>LR990965.1:0-10000000 GCA_905163465.1 Craniophora ligustri | reverse complement strand
TCTTCCTCAGCAATTGAGTGGTTCAAATCTTATCTTCATGGTCGCTCGCAGGTGGTCCGCGCTGGAGAGGTTAGCTCGGAATGGTGTGAACTGTCTGCGGGTGTTCCTCAAGGTGGTGTTCTGTCTCCTCTTCTCTTCTCCGTTTTTATAAACGAAATTACAAAAGTCATAACTTCTCAATATCACCTCTACGCAGACGACTTGCAGTTGTATATAGTTGTATAAAATAGACGATATCAAAGGTGCTGTAGATGCCATCAATGATGATCTTGAGAATATTCATCAGTGGGCAAACTCTTTTGGGCTTGTAGTAAATCCTACAAAATCTCAGGCCCTGATCATTGGTGGCAGATACATGTTGAACCTTATAGATTACCAGTCACTTCCTCCGATAATCTACAACTCAATCCCAGTGGCCTACTCTAAGTGTGTCAAAAATCTTGGCGTTCTTATAAACTCCACCTTAACATGGGAAGCACACATTGTGGAGGTAAGCAGGAGAATGTACAGTTCGTTCCAGTCTCTCAGACGACTTCAAAATTTCCTTCCTTTTCAAACTAAGGTAATACTTGCGCAATCACTTTTACTCCCACATCTTGACTATGCTGATGTCTCTTTTCTTGATGCAAAGGAGGAACTCCTAAATAAACTCGAGCGTCTGCAGAACCTGGGGATCCGCTTCATTTATGGGCTTCGGCAGTACGATCATGTATCGGAATTTCGAGCCAGATTGAAGTGGTTACCCATTCGGCGACGCCGGGACTTACATATACTTTGCCTTCTCTATTCTGTCCTTCACAACCCTAACTCGCCGTTATATCTCCGAGAGCGTTTTGAATACCTTGTCCCGAGGGACAAACTCTGTCGTGTCAGTTCTTCCCTTCTATTGCGAACTCCGGCACATTCTTCCAGCTGCTATGACAGTTCGTTTACTGTAAAAGCAGTACGGTTATGGAACTCTCTACCACACTCATTACGCGCTAGCCCTTCTCTGGACATTTTCAGGGGGAGGACTAGGGAGCATTTTCTGTCAGAATAATATGTCAATAATTGTAATATATATTTATTTATTTATATAGCTATACATACACATATATCTATCTATCTTTCTATTTGTTTACTCGTATGCTATATAGAATTTCTTTGTTATTATTGTACACTTTGTCTTTTTACCCTTCTTTTTAAAACTCTCTCACTCAAAGGTTTGCTGGAAGAAAATTCAATCTTGAATTAAGCTCGCCTTTGTGCACAACACTTTAAATGTATTGTTGATATAATGTTATGTTGTATCTTTTTTTTTGTGTACAATAAAGAATTAAAATTGCATGGTTACGAAGCGCGAGTTGTCCCACCCAACTTTTCCTTCCCCGAGCGTTCCCAAAGCGACATTATTTGTCACAGACTGAGTGAAATTCATGAAAATTTTAATAACAACCAGAATTCGCTCTTTCAGTCAGGCTATGTTCATATCTCCAGGGGTGAACGCTACGTCAGTTCATGTGGGCGTCTTGGGAGTCATATAGATGTGACGTCATGACAACATTCACGTTTGTTTTAATTGAAAATCGGAAGCGAATAAATGTTCTAGCTACACCGTCTCACCAAGAGCTCTTAATAGACTTTTATGCCATTGACATAAGAAATAAATTTCAGCAATTTGTCTACTTGTGCTTTGTGAATCGGTACGTAAGAAGGAAATAATTAAGAATAAGCAGCGGCCAGATTGCAATATTGAAGTTCGATTTAGTGTAGTTCTGATAAACCCAATATTTTAAGTGTCCAGAAATTAATTAGGACAACGTAATTTTTA
Source organism: Craniophora ligustri (assembly GCA_905163465.1). Classification (NCBI taxonomy): domain Eukaryota; kingdom Metazoa; phylum Arthropoda; class Insecta; order Lepidoptera; family Noctuidae; genus Craniophora; species Craniophora ligustri. Next base: position 9,998,190 of record LR990965.1, on the reverse strand, counting down.
ACTGCCTAAAATTATGTATCAACTTATGACTTAAAATGTTTGGAAGCTGGGTTATGGATTGGGATGCTTCGTAAAATTAATATTTCATGTAAAGGACCAAAAAAACAACAATAATTTTTACAAATCCTATTTATTTTTAAATCACTGAATACCTTTAATTGAGTAAAAACTAACTTACTATTTAATATAAAAAAACTTGTTCCTTTGTAAGATTAAAAGGCTAAGTCGGGAGATCTGCTCCGCTCCGTTCCGCTTTAGATTTAGCCATTATGGTTGTTTTGTTGTAATAGCCACGCTGAGAGTAGCGGAACTCGAATAAACTTGTTATACTCAAAGTTTCTGATCCTGGTATCAACTTATCAAGCCTGACCTCATTTGGTCAATAAATTATTTGACGAGTTATGAATTAGTCATACTTAATCAAAATTGATCACATGCTCAAACGGTGAAGATTAACATCGTGAGGAAACCTGTATACTTGAGATTTTTTCGATGGCATGTGAGGTCCGCCAACCCGCAGTAAACTAGCGTGGTGGACTATAGCCTATCCCCTATAAGGGGGTTTAAGATAATATTTTAAGACGCACATTAAATGTGGCTGGCCTTATCGTTTAGAGATAATGCAATAAAATAGAAGTCGTATGAATTACTTTTTTAATTTACAGTGGCCCACGACACTAAGTCTTTGCACTCTTGTCCTCCTACTGCAAGTATAAGCTAGAATCAACAATAGCTACCATCCAGAAAATCGTTGAGACAATGAAGCCTAACTTGTCTCAAGGGAACGATTTAAAAAGTCTTGGAACCCGAAACGAAATTAATCATAAAATTAAATTGGAAGAATAAGAAAAAAAAAAGTTTCTATTTCCTTCTTTAAAAAGTTATAGATAATTAAATTTAAATCTTTATTGACTCCGCCCCTGAAGCGACTATCTGACCCTTTATTAGCACAAGCATCATGGAACAATTAATCAATTATGGATCTTAATTATAGCTTAGCTTATATTATCTGATTCCAATAATAGCATAACAAATTAAAAACGAAGAAGAAAATAAAAAAGAATCCAATACTTCCAAATAAAATCTCGCCAACTGAAACGAACACCATCAAGCAGATGTCTAGATATCGTCGGATTTGTAACTGTAGGCGTGGAATAACTCACTTTGACAAATGACTGATGTAGACAAATTGAGTTTTGGTTGCCACCCGAAAAAAATACCCATTCCGTCTACGGAATTATTTTCAAGTTTACTTGGTTACTACTGTGAATAAAAAAGAGGGTGAATAATTTTGTGGCGGTTAACACTTTCAGTATGATAAATCTACAAGAATACACTTTAGACAATAGCTATAAAGTATTTCCAGACAATTGACGTCACTACGTGTATGTAGAATTGAGAGATCGCGCGCCCTCTATCGGGAAAGGCTCACAAGTCACAAGTGCTCTCAGTGCATCGCTTTGTGAGATTTCTACACGAAGAACAAATAAAGGCTTGAAAGAGTCGAACTCGGTTTATAGTTGGAGCATTGTGATTTGTTCGATGTTTAAAATAAGTTTTTGTAAAGTGCATGGAAGTGATGGATCGTTTGGGAAGTTCGTCAACAAAGCCCGTTTTTAAAATATCAATCAAATTAACTTTTGTAAGATATATAAAACTAGCTTTTGCCCGCAACTTCGTATGCGTGGGAACTTCTACCCCCTTTTCGCTCTTTAAAGGATGATTTTAGGAACGAAGTCGGTTAATAAAAAATATCATATCCTTCCAGACTCAAGCAATAACCGATTACGAAAATTTGTTATGGAGATAGCTTTTAAACATCAAGAAATACTTTCAAATTTTTTTATAATATTATTATGGACTTTACACGATGTGACTGCCATTACATTTTGGTCTTTACACAATAGATTTATTTGAAATTAGTAGTAGATTTTATTGGGTTTTTGGTTATTATTATTAACATAGTATAGCGCATTGGCATACGGAATGTTTTACGCGCTCCATGAGAAGTATCTGACCAGAATCTGAACAGGATCACGTATGAAAGAACTATTTTTGCAAATGGATTTGTGAATGGACAATAACAGCAGTAAAACAATACTAGTTAAGTATAAAAAACTGTAATAACATATGCGTAAGGTTTGTTTGTGCTCGTAAAGAGACAATGAGTGTTTCTAGAAATTCCTCTCGTATGAAATAAAAATAGTTTTTCAATAACACCCAGTTTTGAGATGAGTTGGTAGAGTTTTTCATTACTTTTTCAATATGGCAAACGTTGACGCCGTCACTATCTGTGAACTAAAGGAAAATACTGTGCAAAATTAAATGTTTTGCAAAAGTTTGACACCCGCTGCAGGGGTGAAATCATTTATTTTAGGATGCAGCAGCTTCGGTTGGATCCAAATGGAATCGACAAATGGTCTCCAAACTTTTTGAAATTGAAGCTTCAACGTTTTATAAATCTGTTTTGCTGGTAAGTTGTATCTGTTCGCAATACTGCAATAAAGTACTCGCCAGTATGCAGGGAAGGTATTAAGAATGAATATGAAGATTTTTTAAAAGAGTTGCTAATTTAATAGGTGTAGAAATTCATTTACCTTGCGATGAAACATTCGAACATCCAAAAAGTATTAAAAGCTGCGAGCTAAAATAATTCATCTTTAATTCTAAGAGTTAAGGTAAATTTCTCTAGTAGGTAATGATATAAATGATAATATTTTTCGTACGACGAAAAATATTATCATTTTATATTCTTTCAGTCAGTTTATACATACATATACCTATCAGTATAACAGAAATTATATCTTAAAAAATATTCTTATTCTGTTCTGTTGTACAACGCAAAATCTGTATATTTTATAATGTTATTAGTTAATATAGGTTTAAAGATAACATCCATAAAGTATGCCTGTCTGTCTCTTACTTTTTCACGCTTTAACCGCTGAACCGATTTAGACCAAATTTGGTATGGAGATAAATATAGGTACCAGGGAAAGAAGTAGTAATTATCCAGGAAAAGTATTTATCCCGGAACTTTAAGAGAGCGTAAAGTGGAGTAGTAAATTCTACGCCGACGGAGTCGCTGGCAAAAGCAAGTCTAGTATATCTTTTAATATGTATTTTAGTTAATATAGGTTTACGCATTTTGGAATAAGGCTCTAAATCTATAATGGACTTTCTAAATTGCGTTCCGATTCTAACAGAAACTTATATTTTTGATTCCTCCAAACGTTTGGCTTTTAAAGGAATTCCGTTCGTTAAATACACCTCTTGGACTTTTAATTCTTTCCCAATAGTTAATCGATTACCGATTCAGCTTTATTGAATCTATTTGCGTCCTAACAGTTTAATGTTGTAGTACAGTTTGCTTTAATGGTCTTGGTAAATCAATCAATCAAATCGATTTATTCTGGAACTTACAAGCCTTAATCTGATAAATCCGTAAAAAGTAAAAGTTCTGTTTCTATGTCTAATATTCTTCTGATATAATAATCACAGCTAGCCCTTAGAATGTGCCTAGTAATTGGACGGACGTCTAACGGTATACCTTTCGTTTAATATACTGAAATTCAGCCGCATTTGTATCGACTGGAAGCCGAACCATCAGGCTATCATCGTTTGAAAAATGCTAGTAACACAGTGTTATTTACGAACATTTCAACATCCAAATTTACTTCCACAGCAGGTGTGGAATGACATAATAAAATACAAACATACGTGCTGTGTCACTACACTTCGACTTGTTTGCGCTCATGTTCTCCGGATTATGACATAATAGTGTTCGGTCCTAGGAGATTTAATAATAATAATAATAATAATGATTTATTGGATAAAAGAAATGATTGTAGTTACAGATGTTATAACAAAATGGGTAATACAATTTTATATTAATAGACAACAATCTAGTGGATGAGGTTCTGTCACTCTTGATAGGTTAGATATTAACCTGTAGTAAGGAATGACAGTCCTTTTCCCTTTGGAGTACACAGAATATTACATAATTGGTACATTATTTATTATTGCAGACTACAATATTATAGAGATTAATAAGATTTAATGCATGCAACGTGTGTGTGTGTGTGTATGTGTGTGTGCATTTTACCGTATGTATACATACATATTTAGATATAGTTAATTAGTTATATAGTTTCACCATATTTACGTAAACAATAATATAGTAGTGCAAGTAAAATTACCTGCTTTGAAGATTTGCACGGAATGCGCTGTGTTTAAACTTAAACTCGGCTATGTATCTGATTCTAGTAGGTATTTCAGTGAAACCATCCATGTAGTTAACGATAGCATATAATTTTCCTAGGCTTTTTGTCAAATATGTTGGGGTTATTAAAACCTGGGGTTAATAACCCCAGGTTATTAACCCCCGGTTTTAATAATGCGTCTAGGACGGGCTACTAGTCCTTTAAAATCAACTGTAGGTATGTACCTATGATAGTATGTACTAAATCTAAGATTTACTATAATAACAAATTGTAATTAAAGATAAAACTAAGGAATTCTAGTTTTATCTTTAATTACTAATAAACTACAACTTTGGTTAAGTTTTATTGTATGAACTTTGAGGGGAAAGCCCCATGAAGGGGCTTAGAACAGGGTCTCTCAGATGGAGACCTTATTTGTTGAATTTGTTTTGCTCTTAAACAGTTAATGCCAACGATGCGGGAGAATACAAGTATCTAACCTTTTAACACAATTATTGAACAATAACGATATCCCAAGGATAAAGTGACTGTAAAAAAAACAATATTTTGACCATCACAAGCGATTTTCATAGCAAAAGTATTAATAAGACTATTGAAACGGTCTCCGATTATTTGAATGTCTCTTGAATACTTAAATATATTCCTGGACATTATGACACAGCGCCATCTAGTTCCGAGCTAAGCAACGAGGCTTGTGTTACGGATACTAGTCGGTTGATATACTACATATATTTTTTTTTTGTAAATGCATACATAGATACATTCATAACTCGGATACAAATGTTTATGCTTATCACACAAACATTTGTCCTTACCGGGATTCGAACCCGGGACCCATAGCACAGCAGGCAGTGTCAACAACCGTTGCACTAATTGAGTCGTCAAACTTACGTGGTCTCCAAGGTACGCTGGGATCGTGATATTTGTTAATATTCGTCCTCTTAGCATAGAATGAATTTGTCAAGTCGGACTTGACTAGTCATATGATGTATATGCTTTGACGTACTAAGACACTACAACATCAGATAAATAAATAAGTTTTATTTCTTTCTATTTAATTTGTTTTCTCGGAAAGATCAACGTCGGAGCAATATGGAGTTGGCGTGAGTTGTACGTCGTAATGTAAACAATCGCACCTGTGCCAGGCATTCAAGAGCGAGACACTTCGCTGTTTGCACTCATGCTCTCTGGATTGTAACACGACGCCCGCTTCCGTGACAAACTTGGGTGCACCGAGATTTACGACATACTTGTTTAATTTAAAATAAGAACTCCTGTGTTTGAAACTCATTCGAACATTCAATGTAAAGTGACGTTTTACGTTATTTAACCTCTTTGCGTAAACCGCAAAGAGGTTAACTCTTTCAAAATGTTGTTTTTTTTCACGTGGAGCTGTGAAAATCCATGGTAATTTACGTGTTTTTTACTAATTTGGGATAAATTAGATACGTTATCTTAATCTATATTTATATTTTGTAAATTTATATTTCTATTTTTATATCTATATCTATATTATACACATTTATCTAATGTGTATAATATAGCTAATAATAAAATACACATATTTTATATGAAACTTTGATATTAGTTTGAATGTCCCACTGCTCAGAACGGTGCTGGTATGGGATGGCAGATAAAATACGCCATCAAGAAAATGTCACAACCATCAAGATGTTTACTTTCACTGTCAGAGAAAGGTGTCTTGGGATCAAATTTTAGACCTTTGACTTCCCTGTTCGTTCATCTAATATTAACAATATAAAATAATACAACACGAATTACGAAAACATATACAAGTAGAGGAATAACTATTCGTTTCGTACACTAAAATTAACGAGGACAAAATGTAACATTGAATATGAATTTCAAATCATGCTTCCAATTTTAAAATCAAACACCTGTGTATGACCTGGAGTTAATTGAGATCCGTTCGTATCGATAGTTAATTCAAGTAGAGCCACTTTCATATCAATGCGCAACATTAATTGCATTGGAAAATTTTCCACTGGTAAGTATAGTATTGATTTTATGATTCATTTTACCTTGCTAAAGGGTTATCTGGATTTTTACTACGTGATCTTTGTTCAATGTTTTACAACGATGTGTGTAAATGTTATTGTGCCATTCAATGTTCTTTGTTCGTCTGACCTTATTTCAAATTCTTGAGGATTAATATTGCTTGTCTTTTCCCATATGTCTATGCGAAAGTGTGTCTGTCTGTCTGTTTGTTTCCTTCACGCTTAAACCGCTGAACCGATTCACTGATACCAATTATTTTTGCAAAAAGAAAATTATGAAAAATAAGATAAATAAAATGTATTTCAAAAATAGTTCGCTAAATGAGGAGTTACACACAATTACTCTATTAATATATATAAATATTAATGTATCTAGATATGAGCTGTGGTAGATATGAGATGATCAGAGCTGTGGTAGCCTAGTGGTGAGACCAGTGGACTGACATGTCAAAGGTCTCGAGTCAAACCCGGGCGCGCACCACTGACTTTTCGCAAGTTATGTGCGTATTTATCAAATGCTCAAACGGTGAAGGAAAACATCGTGAGGAAACCTGCATGTTTGAGAGATTTTCTCGATGGCATGTGAAGTCTGCCAACCCGCAGTAGGCTAGCGTGGTAGACTATAACCTAATCCCTCTCAAATGAGAGGAGACCCGTGCCCAGTAGTGGGACGTTAATGGGTTGATGATATAAATCTAGATATACTTCAAAGCCCTATGAATTACTTAGTCAATGGAATACATAATATTAAAACTTATTTACGAGTATATTGAGGTATAGGAACTTCGTACTAAAGCATTCACGTCAAACACATTTTATGCGCTTGGAATGTAACTTGACAGCAAACTGAAATATGCCCCGCGCTGTGGTAGTTTTTTACCGAAATAAGTTATTTAGTTTGTCAGTTGTCAAAAAATCAGATAAAATTAGTTTAGTTTTGAATAATTTTAAGGCACTGTATAGGTTTATCTTTGGTTTGTACTGAAAGTCGGTTCAGTCGTATATGCGTGATGTTGTGACCAAGGGAAATAGGGTTTCATTTTTAAATATAAAGATTTGGACTCTTTTAAGCCTTTTGGTCTCTGGTATCAATGCGAAGAAACATAATAAACGTAGAAGTTTTATTAATTTTACTAAACGTAGGTACGTAAGATTTGTGACACAAAAAATATTGGCATTAAAATATAACGAGTTTTTACGGATTTTATAATTAGATTTTACATTAAGATTGATTTTGATTCTAATGCTCGCGGGCAGATTGATCGATCCCCCCAGTCTACTATCCCCGACCTATCCTACCATTGCTATACTAAACCTATAAAATCTGACCTAACTCGCCCAACCTATTCAGTTCAATTGTACTGAACACATCCTACTCTTTCTAATTACTATAGGTACTCAATCTACCGAAAACTTTTTTTTACATATTGGGTTTCAACCCAATATAAAATTAGAGAGAGTGCTATATGAGAGAGCAGCTAAGAATTGAATTAAGCAGTTTATAAGCTTAATGTTCAGGAATTGATGATGTCAGGTGGCGACGACGATGAAAATGAGAATAACAACAGAGAATAAGAGAGGAATTTTGAGTTTGTACTGAAACTTCTGAAATATATATTAAGTATATTTTAAAATCTACAAGACAACAAAACAGACGTAAGAGGAATTAAATAAGTATATAAATCACATAACATGAAATTTCTATATTTGTCTTAAAACAAATTCAGTACCTACATCTAATCTTCTTAACATAATAAATCTTTAAAGTCTAAGTCTTAATACTTTAAATATAAGGCCTATTTAAATTCTAACATTAAATTCTATCAAACATAACTTAGCATGTAAAACCCTTGTCTTAACGTACAGAGAACTGACATAAGCTGTCCAGCTAGTCTATTTTCATGTTGAAGTGTAACGTTTAGTTGACGCATTTAAAGTTTGCTTAAATTCACGTAACAAGTTTTCTTGCTAACTACCTATGTATGTGTATACACTGATACACTGACGCCTTTTTCCCTTAAGTCAAATGGCAGAAAATATGGCAAGCAATTAGATATGTTTTTCTTCTAGTATTTATTTTGCTTGGTACTTGCTTGGCGTCGAGTACGACGTAACTTTTTTATAGTGCTGTTATTTTTCTTGGATCATCTATTAACTTGGACAGCGAGTTTAATTAGACTTGTATCTACTAACTAATAATAATTATTAATAATCCATGACCTGTCCGTGCTCATCACACATTTGCCCCTACTGGGATTCGAACCCTGGAGCCTTTCCACAGGAGGCAGCCTTGCATACCGCTGCGCTTATTAGGTTGTCAAATATCACACTTAGCTATTACACTACTCTGTTAAACGTTAGGATATTCGTAACTTAATAAAATAAATCAAAGATTTGTTTGTTTCGATTGATAGATAGAATATTCCTTATTGTACACCAAAATATAAAAACATACATTAAATTAATATAATACTCAATCACACAGGAGAACGGATTTGGAGGAAATTGGGTAAAAAGGTGTTAATTATATGTTGACTTCATATCAACGTATCATGCGGCCATAATTAGTCCATAGTAGTTAATATTAGTTCCTCTGACAATCGCCTTTTTCCATCGGTGAAAATTTTACTATAAACATATTCTCCATTCCTTGATATTCGTTCAAGCATTAACTTTAAGCAGAAAATTTAATTAAATTAACAATGAAATACTTTTTAAAATATCTTACAAAATAACTACACAATTGAAAAATGGTTCTGCTTAACTGTTTAATCAATTAAGTTGCTCTGAAATGTATTTCGTTTTATTGTTAAATTTCCGCAGTTACCGATTTTATATTTTACATTTTATATTTAACTTACATTAACATTGTATTCGAGATTAAATTATTATGAAAGAGAGCCTTTTTATATAGCAACTGGACACTTCATAAAAAATGTTCAATGCTGTTATGCAAGATTTTTACATGGGGCAACATCAACAATGTGTATGTATGTGTGTTTATTTGTTTGTGTATATGTCTGACCTATGTCCGCCAGTGGACATCTAACCTATGATATGATGTTGATGATGATACATTCATATATGTGTGTATGTAGGTAGTTATGTGGTGGAGGCTTCAATAATTTCGTTTGTTACTATCTATTTATCCTTTAATTATCCTATCCATATTTTATATGAATTTGTACGTGACTATTTCTACCAATCTACTCCTGCTATAACTTGTCAAGAAACTTCATTCTAAAACTGATTATTGTAAATGATGTCTTCAATTATGATATCCATGTGAGATAAACGAAAATGTACATCGATTGAAGTTTAAGCAACACGTGTAGCCTATTTCAGGGTTGGTGATGACAACTAATGCGCGTTTCATGATGCCATTACCGTTGCGCCCTCTATATTGAATACGTGGCTTGATGCTTAACATTCACATTATCTCAAACGGGACAACCCTACTATATTGTTTGAGGGTTGTAAAGGTGAATTGATACAGGCAGCTTCGTTGGTTAATTTTGATATTATGTAGGTATTATGACAAGGAAGGAATTTATGCACGTTGTTTAATTGAAGTTGATAGGAGAGAGAGTGAAGATAATATATTCAGATATTCTTTTAAGATTCATTAAAAAGATATAGAAAGAACATGAGTCCACTTACAAAAAGAGGTATATAATTCTAGCTAAATGAACTGTTATTTTAATATCAGGTCAGCAAAGAAATCCTTTCTAACCAGAGTTCCTCGGAAAACTACCCTCATAAAGTGGTTTCATAATCTCGGCCGCCACATTATATACTGAGAGATAAGGACTTGGCATCCTAAGTAAATAGAATCTCGGCTGAAATATTAAGAGGGTTTAATTTAATAAACTGTACGTGGCCTATCAGCGTTGACGTAACTAGTAAATGTGAATTTATGTCAGGTCATATTAACTATTTTAAGCCTAAGTGGGTTTTGTGCTATATGTGTCAAATATCGTTTAAAGCTATTGTTATTATTGGGGACGCTTATTCACTTGCTTTTGTTTTATGTTCGACGTAAAACTCAGTCGATATAGGGTGCCGTTTTGTCGATAGGGAATTTGTGGGGGCAGACCGAGGTGTATGATTTTATTATTGTACTGAAACTCTTCTAGCATAATTTGCTTAGTAATTCTTTAGTCTCGGTAACGTTCACACTGGCACACGGCAGCATACTGATTGCTTCTTAGTGGCAAAAATATTCGTAATGCGGTGGTACTCCGCTTATTAATTCACCTACAGAGTTCTACCAAAAATCTACTCAAATGTTTATCATCATGAAATGACCCATCCACTGCTCGACACGTATCTCATTTGAAAGAGTAGCCTATGGTGCCTATGCTAGCCTACTACGAATTATCATTTGCCATCGAGAAATTCTTTCAGGAATGCAGGTTTCCTCACGATGATTTCCTTCACAGTTTGAACATGTTATAAATACGCATGTAACTTCTATAAGTTGGTGGTATTGGGACTCAACTCGAGACTTTCAACAGTTTCAACTTCTCAGTCCACTGGTCACACCACAGCTCGTAATAATTATGTAGTTAATTGTTAACAAGTTTAAAGTATGTATATTTCTCACGCTCTAAAGCAGTGCTAGTATTAGGAATACACATTAAATAACAGTACTCTACTTATTACTCGTTACAAGTTTGTTCCTACCTACAGAGATAAATAAAGTAATAATATATTGTTCATTATAATCACGTGTTGCTTTCGTGGCCGCTGGTTAGAAAATGTCCCCATGTCACGTTTTATACGCGATGATAGAGTATGATAATCTAATATTGTTATTTTTAGTGAAAACATTGTTTGAAGTGAATTTAACTGCTTTGTTCGGTGTGAGATGCGTGTTCTGTATGTTGGTATATGGAATGAGATAGCTTAGTGGCGTGACCAGTAGAATGTGAAAATTAAAGGTCTAAGTTTCAAAGTCGAGGCCTAGAGTTTTGAACCTAAGGCCTAACCATTGAGTTTTCGGAAGTTATATGCGTCACATGCTCAAACGGTAAAGGAAGACATCGTGAGGAATCCTGCGTGCTTAATAGACGTTTTCTCGGTAACACACTATACATTTAACCAACTTAGCTATCAATATCTCTCACCATTATGTCAATTTTTTCTTCCACATGAAGTGACGCAAACCTCATCCAAGCAGACTTCTTTTACAGCTAGTAACACTGTAGGTACTTTTTAGTTATACTTATATCGATATTATGGAGTACTACTGCTGCAATCTCAGTATTATTGAGAAACAATGTTGTAGTTAAATTTTGTATCTTGAAAGGTGTCAATAAGGGTCAAAAAGGTACGGCTAGGGGTTCAGAAATTTAGGGCCAATCTGATTAAAAACCAAAGGGCTTTGCAGCACCTACGTTAAGTTATAATTATATTAGCATTAACAATGGCTAATTAAAAACTTATTTATTGATTAGTTTCTGTATCAGGCATACAAATTTGAAATTAATTGTAGTTAAGTTCTGTCTTTCAACCTGCACCGTTGTTCGTCGTGATGATAGTGAACATAATGTAAGAAAGTTCATAAATTATATGATCCTAAAGAAATTTAAAATAATATACAGATCATTTTACAGTAACCTAATTGTTGAACTCCTTCAAAAAGGTCAGGTGAGCAGTATTCGTAACCGGCGCGCGTGCATGACAAGATGTATGAATGTGGACGAGGCAAAAGTGGTATGAAGGGATCGTAGCATGAAGCATTCTGCAGTTTCTGCCTGCCCCCATGGGAAAAAGGCGTGAGTATATGGATGTATTAAATATGTGTAGCACCAAGATGACACCTACGCCGCGGTCTTCGTATGACACTAGACTAATGACTTGTTACCTCTAGGTAATAAGTTTTGTCCGCTTTGTCCCGTTTATTGCTCTTAAAACATTTTAATGTCTTTGCATGGCCCCTAAGGTAGTACAAGGTTTTGTAAAAGCGGTTTTCAGCCTGTAGTCCGTACCTCGCCATATTCCCAAGCGGCGAACGATCTATGAGAATTTTCTGCCCTATAAAACAGAGAATCATCAGCATAAACAACTAATGGATAGGTTAATTCTGAACGTAAAACACTGACGAATTAAAAACATCTTTTGTTACAACAACACGGAGCAAAACAAATATTTTTCAATTTAATGTTGAGAAACAGCCCGGTTTAGCTAAGAGTAATGTTAACTTTGAGATTTGTATACATAATTATGTATCTAAATATTGTGATATTTAGCTGCCTCGCTGATCTAGTGGTCGTATAATACAATGCGACTGCCGAGCAAGAGGTCTCGGGTTCGATTCCTAGATCAAGCAGTGTTATTGGGTGTTGGTTGGTTTCTATAAAATTCTCAATAGCAGCCTGGAGTTTGACTCGACTTACATGGGACCTAAAACATAGCGGCGGAACGTGGCGTGGGTGTACATTAGTACACCTCCGCCTAAACTTTCGGGGACGACAGGCGTGATGGTATGTTTTTTGCTACTTAATCATATGGGGCAACAGATAGGAACAGAAGTCAGAAATAAATGACCATAGATCATTTGACGACGCGATTAGCACAGCGGTATTACGTTCTGCCGTCTGTGCCGTAAGCATCCCGGGTTCGAATTCTGGTAGGGTCATGTTTCTATGTATAATATGAATGTATATAATGTTAAACTATGGATGGTATCAACCTTGTAGTGTCCGTAACACAAGCCTTATTGCTTAACACGGAACTAGATGGCGCTGCATCATAATGTCCGGATTTATTTATTTATTCTGACAAAATCAGCACTCCTGATTCTGAAGGCTAATAAAAACTTGGAAACAAAGGATCACACATGAGATTTTTTTTGTAATATTACCTGATGACACGCCAATTTCGCCATACAATGGTTGAAACCATACATAAAGATCAGCCTTATCATTCAGACGTGACATTTCTGATTCACACAAATGTAATAAAGGAACCATGGACTATAAAGGAACCGTTATATTTATAAAAGGTAAGAAGGTTGCCTGCTCTCATTATTTTAGCCTTTGTTTGTTAAATATGTCGTTCCTTTCGATATTGTTATTTGCGTCCGTATTTTATTTTGTGAGTATATTGTGTGTGATATCGTATTCGCTAGTAATATCATCAAATTCAGTTCATTTTACTTCCATTCGGTCATATTGATGTATATTATGTTTGCCCGTGACTATTGACCTAACTAAAGGATCCGAAACGCCGAAATTATGTCATTTAATGTAGTTTTATTATAAATAAAGCTCTATATTTTAATTGTAAAACACATTTTTTGGATTCAAAATACAAACAAAAAAGCATTCTCAAGATAGAACGTTGATAGCATTATAAAAAAAGCGTTACCAAAATAGTTCCGTATACGTTTTATTTTTACGGATACGGTTAAATGGAAAGCCGTACAGAATAATAGAGTAGCTTTTAAAGTTTATGAAATATATTCAGTTATATTGTGTAGTTTTAGCATTGTAGAGTAGGAAAATAATAATTTAATAAATAAATATAATTTCTTTCTTTGTAAACCAAATAAATATGTATTTAGAGTGTACATATTTATTATAATCTAAGAATAATAAAATACTTTATTATCAGTATTATTTTTATCATGTTCTTGTTTTGATATGTATTTTTTGTAAACAATAAAAAAAAAAACAAATAGCCCCTTAAATAAGTATTGTCAGAAAAGTAAACGTTTTCGAAAACACTGTCCTTTCAGCTGGTCTAAATATTACTATTTTAGAACCAATACAATTTTAGTACCGCGTAAATGAATACGTGGTTCCATTTATATGATAATCAACTCATTAATTATAATAAATGGGATCCGGGTGAATAATAATGTGGTGTATAATTAGGATAAAATTGTTTCAAACTGTAGTATGAAATAGAATGTGCCATAGACTATAGGTTCTACATGTTACTTCTTGTCCTCAAGAGGTATGTTAATAATATAATTATGTTCCATTAAGAAGTCATTTGAATTGCTTGTGTGAGACAGTAAAATTTACTTTTCTTAACTATTTTAAATGTCTAGTCTAGTCTAGTCGACGACCCGTATTTAAACTGCTTTCAATCTGTGGTAAGGGCCTGGGTATAAGTCCCGACAGAGTAAATGATTGTAAGTATTTAAAAAAAAATGTAGTGTATCTAATGTCCAGTCCGTAACACAAGCCTTGTTGCTCAGTTTGAAACTAGATGGCTCTTTTTCACAATGTTTGGATAGAAGTATTTATAAACAGCCTAGTGAGAGCCATGAGCTGCCAGAGCCTAATGGAAGTTTTATAGTTAAACTTTCTCACTTACCATTGATATGTGATAAAATATCAAAAATATTTTTACTCCCTTACTGGATACTTATCTATCAAAAATATATTTACATACACAGAAAGAAAGGCAACACATCTTAAGATAATCAATTCGATTACTTTTATAGATCATACAAGCAATTCAAATATTAATTTCCTCTATAGGTACTATGATTAATTTGATCAATTTCAAGCTAAGCCATTTCTTTTAGACCCACGCCAGACCAAGCTGGCCAATAGAATGGGATTTGGCAAAGGTACCCATCATGCCAGCACCGTCAGTACCAGTCGTGGACTCTTCAGCGTATCAGGAACAGTTGGGTGGAGTTGTTCTGAAGATGAGCGAGGCAATGGATCAGTACATGACGCCATTGGTGTCACAACTAGATCTGACCAAGCAGGACAAGCTGAAGACTATGGGAATGGACCAATTCGTAAATTATATGAAGTATTTGGTAAGTGATAAGGCGTCTGCGCTTGCGCACGGAAATTTCGGTTCTTGAACTTACTCGCAGTATCACTCACAGTACCGATCAAAGTGATATACGAAAAAACAGTTTTTGGTAAATGAATGATGGGTACCTACGAATAATAATTTCCCATCGCGAATATAAATACCGTAGTCTGAGGGTGTCCCATGTGATGTGATTGACAACGGAACATGAATTTCTTGAAACGTGTTAAAATTTGAACATACCTACATATATGTGAAGCTACGGTATTAAACCTTGGCTTCACATATGTATTTTATGTTATTTTTATACCATTACACCGACTTATTTCTCGACATTTATTTAATGTTGCAATGTATTTATGAAAAGAGGAGTGTACGGGAGTGTTATTGATGACGGCAGTATTGAATATAACAAAAAAACGGAACTGCGATAAAGCCTTAAATATTATATAATCCGTTTCTATCCACGAGTATTAAGAATATATATATATTATTGAGTCGACAAAGTTTAAGTATGAAATATTTATTACTAGCTTCCACCGGCGGATTTTCTCGCATGATGTATAGATAAAAAGTAGCGTTTGTGTTAATCCACTTAATAAAGCTAAATTTCATCAACATACGTTTAGCGATTTTTGCGTGAAAGAGTAACACCTATCCATACATCGCGTTTATAATATTAGTAGGATGTAAATTATGTCAAGAAATGTATGACAAAATCGGTCTTTAAGTAAAATTCCTACTAAATGCTTCGCTTTATCGGCAATTGTTTCATAAAAAAGTTATCATCATCATTACCGTCCTACTGCTAGGGTCTCCTATTATTTCAGAGGGATTAGGTTTATAGTCTACCACACAAATCAAGTGCGCCAACGAGAATTTCTTTCAGCTATTTATGTTTCCTCACGATGTTTTCCTTCACCGTTCGATTGTTTGCCTTGGGAACAAATTCGAGACTATTGACTTCACAATACACCAGTCACACTACTAGGCTATCACAGTAAAAAAAATGTAATTGATTTAATTCATTTGCCGTTATTCACTAACACCAACTTGATTTACAAATAAGGCTTTAAGTAAACGTCAGTAGCCTTATGTAGACAATGCATAAGTTAACACAAACTACTGTGTTTGATCACTTATTTACAAGCCGAAGGTCTGTTTGCACTTCAAACGTACTCAAAGCGATTTATGTTTATCCTTCTAGAATAATAATACTTAGGAAGGTATGACAGACAAGTTTTGTCTTATAGTTTGGTTTACACTGTGAATAAATTCACTACCTACTACTCGTAGTGACAAAGTCAGTCATGTCTAATGGAAAATTTGTAAAAACAGCCCACTTTTGCTGCAAGCTACGGCCCCGATACTAATCGCCGCAATCTTTATCTCTTTGGTCGATTATATAGAGTGATATCCTGATGTTAAATACCTTATCAACTTCCTCGAGAATTGGGCTATCAAATGCAAAAATAATGTTACAAATCCGACTAGTAGTTTCAATGATTATTGCGTTCAAACAAGCGATATTTTTGGTTTTATACAAAAAAGCAAATGTAAAAGTTATATTGTTTATTGAATTAGATTTAGGTAAAATATACGAGCTCAACAACTATATAAAAAACAATTAGGTATTTATACCTAGCTAATATATTAATTACCTAGCTTTAAAAAGTATTAATTGTCAGTCAAGCGGGGAACGTACTAATATCCAACGCATTGGCTAGACCTTCGCGTAGTACAAATCAAGCTAGAGATTATCTGAACATAGTGCAGATGGAAACCCAAATAAGGATTTCATCCGCATATTAACATCATGATACCAATAAGGTAGTTGTCAAAATTATATTATACCGTTTGTATAACATAACTGTATAACATAATTCCTGAAACAGTTTGAAGGCTCAAAGCCAAGGCTTTTGTGTTGGCAGTAGAGAAATAATTAAACACATTTTCGGTGACAAAGGCTTATAAATGTTATCTTCTAGTGACTTAGTAATAAAATGAACAGAATTTGCTTTCGTAGCTCGAAATAGGTACAATCAAAATGGTGGGACCACTTTTAGACTCTATGGTCATAATAATAAGGGTGAACAGTAGTTTCATGACGTGTTTACTGGTTGTACATTTATTTGATAGATATTGACGTTTAAATTATTTCGTGGGTTTTAGAATTTGGAAAACAGTCTTATCCACTGTTTTATCTAGAGGGTTGGTTCCTTACCTACCTATTCATGAAGAAATCATTTTCTGCCCAATAGTGAATCCAATAGTAAAATCCCATCGGTATATAGTTTTTTATACACCATTAAGACGGCAAAAAAGCTTATGGCCTGTTTGGTGGTAAGCAGTTACCGTAGCCTATGGACATTTGCAACAACATTTGTCGGTCCCGCGTTACCGACTATGTAAAAACCGTTTTAGGTTTTTTTAATACCCCAGTTAATACATACATTGACATGATACGTGGATCAAGTGACAATAAAATAATTATAAAAGTATAAAATCTAAAATTCCAGCTGCTTCTACTTGAAGAGCAAGAATACGAAAACGCCAAAGCTGTTGAAGAAGAAATGAGTTCTGAATTTGATATACCACACTCTTTACATGAAAACTCACCATTCATTGCTGCATCAACCCCCGATGAATAAACTTACAATTTGATAATTATGGTCTTGGAAACGTTATGTTATGTTTAGGCTATGTTTTATAATAAAAAACTTAAATTAAACTAATTTTGTTTAATTAATGAGCATAACTACTCAATTACCCGATCATTACTTTTGTTAGTGACAAAAATTAGAAACACTTTGTGTATTAATATATTATCTTTAAAAAAACATTTATGAGAAAAAAATGCCTAATAAGTTAAAAGAGACATGAAACGTGAGAATTAAAAAGCTCCATCCTACATTAAATCCTCATTTTAGAGATACAGAGTATAACTCCTGTATTCAAACAGTGAGTGTTACAAAATT
The DNA here is from genome assembly GCA_905163465.1 of Craniophora ligustri. NCBI lineage: Eukaryota > Metazoa > Arthropoda > Insecta > Lepidoptera > Noctuidae > Craniophora > Craniophora ligustri. The sequence goes on along the minus strand of LR990965.1, from coordinate 9,980,187 downwards.
CTCAATAATGTTTGACATATTTCTTAAAATATATCTTTTAATAATTGTGTTATAACGAAATAGTGCTTAATCAAACATATTTTCACTGTATTGTAATTATAATATTATACGAAATAATTTTTGCTAGTTACTAATTCCCTTAACAGCCTATACCCGTCCACTGCTGAACGTAGGCCACTCCCAAAGAGCGCCAACCATCCCGGTCTTGGGCAGCTCGTTACTAACTATTACATAATAACGATTAACTACTAGATTGTATTTCAAACAAAAATTATGAAAAAAAAACAAAATTCAATACAATAACCTATTTTATACATTTTTTTGTGATTATTGCGCCCGTCCCCATCTGTATAACATACTCGTATATTAACTGTATATTGAACGTTAAAGAACTTTGTTTTAAAGTATTGTATGACATCAAAATTAGGTAAGCATACTAATTAATAAAGTCGTATTTTCTTTTTCAGTATGGAAAACCATAGATGCTTTTGCGAAGTAAACTAAATGCGTCGACCCGAATAATTATCTTCATGGAATACCGAATGACCAAATAAATAATAGCTTTAGTTTTTAGTGTAGTGTGTATTATGTTATATAATTTGTAATTTGTTGTTTTCTTTGTTGTTCAGATAAATTAGTTTGTTGTTAATGATATTACTTATTTCTTATACATTTTTTTGTAGCAATGTCAGAAATATATTTTTCAATAGAATAGTAAAATAATTAAATATCAATTAGAAATAAAATATGTTTTATTTATTAAAATTGAATACTTATGAATAACAATCATGTAGGAGGCAATATTATCTTATTGAGGCAATAGGAGGCAGTACTATCCCTTCTGCAAATTTATTTCTAATTAATTTAGGTATCACAAATATAAAAATAACTTAAAATAAATCTAATAAATTATTATTAGCTAAAGACCGTCAAAAAAAGGGTAGAGCTGACAAATTATCTACCCGATGTATATATATAAGCGATATGAATATCACAGTTATACTTTGTGCAGTTTGACTGTGATATCCATATGTTAAGTCAATAGTTAATAGTTAATAGTTTTGTGGGACGTAGTATTAGATTATAAGAATCATGTAACTAATAAAACAAATAAATAAATAATAATAATTTAATAGATCTTACTTCATCATTACACGCTCAGTTGATATCGATAACTTGGTTCCTAATACTAGGTATCATAAAATGAGCTATTTGATCCTTACAAATGATTAGTACCAAGTACTTTGACGATTAGTCCAATTGATCTAGAACAGTCGAGGACACAAATCTAGAACGTAACTTTGTACGAACAAATAATCTTTGCTTCATGCAATATTATGCAATATTAATTTTATCGTATGCAATTTATAGCTGTTATGCATGCTAAACTTATATAATGTAAATTAACGATCCACCCCGTTGGTCTAGTGGTCGTAAAGGCCACTGCTTAGCAAGATGTCTTGGGTTCGATTAGTTGGGTCGAGCAAGTGGGTTATTGGGATTTTCTGTGAAACTCTCAGTAGCAGCTCGGAGTTTGGATTCGTGCCCGGTTGTTGGCAATAGGCCCCTATTGCATGAGACCTAAAACATACTTGTGTAATGCACACTGCTGGCCTGCTGGTTGGTATATTATGTTAACGGCTTCATTTTCTAGTTTTTTTTTAATACGTATAAATCAAACACAATTTACAATTGTTTATGATTTAAATAAAAGTAAGTATCTCATAATTCTCACATGTCCCACTGTTGTGCATGGGTCTTGTTTCAAGTTAAAAGCCATAGACTACGATGATGGGCTTATGTTAGTAGATAGACTTCAAATACCTTCGAGAAAACATAACAACGACTTCTAGAAACTGATTCTGAAAATGATTTTGAGAAGTCAAAGCTCGTGATTAGAATTCGATCTCGACTTACGACACATCGTCCAATCATGACTATGACACAACATTATTCAAAAACAATTGATTGTTATTTTAATAAATCAAAGAAAGAATGATTGGGTATTTGAAAATAGTATTAACATTTAATACATCAATGCTTATCCCTTTTTGGACTACAGGCATAATAACAGTATGTAACTCAATTGGAATCTCCCTTAAGGGGTAATTAAACACTAATAGCCGCGAACTAATAACGTATAAATACACTAATTGGTCGTAATGTATCAAGGTCATAATTAGTTTAAAATACTATTCATTGTAATATAAACTTTGTCTACATGAGTATCCACTCAAATATTTCATGGAAAATAAAAACGAAAAATCAATCGCAAAAGACTAGTTATCGTTTTGAATCAAGCCATTCACTGTCCCACTACTAGGCACAGGTATTTGATTAGGGATAGGCCATAGTTCATCACGCCATTGAGAAATTCTCTCAAGAATGCAGGATGAATGGAGGAACCGCACGATATTTTCCTTCAATTCTGCTTAACCCTTCGGAGACGACAGTTGTGATGGTATGTTATGTTCGTTTAAACGCATCGACCATTTAGTAGCTCACAGTAACTACTACTTATACTATTCACACATTTCAAGTTACATAAGTTAGTTCAAACACTTTAAACGCATTAGCACAAAGTCTAATTCAAGTAATGTCATGTCATGCTGCAGTTGAGTTGACGTGAGCGTTTTTGACGGTATAAGAGAAAATGAAAAGCGACGTTTTGTTAGTGTGTTTACGTGTGTGTGTGTCTCTGTAATCGTGTGCTATTATGTCTGTTACTGTGTACTATAAGCCTATTATGTCTGTTATTTAATTTTTTTCTGTATTAATTCTTCATTATATTACATACCACGCGCAATCAGGCTGTGGAATGAACTATCTGCTAAAATTTGGTGCCCTCTGTTAGTGTTGGACTACAAATGAAGCCCTCTCATTCTATACCCAGTTACGGGATAGTTGATGGGTCGATCAAAATGATAATAATTAATGACAGACTTGTTTGTCTTCCATATTAAGACTAAAAATTCTATCTTAATATAATTATAGAAACCCAACAATAATGTATAATTTGATTCAACCCAAAACGCAACTGATAAACTCTTTTATTGTGAATTCTCAGATCTTCGCGAGTTATCGGAATTGTTATTAAAATTAAAATAATAACTTATAAATTTCCCACCGACTATTTATAAGTTTCTACTGATACGTTAAACTATATTTTTTACTTGACTCCTATTTTCTGTATTAGTAGCGTCAATGATACTATATTATTAGTAAACATTTAAAGGACACAAGCAAATCTATCCCTGCTTAGCAGTCCTGTAAGATTAAGCTATAAGCTTTAAAGTATTCTAGATTGAATTAGAAATTATAACATTTAGTTCAGCGTGATGTTGGTAACCGAGAGATGTTTACAAATATATATTGCCAAATTCAATAACCCGAAATCTTATAGCTCAAAGATGGGAACTATCTAGATGACTTCTACCAGAAATTTGAAGTTCCGAGTAGCCTGATCCCACTTGATAGAGAGCGGAGATAGAAGAGTCTAGATTGATATGATGGGACATGATTCATTATCATTATCATATCAACCGTTAGACTTTCATTGCGAGACATAGTCTCCCCAAAGGATCGCCACTACGACCGGTCATGCGTCACCCACATCCAGCGAATTCCAACGAACTTTCAGGTTTTCGGTCTACCTTGCCGGGGTCCAGCACTTCCATGATTTGATAGGAGTACGAAATTATCTATATAAATACCTATAAATGATATCTAGAAGGATTGGTCGAATATTTGAATTTAAAATAGAAATGAAAATATGTTCAAATAAATATATTTAGTTAATTGACAAAATATTGTAATAAGACTAGGTTACTTATATAAAGATTCAGATATTCATGGACGCACGGGAAAGGATATCGTAGTATATGGTTTTGACACATTAGACTTTTATAGTTTACCTGCAATTTGCGTACGACTGTACCTATGTAAATAAGCGTCACAATCGTTTGTACATAAACGAATCGTTTCCTTGTTGCCAATTCAGTGTGTTTTCATCTTCTGTCGACAAGTTAAGTTATTTGCAAAAATGATTTTTAAATATGCCATTTTGTTCTGTATCGTCTTATTGTTTATTGATGTGAGTATTTGTTAGAAGTAGAAGTAGAAGTTTTCATAAGATAAAATAATGTATAAAATGTTCTCAACCTTATGTTATATGTTCTTGGGGGATTAGGCTTTAACCTAGTTCGTTTTGGCAGACGTTCCGTTGGTTTACCAAGGATTTTTTCCTTCAATGTTTAAGCATCGTATCAGTTTAAGAACAAGCAAGAAACAGAACAGTTTTTACGTTATTTTAAATAGTATACTTATAGTTAGTATTGCAATAATTTATAATTTGCGTTAGTTTCTAACCTACATTATTTTATAATGAATGCAAAAATAAATATATTTTAACAACGTATATATAATAATGACCACAATAATTATATTACGTCAACACCATGTAAAGCAGTGAGAAGCTATAAGAGGTAAAGACATTTTAACAGTAGTATTTTAAATCGGGGTAAAATTCACAAGGAACTCAACAAAATGAAAATTGTTGAAAGCACTTATTGGAAACGCTTCCGTGAAAGGTAACCCTTCCTTATATATTTATTGTTATTATCAAAGGACATTTTGTCGTCATTGCTAATGATGTCACATAGTTAAAATAACACAAAACATACTTAATCAGATTATAAGGAGTATTATTTCTTTTAGGATTGTCCCTTTGAAGGAACCGGTTTAAATACTCGTTAATTTATTCCATTACCTAATTATTACACATAATTTCTTTCAGATTTTGTCATGACTAATTAGTGGTTTTGTTTTTGTTTAGGTATATTTTAGTGTATTCTTTTTTTTAACAACCCTGATTTTGAGGTTAAAATTGAATAATAATTCGGGTCAATTCTTAAATATATTGAAATGTATCCAAAATTTTGCAATTTACAATAAAATTTAGGATATTTTATTATAAATTGCAAAATTTTGGATTTGGACAAGATTAACTCAAATCTTCAATTATGAACTAATTTTAAGTCGTCTATCAGTTTTGCTGACTAGGCCAGCATTATAAACATGTAATAATAGAGTTAAATCTCTTAAATTCTACGATTAATATACGCATTAGGCAAGTCGAGGTAGTATATTAAAAAAAACTGTATTAAAAAGGAAAGTTACAGAGTATATACCTACATACATAATGTCTAGTTGAAAATCTGGCTTAGAGTGGGCCACTCAGGGCTAATAAATGCGGCTAATGGAATAATGGAATCACCTGGCCTTTATCGAAGTTCATTTGTTGTGGTGATTTTCGGAATTTATGTTGCAGTGTTCTATCAATCCAATTGCAGAGCACTTTGATGCTATCTCTGAAAATAACTATGTGTACGAATACTTTGTAGACAGTAGATTTGTCATCTAAACCACTACACTATTACACTTGCTTATAAACAGTGATGATCAGTGATATTCTCCCGATTTTATTCCAATTTTATAGACATCATTATTGTGTACCCAGGACACTAAACCGGTTCAAAAAAATGTCTGGTCTTACTGATTTATTTCAGTTGTGTTTGAAAACCTCAACAATTTTATAACTTTATTTAAACCTAATTAACAGTTTATTCAACGAGCGAAGACTCCGTAATTTATATTTGACTTATAATCGTTAAAAAGACCCGCTTATTTGAACGGAACCGAAAAGTTTTACATGAAGTATATAAAATAAATATATTCGGACAGTATTTACTATAAATTTAGTTCATGATGGACCCATCTTACATCTTACTCTTGTCAACTTTCATGTATAAAATCTCGCTGCTAGCAAAAAACAATCAGTTATTACACAGTTCTAAATAAATATCTATGTACAGTATTAACAATCTGTAACACAAGACTCGTGGCTCAGCTTGGAACTAGATAGTGCTGTGTGATAAAAATAAGTGCCGAATATATTTATTTATTTGTATTTATTTCTAGGACGACTCCTTCTTGTCCAAGAAGGTTTGATATGCAAAAATCTAAATAGTTCTTAGAAAAAATATGGCGAGTAAAGTAATTTTTCCCCTAAGCAAGTGAGACCTATAATAGTGACTCAGAGGATATGATTTTGTAAGAAAAATCTGACAGAACCAAAGGCTAACCGACAGGACACCGTTTTAACATGTAATATTGTGTATTTTAAGAGGATTTGGAACAATGTTGTTTGACGCAATATGAAGGGATTTATTTATCTATCTATGTTATTTCCAAGAAAAAGTTAATGGATTCCGTAAATAGTTATATTTTACGAGTATGTACTGAAAACCTCAACCCTTGTATACCACGCTACAGGATTTTATTAGAGCGGAACTGAAACTATCTATACAATAACAAATAGAACTGCCTCGTTGGTCTAGTGATAAGCAAGAGGTTATGAGATCGATTACCGCGTCGTGCAGTGTTATTATTAGATTTATCTATGAAATTTTAAGCATTATCTCGGACTTTGGATTGCTGTCCGGTTGATGGTAATAAGCTTGCCCCATATTACGTGGGACCTAAAACATTACGGAAAATTTTGTGTACATTGGTACAACTCTGCCTAACTCTTTGGGACGACAGGTGTGCTATAATAGTAAACATACCACCATGCACAAATTACTGCATCGCACAAATGACGCCACATTACCGCACTGTTGTGCAATTCAATTAATATTCAAAGATAAACATTACTCTGCCTTACTCATCTCTGCTCCAGTAGACTAGGCTTATAGTACGTTTCATGCCCAATTAATGCAACTGTCTGTACATGCTTCACAGACTGAAGGCTTCGTGAAACGTGATATCGAATCACCTTCGACCCCTGCTTTCGATATTGACGCCCTGAAGAAGAATATGGACCAGTTCAAGAATTGCCTCGATCAGAGTCTAGCGAGTGTCGTAGGACAAGTGAACGAGAAACAACTACAGCCTGTGTTTAACATTATTGGAGATCATCTAAATAGGTTCTCTAAAGCGGTAAGAATTCAAATGAGAGGGAATGTCATTTTCATATATATTTATTTCTTACTAGCTGACCCAGCAAACGTTGTTTTGCCACATTATAGGGGTTGGTGGACTACTCCTAACTTTTAGGGGGATGAAAAATAGATGTTGGCCGATTCTCATAGATACCGGATAAGCACAAAAAAATTCATCAAAATCGGTCAAGCCGTTTCGGAGGAGTATGGCAACGATAACTGTGACACGAGAATTTTATATATTAGATATATTTGACGACCCAATTATTCCAGCGGTAGTTAACACTGCTTTCTGTGCTATGGGTCCCGGGTTCGAATCCCGGTAGGGACAAATGTTTGTGTGATGAGCTTAAACATTTGTTTCCGAGTCATGGATGTATCTATGTATAATATATAATATATGTATTTACAAAAAAAAAGTATATATGACGTATGTAGTATATCAACCAACTAGTATCCGTAACTCATTGCTTAGCTTGGAACTAGTTGGTGCTGTGTCATAATGTCCAGAAATATATATATACATGTATATTGTTTCCAAGCGTAGAAATACCGACCTGATTTATCCGGTGGTGGTTAACGCTGCCTTCTGTGCTACGGGTGCCGGGTTCGAATCTCGGTAGGGACATCAACATTTGTATCCGAGTCATGGATGTATATATGTATAATAAGTATTTATAAACACAGTATACATGTTGTATATCAACCTTCTAGTATCCGTAACCCGGCTGCACGGCTGTGTCATCATGTACAGATATAGTTATTATTTATTTATTTACTTAGGAATAAATACCTATTTAAACTTAGAATACCAACTTGGCTTGTTGGACTGTATCCATAACACAAGCCTCGTTGCTTACTACGGAACTAGATGGCGCTGTGTAATAATGTCCAGAAATATTTGTTTATTTATTATTATAAGCCGAAAGAGAATATATTTTAAAAATAAGGGGGAGGATTTAACCTGCGACACGTGGCTTAAAAGCCGATCGCTGGACACACTGCACCAACTGTACCGTCAAAATAATCAGACAATTAGTATAATCTTACTTGTTTTTTTTTCTTTTCCAGTTTGAAGATATAACAGCACCAAAGTCAAGCACTTCGGCGTACGACAAATAAATGTTAAGATAGTTATGTTAAAGTTTAAAATGAAACTAACATAATTAATTTACGGACATGTTACCTGTTATCTATTAAAATAAATATATCAAACCAAAATCTGACTTTTATTGTAATATATAAACCATATGCAAATACGTTGAAATAAAACTACTATTAAATTATTTTATCGCGATATAATTTTCTTATTTAACCAGTCTACGTGTTATGCTAGACGTCGTGATTAAATAATATAATTACAGCGTAAATAAAATAAATAAATAAATATTTCTGGACATTATGACACAGCGCCATCTAGTTCCGTGGTAAGCATCGACGCTTGTGTTAAGGATACTAGTTGGTTGATATACTACATACATACTTATTTTTTTGTAAATACATACCTACGTATTATACATAGAAACATCCATGACTCGGATACAAATGTTCATGCTCATCACACAAACATTAGTGTTAACTACCGTTGGACTAATTGGGTCGTCAAATATAGAAATATAGTTTTATTCTTATATATTAAGTCATATAAAAAGTAATGTTTAATTTGACTTTTGATATGAAAACCAAAGAATACTAGAATTTTACGCAGTGACTTCTACATATTTGACATCTAAATCTATTTGCATTCATAGCTTACTGAAGATCGATTGTTAGTATTTTCAGTACATTATACTTATTATTATTCTTTATAGAATTTTATAGAAAGTATGAATAACTTCAGATGGATATTGGATACTATAGGTACATGTAAATAAAAAATCTGAGGAAGAGACGAAAGACCTTGATCATGCACAATTGTTTACACAAAAACCTACCGAATATTCTAGCTGAGCACGATGAATAAACTAGGAAATCCTATGTCAGATCTATTATGATCTATGAGAAGTGTTGTTCAACTACAGACAATAGATGAAGTATGCCTTAAAAAAAACAATTTTGTTTTTGTACAAATGGAATTACCTATAGATACTTCAAAGTTTTTTATACCTAAAAAAAGACTAGAAAACAAAATTGGCCATTCGATTTCACTGGCAACGTTACCTCCATGAAAAATGTAAACAATTTACACTCTTAACAGATTATAAAAAAAAGAAGAGCCTATTCTATACCACTTTTTTCAGAAATTTCCTTAATCATTTGCATGAGGGTCTGAGCAAACATTAAAATCCCTGCTTCGTCGAGAACAAATTCAGAATTCGATCCTTATACAAGTATTAAGTACAGTATGGGTCTATTTACAAAACGAGTCGAAAGAGATAGAACATTTTTGCTTAATTTTTTCTTTTTACTTTACCTACTTAAATTTTACTTTTTTTTAATTTTTGCTTATTTGTTATGACTATACCATTTCAGTCTATGAATAACATGTAGGTTTACATATTATTGGATTGGTTTAATGTTCTAAATTAACTAAATAGCTCTAGCCAAGTAGGTTTTGCATATATAGCCATAGTTTGATCGCAGAGTACTTATATATTATGGACAATACTATTGGTATAATATACTTCTATTCACAATGAGAATATACGGCTGAACGACTTGAGCTAACAGCTATTTATAAAGCCTTCTCATAAAATCAGATTAAATAGTTGCACATGATTTAAAGTGGTTTAATGCTGGTTATATTTGAATTTGATATAAACCTGAGAGTTTTATGATAAATCATCTTCCGAGCCTTTGACTATAAATATTTTACGCGAAGTATTAATGATTACCATGGGCATTCGAACAACCAGGACCGAATCAGACGGTTCATCGTGCTCCTTGAGGCACGAAGGAGTTTCAATAAGTAATGTATCCACAGACTAACCCCAGCAAGCTTAAGATTATTGATAAACTTGATCATTACTTAGCAACGAGCTGCTATAGGAAAAGCCTAATAACTCCTGAAAACTAACCTGAAACTTCATGCACAGAGTAAGACTTGCAACCACCAGACCAAGAAGGCCATCATAAAAAAATATATATAATAAAAGCAACTTAATTGACACGTACTCATATAATTATCGCAAAATTACAAGAATCTATTTGCTTTTCATAATTATTATCACAATGTCTCATCTTGTTATTATTTTCTACAGCAAAATTGTTTATATTTTAATGACATGGCTAAATGACCGGAGATAACGTATCTTACAGGATGACAAACTTATCATTATAATAATGAATGATAGACTCATGGAGATTAATGTTACAGTGTCCACTTCTTTTAATGAAACTTCCCGCAAATTCAAACTGACTTCTATTTGGCATGGAACCGTGCATATAGTTTTTGACAATTCGAAAGTACCTACCTGCAATATTGGTCTAATTTAAATAAATAATTTGATCTTCTTTTTTGTATTTTTTTAGCATATTTCATGCTAAGATTTTTAAATTTTAATTAAGAAAGAATATTTCAACCTCAGGCGGGACTCAAACCCACGTCTTCTGGATAAGTACCTACTCCAAACGCTCTACCAACTGAGCCACCGAGGCATCCGCCTGATCTATTGAATTTTGCTTTGATTGGACAATTCTGTCCAGTCCAGGCTGGACAGAATTGTCCAATCGATGTTGCTATGTCGCCGTAAGACATAAGTAACATAAAAGAAGGCAAAATTCAACAGATCAGGCGGATGCCTCGGTGGCTCAATTGGCAGAGCGTCTGGAGTACTTATCCAGAAGACGCGGGATCAAGTCCCGCCTGAGGTTGAATTTTTCTTTCTTAATAAAAATTTTAAAAATCTTAGCATGAAATATGCTAGATATATCGGTGAAATATGTAGGTGTACATTAATATACCTCTGCCTAACCAACCGTGAACGACAGGCTAAATCACTGATTTAGCCTGTATGTAAAATCTCCCCTATCGTTGTCTAGATGAAACTTAATAAGGGAATATGTAGTGCAGTAATTGATGTGCTCTCTGTACCTTATGATTATCAGCTGACACACAGAACTACTATCTACTGCAAACTGAACCTTGTACATATGATACATTACGATAATTATGAGTGTTATGAATCAATAAACAAATATAATGGTTTGCAACGAGATACAGGTACTTATGATACGCATGTTAACGTAATGTTTGTGTAATTGGAATATATCACACTCGGGCCTCACTCATCCGCTGAACTGTGAAGCTTTTTAAATAAAACTTCTTATAACGGATTTTGTTACGGTTTATTGATAGTATTTAATTCCGCCATTTTCGTCGGGATTTAATAAAATCAATATACCTTCATAATATCTGTGCAAAACAAAAAAAAACAGCGTTTAGAAAAACCGGCTTCAAAAGTAAAATGAAACCCGAATTGAGAACCTTCTTCTTTTTGAAATAAGTGAAGAAGGAGTTTCGTCAACTAGACAAACGAGGCAGTTAAATTTGCTTAAATATGGTTTGTATTATATAAATAACTGTGAGCAACTTAGCTCGTAGCTCACAGAAGCTGTGAACTAAGAGCTGTGGTAGCCTAGTAGTGTGACCAGTAGACTGAGATGTCAAAGCTCTCGAGTTCAAACCCAAGGCACGCACCAAGGTAGGCACTGACTTTTCGCAAGTTATGTGCGTATATATCACATGCTCAAACGGTGAAGGAAAACATCGTGAGAATCTGCATGCTTGAGAAATCTTCTCGATGGCATGTGAAGTCTGCCAACCCTGTCTGAGAGGAGACAAGTGCCTAGCAGTGGGACAACAATGGGTTAATGATGAATATAAATAACAGCTGCATCAGCCTATTCTTTCAGTGTTCAGAACTTGGCTGGACGCATTGCCGTAAGTTTAGATAACCTACGGTCATTGTGGTGAACCTGACATACATTGCCTACCGATCAATAACAAGATAAAGAGCACTGCAGTAGTTAATGTTGCAGTTTTCATTCAGCTATCGAGTTGCGAAGACATACAAACAAACTATTCAACATGAACAAGTTATTAATTGTCCTTTTGGCCGTGTGCCTCGCCAGTGTGAGTATTAATACTATTTTCTTTTCATAGATCCTTAGTTAGTTTCTGCCCACCAGATTAAATTTTTTAACCAAATCCGTTCAGTTGTTTTGAAGGTTGCAATTGAAGTGTCTATTCATATTGTCAAAGTAAGATCCTTTTAAACAATTTATATTAAAGTATTACATATACCGTATTCATATTAACAACAACTATTTTCTACAGCTGCCTGCTGTGCTATATGTCCCGGGTTCGAATCCCGGTAGGAACAAATGTTTGTGTGATGAGCATCAACATTTGTATCCGAGTCATAGATGTATCTATGTATAATATTTATGTATTTACAAAAAAAAGTATATAAGAAGTATATCAACCATCTATTATCCGTAACACAAGCCTCGTTGCTTACCACGGAACTGTCCGGAAATATTTAGGTATTTATTTATTTATAATATGTTTTATTTTGTATACGATTGAGTCCCTCGACCCCTTGAGGAAGATATGTTTCACAGTATAGTGTGAAGAATATAGAATTGTGAGGAATAGTTACAAATTAATATTGAAATATTTGCTAAGTTACGATTTCACTTTATTACTTCCAGGCTAATATTTCATCGATTATGGACAAATATAGGTTTATAGCTCTATAGGTTTATTGGCGTGGTCGTCAAGACTTTGCCCCAGACGGAAATTATTCCAAAATGTTATATCCGACTCGATTACATTTTCGATTTTGATTTCGGATATTAGACAGTCTCGGTTACGGTTATTCAGTTCCATAACATCACTATTACAACGCTATATCAAGTTGATGTAGGACGTACCAAATTGCGCTATGTTACATATAAGTAAATAGCATAAGTAAATCACTTTAGTTACAACAACGCGCAAAAATCGATTTATAAAGAAAATACACAATAATTCGAATGAAAATATCGATATAAATGGAATGCTAATTGATTGCGTATTATTATATAATAGCAAACAATCACATTTGAATCCCCAAGATGGTGCATAAAGAACTGATTGATAGCTTCAATTCGCTGGTATATTTTTCAGTCCCATATAATAAATAAATATTTCTGGACATTATGACACAGCGCCATCTAGTTCCGAGCCAGGCTTGTGTTACGGATACTAGTTGGTTGATATACTACATATATATTTTTTTTGTTGTAATATATACATAGAAACATCCATAGGGTCGTCAAAATATAATAAGGGGTGAGTTAATCGATTTCAAGATATAATTCTGTAATTCCAAGAATACTGTCAGTACTGAAGGTTAGCAGTAGACAAGTCTTTTTAAGGTTATAGTGGCAACTAGTGTTGACATTTCGAAAGAACTTGTAATATTGGTCTACTTGAAATAAAAATATTTGAATTTGAATTTGAATATACTGGCCACGTAAATAGACAATTGAAGTAGGTGTACTGGTATCATCTGTTAGCATTAGGTACTGAATAAATCCATTCCTTTAGGGCTAATACCGACACATAAACTGTACTGTGTACCTACAAATTCAGCATTCTCTCACAGTAGCACTTTAAAAATTATGGTTTTCACACAGACTCATGCATTCGTGAAACGTGACGCACCCGAGCCTGCAACCAATACCAACTATCTGGAGACTATTCAGAACAAACTCACTGAGCTCTCCAAGGATTTCAACACTCAATTAAGCAGCACTTTTGATCCTGAAACCATCAAGAAGAACTTAAACTCATTGGCTGAGAGCGTCAACAAAGCGGTAAGTTTTATTTAACGTACAGTCTAACAACCTAATTGATATACCTGCAACTATCGACCGATCCGTGTATGGATGTAAACCAATCAGCTTGTTAGAGTGTACAAGTGATATAGTTTTGGAGAATAATGGTTTTTCTACATACTATTTTATCACAATAAAACTAGTTATCATATATCACTAGAGCTATGCTCGGAGTTTCTGTGAAGGATAAAATCTAAAACAAAGTTATACGTTCCATTTCTCGGCGTGTGATCTCCATTCAAGAACATTTCTATCCCAGCGGCATCAATTCTATGAACTATATTTACACTTTCCCACATTAAAACATTAAGATAATTGGGTTGCACCTTGCACGAGTTTATAGTTTTGTGACGTTATGTTGAACTTCAACAATTGAAAGTTACAGAAAATACTAATGAATTAAAGATAGTTTTGATGATTTAGTAACACCTGAAAATATTTAGGAACGTTCTTTTATACAGTAAGTCGTCATTATTTGATGGAATCCTGGTAAATAAAGACATTGGTTTATAGTCTTGGTATTTTTTCCAGATGGAGGACCTGAAAGCTAAAACCGCTACCCCTGCCCCAAAGTAAATAACTGATGCGTATGACAATGGAGTTTAGTCGTACTTAATTATAACATGTGAAAACTACCCTTTTAATGCCAAAAGATTGTACCAAAAATATATGTTGTATGAATTGGTTCTAAATTATATTTATCATATTATTAAAACGTTGTAATTATTATATTGTCCATTTATATGTCCCAAAAATTTACATTGTTACAACATATGGTCGACAACGTGCGTGCGACACCTGTGATGTTGTAAACGTCTATAGGCTACAGTAACCGCTTACAATCAGGCAGGCCGTAAGCTTGCAAAAAATACATGAAGATAAGTTTGAAACAACATATTATAATTGAATATTTTTTTTAGATGTACTAAATAATATTGTACGGTTGCATCTTACATACCCGTGTATTTACAGCAAAAACGTACTATAACTTATGTATAGAAGTGAAAATTGGCTGTGGCAGAAAATACATGAAAGTATATACATACAATACACTCACGCCATTTTCCTATGGAGGTAGGCAGAAACTACAGAATGCCACGCGCTACGGTCCCTGCATACCACTTTTGCCTCGTCCACATTCATACATCTCGTCATGCAAGCGCGCTGGTTATAAGTACTACGTACCTGACCTTTTTGAAGGAGTTCACCAATTAGGTCGGTGTATGTCCTTCTAGGGCGTCCCCTCCCGGCGTTTCCACTGACATACACCTTATAAATTCCTTTCGTCGATACATGAAAGTATTACTTGAAAAATATGTGTGATCTAAATTCGAATGATAGATAATAGGAATAGTGAGTTAAGAAAACATTCTGATGTGACAAAATATTAAAACAATGAACTAAGTTAATTTGGGTAAGTCAAATGAATGAATGATGAGCGATTAACAAAAGGAACTTATAGAATGGATGTCACTCTACGGCGAGAATGGATGCCCTAGAAAAAGTATCGGGCGAGCATGTATGCCAAGATGATGTATGAATGTGAAAAAAGCATAAGGCAAAAATAAGTAATAAGTGTATAAAAAAAAATCACTTAATAAGATGTGACATGAAGGAGCAACAATTTGAAGAAGGTAGCTGGCAGCGGATGGGTGCGAGCTGCCCTCGACCGGGATGGTTGGCGTTGGGAAAGGCCTACGTCCAGAAGTTGACGGTAATAGACTGATACATGTAGGTATGTACGAAATACTTTGTATACTTAAAATAGCATCTTATTTACAAGGAAGTTCTCACATCACAGTAGAATATTTTATTTTAAGATACCGAACAAAATAAAATAAAAAAAACAACAAAAAATAAATACTACAAGGCAAAGCAAAAGTTTGTGCTTTAAGAGCGCCGAGAGATTTTAGGTGGATTTAAAGTAGATGCACATATTATGTACGTTCACACATCAAGGTAACAGTAGACCTAACTGTAAAATATAAACTACTAGCTTTTGCCCGAGTCTTCATCTGCATAGAGTTAGATATTGTTTCCAACCTTTTTTTTTTCATATAGCTTATTTATATTATTTCTACACTCTCTACAAACTTTCACCCCCCTTTTGGCCCTTTTAAAGGATAGGAAGAAGGACAAAAACTATCCTATGTCCTTCCCCAGGGCCCAAACTATCTCCAATGAAAATTTCATCTAAATTGGTTCAGCGGTATAAGTGTGAAAAGGTAACAGGCAGACAGACACACTTACACAATTATAATATTAGTAAGCAAGTAAGGATAAGGAAGTAAGAATAAAAGTATAGGTATTGATATAGTGTACACTGGACACCTATTATCAGTATTACTAAGATCAAAAACGTACCGTAAATATTGAAGGTACCAACATTTACTTAAAGGAAACATTTTTTTTAACAAATTAAACAGTATTCTAAACCTTTCTGTGACCATGGATACTGTAAAGGATCAAAGATAGATAAAAAATATAAATATATCTTGATAAAATCGGTAAAAAGAATTTTTATTTCAATGTCTTCTATTGTAAGCATATAAAATCGATAAGTTTTTAGAGTACACTGTTCACATTCGTGAAATGAGCTAACTACTACCTCAAAAGAACCGTAACTTAATGGTAATAATGGACAAAGTCAATCACAAGATTATTTGGATAGATAGTAATAGCCCTTTCAAATATATTATCTTGAATTAAAGGAGGAATCATAGAACCCTTGATTAATTGATGAAATTTTGATAATTTTTGCGTGAAAGAGTAACAAACATCCATCCATCCATACGGAGCTGTGGTGGACTGAGACTCAGAGGTCTCGAATTCGAACCTAAGGCACGCACCACTAACTTTTCGGAAGTTATGTGCTCAAACGGTGAAGAAAAACATCGTGAGAAAACCTGCATGCTTGAGAGAATTCTCGATGGCGTGTGAAGTCTGCCAACCCGCAGTAGGCTAGCGTGGTAGACTATAGCCTAATCCCTCTCAATTGAGAGGAGAGCCGTGCCCAGCATCCATCCATACGTACAAACTTTCGCGTTTGTAATATTAAGATATCTAAAGTATCAAACAATCATTAATAAAGCTTAATTACATTTGAATAAGATATTTATAGATTTACAACAACATTACAATCTGAGAGAACTAAATCATCTACATTTTTCATTCCTTGAATCTAAAGGTGGATGATAAACAATAGACCGTTTTCGGTCCGAAGTCTTTGGCAATTAGAGTTTGTTACAAACTCATTTGTTAATTAGCTTGCCAGAACAAACAAGCCGGGGTTATTACGATAAGTTGGGCTAATATCAGCTCCCGGTTAACATCAAGATAAAGACTAATAAAAAGGGATTCCGGCAATGAGAGCTCAGTCATCATTGTGTTTTTGAGTAGTGAAGACGTAACAAAAAAATCTCTAAACATGAACAAGATGTTGATTGTTCTCCTGGCCGTGTGCCTTGTCAGCGTAAGTACATACAATATTTAGTTTATTTGTCTAGCATACTTTGACTTGTATATCATGTTTGTGTGTTTATTATTAGAAATGCTCAGTAATATAAACTCCCAGATCTAAATTCCTAAGACCTAATGAATAGGCCATTAAAGTATTTATTTAATGCAGGAATTAAAATCGTGACTCGTAACGCAGAGGCTGATTATTCACAACGACTGTGCTAGCTGTGTCAATATGGTTGTATTGTTTTTTTAAGATGGTTCTTTAAGTGTTTATTGTTTTCATTACAGACTCACGCGTTTGTGAAACGAGATGCTCCTGCCTCTGATATTAATAAAGACATACAGGCAAAAATAGAAAGTTTCAAGAATGAACTCTCTGAGTTGGGTGCAAACATTGGTTCAGAGCTGCAAAAGAGAATTAACCCTGATACCATTAAAGCAGATTTCGGAAAAGCCATTGACACATTAAGTCAAACGGTAAGTTTTCGGATTTTTTTGCGGAAAATATAACTTTATTTTAAGCGGTTTTAAGCGGTGCAAAGAAATTACTTGCCAAGCCTGATCTAGGCCGGTGATGAATTGCCAAGTTATAGATGTTTGAATACAAAGCACGTATTTCTATTTATTATTTTAAATGAATATATGAATCTACCTATAAACATATAATTATTATATAAACATATTATTATTTAACGGCGAAGCAATATATCGTAAGAGGTCCTGCATATCTTAGAGATTTTCTCATCGGCTCTCTCTCTCTCTCGGTAGTCTGCCAAACAGTCTGTATAGCCAGTTCAAGAGTTAATTAGTTCATGAGTTTTAACTCTCCCATCTTATCATCAACCCAATTGTGGTCCCACTATTAGGTACGGGTTATTAGAAGAGAATATGATAAGTTTCTAACTCCTAGTGTGAGTTGGCAGTTTTCACACGCCATCGAGTAAATCTATTAGGCACGCTAAAGCAAAAAAAAACTTCCCCACGATATTTTCCTTCACCGCTTGAGTTAGTGATAAATACGCATGTAACTTCAAGAGTTAGCGTGCCTTGGGATTAAACTCGAGACCTTGATCACATGATTAGGCTATGACTGCTCAATTTAACTCAGCCAATATTTCTTGTAGTACGTTTTTAAATTGTCTTTGGTGCCTCTTACATATAGGTAGTAAAACATACAGCTAAATACCTAGTCACATATATACATATATTACACTATTTCTATGCAGTCATGATATTTGAAATATTAACTTGTAGAAGATTTTTATAACTAATTAAGGTTAAATAATAGTTATTTATGCAAATGTTGTATAATAAGGGGTATCAAAACAGGAATGTGGGTTTATCACACGAGGCGAACCAGAGTGTGATAATAGTATCACATGAGTGTTTTAATACCTAATTATAACAGTTGCATACAAGATTTTATCTACACCCACATTTTTGATTTTTGATGGGGTATTGTATTATTGAACAAAAATGGCGATGGCGGGATACGACGTCAATTCAAAAATTCGAATAACATTTTAAATTACGGCGCTGTGGTAGTGAAACGCGCGTGCATGACAATGTTCTTTTTTTGCTATATAAAGATGCCATGAGAATGTGGCTGTTCGATGAGTAAAAAAGGAGTTGCATTATGAAATTTAGTACAACAATAAAACACCCGTTTGGATGCTATTAAGGTTACTATGACACTGGCTGTTTTAATGTTGGTAATAAGCTAACTGTTTCAAGAACTTTTATAGAGGATTTATAGCATGGGTGTAGATAAAAATATATACCGATTATGGCAAAAGTTTGTCGAAAAACAATATCAACATGTAGTATTTGTTTTGGGAACAAAAAAGGTTTTTGTACTCAATTTTACAGAATTCCGTCTGGGTCCCAAGATTGCATGCATAACGATATTAAATATTTCTTAGACAAGGAATTTCCATTGTATTAAGTAATAATAAATATATAGTTTGTATCCGTTTCGATAATATCAAGAGGAAATTTTTATGAGATTAATATTGCTTTTTTTGTATCGTGTCACCATGAGGAATAAAAGTAGGTGGTACATGTCGTGATAAAAAAACAGTTGAAAGCGCTTTAAAGCAACTAAAAATAAGAAATCTAGATTTATGCTCGTAATAAGGCATTATAATTTCTATCAACCATTGCTTTACATACATTGTTAACGATTTCATATTTCAATTTTTGTTTTCAGATCAATAGTAACAAACCGAAACCTGCTTCATCTGCGTAAAAGAGAAGTCACGTGATTAAATAATCATCAGATGATTCCGTATATTTTTTTACTGATTAAAACACCTATAGAGTAGAATTTGAAGCCAAAGAACCCAAAACTGTATTTTTATATCACCAATAAAAATGTAGAGTACAATATATGTATAAATATCTATATAGATTTTGTTTTTTTTTATTTTATTCATGCACATAAAAGCCTATTGAAGAAGCGTGGTCATAAATATACTTTTTTTTAACTTGAGAAAAAACACAGAGTAGATACCTGTTGTGTTTGGAGACATATTGAACCTTTTAATATATTTTTGAATAATCTCCATCCCACACTAGGATTTTCTCCTTTGTAATGGGTATTACAAATAAGAACGCTTAACATTGAAATATTCTAGGGATCAGTTTTAACGTGCCCTTTGTCATATTTAATACTGGCGACCTAGCGCCACCTACCGGCTTCAACTATTAATAACTAAGACGAACTACTCACACACGCCCACAAATATATTTTACATAAGGACCTACATACATATCATCACGCCTGTCATCCCTGAAGGGTTAGGCAGAGGTGTACTAATATGTACACGCACATTTCGCCGGTATGTTTTTAGGTCCCATGTAATAGGGGGCGAGCCTATTGCCATCAACCGGACACGAATCCAAACTCCAAGCTGCTACTGAGAATTTCATAAAAAATTCCAATAACACTTTGCTCGACCTGGGAATCGAACCCAGGACCTCTTGCTCAGCAGTCGCACTGTACGACCACTCGAACAACGAGGCAGTTACATCTCTAAGGTACAGAAGGAACTAATTGGTGAAATACTTCACAAAACGTCAGGAGCGCAATACTCGTAACCGGCGCATGCAAGATGTATGAATGTGGACGACAAAAGTGGGATGCATAGTACCATGTATGGTAAGTGATACGCACAGAGCGTGGCATTCTGTAGTTTCAGCCTACCCCCATGGGAATGAATGTACATATGTAGGTAGCAGATATATAGGTAGAATATGCTATATTCTTAGAGGAAACTATTAAATAAAATCTCATCGCGATAAGTTGCGAATTTTCCTTGTCCCACGAGCAAATTGTTTATGATAATATTTTTTCACGTGTCAGAAAGCAATGGACAGAAGCAGCTACCAAAATACGAACACACATCGAGATTTAGTGTTACAATTAAATATTAGCGATAGATAGTATAATATTTATCTACATTTGCAAATTCGTTAACCTTTTATCATAATGTTGATAAGAGAGGTCTTGCACGATAAGGTTAGTGTTAAATTGATAAGATTAAATTGTGGAAATAATGGATAATGAGCAAAAATTTATATAATTGGACCCTATTTTTTTAATTGCTAAAATTCAACACATCAGGCGGATACCTCGGTGGCTCAGTTGGCAGAGCGTCTGGAGTACCAATCCAGAAGACGCGGGTTCGAGTCCCGCCTGAGGTTGAATTTTTCTTTCTTAATAAAAAAATTGCTAAAATATTTATTTTTAATTCTAGTTTTAACCGGCTCGGTGTCATTAACGTGGGGCTTAGTATCTATTTGTATAAAAATATAAATAGATTTCTTCTTTTCACGAGCTAATATTCATACCATCACCATTGCGCCTTTGTCCCTGAACGCTTAGGTAGAGGTGTACTAATGTATACATTTCGTCGGTATGTTTTAGGTCTCATGTAGGTAATAAAGGGCGGACATACTGCTATCAACTGGGTACGAATCCTAACTCCGAACTCCTACTAAGTTTTTATAGAAAAACCCTTTGAAACTCTTTTGGGAATCGAATCAAACACTTCTTGCTCAGCAGTTGCACTATAGACCACTAGACCAGCGAGGTAACTATTATTGGAGGCAGTGAATATTTGACATTGAAATAATTTATTTTCGATTTCATTACTATGTACCTTTTCATATTATTTTAATGTCTACCCGTGACCATGCATAATAAAAGGATTTAAATAATATCATTATAGCGTGATAAAATTCGTAATAACACATTCAATTCATTTAAAAGAAATATGTAAAATAGGGTGTTCAAATAACCTAGTTGTGTATATACCTATATTGCATAAAAAGTACCCTCTACGTAACAAAATAAAACAATTATTGAAACTTCATACTTAACTTCGTTTACGACTCGGTTGAGAACAACTAACATTGACAATTAATCTTCAAACGGCTGAACAGATTATCTCTAATCATAGCTAAAGATACAATCGATTAAGTCCTCTTTCAAACAAAACAAACGTAAATCAAAATCGGTCCATCTGTTTAGAAATAACGACGGCACTGACAAGCACACAAACTTTTACCACCTGCATTTTCGGTTTAGAAAGGAATATTCCTTTACGGTATCCCACATTTTTAACACTATACTATTATATACAAATGTCTGTATATATTCTGTATAAATATACACGTATGGTCGTATAGCTGGCGAGTTCTATCACTTAGCATATAAAGAGGCACTTTCTGGATTCCTCTATATAAAAGGAGCGATTTGGAAAATTTAAAATTTGCTGAGAAAATTTAAAATCTTTTTGGATGATAACATTTTTCTGGATGGCTTGTAACTTCATAATAATATGTATAGTTTAGATAATATACAGTTAAAGGTATGAGGTATTACTTTGCGACAATATATTATTATGGCCTTGGAGTGGTTGGTAGACGTTAAAATACGTTTAAGTAAAATCATGATAATTCTTTGTTGAGGGGCGAAACATGTCCAAAGCTATCCATATTCTTTTCAAAAGATTTTTCTTTTTGTTTAAAACGTCACACAGTACGTTTTTCTTCTATATGGTATGTGCGTTTATAAATACAAGTACCTGTAGATTGTACCAACAATATTTGCTCAGTGCCGGGATCAACTCCGCAATCTGTGACACACAAGCCAATCGCTCAGCCACTGCACCAATCGAGTAGTCTGCGTGCGAACCGGACTATTCGTGTATGTGTCATTACTTAAAAAGCTATATAGCCTTGCTTAATACAGACAATTTTAGGGCTAATGTAACCAATATAATCTTTGTAGATATACCTATTGTACTTTGACGAGAATATATTGATACCTAATCCATCCGTTCTATTCGTCGCTCCGTGATTCTTTCCAAACTAATAGAATATTCTCTCTCGCTCAACTTGCGGATACTGCAGGTGATTTTAATATGCATGGAGCCCAGCTGCCGATAAGCCGTCCTTACAAAGCCTGACCTGATCCTATTTGAGCGTCTTGGGCCGTCTCCTCCAAGGATTTTCTCAGATTTACACTACATTTTCTCTTTGTAAATGCAAGCAATAGGTGGTTATGTATTTCTATATATCTCACAGATCATTTCATAAAAAAAATATTTGGTATCCAAAGAAAATTTAAGGTCTTTCTAGTCCTTTATATCTTTTAGAAAAAAACTGAATTAAAAGAAGAATATTTGACAGAATTACACGTGTTAAGATCTGTTGATTCAGCTACGTTATACAAACTGGCGTGAATATTTTACGACTTTTTCGACAGCCTTGACAAATGAGGTCAAGTATGCATTAAAGATCTTTCTACGACATTTCCTTCGCTGTTTATTATAGTTGTACAGAAAAAATAAAATCCCATGGTTTATCACCATAGCATTTGCATTGTGAAATGAATTATTCGGAATCACAACGAGAATTAACGCCTTGGTTTTTCCTTTACGCAAGAGCTTGTAATAAGAAATTAACGTATATTTGAATACCTCTAGGCGCTTGAGGAAACACTGGTATAACTTAAGATTTTATCTTTTGGCTACCATTTAAATATGGTATTATGAGTCCCATAAAGAAATTTTAAAGTAATTTTCTTTTTTAGAATTGATGATTAAGAACAATACTGATTGCATTGCTTTCTTATTTGCATGGGTACACAAGCGATATCAAAATCTCTGACAAATCAAGATTATTTATTTTTCCAACTGTTAAATATGTTATCTGAAAACCGTGAGTCCACTGCCAAGTCCCTTGGAGATAAAGGCATGATGGTCTGTTGTAGCTTATATAATAAGAAAAATGCCTTTAGATTTGACATCAGGTCATATCTCTGATACCTTCGATCATTGTCAGAGTAGCTCGCAGAGATCTCGCGACAGAGATATATCACGCAGGCACAGGTGCGGAAACTCCTCAACAAACATTTGTCTAAGTTGACTCAAGACCAGCCAACTTTGCCGTTCGCAAACACAACAATAAACCATATCCCAACGCGACAAGACGTCATATTAGCTTCTTGAACGCATTAATAACATTGCCAAAAGTCAGTCGCAGTTTCATGGTTGAAGAAATAAGTCTAGCTATATCAAGGTACTGGTATATCTTGCTTATTAGAACAAATACAGACACAGATGGTAAAGCAATAGGTAATTTATTTAAGCTCTGAAATGTAGTTATTAATATTACATTACATTTTTAATTACGTTTTAAGAGATTATAGAAGTTGGGTATTGTAGAAGGAAGTGAAATAATGGATCCCTAATATACTCTGTTACAGATGAAACAGTTATGTATTGTTATATAAATTGAGTATTATGTAATGTCGTGCTGTTTAATGTGTGTGTACTATAAAAAAATATAAAGTTACACATAGAGAAAACCTTTTCGTACAAATACACCATAAATATTGTTAGGTATAACAAGCGGCCCGCTCTGGCAAAATATGGTTATTTTGCATAATGCAACATTATACTGGTGGAAGTTACTCAGATCGGTCCAGTAGTTTCGTAACCTATTCAATACAAACAAGCAAAAAGTCAAATCTTTACTCTTTATAATATTATATACAATGTGGAGATGACAATATGACTTTAAATGAAAACACTGGCAATACTGGTTTATAGAAACATTTGTAAACTATCAAATAAATCCGAACATGGAAATTAAAAAAAAAAAAATTTTCTTACAAACTAAATAGCTTAAAACTGCAAACAAAATAAAACACCATTTATAAAAATGGTACACTGACCTGCGATAAGAATGGCAACGCAGCTTGGTTTCATTCATGTTAAAGCTGTGGCCGACGCAGCGACGTAATGTTTGGCGCCATTATTCTTATTGTTATTAATGCTCAATTACACAAATCAAATCACAGAATATTAACCAAATAGTCGGGCATCATTCACCCGCGAGTTATTCACTGATCAATTTATTATTCACAATCACTTTTCGATCACATAATTATGTCGCCAGTCATTAAATTTTTTTATTTTCAATATGTCCGCCGTGTTCTTGAATACACAAACTACACCGACGTATAATGTTATTTCTCACTCTTGATAATAGGTCTCACGGTATGTCCGTACAGCTAAAGCGGCATTACCGTGACACTCCCCATAAATTAAAATCATATCAGTGTACTCCGAAGCGGTATAATTGTAACGAGGCATGATTATTTAATAATAAAACCTTGAAACACCAAGTATTAAGCGTCTAATTTCGCAAAGTTCACTTAGCTATTTAACTAAGTACCTATAATACGTTTATGTGTCCTGTCACTATTAAAACAAAGCGTCAAATTTCGCACAACACAACACAACACAACAACAAAGATACGATAACACTTAAAGGATTAGAGAAATGACGGCGTATTTTACGCAATGACTGGCAAAAGGCCTGCGAAGATTCGCTATCCTGATAATGTTATCAGCAAATCTATTCTTTGTTTGTAATTTTTGCACAAAGTGGGCCCCGAGGAGTTCATCAAAGTTTTTCACGTAATTCAAGGAATTGTATGCTGTTTACAAAGATGGAATGACAATAGCATTGTTTTTGGGTATTGTTTTGCATGAAAGGAAAATAAAGCATTTACTTTTTGTTTATTTTGTAGTGTATCACACAACATACTATCACGCCGGTCGTCTCCGAAGGGTTAGGCAGAGGTGAACACGCACATTTCACCGGCATGTTTTAGGTCTCATGTAGTAGGGGGCGGGCTTATTGCCATCATCCGAATTGCCTACTGACCCCTGAAATAATACAATTAATAACTTTCTATTCATTAAATTGTACACTTCCTTCTTTACCTTAGATAAATAACTTTGTTCTACGAAACGAAATTAAAGCACATACTTATGCATCAGAACAATGTTTCAAACCATGTGACGTCATCAAGATTTAAGTACAAAAGTCGCTCGTATTTACGAGCTTTAGATAGGAAATCCATATAAAACGAAGTGATTAAACTGTAATGCGTATAGGACTTACAACTGTATACGATGTAACTTGAAGCTTTGAACGGCTATAATTTAAGGATGTCTTAAAACGCTTTAGACATTTTGACGGCAGTGATGTAAATGTTTTGTTTTGAATATGTATTTTTGCTTGCGTACTAAATCATGCATTATATAATTATGTATATAATTATGATCGTTTCGCTTTGAAGAATAAAATAACGCTTTTATTTTTCTTGTCTCTTTTGGACAGGGTGACAAATATCTATCCAATAAAAATTAAGCTGTGAAATGGTGTTGCTTATATTAACGAGAATCAGCTTTGACTCCGGAATCCACTGATATGTATGATAATATTTACATTTATTAAATTAAGAACGACTGACAAGAAAAACTTCTATAATAATTTCATGAAAAATCTTTATCTCTATTTTTGTATACTGCAAGCTCTTCATAATTATTATTCGACCTCAAAAATCTTTGAAGAGTAACTATATATAGCTGATTTGTATGTTTTAAATACCAATTTCTGACTTTTCTTAATCAAAACCTCTTCTAAATCAGAGAGGAGACCTGTAACGAAATAGTAAAAAGGTTGATGATACAATATCATGACCTATCAGTGTGTGACAGCTTGTACAGTTTCACTAAAGAATTAAAAGTATCGTAAAGCTATAATTACTTATAATATCGGACAGGTACCTAGTCCTGGCAATATTTACTGTTCCCGAAGCTTCTATTTTATTCAGGGTAGAGGTTTTGCCGTCGAAACAATGCAAGGATTTCAGACGCTTCGTTGTACCTATTGTTTTCTCCATTGTGCCGCAAAACGGCGCAAAAATTGAAGCCTCATTGTTCGATAGAGTTCTTAAAGTCGAAATTCTCGAATCCTTGGAAATTTTTATCGATAAATGTTTTGAAAGTATACTGGAAATTTTAATAATATCGAAAATATGAATAAGAAGTACATTCTAGCAAGTATTAAGATATATATTTTTTATGATTGCGAATATCCTTTGAAGTCCACAAAATGCAATGTTGCCATCAAACAAAACTGCGAAAAGGCCTCTTATTGGTCTTAAAATAAAAAAATATAAAAAAAACAACTGCACTACTAGTTTACCTTGATTGCTTTAGTTAATTAAAGTGTGGTGACGTTACAGGAAGCTGTGAAAGCCTAGTGACCAGTGGACTCTGAAGTCACTCAGTGTGTGATCCTGAGCTCGCTCCTAAGGCACTAACTTTTCGAACTTACGTGCATGTTTATCACAATCATGCTCAGACGGTGAAGGAAAATATCGTGAACCGTAGAGATTCTCTAGATGGCATGTTAAGTCTGCCTACCTGCACTAGGCTAGTGTGTTGAGCAATAGCCTTATATCTCTCAAATGAGAGGAGATCCGTACCCAGCGGTGGGATTATAATTGGGTTGACGATGATGAGGTCAGAATATTAATGTCACCATTTTTTATTACATAATAACTAATCATTTAATCGTTTTTAACTTACTGACTTAAAATATTTAAAACATAATTCCATTTAAAAAGTCCCTCCATCTCTCTTTCATTGCAGATTTCCTTAAGATTCTTAACCTGCTCATCTTAAGTCTTTAGATCAGTTAGATTTCTTTTTTTTCTTTCTACAGACATTTACCCCGACATTCATTCAAGTCAGATGTAATTAAAACTCCGTGGTTAATTCACTGAATAAATTCCTTTTAGTCTTAACGATGGGCAAGATTTGAATGTAAATGTTAGACCGGAATAATGAGTGATTCGATTCAATAATATTAAATACGTATCAGCAAACTCTTTGTAGTAGATCATTTTTGGATCTTATTTTTATATTATCAGGGTGAAAAGTAGACTTGCGCCTAGTATCTACTTTTTTTTTTTATGGTGATGAGGGGGCAAACGAGCAGGCGGCTCACCTGATGGTAAGTGATCACCGCCGCCCATGGACATTTGCAATACCAGAAGGCTTTGCATATGCGTTGCCAACCCCTGCAGAAACCGTTTAGGTTTCTAAAAATAGGGAATTACTAAACTGACAGCCAACGGAATGCCTATGCTGTCAGAATAGTCACTCCCCCATCGAGCTCTGGTAACCTTACTCACTGACAGAAATACAACTATTGTTGATTCACTGCGGTCTTCTGTAAGGCGGAGGTACTTCCCCAGTCGGGCAGCTCAGTTTGAGTGAGGAATCTCAAAATACTCTACTTATAGACTTTATTGATTGAGGGAGCCACCACTTTTTATAAAAGAAGTGTTTTGTTAAGGCTAGAATATAGAACTTAAAACTATTCATCCGTAGGTTTGTATTTGTCTGCCTAGTTAATTCACTATTTAATGGTTTTGCGAATAATATAATAATAAGATTGGAAAGTTAAATTTCAGATTTGGTTTCTTAGTATTACTTTATAAATGTGTAACTATCCAGTTCGTTACATAATACTAAACTCATCAATTATTATCTCTTTCAATTTTCATAACATAGTCGACGGCGTTTAAATACAGCTAATAAACATATGATTCCACGAAACCTTTCTTTGAATAGTTGACATCTTTGACTAAAATTATTGAAATAAACTAGAATTGTTCTAGTTCTACTACTAACTAGAATTGGTCTAGTTTATTTCTTTACCCTAGGTAAAGAAATAAACTAGAATTGTTAACGATGTTATTCAAATTAATCTACTTATGTAGATATTTACTGTGATAGGCATCTATTAATTATGTTTCATTTCTGTTTCTAATATCTTTTAGAGGCCCCTTAAAATAAAGCTGTCAGTAACACAATAAAATGGGAAATATACTAGACTTGTACTGTTTACTCATAAAATATTTACATATGTTTATAAAACGAGCTGCGGGAAGACTTGAATAAATAAATAAAACTTAATTGAAACATATTCGTGTATTAAACATTACATGTAGAAATTGGAGGACGTCTGGTGGTTTAATGACAACAAAAAGATTAATGCTAGCGAAAATTATGATTCAAAATTTCATACATAGGTACGAACTTATCAACTAAACTTATCTTGCCGGTTCTTCTCCATAAGACCTACTTTTTGGAACCGTGCAACTAGTGTTGACATTTCGAAAGAACCTGTAATATTGGTCTACTTGAAATAAAAATATTTGAATTTGAATTTATCGATATTATAAGATAAATGAATATATAACTACCTTTCGTCTATGTAGATGATCAGATAATGTCGGGGCCGGGGGTAGGTTCACCACCGTAATCGTCATTCCCTCATACCTCATATTTTCACATACTTACATCGTTTTTTCCTGTCCTGATTAGGCGAGAATCAGCACTCGCTAAGTACTGCTTGGTAAACTTCACAGACTATTGTTTTTTTTTCTCAAGCATGTAAGTTTCCTCACTATGTTTATCTTTAAATGACTTGCATTGGAGCGTACCTACAGATCGAATTTCGAGACATTTTGACTTTACCGTCACACCATTAGGTTGGCTTAGTCACATTCGTATAAAATCCACTACTATACCGACTATTTATATCCGCTCCGGCCCATTTTCCATCCAATAGTTGAAATTTTCAAAAAAAAAAAAACTTATTTGACGTCTTCTCCCTACACATTGCAGTTAAATAGGTCAAGTAGTTTTTGATACTTTAATATGTGAATGAGAGAGCGCTACTTCACACTTATAGATTAGTATGCACATATATGTAAGTGCCTACCAGTAATTTTTCGACCTCGCTATGACTGTTTCCATTAAAACATACATGTTAATACAAACACATACAGGTACAGTTAATTTCCCTTTTCCAACAATCTGTTATGTCAATTTTCCATACAATATAAACCTGTTTCTTTAACATTTACACAGTATTTGCCACCAAGGACAAAGGGTGAAATTTCATACATCAGTACCTCACTCAAATGTAAGCTTTCAACTGTGAAAACCGTGTTAAAGTCGGTTCAGTAGGTCTCAAGTTTGCGAAACAGATTATAGAAATTGCAAATTAGACAGTATGAATATGAAGGAGAAATAGAAACAGAAATGAACATTAATTAAAAACTTCTTAATATTTTTATTTTTTATCAGCATTTCTAAAAGAAAAAAAAACTAATAATCCGTCTGTACACTGCAACGCCAACTTACATAGTTGGAAACAAGGTCAGAAAAAAACGAATATTAACATAAAAAATCCTAAAGTATCTTTTACCCTTACTTTTATAATAAAAATACCATCAAGAACCAATTACTAACTAAATTACAAAGACCACCATTAAAATATAGTCTCCAGGGATGCCAGCCATGCCATCAATTAGTGGACTGACCAAAAACCTCAACAAAATATTCAAACATTTTGCATAAATATTGGGTTTTAATACTGGACTGCGCCCGGCTTTGATCAATATATCCGCTTAGTGCATTTTCAACAATGGCGGGAGGACAAAATCGCCGTGCGTTGAAACGTGTAACGGGCCCGTTGATTGGTTAAACGAAAATCTTCATTATCCGATTAGCGAACCAGTTAGTTGGCATTGCCAGTCAGAAGTTTAAAAAGCCAAGTTCGTGTAACAATGCTTTTCATATGATTTTAGTGCGACTTTTTTGTTTTTTTGTCTTGACTGAAACTGGCTAATGCATGGAATTTTATCTCGTGATAAAGTTACTTTTATGTTCAAATAGAATAATATATTACTTTATGCTCATCATGGTTATGTTGTTATGGTTATGGCGCAGACATTGGATGTCTAACGGTTGATATGATGATGGTTATGTTTTGTGCAAATATAATAGACGTTTAATAGAATAATAATTAAAACGGTTTTTTTAATATGTATTACATATTATAAATAGTTAATGTGCTTCATTAATCTCACTAGATCAATGCAAGAATCACTGTTCTTGCATTGATCTCTATATCGAGCTAAATATTATCGGATTATTCTGTGAAATTTTAAATAGTAGTTTTGTATTTATTATAAGGAAATATGCACCCCTACATAAAACTTACAGGTAATATGGGTGTATAACAATATTCTTTGTCTCCCCTATTCGAGGTTGCAGGTATTATGGAATGTTATATGTGTGTTAACCACAGCGAGGAAAGAACTTTATGAATTATTAACTCAGCACACGTAACTATTAATAAAATCTTCTCTAAGCCTCACCCGAATACCTAATGATTCATTACACATACATACACACTTACATGAAGTGAGTAACTATTTCACTCATTAACCCGTTTTATTTGGACGGTTTAATAAGCATTATATTAATTATAGTCTTCATTAATTACGCGACCGCATGATGCACATCACAAAAATAAATCTTTGAGCAGCGTATCGTGTATTACGGTACATTTCCTCCTTTGCTAAATTATTCACTGGTTTTTCATATTAATTGTGATATTTGAGTTAATATTGAAGTAATATCAACTGGTTTCCTGTGTATTATTTGAGTATAATGTATGGTAGATTTAAATGTAATAATTCACATTAGGTTCTCTTATTTTAACGACGATTTTAAAACATAACGGAACTCTTTGTTTAAACAGATCATCTTGTAAGTACTAGGTCTTACTGGGTACTGCGTAAAGTACCATT
The DNA here is from genome assembly GCA_905163465.1 of Craniophora ligustri. Taxonomy (NCBI): domain Eukaryota; kingdom Metazoa; phylum Arthropoda; class Insecta; order Lepidoptera; family Noctuidae; genus Craniophora; species Craniophora ligustri. The sequence continues at coordinate 9,948,855 of LR990965.1, read as the reverse complement.
CTACCTATCCGTGCAGTACAAAGCAGGCCCTAGTATATACAATAAAGCGTTCACGGGGTTATAAAACATCTTTATAATATGAGTGTAACTTGTTTAGTAATGGTTTAGTGAATTTATAACGTGATTTATTAATTAAATATAATTAATACGTTTAACGTATTCAATTTGATATAATTTCCAGGTATTACCAATCAAAGAATTATCAAAGTATTTAAAATACTTTTAAATAACTCAATTACGCCTGTGAGGAGTAAAATTATATATTTTATAGTATCCCGCTCTAAAAATTAATTTTAAATTCAGAATTTTCTTTTGCATCTTTTTTCTGCGTTCTATTTTCAACTACACTATTATGTAAAAAGTTTTTATAGATTAAGAATACGTTTTAAATGTACTCACGTCTATCGATAAACCTGTATGTGCCAACGAATCCAGTGGCGTTGTTCTGCTTTGGCCCACTATGGAACTCCAAGACCATTGAAGGTCCAGGGGAGAACAGTGATGGCGAGGTGTCAGCTCTGCTGCCACACAGCTCACGGGCCCAGGCTGAGCGCTCGTTGATGACCCCAGGCGGGCCAGGACCTTGCACCTCCCAGTACACCTTCAGGTAGTCTCCTCGTGTGCAGCTGTAACAACAGGCTTTTATGAGAAAAAATAAAATTAATCTAAACATTGTTGGTAAGGATATAGAGATTTGCATAAACTAATATTTTTTTAAAACGCTTTAAAAATACAAAATTGTCATACATAATTATTTTTATTATATATTCACGATTTTCTTCATGAAAATAATTCCTTAAAACATTAAAGTTGTTTAGTAAAACACGGGTTACGTTGAGCATGCCGGGATATAACCTCAATGTCCTGAACATGTTTCAAAACCATCAATTTTTAAATAAACAAGGGAGAGGATTTGGCATCGCTATTAAAATTTTAAAATAATTAAGTGTCATAAATCAATTTTTCAGATTTTTATTGTAGATTTACCACCGTCCAATATCTTTCTAATAAAAATCCAGAGAATTTATTATAAAACTGCAGCGATCTAATAAAAATGAAACACGCTATAAAATACATCGTTTTAAAACTACCCTCGAGGTTGGAAAACTGAAAACCACTATGGGCTAGCAATATTTTAAGTGAGCAACCAATACTATCGGCCAACGATCACTTAAAGAGAGTTAAGTGCTAGGTTTTAGTGTCTCAATTTTATGAAATAAATGTTTCCTACCATTGAGCTAGTAGAGAATTGTGTAAAGTTTATAAAAACGAGCTGTAGAGCAAGCACTTCAATTTACTAGTGAGTCTTAAATGCCCATTTCAATAAATATATAGATGTGTTGTACGTTTGTTCAAATAACAACAAGAACAGTACACTGTTCTTGTGGTAATTTGAGCAAAAATATGTATGTAGGTTAAAAAAAAACATTCGCATCAAAAGTGATCTTTCAGAACTATCACTTTTGACGCGTACCTCCAAAGAACTAGTATTTATTTCATTCTTAAGTAACGATAAAGGTTTTTGTTATCGCTGGTTGACGGTCAAACCTATTATTATATATTCACGATTTTCTTCAGGAAAATAATTCCTTAAAACATTAAAGTTGTTTAGTAAAACACGGGTTACGTTGAGCATGCCGGGATATAACCTCAATGTCCTGAACATGTTTCAAAACCATCAATTTTCTAAAGAAAGGCTTTATTAAGATGTCATCGGGAAAATTATGTGGCTGTGTTCATGTTTAGCGGAATTTCCTGAGCAAAAGATGTTGGTGGTTTCATAGGTTCGTGTAAGCTTCCTAACACCTTATGGTGGTGCGGTGGCTTCTCGTTGATAACTAGTAAATCCACATCCATATCCAATTACCCATACTTAATATTATACGTATGTGGATTTTTTATCTTGAAAGTTAGTATACCATATTCATTTATTCGATATTCTTCTAAGGAAATTCATTTTAGTGAATGGCAACTAAATATCACCTTCAATAAATACACAAAAATATACTGTGTGGAGGCATACGGTTTTTGATTAAGGGTTAAATTTCTATGTCAGTGAGTAGCATCAGTGTCGTTTACAAAGCGTGCCTCGCAGCTCGATTGCCGCTGGACATTGAGAAGTTCTCTTACCCTCTTTTTTCGGCAATAGCACAACTTTGTTTTTCCTAGCTATTTTTACGTATAAATATGACCAAATTACACTTATGTTTATTTAATCTTTGCAAAGAAGCGAGTATTGCGATATGGGCCATTCTGCACAGTAGATACTTGGCTCCTGCTACCTACATACCTAACCTGGCCCCGATGCAAACCGGAGGATCAGCAAGCTGTCTATATAAATTAACAATTATATTATATTTATGTTTCGTAAAATAGTTGTTTTGTAATTATTAAGATATAGTACTATTCCTTGCGGTCCGGTCCACCTTTCTGACTTTAGTACCTGATATATTTCGGCGTGATTTTAAAGACGTATTCCGTTAAAACATTTTACTGACCACTAATGCCACTTTAAAATAACAGTCATAACACCTGAGACACGTTTAATCCACACATCTTCAACAAACAAGTAAAACGTAATGATAATTTCAATATTAAATACTCATTACAAATCAATACATTCATAACCGAATACCGAATACAATATGGCGCATGCATTTTATGCATGCGCCTTAATAAGGTTGGCACTGTTGGCATTGCTTGGCACAGTTTATGAGAGATTCGAGACTTTGAATTTTAAATTGAGAATGCATAGTTATTCGTATTTTGAATTTCCTTAACGACCTGGGGCGAAAAATGGATACAGAGCGAGCTGATTGATGCTTAGCTCGGCTAATGGCTGTAATAAAGGAAAGTTTGGTTGTGAAGTTTTCTTTTTAAATCCTGCCAAAATACTCCTCAAATAATCATAGTTATTGTACATAATTGTACATAACCTACATGTTGGTTGATATCTACAATATATACCTATATATATACTTTTGTTCTATTCCATATTCAAACATTTTAAATTAAAAAAGTCATTTATTAACCATGATTCTATTATTTGAAAATGTTTACTCGAGGTTTATTGGACATTATTATCGTTGAAGTTGTTGAGTAAAAACGTTAAAATAACAAATAAGTTATTTATGAAACGTAATCCAGCGATTTTGGGAAAGAATGTTGCAGGTATATTTATCGGAATAGTATATACTGAAGGTGATATTTAGAACCATAATAAACGGTATGTCAACCCAATTAGGTTTCAAAATTGTCAGTCTCATTTTCTTCAATTACTGCCGCTACGGGTTGCCAGTAAAACAATACATTCTTAATGTAAAATCGATTTTGTTCTAAAAATAAAACAGACTTTACCTGGTAAATGTTTTTGCGATCGCCTTATGTCTTTAGTAGTATTGGAGTTGACATTTTTGGGGTACCCCTACCTAACTCAATTGGATAGAAATGACAAGTTTCTTAAGGATTTTTGAGGTGAGAATTTTTTTCTTATTTCCTAGTTTTTATGTCAACGGCAACTGTTCGTAATGCCTTCACTTGTGACACTCGCTAAATGTGATTCGTCGGAAAGTTTTTTAGGAAAGGAGAAAGAATTTTGCCTTTTCTGAGAACTATAATATAATGAGACTAAAGGCACACTTTTAGACACAAATTACTAAGCTCTTTTCACACTGGGTCATAGATATTTTTTCTATAATTGAATTATATTACCAAGACAAAACTCAATGAAACTTATTGGGGTATTACTTAATACAAAAGTATTAAGATTATGTAGCACTCGTTATGTGAAAATAAAAATTAGTCTTTTAATTTTTTTATTGAAAACTCTGATGAATGAAAAAAGCTGAAATGTATTCAATACCGTTAATACATAAATTGCTCTGTGTCTCTTTCTTATTATAAATATATTGCATGAGATCTGGCGCAAGCGTTCCTTCATCACTCATTTACCATTCAAACTCCATAAATCATCCGTGTCAATATCAGTTGAATGCAAAGAAAGGGTGAGCTGAAAGCAAAAACAGCTTGGTTTGCCATTGAAATGTATCCTTTTGACCTGAATAGAGTTGGCAACGAGTATCAAACAAACAATCGAATTGAAACTACGATTGCATTAAGCAATGCGTTTTCTTCGACTACAGACCATTTGAATTCTTACTACTACACTTTAAAATATCATAGTCATATGCCATTAATATCCCCATGACCATTTTTTTATTTATCAGCCTCATTGCCAACCAATTAATGCATTTCTTATAAATGAAATACTAAGAAATACTTGTAACTCTTAATTATTCGCATGCCTTCCAAAGGCAATTAACTGAAACATATAAAACTTTTGTCCCATATTCTTAGCGAATAAATTTCTTATCTAATTTTAGTAAATTTTATATTCCTCCGTACGCGCAATGTTCGTAAAAAGGGTTACAAAGCTTTTGCTTCGCGGATTAATATTTATATATATACTTTAACGTTTAAAATCATATATAAATTAAATGTATTATATTCATCTGTAACGGTGATATTTGTAGACGCTTTGGAGTTATATTGACTATGAATTCGCCATCGTTCTTTACAAGATTCAGGCCAGAAGGTTAGGTTAGACATTATAATTAGTAACTTTAAAAAAATCATAGCTAAGTGACCTTGAACTGCCTAATTACCTACCACTTTGATTATACAGTGAAGAAAAAGATTGTGAGGAAACCTGCATACCTAAGGGATTTTCTCGGTGGCTGTGAAGTTTGTCAGTCTACACCATATGCTAGCTTGATGGACTATAACTTGGCCTCTTTCAATCTAAGCATAAACATAGGGCCTAGTAGTGTGACAGTAAGTGGTTGATGGTTAAATATTTCGTTCTTCTCATTACGACGATTAAATTAAGGCAAGAATATTCTATTTAAATAGAAATGTAGTTAAGCTGCGGCCTTGCACGCTCTTTAAAAATAATAGCTAAGAAAATTAAAATATTTATGGGCAATTAAAACAGAAGGACGAAACAACATATTAGTCCCAAGTTCCAACTTGTGTTTAGTGTTAAGTAACGAATATCCAGAACATAAAATGTTGTAATTAACTGCGTAAGTTACAGTCATCTGAGGAAATTAAATTATATCTAAAGTTGTACTCGTTAAGTCTGTTTTCTGTCTGTAAAGTTACGAAGCTGAGACTTTTACTAGATCACACTTAATTAGCTGTACGAGCATGTTTTCTGTCTTAAATACTAAAATAACATGACAATCTGTTAGCCATACATTTTCAATTCACAGCGCCGTCATATAAAAAATAAAAAAAATATAGGTACGTATTTTCAGGAATAATTATTATCAAAACTCTTTCCTTTAACGAAGTGAGTTTTACTTTAGGGTTTTCCTTTATAATAAATGGTAAAAATATTCTTAGCAGTATTTAGAGTACTGTTTGAGATTAAATGCAGTCTGAAATACCTTATATAGAGTTTATGTTTGATTAACAGAAAACTATTCACGCATGTATTCTTAAAGCTGCTGGTTATTATGAATTTTCTAGAAAAATCCAATACCAGTCGACCAGTGCTGTATCTGAGAATCGACACTAACACTTCACGTGTAGCTGTAGAGCTTAAAACCATTAGTCTAGTTGAACTAAATAACTAAACTCATATAGATAACGTACATGGTTACTTCACTGGCTCTATGATCCAAAATTGTCCCTGAATACGAGTTAGTTAACCTGAGGTATTATACACGCAGCGAGTGTCTGTCAAATTTCACGTCCAAAAAGTGACAAAACCGGTCATAATTTCAACAATTTTGAGCATTCCCCTGCGCCAACTGTTTTGGAAACCACCGTCAACACTAATCGTTGTGCCGAACAACATGTTAAGCCTTCGATTACAAACACTAGTCGTCAAACGTTCGGCTATTTGCCAGCACGACGCACTGCGAATTGCAAATCTGGGGACTGGTTACGCTAGCTTGCTTGGTCACCTCGATTTTCATCACAATACATGTGTTAATCGTGTTTTTGTGGTGCATTCTGCATTTTAATGACGTCACGATTCGCCATTTTGATGTTATTTAAAATAGAATGCGGTTTTATTTCAAATATTTAGAATGGAAATCGTAACGCAATCAGGGATCATATTTGCTGTGTCAATCCTTAATAAACTGAACCGAGGACAATTTAAATACTCTGAGAATATTTTGAAGTAAATAAATAATTTAAAATAAAAAGTAAACAGTAATTTTATTGAAGGTAACACAATATAAATAGGTGTACCATACGAGTATTATGCGGTCCAGTCGATACTGGACCGCATAATACGCACTGGAGAAACTTTTTCAAGAGCTCGGGGAAAGATTTGTCTTGCTGTTATTTCCCTCGAGTGGGATCCCACATTGTGATTGATCTAACTGATTTTGAAATCGTAGGAAAGGATGGCAAAATAATTGCAGTTAGTTATTTTTTAATATTTTTTATTCTGTTTTAGTTTGATATATTTATTGGTCACAAAATACAGTAAAACAACAAATTAATAAACAAATAATTAACAATTATTTGGTTTTTTTACATACGAATGATATATCGGAGCTAGTGACTGAAAAAATCTGTTTTATAATATCTATATCCTATTGTTCCTAATATATTAAACGCGAAAGATTTCTGGATGTTTGTTACTCTTTCACGCAAAAACCGCTCAACGAATTTGGATGAAATTTGGCATACAGATAGTTTATTACCTAGATAAAAAATTGATAAAAAGTAGCATATGTGTAACATAATTATGCTACTTTTAATCTACATAAAATACGGGAAATGCTGCGGAAGGCTATTAGTTTATAACATACGTAGAATATACCTACAATAATAAATTCATTTTTCATGAAACTTAGTTACTAGATTTAACAATAAATTGTCACAGTTCATGTTTCACCGTCTCATATGTCTCCCTTACTACTTAAAGGCTATATTATTTCAGACATTCCCGGCAGACATGTTGAAATATTTGTCCAGATACCAGTTGCGTAAATGTTTGCAGAAGTTGGCGAAGCAAAAAATCTGAAGCTAGAAAAAATATAAGAACTTCTCATATATCAATGAGAAATTCGATTGCAGACCAAATATCAAGCTAACAAAAATGGAATTTCGAAACGTAGACTATTCAAAAACATTTTGACGACAGGCGGAACGTTTGGAAGATACGGCGTAAAACAGACTTTTTGCACCATGTAGCCTAAACCCGGGTTATTTAATGCTGGCACATGCGGATTACCATAATACAAAATTTACAATTCCTTTTCGGTACAAACGGACCGAAGTGAAATTTCAAACGGCATGTTCAAATGGCTTCGATTGCAAATTGGTGTAGAACGGCCATTATTCGATAAATTCGTGTAGTAGATCCCTAGTTGTGGTAGAATAATCATTTTTACTAAAGGTTTCCCCTTACACTTTCTTCTCTATCCTTCTTTCTTTTTCTCAATCTCCATTTTATCGTAACGTTATATATGTATAGCTAAATAGCTATAACCATATCCGTCAAAATCTCGCAATATTCAGCAATGCAAAATACATTAATCTCATTGATTGTATTTGTATTGTATTAAATTTAAGTTACAGCGGTATCTACGTTGCCATTCTAGCAATGAAATTTCCTTCTTCTTTATAAAAATGTTTGGCTGACAGTTACTCGGACAGTTTTTTAAAAGTCCATTATTTCGTCTACTGTGATAAATAAATTCAATATAATAATCACCAAAGCGCCAACACACTGGATTCTTGTATTATTAATAATCTGTTCCTATTTCTCTCGATTTAAGAGATTTTCATGTCTAATAATCAAAGCTTTAATAATAAAATGCCCATAAGCTTTATAGTCCAAGATCCCAGGGCCGCCAGACGTCACGTATTTTCTGACGAACCAAATGTGGATTATTGAGTAGTGCTAGTATGTATAATACTAGAACGCATGCCTACTAGCTACGTAAATTCATTCAATTTACGTGAGGTAAGTAATATTTGTGTGTACCTTGATTACCTGATACCTGAAAATTGGCCCACTAGGCAAGATAGCTAGTAGGCATGCGTTCTTAGTACATACTAGCACTACTCAATAACCCACATTTGGTTCGTCAGAAAATACGTGATGTCTGGCGGCCCTGGGATCTTACTCTATTATACTAATATGAATAGAAGGAATGATTTTTTATCTCTCATTACTTAATAAATATTCATTTTTATGGTCCATTGCGGTTTCAGAGATTACTTTGATGGTAGGATCTACCTACATAAAAATCACATCCTACGCGAATTATGATTCACTGGATAAATGTCAGATTCTATTTCCGTTTTGGTCGACAGCGGATCATACGCATAAAGTAATACAGAAAATATTATAAATAAAAGCGAGGTTGAGGATTTTTGTGTTAAAGTATGTTTGATTTTTTTTGCCATACAATTTCACGGAAGAACTGCCAAATAAATTTGATTGCTATTGGCAAAAAGGTAAAAACCGAAATTGAAAAAATATAGTTACACAATAAATCTTGAACTACTGCATAGGTTTAGCCGTGGGCTAAATTGAGTCTTGGAATTATAATGTAATTTGCTTGTAGTACAGGTTTATATATATTTACTTATAGGTATAAAGACAAATGTGGGCTGATTATAATAAAAATGGTTTTGTACCTACTTAAAATAAATAAACAAATTCAATAAATTCCTCCATAAAAAATTTGGGTTTCTGATAATACCAATACGCTTATAGCAATCTGTTTGCAAGTAAACAGTTAATCCGTAATTGGCTATAAGAACACTTATTTGTTATTTTTAATTGGATTTTGTGATAAATTCAACAAATAAATATTAGAATAATTTATCTACATATCTAGGTATACCTACTTGTCGTAACACGATTTCAAGTTCAAAGATGGCATCAATAACGAGGAGTACAAAATATCAGCACCGTTTTCTATAATTTAAAATCGCTCGGATACCAGCTGTTAGTTCATCAATGTTTTATGATAGACTCTGTAGTTTGTTGTTGTCAGCTGTTGCATATTAATAAGGACTCCTTGTAAAATTATCTAGACTTGTAACCGTAGAAAACTGTAGTGTCCTCATTTGAATATTCTAAGCACTATCTTTGTAAGATGAGATGCAGCATATCGAACGAAACGACGAAGAGATTTGATATAAAACACAAAGAGAAAATTCAAGTAATCTTGGTGCGAGATTGTAGTTGACGCTTTTAGAACTTCAACATTATTTATCGCGCTTTTAAAATCTCAAATCTGTTTTATATTTGAAAATCATCCGTAGGTATTCTACTTAAGTTACCTACATTCGTTTTTTTTGGTCTAGACTCTGGTGTAAGCTATGTTGATTTAGGAATTTTGTTATCTTATGTTCTAACGCACAATTTATGTATGTAGTAACCAAATCAGATACAAGGAAAAGCTTTCAGACGTATATCGAATATATGACAACTCTATTGATTTCGTACACTTACGCGAATATTAGACATTGAAATAAAACTACTTTTTATGGATTTTATCCATATGACAACTCTGTTGAAAGTGTTCGAAGATATTAATTACATTATTGGAATGAACAGAGTATCAGTTGAAACGGTACCTAATAGTTAACTATAATCTGAAAGCATATCAGTAAACCTTTCCCAAAACAACACTTCAGGCACTAATTATGTAATGGAATTGGGGAACCGTCTGGCTAAAGAATGAGATTTAATGATAATAAAACAATAAACAAGTTTTATAGTCGATAGGGACGCTAAAAATTTCATGTAAAGTTTTGTATAGTATAAAATTTGGTTGTCCGTACCTACTAACTTTATTCTGTTCCTACCTACTTCGTACCTTTCGTACCTACTAACTTTATTAAAAGTAATTAATTCAATATTCAATAATATTGGTAGCAGGAATCTGGTATGGCATGCGAGCTCGGTTGGTTCCCATGTTCTGAGCCACTACATTTTATTTTTATTTATTCTTGAAACACACAGGAGTGAATCGGAACATTCGTGTATGGGTTTTATCCAATTTTTCCGCCAACAGACAAAAAACCTGAAATTAAACTTGTGAAACCAAGTAAAATTTGTATATTCGTTGAGTATATTTTGGTAACTACATGCAGATGTTACAATTGGAATATCATCATAATCAACCCATTTTTGTCCTACTGCTGGGCACGGTTGTCCTCTCATTTGAGGGGGATTAAGCTTAGGGATTAGGCCATCACGCTAGCCTATTGCGGATTGGGAGTCTGCACGTGTCACATACCATTGAGAAAATCTATCAAGCATACAGGTTTCTTCACGATGTTTTCCTTCACCGTTTGAGCATGCTAAGCTACCACAGCTTTCAATTGGAATATGGTATCAATAATTTATATCTACTGTATCAATGAGGACACGCAAAAAAATAAAGATAGTGTCCGACTCATACAGTTTTAATTCAGATAAAAAATAGTAAAATATTCAACGAAAATGAGAACGCAGCGTTTTAGAGAACGCGCATTTATTTTTAGATCAGTCCCGTACGTAATAGCTAAATACTTTCACATTATAATTTTTATGACGTACGGGTAGTTGCTTTGACACGACACTAAAGATAAATTCCTAATCGGAGCAAAGTTTTTCTAAAGAAAGAAAAATAACTTTGTAGTTGATAATGAACAATAGATTCCGCAAAAACCTTGATTAAAAAAAAAGCTAAAGAAAACTTGAAAATTGTGAAAAAAATATTTTATAACATTTATTTAATCATAATAAAATAGACAGTCGTAACCCTTTCTTTATCAACGTCCTGTGCTAGAGGTACAACAATAACAAATTTTTTAAATTCCTACCGTCCGTCTTACAAGTGCTAACAAGCTAGGTATCGTTTGCAGCGCCATTACGTCACTCATTTCCGTCACTTGCCTCGGCAAGAAGATAAGTGGCCGACACGCTGTTTCCTAACATACTACAAAATAATTCAGTCGTCGTTGAGGTATAAATACCATTATTAGTAATAGAACAGATAATGCGCTGGAAAACATTTCACTAAATAGTGAAATGTCCTATAGCGCGTGTGTTGTAAGTTTTAACAGTGTTATAAATACAGGATTTTTTGTGTTTTAATTTTGTGTTGTGATTCAGTTGGATTTGATGAGTATCAATTTCATGGTAATAAAAAAAATTAGAAAATCATAAAAATGTTTTTTACTCAAGAAACAGAAATACACTCATACACTCACGCCTTTTTCCCATGGGGGTAGGCAGAAACTAAAGAATGCCACGCGCTACGGTCCCTGCATACCACTTTGGGAAAAAGGCGTGAGTATATGTATGTAAACAGAAATAATAGTTACAATGAAAAACACTTAGTCAATGCCATAATACTATTCCCAAACTAGGATGAAGCTTGTATTTTGGGAACCTAAACAAGAAACTGAAGGAATCTATATTCTTTAAACTAACATAACTAATCTTCTTTCCACAAGAAAATATTACTCGTACTAAATATAAAAATTATAGTGCATAAAACCTCAATGTCTTCACCAAGGTATGGCAACATAACACTTCTGTGTTTCTAAATGGAAAGCTACTATTGTAGCTGTGTTCGTATTTGCAGTCTGCACTGCGATCGCGGTCGACGATAGTTTGCACTTGATGCATATTAATGTATCGTCCCACAATACTGTTCGCAGTTCGTATTATATCGAGTATAGGATTGGCTTTGTTTCGATCATATCGCATAATATTATTTTGATTGAATTTCAATATTCAACGGGTCGTATGTAAAAGGACGTAGAAAATAAAATTTGGCTCTCTGGCTGTATTTTTTAATATTAAACTTGTTTATTTAATCTTATATATTTGTTTCCCCACGGACTGCAGACTTTCTGTCGGCCGATAGCTTGGTCGTTGTTTAATCAATTTAAAGTTTTATGTAAGTGCGTATACAATACGATTTACCTTCTCCCGTAGACATGGCCAAATAGATTTTCTAAAGACGTAAGAGCAAACGCAAAAGATGGAAAGTATAGCTCCTTAACATTTTAATAAATGTACAAGAACGTACAAGTAATGTACAAGTAATATTTGAGTAAGTACATAGTGTCAAATTATAAAGTAATAAAGACCTTGCACAAAAAGAAGAAATATTGAATTGAGACTACTGTTTCCGTAAAAAGCAGATTTATTTCAATGTCTTTGTTCGCGTAAGTGTAAGAGAGAATATTATAGAGGATTTTCACAAATTAGCTACATGACTAGGCACCTATGAGTCATGCCCTTGGAAAAAATATGATCTACGAATATATGTAGATTATTGAAGAAACTTTTTCTTTGAAAAATATGTGAAAAATTGACATTATTGTCTCTCAATAGTTTACACAGTCTAGTGAGCAAACCTATCCAAGTTTGGTAATTTGATTCTTATTTTTTGATAGAAAAATGAGGACCCTTCAAACTTTATTCATTTTGAGATTATTATAAGATATTTGAATAAAAGAGAAATTAAAAAAAAAAAATTGTTTAAACAGCTGCTTTCCATCTGTGGGTGTCCCAACGGTTTCTCTTATATCTTCTTAATATGTAAAAATATTAGAAATCTCAATAAAAAAAATAAAAAAATAGGCAAAATATTTTGTACTCTTTTTATGAGCTAATTTATCATCTACTACTTTTTCTATAAAGTGTTATTCAATATCATATAATATACTTGCATTGCCAAATTCTTCTAATTTCAGAACATTCATCAACTAATTTGCCTAAATGGTCGCATGTAAATCATGATATGACAAACATGCCGATTGGGAATACTCCGTTGATGTTATGCCGTATGGTTTAATCACACCATAAATTATGTAGAACGGAATATGGAGTTTATTACCGATTTTATATACTAACTGATCCCTTGATATTGCTGGGTTATCAAAAGGGTAGAAAAAAAATATAACCACCAACATAACGGAAATAATGTGGTCATGTAAACATCGTTAAAAAAAAGTATAGAAATCGAATACCTAAATAAAAATCTCGCTTCATGGTGATTGTATTATCAAACTCTTTCAAAACGGCTTGACCGATTTTCATTTTTTTTGGCGACATATTTGGTAGGTCTAAAAATAGGTTGTTAAGTATTTTTTACGCCCCTACCCCCACTATCCATTTTATAATTGTTATTTTAGTAATTTTATGTGGTAGAGCCACATATGCCAGGTTAGCTAGTATACCTACATATAAATTAACCTATTTAATATATTCACAATATACCTTTCAGTATATAATCTCGATATTTTTTAAGAAACCTGAACGGTTTCTAAGGGGTTTCGCAACGCATTTGCCAGCCTCTGGTGTTGCAAATGTCCATGGGCGGCGGTCATCACTTACGATCAGGTGAGCCGCCTGCTCGTTTGCCCCCTTATCACCATAAAAAAAAAGTATAAGGCAAGTTTCAAACTGGTAGTGTATGGTCATTGAATGTTTTGCAAACAAGAAACTTAACTGCAAAAGCGACTTCTGGTGGCAGTTGGCATAGTGAGAACAATTTTATAATCTCAAGAATACATTTCGCAACGCTGGACACCATTAACACCCACAACAGAATTCCAAGTGTCGTATATGCGTTAAGAGAATAGAAACAGAGGACAAACGAGGCAACTGGGAAATCTTTAGTGCTGAGAACAGAGAAAGCAAGTTCAGTTCTGCTCGCGCAAGAGATTTGTAAAGCAAGTTTAGTACCATCAACGCTTGATAAACAGTGTTTGCCTTGCAAACTGAATCTGGAATCCTAGCTACAAGTTTGGGAAGAACAACTGGTATAACAAAACTATCTGGTAGATAGTATTACGTTCTAACCTCATTTTGAAGATAGTTGCTTCAATAAGACGTTATTATTCCAAGACATTATTTTAACAAATTGAAATCTAAAGTTGGGTGACTTAATTAAAAGTAGAAATTAAAAACAAAATGTAATTAAACATGTCTAGGTTCGTTTATCGTTATTTATAAACTTTAGGTCATGAGAAGGACAAGAAAAACTTTGGGCCCAGCCCTCAATAGAAAATATAATATTTTACATTCAAATAGTACCAATAATAATACCTAAGGCGACGTCGTTTATGTACGAGAATGTTTCATTTTACATTAAATGGAATCATATTATAATATGTATATTTGCTGCCCATGGATTTGTAAAACAATTACCTATATAATTGAATAATAGTAAGTAAATAAAGAAGGATGATGTTTTTTTGAGTTAGATTAAAATAAAGGTATTAATATTTGTCTACTTTATACATAACTTTATCATGTAGTTCCTAAAAAGGATCCCCTGACATCGTTAAAATGATGTGCAAAGCGTTAAGCTAAGTACTAGTTATTTCACTTTTACCACAAAATACGTATATAGTATATACGCATATATCTACTTGTTACTACACGTAAATTTTTCCCTTTTGCTTTCCCATACTGGGTAACTACAGCCATTTTAATTAGCGTAGCGTGGTATGTCAATATTGAAAGTGACTCAGCTGATAAATACAGAAAAATATAATGTATATCAATGTGATCTTGGCGTATAAAATACCTATGAAATATAAAACAATCGTCTTTTTCTTTGATTTTTTTAATGTAAACTTAAGCCTTCTGATTAATTACTGTAAAGGCGACCCATAATCAGACTGCCCGTATATATTCCTTGCCTTTGGCACTTTGTTTAGGTACACTAATAACTACTTGATCTTACTGGTCAGTTTTGACCTCTGCGTACGACCGGAGCCCGTCAGACCAAACGCTTTTTTAAATTTCTATAGAAAACAGAAATTCTATATACAGTATGTATGCCTGGAAATTTATTGATGATTGTTAAGCGGGTATTAATTTTTTTCATACAATTGCATTTTATTTCATTGTTATTGATTGCTGTGGGTAAAGTCATTTTAATTAAGGCAAGTAAGGAGGCTTGTGTTACGGATACAAGAAGGTTAATTACACTATACAAATATACCTATACGTTTTTTTTGTAAATACATACTTATTATAGGTACATTTATAAATCCATAACTCGGATACAAATGTTGATGCTCATCACACAAACATTTATCCCTACCTGTTTGTGTGATCAATCAACAGAACTTTCTATACAATTTCTTTCCATAACATGCCATCGTCTGGATCAAATATCATTCAATAAGAACCTACAAACGACTCATACCAATTTAGTTTGTGTCAAAATTATTTAAGTACTTAGCAATTTGACACGGGTAGTTAAAACAAAAGTTTTAGTAGCAAATATCTTTATAAGTTAAATGAAAGTGTACTTGTAGACATGTGTCAGCTTTAAAGTTTTTCTGGCTTGAATAAAAAGATTAATGCGTGGCTCTCACTCGTGTATAACAAAGATAGAAGATAAGAATAACTGGATATATTCGATTGTGATTGATCAGACATTGTCCACTGCGAGGGATAAGTTTCATCAATCATCTGTCAGCGATTTAGTGAGCTGTCTTCGTGTGACAGTTCGGTAGTTTTTTCCATATGTGTGAAAGATTACTTGTTTAACAATGTTACAATTCTTTATCGTGAAACGAATGGTAGAATAGTTGCCACAATTTACACAGCTTTAATTTTTGAGAAATAACGTAACTTTTCGAATCTTGATTATTTGCGTAAGAAAGATTATTGAATGAGAGAAAGGATTGAAGACAGAGAGAGAGAGAGAGAAAGACAGCAAGTATGAAAAAGTAACGGATGGAGAGGAAAAAACTGGTGTTAACACAATTAACTATACAGAGTTACTTATTAAACACCAACAACCTCACAAGACTAGATGGCTAACACTTTTAGGAAGTTATGTGCGTATTTATCATATGCTCATACGGTGAAGGCACATCGTGAGGAAACCTGCATGCTTGAGAGATTATGGGTTGATGATGAAGATCAATAAGCTATATCAATATCCAGTCAAACGTAGGCAATCTAGAGCTCAATTTAAATACCAATAAATCGATGGTTTCCAAGAACATTATGAAACTTGAAACATTTCATGGCTGAGCCGCCTTCGAATTACGAGTAATTTCCTTAAACCTATTCGGTATTACTGAGAACCGTTTCAGTTTGGTTGCGCAACGTGTTGGACTACATACAAGCTCTTTTACTAACTCTAAGATATATGTTCTACTTCAGCTGACTTACAACGTAATAGAAACGTTAGATGTTGTGTGATAACTTTAAATAGTTCCTTGAATGTCGAAAATATTTACTCTATCAATGATATAGAACATTATGGTGAAAAATAAAATAAATAAAATAAAAAATAAATAAAAACATTTAAAAATAATTTATTTTCAAAAATAATTATCTAATGATAGATTTTTACACCCAAAATCTCACATTTAGTATGCGCGAAGATGATGCAGGTGAACTTCAGTATTTTAGAAGTGCGACCTAAGAATAAAATGGTTATAACGCTTTTCGGTCTTCTAACTACTAACAATTGTCATAGGTATTTGACCACAGGACCTTTAAATATGATCAGCTTTATGCTCTCCGGTCATGGAGAACGGACAGATTTCGTTATATTAAAAATAGTTATCCATTTGTAGACTAACTGCAACAAATGCAGCTTAACATTATGGATTTAATGTAGTACCCTTCTTTGTGGTCATAACTTTAACGATAGTATTTATAACGATATTTATAACGATTTAGTAGTATTTATAACGATAGTAACTTTCTACTAACGAGAAATCCTAAATATAATGAACTTGATCCAAATTGCAGTGTTGGCCTCGATGGAGTAAGTACTAAAGCTATAAAATGTGTAAAAAAATTAATATTACATAAATTAACTAATTGCTTTAATAAATTGCTTGAAATCGGTATATTCCCCGAAACGCTAAAAATTGCTAAGGACACACCAATATATAAGTCAGGTCCAAAAACAGATCCAGGTAACTACCGACCAATTTCTGTGTTGCCAGTATTATCAAAAATTCTTGAGAAACTTCTACACATACGGTTACAAAATTACTTGAACTCTTTTGATTTCATCTCCACAAGACAATATGGTTTCAGACCCAAAAGTAACACACTTTCAGCTACGGTAGATCTTGTTAACAAAATAAAACAAAATATAGATAAAAAAAATGTAGTTCTCGGTATCTTCATCGACCTAAAAAAGGCGTTTGATACCGTGAGCCACAAACTGCTTTTAAACAAACTAGAAACCATCGGAATCAGTAAAACAGCATTTAAAATGTTTGAATCTTATCTAGCAAATAGATCACAAATAGTCAAAATCGAAGGCTTCCAAAGCAACTCACTGCCTATTACATGCGGTGTCCCACAGGGCTCAATCTTAGGCCCCTTACTATTCCTGATCTACATAAATAATATACATGAACTAGGTCTAAACGGTCATATCACTCTTTATGCGGATGACACTTGTTTGTTTTACTTTGGCACATCTATACACACTCTAATCTCACAAGCTCAAGATGATTTGAACATTCTCCACAATTGGTTTCAGTGCAACTTACTAACTATCAATATTTCCAAAACGTCATTTACAATATTTAAGCCTTTTTTTTTTTTTTTTAAGTGCGGAAAAAATCCTTTACGGACCGTCCCATCGCCTGGGGAGGCGACAGGGTGTGTCGGACTCCGCTTAAGCGTTTACCGACTAAAAAACCGCACCCGTCAACGCCACTAACCCTATTGCCGGGGCCATGGGATTCGCAAAAGCATGCACCACAACCCCGGCGGGCTTCGGTCCAGCTCTTATCGCTGGACCCCGGCTAGGAGCGAGGCATAGCTCACCTCGCATCCTCCGCGCAGGCGCACGTGTGACGAACACGCGCGCCGCCTACTTGGGGCCATTACCAGTTCGGGCGGCGGACTCCCCTAGTCGCGCCCACCCGCTGGCCACAGCTTATGGAGGCCCTCCGGCGCCCGGTGCGTCTACTGGGGATCGGGAGAGAGGTTGTGATTTCTCTCTCCCTTTCCGCCGCCTCTTTTGCGCGCATAACTTGCTCACAGTAAGAGGCGGCGGCATCCCACGCGTTCTCGCTCCCGACCATGGATAGGATCACGGCCGGAAGCGAGAGGTCACCGCCGACTGCCGCTATGAGTTCACGGCGCTGCTCTGTCCAGGCCGGGCAGGCCTGGAGTGTGTGCTGCGCCATGTCCTCGGGGCAACCTACGCAATGGTGACAACCGGGCGATGGCTCCCGGCCTATGCGACACAGGTACTTGCCGAAGCACCCATGCCCAGACAAGACCTGCGTCAGCCGGAAGCTGAGGGCGCCGTGGCGCCTCTCAAGCCAATCCTCCATGATGGGTCTTACCGCCACTATCGTAGCGTGCCCTACAATATTTAAGCCTAAAAATAAAATAATACCATCACATGCACCCTTAGCTATTAATGACATTCCTATACAACAAAAAACCGATGAAAAGTACCTAGGCCTATATATGGACACGTATTTATCTTGGAAAATCCATATAGACCATATAAAGTCTAAATTGGGCACACTTATTGGCTCATTACGTAGTATTGTGCGGTGCATACCACATAAATTGCAATACACAATATATAACGCTTTAGTAAAACCGCACCTAACTTACCTTATAGAAGTATGGGGGAATTCGGCAAAAAATTAAAATAGATGAACTTCAAATAATACAAAATAAAATAATAAAACTACTGTTTAACTTTCACTATCTCATGCCAACTAAAACAATATACAATGAAACAAAAATACTAACTATAAAACAACTTTACAAATATAACGTCTGCATTTTTATTCGAAAAACAATTAATAGGAATATCCATACTAACATATCGTTCACGACGCATAAACAAGTCACCAACCGTAGTACCCGCCGAGCTAGTTTTCTTGTTCTACCCAAGCCCCGAACTAATTACGGCAAATCAATGATTACTTTTGAAGGAGCACAAATGTATAACAAAATACCCTCACATATAAAAAATGTAAGCTCGCTTAACGTATTCAAGAAGAAACTTGCTCAGTACATCGCATCTAATTAATGATAAACTTTGAAATGAATACGTTGAGTGGGTTCTTTTATAGTATACAACATAAGTAGTATTTAACTTATAGCATGAATGTAAATATTTTATGAAATGTGATAATAGTGTGACACCAGTGAACTACAAAACTACTTCAAATTACGTTCTCATGTAAGTGACTATAATGTCTTTTTAAGAATAAATTCTTTAAACCTAAACCTACTAACAATTCAAACAATAGCACCCAAATCTATACTTACACATTTCAGTAGTGTTACGAGCTGTACAAAAGCAGTTGTATAGACAAACATCACTGAGAAAGCGAAACTGGAAATCAGAATCAACATTGAGTGCACCCAACTGAAAGCCGAGCCAAAACTCAAGTGGCTTTGAATCGGATGCGTTTAATGTTCGTTGTTGGAACATCAAATCTGTACTGTATATTGTACTATAAAGCAGTAGGTACTGTACTGTTTTGCTGCCACAGTTAACAATGGCAAAAATGGAATGGTAAACTATGTATTCGGAACCAACAAAGAATGTAGTTCTAAATTACGTGTAAGTATCATATAGTTAGAGTTCATTTTTAAGTGATTATGATTTATAATAATTTTAATAATGACACAGAATGAATGAAAATTTTAGACTACTATGGGCTGATGATGATGAAGACAAATCTATGCGAACAATAAAGTTCCTTGGGGTTTTAATTACGAATATCTTTCACTTCTTCTAACTCCATCTATCAGCTTTCAATCCAGTTCTCCAATTCAACAACGACATCTCGTTAGCTATTCAATATTTGTCGTCTATTAATTACGGAAATATTCTTACCTAACTAGTTTCAAACTTAGTGAAAAGGGATCACACAGCATAATTTACAACCGACAATACAAGACACTAAATCAAAGCCGGGTTCCGTTTTGTATCTGCATTGACATCGTTCCGGCGCAAGTGAATATTAATGTGTCTACCTCTAATGAGAGCTCGATTGACGTGGAAATATGCCTCCATAAACATTTAGTTTAGTAATTACTCGTGTATTGTTTGTTTGGCGTGGATGATAATCGGATAAAATGATGTGAATATTAAAGAATAACAATAATAACCTAGTAACATGCTTATGGATTGCCAAGTAGTTTAAATTTAGGGTACTGATGTTCATCTATAACAGTGGAGATGAATATCGTGGGGGTAACTGTAGACCTATTTCATATTGTTAACAGCGCTAGCACTACTCTTTGAACTTGGAAGATGGGATGGCGCATGATTATATACCCAAATTGTAAAGTAAAGAAACGACATATTATTATCGTTCAGTGTTATGCATCTATTAAAACAAAAAGTTTGTATAAAATAATATACAATTGTTATTTAAAATAAGAATACCTACATAATGTAGCATCACAAATGAACTACGAATTTTAATGGTAGAACACTTACTCCGAATGTACATATAGAAGTATAAGCACTACTCTTTGAACTGAAACACTAATTCAGCCTGTCTTATGTAGCACAACATTGCATAGCCGAATATCGAATATTAATGGGCTGTACTGGAGATCTGTGTATTGGCATTGTTATCCATTATTAGCTACGTGTGTAACTTCATGACTGTAATAAACGGGTAAGCCGAAAATCAAAACTCAAACTCAAATGATTTATTTCAATTAGACCAATATTCCAAATACTTCTTGTCAAAAATTATTTGCACCGAATAGACGAATATTAAATATATTTCAATTTACGACAAAATTTTTGGGTAGTCACAGATTTAATATTCGGCGAAATATTACGGTTGTATTTTATGAATATTGTCTAGCTACTTGAATATCTTTAGCACAGTGACAATGATCTATTAAAATTCAAGGAGTCACTTTACAGGTACACATAGAAGCCGATAGTAAACACAGGTTCAGAGCAGGGTGTATTTGTACAATGTTGCTTTGAGCCGAAAGCCGAATATTAATGTGTAGTACTATAGACCTATACAATGTGGGGAGGACAATATGATCATAAATGAAACTTCGTATAAGTCATGATATTCCCAACCGTCACACAAAAAATCAAATGAATATATCCAGTAGTTTAGCCACAGGACATTATTTTTCATTTTAAGTATTTTCGACATGATGTTTTGTAAACAGGAGAGCACGCGACAGGTTAACGACTTACGTTGCCAGCTCGCCACTTTAAAAACCTACGCCTTTTCTATCAAATTTATTTTCTCAATGCAAATTATACTTTATGCCCGAGCCATAAGAGTCATAAAGCGTGTCATCACAGCTAGATAAGAAAATATGTATGTGCGAAAGAGATAGGTAAGTTTGCTTGTTTCCTCTTTGCTTACTTGTCGACGTGTCTAGGTTACGCGGTCAGTGTGTCACCGGACGTCCTTACTGCCTGTGACGCATTTTATTTTCTCTGGAATTTCGGATGCGCCCGCGCCCGTTTGAAGTCGCCGCGCGAGTGTTATCGTATCTTTGTTGTTGTGTTGTGTTGTGTTGTGCGAAATTTGACGCTTTGTTTTAATAGTGACAGGACACATAAACGTATTATAGGTACTTAGTTAAATAGCTAAGTGAACTTTGCGAAATTAGACGCTTAATACTTGGTGTTTCAAGGTTTTATTATTAAATAATCATGCCTCGTTACAATTATACCGCTTCGGAGTACACTGATATGATTTTAATTTATGGGGAGTGTCACGGTAATGCCGCTTTAGCTGTACGGACATACCGTGAGACCTATTATCAAGAGTGAGAAATAACATTATACGTCGGTGTAGTTTGTGTATTCAAGAACACGGCGGACATATTGAAAATAAAAAAATTTAATGACTGGCGACATAATTATGTGATCGAAAAGTGATTGTGAATAATAAATTGATCAGTGAATAACTCGCGGGTGAATGATGCCCGACTATTTGGTTAATATTCTGTGATTTGATTTGTGTAATTGAGCATTAATAACAATAAGAATAATGGCGCCAAACATTACGTCGCTGCGTCGGCCACAGCTTTAACATGAATGAAACCAAGCTGCGTTGCCATTCTTATCGCAGGTCAGTGTACCATTTTTATAAATGGTGTTTTATTTTGTTTGCAGTTTTAAGCTATTTAGTTTGTAAGAAAATTTTTTTTTTTTTAATTTCCATGTTCGGATTTATTTGATAGTTTACAAATGTTTCTATAAACCAGTATTGCCAGTGTTTTCATTTAAAGTCATATTGTCATCTCCACATTGTATATCAATCTTCTACTACATTTTAGCTAAGTACTTACTTCGTTGCTAGAATCGTATATTGACTTAGAGACTTAATATATTATTAAGAAGATGTAAAAAACGATTTAAATATTCTATTGAGACTATTTTTAAGTACCTACTTCTACTGATTTCTTACACTTATTCAAATATTAGATATTGAAATAAAACAGTCTTCCCGTGAATATGCTCTAAAGGATCCTGGTAGCCTGTAGTATAATATGTTAATCTTTTCTCTGATACGTCTTCACGGCTGAACCGCTTAACAGATTTTAATAACATAGCAAGGAGATAAATTTCTTCGTGAAAGGTTTTGACTTAGACTTTGACAATCCGATTGGCGCAGAGGCTTAGCGACTGGCTTGTGCTTTACGGGTAATGGGTTCGATACCCGCACCGAGCAAATATTTGTACATTGTACAGGTAGTTCTTCCGGGTTTGGGCGTTTGTGTATGTGAAAATTTGTGTTCGTAAACGCAGCCACGACTCAGGAGAAAATTCTAGTGTTAACGTTTAAAAAACGTTTAAATTAAATATTTTAAAAAGGCAATTTTAAGTGTAAGTAAATAACATTTACAACTAACAACGTGCACAAAATCGCAGATAGCACCTAGTCTAAAATAAAATAAACTACCTGTATTTATACTCGGCTTTAGTGTTGACAACTATATGCCCTAAAATTATATTCTAGTTGTCTTACCACAAGAGACTGTCAGAACAGTTCATATCCCAACAATTTATCACTGCCTTCACGTATGTTTTAAACGTCACGTGTATATTAAATGCCCTAGGTAAGGTAACCTGTCATGTTATGAATAAAATAGTAGAACAACTAAAATATATGAAATGCGAAGCTTTCACCGCACCTGACAGACATTTAAATATTACTCGGTAGACATGGAGGATATAAATACGCCTTATTTATTTACGTAGAAATTTCTAGATGAATTCATGCCATCCATACTTCCATATACTTATTATTAAGTCTGTCTGTTTGTCTGTTACCTCTTCACGCTATAACTGCAGAACCAATGTAAATGAAATTTGGTATAGAGATAGTTTGAGTCCTTGGGAAGGACATAGGGTAGTTTTCATTCCGAAAATCATCCCTTAAAAGGATGAAAAAGGGAGTTTAATTTAAATTACTAATACGCAGATAATTACGCAGACGAATTCGACACTTCCCTTCGCGCTTCCGTGCGGTGCAGTGAAGGTCTAATTAGCTCCTTATTTTATTTGTGTTTTTTCGGTTTCGCGATTGATTTCTGGCTCGTGAGTTGTTTGTGGTTGTGTATTATTGTTTTAAGTGCTGGCTGAGTTTTTAAGCGTGTAATTCTAAATATTTGTGTTAATTGTTGAATATTGGATTCGGTAAGTACAATTTATTACTTTTTGGAATTGCGGGTGGCGTAAAAAAACTTTTGTCTTATATTTCGACCGTTTAGTTTGTGTCCGGTTTTCGTTTCTATTTTATTTTTACTCATTCGCTAATTTTCAAGCTAAGCTCATGGCGTCTACGTATAACGATGACCCACCCGATCGCAGCGGAAACATATTCCGCCGAAGTGCACTAACCACCAAGTCCCCGACCTCCGCGAGTTCTAAGCGTTTGTTTAGCGAGATGTCTCCGTCTTACATTTCGCCCGAAGATAGGTCCAAGCGTGTACAAACATTAAACATAATTGAAACTGATAGACCAGTATTGAATGTTGGTGACGCGAGCAATGCCGACTACTGTGACCTAGTGTCAGAGGCATCGGCTTATCTGTCCAAAATAAATGACCTTGTCAACGATCAAGGATCACGTATTAACATCGCGAATAAATCTGCCATTATGGATATGACTCAGCGTATTACAGCTATTGTTTCTTTACTAGCCATTAAATCATCCTGTACTGAAACTAAATTACTCCACACAGAGCGGGAATTAGAGAAAGCAAAATCCAATGTCACCGTTAATTCTAATAATAATGTGTCATACGCGGATTCGTTAAAATTACGAACTACCAAAGTTACCCCAGCGACGCGACTGTATTAGTCGCGCGCGCCGCTGCCGTGCGTAGTCGCATATCCCACCACGGAGCGCTCAGCTGATTACGCGTCGTCGTCGGCTACAAAACAGGCGTTAATGAAAGCCATAAAACCTACGGATGATGGTTTTCAAATTGTAGGCGTTAAGAAAACCGCTAAGTCTGGCGTCGTACTACGCGTTTCTAACGAGAACCAAATAAAGAAATTACAGTCAGTAGACGCGATTAAATCTGCTGGCTTACGCCTCGAGCAGCCAAAAGGCCGCAGACCACGCATTTTGGTGAGGGACGTCCCATCGTCTTTGGAGGATGGTGCTTTCTTGACCGCGCTGTTCCGCCAAAATATCAAAGGCGAGCTGTCAATAAAAGAGGAGGATTTTATAAAATCAACTAAAATAATACGTAAACGTACGTTAGATAACGGTAGAAAATGGATAGGCATAGAAATTGAATCCGTGGTGCGTAAACATTTAATTGACAGTAAGGAAAAATTATTTATTGATTGGGCTACTTGCCGCTTCGTAGACGACATTGATGTGGTCCGTTGTTTACACTGCCAACAATTCGGACATGTCAGAAAACACTGCGCTGCTAAATCTCCCACCTGTGCAAATTGTGCCGAGACCCACGAGACCAAAGACTGTCCGCATAAAGACGAGTTAAACTTTACCCCGACTTGCGTCGCGTGCAAACGTTTTAAGAAAGCGTCCAACCATCGTTGCGGGTCACAAGATTGTGGCACGTATAAATTGAAATTAGAGCAACTAGTGCTTAATACTAACTACTAACTAGGATGGCTGGTTTTTCTATTGGACAATTAAATTTACATAACGACAGGGTGGCGACGTCTGAGCTAGATACATTAATTACGGAATATAATTTGGACATTGTACTAATCCAAGAACAGTATCAAAACGCGAGTTTACGTAACAAGGTAGTACAACTTAATGGCAAAGCACGAGCTGGAATTTTTGTATCGCGTTCTTCAAATATAACTGTAACATCTTTGCGTAATCTCATGACCCCACACTGTGCCGTAGCGGAGATTTCATCGGCATCGTTTAAAGTTTATGTTGTGAGCTATTATTTTCAATATTCTGACCCTGTTGGTCCTCATATTCACAATCTCCGTAATGTCTTGCGGTCACTTGCGGGCTGCAAAATAATCATTGGCGCTGACGTTAACGCGTCATCGCCACTCTGGTATGGCAAGGTTCGGTCCACGGACTCTGAACGGCGCCACGCCGTTGAGGATTTCATCGCTGAGATGAACCTATCAGTTCACAATACTCCCGATGCACCACCTACTTATTGCAGCCTCATGGGCGAATCTTGTATTGACGTCACACTTTCTAGTGCCGACGTCCGCTTGGATAGGTGGCGTGTCCTCCCAGACGCGTCATGTAGTGATCATCGCTTAATCGTGTACGAGTTTATCCCTATGTTAACGCAAGGTTCTAATCAATATCAAGCTCAAAATTTTAGATATAAGTCTAAGGGCGCAGATTGGCAATTTTTTAGTTCATTGTTCGCGTCACAAGCCAAGGACTTCACTCGCGACGGATTGTCAGCTGAAGAGTGTGCTGAAATCATGTCAGACACCTTCACATACTGTGCTGATATTGCCATTGGTCGAGGTTCTATGACCAATATCCGTAGATGTGATTGGTGGAGTGCCTATTTAGTAGAACAACGTAAATTTTTTCGAAGAGCGCGTAGAAAATTAAATAAACTAAAAAAACATCAAATTAGGGGTGACTCACTCACCCTTGCCCTAAATACGTTTAGAGTTGCCAGATCCCGGTACAAAGCATCTGTGGAAAAATCTAAGAATAATTTACTGCACAAAGTTGTCCAAAAACTCGAAAGTGAAGGCCCGTGGTCGCCCCTATACCACGAGTTCAAAGCAAACAGGTCGATAGACCTAGCTTATATTCAAAACATTAAAGTTAACAACACACATACCGCTGGTATAGAAGAGACAACGGAATGCCTACTTAACACTCTTATTCCGGACGACTCATCTTCTGATGACAACGATTACCACCGTCAGATCAGAGCCTGGGCAGCTGAACCACCAATGTCACCTATGTCAAACCTCCCCTCTATTGACGAATTCTCAAACGTCGTTAAAAAACTGCCGGTAAATAAGTCATCAGGGGATGATAAAATATCTAATCGGATGATTAAGGAAGCCTGTAAAACAGCCGGTGACTGTATACTAACTGTTTACTGTCGGTGTATTTCTGAGGGCGTTTTCCCGCGTGTATGGCGTCGCGGCTTTATTCGAATAATACCAAAAAGTGGCGACAAGCCCCCGGACGACCCTAAGTCTTACCGCCCCATAACATTACTGCCTTCATTGGGGAAACTCCTCGAACGTTTAATTGTTCCACGTTTGTTACCGGAAGGGCCTAAATTTCATAATAACCAATTCGGGTTTACCATAGGCAAATCTACAACTGACGCCGCACTCTCTGTTAGAACGATAGTAAATAATTCGAATTGTAAATACGTCGTCGGCATTTTCCTTGACATCTCTGGTGCTTTCGACAACGCTTGGTGGCCGATGTTACTGCTTAAATTAAAAAGTCGTGGTTGCTTTAGAAATATCTACACTCTTATATACTCGTACTTCTTACACGGAACCGTTAAACTGACACTTGGGCACCATTCTGTGTCGAAGGCACTGACTATGGGATGTCCTCAAGGTTCTGTAATCGGGCCGTACCTTTGGAATCTGGGATTTGATGATTTTCTCGCGATACCGCTCCCGCACGGCTGTTCATTGACTGGTTACGCGGACGATGGCCTTCTGCTCATTCAGTCAAATACGCGGTCTGGTCTCGAAAACTTAGCCCACTCGTGTTTACATTTAATATCCGCGTGGGGCGAACGGAACCGCTTAACATTCGCGCCGCAAAAAACCTTTCAACTAATCTTGAAAGGTAGTCTTAAATCCTAGCCTAGCATCAAATTCGATAACGTCACCGTAAAAAGAAAGGAGTCAGTATGTTACCTCGGTCTCGTACTAGAAAAAAATTTTTCATTTATTGAACACATTAAAACTGTGGGTGAAAAAGCTAAACGTAACTTTTATGCTTTGACTAGAATATCTACGGCTACATGGGGTTTATCTTTTCATACATTAAAAACCATCTATGGGGCTACTTATCTAGGCTGTATGTGCTACGGAGCACCTGTTTGGGCCGATAGGGCCACCATAGGTGCGGTACGACGTAAGTTACTTCAAAGTCAGCGTCTAGCATTGATATTTTTATGTAAAGCATATAGGACTGTTAGTACGGAAGCACTACCAGTACTCGCGGGAGTGCTGCCGGTCGATCTCGAGGCACAACGACGTGCTGCAATGTATTTCGCTTCAAGAGTGCACTTAAATGAATTCCTTTTAGAACGTGACCGGGCTAAGATTATTAGATTGTTTAAACCCCAGGCCGACGTTTGGGAGGAACTCTTAGACGAATGGCAGATAAGGTGGGATTCTTCTACTAAGGGCCGCCATCTCCACCAATTCTTTCCATCCGTTCGTGAGCGGCTGGCGAGGACTTGGTTGGAGGTGGACCACTGTGTTGCCCAATTCCTTACAGGACACGGCAACATTAAAAGTAAATTGTTTTCATTTAAGCTTGTCTCCTCACCATTGTGCCCTTGTTCAACGTATAACTGTGAATACGAGCAATCTGCACATCATATCCTGTGGGAGTGTAGTCTATGGCAAAGTGAACGCAATATTATGCTCGATAGTTTGCAAATTATATCTGGGGTGATTTATTACTCGGACCTTGTTGCGACTAGGATGAATTTCCGTGCGTTTAAGCGTTTTTGCCATACCTATTATTGGAATCAGATATAATAGCTCACATTACTTACCCATACCAGGACCCATAACTTATTAATTTATCATCCGTGGTGCCTGGCAACTGGGCTTAACTCAGTTGTAAACATCTGTTCTCATATCAATGACATGTAAATTCTATTCTGTCTCTCGCTTGATAAGGAGGGAAGTGAAAAAAACTGATATTTTTCTTACTCCTCCTATATAACTTCATGATTAATTTCGCTGCGGGTTCCAAGACAGTTAAAATCATTCCCCTGGGACACGTCGGACTTCATTGTCTCGACGATTTTCTGGATAGTTACTATTGTTGATCCTGGTTTACAGGAGTTGCAGTAGTAGGGATTTGGGTGGTGGGCAAGTCCCAAAATAAAAAAATTACGCAGACGAACTCGCGGGCAAAAACTAGTAATATCATAAATGCGACAGTATGTCTGTCTGTTACCTTTTCACGCTGAAACCACTGTATCGATTTAGCAGAAATTAGGTGTGGAGATAGAGAGTACCAGGTAAGGATATAAAGTAGTTTATATAGGTACAGGAAATAATCCCTTGCGGGAAAAAAAATGGGTGGAAGTTTGTATAGAAAATTAATAATTTATTCTAAAATGACGACAACACGATTCATATTCACGTTTTGCAAGAAATAAATATGCAAATGAAAAATTCTACGCGGACGAAGATGGGAGCAAAAGCCAGTAAGATAAATTCCGAACTGTGATAGACTTTATCAGGCTATTAGAGCCTTGTGGATACACAACAACTACCTAGTCATATATCTCGAGTTAAAACGGCTAAAGCGCTCTTTGGATGTATGCACTAAAAGAAGTAGATAACTTATTACGGAAAATAAAGTTGAAAGTGAGCTGCAGTAAAACAATGCACCTACAAGCTTTTAGAGATTCCTACAAAGAGGAGATTTCGTTTGACGTTAGAAAATAGGTATTTAAAACAACACTTTTCTGTCTTCAAAAATTATATTGCAGGGAATTGAAATTTTTGAAAACGGAATGGTGTGTAAAAGTAGTATGTATTTGATTGTATTTTTTATCAACAGCTTACTTACATTATCATTTCCTTAAGTTATTCTTATAATAATCGTCTCTATGAATTCTGTAGTTTATCGATTAATCGATTTGTAAAATAGAAGCTGTATTTTTGGTTAATCATCAATCATTGAATAATTCTTAACATACCGATATCTTTCCATATCTTGGAGACTACGTAAATCCATCGGCCTTAGTAAGTATACGAATATTCATAACAATCGAAATTGGAAGTCAGACTTCAATTGCATAAATACGAGTACATCTTTTTTTATCATACTTATTATTCAATTAATATTTTTATTAATGTCAAACTTGATACACACTCCCATAAATTTCCCACAAACAAGCCGCACATACTAGATAGTATCCTATAGTTATTTGCAGACGCTACAGCCCTGAGTCAGGTTAAACTCCGAAATTTGTGGTCGATTCTAATAAGAGCTTGGTTAACCGTACTGATTTCTAATCAGCACTCCACTAGTATTGGTTTACTATGAAATTCAAGTATATTGTTTAAAGGTTTAGATGTCGAAACTATTAATTGGAGTGAACTTATAATATCGTATTGCGGTAGGTAATGATTATTTAGTCAAATAGTCTGGGCGTTTTGTAGTTATACAGATTATTCATGTAAAATAATTCAAATATTCAATTACAAGCATGCTGTTTTCTTTGATACCAAAATATATGTAGTTGAATTATTTTTTTATACGCTATCCCAGTTCGTAACGCACGTGGCGTGTATATACGGTATTTGTTAAATACGCACATAACTTTTAAACGTCTGTGATGCGTTCCTTATTATGCATACAGCTATATGACCAATCACAAAGCGAGACCTGCATCGCCGCATTGACATTACATCAAATATTATACATAAATACCACTCAAACTATCCTATCTGCCGACATGCAGCATACTCTTTGTTCGCTTTATAACTAATTGTTCATTTTATAGTTTCACATCATTTGTAAGTACAATGGTAGTTCTCTAATACTTTAATACCGTCTGTATAATTCTTCACGTACCGAAGTTGATTTGACGGCATTGAGAGGACGACTATGTGACGCGGACAAACGACGGCAGAGAACTTTAATCGCATCTAAATTGTGTTACACACACACACATATTAACACAAAGTCCATTTTGTATTGCAATACTATCGTACGATCGCACAAATATATTGATGAGAGTATATTTTATATCAGTAGGACTTTTGTCCTTGCAAAAATGTATGTAAACACACCCAAAATACAGAATAAATACTGGTGTATGACATCATGATAGAACAGATTAGCAAGACAGCTGTTCTGCAATAACACCTAAAATTTGATCGCAGCGCGACCAACCGGGTCCAAGAGTGACTCTTAACTATCCAGGGCTCAACTCAAAACGAAAAAAAACTAAACATGGGTCGGAATTTTAGGAATAGTTCAATGATACACACATTAATAAAAAGATTACATATGTTTGCCTAGGTACATAAATATGAGGAAGTACCTACGTTACCTGCGTGAAAATTACGGCCCATGATATCAATGCACTGCCGTATTGGGTAGGTAATATAATTATGTAGTATTATCTGTTCATGTAACGTTTCTGCTTTCCAATATTTTACTCTATCAATATCGAACTAAATCCGCACCATAATATGAATCGACATTTCACTTTCATTCAATTACAGCGCGTTCAACTTCAAAAGTTCTAAACCAGTATTTTTAGTTTGAGAACTTGGCTGCAAAATGAAACACCATTTTATTTTCAATTGTGTCAGGTATTTTATAATCCGTTGGAGTTGAGGTTACTCTAGAGATATTTCCCTCTAGCCCCGTCCGTCTTTCCTAAGAGTTGTGAAACTTTATTATGAATTTAGTTTGGTCTACTCCCAGCATCATTTGAAAGAGATGGAGATAGATTCACCCCTCTGAGGTTTCATAGGTCATTGGCTTTACTCGAGTTTAACGTAGACGATAATTACGTTTGGCAAATATACAAATCTAATTCACCCGCTTTGAGGAAACCTATATTAAATTATTTTAATATTACATAATATAAATTAGGTTTCTGTGTTTATTTTAGATAGGAACATAATACTTAATTACAGCATGTTATATTTTCATGACTACAAAAATTGATGAAATAAAATAAATTAATCTACACGGATGTATTACCAAAGGGATAGAGGCGTAATGATAAACGCTTATTAGGTATATTGCCGATTATAGGATAGTAAATCTATGCCTATTAATAATTTAATGAGTGTCAGTGGCAATTACTTGTTAAGCTATTGGTACTCATTAGTAGCTCTCTGTGCATTTTTACCTGCATATTATGTTAATCGTGAGGCAAGCTCTGTAATTTTAACTCAATTATCTAATTTGGCGAATTCAGGTTCATGTTTCAACCCTTTATTTTAGCTCCGTTTTGCTGGGGACATAATAGTTAATTGACAGAAATAGTAGATTAATCATTCTCCTATCGTAGTTCAATTTATTTCAGGTTCGTATAGTCCTCATTACCTATGTTAACCGTTTCTATCATATTAGTATAGCTAAATATTCATTTCGTATTTTCTGTATTAACGAGTACATCTTCAGTAAGTTGATTTAAAATTAATTGAATAAAACATTCAGTATGATAAAGAATGAAATGAAAACCTGACATATTAACAAGCTGTGAGAATCGTTTTTCCTTTAATTAAAAGAAATTAAAAGAAAATAGTCCTGTATTTATAGCAAATCTATTGTAGATTCACCTTTTGTCTTTCCCATTCCGGTGAAGACTTTTAAAAGGCAAGATGGATGTGACAGGGAAGCACTTCAGTATAATAAAAACGGAATTCCTTCATTAACGCAGAGAGGGATCTTTTGACCGTGGACGGGATACCGGCTTTCTTAAGGATTCTTCTAACTTAAATCACTTTTAAAGAAATGCCCCGAAGTTTGATTGTTAGCTAGAGTTCCTTCACTTTACGGATTCTTGACCACGTACAATTTAAATAGCATTTATTTTAATAATGCGAAGATACTTTTGTCTTGTATATTCTTTTTTAAAAAAACCCAATGGAACCCACAAGCTAACGTTACCTAGTTTCTAGCCCTAGTTTTTGCACTTTAGGTCGAACATTATAA
Organism: Craniophora ligustri; assembly: GCA_905163465.1. NCBI lineage: Eukaryota > Metazoa > Arthropoda > Insecta > Lepidoptera > Noctuidae > Craniophora > Craniophora ligustri. The sequence continues at coordinate 9,916,497 of LR990965.1, read as the reverse complement.
TTCAGACAATATAAATAAACAAATATTTCTGACCATTATGACACAGCGCCATCTAGTCCCGTGCTAAGCAACGAGGCTTGTGCCACGGATACTAGTTGGTTGATATATATATATATATATATTTTGTAAATACATACATATTATACATAGATTCATCCATGACTCAGATACAAATGTTAATGCTCATCACACGAACATTTGACCCTACCGGTATTCGAACCCGGGACTCATAGCATAGAAGGCAGTGTTTACTACCGCTGGACTAATTGGGTTAGTTAATACAGTGTACCATTTTACGCTATTTCAGAATAATTCCGATGGGATTCGACATTTCATTTAAAGAAATTACGTACTTAGAAATCGTTGAAAAAGGAAGTATTAAACAATTGTTTAGAATAATAAATATCTCATATCGATTCTACTTGTATTAGAAACTGCTCAGGGTTGACAAAGTATTTTTTATTCAATATATTTTATTTCATTAGTTTATCATACACTTGTATTTCTATTTGCCTAATTACCACGAAATAGAATTGAAAATAAATATTTTTCTTTTCAGTCGTTAATCTCAGAATGTCTGCTTCATATTTGTATTCTTCTGTATTTTTATTAACATTATACATCATATTGTAGTTACGAAATGAAAGACGCAATATCCATATAAGATTAAAGAATGCTTTCATCACTGTAATACATTTCTTTTATAAACACAAAAATGTTTGCCTTCCACGAAAATAATTTCTATTTATTTCGAAGTAAATCCTTTGAAGTCTCATAGAACGGTCTGAAGATTTCGACTTTATCCTTAGCAACCGAAAGTGGATTTAGTTTGATTTACTAACGTATGTCGGTTGGGTTTTTTACTTTAGACGTAATCTAGATACTTATATCCACTTCTAAATCATGTAGTTTTAGAGAACATACAGATATTAAATAGTCAAAAAAACGGTAAAATAAAAATATATATTTTGTTAGCAGAATTAGGTGTGTGGTTGTTTGAACAAAAAAATGTAAACCTAAAAAACAACATATAATATTATAATGTTTTGTTTTAATGTTAAAATAAATTAGTTTCCTTGAAAAGGAGCTGTATTAGAGTGATAATTATTTAAAGCTAAGACAAAACAAAACCGATAAAAACCAGATGTGATTTCCAAAAAAAACAAGGACTAAAAAGCGGACTGTAAAGTCAAAGGTCTTGAGTTCAATCCCAAGGCACACATCAAAGCTCCGTGCGTATTTTTTTTAAACACGTTGCCCCATACACAATCGCCCAGACCCGGAACAACTACCTGTAGAACGTTCAAATATTTGCTCCGTGCGGGGATCGAACCCGCAACCCGTGACGCAGAAACCGATCGCTCAGCCACTGCACCACTTAGTCGTCACTTATCACATGCTCAAAAGTTAAAAGAAAATGTCGTAATGAAACCTGCATGACTGCGACATTTTACCGATGGTGTGTGAAGTCACTAGGCACTAGGCTAGCGTGGTGGACTACAATATCTTCGGCCTTTTCAAATGAGAGGAGACCTAGCAGTACTACTACTGCTAGGTCTCCTGGAAATTCAACCCGTTTTCTGTCTCACTACTACTAGAGAGACAGTAAATGGGTTGAATTCCAATAGGAAATGAGTATATTTTTAAAACAAAATAAATAAGTTTAATTGAGCATGTCCTTGTCATCTCTTTCTGTAGTCCATTTCCCCGGAATCGTCGAAGATCATTAATCAAAAGTCGATTTATAAGTCGGAAAAGTTATAGCTTTCTCAACGTTAATTTTTTTGTTTAACAAGGGCTGACAATAAATCCCTGTTGACAGACTGTTTCGTTTCACAAATAACTTCTTCGATTTGGACTTTGATGGTGATTTTGATTGACACTTTATGTAAATTACATTTCAGGTATAGGCGTTTGTTGATGAGAGAATAGTCTTTGGAGAGAGATAAATTTTAATTATACATTTATTAGTGATGTCAGCTTTCTGTAAAACCTACATAATCAATATCAACATATTATCCACTTTCTTTTATATTTTTTAGAGACTTGATTAACGCAGCACCTGAGTGAGCCATTGGCTTGTGCGTCACAAGTTCGATCCCTGCACGGAGCAAGTATTTTGTAAGATCTACAGTTTCCAGTTCTAAGCGTTTGTGTATGAGAAAAAATGTGTTTATAAAAGCACCCACGACACAGAAGAAAATCCTAGTGTGTGTAGGTATATACATATATAGGTTGGTTTTGTATGTAGGGGACGAACAAAACCAGCCTATTTATATAGAAAGCCTAACAGAAATTGATGCCTTATTGTCTAAACCTATAACCCCGTTCATTATTAATTAATACTCGTGCATTTCATCACCCTAATATATTGAACAAAGTAGCTCAGGCTTATTTCTATAAGCATTGTACTCAAATTGCGGTTCAACACGCGATATCTCAATATAGTCTCGTTCCTGAAAGTGATGATTAATCGCAAAACCGGCGCGTACTTTCTGTATTCTAATTGGTCGGTCGGCGAGGAACCCAACAAATTACTTTTTCATAAAATACAAAAGATCCATTATCCACTCAAATTAGTTCCCAAAGGAAATCATTAATATTAATCAATGTTTCAAAGGCTTCGGTTTCTAAGCGTAAAATATCGGATCAAAACTGTTCACGATAGGCTAGCATCGATAATAAATTGTTATTATTCTAGGGCGTTCCTTTTAAAACACGCTTTTTCATGAAAATGGTGGTTAAGATAACGTTTATCGCAAACTTCGAAGTCAAACGAGAGACCATAAAATAAAGTAATTATTTATTTTTATCTTCACTAGCGCGCAATTCTGGTCTGGTGTTGGAAAGCACAAGATAAGAAATTCATGCTAGCAGTACAAGCATGGAATTCAAGCTACAGAAATTCAAGCGAATACAGTTTTCTATGGAAACTATGTTAAGTTGCAACTTTGAAGGCACCTCTGACTTTTCAAAACCATATGCGTATTATTTATCACTTGCTGATATTGAAGGAAAACGTCGTGAGGATACCTGGAAGTCTGAGAGAGATTTACTCGCCAGTATGTGAAGTTCACCAATATGAACTAGCCCGGTGTGGTAGACTATTATTACCCAGCCCCTTAAGCTTGGAAGAGATAAATACCTATCGGCGGAAAAGTTAATGGGTTCATAATGACAAGTTTACTCTTACATAAAGAGGTTAGATCATTATATCCTACCAAAGCCTTCGTATTGTAATAGAAGAATTAAGTTGATGAGAATTTCGAATCTAAAGCTTAATTACTTAAAGCGATTTGTGTTGCCGAAAATTGCGGGTTCAAATTTCGCGGTCAAACTTCACAAATATTATTTATTAATGGAAAATTACTTACTCATCTTTACCTTTTCCAAAGTCCCGGGTGCGAATCCCGGTAGGGACAAATGTGTAAATGTGTGCAATGTGTGTATCAACCATCTAGTATCCATAACACAAGCCTCGTTGCTCACCACGGAACTAGATGGCGCTGTGTAATAATGTCCGGAAACTTAAAAATTAAATATATATACACCTAAAAATAAATGATGCTCGTATAGCTAGTTCAAGCGTGAAAGGCTAAATTTCCTGATAAATGCGCTCTAATTGAAAATCAGGAACGTTGAGAGAAATCTCCAAAAACGTAAACTTAATGGACCTTTATATAGTTTAGTCACTGTAAATGATGAAACATTTAGATCAATTATGGCAATAGTGTTGGCATGGGTCCTGAAAAAATGTCGATGAACTGTAGGGATGTCCTACCTACATCTCTGCCTAACCAATCGAGAATGAGTGTAATGGTATGGTACTAATCATTTTATCATTACATTAGGATGACATTAACATGATTAAGATCATTATTATCTCTCTATTGCGTTGCGATAATATATAGGCTTGTCTGGCAGATTAAACGTTATTCCAAACCTTATTACACACAGAGCTAGATTTTCGCAATAATCTAAGTCTCAAGATCTGAAAATAAAAAATACCAAGGTAAACTTAATAGACTGCTTAAACAGATCGACCCCCATAAGTCAAGAATTCATTACACATAAATTCAACTCAAACGCAGGTAAGTATTAATAATGGGAACTGAATTAATTTCACATATGTCAGCCATCTTACCACGCATGAAGGGGTCTTGGCAAAATTATTAGATTGCAATCTAGAGAAACGGGCACTTCTCTTTTTTTACTTGGAACACTTCCAGATGTTTTCAATTTTGAAGTTTACGAAGTAAAATTTAAGATGTATGTTTCATACTCAGTGTAGATTTTATTTTCTCTATTGTTGATACAATAATTAAAAATAATATATAAAGATCAAGTAACGATGTGAAACTTTTTTTTATGGTGATGAGAGGGCAAACGAGCAGGCGGCCATCTGATGGTAAGAGATCACCGCCGCACATGGACATTTGCAATACCAGAAGGCTTGCATATGCGCTGCCAACCCCTGAGGAAATCGTTAAGTTTTCTTTAAATAGAGAATTATTAAACTGACAGCAACGAGCTCTGGCAACCTTACTCACTCACAGAAATACAACTGTACAATTGTTGATTCACTGCGGTTTTCTGTAAGGCGGAGGTACTTCCCCAGTCGGGCAGCTCAATTTGAGCGAGGAATCTAATGTCTTTGGGCGGTGGTCATCACTTACCATCAGGTGAGCCACCTGCTCGTTTGCCCCCTTATCACCATAAAAAAAACTCGCTATATCCTTAATTTTTTTGTTGTTATGATATGTTACTACGCGGTTATTCTCAAATTATTGTCTTACACCGACTATACGACATGAAAAAAATCAGCAAAGAAATGAATTTTAGAAAACGTAGGAGATAGTTCTATTAACTATCTGTTTCATTCACATCTATCAATATTGTGATGGATGTGAATGAAATCACAAGAAGACTCTCACTTATCGAATATCTACCCACTAAACACATAACCAAGACACACGTAACTCATCAAAATTTCCAATAATGCAATCAAGATACTATTGTAGCTGAATATACTACGATATACAACAATAATTACGACGATCATAAACAAATGCGTGTACAAAGGAACAGCATTAATTGAGCAATGCACAGGAGTATAACTACGACAATTTTGATTACCATGCACCAGAAATTCAAATCATTCTACAGAAATTGAGGTAGGTAATAACTAGACGGTGAAACCTCGCTAACGCGGTCATACGTCATCCACGCTGCTATCACGGTTCCGCAGTGCCGTGTTTGCCGATGGAACCCTGTTCCCAAGTTTATCCCTAGGCTGATAAAGTGCCCGGACTTCTGATCGTTAGATTCTAGAAGTTTTAGTGCTAATGAAAATTGAATGAAGTTTTATGTTCTAGAGAGTGACTTTAACGGTTTTGAATGACGACATTTTCATAATGTTGCCGTAAAGCTTGATACTTGTATTTTCTACACTTTAACTGGGTTATATTATTTTACCTTGAAATGTGATTTCTTTTAATAAGGAATCATTCTCCATTTATAATGTGAATGAGCAATATTAATATCATCATTGTTTCGGTACTAAAAAGGAATGGCGCTATTTTTACTTGTATAGGACTGAAGGAACATTATGCGTGAAAATATATGACTACGTACAACAACGGTGGCGACATTAAGTATGAAAGTACATACAAATATACCTACAGTAACAAACAGAACATGAAATTATCCCACCTCCAGAGATGAAAATTTAATGGCTAATCTTAGCGCGTATCAATCATAAGGCAATGATAGAATTCCCGATTCCATCCGAATATTAATAATGCAATTTACAATCTTGGATACCGGGAAACGGGAAGTTGCCTCCAAAGTCCGTGATAATCCAAATTCAGTTTCCGTAAGAAAGACAAAAGCTATGGATGTATTGGAAATATTATAGAAGAGACGTCACTTTCATTAATGCTGAACAATTTTAGCTGATTGGCTTTCTTATTGGGAGAAATGGGATCAAGACGACGCTAATACAATATTAATTTTGCGCAAAAAGACAAATTGCAAGATATGAAAGTGAGAATGGAAGCTATGAAGAATAATGTTAGTATTAGTAATATTCTGTCTAGTATTATATATCAAAGAAATGTGATTTTTCTGTTTTTGTGAAGATTTTCGCAGTTTGTGATTATAATTTTTTCTACGTAGGTATAAAAATATTCTCTTTGGATGTAATATCATGATTGATAATAACCACTCCCATGTATATACTAGGTACGTGCCGTCAAATATGAGAGCAGGAACACGCTCCTAAAGCGTATTCGATCTTCAATTGTAAATCTGTCTCACTTCGCAACAATCGGGCCAAACAAAAGACAAAACCCTACAACGCCACAGAACGTGATACGTGATGTTCCATGCACGATCGAATCGCTATCCAATAGCTGTAGATAGTGCATTTGCCGTGCCGCATCCATTTGGTTGCGCTCCAAGACATTCGTCAAATAACTGGGAGTATCCGTGAGACGACGTGTTCCAGACATTCCGTGAGCAAGTGTTACACGATTCGTAACACTTGTAATTCAATTTATGTTTGCACGAATACGATGTTAAACGTTCTGAGCTGAATTACCGACGATTAAATTCGGGTATGCGGGTAGATAAAATAAAAATAAAAAATGTTCAAAGCGTTAATAATTTGGTAAAAGTATGCATGTAGATTCTGGCAAGTAAATAGAGATAAAAGTATATTTATTTTATAAATGTCAGTCGAATTTCGCTAAGTTCATAGTATATATTAAGACCGTTTACTGTGAATAAACAGAGCTCACCGTATACTTGGACTAAAAAAAGAGTCGGTAAACAAATCCTTACTATCAAAATCGATGAAGAAAAACATATTTTCTGATAAGGAAATATGTCACAACGACAAAATTTCCGTCGGCATACATCCATCTCATCCCGGGAGCAAAAAACTCGGAAAACCTTCAGCTATAGATGAAGACGAAAAAAATGTCGCAAAGTTGATAATAGTTTTGAACAAACCAGAAAACTGGATCTACGTCCATTAAATTATTATTGGTGAAAGGTAAATAGAATACAATAAAGTGTCACGTTAAAATTGCTAAATCAGAGTTTGTATATGACAGCAAACTAGTTGGTTGTTTCTGAAGCTTTTACCTACTTATCTGGAAAACAATATAAATAATTATACAGTAACCACCATACTCACTACTTTAGTTTTAATTATTTCTGAATGTGTGTTGTTATAAACTACAAAACAGAATACTATTCAAAATGAAACTCAGCTACAAGAACATACTGCAATTGTTTCGGTTCCCAATTGTTCCATACTTACTGGTTTGGAACACTAAAAATCGCAAAGTGTTCCGTTCCCAGATTCAGCTTGTTGGCACAAACATTCCAATTGTCTGCACCCATTGACGCGAAGCGTGCATTCCCTTCCTGCAGCATTCCACGAAACATGGCTTCTGCGGTAGAGAAACGCTTGTACCTGTGTGTAGCTCTGGATTTGGAAGGCAGATTGTGTGTGCTTTAACCCAGTTCTATACTATTGTATTATAGTGTAAGAGTGTTTATGTGTCAATTAAATTGTTTATTTTTGATTAGTTTTATTATGAATTAGAGATTTTCTAATAAAAATGAAACTTGTTACATGTTTTGACCTTGCGTAAAACTTTTAATTAAAGAATCAAAAGGGATCTCAAATTCCCAATTAATTAGAATATGATATCCCTGTAAAACGTGAATCTTGCATTCTATACAGACATACCAATGGTATTATGTCTGTATAGAATATTTATATTTTCAAATAAATGTATATTAGTTTGTGTCAAATTTGGCAACATTAGTTTCCATTCGAATACGCCTAAGCTGTGTCATCTTAATATTATTAAAAAATCTCTTTGAATCTGTTTGTATTCTGTTTTATGTAGTTTTAAGCGCATAAAATTTTAAATCTCAAAATTGTTTCACATAAAGATTGTTAATATACTTATGTATACATAATTTATGTTTACATGAAGTCTGGTTCGTATGTTTATACATAGATACAAAATATAGTACGACCGTCGTCGTTGCTATTTTTTTATAACATTGACGTTATCATCTTCGGTTTTAATTCAATTTAAAATCATCCAATATTAACAAGAAAAATAACTCCGGTACATTTAAAATTGAGTTTGTAAGATATTAAAGGAAGAACCATCCAATATCGGTGTAGGTTGAGCCAAATAAATTCAATCCAATGCGAATATGCGAAAGAACTGTCGGGAAACCGCAAAAGGAAACCCCGTATAAATTGGGGAAAATATGAGGGAAGGCCACGATAAAGTCATAGATATTACGGATGGGTATCATAGTCTATTGAAATCAATGATACCTTTATCGAAACTTAACTAAATTGGGCCCTTTTTGGGCCCGCTGTAACTTAACAGTGATATATTATGTACAAGATATGGTTTATGGTCCAATTTTGCTTCGCTAGTGTTCAAGTGACCCTTAAAATGATCTATAAATCTTGCTGGATTTAAATAAAACGTTTATGTGTTTTTGTATATTTATGTACATTGGGGAAATTAATTTACTTATATTATATATTGATATTGAAGTATTTGATACACTTAAAGTTGTACTATAGGTAATACTATATATTTACCCGAAAAATCTTCATCATCATCAACCCATTAACGTCCCACTGCTGGGCACGGGTCTCCTCTCATCATGGAATGGTCCGTAAATATGGTTTATTGTAAGATACATTTTTGCACCCAAAAATTTCAGTATTTCCTTGAAATATATTCCACTAAGCGCTATTTGAAAACCCTCTTCAGATTTGGACAATTGGATACAATGATACATACATATTTATATTCTTATATAACTATAAGTATTTTTTATTTAAACCTGATTCTTAAATTTAAATTAAACATTTATTTTGGTGTGAATTAACTCAAAATTGATAATATTTTATTTAAAATTGGACACCTCGAAACATATTAGACGTTTGATATCTGAGTGGAGTGTGAATAAATGCGCTGTCTCTCAAATCCTATTGTTTTATATTAAATTAATTTTTTTAAATAATTCCAAGTACAATAATATTTTTTTGAAATTTTATTGATGATGGTACAATCGTCTGCTAGATTAATTTTGGTAGATTCATTTGTGAATAATTTTCTGTTAAGACACAACATGTCTTAATTCTAGCTGTATAACTATAAAAGAAAAGAAAAAACATATTTTACTTGTGTAGAAAATCTAATACCCAAAGAAGCGTAGACAAATGTAGGCTATTTTTTCTAACATGCCAAAAAATATTACCGCTTTGAACCTACGGACGGGAAGACAAAGTAGCAATAAATATGAAATTCAGAAAATCCTGGAGGATTAATTTTCTGATCTGAAATTGTGATGTGGGTGGAACAAAAACATAGCGGTTACCTCCTAAGGGAATGTTAGGGATTTTGTATTAGATTGTAGGAGTTTGTTGCCAAAGCGAACAAATTAAACGGTAATTTGTTTCAGTTTAACGTTTCGTTATCACGTTTATGAGATCAACAACAGATAATTAACGTTACTACGGAGTCATCGAATGCTCACAGAATAATTTCTTTTTTCCATTTCAGTGCTCAACGTTATTTTAGAAATAGGTTTCTGATTCCCTAGTATGTCTAGGGAAATACCGTCGTATTGGCAAATATACTGATGATACCAAGATTACATGATATACCAAGTGTATGCTAATATTATTGTGTTACGGTCGAAGACTGATATCGTCTTTTTTGTTTATATCATCCCTCTCAGCCTTTCTCCAAATATACTAATGTTGGTATTTAGTTGTACTTATACGATACGGCTTGACTATTTGTTGGTGTTTTGCGAAGTGACTGTGGTCGGACCTCTTCAACTCGCTTATTAGCCGATCGTAAGGACAAACTGGTTATCTGGCTTTTATCTGACATGAACAAACGAAAATATTTAATAAACCAGAGTGAAGAAAACAGATACTATAATAAATACATCGCGAAGAAACCCGTATGTCTTCCAAGTAGATCGTGTGGTAGAGTCTTTTCAAAGATAATATTCTTTTTTTAGGGGAACTTGTGTTATAGTAAGTGGGTTGGTGACGAAAAGATGAAACGAATTTATATTTTCAATCATTCTTAAACATCTTTATCTCATTGAATTTTACTTTTGCTTATTATTAAAAAAAAATCCTCAATCCTCAACAGTTATCCTGGATGATCAGTTTCCTCTCCATAAACTCAATTAACCGGAGGTTTATAAACGAATAAGAAAACAAAAATACTTTCGAACGAGCCATTAAAAGAGCGTAGTAAAACAAGATATAAAACCTTTATAGTAAAATCAGAAAGGTAGTGAAAGCTAACAATGACTGCGAAGCCAAATAAAAATCGTTAAATGGACAGTAAAGTAATATAAATTGAACCAAAGTGGGTAAATGCAAAACGGAATCGTAGAAGATTGGCCGATATGTTTGTGCGATCCTGCGGCTAAACGATTAAATGAAAATGTGCAGAACGAATAAATGTCTTTGAAACGCTACAATTATTAGGTTTTTTGACTTGTAAGTTGTAATGCAATTATATCAAAATAAAGTCTAGATGTAAAATACACAATGTATCCTATTGTGTATAAATTATCATCGAGCATATTGTGAGCAGTGTTGCTGTTGTTATAATTTTATACTTCTCATATTTATTATAAACACTGGAAATGTACATAATTCTTTATTGAAACAAAAAAAATATTTTGAAGGAAAGATTTTTTATCATTGTTGTCAAGAGAAAAAATTAAGGAAAATAAATTCATTTGGGACAGAGAAAAAAGAAAAAAAACTTAAATTTTTTGTGCATTCTTTCTACTTCAACTAGAATCTGTGGTAAAATTAGGTGGCCAGAAAGCTACCTTTCTGGCTACTACTATAACTTATAAAATGTAATTACTTTCTGTATTATCTTTAAAGTAACAGCCAACCAATCTTACAGAAACTGTCTTTCAAATCTTTACTTACATCTTATTCATTTGTACGAAAATCCTGCAGTGTTATTTTGCATGATTTTTTCATATTTCTTAAACCACACAATGTTACAAAGACGTATTCGCTGATTGATTTTGCAAAATTCATGACGAAGGTATTACTTTCGTCAGAGCTGCATCTGAAATTCAGTGTATGAGCAACTCAGCTTTCAAAGAAAACCGAAGCGATCTCTAGAGAAATGTGAAATGTTATTATAGCAAAGCTTGTCCATATTGTAATAAAAATGATTGGTAGGATAAAATATTTCACGTAATTCTTATAACTCTACTGCAAATGCATCACTCATGCTCATCGAAGTCGGCATGCTTTCGCATCCATTGCGTTAATTTCCTAGACTATTATTTTGTATGCATTTTGCAGATGTGAATCCAATAGAAAAAGTCTTATTAGATAAAATAAATGCTCTAAATCATAATTCAAATAAAGTGCTACGTTTTATTACTTATTAAGTGGTCAATTGATTAGTGGTCCATATTTAGGCAGGTGCCTATGTTTAACTATTTTTTTTTTAAGTTAAACATGTCTTTCTCATCTCAATATTAAAGTAGAATTGGCACAGAACGAGACAGTCATATTTTAGGTATATTTCTTGTCCAACGTATTGCATAATAAATTTGTAAGATGGCGCTACTGATTTACACCCGCCGCCTGAATTGTACTTTGCGTTATTGTATTATTAATATCGTCTCAGTTTAGAACTGAATTGCTCTCATGTTTTACGAATGAATTAGGCAAATATAGTTTGGCTAGTATAAACGGATTTGGCGGTTTCCAGCAGAAAAGTAACTACATTTTTTTTAATGTGTAGACATAATTATAATCTATCATTCAAACCATAACTACAACGTAACAGTAACGCTATATAATAATACTATGTAGACTGCATATATTAGATGAATTTATCTTTTAAATGCATTTATAAAATCTTTTACACATTTCTTAATTTCCCTTATAAAATTGTAACGCAATATCGCCATTTTGTTCCAATTTAAACGAAATCAAATATACTTACGTTTATTGGTAGAAACGCCAGCAATAATGCGTTTCACCCGATAATCAAATACGAATAGCACACACACGCAAACTCAAGTTTCACGATACACGTAGGCACTTAATTTAGTGTGCAACCGAACTAAACACAAATCAACACAAAATATCGCGTCGCATGCATAATTTGCATAGGGCTGACGCACATGGCGACTTTTAGTAGCAATACAGTTGGAACATAATCGCGACACATTTATGTCACCAATGAAATGTGCTTTCCTTTTGTAATGAGTAAGTAATTGTAATTGATTTAGAGCTGAAACGTATTCATATGAATAGGTCGACACAACTAAATCTTTGTTTTGGAATATTATGTACTATTAAGAGTATGATAGTAAGATCCTTTTGCGACGAATGAGAGAGCCCAAATTTGTCAATAAAAAATCTGAAATGAATTATTTTGGCGCTCTTTGGGGCCTACGTTCAGCAGTACGGCAAAAGGCTGATAACCTAACCTAACCTAACCTAACGTCGACTGCTAAATCGAGATGGCTATATAAATCTGATATTTAACATCGTTATAATTTTAACTTATAATATTACGATCTACTTTGCAACAAAAAAGTCGCGATGTGTATAATCCTTCATGGGCATTTAGGTACAAAGCTAATGCTAACACAAACACTAATGAAATACTGATCAAATGCATCTGACTGGGGATTGTAAGTAAAATTACAAGCATAAATATTACAGGAGGTTCTTATCTGCTGCGGAGATGTTTGGTTATGTTGGCTCAATGTGATGTGGAGGAACATTATAGGCCAGATACGACCTTGTATGTGGGTCAAGCTCAATGCACTTTGTATTTAATAGCGCCGCGATTCAAATGTGCTACGAAAACTATTTCATAAGTTTTATTGTTTTTATATTGGCGTATGTGGACTCTTTCTGCAGGGCGCTTGGCCCCAGTGCTTAGTGATAGAGGAGCTAGGGCAGAAAAAAAGGTCATCTCACTGAACTTACTTGTAACTGTGGGTCAAAAGGTCAACTTTTGGCCCCAGCACCCTTCTGCCCAGCCTCACCAAGCTACACCCATGTGTTTTTAAATGTTTCAATGCATTATATTCTGTATTGTTTATCATATACGGTACATTCATTAATGTGTGGAAAACCGATCCTAATACCGAAGACATTTGATATAGAAATATTGAACAGATCTGAATATTTATTTTAATCATCATAATTTTATATTACTGTCATGCATAAATAAATAAATAAACCTTATTTTCGTTCATAAACATAATTTAGGTTCATCATAATTATAACCACAATTAAATAATGTGCTTATGCTCGAGGTTCTACTTTATTTTGTAATATGTCTAAAACTAAATATACCTATTTAATGTAATATTCAAGAATATAAATGAAAACTATAATTTATATTTCAGTAAATGTATCGTTCAGTCTGAGTTCCATTTTAAAGTATTATAAATATACCTAATTTATAAGAGGCAAACTTTTAATTACGCTGTAATACAATGAAATATAATTAATGAACGAAAACTTCGCTGTGAAAGTAATTTTCGAATATAAAACAAAAACGATCACAATAGCCTTCGCGCCTCTTCAAAGAAATTAAATATTTTCAATTTAGGTATTATGTACGAATAAAAAGATGTATGGACAAAATAAAATTTAAACACTTCACTACACGTTTCAAGTTCATACTATCGTGAATTACATGTTTTGCTTTTGAGTGACAAATAAATATTATCAAATAAATTGGTGGAGTTTAAAAAAAAACTATTTCATTTAGTTTACATTTAGATATCTAAAACGAAACAAAAAAATAATAATCCCTGGCGTCATGATGACGTTACAAAACATTTTGCAAAATGAAATGAAAGCAAGCGTAATTAAATTGAACGCAAACAAAGTCATTATTCAAAATAATCATTCGTCACACAAACAAAAAGATTTCAGATTTGACGAAAAAATAACATTGCAAAATACAAATCTTTTATTACAGAATAAATTTGATAAACGAACATAAAGGGTAATGCGTCGGCATTATAAATAACAATCAGCTCGAAAGCAATAAACAATGGTGATACGTTGAATCAATATTTCACAGGCATTTCTCCCGCCCGCGACCAACAATCTCCTAAAATTCCGCTATTACATAGTAGGAGAAAAGGATTTGTGGGAACCGCTGGAGCATTATTTATTCTCCGGATATTAGCAGTCACTCGCTCTGTGATTTACATAAACTGAATGATATTGTTGCCATGAAAATGTTAGTCTTGTTTTTGTTTGAAGGAAATTGATGAGCGGATTTGTAGTTGTTCTGTGGTCCATGATGGATACAAGGAAGGAAGAGGTAGATTATATTTTATGATTAACGTTTTTTGATTGTTTTGATGTTTTCGATTGAACGCTGGATATAATATTAATTTCTGACACAATAGCTATCTATCTATGTATTTTATATATTATCTTGTTGTTGTTAATGTACCTACGTATAAATTCTACAAAATTGGTGGAAGTATTTTAGGAATCAAAAAGTGTAATGATGCCTTAATTATATTTAAGAGGAGAATAAATAGTATAAAATACTTTATTATTGAAAAAAATCCTACGTAAAAAAAAGAAATAAAAATTTTGGATGATTTTTCTTCAAAGTCGCAAAAACAATTAAACGATTTGGATTTAATATTTGGCGTTTTGGACAAATTAGACCAAGATTTACACAAACTACTTTTATAGCACGAGGGCGACAACTAGTAGTTGGTATATGTAAATCGATTTTGTATTATTTACTTGGGGTAAAAAACGATATAATATAACAATGCTATTTATATTTTTTTAATAATATTTCAAAGCTAAAATTACTCTTGCCATTCTACATGTAATACCTACAACAAAGCAGAACATCCAAAATATGATATTCAACCCTCAAGAAAAGTTTTAAATCACACAAACATTTTCATAAGGACTACAACAATACTTTCATGTACCTCTTTACTACATTTCCTTTGTCCCAAAGGAGCTACCTTGAACGTAAATACACGAAATATTTGTTCAAATTCATATTCTTGTACACAAACCGGGAATTTCTCAACAAGAATCAGTCAGCCGTCACGGAGTCCCCCGTGTGAGTCGCGCAAAGTTGGTATAGATCTCACGGAACTTTATGGACGTTCTGAAGTTGCATATAGATCTCATACTGTAGTGGAATAAGGTTGATTTTGCTATGGCAAATTATGGTCAACGATACTCTGAAGATGGTATGGGTGACATGTTACGTATGACAGCTGAGCGAGAAATGACCGGAGCAAGAAAGTGTTAACTTTGACAGATCACTTTGGAATGTGAAACTTTAAGAGGTACAAAAATATTTTGCTACCCTTCAAGGTTGCCAAGTTAGTATTCGAATATTTATTTTTATTTTTCCTATGGAATTTTCCTTTATCTGAGCGTATGATGTTTACTAAATCTGTGCTGTTCTTTTGTTTCTGCGTAGAATTTCTACTGGAAGGTACTAGTAGCTATCCTTCAGCTAGTCATCCTGTTAAGAAATTGATACCTTAATTATATTTTTTTATCGATTTTATTCGAACTTTGACGCTAGTTCGATGAAACGGTTAAAATACGTATGCTTAAGGGATTTAATCGGTTGGAATTGACGTTTTCCAGAACACCTACGAAGTGGACTATTGCCTAACTCTTCTTAACCAGAAAATAGATCCGTGCCCAACTGTGGACCTGTGTAAATGGGTTGGTAACGATAATAAGAGAACAAAATAAGCACGAAAAGAAACGTTTATATAGAAACCTTTATCTTATCTTGCGCTTTTCTAGAACATTTTCTTCGGCTAAGTTATGAACGGTATGCCTTCAAACGATAAATTCCTAAACATGAAAAAGGCACAAGTCTCCTGGTGATTACTTGGCTTAACGCAGCAAGACGTAATATACAGTAACGGCTTCTTGTGATGGAACATAAACTAGAATATAAAAAATATCCCTTGAGTGAGGAAATATTTGCGTCGCAAAGGAGGGTTAATTCATATTACTCCTTTTCTGTATAAATATATATGTTAACTGAGTTGTAATTAGTGGCAGAAAAAGCTTGGAACCACATCAAAGTTGAAAATTTTTTGTTTGCTCGGTATGTTAGAATGGATTGCCACATATTTATAAAGGGAAACGACATTGGCTGCTTTTTTCCATGATTTATTTATGAAATAATGGCGTCACTAAACCTTAACAACACATTCAGGCCCTCCTTGCTTTGGAGACCACGTGAAGCCGTCGGTCCCGGTTCAATCACTAGTAGTACTCTTGAACCCGACTTGACAGTTTACCCTTAGGGTATCGATATTATACAGTAATCGAGATGTGGAGATGGAGGCATTTTAACTTGGTAACCTGGAAACTGACACTAACATAGATGGGAAGAGGCTAGGCAGAGGAAACGTGATATTTATTAAACACATAAGGACATACACCGACCTAATTGGTGAACGCCTTTCAAACAGGTCAGGTACGCTGTACTCGTAACCGGCGCGCGTACATGACGAGATGTATGAATGTGGACGAGGCAAAAGTGGTATGCAGGGACCGTAGCGCGTGGCATTCTGTAGTTTCTGCCTACCCCCATGGGAAAAAGGCGTGAGTGTATGTATGTATGTAATTATGTATGTATAAAACACATTTGTTCGACCTAAGAACAAGTACTAGATATTTAACTTACTTTTATTTTATTTATTTAAATTACACATATAACTTATTACACATATAGGTATTAATACGATTTAATATATTACATTTCATATTTCGTCAACATTTTGGTTCGAAGTACTTCACTTCTAGTAAGTGGAAATAAATGATATATTATGCTTGTGCCAACATTACCCTTTCTTGTACACGAAAAATGGAAATGCTTTTAGTAGGTATGTAAAAACATGATAAATTTTATGGTACACTAGTGGTTTGCTAGCGGGTTCGTATTCATAAAATTAATACACGAAAACCTTGGAACCCCGTTCTTAATGGCGTTGAAACCGCATCAAAATCCGCTTGGAAGACTAAGTATGCAAAATAACTAGTTTATATCACTTCGTCCTTTTATTCTATTTACTACTAATATTATTGCAATTAGGATATTGCGTCGAATATCTTTATTCGATGTTCAATTTTTTCTTCATAAATAAAGCTCTTAAAATTTGATCTTGCAAATTTAGATACCTAGATACTTATTTTGTAGTCACTTTGTATAAGATCGAATTACGATTTCTGATCCCCCAAAATATAATAAAGGTAATTGTACAAAGATTGACATATCGTCTTGATCGGGTATTACTCGTGACACGTGACTTATCTCACAGATCATGTCGACGGAACAATATCCATTTACAGTTCGTTATGTATTAAAATAGGTAATATTTCGCGATGTACTCGTATATCCCTCGAGAGCCATAAACACTGACTGTAAGAATGAACTCAATTTTCACTTGATATTTCTCGTCAAGTCAGACAAGTTGCTAGCAATTACTTTTCTCGTGGATTGTTTTATTCAGTCGTATTTGAGATGTATAGAAATTTAAAGCATCCATTATTTTTATTGCATTAAATAATTTAATGTACTGTACTGTCTATATATGTGGATACTCAGATATAGAAGAGAAGATTAAACTAAAAGCAAGGACCCGGTTAAAGAGCATAATTGTATGTGCACGGAAATGTAACTGGTGGATTATTTTATGCCATCTTTGTTAGTTAATATGCAAAAGTACTAATAACATTAATTAATAGTATAGAGCACAATAATGAATAAAATTTTAGATTTTATTCTCCTTATTATAATTTTAGAATTCTATACTCCTTGCATAATGTAAAATGGCATAACCCATTTACTATGTCACTGTCTGACACGACTCTTCTTATTTGAGAGGGATTAGGCTATAGTGGACTATAGCCTAATACTTCTCGTCAATAATCATATCGTGATGGACCACCTAGTGCAGATTGGCAGACTTCACACGCCACCGAAAAAAATGTCTCTTGCATATTTCCCTAACAGATTTTCACAAAGGAAAATTAAGGAAAAAATCGTGTGAGCAATTAATACATATGCACATATCTTCGAAATATGAATGGTGTATGCGTTGGGATCGAACTTGAGACCTTTGACTTCTCATTTTACAACACACATGGTCACAGTGTTACACACCATCATAGCTTATCTAGAACGATCGTTTGTTCATTTAAGATGAAGAGAATAAAAGTAAGGTAACAGAAGAAGTCGCTTTATTTAACCCTACATTTGCTTTGAAGATGATAGCAAATTTATTTAACTGACAGTGTGTTAATGCAATGCTTAGGCCTAATAATATAATGTAGAACAAAACGAAAAAATAAATTTGAAAGAAGCTTGAAATATCTTATATACATAATTATGTTCATAAATTATGGTACAATAAGTTTAAAATTTGGCTTCATATTTATTTAAAACTGCACACATACAGTCTGTGAATGTATATATGGTTGTACAAAGTGTCAAAATTTGAGCTTAATAAGTTCAACTATAATCAAATGGAATCAAACAATTCTACTAGAACTTTTCAGAACATTAAGTTTAATTTACGTCTCTTATTAAAACTAATATTGATACTGTGGACCTTTAAATGGCCAATCTACTTTAAAGATAAATTATTGAACTTTTATAGACATAGACGTGTAGTACAATTTTTTTTATCTTTTTCGAAACGATAGATGATTTTTACGAGACTTTTTAAAAAAATGCTTGCTATAAAGGCGTGGAGCGGTTGTCAAACCTATATCACATCCTTCCGCTAAAAGCAAGGGTACTCGAGGGTAGATTGAAGCTAAATATTGCAATAATGTTCGCGTTCACGTAAATTTATGGCCCAACAATTTGTATAAATCCTTCGACGAAACATTTCATTATATGTCGTAGTTTAAAAACATAATATTATAAGAGCTTCGAAGACAGGCTTTATATGGGTCGATAGTATGGTCAGTGTTTAAAAAAAATATATAAAATATAAACTGAGTCGTGCCGTGCAGTCGTGTTTATAAAATATAAATAGATACCTGCATATAATAACTCAAACGACTCAGTATCTATAATGATAATAAACCATTGCAGAGCGGAGTTCATTGGCTTACAAAAATCTAGTTTTAAACATTACTTTTCTAAAATGTGATTGGAGGTTATTACACTGTTAGGTATTAAGGAAATAAAGTCAAACAACTACCTATCTCAACTTATCTTGATCACTTTTTTATTAATGTGCAGTATTGTGATTACAATATTAATAGATAGATAGGTAGGTAGGTATCAAGAACTTACAGATGCTAATAATTCAATCCAGGTAACAAAACAAACCAGAAAAACGATTACTAATAATTTATCAGCTCCAGAAAACGTTGGAAATATTTTTATCTCTGTCATTAGTTTTGATTAACGAGGTCAGATAAGGCGGACGGGCATCGTCACAATATTAATGGCCTTCCATTGTTGTCCAATGAGAGAAGTTTGTGCGTCATATTGGCCAAGTAAAGTCCGATTAATTTTTTGACTCGTTTTATTGACTTCATTTGGGATCGGGTCGTTTGTTCGCAGAGATAAGAAGTGCATCTAATGTGACCCAGTCGAGCTATTACTTTAGAAGAATTGCTGGGACAAACACATTCAGTTTACTGGGATTGCTGCAAAAAATATATTCATTTATTTATTATGGAACACCAACAGCTTCTGTATACAAAAAATTAAATACTCGAGATTATAAGTTATGGACTTATACAGTTGCCAATTACAGGCGAACCAACATTCACAAATACAAGTGATAACCTAAGCTAAAAAATAAAATGTAATAAAACTTAAATGGTAATAATTATTATACAAAAATGAAAATGAATAAAACAAAACAAAAATAATAAATATTGAAATAACATAACTTTCAGGATAATATATATACATATATATGTATATATATATACATATATGATATACATATATGTATATATATACATATATGTATATACATATATGTGATGTAAAGAAAAAGTATACGTACGTTCTCACTGAAATTATTTTCATAAAGGTTAAATCTTTTTAGACAAGTTAAAAAACAAACATGATTCATGATCTATAATGAAAAATTCAAGTGAACGGTTTCACTAAAAAATAAAATGATAGCATATAAAATGACTCAGAATCGGGGCTTAAAGCAGTGACAAAAATGATATACACGAAAATGTGAACGAAAATACACTAAGCGAAGGAAAGCTACTTCAAAAGTTTTCATCATGATCTCGCTTAAGAATCAAACATGAACGCTCATAAACTTTTCAGTTCAGACAAAAAGGAACATGTTAAAGCTCAGTACCCTCCCAAAGAAAAATGGCGGCACCAAAGAGGATTTTTTATATTATTTCTCTTAGTTCACCTACAAAAGACCATGGAAGGTAGAGAATTTATATTTTAGCTATCACGGTAAATTTTATGTACGTACAATGTAAGCATCAAAGTAACTACTTAAACTGTAAAGTACATGTAGTTTAGTTAAACAGAATTATGTGTTGTAACAGTAGATTAAATTAATGAACTGTGAACAGTGTTGGAGCGGAAAGAACAAAGATTAAATTCGTGTATAGGGATTACTAAACTCAAGTAATCGCAGTCTCATGTTGGCGGGTCAGGAAAAATTGCGCCCAAGAGGCTGACTACGGACTAACCTACATTAAAACCTTTTGTTTGTTGTTAAATGTGCACTAGAATTGGAGTGGCGTGTAAATTATGTTTAGCAGCGTAAGCATTGGCGTAGACTGTAACGTCATTTAATAACAGTATTACTGATAAGTACAATACATAAAAATCTATAATCTAGGTTTTGCCACCTACCCTTTACATGCTTCCATATTATGCATGTAGGGATTTTTAGTTGAAACTTGCAAAAGGAAGTTCTTGACTTTATATTAACTACTTACCTACCAAACAAGTTTATAAGAGTACCAGTAATACAGTGAGTGACTTTTACATTTGTATATAAAGTACAATATCATACCGTCTTGTTAGTTTATTAGTTATAATCGTGACCGTTGAGCGTGAGGTACTGGACACGATCCCCAGGGCAAGCATTGCTTCTAGATTTAGCTATGAAATTCTGTATGAATAAATATGCAAGGCATGGTTTACATTTGTGTCGTTTAAAGGCTTGCACTTTAGAACATATCGATGATAAATGTGGATACACCAGCAAATATCAGCTTATATCTTCGAAATTATGGGTGAAATAGTATCTTTGTTATAAAAATTGAAGCTTTGCCATCAAACTGAATTCTCGAACATATCAACCTCGTTTTCACACTTGAAACCAAAACAATTTGACTCAAGCTTCAGAACACTTTTCTATTTTATTTTATGAAATTTGGAGCCCGCAGCGTCAAATATTTTACACCGGGTGCAAAGGCCCAGGTTAGCTTTATGCAGCCTGCTGTAGTGGTGCACATAGCTGTGTGCGCGTTTATGGAGGACACACGAGGGAGCGTTGGCGTTAAATGCCGTGATATATCTCTTGGAACTGCAGTGGATAGGGAGAACAAAATGCTAGAGGGCGTCTCTGACGATTAAAAAATTATACCTTGGTCGTATGTATAAAGCAACCATCAAATTATGGAACCGAAGTTGTTTGTTAAATTAAAACAGCAAATATATTATTAGATATCTTAGTAGAGAATGGTGGAGATGAGTCGTTAACTGATTCTATACAACTCACAGTGTTACAAAAAGGAAAACACAAAACAACAGTGCAATAACAACTTAAAACTAGTAATAAAATAATACATGTAATACTAGTAGTAATTTTGAATATTGAAATATAACAGCTTTATCAATATGATGAATTATTCTATGCCAAACTTGAAACGAGGCGTATTCCGGTCAGATGGAAATGAAAAATAGAATTTCTTATTCAAGATCACGGAGTCGTCGAAATATCATTGTATGGTTGGCTCTTTGCTTGTCACCGAACGAGTTTCCGCATAATTGGAGAAATGTAATACATCTTATATGTCAATATGTATAAGTTCTCGGATATTACATAACACAGAATACAATTTGTGTTTCGAATAATAACGGCAACCGTTTCAAATATACAATTTTTGGAATACGTGCATGCATGTAATGTAATTGATACTAACTTTATAATTCCAATGAAACTGGCAATATTGAAAAACCTTCAAAATTATTGCCAGTTTCCAGATATAGGAATGATACAAGGAAATCAACGCCAAAACGACACGATATCGCCAGGGAAATACGACGATGAAATGTAAATTAGGCACAATCCTTTTGTTAACGATAATGAGTAGGGAAACGGTTTCGCCCCGAAACGGAATGTCATTGCACCAGTATTGGAAGATCTCTATACTATTGTTGTTGTTGAAGCAAATGAATGTGGTAGGAAAATATTTGTACCGATGTTGTGGATCTAACATAAATGGGCAGCAGTTGCAAGCGAAATGTTAGGCCTCCAAGCGCCTGTTACTAGTACAATTACGGCAAATGACACGGCAGCGCCTTTCCAAACACCACGAACAAATATTGGAAAACACATTTAGTTTGGAGCGAGCGTGTACTTTAACAAAAGTTTAAGCGGTACTAAAGTGCAAATGGGAGAATTTCGTCTGTGTCATACATCTGTACAGTTTACGGCGTCTGTTAGTGTTTGTAATTGTATTTAACCGTCGGTGATTCCAGTTGGCGCTTTCAGTGTAATCAAACCACCAATTGACGCTGCTCCTTTATTTGCAGCGTTTTTGTATGTACATGGTTTGAATTCGTTTACTGATTTTATTATTTTAGGTTTATTTTTGCTGCAGTCTCGAGTGCTTGACTAGCACAATATTTACTGATATGTGTAATAGCATAGTACGGCTTTTAAAAAGTGGTCTATATACATTCTAAGCTGGTGAGAAGCCATATTTTAATTAGACGAATTAAAATCAATATTTCTCGGTAACCTACCTACTTATTGCTAATACGCTACCTACTTATTGTTAAGTGTCAAACAATACGTATTTTTCGGTTAGGTTATCTTTCTTAGTTAGTTAGACTTGCCTTTTATTACATGTAACCTAAAATATAATATAGAAGTTTAGTTATAGGATTATAGTGATTGTGGTTATAAAAAAATAGGAACCAAGACCTATTCAAAGTATGTAGGTCTATCTAATTGATATTTCTTATTTTACTAATTAAAATTTTTGTTTTTTTTTATTTTTTATCAAGGAATAGTCCAAAAGCATTATTAATTAATTTTTAGTGATAAGGAAGCTTTATGTCTTTTATGTCTTAAATATAGAGATAATTTCTTCTCCTTTTTGTCTTTATATAATACACACAGGAGACTAACAACAAAAATTATACCTTTAAAAGCAAATTGTGTTTTCATAAGAGTTTTTCACTTATTTACAAAACCGCTTCCTTGCCTTTAGCATGAAATATTGTGTGCCGTCCTTTTACGGATGTGTTGAATATTTGATGCAAAATTGTCTGCCCAATAGGGCAGAACACGACGCCTTAAAGTATCAGTTGGAAAACCAGGATATTGCTTAAACCGATACCATGCCCTTACTTTGTGGGAAATGTTTTATTAAGTTCGCGCTACTTTTATGGTGTCCCTTCCGTACAAGGTCGGTGCATCCATATATAAATATTTATTGACTTGTTACCAACCGGGGAACTATTACCAGTAATAAAATTGACGTATTTTTTCTTATCTAATTATGTATACATAGGGAAATATAAAACCATTAAATTTAGTAAATATAGTTTTTTTTTAATTTGTCTACCTATTTTCTTGTTCCTCTATCTTTATTGACAATTATATGGGTAATTTTATATCAAAAAAAATTTAATCAACATTTTTGTCGCTTCTTGAAGATTTACGATAGACTAGCGGCTTTACTAGATTTTCCATTTAATTAACGCTACAATTTTTGAAAACCTGTCTTTTTAACATATAATTAATTATGAAATAAACCTAAGTAAAAAAATTAAGTAGTTTTAGTAGTGCATTTATTATCAGTGAGAACAAAAAATAGATGTAAGTATAGATTAATATTTTTGGAGCTTATTTCTATGATAAGACAATGATTTAAATATACACATAAACACTCAAATTGTAAGTGTACACTCGTGTTACCCATTGGGGATATTCACGGGATAGTTATGATCCCTGAACTCGGAAACTCAACTTCATATTACAAAGGTACAAACTATAAATACTAACATATTCAGCCAACTGTCCACGTTTATTTGGCTTAGTAACAAAGTTTTCAAACAACTCGGAAAGTTACTTTGAGCTGCGTATCTGACCGAAAACCTAATATAATATGTTGCAGTACACTTGAGTACAGTCACTGCCAGTTGAGTGTGTCAAAACATAGGAATCCAGCAACCTTTTTGTTATTATTTCTGTTACTACTGTTATAACATGTTTACTTATTTATATAACGTGTTTTTGAAACAATACGATTTAGAAAAATAAAAATAAATGCAATTTTCTCAAAAGACCTGTCTTATTTATGGAATTTATGTTTTATAATATTTATCTACTATCACTAAATATTATAAAAAAGACACGAGACGGTGCTATCTGTGCGCTAAATAAAACTTCTGTTCACGGATTTTATTATGATTTATAGTAATAATACATATATGATATGATATTAATATTATTAAAATAATACCGCAAAAAAAATGTATTTACCTTTGGGTTCGATTCCCAGCTCGAGCAGTGTTATTAAGTATTTATATAAAATTCTCAATAGTAACTCGGAATTTCAATTCGTGCCCGGTTGATGGCAATAGGCTCGCCCCTTATTAAATGATACCTAATAAATATACCGGCAAAATGTGGGCTGCAACTTACAATACACCTCTGCCTAACCCTTCGCGGACGTCAGGCGTGTTTATATGTTATGTATATTTATATAGAATTGCACCCGAGCAGTGACATACCTATTACATACCTTCAAACCTATTTATATATATGTATATGAGTATGAATTTCTCACGTTATTAATGTACTAATTATAATTATAAACGTCTATAAATACTGAATACACTCAACTTTTAGGCATAATCACAAAATAACTACATAATTATGTCAAATTAATTGGTTGTAATATATTATCATAATAACTGCAGCACTAAATAAAATGTGTCATTTCTATTTTGAGATTTCATTAAGTGGAATTACATCAGAATTTATTTTGAACGTGGATATGTGCTATTTCCAACTGCATCTAGGTATTTTCTATTTCTACGATCTGTTACTGTCAGGCGCGTTTCCAGTAGAGTTAAAATGGCGTTTAACGTATGTTTCCGTACCTAGCATATTAGATAGATCCTACAAGGCACTTATGTTTTTTTGTTAGTAGAAATCTTTTTAAGTGTTTTTTTTTTTGCACACTATTTGCAGTAATAAAATAAATAAATAAATAAATATTCCTGGACATTATGATACAGCGCCATCTAGTTCCGTGGTAAGCAACGAGGCTTGTGTTACGGATACTAGTTGGTTGATATACTACATATATACTTTTTTTGTAAATACATACATATTATACATAAATACATCCATGACTCGGAAACAAATATTTATGCTCATCACACAAACATTTGTCCCTACCGGGATTCGAACCCAGGACCCATAGAACAGAAGGCAGCGCTAACTACCGCTGGACTAATTGGGTCGTCAGTAATAGTAGATATTATAGCCCTAAGTACAATGGTACTGCTTATTTCTTAAGTTTATTTACGCGAGCAGACTTGTGAAATATAAAGGACATAGGAATAAAATATAATACTTATACAATGGACAAATAACTTATATTATTGTAATATATAGCGATGACATGAATGTGTACAAAAGGAATCTTAAAGAATATATCTATACAATATAAAACCGACACGACTCGCACTGTAATTATGTTAAATATTACCTGTGGTAGGGGTCCTGGGTTCGAGTCCCGGTAGGGTAAGGTGCCTGTGTGGTGAGCATGGACATTTTGACCTGAGTCATGATGTTTCTAGGTATAATAATAATGAGTATGAATTTTAAAATGTATAAAGTATGTTAATTAGTATGCACTTAATTGTAAAACAACACGCTAGAGTTATTATTACTATTATAAAACTTTATTTACTTGTATCTCATTGTAAGTGAACCATGTTCTTATGAGAAATAAATTCTTTAAACCCAATATACTTATTGCGACGAAAGATACTTACACAATCACAATCTTGTACGATACAAACAAAGAAAGAGAAATAATATAAATCTGAAACAGTTATTTTTACAAATATCTCATCTTGTTTATTGTTTAATCATGTTGCATCATGATTATAATTATCAGCCAATGACATCTATTGCTGACTAAGGCCTCCTCATAGACTCCTCATAGATTTCCACAATAAGTTATGTGCCACTAGTGTCCAGCCACTCAGAGCCACCCTAACTAGGTCGTCTAACCGTATCGTCTTTCCACATGCTGCGCTTTTCACTGCGTAGTGTCCACTCAATAACTATTGGGCCCCATTGGCCCTCAGTCCTTGGAGCTATGCAGGACATCAAAAGCCCTCATATGGACAACCTGCAGTAAATAACGATCTTTGTTTTGAAACCAGGCCCCGACTATCAATATTATGTTCAGTGGTAGAATTAAAATACTCGTAATATGTTCCAATTTACCTTAAGAGAATATTTTTGGCTGATTATATTGTCCAATAAACACAATTAAACTTACTTTTGTTCGATATAGTAGACTAACTGTTGCACCTAACACAACTTCAATATCCGAGGAAATTTAAAAGTTACGACAACGCCATGTGTCGCTTTAATATTGAAGCATAAAATGGTTGATGTCATCGGTTATAATCTACCCCAAAGAGAAACATAGGTAGAAAAATGTAGATTTCCTTTACTTCTAATGTATTACCTTAAGCAAGGATAATTATCATCCATCTCAATACCAAAGAAAGCAAGAATCGAGTACCCTCGTTCGTCCCGAAAAAATAAATTGCGGTGTTCGAACTCCAAAGAAACTTAAGTGCAATCTTCAATTCCTAGCTCCCGTTCCGGATCACCTTCGTATTTAGGGCTGTTACTTCGGCTAAATCTTATAATACCTTCATAATAGATATTATTTTAGTATGCACAGATATATTATATGTAGATAAAAAGTAATAACCTAGCGGTCTGCCCTGAGGACTGTCAAGTCTTAGGTCTTGAATTAAATCTCACCATCATAAACCCATTATTGTCCCACTGCTGTGCACCGGTCTCCTTTCATTTGAGGGGGATTAGGCTATAGTTCACCACGCTAGCCAACTGCGGGATAGCAGGCGATCGAGAAAATCTCTCAAGCATGCAGGTTTCCTCACGATGTTTTCCTTTGAGCCCGTTTGAGCATGTGATAAATATGCACATAACTTCAAAAAATTCAGTGGTGCATGCCTTGGCTTTGAACTCAAGACCTTTGACATCTCAGTCCTGGTCACACCACTAGACTACCACGGACCAACAAGGCTGACTGTTCTAAGTAACGTGCCTGTTTATCACATGTTCAAACGGTGAAGGAGAAAATCTAGAAACCTGAATGCCTTAATGATTTTCTCTGGTGTCCATCGATCGCAAAAAATGTGACAAGACCCTTGCCCAGCAGTGGTACAATAAAGGGGTTGATGATGAAAAGACATACATATATACATACTACCCAAATGCCAGTTTCTAGGATTTCTGTTACCTACCAATTATAAGCTGAAGATACGTCATAACAGGATAATCACAGGATATCACAGGATTCATGTATAATCATCATTTTAATTTAAATGTAAATTACGGTAATAACTTGGTTATTATTCTTGCTCTTAATATTCTTATCACATCATATAAGAAAAACTTCATGTATTACACCATTAATTTTTCATTATGTAACAAACAAAAATGGAACAATTGAACTTTCATTTCATTCGAAATTTATAATTTTATATTTTGCATCGTAAACAAATATCTGCCTGCTCTGTATAAATATTATACTGATTTACATGTTATATATGGGAAGCCTGCAAAAACCCTTTGAAAGCTTACTTTTATGTATATAAGCCGATTCATCAGTCATATCTGACGTATCCTGCTTTGTTCGCATTTGTGCGTTGTTAATTAAAACAACTGTAAAGTATTTTTTCATATACATATATCTATCTATACTAATAATAAAGGGGAAAAGTTTGTTTGTATGAACGCGTTAATGTCAAGAACTACCAGTCCGATTTGATAAATTCTTTCACCATTAGAATGCTTCTTAGTTCTGACTAACATAGGCTATATAAATATAGCCTTTCTAGTAACGTAGGCTGTATTTATATAGCCTATTTTACTAGAAAGTTTATCCCAAAATCATTAAAAAAATAATGTCCACCCTTGCGAAGCCAGGACGGGCTGCTAGTACAAATGTAGATATATGTAATATGATAGTTAACCTGCGAAATGCCAATTTTTGCAATTAAAAAAATATTTGAACAGTAAATTAAGATAAGAGAAAAAAAAATATTTATTAGGCTGACCAACAACTACTTATACTAGGTAGGTATTGCATTTAAAAATTATATCATTATATAGTAGCCTTTAACAGGGAAGTACTATTTATTTAAAGCTGATAAACTGAAATTTAGACAATAAAAGAAAACCATATTATGATGTACAGGCCAAAACCAATGCTGATTATATGTATAAGGTTCCTATATGAATTTTTGAATACGCATTTATTTTTAAAATAATATTTTTATGATAGTCAAAAATGTACTACTAATTTGAAATCGAGTCAGCCCTATCAGAATCTTATTTGGACTCTCCTAAACCGTAGCATTTGTAGTTGATTAAAAACCCACTTACACCTGTTCACGAGCGGATTACCTTGCGGCAGTTGATTTACTTGAGATGCTTCCGAATTTGCATGTTCGAGATTATTTAGCTTGCTAGATAGAAAAATGGCTGAAAAGGTATAGAGGAATCTAGTATGTAGATACATAATTAGATAATTACATCTGAAAACTCAACTATTTGGGATTAACTATTATGTACAATCATAAACAGATTTATACTATCTCAACTTAATCTTGTATCTGTAATAAATTATACCTTAAATAGTAATATAACTATAATATAGAATTGGTATATTGTATTTAGTTGATTTATGCGTGGTAGGTGAGTACCTACCATACAAAAATCAACTTAATGAGTATTCAGCAAGATGACATGGCAAGTCAATTTCAAGTAGAATTTAAAAGTAAGTTAGGCTAAGAAATAGCACTTTACGTATAAAATAAATAGGTATAATAGTAATGAAAATACTGTGATTGCCTAATGGTGTGACAAGTGGACAGCGAAGTCAAAGGTTTCGAGATCAAATACAAGGCTAAGCTGTTCAAAATAACTTATTATTAATTATTTATCACATGCTCAAATGATGAAAGAAACATGCATGGCTGAGAGATTTTGTCATTGGCAAATACAGTGGACAAATTATATTATTGAATAATTAATTTTACGCCGGCGATTCAGATGCTTTTTTGTACTTGAAGGAATTCATGTAATAAATCTAGGATGGATACAAATTGATTGTTCCGATTAATATTTTTTTAAATGTTTGGTCCATTGTCATCAATATATTTACATACACAATATACAAATGAAACGAAGCCGTAAATATTGAGGAATTTCGTCTTCCAACGTTAAAAGCGATGAGCACTATCCGGATTATAGGATATTTTGTTCGAACCATTAATTTTTATGTAAACGCCTCCTACGTCTTTTGCTTATTTTTGTTCAAATGGTTTACTTACTTTGTTTTTTATAAGGTGTTAATATTAAAATAGTGAAATGTTAAAAGCTCAAATTCATTTCAAGCTATCTATGTAGTTTCCTATTTATTTTGTGGTTTGAAGTGATACTACCTATCTATACTCTATACCAGTACGAGTAATATTTTAAAGAAAAAGATTTGTATTTTTGTAACGAATAAACTCAAAAAGTAATGGACCGATTTCAAAAATTCTTCACCATTTGAATGCTACATTATTCCCGAGTAACATAGGCTATATTTAAACATAATTATGTCCACGCGTGAGCGGAGCCGGAATGGGCCGCTAGTATCAAATTATTATGAGATAGGTTTTGTACTTCATTCTATAAAAAATAGTTTTGTTAAAAACCAATTCATACATTCTTTATAATGATCCTATTCCATTTTGATTGCAGTTAATTTTTAAATTTTTAGCTATTTTCGTTTTGACACAAAACAAAACAAAACAAAACAAACAAAATTGGGAGTCAAATACTCCCAATTTTGTTTTTTGAAGAATATACCTAAGAAATCTACCTATAAAAAATGTTAAGAGGTTACGTGTATAAGCGCTAATAATTCTGTAGAGGATTCTGTGGAGCGGATAAAGATACAGATGCTAAAATGAAATTTAGTATGATGTAACAAAAAATTCCTAATCCATCTATCAACCAATCCCTCAACTTATTCAGCTTGCGTCACGTAAATTTTATCATCGTCATCGTAAGCCTGTTCAGTGAGTAAATAACTAAATTTATGTGTTGTCTTTGATGTTTATTCATGCGTTTTGCGCACCTAAATATACCATGTAAAATTTTTTCGTCATCTGAATAAAAATATTACCTATAACCTGTCCAGTTTTCTCTTTGAGAATTTTAACATATATTTGTAGGAAGAGGGGTCATGTCATTGAAAGCAGTATCTTCGTTTGACATTATTTATTTATATTAATTGAACAGAGTAACAAAAATCAAAGTAAAATCACAGTATAAACACCACAAGTCCGTTAAGCTCGACTGCCGACAAGCGAATGACTCCCTCCACTGTTTTGCACGCCTTTTTATAAGATGGCGGTAGTAGAGGGGCGCATTGGAATGTGTCACGTGTTTTTGCACAAACAAGTGACGTAATCTGATGACTTGACGTCCGGTATTTTAAATTTATTATTTGACAATATATTTGCGCCGATACGGCCATGCTGATGATAGGCGCGTCCCTGCGTCTACAAAAATCACCTAAAATAAATTCAATTGATTAATTTTATTTATTACAATTACCATACTTCTGTGTGGACCAACCTCATAGCCTCAGCGCTAATTTTGGTTAGACTACCACATTCAAAAATGTCAACCTCATAGCCTCTGCGCTAATTTTGGTTGGATTCTCGTTATATAGTAATTACGACAACCTCATAGCCTCAACGCTAATTTTGGCAGTCATCTCGTGTATAATCATAATCACATAGTAAAAATGTAAAATACTTATTAGCTTCACATACGCCTTTTAAAAATGAAAACCTTCATTCTAAATTGCTTGTATTATTCACTGTTTCGTCATTTCTAATGTCTTGAGACATCGCCGATATGGCCACGTCGCTTTGGACTCCAAATTTAGGAGCACTTCTTAGTTGTTCATGACATACTTTTCTGGATCGACCACGACCATTGATTCGGCGGATTTCGTATCTATCATGAGGTAAAACTTTTCTTATTTCGAAAGGTCCATCATATTTTGGACTTAATTTGGTACCGAGTCTAGGAGGTTCTTTTAACAAAACGTATTCATTTTTTTCGAACCTCTTCACCTTAGCTTTGCTTTTATCGTATCGCATCTTATCTTTTTCAGCTTGTTCGGTCATCCTTGATAATACCACATTCCTTAATACAGTTGGGTCTATACGATCGTTTCGTTCATCAATTAGGTTAAGAAGTTCTGGGGGAACACTTCCTTTTTTACCGGTTAGTAATTCAATCGGTGTTTGGCCTGTCGTTTTAGAAAAGGTAGTATTGATGGCTAATTGTAAGGCGCCCAATGATTTCATCCAGTGGTTTTTCTGCGTGTTTTTAATTATAGTCAATCCATTCTTTATTATCCTCATAATTCTTTCTACCTGTCCGTTGGCTCTGCTTGTGTATCCAGCACATTGATGTAATTCAATTCCGTATTGGTCGCAGTAGGTTTTGTAATGAGATATAAATGCGCCATCACCATCAACAATAATACGTCTTGGTGCTCCAAAAAGGAAAACTATTTCCTGTAGATGCTTTAATGTACTGGTTTGAGTTTTATTTTTGGCGTGTTGTAATATTACAAATTTTGTGTAAGCATCAATTGCCACAAAAACATATTCCTTCTGAGAAGCATTGCCACTTAATTTGCCAGAAATATCAATATGAATGGTATGAAAAGGTTCTGGTATCTTTTCAATAGGGTGCAGACGACTTTGAGTAGCTCCAGATGGTCCTTTCATAGTCTTGCAAATGACACAATGTTCAACAAAGTATCTGACTGTTGATGACATTTTAGGGAACCAGAAATTCTCTTGGAGTTTTGTTAGTGTCTTTTCCCATCCCATGTGCTTGAGTGCTTCGTGGTACGTGTTAATAAGACTCCACCGGTAGGATTGAGGGACGACTTTGGTGTACTTTATCTTTAGGTTTGATATTGTTTTGTAATGCAGAACGTTATCCTTGAGTATGTAATCCGGATGCAGTTGGTGATTAGTATGAATATCTTTGATGATTTTATTTAACTCAGCATCACGGCGTTGTTCTACAATTAGCCAATCATCTTTTGTTGTTAAGTTCATAATAACTTGAAGCGGGTTTCGGCTGAAGAAATCTGCATGTTTCAATTTTTCACCTCTCCTGTACTCAACTTCAAAATCAAAATTCTGTAAGAATGCCCACCATCTATGGATCCTAGGCAGTAATTCTTGTTTATAGCGCGATGCTTTTACTGCATTACAGTCTGTAATTACTGTGAACTTTCTTCCATATAGAAAGTGGCGGAAATGCTTAATTGCTCGGACTATTGCCAATGTTTCCAGTTCGTAACTGTGGTACTTTGATTCGGCTGGCGTAGTTCTCATACTAAAATAGCCGACAACGTGGCGAATCCCATCTTTTAGTTGAATCAACACAGCTCCAAATCCGATAGCGCTGGCATCTGTATGGAGTTCTATTGGATAATTTTCCTGAAATATCGTGAGTAGAGGCGCCGAGGTCAAATAATTAATTATTTTTGTACGTACAGCTTCATGGTTATCTGTCCACTCCCATTTTACTCCAGGCCTGGTCAGGTTGTATAAAGGTATCATTATACTTGAGAAATTGCATATGAATCGGCGAAAATATCCTGCTAAGCCGTTAAATTGTCTTAACTGCTTCACATTTGTTGGCGGTGGGGATCTTGCCAATGCTTCCACTTTAGATGAACTAGGTCTCACTTTACCATTAGTCACTATGAATCCGAGATATTCAACGGTAATCTTCAAAAATGAGCATTTCTTGATATTGATAGAAAATCCACATTTTGTAAGTGCTTCTAGAACTTGTTTTAATTTATAGATGCCTTCAATTATTGTTTTGCTCGGTATAAGCACATCGTCCATGTATACTAATGCTGCTTTGCCCCGAAGTTCGCCTAGTGCTTTATTTATAGCTCTTTGATAGACTGACGGCGCATTGGTCAAGCCAAAGGGCATTGTTAGATATTCGTACTGCCCATCAGGTGTTACGAATGCAGTTTTCTCAATTGATGTTTCAGATATAGGCACTTGATGAAATCCAGCGGTCATATCAAGACAAGTGAAGTATTTGGCATCGGCGAGCTGGTCTAACTGTTCGGAAATTAGAGGTAATGGGTAGTGGTCTCTTACAGTGTTTGCATTGAGTTCCCTGTAGTCTACACATAACCGGTCTTCTCCATTTTTCTTCTTTACCATTATTATGGGACTTGCAAAAGGCGAGTTGCTTTCCCTTATGATATTTTTGTCCTGAAGTTCCTTGATTATTGTTCTCACCTTTTCACGTTCAACTGGTGCCAGTCTGTAAGGTCGTCGATTTACAATTTTATCAGGGTTTTTTAGCCGAATAGTTAGCTCACCAGTAGTTATTCTTGATCCAGATACGCTATCTCCGAAGTAGTCCTTATATTGATTAAGCACGTCCATTAATGCATTTAGCTCCTCTTTATTCTTTATATCTGTATTTATAGAACTGGCAGATAGTTGCAATATATTTGTAGTCTTGTTGAGTTGCTTGTCTCTCGTCATCACAATGCCGCTTTGTGATAATATGATCTTTAAGCCAGGTATATTCAAAACATTTCTTCCGATTAGAATGTCTGTGGGCAGTTCATGGTCCAAGACAATGTGAAGATCAAGTTCAAGATGAATGTTGTTTATGTTACACACGGTTGTTACTTGAGTGAAAGATATAACGGGTATCGGTCCAATACCTTTCATATACGTGGTTTTGTTGTTTCTTGGCCCAGGAAGAGATAAAGCTATTGATTCTCGAACTAGTGAACAATCTGCTCCACTGTCAAACAGTGCTTGAAAATAATTTTCACCAATTTTAATAGAAATGACACATTTTGTATCATGATTATTTATTTGGCATAGATTAACGTTCTTTTCAGCGTTAAGTCGCTTGAAACAAGTTTCATATGTATGTCCGGTCATAGAGCAGTAAGTGCATTGCTTTTTCTTTTTATCCTTGGCTTTGTTTGCATCTTCTAATCCAGAGGTAGATGGCATTGGCTGGTCAGAGCGAGAACGTGCAATAGAATTTTGATTACACCAACGCGCTCGATGTCCTAGCTTACCACACACAAAACATGTCACACCTTGATCGGATCTATTACCGTCGGTTTTCATCCTTTTGCTGGGTAAATGTTCTTGAATAGGTGAATATTTGCGCTTACGCATAGTTTTGGCAATTGCAATGAGCTCAGGGACGGTCTGACACTTGGCATTGAGTAGTTCAGTCCGAAGGTCGTCTTCTTTAATACTGCCGATTACAAATTCGACAGCATCTTGGTCAGTAGGATCAGGTTTAACAATTTTCTTGAACATTTTCCAAACGGTAGATATGTATTCAGGAATGGTTTCAGCATCATTAATGCTGTAACGTCTGAATTTAAGAACCTCAGAAAAATATCTTGATTCTGGTTCGAAGGTTTGCAGCATATCTTCTTTCATTTCAGCCCAAGTGGTTGTTCTAAGTAGACAGTCATCAGCCCAGGACTGCGCTCTTCCTTTTAGAACACCGGCAGCCTTAAGTCGTACTTCATGATCCTTCAATTTATATTCATGCTGTGTCCTTGTTATAAGATCTACCCATTCTCTCACATCAGTACCTTTATCGGGGTCAAAACTTGGAAAATAAACATCTGAAATACGAATCGAGCGACTTTCTTCAGAATTAAACATCTTCATCATCTCAGTAAGAGCAGCACGATTTTCTTGAGACATTTGCATCATCATTTCACACATGGTATCCTTAAATGTATTGGCTAAAAGAGCCATGGTTGCCGAGTTTCCAGATGACGATTGATGGCGTTGGTTCGTCCCCTCTTCTGATGTAGGAAGAGGGGTCATGTCATTGAAAGCAGTATCTTCGTTTGACATTATTTATTTATATTAATTGAACAGAGTAACAAAAATCAAAGTAAAATCACAGTATAAACACCACAAGTCCGTTAAGCTCGACTGCCGACAAGCGAATGACTCCCTCCACTGTTTTGCACGCCTTTTTATAAGATGGCGGTAGTAGAGGGGCGCATTGGAATGTGTCACGTGTTTTTGCACAAACAAGTGACGTAATCTGATGACTTGACGTCCGGTATTTTAAATTTATTATTTGACAATATATTTGCGCCGATATATTTAGAGCATGAAATTTAGCGTGTTTATTACCTACATCTTGGTAGGTGCGGTATGTTGACACATTTAAACTATTTTTGACATAATTACGGTTCCTCCTGGATCGTAAAATATAATTTAATTGAGTATCCTGGTCATATCACAAATATTAATAGTCCTCATTCATTTTTGATCTCCTGCCAACATTTATATCCATGGAAGATTAGATGTGATTAGATTACCACTAACTAAATATTAATGCTGTTCAAGATAATATTGTATTTGCTAACACCCGTTTTACTATTAATTAATGAAAATGGATGCAAACTAGTAATCTATAGAGAGTTTAAACAACAAATTACAATAGTTAATCTGATAAATCAATAATAGCCTTGCGTTGAATCACAAGCCTGGCGCTAATGGCGCTAAATTTGGAATATTCAGCAAACACATTTGCCAAAATAAACACAAACATTACTAAGCGTTCAACCCTTCTCAGTCGCGAACAAGTGGAAACATGTAAACGATGCACAAACAATTCGTTGACCTGGAAATCTTAAAGCAGTTTGCCCCAAAGATTAATTAGTTGAGGCAAACATCACGGCTAATCTCGAAATCTGCGTGCATCCGTCCGAAATAAATAATTATCTCGACTGACGGAAAATGCAATGTAAATTTAATATTCTTGATGGGTAGTTACATTTCTTGCTTTAGTCGGTACGGTCGTGGAAACACGCATAGACACTTAAAGAAAAAGAAATAGTATAGAAAGTAAAGAATAATTCCGATAATATGGCCGAACAAGATACAAATGGTGCTGCGAAAAGAGTAAGTTTCACAAAAGTAATCTAATTCTAAGCAAACGAAATACCTACATGTTTTAGATACCATTTTAAGGAAAGTGAATACAAGGTTGAAGGCTCTTGTAAATTAAACTGTGAACAAAGTTTTGACAGGTAAGTAATTTCTCTTACTTTTCGAGACTTGAATCGAAAGTTTGGAGAACGACCAGTGTTATCTTTTTTGTTACTTTTATGATATTATTTAAAAAAAAAACAAATATCATTTAATAATATCTTTAATCGATACAATCTATTTGGGAATATTATTCATATAAGAAATCATTTAAGTATAGACTATTGGTACACTAGAATCCTTTATTGTGGTCTGTATTTTACAGAGGGGATCTAAAGGGGAGCGTCGCCGCAGTCGACCTGACGATGCTAAGGAAGAAATAAAGAAATTCAAAGAAAATCTTTTGCAATCTCTTGCCCCGGGAGAGTAAGTTTTAAAAGTTCATTCATTTATTTCTAAAGTCTACTATATAACTTAGTTAATTAAATCATCATATTATAAGTGCGTTTATAACTTAAGAAGTCTGTTCCTATTATTTATCAGTGTAATTATTTTTGCGGTATTTATACAACTGGTAACAGTAGTTACTGATTGTATAAACACTGACGTAAAAATATCCAGCTACATTTTTATTTTAAGGTTCCCAGTTACAATACATTATATTAATTAATTTTACAAAACTGGGATATTGTTAACTTTCTTTTGTTTGGCGATCATATTATTCGAATAGAATAATGTTTAATTTAACCAAATAAAATGTACATTATTATTAGATACAGGTGTTTGACAATAAAAAGTACAGACAATTAAATTATCTAATGACCTCCACACTAGGTCGTAAACCTCATTATTTCTATTTTTTATTTCTGCTTCACTCAATGTTTTATAAAAAAGGTAGTTCGACGCTGTAAAATGTTTTTATTGAGCTGTGATTGAAAATGTTGAACCAATATAGGTTGAATATTAAAAACCGTAAGAATGGAATCGTTTTTGCCAATATTTTTCTATTTTGTAGCTAAAATTAATATCTGAAATACCCAAAAAAATAATAACTTTACTGTAAGTCTCTTCCGTGGCTTTCAATTTAATTTATTACTTCAGCTATTCGTTTTTTTTTACTTATAACCATAGCGCGCTGAATAAACCGCGTGATGAGGGGCACCTACCGTATTCCAATCTAGTTATATATATTATTAAAAAAAACATAAATAATTGTAAATGAAAAAAGAAAGAAACTCATTTCATCTGTTCTCTGTACTCATTCCTTTCCGTAATCTTATATTGCACAGAATCGAACTGGACACGACAAACTTTATTTAAGTTAACATTTTGCTTTCCAACAGCTCTATTATATCGGAAAGTGGGAACGAGATATCTGTCCCACAGCAATCAAGATCCCGTTCAGCTTCCAGAGCAAGAGAAGCTCTTTCTATACCACCGAACGTTTTAGCAGAACTCGACGATAATAAAATTTTTGAACTGAAAGAGGTACGGAATTCCATTTACCGCGTACGATTTCTAACATATTATATTATATAAACCGCTTGATATTATTGTGCTGTATTCTGATTTGATCCGATCTTGTGTCGAGAAAAATGTTATTGGCATTATCTATGAAATTTTCAGTAGCAGCTTGGAGCATTGATTCGTGCCCTGTTGATGGCAATAGGCAATTACATGGGAGCTAAAACTTACTGGGGAAATGTGTGCATAATGTGTTTACCTCTGTTTTTCCCTTTGTTGACAATAGGCGTGATGTATTGTTATGTGTGTAAAACACATTTTGTACAGCTCACATTGCTAGACATTGAAATTTCATTTGCGCCTGTTAAATTAACTCAGCTTATTGATACAATTTGTGGTGTAGACAGTCGATACAGCCCTATGTTTTTCTTCAATCTAATTTCAATCTATCGAAACGTTATTACAATCTGTTTTCGTATATCACTGTTTAATATACACACCTTGTTTCACTTTCAGGCGTTCTTGCTATTCGATATGGATGGCGATGGATGTATCGACTTCAGTGATCTTCGAGCAACATTGGTCAGTCTTGGGGACAAGATTGACGAGAATGCTATTCGTAATATGCTTGCTGAGGTAATTATAGTCTACTATAAAAATAGAAATGTGAAAAACTACACTGATAACATCAAAATATTTTCACGGACATTTCCGTCATACCGTCATATTTGAGCTATTTATCTTATTTATATTTTATCTAAGTAGGCAATCGCATCTTGTTTTAAATATTTTTCATCAGCAGTATTTTAATATTTTTCATATTTATTTTTGCAAATAGATGAGATTTTTTTTGCCGTTTTATTAGTCAACGATAATCCAGGTATGATTCAACTTACAATTTAAACAAAACTTGAAGAAACATCAGGTGGGTTTCATTAGAGTAACTAGAAACCACGTTCAGCATTAATATGTACGGAAACAGTAATTTCAGTGCAACGAAATTAACCCTGCTGGAAGTAGTTACGTACCTATGTTTAGTGTAGTTAGTAATAT
This sequence comes from Craniophora ligustri, assembly GCA_905163465.1. Lineage (NCBI taxonomy): Eukaryota > Metazoa > Arthropoda > Insecta > Lepidoptera > Noctuidae > Craniophora > Craniophora ligustri. Next base: position 9,877,276 of record LR990965.1, on the reverse strand, counting down.
CAACATCTGGGGTCATAAGTAGCTACCAGCACTTCGGATATACACAAACTATCCATAAATTGTAAGCGCATAGCCAATTAGCCAGCTGGCATCTGCGTCAGTACACAATTGTTGGAGATACTTGGACATGGTAGTACATACATGTATGTTACTAGTTACTGTTGTCAGGTGACAAAATTATTTATATTATTAAATATAGTACCTATCTGAAATTTGCTTCAAGTGACCGACTTAGGTCTACCTGGGTCTAGGAATTTAGGGTTTAGGTCCAGTTATTGGTCTATCTGACTTCAATGTGATTTTTTGTAGAACGTGCATGCGTTAGACTTCGAAGTAATTGCTATCGAAACTGATGTTTCAGTTACGCGCGAGACGCGATCGTGAGCGCACGCGCAGATAGCGAGTCCCGCGTTTGTGGCTACATCGTTTTTTTTTTTTTACATCTACCTACAATTTTATTTTATTACATGTTTTCGTACGATGAATAACGAAGGGGAGAATTTGGAGTTTTGCGACTCCAGTGGGAGTGATATTATGGAAGAGGAGATTTTAAGAAGCGAGCAACAAGTTACTGCAGAAATTCACAAAGAAAATGAAGACAATTCAAGTCTGAGTCAGAAGACCCCTGAAAAAAGGGTAAGGGAAGAAAGTGAAGAGATAATAGAAGAAGATGAGGGCTTTATTACAGTCAGAAAAGGCAAAAAACGGTTGACAAAAAGCCTGTCTATGTCTAACAACACAAATAGAAGAAATTTAGAGTTGGAAGCACAAAAAGAAATAGCCATGGTTATGGTTACTTCCAAAGAAATCTTACCCAAACAATTTGGAATGGCAAAGCTATTGAGGGCGGAAAATATTCCAAATATTTTAAGAATTCAATACAAAAGCCCATATAAGGTACTGATGCAGTTTGAAAATAAAGAAAGTGCAAGGAAATTAGTTAGCTGTGAAAAAATGATTACTTTGGGACACAGGTGCCAACTGATCGATGAAATAAATTTAACATATGGTATTTTGCGAGACGTAGATTTAGAAATCGAAGATAAAGAGATTGGTGACAATTTGAAGTGTGATCATGAGATAATATCGGTAAAAAGATTAAAACGATTAGATGATTCAAATAAATGGACAGATAGCAGTACTATACGGCTATGTTTTAAAAGTTCCACTTTACCCTCATACGTCTATGGGTATGGGTGTCGGTTCAAGGTGGAGCCATATACATTTCCTGTGACGCAATGCTCAGGATGTTGGAGGTTCGGTCACCTAATAAGATACTGTCCTACCAAAAAAATTGTATGTCCAAAATGTAATGGCCCACACGATAACTGTGAAGTGACGGACTTTAAATGCGCTAATTGTAAAGGCGCTCATATGGCTCTCGATAAATCTTGCCCTATATTCGCCAAAGAAAAGGCAATCAGGAAAATTATGTCCACTGAAAGTTGTACTTATCGAAAAGCTTTATCAGTATGGTTGGAGAATAGAAAATCGCAGATGAAGGAAGCTGAAATGACTGAGACGATAGATTTTAGGAAAACTACAACTACGAGAGAGAATAAAATGTTAGACCAATCGAAATCATACAAGGATGCGGTTGTAAACAATTCATTTGAGGCATTAGTATGTGATGAGGCGACACATGAAACTAACACTTCAGAAGATGAGGAAAAACGTACAGATTACCCACAATCACAATTAAATACAAAAAAGAAAAAGAACGAAAAGTATCACAAAAATCAGAACCATATTTGGGCAAACGAAAGTGCTTCTAGAGCAGAACCTGATTTTGAAATGAGCACCAGCAAACCTTATGAGAGAAGACAGAAAAATACTAACTTTAAGAGTTTCATGAGTAAGATAAAAGACATTTATCTTTTAAATACCGATTTCGAAGATAAAATTAAAATGTTTTGTAGTTATGTAGTGAAAGAGTGCATAGAATTTATTATTGAATTAGTACAAAAACAAGAGGTAATTACGAAAATAATTTCAATATTTACCAATGGCTAATAATGTACAAAAAGTTTTTGGCTTAAATATAATGCAGTGGAATGCCCAAAGCTTACGACCGAAACTTACAGAATTAAAACTTTTGTTATCTTACAATAAAATTCACATAGCTCTGATATGCGAAACTTGGTTGGAACCTGATTCTAGCTTACACGTAAGTGGTTACTATCTACATCGCAAAGACCGAGATGATGGATATGGAGGTGTTGTTATCATGGTACATAAATCAATTAAAGTTCAAGAATGTCATTTAAATTGTGTTAACCGTGGCATAGAAGTGGTATGTATTAGATTACTGAACTGTAGTCAAATTAAGTTTTTAATGCTAGTGTATTGTCCCCCGTCAGTTCACACTATGCAATCCGACTGGGATAATCTCTTTTCAATTTTTAAACACAACTGCCTAATAACAGGTGACTTTAACGCTCATCATACCAATTGGTCGAATAGAAATGACTGTAGAGGAGGACAAATATATGATGCAACTTTGGAACATTTTGTTTCGCTAAATAATGGTCAGTCAACAAGAGTTAAACTGGTTAATAATGTTGTTCAACAAACTTCTCCAGATATTTCATTCATGTCGAGTGACATAGCTATGCTTTGTAATTGGCAAGTGACTAATGATAGTCTTGGAAGTGATCATCTAATTATTAAAATGAAATTTAATTTTAAAGATATTCAACGCGTACATAAAAAACGTAATTTTAAATTAGCAAACTGGGTTGATTATAATAAATACTTAGAAAATTATTACTCTAAGATTAATGGCGAAGTTAGTAACGTTCAAATGGAGTATAATAATTTTATTAAAAAGCTTAATAGTGCAGCAGATCTATACATTCCGATGACCAAAGAATTTAATAATCCTAGTAGAAATTTTCGGCCACAACCGTATTGGAATCAAACGCTTTCTAAACTTATTGCTCAACGTAGGTTAGCTCTTAGCCAGTTTAGACGAAATCCTACTCCATCAAATCTAAGTACACTAGAACACATTAGTTTAAACACCAAATTAGCTATTCAACGAGCTAGAAGTCAAAACTGGCAGAAATACTGTGACGACATTAATGAAACAACGTCTATATCGGAAATGTGGAAAAAGCTAGGATGGTTAAAGGGACGTCGATCACCTATAACCTGTATTTCTGACGATAAAAAAGAAATCCTTTTAAATAGTCTGGCGCCTGACTATGTGAATCCATGCTCACCAGAGATACGATCAGATAATGACATGTTAGGAAGCTCCTTTTCAATTCAAGAAATGTATAATTGTTTTAAGAAAAAAGATACCGCTACAGGTGATGATGGGATCACATATTCGATGATTTGCCACTTACCGCATTGTGCTAAATTACATTTGTTGAAATTATATAATATCATTTTTGTAACTGGAGTAATCCCGGACCAATGGCGTGACATCCGAGTTGTGCCAATACCAAAGCGAGAAAACACGTCAAACAATGATATTAAGCTACGTCCAATCTCTTTGATATCATGTGTTTGCAAAATTTTACATAGCATGATAACGAAACGTTTGGAGTGGTATGTAGAAAATAATAAATTACTAACACCTTTTACAACTGGATTTAGGAAGGGACAGTCATGTTATGATAATTTAGCTCGTCTTGTGACACAAATACAAATCGGATTTTCGAATAATTCCCCAACACTGGCATGTTTTTTGGACATAGAGAATGCTTATAATAATATATTGATTAATGAACTAATAGTAAATCTTGATGAAATAGGGGTGGGTAAAAGGGTATGTTTATATTTATGGAACTTTTTGACTGAAAGACATTTAAAAATAAAGGATGATCTTGATGAAAATAAATTTATTATGCGATATTCCAGCAGGGGCCTCGCACAAGGTGACCCTATGTCTCCCATCCTTTTTAATATAGCTACAATTAAAGTCAGTAAGGAAATAAACAATATCTTTATTTGCCAGTACGCTGACGATTTTGTGTTGTATACTTGTAATAAAAACATGACAGAAAATGTAAATAATATACAAAATGCACTCAACGTTATAGTCATTATATTGGATCAATTGGGGTTGACATTGTCGACTACTAAAACCAAGCTGTGTTTATTTAGTAGAGGACGGAAAAATCTCCAGTTACCCATCTTAATTAATAACAATCCTCTAGAATTAGTTACATCTTATAAGTATCTAGGTTTCTGGCTTGATAGATGTTTAAAATGGGGGAAACAAATAAATGAATGTTACCAAAAGACACAAAGACATCTAAATTTGCTTAAAGTTTTGGCGGGGTCGACTTGGGGGGTGCATCCAAAACATTTGCGTAAACTTTACGTATCTTTAATTAGAAGCAGAGCAGATTATAGCTCCTTCTTGTTTGATAATAGTAGCAAAAATAACACTTATAAGCTGGACAAAGTACAGAACCAAGCATTACGAGTTATAGGTAGCTTTATAAGAAGCACACCCATACATGTGATGGAATCGGAGCTTTGCGTTCCTCCTCTGCATTTACGTAGAAAATATTTAGCATGCAAATTTTGTTTGAAAGCTTTCTCTCAAACTAACAATGTTACTATTGATTTACTATCCGAACTGAGTTCCCTTTGTAATAATAGTTATTGGACCAGGAAAAAAACACCTCAACTTGTAAACATTTATAATTTGATAAAAAACGAGAACATGTCATCGTCATCACCGTTAAGAATGTTTTCTCTTAAAACATGGGTGACTAACATCAATGTCAATAATGTAATCAAATTTCACTTAGACAGTATAATTCACGCAAAAAAGAACCACGATTACAACATTTTAAAATTCAATGTTATATCCGAGTTGAGAGAAAAATATGACGGTTGGTATGTCATATTTACTGATGGCTCAATCAGCACAAGTGGTCGCGGTGCTGCATTTTATGATCCTCATGTAGCAAATCATTTTTCCTACAATAATTGTTTTAAATCAACCTACGAATTCTCAGTTATGTCCATGGAACTCATAGCAATTTTAGAAGCACTTTTGTATTCTCGAGCAATTCAACAGAATAAAATTTTAATTTGTTCCGATAGTAGAAGCGCTTTATATCATATAGCTCGATGCGCCTCTGGTGGCAGAGGTACATCGATAGCTTATGATATCCTTTCTGAAATTTATGATAACAATTTAAAGGGCACTCAGTTGAGATTGCAATGGATTCCATCACATATTGGCATCAGAGGTAACGAGGAGGCTGACATGTTGGCGAGAAAGGCAGCAGTAGATGGAAAAGAGGTTCTAAGTTTGCCAAATTACACTGAGCTGTTGCCTAAATACAAAAAGTACTGCCACAATAACTGGACGGAATATTTTAATGAGAGATCTTTAGTAAAAGGAATTTGGTACAAAACAATACAAAGTGAGCCCCCTCGAATACCATGGTTTACTAATGTAAGGTTGAGTAGATGTTTACTTGTAACAGCGCTCAGGTTAAGATCTGGTCACGTTCCACTAAACAAGTTTGCACACATGATGAGGAAATCAGATTCTCCAAATTGTGATGTGTGTGATGTTATTGAAGACGTGCATCACCTGTTGGTGGAATGTGCCCGTTACGATACCGATCGTGAACTCTTTATAAAAACTTTTTACTTGAGCAGAAGTAATGTGGGTATGTTCCACGAGATGTTGTCCTCTCCTTTGTCTGAAGCCTCTAAAGCTCTGTTTATGTTATTTAGTTGTAAGCCATAAGTTGTAAGTAGATGTAGTTGAATTTAAGTTAGGTTACGATGGAATTGACATGTACTTAATGTATAAAAATTCCTTAAATAAATAGAAAAAAAAAAAAAAAAAGAAACTGATGTTTTATCTTGTTTTACTTATATTGTTATAAATCATATTGTTTTAATTTTCAAGAGCAAAATTCCCAACAAAAAACAAAATACACAGATAACTAAGCAAATTGTATAATATACCAAAACAACCAAACCTGAAAACAAACAGCAAAATAACTCATCCAATAAGAATTAAACAACACAGTCTATTCGCTAAAGGCGGTCCTAAAGCAGATACGAAACTTTGCTTTTCTTTTAATTCCCCTTAAGTATTGTTAGGGAAGTTTGTGAAACCTGACGAAAGAGGCCCTTAAGCTCGTGTCAATCCACCGCGCTGACGAGGTCACAGGGATTTAACCGCACTGTTTTTGCGGATCAAATTTAAATTCTGTTGTCTAGGACACAGTCTGTGCATTTTTCGGAGTTACCGTATATTTTTCCTGTATCCCAAAGATTATGGGGATTTATTCGTATTCCTCTGTCGTTTTACGAGACTGCAAATTAAATTTTCCGTTCTAATCTTAGGAAATGAAATTTTGATCTACTTAAACGTGTTTGATCTAAGGGCGAGGACTTGTTGGTTCGGAATTTTTAATCATTGTTACCTGTCTTGTTGTCTTGTTATTTTTTATTAAATTTATAGGTACTTAATAAATATGTTGACTAATAAGGAAGCCAAGATGAAATCACATTTTCCTCCAAAATGTATTAAATTCTAAGAATTTCGAACAACAGTATTTGTTTTAGCTCCAATAATATCTCTAGCGTTTTATTTGATTAAATTTTCACACGCCAAGCAATGAACTTGAGCGTTATCCAATATTTCCTTCTCTAATTTATATTTTGCTTTTTTCTTTGGATATAAAATATAAGTACCCAATTGATCATATCAATTGGGTACGTATATTTTTTTTAGATTAAATTTCTCTGGTATTAACCATCGGATAAGGTGATCCAATTTATTTTAACTACGGTCAGGTCTGATAGGAACTTATTAACATTCGTTTGTTCAATTTCCGTGCCTATTTTATAAATGTAGACGCAACCAATTCTACTTTCTTGTTGATGATATTCCCTAAATTTAAATAATTATAGTAGATATAATTATTACAATCTAGCGCATTAAAGGATGCAATTTCGGTGTCAATCAAAATTACATTGGACTTTTTATATGAAATTCTTTGGTGCAGCTCGGACAATTTAAATTACCTGCCTAGTGAAGAAAATTGTAGTGGTACTTATATCAATTACACCTGTGCCCATGTATTGGAATAAACTATCTGACCAAGTTATTCAATACGGTTGATTTAGTTTGAATTTAGTGGTGGGTGAGCAATTAGTACTACAGTAATCTTTAATTCCAACACGTCGGACGTAAACCGCATTTAATCAATACCTATCCATGAACTAATTAGTTCATTTACCAATAGTTTCGCTTTGACAGTCGCGATTGTATACGTGAGCAAAATAAATGACTTTCTGAATATAATGCCAAATAAATATGTCCGTTTTACCACAATTCATTTATAGAATCAATCGCCTTGATTCATGAATTCACTGCACGGCGCTTTAGCTAAATTATAATCTTAGTCCCTTAGATCATAATAAAATTACCTACATTATTTTTACCTACTCTCTAAAGTAGAAACTGTTGTAGAGAACCACTGTATTGTAAAGCACTGATAATAGGTACTTCTTCAAGTTCTTGTAAAATATTAAATGTTATAGCATCATGTCTGGTAGGCTTAATAGAAGAACATTGATGTATTATTTTCTTTCTTTCTTTCTTTCTTTCGTACTGAATAAAAATATATATTTTTTAGATCCAATATAATTCGAAGCCAACGTATTGTCGTTATAGAATAGAAATATGAGTATTATGTGTAATTATGTCATAAATGGATATGTAATCATTTCGTTCTTTTTAGGCCCCCAACCCTTTAGATTTCGATGGCTTCGTCAACCTTCTTGGATACCGGACCCTAGAGTTGGACTCGGAAGAAACTTTACTGTCAGCATTATCTCGTTGGGACCAGAATAATAGTGGACTGATCTCAGAAGATAGGTTGGTATTATACCTATATAAAACTTGTTTTTCATTTAAGTCCAAAGCTGTTATGTTACTCATATGTCTTATCTAACTATTTACAAACTAAATCAATAAGGGAAAATATCCATTACTAAAACGCCAATAAACCATAAAGTTGTAGACCATCCAGAATATTTATGTAGGGCAACCAATAATGAATTTACATCATCTCATAACTTAAGTTTAAGTTAGCAGCAACTATGAGAATGGGCTAACTTGTGTAATCCCCAGTGTATTAGGGACGCCAATAAAGTTCGACTTGAAATTTAACAGAATAATCTACATGTATAGGTAGGGCTACGCAAAGCTTACGACTAAGCTTTGTTTGTTTGTTGTAGGGTGAATGAAATTTGTGTGGAACAGTCCATTTTATTCACTAGTGTAAAAAAATAGCATTTCTATTCTGTCAAAAAACTCATTATAAATAAATATGTTTTTTAGTCAGAAAAAAAATACGATGACATACATTTCAAATACGTATCGGTACGTATGGAAATTTAGAACACAAATAAAAATGTTACCTCAGACTAGACTACCCCAGGCGCAATTCATTTGATAGTAATTCTGCACAGCGAGTTTATTTAGTTTTGCCAAATTGTCCAAAACAGGGCCAATGAGGTAAGTAAAATTCAATAGTTGCACCCGGGCTGTACACAGCATGATATAAGTATATTGTCTGTGGTTATACTGCTTATTATAGATAGCATATTCACGTATTAGTTCTTTATTCTAAATACACGTTTTTGAAAATTTGTTATCATATTTGGTGTTTTATATCCCGAGATTTGCTCAAAGAGGCAATAATGCCTTGATGCCTTTAGGATATTTTTTTCCAAATACTTCAATGCTACTAAATAGTCGTCAGAACGATAATATTTTGTGACTGTATACGTCCAACCATATTTTATATTCAATAAATGGATGAGTGCTATCTACATATTTATGTTAGTTGTTTATTAGTGCATTATCATGAACAGTTATATATACAAATTTTAGAAGCGCTAAATCTACCTTTTACTGACTTAAAAAATAATATAGTTGTAAAGATACTTCATATCTACATGCAATGATTGAATGACTGTATAGAAATACATTGAAATTTCCTTTAGATGTTTGTTTGCTAGGGACTACGTAAATATGTATGGTGAAATAGTATCAAGTGTTTGGCGTTAAGGAAAAACATCAAACAAAAGACTGACCTACCACTTACAAAGAAAACTTCAGTTTGTTGAAACAAGTTGGGTGATATTGGTATCGATCCTCGAATACTAATAAACATATACATACCTACGTATAAACGAAGAAAAAACAATCTCTTGTGTATTATTACTTCCAAAGTTTTGTAATATAAAAACAAAAATACCTTCGTTTACGCATGACGTACTAAAAGTATATAATTTTCAAAATTGCGTAATCCAAAAAAAAAAATTGTACTGTAGTTTTGTTGCTACAGACAGAGTCAGAGCGTACATAATAAATATATTCCTCAGGTTTCCGCAGTATTCGATAGCGAAATTTTAACGAGGGCCTAATTTAATTGAGTCTACTCCAGGTAGGTTTACTACCGATAACGCACCGGAAAATGTAGTACCTTTCCAGGAAATTTAAGTAATAATTTAATACAGTCCATTACCGGGTACGGGCTTTTCAGATTGAAATTTATCTCAGGCTGAAAGCTTTCGTCCAGCACACTTGTTTAGTTACATAATACATTAATCCCAGAAGCGAACAACATATTCCTATCAGCATAAAATAATTTTAATTAAACCCAAATGAATAACACAATTATATCTTAATAGCTACAAAAAGGCACTGTTTAAATTTAACATTACCCGTGAGGCCGGTAAATATTGCGAATCAAGATTTAAATTACATTTTCAGATATTCGCATGATGTATTCACGGGTAGCTGACAGGCTATGATTAAAATGGGTCCTTGGGTATATTCCAAAACTCAGTACTTAGTAACTGGTGCCTGAATAAGTGGGATAATTTAAAGAGTTACTGTTTTGTTCCAATTCAATATTCAAATCAAAACATTACAATCTATTTAAAAACCCAGCTAGTATTTTTTTTCTTAAGGCTATATACCTACTTTTCTGACATCCGTCCAAACTAACTTTTGACTTGTGACATCGCTTACAAAACAGTTTGAACAAATTGTTTTTTAGATGGAAGTTTATTTATCCGATTTTTCAACTAATGAATAACAACCCAGTTTATGTTAACATACCAATTTAATAAATAAAAAATAATAAGTCCTAAGTTATTAATATTAAACATTTAAATAATTTTACTACCAAAGTATTTGTACTGTAAGAGGAAACATCATCGTGGTTTATTAAAAATTTCGGTGCAATTTGTGGTTTACGGCAACAGCTCAAGCTTTTGTATAATTCTAAGGATAAATTTCGACAAAAAAAGGTATTCCATAACATTTTGTTTGTATAAAATAAAATTTTGCATTCGGAGATATCATATTTTTTCATACTATTCATATAAATTCGCCCTACAAAAGACGATATTACTACTTCCATTAGGTTTTGCAAATAGCACTTATTGTTTTTTATTGGTCTATAAATTTATTAATGGTGTATATGGAAATTTATTCGAAATGTTGAATACTTTTTTGTGTATAAATATTTTAGAATTGGAATGTTTTTCTTTACTTATTGAATAAAGTTTTCAAATAAATAAATACGTAGAGACTACTTCAAACACAATAAATTAATTGTTAATGCAAATGATAAAAGTTTAATTTTATTAGAGATGTTATGGTATAATTATGCCGAATGTAAATGTTCAAACTTATAGAGCTGATGAACTTATATTCTCGAAGAACCCCGTAAAAACTTTATTCGAACTTTTTAAAATTATAGGTACTTTATTTTTTAGTATTAGTTAATGGCTATTTAAAACTTAGGAAGAGCCATAATTTCTATCCATGCAAAATATAGTGATATTTTTTAATAAAATAATACGGTACAAAAATGAATATCGTACGTTGGTGTAATAACTTTTTGAATTTATAGCTCAATACTGATAATAAAGTTTAATAAACGTAGTCCAGGCATAATAGGCAGTCTACTTCGTTAGTCTAGTCATCAAGTGCTTTTTCTTTAGAACCAACACTAAAAAAATATGGGGAATCTTCTTTGTGTGGGTATCAAGATTTATTCTTTTCACTTAAGGAAAATTAGGTCAGAACTTTTACTCATTAATCGAAATATCCAAAACTTAAAGAAAATTTGAACAATGATAGGTACTTTTCATCGGCGTAAACCATCAACAAATGTAACAGGTATGTTAATCACGTTACATAATATATAGGTACCTAATATTTTTTTAAGTAGTCTCCGCTTTTCTTTTATTTGTTATTGTGTTCGATATAGGTATAATTAATAAGTAATTAATTAATAAAGATCAATAAGCGCATGAGGTATAACTATACGTAAAAAGGTGTGGTTTTCGTATCCGGTAAGAATATCACAGAACCATAATTCTCACATATTCAAGGCAGGAGCGTATATGTCTCGAGAGATCGCGACATATTTTTTTATCGCCTCTAAAGAATGGCAAGAGACATATGTCACGAAAAAAATTAGTCGTATCACTGAAAAAGACTAGAAAGATAATTTTCATCTGCTACCCGATAATATAACGAGTGATATAAATTTAGGGGTTAAGTTGCATCATTTAACTGAAATTATGACATTGAGGTTTGCCAAGTTTGTCAAATCATATACATTTCTAGTTTTGAGTTCCATTTGACAATTATCAAGATGATGACTATGGTGAAAATTAAATAGTTTAGCAACCGATTTACTTCCTTACTATTTATTATAAACATAAATACACTTATGCCTTTTTCTTATAGGGGGTAGTCAAAAACTATAGAACGCCATGCGCTACGATGCCTGCATTCTGCTTCGTCCACATTCATACATCTTGTCACGCATATTCTTATATTCCCGATTTTTGACGCAACGCTTTCTTTTATTTAGGTTTATGTAGGAAGGAGATAATGTGAAACGCAAAAATAAAATTTATTACATACTAAATGTTTCTCACGGTTTCTTTCCCGCGACCTTCGGGACTTGGTAAAAGGTTTATTGCTCAGTCACGTCTAAGCGTTGAGCAATATTTTATTCGGTTGCTATGGTCTGAAACATTCCTACAGTGAAAGTTCTACTAAAACCTACCCTATGTATTTCTAAGTGATGCACGTAAACCGTTTGTGAAATGTTTATAAAACGCGTTATCGTAAGGCTTGCCACATCTTCAAATAAAAGTAAAAGCCTTTTTATAGTGCCTATATTTTGGTTTTATAGCTCGATTGGACTATTTTAAAGTGTAACTGTTTTTGTAAGGAAATCATTTAGTAATATTATTGGACACGTAGGTTTCGTAAACATGTATCTGTTTTCAATTAGGAACGAATTAGGTTCCACCACGCTGATCTAGTGCTCATTAGTGGATCTTAAATATAAGATACTAGCTGTTACCCACGACTTCGTCCGCGTGAAATTTAACGAAAAATTTAATGTCCATATTCATGCATTGGTCAGCTCCCGCGTTTTTAAGTCATACGGAACTCTAATTCGTTTCTTGTTCTTAAATTAAAGTAGCCTAAGTTATTCCTTATCACGATGGTGAAAGTCCCTACAAAATCAGTCCAGCTGTTGCAGCAATTAGAAGGAATGAAGAGAGAGACAGACAAACATTTTAGAAATTATTTTTTTGTGTAATTACCGTATATATACTTCTTATATATAAAATTCTCGTGTCACAATTTTCTTATCGGATGCCTACGTCATACAAAGACTACACTCGCCAAGTTTCATTGAAAATCAAAGAAATTTCATATTAACTGTGCACCCCCATTTAACCCCTTTAAAGGATGATTTTTTTTAAAATATTTTACACGTGTTTCATAACTTTCAATGAAAAACTTTCTAACCGAATTTCAATTGAATAACTTCAAAAACAGCAAAGTTACATACTAACCTTACACCCTTGTTTTACCCCCTTAGGGGGTGAATTTTCAAAATTCCTTTCTTAGAGCTCCCCTACGTTATAAAAGGAATTCCTGTGCAAAATTTCAAGTTTCTAACCCTTATAGTTTAGGCCCTGCGTTGATATGTCAGTCAGTCAGTCAGTCAGTCATTCAGTCAGTCAGCTTCTCCTTTTATATATATAGATAATGAACGTCACACATTATATACGATATTAGCGATACCATATATAATTATCGTAATGGAAATATATACAGGAAGCCAACAATGTATAATCATTCATTTTGCTAACCGCAGTCATATCAAAATTTGGTACTTCTTAGATATTTGAGTAAATACAGTAAAGTTATAGAAACTTCTGAAAATGTTATGTTAAATGTCTGTGTTATCTTAATAGAAAGTAAATCAAATAAATTTGATTACAGGATCAGACATGACCTTATGACCTTTGGAGATAAATTCACGGCGAAAGAAGCCGATTATGCTTTAGACGAAGCGCCACTGATCGTGCAGGACGATGGATCAACTATGATTGACTACGTCAAGTTTTGCAGAAAACTCGCAGGCCTTAGAAAACCAACCAAAATTGAAGTCAAGTGAAGAGTTTTATTTTATTAAACAAATTGAACCATATCATCAATAGAAGCATATGTTTAATAAAGTTTATCAAAAAAGACGCTGTTTTAATATTAATTCATTGTAAAATTATTCTGTTTCTTTTAAATATTGTATTCTTCTGTTACTCTAGTGTTATAATACCAGTAATTCACTCAAGATACATACAATATTAATAGTAAATTTACATCGTCAGCATTTCACTAAATCATTAAGTGTTGAACTAGAATTATAATTTCAAGTCGAACATCTTGAAAGCGAAGATAAATTACTTTGTAATAGACCAATTTCAAACGGGATTACTCTAAATAGAGAAGTTCGAACTTAGTTGAGAATTGAACTTTGAAAGCTTTAGAAAGTAAGTAAAGTAGGAGTTGAATTTACTATACGTCAATATTGAAACATAATGTTAAATAGTCTTCGTTTACGTCAACCGTTCGTTTATATAAAATGCTTGGTTCTATTTGCAATAGCTTCTAAGTTTCAATTAAGAAGTAAATATTATTATAAAGTTCTAATTTTGATAAATTTTAAAGTGATGATAAGATTTTGAAACAAAGTTTAAGTTGATTTTCATAATGACTTTTCTGCTAGTCTTATTCAAAGTTGATCACTTGAGCTATATGTAAATAGAGTATTTATCTTTATAATTTTTTGGATTGAAATCCAATAACAAATCTGAAAGGAACTAATTCTAAATTGATGTTCTACTAAATAATTTGAACAGTTTGGTAACACAAAAAAATGCTTTAATGTTGACCCGGGTTAACATGATGTTTTCATAACTAGGTAATAATAAATGTATTTTAGAAGCTATATTATCTTACTCGAGATGTTCCTTATAAATGTCGAAGTCAGTGAAGACGAGCTCGACGATCTCGTGGGGCGCCGCGATGAAGGTGTAGAGGAGGCAGTCGATGCGCGCCGGGTAGGCGCGCGGGTAGTCGGGGCTGCTGAACGTGCCGCGCTCCTTGCCGTACGTCGACGTGAAGCGGATGCACGAACAACCTGTGTACAAAGTAATGTTATCAATTTCTGAGAAACAATTTCTAAACAAACTGTTTGAATACGCTGAAACAAGAGTCCAGAAATAAAATCAATCGACCGATTGGTCGGTTTTAAAGGCTGTCTTTTGAAGGTTTGAATCTCGGTAGGGGCAAATATTTGATGAGCATAGACACTTGTACATGGACATTTGTCATTATAAAACGAAAAAAAATTGTACCAAGGATATAGTACCCGCAACACGAACCTCGTTGATTAGCCCATAACTAGATGACGCTTTGTAATATAATTCTACAGCCTGTGCTTATTAATAAATCTTGCCCATTATTATTGGTCTAGTAAGAAATCTGTGATAAGTAGGTATATTATATAGACTGTTGCAGAAAGATCTAACATAAGGTTTTCTTCTGAGTTATTCCGGTCTTTGTTAGCGGTTTTACGAAATGTATTTCATATAGCTGCAACTCACCACATTTCGTAACATTCACAAGCAGCCGATTTAATGTACATTGCTAAATATTCACTTTGCTCTACTCATAACCACTGGAGTGTTAAATGTAACACAAAGCTGAATAGGATTATTTTAACGAATAACGTTGTAAACACTCCGGGGGGAATTTCAGCTGTGAATTAATTGTTTTACGCTCTTGCTGCTCTTTGTGTTACTAAGTGTTTTCGATAAAAATATGTAACAAATGTTCCCATCATCAACTCAATTGTAGTCCCACTGCTGGGCAGGTAAACTCAGCATACTATAATTATGTTATTTAGTGCACTATAGACCATCATTCTAGTCGGGTTGAAATAGTTCAAGTCATCAAGAAAATTTCTGAGGTATGCAGGTTTCATCAGTTGTCAAAATGTTTTTCTTCACCGTTTGACCATATGATAAATACGCATATAACTTCTAAAAGTTTGTGCTGTTCTACTACTGATCACACCACTATCACAATATTAGTAAAATTTTAGAAGAGGCTTAATAGTACGACTTCGAGCAGGATAGTTCTAGTATTTAAGAAGTGAGTATTTGCCAATGAGACTGATAATAGTCCTTCAAAATTACCAAGGTTTTAAGTGCCACTTAGATTGCATACAAGTACTAAATTTTAAGCGGCTAAATACAGCCTGCTGACGCTTACAATAGTAGAATAAGACGCTGTCATTGCTACCCAAATACATTAATTGCTAAGTCAAATTTTCAAGGAAATTCACTGGCTACGGTTTTTGAGTTCTGGTTTGAAAAATCAATAATCATTTACTATTAAGGCACTAAACGAAATGATAAAATAAATAAATTTATGATTAAAACTCTTTTTTCCTAAAGTAGACAATCGTAAAAACTGAAGCAATTAATTTCGAGCTTATTTAGATAGTAATTGATTTCAGAAAATAAGTCTATGTTCCTCATTGAACCTTGAGTTTCTAGTAACCAAATATGTCCAAGCCACAAATAGGCCACCGTATATTGAAGCACTAAATCGCAAAGGTAGTAAATTATTGCTCCACATTAGATTACTCTTGAGACAGCAAAAGTAATTATGTAAGAAACTAAGTCCACGTTTCTATGTGTGAGAGACTACGTATTTAGTTAGTTCTAATTAGCTTCAATACGTAAGGTACCTACAGGTGTGAAGTGGATTGTGTTGAGTCTGCAATTTTTATATAGGCTCTAGGATCTCGAATCTAGGCTAAGAAAAGGTTTTATAGCATTAAAGCTTTTATTTTACCTCGTATTGAGTTTCTTAATCAATAGAATATAATATCTATCAATTGTTTCGATATAAATCAAATTGAAACAAATTTCCAATAAATGTTTACTTTGAACGTAGTTTTAAAATAAATATATTGGAGGGCTCAAAACTATAGCTCTTTAATAATCACAGAGGCTACAAAAAAGATCTTGTTGATTTACATAATGTGATAAAAATGCAAATTTATTGACAGGTTGACATCGTAGAGGTTATGACAGTTTTGTTATATTACTACCAAAATTATTGTTAAAACTTTTTATTGGCTTTCAAAGCCACAAAACTGTACTTAATATACCGATTGAGTATTCCCGGAATCCACACAAGAGCCTATAAAATTTCACACAACCCATAAAATGTTTCTCATAAGTTATCCCTTCGACTTCCTATCTCTAGTCCGCATCGGAGACCTCATATTCAATAACTCAGACATCCAGATCTTATCGAAAGCAATTTTCATTAACATGGTTAACTCCTTCAGTTAGTAAATTACTAACCCTTCGAACAGTTTCAGTGAACTATTCCAATTTAGTTTGAATGTTTCCTTTCTTGATTACAGAGCGTTTTGGAATTGATGGGATATTATTGTGCGTAGATGAGACGAAGTTCCACATTATTGGTAACAGTAATGCTGTTTGAAACTCAATGAACTAAATCCCCTTTTACACTCGTTTGGCTGATTGATTAAGCACTGCTTATAGAGGTTGAGCAATTCTAGAAGTCACTTTATGAAAACCAGTAATTTCTTGATGTGAGAATATTTAGGCACATGTAGATTGCCGATTGAAATACTGTTGGGAAGAAGCTAAGATGATAATGAACATTGAAAGTTCCAACTTTACAACAAAGAGACTCACACGAACAACTCACTTTTAACTAATATATGTTTTATTCATTAAAGTACACAAAGTATTTTCAATCTAGACCTATTGGTAAACTTTCGTGATTTCTTTCATCGTTGAAAATTTCGTGGAACTTTTATTTACTTTACGTTCGGTGCTAACAAAGAGAACCTACAATATAGGTATATACTTGAAACGATACAAACAAAGTTTATTATTTGAAATAGTCACATAGCTACGTATATCATTATCATACGTAACCTAGCCATGTTCTTAATATAATAAAAGTGTAAATGCGAAATCCCGTTTGTTGGTGTCCGTTTAGAGAAATACAGTGTTAGCCTAATTGTGTGACAATAAAATTAATAAAATGTTGAAAGATAATGTAATTTCCATACATTTTGAATCAGTACGTCGTTACGTATATCTTATATGGCTTTCAGCTATCAAAAATTATACCTATACAGTTGACATTTGTCACGTAATAGTTTTCTATACTTGCAGTAGTTGAAAAACGCCTACGTTATTAGAGGGAAAAGTCTTGGATGTGTATTTGACATCAACGTATAGCCAATAATATATTTGTACACTTAACCATTATAATGTAATCAGTATATACGTTGAGTACAAATAGTTTTAATATTAAATTTGCAGAGAAAACTCAAACAACAATTTACTAATAGAGATAATAATACAGTTTGTACCGTAAAGACAAACAAAAATACCCCTTTTAATGGTACGGAAAGTTCCCATGAACCCATCAAATGGTGGGCCGCGGGGTATGTTGGACCAATGCGGACTAAAAACCCCACTTGACTACCTTTGCTCTGTTGTTGGGCCATTAGAGACTATTCCGACATAAACAAAAGCACTCTATTATTGAAATAAAGTTTTTACGGACAGTACGTAGGTATATTGATATCGTTTTAACCCGACGTTTCGGATCCTTCACAATATACATGGTCAAATTAGGGGAAGATTGAGTAAAAAGAAATACTCTATTATTGTTTGTCGTTAGAGATCAAAGATTGGGTATATTTAGTTACTTTTTAAAAAGTATACATATAAAATATCATCCATTTACCGGTATCAACTTAGCTAGATATTATTACCAGCGATCTATTTCTATGTGATTTGGATCAGAGTGTCCGCAATCATTGGTGTGTGAGTGTCCGGAAATTGGCACCGCTTGGCCGGACGCCGACTGTCCGCTCGGACGAAGTTGCTCACGCTGGGAAGATGGCGGTTGTAATAATTTGGCTAGAAATTAATAGTGCATCTAACTGAAATCATTTTAGCAAATACGTGATGCAGTCCAAGGGAATTATTTTGTTTATAAATATTATTCATATTACAACATGTTAAATATCTATAAATTACTATTAGTGAGATAGGATATAATATAAAAGCGACGCCTAAAGGCATATGTTTAGGCACACTTGAAATGAAGCATTAATTCCTGACGATATTGTTTTAATGTGTATAATCCAACTTATTTTAGTGTAGACAAGAATAGAAATGATTTTAGTTAAACCCATATCACTAAATACACAAGTTATTTCAACGTATACATGTGTTAGACATGTCATTTCGTATTTAATGATACCATCACTATCCGAAAGGTTATGTGGAGGCGTAATGAGATAGAAGAGAGTAGATTGTCTATGATTGTTTACCTAACAGGATTATTTTCCATGACATCAATCTCATGAAATTTATTTAAATGCGTATAAGAACTTATTTTCAAAAGAACGTTTGGATAGATAGTTTAAATAAATAAATAATAAATAGTCCACATACGGACTATTATTACATTACAATTAACAGAAGATACAGGCGACCTACTCATTAAAACGCATTGACCTTTTACTGAGATCTAGTTAATCACATTTGCAGAACAATTTATGTTCTACCAAATTGCTTAACGGAGTAATTGAAGCAAAACATTAGTATAAGCAGGGTTCTCTCATTCTCATCTCTATTATTACAACACTTGGTACTTTACGCTCCTGTTCCGTTCTATTGAAACTAATTTAGACCCATCGACACTAGAATAATAATCAATGGTACCTACTATAAGATCCATGAATAATACTGGTATTAATTAATTAAATAATTTATATAAATTTTAATAAAATTTCTATTGTGAGAAAAATTGATGAGAATATAAAAATTGTTTCGTTATATTGAGCAATTAAGAGTGGATACAGAAGGCGGCAAAATTATTCGTTGATAGACCAGCAGCCAGATGAGTTGATGATATATCAATTGCAGGAATAAACTGGCTTCAGTGCGCACAAAACAGAGAAGTTTTGCAGAAAGATGAGAAAGGCTTTCTTCTTGGTAGAAGCGAACTGTGGAGTGATACGCACTGATGATGATAATTGAGAAATGCAATAATAAGCGATTAATAAAATAAATAAATAAGGATTTTTCGTTAAGAATGGCTCGTTCTTACAACCAGCGCGAATATACGAGAAAGTCCTATGAACGTGGTAAAACCAACAGTGGTAAACAAATATCGTATTTATCCCATGGAAAAAAAGTCGTCAGTATATTTTGTCTCTATTACTTATATTGTATTTTTCTTATCAAGTGACGACGGCCAAACAATAAACTCTACAGGAGAGAAAATTGAATATTGTGCCTTTTGAAGCCATTGACAGTGTAAGTTGGGTCAATGGACGCGCTGACAACTCCAAAGTCGTGTTGGACATTCTTTTGACATTGTACTACTACATCGTACTATTGTTGAAATCGAATTGAGATTGAAATTGGTTCCTATTGTCAATTTATCATGACAATAGTATAGAATAGTTGAGTAGCCTATTTCAAACTATGATTATTAACGTTGAGTGTCGAGACCATTATATTTTTAGCTTCATTTATCAGTTCTTAAAAGTTTATATATTTTTTTCTCTCCTTCTTAACTCCTTCAAAAAGGTCAGGCACGCAGTACTCGTAACCGGCGCGCGTGCATGACGAGATGTATGAATGTGGACGAGGCAAAAGTGGTATGTAGGGACCGTAGCGCGTGGCATTCTGTAGTTTCTGCCTACCGCCATGGGAAAAAGGCGTGAGTGTATGTATGTATATGTAAAAGTTTATAAGTTACTCACTTGTTGTTTACTTATACAGTTTTTCACTTTCCAATTAATATCTTTTTACTGTAATGGACAATAAATAAGGTCTTTACGCCTTTTTATGAAATACTCATTTTATATAATATTAAAATTTGTCATATCCAATTATTTGTGTTCTAATATAACGCTACTTTTCAACGACGTTGCCAAAAAAGTGCAAAATGCCGAGAGTATACTTTTAAAACAATTATCACACCACAAATTTAAGGCACCTCGTTTCCGCTTCCTTTCTAGTTTAAATTCTTTTCCAAATCCAACCTGGAACAGAGCCTAATTTGTTAATTATCATGAATGCATAATTACGTAAAACTGTTGGCTTATAATAGAGACGGGCTCTGGCCTTTATAAGATTGAAGTGGCCTTATCCATTATGTATCCGAATGTCTCGTCATAATTAGTTCAATTAGTTAACTGGTTCAATTAAGAATTTCCATCCATCTACCGAATTGCGGCAATTTCTTGTTGGCCTGTTTAAGTGAGATAAATGTATTTGGGTAGTTAGCGCTTTCCTATTTTGTACAGTAGTTTGGAAATGAATAAAGCTGTTAGGGTATTATATTTAAGTATGAACATAATTGATTCATTCATTCTTTAGTGCATAAGGGAGAAATGTATTATATTAAATTAAACATTTTCGTAGATTTTTACACAGCGCCATCTAGTTCCGTGGCAAGCAACGAGGCTAGTGTTATGGATACTAGATACATATTATACATATACAATGACTCGGATACAAATGTTGATGCTCATCACACAAACATTTGTCCCTACCGGGATTCGAATCCGGGACCCATAGCACAGCAGGCAGCGTTAACTACCGCTGAGCTATACGGGTCGTATAGTGTGGGTTAACGTTTATTTAAAATATATTATTTATAACCTAATTACGACTAACGAAAAAACGTATCTAATTATTTTAATAACTTAAGTAAAGAAACAGTTAGCTATATTATATAGCTATAGTTTCATATTATTATTATTAGTATTATTTTCAAATAGAAACGTGCTTCACTTAGATGTTATATTAGTTACCATCAGTTTTCATTACTTTCAGGAAGAAATTAAAACCAATTTCAGCCAATTTCCATGCATGCGGCACATTCACGCGTACCATATTAAAATTTTAAGCGGGTTTGCAAACAAAAGCACATCTGGATATAATTAAGTTTTTTACTTAAAATTTCGCTGTATAACATACCAAGTGAAGTCTAAATTGCATTCAATGGTATAACCTATACCTACTCGTTTACATGTAAGTATACTATACTATACTAAATGTATATAGCTTAATGCCATTTAAACCGGTATTAGGTAACACCCGTAGTGTTTTCGGTAGCTCCAACAATAACCCTTTATCAGCCTGATTGCGGTACTCGTACCTTAGAAACACGGAGTGGAATACAGGAAAGATATAGTTGGTGCATGTTAGAAATTGTTGGAATTTAAACCTTATTTCTGTGTATTTAAAAGTCACGTGATGAGCACTCGTATATTGCAATAACGACTCCCAAGTAGAATTGCGAAGGTGTCTTCGTTGCTCAGCTAGTTGCTTAATCGGTTTTACTTATTTGTAATAGTTTTGAGCATGTGATAAATAAGTATCTACGTAACTTTTGAAAAGACAGTGTTCCGTGACTTCGGTTCGAACTCGAGACCTTCACAGTCACAGTCACGCCACTAGCTAGCACAGTTCGTTTGTTCTCAAACCGGGATCGATCAATTCGATAACCCCTTTTACCATTAGGATTGTTATATACCAACATAATTGTAATTAGTAAACCTTGTATTTTCTTAATGTTGTTTCAATTGCTCTTATAATAAATACGAATCCATGTACGAAAATAAGTAGGTAGGTAATATTTTATGTGATATGTTCATAATATCCGAATATACCTTAAATAAAGTTTTGAAATGAAGTTTTATTCGTATATCGATATTTTATCGTTAAATACCTTCATAATATAGTATAAAAATGTGTATATATTTAAACTAAAATGTACAAAGCACATAGTGTTATCGCTGCAAAACTATTAATTTAATTTCATATTTTGTTATTTTAACAAAAATAGGTGTGGCAGTAATTGTGGCCTTCACAGTGAAGAGCCACAGATAATATACTAAATTGTAATTTGTTTTAATACCGTGTGAAGTTTGTTAATCCGCACTGGACTGGCACACTGGACTATAACTTAATCTCTCTCATTGAGAGGAGGAGAGATCCATATTGATAGAAAATGGGTTGAAACGGAAAAGATAATTTAGTGAAAATCAACGTCGACAAAGGGAAATAAAACCCAATAAACATGAACATTAATTTAGAATATTAATTAAAAATAAGACTAACTTTTGATAAATTGGAACATTTCACTTACAAAGTGTGAAACAATTTTCAAAATTGACGGAGTACTAATTTGGAGTGCTACTTGGATAGGTACTTTGTCTTCAATTATTCAGGGGCGCGCTTGCAAACAAACTTAAGTGTTTAATCAAGATCGAACGTTAGACCAATTAAATATCAAGGACGTCGACAGAACAAACAAGAAAGAAAATCCGATCCGCACAATGCGTACCGTTTTTCTAAGCGTTATCTGGAAAAGTTTTCCGATAAATGAATGACGTATAAAGCGGACAAATGTTGAGAAAATAAGATAAAATATTATTTGCTTTCCGGATTCTTAGTCCCTGTGGATTTCGTTCAGATATATTGCCCTATCGTATTCGGATTGATGCTGTGATGGTTTCTTTATGTTTAGTGTCATCTTGACCAAAACTAGAGTTGAAATGTCTGGCCTTCTTGGTCTTTATGTGGTCCAGTTACAGGTTTTTATGACTGGTCTTGAACAAACAAATCTTCACGTGTATTTCGATTAATAGCGGTAATATAGGCACGTAAACCGAAGTCAGCTTTGATAATATAAAATATTTATAGATTTCATTAAAGAAGCAGGTAAACTTGGTCAACAGTTTTGTTTTGTTATCTTGGCCAATGCTTATATCATAAAGCAAAGCAACATACAGTTATGTTTCTTGTTGTATTTTAGCTTTTGTATCTAGAATATAACAGTTATGTCTGAAAATCATAACAGTTCTGAACATAGCGTTGTTATAACATCAAAAGATCCAACACCTGTCTGTCCGTGATCATGGATGTTGTAAAGGATTACGTCAGGTTTAAATCATATCTCATACTGCGATAAAACTCGAAAAAAAAAATGGATTTTAAAATATAACTGTAGGAATATAATAGATAATCCACACTATCTTCCATTAACGTTATGCACAATCTGTGGATAATTAAAACTATTTACCGAACATCCGGCGTCTTCCTTTTGATGTCTTGCACGATAAACTTAGCCGTAGGACCTAGATGCTTTATGGGGCAAACTGTAGTAAACTCACGATCTAAAGTTTCATCGGTTGTCGCGCACTATTGGCAAAGGCTGGTTGTCTTAACCCCAGGGAATAAGCAAAGATTCTGTTCATTGGTTTCCGAAACTTTGTTGTTGATACTCGATGCTTTTTTATTCAACCATAACAGAAGAATGTTTCACTTCTCGCAATAAGTAATAATAATAATAATAATTTTATTTATTAATGAGCACATAGTTAGACGAGGTCAAAGAAGGAATTACAAGTAAACTTTTTACACAAATGGAAACAATTTAGTATTAGCCTTGGGCCCCAAACTAGGCACAGCCTGTATCTTGGTGGCCCAATCGCAAGAAATATTAGCATTCGGAGTATTATCATTAGCGCACGATAACCTATTTAAATAATTTAGTAAAAAAAAAAATATATATATAATAACAATGCAATATAGAATTGGTTTAGATTAGTACTCACAACAGATAAATTAGTTAATGAATTAGTACTTGATATTCATCATTGTGTTTCTAGTAAGTAATGTCTGCGACGTGTGTGTGTGTGTGTATTCGTGTGTGTGTGGGTGTATGCGCGTGTGTGTGTGTGTGGTTTAACCTGCGTGTATTTGTGTATGAATGTGTGTGTGTGTATGTTTGAACGAGTACCGTGAATGAGTGTAGGATGGTAGGTGGTGACTGGTAATGAGTTGAGAAATTGAGTTACTTTATAGTACAAAGAAGACGTTCAATTTCATCATAGCTTTGTTCTTGGAGCCATGGTTTTAGTCGTTTCTTCGCATGTAGAGTGTCTGGTATTTTAATTGTTTTGCGTAGCGCATTAAAAATGCGTATTGGCAAAAACAGAGAAAATCGAGTTGCGAGTGAGGTTTTTACTACTGGAAGTGGGATTCTATCGGCTCCTCTCCTGCCCCTTTGACCAAAGGTAAGACGACTTCCATATATTTTTGCAACCTTTAAAAGTGACCTTAGTATATATAGTTGCCGCACGGCTTCTTTGTACAGCTCATCGTTTGGATAACTTCGAGGCTTACCTAAAAACACCTTAAGGACAGCCCGCTGCGCCCGTTCTAACTCCAGCATGCATGTCTTGGCGGCACTGCCCCAGATACTGGCACAGTATTGTAGTAGTGGTTGGCAGAGGGAGATGTACACATGTCTACATAAGTCTTTCGGAGCACTGTCACGTAGGTGTTTCATAACAAGTATCATGATTTTACACTTCAATGTGTCAAGGGTTTGCGTAAGTTGTTGCTTAATAAAACCATAATATATATAATAATTTACATATACAATAGGACGCAGTGTTAATAAGTAAAATTTCTAAATGTCCCTCTGGGATCTCGCTCAGTAAAGGACTTTAATTTGAACGCAAACGACCCATTTGTTGTACGCGAGTATTCGTGAAACTGGATTTCGTTACCTACAAAAAGATATATACACAAAAGTATGCACTAAACTACGAATAAATTAATACACATCCAGGTGTACCTAATATACTAATTTATGACCTTATAAGCGCAGCCATATTAAAGTCTAATGTAGTAGCTATCTAGTCTCCGTAACATAAGCCTCGTTGCTTAGGTCGGAACTAGATAACTCTCTCTGATTATTTATTGTATACACACACAATGCCTCTATACGGCTGCTTAGTGGGCTATCGCGTACAAATAGTCATTGCCGCTTGTGCCCTTTTAATTATTTAAGATGTCAACAATTTTACTATCGCGAACAATAACATTAAACTCGACATTTGGCAGAGATATAAAGCGATAGTTTTATCTTACACAAACACATTAACTTGACTCTTACCCTCCTTATCTAATGATGTTTACGCGTGGTGAAATGGAATAGGCCGTATTAAATTTGCTTCATTCTCCGGTATCATTTTAGACAGACAAGATGAAATATTTGTACGTGTTATTTTTATTAATATTTGGGTTATGTGAGGGGAGAGTGGCGTCAAGCGACAGTGATACAATTACGGCGCCAGGTAGAACTGACGTGAAGGAAAGAGCGCCTTTGAGTTTCCCGTGCAAGTTCCGGACTTTGCAAGGCGGTGATGCGTACCCGTCAGTGTTGGTGCGTTGGCATGGACAAATTCAGAGGATGACGTGGAACTCAGCTGGGGAAGTGACGTATGAGGAGAATTACAAACACCCGATCGCGTCACACGCGTACCCGTCGTCAGGCGATCTGTCGGGAGATTCAGGGTCTTCAGTATCGGACCCGTTTTCTGATGCTCCTGTTGTACCTGATGATTATGTGTTGAGTGATATTGTAGCATCGTTCAGTCGTGGTTGTGCCCGACCTTACTAGATTCCGTATGTGTGATCATGATATTAAAGTATTTTTAATTTGATGATTTGTTTTATTACCTACATACAAAATGATTATTCGATTACGACAGGATGGGTCCTGGATTTTTTCTTCACGGGTTTGCTAATCGTATGAAGTATGAAGATGTTTTATATCCCGCCATGTATGCCTGAAGATCCCAAAGCTTGTTTGTGAAACAATAAACTACGCGGCAATCTGCGTAGGTAGTACTTTATGATGAGTTGGAGAATATCCATTTTGTATGTATGTACTATTAGTCATTCTGAAAATAGAACTTAGTCATAACACTAATCTATAAAGCAACATAACAGGTTGTGGGCGCGCTGTCCCAAATATATTGTAGTTAATTTCCAAAAATAAATTCAATTCAGAGTAAATTCCGTCGCTTATTATTAATCGTTTATATGTGTGTGTACATACATACCGCAATATAGTTACGTTACAACGACATTTCGAAGTAAACTTGTTTAAATGATGAGGGCTTTTGAAATTGGTAAAATGTTTCGTGCTTTGAATTTGTAAGCAAATTTACTTAGAAACTGACGTATATCTACTTTAGTATGAGGCATACAATTAATTAGATTCACCACTAATTTTATCAGACAGACTTGTAGAAACAAAGTTATGTTAATTGTCTGAGATTTTTGGACATGAATAATTCACTCTCTATAAAAACAAATTTCATTTTCCATTATTCCAAAAATTAAGAAACCCGAGTTCTATCGGTTCCGTACAAAATGTATGGAGTCAACCTGGTTTTGGAGCAATGAAACGTGAAATATTCATTAGAGAATATGGGATAGTGGAGCGGGTCTGAAAACCTTTGGGATAACATTATCCATGAATCACGTTAAAATTATCAATAAAAATTCCGTATAAATATTCATCAACACGATTTCAAGCGAAGTATTTACTATCTGTCTGCACTAGATAACAGGGAATGAGTTAAACAATTGAAGCTTATTTAAACTTTATCTTTTTAAATATTTGCAATACATAGGTACTTAAAATTTTTCAAGCATCACGACATTTATGATACATTTACTAACACAAACTATCACGCACACAAACGTACACGTAACAACTGCCTAAATACCATATAGTTATTTATA
This sequence comes from Craniophora ligustri, assembly GCA_905163465.1. NCBI lineage: Eukaryota > Metazoa > Arthropoda > Insecta > Lepidoptera > Noctuidae > Craniophora > Craniophora ligustri. The sequence goes on along the minus strand of LR990965.1, from coordinate 9,850,177 downwards.
CCCGTGTATTTAAATTAACACTTTAAATGAAATAAACACACAAACAAACTTCTTCACTTATATTCTATTAGTATAGATGTCCACCGTAGCATTGTAATCAGCTCAAAATCCACCAATCCACATCTACAATACCCCATGGCTCAATATTATAAAAAATATCCGTGTATATTGTTACCTGCAACTGTCATATCCGCAATACTCGTCAATGGGGTTGATGAGTATTGCGGATGTCCATGTTCTCTAATATACCGTCTCTGCATTGAACAGTCATTAGCTTATATTGTCTATCACAATATGTTGCCAAACAAATTGTTAATCAGAATATGTTGCCAGACGGCTTAATATAATTTAATTACGTTAGCAATACATCATAACATATTTAATCGCAACTCCGTAATTAATACGTCAACTAAATACTTAAGTTCATATCTTGGGTCGTCACGTAAATAATTAACATTATACAAGACCCATATTATTTTAACGTTGTCAAGGGTACATTTCGGTGTCTTGAGGTCACATTGGCTGCACAAACACCAAAACTTTGATCATAAATGTACCCTGTGATTTAGATCTTGGTGATTTGGACTTAAACAGACTGCCGCGATGAATCTGCCGAGTTTACGCGGAGCGAGTGAAAGAGAACATGTTTGAAACTTTTTAATGCGAAAATTTATGAACAATATTCCTATGGAGTGACACAGTTTAAAAAAATCTCGTTAAATCTTGTGTAGACAACCTTGAGACAAGAAAGATGATAATTATATTAATTTGATATTAAACTTTAAATTTAATAAGGCCTACCAACTTTCCAGTACCCACAAATCTATATATATAAAAGGAGAAGCTGACTGACTGAATGACTGACTGACTGACATATCCACGCAGGGCCTAAACTATAAGGGTTAGAAACTTGAAATTTTGCACAGGGATTCCTTTTATAACGTAGGGGAGCACTAAGAAAGGAATTTTGAAAATTCATCCCCTAAGTGGGTAAAACGGGGGTGTAAAGTTAGTATGTAACTTGGCTGTTTTTGAAGTTATTCAATTGAAATTCGGTTTGAAGGTTTTTCATTGAAAGTTATGAAACACGTGTAAAATATTTTTTCAAAACTCATCCTTTAAAGGGTAAAATGGGGGTGCAAAGTAAATATGAAATTTCTTTGATTTTCAATGAAACTTGGCGAGTGTAGTCTTTGTATGACGTAGGCATCCGATAAGAAAGGATTTTCCGAATTTTGACCATAAGGGGGGGGGGGATAGGGGGACCAAGTTTGTACGAGACAACGTGATTCCTTGGTCCAAGGGCCTAAACTATAAGGGTTAGAAACTTGAAATTTTGCACAGGGATTCCTTTTATAACGTAGGGGAGCACTAAGGAATTTTGGAAATTCACCTAAGGGGGTAAAACGGGGTTGTTAGGTTACTATGTAACTTGGCTGTTTTTGAAGTTATTCAATTGAAATTCAGTTTGAAGGTTTTTCATTGAAAGTGATGAAACACGTAAAATATTTTTTCATAAATCATCCTATAAAGGGGTAAAATGTAAAAATCTGTTTGTAATTTCATATATAAAAGTATATATACGGTAATTACACAAAAAAATAATTTCTAAAATGTTTGTCTGTCTCTCTCTTTGTTCCTTCTAATTGCTGCAACAGCTGGACCGATTTTGTAGGGACTTTCACCATCGTTATAAGGAGTAACTTAGGCTACCTTAATTAAAGAACAAGAAACTAATTAGAGTTCCGTATGACTTAAAAACGCGGGAGCTGACCAATGCATGAATATGAACATTACATTTTTTGTTAAATTTCACGCGGACGAAGTCGCGGGTAACAGCTAGTATTGTATAAATCCAAAATAATATACTTACTTACCTTCTCATTTCAAAGTGAAATGTCAGATTAACGAAGTCATTAAGCAAGTTGTACAAATCTTCCAACAAGTTAGGTATTTTAATGCTGTGTAATGTGATAACAAATATAGCAAAACTTGTGTGCCGAAACAATTTTGTTTCTAGCAAAGTATTAAGGAGTTTAATCTAACTCAACATTATTGAAGATAGTTATTCTTAGAATTAATATTATTATTGCTTTGTAAAATTACTATTTCTAGCTCGCGTTTCACATTGTCAATATCAAAAGGGTTATAAACTTTTTGAAGCATTTCTGAAACGTTAAGGAACTAGTTATACGGTTCCAAGAACCGTACACAAAATTAGAATCTTGTAAATTGTAGTCGAGAATACGAGAAATCGTGATTTTGTGTACAGAAAATTAGATCAATGATAGATGTTCTATATTTCATAACCCCTCTTGTTAATAACTTCAATTTACAGATATGTACGTATTTTTATATATTTATGACAGTAGAGTAAAAGGATACATGAATCTACAAAGTATCTCTATGATAGTTTCACATAAGAGTATCAAAAATATTTCCTATTAGTTTCATAAGGTAAGAAACATAACCACAAATCCTAGTCCTATTGTTCTCTTTATGTTTACGATCAATTTGGAACCAGACAGTCCGATACAATGTGCCGCCAAAACTCGACAACGAACCCATAAAAGATTCAGGACATTAACCTTGTTATAACATAATGAAAATACTACTTTAGGTGCTGTACTGTACACTCGTCCAAGCTGCTGACAGCTAAGCGTAAAGTTTTGAGTTTAATACCCAGGGCATATAAAGAGGTGTTTTCGAAATACAGGTTCCCCTATAATAGCCTAAAGTTTGTATTTTGGCCGTTATATCGTAATAACCTAGCAACCTAACTCAAAGCATTACCAGTAGTTCCATGCATAATAAAATTACCATTGAATATCTCACAAATATAACCAATATGCATATTTTACTGAATTCTTACACTTGCGCGAATAGCTATAGCTATAGAATATATTGAAAATAAAGTACTGTTTATGGATTTTATCGCTGTTTTTATTGAATCCCGACATTTCAGATCTTTTACAGTATCCATGGTCACGGGCAGATTGAGATGTTGGCCTGTGTCATAGAAGTTAGAAAAATAATATATGTGAAAATGATAGATTACTCAAATCTATCATTATTTTTGGAACTTCTATGACATAGGTAGTGCTAAATTGCCTATATACTATGAATACCGCGTGTAATAGAATTTTATTACAGTGTAATATAATTCTATCACACTGTAATTTTGTAGCAAGGTACATCAATATACATCAACCTTTAGTATAAAACAGGTGTATATGTATCGCAATTTATACCAAAAATTTACGATGCCAAATTATTTTCATAAAGGCGACCAACACCTGCGAGCAAGGAGGTTTTTATAACACATCAATATAGGTGCACACCTGTGGAAAAGACAAGGTAAACAAAAGTAGTTCCGTGTTTACTTGAAGGAGTCGGAACCGTCAATATTGGATTTACCGTATGTCCCTCCCCTAATACGTTCGTCGTATGAGATGGATATAAATTTCTGAACTGCAATAAAATGAAATCATGCAATTGATTTGATGGTTGGGGTGTAAAACGTTTTAAAAGAATTGTTATAGTTTGGCTATAATATATATTATTATATACCTACTAAGAATGGTTATAGCTTGGTTAGCCATAGGAAATCAACGAAAAAGCAAAAATGCTTTTACCAAAAAATATTTGTTTTAGAGAACTAAAATTTTTTTTTGTGAAAATGCCATAAAAAAAATGACATCTTATTACATATTATTAAGTACGTCTTTCAGAATGTATGAGTATGAATAAGGAAAAGCAATAGATGTAGACAAAGATTTAAGCACATTTCATTTTTAACCGACTTCCAAAAGGAGGAGGTTTTCAAAGTTTCTGCTAATATCTTTAAGAAAAACGCGTTGGTACATTTACGTACCAACGCGTAACGCGTATACGCGTACCAACGTCCATGTACGTTTACGGTACATTATTATCTCAGTTGTTTTATTTTTGGGAGAAATAAGAAAATATATCCATTACAGTAATTACTTCTTTCAATTCTTCAAACATCAATTTTCTGAGTACTAGACATAAGTAATTTAATTTTCCTTAAAGGGATAACTTAATATTAATAGCTAATAGGATTACACAATCCTATTAGCTATTAATAGTTTTCAAAGATTGGATTTCTATTTACTAGTAGATATTGACGTAGATATCTACGTTATATTAGATTGCGTTTCTTAGTAGTGGTATTGAAGTAATCAAATCGACTATACACCGAAGTAATCGATTTATCTCTAAAAGTGTTTGCATTGACGCGATGAGAAGATGGAATTAATGATTTTACCGTCAACTCCGTCATACCGTCAATTCGTAAATAGGTTAACCCCATCCGTAACCCAAGATCAGCTGTCATGCGCCCTGCAGACGGACACATTTAATATTCAATTAGGGATCATTTGGCCATTCATCAGGCTGGACAGACGGATGCGAATATTTACCTAGAAGAGACATAGAGCGTACTTAAAAAATAGGCAATTGACAATTCAGATTGCAATTAACAATCGTTGCTGAAGCAAATTTCCGGTGTTATAAAATATTAGGATTGTAGTCGAAGATAGCATTTACATGCAGAATTTTGGAATTATTGTTAGGTATATACTTTAAAATATTACCTATTTTAACCAACGTCGATAAATATTATAGACGCAACAAAATGATAAATTGATTTAATAAAAAAAAAATTAGGTTTAAGTTTAATTTGAACTAATTTGACTTTACTTTGAATGTGCTTTTACCAAAGCGAGTAACTAAACACATTATTTCTAAATTCTTTTTCGCAATCTTAACATCTCGGTAACCTACTTCCCACTACATACCAAACTTAAATTGCGCAATGTAAGACTAGCCTCGTTGTTTGGGTGTATAGTCGTCAGCTCCTTATGTAGCTGAATAGAAATGTAGCTGCAGCGAACATGAGAGATTTACTTGACAACGCGTGAAGTTTACCCAACTTACACTAGACTAGCGTAGTTGACCATTATGATATTTTAGACCGATCTAGTTAATTTGCATCTGTATGAAGCCTCTGAGAGAAAGTATGTAATGGACGTCGTCTGCATAATTTATATTGTTTGTGAGAGGGGTAACAACATTTTGCATTCATTTGTTTTGGGGGTGCCGGAATTAGGCTACGAGAATTTATTTTAATATTTACCAGTAGGTAAATATTTGAAAAACCAGTCTGCTAATCTGTTGATCTATAGTAGTTAGAGCAATTGAACTAAAATGTCTATGTGTAAAAACATCTATAGCATCAATAAAATAATTAAAGTATTATTAAGTAAAATAATAAAAGTATTCCATTTGAGATACAGATTACAATCAATTAACACAGTTTTTAACAAAAGTGCTCCATACACAAACATATTTTTAACATACATGTCCATAAATGTTTTACGTACATACATACATTCTATATTAGGTATGACAAAGACCGTAGTAGGAACAGCTCCCCCACACAATTTTGGGGAAACCGTATAATTACGTAATGACCCAGAACTGTATACTCCAAGAGATTATTTAATACTTATATACTATCCTTTAGTATAATTTGATTCTTATGTTTAGAAAGCTACTATCTTTAAATAAATAATGAGAAAATAATGGTCTAACGCATTCCAAAGTAGCTTCTATGTGTAGCCTTGTTGACCTAAATAAATAATTTAGTTTATTACAAATTCTGAAATTCTCTTATTTCATCCATCATCATCCAAAAGCGAGGTCAAGCTTTTATCTCATAAACTATTGAACTTATTGAAATAACAGGTACCTCCTGTACTATATCGTACTACTAACTTTATCGTATATTTTCCAACAATTAACACCAAAGTAAATATAATTTAGGTAAGTATGTACTTTTATGGGTTTTATCGTGGTATATTGATATTAATTTATTCAGTCATCTCAGATTCTTTACAACAATATATCGTTATAGAATATAGAATCTGTTAAAAATTGTTTTACATCGATTCGGTAATGTCCGCGCAACAATTTTTTTTTTGGTATTTGTATACACAAAACAGATTATCAGCATTATTCAATATAGATTTCTTAGAAAAAATATATGGTGAACTATAACTCCAAAGGTATGTGTACATAACATACTATGCTAGATACAGGTGATGCTATATAAAGTTTAAAATTTTAACATTTCAATTTCAAATAACTTCAAACTTACATAATTATATTGATAGAACATTTTAACTAAAGATAATGAATCAATATATAATAATAATAAATAATAATAATAATAAATATTCCTGGACATTATGACACAGCGCCATCTAGTTCCGAGCTAAGCAACGAGGCTTGTGTTACGGAAACTAGTCGGTTGATATACTACATATATACGTTTTTTTTTGTAAATACATACATATTATACATAGATACATCCATGACTCGGATACAAATGTCTATGCTCATCACACAAACATTTGTCCCTACCGGGATTCAAACCCGGGACCCATAGCACAGCAGGCAGTGTTAACTACCGTTGGACTAATTGGGTTGTCAAATATATGATTTCTAAGCTATTATCTAATAAGATAATAGCACAGAATTCATATATTAATTTATTTAAAATATAAGACATAATTAGGAGCTTACACGTGACGATATATTTAAAAGATTAGTTATACAACGAAGTCTAAAATTCAACGTTCGTTCAGAGCATGAATTGCAACTACCAGTCCAGTTATGAAAAATGATCGCTTCGAATCCAGTTCAAGTGAATGAAAGTTATGTGGATGAAATATGGAAGCGGATGGAAGCCAGGGAGATTACAAATCGTGGAGGATATTATTAATAACGATCCTTTCTGCTTATTTCTTAAATGTAATGTATTGGCAACCCTACCGTAATCTGAAAAAAAACTACTTTTTGCAGCGTCTGAAACGTCGGGGTATAATAATATTAATATTTCAATATCTAGTTTTTCCTGGTGTATTGGTCCCAATACTGTATTTAAAATTATTATAAAAGAAGCTCTTACAATGTTTGAGAAACTATCACCTTCTATTAAAGCAAAAAAGTCAAAGCTACGTGCATTAGAGCCATTTTAAGATGTTTTACATACAGTAGAATGGCTGTCAAATACACGTCTATAGAGGTATCAACACGCATGGCATGGTCGTCGTGAACATGAATGTGGAATTATGTCAACGAAGAAATACTTCGAAAATATTTTTTAATTTAAGAACAATTGTGATGTAAGTAACTAAAATTTGAAATAACCCTTGAGTAAGCTATCATACTACATGCATGCATATCTACGTAAACTTACATTAATGCGTGAAGCAAAAACTTTGTACGAAAATTGCGCGGACTGAGGAGTATAAAATGTCCTACACTTATAGCCTATAAATAGAGGAGTGTAGAATGCTAACATTTTTTTTAAAAGCTTATAATTTGAATTATGGTTGAATTTATATACTAGTTAACATGTGTGTGCCATAGTGGAAGAACCGTTTTACTGCAATCATGACTCTCTGGAACTGATGGATGAAATTTGATATGAAGAGCTATTGCTTCGTAAGCTAGGTTTTTTTTTAATCAAACGACTTATAACAATATAAACTGTGAACCACCAAAACTCATTTATATGTATATAATACGTCTCAATGCAATATTTATATATTTAACCTTACGACCGCATCACTATCGCTGTCGCGTCGCTCGTAAAAACTACAATAAAACCAGCATGAACTGAAAAAGGTTGGGATTATATTTCAACTACGAAAGAGCACTGTTACAACGGCATTCATATTTAATTTGGCGGTGCCGAGGCACTTTCACTTATTACCTGTAGGCACAGGATTTCTGTGTCGTTGTTTTCACGAAGTATTTGGGCCGGTTTTTTGTTGAGGAATGTTTTGCGGCCGGAATTAAAAGAACGCGGCGGCCACACGGTTAATTTTGCGGCCAAGTATTACGGGCACGAATTGTTTGGTTTTAGGATTTTTCAAGCTTTGTTTTAGATAAAATATTTATGAGTTTGTGTTGTTGTTGTTATTTTATTTTTGTACGAAATTGCTTTGAAGTAATATGCTAATTTTATTTTTAAATATATTTTTTCTGTATATTCTTCCGCACCTATAGAAATACAGCCATACTACGATTAACATAACTTAATACGTACACTCACGTTTTAACCGCGTGGGTAAGCAGATACTACAAAACACTATTTGTCGCGATTTAATTAAGCTTCTTTGACATTATATAAACACATGATAAAAGTACTAAACTAAATAGCTTTAAATTTTATTAAACTAAGTAAGCTTTAAATGAATAAAATGTTCTGCGATTTTTCAACTTTACTCGATAGTAGTGTTGAATCATTTTTCTCGATTGACCTATATAGCTCTTACAATAAGTAGGAATATGAATAATTGAATATTCTCAAATCTTTAGAAAAAGGCAAAATATAATTTTCTCGATGTAGCATTACAGCACCATGTTAAATAATCTTTAAAAAGTACTTTAATTACCACTTTTACAAGTCATGTAAAATATTAATTAAGGATTGACGTTGCGAACACACTCCAAACTTATATTATTTTTGATAACAAACTCAAAAATAAATTTTAAATTTTATTTATACTGGGATAAAATCCGTAAAAAGTAATTTTATTTCACACAAACAATCCCCAAAATTAATTTATTTAAAAGTTTTTTTTTATTACTCTACCAATTCAGCAATTTTAGAAACATTGATACAATATATTTTATAATAAAAACTCCTTTCGTAATATGTTAGCTAGACTCGTGCCTTAAAAGATCGTCAGAAATATAAACTAATTTGAACTAATTTTAAATAGTATTTAGTCATGTCACATTAATTTTAGATTACTAGATTGTATTATGTAAGCTTTAAGAGAACTGGTTTCTATCTAATTTCAAGTTTCAGAAATCATATCGTTTCAGCAGATTACTTTTTAACCGACTTCTTTTAAGATTATTCTATTAATTGAATGATATAAATTGTATAGAGTATATTAAGTTGAGTCTCAATAAACTAGAGTAAGATGGATAGACGAATGATATAATACCTACTTTAAGTCGAGAAATCCAAAATCAAAACAGTTTCAATTCAGTCTTCTCTATAGTAGTTACCCATAATACCTGGTAATCCTATAATACCTGGCCAGCGATACACAATAAAACACCAATTAACCAGCCAGTCCATCAATTAGTATATCCTACAAGTATCCCATCACTATCCCGTCGAAATCTGGTGGACGGTAATTTGAAAACTTGAAGTCTGACATGGCTTGACACCCGTTTGGGTAGCGGAACATTTATCATTGGAGCCACTCACTCGTCTACTCGAATTTGTCGCTAAATGACGTTTATGTTATATATATAGCCAAAAAAAACTAATTTTTGTTCAGAAATTGATGATAATATATGAGGTGTTTTATCAAACTCGTATTTATATATTTTTGTTATTTAGTATAGTGCTGAGAAGTAAATTGACATTATCTGCTAACGGCTATAAATCATTCAGTTTAATCCAACCAATTTGTTGAGTAAGAGTTGAGTATTGTTGTGAATGTGGACGAGGCAAAAGTGGTATGCAGAGAACGTAGCGCGTGGAATTCTGTAGTTTCTGCCTACCCCCATGGGGAAAAGGCGTGAGTGTATGTACGTGTGTAATTAAAAAATATATTAATAAATCTGTACTATAACAAATTAATGCAATAATGTTAATACAGGAAATAGAGCCAGCCGTTTAAAAAATGCCTTAAAAATATTGCTAAAGTTATTAAACATTTATCAAAAACGTAACTTTCGATAATAATAATTTTGATAAAGTAAATTTCAATACAACCTCTTTAATCCAGGAAGCATAATGTACAAGTATGTCTGTTAGCTAATGATCTGTTATATCCTTATATCAGTCATAACAGCCCGCTCAATTTAAGTAATCCATTGATATATAATAACGAGCTGGCTTAAGTCGCGACCCATACATTTCACGCCTCACTGGCGCAAGGGATGTAAAAGCGACCCTCTAAGTTCCTAATTGGGTTCGGTGTGTTCATACGCTGGAAGTTTTTACATTTACAGTAAACCCTAAACATATTTATTTATAGAGAATGTTGGTGCAACCCGATGTTTACTATTTTCACTTGTATTTTTTTTACGTTAAGATTTTCTCTAATATCATAAGTACACTGTAGAAGAATTAGTTGTAGATAAAATATGTAGATGTACCAACCCTAAGTATAATAATCATAGTTAGAGCTTGCGGTTAATAAAAATTTATGTAACGTAAAATATTATCATTTTATTTTATGACTGCGTCGTTTTGACGACTGGATTAGCTTAGCTGTATTCAGACTGTGTTCTGTGGTTCAATTGTTTGTGTGATGAACATGGAAATTTGTTCGTCAGTCATGACTGTATTATATTTATGGTTATACAAACATCTATTTAATTTATCAATCACCTAGTATCCATTACAATCCTCGTTGCTTGAATCGAAAAACGTTGTGTCTAAATGACTGGATTTATTATTATTTCTAGGCCTATATTTATTTATTGATATTGCAACGTAGGTATTATGTTTATTGCACTTATATAATATGTTCTGTTGCACTTTTTTTAAGTCAATAAAGTTTCAAATATTCAAATTAAAATGTCACCTACGTAATTGGTAAGTGTCAACCCGACGCTTTGGACACTAGCAACACTATTATTTTCACCACCATTTAGACGAGACTTGTTAAACCTCATTTTTCTTGTAATTTTATTGCATACATTACATACAGATTACCATTCAAACAATAATTACTACTCAGTTGTAGTACAATATTGGCAATGTATAATTATGACCATATTCTTGAAAAATACAGCAACCACAGTCTAATTTATATGTACTTACTCAAGTCAGTCTAGCAGGATGAAACAAAGTTTTTTCTTGCCCTGCGGTACAACACATAATCCTCATTTTTGTCGCGTTGCGGTAACAAAGTTGGAAATGTATTCATTTCTATTATAACAATTGTAGCAAAAACAAAAATAGCATCCAATTTCGGCACTAAATAAGATGCCTAATAGATATTAGGAAAAATATTATCTTATTCTGACCAACAAGTTCGTGGGATAACCTAAGCTACAGATTGAAATATGGATGGATAAGAACAGCTTTTCATAATAGAGATGAATATAAGATAATGAATAACTTTTCATTTTAACTTTTGAGATTCCAACAAAATATTTTATTCTCTTATACAAAACTATTTATTTGTTGAGTCTACATAGTCATACAGTTATCATAATATAAAGGATATCTGCTATCTAACTCGTATTTTTTATGGTTAATGAGAGCTATACTGGTGTATCCACAATTGACAATATGTTTTTAGTCCGCAAAGGAGCGAGCCTATACCTATTTTATTATTGCTATTATAGCCATCTACAGTCTTCTCTTTTCCTATGTTGGGGTCGATACAGGGATGTAAAACGACTGCCATCAGACCTTCTATTGGTTATCAGGGCTTTCGGGTTTCGACCACCACCCATGATTGACTAGGATCTCGTGTGCCAACTGCAGCTAAGGGCTTAATATGCCCTTCGAGTTACCCATCCATGTTATAATGTCGAGTAGCACAGGCTCACTTTCCAGGTCAATAGATTAAGTTCAAATAGATCAAACAATATTTTGGGTTAAAAGAATTATAACGTAATCAAAACATTACTCCTAACTGCCAATTGAGGTCTTTCGAAAATCAAGCAAAACACGTTTGTAGACTATAGCTTCTCTTAGAGAGGAGTTTATAGACTATAGCTCTATAAACTTCTCCCAGAGAGTAGGGCAGTAAGGCAATAAAATAGTTTGCTGACCTATGAGGTTCAAAATTTGTTAATAATCATTATTATCAAGGTATTTAGTTTCTTTATTATATTCAGAATTCTCTGTGCCAGTTATTACTCGTATATAACACAACTAATACCTATCTGCATCTCTGTTTGTTTCTCTTAAAGATGTCAAGTGCCTAATTAAAAAAAGTAGACCCCATTACTCAGCCCTTCACATTGGAAATTGTTACAAGCGGCTTTTTTCAGCGGTTTCCAGCTAACCTCCGGGGAAATCGGCATATTCAATTGCCACAGTAATTTGTAACTGGAAAACGTAATTAGGCCTAACGAATACACAAGGATTGCCGCCGTAATCAACAATAAAATAAAGAGAGTAATTAAAATCACTGCTAAGGTATGCGTCAGCCGTTTTCGGAATTTCTTGAACCAGATTGTAAAAGACATTTTATTTTTCCACTTGTTCAAACAATTAATCTTAGTTTCTTTCGTATTATCCCAAGCGTGGAAGTCGTAGAAAAACAATTACTATTGTCATGACGATAGAGTAGAAATTTGAAGGATACTGACGTGAGACCAGTTATAAGTTATTATATTAAAGAGTACCTGGCTTTACTAGCGCGTTTTTAAAGAATAAATGGTTGTGTGGGGTTGAACTTCCAAAAACGACGAAACACATATGCTTGTATTTCTGATGACAAGCTTAAATATAAAATTTTATTCTTTATGGTGGACTCCGCAAATACATTTTGAACCCTTATTTTACCCGCTTAGAGGACCAATCTTAAGAAATCCTGAAATACGTATTTATTTATTTCTGGCCAAAGGCTTGCATTTCTAACTTGAATAATGATGGATTTAAGAAAGCAATTCTCTGTAACAGTTTCGGATTTCTGCCTTAAAATAACTTTTTGGCTTTAATTAAAATTTTCAGTCGATATTTTACTACATAAATTGAATGAAACTAGTACGTTGTTTTTACAATTCGTAAAGGTCCTAAAGGAAATCTTTTATTATCGGGAACCGTCGCCTGCAAGGCTACATTTTATACAAGTGATGTATTGCATGTCAACAGGAAGATAAGTCAAAGTAAACAAATTATGATTTAGCTTAACCCATTGGAACATTGTTCTGTCGCAATGAATAACAATTGACCAATAACACAATTCATCAGATTTCGCCTTGAAACTTGTAATCCAATTAACTGCTCCATTCAGATTGAGGAAATTGGAGCTAGTTAACATTGCTCCGAATGTTGCACAAATATTTTGATCACGTTTGTGCCAAACTGTGCGTAACTACGCTTTGATGTGGTCGGTTGTTAGTAAACAGTAATATAAATATCTTGACTGTTATCTTAATTCCTGTATGTTTGGAATACAATTAAATATTTACTATCATCATCATCATCATCAACCCATTATCGCCCACTGCTGGGTACGGGTCTCCTCTTAATTGAGAGGGATTAGGCTATAGTCCACCACGCTAGCCTACTGCGGGTTGGCAGACTTCACATGCCATCGAAAATTCTCTCAAACATGCAGGTTTCCTCACGATGTTTTCCCTCACCGTTTGAGCATGCGATAAATACGCACATAACTTCCGAAAAGTCAGTGGTGCGTGCCTTGGGTTCGAACTCGAGACCTCTGACATCTCAGTCCACTGGTCACACCGCTAGGCTACCACAGCATAATATTTATTATACTTTTCACATATTTTATCTACGGATTAGTTAGAAGAAATTAAATAATAGATATCAATAGACTGTGATGAAATCTGTATAAATTAGCTTTAATTAAATGTCTAATATTTGCGTCAGTGAACATATATCTTTTATAGATGTTGGACAGGTTGATGAAAAAACAAACGGACTTTCTCTTATTTTTTATATACTTCATGCTGTCTTTATTTTATTAGTAAAAAAAGAAAATGAAAATATAAGTTTCTGATCTCGAGACGTACGTAAATATAACAAAAAAATTATAAATTATATCGTGGGAAACCCATGCATAGCTGCAGTGAGACGGTAAATACGTTGATCATTGATACGCTCGGTGAACGCAAAGCAAAGCGACTGACAGATCGGTTTCTGCGCCACGGGCGAGGATATTGACTCACATTGAGAACAAATTAATGCAAGATACAAAAACACTGCTGGCGTGTTTTTGTATGTTGCATTAATTAATTAATGAGTTTATTTGTAAACGATATAAAACTCGACCCTATTAATAAACATATATAGGGTCGAGTTTTACAAAAATATAATTTCTTAAAGATGTGTATTTGTATAAGTATCTATTATAATAGACAAACTAATAGATTCAACCCAAGGATTTGAAAACAGAATTAGTCATTACAACGTACATAAGGGTAGCTCGTAAAGGGAAGTACAAGTACCCCGACCTCTAGAAGTTGAAGCGTGAAATACATTGTAACGACGTGATAAAGATTACTTTATTCTAAATTGAAGACACATTAGGGGAAGCACCGCAGGCTTTTAGCGTAATGGTTATCACGCTACGTCGTCGGCACAGTACAGTTAGCAAGTTATTAATACCAGGAATATAGCCCAGATTTCTAATCATCCACGCTTTAACAACCCTATTTTAATTTTAGCGCCTTTTAAAAACGAAAGCAAAATTTTGGTGTGTTAAATGAAAATTTATTTTCTTGCGTTATGCTGTCATAAAATACCATCAAACCTGCAATCGCGAACGGTAAAGCAAAAATGGACCAGGGAACCAGAAAATGGACTTGTTGTGAAAATTTACTACACCTAGATGTGCACTTACAAGCACATCTAGGTGTAGTAAATTTTCACAACAAGTCCATTTTCTGGTTCCCTGTGTATGTTTTAGTGTCCATGTAATAGGAAGCAAATTTTTCCATTAATCCGGCACAGATTAAAACTCTGAGCTGCTATGAAAATTGGCCAAAAGTAAAACGTTATACACTGTCCTCGACGTGAGAATCCCAGAACCGAGACTTCATGCTAAGCGAATAAATAAATTTTAGTAAGAAAAAAATGTCCTATGTCCAACAGTGGACGTCGTCGACGTGACTTTTCTAAGATAATATAAGATATTTTTCATTAATAAATATATTTTCTTTACTTGAGTTTGTCAAAACTAGATCTAATGCACAAAATACGATGCATCTACAATATTTATAAATAAGTCCAAGACTAATTATTTCTTAGAGTAACCCGTGCAAAACAATAAATGGCTTGATTATACAACACAAAAAACGTTATAATTTATTTCATCCGATGTTAATTCTACGCTACAGTGGAAGAGAGTCGTTAGTTAAACAAAAATTGCCGAGACAAAAAAACGCGAAATAATAGAAAAAAGGAAAAAACCAGTTAAACCAAACGGGAAAAAAATTTAACCCTTTTATAATATTCAACAAAGGAAAGTTGAATTACTCTGGAGATACTTTAAAGCGATAATAAATTGGGCGCATAACAATACCATTACTTCCTTGTGGCCTGATTAATTGTTGAACTCACAGAACTGTGTCGCCTCAAGACATCTAGCCCGCCAAATAATTATAATCTCGATTCAGATAAGCCCTTCCTTAAAATAATGAAAAGCGAAGTAAAAGTCGTCGACGTCTTTAAAAGTAGTATTTTCCGCAAATCACTGCTCTTACAAACAAAAGCAAAACTTTAAGCAAAGCGACATTTGTTCGCCAATTATAAATTTATTAATTAATAATATGATAATTAGGTACAAAAAAACCTTTAATTTGCCTCTCAACAGAGGGATCTCAATATGTTCAGAAAGTTTACTTATTCGATATGTTAACCTCGAAAGGTGCAGTAGAACAGAGCAGAACCTTACAGAATGATTGTTTAACGTCTTACTTTGCCATGAGCCGCATAAATAAAAACACCCAAGCATAAACGAATAATTCCAAACCTATATAATTCTCTCTAGTCAAAATAAACGCATATAGAATCATACAGCATAGTTAGAACCACGATAAAAAAAGGTTTTTTTTATTTTAAAGAAAAGTGTTTTAATTATTTATACGTAGGTAATATTATTCCACTGCTAAGAATATCACCAACAACATTATTACTTCACAGTGCAATTTCCTAATAGTCAAATACTCACTATAGTTGAGAGCTACTTAAAAATTGATTAGCTTAGCGTTTGAGAATTTGGCCGTAAGAGTGGAAGACGCAGCCATCTCGCTAACTAACGACTACGCCGACGCTGATACATTGGAGGCTAAACGCTTACCGCGATCACTGGCACTTGATTGAGTGTCCCTGTTTATCCCGCAAGGGAAATGAGCGTGATAATTTATGTACAAAGTTATATCTCTACGCCATCTACTCTTGAAGGTCATTTGAAAATAACAGCTATGACGCAGTGTTTGGGACGGATACTTTATATTAGTAGAGCTAAGATGGTGTTTAGTTTTGATGTAGTAAAACAAACAATATCTACTAAAGATCATGTTTAAGTTGTGATGGCCTATTAATAATTTATCCAGTGAACTGATTTAACAGTGAAGGGCGATCGCTTTTGGGAGCTGTCTTTACTGTCGACGTTCAAAATGAGCCAATTAAATTTGGCCTATTTTGAATAAATTATATTTTGATTTTGATTTTGACTGTAAAGTCAAAGGCTCGAGATTGATCCCAAGGCACGTACAACTGATTATTCTTGTGTTTATATACGGGCAATATGACCAAAGGGTGAAGGAAAACATCGTGAGGAAACTTGCATGCTTGCCAAGTTTTTAGATGGCGAAGAAAGACTACCAACCCTCACTAGAGTAGCGATGTAGGATGAAAGACTTTAGCCTAATCCCTTTCAAATGGGAGAACATCCATGCCCAGCCGTGGAAAAACAAATGGATGAATTAGAGAGACGGAGAGAGAAGGTTATTTACTAAATAATCGCACAGACATACACAAGTGAAAAGGAAAATCCTGATGTGTATTTAACTCATTTCTGCAAAGTATGATCCAAATATGGATACGCCTTAGTGCAAAAAAGCCTATTTTAATTTAATTGCCTATTTGAATCTGAAAACTCCGAGCTTTGTAATATACACACGATTACAAAACAAACTAATTTATCACAGCCTTTTCATTCGTGTCGTGTGCAGAAAATGAATAGTGTGGTATGATATACTTTGTCACCCGTTTGTGTCTCTAGTATTTTGAACTTAACCGCCTTATATTTAAGAGCGTTAATTTTGCGTGGAAAATTCTTTGATTCCATATAGTAACGGCATAAAAAATTCGATGCTCGACTGGTTCATAGATTTAGTGGTCCATGTTTCCTTCTTTAGGTAAGTCGTATTTGCGCTACAGGATTGTCTCTAAAAAAACATACAAATGAAACATAGTCCTACTCCTTCTTTGTAGTCGGTTCAAAACTCTCAGACAAGTAAGCAGGTCATTAGGCAGATGGGATTATGACTTTGCACCAGGTCAATGTCAAAGTGAGACGTCCACAAACTGTTAAGTCATATGCCACAAGTTCGGAATTCAAGGCACTTATTAATTACTAGCGGTCGCCCCAGCTGCGCACGGGTAGATAATATAAGTATTTAATAAATATTGAAAAAAAAATAAACCTTGATTGAATTTTTCATACGGATCCCTAATATTTTAAAAAATAAAATATCGCCTATTCTCAACACGGATAGCGTAGCATTGTAATGGTGAAATAATTATTCAAATCGGTCCAGTAGTTTTGGAACTACTACTTATAGGATTATGCCTGAGTGACTTTCTCAATTGCATGATGAAGTTTCGAAAACTTCCAATATCGACGTGGTTGATGGTAGATTATATCCATCAGCCATACTAATATTATATTAGTAAGTGTAATTGCGAAAATATATATTTCTGTTTAGTCTTTACGCTTAGGTAAACCATTGAAACGAATTAAATGAAATTTGGTATACAGCCTTTATCAGCAGATGAAGTCGTGAGCAGAAGTTGGTTCATATAATGTTATATGACTTTAATCGTCACGGAGAAGTTCCTCATCTTCAAACAGTTATAGTAAATAACTATCTATCATTCCTCTTTTACTTTTACAAGGGCACTGTTTATTGGCAATGCGGTTATCTGACAACTAGAAGCGGCCCTTCATACATTATTCAACGATGCCCGCTCATCATACGCCCATATCGGTTGAATGTAACCCACACTTTATTGCTTATTTTTCTCCTCTAAATATTATATAATGCTCTCTACAACATAACTTTGTGCTGTTCATGTTTGTTGGGTTACGGAGGGTTGTGATTTAGACGCATGTAAAAGTATTGATAATGTGAAGAAAGTTTTTGGGAAAGGATATTTTTGGGATTATATAAATATTTTACAAGTGGTAGTTTTGTACGGAATAAAATCTTAATATCACTATTTATTTATTATTATTATAATAATGGCTACTTTTTACGAAAATCGTACGCCATTCCTTGTTCAGCGTGACTCTAGATCCTGGTTGCAGTATAGGATACGAAACCTCGCAATTAAAATATACATAATAGAAAATAAATACTACATCGTGACAAAAACCGTAGATATATGTTCATTTCAATGCCTAATATTGGGAGTTGAAAGTGTCAACCATCCATAGGTTTTAAACACAATTAGAAGTGTCGTAGACTTTGCTGGAATGGCAATAAAATGACAAAGAAAAGAGAGTGATATATTAGATTGAAACCACAAGGGTGACTCAACCAATGATTTACCTTTGGATTAATTGAAGCCACTCATTCATTAGTAAATCATTAAAAATAAAACTAAATCGTATTGTAAATTGCGTAATTAAATGATTGCGCAATCTAAATCAATGCGTAAAACTTTACGCTGACAAACAACATTCCCGTATTCGCAACAAATAGCGTTATTCCAAAAAGGTTCACATTTCCATTAAAAAAATGAATACCACAACAGTGCAGACAATCCATTTGCCCCGCTTAGAACGAAACCAATAAAAGCCATAACCATTGGGCAATACCGGTCAGTTCGCAGATTCACAAAAACCGTTCCAAACTGCCACCGCCATTCAGTTGTGCAAAATTGGTTCTGTTTACGAAGTGCACTTTGTATTTTTAAGATCACAACTTTACTGCAGCAAGTAAGAGAATGCAACTGATTTATGAAGCTGAATAGAAGCAAAAACTGTAGAAAGACTCTTTAAATTACTTCATTTAAATTTGTTTTATTATATTGTTCAGTCTTTTATAAGAAACGTTATTATTTGACTGATAACGTATAGTTTATAGCACTTTGACATTGTTACTATCGCAGCCCATATATTTTTAAAGAATTACTGGCATAATTATCTGTGTATTCTGAAGCACACTTGTTAAGTAAGTAGTCATATGCCAAAGTTAGTCACATAGGCAGAATAGGAAGTCAAAAATGATAAAGACATTTTTCATATTCGAAAACCTATAGTCTTACTCCGAATAAGCGTATAAGCAATAACTCCGATCACTGCCCAAATTCGCGAAATTGGTTTCACAAAAATTGCTCAAAGCCGCGGTACCACCTGCGCAAAACGCCGGTGTATTTACAAAGTGCAAACTATATTCGCTTCCCTTGTTTCCTGTGATGAACATTAACCTGCTCAAAAGCTGAAACGGCTCCCCTGTACTGAACGCTGCACTCCAATAAAACTTTTGTTTTTCCTCGCACTAAAAATGCGCACGACCCATTTCAATGCACCGACTGCAATTATGGTGGGTTCTATGAGTATGGTAGGTTTTTAATGGTTCTTGATTGAAGTTCTGCCTCATTGGTCTAGTGATTGCGATTTACTTGAGCGTTAGTTAAACAATTAGTTATTCCTTTTTGGGTTTCAACTCCCGTGTGAAGACAAAGATTGTTTTGGGTATTTGTAGACATTCTTAGTAGCAGACAGCCGATTTGATAAGCAAGTTTTAGCGCTTTAATACATACGACCGTATATGTCTAAATTTATATTTATACTTACTCTCTTCTATTAATTTATCTATCCCACTACTAGACACCAGTCTCCTCTCTTGTGAGAGGTTTTGTTTCCACCTATGCTTGGCATAGGCAAACTTAACCTACCATCAAATCTCACTTTATCTTAAACTGTTTGAGCATGTGATAAATACTCACGTAACAACAAAAAGACTATAGCCCGTACTTTGGGATCCAGCAGACTTCACAGTCCACTTGTTACAACCTTGTAGCAACCTAACCTTGGCCTTCAAGGATATAATAGTGATGATACCTTATATTTGCTTTATGTTGGCGTGAACTAACTGCATGCCATGCGATTAATGAACTTTTTTTTACTCATTAGAGCGTGAGTCGTGACCTGCTAGCACTCACACTAATTGTTTAACCATTGTGCTGATAATTGCTCCCTTGACCTTAGATTAAGACTTTGATATTGGTTTATTTCTCATAGTTAAGTATTTCTTTTGAAGTGAAGAAAAAAGTTAATTCTCTTATGTTATGTTAACTGTGTGGAATTTAGTACAGTAAAATGTTCGTAAAAAGAATAGGTATAGTAAATATAAGTAATTAATTTATTCTTAGTAATAGGCCCTGCGAGTTTGATATCATTGCTTGTAAAAAATCAATGAACTGAAATCCTAATTCAAAGAATAATCAAAAAATGTATTAGTTGCATATTAATCTCAATGAAAATGTTAGAAAAATAAAGGTGACGAATTATGGTAATACATTCGCTTGCTAACATTTTTCACGTACGTCAAGTTTCTTAGCGCTAAATGAATATTCGTTCTCAATTATATTCTAATTTACATACAACCTTTCATATCCCTGACCATAACTCACACGTGGTCATGCCGACACGACAATTCACAAAACGTAGTCCTCGAATGAACCGCAGGGCAAATGGCGACGTTGCAAAGGGTTTCTTTACTCTATACGTGGCGTCGTAATAACCAATGGTAGTAGCATTATTATTTCGTTACAGAGCACCATGAACTCTAACAATGTGTATCTAAGGTGACATTTTGTATGAAAGACGGTCGTGAATGCGAGAACAAGGGTCGCCCGCCACTATATTTACGGGCCCAACACTGCCATCGAGAAAGTAAACATAGAATAGTGGCGGTGCGTATCGATAAAGGTTTATCGAATTTATCCATTAGCTTGTGTATTTTGGCGCTAAAATAGTTCAAGTGTATAGTAGTCAAACAAGGAGGTGTTTAAGATTAATCTGTATGGAAATGTGGGGACGCATAAGAGATTACAGTATGAATAAGACAAGCTTACAGCCCTATACAAACTGTCGGGTCGCCGGCTTGTTCAAACTAAACAAGTTAGCCAACTATGTAATGTTTGTAACAGACAACATGTTTGAAAGCTTTTAGAAATGTTATTCATGACTTTGAAAAGGCCTTAAAAATATATAATAACCGAATCAAAGTAATTTTTTGTTCTACTACATTCTCCAGATCATGTTTTCAATAAAACAAGAGTTACTCGAAGCGTAGATATTAAGTGAAAGAAAAAATGCCTTTGTTTGTTACTAGAGACCCGCCCTGGCTACGCATGTGTATATATAGGCATTATGAGTGTTGTGCCCTTACATAAACTTGATAGCAATGATTTAGCATCATGGTCAGGACATCTTTATATTATGTCATAAAGGATGCGTAAACACAACTCATACGCATATACTGTTTCTGGATTTTGATAAATAAGACCATTATACTTTGTCATCGTCTTGTCTTTTGCATCCTACTCTTCAAATGTAAGATGAAAGTCTTTCAGATTATATGTATTGGATATTTGGATTTTTTTTATACCACAGAGGTAGTTAAAAAGCTTACTATAACATAACCTTTATAAAAAAATTCTACGTTATGCACTATTTTCAAATTTTAGTGCGTATTAACCAGTGGAGGCAGTCAGTAGGTACAGTCGAACCTCTTCAACAGCTTCGTAGAACGCATTCACTGCCGCTACCGCGTTTGTAAGTCGATTTACTTCTAACCTAACCTTTTTTTTGTAGTTAAGAGTCATCAGATTCACATTTGTGGCCTTCAAATACGCATTTTTTATCTTCGCGATATGTGTGGACGCGTTATCACAGTGAAAGACGATATTGTTGCCAACTTTTCGCGAACTTTTTCTAACACTCTAGATAAGCATTTATACGCATAACAATATATGGTTACTGTCCTTTAGTGTTAAAACGACACAGTATAATGTCTTATTTTAAAAAGCAGACTTTTTTTGCTAACGCTTTTTCTTCGCTTTCCTAACATTCATCAAAATGCTCAAGGAAAATTGCAAGCTCTTGGTTTACTCCAATGTCTAATATGGTACAAATTTGGTTACAAGTATTTTTTGTCCATTTTAATCAGTTATTGTATGATAATATCTATATTGGATTTAATCAGAGCAATCTTCAACTTTTAGCTTCATACAGATAGTAAATTCCACGTTTTTAATTCTGCGAATATCGAATACAAGTAATTGTGACACATGGGACCTCATAACCAAATGCTAATTAAAGTTTCTGGCAGTTATCGTAATGTCTTAAGCTACATAAAAAAAATATAGTGAAAAACCATTCAACTTTTATTTAATTATGTCAAATTCATAGTAATAGCGGCATAAAATTTTACATTTTCGAATTTCATAATTTCTTTTTGAATTGCACAACTTATTTTTTATTTTTTTATCGTACTAAGTGGTCAATTCCTTAAACATTCGGTATCATCATCATCATAAGGATGTCTATGACAACCAGTCCTGCTTCACCCGTATCCAGTGGATTCCAGCGACCTTTACCAGCTCATCGGTACACTATGCAGGATGCCTACCCACGTTGCCAGTACGCAGTATAATCCACGTAAGAGCTGGTCTTATTCCTACTCACACTTAATACTCACAGTTCATGTGTACTGAGGTTATAATAGGGATTGATTACGTTAGTGTCTCAGCACTGATTAATTCACAATAACGTTTGATATAGGTAGGATTGTATCAAGTGGCGTGTAACAAACTATGTCACCATTTATCGTAATTCCATCTTATTGTATTTGATTTCTGATGAGGAAGTGAAAATGGTTCAGTGTACCTACATACATATATTGTAGTGATTTGTTATTTTCTATGTTTATAGCTACTTGATAGTATATACAAAGATATGTAGGGAATAATGATAAGAAACGCACCCACAGTATTGGAGAAAACTGTATTTTTTTTTTAATTATGCGCAGATTTCACCTATTAAATTATTGAAGTTTTCATACCGATAAAATAAAAAGATAAGAATAAATATAATATACCTTAAATTCATCGCGTATAATGTAACATTCTAGTGTTGACATAATTTTAAGATCGGTCCAATAGTTTTGGAGGCCAGGTATGTAATACAAACAACCATAAAATAAAATAAAAACAAATCTTTCCTCTTTCTAATAATATAAGTATTAATAGTACATGTATTTATTATACATGTATATCGTAATTTTTTGTTTAATGTAGTATTTTTCCTTAATATAGTAGGTATGGTTATTACTGTAAATAAAAAAATATCCATAAAATGTAACAATCTGTTAGGTCTTTTCCAAAAATGTTAACATTTGCGTTGTTCATATGTGCGGGGTGTTGATAGTTTGTTTCACATATTACAGTACCCTATCACGAACATAAAACGTAATGGTTGAAACTAGGTATTGTTGTAACGGAAAACATTTCATTTTATAGTTCGACACACAAAACTTTATTGTTGTAAGCACACCCCTATATAATACACACAAATAATTATTGTTTTGGTGAAACGGCACGAACAGGCAGGTTGGGCTGCCTGTGAGCTGTACCTACTATCGCAACAGTTTAAAATAAAGTTGCACTTAAAAAATATCCCCTGCATCCTGCATAATTTTAAAGCATTTTAGCAATTGCTTTGAGTTTAGAAATGAGCAAGTGATAAAAAAAGAAATAGTTGTATTAGAGATGTTCTTAGTCATATATTAACGGACCATCAAGAGAGAGATAGTACATATATAGAAAGAAAGCAAGTGGATATGTTTAAGCACAATAATGAAACAGGTAAAACAATCAAGAGTATAAGTACCAACTAAGTAAAGAGAATGATTTTGGCAAGGCAGGAAAAAAACATAGCGAGCCCGATGAGCGCCCGTAGACTCTGACGCAACCGTATAGAATTATTATAAGTATAGGTTATACTCGAGTAATTAACACAGAAATACTCACAAAAAAAAAATTATGAACTTTTATTCTACGTATATCGTAACAAAGTCTGGAGTAGCCCCATAATGAAAGGGTTTTATATTTTATAGCCGTATTTTTTTTAGGCTTGCTGGACAGGAAATCTGCATAAACCACGAGTTCTGCAGGAGTGCTATAGAAGAATGCTTCTGCTAAGCGTAAAGCAACTCAGCTGATGTTCATCCTATATTCCATGCCATTATCATGTCAGCTGGAGGACGTCCACTGCTGGACATAAACCTTCCCAAAAGATTTCCACAATAACCGGTCTTGGGTCACCCGCAGCCAGCTGGTTCCAGGGACCTGGAACCAGCTATGCCATAGTTAACATTAATTACTTTTCGTAAGTACTGTGACTGGGAAAGCTTGTGACGCAAATCGCTGACTCATCGACAGTATCGTCGAAAACCGGTCTCAGAAGGGAGTAATATATTATGTAGCTACATTAGAATCTAACAACACTAACGTAATTAAGCAACTACGTAGCGACTCCTTAATAGCGGTAGCGAAGTTTACTGTGCAACTTGCATAATATATACAGAACCCACGACTTCGACTAGCAGGCAGCGGCCCTCCGTTTCTCAATAAATGGTTGAGAGACACCTTTCTCCACCCAATCGAACTCCAAAGTGATCACCCAAGTTATATGAACTTGTGCTTTTAAGTCATAGATTGATTTTCAAGTAGATCAAAGTGTGATTGAGATTTGATCACTATTTCCTCTATTAATGCGACTTCAAACTGTGTTAGAAACAATAGTAGTATTAATAATAGTAGTACCTCTATATATCTCTTAGAGTACTACAGACATAAGAATATAATTAAGACTTCAGATTATAGTTATGTTTGAGATTAAAATTACTTATTGAAACTAAATTGCGAATTTTCCTTGTCCTATGAGTTAATTGAGTATTATATTTATTTATTTGTTCACGTGTCAGAATACGGACAGACGGACTGACCAAGGCTCTTAAATATATTTATATTCGTTTAAAATAATTCTTCACAATTATTAATAAACTCAAACATAATATCCATGATATTTATGTATTTACTCTGGCTATGTCACTATTTGAGTATTTACTAAAATTGTAAATGCATGCATAAAAATACGTACATATATCCCTCCTTTTAAGCAATCGCGTCAATAGCATAAAAGTGAACGACCAATTTTGAGTACAATATATTCAATACAACTGTAGTTAAATAAAATTTCATAACAATAAAAAAATATGTGCGAAAAAAATATTAGGTACAATAACACACAAAGCTATTATGGTAGCTGCCCGTGTTATCGTCCCACTCGTGCATACCTATTGACTGTTTTTGTCGCATTGCAATGTCACGCACGTAGGGTTAGTGCACTAGTCGTCAGCACATTGTTCACTAACAATAGTGATACAGTCGACCTAATGACAACATCAGATCGACTGTATCAACATAATTACTCTATTACAAATCCGTGGGCAATCAATAGTTTTAATGAAGAAGAGAATATAAGGTAGGTACTCATTAAACTCTATTGGATGAGTTGCAGTTGTTCAGTTGACCTCGCACACTTTGATTTTAAATAATAATAATTTATTGAAAACAAAGTGAATACACAGTTAATAAATAATAAATAAATAAATATTCCTGGACATTATGACACAGCGCCATCTAGTTCCGAGCTAAGCAACGAGGCTTGTGTTACAGATACTAGTCGGTTGATATACTACATATATACTTTTTTTTTGTAAATACATAAATATTATACATAGATACATCCATGACTCGGATACAAATGTTTATGCTCATCACACAAACAATTGTCCCTACCGGGATTCGAACCCGGGGCCCATAGCACAGCAGGCAGTGTTAACTACCGTTGGACTAATTGGGTCGTCAAGTTACATTAAACACTTTATCACCATCAACACAGCTATTGTCCCACTGCTAGTCTTACTCCTCATTAGAGAAGGATTAGGATATAACTAGCCATAGATATAACAACACGTCATGTCACTTTGAAAAAGTTGACGTTTGTCAACGATTTGATATGCTGTGTTCGTTGTGTGCACAAACAAGCTTTAGGGCGGAAACCCACCGCTGCACAAGGAGAGGCGTAGCATGCGCATCAAGCTTCACTTTGTAAGATGAATGTAATTGAACAAAATGTATGTATGTGTGTACTCGCGTAGCTCAACGCTGTCAACGCCATGCACGCTGTACACGCAAACACGCATCTTCATTGGGGGACTGTTACAGTTATGCAACAGTACAAATGTAGACCCACGTTGTCATATAAATGATATGCATCGCGTGCCCGTGCACAGCAGACGCAGCGGTGGTTTTTCGCCTTTCGTGTTCAATAAATACTAGACATATCCAAACGCATTCAATAGCTCGAATTTCTAGATAGAAATGAGTGTTTTGAGGAGAGAAGATAGGGAAAAAAGTGTCAATTTTTTTATCCTCTTTTATTATTTAACTTGTTACATATTATTCCGTCTGTTAATGATGCTGATGATTCTTATGTATACGAGTTTTATTAACCTTATGTATTTGTTATTTCGAGTAACGCGATAGAGAAAGCAGACGAGGAATGTGGCTTGCCCACAATCGGTAATGTTATCCAGTGCTCTTCGTTAAACTTTCCATTATAACATTTCAGGAGCTTTTCTTCAGCCCAATGGGCTACTGAAACTCTCAATGGTAATTAATATTCTATTGTGCTTATAATTCGTTACCAGAGGGACCAATCACAAGGAAACAAGGTCTTTATAGTCTCATCCATCATACTTTTCATCCTACTTATAACAGCTATCCCTTAACGCATCTTTTCTAATTCTCATGGGCCTTTTGCCCCATTCTACTAAATAAATTTTAAACACAGAATATTGTTGAGAATCTGCTGAGAATTAACTGGATCTCATAATCCAATTTATTATTTTCTGCTCTGAATACTTTTGCTGTATTATTCTTCATCATTTAATGTCAAGCCAGTTACCAACTTCACGTTTAATTTCAGCGGATTCTATTTACATTTTCTAGCATAATGCTGAAAAAAGTACCTACTTAGTTACCTTACGGGTACATAAACTGCTCAATTTCAATATCAATATACCGCAATAAAATCTGTTGAAAGGAGTTTTATTATAATGTATTTTAGTCGAGTAAGTGTAAAAAAACAATATATACGATTTCCATCAACATCGTATCTTAATTAATTATTTATATGGAGAATTACTCTAAACAAATTATTACTGTATATCCGGTTTAACAAGAGAAACAAACTCCATTTAGATGCCAGGATTCTTCAATGTACAAACAAACCTCGATCCTATCTGCACGGATTACGAGCAGAATAATAAAAAGGCTGAGCGAAGGCTTACGCTGAAATAAGTTTAGAATCAACTGAAATAAACACTTAAAACGATAACGATATTTGAGAACTTTATTTAAACTAAATAAAGATATTTTTTTTATGTTATGTCGGTGACCGAATGTCTCGATTGCGTTTTACATTTGACATTAAACATTGGTCGAAAACGTGTGACTATAAATTTTAAGTATCGATTGTTGAAAGAAACATACCAAGATCGTGTATAAAAATAACGATCAAAATAATGAACCCGTTTAGAGGAACAAGATTCACGATTTTAATAATAAAACTCCGATATAAAAATTTAATGAAGCGTGTCTTAAGTACGAAGAGATCATTAAAAACAAATGTCCGTTGTCAAGTTTCCTTCGCCAAGTTACTGTCCATACTAACCGCAAAGAAATTAATCAGACGATAAAATGCAGAGCGGTAAAAGAGTTTCCTAACTTCCCTATTTAATGGCTTACAAAGACCGAGTAATTGGATTAAACTGAAGGTAATTCAGCTATTTTCGTTGTTTTGTAATCCGTAATGAATGAAGAAACAAATTACTTTTAGGGCGACTCTTGTTTTGCCAATGATGCAACTCTTAATTTTGTAATTAAAATTAAGGTGTACAGATTGATATTCTTTTTCTACAGTGATTTTAATTCGCCATTAAATGTAAGTGTCATCATCAATTTAATTATCATCCCACAGCTGGGCACGGGTCACCTCTAATTTTTCTGAGGGATTAGGTTATAGTCCACCATACTGCAAGTTAGCAGACTCCATAATACTAATCTCTCAAGCACGGGAGTTTCCTCACGATGTTTTACTTCACCGTTTGAGCATGTGATAAATACGCATATAAGAGCTGTAACAGCCTGACACGACTAGCCGACTGTTAATGTCAAAGATCTTGAGTTCAAACCCAGCGAGGGGGGGGGGGGGAGCGGCGCACGGGGGTAAGGGTCAGAGTTCTAAGTCAGTGATTAGTGGTTTTTCGGAATGTAAGCATAAGTACTATAATGAAATGCTTCCTTTGTTGTGGCTTCGGAAAAACATTAAAAAAGTATGTCACAAAAACCTGGCCACTTAAATACGAATGTAAACTTATAAAGTACTTACTAGGATTGACAGCATGCCCCTCGTCAACCACGTGCATCGAAAGGTGAAGCAACACCAGCAACGATGCTGATAACTGTAACAAAAACACATTGACGTTAATATTATATAATCAATTTAACATTGAATTTGGTATCCAACCGCGGATAAATAGTATAACATGTTTCTACATGAAAAAGCTTGAGTGGGTCGAGCAAAATACCGTTTGGCTTATCCGCTATTATCTGAAGAAGGTCGAAGTTTGGATTTATGTCCGGTTAAAGCGATAATTGTACATCAGTACGTCTCTTTGGCTCTTTATACTTCTTTGGACATACAGACGCGACAGTAAGTTAGACCTTGACATCTGATTATCATTATAATTTTAGAGTATTTAACGCAAGCACCGCATCATAGACGATTCAGAGAATGTAAGTTCGCTGCCTCAGATTACATGATAATCTTATGGTATCTAAACTAACCTATTTAGAGTCACAAAAACACATACACAACACAAACTACGGTACAATTTAAAGGCGTTAGTTAAACTTGAATCAAAACTTGTTTTTCGAAATCCATAACTTATTCCTTTGAGAAACTTTTAATGCAAAAGCCTTTTAATAAAAAATGCCTTGCTTATAATATCGCTGGCACCGGCGAGTAATTATTTTTAGGTCCATTCTCCACATGACACCTTTCGTAAGCCGTGTAAAAACGCCAACAACTGTGGGGATACAATGCGACTACTGAATTGCATTAAAATTCCTTTGTCTAGAGTGAAATGAAAAATTGTGTTTATACCCGCAAACCCTGTCTTGAATATACCTCGGAGCTTTTTGTTAATGATACTGCAAGTATTTCATGAGGTACCTCTAATATTAAATATCTACTTAACTTTTGCAGAATGATGAAAATTTAATTTAAAGTTTAAAAAAATAGATTCCATAAAGACTTTTTTTGTGATTCGCTTCGGTATTGCTATTTTTACTAGTAGTTTCATTGTTAGAATTACAGTTACTTTAGACTTCGGATTACATAGATTTTAACGTAATGGCGCTACGCGTTATACCGTCTTTTATTATTATTCTGTAAGTTAGTAGTTCTGTAAATCTCCTATGGATTGATGAATTATTATTAAAAGAACAGCTGGGAAAATCCAAGTCCACCAAAGTTTATTTTATTTTGAAATTATTATATTCTAATATTTTACTTGTGATAGCCACTCTGGCTATCCAAATAAACAAATTATACGACCGATTAATGTATATTTTTTGGGTATATTTGGTAGGTAAGTAGGATTAAAATAGGTTATCAAGTATTTTTACCTCCTTCCTCCCCATTTTTATTGCAAAATTTGTATTTTTATATAGCTAAAACGTGCATGCCAGTTCAGCTAGTAGTACCCGCATATAATTAGTAGACGCAATATGCCACGATATAAACGGAAGGCATTATATCAATGTCACTTCACGTTGTATAATTTTTCAGTGATGAGTAATTAAAACGGGGCACGAGAGGTTTATTACAATATCAATGGTCGCGTGAGGGCAAATTTGTATTCGTGTTTTTTAGCAGTCACTATATCAGGGGCGGTATGTCACCGGTCCTTGTGGAAATCTATAGACCCTTCTGTTGTGACTCTGGTTGATTTGATAATTATGATAAATGGCGAGATGAAGAAACTAGTAATATACTATCTTTAACGATTAGTTAGAGTTTGTCGTGTTAATAGATAGAAGAAGTCAATATAATTGAATATTGCAAATAATAGAACAATTAAGTTAAAAATAATACTTAAATTTACTACTAATATTTACTCTTTGATATATCTAAATCAGTTAGACAGCAATTAACAAACTAGAATTAAAATCCAAATTTTTTTTTTAGCGGTAGACATTTTCATTTTACTCACGGACAAAATATTGGAGTCATTTATCAATTCGGAACAAGTAGCAAACAAGCGTTAATTGCCATAATTTCCGTCATCAGCCTTTGAGTTGGCTCACGTAGAAATTATTTGCTTTTAATTACTATTGGTACTTTCATAACTTCCGTCTGGTGTGGGTGCGTTCATTTTAACTAAACGTTTTGAACGTTTAAAGGGAAGCGGTAGGGAGGATCATCATTTTCCATGTTTGCATGACGACTTAACCACACGAAAGCTATGTATATATATATAGATAAACGTGTGCTGTTGAAACTGTGAATAATTATTTTAAAATCACAAATATTTGATGTCAAGTCAAAATCGTTATTAAAAATATATCTATCGATGAGTTGGTTCTAACTCTTGTTTCGCCCGATAAATTGAACACAAAGATAACATAATTAAATTACGGTAATTGACGATCCAGTTAGTCCAGCGGTAGTTAACACTGCCTTCTGTGCTATAGGTCCCGGCTTCGAATCCCGGTAGGGACAAATGTTTGTGTGATGAGCATGAACATTTGTATCCGAGTCATGGATGTATCTATCTATAATATGTATGTATTATGACCAAAAAAAAGTATATTTATGTAGTATATCAACCAGCTAGTATCCGTAACACAAGCCTCGTTACTTAGCACGGAACTAGATGGCGCTGTGTGCCATAATGTCCAGGAATATTTATTTATTTATTTATAATGTAGTGCATGCGGTGCTTACTTTTAAGAGATTGATGCATTATAAATGTTTTATTGTCTGATAAAATTACTGTAATATTCAGTGTAAACAATTGTTAGTGAGCCAGATTCTCACTCTCACAGAACTGGAACATAATCTTACTACCAAGAAAAACCATCATCGTTTTGATACAATTGATTATTTTATTAATTCTGTTTCACTTGGAAAATTCTACTACATGCAGAAACAATAATATTCAAGTGGATGCCTTTAAGCAAAATAAAAACACTGAATTTGAGTGGAAATATAAGCCGTATAAAGAAGTATTTTTTAGGCCAATACACCAGGAGGTAGGTACTTTTAGGAGGTAGGGATAGCGAGATTTCTCGCTCAAATTGAGCTGCCCAACTGAGGATGTACGCCTTACAGAAAACCGCAGTAAATCAACAATAGTTGTCTTTCTGCGAGTGAATAAGGTATCAGAGCTCATTGGGGGAGTGACTATTCTGACAGCATAGGAATTTTTTGCTGTCAGTTCAGTAACTCAAGAAACCTGAACGGTTTCTAAGGGGTTTGGCAACGCATTTGCAAGCCTCTGGTGTTGCAAATGTCCATGGGCGGCGCATGAGCCGTCTGCACGTTGGCCGCCTTATCACCATAAAAAAAATACAGGGTATATTGGTACTCCTATTTAGTCACCTAACTTCATTATGTATCAATTCTACTTGTAATTTCTCTCTCATATTAGAAATTTAGACGTATTTTATGTCGTGCCCTTTGTGCCCTTGTACAAACTTATGTCTGCCCCTAAATTTAGTCCTAAATCCTCCTTTAAGTAATACTAGAAGCCCTATCCCACTTTATCGCCTTTCAGCACCGTGAATACATAAAACTGAATATATTGTGTAGAGTGTAGGCACAAAAAAGAACACTTAGAAGAACTTTATGATAATATAGTAAAACTAGATTAGTCCCGCGGTTTCACCCGCCTTCTTTGAGTTGTCGTGTAATTTTTAATACTCAATAGCCTTCCTCAAAAATCAGAATATTGAATGCAAAAAGAATGTAAAGATTCGCATTCAAACAAAAATCTCGTCGCTTTCTATTACACAAGACCTAAAATATACCAGCAAAATGTGAGTAGGTATACATTAGTACTCCTCTGCCTAACCCATCGGGGACGACAGGCGTGAATCAATTTGTCCCGTTCTAATAGAATGGACAATTAAATATCCACTCACGATATTACCTTGTGCTGGTCTTAGGTACTAAGCATCGTTTATAAGGTAAGGGTATAAGATCTAATGATTTATTGCTAGGAAAAGTTCACATTAATCTTTTTCTCATTTATATTGCCAGGTGGAGCGGTGGAGGGGAAGATTATTGATGGAAGCTTGTCGCCAAGCCGTCAAACCTTAATGTCCGTTATAACGGTAAATTGAGATGACACAACTCTATGAAGAAAGAAAAAATTGTAAAGACTAAAATCTTATTTTATACTTCTCCGACACTACATTTCATTCCAATCAATTGAATCTCCGATCCAATTAGCCCAGGGGTATTAATAGCTTGTGTAAAATGTTGTGTGAGGCGCATGGATATTTCAATCAACCATCTCGAAGCAGTCCGAATATATGTATATTTATTATTATTATTTATTCATTCCAAATTATCAAAAATATAGATCACAGATTCGTCACTTTCTTTTTCAGCAGAGATAATATCTGTGTGCGTACGCAACAATCGGAGAAACTTATTATGCGTGGCTTGGCACCCTTCAATATACATAGAAACGTGTAGTAAAACCCTATATTTGTAGCGCAACAATGAATAAGCCAAGACAGGTAGAAGACTAACAATCTCTTGAGAACTAATCATTCCTATTATGATTTAATCTGAATTCTTAGGACGTCGATATTCGGTCAACTGTGGAAAATATTGAAAGTAACAAAACATGTGCTTACAGTAAAACGCATAAAACATTCGCCAGTGCTAATATTTTATCTTGTCCGTTTTTACTGCGCCGGTTTAGTTCTAAACAAACTTCTAGAATGTGTGGTCGTGCGCTTAAAATTCAACACGGAACAGATGCCGTCTAAAATTTTAGTTTTATTTTATTTTAAAACTAAAATTCTGTTATAGTTTATGCTTTTTAGAAGCGGTGTATAAAGTTTGAGGTTGAATTTGTTACGGTTTAAAGGAAACTTGTTTGCATTAGTATTCTGTACGAGCACGTCCGAATCTTTTTCATGAATTTTTCATATAAATTGTACCACAACAGTTTAATGTTTTAAGTCTGTTTTAGAAAATGCCTAGGATTATTATAAAAATGCCACAATATTACACTGTATCGAGACTCACATGATTCATGATAAACTGGCTTTATTCTTCTAAGACTGCTGTGTCTTAGTTTACTTCTCATAAAGCGGAAATGTCCTTCCTACTCTTAGGTGCTAGAAGGAACTGCAAAAGTTCTTTCGCCATTAACGCATTTCAATACATCTCTTAAATTTCTTGGAATGTAGAACCAATTATTGAATCTCTCAAACAATTAAATTGACAAAGTTAATTCATTGTAAATTACAATCATTTTGTTTAATAACGATAACGATACGACTTTAACAATTTATTTCAATTAAGTTAGCAATAAAAGTTTACGATTCCGACTGCTTAATAATTTTTTTAGTTCCCCAAGCTTTTGAATGGGTGCCAGATCGAGCCGAACTTGTCAAAACAAATCAAAAAGTTTTATTATGATACGATCACAAGGTCAAGCTGTGGCCTCACAAGGGTGCTTATTAACAACTTGTCGATACCTTCCAATACTATCTTAGAAAGCACGTTAAGCCGGTTCCGATTGTTATACGAATACCGAGCATGAAGTTGGGAAACGGGTCAGAGATGATATAATTATGATCATAATTGCATCGTTTGACACCACAATTGAACAATCGGCTTGTACACAACGGTTGTGTGACATATTCCTGCACGAAAAAAATATTTGTATGACCCACTCTTAGTATGAGTAGTTCCTGGTCTGACTAATAATCCACAATGCATAGGAAAATACATTTTAATTCGTTATAATTACCTGCTTTTAAAGAGACCAAGAAGGAATGTTGAACACGAGTTTTTAAGTATTCCTAATTTTGTCGTGTTATACAAATATCAAGTAATATCGAGTACTCGGTGACTAATCAGTCATATTAATTGTATAATATGGCCAAATTACAAAGCAATTACGATTAACAAGTGGTTCAGCTTTCTATCGCCGCGTACATCAACATAATATGTATTTCTGATGAGTTTATTTTGAAATATGATCTTGATATGGAAGCGCGCGGACTTCCTAAAAACTTTTTCAATCCAACTTGTAATTTCGCACTTAAAAATATTCATATATTATGTGGTTGGAAGTAAAATTTATTATATTTTTACATATTGGTGTTATTAGTAGACTAAAGAAAAT
The DNA here is from genome assembly GCA_905163465.1 of Craniophora ligustri. Classification (NCBI taxonomy): domain Eukaryota; kingdom Metazoa; phylum Arthropoda; class Insecta; order Lepidoptera; family Noctuidae; genus Craniophora; species Craniophora ligustri. Next base: position 9,815,596 of record LR990965.1, on the reverse strand, counting down.
ATGAATGGTTAGAAAATGTGTAATTGAGTAATTTTATAAATACTGTACTGATATTTAATTGTTTTTATTATATACAACATTTAGCAAAACCTGTATGCCTGAGTTTTTCTCGGTGGCGTATCTGCTCCATTCTGCGAAAAATATCTTGTGAATAAATTGACGATTGATAGTTATGCCGTAGGGATGCACAAATTTGGTTTAGGTGATCTATAAAACTAACTAAAATACTCAGTTAAAATTACGTAGCTACGTAAAATTCAATTTCCAGTTTTTTACAGCGGACCATTACTGTTGAGTGCAAAGAGACGTAGGATAAGGCTTTTCCTAGATAAATTCAATCGCTTTAGTTTCCAGCTGAATTCTATTTTGGAAAGAAAAATCGACTATTGATTGAAATCCATTACATTTATTTTTCTGCAGCGCAGATTAATTAAAGGCATCGACTGGTGTCCATTTGTTTTATCAAAAGTTAACTGGTGATAGTCCTGAATTAACTGAATAGCTGTGGTAGTCTAGTGGTGAGACCAGTGGACTGAGATGTCAAAGGTCTCGAGTTCGAACCTAAGGCCACCACTGACTTTTCGAAAGTTATGTGCGTATTTATCACATGCTAAAAACGGTGAAGGAAAACATCGTGAGGAAACCTTCATGCTTGAGAGATTTTCTCGAAGGCATGTGAAGTCTGCCAACCCGCAGTAGGCTAGCGTGGTGGACTATAGCCTAATCTATAGCCTCTCAAAATGAAAGGAGACCCGTGCCCAGCAAAGTAAAATATATGCATGCATTTTGCCTTGACTTTCTTTCTTGTGGCAGATGCGAAACAGTATCGATCATAATATTATTGTGTAATGAATAATTGTGTGGTGAAACTGATACATTTTTTTCAGTTCTGTAAACGCTAAAATGTTACTTTTAAAATCCTACTAATATTATAAATGCGAAAGTTTGTATGAGTGTTTGTTAGTCATTCCCGCAAAAACCGCTTAACGGATTTGTATGAAATTTGGCATACAGATATTTTATTACCTGGACTAACACATGGGCTACTTTTTATCTACAGGTAATTACACCAAGCGAGCAAAGCTGCAGGAGGCAGCGAGTAATAATATATAGGCATTAATTTCTGTATGCTTGCATTTTTGTTCATTATGCTGTCCCACATATGTTTGAAAGCTGGGCTATTTAGCCCAGCTTTAACTTATCCAAGCCGTTTTCCGAATCTATTATCATATGGTTATATGATAATAGATTCGGAAATCGGAGAACAAAATTCGAAGTTTCGGGTAACAGTCGGATACAGACACTTCTCGTATTAATACGAAAACTCGGAGAGGTTTTCTTACATAGTAACTCGATATGTACCGGCTTTTTTATTGTTTTCTACTTGTTTTTCAAGGATATAAGAAGCTTTTCAGTTCTTAATGTATTTATTTCCCGGTAACCTAAGGTTTTCTTTTTTTAGAATATAATAATATGTATATTGCTTTAAAAATTAATGTCACCAATTTTTATTTTCAATAGTCCTTTCATAACTAAAGAGATTTATGACACAGAAAAGAACTAGATAATTCTTCTTGTTCTTCTCCATTCCTCTTCAATTCTTAAAGGTGTTAGAGTACTACTCTATCCCCTGACAGCGACGTGGCGACGATTTTTTACGACTAGGTTTGTATTGGCTTGTGATTATTTAATTAGGTAATAAAGTTTATACCTATTTGATAACTTACTATAAATTAATTTGCCATCTTGACTTATCTAAAAACTGGCAAATCAAATTCATTTCTTAACAAAAAACAAAGTTTTTCACAAAGGTATTGATTGCTCAAGCGATAAGAAAATATAAATCGAGTTTACAACATTTTGTTCACAAACTTTCAGGATTGGTTCCTCAAAAATGTTCGACGAATGCCCAGAAATAATAACAGTATAATCACAAAGTTTTATTTAGAAAATTTGAAACGCTTGGGGGCAAAGATATTTAGCTTACGATAAATTTAATCATTTGGATACTTACAAGAAAGATTTTAACGTCTCAAAATGTGTTTACACACCCTTTAAGACACTGAGTTCTGAACATAATCTTATTACTAACTAATTAATTTCAAATCTTGGGTAAAATTTTAATTCTTGGTGCCAAAGTTTAGTTGTTTTGAGTTTTAATTAACATTGAATCATTAGTGGCGACGAAACTTTAGTCATTTTACTTCTAATATTAACTTACAAAAAGTATCGTATGAAAATGTTGTTTTCGTAATGTTTTACTTCATTATACTCTCGGAGTGCTACAGCTCATACATAATCGTATTTTTGTTTTACAGTTAATCTTATTTAAATGTAAAATACGGCTTAAAAATAGAGTTATAATGGCGGCTCGTGCAAAAGTAAAAAAAAAGGAGAGATAAAAATTACTGGTAACTTAGAAAGCAAAATAAATTGAACTCATGTGTAGCGCCTAGTCTGGCCTAAAAGATCATACAGGGTTGGGTTCGTAAATTCGCCCCAATAAATTCTATTGAACAATAAATCCTACTCGATAAAACTTGCTAAATCGATTGTCCCAACTGTAGACTATAAGTATACTTTATAAGCGTAAGTACCTACTCAATATTAAGAAACTGCTCAATATGTAATATAATAACAATGGATTTTTTTAAATCGTAGATTGCCTGATTAAATTATGCTACAAAGATGAGGGTTATATTACTTTTTAAACTGGAATATAATAATAAGTTAGCACTATACTGTATAACAGTAGTATTTGTCTAATGCGTTGGTAACGTACCCAGGCCTACTCAACAGCTGCTGTTGATTCAATTTCAATTCGATTGAAATAAATCGTAATAGTAACAATCCACTAGTATTTTAGTAGCAGCCTATAGCCTAACCCCTCATAAATGAGGACTAAATGAGTTGATGAACAAGAGAGAATGATTAAGAAATCCTTCTTCAATCTTTCGCCCCTACTTAGAGAAACAAAAGTGCTCATTATCCCTGAATAAAATCAGCAAGACAGACAAAAAGCATAATATACGAAGATAAGAAAAATTGCGCATATTATTTTAATTAAAGGCAAATGCAAACTAACGACGATTAAAAACGCCGAGAGTATTACAAGTACTGACAATGTCTTGGTATTAATCGTAGGACTTATGTTGGGACAAAGTTAAATGGGGGATTTAAATACAAAGAAGCTTTATGAAACTTTTGAGACGGTGCCGCCTATATTTTGAAGACGTTTTTCAGTACTCTTATCTACTGTTATAATAATATGAACATTGGACATTATTTTTCAGTAGGTTTTTGTGTGATTAGTGTTAAGGTTATAATATGTTTTAGGTCGAAATCGAAACGGCATGCAAATACGTATAAAATACTAGCCGGATCCTTGTAAATTAATTAAACTATTATAGTTAAAATCCATTTTTTTTTTTGGATTTTATTTAGATTTTAACTAATCATCAAGCTTTGTACATGCCGTATACGTTGCAATACAACTACATTTTTAAGGTTTTTATCGCGGTATATAGATATTATTTTAACCCGACGTTTCAGACCCATTACAGCATTCATGGTCATGGGCAGACTAGAACACTGGGACAAAATAATACCGCGATATATAATATATTCCGCGATAAAACCCGTTTTTTTTTATTTCAATCTATATTCGCGTAAGTGTATGAAGTCAATATGTTGTATACGAATTTATAATTTCGTAAATAAATTCAAAGACACACAATTTAATTAGAAAGACTACTAAAAGATCTGAGCTGATCTGAGCAAAATTGCTACAATATTATCTAATTTAATAATGGTTATACGCCATTCCTATAAGACGTTCACGCAAGCCGCCTAATATTAATATGAAAATCAATGCTCAAGTGAATTCCAGTGCGTATTATTGGCGGCGGTAAAGCCAGGCTTAAGAATGTACCTAACTTGAGCTTAGGACCCTTTCAGCTCGTATAATAATTACTGAAACTTAGTAGAGTGGGTGTTGAGATTTTGGTTGCCCTGTTTAGTTTAGGTTACATTATATTGTTCATTTAGGGTATTTCAGTAATCAAATTTACTGAAATATCCTAAATTTATCAAAATGTAAAATTGTTTAATAGTGTTTTATTTCAATTTGATTAAGTACTATTATTTGTGTGAGAAAAATTTTCATTAAAGGTAAAAAAAAACTAAACTATTGCGGATTTGAGTTCGGCTTTTGTGACTGGGTTTAAATTTTTTTGTTGCAGCTTGGCCTTTGGGTTTGTACTACGGAAAATCTACTGCTGCCATATAATATGACGACCCAGTTAGTCCAGCGGTAGTTAACACTGCCTTCTGTGCTAAGGGTCCCGGGTTCGAATCCCGGTAGGGACAAATGTTTGTGTGATGAGCATAAACATTTGTATCCGAGTCATGGATGTATCTATGTATAATATGTATGTATTTACAAAAAAAAAAGTATATATGTAGTATATCAACCAACTAGTATCCGTAACACAAGCCTCGTTGCTTAGCTCGGGACTAGATGGCGCTGTGTGTCATAATGTCCAGGAATATTTATTTATTTATTTATTTATTTAATATGATAAATTACTAAGTGCTCTCCTTTCGGTGATACACGCAATATAGTATGTTGAATTTGTTTAAAATTATAGGTTTAATATGAAACCGGACTTACTGAAACCTAAAAAACACCATTGAATAGTCATTTTCGTCTACACCTATACGAGTATCTCATCTTCTTCGAAGTCTAACCCTTAAAAGGCATAGTTGTAACAGTGGAAACAATAAAAATTATGCACAACCATTACATACCATCAAGCCTGTCGTCCCCAAAAGGTTAGGCAGAGGTGTACTAATGTACACAAACGTTTCGCCGGTATGTTTTAGGTTCCATGTAATAGGGGGCGAGCCTATTGCCATTAATCGAAAATTTCACAGAAAAACCCAATAACACTTTCCTTGATCTGGGAATAGATTCTAGAACCTCTTGCTCGGCAGTCACACTGTACGACCACTAGACCAATGACGTAGTCCAATAAAAAAAGAACGTACCTATTTACGATAATACAATTCTAGTTCCTATTTATTAATACTTTATGCTCCAATTTCGTGTATCAGTGAAACCACACAACATGCTCTAGTCCCTTCTAAGTGGTTCCGTAATTATAAATATTCAATTGGGTGCAAGGTTAGTGAGATTAATTAATCATGACAATATTAGCATACGTCTCCGAGGAGATGAATGTATCTAGCCAGCGTTGTGAATAATGGTCGGGATACACTTGGGACAAACACGTCAATCTTTTGACATAATTTGATACTTGAAAATTAGACGTAAATATGTATATGAAGTGATATTTTAACCCCTGGCGCGATGGGTGTGTTTGTCTATCTGTAGCTCCCGATCGGATGAACGGGTATTGATTTTGGTTTTTTGGTTGAAAGATGAGTTAGTCGGGAGTGTCCTTAGTTATGTTTGATGAAGATCGGTCTAAGATAGCCGTCTCTAAATGCCCCGACACATTTTTTTTAATTGAATAATATTATATTAAAAAAAAGCCGAACTAGCAGCTGGCTACGCTAGGCAGGCGCAGTGTAATTTTCCAATTTTCCAAACTATATTTTTATTGTGAATCTAATTAGACATATTTAAATTTAACTATTGTACATGCTTTAAAAGTTAATTAGAGTTTTCCAGAACTACCGTGAAATAAACCAAAAAAAATCTAAGCATATTACCGTCACGCGAGTAATGGTTGGTAGTGACAGTTTGTTAATTTACGACAACAACTTGCCATTTTCGTTGAAGGACTCAAACACGCTATTTTGGACATACCTAACACGAATACATCATATGTAGAAATAAATGACGTGACTATAGGTTATCATATAAAATTAAATCTTAAACCATAGTCAAATTGTCAAGATATCTATGTATATAGATGAAATCCGTAAAAAGTAGTTTTATTTTAATGTACTGTAAGAAATCACCATAATTATATTTTTTATATCCAGTGTCGTATAATTTATCACTGTAATAGTCTAACATTCGGCTGCAGAATCACTAGGTACTTTCAAACCGTTCATAGTTAAAATCGATTCTTTAGGTATAAATAAGACGGGAAATCTATTTTTGCCAAGGTGCCAATCAAAATTCGCCCGCGAATGTTAAAAAAAATATTAATTGTCTTTTTCCAAAAATAAAATCACGATTTTGACTATGAACGTAATGATTCTGCAGCCGAATCTCGTACTTTAATGATAATAATGAGACAACCTGATTTGCGCAGCGGTACTAAAAAGTACCTTCATGGCGAGGTGTGAGTCACGACTGTTTCTATAAATTCCGTAACATCTGTTAAAACGTACACATGTAATATTGTCCGAATATGTAATGTAATACTATAAACTAAGAGCTCAAAATCGTAACAATCTTAAGTGTATATTACAAACTCTTTCAACGCACTAGTTGTTCGCGAAACAGTTTTCACAAAAGCAATTTGCCTATTTTAATCTCGCAACGAGTAGGCTAAAGTTTTTTAAACAAAGTAGACACAAACTGGGTAACGCCAGTGTAAATAATTTCCTAAAGCGTGTTCACGTTAAAATTACATCAAAAGCTGTATACAACACCTAGTCGGAGTCACTGTACGCCGCTCGGCGAAGTTTTTAACACGATTTGACTGTATATATTTCAAGTTTTTCGTTCAAGACTAAAATTGCTTTGGCATAATACAGCAGGTAATTAGTGTTTATTCCGGTTACATACATACAGACATATGCTCGCGCCTTTATCTATTGGTCAAAGATACCTTGAATACAACTTTTATACAATAAACAAATGATGAGTCAGTTTTTAATGAGCGATGATTCTATTGTTTTCGTTTACCTTAACGAATGATAATAATATAATTAATTAATACGCTATACTTTATTATAATTTGCGTATAGATTTTAGATAAAAAAATTAACTAAACTAAATCTAAGACAAACCTCAGGCTACGAAAGATTTGGAAAAAGGTAAAATACAAAAATCAATAAAAATCTTATATATACCAGACGAGAACAGTATACATTTATTTTTATTGAAACTCTTGGAAAATAATCCACCTCTCAACTAACAGTATTTCAGACGCTATAACTTTTATAAAAGAAAATTTTAATTAAACGTCATTACATATCAGATCCGACCAGTCGAGTCTGACGTTGAAAACAAGATCAGATATTGGCAATCACCTCTGTCGTGATATATATAGACTAGTTCCACAAATTCGTAGACTAAAACTTATTTCTTTTTTCAAGAAGTTCTTGAAGAAGGTTTTATATCAACAATTGACGCGAATGGAGGCCGTCTCCAGGGTATTTGTGAAGAACGCAAGTACTGTAGTTTTTTGAAAGATGTTATTCAAAGGAGAAATTTTATCAAACCTTGGCGACTTCTCGTAGTTTCAGTTATATTTTTTGTAGAGTGTAAGAAGAAAATTTTTGTTTTTGACTGAATTGTTATTATAGGTCACAACAATGTGTTAAAGATTGATTACCGTTCAAAACTAACAGCATCTTTGCTTACGGGCAGGGTCTATGCTTACAGCGTGGATGCTTTACAGAACGTCCCCTAGATGCCGAGACTAAAAAAATACCGATACATCGCGATAAAATTTATAAAAAGTAGTTTTACTTTAATGTATTAATAAAATAAAATTTAAGTAATTAATAAAATTTAGCAAAGAATTTTCGTTCAAATTTAAACAGGCTATAACTTCCTTTGAATTAAAATAATATTTAATAAAATTATTGATTATGAACACTTGCTTTAGGGCTCGATTTGCTGAAAATGTAAACAAAAAAAAACTACCAAGAAAAAATCTCTCAAATATACCACATTAAAATTCAATGCTGAAACCAGACCATGAGTAAATAACAAGACAAGCCCCTACAATACGACGCGTGACTTGTTCCTTTATCTTAACAGCTGTTCGGGGCGCCATCTTCGTAAATTGGTGGCGCCGTGGAAATATGGCGGCCATTTGTTAAATTCAACAGATCACCGCCCCGCTCCGAGCTCATACGGTTATGCGGTCCATCTCCTTCAATATGGTAAGTGGCAATAAGTCTAAATCAGGTCAATGGGCACGAGAGCTTAAATGTCTAAGGAAATTCTGGAATGAATTTGGCGGTTCTACCTTTTTTGTTTGAACGAAACTGTTGGCCTGGAGACTTGAGTCGACATAAAATCTTAATAGAAATAGGCTGTTTTTTTAATATATTGATGGTGAAGAAATAGTGTAAGTTTTATACATACGTACTATAATAATAAATGCCCAAAGGCAGTCTACACGATCTTAGAGTGGTGCAGGGAATATACATATATAGAAACTGTAACAATATATACATAGCTTTCTTTTTGTAGATACATACATAGGTACACACCGTCCACAGAGGGACAGTTCTTATTACTACTTCGCTAATTGGGTCTAAATCACATAGAATCATTATTCGATTAACTCAATAAATTTAGGTCTGCGGTATATTTATGACCAAAATGAAAACACATCGAATACGCTTACTACTAAACTCGCCTCATACAACGATATATACGTACAAATTATGGCGTTATGTATGGTAAACTCGCACAAATCATGTGTGTGGTAAAGGAGCAAACTTGGGCAATAAAACGGGCACAATATGGCGCACAGCAAATGGGCAAATGATGATAACGTATAAGCAATGAACAGATTAGTTAGGTGACCTTTACAAGTTATGCTAGCCTACTATGTATGACCATTGGGTACATCCATTTCACTAGCCTACTAGGTCTCATTTTACAAAGCTAATAAAAATTAGGCCATAGATAGATATAGAGATAGAATATACTTTATTGTACACCAGAATATAATAAAAAATATAATAAAATAGGCCAGAGTCTTTTAATTGATGCTAGTTGGTACATTTCATACTCCCGTTGGAAAAATTTTCAGGCATGGCATTTTCCTTAAAATGTTTTCCGTCACTGTTTGAACATGTGATTATTACTACGATAATTAGCACGAAAATCCTATATCTTTAAATCGATCTTGACTTTGTAATGCACTGGTTATCGTAGCTTTTATGCATGTCTGTATATTGTTTCAAACTGGGATTAACTCTGCTCTTTCCTAGCGCTAACAGAGTTTAACATATGCAAATAGCACGCAGAACAAGATATATTAGTCCATTTCCTAAAACGTACTAACATGTGAAGTTTTGTAATGCAACGAATACAGCTGGGGATTTATGCGTACTTACGTAAAATTAAGTATAAAAACATTTTAATTTATTATATCTAACATAAGTTTATATTAAATCGTGTTTCAAAGATTTGATTTAATCTTCCCAGATTATTAAATTTCCTTAAATAAAACTCATAATTATTGTTGAAACCTGATATCTTTTTGCAACTTTTCCAAGAAAACTTAATTATTTCAGGCTAAAATTGAGCTAATTGCTTAATTTTAGCCTGAAATAATTAAGTTTGAAAAGTTCTGAAAATCGTAAAATGACTCAATAATAAGATTTTTATGAAATATTTCAAACAAAAAAGAAGAGGAAATACTTGCTAAAATGCTGATTCATAGACTTTATTACTTCTTTGACATTCAAACCTTGAAAGCCGTTTGTAAGAGAATTTCCCGTAGTCATTCCTACACATGGATATAACGATTTATTATTGCGTTGCCCGCTGATGTTACGGCCTTTGAATTGAAGATAAATCTAATATTTTCATCTAGCGATGAGAAAAACACTTTTGGCATTGAAAAGACTTCTGTGATGTCTAGGCTTTGATGATTCGCTATGATAAATAATTCATTGTATAACCAATATTTTGATATATTTAATACAACAAGTAATCAGTATAAATATATAATTATCATTTTGGTTTCTTTAAATTTTAGGGTAAGCTAGCAATCGTTTTTCAACTGGATGTTTTATCCATAAAAACGATTGCTAGCTTACCCTACAATATAAATATACAATATAATATATACTTATACAATATAAATTATAACCAGCACAGTCAAGGAGGTTTATTCTGAATTAAACTAATGATTGACAAGTATTTACAATATAGAAACATCGACAAAGTATTTTGCAATATGTAAATACCATTTTATCGATATCAAAACTGAGATTATTTATATTCTAATAAATATTCGATATATATTATTAATTAGTAGCGAAATTTTAAGTGAAATTTAGGTACAAGAGAAATAAACCGCGTTGAACCTAAACTAAACCGCCGAGTTAGCGCCAATTTAACTTAATAACTAAGTTGGATTAAGTTAAGCGCGTGTTTCGCTAACCATAAAGCCTATGTCACCGTTTGGCTCTACTAGAAATCGCACCCACGTGCGTGTTTATTCGTACAACGTTTTGTCAGTGTGTAGATCATAATTATATTTACAATACTATGTAAATATTTCAGGAAAAAATAGTCCTTCGACAAAGTTCAATCTATTATCGACAGCTAAAACTTGGTGCTTACATATATTGAGGGATTATATTTATAGTTTTATAAATAAACGAACAAAAGGAGAAAATTAATAATGAAAATAACTTACAAAGATTAATAAGGGCAAATATTTCTGATACAAAAATGCATGATCGTATTGTAACAGTAAACTTAATATTAAATATTTTAATGAAACTCATTATCCGTACATCATTTTGAGATATTTAATAAATATCTTTTATAATTATTAATATGAAGTATGTACTTCGTGTGTGTTATGAATACATTTACGACTTGCCAAAGTAGTTTCCTTATCAAATTGTGAGCCTAACCACCCTTTTTGATTAAATTATTTTTAACTGTAATGTTGTCGCAATTGTTAATGCATGTACGCTGATTTATAATGTCCTCATGTAAGTGAATTATAATTATTCTTATGATAAATAAAGAAATCATTAAACTCATATATTATATACCTGTGGGTAGCCTATGGGTGTGACCAGTGAACTGAGATGTCAAAGGTCTCGAGTTCAAACCAAAGGCACGCGCCGATGACTTTTCGGAAGTTTTGTGCGTATTTATCATAAGTATGCTGAAACGGTGATGGAAAACATCGTGAGGAAACTTGCATGCTTGAGAGATTTTCACGATGGCATGTGACGTCTGCCAACCCGCAGTAGGCCTGCGTGGTGGACTATAGCCTAATACCTCTCAAATGAGAGGAAACCCATGCCCAGCAGTGAGACAATAATGATGATGCTGATTTATTTTCAGTAGGTAACTAGAAATTATTTGTCATTGCACAAAAAAGTATGTTGCTTACCTATAAGTTTCATCTTTATAGGTTTGTATAATAAGTTATTTTATTTACTACACGATTTTTCTAAACCAATTTGTCATTTTCACTATCCTTCCCCGGGACTCAAGCTATCTCCAATCCAAATTTCATCTAAATCGATTCTGTTTAAAGCGTGGAGAGTAAACAGACAGACCGACACACTTTCGCATATCGAATATAAGTATGGATGGATATATGTAATACGGAAACATAAAATGTAACACCCACTTATCTCATATTTCTTTCCTCTATAAGCACAAAGAATAAAATAATAGCTCGCGCACAACAGCTTTAAATCTTCGTTACTTTGACTCGTGCACCCACATACTGAATCAGGAGTGGCTAAGAATAATACCCGTCAACGTGGGATAGCCGTAATGGTGATTAAATAAGGGTGCGATTGGGTAGAACAAATGAGGCCATTTATAGTTTGAGTCACAGCGGGTGTTCCTCTTTTACCTGTATGTAAAAATAGGTACACGAGGATAAGATGGAAAATAAAAGCTTTTTTGTTGTTTCCTCACTAATTTTCCAACGTCGTCGTCGTGGGTGCATTTACTAAAACCAATTTTCACATACATAAATGTACCTGTCCCGGAACAACACCTGTAGATCGTACAAATATTTGCCTCGTGCGGAATCGTACTCGCAACCCTTGATGCACAAGCCGATCACTCAACCACTGCGCCAATCAACTTTTTAGTGATAAAAAAGTGATAGTAGATATATTACACGCGCAAATGTATCCAAATCACAGCTAAGAACACGAATACTACAACAAAATGTAGTGGTTGGGGAAGCGGGGGTTAATATCACAGCAAAGGGGACATTTTTATTTATTATATCCCTAGTATATGTATCATTACTTCACTCTTGTATAGAGAGTGTAGTAATTATTTGATACAACTACTATAACTCCAAATGAAAACCAATTTTCAATGTAACTGCCAAACAATGTTACATTGAATAATTTCCATTGCAACACCAACAATACGTCCACAAACTTCACAACTCAAAATGTATCAACAAAGTAGTCACAACTATAAACTACATTGCAAACGCTTGTATATAAATTGTATCAACTTTGCAGCTTATCTTGAGAGAGCGACAAAGGAAACGCTCGCTGCGCCGTATACGAGGCCTCGCCTCGCCTCGTGCCTCATAGCGCTATCCGCAGCTTTTTGATAAGCGCACCGCTACACCGCCTTCAAAGTGAAGATTTGCGTACCCAAGCATCCTAGTTACTATGAAGCTGAAGGCTGAGCTAACACCGATATTCAACTAGGTCGAATTACAATTTATTTGATAGTCGTGATATTCATTTTAAAACAACCTTTTTATCAATTACGCTAAATAAATAAATAAATATTCCTGGACATTATGACACAGCGCCCTCTAGTTCCGAGCTAAGCAACGAGGCTTGTATTACGGATACTAGTTGGTTGATATACTACATATATACTTTTTTTTTTGTAAATACATACATATTATACACAGAAACATCCATGACTCGGATACAAATGTTTATGCTCATCACACAAACATTTGTCCCTACCGGGATTCGAACCCGGGACCCAAAGCACAGAAGGCAGTGTTAACTACCGCTGGACTAACTGGGTCGTCGAATAAATTTGGGTTCTTGAAACTACATTCAGATTTGACACAAAATCTCGTTTATTGTTTGTCAGGTCTACGAGTGCTACGCCGTAGCTGGTGTGGGCGACGAGGCTAGCTCGTCTGTAACCGTCGTAGCACAGTAAGTATTTTTCGTCAAAATAATTTAAATATAGCGCCTCCTATTATGAGCCTTCAGAGACTTACTACTTATTTGTGTTCTTTAAGCTGTTTTGGTAAAAGAAGCTCATAATCCTCACCAAAAAGTATAATATTTCATAGGGGATTTTGTGAATAGTCGATTCAGACGTAATATTAAACTTTCCGATAAAGATATACATATAATAAAACCTTTTAAAACAATCGGGAAACACGTGAAAATAACGGTAACTGCAGTATTGTATTTCAAACTCTATAGACAATACGTCTAAAGCATATTTTGTAATGACTTTGACCACCTAAAACAAATATGATAACTTAATTATAGTCGAATACATTGCCAACAGTTACAACATAAGGCAAATTACATTGTAACCACACTACCAATTACCAGAATATCTAAAATCTCTATGTCGCGGTATGCTATAGAAATATATACATGATAGCTCCTCGTACTATTATTATTATTAATCAGTACTGAAAACTCTAATTGCGATGTAATAATTATAATGTAATAATAACGCTCGACCTACAAATTATGTACAATTCTACTTTGATTCATCGTTATAGAGTTCAATTTACATTACACGTAATTATAACCGACGCAACGATGTACTGTGACGTCGACATTTAGGGCTGACGCATGAATGATGGCAAGAATAAATATAAACTGGGTTGCCGCCTGTACGCTGTGATTAGTATCTCAATAATATATTATACAAATTAACGATAACTATTTTAATATACAGTTTGATTTTCGATTTAAGAAAAAGAAGAAACTTGTCAATTCGAATGGCTTTGTGCGTGTGTGTGTGTGTGTGTCATATCTTAAGCAATTTACGAACCGTATTCCAATAATGTTATTGCAATAGAATTTGCATGCAGCGTTTCAGCGTATACATCGTTGTGATTACCTGCCTACACATTTTTGATACGATTAATATATTTAGTATTTCAAATAAATATATTTTCCAGTGTCTATATTATTTTATACTTTATACGGACATTGTAATTCAAGAGCAAAAGCTTTAAACTTCGTATTTGGCAACCCTATTTATATTGCTAGTTTATTACGAGTCCCATTTAGATTTGAATGAATTGTATGTATGAAATAATTGAAAATAAACAGTGATCATGAGATTCGCGTAATTTTAATTGGTTTTGTATGAATGTAATTATATCGAGCGTTTGTTTTGATTTGCTTTTATAACGCTGTTGGTACTTCGATTTAATGTTTGTTTGTTTCATAGATATCATATTGATTGGTTATGGAGAAAATATAACCAGCACTAGGTTAGCATGGCTGTACTGGGCTATTGTCTAATCCCTCTCAAATTACTAATGAACGGTCTAGTGCGATATGAATGGTGGTAGAATGAAATGGGATTTGGAATTCAGACTGAGAAGCATCTGCCTATACCCACATTTTGCCGATATGTATTGAGGTCCTATGTAATAGGTTGTAAATCTATTCCCACTAAACGGACTCTAACATATACGAACTCTAAGCTGCTATCGACCATTTCAGTGAAAAAGCCAAGCTCTGGCTTGACCTGGAAAACGAACCTATTGACTGTCCCACTGCTGCGTTATAAAAGCACGAGACTTCCCTTATTTGTCAGAAATAAGGCTTTAATTTAGTATCCTACTGGTGTAAATTAAAAATCCTTCAAGTATGCATGTCTTTCAGGTACTTCACAATGTTTTCCGTCACTATTTGACCAAGTGATAAGTGATGCACACATAACTTGGGGCTTTAAAACAAACTCAATACGTTTGACTTCAAATCGCACCTGCCATAATATGACTGCAGGGCTACCAAAGGTAAACAAGCTTTGATACAAACAAAGTTAACCGCATAACTCATACATTAGTTTTCGCAGCAGTCGGGTAAAAACCTACCGCAAACGGTTATATACACCGCGTGTCAGATCACTAAATCTTCGTTAGGCGAGGGACGACAGATGGTGCGAACCCAAGTCGCGTATAACCGCACACTAATATTACATATGTGGACGTTGGTTATATTGAATTAAACTACGTGACAGTTTTAATAAAAGTCCAACTTGTCTGCTTAACTTTTTCAAGGCTTCGTCTGAGTTTGGATATAAAAATATATAAATTTATTTTCTGTTTAAAAACTGAAACGTGATTTGTATGAAATTGAAATGTGTTTTTATGTAGCTTCCGTTTTTTTTTTTGAATCATCGAACTAAAGAGACGCGAAAAAAATACACAGCTGGGCAAAGGAGAGTGACTCGGAGGAAGGTGAGTTAGCGAGCTCCGGCAGTGAGATCGCGGATCATGAGACAGAGATACCATGTTCACACCAGCATACCGGTGTGTTCGTAGTGGTGCTGATTTAAAACGGTATGTCATGTACCGACCGGAGAGCCCAACAAAACCGTCTTGCACCCCTGACAGGAAAATAACAATTCCCAAATTATATCGAACGGAAACAACACAAATAAATAGTTTTTTTTATTTTGGTTTTATTTTTAAAACATTTTAATGACAATTGAAGCGTTATATTGAGTTTCTATTCTCTATTTATTTAAATCTTTTAACGGTCTGTAGTAAGTTTGAACTGTTATAAGTAGCACAAAGGTTATACGGCCGCTAAGCAACAAATCCTCCTTTTTATTTCAGTATGATACTGATCATAACACGTTACGCCCCAAGCGACGTATATATTCATTCAAACGTGACTGAAGTCGCAGAGCCCGCTCAATGTTCCAGTTTTAATCTAATCTTTTACTTGGAAATCTTTTTCGGGGAAACTTTGTGAACTAAAAGCTCTTGGACAATACAAGTCTTTCGCTTTTATCTTGGTCGCAGTGAATTCAGTATGTCTGCAAAAGTAGCTTGTTTTTTTTAGTTTAAACTGTTTTTTATGGCAACAACGCTGGTAGTATATGGTTTTAACGGATGGTTTGGATTTCAAAAGGGGACATAAGTCCTCACAAGTATAAAATGGTATATCTATTATAGTATAGTATATCCAAGGGTTAGGCAGAATGATAATGTTATACCAACAGTATAGTGTTGTGTTCTTTAAGTCTCACGGAGTAGAAGGCTAGCTTATCACCACAACTCATACCAGCTGGGCACAAGTCAAAACTATGAACTTTTTATTTAAATAACTACCTTTATCAACTTTATTTTAAGTATTGCTAATAGTCATGGATCGACCACTTGGAGAATTAGCTAGCTAAGTCAGACTTAGAAACGCACTTGCTTATCATTACATGTCTTTGGATCACTCATTACCAAAGACCAAATTCGCCACGAACGTTTTGCTTAACTTAGGAATTGAACCAGAAACACTATGCTAAGCAGTCATGCTTGGACCTACTAAATCAATCACGCGGTTGTGTTGATGCTCTCCGGACGCGTGGGCCCAGCCACAGGCGGAGGCTTATTTCATTTAAAAACAGGGATAACCAACCATAAAACACATTTCGTCTACAACAAAATACCGAACAACAAAAGCGGTGTGCACTCTCGTATGAAATAATTAAAGGTTTTCATACAGACATAGGATTTTTATGGCGAAAGCTTAATTTATTTCACGTCCTACTGACACCATTCTTTTTATATTGTCCAACAAAAGGCCTCTATATCATATCTCCACAATGAACAAATGTAACTTTTTCACTTTAGATGGAAATGTATTATGATTTTTTTTATGAACCTTAAAAAGTACAAAATTGTGTTATATTGTTGGCAACTCCGTATAAATTATTGTTGTATTTTATATCTACCTCATTGGTCGTATCTAAACCTAAAGTCCTGTGCTCAATTCTAAAGTTGAGTATATGTTTGAGTATAAAAAGTTTTTAGTATCAGTTCGTGGTTAGGACTTGTGTTTGGATAATGATAAGAGGTTGTCTCTCAACTACATGGAATCTCATATACTATGTATGTAACAATACAAAAGGTATTACATAATTATTATATGTTTTAAATAATCATTGGAACTGTTTGCCGTTTTAGGGTAGCAAACGAGTATGGACTGTATGTTTATTAGCATAAGCATGGTTATAAGCTACGATTGGTAAACGTTTAAGCAGCCTTGTTTAAGTTCTAAGTAAGGGATGGCGCTCCATAAGATAAATACAGCCCCAGAAGTATCCGACTGTACCAATAATATTAGTAACGTATTCACTACAATTAGATGTCAGTTATATTTCAGTTATTTCACTACATAGAAACTCGGATAGGTACATAATTGTTAGTACCTGTTCCAGTATAGTGTTGACCCTTTCACTCGGCTTCAAAGTGAAAGAGCCAGCACAACGTTTGAGTGTTTCAGTATTTAGTCACTTCTTTTATAATAGCAAGGGTATCTGAACTGCCTGTTAAATTGAATAGAAAGTAATTTACCTTGTCAAAATAAAAAAGGGTTCGCTTTTGCGCTCGACGAAACGTTGATTATGGCCTGTCATAATACAGAAAAAATCAATTTCGTTATTGCCTTCGTAATCCATTTTGTTTGTCGATTTGAATGTTTACTTTGTTTCGCGTTAAAAGAATTGTTAAAAGTCTTTCGATTGCGTAAATGACATTGACGATACAAGACGAGATTAGGAGTGCAATGTTTTTTTAAAATTTATAGATTTAATTAATGTTTACTACACTTAGCTTTAAGTGTAGTAAACCCTAATTAAATATATTGTGTATTTAATTGTGTCTTCTAGTTTACAAAACTAGACGTTTTACTTAGCTTAGCTATCAAAGTTTATGCTCAACATATCAAAATAGAAAATAATAGTTTTATTTGAATGACCAGCTTATGTAAAAAGTAAAACAGCATTAGATAATTATATGGTATTAATCTAAGCGATAATAAATATACGTATTATTTTAAGCATCTAAAAAATAATACTTCACAAGCAATTTGCAAGATATGTATGTATCTATAATTCGTGAGTATATACCATGTATCTATACTTGTGTACCGACATCTACCTGCGAAATCTATAAATAAATTTATTATTCAAAATCTATAGTAAACAACTAATTCTATTTAAATTCTAGAACAATACAAGAGCCAGTACATTCGTCTCGACGTTTCCTCGTGTTTCACTTTTAGAAAGTTATCCCTGTCTCACGAGGTTTAACGAGCTAAGTTTCTGAATAATTCCCACCCCCCACCACCCCCTCCAAGAGCTCTGAAAGGAATAGTGGAACTTGTACAGCTATTTATTGAGACTAACATATACGCCGCTGAGGCCGCACCAATTAATGGCTTCCATTTAAATACAAACATTCAAAATGTCGGGTTATGCCGTATTCATCCTGTGTCGTCTTTACTCATCCCAAACTAATATTCCTTACTGAACCCATTACCTTATTTTAATATATTTTCTTAATTCAACCCAAATGCATTCCATTCATCATAAATACCAAGAAGGTTATTCTTGTAAATAGTTGTCTACAGAAACATTTTGTGAATGTAATAAGAACAATAAAAATAATCAATGATTCAGTGACTGGTAGCGATCAGCTAGTGAGCCATATATGCTGTGTTTGATACTCTTTGAGAAATCAGTTTTTAAAATAAGTGAAACAAAGGCATTTTGCTATTCCACCGTATATATGATGTAGTTGGGCATAACATGAAAATAACCGAATATCGCGAAAAGAAAAAACATTGATAATATAATTCATAGTACAAGATCCGGCTGCGTCAAAATATATTTAAAAAAAAAATAGATTTAGACTATGTACGTTATGAACGTAGTGATGTGCAACCAGATCTTAGACTAATATGTACGTAAAAAAAATTGTTGTCAATTTTACTTGAGAAATATCCAATTGTAAAATAAGGAAAATAAGTTTTAACAATATCGTCATAAACTGGGCGAGTCCAGAAACTTTCGCGTATGTAGGTGAAAGCCAGTATATCTTTATTTTCCCGTCCGTTTCGCTCGTATGTTATTGAAAACAAAAACAGTGGCAAGATTTTTTACAGACAATATTTTTGGCAGATGTGTTTCAAATGTCTAAAATTACCATCTAAAATGTGACACAGT
The DNA here is from genome assembly GCA_905163465.1 of Craniophora ligustri. Classification (NCBI taxonomy): domain Eukaryota; kingdom Metazoa; phylum Arthropoda; class Insecta; order Lepidoptera; family Noctuidae; genus Craniophora; species Craniophora ligustri. The sequence continues at coordinate 9,796,461 of LR990965.1, read as the reverse complement.
GTAAAATACTATGGTCTATTACTATAACGATGATGAACGTGATGATACTAATGATGATATTGAGTATAACCAGTTATGTAATTATGTTAATCATCTTTATTATTGGTATTCCGCCACCTTAATCAGTATCATCAACAAAACATTTACTGTCTCACAACTCAAACTGGAACACAATGAGAAATAACGGCATGTGTGAGAAAATCAACCGACTAATATAAGAACCATTTTGCAAATTCAGATAATTATTTATTTATCGTTAAACCGACCTACATTCCAAATTGAAGATTTCCAAATTTAGGAGCCAACCAGGACAAACAACTTTATAAATATAGATTCCGTAGGTAAATAGTAGACACGGAACTTTGACGACATTCGGGAATATTTAAACAGGATAGTATGCAACCCGGATTCGTAATCAAGGGTCATCGCAAAAGATCGGTAGACACTCTTTCCGATACGATCCGTTCGGCCACAGAAGAACAGATTAGTATTCCCCGTCCATCCTGTTCCCTCGAAAATAAACGATTTTGGCAAACCAATGTTATACAAATGTAAAAAATCGTGTTCTCTATATGTAAGTAGGGTTGCCAAAGTTGTTTTTGTAGTGATCTGAATAATTTGAAGGGAGCACTTACTGTAAGCTGATTTCGTTGTAAGAGAAAGAGGAAAAGATTCCCATCATAAACAAATACAAAAGAAATTTTATTTAATAAATGTATTTATGTACACACCGTGTGATTATGCACGGTGTATTATCTATATATTATATATTTTATGTCCTCGCTCCCCTTAAAATATTAAAACAAATATGATATTTAATAGGGTTTTTCAACAACAAATACTCGAATACATACGACTATACAATCAAACATCATCCGTAGGTTTTACATATGTTCATACATACAGATACTACTTATTCTCACAAGGGTAGGCAGAAACTTTACAACGCCAGTTGCTACAATTTTTACGTACCTATTTCTTTTATATCGTCTTTCTTCGTATAAAATTTGGTCACACACAGACGTGTCATTTAAGTATACTACGCACCTGACCTTTGGAAGGACCACACTTTATGTATCTTGCATGTTTTTCTGCCACATTACTTGACACGTGTCTCTACTTAGAATGATAGAGGCTATAAGCCAAAAGCTTACACTAGTGCAGTTTGGTAAAAAAAAGAAAAAAAATAAGAAAATAACTGCTTCTTTAGAGTAGTATTTATAAGTGCGATGGCTGAGCAAGAGGTTTTGGATTCGATTCCCAGGTCGAGCAAAGTGTCATTGAGTTTTTATACATAATTTTCAGTAACAGCTTGGAGTTTGGATTCGTTCCCGGTTGATGGCAATAAGCTCCATGGGACCTAAAACATACCGGCAAAATGTGGGTGTCCATTAATATACCAGTTTTTAACCCTTCGGGGACTATAGACGTGATGGTAAAGGTATGTTGAACAAGATGAATATTACAAAAAAAAATCAGAAGTGAAAAATAATGGTCTTAGTTATTTCAGTAATATTTCACCTCTATCTTTGACATTGATACCGCAAGACAAGGTAAAGCAGCGACCGTAAAACTCCATTGTGACCGCCGAAATAAAACCAAGTAAAAGCGAGCACAGACTAAGAAATACTTTCATTTCTAGAAATAACGAGGCGATGCATTAAGTCGTTAAGGTTGTTCAGTGTCGGCTCCGGTCGCGTGCGACAACTCCGAGGTACAAGCGACACCTCTATTATCACCCGCCCAGAAGGGAAGGCACTTTGTCATACCACCCTTTGTTACTGAACTAATGCTTCTTAATGCGGCCGGTGTATCTAAGAGCACGGAAATGGGTGGCATCGTTTGTGATTTTGTACTTTTTTTGCGTTCGTTTTAAAAACGAGTAGCAAAGTGCAAACATTGTTGTGGAAAATAAAGTTCAAGAATACTTGTCGTCTAAGTACTGTGGTTACAACATTGCTTGCATATTTGGTCTTCGTAGTTGTCTATAGCAATATTATAAAGAGGAAAGATTTTAGAGAAAAGAACAATATTAAACCGAAAACGTCATCTGTGATAAAATAAATATTTTTACAAATATTTATTAAATACAAAGCTGGGGCGAGCCCCTAGTGTATTTTATAAATATTAATATAGACGACCTGGTCAGAACAGTACTATTGAGGCTGCTTTACCACAGATAGCTAAGGGTTCTAGGGCAGACGGGATTTTTTTTTGTGTGTAGAGCACGAACATTTGTATCGGAGTGTTAAATAAGACACGTCCTCCGGTAACAAGCTCTATATTCGACTGACGATTCCGCACGAGCGGCAGGTTGCACACCTATAGGGCACGCCACGATAGTGGCGGTAAGACCCATCATGGAGGATTGGCTTGAGAGGCGCCACGGCGCCCTCAGCTTCCGGTTGACGCAGGTCTTGTCTGGGAATGGGTGCTTCGGCAAGTACCTGTGTCGCATAGGCCGGGAGCCATCGCCCGGTTGTCACCATTGTGTGGGTTGCCCCGAGGACACGGCGCAGCACACACTCCAGGCCTGCCCGGCCTGGACAGAGCAGCGCCGTGAACTCATAGCGGCAGTCGGCGGTGACCTCTCGCTTCCGGCCGTGATCCTATCCATGGTCGGGAGCGAGAACGCGTGGGATGCCGCCGCCTCTTACTGCGAGCAAGTTATGCGCGCAAAAGAGGCGGCGGAAAGGGAGAGAGAAATCACAACTTCTCTCCCGATCCGCAGTAGACGCACCGGGCGCCGGAGGGCGCAAACAGACCTCCGGCCTCCATAAGCTGTGGCCAGCGGGTGGGCGCGACTAGGGGAGTCCGCCGCCCGAACTGGTAATGGCCCCAAGTAGGCGGCGCGCGTGTTCGTCACACGTGCGCCTGCGCGGAGGATGCGAGGCGAGCTATGCCTCGCTCCTAGCCGGGGTCCAGCTATAAGAGCTGGACCGAAGCCCGCCGGGATTGTGGTGCATGCTTTTGCGAATCCCATGGCCCCGGCAATAGGGTTAGTGGCGTTGACGGGTGCGGTTTTTTAGTCGGTAAACGCTCAAGCGGAGTCCAACACACCCCGTCGCCTCCCCAGGCGATGGGACGGTCCGTAAAGGATTTTTCCGCACTTAAAAAAAAAAAAAAAAAAAAAAAGGTTGCACACCTATATATTATCTGTAGCTGTGTTTAGGTATAATATGAATATATGTTTATACGATGGATAAACGTTATAACATTAGTTTAAATCAAAATCAATGAATATACTAGAATAAATTGACGACCCAATTAGCGCAGCGTGCAGTAGCAGTATCCTGTTATGGGCAAATGTTTCTGTAAATGTGTCATGGATATTTATATGTATAATATGTATGTATATATAAAACCAAAACTATGTACCTACTGTATTCACTATCTAATATCCGAACACAAGCCTCGTTGGTTAACTCGGAACCCAAACGGCGCTGTGTAATAATGTCCGGTTATATTTAACTTGTCATGTCATGTCATAGTAGTGGAGCAAGCGACAAACGGTCATACAACGAAACTTATTTGAGTGTTCCTAATGACATGCTGATGTATGCGAGAATTTGAGTTTCTAAAATTAAGCGTCTATAGGATAACTTTTATTCTTACTTAATATAAAAACTCAAAGACTCATTTCATATATTAATATTGTTATACAAGAAAGTAATCCTATTTGATTTGAAATCTAAGCAGATTGGATTACCGAATATTATTTATTATTAGGTTGTCACACGAATACCTTCACAAAATAACAGAAAATGTGTATACTAATATAAAAATACACTTCAATGCTCGTCCTAGGAATCGAAACAAAACCTCACATCTAGCAGTAAAACTGACGAATACAATGAAACAGTCAGTTACTGCTATGTTAAAAGATAAAGCGTTTCTATGATTTCTATATAGCGTTTTATATCTATTACAGGAGTTACGGAAAAGCCATTATAAAACCCACCAGTCACGGCTTTATTGAAAGAAGGCGAAATGGAAATAAAGGAATGTATTTTAACCTATATGTGGCTTTTGCTACCCCTAAATGTTGACTGAGGGGTGCTCGGAAGAATTTAAACGTGAAAAATATTTTTTGTTAATATGTTTTATTAAAAAAACATAATATGTTCGGACATATACGTCGGCTTGTGCGTCACGGATTACGAATTCGATTCTCATGCATGGAGAAAATATTTGTAAGTTTGTTTATTTGAGAATTTGTGTTTGTAAACGTATCCTCTGCACACTAGAAAATCCTAGTGTGGGGTAAAAAATTTTTAAACAGAAAAAGAACATAGCAGCTGAACCGATGACTTTGCAGTTTATAGATATATGATTTCGCGTACACTGCTGGTTTGTATAATATTAAAAAGTATACTTACACTATTAAATAAGGATCACTGTGTTAAAGTTCACAGAATCAATAAACAAAGAATCATAAAACAAAAACCTTATCAAACTTTAACCGTGAAACAAAAACTACGCGAGCGCACTCTGTACCTAGCAGTACAATGTATTAAGCCCAACATTTACACAAAACGAGAACCAAGAACTGTTCAGTGTTCTTAGTGAAGTTAATTGTGTTTCAAGTAACTAAATCCAAGTTAATGAGACAACTTGCAGTAAGTAAACTGGCCCAAACAGCAGCAAATACTTTGGGAGTATTAAGCGCCCGTAATGTTCGTGTATTGGACGTAGAATCTCGGCTTAAGCTTAACTACTCCGTAATACGGGATTCGTTTGAATTAGACCATGTACTGTCATCAACGTGAATAATGTATGTAGGTCAGTCTTCAGAGTAGAGGTCGGGACTTTATATCTACACTTCCATTCTATTAACCTCGCGTACCTACTTTATGAGCTGCCGATTTTGCTTCCTGGATTTTTGGTGTGTGTTTTTAAATTTACTTGGAGAGCTTTTCTATTTCTATTTTTTTTTGGATTTTTGGTTGCGGTTTTATTATCCGTTTTATTGGTGCTTTAAATAATGAATGTTTCACATACTTTTATAACCTTTTTGAATATATGACTTTAATATATATATTCCGACATGTTCCGACAACGCTGTTTAATCCCGAGCTAAGCAATGAAGGTTGTTTTAGGGGTACTGAAGAGCTCAGAAGCTGCATAGATATTTTTTCCATGAATCTGGTACAAATTCTCATGCTCATCGGGCAAATAATTACTATACTAACTTCCCATCCTTAACAGCTACGCTAATCGGGTCATCAACTTTGCTGTAACTTCGAATACCAAAGTTACATTACTAATAATCTTGTGACTTCGATCAATCGAAATCGTGGTAATAACAAACATGTATCTATAACCTACCAATGCCATTATGCACAATTTTTAATATTTTTTTTTTTTAAAAGAGCTGTTGTCGATTTTTGAGCAAGGTTTTAATACGAAGTCATGAATATAATCATTAGCTTTAAACACGCTAATATACGTTTTAAAGCTTACAAAAATTGAATTTGACATGCTCACGTGACCACATAACTTTTTCGTTATAACCACTTAAACGAAATGTAAAATACCCATAAAAAAGTTTTCGTAACTACACACTACAAAATAGGCACATTTGCCACTAAGAATATATTTAATGAGTTTTGCGATAAAAAAAGGATTTATTGGTAAGAGTTAGTAAGCGCTAATTAGGGACATAAGCCTCATAGACTCGACATAAATGCTCTGCCTCGTTACATCAAACGTTTTTACCCTTTATCTTGAGAAATATACTCGTATTTCATTCCACGACCGTCTTATTACAAGTTCTTATGTGATTGCCTCAGTTAAATGGGGATTGTATTCAGTAGTTCATTATTCTCGGGCTTAGTAACTGCTTTCGGCTTGCCTAAATGCCAACTCCATACTATTGAAATAAAGCTACTTTTTTACGGATTTTATTACAACAATAATATCAAATTTGCACTTGGCACTTGTCAAGTTGTCACTGTTAGACCTTACTTTGTGTTGTCTATAATTTTCTGTTTTTTTTTTAACCCTTTTGCTTTTGGTCCAAGTGTCGTGCGTCGGATTTGTGCGGAAATAAATACTTTTTTTCTTCTTTCTTTCTTTCTTTCAAATAATTTTACGGTGTAAGAAATCGTCGTGAGGAAACCTGTACGCCTAAGAAATTTTCTAACCGAGCGTGAAAAGTAAAGCGTGTTATGTCTATGAGCGTAATTGCCTATAGCCTAATCCCTAATAGGAGACGACGGCGACACTCCGGTGACGGGCAGACTCCAAGCCATTCTGCCAACTACATTGCGGCAAATTTATAGGTGTGCGACATTAAATTAAGAAATTTTATATCTGTTTGATATGTTATGAAAAACTGATCAAGTATTTAAAGCAAGTGCATTATACAACAATCGAGAATCAGGGATAATAGCGCGCGATCCGACCGCCATATTTTTATTCAATTCGCACATCATGAAAATGGGCATTCGAAATACAAAGAGAATTCCAAAATTAAATCTTCATTGACTGGCCTCCACGGTACAGTCGCGTTCATAAATACGTATGATGGCAACTACCGTCACTTCCATCCTCAGAGATAGGGTTGTTAATGGTCGTAATAAATGGATAATTTCGGCCCGTGGATATACATAAAGTGTGATCCGGATTATTATTGTATATTGTAATGTTAAGCGTATTGTTACCATAAATTATAAATTTGATATGTTCTGTTGTTAGAATTTGGTGTTATCAATTTTATTGAATGTGTTGCTTTATGATTTACAAGACTGAGGAATCAATACATATCAGTTATTTGGAATAAAGACTCTCTATAATATGTTTATGTATTTGTATAACATGATAAGATTACAATCCTACCTTAATGGGAAGTAAGGTAGGATTGGGTAATTTATAGGGATATAAATTCCGTCCTTAACATCAGAAATCGATGTTATAAATTGTTACACAATAATCTATAATTTATGTCTGCTCCCATGTGAAGGTGTCGCAAGTATTTATACTCATATAATATGTACCTACGTAATAATCTTTTCTATGAACAAATTACCTTTTATATTTTAATTGCAGCCAAATAATAATACAGACTCATACAAAAATAAGTCCAAAGTTTTTAATGGAGGCGTACCATTGAAATGATAAAAAAATAAGCCACATTTCTCACTCGAAACCGACGCAGACGTGATTTAATAGAATACTAAAGCGAGAAGGTAAGTTAAGACAGGGCACATCATTAGGCATGAGTTAATGAGTCCACACTTACCCCAGTTACAGCCCTCTGAGTACCTACCTTCTGTGTAACACACATTATGCGCCACACTTAATAATGACGGCTTGGCGATTTGTGTGGAGACGGGAATATTATTATAACTTGAGATTTATAATGTACTCGTAGCGTGGAGTCAAATATTTTTAAAAGAAAATATAAAGTGATTATTATTTTTTTATAATAGAATAGAGGAATGCTTAATAAATCTATGGGGAGGGGAGAGATTTGATATTTTGTTTGTAATGAATAGGATCCAAAACTACTGGGAAAATCTGAATAACTCTTTCACCATTAGAATGCTACATTATCAGTAAGGAAAATATTTTATTTAAAAAAATATTTTTTTATATTAAATATGTATCTACGTGCCAAACTAGGCTCGGCCTAATAAAAAAATATCCGGCCATTATGACACAACGCTATCTAGTTCCGAGCTAACCTTGTGTTACGGATTCTAAATGGTTGTTGTAGTATAAAGCTATTTTAAAAACAAACATATTATACATAAAAATATTCTTGACTCATATACATGTTATTTTTTTTAACCCTGTATCTTTTGCACAGAGGGCAGTAATCTTTTATACCACTTCGCTAATCAGGTCGTCGAAACATTCTGCTGTTACGCAAAAATAATAAAAAATTATTGTGATTCGGTTTGAAGGGTAATGTAGCCTCTAAATGCTTGACGTTTCGACTAGGTTCCACTGATCGTGGTCACAAGCAGACTGATTCACAAGCAGTCGGCTTGTGACCACGATCAGTGCAACCTGGTCGAAACGTCAAGCATTTAAAAGGCAAATTCGCGTTAATTCCCGTGTAATATAATGTATTATAATGCAACGCGAAAGTTTAAAAGTTGTTAATGTAGCCTCTAGATACAAAAATGTGATATCTCAAGGTTATAACCATAAATATTCCTGCTGTTGCTGACATCCGTAACGTCCTAAGCCTACCTAGCGCTTACCAGGTAATTTATAAGAATTAGAATAGTGTCGCTTACGCCTTTTCTGTCTTAAGACATCGACCTGTTTGTAACCCGTCTGTTTACTTCTTATAATATAATATACTATAGGACGCTGCTAACATCATAAAGTAGGGGAGAGTTACACGTAAATTTTTATTATCATCGCCCTTTATCGAATAGGAAATTAGCAAATGTAATTGAGTATTACAGCTCGGTGAGTCGTATTATATCTGACAGATAATATATGACATTTAACCCTATATTTGAGGGAGTTAATTAGTTCAAACACGGTTGTGTTTGAACTAATTAACTTCTTTTTTTATGTTTGCGTAAGTATAAGAAATCAATATCTATGTACGTTATACTATTGCTTTAAGGTTTTAAAGCAATAGTATAACGTACATAGATATTGATTTCTTATACTTACGCAAACATAAAAAAAAATATAAAATTAGTTATTCATTCTATGGTATTAAAATAGTCGACAATAAAGACAATACCAAAAACACCCGCCTTTCACTTTATGGAGTAACATTATTTATAGTAGTTCCTATATTACTGAATCCGATTAGTTTACTACTAAGTATATTTTAGCCTGGATTTCTATAGCATAAAATAATTAAGCCCGAACTTGTTCTACAGGCGAACTAAAAGGATGGAAATGGGGATTAATCGTTAGTAATTAAAACTCAGCCTTGGTCTGCCATACTTCGTATCTCAGTCTTAAGCAAAGGCGATCAGAATTTATAGTAATAGCCGGTGAAATATAACATACAGACCTATATAAGTATCACATTTTCTAAATTGAATTGAATAGGGTCTAAAATTGTGTTAAATCTCATCTCTACAGCATGCAGGTTTTCTCACATTGTTTTCCTTCACCGTCAGTGGTGCGTTGCCTTGGGCTTGAACTCCAGACTGTTGACATCCCAGTCCACTGGTCACACCACTAGGCTACCACAGCTACGCGCTTATGTAACATGCTACGTTTTAAACATTTTGTTTGGCCAGAGTATTCAGTGTCGTGTTGGTTGGTGTTGGAAATCTAGTTTGCATAACAAACAAAAATATTGGTCATAGTTCAATTTACCACAAAACCAGCAGTTGAATTTGTGGTAACACGATTGTATTGCATTTTTAGCTTCCAAACCGAAAAACAGTGAGCTGTTAGAGTGTTTTAATTATTTGTGTGTGTGTGTCTATGTATTAGATCCTTATTACCAAACGGGTAAACCTATACCTCATTGGTATCGCTTTACCCATCCAATCTATGCTATGATTTTTGAGGTAAATTAACAATTAATCAAATGAAGACTCTTTTCTGAAATTAAATGTGATAAGACCGCCATTGTACCCTTATTTCGTAGACTATATATTAATGTAATGTATGTTTAAAATTTTGGTGTACAATAAAGGATATTCTATCTATCTATCTATCTAAATGTGATGTTTACCTACTTAACTTGATTTTCTAAAAGTGTAGTGTTCACTTTTCTCAGGGACCTTTTTTAAACGATAGAGTAATAATGCAACAAATCCTTGCTAATATTGTCCACCAGTAATCGCTTTGTTTCGTTTGTTAAATTCTTCGCCAAATTAATATCGTTATTTGGGATTTTATAAAAGTAATAAATTTACATAAATACATATTTTTAAAATAGTACAGAATACAGCCACAAAGTCCCAAGATCGCGTTTATAAGGATAAACAAAAGAGAATCGATGACGCAACGCTGACTCTGAGCTAAGTTCATTACCCAGCTTTTGTTTCATGCAGATAATCTGACTAAAGTCTTTATTGTACTCTTTGTAGCCATACAGAGCTAAGGAGGCGCTCTATCCCTGAGCCCCGCTTTCATACAGTGACATATTTAAATTGGGTGGCTTTTATTCAAATAGATTGGGTGCTGTGCTGGACGCTTTTAAAAGTAATCTAGACCGAAATCTGATAAAATACATCTCTAAGTACATTAAAATGTGCGAGGAAACTAATAATGGAGAAGATACAGGAACCAAAATAGCATTTCTTTGTTTTCAAGGAAATACTAATAAGTTTACTAAGGTACAGCTTTTTGTTTTTATGAAGTTGTATTTTTACTCTTACGTAAAATTTTACACCATAAGTATTTATTCTTCAATTTATATTAATTCTTCAAATTCTGTGAGAATTGTTTAATTTTTTTTATACAGTGTATCTGTTTAACATGTTGCAATATCGATGGCCCCACAGAATAAACGTGCAAGTGAAAAACATCAATTGTTCAGAAAACAATAAAAACGTTTGAACTTGAATAACTGTTATTTAAAAATAAGTAGGATTAAGTATTGTATATAAAATTAAAGATATAAATTCAAATTCAAATTCAAATATTTTTATTTCAAGTAGACCAATATTACAGGTTCTTTCGAAATGTCAACACTAGTTGCACGGTTCCAAAAAGTAGGTCTTATGGAGAAGAACCGGCAAGAAACTCCATAGATACTCTTTTAAATAATTCCTTATATTTACAATGTTCGTATTTAATATTAATATGAGAATAATGCAGTCTGATGTGAAACGCATGAGTTATCCACAAGCACTAAAAAAAAAAAAAAATTATAATATAAAACCCGGATGCCATGACATGTATAAGCCGACCAGCCCCAACTGACAGCACCCGTCCACGAGCATGACGTGTGTATCAGCGTCGCTCTACTCAACCATGATATAGGGAATAAAGGGACCCGACACACAACGCCACCATCAGCAGGACATTTGAGAGAGCATGACAAAAAAAACTCATTACATTACATTTTTTATTTATTTTTAATCCATCGGTTTTCCGGAAAATTATGAAAAACCATTTATTTTTTTTATTCTCGTAAAATTTGTATGACTAGATAACAGTAAATTGTCATTATACGTTTATTCGTGTAAAATGTCAAGCGAAAAAAACTTATAATGTTATATTACACTATTATTCGGGGTAAATTAAGTTTTTTTTATACCCAGTAGTAGGCATTAGCACGTTTGTTTACAGTAACTTACTCTATTGTTTGATTACTGTAATGATAGAATGCATGTATATCAGGGTTCATAAGATCGATTCTCATTTATGTAATACACTGTTGTTATTGCATAGAATTATAATGTAATATGCTTTACTTTATCAATTATACAGTAAGAAGGTGAAATAAAAGAAAAATATAATAAATAACTATCTATCTACATGCATACAAAATAAAGAACTAATGATAATGTACAATTGAGTTCAAACCCTGACTTTTCGGAAGTTATGTGCGTATTCATCTCATGCTCAAACGGTGAAGGAAAACATCGTGAGGAAACCTTGCTTGAGAGATTTTCTCGATGGCATGTGAAATCTACCAACCCGCAGTTGACTAGCGTGGTGGAATACAGTATAATACCACTCAAATGAGAAGAGACCCGAGCCCAGCAGTGAGATAATAATGAGTTGATGATGATGATATTGTAAAACACTAAAATTAAACTTAGCTATTAACTTGAACTTATAACAAAAAAAATAACGAACCATATTGTAATTTGAAATACTTGAGATTAAGTGCCCCCGTTACAGTCATTGGTTACAAAGATCTAAGTAGGTACCTCAAGTGTTCAGAATCTTCTGTAGGTTCTATATTATTCACTCCAGTAAATTTTGTAGCTATTTATGTCATGTATGTCAAAGATTTCGAGTTACCCAAGGCACACACCATTGGCTGTTTGGAAGTTATGTGCTTATTTATCACATGCTCAAACAGTGAAGGAAAACATCGCGATGAAACCAGCATGTTTGACAGGTTTTTTCGATGGGGTGTGAAGTCTAAGCCAACCCGCAGTAGACTAGCGCAGTAGACTATAGCCTAATCTCTTTAACATAAGAAGAGACCCGTACCCAGCAGTGGAACAATAATGGGTACATGATTCATGTCCTTTAATCAATTCTTCTATTTTATGAGTTCCTTGAAATCTATAAAGATCATTCTCTATCATCTGTTTTATTTGGTATTTGTACTCAGTAAGTGTGTAATCCTCGATCAAGCAATTCATTTGATCGGTCGTGTATTAGTATGTAAGATGCTGCTCTCAGTCTCCTCTTACATAGTTCTAGGTCTTCCTCTGTTATCTTTTATATAGTTCTCATTTCCTTCTTCAACTTCCAAATAGCTGTATGTATATTTAATACTTGCTGTGTAATTTAAGAATATGGTTTTGCAAATTTTAATATCCAACTCGGTATCTATTTCTTTATTTATCTTTTCACAACATTTTAAATTGCAGTTACAAGACGATTTCTGTGTGTTTTATAAATACCGTGCCCGTCCACCGTACTCGTAGTCGTACTCGTTTTTTAACAATATTGAAGACTGAGGGAAGAGGGGAGTACATAGAGAACTTATAAGATGTGAACATTTTGTTATAAATTATTGCTTGCTTTGCTTAAAAGGATAGACATAATAAATAAGGGCGAACGTGTCAGAAATCAGTATACTTATCTGTGGAAAATTTCACGCATAGCTTTTAGACAAAGAACTAATTTTCAAGCACATCGCAGAAAAAATTTATCCTGGGTGGAAATCGAACCTAAGACCTCCGGTTTTGCATTCATCGCATTATTAACCACTAAACCAATAAGCCAGTTAATACCCTTATATTTCGCCGAATAAAAGTATTCAATGTTTTCACAAACAAGAATACTGTCACTTCAATCATATCATCTAAATAGAACAAATAATCAGTAAAATACCTGTGTAGTCACAATTGGATTGAACGGATCGTTGATCGTCGTTACTATGCATTAACATAAACTAATGTGATGAAAATATTAGTATTTTGATCACATTAGTTTATTTGAACAGTCCGATTAAATACTGTAAGGGACAATGCAATACCTTTTTTTTCAGTAAAAAATATATATAATCTTTCATCTTATAATATGAAACATTAGGAATAAAAACTGCATGCAATATTACACGAATAAACGTGTAAGTAGCCATTACACAAACGCACAAGTCTTCTCAAACGTTTACTTGTTGTAACATGTTTATTCTTGTGCCCTCGGGGACCTAAAAAGCGTTTAATGATAGCATATACTATTATACTTGTGATATTAATTGCTTATTTTTCCGTAGAATAAAGGAATCAAGTGATATAACAAGCGTATTTTCGGTCAAAACATTATAAAAAAAATTGAGAAGGTGCTGGATAGGCCAAAGAAACGAAAAATGCAAAAAAATTTTTTTTGGGTAAGAGCTCTTGCACGTTTATTCTGTGGGGCCATCGATATGTTTTAAAACGAAACACCAGAAGCTTGCAAATGCGTTGCGAAACCACTTAGAAACCGTTCAGGTTTCTTAAATGGGGAGTTACTGAACTAACAGCAAACGGAATTCCCATGCTGTCAGACTAGTCACTCCCCCAATGAAGTCTGATAACCTTACTCACTCGCAGAAAGACAACTATTGTTGATTCACTGCGGTCTTCTGTAAGCCATTATTTCATCCCCAGGCAAACCTTTTTTAAGATAAAAGACAAGCAAAATGCACACTAGCGGAAAATTGGGGCCCTAGTCCCCATGTCACTAACAAATACATTGCAAATGAAAAGGTAAACAGGTATTGGGTTTACTCTTTAGATAAATTCACAAGAAAATACAAAGTGGTAGAATAGAATGTTCTCGATAGAATTTTATAGGAAAATACTTAAGTGTTTTTAGACTTGATGAGTTTAACAGTTTCTAAAGAAACCACCGAATGCAATTGAAGAAATATTTCTATTTTATTTTTATCGTACTTTAAGAAAGTGAGAAATTATAATCGGTATAAAAAGAACGAAGGTCTCTAGTCCTTCCACGAGTAGCTATATCTCCTATATATGTACATGACGCCTATATAACTAACCATTTCACAAATCACACATCATTTGTAATGCCAGAACAAAGGTGTATACAAAATTTTAGCTATTTACCACTCATTTTGAGATGAAACCCTAATTTGACTGGACTATTTAAATAGAAAAACATGGAAAAGTATCTTTTGGCTATCATATATCTAATATTTGTCATCCATAACTAGTTTCTATAAAATTACTAACCTAAGTTTAAACCTGAAAAAGTAACCTGTTTACATATTCTCCAGTCATCATTACGAATCTACATTTCATCGTTTACAAAGTCACATCAAAACACCACCAGCCTAAATAATCTATAGCTGGAAATTAATTCTCATAACTCATTCGTGGCTTTCGGGCACAGCTCAGCACTAAATAATGTACAGATGTTCCAACATAATATGATGGTAGGCCTACATTTGCACACCTAGCTAAATAAACAACAGCGTGATGTATGATAGGAATCTGAAATATTATAATCTATTCTAATTTAAATATATATAGGACTATACATATATTTTTTATCATGTATTGGTCAGCGTTTGACCACAATCCCACATGATGGTAAGTGACGATATAGTCTAAGATGAAGTATGCTTACCTAGAAGATACCTGTTCACTCGGGACTTGAAGACCCCCAATATAAAAAGAAATATCCAGACATTATGACACAGCTCCATCTAGTTCTGAGCTAATCAACAAGGCTTGTTACAGGTTCTAGAAGTTTGATAAGCTACTCAGATTTTTGTACACTAACTAACTACACTAACATAGGTACTAACAAACATCCAGGATTTAGGTACAAATGACTATGTTTCATCATTTTCATCAACTTGATTAATGTTTTCCCTTTCAACAGAAGGCAGATCAGGTGGTCAAACTTGTTCGTATTTGAATTTGTTTATATTTGATAGAACATAACTTATTGATACGTAAACATCATATTTGTTTTATGTGAAAGGTTGAGGATGGGTGTGGGAATGAGGGTGTGTTTTATCGTTAATTGATACTTTTGTTCGCAACTTATTAACCTATCCGAGTAATAAATATTATAAAGTTCGCAGAACAGGTGCTGAGTTTTTATTAAATGAATGAGTTTCACAAATTATTTTCTCTCACATGTTTCAAAAAAACATTTATTAAAGGCCCGATCGTCCTATAAAAATGTATGCGTTGTCAATATAATCGAGATCTTTAAAATGACCTTTCTACAGTACAATTTATATTTTAGGGAATAAAACCCTCTCCCTCTAGAGAGCCCTCCACTTCTGACGATAGTCCTCTCATCACTTATTGACGAATTAGTAGTTACATCGACTTTCACAGGTCAGAAAAAACTACAAACTAAAACTGTAAAGAAGAACATCTCTACTAATCCCACTCAATTTAAGAGGAGATGATGGTGGAAGAGAGCTGATGATGATGATGATATTATGTGCTGAGACAGATCAAGGCAGGAAAAGGCGATGCCAAAATCATAACCAAATACACAATTAATCGCTTGGCTTTCGTAGGTTTTTAAGATAATTGACTTCTGTTTACTAGCAACAACTGATCCCTTAAATCAAAGTAAGCCAATTCACTAAAAGATTCGCAAAAAAGTAAAATAATTTAAATTAGTTTACCAGAAATATTCAATTTGATTACCGAAATTTTATTTTTAGCACGATCCAGACTGTAATAAGCTGGATTGAATCTAAATTAAAATGAAATTATAGAAAAAAAAATTGAGAGTAACTAGATTTTATATTTGTGTCGATTTAATCAAAATTAAAATGATATTTTTTTGCTGAATTTCTTGAAAGTTACAAGATTTATTTCTTCTAAGTAATATGCTTAGATGGACCAATTGTATACTTGAATCATTATTCAAGTATACAATTGGAAAGTTAGGAATAATCCTTACTTATTGTTGTAAAATTATGCGTCTAGACAGTTTTTTTTTACGTATAAAAAATTCAACGTAAACATAAGACTACATATTTACATTTTGTGATAGCCTATTCTATTGTACTAGTTTCGTAGGCTTTTCAGTAGTTAGGCTAATGAAAAGAAAATTAATTGCAATTATTCTAATGAACAATACAATCATGTCCTTCATCACAATTTAAATCAAGATATACAAAATATCAATGTAATCTTATATATATACATATACAAATAGGTACATAGGTTTTATATACTCAGTTCAGTTTTAGAACAATTCAAATTTCTCAGTGTAGACTAGATATAAATTCAACTAATATTAGCCAAACTTGAGGGAGACATACAAAGTTTACTAAAATCAGGGTCGATATATTCTTGACGCGTCCGTACCGAGTTTAAAGCGGACATGATTGCCAATATTAGCCGTGAGGAGACATTATCATGTTGTAAACAGGAGATTTAACGACGCCACGTAACATACTGTAACATACATACACGTAGTTTCTCTAACCGCTAGAATTCTACTGAGAGAATTGGGCGAAGGTTTAAAATATTATTTTGCTGACGTAACGTTCTTTTAATGTAAACTATTCTTTGTCAAGTCTATTTTATGTAAAATGCTATGGCTGGAGCTATGTAATTGGGTTTTATGATATGAGATACAGGTTCGATTTATGCACGAAACATTATCGGATCTATTCATTTGTACTTTGAGTGAATTCACTAGCTATTATAATTAAATAGGTACTGTTCATTTGCTATGTAATATGAAATTAAATTCTGGCTGGACTGTCACATTAGGTTTATTCATCCTATGAAGATAGTACCTATAAGTTTAATAAAAAAAATAAAAAATAATTGTATCGCTTACAAAGTAGTGGTGGTAGTCGGTAAAGGTCTGAGTCTCTGTTTATTTGAGAAAAAGTTTTATAAACGCTACCATGATACCGAAGGAAACTCAAATATGTGATAATATTTTAAAATATGACGTGTGATAAATAATCATCAAACATCTGTAATGAGGTATTCAATGTAATAGGTCCAATTTAGCAATACTATATGGTACATATGAAGTCGGTTAAAAATAATATTATCATATCCAAGATATCCTACCCAAGTTAACGTTTGTGGTCTGCATTATAGATAATGAGCATCCATTATATAAATAGGTTCTTAACACTTACAAGAAAAAAATGTTTTTTTTGTAACAAAATCACAACACAGAAACAAAGGTTTTAGTAAAAATGCCGATCAAATAAATTGCACCGTCCATTTAGACGGCACTTCTTTCATTTCCTTCTGTGAACAGAGACGTAATAAATTGTGGTCCACTTTGAGCTTTGTCTCTGCTAAGAATCGATACTCAAAAGGTCTTTAGAGGCTGCTATGTTAGCAAAATAGGATGATGAATCCCTCTTTTTATTTTTAAAACGGTCCGCAAAATTAAAAAACAGAGAAAATTTCGGACTTATACCGACTGAAATTCGTATATACACTTTTCGCCTCCCACTGAAATCGTTTACCTCGAAACTCTGCGCATTTCAAATGTAACTGAACAGTGTTGACAACGATAATATAATTTTACAGTTTAGAGTTAGAAAACGAGGGAAGGTACGAGGTTATTTTTGCGATTTTACTGCTATTGCGTGTGTTTAAGTGTTTATTAAGTTTAAGAAAAGGTTTCCCTAAACTATGTCACTCTCGCAGTCAAAACAAATCTCCTCAAAACACCTCATAGGTTAAAATCCACCATACCGTTTGGGCTGTAGGGCGTGCCAAAGAAACCGATATACATACATGCAATGTACTTACATAATATGCACTCAAAAAACATAACCCTCCTTCTGAAGCAGTCGGGTAAAAAGGTTGTTGTGTTAAGATTTCTCTAAACGAATATCAGTACGAGTTGAGCCTTACGAAGTAGACGTCATTTACTCATTTTTCCATTTGGGATATCACTTGAACGTGTTACGGCGCACGGTTTTAAAAGGCTTTAACACATTTAGCGTTGACATCACTAATAGAGATTCGCCTTCTAAAAGAAATCCCTATGAAAAAGAAAAAAACAACTGCGGTGTAAAGAGTGTGATTTAGAAAAACCGTCGGTAACTTAAAAGGTATACAACATACGTGTATACATATTTTATGTACTATTACCCCAAAATGTTAGGTAATTGTAATAGCTGATGTACCCGTCTTCAATATGCTATTAAGAATTTAATACATAACATTAATAACAAACCACCTGAGAATCGAACACAAAACCAAACTGACTATTTGGAACCAAATATATGAACGCTAATTCTTTATTATCGTATGGGGATCAGCTCGTCATAAAAGCAAAATATCACCCAATTTATCGGCCCACTGCTGGGCACAATTCTCTTCTCTATTGAGAAGGATTAAACTATATCCTCGCTTATGTCCAGCAATGGACTCCATCTAACTGATATGATGAGGATGATGAAGCTATATCCTATTCCCACTTGTGCGGATTGGCAGACTTCACACGCTATAAAGAAAATCTCTCAAGCATGCAAATTTTCTCATGATATTTTCCCAGTGGCGGACTAAGGGGGCGGTGGGGGCGGTCCGCCCCGGGCCCACAAGATTTCTCACAAAAGAAAACAGAATGTTTGCATAAAATCAAAAGAAATATTTATTCACCGTATTATATTCTGTCACTTTCCAAAATTTTTAAAAACAATTTAAATTAAAAATATACACTCTCCTTACCCTTTTTTTGGCAGACTGATTTATTAAATCATTTAAAAATTAAAGTTATCATCAGCTAGATGATTAATGACATCTAAACTTTCTGAGGGAAAAAAAGAAATTGCTTTTTTTTACTTTTGTCAATTCTGAAAGAAGAAAAAATTGGGTAGTTTTTATTACTTTTTGCTTACGCACGTCGGAGGCCCCCGTAACCTGGGGGCCCCCTATAATTGATATGGTAGCTACGCGCTTGGCAAACTGAAAAGCGGCACCGTTTCATGGTGGAAAATCCCGAAACCTGCACGAAGCGATCGATTCCTCGAAATAATAAAAAAATGGGTAGTTTTTATTATTTTTTGCTAACGCACGTTGGGGAGCCCCGTTACCCGGGGGACCCCTAAAATTGATACGGTAGATACAGCGGTAGCTACGCCCCTGGCAAACTGAAAAGCGGCACCGTTTCATGGTGGAAATTCCCGAAACCCGCACGAAACGATCGGTTCCTCTTTTTTTATACGCACAGCGAGGAAATGGAATCGGCTACCTGATTCTGTGTTTCCCGATGAGTACAATTTCGGGGTCTTCAAGTCACGAGTGAATAGGTTTCTTCTACCTAAGTGTGCTTTATCTTAGACCACATCTTCAATACCATCAGGTGAGATTGAGATCAAACGCTTGCCTATACTTGGCAAAAAAAAAGCTACGTAATTTTTATAAGACTAAATTTATTAATTACGTCAACAAAATCCAAAACTAACCCTGCTTTTCTTTCTATGGGAAAAATAGCCAAAATGAAAAGGCGTTCTTTTTTATACCACTAATATGATTACTGCCCACTTGATGGTAAGCTTTTACTGTAGCCTATGAATGTTTGCAACACCACAGGTGTCTCTTGCGTGTTGCCGACCTTGTAAAGACCTAATCATTCCTTTTTTGAAGAACCCCACTCTATAGTCGTTTTGAAAAACCTCGGCAGGTAGTTCATTCCACAGCCTGACTGTACGTGGTATGAAGTTCTTATGGAACCGCTCAGTACGCGAAGACATTGGTTTTAAGGTGTGGGAATGAATTTGCTGCCGATGGCGGGAGGTGAAGTCCTGCTTCACCCTGTTGAGCACACTTAGCTTTTTAGATGCCAACTTAGTTTTGTCCTCTAGATGACATCGGAATTGGATGTCACTGGAGATGTCGACACCCAGTATGCCAATGTGTTTGGAGATTTTAAGGGCTGTGTTCACAAATTGAAGTGCTACAGCAAATAGAACGTTTTTAGTAGTGAACGCGCGAACTAGTATCTTAGCGGGGTTACGAATCGGATTCCCTGGCCAGGCCAGAGTAGTATCGATTTCCAACACAAGTTTACTTCGACCATCTTCAACAACGGTCCGAGGGATATTGGCACATTCCGTGTAAAATGTATCCCCGTTACTGTCGTCTGCATAATATAATGAATGCCGTCAATCTACACCATGGCGTGTATGCGTGTGCAGTAAAAACAACGGAGCCTTGCGGGGCACCAGCATTTATCTCGAAACAGTCTGCTGCCGTCAACGAATGCTGTAACGCTTCTGTTGGACAAAAATCTGACAACCCAGTTGCATAATCCCTTGGGGAGGATTATGATGGCAACTTTGAAAGATGACTGACTGCCAAAGCTTCACCGGTGTGAAGCCAAAGCCGTACTAACCGTTACTGATGAATTTGTAGCCTTCTAGGTGTCTTAGAAGTTGGCGGTTAAGCACCTGCTCCATCACCTTAGAGGAATGGGGAGTTATAGCGATAATGTGATTGGTAAACCGATGGGTCTGATCAATCGGGCACTGGATGCACATTCGCAGTATTCCACGAAGACGGAACTCGCCTGCTGCTGTATAAAAGTGCGAAAACACGAGTTAGTACTGAACACAGCTCAGCAGTATAGTGCTTAAGCACCACTGCCATCCGGCCTATTCGACTTATTATTGTCTAGGAATCGGAGCTCCTGCTGGATCTCTCGTTGTGCGTCTCCAGCATGGTGTTGTCACACTTTGGGATGATAGGAGGAACTACGTTTCCGTCGCCCAAAGTCGAGTTAGAGACAAAGAGAGTACCCTCTCTTTAGCACTATAGGCCGAGTTCACCATCTGGCTTCCAAACAAACAAAAGTTACCCTCGGCAGCCTGAGCAAGCCAAAAAGCTCGATTCCCAGCAGGATAGATACATAGCTGCATACCAATTCTGTCAATGAATTTGAATTTGGCTACGGCGATTGCTCTCTTACTGGTTCTTGAAGTAGCATTCAGTTTGCATCGAAGGTTCTGTCTAGCCCGAACCGTGGTCCAAGTCACAAATGCATTTTGCTTGAAAGTTCTAGCATCTCTACAAGGCCGGTTAAACCACGGTCGTTTTTTATCCCCCGGAACAATCACTAGCGGGTTGGGGATGTAAAATTCCATACACACTATGATTGCTTCGGTTATTCAAATTCTCTTACAAGGGATCACATAAAAATATAGAACAACTGGTCCTGGACCAGTTGTTCTACATTTTCTCTGAGTGCTTTAATGGAATCATGATGAGCACTCCAGCGTGTTTCAGATAATCTTCTTAAAGTTTTTCCAACCTTTTGTATTAGTATTTCATCATGAGGGTGGAAATGGCTTTTTAACCTGGGATGATGTTTCCGAATCCATACTCAACATAATGTCCAATTCTTCAGTATTTTCTAACGATTAGTCCTATATCAGTTATCAGTGGCGTTATGCGAAACCAAGTTTTTGAAAACTTAAACTAATCAAAACTTATTTAAAAATCGACCATGACTGAAGACCGTTTCGTCCAGAGAAAGAAAAAGAAAAACGTAATTAATATAAACTAAATCCAGAAAACAGAATTTGAAATGAGTATAATTTACAATTTCTTGTCTAGTGCCATTGCTTGTCTATCTTACTTCACTTGTAAATGTTTATTAACATGGTAAAATATTGATTAAAATTTGATTAATGCATTATGTTTAATTCGGTAAATATTCAAAACCGGAGGGTGTCAGGGGGGCCCAAAATTATAGATCGCCCCGGGCCTCAAAAAGTCTTAGTCCGCCACTGTATTTTCCTTCATCGTTTGAACACGTAATAAAAGCCAATAAATACTCAATAAAAGTTATTGTAAGACAATCAACAATGTGTCATACGATAATAAAAGTTCGTTTTGCATGACAAAATATATCGCTCCGTGTTTGGACATAACGACATGACCACGTATGCGGATTTATCGCGCCATCCAGCCACTGTTTACAGCTATTGAAGCCCCTGAAATTATACACGACGTAAATGGGACTCAAGGAACAAAATGTAGATGTAATAAAATGTTACTATGTCCTTTATGTCTGGTAGTTACAGTTCATATTAATTTTCTTTAATGTTTAACACTTTAGGATGCTAATAGTATGAGATTTAGTCTGACATGGGTGTAGCAACTGTACATTATTATTTTCCTTAAAAGGAAATGCTTAGACATCGCTTTAAAAATAATTTAATTAGATAAATAAAAGGTGTTTTTAATTCCAATCAGGAAGGGTGAAAATACCTGCACCAATATCAGATTTTATTTTAGCAATCAGACAAAACTAAACATTTACTAAGTGTTTTATATGTTAAACTCGGGCCGCCTGATAGTTAGCGGTTACCGCTAGTCTATACACTTTTGCAACAGGAGTTACTAAACTGTCAGCAAACGGAATATCCATTCTGTCAGAATAGTCACTTCCCTAATGAGCTCCGGTAACCTTACTCACTCATAAAATCACAACTATTGTTATTTCACCGGCGTCTTCTCTAAGGCGAAGGTACTTCCCCAGTCGAGGAAACTTCCCTATCTCTCTAAATTTTTACATATAACTACAATATCGACGTTTATATCTACTTATTTTCTTTATGAAAAATGGTAATTTTCGCTCCAAAATTACAGACTGTGCTAACATTAGTTCCGAATCCAATACCAGATCTTATCTAAACGATCAATGCCGCAAGTGGTAACTTGGCGCTTAACATGCTCCTCAATGCTAGAGCGGATTAACCTCATCGCATCGAGAATCCAACCGACTACAATTGGTAATGTTAAGCTACAGCTCAGTTGTTAATACGACAATCTGTAGCCAGTTGTTATAGCTCCCCCTTAAATAGCTTTACTTAAAACGGTATTTCAAAAATTTATAGTATAACTCATAAGGAATGCTAATTGTATCTTTCTTCACTCTCTATCCGGGCAGAACTTGCATTTAAAAATATAACTAGATTTTTTTATTATTAAATTATAAATAAAAACGGTAAAAATTAAATTTAACTAATTCACAAGAAAGTCATAGACTTTTAAAGGACTCGGTAGTATTATTCCTCATGGTTATTGCTGACATCTAATGAATTTGAATGTGAATAAAAAAAATATAATGAGCAGAGGCCTATGGCTTTCTCAAAAGCTACTCAATTTAAGTAGGTGCCCCTCAAATATGGTGCCGACTTTTTCAAGTATATTGTAGGGCTACTTTAAATTGAGTACCGTTTGAATATTTTGTCGTGTGTACCTTGTCATCTTTCCATTTTAAGAATGGTATAATTAGTCAAAACATATTGAAAAATTATATAAATGTCTATGTGCTCTATTTCGATCATCAAAATGGACATTCGATGCAATAAACAAATACAGAATTATTTTAACCAAATCACGTTTGAAATTTACTCTTCAAAGTAATAAACAGATTCCCTTAAAGTTCTCAAGCAGAAATATGAACTAAGTTTAAATCGTGGCGCAAGCAATACTGCATTCAACAAATTAATTGCCGTTCTATTTGCTGAGCTTGGACGTCGTCGAATCTAGAGAGTTGATCTTGGGACGAAGTTGAAGATCGATCGCGATATTTTAGTGCAATCTATAACACCAATCTAGCTTACTAACCGAGGATGTTGGTAGTATCGATTTTGTTGAACCTAATGGAATAAGTACCACATATGCCAAGTTGTTATGAAGTAATTTAAATTAGCCTAGAATAACTTCTGTCATATAACACAATAATTCATCCAATTGCCATTAGAATAATTATCATTAGAGGTAACCAAATAAAGTAAGATACGATTCGTTTAATAACACTGTTATTAGGCTTGTCATTGCAAAACTTTTTCCTAGGAGTTTGTAAATCAGTAGATGCGGTGTTAACTAAACGGTCCGCATACTTTCTTTCTCATTAAACTTTCCCGTCGGAATTTTCAAAGTAAACGCCAACATTTGTAAATGTACATTCATAGCAGCAATTGCTTAGCGATATGATCAAAGAAGTCTCAGGTCTTGAAATTGAAGTTAAACAAAACTCTCACTTTACAAAGTCATGCCGATTATTACTTGCTTAAACATTGAAGGACACCGCAACCTGAGACGAAAAACATACAAATCTAGTGAGACAATTAAGGCCATCATATGATACAATTTAAAATGATATCGAAGAGGAGTAAGACATGAAAATTCTAACTTTAGTCCATCAGCGGATTCAGCGAACCCGGTACATATGAGATACTGTTTGGAATTATATTTAGTCTCCTACTTATGCACGCACTCATTTGTACACATCGTACATACAATACACAAGACAAGTACGTACATAGATCATGTTACTTACTATAAACATAACATACACCCAATACTTTTGCAAATATCACGATATTTAGGCATACATCCAAACTATATTCAGTTTTAACGGCTCGAGGCGTCCCCAACTTTGCGCCGACGATGGCGTTCGTATCTAAAACTTACGTGTTGTTTTCCGAATGCCGACGGGAACAGTGCAGATTGCAAATGTTGTGTTCCTTTTATTTTTTAGATACCATGTGTTAAGTTTGTATGAGATCTGTTCTTGTTTTTGAATGTTTCCCTTGTTGGGGTTTTTCATTATTTTAGTACGTGTGTCCTTGTTGTTTGGTATTTGTGAATTTTGGTTGGTTGCAAAATTACTTGTTAGATCTTGTCTGGATACGCTTTTTTGTGACGTAACGTAGTTTTTGTAAATACTACTTCACCGTCCAACGGCAAATTAGTGTTGTGAATGAATATTGTATAACATACACAGGAAATACAGCTAAATTGTAATTGTTCAGGTAATTATGCATTAACCACACAATAAATAAGTTGATTAGGATTCTAAGGATTCGAATTAAGCTGTTTAGGATTCTACTTTTTATCAGTACGCCGAATACAAGAACCAGATGCTATCATTATGGTTCTCATTGTGGATTAATTATACAGGTAAACAAATTTATTAATCTAATCTCTTAGATCGTCACAAACTCGCGTCGAGATTTTATGAGTGAATTCTTATCGAATACAGTTTCACTGCTCTCATTTTCATGGAGGAAAAGAGCCAAAATCTGAATCCATGGTCCGATATACCTTAAAGACAGTATACACAGTTACTATAGTGTAGTGAAAAAGGTCATTCTAGTTTTTAGCTTTTCCTGAAAAACGTTATCACGGCTAGTTTTCCGGACGACTAAATTGAATGGTCCCTCTGTAAAGTGTAAACAGCATCCTTTGTTAATATCGATTGTCAATTTGGTACCCCTAATGTTTAGTATTTGTGTTACCATCCGGAATCTCGGGTTTGCAGGATGTGAACCACATTTACCACGCCGAATTTCGTTATGCTCTTTGTTCGACAAAATTTAGATGGGTAGATATTCGGTTTTATCTATACCCATAACAAGTTTGATATAAAAAATAAAATTTGAGTAGTGTTGTGAATATTATTGATTTACGCGTCAATTGAAGAAATATATAATAATTCCTTAGACTTCCAGGTTACAGACAGCCATCTACATAGTTAAAGGGACAATTTTTTATAATAATTTTAGTTTCTAGCAATTAGTATTCGTGCCAGCATAAAACCTACCAAACTGATAATATTTTTACAAGTTTGTCACACAGTTTCTATTGTTTTTAGTTCCATATTTATACAACTGTCTTCCTGCTTATATGATGAACTAAAGAATTATAATCCTTCTTTCAATTAAACAGACTTTATTTTTGCTTACTCCTCTTTAACGTTTAGCTATCTAATTTAATTGTTTCAAAACAATGACCCCGAACGATAAAAGAGAGATGAGTATTTTATGGCCCAAATAAATGTCAGCAGGAAAAAGTTTAAGTTAATTATACTCCGGTGCCAATTATTCTCTCTGTGACAGCCGATGACTCTTCAAATTAGAGCCAGCGTTGAGTTACAATGCTACTTAGTTTAATAAATTTAAGATCCAACCGATTGTTTCACAATTCTGTCTCTTGATTTCAAGGAAAATTTATCGCAAAGTGTACTTTAATAATGAGGTTTATGAATCCTTTTGCTTTGAAGTGAGTAAACATTTAAATTAAAGGGATATTGTTTCTTCTAATGTGTTCTTTAGTGAAATGAGGTACATAAAAGAGATCTTGTTTGGGTTTATAATAATGTTTTTATGTTAGCTTTAAAATTTCTGCTACTGAGATGAGTCCGCAAAGAAGTAGGTAAGTCGTAGTAAACGGGCAAAGCCTAATAATAATAATCATATCAAATGATGCCCTATAGTTTTTAAAAATAGTACTACGATAGATAAATTCCAAAAAAAAAATGACAATACTGAACAGCTATCTGAACTCAGGTAAATACGTCCGTACTTTAATGTTTAATGTGAATATTTTTATTAGATACTTTCTGTAACAATTAAACGCTGTAAATGTATTGAACTGCACCAGACTTTCTCTCTTAAGTCTACTTGATTACACTTAGTGTTGATTTCTCATTATCATACTTATAAAGTGATCTGGATAAAATATAACCACAAAAAATAACACTGTTTTTTATTATAAACATATTTTGCTATACTTGGAACACCTATCAAACTTAATTCAGTTAAGTGAAAACTTAAAATGAGTGACACTAATAAGAAAGAAGGCAATCTAATTAACTTCAAAAAAACTTGTTTCAATAGATGGTTTATATACCTACGTAAGGAAAAATTTATAGCACCACTAACTCACATTTTAATGTTTTATTTTGTTCGTAGAAATCCCACATTTTATAGGTAACTAACACTGATTCAGCTGGTCCTGAATCAGTCGACATGAATATTCATCGGAATAAATTCCAGGTAGTTATATGTCAAACGATAAATTACATAGAATATATTTTTGTGAGAAAACTTTTGCTGTGACTACTTCCTCTGTTATTGATATTTTTAAGACCCTAAAAGGTTAATTGGGCAGTAATCTTTTATGCATAAAGTTGGTAAATTGTTTTTTGTAAGTATGTTAGTAAATCTATTTTAATCCATCTAAATTGAGATACGATATTCATCTTAAAACGTTGAATCTGAAAGAGTTTCTCATCAAGACCAGAGACCTGGGTTTCTTTCGGTTAATAAACCCTCTGGTACTTAAATCAACTACGCAACCGTGATCTCTGCTTCTACCAAGCATACCATCACAACTGTCACCGCCGGAGGGTAAGGCACCGATGTACTTATGTACATTTCCTATGTAATAGGGAGCTAGCCTATTGCCATCAACCGGGCACGAATCCAATCTCCGAGCCGCTGCTAAGAATTTCATAGAAAAACCCAATAACATTGCTCGACCTGGGAATCGAACTCAAGATCTATCGGTGCACCTTACGAC
The DNA here is from genome assembly GCA_905163465.1 of Craniophora ligustri. Classification (NCBI taxonomy): domain Eukaryota; kingdom Metazoa; phylum Arthropoda; class Insecta; order Lepidoptera; family Noctuidae; genus Craniophora; species Craniophora ligustri. The sequence continues at coordinate 9,769,048 of LR990965.1, read as the reverse complement.
CACTAGGCAAACGAGAGAGTTCTGCTAAGCGGTCTGTCCTTAGAGTATGCTTAGGTGTTTTCTAAAAGAATTCATAAAATAAATAAAATTGTCACTAAGTTGATCTTATTCGGCACATTTTCCAAACTTTTTCTCTATATTGACTTGCTTCACAGTTTATTATCAAAGCAACTCGATAAAAGACAACAGCTCTTTTCGCATTACGATATTATTCCATTTCCCTAGCGTTTTCATAAACAGAACACGAAAATTGACTAAGTTACTGACGTGAACATGAAGTTTGGAACGTTCCTCGCTCATAGTGAAGTCCGCATACTTAAGGGGAACACAAGTACTGTGGCGAAAACAAAAGCAGATATTTTGGGCTCTGTTACAAATTCAACTAGCTTTTAAATTTGACAAAAATAAAGTGCTTAATTAGGCAAATGTAATGACATTTTCCAATATAATTAGTTACTCACATTGGTCTTTCAAACGCCAATATCACTCATTGATTTAGGTTTCTATTAAAATAGTACAAAGACGTAACATCGCACCACAAAAGCGACCCCTCCTTAATGCGTCTACACACAGAACTTCGTGATAAACTGTATAAGTGTGGTAATTCTGTTGAATTCTAAATTGGAACGAATTGTCTCGACTGGCAATCCCTCAGTGGTCTAACTTTTCCCATTGTTATGGGGAGTGCGGTTTGAATGAGAACCCACTTATGTTAATTTTGACGTAGATTTGAGTATGCTTGGCCGAAATTGTCATAATAATTAGCTGCTCCTGAGTTTATGAATGTTTTTGTTCCGTATAATAGTGGGTAGCAAATTTGCTTTGCAGTACTGGATGTAGATTTTCATCTTCAACCAAAATCAGGCTGTATGATGAAACTATTAAAATTTTTATAATTGTCTTCAATCCACTATTTCTTTTATTATCTTTATCAAAATTATTTTCTTCATATTTGTAAGTTTTAGAAATACATGTACATATACACACCTTATCCCATAGGGAAGGGCAGAAACTATAGAATGTCATACGCTACGAATAAACTTACAAAACAAAGGTATATTTACAGCGTTCCAAAATATTGTATTACTCACTGAGCAAGCACCAATTTTCTGCTCTAATTACTTTCATAACTGAGGACCCACAAGCCAATCTCATATTATTCCAGTACCTATATTTATCCAATACCTCAATTGGGTCTAGTTAAAAAAAACCGCCAGTTTACAGTTGATTACTGATACATCCACGGAGTCAAAAGCTAACCCGTTTTTACCGTTGAACAACACATAACCAAAATCAATTAAACACAATACGGGATTGCTTTGATCAATTATTGGGAATAACAAAGGAATCGCAGAAAAAATCTATAGCAAAAATTCAAAGCAGACTTTTTATTGAATCGATTCTATTAGCCTTTTCGTGTTCGTATTGCCACGACATACAAGTAAAAATATAAAAGTCAAATCGCGATGAGGCAATTTTGACGATTCTGCTGCAATTTTGATTTTAAATCTTTTTAAAAAAAATGCGTGTAAGAAATCAGACAATCGCAAAGAAATTTATGTTAAAGGACAGAAACTGTAATATCAGATGCAAGACAGGTGAAAGAATGCTAAATAGTGAATGAAACGAGGAATTTTTTAAATAATATATATATATATATTATTATATATATATATATATTATTATATATATATATATTATTTATATATATATATATATATTATTATATATTATTATAATATATATAATAAATAGCGGTTAGGAAAAATATCGTTTTCTAGAGCAAAACAAATAGCTTCCAAACAACAAAGGATAAAAATATAAAAAATTCCTAAATGTTTTTGCAACAATTTCATCTGGTCCAGTTGTTTTTTAACAGCAAACAAAACGAGACGAGACCGAGTTTGGAACTTGGAGTATCGTTTGTCGAACGTTGAACTGCGCTTTCATAATACGGAGTAATTCATAAGACGTAGCGAGTTTGAATAGAATATAAATATTATTAGTGCGATATCTTAGAAGCCTTAACACATTAAATACACAAATAAAATCAAAATAATGACATTAAGATAATGGGTTTCATTCCAAATATATTTGTTCTTATAAAATGGCGCCTCCGCAAAGTATGATAGCGTATAATAATTATGTTTAATTCCAATATATTTTCTATATCACTTTCCCGTATATATCCTGAATTCGATGTTATCGTTAGTTTATTGAGACTAAATCACACTCCAAACCGGTTACCTACTTATTTTACGTTTCGATTTTTAGATCATTGTTCATTCATCATTGAAACAAATTCCGCTACATCTTTATCCTTGCATCACCAGTAGTATTTATTTCCTTGTCTCGCTACAGTTTCATAACTGGGACCCGAAGATGTACATACCTCTGACAAGAGCCGCTCTTCGCCATTATTTTATAGCACTTTTTATACAAACTCCTAAATACTGACGCGCCATGTTCACGGTTACAACCACCGCCAGCGTTTTGTTTTTTTCAAGTAATGGACAATTTAATTATGAACATTGTCTGGCTCTTCTTTATTAGCTACATTTTGTATAGTTTTCACACGTATATTTCTGACGTTTTCATAGCTAACATGTACATACTTCTTGGTGTAGCTTGAACGACGCTGTGTGATCGTAAGCCAGGGACCTTTGGTTTTAATGGGCTGCAGGTTTTTGAATTGAAATGTTACAAATTACGCTGCAATTGGACCGACAGGAATATGGAGGCAAGTAGGTACTTACCGACGCCGGCGACTGCTCCGCGTTCTTGTTTATAGGCGATCACTGATTTGAATTTATTGGGTATTTGATTATCACGACACTGCAGTGTTATTTAGTGAATTTCACATGTGATTAACAGTCCTTTTGTATGATTGTAAGTAATTTATTTAAGTTTTACGCTCGCACGTTCATGGCGGCCGGCCTCGCGGTTGATTTCTTTTTTCACGACAGTGTTGCCAGCGCCGCGGACGTTAGGAAAAGGAAGTGAGCAGGAAAAATAGGAATGTTGCAAGCGTAAACATTTCCCCCCACTTGAAATCACTCCCGGGATTTCACAAATTAATAAAATAATTAACTGAAGTTAATGTTAAGCGGAAAACAAAAGCTACGTGTATTTTTGGGTTCAATCTTGCGACTTAATTACTAGGGTATATTACTACAATACTAAGTAAATATAGGATAGATAGGTTAAGTTAATGAGTGATAGGCAGTGGACATATCTTGACGACAGGTCTACGAAACAAGCCGTGCCTAGTTCGAATCGTAACAACACGTACCACGCCATCCGAGCCGGGATGAAGTTCAATCACCCGACCAATGCGCCATTCTAAAGGTGGAAGGTTTGATTCTACGATGATGACGATATCACCTATCCGAACATTAGCCTGCTCTTTGAACCATTTGCATCTCTGTTGCAAGGTATGAAGGTAATCATTTTGCCAGACCTTCCAAAAACTCTGCGTAAGTTTCTGCAACATTTGCCATCGCTCTCGAGGTGGTAGATATATATCAGTAAGCGGAATTTCAGGTAACGACACCAAGGGACCACCGGTCAGAAAATGACCTGGCGTTAATACGTCTACTTCGGTGGGATCGCTAGACAATGCACAAAGTGGCCTAGAGTTTAGGACTGCCTCTATTTTGTTTAGTACGGTCAATAACTCCTCAAACGTTAGTACCTGTAAACCGACCACACGTTTAAGATGATATTTCATGGACTTAACGCCACTTTCGAATATTCCGCCAAAATGGCTCGCAGTCGGTGGATTATGTTGCCAAACAATATGACGTTTAGAAAACTCTGTATTGAGCTCGGGGCTTTGTGTTCGAAGAAACTGTTGAATTTCGTTTAAATATCGCTTAGCACCAACAAAATTCGTACCGCAATCAGAAATTACCAGATTACAAAGACCGCGGCGGGATACGAATCTATCTAACGCAGCTATGAAAGCGGGTGTTGATAACTCAGTCACAAGTTCGAGATGTATGGCCTTAACTGCTAAACAAACTATTACGCACACATAGACTTTGTATGTGCGAGCATTACGTCTCTTACTTTCTTTAATTATGAAAGGGCCAGCGAAGTCAACTCCAATTTTGCTAAAGCAACGTGCAGGCTGCACTCGGGGAGCTGGTAGATTTCCCATTATTGTGGACGCAGGATGTGGATTGACTTTGAAACATATCACACATTTGGAGAGGCGTGACCTTATCAAATTACGGATACCTAGAATCCAAAACTTTCGCTGTATGATAGACTGAAGGGTGCGAGGTCCACAATGTAAATGAAGCCGGTGATAGTAATCTATTATAAGAGTCGACAAAGATGATTTTTTTGGCAAAATTACAGGATAAATTGCAGAAAGCGGAAGAGAGGAGTTTTCTAAGCGTCCCCCCACTCGCACATGTCCTAGCTGATCGATAAAAGGCCGTAATTTTTGAATAGGGCGTGGACATGGCTCCTGACTATTAATTAGGTTTATTTCGTGCGCGAAAAATTTAGTTTGTTCGTGTCGTACCAACATAAACAACGATGATTCAAGTTCTTCAGAGGTTAAGACTTTTGAAACATTGGAAATTTTGCGTAGTCGGGAAATAAAGCGTAAACACCACGCCAGGATTCGCTGAACCTTAGATAAAGAATAGTATTTTTTTAACAATTTGGTTACAGGATCATCGTTATCCGGAGTCGGGCCCACAGTGTGTACACAGGTGGCATGAGGTAAGTTTTTAATTTCAGGTATATCATCCCATGAAGATGTTTTCTTAGGCACAGGCCATTTAGAAGATGGTGTAGAAAGCCACAACGGGCCAGCCCACCAGATTGAAGAGGACACTAACTGCGAGCAGGACATGCCACGACTACTGTGGTCAGCAGGATTTTCGTGAGTAGACACGTGGTGCCAGTTATTTTGACTTATGTTATCGCAAATTTTAACTACGCGATGGGAAACAAACGTTTTCAGTTTATAAGGCTCGATGTTTAGCCACGCTAAAACTGTACTACTATCCGTAAACGCGACTACTTTAACAATATTTAAATGTGGCTGAAGCAAGTCCATAATGTGTTTAAGTACTCGAGCAAGAAGCACGGCACCCAAAAGCTCAAGACGGTTTATAGTCAGGGGTTTGATTGGAGCTACTTTTGACTTAGCTATTATTAAGTTTACCGATATGTTGCCTTTTCCTACTGCTCTTAAATAAACACAGCATCCGTAAGCCCTAGCTGAACCGTCGCAAAACCCGACGAGTTCATATTCAAATGAATTTGGAGGTACGATAAGACGGGGTATTTTAACTAGATTTAAATTATTTAATTCTGCTACGAACTCTGTCCACTGATGAGCAACGCCCGCAGGAACGGGATCGTCCCAACCTATTTGAAGGCGCCATAATTCTTGAAGAAGTAGTTTAGCCTGAAGTACCATTGGGGTGAGCCAACCTAATGGATCGTAAATGCGTGCTACATTTGAAAGAATCGAACGTTTAGTATATTTTGAACTGAGCTCAGATCGAGAGTACGTGAAATTATCTTGAGTGGGGTCCCACTGAATTCCCAGTAATTTTAAAGTCTGCTGGTTGCTGTCATCACAAAATGTTTTAGGTACTTGACAATGCTCAGATGGAAGAAGGGTGAGAAATTCAGGTGAGTTACTACTCCATTTTCTTAATTCGAATTTACCACAGCTGAGTAACTTAACTAATTGAGCCTTCAGGTCCAACGCAGCCTCAAGCGTTTGCGCACCGGCGGTGATGTCATCCATAAACGTGTCTTGGCGAAGAATCGAAGCAGCCTGAGGCCATTCTTTTCCGTGATCCTTAGCTAGCTGATGCAAAGTTCTAATAGCTAAGTATGGGGAGCTGCTTACGCCGTAGGTGACTGTTTTCAGTTCATATTCCTGCACATCATCGGAGGGTGAATTACGCCACAAAATATGTTGGTACCTGCGATCCTCTGGGCGTAAATCTATGTTGCGATACATTTTTGAAATGTCCGCTGTAAAAACAACGTTATGCAATCGAAACTTAGTGATAATATCCACGATGTCATTTTGTAGTTTTGGACCGGTATAAACAATATCATTCAGGGACAGTCCGTTTGTAGTCTTCGCGCTGGCGTCAAAGACCACCCTGAGTTTTGTTGTCTGACTATCAGGTCTTAAAACACAATGATGAGGAATGATATATCGGAAATCTTGGTTACATGGTTCCACAGGATGCATGTGATTCAGGTTTTCATACTCGCTCATAAACTCGCTGTAATCTTGTTTCAAGTTCGGGTGATGTACGAACCGTTTTTCCAAGTTATGAAGTCTTGATAAAGATACACGCAAGGAATCGCCCAGTGCTGCATGTTCTTCTTTCAATAGTATAGGCACAACATACCTGCCATCTTTGTTACGTCGTACGAGGTCAGTATATATCTGTTCACATTTTTCCTGTTCAGGATTAGTAATAATGGTTTGAGGCGGCTCTTCTATCTCCCAAAATCGCTTGACCACATTGTCTAGGGCAAGTGTGGAAGCTACTAGAGAGGTAGTACAAGTAGGAGGTCGACACTCCGGGTCGAACTTACCAGTGATAACCCAGCCAAAGACACTGTGCAGAGCGACCGGTAGACCCGGGCCTACATCTAGTCGTTGACCGTCATAAATGTTATGAAAAAGCTCCGCGCCTATTAGAAGATCGATATCAGCTGTTTTATCAAAATTATTGTCTGCTAAAACTAAATGCTTAAACTTAACCTTGACCGCTTCCGGTATCTCGTCTGACGGTATTTTATGCGTAATGGTATTCATAACAATAGCTTGTATAATAAAGCCAGGCTGTTCAGAACATTGAGGTTTTATGGTTAATGACGTCACTCCGTTTACTTCATGTGCAGTACTTTGGCCGATACCCGCGACGACTACATTGCAACGCCGCAACGGTAAACCTAAGCGCTGCGCGCAAGCCAACGTGAGAAAGCAATCCTGCGCGCCGCTATCAATAAGCGCGCGGAGTTTGAATACACCGGCGGGACCATACGCACGTACAACACACGTTCCAAGTAAAACCTGTGAACGTCCCTGTTCAAGGTGAACGGTAGTATTAGCGGCGACGTTACCATTTTCAGGTATTACGGGAGAAACAATAGGGCACGCTGAGGTGGTGCCTGGATCGTGGTGTAAAAGAGTATGATGACGTAAGTTACATTTTGTACAACATGTTTTTGAATAACATTTTTCTGCCGTGTGATTAGGCCTTAAACAATTCGAACACAGTTTTTTAGATTTTACCACGGTTTCCCTATCCATCAGAGTTTTAGAATTAAACACCGGACACTTGTAGATAGTGTGGTGAGAATATCCACAACAAGCGCAGTCTGGATAATTATTATAAGTCGCGTATGTGTAAACATCGGCTTGAGATTGAAAATCATTACTGTAATTATTATTATTTATGGGGTCCGAATTAAAATACGGCCCTGATACCGAGTACGGTCCTAGTTCCGGGTCGGTCCCGGAATTATCATAATTGTTAGAATACGGCTCTGCGTGTAAGTACGGCCCTGCATTTGACTGCGGGCCCGAGTTATCATAACAATGCGCGGGATGCGACGCGGACCTACTAAAATTATGTTTACGTAAAACAGGTTTTGCATTATTACTATTATCATTAAATCTAACACTCGGTTCACTTGCTTCCAGTACCTTAATGTAACTCTGCAAGAATAACAACAAATCATTAAACGTAGGTATTTCAACTTTGTTTTGCAACTCGAACTGCTTTCGTGTATCTGAGTCTAACTTGCGAGAAGATAAATAAAACAAAATAAATTCGCCGAGATTTTCTATTTTGACGGATTTGAGAGCATTGACAGATTCTTGTAACATACTAGTTATCTTACGTAAATCATGAATGTTACCTGTTTTTAATGTTGTATAATTACATATTTTTTCTAAATAATTGACAGCTAAAATTCTTTTGCTTTGATAACGATCTATCAGCGCATCGAAAACAATGTGGTAGTTGTCCGAGGTTACCGGGATTCCCCTGGCTATTGATAACGCAGGTCCGGTAAGACACGTCAATAAATAATGAAACTTTTCGATGTTACTGATATTGTTATTTTCATGCACCAGAGACATAAATGTATCGTAAAACGTTTGCCAATGTTCTATGTTTCCATTAAACTTGATTAGTTCGATTTTCGGTAATCGTGCTTGAGCAATAGGTTTGCCCGCCGCGTCCGATGCGGCTCCCCGCCATAGATTAGCTGCGGCGCTTTCGTCGAACGGCAACGCAGGTGGCGCTGGTGGCGCGATCGCCTCCGCGGCTTCCATGACGGCGTAGTACATGTTATCAAATGCGCTTACTATCTGCATATCGATGGATTCTTTAGGATTTATCATGAGTTTTAACCCGTTGATTTCGTTTGTAAGGTCCAAATACTCCTGACGTAACTCGTCGAGGCGTTTGTACCGGCTTTTGAATGTACCGAGTTTGGTTTTATCACTCGATAAATTACGAGATAAGTCGAAAAGTATTTGTATCTCACGAAAAACGTATTCACGCTTGGTGACAAGAAGTTTTAATTTAGTTTCTTTGTCCATGATTATAGATTAGAGGCAGGACGCACTTATACAATGTTATAACACGTAAATGATATGTGAAAAACAAAAAGATGTACCTAGGTAGGTAGCTACTTAGGTAATCGCAATTTGTATTAAGTATATTACTTACTTGACAAAATCTAGCTAGGTAGATACCTAAGTGATTATTTGGAGTATCTATATGGACGTCTTAGGATTAGGAACACCTACTACGCAAGATTTGAACCCAAACGCACCGTAGGTATACCACGCGGTAAATATGTAGGATAGTTATCCGGTTCGATAGGACCACTAAAATATGGTGTAGCTTGAACGACGCTGTGTGATCGTAAGCCAGGGACCTTTGGTTTTAATGGGCTGCAGGTTTTTGAATTGAAATGTTACAAATTACGCTGCAATTGGACCGACAGGAATATGGAGGCAAGTAGGTACTTACCGACGCCGGCGACTGCTCCGCGTTCTTGTTTATAGGCGATCACTGATTTGAATTTATTGGGTATTTGATTATCACGACACTGCAGTGTTATTTAGTGAATTTCACATGTGATTAACAGTCCTTTTGTATGATTGTAAGTAATTTATTTAAGTTTTACGCTCGCACGTTCATGGCGGCCGGCCTCGCGGTTGATTTCTTTTTTCACGACAGTGTTGCCAGCGCCGCGGACGTTAGGAAAAGGAAGTGAGCAGGAAAAATAGGAATGTTGCAAGCGTAAACACTTCTTTCTAATTGACTTGCGGTTTTTAAATACTAAATATATAGCGCATTTTATTTTATAGCGCAGTGACGTATTCTTAGTGTGGATTGTCCCTGCGAGTCGCGAGATCAGTCTGCATCCTCGATCTCCATATTTTAAAGCACTTGGCCCGCATTAGTACTATTGGAGTGAATTTATGTTACATACTTAGTTACGATAATCTTTTTCATAATTTCCAATCCATAACTTATTATGTAGCTCGTCCCAATATGACAGAAAATTAATTCGTATACTGCAAGCTTAGTGAAGTTTTCGAACTAAAATCCAGTAATCAAGATACACCGCAACCCATCGGAATTGTGGTGAAGCCTATTCACAAAAAAAAATAACCCCATATTTTTGAAACCTGCTTTTCTATACATAATTTTTACCCTTTAATACATATTCCTTCCATACTAATTATTATTTATTTAAAACTAAGTGAATTTCAATTCATGAATAAACCACACGTCTTCATTAGATATACTTCGTTTCAACTAGAGATTAACCAGACAAATCTGGCGCGACCCAAATGCGTCTTTTGACAAACAATGTAATTTAAAGCATTTATGCCTGCGAGCCACGCGTTCACACCTACGCTAACGAACTCCCTTCCGATGAATCATCGAGATTTTTGGGTTGCAAGCGCAATTATTTGTGGTATGATATTGATTCGAAATGGTCATAATAATAACTCGTGGTTATAGACAATATGTTCACGATGCTCCAGGCTCCGACAATACTGCATGGGTAGACTAGGTAGCTAGTCAATTCGAGGTTGAAATAACTATTATTAATAAAATTTTAAAAAGCTCCGACACATTTTGTAGCGGACATCTTGGACCGATTATCATCAAACATAATTAAAAACAATCCCGAGTAACTCACATTTATTTCAAACAAATAAAAGACAATATCAAATTCGGTTCATCTGTTCGGGAACTACGATGAGAGAGACAGAAACACACACACACGTCAAACTCATAATAATAATAATAAGAGTTTATTTCAGATCAAAAAATACAGGATCCATAATTTGTTAGTAAAAAACATACTTAAACCTAGTGTTAGTAGAAACAATACCTATGTAACATGTAAATGTATCCAGTGAGCCAGCATGGGGCTGTTCCACCTATCACACAATACATTCAGGATGCCGTAATAATAATATAATATAATACCCACCCCGTCGGGATTTAAAAATAATTAAGTAAAATTTATTATTATTAATTTAAGCTCAGCTCTTGTCGGTTGACCAATAAATACAAATTATACATGTTTAGAAATTCTTGAAAAAAAAATAAAAAATTGTTTATTCTGTCCTTTTTCTTACATAGATGGATATGTATAGCACCCTAGTTTAAATCTTAAGTTATCATAATAGTGACCCGCAATACGATACAATACAGAACAGATATACATGTGTTATTTATTTTGTGTTCTGCCTAACTCTTCTTGATACAGACAAGATGGTATGTTACCTACCTAAGTTTTAGGTATTCACAGTTCAATACTTATCAAATACGGTACCTATTAAAGCTGAATAAATGTTAAATAGTCTAAAATACATTCTTACCAAAATGTAAGGAAATCGTGATCATTAAAGTTGATATTAAAAAAGTTTTTGGTCCAATCGAAAGTTTTCAGGAAGTTATTTCGTCTCTATAGAATGTTCTTTGAACTTTTTTTTTATTTTGTCGAGATTCTTGTTTATCTTACATCTATTTGCTTTAACATAAAACTCTGGTATACCTACCTACCTGATCAAAGTTAATTAATAAGACAATATATTTTTTTTATTTCACTATGGTGGTAAACTGCCTGTCTGATGGAAGCAGTTACAGTAGCCGATGGAAGTTTGCAAACGTAAAACCTATTTATTCACACCTTTTTGAAGAATCCGAAGAATTATTATTTCCTTCTAGTGAATTTTCCAAACAATTTTTCTATCATCACAAGCCGGTGAAACAATAAACCATTTTTATTTACTCACGCCTGTGAAACTGTGGGCAGAAGTTTGTGTCTAATATTCGAGAAAGTGTAAAAAACTTAAACCTACGAGTAGCTTTATTTATTTACTTATCAATGTCGAAAAAAACCTTACGTAAATTGGTTTGATCGAATCAAAAATATCCAGTTAATTTTGATTCCATATAAAACCAAGTTCGCGACCCGAGTCGGGAACCCGTCTGCATTTAAACTGGTTATAAGTAACTGGCATCATTCCAACAAACATGCAGTTCGAATAAGTTCAGTTGTGTTATTTTTTCATTTCAATGTGCAGAGACATTTTAATAATGATACATTATATTCAACCATATTTCCGTGAGAAATAAAACGCTGCAACTTGGAACGTTCCGTTTATTTCGTGAATGTTTTATTTTTTTAAGTTAGGAGTTTCCATATTCTATGGGTGTATCTTCTTATTCGGAAAAATCTTTTTTTTATACAGTTTGTTTTGAAGTAATTGATGTTTGTATTGACAAGATATATATAATAGATGGTGACATTAGTTTTGTTTACATAATACTAGACTAGACCTTCTTCCTTGGAAGCCTAAATACTTTTTACAATATGATTTACTTTAGTGGATCACTACTTAAGTATGCAAAATCACGCACATTTATACATAGAATAATTTCAACACTACTATTATTGAAACGAGTTTTTAATACATATCTTGTATTATTTTTAATTTTCACTCCTGACCATGAATGAAATAAATTAAATTAATTAAATATGTATATTTTATTTTATTATTTGGAATTAAAACCATACTATCATGCCTCGATAAAATCCATACAAAGTAGTTTTATTTCAAGAAACCAGTATAGGTATAGAATTATTATTTATCATCACTGCCAAATAAAAACAAAGCCAAGAATATAAGGGTATGTAAACATTTTGAATTCCAAACCCGTCTTTGTTCAAATCGTTGATTATCCCATAAAAGTAGCATAACTACTAGATAGGACTAATTTCTATCTACGAGAATAGTATATCGGACAACATTATGCATCTAATGGGGCCGTAACAGTTTTATGACACTCTTTGTCGACGGAAAATAATGGTGATCTAGTGAAATGAGAGAAAATAAGTGTATGTGAAGAAAATTAACAAGAAGATAAGATATTATGTGAGGTTGCTTGTTGTTGATAATGGGCTGCTTTTGCCCCTTTTTGTGTATTTACGTCTTATTATTTCTTGTAATAAGCTTGAACATTACTTTTCTTGGATCATGTTTACTCTGTTAATGACGTCACAATGGCAATTTCATGTCATCTCACGTAATCACTCCCAAATTAAAAATATAATAAAATAAAATTACTAGTGACTTGTTGGACCATTTTAAGCCACTTACCTGTAACTAATCACCACCAAATATACACTTATCTCATTATTCTAAAAACTAAACTATATCAAATTATGAAATGCAAATCAAATCGAATAATAAATTTATTAGAATTATGTTGACATGTTGTGGTTTTAAATGTAAAGCAACTCGTGACATCATATTTAGCTAGCACATCCAGCATGCAAATATTATAGTTTTGAGTGAATAATGTATAAGTTGTATAAATTAAACATTTACTGCATCATTTTAATTACATTCAACATTATCATTCAATATATAAAAATATAGATAATAGTAACGTTAATGACCATTGATATCTGTATTTATTGATTTCTTACACTTATGCGAATATTAGACATTGAAATAAAACTACGTTTTACGGATTTTATAGCGGTATATTGATTTTTGAAAATAATATCAATATACCGCGATAAAATCTGTAAAAATGTGTTTTATTTCAATCTTTTTTTATTGTTGATAGGTTTTAAACCGTTTTTTTTGTACTGCCAGTTCGCACACTGCGATTTACGATTTAGCGCACTTACCTTAATTTAATGACGCCCAAATTACATTTATCGAGAAAGACCCACTCAGGAAGCTCATTCCACATTTCAATTCTTATTATATGCAATGTCAATGTCGATATATCAAGTAGTCAATTAAATTATAATAGAACGTCCTGCATAACAGATTTTTTAAATTAAGTTTTGAACTTATTGACAGCGGCGTCCGCTAGGTTTTGTAAAAAGGAACGGGAAACTCGTAGTGACGTTACTCGCAAGCTATAGTGAAGCGCCCTCTGCTTTAGTCGATATTATTACATAACTAATTGTTTGTGATACAAGTGAATTCGTACATACCTCCATTGCACTACCACTTCGCCCCATTGCGACCCGACATCGCCTCAAACAGTCCAATTCTGAAACAACAGATTAAATTATTTAATTTACCAATCTCCTTGTCATTCCTTAATTTCTAATTCCAATTCTCTTTCATCGTCCTATTCATAGTCCTGCGTCTAGGCGCAGCTCTTGTCTAATTTAAGATGGAATCATCCTAATGCAAATTAGTCAATAGTACTTCGCCATCGAGGTAACTTCTAAGGCATATCTACAGATTTTTTTCCTTAAACGTTTAAACAGTCGCAATAATCGAAAATTTCGTGGTATGGGTCTTGAAACCTTTGACTTCACAGTCCACTGGTCATACTATTTAGGCTATCCCAGCTATCTAATAAAAATGTGGTTGGATTAAAACAGTTTTGTTCAGTGCAGGAATGGGGTTTTTATCCTTGGAATAGCGACTTCAGTAAATGTATTCTCCAACAGCGGTACCTACAGTAGTATGTTTATCAACACAAGCATGCATAAGATATTATTTTTATTAAAAGCCTGTAAAAAGCACATATTTAATCTCTATTCCAATTCCAAGAAACAAAGACTAGCCCCTAACAGCCAGGGACAGAGAGAAGTAGAAGAAAAGTGGGAAAGCCTTTGCCTTGTAGTGGAACACTACAGGCTTTTTTTTTTTTATGAGCCTAAAAAGCCTAGTCTTTGTTTCTTGGAATTGGAATAGAGATTAAATATGTGCTTTTTCAGTCTAAAGAGCCCGAGTGTTCTGATTCCAGTTCCAAAAACGAACAAAAATAGCTGAAACACAAACGAAATAATCCGTAAAGTGAATGACCTAACAATTAAAATAGTTTAGGATCTCGCTGCAGCAAACGCTTTGCGGTGTGGCGAGTTTGTTGCCACGCCTGATGCACGCGATAGGATTTTTGTATAGATTAGATATGTGACGATGAACTCGAAAACATGTCAATTTATTTTATAATAGCTATATTACAATAGAGTCAAATGAATGCCTGTGGCATGCAATACCAGTTGTTTTAAAAATCAATGAATGTAGTTTTTATACCAGTGCATATGGATTTTATTTTTTTAACATTCACTGTGGATCCTAATAGGAGTATCGGAAATTATTGGCTGCTTACTTAAATATTTTCTATTGGTTATTTGTTAGTAATACGATTATTTTAAAGAAAAATACATTTTTACCTAAAATGCGTTAAAATAACACCGAAACATTCAAACTTACTAAATCAGATATTAAGTAAATTAAAATATAATGTAAACCTCTATCTGAGCGAGAGCCACGATTTTGGTCAGATTGCGCAGGGCAATGATAACGTGAAATGGTAATACTTTCGTGCATAAACACGTAAAAAGGTTTCTAATATCAATTGATTAATATGTGACTAATATGTATAATGAACAATAACCACTAAGTGTTAAAAAAATAATGAATCTTGCATATAAAAATCTTGATAATATAGGTAGGGTTCCTCAACGTCCGGTTCCGCGCGCATGATTCGGTTTTTGGGGGGCGTCTCAAAGCTGCCAAGGCACGCTTGGTAAACGACGCCGACTCACGACTCACGATCCACGTTAAATTAACGGTCGTTTACCCCAACACAGCCAGACTAGAATATTATTTTTTCCTAATATGTAATAATAATTTATTCCAAAAAGTTTGGTACAGTCTGTTACCAATATTACATGAGAAGGATTATTTATTGTATCAACGAGTAGACCTAGCTAGGTTACTAGGTTAATCAGTCAAATCATTTACCACAACAGGAGTACATAAATACGAATCGAGACTGCTTATGAATACATACATACACTCACGCCTTTTTGCCATGGGGGTAGGCAGAAACTACAGAATGCCACGCGCTACGGTCCTTGCATACCACTTTTGCCTATGAAATAATATAATAATCAAATTTGGAAAATTATGATGACTAGTTTCATTAGGTACTCTTAATTAAAAAATTAGAAAGAATCGAAATGGAAATGTCGGATACAAACAACAAAATTCATCCATCCAGATACATACTAAGCGAGTAATCGAATCACCGATGCGTATCATTGACTCGTAAACTCGATTAAACAAATGAGCTAACATTAGGAATTTAACATACAATTGCGATGACCGGTACGTAACATAATATTTTGTCAATAACGCGAACGGCTATAAATTACATACAATAAATGTTCGGAGTTTATAACCGTAAAGCGTTTATTTTAATGGAAAAATGACAAACGAGCGACATTATTTGCGATCATACGAACAGATACAGTACAATTACTTCATATTGTTTACCATATGTTTCGATGTATCGATGATTTTCATTCGATGTTGTTACTGTATTAATCGTGTTTGGATAATTTATATCGGCAATCGAACTGGGACAACAAGAAGCGCGGTCAATGTAGCTGCGTTCATAAGCAATGTATGTCATCCAGTTATTGATGAAATAAAAATTGCAAGCTTCTGTGTGATACAAAATTGATCACTAGGTATAACACTCCGACAGCACTAGGTACAGCATTCCGAGTGTCAAAGACATTGTTTTTAATAACCTGAAGCAACTGTAAATTATAAATAATAGCTTTTGCCAGCGACTTTGTCTGCGTGCAATTACTTTTTATATCCTATGTCCTTCCCCGGGGCTCAAACTATCTCCATACCAAATTTCATATAAATCGGTTAAGCGGTTATAGAGGTAACAGATAAATAGGCACACTTTCGTATTTATAATATTAAAGTATGGATATCTTAAGTATATTAGCAATTTAAACGTGTGATATACTCGTTGACTGCTTCATTGGTCAAGTGGTGGCAAGCATGACTGCTGAGTTTATAGTCCTACGTTCGATTCCCATGTAAATAGTGTTATTGAGTTTTCCTATAAGATTCTCAGTAGCAACTCGGATTCCAGAATTCGGGATTAATGACTCTTTTACATTACAACTGAAAATATATCGGCCAACTGCGGAACCCATCATAGCCCTTCTGGAGTACAGGCATGATTAAACTTTATGTTAAGCATGTATCGAGAAATAATTATAAACCGTCAGTCCCATCGTTTCATTCGGTAGCAACAACCAACATGTTTCTAGTTCATCTTTTTTCCCGCGCGAGTTCCTCGCTCTTTGTGCAATCAGACGTCTATGGTACAAAGCTTATCGCTATTATTGCACCCCTTGTTGCCAGTTTGATCAAAATAAAATGAACACCACAAAGTAGGTATATAATATAACCCTTCTATCTCCTAGAAACAATGTATTTGAATCTAAAAACGTAATTATTTTATCAAAATGGTCAGAACTAGTGTGGTTTTTTTGTTGGTTTCTGCATCTAACTAGTAGTGAGTTAACATTATTGTGACCTGTATTAAACTTTAAAGGTGTGAAACTACTAAAAAACTAAAGTAATGGACATTTAGATAGTCCAGCACAAGTTATCAACGTCATATTTATCAATCATTTGTAGCATGTCTAACCCATTTAACATTTGGGTTGTTTTCATTAACGTTCAAAATCTTTTTGTTAACAATCAAAGAGACTCGTTGACATTTTGATTTCATGAAAGATACGATTTTTTTCTAGATTTTTTTAGATAATAATGTGTAGACTAAAAATATATTCTGCGAATAGCAAAGTCAGCTATAAATGAGTTTGTTAGTGGTTAGAACTGTAGTAAGCTGCATAATTTCCTTTCCTTGTTTCTATTCTAATACCTAATTTGCTTCACATAGTTATTAGCGTTTTCCAGCAACCATTAGCAGGATTATTTTCCAACGTTGGTTTCGTGGAACAATATTCCGCGTGTATATGTAAGCTAATTTAAAAGGTATGTAGCCTCATGTATGCAGGATATGTATAACTTCCTAATTGTATAAAATGAAAAAGGCTTCAAAATGTCAATGTCAAATGTCTTCTGTCTGCTAACTTATGAACTAAAGAAATTAGAGTACCTGTAATTACGCACCTCGATGTTTTTTTCTTATTCACAGTGTCAAAATCTATATTTTATTATAATAATAATTTTATAACCTAACCCTAACACTACGAGGTCTCATGGTTTGTGTAAATTATGAGATTCCATACTCAATGCACATCTTTAACAAAGTTTCCTGAATAATTCTTAAATTTATACTAGTAAATTTGAACTTAGAACGAGTTACACTTGAACTTGTAGAAAAAATAGTTAGTAATGATTCATACTTAACAAAAGGAATGTTACAAAATAATATTCCACCGTTGTGTATCGCGTGTCGAGTCCAACAAAACACAAATTGCGATTGGCATGAAAGCCTTAACGATTGAGGAAATTCCGCAAATCACTTTATATAAAACGAAAATGTTTAATCAGAAGGGACTTTGAGAAAATGTCAGAGTTCATTTCAGTATGCCTTTACCTATTAATTACCTGCTCCCTGTGAAATAATGAGGAGAACAAAATACCCTGTCACTGTTTCAATAGATTGAAAGAGATTACTAAATGTTTAAAGCATTTATTTCAATCATATTTTTGCTCGTTGTCAACAATATATGTATATGTATTTAGTAAAACAGATACTGAGTGCTACTCGTACGAAGCAGGGTCATGTAAAGCTAGATTTCATCATCATCATTCATTATCATTTAGTTAATTATGTAATTTTTTAATAATATTATTTATCACTAAATACTGCATCTTTTTATGAAATTTTCATCAAAATATAAAATTAACGACGCCTGGAGTACGATGTTGAATCAACAGTTTCATGGTTTTGCCATAAAAGACAACTCCTTTGTCAACATTTACGACCAGAGATGGATTCCTTGATGATGATTACGTCACTTCTGGCTACAAAGAGTATTTGTTATTAAAAAATACAGTTAAACACTACTCTGTACTATAAATAAGACTATCGTATGGAAAATTATCAAAAAGAAACAATGGATTATATTTTATTAAATCTCATCTAGATTTAATAGAATCTTCATGTTGTATTTCACCGCATAACTTTGAATTCTGAATGATCGCTTTGACGTAGGTAACTTAAAAAGCAAACTGCGTAAGAATTTAATAGAAAAACGAATACTAATAAAACCAAAATGCGTGTAAAATTAGTTTAAATATTCCGTAATAATCTGATCAGTATTATAACTATTATATATATATAATATATTATTAACCAGTTTTCACCTTTGGCAACGACCGCCAAATAAATTTAATTAAAAAAAAATGGAACATTACCTACATATCAGTACCTTACCGCGCGTGCATGACGAGATGTATGAATGTGGACGAGGTAAAAGTGATATACAGGGACCGTAGCGCGTGGCATTCTGTAATTTCTGCCTACCCCCATGGGAAATAGGCGTGAGTTTATGAGTGTATATATTACTAATAAATGCGTTCTTCTACCAGTCCAGTAGAAAAGTATCGTAGACATCTCACAAGCGTTTCCTCGGCCAGTTAAAAAGAGGTAAAAACAATTGGAATTTAATAAAATTCATTCTTTAGTACTTATTAGTTACATCGTGTAAAAATCCAATCAATATCTGCGCGTTCATACAAGAAAATTTGTATTTTGCTAGTACATATTCCTGCGCGCGTAAATCTGACAAATTGCTTCCGTGAACGATCCTGACAGGCACGTGCACACAGCAATCCTATCAGGTCTCAATATACAGACGAACAAGGAACAAATTGCAATCTATCGGATTTTCTTTATGGGTAACAGCGGGAAATATCATCTCAAGCTGAAACCATGTGTGGATGTTCGGTGCATCTCATTTTGTGACTTAGTGACATTACAAAAATGTTCAAAATGAATTAACCCACACAGGGGTGTAATATTGTAACAGTGAAGGAAGTTGGGTATAGTATAGGAGAATAGATTTTATTGAATTAATACATAATTCTAACAATACTAGCAGAAAATAATAAGGTTTATAATAAATCAATAGACAGTGTAATATAACGGATTACGAATCCTTTTTCACTTTTTTAGGATTCCGTATCCTAAGGGTAAAAACGGGACCCTATTACTAAGACTTCGCTATCTGTCCGTCTGTCTGTCACCAGGTTGTATCTCAAGAACCGCGATAGCTAGACAGTTGAAATTTTCACTATAACAACAAATACTAAACAAAAGAAAAAAAAATATTGAAGGGAGGCTCCCACACAACAAACGCGATGTTTTTTCCCTTTTATGCTCGATATCAATAATGGCTACAGGTTTTTTAATGTAATAATATATAATAAATATTTAACCCGGAACCTATCGTGCGCGAGTCTGACACGCATTTGGCCGGTTTTTTATTGATATTGAATCCCAATGTTTTGGAGCTAAAACATTTTTAAGTAGAACCTATTTGCGTAAGTATAAGAAAGTAGTGAAAACAAAACAGATAGTAAACTGCTAAAATATTGTGAAAAGATACATAATAAATAATAACGCATTAATATTCTAAAGTATAATAAATAATCTATGTATATAAACGTACGCGAACCTACAACCCAATCATTGCCTTTTTTTAATCTTACGAATTTTCGAAACCATTTTCGCCCGATAAATTGTGAATCGTCACCGTCACATAACGTAGCGGCGCGGTTACAACCAATCAACGCGCATCTTGCATTCCGTAATTCACAATTTAACGGCAAACTAGCCGCATTATAAAGCGTATGCTACTATACAATTGTTAACAATATTTCGACAGTTTACAATCTGTCTAGAAATATTAAAAAAAATGTTATAAAAGTATCATTTATATATGTTGTCCTGTACAGTAGCGGGAGGGATTAATGATTTGATTAGAGCAACGCAGGTTTTAGTCTAATAAGGCCATTTGATTTTTATACTGAATAGTAATGAAATTTCTCACCTGGGTGTTTCTTATGTAATTAAATTAAACGAATGTTTTTCTGTCGACCGTTTGGTTTTATTAATAGAATTTCATATCATACCAATGATATTTCTATTTCAATACTTAAAATAAATAGCATGTTTATGGCGTATTATAACTGTTGAAATTGCTTATTTACCTACCTAGGCTAATCTATGTGTACGTTTACTTCAAAAGCTGGCGATAGGTACTTTAAATAGGTATGATTAAACCAAATTCATAACCACACGATTCAGTTCACCTTGACATTGTATAAAAATTAAAAAGTGATTTTTACAAACAAAAAATACGAATACAAAATAAAAGTGTAAGTAATTTGAATAGCGTTATATTCACAGTTCATTGGGAACGCAATAAAACTCGCGTATACAAAGTAATCACTGTAAAACGTTTTGTATGTAAATGGAAATCAATAGGTTGGTTCACGTGTACGACACGACACCGGTAATAAGTAAGTTGAACGTATTGTTTGGTGTAAATGAACTGGTTTTCGCTTGTAACGTCCCGTGGTACTTCTTAGTACTGACAAGCGTTGCTCAGTTGAAGGCCGCGAGTCGTAAATATTAAATTAGTAACGTAGCCTAATATGCTCCAAGGCCTTTGGAATTATGAGTGCTCAAAATAGTAATTATGTCCGTCTTCTGACTCATTTCAGAGAAGATAGTGGCATAGTCATGTGATGCTGCGCACAAAGACGTTCAGGGAATATGAGTAAGCAATGATATCAAAAGCTTTTTTTTTTAATCTTCATTTTGTGGTTTGGACAAGGTCATGCAAGGCTAATTCTGTATCGTGAGCATTGTAGGTTAGAATTATAGACAACTTTATTGTGACGTGGCTTTTACGCCCACAGGAGAAAGGAGGTTTTGAGTTGATAACAGACACTGAACACCTTCTTCATGCTTGCATCTGGTTATCACTTAAGTGGCTTTAATGAAATAAGAACATCAAGCACTCGTATTGCATATTGCCTTTCAAAAAAATATTTTCGATAGCATAAAAAACTAAAGCAGGTACATGAGTACCTGCTTTAGTTTTTTTGAGACGACACTATACTCCTAAATATATTAAAGTAACCAGATAAGTTTGTTTTGTATAAATATTTCAGATTAGTGTGCCAATCTCGTATTACGTATTTCTGAATATATATTTGGTCAATCTTTATCGAATACAAATAAATAAGTCGTAACAATATGTATGATTATTTCGTCACGGTAAAATATGAATAAATAAAGCTATAAAAATGTTGTTGCCCATTTTTCTTAAATTATTAGTTCATTTGAGAACAGCCACTTAATTAAACGACCCGCCGTTAGTTATATCGAATGAATTGTATTTTTATAAAAATGGCTACACCTAATAATTCTGTTCACAGCTGCGCATGGCACTCTTAATTGACGTAATTGAAAAGTTAAAACCTCACGTTTTCCCGCTCACCTTTTTAAATATTTACTTTAGCACCCAATTAGTGTGTTGCTAGTAGATTTTACTTTACAACTTAGGTTTGTTGCACACCTGACTTACACAAACACGTGACCTACGTCGTAACGCGTGCTATTTATTCAAATAAATATTAGATAACACCAACAAGACCTCATTCACACAAACTTAAAAAAAGCTTAATCATCCCGTTTTTGGAGAACACATATTTTTATGTAAATATAGAGCGCCGGAGACGCGTTAGGAAGCAAAATGGTGATGCAAATGTGGAAGTAACGCCGATAATGGCGTCGAAAAGCAAAAATATTTTCGTTTGACGCGGTAGACGTAATTTACATGCTTTTCTCGTATTCTGCTGGTTTAAACCTATGCAAAACGGGGCACGTGTGTTGTGCGCCATTTTAAATCCACGCGCACCGTCGTCATATCGTGAGATTTGTGTACCAATCCTTAAATACCCCGCCCTTTCGCGTCCGCTTTTAACAGGGTCGACTTTTGCGCCAACTTAACGGTAAAGCTAATTTCGTTTATTTTTCACTTTACCTGCAAATTAAGGTTTAAATATTCTAATTTATTATTTCATTTAGACGTGACCGTTTGAGTTACAGAGGTCTGCTTAAGATCTAAAATACTTTGTAAAATGAGAAGAGAAACAAATCAAATTACTTATAAAAGAGTACACAACAAAGGTTTGAGTAGGTACGAGAGTCAGATAAATACGATTATGATTACAAGAAAGTTGTGTGCCTACAGAAAATATTATTACAAACGACATTTGGTAAAATTGTTCGTGACTGTGGAGTATTCTTAAAGAAATGTCTATCAATCATGTGATGACCTTTATGATGCCACACATTAGGTTGAAAATAGAGCAATTTAAAGCATTATATCCATCAGTGAATGCGTTCTCTAAAGGCTAGGTTCACTAATGCTGGTGAATCGTTGCGTGAGAAGTTTCATTATACCGGTATATACATGGATATTCACTTGGTCGTCAGCACCCATTTTCGTATAATAAGCACGCACTTCGGCCAAAGTGTTGGGCGTCGATCGCGTGCGCTCGAACACAGTAAATTAAACTATGGTATTACATAGAGCTTTTATATTACTCTTTTTATATCTTGAAACCAATTAACTAGGCCTTGTTCATTAAGGAAAGAATAAGTGGCTTGAATAAAGTTAAATAATTAATGTTCGTGTTTGTAGTTAAAGAAATCGCTTTTGCCAGCCAGTATGTAATGTATTCTGTATGTACTTAGTAGATTGCATAATTCATTGTTTAATCTAGTAATTGCTTTCATTAGAAAATTTTTGCTACAAAAAACTAGGTAAGTTCCTAGGAATTAGAAAATTGTTTAATTAAATATTTAATCTGAGTGATTTATTTTAAGATGTTTGAATTACTCACTTTTTCAATTCTTTAAATTCTATAATAATATTCTTTTCAATTCTATAACCAAAAACGAGATGTAATCAAATGTAAAATATAATAAGTGGCATTCTGTAGTTTCTGCCTACCCCCATGGGAAAAAGGCGTGAGTATTAGTATGCATTTAAAATATAACCACATATTTAAAAAATATTATAACTAAATCTTTACTAAAAAGAACGGCTATAAGTTTCATTCATACATTAAAATAGCAAGAAGTAGAAAAATAAGTGTAGCTATTAAAATTAAAACTAACTCCACATGAAAATACACTTCCCAATAAAATTCCATAAGATTTAAAATGGCTATCAGATAGTCTCCGGTTTTAATAGCAAACATCAAACGTACATAGATATACATACTATCATTATAGCTTTAATGCCTCACAAGGAGTTTCTTACAAGCTTTACAACCATTTTTATGGGCCTCCGCCGTCTAAAACTGATTTCTATTAGCATATAAAATGTTCAGCTGTTCCTCAGATAATTTACGGTTTCGTGAGATTCGTCGTGAGATGTACGTACATATAGGCTACAACAATACGATTTCTTGTCACCAAGAAAAGTATTTGTAAAATATATTTTTAATAATTTTATTTTCCGATTGATAAAGAAATTGGTGAGCAGATCAATCGATTGAACGCGTCGAAATACGTTTACGTTTCGTTTGTACTCTTAGACTTGCAATGCATATATTTATAAACACAGATTCTATATCACATAGCAAATAATTGTATATAGGTACTTAAATTCGTCGAAATTTAGTTGCATATTAGAAAACTTAACTTTATTTCTTATATGAATATTGAAAATGGAAATGTTTTTGTTTTGTTATCTAGGTTCTTAAAGAAAGGCTTCAAGGTTCATTTTCACTTCAGTTGTTAAGTCTCATTTGCCCCATAATTTTACTGATAACATTTTAAGCCAAAATATTTGGTAAAGAGGCGGTACTCCTTGCCCTTATACTTGAAAAAAATATACTTAAATTATGAAAAAATATTTACTTCAAAACAGTTAATAGCTTTGTCGCTTAAAAAAAAACTATGTTTATATTAACATAAATAACAATTACATCAGCAGTCACTTTTACTTAAAATGTAGCGACAATAGCGTCTTAACATAACAAAATGAAATAGAAGAAAAACAATTAAGTAAAAGAAACAAAGCATTGCAGAAACGTTTCGAATCAAAAGAACAACCACTATAATGCGAAACCATTACGGTCAGCTAGTCGGTTTATACCTGGATACTAGTATATTTTTATACTGCAAATGAAACAGAAATCTAAGTCAAACGTATAGAGCATAAAATCCAGCAACATTCTTTCCATGTGCATAGTTATTTCGGTCAGTATATCTGAGGGTGCGAAAGTTCATTCAGGCATAACAATACCCCTACTATAAAGTCCATTTCAACTTTTCGATCTAAATTTGTTTGCGTGAAAAGGAAGCGAGTATTGGACAAAGAACACTCTGTTTCCATATTTGAAATTCTTACTTTCGTTTAAAACTCTCCGGAGATTTTTATCAAGTTCAATAGAAGTGTATTAGAAGGAATGTTTGAATTTCGTAATTAATAATATTATTTTAAGAAAAATGAGAAATCTTACGATCTATTGCTTTTGGTGCATGTAGAAATAAAGCCGTTTCGATTTACTTTGAAGTTTATATTAATTTTGTTTTGATTTGCTTTCAACAAAATATTTAAATAAAAAGAAAACTTAACACTTGAATCTTGTGGATTTTTTTATCATCGGATATATCCAGGCTTTTACTACCAATTTTACTTAATTATTATTTAATCTGATAAATTGAATTTAATTGAATTTAAATTAATCTAACTTTTCTTCCATTGAACGGCTTATAAAATTATACATAATTTTTGATGCTAATATTTTCATATTGAATTTTAAAACAATAAATTGAGATGCATTTAAGATAATATTGTATAAAATTGGCAAAGAAGAACCGATAGTAACGCCTCAGGGTGCCTTAGTCAACGAGTGGATATAATTGCGACCTTCCGATTGCGGCCTAGCCGTTTCACCGCCACGCTTCCACAGAAATGGACATACCTAGTCGACTTTATTTATAGTTCTGGAGCACCAGAGGTGTTCACGCTCACCGTTAGCTTGCACATTTCTTCATAGAGATTTTCTTGGAAAATTACTGTAACCTCCAAAGAAAAAAATATGTTCTTAAAAAGAATGTAGATTATAAGAACAGTTAAGATTGCTCGACAAGAACAGAGCTTTAAATAAAAGAAGAATAACGAAGAATGTTCTCGGTATGTTTTTCGATCCAATGTTCTATCTGAAGATTTATAAGGTAGATCTCTATCATACGAACTCCTTCAATATCCATTCTAAAATTATATCGAAGTGGAAATAAAGAATTCAACTGCACTTTGCTGGAAAGCTAAAAATATACACAGACTTTGTAAAACTGCACACAGAAACGACTTGGTAAGCTGCAGTTTTGGCTATGAAAGGTATAGTTGACTTAACCTAAGTTTAGTTAACCGTCAACTGGACATAAACGGACAAAGTTAACGACTTATTTATAGTTTTCAAACGGCTTAGGTGTATGCTTATGATGTTATTAATAACGCCTATGGTCTAGCATGTAGCCCTCGCGTTAAAGCTACCTACATTTCACCAGTAATTCAAACAGTACACTTTTGTGGGCTTAAACGAGGGTTAATTTCTTAAGACAAAAATGTGGGGCGTTATTATTCAGTTTTCAAGTGAAAGTTGCCGAGAATTATTTATTAAATTGCAAACAAAATTAGATGTACAAGATATCTAATTTTGTTTGCAGCGATAATTTCACATCGGTTAATAAGATTGATTTCCATTGCGTCTATTAGGTTTAAGGATTAATATTTATAACTGATCTCAATGCGTTTGCAACCTAATGTTGTGGTTGTAAGAACAAACAGGGTCTAAAATAGTGTGCACTATGTAAGATAGATGCAACGTTTTGGTTTCTGGGACGACACACACAGGACCATATATTTAAGTCTAATCAGTCGTGAGTAGTAGCAACTAAATAGAAAATTTTATCCTACTGTTACAACACACTTTTGTTTTTATTTGAAGTCTTTGTGAATAAGAGATGTTCTGACATGAACCAATGTAGATACCATAAAGCCATAAAACCGCTTAATTCTACAGTACCTTTCTGAAGTTTGACCACAAATCGTGAAACTTCAAAATATTTTGATTTAGTATCGAAGTTGAAATAATGAGAACTGAATTTTCTAATAACAAAATAAACGTATAATCTAACAGACAGACGATTAGGTAAGGTAAGGGTAGAAACAAAACATTTGTGGGTGTAGGCACGTGTAATATTCAGCATTAACATTATAACAAACAAACAAACACAGCTTTATCAGATTATCATTATCGTTATTGAGAACCGACCCAGCGTAATTTTCAATGTATAATTTAGTTATTATTTCAGAGGAAATGAGAAAACTCCGTTTGTGTTCACTAATTTCGATATCTAGGCTTTTTGCTCCATCCGACTGTGTAATCTGATTGTCAGAATCAACTTTAGAGCAATATTTTTGGACAGTAATTTACTTTTTCTATAATGTTATTATCTTCTCAGGTTATTTTCTCGCTCCATTTAGTTTTTTTTTATTCAAATTATATAAAAAAAATGTGTGTATTAGTATACACACGTAAGAAGTAAAACTGCTTTATGACATCATTTTTCGAAAAATGATTTACTATTTACAACTTCACAGAAATTGGTTGAATAAAGCTAAATTAGATAAAGTTTATGCAAAAGGCTTTTATTATAATAGACATGCATTGGTTAAACTAGTTGTTTTCCAACTGTATTTTATGATTATTGATATAGGTAATTATGGTATCTACTCGAATAACATTGAATTTAAAAAGAGCGTTGGAATTAATAGTCTTCGATTTGTAGCTCTGTCAGTTCCAAATAATAGTGGGAACCAATCATAATCTTCTATTTATCAAAACGTCGATGTCTCAACCAATAGCAAGTTCTCAATAAAAAAAACAAATGGTCTTGGTGTATTGGAAAAGGTATAGTTTTTAGTTGTCAAACAAACATCATGTTGCTATGGTTACCTATTCAAATAAAGATAGCGCGTAACGCAAAAATGATACACTACATTTTTTTCCAATCCCGATAAAGAAGTTTCACTTCAAAAATAACTGCCTTTTTTATCGTTGTATATGCGTAAGAGATTTCCTAGAATCAAAGATAGGTAGATGACGGTAGATCTTTGGCTTGATTACCTACGTCGAGCATAATATTATTAGGTTCTTTTTCGACTATTCGTATCACGTTACTAGTCGTATTTTTAAATAATAAGCATTCCGCCTATTTATCTACCCATAAAATCATTACATTTAGAAACGCCAATTTTCTTTTACACGGTAGTACATTCAACATTATGACGTATTTACTCCGTTCACGAATAAAACATCGTATTTATCTACAGTAAAGAACTATTACTACCTACCTAATAAAATCATTGCTATCCATTAATCAGTAATAAATTAATAATTTCAATATATTTAAACCCGTGTCAATTATATAACAACATCAATAATAACAACTGAATATAAATTGGTTGACGGGATGACGTTATTGAATACAGATTACATCTATAATACTGGAAATATACAGAGAAATTATTTGTTTTTTTTTAGTTTGTATTGAATAGGCTTCAAAATGACTAGACTGATCTTAATAATTCTTAACATTAGAATGCTATATTATCTGTGATGAACAAAACATATATTTTATTTATAAAACAATTCGGGTTCCTTATGAAACCTTCAATAAAGTAATCATTCGGCATTTTTTTCAGGCTGTGAAAAAAATGCCGAAAAACCCCATGATGTCTCTCGAAGTTTTTTTTTTTTTTTATATTTCTTTAATAACTATATTTACCCTTGCAAAACCGTGGCCCGCTAGTCTATCATATATTAAATAGCGTGAGATTTCACTGCATTTCACGGAAATAGAAAAAGAAATAAGGACATATTTTAGCAGACCAGCTAAGTAGTTTAACTTCACGAAAGAGTATCCGTTTGGTAATAGTAAGAACTTATATGAGTTTAGTTTTATTTGGAGTGTCTAGGGATTTAGTGAGAAAGTAATATACTACGTTGAAAAACTTATATCGATGCATTCTGCTGTAAGTCAGTCTATATATGTATATAAATGGGTGATCATTCCTTACCCGATCGAGAGTCTTGTTTGTCTCAGCGAGCACATTCAACTATTGGTCCCAGTACATACGAACAATCTATGACAATCATTAAAGTTAGTCAAAAAAAATCCTACTGGTAGTTATGGGATATTGATATTGCCCAAATATTATGTTACGGAGATGTGAAGCCAATTGCTTCGAAGTAGGTAACTGATATTCAACCTTTTTGCTCGATGTGAGAAGACTGAAAGCAAGAACAACCATGATAAATCTTGCTATTAACCGGTGCTTACATCTTTATATTTTAATATATTTTTATTAACTTACAGTTATCCATTTTTATGACCTATTAAAGTTATCCCTTAAGAAATTAAAATATTAATTAAAAAACAAATAACAGTGTGCACTTTCCAGTGAATAAAATACGTTGACCCTATCTATTTGTTATGAAAATGCTAAGTGAAATGTCAACGGCATGACAAATTGACGTCCAGTCGTTGTGTAGCGGGGCTTCACTATTGTTCCCAATTTACAACATTGCCGGGTTAAAATGGTGAATAAAATTCTTCAACATATTTTGCTTTCAATTTTCTATCGGATAAAAATCGTTGTAATTGATTTCGCGCCATCAAGCCTCCGAGCATATTTACGGTTATGTTGTCGAGGTGAAATTTTCATTTGAGTGTATGTACATATCGACATATAAGTATTTTCTCATGTAAAAATCGAACAATTAGTTGTTTACTTAGTTATTAGTCAATTCAAATCTAAAAAAAAGGAATTGAATAAATTAACAGACTTGGTATTACTTGGATCTCACAGCTTTTTAAAGCCCGTTCCCTGTTCCTATGGGGGCTTTGATGTTAATTATTTTTTCATTATGTTAAATTGTTATTTTTCATGTATCTAATATGAATAAAAATATAATCTAATTAATATACTAGCTATTGCTCGCGACCTCTTCTGCGTAAAATCAGTATTATATGGTTTTTTTTGGTATTGAAAGCGTTGGAATTATTGGCGTCAGTATTGGTGGCATCGGTATTAGTGGCTTCGGTATTGTTGGTGTCGGTATTGTTGGCGTCGGTATTGATGGCGTCGGTATTGGTGGCGTCAGTATTGGTTGCGTCGGTATAGATGGCGTCGATATTGGTTGCGTTGATATTGGTGGCGTCGGTATTAGTGGCGTCGGTATTGTTGTCTTTAGTATTGTCAGCGTCGGTATCGTTGGCGTCGGTATAAATGGCGTCGGTATTGGTTGCATCGGTATAAATAGCATTTGTATAGATAGCTTCAGTATAGATAGCGTCAGTAGAGATAGCATTGGTATTGTTGGCGTTGGTGTTGGTGGCATCGGTATTGATGGCGTCGGTATTGTTGGCGTCGGTATTAATGGCGTCGGTATTGATGACGTCGGTTTTGGTTGCGTCTATATTGGTGGCGTCGGTTTAGATATATTCAGTATAGATAGCGTCGGTATAGATAGCATCGGTATTGCTGGCGTTGGTATTGGTGGCGTCGGTATTAGTGGCGTCGGTATTGCTGGCGTCAGTATTGTTGGCGTCGGTATAATTGGCAGCGGTATTAATGGCGTCGGTATTGTTGGCGTCGGTATTGATGGCGTCGGTATTGTTGGCTTCGGCAAAAATGGCGTCAGTATTGGTGGCGTCGGAATTAATGACATTGGTATTGGTGTTGTCAGTATTGATGGCGTCGGTATTGGTTGCGTCGGTATTATTGGCGTCGGTTTACATGGCGTCGGTATTAATAGCGTTGGTGTAAATGGTGATGGTATAAATGGCGTCGGTATTAATTATGGCGTCGGTATTGTTGACGTCGGTATTGTTGGAGTCGGTATTTTTGGAGTCGGTATTGTTGGCGTCGGTATTGGTAGCGTCGGAATTAGTGGCGTCGGTATTGTTGGCGTCGGTATAATTGGCGTTTGTATTGATGGTGTCGGTATTGTTGGCGTCGGTATTGATGGTGTCAGTATTGATGACGTCGGTTTTGGTAGCGTCTGTATAGAATATAGCGTCGGTATTTGTATCTTCGGTATTAATGGCGTCGGTATTGGTTGCGTGTATGTTGGTGGCATCGGTATTAGTGGCGTTGGTATTGTTGACGTCAGTATTGTTGGCATCGGTATAAATGGCATCGGTATATATGGCGTTGGTATAAATGGCGTCGGTATAAACGGCGTCGGTATAAATGGCGTCGGCATTTTCTATTATCTATACGTTACGTGCAGCCTTTGCAGTGGTGCTAGATTAACTATCCTTACGTCGAAGCGTTGAAGTGTTTGTACGAAAACGCCTGTGTCAGTCTGATTACAGGATCAGACCTCATCCTCATCAACCCATCCTCTTGCAGCGTGGTGTGAGACAGGGAACGTTATCCCTCTTAAACTGTACTTGTGATTTAAAATGATGGCGATGATGATGATGATTGAACATAATCATATCTAGGTACTTTTCTTCACCTATGTATTATTCGATATGATTCAGTCACTGCAAATTTAACTTTGTAATCCTTTATATTTATATAGGATTACAAAGTTATTTTTGTAGTTAATGTATCTAAAAAACTGGACCGAAATTGCAAAATTTTAAGCTTTCCCTTAATTTGTACACTCAACACTCATTGTATTATAAATTTGAAGCTTCTATGTCTGCTAGAAGTGCCTTAGAGTTTTGATGATCGGTCAGTCAGTGAGTGACAAAATTAGGTAACTTTGACTAGTTATAACTCTTAAACTACTGGTTCAAATTAAATGAAATTTTAAATATACCGTGTTTACACAATGCGTGCTTGAGTATTGAAAATTCAGGCTTCTAGTTTAATCCTATACGAAATTATAGGGGGTCTAAAATGGCCTGAATTGGTTCGAGAAAAGATAGTACGGCCGTGCCGCTTTTTTTAGCTTGACTTGGCGAGTTGAGTTTTTTCGACTAAATCTAGGCTTCCAGATTATTCAGATCTTCGAATATTTTACACGAAGCCATCAGACCTCCGGAAACTGATAACTAGATTATACCGATATCCTGAAGGGAAACTAGGGTTTATGGAACACAGAATACTATCACCGATTGTTCTAGGTAGGTATTGAAAGCATAACGTGCTCTCTCAGGCACTGTGGGGCCTCAATGTGTTAAAAATATCACGCACAGTTTAACCTTAGAGATCGATGATCGATGTGGTTGTGACTCAGTTACACACAGATTATTACACTTTTAACTAGTAGATATAATTTTCTTCTAGGATTGGAAAAAGCCGCGTGCGCCGTAAAAAATATTATTATCATTCGGTTGGATGACAACATCGTTGAGAAATCTGCATGGCTGTGAACTCTGATGGAGTCGAACTGCTTTACATCTGCAGTTGAACTCAAATATGTCTTTATGTGGCTTTATGATAAGTATCGCTTTAAAACTGCTCATGACACAACAACAACTATAGCCTTAGGATGTGACCAGTGGACTGAGAAGTCAAGTGTTTAGTTTGGCCACAAGGCACGCACCACTTTGCAAAAATTACTCTACTAAATCAATAATTAGATTTTCTTGATGGCATCAAGTAAATCTCTGAAAAAGATGGAAGTCTGCCAACTTATGCTAGCGTGGTGAACTATAGCTTATTTATCTCAAATGAGAGGAGACTCACGCCCAGCAGTAGAATAGGTTCATGGTGATTCGCTTCGATGAAAGATGAAGATCTCCTCACTATGTTCGTGAGGAGATCTTCATGGCTGTGAATTCAGAATGCAGTAGTACCTACTTAAATAGTCTTCAATAAGGTTTTATGATATATTACGATATTATAATAACAAAAGCCTGTAACAATCTATCTGACATTGTTCTATTAAAGCATCAGGATTACTCTCCATTAGCACGAAATGTATTTTTAATCCCACATTTAATTGAACAGATTACTCATGTCAGAAAAATAATTTCGTGCATTGTTTTACGTAGCATTATTTCATTTAATCAATTTAGATTCGTAATGACTCCAATAACATAAAATGTGTCTAGAATATAAGCAATGTCATACGATGTCGATGACCAGAACATTATCATAAAAATATTGTTAGAATATTGTTGCACATAATATGAATAATAATTTTACTATTACTGAGAGATAATTCTTTTCATAATATTTTTTCTTTGATTAACTTTGTGGTCAGATTAGATAGAGTCAGATAGAGTATTCTTTATTGTACACCAAAAAGACAATAATATGGAATATACAGAGAGTAATAAAGTACAATTGGCGGTCTTATCACTGCGGACAAGAATTGAGAGAAAGGAATAACGCGTAGTTGGCGATGTACATAGTAAAACCGACGACTATAAGTATCAGGCACTCAAAACTGATGAGTTTGTTTCTTAAAAAAACATTAACTCAAATAAAAAAATCCCAGACTATTGTGGGTATGCACCCACATAAGACACAAATCTAGACCTGAACATCTACCAGTATAAATATACGCTCCTTGAGGAGAAGTCAAACTGGAACCTGTGACATAGAAGCCGATCAGTCAGCAACTGCACCAATGGAGCCGTATAAAAAATACCCCTCATCTTGTAACATACAAGGAAATACATCCTATGGGTCACAAGAGCCGTAACTGTAGAGTTAGTTGGGTTAGAGCGTCTTACACTGCCGTAACGTGATGGCCCAAGCGTAAAAACAAAAGACAGAAAGGTCAGAACGTTTCAAATACATGTGCAGATAATAAAATTAGTATCACAAAACTTTTATGACATTATAATAAAAGTTCTTATGACTTCTTCAAGCTATTTTGTTTTACAGTTTAGCACAAGACTTTGAAAAGTTAGTATTTATCTTGGATCGAACACAAAACCTCTATGAATTGGTAGTTCATAGTTATAACTCATTCTAAGATATGATTGTTTAATCCTAAAGTAACTATAATAAAACATAACTTCACCCCCAAACAAATACGAAAGCATAATTTGATTTTATTAATACAATGGTCATAATTTCTGACTCAATATAACTCCAATACATATATTTCTCTCAGAAACCATTTGTGGCGGATTTCACCAGTAAGGGGAGAAACGTTTATGTCTTGGTACAAGTTATAATTAACAGCGTTTGCAATCACGAATTCAAATTAATTATGCTGTATAATTTATTATCGCAGATAAAACCTCCGTAATTATTACAGTAACAGCAATAGCTTTGCAACCTATTCGTAATATCATAATTTGCGATCGTCCATCCCTGTATTTAATATTTTTGACGTATAAGAAAAGCGAAACTTCCAGATAAATAAAATATACCTATTTACATATAAATACAAACAATAGAAAATATATGATAAGTACCTATTTTAAAATATACAAAAACAAAAAGAATTTATATTCATTAACTAATTTAAAAAAATATATAATATTAAAATAAATTATAATAAATTAGATTTATTCTAAATTTTTTTGACATAATTGAATCATTTCTTTTATTAATGATTTTTCATTTATTTATATGGCTCACTCCATCTGTCGCTAAAGCTACCGTCGTTCGCTTGGACCACGCACTAACTCTGAGGGACGCCATCAAGTGCTAAGTTCGCGTGAGCTAAACTTTTACCGCGACTCCTTTTAACACTTCTGTAGCTATTTACATTTTATTACTTCATCCACTGTGAGCTTACTAGAATTGCCAAACCACTTTATTTGTTTCCTTTATTTATTTTATGTCGTTTGGAATTGAGAAAACAAGTTTCGATATTCCTTTATTGTTAATTTTAACGATCAGGCAATTCAATTAGTTGCAACAGGACAGAGAAAGATTTTATACATCCATAGTACTAGCTAATAAGATAGTTTGTTTACAGTTAAATTGCTACAGACATCATTTGTATAAATCATGAATACGTATGAGTAGGTTAAACACAAAACGTTCTTATTACACTCTGAAGAAAAGATCCATCATATAAACTAAGACCTCCCCCATTTTAAAACCAGTTATATACTGCTCACATCCAACTACTCCCAGGAACCAGAACTAGTACTTCCATCCATATAATTGAAAACAGGTTTTATTTAAAAACCTTTCGGCCTCAACGGCCACCAGTTCATATATAAGTAAGTACTACGAGCTAGGGGGGTAACTAAGCGGGGTGGTAACTAATGTTCCTAACATAGCTGCAAGGATCATTACTAATCCTTTCAGCTACGTCGGCAGCTTTAGTTCTTTCACGGATCTTCTCATTTCTGATTCGATCTCGTAGAGAAATACCAAACTTACAACTCTCTTTAGTCCGAAAAGTAACTTTCTTATAATGCCGTTATGAGTGACTACCTCCCTATGCCATAAGTCATCGCAAATATATTCAGGACTTTGAGTTTTATTATTACAGACATAAATTACTATTGCATTTCTTCACTTTGTTATAAACATATATACTAGCTTTTGCCCGCGATAAGAAGTATTATTATTAATTAGGTATAGTTTTCATACAAACTTTCATCCCCTATTTTATCCCCTTGGGGGTAGAATTAATCAAAATCCTTTCTTAGCGGATGCCTACGTCATAACATCTTCTACCTGCATGCCAAATTTCAGCCCGATCCGTCCAGTGGTTTGGGCTGTGCGTTGATAGACCACTATGTCAGTCAGTCAGTCACCTTTGAGTTATATATATTTAGATAGCAGGTTGACGAAACGAAACAAACTTTTAAAGAAATTCCGTAGTTCATCAAAAAGAGCAACATAATACCGCCACTCATTAAGGTTGATAGCAGGGTAGTGGATATCACACAAGTTTATTCGAAGTACTTTCATGGCCTACTCCGTGCATTTCTTGCTACACTTGCATGCGTTCTTAATCTCCAGCCATCCCCTATTGTTGACATACTACGCCTGCGACCTAGAAACGAAGTCGCTGCGATGTACTATTTGTTGTACGGCCAAGATTATCCGTAGGAATTGTAGCGAGGATACGAAGATGGCTAACTTGTTCGAAAGTTATTGTGACAAATTTAAATTTTACTTTACTTAATTGTTCCTACTATATGGTAGAATTTAAATAATTCTGAATGATACAAACAATAATTCTATTTTATATAAATTATTTTAAAACTAATGTAAATGGTCCAGTAAATTACAGATTTATTGTTTTTCCAAACATTTTAATTTAAGACTTATAAAAGTACCTATATAAATACAGTGTTTCAAGCAGTAATACCCTCGTAATAGACCTAACAAAAACTTAAAATATTATATCATAAAACTTGAGAACGAGAAATTAGCCCGAACGTTAAAACAATGGACTCGCCGACGCTAATTAAGAAGAAAATGCTCTTACTATATATGCTAAGAAAGTTTCTATGTAGAGTTTCTTAGTACATATATTTGTATGCTAGCTAGTAAAAGAGCTGAGTAACGCTGGGAAAATTTGCAGCAATTCTAGCAATATACACCCTCTTATATTTTTGCTCAATAACGACCATTGTTGCAACTTAGAGGAATACTAATGCATAATAATAACCACCCTACTGCTTTCAAAATAAGGAGCATTAAGAAAATAGTCTAGATAGTTTTACTCCGACTTTCCCAATTAGCAATAGAAGTCTTTGCACTCATTATAACGGTTTAGTTTAGTACTTAGTGGTTTCGCAAGCAAACGAAATGCTCCACATTCAAATAAGAGTTCTTTAAGTGACAGAATTACTAGATAAATAGATGTATAGATGTTTAAAATATATGCAGTGTGTACACGTATTTATTAAAACAGCTGTATAAATAAAAATAATAATTTATACAGCTATGTAAATAAATTCATCTAGCTGCGAATAAAATCAATCTGTATTTCAATTCTAAACAAACCATCATATGAATATTCAAATCTCGAAAATCGTTGCCTGTCTATATACGTTTTGATAAATAGTCTTACAATAAATTGCTTTATATTTTTATTATAGTTATTATTTATATAGCCGCTGGTTTTATGCCATTAAGTCGTCATCAACCTATTTACAGTCCCACTAGGCACGGGTCTCCTGTCATCTGATTAGGCTATAGTCTACACTCCACCACTCTAGCGTAATGCGGCTTGGCAGACTTCACATGCTATCGAGAGAATCTCTTAACCATGCAGGTTTCCTAATGATGTTTTCCTTCGTCCTCTGAGCATATGATAAATAAGCACGTAACTTCGAGAAGTCAGTGGTGCCTTGTGTTTGAACACAAGCACACGTTTGTTTGTGTTTGTCATCACAGCTTCAATATGCTGTTTATATTTATATTTTTTGTCATTAAATATTAATATGTCAGAGGTTAACATTAATACATTTATTCCAATTGAATTAACGTACCTAATAGCCTAAATGTAATTTCAATTTATTACAGATTTAGATTTTTGATAAAATATTTTCAAATAGCTATCGTCTTATTATTAAAGTCGCATTATTAGAGGCAAAAGGAAGATATTGAACAAGTTTTTACGCAAATAAAAAACAGAAAAGTTCCGTTACAAAAGGGTCCGGAAACAACAAAAGGTATCCGTGAACAAACATAGGTACACAATGTATATGAATGTCCCTAAAACCGGCGGGAGGTAGTGATGTGCTACACAGTACGACACCGCAAACAAAACGCGCCATACATCACTCATTTATCAGCAACGCATATATTCTCTTGTCAGAAACATAACGCAGTTCAATGTCGACGGGTTGGTTTTCGGCGGACAGGTTTTCTGTTTTATACGTGAACATACAAAAATAGATTGTCCCTGTATTGTATAAACTAATAAATAACAGTTCTTTCTTAAAGCACTACATTTAAAACCCCAATTTGATGGCGTTGAAAAATAAATCATACCGTGTATAATAAATAATAATATAGCTCGTAAAAATCTATACCGACAATTCTAAAATCAACTTATATTTCGAGTA
Organism: Craniophora ligustri; assembly: GCA_905163465.1. NCBI lineage: Eukaryota > Metazoa > Arthropoda > Insecta > Lepidoptera > Noctuidae > Craniophora > Craniophora ligustri. The sequence goes on along the minus strand of LR990965.1, from coordinate 9,731,609 downwards.
TTTTAATCTAGTAATTTTTTAAGTTGGGTTTTTTGTAACATTACATACCATCACGCCAGCATTCCGTGTAATAGAATACAGATACACTTAGTTTTTCGGAATAATTCAAGCAGCAATCCTGTTACCCAAATCCAAACTCCAAGTTACTACTTATAATTGGCTCATCGAAAAATCAAGCAAATTGCTCAGCTTGCGATTACTAGACCAATGATGCATTCACGTTGCATAAGCTATATATGTATTTATATTTAAAAATATAAATACGTAAGTGTGTATGTAAGCACATGATATATGCTAGTATCATACTGAATGTTACACTAGTTCTATCTATCATACTAACGTTTAGGGCTATCCCAAATCCGAATGGATTGTCACCCAGAAACACCTACGCGTCAACTAACATAACAAAGGATTTACACTTTTACCTCTATATACCTCGACTCACATATTAATATATTTTAATTTCAAAAAAACCTTGTCCCTTTGTAATAGGATTTAATCTAGCACAGCAACATATTTTACATCAAATATCAAGTTGTGTCTGAAACTCTGAATACATAAACATCAACGTGGAAGACTATTCTGAGCGCCACAAAAATAAGAAAACGTTCTTTTGTATTGCTTCAAATCCAATTTGGTTTTTACAGCAATCGAACGTGGAAATGTCGCAGAAATACAGCAATGGATTATAAATTAACGTAAATTGTATGTGTATCCAGTTTTTACTAGACCTTCTCCGATATTGGAATGTTGAAAGGGAAATATTTGGAGAAAATTCTCTGCGATAAATCGCTTCCGAGTCTTATAAAAGATTAGGGTTCCGACAGCGTAAGTATCGTGGGATTTTTCTAAATGTAGACCTTTTAAGTTAATCCTTATACTATATCAAAACATCACATGTGAATTTTCTTTCTTCTTAACAAAGAAAAAACATTAAAGATTATAGTTCCTTTTACCAAAAATAAATGGCAACGTAATATTTTAAATATAAAAGGGAAGACAAGAATAGACTAGGAAAATATAAAAGTAAATAAAAAAAATACTTTTGTATGGTATCTTTTATTAAGGCTATGAAATTCCAAGTTTGGAGAAATGCCTGATTAATAGCAATCAGTTCTTTAGATTTTTTTGTGATCTAAATATTGCTGGTTATGGGTTTATTAGGTACAATTGATTGAAATAATAAATAAATCTATATAAATAGAAATGAATGTTGCTAAGCCCATACTCGAGAATGGCTCGACCAATTTGGCATTTTTTTTGTTTGTTTCTTGAGGCTCACGGAAGATAATTAAACTAAAAAATAGAATTACGTGGACAGACAGACAGAACGAAGTCCGTCCGGGTAGCTAGTAAATAAATAAATAAATATTTTTCTGGACATCAGCGCCATCTAGTTGGTTTCTACTACTTATGTATAATATACTTATTATACATCATTGACTCGGATACAAATGCTCATCACACAAACATTTCTCCATACCGTGATTCGAACCCGGGACCCATAGCAGTGTTAACTACCGCATCTATTAAATTAATTATTAATGGTCCTCCTACAAATTTCACCATTTGTGCCTTGTTTACAATCAAACGAAATCCAAATGATATCAAAACAAGTATTTATCTTTCACGCTAAGCATTTTTAATATTGCTTTGAAAGAAAAAAGGTCTGAACCTTCGTCACAAAATAAGTAATAGTTCTACGTACAGTCCCAACTATTTTACGGTGCCCCTCCGAATGCTAATGCTATCTCATTCTGCCAATTTTTTTACCTACATTACCCCTTGGAAACCCTAACTTTAGAGGAGCACAGTTAAATTCTCGGTATTGGGTTTTTTTTTTAACTTTGCCCCTGACTAGGAATTCCTCCTGTGTCGTGAGTGCATTTACAAACACAAATATTCACAATTCACAAACACCCATAGCAATTAAACAACTATCTGTAGGCCAAACATATATTTGGATCATAATAGCGACACGCGACGCAGAAACCAATTGCTCGACCGATGACCGGTATTGTATAAAATGAGTATTCCTCGCCCATCACTGATAACAGATACCTAACTAAACCTCCTGAAACAAACTTATGTTCACAACATTAAAGCACTTATTATTGTATCTCAGATTATATTTATGTGTGATTACTGGGCTTCAACACTCCACTATCATAAGTCAGTATCAAAGGTCGCAAGCTCGACCCTAAGACGGCATTTGACGTCCAAATGGTGCGTGGATGATTTGAGAGGGATTAAAGTCTAATCCTTCTCAAATGCGAAGAAACTCTTGCCCAAAAGTGGACTGGTATTGATTATGAAGTCATGTTGCTTATGTAGATGTGAAGTCATTGTATAGCATGGTATCAGCATTGTTCACAAATTATTTTTACTAAAAATCAATTCAATGAAATAAACATAAATTTAAAATAAATCAATTCATCCGATTAGGAATAACTAAATACAGAAAATTACCATGCTATGGACAAACACACAGACATTAAGATACACAAATTCACACATTAAACTTATTTCTAACCCCCAAAAATTCTTCCTTCTCTAAATTTCCTTATATTATGTAATAAACTTAATCAGTTAAGTTTAAAAATATCTATAAAGTGTTAGGTATCAGATAAATTTCTCGCTTTTTATTCAATAAAGCTTAAAATATGTATTTCAAAAACCAGAATAAGGCTTTCCGCATCGTTGAAATACGCGTCCCCATTGTTCAATGACACTGAACGCGCCGCGAGTGGATTGTGCATGAACTGGAATTGTCTATGAAAATTCATTAAGAAGATTAACTATAGCGCTAACGGTAGGTTATCGGGCTTGCCTGACGTGTATTGCTATGTAAATATGTGCGTATTTCACGTCGTCGCTGAATAAAATAGGCCGATCTATCGACTTCCAACATTACGAGTCACGATGATTCTAGCACGGAACTGTAAAGCTTTAGTTTGTGACGATTTAGACTACCTTAACCTTCCAAATCATATCTAGGAACAACTTAAATGATATGCCAGGTTAAAGTTAAATCTAATACGCAGTTCGATATCTGATCAAAGCAAATATTTAAGATAAATCTTGTATATTAGTATTTTTCTTTAAGATAAAACTGTATTTTTTTAAATATAATTTATAAAAACTGCGACTAAGTGTACAAAAGTTTTTATTATTATATGATTTGGTACACGACTTAGTGCCCTTTTCAGGCGCAGCAAATATTGAATACTTATATAATAATCACGAAATTCACTTACATAAGTAACATTACTTAATTATTTATCTTAACATACATTTTCTAGTATTGTATATTAGTATTTTGCCTTGCCAAAACATTAGCGCACTTAGTATTCTCTATAGAAACTCAGAGATCCATAAGTAAACTGACGTTTGTACAGGAACCAATGCGTGTATAGTCAAGTAGAATTACCTATGTAGGTACATTTGGTCTTCAAACAGTGCGTACATGTTGTGTACATACAATGATGCTTCGTATATTAGTCCTATAAGTTATTCTGTGACATACGCCTCCTCACAAACTCCACAATAACGCAAAGTTGTGAGATAACATTGCAGTATGCAGCATTGTAGGTTTATTAGTTCACGGATAGCTTAGTATCCGTGCTCTTGTTGTCGAACTATTTGTCACCTCGTATGACTCCCACGAGAATAGAATCGAGTTGTTTATCCATAGTAGTATATCAAATACGCCATCTATTCAAATTTTCAGGATATTAGATAGGTACTGTGGGGATTCGCGAATATCAGGGTGCAGTAGATTCTAATTACCTAAACTAAATTGGTAGTTTTACTCAAAATCAGCGTCAGAATTGCGCAAAATTACTTATATACTACATACAATATGGCTACTCCTGGCCCTCTACCAAAGCCAGTTAACTCAACTCCCCCCCACTCCCCTTGTCTGTAGCTGCTAGTAGTTTGAGCTATTGTAATTATACTAAAAGTCAAATTGGACCCTCAGTTTCAGATGGCATTCATAACTTAAATGTATTTAATGAAATATAAAACAAAAGAATTAGACTTGTAACTCATTCCGCGTTAATACCATCAATTTTTTTTTGTTCATTTATTAGTATTGACTTATTTGTACACTGAAATATATATATTCAAATTCTATATATAAAAACAGAATCTTTTAAAACATCACAGCTGTATCTGTATTCTTAGATTGTTTATACATTCGTGAATGTGTTCGTAAAGCTTACTTCATTACATTCGGTTTCATTCACAATAAACGCGTATGTAGTTGTAGTTTATATTAGAGTTAGAAAGAGTCTATAGACAAACCGAGAAGTACGGACTGTTACGAAACGAATAATCATAACAACGGGCATAGACGTCTTGTGCTTATACCAATAGTTTTCCTGTCCCTGAACTATCTCATAGGCAGGTAATACTGCATTGTAGTATAAGTAAATAATCCCTGTCCAAAGGTATAAACGAAGAAATGACAAGATTATCCTTCTTACAAAAGGCTTCTCTGGCTGATTGACATATACGTAGCGTTCACGGCCTTAGAGGGTCGTAAGTGACTTTACCTCTGATTCAATGTATCTTGCGCCCTATGAGATCCGCATAAAGTATGAATCTATCTGTTGGATACGATTATACAATATTAATATAATATCAGAAATAGTCTATAGTAAAATATTTTAGTAACAGCCGCATTAGAAAATAGATCCTACTATATTTTTATGATTCTCTTGGGTAGGTGATTGATTTTATTTATTTATTTATTTATTTATTTAGGTTCTCCCACAGCACATATATACACATATATACAAAGGATATTAGGTAATATTCTAATATATATGCCAGTTACGGGTAAACACAACATTTACAACATGGACGCCAGATTACCGCTTAATACTAACTTAAATAACAGTTGTTATGTAAAAAGAAGAAAAAATAATAATAAAAAATAATAAATAATAAGCAGAAACAGTAGGCATGAAGAAACAAGTAATTTCTACTACATATTCATCGTACCTACAGAGATGTATGTATATAATTATATAAAATTAAAAATTAAAAATATACTGAAATTTGAATAGATTTGACGTTAGTTAGTATTTAGAGAAGCCAAAACTCTTGTTTTGAATTTCGCTTTACAGTCGTTAAAAACATCAGCTTCCGGTACGGACTTATAAAATGAATTAAGGTTGTCACACATTTTAACAAGTGGTGAATTGAGACGTATGTTTGTGGAGACAGTAGGGCGCTGTAATAGTGTAGTTGTGGGATAGCGTGGAATTTTGCGTGGAACTCTTATCGAGATGCGCGATAGAAGCTCGCTACAATCTATACGGCCGTTTACCAGTTTATGACAGAACATAAGACTGTTCATAGTTCTGCGTTGGCGTAGTGTGGTCATCTTAAAAAAGCTCAAACGCTGGTGATAGGGACACCTATAGGATATGTCAGGAGATATAAACGTAAGGTGTTTGGTGAACGCTCTTTGGATGCTCTCCAGACGCTGAGAGTGTATTGCGTAAAAAGGGTCCCAGACAACGCTGGCATATTCCAAAGTACTGCGCACTAAAGCATTGTACAGGAGCATTTTAGTTTTAATAGATTTGAATCCTTTCGTATTCCGTTTAAGAAAACCAAGCATTTGCGCTGATTTTTTAACACAGCTGTCTACGTGTTGCTTGAATGTTAATTTCCTATCCATGATCACCCCAAGATCCCGGATCTCATCAACCTTGCCTAGTGTCACGTTGTTGAGTGTGTATGATGTTACGCTAGCTTGTAACCTTCTCGTGAATGTAATGTGAAAACATTTTTTAACATTTAGGGCCATACCATTTTTATTGCACCAATCCTGCACTCGATCTAAGTCACCTTGAATCGCCACGGAGTCATTTGGTGAGGAGATTGTGTTGTAAATCTTCAAATCGTCCGCGAACATTAAGAATTTACAGTTTTTTATTTCGTTACCTATATCGTTAATGAACAATGAGAACAAAATTGGTGCAAGATGGGAGCCTTGCGGTGCCCCAGAGATAGATACATACGGTTTTGATGCGTAACCATTCAAAACAACAAACTGTGATCTTTTTTGGAGATAAGATGTGAACCACCTCAAAAGAGGTCCGTGCACACCGGCAGCTGCCAGTTTTGACAAGAGTAGAGAGTGACTCACTTTATCAAAAGCACTGCTAAAGTCCGTGTACACCGTATCCACCTCCAGTCGTTTGTCTAGAGATTCAGATATATCGGACACAAACTGAATCAGATTGCTTTCCACGGAACGACCTGCTTTGAAACCATGTTGGCAGAGTGAGATGTTTGAGTCGAAGTGATGTGTGATGATGGGACAGACAAGTTTCTCAAATATTTTAGAGAAGCATGATAGTATTGAAATTGGACGATAATTCTTTACGTCTGCAGGAGCACCTTTTTTAAAGATAGGAACAATTTTTGCCTGTCTCCATACCTCAGGAAATATGCCTTCAGCTAATGAACGATTGAAGATAACACTTAGTGGAAATGCTAGAGTCTTGCAACAGCGCTTTATGAAAATGGGAGGGATGCCATCAGGCCCAGGGCCTTTTGAGGGATCCAGCTTCTTTAGCGTCATAAGAACTTCTTTTTCAGTGAATTGTATTTTACTTACAACTTTTTGTACATTAGGAGATTGTTCAAATGTGCCTATAAAGTTGGAGCTATACACTGACGCAAAATGTTGGGCAAACAAGTTGGAGATTTCTGGTCCAGTATTCGCAACTGATCCATCCAAAAACATGTTAGAGGGAAACTTTGACTGTTCCTTACGTTTGTCCTTTATATAACGCCAAAAAGCCTTTGGATTTTCGAGTATATCGGATTCAATTTTTTGTTTGTATGTGTGATAGCACGATCTTATAAGTTTATGACATTGACCACGTAATGATTCATAATCTATTATGTCGCGTGGGTTTTGATATTTGCGACATTTTTGTCGGATTTTTTCTTTATGGTGAAGCAGTTTAATTAATCTAAATGAAAACCAACTAGGATATTTTTGCTTTCGATGGTTATATTTTGGTACTGATGTTTCAATAACATTTAATATGAAATTATAAAAATGAGCGACCATTTCATTTACGTCGTAGCATTTAGAAAACGTACTAATCCAGTCGATATCATTCAATTTGGGAATAATTTTAGAATAATCAGCCTTAAAGAAATTATAACCAATTCTACAGTTGGTTTTCAATGTCTCGGGACTTGTATCAGATATAGTTATTAGAAGACTAGGATGTAGAGCGTCGAGTTTGCTTAGTTGATCAAGAGGAGCTGAAACTGTAATGTTTTTCAAGTTACTGATTACCAAGTCTAATGTACGACCGTCAATGTTTATTATGTCGTTGAACTGGAAGAGATTGTTTAATGAAATAAAGTCTGTTAGTGAATAACCTAATGTGTTGCTGTAGTTTGAGGGAACTGTGTGCTGGAAACCTTCATTCACTCGAGTCCAATTCATAAAGCCCAAATTGAAGTCGCCAAGAATTATGACATCATCTACTAAGGTACCAATTATATTATTCACATTGTTTAGAAATAAGACTAGATTTTCCTTTTTGATTGGAGGCGGAAGGTATACTATACATATGGCGATTTTTCTTTTAACGCGTTGTACTTTAGTTTCTATAGTTACCCACAAGTCTTCAAAACTGGTCTCCCAGTTCTGCATTCTTGTAGATTTTACATCTTTTGAAACAGCAAGCAACACCCCGCCTCCATCTTTTTTGGAAGTAGATAGTCGATCTCTGCGGTAAGTGATATACCTGTTATCAATTATTTCGCTGCTAGATATACTTGAATTTAACCATGTTTCTGTGAAAGCAATGAGGTCGTAACTATTTAATAATATATTTTGATAAATACTATTAATTTTTGTTCTTGTACCCCTTACATTTTGATAGTATATATTAAGCATAAATGCAATAAACACCAAAGAACTTCAAACTATAATATAACGGAACAGTTACTCATTCCTGACTGTGGCGAATCCAACAGGAGGAGGATTATTTTTCAGTCTTTTCAAAGTATCTACATTGCGAATATAAATTGAATCATGATCAACGTCCTTGCGAACAAAGATTCTGCCATTGCGGATCCAAACAAATTTATATGAATTTTCCTTAGCTAATTTCCTCGTTGCTGCATGTAGCTGTTTATTGGCCGGGCTGAGATGTTCGGTTACAAACACGGGAGTCCGATTGCCGGCTATACCCAAGTGCTGGGAACTCAATTTGTCTTCAGGGTGATTTTTATTGTAGGTGATAACCGCGGCCAGAATTACGTCACGCTGTCTAGGAGATTGTAATTTTGCTATAACAGAACGAGGACGGTCGCTGTCCTTGTTTAGCTTCGCGATTCGAGTGATCTGTAGGATATCCTTGTCATTCAGAGGAGTTCCAATGGTTGTTGATAAGTTAACTAGTGTGTTAGCTAGGTTCTCGTTCTTGTACTCAGGTATACCATTAATTTCTAAATTACATTCCCGCAAATGCTGCTCAACCACACCTAGCCGTGTTACTAACTCGTTGACATGTGATTTCAAATGCTCATTATCGGCCTGAAGGTTTACAATGATAGAGTCCTTTTCTTTGAGTTGATTCTTAAATTCCTCAAACTTCTGGTTGAAGAACTGAAGTGAGTTATGAAAACCATCCAGACATCCATTAATACTAGAGAGCTGGTCCGCCACCAATTCTTTAATAGTATTTTTTATTGTAGTTCCTAATTCCTGTTTTATAATATGCCGTAACGATTCCTCCGTGACAAGCTGTTCCTGCCCAATTTTCCAATTTGACAACATCTCCAGTAGCTCAGCTTTAAAGGCGTTAAATTCTGGGTGGGTTGCAGGATCCAGCTCTTTTTTTGGTGAGTCGTCCAAACGCATACGCTTGTTTCGCATAGTAATATTTAAGCCGTCCAACGTTGAGTCGGTTTTTGTTGCTGCAGACGTTAAGTCTGGTTCAGAAACTGATTGTCCCTGAGTTAAGGTTGGTTTGGGTGGAGTTCTTTGCATTTTAATAAAAGAAACTTGAATTGAAAACTATTATGACACAAAAAAAAAAAAAAAAAAGAATTTTACAAAAAAGGCAAAAATAAATAATTCTGGCATGTAAGATTCGAACCCGATCCACAGAAGCTCTAATGTAACAGGAGTTGTGGGCCACTTGGCTACGCTGCTTGTTCGTATCGTTTCAAAATAAGCCAACACTAGCTTGATGCTCATGCAAGTGGTTTGCGGTCAACACGGTGATTCCTTTGTGCCGCTAATGAGGTCAAAGTCCAAAAATGTGCACATTTAACGATTTGTTGAGTTCGTTTTGTTATTAAAACTGATCACATATAAGGTTTACGAAGTTATTTCACTATTATTTTGCACACAGAATGTCACTGCTTTAGTGTAGTTTACAATTGTTCAGTTTTTTCGTCGGTTTATGCACTTTGAAAATAGTTGTTGATTTTTAAACACATAAGTAATAAGAAGTACGTGCGTGCGCGGTGGCGTCCGAGGTGAAGGTGTAATTTTATCAAAGTATAGCAAAATTGAGGTACCACAGATTTCTTCTTAGTTGATCTTACTGCTTATCAGGTACCTATATGAAAGTTAGATGACATAAGACGAAAAAGAGTACTGAGTTAGGTTCTGACTCAACTCTTTGTCTGCTATAAGTCAGGCTTTAGACCAAAAATAACTGTGATTATTACTTAAGGTCCGCAATTCACCCCTGATGTAATAATAGTGTACTGGTCATAACCAGTTGACTGCGAATTCAAAGGTCGAGGGTTTAAACCTTAGTACTTTTCAAAGTTACGTGCGTATTTCTCCCATGCTCAAACGGTGAAAGAAAACATCGTTAGGAAACCTGCGTGAGAGACTTTCTCGATGGAATGTGAAGTCTGCCAACCCGCACTAATCTAGCGTGAAGTACTATAACCTAATCCTTCTCAAGTAAGAGGAAATCCGTGCCCAGCAGTGGGATAATAAATGGGTTGATAATGAACTTTAAACAATGTGCATTATAACATTTTAGTACTCAAACATAAAACGAAGTTTCTTACTGCAGCTAAGTCAGTTATGACGGTAACTGTTAGGATTAATCATGTTCATAAGAGAATGTTCTACCGTATATTTTGACACGTTCCCACTTTATATCTCCAGATCTTGTCTCTACGTTATCACTTGACAAAGCAATGTAAGTAGTTTCATTATTGTTCAGTGTTATTTCAAGCCGTAAATACGTTAAAAAATGTATAAATACCTACTTTGGTATTCGCAATACTAATGATCACTCTGTAATCAAATGAGATAAACGGTGATAGAAAGCATCATGAAGATTTTCTCGACAACGTATGAAATCTATCAAATCTCTTTAATCCAGCAAGATGGAACTAACCAGTCTCAATCTGAGGGGAAAATAGCAAGCAGTATTTATCGAACTAAACTTTGTCAATTTCAGAGCACTGAAACAATTCACGTTACGCTAAAAATGACTTTCAAAAGATTATACGTAAAAAAACAGGGGTGAGCGGCGGAGCAACCGATTGGAAGCCATAAATTTGTCCCTTTCCGACCTTGTTACTTCCGCGGATTATTTTTATTATATTTTAAATATTCCTTTCCTCGAAATCCCGCCTTCAGAAATACTAAAATCGCTCATTTGTACTTTCCCCTTGGGACTTTTACGTTGAAAAGGCCAGCCCTAAAAACATTTGCCCCGAGGGCTGACCACAAAGGGATAATTTTTTCTTGTTATCATCCATTCAGAACTTAGGCACAGAAGTTAAAGAGATTTTTTCTCTCAGATATTAAATAAGTTCTCAAACATGTTACGTCAGACGAGGATAACAAGCTTTCGTACGTTTTTATTGTATTAATAAACGTTGCAAAGGAAAACCCTCCAAATATTTGTGTATTTTCAAAATTTCCAATTCACTGCGGATAGCTCTAGATGGTTCACTGGACAACATAATATTTTGTATACGATTAATACAATATGATCGTATAATTTCTGACCTGACCTTTGTGATTTCTATTTACTTTATATTTAGTTATCGGCTAAATTATCATAAATTCTTAAGCGTTATTATTTTCATTGTTCTAATAGTGGTGATGTTTTGGATACCGGTCTAGTGAAGTCTTTTGACACACCATTGTCAGGCAGCCGGCTTAATATACCTTATAGGCTAATCAGGGCCTTTGGAGTGATGGACGCTTAGAATGGTACTCCAGAGAAGATAGTGGTCATCACAATCTCTTCAGAGATGTGCCTTTAAGGCGTTGCTCAGGGGAGATCAAGAGTTGGTCTTTTAAGAGGACTTGGACCTCACTTATTGTGCTAACGGTTACCAACGGGGTGAAAGAATCTCATAATCTAGATAGTTTTCTAAAGACCAAATCTATCGGCAATTTGCCCTCCGACAACAAAAAAGGTCAAGTAAAGAAGTTTCGTATTCTTGTTTCGGTTTGGAATTACTATTACTATTAAGCTCGCATTTAATGCATAACATACATGATTAGGTTCTATAAACATAATAGCCAATAGACTAACGTTTTCGTTCCGACAATATACTTTAAAATACCACATTCATTAATATTTATTGTTCCTCTAGCATTATATTGCTCATAATTACACTCATTTAAACCTATGTACAGAATGTATGTATGTATAAAATATCCGGAGGAGCTATTAAACCACTCCAAAGAATATGCACTTTAAACTGTAGTACTTCAATACTAAGCCACTTCTAGTACTTCAACAGAGTAAAGATTCGCTCAGCGGGAGTCCGTACTTAGGTCAGGTCAATCACAGCACGAAACACAGACGTGTTAAAGTTTCGATTTTCAAAAGATACTCGCACTAGATAGTACCAACTTCTAATCCAGTTAAACTGTGTCTAAGGGTCAGTCCACACTGAGATGCGTCGTGTCGCAATGTTACCATGATAACAAGCAGTAAACAAAACCTATATTGTATCAATGTCATATGATAAAATGAGATAGATACAATATAGATTTTGTTTGAATGATGTGCTCAATACGCAGAGCGGTGCGTCGTATCTCAACACGTCCCGTGCTCTTATTGAAATTTGAAGCTTTTCGTCTTGTAAATAAGTGTTATAATACAACAAATCTGTAACAAACTCAGGCTGCCTAATGGTGAGACCAATGGACCGCGAAGTCAAGGACCTCTAGTTTAATTCCAGGGCACGCATCAATGACTTTTCAAAGTTAGAGATTTTCTTAATGGCGTGTGAAGTCTGAAAACCGCACGAGGCCACGTGATAGACTTTATAGCCTAATCCTTCTAAAATGATAGGAGACCCGAGCCCAGTAGTGGGACAGTAATTAGGTTGATGATGAAATCTGTTACTTCATCTGCTAAAAATTCGATACAATCCTCATAAAAATGTAAGAAATGTTTTAATTTGTAAGTAAGTTTTATTGGATTGACGAGATAAAATAGTCCATGCATTGTTGTGCCGCGTCTGTATGTGAACACTGTGGACTAACCCTTAGTCGTAACCTGTACCTAAAGGCTTATTCTATCGGTTTGGTATGGAGAGGCAACGGTTCATTCGCATCCTTATCACGTCTGACCTCAGCCAGTTTGTCCGCGAAAGTTGTTCGGTGCTAAGGAAATGCATACGTCATAAGGGACTGCTATGTTTATTTAGGATTGTTGTATCTTGACAGTTAACTTGAAGTCAACGCAATATTTTTTTATATAAATAAATAATTTACCGGGATTCGAACCCGGGACCCATAGCACAGAAGGCAGAGTTAACTAACGTTGGACTAATTGGGTCGTCCAATGTATGTGTTGGATATATAATCGTTTGAGATAGGTATAAAAAGTCATCAAATAGGGATATTAAATATCACCAATACAGCACGAAGAAAATACTGAGCATCAAGTGATAAAACAGAAAATCGAGAACAGTGGCGATTGCTCGACCGACAAGAGCTGAGAACTTACATTAATAATAAACCCAGTAATAATAATGACTGAAAGGTAGAAAATGAAATGAACTCGTAGACGGTACTTAAACCAATAAAAGCAGTAGAAAATAAATAATAATATCAGCAAGAACTTACTTTCACATAAAACCTTTCAAATCACCCCAAAATCTAATCAAGATATTTTCGTTTGCCAAAATAGCATTTATTTTAGTCAATAGAGCTATCTTTACGATTTTCTATTACAAATCAAATCTAAGACATATTTACGACGAATAGCATGTGGAGCTACTTAAGTAACTTTATTTTCCAATACTTCAGCGACACTCACGGGTCAACGCAATGCCGGTGGAACGACCTTTTTCGTTGCCAAAACGGGCCGTTGAAAGGGCTCCAATCAAAAATAAAATGTAAATAATAACAGGCGTATATTGGTGAATTCATTCGACGATCAACGCCCTACCCGAGGAGGCACAATTAGATTTACTGTCGGCTCAAGGCACGTCCCCAACTCTAATCTTGTTTGCGACAGCCTCTCACAACAATATTACATATCAATTGCTACGAGAATGCCATTCGATACGATTCTCATACAAATCTTCGTATTGTTCTGAATTGTGCTTCTTTTTGTTTTGATTCTAGAATTATTGCAATGAAATAAATAAGCTAGCCATTCGCATATATAAAGTTATAGATCGATTATAGATTTTGTTTGTAATTGAGTTTAAAAGAATAAAACCTGCTTAACTTACAAGAATATATTTTTCTTTCAATTTAGATATTTCTTTCTTTTTTAACATAGACAATGCAATTCGGTTCATATATCTTTATGTATTCTGGCACTTATATACGTATACATACTGGAACATTAAAATTCTTTGGCACTGGTCTCACACATATAAGTGATAAATACTAACGCCTATACGGGGGCTTATAAGATCCTACCGCTAAGCGAGTTAGGTAGGTTGTTATTTACGAATTCATACTATTAGTTTATTTAATAGTAATGAAATCCGTAAACGAATTATCTAATCGGTTAAAAAGAAACATTTTACACAGTATTAAAGCGTCCAAAAAAATATGAGATCTGACATCGATTAAAAATCTTTCTTTGAATCTGTAACAAAGTAAGTTGGTAAAAATATAATCCATCAGAAAGCGGTGTCAACAGGAACTTAAATACCAGCTCCTTGCAAAACACTTTATTGTCACAAGTCGCCAAGGTGACGTTACTAAGAACTAGTTTCTTTGTAACTTTTATTCGAGAAAGAACCAGGAAAAATACTACAAAAATATTTGTTGCTTGCGTAGTTCGTCTGCATAATTTAATTTGTTCCGATACATATACACATATTGTACCTACGTAACTTATTCTTTTTTGAGTTTAGTAACATTGCTTAAATATTTCTTTTAAATATTATGTGCTACGTAATCAAGGTTCCAAAATTCAGGTCTACATGAGACCTGAATTTAACTTGCAACTAATTTATAGGATAGTTTATAGTTTTTTTAATAAAAAAAAATATTGTCATATTTTTCCTGTAACGTAACCACAACTGAAAGACGATTCCTGAGCGTAGTTTTATTTGAAACAATAATGCTTACATCTAATTATTCATACAAGTCGTTACTAAGACATATTTATTATATTTCGTTGTTATGCGAGATAATAAATATGTCTGGCTTGGTTTTCTCCTCACAGTATGCCAAGTTCCGTGTCCGAACACTGTCAATACATTTTTATTTAATTAAAGTACTGGCAACATTCCGCATATCCCCGACGATGTCAAGTGTGCCGCTTTGAAAATTTATTTGCGTCGACTTGAGAGGCAAAATGCACTCCATACTCGTAATCTTCGAATAAGTATCAAAGGGGAAACGTTCATTGCGTTTGGCAAATGCAACGACTTTCATGTTGTTATGGAAATATTTCTAGTAAATGTTAAGACGACTTCAAATTAAATAAATAAATATTTCTGGAAATTATGACACCGCGTCATCTCGTTCCGAGCTAAGCAACGAGGCTTGTGTTACGGCTACTAGTTGGTTGATATACTACATATATACTTTTTTTTGTAAACACATACATATTATACATAGAAACATCCATGACTTGGATACAAATGTCCATGCTCATCACACAAACATTTGTCCGGGATTCAAACCCGGGACCCGTAGCAGAGAAGGCAGCGTTAACTACCGCTGGGCTAATCGATTCGTCAATCGTCAATTAGTACTTAATTCTTTATTACAAGAAGTCGAATTTTCGTCCTATGGATTTGTGCTTTTAATTATGATTTATTTGGGTAAATCGAGATGTTCATTGTCTTGATGTTATAATGACTCACAGCTACCTTAATATTTTTATTTGTTACAATACGGTATAAGATTCTTTATTTGTCATAAGAATAAAATATTCACTTACATGAGAAACCCATAATTATTAAACGTTAGTATTGGCGTACGTAGGTGAACACGGGTAAACACACAATTATTACATACATATTACTACAGACTACGTATCTACACATATTATATACACTTTCACTTCACCATCACTAGTTACACCTTTACTTTACTTTAATTAAATTTACTTTTAAATTAATGTGAAGATCACCGAAAACAAAACAGTAAGTTATAATAAATATGAAACATTGTTATGTAAAAGTAGGTAGTTGCACATAAACCGACAAACGATATACGGACCGCGCGCCGCCGCGCCGCCGGGCGACCGACCGGTTCCACGAACACATTCGCGTAAGTGAAAGAAATCAATACCAAAACCAGTAACCAAAAACTATATTGTTCATTTAGACCAGTGTCGATAATTTTTTAAACAAAAAAAAATATTATTAATTTATTATTATTTTTGTTCTGTTCTCTTCCGTTTTGAATATGTTCCATCCTACTATAATTTATTTTCACTTATTACCATTTTCAAAGGCTTTTCCACCGGTCTAATTATGTAAGATCTAGTTTTGATTTCAAATTAATTTCTACGAATGATAATTAGGTAGTAAATGATCATGAATCATACTATTTTTTACGAAATGCCTAAAACACATTTTAGTTAATAGTATGTAGTTTTACTATTAATCAAATGCATTTATTTAAAATCTCTCGGTTATCCTTTTAGAGAAACTTATCCGCTGGAACAGATAAAATTAAATTCGTATAAAATTTTATTAATCAATCGTGAACTGAAAGTTCATTGAATCAGTAGGGATAAGGGACTTTAACTGTCAAATATCAACATACGGTTTCAGGCAATAAAACACTGTATGTCAATATACTATAAACCTTAATCCAATGTGAGGGAATAAAAGAAATTATATTATATTTTTTGTTGTTATTGAGATATTTTTTGTTTACAGCAATGCACAACCAACAAACTGTTACTGTTAACAGAAACAAATTATATTTAAATCTTCACTTAAATATAATTCATTTGAATAATGTGTAACTAAAAAATAACATAAAAACTCAACTCTATTCAAATGTCTGTTCGCGGTAACTGTCAAAAAAATATTTTCTTCCGTTCGTAATCGGCGATCGCGTATACTTCGTCCCTGTTTCAAGTTTCAATATCGTATCATTTTTTTTCTTTCAATTTGTTTCACCAACTCCGCGTTCATTTGCTTTGTGGTTCTGCCGTTCCATTCATACCGTGGTGGAAAAAAGTTTCGAATTCAAGACAAAGCGGAATCAATATTGAACGTAAAAGTATCTACAAAGGTTAAAATTTTATCACTGTTTGGCCATGCTGTGGCTATAGTGGAATAATTTAATAATCATCATCATCATATCAACCGTTAGACGTCCACTGCTGGACATAGGTCTTCCCCAAGGATCGCCACGATGACCGGTCCTGCGCCACCCGCATCCAGCGGATTCTAGCGACGTTAACCAGGTCGTCGGTCCACCTTGCCGGGGTCTACCCACGCTGCGTCTTCCAGTACTTTAATAATGGTACATAATTCTTATGAAGTTTTATTTCGTTTAATAATGACATGTACTACCGTTTACTCCATATAGTTAGGAGTCAGACAATCTTCTTAATATCAATAAATAAATTGATAAATAAGAAGCAACTAGCTGTGATAAATAATTAACAATATTCACACAGATAACAAAAATATAATACATATAACGGTGTTAATAAAAAGCAATCTGTTCTAAATAAAGAAATGGCAAATCAAACCTAAAATAAAGAAATAACTCACGTTTATTCATAATTACCGTCATATTGACAAATAAAATCTTAATACACAACGAAATATCTTTAAAAACATATTCGTCATCAAAAGAACGCGTAACTCGACACGAAGTCTATTATTTCGGTACGCATTTCTCGTAATTACGACTTCGTACCACGACGCGAATACGAGAAGTAAAATAAAAAAAATACGCGTTCCGAAATCCAATTCCGTCGAATTTCGTCTTTGATTAATGGAACACAAAATATGAATGTCTGAAGCTACGTTCTGTTTTGTAGAATAAAAATAATTTGCATAATTTGAAAACAAAGGGGATATTACTGCATTATACAAAGGATGTGAAGATTTTTGTGTTCATTTATGTGAAAGTAGCATTTAACTGCAGGCTGGATTTGGATTTGGAGGTTTGCAATTTTCTGTTCTAGTTTATCGTTTACGTAGCGACATACAGGGAATTGCACAATTATTACATAAAGTATATCGTATATTATTTAAAGGCAAAGAATAAAATTAATTAGGTATATCTTATACCGTTCGTTTTTATCATCATGAGACTTGTCTTGGATTTTGTGCTAATTAATATTACTTACTATTTAAACGGACCTAATATTTGCGACCTAAGTTTCTCGAGTCGTAACCATAAGACGCAGAGTGGCTAGAAGACGCAGAGTGGCTGACTGAAATCAATATATTCAAGAGTGTTTCTCGTTTATATTGTAATTTAAGTAATTATTTAATCACAGGTACGAGACCAATTGACCTCCTTTACTTCGTATAATGTCGTGGGAAGAAACAAATGGATATTTGTTTAAAATTTTAACGCGTAGTCGTTTTCTGTAGAATAGTGAATTCCTTAGGTATACTACACGTGACATAAATTTTATGTCAAACAAAGAAAAAGAACCAAAAGGAAAATAGATTCTACGTAAAAGGTAACGAGCCATTAAAGCCATTAAGAGGGCACAAATTACATAACATTTTGTTTGACTTCGAAATCAAACCTCAGACCTGATCAGCCCTGGTCAAGATAAGAATTAATTTTATATGATACCTACCTTAATTGTTTTCGATAGATGACTCCACAATAAGAAATAGGTACTTGTAGTACCTATTTCTTTATAACCGGAACGGTGCCGTGCATTTTCTATCATCGAATAAAAAAAAACAAGTTTCTAAAGAAAATATGCGAGTGTTACAATGAAAACCACTATCTGAAGGACTTTTGAGAATAGAGCTTTGAGTTATCTCAACTGAAGATCAAATATGTACTTTTTATTATAATAACTATGTAGTTCTACAATTGAAATCGCAGTCAACCCTAACATTATCACATAACAATAATTTATTTAGACGGGACAGAATCGCCGGCAGTGTCTTTAGTGCATTTGGCAGTGAGCCCGCGAGGGCATAGGGTTATGTCTCCGCTCCACTTCGGACAATGGAAGATGAAAGATGTGTAATATTTCCCGGCAGGGGTCTCAAGACTAATCGAGCCTCGTTCCTTTGTTATAACCCTATCTTATTATTCCAATTACTAACCCATTGCAAGGATCAGATCTCTTCTCATTTCAATTTCGGCCACAAAACTAGCCTAGTGTAGATTGAGAGATCATCAATCTCTCAGGTACATATGGTTTATTCCATATGATTTCCCATATCGTTTGCTCATGATTGGTATAAATACACACACACAAAATGAAAAAATGATGCTTGAAAATTTTAATGAATAAAAAAACAGCTGAGTTCTGGCAGCTTCTTTTACAAAGGATTACCACGGTTATGGAAATAAGGGAAGAATCTAATTCGGTGAATATTACAAATCAGGGCAGGCTTAACAATGGAGATTAACTTCATAACAGCACTTAGGAACCCTTTAGTAGATAAATACTTAGATTATCTAGTTGAAAACTTCCTTAATTTATTCCAAACGAAATTTAAACAACCTATAATTTATACTGTGAATTTAGTTAGCTGAGTAAATTAAAATTTGTTTCAAAGTTTATTCAATCAAAACCAACCCGAATTCTGATTTAATTGTTTATTCGAAAGATTCTAATGTATTGTCGTCAATACTTGAAACTTAATAGAATTTGTGGTTTGATTTCAATTAAATTTAACACTCGACTGTTGGTTATTTGTGAAAACATTGATTTGAATGTTGTTAAACTATTAGCATTTATTATCTTTTGTGCTGGGTATTTAAATAGTCGTTTTAGTAAAATCTCATTTGAATTCAATCTAATTTTAGGTTTAGTATTACGTTTATTTTGTTGTGTGATCTGACAACCAATATAAACTATTCGGAAAAATCTAAGGGTTTTCAATACGCAGTTTGAAGTTATGAAATGAAAAGTATCGCGGATTTAGATATTAAACTGTTAAAACAATTAATAAATACATGTTTATAAGATTATCTTTAGAAAATGACGATTGACGCCTGATAAATCGTTCTTCATCAGGCAGGTCCATCGCCTATTTTTTTTTTTCGTGAATGCCAAACTTATCTCGTCTAATGACAAACTTATTATATTATCCGACATCAAAAATCCAGAATTGAAACAACTAGTCATAAACGATACAAATATTACCCTCCGATACAAGGATCAATAGTAGACCACACAGTAATTGCGTCTATAGTATCATCAAATTCCATAATTTGAAAACTTCAAAAATAACAACTTTTCATTCTAATTCCGTATTCATTTACCCAATAACAGTACGCGCGTCATATTTATAACGACATCGCAATATGTGACGATATAACAATATCAATGAAATTATAATGGCTGTGTAACACATTAGCATTATGAACAATCGACGAGCCCACATGAATTTAGAGATTTGTTTGCAGTACAACCGTATATATCCACCCTCATCAGCTAAACCAAACTATGTGTAATTACTTTACACGACCCTCCGTTATTATGTTATGTGCATGATATATGAATATGTGATTGCGTCAATTACCATCACGTGTACACATTAAATTAATACATTTTCGTACAATATGGACTGCATGTATAACTGTTAATACCTGTTTATTTATACATATTTATATACTAACTAGCTGCCTCCCGCGGCTTTGCCCGTATGAGGCAGCTAGTATAAAAAGTAGCCTGTGTCCAGGTAATAAATTATATGTATGCTAAATTTCATTCAAATCTGTTAAGCGGTTTTTGTGTGAAAGAGTAACCATCCATCCATACTTACAAACTTTCGGGTTTATAATATTAGTAGGATAGTTGTATATAGTCGTGTCCACACGTTCGATTTAGAAAGTTCAAATATCACCCAAGTTTTCTTATTCTTGTGCTAGGTATAAAAGTTTCTATAAAAAGCTTTAATATAAAGTACCTAAAAGTTATTTTATTACTGTATATATTTTACAAAATTGTTATATTTATTAAAATATGCCTAATCTCTCAATAGTTACGAAGAAAGACTGACAACTTTGAGTTATGTTTTATAACTCAAATTAAACAAAATATGATTAAAAATATGTGGAAATATCGTTTTATAATTTTTTTACTATTTTATTACACGTCTATAAGACTAGCAATATACTTGTGTCAATGAACGACACGCGTAACATGAGCTGTCTGAAGTGACTGTCAAACTGCTGACTTGAATAATCGTTTTATCTCTGTATTCAAATGAAGCTAAAATATTTTCATCGTCAAAAATATTTTTACTGTGTACGCCGAATCACGATACCTTGAACAAAGTTAGTCTTAAATATACTCTGCTAGGGCTATTTGGTAAAAATATACTTGGCTCCAGTCATCAATGTTCTATAGCAACATATTTACATGCATACGTGAATCCAAACGAGCTCAATTTCCTATCTCACAAAAACATCGCAAGCAACCGTGCGTAGAATACTTGTGTACAAATATTAATTTAATCCATTTGCGAAAGTAACCTCGTTGACACGTACGGTTCGTCGCGGAAGTATGCTTTAAAGGCAATTTAGAATCCATTAATAATATTCGCAGACACGCCACACCACAAGCTTGCAGCGGATCGATAACATCCCCAGTGATTACATTAAAAATATTAAGTAAGTCGTTATGAGTACTCCCGGGAGTTAGATATTCATGCTACTTCGCTGGCTTCGAGTAGTCGTTAGGAGGGATTATACAAAGTGCACGCAATTATTGGTTTTCAATGTAATCCAGACTTCATCATCATCATCAACTCAAGTATTGTCCCACTGATCATTGAGATTGAGATCTCATTTGAGAGAGATTAGGCTATAGTCCACCACGCTAGTCTATTATGGATAGGCAGACCTCACAGGTTAAGCCCAAACTCGAGAGACCTTAAACTTTCACAGACCACTGGTCACGCCACTAGGCTATCCAAGCTTCGAAAGACAAGAAATTAAAAGGCGGTATTAAAAAAAAAGTTCAAATCTATAGTTTTTACATCTAAGTGCATTTTCTGTTCTAGTTTTACAAAACATTCACGATACACCACAAACACACCTTCGTAACAAAACTGCAATGTTTGTCCCAATTCGACGCGCAAACTGCCTTTTCAGTTCCTATAACGCGCAAAGTGACTTCGAAGTTTGTCCAACGGCTTCAGATGACAGCTTAACATAAGGTAGATACGTAAATACGTGTGTTTATTCGAGGTCTTTACTTTGAAGATACAGTGTAAGAAAAAATCTGTAATAATATATACGTATTTGTATAATATATTCTCACAATTTAATACATTACACTCATGGTTGAGATTATAGTAGATATGTTCAGTATTGCGGCTCAGATAACAAGGCAAACATAATCCATTAGATTGGAGTATCCATAATTAAAGTTATTCCATTTTACGAAAATACAGTTCACTCTAAAATTCATATACATAATTATGTACAGATGATAGATTTGAAGTATAAAGTATAGTGAATATAATTAGCATTTTCATTTGGACTCCCAATCCAGTCAAATTTCCATTAATGTAATAAAATATCTAGACTAGGTACATAAAAATATCCGTAACAACACCGACAGAATACCTGAAACTAAATAAATTTAAGTCTGTTTTGAAGCCAAACATTTTATTCTAATAAAGTTGCAATGAAAATTGCTAGCTTCCCTCAACTATTTATAAATAAAACAAGTTGGAATATTGAGCTAGTAGAATAAACAAAAGAACTATGCCAACCTGGTCTCAAGTGACTCAGTTGAGAGCGCAGGTAAAGTAAGCGCTGCAATAGTAAAATAACTGTAATTTAAATATCGTAGCATCATTTTATGGCACAATTTTTCATGGCCAGCTTAAGAAATTAAAAAATACTAGGAATATTCTTACTAATGAATGTGCTACTGACTTTTGGTATGCGTCGATAATAACTTATGATATGTGTGATGACAAAGGGACGGAAAGTAGTTGAATATATCTTCTAGACAAGTGATGTATCAGAAAGTCAACAAACAAATATGAATTTAATCAAGATTTCTTTTTAATATTTAATTGATTAACAGTTACATCGTCAATCGGTTATGTTACAAACTAGTTTTGTCTGTCAAAAATATTATAAACGATAATAATAAAATAAATTAAAATCCTTTTTAAAAACTAGCTACTATACACATATCATTTAATTAAATTAAATAAGTTATCCGTAGCATACCTACTTGTAAATGAAGTTAAATAAAAGCTTTGTAAAATACACATACTAAACCACATAGACTGCAATTTATATTATATAAATATTAAAACCTAACATACTAACGGTACCATTCTTGGTAACGTAGATTAATATTATCCTAGCAAGTACTTTAGCCAATATAAACACTATATTGAAACTCCTTGCAACAAAACACTTGAGTGCCACAGCAAGTAGGCGTCTCAATAATGCAATATCAATTACAGGTCGTTAAACTATCAGCGGTTCTTTGTTCAGTAGTCAACCAACAATCTGTGATGGATGGTTTGGAAACCTCCGAAAGGGGTAGTGTAGTTTTTATTTGTTTGTTGACGCTGTGAGAAGGGTTAACTTATGAATTGCTTGATACCCTTGATGCTAATAATATAACAATATCGTTACTACCATATTAGAACAGTTACCGAGAACTAGAGGCTGGTTGGAAAATATTGACAGCTAGTTTATATTTTTTTTACTTCAGGGGGAGATTTAGGGTCAGACTGAAGTTCAGAAATACATCAAATTTAAAACATGTTAGTGGCAAATATACATACGAATATTGTGTAGTGCCATAATATTAAAGTAGTCATAAAATTTGTATAAATAACCGTTATATGTTCCACTGTAGTCTTTTTATGTATGTTCACGGATTACCTACTTGTAAGAAATGGAAATGCTTATAAAATAGCGTATACTTTTTCAACGTAGATACGTTGAAAACACCGGCACAAAATCTTATCAGGCTTTCCTAAATACTGTATTGTTACTCTCTTTATGCTTTAGTTTATAATGCACTAGAATAATTGGCAGGTAACAGATGCGGGACGCTTTCACAGAGTTCCGCAAACTTTCATAATAAGCCAGCGCGCTTCAAACTTTTATGGGAAGTAAATTTAGCTCGTGCGTGCATGTTACGTGTCAACATTTTCAACTACTTGAACGTTAGTATACATACTTTCAAACTGGAATGAACTAATTTAGAATTATGAAACCTTATGACTACGTAACTCGGTAAAATTTTCATTGCTTCTGAAATTTGTTTATTACAACAGAAATTTGAAATTTGGTCACTTTAGATGTATTAGGGAGAATCTTATTCAGTAGTGGATGTGAGACGTCCTTAATACTGATGATTATTTTTTATACTTTTATTGATTCCTTAAAGAACTACTTTTTTATGGATTTTATTTCGATATTATATACATTAATATTAGAACATACTTTCTGTCATTTGCAGTTACGGTTTCATGCAGGTAAGAATATGGTAAATAAAAATATTTTCTTATAAACACGTTATTCTAAAAAAGTTACGCAGACAAAGTGGTCTACTCCACTGAACTGGTATGTTTTAAATCCCTCGTTATAAGCGAGTCCAGTTTATTGCCATTAACGGGCACAAATCTTAACTTCGAGTTTTTCGAGAATTCTTATAAAACATCAACAACATGCTAAATTTAGAAACCGAACTATAGTAGACGCATTGATTAAGTAAAAAGTTTAGATACCTATTACAAAAGTATTTTACTACCTACTAAGTATTGCATATTTATAATGTGAAAATTTAAGATTAATAAGATAAGTAGGCTATAGCATAAATTTTAATGTAAGTTTGCAGAAAATAACACTATTAATAACCCATAGGTTACTTTTATTAACATTCAATGTCGGCAAAACCGCGAGCGAAAACTAACGCACATATATAAGTCAGCGGTTCCCAAACTTTTTATACGAAGGAAATATAGTGAGCGTGCGGAGCACGTTACGTGTCAACATCTTCAACTACTCGAAAGAAACTAATAGCTTACTTAAGGGGTTTCCTTAACGAGATAGGTACGGCAAACCGTTTGAGTTTTCTAGCGGAATTAATGCTGTTTATAGATACACAGTGTACATGTGTCACATGTATGGTGTCGGTGTACTTCCAAGAAATTAGACTAGAAATCAGGTCAGGCGGTTGGACGCGTGTATACGACACTTATAGATGCTATAAGACGCATAATACGTTATACGCGTATGTGATCTATGTTCTCTTGTTTTGTAAGGTTCTTGGAAGGTTTTTTATGTGCGAACTGGATCTCTGGAGATGTAAATAATACGCTTCTTAAATCCTATTAGAATACAATACTTAGCATTCTCAGTAGAAACAAGCCTGTAGGGTGTAGTAACATCGATCTGTTTATTCTAGATGTATGTGACCAGAACTATAAAACAGGCACCTTCTAGTATATGTGTTTAAAGATATACCGATTTAAACAATTCTCACGTATTATGTACATATGAATCTGTTAATAAGAATTTTAATTTAAAGATGTGTTGTTTTTTAAACTATATGAACGAAAACCTTGAAAGTAAGGCGCCTTTTACATGACATGAAGCTTCACGAGCGCGCGTATCTGCATCATTGAATTTAAAAAATATATAGTCTTCCGTTATGCGCAGAAGGCAAATTTTTGAAGCTAACGTACTTCAGTACGTTAGCTTCAAAAATTTTGTAGAACGAACGCCGAAGCAGGTGAAACTTAAGCCTCGGTTTACTTGAAAATTGTTTATGGTACTTCCTATCTAGTATAGAAGGAAAAAATAATATTGGGCCAATACAGAATGAGATTATTGAACTAAGAAGGTAGAGGTACATGGCTAAGGAACGAATATATAAATATATTATACCGGACAAGTGAGGAAAAACTCACGTCTAGTGTATTCTGTATAATAAATACTATTCATGCTACATATTTATGTGGTTTTAATCTGACTCTTTGTAGTAATCTTCTTTTATTATTTATTTATCTCAAGACAAATTTATTAGTGTAGTTAAAAACATGTTTTCCTGTACATTACAACTGTCGATGTAAGTTTGTATACATAATGTGCCGCAACAGCGGTAAATAAAAATCTGTTTTCTCATTCCGCCGAACTAAAATTATTGTCAGTCACTAAAATGGCGAAAAAATATCATGAGGAAGCCAGCACGCTTCAGGATTTTTTGCCTAGAAGTGAAGTCTGTTCGGTAATCAACAAGGGTAATTTTACTAAGTTGAAAGGAGACCGAAAATACCGATTTTTGTATTGTGCCATTTCCAAACTCAGATCACGAATTAATACTAGAACCACTTAACGATTAGGACTTGAATGAGAAGGTATTTAAAAACAATACATGTTAATTACAATAATATACAATATTTTTCAACAAGTCGTTTCGCGTCGATATTACAGTTTAATCAGAAACAATCAACAATGCAGCGAAGGCATTGCGATGCTTGGCTCTAACAAGAGAATACAAGAGTTCAACGGAAAGGTGCTCGTTACACCGGCACGTAATGCTGCTTAGGTTGGTAAAAAATAAACATATTGATAATAACCGTAATATATTTTATAAAGGTAAGAAGAGGATATGCATTTTTGAAGAATTTATAATTATAACATTGAAGCTGAAAACCAAAATCTTTGTCAATATTTTGTGGTTTGAAAAACAAAGCTGCGGAAGTGCAGCAAATGATAAAACCAATGATACAAGGTTACTAAAGGAAGAAAAAGTACATATAATACCTACATAGTTATTAATCATAGATCATCCATCCATTGTGAATAAACGTATTCGTTTTGCTCGTAATAAGTGCAACACTTCATTATAAATATCTTTGTCCTGGTACAATGCCAACAGCGTTCACTTATAATTTAGCACACAAGTATGCTTTCTTTCCTTATTATGAAAAGTCCGTAAAAGCGGCAGCTGATCGTAAAAGTCTCTTTTATTGATTTGTCTTTGAAGGTAGGTACCAACGCAAATTTTAGTTTGGTACCCGATTAATGGCTATAGGCTGGTTATAACGGTCCTATAACGTAATCTCTGAGTACATGATTCTCATGATGAACCTGACAGTTTTAAGAGACATACTCGTTTGTATGTTTATGTTCGTGTATTATAAAGCTAGCGACACAAACACGGGGTTAAAGTATCACTTCGGTGTAACAGACGCGCGTTGTTCATAACTCCATTGTGTTCTCCAGTTATGTTACACAGCACACAACATTGTCGCGACGTCTCACTTGATTTGTGATAAAAGTGTGTCGGCACATGCACTTACTGCGAATGAACGGTGAATGTAGCACGCCTGTTCAAACATTCATCGATTAGTGCTGTCACAAATATTTTATATGCCGAGAATAGTTTTAAACGTTTTTCAGAGCATATCAATAGCGTATCGGCAGGAGTCATAGGTACGTTTGACTTGGGAATGCAAAGTCTTAGGTTTATTTCTCATTCGGGTAAGTGCTACTGAAATTTCAAAGGAAGTTCAAGATACTGGATTTAATATATGAAATAAATACACCAGTAATTTATGAATTAGGAGTAGAGATCATTTTTAGCCTTACGAATGATATTACAAAGAGAACACTTTTTCTTCTATTAATTCTTATTGAGAGAGAATTAAATTATGAAAAAGGGGCGTTATTAAGTTAAGCTTATAATAAATTCTGACTGACTACTGGATGGGTTTAGATCAAAGGATTTTAATGCAAATAATGAACATACATCATAAATCTGTGAGCTAGAATACAATATCATTACTAGCAACCCTGGTTTCGGGTAGCATAGCATACATACTTAACTTATATTTTCCACATAATTCACTCCGACTATTGGTGAAAACTGTATGAAAATTTGTTTAGTAGGGTTTGAATTTTTCGCATTCAGGCGAGATGATGGCACTTATCAACTGTTACCTAAGTGATACATACGTTATTGATTTACGGTAAGATTATAACTATATTATATATTTTATTTATGTAAGAAACGAAACCACTTTATTAGACCACGATGAAAAATAGGATAGAAATAAGACACAAAAACGTAATTATATTATGTAATAAAATTTGGTCTTCAAGGAAAAGACCTCTGTAATAAAACAAGAAGATTAGCTTTAGATTGAAGTTGTTTATTTACACGTGCCTGAGTACATAATTGTATTTACTTAATATAACATTTCTTATAAGAACTCGGCTGTTTATTCTCTATTAATATTGCGCAATATTTTTGTTTCGCAACTAAACTAATTGCGTATAAACGTCGGTATTCTATCATAATTATATCGACTTAGGCTTGAAGAAAGGAATTGTTGCCATCTTTTTACAATTTCTAATGTGAATCGTAATTAGTATTAGAATATGGTCTACAGACTTCTTCAAAGGTAACAAAAAGACATAAACTTAACATACCATCTATGACGACCCAATTAGTCCAGCGGTAGTTAACACTGCCTTCTATGCTATTGATCCCGGTTTCAAATCCCGGTAAGGGCAAATATTTGTGTGATAAGCATAGACATTTTGTATCCGAGTCATGAGAGTATCTATGTAGAATATATATGTATTTACAAAAAAAGTGTATATGTAGTATATCAACCAACTAGTATCCGTAACACAAGCCTCGTTGCTTACCTCGGAATAATGTCCAGGAATATTTATATATATTTATTTCCAAACCCTCGAAGATTTAGGTAGTGTGTATTGATATACAGCAATAAAGTTTTTAGGATCACGTCTCATGCAAAATACAAATTGAACATCAATCCAAACCTCAGCTACTGATAATTTCAAAGAATATCTTAACAATACCTTTCGACCCACAACTTCAAGATCAGCGGACGCACTGGCAATTGGCGATCAACCAAAGGAATTATTTATAAATAAGCTATAAATAATACGATGTTCTTTAATTCTTTATTGTACACAAAAAAAAAAAGATACAACATAACATATATCAACAATACATTTAAAGTGTTGTGCACAAAGGCGAGCTTAATTCAAGATTGAATTTTCTTCCAGCAAACCTTTGAGTGAGAGAGTTTTAAAAAGAAGGGTAAAAAGACAAAGTGTACAATAATAACAAAGAAATTCTATATAGCATACGAGTAAACAAATAGAAAGATAGATACATATATGTGTATATATAGCTATATAAATAAATAAATATATATTATAATTATTGACATATTATTCTGACAGAAAATGCTCCCTAGTCCTCCCCCTGAAAATGTCCAGAGAAGGGCTAGCGCGTAATGAGTGTGGTAGAGAGTTCCATAACCGTACTGCTTTTACAGTAAACGAACTGTCATAGCAGCTGGAAGAATGTGCCGGAGTTCGCAATAGAAGGGAAGAACTGACACGACAGAGTTTGTCCCTCGGGACAAGGTATTCAAAACGCTCTCGGAGATATAACGGCGAGTTAGGGTTGTGAAGGACAGAATAGAGAAGGCAAAGTATATGTAAGTCCCGGCGTCGCCGAATGGGTAACCACTTCAATCTGGCTCGAAATTCCGATACATGATCGTACTTCCGAAGCCCATAAATGAAGCGGATCCCCAGGTTCTGCAGACGCTCGAGTTTATTTAGGAGTTCCTCCTTTGCATCAAGAAAAGAGACATCAGCATAGTCAAGATGTGGGAGTAAAAGTGATTGCGCAAGTATTACCTTAGTTTGAAAAGGAAGGAAATTTTGAAGTCGTCTGAGAGACTGGAACGAACTGTACATTCTCCTGCTTACCTCCACAATGTGTGCTTCCCATGTTAAGGTGGAGTTTATAAGAACGCCAAGATTTTTGACACACTTAGAGTAGGCCACTGGGATTGAGTTGTAGATTATCGGAGGAAGTGACTGGTAATCTATAAGGTTCAACATGTATCTGCCACCAATGATCAGGGCCTGAGATTTTGTAGGATTTACTACAAGCCCAAAAGAGTTTGCCCACTGATGAATATTCTCAAGATCATCATTGATGGCATCTACAGCACCTTTGATATCGTCTATTTTACAATGACGATACAACTGCAAGTCGTCTGCGTAGAGGTGATATTGAGAAGTTATGACTTTCGTAATTTCGTTTATAAAAACGGAGAAGAGAAGAGGAGACAGAACACCACCTTGAGGAACACCCGCAGATAGTTCACACCATTCCGAGCTAACCTCTCCGGCGCGGACCACCTGCGAGCGACCACGAAGATAAGATTTGAACCACTCAATTGCTGAGGAAGAGAGGTTAAGAGAGGAAAGGATTCCTAGGAGGATATCAAAATCCACTGAAATGCTAAAATCCAATAAAATGAGAACCGTTAGCAGTTTCTTCTCCATAGCCATACAATTTAGGTTCCTGTCACAAACTGGTTTATATATAACTTTTGATTCGTGCTAACCCTAGGCAGTTTACTGTTACCTTCAACCTTTGAACTTATCGAACAAAAAGCATTATGACAGTACAAGCAAGACCTTGTAACAAGCAGACAGTAATAACTATTATTAATGGTCGCACGGCTTTCAGACGCGTCTAAATAACGTGATGCGTGATTTAAGTACATAATAATAATATAAGTTACCATGTTTTGCTATTATGGTATCTATACTAAGCCACTGTAAATACGAAACCCTGTGTCGGGTTTTAATGTTAATTAAAGAATTTTAGGATAGTTTGAGGTGGTCAATTTCGCGTTATAGATAAATAGCGTCCATACAAAAGATATTAAATAATTAAATACTTTATATGTCACTAGAAACTTGAAGCTCACTTTTCAATATTAAGGAATGATATTATATATTAAATACATTGATATGATATTATATACTTGCACGTGACAGTATTCATGGTAACGGTTATACTGTCAGTCTGCCCGTGGCCATGAAAAGAAAAGATCCGAAATATCCGGATTAAGTAACATCAATTTTGACAACCCGTTTAGCTCAGCGGTAGTTAACGCTGCCTGTTGTGCTATATGGATGGTTCGAATCCCGGTAGGGACAAATGTTTGTGTGAAGAGCATCAACATTTTTTTCCGAGTCATGGATGTATCTATGTATAATATGTATGTATTTAGAAAAAAAAGTATATATGTAGTATATCAACCATCTAGTATCCGTAACACAAGCTTCGTTGCTTACCACGGAGCTAGATGGCGCTGTGTAATAAACGACCGGAAATATTTGTATAATACACCGCGATAAAATCCGTAAAATAGTTTAAACGGACCACTTTTAAGTCTATAAATAAGTTAAGGCTTAAAATCTCTAATACAAACGTAGTTTCAATATTTAGACAATGTAGTAGACATTTTGGCAACATTCATCTCTACAGTTTGAGAATTGAGCCCCAGTACTGTTTCAGCCGATCCATTTATGGCTGCCTGTTTCGTC
This sequence comes from Craniophora ligustri, assembly GCA_905163465.1. NCBI lineage: Eukaryota > Metazoa > Arthropoda > Insecta > Lepidoptera > Noctuidae > Craniophora > Craniophora ligustri. Next base: position 9,700,573 of record LR990965.1, on the reverse strand, counting down.
GAATCCCGATCCGTTACTTCACTAGCTCTGAAATACCGTCACTGCCACCATTCCAAACATTGTCCTGTTTTGTTACACTCGCATATTGGTTACTAACAGGTCTGGATTATGAAAGAGACAACGATTGTTTGAGTTTATTTTGACGTTTTTTGACGGAGATCGGAGACGGAGATGTTTTTACGATTCCATACTTAATATGAAAAAACTATTAATTTCCAAAAACGGAACCGTCAAAAACGTTCATTGCAAACATTTTCTCAATGAACGAACATTTAGTCGTATGTTTTACGTTTATATATTTTTTCACTTTAAGTAGGACGCTTTAATAATAGAAGCCTCAACGTACAATTGCTCTAATTATACGCTTTTAAAAGGTTTCTCTCTTTATATTTAAATATATTTAGCTCCATTATGGACATAACGAAAACCAGAAAAGGCTTTTGTAAAATCCTTAGGAAACTGTTACTTTCAACATTTTCTCTGTTGATATATTATATTATTCAAATGTAGAATTTGAAACAGCATTGGGATAGTTTATTAAATGACCTATTTTAAATTATTCATCGGAGTGACAGGGTTGCCAGAACAAAATATATTTGGAGTGGTAGGTATAGTAGAATATAGTTATATAGTATATCGTAGTAGCGTAATTTGGGGACCTTGAAGTCCAAGGTCGGGGTCAATACCACTGCCTTTTTAAATATATATGATGAGCTCACATGGAGAAGGAAAACATACTGAGGATACCGGTATGACTAAGGCATTATTAATGGTGTTTGTACTCCCAGCCAATACTATACAAACGTGGTGGTACAGCTTAATCCCTAGTAAATAAGAGGAGATCTGTGCCCAGCAGTGGGACGTTAAATGGGTTGACGAGGGTGCTATTTAACGTGCTTAGTTATATCATACATACCAACATCCTTATTACATTTAGGATTACTAGTAAAATTATTGAAATGACAAATCTATGACATTTATTAAATTAAGAATGAATTATTCATAAAAAAAATGCAACTTTTCTTTTTAACGTCACGTATTCGTTAATTAATAAATCTGAACAATGAATAATCTCCGGAATTAATTTTAGAAGTTTCATATTTCTATTCAAAAGATTATTATTGCACAATGCCTTTACTATATCTTAGATATTGTATTGTTCAAATGCTTGCAAAAATATACTTAACTACACTTTATTTTATTACCCAACTTAAGTCAAATATGTCAAATGTTTTATTTCAATAAAACTTTTTTTTTATTTCAAATCCGTTGCACGTAAAAATTATATCTACTATTTAAGAAAATTTTTTAACACGATATTTATATTTACACAGTAAATATACTTACATGTTCAGTTACTTACAAGTTTTAATAAGTAATTTCATACAATCTACTTTATCATCAAATTGCTTATTTATTGTTACCCTCTTTTAAGGAATTATCGATTCCGCATTCGACATTCAACCCCTTTTTTGCCCATTTAAGGTTTGGTTTCCGGGGTAAAAACTATTCTAAGTCATTCTCCGGGACTTGAACTATTGCTTTACCAAATTTCGTCAACATCAGTTCAATGATGAAGCGTGAATAGGTAACAGACAGATAGACAGATAATAGGATTACGTTTAATCATGTCAAAGCACCATTTATATCAATTATTATTATTATGATAATCAAGTAATAGTTCTAACGAGGCAAATGTAGGTATACGGTACTATAACTTATCCCCATTTTATTAAAATTTAAGCGATATATACTTACATACTCTAATATTTTATAGGAAACGCTTTTACCTAAGAAAACTTTGGACCCAATATTATAATTCAAAATCAAATATAACTTTGCATCTAAATATAGGAGTCATTACTTACCTCCCCTTTATGACGAAGCATTTAAGTAGGTTACCGTGTGCACTATTCAGTCACTGCCCTTTCCTAATGTCACTGAAAATTGTTTGATTTAAAAAAAAAAAACACTTAAAATTTTAATACTCAAATTTATTCCCACACTACAAATTAATTCAAAATAATTTACATTAAATTACGGTTATTTTAACGAACGAACGAAGTTATCACGCGATACGTAGTACGGACTACGGTGTCGTAGCACGGCTACGGCGTAGGCGTCTGTACGCGGACAACGACGGCGTCGAACTGAATGAGTATCCACAAGCATTCGTATGAGTAGGTTTTTAGTACTTATTTTCTATTTGAGCCAAGTAATTATGGTTACTAGTGAGAATTTTTGTTATGAGTTTTTGATAGGTCGATAAAGAGGGCGTTTAATTTGGAAACTTTTGGGACACAATGAAAAATGAGGAAGAAAGTTGAGAAGTAGGGCGTACGTACAATCTTCTCCGAATAATAATAATCATAGTAAATCATATGATTTATTTTTTTGTTTTCCGAATTGATTTGTAATTTAATACACTCAGTCAACACGGTCATATATAATCACTGTATTCTTATAAGCAAGAACAGGTACCTATAAATTATTTTAATCCAATAATATTTTTGAATTGTGGAATTGATTATTTTTTGATACCCCTAGTGTATTTAATATATTATTATGTTAATTAAACGTGAATGTACAGTCGTCATACTTTATGACCAATTTATTTTGAACCCTATTTGTGACATCAACTTTATACTAGTTTACAAGTTCAACCTCTAATGATCCCTCATAAGGGTTTATTATTATGTTATCTTTTGTTTCTACCTACCCCCATGGGAAAAAGGTGTGAGTGTATTTATGTATCTTTTTAAACAAGTAATGGAAATTTGAATCAGTTTACGAATTTGATAATCATGAAATCATGTATTTTTTAGCAGTAGTTTATCTTACATAGAAATACTCAGACTATACTAGACTCAGGCACAAATTTCCATGCTCATGGCACAAACATTTGCCACTATCGAGATTCAAATACCCTTAACAAGTAATGCCAACCTTACCGCTATCGGATCATCGGTATTTAAAATACCTAAGCTCTAAATGTGCCAGTACATAATCATCATTAAACTTTATAAAATGTTATACTAAAAAGGAAAGCCTGTTATTCGAAACATTAGCATAAAATTATAGAGCAACTAAAGTGCCTTTGAAACATGAGTTTTTAATATCGAAACTTTAATCAACTATATATAATACAGTCTAACTATACCGAACTATAAAAAAACTTAAATTACAGGCTATAATGTGTGTATGGAGTTTTTTTGTAACATGTGAAGGGCGACCGTTTTGAAGACTATCTTGAAATTAATATTGGCGTTGGAAAAAATATTTCCCAATAATATTTGGCTCCGACACTAGTTCTTCAATCTCACAATAATTATATGTTTGCCTCCACTATCCGTCCTCTCTTCTTGTTGGTCCCAGAATCTTTCAGAATATCTTTCTTTCCGCAAGCAAGACTTTATTCCATTCCTGCAGTGTGGGTGGTCAGACCTGGCACAAGACAGGAAGAAATGGCGCACTTTAATGTCGGAGCTAGGTCAAGATCCACCTCGGGTAGTTATTATTATTAGTCTATCTTGAAATTACTATCGACTTCAAAGAAAATCCTGTAATAACAATAAACATATTATGTCAGTTAATGATATTAAACTAGAATAAGTTACCATCACACCTGTAACCTCGGAAGATAAGACTGCGAGCCTATTTCCGACCTGGTACAAGCCCAAACTCCAAGCTTTTAATGAGTGTTTGAAAAACCCTTTACTCGACCCGGGAATCAAAACGAGGGTCACATGTTTAGTAGTTCCTCTTTCGACCACAGCACCAACGATTATTCCCAAATAATATAGAAATTTAGTATTTAGGATTATATCTATCATAACAAAAGCCCGTATAATAACAATTATTGTTACGTTGAACAGATTAATTTTATAATTTTCTTGAGAAATTTAATACAAAACCTGTCACCGGCAAATAAATTCCATAATTAAAATCTGACGTTTGAACAGTCAACTGTGTATCACAGAGGTGATATTTAATAAATACACACGAAAACTAGCTGCCTTCCGCGGCTTTGCCCGAGTAGTATATAGATAAAAATTAGCCTATAATAAACCATGTAATAAACTGTATGTATACTAAATTTCATGCAAATCTGTTCAGTGGTTTTTGGCTGAACGAGTAACAAACATCCATACATAATTTTCACATATATAATATTAGTAGGAGAGTAGAATTATACAACGCCATAAGCTTATGTTGCGAATACACTTTAAAGATATATTTTTCTCAGTATAGTAACTCAGATAAAAAAAATACGTCCCTGCCCATCACACGAACATTTGCCCTTATCAAGATATCAATCGGGAATCTTTCGCTGTCTTTTTTAAATTTCCTTAGATTTTTTGTGAAATTACAAGTCACAATTACTTATTCAAATTTTAATGTCTATACATTTATGTTAGAATTGCGTGTTGACTACTTATTTTGAACTTTAGCTAGTTTTCGTGTAGCATGGCTCATGCCTCGTCACGCATGAGGTATGCGTGGCCAGTGACCGCAAACTCTAATTAATATAATATTAGCTGGGCCAGCTTGAACTAAGCCCATTGCTAAAACACAAATTATATATAAAAAAACTATTTTATATTGCGTTTCACGATTGATACCTAAAGAAATCTGTAGTTCCCGTCGTACAATTTGATCTGACAACGCTGTCTATGTGTACGTCAAAAAAGTACCTATAAAGGACACGTGATCGAATTCCAGACGTACACCACCGAATTCCAGTAATGATATAGGTACGTATTTATTATCGCTTGCTTAAATTGTTGAAAAACATCTTAAATAACTAAATGACCTGAGAGATTTTCTCAACAGCGCGTGAAGTCTGACAATTGGCACTAAGCCAGGATAGTGGATTGTACCTTAGATGTAGGTACTGTCGTTATAAGTAAGCCTGTATAATTATTTTTAGAAATCTATTATCATTAAAAGGGATCATATCCAAACTTAGCTACTGGGAATTTCCCATAGGAATCGACCTATAAAAAAGTGGAAGACTTTTTTAATCACAATCCAAGCTGAAAAAATTTGGTGAAAATAATAAAATACGTTTTTTCTTTCAGTAATAAAATAATGAGATATGGCGTCACAAAGTTATACTAAACCACGCAGAGCGAATCTTCCGGGAAATAACTAATAAAGTTATTTCCCGAAAGTGTTTATATGTAAATTTTACCAACTTTTTATACCAAAAATGCTGTATTTTATATGAAATAAACTACAAAATACTTTGAAAATATAGACGTACATAATAATATATACGATGTATAGGATCTTATGGACTATAGAGATAATCAGAACAGAAGAACAGAACAGATATACATTGAAATAAAACTACTTTTTACGGTGGTAAAAATGGTGTGACCAACATGGATGCATGGGATCATCATGGATGCTGTAAAGGATCCGAAACGCTGGGTTAAAATAATATCGAATATACTGCGATAAAATCCGTAAAAAGTAGTTTTATTTCAATGTCTAATATTTGCGTAAGTGTACGAAATCAATAGAACAGATAGAGGTCAGTGGCGATTGCTCCGCCGACAAGAGCTGTGCTCATAATAATAATAATAGATACGAAATAGTTGTTCCATTGCAATGTCTATTTTTTGTATAAGTGGATGAAACCAGTATCTAACAAATGCAACGTATAAATGTACTATATAAATAATTATACATATGTGCTTAACTGTATAAATAAAATAAGTAACTTGCACCGCGATATTTAACAATCGAACGTCGTCTCCGCTGAATACTTGGTTCTCAAATACTCTCAATGCATCTCCTGGCGTGATGTATGAGCTCCCGATGATTCACGAGCAAAATGGCAGGCTATTACAGTCTCTTTTAGCATTACAGACGTATATTAGATATATAAGTACGTAACCTTTCACATCTTGATGTCGTTACGGTTGAATATTGCACTACCGTGTATTGACACTACTATTGATACTGAGAGGTCGACGGAGACTAGATCACATGCAACAATAATTTAGTTTTATAGTGATAAATAAGATATATGTATGTATATTCATTACATTTTGATGACAAACAAGTCAAGTTAGTTAAATTATGTTTAGTTTTATAATATGTTATTAATTATAAAAAATAAAATATCACTCAATCACATACATACCTCCAGGAAAATATCAGTTTCATGCGTCAAATATTAATTTGACGCGTACTAAGTTCCCATATAAAAAAATCATACTATCTAAATATATAAGATCAGGCGTGGGTCACACCGCAAGGCAAAACAAGCATAATTATTACTGAAAGCTTCAAATAATTTACTAAACAAATAAAACAATGATCAATAACATTCTCATGTATAAATATATCTAAAATATTGTATTTCATTCGAATCAAATAGATAATTACAGTTTATTGCGTAAGCTCGCTTACTAATTATATAAAAAATGGAATATACATTAATGTTTAGTAATTAAACAATGGGTTTTAATTAAATATTACTGCACACATTTATTTTAAAACACGTTTTGAGTATTGAATGACATTAAATTCTAGACTGATATTAATATTATAATTTAATTAAACATGGAGTCGATATGCCTTTAAGTGGTCTGTGTTTATATTATTTTCTGAGAAACTTGGGAGTATCTTTTCATATTATACCTAGAAATACTGATATGACCAGTGGTCTGTGAAACCAAAGGTTTTGAGTTTATTCCCGACAGCAAACATTCCTGAAAACAAGCCTGAGATATTTTATCGATGTCGTATGAAGTCTGCCAACCTTCACTGAACTAGCGTGGTGGACTGTAGCCGAATCCTTCTTAAATAAGAGGAGTCGCGTTGTCAAGACATTGACAGTAAATGGATTGATGATGATTACATAAGTTAGATCATTTTAAAATATGATAAAGTTTAAATATTTTTCTCGTGGCGGTTATTAACTGCAGAAGGCCATGCACTACGATCCACTTCATCCACATTCATACATCTTGCCATGCATGCATGCCATTTGAGCCCTGCGCTCTTGACCTTTTGAAAGTCACTGCAATTCCATCTAGGGCGCCCACTCCCGCCCTTTCCACCGACATCCGCCATAAATATTCCTTTCGTCAGTCGCCTATCATTCATTTTTTCAACACGCTCAATTTGAGTATATTCTTCTGAATTTTTGTCACTAGGTCGTCTCTCAAACCACAACGTTTTCTTGTCACATCATTCCTCAATCTATCATTCAAGGTTAGTACACCACGCATACTTCTCAAAGAATGCATACACCATACACAACTTTCACTTGTTATTAGATATGTACTTGACATAAGTATTTGATATTATATATTCCATTATAGGATATATACTTAGTATTATGTACTTATTATTATATAATATTCATATCTTATCTCCTTCTATCTCTCTCACTATAAGTACATATTATCTATATCACGTTATTAACATTACAGGATGTGAACAAAATATTAATTAAAACCCTTTGCAAACTTTCCCAATGAAAACGTATGAAACGTTTTATGCAAACAAACAACGCGGATTATTTATTAAAATGAAAGATAAAACATACTACATATATCATTACTAGTGGGATACTGAACGGTTAGATACAGGTGTACTCCCACAGCTGTATTGTATGGTTCACGTATTTAAGAAAGCAGATCTTATTACCATTCACCGGCCACAAATCCAAACTCCAAGCTACTAGACAGTTCTATAGAAACATCGAATAATAGGTTTGCTCGAACTAGGATCGAAGCTTTATACTCATACTCAGTAGCCTGAAATCCAAAGGAAAATACGATAAAATATGTAAACACCTATGTCTACACTTCTCACCGGCAAAATATATTGACGAAATAGTTAACGTTCTAAGAAATATATAGTCTGTATACAGACGTAGACTGTAGTATGTGACTGTAGGCGTAGACTGTATGTAGTATGTAATGTGATATTTTAACAAAACTATTTTTACGGATTCTATTGCAGTATCTACATAGATATTATTTAATCTTGACGTTTCGTACCCTATTCTTTACATCCATGATCATGACAAATAAATAAAATCAATATTATTATTAATTTAATAGGTCAACTCTTGTCGATGGAGCAATCGACACTGTTATGTCTATCTTCTGCTTTCTGTTTGACTTCATGATATGACTCGATCACCAGTTTTTTCTCCACTTGTTCAACAAACTTCATCTAGGTATTCCCTTTCCTCTCTTTCCTTCCATTTTACCTTCTAGTATGGTTCTAAAAAGTTGTTGTGTCGTATCAAATGGCCAAAATCAATATACCGTGATAAAATCCGTGAAAACAAGTTTAACTTCAATAGAAAAACCTGTTATAAAAATTTAAATTGAGCCATTTTGAGCCAGCCAAATATGAGATTAAAACAACCACAACTAAAACCCTAAACCTCTGAATAATAAATAATTATCAAAAAAAGTATGTAGTAGCTTTGTATTACGTATATATTATATTATGTGGTACAGTCACGAATATTTTACCATAATTAAAGCGGAACTCATATTTGGTCCGGCCATTCGTGACAAAATAACAAAACACCAGTAAGCCCTAATTGGATGGTTTCATTTCCATAAATGAGTAGGTAGGTACCTATGATTTAATATAATAGCTGATACATAAGAAATGTTATCTGATATAAATATATTCTATATTACTAAGTAGAATTAGCTTACAGTCCGTCTGATGGAGAGCAACAATGGTAAGTGACCTTGAAATGTCATTTCTTATGTCTCATATTTTGACACATTAAATCGAAACAATACTTTTCTGTGGAATATCTTGCAATGCGGTGTTACACGCCCGACGTACTAAGTAGGCAATAAATATATACGGCAATTTTCGCACAGCGCTTTCTATAATAGTAACGAGCTCAATAACAAGGCTTGTCAGTGTAGATCCATGTGTCAATATTATACAATACAAATATCCATGACTTAATTACATTGCCAGTCAAACGTTTGCTCTTTCTAGAAACCCAGGATACTTTCCATGTAAGGCAGCCAGCGCAGAAATACCACTGTTCTAATAAAGTCATCGCTCAGCGTCGTAACACTTCATACACAAAATTATAGCAATATAGGTTTTTTTATTCTGTATCATTTTTGAAGTTCGTACTAGATCCACCTATGAATCCACCAATATTACAAGGGAGGAGTTGCGATCGTTTCACTACTACGCTATAGAAACCGTCAACACCGTGATGCAGAAAGGGGCGTGAAAGCACAATTTTGCTAATCTCATGTTGCAAATTACGCGCCAAGCGACACAAGAAATAATACCATATACCCTAAAACAAGAATCCTTCTAACAACAAACCTAAATTGCTTTTAAAGTAACACAACACTAAAAACTAAGTTCAAGATTTCCTGCACAAATGGCAGAGGCAGTCCCTACGCTATTTTACCTCCTTGTCCTGTGGGTGTAGGTGCTCCTTTACTGTCGCTGGCAGTTCTCAGCCATTTAGCCGTTGCACGCTTCCACAACACGCTAGAGAGAGCGCTGGCACAATTATACGGCACACAATAATGTAGGAAAACTTTGTACATCACACATGAGCGAACTAGATTAAATTTATGGAAGATAATACCAATAAGGTGAAATGCAGGCTTTATGGCACCGGTGAGGGTGGATGGATTATTTATATTTAAAGAAAATATGACCGGTCGTCGTGGCGATCCTTGGGGGAGACCTATGGTGATCAGTGGACGTCTAACGGTTGATGTGATGATGATGATGAATGAAAATATAAGGTCGACTTCCAATTATAGCAAAGTAATATTGGACTTTCTTCCTTTAGGCTCTTTAATGCAATAAATCGATACTAATATTATAAATGCGAACGCATGTCTGTCTGTTACGTGTTCACGCTAAATTGATTTGGTGTGAAGCTAGTTTGAGTCGTGAGAACGTAAAGAGGACAGTTTTTGTCCCAAAAATTAAAAAAGAGCGAAAAGTAGAGTAGTAGGTAGCTTGTATGTGGAATCGATAATTTCATAAAAGATGAGGTTTGGGAATAATCGAGATTGATGAATAATAATAATACACATAGAATATTAGATAGCAATAAGAATTAACAATAGTTATAAAAAATTAAAAAAATGTGGTGAGGCAATGCTCTCATTTCCTGGTGTAATTATTACTCATCAAGAATTTATTTTTCAGAAATGTCTCATTAATAATAATCGTATTGTCCACGAATGCAAGTTCACGATTGCTGACGTATTTTGATGTAATTAATTAATGATTAAGTTCGGATTTATTTTACGAAATGTAAATAATCATCGCTCACTAATGCAAATAAACGGTTATTTTTAAAGTATTCTGATAAATACTTAAATAAATTGTACTGTAACAAGCTTTGCTACATATGGCACACTTAAATATACATATAATATGAAATTTTATCATAAATCATCATTTCATCATCTCTTTGGAAAAAAAATGTCATGGTGACAGGTCATGTCTGGGTTTTAAAATGTTTGACTAAAATTAATGTTTACATATATTACTATCTTTATATCAACTTATATGTTATAACAGTTTCTACATTTTTATGTGACTTTTTTAAGTAAATAAAGTATTGCATCGCTGCTCTAATGACCAGTCGTATGTCCGTTGCAATCATGGCGTCGTCGTCTAGTACGGTAAAATGTGCAAACTGCAATGTTGTTATAGATGAAGTGTTGGCATTTATTACGAATAAAATTGATGTGATGGACCAGGAAAGTTTGATACGTATATGTGAGTCGGCTTTCAATGTGGAGGAAGTGGAAAGGTCTAAGAATTTACTTTTTGACTCCATTATCACTGACATAAGAAAGATTAAGAGAAGAAAGAAGTGTGAAGGTAAGATATTAAGGGATCTAGAAGACATAGTAACAGTGCTTAAAAGTGTAGATCCTGAGATACTTCCTATTTTTGTGGCAAGAGAACTGCACAAGTTACCACCAGTGACATTTGATCATGTGGATGTTACAGCGCTACTGAGGGACATCATCTTACTAAAATCCCAAGTAGAGAGCATTAAAAGTTCATATGCCACTACCGCGCAGCTATGTGAGGTGGAAATTAAATGTTGTGAAACCAAAGAAAATTCAATAATCAATACACCAACATTTGTTAACACCAGGCCGCGAAGCAGATATAAACTAAATAGCGAGCTTATTGCAATTGCTTCTCCTGCGGAAAGTTCTAGTGGCAAACAACAACAAAATGATGTTCATCGTACCCCCACTAAATCTCCGGTTAAATTATGTGAGTCGTCATCGAGGATGATGCCACCACCGCTCGCAACACCGTTGCTTAATGACGTACTGAACGACAAAAGTCAGAAAGAGATGGTGCATTGTGAAAATAATGCACATAAAAACGTGTCAGAGGACCCTAAGTTCAATAGCAGCAGTGATCGTGGGTCACAGAAACAGTATGTTAATATGATTCACTGTGATAAAGAAAACCAATGGAATAGCGAGGCTCAGAAAAATCCTATGCGTCGGTCCTATGCAGAAGTAAGTGCACAGAAAGGAGTTTGGTCTGAACCAGACAAGAATGAGGGCTGGAAATTCGTACAGAAAAGGCGTCTTAGCAATAAATTTACTACTTACGAGGGGAAACCCTATTCGGAAAAGAACAGTAAGTTTAAGGCGGCTGACATTAAAATACCTCTTTTTATAACTAATGTGCATAACGATGTTTCAGAGGCAGATATTACAGAATATATTTACGACAAGACTAAAGAGAAAATCACGCCTATTAGGATTAAGATGTCGAGAGCCCGTAATTATAGTGCCTTTAAAATTTTTGTATACAAATCACACTTGGACGTGTTCCTTGATAACTGTCTGTGGCCCAGTAATATTTCTGTGAGACGTTTCTTTAACTGGAAAGACAAACGTATAGTCACACTTAGTGATTATGTTGAGAGGCAAACAGTTACACCTTTTTTTACACCTGATAATGGAAAGTAAGTGCTATAGTCATTTTATATCATATAATTGTAAGTCGTTGAAGAGATCAATTGATGGTATTAGAAGCCTCTGTAAGTTAGCGGATGTTATCGCGTTGCAGGAGACCTGGCTGTTGCCGCATGACTTGTCGGTTCTGAATGATGCAGATAATAATTTTGGGAGCACAGGGACATCTGCTGTTGACACATCGGCAGGCTTACTACGTGGAAGGCCCTATGGAGGTGTAGCCATATTGTGGAGAAAGTGTGCTTTTCAGTCGGCTAAAGTGTTACCGTGTGATGATGCCCGCTTGGCGGCAGTGAAATTAAATTATGATAGTGACAAGTCTTTGATAGTATTTAGTGTTTATATGCCAACAAATTGTCCTGAAAACTTACCTGAGTTTACTCAATGTTTAGGTAAAATCTGTTCGATTATTGACGACAATAGAGATACTGAGGCAATATATATTTTAGGCGATTATAATGCGCATCCTAAAGAACTTTTTTGTAATGAAATGCTATCTTTTTGTAATGATCAGGACTGGACTTGTATAGATTTAAACATTCTTGGCGAGGACTCAGACTCATATACGTTTGTAAGTGAGGCGCATGGGAGTTCTAGGTGGTTAGACCATTGTATTGTTACGGGTGCTTCACTACCATCTATTAATCGTGTATGGATAGAACAGGATATCCAATGGTCTGATCACTTGCCACTCATTATTAAATGTGAGCTAGGACAGATCAGTACCAAGAATATATTACAAACTTCTGTTTTCAATAAAATACTGTGGGGTGAGCGATCTACTGAACAAATAGATATTTATCATAAACATTGTCACGCTCAACTTAGGGAAATTGATTTTCCTGGCGGGCTCTCAGATTGCTGTGACGGGATTTGTGACAATGAGGAACATAGAATCATATTGAGAGATATGTATCTAAAGTTGGTTTCAATCTTGTCTGAAGCTGCAGCAGGTGCATATAAGCAGAGGGGATCGCGGAGGAGAGGTGGCTATATCGCTGGGTGGAATAAGCATGTGGCAGGTTTACACAAGGAAGCCAGGCTAAAGTTTTTGGCATGGGTTCGAGCTGGTAAGCCTAATTATGGCCAGGTATATACAGATATGTGAGGGAGTAGAAATGTTTTAAAAAAAAAGTTAAAATGGTGCCAAGACAGACAGGATCAGATTAAAATGGATACTCTTGCCACACATCACACCAGCAAGGACTTTAAGTCGTTCTGGAAGCAAACAGGTAAAATGAATGGGAAGCCTGGCTTCCCTGTGAGTGTAAATGGTATAAGTGACCATTCTATGATAGCTGATCTTTTTAAAGATAATTTTAAGATTGAACTTCATTCTGATTCCACTGCAAGCAGATATGATATAACTGGGGCTATCGCTTTAGAACGAACAGTAAAATTTACTGCTAAAGATGTACGAAAGGTTATAACTGGTATGCAGAGTGGTAAATCTCCTGGACACGATAGTCTCAGCATTGAACACCTTAAGTTTGCTGGTGTTCACCTGCCGCGTGTGCTATCCATGTTTTATAATCTGTGTTTGTGTCACGGTTACTTGCCTGAAGAGCTGACGAAAACTATAGTAGTACCAATTGTTAAGAGCAAGACCGGTGATGTGTCGGATAAAGGTAATTATCGGCCCATCTCGCTAGCGACAATAGTAGCCAAGGTGCTTGACAGCTTGTTTAATAACATACTGTTGCAGCACATAAAGCTGAATGATGCCCAATTTGGTTTCAGGAGTGGGTTATCAAGAGAGAGCGCGATCCTCTGTCTTAAGCGAGCTGTCAGGTACTACACGGAGAGAAAGACACCGATCTACGCGTGCTTTCTGGACTTATCAAAAGCCTTTGATACGGTTCTGTATCATAGGCTATGGGTCAAGTTGGAAAGTGCGGGTGTGCCGGTTGAAGTCATCTCTGTGTTGCGCTATTGGTACAAATGTCAGCGTAATCAGGTAAGATGGGGTAGTGCACTATCTGATGCATATGGCTTGGCATGCGGCGTGCGGCAGGGGGGTATAACCTCTCCTCTGTTGTTCAACCTTTACCTCAACGACCTCATCGATGAGCTCAGTAGTACTCATGTGGGTTGTTTTATAGACGGAGTTTCTGTAAATAATATTAGTTATGCAGACGACATGGTACTGTTGGGTCCATCGGTGGGTGCGGTACGTAAACTGGTCTCTATCTGTGAGGCGTACGTGGTGGAACATGGTTTGAGTTATAACTCAAAGAAAAGTGAAGTGCTCGTTTTTAAGAGTGATAAGCGTGATTTAGTGCATGTTCCACCTATCATGCTTAATGGTACAGCTCTACGGATGGTGAGCAGCTTTAGATATCTGGGGCACATTGTGACAGAGCACTTGCAAGATGACGCAGACATAGAGAGGGAACGCAGAGCACTAGCAGTCAGGGGGAATATGCTCGCACGGAGGTTTGCTCGCTGCTCGTGTGAAGTTAAGATAAACCTTTTTAAGGCATACTGCCAATCTTTTTACGCGAGTAGCATGTGGGTGAAATACACTCGTCGGGCTGCCAATACTTTGCGTATCCTATACAACAACATCTTCAGGATGCTGATGCGACTGCCTCGCTATTGTAGTGCGTCTGCGATGTTTATGGAGGCCCGAACAGACGGCTTTCATGCGATTATTCGCAAGAAAGTGGCCTCCATACTACATCGTGTGAGAGGTAGTAGTAACAGTATCCTGCAGATGATTGTTACTCGTGCGGATTGCCCATTCCAATACAAATGGATGCGTATTGGGATGGGTGTTCATTAGAATAATTACAATTATTTCTTTTTTTTTTATATATTACAATTATTTCTTTTTTTTAATATATTAAGTATGTGTTAATATGAATTTAATAATTCGAAATAAATAAATTATTATTATTATTATTATTATAAATATTTTCCGTATGTAAATGTTGTCCGTAAAGGATATAATTTGGTTCCTTTAAATGGATTATATAATTTATAACATATAATGTAAACAAATATACCCTTCCATCAGGGTTTATTTTCATCTAATTATATCATTATTATTTATAGTTTTAACTAAGGAATGGAATCTTACGTACGCGAATATTAGACATTGAAATTGCGGTACATTGAACTTACGTCTGCCCATTAACTATATTGGGATTCAAATAATATAAATATAGGATGTATACAATGTGGAGATGATAACACGACAGTAAATGAAAAGACGAGCCATACTAGTTCAAGAGAGTATTTTGCCTCTATTAATTAAGCCGTAACAATGAAAAAAAAGAAATTAGATTTGCGTAAGATGGTGAGTTGGCAAACTTGTGTTTATACTTATGTGGCAGGTCTTTAACCTTATCTGTGATAGCCTAGTAAACAATACATCATGTTGAAATTAAAAAAATGGAAAATAAAGTCCTTTGTTATCATATCCACATAGTATATACAAATATTATAATATCAGTATTTGTGTATATAATTTAATTAATTTATTATGAAAGAAAAATCTTCACTTAGCCCCCCCCCCCCCCCCCAAGACACAAATATAGACACGTGGTACCGTTAAAAAGTGCAAATAAATGAACTTTCCACGAGCATCTGTATAAAGCTACACCTGGAATGGCGTGAGAGCTGGAATTAGTGGGAAATAATTACAGTGCTGTAGTCATGAGCTTCGAGTTTTAGGTTATTTTGCATTCGCCATTATTCCAGCGTGGTCGGCCGTACCGGCGCGAGCCCACATTTATACTATACGAACTCTTGCTCGCGACTTCGTTTGCAGGTAACTATTCATTTTATCCAATCTGCTTATTTATTTATAATCTACTTCTTTTAAGATATTATTAAATCCGCATAATTTTTTGCCCTTTTAAGAGATGATTTCAGAGGGAAGGCCATAATATAGGTTATATTTTGGCCTTCCCCGAAAATCAATCTATCTTCATAACAAATTTGATCTAAATCGATGCGGCGGTTAAATTGTGAGGTAGCAAACAGACAAACCGACAGATATACCTTCATATTTATAATATTAGTATAGGATGGATGGTTTTACACAGCCTATATTTTTCAACCTCCATTGTGTTCAACAATACCAAGAACAATTCAAAAATTTACAAAATTCTACCAATTCTACCGGTGGAAGGTTTGTTTTAACTTGTCTTATTGGATTTTTAAATACTGTCGACGCGTTGCAATACATATGGCTTCGAACAGGATTTTGTTTAAATCCTTTTAGTATTTAAGGATTATTCAAACTGTCCCTGGTGTGTAGTTATCGCAACCGAAGCTGTAAATAGTGAAGTTGAGTTTGAATTCGATTAATGATAACGCCACTTATTGTAACTGCACCGGACTTCTCTACTTACAACGTTATACAGTTTTAGTGAACATTATATCAGTACAGTTACCTTCGCTAAGTAAATTTCAATACCAAGGATGAACTTATTGATTCTAGAGAACATTTTAAGAAAAACATGTTATTTATTTTACCTCTTTGCATGTAGTACTCATTCAGTGTATACTTATTTTAGAAAACGACCTCGTCTTAGTGTTTCTATTACATAATTTCATGCTTGGAGCTGATGTTACGTACGCTGTGCTATTCAGTAAATTGTATCTACATATATAGTAAAAACAAAACAGTATTAAAATATACGTGGGAAAATGTTTGTATCTAAACCAAACGTAAATCCATAACATAGATTTACTTATTTATCAAAACAAAACATAAAAAAACCTTCTAGGACAAGTTTATGGAAAGATTTTAAATTGCGGATTTTATTATTTCAGATGCCTTACAGTATACATGGCCACAGTCAGACTGTAGGTTGTCATGGTGTTATAATTCAAAGTTTATTTTAATTCAATGTCTAATATTCGCTTTAGTGATCAATAAGCAGGCAAGTACTTCAATAATCATAACGTATTGTTTTTAGGTAGGTATATAATTTTATTAATCCGCTGTTATTTTTTACTCTGTACATCGGACAGTCTCACACAAAAGTGTGGTTAACGTAACACCGAATGGCAACACAGTCCCGGCACACTGATTATCTTCACGCGAAAGGGCTCGCAGATTATTTAAAATCATGGCTCGGTTGTGGTGTATGCCACTACGTTTAAAACAAGAGGACAAACCAGAATTTCGAACGTTTAAGTGGAATCCTGTGTTGATACACTACACAGAAAAGCATGACATTAATTTTAAAGTTTAATATGACCGCACCAGGACTGTGGGGCATAGGCGCCTTTTAATTATTCCGCAGGGTAGGCGCGTGACAGAGAAAAGTTAAAAAAATACACGCTCATTTTCTACTCTGTGTAGGTACATATTATAGTATTACGTTAAAACTTTTTAGGCACGGAAATAAATAAATAATAATAAATAATAAATATTCTGTGACATTTCACACAGCACCATCTAGTCCCAAACTAAGCAGAGCTTGTACTATGGGTACTAGACAATGGATATAATACTTATATATTTTTTTTTTGTAAATACATACTTATAATACATAGGAAACACCCAGACGAACACAAACATTTATATTTATCACATAAATATTTGTGTCCCGTGGGAATCGAACCCACGACCTCTTGATCAGCAGTCCGGTACTCGAACCACTAGACCACCGAGGCCGTCAATTAAATTAAACAATAATATACGGTGCAATGACCGTGTCACGAGCTTTTATTATTTCTGACAGATGAAAATGGTAATCCAAAGCCGCGAAGTGAGATCTAAAAATCTCATAAAAGACTACATTTTTCTAGATAATATTATTAAAATGTTAACTTCTTTAAATATAATTATTGTTATAATGAAATTTGGCTAGCTTTAAATCATAATCACACGTCAGACCATTTTCTTTATCAATAAAAATTGCAAAATACTAATTCCAAAATAAATACCTAGTACTATCTTTCTCTACTTAACATCCCTTAGTTAGCTTAACGTGACAAGAATCGAAATTGAACCTGAGGATGTTTATATTTTTTTATACAATTATCTATTTTATAAATGTTATATAATTATCAATCATCAATTTTATTACTATAATTATATTTACCCGGCCAACCTTCCCACCGTGCACTCATTTCTTTATTGTCATTTTCATAGCTAAAAGCTTCACAAATTTCCTTCATATCCAAATTTAAAAAAAAACTTTCACACAAACCTCATTCTCATAAACACTGCCCAAAATAACAGTCAAATCTTTAGAACCGTTCTCAACATAACATGTAGCGATGGAGATAAAAATACTTTTTACGGATTTTATCGCGGTATATTGATATTATTTTAACCCGACGCGACGTTTCGGATCCTTAACAGCATGGCCACGGTCACGGGCTAACCGAGTTGTTGGTTGTTTTGAAGTTATAATTACTATCAGCTGCCCTACATTTTTAATTATTATTGACAATCCGATTATCACAACAAGCTCACCGTGTCCTTCTCGTTGTGTGTAAATCGGATTCGAAACCTCGGATTAAAATAATATCAATATACCGGGAGAAAATCTGTAAAAGCAGTTCTATTTCAATGTCTAATATTCGCGTGATTTTTATGGATATACAGAGGTATATCCATAAAAATAATAAGAGTATTATACAATCAATTACAAGGTTTTTATATCATATAAACTCTCCCTAGCGTTGAAACTCGTAGTTACGCAGTTTTAAGATACTGATATAGCTTAACATCGCTTTTGCATTAGCACTACGTTCCTATCCGTTTGTTAATTATTCTAACAGACTTGTCTGTCTGCAAGTAGCCTGAGGTTTAATAAGAGAATTCTTTATTAATTTTTCGCATCATAGCTCATTAGAGCTACTCGCCACTCAGCCCGCAATGTCTCGTCTCGTGCTATTTAGTATTCTTTATAAGGATATGTACACACTGCATCAACTCCGAAGCGTCACCGAATCGCCTCACTCCAGAAGACAGACTGGACTACTCAATAACAACCGACTGCTCGCATTCTTGACTTGCGCTGACCTCGCTTTGCCATCGCACGGTTGCCGAGTGTAGTGAGCACTTCCCGCGTAGCTCATGCAAGGACGATGTGTCAACAATTAGCCCGATTAACCAATATGCATCTTTCGTTTTCTTCTTCATCAAGCGTGAAAGCTATTTACACCTTTAATTTACAATTATTAGCGACATAATGAAACACACGTGTAGGCCTAGAATAGCTGACCACTCGATGTCCATTCCTTAAGCAAACGAGGTTCACTGGTGACAACAAGGCCTCTTTCTGTGAGTGGACCAATTGTCAACAAGCGTACCTACACCGAAATATTTTGTGTTGTCGCTTTATTGGTAGGGTGGTGGTAGCTATAACTCTTATTATTCTGCAACAATTCTCATGACAATGTACCTAATGTTTTTTGTTAAAACGAAATAAAAATAGTCGACTGAACAATCGGCCTTCCTTGACATCGATTCCACTGCACCGAGTTGATTGCGCTTTCGTCTAGTAATTATTACATGGAACCACTTCTACGGAACAATCGATGGGCATCAATAAGAAAACATTGCAGCAGAATAACGTAAGACCAGACCGTGTTATCAGTGGTGCGATCAGAGGACTGTGAATTTACCAAAGCACACACCTCAGATTTTTCGAAGTTACGTGCGTATTAAAATCACATGCCTCGATGGCATGTGGAGTCTCCCAACCCAACTAAACAAGCGTGGTGAACTATTTCTATCTAGGTACGTCCATTAACCAGCTCAGCCTGGTTTTGTTTATTATTATATAGTCTTATACTAGGTACTATAAGAACAGTGTAAGTAATAAAGCAGACAGGTACCGAAATATACTCCTGAACTAGATAACTAAGTTAGCAACTTGTGTTACAATGCAACTGCCCTATTTCGGGGTATCCGCCAAAAAGGTGTTTTGTATTCATGCAGTAAAATAAACGTTTGAAACGTGTACAGCGAGACAGGTAGGAAGTGATGTACGAGTATTACATGTTCTTTGTTCTATATTTACGAATCCGAAAATTTAATTTTTACGTAGCAAAATCCTTGAGCTCGCAAGAACACGCAGCTAGCATGAGGAATGACTACGTTGTCGGCGAGTGAATGTACGTGTTGTTATTCTTTTTGCAAAATAGTTACCAACAATTGATGATATTGTACATTAAATATGTACCTACTTGACTTTATTTTGATACTTTAAAATCGATACCAATTATTTTACTGAGAAAAATGGAGCCTATACTGACTGACACCTGCTAGGAGTTTCTTTTACGATCTTAAATATCAATTCTATCGATTTCAAAGAAACAATTGCTCGCTAATAAAGTATGTGCTAGCCTAGTGACGTGACCAGTGAACTGTGAAGTCTGAAGTCTCGAGTGCTTTACCGAGACACCCTGCAGCAAATGGATGATAATACATTATTCACATTCGCGGATTTGCGTTTGCTATAAGAAATTAAACCATTAGGTACTTTGTGAATTCAAAAAACTTATTAAGCGCCAACTGTCGAGTACCTACCATAATCGAACGACCCAAAACTTTATAGCACCACTTCGTATGAACACCTACATAGGAAACAATTATACTACGGTATGTATATCAAACGGTTTCGGTGGCAACGGTCCAGTGTAATCGACGCTGTAGCAGCTGGCGTGTCGTGTGATAACCCCGGATATTGTGCCAGTTAGACGACCGACTTCGACCGGCCGATACATGACGCGAAGTCTGTCCCATTTTATTTTAACTTCAATCGATATAATAAGAGATGGCGTGTAACCTTTGACGCAGATATTTTATTTGTTTGCCCAAAGATAATTACAGAGGGAAGGAAATTAGGCAGACTTTGCCCAGCTGTGAGACAGTAGAGGTAAAAAAGTATTAATCGTAGATAATATAATATTATGTCAACAATGTATCTTTCTTTCTTTATTAGATTCAATTCTGATAGCGTAAAATGTAATGAAAATCTGGTAAAGCACACAATCAAAATTAAATACAACATAGCAGCTTGTAATTGAGCATATTCTTTCCTAAAAGGACTGCAACGCATTTGCAAGGTGATGTGTGGTGATGATGGTGCCCTCTGGTGTTGCGGATGTCCATGGGCGGCGGTGACCACTTACCAACGGGTGAGCGTCCAGACCGTATGCCCCCTTATTACCATAAAATGTACATCTAGTTAAGAAATGACAAACAATAAAACATCTTTTCGAGGAGCTTAAACAAAATATACCAAATAAAATGTCTGTAAGCCCTATGACTTCAAGCCGGTAATATTTCCATAGTGTAATTTTTTACACTATGATATTTCTGTCTATATTTTTACGGGCGACAAATTCTAAGAAGGATTTAAGTACAAATTGAATCAAACTAAGTCTAAGCGATTGAAACAAAAAAACCAACTCGTACTTACAATATAGCTAGGTTGCTCTGATAATGTTATGGTCAACAGGTGAGTAAAATAATAAGTATAATAAAATTCAACAAAATAAATAATTGATGAAGTTATTTTATTATTTATGAACTTGACATTCAAATAAAATTCACATTTCCCTTAATTACTACGTACTAGTCTGGATATTTTATGACAAAATAATTATTGGTCACTTGGAGACGTAGGTACATTTGGACGTCCTGTTGTAGGTACTTACGCAAAAACAAAAATCTTTGGTCTTTGGTAAATAGATAGTTTCTGTGATACATTTGATTCAGTTACCATAGATTATCCAGAAACGTAGTTGACCTGCTTTCATTTAAGAAAGATCAAAATCAGTCAAATGTTTATTGTTTACGGAATTATTCACTAAGGTAACTCTACAAGCCATACATTTTGCGTTTGTGTAGGTATAGGAACGGGTTACAATTATTCTAAGAGAAAGCTACTAGATTTTATTTCAATTTCATTAGATCGTGTCATTTCAAATTATTATCTTGAATTTGTAGCGATAACGGGAGCCTACAATGTCGTTAAGCTCATAAAATGTAAGACTGATGAAAGAAGTAGACTTAATATTTTAAAATCTATCATTTATCTGTGATTTAGATATTGTGCTGTGTAGCTTTTGTAGTCAGTAGGACTACAAAAGCTACACAGCACAATATCTATTTTTATTTTTTATTGCAAGCTACGTAACATCAGAATGTATTAATTCTTCTGGAAATTACAGATAATCGAATATTATGCTAGGCCATCTATTCATGCAATTTTATGCTATAAGAAATGTTTATATAACATTATACATGAGTACGCCCTAGGTCATATAATATTACAATATAGTCAGATAAAAACAAACAAAGTATCGTTTCTATTCAATCATATACCATTAGAAATCATTCCATAGTATTATTATCATAAGGTACTTTTCGTCTAAAGATGCATCATAATTGATGTTGAAATAAAATCTACGATGCATTATGTACCTATTCACAGAATCTTGCGGTGCGTGCACCGCTTGTTATTGAAGGGACTATCTATATTGAAGGGTAAAGGTATTTTTCTTACAAGTGTTGTTGCTTATTATTTTGTCAAATCTATTTTATAGACCAGTACATCTGAAATAAAAATAAAATTTTGATTCAATGTTCCCCGGACAAGACTAGACTCTCTTATACAAATAATTTTTTCTTCTAAAAAACAATTTCGTATATAAATATGGCAAAAAAAACCCTTACAGCTTAATTATCGTGTCAATCAACGTCTTGAAAAGTGAATATTGTACCTATTTTAATCTATGTGTAAGCAAATATTCAATAAATGGTATGATATACCATTTAAGTTACTTTTATTAGTGTACAGTCGTCTTCCGGATTAGGCCTCTTGTTATTTGGGCTGAAACAGAAGAAAATAAAATTTCAGATAAATCTGTGTTTAATACACAGATACAATTAATAACCTTAGAACTCACTGTTCACTCCATACAAACATGTTGGTCATCCTAGATGGTAACAATCGTAAATAGTTTAAGTCACTTGAATTCAATCAGTCAATTAAATTACTTGTATTTTACGACTTTTCCTCACACATCGTCGAGATGGTCGTCTTTTGTGAAACAATAACGGTAACGGGTGAAGGAATGCGAAGCAAGATCAAACCGATTCTGTCACACAGGTAACTCTACCAGTTCGATGCATTTTAAGCACAACAATGCACCCATTGGCGCGTATACATACTTCCTTATAAACTTTCAAAATAATGACGTAATCAAAACTAGTATATAAAAATCCAAATTAATTAATACGCACATAAGTCCTTTGTGTAGTACTTCAATATTCTTGAGTCTAATAACTTTAGTCTTATCGGGATAGTTATAGAAGTTCGGAAAATTCGACGAATATTTGAGGTCATACACACATTCTTTCACGTGATTAAATATATCTTGTGGTTTAGGACCTAAACATGTTAATTCTGTAAAATAACATAAATACAATCTTATTAAGTGTGGAGTGGAATTTATAGTTTTATTTGGTAATAAAGGTTATCAAGGTCAGTAAATGTCAAGGTCATAATAAATTTCAGTTTTCATTAAAAATAATATACACATACGTTGGTCGTAGGCTAACGAAACAATATCAGCTGCAATCGCTACAGATATATCTCTCATATTGCTGATTTTTGGATATATCCGACCGACATTTATGTCTTCATCGGTAACATTCTTTGCTAGAGTCTGTAACAACGTGTAAGTTTATTAAAACATTAATATGAATATATTGTTATAAAAAACCAGTTATATAATATGACGTGTACCCTATTAACTCCATATTTTTCAAAAAAAAACTCCATATAAGCGGAATTCAAACTAAAGCGCAGAAGTACCGCATAGGCATAAGTTCATATTGATGAACTTCTTCGAAAAGGAATAGTAGTAGTGTTCGTAATACTTGCAGTACAAGATATAAGAATGTGGACGAAGCAAAAGTGGTAGTGCACAAAATCGGTCGCAGATCGTAGCACATTGCTTCTGAAGTTCCTAAGATCCCACAATATCCCACGATATCTCACTATCCCAACATACATACTTAAAAGAATATATATGTTCATATATAGACATACTTTTTCTCACGCCTTTTTTGAAGGGAATGAAGTTATCTAGGATATTCATCATAACAGCATGCTTTGTAATAAGGATTTAATGACGCATTTGTTATCTACAATTCATTAGTTTTTAGGGTTCCGTACCCAAAGGGTAAAAACGGGACGCTATTAATAAGACTTCGCTGTCTGTCCGTCCGCTTGTCTGTCACCAGGCCATATCTCAAGAACCGCGGTAGCTACACAGTTGGAATTTCCACAAAATATGTATTTCTGTTGCTGCTATAACAACAAATACTAAAGGCAAAATAAAATAGATATATAAGGGGGGCTCCCATACTAAAAATGCCATTTTTGCCTAATTTTGTACGGAACCCCCCTTCGTACGATATATCGTGCGCGAGTGCGCGCGCGTGATATCAGAAACTGGTAGATGACATTGGTATCGGAGTTTCTACATTATGCTAGGTACGGTACGGTATAACAAAGTTTACCTTGGCAGCCGTGAGAAACATAGCATCGGTAACACGATACGCATTCGCAGCAACCACGCCAAGTGCTACTCCAGGAAATATGTAGTAGTTGTTAGCCTGACCGGTCAAAAACGTCTTGTCCTTGTATTTTACTGGCGGGAAGGGGGAACCCGAAGCGAAAATACAACGACCCTAAGAGAACATAACAAAAGAAAAACATAAATAAATGAATTAAGCATGTCAGGAAACACTTATTTACTGTATTTACTGTAATGCAGTGACGACTATTCATAATAGTACAATGACATAAGATAACAAACTTTAATTACTAATTTCTAAACTTAAACTACAAAGGATAACGATATGGGTTAGGAGCTATAGCTTAGCAAATTCGTACGTGACACTCCCATGATTCACGCGGGTGGCGGGGGACGTTACTGCCCGATGACGTATTGTAGTATTGTACACCGCTACACACGATACGAGTTACGTTTTGATATAATCTGCTGATATCCCTGAGTAAAATTGCTAATAAGTTTATTCATTACGTTATATTGTATATGATGTGCTGTAGATATAAAATATTACTAACAATATGCAAAGGGCATTTTTAGTAACCCTAGAAACCTAATTATGTGTCAAATTAATACACAAATATATATTCATGTGACTCGGTTTAGTATACTATATCTATTAATTATATTATATTATTATGTTCTTAGGTGTAGGTAAAAACATTGTATGTAATTTGTTTGGCTGACTCCAATAATTTTGCCAATCGGCGGATTCATCTTCGTGTAGTGATATCGTGTGTGTTTTATCTAAAGTGTCCGCATCCGATAACACAAGTTAACGGCGACGGAGGCCGACTGACGCTCCCGGCAGGTAATCTCCGTCCCGCGCGCACGTGCCGCCACCCCCGTTGCCTTACGTCCCCCGTCGCCCGCGAACTATGGGAGTGTCACGTACGAATTTGCCAAGCTATAGTCAAATATTGTGAAGACGATTCGTTTATAGCGTTTTGAAAAACGGAACTTATTGGATCAGTTCGTTATCCTTCCGTCTGATTAGCCAAAACGCTGTTTCTACGTAACCCTAAACAATAATCTCTTCCACTTGCCTACCAAGTGAAAGAACCGGGAGTAAATTACAGGGCTTCTCAAGAATACGTAGCGCTGGACTATTTGGTCGTAAGTGTTATAAAGAAAAAAGTACCACCCGTACGGTACCAATGTAATACCTACTCACCTCCGTATTCGTGTAAGCTTCCTGAGGGGTACATTCGGATTGATGAGTTGGGTTTGACAGTGGAAAGATCAGGGGCCGTTCCGTGTTTTTAGCCAATTCTTTCAACATTATGGGTGTAAACGAACTACCGCATGTTGAAGTACCTGAAAAATTGCTAGAACTACATTAGCATCACGTAGCGTCGTTGATCTTAGTATCGACTAAAAAATTTAAATATCGCGTACCTATTTACCGATTTTACCGAAAAAGAGCATAAAATAAAAATAAAAATTCGAAATATGAGTCAGCGCTAATCAAACAAGCAGAATAACAACGAGATGCGGAACCCGTCCCATCATTTAATTTTTGGTGCCGACTCAAATTTAAACAACATTACTTAAATAATCATTTTTGTATTTCTTCGGTATTTTATTAATCCTACCTAGTGAGTGCAACAGTGTGAAGAAGTCTAATGGTCTTCCAAAGAAAGTACTATAGGTGATACAACGAAATAAACCTAATATACCTATTAAGCAAGTCGCTTTAAATTTCTTAATGCACTTCCCGAAATCCATCTCAGGTTCTAGATTCCTGACGTAGTCCCTCGCATGTTTAGGTATGGGCTTGGGTCGTTTGCTAGTCAGCAGGCCGTCTACGTCGAACAAATAGCACTTGGCCCTCGCTGCCTCACTTGATAGCCCCTCTTCTATCATCGCATCGCATAATAAATTTGCTATTCCGACTCCCGTCTGTGTGTCACAAGTGAAATTTAGATGAAGCGAAAGGTGTTCGCTAGGATCGCAGGTGATAATTTATATTGTCTAGTGATGGGTAACAAACGGGGTAATAAACATTTCGAATGTGATACAAATTAAATGAGACAATGAGTGAAATAAAACACAACTCGATTGCTCGATTGGTGTAGTGATCGAGGGATCGGCTTTTGCCTTGCGCCACTTGCGGTTTCTATATAATAATCTACAGCTGTTGCTGGTCTGTGTTGGTAAACGCACATACGGAACAGGCGAAAACGGCAATGTGGGCAACATTAAAAAAAGAGCTATTTCAGCTGTGAAACAGATTTCTACTAACTGATATCTATTATTATACATAATTTGTATCCTTTAGTTTGATGCACAAGAAATATCTTTTGATATCGAATTTATAATATTTTCGACTAATATAAATATGACACATTGAAATAATAGTATATTACCAACAATTTTATTTCCGATTTTATAAAACTCGTTACTTATAAATCTAAGACAAAATCCTGATCGATGTGTACAGCCTGATATCAAAAAGCCTAGTAACGTAAAGCTTTTGTTTGACCAAGACAAATTTTCATCTTCTCATACAAAATCAACCATTAACTTGTCGACCTTGTTTGGAGAACTAAAAGTTTATTTATTATCTTTTAAAAGTTGTAGACACGGTAATATAAACTTTGTTCACCATCGGGTTCCATAACTCCCGTTTACATTCGTATATCTTCCCCAAATTATCTTGTAAGGCCGTTCGAATTACTCAAGTTGGAGGAATAAACATGTTTTTGTTCTAATAGTGGGTTTTCTATGAGTGTAGCTATGATTAGCCTAATGCTGTAAGTTGTGAACTGTGAAGCCGAAAGTCGTGAAGAACGCACCAATGACTTATCGAAATTACGTGCGTATTTATCACATGCGCAAACGGTAAAGGTAAACATTATGCGGAAACTTGCATACCTGCATGTGGATGGGTGTGAAGTTTGCCAATCCAAACTAGACTAGCATGGTAGACTATAGCATAACCCCTCTGAAGAGAGAGGAGATCTGCGCCTAGCAACGTAACAATTATTGGGTTGATGATGGTAGATTTTGTTAAAATCTCCAAATCACACTGTGGCGATTCTGGTAACCGAACCGATTGCGCTCGCGTTTATTTGCGGCGTATTAAAACTATACCCAACTTACGTTTAATCGTTTTATCTAGTTTAGATTTTAGGCCAGGGCATCATTTGCTAAGAGAGAACTCAAGACTCTAGAGTAAAAGTTGTATACTTAGGAAAATACCATACTTATGCTGGACAGTGTCATGCAAAATCAGATTTATATTGACTGCCTTAGATTGTCTAAAATTCATACTTATAACGCTAGTATTCAGTACATTAATCAGGTATCAACAAAACTCACAGAGCCAGCTCCATAGAACAAGTAAGTATTATCACCCAATTTTTGCTTAGTGATCTTGTTACATGCAATCATGAGGCCTGCGACAACTGCAGCTGCAGTTGCTTGAATATCATCATTAAATACACAATAATCGTCTCGAAACTTGTTCAAAAGACGATAAGCGTTATGTATAGCGAAATCTTCCATCTGTAAAT
Source organism: Craniophora ligustri (assembly GCA_905163465.1). Classification (NCBI taxonomy): domain Eukaryota; kingdom Metazoa; phylum Arthropoda; class Insecta; order Lepidoptera; family Noctuidae; genus Craniophora; species Craniophora ligustri. Next base: position 9,672,486 of record LR990965.1, on the reverse strand, counting down.
AAAAACTGGAAAATAACTTATGGAATCTAATACGTATAGTTCAATTTCCATTGCAATAAAAAAGTTTAAAATCTTTGAAATGTATGTAGGATATTCTGAAAATTTGAAGTTAAGTTCAGTAAAGTATATAAATGCCTATACCCTAGTCTTATATCCTTTAAATTTTACGCTTAATTTGAATTACAGGTTTTCATTATGAGTTAAAACTATTGAAAAACTCACATGATTTTTATTCATTAACTTTTACGTTATTTTGAAAAAAAAATGTACTTAGTTATAATTATCATAATATGAAGATCAACTCAGGCTAGTACAAATTGGCAAAATATACTCACTTTTAGCAATTTTATGGGAATCGTAGAAAATATACTTGGGATACTTAAGTCGTACATTGACTTCAATTTCAAATTAAACGTAAATACAACATCACGCCTGTTGTCCGCAAAGACAGAGGTGTACTAACGTACACCTACATTTCGCCGGTATGTTTTAGGTCCCATATAATAGGGAGCGAGCCTAAGGCCATCATACAAACTTCGAGCTGTTACTGAGAATTTTATAGAACACCCCATTACACTTTTTTCGATCTGGAAATCGAATCCTGTTGGTTAGCAATCGCACTTACGATCACTAGACCAACGAGGCGATTAAATCAACGTAAATATTCCGCAATTAAAAACAATTACCATAACAAGAGTATTAGTTCCGTACAGTTTCTTGCAAGCAGACATGAACTCGTTCAACAGGTCGTCGTAACTATGGCGAGCGCAGCGACTTTCGCGAATACCGATATACAAAGGATCTTCAATAAGGTTCTGAAATATGAGGACATCTATTTGTATGAACATCATCACGACCAGCTTTATAAACTTGCAAACTGTTACAGCCTAGTGGCGTGACTAGCGGACTATGAAAGGCAAAGGTTTCGAGTTCGAACACAAGTAACTGTTGAGAAGTTATATGCGTATTTACCACATGCTCAAACGGTAATTTTGAAATTTTCTCCATTGCGTCTGAAGTTTGCCAATCCGAGCTAGGCTAGTTTGGTGGACTATAGCCTAATTCTACTAAAACGAGAGGAGACCCGTGCCGGGCAGTGTGATAATAATCGGGTTGATAATGACGTCAGTACCTCATTATTTGTTCCGCAGTCCAAACAGACTGGAAGGCACTGATGAGGCTTGATCCCACCAAGAGCCGTAAGCAGTATAGTCTTGCCCTGAGGTATACCCATGCCATGGGCGCCAAGGTCACCGAGACCTAGAACTCTTTCTCCATCAGTAACGACTATAACCTTCACATCCCGTTCTGGCCTGAAAATAATACAAATTTTTAACAAAAGAAATATTTGACCTTCGACAGTTTAGCTTTGAATAAGCTACCGAGGTTTCTGGCCGTGAAATCAAATTTCTCGTTCATATTGTTCATAGTTAACGTCACAATATTAGAACTAGACATCTTAAAAACAATAAGGAGGATACTAAAATGAATATTATACATTCCTATTTCAAATTATTAATTTTAATTGCTTATTACTATAATAATAATTGCTTATGCGTAAACATCATCAACAAATTGTAAGCTTTCACGTTTCGAAAATTACAGCGGAGAAAAGTGCAATGGCGTTTTTTTTTCTGACTGACAAAATATTGCGCTATCTATACATTAAGTCAAACAATCAAGCTATCTATTATTTGTAAATTGTTTAAATATACCCACTTTTAGTTACTTTAAATTCATTACTATTACGAATAAATATTTTTTCCGGACATTATTACACAGCGCCATCTAGTTCCGTGGTAAGCAACGGGGCTTGTGTTACGGATACTAGATAGTTGATATACTACATACATACTTTTTTGTTGTAAATAGATACATATTATACATAGATACATCCATGACTCGGATACAAATGTCGATGCTCATCACACAAACATTTGTCCCTACCGGGATTCGAACCCGGGACTCATAGCACAACAGGCAACGTTAACTACCGCTGAGCTAATTGGGTCGTCATGAATGATTTTAACTATGAATTCTTGTTTTGTTGTCTACTTCACACGTATCTCCCTATCCCATTTTCTATTCTTTATAACTATCAATAACATTAGTTATGTATGTTTTACATGATACGAGCACAACAGACAAACTGATGATGATAATGATGATACTTTAAAAGTACAGAAACGTCATAAATATTAGGGTTGATGTCAAAACACATCGTGTTTCAAACCGACTTACCAATTCCTTAAAACATCGATAACGTGACCCCTATCATGTATTGATATAAAAAGTCCTCTGCCCTTTTTATAAACAAGGCCGTATCTCAAGCATGCAAGCCCTACTGTTGGAGAATTGATCATTGGCATATATTTTTCAATATCATCATTGAGTAAGGAATAGAATAATGTTTCATTTGTGTTCTGGAAAACAAAATTGAACTGAACATACGAGAACTTCTAAACAGTAAGTAAAAAGGAAACAATAAATTCATAATAAGAATACTACTACATAATAAAAACTAATATTTGATTTCAAGACCTCATTTTACTAAAAAAATAATTTTATAACAAACATGAAAATCCATCTTCATTGATTAATGATTGAATTGTACTTTTTGTTGTTATTTACCTGTAACTCAGTTAAATAAAGATATTTGTTCAAAAAGCTTCGATATCTATTAACCGATAGTTTTGAAATCGCCAGTTGCTGTTCAAGTGTACGAAATTCGCTCGATAATAGTCCATGTATGCCATACGCTTGACGTTCAGGTAAAGTGAACGCAAGACCCTAAAAATAACATTATAATAATATGAAAAAAGTCTGCAAGTGACAGGGGCTGCAGCGCCATTTTAAAGATCAGAGGACTTGGTAGAAACTCCAGTAGGATTATATTAAGGTCTCCGCTAACCATTTGTTTTGCTTGAAATTTGAAACTCTTGAAACACGAGCATATAGGCACTACTTTTTCTTTTGATTTCAAGCAAATTGTTTTGGCTTGGCACATGGCTTACTAATTACTTAGCTACGTACTAACTTAATAATCTCACATACTGATCAAACTTAAAGAATTTAATATTAGCACGTTAGCGGGAACGGAAAAGGACAATAAACTAAAACTATACTTTGAAGAAAATTGAGGAATGAATGATTGTAAGCTACAGACTCTTCCCATTTTGTGATACCTATAACTTTAGTAAGATTTGATTTCCCAATTCATCTAACCTTATTCAGACGGGGATCCCTCAAGTAATCGATGCCTTTCATAGAATTTGTAGTAATGATGTCACCGGGTACGCCAAGCTTCGGAACAGTCAACGAAAATCGTGCATCTTGCTGTTGTTTCGTAAAGCAATAATTCATGCATACGCATTGATTGATGTGTTTGTACGTACTAAAAAACAATTTAAATATGAAGATGAATAATAATGATATTAAAGCATTTTGGTAAACTTTAAGCAATTGGCTCGCCCCTTAATACATGGGGCCTACATTGAAATTGGAAATTTAGGTATACATTGGTGCACCTTTGCCTAATCCGACGACGAAAGACGGGATGGTATGATTGAGCGTTGATCAATATAGAGAATATAAAGTTCACACTATATTACTTAAAGAAGCGCCAAAACTGTCCGTCCTTACTTTCCATTTATTGCCATTCCGGACATGCTCAATAAACTGTATGAACTGTAAATATATACTACAAGGAATATGTGTTGGGGTTACAAAAACGGACGAGTGACCAACGAGTATGTAAGAGGTAGATTGAAGGTGGCACGGTTATGATGATGATGTTGATGACGGTTACCAAGTAAGTATATACAATATCATTGGTAATATGATTGTCATGATAATGCGCAAAAATGAAGACCATGTTATCAGGATGGTTTAGAATATGAATTTGGATTAATATGAGGGGTAAGGAAAACCAAGAGATTCTGTAAAAGATGACATGGCTAGAAAACCGTAGTAATAAACGAGGTTACAGCTTATAAATGTGTACATCTAAAGGTATACATTATACTTAAGTAAATTAAAAAGATATACTGTGCGTGGTTAGTAAGGCATGAGCATCTCTTTAAAACAAAACCATTCATTATAGATATTGTCCGATTTTGACCCTTGAATACCTAGTGTTCTGTACGCTAAGAGGTATCAACCCTCTAAGATTTTAAAGTTATTGTGTTTTACTAAATAGGAGGCATGAGTAAGTATTTTTTAAAATCACTGACATCAATTTCAATTTTAATTCCTCTAACCACCGCCACGCTGGGCTTAAATTTGAATTTTCAGCAAATTTTATAAACCTATCTTGCACGAAGTAAGTGCTATTTAAATAAAAAAACTAGGTACTTACAAAATATTTCTGCTCAAAATAGCAATCATCACAAAAAAAATACATATAATATCAAATTAGTATAGCTCAAAAATTGAAAGAAACGTAACCATAACGTAAACTGACGTCAGTATATTTTTTTAATGTCCGGTAAAATAAACGAGCGAGAATAATCTCTGGTTGATCGTGAAACTTCATGCTAATTTTCATTTTATACCTAGGTACTTCATAATTTTCTGCTAGTTCAATTTTTTGTGATATTTCAATATTTTTATTATTATTAATGTCAATAAAAAAATGATACTAAAAATATTGAAATATCACGAACGAGTGGCCGCGTTTTTTTAAATATTAGAAACAATTGAAACGTAAAAGTATTCATTAGGATTACCATGTTCGTAGCTCCGGTTAGTAGAAGAGAACGTAGCGAGTCAATGACAGAGCCGAACCGTAACGAGTCTCTAATGCTAAGTGAGTTTCATATCGGATTAGCTGTTCATGCATAATAATTACTAAACAGACTGACGAATTCCTAAAACCAGGCTAATCTCATGTACATATGACACGGAATAGAGATGAACAAATAATAAAGTTCTTTAAAAAATTTAGTAGTCATGTTAGGATTAGTAAAAAAATTAGAGCGATATAGGTAAGAACTGGCAATTTTTCTTTATTAGTAGGTTTTTTTTTATCAAATACAATGTTAGCGCTCATGTCTCACTGAAAATATTGATAACAGTAAAAAAATCTTTTTAGTCTTCCTCCTCTATAGAGTTTGTAAATATCGAACTTGTTCGGTAAACTTTACTGACGCGATGCAGAACAAACTTCTGAGTTAGTTGCTTGAAGACGTCAGTGTTTTGTTAGTTCGTGTAAGAAATGGATAACTTTTTATTTTCTCGAAAACTGCTCCCGTAATGTATTTAAATTATAATATTTCTTACTTATGATTTAAAACATTACGGTTTGGTTAATTTCAATATGTGATAAGTTGAAGGAGGTGTAACATTTTGTCAAAATTGTCCCATATTAAATCGGACTTTAAGAAAAAATACGAACAGTAGAAGCACCAATTAAAATATGTAGGTACCACAATATTCCTACACAGTCTTACGTTCTACAAAATCATTATAAAAACTCTCCAGTGATGTCATGAAAGGGTTTCTGAACTTTTTTCAGTAAAAGCTTGAATGACGTGAGTACTAATTTGTATGAATAAACAAAATACCTACTTAAAGCCGTAGTCGAAAATCTGTTTTATATTTTTCAATTTTTACAAATCATAAGTTGGTTTTGCCACCAACACTAATTAGTTGAAAAGGGGGCTGTGTGGTATTTTCAGTTAAAGATTGCATTAAGCCCAATTTAAATACCCCAATAAAGAAACAATTTATTATCTCTTTTGTACAAACTGTAACTTACATTTTCACGCACTTTAATGTACCTAACGTTAAAGTAATCATCGTGGAGTCAAAATTTGAAAACTTCTATATAACGTTCAATATTTTTTACATATTCCAAAATCGACTTCTGCATTAGTTTTATTAATATTACTATAACGTAATATGTTTATACCTACGCTTCGTTCATTTCTGCTCTAGCCTTCAGAACGAAAATGATATAGTACAACGCAGACTATACGAAACTATTTATATCCATATATGTAGTATTAACTTTGACACCAACCAAACGCTACAATGCATATTTTAAATTGCAGCCCTCAATCCATAGCCACGTGGTATATGGCCAGTACGTCACCGCATCTTAAAAACAATCCAACTAATATCTATAAACATGAAAACATCAGTAAATTATGCCATTCCCTGCTATTCAACATATAAAAATGTGTATGTGTAATTTAAGAAAAATAGAGCCCATTATCTAATACAAAAACAAAATTAAAAAACTCACATTATAGTTGGATCATGAATTTATTTTCATAAAACAAGATAAACAAAAAATAAAAAAATAAAAAATTAATGCACAATACTGTTATCCTAGAAACAGTCCTGCAGAACAGTTTTAGTACCAAAACAATATGATATGTACTTCGAAAAGGTATCAAGAGTATAGATTAGTATTAGGTAGATAGATTGACAATAGATAAGGGAAATCTATATTTCATATAATATATATAATAATCGTTTGTCCTGACTGATTCATCAAAGCTGAGCCTAGACCACATGGGTGAAAACATCCGCTAAGAAAGGAATTTTAGAAATTCGACCTCTAAGGGGGTAAAATAAGAGAAGATAAATTGCGCAGGCGAAGCTGCGAGCAACGGTTAGTAACATAATACATAATTACGTATGTTAGAGCGAGACAGATAGGCGAGACTATTCACTACACGCTAACGATCTGTATTGGCATAGTGACGTCACATTCCCGCTTTTTGCGATACCTCCAAATTTTTAATTACTGTTTAGTATTCGTAATTATGTTCACGTGTGCAGTACCTTTATGTAGCTCATCTAATAACGAAAACCCGTAGAATTGTACGTTACGCACTAAAGTATTTACAGGTTTTTAAAGTTACTACAAAAGTTATGTGCACAAATGATTAGGAAAAAATATCGCATTTCACAATAATAATGCTATGAATGAATAGACGTTCAATGAAAATATAACGAATACATCAATCATTGTCAATCTAGTACGCTTATACATCTACAACTGAGATAAGACAGGTAACTTAAAAAATATGTGGACTATAGTTTATTTCATTCGGGAATAACTTATCATGTTTTACGCAAAAGTAATTTCCATCACAAAAGCTGCATTTCGTATGTTTGCTGTTTATAATGAATTTTCAGTTCACGCCGTCAATAAATATTTTGCAGTTTCCTATTTGTTATTATATGCTGACATTATAAGAGGACATAATGAGATACATTGACAAGAGTAGTACAGGCCATTTGAAACAATTAAAATCCCATAAACTGGAGATTCAAAATAAACGGTTATCGAGTTGTCAAAGTCGAGGCTTCCCACAATATTTCAGACGTATCACTAAAAATAACAATTATTGTAAGAAAGTTACTTAAGTCTAGGCACTAAACTAGTACGATTACGATTAATTTTAATAATGGTTAATGTTGTCTGGTTAATGTCCATTTTGTGCATGGTTTATAGAATAAACCATGCACAAAATGGACTGTCAATGACAATAATTCAGATTTTAGCTATACATTTTGGGAAAATATGTATTAACATGAATTACTCAAAAAAATGTTTTACAGCTGTCGTACAAATTATCGGAAAAACAATGACATATAAAATATATAGCTAGAATTAACAACTATACGTCATTTGCCATATTTCTATATGATAATCAAAGTGTCGCTCTATTAGTTATATGTACATATTATACCTAATTTGACGCGTCGAAATAACTTTGTTAAACCTTTACTCTGTCTCGATAACCGCTCTTTTTGGAACGCCGGTTCATAGGACAAAAATAATTGCAAACGAACTCTATATTAACCCTGTCACTTTGCATAAATTATACATACGAAATTCAGCTCTTGTAATCAAATTTACACTTTGGTACAGTCTGCTTCTATTGTTGCCCGTAATACTAAAACTGTGTTAACGTTTACTTGTTGATTTACAGGAGTTAGCTTCTTGCAGGGCAAGGTTTTATCATCTTGTCGAATGCAATTAGGATGACTCCAATATTTTCCATGTAATCTGCGCGATAAAGTATTATTAACGTAAACTGTATAAACAATACTATGAATACAAACACAAAATACTTAGTAAGGCAGGGTGTACTAATGTCCCGCCGGGGTTCTGGTGCATGCTTTTGTGAATCCCATGGCCCCACCAATAGGGTTGGTGGCGTTGACGGGTGCGGTTTTTTAGTCGGGAAACGCTCAAGCGGAGTCCGACACACCCCGTCGCCTCCCCAGGCGATGGGACGGACCGTAAAGGGTTTTTCTGCACTTCAAAAAAAATATGTGTACTAATGCACACCCTTTTTCGCCGGTATGTTTGAGGTCCCATGTAATAGGGGGCGAGCAAGCTATTGCCATCAACCGGGCACAAATCAAAACTCAGAGCTGCCACTGAGAATTTCATACAAGGACCTCCTCCGCTCAACTACGTAGCAATCCAAAAACCCCGTTCTCTTGCTACCAGTTGCCATTACGACCACAAGACCAACGAGGGAGTCCAAATATCAACAAAACTCGAATACGAACTCGAATATATTATAGTCTATTACGAATAAGTGATTTGAATGACTCATAGAATCTTGAAAATGTGTATCTACATTACCTTAAATATAATAAATTGTTATATTGAAAAAGGACCAACCTCAATAATTCACGTATACCGTAATAATTTTAGAAATGGTGAACGTTTATTAAGATTTCATTTCACTTATTTTTTTGCTTTGCTGAAATTGGAACGATAAATAAATTATTTAAAAATACGATTCTTCAATAATGGGTACATATGTTTATAGCGTCAGTCTTAACTTGAGGAGTTCTAAATTTCCAAAACTATATCCATCTAAAATTATCAAAAGAATAACTCATCATTACATAGGAAACTACGAAAACAAAAGGTCGATTCGTAAGAATCATATCTATTAACTCTCTCATCTATAAATTTATATAATATATATAGGCCAGCTTGTCTCCTATTTCGAATAAATTCTAGTTAACTTATTGAACTCCTCAATTTCTATAAATACTATCCTCTCACAGGCCTCTAGCGCTTAAAGGGGAGAGTTATTGGCCAGTTTAAGAAGGAAAACCGGGTTATTCCGTGAAACAAATCTTTATATTTAAAAAAAACTAACAAGGCCATGTCAATATTTAATACATGACATACCATCACAATATCGATACCTCGGGGCTCAAAGAGCATAAGCACCAAAAATCGATCTTCTAAAAGAGCCCAGATTAAAAAAAAAAATCTACAAAACTTTTTTGGTTTTTGGTCTACATAAACCAATTCAAAACATTTATATAATCTACGGTGCCGTTTACTCTCGCGACCCACAAACTAAAAATACGTAAGTATATTTTTCTACTATTTTTTTTGGGCGAATTGGAAAACTAAATGTACATATCGATAGAAGTCAGAGCCCCGAGATCAACAATAATCACAAACAACTTACCCTGCTGTCACTTCCTCTACAGTTTTCACTTTAACACTAGGCATTTCAGGGTACTTGTACAGATCCGGTTTGTAATCAGAATATTTCGATTTGTACTCATAACTTTTAACAAATGCCTGTGTATTTTTTGGTTTAGGGTAAATACTTGCGAGTTCTGTAAAAAATTTGGAAATAAAAAATAAGATTATCCGAATCGACTCCGGTCCCAATTAATTCAGATAATTATCGTTCTACTGTATATTATTATACGTATAGTAGACAGTATCGACTTACTTAATTTGTAAGCATCCTCAATGACCGCCTCTGCTATTTTAAGAGACAAAGTCCGAATATCGTTTAAAGGTGGATATATTCGACCAAGCTCTAAATCTTTATCAGAAACACTATTCGCTAAGCTCTGGAACAACATTAATATTATTATCGGGCTTGGTCTCGAAAATAACCCCGTCCATCTTGATTTGATTTAATATAGATATTATTTATTTCAAAAACACAAATTAAGTCAATCAAACACAAATGAATCAATCTGCCTGTTATATCTAAAACTTTGCCCCACACCAACATATTCTTCTCTTCAGACGGTACGACATTTATCGGACATACGATTCTCTACAGATATAAATTCAACCGTAATTCAGTACATAAAGGTGATTATTTCGCTCTAAATGTACCCTTCAACTACCTAGGTATAACAAATGTCACTGTCCTTCGTGCTTAAACAGGCCTTTCAGTGCTACTGAAAGGCCAGTGTTACAGATTAATTAACCTTCAAGATAGAATTTGATTGAATACGATACCTTAGCTGCGGTCAAGAACATACTGTCAGGTACGTGATGGGCAAAACATGCGAGCGCTCCAAGTCCTACGCCTGGGAATATGTACGAGTTGTTGCCCTGTCCTGTAAAGTAGTGTTTCCCCCCAAAGTTAACTGGAGGGAAAGGGGAACCGGACGCAAATATACACCGACCCTAAAACAATGTTATCATTATCACAATCATTATCAGGATATTTAAAACATTCAGGCATTGCATAACATGTTCTGAGGCATTTTTACTCAAGAAACGTGCGTTAATAGCCTATATTAGCCTCCCCTCTAATATATCCCTCTTATTGTCCGGTACTGTCTATAAGTACCGTTTCATTTCACAAATCATAGCAGGAGTCGTACATTCTACACCCTATCATATACATAAATCAAATCATTCCGTATTACAAACCACTAGGCGGAGACAAAAGAAAGTTGAGTTGAGTTTGAATACCTCGGTGCTATTATAAGCCTGCTGAGCTGTACACTCTGCTTTATGGGTTGGATTTGAGAGCGCAAAAATCATTGGCCGATCAGTATTTTTAGCCATTTGCTTTAAGATTTCTGCTGTAAACGCGCCCCCTTGTGTTGATACACCTAAAATTAATAAAATATAATAGTAAATACTTTTACGAACTAACAAGTAATTAACGGCTGTTAAAATACATAGCTAGTGATAAAATTCAGCGCAAATCTCCCTATATACTTTATTAAAGACCTATATGAACACAGAAGCGAAATAACCTAAGGCCACTCCGATGTGTAACACAGAGAGATTATACAACTTATGTCGAGGTTGGCGTTAGTTTAAAGGTACTTGTACCTTTTTCTTCGTTATTGAAAATTTAATCATTAATTACCTATCGCTTAGATATATTAAAAAGTACCTACCTAGATTGTTACTGTTTACATTTTTATATTCTTGTTATTAAATAAAACGACGCTTTTGGTGAATTCCGTTGAAATCCACTTCACACATTTCATTTTATTTATTCTACTGCTGATTTTACCAACATACTTACCGACAAGGCACGTTGGCTTCTGGGATGCAACGAAACCTCCGAAATCCTTTGTTGGCTCCATATCTTTTCCAAAATGAGTCGCATGCGCCGGTACACCGCTAGGGCGCTTGTTCGTCAATAGACCGTCAAGATCGAATAAGAAGACTTTCTTCCGAGCTTCTTCCAAACTAATTCCACCCTCGACCATCGCTTCGCACAACAAATTGGCAATGCCAACGCCAGCCTGTGAGAAAAATCTATGTTTTTCATAATGAGATTAAAATAGCTGGAAATTTCTAGAAAGACAAATGTTTTCCAAACCCAAAAGCGACACCTGGCGTGGCGTTTCAGCCATTTTATGACTATTATTATGATTGAAACTGTACCATAATTCGCTATTTTATTTACCGGGTTTATGATACACCGTTGCGTATGTATGGCATCAACCATCTGCGCTCGAATAGCCATCGAATCGACGGCACGGGTAATATGCGTGAATTGTACTATAAAATGATACAAGATACTGGTAGTTTGTGCGGTGCTCATTTTAATTAGAAAACGTAAACCCCCAATAAATAATAATATAATAAAATCGTTTATTTGTACACAAAATCCAAATAGTACCTACTAGGCGATTTAAGGACTTATGATTACGTTGTACAACAGTGTCATAGTTTAAAGACGAAACACCTGACTTTTGAACTAGACAAGAAGCCTGTATCTTGGAAGTCGAAGTTCCCCAAGATTTCATTGACATACAACAGTTTGAATATGATCGTCGTACAAGTACTTCAATTAAAAACATTTTTAAAAAACTATTAGTTAACAAAAGAAACAAGTAATTACGCGCATACAACATTTTTTAATACTTCCGGACATTACTTTGAGTAAACTTTCAGTTTCATCATAGATAGCTGTTGCAACCATTTGGTTAGTAAATTTTTCACTTCGCATTTTGGACGGATATATATAAACCGTAATACTTACAGAACCGGCTCCAAGGAACAAAAATGAATTCTCGTGAAGTTTCCTCTTAGTGATTCTACAAGCAGCTAACATACCAGCTACAATTACACCCGCAGTTCCTTGAATATCATCGTTAAATGTGCAATAATTCTCTTTGTACTTTGTTAAAAGGCGACTAGCGTTGGCGAGAGCGAAGTCCTCAAACTGTTGATAATGTAATATGTGTTATGTAATTATTGTACGAACTCGTTAATAAATGATCGTACCAACCATATCATTTATTATTATTTTCTCTGGAGGGTTAGGCAGAGGCACATTTGAGCATTAACCTAAAACATACCAGCTTAGGTTTACCTCACTGTTTGCTGGTATGTAATAAACGGTGAGATATTCTCCTCCCCCAACTATTACTCCAAGGTGCTAAATATTTCCTAATAGAATTTTATTAACACCACTCGTTTTAGGAATCTAATCCAAATACCCACCCGTCTAGCTTGCGTACTAGTGCAGGAAGTTATAATCCTTAGAGAAAGAAAAAATGGATAGGCAATTGTGGGTGCGAGTAAATTTCACATTTACCTGTATAAGTACATTATGTGTAAATCTTTCAGCACATGCAACCATAAACTCTTCGATGAAATCATCGAATTCTTTGCCTCGTACTCTTTTTTGTCGTAAACCAATGTACATAGGATCTTCTAGCAGATTCTGAAAAAAATATAGTTGCAAAGGCGGAAAATCTTATTAAAAATAGGAAAAATGTTAAACTTTTTCATTTATTATAAAGCAACAAGTTAAGTCAGACGGTCGGAAACAAGAACACGTAAGGTGCCATTATTTACTATTGCGAGCAAGTAATGGGTGAGGTGGTGACATTCGAACTCCCTTCCGATTCGCAGTAGAAGCACCGGGTGACGGAGTGCGTAAATAGACCTCCGGCAAGCAGAAGAGGAGCGTCTATTCGCTACACGCGCGTCTTCACTGGGGCCGCAAAGTAAGCAAGATCTTGACCTAGCAGGGTCCCCCGACTTAGCTGAAACGAAGCCCGTCGGGGTATGGTTACTTCAGCACAGCTCCAACATAATATGTCCTGACCTGATTATTAGTTCCAACATCCAGAGTAATCGGCAAGCACTGCGTAGGTGGGACGCCTGCCAACGCGGTGTACAAGGTGAGTTTGCCCACGGGTATACCCATGCCGTAAGCACCGAGATCACCCAAACCCAAAATTCTTTCTCCATCAGTTACCACAATAGCACGGACGTCACGTTCAGGCCTTAAAAATATTGTATAGCTTACACTTATATTCGCAATAGTGATAACGGTAGTAAAAAATCCGAAAACTGATAACCTGATCTTATACTTAAGACCCATTTACACGATGTAAGTTTATTGCCCGTGGTATACCTACAATAATATTACAGCAATAATTGACTTGCATCGTCTAAGCAACTAGGCAAGTTTTCCATGCAAGACTGTTATTGGTATAAACAACACGTGAATAATGGCTAATGCAATTATTGTATTCAATTGGATTTCCTCTCTCATGTTTTTGTTGCAAAAAGGTGTTGTATTAAAAAACTATATACTTGAACAAAATATTTGCTGACTACGTACAATACTTGAACGAAAACTCCAGTAAATGGTACACGCACGTACAAGTCTGTATTTAGACTAGTCAAGACTTGAAAGCAATAACCGCCTTGACATGTAAACAGAAGAGGCTTGCAAATACATATATGTATAGTTAAAAAAAGGATAGGATGCTATGATGAATTTCAAAACCTAAAAGGCATCGAGTTAGTTTTCTGTTTGGATGTCAAGGTGAAAAGTTAGATTATTATGCCAGTTAAGTAGACTACATACTCGTGACTACTTTTTAAACTATATAGTATATTAATTGAAAAGTTAACAAATCAATTAAACTCACCAATTCCTTAGAACGTTGGCCACTCGTCCCTTATCGTGGATTGTTATGAAGAGACCCCGAGGGCGTCTGTACACGAGACCAAATTTCTGACATGCCAACCCCACAATCGGGGTATACACAATCGGTAGATATTTTTCTACGTTTGTCGATAATAGTTCATAAAATAATCTTTCATTTGTATCCTGTAAAAGCATCATGGTTTTGTACATGGGTGATTTTTTCAGGTAGTCATGAATGGCCAAATTGTAAAGCTAAAGAAGTAGCCAACATATTCAAAGGAGTGTCAGATCCAATTTTTACAAAAGCTTTGTATGACAAAGCAATTTTTCAACAAGTTTGTTTTTATTATTTTTCATAAATGTTTGGGAAGATAGTGAGGCATTACAAAAAAATACAACTCCGCGATAAAGTCGATAAATAGTATTTTCATTTCAATAAGTAAGTATATGAAATTAGTTTACCTGTAACTCTGCTAAATACAGATATTTATTCAAGGGATTTTTATATCTGTCCACTGAGTAAGTGCAAATTGCTAATTGTTCCTTCTGCGTCTTAATATTAGCTGCTAAAAGACCTTGTAATCCAAGACTCTGTCGCTCCTCCAACGTAAAAGCGAGGCCCTAGATACAACAGACGTTTTACAACATAGAAATTTACTTCATATTACGGCTCTTTCAATTCAACGGTTGATGTCGCACGGGAGTTGCGCTACTCATACGACGTACGTAGTAGGATGGTTCCATTAGGTACAGATAATATGTAGTTTAACCTAAAGGGATTTATGGTTGTAGACTGTAGTTCAATCGCATTTAAGTTTATTTCTAACAAAAAAATGGCTTGCTGGCTAAGCCATTTTTTTTGTAGTAGAGGAAATGCCAAAACATACAAAATTTCCTGATTCAATTTCCAGGGAAACACTGCAAGTGTAACTATTAGATGGCTTCGAAGAAACTAGTGTTGTAACTGTGGATTGTCCTGTCCTTGCCAATGGCATACGAAAAAGAAGATAAAAAAAAGAAATAGCAGCATTTATGTTCAATTATAACAACAAATACGTGCTCACTAATAATATGAGTGTATAGGAATTTTAAAAACGTTCTTACTGATATAAACCCGTGCTGTGTCGTATATTCTGTTCAATTCCAACAAAAAAGGTGACACAGTTGTGTGCGACCTTATATTTTAATAACTGTTTTACGACTTACCTTATTAAGATGTGAGAATTTTAAATAATCAATGCCTCTCATTAAATTTGGACAGAAAGTGTCCTGTGAATTGTTTCGGAAACATATCCATATAGCAGCTTTGTTATTGTAGATAGAGTTTGAGTAAAAGCCGAAAATCCTGCCCTTTGTACTGGAACTGTCAGGAGAATAAAAATTTTACCAGGTAAATTGAAAAGAAAACTTAAGTACTTAGGCAAACATTCCCTAGCGACGTACAGAAATAGGCAGATATGTTCTGCATTTATAGAAATCTTTATAAAAAATATGTCTCTATTATACATATATATATTAGACTGTTTATAATAATTACTTACAGTATTAAGTCTTATAGGTAGATCCTCGGATCGTATTTTGAATGATGTAAATTACAGACTGTGTGACTGACTGTGGTATTACATTAATCAACACTTAGAATTAGGCGCACGCTAAGAAATACTATAAAAGTAATACGGGGCTATTTGAAAGTTGAGACTATTATCGGCTATTGGAATTTGATTCTTTTATTCCAATAGCTTTAAAACATTACTAACCAACTTTAAAATTTGGATATTTTTTTAATGTTAATTTTGGTAGGTCTTTTTTTTTTACTTTTAGCCAATCTCGCAGTTTTCAGATTGCCTAGTTAAATTTAATGTACCGACACTACGTCTTGGCACGCTTAAGTATTTATTTTTCACGAGTCGTGATATTCCAACCAAAATTGACTATCCAAAAAACATGAAACCTTGTCAATCCAGACAGATAGCTGTCAAATCGGGTAAAAAGCAATCAATATGGCGTCGTACACGCAATTGAGCATTTCGGGAGAGTGAGCGACCCTTAAATGTGACCCCTAAAAACTCGTGTTCAATATCGTTTTACGTGTCTAACTAATATATCTAGCGGAATCTTTCACGATACTTTGCTGAATTACATTAGGCGGGATGTCATGTCTAAGATTGCCTACTCAACATAGGAATAACTAGATATAGGTATTTCTGACTATTTGTAAGTACCTATTGTGTATTCACAACCCTGTTGGTAATTGTGGGCCATGTAAGATGTAAAATCACAACTCGCGGTTCTCACTACAAATAATCAAAGTACCTATAGCAAACAAACTACTATAGTAGATACCTATATATGTGGGTACTTACAAATTTTTATAAACACATTTACGAAACATTTTGTAAATCTATATCTTATAAACCAAAAATAAATTAAAATGGACAGTCTAGGACTGCAACATAATTGACAGTAAATTGTATTGACATTTAAGGATTCTTCTTGGCAGCGTCATATCGGCCTGTATTATTAAAAACTGTTTTGATATATTTTGAATTTTTGACCATATAAAACCTCTTTCAAATGATTATGGACAGTTGTTTTCTAGACTGCCTAGGTTAAGAACTCGATGTTCGTCTGTCAGGAGCATTGACCGGAGACAAATCGTAATTATAATGGAAGTGTTAAATAAATATCGTTGCTATTTTAGCTGTAACTTATTGCTCACGATGATTTGGACTGACCGACATAGTTACAAATTAGTTGTAACAAGACCTTTTCAACGATATAGAGTAAGATCCCAGGGCCGCCAGACGCCACGTATTTTCTGACGAAGGAAATGTTGACGATTGAGTAGTGCTAGTATGTACTAAGAACGCATGCCTACCTACCAGTTAGCCTTGCTTAGCGGGCCAATTTTGAGGTATCGGGAAATCAAGGTACATAACCTCACGTAAATTCTCCAAACTGATTTTTATATCCTTAAAAATAAGTCGCCAATACTCCCAGACGCTTTCCGTGGGCCGTTTTGCCTTACAAACGGTCCCAAAACCCTTCCGTTGTTAGAGGGCATTTAATTATACTTTCACTTGATGTAAGACATGTTCAGCTATACCAATGCCAGGTTGGAACTAAGATCACTTAATAAGTGGCATATGTATATAAGGAAATACAATTTTTTTGTTCTTCTTCAATTAACATAAAGAAATAATATTACATTTTTTACGACATATATCAGTATTGTAAGGATATAATAAAAACGGTATTTAAATTAAACTTTTTAAGGACTTTATCCAGATACATTCATACTATTAAACCCTGACGTTTTAGATCCTTTATGTTACTAAAAGCTACCCTACATTTTCGTTAATGATTTACAAATAATATCAAAATACCGTTATAAAATCCGTAGAATAAAGGAGTAAGTAGTATTAAAGACAATAATAATCTTTGGAACATGTTTAATGAGTAACATCTATAACTTTCAATTTAACAATCGCATTAACTAATACATAGTTATGTTATAATCTTAATTTTCGAAAGTTGTGTTACATTAAATATGTGAAACCAATTAATTGACGCAATCAAACCAGTGTAAATACAAATAAAAACCCTGATTAAATATTAATGCCTGATAATTGACCAACACATAAAACATGCTTCCATACCGTGAACAGTGTTGAATTCATGCACATTTTGTCAAATATTTTACCAATATGTAGGTACAATGGGATAAATTTTATTATACATCGTCACAGCAAGTTAAATCACATAATATCACCTGATACGTAATGTAACATAAATAACAGACTACTTAAAATAAGACCATTGCATTTGTTTCGCTCTGCGAATTCGTCGCACTATTAATAAAATACTGAACTCAAAAATAATACTAAGTCAAATCTACAACGTTAGAATTAATGCGTTATTGTTATCTTTAGTCATATTTATGTTATATTTGGAGCTACATGTTATATATTATTTTCACGATTTCATGACCACGTTATGCACAAAGATTCAGATTCCCAAAATTTGGGAAAAACGACAAAAAAAAAATCTAAAATATAAAATAAATGCTTTTTTAAACGACTCGTGGTCATTATTCAATAGATATTATTTACTTTAACAAAGTTGTTGTTCAAAAAAATCTAAAAAAAATCAACATTTTCAAAACGGCTGCATTAATTACATTTTTCCACAATAAATCCTAGACATTCTAACCGATTATATTCTAAATGTCTTTATAATTATTTGCATTCATTTTTCTTTAACAATGCTTAACATAGTATGATGATGTGAAATGCATATTAAATAGATGACCTGCATGTATATATAATGCTGCGGTGACTAGACTTTTTCTTCACTTCCATCCCGTATTGTATGACGTGAAATTATATCAAAATAATATTCACAATGTTTAAGTAGGTACATTTTGTTTAGCTAAACAATTCATTTAAAACTTAAAAATAACGTTATACAAATAAATGATCCTAAATATTATACTCGCTGCGGCACATTTATGCTGATTAAAAGATGCAATAAAGAGTGTTGTCTGATTTAAAAGATTGTTATTGTAGTGCATAAAACTACTTTGATACATGTAAAAATTTGTAAATAAACCTGTGAGTTTTTAGTGAGCAAAGCTTAAAAAATAACGTTAAAAGGCCACCTTGATTGTTATTCTCACACTGAAGACATGTTATGTTATGTTAAAATGCTCTACTATACTCTACTTGCACATACACAATGAAATGACAGTTTGACGCTACATGAAAAACGGAATAAGTCCAGTTACCCAGATTTGTCTCTTACGAGACAAGCTAAATAATTAATACATCTGAAATACTTATTTAAGGACATTGTTTTACACATTTCTGATCATTTCAGCGTATTACACGATCAGCAACTTATGCAGTAGACCACTTTTGATCTTTATGATAATTATTATAAGGGTGAAAAATGGTCCACCGAAATTGATGCAAATATTTCAATAAACAGAAGGGCACAATAATATAACATAGAGATGATACTAATTATTGCACTGAGGGCCAGGTGGGCCGTGCCCACCCCAGAATGGTCCAGTGCCCACCCTAGGATGTTGGCCTACAGAATAGAAATTCCAATACTGTACTGTAGAAATTCCAAGTATAGGGTGGGCTGCCCACCCCAGAAGGGGGCAAAGCCAAGCTGGGTGTACCCAACCGAACTCTCCTAGCTCAAACCTTCCTTAACTAAAAACTAAAAAAAAATATATATAAAATAATACTTTCAAAACAATACATAATATACATAAGCTTATTAACAAAGAAAATACTAAATTAAATACTAACACGAGATTCGAGTAACTGGACGTTATACCCAACTGTCATAATATACAATTTCACTAATTTGAACATTAAATATATATTACGGAGGTATAAAATACTTTGTGTAGATTAATTATTGTAACAGTAATACATAGACAAGTCGAACACTCCCATTAAAAGGCGTTGTGCACTAAACGCGTCTTTATTGCATGTACTACTAACATTCCAAAACGAGCGTACCACGTTCAAATAAAATTATTTATAACTTATATCGCTTTTCCTGTTCAATCGTAAAAATCTATTTTTTTCACTTTCTAGATAGACATAATATAAGTTTTGTAATAAATAATACCACATGGGTCATTGGATATATATTGAAAACACTTTTTGTTAGGGAACCACTTTTAGCCCTTATTACAATATAAATAAAGTTCAAAAAGGTATTTACTAATTCAATGAACAATGTAACAAACCCATAGATTTTTACGATTCTCGCCATTTTCTAATACATTTGACACAACAGAAACATAAATCTAATACTGATTTAGATATTTTTGGGGACAGGTTGTATGGGCCTTACATTGAATTTCTCTTCTGGTTTCCAATCCCAGACCACCGGCATAGCACTCTCGTAGTGGAAACTATACATCTGATTATGTACGTGCTTCATCAGATCCTTCGGCTCTGGGTATACCGAAGCTAAACCTGTAAAACAAAGTAAACATATACAAATGAATTAGATTCAAATTACATTAGGTACCTAAAAGTAATAAAAATAACTAACTGAAAAATACATAAATATGTACAGTTCTCGCCAAAAATAATAGCCATTTGGAACGTACCTACGATGTAGCAATACCGAAAAGGAAAATCTCTGAATCTCTGAATTGTTGCAGATACTACCTAATACACTACATCATAAATTTTTTATTGCAGCGCATGTTATTAGTAGATATTATTATTAAGTAAGGGGCGACTGATTAGCGAATTTTAGAGCGGCCATGATGCTTGACGATAACTCTACACTAAAATAAAACTAGAATATTACTACTCTCAACTTGTCTCATACAAACTATATCAATCAATTAAATTGATCGAAATACACTATGTACCGCAGCCCAATTTTACATTTATTTACGCTACTAATCTGAGCTAATCCAAATTAGATGGATGATTATCTATAATCGAAAAATACCCCGCTTAACATTTTGTAGCGAGAATTTTAATTGTTTAATTCTTGATGATTTTACACAGCATACATTAATTTTAAAATATATTTTGCTAGTAATAATAATTTCTGAACAAATAAACAACTTAATTAACTTGTGTTTAATTTTAAACAACATTTCATTTCAAATTTAATTAAAATGGGAGTGTACCGGTGTCATGTTAAGCGAGGCATTAAAAGAACAGTTTGCTACTAGAAATTAAATAAACCTTCTTACTCGGACTAAAGATTTCTTCTGTGATTAAATTTGTTCTCATAACACGCGTATGTAAATATATCATAAAAATTGATTTTATTAACAATTACAATAAAATAGCATATAAAATAATTATCCAAAACAAAATCATAACTGTCACGTGCTATTCGGGTGAAGTAAGCCAGTGAAATTTTTGTAATCGACTTTCCCTGTCTCCGGCCAAATATAGCGGTCCGGCAAATTATTCGCGTAACTGAAATCATACTGACAGCTTCTGACGTGCACACTAAAATTTCTTGGGGCTGGGTATACTGATCCGTAACCTATGGAAGTTTTAATAGCTTTAGTCCCAATCGTAATGAGTAGGAATCTACATAGATATTTAAATAACCAACCAGGTCGTATTCCAATGCTACGTTTCTATGTATTATTCTCAACCTATGTATTATACATACACAAATAAATTCACGCCTTCTTCCCATGTGGGTAGGCAGAACAGAAAACAGAGCACTACAGAACGCCACGCGCTACGATTCCTGCATACGATTTTTGCTTAGTCCACATAGTCACATCTTATCATGCATGACCGCTGGTCACGAGTACTGCGCCTGCCTGACCTTTTTGAAGGTGTTTACAAATCAGATTGGTATATTTCATTCTAGGATTCCTCCTCGCGGTGTTGCCACCGCCTTATAAAATCGCCTATTATTCGTTCTCGCAACATATCCGTAACATCTTCTCATTCTTTATATAAATATTACTGGTATATAAACAATTACATACCTTCATCGTAAGCCATTTTGGCTACCTCGATAGCGATAGAAACAGACACTTCTTTCAGCTCGGCCAGTGATGGGTAAATACGACCGATGGCGAGATCCTCTGCGCTTACGTATTGAGCTAAAGTCTGTGGTGATACAAAGATAATGTTAAAATGTCTATGAACAAAGAAAATTCGTAATTTAAAGTACTCCTCAAAGGTTAACTTTTCTTTAAGTTAACTAAAAAAACATAGTAAGTCTAAATTCTCTAAAGGCTTCCTTTCAAGGGGAAACATATCGGCACTTATTTCAATTATCGATTCATTATTGGTATTTCATTATTTTTCCCAACATCAAAATTCAAAAGTGATAATATAAATATACTTTGTGACTTGTTTGTAACCGCCTTTAGCATCATTCTACACAACTTGTTATTATAAATAAATAATAAGTGAACAAGTAATATAAACCAGTGTTGGTACATACTCTAGCTGCAGTTAAGAACATGGTCTCGGGTATGTGGTGGGTCGCGGTTGCGATAACGCCGAGGGCCACTCCGGGGAAGATGTACGAGTTGTTGCCCTGGCCAGTGTGGTACTCCTTGCCGTTGTACACCACAGGCGGGAACGGAGAACCGGACGCGAAAATACAACGACCCTGGAAAGAAAATAAAAAAACGTTAGCCTTTTTTTCATCGTCGTCAAGGGGCGTCTACTAGTGTGCCTTCCCATAGATTTCCACAAGAACCCGTAAAATGCTGCCCACCGTTATATATAAATATTACATAAATTAACGAACTAAAAAAGAAAATAATCCGTTAACAAATAACTTCTAAAAAGGTCTGTGAGAAAGTCGTGTTAAATTCTTTGGATTTATAAAGACGTGTATGAAAGATAGAAAGGAATCTTATTTAATCATATTTAATTTGTGAAGTGCAATATATGTATTGAGCAATAACAGCTGATGAAAAGATTGGGCTAAAAACACACGACGCTGATTAAGATTTGTACGGGTAACACCTCGAAAGACAGATTATGTAGCTATATAAAACATGTAATAAATACATACTTCTGTATTGTCATAGGCAGCTTGAGCGGTGCACTCAGCTTTACTGGTAGGATTGGAAAGAGCGAAGATCACTGGTCGTTCCGTATTTTTGGCCATCTGCTGCAGAACATTCGTTGTGAATGCACCGCCGACAGTCGAGCATCCTGTTCAATAAAAAAAAAAAGTTTAAGCATTATTTTACAGTTCATTGATAAGGACTAAATCGTCATCATCATCATCAACCCATTAACGTCTCACTGCTGGGCACGGGTCTCCTCTCATTTGAGAGGGATTAGGCTATAGTCTACCACGCTAGCCTACTGCGGGTTGGCAGACTTCACATGCCATCAAGACAAATCTCTCAAGCATGCAGGGTTCCTCACGATGTTTTTCTTCATCCTCGTCCCTTAAATATCCCTTGCTAATAGATCGTAAATAGATCTTTGAAAAATGAGGGACAATTAATTATATCGCACACCCAGAACCAAAAAAGCGTAAGAGGAATATGCTTAATTTACAGGGGGGGGACCTGTTTAACCTAATCTCAACTCATCTGTAAAATAATTTATGTTATTCATTGATGGACAACCAACAAAGCATACATCAAGTAGCTCATACATTGGATTAAAATATATATAAGTAGCTTAACCTTAATTGATTAATCATTAGCCTTAATTAATTATTTATTAGTAATAATTAGTACAACTCAGAACATGCAAGGTCATTTTAGTTATATTCCTTAAAGCATTTTAATATCGTTTTAAATTTAATTGACATTTTAGTTAGAGCGAGGTCATCAAATTGATTGTGGACGAAAGTAGTCTTTAAATAAAAACATAGCATGTGAACTGTGTGTAACACAACTATGATAATGAAAACGATTTATGATATTAAGGCACAATATTGCTTAAAATATACAGAACTGTCTCAATCATTATTGTTATGGATGCACAATGTATTACTATTCTACAAGTGCAGTCAATAATTTCATAAATGATCTCTCATTTTTTGGAAGATACCTCCACACGTATTTGGATGCCTAATGTATTGTGTTGTAACTTACCAATAAGACAACTGGGCTTAATTTTAGCAACGCAAGCTTCGAAGTCCTTTTCAGGTTCGATATCCTTTCCGAATGCTTTCGCGTGTTCCGGGACTCCGCCCTCTCGGCGCGTAGACAAGAGGCCGTCGACATCGAACATGTAAACTCGTTCCCGCGCCTGCCTCTCTGTCAAGCCATCAGCAACCATGGCGGCTACCGTCAGACTGGCGATGCCATTGGCTGCCTAATTAGACAAATAAAAGTAATCTTTAACTCTCAGAAATCTCAGACAAAGAAATAAGTATAAGTAATTTTCTTGTGAATGTTTGGGTTCGAACCGACATGGCGACATACTGACAATGCAGTCCTCATCAACCTATCACTGTCCCACTACTGGGCACGGGTCTCCTCATATTTAAGAGGGATAAAGCCGTAGTCCACCAGGCTAACGTACAGCGGGTTGGCAGACAACACATCGAGAAAAGTCTCTCAAGCATGCCGATTTCCTTACGATGTTTTCCTTTGCCGTTTGAGCATATTTGTGTCAAATACGCACATAACTTCCGAAAAGTCAGTGGTCAGAATTGTTAGCAGAGCTGTGGTCGCCCAGTAGTGTGACATCTCAGTCCACTAGTCACACTACTAGGCTACCACAGCTCTGCTAACAATGTAGTATTCTCAATGAATTGGCATTGGTTTTATGTCAAGAAATATTTAATTACGGTTACAATAGAACAATGTAACTATAGCAAACTTTCGAAATCTCCGACTTAAACTAAATTCTAAATTGTCATTTTACTCACAGAACCGGCACCGAGGAATAAGTAGATGTTTTCACTGAGTTTCCTTTTGGTGACCCTGACGGCCGCCATAAGACCCGCGACGGCAACGCTAGCAGTGCCTTGGATATCATCGTTGAACGTGCAGTATTTGTTGCGATACTTCTTCAATAGACGACCAGCGTTTATGAGAGCGAAATCTTCAAACTGTGGACAAGAAAACAACAAAGTAAACATAATATCATTTTAAACGTTCCCCCTTGCACTAAAATCTTTTCTCATATTATCACTGCGTTTAAAAATTAAAAACTAATTATCCATGTATATAAGATATATGGATAATTTTTTTTAATTTTTAAATTAGTCTATGAGGGAACGAATCCCCTAGAAGAGCAGAAGCTAATCGTACCGTACCGTCTTTAGCAGAGTAACATCATCATAATTGGAACAAATAATGTTTTTTATATTATTATTATGTACTAGCTGCCCAGATAGACTTCGTTCTGTCAAAAGTGAATAGTAAAATATATTCTTTTAGTTTTGAAACCTTCCGTGGGCCATAAGGATTGGTCTAGCCATTCTCGAGTTATGCTCTTAGCAACATTCATTATTATTTATCTAAATGTGGTATGTCATATAATCGTAAGTATTTATAGCTGGACATAAATGCATTGAAGGGAAACACATCATTCAAAAGTACTGAGCATTGATTTTTGATATCATTTTCCTGGTATTATTTGTAAGTGATTCCACAATGATTTATATGTATATAAACGCAGGCTATTTCGATATCATTATATCAGCTTATTGATTTTTTTACTATCAGTAATAATGATATAAACCAATAAATTCTAGTATATTAATTCGATTTTATGATACTGTCGTGTAATCAATCTTTTGAGGATATTATTTCCATAAATGTAAATTGTTATTATGATTGAAATCGTTATGTCAGGATGTTTGTGTGTACAGTTAAAGGTTTAGGATTATTAAAATATTTATCCATTAAAATCTTGAAAGAATGAAATACATTTTAATTAACGTTTACGAGCAAATGTTAAATTTACATTTTATTAAATTTCAGAACTTATAATTTTGATAACGAATACGATGGGTATGTGAAGGTTTTTAGGTTCTTTGCCGCCATATTGGTTTCAACGTGACGTCATATAATAGCCTGTCATACTTTATATCCTTAATTCAGGAGCTACGAAGCAAGCAATGCTAAAGCAAAAAAATATAATGATAACGATCGTTATCAGTTCAAATGTATAGAAGAAAAAGTGTAGCAAAAATGTTATACTAGGGATAGATAATATCGTTCTGCTATGCCAAGAAATCTTTTATCTAAAGTCAAGTTCAATAATAAAATAGAATACAATACCCGTTTAGTGACGCATCGTTTTTACGAGGTGAATCAAATGGCCCTTCCGTCATTGTCACAAGAACGCTAAGCTATTGCCATTATAATGTTAAATTCTGAATTTCAACTTCTAAAGGGGCAGGTATAATTTTTAATGTTTACACACGAACGAATACGAGAACGTGCTAAACTTTAATTTAAATATTTAGTACAGAAACTATTTCCGAATTAAGTTTATCAATAATTATCCTATCCTACTAATATTTATTGTTTTTTTTCTTAAATTATTCTATCCTACTAACATTATAAACGCGAATGTTTGTAAGTATGAATAGATGGATGTTTGTAACTCTTTCACGCAAAAACCGCTCAACAGATTTGAATGAAATTTAGCATACAGATACTTAGGACCCATAGGCCACTTTTTATCTATATACCATGCGGGCAAAGCCTTGTGAGGCAGCTAGTAAATAGTATATTTTTATAATTTTTAGTAACTTTCTTCTGAAACTATCCTTGTAGTTATTTCCCTTTATTTTAAGTGGACTCAGTAATTTGTAGGTAAGTGTAAGTTTAGTTTGTGTAGTTACACTCCAATAAGAATAAGAATAACAATTTCATGAAAAAGATGATACCTACTTTTAGTTTATAAATACCTAATTGTAGAAAATAATTGTAACTGTACATAAAGTTGACGTGTTAATTTGTGTGCGCTTGTTTCACAAACAACAGCGGGTAGTTCCCAGTATTACCGAATTACCCAATGTTATATAACAATGAATCACCCGATGAGGCAAAGTGTTAACGTCATTGTGTCGGGCTATTAACGTAATATAGGTATATTACATGTTATAGTACACTTTTAAAGGTTTAACTAGCAGTTTTTAAATAATGAATTGAAATGTAAATAAAACAAATAGAGTACCGTTTCTTAAATATGTTTGAACGCGGTTAGGCCCTTGTGTTTGTATTGTTATTATAAAATAAAAAACAACTTCATCAATCAATCATAAGCTGTGTATTCTGCATTCTGAGATAATATAAAAATGTACTGTCTGTCGATTTTTGGTTGACTTAAACAGTCAAAAGAAATTTTAAATTAAACGATCATGATGTTTCAAGGATCATCTTTTAAAATTCATTTCATATAATCACTAAGTTGGTTATTTATATTAGACTTTGAAATAAAACTACTTTTTAGGTGTCAAACGTTAGGATTAAAATAATAAATCAGATGTAACAAACAGGTCGACAAACTATAGGCAACTTTAGCTTTTTTGCGCACCAAACTTCCATACTGACGTCACTATACAGTAAGCGGATACGACATTTTAATAGGAAATCAGTTGATCTTGGAAACCCAGTTAATTCAAGGAATAGCAATGACATTTGTGTTACGTGACCAGTCTCACACCTTCATTTAGCGGCACGACATCGTGATCATATAATTTCGCTGCTCTTAAATGTTGAATGTGCCGTTTTATTTGGCATCTTTAGATTTAAATGCCAAAGTTCTACATACATTTGGAAATAATCAAATATTTCTTTTTCTTAAAGTGCGGAGAAAGTACGCGAGAAAGTAGTGTAGATTACTATGTAAACAGGAATATTATAATGAAATGATGATACTAATATCTAATTAGTACTAAACCTATCAAAACCGCCGAGTTCTCCTTATATATGTACTTGTCGTACTCATCATTATCAATTCAGTTCTCAAGTACTTAATTTAAAATGCATATATTTTCACTGTAAGTTATCACTTTATCAGTATTTACAGTGTTTTAATACCTTAATTAAGAAATATTATTAAAATGTCTATAAGTTTAACGTATCGCTTCCTAATCAATCGGAAACCAGCTAGTGCTTGTAATCAAAACAATAACAATACCGCAGTTCTCTGCAGCGATTTAATCCAATATTATAAATGTGAAAGTAAAAGTGTCTGTTTGTTACCTCTTCACGCTTGAACAGATTTAGGGGGCGAAAAGGGGGGTGGAATATTTTATAGAGAAACAAAATTTTTTTTAGATAGGCCCATAAAACTTTTAATTAAAATCTAATTCACGTTTCATAAGAAGTAAAAAAGGTTTACGCATTTTTCACCATTAAGCATATTGATGGAAAAGCTGATTAGGTGCTACTATGTAGACGTGTCGCGGGCAAAACCTAGTAAGTAGGCACTGTATAAACGGATAAGATAAAAAAGTTTTGGAACGTGCTCAAAACATATGGCAAAGTGTGCAAACTACGCATGGTATTTTATTTCTTAATTTTTTTATCTTATCTTGACATATTTACTACTTAATAAGATAATGAATTGCGTCAGTAACATCTGTATATGATTTATTTTAAATCGTATCCGTATTTGACGGATTAGATTAGTGCGTTTTTTTTTGCGCATTGCTGTAAATATTATGTAATACATATCTTATGTAATACAATAAATGTTTCGATGTAAATAAAGAATATATTTAGAAATGTCACCAAGGCAACGCCGATTTACGAGTACCTAGAGTAAATGATATTCAAATTGATCTTTTGATGACGCATTTATGCCTCGTGAATCGTGCCAGATTATTCTTAGTTTTGTTTAAATTCTACACAAGTTTTAGCCTCAAAAAACTCTAAATCGAATCGTGCAAGAACGTTAGAGAGACCTATAGATAAGGCCTCTCTAAATAAGACAAAAAAAATGTAGACGACGTCACCGATAATTCTATTTGGGAATGCTTTATTATAATGACTAATGAGATGACTAACCGGTAAAATATTCTATAACGTGGATGCGGACATTAGATATGAGGCTCGTTTAGATTAAAGAGTATGATCACAATGCTTTACATTACAAAAATCGTCGTAAGCAACGGTTATTTGTTTTAACTCTGAAACGTCACAGTACGAATAGAAACGGCTCGTGTTTTCACGCTAGAATTCAAAGAAACTATATATAAATTTCTAATTATATTTGCCTGTTTACATGGTACTTCATGTTCATTGCAAATATTGTTTGAACTGCTATGAATCACGTACATTTACCGAATAAATGGAATGTTACGAGTGAATGAATTACGAGTTTTCATATTTACTTTCTAAGGTATTTCTTCAACTCACCTGTAGTAAGGTATTCTGTCCATACCTCTGGACACAAGCTTCCATGAATTCATCTATAAACTCATCGTATTCCTTGCCTCGTACTCGTTTCTGTCGTAGACCAATGTACAAAGGGTCTTCTAGAAGATCCTGAAAAATCACCCTTAATATAAGCACTTAAGAGTTCAAAATCTACGAAAATATTACGTTCCTTGAAGTATTGCTTTTACTACAAACGTATGAACGGAGAATACAGCATATTGGCCCAGATTTACGATGTTCATTTACATACTATCTTTGTATTTGTACCCAAAAACATCGTGTTTGGTTTGTGGTAGTCATATCTATAGGAATATTAATATATCAAAGCAATATATTACGATAAGTTTAGTATAAAATAGAATACTAAACAAATATTGCCTACATAAGACATTCTTCGGCTCTGACTGCCGAAAACCGATAAAAAAACACATTAAACACTTTTTATTTCATCATAATAAAAATAGTGCTAATAACGTATTATCTTAAATATTCAATACAGAGCTTATTTGCAACTAGAAATATAGCGATAAGGAAAACAAATTTATATCAGTTAGCCTTGGCATTCAAAAATTTGCATAGCTAATTTATACTTTACGCACCTGATTATCAGTGCCCACGTCCAAAGTGATGGGGAGACATTGGTGTGGCTTAATTCCGGCCAAGGCGGTATATAGGGAAAGTTTCCCTACAGGGATACCCATGCCATATGCACCGAGGTCACCAAGACCCAAGATTCTCTCACCATCCGTGAAAACTACAGCTCGAACGTCGGGCTCAGGCCTAAAAATAAAAACACAAGTATGTTGGACACTATTAAACCGGATTTGTTAGACGTAACTTTATAGAAAATGTTCTATTCATGGAATAAAACATTTGATGAGTGACGTTATTGTATTATTAAAAATTAGTTATCAGATGTTTTATGTGTAGGTATTTAGAAAGTATTTGATTAATGCTGTCATATAATATTATTAAACGCCATAGTTTACAATAAGACGAGTGATATACCATTACACAACGTTAGTCGTAAACGCAAAAATTTTGTTCATTCATCGTATGTATTGATTTGATTCGATACTATTCAATGGGAATTCTTACTTCATTGACTGACGTGGAAGAATTAATATTATTTACAGTATGTATATTTTTTCTAAACATTATAACAAAAGGAATGTGTTATATCTACTACTGGGCACGGGTCTCCTCCTTTTTGAGAGGAATTAGGCTATAGTCTACTTACTACTAGCGTAGTCTTTCCTCACGATGCTTTTCTTCACCGTTTTGAGCATGTGATAAGTACACGCGTACATGTTGCAATAGAGTTAGGTAGTATAGTTACCGTAAAACTGGCGTAGAACAGTCATATTACTAAATAATGTACTATGTCGTATAAAGCAATCGCTTCTAGTTATTGTTGTCTATCGATTTTCTCTAGCCTTAACTGGTCTAGGTCAATCTATCTTTTGACCTTCCAAGTTTCTACTTTCGTGCCAGCGTAATGTTTTTATATAACATTCATCAAACTACACTATAACTCGGTACTAAATAATTCGACCATCATTTCAGGGATATTTTTTACACTTGGACAAGATTTATATGGAAAATCTTTCAAACCTTATTATTTGTCTATGTTCCGTGTCTATCTGTGGCCAGGACACGTTTTACTAAAAGCAGGATCCAGCTTGTACTTTATTAAAAGGCACCGCTTCGTAGCAATACGTTAAAAATTCAGGAAGCTATTCTCAACATTATCACGAGGTAACAAGCCGTTTATCAACATAAATATTGTAATCTCAATAAATGGCCGTTAACATCTGAAGTGGTGTTATTGAAGTAATAAAATAGTATTAACAATTCATTGTATTTTAGAGTACCTACCACTAGTATACTGAACGTATTGTTGCCATAAATATTATAGCCTTATTTCGAATTCAATTTGAATTATAGAACATTATTTATACATACATAATGAGTGATTGTCCCGACTTATCGATTGATTGATTGATTAACTAACTGACTATCTGGCTAATTCATAAACGCCTAAACCGAGCTTGACTTGAATTTAGTCAGTCGATACACGTTTCGAAATTCCATATAAAAAACTTCTGGATAAAATAAATACATACGTGTTTTTAAGATACAACGCCTACAACAATAAAATTACGTATATGTATAGATAAGAAATATATGACGTGGAGAAAAGTCGATGTTTTAGGAACGTGACAGCGACCCCACGTTAGTTATATTACGTGCGAAGTCGGAGTGGGGGTGGCTCATCTACTTATAGCTCTTTAATTGAATTTAGAACAAGTGTTATTAATACATTCTGAAAACGTTAGTATGATACAGGATAATAAATATGTCTGTATAACAAAGATGAAGATTCTAAGATTCTTGAAGGTAAATTTGTCTATCTATATGTATTGTATATGTATATGCTACTATTTAATGAAAAAATACATATTCAATTGATATTAAACTTATCCACTTGCCATCTCTGGCATGAATTATAAAACATCTTTACGTACATGGTTGATGACGTCACGCACTGACGGAATAGAACTATCGATTTTTCGAGTCGAATGAAATCAAAACCCCGGTAAGAACACAAACACTCACCAATTTTTAAGAATGTTGAATATATGTCCCTTGTCGTTTATGGTGATGAAGAGTCCTCTGGGTCTTCTGTAAATGAGGCCAAACCTCTGACACGCCAAGCCCACGGTGGGGGTGTACACAATCGGCAAGTACTTCTCAATGTTCTCCGCAAGTAGCCGGAAGAACAACTTCTCATTTCTGTCCTGCAATAATTCAATAGAATTATTAAAAACATTGCTTGATTTTTATCAAAATTTCACCCCAACGACTCGGCACTCTATACTGGGTTCATGTTAGTCGTACTTATCAACGTGGACTAACATTTACGTTAGAATTAAACAAGCATCTAAATTGACCAACAGTAACGATTTCACACCTTTTGGGCTAAAATTACAAAGTTACAGATTACTTGTAGTGCGATAATTCATAAATAAAGCCTTCATAAAAGAACAATTGTAATCAAGAAATGTCAATCCGAATTGAACGTGAATTCACAGTCATCCATATGACCGTTACTGGATTACAGAGTAATTGTGTACCCCTACTACTCTTCCAATTAATTAACTAAATCTTGTATTCATAGATTAATTAATAAATCAATGGCGTAGTTAAAGTAAACAAAGCTTTAAATGGCCCATTACATGAATGGTTTCAGACATAATGTTGCCCATTTACAAAATTATACTCAATACAAACATCACAACAGACCTTTGTGGGTAATTGTACAAATTATGAAATACAACCGTTCATGCTTATTTTGATGCATGCATCAAACGTGCCTAATGAATGTTAACCTAATTGTATAATATGTACAAATTCTGTAGCGTATATGAATTATATGTGATCATAATTCATATACGCTACAGAATTTGTACAAACATTCCTAATTTTAGCACATCACGAATGTAACCATATTATATGCGCTTTGCTAAATATGTCAATGTCATTCACTGAATGTCGTTACTGCGAACCTGTGACGTCCAAAGGTAAAGTGAACATCACGTTTATGAGCCCACTGTAAGGTCGAATCCTTATACAACCAATAAATTAATGTTAAAAATCAGTTAACCACTTTTCTGTTGATAAAGCAGCAATCAAACATTCATGTTGTTAGTTACGTATTCCACCTATATGTTAAAACCTTTCAAATAATTCTTAATGATTATTAATTGCCCGTTGTTTACCCAGTCAAACTCGGGTTCTAATGTATTCCCGGCACAAACCTCACAGCAATCCAGATTTCGTTTTAGTGAATTGATCAAACAATTTGGGTAAGCATTCAACCTCGTACCTAGAACTCTATTCATAAACAGATTTTGTATAATAAACATCCCATACCATACCCCGTTTCCAAAAACCCAATATCTATAAATAGTTTCACAGAATCAATGGTACCTTTATCATGTTTAGTCACCTGTAACTCGACGAGGTAGAGATATTTGTTAAGGTTGTCCTCATATCTGTCAATGGATATTCTACAAATATCCAGCTGTTCCTCTTGAGTTTTGAACTTGGCTGCCAAAAGGCCATGGATCCCGAGCGCCTGGCGCTCTTCCAGTGTAAAAGCGAGACCCTAAAAGAAAAAAATATTAAGAAAAAATACACACTTTACATGCGCCCAAAGAAATAGTAAGTATGTAGCACCATTGCACATTTTATTTTATCAGCATCATGTTTAGCATCATTTGAGTCTACAGTGACATACTTAGAGTATTCTATCAAGGTCTTATAAGCTTATCCGTGAAGTGCATGACTGAGTAGTGGATACAGCTGATTCGCAGCCACTTCAAAGGACGCCCTGCACTAAACATTAATTTTAACACATTGCGTTTACAGCACATTCACTATCCGAACTGAAGACTGAGACAGAACGCCGAAACGTCAGGGTGGTGATTATAACGTCATTAATAAGGTGTTTGGAACTTTAAAATTATAATTAGTGAAGGTATAATCAGCGCCCTTACGTTTTAGCGTTGTCTGTTCTGTCGTGTGTTAAATTTTACTTCAGTTCTCAAAGTAAACTAACATTACTGAAAGTGTGCTGACACGTCTATCGATTATTCAAGAGAAGTTTAGCTACAGACATAGGTATCTCATCTCAAATATACCAGCAACATACATTTAAAGGTCATTTAATTTTAATCTGTTTCAAAAATATTTGCATATAAGATACCTATACTATTGTGCTAGTGAATCCAATTGTCAAGGCCAGTCGTTTTTGTCCACAGTAAGCTCAATACGAAAGAAAATGTAACAAACACAGACTTGCGGTGACTAATGTTTTATTGTACCAATTTCTATCAAGTCTGATCTAGTGGGAACAGAAGTTTAGTGGCAGCTTATCATCCCACTCAAACTGTAGAATTGCTAAGTGGTCTACGAGTCACTGAACGCAATTAAACTACGTGACTTATTACCATCAATCGTTTTGATAACAAAGCTCGGTTTTAGCCGGTTTGCGGGCCGAAGATTTTGGAAAAGAACGCAAATAATTTGGTACACAAAGGCAAAATCACATCTAAATCCGTAAAATAAAACTTTACTTTCCATGCTATGAGTTCTGTAACTTAAGTTATATCTAAATATAATAGCGCTACATTATAAGAATGCAAGTGAAATGACCTTGTTTAATAGTATGTTATAGAATAAACTCAAACATTCATTAGCATATATGAAGTGAATAACTAATAAGCAAGGGTGACATCGAGTTTGAAACTAGTTTTCTACAGAATACGATTGCAGTTACGGCTTCAACTAGTGTCACCAACTTGAGCAACTAGCTAGGTCCTAGTTGAAAATCAGCGCCGAGCTTCGTTCGATTTTGCAATGCCTCTAAATTTGCTCAATACACAATTATATCTATCTAAGTTTACTTTCTTTTTTTTTCTTACCTTATTGAGACGGGGATCTCTCAAGTGATCGATGCCTCTGACTACATTGGGACAGATGATGTTGCCGGTAACCTCATGGTAATCCCTGTTTTGAACGGGCTGCGGTCCGAGGGATGGGCTCTTTGTTAGTATTGACGCTAGCGCCCTGTGTGGGCCAACTACAGCGTGTGTGCAACATCTGCAACAAAAATCGGTGTTTAAAATTGGATCCTTGCATGCTTCCAGACGGTAAGTAGGGCACATAGCTCGTAAAGGCGACCTCGAGGTCAGGGATAGTGGAGACCAAACACCGGATAGTGCAGCGCGAGACGGCTTCCGACGAAATGGACGGATCTTGGTAAAGGTCGCGGTAAGGTGTAAATGGGATTGCGAGTGGTACATAACAGGACCTTGGGGAAATTTATAGAGGAGGGATTTGTTAGCTGCGGACGTCCTTTAGCTAATACGAAGATGATGACGCTTTCAAATTTTCGTATCGCAATACGCAGCTGTTTAAAAGACGTACGTTTTCAGAGCGACCTATATAGATGATTATTTAAAGTTATTTGAAAGACATTTAAATAATAACAGCGCTATTCAGCTACATATTGTTTGTTTATTTTCTGAGCTCCATTAGTAACGACGTGAAAGACTAACAATATTATTGAATATTTTAAAACTTGAGATTTTGTAACGATGTTCATTATTTTATCTATATGGTGCGAGGCTAGCGCAGTCTCCTAACAGATTAAATATATGTATATTATAAGTATGAGGAAACTTCATTAAGAGTTACTTTTAATTTTGCACCACGAGTGTGACGGGCAATCTCATTACTTCAGAGGGTGCGTCGTCACACATAATGACAGTTTAATCTAATATGATTGCACTAACTTGAAACAATTTAATCATAACCTCTGTCTACAACAAGGAAAGGGCAGGCGTACCAGTATTAAAATGATAACAAATGTTCATATTAAAAAAAACTGTCATACATTTTCTTTATTATTGTATATGTGTAGAACTTGTATTTAAGTTTTTTTGACCCAGAAATAGCTCAAGACGATAGTAGCAGAAAAATTGAGAACACAATCATGTACACAGGCTTTGAAGATTTTGAAAAAGGCGTTGGCTACACCTAAATAGTTTAGTGCAATGTATCAATTGCATGCTTATAGAAAACTCGTATACCGTCTACCAACGTTTAGTAGGTAATCAGTCTATTGTTTACATAGACTCATAGTCCTACAATAACTAAGGTTGACTGACGTAACAAATTGTTTGTATTCGTATTTATTCACGTCGTCAGACTTCATGTAAAAGACGTAAATAGTCTGAAGCCGTTTTGTTACCGAGGGAAACTACATCAGTGAACAAGTAAAATCGCCGACAAGGTTAATTTTGTGTTTAAACCTGACATCAAGAAATTCCACTGTTTGTGATGTTTCAGTCACATAAATATGTTTACTTTTAGATAGGAGAAAAATAGGAGAATATAATAAAAATGCCATTAGAGAGATGTTTCTACACCGGCATTTCCCGACCTCGTAAACAAAAGCTTTCAATAACACATTCATTATGTCTAAATTATTTCAGACATGTTAAAAAACTTCGCAAGTGCTGCTTTACAGGTTGAATAGCGCTATCCCTCTTGCAATCTTAATGAGACTGCTTGTAAACACAAGGTTCAGATCGTTAATTTTATTAAAAACTTCAATTAAAAGCGAAACTCATTACAGATATCAATCATGAATATGGATTACGTATTGTCACAGCTAGTCCAACAAAGTTGCTCCAAACAATGAACTGTCTGATGTCACATCATTTAAGTTTTATTACTAAAACACAACGATTTATTTGCAGTCCCATTATTATTCATTACCAGAACAATAACATTTAATTTCTAAAGTAATAATAAGCTATTACTAAAGAATAAAATTCTTTCCAAGATGTTCAATAGATGTATTACCGTGAATTCTTTATTTGTACACGTGTATGTATGATAAAAACGATATAACGTTCAGATAAAGAATAATAGCCTAGACAACCATAATATTCGATCTATTGCCAGGTCAAGTCATGTTTTGAGAGTTTTCAGGTTATTTGACTAATGCCTGGTTATCGTGGCAACACGCTCCACCTCTATAATTATAAGTATACATGGCCCCCCCATGTATCTAATTATAGACCCTTAGCCCACCTGTACAAACACTTAGTACACACTTCTACATACCCTTAGAAATACAGGTATGTCTTGTTATGATCTTGGAAATACTCTATGAAGCCTGGGAAAGTAAAGAAAGTGTAGAAAGGAAAATCATGATTCTTACTACTAGGTATATGATAATTGTAAACATCTGGTAGCACCTAAATACCGACGAAATGAGTGACTCACGGTTTTAGGATTGGATATGAGAACATTATAAACTGGGCTGTTATGGCGATTTCCGTGACGTAGACGTGGAGAGGAAATTAGCTAAAACGTATGTAATATTATTTAGAAACTGAAGTATCTAAACGAAGAAGTGAACTCAAAATTATTAAAATTCTGCTCTTTAAGTCTGTCTCATTAAAGTACCCACGCTCCATTCAATACTAGCTCGAAGTAAAAAAAATATTTTAAACTAATCACCCGAGAACAAATACCTGTGAGCAAATAGAAACTAACTAAACAGAAATAATCGGTTTCAAAAATAAAATATAAAAATATTTCGAACTTTTCTTAATTTTTTTTAAAGAAACATAAATTATATTATCATTAGAATTTAATAAATTTAGATTTTAATGTATATTATCTCATAATGATAAGGGTATTCTGTTTTGCTAATTTTAGCCGAAATACTTTTAGATTGTTGTTCCAGGTCCATCATATAGCATATTTGAAGCGTCAAAATACAGTTTCGCGATTGTAAGATTTATTTTGAGAAAGGAATTTGTCACTTAGCATTTTAACCTAATTAATCTAAAGAGTACAAACTAATGTTGCAAAAACGATACATTCCATCGGACCGTCTGAACGACGGACGTAGTCCTGTTCCGTTTTTTATTATTTGGGCGATCCAAATCTACAAGCTTAAATTGATTACCTGGGTTACAATTAAGTTGGCACCGTAACAACAAGTTACACATTAGGTATCCGATCCTTGGTGATTGAACTACTTCGTCTTAATAGAACTGCGAAAGCACGTGAGCATACACCAATATTTGCCATTTTAGTTAATTGAACACAAAGAAACCGCACTAGCGCAAAGACAATTATGTCTGATTGCAATTTATATAATAAAAGAAAGATTACGACACGATGCAATTTAAAGTCTTTAATCTATTGTATGAGAAAAATAGTAGACAATTGGATTAGGCTAATATCAATAACGCTGACTTAACAATGCTCCTTTCAGAAGGAAAGTGTTAGATACAAAAATCCAGTGCACAGATTAAAGTAATATTCGAGAACCTTGTTGTGCTAAACTCCGCCACGTCGGCACAGGAATCGTTTTGCGTTAAATCAGTTACTCCCGACATTGTGATAGCAATCTTGCATATAAGAAAAGTAGTGCACAACTGTAGACTGTGCAATATCAACTAATCACTATTACCTAGCTCTACTGCTTTTCTCTTTTTCAATTAAAAACGTAATCATTCAAGATACAGTACAGTTGAGTACATTAATATATGGGCCGTTCTAGGCTTTAAACATATGAACGTCAAAAAGCAATCATTAAATTGTGGTCATGATTTAGATTCATTAATATGTGACTGCTTTTTCTCAGTAATATGTATATAGCCAAAAGCACATTATTATATTAACAACTTTATTATCATATTATCTGAACAGTGTAGGATCCACAAATATGTATGCGCAAATGAATAAGATAATTACTTCGGCATACAGATGTTTTTTTTTACTAAAGATTTTTACTACTTTTTCAAAGAGTTTGCAACGTTATTTATCACTGCCAAAATTAATTACACTACGGTATTAAAAAACACTCATTTTAAAATCTTAAAAAAGCAAACGCGAAGTAAGCAATGGAAAATACTACGATACGATAAAATCTGTAAAAAGTTTTATTTCAATAGAGACTACTGTCATTTCTGTAACAATATAAACTAGATATAGATTTATTCGAGTATGTAATTGACTTCCCATGTAGAGATGATTATGAAGCTTAGCCTGCTCAGATATTATTGAAGCCACGCGGTGAAGACATATTTTTGATACATAGATTCTATAGAATTTATTGAGATATCCAACGCTCACAATATTTTGAATCCTTGAAAATGCTGATGAACTCGACTGTACCTTGAGTCGATCATATGACAATAGACATTAAAACTTGAGATCAATGATAATAATGACAGTTATGCTGTCGATTGAATACGTCATTTACGCTTTAGCTATCGATAACGAAAGATAAAAAAACCCCAATACAGATTCCAGCCGGAAGAGATTTGCTTTGGAAAATTTCCAGATTTACCTACACGCGTGAGAAACAAAACTAAGGTTATTTAAAAGTTAAGCGACTTCAAGTGAAAATTTCCAAAAGGAAAACGAATTTACGGAAAGGGTTATTTATTACTACTTATTGTTAAAGAAAATTTACATCAACTAGTAAAGTATCGATTTAACGCGAATTGTTGCAAAAAAACAGCGCAAGGCACTTGCCAAAATTCATAAACTTAGACCAGTGCCAAGAAAAACCCGCGAATGAAATTCAGGGTTCATGACCTGAGACGATTAGAGCAAGGTATTTCTACTATTTCTACAATGGATGGGCACTGCAAAACTTTTCGTCGACAATGTCAGGCATGTCATCAAATAAATAATCTACATGTTTTGGCAACGTTAACTAGTTTTGATTAGTTAGGCTGGGCTCAAAATATTTATCTTTAAGAACATCGAGGTGACCTATCACTGGCATCGCGTCACGTGTACCGAGCATATGATATGAAAATGATAAAAAAATAGACATGTACACGGAAAATAGCTGCTACAGGAAAATAAACTCATACTAGCTTATAGGTCTACAGGTCCAGTTCTTAAGTTACACAGTCACTAGTAGTAGGTTTTATTTATCAAGGACAACAAGTCTGGAGAAATATTGAAAGCCATTGATGACTTTGACGTAATGGCAAAAGGCGACGCGGCAGGCCCAGTCGGAGATGGCGAGACGAGCTCCTTCCAGAAAGACTGGTCCCTGAGAGCTGACGACAGAGAGGTGTGGAAGAAGAGTGGGGAGGCATTTGCCCAGCAGTGGGACGTTACAGGCTATTAAAAAAAAAAAAAAATGACTTTGACGAAGCGTGACGTTTGAAATAAAACTAAATTCTATAAATTTATTTTGACGAGTCGATTGGCGAAGTGAGTCCATTAAATCTTTTTTTCTTCGTTTGTAGGCATTAATATTAATGAATTTGATTTTGGACTGTGTTTTTATTGCGTTGACGTAGAAGTTTGCCTTTTTTCGGCTAAGCTTTAACCTTCACGCATTCCAGAGAATAAATGTCTAGACTGACTAGACAGACAGATGGATGGACAACACCTTTTGCTTCCTTTTGAAGTATGTAGTTTTTGTGGATACATATGAAAGTAACACATGCCCGCCGACATGTGAGTCTCCTTGAAAATTCTAATTTGGAGCAACGTAGCATAACATAATACGGCGATCGTAAGTGTCATAAAGATATGTAATGTACGTCGTCGTCTACTTCCGTCGCATTGACTCATTATAATCATATCTGAAATTATAACCGTTTTATAAATGCGAACCGTAACATTGATAATACGTCGTAATACTTAGATATCAACATACAACAATGGTAAGCGACACTCGAGGAAGGCACATCATATTCAATGTCAGCCGCGGCGTTCAAGTTTACTATTTCATTGAACGGGCCTTGTACAATTAAGTAGGTAAAGCGCAAATTGCTGCATTAATTATTTTTTCCGCAACTTGTTTTGTAATTGGCTAGTTTTTAGAGAGATCGTTAAATTCAAGTTTGGGACACGTAGCTACGGTCGGAAGCGCGGGGCGTCGGAATACCTATGTATAGAATTATTCACTATGTCGTTAAAATTTGTTTATTATTAAATAAATAAATAAAAATTATAGGCAAAACCAAATTATCAATATGAATGTTAGATTTGATAGAAGGTAGGCACTTTATGAGGGAATTGGACTCAACACTGAATACTTAAGTGTCAGCCAGCTGCAGTTTTGTTTTTTTATTACTTTAATATGATTGTTTATAGTTTTACTTTACATGTATGCAAATGTTCTATGTCTTAATATCAGCGTCTATTTTGTCATGCGAAGAAATCGTATTATAGAATCTCAACCATATTTTTTATCAGATAATAAAAAAGTAATAACTCTATATAGTAACTAGAAAACATAGAATAAATCTTCGTTCGATAATTTAGTTTGAATAAGTTATATCATTTTAACACGGTGTCACAACCTGCGATACGCTTTGTGTTCATTCTTAATGGGCATAGAAGAAGAAGTGAAGATTTTGAAATAAAACTACTTTTTACGGATTTTATCGCGGTATATTTGATATTATTTTAACCCGACGTTTCGGATCCTTTACAGCATCCGTGGTCACGGGCAGACCGTAAAAATCCAAAATCCGTAAAAAGTAGTTTTATTTCAATGTCTAATATTCGCGTAAGTTTACGAAAACAAGAAGTGAAGATTAGGGTAGCTACATTTATTCATATCCAGGCGCATATTGCTGCTGGTTTGCACAAGCTTTCTGGAACGCACAAGGACTGCATATGGATTTTTAATTCTTCAATGTAGGTTCGCCACATGTCTATAGATGAAACCATCAGTTCCCTGCCCGATATGTTTAATCTTTCGGCTATGTAATAGAAGCGAGAAAAAAAAACACTAACATTACTCGGTCTGGAAATCAGGTCCATGACCTTTCGCGCAGTGGTAATTAAAACCTTAATAATTTGACTTTGAATTTTACACAAATGAATGAAGTAGTAAGTTAGGTAGTAGTATACATACAATACTTTTACACCATCAAATAGTTGGCATGGATCACTCAAACCAGTTAAAATTATCTGTGGATGACGTAACTGACGTAATTACCACGCCTACTGTGACGTAAAATGGGGGCAGGGAAAAATAAACAATTTAAAAATCCTTTGAAAAAACTCATGTCAGTGTTTGTCAGTGTTCATATTTTGATGGATTATGGCTATACAATATTATTTTTATCAAACAATAAGATATAAAATCTTGTTGCTAATTGACAAAGTAGGAGTTTACCCTACACTTAATCAATCAAGTTCAAGTACTGCTGATAAAGTTTATTTGTTGGTAAATAAAAACAGTTTTGTTGTAGTGAAAAACATTTTGTTATTCTGGCAATCCACTAACAGTATTTTCAGTCACCCCATAATCGTGCCAACTCACATTATAATAGAATGGGCTAAAAATAGAAAGTAGGTGTACCTACATGTAATTTTTGTTTTGAAGAAGAGTGAACAAGTATATTTAGAAAAACGTTTTGAGAGGTAAATACTAAGTGTAGTGTAGTAATACATAAGCATAATGAAGTATTTTCTGTTTGACAATGAGACACAACTTTTATTTACTAATTACTATACTGCCATACTAGAGTGAACATAAGTACAATTTTGAATAAAATACCTTTGGGAATTTGGGCCAAAACTATGGCTACAGGTATTTATGGAATGAAATTATGGAAATAAATGTAATTATGGAATGAAAGGCCAAGTATTATTGGTGAAATTTAAAAAAATAATGTCATTTAGCTGACTATAAAATTTACCTTAAGTAAGTAATTCATTTTAATTAACTTTACAGGCTAAGAGCAGATGAAGAAACTACCTAGCCTACCTAGTATATCAAAGGAATCAATCATAAATAAAATTATACACATTCCAGTTAGCAGTAACACCTGTGTAAGTGATATAAATATTTATAAATAGATATCACACAATCCGATACTAAATTAAATGATGTAAAGCTGAGATAATGTGTGACACATGTCTCTTATCAGTAAAAATAATACAGCAATCTGATGCAGATATTGTCAACACTTAAAATCAATGTTTACTAAAATAACTCTGTCAAGAATTTTATTGAATCTTTTATCTACAGAGTTAAGCTTTTATGCTGCATGATGCAGTCACTGCTATGACAATTAGTAAGTACCTATCTAAAGGAATTTTAATTGTACTGTACTATATACTACTGTCTAGAACTGCATATTTGACGACCTGTTTAGCTCAGCGGTAGTTAACGCTGCCTGCTGTGCTATGGATCCCGGGTTCGAGTCCCGGTAGGGACAAATGTTTGTGTGATGAGCATCAACATTTGTATCCGAGTCATGGATGTATCTATGTATAATATGTATGTATTTACGAAAAAAAAAAGTATATATGTATTATATCAACCATCTAGTATTCGTAACACAAGCCTCGTTGCTTACCACGGAACTAGATGGCGCTGTGTAATAATGTCCGGAAATATTTATTATTATTATCTACTAACAATAAATACATAAATAGGACTACACTAGAACCGAATGGCGGGAGTCGAACATGGGATTGAAGATTAGGTACTTAAATTACAATTGTTTGTCAGAAATTAACACATATTTTATTTTTAAGAAAATTCACTAGGTACATATTGTGTATAACTCCTAAACCATTCATTTGTAAAGTCATAGCCTTACAAACGGTTGAAGCAAACAATAGTATTGATTTCGTTTTACGGATCAACATAATGTCAAAACTGACGACACAGATTCGCAAATCAAGAAGAACAAAAACTATGAATAAAAAGTCGTTACTTATGTTCAATGATAGGTATGTATAGCAAAATAGGAATAAAACCTTGAAATAAACGCTGCGACGGAACACCTCGATAGGTCCAGCATAAGCTATAAGATTCAAATGCCGAATTTAAAAACTGGGAAGGAAAGCCGATACATCTTCGACACGAATAACCATTGTTCACCGCGATTGTTATTACTGGAATATTATTTTATATTATTACGGTATCACGAACAACCGTTGTGTGACCGTTTCATTACTACTTATAGCTTACAATTTGTTTATAGATCCGATTCATAAAAAACAGCTGTCACGTTATGTAAACTCCAAAAATAAATTAAAAGGTACTCACAACAAAGATTTAGACGCTGTGGAAAACATTTCAAAAACTATTTCTCATTTACACAAAATGAAACCCTCTG
Source organism: Craniophora ligustri (assembly GCA_905163465.1). NCBI lineage: Eukaryota > Metazoa > Arthropoda > Insecta > Lepidoptera > Noctuidae > Craniophora > Craniophora ligustri. The sequence goes on along the minus strand of LR990965.1, from coordinate 9,628,762 downwards.
GAAACCGCACCGCTTTCGTGTAGTGTAATTACTGAATTTATTATATTTTACGAAACAATTTCAGTAACGCCCTCCATCCATGTGGCAGTGATTTTGACTGATCGTGATCTAACTAGAGACGGAGTATTATTACTAAAAAGATACTAATTCGTATTAACGTCACTAGCTGATAGTCGAGTGATAACAAGAAACATCAAAATTCCATATTTACAGAACGCTAATAATTTTTACTTCATAATCATCATCAGCCTGTATTCGTCCACTGCTGGACGTAGGCGGGAGGCCTAGTGATCTGGCGTTCATTATGAGAGGCCTACGTCCAGCAGTTTCAACTAGGAGCCGAAAATCGAGCTCTGTGGCCAGAGCTCGATTTTCGGCTCTAATTTTTACTTAACCCACAAATATTTTTGAAATGTTCTTATTTATCATGATATTATTGATAAATCGCTGTAATATACATTTAAGGTTTGGAGATATATTTACTTTTTACTGAAAAGGGTTCATAATAATGTTGACCTGTGACATGACCGAAGTGGGTAACTTCAGAATCTTGCATTAGTAAAACTAATCATGCCACACCCATCGAATCAGTAGCAACTTGCAAGAGAGTGTTAGAGCTAAAAAAAGGTCATCTTAAAGTTAAAACTAGTCTCAGAAATGTCTATGTGGTAATATTTAAATGGCACCATTTTAAATAATTTTTTTGAGCTAGCGACTTTTTTGATCCCATCATCCCATCGGGTAGAGGGTCTCCCTCTCCTTCTTTTTCCTTGAGGTCCATCTTTTATCTCTAAGCCTCGCTATGTAACCGGACCCCCTCCATTTTAAAAGGTCCCTTTAATCCTAGAATTGTTCTAAACTAAAAGACGATTTAATTAAATACAATAATAGCGCCAACATTTTCATAAACAATATTATTTTTTTATCTTACGTCGATTTATGTACGTTCTATAAATATCTATGAAAAATTTAAGTGATGAAAACATTTTGACATTTGACACTGACAGTTTGAAGAACTGAAAATTCATATTTTCCGGCCCAAATAGTGTAAATACACACAAGAAAGATACGAATGTGTTTGGTTATAAAACATTATTCTTGTTGACTGTGACAAAAGCCGATGCCATGATTCGAGAAGATGACCCCCAGTTTCGGATTACGCCGTTCCAGCAAATGGCATCGGCATGTTCTGGAGCTCTTATAACCTCGTTATTCAGTAATTCTTCTTATTTTTTTTGCTCATTAATCTATTATGTAAACTATTTATGCTGTAACCGTATTCACGCACTCATTTGCAGTGACTCCGCTTGATGTGGTTAAAATAAGATTACAAGCTCAGCAGAAGGCATTGCTCTCGAATAAATGTTACTTATATTGCAATGGTCTCATGGAACATTTGTGTCCCTGCGGGGACTCCGCGTGGATACCCAGACGAGTACATTTCCATGGCACTATGGTAAACATATCTACTATTTCATAGTATCTACTTTTTATGCAACCTACCATATTTTAGTGTTTTTGTAATTTCAGGATGCGTTTTATAAAATAGCGAAATTAGAAGGAGTGTCCGCGCTATGGTCCGGGTTAAGTCCTACTCTCGTATTAGCTCTTCCATGTACAGTAATATATTTTGTGTCCTATGAACAACTGAGATATAGAATGAAAACATATTACAATGAAGTAACCCTCAGCAGTAAGTAATTTAAAGCTATATAAAATTATATTTTTATAAACTAGTACTTAATTTTATGTATTAAATTAACATACATCATTCTGCACTTTAAAAAAATATAGTATAGTGTATTAAAATATAAATACCGTATTTGTTTTTGAGTGACATCGTTATTATCAGATGATACTCTGATCTTTGTTAAGTTTCATATCAAGTTAAAGTTAAAATATCGGTCACTGGAATTTTGAGTACTATATTATAATATGGAACTAAAATTGATAGACTTAAAGTCACTGTTTCTGTATTATTATGATGATGTACATAATATACATATGGTAGGAAATAATCAAGTAAATTTATTAGTACTTACATAAGCATATATACTTCGATACATGTTTAGTTTCTTAACCTTGAATTCAAGGTTACAAAACAATCAACTTACTGATGTTTATGTGTAAATTATCTATAATTTAATGCTAGTTTTTTATTTTACACATCAGTAAACAACTTTAACTTAAATTTGTTAACTTTTGAATGGTAATTGTTAAGTTTAGGTGTATAAAGTGATTGAACTTAGGTTTAAAAAAAAATTATTAACTCCAATACTAGTTGTGTTGTTCAGGAAGTCTAAACTCATGCATAATTATGTTGATAAGCATCCACTCTTGACCTTGACTTGACTTTATTACTGCAAAGAAGAATCTTGTGTATTAATTTGGTTTGGCAATAAATGGCTGCATGTACTAATAAAAATTGTTAGTATTTTTTTTGGCTCACAAAAGGTACTAACCAAGAGAGTGCCAACTGCATTAAATACTATACTCAAATTGTATATACTATACTGAATTTGTCAGATTCTCCGATCAAATGGATTAAAAAAAACTTTTATCTGTTTTATACTTAACTTCTACTACTCTTCACCATAATGTGTATTTTATTCTTTTATGTGTTGTGTATCCTTCTTTTTAGCGGTGCAGCCAATGTGGATACCATTGATAGCTGGAGCCACGGCAAGAATGACAGCAGTTACAATTGTTAGCCCTTTGGAACTTATTCGAACAAAAATGCAATCGAAAAAGTTGACTTACTCAGGTAAACTTAAATGTTTCTTTATTTTCATTTTAAGGTCAATAATAATTAAATTTCTGGTACCTGTTAGTAATTATAAATGAAAAAAAAAAAACATGGATGTTGTAATAGACTCAAATGTCAGGTTAAAATACAGTTGAACTGCAGGCCTTCTATTTTGTCATATTTCAAGACAAAACTAGCATTTTCCCCACTGGTCTTTTATAATATATAAAACAGTAGCTTCTACGTAGAGTTAGTAATTGTATCCAATCTGCTAATTATTTCTACCCTGTTTTAAGAAATTATTGATTCCACATACAAACGGGACAAAATATATCCTATGTCCTCCACCAGGACTCAAATAAATAATCTTCATATAACATTTCAACTAAATCAGCTGTTTTAAGCATAAAAACGTAACAGAAGTAATTAAAAATATTATCAATTATTATAGATAATGGATTAAAATTGAGTAAGATGTATTAAAATATTATTTTTATTTCAATTTCAGAAATTGTGATAGCATTGCAAAACGTTATAAAATACGAAGGTATAAGAGGACTGTTCCGAGGTCTTGGTTCTACTTTATTACGAGATGTACCATTTTCAGGTAAATATCTTATTTTATTGAATTTTCATTCACAGCTCCAATTAGTTAGTCACTTAATTAGTTAACAAATTGTTGGTCTAGTGGTCGTAAAGTACGACTGCTAAGCAAGAGGTCTCGGGTTCGATTCCCAGATCAAGCAGTGTTATTGTGTTTTTCTGAAATTCCCAGTAGAAGCTTGGAGTTTGGATTTGTGCCCGATTGGTGGAAATACGTTCGCCTGCTATGACATGGGACCTGAAACACCAGAAAATTGTGTGTGTACACCTCTGCCTAACCCTCTGGGGATGACAGGCGTGATAGTACGGTTGTAATTTAAACGTAAATTGTCGAAAATTACCTACATTGTTAATCTTATCATACAGTCCTCATATAAATTCAAGAGTCAGACAGATTTTATGCTAATGTACATTGTAAAGACAAGTTCTTACCATTTAATATTTCATGATGAATTTAAATTTTATTGACTTAGTATTATTAACTTTTAAGGTTTATATTGGACAACATTTGAAACAACAAAGAAGCTATTCAACAAGCCGGATTCGGAAAAGAATACATTTTTATTTAATTTCTTCTGTGGATCAGTTGCAGGCAGCGTAAGTTTAATAATAGTTTCTTTTTTACAATTCCAGTTCAACTTAGTTGACTTACATAGTGTAGTAATATGACAACTATATTATAATTCTATTACAGATCGCCGCATTCGTTACACTTCCTTTTGATGTCGTGAAAACTCACCAGCAAATAGAATTAGGAGAAAAAGAAATTTATACAGGTTGACAACTTTTTATTTATTGTTAATATTGGATGTTACTCATTTTCTAAAACAGAAAACTATTAAAATATATAATTTTATAGATTAAGTACCATACATATACATACATACATACAGCTTGAGAGTTCTGGACTATTTAATATTTTGAATAATGGGAACCCATACCTTCCATACCTCTGAAACACACCCAATTTAATATTTTCTTCATCATTATCATCAACCCATTAAAAATTATTTTTCCACTGCTGGGTATTGGTCTCCTCTTAGCGATATTAGGCTACAGTCCACCACGTTAGCCTAGTGCAGATGGGCAGGCTTCACATACCCACCTCTAAAAAGTATATTGCCTTGGGTTCAAGCTCGAGACCTATGACTCACTATCCACCAGTCACATTACTAGGGTATCACTGCTTTACTGCTAATTACTTAATTTTCAAAGAAGCCACTTATTTCCAGCAGATTATAACTATCCCTGTTTTTGTTGATTTGGTTATTGTTTCAGATGGTAAAGTCCACCAAAGAGCCTCAAATATGAAGGGGATTGCACAGAATATTTACAAAAACCATGGATTCAAAGGTCTATTCACTGGTCTTTTGCCTCGAATATTTAAAGTGGCACCAGCATGCGCCATCATGATTGCGACATTTGAATATGGAAAGCAATTTTTCCAAAAATACAACACACAGAAATATAAGGAAAAACTGCAGAGGTAGTTATAATTTTACCATAATTTTTGTAACACACAAGTTTAATCATTTAGATCATCTATAGGCAGACTAGTCATGTTATGTCTTTTTTCTTGCTTTAGTTTAAATATGCTAGATAATATTACTTTATATATAAGAAGAATATTGAGGTCCTTGTTTTGATTCCCAGTTGAGCAGTGTTATTGGGTTTTTCAATCAGTTGAAGCTTGAGATTTGGATTAGCGCCTGATTAATGGCAATAGGCTCACCCCCCAATTAGACGCAATGTGGGAGTCCATTAAGTACTCCCAATCATCATATCATATACATATAAGAGGCATGCAAAGGATACAGACTTACATCAGTTACATCACACCTGTATCCTGTGCTGGAATAGACAGAGGATATAGAGATAGTATGTACATAGAGACATCCATGACAATCCTGTACATACTTGTCACACAAACATTTGTCCCTGCCAACATTAGAATAAAAGCGGCAATAATCAGGATGTCAAAATATATATGTTTATAGTTTCTACAAATTCTCTAGTTTTTTTTTCAGTAAAGGGATAGAAGTCACAATTATTAAGACTGAAGATGGTTAAGTTGGAACTTTGTTTAAGGTATTGAAGGAGTATTTAGGGTAGGCTGTATATAGGATAATTTGTAAACAGAAATTGATGTAGTACCTACCTTGTAGAAAAAATTAGCTTGTACAGTCATTACCAAATCAAGCCAAGGTGTAAAGATTGGATCATCAATTTATTTATAATGTTGGATACAATATATGTAAATTAAATAAAATACCCAAATTGATTGAAGTATCTGAAGATTGTGATTTCTATATTAGAAAACAATGTTCAATGGTATTAATGCACCAATAGTTTGGCACAGACTGTACAGTAATTTTAAGTAAGTTTACATTTCTTGAAAAATATTTTGAAATTCAAATTCAATATGTTCATAATTGGATTTTTTATGAAACTCTTTTGTTTTTTTTTATTACAGGCATCAAGAGATAGTGTTGATGGGCCAACCATCAAGCAATAAAGATTACTCGTAACATTTCGCGGGAATATTTTATATTAGCAAAATAGTAGAGTCAAATGTATAGAACTGTGTTAGAGTTAAATAAGTATTTTATGGCTGTTCATAGTTTGTAGTTACCTAAATGAGTAGTTATAAAAAATAACCCATATCAATGGTAACAAATGGAAACACAAAATCATTTTTGTTGTAACTTAGCTAAATTATCTAGTAGCTTATAAACTCATAAATGCACCTAACAACTCTCCTCTAACATGATTTATGTAATATGGTGTTTCAACATCACAACAAATGCAATTTTCAAATTATCTCATAGAAAAAAATACATAAAATTGCCTGTTGCTATTTTATAGTGTGCCTGACAGCAGGCTGTTGACAAATAATTATGACCAAGGGCTTCTGCATTAGCAATAACCATTTCATTATGTACCTAAATAAGACATTTAATACACTTTTAAGTGTTTAAAAATGACCACATGATATGTTAATTTAAATAATGACTAATTAGTGGATAACACTTATGTGACTATCCTCAAACAGTAGTATCTAATATTTCCGTTTCATTTTTATGAATTTGTATTTTTTTTTGTTTTATCTTTATTTTTATATATGAATATTATAATTTATTGTACAATTGGGATGTGTGTAAATATGACTACAGAAGTTCCTGTTTGTAAATATTTTCCCAATTAATTTGTAAATAGTAAAAAATAAAAAGTTATGTTACAATTTACTTGTTTAATTTTAAATGTAACCAATATTATTGGAATGAAGTTTCTTATGTGGTGTTGCGGAGGGGTACCCTAGCTGCAAAATAATGTGTGATATTTTTTTGTATATAATAATTTAATCAAATAATTATATTCTTTCTACTTCAAATAGAACTTGAAAATGTCCCACAACAGCATTTCTTTTATCTTATTATAATAAGGAACTTTATTCCTAGCTGGTGTCCCACAACACAACAGTTTTTTTAAAGTAAAGATATTTTACTATTAAGCTATTTAAATACTGTCTCAATACATGTGCTGTAATAATATGAAATAAATGCTTCCATGTATTCAATCAGGCTGCTTAGTTATTTTTCTTAGTAATAAAATGATTTATCTATTTAAATAAAAACAAAAAATCATGAGTTGTGGCAGAATGGTAGGACAGCCTTTGCTTTACAGTTGGAATAACCTTTTGCAAATAGTTATTCAGACAAATAGCATGTGCAGATTGGAAATTGATTACAAAACATTATTCTGTGCTTTTATATAATGGATGAGGAAATAATAATACGACATATGGGCTGATGACGATGATGATATGAGCAATTGAACCATATTCTACATAAAAACGTCTCCCCAGAACATCTGCCATCACTTGGTTAATAATAGTATGAAACAAAAATAGCTCACCAATTATACCTTACTTTATAGGATACCAGTAATGACAAATAAAAGAAACTGAGTACTCATAAAAACTTATTTATTATTACATATCCTTAAAAGTACCTAATGAACAATAGATCCCAATGGCTCTGCTTTTATATTGCCAAGGTCTAATCTACTATCAATGGATTCATCTATTTGGCCGACGATCGCTACATTGTCACCTCGTATTATATGGAGTCCAAGAACCACTTGCGCCACGCCAGTCGAGGAGGAGAATACTCGTTCATGGGATTCATCCAGAATTATGTTAATAGTTTGATCAAACCCTTTTAGAGTTCCAATAAAGTTCCGGCCGTCTGAAGTTATCACTGACACTGTTTGATTCACATAATTCTCTAGCCCCGAAGCCATTGCCTCTCAATTTTGAGATTTTATGAAATAAAATAAATGTAGGTTATTAAAAATAGCCGGCAGTAATTTATCGTAATCTTGAAATTCGTTCACGCACAATCACGCGTCGCTCAATTTAATAATCAAAACATGACAAATTGAGGAAATTGACGTTAACTGACAATGACATCTATGCCAAAATTGACGGATGAGAGTGTGATTGTGAGTTTAAAAAAAACAGTTACTTATTAAGGTATCAATAATAGGACTGTTTTACATTAAAATAAAACAGTTATTATGTGCCGAAAGAAAGACACAGCGTTTATGTGAAGAAGCTGTCTATGATCTTGCCATCAAGGAGCATATTTAGTTAAAAACATACCTGTTTGTCTCTGTTTTTCTGAAGTTACCATGAATTCCATCCGGCAGGGGCGCTGCGTCCTTCCCGCGCGTCCGTTGATTCACTTCATAGTGTCTTCACTCACCAGCAAGGCCCTTGCTCTAACGCTGTGTCTTTCTTTCGGCACATAATAACTGTTTTATTTTAATGTAAAACAGTCCTATTATATGCCTAGTCGAAAGACACAGCGTTTATGTGAAGACTTGTTTGATATCTGCTGGTGATGGTAACTGCAAACGCTATGTGAATTGGATATAAATGTATAAAATACCAAGAATTGTTTCTTATAGATTAAACATTTATTCTTATTAATAATCAATTATTATTTTTTCTAACATTATATAACAAAATATAAGTAAGAATTATAAACGACTCATTTATATAGTTACTATATTATTATGTAGTATGGTTATCTACTACTACAATAAACAAAATGTTATTAATTAAGATATTATAATAATTTGGCACTCAGTCTCATGATCATTAACAATCAATATTATAAAAAGGGTGCATCTACAGTAGATGCTAATTAAGATCAATTCTATATTTGTAATTATCAATTAAAATATAAACTCTAGACACTTGAGAAATTTGATCTAAGTAAATCCTCATTCTTATCTTTCTGAATGATTTCCCTGCAATGAAATAAAATCTAAAAGTTTTATCACTTTTCCAATTGCCTGTTTTTATTCTTTCTTCAATTACAATGTACATTTTTCCACCAGCCTTTGAATGCTACTGCAGCTCTAATACTCCCTGGTGGTGCAATTATGTCTACTGCTTTAAAAACAAATTTAACCCATCCTGCAATTAGGGTTCTAGTAGCTGGCTTAACTTACCCTTTAAGAGGAATAAATAAATAAACTGGATATATTACTATTTACCCGACTATGTTGAGAAGTCTAAATTAATTGTTTGATATGTCTTACAGGACATATATGTGCATTTGGGTGTTTCACCAATGACCATCCTGACTGCCTGTAATGGCTTGAATCTGTTATTATCCAAACCTGGACCACAGCACAATGATGTCCTCTTCTTCTATGCAGTTGTTTTGAGATATGTCTAGTAAGGTAAGGTCATGTATTCTTGGACCTGATGCTAAGAGCAAAATTAATGCAGTTCTTCTATATATATCAAAAAACGAATTGGTGCAATAAACAGTGGTTTCTAACCAATTAAATAATAAAGGGATATGCCATAAAGGCGATTTTGTAGGTTTGAGTTTAATCAATGCAATGGCTTTTATTACTTGTTAACAAAGGGAATTTTTTGGAAAGGTTTTCTATGGTTGAAGCACAATAAGTAGAAATAGCAGATTTATGTAATAATATTGTGTTATAGTACAATATTATTGTATATTTTTTGTATATAGTGTATATTGTATATTATATATATATACACTATAAAATAGTTTTAAATAAAGATTTGCTAAAAAACCTTGCAACATCTCTGGATTTTTATTATTAACATTATATGTGGTGGAAAATGCTAACCACCTGTTTATAGGGGTTTTGTATGTGGTTTAGAGTGCTAGTTCGCCAACTGCTACTCAATAATTGTATTTCCTCTCTATTCCAGTTTGAGAGCTGATCACCCCTCCCCCCCCCCCAATTTTGGGAGGCTTGAATTTTTCAAGCTTGGAAGGATAATTTGTCCACCTGTGGGGGACCTAGACCTGTTGTTTGATCGATTAGATTCTGCTGCAGATCCAATATTGGCAATAGATCTGCTAGGGCTCTGGCTTTGAGGTTGGTTAACCAAAAGTACTGGTCCCAATGTGGGACTATTCAGGTGAACATTCCCTTGGCTTTGTTCAAATGTGCCAGTACCCAAGGGACTAGATTGGGTGGGGGAGAACCCAGCCCAACTGACAGTTCCAATTTTGAAGGAAGGCGTCGCAGAAAACTGCTGACCCATCTGTCGAGTCCCAGGTTACGTACCGCGGGAGGACTGCGGTTTCTTTTGATGCAAACAAGTCTATGTCTGGCACGCCCTATTTTTTGAATATTGTAAGCCACCCTGGCTTGGATTTGCAGATGCCACTTGGGCACAGGCTTTCCTCTTGAGAGGTGATCTGCAATCCTGTTTAACCTCCCTGAGAGGTAAGAAGCCGACAGCGTTATGTTGAGCTGCTCGGTCAAGTGAAGGAGTTTGTCTGTTAGGCCCAACAGGGGTAAGGAACGGGTACCCCCTTCGTTCCTTATGTAGGCTATCAGGGTGCGATTGTCTGAGTGTACCAGTACGTGTGCACCCCTCATGTCTGCACCTTGTTGTGATAAGGCTGCATACACGGCATACATCTCCTTCACATTGGAGTGCCACTTTAGCTGGCGAGGACTCCAATTGCCCGACAACATTATGTTGTTCAGGTGTGCTCCCCAGCCCGCGTCCGCCGCGTCTGTGGTTGCACTTTTAATCTTGCATTTTTAGCCACTTTAGTAACTCTACTCAAGAGTCTACTAGAGGAGGTAACATCCTCTTTTGCCTTGGTCTGCCTCCTCTGAATGATTTTAGTAAAATCGGTGTTCTGCGATAGTGCAGGTGACCATTCAGTGTCGCTAAATTGGCAAGGTTTATTATACCCAGCCCTTTCTGTACCTTCCGGAGACAGGCCATTTTCTTTTACAATAAATTGGTTGACATTTCTGTTATATTCAGTACTTTTTTGACAGGAAGAGATATTAAATTGGATTTTGTGTTCCATGTCATGCCTAAGTATTCTAGTTACTGAGTTGGGGTGAAAAGTGATTATTGATAATTCACTTGCCAACCCAACTTTATCAGGGTTCTACAAGCTTTGCTTGGTTAAATAAACTATTGATAATTAATAAATAAAAAATAAATTATTATCCTTATGCCCTGTCTCCGAAGGATTTCCGCAATCCAATTGGTAACAGAAGCGAAAGAGTGAGGGGCTGATGAAAGACCGAAGGTTAGGGCTGTTTACTGCAATATCTCGCCTCCATATATTATACGTAGAAAACGCCTGTGGGTTTCCTTTATGCATAAATGGAAGTAGGCTTGGTGGAGGTCGATTTTTATCATCCAGTCCTGATCTTGAAGGAACAGAATAATATCCACTCGAGAAATGAGTTGGGAATGACGAGTTGAGACATGCATAATCAGTTTTCTTAAATTGAATATGAGTTGTACTCCTCGTCTGGGTTTTTATCAAAATCATCTTTGAATGAAAACCCGGTGCGGTTAATTTTAGTTTCTCTAAAATGACCACTTCCTTGAGTTCGCTTATGACTTGTGTCATTTTTGCTGATTGCTTTGTAGCAAATCTGGTTATTATTTTCTTGCAAGGATATTGCACGGGAGGTTTTGATAAAAAGGGTATACAGCCCATGGCTATAAAATTTTGAACATATTTGCTCGCCCTCAGCTGTGCTCATGTCTGAACATGGTACCCCGCTTGAATATCCTGCATTGATAGTCACTTGTCTTTATTAATGTTGGAGTTGTCATGGGAGTCTGTGAGACAGGGGAATATGATATATATTCCCCTGACTTAGATTTTATATGATAGTTATTATAGTAATTATTTCTCAACTTTTGATTTATTTTCCTTATCAAATTTTCTTGATTTAGAGGACTATTAAATTTTTTAATTTAAGTTAGTATTATTACTGTCACTAAATTTATTTTTATTCTTTAAATAACTTGGCATGTTTAGCCTCACCTGGGATATCCCCAAAGAGTATACCAGCGGAATACGAGCATCCCTATTAATTAGGTGTTTCAAATTGGGTGGAATGTTTTGAAACGCAATTTTTAAATTGACATTGTTTATTTCTTTTAGAATACGGTCACATCTAACCTCAATACATTCTGCCTGTTTTGTGCAATTAACCTGCATACATGACTCCATGTTTTTATATGATGGAGATAACAGACCAAATATTTCTGTAAATTTACCTGAGTTTGCATTCAGTTCCGTACCTGCATTAGAAGCCTAATATATGACGTCCTGTAACCATTTTTTATATAGTTGTCGACTATGTACAAGACTGCATTCGATAATCCCGCTAGTAAATGTTCAGTATTAGTTAATTGTTCCCTTATTTAAAAGACAGAGCTCCTCATCTAATTTCAGACCTGTAAATCTCACAATCACATCGCTACTACGGGTAGCGAAGTGAGCCTGTAATGCTTTTTTATATCTTATGCCTTTCCAAGCTTGCGAGTTAGACTGTTGTAAATAACTGATTTCCGCTAATTTACTTGGGTCAGCACTAGGTATAATTTTATTGTCATCAAGTTATTATTAACTTTCCTAATGACATATTAGTTGTAGGTATAAAAAAAAAATTTTTGTTTCGGACATCTTGGAATGGCCGGCATTATCTAAACTATTATTAGTTTTGTTACTATTTAATGCATTTAGGTATGAAGGAATCTGAGCTACGCACTCAAAGGAAATCGACTTGATTTATTAGCGAGTCTTAACAGGTTCTGACCTGCTTCGACTTGCGCCTGGATCTTTTGTTTGGTGGTGGGTCCGCAAAACCCTCCTCATCTACTGAAGATGAGGAAGAGCTGCTGCTTTCTATTGAGCTAGAGCTCCTAGCACTTCGCCCTCCCTCGGGAGCGACGACTTGCGCAACGGAAGCCTCCGACTGATTCATAAGTACAAGTAGGTACTCACCTGACTGCCGCTAACGACGACACCCACACACACTACATTAAACTTATGCGATAAAGCACTTATTTCAGCTAAAAAAAATAAAAAATCAAAGTAGGAACACTTAGTTCTCACTTTTACAACTTTGGAAAATTTTCGCTCCTTAAGCTACGAAAATCACAAACGCTATGAAGTGAATCAACGGACGCGCGGGAAGGACGCAGCGCCCCTGCCGGATGGAATTCATGGTAACTTCAGAAAAACAGAGACAAACAGGTGTTTTTAACTAAATATGCTCCTTGATGGCAAGATCATAGACAGCTTCTTCACATAAACGCTGTGTCTTTCGACTAGGCATATAATAAATAGGCTGATGATGATGATGATGAATGAGATAAACTTAAATAAAGCTACAGTATTAAAATTTGTCGCTGAAAAGGACAGTGACGGATTAAGTGAGCACATTTTATAATAAGGTAATTATTGCTGAATAAACAAAACTGGCGTTGAGCTCTGTGGCGTTCACGAATATAGGCTGATGATGATGAAACAAAGCTGTCTTTCCTGCGTCAATAGTGCATGCGGTGTGGCGTTCGCGTCGCCTTTACGTTTTCTTAATAATTTATTGTTCTTGAAAGACAACATCTGTGGGCTGCATGGGCTGCAGCGCAATTAGGTTTCCTTCAACTTTTTTAGAGGACAAAATCAGTATAGCTAACGTACTCACGGTACTCCATACCTACGTATATCGTACATAGGAATGATATCAATATTAAATAAAATACTAAAGAGATATTTGGGTTTACTTTTTTCTGTTCCGTGGGGTTTGCAAAAGAACAGAGTACCTACACAGTTTATTAATCTGTGCGGTTAGTGGAACAGGATAATAAGCGACTTTTTTTTTAGTGGGAAAGTGAAGCGTCCTAGTTTTGTTTTATCTTCTAAAATGTGTGTTTCAATTAATTTGAATGTATATTATTAATGGATTATTAACCGTTAAGTTTTCGTAAACGTGAATGAGTTGGCAAAAGAAACGAAACATTGTAACGAGACTTTCAAACTCTCCCAAGAAGTCCGCGTTATGTTCCAATAAATAACCACATCATTACTGAAACTAGGAAAAAATATATATCATCCTTCAACCACATTCACCAAATAATCATGGCTTGTTCTTACTCGGTCACTCAATGGATCGTACCGTACTAGTACAATCTGTCTTAATGTACTAGTTCGGTCTTCTAGTGTGTGTGTGTCGGTCCGACCGGTTTCGGTCACGGCGACCTCTTTATGGACTCTGTTGTCGCTGGTGAGCTCGCATGTGGCATATGTAGCCGATTTATTTGTCTTCTAGAACTATTAGTACAGTAGTACCGTAGTACATTGAAAGACTAGATAACAAGGACCAAGTTGATAGTTGAATATTATCATACATCCCACTCTTTCATGTGCTGATTTTATCAGTCTCGCTCGTTCAGTCGCATGTCGTGTCTTTGTAGTACCCACATCCAACAGTACTATGTAGCACGCGACTATTCGTTCAGAACCAGCGACTAAGAATAATTACATTGCAAACGAACGACGGGGCTTGAAGGTTCTCGAGTGGTGAGCACGTACTCCGCAAGGTGGACCGACAACCTGGTTAAGGTCACTGGTTGCGGTTGGCGCAGGACCGATCGTCGTGGCGATCCTTGGGGGAGATTTATGTCCAGCAGTAAACGTCTAACAATTGATATGATGATGATGATGATGAAACGAACGACGAAGTACTAAAAGACTGATGTACTAAAGGAATAGTTCTGTACTTGTCAGCGTCGGGAACTAGTTCCTATTAGTACATAGTACATGTACAATACAAGGCTAAAATCATCAACCATTATTACTTATCATCCTGTCCTCCATCATTTCACTAGTATCCGAAACACAAGCCTCGTTGCTTAGCTCGGGACTAGATGGTGCTGTGTGTCATAATGTCCAGGAATATTTATTTATTTATTTAAAATGAATAAATATTGAAGACTAGGCTGTATGGACTAGTCTGTTTTGCCTTATCTCGAAAGGAAAAAAAAGGGTAAGCTTGTCACAGACAAATGTCATTTAAATCATGTCGAGAAAAAGGCGGGAACTTGTTGATAGGGAAAGGCGCGCTTTTATAAAATTTTTGGAAAAAAAAATAGTTTTTTTTAAGTTTATTGAACACAAGTTTTATTAGTATTTCATTGATTAGTTTTGTTTAAGTTTATATAAGTGTTTTCTGTCCATTGGTCCACTGGCTTCCTGAAATGGGGAAGAAAAGAAGAAGGAAGGATGAGGTGGTCCCACCGGATAAAAAGCTGCCGGAATCTTCGGACTCTGACTCCACAGAGTCCATAGGTTCAACGAACTCCAGTCGAAAATACAGGGACGCTACTGACGGGGAACCCTCAGCAGCTAAGGAATCTAAAGACAAATTTTCAATATTCAAGGTAAAGGGGTACATGCGCAAGTACGCCGAGGACTCCAAACAGACAGAGTTCATAGTTTTCCTTACACATCTGGACGATACTAGAATTTACAGTGACAAGGATCGCATGGACTTGTCTAAAGGTATAAGGGAGCATGGTGCCATTAATAAATATAAGGTTGGGGTAACATTCGACTTGCCCAATAATGCTAACATTAAAACTTAAAATTAAAAATTAAAAACTTAAACAATAAAAAAATGCTTGATGAGTTAAGCTTAAAAGCTACAATACCTGCTGGTGACACAGAGGTCACTGGGGTTCTCACCTCGGTTCC
The DNA here is from genome assembly GCA_905163465.1 of Craniophora ligustri. Classification (NCBI taxonomy): domain Eukaryota; kingdom Metazoa; phylum Arthropoda; class Insecta; order Lepidoptera; family Noctuidae; genus Craniophora; species Craniophora ligustri. The sequence goes on along the minus strand of LR990965.1, from coordinate 9,613,327 downwards.
TATTGATATGTCAAATAAGGAAATATTTTCGTTGATGGGCAGTTCTAAAAATGTAATACAAGTGAGGCGTTTCATGCGCAGGGTCAGAAGTGGTGAAGGCTTGTCCTTTATCCCCACACAGGCTGTTGCTGTGACGTTTGCTTCAACCATCCTACCTGATTATATTTATTTAGACTCTTGGCGGCATGAATTAAAAAGATACATTCCACCTGTTAAGCAATGCCTTAAATGCATGCAGTATGGTCACATTGCTAAATTTTGTAAAAATTCTGAAATATGTTCTATTTGCACTGCAAATCACAGTTACAAAGTGTGTCAGGTTAATTCAAAGGATGCTAAATGTATAAACTGCAATGGTAATCATTTGGCTATCTCTACAACATGCCCTATAAAAAAACAAAAAATAGAAGAAAACAAAATTAAAAGTAGAAATGCAACATATTCTGATCTATTTAACATTAATGCATTTCCAGCGCTATCTGCGCGGAATTTAGATACACAAGTAAGCAATTTGATGAAATCTGACAAATTTGTGAATAGTTTAGTTGAAACTATTACTAGAATAGTTAGCAATAAGGATACTCCTATTAATTCGGCGTCGATAAAAGAAGCATTGAAAACAACTCTAGGTAAAAAATTTTCTTCAACCTCATAATGGATTTTTCTGAATTAAAAATACTACAATGGAACGCTCAAAGTTTAAATAGTAATAAACATATACTTATCGATTTTTTATACAATTACAAAATACATATAGCAATTATCAGTGAAACTTGGCTTAAACCTCAACAAAATTTTAAAATCAAACATTATAATATTGAAAGAAATGACACTGGAAACAAACATAATGGAGTAGCAATAATTATTCACAAAAGTATTTCATACACTAAAGTCAATACCTACTTTGATAACTCATTACAAAACATCTGTGTAAAAAATAAAGTTATGAACAAAGAGATAAATATAGTAAGTGTTTATAGTCCTTTGAATTGTAGTCCAGTATTCAAAAAAGAAAATTTTGACTTATTAATAAAATCTATTCCTGAACCTTTTATAATTGCCGGTGATTTTAATGCACATCATACTTCTTGGGGCTGTGGCTCTGACTCTATACGAGGTCGGAATGTTCTGGACGTAATTGATGATAATAATTTAGTTCTGCTCAATAATGGTCAGGCAACAACAATTGGTTCTTTAACTTGGCGACCTAATGCGTTGGATTTGACATTAGTTTCTTCTTCTTTGGCAATTAATTGTGAATGGAATGTACATGATTTTCCTCTTGGTAGTAGTTATCACATCCCTGTAATGATACAAGTATTTATTAGCAAAAGTTATAATATTGATAATAGCAATAATTGTACTAATGCTGAACATTTGCCTATCTACCCAAATTATAAATTGGTAGATTGGCAGAAGTATAGTAATTGTGTTAGTGAATTGTTACTGGATTTTAAAGTTGATTACTTAAGTCTTCCCAATTCATACATCAAATTTTGTACCATTTTGCGCACAGCTGCTGCGAATTCTATACCAAACTTCAATCATTCCAATTTCAGTCATTTTGCCAACACTTCACATACATGCTATAGAAATAATTCCAAAGGGGCTTCACTTCCTTGGTGGAATCAAAAATGCACAGAAGCTGTATTAAATTTTAAAAATGCATATCTAAGGTTTAAAGTTAATTCATCTGAAGAAAATTACATAGAATTTAAAAGGCTTCGTGCAGTTAAAAAACTTTATTAAAAACAGAAAGGCAAAAAAGTTGGTTCACCCTTTGTGAAACGTTTAATAGATGCACTCCATTGTCTGTTATATGGAAATTTATGCGCAAGTATAATAAAACATATAATTTTAATACTCATGAGGACGATTCATGGGTCTTAGATTTTCTTAAGAAATACACACCAGACTTTGTATCACAAGACTTAAAATCTTCTTCCATTCCCAGTACTAATTCCAGCAATAGTTTTCTACTTAATCCTTTTTCAATGCAAGAATTAATATCGGCCATATCGTCTAGAAGAGATACCGTCCATGGTCTTGATGGAATGCCATATATACTTTTCAAAAAATTAAGTATTACTAGTTTGGATATTTTCTTACAACTTTTGAATTCATTATGGGAAAATGATATTTTACCTCATAACTGAAGGTGGATTGTCTTGTACCTGTTTTAAAACCTGATAAGCCTAAAATGTGTCCTGATTCTTATCGTCCCATAGCTTTGACTTCTTGTGTTGGGAAGTTATTTGAACAGTTATTAAAACAACGCTTAGAGTTTTATATTGAAAAACATTCAATCCTGCCGTCAAATCAATTTGGTTTTCGTAGGAATTATTCTGCTAGGGAAAGTATCTGTCAATTGCATCTTGATATATTTAACTCTTTATCCACAAACGATAATTTGGTTGGAGTATTTTTTGATGTTGCAGGTGCTTTTAATAATGTAAATATAGATATCCTATGTAATGAGTTGTCACAGATTGGGATACCTGGGAAAATTACAAATTGGGTTAAACAATTTCTTTATAATAGGGAAGTATTTGTTAAATTTAACAGACACCTCTATGGACCTAGATTATCTTCGAAAGGAGTTTGTCAAGGAGGTATATTATCGCCACTAATATTTATATTGTATATACGTAGATTAAATTTAATTTTGGGGTCTCGTGTTAAAAACCTACAGTTTGCAGATGATCTAGTAGTATATGCATCTGGGAAAAATATATTACATGTAGTTGAAATAGTCAATGCTGCATTAGCAAATTTGTATAAATATTTTTCTTACCTTGATCTTAGCATCAGTCCATTGAAATCCAAAGTTGTTGTTTTTGGTAAACAGAATCATAATATGCATGATATTTTGTATAATGATTGCGCTCTACCCATTTTGCTTGAGGTAAAATTTTTGGGAGTTATTTTTTCACATAATTTAACCTGGAACAATTATATTAAACATATAATTGGTAAAGCTAATAAAGCTCATAATATATTAAAATCCTTGTGTACTGGGGTGCAGATCCTAAAATTTTGTTACTGTTATATAAATCTTTAGTTCGTAGTCACTTTGAATATGGCTTTTATTGCTATTCTGCAGATTCTAAACATGTAAATAAATTAAATATTTTACAAAGCAAGTGTTTGCGTGTAATAACTGGGGCATTCAGAAGTACTCCTGTAAATGCAATGCAAATTGAATGTAATGTTCCACCATTACTTATACGTTTTGATTACTTAAAAGAAAAATTTCTATTGAAACTTTATAGTGTATCTGGTAATAGTCTACTAATTAATTTGTTGCATTCAACTACTTATATTGCTTCAAAGCCGCTCTATATATTACTAGGCCTCCAAAGTTTTATGAATTTTATTCAAAATGTTAACATTTATCAATCAAAACATATTTTGCCTTGTTATGAGGGAACTTTCAATAGTAAATTCCCAGCAATTGATATAATTATAAAGGATAGAAAAGATTTGCCTTCAAAAGAAGAAGTTTATGCTTTGTTATTACAGTGGCCAGATCATAAATTGATATATACTGATGGTTCCAAGAGCGATAGAGCAGTGTCTTTTGCTATTTATGAGCCCTCTTCAAATATTGCTATTGGTCAGAGAATTGATACAAATGCTAGTATTTTTACAGCTGAAGCGGTTGCTATTTTAAGTGCTATGAAACATATTAAAAATTGTAATTTAAGACATAGAAAATGGCTTATAGTGAGTGATAGCATGAGTGTTCTTAAGAATCTGGCGAATAATAAATTACATGCTAATACCAACTATGTATCTATCTATAATATGTATGTGTTTACAAAAAAAAAAAAGTATATATGTAGTATATCAACCAGCTAGTATCCGTAACACAAGCCTCGTTGCTTAGCACAGAACTAGATGGCGCTGTGTGCCATAATGTCCAGGAATATTTATTTATTTTATTTATTTATATAATTTATTGGATAAAGCAAATATGGTATGAATTGTCACAGTCGAATATTGTTGTTCGTTTTGTTTGGGTACCATCACATATTGGTGTTGTAGGAAATGAAAAAGCAGATTATCTTGCTAAAAAAATCGTTGAATTAGAAGAATTTATTAGTAACACTGATGCGAGTGTTTCCCTACCACACACAGACGTAGTTAGTCTTCTAAGGCGGCGTATGTGCGAAGCTTGGGGGAGACATTCATACCACTGTACACATGTTGAAAACAAGGGTTCTTGGTTTAATAGTCTTGATGTTCAAATTAACTCCATATCTTGGTTTTGTAAAAACTGTATATACATAAATAGAAAATTTTATTCGACTATCTGTCGTATGCGCTTTGGTCATTGTCGTTTAAATTATCATCTTCATCGTCTTAAAATGGTTAGCTCGCCGTACTGTGATTATTGTCAATCACAAAAAGTTCAGTCACTGCATCATATCTTCTTCGAGTGTTCGTCTTTCAACATTCAGCGCCTTGTGTTGTCGGATGAACTTCTAAAAATTTATAAAACGCCCGTTATGGTCCCGTCGCGAATACAGGAGTTACTTATGAATGCTTCCACATATATATATTTGTACAAATTTATATTGGAAACTGTAAATGATATATAATTCTCTATGTTAGGTATATCTATGTACATTATCAAAATAATTATTACTATTTAGTATTAGTATTACTAGAACATAGTTCAGTATAAAAATTGTTTGAAATGGTTTCTGAGTTTGTGGGCTGAGTGCCTACATATACATAATACTTGGGAAAGACATGCATGTTTGTAGAGATAGCTAAAAAAAAAAGTATATTTATTTATTTTAAATGACGTTTACCCTGGATTATACTTATCTATGACAAAAAAATGTTGATAGAAAAACTTGATTTTGACTACGAAAGAAATAAAAATAAAACAAATATTACACGGAAAAATATGAATGATAATCTATAAAGTTCACGTTAGAAAATTTACCTACGAAAGACTAGGCGGTATGGTCGAAAGACTTTAGCCTGCCCAATGGGCGAAAAAAAAAAAAAAAAAAATTAAATCATGTCGAAATGTCAAATTGTCAATGTCATTATGGATGCAATAACTTTGAGTCAGTTTTATTTAATAAAAACCTAGTTAAGAATTACGAATCATTTTTTTAATAATACCAACTTTTAGACTTAAATGCGTTGGATCATGTATTAGGTTTCGAAATAGTGAAGTAATTTGTACTATCGTCAGATGCTCTTATGAAATAGTTACATTCATATAATTAGTAATAAATACATCTTAATCGTCTGTAGGTGTATATCAAAGCAAGATGTCTAATACGATAGTTCAGTATATTTTACTACGCACTGATCTACTCAAAGAGCTTGGTTGGTCGATAGGATCGGTTGTGGCTCAAGCATGCCATGCATCTACAGCTGTTCTGCATTTGTATAAAGATGATGACACCACTATACAATACCTTAGTGATATGGATAATATGCACAAGGTTGTGCTTGAGGTATCTTATTTTATTATATTTGGAACATAAGTTTTTGGTAATAAGTTACTCTTTTTTCATTTGCTTTACTTATTTATGGTAACTTAAAAGTATTACAGATATATAACTACTTTAGTAACCACACTACTGCTTAAGACACCTAACAGTCAGCCTTAGAGGTGGACCACTGAGTCAAATGATTTATTTGAAATAGGGCTAATATTACACACACCTCTCCCATGGGGGTAGGCAAAAACTACAGAATGCCATGTGCTACGATCCCTGCATACCACTTTATTACAAAACCAGTTGCATGGTCTCAGAAAATAACTGGAATGAAACTCCATATATACCTAATCTTATAGACAAATCACAAATTTATTTTCTACATTTACTTTTTTTATGTATGTTTGATCTGAAAGATTTTTCTATAAACAAGTTTGAATTACCATAGAACAACCATATCATATAAAACTAAATTTGATGTCTGTAGCATGTATGCTATATTATGATTTTGACTATCACTTTCAGGTACCAAATGAAGAATCACTAAGAAAATGTGCAGAAAAATTAAAAGAAAATTCAATAGGACATAAGTTATGGATTGAACAGCCTGAGAATATTCCTACTTGTTTAGCAATCAAACCCTATCATAAAGATGAGGTTAAAAAGTTTGTAGGGAAATATAAATTATTAAAACTACAAATGAATGCATAAGAATAATAATAATTATTGTTATTAGGTAATCAATAAAAATATTAATGACTGAAAATGTTTCTAATTGACCCAATTTTTATGATTTTTTTTATCATGTAATTAATGTCAGTGTTACAACTATGTACCTATTATATAATACTTCAATATAATAATAATAATAAATATTCCTGGACATTATGACACAGCACCATCTAGTTCCGTGGTAAGCAACGAGGCTTGCGTTACGGATACTAGTTGGTTGATATACTACATATATACTTTTTTTTTGTAAATACATACATATTATACATAAGTGCATCCATGACTCGGAAACAAATGTTTATGCTCATCACACAAACATTTGTCCCTACCGGGATTCGAACCCAGGACCCATAAGAACAGAAGGCAGCGCTAACTACCGCTGGACTAATTGGGTCGTCTATAAATATTACTATACTCTTTGTAATAACTTGCTGACCCAGCAAATGTTGTTTTGCCACATTATAGGGGTTGGTGGTAGAAGAGTGAAACATAATAATCCGTTCAGCCTTTTCAGAGGAGTTCAGCAACAAACACTGTGACACGAGATTTTTATATATAAGATGTATGTTCTGTGAAGCTAGATGAAACTCCTGTTAGTAATTCATAATAATTATGTTAATTCATAATGCTGAATTCAAGCTTTTGGCTACTGATCTTTTGATTGGCGATTGGCGATTGATCTTACTAAGTATAGGTATACATCACTAGATAAACAAGATAATTATATTCGCAGTTATACTCCAATATTTATTTATTTATTTAAATCATAACTTATACTAGCATTACAGTTTACCTATTCGCAAGTATAGTAACTTATATACAATCTAATTTAATAACAATATTAACAATAATTAAATAAAAAGGAATATAATCTAGTTGGTCCGCCACTGCATTGAGCGCCCGCAGCGCTCGCGTCAATGGCCGCGCTGTATTAGGTTGCTGCGTGCGCAAGGTACCAGTAATAGCGGCGGTCGTCGCCGTCGCCCTCTGTACTCGTCGGGGACACATAGTCGGACCTCCTGAAGGGTGGCTGGATTGTGTATTTTGCCACGTAGGACTTTGAAAATATAGGTAGCACAAGCTACCTCTCTCCGGACTTCTAATTTAGTGCAACCTACCATCCCTAGCACGAATAAGGTAGGATAGCCTTTACACCTTATGGGTGGCAATCTAGCATACGTGCCGCCTGATGGTAAGCGTTGACCGTACCCTATAAACGTTTGCAACACCAAAGGTGTCGCCCACGCGTTGCCGATCCCGTAGACACCGTTTAGGTCTGTTAAACCCTGTAGAAACAAAATCACTTTTTTAATAATTCCAATACATGGTGTGACATGGTCCGCACTCGCTACTCCTTCTCGGCGCCTCAAGCCTCACCCCGTGCGACTATAAATAGATCGACAGACGACGCGCGGGCCTTCTCGCTGCAGCTCCAGAAGTTAAGTGCCGCCCTCTACCGGTCGGACCTCGCCTCGAAGCCTTCGCCGAACCCTCCCTGACCTTAAGTCACCCTACTCTTGCCTAGTGTGTTTAGTGTTAATAAATTTGCATATTTTTGTGTTTCCGAGTGTAATTTATCTCCATTAATTAGTTTCCGGTCGGCCACGTTCCTAAAACGTGCGCACCACGTTACAATGGGAGCGCTTTAGGTTTTTTAAATGTGGGAGTTACTACACGAACAGCAGACGGAATTCCCATGCTCTCAGAACAGTCACTCCCCTGATGAGCTCTGGCAACTTTACTTACCCGGCGAGTGAACAAAGTTATGTAAATATGCCGATTGAAATGAAAATTCGGCATAGGTATGTATTTTAGGATTTTTAGGGATAGTACTGATTTCAGCTACGACCCGATTAGCGCAGCGGTATTAAAGGCTGCCTCGTGTGGTAAGGGTCCTGAGTTGTAATCCCGTTTAAGGGACAAATGTTTATGTAATGAGCATGGCATCACATTTGATCTGAGTCATGGATAGTCCTGGATCAGCCTATAAGCTATTTAAGCAATTGCTTAGGGCATCCTAGGTGGGCGCCATAGAAGGCCGAGAAAAAAACGATGGTTAAATACACGCGCCACTTTTAAAGTTTTCTTGTTATGTTTTGATAATAAGTGGGATGAGCTTTTTTGTAGATCCCTCCTCCCTCCAGTTACCTTAATCATGGACATGGATAATCTATGTAAAATATATATTTATTTATTTACAAAATAAAAAACGGCGAGCCTCGTTAGTTAGCTCGGAACTAGATGTCGCTGTTATAATGTCTGGATAATCTGGATATATAATATATATAAAAAGGTCTAACTATCCTCAGATAACTATGCTGATATATCGAATCATATATGATCGGTAGATAAAAAAATACTAAAATCGGTCACTTAGCTCCAACTAATTAAATGATAGAGCAATAAAGATTACGTATAAAAATAAAAGTCTTAATATGACCTGAATCACACAGACGCCAATATGCAATCAGTTTTAATTAGAGACTACAAAACTATCAAGTAGGTAACCTCACTCGGGGTTTTGCAACTGATACCTACATTGCTTTAAAATGATTATTCCTCTCGTGATTGATAGTTTCGGTGCTACCTCATTGCGCAAATTAAATACCTAACTAGGTACGAGTACTACTAGATACCTACCTACTTCGAGAAACATGTAATAAAATAGTTTCTTACCATGTGCCCAAAAAAATAGGTTATCTTTTATATAGGTTATAGGTATTTCTGGACATTATGACACAGCGCCATCTAGTTCCGAGGTAAACGAGGCTTGTGTTATGGATACTAGTTAGTTGATATACTACATATATACTTTTTTGTAAGTACTTAAGTACATCCATGATTCGATACGAATTTTTATGTTCATCACACAAACATTTGTCCCTACCGGGATTCGAACTCAACTACCAAAGTATGTCAGTCTATCTGTTACTTACATCTTCACGCTTTAACCGCTGAATTGATTTAGGTAGATGAAACGACATCATCAATCAATCCTTAAAATGGCGAAAAGAAAGGGTGGATGTTTGTATGCGGAATCGATAAATTTGTTAAAATTACAAATTTGCTTATTTTAGGATCACATAGCCTCTGTAACCTGCGTCGTGACGTGGCCTCAAGATGTTTCTATGATAATCATACCTAAATGTTCCATCATCCACCAGTTGTTTCTTGGGTTTCTAATTGAGAGACTGTTTCACAAAATAATTACATAATTTACGCTTCGGTGTCGAGGCTAATAAAATACAATACGTTGTGGCTTTCTACTAGTGACTTGTATTTACATAGATATATTTTACAACTTTTCGAGGATGATGATGATGTCAGGTGACTCTATGTTGGTTTCAATTTCGTGTATTCAGCTCAATTGGAATTAACACTATACTTAAAGCTTATAAGGATAAAAATATTTCAATCACAAGTCGGGGGATCCCTACTCATTAAAAGGACTGCAGACGAAGTATGTATTTTAAGTGTTGCTGCTGCACTTTTTTCGGACCTATGATCTGAACTTTGAATTAAAAGCAATTTTTGAAGCACTCGGACAAGCTACCAACCTATTATGTAATTTAAAACTCATAAATATTTAGTTTTGATACATACAAAAGTCTGTTGTGTAATATTTTAATGATGTATGAAACTTTAAATGGCAATTAACACACACTAGTGGGAGGAAGCGAATGCAGCAGATTGTTATTTTTGTATCATAATTAAACAGTACCGGTATAGAAGCATGCCAGTAAGCAGTCTTAAAAAATAATAAATAAAATATATTTTAGGAATACGATTATAAGACGATACATAAAAAAAATCAATATGACAAGTAAAAGTTTAGATGTAATAGTGTTCGGTGCAACGGGTTTTACAGGGAAGTGTGTAGTGAAACATTTAGCTGAACTCACGAATGAGAAATATTGGGATCTCACTTGGGGTATATCCGGCCGTTCCAAGGAAAAATTACAGGATTTGATAAAGGAACTCAATCAGTCTGGTAAGATCTGGATTATTATTACGACGGATATTGGATTTGACGACCCTATTAGTCTAGCGGTAGTTAACACTGCCTTCTAAGCTATGGGTCAAATCCCGGTAGGGAAAATTTATGTGTGATAAGCATAAACATTTGTATCCGAGTCATGGATGTATCTATGTATAATATGCATGTATTTATAAAAAATAAGTATATATGTAGTATATCAAACTAAAATATGTATATCAACTAGTATCCGTAATACAAGCCTCGTTGCTCTGAACTAGACGGCGCTGTGTCATAATGTCCAGGAATATTTATTTATTTTATTTATTACGGTATTATTTTTATTTCTATTGTTAAACATTACACGTGTTTTGTGAAATTCGTGCATGAACAGTAGAAACTGTAGATATTAGATATGAAGAGCGACTGGACGGGGAAAGCAGAGGACTGACATTTTAAGGCGCAATTTGGGAGAGGCCTATGTCCAGCAGTGGACTGCGACATGGGCTGAGTTGGTAACTCCACAACAACAACAAGTTTATAAAATAAAAGATTCAGAGTGGTACGGTAAATTACATGTCTTTGTATTTTTTTTATACCACTAGGTTAGCAAACAACATATGGACGTTTGCAACACTAGAGGTGTCATTCGCGCGTTGCCAACACTGCAAAAACCGTTTAAAGTTACATAAAATAAATAATTAAATGAGTTACTACAAAGACAGCAAACGGAATTACCATGTTATCAAAATAACCCAACGAGCTCTAGCCCCTATATAGTATAAGGTTACTAATTCGCAGAAATACAAATATTGTTATTTCATTGCGGTCTTCAGTAAGGCGGAGGTACTACCTCAGTTGGGCAACTCAATTTGCGGGAGAAATTGCGATAGGCGGTATAGCGAGAGGTAGGGTATAGCCTATACCCAACCTCTCTAAATATCATACTAGATAGATATATCATAATAGAGCATGTACATAATTATAATAACCATTACCCATAAAAACTCATTCCCCAATGGGAATGAGTTTTTATGGGTAATGGTCATTAACAAGTTCCAATTTGACTGTGAGGAAATTCATGGTGTGTCTTCGAAGACTATCTATACCTACGCAATGAAAAGACATGAACTCCGATCCACAACTAACGGAAACACAGATAAACATAACAAAAACACACATATAAATTATACATAGAATCTCGTTTTTGAACTCATTTAGGCACAAAAGGAGTTTCTGGCCAATTAAATACATTCCTACTTATTATTGCTGTTTATGACGTGCATATTACGGTCAATCTACATAGGTACCAAGTAGCACGGTCACGGTGCAGGATTTGTTGTTGAACCAATCTATTGTGGACGGTTTCTTCTCTTGCTCGAGGACGCCTATTTCAACGTCACTTTATAGATACCATCAGTTAGGAAACACCGGCGCGAACTAGGAATTAAAAAATTGACCAGTAAAAGTGTCTTTATTAAATCTATTTACAGATTTTTTTTTTTTCATTTCGGTGGTACTATCTTTTTTCCATGTGTCTTTCTCAATTTACAGGTTTGAACTTAAAAAATGTTCCTATTATGGAAAGCGATATCAAAAATCAAAAATCTTTGAAGAATGTTTTGCAAGCAGCCAAGATCGTCATAAACTGTACAGGTCCTAATACATTACTGAGCCCACCTATTGTAAAAACTTGTATCGAAGCGGGAACGCATTATATTGACATATCAATCGAAATGTTTGTAAGTTTGTTTTGAATTAATAAGTGCATTAAAATGTATTTCAACTGTAATTGAAGCTTATAGACATCTTTGAGACAGGATAACCTATCTACAATAGACACTGATTGAGACAGAGTTCAATGACATTTTATTAGTCTACTCCATGTCTACTCATGCGACATACATAATTTCAAAAGCTGATAAATAATAATACCTGATTTCGCAACATTTCTGAATAAATTATGATTAAATTACATATTATGATCAATTCATGATTTTTGTAATGGACAATTAATTTTGTAACTAAGATTACTAATATTTTTTCTAGCACATCCTAAGCATGTACCGAGATTTCAATAAGGCAGCTGAAGATTCAAGCGTATTGGTCATGCCTGCTTGTGGATATGGGGTGGTCCCATCCGAGAGTGGTATGATATATCTAGAAAGACAATTTAAAGGTAAATCTTGCAGCAGCCTCCAGATACGTGCATAATGGAGCTGCCGATAAATATAAAACCTAGAAAGCTATCATTTGAACTCTGTGCTTACACCTTTTTAGTTATTTTGGGCATTGGCGGCGACAAAAGTGAAAGTTAAACCTTACTTTTGTATAGCGGATTTTCGCATCCCGGTTGGTACAAATGTTTGTGTGATGAGCATAAACATTTGTATCCGAGTCATGGATAAATCTATGTATAATATGTATGTATTTACAAAAAAAAAGGATATATGTTACTACGTATATACTTTTTATATGTAGTATATCAACCAACTAGTTTCCGTAACACAAGCCTCGTTGCTTAGCTCGGAACTAGATGGCGCTGTGTCATAATGTCCAGGAATATTTATTATTATTATTATATGTATGTATTTACAAAACACGAATTTTAAAAGACATTAAAATTATTAATTACTTCAATTTGTTTTCTTAAATGCTTATGTAACTAGAATCGTGTATTCGTGTCCAACAGAGGGACGGTAATTGTGTTGATGAAATAAATAATTGTCAAGTAATTTATAGACCGTGACATTTATGATTCTAGGAACACTACACACAGTGGAATGTTACACAGAATTTTTGATACCAAAGAGAGCATATTTACCTGGCCAAGCTATATTACATAATGGTACGTGGACATCGCTAGTCACCGTATTGGAAACGTTTAAACAACATATAGCTTTATGGAAGGAAATTTTCCCACACTCTATAGAACCAAAGCCTGAAGAAATGAAGAGGTGGGTCATGCAAATAAGTAAACTAACTAAGTAACTGCAATAGTACAGGGATATTATGTATATACATGTAAATATGTTTGTCAAGATATGATTATTCCCATCAACTCGAAAAACCGGCTAAGTGCGAGACGGAATCGCGCACAAAGGGTTCCATGCCATTGACTACCAACAATTGAAAATCTTAATTCAGTTCACAGAATACATCTACTTCCCGAGTATCAACTGTATAGTTCTTATAGTTTCGGAAAAAAGTGGCTGTGACATACGGACGGACAGACAGACAGACAGACATGACGAATCTATAAGGGTTCCGTTTGGTTTCGGTACCCTAAAAATTGACAAATCTTTTTTTTAACCGACTTCCAAAAGGAGGAGGTTTTGTTACCTCATAACTGTGGATTGGGTGAGCCGATTTTGAAAATTATTTTTTAATATGAAAGCTGAAGCTTCCCGTGTGGTCCCATAAAAAAATGGTGAGGATCTGATGAGTGGATCCTTGGGAAATCGAGAGAAACCCTCAAATTTTCTACGTAGATGACGCGTTTATTGTTCAACCTCTTACATACTATCACGCCTGTTGTCCCCGAATGGGTAGGCAGAGGTGTACTAATGTACACCCACGTTTCGCTGGTATGTTTTAGGTCCCATGTAGGTGGCGAGCCTATTGCCATTAACCGGGCACAAATCCAAACTCCGAGCTGCTACTGAGAATTTCACAGAAAAACCCAATAACACTGCTCGACCTGGGAATCGAACCCAGGACCTCTTGCTCGTTAGTCGCACTGTATGACCACTAGACCAATGAGACATATAATACAACGAACCTATTACAGACTGCATTTCGCATTTCGCCCAACTTCATAACAACGCCAACTTTACCCAAACCCCTTTGGGTCGATTTTTGTCATGTAAGAAAAGTATCGCTTTAAAATTGTAGTGCAGTAGATTGGTGTGTGATTTTTTTTTAATAATAAAAAACACTGATCCACGATGTAGTTCGAAAATTTATAAGCGCTTTTAATTTGTAGAATAAGTTAGCCTGTGTAAAGATAGTACCTATACAAGTTTTTATTATTGATATAATAATTGATGTTTATAGGTCATTTTTCCATCGACACAACGGCCAAACCTGGTTCCCACATCCTGGAGCCGAAACCGACTTAGCTGATATGTCCCAAAGATATTTATACGAAAAAACACAAAAGAAGCCTGCCCATTACAAAGCATACACCACAGTGCCAGCATTCTTCCATTTCATTGCAGTTCCGATAATGTTCCTGTATTACTACTTGAGTTACTTCAAATTTTTCCGAAAACTGTTGATTAATTTTCCTCGTCTTTTCACATTCGGTTATGTGTCACAAAAAGGCCCAACAGAAACTATGAGAAAGAATACAACATTTAATTTTGTTTTAAACGGCAAGGGATGGGATTTGGGTGCGGATTTGAAAACGAAACCGACTAAAACTATGTCTGTTAAGGTGAGATGATCTACGTTTTTTTACCGTCTCGAGACTATTTGTGTAATAGCATTTTGATTATGGAAGTTCTGAAAATCCAAGAAAATTCAGAAAAGGAGAACATCCTACACGGCGCGTGCGTAATAGTAAAATAGATGCCTACACTGCGTGTACTGTGATTTCCAATGAATGAAAAAACTAAACCGTCCAGAGATTCGACTCTGAGCGATTCCCTTCAGACTACACTTATATAGAACCATTTAGTTATATACGGATGCGTAGATCGTATAATGGTTTCCGTACACCCGCGATAGCCTTTAGAACAATTCATTGTGATAGATAATAAAATAAACCTTCTTTAGGGGTTTGTTGGTTTAATTAATATGGACATCAATGCCATACAGTTTTATAGATCTAAAACTCTCTGAACAATACCACAAACAGACGGACGGAAAAACGTGGCTGTTATTGGGTACGTCTGTACCTAAGTTTTATAAATTAGACCACAAGTATGGGCATTGTGTGACCATAAACGTAAGACGTAGCTTTAGAATATCAGAGGGAGTAGGTACTTTTAATTACATACACAATTTATGCAGTCCTGGATTAGCCCATAAGCTATTTAAGCCATTGCTTCGGCCATCCCGTCTAGGGGGGCCCCCGACCGACAATTAATACATGTGATCAAGGGTGCTGGGGCAAAAAAAAGCTCACCCCCCTTCGAAACAGTAGTCTTGTTATGTTTTGAGCTTTTTGTTTAGCCACGCTGCTCTCGATTTTAGGAAGATTGCTTAGAGAGTCCAGTTACCTTAATCCGGCACTGCATTTATGATAACTAATTACAGGTGTCCGGCCAAGATCCCGGTTACGACGCGACAGCCATAGCGATTGTGATGTGTGCCATCACAGTGCTAAAAGAAAGTTCTAATATGCCCAAGTGAGTAATATATTAATTAAGTATACAAATAAGGTGAAAAGGATAAGCTAACAGGGATTCGTACTTTAGTGTTTGGCTAAGTGGCCAACCCTGGCAGTGGCCTCGCAGGAGCAATTACCATTATTACCATACGCAATTGAACTGTTTCTTATGGTCCTAGTATTTCCTTACTTATTTATATTACTTTCCCATTTAGAATATTATAAATGCGAAAATGTGTCTGTCTGTTACCTGCTCACGTTATAACCGCTAACTGATTTGGATGAAATTTGATATTTCGAGCCCCGGGCCTTCCCCGGGACTCGAAATACCAAATTTCCTCAAATTTTCAAATACCAAATATGTCCTTACATAGAATGGTTTTCATCCCGGAAATCATCCCTTAAAAGGGGAAAGAGGGGGGGTAGAAATAAAATTCCTAATTTTACACAGACGAAGTCGTGGGCAAAAGTTAGTTAGAAATAAACTGATCTTCCATTAATGAATCTACTTTTTTTTTCAATTATCTAACTGCTCTTACAAACTTTGTCCATAAACAGTTACTTAAGTTTTATCAGTATGTTTTAGATATATTTATCAAACATTTTGTATTTTCAGAGGAGGAGTTATCACACCCGGAGCAGCCTTCTATAGAACAGATATTGTTGATAGATTAATGCACGATGGTTATAAATTCGAAGTCTTATAATGTTATTTTGTATTAATATTTTTATTATGATTTAATTAAATAAATAATCATGATAGGTATATAGACATTAAATAAAATATAAACTTAATGATGTTGTAGTCTGTTTATTGCTTTTAGAAGTAATCTCTGTGCCTTTCAAAGCATCGACAAACTCAAACTCAAATATTTTATTTCAACGACCCCACTAGCCCAGCGGTAGTTAACACTGGCTTCAGCTGTGCTTCGATCCCGGACTCGAATCCCGGTAGGAACAAATGTTTGTGTGATGAGCATAAACATTTGTATCCGAGTCATGGATGTATCTATGTATAATATGTATGAATTAGCAAAAAAAAGTATATCAACCTTCTAGTATCCGTAACACAAGCCTCGTTGCTTACCACGGAACGAGAGAGCGCTGTGTAATAATTTCCAGAGATATTTATAGATACCTACTACTCTTTCAAATTAAATTAAAATGACAAAATAATTGTTTTCATTTACAATCTTAGCATGTACCTATGCAATATCAATATGAGAATAATGCAGTTTGATGTTGAACGAAATCTAACAAGGAAAGAATAAAAACAATTTCGAATGCCATAAAATGTGTGAGTCGACTTTAGCTTGGCAAATTCGTACGTGACACTCCCATGGTCCACACGGGTGGTGGGGGACGTTACTACCCGATAACGTATTGTATACCGCTACACACGATACGAGTTACGTTTCGATGTAATCTGCAGATATCCCTGAGTAAAAATTCTCATAAGTTAATTTATATAAAGATAAAGATTAAAAAAAACTTTTTACCAAAAAAAACCGACTTCAAAAAAAATTAAAAGCACTAAAAGTTAAAAATAATACTTAATCTAATAAACCTTATCTTGATTTATTAACCTATAAAATTATCCTACCTTTAACCTATATACGCAATCAAAATTAACTATTTTTGGAATGGTCCCAAGCAAATAAACGTTAAATTACAGATTTATAAGTAACTCACTAAATAATGAACAAAAAAAAATACTATACCTACATGCTGTAATCTATACTATATTGGCATGGCACCGAATAAAAAAAGAGTTAAATTTGATTGCGTATACCTATAGGATACAGGTAGGAGGAAGTTTTTATAAAGTACAAACATCTTTGTTTACAATATGTAGGCAAGTCTAACGATGTCAGTTTGAAATGGCATTTTGAAGAAAGCAACAGTGCAACTTTGAGTAGACCTGACCATACTGACGGCACGCATACATCAGCCATCTTGTAGGATCCAAATCCATATTCTAAAAGGAAATATTTACCCGGAATGTTATTTAGACGCTTTAGTTTTCCTCAAAAACTGGTATATAAAAATGGCCACCAGGTAGATAATCTGTTTTGCAAATAGCTGGCAAGGTGACCGCAGTGACATTATGTAGGATGTCCATATTAATTGATCATAACTGCTTTGGTTTTTATCAGGTATTGTATTAATTCTTATCCGTAATATGTACATAGGGTTTAATGTCCAACGGTTGAGTTAGCATTTTAGACGAAGTGTTCATTGCGTATCAATTTTAAGCAGGCGTTTTTTTAAAGGCAGACAGATAGTTGTAATTACATAATAATATATTGAAACGAAAAACCACCATACCATCATCAACCCAGTTTTGTCCTACTGCTTAACAGGTCTCCTCTCATGAGACGGGTCCATCTCAGTCATGCAGGTTTCGTCACGATGTTTTCTTCAACGTTTGAGCACATGATCAATACGCACATATCTTTCGAAAATTTTGTGGTACGTGCTTTGGGATTCAATTCGAAAGTATTGACATTGCAGTCCCCTAGTTATACCGCTAGGCTATCAAAGCTATACCAGCTATCACTAAGTTTTATTTTACATAAATTAAAAGGATGAAGTTACTTCTAGGTACAACATACAGACTTGTTTATATATTTTACTTGTGGTTTGTTATGTAGTAACTTATTCTAGACGCTTAGATATAATTAATGTAACAAAAGCGGTCAGTTACCGCTGCTATCTTTTAGATCTACAAACAGGAGGTCTGATAGTATTTAACTTTATTATTGTTAGTATAATTAAATTTGTATTAGCCTAGTGCAGAAAGTCTTGGAAACACCAGTTCCTTTTTGTAAAGAACTTGTATTACTTTGAGTCATTATAAAACATTATTATTATGTTTTTAAAGTATAAATTCTCAGGTAAACCCGGATATCTGTTAAAGCCGCACGGGTATAAAACCAAGTGTGACCTTAAGTTTGAGTTAATTGGTTATGTTGTGTTGTGAAGTAATTGTTGTCTGACTCTAGTTATGAGAACTTCCAAACTATTCGACAAGTGTTTAAAATAGCTGCCTTTTGTAATGTAAGATAGGTGTATTTAGGGAGGTCAATTATGTTAAAACTATTAAATAATTGTTTCAGTATTACTCCTGTTGTTGATATGACTATTGGGACTATTGCTACTCTATTCATTTTCAATATTTTTGTTATCTCCTCTTGTAATTTCGTGTATTTTCCAATTTTCTCTGAAATAGTTTTTTGAATATTGTTAGTAATTGTTACTGCTATATCTATTATATATGTGTGTTTATTTTCTTTATCAATAAATGTTATATCGGGCCTATTGTTATATAATTATGGTATGATCTGTAATTATGGCACGATCGTAGTATAATTTGGAATATTGATTTCTAGTACTGCTCTTGGTGTATATTTGTAATATGGTGTATACGGGTCTTGCATGAGTTTGTGTTTTATGGCTAGTTTTTGGTGTATGATATTTACTAATTGATTGTGTCTGTGTGTGTAGTCGTTTTGAGTAAGTGTGACGCAAGCCCCGGTTATGTGTTGAATTGTTTCACGTTTAGTGTGACATTTCCTACATATGTAGGAAATGTCACACTAAACCTGAAACAATTCAACTGCTGTCCTTCAATATGTACTTTCTATATTTTTTTGTGTTGATGACTTGATCTTGCAATAAGAAACCCTTCTGTTTCGAGAACGAGCCCTGTTTGATCAAGCCATTTGTTTGATGCCTCTGTGTCTATGTGTTTGGTTTAAATCATTGTAGTGTTTTCCGTGTAGTTTTTTCCGTTTCCAATTGTTATGTGTCTCTTGTATGTGTCCTGCTTTATCTATTATTACAATGTTTTCATCGTTGAGATTTAATGGGGTAAATTGTTTATCTATTTCTATTATTGTGTTGTGTAACTGACTACTATTTTTCTTCTGTGCGAAAAATTGTTTGAGGTTTATTATTTGTCTTTTGTGTAGTTGTGTTATTTCTATAAGTCCTCTCCTTCCTTCTTTTCTAGGGATAATGATCCGTTCTATTGCTGATTTGGGATGATGATATCTGTGTTGTGTCAGAATGGTTCTGGTTTTTATCTCAAGGGCATGCAATTCTGTTTTAGTCGTGTTTTAAGATAGTGGGATTTAGAATAAGTTGTTCCTTACAGCCCATATGTCCCCGTCTACAGTCTTTCTGTTCCTCTGCTATTATGTTATAGTTTTCGATGTGCTTTAACATTTTATTAGCTACGCATGATGTTATGATTTTATAAATGGTTGGTAGGCAAGTAATTGGTCTGTATTGAGAAGGATCATGAGTTTGGTTAGATTTTGGTAACATATATGTGACTCCCATTGTTAGAAATTCTGGGAGATTCTGGGAGCCGAACAAATTAATGATATTATAAACGGAAACCAAATTCCTTTTATAATATCATTAATTTGTTCGGCATTTGAAGTCTTTTTATCCAGAAATTATGTATACCGTCTAATCCTGCTGCTTTCCAGTTTTGTGTTTTAACCCTTAATTCGACGCCGTGCAGCATACTTACTTCCCGTTGGATGAAAAAAAAAGTATAAAGAAAAAATGACCGTATATTCCGCGCTCTACGTAATATAATGCACCCTGAACTATGAACCTATGTTGTCAAAAATCCGCAACGCGTGTACATCGACGGGACACGAGCAGTCACCGACGAGATGGCGGCAAGGAGTGACACGCTATGCGGGCTTTCGGTAAGTTGTGTGTTATTAATTAGATTACGGCTTATTTCCTTGTTATATCACTGAAAACTAAAGATAACATACCTGGAAAGCTACTCATAATGTTTTGATTGCTTTACTAAGATTTATTTAGCTTTTATGATACCCGCAACTTGTATGTCCAGTATTCTTCCCCTTGCCAAATTAGTAGAAAACTAAATACAAAATCGTAGGTCTAGTATACTTCCCCTTGCCGTAATATTAGAAATTTAAATCCGCAGATAAAATGTTTGAGAATTTAGTAATTTTGTTTTTCAGAGCTTGAAGTCTAGAGGACATCGTTTAGTTGCATTGGAGCCGCCTGAAAATGGATGTAGGTAGTGATTCTGAGACCGAAAGTAAAGAGGAAATTACAGTTCCTATGAACAGCAACTCTTAAGTTCTATAACCTAAGAGTTATCCTCCTCATCCAGCCCTTCCATCAATTCAGACACAGCGCTTGAATATATTAGACAGTTCTGAACAAAAAGACAATATTTCAATCGACGGGAACGAGGCTAACGTACGTGCAGACCTTCATACAGAGGATCGTGCTAGCGTTAGTGGCAGTGGAATTAACTCTGTGTTAGAAGTCAAAGGCAATTTGGACCTTAAGCGACCTCCATTGGCTCATGTTATTAAAACAACGTGCTACCACCGACTGGTGAAGTCAAATAATGCTTTACCAAGTTTGGCTTCATTATTATCGTTTCCATCATCAAATGCTTCGTCTATGGCTAGTCCACCAACACCAAGAACAACCAGACGTATGAAGAAACTACCAACACGAAATGCCCGGGCAAAATATAAGAGGAAAACACTTATTCTGAGAAATAAATGAAAAACAAAGTCAATTTGTATGAAATGTCTATTTAGGTAGTATTGTGTCTACAGGGCTTACATTCAGTTCAGTCAAATAACTATGAGACAAATTTTCTATAATATAATGTACATATTATTACGGAATCACTTGTTTCTTTTATTCTATCTCTTTGACAATGTGAAATATACTGCACATGTTTGGAGTGAATCAGTTTCTTATGAACTTGATAATGTCCAGTATAATGGACGTAGGTTTTTCAGGAAACTGAATTCGGTATATTATTTCCAGTATTTTTTCTAGGGTCCTTTATAAGCTAAGAACCAAAATCTGTAACGTTTGTACAAATTAAATTAAGAAAAAATCCCGTCAAATTAAGGGTTAAGAATCATTGATCTTATTTCATGTACATCTATGTCTTCAAATGGCAACTCGTCTATGGTTTCTGATCTAACAGCTTCTCTTTTAATCCACTCGGCTTCTTTATTATGTTCTGTATAATCTAACCAAATATTATTCCAAAATTCCTGTAGAGTTTCTTAGGTTAGGGGTTCGAAGGTGTCTCACTTTACATTTAAGCTGCCTGTAAAATTGTTTCTCACTCGATTTAAATAATCTATTATTATCCTTTCTTTCTTTTGCTTTCTTGTACCTAGCTAGTCTATGGCTTTTTACTGAGAGTTTTTGTTTTAATGTGTCCAAATGGTCCTCTATTCTTTTATTGAAGTTTTCATGAGTGCTATGCTGTTTTGTTGTGATTAAGATTTATTTTACTTTTTCTGCTAGTTTTTATTTTTATGGCGATAAGGTGGCAAACGAGCAGGCGGCTCACCTGATGGTAAGTGATCACCGCCGCCCATGGACATTTGCAATACCAGAAGGTTTGCATATGCGTTGCCAACCCCTGCAGAAACCGTTTAGGTTTCTAAAAATAGGGAAATACTAAACTGACAGCAAACGGAATGCCTATGCTGTCAGAATTGTCACTCCCCCAACGAGCTCTGGTAACCTTACTCACTGACATAAATACAACTATTGTTGATTCACTGCGGTCTTCTGTAAGGCGGAGGTACTTCCCCAGTCGGGCAGCTCAGTTTGAGTGAGGAATCTCACTATGCCCTACCTCTCAAATTATTTGATGTGTTTCCATTCTTACACTGTGTTAATCTACCTATGTCTTTCCTTAACTGGATTATATTTGCTTCTAGTCGTTTTTGCCAGGGTGGATAGCTATTTGGTTTTATGTGATAAGACCTGTCATAATTTATTTTTAATTTAAGATGTGTTACGATTGTTAGAGCTATGCAGTAAATTAATAAATGTGTATCAGCTATTTTTCTAGTAATGTTAATTTAGGAAGAATAATTATTCGATTGAATATATTTATAACATCTGATAATTGGCGTGATAGTTTAATTTTAGGCAATATTGGCCTTACAGTAGGATCAATACCGTTATATTTTATTAAATTTGTTTCTAATTCTTTCCTTAGTGCTTCTATTAAAAAAACATCCGGGGTATTTTGCGTTGAAGTTGTTGTGGGGTCATTGAATTGTGTAATAGTAATTGTGTCAGTATTTTGTGTTTCGGAGTATTCTGGATTATTTAAATTAGAGTCATATGACTGACTTAATAAGAGTGGGCTATAAGATGAGATTTGGGTAGATGATTGCGTTGTATGTAAGATATCTGTGTGCTGTGTAGTGTCGTCAATGTGTAATAAATGTGTGTTTTCTTCTTCTGTTTTGAGTTGTTCAGCAATTTCAGATTTTATTCTATTTAGGGTGTCTTCGGATAATAACCTATTTCTTATAATAACTCTTCTTTGGTCAGCTATGCGTTGTTCTGTTAAAAAGTCAAAAGTCAAAATATTATTTATTCAAAGTAGGCCAAATTTAAATGGCTCTTTTTGAACGTCGACAATAAAGACAGCCCCCAAAAACGCCCGCCCTTCACCGCTTCCTAGTGTTCTTGCTGGGAAGAAGAAGCGGCGCAACAAACTCCCCAGCACACATTTCTGTCTGTTTATTTAATAAGTGATTCTATACAATACTATAATCAGTATACAATATAGAGTGCAATCATTACCTATGGTTATGTGAGCTAGCATATACCAATCCATTTTACCAAGCCGAGATATAAAAACTACTGATATAGAAATACAGAACAACCGATGATAATGTTAACACACTCTTGGCCTCCATTTCTCTGTATGTGCCCGCTCACACTTACACATCTCAACAATTACATTTTACAAAGTAGACTGCTATCTTGGACTAATCCGGCGACCATCTACTGTTATCACTAAAATAGTCACTCAAATTATAATAAGCCTTCTTAATAAGGCAATTTTTTACTTTACTTTTGAATACGTCAGTCGGTAGATCCAAGATATCAGTAGGTATTCTGTTATAAATACGTATACCAACCCCCTCAAACGAATTATGTACCTTATGTAAACGGTGACTGGGGGCACACAACTGTTCTGGGGGGTTTTGTTACATTACTGTTCTGGGGGTGGTACTGTAATATAATTTTTTCAAATAATTATGTGCAGTACATTGTTTTGTCTTCCTCAAGTTTAGTGATGTAATAATAAGTGCGCATGATGAAAATGTTCATATCATTACTCCGCTTCATGCGCACTCTAGGTTTTCCCGCTTTGGTGGTCACCCTGCGAAACGTCCTCAGACGGAGTTACTGCTCTACTGTCGTTAATGTCTAGTCGGTCTGTCGGTTCAGCTGTAGTATTTTTGTCGGTAGGAACCCGCCTGCTCAATTCTCTACCACCGATGGTTCGCATGCTGTGACACCCAGCATCGGGCCCAGGTGTGCCCCGACGATCGCCCTCGGGTAGCAGTCCTATACGTTTACTCTTTGAGCGTGTCTCCATATTGAATGGGTTTCCATTGCCTTGTTGGTCGTGCAAGTTTTTATATAGTACAGCAATATAGTAATATTGCACGTCCGCCCCCCACGTGGACTAGATGTTCAGCCTGGACGTAAGGATGGAATTTATGGGGCTTTTTTTTTTTTTTTTTTTTTTAATTCTTTATTGTACACAAAAGATAAAACAATACAAATGAAACAATACATTTAAAGTTTTGTGCACAAAGGCGAGCTTAATTCAAGACTGAATTTTCTTCCAGCAAACCTTTGAGTGAGAGAGTTTTAAAAGGAAGAGTAAAAAGACAAAGTGTACAATAATAATAAAGAAATTCCACTTAGCATATGAGTAAACAAATAAATAGATACATATATATAGCTATATAACTAAATAAATAAATATGTACAAATATATATACATATATTTATATATATATATATTATAATATATCGACAAATTATTGTGACAGAAAATGCTCCCTAGTTTTTCTCCTGAAAATGTCCAGAGAAGGGCTAGCACGTAACGAGTGTGGCAGAGAATTCCATAAACGCACTGCTTTTACAGTAAATGAACTGTCATAGCAACTGGAAGAATGTGCCGGAGTCCGCAAGAGAAGGGAAGAACTGCTACTTAAGAACTGTTATTATTATTATTGTGCCTGTAATTCACATTGTCAAATGCTCTGCTTCTAAGTACTACGTAGTGTGTTTATATTATTGTGGTCCTAGTAACAACCAGATTAGAAAATAAATCTCGAAACGCTTGCTTCAGCTGACTGTAACTGCTAAAGTAGCTACTTTAAACATTACATTCAGTCAAGGTATCACTCCAATAAGTCCTATAAATATTATTGTGTAGGTACGTAGGTATTTATGTTTGATGAAACATGCTTTTAATGATGACCACCAAACTACCTTCAATTGTCAAACGAATAGGTACACATAAAATTTGAAAACAAACAACATATTATTTTGTATCGAGCCGAGTCATGCGGTTTGATGTCAGACATAACGATGAATGTAATCTAAAACAATTGCTTTTGCACAAAGACAACTTAGCCACGTAAATAAGTAATGATGATAAAGCTTGTTAAATTGAAATCGATATTATATCGATAAGTACTTATGCGACGTATTTACTCGTAGTTTAACACAAGCTTATGTCATTTAATGTCAGGGACAACCAGAAAACTGGATAGTAGAAACCACTTGGCTTTATTTTATTTATTTTTAATTCTGTAGTTTGTAACTAACAGAGTAATTTAAAAGATAAAGCTTATTAATTAGCCTATATGTCAATCCAGGTAATAAACTGTTTGCGAAATATCATCCAAACTCATTCTATCCTTTTTCCTGCAAACATCCTGTAGTCGATAGTTCAAAAGTTACACCTATGAGACAATAGAGAAAGCAGAAATCCTCTAAAATATTATAGTAATGACGTTTTATATTCTATGACTTAATAGTCGTCTAAATATGTATGTAGATGTTTCAATAATTTCGTTCTGTTTTACGTACCTACCAGCAAAAGTTCTGTTTCACGACTTAAGTAGGTACGTCCTTTCATAATTAAAGAATTTCAAAATTAGTTTTATAGAAGAATGAACTGAGTTATATACACACACATTACTTACTGCTACTTATTACATGTATACCTATAGCCTTCAAATGCAGGGTGAGACGGTGGTGATAGGTTCGCCCCCTACATGGGACCTAAAACATACAGGCGAAACGTGTTTTGGGCGTGTTTTGTGTTTTAACTCGGGCCTTTGATATCTCAGTCCACTGGTAGCACCACTAGCCTACTACAGCTCTTCTCATAAAAACAAGTTTTATTTTAAACTCAAATTGTAGTGTCTTATCCATTAAAAATAGGTACATATATTAAATGTTTTAAAACTTTTTTGTACTTGACTGTCCATAAATACGTCAAATTTTATTAGTAAGCGAGTTGACGACAAAAAAATAGAAAAGTGCGTGAGTTGGCGTTTCAAGGCCATTAGCATAAAATAAAATAAGTAAATGGTGATCGTGGTTTTGTCGTGTGATCAAGTCACATTGTTGTGGACGTGATATAAGCAGATCGTTGCTCAAAAAATACAATTCTAAAATGGAAAGTAAAATTTTAGATGTAATAGTGATAGGAGCCACGGGTTTTACCGGAAAAATTGTTGTTAAAAATTTAGCTAAACTGACGAAAACAAAGTGTTTGGACGTAACCTGGGGAATATCAGGTCGCTCTATACTAAAAATACAAGATTTGATAAGGGAACTTTATGAATCCGGTAAGTGAAAAAACTTTAGTTTTAAACCAGTTAGAATTAATGTTTTTTTTTTATAAATTTTGAATCATTATTACCAGTTAGAATTAATGTTTTTTTTTTAATTTTGAATCATTATTACAATAATGACATGGCAGGTACAATACACAATGTATACATATAGGTATATGGAAATACCGAATAGATTTCAAATACCTATAGATATAATGACGACCCGTTTAGCTCAGCGGTAGTTAACGCTGCCTGCTGTGCTATGGGTTCCGGGTTCGAATCCCGGTAGGGACAAATGTTTGTGTGATGAGCATCAACATCTGTTTCCGAGTCATGGATGTATCTATGCATTATATGTATGTATTTACAAAAAAAAAGTATATAAATGTAGTATATCAACCAACTAGTATCCGTAACTCAAGCCTCGTTGCTTACCACGGAACTAGATGGCGCTGTGTAATTATGTCCGGAAATATTATTATTATTATTATGTGTATATGTTTATTTTCTCCCTTTCAGGGGTATTAATAATCTAATCACACGGGCCTTAGCCAAGCGCGAATAGGGTTTAAGTTATAGTGTAAGTAGAAGAAACGGATGATGTAGAGAGGAATTTGCGCTTTCTGGAAAGTAAGCGTAGTGTGTTTGGGGACCTGTAGCACATCTAAACTACGCTGAAGGCTCTTCGGTATAACTCCTGTTGACGAGATGAC
Source organism: Craniophora ligustri (assembly GCA_905163465.1). Classification (NCBI taxonomy): domain Eukaryota; kingdom Metazoa; phylum Arthropoda; class Insecta; order Lepidoptera; family Noctuidae; genus Craniophora; species Craniophora ligustri. The sequence continues at coordinate 9,586,391 of LR990965.1, read as the reverse complement.
TATTGGTATTATGTGTAGCTATGTGTAGTTATGTGGCGTTTTAGTTCTATTGCTAAGTCCTGATATTTAGTGAGTTTTTCAGCTATGGTGGATTGGATATTATGCATGTTTGGGACAGCTATGTCTATAAGGTAAACTATTTTGTTATTTTTATCGAATAGTGTGATATCAGGTCTATTAAAGTGTATGGTTTTGTCGGTGATGATAGTTCTGTCCCAGTAAATTCTAGCACTATTATTTTCTAGTATGGTGTCTGGTAAGTACTTGTAGTATGGAGTCTTTTTGTCTATGAACTTGTGTTTGTGTGCTAAGTGTTGATGTATTATAGAAGCTACTTGGTCGTGTCGGTGTTTATAATCAGTTTGTGCGAGAGATCTGCAGGCGGACGTTATATGTTGTATAGTTTCTGGGCTAGAGTGACAGTGTGTGTCTGTGTGTAGATTTCGTATTATGTGTTTCTGGTAGTTACGCGTGTCGATAACTTGGTCTTGGATAATTATTATTATTAATGATAGACAAAAAATATTATGGTCGTTAGTAAAAAAAAAATGTCTTTATTCTTAAAAAATCAACAAAATGCCGTTTATATATGTATTTACTTAATATTTATAAATATGTATGTACGTTGTGTAGGTAGAAATATATAATCATAATATAAATAATACATTTGTGAAAATCGCTCTGATGACCTTCTGTAGACCCTAGAGCGTCCATCGTGACCATGTAATGTCATACTGCACTCATCAGAGAACATAACAGACCGCCATTGGTCATACGTCCAATTTAAATGTTCCCTGGCAAATTGTAGTCGGGCTTGTCGGTGAGCTGTGGTCAATTTGGGACCATTTGCTGGGCGATGTGAAGTCAGTCCTGCTTCAACAAGTCTTCTTCTGACTGTCCACCGACTTATACTGACATTGCGAACTTCTCGAAGCTCTTGTCCCAGTTGAACTGCATTCAGTTGCCGATTTCTTTAAGACCTCGACACAAGAAAGCGGTAATCACGCTCTGATGTTCTGCGTCGCCGGCCAGATCCTGGTCGTCGAAAGTAGCCACCGGTCTCTTGAAATCTCTGGTACACACGACGAACAGAGTAGCGGCTTAAATTTAGTCGTCGAGCAAGTTCACTTTGATTATGGCCTCCTTCGAGCAAGGCAATAACTTGAGCGGCTACTGCAGGCGTGGTATTCATATTTTTCCGCCGTATGCGTTAAGTAGAGATGTTATCACGTTGACCTTCGGTATGCAACTGATTAAAAATCCAAAAAACCGACCCTTTCATACCTGCGGGTAATGGGTGCAAGTAGTGACAATGCTAACGGGTGAATTTGGCTAATTTGGTGTACGGCTGATTTCTGTAAGTTATGTGAAGGTCAATGATTTTAATTTTTTGTTTTTAGGGTTCCGTACCTCAAGAGGAAAAAACGGAACCCTTATAAGATCACTTTTTGTCCGTCTGTCTGTCTGTCTGGCTGTCCGTCTGTCTGTCTGTCAAGACCTTTTATTTCGGAAATACGTATAGGTATCGAGTTGAAATTTAAACCGTATACTCAGGTCAACGGTCCTATGAAGTTGTGAAAGAATCAAGCTTCTAAGTTTACGCAAAAAAAAAAATACGGCCGTTTAATCAGCAAAAAACGCATTTTTCGACACGCTCAAGGGAATCAAAACTCATAGGGTACTTCCCGTTGACCTAGACCTATGAAATTTGGCATTTAGCATCGTTATAGACCAATAATACAAGGAAAAAATCTCAAAACTGTACATTTGTATTTGAATCTTAAAAAATAGGGGGTCTGAATATTGTTATGGGAATCTGAATTTCAAATTGAAGCTACTAGTTCAAATGGGGTATCACACGTAAGGGCTTGATTTGTGCATTGCAAAATAAATTTTATTAATTTGTTCCGACGCATTTTTAATATATTTATCAATGTCATTGATAAATATATTTATTAAAATAAAACTACAAAATACAGCAATCCGCCATGATAAGTCGAATAATGTCAGTTTTTATACACCTATGTCGAATAGTACTGATTGTTTGATTTTTTCTTCCGTTTAGGGATAAGGCAAAGGATTTTAGGCAATACAGCCAAGTATTTTACTTCAGTAATTTTATAATTTATTTATGATGGTGATTTTTTTTGTGTGGAACGTAAATAAATAATTTGTTGAGAGTTGTAATTGATGTATTATTATTGCATTGGGGGGCCACGTACCACTTATATAATTTAGAGTTCATATTTAGCACGCAAAATATATATATACGCCTAATGTTTAGTGTTGACATATATAGAAATGACTTCACAGGCATACGCCATGACACAAGCGACCGTTTTGGCGTGAATTTTGAACATAAAACTAAAATGTATTTTTTTTAATATTAAAAATATCAAATAAGGTGAATCGATTATTTAAAATCTTAATCAGTACGGGTACAACGTCCTGATAAAGAATACAATCGATTTCCGTATAAAATGTTGGTGTAATAAGACGCTTAAAACAAAAACGATTATGATATCAAAAATAAATAAATATAAAGCAAATAATAATATCATTAATTCTTCATAATTATTTTCAATGAAAATAAGATAGGTAAATGAAACAATCAATCTATTTCATTATATTGTATGTAGGTCGGTAGTCCCAATAGACACATTAAAAAAAATGGGCATCTCTAGTATTGACAGGCGATAATAAAAAAATGGCGTACTCTTAATCGGAAACTTAAAAGTACTAATTATTATTCAAAATACTATCTCACGACAAAAAGTTAATTAAGTCTGTTTCATAAAATATATTTTTAATTTAGATATTTAATGCTATTTCGCTTTTTGAGATACGATCCAATTGTCAAGGTACTGTCATTTATAAGATAAATAAAGATACTATTTATTTATTTAATTTACTATTTATTTATTTTCATATACTATTTATTTAATTCTGTAACTAAACACTAAATAAGTACTATTAAATAAATGATGAAAATTAATCATCTTTACATAAAGAGTATATTTTTATAATGACAAGCTGCAAAATTAACAACGTTGCTCGGCAACGGTGTCAAGGAGTATGCCTCAGGTACCTACCAACTGAAGTGTCTTGTACTTATTAATAAATAAATAATATCTCTGGACTATATGACACAGCGCCATCTAGTTCCGAGCTAAGCAACGAGGCTTGTATTATGGATACTAGTTGGTTGATATACTACATATAGGTATACATTTTTGTAAATACAAATTTTGTATATTACAAATAGATATATCCATGAATCGGATACAAATGTTTATGCTCATCCCACAAACATTTGTTCCTACCGGGATTCGAACCCGGGATGCATAGCACAGAAGGCAGTGTTAACTACCGCTGGACTAAGTGGGTCGTAAAATAGGTATAGATAATAAAAAAATGTAGGTATATTTTAATAGGATATCAAAGAAACATACGTCACGTTTAATTTTAACGTTATAGAAAACTTCACCTAAAATACCAATTAATAATTAAAATAGGTACCTATCCAACAATTTATCATACAAATCAATTGAAGAATATTACATAAATTATAGGCTACTCGAAACGGACTAGCTAAGTAATATTGAAAAGTTGAAATGGCGCCGTCTTTTTTTGCAGGATCCAACGAGTTCAATCCAAGTTTCCTCCAAATCTTGATATGTTAAGATTTTAGCGTCCTTTTAATTAAAAACAGTTACAACTTAAATCTATTTTTAAAATGTCAACTTGATGATAAATCATTCATTATAATCAGCAGCTTATAGGCATGTGCTCGTTTTTCGTTTAAGATATCCTCTGCGCCCACTTTGATGATCTTATATTTACATTAGGTACGGAACCCTCGGTGGGCGAGTCCGACTCGCACTTGTCCGGTTTTTTTTAAAGCTAAGCTTGTATTTTTTAATATTGCTAAATGATTTGTACTCTATATTTTTAGATTTAAGAAAAAAATCAGTAATAAACCAAATTACAAGGGGTGTGCGATTTTATTGCTCTCAAGTGTATAATTATGATAATGATACTAAAAATATTACTTGTTCCTTTTATACTTAACTGCATTTATGTAATATCATACGCTGTGACTCAACCATTACATGGGATCGAACATGTTTCTCCTTAACACAGGTTACCCTGTAGCCTAGCTAGGAGAACAGTAATTCACCCGCTTACTAGATTAAGAAACAATGTATGCCTGTACCTACTTATTATATTTCGTACATGTAATCTGGTCCTAGTTTATACAATAAATATTATTATTCATCTTTGAGGTTATTTTAAGCTCAAAGAATGATATATGTAATACTAACTGTAATATCAGTATATTAATGATGATAATAAAATAACTGTGTACTGTCCTGTCTCAGTGTTTATCTAAAATTTGTGGAAATCAAACCTAACAAAGTACGGAACCCTGGCTGCCCAGCACGGTTGTTCTTAGCTGTATCATTTCGGTGGATTTATTTCATTCCGGTGCACAGTCTATCATTTCGGTAGACACTTTTCATATCAGTGGACTCTTAAAAATTCATTCTTAAATATTTATGTAAGTTTTGATGATATTTGATGTCCACTCACGCACTATGTTATAAAATAGGCTAAAGATTTATTTGTCACTTAAAATAATTATGTAGATAGCATTTAAATTAAAAAATCCCACCGAAATGACAAAAAAAATCTCTTGTTGAAATTCACCCAATTATAACTTCAAGACGACCAACACCTCAGTCTGCCCGTGACCATGGATGCTGTAAAGGATCCGAAACATCGGGTTAAAATAATATCAAATATACCGCGATAAAATCAGTAAAAAGTAGTTTTATTTCAATGTCTAATATTCGCGTAAGTGTACGAAATCAATATGATGCGTTTTATTATATTTATTGTATGTACATAAGTGTATTGAATTTTTGTATTCAACACGATCATACGGCATAGTAAGAAAAATAAAGTGGATCATACAATGGCCTCCTCTTTTTTTCGTTAAAAATTCGGTTAAAAATAGGAGAAGTGTTTACGAGCTATACATTGAACAAACTTATATGACTACCACGAAATTAAATGAAATGAATAAAACTGGATGGTTTGGTACCCAAAAGAGCGATTATATTTTTATTAACATTATATAAAAAATAGATCCAGATCCTAAAGTTCATGATGAACCATTGCTGTAAAGTAGACTTTTCATAAGTAAACTTTTAAATCAAACTTTATTGAATTTGATTTTAAACATTAGAGATACCTATTAGGTTAGGTTTGTATATTTTCGTAAATTTTGGCATCATCATCATTTCAGCTAAGTAAGTGTAAGTTGGTCCACGATTTTAATTCTGTGAATGTTCTTAATTTAGAATTATTGAAATATAATCTTCTATATATATATACATATATATATATATATCATTGATCTTTTTTTTAAACGTTTCAAATACTTTGTAGAAGGTTTTTATAGGAAAAAAAATTTAAAAAGTTACGCAGTACATTAAAAAAAACTTTAACGACTAGGTATATTAACGCTTTTTATCTAACCTTATCAGTTTACATTAGAAAAGAAAAAGAAGAAAACTGACATACCTGTCATTTTACAACAGTTCGCGCGATTGACAGATTGTCTGCTGTAGATATCGTTTATTAGTTCCATATTTCGGAATATTTCTTTACATTTGACTTCCCGCGACCTAGCAGATCTATTATTTCCCAACAAAATATAATAATACAATTAGGCTTCGGAACATAGCCAATGAAGAAGAAAGATATTTCGTGCTTCTCTAGCAAAGACCGTGAAGCGGCTCGGTTGGCAACGAGAAAAATGATCTCATCTTAAGGCGGCCATTTACGAGCGTTCCATCGATCCATTTGGCACCCTGTCGATCCAAAATTCGTCCGTGAATGTGAAAACACTGTCGGTCCAAATGGATTGGCTCGGCGCGATGGAATTCCTACCGAGCCCATTGGCGCGGCGCGCACGGACAGGGGGCCCACTCGTGAATGCGGAAATCCAACGGTCCGGGTGGTCTGAGCCGTCGCGCCATGCGTTTGGCTCGTTCGTGAATGGTGTTATCAGCGGAAACACCAGTTCCAACAGTTTAAAATAGGTAGGTTCATCATAATTTCCCCATTAATGTCAGTGAGTTGCGATCTTTCAAGCAACCAATCTTTACACCACTTTCTTTTTTTTAACATTAGACAACTCGCTATGGGATATAAATCAAACTCATATTCTCAATCGAAGTTCATTATGAACACCGGTCCGGTCCGGTGTTGTCGACGCATACACTCAAAATGATCAAATGGAACGGCTCGCTGGCGCGTTCATGAATGGCATGAATTTGGCTCGGCTCGACTTCGAGTATTGAGCCCATGGCGCGAAGGCCACTTGGACCGCTCGTGAATGGCCACCATTAAGATCTGCAGAAAATACTACATTAGGTACTGTAAAAGATTACGTTGGAGCGCCTATCAATGTGATAATCAATCAGGGCGGAAACGCGTCCAGCTGGAATACCTACAATCCTGATTGTTGTTAAAGACTTGGACACACGAGATATTGTACTTACACGCCGCGATACTGGGCAAATTAATGAAACACACCATTTATACGAACCGTTGCAATGCCCGTTGATGTTCTAGCAAGGAGACCATGGTTATCACTTTAATATCAAAATGAAAAATCCATTGTATAGTGAGTTAAGTATCAATATCATAGTTTTTATTTTGAACATACATAGATTTGCTACTTAGCCGGCCGTTGGGGCTCGAAGGTTGTCGAATGGTGACCACGTATTGGAAGTTAGCCAGGGTGGGCCGACGACATGTAAAGGCACTGCACAGTGGTCCATGTGCCTAAGAAAGGCGGTCATAAAGGTTGTATGTCGGATTAAAAATGAAATATTAACTTTTTTATCTAAGAAATGATTGTTTTAAGATTCTAATGATAATAACAAGTAAAACAATAGATATATTTTAAAAAAGGCAGATGTGTATTTTCATAAAAAAAGGATCCATCCATACCAATAAATAGTAGGTAAAAATAAAATAAGTTTTATTTATAAATTATTTCTGAAAATAGCTATTTTACATATAAATAATAAAATTTACTAGATAATAGAAAACTGAACATAGTATTTATATAAAACATCGTCTTTTTACATAATAGGAAAACATTATAGAAGAAACTGTCGGCTGATTGATTGGAATCACTAAGCAAAGTATTTATAGCAGAATCGTCTATTTGAGATAAAATTGCCAACCTGCAACGTTTGCTTCATGCAACTGTTGCATTCTCCAAACTCCTGCCTGTGCTGCGTCCTGCTTGTAGATTGAAGATATTCGTTTGTCTCGTCGTCGTTTTCATGTAGTCCTCCGTCAGAGCTCCCAAGAATGCAGACTTCGATCTCATTTAACCAGTCACCGTATTTGGCAATTAGCTTAGCTTTTGACCTCCCCAGTTTCTTCCAATATGCAGCAAACAGTTTACAGAGATTACAAATTAAATCTCTCAAGTAATAGGTCTGGATATTTTCAGTGTCCGGTAAAGAATTTGCTAGCATTCATTGCAATTAGTTCCTGTAGAAAAGAGATGCAGCTTATGTTGGTCGATTGACATTCATATGCATGAATATGCGTAAGATGCTATGACGTACGTTCGTCACTACGGTTGGCCAGATTTATTCTACGTTTACGTGAAATCCGAAATGGATAGATTTTTTTTAAACAAACAATGGTACCTATATAGGTACGATATTACCATACGAATGTCTTCAAGCAAAAAGGCCAGTTACTGATGAACTACATTGTTAAACTACGCGTATCTGGGGATCTATGCTAGCAAACGAGTGTGGTTTTATAGTCTTTGATGCTAGCATATCTAGATATATACAATGAAATGCCAAAAACGAGGCTTGCCGCATGCACGCATTTTTATTTGGTAAATCGAAGTAATTGGACCAGACTAAAGGTGATATAATATTTACCGATATTCCAGACCGACTTGATGTTGTTATTATGAATATTAACATGAATCATGGCCGGCAGCAACTGTTGCAAACGTTATCCCCGAACATTGATGGTGAAGACCATCACTGGCAACGATGGTTGTCAACTGTCTTCACATCAGCGTCGATTGCTCAGTGATAATGATCGAACTATCAATATCGAACTAACAATTTTGAACTAAAATCCATTAAACACGTCTGCAAATATGTCACAAAAGGCGGTTTGCGGCAGCCAAACCTCCAATACCAACAATGAAATTACGCGCTATCAAGTTACATACGTGAACTGCAATAACTGACTGAACATTGAAAACTCATGATGATTTTGAGGCGCGATGATTTTACATAACAGTCACGCATGCCTCAAATCATCAAGTCTAAAGCGCTATGTGAAGAAACTTCAGCTAAGAAAATAATAGAGTTTTTGTTGTTTATAGAAAGATCAACTGATCAACAAAGTATTCCCGACCATCATTGTTAACCACATAAATAACAAATAGTTAACTGAGCCAGCAACTTCAACAGCTAAGAACAAAGCTGTGGATGAACTTAAACTTCGTAATTCAGAATCAAATCGTTGGTACCTACTCTGCATTCGTGTAAATCTATTGGTTGTGTAACGAAGATGAACCCACCATTGAGTTTTTAAACTCCATGGATATGCCTGGCTTACTTCCTCACTAATTTAAATCTAAAGGTTTGCTGAGTTGTCATCATACTTCGAAATCTAAACCAAACAAATAGTTGCAACGGCATGCATTTGGTGCCTCAACGATGAGAATCGTCCCGAAAGCAACCCATGCAGAAAACTATCCGTATAGTGTTGATACGACTACATCATTGAAATACATGTAATAGGTACAATATAATGTTTGTAACTTTATTGTTTTTTTTTCTTAATAACCTATTGATGTATTTTATGTGTTTCATTTCAATGTCTAATATTCGCGAAGTGTAAGAAATCAATATATTATACATTTAAGTTTAAGTAAAAGTTAACATAGCATTAATTGAGTGTTAGGCGGTACGAAGTTCGCCGGGGCAGCTAGTAAACTTATCAAAGTCGAATGTCTCGAAATATTTATAGATCTAAGGAGATTCGTTACTTCGACAGCAATATGATTCATACCACACTTCTCTATTACAGGGTTAAACATAAAAAATATTCCTATCTTGGAAAGCGACATTACAAATCAAGAATCCTTGAAGAAATTATCGCAAGCTGCCAAGATTGTCATAAACTGCACTGGGCCCGAGTCAACACTGAGCCCGCCCATCATTGAAGCTTGTCTCAAAACTGGAACACACTATCTTGACATATCAGCCAACATTTTTGTGAGCGTACCACTCCCCAATTTTCCCGTGCACACACACACAGCAATTCGTTTTTTTTAATGGATTTATAATGCAAGTAGGACAGTTGTGTCATAATGAATTACTTGCGCAGTAATGCTCGAGTTCTGATATATAGCCTAGGGCTGTGATTAATCAAAGATCTCAAATTCCACAGGCCTTTCTGAAGTGATGTGTGTATTTGTCACATGCTGAAACAGTGAAGGAACACATCGTGAGTATTCGTAAGGAAATTTGCATGCCAGTGAGTTTTTGAGATGGCCTGTGATGTTTGCCAACCCGCATTAGGCTAGGGAGATAGACTATAGCTTGATCCCACTTAAATTAGAGGAGACCGGTGCCCAGCAGTGGGATAGCAGCAGTGGCCCGAGACAAACTCAGTGATATGATGACCACTTTGTAAAACGAGCAAGTTTATACTGCATTTCACAACTACGATCTTAACGCGCAGTACTCCTGGACTTGTCGCTTAGCTCATTTGAGTTAAGCCTCAGATAATACGGTCTTTTTCTTAACTGCAGCACATCCTAACCATATACAAAGACTACAACAAAGCAGCTGAAGATGCAAACATATTAGTCATACCTGCTTGTGGATATGCAGTCATACCATCCGAAAGTGCTATGATATACCTGGAAAGACAATTTTCAGGTACAAAAAAAAACCCGCTATCTCGCGTGTGTGTTTACATGTTAAATTAAAAAAAAAACCGGCCAAATGCGTGTCGGATTCGCGCACGAAGGGTTCCGTACTATTGACTACAACATTATTGTTACCTTTTTTAGTTTCTTTTGTCCTGGCATCTCTCTGTTACATAGAGTCTGGCTGTAACAAAATCTTTCAAGCAAAATTTTGTTGTAAGAGAGCAACCCCCCTCCCCCTAAATATTTATTTTATTTAAAATTTATTTTTTATTATTAAAGTAAAAATACAACTGAGTATTTTGTGAATATTTCAAGTGCCTACCTGTTGCCATTATTGATATCGAGCAAAAAAGGGCAAAAAAATCGCGTTTGTTGTATGGGAGCCCCCCCTAAAATAATCTATTTTTAGTATTTGTTGTTATAGCGGCAACATAAAATGACAAAAATACATAATATTTAAAATTTCAAATGTCTAGCTATCGTGGTTCTGGAGATACAGCCTGGTGACAGACAGATGGACGCACGGACGGACAGACTGAAGTTGTAGCGATATCTATCTCGCGCTGACTCCGTAGTTCTTATAATTACGGAGTCAGCGCGAGGACGCAAATAACACAAATAAGATCGCGCAAGTGAAATATGCACGCGAGAAAGCATATATACCTACAACCACCCAACATCATCCGTTGGGCAGTAGCCCGCCAGGCATAACACCTCGCCTGGTCGAAGGATCCTCCTTTACCAGTGGAGGAATTCACACCTCCTTCCCTCCACAAAGTCTTAGTAATAGGGTTCCGTTTTTACCCTTTGGGTACGGAACCCTAAAAAACTTTTTTGCAAAATGTTTTTATAAAAAAATGAAAAATTGTTTATTAGAAATACTGATTCAGTGTTTACAATTACTTCACTTTTATAATATTAACATTATTTTCGTATCGTATGATTAACTTTAAAGACAAAACCGACTTTAAAACAAATAAATTATATGATTCACGCAAATACCTATGTAAAAGAAAAATATTAAAATGTTATAAAACATTTTTGAAACCTGTTACTATATGTATAACGTGCCAAGTAAAATTGTTTCTATTAATACCAATTTCATGAATTCCCTTTTTCATATTTGGAATTAATTGACACGGTCCTCAGAATAACAACCGACAAGTAAAATCTGCGTTTAAAAAATCAACTTCAAAAACTAAAAAGCAAAAAATAACTTCATATAGTTTTAACTTTTTTTGTTGTTTTAAAGGTATGAAGTCGGTGCCGATGTCTGATTTTAATTAACCACCCCGCTCAAGGTCACTCGCGGCGAGTGTGCTTAACACGTGTTATTACGTTTGACTTAAGAATTCATTAATTACGTTAAAATGTTTATTGCTGGAGGTTTCATTTAAATTTAAGGTAATTTAGTGATCTTTATTTATTGATTGTTTGACGCCGACTCTAAATTGGACAGGTTTAAAAAAAACACGCTTTCAATATATTTATTAATATATCTAATTTGATATAGAATACTTTTCGTCCATTAACCAGTTCGGTGAAGGTCGTTCTTAAAGGAAGACTATAAGTTACGATTCGCTTAACTCAGCAGTAGTTAACGCTGCTATGGGTCCCGGGTTCGAATCTGGGTAGGGACGAATATTTGTGTGATGAGCATCAATATATGTTTCCGAGTCATGGATGTATCTATGTACCTATAATATGTATGTATTTACGAAAAAAAAAGGATATATGTAGTATATCAACCAACTAATATCCGTAACATAAGCCTCGTTGCTTACTACGGAACTACATGGCGCTGTGTAATAATGTCCGGAAATATTATTATTTGTTGGCGCCTATCTTTATATTCATAGCACTTAAGTTAGCATAATATTCCTTTCCTCTAATTGCATAGGAGTTTTATTTTTTGTTAAGTTTTTTTTTCCGTGTACCCCGCACTACTCATTTTTATATCACTGTAACAGCGATAGTCGCTCCGCGTTTAATATTGTTAAAAATTAATTTATACATTGAAATACAAGCTAATTAAGTATTCGAGGGTTTCATTTATGTCCAATTCAAGACATAAAAGTTGGCGACCGTGACAATACATCCTGTAACGGATAATAATTATCAAGAAATACGAAGCACGGTTAGCTGGACCTATCAGGCTATATCTGGTATATTGGAGATATAAAACGCAATATTTCGATGGATTTGGAGGATCAGCCATTGCAGCCAACACCTGGTTTACGATTTGGACATATATTATATTGAAATCAATTGAAGTCGTCGTACAACAGCCGGCCAATGCAGCTAAGTGACCTTCCTTGACCTTCTCCTTTATATTTCCGAACTACTAAGTTGTTAAAGATGTTATTACAACAATTATGGTTAGAGAAATTAGGTTGGGACGATCCAATCTCTAAAAATATTTCTGTGAATTGGGTGAAGTTCACCGATTGTTTATCTGCTCTCAACACTATTAGAATTCCAAGACATGTACTTTGTGATAAACCAATTAACATAGAGCTTCATTCTTTCTGTGACGCTTCTCAACGTGCATATGGAGCGTGTATATATGCTAGATCTATTAACTCCTCCAATGAAGTCACAGTAAGATTATTGTGTGCCGAATGCAAAGTCGCACCTACTAAACCTACCACAATCCCGCGCTTGGAGCTCTGTGCTGCGCTTCTAGCCGCTAGATTGGTAAGGCAGTTAGAGAATCCCTACGATATAAGGTAGATAGTGAGGTTTACTGGAGTGATTCCAGTATAGTGCTGGCAATCCCTATTCAAAAAGTTTGCCAAAGGAAGAAAATGACATACGATTTAGGCTTAACCTATCTCTGCATACATTATGTACAAATAATTCTAAATTTAATTTGATTGACAGTAATAACTATGTGTGCAATTATTTTTATTTGACGAAAGATAAGTATTATCTTTCAAAGTACTGTAAGAGGCAGTTAGCTGTGTCTCTATCATACTATTTTGATATTTTAGCCAAAAATATGGCTATTCAACATATTGGTTCTATTGAGCCTGTTTCTGACATTGTAAGTGATTTTAGTTTGTAAGACAACAGAGGTGCATTAATTCATCCACCAATGATTGCACCTCGAGTGATTGTGTGGTAGACATAGGTCAGTCGGCGTGCAGCATTATGGATGGTAATAGGCATTGTATCAGCCTGGTGCACCAATATATACAAGGAATAATGAATAAAGAACTAGAAATTGAATTATTTTTAAATTGTAACAATATAGATATTCTTTGTATCACAGAACATTGGCTGAAAAACCATCAGTTAATTTTTAATTTTGGTAATCACCAGGTTGGTAGTTCATTCAGCAGAGAGAATGCCACTCATGGTGGCTCCTTAATCGTATTAAATAATCAAATTAAATTTAAAGAGCGAAAGGACATAGTGAGCCTCTCTGTTGAGCGAACAATTGAGATAGCCTGTGTGGAATTAGAACGGTTCATTATAATAAGTGTATATAGGCCACCATCTGGGCTGTATGACTGTTTTGAAGCGGTGATGGATGAAGTGCTTTATAAAGCCTGTCATAGTACAAATAAATCGATTATTACATGTGGCGACTTCAATGTTAATTTATTAGAAAAATCAGGTTCCAGCATTAAAATCATCAACCTTTTTCAGTCATACAATCTAAGTAACATATTCTTGGAGCCTACTAGAATTACTGCTACTTCAGCTACATGTTTGGATAATATTTACACCAATATTATACCAGATCAAAAGAAAATTATAAACCTACTGGACTCCGATCACTGTGGACAGCTGATCTGTTTTCATAGTGAAAAGAGAAAAGTAGCTAAAAAGGATATCACAGTTAATCCAAAAACACATGGTCGCTTGGAGGCATTTAAAAATAAACTTAGTCATAAGTTACCTTTATCTATATATATAAAAGGAGAAGCTGACTGACTGAATGACTGACTGACATATCCACGCAGGGCCTAAACTATAAGGGTTAGAAACTTGAAATTTTGCACAGGGATTCCTTTTATAACGTAGGGGAGCACTAAGAAAGGAATTTTGAAAATTCACCCCCTAAGGGGGTAAAACGGGGGTTTGAGGTTAGTATGTAACTTTGCTGTTTTTGAAGTTATTCAATTGAAATTCAGTTTGAAGGTTTTTCATTGAAAGTTATGAAACACGTGTAAAATGTTTTTTCAAAAATCATCCTTTAAAGGGGTAAAATGGGGGTGCAAAGTTAATATGAAATTTCTTTGATTTTCAATGAAACTTGGCGAGTGTAGTTTTTATGACGTAGGCATCCGATAAGAAAGGATTTTCCGAAATTTAGCCCATAAGGGGGGGGGGGGGGATAGGGGGACCAAGTTTGTACGAGACAACGTGATTCCTTGGTCCAAGGGCCTAAACTATAAGGGTTAGAATCTTGAAATTTTGCACAGCGATTCCTTTTTTATCGTAGGGGAGCACTAAGAAAGGAATTTTGAAAATTCACCCCCTAAGAGGGTAAAACGGGGGTGTAAGGTTAGTATGTAACTTTGCTGTTTATGAAGTTATTCAATTGAAATTCAGTTTGAAGGTTTTTATTGAAAGTTATGAAACGCGTGTAAAATATTTTTTCTAAAATCATCCTTTAAAGGGGTAAAATGGGGGTGTAAAGTTAATATGAAATTTCTTTGATTTTCAATGAAACTTGGCGAGTGTAGTTTTTTATGACGTAGGCATTCGATAAGAAAGGATTTTCCGAAATTTTGCCCTTAAGGGGGGGATAGGGGGACCAAGTTTGTACGAGACAACGTGATTCCTTGGTCCAAGGGCCTAAACTATAAGGGTTAGAATCTTGAAATTTTGCACAGGGATTCCTTTTTTATCGTAGGGGAGCACTAAGAAACGAATTTTGAAAATTAAACCACTATGGCGTGAGGAACACTTCTCTGAATCTTCTTATTTCGTACCTGGGTAAGAGGATTCAGAAAGTGGATGTCAATGGAAAGAGATCCCCGGGGTCGGTTGTTACTATGGGAGTTCCGCGAGGTTCAATTCTTGGCCCTTTTTTATTTCTAATTTATATAAATGATTTACCCTATCTGATGGGAGATAATCAAGAGATAGTGTTGTTTGCCGACGATACCTCGCTTTTATTTAAACTAAAACGTCAGCAAATAACTACATACGATGTGGACACTGCTCGAAAGTGGTACATTGGTTCAATGCAAATAATTTAGTTTTGAATGAAAACAAAACTAAATGTATTAAGTTTACAACGCCTAACGTCAGACAAGTTAAAACCAGTGTACTAGTTAACGGTGGAGAGTTGGATCTTGTAGATACCACTGTATTTCTAGGCATTACCTTAGATGCTAAGCTTCAGTGGGGCCCACATATAAAGAAATTGTCGAAGAAGCTTAGTTCTGCAGCTTATGCCGTTAAAAAAATTCGTAATTTAACAAATATAGATACAGCTCGGTTAGTTTATTTTAGTTATTTCCATAGCGTGATGTCATACGGTATTCTACTGTGGGGGAATGCTGCTGACATCCAAACTATTTTTGTGTTGCAGAAAAGGGCTATTCGATCAATTTATAACTTAAGTCCCAGATATTCACTGAGGGAGAAATTTAAAGAAATTGATATTATGACTGTTCCATCACAGTATATTTACGAAAATCTTTTATATGCTTACAAGAATATCAATCTCTTTGAAAAGCATTGTGATATCCATAATATTAATACTAGGAATAAGAATAAATTTGTTGTTCCTGCAACTAGGCTCCAGAAAATCAGTAAATCCTTTAGATGTCAATGCATACGCTTTTATAACAAAATTCCAACCCATGTACAGACATTAAGTCTCAGCAGATTTAAATCCTTTATCAAACAGAGACTTTGTGCTAAAGGCTACTATACGTTAAAAGATTACATGGATGATAAAACTGCTTGGGATTGAATAGTTCTAATGAACCGGGCTATCGAACGTCTTTTACTGTAATTTATTATGATTTGGACATTATTTTCATCATGACATTGATGTTAATTATTATTATTATTATTTTTTTTTTTTTTGTTGACATTACTTTATATCTTGACATGAATTGTATAGGTATACCTATAGATTTTTAATTATTATTATTATTTGACTTTATTTATTTTATATTTTTGACATTATGTTGATTTTTATGCAATGGTATTATTTATAATATACATATCTATGTGAATGTGAGCACTTTGTAGGTAGATAAACATACGCTTACAAACTAATGTCTGGCGGCTTTGGGTTTTTGAAATGGCCTACGCAAATGTCCCGCTGATCTTGCATAGACGTGCGTCGGGTCGTTAAGCTCCCACAATAATGGTTTGAGCTAAACGATGGCTGACGTATGCGTGCTGTCAGTATGGACAGGTCAACTCAAAGCTGCACTGGTGCTTTCTTCAAAAGGCCATCTCAGACTTTAACCTACATAGTCAGGCTCACATATTGTAACCAAAATGTTTGGACTTTAAAAGAGACCATGATTCTCTGAGTTTGTTTCGGCATTTCTTCTCAGAGGTCGTCAGTTAGGAAATGCCGATGTCAACTAGATACTAAAAAAAAAAATGTACATGACTTGTAAAAGTGTCTTTAAAAAGATCTATTTACAGAAATAAACAATCATTCAATAAATCAATCAATCATTCATTCAATCATGGCTTCAGACAAGCTTTAAAAATCTTAAGACATTTGTTGCAAATAGGGTTTCAGAAATTTGTGAACATACAGACTTGCATTCGTGGCGTCACGTACCAATGTCAGTTAACCCGGCTGACCTGATTTCCAGGGGTGTTAGCCCAAGTCACATCAAAGACAACGTGTTGTGGTGGTCAGGTCCAACATTCTTATTACAACCTGAAACCACTTGGCCTATCTTAAATAATAATGAAACAATTTTTAATAGCTTGCCTGAAACCAAACCCAACCCTACCGTTGCTAATGTAGTAACGTCAACAGGATTCATTATAAATTTTGAAAATTATAAAAACTATGATCATTTAAAGAGAGTATTTGCATATGTCCTACGTTATATAAATAATTTAAAATTAAAATCCTGTAATGGCCCTTTGAAATTCGGTACTATAAAAACAAATGAGTTACACAAGTCATTTATAATCTTGTGTCGTTAAGCACAGCAGCAATCATTTTCTCAAGAATTTAATATACTCGCCAAAGGCAACCCATTACCTTGTAAATCTAAACTTTTATCGTTAAGTCCTTTTTTTAATTCTGATGATGATTTGATTAGAGTGGATGGGAGAATTGATTCCTCAAAATATGCCTATGATAAAAAACACCCGGTTCTATTGGATGCATCTCACCATTTAACGAAATTAATTTTTCAGTTCGAACATATTCGTAATTTGCATGCTGGGCCACAGTTATTGCTGGGCATAATCAGATATATGCTAAATGGAATTTCTTTATTATTATTGTACACTTTGTCTTTTTACTCTTCCTTTTAAAACTCTCTCACTCAAAGGTTTGCTGGAAGAAAATTCAGTCTTGAATTAAGCTCGCCTTTGTGCACAAAACTTTAAATGTATTATTTAATTTCTATGGTGTTTTATCTTTTGTGTACAATAAAGAATTAAAGTGTCACAGATTTCAGGCAAAACCGTTAGTACCTATTATGGGTAATTTACCGTCCCAAAGAGTCACGCCCACCTTTCCATTTACATATGTCGGGATAGACTTTGCCGGTCCCTTTTTTATTTTAAATAGGAAAGGACGTGGTTCAAAATTAGTTAAAGGTTATCTTTGTCTCTTTGTTTGTTTAACGTACAAATGTTTACACCTTGAGGCTGTAAGTGACTTAACCAAGGACGCATTTATTCTTACTTTTCGCCGATTTGTGTCCCGTCGTGGAAGGCCAACGGAAGTATTCTGCGATAACGGCCGCAATTTTGTATCTGGCGCTAAGGAGATAAACCATTTTTTTAAATTTAACGCAGATTCTCTATCTGATTTTGCAAGTGGAGAAGGTATCAATTTTAATTTTTCTCCGTCTTACGCCCCTCATTTTGGTGGACTTTGGGAGGCCGGTGTGAAATCGGCGAAGTACCACATTAAACGTGTGATGGGCAATTCCCACTTAACTTTTGAAGAGTTGTCTACCCTTCGCACATGTAGAATATATACTAAATAGTCGTCCACTTTGCCCTTTATCCGCCTCACCTGAAGACCTTCTTTGCCTAACTCCTGGTCATTTTCTTATTGGTCGGGCTCTCACGGCTCTTCCATCACCTTCTCTAGAAGACCGCAACTATAATAATCTACAACGCTACCAACGAATACAACAAATTCATCAACATTTTTGGCATCGATGGCAGCGTGAATATATCGCAGAGTTACAACAACGCTGCATATGGAGGACCAACCACTCTAACCTGAACATTGGTGATCTAGTTCTTCTAAAAGAGGATAATACGCCTCCTCTATGCTGGAGGCTTGGACGAGTGCAAAGGCTATTTCCAGGATCGGATGGAGTTTCCAGAGTTGCCGACGTAAAAACCCAACGAGGAGTTGTACGACGTCCTTTGGTTCATCTCTGCCCCTTGCCTATCCCAGATGACCTTCAGAGGATTGAAACCTGAAGATTTCAATGGCGGGAGGATGTTGGCGCCTATCTTTATATTCATAGCACTTAAGTTAGCATAATATTCCTTTCCTCTAATTGCATAGGAGTTTTATTTTTTGTTAAGTTTTTTTTTCCGTGTACCCCGACTACTCATTTTTATATCACTGTAACAGCGATAGTCGCTCCGCGTTTAATATTGTTAAAAATTAATTTATACATTGAAATACAAGCTAATTAAGTATTCGAGGGTTTCATTTATGTCCAATTCAAGACATTATTATTATTTATTTATTTAGCTTTTTAGTTTTTGAAGTCGGTTTTATTAAACGCATTTTTTAATATTTTACTTAAAATATTTTCAAGTCAACGACCGACAAATGACACAGACCCAACACGAAAACCCGGTAATAGGTTGAACAAAAAAGTATCACTCAAATCGGATCAGAAGTATTTAAGTAATCGGTGTACATAGAAACATATATCCAAAGTATCGTGATAATTACATCTTCCAAATGAACAAAAATGGTCGTAAAATAAAAACGACTTGACCAAATTTACCGAATATAATCTATTCTGCATCGAAAAAGAATCACGTAAATCGGTCAGAAATCTCGGCGTAATCGATGTACAATGGTACATACATAAAAAAACAACCGAATTAAGACCTAAATTTTGAGTTTTGAAGTTGGTTAAAAATAAGTAATAAGTGCCTACTTATTAAAAATATTAAAATAAAATAAATATGGGCAATGGTAACACGTTATTATTGCCATAAATTTCGATGATACGAAAATTACGTTTTTTATACATAATAATTTCAAATTAAAGTAGGTAGTTATAATTTAAATCTAAAAAACCTGTCGGAAGACTATAACGATATATTTTGGGATATGATGCTTGTCGAGACACTAAATCAATTTATATTTTTAGGTACATTACACACGGTGGAATGTTACTCAAATTTAATTATACCAAAGAATGGAGTACCTGGTAAAGCTTTGATAAACTACGGAACGTGGAAATCCGTCGTTTGTGTATTGGAAAAGTTTCAAGACTATTTAGCTTTATGGAAATTATTGTACCCAAATCAGGAAGAGTCAGTACCTGAAGAAATGAGAAGGTCTGTATGACTTAATTAGTAATTTTAGTTAGCTGGTTATTATAACAAACAACATTGTTAACTTTTTTGTTACGAATAATATCTATATACTTAATATTCAACTCCCCTCAACTCAGCCTATCTGTTCGTGTTGTCGAACTCCCCATATATGACGTCACACCAATAAATGAAACAAGGATCTTGCTGTTTAATCTGGAGGCTGAACGGCGGGGTGGAAATCTTGATTGGTCGCGCACTCACACTTCACTTACTTAGTGGTCCTTGATGACATCTTCGATGCTAGGTTCTTCTTTCAGCTGGATTTTGCCACAGAATTTCACTGTTGTGGTTAGAAAGCTGTGACACCCGTGTAGCACCCAGCCGAGGTTGGTGTGGGATGCCACTGGTTCCCCCCCATTCCGGGGTTCTCGGGTTGTCGTGCCGGGGGGGCTTAGTAGCCGCGGAGAATAGCGGCTCCGCAGCGAAGCGAAGTGGAACCCCGAGAGGTCGGGCCGCTCCGATACGGGCTTTGCCCACGAAGCTTGGTCGTAGAGTGGCCCTGTCGCGGGCACCTACGGGCGTGGCCAGCCCAGCAGGTTGCCTGCGACGAGGTGGAACCTGTCGCTCTAGCAGGATGCCTGTGTAGGTTGCGGTGTCATATTGGAGGCACCGCAACTGAGCCGGGCCGCGGTGTCGCATGGGAGGCACCGCAGCTAAAGGTTTTTGGGGCCGCGGCGGGAGGGGACTGTCGCTGGCAGGGTCGCGCCGCTCTAACTGCCTTCTGCGGCCTCGGCGGGGCCACAGCCGCTGAAATGTGGTCGCGGTGGGGCCGCAGGGGAAGAGAAGTGTCGGTATCGCGATGCGCCGCTTTTCCTATCCTCTGCGGCCGAAAACAAGGCTCAGGCGGAGCCAGAGTGGGTGGCACCCACTTGAGGGGGAGATGCCGCGTCGAGTGTGCGCACGCTCCGCTGCGTCGAGTGCTCCTGCGCTCCGCGGCGTCGAGTGTCCGCGCGCTCCACGGCGTCGAGTGGACGCTCCGCGGCTAGTCTAGGGACCGCAAGGGCGGTCCGCCACCGCCGGGGTCGCGAAGGCGGTGCTCTGCAAACCACTCGGCGGTGCTTGCTCCTCAGGCAGCGATAGCAGATGAAGTTCTTCTTGGCCACCTCCCATCTTGTGCTGACATCTAAGGCGAGAAATTGCTTGCAGTCTGGCAGCTTGTGTTCTTGTTTGCACTGAGTGAGTGTGCAGTGTTCACTTGGCGGCGCCTTCCTGTCCACTGCAAATTTTCTCTCAGGTCTTCTATTTTTCATGAATCTTCAATGTCTTCAACTTTTCAAGTTCCATGTGTATGAGAGCTTCTGGTCTTCCGAACCTTCTTTTCAATGCTTCTATAATCGTATCTGGTTCTGGCTGACTCAGGAGCAGACAGCCGACAGCTTCCTTTGCGGTTCCTCTTAGGCTGCGGCGGATGCGTGCTAAGTTTTCATTCTTCGTGAAATACTTGCTTGTTTCTTCATATGCTGATTTGAAGCTGAGCCACTCGGCGCTGCTTCCGTTGAAGGCGGGTAACTTCTGCATATACTTCGGCGGCTCCTTGTTGCTTCTCACTGCTTGAGCGAGTGCGGCGGCTAATGTGGACACGTCTATTAAGGATTGACATGTTCGCGCACTATCTTCCTGTTTATTCTGTGCTTCCACTACGACCGCGACGTCTTGAGCTTTCAGAGTTGTTTCCTGAAGCGGTGGATGAGGCGGTTCTGATTCCCTGATCTGCGTGTTCGGATTCCCTGCTGATTCTTTTAGCCATGTGCTGATGCGTACTGATGCGAGGTCGTCTTCAATTTCTTCTTCTTCATCATCAGTGGCGTCCGCTTCAGCTGCTGAATCCGCGGCTGCTGTACTTCTTTTTCTGCCTGTATTTCCTTCAGCTTAAATTCGGCAAGTCGTTCCTTCGCTTCTAATCCTGCAAGCGTTTTCTTGCGCGAGGAGCGCTGTGACTGAACTGTAACAGCGGGCTTCAATGTTCGTTGCGAGTCTTCTTTGCTCTTAGACGTAGTATAATCTTTCGTGGCGGAGGTAGTGGTAGTTGCACCTGTCGTTTCTGTGGCCGTAGGTAGTACCGCTGCTCGTTCCTGACTGACTGACTTGCCAGCCAAACCGGCCCTTCTTTTATACTACCGGTTTGGCTGGCCCGCGGTTCAATTTCCTCACCCCCGTGACCTTGCCCATCTTTATTTTTAATTACAATCTTTCTTAATCTAATTCAATGAGCCGCGAGTCTTATCTTAATTTCTCAGACTCTTATTGGAATTTGTATTATTCCAATTGGCCTGCGACGCCCCATTACGCACTGGCGTGAAGCAAATTGTGCCCGACATTTGATATTAGTCACAAGTGATATTTAAAAGGGCCTCGTCCCCCGCCTCACCTGTTCACATGTCGCCAGTGGCGCCCTCTCTATTGAACTAATCTATCTGGGCGTCGCAGAGACAGGTAAATAAAAGACATTCTTATTCAACGTTTATTTACCTTAAAACTATGTTAAAACTACGTGAATAACACAATAAAATACAACTTAAAGCTAACACATACAAGAAAACATAATATAAAAACTTAATTCTATAAATAAATGGACAAACACAATATAGAATCTTTATTTTAAACATTCTTACACACTAATACATATTCTTACAGTCTACTACATATACTCTTCGTAGACATCTCAGCGCCCCGCAAGGGGCGCGAGGATTCGGCGTCGGGGCGTTGGCCCCCTGGCCGAGGGCTCGTTCGCGGGCCATTAATATGACCCGGTCATTTGGTTGGCCATCTGTTGCCTAGTTAGTGTCCGTGTATGGCGCGGCGCCGCCTAGCGCGGGACGCGGACCTATACACGGACGTGTGTTGTTGCTCTGTGTTTTCTGGCAGGGGCGCCCTAAGTTTTTCACGTTGCCCGTGCGATCAAGATCCCCGCCGGGTGAGACCCCCGGCTACCCGGGTGAAGCCCAGCGAAGATCGATCAGCGTCCGGGCAACGACTTTTGATGGCGCCCCCTGCGGAAATCAGTGTCTGACTCGTAATTTACAACGCTTTCAGAGCTAGCCAAATACCGTTGCAAATTCGAGACGTTATGGTGTTTTTAGCGACTTGGTGGGTGTGTGTACGTCGCTAAGTGGTATGTAACGCCTTACTGTGCCCACATTGACGTGCAGCACAGCAAAACGCACCTGTGAGTCATCACGAATGTGAAGTATGATCATGTGTGTACCGCGCGTATGTTGCGCCTATGTTAACTTAGGAGCAACGCGCGCGGTGGATGCGAGTTATGTTATGTTGAGTCTAATTGTTCGGGCAGGTTGCGTGTAGCGTGTGTGCTACCTGCTCGGGAGTCCAGTCCGGTGAGGGGGCCGCGTCGCCCGGCACTAGGTCGCGCGGGTAGCGGCGGGCGTCCGGGGGTCGCGCGTGCAAGGGCGCCATGCCGTGGATGTGGGGCCAGGCAGAGGCGTCGGCACGCGCGAACATTCTCGTCGCCATCGCTGCGACGAAGTCGTCGATGCTCTCGACGCGCAGGTCCCTGTGAATCACAGCGTTCCTCACGTAGCGAGGCGCATCAGTGATGGTACGCAGGGTGAGATTTTGTTGCACCCTGAGCTTCCGCTTGTGCGTCTCGCACGTGAGGGCGAGCCAAGCTGGGGCAGCGTATGTCAGCTGCGGGCGGATGTACGTCTTGTACACCCCCAGCTTGACTCGTAGCGGCAGGCGCGACGAGAGCACCGGGCGCAGCAGATGGCGGGTGGTGCGCACCCGCGCGACAGTGTGCCGAACGTGCGGACCCATTGTGAGCCGACAGTCTAGCGTGACGCCAAGGTACTTGGCAGTACGGGTCCACGCGACGTCGGCTCCCATGAGTCCAAGGTTGGGTGGGTGCGTGATGTGGCGGCCAGAGATGATCATGGCCTGTGTTTTACTCACGTTTACCGACAGTCTCCACTTGCTGAGCCAGTCGGGGAGGTCGTCCAGCGCGCGCTGCATTTTGGCGGCCGCGTGCGTCGCCGATAGCGACGTGGTGATGTACGCGGCGTCGTCCGCATACAGCGCGAGCGTCGCGTCGTGCGTGGCGGGAATGTCGTCTGTGTAAACGGAGTATAACACAGGCGAAACACAGCTCCCCTGCGGAACCCCCGCGGATATGGGGTACGCATCCGAGAGCTGGTTCTCCACCACAACCTTGAACTGACGATCCTGTAGGAAGGAGGAGACCACCTGTACGAGTCGACGGGGCGCTGTGGAGCGTGACAGCTTGTAGAGCAGACCGGTATGCCAGACTCTATCAAACGCCTTCTCCATGTCGAGGAATACGGCCGCGGCGTACTCCCGCTTGTTCACAGCCGCGGCGAGGAGGTGCAGTACCCTCGACAGCTGGAGCGTCGTGCTATGTTCCGCTCGGAACCCGAATTGTTCTGCCCGCGGGGTGATGTGAGGTCTCAGGTGTCGCAGCAGGAGTGCCTCAAACACCTTGGAGGTGGTCGGAAGTAGGGTGATCGGCCGATAGCCTTCCGGTCGTCTCGAGTTCTTCCCGGGCTTGGGGATCATGATTATCTTCCCCGTCTTCCACGCCGACGGGAAAGTCCCGGTGCGGAGTATTCCGTTGTACAAGCGCGCT
This sequence comes from Craniophora ligustri, assembly GCA_905163465.1. NCBI lineage: Eukaryota > Metazoa > Arthropoda > Insecta > Lepidoptera > Noctuidae > Craniophora > Craniophora ligustri. The sequence continues at coordinate 9,562,026 of LR990965.1, read as the reverse complement.
AACGCCGCCACCGTGCGGTGGGGGATGTGGCGCAGCGCGGTATTCGTGATGCCGTCCGCACCGGGGGCCTTTCTTAGCTTGGTGCGGGCTATGGCCCGCTTGACCTGGCCCGGGGAGACGAAGATGGGGTCCTCCTCGGTGGCTATCGGCGTGCTGAAGTACTCTCCAAGGTGCCTCTCGACTGCTGCGACGTGCTCCGTGTCGTCGGTCGGGTTCGGCGAGAACTGACGCTCCAGGTGAGAGGCGAAGATCTCTGCCCGGTCTGCGGCAGCGTATCTCAGCGCCCCGTCGCTGTTGAGCATCGGGCGTACCGGAGCTGGGGTGTTCTTTAGGCGCCGGCACAGGCGATGTACCGACGGCCAGTCGCTGTCCGCGGAGTCGATGTAGTCCTCCCAGCTCTCGGTGGTGTGGGCCTGGAGCTCGGCCTTCACCTTCTCGGTCAGACGGTTGAGCTGGGTCTTTAGTGTGGGGCATCTTGTTTCCTGCCACCGCTTGCGAAGACGCCTCTTGTCGGCGATCATGCGCGCTATGCGTGCGGGAAGTGTGGGGCGGCGCCCTTGTGGCGCGGGTGTCGCGACAGCCGCCGACTCCAAGGCGTGCTGTATGCAAGCGGTGAGCTCGTCCGCCAGCTCATTGACCTCTTCTGAGTTGGTGACAGGCCGGGTAGGCGTGGTGGTCTCCAACTTCGCCGCGTAGGCATCCCAGTCGGTGCGGAGACGTGGCGCGGGATGAGCGAATCGGGTGGGCGGTGCTGAAACGACTAGGAGCACCGGCTGGTGGTCCGATCCGAGGTCGTCGTCCAGCACGTGCTGCGCGATCTGACAGCTGAGGCCGTTGTGCACGACGATGTCTAGCACATCGGGTGTGTGGTTCCGCTGTTCCGGGTAGTGTGTGGGCGCCTCTGGGCCAGACACCTCGTACGCGTGGGCCTCCGCGTCAGCGAAGAGTCGGTTTCCCGCCGCGTTGCGCGCGTTCGAGTTCCACGCCGGGTGCTTGCAGTTCAAGTCGCCGGCGATGATCGTGCGGTTTGGGCCCGCTAGGAGCGCGCGTATGTCGCGCGGCTCGAGCGGGGCGTTGGGCGGCTTGTACGCCGCGTACAACCGCAGGTCTTCACCGCCGGCGTGCAGCTGCACACCTAGCGCGTAGAACTCGCCTCGCAGCGTCGGGAGGGGCAGGTCCTGGTGGACGACTACATATACAAATACGCGCAATTAACTTATGAGAGCTGTTCGCTTCGATGTGATTCCTACTTACCGCTTTGGTCGTCAAGCGAATAGTTCCGGGCCGCTCCTAGCACTACTTCAGACCCCCGCTGCTGGTGGGTCTGTCGTGCACACTATCGAAGTCCACTTAATATTGATTGACTAGTAATATAAATAAAGCGTAAGTGTATTTTATGTGAGGTTCCGATTTTTATTTAAATTGATAGAAACAGTTATTGAAATAAAATTAAGTGGTGAAGTTAAGTTGTTGCGTGTAGCCTCCTAGAATACCCGGCTCCCTAGGTGGTTGCCTACTATGGAGAGCGAAAAAAAATATTTTACCACTTTATTGTGCCGTTTAATATGTACCTATGCCCATGTAAAATTAGTTTTCTGGCATGTATCTACTAAGAACTTAGTCATTATCCCGGGGATGGATAGGCGTATAGACAGATTTGTTTTACCTATATGAGTGAGATAGGTAAAATAAACTTATTTAAATTATAAAAAAAATTACTAAAAATAAAAATATTTTTTTTGGTTTGTTACAGGTCATTTTTCCATCGACACAACGGCAAAATTTGGTTTCCTTATCCAGGGCCAGATGCCACCATATTCAATATGTCCCAAATATATTTACACGACAAAATTGAAAAGAAAGCCGTTTATTACAAAGCATACACTACAACGCCCTCGTTTTGGCAGTTGATCTTTGTTCCCGTAATGTTTTTATATTACTATTTGAGTAACTTCGAATGTTTTAGAAAACTATTGATAAATTTTCCTCGACTTTTCTCATTGGGTTGCGCGTCATATAATGGACCTACACATAGTACAAGAAAGAGTACAAAATTTAATTTAGTTATGAAAGGCACAGGATGGGTTGCTGGAGCAGATTTGCGTTCAAAGCCGACCAAAACAATGTCTGTTAAGGCAAGTGGACTTGTGGTGTTCTTACTTATTCCCAGCACTCAAAGTAATTTAACAAGACATAAAGAAGCCGTCTCGATAGCCGTTTTTTCCTTTGAACTTTTTAAATTTTTGATCAAAATGTTTAATTAGGTATTTTATATTGTTATAAACACTTTTCAAAATGTATATGAACAAAATGATTGTGTCTTCTATTTTAAATACTACGTACCTAGAATATATCTATATTTTATTCTCTCCTCATTCCTTACATAAGACTGAGATAATAGTATCTATAAGTACCTAAAGTTTTTTACTAAAAAAATATGATTAATTTTAAATCGCATTATTAGAAACAGCCGATGCTTGTTTAAAATTGGGGTCCCAAACTCGGACTAATGTTGTCATATCAGAACAAAAAGTGTTGCAGAGTTTCACTATTTGGATAAATTTTGCTATAGTCCGATGTATTAAGTAAGTAGGTACTACACTAGCTATCTATTTACAGGTGTCAGGCACAGATCCCGGTTACGATATTACTGCCACTGCGATTATTATGTGTGCCGTCACAGTATTGAAAGAGAGGTCCAATTTACCTAAGTAAGTAACCAAAAATTTTAAATCTGTTTGACAAGATTATAACCGGCATACATTTTATTTTATGAATATAATAATTTTATTACGTAAACGTCATTTCGCACTTATAGCGCAACTTAAAAAAAAATCGATGACTCAATTGGCGCAGTGGCTGAGCGATCTGCCTGAGCGTCACTGGTTGCAGGTTCGATCCCCGCACTGACCAAACCAAGCAAACTATGTACGATCTACAGGTTTGTGTTTCTGAAAATTTATGTTTGGAAACGCACCTATGATAATATCATAGGTGCGTTTCCAAACATATAGGAGAAAAGTTCTAGTGTGGGTCAACGGTTTTTAACAAAAGAAAGAAAAAGGAAGAAATAATTTAGATAAACACACCCGACCCGCTCCTTATCTTATAAATGGGAATGAATACTGAATTTTTACCGTTATTTGTACGACTTAACAATGGATTATCGTATAAGTAGGTATTATATTTTTTTTAATTGTAATCTGAAAAAAAATATAGATACCTACATGAATGGTAAAAGCCTTACAGAAGACCGCAGTGAATCAACAATAGTTGTCTTTCTGCGAGTGAGTAAGGTTACCAGAGCTCATTAGGGGAGTGACTATTTTGACAGCATGGGAATTCCGTTTACTGTTAGTATAGTAACTCCCTATTTTAAGAAACCTGAACGGTTTCTAAGGGGTTTGGCAACGCATTTGCAAGCCTCTGGTGTTGCAAATGTCTATGGGCGGCGCGCGGCGGTCATCACTTACCATCAGGAGCCGCCTGCCCGTTTGCCCCCTTATCACCATAAAAAAAAAACATGATCTATGATATTTTAAACAAATAAATACCTAAATATTTCTGGACATTATGACACAGCGTCATCTAGTTCCGAGCTACGCAACGAGGCTTGTGTTACGGATACTAGTTGGTTAATATACTACATTACATATACTTTTTTTTTGTAAATACATACAAATTATACATAGATACATCCATAACTCGGAAACAAATATACATTCGAACCCGGGATCCATAGCACAGAAGGCAGTGTTAACTACCTCTGGACCGATTGGGTCATCCATTTTGCCTGTGGCTTTAGATTACAATTATACTAGTTATGCTCCTACAGTCTTTCAGGACTCAATATGATGATAGCTTGAGATGTCAACTTCATTTACAATTTAGTTTTTTTTTCAGAGGGGGTGTTGTCATGCCTGGAGCAGCTTTCCATAAAACCGATCTTGTGGATAGATTAATACACAACGGTCTAACGTTTGAAGTATTACGTAACGAAGAAAAATAGTGGCTATGCGTGTTTTAGTATATTTTGAGTGGTTACCTTATTAATAAAAGCTATTAGTTATAGAAAATCATATGGGCAGGGGTGCGTGGGTGGTATTGGGAGAGAAGGGCTCAGGAAAATACTTTATTATATACCTACTATAAACAGAATTAAATATAATTGTATTGCTTTTTTATTTTAAATGATTATTTACTAGTTATAATTATTATTAATCCCCACACTGTCCTACTGCCTTCTTTCTTAGATCTCCTTTTATATCGAACAGATAAATACTAATCCTACTACTTATTGTTTTATTCTGTGGTTAAACGATTAGACTATAGTGTACCGAGTTCTGCAAGGACTTTATTGTTATCATTTCAATTAAAGGTCAAATTGGGAGGAAGCCTTTACTGCCTACTACGCCGCCTTCTCTGCTAGAGGTCAATGTACTAATACTTCTGATATTCAGCTACAAAAAGAATAGTTGGAAAAAGCGTAAAACGCTATTAATAAGTTGAATAGACGCAATGCGCAACATATACCTACGACTACATGTTATGAATAACAACAATCTTTTTAACCGACTTCAAAAAGGAGGAGGTTCTCAATTCGTCGGAATCATTTTTTTTTCTTTTTTTTATGTACACGAATTACTTCAAAACGCCTGGACCGATTTGCAAAATTATTTTTTTGTTTAAAAGAGTAGACTTCACAGTTGGTCCAATTGTAATCACATCAGGTTTTGATGGTGGGATCCCAGGGAAATCGAGGGCAACCCTCAAATTTTATAGGCAATTATCACGTTTTAAATATATCTACTAGAATTGTTCCAGTATTTTTGTCTGGTAATCATCATTTCATGTTGATGAGCTGATGATGGAAGGTAGAACTCCTCAACAGTTAAGATTTAAAAGAAAATTCTTTCAGTTATAAGCATTTATTACATTTACATGTATTCTCCAAAGCTATTCAAGTATTTGCATCTGAAAATCAACATCTCACGTAATGATCTGATGATGGAAGGTACAACTCCTCAACGGTTAGGAGTTGAAGGAAAAATCTTTCATTATTATAAGTATTTATGGATCGATAGTTTTATTCTTTCAGACTATTAGATTGACCTGATATGAAAAGTTTAATATATATATATATACAACACTAAAAAGAAAAAAATAAATTAACTTTAAAAAAAAAGAAAAACCAACTTCAAAAACTAAAAAGCAAAAAATAACTTCATATAGTTTTACCTTTTTTTAGTTTTAAAGGTATGAAGTCGGTGCCAAGCCAAACTTAATAGTAAGTACCTACACTCTCCGCGAGTGACCTTGAGTGGGGTGGTTAAAACCACCACATCAAAAGATTATAAAGAGTTAAAGAGGGTATACTAATGTGCACCCACCCACATTTCACCGATGGTATGTTTTCGGTCTCATATAATAGGGGGCGACCCTGTTACCTTACCTGGACACGAAGCCAAACTCCGACTTGCTACTTATAATTTTAGGTATAGAAAAACGCAATAATATGTACTTTGGTTGACCTGTGTATCGAACCCAAGATCGCTCAGAACAAGGCAGTTATTTTGGTAACGGCTTATATTCATTAACAAAATACCTAACTGAAATAAAAGTACAATTGTATTGTATTTTTAATACAATTGTATTTTTAAGTGTTTCGTACTTAAAGGATAAAAACAGAACCCCGATAGCTAAACAGTTAAAATTGTACTAATTGTACTTAAATTGTAATTGTACCTCGGTGGCTCAGTTGGCAGAGCGTCTGGAGTACCAATCCAGAAGACGCGGGTTCGAGTCCCGCCTGAGGTTGAATTTTTCTTTCTTAATAAAAAATTTAAAATCTTAGCTTGAAATAAGCTAAAAAAAATACAAAAAGATTGTATAAAGGTAATGCAATATCATCCGGAATCTACTCGCTGTAAAGGGAGAATTCTGGGTTGGGCAGAATTGTCCAATCGATGTTGCTATGTCGCCGTAAGACATAAGTAACATAAAGAAAGAAAAATTCAACACATCAGGCGGATACCTCGGTGGCTCAGTTGGCAGAGCGTCTGGAGTACCAATCCAGAAGACGCGGGTTCGAGTCCCGCCTGAGGTTGAATTTTTCTTTCTTAATTAAAAATTTAAAATCTTAGCTTGAAATAAGCTAAAAAAAAAAATACAAAAAGATTGTATAAAGGTAATGCAATATCATCCGGAATCTACTCGCTGTAAAGGGAGAATTCTGGGTTGGGCAGAATTGTCCAATCGATGTTGCTATGTCGCCGTAAGACATAAGTAACATAAAGAAAGAAAAATTCAACACATCAGGCGGATACGTCGGTGGCTCAGTTGGCAGAGCGTCTGGAGTACCAATCCAGAAGACGCGGGTTCGAGTCCCGCCTGAGGTTGAATTTTTCTTTCTTAATAAAAAATTTAAAAAAAAAAAAAAAAAAGTTAAAATTGTCACAAATTATGTATTTCTGTTGCCGCTATAACAAAAAATAATAAAAAAAAAAAAATTAAGGGGGGCTCCCATACAAACGCGATATTTTGCCCTTTTTTGCTCGATATCAATAATAGCAACAATACTTAAAATATTCACAAAATACTCAGTTATATTTTTACTTTTTTTTATATTTGGGCTCTCCGACAAAATTTTGCTGGCAAGATTTGATTACAACCAGACTCTATGTTTACAGAGAGATACTAGGATAAAACAAATTGAAAAAAGTCTGCCCACCCCTGAAACGTCTAAACTAAAGAGTGTAAAATGAAAATGTGTTTGACATTTTACTTTTTGATACTTAGTACATTTTACCTATCATCATTAGGTAGGTATGCTGCGTACAGACGAGGAATACAAAACGGTAACGAATAAGTGTAAAAAAAAAATTGCTCGAAAGATTTAAATAAAAATTATTTAACATATATTTAGCATACGTTAAAATCTTTATTCATTTTAGTAAATCAAAAGAAAAACAGTCGATTTTTTTAGATCTGGTAATGTAATGTCAATATGTCCACAGAGTACTTTAATATGTCATTATTTATATGACTAACACATCGTATCTATTGTATTGTACTGGCATTTTGTCAGATTTCGTCGTAATTGATGTGATTTTAAAAGGATAAAATACTAATATTGCTTTAAATTAAGCATAATCTAACTGTTGTGGATGGTAAGTAAGCATTTTGATGCATATAACTTTGTTAAAACACGTACATACTTTAGCAGTTTGGTCCGTGATCTCACCAAATTCGTCATTGAGCAAGTCTAACAACATAAAATATACACATCGATTAAGTTTTTAGTTGCCTAATTAAAGGCTTACATCATAGTAAGCCTTAATATCAATATTTTAAAACTTCGTTCGTCTGCTCGAAAGTCGCATAAATAAGCTTATAGTGTTGACTTCACAATCTATATTTCCACAATTGTGTTTTTTCCTCCTTGTTGTCAAAGTAATATGGCACAATTATAGTTACAGATTGTTGAACTCAATAGATTAGGACAGTGACATCTCACATGCAGGCCATCATCAGTTATGTATCTTTAAATTATACTAAGCTAAATTATTATAATGAGGAATGTGTAGTTGTAATTAATATATATACCTATATATTCTATTTAAACTTGATGATAGGCGAATTTGATTGAAGATATGTCATTTTTTCTTACAGTAGATTCATGTTCTAGAAAAAATTAAACACATAAAAAAAAATAGAGCATATGACTGTTTCATACTCCATTTACTTGATGCTATATTTAAGGATTTTTTAATCACATGGTGATTCCTAAATATAATTAAGTAGGTGAGGTTGTGAATGAAGACTACTCGGTTTCATATTAAAATAGTATTATTGTAAGCATTCAACTTAACACTTAACATGCCCAGTACCTAGCTCCCGGGTCAAACAATAATTTGTTTGTGATATACAAATCGACTCCTGAGTCATATTTATATGTGAGACCTATTTTCAGGCATGTGATTTGACATGAACTCTATGGACATGGCAGGTGTTCTATTAATTGAGAAGTTATAACATTCCAATTACTAAAATATTCACATCAAATCAGAAAGATTGCCTACATGTTGACTAGTATGTCTCATCTTAGAGATTATCACTAGGAAACTGTAGGTCATTTTATCAAATAGTCCTTATAACACATGTTACTAAGTTAAAGCTTTAACCAGCAAGGTTTAGGATAGCAATGGGTAAATTATGGTATGCAACCTGATTTAGGAAATCTAAGTATATCGATCTGATCCACCTAATTCATGATAAATAATTATGTGACTCAATTTGTAAACAATTAATAATAAGAACTGCTTTTGTAGCAGATTACTTTTCATTTTAGTTTCTGCCAACTCCCATGGGTTGGCATGAACTAAAATTTACTTTGATGACTGATGAGTGATAGTATTTATCCTAACAGTTTAAAGGTTTTTTTAGACCTTGGTTTTGTTTTACATTGATGTACCTATTTTATCATTAAAACTTAGACTACACTAATACAATGGTGTTTTAGGGTAGCACTGACTGTCACAGACATTAATGGGTTATATTTTATATCATTTTAGATCCTTGATTTGAACCTACATAGCTAAGAATATAATGTGATTACAAGTATTTAGTACTATCAAAAGTAGTCTTGGTATTATCAAAAAATGTTGTACAATACATAATTATTTTTTATGAAATGTTACGTGTTATTGGTTATGTATGTGTGGCTAGGGAAATTTGGAATAAAAATAGTCAGCAGTTCATCATCTTGAATTACTTTTAGGTGAATGCCAAAATCCGGATGTTGTAAAGGCTTCAATTTATTGAGCTACAGTGACGCCATTGGTAACATAGTTCAGTTGTCATCCTTATTATTTGAAGACATTATTATTCTTTTTAGAGATCATGAATCCAAAAGTCACTTTAATATGTATAAAAAATTTACATATCAGCAAATCAATTAATATCTTACAACATATATTATATTCCTCCTCATAAAATATGTATTTATTGGTTTTCAGGTAAAAATTTAGTCAAGGAAAATGTCTTCATCCAATACTTTGCAAAAGGCTATTGACCTTGTTACAAAAGCCACTGAAGAAGACAAGAATAAGAATTATGAAGAAGCCTTGCGTCTTTATGAACATGGAGTAGAATACTTCCTCCATGCTGTTAAATATGAAGCTCAAGGTGAACGGGCTAAAGAAAGTATAAGAGCAAAGTGCTTGCAATACTTAGATAGGGCTGAAAAGCTTAAGGAGTATCTCAAAAAGGGTAGCAAGAAGAAACCTGTCAAGGATGGAGAGTCTAACTCCAAAAGTGAAGACAAGAAGAGTGACAGCGATAGTGACTCTGATAATCCTGAGAAGAAAAAGCTGCAAGGAAAACTTGAAGGAGCAATTATAGTAGAAAAACCACATGTTAAGTGGAGCGATGTTGCTGGTTTAGAAGCTGCTAAAGAAGCTTTGAAGGAAGCTGTTATCCTTCCAATCAAGTTTCCTCACCTGTTCACAGGTAAGAGGATACCATGGAAGGGAATCTTACTTTTTGGACCCCCTGGTACTGGTAAATCTTATTTAGCAAAAGCGGTTGCTACTGAAGCCAACAACTCGACATTTTTCTCTGTATCATCTTCTGATCTTGTTTCGAAATGGCTTGGAGAATCTGAGAAGTTAGTAAAGAATCTATTTGAACTGGCTCGGCAACACAAACCAAGTATCATATTCATTGATGAAGTTGATTCTTTGTGTTCCTCGCGGTCTGACAACGAGTCTGAATCCGCACGACGCATCAAGACAGAATTTCTTGTACAGATGCAAGGTGTTGGCAATGACATGGATGGTATTTTAGTTCTTGGCGCTACAAACATCCCGTGGGTACTTGACGCCGCTATTAGAAGGCGTTTTGAAAAACGTATTTACATCGCCCTACCAGAGGAACATGCGCGTTTGGACATGTTCAAATTGCATCTGGGAAACACAAAGCATCAACTCTCTGAACAGGATTTAAAGGTGCTAGCAGCTAAAACTGATGGATATTCTGGTGCTGACATATGTATTGTTGTGCGGGATGCATTGATGCAGCCTGTACGCAAGGTCCAGTCTGCCACACACTTCAAACGGGTATCTGGGCCTAGTCCAACAGACCCTAATGTCATTGTCAATGATCTCTTAACTCCATGTTCTCCTGGCGATCCAGGTGCAATGGAAATGACTTGGATGGAAGTACCAGGTGAAAAATTGAATGAACCTCCAGTTACAATGTCTGATATGCTCAGATCTCTAGCAACATCAAAACCAACTGTAAATGATGAAGATATGACCAAGCTCACAAAGTTCATGGAAGATTTTGGTCAGGAAGGCTAAATTTTGTGCATTTTAATTATTTGGAGATATAAAGATTTTATTGGCTGTATTGTACTAGTAGTTCATTCAGAGTGCCTAATGTGTTGCAAATGTAGTCTTTTTATTTTTATAAAATTTTCGGTCTAGGTTAATCATATAATGTGTATAATATTATACACAATTCACGATTATTGCATATAAATTGGTGTTAATTTTGTATCATAGAAATTTCAGTGTTTTAATGCTTTGACAGATGGTTACCACATAAATAAAAATAACATATTACAGCTTCGAAAGTGTATGCTAACAATTTCAACAGAGTTAAATTACTTAAATAATTATGCTTCCACTCTCTGACACGCTGTACACTAGCATAGGTTGCTATACTTAATAAGTAATGTGGTCCAGAGATAGGAAATTATTGTTCAGAATTAATGTTGAATATATGTTGCAGTGTGTAAAAGTCAGCACTTATGGTCAATCTTCAACATGTATTACGGTAAGATGTATTTAATATCAGGTCATTTCTATGAAATGGAGTGACTGTGAGTGTTGAGCTTAAACAGAAGTTGGGCATTCAGGATATGTTGGTTCTCTTGACATGGAGTGGCTAGTTAAAAAATGTTTATGAAATAGGAACTACCTTCTTGTATTAAATCCACATCTTAATTATTCCTAAGGGTCGTGACAGATACTGTATTTCGTTAATTTTATAGTTCAATTTTGCGTTAAGTAGGTATGTTGATTACATAGTAGGTAACATTAAATGCTTCTTTCTCACAAATATATTTACACTTTACGACTGCATCCATCTGTAAGTCTACTATAAAATTCTAACTCATAAAAATATTCATAAGTACCACCACCCCCACTCCATATTAGACCGCCAGGCACCTTGTTTGGCAAATATTGTGTACAGACATAGTTTGAATTCAATATTATATCTGTAATTTTATTATTAACATGTTATTTTTTATATTGATTTGTAATAATTAACAAACATTGTAAGGGCTCAGACCAACTCGTAAATATCATTCAATAAAGATCATTCAAACATCTTTCGTAACATTGAAAAAAATTTTTCCAAATATTTGAAAGTGTGTACTTTTTTCATTATTGTGATATTGGCTTGCATTTTATTTTAAAATGTTATTTTTTTTAGTCTGTACATATAACATTTTCCATTAACATATTTGTAGTTTCATGAATAGTAAAGCTAATAATAATATTAATAATTTTGCACATTTACCTATGTCCTAGTTTTTATGCGTTCGCAAACTATCGTAATGTACTTTTAATTTCGATATTAGTTATAAATAAATATTATGTTCGTTCTTTTTTGTATATTGTTAAAAATAAGTAATTAAACGATTATAATGTTCTAAAATAATGTGTTTATTATTTTAACTTTTGGGAAAATAATGAAACGACGTATGTGTATTATAAATGAATCTTTATTTACATTGCAGATACCTATGTATGAAAACTATCACGATATCTTAACACAAACAATGTTCAGCGTTATCATAATTAACAGACTAAATGGTTTGTTCCAGCTTGAAGAATTTATTTCTGTGGGACAAGATAAAAAATTAGTAAATTTGTTTATTTAGCACGTATATTTAGCTATTCAGAACGTAGTTGTATATCACATTTAAATCATATCTAACTATCGCGTTAACTTTGCTTTATTGTATATTTGTTCGAATCGTAATTTAAGTGGTCTGAGGGCAAAATAGAAATGAAAAAATATCACCGATACATTTTATGGTGGCTATCTTGGACCGATTTTCAAACATAGCTTAGAAATCCCGATTAACCCACCTTTCAAACAAAAAGTATCTCAATCAACTATCAGAGAAATAGCTCTATAATATTCTTAGATTTTTACTACATAATTCTAATATCGACACAATAGATTTTTTCATTTTTATTTATTTAGGGGCATTTTATTCTTCATGGACATGAGATACAATAGTTTTAAAACTGACTACCATAACCTGAGATACTTTTCGCTGATTTATTTTCGGTGGCCATCAGATCAAACGCAAAAATTGTATTGTATAAGACAAAAGTTCTAGAGTATCGTTCTTTTGAGATATATTTATGATAATAAGTTGGACTACTGGCGTCATCAGTTAATAGATTAGTACGTTCTATGATTATTTATAGTGATTAGTGCGTTCGAAAACTACAATTAGCATATTTGTTCTGATATAATATCTCTTTGTTCGTATATGATATGCCATTGGTTGATGGAAATAGGTTTAATGACTACCTAACTGCTATTTTCAAAATGGGTAGTATGATCGGACTGTAGAAAAGCCAGGCTCTATACCTACATAAATAATCAAACTCATTCCAACTGAAGTAGCTGAGAATTCATTCACTACATTGCAAGAAAAGAAAAAGAAGGATACCTAAGAAGATTGTGTTTAATCTGAGATAATAAATAGTGCTCTTAACTTAATTATCTAGGTATGACAGAAGATATTAATTAATCGGTTTAGTCTAAAACCGATGAGTGGCCGTCGACTTGCTCACACGAAGTTTATTTCTGCTATTGTTATGCCCGCTTGATCGACTCGCGGGAAGAATATTTAATCGTGTATTATTTGGCCAGTTCCAAATACGATAGCAATTGGCCACTGCTGTCTGTACGATAATAAATATTACTCTACTCTTTTGATAGTACAATATAGCGACTAGTTGAAAAATCCTTACCTATAACGACAGTGCGTTCTCTTCTATGCGTTCCTATAGTAGCAACGCATTTTAGTTTCATGCGTTGCTTGGTAGGCGCCCTCAGTCCTAGCGTAGACACCAGCAACCCTTGCGGCACAGGCTTCGCCCCGAATGCGATTAACCACGATTTCTCTGTAATCTAGAGAACGGTAAAACTTAGATTACTATTGGATGTATGTTGTAGCACCGCCTGCTAAAATGTTTGGAGTAGATTGTTGTTTCTGTTGTTGATTTTGTTTTTTATTTTATTGATAGAATATCTGCGAAATTAAGTACCTATAAGAATACTTAGGTACCTAAGTTGTAAAATGGGGCAGTAATAACATTTTAAATAATAGTAAGATTATGGATGAGTGAAGGAGTCGTTGGAATATATCGGTATTAAAACAATCTGTAAAACAATCGGTACCTACATAGATTTTACACTTTTCCGTAATGACAACTTTATTGCAATCGTATCTACCCGTGGTATCTACAATTCAATCTCATTATATCACCTGTTAGTGGTCTCTTCATTGTGTTGCTTACCAAAGAGATTTAATAAACATACTTTGTGATACTCTTTTTAACCGACTTCAAAAAGGAGGAGGTTCTCAATTCGTCGGAATCTTTTTTTTTTTTTTTTTATGTATGTTCACGAATTACTTAAAAACGCCTGGACCGATTTGCAAAATTCTTTTTTTGTTTAAAAGAGTAGACTTCACAGTTGGTCCCATTGTGACCACATCATGATCTGATGATGGGATCCCAGGAAAATCGAGGGCAACCCTCAAATCTTATAGGCAATTATCACGTTTTGAATATATTTACTGAAATTGTTCCAGTATTTGCGTCTGATAATCATCATTTGATGTTGATGAGCTGATGGTGGAAGGTAGAACTCCTCAACAGTTAAGAGTTAAAAGAAAATTCTTTCAGTTATAGGCATTTATTAGATTTACATGTATTCTCCAAAGCTGTTCAAGTATTTGCATTTGAAAATCACCATCTCATGTAATGATCTGATGATGGAAGGTACAACTCCTCAACGGTTAGGAGTTGAAGGAAAAATCTTTCATAATTATAAGTATATATGGATCGATAGTTGTATTCTTTCAGGCTGTTAGATTGACCTGATATGAAAAGTTTAATATATACAACACTAAAAAGAAAAAAATAAATTAACTTTAAAAAAAAAGAAAAACCAACTTCAAAAACTAAAAAGCAAAAAATAAGTAAGTAAGTACACTCACCGCGAGTGACCTTGAGCGGGTCACATCATCGGCACCGACTTCATACCTTTAAAACTAAAAAAAAAGATCAAACTGTATGAAGTTATTTTTTGCTTTTTAGTTTTTGAAGTTGTTTTTCTTTTTTTTAAAAGTTAATTTATAGGTAATGTTAATATAGTCCACGCTCATGTAAGAATTCGTATCTTTTTGTTTTTCCAATAATCATAACATAGTATAATATATGACACTAAGTAGGTATATTTCTCTAATAAGGGGTCTGCATCTGCCCGATAAAGATGATTATTAACCTTTTGCCCATCAATGAGCCACTGAAGATCCGGTGCCGGGAACGACTTAGCTGAAGAGCAGTTTACGTCTAGAGGTTCCTTTAGTTTGTAAGCGCGTTCATGGCCTGTGATGCGCGGTGTTTCTCGAGGAAAATCTGCAATGATAAAAATGTATCTTCATAATGTGAACGTGCTAATTAGGTACGTCATTAAACTTAGACAACATAGTGGAATCATTATCAACTCATTATTGTCCCACTGCACGGCACGGGGCTCCTCTCATTTTAGAAAGATTAGGCTATAGTCCACCACGCTAACCTACTGCAGTAGATTTCACATGCTAACGAGAAAATCTGCAGCTTTCAGATTTCCTTCACCGTTTAAGCATGTGATAAGTACGCACATAAATTCCGAAAAGTCAGTGGTGCGTGCTGGTGCTGTGTTTGAACTCGAGACCTTTGACATGTCAGTCGACTGGTAACACCACTAGACTACCACAACTCATACCACAGCATAATGTAATAGTTGTGGTTTATTCAATGTCATCATATACCTATTATATCAGATAGCTGGGTTTGGGTAGGAAAGTTCATAATAAACAGGGACGTTCTGAATTGTAAAACAGGACAAAATGGAAATATAGGACTGTATGAATGAATATGAAGAGCAAGCCACATTAGTATTATTAAATTTCTTAGCAGCAGTTCGGAGTATGGTTCACTCCTATGGAGCGTTTTAAGGAAACCTATTGGTGAAACACACTCTTACTTTCTGTATAACTCTTCGGAGATAAAAGATATAGAGTACCTAATTGTAAATTTGTAATGGTTATACAGAAACACAAAACTGTGAATTCCAAAACATCGATCTAATTTCGCAGCCCCTTGTTTAACCCTTGTTTTTATAAAGGTAATCGTATATACAGATACCTAAGTGTTAAACATTTTGACACAATACGCAAACGGCTCCTGATGTTAACGAGTATAAATTTATTGCAAGGTAGATAATGTGAAACCAAACGCCTTTATTGTTGTTTCAATTCCCTTCGAATTGAATTCGGGTCGTTGATGTTTAAAGATGCGTAGCCAATTTGTTTTTCGTATAAAATTGATGGGATCCCATTTAATGTGAAGAGGTGAGGTGATTGCATAAAAGCTCCTATGTATTGTTATAAATTGCGAACACATTACCCTTCTGCCTATAGGTACGTAATAATCGTCGATTTTACATTCTGTAACGAGAATTCCGATTGTGGATGGAGAAGACCAAGACTGGTCGTTGTGGAAATCTTTGGGGGAGGCTTATGTCCAGCAGTGGGCGTCACCTAGCTGATGATAATGATTATGTTTCGAATTGTGACTTTGTGACGTCTTTCTTTTTTGTTGATTTGATAGGTCGCTTCATACTTTTAGTGCAACGATAACACCCACAATCCGGCTCCCGAGTCGTATTTATAAGCATATAAATATGACTCAGGCAATATATGTCGTAATTATGTACATTTCTGAGCATGTGAATTGATATAAAGTCGAGACTTGGCAGTCTTTCACTGCCGGTTCACAGTTCAAGGTGTCACTTAAATCAGATTCGGTCTACTAGAATCAAGGCTTAATACTTACAATATACTTCCATGAATGCCTCAGCCTGTGCTGAGTGAAAAGAAGGTGCTTCTTCCGAGACTTCGCATCTGTACAACCCTCGAGATTTAAGGGTCAGGTCCCGCATGTGAACTCGACGCGCTGTGGATTTCTCCAACTAAAGAAATGCAATAAGAGATAATAATACGTAACAGTAGTTGATGATGTCCCTTAATCTGGTTAATTCAAATACCGTAATGCATATGTATATAAGACTTTATTTAGAACATTCTTATATGTAATTAATTTGCTATTGTGCGCGGCTTCGCGCTCTGGATAGACGATAATAGAATTTTAAAAAGTGTAAAAGTGACTAATGTTTATAAAAGTCCAAGCTTTATTTAAATTTAGTCAACATTTAAACATACAAAATAAATTAACTTAATTGCTTTAAAATTTGTTATTAATCCACAGTAAATAAACGTAAATATTACCTAAATATTTACTGAATATAATAATTGAACAATAAATAATTAATAATAATAATTAATTAATATATATTAATTGAATTAATATATATTTTATTTTATTATTCATTAATTTGAACTTTTCTGTGTTTATACATTTATTTGTAAGTTTATAATATATAAAGTAAGGGAAGAGCGGAGCCTTCAACTACAGGCATTTTCTATGCCTAAATGGAGGCTCCTCGACATACAATGTTAAGCCATAGCCCATAGCCTTAGCCATAAGTTAGGCAAATGTTATGAAAATAAACTTATTTATTATTTATTTATTTATATAATGTAACCCAATAACTTACGTCTACTTTGACTCCATCCAGTTTATGTGCGTGCTGCGGTGGCCTCAGCCGCGGCATGTACCGGTAGAACTCTTCATTGTCCCGGTACCACTTGACGGAGTACAGCCGGCCTCCCTCCAGGTCATAGTCGCAGGTCAGCGTGGAGGACTCTCCTCGCTGCTTCAACGTCGGAACTGTTATACCGACGATACGGAGACAGATGCATACTGAGGAGGACAAGAAAGTAATTAAGAATATAATAAGATTAAAGTATCTTTGTCCGAGATCCAATACCTAGGACATTATTGTAATAGAGCCTGTAAGTCATATAAATACTTGCCTAATTTGTTTCGTAAGAGATAGTATAGAAGTTCGAACCTGTAACCCGCGGCGCAGAAACCGATCGCACTGCCGGTTATGCACAGTTATGCTGCTAATTAAATAAATTAGATAAATATATTTTATAATAAATAGATTTTTGTATATCTGAACATTATTATACCGATAGATATACCTACTACATACTCTACATATGAATTTAACGTAAAAATTATACATAGAAACATCCATGACTCGGGCACAAATGTTCACGCCCGTCATTCAATCATTTGCCGCTGAAGGGATTCCAACCAGGGACCCTTGCCACAGGCAGTCTTAATTACCCCTACCCTAATACGACCGTCAAATTCTAAAAGAGCACCTAATTATTATTGGTATATAAATAAAACATAACTAAGTATATTTTAAGAATGAAATATGATTATTACCATAGTTTCGTTCTACAGCTATAGTTGATGCGTAAAATAAACTATACTCGAATAAATTGAACTCCTAATAAGTTCCTTGTTATGTAGACTCTACATAATATGTACGATATAGAACAATGTAATACCTCATAATGTATGCTTTTCTAGATAAAGTCGACACAATACGAAACGGAACGGAACAGTTCAATTGTTTTACAACTAAATGTTTGTGAGTGAAAAGTTTATCCGGGTTGAATAGTGAATGGAAAAGTTTAATGCAGTTCAATAATTATTTAACGATTTTTGCATATCAACCAAAAAAATCAAATTTGTTACCAATTCGTTAGAATAGTCTATAGATATATAATATATATATTTTAACCACTACTTTATAGGAAATATGAAAGGATTTTTAGTGTACCTAACAAAAAATCTAACTCATAGCACTGTGGTATACGTGTATTGAACATTTAAAATAAAATAATAAGTAACTACATCGTTTTCTAAAATGAAACGTAAGTTCAGGGAGTATAAAGTTTGATTATAGTTTAACTTAATCATTTGATTGAATTTAATTTTTGAATTATAGAGCTAATGTTGTAAAGTAATAAAGTACATAAAATTAAATTTTTACCTTTTATATATGTGACTATGAAGTAACATAACACAGAAAATCCTCCCATGTTCACTCGATCGCCAATATAAACACTAAGTCAGTTATCTTCATTAGCTCGGAAATTAAAATAGTAAGAGCTCGAACATATTTACATAAAGTAATATTATCTCGCATTGAATGTAGGTCACATTGTAATTCACGAGTTTTGGAGCGCTACAGAGCCTCACATTACGTAGAGTGCGCCCGTTTCGTAGCACGTAGCGAGTGCAACTGTTGCTACGACGCGCGAGACGACTACGAGTCCGACTCGAGGTACGGTTGTAGCACACACGAAATAATTTAAGCCGGGTTTCTGTAAAACAATTTTAACGAGGCTTTAGCGTTTTAATGAAGCAGTAAGGGGGAAAGAGATGGAATATTTATTATGAGAGGTTTACTTCTGGTATATTTTGATACGGCACAGAAACTCGGTATTCATACGTAAATAAAGTCCATATCGTCCAGTTTTAAATTTAAGCTTATAATCATTTAAATTCTAATGGGTTTTCTAATGGCAATGTCCATGGCATAATCATGGTTGGTCATGCGGAACGTTTGCTGGGATGAAATTCCCGCTGTCCCGCATTCCGAGCAATTAATTAAAAGCGATTCTTGGTCTCTAATCCTGAGCGTAATGTGTTTGCAAGTGATAAGGAAACGTTTTTGTAGGAATGGCTTAAATTGTATTAGATTTAGGGACTAAAATGGATTCATTGGTTAGTGTAAAACCTTATTTAGTGATCCTTAGTGAGAGAACGTCGCTAGTTCATGAGATTTCAAACGCCACAACGAACTTGGAGATATTACGTAGTATTACTTTAAGGAGAAGTCTAGAGTGGTCCTGTAATATTACTAATTTTTCTAATTCTATACTGAATATTTCAACGTTAATTAAAAATTAATCTCAATCTTAACTAATCACAGTAGACCTAAAAGTGATAAAATATCCTATGGTATTAAGTCATAATTATAATTATATTCAGTTTAACATTATGAATGTGCGTATTATAATTATAAAAAAAATAACCTGCTTGTTTTGATGACTTTCTCTTCGGTGAACTAGTACCAACATCAACTAACCTTTGAAATTTGATAGAGCCACCGCGTTGGTCCAGTACGAGTTTACAGACTTCATATACCATTGTAAGAAAATCTAAGGTATGGAGGATTATTTAAGTCGGAATATTGATTGAGACCATATTAATACGCACTTAAGCAATAAGTCTTGGTACACCGCGCAGACTATGAATACTTATTATAAAAGAATAATACATTATATCCAGTGGACTGCGAACTCAAAGGTACTTACCTATATTAAAACGGAGAAAAAAAAAACATCGTGAGGAAACCAGCATGTCTGATATTTTACTCAATGGTGTGTAATGTCTTCCATACCGCGCTAGGCTAGCGTGGTGAACAATGGCAATCTTTCTATTCTGAGGGAGGACGTACGGGTCTTCGGCCATCGGACAGTAAATGTAAGAATAAGATATAACTATGTATATCTAGTTACATAAATAACTAAACTCCTTGCTTTATAAGCTAAGCTAAAGGTACTTAGTGCCAACTAAAGTTTATTTCTAAATAAATAATGGGTTTCCACGACTCCTAACTGTGTATTACATATAAATGTATACTTTGTATACGTTTGGGAATTAAGTAATGGATAGAGCACATTAACGAGTGTGTGTGAAGTTTTTATGTTAGTAAAATGAATACGCTGTAATGTATTTTCGAACCTCGTAAGGTCTTCAATAAAATTATTCAAAATATGGCAAAAAGTAACTGGAACTAGAAAATTATAGTTCCTAATAAATTTAAAGTTTTAAAGTGGTTCCATATAGGAAAAGATAAATAATCCCTACTTCATATTCATTTCAGTACTAATATTTTAAAGTATGTCTGTCTGTCTGGCACCCTGTTATCTCTTCACGCTTTAACCGCTGAATTTATTTAGATGGAATTTGGTACAGAGACAGTTTGAATCCCGGAAATCATCCCAAGCAGGTAAGAAATACTAATTATACGCAGACAAAGTCGCGAGCATATATAAAGGGATTCCAAACGCGATATTTTATGGTTGGATTCTCAATTGAATTCCCAATTCCAGTATTTATAACACCTGATTAACGGAACCATTCTCTATTAGCTAAAAATAAAAAATGATGTTTTCTGGTGTCATCATAAATAAGGAACTGTCATTAGTACTAGGGTTGTAACGGAACTTCGCCTCCGCCTCCGTTACTGCGGAAGTTCCGCAAGAAATCGTACCTTCGCCTCCGCTTCCGCCTCCGCACAATTTTTGCGTAGTTGTAACGGAGTTTTATTTACGTAATCAGAGCAATACAGCGCGAGCGCCGCAATTAAAAATTTAAATTAAAAATTATTTTTTTATGAATCCCTTAGAAATCGTTTGGAAGGTGATAAAGCCGCAAAACTATTGTTTGTCAAATTTAATTTACCTCTCCTTAACTTTGATTACTAATTTTTATTACAAAAAAGTTGACTTAAAATTTTTACTTTATATTTTAAATGTTTAATTAAGTCTTAAGTATTTAATATAAAAACTTTTGAACCTTAAATTACTATTTTATTTACATCCACTTTCACCTTCGCCTCCGCCTCCGTTAACCTCCGCATCCGCGGAAGTGAAACTCATCGCCTTCGCATCCGCCTCCGCCTCCGTTAAGAAGGCCTCCGTTACAACCCTAATTAGTACCCATGACCTCCTCCGATTCTAATATAATTTATATTATGGTCGTAAGCTTCGAATATAAACAAAACACTATGTTAAATTAAAACTATTTTACATATGAGAATCATTGTTATATTATAGCTAGCTATAAGCTTACAATCGGAATTCGTTCGTTCTGGATAATTCATTAATTTCATACATACACATACCTAAATACGCAGACTGGGCCAGTCTGCCCGTGATCATGGAGGCTGTTAAAGATTAGAAACGGAATCAAATGTACATTGATATTATTTATCAATGTACAGCGAGACAATCCGTAACAAGTAGTTTGGTATGTCTAGTATTTGCATAAGTGTAATAAATCAATATCCATTTATTATTTATTTATAAATATTACGTTTGTTGTTTATACTTTTTAGTCCACGTTTCTTATTAAAAGGTATTATGCTTATAAATAATTCCTCATTAGCCCGTCATAATTTAAAACAAGTAAATAGGCTTCAATAAATGTAAATCCTTTAAACATAATAATGGCCTTTTGGGGATAAAATCCTCTTTGTAATAATTACAAAATAAAGATACTATTTTCATTTTAGCGTCATAATTGAATTAAACATTAATACTGGTAATAAAGTGTTGGATAAACATAATTAAAAAAGCGTCTGGCAGGTAATGGCATCCGCAAATTACCATTGTAATGCGAGTAATTAAAATTAATCGTCAATTATAGTGGTGTAATCTATTATTTTCGTAGCAGGAATGGATGCAGTACTGCAGGATGATATACCTATATATATAGAGTAAACTTGAATTATTAAATAAAAATATATAAATAAAAATATATACCTTACTTACAAGTCTTATCTATGAAAATAATGTAACTTATGAAGGTTGACATTGGTAAAGGAATGTAGAACAGTTGTCGGTAGTAAAATATTCAGACATCATTATCTGACGCGTTGTAATAAGTTTAAGATTAACGAAATATCTACAATTCTACATAATTATGTCCGTACCTACTACCAAGGAATCAAATAAAACTGTACTTGAGAACATTGTGGATCTCGAACAATATTTATTTCCACGGTAAAATAAAATGTAACAAAATTATGCAAAAATATATATCCACAGAGATCGTTACAGAGTTCAAAGGAAATTCTCGGCGCCGATAAATTCAAGTTGAACCGTCTCGGTACTAATGCTGCCTGCACTTTTAAATTGGCGTAGACTTTGTTATTTTAAAATATTCACTATACAAAAGTCGTAACTTAACTTAAATACATTTTATTATACAAAAGTCGCGGTCTTCTGGTTAATCGTCAATCCTTTTACTATCCCATTGTTGAGCTCGAGGTCTGTCGTATTTGAGAAGGATTAGGATATAGACCACCACAACCCGCTCTTAGCACGCAAATTTCAATACAGTAGCTACCAAGGTTGGCAGATTTCACACACCGTCGAGAAAATATTTTAGGCAACCTCAATATATATTTTTTCACCATTTTCTTCGGGAAATAAAGTTGGCGATATACCTACATAGATCCACGGAT
Organism: Craniophora ligustri; assembly: GCA_905163465.1. Classification (NCBI taxonomy): domain Eukaryota; kingdom Metazoa; phylum Arthropoda; class Insecta; order Lepidoptera; family Noctuidae; genus Craniophora; species Craniophora ligustri. The sequence goes on along the minus strand of LR990965.1, from coordinate 9,539,415 downwards.
ACATAGATCGAATAATATGCTGAAGTAGCAATGAGTGGTGGCACATGTGCTGTTGACTGGAGACCACACGCAAGAAGACGCACAGTGCAATGGATCCCATCAAGACGGATGTTCGTAGTCGTTGAATACTCCAACATTACTAGCTAACAGCTTACTTACATTTCAGGGAAATGAAAGATATATTTTTTTCTAAAATTTTCTTGGCTAAAGTCATCATATTTTTTCTCGATCAGAATTTTTTACTATAACATCAGTTTATAAATACTTAAACAAAAATATTTCCTTGTAAATTCTATATAATTAACTAATAATTTCTGCGCTTGCAATTTTATATTCTTTCACTTGAGACTAAAAAAGTTTGTAGTTTTTCAATTCAATTTCATTGGTAGTAAAATTTAATTTTTTGTTGCTGTAGTTTTTGCCTACCCGCTTAGGAAAAAGGCGTGAATATATGTAAATTGATATTTGATTAGCTGTGGTAGCCTAGTGGTGTGACCAGTGGACTGAAATGTCAAAGGTGTCGAGTTCGAACGCAAGGCACACACCACTGACTTTTCGAAAGTTATGTGCGTATTTATCAGAAGCTCAAGCGGTGAAGGAAAACATCGTGAGGAAACTTGCAGGCTTGAGATTTGTCTCGATGGCATGTGATCTCTGCCAACCCTATAGCCTAATAATCCCTCTCAAATGAGAGGAGACCCGTGCCCAGCAGCGGGACGTTAATGATTTGATGATACTGATGATGATATTTGATTCCCAGCCTCTGTTACAATAGAGGCAATGGCTGGCTAGCTAACAACGGACGGACGGTATCAGGATCTAGGCACCAAGTATATTGTCTTTACATGCACAATAGAATTAATCAATCCTGGTCTATTGTCAATGCAGCCAGCATAAGGTCGCATACGTTTATGTTACTAGTCCCTAATTACATTATACATTCATCGGAAGCCAGATTTACGTAAACAGCTTATTATACGATACCTCACCGTAAATTGCATAACACCATTCAAAATGGCGGGCCCTGTGATATTCACGATTTAATTTACGCCAAAACTCGGCTTGGTGGCTTTATTTTTTTAGCGTGTTTACGGGAAAAGGTTTTAATCAATTTACATTATTAAAAAATGTTAGGAGTATTTATTAGGGCTGTGATGTGACTATGAATTTGTTATCAGGTCGCATGATCCTATCATCAACTCGTGAAGTTGGTTAATTAATATCAAATTAATGTTTAAATATATTATAAATATAGCATACATGTGTGGGTCCCAGAGTAAATCAAGGTACTCGTAGTTATTTGTCCTACAGAGCTGCAAAATTGTTATTCGACTCGAGTGCATCAAAAGCACGAGACGTAAATCATTTTATAGCCGTGCGCAACACACAACTTCTCATCTTAGGTACCTATACAGTGGAAAGTTTCCACTTTTAAGAAAAACTACTTGAATATTCAGTTCTTAAACTGGAAAATAAGTCTCTAAATTAAAATTCCAATTGCACATGACATATTAAAAGTTGCAAGTTTTATTGGAGACTTGTCGACGTGAATTATTTTTTATTCTTATCATTAATTCCTCAAATCAAAGATGGAGGCTTTCAGTATCGAGAAAACTCATAATTCAGTAATATACTATGTATTTATTAGCATAATGGTTCTAAACTTTTTTTTAAATTGAATAGTTTTTTTTTCCACTCAAAAATAATTTGTGTACATAGATAATAAAACAGAGGACCTTTTTAAAATGTTATTTTATAAAAGTTTCAGCTTTTGCTTGTGATAAAGTTGAAGACAGGTAGAATATACGAGCTTAGGAAGCCATAAGGAGTGGGTAACGTAATAACTGTCGGATGGACTTGAGTGAGAGGCAACAGGTAACTCGGTGAAATAAAACTGAAATGTACAGGAGTTTTAAAACGTAACAACTTGGAAAATAGATATGTACAAGTATGATGATATTAATTCAATCGATTTAGATGATTAACTATTCTATATAAAGGTTTCTTTCTATCTACATAGACAAGTCCTCCTATATTGTTAATCCATTTATTTAACTGTGTAGGTATGTAAAATTAGATCTGCTACGAGAAGATTTAATACGATGGTATCATTATAAAACATGCAATTAATATTAAATTGTAAATTAACATATAAATTTGTAACCTATTTTAGTATTCAAATAAAATTATACAAAAAATTTAATGCCTTTATGATTTTTTTAGTGCTTTCGATGGATATTTCGAACTCAAATCAAGCAAACATGTTGATTCCTCATAAATTCTTTTATTTTAATACTTGTATAAAATTTCTTCTTTTTTATGTTGCGATACATAGGTACATAATAGATCTGAATCTATTTTATATTTTGTTAAATGAAATAAGAGCGCTGATGTGTAAAGTATAGTTCGTTAGACACTGAAATAATAATTCCATAAGTAAGGGATGTAACTAAAATGACTTATTTCTTTCTAAGTATCTATTTATGTGCTGAATGATTTAATAATTTCATCAATCTTTGCGATTTTTCACCCTTACTATCATAAGGGAATGTTCCAAAAGCAGTTTATCGTAGTTTCGTAGTCGTACGTTTATTTAAAGATTGTGTTCTTTTTTTAATATCACTTTTACACACGTATTGGGTGCTCTATCATTAATATCTATATGGCGCGGCGTTGAGATGCAGGCTGACAGGGCACGTAGTATTAATCCGGCTTGGCGCATACATTTCATTAGACTTTTTTACTCCTTCTTTGTTTAGATAGAATTATTACTACGGCAGGGAACCGTGATACGTGAACAGCACCACGTGTCGAGACTATAGTTCTTTCGTTTAATATGAATCCGGCACAATGCATGCATTTCGGTAGACTTTCTTATTTCGTTGCCACTTCTTCGTCGTCGAAATATTTATTACAATGCCGGGGAAGCGTGATAAACAGCACCAAGCGTTGGCACTATAGGTCTTGTCTGTGATCAAATTAACACTTAGTATAAAGCCATTTTGCACCACGCTATATCACCGCGCACACAGAGGAATTCCTTTGTCGAACGACACAAAGAAAGTCAGCTTTATTGAAACCACTCCTCGATTAACGAGCAACATCATGTTTATGATGTTCTAAGAAGATTTTTTAAGTATAGATAACATAAATGGTTGTATGAGCTACATACATATTCTTCTATTATAAAATAATCTGTTAACATTAACCTATATTTTTTCTTTGCATTTATAACGCGATTAAATATCATAAAACTAGTAGTAAATAAATAAATAAATAAATAAATATTCCTGGACATTATGACACAGCGCCATCTAGTTCCGAGCTAAGCAACGAGGCTTGTGTTACGGATACTAGTCGGTTGATATACTACATATATACTTTTTTTTTTGTAAATAAATACATATTATACATAGATACATCCATGACTCGGATACAAATGTTTATGCTCATCACACAAACATTCGTCCCTACCGGGATTCGAACCCAGGACCCATAGCGCAGCAGTCAGTGTTAACTACCGTTGGACTAATTGGGTCGTCAAGGTTAAGGTTACAAAGCTTTTTATAATCGTATCATAGTAATTCTTGAAAGATTTAGCTCAGTTGTAAGCAAAGCAAGCTAAAAATTGTTTCTAATAAACTGTTCGAAATGTTACTGATTCATGTGAGGTACTTTTAAAACTCGAATTTATAACTCCTAGGTGAAATATAGTTCGCCCTAAAGACTGATGAGTTCCGTTACCTTAGTTCAGGTACTTTGGCTAAACTATTGGGAAACATTGAATGATAGTCTTTGCGAAACATGCCTGAGGGACGGGGACTAATGGCGTTATGGTAGAGATACGGAAACTTTTAACATGAAGATCCCTTTTCAAACATTTTTTAAGCCTTAACGATGGCAATATGTGTTGGTAATTTAATATGATACTCTCAATAATAATTTTAGAACACGTTTTCCATTTATTTCTTTCTTGTTTTATACCATGTAACACCAATATGTACACTTAGCATGCAATAAAAACTTTGACTTTGACTACCTTCTGCTTAAAATTACCCTCGTTTGGCTTGATTTTGTAAGATTAAATAGGTGATTTTATATTTTTTTAGTTTTTTTTATATCTTAGTTGATACATGTATAAAAAGATTTTAAATGTCTCTCTTACCATATACGACTTTTTCTTCTTCTTCTTTTATATTTTTGGGTCGCGAACTCTGGAGATTTCCTGCCTGTAAAGGGGCGACAGCTGAACATTTAATGCTAATCGGATTAGTGGAAATAGGAACATACAGAAAAATAACAGTAAAAAATATTAATTATACTGTATATTATTATTAATTTAAGAGGAATGGTGGAGCAAGCGCACATGGAGTCGAAGCATAGTGCAAGACTCGGATTTCAATGAATTAAATTTAAACCATTGAACTCGATTCACAATTTAAGACCAAATCTTAGACCTCAATCTATAAACAGGTTTATTGATAGGGTTGTATAATTATGGTCACAGACCACGTAACTGATAGAGTGAGAGATAGTTGTTAAAGACTATTCTAAGATAATCGGATAAAAGTATATATTATTAAGTTACAGATTATAAGACCTTCAATGCGTTCTCCCGACGAAGTTGGCTAAACCAATGTTATGTGCCTGTGCTTTATAATGAACACATAAAGTATCTCGGCGATTTATGTGAGTGTAAAATCGTTTCTCCCTTGTGTATTTTATTTATTTTTATAAAATATTGCTCATAAACTTTTGACATAAAACAAGCAGTTTTATCGGTTCACAACGGTCAGCTACGCAATAAACAAGATATCGCTTCATATATTTATGAGGATTGATACTTTTGAATAGATATTGTTTCTGAACGGGCGTCGTCAAACAGCTCTTAGATGGGCAGTTTAAATTTACTTCTTTATCTCAAGTTAGTCAGCTGGGAAAAGGATTAAAGTATTAATGGGAAAGTCAATCATCAAGTTGAGTGTGATAACAAATTTTATGAGGTGGATATTAACATTGTCGATATCAAAATAATTTTCAATGATCATTATAATATTGTTGTACAGTTATAAAAAATACAATTCCATTAGGCAGGTATAGTACGGGTAGTGTTGCTTTTGGATAAATCATTTCAAATAGATTTTCTTTTACTAATAATTAAAAGCTCTAAACGTCAGTTACCTTAGCAGGGGAGCAGTTGAAGCTGACAGCATGTTAACGTTTTAATGTCTACGTTGACTTCTACGTCAACGCGTCAATCAAATATTTATGAAATAAAAAATTCATACGTATTTGGTGCTTTTTGAAAATTCAATCCCAAAGGAGAGAGAAACATTTGTATAGAAATAAAGAAATACATTGCACCTGAGTGATACCATGTTATAGTAAGTCAATAAGTTAACCTCTAATAAATGAATACGGTGACGTCTTGCGTAATCCCAATTTCCCACATCTGTTTCAGAAATAGAGTATATTTTTTTATATTTCCATTACGCGCGGTTAATGGATGTAACACAAAAATGTACACATTCTGGTTTTTGCTCTAATATGCTTTGCGATATACAAGGGCAATAGACAGTAGCAAAGATACAAACCACTGCGAGCAACAGTTAACCTAACTGTCGGCAATTTATGCCGACATGAAATAGAACAAATCGGTCTGTTATTTTGCGTTCGTCCAGCAAAAGAATTCACACTTTATTAATTATGATACAAAAGCTAAAATACTTCGTAGATATACTTGTAGTTGTAACGTTTCTGTTTCAGAGCGTACTTGATACAAAAAGGTCGTGTTTCAATAAAATTGGACTGTATGATATGTTGTAAGGGTTGGAATTGCATTGTATTATGCTCGCAGTAGGTGCGTATAAGCCAATATCTATTCCGAAGAGTTAATGGCGTAAGTGTTATTGAAGCCAGATATTAGTACGAAAATTTTGAATTGTATACAGATTAGGTTTAGTGTTGCGGTTCAGTCATTTGCTGTGGGCTCATCAGTCCGAATTTGAATGTACAATGTACATAATTAACTGGGCATATAATTGGGACTGTTGTGTGGTGCGTCCCGACGGCGACGTGACGTATTACTATCAGGGGATGTATGTGGAGTAGAACTTATTATTCATTTTGAGGTTAAGTGTGCACGTTCATATTTTACGCATTTGACGGGATTCCGTAAGTATGCATTATCGTTTAACATGAGTATACAACTTGACTACTCAAACAATAATGCGTAATTAACTTACCTTCACATTCATCCAAGTTCAGACTTATTATTCATCATCATCGACCCATTTACTGTCCCATTGGGACATAGCCACTGGGCATAGGTATCCTAATATTGCAGTGGAATATAGGTTTATAGTTCACCTCGCTATTAAGAGGCCTGCAAAAACGTCTACGTCATTATTCAAGTATTTTATAGGGGTTTTATATGTTAGTTTCATTAGCAGATTGATTTGTGCCCGGATATGGAAATACCAGCAAATTTTAGATGTCTATCATTAGTTATTGCCAAACCAGCATGATGGTATGTGTATTTCATTAATTATTACTCTCATAGTTTACTTCAACTACGTATATTACGGAGTCTTCTTATATCTTTAAATATATTATATTAGATTCATCAAACAAATTCATTTTATGCCATTACAAAAGACGGGGCAGCAGAGAGCTTGTCAGCGAGATGGCGCACTTAGCGCGGTTCTATTGTTTCAGTAACAGCGCGAAGTCTGTCGCCTCTTTCACAAAACATTACGTAATGCAATTCTCACCCCTAATTACATCATGTTATTTCCATCTAGACAATATTGTTGGCGAGTCAATTCTGTAAACCAGCAAGTATAACCCAAGGTTGTATTTTTTGTTAATACGGTAATACTGATCACAGAGATGTATGGTATTTTTGTCTTGTTTAATATGACTTAATGACAAAATGTTTGATAATAATCCTTTTCAAATTGATGAATTAACGAGAATTACACTGCGTTACACGGCCAGTTTACTTTTATTTTTTTATGTTACGTTACAGAATCACCGCTATTTTGAAATTACACAATACTCTAGCATTGTTCAGTGGCGTATTTTCTGTGAAAATGAGTGTTTAAAGCGAGGTAGACCCTCGACGCTTTGGTTTCTAGTAGAAGTGTAGGTACTTGTTGGCGACACTCTCCACTCACTGAAGAAGATAATAGCTACTTCGGAAGACACTTGCTACCTGAACAAAAAGTGTAATGTACAGGCTGTATTTTTAACCTGAGAACTGTTCCGCTTCCTTCGCTTTAATTGCGTCGTTTTATTTCTTGGATAAAACGATAAAAAAATCTTTATCTTGGGCACTAGCGTATATTTTTAACGATGGAACAATATTTATAAAATATTGATGGATGGTTATCAAATCGATTAAATGTCTAAAGCATAAAACATCGACTATATTTCTCTCACCAAAACCACTACTACTATTGTCTTAGAAATTTTACTAAGAGTTTTACTGACCACACCGTGACCGTCCTCCACGACTATCGTTACTTTGTTATAGAATTCATAGTCTCCAACACACAGTCAGCTGGCAATTGAACGTAAAGCATTGTAAACTTAAACACGTATGTATTAAAGGTAGTTTTACCTATCAAAGCACACATTTGCGCGTACAAACCTCATTTTACTTGTGTAGGTAATTATAGTAGTTATCGATACACGAGTGTCCATAGTGTACTATAAATATAAAATATGGTGTCCGCATTTGTCGCGACTGTGGATAATACCACCCAAAGATGTTTTAAATGTGTCGTCTGTCATGTTAAATGTCCCATAATAATTTGTATACAATACACCATAATAAATAATCTGTTTGTACCATTTCTTTTCCACAGGCAAAGGAAGTTAACAAAAACTGACTTCAAAACTAAAAAGTTAAAAATAACTTAATACAGTTTTAACTTCTTTTTAGTTTTAAAGGTATGAAGACGGTGGCAAGCCAAATGTAAAGGTATGTTAACCCATCGCGCAGTGTACAACCAGGCACTGGCACCGACTTCAAGCTTTTAAAACTAAAAAGAAGTTAAAACTGTATTAAGTTATTTTTAACTTTTTAATTTTTAAGGCGGTTTTTTTTAACGCAGTTTTTTATTTTATTTTTTACTTTTTAGTGTCTGTAATAGGTTCGTTGTATTATATGTCTCGTTGGTCTAGTGGTCATACAGTGCGACTGCCGAGCAAAAGGTCCTGGGTTCGATTCCCAGGTCGAGCAAAGTGTTATTGGGTGTTTCTGTGAAATTCTCAATAGCGGCTCGGAGTTTGGATTCGTGCCCGGTTAATGGCAATAGGCTCGCCACCTATTACATGGGACCTAAAACATACCGGCGAAATGTTGGTGTACATTAGTACACCACTGCCTAACCCTTCGGGGACAACAGGCGTGATAGTATGTAAGAGGTTGAACAATAAACGCGTCATCTATGTAGAAAATTTGAGGGTTTCTCTCGATTTCCCAAGGATCCACTCATCAGATCCTCACCATTTTTTTATGGGACCACACGGAAAGCATCAGCTTTCATATCAAAAAAGAATTTTCAAAATCGGTTCACCGAATCCACAGTTATGAGGTAAGAAGTTGAACAATAAACGCGTCATCTACGTAGAAAATTTGAGGGTTTCTCTCGATTTCCCAAGGATCCACTCATCAGATCCTAAAATTTTTTTTATAGGACCACATGGGGAGCTTCAGCTATCATATCAAAAAAGAATTTTCAAAATCGGTTCACCCAATCCACAGTTATGAGGTAACAAACATAAAAAAAAAAAAAAAACAGTCTAATTGATAACCTCCTCCTTTTGGAAGTCGGTTAAAAACCCAAAGTCAAATAAATTAAGGAACGTATTTCATTTTACACCATCCTTGAGTTGCACAGTGGTGAAGAATACTCGTGAATAGCATCCAAGTTTTTCATAATGCTACAAATATTATATTGTAGCGTTTAATTTGAGAAGGCCTTGGCCTGCCCCGCTGAATAATATTAAAAGAGGTTGCTTTGTAAGGTCCTAACAAATTAGCGGTGAAGTTTTCAAGCGGACACGCACACTCGGCCATTGAGTACACACGGACAAACAATGTCTAATAAACGCGAATTGTTCGAGTAAAATAATGTGTTATTTTATGTATAACTTTTGCATAAAATTTACTGCAAAAACCAAGCAAAGCTCAAGCTCAATGATCCTTTAAATGTCTATTGGGTGTACCTACATCGGGATAATATTTAAAAAGTATTTTAGAAATTGCAAAGGTTTAATTTAAAAATAAAAATTTAATTACTTGTTGCAACATATACAACATATATTGTACTTGAATATTGTGCACTAGTAGGGTGACTCGAGAAGATAATGAATGCTACTTATACATGCAAAGACTGCCGTAATTTGGTTGGCTGAAGCATCCGCCATACCCAACCGAAGGATGCGAGTTCCAGTCCAGCCTATGGTAAAATGTTTATTTCCCGTATTCAATATATAGAAAACTATGATTACTATGGAAACTCTCCTATATTATATTGTAGTCTTTGATGGAAACTAAGTTGTGTAACTCTAAGCACGCGCCACTGACATTTTGAAGTAACATGCGTATTTATCATCTGTTATTATGGTAAAGGTAGTGTGGTGGCCTGTAGATTAATCCCCCTCAAAATAAAAGGAGATCCGTGCCGAACTGTGGGACAAAAATTAAACTTAGCTTATCATATTTGAAGTCAGTATGTATCGTATAATGGAGGAATATTTGAAAAGAGCCCGCGTTCCCATCCGACTCCTTTGTTCCCAGATCGCTTGGCTGACACGAGAGCGTGCGCGTTGCGTTTCATTCAATACTAGTAGCTCGCATACATCATGTGTGCATGTTATCTATGAGAATACCATTACATATGCAGTTTTGGTCGAAGTTAACGCTGTTGTTTTAAAATGATCTCCATTGGCTCGATTATTTATTGAGAGTGGAAAACTCGGTGCAAAACTGAGGCTATGAAAATAAAGTCGAAAAATACAACATAGAATTTATCTCCATTTTAACTTGTTACTGTTACCTGGTGTTATATACCCTTATTCCATCATCTCATTTACTTGAATAAGTAAGACTCCGCTTAGTGCGGTTTACTCGCCTTCACACGCCATTGAGAAAAAAATTCAGTAACTTTAAATTAAAAAAAAATCGCTTATAAATTATGTGGTGTATGCGAGTTTGATCCCAAAAGAAAAAACTCAAAAAAAAAACAAAAAGATCAAACTCGGCATCCAAAAGGCTGACAAATTTAAATATAATTTATTATTCTTTTATAGGTAGTTTTGGACGTAGTGTACCAAATCATTGGGTTTGATTTCATCTATAACCTAATTATTGTAACTCATTTAATCGATAAGGAAACAAATTGCGAGCGACCGTAGAGAGATTTTTCGTTGGTGTGTAAAATTTTCTAATAAAGACTGGGCCAGCCATGGTGGCATCTCAATCTGGGAGTAGTGGGGTATTATGTATAATGAGTTGTTATTGATAATAATATTTTAGATATATTATACACACATATTAGTATAAGCGAAGCACTCTTCTTAAATATTGGTTTAAGATCCCAATATACCCATAATTAATAACCATCGCAACATAAACATATGGCGGTGTTACGTGCGTCGACGTATTCATAATTTACATTGAGCGAAACCGTCCCTGCAGACGTCGAACTGTAGACACGTCTCGACTATAGAACTCCTGAATAACTTAGACCAAGTTTCACTGTAGCAGAGTGTACATTAATATGAAGTGTGATACTGTTTGAGTAGGTAGACAAGGTGTTGGCACTTGAAGCATGCATGTCAATAAATTATACTTGTAATTTTGATTTGACGAAGTGTTAGTTATACGTACGATTATATACTATCTCGCTAGTATCTTTGCGGGGTTATAGGGGAGTAGATATTCATAGTTCATTTTTATTTTTTTAGGAACCGTGTAGCAGAGGCGACTTTTATAGATCAATTTATTTCCAACCTCACTTTCAGCAACCAATACCTACTGTGCTTGGGATCTCTAGATAGATAATATGCTCACCATTAGGCGGGTGTAATGTTTTCTTGCTATTACAATATATACAAATATTTTAAGTCCAGGTTACAGTCTAACAAGATAGGGACTCAATGTACATGAACTGACTTTTACCGGACCTCCTTAGTTAAATGTCTGGATAATATCAGTATTATCCCAAGGATAAAAATATGTTGTCAGGTTTTTTAACTATGTAATCCCATGACACGACACGATAATAGAGAAATTTCGCGCAAAAAAATATACAATTTTATTGTACTTAAAGATATACCTACCTACCTTTATTAATATTAAGTAAAAACTTATTCATACTAACAACAAACGGGTCACAGAAAGTTCTATGTTGTTATGGTTTCTTTTAGAGTATCGAATGAATGTGCAATATGAAAAGAGGTGTATCAAAATAAAAGGTTCTTTCCACTCAAACGCATCTTCCGTAACGTGATGGAAATGTAAATTTGATGCATTCGTGGAAAATAAAAGCGAATATGTTGACTTATTACACTTACGCTTAAGCTTCGAGTTAGAGTTGTGTTGTGTCGGATCGTTTGGATCCTAAAAGTAGTTAGTTAACAGAGTATTGAATTATGTATTTTTCTAGTATCAAAATGTTTAGATAGTTGAAAAGTTGACCATCGCTTTACCAAGTTTCTAGTTTGGGCATACTACATAGTTGACCAAGTCAAGTAAAAAGAAACGGTATGTGGTTAAAAATGTTATTCGAAGGTTACACGAAAAGAATCGCCTAAGGTTAGCATAACAACTTTCTTAACATCCAATACACATTAAAATGTTCGTGAAAATTGTGTATAAAGTCATTTTTTTATACCGCTAGTCAATTATTGAACTTCGTTCAAATATAGAAAGATAGAAATCGCATGTTTAAAATGCACTCGAAAGTAGTATTAGCTAACGACCGAGTAGTTGTTACACTTACGTCTAAATGCCATTTAACAAGGAGATTTGAAGATGTCCTATGTGTCTAGGGATGCCCAGTAATTTAATTTGAATCGATAATTTTGATCGTGATCCATGGAATCGATTCACACTCTGGATCGAATTGGTGATAATTGTTTTTTAAAAGATCTTATCATTATACAAAGATAATTAAAGCACTGTTTATTTGTTTACTATGTATTTAGTTATTACGAAGTAACTGATTTGATGTTCGTTCCAAAAGATAATAATGAGTGTCAAATAACTAAATGAAACACTTTATAAATGGTAACTAATAAAATATTAATACTTAAAATTATGAGATTGTAATTAAAAGTAAATATATTTTCCAACAAAATATAGTAATGATGTGAATATAAAATAAATCTGATAATCTAACATCAACCTTATCATTTCAGACATAAAATATAAAATTGTCATGCTTCAACCTTACCTTCCTAAAACCTTTAAACTGTTTACTCACGATCATACCTATGAACAAATATACACAAGAACGTGTGATAATGGTCATATTACTAGTTAACCGAAACCCTTAAACGGGGATTGTGGTGGGGATACGCGACAGGGGGCAACACATAATTCACTGCATCCCTCTAGAGATAACACCTGGGTGCTCGAATCGCTCAGTCGCTATTTAAGACGAGGATTCTTGGTGCATTACAATGTAGCGAAGGCAAACGTTCTTCGAGACCTTATAAGGCTAATTTGCGTAATATGATATAATTTTATCATCGCTTACCTCGTCTTTTTCTTTTATTGGGGTAAGGGAGATCATAACACATCGTAATATGGCTTTGGGGATACTTAATGTATCTTTGATAATGATCACAGCAAGTTAAATATAATATACTAGCTGCCTCCGCGGCTTTGCCCGCATGGTATGTAGATAAAAAATAGTGTTAATCTAGGTAATAAACTGTATTGTATGCTAAATTTGATTCAAATCTGTTAAGCGGTTTTTGCGTGAAAGAGTTACAAACATCCATCTATCCATCCATACTTACAAACTTTCGCGTTTATAATATTAGTGGGATTTAATAGGTATGACACCATATTATTAAAAACTTCCTGGCGGGTACTATGGATTTGATCTCGATTATTCTTTTTTTTATAAAATAATATTTGTGTTATTATATTCAGATCCTTGTTGCAGTTATAATTTATTCGATAATAATATACTGAATTTAATTTGTATTGTAATCTCGGCAATACACCATTGTAACAAAACCAAGATATAAAAAATATAAAAACAGAACCAAAATACGTCCGATGATTGATGCAAGTTAAACGTTGTAATTACATGGCGTCGCGTGCCAACATTGTGCGTTTACATTTTAATGGCAATCGCCATTTTTCATTTGCCTCATACCACTCGCTTGATTGATGCTTATATTTATTAAGGTTTTCTTCTGATACGGGATCGAGAACATACTATGAACCTTTTGCATATGAAATAATTAAAAAATAAACAGCAAGGCTGATTTAAGTCTGTGTACCGAGGAATTTTTGGCGGGAAAGTGAAGCGTCATGTTTAGCAGTTTTGTTTTGTTTTTTAAAATTTGTGTTCATTATAGATGTTGTTCTTTACTGAAACTAGGAAAAAATATAATTTATCATCGTTCATACACCATTAGTTCACCAAATCATCAACCATTATCATGTATCACCCTGTCATCCATCATTAATAAAACGAAAAAATACTGAAGACTAGGCTGTATGGACTAGATTCCTTTGCCATATCCGTAAAGAGAAGAAAAAAAAGTCTGTGTACCTAAATTAAAAAAATGGAATACTTATGTCATTGCTTTGTTTTCTTTTTTATTTATCATAGTCGTTTTAAAAGGATATTTTATTGAACGTTGTTAGTTAGTTGGCGTTGTTAGTTATATCGTGAGTTAGTAGTAGTTACGTTTAAAAGTTTATTTTGTAGTTGGGTTTGAAGTTCATAATTTTACTGACGAAATTAAGGAGAAGCTTTTTAGATTGATGTATATGTGTATTATTTTACATTATTCTGAAACCAAAATATTTGCATTTGTTTCCAAGTGTCTTGTGAGTAAAATCAAAATATTTAATTCTCAAATTAGATGGTAAGTAGTATCATCAGTAGAGTCTATATTTAAAATAATTCAATAAGATAGATATACGTACATGGGAAACTGAAGCGTTTGTAAACGTAAGTTGACGTTTGATATAAATTCAAACGAAGCGTTAAAACGGTTTTAGTCCAGTTAGGACGAATTCAAGGCAACAGTAAGCGACTAACTTAAATTGCTCGGCCAATGTAAAACTTTGTAATGTACCGAAGTTCGGTTAACACTGCAGAATGGGCCAATTTGCTTTACTTTGAACAAACCCACGGCCATTCTTTAGCTGCAGTTTTTTTAATGTAAAATGGCTTCAGTACCTATTGATTTTTTTTACGTAACGTATTTAATTTACCTAATATTTCTCGTCTCATTAATGGAATTTATTTGTCGTTAATCAAAACTTGATGAAAACGTAAGACGAAACTTAAAGTAAACTTTCTCAAAAACAGTTTTTTTGTAATAAGTTGCTCGCTTAAGTTTAATTTATACCTACAATCAATGTAATAATTTAGAATTGTGGAATTGTTATGAGTTATTAGCTCGAGTGTTAATTATGTTGTGCATTTCTTAAAATGTTTTTTTTGATTACTAAATCTTTATCCCAGGTTTTCCTCGATGACATGCCCACACGCCTTAACCCACAACTGCTAAATGGGCACCATGCGGAGATCGAATCACGACTGGTTTGTACGCACAATCTATGTTTGTACGTTATAAACGAAACGCATTGTCAAAAATAAGATCCTTTCTACTTTTTACGGATTTTATCGTGGTATATTGATGTTTAACTAATGGTTAATCTAAATCCAAGAACAAAACTGCACGACCGAAGGACACGGTGAGCTCGTTCTGTGTAAATCGGATTGTCAATAATAATTAGAAATGTAGGGTATCTGTTAGTAATTATAACTTCAAGACGACCAACACCTCAGTCTGCCCGTGACCATGGATGCTCTAAAGTATCCGAAACTTCGGGTTAAAATAATATCAATAACCGCGATAGAATCCGTAAAAAGTAGTTTTATTTCAATGTCTAATATTCGCGTAAGTGTAAGAAATCAAGATCATTTCTGTAAAAAATAGCCGAAGAAAACGATTCAAAGAAACGAAGGACTACTAGAAATATTAGGTAAGTAACCATGCATGTTAGATTAGAGTGTAACTTACGTGTAACTCAGATATATTACATGATATCAGTTAATAATGTTTGAAAGTACTGCTTTCGTACACCTAAATTGTATGTTTGTGTTATAAAATTAATCATATTTCTTTTAAAAACACTGAGTGAAAAACACTCACTAAAATCTGGTATCTAATGAATAAATGAGCAGCAAGTGTTCTATAGCTTGGTATGTCACCGTGTTCAAACTGCGTGGGAACGGAGTGCAGATTCGAATTCACTCGGTGAGAATGAAAGAGGAATCGTAAAAGGCTTTTGGATTGAGACTGCTGAATCACCGCGGTGTCGAGTGGCGGGCGTCGCGCCGCTCTATACTAGTGATGACGTGCAATAACGAGCTAGAGATGTGTTCAGCGTCGACATTTTTGTCAAATTGATTTAATTTAATAACATTTTGAAGTTATGTAGTTTAGGCTATGTTAGGAGTTTCACTACGTGATCGAGTCAGAAGTGGGGAGATCCGTAGAAGAAACCGGGTCACTGACATAGCCCGAAAAATCGTCAAACTTAATCGTTATAATCGTTAAAAATGTGATGCACTGTTTAATAAACGGCTGCAAAGTAGGTAATACTGTTTAAGGATTTCCACTAACAATTTTATTACGAGGTTATTGCGTTGGTTATTTTATTGATTCAAACTTTAATGGGAACATTTTTCTATCGTAATAGCTTTCTTGAAGTAGTTTACGGTTCGGTTTGTTAAGACAGTCCCATCGCATGGCTTGACATAAAAATAATAAGTAAGGTATTAAAGGGTAATGTAACTAATAATTTTATTAACATCAGAAATGGACAACTTAAAAATAATTCTTTGGGTGATACTAGCGTCCAAAGGCTGCAATTGCTATTTACTATCAGACACCCGGTACGTTTGTTTACCACCATAGCCACCAAATATACATCGATACAAAAATTAGGACATGTAGTTTGATACCATCACTACGGTCACACCATAAGAACTAGTGCCTAATCTTGCGCGGGATCTCAAAAGGAGGGTTTGAAAGAGGTACACTGGTGTCTGTTGCTTGATGAAAAACCGGCTCGAGTGTCACAGGCCTTTAATATTCACCCCGGTTCTTTGTTCGAGCGATTGACGAAAATCGCTGTGGTACGCTTGGGCGTGCCCAGGGCACTACCGGCCATGTTTACATACATTGCAATTTGTTTGCGTAGGACTACGTGAGTGCATTTTCGGTTTAGCGATTTATGGCAGGTTTTATTGGAATACATAGCGCACAACGTTGATGTAGTGAAGTGTAATACACATTCATCCACCTTTATTTAAGTAGGTTCCTTACCTCTCTGGTTTTTTTGAAGTTATCCACGACTTGAAAGATTTCCATGTAAATATAGGTAGGTACATATAAAGTTATGAAAGCCCTACGAGACAGTTTAAATAAAACACGCGGAAGCGTTTAAGTTCAAATAGTTCATATTGCTTCGCCATAAGTTATGATAAGTTCCGTTTTACTAAAGATTAAATTCTAAGGTCTTAACTCTTAAGCTATCAACAGTTCATGCCAATTTGGTTTTATACTTCGTTTCCTTTCCTTGTAGATAGAATAATTGTTATTGTGACTACTCGAGGCCAATTAACTCACAAAGGGAGATCGGGACCAAGTTATACGATATGCGAAGGCATAACAACTGAACCATTAAGCTTTTGCAAGCTTATTTATTTTTATTTTAACTAGCTATGCTTGTGTTTTTCTTTAGGTGAAATCTTGCAAATTGACTTAGTACCACTCCTTCTTATCGTACCTACCTATGGAGTTGAATTTTCATGTGTTCGTTTTAGTTTCGATGGCCATGCATTTCTATGGTAAACACGACGACATTTGCAGACGAAAATATCCTCAATGAAAATCATCCTGCTTGTTTTATTATTAGCAAAATTTTTTTTTGTCTTAAATGATTATTATAAAATTAAATTCAAATGAATTTATGAATTTGAATATTCGATTTGGAACGATAAGTTTTATGGTAAAAAGTTGGAATTACAGGTTACATTATATAAAATATATTTTACGTTAAAATATTTTAGTATGTACACGAAGGTAATATGTGGGTAGGTTTACACAAAAAACAACACTACAGTCCCCTTTTTATCTACTCAACAACTGGGCACTTGGACAGTGAACTACTTACTTTAGCTCCCCAGAGAATGCCACAGAGGGTCAGGTCTGCTTAAAAAGTGCTTTGTGAATTTTTACATACTACTTAATTCTGCAACGTTTTCACTTTGAGCGTGCGGTAAGGTGAGAAGTAGCTATCACTTAAAACAGTGCTATTTTATCTTTGCAATATTCATATTGCAGGTTTAATATGCTTTCAAATCTATTAGTGCATTGTTATATTTTAGGGCACTAATAAGGGTGAAAATTTTATTAAGCTAATACATTTTCTTGATATTCCTTAATAGATTGAGGGTCCATGAAAATAGTATTTACCTGTTAAACAATTGACTATATATATAATCAACTATACCATGAAACTACACATCTGACTTCAGCAATTGTCCTACCACTTAACCTATCTCCAAGCACTTGATTTAGCAAAGAGCAGCTGGCAATCCAATTGTAGACTGGTAGGAGTCCTCGCAATGCAAGCATAATGCGCCCCACAACTCGATTAAAGTTGAAATACCCTCCAGTCAGACTGGCCACACTTCAATAATAACTTGGGACAGTGCAGTTCGACGAACGAGAATAGCGGTTTAGGTATCAATTCGTATAAGCATAATTTTTGAATAAAGCTTATCTTAGCGGTGATAATTTTCGCCACTACATTGCATACGATATTTTATCGGATAAAATTATAGTGACAGTGAGTAATGTACCAAAATGTAATATTGATATTCCAGTTGTTTCCGCAGTTCCAATGCTTGATAATCTTGTATTTATGAACCATGTAATAAATTAATAGAAAGTTACCTGTTAAATAGTACAGTTATTGTATTAGCATTTTCTTTAATTATTTTTTTGTATTGTTAATAAAATATTTTGTTATTTAATTATACAGCTTCATAGGTATGTTATCATGTTTTCAACATTAGCTATATAAATAATTATATAAATATTTGACAATTATAAAATTGACAAATAACTAACTTGTAATTAAAATAAATTGTTTTTTTTTGTAAAATGGTTATTACTGTTTTCATAGAAACTATAAGAAGTATATCTCTACATAATCCAGCATTTCATCTTTGACACAAAGCGCGCCATCTGTTGAGTATCTAGAAATTTCGTACGAAGGCTTTGCAAGGTGTTACCAGCGACATCTAGTGAAGGGTAGGTAAATGTTTAGCTGTTGCATGTTCCCTTGTTCTTATAACGACTGTAGTTCTCTCATCAGTCGTGAGAATGCGCTTTTAATAATCTTGTAAATATATTTAAAAAAAATTGAAATCGAATTATTAGATACTATTTCAAAAAGGAGGCTGCTTTTGTTTTGATACTTGGCAGTTCTCGAGATTTTATCATTTTCTTGCATAATCATTATTACTCGAAAAGTATGTTATTTGTGATAAAATCCGGAAATAGCCTTTCAGCTAAGGCGTGATAAGTGCAATGAAGTACTTACATACTTAATTACTTACTATATTATTATACACATATTCGTACAATAATAATGGGCGCCAGAGAACGTTTGATTTAAGACAGAACGGTGTGTTGATTTGGATGTATCATAATGCTTTATTGTTCGAATAATATTTTAATATTTGTTTTTTTTTATATAACAACAGCATACATTGATATTATTACGTTTAATTTCATATTGTAATTCGTAAGTTATGATGAAACGTAAAAGTTTATACGATAAATATTTCTGATTACAACTTTTTTATTTGCTTGCTATTTTACACGAGCCATTTCATTACAATAGAGCCGCAATAATTATCCAGCATTAAGAGAGAAACACTTATATATTTTTTTTGTCTCCCGGAATAATAAAACGTTGCTAAATGAGGGCTAAAAATTACTGCCGCAATAATTTCACGGGTCGAATATTTTATTTTAACAGACGGAGAGTACTTCTAAAGGTTTTGAGACAAAGAAAAATAATAAAAAAATACATTGGAGCCTTTCACAAAGGGTCTCTTAACGCTTTTTGGCGCTCAAGGAGCTCATGGAAAGCGGCTGGTGGCCATTAAATATAATTTTTCTTTTTGTTATACGATGTTTTTTCTGTTCAAGTATCGTTGGATTCCGGGAACACCTACTTTCAATTAACGACGTAATTTTTTAAGGGGCCTCCAGAGGTGTGTTGCCATTCGAAATTTGACTGGAGTTTTCAAACATTCGGTTTTAAAAAGTAACGGGATGATCGTCGTTAGTAAAACACATAAGCGGAAAATTCTGAGTTACGTTATCGCTTCTCGCCATTTTCCAATTATTCCATATTGAGAAGCAATGTAATTTAGGCATTTATATTGTTTATTTAATATTCAAAATATGCTCAAAAGTCTAGTGAATTTGTTGTCCAATAATTGGAAATAGGTTCGCTCCTATTACATGGGGCCTAAAACAGATTAGTGAAATATGAGGTACTTACACTGTACCTTCTCCTCTGTTCGACCCATCAAGGGTTCTAGTGTAATCTAATATATAAAATTCTCGTGTCACATTTTTCGTTGCCATACTCCTCCGAAACGGCTTGACCGATTTTGATGAAATTTTTTGTGCTTATCCGGTATCTATGAGAATCGGCCAACATCTATTTTTCATCCCCCTAAAAGTTAGGGGTAGTCCACCAACCCCTATAATGTGGCAAAACAACGTTTGCTGGGTCAGCCAGTCTTATATATAAAATTCTCGTGTCACAATGTTCGTTCCCGTACTCCTCCGAAACGGCTTGACCGATTCTCATGAAATTTTCTGAGCATATTGAGTAGGTCTGAGAATCCGCCAACATCTATTTTTCATACCCCTTAGTGATAAGGGTTGTCCACCAACCCCTATAATGTGGCAAAACAACGTTTGCTGGGTCAGCTAGTAATATATATAATATCTGGTTATACTTTACCATCTTATAAGGCAGTAATTTTCAAACCATTCAATATACCTAGTCATTTTATTCTTTCGAAAATACAGTAGGTACTTTTTGGGTAATTAAAGATTATTTCAGCAGTTTTGTATCAGTTAATGCATATAGCATTAGCCTGTATATTCTATAATTTCTAACTAGAAAAGCTTATTGTAGAATCTTAGCTACTGTAATTAATGTACTAAGAAAATGTCTCAGGAAGCCTAATCGACTTCTAATATCAGTTTAACGTCGCGTTAACTGGGTCGTTTTCACTATTAGTGTCACGCTATTATTAAGAACATATTGAACTTCGGCTAATGTTCCGAAATTCTCATTTAGGACTCCTTAAAATGTATTTGAGCAAAGCCATTCTTTTGTGTTTAATTATACTTTGGGATACGCTAATGAGGGCCATCTGATTCATATCATTCGGTATCAGGTCTTGTGTTGATCGTACCTAGGTTCACGGGTACACTAGTGTAGTAGTGCTAGGTATACTAGTGTAGGCGACACAATTATTTGACATTTTACTTTGACCATTGAAGACATACCTACATACATTGTTCTCCTCGTTCACGTCGCACACTTGTTTTTGGAATATTGTCCTGCAAATATTTTTTAGTGTGTCTATCTGGATTCTTTTTCATAAGATCAACTTCATGGAAGCGAGCAACCAGAATCTTAAAAAAATACCTGAAATAAAATCTTTGCAATTGATCTCATTTCAAACTGAAACACTTATACGATTGCTTTGTTGTCGATCTGTTTGTCCCTCCGGTGAGTTAGTCGAGCCTAGACCCTGTTTTTTGAGGTTTCAAGTTTAAATTACTTTACGCCTGTCGTATTTTTACGCTGTAATAATTTAACTTCTACATACTACTAGCTGTATTTATTTAATACAGCTCTACTAGCTGTATGTAGAAGTTAAATTACTCACGTCAATGTAATAAAAAATACTATCATACAATTTTGTAAGACAAAAGCAATAAGACTTGAAACAGGTTTCACAGCATAAGTACGGGAGAAAATACATATAAATATTAATTTGAAATACATTTGATAACAAACTTATATATTGCTTTGGAGATAAGCATGTTTTATATATTTTCCATTGAGGCACGGAGAAAACAAAGCTATCGGTTTACGAGTCCCACTCAGAAATTACCAGTTTTTGGAATTATATTTTTTATTAATTTCTAAACTATACCTTAAGAACTAAATTGTGATAGTTAACAAATCAAGTATGCTACAAATCAAAGATTAATTATAGCATTGCTTCTGGACTATCTATCATTAGCATTGCAAGGTACTTTTTGTTTGTACTACAGCATTACAGACAGAACCGCCCCTCGAACTTTCCATTCAGTACCCTCCAAATACACTAAAGTGGAATAGAAACACATTTGTTGATTAAACAGATAATATCTGCGCGGGCAACATCGCCATCAGCTTTTAGCGAAATAGTGATGTTCCAATTCCATTCATTGATGCGAAACTACGAAAGTTTAATAAGTTGGGTCATAAACGGAGCTAGTTTTACGTCGTCATAATACAGGAGACGTGATCATCTGATAGCTCGGGTTATAAGCAATACGCGTAAACTGGCATTGGGTAATTTTGTGGGTTACCTGATGGTGATACGTAGTAGCTTTATAGCGTTTATTTATGACTTTGCTAGGCTCACCTAGCAAGTAATTTTATTCTCAAATAAAATTACTGATTCTGTGGTGAAACATTTACACAGTGTTTATATATGTATACGTATGTTCTCCTACCTTATAAACACACATAGGTTTGCGGTTTAGTCATGACATGCTCCAAGGTTTAGTCAAGGCAGGTTCTTTTGATCCGCACTTGCTCGTAAGGCGGAATTAATGTCATATACCATTTACTATCAGATAAATTACAGATAATTGGGAAACTCACCAAAAAAAAATTTTGTAAAATGATACCAAGACGAAACCATATGACTCGCACAGACTCACTGTAAAAAACCTGGTAGGTCTCACGTAGAGCCAAGATTCTGATTCTACACGCCCTAGCTCGTAGTAAAGAGGCTTGGTCGTTACAATACGAACTATTTTATAACAGAATAGTAATAAATTATCCACCTTACGCCTATGTGAATATTTGTTATGTTAATTATAATCATGACCGAAACAACCAAGGTGCATAATTTTCACACTAAAAGTTTTAGAATCACACACTGTACCGAATTTCTAGTCAATTTTCGTATTGTGCAGTGTGTAACTTACAGTACAAATTCTATACATCTTTGTTGATAAGTCAATCTAGATCATATTATGCACCACTAGAGCGAGGATGTGAGCATCCAGCGCCGATGCTAACGTCAACACTGCTAATTGGCATCTGACTGCAGATCGATTTGATCTGTCGGAGCAACTTCATGTTTGATTTCAATTTATATCCACTCTGCCTTCATGTTATTTCCACCATTCCTATAAAATACGTAAAACTGGACGAAAGTCATTGTACACAGACATTTTGATGCTTTATTTCGTTTTGGTTAAACGAATAAATGTTATTTTAGCGCAGTGTTTACTTACGGTCTTTTATGTTCTTGGCGTTTTATTTTAATTGGTATAATAATGTGGATGTGAAGGGTTTGTGGCTAACTATTACCGACTCTGATCATATGATCTGTAAGATTATAGTAGGTACGCCTGTTGAAATAATTTTAGGGATGGATGCAGATTTTTTATATACAAAGATACCTCGGCACCTCGTAGAGCACGTTACCTTATCGGTTCCTATCGGTATTATTGTCAAACAATCAATAAAAACCGACAGTGCTTGACAAAAATCCAAAAAACCTAACTTAAATACTTAGACCGCCAAACTTAGTGGTTTTTTATATTTAAATTCTTTAACCGCAATTACTAGGTAATCTTTGCGTTTTCATCATGAAGATATCAAAGCAAAGTGCAAAGCAACATTTATGTCTAAATTCTAATAATCACGAAAGCATAGATTTATGAATAGGGGCTTCATCACCAAATATTCAGGCTTTAATTGGTATTGACTGTCATTTGTTTTGAAAAAAAATGTCATAAAATAAATGACGGTCGCGCAAACTAAAAATGTATGTTCCACTAATTTCATTTTCAAATTATGTAATAGCTTTTTATTTTTTTATTGTAAGTGACCAATTTTAGTAACTTTCAGTGTGCCCGTAATGGCCATCTAACAAGCAATTTTCCATTTTATTATTTCAAATTGTTGTGCTAATATATGTATATTATCACATTATATGAATATGTAATAGTTAATTAGACTCAAGTCTAAATCAAGATCAAATATAATTAAGGTCACATAGCCTTACTTCCAAAAACTTACTTCATCAACAGATGTAATATATCTTTGCAGATAGTTGTCTTGATAAGTCGGATTGTTTTCATATCTCAACAATTATCTAGAGAACTCTGGCCTTCCATTAATTATAGCGCCTATGTTCGCCTAGAATTTAATCTGGTGTGTAAGGTAACGCACACAATGAAAGATAATTTTAAGATGTCGGACGGTTTTGATAATAAAATGTTATTGTATTTTTGAGAGAGTATGTACGGATACGTTTTCAGCAAATGTAAAAATAACAGAAAAAAGCATTTGAGAGAAACGTAGTCGTTGCGTTTTATTTAAAACGAATACTTAATTTTCTGTTAAAAAGAAATATAAGAAATTAAACCGACAGCTTAAATAATAGATGTGGAAAGCTATTTCACAAACGTTTTGAAAAATATAATACCTAGTTACTTTTAATATACCGTAAATTATATTAAATTATTAAAAAATAAAAAACAAAGATGCATTTTTGTGGTTTAATGAAGATGACAAACTTTTGCAAATATGAAGAAACCGATCAGTGATGTGTGCCTTGGGTTTGAACTTAAGGCCGTTAATTTCGGAGTCGACTAGAACAGCTTTTGTCACCCAATAAGGTCACAAAAACATTATCGGCTTGCTAGTTCTATTTGCAACACGTCAATTAAACCGAAACTACATCTTGACAAAAAATATATTTGCACTCGGTATTGTAACAAAATGGACATTCACAGATGGCGTACCAAAAAAAGAACGCGTTATTCTACGAACTTTTATTTCGTATTTCGACTGCAGAATTTTTAACATACAAACAAGATAAACAAACATCAAATGTTCACAAAAAATAGTCGTATGTTGTAGCGAAGCTAAAAATGTTACAAAATCACGCGCCGTGCAACATTCCTGGTCTCTAAAAGGTTCGAAACGCGTACAAAATAAAACGTCAATGCACATGAACCTTCGGAATTGTATAGTGGACTAGGCACATATCATGAACTGGCAGTTAGTTGCAGTTCCAGCCGAGGATCGTAAAAAACCTTTTTTGTCGATATCTAACCAACCTTTTTATATATGCAGATAAAAGAAGATGAAGTGTATATTGAACTAAGAGATATACCGTCACCTATGTCGTAGGGTGTTTTTGATAGGGAATTTCAAAGGCAATATTTTAGTGAAGGTATATTTTAGTAGGGTTGCAGTTGGTGTATAAATTGTTCGAATAAAAAAGTTTTATTTTATCAGTTGGCTTAGAATTATTATTCTTTTTGGTATCTTTTTATGATTTACTTTACTATGGTAGTAAGGTAATTTCTTCTGTGTTTCTGTTTCAAAATTTTATCGCCTAATCTTTAATTAATGCTACAGCACTACGGGTACTCCCTACTGGGTGTGATGATTTATTTTATTGTGCAAAGTGTTATTGAGGTTTTCTATGAAATTGAGTAGCTCGGAGTTTGGATTCGTGCCCGGTTGATGGCAATAGGCTTATCTTCTATTACACGGGACGTAAAACATACATTAGTCCACGTAACCCTTCGGAGACAACAAGCGTAATGGTATGTCGTGAGTACATTACATTTAAATAAAGATCTTGTAGGCTTATCTAAAACAAATGAATGTATTGACTATAATAAAAATTATAAAATTACATTACATTACTTTAATTATAATAACGTGCCAACAATAAATATTATTTTTTGTAAAACTATTGTTGTTCATGAATCAGAAAACTTATTACAGGCAATTTGATACTTGGATTGTTTCTGATAAGTCGTTGAGAATAGTTAGAAGTAGATCGACACGCCTGTCAGGTTAGCTGTCAATTCCAGTTGTTCTTGTGTTTAATAAAAAAAGTTTCAAAAGTTAGTCTCTAGAGGTTATTTTGATCACTTAAGTGCTTTGAGGGGTTGTTGCCTAGTTTTGTCATTACTAAATTGTTACCGACCAGCTAAGACCCGAATTCTGGGCTATTATTGTAATGTATCCAAGAGGAAACTTAGTAATATTAGCTGATCTGGGAGTAGAACCTCTAAATCTCTCTGGGACTAAAACACAAATGAGACAGATAGCAATTCGAATTCCAGACCTATTCATTGTACCCATGTGTTAGTATAGTATAAGTTGGATTATTAATATTTGTGACGTGACCTATGTGTACCAATAGAACCGATATTTTTTTTTTTTTTTTTTTTTTTATGGCACGTGCCCACCACCCTAAGTCCCTACTACTGCAACTCCTGTAAGCCAGGATCAACAATAGTAACCATCCAAAATATCGTCGAGACAATGAAGCTCGACGTGTCCCAGGGGAATGATATTAACTGTCTTGGAACCCGCAGCGAAATTAATCATGAAATTAAATCGGAGGAGTAAGAAAATAACAGTTTTCCACTTCCCTCCTTACCAAGCGAGAGACAGAATAGAGTTTACATGTCATTGACATAAGAGCAGATGTTTACAACTGGGTTAAGCCCAGTTGCCAGGCACCACGGATGACATTATTAAGTTATGGGTCCTAAAATATGAGCTATTATATCTGATTCCAATAATAGGTATGGCAAAAACGCCTAAACGCACGGAAATTCATCCTAGTCGCAACAAGGTCCGAGTAGTAAATCACCCCAGATATAATTTGCAAACTGTCAAACATAATATTGCGTTCACTTTGCCATAAACCACACTCCCACAGTATGTGATGAGCAGATTGCTCGTATTCACAATTAGATGTTGAACATGGACATAATGGTGAGGAAACAAGCTTAAAAGAAAATAACTTGCATTTAAAGTTGCCATGTCCTGTAAGAAATTGGGCAACGCAGTGATCCACCTGCAGCCAAGTCCTCTCCAACCGTTCACGGACGGATGGAAAGAACTGGTGAAGGTGGCGGCCCTTAGAAGAATTATCCCACCTTACTTGCCATTCATCTAAAAGTTCCTCCCATACATCAGCCAGTGGCTTAAATAGTCTAAGAATTTTAGCGCGGTCACGTTCTACAAGAAATTCATTTTTCAAGTGCACTCTCGATGAAAAATACATTGCTGCACGTCGTTGTGCTTCAAGATCGACCGGCAGCACTCCCGCGAGTACTGGTAGTGCTTCCGTACTAACAGTCCTGTATGCTTTACATAAAAATATCAATGCTAAACGCTGACTTTGAAGTAACTTACGTCGTACTGCGCCTATGGTGGCTCTATCGGCCCAAACAGGTGCTCCGTAGCACATACAACCTAGGTAAGTAGCCCCATAGATGGTTTTTAATGTATGAAAAGATAAACCCCATGTAGCCGTTGATATTCTAGTCAAAGCATAAAAGTTACGTTTAGCTTTTTCACCCACAATTTTAATGTGTTCAATAAATGAAAAATTTCTTTCTAGTACGAGACCGAGGTAACATACCGACTCCTTTCTTTTAACGGTGACGTTATCGAATTTGATGCTGGGCGCGGATAGAAAGATAAAAAGATAGAACCGATATTAGTAGATAGTAGTACCAAATCGTTATATTTTTAACCAAACTTCAAAAAGGAGGAGGTTATATACTTCATCATCAATTTAATTATTGTCCCATTCATTGTAGCGCACGTGTACCACTCGCACCTAGTGCGGGTTGGCAGACTTTCAGGCCGTCATCCAAGTCTCTCGAGCATGTAGGTTTCTTTACAATGTTTTCCTTTGTCGTTTATTTATACTTATTTGAGCAAAAGTCTTGTAGGTATTCAAAATTGACTAGTAGATGCCAAATGCCAATAAGTCTGCCTTATATTCTATTCGTATAGGTACATTGAAGTAGAAATAAATAACAAGAATAAATGAAGTCGCGGATAAAAGCCGGCACAAAGTATATAACGTGTATCGTAACATATTTGTTGCATCGTTCTGATCGAATCCTTTGTTCCAAAAGCCATCAACTGGCCCAATCAAGTAAGAAATTGGTGATCTCGGCTGAAACTCGGTCCTTTGCAAGGCGCTGTTACTGAAGATAAGCTTCTTAGGATGTGATGAAAATGTTTCCCGGCGCAGAAAATACGTAAAATACGAACCGATTGTTAACGTTCAGCGAATTATTTGTCAACAATAAATAGCTAAAATCAGTGTAAAAAATTGAGGTTTTAAAGGCTTCTTGATCACAACGCACAACGGTGCGGTAAGCGACTCCGACGCAGTGTGATAACGCGACATTGCTATCTGGTATTCAATTGTGTCGTGTCAACATAAACTATAATTCATCTCAACTTGTGATGCTTAGATATGATGTATGATTATGATGATCTAGCAGGGAATGAATAAGCTGACTATGAATAAGTGTACTCTCCTACTATCGGAACCGCAGCGTTGTGCGGTAAACTTTAAGTGAGTTTAAATGTACACACAAATGTACACACGCGTGTGATAAGTGCGCATACAATTTTTCATGTGTATGTGTGATGTCATGAAAAACGTGAAGGGCGGGCATTTTTGGGGGCTGTCTTTATTGTCGACGTTCAAAAATTTTTTAGCATATCTTTAAAGAGTATATGTTTACATTTTCATTAGAGGATACTCAAAATCAATACTTTGACTTTAATAGGTATTGAATTATTTATACAAATTTTCCCCTTTCTTTTCCCTCAGGTCTATTACCGTCACAATCGGTCTGAGGGGTACAATTTTAATGAAATTATAACACGTCAAGCTCGATTAGTCATCGGGAATACCTCGACGCCCCATCGAGATTTCCCCTTTATTGGCTGGTACATTTAAAGTATTCGTCATGGTACTGCATTTGCATGCGTATTACAAAAGTGACGCATGGTGTTTTTGTAACTTAATTTTGTAAACGGAGTGACAGGACTGGAATATGGAAATGGTTTTGAACGTAGGAACTTGAGCATATAGAAGATCTGCACAATTCAGTCATGCTATATACTAATCATAACACAGATTTATAAATCTTTAGTTTGTACTTTAAATTACTTTTAATATGTAAGTAAACTAAAAAATAGTAAATAATATAACTATATTTTTGGTGAGGGTTTTTTCCCAATAAGACTTATATATATATTGCCTATGCAGGCCTTTTAATAATTACTATGCTAAGCGAATTGAACCCCACAGCTGTTGGCAAAAGGCCTAAAACTACTAGGAGGCGAAGTATACTTAGTTCTATTCTGAAGCTTAGTGGATATTAAACATACGACAAGCTACTTACGGAGCTAGGAACATAATCTTCCATGAAAATGTCCTAAACTTAGCTCTTATCTTGGTAAACCCCGTCTTTCAGTGATTTGTAAGGTTGCGACGGCGACTACTCACAGTTCGTATGACTACGGTCACACAGTTTCGCCTGCGCCGTAAAGTGGGCACTAGATGTGTCGAGGGTCTGGCTAGACGCCAAGCGGCTACCTCCGCATTGTAAAGGGCGGTGCGCACACTCCCCTTTGTACGGTCGAAGGAAAAAGAAATCTGCTGAGAAAAGTCGCGTTCCTTTTTTTAATGTGCGTTTTTTCATTTTCTTGATGTTTTAATGAGTCCAAATTGAAAGGAAAGTTTAAGCAGAGGATATATCATGCAATATTTTATTTAGATTACATTTCTTGGAAATGAATCTATTCAGTAAGGTGATCCGAAGAGTCGGCAAGGTAGCCGAAAAATGTAATTTTATTTCAATGTCTAAGTTGGTTCGTAATTAAGTCATTCTGACTGTATACTTTTCTGTAATATCAGTAGGTACCTACTTATACCTATTGATCTATATATACACAAAAATATAGACTTATTACTATTCCCATGTTACGAGATTTTAGGGGAGCGTCATAAGTACACCTTGTGGACCTTTCACCGTTTCGAAATTCAAATGTAACCGGTGTTTGTCTACATTTCGACATGAAAATTTGCTGTACAGCTTTTTAAACGTAAACACCGTCATTCAATAAAAAATATGAGTCTCCCTCTCACATGAGCAGGGAGAAAGGTATCATAATCATACAAAATTGATGAAATTCCGCTCGCACCTGCGGTTTCACTGCGTGTTACGTTTGCATATTTTACCTAAAACGTTGTATATGATTTATTCAGTAAGTGGCTGATACTAAACCCTTAGCCGGGGCTTGAGGCTAAATTATAACCGCTTATATTTCGTCGCTGTAACCTTCAAGGCTAGATAAGGTTAATTTAATTTAAATACAAGTGACCTTTAGTTAGTTTACATTAAATTACATTACAGAAACCTTCTTTTTTACTTGCTTCGACCTGTTTTAGCATCTAAACACACTTATAGGGAGATTTACGAAACCATTAATTTATTATAGCTGATTCTCGCGACTTCGCCGGCGTTTTTTTTCCATATTCATTCGCTTCGCGGCTTCCGCGTTTTTCAGTGACGCAGTTTTAGTCCCGCGGAACCCTAATTCTTTTCTTTTCTTAGATTAAAGCCTTACTCATGAAAACATTAGCGAGTGAAAGTCCTGTCAAAATCGGTCCAGAGATTCTCTTAAAAATTGTTTTTTTACGTAAATACCGTATAATACTTTCATTTGCATTTAGTAAAGAGCTGTTAATTTGAAATAAATTTTAAAGCTGTTAATTTATTAATTCGTATGATTTTACAACCAACCCTACTTTACACTGTTAGGTAATCTTATCCAAGTTAGGTCATCGTCCACTATGTTGCCAGTCGCTCGTATATCCTAGCCTTAAAGGACTTAGTACAGTTGGTACATGGTGCTAGTTCAGCTAAATACTTAGCAAACGATAATAACGCGTTCAAGTCAGCTATGGTTGCTTACATGGCCACTTTGTACGCTGTATTAATGGCTGAACTTGACAAGCTTGCTGTCATTCCAAGGACCAAGGTTGCAAAGACCGTCAGAGTATGCATGTATGATGGCAGTATTCATAGAAGTATACATATTTATAAGCTGTAAAGCCTACTGGCGCAACTAGTGCACTGAAAGTCAAAGGTCTTGAGTTCGAACCCAAGGTCACTAATTTTTCCACTACAGACGTTTTAACTGTGAAGTCTGAACACTGAAGAAAGAGCAGAAATGGCTTCTTATTGTGTCATACTTAATCAAATATTTATATATTTTACTTAATGATACGATTAATGGTCTTTGATTATTACGATAAATATGAACGTTTGATAATACACTCTCAACTCACTTTATGTAAAGTCACAAAGTTGAAAGTGCATTAGCGCATACTTTTAATTACCTTTAACTACCTTATTTATCAAGTGGCTAGAAAGCGCGACTACAATGAGCGTGATTCCCAGCACTGGCAAATTGTAATTAGTAATTATGCTTAGTTAGTACCGAATAATTGTTAGTCTATAATAGCTGTACACCTCTGCCAATCCTTTTTGATAAGTACATTCGTAGTGATCATTATGAATCATATGTAACTAAAACATCGAAGACATTGGTCCCTATCCTAACCCTAGTTTTATACTAGCTTGGGGACCATTCGCATTTTATTCTGCTGGGCACGGGTCTCCTCTCATTTGAAAGGGATTAGGCTATAGTCCACCACGCTAACCTACTGCGGGTTGGCAGACTCACATGCCATCAAGAAATGCATGCTTGAGAGATTTGTCTCAAGCATGCAGGTTTCCTCACGATGTTTTCCTTCACCGTTTGAACTTGTGATAAATACGCACGTAACTTCCGAAAAGTCAGTGGTGCGTGCCTTGGGTTCGAACTCAAGACCTTTGACGTCTCAGCCCACTGGTCACACCGCTAGGCTCACACACAGCACACAATTAAGTATGTGTATGTCAATAAATACGATTATCATTATTAAGACGAAATACATTCAGCAGTATCTTATGTTCAAAATATAATCAGAAACATAATATATGTTATGTATGATTAATTCAAAATGTTGGGAGGTATACAAGATATTAATTAATGAAATTAATTGAAACAGCTTGTCACGCGTATAATTTCTCTTCGTATTTATTGTTTGTGTACAAATAAATGGAAACGTGAGATGAATGAGATTAAGATTGCTTTTGGAGACTATACATATTATGTAGCTACGAACATATTAATAACATTTTAATTCAAAATATGATATACCACTAGGCTTGTATGTTACAGAACGGTTAGACAGAGGGGTACCTATTGACATAATAATTTACCCAAAGGTCACCGGTTGGTACATTTATACATTTATTTATAAATATTATTATCATTTATTTAATATTTTTTATCACAACACAACTATGCACTACTTCTTCTTATGGCCATTACGGCCGCAGTAGGTAGTACGCAGTCCCCAAAGTAGGTATACTTAAAAAGGTATAGTATAAAGATAATGGACGGGTTTGAAGGTAACATAGTGTTTATTACTGAGAAATACTAATTAAGGCCGCATTGAATCCGGTTAAAGGTTTGTGTTATAAGTATGTCACATTTATAATCAAGGTTCATAAATCAAGTAAATATTTTAATGTATTACAACTATATATTTAAAAAAAGAAACTATGTTGTATATCAACCATCTAGTATTTGTAGCACAAGGTTCGTTGTTTGTTGCATATTCCGGAACCAGAAGGCGTTGTGTAATGTCAGGTATATTTATTTTTTAAACATATTTACCTACCTATTACCAGTAATATTGTTACCCAGCAAGTAACGATTTTTACTACAAATGTGGTTTACACATTCGGAGAACGAACTTATGTAAACGCGCCATAACTCATGTGGAGTTAGGCGGGACACACGGCTAGACGTGGTGATGGCATGTGGGGCTTTACTGTAACAGAGCAGTTCCTTACGACGCTAACGGATACTAAATCGCCGATAAAAACATTGCAAAAAAATCAATGTAATAAAAATATACTAGTTTTCGCCCACTGGTTGAAATTCAAACATAATTATTTTTTAGCATGATTTAAGATAATATTAGTATTCTGCACTCCTTCTCTGTATAAACTATAAATGTGTGGGAAATTTAACACTCCTCCAACCGCGCAATTTTCGTAAAAAGGGTTGCAAAGTTTTTACTTCACGTATTAATATATTGATATAGTTACCATTTGCTGCTGAAATACGTTTGTATAGAATTCATACTTTACCGGCCTGTTAAGTATATTAATTTCCCATTCTCCTCTCCGTCCATAAATGCCTAGTACATTAAATTTCTGAACTTTGTATTTTGCAGCTTTGAGTCGCTTAATCGTCCTAACTTGTAATTGCTCACTTAATAACATCAAAATGGTAAATTCTCAACGTTTAACTTAACTGAATTCTGCGAATAACGCGATCGAGCGTAACGTCGTCGTATCTCACTGATTACCTACTCCGGCACAGAAAATAAAGTTTCAAGAACTCCTTAATAGAATATCCTTTGAATAGGTTGCTCGAGTCGTCTTGTAAATAACGTTAGAGGCCTCGACGGAGGTGTCAAAAGTTGGCCAACTTCCCCGAGTACCCCTGTAGCGTGCAAGTTGAAAACACCCAAACTTAGAGACCCCTCTAAATCTAAACTTTTCTTTCGTTGACAGCGCTTGAGACATGACTTTTTGAGTTTATTGTGCACTCACATATGTGAGAATTGTTTAAGATGCGGGCGTTGGAAATTAAATGAGTTTTTGTTGAGTTTAAGGACGGGAAATTTCTTATAAATTATATTTAAGTTGGTATAACCTACCTTTCTAATTAAAGACACTAATATTCTTGAAAAAAATAATTAATTGTTTTTTTCGAGTGAGCATGATTTTTAATTAACTTGCTTTACAAATAGATTACTTTTATGGTTTTACTTTTACATTTTCTACTCATATACTACCATATTATTACCTATTAAAATACAATTTATACATATTATCGTGTGTCATTAAAAACCTATCAAGCTTTATGTAGATATAACTCTTTAACTAATAAAATCCAAATAGGTATCTACCTATCATGTCGAGAGGTGCGGTTGGTTATACCGGACTAAGATCAACTAAATACACACGATGTTCTACCGTGTACGTGTCTGAGCTCGGGGAAATGGGATTCTTGCATAACCCCAACAAGTTTCGGCCGGTTGTAATCAAGGTATATAATTTCGGCATAACTTACAACATGGTATTATTAAATATTAATTTTCTTTATTAAAACAAAAAGAAAACATTTTTTATACATCCTCTTTGGTCACAAGCGCGAATGAAGTCCTAGTTTAGATTCCTAACTTGAAAAAAATTTTATTTGGTTTTTGAATTATTAGTAGCGGTTCGGAATTTGAATATGGGCCCGGTTAGTGGCAGTAGACTCACTCCGGATTAATGAGGGATCTCAAAATTGCCAATGAAATATGAATGTTTATAAGCAAGCTGCAGTATACCTTCAGGGAGCGATAAAGGCGTTATGGTAAGTTATGTTATGAGTTCAATATGACACAAAACAAAAACAAGTCATGAATGTAAAATATTTGAATATTAATAGTTATCTCGATAACATACGCTTTAATAAGATAACTTTTCCAAACATTTCAGTAATTTCCTTTCATATGACAGGGGTCAGTAAAGTAACATTGGGGTAAACTTTATTAATATTTTGGGAGGCAAAAATTTTATTGATATTAGTCCTTAACGGAGGGCCAAACGTAGACCGCAGCGTTTTCATTTAAGAGGGTAAAATGTCCAATTTTTTACATTTGTATGGTAAAAAAATGTATAAACCCAGCCATTTGTATGGTAACAGGTTGAATGGAGGTAATTCTCTGGTTATAGAGATCAATGCTACCATAATCTCTACACATACAACAAAAAATATAATCTTGATAAAAAAAGATCTTAAGATTTATTTTGGATGTAGAAAAAGACACTGTTTCCTCCGAAATCCGAAAATCAAAGCCTAAAATCTATGTTATTTTCGAGGCTTAAATAATTTTTAACTTGTAGATATTTCGGGGATATCCCCGAGAGATCTATTACGTGAGAATTACCCCCATGGCTATTTTGCATTTTATTTAAAGCTGGGTAAGGTTATTTTTTCTTTTCTTTCTTCATTCTTTGTAGGTATATCGTTAAGCAAGAGGTTTGGTCTCTACGATTTGCCATAATATACGTCGTGAAAATATAATTGTTTATATCATAAATTGACATACAAGGTGACTGCAAAGTTTTTACTAATTTTCATTTAATACTGATTGCCAAATACTCAAACACCACTCAACAATATAATAATAAGCATATCAAGTATAATTCTTTCTTTTTTACTAGCTTGATAGTGAAAACGTCAGTACTAAGTATTTATATTTGAAGGCTATTTTACAGTTTTACAGTATTTTACAGCTTGACTTTTTTGAGTGCCAGGATTGAGATTTTCTTAATAGTCACCGGTAGCTTAACGTGCCATGAGATCACATGGCACGGAAATGTATTAATGGTAGCCCCATTCATTTACCTCAGCAGGAGTAGCTTAACATTATATATCGATTAGCCACTGTAATTAAAAAATAATATAATAATATTTAAAAAATATTCTCAAATTACTGAGAGAGTAGGCCGTATTATAGAAGTGTTTTTAGCTTCGTTGAGATCGATATCCTCGTAGATTGGATGTTTCCAACAGAATATACCTACGCAGCTACGTTATGATTAATTAGTAAAAAGGTATGCCTGAATACTTTTATACCAAAACGTACGTGTAACATATTTCAGGCTCGTATTAATTAAATTTCTTCCTATACCTTGGAATTTTTTCTATTAAAAATATTCCAACGAATTCCATATTATGTGATTTGTCGATCCAATTAGAGGATTTAATTTATATTCATCAAATAGCTATAGATACAAATGAAATTGCTCATCATTTTTATGACATGATTTGTTAGGCGAGTTACACCTAATTTCTGCCTAAACATTTATAGATTGTAACCATAACAACAGGTCTAGCGACAAACCTACTCTTTCTACAGTTACACACCTGTCTGAATTACCTACAAAAATATTGTAATTCTGAAAATACCCCGTCTCCTCGCAACATAACTAGGTAGCAAATGTATTTAGAAACCGCACAAAAACCGATGTATCGATTGTAAAATACTGGCTAAATGAAATAGCGGTGAGTTGCATGTTTTGTATCACTGTTCCTATTTCAAAATAATAGGTTCGAATGATTTCACGCACGCAATCCTTTTAACTTTTAATAGGGCTGCACGCGTGAAACGATTGAGCTTGCGAAGCGAAACGGGATAAAAGGGACTCACAATCCATTTGTTTAGAAAGGTATGCGTGTAAAGCGTAGCGGTGTAAAGAGCTATAATCAGCCAGTACATTTTTAATATCTAATACACTTTAGTAGTTTTTTGAGTAGCATACAGCTTGGAAGAGGGAGTCAGTCAGTTTATACAACATTCTACAATTAGGACCTAAAAACATGGTAACAGATTTCATTTAGTAGATAAGCCCATCTATTTTGAATTCTATGAAATTATAAGCATAGAAAAGGTATTTTAATACAGTTTTAATTTTTTTTTTGCAAAGAGGCATCGTGGAAGTATTTTTTTATCCTAAATCATTAGATAAATTGACATTTTATTCCATTCTTTTGAGAGTTTTCTTACTGACTTTTGGGTGTGAGTAAGTGACAGCATGGCGGCACTTCCCGTTTTTGCGTTGGAATTTAAAATTGAAATTTGAGAATAATTTTCATAAATTTCATCAATCAGAAAGTGGAAACCAAATACTAGTAGCTTTTCACGTTAAGAATAATTTAAACCACTTTCCAAAAACGTAATACGTATATTCTATCGTATTCTGGTCACTTGTCATTGTATCACAAAGCTTCCCCGGGGAAATCTACATGAAAACGAAACCCATGAAATAATGTTTTCATTACTTGTTATATATTTTCGTACATATTTGTCACATGTAGCTAATCAAACTATCTAAATAATACATGAATGTTGCCAAGCGTAAATTTCCCTAAGGGTCGAGTTATATCATTGTCCCATCGTGGTGGAATTCTGGTACCTATAAATACCTATATGCGTATCTATGTAATGTAGCTGCATTTTTTATTGGTTTGGCGTCCTTAAACTATAAGAATTAATAACTGTAACAATACATTTTATTTAATTCACATTTTTGCATAAAAACAAGAACTACAGATAATTTCACAATATTTGGAACAAATATTGTTAAGCTGGTATCCAAAATAGGTTAGACCTGTCCATTAGACAGTGATTTGATCAATATCATCTTTGTAACTGTGAATGCTGATCTTCTATTGAAGAACATACCTATCGTATATACTATCGTAATGTTACATGTCTTTAATTGATTAATATTTGTGATGTTTATATTGTTGCCGTGCTTTGAATAAATCATCATCATCATCGCGGCAGCGTCCAGAAGTCACACCAACGATCCGCAGTGCAGAAGCTGATTGCTCAGCTACTTTGCTAATAGTGTCTTAGCAAATATATTTGACAAAAATCTTGACGTAAATCTTTCTATTCAGAAAAACATTAACATTCGCAAATGAGGTCTTTGGCCTGACATTGCAATGAAAAAAAGTACAGGTCTTATGTTATTATTTTTAAATGACGCTAGTCACTGAAGTTCACACCATTCGTCCGTCCTGTCAAGCGAAAATTGAATTTTATATTTTTACGTAAATCCAGTCTGTGACGGCCAGTGATTGATCACTCCAGAAGTTACGAACGTTGACCTATGGAATATTTGAATGCGATTCTATCTCGTCCTGCCTGAACCAAAGAGATAAGATGAGATAAGTTTGCATATCTATATAATGTGCCTATCGTAATTAGTTACACCTATTATTTTGTTACTGGAGACAAATCTTCGAAGTAGGTATGCTTGGATTTTAGGAAAGAAAACGAATACTGTGAGATTTTTACCTCATTAAAACCACATCTGTGGCCATCATCAATACATGTAAGAAGGTGCCAGATCCTCTTAAGAGACCAACTCCTTAGTCGTAAATGTATCGCCATAATGTTTTCCTTTATCATTTCAGTACGTGACTGACAATGAAGACAAAAGTAGGCAGTCGGAAGTCGTCGAAAAGTCAAAGTATTTGACGTGGATCTAGCTCAAGACCTGTGACTTCCCAGTTCAATGTGACATCACTAAACTAACAACACTTCGATGCACTCAATTAGATCTACTTATTTTTTAATAGAAAGCTATTCCTGCGAATCCTTTAACGCTTGGATAGACACACACTTTGGAGGCTTTTTGGATCACGAAGGTCGTACAGCTAAAAAGGTCCATCGAATTGTATTTATACAGGACAAAGGTTCTGTTTGTATTGGCAATTGACAGTTTGTAGCGAAGAGACGGCGTGTCCGTCGCGATTAAGTTACTCTTTCGAACAAACATTGGGATCAACCAATTTATGTATGTTTTTAAAAATACAACGTATGTTTTCATCGATATAAGTTTTTGTTTTCATACGGCTTGGGTCTGTTTGTTTTATCAATATTTGATTTACTGTTGAACATTTTAGATATGTTGACGCAGTATTGAATTAGTTTTTCTTATTGTTTTTGGTACCTACTATTTATTACAATAAACTTTTAATTGTACACTCCAAATACGAAACTACATCTAAATTGCATCGATAAATTTATCTTTTTCAAGTAATATTTGGATGGCAAGGAAATGTTGAAATGGAATAGACGAGGGTGCATTAAAAGATTTACTCTTACTTTGAGCTACGAAATAATCAAAAAGATAGCAATTAAAGATATTAGCATTTTGTAAGTTATCGGAACTTTACTTCAGTAGTGTGGGATTACGGGCTACGATGCATTAGCTTACGTACAAAGAAAGTATATGTTAATTAATTAAAAGGATTACAAATCAAAGAAGGGAAAAGTTATCTTGTAACTCATCTCTTAATAATATTTTTTACTAATACTATACAAAATTCTGTAAGCCACGCAGGTATGCGAAACTTTTGAAGACGTAAAAACTTTTTACGAAAAGCGTTAATTTCTTTTAGAAATTTGTAGATTAAGATATTAAATTGAATTAAAAAGT
The DNA here is from genome assembly GCA_905163465.1 of Craniophora ligustri. Classification (NCBI taxonomy): domain Eukaryota; kingdom Metazoa; phylum Arthropoda; class Insecta; order Lepidoptera; family Noctuidae; genus Craniophora; species Craniophora ligustri. The sequence goes on along the minus strand of LR990965.1, from coordinate 9,500,751 downwards.
TCTCAAAATCCAATTAGGCGCAAGTAACCTTCACGCCTTAATAAATGTTTTAATGAAGGATTCTCTTAGAGCTTTTCTTAGAAGCAGTTTTACATGTACAAAGCGTTTCATCTATTTCTATTCAGACGTTTTGGCCATTGAAAATCACTTTTAATTATCTTCACTGTGATTGGTTATCCCAACTTATATTCAATTATATTCTTCACTTACAAGATATTAAGTAATTACTGGTCTGGAATAAATTAACACTTGTAGAATTAAAATTTGGCCGGAGTAGGGTCGGTGAGTACTTAAATTTGAAACGTTCTCTCGTAAAACGTGTCTGAAATTTTAATGACAAAAATAAAAGTATGTTTATTAGGTATAACTACAGTAACTATTATAGGTCATACAGTAGAATGACTTATTTGATCCCGCGGCAAAAGTAGACATGTGAAGATAACGAAAAACTAATCTATTCTCAAAATTTAAGATGATGTAGCTGCCATTTAGTTTTGATTTAAATTTGGATTTGAACTTCTCATATATAAAAATCTCGTGTCACGGTGTTTGTCGCTAAACTCCTCCGAAACGGCTGAACGGATTATTATGTGATTTTGTATATATATTTGGTAGGTCTGAGAATCTGGAAACATTTTTTTTGTAATGAGAAAAAAATGGCATTCCTTTGAAATTGACTCATGAATTTTTTTTAATGTCAAATTCAAGTAAAGACAAGGAATTAACATAACCTAAATTGCGGTATTCCTGAAATACTGAGCTCGAGATAGCGTATGTTAACAGCTCGAGCTGAATATACTTTTACTGTGTCTAATCGTGTAAAGGACCAGAGCCCGAACTATAGTCAGTGAGATTATAAAAAATTACGTTCTTAATTCAAAATCTCCGCCCATTTCACAGTCCATTCTGAAATAAATGTAAAGGCATGTTCAAAGAGATCATTGGCCCGCAAGCGTAGTAGTAATACATACAGTAATTTGTATCTCATGCAGGGAATGGTCTTACGCAATAAATGAGGATAATATTAAGGAACTATTGTTGTACAGTTATGTTCAAATTGTCGGACAAGTAGTGACGTTATCACGATAGAGTACTTAACTCTGTCAATATTAAAGACAAACCTCCGCCTGGCGCACCCTGGAACTACAATAACATCCAGATACGCTTCAATATTATTGCGATACTGTCACTACCATCGATATTTCCTTGATATAGGATCGCGATATCACGATCGCTTGATAAAATTGATAGTGTGACAGGTTCCATTACTGCCATTTTGACAATGATAGTAACAGTTAATCTCTGGTTCCGTGTAAATCGGCCTTACAGTGTTTTTTACCGGTATCTAGCCCTGATAGTCGTCACACGCAGCTACCGCACTGACATAAAAGGACTCCCCAGCAATAGCGATACTCCAGATTAAATTGATTTTTTCCTATTAAAATACTCGACAGATTTATACTATAAAAATGAACGGAAGGTATCTAAGTTAACCAGCAAATTTGCTTCATTTTATTTCTTTCGTTACTACAATTAAAATTTCCAAAACAGTGACATTATTAGTGTTATTATATATTGTAAGTATTTATTACATACTCGAACGGTGAATGAAAATATCGTGAAGAAACCTGCATGCCTGAGAGATTCTCTCATCAATGGGACATTAATGGGTTGATGATGAATGATGAATATAACCTAAATACACTAATATTGTAGCTAACCATCACAATTACTTAGAAAATCAATTCAGAATTCAACCCTATGTAAATTGTTTGGGTAACTTGAGATAATAAATGAACGCGTTAAACAAATGAAACGAGCAGCTTCTTACAAATGTTTGTGGCGAAAAGTGACTCATTATGAAAGTTAGGCACTTACTCGGAATTAAATTTATTCAAAGCAAGCATTTACACAATTTAAAATCCTACAAACTCGACAAAAAGTTGACTTGCGTCTAAAATTTTCCACAAATTGTAAACAAAATAAGCGAAGTGACACTTACAAAAGGGAAGAATTTAATATCCAACGCGGCACACGGAATGCTTGTTACATTTTGTTTCTTTTGCGAACATTCTTTTTTTGGATTCTCATCGCAATTTTAAAGTGTTTAACTTTGCCAATTAATGTAATCACGTGGTCATATTACATAAAATAAAATCTCAAAAAGTAAAACATAAGATCTAAAAAGCGGAGTCTGCTGACCTATGACACAAAAAAAGAAACAAAATTGTGTGCTCCTATTTCCTGTCTGCGTGGCTGTGGCTAAACCGTAGAAAAATACTCGGTTACTTTCATAGACTCTATTTCCAATATGAATCCTGTCATACTTTACTGCAAATAAAAGTCTCAGGATACATAATATTTAATTTTATTCGCAACAAAATAAGAGTCAAAGTTGCATCATCTATTCAGTACCTAGATGTGGACTTCATGAATGAATGAATTCAGAATAGTTGTCCACAGAGCTAAGTATTAAAACTAAGGATAGCTGCCCTCTCTACTACTTACTTCGGATTAGTTTGAATGAGAATGTGTGCTTCTTGGTACAAGGCACACAGTACTGCAGGTGTAACTAATTAGTTAATTACATTACTGTTTCATTTGCCAAGTGCGCCGTGCATTTTACATCATTTTATAAACATGCTTTCGGGTTCTTAGTGATGTGCTAATTTATTTCAAGTTGTTGAAATATTTAGTTGTTGAAAATTATAAAGTTAGTATTGTATTTTAGTACATATTTAATACATCACATGTAAATAATATATTATGTAAGATATTATTTACATTTATGTCATCATCGTCAACCCATTATTGTCCCACTGCTGCTCATTTCAGAGGGATTAGGCTATAGTCCTTTTATATATTTATATAGTACATTTATGTATTTTTTATTTTTTATTCATGTACTTAAATATTATTTTTACAAATATTTAAAATATATTACTGTCACAATTTTCTTTTACGAAAATTATTATTTGTTTCCTTGGAACCATAAAGATCTAAAAGAGGCATACCTCCAGTGGATATTATTATATAATAATTACTAACGAAAGTAGAATAATAACTATATACCTACCTAATTATTACGAACCGCACGATAGATATAATTCAAAGGGATATTTGAGTCGTATCACGTTTAGCTACACCAGTGTCTTAGCCAAATACAATTTAATGTAAGGCAAAGAGAAGTTTTGCCCACAGGTGAGTTTGGTAAACTTGTGCAACTAAGTTCAAACGAAACAATGCATAACTTAATTGTTGCGTGTGTGGGGCATAACATGCATAACACATGTATGGCGCACTCGATGTTGTTGTATTCATTTATTTGATATTATAATCGTTCGCCAAATGTGAAGTATTTCTTTTACTCTATTAACTGATATGAGACAGTAATGACGTCATTTCTTTTTTAAAAGTTTAAATCATTTTTTAAGGTATTGCATAGCTTCTATCGCGGGCCTTGAGCGCGGAGACCGAATCCAGAAATTCCGTAACGAAAATAACATAAGCGGCACAGCGATGATACTTTTTTTTTTAAGCTATTGCATAGCTTCTATCGTGCCTGCTCAGAGTTTCGGCGTTAGGCCTCTTTGTATTTACTTCATGGTACGACTCAACGAAGCTAGCACGAATCGAGACGAGCTGCTCCGAAATCGGACGAATACGTAATCAGCTGTTTGTGAGAAAGTATATAGGTGTATAGGTATTTATTATCTATGTACGACAGTGAATATCTGTACTCGTATAATTTGTGTACAAAGTGATACATAATTATAATTGCATAAGTTGATAAAAAATGCTATGCAATAGCTTTACCGCGGCAGTCTCCGAGTGCCACACGTCATTTTTTTTTCTTGAGATGCAAGCAATCGCCATGGACCTTGCCACCACCTGAAAGCCGCTTGCACCAATCGTGATGAGTCGTGAATGTATCACAACGACCTCAACGCGCTTCGTCCAGTTTCGTCGTTGGAACCCATATACGACGCCGGCAACTCGCCTGGTATTATAGTAGAAGTAATACTGTGATTCCCTGCTGCACTTACTTATCTTTAACGTTGTTTCGAATATTGTTATAAATTACGAGAAAAAAAAACCGTAAACGTCTGTCATCCGTCCGTCTGTAACATTATGTCATTAAATTATAAACCTAATCATTGTGTAATTGTGATTAGGTTCAGTTAAATCAATGAATCCGGTAATAATAACAGATAATATTATTGTGCCGTGTCTACTTTGTTTTGTGACTTCATATTCTAAAAGTTTTCAATCGAAAGCAAATTGTAATTGGCTCTACAAATCCATCTGTCTTACATTCAAAGGTCCCTAGCCCATCAGAGTAACAGTAAGGAGCTGTATATTAGTGCCGTAGTGCCTTGTGGGGATCAAAGCGTGTAGCTGTCAGGTACGAATGAAGGCTTAGATCTGCTGCCGTTGATTAATGCTGGTTTCATTGTACCGGGTGAGTGCGGCGCTGAGTAGATTAGGCCTTCGGTATCGGGTGACGATGTCGCATTGTTCACAAAGGTTGTAGTGTGTCTAGACATTAGATAGGCAGCTGTTCAAAGTGCGCTCTCTGACTTTGTGCGTGGTAACAATTAGGTGTGAGTGACCTTTGTAACCAATGGTGGACTATTCCGTCGACAAAGGTCAGTCAGGTACGAATAATGAAAATGAAAATTCTTATTTCTTCTTCAATATTTGCGCATAATAATATACACATTTATAAAAATTTAATGGTATATGGTAGGTATCTATTTCGCTATTATAAAATCGTAAAAATCTTTGTCTCTACATTAATTCAGAAAATAATATATTCAGACTAGAGTGTACGTTAAAGAGATATGGATAAGTCACAACATAAGTTATGAAGGTCAATAAACCCGAAATATTGTTTTTTGAGATGTACACTTATAAAATCATACAAAAAGAACCTCCTCGTATCCCATGGTTTAACAGCGGTGTGTTGACACGAAATGACATAGTCACAGCTCACAGGGTTCGTTCCGGCCACATGCCGTTGAGAAGTTTTGCATTTCTAATGAAAAAAGTTAGTTCACCTAATTGCGAGTTTTGTGATGGTAAAACAGAGGATGTGCAACACGTCTTATTGGAGTGTGGTAGGAATGAACCCGAAAGATGTAGATTATTAAGGAAATTAAAATTAAATAAACTAAATGTAGGCATATTCACCAACATATTGGCTCAACCTTCATCACAGGAGGCAAAAATGATTTACACTTTAGTAAATAATAACAGTAGTGGTACTTAGTATAATTTCTTTAATATTATTAGTGACATAATGATTACTTTGTATTAGTCATAGATTAAGTTATGATGGAACTGGCATGAACTGCATTCAAAAGTTCCTAAATAAAATAAAGAGTAAAAAAAAAAAAAAAAGAAATGTACACTTAAATTCACCTTGTTATAAGCCGCATCGTGAGTACTGAAATAGTGACCCCAGACAACTGCTGAGCTGGTCTTGAGTTCTATTTCCAAATCAAACCAACTGTTACTTGGTTTCTTCAATATTAGGTACAGTCTATTTTTTTTTTTTTTAATACACAAATAAAACGATATATTGATCTAGAGCAACTGTAGTTCGCAATAATAGAGTCGCGTCAATAGGTTGGTAAATCGTGGTGTATAAATTGAATGAATACACTGAATATTTGACATACACAATTTTAATTACAAAACACCGAGACTGTCATAAAATATTTTATAAAATACTTGTTTCAATGTAAGCTAGAGGAAAAGCGGTTAATCTAAAGTTGCATTTGTGATAAGTTTTAAAACGAAATTAAAAATAATCCAGTTAGCTACTGACTGGAAACGCGCGTAATTAACAAACTAAAAATAATTTTCAGTGTGAAATATTTTGTGCCACTAAAATGTATATTTTTTATTGTTTCGTTTTGTTAATTATACATAGAAATTTAAATGTACAATGAAATAGATGAAGTTCGAGTGTGTATGTTGATAAAACTAGTTTCAATTAACCAAAGATCCTTATTTGAGATTTTGCTTAATGAAATTAGCGTTACTTTGTTTTATTTTTAGGTTTATATTTGACCTACACTAATGAAGAGGTACAGTAACACCAAATTTTTGTATTTAAATAATTTATATATTGCCTCATTAATCTAATGGTGGATAGGAGGATAGCTTAAGCCTAAGGTTTTGATGTTCAATTTGTAACTTTGTAGTAATAGTTGGAATGAGACTGGCAAACTGTCGGTGTACATCAGAATATCTTTGCAGTACAGTCGTATTGTATATTAATTTTATTGAAGATTTTTTCGATTGAGCATGTTTACCATACCGTAGGTAGGTACTAAGTTAGTCTCGTAGACTTGAAAATTATGACGATCCATGCCCAGTAGTAGGAAGGCAAATAGGTTCATGAAATATGCCAAAAGCAAAGAACATGTCAAGCCAAAGGCCAAGGTTAAGACCCGTGCCATACACGTGACAATGAAGTCAATCGTTTGAATATATTCAATAAAGACAATTTGACCTCAGCTGTTGATTATACACTCAACAACTGACATAACCACCTATGTACAAATAAATAATAATAAAACAATTCTGAATAAAAACATGATAGGCTAGGTATTTAATGAACTAAACTTAGTGAACTCAAATAACAATAAAATATTCAAACAAAAGTAGATAATAATATAATAGTTCTTAGTTCTATAATAGCTATACTTGTCGTACGTTAATTACAGTAATAACAATTAAAAGTTTGACAATTACATCGAAATTTTCAATGTGGCCGGAATACATTGGGCGAAAGTTTTGATTAGCTTGTAATTCATTTAGAATCTGCGTGGTTTGAATTTTAGGGTATCTGTCTAAAGGTAACGGAATATTATTATAGCTGAGGTAAATTAAAATCTATGTCTACTGCTATTAAAACACATTTTCGATGAACTGTTAACAATAACTCTTGTCTTAATAACTATGCAAGTAGTTTGTATACTAGGCCATGGTTTCTATTAAGAAGAGAGTAGAGAGGTTCAGTGGAATCGACGCGTTTGCCAATAATAGACTTCAGAGAATTATCGTCATACGTCGGTCGGACTTGAAGGGCTGGTCGGTCTTTTATCGCATATTCTTCGAGGACAATGCGTCAGAACCGTACAACCTAATTTTACTATGACCCTTATATCTTTGTATCACCAGGCAAACTGATGATGCTATTACTATGAATGCCTGACACCGGTATTAAGCGATTCGCTACTCATTACTTATTTGTGCTGCTAGGGAATAGTGTCAGTTGCTCTATTCTCTTTCCTGAGACGAACAATTTTCCTCAAATTGTAACAATCTACAAGTCATCTTAGACCATAGATCGTAAATTATCATGAGGTGCAATGCCGACAAAATGCTGACTTATCACTTATACAAATACATATGTGAAAACCATATTGAATTATTAGGCATAGTAACATTAATTTGTTCGCAATATCGATACGTAAGTTTCAGTTTTATCTCCTGTGGTTGATCGGGTGACCATTTTTTATGTATCGAAACCTCTCCGTGCCTCGGAGAGTATCCGTTAGTACCGCTTGTCATACGAATATCTATAGATACGTCAATCTTCAATAGCAGTCAGAAGTTTGAAGAATTAGACTGCCAGTTTATTCTTAGATATTGCCTAATTATTGGTTTGTGAATGCCTGAGTCATTTCATGTAAAATACTGAGTAGTCAAGAATCCAAACCAAAAAAATATAGCAGGGAAACGGCTCAGAAGACAAAGAAGAAACGTAATAAATTAAAAAGTAGTCAGCTGCAACTAAATTACTTTCCTTCAAGCCGGGGCGTACAAAGTGATAAAGAAATTTCATATCAACTCAATTTACCTCTGAAACAATCTCTCTCAGACTAATTTCGCCACAACCATTTAGCATTCGCTGAGGTATCGAGTTTATTACACAAAATGTGGTTACCACGGTAACATTTATATTTGCGGAACCGGTGTCTGCAAGTTGTTATCGTAAACATTTCTATAACAAAAGTTGTGCTTAGTTGCAAATACAGGTAATGAGGAAGGTAACACGGTTCCACCAGGAAATCGGCTTGTTTACCAGTGTTATTTAACTTTGTTATTAAATTTCTTTCCCTGGGTACCTAAGCAAAACGGTCATAATATTTTAACTTTTTTTATTGACGTTTGTAACCAACTTGGGATGAGCAAAACAGCGAGGGATGCGAGGAAGCGAGACACGCAGTGTGAAAATGAGGTTTTCCTCATTTATTATAAGGAATTCTGGCAGTTGTCAGCGTTTGGAATAAAATATTACATTAAGAGAAATTATAAACATGGAAGTAGTAGTCAAAGAATCCCACAGATTTATCAATAAAAAGTTATAACCAATTTGTAATATAAACAGGTAGATAGTTAACTTATGGGCATTATTTAAAAGATTCGATACAATGAGAGTTCATATTCTAAAAAATAATACTTAACACTATAAATAGAAGATCCCACAGGTCACAGACTTTTCTATAGAAGTATGCCCTTTATGGAACATTGAACGTTCAAAATAAAACGGATAGCGCTGAAAGAGATATGAAGAAGGTCTTGATATCGGCTTGCCCCTTAAGTGTAGGTAATTTAGAACAGGTAACGACGCCATTTTGTATCGAATATACTCCTAACGTGTGCTTTAAGTTTTATAGCGGTTTTATTACGTACTTTTAGCGTTTTTTCTACGACATTTCTAATAAGTTTCAAAGAATGAGTCGTTATACTCGAGTGAGTAAATGGATGCTTAAGTAGGTAGTTAGAATTTACACAATGTGCTTATGATAATTAGTTAAGACGACTGGCCCTTAACAGACTTGTGAGGTACTCTTAATAGAATTTATTGCTGTGTGGTACACGTGTTTGGTGTTGTAATTTACATGTATTTATGTTTGACAGGCTGAATATTTTTATCTATAATTATAAAAATGAATCCCTATTTCCCTTGGTCATGGCATAACTTGAGAACGACTTCACCAAATTCATTAATTTTTTTAAAACCTTTTCTAATACTTTAAAGAAGGTTTTTACGGAGAAAAAAAAGTTACGCAGAACATAAAAAAATAAATAAAAAACTTAACGACTAAGCAAATTAACATTTTTAATCTAACCTTATCAATTTACATTCGAAAAGAAAAAGGATGAAACTGACTTAACTCTCATATTTACGATAGTTCGTGCGATTGACAGATTGTCTGCTGTAAATATCGTTTAATAGCTCCAGATGTCTGAATATTCCTTTACATTTGACTTCCCGCGACCTAGAAGATATTCTAAAATTTCTCAACAATATATGTATAATAATGCAATTAGGCTTCGGAACATTGCGAATCTATCCAATGAAGAAGAAAGAGATATCGTGCATGGTGCAAAGACCGTGAAGCGGTTCGGTCGGCAACGAGAAATGTTTTCATCTTAAGATCTGCAGCGAATAATACACTACTGTAAAAGACTACGAGTGAACGCATATCAAAGTGATGATCGGCCAGGGCGTGCAATATAAAATAATAATAAATATGCCCACAATACCGACGCCATCCATACCGACGCAACCAATACCGACTCAATCTATACCGACGCCATCCATACCGGTGCAACCAATACCGACGCCATCAAAACCGACGCCATCATTACCGAGGTTATCAATATCGACGCCAAAGGTACCGACGCCACGAATACCGACGCCATCAATATCGACGACATCAGCACTGACGGCTACAATACCGACGCTTTTAATACCGACGCCATCAAAACCGACTCTATCCATACCGACGCCACCAATACCAACGCCACCAATACCGACGCCATCAATACATTAGCCGTAAATACCGACGCCGGCAATACCGACTTTATCAATAACGAATCTATCAATGTCGACGCCATACATACCGACGCAACCAATACCAACGCCATCAATACTGACGCCAACAATATTGACGCCACCGTTACCGACGCCACCAATACTGACGCCATAAATACCGACGCCGACCATACCGACGCCATCAATAACGACTCTATCAATGTCGACGCCATACATATCGACGCCACTATTACCGACGCCACCAATACCGACGCCGTCATCCGAGTACATTATTCGTCACACCAAAACTTCATGTCAGTTGTAATAGGATTTTACAATACAGACAGGTAACTACAGTACTTTAAAGACAATATGTTTTTTGTACTGTAAGCATGAACCTGGAAACATAAAACTGCTACTAAAATAAGAAAGTATAAAAACCTAACTTCGTAAAAACCTTTTTCAAGTAAAAATCATGTTATTTAATGTAAACAAAGAAACATAAAGTTCACCTAACGTTGATAGACTGGCAGTTTGTTTTATGCACTCTTTAAACTCCAAACTTTATTACCGACGGTAGTTTCAACGAGATCACGCTCAGATAGAAACAGTAAAAACGTAAGGTTAATAACCTTTACTTACTTGCCATGGAAAATAAGTACAGCCAATAAAAATACCATCACGCCTGTCTTCCCCGAAGGTTTAGGCAGATGTGTACTAATACTAATGTACGCCATCATTTCGCTCTTATGTTTTTAGGTCCCATGTAATAGGTAGCGAGCCTATTACCATCAACCGGGCATGAATCCGAACTTCGAGTTGCTACTAACGATTTCATAGAAAACCCCAATAACCCTTTGATATACCTAGGCATCAAACCCAAACGAGGCAGTATACAACCAATAAAGAAATGTAGATCTAAAAGGCTCGTCAAGTTTTAAATTAATCGAGGGACACTTTTGTAGTGACTCCAGTTGAAAATATAATTTTGATTGACATATTCCATTATCTACGAATAATTGAATTCATTAATTTGAATTTATTAATCCAAAATGAACATTTTCATTTGGAAACTTGAAAGTGGATTAATGGAAAAATTGTGAAACTAATACCTAAGTTTCCGTTCGATTTTTTAGGGTTCCGTAGCCAAGTGGCAAAAAACGGAACCCTTATAGATTCGTCATGTTTGTCTGTCTGTCTGTCCGTCCGAATGTCACAGCCACTTTTTTCCGAAACTATAAGAACTATACTGTTGAAACTTAGTAAGTAGATGTATTCTGTAAACCGCATTAAGATTTTCACACAAAATAGAAAAAAAACAATAAATTTTGGGGGTTTCACCATACATAGAACTGAAACTCAATTATTTTTTTCATCTAGCTCATACGTTTGGTGTATCTATGGATAGGTCTTCAAAAATGATATTGAGGTTTCTAATATCATTTACTTCTAAACTGAATAGTTTGCGCGAGAGACACTTCCAAAGTGGTAAAATGTGTCCCCCCCTGTAACTTCTAAAATAAGAGAATGATAAAACTAAAAAAAATATATGATGTACATTACTACATGCAAACTTCCACCGAAAATTTGTTTGAACAAGATCTAGTTAGTAATTTTTTTTAATACGTCATAAATCTTAAACCGCAATTTACTTTTCATTCAATCGTGTACCCACTGCTGTTTACATAGTCAATGGTATGGAACCCTTTGTGCGTGAATCCGACTCGCACTTGGCCGATTTTTTTCAAATTTTATTTGGATTACAAACTTTTGAATCTGAATCCCTTTTACGTTCATAATATAAAAGTGAAATGACGTAACTAGTTTTAAGTACATGGCTCAAAATTTATTTCATTGGTACATTCATTCAATCGTAATTTAAAATGAGATAAAAAATATTGACAATATTGAACGCTATTCGTTTTACAAAATACAGATATTTAAATGTTAGGTTTGTGAAAATTTTGTTTTAGGCATTTTGTGCCTGCTAGGTCCGTAATAGATGTAAATCTTTATTTTAAAAACTACGAATTACTTTTACTTTCGACATAAATTTTATTAGTCCTTGTCTTTCATAACCTTCAAGGGTACATATGTCTTATAAATATATTCAATTTAAATTTAAATTCAGCCCCAATTTCATGTCTGTACAGTTCTTGTGTTTTTTATTTTTTTGTAAATTTATCTTAACGTCAGTACGAAGAGATTTATGATTCTACTTTCTGAGTATAATTTAAATTAGTGCTTATTTTTTAGGCGTGGTAATAAATTTATAATGTCACAGTATACATACTTGTATCAGTATTATTATATTTAAATTATTATAGATACTAAATGAGAGGGAAAACGGTTTTCACACATAGGCAATATTTTTGAACGGTCTATTCAAGGTTGCTCCATGGATAGACAAGAAAGTAATAATTGATCCTAATTTTACGCGTCGGAAGAAACCCTAATATTATTTTCAAATTACAGTTTGTGAGGACTTAAGAGTATCTGAGGATATCGGCGGATACACGAACAAACAGACTGACGCAAATTTTTAGGGGTACTTTGTTGACTATGAGACTCCAAATATGTGATATACATACATGCATATATTAAATAGGTACATATTTTATGAGGCAACATAGCAGTGCACAGTGGAAGCAATAACATCATTAATTCAAAATCTCACGCGTAATGGTAACATTTGTATGCGTATATAGAAGCTTTTGTAGGCCCTGTACTCAATGTATGGAAATTTATTTCACAGGCTTGTAAAGTTTTATAACCCTGCGGTTATGACTGGGTTTATTCGAGCAGATTTATTAGTGACCCACCTCGAAGTCTCGACCCACGAATCGCAATCTGGGCACGTTAATTCAACTGTGACTGCGTGTCACTTTACGACTGGGGGGGCCATGGGGCCCGTTGACACGTTGTCGGTGCCTGCAGGCGTTTTAGTGTTAACTCCAGTTTGAGTGAGCACTTCAAACGCACATTAAACCAACCAATTATGTTTGTAATAGTAGAAGAGGTAAAAGATTTTGTTTTGATGTCCTGTTTTGTTTTGAGTATTCTTAGGTACTTTTTATGTATTTTATAGTGTCTGTCAGGCCGCGTCCGTACTAAACTTATTGTCAGCTGCGGACTGTACTAAAGCATGTTAGGGATTTATATAGAAAAGTACAAAAGTAAAGTATACATCACCTGATGTAGAAACTACAGAAGCCCTAAGAAGTATAATTATATAATTTATTAATACTTCGGTATTCCTAGACAGGTATACTATCCTATACGTTTCCTTATAGCATCTCTACATAATGTAACAACGTTAAAAACATCCATAGAATTTCAAGCACAAAGGAACTGGATAACAAATTCTACACGTATTCAAAATTCTTAAAGTTTAGTACGAGTTGCAGACACATATGTGCTGAGGGAGAAGCTATTGAGAAAGTTAAAAAACTATGCATATTATGTTATGGAATGAACAGTTCAAGTTGTAGCTTTGTGCTGAGCAAATAATGCGAGCCGGCGATACGAATCTGCGAATTGGTATTTTTGGAAGAAATTTACTTAATGTTTATTAAGTCTAATAGCTATTAAAGTCTTGCTGTACAATAGAATGCGAAGTCACAGGTCTCAAATTTGATCCAAAGGTTATGTGTTCAAGAAGTGAAGGAAAGCCTGCATATGAGGGAGCTTACATGCCTGAATGTTTTTTCGATAACGCTTGAAGTTTGCTAACTCACACTAGCAATAGGTTTGTCTGGACTATGGTCCAATCCCTCTTAAATGAGAGAAGACGGAAAGTAAATAGATTGATGACGGCTTACTTATTAAAATTATTTTTTACTTTTGTCTAAGGGTACTATCAGGAACACTGAATTTGTGGCATTTGGTAGCATATACACGCCATTTATCGTGAAATTCTCAGTAGCGGTTTGGAGTTAAGATTGGACTTAATCACCCCTAACTAAAATACCTAAAACCATTGGTGCCTAAAACCATGTACACAGGTGTCTACTTCTCTGCCTATCCGTTTGGAGATACATGTATAAGGTTGTTTTAGTGTCTAATATATATTTACAAGTCTTTTCAAAGAGAGTAAACAAATTTCTAAAGTAAATTACTCCGTTTCTTCTCCAGGATTTTCCTCCGTAAGTCCAACTTCTTGGAACCGTGTAACTAGAGTATTAACGTTTCATTAATGCTTGTAAAAGCTTATTTGAAATGAAAACCTTTCTATTATAATTTTCAGAGAATCCTTTGAAAACTGTGATGGCATAGACTATGGTCTATCGACTAAAAACTACACCTACCAACACAAGAGCATTCACTATAACCCTGACATGAATTATGACGAACAATCCTGAGCCACCACTATCCAGCGGGATCCAGCAACCTTTACCAATATTGCCTTATGCCGTAATTATTTTAACACTCAAACAAATTCTACAAACAGTATAATTATCATGCACATAGCCGGTTCAGTATTTACGTTAACAGCAAATCAATTGAATTTGCATACAGACTCGCCCATTTGCTTATCGGAACCTAGTGTATTCGGATAATTTTTGTCTATTTGGAAAAATAATAATGAGTTTATTTGTAATGTTTTCATATTTTTAGTTAATTTAGATTTTACTGACCTAAGATATGGAGTTATCATTTTTTTTTACGAATTAGTAAATAATGATACGATTGACATCAAACTATAAAATAAATGGGATACAAGGATACAATATTACATTATCTTTCAAAACTTTGATTGAAAGACAAAATATTGAAAGCATGCTGAATTTGATTGGCCCTTTTTTGAAAAGATATAATGACAAAAACGCTCTCTCTTCCCGTTTACCCCTGTTTTTGCTGGAAAGAAGTAGCGAAAAAACTTCCCAGCAATTCTTTCGGCTAAGTAGGTATTTTTCGGTACACAATCTACCCCCACAGTTGGCTGGCATATTTTTAGTGCAATCCAAAAAATAGACGATACTTTACGATTAAATTATAGTTGACAATAACAATAATTCATTTTGCTATACGGTGTTCAGTACTTTTGTTCTATATGTATGTGTTAAGCGAGTTTGTATTGGGGCAAACACAATATTTATATCTAAGCTGAAAGAAATAATAAATTATTTCTTTGAAGTATATAATTTATATCAATTTCACGTATTCTTTTCCAAACGGTTTAGTTTTGTTTGTTTCTGACAGCAAACCTATAAGCGCGATCGTTAAAAGGTTATCGCTTTCATTTGTTAATAATAATATTTTATTTTGGAGTTATAGTATACTTTTTGAATACTATATCATTATGATTCTGCTATGTGTTTCTACTTTTATAAATATATATAATGTACTTAATATATTTTTGTATTAATAATAAATTTTATTACAACAATATGTCATAAGTGGTATGCAGGGACCGTAGCGCGTGGCATTCTGTAGTTTCTGCCTACCCCCATGGGAAAAAGGCGTGAGTGTATGTATGTATGTCAACTGATATGATTTTGTAAATGTACCATTATATTGTCAATCATCAAATTTCATTTTTTTTAAATCAATCATTTTCAAATAATGTCACCTAAAGTGTAATGCCCCATAATAAAAAATTACATCTATCAAATATAATCTTCGAAATTTTAACACATAATAAATAAGTGAAATATTTCTTAATCGAAAGTAGCGTAACCAATGGAGTACATACAACAAAAGACATTAATAACACCACATTACTTTTACTGAGGCAAAGTTTCCCTTATCTCAGCCCGTATAGGACGAACAACATCAAAACAAAATAAATTACGTTATGGCCGCACTTTTAGAAAGTATTTCGAACTTGTTTTCCATTACTTTACCCTTACTTGCCTTTGGTTGATGGACTGTGTGCGTTTTTAAAGAATCGCTGATCTGTTTTTAAACGATTTTATTGTATTTCAACGAGGCTTACATTTTTATTAAAGGTTTTCTGTTTCTTAAAGTCCTATAGTCATTATGAACTCACTGTCCTACGGGTCTCCTATAATTTGAAACCCTGGTGCGGGTTTGCAGACTTCACATGCCATCGAGAAGATCTCTGTGGCATCTTTGTTCGCTCAGGTTTCCTCACGATGGGCACGCCACGATAGTGGCGGTAAGGCCTGTCATGGAGGAGTGGCTTGAGAGGCGCCACGGCGCCCTCAGCTTCCGGCTGACGCAGGTCTTGTCTGGGCATGGGTGCTTCGGCAAGTACCTGTGTCGCATAGGCCGGGAGCCATCGCCCGGATGTCACCACTGTGTGGGCTGCCCTGAGGACACGGCGCAGCACACGCTCCAGGCTTGCCCGGCCTGAGCAGAGCAGCGCCGTGAACTCGTAGCGGCAGTCGGCGGTGACCTCTCGCTTCCGGCTATGATTCTATCCATGGTCGGGAGCGAGAGCGCGTGGGATGCCGCCGCCTCTTACTGCGAGCAAGTAATGCGCGCGAAAGAGGCGGCGGAAAGGGAGAGAGAAATCACAACCTCTCTCCCGATCCGCAGTAGACGCACCGGGCGCTGGAGGGCGCAAACAGACCTCCGGCCTCCATGAGCTGTGGCCAGCGGGTGGGCGCGACTAGGGGAGTCCGCCGCCCGACCTGAAAATGGCCCCAAGTAGGCGGCGCGCGTGTTCGTCACACGTGCGCCTGCGTGGAGGATGCGAGGCGAGCGATGCCTCGCTCCTAGCCGGGGTCCAGCGATAAGAGCTGGACCGGATCGTAATAAACGTGGATCAAAAATTCATTTTAATTAGTGGCACTGTCTGTTTTCTGAAAACATTTAATCGTAATAGTCTTCTTAGAAATTTTATTAATTGATATTTTAATAAAACATTGGCTTGTAAATGGTGAAAGTTTAATAAAAACGTCGCGGCCGCCAATTTATTTACGTAGAACTGTGATTCTATGAACTTGTGCAGCAATATATTAAATGTTGTTTACATTTATTACTGTTAATTATTTATAGTAAACAACCAAAATATCAGTTGAAACGATCATAAAATGAATTACCACACACATTTTATTTGTAGTTACAAAACAACGCATTTATTCCCGACTGGTGGACCAGAGTCGAAACATCAGTAGAGGTTTTGAATAACATTAATAATTCAATAGAATTTATTTATTTATTTATTTACCAGGGGTCATCATAATATAGCTCGAGTGCAAAATTTATGACTTTCATCCTGTTAAAACTGAACTTTTGATATAGTACCGTAAATTATATCTATAGACTGCGGCAAAATATAAAGATGAGCCTATGACCTGCCACTATGAATAGCGTTTATGGACTACGACAAAGGTTGTTGAACTGCAGTGCAGCTTGGAATGAACTAGACAATGTCTACACACACCCAATTTCTATATAAAATTTAGTTCGTGGCAGCACCTCACCTGGACATTGGATGAATTCATTCCTGTCACTATATTGACCTTAGAATCACAATTTCTTCTTACCACATTTGTTATTTATCTTTCAGATCCAATAAACAATGTTAGCGTGAATATGGGCGTGAATAATTTTTATCCATCACTTTACTGTATCTATTCGTTACTTAAATGTAGATAAACTTTAAGTAAGAGCAAATAAGATGAAGACATTTCCCCTATGTATGTCAGGTGCCCAACTTGCGGAAGGTCAAATCTTTTTCCCCGACCCGACTTTTTCTTTGGAACCCTTGATGAAGTTTGGCAAAATTCCCTTTGTAGCTGTTGAAACGTCCAGGTTCTTTTTGTTAGCCGAATAGATCTGATGACTTTAAGTAATTACATGGGTTACTCACTTGATTGTGATTGGATTGAAAGTAAAAGTATTATTCCCTTTATTTGGCGAATGTATTAGCCTTTTTTTGGGTTTTAATGGAACTTGGATTAGTTCGTTTTATTGTTTGTGTATGTAAGATATGTTTATGCAATGTATAAATGTTACAAATTCATGATATCCTGAGGTTTATGATTTGGACAGATTTTTATATTGTATTTTTAAAGTTTATATATTTTACGGAGTCAATATTTATTAAATATTGGTTTTTTCAAAGATTCTAAAAGGTATTAATAATATAATAATCGTTTATTTTCATAAGAATAATGTATACAACTAATCATTGGTAGTCAAATTACAGCTATTACACAAATATTTACATTCAATTAGAAAATGATACACATTTAACTATTATACAAAATTTCGGTGCTGTGTGTCCTGTATTTTACCTATTTACTAGTATGTATGCAATATCATTCAACACTGACAAAGTGACTATCAATTGTTTACATAACTAACGGAACATAATAGTGATCTAGTTAAAATCACCCTATATTTGTGTTTATACTGAAATCGATCACTGTATTAATATAATAAATAATTAATTAACATATTAAAATTTTGGGATATTAGACAAAAAAATATTCGTTCAAAATATGAAGTCCTTTGTCCTGCGTAAACAGATGTATACATTTGAAATATTACATTAATCTAATTTGTTATAATTAATAACTCGGGATTACGGAGTTACGGTTACGCTTAATGAAATGAATATAATCTTATTATGACGGCATGTTAGCGTTAAATATGAGTAAATAAGGTTCTTAATGTAATTAAAGTAGCGTTCCGTATTTTTGTGCTCGAGTGCGCGGATTAAACTCCATGCAACTTTTTATGGTTTGCTTCGAGTTATGAAGTTATGAAAGTATGAATTTCTAGTCTGTGTTTGCGTTTGAAAGTACTATAATAAAAAGTCTGTAGCGTGCAGTACATTCCATTTTACGACTGCAAGTGAATCATTTGAAGTAGAACTTTATTTCAGTGTCTTCAGTCACACCACGTGCATTCGTATATTGCAACACTTTATTATGTCATTTAGTAGTTTAGTCTTCATCTATTGAATGCTGTTTCAATAGGAGACGGGCCAGGAAATAACCCAAGTCAACTTTCATATAGCAGGTATGAAAGTTGACTTAGGTAGAATTTATTTATTTATTTATTTAATTACGGCACTCCAACGACTTATTCACTAGTACATTTGAGGGATACAGTATCAGACTTAAACTCTAGAGTGAATTTGTCACTTAAAGGTGTGCACAGCACTTGCAATAATTTCCAAGTTTTATAATGTTGTTGAGTAGGTAAGAATATAAAAAAAGATTAAAAAAAAAGACTACATGAAAATAGAATGTAGAATGTAAAGAATAAATAATAAACTTAGTCCAAATACAACCATTCGTCTTCTAAAAAATAAATATTTCTAGCCTGGTATCGAACAAGTAGAATTAAGTAAAAAACATCAGATTATTACATCAACCGATATTGCTGTAATAAAAATCGAATTTTGGGAGTATAACAGACTAAAACTTACAACGAAAAAAATGTATTAGGGAAATTATCTTTTGATGGAACATAATATTAGTGTATTGTATTATTATTCAGGACGGTAAAACGCGAAGGTAGACACGTAGAATATTACACAGATATGAGGGTAATATTTATAGCAACACTTCTCTAAGTTAATAATGTATTTACATAATAGAAAAGTAGAGTAAAAATAATAAAAATATGTAATACAAGCTTTCACTTGCAACTTCTACAACGCGTAAAACTACAAATTTTAGCCAATCTGCTTTTTCAACAATCTATTTATTTGTTTGTTACTTTAAGAAATTATCGGATTTCGCATGTAAACTTTTTATTTAGTCCAGCGGTAATTAACACTGCCTTCTTTGCTATGGGTCCCGGGTTCGAATCCCGGTAGGAACAAATGGTGGCGCTGTGTCCAGAAATATTTATTATTATTATTTAATTTCCACCCCTTTTTGCCATGATTTCCGTAACAAGCGCAAACTATCTCCTTACTAAATTTCATCTAAATCGATTCAGTGGTTAAAGCATGAAGGGTTTACAGATAGATTGGCGGACATACTTTCGTATTTATATTATTAGTATGGATTATTTGCAATCCCAACAGATTATATAATTCTTTCATGGTAAATAGCATTTTATTTAGCAAAAACCCAGATGGGCTTGGATCCCATAACAAATAGCTCTCATTCATAATACAGAATTGACCAGTCATGCATAATATAACTACATTTATTTTCTTAATGATTATAGCTAGGATCATGATTTGACAGTTATTATATAGGCGCACAAAATGGCCGCGATATGTCACAGTCGGACTCGTTTGACGCAGACGTCTATTAACGTATGTCATGTATGTGAATAGGCGACAGGCAATCAGATCGTATTCACACACGTTCAGGTGCTCAATCGCTCTCTTTTGTACATATTCGCTAGACCGTTTATGGCACGCTAGCTTAGTACCGTGCTGAATCCGGTATTTGACACGGTTGAACGAGTCTTCTAGACAGTTTTTTTAAAAGTACTTCACTAAATAGCTGTAGAAATTGTATGGAAGAAAACATATGGACTACAACTGGTTGTATTTGCAATAAAAAATATATAACTGTGTAAAGTCAAAATGCTCTTAATTTAAGGAAATGCTACAAAATTCCAAAGCCTCTGCCCAATTTAACAGCACTATCTCCATCGTCCAAACACCACAAGCAGACATATTACAGACGTGTCTAAAATAATGCCGAAGTAAATTGCTCTCATTCGGCACTGGGAAACTGCAAGTGCGCGCTTCGTGTTCAATTTGATCGAAACTCTGGCGCAAGCCAAGAATACTGTAAGTGGTAAAACGCCGGTCACGCACTAAAGTTGGAAGCAACTGCTAAGACTTCTATCTTCGTGCACTGATCACTGTCGAGTTTTGTAGCTATATGTCTGTGGATATAAGTGAGTTGTAGTTGCAAGTTTTGTTCTGTGAATGCAAATTTGATGCTTCCAATGCTTTGTAAGTCTTACTAATAAATCATTGGAAGCAGTGTCGCTTAAACTATGAAGGAAAACATCGAAATGAACTGAAATACAAAATATATTATTCAAGCTAGGTCAATTTAACTTGACTCTTTTAGAACGTCGATAACTGTAGTATTTTTTGTGGAAATACCTTGAGATATTCCACCAAAAAATTTGTCGCAAAAAACTCTCTAGGAACGTGGAATTAATTCATTGATAAAGATTTTGATATATTATCGTCAAAATAACGTTTCATTTACAGCATCTTCTCAGTCTTTACAACAATACGGCGCATAGTGTTCTGTTTTTAACCGAGACTTGATATTTAATTTAAATGATAATAAGCGAGAATGTGAGAAAAGTAATATTAATTATGTGTAGAATAATGCCTACGCCAGGCGCGTACGTCATCGCTCAAGTAATGGATATTCGTCTATATGGAAATGAAATGAGGATTGTCCTGACATTTCATTTAAATTAAAAAACGTGGGTGTGAATTAAATGCAGCAACATGACAGGACATTTCTGGAAATTCTCACCGCATAATACATCGTTATATTTCAGAAAATTACACCAATTCAGCAATTGCGACGTAAATACCTGTAACTGCTCCTTCGTATAATTGGATAGTGGGGTTAATAAAACATCAGGGTAATTCCATCGGCAAACGGGAACTGGTAATCATGTGGGGAATAATTAACGTGGGCTCAAACTTGCTGCCATTGCATAGTTTATGGGAATGCAACTGAACTGGTGGAAGAAAATTAAATGAACCTATAAATGGTTCCAAGTAATTATGGTATTTCTGGAATCGACATAGGGTATATTAATTACAATTTAATTTAATGATAGGAATAATTAACGTTCATTTAAATCGTTTATTATGTTACGGATGTTTTTTACAACAGTTTTTCCAATTGGTTCCAGTTGAAGTCCAGGAGACTAAGCGTGTTGTACGATATTTTGCTGCTTTATGGTTATTATGTTCTATGTGTGGAATAATAAAATAAAATGTTCTATTCATACGCTACGTTAACCGTATATAATAAGACGTAGGTACCTGCTTACATTTGATCTTAGCTTAGATGTAATCTTTTGTTATTTTACCTCGTACCAAAAGGTGGTTTGGAAACGAGACACGTTCTTAATTATTCTCGTTTTTCCTTCAAACCAGACCACACAGTATCACACGGTGTTGGCACGCACACAACTATAAATAATGACAATTTGTTGGCTCATCGCCTGCGAACAAATACACATGCATTAACGTATTTCATACATATTCCTTGTAACAGTTGACTTGTAATTTACGGGCAGATACGCGGTTATACACATGCACATAATGTTTTATTATTTGCAGTTTCTCTATACTATTAAACTTTAACTGGCGTTATATTAATACCTTCGCTATATTAGCATATAACGCAGCAGTGGCATAGTGATAGGTGATGGAAGATTGGGAAAAAACACATTTACATACATAAATACATACACTCACGCCTTTTTCCCATGGTGGTAGCCAGAGACTACAGAATGCCACGCGCTACGGTCCCTGCATACCACTTTTGCTTTTTCCACATTCATACATCTCGTCATTAACATTTGTTTTTTAATAAAATGTACTCATTGAAAAATATTTTATTATTCAGTGTTTTGAAAAATATAATGTATATAAATGTCAACAACGATTATCATTTGTTACTTTCAAAACATCCAACTTTTAACTGGCAAGATACATTTAAATATGTTGTGCAACCAAGAAATATCAAACGATTAATAAAAACAATCATATTTGCAACATGAACAACCGAAGTTTCTCTTTTCAAATGTTGTTTTAAACTAATTCGGTTTTATACTTTACTCAAATTCTATACGGGCTATTATTATTTACTTATTCTCTGTTTATGTATAAAATAGATGTCTAGACATTTAATCAAATTCGTATTCATTTCAGAATTGGCTTTACGCGTAGTTTGATTCAATAATATTGTTATTTTAATATAAATTCGTTTATAATGATAAAATGGATTTTGATCTGAGTGATTTAAAAATAACTCGACCCGTCTGTAAGCAGTAAAAGTCAGAAGAGATTTAATTAATGAGTAAATATGATTAAATATAATCGATTTTATTTATACTTCAATATACATACATAGTTAGGGGCTGTCCATTAATCACGTGATGTTTTTTTTACATTTTTTAACCCCTCCCTCCCCCATGGTGATACATACGTGGTGAGGTTTAAGACTACCCCCCACCCACCACCAAAAATAACGTGTATTTTTTAGTACCTACAAAGAATCTTAAAATGTTTATAATACTATTTTTAGGTTTAGAAAGCACGCGTTTGACGAAAAAATAATTACACGTGATATCTTACTGTACCCCCCCTCCCCCATGTGATATTTAGTGATTTTTGCTGAACCCCTCCCCCCCTTTCGAATCTCACGTGATTAATGGACAGCCCCTTATTTGAGTAGATGTTATTTAATGAGATTTTTACGTTACATTAAAATTGTATTATACAACTAAGTAGGTATTCAAATTAATTGTTTTTAGCATATTTTTTCACAATAACACATTTTTGTGAGAGATTTTATTTTTATAATAATAATATCTTGTTATTTGAATACAACAAATAAAATAAAATTTGTAACTCAATTTTAGCAGAATGTTAAATATTAAAACTGGACTCAAGAATAATGAAACCCAACTTAAGTACTATTAAGTTTAATAAAATACCATTTTCAAAGGCTCTCGAATAATTTAAATTTAACATTCGCTTGGGCCCGATATCTTTTGTATTATGATATTTTTCTGTCTAAACAATTACATTTTATGTAAAGTATACGTAGCACTCTTGTGCTTTCTGAGATATAAATTTGATGAAAATCTCAAGGGACTTAGTAAAGGCTGGCCAACAAATTTGATAAGCTGTGAACTCGTGAGGAGCGAAATCTCAATGAGGTATTAAGGCACTATCATAAGAGAATACCCACTTCAGACATCACTAATCGTCACCAATATATTTTGTGTTGGTGGCTAGTATTGTTTTTACAGACGGAAAATTACAATTTTCAGTGTTCAATAAGCAGACAAACTAATCAAAACATTATTGGTAAGAGTGTTGGCACAGCGGGTGAAACGCAGCTGAAATATCACGAGTGTGTTAATGTTAGCGTTCGTTTCACAAATTTCAGCCCACAGAGATATTTGTGGAGCTTACGCCACTACTTAAAGAACACATTACTGTCGCTTATTGTTTTCTAACTCAATGGCATAAATGAACATTTTTATTCCATTCACATTCTCGACGAGGTGAACGTTTTTATAAAATTACTTTCGTTATGTTTTCTTTTGGATGAGTAAGGCTCTGACAAGGCTGTGTTGTGCCTATACTTTTACGTGTCTTGAACTCCTTGGAGGCTGAGAAAATCGAAAGTCTTTAAATTAATGTCTATACTTTTGTAGCATTTTTTATACACTATATGAAATACTTTTTTGTATCCTATAGGCGTAGAGCAATACGATATAAAGACGATACTAGGACTATAGTTCATAGTAGATACCTCATCGTCATCATCAACCCAGTTATTGTTCCTCTGCTAGGCACGGGTCTCCTTTTATTTGAGAGGAATTAAGCTAGTGCGGATTGGTAGACTTCACTTGCCATCGAGAAACATTTTCAAGTATGTAGGTTGCCCCATGATACCACATCACTTACCATTTGAGCTGATAAAATATGCACATAACTACCGCAAAATCAGTGGTGCATGCCTTGGCTTCGAACTCGAAGCCTGTAACTTTCACAGTCCACTAGCCACGTCACTAGGCTATCACAGCTATCGTCAACTAAATTATGTAAATTATCATCAGACTAGTACACTCACCGGGAATAAATTAAGTTGTGACAATTTCCAACGAGTTAATCGAAGGATATATGTTTGTACGTCTGGATTAAATATATGGCTTAAATTTTGTTTTATATTTTACTAACTGATGCTCGCAGGTTCACCCGCGCTATTTAATAGTTATTTCTCCTCCTCATTTTGACCGTTAGGGGGTGATTTCCAAAAACGACGAAACACGTATTATGCAATTTTCAATTGGAACTTTAACCTTGTATCAACCAAGCCTAAAAAAGTTCTTTTAAACTTATAAAATTGTTGATCCTGGCCGACTTATCTATCAACGTACGGCCTTAACTACTCCGTCTAGAAAGCTGAAGCAAGGAATTTGTTTGCTTTGATAATGATTTTGGAAATTAAAAAAAACACTGACTACAAATCTCACCTCAAAGTACATATTCGTAAATAAGTGAAAATTCTCTCGCGGCATAATTTCGGCCGTCGCCTCACTTGACCTAACTCAAGTCGATAGTGCTCGTTGACGGGCCCCGCCCACGCGATGTACGCCATAAATAAATAAGTGTCTACACCACTGACACTTGACGAAATTGCTGCGGTTTATAACTAGCTACTTGGTAACTATTACGTGAACTATAAACTGGGGTATACTACAGTTGCATTCGTTTAACCTCGGTAATGAAAGCAATCACGTTTTTACGAGGGGTGTTCTAAGTGTTGTATACGAGGTCATGTAGTGTAGTATTGTTTTATTAAATGAGGTTTACTACGCACAAACACTGACCCTTGGAAATGTATTGCATCAATTACGTCAGGATTTATGTGAATTTGCTCATTAGATTTGTATGTTAGTCTTAATTAAGTAGGCAACTACTTCAATATATTCAGTCTCATCAATAAATTTCTTATACTCCAGCCTAGAAGTGTTTTAAATAAAGTCTAGAAATTATCTTGCGGTAAGAAAGTCCTTCATAAAATTGCGATTAAAAAATATGCACGTTATTTTAAACGTGGATGTTTTTCTAACGGATAGATTGCTTGCCATCCGCACGACTGGTTTTGATTAGAAGCACAACGCAAGACTAATGGATTTCTGTGATGAGTTCAAATGAAGATATGAGCAGGCGCGCGCATGTGTCTTTATACGTGTTTGAGTGTATATGTGCGGTCGTGCATGTGAGATTTGGTAAGTTCGGGTCAAAAAATCAGGTGGGAAACGGCGTGCATTGTATGTATGAATGTGGACGAACGAAGAGTGGTATGCAAGGGTCGCAAGTTCTGCATCTTTTGTAGTTTCTGACTAATTATAGTTATATGAGCCGAAAAGAACTTGATAAAAGTAACCGAAAGTCACATTTATTAACAAAAATATAGGTATGCCTGCCATGCATGATGAAATTACAGCATTTCAAAAGGCACAGTAGTTTGTCGATAAAAGCCTTACTGAGTAGGATATTTATATCCATTCCGTCCATCGTATTGATCATCAACAGTTAGTCGGGGCTCTCTAATTAGTTTTCCACCATTACTGTAACCAATTTCCCTCGGTTAGCTCTAGTTTCTTGCTCGGGATGGTATAATTAAATGACCCACATAAGACTCACGTACACTGAGACCGTCGCCGCTTCTAACTGTCACCAGCTATAAAAAAGGGTCCAATATACAGTCGGCGCTCGAAGTTTTTCTTTCGTGACTTCGTGAATTAAATACGAGGATAATGCGATGTAACCAGGCCGTGTTTTTATAAAACCCTTTAATAAAAAAACAGATTACAAGATTGAATTTGAGATTTATGTCTGTAGATACTATTATTTATGGATGTAATCTTGAACTATTATGCAAGCAAACTATTTATAATAGTACTTAATAGGTTTAAAAACAATAGCAAAATCACGTTAACATAAAGGTCTGTCTCATCTGGAGACAGACCGTGACAGGCGCTATTTAACCTTATCAAACGATCAGTGAAATTGACTAAGTCACGATTTTCTATAAAATGTTAGTTTGGTACCTAAAACGTTGTTGATTTAGTTTTCTGTAGCGATGTATACGGAGTGCCAAAATGAACTCCAACGCAAGTAAGTAATCGGAGAGTTGGTCGCCCTGTGGACAGCCACTGATCTAGGTTTGTGTTCGGAAATGAAACTGACCGCGTCCCGCCTCCCAACTGCCCCCACTAAACGAGCCTCCGCATTACATCCTTTGAAGTTCCGCTTTGCGTTTAACATCAACCTCGAATATACGGGGACATTTTGTTAGCACAAACTTCACGTACCTTTAAATGCAAAATTTAAATAAATGCTTTATGTTTGTCATTTCTTAATGTGAAAAGTTTGTGGGAGTTAGCAAGGTTTGCCATTCGAGTGAAAACGTTAACGTTGATAAACTTTGTGAATATTAAATGAAATGGAAAACTCGATACAACATTGGCGGGAGACGTCATATTCTTGTGGAGAACTGACGTGGGGAGAATGTGTCGTTGCTTGAAATGTTTTTGTACTCGTCAAAGTGGAAGACAACGTAATTTATGTAAGGCAGAGTAAGAAGTTTTTAAGCAAAGTTTGCGATGAATTCTGTTCATATTTAATAGACAACACTGTCATATTACCATTACCATTAAGTATTAATACTGCATCTGCGTGGGCAGGCCCCCGGCAAGGTCCACTGATGACCTGGTAAATGTCACTGGAATCCACTGGATGCGGGCGGCACATGACCGGTCGTCGTGGCGATACTTGGGGGAGACCTATGTCCATCAGTGGACATCTAACGGTTGATGTGATGATGATGATGATGATGATTACTATTTATTATCAAATTAATAATAATATTTAAAAAATTGTTTATACAATAGTTACCTAAACTCAATAACTTTTAATAAGCAGCGCTTTGGAAGGGCGGTACAAGCATTGTTTGCTTACTACTGGACTATAATGACTAACTAAATGAAAATCTAAACAGACTAAGCAAATAAACTATTGGTATTGTATAAGTATTTAATTCAAATTCAAATATTTTTATTTCAAGTAGACCAATATTACAGGTTCTTTCGAAATGTCAACACTAGTTGCACAGTTAATTAAAAGTAGCTTATCTAATATTCAAATTATCTACCGTGTTATTATTGATAATAATGTTTAACTCTCAGTAACAGGTAACTTAAATGTTTATTGAACACTTAAAAATACTATGCCTTATCGATATTTAAATTATTTGATTATGATATTTTTTACACAATGATTCGCATGTAAAGTAATACGACACTATTAAGGTTCCCAAAAGCCCAAAAAATATTCACGCCACCCACAAGCGGCACATCCAATCAAATTCCAATTTGCAGTTAAATCGATTTAACGAAATAGAGCGCTCATTTCATTGAGTCTATAAATCTATCTACACATCAATATATGTATTATTCATGGAAACGGTCGTCGAGTTGATTGCCACAGTAAAAATGTAATGAAGTCATATGAAATAGCAATGTTTTTCTTGTTAAGTTTGTCGGCACAAAACACTAATTGCTCTAGTGGAAGTTGCACTTGTTTTTCAATTTATTACGTTACTATTTCTTGTTGTTCTAGTTTCAGACTGTTTACGGGAGTTGTACGAAGTAGTAAGTTAAAATGTATTTTTTTCATTTGATAATAAAATATATTAACAATTAATACTGCGACAAGGCTAGACTAGTGTGTCCCAATGTAAATTGCATCTTTAATTTACATCAGGCGTGATATAGAAGTTAAGCTTAAGTCTGTATAGTATAAAAAGTTTTCGGTATTCTATATTGTGAATGTATTTGCAAAATCAAATACCTTAACCGGAATCTATTGAACTAAACTGTAGTTCATACTTTTGGTCAGAGCGAAATCAAACACACTAGCCAAATCTACGACATTATATCATATACATATAGCACAATTGTATAAAACAAGTTTGTTGAACTAAGTATGTTTGCAAAATTTTAAAAATGTTACTACGATCTTCCATAAAAAGTTATGTGTGTGATAAAGAGATAAGGAGAGGAGCTTGATTAATTTACCTGGATGTGTTAGGTAGCATGAATATTAATCGCTGTTCCTTTTTTAGTAACGTTATGTCATACAACATAATCATCATTAAGTGATGCGAAAGCTGGAAAACATCCCTTCTTTAACATGGGCCCCAACATCGGAGTGACAGGGTGCGATGACATTGTCATAATCGCTTCGCTTGGCAGTCGACTTGCAAAATTATTATGTTACGTGAAAAAGAAAATTACTGTTTACTTTTGGTGATGTTTGTGTATATGAAAAATTGTGTAAATGCACATACAGGATGGAACAAGACTTTACTGAGAATTTCTTTAATAAAAATAAATATATGTGCATATTTGTACAAAACTTAAATATCAGTTATGAGGTAGAGTCAACATGAGATCCTTGTGTCATGCGGATTGACAACTAAAAGAAAATCTTTCAACCGCAAAAAATGTACAGTCGGCGCCTATACATTTCTCTTTTACTTTTGTTACTCGAAGAACGTGAAAAAAACAAAGCAGGGTAGAATATTACATTTTTATCCGGGCATAAACTCATTTAGAGAAATAGGAGTGGCCCATTTATTTTACAGCCATATCATTAAATATATATGTAGATTTATTTGGTACAGTGTAGGCACGCATGTAAAAAGGGAATTTCACGCGCCGACGATCGCTAATGTTTTTATTGGGAATACACGGGGAAAATTGGAGTCGTTTATTTTTATAGAGGCCTGTATAGACACTGATTTCTAGTATTGGGCACGTTTTTGTTAGAAAGTGGGCGGTATAACTCGAAGGTTTACCGGCTAGGATATTATCTTCTAGTGTATCTTATAAGGTAAATTTCATATTATGTTCTAGTTGCAATTTTTAATTTGTTTGATAATAAAATCGTCAAAAACCCTAAGAATATATTTAAAAAAAATCGAGTGGGCTTAGGGTCTACTATGTAGATATGATAACACGACAATAAATTAAACCCAGTATACCTAATGATATTTTAAGTCTGTGTAAATCAATCAAATATACCCAGTAGTTTAGACACAGGACATTATTTTCCATTTTTTTAATTTTCAACATGATGTACCTATTGTTTACTAGGCTATCACAGATAAGGTTAAAAACCTGCAACATAAGTATAAACACATGTTGCCAACTCGCCACTTAAAAGACCTTGCCAATCTTAAAAAACTCCTTACGCAATTTCTTTTGCATATTTGTGCTATTTATATTGTTTGAAAAAAAAACAGTTTTTTAATATCGATGTTATTATTTAATAGAGACAAAATACTCTCTTGAACTATAGTATGGCTCGTCTTTTCATTTATTGTTATGTTATCATCTCCACATTGTGTAAACGTCTTGGAACAAAAAAAAACTGTACTACGTTAACGTCATTTGTCTGTTCGCGGGAAAAAGTTAATGACATCATAAAGTTATGTGGTTGTGTGAATTTTTTTTATCACAGCGGTTTTCACGGTAGAAAATCCTAGTGTACGGTAAAGAATTTTAAAAAGAAAGGTAAAATGAAGGTTGTCTTTTTTAAGGGTATTTTTTATAGCTAGTAATTGATTGATTTAATTCAGCGTTTAAAAACTCAAATTCAAATTCAAATTCAAAATACTTTATTGCGAATATAGGTTGATACAGTTGGTATTTTACAGGCTGGGGGCTTGAATGTTCCGACAACCAAGCTTTGCGGTTACTCCCCGCATAGTGCACAGGGTCTGTCTCGGTTGTAATAGCAGTCCACCATCGGTGGCGAGATAGCTAGGCAAAGTGGATGGCCTGAAGGGTGGCGATAGGGGTCTTGCTATCGTCAACCAGACACTGCGACTTGTTTCTCTCCGATTGTAGCGGCTATCCGTTCCATTGGGAAAAGGGGGATTAGGTGGAGAGGGTGCGTCTATGTTTGCGCAAGCATTTACGCACCGTAATATATCTCGCGTAACGGACTATTTCTGGATACTGGTTCTTGAGACTTGTATAAAGCCCTGTGGCGATAGACTAAGGTAGAGAGGTTTGGCTTTGCACGCCGAGCTTTGTCTGAGGTCTGCACACAGGCGGCATGGGGAGATGGGTCGTTTTTGTGTTGCACTGGAACAACAGCACAAACTGGGCAGCACCCCATGTGACAAAGCAGCCCTTTTTAGGGTGGCACTGCTTTCCTTGCTCAGTCTTGGAGGGAGCTAGAAAAGGTGCTCCAAAAATTGCTTGTTCCTATTTTAACGGGAGGGTAGTAACCACGGCTGCCTTTGCATCCCACACTGCGTGGTCGAAATACTGCAAAATCAATTTTCAAAAAACCAAAAACGTCTGATCTGATCTTTGGTGCGTGGAATGTACGCACACTTATAGACCGCGACGCTAATACTTGCCCAGAACGTAAAACAGCTATAGTGGCAGGAGAACTACGCCGCTACAATGTAGATATTGCTGCTATCAGCGAAACTCATCTTGCTGACGAAGGAGAAATCGTGGAACATGGCGCTGGGTATACATTCTTCTGGAAAGGTACCGCTGCGCATGAACCAAGACGCTCGGGTGTAGGATTTGCTATCAAAACTGAAATTGCCAAGCGCCTAGAGGAATGCCCCATTTACATCTCGGATCGTGTTATTACACTGAGACTACACCTACAACACAATAACTTTTTGAACATCATTAGCGTGTACGCGCCGACCTTGGACAAGTCAGATGACATTAAAGACCAGTTTTATGAAGACCTGACACAAACGTTGTCAAAAATTCGACCTCGCGAGCAGATATTACTGTTAGGTGATTTTAACGCCAGAGTTGGACATGACTTTGACGCTTGGCCAAACATTCTTGGTAGACATGGAATTGGAAATATGAATAGCAATGGGCAGCTCTTACTCAGTTTCTGTGCCCAATTTGATTTATCAATAACGAACACATTTTTTCGACTCCCAACCAAACATAAGGCAACCTGGATGCATCCACGGTCTAAGCACTGGCATCTTATCGATTACGCTATCGTGCGGCGCAGGGATATTGCCCAAGTGCATGTAACGCGTGTTATGCGAGGTGCCAATTGCTGGACTGATCACCGACTTGTATTAACAAAGCTCAACATTAGCCTTCGTCGTCCTCGTAGGCGCCAGTTTGTCAAACCGTTACGCATCAACCTACAAAAACTGCAAAACATTCCATCCAGGGAAGCGTATGTGCAGGCTTTAGATAGTGCTCTGTCATCTATTGATGTTGTGAATAAGGATCTAGGAACATCTTGGCAAACGCTTTCAACACATATCACCGAATTAAGTGCTCAGGTTTTGGGCGTAACATCTCACAAAAGCGAAGATTGGTTTGATGAGAACGCCGCGAACTTTGCTGATGCCTTCCGTATACACAGAGACCTCCTCAAACAGGAAACTAATCGTAACCATCAGGGTGGTGTGTTATATCGCATAAAAAAGAGCAGTGCACATATCAGGAAGCTCACTAGAGAAGCTAAGAATAAATGGTGGCAAGATAAGTCTCAATATTTGCAATGGCTGTCAGACACCAAACAACTAGGAGCTTTTTACGACGAGCTAAGGAAGCTTGTAAATTCATCAAAGCGTAGCTCTGTACCAATCAAGTCACAAGATGGTGTATTTCTGACTAATAAAGATGATGTCATGAAACGTTGGGTACAACATTTCAGTAACTTGCTCAACGTAGATCGTACAGCAAATCTACATTTCATAGAGTCTCTTTCAGAATCACCACAAAAAATAGAGCTGGTGGAACCTCCGACGCTACAAGAGACTATTTTTGCCATCAAACAACAGAAAAACAACAAGGCTGTTGGTGTTGACAGTATTTGCGGGGAGATGATTGAGTACGGAGGAGATTTTCTACACGACACCTTGTGGAAGCTTTTTGTACGTATGTGGAATGAAGAACTTGTACCAGAATGTTTTAAAACTTCTCGGATCTGCTCGCTGTACAAAAATAAAGGAGACCGTTCCGATTGTAATTCGTATAGAGGTATATCGCTTTTATCTACTCCGGGAAAAATATTCGCCAGGATCCTACTGAATCGCTTACTGCCTTTATCAGAAACGATTTTGCCTGAAACCCAGTTTGGCTTCAGACCAGACAGAGGAACATGTGAAGCCATCTTCTCAGTTCGCCAACTACTAGAGAAGAGCAGAGAACAACGTCAACCAATGTTTCTTTGCTTTGTTGATCTGGAAAAAGCATTTGACAGTGTACCTCGCGATGCTCTTTGGGTTATTCTAGGCAAACTTGGGTGTCCGGACAAATTCGTGAGTCTCCTCCGACTATTACACGATGACATGAAGTGCTGCGTCTCCGTCAATGGGGAACAGTCCGAGTTTTTCCCCGTTACCTGTGGGGTCAAACAAGGCTGCGTCTTAGCGCCTACATTATTTGCCCTTTATTTTAGTGTAGTTGTCAGAGAAACCTTGAAGGACCTGTCTGAAGGTATCCATATTCGTTTCCGCATGGATAGTGGCCTTTTTAATATCTCCAAGCTCAAGTCCCGTACAAGAGTTTCTCACGCTGTTGTGACCGAAATAATGTATGCTGACGACCTGTGTTTTGTAACGGACTCTGTAGTTGGTTTACAAAACTTAATAACTAGTCTCGATAAAGCCTGCTCTAAATTTGGTCTCAGGATAAATGTTAGGAAAACTGAAGTGATGATTAATATAGAAGCTAATAACATCTTAGCTTCTAATATTTGCATTGGTGGAGATGTTTTGAAGCAGGTGGATAAGTTTAAATACCTTGGCAGTACAATAACATCAAAATGCGACCTGGACGCGGAAGTTAACAGCAGAATAGGCGCTGCTGCTGCAACATATGGTAAACTGAGATCAAGGGTATTTCACTCACATGATTTAAAGCTCTCCACAAAAATCAACGTGTATATGGCTGCAGTGCTACCGAGTCTCTTATACTCCTCAGAAACATGGGTTCCATATCGGAAGCATATTCGCACACTGGATAGATTTCATCTCAAATGTCTTCGAGACATCATGAACATCAAATGGTCAGACCACGTCAGGAACACAAATGTCCTGAGGCTCGCAAAGGTCGGAGGTATAGAGATGTATCTGTTAAGGCGACAGCTGCGGTGGTGTGGACATGTGTCGCGTATGGCGGAGAGTAGGGTAGCTAAGCGTATCTTCTTTTCAGAACTCCAGTACGGTAAGCGTAAGCGCGGTGGCCAGTACCTGAGATACAAGGATGTTCTGAAAAGACATATGAAAAGATGCAAAATAGAGCCCTCACAGTGGGAGGCCAAAGCAGCAACGCGCCCTGAATGGAGACGTCTCATCCATCAACAGGTTAATGCCTTTGAAATTGACCGCCTCAAGGAGCTCGACCAGAAAAGAGACGAACTTAAAGCCCGACCACCAGTGGCATACAGTTATAACTACGTGAATGGGGTGCTGACGTGCTCCAACTGCGCTCGAACCTTTTCCAACAAGATTGGATATGCGAGTCACCAAAGAGCGCATCAAAGGGTAGAACGACTACACCCAGGAACTCAGGATCCGGTCCTTTAATAATAGTCGCTGTGGCCGAAATCGGTCAGGATGACATCATCATTTTACAGTACAGGTATTTTACAGTTGGTATTAAAAACTTTAAGGTACAAGAGTAAGGTATTGTTATAACAATATTTTTTTATATTTAGCCCAAGCTAATATTTATTTAATAGTCCACCTCATAATATATCGATTTCATGTATATTGACTTACGTACATACATTTCATAACTCCATTGAAATGCTATGTCATTATAGTACGGTACACCAAAATAGCTATTGCACGAGAAACTGTCCCTAACCGCTTCATTTCCGAAACCGTGGTCGAGTATCGAATATGAACTCGCTCGTCCATTCTTTGCGAAACCAATTCCAGCAACCCAAAACTAGTTTACAGTGTTTGTCTATTAATCATGTAAAAGGCTTGTATTTCATGATAATATATATGTACCTAATATATTAAATACATTAATATATTGGTCGCATCCGCGACTGTAGCTCTTGTAGTACCAATGCAGATAATGAATTCGAACAAAGTAAGTTATTGGATAAGATCATGAAAAAAATCCTCATGACATCTCAGAGTCATTCAATGTGGAAAAAGTGTGTTATTGTACGCCTTTCTCTGGTAAGTGGTTTTTATATGTTTAGATATTATCAATGTTCTATTTTATTGCACGCGAATATTATTAATAATAATTTATTTATTTGCAAAAAACAATTACGCTAGTTAAAAGTGACACTATTATTAAGGTACAAAAAAAATCATAAAAGTAAGTCAGTGCCCCCATGCTTGGAAAATCCTGTGTTATGGGGAGCATCAATTCATCCGTTAAAATAATTTACATTACCAGGGTACCTTTTAGGCTTCCATTCTAAGTTATTGCAGAAAGGATATGTGTATTTTATGTAGGTATATAATTTATAAAGGAGTGTGTATTTTATATAATGTATGTATGTGTGTAAATATATATTATATATAAATATAAATATTTGTATTTACATTATCTGTATTCTTGTATTGGCGGATAATATTTTTTAATGAATATTTCGATCCAATAATATATTCCTAGGCTCTTGAATGAACGTAATTTTGCGAACGGTTAATTTGTTTTTCAAATATGTTTCTTTATATTAAAAAAAAAAATACACGATATCCGTTGTGCCTATATAATATATAAGTTGATTTCTTTCTTTTGTTGTTTTCTATTGATGTTACACTTAATAATGTATACCTAAGAACTTAAAACACTCGATCAAAAACAATAAAAACTACTTTACTTTACTTTTACTTTTTGTTGGTTAGTTGCTTTTTCTAGTCCTTGTTCTGCCACCAATAATAACAGTAATCACGAGGAAATTTAAATTACTCCCAATTTATTAAATCGCTAACAAATCGAATGTTATTCCAGCAATTGCTCTATAATCTGTCTTATAAATTCCTTTTCGTAAATCGTCCATCATGAATCACTGATGATACACAACAACGTTTCCAGCCAGTACTTTTACCAAAATTGAAACAACAAAAGCGTTCGTGCACCGAGTATACCCTAGGATACATTTTGTAATTAATGCGACCGTGTGAGCACGATATGCAGCGGTATGCATCCACGTTGAGAACATGAATCATTTTATATGCATTGGTTATTTTCAGAGTGCTAGGCAACGCAACAAAAAGGCTTGGAGTTTGAAAGATAAAAAGCCGTGTATCCCCATACACGATGAATGCCCAACGAAAATGTTTCCGCAGCACTTTTGAATGGTCAAAAGTAAATGTATTTTCAGGTCAACTTGAATGGGTTAAATAACGAATACTTTGAGTTTAAATTAAAAACGTGTGAATTGGTTGGTTACTTTTTTTCCATGTATGAATTGGTGGCTTTTTTAGAAGCTGAAATGTTGAGACGATTTATGTCAGCGCTATTACTTTAGAACTCTATAGCCTTTTAAAAAAAAATTGTGTAATAACCCAGTACAGCGCTCCACCCATTTATGCAGTTTCCAAATGTGTCTATCAAAATATTGTAAATCTGAATGTACAAACATTAATTTTGTAAACTTTTTCTTTGCAATTAATTATGTATTTATTAAGTAATTAGGATTTTCGAGTTACTGGTACGTGACGTCCAAAAGGTGCATAATAAAAAATATATAAATTAAACACGCACTAAACAGTTACTGTAACACAATATTTCCACATCGTACACACACATTTATTCTGCTCGACGTCCGTAAGTCACTATCAGGATTCAGCAGACTCGCATTCTGCTTCCATGGTAGCACAATAATCGCCTGGCATATGGTGTGTGCACGATAAAATCGTGAAAATATATGTATTTTACCTTAAAAAACCTTGTGATCGACCCTAGCTATTGGCAAACAAATATGTTTTAACAAAAATAAAACAACTGACAATAAAAAAATATAAAGAGTGGGCAATCAAGGGAAATGGTTACACAGATATTAAAAAAATATACATTTAAAAAGTGGTCGTAAAACGTCATATTGTAATTTACGAGGATGATTTACTAATTGAGTGCTGAATAATCTCAGAAAGTTTATAAAAAATACCGTAGCCTTCATAATATTCAGAATTCTTGCGGGCAAGGTTTTATAAAACTCTCAGGTAGATAAAGTTCTCGTGTTTTAATGATGTGGAAACCCTTTTTCTGTGAAATTTCTCAGTAAAGTTCAGAAGTTCGGAAAAGAAAATAATTTTACATAATTTGGTATATATTGATTTAAAGGGTTTTGGTACTCGATTCGTAACATTTAAAAATTATCTTGTTCTAGTTCTCTAAAATCGGTTCAGTTGCATAGATATTGGGTATGATATGGCTACATTGGGGTCATTCCGTATGGAAGGTTGAAGGTGTGGCTCCCCATTCCCAGCGGACCACATCCACATCAGGCGGACGTTACGCTTCCTGGACTAAACTGCAGGACAAAACATGTTGGGTGTCTGTTTCATTTACACACATATCGACACCTGTGACGGATGTGATGACCATACAAAATGATCTGTAACTGCCGTGCCATTTTTGAGAGTGTAATTTGTAATACTAATGAAAATATTTGAAAACATTAAATTCTGTACTGAACCACCAATAAATAAGTATGGTTTATTCACCCTATTCTTCAATAATGGCGTAATACAATTCTCTTTTTTTTTTAAGTAATTTGAGACAAGTTGATTATCAAAGACTACATTTAAAATTCAACTATTAAATAGCCATAGAATGTTTGAAATAATTTTGTTGGATTAAGTACATTGTTTTTGCATTTACTCTAGAAATATAGTACGGATAACGGCAAATCAACAGCTAGTATTTTAGACTGTTGTGGTGAACTTCAGTTCCATGATGCAGTCTAGTTGTTAGTTGCTTGTTTACGTCAGTGTTGTTGGTTTCTCGAACAGCAGATAATAGATGTCGTTACAGCGATAGACTGGTTATTTGAATAACTTAAACTCTAGTTATTGTTCTGACACTATTTTCATATAATTTTACTTAATAGTTCTTTATTAAATATATACTTAATACGAAAACATTTCTGCATCACTAAGTTTAATTCTTAAGATATATAAAATAAGGAACAGTTCTTAAATAATTTTATTTTAAAGTTATGTCTATCCAAATATTGTGATAAAGGCCTTTAACTTTATTTATGAAATAAATACTGTATGTATTATACTATAATGTTATATACCTATTCCTTCGGATTTGATAGTGATAAATGTGTGTTGCCGTGACGTTTCGTGTTTACCTACTTATGATAAATTGTTCACTGGGCTATACGATACGCTATTGTATGTAGTTTGTTACTTTATGTTAAGTACATATTTTTCTTGTTGTTGATTTATTACGGTTATTTTAAATATTTTTTCTATGACAGTTTCTCATTGGTTGTGTGATTTTGACTCCTGGGTTGAGTGAGAGATGTAATGGTTCTTTTATAAAAGTGATTGAGTTTGAGATTTTTTTGTTTGTTGTTGTATTGTTTAAATTTGGATAACAATAGACTCGCCTGCTCTTAATGGGACCTAAAATATACCCATTAACTGTGGATTTATCGAATATACATACTCTTCGGAAGTAAAGGCGAGATGGTATGATATGGTAAAAAGATTAGACAGTCAGCAGTTTTATAGCTTGACTGATAGCGCAAGGTGCGCTAAACAATCTTTTCTATTGTTATTAATGGAAGGTTTCTTTTTTACGCCAGAAACTGTAAGACAGTAAATGGGTAGATCTTTTAGTAGGTGCGGGTATATTTAAAAAAAAAAGATATTTGTACTCAATTGTGGGTCGACGGTAACTGTTTCGATCCCCTGATGGGTTCAAACAGATGTATTGTTACTATTTACGTAAATTTGTATTTTTTTTTTGATATGGATGTGTGGTATATGTGTGTGTGTGTGAGTATTTGTATGCCTGCCTGTGTTGAGTGTGTTATTGGATAATTATTAAATGTCATATTTTTCTGTGTCTTCGCATGAGAAGTTTAAAAGCAATGAGTCAGTCATTTTGTTACCGTTGGAGCAGATTAGGTAGTACAATTCAAACTTTTTACGTAAAATAGTATAATTAAATTAAGATAGGTCTTTTGACAACGGCCTTATAAATACAAAAAAGGCAACTGACTTTACGTAAACGTAGTTGTTAGACATTCAGCTAACTTTTAGTAACTTGTTTTTAGCAAGAAGTTTTGTATTTCGCTGACCTCAATTACCAAACATCTGCTAAAGCCTAATGGGGGGTAAAACTTTCCTTATTAAATTTTATTACTACAAAGTCCTTGTTTTTCTTACCCCTCGGGTACTAAGAGTACACTAGAAGCAGCATTATATGATTTTAATTGAGAAGATCTGTGTATAACCGTCTCGCGTCTGTGGGTGACGATTCACCGTGAAGCGGTTTTGATTGCTGTTGTTTGCTATTGTATATATATATAATACATAGGCCCTTTTCAAGTTGTTACATCGTCCTACATACAAGCACACACATAATGTGTATTAATATTCCCATTTATACTTTTCTTCTCTTTATTCTGCGGCATTTTCATGTGTCCTATCTTACAACGTAACTAGAATTCCAATGAAAATAATTTAAAACGTAATGATAACACTTTTATGATTATAATTTTTATAACTTTTAACCGCATTCAGGTTATATTTATTAAAGTTTGCGAGTTTTTTTTTCCAAAATACTGTACCAAAACAAAATGTAGACCCATTTAATAACGCATTTATGAAAGTCTCGGCCAGACTTCTATACGGTCTTTTCGTATGATATTGTGCCGTTATATAAGCAGTGTTAACTGATCATAGACTAATATCCAATATGGAGAATTGCCTATTTATGTTTATGATATAACTTTATTAACAACCTACGCGCTTGTGGTACGGTCCAAGTATTTCACGGCCTGCGATAACTACTGCGAACCGAAGCGGCCTATTGAATAGCAGTGCTTCTCAAAGTAGGCTATATGAAATTTAGAAAACAATTAGATAGGCTTTTAGAATATTATTCATAAAGGATTTTACAAGTTTGGTTGTTGTTTACATATATTAATACCATTTCTTTCTTAAAAGTATATATTGGCTTACTACGGTTAGGTCAGATTATGTCGGTTCAATAATTATTATCACCTGTAACAATAAGGTAGCAACTTACCTATGAAGATAGTTGTAAGAGAGACAAGAAAGCCTACTTGTATGATTTTTTTATTAACATTGTAAATAATGCAACTGTTTGCGAGAGTATAAATTAACTTCATTAGCTTTTCCTACCGGCAAAAAGAATTAATGATCCACAAAAAGTCCATCTCTCATCGTGAGTAACTAAGTCAGAGTAAAGCCTTCGTTTGGTTCGTGATCCTGTTTTCAAAAAGAGAACACAAAGTTTGGCAACCATTGATCGGGCCCTAATGATTGCTATAAAGCGGCCGTGTATAGTCGGCCGGCTGCCCCTAAGAGTTGTAAGTGCAACGTAATAATCGTAAACTGGCCGGGTTATACGGCAGGCGGGCTGGACGCTCGGCGTTAATCCCATATGTGGCCAGCGCGGGCTTTCTCGAGCGGCTATCCTTATGAGATTAAAAGCAATTTTAGTTACACGTTGCTATATTCCGAAACGACTGAGAGGCTCGGGGCTAACTAACCACGCTGATAAACCGATCGGTTATAAGCAAACTGTACTCATTGTGGTCAAACTATAGATAACATCAGATGCACTCTGAGCACGTTTCAGTAAGCATGTAAATCTGTTAGACACGGTCCGAATATCCATGACAATTATGAAACAATTGAAAAACAGAAACTCATTAACCCAGCATCGATGTATTAGTACCTAGGTATTGGATTAGCACTACTTACCCAATCTATCATACAAAAAATATTATATTCGTTATCCATTCTCGAGAAGATTAGAGCCTCGTAAAACACGCATAGCAATTAATTTATATTAATAAAGTTTGATATGTTTACAATATTCAAATATGATGCAACGATCATATATGATTATGATATTAATAATATCTACTAATATCGTAATAGGTGGTCCCTACTAACGCTAATGTGAAACATGTTTTAATTTTTGGAAATTAGTGGGCAAATGGACAAGAAGCTCACCTGAGTGTAAGTGATCACCGCTGCCTATGGACATCTGCAACACCAGAAGGATTGCAAAGCGTTGCCTTTTAGGAATGATAATGTTGTCTAAAAGCATATTATTATTAATTTTTCCATTTATTCCTCTCAGCCTATCACAGTCCACTGCTGGACATAGGCCTCTCCCAAACTGCGCCATAACACTCTGTCCTCCGCCTTCCTCATCCAGTCTATCCCCGGCGTATATTTGTTATCAAAATAGACTGCGCGGCTTGTCACCTTACCTTAACGATGCAAAAAAAGCAACGTTACACCCTAATGTGCTGCACAAATGCTTTGCAAGTGTTTTTATAATTATGCGTGGACACGAGTTTGACCTAACGAGTGAGATAACGATGCCTCACGAAGCCAGGTGTTCGTGGGCACATGACAGCAGACAGATGTGACAGTTTTATACATTTTGTATTAGTAATTACACAATAACGCCTTTCATAATATCAGTTTTTATCTCTTTTGTAACCGACTTCAAAAAGGAGGAGGTTATCAATTCGACTGTAGTTTTTCCTTTTTATGTTTGTTACTTCATAAATTTCGACTGAGTGAACTGATTTTGATTGTGCTTTTCGTGTGAAAATGCATATGGAACCCCATTTCAATTTGGTTCAGTTTTGACATTTGAAGTTAGTTTTTTTTCGACAGAATTATATTTCAACTTTTTTTTGAACATACCATTGCGCCTGTATTCCTGTAGTATTAGATAAATAAGAAGTAAAATAAGTCAATATTTAAGATTTTGGGACTATCTATATTGCCAACGTTCATATCGACCCAAATAAATGTAGACTACTTTGAATAAATTATATTTTCAGCTTGTGTTTTGCTCTGAATCCACATGTTTTTGCTATGCCGTAACACAAGTCATTATGAACTTCGTACCAGAACCACAAAGTAACCTCAGTTTACTATACGTAGGGATTATAGCGGTCTAGCAACTTTTGTGTCATCCCAAAATACATAAGTAACAACAAAATCACAATATTATTAATATATACAGTTG
Source organism: Craniophora ligustri (assembly GCA_905163465.1). NCBI lineage: Eukaryota > Metazoa > Arthropoda > Insecta > Lepidoptera > Noctuidae > Craniophora > Craniophora ligustri. The sequence goes on along the minus strand of LR990965.1, from coordinate 9,458,978 downwards.
ACTCATCACCGTAGCAACCATTAATATCATCGTAGCAAGCATTACTATCATCCTAGCAACCGCTACGAACGTCGTAGCAACCACTACGAGCCTTGTAGCCACCGCTACAGTAACAGTACTAAGAACGTTACACTCGCAGTTATTGCGACGCTCATGATAATGTTTGTAGCTGTGATAATAGAAGTGGTGGCTACGATGATAGAAATGATGGTATGTTGATTTATTTTCATATATTTTCATATAATAGTAAATGTTGGCACGCAAATTTGCAAGTTCATCGCTAAGAATCAAATGTTAAATCAAGCAGAACTGTAAACATCGCGGCTAGAGAAGGTTCTCGCAATGATAACAATGACATGGCAATTTGTGAGCGAGCATCAATCATTGGTCCGTTGAAGTGAGATGATGTATGATCGGCCTGTCTAGAATCACTGCTGTTGTTTCGTTTTGAACTTAGAATGTGTAGTGAATGGAGTACTCATGCAAATATAGGGGATGGGTTAGAGCTTAAATTATCACGTTGGCACATTACTCATAGAAAATTTATTCAGTGTTTTGCTTTTCTAGCAGCGTCTTTCTTCGCCAGTTGTGGTTAAGCTATAAACCCTCACATGGATCTAATGTGCGTTGGGATTCTTCAAGAAAATCCCTTTGTATTGCAGCGTTCCTCGCTATGATCTGCTCTTCCAGCTTTCACACACGTTCAGCGAGTGATATCTAATACAGAAAAGTCAAAACTTGACGGCGACCGTTCGAAATTACTGGCACACTTGAGAAAAAAAAACGATGAATCATCACACATATTATATTCTCAGACCGGTTCAATCTATTTATTTCAGTAGAAACGGTTTCGTTCCTTTGTATTACTACTCTGTGTGTGACTTGGCCATTACAAAGTTGTGTGTCATTGTCCATAACTGACAAGATATTAGACTTTACACGTAAAGACTATGAGGGTAAGCGAGAAGAACCGACAGGTAATCAATTATTTACGAAACAATTTCGTGTAGGTGTAAAACCGCATTTTGACGGGTCCAGTAGCTGGCAGATAGTGAAGAACTATCTGAGCTTTTGGAAAACAGGCGTTTAAGATAGCTGCCAAAACAGGTACTGATCAGTTCTAATTGTTATAAATTTTGTTAGACGGTAGAATATAGAATATCTGACTAATGATGGGTCGAAAACTAGATTTCATGTAATTGATAGGCTTTACAAACGTGACGGATTCTTAAAACATGATCGGTTCATATTCTCTACTTTTCTTATTTATAGAACTGTATAATATACAGCAATGTAACTTTGTAAATCTCATAAACTTTTGCAAGCGCGTCTTACCAGCTAATATTCCGATTATTGTCAGCCAATGCTCATAAAAGTCCATACACAACCAGTACGACAACTTACAAGGCTAGATAAAGTGTTGTATCTTGGAGATTAATATGAGGCTAAAAACGGCCGATTAATTAGAAATTTCAAATACAAAGTATATTTTTATACGTTAAATAAAGATATTTATGATTTGAGCCTCCTTTTAGGTAGGTAATGCCTGTGTTAGGAGACTTTTTCGTAACAACACTTGTCATAAAGGCAAACAGGACGTATTTTTTATATTAAATCTAAATAAATCAATCAATAAATTACTTACATATGTATTTACTAGTAACTTAAACAGGTGCTATTTCTTCTTTCAAGTTTATAGATTATAAGAGAATTTCTTCCTCTTAGAAACTTGCACAGAAACAGTTTCAAAGCTCTAACTTTTGCAGCTAGAAGTTGAGACTCTATAATTTTATTTCTAAACACGAATAGAACTGAAATCACTAAGAAAGATACAATAGAAGTAGTTGTATAAAACATGTAAAAACTCTTTTTTGAGTAATTCTAGTAAAGTGATGGACTCTAGCACAATGTTTTGGTAAATTAATTGCTTTGGAATAACTCAAGATTTATTATTTTTAAATATTAAATTTTCATAATTACTAAGGAGTTATCATTATAAGCTCATTTGCTGTCCCACTGCTGGGCATGGATCTTTGAGAATTTATTAGAGTAGAGTAAATTTTTAATATTATTCTTAAGAAAAACCTTATAAAATTTGTGTATGTATTTTTTTGGTTTTAAATATACCTAGCTACATTCCAGTTTCCAATACATCTCATTTCACTACAATGCGCACCCAAACATCAAGAGAAACATCGTAAAGAGCGTTCCAAATTCAAAGAATCTATTTTCCAATAAACATGTTACGGACTTATGCAAACGAATCATTTGATTGGTCATGCGATTCGTTTGTACCTTAAAAGGTCATGTAACCCAATAGGCGTAAAGATTTCAAAGAGCGCACAACAAGTTAATACGATTGTTTTTGTTTTAATACTCAGCAGAACTATATTGGATTCGTTGCGACGAGGTTCGTTACTCCATTAGGCTAATAGCTGGGCAGTGAGACGGCAGAAAGAGATTAAGCTGTGCTCAGTCATCGCTTTTCCACTGCTATTAATTGATAAGTGGGAGCTTTCAATAGATTACTTTAAAAACTGTTTCCACGGAGTTTCAGTTGATTGAAAGGGTTTGGTTACAGATAAAGTTTTCAACTTTTTCGGGCAAAGTGCTTAAGAGGCTTCGTGTATATTGATTTTGGATTCTGCATGCCTCATTGGTCGAGTGATGTTACAGTGCGACTGCCGAGCAAGAGGTCCTGGGTTTGATTCCCAGGTTGAGCAAAGTGTTATTGGGTTTTTCTATGAAATTCTCAGTAGCAGCTTGGAGTTTGGATTTGTGCCCGGTTGATGGCAATAGGCTCGCCCCCTATTACATGAGATCTAAAATATACCGGCGAAATGTGGGTGTACCTATTATTACACCTCTGCCTAACCCTTCGGGGACAGGTGTGATGGTATGTATGTATGAGTTTTGGTTTCCAAATTATTATTTTATTAGTGAGACTAGTTTTATATACTTACAAAACAGTCTGCGTTTATTCCCTTACCGACTTGTTTTTGCGCAAATTTTAAGTATCTCGTAACAGCACAACTTTATCCATAGAAGTGATTTGAAAACCACCACTAACTATGTTAAGACGAGTTTACAGATTATATAACTTGCTCACCCACAATGCACAGTTCACAAGTAATGAAATAACCGTTCTTTTCATTTAAATTCTAAAACTTGTTCTAGAATATCACATTGAATTAATTAAAAATTCAAAGAAAATTCTCTCGCATCTCTGTCGACGGTGATGTGTGGTTATTGGTACATATATTTTTAGTACCACGTACTAACGCTGTAACATGCTCGATTTATATTACGTAGTTAAATACTGTACAGGGATAGGTCGATGTACGGACGGACGTTGAACTTAGTATAATAACATGAAACATAACATGAGAAGATATATTCTGAGTAATACTGCTAATGTTACCATCGTTCACTCGAAATGAGGAGCTGATTTTATTTAAAATACGCTCCTATTTTAATTACCTTACAGTTGAAAAAAAGAAGATGCGATATTTTAAATGAGTTTACGGCATTGTTATTTACGATAAAATAGTCATAACCTGTTTAGATGGTAAACACAGCTTGCTTTAAAAATACGAAAAATGATTGATTTGGTAAAAGTTCTTCAATTTTTTTCTCGTATTCTTTGGCAAATAACGATATAATAACAATATGTAAATTCTGACTAGTCTGATTAATGTATCGTGATACCAAAGGCTGGTGAATTGGGAATCCTGAAGTAGGTACCAGTGACTTCTTGAATGTTCATTTTTGTTACACACTCAAACAGTGAAGGAAAACATTGTGAGGAAATTTATATGGCTGCGAGATCTAATTGATGTCATGTGAAGTCTACGAACCCGCAATAGACAATAGGTGGAATCTCAAATGAGAGGAGACCCGTGCTCAGTTATGAGACAGTAAATCGGTTCATCATGATAATGATATTAGTATTTTTCTCAAGTCAATAACGAATAATATTTGATATTGGACCTTGTACCAACTAAAATATTCTTACAATACGTCATCACCCTTCCCACAAAACTGTGTTCGACAAAATTGGTTCGTGTGTAAAAGATCAATGTGAGTTCACGTCGAGAATCACAAATATAGGGAATGGTCTATGAGGCACCGATTTTATTGCAAAACGGAGCCAAGAGAGACCGCAACACTATTGAGTCGTAATTTTTCATGGTAAGATATTGTTACTGTTGCTCAGATATTGGCCATTTGTATAATAAGCCGATAGCGATCGTCGTTTCAACCCTCAATAAGAAGTCGCGCCGGAATTTGTTTGGGTTCACTAAGATTCTTTGCCCAAATGTCGATAGTTACAGCCCGGGCGGTGACTCCTTAAATTATTCTAAAGCTTTTACGTACACACTTCGTTTCGAAAAAAAAAACTGAATTTCCGTCGTCAAAAGTTACAAAGCTTTAATACAAGAAATGGAACAAAAGTCCCTAAAGATTTTTCCTCTACGACATAAAACGTGATCCAATTTACAATGCCTTCTAATATTTCAGATTTGTTACGATCAAGTTTATTACAAATTGGAAATGTCTCAATGTATCCCTTGAGAACGAGTGACTGACCTTTCATCTGTGATTTCTCCATCGATTATGATGAGTGGCTCATTTCAAGTGGTTGAGTTAATGCCTGCCATGTTAATTAATCCTGTGACATCAAAGATCAAAGAATAAAATATAATAATACTGTGACATTAAATCCAAATGTGATGGGATTAAGATTTGGGCTGTCTTTTTATTAACTAGTGAAAATTACAGTGAGGCTTATGACACTATTTAAGGTTTTGTACAGAGCAATTAATTTTATAGGTTGTGCACAAGCAACAATTGTTCATGTTAATGATAATAATAAATGGTTACGTAACAAAACGGACACAATTGAATTGAAAATAGAATCTAATAATAATTATAACTTGCCTGCGTTTTAAATTGAATACGAAACCAATTAATATTTCATGACATAGAATCTCAATTGAAATATTGCTCGTTGAAAATTGTTGGCAATAAAAAAATCCGGTGGTAACACCGCAAAGGTTCAGCTCATCCATAATAAATTTCTCCATTTACTCCTATATTAATATTGTACATTCGAAGATTTATCCTGGGACCGACGCCAGATTTGAGTTGTTGCCAGTTCTTTGATGGAATATGCAATGTTATACCGCAATTGTGGGCACACGGCACATGGTACGAAAGCTAAATGACTGGGCAGATCAATTTGTATTTGGTTTTATAGAATCTATATAAGCTGTTTTCTACACGACGGTGGCTTCGATTGATATGTTAAAGAATATTGAAAAAATGCAGTGTATTTAATATGTCATGTTTATTGGTTTGTAAATGACGTCATTAGTGATGTAAGTGAACCAGCAAAATCAATATTAGATTTCATTATTTTCAAAACAGTAAAATGAGAGGACAATTTTTAACTGGTCCTTATATATCAGCTAGGTCTCCCCCAAAGAGCGCAATTTAATCTTGGGCAGCTCGCTTTCATCCGCTGCCAGCCACCTTCTTCAAATCGTCGGCCCATCGTGTCGCAGTCCTTAGTAAAACAGTGATATCAATAAATTATCTTTACTGAAGCAATCGATATAAATGTCTTTGTATAATATGTGAGGTTCTTAGGTACACGCATAATAAGTTTATTTTATATATACTTAGTCGTACAATGATTCTGACAAACAGCAAACTTGTAAACTTCTTTACTTGTATACGTTTCGAACGGAATCTGCATTGAAATACCTTTCGGATGTTTTTCCGACAGTCCGGCGGTACTCGCAAGCAACCAAGTAGTTCGCACTACCCTCTTTTTGATGCAAATAATTTCGGCGAGCCGGAACTTTCTTCTTTGATACTGTTTGTGAATAATAAAATGTTTTTTGTAGTGTCATTACCATCTGGATAATACTTGGGACTCACTTTTTATTCTGTTTACTTGTTCGTGTATTGTCTGTAATTTTATTTACTCTGTGTTATTTATTATAGAGTTCGTATAAGATAGGATCGTAATACGATTGTAATGATATTTACTTTTGTCTTTTTTACATTCTTTTCTATTTGTCGTGAAATTATTTTACCGAGAAACAATTGTTGGTGTGTCAATAGGTATAACGAATTTGTTGTTTGTTGAATTTGATATTTATGGAGTTTTTGTGTGTACGTATATTTATTTTATTATTTATTTGTTGTGTGTATAGTATGTGTTTGTTACTTATGAATTTATTCATAGACGGCCCTAATAATACCTACTAATCCTGTTAATAAATTCAATGTGTTATGTGGGTACAAAACGGAACGCAAACAAACACATATATAGAAAAACAACTCAACACCCAAAAAGTATTTGTAACGACTACTTTGGAATAAAACTTATTTTTTATAAAGGAAGATTCAGGCGCTTGTGGCAATATTGGAGCAATTTTCATGGTCGTAACAAAGTCTGGGTCATTAGGATTACCATAACAAGAACGGGGTTGCGGTAATAACATTACAAATGTGACCATCGGATGTCATTACGTATTCGTTGCCACGTCCGGCGGCGTCCGCGGCCGGCCGACGGTCGGAATTACGACTATTGTCGGACACTGGAATTTCTATAAGCTCGTACATTCATATTCGACCGCGACGCTATCAGAATACGTATTTAGCACCCATGACAATTAACGTGTGCTTAGGTTCTAATTAAAACTGGCGTGTTGGTTGCAATTTATTGAGGTAATTAATTGTATCTGGTTGCTAGTTTATATTACGTTGGACTGTGGTTAATAGTGTAATTAAATATTGTAGTCTTTGTAGTAATTAATATTTCAACTGGCACTATTTAACATACCAACACGCCTGTATTCACAAAGGGTAACTATAATCAATCAATAAAAGGCTATCAACCAATTACAAAATTCTTTAAGTTCAGAAGCCACATCTGGTGCCAATTTTTTTTTATTGCGATAAGGTAAGTGGTTAGTGATCACCGCCGCCCATGGACATTTGCAACACCTGAAGGCTTGCAAATGTGTTGCACATCCCTGCAGAAACCGTTTTGGTTTCTTAAAATAGCGAATTACTAAACTGACAGCAAATGGAATACCCATGCTGACAGAATAGTCACTCCTCAACGAGCTCTGGTCACCTTACTCACTCGCAGAAAGACAACTATTGTTGATTCACTGCGGTATTCTGTAAGGCGGAGGTACTTCCCCAGTCGGGCAGCTCAATTTGAGCGAGGAATCTCGCTTTGCCCTACCTCCAAAAAATAGCCTAATCAGGGTAAAATTTGTATAAGAATGAGTGCAAAGTACCTACTTACAGTATATTAGTCTAAGAATCAACTATTATGACTTTGTACAGTCACAGTACCTACATAGTAGTCATAAATAAATAGTAGTTCGTTACCACAATTGTACTTAAGTGTACTTGTCGCTATAATTGGGACTATCGTCCACTCCGTGTCTAGAAATGACTAGGCACGAACCGTCATAGAAGTGACCGTCCACCGCGAGCAAATTGCCGACATCGCCATGACGTTCCGCTGTCAACTACACTGCTTCCATATTTGATAGTGTTAATAGCTTAAACTGCTTAAAGTACTGTTAATTTTTCGGTCCGCGTATAAAGTTAAATGTAAAGATGTTATGGTAATTTTTTTTGTTACGTAGATATATGTAAGTACAAGTTCCAATTAATATACCATCACGCCTCGTCCCCAAAGGAACAGGCAGAGGTGTACTAATGTACACCAACGTTTCGCCGGTATGTTTTAGGTCCCATGTAATAAGGGGCGAGCCTATTGCTATTAACCGGGCACAAATCCAAACTCCAAGCTGCTACTGAGAATTTCATAGAAAAATCCAATAATACTTTGCTCGACCTGGAAATCGAACCTAAGACCTCTTGCTTGGCAGTCGCACTGTACGACCACTAGACCAACGAGGCTGTTCTAATTATTAGAAAAATAAACTAGCTATCAAAATGATAGTATCAAACTTATAAATATAATAATATGTACAACAAACACACTATAAGAAAATAATGAACTCCCGATTGAGCTGAGTGGGCGTCTTCTAACTTATATGATGATGATGTTGATGGTAGTAAAAAAACACTCGTTAAGTCATCTTTAAAACAATAAAAAATAAATCAAAATTGGTTTAAGATTGAATACATGTATCCTATCCTAGCCTATCTAAACGGTCAATTAAATCCTGCTACGAAGTAAAACACTTCGCACCAATAAAGAGTAACAGTTCAATATCGTCGATATTAACGTCAAATGTATTCGACAAATTCCCAAATATGCCAAAAATATTATTCCGCAAAATATTTTTGCATCCAACGATGGCTTAAACAAGCGATAGAGATATTGGTCACGTAAAACAAAATATTCATGGTACAGTGCATAAAGTCGAAAGGCAAACATAGTAAAGTATCGTATGAAGGGATATTCCTTTGTTTGGTTTCGCTGCCGTCGAACACCGGACGTGGGGCGTTGTTTCATGTATACGCACATAAAATCATGTAAATTATTATATCAAGACGGGAAAGTTCAATACCTTCATATTGGGGTATGCTCGCTCAAGAATGTTTATTGCCGCCCTCAGCGGTACGGGATTTGCTTATAAGTTAGTTCCTTGTTCTTTTTTATGTTGCTGCTTTGATTTAAGTTTTGTTAGACTTTTCGGGTTGCTTACTAATAAGAACACCAGCTTCCATGTGTGTGTGTTTTTGGGTTCATATTTAATATGAAACATACGCGGTTTTTGGTAAAGATTTTTGTAACGTTTCTAAAATGCGATATAGTCCTAATTAACAAATTATTTTTTTCTTTTCAAAAATCAGTTTTTATAAAGACTGTTGTTCTAAATAGAATATGGTTTTATTAAATTTAACCTATTGTCTACATGTAGCTACTAATTTAATCTCTAACAACATAAAACAACACAGAACATCTTTTATCAAAGAACAGCGGTATAAATTATTCAGGTACCGACTTCTTACTTTTCCTTAACGTGAATTGTAAGGGCCATCATTTGGTGAACAAATACTTCAATCCACTGCTGTAGACGCACTCAGGTGAAACATTACGGCCATTAGTCGAATGAGATCTCCCGAATTAGGTCGATCGAATGTCCTACGAGACGAATTATCTGCGGACTCGATTCACCGGATTCTCGGAATCCAACGTCAGAATAACGTACCTACGCCTCTTAAAGAATTCTGCCAACATTTCCGTGTTACTAAACTAAGAGTGATGTAATTTGTACGCTCCCAACTAAGTTAACTTCTGTTCCGAATTAATGGCGCGGCAGCGTCTAATGTCGGCCAAATTCAGCGATTCTTCTTTTTTGAATTGTAGTCAGGGAAAGTCCATTATTCCGAACTCGATGTGAAAGTTGGTGAATTTTTGCACATGTCTCGAATAACGAGCAGGTAAGACATAGGTAATAGAAAAAGTTTTATATCACATTCAATATTTTTTGTGATAATGCAATCAGTTTTCCGTTGAAATATGCAATAGGACCTTAAAAACAATATGACAGTATTTTCCACAAAGAAAGAAATAAATACGGAACAGAAAAAAGTTGTAAGACGACTACTGTAAATAACGACGCTTTTACTGCTTTTAATGTATTGTCTGCGGTTTGTTATTATTAAATCTTTGAAAATATGTAATGTTAATATACCGCGCTAAAATCGGTAAGTCATAAATGTCGTCAATGGTTTCCATGTCTAATATTCGCATAAATATAAAAAAAAAAAACAAAAAGTTAATATTTTTTATCAAAAACATGTCCAATATTTTACAAGTTTATTAACCGTGGAATCCAGTTATCTTTGCTTGACGATTTGAATGCTTTTAAAGTAAAAGCAAGTGAATTGCATTACTGAAATACTCGGTATGAGAATATTCTGAGACAGTAAGTGCCGCGGAAGTATCATGTAGCGTGCCTTGACGAAGAAAACGGATATCGGGTTAGGTAGAACAAAGAGCAGTATTCTGTTACATCGCAAACTAAGTTTTCACTTTATATGTATTCCAATAATTGCTTCAGTTCATATCGCGTTTCGGCAAGAATCCAGAGATATAAAGAGCTATGAAATAGATAGGTATCAGATATTAAAAGCCTAAAAGTATTTAAAGTCTCGTCTTTTTTAAGATATATATTTTGTTTTGTTATATCGGCTTACGGTACTTTTATTCTCGGCTAAGGTAGGCAGATCCTTTCGAGATTTACTTTGTGGTCTACAATAATACAACAAAACAATAGTTATTCCATTTAATTCATAGAAAAATCGTATAATTGCTAATAATAAGCTAATTGAGTGTAGTTTGCTATATATCACATTAATAAAAGTAAGAGAAAAGTTGGAAGAATTTATGTAATACCATAATAAAAAAAGAAAGTAAAACGAAATAATTTAAAACTACACGCCAGTCACTAACAGACTTTAAACCACTGTAAAAGTTGTAAGCGGACTGATTAAGTAGAAAATTTTCCCGTTACTGCACCTGCCGAGTGCACTATGAAGGTTAACGACATTTACGTACATTTGATTTCCATGCACCCATGCAATGACACAGACTACTTTGGACTTAAAAAATCATGTACCAGTAACTAAGTGTGAAAGATATTATTATTTATTTCAATTTTAAAAAATATTTAATATATAGCACTTGGACTTGAATAGTAAATTTATGGTGTTAATTCTTCCATTTAAAAAGAAAGATCCTCCGACCAGGCGGGGTGTTTTGTCTGGCGGGCTACTGCCCAACGGTTGATGTTGGGTGGTTGTAAACTTCACTATCGCGAGCTTTGTGATTGGTGCGTTCAATGTGTCATGTAATTTTTGACAGTTCTATGTATGTCGTCGCTATCTAGCGAGGTAGATGTCACTTCAAATTAATAGTTTCAGAACCCACTCACTTCATTAGGATTCCCTATGACAAGAAAATTGTTAATGTTATGTATCTATACTATAATATATTAGTGTAACTTGGTAAGGTTCCTGAAGAATAGTTTAATATTCTCTTTATATTCATATTGACTCTGACATTTTATTACCAAGAACAGAAACCTTTTAAGAGCATATTGCTAAATTATTTTTTTCACAAAAAAAACTTTTTGTAGCGATAATAATTAATTCGTGGAAAATAGCAATTAGTTGTTTTTGTAGTCAAGTGACGGCTTTGAAATTGGCGTTTAAATTTGAGTGTAAAAGGGCGTTATTAAAACCGAATGATCTTTTGGGGTTAACTCGTGACAGCCCCTAGAAAAAAGGTTAAAATGAATATTTAAATATGGACCATAGACGGAAGATAATAACTCTTTGATGGGACAGATTTATCGCGCTTTGGAATATATTTTTTGTGAGTTGTTTTTTTGTTACTAGTCAAGCGGAAGATGAACAAGTCACCCTTGGGGATTTATCAGTTGAAAATATCGCTTTGGGCGCGTGTTTTGGATGTACTCTTTGTTTTTACGTTGGGGTTTTGTGCTTGTTTTTGTGAAAACAATTGATATTCGATCCTGATATTGACGGGTTTAGAATGTGTAATTAAGTACGTGATAGATATTTGGTTTTTTTTTGTTTACAAAGAGTTTTTATTTGAATGAATAATAAATTAGAATAACAAAATCAATGACATTCTGTTCACGAAAACTTAGTAAACGTATGTATGTTGACAGTTGCAATTAATCAAACGTATCAACGAGTATACAAACTTTGTAAGCCATATATGTATAATAACAGAATATAATATGCAAGAAAAAGAAGTATGCATGCAATTATTGATACGAGAAAACAAGATCAATATGAAATATTCAACCAATTTCCTATCCCACTGCTGAGTATATTCACCTATAAGGTGAAAAGGGCAATATTAGTATTAGATGCTGATCTAGTGCGAGCATGCAGGCAAACAAAAATCTACGTGGCATATACATTTCTTATAAAGTTTCAGCAAAAATTGTTTAATTGCCCATTTCCACCATTTCCAGGTGTTGTCTTGTCATTTGTCAGATCACTAAGCTGTAACTGCTCCATTCTGCATTAGTTACTTTTTATGTCGAATAGACCTGTATAAACGAGTTGTAATTTGTTAGCGCATTGCTCAAGGTCTTCCAAACGGTCCAATTTCACAGCTCATCAGGGACAAATAAATGGTTAATTCTTCGGAGCTGATTCCCAATTTATGGTACAATCGTTACGAATTGCTTGCGAATGTCCCAATTTGGGTTAACGGGCATAATTATTATTCCGGCTTACCTGAAAACTGCAGTTAGATTGATTATTAAACACGAAAAAGATAGAATAATAGTAAATTTATATCAAACTCTTACAACTACAAAAGCCTTCTCTTCCCAAAATATATTTATTTGCCTTTTTCGTACTAAAAGGATTAATCAACATTAACATTTAGTTCATTTTTCTCAACTTATTTTCTTTTCTTGGATATTTTTATTGTATATTGTGACATTGGCAGAATTGTTGGATTTAACACAATTTTAACTCGAATGAAATATAAAACAGTATCGAAAAACGTTTGGAAATTTTAAAAGACCTTTCCAGCATACTTACTTTACTTGCACCTTGAGTCCATTTTTAATTACAATTACTTTCCAAAGCGAATACAATTAGTATGCATCAAAGAGTTGCGCTAATGACTCGTTACTCGGCAGTGAAGGTGAAGTTTTAATGAAACAGTGAGCAAGGAACCCTAATTACCACCTTCCTCACTTGGTCTCTCTAACAGCCTCTGAAGACTTAATTAGCATTGAATTATATGGAAAGCACCCGACAACGGCCTCTTGTGACTTGTGATACGGATGTAAGACAACACTGAAATACTTAAACAAACTCTTTGCTAGATAATGGAATTGTTTGTAGGCGGAAGAAACTGTTTATTCTACAAATAAACAAGGAATTGCGTGTTGGATGTAACTGCTTACAAATTACAATGTATACTTACTATAATGATTATACATACATCGATACCATCACGCCTGTCGTTGGTTTGGTAGAGGTATACTAATGTATACTCACATTTTGCAGGTATAATTTTGCGCTTATTGCCATCAACCGGGCAAGAATCCAAACTCCGAGCTGGTACTGAGAATTTCATATTTTTTATGAAAACCCAATAACACTTTGCTCGACTTGGACATCGAAACCAAAACATCTTGCAATCAGTATACAGATATGTTATCTATTTAAACGGATAAACAGATTTTGACTTTTTTTCAAAAGGAGACTTAATTGAGAATGTTTTTCATTATTCGAGTAAATCTGTTTAGCCATATGAAGAGCGTCACTTTATTTCATACCCAATTAACTATGTTTTGTTGCATAAAATAACTGTTTTTCTTTTATACCTTGTTGGTAGAAAACGAATAGCAATGACTCTTCATATCATACCGACTGTAGTGATAACACTTCACTGTCATGACGTCACTTGTAGTTTATATAGCGTTGTCAGGTATAACTGATACTTGTCTAGAGAGGCAGAACGTTGTTTGTAATTGGCTTTAAATAAATACAATAATACTTCACATTTTATCCAATAAATCATAAAGTTCTCGAAAACAAGAGAATGGAGGATGAACTTCGTTATTGTAAAAGGTTTTAGTGACTACAGATACTTTTTTACACTATTTTTATAGTGTAAAAAAGTAATGTCACCGGCTAACTCAGTGTGGGATAGCCCAAAACGAGATTGGGAGATCATTTGGTAAATGTACCTGAGAGATGATGAATGTAGGTAGTGAAACTGCTGCGTATAAATACTTCTTAGGCTTCAATATTGGAATTGTTTTCATTAATAATTATTGACATAAATGATGTAAATAATCCTTCATGCAAAATTTATTGGTCTTACTTTAAAGTTTATAATAATTTAATTAACGATTAATAATTTTTATTTCAAACATAACAGAGGTAATTACGGTTTCAATTAATTGGTTTGTTTTAAGTTTAATAATGATTTAATTTAAGGCTTCTGTACTCCAATAAATACAACGTGAAATTACAAAAATATTTATAGAAAGTGTGCAGTAAAAATTAAACTGCTGAACCAAATATAAAAAAAGTACGTCAAAGTCAGTATTTTAAATTTCAAGTGTCGTATATCTGGAGAGCCGAATTGGCTTAATTTTCAATACGAATGAATTTTAATTGGTTTCTGTATTCGTTTAACTTTTAAGAAATAATTGGGTTGACATGAAAACAACTTTTATGGCATTGTTTTCGTTATATTTTTGGCCACTGGGAATTGTTTTATTTCTTAAATAAGAGACACGATACAATCTGTGGCAGGAATTTAATCATAAAACGATTAATGTTATTCTTATGTATATATATAGGTACATAAGTTTATTGGCTGTGTATTATTTACAAAATTAAATCGACCGTCATAAAAATCCGATAAAAATGGATTATATGGATTATTTTTATTATATTTAATTATTAGCTGACCGGTGAAACACGTCTGCTTCATATAAGAGAGAGTGGTAAAATTTTTCCCTTATTTGCAAAATTTTTCATTGATGCTCTGTTTATAGTATAGATTGTAGCGTGATTTTAAATAGCATTAAAGTTTTTTTCAATGAATAGGGTTTCTTATAAAAACATATTTTTTGAAGTTAGGTTTTGTTTTTGAGATTAGCGCGTTTATACAAACAACAAACTGTTTCGCTTCATTTTGCTATAGTAAAGATAAGTATAACGAATTTTATATCGTTAATAGGGTCTATTATTAAAATATTATTAGACTTTATTTATTTTAACATAAATCACAAATAACTACAATACTTTTCAAAGACTATAAACAAAAGAGTTTCTATACACACTTCAAATAATTTTCCAAGGAAATTTTAACAATATTTTCTGCCTAACACATCCTATGTTCAAGTTAAACAAAGCAACAGTATTGGCAAACACGAGGTGAGAAGGAGTATATTTGTGTTCCTTTAACAAACCCTTATAAGTTGGGGTCGGCGGCACGTACCGCCACTGCGAGGGACTGAACTCTGCGTAATGAAGTTAGACGTATGTAATTTACTCCCTACCACTTGCCTCACACTCGTTCCAAGTTCGTTAATCCCGAAGTTTGAGAGGATAATTAGGGGAGGAGCAATTTCCGCAAAAATAAGCATTTTTGGGAGGCCTCACATGGGATAGATAAACACGTATAATTATATGGGGTCACTTCGGTTCTTTTGCGAATATACTTAAACTTACAAAAACGTTTGTCTTGACTGACTGTTGTACAAACCTACAGCCAAATCTTCTTAGTCTAAAAAGTTTAGTCAATTTGGAACATAGATTTATTGCACAATGTAAACATTTTTGGATCACTCAACCCTTAACCGATATGCACTAATAATAATAAGCCAAAGCCCTCTCAAATTTGAACTTCAAATTATGTAAGTTAATCAGTTAAGTTATATCTATCGAGATCTGCGTCAGTAACTTGTTCACAATATCTCGATTGATCGCTTATGATGACTTTATATTTTAAATTAGCAAGGAAAACGGAATCTGTTATAATAATATTAAATTTTAAAAAAACTTATTAAAAATAGGTTGACAGAGATTCTTCAGGGAGTACCGTTCGATAAGGAGTACCCCCACGTAACTAAGCAGTTTTATGTAGCATGTGAATGAGATGGCTGTACAGCACTATGTCTCTCTTACAATCTAAATGAGACTGTTTAAACGCGCTGTGGTTTGGCAACAGTGACATATGAATAAAAATAAAAAAAGGAATGCAATCGGTTATAAATACAATAAATATTGTTCTTCATAGCTCATTAAATATTTATTACGACGCGCTGATTGAGAAAAGTAATCCGCCGCCCTCCCCCTATTCCAGAGATCATTATCTTAGCCCAACTGGTTCAGATAAGATCGTAGTCACAAGCGCAGCGGGAGCGTGTTAGAAAAACGATCTAATTTCTTATATATTTAAGTTTAAATTGATTAAATGGATATGTGGATTGAGCATTCACGATGTATATATTACCTATAATAAAAGTTTTTAATCCCTAAAGCATTAAATATGTTTTTCCTGTCAAGTTTGGCATTGGTTGTTCATTTGTATATTTATTAGATTCGAGAATTTGTAATTAATTTTCTGGCATGAAAATTTATTACCTTCTTTGTAAAAGTAATATTTTTAAAAGCAACTTATTATTTCAGAAAGACTACATAATGCACGTTTATGAGCTAGCGTGTTAGTTAAGTTTTATAAAGGCTACTTTAGTTCACTGTAAACTTTAAAAAACTCATTACTTTCTCATTTCCCTGCTAGTATGAAATTTTCATGTAGAACAAATAATTTTATGTGAAATTTTACTTTTTTCCAAAAATATATTATTATTACTTACTATGCAAATTTAGTTGATGTTATGAATAATTCATTTCTATCAACAAAGTTTTATCGCAATCGTATAGCATAGAATATTAATAAACATTTTCTTTCACTATCAATGACCATTAGCAACTTGTTTCTAGTTTGAGTGCTGATACGTCGACATTTGTGTCATACAGATTTCTATAAACTTTTTCTATTGAAAAAAAAATTGTCAAACACCCTTGCTATTTAACTCGGAACTATACGGCGGATGCACCGATACTAACAAAATATCAACTCGATTCTTTTTTATTCACATTTTTTAATATCGTTTCAATATCGATTTACCGAACATAAAATACAGTACCTCAAATGGTAATCGAATAATGTAAGAGGCACCTAAGTATTTATGTGTTGGAATCGCTTTTACCTGTAGTAGGTAACAGCCTATAAGGAGCGTCCGGGGAAATCACATGTGAAAGGGAATAAGTACTTCAGTACTTTAGACTAAGAGATGAGTAAAAAGCGCGTTCGTGTAATAAAAAACACTTGAGAAACAGACTTTTTTATGTTGATCGGGGACCAAAAGAAAATACATACATAATATCTTAGTCGATATGAGGGTACAAAATTATTTGTCTTTTTATCGGGAGAATGGTTAATTTATATGCTGTTGTGTATCGGCTATAATATAATTATAAAACTACTTGGAAGAGTAACGGCAATAACTCTTTAAGGTCAAAAAAGTACCACATTACATTACATTTTTGCATACAAAAAGTTTTAAAGATTATAGTATAAATATGAATACCAATTTCTCACACGCGATATTGAAAGAAAACTATTTTTTTACGTATTGCTTTATATTATTTTAATCCCCACGTATGTAATCAATTAACAATATACATAGGTACATGGTCTCTGGCAGACTGCTCTTGTATTTTACTGCAAAGCTTTATATTTTTTTTAATACTCTAACCATCACGAGTGTCGTCACCGAAGGGTTAGGCAGAGGTGTACTAATGTACACCCACGTTTCGTCGGTATGATTTAGGTCCCATGTAACAGGGGGCGAGCCTATTGCCAGTAACCAGACACAAAAACAAACACCGAGCTGATACTGAGAAGACTGGAAATCGAACACAAGAACTCTTGCTCGGCAGTCGCACTGCACGACCACTAGACCAATGATGCAGTATTTTGATAATAACAAATAATTGTAGATCATCTCGTTTTGATGAATGAATATTAAATTCAATTAATCTATCCGTTAATGGAAAATCAATCATCAGTCGTCTGCTTTATGAGCTAATTTCATCTTTATTGCATTTTGTATTGGCTATACCGATATAGTCGCATGCATGGTTGAAACAGCGACACATATTCCGGTGTTAGTGTAAATATCTTGTTTTAAAATCTTTCGAAATTGTATACATTGTGAGTGATTCGCAAGGTCTCATTACTTGGACAATACGAGGGAGACGGATCAATCCGTGGTCACCCTCTTTCAATTAATCCGCAAGTCGAGTGGAGTCATATTGGACGAAATCTGTTTGACAAGCAAATCACGCACCGAATTAATTCGGATTGATTGCCTTTTGGGGGCTAAAAAGAAAATTTTCATCATCGTTTAGTGGCGCGTTTGTGTGCGCAAGGATCAGTATTTTTGTTAAAAAGCTCTGCCATTTTTGACCCACATAGAAAATTGGGTAATCATTGTTTTGATTTTCCATTAGAAAACCGTCGGACGTAAAGCTAAAATAGTAAAACTAAATCTATAAAACATATTCTTGTCAAGGAAGGACACTCGTTATCTGAATAGTGCAGCAGAAGTACTTACATTGTAGTTTTTATGAGTCAACACTAGTAGAATTTTATCACCGTCTGGATGAAGCATTGAAACCAAGGTTATTAAAACTATAAAACACAAAACTCCAAGTACGTGAAAGGCGAATTCAAAAGATTGGACAAGTTTCTGGCTGAGCATAGATATGTAAAGTTAAGCTGTGAGTACTGAGGTCAGTCAATGGATAACCATCCATTGACCTCAGAACTCACAGATCGTACTTAACATATCAAGGCGTCTAAGGCATTATGAAGCACGTTAAGCTATCGGATCTAGGTGTTATATACCTCAGCCCATCATCAGCCCAAACCAACTCACTGTTGGGCATAGGCCTCCTTATGCTTGTGCCAAACTTCTCTGTTTTGAGCGCATTGTAGCTAGCTGTTCTCGTGGTGGTCTGAAATTAGTACTACTAACAGTTTATCCTACTGATTAAAATTATATTGGTATAATTCAGCGATAATCTGGTAGCGCCAATGATAGCAGTTGGTTTGTTTAAAGTATCGTTATTTAGCCGCATTTTGGTACTCAGTAAACCCACCCGAACATAGTTCGGAAAGAGGCTAAGAGGATAATGAAAGGCCGAATTCAACAAAATATTCTTCTAAACTGCTAAGCCGAAGAGAACGCGAAAGTTAAGAAATTCTTTGAAGAATATTATGTAGCTCAATTTATTAAATTTGATCTATTTGAAGCAAATGTTTGTAGACTCATTCCTTTTTACTTTCGCAAAAGGCTCAAAGGTCGTTGTCAGAAATCACTCAAGTTGATTTTCAGGATACATTTGAATTGTACAGGCTGCCTTTTTGGTATAGTGGCAAACGCAATTATTGAGCGTTGCCGTACTTGGTTCGATTTCTTGCAATGGTCGAGCAATATTATCATCATCAGTATGGACAGGTCAACTCAAAGCTGAACTGGTACTTTTTTCAAAAGTCCATCTTAGACTTTGACCTACATGGTCAAAGTCTAAGATGGACTTTGGACGGAGTCGTCACCGTCAGGCTCACATATTGTAAACAAAGATGTTTGGACTTTAAAAGAAACCATGATTTTCTGAGCCTGTTTCGGCTGTTCTTCTCAGAGGTCGTCAGTTAGGAAATGCCGATGCCATCTAGATTGTAAAATATTGTAAAATGTGACTTATAAATGTGTCTTTAAAAGATCTATTTACAGAAATTTAAAGAAAAACATTTCAAATAATTTCATTTCATTAGCCCATTTATTGCATCACTGCTTGGCACGGGTTTTTTCTCATTTGAAATGGCCTTATGCAGATTGACAGACTTTAAACTACCATCGAGAAAATCACTTATGTCAGCACCTTACGATATTTTTTGTCACCGTATGAGTATGTGATGTAAAATACTATACCAAACTGTCACTGCTCGTCAATATATTTCTTGTATATTCATTGTGTAATGATTTGCATGTACAAATGATATACAATAAATTACATAAAATAAAAATATAAAAATGATTGTCGAATATAGAACTAGCCTAAACAAACAAGGCTAACAAAATTGTTACACGAGTAGAAAAAAATGTTACACGTGTCTCTTTGTGGATTTTCAGATAATGTTTCAATATATCTTTATACCAGAGTACTTTTGATATGTTTACGTTTATGTAGTTATTAATGTAATGAGACCTTTACCGTGCAGTCTATATTTGTATATCAATGTGAAAATTATTTATTTATTCAAAAGAATATTGTTTGCTTACTAATAAATACAATGAAGCTATGCATTGCGCTATTGTCATTAAGTTCATACTTTTGTATGTAAAAAAAAGAAGAAGAGACTGACTGATAATAATATGAAAATTGGGATGATTAGAGTATGTTTCATGGTAAAAATAGGATTGTATTTGTATGTTTGTGTCACTTTTCATATTTATGTACCAGTCGTAATATAAATCTATAAAAACATTATGAACACTATTAGAAAGCGTTATTTATGTAATTAGTGGATATCATGTAGTTTATGTTTGTAAATATCTAGAAATGTAACGTATGACTCAAATATCTATGCTCACCAAACAATAATTTGCCCTAACGGGGATTGGGTTCGGGAACATTAAAACCGCTGAGCTAATCGGGGCCTCAAATATACTTACATTTTTTTGTTGTTGTAGTAAATATCTGTTAAACCTTTTCTTTTTTCCTTTCAATATCATAATATGATGATACCTAACCTAATCAATTCATCAATAAGTTAGTCCAACGTTAGTACGTCTATAATATGTATCTATATATATACTAGCGTATAACTACATATTTATTCATATCCTCCAAAATTTCAAAAAATTAATGTATTTTAAGTGATTGCGATTTTCCCCGACATGCTATCAAACGTTTCGAACCGGATCGCTCCTCGTTTTTGGTGAAAGGGTTAAAATTCAGTGTCTATTCACCGGCTGATGTCGATCGCGGGCCGAACTCCGACCCTTTGGCTATTCAGTAACGTTGGCAGGTGAGGAGGCATCCATCCCTGAATAGTGTGCCCAAAAGTTTGGATATTGTTGCAAATGTGAGCCGATAAAACTTGGTTATTTGGATAGTTTTATATTTGCACTAGCAGACTTGACCTGGCATTGCTGCGACTGTTGTTGTTCGTGAAAAAAATATTATGACCATAAATTCAGATAATAACTAACTGGTCTCCAAGGTGCATCCTTATCATACTTTCCTAGGCAGGCGCAGTGCTGCCTTGCAGACCTAATATATATCTAGTTATAATAATAGGTTACTTTCCTACAAGCCCGAATAGAAAAATATACTATTAATTTAAGAACTCAGCTCTTGTCAGTGGAGCAATCGTCATTGTTTTCTATCTTCTGCTTACTACTTGACCTCTTGATACGACTCGATTCCCACTTTTTCCTTCATTTTTACCTTCCATCATGTTATTTTTAGAAAAATATATCCCAAAAATATCCTGAGATTTACGTCGTTAATGCAGAAACCCTACCACTCAGTGTCAGTGTCCGTACAGGAGAAAGATGGATCGTTCTAATTCACTATAGCGCGCGATCGTGAGTGTCACCCAGGTCCAAGCGTTATTCATATTCACTCACCTGCTTTTTCACACTGGAGTACCTACATTCATTTTTCAACTTAGAGGTGAATTTCCCTTAAATGATTTGATATAGTGCATCTTAAGCACTATTTACTTAATCG
Organism: Craniophora ligustri; assembly: GCA_905163465.1. Lineage (NCBI taxonomy): Eukaryota > Metazoa > Arthropoda > Insecta > Lepidoptera > Noctuidae > Craniophora > Craniophora ligustri. The sequence goes on along the minus strand of LR990965.1, from coordinate 9,437,579 downwards.
TCAGTCACGTGATCTGATGACTAGTAAAATGAAAGTCAAACTCAAACGGTGTGATTTTTGGTTGCAACTCAAAATGAGGATGCGTTTGAAATGAAATCGCTCGCTATTACGTGATAACTAAAAATATACCTGCTACCTAATCTATCTCATCAAGAATGTAGGCATGGTGATAAGTTTCTGTTACTATAAGTGCTGTAAGAAAGTACCCTGATTTTTACCTGACTCTTTTATTGCTTATTGCAAAGCCCTAACACGGATATACCGCTATTCTGCTTGTCATTCCAGAGGTTGTTTAATAATCATCATATTATGAGAAACAAAATAGTTACCTACTTTTTAAACGAACCTACGTCAAATGATTTGGTCCACTAGACTGCCTTTCATTTAGAGCCTCATGTATTTATAGATATGTACAATATTTTTAGTTCAACAGATAACTATTTTCGGAGTTAATTCCGGCATTATTTTCAAGAGTTCTCGCAGCTGGCAATTTGATGGTATTAATCATAATTAATAATTTATAATGTGTGTCCGTAAAATGTGATTGATCTTGCAAAACCATTACAGAAATCTCGCAAAAAAAACACGTACACAATTTTATATTCGTATGCTCCGACTAATAAAAATGTACATAAAATTGTATAAATGAATACTCATCACGATGAACAAAAATAAAGCTTTTTGTAGTATTAAAATATTGTAAATGTGAATATTGGTTTTTCTGAACTGTGTGTGTGTTTTAATGAGTTTCTGATATTATAAAAGTTACGTCATTCTGGTGGAATATAAAAAAAGCTTGATTAAAAATATAGCTTTTAATTCAATATTTGTTATGTTCAAAATGTTAATTCTAGTAAAGAAATTTTTATACCACACAACAAGGTGGCAAACAAGCTTCCGGCCGGCTTATGGTAGCCTATAATGAACATTTGCAACACCAGAGGTGTCACTTGCGAGTTGCCGACCCTATAAAAACCTTATTACTCCTTTTTTGATGAACTCCACGATGTAGTGCTGTAGTCATTTGGAAAAATCTCGGCAGGTAGTTCATTCCACAGCCTGATTGTGCGTGGTATGAAACTCCTTTGGAACCGCACAGTTACTGTAAAAACATTCACAGTCAATGACTAGCTGTGGTAGCCTACAGGTTTGGCCACTGTATTGTGATATCAAAGGTCTTGTGTTCAATCTCAAGGCACGCAATGCTGAATTTTTGAAGTGATGTGCGTATTTGTCAGAATCACAAACGATGACGGAAAACGGACTGTATGCTTGTGATATGTCTTAATGGCGTGTGACGTCTACCAACCCGCGAGGTCTGGCGTGGTGGAATAAAGCCTATTCCCTCTCAAAAAAGAGGAAGCCCGTGCCTAGCAGAGGGACATCAAGCCGTCTATAAAGTAGCAACTGAATATAAGTGTTTGTGTTCGTCTGGGTGTTTCCTATGTATTATAAGTATGTATTTACAAAAAAAAAGTATATAAGTATTATATCCATTGTCTAGTACCCATAGTACAAGCTCTGCTTAGTTTGGGACTAGATGGTGCTGTGTAAAATGTCCCTGAATATTTATTTATTTATTTTATTTAACTTGGGTGCTATATTTGACGTCATAATATGTCAACGCAGTTCACGCCATCATAGCATATTAATCGGTTTAGCTTTTCTAATGCATCTGAAAGAACTATTTGTTATTTAACTACATTTCGTATACAGTATAGATTATAGCGCAAACGTTAGCCTTTGTGATGTTACAGGAAGATGAATCGGTTTCATTTAACCCGCTGAATCGTGAGCTCCGTATGGATCGTCCATCACTTACGAAGAATTGAATACGTCATCAATGTAAATCAACGCGCCCGCGTTGCGATTGGCCCGCTCCAAATATTCCAGCCAATCAGAGAGCCGTCATTCAAGGCGGGTCAATTATGAAAACAGACTTATACTAGATACTTTGAATTAAAATTATCATCAGGATTCAGTGTACCGATGTAGTCTGATGCGAAACACGTGTCAGACAGTCTCCACGTTTAGGGAGATACATGCTTAATGTACCTATGTGCCTATATGATACTATACAAAGGAGGGTTTTATAATTAATGCTAGAGATTTCTCGAAAGTTTTTAGTATCTATCTATTTAACATATCTTTTAATAATGTAGTGCTCTTTAATTACGATGTGACAAACCAGGCAAATGGTTGCATATAATTAGCTTATATTAGTTATGTCTTTATAATTCGTATAAAAGGGGCTTAGAACATATAAAACATATTTTAAAAACAGGCAACAAAAGACTACTTACTTAAAACTTACATAAAATATTTTCAGTGAACATTTCTTGTGAATTATTTAAACATGTTATTTAAAATGTTATGCCCTGTATTTATATTTTTGAATAACTGACATTGTGATTTTCGTTAATTTATTGCATAAACAAGAACAACTTTATTTCAAAAACAAATAAATACGTCCAAAAAAATTATGTTCAGACACTTGAGAACGCAATATTTAATTGCGTGAATGTCACCCTTAAGCATAGAGCAAGTTATAATCAATATATTATGATGATAATATTTTGGAAAGACATTTCTTACTACGGTTATCTTGAATTAAACGTATTAACAGGAATAATCAAAGTAATTATTTATTATTATTTCTTATGCTGGCATTCTCTAGTTAACGCATAATTATGAGGCTTTTGTTCAACAGCGAAAAAGCCTTTGTTCTCAGCTGTATTGAAGCCGATAATAGACTTTTATTATTAAGCGTACGTATAAACGCCTCCATGGATTTCATTACGCGGTAAGTGGATTGGATTTATCTTTTTGTTTAAGTACTGAATAGGAAAGTTATCTCATATGTGTGTTAGTATTCGTTTGAGTTTGTGTTTTATTCAGTTTCCAGTGAGGTTTATATTACCTAAATACCTAGATAATACTGATAATAAACTAGTGGTTAGAGCGTTGGTTTGCAATGAATGGTGGTGGATGTAGTAATTAAATTAGCGTGTGATTTGATTATGAAAATCCCATTGAAATCAAATGATCCAATCAGAGCTTGTAACGCATTAACAAAATTACCCGTCTACTAACACACACCTACCATCACGCCAGTATCTCTAGAGGGTTTGGTAGAGGTGTACTTATAGATATAACAAAAACTGTACGCTCTGAGTTTGCTGGTATGTTTATGATGCCTTGTGATATAGGGTGAGCCTATTACTATAAACCCGTAAGAATACAATCTCTGAGCTACTTGTTATGCATTAAGATTTTGTTTCCAATACCAAATGACACTTTACTCTATCAAGAAAAGTAATCTATCACCACCCGTTCAGCAGTTGGGCTTACCACCAATTATACTAAAAAAAATGAAAACGAAACATCATTTTTTTTGCCGCATAGTATAACAAATAATTTGTTAAGTTAGCCCTTACCCCAGGTAAAAATCTTAGGCACTGCCCAAACGAAGACACTTTATTTTCTTATGAACGATACAGCCATCAGTGAATATTATACTTTCGTATAATCAATATGAAATAAACTACCTACTAATTCTGTTCAGATACATACATAGTGTCTACATGTATGAAGTGTGTAGGTCTCCAGATTCTTCTACTTGAGTTACGTTTAATAAGCAACATAAACAAATTTTGAAATAATTATTGCTACGGCGCTGGGCAAATGGTTGAGTTGCAACTACAGCTTCCTGTGGCAAGCGTATCCGATTGGAGATAGCGGACACAACAACTCAGTTGTCTGTGATAGTAGGCTTCGAGTAACAAAGGGTGACTAAGTATGCGCAGTGCCTAACAAACGCATAGAAATAAAATGTATGGAAAATTACATTTTATGGAAAAACCAATTTTGTTATCCGTATACCTACATCATGTGTTTCGATTCGTTTAGCGATTCAAAAAATAAATCACAAATTATTTAGGAATAAATGGAATAAAGGCATTCTTATATTGTTTTTCAAATTACTTTTTGTAAAACAACAATATAAGAATGCCTTTATGACCAGGGCCAGGAATTTAAATTCATAATGTCAATCATTTAAATTCATAAATTCAAAATGTTAAATTCGTAATTGTTACGAATAAACGTCTGTACTGCAGGACATAGGAACATAAATAAGTTCCTATGTGTATATACATATATGTATGTGATAATACATATTTTTATTCATAATAGTATTAAAAAATTAAACCAGACACGTTCTAACGGAACAAAATTATACATTTTTATCACGTACCCAGACGAGGAACACCACAAACAACCGCAATATATTATCAGTAATAATTCACACAGTTATTGGAACAGTTCAGTAATTCAAGCACATGAAAACAAATTTAATATTAATTATATTTGGTATCGCGTAAAACCACAAACGCGTCGATTAAATTAATTGCTTGTGTGTTTATTGTCACTGCTGTATTTCGTTTTGTTGTAAGTTTTGTTAAAGTACTAAGTAATGTTTTCATCTCATAACACATACCTACCTAGTAATTGAGATTTGTTGTAGTCTATCATGCAAGTATAGTGCAACTAAATACACTTTAAAACTCCATCTATCACATATCTATCCAACTAGTATACGTAACACAAGCCTAGTTAGCTTAGCTCGGAACTAGATGGCGCTGTGTCATAATGTCCAGAAATATTTATTATTATTTTATGGGTAGAAATAGTGTAGAAAATTCTATTTCATATTAGGTAGGCCTTTAAAAGCCAGTCTCGTTAGTCTAGTGGGCGTTAGTGCGACTGTGACTTTATAAAATAACGGATTATGTTACCAGTTTGTTCAAATTACACAGGTTTTTAGACCGTAGGTCAGAAGCCCCGGATTTCACTACACTACCCTAAAAAAAGTAATAGAAAGCTCTGAGTGTGCAAACTTGGAAAATAACTTAAAACATGCGTGAATTAGTAATCTATGTATCAAAAGGTAGACGGTCAATTACCAACTCAGTAATAAAACTAGAAATCTCGAAAACCAATTGAAATTTTAACTTTAACGGGGGAATTGTGGTAGAGGGGTAAAGCCGTAGGCAACAGCTACTGAATATAGACAACAAAACATAGACGGCGAGACGCATTCATCAAACGCTGAGCGACGCAAAAGGCAGGGGTGTCGATTGTATAACGCTACCACTTTATCTAAGTCACTCAATACTAAATATACTTACTTGATTTTTGTGCATACATAAATCAAACAAGTGAATCCAAATGAGTGAATTATTATAGAGATATTTGTAAATAAAAGCGGAGCATAAAACAACCTTAAAACACAAACAAACAATAAATATTACTGATTCAAGAGAAGGCTTCAAATCAATTTAATAATTACTTGTTGTTAAGCAGTTATACCTACTATAATCTTTTATACATATATATATATATCAATATTTCCCTCGATCAAACGTACACAACTGAACCGATTTTAATCAGTTTTGGTATTGTTATAGACGGAACCATGGAAAAGGACGTAGACTAGTTTATATCAACCTACCACATGGGTGGAGCCGCGGGCGGAAGCTGCTGTTGGATAAAAATTCAAGTAAGTAACATATAAGTAACACCCTGGAGAACACTGTACTAAAAATACTGTAATAAAAATTGCAACACAGCTTATCCATACAGCGACAGTGAAATATTGTTGTATATTAACAGTTTATTTTACACGATAGACTAACGTTGTAGAAAGCTACATTCTGTTGAATGATTACTTTCTACGGTAGGTATTATTATATATATTTAACACCGCTTAATTATTTTTTTATTAATATTTTCTTAAGATTCTTAGAAAAACTAATCATGTGTTGTGGGTGCGTTCATTTTTATACAGACACATACTCAGGACGATAGTTCCAGCAAATATTTATTCCACGTTGATATTTATTACATTGGATACCGACTTTATTATTTATATTATGTTAACTATGTTCTATAAGTATCTATGAATAAAAAGTATATATAACGTTATATCTTATATCACAACATAATAATAAGCCGAAAAAAATACAAACGAACCCACCAATGATCAAAATCTAAGACCATAAATAAAATGTACAAGAAAAATATGGCTTACTTTCCCCATCAAAGCAGCAATGAGGATTTATGTGATTCGAAGCGGTCTGATTTGAATAAACATGTTATAACAAATGTCGCCGATAAGTTTCGCTTGTGTTCGTGAATATTTGAACTCTACTAATGCTGCATCTCTGTTATTATCTGCGAGTCTCGTATAACCATAATACCTACTTATACCCTATCCTAACAGATATTGAATACAAAACTTGTTTGTGTCTTGGGTCTAGTGAATTAATTGCAAACGTCCGTCTTTGCTGTCTGTGAGGTTTTTGAAACCATAACTTCCAGAAAAATAGTATGTGTTTCTTATATTATTTTAATTTAGGCGTGACCTGAGTCATGAATAATATACCTATGTACCTATAAAAATATAATATGTACCTATGTATTGTATCAACTATCTAGTTTCCGTAATACAAGGCTAGTTGCTTAATAATTAATGAATAGTGCTGTGTAAAAATAATCTTATAAATAAAAATCTCGTATCACGGTGTTTGTCGCTGAACTCCTCAGAAACGCCTCGACAGATTATTATGAAATTTTGTATGTATAAAATTTTTATATTTTATAAGGTCTGAGAATCGGTCTTAGGCTATTTTTATACCCCTAGACGACATGGATGTCTCTCACTTTCTAAAAATACGTATTACCCAAAATTTTCACTCTTCTAACAACCCTTATAATGTGGCAAGCTCTTATAACGTTTGCTGGGTCAGCTAGTAAGATAAATTTATTGATGTATTGACACTCAATAAAATAAAAAGGTAAAACCTCTTCAAAGAAGAATTATAAAAATACGACACAATTCTTGAAGTAGTTCAGTCTTCAGTAGTTTAACGCTTTCCGGACAATATAACTTTATATTAGACTTTCAAATGGACTTTTACAATCACATAACGCGCCGTTTAAATTTTATGATTTGTTCCCGAATGTGTTCAGATCCTTAAATCATGGAAGCTTCATAAAATATGCGTGTTTGCACCGAGTTTACTTACTATGTAATATCAATATTTAATGAATTCTGTATGGTAACATCAAAGCTCGTTACATTAATAAATAGTGGATGTGCACGATTATCGGTTGATATATAATTAATTGAATACAGAATATAGTAGCATTTCCATAATAATGTAAAGACAGAAAATTACATCGACTATTGTTTTTTTCTGATAATTATCAAAATCCGGCTTGAATTTTAATAACTGTTGTTGTACTTATTTAATAACCTATTCTCGCAATTATTTTCGAAATTGGTCAAAATCAAATAAAACAAATGATTCTATGGTTACAGTAGTTTAAATCCACTACTTGTAAGTACAATCAACAATATTCGCGGTAGATCACTTTTCACCCTTATTGTTATAAGCATACGATCCAATAGTCTACTGGCACGTTTGTTCAATGTAGGCAGTACGTAAACAATAAATACATGAGGCCTCAATCCTATGTAGCATGTTCGAACTCTCAGCAAATTTTGCGTTACATATGCAAATCTCGTTCAAATTCCGTACAACTTAGCTTACATAATAAATCAGCACGATTCCTGTCGACGCTAGGCTTGCACCGACCCTTTCAATTAATTCAAAATTGAGAGGTAATGTCGCTTTAGTAAACATCTATTTCGAAATGCGGTTCTTTAGACTTTATTTATATAAATAGAAGTATGATTATAGCATGATATGTAATACTTACTATGGATAATTAATTTTGTAAATGTAAATAATTAAAGTGGTTTTAGGTAAAGATTTAAAAAAAAAAAATTATATATAATTTGCATGTAGTTCTCTCGCGATGAACCACTGAACTCTTGAACCGATTTTAATGAAACTTTGGAGACCGTGTCCTGTTCTAACTAGAGAGATGTGATAATATTTATATCAATTTATAATAACTATGAAAACATCGTGAGGAAACCTGCATGTCTAATTGATGGTTTCGATGGTGTGTGAAGACTGCCAAGCCGCACTAGGTAAGCGTGATGGACTGGGTTTGGTGGTTATGATGACAGTAATCAGATATTTTTTTTTGCAAACCAACGAATAGCTCAGGCACAGGAACGCGTAGCCAAATCTGTTTCTACGTGAATATTTTATAGTCGGTAGGTATGAGTTTGTTCATTCGTTTGTATGTGAGTTGTTCAAAGAGCTATGGAGTTTGCTATGCTAGAAATTCTCTTGTGAATTGAGTAGGTACCGAACATGAAACAAAGGTCGAAGATATCGTATGTGTATTGCGGGATTCCAGTGGAAATGGGCAGAGCACTTAGGTAGCTGGAATGATCTCAGGTGGAACAAAGCAATCACTGAAGGAGGATGCGAGAGGTTAGGCAATTTGATGGTCAATTGAAATTGTTGAGGCTGTAGAGACTTTTTTAGGAATCACTTCCACTATATCACTAAAGAAGTGATATTTTTATACTAATAAGGTGGTACATAAGCGTACGACCCATCTAATACGGTTAACAGTTACCTCGTTAATAGCTTATGCGCGTCTGCAACACCTGAGAAGACGCTCGCCTGTAAAAACTTTTTTATTTCTTTTTTGAAAGACCCCGCTGTATTTTTTTTGGGGGAACCTTTGGCAGGTAGCACATTCTACGGACTTTATTAAATGTATGAATTTCAATGTAAAGTCGTTCAAAATAGTTAGAGTACCTATTATTTATTGTACAATTGGCAGTCTTATCACTAAAAGCATTTTTTTCCAGACAACCATTGGATGGACATAAGTTGACAGAAGGAGAAAACGAGTACTTCTGATTTGATTAAATTTAATACATATTTAAGCAAGTTATTAAACTTGTAGCAGTGCAGTACTTTTAAAAGCTCTTCTTTTAAAATATTATGCTTTGTTGCAATTGGGACCACTAGACAAAGTTGGCAATGTTGAATATAAGGACAAACAACTTTCAATGAAAAAGAAATACGTTACTCAGCAATTGCATACCCGTAGCAAAGGAAATAAGTATTCATTTGAATAAATCTTTATTTCTTATAAGCTTTGTGGCTCCATATCGCTGCATGGCATAATAAATCTGCTTCAATACAACTGGTACAATTACTGTATGATTAATTACAATTAAATAGGTAACATCTACACTATTCATATAGAAAATATACTGATGCATAATTATATGGTGCCATGACACATATAAGCCATTTAAACTAAAAGCAGCCAACATTTGGGCCAATGTTTGTTTCACATCTATCGGAACTGTGTTTTTTTTAGTAAGAGAAAAGGGGTGACTTATGGCTCATTTCACATTGGCGCAGTCTGAGCGTTGCCTTTAATAAAATACGTAACAAAAGACGCGCGATACCGTGCGCATATGCACGCATATATTCCTTTTATTAGACGCTGGTAATGTAAATGTAAGCTCATCATTTTAACAGAATCATATTTTCAATCAAATAATACTACCTAACAATAACGTATTTAATTAATAAAGGTTACTAAATAAAGAAAAAAGTAAAGAAACTTAGAACACCAACAGTGAAGTATTCAAGTGAATTCAGTGTTTTATAAAATTCCATCTATTGGTAAACATCCTTATGGAGCGTTGCGGCTGGGCATATATGTATATCCTGGACAAATATATCCAATAACTACTTACATAAACTAGATCCTAGTAGAAAACTAAGTGTAATGTAGAAGTATAAGCCATGTTTTAGGGGTTACAAAACATTATTTCTTTTGACACCTCTGTCAAAACTGAATGAAACTTTTTTTAATCTCACAATGAGACGTAAACGATGACGAGAATATGCAAGTTCTAAAGTAATAGCCGCGCCACACAGACCAGCGTGATTTATATTTATAGAGAAGAGATAAAAGCTTTTACACTGATTGTAAGGTTAGACAGGGTGGGGAAATTGTATGTATCCTATGTTAACAGACAGACTTTACAGCCACATAAAGGTACCTTATTAGATCTACAGTTCGTAGAAAGTTTAGTTAGAATCCGTTTTATGTCTAGTACCAGGGGCCGTACCACAACGTTATTAAGCAGTCTTACTTAAGTTGTTAAAAAAGGGATGGCGCTTTAAAGGTTGAATAGCGCCATCTCTCTCTTACAGGTAAAATCGTGTGTCAATAATTGGATCTTTGTTTATTGTTTTTAATATTGACCCGAGTTGTATGATGAAAATTACAGTAAGTATCTATAATTAATCACGCAGTTAAAGTAAGACAGAGTTTCGGGTACTAGATTTCGCAGATACATGACCAAAGATAATAAACTCGTTAGTTGCCAGTTTAACAAGAGAGGTTGGTAATCAAGCGGACCATTAGATCCTAAGATTTTACCAGAATTTAACTATTAAACCACGTAATCTTCTTAACAGTTATGCTAAACTATTCTTAATCTAGAAATATATGGTGAAAGCCTATAAGAACTTTCAGTATGTAAGTAATTCTCTTAAAAAACATTTAGTTAGGTTAGTCTAGTTTCGACTTCGAACACTAAAAAGGCAATAAAAAAGACAGGTTATCGATTATCGGTAAACGGTAAACTCCCAAACGATTCTCCATTACTATATACACTTTTATATTCCTAAATTAAATTCAGGGGAAGGTCGCTCTTTTTCAATTAGAATTCAATTAAAATGCGGGGTATCTACCGTTTAATTTTTCGATATAGGCCAGTACACAAACATAGTGCGAATAAATCTTTAAAGCAATTCAAACTCAATTACTAGAGTTTACTTTCGCCTAATGGGAAAAGGTTTCCCTTTGTTACGAGTTGATTTAATTCGTTTGTGTTTGGACATTGGATACTATTGACACAAAGGTGGCTGACGGTTACGATTTCCATTGTAGAAAAGGTATTGACATCAATAAAACTCCATTATTGCTGACTTTAGCCGGCTGCATTCGATGCTGTATTTCTTGGTTTATTTTGTGTGCATTTCCACCTTTTCTGTATTGTTCGACATTTACTTGGAAACAACAATTTTAAAATAACCACTCTATTTTATTTGAAGTTGTTGTTTTAGAGACTTGCCATAGAATTCTTTAGATGGAGGTTTAAGGATTATATATTCACAATAGTATATATTATTGAATAGGTAATATTCTTGGATTTATTTATCATAGATTCTACATTTCTTACAAACAAACCTACTTTAAATTAAATTGTTTAATTGATATATAAGTAATTTATTAGTTATTAATGCATTTAATTTAACAGCATGTTTTGGATGAAAAGCTGTGGTAGCCTAGCGGTATGACCAGTGGACTGAGATGTCAGAGGTCTCGAGTTCAAACCCAAGGCACGCACCACTGACTTTTGGGAAGTTATGTGCGTATTTATCACATGCTCAAACGGTGAAGGAAAACATCGTGAGGAAACCTGCATGCTTGAGAGAATTCTCGATGGCGTGTGAAGTCTGCCAACCCGCAGTAGGCTAGCGTGGTGGACTATAGCCTAATCCCTCTCAATTGAGAGGAGACCCGTGCCCAGCAGTGGGACATTAATGGGTTGATGATGATGATGATGATGGATGAAAAAGTACGGTACTTACTAAGCTAATTTATTACGACATACTTTTAATTATTATTCTTAAAGTAGTACTTAATGCAAATTTCGAAAATAAATATGAATGTGAGATACAAAAAAATAAAGCACAACCGTGGAATAATATATTCACGAATATTACAACAAAGAACTAAAACAAGACTAACATATTTATAACCAACTTCAATCCCAGTGAATACATAAAAGTAATATGAAACTTCGTCTCGAAACGCACGTCAAAATAACATCAAACAAATACTAGTGACGCAGTCTCAATGCTAATGTCCTTGATCTTTTGTAAACTTTGTTGATAAAGTCCCTAAGGACATAACTACTTATTTTGCATAGTATCTTGGGAGTTAAGGGAGGAAGCTATTTTAGAAAAGATAAAAGCGGTAAATTTTAGAAGTACTTTATTTGCGTGACTCTATTAACAGTGCAACGTCACTTACTTCTTTGATCATATTCCTTTATAGTCAACCTGTCACTGGTCAGGTGATTAAAAACGGTTAACGATGAAGAACTCAAGTCTCCTCTCATTTAAGACTTAGTAGAGATGAAGCTGTACAGACTATACCCTAAGCTCCCTTTAGTCCAGGTAGCCTAATATCTCTTAAATGAGAAAGCGGGTTGGCAGGCTTCATATGCCATCGCGAAAATCTCTCTAGCATGCAGGTTTCCGCACGATTCTTCACCATTTGAGCACTCAAAGGTCAGTATTGTGTGCCTTTGGTTTGCACTCAAGAACTTTGACTTGCAAACAGTCTGTTACTTGCCTAGTTGCCGTCATAGCGTATATCACAGTTATCATATTCCTTTTATTAATTTATAGGATTCCGCACCCATTACTTATTTATTGCTTGAGATTAATTGGTGTAGTTTTAAAACGAGTAAAATGTTTCAACTTGAGGTCATACATTTGTTTGCTGTAGACAGAAACGATAGATAAAATGTATTATATTTTTATTTGGCTACCTAGAAACATCTCTTGTCCAATCCACTTTCCTTGGGTATGCAAAAAGACGCCTTTTCTATTTATCAGACCAAATATTTGTTTCTTGTTTTTGATGGTAAGATATTTATGATTTCCCTTACCAATAACGACAGCTCTATCCTGCCCTAAATATGATTTTCGGCTTGCAAAGTTTTACTTCGAATGGCCTCCATAAATTACCATAAATATTCGCTCTTTTGCTAACAAAGCCGGAACTGTTGATTTCAGATAGTTTATACGGTCAATTACTGAGTTTATTTTATTCAAGAATGTTCAATTTTACTGCTCACGTGTACGGCTTAACGACTTCTTTGCTGATGGGATTTTTTATGTTCATTGGGATGAAAATCCCAGAGAATTCATATACCTTTTACATCAGGAATTAATTCTGTTATAAAAGAAGAGTTTTCTGCATCCTCCATGACATTAAGATTTTAGTTTGTTAGTGTGGAAATAATTACAAATCTTATAAATATGTATACCTGATTGAAATGATGCTATTATAATTGTCATAACAACATATACCATTGAGTGCACTTGACTATAGGTACACTTTGTGTGTACTACAGCAAACCTACAGACATTCAGTGTAACGATGTAAATATCGTATAAAAAATGCTCCATAACTGTGCTCTCAAAAAAGCAATGCGGTATTCAAGCCTTTTTAGGCAAATCCAATTAAGGCGATAAAAGATAAAACACGATCTTTTTAAGCGGCTCTGAAATATTAGAACTAGCCGAGGAAGTCGTAACTTGGTGGCATTATAGCAGTAAGTTTCTGAATTGTTTATACAAGATCTAGGTGTTACAGAGGCTTCTATTTCACGTAAATAGTGTTCTTACATAAGTTGTGATAGCCTAATGGTGTGACCGAGTGTCCATTAAGTCCGTAAGGTATCAAGTTCAATCTATAGATAAGAATTAGCATAATTGTTCAACCCTAGGCTCGCACCACTGACATTTCAAAAAGTCAGTGGTGCGTACCTTGAGACGTATCTTCGAAATGACGTGCACATTTATGTGAAGGAAAGCAGATTATTATAGATGCCCAGCTGTGGAAGATCAAACTGGTTTGTTGGTCTAGTGGCTGTAAGTGCCACTGCAGTGACGGACGGACGTGCAGTGTTATTGGGTTTTTCTTTGAAATTCTCAGTAGCAGCTGGGAGTTTGGATTCGTGCCCGGTTGACGGCAATAGGCTCGCTAGGCTCGCCCAGTTGCCCTATTATATGAGACCTGAAACGTACCGGTGAAATGTGGGTGCATGTACGTTAATACACCTCTACCTAACCCATCGGTGATAGCGTAAGCGTAATGGTATGTATGTAGATCTTTGATTTATGGTTGCCATATCCCGCTTGCCACCGTTCGTCTACGTTCCAGTAGGCTAGCAACCTGAAACCAAGCTTCCAACAACCACTATAAACTACTTCAATTTATCATTTCTTTAATAAATAAATAAAACTTTGAATAGCAATAAACTTGTTACAGTATAATATCTTTCTTCGTTATTATTGTAAGTATATATTTTTTAATTGTTACTTTTGTTTGTAACTCTCATAGTCGCAATGGAGTTGGAGTATTGCCAGTTCATTTAAAAATAACAAAACTTTCATGACTGTTTCGTTTGTAATCCTTCCTCTTGGATGTAACTACTCTAGTTTACAAAAAATATTCGTGATGGCATGACCGATGAAATAATAATAATAATAAATAAATATATATTTTTAATTGAATATAGTAACTATATACATTTATTATAACGTATAGGCTAACTATGTATACAGATACCACGTGGAGAAAGCCGCGGCCGGAAGCTCTTTTGGATTATGTCCGTATATTGTAACCAATTTTCGAAGGAAAGTAATCTCCTAAATACGTCGTAAGTCTTCCTCGTCATCCGCAGCCAATGAGATATGACAGAATAGCGGAAAAATAAATATAAGCTAGGTCTAGCGGATAGGCGCGTAATCCTTAATAAGGTCTTGAGTTGGGATCCAATCACGTTCGAACTACGAAGAGATGGATTTGAGGTCAGTAGAGGCATCAGTAGATTAGTGTAATATTTGACAAAAAAAAATTTTAGTCTAATTGGAAATAGGTTTATTGAAATAAAACTACTTTCTACGGACTTTATCGTGGTATATTGGAATCGTTTTTTTTACTTGAAGTTTTGGATTCTTTACAATACGGATATTGCCTGCACATCCGTTTAAAATAGTGTTATTAAAATTTCTAATATTTATGTAAGTATACGAAATCAATTAAAGAATTTTGTCACTCTTATTCTAAATACACTCCCTCTAGTTTACGCTTATTACGTTTAACTTTCATTTATCATTTATAATTAATTATACGGTAAAATAGGGAACAAATTCCAGCATGAAAACAACCCTGTCTGTCCTAACCAATCACACTAGAACAGGGATAAATTAATATTAATTTCCCTTTAGCTCATGTCCTTTGTGCCAAGTATCGACAAACGGACATCCCCGCGTTGCTTTAACATAATTTGCTTGCATATATTGTCTGTTATTGTGCGTAGACTAAAGCAAGTACATTATTAGACGTATATTATCATGGCTTTCGTTGATTTGTCATTCATATTAAGCGCTTATGTGTAGGTAATTAGGTATTATGTTTGTATGTGGGCCTCAATTTTATTCAAATTTATTATTGTAGCACGCAATATTCTAAAGTTGAAGCTACTGATACAACTGGGTCAGCTGGGATGATAAAAATATTCTAGAAATATAACCCACCTATTTAGGGCTACCCGGCCTATAAGAAAATTACTCAGAGATGGTAAAGTACACCAACCTTACCATACATGAGTATTTAGAAAAATCTTATGGGTTAGGCGCAACTTATAGCCGTTTACCGCGCGCAATTCTAATTACCGAGTGAATAAAATACCCAATACCAATTCTCAACTAGCAAACAGCTCAGGACTTCGTAAATAGCAACCGTGCATGCTTCCGTTTGTGGCCACACAATACCTGTTAGGCAATCAAGAAAGTCCACATAAATCTTTTTACAGTCCGTTAAAAAGTATTAAGAAAAAATATATACCCACATCTCTTCGTATACTACCTAATCATTATGCTAATGCTAAAACGCCATAAAAATTGCAATAATATTGAACGATTCCGCGAAGTTGGTAAAAGTTTCGAATAAGAAGTAGCTGAGGCCGGAAATTGGGAAGATCAAAGGGCAGATTTTTCTGGAAAGAAGTTACGATTTGTGATCAAGAAACATACTTTTTTATTTTGACGAAATTCGACAACCGCATTTTAGATATAGGAAACTACTGAATCCTGAGTTTGTTGAGAATTTGTTTTTAATTCTACGTGACTTTAATAATATGTTAATAATTTTAAAAGACTGCGTTTTTATCGTTTAATGCTACGTTCGAATACAGCTAAAAATATGTTATGAATGATAAACGGCAGTCATACACGTATTTTCATTTGTCGTTTAGGAAATGATATAGTCCGTTTATCAAAAATGAATACTACTTTCAAATCATTGGATAACTTATAAAAGTAACAAAAGGTTTTTGGATATTAGTACGTATCTAAAAAAGATCGGGGTACAGACTCTTATGACTTAGTGCGCTAACGACTGTAAAAATTTCAATGATATGTTATGTCAGAATTCAAAGAGTTCCTTAAAACCTACAAACTATACTATGTAGCCGCCGTTTTAGAACCAAACGGCCTGTTACGTGACGATGGCAAGAGACCAGATGGCATGTCGTTACTTCCTTGGAAGTTGGGCAGGCCTCTGGTGTGGGACGCAACATGCGTAGACACTCTAGCGCCATCCCATCTTCCCAGTTCGGCGAGCCGTGCTAGCGCTGCTGCTGCAGCTGCGGAGACCACCAAGCGGCGAAAATATATCAATTTATTTAATAGTTATATTTTCGAGCCGTTTGGGGTTGAAACGCTTGGGTCATGGGGTCCGAGTGCCTTAGCACTCTTCAAAGAAATTTCGAAACGCTTGGTCGACCTTTCACGTGACCCAAAGGCTGGCGTTTTTTTCGGACAAAGAATTAGCATTGCCATTCAACGTGGCAATGCTGCCAGTCTTCTGGGCACTCTACCCCCTGACAGCGTCGGGGACGAGTTTTTTGACGCCCTATAACTTCTTTTTTTTTTTTAATTTTATTTTTTAAGTTTGTAAATATTAGTTTTTAATTAATTTAAGATCTGTATAATGTGTTTTTAATTGTATCATATTTCTTACAAACTATACTATTACCAAATAATAATAACTTTAGATTAATGTTCATTTTCATCTTCCAAAGTTTACCAGTGTTTGATAACTCACAATACAAAAAGAATATATAAGACTGAGCAAAAAGTCTGTTTTTGAACAAACATTTCTAACTATCGCCTTGCTGTGAATTTTTACACGTTTTGCCCGTAAGGTTCATAATGAGATTTACTTGGAAAGGAAAAAGTTTATCAATTTCTCAGAGCTCGGACATCGTAACAAGATTAGGAGTTACTGTAGGAATCATAATAAGTGGTAATGAGTTTTGTATATTTAGACTTTTGTTTTATGTCTTTTTTCCTTAATAGATCTATTTCGTATCATATAAAAACACAGACAAAGTAAAGGAAAATATTCTTTATGTTATTTATATACAGACGGGCTATTTATAGATTGTGAGGAATTATGGCTGAAGTTTACGGCTTAGATTCATAATCATCTTCATATTTTCATATAGTCTCGTAGAAACTAAAAGTTGAGGCTTATTGTGACGCCAAAAACAAACCCACAAAGTAAAATTGTACATGATTTATTTGAATAGGTATCTAAACTTAATATTTAAGGGCTTGTCTTGCTCCTATTTATTTTACTGAAACAGTAAATCTGTCAGTAACAAATAGTATCACTCCAAAGTCAAGTCAATAAGTTTAACAGCTTTTATTATTTGAAATATATAGTTATCCGCCTTTGTCATCATGATATCTGAAAAGTGAAACGGCACTACATCACTAAAAACCCTTTTCAACTATCTCTTATCTATGTGATAGGATGAGGGAGATAAAAAACACATGTCCGATTTTTCACAACGTAGCTTAAACAATGTCAAATTAACAAACCCCGTATATTATGTACTAGTGATGATCAAACAAAGATTACAAGTGAAAGCACTCGAAGTCAAAACCAGTGACATGAACATAATTAGACCACAACATACCGATCTACTGCGAACCACATTACATCATTAATTTGGTTCACGATCGCGCTAACGATGTTCGTTAGTTACAGTACAACACTAGTTCTCATTACAATGATATGGAGGACTGAGACGCTTCAATTATTACGTTTTAATTACCTACAGACGTCGTTTGCGGGCTCATTTGATTCTTCCTTCGTCTGGTGTTTGTTTGGTTCGGTAGTCATTTTGCTAATTGAGTTCGTCTGTTAACAAGAACTAGGGAGCTTAAGCGTGTTTCTGTTTATCGGAGGTATGAGGATGGCAACTGAAATTTGCACTAGTGAATACCTTATAAAATAAAATTGTATGATACGTATAAGAATAATGAGTAAATAAAACTATTTTTTTGACGACCCATTCAGTCCAGCGGTAGTTAACACTGCTTTCTGTGGTATGGGTCCCGGGTTTGAATCCCGGTAGGGACAAATGTTTGTGTGATGAGCATTAACATTTGTATCCGAGTCATGGATGTATAATATGTATTTATTTACAAAAATAAAGTATGTATGTAGTATATCAACCAACTAGTATCCGTAACACAAGCCTCATTGCTTAGCTGGGAACTAGATGGCGCTGTGTCATAATGTCCAGGAATATTTATTTACTCATTATTATTTTACGGATATTATGGCGGTAAATTGACATGATTGAATCGCAACGTTTCGGATCCTTCACGGCCAAAATGGTGGTGTGCAGATTGACTGAAAGATTGACCAGTTTTATTTCTGAGTATCTAGTATTTGTGTAAGTGTAAGAAATCAGAATGTTTATATTTGGTAAAATACTTAGGCGGTATTATGGTACACGATTTTAAATTATTAGAATACACAAACGTCGTACCTTTAAGCTAAAAATAACAACAAAAGCGTACCTACAGTAAGTTAATGATAAAAAAATAAGCAAAAGGATGAAACGTGTCGCTATAAAAAAGTTATTATCACACGACCTGGTTTCATCCAGGTCTAAAAATAGATCTTTCCCTTTTTTGCTGCTTCCCCGGATTTCACCGCGTTTACTGTTGCCACGTTTTTGCATCAGCCGGTGATCACGGCTAACGACCAGTGTGTGACCAGTTATAAAAAAGATAAATTTATATAAAAAAAAGAACGGACACGTCAGAGGCGTCAGAATAATGGGATTATAATTTATATTGTTGTTGTATATTTATGTTGAAATTTTACGAAACTTGATAAGAAATCATAGTTAAAAACTTTGATCATTTTACAAAAGTAGAAGTTACACGCGCCGTCACACCTTGGTTATAAGTAATTAACACACACATTTCACAATTAAGACGCTGAACTAGCGTTCACATTATTTTGATTCGTATAACAGATTTTTCAGTCTTGATAGCGACACTGTATATACGTATAAACTGTATAAACGAAATGTATATCAAAGTGTATGTTAATAATATTTTAAGCCTCTTTGTTTACTACATCATAATTATTAGCATCTATTAGTATATTTAGCTACTAATAGTACCTAAATATACATAGGTACATTTCTACATTGTCATGCCTGAAAAAATCCACTAGGTATTAATATTTTGATTTACCGTAACAGATTATGTAATTACAATTATTATCGAGAGCAATAAGCGTATTAGTATATAATAATGATACCTTATGATTAAACTAGCTGTAAAATATTCATAGTAATATATATATTTTAAGGGCATTATTGCAGCGCTTGAAGGATAAAGTGCTTAGTCAAAAGTTTTTTACTCGAATGTAAGATCATAATTATATTCATAATTTGCATATAAATGTTTGACTGAGAGAGGAGAGAAAGAGAGATAATATATTTAAAAGAACTTGCTCTTGAATCATGTATAAAAATTCTGTCGGGTTAAACTAGGCAGGTATACAAATGAACCAAACACTAAGAAGAATGAATCTTAGTTCTCTTAAAATGTAAAAAGTTGCAATAGATTTAGATATCATTTTTTTAATATGCTTTTTGCATTCAATATTAAGCTAAATCTACTAAAGTTGTAGCTCAAAGTGAGCTTGTTATAACTCAAACATGTCTTAAATTACTTAGTTCAAAACCCAAATTGACCTATTAAGACGTAATGTTCAGTATATCCAATTAAGCTAACCCTATGCCTTTACAGCAAAACTTAATCGGATTAACAGAATAATATAAAGTTATTACTTGGAACAACGTTGTTGAAATCCTCGAACTGTGGTACAATGTTACAAATGTACGCCTACTTACGCAGTTCTGGCCTGGTTTGGCAGACATTCTACGTATCTAATTTATTCATGATTGAAACGCTTAAATTCTAATACCCGAGGCAAATTACTGTAACATAAACACTCAGTAATGTTAAAACCTACTTCGTGAGCCTTGTTGTTCTTAGTATAATTTAGGCAAAAACATAATATACTGAGTACATTGTCTTGATTGCTTCAATGCCTAGGGCGCATGATTGTTATCAACAATAATTGTGTCGTAATGAAACCTACATTGTCTTATAAAGATAATGGTGCGCGCTTTTCGAATATGAGCAAATATTTAATCTTTAAATGTCTGTTTACGTTTAAAGGGAGTATAAACATCATTCACTTCACATTCACAACGGTCACTACGATAAGTGTAAATACTGACCAAGTATTACACTGTGCTAGTCATTTTGCTGAATGGCTTCTTAACCAACAAACGCGGTCTGATCTTAATCCATTTACGAGAGTACGCGACGTGACTGCCGATCGAACTTCGCACCCTTCCAGTAAACCCTTTTTCCGCCTCGCCCCCTATAAATTTGTCTTTAGCTGCATTTTACGACACCCATAAGATTCTGCCTGTGGGTATTTTTAAACGCATCGACCAACAGGGTAACATTTTAGAGGAAATGTATTTAGAAAATTTTTGAGTTGCTCGAGACTAAGTTATAATCATACTGATCAATCAACATGTATGGTTATGTTATTTAAAGATGGGTGATCATTTATAAAATCTCTTTTTCCCTTTAAGGAAAACACGTTGATTCCTCGGTTTCGATTGTCATGATATCTATGGCTGTCGGTATTAATTATATTTTAGAAGCAACCCGCTCCGGTTTCGCACGAGTAGCAGATTATGTATGCCCAAATAATCAATCGATACTTAATCAATCCGCCCATAGGTAAAAATAGTATGAATATCAATTTATACGGTAGTTATTGAGTTTATCGCGTTCAGCCAGACTGACAAACGGGGCGAGAGAACTTTGTTACCTATATAATTTGTAGTGATGATTTTTTTTGTCAATAAAAACTTAGAGTGCTCACAGAATATTTGTCAATATTGTTTGTCATGCCACTCGAGTAAACTGCAGCTATGTATGTTCGGCGTAAATACGTATGTTAACAAACCGCGTAGGTAATATAAAATGTTCCTACCTACATACACCGTGTATGCTCGCTTAGCAACAACTAAGCCATTAGCGATATAAGGCTAATGTAGTACATAAGTAACGATGTTGTTAGCTTATCGTACTGGCCTCCGACCTTATCGCAAATTGTTAGACTCGACTACACTTGCGATTTGCGTACAAAGACACTTCCTGTTTATTCCTGACGATAAAACTGGTTATAATGTTGTTTGTGAAAGTATGTAAAAGTAGAAACGCGAAGCAAAGTTTTGAATATTGATTGTGTCTCTCATGAAGCCTTTTACTGTCCCACTGCTGGGCACGGGTCTCCTCACATTTGAGAGGCATTAGGCTATTGGACTATACCCTAATCCAGCGCTTACCTACTGCGGATTGGGAAATTTCACGTGTTATCGAGAAAGTAATTTGTTTTTCATTCATCATCGTTTGAGCATTTTTATAAAATACGCACAGCACTTTGAAAAGTGAGGTGGCGTGGTTTGAAGTCGATACCCATATACACCATGACGTATTGAATGTCTCTGTGATTACTCCTAACAATTACCCTACAGTTTGGTTGTAAATGACAATCCGATTTATTCATAAGGGACTCATTGTATCCTATTTCGATATAAATTTAATATCGATTTAAAACTATAACATTTTTGATATTTGCCAATTATAAGAGTACATAAAATGTTCCGTTAAACAAACAGTTTTGATTAAATATAGTTAACGTCAAATATTCATTTCGCTTCAATTATATTTGTTAACTGCAAATAAGTTATGCTTGAGTATTAAATATTGAAACTAACATTAAAGCTATTTAAAAGTTTCGTATAAAAATCACGGAAAGAGGTTTATATTTATAAACATTGAAAAAGATAGCACCACTTTCATCATCACTACAAAACGTGTGTATATTAGTTTATTTTTATTTTTTTTATTATGATTGTGACCAAAGGTGTAATAATCTATTCTGTAAAACTATTAATTAAAGTACAAAATATAATGAATGTCATCTAAAAACCCTATTGCCCGCATAGAACATTTATCCTTTTTGTTACAAATCCAGTTCCACGTAACTTTTTCAGGGAGCATTAGCAACGGTCGTCACTGTTTCAAAAGCTCGGATTATCAAATGGTCACAATTTGTCTTTATGTCAATATGATTCAGCGTGTGGTCATCCTAAGATAAAGGAGCAGTGTGAGTCTATAAATTGGCAATCAGGCCGGACTCCTCGATTCAAATGCTGTGGGGATTGCGTCGAACATGCACAGGCTCAACAGGGAATTGAATTGGATTTAAACAGATAAACTGCCCATATCATTGATTGTTGCCAGTATTCGGATAAATATTTACACCCGAGAGTAAACCGCACGTGTGTCAGAGTGGTAACAATTATTTTTAATGTGTTTTCGAACCATATTTGTTTACGTGTGTTGTTTGTTATTATTGAGAACACTTTGAAAAGTATTCTGTGTTCTGTTGAATATTTTAAAACATTAATCGTAGCCCGAAATTGCCAATATAACGTTTCAAGAGATTTTGTAAATATTGTTGTTTTTGCGTTGTAATTACTCATTCAACAATGTATGTATTTACAAAAAAGGGTATATACCTATCTACATAATAATATAGTTTATCAATCATCCAGTATTGATAACAGAAGCCTAGTTGTTTACCTTGGAACTAGATGGCACTGTGTAATAACATCCGGTTATATCTACATATATAACTTACATGAACCATTTTTTCCTGCATTCATTGATGAAATTATCGCCGTACATCATTTGGTTCTTCTCATTTAAATTAACGATTACTATGAGAATATAAAATGGCAAAAGTAGCTCTTAAAACTAGCTCAATAAGGTTTTACTTTAGACAGTCGCGTATTTCAACTGCTTAGCATATTTCAAGTTTTAGTATTCGCAATCAACTAGGGATAAGGGGCTCTTGCCCTAGTGATGGTGGATGGCGGGGTAGCAATTTGTCACTACTAACTGTACTTACCCAATGTGCTCCGAGATGTAGGTTATTTGTGCGACCCAAAACTTTATAGCCATCTGAAGTTTCAAGTGGTGACGTAGTACGTGTAGCTTCGAGTTTTATTATACAGTAATATCCTTTACCTTTGAGCTGTTCATACATTTTAATCTTATGATCGGTTGTGGTGTCTAGATGTATGTAGATAGGTTGCTTTGTTGGACTCCAACTTTTCAAGACACACAGGTCATTAGAAAACAAAAATGCGCGTCTTAACTATTGTACATATATTATGCATTATATAAACAAAAACTTGTGTAGTGACCATTAAGAGTTCGAAAAACAAGCCTTCTTAATAGGATTTAATTGAACACTTGTATGATTGTTATATAGCAGTGTCTAGGAACACAGGAGGTGCCGTATTGTGAAAAAAATTGCAAAACAATAGGCTGGTGTACTTTTGTGCCATATGCATCCATAACCACTGAAGTTACAAGGCAAATGACATATAAAACTTGAAATCTTAGAGTAGTAATAGGCGAGTTAAAGCCTGTGGCTTACAGGTTTAAAATACCGTTTGCTTTTATGACCGTGTACCATATATATTTGTGCCAGTAAAAGTACAAAATTCTCTATATTTTATGATAGTGTCAAAGCCTTTTCTATTTCGTCCCAGACACGGACAGGAAAATTAGTCGGCAAAATAAACTCATAGAGCGAAGCTGAATATTTAGAGTTTATATTACTTCCTGCGGTCCATACACATTCCACGTGTGATGAAAGCAAATCGATATCAAAAGTGAAAACAACTCTACAATCGAGACGGCACAAACTTCACATTTGTTCTCACACTCGTAAACTAACTTTTAGGAGTTAGCTCACCCCTAGTTTGTAGTTTCTACAACAAAAATGGCATCTGAAACGTTGCTTAATTTGGTTTCACCAACATCCGTGAAGGTAGTTCAAAACTCGTTTGTTCCATTTCCAGAGGCGATTCCTGTTAGAATGTAGCGAGGATTTTTTTCCAATACAAGTACAGGCGCAACATGATAAAGACTAATGATCGCTTGAAGGTTTAACGAGTTAAATTATGTAACGAACAAAAATAATTTAGGTACGCTGTTGATCAGGCTTCGTAATATTGAATTTTTTAATAAAAATATCGCAAAGGTAGTCAATTTTATTTTGTTTTTTATTTATCCGGTATATTTTGTTTCGTGAGCCCTTCGTAACGAGAACGATTTTGGATTAATAAAAATGTTTTGCATTACATATATATGTATCTTTCATAACATTGCTCAGTTATAATAACACAGTTAAATGACTCTTTAATTACACTTTAATATTATGGAAATGTCTCTTCATTTCAGAGGTCTGATGATTCAAAATTCAACAAGAAATTACTCAACAGTCAATTGTCATAATTTAACAGCTAAGATTTCTGTAGTTACAGAGTTAAAATCCTCTCTCTAGATTTTTAAATTACATTTCTGTGGCTTAGCTTGAAAAAGTCGTTACGGCCTTTGCGGACGTGCAATGTAACTAGTTGAAGTCATTAGAGTCGAAGTGACAACGGCCCGCCTCCTGTGAAATGGCTAATTGCGTCGCCCCCCTCCCAATTGTGGGCGCGTAATTATACCGGCGCTCCGACACACACAGTAATAAATGTAACGATTAATGGAACACTGAAAAATTTTACCGTTTGGTGTTTTTGAACTGTTAATTGTCGCTTTGGCGGTGACAGCAAATTAGTTTTGGAATTAAATGCTCAGTAAAAGTGAATCTATAGTAACTTTATTCTGAAAATGTTTACTCCATAATGCAATGGTTTGTTAAAAATTCATGTTCTGTTTTCATTTTATTTTAAGTTTGGAAGTGCCTAAAATTGGAACAATGTTGAAATGTAATCCTACTTTATCGAAATTTGCTTCAATTTCCGGAAAATGCTTACGTTGCTAAAATAAATTTACCGAAACAACCAACGGTACAACTGTTACCATGTGATTTGTTTTGGTTTGAATCACAACAAGCTTTCGATTGCGTCATTCAATAAGTTTACAAATAACTGAATGCCTGACGGCGCTAGAATTTTCCCATTCAATCGAATTTAATTGGAGTCGTTGGCATCGGACTTTGATTGGACATTTCAAAGTCCGGTCTGTGCCACAGCCAATCACCGTGCTGCCCATTTTCCGGTACCGTGGCTGGACTAATATTAGCTTTAAAGTTGGTTGCCGCAGTAACCTGCTCATTCCTCCTCTTGGGATTGCGTGCTCTGTTTTACCGCAATAAAGTGGATCACAACTTTACGAGCTACCACCCGATCCATAAGAATGGGTTAACTAAAAGCGGATAACCGCTCCGACTATTCACGCCCAGATAGTTAGCACTTCAAAATTCAGACATGAGCTGGAACTAGTTGTGCCCTAAACTATGCATGTTGGGGGCCAGTTCTGAATAGTTTCGTCAGGTGTAATTCCTGAGAGGGTCTGGACTGCTAGCTTCCACAAAATTGTGTTGAAGCTTTGTTGTGCTTAAGTTATTTTAGGCTGTTATCTTTATATTTTATACATTCACGTGACATACATAATATATTTATAATACTAGCTGGAAAACATATTACCTACTATTTGCTATCAGTATGCCTAGGAATGAAGACACAGGTGTACTGATTTACCTTTAAATACAGTTTGCCAATAACTATGTTTAGGCACATGTGATCCATTAACATTAACTGGTAACACCAAGGACTTTGTAGAAGGTTTTATAAAGATATTCTTAAGTCTATGTATCACACCCTAATAATCGCCACTACAACACGCTAAGCCAATGAATATCATAATAAATAGCCAATTAAATGATATCTAAACATCAATCATTTCCAAACACATTAAAAGGCGGTAAATATTTTTTTGTTTTCGATTTTCTACGCCGATAACAAATAGGACATTAAAATTAATATTTTATGAAAACTACGGTATACGGATACAATGGTATGGCCAATCAATCAAATATCAATTTACTTTTCAATGTTAATTGCCGTCTAATGTCACACCGATATTTTACACGTCAGTAAACATAAACATCGTGTGAGAAATCTGCTAACAAGTATTAAGTTAATAAATATAATAATCCATCTCGTCTCGTTTCATATATGAAAACACTCGTGATTTGACTTTCAAGGTACGCAAATCACCAAGAGCTTTATAATATTTATAGTTATCGAAAGAGAATTCTAATCTCGCTATTCCACGTCATTTACCAATAGATGGCTTCATTATCGTTCAGGCCGTTTATCGAACTTTATAACCTCTGAATTTACGTATTATCGGTGAAAAACCTAGGCTTGCCAACTGAGAATCTATAATTTTGTATTTTTTTCAGACGTCTATTGAAAGGTACCAATCTTTTAAATAAAAAAAAGTTACGCGTGGTTATACATTAAAAAAAAACTTGTCGACTTGAGAACCTCCTCCGTTTTTTGTTTCGACGATTGAAAAATATGTATGTTTATAAATTTATTTTCGTACACACATTGTGTACAATTATTAATTAAAAAAAGTGTACATACAATTTTCGTGTGATTAAATAAAGCAGAAAAAACTGTATGATTTAACCCGAACATAGTTCTCAGGGTTTCCATAGGATTTCCACTTAAAAAAGAAAAAACTTGGTGTGGCCCAAAAGCATTGCCGGCAAAATGTGAAATTAAAAATTCCGTCCTAAAATGGGAATTCCGTGCATGTTTCGTGCGTGGACGACGGCCGATGTTTTAGCGATGTGTCACTACGTTTTAATCGGGTTTTTTCGATACGGCCCCTTTTTAATCAGCGAGCAGGGAGCAGTGGAAAGGTACAATTTAAATAATAGATTGTTCGTATCCCATTTTCCTCGATTGCCGACGTGAATCATCAGTCAACTAACCTTCCGCAGTTGGCTCAGTATTTTACCCTTTGCAAACCAAACAACCCAATTCCTGAGCAATAACTAACAACATTTTTAATGTGTTCTCATGGCAGTCGGTACAGTAATATATTTTTAATTTTTCAGATTCACGGAGTTACTTCATAGGGTACCCCTGAAGTACCCTATGAAGTAACTCCGTAAACTTACCTTTGACTATGTATGGATGAACCTGAACATGACATTGTCGCAAATCTTTATTTATTGCAGACGAAAAAAATCTACGCTATTTTGAAAATTAACATAAATTGTGTTAGGTACAATAAATATATACTATAAGTAGTGCTTTAAATAAACCTTTAATACTTTAAATAACCTGGATTATTCGCTTTATTAATCTCGACTTATTAAGAAAAACAATATTATTGACGAGTACCTATATAACGCATCAATGTATGAACCAGCATCTAACCAAGTTAATGCTAATCCTTCAAATCGATACGCACTAATTACTACTTAGAACTTCTAGGACAAGATTAATTAGTTAATCCGCATTATCAAATTAACCAGATGATTTCCTCTCAAATCAGATTATCTGGTCGGATATAATCAATCAAACATTGAATCTAATTTAAGTAGCTATTTGAAGTCACTGTTATTAACTAAATTGTTGTAGATAAGATTTGAAGTAAAAATCTTTAGGAATTATAAAAAATATAAGATTTCTACAACTTGACGTTAATTTTTCTTTGAAATAAACCTACATTTTACGGATTTTATCGCGGAATATAGAAATTATTTTAATCCGAAGTTTCGGATCATCCACGGACACGGGCAGATCCATGGTAATTTTTGTTCATCCCCACCTACACAACTTTTTTTAATCCTTTGGTAGAAATATTATGTTACTGATTATAAAAAAAAATATTTAAATAATTATTGTAATGATTGTTTATTTCTGCAAATAGATCTTTTTAAAGACACTTTTACAAGTCATGTTATTTTTTTTAATATCTAGTTGGCATCGGCATTTCCTAACTGACGACCTCTGAGAAGAAATGCCGAAACAAACTCAGAGAATCATGGTCTCTTTTAAAGTCCAAACATTTGTGTTTATAGTATGTGAGCCTGACTATGTAGGGTAAAGTCTGAGATGGCCTTTTGAAGAAAGCACCTGTGCAGTTTTGAGTTGACCTGTCCATACTGACAGCACGCATACGTCAGCCATCGTGTAGCTCAACCAACATTGAGGGAGCTCAACGACCCGACGCAAGTCAATGCAAGATCAGTAGGACATTTGTGTAGGTCAATTTAAAATCCCAAAACCGCCAGACATTAAAAGTTTATAAGTGTGTTTATCTAGGTACCTACAAAGTGCTCACATTCACATAATTATGTATAAAATTACAATAATGTATATTGAACATAACAATTAAAATAATGTCATTATATAAAATTAATGTAAAAAATAATAATATTTAAAATTGATATATAGAATTCATGTCAAAGATAAAATGAATAATGTCACAAATAATAATATAAATATAATAGATATCTAGTGTCGGTATTCTGTATTGTACACAAATGAGACAACAATAATAATAATATCTAAAATAATAACGAAATTGAATAGGAACCTAGATACGTAAAAAAAGGTAAATAATTGAACACCTCTTATAATATAGTCTACTTACTTATTTATTTATTATAGACTTTCCGACACAGGTTGATACAATATATAGTATTTTTTTAAAATTTAACAAAACTTAAAAAAAAATCATCAACAAATATAGTATATTTTCTGGTGCTTTTTATCAGCGACCCTATTAATCTGCATTAAGTTTTCGCTTTCCACTGACCATACCTTACAAAAGAGGCGTTTAACGAAGGAAGAATATTCCCGTTTCCCCTAATGAGGCGTGGGACTGAAGTAAATTGGGGGAAAGCAATTTTGTGAACGGCCACCTTGTGTATAATTCTACACCTGTTTCAATATATTTATTGTTACCTAAGAAACTGTAAATAAATTCTTATCGTGCACAAAAGTTCTTGTTCTCGTTATAAAAATAGGAACGAAAGTGCTTTTTCATGTAATTGTGGCACCGATACCGAGCCAATGAATCAATGTAAAGTTATTGGATGTTATTATTATACTACCTACTCATGTTTTGTGGAAACGGTTTTATTGTTTTTAGGGTTACGTAGTAGCAGTACATAGTCAACCGGGAACCCTTATAGTTTCGCTAAGTACCTACATCTGTCTTTTCATCTGACTGCCCGTACCTTAGTTGAGGAATTCTTAGTGATAAAAAGTTGTTTCTTTGGCATAATTACATATGTACCAATTTATAAATACACGTCAATCATATTAATAGGGCAACAAAGTAAATTTTGTTACGTTTATTCTGTGTTGTGGAGTTTCATTGGCTAGGTCGTGAAAAATATTACGAGTGTGAAAACCATTTACGTTTCGAAAATTTGTTAACAGGTTATTAAGCTCATAGTGCTCATTTTTCGTTCAGCCAGCTACACAGCGGCACTGAGCATATTAAAAGGAAACTTTTCTCAGCTATATAGGCCTTACAAATTAACGAACAAACTTGATCAACGGGTAACTACAGAACCCTACTTTGCGCGTGATCAGTCACTCACTTGGTTGGTTTATGTAACACGTGAAATAAATAACTGCTACGCCTATTCATATAATTATTATGTAGGTACCTTTGTAGTAGCGAGGGTAGACCCGATTGGCGTAGATATAGAGGGGAGGATTTCAAATTGTAAGTGGCTTATGGCTAAGTTAAGCTAAGTTCTAACATAAATAAAATATTCACCACAAATAAGTAAAATGAAGATTATCGATCTGTTACCAGAGATAAGCACTAAAACAAAGTTCTCTCAAGAGTATCGTTTATGGCAGAGTCTGGCTGTGCAAAAAATATTTTTTTTCTGTCTAGACTACTCAAGACATGCAGAGTGCATGCTGTGACGGTCTGTTAGACATAAGAGTGGTCGTATTTTCTGAAAATCTCATCCAATCCATAGTAAAATATCTTTGTATACAATGGCTGCAATATCTCAAAGACACCCGACCGTAAAGCGGTCTCTGAATAAAATAGCTAAATAAACAGTGCTCTTAAATCCCAGAGCAAAGGCTTGCAAGGTGTCATAACTGCTAGTAAAATCAAAGCAGAGGTGTTGCAGAATTCCAGTCAGTTGCCACCAAGCCACAGCCCGCTTTATATCAACATTATGCGACAGTTATTTCAGGCAAGAGAGATCCGGATGGCCCTCTAGTGAATATCCTGCGAATGAAATGTGGAATCTCCAGCAATGAGCTCTCTCCGACAATTTTATTTTCCACATTCGTTGTAACCAATTTTTATTGTTCAAGGATTAAAATCACACGTTCGTGGAGCGAGTGATAAACCCGAGCTATTTATGAATTTGAGCGGCCTCCGAACAGCTCTGTTCACATTGACATTTAAAAAGAGAACTCCGGTTTTGGCATTTATAAATTAAGCCCCTAAAAAGGTTAAATCGGGGAAGTATTTACATATAAAATGTGGCCTCGATTAATCTTGATCCAAAGGATTCCTGTATATTTAGGTTATAGCTCTATATATCTACACTATACGAATAATAATAAAAGGTCGGAAAATTATTATTTTGATAAAATAGGCAAACAGCGTCTTCTTCTTCTTTGAAGTGCCTCTCCAATTACTGGAGGTTGGCCGTCAGTTCGGAAAACTTCAGTCTGTCAGAAATAGACAAACAAACAGCGTAACGATGTGAATATAGGTACACACCTTCAACCAGTTCTAATAACTAGAGATAGATTTTACAAAATAATAGCTATTGTTGATTTTATTATTAAACTAACCTATTTATTCTCCCCGATGACGCAAGAAGAGGAGTTATATAAGTTTAATGTGTGTTGTAACGCGTCTTTGTATCTGTGTGTCTGTTTGTGAAAATGTTAAATCGGTGAACCAAACGTGTTTAAAGGATTATTTGATTCAGTTTATTCTCAGTTATGATTGAAAAAAGTCTTTATAGCCGTTTTAAAGATCTGATATGAGATAAAAATACCACAGAATGTCATTTTTTACGAAATCTTTATTATTATATGTAATTCCGTGCTTTTATAGTTTTCACATTATTTATACAATCTAACATAGTAGACAAACATATACGGACGACTTTACAAAAATCCTATTACCAGAAAATTACCACAAAATCCGCAATATCCTCCTCAATAGGGCGCTAAGCTGAGACTTGACAAGATCAGAGGCGTTTACCCTAAATTTTGGGAGATTATTATTAAAGCTCTGTGGAGGGAGAAAATCTGATATCGTTACGTTTTACGAGTGGCCGTGATTGCTGGCAGCCCAGCCGTTGAATATGAAGCAGCCGATCAACCGAACACATTGAGATATTTAAATATTGAATTTTGTATAGTAATGGTTAGATAACAACTGAATCTAGTGGTAAATACTCAATTATTCTCATATGGAAAAGAGAACATTGTAAATAAAGACAATTAATTGCAATGTATATTTTATTTAATAGAGTATTTATGGGGGGGTTACTTTCAGACCTACCTTTCAGAATTATGCGACTAGTTTTGTCATTAAAAGTTCCTGACCATTTGACTATAACTAAATAGTGTTAGCTAAAGCTACTTGGAGGATAACTAATTTTTTGTATAATTATGTCAGAATAAACGTTTTTTTCTTTCTTCGTCTATAATAAGTAATGATAAAACCATGGACTGGCAAGATACAATCAGAGACAGAATAAGGTCTTGATAAGTATAATAGTGACAGTTTAGTAGTGTTACAAGTGGACTGAGTCAAGAGTCAAAGGTTGAGTTGACAGAACCTTGAACTCAATCCTAAGGCACACATCTTTGACTATTCGAATTTAAGTGTGTATTTATCACTAGCTCTAACGGTGAAGACAAGTATTGTAAAGATACTTTTTTCCTGCATGCCCGACGACCCGTACTAAGATAGCGTGGGGGACTAAGGACCTCTCAAATGACAGAAGATCCATGCCTAGCAATAGGACAATGAAGTGTATCTCATAAGTAAGAACGTCCTTTGTTCTTCAAGATGTGGGCCATTTTTGTAGATATAAAATCCCTTATTCTTCTACTTCTTCGTGTTTAATTGAGAATCACGCCGTCGAACGCTCATAAACCTTTAAAAGGCTTGAAAAGTGCCTATTTTTATAGCTAATCTACGTCGGTCGTATTTTTGTGACGCACGAATAATTCTCGGAAACTCGACGCAGCGGAAAAATATTGCCTACAGCACAGGCTCCGTCGGTTTTTTTAACGTCAGCTCAATTTTGCTGGCTATGATAGTCGAGAGATGTGTCTGGCATATGCCAGAAAAAAAACAAGTTCTTTGAAATTCAGCGACAAATGGCTTTTTTTACTTCACAAGAAAATAAATTGTATTCGTAAGGTGATCAAATATATTATTTAATTTTGAAATAAATCTACTTATTACAGATTTTTTAGATTATCCCGGTATATTATCCACCTATAGTCACGGGTTGGCATCAGCTTCAAGCCTACCTGTGTACATAAATGCTGTAAAGATCCCAAATGTCGGGATTAGAACCAAATAGGGATTAAAATAATATTTCATACAAAGAAGTTTTATTTCAATATCTAATATTCGCGTAAGTTTCAATAAATTACGTAATATCATTTACATATTTATAAAATAACCTAAAAATGATATAAAATTTTTGACTACAGGTATTTTTTGTAAACTCAAGATCAAAATTTGTGAAGCATTTGGCAATATTTCAAACTACTTCACAAAAAAATTTAAGCCTTATTGCAATGTAACGTGGCGTGCTTCAGCACGAATATTCGCGTGTTACAATCAAAACGATGCATTAGCTTTACGTTTATATTCCTATTGCATTAATTACTGTTGCTATAGATTATTTTAAAAAGGTAACAATTTTCTTTATTATTTTAAAGTAGCGATAACTATTAAGAACATATAGCACTGAAAAGACTCAACGCATTTGCGGTGCTTTAGTATTATAAATAAAAATGCCGGTGTAATTAATGGAATCTAGGCATCTCTTTTCCACATGTCTTTTTCTTTCTTATGTTTCTTCGTAAGAGCATAAAGGATGGTATAACTTTCACATTTTCTTTCTCTATTTTTCTTACAATATACTTACACCGACCCTTCATTATAAATATGATCACATCATGTAACTAATTCTACCAAATTGTGTTTCATAAATCACTTTAACGACGGGGTGTGACACAGTCCTTATTTTAAAACGTAAATTAGTCTTTAAACTTCGTCCATATAAAAGGTGTAAAAAATTAACTCACGTATAGTGGCGTTTTTGAGCTTAAATGACTTTTGGCACTATTCCATTACGTGAGAATTGTAATTTGATTATTTGGAATCGTAACAATTTCACAAAAAGTATCGCATTTTTCATTTGAAATTTCAGAGGGTATTGCTGAAATATGATCAGTTTAAACTTTGATATATCTACACACCATTTGTGGAAGTTACTACTGATAAAATTAGATATTTTTTAGGGTTTCATACTCTAAAGGGAACACAAACCCCTTATAGCTTTACTGGATCACTTTCGCTGGCGTCGGTCGTAGGTCGATCCGTCTGGTCAGTCAATACCATTTTCCTCAGGAATCCGTGGAGGTATCAACTTGAAATTAATATCAAATACTTAAATCTGTAGTATCTAGAATATATAAAACAGTGGCAAGTCATAATCAAAATCAAAGTAAAAAGCAATTATCCAAATAAAAGAGAAAAAAATCCTGTATCGATCAATACAAGTTACACTCATTACCAACAGTGTTCACTTCAATCTGAATGTACATTCATAAAGATCTGATAGCTGTAGAACCTGATGGAAAAAGCTAGATGATAAGTATAATCATAAAATCTACATAAATAAATTAAATGTTCTCCATGCATTCCTAAACCTCTACTACGGTTCTGATGAAACTGTGGTTTGTTGTTCCATACAAACTTGCGATGGTATCAAGCCTAAAAAATGGCAAGGTAGGTATAATACTTAGTGCGACTCGTGCAAAGCCTAGTCAGATAAAATAAATATTATAAATAACCTTGAGTTGAGTAAGTCATCCATAATAACATAACGTGGTGTACTTCCATTTCCTTCCACATGATACACATATCTCCTACTCAAGAGAGTGGTTGTGAGAGTAATTCATTTTATATGATTAGTGGCTGAAGTACTTTACGCTCGTTTGATTAAGAGCCTTTTAAAAGCTTTTCGGGCATTCTCGCTTACACCCACAATATCATGAGCAGCTTCTATTTATAAATTATGTGTTGAGGGCGCTTTGAATTAAATTAATTGTATGTGGAAATATTTCGGCCACGTCCGTACCGTGAATTCATACCGCATTTCAAATATTTTTGATACCTCATGTGAATTGATGTAGAATAATACAGAATTTCTGCTCGTACATACTTATCTACTATTAAACAATTAAAGATTGTAAGAACATTTAAAATAAAACGTCAGGTTAAAACTATATTTTACAATATATGCATTTATATTAATAGATATAAAATTAATATTTTATATTATATACACCACCACGATAAAACCTGTAAAATGTTGTTTTTATATCTAATAATGATTTCTGATGTAAAACATAGTAAGTTAATATTTTATCACGCGTACTGTAAATTTACTATTGTTAATTTAAACATGAGCGACCGACCAACCAAAATTATAAATTAATTTTATCTTATATACACATCCCATATGATTAAGCTTCGTGTACCCAAAGACCTAAACAAACATTTCCTTCAAATCAGAGACCAAAATAATTTCGAAACAATAGTTTTTTAATAAATCTTTATTTTCACCGATTCTGCTGGCAACAAAAACATTAATCAGGGACGTTTGTTTGTATCCCTTCGGGATATTGTTGTTTTTCTATAGCGACGGTATTATATATTATACCCGTATATATATACCTAAACAACGGATACGGTCGGGTCTCTTTAATTTCCGGTTGCACTTGTGTCCTGTTTATTCTCGGCTTTTCATCAAATTCTATTTAATACGACGACAGGCGGTCCTTATTGTTTAGATTAAAGTACTTACGTGAGGCTCGCTGAGTTATTACTATAATAAAATGTCTCTTGTACGTTATAAATTACAGTATATTACATAATTTTCTTGAAAAATATTTTTCGTATTTTTTTCCTCAATTTCCTGGGTAGTGACAAGCATGCAGTGCTTGTGTCCCTGAAAGAATTAGCAAAAGTCAACTGATGTATACTTCCAGTAGACCATAATGTTTCTAAGTCTCATATAACAGGACCATTGATAGCTACTAACTAGGCACAAATACAAAGTCTGAGCATTGAGAATTTCATCACGAAACCTAAGCACGTTGTTCATTAAATGCGACAATATGACTTTAACAATTAGATATTAATGTGATTCGTGCCGAAACTATAGAATAGTATCGGTCATCTACTATACATTAGTACCTTGAAGACACCAAGTTGTTGAAATTCAAGAAAAACTAATAAAAACTGTTTCCCTTTTTTTATTAAATCTCGTCAATAGCTATTAAATAGAAAGAAACAAATTTGACAAACAGAAAATGGTCCTAAACAGTTTTGTTTTTATCTATAGGTTTATACCTATCCAATCTTGGTGTATACCAAGATTAGATTTACTTTGATGGTGAACAGAAAATTGTATACGATGAATACCTTATTTCTATTCGAGAGGTACTAATTAGGTGACGATCGCTGATTGGAAGCCCCGCAGGTACTCTGCCGAGTCAACAAAGACGTTGAACACCGAAACACTTGAATTGGGGACTCATTAGAGCCTCTTTGAGCCGGCTTGTTTGACATCCACGTTGAATTCGCTCTCATTTGGCACTCACAAACGTTGATGAGATGACTGCTAAGCCTCGCGAAGAATCCGAATAAGGCTTTTTTTAAAAGTCACGAAAGAAAAATATTGATACACTTTTATTGTATCCTTCAAATAATGTTCGCAGTATTGGATCGTTAAGGATTTTGAGTGTAATATTAAAGTGGCTTTTATACTAAGGTTGTCGTGATAAAATGTTAAGAAATATAAGTATATACGGCTAGGCAGCGGTTTGTCGAGCTGTTGGTGTGCTGATACACCCACAGTTTGACGTTAGGTTTTTCAGTCCCATCTTTTAAGGAGTAAGCCTGTTGCCAATAACCGGGCAATAATGCTCCTTATCTACTATGTACTGAGATTTTTAAAGAAAAAGATCTGTAAGCGACGCGGCAACTCAAAAATAATACCTACGATCGGACGGGACCTCGAGAGCGGGACGGGGATACTCGCACGCGCCGCCATTTTTTGTAAATTCACTCGCGCGCCCCCGCGCGAGTGAATTCAGAAAGCAACAACGAAAAAACTAGTGCAAATACGGGACACGCGCGGACCGCACGCTGCTACTCGTGAGTACCTTATGTCGTAATTTTCTGCACCACCTTCAAGATCACTTTGCTGGATCTGGAAATGAAACCTAGGACTTTATTATGCATAAATTCTAAGGCAGTTACAAAATATCTCCTTTTAAAACTATTTCTTTAGTCACAAACATTTTGTGTTTATTTATTTCGAGGAGCATCGAACTAAAGAGATCTAGAGAGGTATTCAGGCAGAATAAGTGGCTTCTGTGAAGCTGAACGCACTTGGGACACTGAAGAGACGGTAGATAGTAATGTATTTATGGGTTCGAATAGTAAGAACGTACATTCACATTCACATTAAACATGCTCCGGTGTAGAAGATCTTGTATGTATTTAAATTTGTATTGGCCTTAAAAACAAATGCATAAATAATACATTCGCTTTTACAAATGAATACAATGGAGAAGTCTTAAAAAATCTCCTTTCTTATACTTATCACCAAACCGTATACTCTTGCAACTGCTGGGCACGGGTCTCCTCTCGTTTGAGAGGGATTGGCTATACTCCACGGCACTAATGTAGTCTAGGTTAGCAGACATCATACAAGATTTTTTTTCAGGCATAAAGATCTCCTCATGATGTTTTCCATCACCATTTGAGCATATAATAAATGAGCACGTAGCTTTAAAAGATTTATAGATTTGAAATATGATAGTGGGGTAGTATAATGCAAATTCAGCTGTAAGCGCAAGGGTTATCGCTTAACTACTTATATCTAATCCAATAATATGTACATAACCAGGACACAACACTAATCAACCAACCATAGCCTCTAGTCCATACATTCGGTATCAGTGCAGGACTGTCAGTACACTCAACAGGGTCAGAATGTCGGACATACTAATGCCAGTATCCGATTAATCCTGAATCACATGGTGATTGGATTTCTGGTACAATTACGATGCAAGATTACCAAAGCCACCCGTGATTGACATTGGGACCTAATCCCTGACGTTCTTATTTACTGACACACAGGCGTCAAATTCGTACGAATTTGACGCCTGTGTGTCAGTATGAAATAAAATACATGTTTCGGGTTACTGTACTAAGTTTTTCTCTGTGTGTGTAATCGAATCACTCATAATTTATAATTTCCGTTTAGTTAATAGAAGAAGAAATAAAAATTATGTTAATGGACTAAAATAATCGTGTTTTATTCGAATTTTAAATTCTTTGAATAAAAACCTATATTTGTATTTTATAAAAAAGAATTCCAGTTTTTTAATTAAGTAGTGTTAATAAAGATAATTTATTATAATATAAAGTGGACTTTTTACGTAGATTTCAAACAATAAATAAAGAATTGAGTTAGCGTGAGGCAAAAGAAGAACTGCAAATACAGCTAATCTTTATTTTTTTATAGTATTATTTATATAAAAAACTCGAAAGTTCTTAAGCTATTTATACGGTGTAACGGTATACGGTGATGTAAAGTATCAGTATGAGTCATTTACAAATAAGCCGTACATTATCACTGTCCGTATGTCACAGAGACTTCACTGATCACGTAAACAACTACAGTTTGTATTGGTCGTTAGCAGGTAGTCTGGTGCTTAATTACTAATTGTGTTTGTATGTAGCAGGGGAAATCTATTGGTTATTTAGTACTAGTAACTGAGTCAGTATGAGGTATTGGAAGAGTTGACGGGGAAAGGAAAAAATAAGAATGAGGTAGTTATTTTAATTTAATCTTACAAGCGTATAGAGTGTTTCGTTAATGGTCATAATCTACACAGAAATGTATATTTTACGTTTAAATTTTAGTTTAATATTTTATTTTACTGGCAATAATAATAACATCTATTAATAAAGTTAATTACAGTTGGGTTGTTTTGAATTTTCCTCGCTATACTGACATGAAGAAATCGTAATATGTTTTGCTAGATTTGACCTAAAAAACTAACAAACAAAAAAGTTGCAAGCAAGTTAAATAAAAGTTTGTAAAATTATGACACATTGAATTACATTGAAGTCTTGACAACTAGGACAAAAACTTTGTATGCAAGTTTTTTTTTCATATTGTTTACAAGCTGTAATTGAAATGCTAAAAAATAATACCAATAATACATATAATAATAATAATAATCATAATATACAAAAACAAAAAATTGAAGACTGGAAGAAGAAAGTACTACATGGTCGACATCCTTATGACTTAGAACAAATACACGTAAATTCCATAGCTTCAAATAAATGGCTTCAGGTTGGAAACTTATTCCCAGAAACCGATGGATTCATAATTGCTATTCAAGACCAAATAATTAACACAAAAAATTACAGAAAGTTTATAATTAAAGATTCTTCGGTCACAAACGACAAATGCCGCAGATGTCACATTCAACCAGAAACCATTCAACATATAACAGGAGCATGTACCACACTAACACAAATAGACTACACCCACAGACATAACCAAGTTGCAATTTATGTAATTCATCAAAAACTAGCACTCAAACATGCACTAATACAAAACAAAAACACTCCATACTACAATTTTACACCACAAAATGTCCTCGAAAATTCCACACACAAGCTTTACTACGACCGCGCCATTCTTACGGATAAAACTATACACTATAATAGACCGGACATAACCCTTCAGGATAAAGTAAATAATATTACCTACCTCAATGATATAGCTGTGCCTAACACCCATAACCTACAAAAAAAAATAACTGAAAAAATTCAGCTGATTACGCGTCGTCGTCGGCTACAACACAGGCGTTAATGAAAGCCATAAAACCTACGGATGATGGTTTTCAAATTGTAGGCGTTAAGAAAACCGCTAAGTCTGGCGTCGTACTACGCGTTTCTAACGAGAAC
Organism: Craniophora ligustri; assembly: GCA_905163465.1. NCBI lineage: Eukaryota > Metazoa > Arthropoda > Insecta > Lepidoptera > Noctuidae > Craniophora > Craniophora ligustri. The sequence continues at coordinate 9,398,142 of LR990965.1, read as the reverse complement.
CAAATAAAAAAATTACAGTCAGTAGACGCGATTAAATCTGCCGGCTTACGCCTCGAACAGCCAAAAGGCCGCAGACCCCGCATTTTGGTGAGGGACGTCCCATCGTCTTTGGAGGATGGTGCTTTCTTGACCGCGCTGTTCCGCCAAAATATCAAAGGCGAGCTGTCAATAAAAGAGGAGGATTTTATAAAATCAACTAAAATTATACGTAAACGTACGTTAGATAATGGTAGAAAATGGATAGGCATAGAAATTGAATCCGTGGTGCGTAAACATTTAATTGACAGTAAGGAAAAATTATTTATTGATTGGGCTACTTGCCGCTTCGTAGACGACATCGATGTGGTCCGTTGTTTACACTGCCAACAATTCGGACATGTCAGAAAACACTGCGCTGCTAAATCTCCCACCTGTGCAAATTGTGCTGAGACCCACGAGACCAAAGACTGTCCGCATGAAGACGAGTTAAACTTTACTCCGACTTGCGTCGCGTGCAAACGTTTTAAGAAAGCGTCCAACCATCGTTGCGGGTCACAAGATTGTGGCACGTATAAATTGAAATTAGAGCAACTAGTGCTTAATACTAACTACTAACTAGGATGGCTGGTTTTTCTATTGGACAATTAAATTTACATAACGACAGGGTGGCGACGTCTGAGCTAGATACATTAATTACGGAATATAATTTGGACATTGTACTAATCCAAGAACAGTATCAAAACGCGAGTTTACGTAACAAGGTAGTACAACTTAATGGCAAAGCACGAGCTGGAATTTTTGTATCGCGTTCTTCAAACATAACTGTAACATCTTTGCGTAATCTCATGACCCCACACTGTGCCGTAGCGGAGATTTCATCGGCATCGTTTAAAGTTTATGCTGTGAGCTATTATTTTCAATATTCTGACCCTGTTGGTCCTCATATTCACAATCTCCGTAATGTCTTGCGGTCACTTGCGGGCTGCAAAATAATCATTGGCGCTGACGTTAACGCGTCATCGCCACTCTGGTATGGCAAGGTTCGGTCCACGGACTCTGAGCGGCGCCACGCCGTTGAGGATTTCATCGCTGAGATGAACCTATCAGTTCACAATACTCCCGATGCACCACCTACTTATTGCAGCCTCATGGGCGAATCTTGTATTGACGTCACACTTTCTAGTGCCGACGTCCGCTTGGATAGGTGGCGTGTCGTCCCAGACGCGTCATATCAATATCAAGCTCAAAATTTTAGATATAAGTCTAAGGGCGCAGATTGGCAATTTTTTAGTTCATTGTTCGCGTCACAAGCCAAGGACTACACTCGCGACGGATTGTCAGCTGAAGAGTGTGCTGAAATCATGACAACGGAATGCCTACTTAACACTCTTATTCCGGACGACTCAACTTCTGATGACAACGATTACCACCGTCAGATCAGAGCCTGGGCAGCTGAACCACCAATGTCACCTACGTCAAACCTCCCCTCTATTAACGAATTCTCAAACGTCGTTAAAAAACTGCCGGTAAATAAGTCATCAGGGGATGATAAAATATCTAATCGGATGATTAAGGAAGCCTGTAAAACAGTCGGTGACTGTATACTAACTGTTTACTGTCGGTGTATTTCTGAGGGCGTTTTCCCGCGTGTATGGCGTCGCGGCTTTATTCGAATAATACCAAAAAGTGGCGACAAGCCCCCGGACGACCCTAAGTCTTACCGCCCCATAACATTACTGCCTTCATTGGGGAAACTCCTCGAACGTTTAATTGTTCCACGTTTGTTACCGGACGGGCCTAAATTTCATAATAACCAATTCGGGTTTACCATAGCCAAATCTACAACTGACGCCGCACTCTTTGTTAGAACGATAGTAAATAATTCGAATTGTAAATACGTCGTCGGCATTTTCCTTGACATCTCGGGTGCTTTCGACAACGCTTGGTGGCCGATGTTACTGCTTAAATTAAAAAGTCGTGGTTGCTTTAGAAATATCTACACTCTTATATACTCGTACTTCTTACACGGAACCGTTAAACTGACACTTGGGCACCATTCTGTGTCGAAGGCACTGACTATGGGATGTCCTCAAGGTTCTGTAATCGGGCCGTACCTTTGGAATCTGGGATTTGATGATTTTCTCGCGATACCGCTCCCGCACGGCTGTTCATTGACTGGTTACGCGGACGATGGCCTTCTGCTCATTCAGTCAAATACGCGGTCTGGTCTCGAAAACTTAGCCCACTCGTGTTTACATTTAATATCCGCGTGGGGCGAACGGAACCGCTTAACATTCGCGCCGCAAAAAACCTTTCAACTAATCTTGAAAGGTAGTCTTAAATCCTCGCCTAGCATCAAATTCGATAACGTCACCGTAAAAAGAAAGGAGTCAGTATGTTACCTCGGTCTCGTACTAGAAAAAATTTTTCATTTATTGAACACATTAAAACTGTGGGTGAAAGAGCTAAACGTAACTTTTATGCTTTGACTAGAATATCTACGGCTACATGGGGTTTATCTTTTCATACATTAAAAACCATCTATGGGGCTACTTACCTAGGCTGCATGTGCTACGGAGCACCTGTTTGGGCCGATAGGGCTACCATAGGTGCGGTACGACGTAAGTTACTTCAAAGTCAGCGTCTAGCATTGATATTTTTATGTAAAGCATATAGGACTGTTAGTACGGAAGCACTACCAGTACTCGCGGGAGTGCTGCCGGTCGATCTCGAGGCACAACGACGTGCTGCAATGTATTTCGCTTCAAGAGTGCACTTGAAAAATGAATTCCTTTTAGAACGTGACCGGGCTAAGATTATTAGATTGTTTAAACCCCAGGCCGACGTTTGGGAGGAACTCTTAGACGAATGGCAGATAAGGTGGGATTCTTCTACTAAAGGACGCCATCTCCACCAATTCTTTCCATCCGTCCGTGAGCGGCTGGAGAGGACTTGGTTGGAGGTGGACCACTGTGTTGCCCAATTCCTTACAGGACACGGCAACTTTAAAAGTAAATTGTTTTCATTTAAGCTGGTCTCCTCACCATTGTGCCCTTGTTCAACGTATAACTGTGAATACGAGCAATCTGCGCATCATATCCTGTGGGAGTGTAGTCTATGTACAAAGTGAACGCAATATTATGCTCGATAGTTTGCAAATTATATCTGGGGTGATTTATTACTCGGACCTTGTTGCGACTAGGATGAATTTCCGTGCTTTTAAGCGTTTTTGCCATACCTATTATTGGAATCAGATATAATAGCTCACATTATTAGGACCCATAACTTATTAATTTATCATCCGTGGTGCCTGGCAACTGGGCTTAACTCAGTTGTAAACATCTGTTCTCATATCAATGACATGTAAATTCTATTCTGTCTCTCGCTTGATAAGGAGGGAAGTGAAAAAACTGATATTTTTCTTACTCCTCCTATATAACTTCATGATTAATTTCGCTGCGGGTTCCAAGACAGTTAAAATCATTCCCCTGGGACACGTCGGACTTCATTGTCTCGACGATTTTCTGGGTAGTTACTATAGTAGGGATTTGGGTGGTGGGCAAGTCCCAAAAAAAAACTGAAAAAATTAGTAAATATGCTGAATTAAAAGAGGAAGTCGCAAGAATATGGAGACAAAATAAAGTATACGTAGTACCTATAGTTCTTTCTACTACAGGCATTATTCCAAACCATCTCATCCACATCCTAAAATTGATAGACCTGAAAGAGTCGGTTTATATAACCCTACAAAAAGCGGCCATTTTAAACACCTGCAGAATCGTCAGAAAGTTTATGCAACTTGAAGAGCACGAATTCACGCCCCACTCATAACACTACACACTACACGCTACATTTACTTGGCTAAGCCCGTAAATGTAGTTTATACTGGCCAAAGAGCTAAGAGAAAAAAAACCTTTTAAAATAATAATCATAATAAATTTTACTGACGTAAAAGGATAACTATTATAATATAATAGTTATCCGATATCGTAAGCTATGTTATATAAATAAAATCCCCTCCTTGATGTCTTTCAACCTTTGAAGTGAAGTGCCAGTTAGGACTGAATAGGGCATAATGGAAAACCTATGTCACTCGCCTTTGAAATCGTTGTTTATGGTTATTGATAGCAGCCAGTTTCTCTCTTTTTTTAATTTACGTAAGAAATATAGGCGGGCTCAATTGAATTTTAAGCCTTTGTGTTTTTACAGAACTGCGAAAGGATCATTATTTTCAGCACGGATTGTTTAAAATTTTGTTTTACATAACCATCGTTTAGATTTTTGTTGAAAAATACAGCAAATACACGCAGAATGGGAGGGCAAGCATGAGCAAGCGTTTAATTAAATCCGTTTTACAATTTTAAATTATTTTTTTGTACCCGACAAAAGGTGTTTTATTAATATTATTTAGAGATCAGTTTGAAGTTAGAAAATAGAGAGCAGCTTAGTGCAAAACACTCAAATACACATTTCTATCTAATGCCTACGCAAGTTATAACGACAAGGGCAAAAAATACATTCATGTTTAAGTTTGGGTCTAAGGACAACAGGGCAGCTACAAAAACTTGACGGCAAAAACTTTGACCCAAATTGGGGTTTTCAACCCAAGCCTACTTCCAGATTGTAATTTACTGCGTCGGAAAAAATAAAACCTAGCATTTTGTGACTACATAAAGCCTTAAGAAACGATCGTATAGATTTTGGACTTAAATATTTTTATGTTGGTACGTGCTGTGTATTGAAAATGAGTATTTGTGACGCAATTTGGGGTTGAAAGAAATATGTTACGTGTTCATTGTAGCGGTAAGAAATTGAGTAAGGAGCTATTATTTTGTTAGATGAAAAGAAAATAATTTATATCTGCAACAAACAGTGAAATATTAAGACGTAGGTAACAATAGATCCCTGCCTGATGACCTTTGCGCTGTACCCTGATCCTTAGATGATCCTTTTGTTATTTATAGATTTTCATTAAACATGCATGTTGAGAGTACCTTACATACTTACCTCCTTTGTAAAGGACATTCCAAACATGATAAAAAAGGGGTAGAGTGGAACCCTTTTTTCTAAATTTGAATCTTACTTTGTCTTGTAACCTTTTTAAAAATGGTGTCTCTTTCACAAAGTCGCCATAAACTTCTTTCTTCGGGCAAATTTGTAATTGGAATAAAAATTGTATGTATCTGTCAGATAACTATTACAAAACGTATCATGAAGTGTTGTATATAGATGTGTATATACTTCACACGCCGTCGAAAAATCATTATCTTTCAAGGAAATTTTCCTCACATATTACTTCATAGATTGACAGATTTTCTTCATAGTGAGTGATAATAATAAACACAGGATTCCGGAAAGTTCGAAGTGTGTGTTTCAGATTGACTTCGAGACGATTTAGCAGTTTATGGCGTTATTATTGTAGTTGTCACCATTAAGCTTTACTTTTGACTTCTAACTTTATAAAGTCACATAATTGAATGAGCAACCGAACCGTTGGGTAAGCCGATTATCGGTCAACCGCATTCAAAATCAACAAATTACAAATTAGTAAGTATAAATCCTGATAGAACGAAAAGCATTCAATTCGTTTCGTTTTATAGGGTTATTTTGTGGTGTATATTTCTAACAATGTTAATGGCACGGCCTAATATAACCGTCGTTTTGAATGCGTGCGTAATGAATGTCATATCACGCACGTGTATGGGTTACCAATATGATTCAAAAAGCCATTTAACCCTTAATCTGGCAAGAGAAAAAAATCTTGAAATTTTATTTTCTTCATATATTTTTGTCATCGTTAGATGTTCCTAAAACCAGGAAAAATAATTTTAAAAATCTAGTATATCTCGATTTTGAGAAAATGCATGTTCAGTATACAGTACATTGCCAGGTTCTCTATAAAGTAACTGTAAATATCGATGTCCAGTATACTGGACATTGCCGAATTAAGGAATCGTTCGAGAATTTTTATAAAAACTTTATTTATGCAATTATGAAATAAAATGCATGTGTATAATGAAAATATTTATTGTTGTACACTTTTAAAATTTATAATAACATTATTGTTACTTATTTGGCTTCTATAAAATTGTATAAACATAAAAAATCTAATTCTTCTTAATTTTTTAAACACTTAAACTATCTCATCAGTCAAACTTTTCTAAAACAATTAATAGTTTCACTTACTTGCTATGGTAATCATAAAAACAATGTCTCTTATGTACTAAACACAACCTTTGATTGCACTTAGCGCAATATACTTCAGTCTTATTTTTGGTGCAGTATTTACAGCGACCATGGGATTCTATAAAGCGCGGCCAATGCCCTACTGTGTCCTGATATGTCCAGCACAGACTGGATGGAAGATAAGGTCGGAATAACATCATAGTTTACCTGGCTGGTAGATGTCAACACTTCCCTCATAATTGGTGTGAGAGGCACTGGTAGTTCTTCTTCGACTTCTGGCTCACTATTGGGTATTTCGTCGTTAAAAGAATCGTCACTGTCATTGCTGTTGTCGAAAATATTCAGATTTTCCAATGACGATGGTACGGATGGTGTATCTGATGAGACATCATCAATTCACAACACCCAATGGCCATTGTGCAAAACTGGTTCTTCATCTGAACTGGTCTGGCCTTCTACGTCCGATAGAGCGTTAATTGGTGGCACTAAAGCTAATAATTTTGAGGCACGTGATGTTTTTTTGAAGACCTGTAAATAATAATATTTTTAGGTATCATAAATAACATATAACATACATAATATAGATATCAGTTCATAATATTATACTAATTGTTAGTTATCTATCTCATTGGCAATGTCCAGTATACTGCACATCACAAAACCATACTAAACCCTCGAGAACCTGGCAATGGGAAGTATACTGGACACACAAGTTTCGTAGAGAATAACGAAAAATCTATAAGTAATAGTATGATTTTAGTATACACGTTTATATAAAAATACATTACGGAATATACAGAAAAGAAGTAACTATTTATTTTAGAACAATAAAAATAAACAAATCGAGACTTACCAAGAGCGGTCGCGACGCGTTCATCCTCCTTGACGTTGCGGCGTCGACTGACCGGCCAAGCGCACGTGCTCAGTGACAGTTATTTTTTATGTTATAATATAGGACAGAAAAAAGTCATTTCATATATAAAAAAAACTAATATTGTTAAAAAAAATGCTGCAGATTTATTCAAAGTCGATGTCCAGTATACTTCCCACTGTCGAATTAAGGGTTAAATTTGGGATGAGCTTTATTATTGAATTAATTTCATTCCTTTGTTAACGTTTGTTTATTATGTATTCAATTTAAATTTCAGTTGTATTGAATAAATAAAATATAATTATTATAAAAATGTGACCATTTTTATAATAATATTTATCGAGATTAGGTACGTGCCTAATAAATATTGTGATTCATATTAATATCTTCGAATAAAAATCCACGTGAGTAATCTATATTGGATAAATTATTTACGTGGCAGTCAATTTAACTCACAACAGATAACAAAGTTTATTGAGGCAGTTAACTTTACGACTTCGTTAAATATGTAATGCGGTCTTGTTCGGTTATGCTGTCTACATAATGTACAAAAGTTATCTCATTTACGACACAATTTGCGGTTTAATTATAGCTTTCGAATTAGATCAGATTTTACTGTACCTACGCAATTGGCTCCCTTCATTGTATTTTACGCACCATTATGGTTGATTTCTGTTTGCTAAATATACTGAAGCTGTACGTATGTTAGGTGATTGTAAATATACGTAGGGTCAAGTAATAATGTACCGCGATACACTTTTTCTTTTTTTTTAAAAAACGTTGCCCCACACTAACATTTTCTCCTGTATCGTGGGTGCGTTTACAAACACAAACATACACATACACAAATGCCCAGACCCGGAACAACTACCTGTAGAACGTACAAATATTTGCTCCGTGCGGGGATCGAACCCGCAACCCGTGACGCTCAAGCCGATCGCTCAGCCACTGCGCCGCCGAGTCGTCAAACACTAGTGCAAGTTGACAGATTTCGCACAGTTTCAAAAACGAACTTATTTTATATTTTATTATTTAACATTAGAATTTTATTAACCATGCATGTGTTAGTAGCAATAGGAACAACAAAGAGTCGGATTGTAGTTGATACCAGTTTTTCCACTTAAAATTTCATAAAGCCTTCAGACACGGTTGATAGGTTTGTCATTTGGTGTATAGGTTTCCAAAAGGGTTAGCATTAATTAAGAAAGAACTTAAGGAAAAAATAAAGGAGAAAGAAAAAATCAATTAAGAATGATAACACCGAGGGATATAGCTAGGGTATTATAATAAATACTATTATAAGACCCAGAAATCCGCATCTTCGGTACGTGGCTTTAGTATTCAAATGCTGGGTTACCGAGGCACTAACTGTTAAATGTTTTAGTAGGTTATTTCATTATGTTTGCCTCCTAGTTACCATATAACAACATTTAAATGTTATGTTCCAACCACAAACAGAATAACAATTTACCCCGACTACCGTTTTGAACGGAACTTGTTAAACTATAAAAACAAAATTACCCAAGTTTACAGCAAACACAAAATAATATGGTACAATTGAGCCTACGAGCGCAACGTAAGCAGTAGGGCATCTATATTTTAAGGCAGGACACCGCTGCATAGTCGTGCGGTTTTACTGCACCACGTTACAGGTGTGTCTCTGTTTTAATCTCCTAATGGCCACCCTACAGCGTTTATAGGGTGCGTTTATATTAGCAGAGTTCTCCTTGGTAAATAAAGTTTTTAGACTGATAGTATTTGATTTCATAATTTGGCCGTAACCATTTAAATACTTTACAGACGAAAACCTATTATACTGACAATAATCTATTTTAATATACATACATACATACACTCACGCCTTTTTCCCATGGGGGTGGGCAGAAACTACGGAATGCCACGCGCTACAGTCCCTGCATACTACGTGATTTATTGTAACACATACAACACTAACGGCTTCTACACTTTCTTCACTAGATTAATTGATAAAATATCTTCATTTGTCTAAGGACAGCATAGGTGGAACCAATGTAAACGCAATCGTATTTGACATGCACAATTTATTTTAGAGTCGGTTAATATTACGCTGTGAAGGTACGTGTCAAAGTAAAAAGGATTCAAATGACAGATCACGGAATGCTTTCGATCTTTTAAACTCGTACATGTATTTCCGTGCAGATCCACATAGGAATGTTGATATTTTTGTCCGTGGAAGGACAGATAGGTATACAAAGCCTTTTTTTTTACTCTGACTTTTGAATATGGGTTTGTTTTAAAATTTAAGAGAATTTACTACGCTTGCTCTTCTATAGAATCTGTAGAGAAGCTACCACCTATCGCGAGGCAATAATAATAGTAAAAAAACATAATTATTATCTATGTGATAGATTTGGAACATAGATGGAAAGGATTATCATCATCATCGACCCATTACTGTCCCACTGCTGGGCCCGTGTCTGTTCTTTTGCTCTTTTCTCATTTTGAGAGGGATTAAGCTTTAGCACGCTAGCCTAGCAGATTGACAGACTTCACATGCCATCGAGAAAGTCTCTCAAGCATTTAGGTTTCCTGGATGGAAAGGATATCATGATGGAATAGACCAACCTCTTTCATTCGTGAGAAGATCCGTGCCCATCAGTGTAACAATAAATAGATTGATGACGATATTCATTATTATACCGATAAAGATACAAAGGATTTGAAAGTCTTAGTGTTCATCAAATTGTTTTTCGTATATTTCGTATTAATATTGATTTTAGTTTTACAGTAATTCCACAAATGCCTTGAAATTCAGGTGCTACGGTAAAATATTATTTTGCGAATAACTCAGGAAATCTGATAAAACCTGTATAATCACTGTGTAATCTCAGATTTGCCAAGTATCAAGTCAGTTCACGCGAAGTTGAAACTCTCAAATTCCTTTTACGCTGAAAGATAAGAAAAAAATAATCTAGGCATAAAATGAAGTAAGGACCAGACTATAAGTTAGATAGACACTATCACAGCTATTATCTCCTAAATGTGTTTTAAGAGAAGATTCTATTCATGGAAGTTCTATATTGCTAAAGCTTTAAAACGCATTGTGAATTTTACTCTGCGTTTCAGCGCACGGAGCGTACGCTAAAGCGTTTGTAATTGAAAAAGGTTGAATGTTTTGCCTCCTTTTTCCGAGATTACGAGGTTTTATTACAAAAGTACTGCAGCTAATTGTTAATACGTTTTTTAATAATATAATATAACTTGGTGTAAAATTATGTATGACATTGATTTTTTTTTTCGTTGGTCCCGAGAGTGGCGGCTAAATATGATATTCTGGGTTCAATATGCAGATCGAGCAAATATTATTGTGTTATTCACGAAAAATCTCAGTTAGCAATATAAGTTCAGCAATATTACTTTTTTATTTAATAGCCTTTTAAGAGCCTTCCCCGTAGACCTTCTTCGTCCTTCCCTGGGATTCAAACTATCGCTATACCTAATTTCACCTAAATCGGTTTTGCGGTTACAGTGTGAAGAGATAATAGACAGACACTCTTCCGCATTAATAACAGTACTAGTACTAGTATGGGTTACTCATGTAGGTAACTGCAATTCTTCTAAAGCGTAGGTAAGGTCTTCCAAATATTATGTCAGTTGCGTAGTTTATAATACACTTAATAACTTATAGAAAAGTCTTAGTAGGTATGTATAAGTGTATATACAATAGTTAGCTCAGTCACACCATGGTAAACTAATTACATTGTAGGTTGAAATTACTTAATAAACGTTGTCATTGCAGTAGTCTCAGTGATCAAGTAGTATCAATTGCGATGGTATAAACTGTCGGCTTTGGGTTCATTTGTCACGTCAAGCAAATTACTATTAAATAATTTTATGATTTTTTCAAAAACTATGTCGTTTGAGAAAGTAGGCTTCCTATCACATAGGTATACCTCTATTTAATGACATGATAGAATCTTAATAGGTATGTCAATTAATTGTTTAAGTCATACACAGAATGATCCTCTCTCCTGAGTTAATTACTGTTAAAATGTTGTAATACATCATAATACGAATATGAGTACTTGATGGGTTTCCAAATCAGTACTAATGTGACCCGGCAGTACGCTTTGAATGTAATTTGCTGAACCATGATGAGTTTTCAGCTTAAAATTGCTATACTAATTATGTAGGTAAAATCACTGGCATATTTTGAGTTAAATATTCGTTTGTATTATCATAATTTGTTGTCGAAACTTATGGGAATATAAATGTATTATGTATGAGTACTCATATAATTGTAATGAAATAATACGATACAATCTATTAATTTACAAAATAAATATAACTATTATGAGTACCAACTCGGCGTCCGGCGCCACACAACGCTTCCCATGCTTATACAGGTTTGTGGTGCTGTAACATAACATTTGAACCAAGTTTATAAGTAATAAATATATATAAATATTATCATAAATATAAAAATCTTCTGTCACAGTGTTTGTCGCTGAACTCCTCCGAAAAGGCTGGACAGATTATTATGAAATTTTGCGTGTATATTTGGCAGGTCTGAGAATCAGTCGCAGGCTATTTTTTACACCCCGAGTTGGTAAGGATGTCCCTCACCAGTGTTTTTTATTTTTTTTAATTTATTCTACTTAATAAATGAAAATGGTGTACTAATGAGAGATTTATTGTTGATGTATTCCAACCTCATCGTATAAAAAAAAGAAGAGGCGGCAGTGATGGGCTATATTAGATTAATCACGACTGAAAATCTCACATGCCTATTATTGTCCTACGATCAGAATTATGGTATTCATGAGCACATTCACAATGATCCCCATAGGCAGCGATCCAAATTGTCTCCTAGATTTTTATCACGGGTTAGGCTATGCCCCGCATTTGTCACTTAGGCAAGCGTGTGGCACGCATGCTCCGTTAAACTGGTTAGTAAAATTACTTACTTAATTATTATTTTACCTAATAAAGAAGAATCTAATTGAAGAGTCCCTATGGACAATTATGATAATATGGATAATATTTAATTACTTTATACAACTTTGAATTACAAGCGTAGGAAAAATTTTCATTAAAACTAAGTATTGATTCCTATGTCACAGCCTACGTTTTCTGATAAGTCTGACAAGTTTCTTGTTAATGTAATTTACCCACAAACAACAGTAGAACTATTATAACTTTGGTAATAGAGTTTGGTATTGGAAAACTTCAATGTTTTCTTTACTGTGTAGAGGCATCTTCGGGTAAAGTTGTTAAAAAATGTATATTTTAAAGCAAGAAAATATGATATTTTATATTTTTTGAATTTAGTTGTTTCTTTTTAAATTCTGATGACGGTATTGTATTACTAGTTTCGAGGTATGGTACTAGTTTCGAGGTAAACATAGTTTTTTTTTGTAAATACATACCTACTAATTATTTGAAACATCGATCACTTGCCTCTACCAGGATTTGAACCTGAGACCCTTACCACAGAAGGCGGAATTTAATATCGCTGCGCTAATCGGGTCGTCAAAGTTTATATAGACTCCAATCCGTTCGCTTATTACACAAAGCAGACAACATCGCAACAAGCTACATAGTTTAATCAATGTACTAACTACCCACAACGACAATAAACAAAACTATAATTCTAAAAGCAATTAATAATAGCTGGCATGTTACCAACTTGCAAAACGGTCGATGCGAACCACTTTAGGTCCAAAGTCTTGCTTCAGTTTGTCGTCTTAAAGCCGTGAGACAACTTAAGACATTTCGAGACGCTCTCTGGGTGAGAGCTGAAACTTAAGATTGTAAGTCTTGTTGGACAGTCATTGTGTTTGTGGTAATAGATTTAGAAATGGTCTCTATTTGTGAGGCAGTAAGAGAGAGGTAGAGTGTAGCGAGATTCCTCCCGATAATTGTGCTGCCCGACTGGGGAAGTACCTCCGCTTTACAGAAGACCGCAGTGAAACCACAATAGTTGTGTTTTTGGGAATGAGTAAGGTTGCCAGAGCTCGTTATAGGAATCACTATTTACTAATTACTATTTTGACAGCATGGGGATGCCGTTTGTCAGTGTAGTGACTCCTCTATTTAAGAAACCTGAAACGGTTTTTACAGGGTAGGCAACGCGTGAGCGACATCTCTAGTGTTTCAAACGTCTAGGCTACCCTACTTTGCCACCCTCGTGGCATATGTATTAAAGAGTCTCTTCAAATAACGTTATATAAAATTACCTTTTGACCATCTGTGTAGCCAACTTGAACCTCTCCGGTTTGAAATCCGTTATTAACCAAGCAAGGACTGCGCTGAGGATAGGAATGTGTGGCGTTAATTAAAAACAGAAGCACTTGTGGCCTTCCTGGTAGCCTGAGGTTATTTCCAGCTGAAACAAATAGTAATGTCGGTATTATAGCTAGATAATGTAGCTATTAATGACTAAGAAAAAAAAACACCTTGGTTTAATACTTTAAATACCTTATTGATAAAACGTTACTTACCTACACTTACTAATTCTTCTTAAAATTATGACCTAAATTTTCTAACAAGCAACACAAAAGCAATAAAAAATGTTGTCTCAACTAATCTTTTTAATTGTACGAAGACCAAATAAATTCAAGCACTTACTCTCAAGATTTAACCGAAGATACATAGCGACGTTCCAGCAAATCCGTCAAACCAATCCAGCACTCTCCTGGAGATTTGTCGTGATCCCCACTTGCCCCGGCCTGCGAGGGGGTGATTTTGTCCTGTTAGAGATATCCCACTGGCCAGCATCGGCTGCATTTGCTTCAAATCCTCCAGAGTTTGAGCGTTCCTCTTATTTTGACTACATGGAAATAGTACAGCTGGATAAGTTGTGTCCAAAATATTGGCATGTTTGTACTTAAATTGATTTTGAATCTTTCATTATAATACAATATCCATATTGATTATTGTGTCCCAATATGCGAGAAATATGAATGAATATGTTTAATTTTCATTGGTTTATACATGATAACATGAATATTTATAACTGAGTATTGTAGGTATGTGGATTTATTTACATGACTAGATAGCGCTGTTTATATTTTGTTAGTACTTTTTACTAACACTAAAAAGCACTAACAAAATTATGGTCTAAAGTTTGAAATAAATTTATTTAATTATTAATGTCCAGATATACAATTTTTATCATTTCTATCCCACAATCACTGTTAATACCATACTGCATACAAGATTAGCCATTATATTTGTCATAAATTAGAAAACCTAACTTTAACTTCAGTTTCTATCCCAAATACTCTGCGACATAATCCACTTAGAAGTCGAAATACACAAAAGATCTGCATTCCCAGTCTTATTAGCATACAGCTTAAGTCTATGAGCAAGCCAAAAATTAATATTTATTTATGGATTGCTCAACAAATAATTGCTATAAATAAAGCAATTGTTTGTTGAGTTACTGGATTTAACTGCTGAGTGAAGTTAGCTGATTATTATAACATAATGGATATTAAATAGTGAGGTTGTGTTGAAAACTTCAGTGCCGATAAGCCTGCAAAGTATAGAAGATTGAACCAAGGCACGGACCTTGGCAAAGCCGGGATTAATCACGTCAGGCAAAAAAGAGAGAGATTATTGAAAACTGCAAGGCTTTTAGGAAATTAAAATAAAAGGGGATTGAAGCAAGACAAGCTATTCATTATGTAATTGATCTGCAAAGCTTTGTTAGATGTGCGTATTATAAAGATTAAAGGTTGCAATACCTATATTTAATGGGAGATATTGTTATTTTCTATGTGTAAAGTAGTTCGAGATCTTTGTAAATAATAAAAAAAGGTTTTGTCGACACGATTAGCACCGATTGTGTAACAGTTTTCTACACCATATATCGTGGATCTAAAGAAAGAAAGAAAATTCATTTATTTGATTTAAAAAAAATTAAGTCATAAAATGCTTGGCTCTTTTTCTCTCTTGTGTTATAAATGTGACTATTTTATACACTTGCAAAAATTATGAAACGGAATGTCGTGCAGGAGACTTACCAAAAATATCTTATGCATTGTTATAAAATATTAGATACGTTATACTGAAGAAAATAGATGTTTTAGTTGCATTATAAGAATCGAAAATGGTTCAAAACAAACAGACTTTTAACAAGGCTTTAATAATTTTAATAATGTTTTATACATTTAGAATTTAAACGCTTTAAATTTTCACCATATTTTCAAATCTTTCGTTGGCGATAGGACTGATACATTTTATATTTACTCCGAGATAAGATAGGTAAATATACAACCAAACGAAAATGTTCAAAGCGTCTCCTATCGTCTCATTGTCTGCACTATCTATGTTTCCTACATCGACGTTTGAAGTGGGGATGCTTTTGTCGTGCCGAGGGATGGCGTCGTCTATTCTCACTTAATACGAATACAATGCATGGTATTCTCGGCCGATTTATCCGCTTTTGTTACCGAGCCATCGATGTTGGCAACAGAAAAACTTTCAAACGTTTAGTGCCTTCGTCTTCCGGTTTGGAATTTATTTCGCCATAGTGCCAATTTGTGTGGAAGTTTCTTTATATTAGTTCTTTTTTGCCGTTTATGTTTTGTTTTACGGTTTTGTTAATGTTTCGTTGTTTTACCTTATAAAATACTTATAAATTAGTGAGAAAAATATTGATTGCTTGAGTTGTTATTTGTTAACATACATACCATCACATTTGTATACCAAATAATTAGGCAGAGCTGTATGGGTATACAGTTAGTAACAATTATTTAGGCCACATAAAAACCACTCTACTGGCATTAACTAGTACTAATCCTAAATATGTGCTAAGAAGTTTATATGTCAGGCTCAATAACATTGCCTCTACCTGGGAATTGAATGCTGCAGGACCTTACGCTGAGTCGCTTTCGATTACTAGACCCAAGAGGCAGTTTTAAAGCAACGTCGTCTTATCATGTTAATGAATTGATCAGAAAAAAATCCGATGGTTGTAATTCACAAAAACTAAATTAATATTTTATTTCATATCTGCCATAAAATTCAACCTAACTTTCAAGGTTCCTTTAAACGCAAAGTCAAACACTGCTCAAATATATTCATACAGCTTATCATCTTATTCAAGTTGTTTCAGACTACCAAGGAGAATGTTCTACAAAGTTAGGCCTCTTTAGTTTCCAAAGAAAGGGTCTGATACAATATATACACAAAGTAGTTCAACATATTTTAGCTGAGTCAAGCTTAGGAACATTTGAAACGCAAATATCACGCTGCGTTAGTAAACAAAACAAAGCGGGCTCCCTTGAATTTAATGCCGTCTTATTTGTTTTATATTACATTGTTTGCAGATGTGTTAGGGCAAATATAGTGCGAATCGATTTCACAAAGGTGTAGGATATTTTCTTTGTTTTGGAAACATGGCTTGTATAGAACACGGTTATGTAATAGGCCCTTTCACATTACTCTTTCGTTTCGGTTCTCAGTTCCACTCATGCGCATTCGAAAATGCACGTTCAAACATCCGCACATATGATGTTTATTGTGTGTGTTTATAATTTAGTCACACGGAGTTCATTGTTACCGAGTTGATATTGGCCAGTCCGTAGGTCAGCATTCGAGATTTCACCAACGAAATTTTATGTGTTAGTATACCGTCCCTAAAATTTATTACGAGTTCTAACAGAAGGGGGCAGGGCTTGCAACACAATTTCTGAGAGACTATCTATCGTCTGTTTCTAGTGCCTCCCAGAAATTGGTTTGCAAAGGTCAGAAATTGGTTTGGTTTATAGCCCGACCTGTGTCTACACGCTGAAAGATTATCATGCCTTTAAGTTTATGCCCCCAAAGACTTACAAAAATATATATGTAGTTCGTTTAAAGTTTTAGGTCCCTAGGGGACGATCTTATTACCATTAATGATCGCAATACTACTCCATAACTCCGATATCCTACTCTGATAATTTTATTGGAAATCCGTATAATAATACTTATGCTGGGAAATGAATTCAGGGTCTTACATTAAGCGACCATGCTTACCTCTACTGAGAAAAGAAGCATTACCATTAATTTGAAGCAGAGGCGTATTCGAAATGTCTTTGCTTGGGAAATTAGTACGTAGTATAATTTATACTCGGCAAGTTTGGTGTGAGATAGTGTTTTGTATCAGCGGTATTTCTCTAAAGTCTACGCAGACTGAACTGAAAGGTGGTTAGAACTTGTAAGTAATTAATTAATGTTTTTGTATACATTTCCACTAAATTCATGCACTATGATTTATACTCCAATCCTTCTACATTAAGTATGAATTGAAATTAGAACTTATTCAACATTCGGTAACGATTCATTTCTATTTATATATGTAGATTTGTAAAGTTAGACTTTTTGTAACAAGGTAGGTAAGGTAAGTTAAGTGTAAGTTTAAAACCGTATTTGCCTGGTTAAAGATGCTAGACTATGTTGAAGCCGTCGAATATTATTGTTAGTGGTGGTTTAGGAGTATACTGGCTTCTGCAACACAGTTGTTACTAGCCCAGGAGTCAGGAGTATTATTATTTGTATTTACTTCATTTTATGTCAATAAACAAATTAATATTAAAACAAATTAATAATAACATTAATTTTAGGTAACCAGTACATTATTGTTCGTCAGTTCACTACACTAAATCCACCTTCATAAATGACGGTACAATTGTTTCTGTGGGATGCGTAAACCAACTGAAGGAAATATTTCACTGAGTCACAAAGGTGTAGGGGCACCACAGTCCCCGTTTAGTTGCTTACGCTTGAACGGAGAATGTTCGTCACATGGAAATTATATATTTGAAATAGATTCACACATGGACATCCCTTACCATCGGTTACACACAACAACCTGTATTGGAATAAACTTGGAAGCTATATAGATAAATAATGAATTAATTTCTACCCGTAATTTTCAAAACTAACGTTATAAACTCATGTCTGGCTGCTATACCTCAATATACTAAACTTGCGTGTGGGATCTCTCACAGTATATTAAAAAATAAACACTCATTTGCCAAAGAGTAAGGATTTTAGTATCACTTAACTCCTCAAACTTTCTGCGCGTCTACGGCACACGTGTGCTAGTAAGAATTCGCAAAAAAAATTAAAGGTCATACATTTATTCACAACTTAGCCGTTTTTATATTGAATATAATTTTTTTTGTTGTTTATGAGGTTTCATTTTTTTCTGCTGCCAAGCCATTTTATCGAAAAAATATAAACATAAAATTTACAATCCAGCGACGCGTTTCCTAAATGTGATATCCTCGTTGGCCATATTGTTGTTTATGCGATAAAATATAATAAGAACCAAGAACTACAAGGAGATATAGGTAATTCTGTTGTGTTTTATAAAAATCATTTAAAAAATTAAAATAGTACTTTGTTTTAATCATAATGCACCCAATGGACACCTCTGTGATAAAAATGCGGAAAGTTTTTGTGGCTCCAATTTGATGACTTTGTTTGATGTTTTAGATGATCTAGGTATTTGCGGTTAATTTAGGAATCCAAATACATTTTGTTTTTTAAATATAGGTTTTCGATTAATTCGGAAAAAATTAATGTTAATAGTGTTGTACAAAATTCAACACTCTCTAATCATGTAATACGTATAATAGACGTATTATTAACTAAATAATGTTCTGAGTTGAAAACAAAATGTGTACAATGAAAATCAAATGTGCTATGCGAATGTGCAAACTATTTGTGATTTGTTATGATACAATAATGTATAATTAAATGAAATGTATAATAATGTCGAATTCCAGGAAAAATCATAATGTCCGGAAATAACTAATTAGGGAATTTAATTTTATACGATAAGTGCATTCTATGAACTTTAAAAATAAAGGTTGGTTAGGAATAGATAACAGCAATACGTTTTATAATAAGACCCGTAATACTACAGTAGGTATAATATTATAATCTCAATCCCTGGATATAAAATGTTTATTTTTATTGACTGTGTATTTTAATATTTTTTATTAGTATGACTACCAAAACTAAAGTGTTCTTTGCAGTATCGAGAACCCTGGATCAATTAAAAATATTCCCACCAGACTAGGACTGTCTAAACGTAGTTTATTATCACTGAGTGACCACACTGTTTGGTAGTTATTAAGCCACAATTGACTGAATGGAGCTAAATTCAATGAACTCAATAATACTGATGACTTTCGTACATCGAGCCTAGTGAGTGCAGGGCAAAATGACGTACCCAACCGATGACGTCAGCTAGCCACGTCAGTGTTTGTACGTCAATTTAACTAACAATCCAATTAGCCTCCGGTACAGTAACAGAATACTAATTGTTCCGGTGAAAATTCGAAGCCGACAAAAACATAGGTATTCGATGGTAACATGTGTTATTGTTTAGCTTTGAGTGGCGGAATTAATAGTACATTATTCTATTTATACACAATCTATTTTTGTTGTTTGGGTGTTTTTGTGTAGTGACTTTCCTGTATCAAGATATTACTTACCTTTTATTATCGTTCAGAGTTAACGTGATTTCCAAACTGAAAAAGTCATGATAAATATGCTCCGTTATTTTTGTGTAAAAAGTCATATGTTTTGTGATAGTAATATTTGTCTCTGGGTAGAATTTGTACCTGCATCTTCTAGTTCAGTATTCTTTGTAAGACCTAGATATGTAGCTTGTTAATAAAAGTGTTATACCAAAATAGTATAGGCAGGATTAGATCTCGCCCAAGATAGAGTTTCTCTGAGAAAAATTGATCAACAAGATATGATGAAATCGGTAAACAATATTTTTTTCGCTAATATGTAACTTTTCATCGTTTTTCTTTCAGAATTTATCTAAAAGTTTCCACGATATTGCAATAATTCCTATCATTACTTTTAATTGGGAGTACAGAGTGCCGCATTTGAAAGTTCCGCGTACCATCCCATGGTAACTTTCTGGCCAATTATGAGTTTGTGCTATCGCTACAGTTAGATTGCATACATTTTGATAATGACATCAATTTGGCTTAAACATTCAGCGTTCATATGAACTTTTGAACTCGTTACTAATGCTGCCTAAACTGTATTATTATAACTTTGTATTTGGCTTAGTTTTACGTTATTTGTTTTGTTTGGATTTTACATAATAGTGGTTGGTTTTTATGATCCTATCAGTTTTGTTATAATTAACTTCAGGTTTGTATAATGCCTCGTAATACTCATTTTATTGCCTATAGACACAAAAACATGATATTTTAATTCTTGCGTGGTTAATAAGAGTAGCATTATACCAGTCTGTATTAAGTATGTGTTATTAATATAATACTCATTTAGAAACGAAACAAATATAATATTAAGTTATGAAATCTGAAGAAACGGTCAAGTGTAACTTTTAACTTAATTCACTTGCAACTTGACAAAATTGGCAAAAAATTCGCCACTCATGTTTTCTTTCAATAAAACATGAGAGGATATAAATAAGTGAGAAAGAGAGAGAGCGAGATAAAACTACTGCATGTAGTCTGAAGCACGTAAAGCCGGAAGTCCGGCGTCGGCCGCATCCTGCTCCGTCTGTTACTGAAAGCCTTTTAGTTCAATTTAGCGTGAAAAAAGTCTAGCTATTCCCGTGTTTTATGTCACTAGGGAAATTGCGCTCGTCATATTATCTAAGTACTCGATTTGAAAACGTTTTTGCATGAGTGAATATGAAAGTAGTTAGGGGTGATTTTGCGATAACTGCTGTGCGCTAGCATTGGGAGGCTATCGGAAGCGAAGGGACTGAACCGTTTAACGGAGATTTGTAATAAAAGGAGTAATCGTGTTCATTTGATAGAAATATATACCGTCGGTTTTGTAAAGGTTTTCAAGTTAGAATATGCTTTTATATTTAATCATTGTGGTGAGATTCACGAAATATGACACAAAAGTAAAGATAATTGAGTTCGTCCGATTGCAAAAATTGTTTTCTATTTAGTTTGCGTTCACTTGGAAAACGATATAAGATATTTGTGATAAAACATGGAATATGAAAAATTTTCTCTATTTTGTAGCTCAAATATTATTTCTTAGTTCAAAAATTAAAATTATATTTTAACACATACATATAATAAAAAAATGGGTTTTCATAATAAGTACGCATAATTTGAGCTTCAAATAAATTAATATTTTATTTTTATTTTCCAACAAAACGAAGTCAAACAATACTATGAAACGATAAAAAGAAAAAGGATAATTTCATCATCATCATCAAGCCTATATTCGTCTATTGTTGCACGTAGGCCTCCCCTAGGGAATTCCACAGAGTTTAAAAAAATCTATTAAACTATTTACAAAATAATTATTTCTCTAGCTAGAAAATATGACGATAGTTTTGGGTATGCTGAAAGTGTATATTGAAAGAGTATCTTTTAAATAAAATTTCTTTTACGACTCTTCTCTACAAGGAGCTCTTGGAACCGTTTTGACAATCCAAAAGTAGGCACCTGTAATATTGGTCTAATTGAAATAAACATTTCAGTTTGACTTTGACCGGTGTTCACTTATTCAGCTTTAATCAAACATTAAGATCATCAAACACTAAGAGTAAAAGTAATTTTTTTTAAGCTTAAGTACATTTTAATTTAACGCTTTTGATGATAACGAAGATAGAAATACTATATTTTAAGCCATAATAAAATTCAAATACCTATTTTAAGCTAAAAAATTATAATCTCAATTTTGCCAGTAGTGAACCTAAACTTTTTTATTGTATTAAATACTTTATATTTTCTAAAATATATTTTTTCAATAGGAAAAAAATATATCCTACACACCTATTGAAATTCTGAATAGCTCTTTGTGAATACAAATATAACTTATTATACTCTTTCAGTACGGGCATAGAACTGTTATTTGTAAGAATGAAAGCTATCGCTCAACTGTGCTGATATTTTTTTATTATAATATTTGGCCACCCACTGCTATGGAATTACTATTTAGTAGCAAAAGTAAGCACCTTTGTAGCATTCATTCTGTTTCACAAACGTCTCGCAATTAAGCAAGGCGCGGCATTTATCTAAATTGTCAATTCCAATTGAAAATTCCTTAGAAATTCTCCTCATTTTCTTTGTCGGGAAATGAAGGCAAATACAGCAAATTCCTTTGGGACTTGCTCTGTAGGACGAAGACAAAACTGAAATAGTTATTGATCCATTAGGAATTCCAATTGCCATCTTTGAGGGGACAGAGTACCTTGTTCAACGGGAAATTACTATTTGAAATAGAAATAGAAGACCAGTCTCATCTAATAAGAAGGATTCCGCAAATATGATTTAGCATGCCCTTTGAATAATTTTTTTGCTTCTTAGAAATCTATTTATACGACATGAAGAGGATAAATAATTTCAGGAAGCCTTATATATTTTTCCTGTTACGTTGTAACGTAAGAAGTTACTCGTTAAAGTTATAACTTACGAAAAGTCAGTGATGCGTGCCTTGGGTTTGAACTCGAGACCTTGGACATCTCAGTCCACTGGTCACACCACACCCTAGGCTACCACAGCATTTTCAATAATGTTCAGATATATTGTACTAAATATGCAACAATGCATAAGATAATATCCAAAATGGCCGTGGACAGCTTTATTGTGATAATATGTCCCTCCTGACGGTATGTATCAGCCGTCGTGTAGTTTTACCATAATTTAGGGAGCTCAACTATATATGTGTTGGTTTTGTAAATAATTTCATTAAAATGCCTGTTAATGAAATGATACATATATTTTAAATTGTTGAGATATTTGCTATTTAATTGTTTGTACTATGTTTTCCGGCCAACCAGTTGTGTAAAATTTTATTGAATTTATTGCGGTTACGATACTATAATAAAATAAGGAAGTTCCTTATATTCCAAAAGTTTTAAATTATAAAATTACGTTACAAAAGTTTTAAATGATAAAATGTAATTATTGAAGCCTATATTCGTTAGAATTACATATTAATCATAACTACATAACTGTTAACAAAAACAATTTGATACCAATAAAAAAATAAATAGCTTTGGTCTTCAAAAGACGTTATATATAAATTATATCTGTGGTACTTTTATTAATGTAAATAGTTACTTTGTTAAAATAATATGTGCTTTCCAAAAAATAACGCTCGTTTTGGCTGTATTACCTATTAAAATAGTTCAATCATGCAAATGTTTTTCTCTTTCTATTTGATTTTATTATTTCTGACACTTAGCATAGATAACATGTCGAACAGTAAAATATTATCAACTTTGATCCTTAGGTTTTAAAATCTGATTGACAATGTGAAGACGCTGCATGCCTATTACGTTAAAACTGGATCCTACCTACTTCTACCCCCTATTTCCTATGATTCCTTTGGAGGCAATTACTTCGTTATCGATTTTATGCGCAAGCATAATGACTTTCTACTTTTCTAAAGTCGTTCCGCTGTATTATCAAAAGTTAAATAGCCCGTAATGACTTCCTTATACTTCCACAAATAAATCGTTGACATTACTTTGTCCCACCTAGGATGAGGAAAAAATAGCGTGTATCTATCACGCATCTGTTTACAGAGAGTGCTGACGTATCTCGACGACACCCCAATCGTTCACAAACAGTAATAAAAACGGCATCACCTACCATTTATCTCGGTTTGTTTGTGATGCGAACGTGATTGCGGGCGTACGGACAAAGGGCGTACGAAGAATAACGCCAGATCTGAAGATAATGAGATTTTCACGAGTATCGCGATAATAATCGTTGGCATTGTTTGCGTGCGGTTGCCGGCCGGCAATTATTAGAACAATGGGGACTAGGAAACAGTTTATCAGATAGCAATGAGTGGTTACCCGTCTATTATAGGATTTGTCTGGAGATAGTTTCAGCTTGCGCGTTTGTAACTTCCCTTTTACTATTGAAATTGTTTAATAACAAAGTGAAATTACCACACCACCGTGCGCTATTAATCAGCCAATATTTTTTTAACTTCATTTTAATGATCAACTATTTTATCAAGCACTTTGATTTCAAAGCAAAACCGACATTTTTGCCGTGTATACAATCTCTTTACGGTAAAATTCTTTAAAATACTTAAGCAAACAACAAGTTACCGGCAGTCAGAGAAATATATTTTTTTATGAAAAGATGCCAACCCTGTTTGACTAGCATTTATAAAAGAACGGGCACAGTTACTTTGCAAATGAATGACTAATTAAAAATGTTTAATTCAGATATTCTTGTTGCATTTGCTTCTTGAGTAATTGACTGGAGGAAAACTAAATTAAGGGTGGTGTGCGGACGCCATTACGATATTAAAACCGCAAATGCTGTGAGTTTCGCGTGCCGACCTTAATGTGATAATATCGGCGCTAGGGATATTACGTAGCTATTAAGTAGAAAAACTGCATGCAATGTCAGAATGTTTGATGTAGGTAAAGCTTACAAACAGGGGTAGCAAACATTGCCTGCTTGAATGATTGCGTTGCGTTCCGATAAAGAATTATTATTCTACCAAATATATAGAAACATACACCGAACTAATTGGTGAACTCCTTCAAAAAGGTCAGGTACGCAGTACTCATAACCGGCGCGCGTGCATGACGAGATATGAATGTGCGAGAGTGTATGAATGTGGACGAGGCAAAAGTGGTATACAGGGACCGTAGCGAGGCATTCTATAGTTTCTGCCTATCCCCATGGGAAAAAGGCGTGAGTGTATGTATATAGGGTAATTAATATATAATTACTGCCCATAGAAACAACACAATTCTTTGCGGATTATTATCGCCGTAAATTGATATTATTTAATCCCGATATTTCGGATCCTTTACAGTATATTCATGGTCATAGGCCAACTGAGATGTTAGTTGTCTTGATTTTTCAATTATTGTAACATCGGGATTAATTAATATCAATATACCGCGATCAAATCTTTAAGAAGTAGTTTTATTTTGACGACCCGTTTAGCTCAGCGGTAGTTAACGCTGCCTGCTGTGCTGTGGGTCCCGGGTTTGAATCCCGGTAGGGACAAATGTTTATGTGATGAGCATCAACATTTGTATCCGAGTCATGGATGTATCTATGTATAATATGTATGTCATGTATTTACAAAAAATATATATATATATGTAGTATATCAACCATATAGTGTCCGTAACACAAGCCTCGTTGCTTACCACGGAACTAGATGGCGCTGTGTAATAATATCCGGAAATATTTATTTATTTATTTCAAAATCTAGTATTAGCGTAAGTCTAAGAAAAAGTATATACAATACAAATATAATTTCAGTTGCAAGGGAGATTAAATAAATAAATAACCATTTTGCTTAATTCAGCAATAAGATTTAAATGTGGGGTTATTTAACTGGAGTTACAGATGAATATAAACTTCATTTATTTTCTCACCCGTACAGTAAATGTATTTTATCCAGCTGGTAACGTTCCATCAAGAAAATTAGCATATAACTAGCTATTCACGTGTAAATCTGGCGCTAAGCAGCTTTGCTTTATACTGTCGTGTATGAGAACTAGCCAAAAAACAAACTATTTACTTTTAACGCTTTACCAGGCCGCGGTTATAATACTTCTAACATACTTTGCTAACATAGATCTTTCTTTCTACCTTGTGATCGCCAAGTGCTCCATATTTGTGGTCATAATTCGGCAAAAAAAAATTTTATATAAGATTTAATAATATGATGACACTAAAGCTCATCAACAACAGCCACTGAACAAACCCATTACAAATGTTTTTTGAGTTTTTTATAAAATTCTTAGTTGCAGCTCGGAGTACCGATTGAGGTTGTCCATCTAGAGCACCCGGCTGAATAGCACCTCGCCTAGTCCACGAAGAGCACCTATCAATATTTTTGGCAAGTGCTCTTCGTGGATTAAAATTTATTTTTATATTTGTGTCCACGAATGTTAATGTGACGTTTAAATTAAAGATATCGATAAAACACTTCAACGTTTATTAATTGTATATAGATATTTACGCATCATACTATTTTTTTTTCTATCCTTAATTTCAAATTCGTGCCCACTCTATTGCACTCTCGCACTCTCTATTGCATAGGACCTAAAACGTACCGGCGATATACGAGTCTATATTAGTACACCACTGCCTTCTCTTCAGGGATGACAGTCGTGATGGTTTGTATGTATTTTTATAATAGTCAGTATGCTCTTAGTTTTCTTGTACTTTTCACCAAGCAAGACTACCGTTCAGGTCGATTTTCTTGATGAAAATAAAGAAAATAGTAAGCTGAAGACTAGTAAATATATATTTATCATCAGTATCAACCCATTTGCTGTCCTATTGCAGTAGTTGAAAGGGATTATACTATAGTCTACTTTTCTAGTATACTATCGAGAAATCTTCTCAAGCATGCAGGTTTTCTCACCAAGTTTTTGATCGTTCTATAAAATATACATCTATACATACACATAAATAAATAAATATTAGGCCTTACTAAATCTCGGCCATAATTCAATCTACTTAAATAGGATTTATAATTCCCAATATTTTAGAAACGCTAGGAGAGCTAAAAGCTTTGTGGAGGTACCACTCTTAAATTTATAATAAACCTATCAGATGCACAAGGAGCAGCCATTAGAGATAAGCTGTAACTACTCGTAATATTCACGATGAAACGGTTTGCAAATAGAATATTAGAATGGCAGGGTAACTAAAATGATTTTGCGTTGTGATTTCTCCTTACTTATTTTTCACTTTTGACTTTGTCTATAGGATTACGCAGTTAATTTGATTGTATTTTAAAGTAGCCAGAATCGATCACATTTTTGGTTTTAAATATAAAGGGTAAATTTTCAAGCGTTTTTTAGGCGTCTTATGACTTTTATAAAGAAACTATCATTCAAAATGGACTCAACTATACTTTTTGAAAAATATACTTAGACGTAGGTATATTAAAACCAGATTAGAATTTTTATTACAAACTTACAAGAAATTCCACGTTGAATATCCGGATTGTATAGGTGGCCTACCCCCACTTCAAATTGCGCTCACATAACCACTCACTATTACTCGATTTTTTTACGTATGTTTTTTTTTACGTTACATACTCATTTTAAAGATATTTCCTCAATTTCACATTTTAAAACACGAAAACCTTACTAATTATTCAATTACCAAACTAAGACGCCAATATGTCTTTGTACCACTTAAAGCTGCGCTTCCGAAGCTCGCAGTTGACTCATTGTATCTTATTCAACAACAGCAATAGCCATTGACCGTATAGTCCACTGGGTTATAACACCTTTTTACATTTGAAATCTTACGATTATCAATGAGAATTCACATCCAATTCTTTGTAAATATAAATATAGTTAACGAGACATTAAGGTTCAATATCAGTTAAAGCGATTTAGAACAGCTAAAAATACTGGTATTTAATACAAAAGAGATTACCCAGCAAAAGTAATAGAAGTTCGTATTTAGAACTACACGAACGATTAAGTTTCGCAAGTGGTCGTTTAGGACGAATTATTGTTAATTGTAACAGAAGTAAACTTCGTCTTGTAGTGTTATTGCTGTAACCTTTTCTTACCTTATTGGTACTTTTAAAGTTTTCCTATACGAACTGTGAAGCTGTTAGCAATATTATCACTTGCGGTAATAACGCGTATGTCTTTAAACATGACAAATCTGATTAATCCGGCCGTTCTGTTTCTGTTTCTGAAATTATACCTACACACTTGTTCTGGTTATTGTTTCTTTAAATTTGGCGAGATATCAGCACGTGCATAGTGTTATTTAAGCGATAATATTGTTGTTATATTATAAATTTAAATTATAAGTTGTATTTACTATTTTAAGTGTCAATCTTAATTTCAAAATCTAATAAATCTGAATAAAATAATAATCATAATAATATTATAAACAATAGTTAATCCATTATTATTATTGTATTATGTCCGTTTATTGTGCATGCGGTGTTAGCCAATAAGTGGTTGTAACACATGTAAATGTATCTTAGATAGTAAGATAAAATGTATTGCGGAAACAATTGTTGGTTAACCTAATAAATATATAAAATAAGTCTTATTTAACATTGTGTATTTTATACTGTTTATCTTCTATTGTATATCACAAAAAAATAAACGTTTTCCGTAAATACGAAGCAATTTTATTTTTGAATAGTACGACATAAAGTATTGCATTTAATAAGTAGAGCGAGTGTAGTTTTTTGTCATGTT
Organism: Craniophora ligustri; assembly: GCA_905163465.1. Lineage (NCBI taxonomy): Eukaryota > Metazoa > Arthropoda > Insecta > Lepidoptera > Noctuidae > Craniophora > Craniophora ligustri. The sequence goes on along the minus strand of LR990965.1, from coordinate 9,369,931 downwards.
TTATACACAGCTGACGCTGAAGTTGTGTTTTCTTATTTCTGTAATCTGCTTCTCATGGCGCTCGATTTTATTTGTATTCACATGTGAAAGTGCAAAAAAGCAAATGATGCTTTGAGATTTGCTTTAATAAATTATTAAATCCGGAATTTATTATAGCGCCATCTAGTTACGAACTAAGCAAACTAACGTACATAACGTACAAAACGCTTGAGTCAGAATTCAAATTAATTCTAGCTAAATACATAATCGGTCGATTATAAACAGAATAATTGCCTACTAATTGAACTATTACAGTTAAAAAAAACAGATGAGTGGATAACCCTCCATCCTGAATTCAGTGAAAAATACTTTTACACCACCATCAGATCGAACCGTAAATTCATTCAAGCGGAATGAAATATTCTCATCAATAATTCCGCAAGTCAGAAAATTATTCTAATTAGCTACGAGCTGCTCACGGTGCGCGATGCGAAGGCACGGATCAGTCAGCGGAATAATACCGTCTGTTATCTTACGTCTAGCGTTTTTATTGCGGACTTTTATTTTCCGTTGCTCCCTGGCTCGTTACTAAGTAGGTACACATTTTGTTTGCTTCTATACATTCTTTTCTTTTCTATAAAACGATGCCCGACAGATTTTTTGGATTTTCTCCTAAATGAAGTACATTTAAAAACAAACAAAAAAAAAGGCTCGGATCATAAATAATATCCTTTGCCTATATCTTTAAAAAAAGTTGCTGCAAGGATCGAAATTGCCGCCAGTGTCACCAAATCTGAAAAATACAGTACAATAGCCAACAAAAATGGATTATAATATGTAAGTGCTTTACTTAACTTTTTAAACATAGAAAATGCATTAATTTATCGTATTTCTTACCCTGTAAGTCTCATGTAAATGGTCAACCATGGTAGCCTAGGACATGTCGGTAGACTTTACATGCTATCGAGAAAAAGTTTTCGTCATAACGTTTTAACCCGGGAGAAATACCATACATATAATAAAATATGATGTAATATTATTCTTTAGTTCATTTTTCCTTTCTTGGTTGCACCTACCGTTTTGTCTCTACACCATTCTAAGGCTGACTGGTAGAAAATGCCTAAGGCATTACGTCCGCTTTTGTAAATTTATTGTATATTTGTGCATAAAGTATTAATAAATAAATAAATAAAATTTTGGAGAGTCAATGGTGCGTGCCTGAGGCTCAAACATTTAATTCAATTTTGCCACCAAAATTTTACAAAAGATAAATCGTCAGCCGAATCCCACATGCCGCCAACCCTAGGTGTCTCCCCAAACCAGTGATAGGACTCTCCATATGTCACGTAGAGCAATAACTACCGGAGATACACCGAGTACTCGGCATTCATCAAGATGACTGACACTAGATTAGATATCTCCATATTCGCTACCCGGCTGGGAATAAACCTGTCTGACTCTGTCGGTTGAAATTGAGACGAAGGCGACGTAGCAATTTCTAAAATTAATATGCAAGATTATTCTAATGAATAGAACATAATTAATAATTTATGTTCTGTTACTATTTTTGGCTTCAATGGCTTCAATTGATCTTTTAATAAGTACGTATACGTAAAGTGTTCTTTTTTAAATTTTGGTACAAAACAGGGAGACACGAAGTTATTTTCGCTGTGACGTAACTCAACATTCTCAGAAAATTCTTAAATAACACAAATCTATTTTTAGGATTTACTTTACTGCATATAAGATTGACGTCAGAAACGTTTCCCATCTACCCATTATTGTCCTGCTGCTGGGCACGGGTCTCCTCTCATTTGAGAGGGATTAGGCTATAGTCCAGAGGTTTCCTTAAATCAAATCAAATCAAATCAAAATATCATTTATTCAAAGTAGGCCAAATTTAATTGGCTCTTTTTGAACGTCGACAATAAAGACAGCCCCCAAAACGCCCGCCCTTCACCTTACAATGTTCACAATGTGTTGTTTCCTTCACCGTTTGAGCACGTGCTAAATACGCACATAACTTCCGAAAAGTCAGTAGTGCGTACATTGGGTTTGAACTCGAGACCTTAGACATGTTAGTCCACTGGTCACATCGAGAGGCTATCACAGCTGCAAAAACATTTCAGGTATATAAAAAAACGTTCAAAACGGATATTTCTATTCCATTTTATGAGGTTCCAATTCTAATTATATGAACTGAAACAAACATACATTGGTAGCTTATTACAAAAATAAGTTACTTAAAATTTTTTTTTTCTCGGACACATGAATGACAAATCTATACAAGTCGCACAAAAAAAGAAATATACTATTAAAAAAACTTACAAGTAATCATATATCAGTAATGGAAATACGGGTACAATAAATATCTGTCGTTTATTGGCCAAGTATACTCTATGAAATAAAAGGAAAATCTTATGCACGAACAGAACTTACACGAGTATTCCCTTTTTGATTTTATATAGAGAGGTTTCAAGTACAATCGTATACATAATGTTATGCGATTGTCGTTGTCAACAAAAAGGCTATTCTGTCTTATAAATCGTTTGTTGTTACTTGTATCGTAACTCGTTATTCGTCTTATCGTTTATCAAGATGTATGTGAAAATGTGCTTCAGGACGTGAGTGGAATGCTGGATCGTGGGCCAGCTTATCGTATTATACGTCGAGAACAAGACTCTCCCCGAGCGATGTGCAATTACCGGGATGCTGAATCGATTCCATGTGAATCGTTTGTCGTTGCAATCGAATTAGCTTTCTGATTAGCTAATCTCGGTTGTACGTAATGTGGTTACCGTAATAAACTGACAGAGTAGTATTTAATTGAAGGACGTAAACGAGTGATAAGAATTATACGGAGTTTATTTAAACTAAGAACTAAATCGAATGAACACGTCAAGCAAAAAAAATGATGTTACGATATCAAATTCGGTCTTTAAATAAAGTCAGAAACAAAACCGAGTAAAATACATCGATTTGAGAGCGGTATTACATCACTTGCTATTTTAGTGGAGCTTTACAGCGAATGGTGTACAGGAATGTGCGCTTCTGTTTACAATTTTCATCAATACATAAGATTAAAATCGCCTTTGTCCGTATTCCGTTGCGTTTGTGGAAACTAAAAACTGTTTAAACTGATTCAGTCTGAAATTTATTCCATTTTCTCTATTCATTATATTCTATTAATTGTCCGATTGACTTAAAGATTGATATTTCTGCTATTGAGCGAGCGTGAACCCGTCCTAATTGACATCCCTAATCACTAGAGGAGTTTTGGTTAAAAAAATGTCGGATTATTTTATAAGAGTTTGGATTTATAACATTTTACTAGGTGTGTTTGGCAGTACACTGCTGCCCTACATTCTTAATAGCAGCTTACTATTGAGAATGTTATACATGAATGGTATATTTATGTCAATAAGTTATAATAATCATATACATATTCATAGTGGACGTCCACTGACGATCGGTCATGCGCAGCCCGTATCCATCGTTATTATAATATTCGTTATTATTAAATTAATCGATTTGCAGTGACCAGAGTGCATATATGCAATTACGCTTTTAGTGGTCTACTATGCATTTCTGTTTTGATTTATTGATTACCTAGCGCAAACACCCACGCTAGTCAATTTTAACTTTTAACCATCCTTCAAATATAGCTCTGATTCACTTTTTAGGCGAGTGAAAGAGACAGTATTTGAGAGCGAATGTATGGAGTGAAGTAGTTAAAAAAATATTACACATCTGCATTGCAATTTTATACGTAGGTGCAATGCAGATGATTAATATTTTTGTTTTAAATATTAGATTCCGTCAGATAGATTAAGTTTTTGGTTGGTAAATAGAAAAAAATGTTTAGGCTTTTAAAGGGGTTTAACTTCACGTAATGTATGATAATTAATATAAAAACTGGAGTTTTGTCGTATTACCCATCTTATAAAAATATTGCTGTTAAAACGACGTTATAAATAGATTCCAATCTTAATTAACAATCTAAAGAAGAAGTAGGTAAGTAAGAAGATGTTTGTCACATTTTTGTTGACTATTTTAATAATTTTTGTTCAGTTACTAGAATAGATCCTGCACTGGTGATAAGCCAACCTGTCATCGACCCACTACACTAAATATTCTATGCGAAGACCACCTGTGGTGGGCTATCTGCCTACTCGAAACAGGCTCACTAGCCTTGGGTTGTCGCTGGCGTACTTCACTCAACATTAAAAATATTTTAGGGATGCAAGTTTTACACGATGTTTTCCTTCACCGTTTGCGCATAACTTCGATAAGTCAGTGGTTCTGCAGGATCGTGATTTGACTCCCAGTCCACTTGTATATACCTCTAGGCTAGGCTAACATAGTTTCACACATAAGACAACCCACTCAAATTCTAATACAAAAGCTATTATTTATCATAGAAAAATACAAATAGTGTGATTGACGAACCGTGAACACATTCCAAATTAACTATTGTATGTCCTATTTTTACATTACGTCTTACTGCAAAAAGAAAACCTGTGAAGTACGAACACAAAAAAAAAAGCATTTCCAGATGTCGATTTCCCAAGACAGGATTTCTAAGGAGCTTCACACAATAGTTCAAATGAAACAGAACATTGTGAGCGGACGATAATCCAGGTAAACTGTCCGTCTGTAAGGACTTTCTAATTAGAACCGCAATTGTTGGTGCGGTCCAGAGGAAATAAGGATTTAGACAATTGACCCTCGGATATAGAAAACGGCGAATCCTATTACGGCGGGTGATGTTAAATCGAGTTGATTTTGCTTTTGTAAAGCTCGATTGAAATGATGAGATTTAGCATTGCATTTTATTTAAATTCTTCTTTTAGAAAAAACATGATTAAGTTACGAAGGTAACTACGGACTTTTACACGAGTCGTGTAAAAATGAAGGCCATTGCAGTTGCTGAGAGTTAGGCTTAGGGTTAGGCTTATACATAACCAGATTAACGCATATAGCAAAGAAAAATATTTGCGTTAATGACAACAGGATTGTCCCCACCATCATAATTATGACCCTAAAAAAATATTTTAATAGTTTGGGAAATTATAGGTGTGCACCTTTAATTAAAAATAAAGACGTATAAATAATACAGTATTCAGTAATCAGTGTTTCTGGAAATTATTAATTACAATTAATTTACTTTCTCAAAATATTGAGGCCCGGTGCCTTAAAATAAACATGAAAAAAAAATACACGCCACTAAAGTAATTTCAACCACAATACGTTCTATGAATAGGCTATTAAATCATTCAGTAATATTAAAAGGCCTGCACACAGAAGGCGGTGCCGAGGATATTGTAAAGGACCCATTGCAATATGACCGGGCCACCCTCCCCACGTTTTATGCGACACGTCTATTACAGATCTATTTTAAAATTAAAAAGGCAGCCATCTTTTAATAAATAATTGGATATTGCCTCCATTTTCCACAGTTTACAGTTTTTTTTTCGTTTTTCTAATGTTAGTTCTATATCCATACTTCTACTTAATATATTACTATGACGCAAAATAATGATGATAATCATTGTCTCCACTCCAGAACTTGTCAGCTCCAGCGGCCATCAGTTCTTCGACAAACATGACAAGCTCAAGGCCTCGCAAGATCCTGCGAGCTATGTCAGTCACTCCAGTTATTTTCCGGATGATCTCATTTCTAATTTTATCCTTTAAAGATATTCCGAGCATAGCTCGCCAAGCGACAATAAATTTGTGGACTAGTTTTATGGTCAGTGTCCACGTCTTGGCACCATAAGTTATGACAGGCAGGATGCACTGGTTGAAGACTTTAGTCTTCAGACTTTGTGGACGACGAGAAGACTCGACGAAGTTTGCTAAACGCTGCCCAGCCCAATTGGATTCTCCTATTGGCTTCTTTCTCAAAGTTGTGTCTACCAAGCTGAATGGTTTGCCCTAGGTAGATATATTCCTGCACAACTTCGGGCATTACGTCTTCGACAAAAACTGTCTGTCTGTCTGGAGTATGCTTGTCAAAAATTGCATTCACCTAGCCATATCTACGTACGTTTACCATGACTGACGGGCTGAGGTCCAATGTATCTGCTGAATCCCTATAAAGAGCAAGAGACCTTGCCTCGCGTTCAACGTTTAAGCGCAGGCGGGGCAAGTAAGTAATATGATCAGGGGGTGAATCCTTGGACAGCAGATTACAGGCCACATAGAGAGCAGGTGGTTTGTCAGAATATGAATTTCTTATTTGATCGCTGACCGATCAAATAAGTTTGGCAGATTGAAATAATAGCCTATAACTGTGACCGATTGCTATAATAAAGTTAAGCAGTATCTACGTATTGCTTAACTTTATAGATTGTTTGATCAACGCGGTTTCTAGGGAATTAGCCACGCCTCAGACAAAAACAAAAAGGTAGATCCTTTTTTGTGTATTTTGATGTATATTGAAATTCGCTTTATATTCCATAGGGTGCATTCCATCTGATTTTTTGCTACGATCAGAAGCAATTAGGGTCGAGGGAAATATTATTTTATATTTTTTGCGTTAGCAAGTTCGTGGAAATTAAAACAGATTGCTTTTTAATATCTTTATTTTACTGAAAATATATCAGTATTCAGTCGATCGACCTCGTTTCTCCGTTTTCACTTTAACGATCTTAAAAAAAGAATAAAGATGTAAAGTCGCAATAATATTTCTTTCAAATGTTACCTTAGGGTGGTTTTTCAGAGATGGAAATGTTTTTGCTTTCAATACAAAAGTGCTTGTGTATTGAAAACGCTGTACAAATTGTTGGGAAAGATCCCAAGGGTACATTGAAAACGTGTTTCGTAGATACCTACATGTTACCTGGCGTCTTACCACCGAATAAACGTTCACTTAGAGTGGTTTGTCAATACGACTCGGAAAGCTTTTACTTTGTGCTGCTTGCAAAATAAGTAAATATATTTTTTCTTCGCTATTGTAGTAGTCTAGTAGAAGTAATAGGTATCTTTTTCCTACCTAAGACAAAGCCTAGACTCAGTTTACAGTGTTAGGTAAATAGTTTAGAAAAGATGTAGGTATGATTAAGTATGACAGGTGCACGTACAGTGTGGTTCGCGTGCATCTCAGAAATATAGTATGGTGATATTTGGACATGTTTCGTGAACGGTCAGCGATTAGTTAGCGTGCAAGTAATAATATCCTCTCGGGAACACGAACAGTGCCATTTGCGGACACGAACTTGCACGCATGCTTAGAATTTAAGATGGAAGTAATGGTGGTTTTTGTTTGATATACCGACCCACAAACAGTTGCTTCCACGACTATTATTATAATTATAAACCTACAGTGTCACACTGCTGGGCAAATGCGTCTCCACTCAGTTTTTTTTGGGAGGCCTGCAGCTCATCCCGCCATTTCGCCATCTGGGCCTGCGACGTTGCCTTTTGCCTTTCAGTGGCATCCTTTGGGTGGTGAGTTTGGCCAATTAATGGTCTGGTACCTATACGGCAGATTAGCATATCAATGAATCAAACTTGTAATCATATCAAAGAACTTACTCTGTCAATACATACACTTCGCTAATTCATTCTTATACTGAGCCAATATTAATTTAAGTACAAGACTTTTTCAACGTACAATATATACTTATATGCAAAGTAAATCACGTTGGATTCGAACTCGTTAAAACTTTGCCTTCGATGCGATACAACCAATCGATGGCGATGCCGAACCCGGTTTCATACATTTTCAATAATGGTGGTTGCCATGAAAGTAATGCCATTATCCGAAATAAAAATAGACGATGATATGCAAAAATGAAGAATACAATGAAGAGTGACTCTTCTTGATCTTCCAAAAGGCGGTGAAATATTGCCAGATAATAAAATTAAAGTAAGTATTTTCGAAATATTTTACTAATCCGCCAAACTTTGTTTGCACCATGTAGGATTATTGAAACAGTTTTCAGTTGTTTGATTACGTCATATTAGTTGTTAATGTGACAAGATAAATATCACGTCTGATATAACTATTAAATTTTAATTGATATTAGTGATCTAATTCTTATTAGATAATAGTAATACCACTAATAATATAGAAGAGAAAAATAAATGTTGTAAAGAAAGTAGCTCTTACCACCATCAATAGTGTAAGATAATCTGATATGTGATTTTGTTTTTTACAATAGTATACTCAATTACCAATTAATTGAGAAATACGAATATTTATCTTACAAAGTTTGATTTGAAACTTCGTTTAGGTTTCTGAAACTTGCTAGACGAACTGAGGTTAAATTAAGTAAACTGCAAAACCTAATTTAAAATTTTCTCAATGACAAACTCTTTAGGTAAACTAAGATGAACTTACATGGTTAATTAAGAATAATATTGGAGTTGGTTTTAAGAAATATATCCAATCTATTTATGCTATTTTCCAGGAATATCAGATGATTAATAAATGTTTGTTTATTAATAAATAAATAATAAGTGCTTATTATTATATTTATGTATTTCCTGTTGGTGTACTTATAAATTATATATTATATATACATAAATTATAATTTAAAAAATTAAATTAAAAAGGTAACTTTACGTTAATGTAGAATTGTTGATTGTTAGATTAATATAATAGAACGTGTTCTGTAATCTACACATTTCAACACATTTATTTCAACTAAGGAAAATTTCTTTTTTTCTTTACAGAATGGTTGATATGTATCAACCATTCAGACAGCATTCAGACATGCAGACAGCAGTCGTGCTGTGCAAGAGGTTCGATTCAGGTCGTTGGTCTAGTGATCGTACAGTGCGACCACTGTACGATCACTAGACCAACGAAACGGCCTAACGCAGCAGCATTAGATGAATTTAAATTAATTTTACAGAACTGCGCGCATACATTGACAGTATATGTCAATGTATGCGCGCAGTTCTGACAGTGACTGAAAGTGTTGGTTTTCAATGAAGAAAGAAAAGGTTCCAATCGAGTGCTGGTTAATGTGACGTCAGAAATACCTTGTATTGATGCAGTGTATTCACAAGCATTAATTTTTGATGTAGTTTATGGAGAAGCTGCAGAAGCATGCAGACTAAATATACAATACTTAGAAAAAAATAATTAGGTATGTGTTCCTAAGGCTAAGGCTAAATCATTGCAAATAATAGAATGAGAGCCTTTCATACCATTAATTAAGAAGCTTGGGTTGCTTTATAGAATAGATGGATCGGATTAACGAATGGCAGATTTACTTCTGAGCAATATAACCTATAACCGGTGAAATGGTTAAACTAAATCCAGCACATATTTCATTACCGAGACATTAGTTTTCTCATATAAATAAATAGACTGCAATTTATAAACACATGTCCACTGAATTTATACTAAATTGGAACACGACCCCGAACGTTCAGTATTTCCACTCAATTAAATGACTCGATGGGACAGAAATGCGGGTACAGACAGATTTAATCGCAAGACATTTTGGTTTGCCTTTCATGTGTAATTTCCCACGGGTTGGGTACAGGCCCACCCTTTGATTATTTCCTCTTCAATAGTCCTTATATTTTTATAGGTTATAATATATAGCGTTTGTTTTATCGCAGTTTTAAATTCATGAGTTTATCGCAGTATCGCAGTGTCACTTCCATTTCATTTTTTCGTTTGTTTGGTGGTATGTACGACTACGTATATTTGTTCTTCAGTATTATATTATTGAAGTAATTCTTAATTACTTTAATTTCCGTTTTATTCCTTATTAATACATACAACTATCATGGCTGTATTTCTAAAGGAAAAGATAGAGGGGCACTGTGGCGTTGTCACAGTTTGCCGGTATGTTTTTAATCCCCCATGTAACAGGCCCGGGATCAAACCTATTGCCATAAACCGGGCACACAGCTTTGTTAAAACCGGTGAACAAAACCAAGACCCACTAAACAGCCACACTGCTTAAGTTGCAGACTTTATCATATTAATTGGTATGATTTATTTGAATCTGAGCTAGCTAGTCAGTCGAGCGGTTTAGGCATTAAAAGGTAACAGACAGGCAGACATACTTTCATATTTATAATATTAATGGTATGAACATGGATTATACTGATACAAGAATCACATTTGTTACGAGTTAAGTCTCTATTAAGTATACTATTTCTAACGTAAAGACTTTCGTTGGACAAACTTAAGCACAAACTCCAAAAACGTTATTTTATCGCTCAACCATTGAAATTTACGAGTGGCGCTTAACTGTAATTTTTAGATTATCTTCCAAAAATATCTCAAGCGTTTATCTTCAAGTCTCGAGATCATCAATCACTTCTCAAGATCCTTCGTTTTACGAGTATTGTGTCCTTCGCAATTTTTACTGGTCCAGCAGCTGGTTCCGACTTTATTTACCTCCGTTTCGGAAATGGAGCGTGAGATATTCGTTAACTTAGTGACAAAAATATATTTCCAGAAAATGTTAAAGCATATTCACAAAAAAACTCGTATTTAAAATATGGATTTGATGGTCTAAAAAATACTAATGGCATGAATATAATGTAATTAAAATAATACTACGGCTATTGGCTAAAACTGAGTAGTCTTTTCTAAGTTTCAAACCGTAAGATCTAACGGTCTATGTTCATAATTATTACAAAGCAATCTTAATTTTTTTCCCATTTGCAATATTAAGTTTGCTGATTACTTTGAATCTTGAAAAATCTTTGTAGATCTTCAAAGCTTTTGCCTGCCTTACACAATGTAATTACACATTTATAACGGCACTTTCCAGTTCTTTCCTCCAGAGATTCCATTTTCATTACACAGTACTTACAAGTAATGAACTGCATCCGTATGCTAACTACTCTATGACCAGCTATTATTAAAATAAACCTTATAACTTTCCGGCCAAAGGCGGAATTTCCTTGATACTTTACTTTGAAAAGAGTAAGTGGAGTTTTTTTTATAAAAAGCCGTTTTATCCAGTGTTATCTTTATTTCAGTCTAAAAACGGTTGACTACTAGAATATTTATTGTTATATGAGATTAGATGTAATCTTAAGTGGATGTTATCTTTTTTTTGAGTTTAACATAAATATATAAGATACTTTGTTAAGCCTGCTCAAATATATTTACCCCTGTAAGGTAGTAGGCAAATTGTGGGATTCATTGATACGTTTTAGGAGATAGAACTCATACGACATAAAAAGACGCAATAATCCAAGAACACTAATAATGTATCTTTGTACACTGACAGTGCAATATACGACCTCATTATTTTTCTAGTAGGTATAATTTTCGAAGCTTCATTATAGATGAACGCTTTGATACAACAGATTCTTCGACATTCGGCAATATTATGGAGTGAAGGGGATCCTGTAGATTATTAACTACTTATGTCTTAGCTACTCAGCTGCGGGTGAAGCATCCTTATCTCTACAGTCGTTTGTCTTGAATGATTGATCGATCAACGCTCCGCCCAAAACTGCGTAAGTCTAGAAGTCTGATTTTTGGGACACAGTTTTAATTACGTAAGCATTCGTTAAGAATATATATTTTTTGGAAATATCAACATGATAAGAGGGAGGAGCAAAAGTAGAGCATTTTAAGATTTAAAACCAACATAATTTGTATCCTTAATGACTCTTTATTATTATGGATATTTTTTCTATACATCATAATATAGGGTGCAAAATTACAACAAACAAAGTCCATTATCTCCACACGTGGTTTCTTTCCTAATAAAACATTTCCTTCGAATAACTTCTACATTATAAAGACTCGTACTCTTAAGGGGGGTGAAGTATCAAAGGAAGTTTGCTTTCACGTCACTTTAGCATTACTACACTATATTAGCATGTAGATAGGTCCAACCAGTTTACCTAGACCTTCCACGCCCCTCTTTATGTTTCGAAGTAGGTAAATTATAGGGTGTTTGAAGGGTAGGTTGGGGGTCTACAGTTTTTGGACGGTCGTTACTAGTTGTTCGTTAGCCAGGGATCGGCATCCGGTTTCCTTATCATGGCACATCCGGCTCCAGAGCCGTTTTGTTTCTTTGAGAATGTACCGGATGCCCGGGAGCAAGAGGACCGATTGTAGCCGTTGGGTCGTATGTAGAATAAGCCTGTGTAGTCTTATAGAAAATATTACTATGGGCATTTTAATATCATCGGTCTAAAATTATTTTGTAAAAAAAAAACAGATTTTTCTTTTCGAAGATAAATAAAGTAACAAATTATTTGATTCCATTAAAGAAATAATATTCACATTTATATATTTTTAAATATTAATTATATTTGGTTTCATTATTACATGCGGTCAAGAAATACTTAACTATAATTAGGTAGCTCTTTTTTTGTAATTAAATCGTTATTGGTTAGTTCGATGTCGTAATATTACTATTTATTGTCCTAATAAATAGTCAAATACATACTTGAACCTACCTCATTTTCATATAATTACATTTTTTAGTTCGTTTATTAATTTTATTTAACCTGTGATGCAGTTTTCAAATTCAAATGCAGTGCTTGTGAGAAAAGTTTTAAGCAATAAGTTGAAGATCTTCAATATCATATACATTTGTACATGTGTGATTGCAAAGTCATGCACTTAGTTATTCATGAACCGTAGGTATGCTATTTCTTTTTCATTTGTTTGTAATTTTTTTAAACAAAATTGTCTATTATAAAACCACTGTTTATGGAATTTCTCTCTGTATATTGATGTTATTTAATCCCGACATTTAAATTAAATTACTTTTTTCAGGTCCTTTTCAGCCCTTGGTACTAATGCCAGCCCCTGGATGATGTAAAGGATATGAGAAAAAGTAGTTTTATTTCATTTTTAATTCCAATCGTGTAATTGTAAGAAGTTTGGTTCTTACTGATACTTATTTAATACAAATATCTAAATGTTATATGTAGGTATCATAATTAGCTATTTGAAGTCAGTTAGCCATTTCTGGAAAGTAAATTATCATGTTGTGTGCAGTTCTCTCAGAAACCGCAGCAGGCTATTGTCATGGGGAGTTAATTACATTATCCTGATCCACGCAGGTCGGCGCGGCTAGAGCGTATAGCGTGTCCGCCTGTCACTATAGAATGGCGGTTTTACACGATAACAAGCAGAACATGTGACGTGATATTCGCAAAGTGACAACCGCATATCATTTACACTTCAACCATACAAAACTAATCTTTATTATCCAAGCAATAGGAGTGACCTAATCTGCAATAACAATTTGCTATTTCAGCCGGCGTTGTTGATAATTCTAGTACGAATCATCTTGGGGATAGCATTAATTCAGGTTTAGTTATGGAGCTTTTAGAAACGATCTGTCAAAGTATGGTTGTCGAAACATATTCGTGTTTTGTTCAAGAGAATATAGAATGAAAAGGTGCGAATGGATGGTGCAATTTCGATATTCACTATTAAGGTATGTGGTATGTGGTATGCTATGACATAATATTACAATAAGCTGTCAAGCATTTCCAATTTAATCGCGTTGATAAATTGAATGTTTAACGTGTTTATGTGTAGGTATATAAACGTTGTCGATTATATTTATTACAATATAGATATTATGATATAATCTCAAATTAAATCAAATTGTTAATTGCATTCCACAATGTAAGAATAGGTGATAGATACAGTTTTGTCATCATCGTGGACCCTGAAGGGCACAACAACATAGGAGAGAGGGAGATGAATTGTAATTAATATTTATATTGTAATTATTTATTTATATGATATAAACTGAAAAAGTGAAATTTGGTTACCCAAGGTTGAAAACATTTGTGAGTTTTTTTTCATTCCTGCTAGTATCTTTACAGCACTACAATCTTATATTTCTATTTTTTTTATAAATTATTATAATTATCTCTTTATTTTTTATTCAAAAATTTTGTAAAAATTACTATAAAATAAATAAATAAATAAATAAAATAAATAAATATTCTGCGACATTTTACACATCACCATCTAGTCCCAAACTAAGCAGAGCTTGTACTATGGGTACTAGACCATGGATATAATACTTATATACTTTTTTTTTGTAAATACATACTTATAATACATAGGAAACACCCAGACGAACACAAACACTTATATTCATCACATAAATATTTGTGTCCCGTGGGAATCGAACCCACGACCTCGTGATCAGCAGTCCAGTACTCGAACCACTAGACCACAGAGGTCGTCAAAAGTGATTCAATCAAAGTGTCAATAAAAGTGGCTTCGGTCTCTAAAAAAAGACACAATTTGTAATCCACGCTCCTAGCCTGGTCTTACATAAATATATTTAGTGTAGTAGTAAATAGAGACGGTTGTCACTTAAAGCTTCACTTAAGTATATAGTGAAAGTAGAGTGAGTTAGCCATCACAGTCAAGAGTCTTACAAGTACTCGGCTTAGTTTTCTAAAAAAAGGCACAATTTGTAGTCCACGGTAGCTCCTGGCCTGGTTTTATACAAATATAGGCTCTATAAGCATTTAATACAGAGGGTTGTCACTTAAAGCTTCGGTACACGGTCGGTTCCTAAGGATCTGTTATTTATGTTAGTATCATTTGAATTTCACTAATGATAATTTAGGTATTTTCGGTATATTTATTGCTTCCGTTCTGAGCAATAATAATAATTTAATTATTTATAAGAGTATTATGTCTCTGTATCTTATCGAGACTAGCATCCAGCTAGTCTAATCTGGTCTAGGTTATGTTATACCTTTTTGGTCGATATTTTACTAATTTGATTTCTTATTGACACCCGTGTAAAAATATTAACATGTTTTTCGTATCCTGTATTAAAACGTAAGCATCGAATACTTACGTTTTATGGCAATTTATTTTGCAGGTGTTTAAAGTATGGATACGTGTGCTTTCCCTTTGACCTACATCGTTAGGATCACATATTGTAAACAAAGATGTTTGTACCTTAATAGAGACCATGATTTTCTGAGTTTGTTTAAGCGTTTCTTCTAAGAGGTCGTCAGTTTGTAAAAAACCGATGTCATCTAGATACTTTAATAATCTTAAACATGACTTGTAAAAGTGTCTTGAAAAGATATATTTATAGAAACACATAACATTTATAATTTGATTTTGAAGATATGATTATGATTATTTACTTCATAAGTAAACAGTAAATGCTTTGATAATTAAATAGGAAAATAATAAACGTATTTCACAATATTATATCTAAAATCAGCAACCTTAATTGAAACAGTTATTTAATAGTAAGATTATGAGATATAAAGTGTTTAAAATTAATGTATTCTTTTGATCTGAAACTAAGCTTAGAAAGAAAAATAAATCTGGCTGAGCGATTATTCTTGTAACACTCGCATTAAATCCGCATCGACGTCAAAATACACCCTCTTCCGTTGACGTTCAGCTGTCTGCAACAGGAAACCCGAATGTTAGCCAATGCAAAACCTTATTATTAGATTCACGCACAAAGGGAAACCCGCGCTATATGGCTAGCAATATGAGAACCAGAATTTTAGTTTTTGTTGTTTAGTGCATGTGTGGTTTTTGTTCTTATTCTTTAAGTGTGTTTCGTAACACTATTGGCCTAATTCTAGGTAGATTTAATACAAGACACATAAGCTTAAGTCAATTTGGACTATATACAAGTAAAATAATTATAAATTTATTTCAAAGTCAAAGTCAAATCGTTTATTTCAAATAGACCAACATTACAGGTGCTTTTGAATTGTCGAATTTAGTTGAATTTAGTTGCATGGTTCCAAAAGGTAGGTCTTATGGAGAAGAACCGGCAAGAAACTCCATAGATACTCTTTTAAATAAAATACAAATTATGAAATAGGAAATCAATTCCTTTACAATGTATGTATACAATATCAATATGAGAGTAATGCAGTTTGATGTGACATGCATGATCTTCATTTAGTTTCCTCTTTACAATAGGAATCCTCGACCAGGGAATCGAACCCAGTCTCTTGCTCGGCAGTCACACTTTACGACCACTCGACCAACGAGGCATGGCGAGCAATTTACTTATTACTTAATTATAGGATTCAGATAATTCTGCCTTTATCTATATTATTTCAGATATCATAATTATTAAATACCATTCATCTAAAAAAGCTCTCCTAATGTCAATCCTAAAAATAAAATAGTGCAAACGAGACAAATTTTTAGTTTGCATCTCTTCACAAAAAGTAACAGCTGGATATACATTCGCTTTGTATTATTCAACCCTACGTCATCATCC
This sequence comes from Craniophora ligustri, assembly GCA_905163465.1. NCBI lineage: Eukaryota > Metazoa > Arthropoda > Insecta > Lepidoptera > Noctuidae > Craniophora > Craniophora ligustri. Next base: position 9,353,756 of record LR990965.1, on the reverse strand, counting down.
CGAAAATTAAGAATTATTTTTATATAGACCGGAATATTACATAAATTGAGGCGTATAATAATTTGTATGAGTTGCGTCATTTACGTGTCGTCTGAACACAGGCAGGCACTTATCTCCGTGTATAAATAATTAAGGTGAGTGTACACGGCAAGGGTCTGCTTTGGGGGCGTATTGTCGTAGTAATGTATGCGACGATGTGTATTTTCTGCCTCCCGTATAGAATATTTGTGGTGAGCATGCCTTATGGCTGAAGGTATCGTACCCAAAGGACATGTGGGTATATTTGTGGTTCTCGTTCAATTGTTCTATCGTGAAAGAGTAATGTTAGGATCTGCCAATAGAAAAGACAATTTTCAAAACAAAATTGCTTTTACCAAACGTTAACTGTTTGTTTAAAAATGTTTCAAACAATTTTGGGATGCGAATTGAATATTGAAGTTGACTTAAATGGGCATTTGAAATTTCCATTTACCGACGTACAGAATAACTGCCACTTTGTGTTGGCTTAAGCTTGGTCAGTCTACAGTTATAACGTTCCTGAGTAATATTTGATAAGAGTTTAAGCCATTACTCCGCGAAATGTAAGGTATCTTTAGGTAAGAATATTTTATACAAATAATTTGTTCCTGTTTTTCTGAATAAACACAATCTATTACAAATAATTACATATAGGTAACTAAGGGATATAAATTTTAAGATTTCTATTTTTTTTATTGCGTTATGGGAGCAAAACAGAAGGCGGTTCACCTGATGGTAAGTGATCACCGCCGCCCATGGACATTTGCAACACCTGACGGCTTGCAAATGCGTTGCACACCCCAGCAGAAACCGTTTTGGTTTCTTAAAATAGGGAATTACTAAACTGACAGCAAATGGAATGCCCATGCTGATTCACTGCGGTATTCTGTAAAGCTGCCCGACTGGGATGGTACCTCCTACTTCCCCAGTCAGGCAGCTCAATTTGAGCGAGGAATCTCGCTATGCCCTATCTCCAAAAAAAAATTATCGAATCTTTCTTATACAAATGTCTTTAAAAGTACGAATGCAGTAAATATATTAAATTATTAATCAAAGAGGTTTCTACAAAAATAGTTATTTTATGACCGTTTTCATTATGTATTTCGAAGAAATAGTTAATAATAGCGTCGATTTTGTTTAGTCAGGTATAATAAAAATAACGGAGGTCTCAAATAATATCGGCAAAATCTATTTCAAAGAAATGTTGCCATTTTCGACAAACCGCTGATCTATCGATATCTAGAAGAAACACGTTCGCAACTTATCATTATTCAGCGATATTTTGAAAGTATTTTCTCTTATATTGACGTTTTATTGGTTTGAAATTGTGGAACTCAGTGATTCGAAATCGCGTTTTCCGACATTATTAATCGTTTGCTTTAGTTTTAGTGCTAAACTTTCTTGTAAAGCATTAGTATAAAATTAAATATGGATGCGTAAATCCTTGAATTGAAACAAAGACGATAACATAGTTATTAAATGATCAAATGGTTTTTAAATTGAGTGGAAACTTCTATTTAGGTATCAAATTCAAATTTATTTGTGTGTTTATATAGGTTTTATACCGTAACTTTAATTAATTTAAACATCGTCATATTTCCCATGTTTTTGCGATTTCAAATAGCATAGAGCTCACACTCAAACTCAAAACATAATTTATTTACATTAGGACAAATTTAATTGGATCCCAATTTTTTTCTAAGCTAGTTGTGAACGTTGACTAAAATGGTCACTGAACGTCTGACTTCTACGGCTTCCTAATGTTTTGCTGGGAAAAAGAAGCCTTCAACAAAATCCTCTAGAATATAAATGTAAAATACCTGCATGTTTGGTGTTGTTACCTTTTGCACCTGAATAATCCTACTAATATTATAAACGTGAAAGTTTGTAAGTATGGATGTATGTATAGATGTTTGTTACTCTTTCACGCAAAAACTACTTAACAGATTTGAATTAAATTTAGCATACAAACAGTTTATTGCCTGGATTAACACATAGGCTACTTTTTATACAATATAAACGAATATCTTAGCAGTAATCGTAAAAAAATCATCATACTAGGCTACCACAGCTCTTTATCGCGTTGGATGTGTCATGTCAGTTTTGATACCTTCTCCGTTGCTATGTACGTTGTTACTAGGTATGTAGCGACATAGACGTCACTATACATATAGTGGATCATCTATATATATTTATTTGACGACCCAGTTAGTCCAGCGGTAGTTAACACTGCCTTCTGTGCTAAGGGTTCCGGGTTCGAATCCCGGGAGGAACAAATGTTTGTGTGATGAGCATAAACATTTGTATCCGAGTCATGGATGTATCTATGTATAATATGTATGTATTTACAAAAAAAAAGTATATATGTAGTATATCAACCAACTAGTATCCGTAACACAAGCCTCGTTGCTTAGCTCGGGACTAGATGGCGCTGTGTGTCATAATGTCCAGGAATATTTATTTATTCTATGGAAACGGGGTGAAATGACGAGGAGAAATTAGTATTAAATTGCGCGGGCGAAGCTGCGAGCATCAGCTAGTTGTTCATAATTCTTATTAAATCAATATTTCTGTGAAAAGTCGCTATAAGTATAAACCTAGTTCTTTTCATCCTCTGCTGCTCTTAACTGACTCGTTTTGTTTCTTAGAAAACGAAACTTATCTCTGATTTCTAGTGAAAAACAATTATTTAAGGGTGTAGCTACAGAAACTCGATTTGTTTTTATTTAAAACGTTATATATTGTTCAATTTTCATAAGTAAATATCGCCCCAAATGTGAACATAACTTAATATCTGGTTATTGGAATTGGATTAACATTGACAGATTTTCTATTTGAAGGTAATTTTATGGACAATATTGTTGGTTTAAATGCCCAGCACGTGTACTATGATCCAAGCAGATTAGGAATGTGTCAACAACAAAAAATAAAATAAAAAGTAATCCTGTTTACTTAAAATGTCAATCAGAAAATATCAATACTCGTTAATCGGATATGTATTGTCAATGAGGTACACTTAAAAAATGCCATGTGTTGATACATCTAATTGTGTACCGACCAGATTTGTTTTGTTTCCATCCATATCTATTTTGTCATCATACATGCATGCCGACTGCAAGTAAGCATCTTTTTTCGGTTTATAAACAAGGGAAAATTTAAAAGGAACCGGATTTGGGGAATAGCCTGATTTTGGGACTCTTACCTTGCTAAAGTAGATTGTATCTAGTACAATGAAAGGAAGTTTCGGGTTTCTTGAAAGACGACCTCTAGAACTCCCTGTGCAACGCCAAAACGGTATATCCGAGTCTGTAAACTATTCTATTGACCATTTGGAAAGGCATCCCTAATATGGAAAATGCGTATCTGTCTAGGACTTCCCTCTTAGGGCATTTTAAATGAGATTCGCCTTATACTTTTTTGTTAATCACTTATCGAAATGAATTCTATTACATTTCCAAGAAGATTTCTACACCGACTTTTCAACCACTCTTTGTGATAATTGTGCAATGTATTATCATTCAACAAACCCGTTGATAGCGTACCATACATTATAAAGTTATCACATATTCAGAACTTTATTCTAACACACTTTAATCCGACCGACATCATCACACAAAGAACATCTTATATACATAAATCCCGGGTAATCTCTATTGCGCACACACAAAGCATCCAAACGCCTTCCATGATCCTTCTGATACAATAAGTTTCCCCGTATAAATCGCTAAGTTTCTCTGACGTTACAGCAGTCACGGAATTTATCTAACTTAGGTAAAACATGTATAGGAAGATATTTTGTTCAATACATCAAATTTTAATTTATTTTAATAATTATTATAAGCTAATTATAATACGCTGAGTTACGCGACTACTTTAAAGTGAAAGGTACCAATCGAGTTCTTGTTCGAGACCTGCACTAAATGAGAGGAGACTGGCATCCAGCAATAGGGCAGTAAAATGAGTTGTTGTAACTCAATATGTCACACACACTATGAAGTTACCAATCGTCTGGTTACTACCAGACGATTGGTAACTTCATAGTGTGTGATACTACTGTATCCAATGGGCGCAGCGAAGACGAATAAAATGAGTAATTAGATCTGAAGGATCTAAAAAGCTTACTTAGATATGTTAGATATGTGTTTAGTACATGAAAGATATTTCTCCTAAAATTATACCTAACTGTATATTATGCTTCATTTATTCAATCTGTAGGTACTATCTGATTGGATTATCATTTAAAATATTGATGTGTATATGAAACATAACAAAATATATATCAATGGATTGAGTTTTATGTAGCAAATTTTACTATTTGCACGATCTAGTCTTTTTTCTAGTTTTGTTTTGTTATAGGGGTGCTGAACTACAATGATTGTAATTTTTTTATTTCCACGTTATTTGATTTAAATATTCCGTTGTTGTTATATACAGAGTATTCTTTATATTTCAGTAAATACGTCGGTATTCAATCAGTAAATCGCTTTAGATATTATGATGATCGCTTTAGAAGTAAGGCTTTAACATTTATTTTATCTTTAAGAAAATATTAAACAAAACAAAGCCCACAAAAGTTGAAACGGAGCGGCTTAAGCGTTTTCTGATAACAACATAAAATAGTCGCCCCAATATTAGAAGCCAAAACCCATGTTCTCGAGTATTCGTACATTCTCATAATGTCTAAACAAAAGCTATCGAAACGATCCTAACCATGAACAACTGGAACAAGGAGTTAAGCTGTTAGCCGACGGACTTATCGAAAAAGTTTTACCGCTTCCATAGCTACGGCCGGTAATAAAATATTTATTGAAACTCTAGGAAACTGTGGTGTATCGTTATGGCTTTTTACGTAATAATCTGTGGACTTGCCTCGTGGGGCTAGTGGACGTAAGTGTGAGTGTAGGAGACCTTGGATTCGGTCCCCAGGTCGAGCAAAATGTTATTGGATTTTTTTATAATATTCTCAGTAGCAGCTCGGAGTTTGGATTCGTGCCCGGATGATGGCAATAGACTCGCCCCCTATGACAAAGTCCTAAAAAACATACCGGCGAAATGTGAGTGCACCTCTACGTAACCCTTCAGGAATGACAGGCGGGATGGTATGTTATGAAACTTCGTCGAGGTATTATCAGTTTTATGTCGGAACTAATAGCTAATTCTGTTTATTATTGGTTTAATGGCTGACCGTGTTAATAGTGTCCGCTTTACTGCTGAAGTGATTGTCACCTCATAAAGGACAACTATATAGGCTGTAGACTAAACAATAACTGTCTACTTAATACTGTTTGCTATATTATCTAGAATTGTGTTCACAACGTATTGTTATTGGTGCTTACAAAGATAATGCATAACCATGTATTATATGCATAAGTAAATATTGAATTGTTTTTTTATAACTTATGGAAATCGAACCATGAATCATCAATCCAAAAGATTTTTAATGACAATAGAAAATAAATAAAATAATAATAATAATAAACTATCACTCTGGTTTACGGCAGGATAATGAACTGCCGATAAATCACTATAATTTTCCAAAACGTTAAAGAAAATTATTTATGAAAGTCACGCATACATAAACGTTTGCATGTTACTAAATACAATTTATTGGTTTTATTAATAGGCAACCCTAATTTGATAAAACTTTGTTTAAATTCAGTATTTGTTATTGGAAAGTAAGGAATGTGTTTGGCTTTGAAAATCACTGGTTTGATAGTATAGAATAAAACAACGCTCAATGTCGTGCTTAAGGCTACCCACTGGGACGGAAAGGAACGCAGCAGTGCAAACATTGGAGAACAAATTAACCAAATAATTGAATAACGCAACCGGTTTGGTTCTTATTTTTTCAACTTAATTTCTTCCGCAACACTTTCATCAAAATTATCATTAACAACCCATTAATGTCCCACTGCTGGGCACAGGTCTCCTCTCATTTTTAAGAGGGATTAGGCTATAGCCCACCAGGCTAGCCTACTGCGGGTTGGAAATTGGCGTGAGAAAACCTTTCCTCACGATCTTTTCCTTCACCGTTTGAACATGTGATAAATACGCACAAAACTTCCGGAAAGTCTATGGTGCGTGCCTTGGGTTCGAACTCGAGACCTTTGACATCTCAGTCCACTGGTCACACCACTTGGCTACCACAGCTCACTTTGCTCCCCTGCAAAGCTGAGCTCATCTTTATACCGCTCAGCTCATCTCTACACAAATCTACTCATCTTAGCATAGCTCTGATCCTTCCATTTCATTTAACTCCTCTCCACATCCTAATTAAATAGTCCCTCTGACTCTGGGGACTGTCATGCTAATCATGATTAATGCGTCTAAAATGTTTACTTAAAAAGTCTGCTACTTTGTAGCTTTGCCAAAACCGACTTTCTTAAATAAGACCCGACAAATGATGCCAATCAACAGTTGATTTAAATCATACCGCTCAATAAAATGCTAGTTAAAGCAGGCTAAGTTCGTATGGAAGACCATAAATTGAATTAGTCTTCATAAGGGAAAGTGCTATCAATCATTGTCTTTTCTTCGGAATAGACACAACGTTATTCACTTAACTTGATTGGTAACTGTTTTTATATTTGGTCCAGCATTGTCATTATTAAAATATCAACAGAAAGATACGAACAATAAGATATATTGTAAAAGTAGGTTGTTAAAATTACTTTCATGAGACTCATAATTTATTATTGTTTACGGTGGTTGCCGTGCAAAATTCAACGCTAATTCGATTCGCGACCACTCGTTGGGTAATCAGCTTATAATTAAGACTCCTTTTGACTATAAACATGTGTGGCTACCGCGAGTATGTACGTTGCTTTATTATCATAAATGTACGAGTGTAAATTGTTGAGCACGAATATTTGAAGGGAGAAACAATGACATGAATTTTATTTGAAATACGTAATATATAAATATGAGTATATGTATAAGTAAGATGTGTTTTTTCTGTATGTCAAAAGATAGCATTGAAAGAAATTAGTGTATAGGAATCCGAAGCTATAAGACTAGTCAATGCACTTTAAAATGTCTAGTATCGACGTATAAGCGGCCGCGCTCTCACCGGCATGGCGGTATGTTATACAGGCATTTTTTGCTTAAATAAAGACTCCAAACCCAAAATTGTTTGTGTATAACTTTTAGACATAATAAACGTTATTATTATAAACGTTATTATTATGTTAAAAGCCTCTGGCAAAACCACTCTCTTGATGTTCCTTTTATATCGCATTTCCACAGCTCGAACGAGTAAGCTAATGTTTGCTTACATCACAACAGTTACCATGTAAAATGGCTGGATAAGTGAAATTTTAGCGACTGCATAAACACTGTCGAACGTTTTGTTAGTCTAAATTATCTTAACTTCCAGCCGTGCACCGCCAAGTCAGTAATTATTTACAACATTCTTTTTTATTTTTACTAACGCTATTATTATATACCTGCATATATATACTCAAGCTTTTTCTCATAGGGGGTAAGAAGAAACTAAAGAATGCCATGCGCTCAGACCCCTGCATATCACCTTTAATTCGTCCATATTCATAAACCTGTCATGCATCTTGGTGACTAGTACCTAATGTGCATATGACCATTTTGGATGAGTCAACTAATCAATGATCAAGATGGGTTATAGCAATATGTAAATAGATACACGGTTAGTTTACTCTACACTACGTAAGCAATTCACAAAAGATCAATAGTGTGGTCAGAATATAATGAAAATTCAATATTCATAAACATCTCAATATTGTTTTAGTTTAAATCGCATTAATTTTCATTTGATCTACTACGTTCTTGAAAGCTATCAGTTTCAGGCGCTAAGTGATTAATTATTTACTTCAACAATTCTGAAACCCATTTATTTGTTCTCGGAATCGGTTTGGAGTTTGTATTTCACAATCGAATAGTAATCGTTTTCGTGTTCGATTGAAAGACACCTAAAATCCCAATTGGGTAAGTACGCTTTACATTTATTTTCCAGGTTCGATATTGGTCTTTTTACGCAAGTTGACAGCTCGTCAAACAAATATTTTGCCTTGTTTTGTCTTGGATTACCTGTATTGACAACCTCTTTGTGTGGTTTACCTATTTTGTACGAACAGCGTATGAAAATATTTTGTATGGTTACCAAAATATTGTCTTGAATTTTCTTCGGAGGTAATCTGAACATACATGCAGCATTATTTTAATGCCACAAGACTCGGTAAAAACCGAAAAAGTATAGACTCAAGAACTTAATTACAATTCTTTATTTTTACATATTGTCCGTACCTAATTATCAGTAGTTAATGACGTCCCCAAATATGTCCCAAAATTTTCGGTACGCCCCATCAATAAGAGGTCATACATCATTCTGTCTCCAAGAGAGTGGAAGATTGATGGCCCAACTTACTAATTGAACTTCATTAACGACTATAATTAATAAACCATAGCAAAAACATTAATTACGCACCTTTGAAACTGGCGTGAATTTATTACCCGACAAAACTAAATGGTAGAGCTAAAGTCAGTTGGGCAATTGGGAAAATATTAAACCTTTATTCCATCTAAATTATTTTTGTTTAATTTATACCCAAATGAATTAAATTTTGGGATTTATAAAGTAAAATAGCAATAAAAATAATGGTAAAAAGGCCAGGCAACCTACACACACCTGCAAGACTAAAAGAAAATACAGATGTTACACATGTTATTTTATACATAGAATGCTGGAAAGGTACTTGACATAACCAAGTTCAATATATATATGTACGTAAGCACTTGTAGTGTTGTGTATAATACCTAACTGACGAATCAGCCTTTAGCAAAAACAAATTTAATAATTTTAGATTTTTCATGTAAAATACACACACAAATAATTTGTGTAATAAACTTTTTTAGAATCATTATTCTCCTAACTTCTCCTTATCTCTTCTACAATCCGATAAGTTAAAGAACCTACGACAAGAGCTCGTCACGCATTGCCAACTCATTTAAAATTGCGTAAGATAGCAGTGCTCCAAAAAGCTTAGTACTAAATGTGTTGTGTTGCCTTTAAACTATTTTAAACAGGATTCCCCTCTTAGGTTTTAAGCCGGGATAGTGTGTAAATAACGATAAGTGGATAGCTTGTCGTCTATAAACACGATAGTAATCTATTTTCCTTGTAAAAGATATATTACTGGCTCATTGCAGCATTAAAATTTGTTCAAAGGTTAAAAGTGCCGCTGTTGAGCTGGTGCTTAGAAATATTTGGTCATCGTAACATGACTGATTTTAGATACGGTAGCGTCCAGATAAAGAAATGAGTAAATTCTCAGTATCAGCTTGGGCGTTGTTTGGATTGGTGTTCCGCAATAGCACTTGGTTTCATGTCTCATTAGAACATTATTTTTATAATTAGCGAATTTGAGATGTACAACATATTATTAAATACCTTTGAGTAACCCTTTAGTACAACTCTGACACTCCACGTAAAGTTTCCGACATCGATTCCGACAGAGGTAATATGGTGTTTGCAAATATATGCAAAGTAAATAGGGTTGTCTTTGTTCCTATAGATGTATAGTGCGTTGGTAAGTACGTAGAACTTAACCCCAGTGCCGATCTTATCCCGACGCACCTTACATATGTAGGTGTATATCTGTGCATATTGTATGGTTTTGTTGCCTGACTCATTTTAGACACAACAATCTTTTCAAAAAAATGTAGGGTGCGATATGTATTAAACGCTGGTAGTAGGCAAAATGTTATTGAACTTGTATGTACTTTTGTTATTGGTTATACTGAACTTCGTCTTCCTTTACCTGTTTTCTACCTTTGGTGGTATAATGAGTACACTTTGGTGGATGTCAAGATATGCACGTTTGTCATTAAAACTTTTTTAATACGCTTTGTCTAACTTATATTATCATTTGAAATATTAAACAAGATACAGTGAAGAAAGGTATAAAAGAATGAACATCTGACAGCGGCAGATTACAAAAGTAATCCCGCAAAAGGAAAGGTTTTGCAGCTTAAATACCCTTTGTTAAAATATGGAGAAGAAAAATCTGCACGGAATCCGTTTTATTATAGCTATTTGTTATCCGAAAAGTCACGGGAAGCTATATAAATATTTAATATTTTTCGGTAAACTAGAGACATTGCCAAAACGTACGAGAGGGATGTCAACGTTTTACAGGTTAAGTAGCGCCATCCCGCTCTTACAACCAAAATAAAACTTTATAAATACGTTACGGTACCTCCAGATACTTTTTTACCGATAATTTCATTTGATTGTTTACCAGCTATTGTGTTTGGTGGACATTACGTGACGAGAAGTCCAAATCCTGTTCAAACAAGATTTGTGTAATTTAAAAAATACTAGAACGGAGTATGTTTCTTTCAAGTCACAATTAAAATATAAATAAACCTACTAAGCAGTTTTTTCTCGAAAGTTTCAAGTGTTTAGTGAGTGCAACCATTTTCCACGTGCAAAGACGACTAAATTCCGCCATGCTTATCCTTTAATGCGATCTTTAAACGCTTCAGCAACTTGAAGTTTTAAGAGAAGGTCAACATATATTTGTATGTTGACCTTCTCTTAAAACTTCAAGTATATATATATAATACAATTTAACAGAAAATGAGCCTACGTGAGGTTTAATTAATAATGTGTCAGTTACCCTGCATATTCCCAATGTGTTTTCTTTTATTACAACCGAGCAGCTAAGGGGTCTCATATTCAAATTTACCTAATAACTTTACCTGAATTAAGGTCTCGCATGGTTTCTTGTTAACATTAATAAGGTGCGTGTTGCTAGTATAACTTAGGGCTCGTGTGACGTCACAAATGCGGACTTTGTTCCGCATGCAGCACTGCCAAACGATGTAACGTTAGAATACAAAGAGCCAAGCTTGTATCTAAGCTTAGAAGAATGCCGGCTTTGAATAATATTTCAGAAATTGCATTTGGCATTTTTAAAGTGAAACCTGCTGTTTGTAACTGAAATAGGAGAATGTAATAAAATAATAAATGTATTTTACAAAATTGAAAAAATGATATCTAGAAATAATTTATTAATTTATTACATTGGACTTTACTATACTTTTGTAAGTATAAAAATACAATACAGTTTGTTATCTATATGTAACGTTTTATCTACAGGCCCTGTACATTCACGATTAAAGTCTACATTCAGGAACTCATCTGAATATTTCTGGATAAATTGTAACTGGAAATTCTCGGATTGTCGCCAAAACTGGGAAGCCTCGTAAGTTTTTTTTCGCATTTCGCAGAGCTCAGTTTTTATTTAACCCATAGCTGAATGCGCGCAATACAAAGGCGTGTCAACGTAGGCGCGTATATACGTATCAATGACGTGGCGTTTAACTGGAAGAGACATTGACGAACATGCTTTCTGTTTTATAGTTTTTAAAACTGATCTTCGAGGGTTGCATTTTTGGGGTTTCGTGGTGGATTTCCGTAATCCTGCTAACGTAGAGTTTCAATTAGGTTGCAGCGTTCATTTTACTTCTAGTTATAAAACAATATATTTAAATACAATATTGTTGTTCTTGTTGTTAATTGTAGCTAATAACTTCTATGAGCGTAGTAACTAAGTCTTCAATGCAATAATTTACAGGCGTGATATGTGCGTAACTGCTATAAGTACTATGTATATATATAGTAAATAATATGATGTAAGTAATAGAATTTGCACTAAGGGGATCTGGGTTAGTACATGAATACATAGTGGCTTACTTAAACATTCTGAGAAAATTTATTCGGTACTGTAGAAATTTGAAACACACATCACACTGTTCATACAATAGTTGACATTTTGAAGTTGGTCGATCTCCACACGATGTAAGTTGTAAAGATACTCGCACTACCGTGCCCGGAGGTTCATAAAGTTGGTAGAATTTCGTTTCGAAGTCGTGTCGAGGGACTAGAAGTTTTGAGCTGACAACCCACGTAGAATACGAGGTACTATGCCTTAGGTATAAGTTACATTATTTGAAATGAATATTTTAATTAGCCTTGTTGTACCTACGTAACCTAAAATGGTTTTTACAGGGGCGGTAACACGCAAATGACACATCTTGTGTTGCAAACGCCCATAGGCTACGGCAACCACTTACCATCAGGCGGGCTGTAAGTATGTTTGTAAATAGTGATATTCAAAAACCTAGATGCAAATTAATTGCTTGGATTTGTTATTTAAATTGTGACTTTCTGTTTTAGCTCATCATAAAATTTATGTTTTCATGATTACACACAAATTTTCTTGATGAGTATTATTTTTAATATATAAAAAAAAACTTAATAAGGCGAAGTATGTATTGTTAAAATTATATATGAGACAATTCAATCAAATGCGATGTTAAGAACGTAACTATTACACCCTGTCGCCTAGTATATTATATTTAAGATTATACACTATTCTTTACATATTATAAGCAGTTTTTATGAACACTTAAGATAAAATTTATATTCGGCATAAAATTATTTGTACCATTAATAATCCACTATAGTAGGTAGGTACTTAAGGAATTGTGCTCTTTAAGTGTATATAACATAAGAACAGATACCTATTCTTAAATAGTAAACTAGATAGTATAAACCAAGCCAATATAAAATTCCTCGGTACCGCGGAGTATATAACACCTCACCGCAGAAATTCCATTTGCGCAGACATACGATCCTATATAAAATACGGACTTATGAAATATAAAAGAATATCAGTGAATATTTTAAATTCTTTAGCATCGCAGACGTAAAAACCTTTTTATTTTCTATTATGAATTTTACTTTTTAATGCTGTAGTTATTTTTAATTAATATAGAGTATTGAACCCATCTTAAACGTCTTCTTTCCTATGTTAAAATGCGGTTAAAGTTTGTGTAGGTGGGATAACGATATTTTGTGAGCTGGTGTAATAATACACAAGTGCTCATGCGCAACATGTCGTCACAGAGTATTTTGAAAAACCCTTATAAGAAGGTTCCTTTCAAAGATTTTATCTCTGTACAGGCCGATCTGTTTTTGCGTGCACCACTTCAGTCCAGTCCGGCAGGGATTAATCGATCCTCGTATACCCAAAACAACGCTTAAAACTATTTACGGTACGACCATAACTTTTTAGATTACTAAAATAGTTTTTATGACCATTCTAAATCTGTGTCGTTTCCAGTTCTTTTTTGTACAGACCAGGCACGTATGAGTATGTATGGTGTAATCATGGTTTCATCAAAAGAGCGGCACAGTGGCGCGCGCTCCACAGCCATCACGGCTCGTCACGACGCCATTCATTCGGCTCCGTTGATGGTGGTCACAATTATGTCAAGCTATAAACGTACAGCACACATACTTCCACGAGCTACTGTATTTAGCTATTCACGTTCGCACAAAAGCTTGTTTTGTTCGTAATGATTCCTCTTTTTTTTGTTGGATATCACGTTTCGCGGCTATTTGTCAGCGAAATTGTGTTTTTGAAGGGTCTATCTAGTAGGCGCGGGAACCGCGAAATGTTTCTGAATTTTAATATCACGTCGCTTAACAATTTGTTACTTGAGCTTTACAGCAAGATTTATTGATATTCGGCTTTACATGTTCGTAATAAAACCTTTATTACAGTAGCAATAAATTTATTGTTGTTTTAATTTGTTCCGCGTGATTAAAATCACGAATGCCTATCACTACCAACCATCATGTGTTATTAGTTTAATATCTACTCATAAAATCGTTAGTCCTGATCAACACACAGTGAATAGAACTAAGTTTAGAAAGCTGAAATTTGATATAAACGTTTATTGTGTAATGTAAGCAGCAAATTTTATAAATAACCGGGAAAATTAAGAGGAAGTCGGGGAGCAAAACGAAATAAAGAGCGAGCCGCTAGTATTAGATAGCATTAGTATCATATTTATAATATATAAATTATATGATAGGTATACTTATTTAAAAAAAAACTTTACATACTTTATATGCTATGATAATCTAGTATTAATTAAAGCCCATTTCTATAACCGTGATGGAATGCAATACACTATTGAGTATTGAATAAGATATAAGTAGGAACGAACATTACCCGGTAATTGATTTTAGGCGGTATGAAAGGAATATGTTTAAAAAAAAATTGTTGAGTTATTGAGAAGGACACTCGATTTTGACAAACTCGACGTTGTTTATAAAGATAATGATTATTGTAAGTGATATGTTTCTCAAGTTATAATCACCGTCATCTCAATTTTTTTTCTAGCTATGTTGGCATCGACTTAAACTGTGTTTTATTTTGACGACCCAATTAGCGCTGCGCCATTAAAAACTGGATTCTGTGGTTTCGGTTTCAAATCCCGACGTGGGCAAATGTTCATGTAGTGACCATAGACGGATGTATCTGAATCATAGATGTTTCTATGTATACTATGTATGTATTAACAACAAAAAAGGACTATACAGTGTAGGTATCAACCTAAATTTTAAATCTATTATTCGTAACAAGCCTCATTGCTTAGCTCGGAACTAGATAGCGGAAAATGTCCGTATATACTTAAAACAATAAAGTGTATCTCGTTCATTTGCATTGAATGATGATTGCATGAGAAATACATTTTTGAGTAACGTAACACTACTTGTTTCGTTTCAAAATAAAGTAGACTTAATTGGATTTTTAATCCAATTTATTTCTATCGGATGGATACATTGAAGACTACTTAGAATTAACGAAACTCGATATTTGCTTAATAGAATGTTCAATTAATTATGTTTAATTAATTGTAAATGATTAAGATTAGAAATCTAATACCACATACATAATTAAATCCCCAGTATTACAATCAAATTAATTGCTTCTAACTTCTAAAATGAGGTAGGCATCTACTATTCTGTAATAACTACTCATTATTGTTATTACTTGACTCAATATTATTAGTTAGCTTGGTGGACATAGGATATAGGTACTACACTACGCTTACAATAATACTAGGTGCTGAAATTAAACTACTTTTTATGGATTTTATCGCGGTATATTGATATGAGGAGCTGTGGTAGCCGAGCGGTGTGACCAATGGACTGAGATGTCAGAGATCTCGAGTTCGAACCCGAGGCACGCACCACTGACTTTTCGGAAGTTACGTGCGTATTTATCACATGCTCAAACGGTGAAGGAAAACATTGTGAGGAAACCTGCATGCTTGAGAGAATTCTCGATGCATGTGAAGTCTGCCAACCCGCAGTAGGCTAGCGTGGTAGACTATAGCCTAATCCCTCTCAATTGAGAGGAGACCCGTGCCCAGCAGTGGGACATTCATGGGTTGATGATGATATTGATATTTGTAGCTTGTAACTAGATGGCGCTGTGCCATAATGTCGGGATATAATTTTTAGGAGAGGTTTACGTCCAGCAGTGAACTGTGATAGTCGAATCCAATTTTGGATTCTATAGAACATCCATAATTACTGGTAGACTGTCTGCCGAATACCTTAGATGAGGACCACAGATACCATGATAAAATCCGTAAAAAGGAATTTTAATACCATTAGAACCTAGATAAAGAATTAAGTATACCTGTTTTACAAGAACTTGAAGACATAATTATTAGTCTTTACATAAGCATTGTCTTGTGTTGTCAATCTGCAACATAAAAGCATTAAAGCAACGACAAGTTAAAAAAGTAGTTCTGAAATGGTTGCTTACCCAAACATATTCTGACACAGCAAATTATAAAAGTGATCTCATAAGCCCCCTTACACAGGTAAACAAACACACACAACTCATACTCACAAAACAAACAAACACACACTCTATACACACACCCTCGCACACAGTTACCCATCACACTAACACATACATTCACTCACACCAAATTTTAATTACTTATCTTTATGTCAACCGTCTTTTTAATATTTTTCTTTGTATAATCATACCTATCGACTCCTGAAGAACACAATATTTGTTAATTCGATCTCAAGGTCTCCACGAGACAGGCTAGTCCTAGTGTGGAGACCACTAGTCAAAATTTTCTTAAGTATATTAAATAAATTAGATGTAATTTAATTTAATTTTAGTGCCTACCTAAGGAAATGTATGAAGCAAATTGTTTTACGGAAAATAAATGATTATGATTATGTCATGAACAATTCTGATATGTGAAAAAAAATTTAACTAAATCTGATCACGAATCGCTAATTTTCTTCTATCATAAAACAATGCAATATCCTCGTTTATGGAGCTACATCAAAGTTCACCAATGCACTAACGTCATTCTATACTCAGATCATTGAATTCGGTCGTAAACTATCTGCAGTTCGATGGTCTCGCATTTCTGACTACTAATAACGACTATTGGTCCTGAATGTCGAATGTATATACCTATGAATATACTATGTACATACCTACGATATATACGACAGTTGGTTTTTGTTCTGAAACTGTATTGAGATAGTCTTGATGAGTATGACTTTCTGTGTTAAGAGGATATGTGGTTGGGGCAAATTTTTGTGTAATAATGGACATTATTGTACCTGAGTCATGGATGTTTCTATATATAAGTATTTATATTTAATGTCCAGAAATATTAATTATTATTATTATTATTTACAACAAAAAAAAACGATATAGTGTATCTATGACACAAGCCTCGTTGCTTAGCTCGGAACTAAATAGCACTGTGTCATAATGTCCGGATTATTATTTTTTTAACTTCTAATCTTCTTGCTAATAGATATTATTTAGACACTTTAATTAAAATTTATTTACAAATTCTCTATTGTAAAATAATAAAAGATTGATCTAGATCATCCAACCATAGACAAACTGCGACAAGCGTAGATGTTATCTCTTGCATCCAATTTCAAAACGTTCTAAAAAGTAATAAACCAAAATGTTGAGCTATGGCCAACATCGGCCATCGTGTACAGGTCCCATTACACCATGTAACGTTTTACTTTGCATACGATAAACGGGATTGGATTCATGAGTTCCGGGCTTGGAAATTATGACGTCATTGTTGTGGCGTGTGCACCGTGCACATCGAAGCTGACGAGAGGGCTGGTAATTGCATAATAAACACGCCAGTATGCACCAGCCGTCATAAATGTACCATAATTACTTAGAACATTGTTCGTGATTATGAGAATAAACTATTTTCTTGGTAGAATTCCTTTTTTTACTACAATATATTGTTTTCAAAGAATTCTTATTAGTTTTGATGATTATTATTATTACAGTTGCTAGTGAGGATATACGATAAAAGTTAACAATTAACTATTTGGTGTAGCTTATAAGAAAGACATAAATAGTAGGTAATTTTGAAAACGTTTATTTTACTCTTTTCTTACGTTTATTTTATTTGGTTACAGTAGGATTAAAAAAAAAAAAAAAATATATATATTACTTTTAATAAAACAGACCCCAGCAATACGATACATACATTAAGCAAAACAAATATTATACCAACGAAACTGTTTGTGCTCAGTATTGCCGCGAAGTCCTCATATAACTTATATTTTAGGCGAAACAGTATACGCCCGTAGAATAAACAAAAACCCACAAACACTAAGAAAAACCTTTGCAATAATCTCGGAGGGAGGATTGCGTGCAGTCATAAGGTCTAACCGAGACATGAATATTAACAGAGAATTTCTTTCTGTTCATCTCACGTTCCAAACAATTTGCCATCAGTTGCCATAAAATGGTCCAGCAAACCGTACGTAATGGGGGACAATTTCTTTTCCCACCTGCGCCTCCCTATAGACGTTTCTGTTAGGGAATTGCTTTTGCATGGGTCCGTGTATAATTTGCAGCCCTTACTGTCTCGTTGATGGCGAAATAATCATTAGATATTGGAAAAGTTTTGCGGAAATTGTGTAGTAGCCACTCAAACAGCTGATGGGAATTCTGTTGGGCCATTTGTGTTTATATTACATTCTACAACACGGGTATAATGATTGAGATATAATAATATAATATGTGGAGATGCATGTTATGTTGAATTCAATTCCAAGTCTATAATTATTATAAGTACTTTGTTTCAATATCGTTTGCTATAAATCAGATTAATCAGACCAGATTGTTTAATCACATTAGTAGCAATTAAATGGCGTGTTATTTTAATTATCATCAGGTCTAAATATTAAATGCATTTAATATTCAATATAAATTTTAACGAATCTGTATATATATTGGCAGTCTATTGCATACGTGTATGATAAGATGGAAAAAGTTTTATAAATATCAAAGTAGATTGCAGTATTCAGCGGTAGTGTGGGTCTAAAATTTTCCGAGATTTTCTTTCCTTTTTCGTACTAAAACCTTGACTATCAGCAAAATTGGATACCGTATTTATAAATAGAATCTTAAAATATGCATGCCCCTTGTTCTAACATAGTTTAAATAATAGTTAGGTATACATTACACGAATGGAATAAATGGATTAAAATTAAAAGCATATTAAAATGTATCATAGTATACCTAACTTTACAATAGGTACCTAACTTTACAACCATTATGCGGACACAGGGATCGTTAAAAAGGTTGACTAACTATAAAAAGCACGTGCGTAATCGAATATTTATAGTAATATTATAAATGCGGAAGTATGTCTGTCCAAGCTGACCTCATTTAGATGAAATTCTGTTATGAGATAGTTTGAATCCTGGATAAGGACATGGGATGAATTTGTGATGTACAATTAATAGGGTATTCATGATTTTTTTACCTCACAGGTTGTACAAAAAATAAGAAACTTTAATTATTATTTACTGTACGAAGACAAAGTCCCGGGGGAAAGCTAGTAAACTATAAATCATTGTATTCGGTGCCACGGACAATGAAAGTTTTTAATATTATTTCTCGGGTAAAAACATCGATATCAAACATACATGATGATAGTTACGGGGCAAATCCAATTACGGTATCCTCTTCAGTTACCAGACAAATATATCAAAAGAAATCTGTAATTGGATCCTTGAATAGGACCTTGCTTTGTACTCGTGGTCTACAATGATATCATGTTACCGCACTATATACCAATAAATGTGTATCATAAAAAAACATAATGAAAACAAATTTTATTATTAACTTTTATTAATTGTATTATGTATAAAACGAAACAGATATATTCCATTACCGATATGTAATTACGGTCGATAATAGGTATTCCTTATTACCTAATGATAACAGTTAAATACGCTATTTAAACGGATGAAATTTGTGTTTTTTGTTTCAATTAGTTTTTACACTTTTAACTCGTTTAAATATATTTAAATACATGTAAAATTCTATAAAAATACTAGTGTGGGAGTTGGAAGGCATTAATCGTATGGAACCACGATAGGATTTCAACAATACATAATAATAATTGTTTATATGAAATTAGCCACAAACTTAAAAGAAAAGTAACGGCCTAAACCTATCCCTGTAGGAGACAGGTAATGTGTATAAATGTAAACTTTATATGTGTATGTGTTTAGTTCCCCAACATTAATCAAAGCTCCACTAACTGAACAGCTACAATAGATGTAGTACATATATATTATGTCTAACGGTCAGATCCATTGTAGCTCCATTTCACTCGAGGACCGTTTCCGAACCGCCACGACTTCTCGTTATCGAATATTTCGAAATAATCCTTTAACTTGGGTTTCGTTTGAGATTGAAGTGAAATACAAGTTTCAACCGGGCCCCAGTTATATTTCAGTTTATAGTATTGTGTTGTTCGGTTAAAACGTATCTTTTAGAAATGTTTCTTCTTCATTTTGTTAAGGGTTTTGGAGTAGAACGGTTTTATTACAGTATAAGTAACGTTTATAAATTCAATATTTGTTACAAAATTTCACAAATGGATAGCTTTATTTGGCGGGCAATCTGTTTGGCATATGGTGAACCTTCTTAGCGCAGTCGTGGGGCACACATACTTACAATTACTTTGGCCCATAAGATTATGTTTTAAAGTATATGTGGCCTATCTGCCTGAATATTTTTTTTTCTTTCTTTCCTTCTTATTTTTCTTTTCTTTTGTGATACTGATTTCAGGTTATATGTATTGTATACTTTTTACAGGTGATGTACCTATAGAATCTATGAATATGCAATATGTAGACGCAGCGTTTTTGTACATTATCCCTGCCTATTTTGTTCAATAACCTTATTTCTATATACTTTGTCTTTCTGATTATACACGTATCAAGTAACGAGTAGGTATACCACCAACATGATTTAGTTTTATGAAAAAATATATATGTAACTTGAGGTAATATGATTATTAATTTTTTCATACTTCGTAATTGGTTCATTCAATAAAAATATATATCTACATAATTAAAAAATCTGCAGCACCTATTAATCGCTTGTACCATATTTTCCTGACACTCAGTTCGGGAAAATGTTGAGCATTACACCTTTCATGCTAAGATTATAAAATGAGGACCTGATTGATTGAAGATATATTATTACGACTAATTAATATCAAAAGACAAATAAAGCTGATGTTTAACAGCAACTTTTTCAGAATCCAGCAATTTGTAATTAATAGTGTAATTACAAAGCCAGAGTACGTCAGACTTGATAAACTACAAGTTTGAGGTACCAGGATGAGGCTATTAAAATTGAAAAACATCCAAATTTCAAAAAAGGCTGTGGGTTCTACCTACTGCTGGAAATTCTATCATAGATCGTACTTAGTTTAGGTCTTGAGGTGAGTACTAGAAATTAACAAAAATGTAGGGTAATAATAATAATAATAACATCAAAACACAACCACAGCTTTGTCAGTAAACATATATACTTTGTAGGATAACAAGACCCGAAACGTCACTATTAAATAATATCAATATACAACCGTAACGTAAAAATAGTTTTACTTTAATATGATTATTAACCTTATTATATACCTTATGGCTGGATTTTTTATAAAAAACTGTTATAACAAAGGATATTTATTTTGAGTTACGTATGCGTATAAACTTTAATAACATCTAATTAATTCTACTTTATAAGGCCAATGAACGCGCTTCATCATTATTCTTATTTATGAGGAACGTGAATGTTAAAAAATGTGTGCCAGCCACTGGCTTGTACGGATTCGTTCGTGAGGTTTAGTGATTAAGGAGTGCGCCTTCCCCTGAAACCGCAACCAACTCGGTTTGCAGGTAAAAGAGTTATTAGCCTTAAAAAGCTGTGTACTAGTAATTGATTTGCCTTCGTTATTTCAGACGGTTCGTGAAAAACTTCTTTGTCAGATTTTCTGGTATTAACAGAGGGAAAAAGCCGTTTTCCTCAATTATATTTAACGGAATGTGTGATGTTCTAATTTTTGGTAATGTTCAGGTAAGTTTTTTGTCGGTATTTTTTAGAGTTACCTAGTTACGGAACAACCTGGTTTACGCTAATGCTTACGAAGATTGAAATATAACATCTTATAAGTATACCTATATTCACCAGTTTGCTTACAATTACGTAACATACCAACGCCTGTGATACCGAAGGGTTCAACATAGGTGTGAGTTTGTACACAACTGTTAGCCGATATGTTTTAAGGTCCCATGTAACAGGGGATGAGTCTATTGACAACTTTCACTAAAAACTCCAATCACAAACTTGGTTTGACATGAGAATCCAACCCAGGAAATCACGCTTAGCAGTCGTGCTCACGAAAATTAGCCCCAGGAGCCATTATATCTGTTTATACCGGTTCGTAAAAAGCATTGAACCGCAATTTATTTTGAATTTTTATAATTAAATTATATAAAGCTCAGTGAATACATTAAAACAGTAAATATTAAGCCAAAGCATACTGTTACCGCATTTACTGAACCGAAAGTTTATTTCAAATGGATAAACATTAACTTAATTAATATGAAAACATCCAGTTACCAGTTACACCAATATCGAGGTAATATTGAAGTCTATAATGAAACAAAAAGCGAATGGAGGGAAATTCAATAATAATCGAGATCAAAGTAAATAAAAAAAATATTTTCGATACAATTGAGGGCCAACAGGAAAAAATTACAAAATGTAGTAAAAAAAATTTTAGCTGTGTTTGTACTGGGTGAAATTTTTACAAAAGAAATATTTTATTGAAATAAATTAAGGGCTTAAAATGGTACTCGTTTCAAATATAAACTTATGAATTTTTATCAGGTATGTGCTGCTTTTCCAGTTCCAAATAAATTTATGTTATTTTTGTTTCATAAACAAAGGATTTATTGAATTTATTTACTATCTAGAACTTTAGAGTTAACATATAGCATATATGTTAAGTCTAAAGTTAATTTTTTTAATCCTGTACCCCCTGTATTTAACGCCTGTATCCCCGATGGGATTGACAGAGATAAATTGATGTACATCAATAATTTTAATTATGTGGTATGTTGCTCTACCTGTTGCTATTTGCAAAGGCAAACTTTAAGTTTGTTCTGATGTCTCATTATAGAATTTTAAAATCTGCGTGTGAATTATTGGTCAAGACATTGTTTTTATATTTTGGTATACAATAAAGCACATTCTATCTACCTACCTATTTATATATTGCTTCCTTTTTCACTTTGAAGACGAGTGTAAGAGTAAGCGCACATATTTGGGCACGTGACCTGTGATACAAAAGTCTGTGGCTCAGCCACTATTTACAATCTATGTGAACGAGTAGATATTTTTTACAATCTATGTGAAGTAAAAACGCGATTAATCTCATAGGATATGAATACCACTATCTCGCACGTTTAATCATAGCACAGGGGAAAAGAGAATGAAGTGGCACTTTTAAAGGCAGTACCTACTTTACACGTGGCTTCATAAGATGATTTGCAAAATCAGCCCCTCTCACCCCAGAGTCACCCACTAGGAGTGAACGTGTGAACAAAACGAACAAAAAAGCTTACGTATATCAGTTTATACCTACTAAACGTTTTCCGAACAGGCGGATTTATCACCAAAGCAAAAAATAAAAAACATGGAACATAGGTAACTTTACTTCATAATTAAAGTTATTGCAAAGGAAAAAAAGTAACTTTAAGGGTAATTGGTTTGGGCAACATCTAGTTACGTATCACATAATATGTAAGCATCTTCAAACACTATTACTAAATGTAATCCATTAGGAGAAACAAAACAAAAAGGTTCTTTATTAAAAAAAATCGCTCAGCGTTTGGCAGCAACAGAATTACTTGTTTTTAATTTATTTTAGTTTGCAAAGTTTTAAATGCCTGCGTTTCTTAAGATACAGACAAACGTCTAGTTTGGAGCCACGGTCGAAATAATTTACAAAATTCTCTAACTTTTCACGCTCAGCTAAACTTTTATCTTATATTTTACGAAATAAATCTCTACAAAAATAAAGGAATGTGTGATATTTTACACAATTAATAAAAAAACATGTAAATTGCTATCATAATCGATGATTCAATATTTCTATTTACCATAGCATTTGTAAATGGTTATACAAACAAAGGTTATGTATCTACACGTCATTATCACTGGCTAGCCGGCTCTTCCGCCCAGTCAAATGAATTATAGCCGCTAACACAATTACCCACGAGTAATAACTCTGAACGAGCAATAAATACATACGAAATTAATATAAATACACACAATAATATTCTGAGAAACATACATATTGTATGAGACGTACATTTCGTCTCTGGTCGCTCAATGAAGACGCCAATTTCACACTCGACAGGAATTCCAATTACTTCCATTAAATGTGGAATGGCAATATCACCGACTATATACTGTGCCCATACATTTTGTATTGCACTGCAGTTATTGATGACACTTCAGACTGCTATTACATTGAATGTTATTGGCTTTTGCAATACTCGAAATCATAGAAGCGATGAGATAAGAACAAATTAATGAAAACGTACATTGTACGATTATAATAAAAAGTAAATACAAAACCATCTGCTTGAATATAAAACGTGTACCTATATGAAACTCGTTTAATTACCTTCAAAATGTAGGCATACCTCCGTGAGATTCTTTTAATATCACGGTGTAATGTAAAAACTGTTATGGCAATTACAAACACGGTTCCCGCATGCATTTTACATGAGCCTTCGTAACCAGCTGGAAAAATCTGATAAAAGCCAGCTATGTACCACATGGCCGCCGACTCGTGATGATACTACAAGTTTCCTGCAGAGTGGCTATTTATCACGTAAGCGGTGAGCTATAACCTAAATGTAAGAGCGATTGGATGCAGGTTCCGTCTGAATGATGCATGAGACGCGGCCAATGTCGCACATGTGAGCGCACTGCGCAGGTGCCAACTGTACCAATATCAAGCTATCTGCTGATACGTCTAATTTAATACGCTGCAACATCTGCCAACTAACGCGGAAACTCATAACTCGCACGATACACGTCACGTGCGAATGGAATGGTTATGCACGGATTATCGATATCCATAGCGCGTGCGGATGTGCACGACACAGGCTCATAAAAATTTGCGAGCATCCAATGTTCAACGCGACTCGAGTTCGGCCCATTATCGTTGTTCGAAATGTCTAAAAATCCGTCGGACTCCCACCACTCCGCTATTTGCGTCGCCTCTTACATTTTATAATAACGGCAAAGTTAGACAGGAGTATGCTTCTTAAAAGTTTGTACTCGAAGCTCGGATAACGTTGCACCCCGCAGTGCTTGGCACGATTCCAGAGGACATCGCAGTCAGGACGTCGTCGTTCTAAATTATTTTATTATTTCATAACGTTAGTAAAAACATTTAAGTAGTTTGCGAGCAACGCCAGTTTTTATTCCAACGTGTTTATTTATACAACGTCATACATTGCAAATACAATGTTCATTCGAATATTGTAGAGTGTAAAGCTCTCTGCTTCGGTCGTTATTTAAATATACGAGTCAGTTACTACCATGAATATTATAAAATATGTTTTGAAGTACTCATATCAGTGTTGTAACTCTCCCTTGTTTATATAAAACCGTTCGTGCGATATCAGTTGTAAGGTTTAATTCTCGATTCGTCGAAGTTTTGGCTGATGTATTATTCATATAAGATCGAGACGACAGCGGCGGCGTGTCGTTACAATTTCTCACGAACATGTGAAAGGTTGTTACGAAGCAGATAGTATCCAATTATACTTTGTGACTAGTAGCTGTAAGTGCGGGCTTATTGAATATAATTCCTGGCAGCAACTTGTTTGTTAAATAAAATGGCTGGCAGGTGTTTATGTTTTGGTGTAAATATATACCTTCACTATACTGACTTCATCATCATCATCATCATCAACCCATTAATGTCCCACTGCTGGGCACGGGTCTCCTCTCAATTGAGAAGGATTAGGCTATAGTCCACCACGCTAGCCTACTGCGGGTTGGCAGACTTCACATGCCATCGAGAATTCTCTCAAGCATGCAGGTTTCCTCACGATGTTTTTCTTCACCGTTTGAGCATGTGATAAATACGCACATAACTTCTGAAGAGTCAGTGGTGCGTGCCTTGGGTTCGAACTCGAAACCTCTGACATCTCAGTCCACTGGTCACACCGCTAGGCTACCACAGCTCGCAAGGTTACTGACTTGCAAGGTTCCATTGTGTTTCTAATATTTTTGTTATCTTTTAATATAGACGCCGAATAATAAATAGAACGACTGCCTCTTCTTGCGCTATTTTTGTATATGATGATCAGTTAAAAAATATTTGTGATTAAAAAAATGAAAACTAGATAACGTAAATGATTGGTCGTAGCCCTGAATGGAATGTAGTGATATATAAAGACACTGTGTTATACACGTTACGACACGTTTCCTAGCCGACTTTTTAAAAGCGATTCTTAGACAGAACTAACTCAAAAAATTTGGTCTCTCTTAAAACCTGGATTTAAAACACACACCATATTTTTTGAGTCTCTAGTCTATTATGGCAGCTATACATTTTTAACTATACGTGCAGATATATACATTTTTAACTAATTTAGTTTGAGCTTTTTGTGCAAAGCGATTTCTTTATATTATATAAGCGTGTAGACTAAACCGTTAGTAGTTTAATGTAAAAAAAAACTGCACTAGCAAAACCTATGCATATTCAAGTTCCATATCTATGTTTGCTAGATTGTGGTCTAGACTTCAGAATATTAACTCCAACAACGAAAGCTTATGAAAACATAGTATTTTAAAAAAACATACGTTATGTCCACGAAAAAAAGAATAAATGCTGTATTAGCATAATACCACACTTTTCAGCAAAGATTTTGGCTGTAGCATCCAATATATAGTGACATTAATCTAGACGAACGGTTAAACATACTGTCTGGGACCTTTCCAGCATATTGCGGTATACTTTATCAGACAGTGGGAATTTGCTGCTAAACTTCAGTCTCATAAATAGTAAAAACGAGATTATATTCGGAGATTATTCTATAATATTCTTACTGAGAAAACTTTGAGCGCGCGCTATTGTAATATTCTACTTGTCAACTTTTATGGGTACATAATTGAGTGTTAAGTTTCTCTGTGCGAAAATATTAATAGGCGAGATTATTGACTTAGACTTCTGCTAGTCTAGTTTGGCTTACAAATTGACCCATTAATTAGAAAATTTTATGATTGCTATACTAAATTCCTTCTTAGTGAACTTCCATTATACTTCGGGACTAAAGGCGATGGGCCCTTTTAGGCGTGACGCTGCACGAGTGTGATTTTTTTTAGGGAGCGAAATGTGGGCGAACAACTGCTAATGAAGCAATCAAGCTGGTCTGCAACCTGGTGTTTGATCATTTCAAGTCCCTTGGTCAATAATAGAGCAAGAATTAGAGCAATATTTTATCAATTCACGTCCAATTTCCCCACTACCTACCCTGATCTGTCCGTGGTATTACCTGACCCATTAAAAAATTAAGTATCTACATGGAAAGAGAGTGGAGACCGCGTCTCGGCAAACGTAGTGTAGGACAGCCGCCGGACAGGTGGAGCGACGACGTGCGCAAGGCAGCTGGCAGTGACTGGAGGAAAAGAGCCAAAGATCGAGCTCTGTGGCGTTCACTAGGGGAGGCCTACTTCCAGCAGTGGACAAAATATAGGCTGATGATGACGATGATATGGAAAAAAACAAAGAAAGATCCAAGTCCGT
The DNA here is from genome assembly GCA_905163465.1 of Craniophora ligustri. Taxonomy (NCBI): domain Eukaryota; kingdom Metazoa; phylum Arthropoda; class Insecta; order Lepidoptera; family Noctuidae; genus Craniophora; species Craniophora ligustri. The sequence continues at coordinate 9,326,678 of LR990965.1, read as the reverse complement.
CCATGAGTCAGTCAGAATTCTATTATGAAAAGATGTAGTAAAGACCCATATCTTGGTTAATAAACAACTACCCCCAAAACAATTCTTGGAGCTTATAGGGTAGTAACGATCAATTGCATCGTCCCAAAGTTGTCGCGTAGAGTGCACTGCGCAATTGAATTTGCATAGCGCGATAACAGTTCCAATATCCGCTGGGGATAAGCCGCACAGCTATGTACAGTACACACCAGAGTATGTTTTAGATTATTAGCCATTATGTGTTATATGGCATATAAACTTGGGCGCGAGGGTGTATACGTTGTTTTCACAAAGGATTTTCCTGTTTAGTGCATGCTATAGCTACCTACATATCTGCTGAATTGTAATAATACCCTTATCATTTTGACAATATAATAAGTATTTTTTTATCATAATGATATATTTGTTTGGTAAACTGGTTTTCACAACGGATGTATTATTTTTTGGAGAATTGCTTAAGATTTATGAAAGAATTAATGATTGTTTATTTCTGTAAATAGATTTTTTTAAAGACACTTTTACAAGTATATCGACAATGACTGTTGAAAAATAAAATATCCCCCCTTACTTATCCACAACAAATTACATACCTACCTTAAGCGTAATTCCCTCTAATTTTCCATAAACAAAAATTGTTTTTATAATTACACTAAAGTGTGCGTACAATCGTTTGGGGGAAGTTTAACGGGTCGGCAGGTAGCATGGCTGTAATTATCGACGTCAGTAAAACTAAATGACCTCTGATTTAATTCACCCGCATCCAGTTAACGATCGCTAGTTTATTAAAAATATACACAAACCGTCCATAACAACAGTCTGGAGTTAATTGCGAGCTTTATAGCCATTAAAAGGTATATTACTGCGCAGTATTTACTTTGACAAATGTTAATTTACATTTTGATTGCTGTGTGTGCTTTCCTAGCGTTGGATCACTTATCGGGATGTTTACGTAACTACAAATATACAAACATAATAAATTAACGACACTTATAATTATAGAGAAGTAGATTTCATGCTAAATAAAAGTCCATTTATATTTTTGTTGCAATGCAATACATTTGGATTTGTGAAAATATTTTACAATAATCGAAAGCTTCAAATATCGTCGGTACCAGATATTTTTCCGATCAATTAATTTCACTTGAGAGCAATTCCACTAATGCTTGGAACTACATCCAGAGCACTATGTCCAGTGGATAATTTGAGAGATCGTCCAAAGCGCTGGAATTCTCTTGGCGTAGGACGTGATTCGCATTCTCCTCCGTAGGGAATTCTAGGCAATGCAATGAGCCTCCACACTCGGCCTGCACTCCGGCCGCGCTCGAGGAAATTTGCCAAAATATCTCGTGCATACTCAGCTTTTTAATTTGGCTCGAGAATGGAGCTTAACGCAAGATTGTCCATGTTTAATCTACGGTCCAAGAAATTAAAGTGTTGTTCAGCATTATGGCTGCTAAGTGTCAGTCATATCTCTCTATATTAATTACTTTCGTTGTTAATTTGTAGTCCGGTGTTGTAAATGTCGTCGTTAAGCGTTCAGAATGTTCACAATGTATACAATTAAGTGGTATAATAACATACTGAAATGACTGTGGTCATGTTTCACACGAAAGTATATCACCCTGAATAATTTTTCGTAGAATTGGACAATTCGAGAAACACTATTGAGTGAAACCATTTATTATGTAAAGTATGTTCCATTTCGATTGCTACCTGCGTGCATTTTCTAAATTGTTCTACGGTATTTGTACATTAATTATTATTTTTATGCAACTAAACATTTTATCATATATTTTCTTTAATATGTAAGTAACCTTGGAGGTACAACTATGGATTACTGCCTCAGGCCAGTAAACTAGCCTGGCTTCAGACTGACAGACAGACAGGGTTACATATTTCATGGCTCCTTCGTTCTTTAATCCACTAAACACAATACAAAAGCCATAAATAAAAGGTGGGCTTTTGTTCTGTGGTACTAGGCGATCAGGAGTGTGGAGCGACCACGTGGTCGGTGTGCAGTGGCAGGATAATTCAGATGTGGCGGCCACCGCGGCGTCGGTCTCCTACGACCGCTGTAGAGTACGTGACGTGTATTGCAATCCAATATCTTATATAACAAGACAAATAGTGATCAAGAAGTTGTAGTGCTTGCTTAGAAAGTTGTAATGCAATGTTGACATATTTCATAAATCAGTATTCATCTATAAAAAAGGGCATAGTAGTGAATTAATTAATCCCTCAAAGAGTTTTAGGTAAACTAGTAATCTGACCTTCCCAATGGTCAAAACCCTAGTAGGTATAATAAAATAAGATTCTTATACCGTCTATCTATAATATATCTCGTGTTACCTAAAATATTTTAAGTTCCAGTGCATATTGCTTCATTTCACGAACCCGCTACAACATTAAATACCCTTACAAGAACAATAGCAAAGACATCACTAAAACCCACATACTTACACCCGCAATAATATTTCACTGCCACATTCAAATTAAAGAACTCTTATACAACCGTGTCACGTTTTACTGCACAAAGTCATATGCATAGCTAGCACACACCACTGCAAATCTAGCGATTAACTTACAGCCACAAACACATAATATTGCATTTTTGCCAACATTTGCTTCTAGATGATAATCCGACTCTCAAGAAGGGTAAAATATAGTCTGTCTCCAACACACGGTTTTCTCATGTTGGTTCTTTATTGAATTATTCCACAAATTCTAATGTATTATATAGTCTGGAATCGATTTAAGCAATAGGGAAACAGCTGTTGGTGAAAAAAAAAATGTAATTTCGAAGTAAAGCACCACATTTCAACTGTGTTTTGTAAAGAGGTTGGTAAAGGTATATTAATTATTAAATACCTACAACGACGTCTAAGAGCTATTTAATTATCAATTGCAATATTTAGTCCCAGACATCTATTGACGGAGTTTATTCTTAGAATATCGAAATAAACTTCTTGTAAAATACTGATATTAAGCATTATTTGATTAAAATGGAAGCCAAAACTAATAAAGACAGAAAAAAAACAAACTGTCTGATTCAGGGTGAAATTAAGACTAATAACACATTATACTAAGGTTTTATTAAAATGATCGTTGGGCCTTTGTTAGTGTTATTGATATTATTATAATCCACTTAGCTTTTTTAAGAGACTGTCGTAATGTTACGTTGTTTTAAAATGTTTTATTACCAAAACATTGTAACCTTGTGAAGTTTTGTCAGCTTAATTTAAGTAACCCTATTTAATCCTTTAGTTGTCTCTGCGTGATACCCGTGGAAAGAGAGACAACCCTCGCGTCGGCGGGAACCAAGATTTACACAGAATATATTTTCATTTTATAGCGCGAGTATTTACGAGATTTAAGACAAATCCTAACAAAACTCTTATTAAAATCATTGTACCGTTTCCTGATTACGTCGTAAAGTCAAATTTAACATCTAAACCTTCGTAAATCTCTTACTCTCGCATAGTATTGCGAGACAATAAAATGGGAATCTATTAAAAACATAAAATTGCTTCTCAAAATTCCATACAAGGACAAAGAAGGTAAAGTAATGTAGGACGTAACAGTAACCCTTTTACGTTTAAGGCTCAACAGCCGTAAAAGTATCGAATGTCGTAAAATTGATCCGAGTAATAAAATTACATACCGTGAGGGGCGAAAATGAAATATAGTGTCACCATTTCCATGAAAAATATTCCGTGTTATGTTTTAAATTTCGAAGTCTTCATAATTATTACAAAATGCTCGTTAGCCAACAAACAGATTTAGTAAATAACTATTATTTTTATCTTAAGCAGACTCATTTTGGATTATTGGGAACTTTCTTCTTTCTTAATACAATTCACTTCTGCGCGTTTAGTTTGCCACTGCAACGGTATCCCACAAAAAAGTTAAATATTAAAACATATATTATAACTCAAAGGTGACTGACTGACTGACATAATGATCTATCAACGCACAGCCCAAACCACTGGACGGATCGGGTTGAAATTTGGCATGCAGGTAGATGTTATGACGCAGGCATCCGCTAAGAAAGGATTTTTGAAAATTCACCTCCTAAGGGGGTAAAACGGGGGTGCAAAATTAATATGAAACCTTAATTTTTTTAGTTTAATTGCACGCGGACGAAGTCGCGGGAATCAGCTAATCATATCATATTTTTGATTTATTTTTATTTTACAAGGTTGGTATACAAGCTTACGGTCCACCTGATGGTAAGCGGTTAACATAGCCCATAGACGTCTACAACACCAGAGGTGTCGCTCGCGAGTTGCCGAGCCTGTAGAAACTGTCTGGGTTTCTTAAAATAGAGAGTACTCTAGGCGGTTTCCTGGGCATGTTGTTGATGCAATTTCCCATTCTGCCAGAATAGTCACTCCCTCAATGAGCTATATCTCTGATTTACTGCGGTCCTATTTAAGCAGAGTTCCTTCATCATTTAGACGGTTTCAACAAGAAATCTCACTATGTAAGGCATAGTGAGATTTCATGTTCAAACTCGGAAATAATATTACATAAATTATTATAAAATAAAGCTATACCCAGGTGATAGTTCATACGTAAAATCGTGCATCGCGTGATGCCAGGAATCCACTTCCAAATCTCATTCGAATGAGAAAGTGGCATTACAGCAATGTGAGGTTTAAGTCTTGGTAATGCTTAAATTATCAGATTGATAAGATTTGGCATATCATCTCCGCAGAAAACCACCGAGTAAACTTACTTTTCTCATTTTGTTTTATCCTCATTTGTTTTGGATGGGGTCGTCAACCTATAAGTACCTCAATATTCGATAATTATAACGAACAGAATAAAAACAAAAAGCTGATAAATTTCTACCAAAATTAAAATTGCCTTTGTTATTGTATAATTGAATAGAATACAAACGTCTAAAATAAAAATAAAATCTGAATTCATTATTTGAACTAACATCAGATTTTCGGTTTTATCCCGATGTTAAAGTTTCACTAAATATTTTATTTCAGTGAAACTTTAAGTGCATCCGGATAATACATTTTTTGATATGGAAATTGAATAGATACATAGAATAAAATGTTTTAGAATGTGATTTAAAACCTGGTAATGCCGCCAGTCTTTTGGGCATTCTACTTCCTGATATCGACGTGGACGAGATTTTTTATGCTCTTTAATAAATACTTCATCATATTCCATAGGATTTGTCATCGGTCAAGTTGGGCGTCGGGTCTTAGTTTTGATTCCTTGAACATGCAGTGCAGAACTAGCACTTGACCACAAATTCACGGACGGAAAAAGTAGTTTAGTTAATTCTTTTTAAGTTAAATTTCTTTTTCTGTGAAATATATAGTTTAAAAACAATATCTTATACCTAAGACTTCCGTTGAAAGATTCGAAGCCCTTTGAAAATGAAGCAGTACTACTACTTCAATCACACTTCAAGAATCCAATACCTTCATAATTATAGTAGACTTTAAAGACAAGGTAGTAAAGTATACTTTTCCTTGTATTTCTCTTGTACATCCTGAGTGTACATTTCTATACGTGTAAGGCACTCTTGTACTTCATCTAAAACCACCCTTTGTTCCTCCATGTTTCGTATTATTGTCGTACTGTTCAGTACTCTCATTTTTCTCAGCGCAAACCATTATGTAGATTTCAATTCCATTCAGGGTAAATTTATAATTTACAAGATTTCCATTCAGTAGGATTTTACTTTTGTTTATTGATGTACCATGATTTTTTCTTTATTTTGTTGTATTTTCTATTTTGTTTGAGATACGAGTTGGTATTTATTATGAGTAATAACATTATATTTGCAATTTTAGAAAAACGTTGATGGGTAGTAGTGTCATCATATTCGTTTGCATCTGGATGTGGGCCTCCCTAGTCAACGCCACAAAGCTCGATCTTCAGCTGTTCTCCAGTCACTGCCAACTGCCTTTCACGAGTTGTCGCTGCATGATATACCTAGTTCTAATATTAGTATCATGGAAATAGTTATAGAGGCAATAGGCTGGGCCCCTTTAAGACCATGATACTTATAAACATACCGGTGAACTGTATATATAGGCCAGTACTTTTCTACCAAACCATTCATGGATATAGGTTTGATGATTATGTTCTGTTTATGTACTTATGAAAAAAATGATGCGATTTTATGGTCCATTCGTTGAATAAAAATTTAACAGAAATTAGTACGCAGTACACAAATAATATAAAAAAATAATCAAAAAATAATTCGTAATCAAGTAATTCTTCGATGAAAACGAATAAAATTGTAGTGTGGTTTCACATTGTTGTTCCGCTATTCGGCGAATGCAAACATTAGGGTAGCAGTTATAAAATTTCGAGTAACATTCGTTCAATTTTATCGAAAAGTGGTACGGGCACAACTCTACATACATTTCCACATCACATTTTTTCAACGTAATGAAAATTCACACTAAAATACTGCCCGTCATCCCCGAAGGGTTAAGAGGTGCAGAGGTGAACTAATGTGCACCTACATTTCGCTGGAATGTTTTTTAGTTCTTGTGTAATAGGGGGCGAGCCTATTGCCATCAACCGGGCAATCCTAACTTCGAGCTGCTACTGAGTATTTCATAGAACAACGCAATAACACTTTGCTTGACAGTCTAACTCTTGATCACTCAGCACTCGCACCAACGACCATTAGACCAACAAGGCAGTTTATTAGTCAGTATCAGTAATTATTCTTTCAAATCGTATGTTTGGAGTACATCGATATATTTCAACCTCGTTGCTTACCACGGAACTAGATGGCGCTATGTCATAATGTCCGGAAATATTTATTATTTATTTATTTATTTGTCGAATGTATATACTTAAAAAAAACAGCCATATGTATGTTGGGCCACGCTCACTGTCGGATTCCGTAGTTACAGTTTGTAATTGATTAATTTTACTCGTTAACGTGTAAAGCATACTTAGCTGTAATCGCGTTTTTCATTTTGCTCCACTATACCTACATACAATATACATACTTATTCCGTATTTTTTTTCTACATATCAAATACCAACTATCGAGCTATTGAGATGGGGGACATGGACACTCCATACCATGGAATAGATGAGAAATAAAACATCATTCCTATTTTACGCCCCTATACCTACGTAAAATGGGTTTGATATTTTATTTCTCAGATACCGTTTCGAGATACCGTTTGTTTGTGTGTATATGTATGCGGTGTAACTCTATATAATGTTTTTTATTGATTAAGGAACGCTAAAAACTGTAGGATAGCTATTTATAGACAGTGCGATAACATACGATTTAACATGACATTATTATGCAACGAAATACATCTTCTGTACGCAAAATAAAACGAATAACAAAATCAAATATATCCAAGGCAATATACGCTTTATCCATAAATATATTTGATCAAATATTTCTTGCTGTTTAACTTTCATCTTGAAAAAAGTCTTCCGGAGCTATGGAAAAATTCATCCTTAAGACAAATAAAGAGAGTCCCAGATGAAGCCGGATATCCGGGTTTAAGAGCCAAGGAAACATGGCCGGGGATGTGGAGAGGTTCAAGCACGTTAAGTAGATTTCCTTCCTTTTTGTATTAAAGTATTTTATCATTTGCGCTAGAGGAATTTTTGGTATAATATGGGTACTCTATGGCTTTAACTCTGTAGTTAGATTATCGGATAACACGTATGTTGCAATAAATCAAGGTAAACTAATCTGAAAATAATTATAAACTACAAATAAACCTACTAAAAAAATAATATCAATTAGATACTTTGTTTGTCTGCTCTGTGTTAAATTGGAATTGGCAATATTGGATAGCTTATCAACTATATCAAATCAGGATTGTATATCACTAATTACTTTGAAGTGCCTATCAATTAAATTGGTTAATATATTATACATTATTGTTTTGAATGGACAATAATCATTAACTGATTATGATCCCACATCACTGGTTTTCTGTTAGGTTCAGCGTTCAGCAGTTCTAAACACGGTGGTAGCTTTTACATACTATATCATCGAAAAATTCTTCACACATTCCAGTTTACTTGCGATACTTTTCTTCACGACTTCAAACGAACAAATACCGAATATTGCTTTTTATTTTTAAGTTATATATTTAACTAAAATTTCTTCTGATACTTTTATGAAGTTTTTGAAATAAGACTGCATCTATAACTTAGAAATTATTCCAATTATCTGAGGCCTCCGCGATTCAATTTGTACAAGTTTCTCCAAACGTACAGTATTAAAGCAAGATTCGCCCGGTCCCCGCATAAAACCGGTTGTAATGTGAGTTAGTTCGCGACGGCCCGGTCCGCCGCAGCTGCTCCTTGTAATGTCTCTCACTATCCAGTTTATCTGCAGACCTTCTGCGACACGCCTCAACCCTGATTTATATATGAAAAGTCTCAATTTATTGTATACCCAGTTTCGGTAGTTAATAGCTCAGGATATTCTGGGGTTAGCCGCGCGGTCAAATTAATGAGTGTGGGACAAACCGCCGAATGTGAGTGCTTTGTTTTTGTCCGTTTTGGATCCATTGCTAAACAACACAAATTAAAACTTAAATCGTAACAATAAGATGTGTTATCCTTTGAAGGCACAGAATGGCACACGAGCTTAAAAAATGGTGAAAACATTTATTAGTTCCATTATTTATAAAAAATGTTTATCTTTTTTACTTTTATTTACTTTTATCTTCTTTTGACTGACTTTTGAAATCTAATTAACTCTTATCTTCAAAAAAACACTAAATAAAAAGAAAATGAACAGACTTTATATTTAAAAACATAAATTAGCTTAGAAGTTTAATTACTTCGAGCCAGTCCGATTGGAATTAATAAATGTTATGTGTAAGCAGTGATAGCCTGTAATTGTACCAATGGAATGTGAAGTCAAAGGTCTTGGAATCGATCCCAAGGCAAGAACCACTGACGCTGTGCGCATTTATCACATGCTCAAACAGTAAAGGAAAAAAAATTGAGTGTTTCCTCACGATGTTTATAGGTTGTCTTATGATGAAGGTTTCTGCACGCCTGAGATATTTTCTCGCACTTAGCTTGATTAGTGGATTATATCCTAATTTATCTCAAATAAGAGGAGACCTTTTCCCAGCAGTGATACAATAATTGGGTTGACGATGTATGTGAATAGTATCATACAAATTGGACCTACTTGTATTTGTGTTTTTTTAACACAGATTAAATTTAAAAAACTAGTTAACATTTTAAAAAGTGAGACTCATCACAATAACTGTCGAATCGTTGTAGATACAGTATTCGTTTTACATAACATTTTCATAACACGGCCATTAAATAAATGATAATAATTATATACCTTATCTGTGTAGCAATAAGAAGTGCGAAGTCCGAAGGAAATTTCAATTTGCGCTGCGGTTAGACTTGTGATTCGAGTCGGAAGGAATGAAATATTATACGGCTTGAGTTCGGGGCCCTGACCCATGTCAAATCAGCATTCGCAGGTATGCCACGAATTATTTACGGCCAACTCACTGCTATGAAATTTTTTATCGCAACGATAAATCTTTATTAGCCAAGTTAGAGGAATTTTTCCGGGTGTTAGAAGAGCCTATATTTTTTGGCCTGGATTTTTTTAGATTATATTTGATGTTTACTTTGCCGTATTCGGGTTATCGGCTACAATGTGATGTTATCATAATGTAACATCATATCTGTCACCCCAAATAGTTAGGCAGAGGTTTACTAATGTACATCCACATTTCGCCGGTATGTTTTAGGGCCCACGTAATAGGGGGTGAACCTTTGACCAGGCACGAATCGAAACCCCGGGCTACTACTGAGAATTTAATTTATGAAAAAAAAACCGATAATACTTTGCTCGCGCTGGAAATTTAGCAGACCACTTGCTCAGCAGTCGCATTTACGGCTACTAGCCCAACGCGGCTGTGATATGACGGTAGAATTATATCTTATCTTTAAAGTTACCTACCTATATTGAGTTTTTGTTCAATTACGGTCGACTATCGAGTGTTCTTATCGGATGAAAAGCTCCATGGGAGGAAACGACATTGAGTATCATAAAAAGATAAATTAAAATACCATCATGCTACCCTCTGTGGTAGAGATGAGACATTTAATTGCGCTCTTATCTTTAAATGACGTTTCACAGGTTTCATGGTTGATATGAAAGAGGGAATCATTTCCCATTAAAATTTAAAATATTTTTTTCTGCCCTTCAATTTTATTTGATAAATTATAGATACTTTAATGTAATACTCACATGTAATTTTAAATACGATAAAATTTGTGATGTCTTATTTGACGATACTTGAAACACTGAAACAAATACTTTGACCTCTCTGTTTCTTATGTACATAAGTTTAGAAATGATCTGACTGACACAGTTATGGAAATATACTATTACATTTGATTAAATAACACGATCACTGCGTTGACGCAGAATTACCCTTACAGTTACTTAGTTACTTATTTTCTAATATTTGATATTAAATTAAAAGAAAATGTTATGTAAATTTTATATGCTCGCAGTGATCGTGTATCCCTTACATAACATTTTCTTTTAGGGTGACTAATACCATAATAAACATATGTATGTATGATTAATTCTGAGTGAGACACGGTGTTTCTATATAAATATTTTAAGCTATTGCATAGCTTCTATCGCGGGCCTTGAGCGCGGAGACCGAATCCATAAATTCCATAACGAAAATAACATAAGCGGCACAGCGATGATACTTTTTTTAAGCTATTGTATAGCTTCTATCGTGCCTGCTCAGAGTTTCGGCGTTATGCCTCTTTGTATTTACTTCATGGTACGACTCAATAAGCTCGCACGAATCGAGACGAGCTGCTCCGAAATGGGACGAATACGTAATCAGCTGTTTGTGAGAAAGTATATAGGTGTATAGGTATTTATTATCTATGTACGACAGTGAATATCTGTACTCGTATAATTTGTGTACAAAGTGATACATAATTATAATTGCATAAGTTGATAAAAAATGCTATGCAATAGCTTTACCGCGGCAGTCTCCGAGTGCCACACGTCATTTTTTTTTGGTTTTTATTTGAACTGTTGTTAATATATTTATATTACCTTCAATCCTTAGAGGCAACACAAGCATACCTACTATAAAACCTGTCAGCAGAATAAAATATATAAGCGCAAGTGGATAGCAATAAGTTTACCTGTCACTTTGAACATAACTACAAAGGTATAGCAGCTTAGGTAATACTGAATATTAAGTACTACTAGTACTTGTGTATTATGCAGGTTCAGATAATATGTTCACAGAATAAAGCCACTAGCCGTAATAGCCTCGTAGAAGTAAGTAGAAGTCTAATGAGAAAATAATAAAGTAATTGTTGTAATTAAAAATGTGCCTAGATGTTCTTCCTTCTCTCACTGTTGGTAGGTGCGATTGGTAGAGGTAGAAATTGGTTGGTTCGACTCCCAGGTCAAGTAAAGTAGTTTATTCCCGTATATATGCCCGTTGCCATGGATGCCGTGAATGGCCTAAACGTTGGGATTAAGTATTGTCAATATACTGTGATAAAACCCGTAGAAAAGCATCATTATTTTGAAGTATTTTATAGTTTCCTGTGAATTTTTCAGTAGCATCTCTCCTCGACTATTAAACGGTACCTGCATAAAATCCCTGCACGCGGTTCCTGAACATCAGTATTCCTGTACTTTACTTTTAGGGGATATTCGCGTAATCGATACTACGTAGAAACAAATTTCCATCACATTTTTTCAAGTGTAAAAATATACTGATATCTTCACGTTAATATCTGATCGAATACCCTTATCAAAGTTAAGGTATATCACTATTCCCTACACAAAAAAGATTGGCATCTCTGTTATGATAATGTTTGTGCATAAAATCCAATATCACTTTTCGTGTTCACCGTCCTCGGGGCATCCTTCAGTTAAGGGCGAACGACCATCATTATGCCGCAATGCCGGCCCCTTCTACTTCACTCAAAAGGGCTTCTACAACGTCAGCTTAAGCCGATAACTCTGCACACAGCAGATCACTAACATGTTGTCCTCCCAACTTAAGATACATCTGTGCTGTTTGTTGAACATAGTACATGTCGTCCAAATTGCCGCATTCTCGTCCCATGAATATTGTATGAGTCGCCCGCACTGTGCGATCACTTCATCATAAAGCTTGAGGGATGGGCAACGCATGCTCCATCCTATTTATCTAGGAGGGGCTTATTGACTGCCTGAATATGCATAGCAAGCCTTTCAGCTTAGGGCAGGATTAATCCGTGTCTTGCTTTTTGAACACTATAATCTTGGGTTCGTAATTTATGCAATATTGTACCTACATTTATATTATCTAAGAATTTCAACTTAACACATTTAAATGAGAAAATCTTATATATAAAAATATACGCCTAGCCGAAACGGCGAGACTATATTTGGTAAGTCTGAGAATCGGTCGTTTTCACACCCCTCGATGATATGGATTTCCCTTACTTTGTATTTTTTTCTATATTTTTGTTTTGTATTTTTTATGATTTGGCCCAAAAAATACTTGTATCCCTAAATTTTCACTCTTCTACCATCAACCCCTATAATGTGGCAAAACAACGTTTGCTGGGTCAGCTAGTAATATATAATTGAGCTGTGATAGACTAGCCGTATAACAAGTGAACCGTGAATTTGACGGACTCAAGGACAGTTCAATTGGAAAATAGTATACCGATTTTTCGTGCGTACTTAAACGATGACACGAGAGATTTCCTCGAAGGTGTATCAAGTCTGACCCACACTAGGCTAGCATGATAAATCAAAGAAGATACGTGCCCAGGTATGGAGCAGTAAATATTAAAAAAATATAGTATAATCAAGCTAGTTTCGACGAGGAGTTAAATAAGAGTGATTGGTACGAGTATTTGTCAGTATATTGACAGGCTCCAAGTAATATAGAGGGCAAGCTTATCCATATCATTGGACACTATTTCTCCAATATCTACAGAAAGATTTAGAAACAAGCCCAATAACAATTTGGTTGACCTAGAACGTGAAGCCAGAGGCTTATGGACTTAAATTCAAAGGTAAAAAAAAAAGGTTTAGTACCTTTATTTATTTTATTTACATTACTTTGTTTAATGATGAAAAGCAGTATGTTGGGAATGAATTTTTGATAAAAATAGCATTATAAATTGAATTCATATTTTTACTTAAAGAATAGGTTCCTATAGTTCCTAAAAGTAAAATACACATACATAATAATTATTTTAACTATGTCAATAAAATAACATTATTTTGCATATTTAATTTGATGGGAGCCCTAATAAAATCTTGATACTCTAATAATTTTAATCCAATATTTTAACATCAGAAAAACAAATATTGGCATCCTTTTAAACCAACCTTGTGGACAACAAAGACAATCAAAAGCAGATAATAACGAGATGGTTTTAATTTTATGTTTAACTTTACCAGAAAACGAACAGGGCTTAGCGGATATTGTTTGGCAAAATAATATTATTATGATCTAAAGCTGACGTAGAAATTGAACGATGTTGTCTATCATACACTCTATAAAAGGCTGTCAAAGTGCCTTGGAAATTAACTTAGAGGAACGATAGGGGTGAAGTATAATTTTATATAAGTTTTGACACAGTATTTTCCGTTAATCTAGAAATACATTTATCACCAACACTTTTACTATCTCACTAGCAAGCACGAATCTACTCTGAGAATGAGAGAAGTAGGGATATATTAAAGCTTTCTATGCTAGCCAGTGCAGGTTGGTAAACTTAACTTACCATCGAGAAATTTAAAGAGGCATGCAGGTTTCTAGACGTTTTCCTTCATCGGTTTAGCCATGTTCAATGGTTTCAGCAGATGATAAATACGCATCTGATTAGAAATCCGCGCAATTTTCTTAAAACTTTATAGATAAGTTTTTTATTTCAAGATTCCCTCAAAATTGTACAAAATTATACAACTTGGTAAAAGTTATACAATTAGCCATATAAGAAAAGAAAAAGAAATAATGTACCAAACTTCAATCAGAGCCAAAGATACCCTATTCTTTTTCCAAACCTTTATTCAAGATGCGGCAAATAAGTCTTTGTCTGATGGACAAAAAGCTTCACAAAAAGAGTTTCCATACTGCCGGAACCAAAAAAAACTTAATACAATCTCGTATAGGCACATATTTATTGTCGATAAAGTACAGACACACAGATAAATTGAGTCGTACCGATAGTGATCGAAATGCGAAAAAGCTTTGTTCGATGACGAAGACTTTCAATTTCACTTTTCACGATAACTGTATCTAAATAATGTGTACTGTGTTTGTTTTCAATATTGGTGTTGGCAAAGGTGTGAAATGAACATCTGGCCCAATGGTAAAATAACAAAACTTTTTGTAATTTTGTTAAGTTATTCATGTGCTAAAAAATATATAATTTAATTTGTTGGACTCAGACACCTTGTATGACATTATTAATTATTTGTAAAACACAATGTAACCTTAGTGTAGGTGTTATAATTATAGTGTCTTGTGTGTCTGACAGCCTAAGACCAAAGTCACGTTACGTCACCGTCTGGGAGTACTTTTCTTAGAATGTATTTTCTACCAATAGTTGCAATGTCAGCCAAGGTAGTCTAAAGGTGAATTTCTAATCAATCCCTAGATAAATGCTCGTCCATTTCTTATTACGTCATTCTTGTTATCGCCACTTCTCGTACACATAAATTAACAGCATCCTGGAAGATAAATGAGCAACAGTTGTTTGTTAATCAATTTTTGTAGTTAGATATCGTATTCACACGACCAGAGTTTATTGATCAATACGATATGTTCTCGAGGAGTATCTACCCGCGATGTTATAATTTTTACATATGTATGCCGTATGATATGCCGCGTCACACTTACACCACTCATACACTGATCCTGTCAACGGCGTGTGAGAAATAGCCTCTCAAAGTCTTCTAACCGACACGGGCAAAAGGGATGGATTAGAATGTACCAACTTGAAAGCACATCCGTGCCAGCGATAGTATATTAAGTGGGTTCATAATAAACAGTGAAGCAAATTTAATCTAGAATTAATCCAAAAAAAGTGTTAGCACTGTGTTTTGTTTTACCAATGTCCATTTTACATGATAGGCTATTTTTACTCTTTATTTCTACTTCAAGATTAATTTGAAATGAGAATTACAGCATAGTTTCAAACTTCGACTACGAACTGTCAAGTGCCAAATTAAACCCTGAAAGCTAAACAAAGTTTTACGCAATATTTTCTTCGGGATATATTGTAACAGGCGTAGGTATTATTACAACCTGAACTAATAAATTTTCTACGATAAACGAACGTAATTCAGAATTTATTCTCTGTAATATAAGCTGTGAAGAAAATAATTTTCTGCTCACTTTAAATTGAACTTATACGGAACAAATATCTGATATAAATTCAAAGAAAATACTGAACAGGCGCACAGCTAATAAAAGATAAACAAGTTGAAAGCTCGAATCGAACGCTGAGACTGCGTCAATATTTAAAATTCTTTACCATTCTTTCTTTCTTGACGCAAAGATTCGAAACAAAAATAAAAAGCTTACCTTTTTCAAATATACCTCACTATATTGAACAAGCACTACATTAATATTTACATAACAATAAATCGTTTTCAGTGCTGCTTATAATTCAAAACGATTGCGTACAAACCCATCAACAATGTTTAATTGCCAATTCATGTCACGGAAAAAAATTCAAAACCTTAATATGAAAGCATGGATTACCGTGAAAAGCGGCATTATGTGTTGTCATGCAACGCAGTTGGAAAACCAGGTATCAAAATAAGCCAGTTTTTCAACCCAACCTCATAAATTACATGGCATTCATCTTCTTGACACTTGAATAACACGGCCGGCCCCGGACCCATTACCCTTTAAACGAAACAATGGCGGTAGGTGAAGAGCCAACTCTGTGTCTGCATGTCCATTATGTAAAGTTCATAAGCAATGATGATTAGGTCGTTGACCCACTTTTTCGATGAGGTCGGGTGACATGGGTCAAATGAATGTGCTTTATTTTAAATCGGGGGAAACACGTCGGAAATATGTTTATTCATAATAATTATATAGTTTTGTTTATAGCCAGTGATGGGCAGCGCTCCAAATTTTGTTAGCGCTAGAAATTAAACACGAGCGCTTACAGTTATACATGCTTTGATAAAAAAATGTAAACATTTATGCTACTTTTACTTTGGCAATAGTTTTGATTACAAGTGTTACAAATAGAATGGCTGTTATATTGTGTATAGTGTAAATAAATAAAAAAAAGGTTGTAACTAATTTTGCCATATGTACATATAGTCCAAGATCCCAGGGCCGCCAGACGTCACGTATTTTCTGACGAACCAAATGTGGATTATTGAGTAGTGCTAGTATGTACTAAGAATGTATGTATTCAGGCTTGTTATTCGAAAATACAGTTAATCTTTCGTTTACCATCTACTATAAATTGTCTTGTGTTGGATTTTTATTGTTAACAAACATATATTTAACTAAAAAACTATTTTTTTTTAATTTTTTTTTTATTTTAATATTTTGGTTCACCAACAATTGTATACACTGATATTAGCAAAAGAAACAGAAACAATAAGTCAGAATAAAGTGTAACAATCACTTACAGGTAAACTCTGCATGCACCAAGAGAGTTGTTGTAACATACAAACATCATAGAATAAAATACAAAACAATAAAAATTCAAATTTCACTTTCGTCTGTCTGCATGATAAAACCATTTGGTACAGTATTCGATCTAAGCCTTTATTTATTTCTTCCAATTTATCAAAACAAACCCTTGAAAGGGTCTTTTATGGCAGTATTTCAATATTTTTGTGTGAAATCGTCGTTTATTTAACCTACCTGTGAATTTCTTTTTGCAATATCTGCTCATTTAGAAAGTGTATTTTATTTATGTACTCTTATACTATAACAGATGGCAGACTTCTTTGAATATTTTGATTTATTCTTTCTTGGGTTTGTATAAAATAGATATAATCTAGAAAAAGATAATTTATTTAGTTGCGTTGTATTAACAACAAGAAGACTTTAACTTGACCTCTAACGATGCTAATGGTGCGGCGCTA
Source organism: Craniophora ligustri (assembly GCA_905163465.1). NCBI lineage: Eukaryota > Metazoa > Arthropoda > Insecta > Lepidoptera > Noctuidae > Craniophora > Craniophora ligustri. Next base: position 9,309,532 of record LR990965.1, on the reverse strand, counting down.
CTAACTTAAAGCTTAACCAATAAAAAACAAACAGTTAAGTAAGAAGAATAACTTCTTCTTATAATAAATAAATTATAACATTTTTACTACATAAAATGTATTTTAGTTCAAATACAGGACATACAAGACATTGCCCCCCTGTTTACTTTTTATATTTGTAAAGCATCTGGAGTTATGTTTAAAATTAAAATGTGTTTTATTTTAGTTTTACTTTCGGCTGAAAGGTTCTGCTTAGCTTGATCGTTTTGATGCCGAATTTGCCAAAAAAAACATTTTATAAGTAGGTAGGTACCTACGTTGTATTTTAGCTTATTGAAGTAGGTATACAATGGAATTTTCGAGTTCAGCCCTTAAAGCACCTCCTCATACTCAACGATAAAATCGCCGTATTTTCTAAAAAAATACACGATGGCAGACAATCCAGTTCTCATGGAGCTTATCACATATAGTACGCGGTTTTTGCAGTCTCCATGTTTAATGGCGTGGAAACTGTGATAAATTACGCCTTAATGCTCTTTTTCTCCCGAGCCAGCCTATCGCTAAGTGGACCTTGTTTTATTGTGGGTAATGCATGCGTGCGCCACGCTTGAAGTTTAAAAAAATATACAATGCTTCTCTTTGAAAATTTCATAAATGGAAGATTATCACGTGTGATGAACGCTTCGTTAGTGTGGGTAAGTATTTTTTCTGTTGTTGTATTTAAAGGGCAGTGTTTGTTTAGGAGCGTTTATTAAGTTAATTTGGGTAAGGAGGTGCGGAAGGTAATATTCAGGTAAGTGGAACGTGTCCTTCGTTATTTTGGCTTTCTGACAATATTGTAAAAGTGAAATTTTAGTTAGCTGTGACAAAATATTAAACTTTTGTCCAACAAAATAATACATTATCGGCATCCTTGCATCCGTAGGGGGACGAAATGGTTATGAGTATGAGTATCAAAAGCACAATGTTTTTAAGCAAATGAACTAAACTCTTCGTTATATTCATTCAGTGACATATTTGTGTGTAAAAGCAACCATAATGAAAAATTATGTACCTACCAACATTATGAAGCGTGCGTTGCGTTGGATAAAATCTATAGTTCCATTTCCCTGTATTTACGACACCCTCACAGTAATAAAGACCATTTATTTAACCAAAGGTAGGATACTCGTTCCCTACTTGCCATAAACATCAATATTCAAATACGTTGCCTCTAAAAACTCATACGGTCCAGCTTTTTATGACGGGATATTTTTCATCGCCTGAATATTAAAGCAGAAATCCCGCGCGGATCGTGGCTCCAATTGAACCATATTTTCACAGGCCGACCTTTGAATATTCTATTGAGGTTGAAAGGCCCCTGACCGAACTGTTTGAGCAACAGCAAAGCATACTTACAGTGCGATGAACACGCGTCAACATTACGGGGGTGTTAAAAAAGTCGATAGGTAACCCAAATATTTTCGCTCAGTAAAATCTTGATAAGTATGTGTACAAACGTATCCAAACTATTACCGGTTTCGTAATATTTTTTCTAGTACGTACGCTCCAGTAGTTCCATGAGACCTTTTTATTTGGGCCAGCCCTTAATAAAATAACCCTAAATTATTATATCGCTGGGACGGTTGTATTCTTGATAACACAGAAACGAAAAAAAATTAACTTAATTTTATAAGTATATTTAAGTAACATTTTTATATAAAAAATAGTTTATTGTAAACAATTATAATTATATTATTGTTATGCACTCCATAATACAAGTAAGTAGTTACAATAGTATGCCTGTTTGGAATGTCCAATTCATGCTTTGTTTTGAATCCAATTATCGTATATTAACCGAAATTTAACCAACAATTTTTTTTTAATAAAACCGATGAAATCATGTGCCATGCTTATATAATTTAGTTTGACGTCACAAAATCATACCTAAATAATTAATTATTTGATAAATTTACGAAGTGTCGAATTATTTTAGTGAGTAATTTTGACAGGTATCAGATTATAGCCGTAAAATATTAAACTGTTGACACGAAGTAGGTAATTTATTTCAATTAATTCAGAGACGTGACGCTCCGACAGATTCACTGAATCATTTTTCTCCTCGGCAAAGCGAAGACATTGACAAATGAGCAAATTATTCGGTCACTTCACTACATGTCACTGCGTAAAAAGCAGGCCAGAAAAAAGGAGGCAGTATTTTTTTGTTGTGTTTCGATTTTCGGCGTTTTTTCGGACGTGAAAAAATTGTGTTTATTAACAGTCTCGTCTCTACGCGGCCCTAGAGATATGGGGGACCGAAACCGCTAATATTTCAGCCTGAAAAATCACTGTCGATTTACTGCAGTGAAACGTTATAGATAAAAATTGACCGTTCTCCGCGATTCTGTCTCCCTCACGCTATATTTAAGCCTAGTAAAAAGTAAGTACTTGAAGCCGGATGCTTGAAGTTAGTTGTGACAGTTGAAAACGAGTTAGAGACTACAACATACAACTAAAATAAAAACATGTAATTGTACTGCGTAACTGACAAGACTCATCAACTTAAATAACAATAAAAAGATATTCGTTTCTTATAAACAAATAAATTCGCAAAAATATTCTGTTATATACTAATATTTACAAAATATCTCACTGAGATAGATATTACACGTAGTTATTATGATAAATAATGGTATTTAGGTGTAACAGTAATATTGAAAGTAATAATGAGCGTGGTGGCCGGTAGAGTAATGAAAACAGATGATGTCGGGGGAAGAAAATTTTTCAAACAAATGAAATTACGTACCAGTTATGATTATCCGTCTACCAAAATCGCGTACGCAAATGTGTTTTTTGAACCAAACACAATAAAATTGATAATAGCATGCAATATTTCAGTTGCTGGTACATAATAATGAGCCTATTATATGCTGCTTATTACTGTTTTGAAGTTCAAAGAGAATGGTTTGAATGGTCGTGGATTCAGTTGTCTGATAACAAAGAATCGTATGAAAAATAACCAGACATGTGGTTACTTACCACCTACGTTGAAACAATTAATATTGGAAAAAGGACCTTAAATTGTTCCAAAATTTTGTGTTTTTGTTTACGTAGTTAGTTTTTTATTGTTCTAGATGCTATTTAGTTAGTTCTACCAATGCCTAAGCACATTGTACAGGATCTGAAATTAAATAATACCAAAATACCGCAATAAAGTAGTTTTATTTCAATGTCTAATATTCCCGTCATCATCATCATCATCATCAGCCTATATTCGTCCCCTAGTGGATGCTACAGAGCTCGATCATCAGCTGGCCGTAATATTCCCGTAAGTGTAATTTAAAAGTATAGCGTTATTATATTAGGTCAACCGGGTTCAAGAGAGTACTTACCAAATTAGTGTCTATCGTCAAAACTTTTCTATCCAAACTGTTTCGTCGTTGTATAGAGAAAGTATTTATTTATACTTTTGCAACGGCACTACTGACCTAGTGAACTGAATCTCGACTTATCTGGTAACAGCTGACCTCGCGTCAAATGAAAATAGATTCACGAAATAGGTCTCGTAAATGCTAGTTTTTAGTTCAAATAATTTCGAACTGCATCTTGAATCACTCACACACAATTTTTACCAATAATAACATATTTGTAGGTATCAAACATCATCATATTATCAGCTAGATGACGTCCACTACTGGACATAAGCCTCACCTAAGGATTTACACAACTACCGGTCCTTGGCCACCTGCACCCAGCAGATTCCAGCGACCTTTACTTTTATATTAGTATAAATAGAATTACCTATTTAATTAATGTTATTCGCGACCTTTTTTTCTGCTGTCTGCGTACTGCAATCTCTCTCCCCTCCATACAGTGTTCCAACCCTTAAAAGTATTTTCATAACGAACGTTTATATCCTAGTACAATATTATAAGGGCGAAAATGTGTATGGATGTATGTTTAAATGTTTGTTACAATTTCACGAAAAAAATAGATTTTGATGAAATATCGCAGTAATATAGCAAATACTGATGGGGAATTCTCCGGAAGGCTATAATAAAACTAAATCTGGAACTTGTGGATAGACGTGTATTGCCTCAAAGACGAATTAAGGTGAAGAGAATAAAAAATGACATTTCAGTTACAAGTTTAAACCTTACAATTAATTAAAACTAATTTGCATTTCTTATCACTAGTTGCTCTTGCCATTCGAGCAGGCGCTGCGCTCGAACATGCCCCCAGACGTTGAAAGCATCACGCACGCTTTCAACCCAACGCAGAGTCAATAGGCAGTGGACAAATCCTGTTGAAGGCTCTTCTTATTACTCCCAAAGTTGTCCTAATATCTGCCACTCGAATAATTCCATCAGACCCAGGATGAACGGCCACGATTCTTCCCAACTTCCACTTAAGTGGCGGTAAATTATCCTCCTTGATAACTACCAAGGAGCCCAACTTAAGAGTATCCTTGCAGGTATGCCACTTGATCCTCTGCTGCAGTTCGGATACAAACTCCTTGCTCCAACGAGCCCAAAAATGCTGACGCAATTGCTCGATTCGTTGGAAACGAGACAAGGAAGTAGCTGCGTAGTCCTGTACATCTTGCTGCGGAAATGAAGTTAGCGGCCGGCCAACAAGAAAATGACCTGGAGTCAGTGGTGTGAAGTCTGCTGGGTCAGAAGACAGTGGAGTTAGTGGGCGGGAATTTAAAATCGCCTCAATCTGGACTAATGTGGTGTTAATCTCCTCATAGGTTAGGTGACAATTTCCCAACACTCGCCTAAGGTGATATTTGGTGGACTTAACACCCGCTTCCCAGAGTCCGCCAAAGTGAGGAGTATATGCGGGAATAAAATGAAATTTTATTCCATCATTAGCCAGTTGCTCGCCCAAGGAACTACAATTAGATTTAAGGAACTTCGATAGTTCATTGCAAGCACCAACGAAAGAGGTACCGTTATCGGAGTAGATGTCACTAGGCTTGCCACGTCGCGCAATAAAGCGTTTTAAGGCTAGTAAATAATTATGGCTGGTTAAATCACTCACCAGCTCTAAGTGAATAGCCTTGGTGGTGAAACACACAAAGATTGCTATGTACACTTTTACCAACCTACACCCACGACCTTGCCTACTAGCAGCCATGATGGGACCAGCGTAATCCACACCAGTACATGTAAAGGGAAAACCACCTGGAAGGAGACGCTCCTGTGGCAAGTTACCCATCACTGGAGTAACAGTTCTACCCGACTCGCGACAACACCGCACGCAATTACGATAACAACTTTTGGCTAAGCTTCGTCCGCCTATAGGCCAGTATGAATCTCTAATCGAAGCTAGCAATAACTGAGGGCCTGCATGCATCAACCTTATATGTTCATGTTCGAACAGCAACTTTGTAAATTTATGAGTGGACTGTAAAATTATAGGGTGCTTTTTATCAAAAGAAAATGTTGAATTTGCTAAGCGTCCCCCGACTCGCATGATTTTATTACTGTCTAAAAACACATTAAATTTTAATAGGGCGCTTTTATTAGGCAACTTCTGATTATTAATAAGTAAATTGTATTCAGGAAAACACTCAATCTGACTTCTTATTATAATAACATGTAAAGCATCCTGCAACTCAGTTTGTAAGTTATATTCACTAATACAAAAAGTTCTTTTACACTTTTTAATGAACCTTAAGACAGTTGCTACACTACGGATAAGCCTTAAATAACTAGAAAAGCGACTAAAATCTATGACAGTATGACCCTGGGTATGATTATTATTAATAATATTAGTGCTCAATGATATGTGAGGTCGAGTTTCAGGCAGCTCGTCTGACATTAAGGAACTACGTGGAGAAGGCCAATGAGACTGGGCTTCATTCAAAAAACTAGGACCACTCCACCACAAATCCAATGAATGCAGAGCACTGATTTCCACGCCTCGAGAAATTAGGTCTGCTGGGTTCTTGTTTGTTGGGACGTGTCGCCAAGTATAGTGTCCAGTCTTATCTAAAACTTCAGCAACGCGGTTGCGTACGAAAGGCTGAAGCTTAGAAGGCAACATCTGCAACCATCCCAACACTATGGTGGAGTCAGTCCAGCAATAAACGTGAGTGAACTGTAGTCGCAATGAAGCCACAACTTTCTCGCACAAACGAGCACCTATCACGGCGCCACACAATTCCAGTCTTGGAATAGTGGTCGGCTTAATTGGTGCCACTCGACTTTTAGCAACTAAAAGACGAACCATACAATTACCCTGATTATTGGTACTACGTACATAGACGCATGCACCATACGCACGCTCAGATGCGTCAGTAAACATGTAGCTCTAACGCAGTATAGACATCACACACAACAAGTCGTGGAATACGAAAATCATTGATAAGCGGCAGGGCTTTTACTATTGCATTCCAACTGTTATTAAGTACAGGGGGTAATGAGTCATCCCATGAGAGTTTATCAAGCCACATTCTTTGTAAAAACATTTTCATAATAACTACGCAAGGGGACAATAGTCCTAAGGGGTCGAAAATACGTGCAATGGCACCTAATACATCGCGCTTAGTCACAATACGCTTGGTAGGTAATATTGAACTTGAAAACCCCAATTCATCTGAGGTGGCGAACCAGTTAAGGCCTAATAACTTATTGGACTCATTAGATCCCATATCTAAATCTAATGAAGATTGAGATGCCCCAGAGACTAATTCAGGTACGTTCGATCTCCATTTCCTAAGTGGCATGCAAGCAGATGACAGTGCGTTGATGACCTCTGTGCGGATAAATTTAACCTCTTCGAGGTTATCCCCTCCAGTTAACAGGTCGTCAACGTAGAAGTCATGCTTGATGACATCGGCAATTCGATCTCGCATCGATAAGTATGACTCACCCGTGGACTGTGCAGAAATGTTATCACGTCCTTGATAATCTAAACCAATTTGTTTCAGGCAACGCGTCGCAAGAAATGGTGCGCTAGCCGTACCGTATGTGACCGTGTTTAATTTATAAACTTTAACAGGATCACGCAAACTATCACGCCACAAAACCTGTTGCAGGTGCCTATCAGATGGGTGAACATATATGCATCTGTACATTTTTGCAACGTCGGCCGTCATTACATATTTATAATGGCGGAACCGAAGAAGGATAGACATAAGATCGTCCTGCACCGTAGGACCTACCATCTGCACATCATTGAAGGATACCCCTGAAGAAGTAGCACAACTCGCATTAAACACTACTCGGAGTTTGGTAGTGGTGCTACATTCACGCAAGACTCCGTGGTGCGGAATAAAATAACCATGGGATTTTTCATTATTATTACTTTCGGTCATATGTCCTAAATTCCTATATTCAGACATGAAGTCACGGTATAAATTACCAAAATCAGGCTTAGACTTCAGTCTGCGCTCTAAAGAATATAAACATTTAGAAGCTCTTTGAAAGGATTCTCCTAAAACAGAAGGACTTTGTTTTAAAGGAATACGAACACAAAAATGACCATCCTCCAAGCGTGTTGTATTCTTGACAAAATGGTCCTCACACAACTTTTCCTCAGGTAAATAATGTGAGGCCTGAGAGTTAACCTCTTCTAAATTCCAAAATTTAACTAAGTCAGGGCGAATATCATCTGAATAATCACTAGAGGAATTTGTTTCATTATAATTGCACAGATTATCATGCGACATTAACTTACTATTAGTATTATAGGTAACAGGACCAGAGACGATCCAGCCTAATAACGTTTCACACAATATTGGTTTACCTATACCTAGCCTAATTCTTTGTGACCCTACTAAGTCCCAGAAGAGATCAGCACCAATTAAAACATCAACTTCTGAAGGCTTGTAAAAAGTGGGGTCAGCTAAACAGATATCATTAGGAATATTCAAATCTGACATATCGATTTCACGACAAGGCACAACAGTGGTTAATGAGGGCAAAATAAAACAATGAAACTTAAAGGAATAATTATTGTCTAGTGACGTCATCTTTGTTTGACATATTTTGCCTACGCGAGAACTTACATTATTAATGCCATAGACCGATCCATTTATCGGACTGGTGTTTAAGTTAAGTTGTTTACATAAACGTTCCGTCATAAAACAAGACGTGCTACCGCTATCAAGCATGGCGCGCACTATGTGCTCACGATCGTTTTGATCACATAACTTGATAAGAGCGGTGGACAATAACACGCCGCGTTGTTTACGCACACCACAAGACGAACTGAGATCCGCAGAACAGGTTAAATTATTAGCACTCGCATTAGTGCTAGCTGCGGTGTCAATGGGTGATGACGTAGATACGGAGTGAGACGAATCGCTGTGCGATGTCTTATTATTACCAATATTGCTCACATTCGTAATACCTTTATTGTCCGACGAATGTAATAAGGTGTTATGCCTGCGCTTGCATATTTTGCATCCCGGCTTTTTGCATCGGTTGGCAAAGTGACCTGCACTAAAACAATTATAACACAGCTTATAATTAGGTACTAATTTGAGACGGGCGTCTACACTAAGTGAGAGGAATCGTGAACAATTACTAAGACTGTGATCACCTTTACAGTGAGGACATGATTTATTTAATTCGGTGCTGGAACTTGAATCTCGTGATATCACCATGGATTTCATTCTATTTGAATTAAAGTTAGGCTTATGGGAAATGGGATTGTTATTACTTCGTGCTAGTTCTAACGTTTCTAACAAATCAGCGCGGGTGCGAAGAAATTGAATGAATGCATCGAATGTTATTGTGATATCCTTGTCTAAACGACCCTTGTGCTGTTCCCACTCACGATAACTTATGGTGTCCAGTTTCCGAGTGACTATGTGAATTAATAAAGTGTCCCAATGCTTGACAGGCTCGCCTAAAGAGTCTAATGCACGGAGATTCTTGTTGAGTTGATCAATCAGACCCTTTATCGCGACAGAGGACTCCTTAACGACAGCGTTTACATTAAATAAGGATGACACATGGTTTTGAATTAATAACCTTTTATTATCAAAACGATCACAAATGAGTTGCCAAGCTATATCGTAATTGCTAGCAGAAAAATCAATTGCATGGATCACCACAGCAGCAGATCCCTCCAGAGACGCTCGTAAATAATGGAATTTATTTACTGAATCAATTTCATCATTCCTGTGAATTAGGCTGGTAAAAGTGTCACGGAACTCCAACCAATTGCTATAATCACCATTAAATTTAGGTAGCTGTATAGTGGGCAATTTAACAGGCTTACGTTGACTAGCATGTGTAGATTTATCACTACCGATCGAATCATTAGTGTTAATGTACTTACATAATAACTCCTGCGACCGAGACAGGGCTTTATAATATATTGACTCAAAGTCAGCTCGCTCAGTAAATTGAGCTTTTACATCCTCTACTAAACATTCTAACCGTAACTGTACCTCATCGTATTGCTCATATAAGGCCTCAATTCGTCCAGTCCTTAACTGCAATTCCTTGACCTCACAACTAGACAACTGCTTGTCATAGGCGGCATCAAGATAATTAACAAATGCAGTTAAACGTCCTTTAAAACTTCCTCGTTTTTTAACCAATTCTTTTTCTTCGGACATACTGGGAATCGAGTGTAGTCAACCTGAAATTAGTTTGATAACAACTTAGATATATTATGTTTAACAATACTTATTTTAATTCGAGATACCTAGGTACGTGTAACTATTAAAATTATCAATTTGATTATTGTGAGGACATAAATTAAAATTATTGTAATGAGTGTAAATATGTAAATACAATTATAATTTTACTTTAAGCCTTTTATTTATGCTAAGCTACTCAATGCCTACTCAATTAATTACCTAACGTCTAAAATTTAAGGACAATACATGAATAATATCTACTAAATACTAATACGGTTCAACAACAACAAAGACGCAAATAATACATGTCTTGTAATATCCTTCTAACACCAACTTAAACGCTAATGATGACCTTTGTACAAATAATTAATTGTGAATACTGCTCATAAATGCAATTATACAATTATAAATGTAGAAATTATCTACTGTACCTAATATAATAAAGTACGTATAATGTATTTGCAATAATTTAATCATAAATTACGACATTAACAAGTATTCACAATCCAACAGGTATCTACGTTATATTTAACAATATTCAAGTAAAAGCACACTAACCTTTTAAAATCCTTAAATACGCTTATATACTACCTGAATGAGTGTTGGGTAATGATATTTATTAAAATTATTAACACCGTTATGTATTTAAAGTCCACACACGTTGCCAGTTATAACCTTCACAGCTGATAACTCCACGATGATCGTTAAAATTCCAATTTTCGTTGATATTTCACGAATCTTCATATACTGGGTACATAATCCGGCTCGAAGGACCAAAATGATGGGGAATTCTCCGGAAGGCTATAATAAAACTAAATCTGGAACTTGTGGATAGACGTGTATTGCCTCAAAGACGAATTAAGGTGAAGAGAATAAAAAATGACATTTCAGTTACAAGTTTAAACCTTACAATTAATTAAAACTAATTTGCATTTCTTATCACTAGTTGCTCTTGCCATTCGAGCAGGCGCTGCGCTCGAACAAATACATCAGATTCACATATATCATCAATCCATTACTGTTCCAATGCTGGGCACGGGTCTTCTCTCATTTTAGAGAGATTAGGCTACAGTCCACCACGCTAGCCTACTACTGCGGGTTGGCAGACGTCACTTGCTATCGAGAAAATCTTTCAAGCAAGCAGGTTTCCTCAGGATGTTTTCCTTTACCATTTAAGCATGACATGTGATAAATACGCACATAACTTCTGAAAAGTCAGTGGTACGACCCTTGGGTTTGAACTCGAGACCTTTAACATCTCAGTCCATTGGTCATACCACTAGGTTAGCACAGCAGGCTCTACTACTTTTTAAGAATCGAACACTAGTAACTAAATAGACCCATATTTGAAATTTCAAACTTTTAATCTCAGTAGTAGTATTTAGTTCACCTCATTTTTATTTAACTAAGCGGCCATTGACAGGTTCAGAGATATTTAATGTGACTGACTTCAATTCATTATTCTCGAGTTTATAGTTTTTAACACGATTTATGTATTTGCCGGTTCTTGTTCACTTAAACTACTTTTATAACTGTCTGGCTAGTGTTCTAATCCAAATATACTTTATTTCATACAGTTCTATTTTTGAAGAAATATAAAACGTTTCAAATTATATGAAATAAATAACAATTAAATTAAATTTCCTCTGTAATGGATAAATTTAAATGTATACTGGGTATCTATATATTTAGAGTGATAACTTTTATAACGACAAAGCCGAGAGACAAGAACAAGGCGGGCTTCGTCTGATGGCTCGTAAAAGGGTGCGTTTAAAATTTTCTAAGATACGGATAATGATGATGGGCGGGTTAACTTAATTTAAGGCCTGCTCCAACGGATTTAAGGTCGCACTTTTATTGTTTAATACCAGTGTTCCTTTTATTTACAGTCTTCTACAAAGCTGATGTAATTAAACTTTGTTCACTTTTAATTTTATGCTTTCGTTTTTTGAGCTCCCTTTTAGAATTCTCGCTTAATGTTATCAATAGATTGGCTTCTTTTATCGCCTTTCCTGATTTTGTTAACAAGAATGTTTAAAGTAAAACAATAAACAGTTCCTTATTCCTTCCTATATTAATTTATGAAAAATGAAAATAAGAAAATGTTATTTTTCGTACCGGTACCTACTCGCTACTTTATAATTAGAAGAAGAAACATCTGAAAAAGAATAACAAACATCCTCTTGAAACTTTTCCTGACATGTCATTGAAAATATATGAAGAAAAACAGAACGAATTTTCTCAAAGTACTTACATACTTTTTCTTCAGTGATTTCAAAGTACAATTTGAACCTTAAACGCGAATCGCATTATTCGCAATTTGCAAGTTATGAATCTGGAAAGTCATTTGCAATTCCTCCTTGTAACTTTTAAACCAATGAAAATTGCGAGGAATAATTTTTGAACCAATTTCATTAATATTTTCGTGAAATAGAATTGTTCGCTTGCTACTATTCTATGAGACGTTATCCTCATTGACAGTCACGCATGTCGCGTTACTTGTACGCACGTACGATCGCGTGAGATAGACTTAATTAATGAGAAAAATCAACACCTACAGCCGAAATATGTTTTGCTTTGGGTTTGGGAGAAATATATAATACAGCGGAATATTTGCCGCATTGGTCTAGTGCTCGCAATAATTTTAAGCATTGTTGTTTAGTTTCCAACGAATATTTTTTAGTATCTAAATTTTATAGTACATTCAACACCAATTTATTTAAGTTTCCTCCTAATGCTGGCCCTACATAGCTGTTGTCAGTCTATAACGAGTGTTAACTTTTTAAACAGAAGTAGCTTATGCCCTTTTCCACCCTCAGTTAAGAAATGATCCCTTTTCGCGCTTTTCAGTGTTGATTTCCGGAACAAAAACTATTGCATGTCCTTCCCCGGGGTTCAGAAAATCTCCATGCCATATGAATTTCTTAAAAGAACCTTCGAATATGGTGTTATAGAACAATCAATACATGAAGGGTAAACATGGTACGCTCACGAACACTCGTGACGTCATTTTCCATAATAGCCACAAATGTCACGCTACAACTGTCGACGCTTAATATATACGCTCATGGGATGATGACAATTTGTCAACGACTTTTAATTACCCTAAATTAAACACGCACACTGGGCATAGTCGCGTTATATGAGAGTGACACTGAAGGAGGTCCTATCGCAAGCATCATAATAAATATGTTTGTAATGATTTCTTACACTTTAGCAAATACTAAATACATATTTCCATATACACGATCCCTAAATGCCACTTTTGCCTCGTGCATATTCGTATATCTTGTTCTGCATGCGCGTCGGTTACGCGTACTTTGAACCTGACCTTTTTGGAAATACTAGACACTGAAATAAAAGTGATGTTATGGTACATATTTTATCGTGGTACTGACATTATTAAATTTACAGCATTCGTTGTCAAAGACAGACAGACGTCTTAATGTTATAATTATTAACAGCTACCATACTTTTTAACTATTAATAAATTGAATGTAAAATGAGCTCTCTCTATCTTTTAGTCGAGCAAAGGATCCGTAGTTTTATTTCAATCTCTATTATATTATATTATTATGAACTGTTAAAGCTAACCAAACTTAGTCAATTTTGCTTGATTGCTCTCTATTATCTTAAAAGTAAGCTTATCAAATCTGTTAAAAGCAAAACCATTTCGTAGCATTGTACTTACCGGTCACGTCATAGTGCAATCACGAATGTATTTCCAAATGCCTTTGTGTTTAAAGTCATATTAGCTTATGTCGTATTTAATGTTTACTAACACTTTTGTTGCAGAAGCAGAAATTTACGAGTGTTATAATATTAGGTTACTTTACTCGACCGTCACTCGCAAGTCACGCAAGCATGTGTCAACACTTTGGTTAGGTATTTGTGACAAATAAGAGGCTTCTTGCTCTTTTTAAAGTTATCTGTTTTACAAGTTTTGAAGAGCAAATCGGAGTATAGATAAGTAAATATTTAGTAAATATATGTATATTTACCATGGAATGTAACAAAGAATTGAGTATCTAGGATTTAATAATAATCAATTCCTAAAATGGCAACATAGCAATATCATGTGTAACACAAATTATGTAAAACAATGTCTGTTATTGTAATGTGACATGATATTTTTAATATTTAAAATACATTGATTTAGAAGAACTATTTATATCGGTACTTTGCGCAATAAATATTATTATGATTGATGAATGAATGATTTTAGTATTTGCTAATGTGTACTTGACAGTTAAACTGTCAATAGTAAATAGACATTGTGTCAAAACTATTTATTTCTTACTTTTTAGTAATTTTTTATATATTTTTTGTTCAATGTTGTATTACTAGCGTATTAGGTTAAGATCTGTGATAATAGTTGTATACGTGTGAATTAAATAAATGTTTCATTAAATAGCATAATCCAATTAGTTTAGTGTTTTCAGAACGTATCTTTTTTATGCTTTCATAGGCAGACGTATAAACAAAACACACAAAAAACGTAAAGTACATTTGTTGTACTAGAAATAAAAATTACTTAAGGTAATACAACTGTAAATAACGAGTCTATTTCTGTTTTTGTCTATTCCAATTTGTCACGTAATTTGTTAAGTCTCTTGCGAACGAAGCAATTTGCTTCAATTAGCAATACGCTACCTATATCCGATTACTAATACTCTAAACAGGCTTCTTAGAAATCGATAAGATACGCTGTTAATTAAAATGTATGCCTTTGCATATATCATTTATTTAAATATTTGGGGAGCTTATTTGGAGGTAGGGCATTGCAAGATTCCTCGCTCATCAAAATCTCTCTCTCAAATTGACCTGCCTGACTGGGGTAGTACCTCCGCCTTACATAATACCGCAGTGAATCACCATTAGTTGTCTTTCTGCGAGTGCGTAAGGTTACCAGAGCTCGTTGGGGAGTGACTATTCTGACAGCATGGGCATTTCGTTTGCTGTCAGTTTAGCAATTCCTATTTTAAGAAACCAAAACGTTTTCTGCAGGGGTTGGCATTTGCAAGCCTTCTGGTGTTGCAAATGTCCATGGGTGGCGGTAATCACTTACCACCAGGTGAACCGCCTGCTCGTTTGCCCACGTATCGCAATAAAAGAAAAGTAATATCGATTGAAATAACATGTGAATGCGTGACACATATAACCGATATATTTTAACAGCTGTTTCATTTCACATATTTTTCGCTTGACTGCATATTTCACACAATATCTACTATCTATTGAACATAGTTTTCATAGTTGGGATGCCAAAATATGGGTATTAAAACGTAGCTGAGTTTGTTGCCATTTTATTACAGCTCTGAGAGTACCTAAATCATCTGACAGGAATAATTTAATTCACGAATTTCCGTGAACTTTACATCTCACCCCAACGAGGTCAAGAAAATTAGTATCTAATAATTTTTATTCTTAATATATACTAGTGAATCCATGCTATTATGATCACTTATACATCTTTCTAGTAAATAAAAAAGTCATCTATGATTGAAACTACGACTTCTTCTGTACATCTTTTTTTTTGGCACGAGTATAATTTAATCTATTTCTTGGCGTAAAATGAAATAGTAAAATTTTGGAATACGTTCGTACCTACTCCTCTTTCTACCCGTGTAGGCTTACAGGGGTGATGATATGAGTTATGATCTATACATTAAATAAGCATGTGTTTAATTTGGTCTAATAATAATTATATACATAATATCTATATACATAATTATGTTCTTCATTTAACATTGAACCTTATATCCCCGGCATTAAAATCAAAGCCTAACCACAAAGACAATAATTTCAAATGACACAATAAAAAGTTTATTTAATTTACATAAATCATTTACAGATGACAGAATGATAAATGGAGCGTCGCCTTCTGTCTTGAAAAATCCATTTTACTCAGTTTTAGGTCACAGTCTGTCAATAAGAAAGTCTAGACCAGCCTTGAAGCTGACCTAGTTCCATAATGTTAAAAACAATATCGAAGGCATGAAGAAGCCATATTTTTATTTAATTTGATAAGACTTTTCCGTACTGCTAGGCAAGTAGTCGTTAGTTGATAGAACCTTTAAATATGTACAACAATGTATTTACTGCTAGCTTTTTCTTTTGACTTCGTCTGCATAGAATTAGTCATTTTATCCTTTTCTATTTTACATCAATCTCGTTATTTATTTCTTATTTTTTTTTATAAATTATCGATTATGCATAACAAAATGTCCGGAACAAAAACTGTCCTGTCAAAAGTATGTCCTTCCCCGGGACTATCTCCTTCATCTAAATCGATTCAGTGGTTTAAGAAACAGACAGACAGACATATTTCTGCATTTATATGGAAAATTAATTATACAACATCAATGGGCACCCATAATATACATACATATAAAGACTACCTTGTCGGTCTAATGGCCTGACTGCTGAGTTGGTCTTGACTCAGATTAGGCAGCTTATTCAGCACTGTGTTATTGGGAATTCCCATTAAATTTTCACTAGCAAATCAAAGTCTGGATTCGTGATTGTCTAATGGCAAGGCTTGGCTTACAACATAGAACCCAGAAACATATTGGTGATCCCTGAGTTTACCCCGATATAAGGCAGTTTGTTAACCTGGAAAGTGCATTTTCAACAATTGCACGTATATTTATACATACAAATAATACATTGCAGTGACAATATTGTGAGTTATCGTACTCATAGAACCATATTCAACTATAATAAATTTGGAACAAAATTACATTTGTATTCCAACAGGATTATTTACAAACTAATGCATTTTAGTTCAGATATACAACTATGTTTTATTGTTTGTGGGTTTAAAAAGGGTACTCTCTGTAAAACCAACTGGTTTGTTAGATATATCTATAAAATAGCATGCTTTTATCATGTCTGAGCGATCGTATCTATGTAATATAAACAAATTTATGAAAGATAAAAAGGTTTTTTTGAAGCCCCACGATAATGTAATCTTTGTAATAAAGAAAGGATTAAATAATTAACAAAACGTCAGACCCGCGAAGATCCTAATACAAAGTTTAAATACAACGTATCAATTAAAGGCACTACATACCAAGCGTAATTAAATTTGTAACTAAAAGTTCTAAATGATGTTATTCACCTTCATTGTCAGACCTTGAGCAGTTTATAAACAGACTACTTAACGATGTACTTACCTGTTGAAAGAGCCCATCAAACATTACTATGTCTTCGTAAAATTTTCGACGATCTTCGTCTGTTTCCTCAAAACCACCACAGAATTGTCGATTTCTATTGAATCTTTGTTATTCTAAAAATCTTCACACAACTCAGTCAATTGGTATAAGTGGTTTAAATATAATAAAAACTATTTATAACTGCCTCATTGGTCTAGTGGTTGTCAGTGCAACTGCTAAACAGGTTTTGGTTGGATCCTCAGGTCGAGCAAAATGTCTCAATAGCAGCTCGGAGTTTGGATTCGAGGCCGGTAGTTACAGGCCAAATGTGGGGGTATATTAGTACACTTCTACCTAAACCTTTGGGAATGACAAGCGTATATGGATATTGTTAATACTATTCTGATAAAATGTAAATAATATCTAACATTAATGGAAGGCATTATCCCAAATTGGTAGACTGATAAAGTCTACTAATTTGATACTGCCTTCCAAATTTTACCGTGATCATGGTCCGTGGTGCAGCGAAACATGTGTCGGTTTCAATTTGGTGATGTTATTTTATGCATTTACAGTTCTTACTGCTAGTACATATTTTATGCGGGCGGGGATGGCGGTTCGAACTGCATCCCAAATTGATAGACTGATTCGTAGCAAATTAACGCTAGATAGTATTTTTACATTTTAATTAAATATTGTGTGTTTCTTCAAAGTAACACCTGTATTATTAATTTAGAATTATCAGTTTTTCAATTTATTGTCATAAAAAATACAATCTGATAAAAAATAATTGACTTATTAAATAAACCACATTTTAGGAGCAAAATACGCTGCACTAATCTATTATAAATTGGGACCAAGTCGAAAAATATATCATGATTTTCAACTTAACTTAAATCTCCTAATAAATTATTAATGTCACAGACTGTATTGTTTGGTCAATATCTATCTAGCTTAAGCCCGCCAACAGTCTGTCTGGTTTTAGGCAAATCCACAGAGGCCTACCTAATCTCCGTTTAGACAATAGCAGCGCTGGAACATCGAGTTATAACTTCTTTGTTAATCTGCCACTAACTTGTGCATAAATAGATCCCGCTTGCGGCTAAGTTAGACATCTGATGATTGTTCATACTTAGTTTGGCGAATCAAATTTGGTTTACTCGACCTAGCGGTTTCGTGAATAACTAATTTGGATTTGGTTCTATTCGAACTTTTGTCAAATTTTATTCAAATTTACCCCAAACTGTGCATTCCGTGCTGTACTGTATAACTTTGTATTGATTTATTGATGTAAGTTTTAAATAAAATATGCTGAGTTTGTGGAACACCGTTGATAATTCTCACGCTAGTAGTTTCGTATGATTCACTCAAGGTGATCTATTTTTGTATAACCTAGCCTATCTAAAAATCAGTTTAAGTATTTCTCGACAAAAGATAAAACCAAACAAGAATTAAAAATACATCTTGTGTAAAGATTACTAGGTTTAGTATTTACTTACATAAAAGTAATGTCTGTTTTAAATGCCCTTGCTTTTTTTTAGAGATTTGTCAGTAAGAACAATAATCATAATACTTCTAACACGATAAAAAAACATAGCCTGACTCAATACCACTTAATTATTCCTCAATCAACCAACTAACGAGGGAATAAGCCTCTCCATTTTCCTCTTCCGTATCAAAAGAATCCTTGCCCACTACAATTACAACAAAGGAACCCCACAAATGCAGCGCTACATCAAACAATGTACAATAGTACACCCTGCTTATTATTTCGGTGTAGGGCTGGCGTGGTCAGCTGTAAATATATCGCGACGGTACATTCAACCACAGCCACATTATGAATATTTCATGAGCACATCCCTGATCACCGACGTACCGGTGACAGACTTTGTACTTAATTTGTGGAGCGCTCAATCTTGTGACGTAATAGGTCTCGTCGTGTGTTCTTGTTTTGTTTTGTTTTAGTATGAATGTGAATTATTGGGAGATGAAAAGGCACTGAGAAAATTTACTTCTGTAAATATAGTAGTTCATTAATTTTCTATTACAAAATTAAGGGCTATGTTCACGATAGGAATGTGTGGCATGAAATACAGAAGTGGCTGTATCCATGGTTGTTTTAATTAATAATTATTATACAATGGATTACCATTGTATAATAATTATTAGTTAGACCAAACGGTGTAATTTTATCGAAATGGTTCAATATATTTTAATGTATATTTTAGTGTACTTAGCATATTATTATGGCGTATTTTATGCCCCCAAATTATTGGTATTGTATTCACAAATTGATTTTCTAACTTATTTATAAATGTGAAAAAAAATAACATTAATTATTGTAAAATTACTGAATCGCATATTCTGAGGCCACGGTAGTTTCCCCGCCAAGATGATCCAAGAGAAGCGCAAGAGCACTACCCACCATTTCTTGAAGTGCTTCGTCGTTCTTTTGAACCCTCAACAATAGTTGGGTTTTGGGTTATACCAGATAAACTAAACTGTCGGATTGGCATTATACTTTAGATTTTTTTGGTATCCAAAAACAATTATTTAATTTAATTTAATTTATTTATAGTTAATTAAAACGGCACAGGTCCAATTACATTAATTAACATAGAATTCAAAATTATTCAAATATAAAATAAAAATACAATAAGCATTCAAATAGTACAATACAAAAATTAAATTCAGAGATATACAATTCGTGGACAAAATTATTAATAATTATTTGATTAAAAGTAACTTGCATACATCACAAAATAATATAAACTAACACGTAACAGTGGACACCCTCTCATATTGTCTCTCACAGAACACCAGACAAGCACGCATTATTTTCTTCCATTCATCAGCAAACAAATCACATTCAGGATCGGCAGTCAGGAGGGCGTTTAGCATCCTTAGGGTTCGACACACTGGGGATTCAGCTCTAGCAACAGATCTAGATAGCGGTAGTGCGAACAGTTTATGACGGCGGTTTTGACGGTGCCCAAGGTATTTGTCGGGCACAAATAGGCGGCAGAAAAGTCCGTGGAGCTCAGGGCAGTCAATACGACCGCTCAGGGTTTTGCAGGCAATAGTGAGCTGATCAAAGCACCTTCTTACCTCCAACGAATTGAAGCCTAATACCCCTAGAAGATAATTCGTTGGGTACATGAATGGGTAGAAATGGTACAGCCTTTGGTACAAAAATCTCAGGAAGGTTTTCTGAACTTTCTCAAGCATCAGTGTTTGAGACGCAGTATGTGGATGCCAGACACAGGCGCTGGACTCAAGTTTACTCCGAACCAAAGAGGTGTAAAGTAATTTAATAATACTGGGATTGCGAAAGTCACGAGCGTTCCTCAACACAAAGCCCAGACGCCTGAAGGATTCCTTTGCAAGGGCAGACATGTGGTCTCTAAATGTCAGACTGCGGTCGAAAGTCACTCCTAAGTCCTTGATGCTGGTGACACGAGTGATCACTGTACCCCCTAAATTATACTCGTATCTTATTGGTCTCAACCCTCGACCATAGGTCATAACGCTGCATTTACTTATATTAAACAACAACTTGTTCGCAATGCTCCACTCATAGACGGTATTGATATCCTTTTGTAGGAGTTTGCAATCCGCCTCTGTTCTGATTTGCGCAGCTAGTTTTAGATCGTCGGCATATAGTAGACATTTTGCGAATCGAATCTTACAAATTAGGTCATTGATCATGATCAGGAACAGAGGCGGCCCTAATACGGATCCCTGACTCACGCCCGAGCGAGTGTAATAAGACTTAGACTCAAAGCAGCCATGCCGGACGAACTGTTTGCGATCTCTGAGGTAGTCGGCGAAGAATTTAAGAAGGCCGGATGAGAAGCCCGTAGCCCCTAGCTTTGCCAAAAGCACATCGTTGTCCACTTTGTCGAACGCCTTCCGGAAATCAAAATATAGAGTGTCGACCTGCCTACCGGATTCAATGCTACTAGACATAAAGTCTACGTGAATCAGCAGATTCGAGTTCACGGAGCGACCGGGTCGAAAACCATGTTGAGCATCAGAAAGATACGTATTGGTTTGTTTACAGATAACAGTGTGAAGTATATGTTCAAAAACCTTTGCAATGGTTGATAAAATAGCGATGGGCCTATGTTCCTCGACAGATGTCTTGTCATTGGTTTTAGGGATGGGAGTAACACGTGAAGTCTTCCACAGCTCCGGATACACGCCTGACTGAAGAGCCAGATTAAAAACATGACATAAAGGGGCTGCTAAGATACTATTACACCCCTTAACGATATATGCAGGTATGTTATCTGGGCCAACCGAACTGCAGGGTTTGAGTTTGGAAATACCCCTAACCACGTCCGGAGGGGCTAAAACGGGTAGGGGAAAATTACCTCCCTCACTATTGACCGTGTTTGATTTGGGGTCCAATTCTGGTGTGTTTGGCAGAAATACGCTGGAAAAATACTTAGCAAATGCCTCAGCAGCTTTAACACCTGAACAGACCTTGCCATCAAGCACAACGTCTGGTTCGAACCCACCCTTAGATCGCAGGCTTGAAATGTGCTGCCAGAACAGTTTTGGATTTTTGCCTAGGCTGTTTTCCACATTAGAACAATGTAGTCTATATGCCTCCTCGGTTCTCACTTTTAATTCCGACCGCAGTGCGCTATACTGAGCATATATAGCATTACATCGGGATTGTTTCCATTTATTATGGAGTTTTAATTTACGTCGAGTGTCGCTTACGATATCTCTAGTAAACCAGACTGGGTACCGCCTATTACCAGAGGTCCTTCTCGTCTTCTTTGGAATAGAGGAATCAAATATATTGTACATTAGGTTATAAAACTTACAAGCAGCGGTGGACGCGTCATTGCAGCGAAATACGTCTTGCCATGGAGCAGAGCGAACAAGATCAAACAATAATCTGTAGTCACCTTTACAAAAGTTCCAGTCCTTACTACGGTCAACATTGCTAGGGTCAAGTTTTTCATGTACCTTATGCCTTGGGATGGTAACAGAAATATCTAACAATGAAACGATGAGCCACATATTTTGACTAAGGTGTAGAGTTAGGGCGTTTAGAGTCAGAAACTTGACTATAAATGAGATTTGATACTGCGAGTCATATAGTCTCATCTTGGCATCATTTTACATGGAAATATTTTTAGTGGGATTCATTTAATCAAAAATAATTACCTCAAAAAAAAAAGTATAAGATATTACTTTTCCGTTATAATAGGAACTTATCAATGCGGAATACACGACGCTCGCTAGGGAGACCATACATCTACGTGTTATGGGGACGAATCTCATTTCGCAGCCCTCTCAGGCCGTCTCAGGGGTCCTCGCCGAGTGAGCGTTGCCCTCTTTCATAACGAAACATTGCAATAATACAGCTAGACTTATTAACAAAGCTTTTTATGGTACAATAATGTGGGAATATAGATTATATAGAGAATATAATTATATTAGAATTTCCATTAACTTATATACCTACTGCTAGTGGCAGTCATAAAGTAATATACAAATTAAGGGGAAAGTATTTATCCTTGTGAAAGTGAAAATAAGACTCAAATTTTATGCTTAACTGAATCTTGAACAGCAATTTGACAAATTGATAAAGATCTCAGTATGTCTGTACATAAAAATCGTACGAGGCCACTTAAAGAGGTTGATTTAAAAGTACATCGATATATAATCACACTTGAGTCAGTGGAAGGGCTTCGTAGGTCTAGTGGTTGTAAAGTGCCACTGCTGAGCAAGAGGTATTGGGTTCGATTCCCAAGGCGAGCAAAGTGTTATTAAAATTTTCTATTAAATTGTCACCAGCAGCTCGGAGTTTGGGCGAAATGCGGGTGTAAATTTGTACAAATCTGCCTTACCCGTCGGGGACGAAAGGCGTGACGGTATGTGTGTAAATTTTACTTCCACAATTCACAGATTGTGGAAGTAAAATTTTGTTGAAATGTACTGAAGTACTGTTTACATAGTTTAACGCTATATATTTATTTATTTATTTAATCCCGTAATTTCGGATCTTTTATGTGTTTGCCTGTAGCTATGGGTATTGTAAAGAATCTGAAACGTCGAGATTAAATACCATTCGATGAACCATGATAAAATCTGTAAAGACGAGTTTTATTTCAATATTTCATTACTTCTTTTTTTAACGAAGATGTTACAGTCATCTTTGTAATTAGTTAGGTGTGATAAATTATAATAGGTTAAATGATTATTTAACCTATTATTAAAGGTGATTACCTTTAGTGATATTTCTCATAATTATATGGAATATGAACTTGTGTGTGTGACAAAATTCATGTACGTCTTGCGTAAGTATGAGGTCTCTTTTAGCTGTAAGTTGCCCTAGATATTTATATAATTTTAGAATTAGCATTGAAATCACGTACGCAGAATATATAACAAAAATATTCTAATATAAAACTACAGGCGCTAGGGAGGTCATACATCTGCGGGGGGCTTGAGGACGAATCTCGTTTTCCCTCGAGGGATCCGACGCGCTGACGACCAACGTGCCGTGAATACAGCCGCCGCCGCGCCGTGAAACATTGCAATAATGCATCTGTATTGTTCTGTGGAGCACTGATATCGATATGAAAACTTTTATGCTGATTTTTTAAAGAATACGCGGCTTATTGCGTTTCCTTGCTTGCATATTGGAATATGAAATTGTTGAATAGCAGATACTCGTACTATTGTATCGAGGTGATCTATTTAATCTGTTCTTGGCAGATACTCGTACTTTTGTTGACTTTCGTTGATGTAATAATATGATGATATTGAGAAGTAGAATTTATTTATTTACAAGGATGTGTTCAGTAGTTTTGGCTGGTATAATTTGTTTTTTTTAATGTTGTGTCACATTGTTTGTTCACGATTAACTTCTAAACTCAAAATCCGATTTTAATGAAACTTTGTACACTGTGTGTGCTTTAGTCCAACCTGAGACATTTACCTTGTTTACTTTTAATTACTTCTTTATTTACCTTGTTTACAAACCACTGACTTTTTCTCCAACGGTGAAGGTAAACATCGTGAGGAAACCTGTATGCTTGAGAGATTTTCTGAAGTGCATGTGAAGTCTGCCAAGCCGCAGCGTGGGAAATAATATACACAGTAATCATCATCATCAATCAAGCGTGGTGGACTTTAGCCTAATCCCTAAAATGAAAGAAGACCCGTGCCTGGCACTGGGACAATAACACCAGTCTTTCTAATTTCAGCATGCATTATATATAGTATCTACTATTATAAGTTAATTTAGGTATCAAATATATTCTCGATACCGATCCCAAAATTAAAATGGCATGCTTATTTATTTACAACCATTACCAGCACATTGTACATAGGTTTCATAACTGAAAATTTATTGCCGATATAAAAGTGCCGCCGTATTTCTACCGGTACTCGGATGCTATTCGGATAACTTCGGCTTGTTTCGGCTCACGCCACCCTTTGCTGGTCGTTGCCATGGTTTTAGTTTCCCATTGTAGGATATTCTCGGCCAACTGTTATACGTGATTTATTCGCACGCAATATTGATTCGGGTTTATATTTTATTGTTTATTGGCTGTTTTGACGTTTGTTTGTTTGTATTTTTGAATTAATGAGTGAATTCATTTGGCTGTCCACTGTTTTAACCTAAGGTAGCATTTCTTTACATATTATAGTCAAACTATAGCTTAATAGCATCAATCATATAGCATCAATGGAACTAGCAGTCAAACTATTAAATAATTCTATTTGTTGAAAATGTCTACACAAAAACTATAATTCGTTCAGAAACTTTTTCATTTCAATACAACGTAAGCAATTATAGCGCAATTCAAATTAAGCTTCTTCAAATAAACCACAATTTCAATCTATATGTCAGGTATGATTACAATTTGTTAATTATTTTTGACATTAAAAAATGTAAGAAGATAAGCATCTCAAGTTCTCACTTATCTAACTAGTTGGTTAAGATTTTAGCTAGTGATGTTCTTCAGATAAAAAAATCTATTGAAGTACTCTAGAATACTGTAGCATATAACACGAGGATATCTATAAGACGGCATATCATATAGACGGCGCACTTGGTGCAGTGGCCAAGCGATCGGCTTCTGCGCCGCGTGTCACGGGTTTAATCCCCGCTCGGAGCTAAATATTTGTAATGTCTACAGATGTATGCTTCAGGTACACTGTGAATATTTGTGTTTGTAAAACGCACCCACTGATATTTTTTTTTGGTGGGGCAATAAAATCCTGTAGAAAATAACATCTAGATGATTGGTTGGAAAACAGAAGTAAATATTTGCAAGGAGGTTGTAAGTAAAATAATCTGCGTGTTGTTAAAGTATAGGTTTTATTATAAGCTGCTGTTTACAACTCTTAACAACATGGAGTTTCCATGAAACTTTAATGTTTTCGTTTATATTAATGTTTCATTAAATTTATTTACAATTAATTAAAAGAAACGTTTACATATCGATTACATTTTGCCTCTGTTATTGACGATACACACTTCTTTGAAGTAGGCATCACGTGGTTAAACCGCAGAATAACAAGTGGGTTTCCTTACTATTCACAGTTAATGTTTACAAACAATAAGTCAGTAGATACCCTAATTTTTACATGATAAAATAGTTTTATAAAATTTTTATACAAGCGGTATTTATTCCTACTTCGTCTTAACACAACGATATAAAAAAAATAAGAGTTGAAAAACTATAATTGTGTTCAGATGTTACCATAGCGGAGAATTCAGTCTTTACCTCGCTAAATTAAGTATAGAGAGTGAAACTAAACCCGACTGTGAGTCAATGTGTTCATATCGTATGTGTTAGGCCAGTCCGGGAGTTTTGACAACGATGCATTTGGCGGCAACACCGCTGTGGCAATGAATATCTTTTTCAACTTCCTCATCTCATTATTATCATACTTTCCAAGATCGTTCAGCATTGCCAGTAATTTCTCCCAGAAATTTTCTTCATTCCACATTAGAGATGTCCGAACATCGCGTTGTTCTTCTAGGAATGCGTATATTGAATTCTCCGGTCCGATATCGGCAAAAATATAAATTGTGTTTTCCGCTTTCAACATTTCGCTATGGATTTTCTTGATATCCACGTGACCGTATGCAGCTGTTAAGTAGTTTGGTGAGAACACAACGATGGTGGCGCATACATTCCCATCCTTGACGCAACTCGTAAAGTTTTTCATGACATTTTCCGAGTTGCTAATATTCTTTATCAGTTTAGTGTGAATTTTTAATGTCTCGTTGCACTTCATAACGGATAACATTTCTTTGAAAACAAACTCTTCATCTTTATGACAATATTTCATCACTATTTTGTGCATCCTTTTTCCCACTGGTTGATGAAAAGAACTAAATCTTTTCTTTAAGAGTGAATTTATTTGCTTCCTATAGATAATGAAAACTATTAATATTATAGTGTACAGAGATACGACAATAGTCATGATTGTGATTATAATTGTGAATCTCAGGTAGCAAGCCTCCTTTGCCCAAAGTGGACACTTAATACTCCGCAAGTCAGCGATCTGGAACATTTAAGTGGATATTAGTTCACTGTTTTATATATTTCTTGATATATAATTATAATTCTTTGATAGGTAGCAGTAATCACCCACCTTAGTTTTGGTAGAATACTGCAAGAAATCAATGAAGAGGTAGTTGTCGCATACACAATTTAATGGGTTTTTAGAAATCCAGGCATGTTTCATTCCTTTCTTCACCACGTTTTGATAACTTTTTGACGACTTTTCATCAACCTATAGCATCACATAAAGGAAAATAAAACAATTATTATTGGTATCATACAATATAAAATGACTTACATTGACTGAATTGCAACACTCACCCAAAGATGTTGTATATTATTGTGGCTAATGTCTAAATTTTCGTGGCCATTCACCCACCAGTCCTCAAAAGCCACTTTGAATTCGTTGTGGCTTAAATTCAATAGCTTCAAATTATAAGTGTGAGCAAAAGGCGAAGCTCTTTTCACCATCCAGGAATTGTTTGTCAACTCTTTGTCCTCAAAATCAAGTTTATTGTATGCCAAAGATATTGACATTCGCTGCTTATTGTTACTGAACAAATACGACGAAATAATTTTCAAATTATTGTGTTCCATTTCTAAGTATATTAGGCTAAGTAGAGACGAGAAGGTTTGGCTGTAATAAAAGGTAAATTACATCACATAAGTAGTCTAATCGAATGAATGGATATCGAAAAGAGACGAAAATAAAGATTTACGTACCCAGATATTTCTACCAAAGAGTTATGGCATAATTTAAGCCTTTCTAATCTCACTAAAGACGAAAACAGTTTCGGCTTCAGTTCGCTCAATTTATTGTAACTGAGGTCCAATTCGAGCAGATTTATTTGATCGTTAAAAATGGCCTCCGGCAGTGTTGTGATGTCATTATATGCTAATGATATGTTCGTAATTAGCGGTGAATTGGCGAAAACGTCGTACGGTAGGGTTTCTAGACCACTTCTCTGAATATATATTTCCTTCAAGTTTGGCAAATCACCAAAAAGGTACTTGGGGAGCTCTTTCAGTGTGACGTCATTATTTAGTATTACCACTGTTTCAAGCTCCACATTGTTTTTGAACAAATTCTGCGGTAGCGTTGAAAATTTGTTGGAGAATAAAGTCAGTTTCTTTAATTTTCTTAAGGGCTTAAATATTGACGCAGGAAGTTCGTTAAGACCATTAGAGCTGAGATCTAATTCTTCGAGCACGTCGACGCCTGTGAAAAGATCTTTAGAAAACCAGGTGACGTTACTTTGCCACAGAGAAAGTTTTCTTAAGAAAGATAAATGGGAAAATATATTTGAAGATATATTGGTCATATGATTGTGACTAATTTCTAAAGTTTCCAATCTTTCCAAAGGTTTGAATAGCTCTTCAGAGAGGTTGATCGTGTTTGATCTAATATTGAGCCACGTTAACTTATTGATATCCATGAACAAATTGTCCGGGAGATGAGTGATCCCATTTATCGATAAAAGTAACTTTGTTAAGTCTTGTAATCCTGCAAAATGTTTTCTGTCGAAATATCCGGACAGATTCTTCGCATTTTGGAATATCAATGCCATTGTTTTTGATACTCCCATATTTGTCAAAACATCTTTGAATGAGGAGGTCGGTAATGGGCAATCTTTAAAACTGACAGATTTAAATGAACTCATACTGTTGGCACATTTTGGTAATTTGCTGTAGTCGAGACTGGTTGTGTTCTCGCATTTGATATTCAAGTAGATGTTTGGCAGTAAATTTATTTTTACCGTCCGACCTGAAAAGTTTATTAAAATTAATAAAAATATTGTGCAAATATTCAATACTTGTAACGCAAATTTAAAACTGAGAGAACATAACATAATCGGCTTTCAGTGAAGACATAAATTGGAAAAGGAAGTTTGTGAGAAATATTAGAAATACGTTTTATATACCAATTCTCGGCTTTAAAAGGTATTCGCAAGCGTCAACATTTAAGTGCACTCACCATCGATGTTGCAATTGAGTTCAACGGCGAGCGTGCCACCGCAAACGCAGTTAGGGTCACTCGGACACATCAGCCGCGCTGCACCAATTATTTGTAGCGTCAGCGCGGCCACCACTGCATACATTACTTTAGGATACATGGCTAAAACCACGCTGTCGCCAACAGCATTTACTTCGACCACTGTTCCCTCATATACTGCTTCAACATTTTGTATATACTCGGCCAATTCATGTTTCTCTTTTCATTGGACCTGTGAATAATTAGAAACTTGATATGAACGCTATAAAATTTATGTTGTACGAATGTATTGGTTTTCATTTGGTTTCGAGTGCCAGTGCTGGAATTGATTTCGCTATTCATAGTTTACACACATCGCGTACAAAAAGCGCGGGCAGATATATTGCCGACCGACAAATATAATGGAACTGTCCGTGCAATAACACGCTATCTTGGTACGGTGCACACAGCCATATTCTATCATTAAAATACTTCAATAAAATGTCTTAATTAACATATTGTTCGTAATATCGATAACCGTTATTAATGTTCCATATATTAATTTTGTAAAAGCAAATCGCTATACTGGTAAGTACACAATTAGTAAATTAATGTTAGTAGATCTGTATCTACTGCAGCATATGCCATATTTACTTAAATTAATTAGAAAATCCACTAGGATTTTTTACATATTTTTAGAACCTCTTCAATAAGAGTGCCTGCCCTAATGAAATAGCTGTTAATGAATTATTGAAAGGTTAATTTGTGGATATGTGTAATATTATTCTTATATCATGAGCCTTAGCTATTGAATTAAGGTAATTACACGGAACAAGTTTTAGCCACTTCCCGCAGTTTTCTTTTATAAAAAAATTCACCAGTGCATTCAATAATTGATTGTTCCGTCAAGTCCAGTTTAGGCTTAAAATGAGAGCATAGCAATCACATGGCTGACCACCGTGACACTCGGGTACTGACCGACATATTCCGACTCTGCCCGACATTGCACGACTCAACACACCATGGCGCTACCCAGTTATCACAATAACCGAATTAGGTTTTGACTTGTTTTTCCACGAAAAGCCACCTGTGTTGTATGCGACCGATATTCTCAAATAGGATGGATGTATAAATTTATGTTCTCGGAAAAGTTAGCTACTATTTTATTTGTATTTTATGGCCCGGTACGTTAGAAGGTACGGCCATGCGAAAAAATCGATTAGCTAACATTATGTTTCTAGCTAACAAGTGTCGTTTTAAACTCACAAAATCTTCGTGTGCTTCAGTTCGAAAAATGTCCTACATAATGATTTTTTTAAACTGATACAACAGGCTGATAGAGTTTTTTTTTTGTATAGAGCTCATGATTCATTTTATATTAAGTCCCCGAATTTAGTATAACAAAAAAATGTATGTAAATAGGTATGAAATATTTTTAGATATTTCAAATGACAAACTGTTTTTCTTGTGTTTGTTTATTATACAACATTATTTTTAGAACATTAATACTTTTTTCATTGTTTTTTAACCGACTTCAAAAAGGAGGAGGTTCTCAATTCGTCGCGATCTTTTTTTTTAATATTAATTATTTGTTAACAATGCATTCTGATACTTACAAACCATACTTGATAAGATAGTAATAATTACTACCAGTAACTAGTTTCTGCGCATGACATTGCCCACAAAGTTGTTCTATACTACAATAATTGCCAATGCTAGGCGACAGGCTATCAGATAATTCCGAGAAACAGTCCAGTTGTTAGTCTTCGACGTGAATTTATCGAGTAGGGAAATATCTTGCGTTCCGAGACCTTCCCGAAGACAAACGAAATTGGATCGAGGATATATATTGTGTCTTATGTCACAGCTCTACGGTCTAGATAAGTTCCAAATCGATATTATGGATGGATATTTTATTTGCGAGAAGAAATAAGGCAATATTTTATTTATGTGTTTGATGTATGAGCAGTTCTTTGGTATTAGTTTATTACATTGTTAGCTTAGAGGTATTGTGTCCATTGCTTATAATAACAGTTATTTTGATAGATTATCTACTTTTGTTTTTAGATTTTTATGTTTTATATCCACAATATTTTTCACAAGAATTTAATTTCGAGTTCAGAGTTACTGTGTTTTCCATTAGATTCTCAGTAGCAATTGAATTGTGCCGACAAGAATTGTATTAGTATTAAGCAGACCAGTGATACATCTATTGAACCCGTAGAGGATACAGGCTTGATTAATATTATTATTTATATTTCCAAGACATAATTTCTATATTCTCATTTTTTGTGCTCGGGGTACTTCGAATAATAAGCTCAAAGGAATAGTTCTCTTTTATTTGAGCTCAACCAAGCCTTACATTTCGTCGCTGCCTACTGCTCAAACGAATTTACTCAACGCTCAAGAGGCGCTGCCCTCAAAGATTTCAATCCTCCTTAATGAACACACAATTTATGTACTTACAACAACAACATTTGGGATTGAAATATTAGGTAGATGCTTATAAATTAATTTAGTTTCTGAAGCCAGAAACCAGTGCCTAACCTTTATATAATTAAACAGAATATTATACCAATCTAAATTATATTATAATATATATACAATGTTTTTTTACTTGACATTGTGGTCCGTACAGCGTTCGATCACAATTTCACCTGATGGTAAGTGACGATGTGTTTTAAGATGAAGCACGCTTCCCTTGAAGATACCTATTCATTTGTAACTTAAAGACCCCCAAATTGCACTTGTAAGGAAATGCAGACTCGGAAAATGGAATGTAACTTTATCTATGAAAAAAAAGGAAAAACAAAAGATAAAAATATTAAATTATTTTGGGACTACACAGAATAGATCGAACTTGTTTGTCGCAGTAAATAAATAATAGAAAAAGGTAAATCAAATTTATTGAAGCGACTTTTAATACCCAAGATCCTTTGGCTAGTTTCCCCCAGGATAGGAAACATGGTGGGGCCAAAAATTAAGTTTGCATAAACAAGGGTAGAACTTTGATCACATGTTTTCCTTTTGAAATAGTTTTGATGTACCTAACTAAAATTTGTCCACACTGATAAGTATGTGAATTGTTTTTATATCGAAACAACACGATAAACGAATAAATACACTAGTCTTTTTAAATAGTAGAATCGTATAGAAATCAAAGTGTTTTAGAAAAAGAAGAAATATATAATGGGACGGTAATGTTGCTGCAATTTTATGTTATTTGTTTTTACAGACTGCAAGATGTCTTGAGTCCGATTCCCAGGCCGAGCAAAGTGTTATTTTGTATTACTACGAAATTCTTAATTGCTACTGGTGCTGCCGCCCGGAGTTTGGGTTTTTTTTGGATGTTATATTATATGGGACCTAAAACATACCGGCCAAATGTGGATAAATGCAATAGTACATCTTTTCCTAATCCTTCAGTATCGACAGGCGTACGACGACGGTACACAGAAACTACATACATTCGGGTTATCCTGTGTGTAAGTAAACCTTTAGAACCGAAATAGCTTCCAACGGATCACACAAATATTTACTCCGAGTGTGCTTTGTGGGGATGGAAGCAACTAATGACGCAGAAGCAAAAATATATATAAATAGCTGTCATGGTATATATATACATACATATATTGCAATAAAATAAATTTGCGAAAGCAGATTTTATTTAGTTTTAATCGCCACGTTTTCTTTTAACTTGTCACGTTTTTTTAAGTGTCCTTTTCTAAAATTGTAATTACTAACAGCTATACTGCACTACTTCGCTTTACGCGGAACAAGCTCGCCACATGCTTTAGTATTGCAGTATCATTATTGGATGTCGATTTAATAGAAACTATGATGAGGTAAAAATAAAAATGGTAACTGGATCCTACCTCCTACTATTCAAGTAGGAGGTAGGACCCAGTTACCATTTTTATTAAAATTTTAGTGTTTTAAATATCAATAGCCTTACATAACTTGTGTAGGAATTGCATTTTTAATACCGTAATATTTTGTACACGTTTCATTTTCTAGAAACAATTTTTCTTCAAACTTTTTAATACTGTTCCATTCTCGACAAAAAGTTTCATCGATTCAATCCGATTATCTCTGCGGCAGAGAACAGATATGGCACAAATACTATAAACGAGGCTACAGGCAGACGCCACCGGCATATGCGGCTGGCGTTCGAGATAAATGACCACTGCATTACAACTTTTTCACGGAAACTAACTTACTAAGTGACTAAGTAACGTAACTACAGTTTTTGTTTGCTTGTAATATATTATTGTTCTCCTTGTTTGTGGCTTGGCAGAGCTGGAGGAACGGTATGCTCCAAATTATATACTACATACCATCACACTAGGTAGATTTGTGATAAAAACATTTGGCAGAGGTTTTGCTCCAGAAACGATTAATTGATAAGTTATTAGCCCTACGCAATAGGAGACGACTCTGTTGCGATGGTAATAACGGTTATAATTATTTGACCAACATATCTACTAATGTTCAACAGCCGCAGTCGGATTAAAAATGTGAATATTGACCTGCTTCTAGAACAATATTTAAAAATATGACCAAAACACATTATTATAAGAACATCGCATCAGTATAAGCAGTTCTGTTTGGAACGGTGTACTTATAGGTCTATATAGTATGGTTCTTACAAACATAACTATTTAAGAAAATAAATATTATTTTGTACCTATATTTGCATGAAACTGTAAATAAATCTCAACGAAGCACTTACGGTGTTGCACCAACCAAAAAACTAACGTTTACGTTCAGGAATATGGGTAACAAAATCTAGCAACACAGTAATCTATTCGTTAGTGAACTTTTCAGCCGCACCGAATAATCCTTTCGGATTAACCGATTCGTACCACAAACATAAAATGGTTACGTGCGTTTTGAAAGATGGGTTTCGATGTAAGCCTAAGCGGAGAATTATTAATAGTAGGTAACATTGTTCACCAAGGGATGGAAGTGACAGATTACTAACAAGTGTGCATTTAAGAGCTTTAAACCCTACGAATTTATAATCTGTATTTACGCTCGAGGGATACGTAGTAATTTTTCCTTTATCTACAAGGAAAATTCTTAGACGTAAAAACATGTCACAAAATAATTCGGAATGTTTTTTGTTTTTTAACTCGCGTTTCTCGAAAGTATTTATTTTAAATTAGTATCAGACTTAAACAGGAGATCAATTATTTAGGATTGTCGTTAACTTAATCTACATCAAACATTATGCAAAATTCATCTCAAACTACTCGTATCTATTGATTTCATACAGTTACGCAAATAATACATTGAAATAAAACTACTTTTTACGAATTTTACACCAAATTCTGTTTCCAAATACATTAAATTAAAGAAAAAAAAAAAAAAATTCCTATTCATAAAACATGAATTAAACCATCTGAGTACACTAAACTTTATAGTAAAATGACTTTAATAATACTACCTAATACTTTTAACCTTAGAGAAGACCCATGCTCAATAAATAGTTGGACAGCCATAAGGCTAACGACCACTTCTAGTATAAGTTTATTTGTATAAACACTCACTGCACTCACCTCTGTTTTTAATTAATATAGAGACAAACAGAAATTCCCCTTTATAATACAAGTACTATGCAAGTAGGTACTGAAAACAAGCTACGATGGCTCAAGTTTCGGAATAAGGAAGCCCCACTTGGGAACCGTCAGGCCCTTAATCAAACTGTTAAGCGAGAGCTCAAGAAGTTAGTTGGAGCTCTCCGCGACTAAAGCAAAACATAATTGTTACTACTGTTTGTACAGTAGGTACAGTGACTAGTTAGTTAAGAAGCCACGTGAAGGGTACTTAACATGGCAATCGTACAACGGTAGGAAATTTTATCTACCGTTTTAATGAAATTAATTTAGGGGAAAATGTCTCACAGCTGTGTGTGGGAACACAAATCATCGGTGAGATACTTTAAAAAAATGTATAATACGTAAATTGATTCTTTTGTTTATCAGATATTTTTAAAAACGAACGTTGTTTCAGTATTATCATAAACAAATCATGGACATACATAAAATATGTTTCCATAGGGTGTACGTATTGTATTTGTATCGTTAAAATAAAATATATTCTTTTATTTTGTTATTTAGCGTGATCACGTGCGGACTATAATAGATCATGGATGATGGATCATGGATGCTGTAAAGAATCTGAAAAGTCGGGATTAAAATAATTTTAATATAGTTAATTAGCGATTAAATCGGAGTAAAATGTTTGTTTCGTATTCGACGTTTTATCACATAGAACAAGAAAATCGTTTTTGTTAGATTTTTCATTTTAATTCATGTAGGTTACACGATCAGCTAATTTTGGATTCAAAAACATGTAGTTGATAATAATACAATTACTATGTGTATAAAAACTACTGACGATATTCTGTACATATTTTTCCTTACTCATTGACAAATGGTTACGGTATCAGAAGACCAAATTAACTATTATTATAAAGCTTTAATACTGAAATCACACACAATAAACAATAAAATCATTACTACACGTAATGATTTTATTGTTTAAGCCTTTGTATTGGATTTTTTTATTGTTAGATAGTTATTTAGTTATCTGTTGATATGTTTTAAAAGCGAGTTTTGGAGTCATTTAGTTACAATAATCATTTTACACCAATAATATTTTTTTTGCATAGTGTTATTATATTTCGAAAAACGTATGTTACCTACATTTTACTTTTACTATACAATTTTTAGGACTAATATTTTATTATATCATGCTAAGGTATAAACCTTTTATGCCTGTTTATTTTCACCCACGCAGGTCCCATCAATATTTACAATCAACTTTATCACAAGCATATAAAAGCTAATTTCGTATAACAAAGAAAGCCTGAAAATAAACTCCCGGTATCAGATGCGGTGAGGTCGTAAGCTCGTCGGATTTAAGGCTTCGCATTCCAGGTGTTATGTTACTGAGGTACATTTTCTCTCACAATTAGACGGGTTCAGCAAATTGATGTTGTTTATGAGACACAGGGTAACACTGGGTAACACTCCGTTACTCAGTTATAATGAGGTTTTTAGCAGTCAGTTGAAATTGGAGTGTTAGGTGAATAATAAGGTATTTTATTCCACGAGGAGAATTGGCTTGATAATACTTAAATCTCCACGAATATTTAAAATAACATTTTTCCGGAGAAAAATACAAACTGTTGTTTACATGAAAAAAAGTTAATACGCCTATTCGTATAGCTTTTTTTGAAATAAGGATAACTGAATCAAATATTTTATTTTATTTATGGACAGGAAATAGATCACAAGACTTTTAGGATTCAATTGTTAAAAGTATTAAAAACAATGTTGTAGAAAAAAACGTTGAAAGATGCGAAACCAACACCACTATAAAATTCGTAAAAAGTAGTTTTATTTCCAGAAATCAGTTAATGTTCTATTTTCACAATATTTTATTCTCAGTTATTATTTCTCTACCGCAGTGACTTACCGCGACCAAAAAAAAACAACTAGCCGTAAATAGCGTTTTTGTAAATAAAAGTTTTAAATAGACGTTTTTAATAGAGAATATTATAGAGATAATCATATAAAAAATATTATGGTATTCCAATTTACAACGCAATATTGCCAATACAAATAAGCAGAACTTTTAAAACTTATTTAGGAAAGTATGTTAAATTGTTACAGTAACTATAGAAATTAGGAACAACAAATTAGACGCTTACCTAAACCAAGTTTAATAGGTACTAAAGTATGTATCAGACACATACGTTTTGTTGTAAAAGTGTCAATTAGATAATTAGTCCGTCGCCTGTAAAACTAACTAACTTTTTTATTTTTCGTCTGGGAAATAAATTGAACTCACTAAGGGGTTTTTTACGCCACTTAGCTTTTTGTCTCTGTCCTGTAATTATGGTGAACAGGGCAATGACCGTGTCGTTAAGGGATCAACATTCACTGGCATTTATATTATTATACTCGTAGGATAAAGACGAGAGTTGCCAATTACTATTAGACAGTTTTCATAGGTAAATATATATAGGGAAGATACTCTTAAATGTATATGAATTTAATTTGTTTTAATGTATAACGGTTAAAATATAATAGATCATATACCGACGGTTTCCGACGAAAGTAAAATTTTGAGAGACATTAGGCTATCCTATGCTATAGCCTAATCTCTCTCAAAATGGAAGGACCTGTGCCCAGCAGTGGGACAGCAATAGGTTGATGATGAAGAATAGAAACTAATAGGTATTTCTTGATTTCTTTCTTGCATGGTGTGTACCCAATTATTTTTTAATTTACGTAAAAATTCAATCTCATATTCTTCTCTCTATATCTCGCTTTTTACTAGTTGACAGCTGTCAAATTTCTGTATAATAAAAAAATATTATTATTTATTTGGACCGTACAAACACATAGCATAAAATTGCGATGTCATTTTCTACTAAACGAATATTTTATAAATATTAAATTTACAACAACATTTCTAACAAATTACGTCCAATACAGACAGGCTACGATTGAACAATAGTTTGTAATACTACAGTGCATTAGTAGCAGCGGTAATATAAATCAATAGATAGTAAATAACATCGCGAAGTCCAATATTTGTGAAACTATTTTCCAATAAATAACATTTCTTATGTATTTCGTATTCCTTTAAACATTTTTAATCACTTGCTTTCACCTGTATAGAAGGGGAAAAAAGGGGGGCCCTTTTTGTGACAGGCACGTGCAGCTGACAAGAATTTTATAAACGCACGTAGACATACAAAACTGATTTTGTTTACGACTACGAAACATATATCAATATAAGAATTGGTTTTGACGTGACGAAAATATATTACTTCAAAGTTTATCATAAATTCGTATTACAATTGAAATTCTTTTAAAATTTTGCGTAATAATAAGATATAAAATTTTAGTTCTCGAACTATTTAAACATCAAAGCTAAGTAAAGTTATTCTTGTAACTTAATTTAGGACGCCGCGCCGACGGGTATAAAATCGTCTTTGAATATAAAATAAATTCTATTTTTAAAAGTAACAAAACGTGCCAATTTGCGTGAGTTCGTTAAAAAAAAACACCGAGAAACTTCCACCTGACTGCAACTTAGATAAAAATACTTCTTAACGTTTTTTACTGAAAATTGCCTGTTACTCTTTACTTATATAAATTGCAATAAACTTGAACGAGGTAAAGCGTCCATACAATACCGTTGATAGTAACTCTCCTGCGCTGGTATAAACCCCACTAACATTAAAGACAGATAACGCCGCGGAAGGAAAAAGAAACATCGTACTGTAATAAAATCCTACTTACGTGATAACACAATAAAAACTAGAGCGGCATAGCACATAACATAATTCTATTACTAACATAAAACTCCCATCAGCATTGTTTACAAAAAACTGTCGTAATAATTTTTATTTCCTTTGCCTTTCTGACGTCACAGTACCTGTTGTTCTTTCTGTTTGCAGATCACTCAAGTGATAACAATGGAGAACAATAGAATACTCGGACGAGTTTAGGGTTGGTATTCGGGCTTTTATTGTTTCAGGGTCATTCATTTAATTAATTTATCATTTGGGGCGGTAAAGTGACAAAAGTGCGGCCAACCCTACTCGTTTCCTTATCTCAATTTAAATAGTTGGAGTCTGCTGTATTGTTGTCTGTTTTCATTGAAATTAACTAGGTCGATTGTGTCGGCGATCTAGGGAAGCTGAGTGTAATCCATCATTTGGGTGGTTTTAGCCTCACGTTCGTTATTCAATACTGTCGTCTTGTCTGTTTTTGTAATGTTTATAATTATAATTTTCGAGTCCAGAATGTAAATTTCTTTCTGTATTTACCTAGATTTTATTTTGTGGAAACTACAGTAACAATGACAAATATTATAAAACTTGCATTCAAAAAATCAATGAAGTACACGACCCTTAGCTAACCTTAGATATTATATAATATAAGTAGTAATAGTTCCATCACTGCAAAAAAATAGGTTAAGTTTCATTCTGTTCTAGTTTTTATTGTAATACATTTGATCTTAATAAAAATATATCCACATAACTACTTATGTGGGTATATTTTTTGTTTAGATCGAATATATTATAATAAAAACTTAAAATAAAAGCTTTTTTAATTAGTACCTTAAAAAAGCTCCTTATAACAGATGAGAAAAGATTTTTACTGGAATTCATGACAACAAAGAATGATAAAAAATAATTTGATTAAAACTTCTTTGAGCAATTGGTTTGAGAACCATCCATCGCTTCGAAACTTGAGAGTATCTCTGTAAAGGGAGTAATCGATATACCGAATGGCACAGCTACTGAAACTTGACCTTCTATGTCGACTGCATTCTACAAATAAACTATTATAAAACCCTGACCTAGCGTCAGGTCACGGTTTTGTAAATATCTATACCTATGAATATTTTAGTGACCTAGGAGACCTTGGTGCGTTGTAGTTCTACTCATGTATGCACTTTCCTTTACATAAAACACTTATGTAATATAGATAATTCACGATTAGTAACGGTTAAATTCCAATGACAGATTTTCAATAAAAAATCTTCAATGAAATATATTTTAACAACTTTCCTACCTACGCATTGTTTTAAATAAGTATAGAAATTGAATCATTGAAAAAATTCATGAGTGAAAAAATATGACGACCCAATTAGTCCAGCGGTAGCTAACGCTGCCTTTTCTGCTATGACAAATGTTTGTGTGATTAGCATAAGCATTTGTATCCGAGTCATGGATGTATCTATGCATGTATGCTATATGACAAATGTTTGTGTGATTAGCATAAGCATTTGTATCCGAGTCATGGATGTATGTATATAGGCCACCATCTGGGCTGTATGACTGTTTTGAAGCGGTGATGGATGAAGTGCTTTATAAAGCCTGTCATAGTACAAATAAATCGATTATTACATGTGGCGACTTCAATGTTAATTTATTAGAAAAATCAGGTTCCAGCATTAAAATCATCAACCTTTTTCAGTCATACAATCTAAGTAACATATTCTTGGAGCCTACTAGAATTACTGCTACTTCAGCTACATGTTTGGATAATATTTACACCAATATTATACCAGATCAAAAGAAAATTATAAACCTACTGGACTCCGATCACTATGGACAGCTGATCTGTTTTCATAGTGAAAAGAGAAAAGTAGCAAAAAAGGATATCACAGTTAATCCAAAAACACATGGTCGCTTGGAGGCATTTAAAAATAAACTTAGTCATAAGTTACCTTTATTACCCTATAATAGTGACCCTAATAAGCTTTATGATTCTTTTTTTAATATTTATTGCAAAGATTTTAATTCTACTTTTACACCCAAGACGATCAGAGTTAATGGAACTGCATCTTTCAGTGAATGGGCCACTGTTGGTATTCATAAAAGTAGGAAGAGACTTTATGAGCTGTACAATGAAAGAACTTATATCACTACCCCGGAGTTTAATTCTTATGTTAAAAGCTACTCCAAACTATTTAAGAAGGTTTGTTGTATAGCAAAGTCTCTTTATATTAGCTCGAAAATAAGAAATAGTAATAATGTTATTAAAATGACCTGGAATATTATCAACAGTGAAACAGGGAGATCTGTTGGCCGTAACAGTGAATATAGTCTTATTATTGATGAACAAATAATTAAATCAGACTTAGAAGTTGCCACCGCATTTGAAAATTTCTTTACGGGTATTCCTGTTCTGGTCACTAGATCCTTAAATTCATCACCTACTGTTGCAGAGAACCTACTTAGGGAAAACGTAAAAGCTAGCTTTATTGAATTTAATTTTAAACATGTTAACAGTAGCGATATTATTAAAACTTTCAATACACTAAATGTAAAAAAAACTGCAGACCTGTGGGGAAATTCTGTTGACGTTGCCAAATTTATTATTCACATTGTAGCACCCACTTTATCCTTTATATTTAATCAATGTATTGATAGTGGTAAATTCCCTGATCTTATGAAAAATAGTAAGATTATACCTTTGTTTAAGTCAGGTAGCACATCAGACCCTACTAATTTTAGACCGATTTCAGTGCTACCAACATTCAGTAAAATTTTTGAAAAAATAATTTTAGATCAATTACAAAGTTTCTTTTACGCCAACAACCTAATTAATAGAAAACAGTTTGGCTTTACCAAGGGTCGTTCAACAACCGATGCCGGTGTTGAACTTCTAGGTCACATTTTTGATGCATGGGAAGAGTCACACGATGCCTTGGGTATCTTTTGCGATTTGTCTAAGGCATTCGATTGCGTTCTTCACGATACATTGATCAGGAAGTTACACCACTATGGCGTGAGGAACACTTCTCTGAATCTTCTTATTTCGTACCTGGGTAAGAGGATTCAGAAAGTGGACGTCAATGGAAAGAGATCCCCGGGGTCGGTTGTTACTATGGGAGTTCCGCAAGGTTCAATTCTTGGCCCTTTTTTATTTCTAATTTATATTAATGATTTCCCCTATCTGATGGGAGATAATCAAGAGATAGTGTTGTTTGCAGACGATACCTCGCTTTTATTTAAACTAAAACGTCAGCAAAGAACTACATACGATGTGGACACTGGTATCTCGAAAGTGGTACATTGGTTCAATGCAAATAATTTAGTTTTGAATGAAAACAAAACTAAATGTATTAAGTTTACAACGCCTAACGTCAGACAAGTTAAAACCAGTGTACTAGTTAACGGTGGAGAGTTGGATCTTGTAGATACCACTGTATTTCTAGGCATTACCTTAGATGCTAAGCTTCAGTGGGGCCCACATATAGAGAAATTGTCGAAGAAGCTTAGTTCTGCAGCTTATGCCGTTAAAAAAATTCGTAATTTAACGAATATAGATACAGCTCGGTTAGTTTATTTTAGTTATTTCCATAGCGTGATGTCATACGGCATTCTACTGTGGGGGAATGCTGCTGACATCCAAACTATTTTTGTGTTGCAGAAAAGGGCTATTCGATCAATTTATAACTTAAGTCCCAGATATTCACTGAGGGAGAAATTTAAAGAAATTGATATTATGACTGTTCCATCACAGTATATTTACGAAAATCTTTTATATGCTTACAAGAATATCAATCTCTTTGAAAAGCATTGTGATATCCATAATATTAATACTAGGAATAAGAATAAATTTGTTGTTCCTGCAACTAGGCTCCAGAAAATCAGTAAATCCTTTAGATGTCAATGCATACGCTTTTATAACAAAATTCCAACCCATGTACAGACATTAAGTCTCAGCAGATTTAAATCCTTTATCAAACAGAGACTTTGTGCTAAAGGCTACTACGTTATTACTATACGTTAAAAGATTACATGGATGATAAAACTGCTTGGGATTGAATAGTTCTAATGAACCGGGCTATCGAACGTCTTTTACTGTAATTTATTATGATTTGGACATTATTTTTTCATGACATTGATGTTAATTATTATTATTATTTTTTAATTTTTTTTTGTTGACATTAATTTATATCTTGACATGAATTGTATAGGTATACCTATAGATTTTTAATTATTATTATTATTTGACTTTATTTATTTTATATTTTTGACATTATGTTAATGTTATGTTTTGACATAATTATTTTATATTTGACATTATGTTGATTTTTATGCATTGGGATTATTTATAATATACATATCTATGTGAATGTGAGCACTTTGTAGGTAGATAAACATACGCTTACAAACTAATGTCTGGCGGCTTTGGGTTTTTGAAATGGCCTACGCAAATGTCCCGCTGATCTTGCATAGACGTGCGTCGGGTCGTTAAGCTCCCACAATAATGGTTTGAGCTAAACGATGGCTGACGTATGCGTGCTGTCAGTATGGACAGGTCAACTCAAAGCTGCACTGGTGCTTTCTTCAAAAGGCCATCCCAGACTTTAACTTACATCGTCAGGCTCACATATTGTAACCAAAATGTTTGGACTTTAAAAGAGACCATGATTCTCTGAGTTTGTTTCGGCATTTCTTCTCAGAGGTCGTCAGTTAGGAAATGCCGATGTCAACTAGATACTAAAAAAAAAATGTACATGACTTGTAAAAGTGTCTTTAAAAAGATCTATTTACAGAAATAAACAATCATTCAATCATTCAATCAATCATTCAATCATTCATTCAATCAATCAATCATCAATCATTCAATCATTCATTCATAATATGTACTTATGTATTTAAAAAAAAAAGTATATTATGTAGTATATCAACCAACTAGTATCCGTAACATAAGCCTCGCTGCTTACCACGAAACTAGATGGCGCTGTGTCATAATGTCCAGGAATATATATTTATTTAAAAATATCAGTAATATGAAATCGTTATAATAATTGAATTTGTAACACACCACCAACTAGAGAAAGCAAAAAAATACTCATTATGTTATTAATTAGCCAAAGTAATAGAAAATCAATTAACCTGCCCGTTTGAGTCAGCTCGCTCAAACAGTAGCAAGAGCAAGTACCTAATATTAATTAATTCTTGATTAAACTACCTTATTGGTCTAGTCACAAGCTAAGCTACTAGCGTAAGCTTCTTCAATGGGTTCAATCCCAAAGCCAAGCTGTGTTAATGGGTTTTTTTATGAAGTTCGTAATAGCAGTGCGGAGATTGAATTTATACCCTGGTAAATGGCGATAGAAAGGACTATTACCATGAACAGGATATTAACAAGTATTCCATGGGACCTAAACATCCAAAGAAAATTTTGAAACAGACGTGACGTTCGGTTTAGATAAATAGATAAGTAGGATATTTTCGTAATTTCTGTCAGAGTTTTTGGTTGTAGTCGATAAAAACTACATTTTCGTTTCTAATTCTCTTTTGAAATAAACAATTGACAAAAAGTAGCCCCTAAGCTGTATGTACGCATTCATTTATATTGCAACGTAGCCCGTAACGTTCTCAGTTTTCATGACATATTTCTGAGTTACATAAAAACATGTTTGAAGTCAAAGTTCTTAATGCGATACGTTCCGGAGAATTCCCGCGGGGCAGTGGGTAATGCGCGGTCGTGACATATCTTTTTTATAAAGATATCTTCCTCTGGATGGGATAAAAAAATGACAAAGGAAACTATTCCCTGATGTAATTAAAATATGACTCACGGCGATGTGATACTTATGTTGAAATCTATAGAGACCACCTTTGATTGCCTTAACTAGCAAATGGGCTTCAACAACCCGACTGATGGTAAGCGACTTCATTAGTAGAATATGGATGCCAGCAATACTTGAGGTATTAAACGTTTCAGGACTAACCCTGAAACAAACTCGCTTTTGCTTTTAGACCTACAAATTATCCCACTGCTTGGCATAGGTCTCCTCTCAGTTGATAGGGAATAGGCCACCAAGCTAGCCTAGTGCGGGATGGCAGACGTCACACGTCATTGAAAAAGAAGTCTCAATAACGCAGGTTTCATCATAATGTTTTCCTTCGCCGTTTGAGCATTAGACAAATACGCACGCAAGTTCGAAAAGTCAGTGGCGTGGTCATACCTTGGGTTTCAACTCGAGACCTTTAATTTACCACCAGGCAATCAAAGTTTTTTTTGAGAGGCTACCTTAATACGTAAG
This sequence comes from Craniophora ligustri, assembly GCA_905163465.1. NCBI lineage: Eukaryota > Metazoa > Arthropoda > Insecta > Lepidoptera > Noctuidae > Craniophora > Craniophora ligustri. The sequence continues at coordinate 9,265,687 of LR990965.1, read as the reverse complement.
TAATAAAGTCTCATTTGTCTGTAATTTAACTTATATTACTCATCTGCTCTCAAACGGACTCCACATTAGAATAATATTATGACTTTATTATTTAGCAACATTACTGGTTACTCGATAAGGAACAATTCAAACGCGTTTCAGATAATACTTACGGGTACTGAGCAGTTAGTAGTTTATTTAAGAATATATTTAAGCATTTTCTTATGAACTAGTAACCACTTCTTAAATGAAATCTATTTCATAATCAGATCTGATTGCAAAAGGATCAATCTCTTAAAAACCAGCTGTAAGTTTTGTTGCCCTGCATATATGTAAAACTACTATAGAAAAGATAAATTTATAGAAATAAAATGAACTAAGTTTTTACTACTCGAACTTTAGTATTGACATAACAAGCACACGTAGGATACCTTTGATACCTTTGACTATATGTAAGGGCAACAGGACATAACATCACAATCTATCCAGTGCTGCTAAACAATAGAGGCGTCGACGATTGTCGAAAGGACAGGCAGCAATGTATTGTTATACACCATACAATACATCAAATTCAGAGACCTTTGGGAGCCTTTGGATGAACGTATACTCCAAGTTTAATGTTGAGGGTATTACTTGGAGCAAATACGGTAGGAAAACAGCCTATTGTTAACCACGACAACAACATAATAATTGTGTAAACCTCAATTGCCATGATATCTATTAATAAATAACAAAATGAAAACCTTGTATCTAATTTTGGAATTCATTGCCTGAAGGCCGCGAGCTCAGTTAGAAATCGACCAATAAAACAAAGCCTTTCAAACCAGTCTCAATATAATGGATTGAATTCTCTGTTATTAAAACAGAAAGTTCCAGACGCAAGGACGAACAATTTTGAAAAGGTAACCCCAAAATTATCACAGCAAAACTTAGAAGAACTCATTTTAAATAGATTCACTCGAAAATGAACATCTGCCCTCCGCTTTATTTAAGCGCGCTATGCAGATGACGAATCCCCTTTTTAATTTCACTGAAATGGAACAATGCCAACATAAAAACATCCAAGAAAAAATATTAGGGGAAAAGTCCGCTTAAATAAGTAAGAAGAAAAATTTTTATATTGAAAAATTTTTGATTAATGTTCGATCAAGGCCGGCAGCGTACAATCTTACGGATCGACGAAAACAAATTTACCCATCCCATATTAGCCCCAATTATGGACTATATTTTATGTATTATCTATATTGATTAAGTAAAAACGTAATTAAAAAAACAAGTCTAAAGAAGAAAAAACCGGGTCATATCCTCAAAAGAAAACTAAAAAAGTAATACGATCGTGAACAAAAGCCACCAAATCTTATGAAAAACGAAAGTACACGAGGAAAAATGATTCAATGCAACTGTGCAAACAAACTAGAAGCAGAAAACAAGGTAGCAAAAAAGCGAAGGATTCTTTAGTAAAGATCTCACGAGGAATGGAACGACTGCCTATGTCGGTATCAAAGGCGCTAATTAATTAACTCGAGCGCTCGTGACGCTATACAATATGACCCCCGGGTGTAAACGAGGGTAAACGCCAAATAGACACTTATGTATCCGTAAAAGGCGTAATGTGGACTATTGTACGCATTCCAGTATTTACTCCAGCAACCAACGATTCCGTAAATACACTCGAGTTATGAAAATTAATGTACAATGGACGGAAAATGCTATACACTATGGAGCGATGGTTATCAAAATAAATTGTCTCATAAAACCTAATGCGCAATGCTGAAGTGTTGACGTCAAGATAAAATTACGGTTGAAAAAGTAACGCTCATAAAATACACGTCGTATTTTTTTTCGTCATTATTCGAGCCCTTTTTATTCGCCGCAAGCGGATTGTTTTTAGCACCAAGTGGAAGTTTTAAACTAGAACAATTGCGAGAGTTTTTGTACAGTTATTGTTGCCGGCGTTAAGCCCGTATCGCGAGATGAAATATTACTTACACACACACACACCAAACCACTGCGCTGGCACGGTATATGAACCCCATTTTTGTTTATGTTAATGTTACGCTCCATATTGTGAGGTTTCATTACCATAATATTAGCTCGCGGCTCATAGATAATAGAAACGGAAGAAGTGTGACGGTTATAATAAGTATTTTTAATTTATGCCGAATAATGAACACGTGCTCTTGAAACCAAATGAAATATTAACAGTAATAACATACTACATACAAACGTTATAACAAATGTCAATGACAATCAATTTAATTTCAATAATATATTAAAGTAACTTACCTGTTGCAATGAGTCTTGATCCAAACACTTAATAACTAACAATAAATTTAACACCAATATTTATAATTTAACTACCAAATTTTTCTAAAGAAACGTCCAATTGTGGTTGTAATCTCTGAATCAAATTGAGACAAATCTCTACGCCAATACTGTTGTAGAGGTCAGCGTAGACCAGACAGCGCTACGAGGGCTACGACGCGACTGCCGTGCTACGCCGCCGTCAGCTACGGCTACAAACAGCAACTGCAAATAAAGACGGCATTAGTCGTTCGGCGATCGGCGGAAACAGCCGAACAGAATACGATGTTATGTACAAAGTTATTTAAGGGCGTTTACAAAGTAGCTTGATTTTACTCGCAGATTGTCATCATTACGATATGACTGAATTGGATAAAAATTTAAGTTGATGAAGTAACGCCGGATTTCTTTGATATTTTAGAAAGGATACTTAGGGTTTAATTTTTAAGCTTTATTACAACAATATTGAAACAAATTAATCTGTTTTAAAACTGTTGAAATGTTTATTGCTATTCTTTATGTTTTTTCTTTTATTCCTGTTCACGAGTTTATTCCCCAGCTAAGAATAAACAACCTTGTTTTGTCCCGTGAGTGTCGTAAGGCTGAGGGCATTCTCCACCTGTGCACTGATAACACCTTAGGTACGTACTTACGTCGAAATTTGTATTCCTTATGGGTCGTGAAGGTGTAATAGCAAGCGCACCACGAAGGACCAGAAATTCGTTATACCGTACAGACGTATTCCATTAACGCGATCAATTGAAACAAATGCGTGCGTGCTTGCGTGAAACATTAAATAACAAGATGAATGTTTTTTTCATTAAATTACACGGCATAACTAAAGTACAGCACACAGTGTAAAACACGAAAGGGTAAACGTTATTAAGAGTAATAATTTTATACTCAATGTTTGTACATAATTAGGTTTATTATTCATTGTCATTATTACCTTCAATCCAGATGCACCCGAGATCATATATTTATATATCGATCTGAAGATGTCTGATATGATTTATTTATTTTATTTTATTGTATGTTTGTCTGTCTGTTACACCATCACGCTTTAGCCACTAAACCGAATTAGATAACATTTTGAATGTAGCAATAGATAAAATCTCGGTAAAATATATAGGATAGAAATCATCCTCTAAAAGATCGAAAAGGGGGATGGAAGTTAAAAAAATTAAAGTAAAAAAGAAGGCCCAAATAAATATAAGATTGGAAAATATTACTAATTGTACCCCAACAAAGTCATAAGAAAAAGCTATTAATTCTTTATCATTAAAACAGTCCAAATATTTTTATTGAAGGCACTACACCCACTATATCATGTTTAGAGAGAAAGAATCACTCATTAAAACACAAAGTACAACAAACAGCTATCAAAGATCAAATAATATACCTAACTTTAACATAATTCCTAAGTACAACATGTGTACTCATGGGATAACAAACTGATAAAATCACAGCTAAATACGTCGTTATGTTTTTTGTGCGCGCCAGAAATTGGCGGGCCGTTTTTATGTGAGACGATTCTTTTATGACACAATGTGTACAGATTTTGTCTTCTACTATGATGTAAGAAAATAAAAGTGAACGTTTTATTACAATTAAGAACGACACGTTATTTTTGTCACTTACTTTTTTTTGTTTTTTTTTTATAGGCGTTGTTGTCAAGCTACTAATAATCTGAAATTGAACTACCTTCTCCAAATGCCTTTCACATAATTGAGTGCTTACTTGGTATTGCATTTTGTGTATAATTGGAACTATTTAATAAGCATCATATAATAAGCGCGAAACCAAGTTTTCTACAACTCTTATATCAATCAGCCTGAGCATTGACGTAGAACTACATCTGCAAAATTCATGCTCGCATTGACTAGATCATTAAGGCAGTTCATTTACTTTAAAATATATCATTAAGTAGATTGTCAACCAAATGCTCTCATTACAACGTAAATATGTACTCGAGCTTTTATCCATACCTATAATTAATGTATGTATCGTACGTATATAATATATACGTATCATTAATCATCACCAACCCATTTAGTGTCCCACAGCTGGGCATGGGTCTCCTTCATATAAGACGGATTAGACTATAATCCAGACTTCACATGCCATCGAGAAAATGTATTAAGCGTGCAGGTTTCCCTACGATCGTTCCTTCACCGTTTGAGTATTAGATAAATTCGCACGTAATTTCGGAAATCAGTGGTGAATACTTTGCAATTAAAATCAAGCGAGACTTTTGACTTCACAGTCAAAAGTACCTAGTAAAACGCTGTGATAGCTACTAGGCTAACATAGCTTTTAACGTATATATGTAATGTACACATTACCATACAACATACCTTCAAAATTATGTACCTTCAAAACAAAACAATAATAGCTTACATTTTCTTACAAATACAGGCATTCCATTTTACAAATAAATATACCATAACTCACAAAGCCTGTACAATAAAGCTAGTTAATTCGAGCAAGAACCCGAAATTGTGGCATAATCACTTTGAAGCTGCACACTTAACCTGCTTTGAACATCAGAGTGGGCAACTTAAGAAATATTGTACGATAATAATACATAATCTTACTTCTTCGTTCTTCTCACTAAAATATGTGCCTGTGTATCAAATTTACATGTTGTAAATGTTGTATGCAGAAAAACATTTTATGTAATAATGATGACTTGATAATTTTCGTATTTTTTTTTCACCTAACAAATTCATTTTAAAACACTACTTTCCAGCATTATTGTCTACGCATTTAAACGTTCACATTTCTGGGCACGAGAGAGTTCTCTCTTATTTGAAAGTTATTAGGATATAATTTATCACGTTGGCTTGGCAGACTACATGCCATCGAGAAAATCTCTCAGGCAAGGTTTCCTTATGATGTTTTCTTTAACCGTTTGAGTATGTAATAAATACGAACGTAACTCTGATAAGTGGCGTGCCTCGGACCACAAAAATTTACCAATTCCATTATTAATATTAGACCTTATATATGTTAAGCTAAGTACTATTAGAGTATATTATAATTACTTATAGCATATATTTATTAATTTCTCGCTATTCTAATTTAAACCTCAGATGCGCTATTTTAAGACAGAGTTGCAAATTCCGTAAATAATATATTTAAAAAAGAGTTTATTAATCTTCTATGTATGAAAACATTGTTTTATAGCTTAATTGATAATTCTAATATCAAACAGGTGCTAAAAGACAGTAAAGAGGACTTTTCGGGGGTTTTGATTGTTCGATTTTGATAAATAATAATATATGTTTTTCCTTCTGTGAATCCACCCAAACAGATCGGGTCCACTATAAATCATTTTCATATGTTTTGCGGTTTTATGTGGATATTTCGCGACCGCCCGGTTTATCTTGTTGCGATTTAGAATTCAGACGCAATTCTCGTTCGAATATTGTGATTTATCGATATGAAACAATGTAGTTTACGATACATCACTATAAACTGTTTAATTCTCTTCACGTTATTCTTGTAGATTTATGTTTGAATGACCAAGTATTATTGGTGAAATGTTTATAAATTTGTTGTTTTATTAGGTATCTAGCTTGCATGCATGATGGCTACTATGGAATTCTTTGAAAATGTCATCAAAATCGTTATAGCCGTTACGGTATACATTGGGAATTCATATACAAACATTGATTTGATATTTATAACTAATAACATCAACACCGAAGTAGATTTTCTAGTTTCTAAAATAAAGGTTATCGTGGGAACGAGTACGAAGTGAAATAACATCGTATGAAAACACAAAGGATACCCGACTTGTTAATACACACAACTTCACGTATATAAACATCACTCTGATGATATAGTTTTAGTAGGCATCGTATCATTGTACTCTGTACTTATAATATAAAAAGGAATCGTTTCTAATATATAAAATTTGAAAGTACATACATATATTCTATCTTTTACCTCTTCATGCACCCGCTGAAACGATTAAAATGAAAATTTCTATGGAGATAGTTTTAGTCCCGTTAAGGATAGAGGATAGATTTATCCCAGCGAAAAAGGGGATGACTAATAAGCTACCCAAATTACTAATACTATGCACATGAAGTCGCGTAAAAAGCTAATAAATACTATAATTATTTTATATAAAGTTAAAACTTTCTTATAAAATATATTGTTTAATGTAGCGGTATTTACTTTAATTACAAAGTATATTTTATCGAAGTATATTTACTTTTAATATTCAGTGAGCTAGAAAATTAAAAATTTCTTTGTACTAATTAGAAGATTAATATCTATTGAGGGATTTTTTTGTTTGTAATTAAATTGTTTTTAATTCAAAGGGACTGCACGAGCTGTAGAGAGTAATAAGGTTTTATTAAATTCTGGAAAGCGTAGCCATTTATATAATCAATTTCCAATGTTATTATTGTTTTATTTTGGTTTATATCGAGTTTATGAATTGGTTTTTGTAATTGAATCTGCGATATAGAAGACATCAGTTAGATTAGTCCATATTTAGTAGAAAGCCAATAGTTTAGACAGATGTATACTAATGTACTCCCACATTTCACCAGTATGTTTCTTTGTTTCTTATATCCTATGTAATAGGGACCGAATCTATAGCCATCAAACAGACACGAAGCCAAACTCCGAGCTGCTACTGAGAATTTCATAGGACAACCCATAATTATTTTACTTCATCAAAGGCTTGTTTTAAAATGGTCTTTTCCAGAAATTACCGAAAGACCAGAGACCGATTATAATAATGCCGTCTGCGTACGTGACATCTAGCCACCTTTACCAGTTCGCCTGTCCAATGAAACCGTCCTTGTTGCTACCTCAATAAATCACAATTTTGTATATCTTTCTCTCACAAAAATATTTTTTTCTGACGCAATTTTAGACTACCAGTTGAATTTAAATATTAGTCTACAAATCTAGTGTCTACTTTGATTAATTAGCTAGGTCTATCACTTCGCGTGAACATAAATTTTATTCTGTAAGTTTATTTGTAAGCGACGACGTGACTAGACAAACAAACGCCAAGTTAAAAGGGTCCCACTAATGTACTTAGGATGAAAAAGAACCTTTCTGTGACACTTGAATAGCATGAGAGAACCCAATATTCTTTTTACCGAATAACCTAGTGTAACCATACTTCACATTTTTCCAGAAACAACTCACAGTTTCATTTGAAAATAAACGTCTATGTAGACAGCGAGGATGCCATAGTCGTGTGTGCACGATTGAACAACTGGTGAACGAAACGCACCGAAACAAATTTAACTTTCAATAAAACTTTTTATTGTGTGTCCCGGATGAAAATAAAAACATAGCGACCCTTTGCTTACCTACTATCCTTTTACCAATTCTGAAACTGTCCACGCTTGAGGAGCGTCCCGTTAATATTAAACGTAACGGTGACACACTCTTTGGCTATAAATAGGGCGAGTCCAAAACCTACCTACAGGTATTCATTACATTATGTGTCTAACATGACGCAAAAAGGACACCTGAGACTTGACGAAACGACGACGTTACAGTTTTTTTCGCACCTACTTGCAAGCTATTCGACTCTGGAAACAGTATACACATTCTAAAACACAGAAACCTACGTATATTTGCATAAGTTATTTTGGAACGCGAGCGCGGCATATTGCCGTGAATATTTAATGCTCTGCACCGAATACCTTCCCCGAAAAATATTTCTTTGAACCATCTGAAACACTATTCAGTGTACTACGCTGAGTGAATAAAAATGTTCTCTATAGAAAATGCGTGTTTTATTTCCAGTGAGAGTTTTGTAAGAGGCCTACCTATGTCGAGATGCTTTTAGTGGAATCACTGTATCGCGTGCCCCGTGTAATAAACATTACTGGCGGGTGTTATTAATAGATGTATGCGGTATTACAAATTGTCTGTTCACTGGAAACCTTTCAGGTTTCAGTCAAGGTTACACAAATTGCCAATAAAGTGTAATCATCATCATCATCTGCAATGACGCCAATTGACGTCCACTGCAGAACGATGCCCTGTGTTACTATGGATAAAACGTTAACTAAATAAGTTTATTTAGTGTTCAGTTGAACAAAGTAGCTTAATTGTTTTTAAAGACGTTCTGCTATTAATTTAGCAAAATGATACTGTAGAATACTTTTTACAGGTGATAAAATCTCTTTATGTGTATGAAAATGCAAACACATATAATACACATCAATAAATACACAATAAGGTACCTCGTACCGTACATCTATAAAAATTCAGTTCGGTGGAAACGAGCGAACTAAAGTACGAGCCCGTTGTACTGTATTGTAGGCATACATCATCTTGATACGAGTACCTGCCCCTGAATTCAGAGGAGGATTTGAATAGATACCCCATATCATTGCGTCGTGAATTGTTCATAAATCTTCCTATATGCCGTCTTTTGTTTAGCCCGCCGGCGTGAATACCCCACGAAGCTTAGGCAAATTCGAGTTCGCCTTTAGAGAAATTGAGCTGAATGGTAGCACAATGTGTAACATCACGTGATAACGGATAATTAATTCGCTCTTTAGTTTATTGTTTAACGGGGTTCGAGAAATTCCATACTCAGAAATCACTTTAGAGAAGCACTAGCGAAGCTGTAAGCACATAGTTAAGGGAACAAGATACGCCTCAGCTGCTGCGTTTAACACTTTGTGTTCCAATATGGCTGTGATTTTGAAGCATCCTTAGTTTGTACTACAATATTGTTATAAACACTGTTCAAACTATTACTTACTCAAATATTTTTCTATAACAAAACGTTATTTAATTTAAATTTCTATTCATTTTCCTAAATAGAAATAGACATTTTCAGTTATCTAACATAACTAAAGACAGAGAATAATTTTATTAAAGTACGTCCTTCAATAACAATTTGTAGTCTGTAGAATTTCAATGAAGGTGTTAGTAATTAAGCCGTGCCCTTCGTAACAATCTACCTTGTTTTAAGGTCGGCAGTAATTTTGAACGATTCAAAGAGTTCAAACGACGAAATTGCTAAAATTAATTTCGAGTTTCCGATGGACTTAATCTTTTATTACAGTGAATTAATTCGGCGTTCGGGTTGGGAGCGCGACAAAACCGCATGCACCTACCTCAATACAACTCATAATTTATGAAAGCGCCAAGACGGATGAAGTTAGCATAAAATTATTATCATAATTTCTCACCAAAAACTTCCGAGTGAGTTTGCGCCATGAATATGCAAAGGGAAAGTTCAGGGTGCCAAGTTTTTTATGAGTCCTGTCAGAATACTTGTAATATTGCTGTAATTTGCATTTGTATTTGATATTTAAAAATGTTATAATTAGAATAATTCTGGTGCTAATACGTGTGTTAAAATTTGTGATTACCATTTTAATTAGCTTTGGCCTACGAACTTCAATACTTTTTCTTAACAATGTTGCTTTTGTTATACCGAAAGTAATGAAACATTATTTTCTAAGCCCTATTCACAAAAATGTTTCGATCGGACTTATATCATTTTGAACCTTATAATCACACTCATAAAAGTAAAGTAAAGTATGTATACTCATGTTTACAAATAAAATGATCTTCCTCTTTCTTAAAGTAGGTATCAATTAGGTAAAACTTTTCAAAGAAATATCATAATACTTCGAGCTTTTCTTTTTAGCTTTTTCAAATAAACTGCTCATTTAAACCTACCTACCTCGATTCTCCGAATGCTTTAAAACATTTTAGTGAAAGACACGTCGTTTTCGAAGTCTTTTCAGCGCTTTCAATTTATCCAATAGTGATATAGATAGATCTCTGAAGTGGTCGCTACATGAAGAGTTTCTCGGAAATGGTATACCGATTTTTAAATATACCTATGTACTTTCAATTAAATCATTCAGATACATGTTACGTCACTATTAGAGCTTACACTTATATTATGTATTTTTGTGGTGACGTAAAAACGCGTCTCTCAGGTTGAGAAGGAGTGATAGCGATATAATTCACGACCTCAGACCAGGATTTGGCAGATTTCAAATAACGTTTAAAATATCATCTGGCATGCAAGTTTTCCTTATTTTTTTTCACCATGTATCGTTGAGACTGATTATTAATACACAAGTGATTACAAAAACTCAGAGGTGCAGGCACCTGATTCGGTTCGAGATACCGCAACAAAATTAGTTAAAGTAATCAATCTAAAATGAAAAATTTGAAACATTGTGATTAGAATTAAAAACGCTACTTTAATAATGAAGCCATATTAAAAAAAACAATAATGCTCTTGAAGTAGGTAAGGATAAGTAATTTATTTTAACAACCTTTTACAAATTTGGCCAATTTATTATTATTGCACACGTATAAGATGGCTTTAATGGAATATTTTAACTCGAATTTCATCTCATAAAATCTGTAATCAAGCTTTTCACGAGCCCTAACTTCGTTAACGATCAAAAACCTTTTATTACTTATTCATTTAATATGAACCGTGAGTAATGCGATTTAATATTGTACCTTTAAGGGCTGATATTTTGCTTTCAATGTGTAATATTTTCTTGTATACTGTTTGAGTAAATGCTTTGAACATTTCCATCGTATAAAGACCCTGATTTATTGAATTAAACCGTTTCATGTGATATAAATATTTATTCTATAGAATCACTGAACGATATCATAATATAAAATATGTAGAATATAAGTAATTCTATACGATATGTGTACTGTGCCTATTTGATAATACATTTATGTTTACACAAAATAAACACTACTATTCTATTTATTTAATGTAGCTTAAAGATCTGAGTGCAATTGATAAAGGACTAATAAATGAAATTACCTACTATGTTCATTTGCTGAATTTATTCTCAATTCGAATATTTACGTATCATCAACAAATACAGCTCTCCAAACGTCTCACGTAAACAGTATCAACATATAAATATTTCAAAACATAAAATAAGTGGCGAACTGTCACTGCAAGGCCAAGTGTGTCACAAAGAAACTGAAATTGAGTGTATCCCGGGTGGCGATGGCATGCATTGTGGAGCGAATCCCAACGGCGCGCCCGACAGAGAAGAATAATGCTCCTCGGATACTTTTGCACTTTGATCTATAACGGAGCGACGACGGCAGTCGGTGTCCCTACGCTTACATTCACCTGGTACTGGTAAAGTGGATTGATTTTGGATAGTGCGTGCCTAGATAAGGGTTTAAGAAGAATTTTCCAGGTGATAGGCATGTTTTATCTTAATGATTTCTAACACCGACACGAATATAATAATTTTTAGACAGCTCGTGGTCTGCATGACAAAGGATGGCTTTGCAATAAGATCAATAAATATAACGCGATAAAACGTGTAAAAGGTGTGCAAATAATTGTCATCCAGTTGTGAACAAAAAAAAAATTACTCTCCGAAAACTGCAAAAAAGGTCAATAACAGACTATTATTGCAATTGCAATAATATTTTGCAAAAAACTATAGATCTGACCTGATAATCTACCTGACTAAGTACCATTTAACTGTAACATAAAACAAACCGTCAACACAATATCTAAAGCTAATATCCGCTACAAATCAGTATATAAATCAGGGAGGCAGGTTGCACCGCCCATATTAAATAGCCACATGCAATGAGAACAGGCCAAAACAGTATAAAAAAATAATACTGATATTAAAGCATAAAGTGATGCTTAAAAAATATTCTTCATATATCGTTTTTTCTTCGTCTTGACTACTTATCACCCAGCGTGATACGCTATTGAATTAACAGTAAAAAGGTTTCATACGGCGTGGCAACAAAGCTTTTGAAAAGAACACCCTCTTTCCTTTATACTCTGGAAGAGCTATTCGCAATATAGTTTTAATCAGTATATAACCACGTGTACCATAATTTACTTGAATTGGATTCATCTACTTAGAAAATACATTGTTAGTAAGATCGTATCGACTTAACTCGCAACGACATCGTGTTTGTATTAAATACATTGTCGAAATAACTAATCAGATTTCAAAATTGGATTATTGTGCCAATCGTCACTCATATTAATGAACTTATACAATAGTTTTCTTTTTAAAAAAGCTTCATAATTATTATTTTATACTTTCCATTACCTAGTTTATACCCGTACCGTATCATAGCAGAAAATGTTCACTGAATAAATATTATATCATAAATTATACTTCTCAAAATTTAATTAATTTTCCTTTTCAGTTCAATCTCATGGTTTAGAGTGAGTTTCATAAAAATATATAAAAATAATTTCATCTTTTCCTTAATTAATACCTACGTCTTTCATAACAGTCACTGTAATACTCATTGTGAACTTTTAATTGCTTTACTTCTAACAGCATTATAAACTTGTTTGATTCGCATGCATGCAGTAGCTCATTTGAGTAATAGAGCTATTAAGTTAAACACAGACGGCAAGGGGGCACCACCAATAGTTAAGATGCCTTAATAACGGCAATCGACTCGAAGCAATATGCCATGAATTATTTATGCCACCTTATAGTGAAGAACTCAGCGCTGTAAAGAAATGAAGCTTTTTTATTTGAAGCGATTAACTGTAATTATAAGTTTTAAATGGATTTCTAATAGCTTATTTTTAGACTAGAAAATTATACTCTAATATTGGAATCTAATTTGAAATAATTAGTAGATTTTATGCCTTTGTTTTATTGGTGTTCAAAATTAAAGTCTCACAAAATAATGATGTTGATGTTATTTCTATCTATTTCTCTCTCACAAATTATGGTACAATGAGAGCGGATCAAGCATATAAAAGTAGATAATGTTTACATCTATGGTTGTATTTCTGAACATCAATTGTTTTCTCTCTTACTGATGATTTGTATTGCAAAATTGTGCTTTATTTACTATCCGCGGTTCCATGTACAGAGCAATATTAAAGTGCCTCTAGTAAAATTAATAACCTGAAAAGAAAGTCACGTGGCTAGTTCCCTACCAAAAACTTTTCCAAAAAGACATAGGAAAGTACACAATTTTCTCCGACCTTATTTAAGCGGTATTGGAAGAAAAATTTACAGTGGTATTAAAGTTTGCGGGCAGACTACTTGTTCTTCGTTTTCTTGAGTTTTTCATCGAAGACACTAAACGTACTCTAGGGAAGTTTAGGCTCCTAGGCTCGCTACTAATTAAACTAAACACGAGGCTTTTGCGACGTCAGACGTATGCCACATAAAACGGAGTGCTATTCTCAAAAACTTTTTAATGCTGATGAGTTGTAGCTCGAGGCAGCAATTTAAACTTTGAATTTATAATGAATTCCTCTACTAAAGATGTACGGAATTCGCTCTTGTGACGTGTAATTTTGGTAAATTTCCGCGGGCGCATAAAATAAACATTCAAAGGACTCGATTTCGAAGTTTATGTAGTAGCAAATTGTTTACTTTCATGTAGATATATAAATAGCTTGGATATAAACAAGATCGAATAAATTACTAATTTTAGAAGTCATTTTGAAGGGAGTGTCGATCAAATATTCAATATATTTCAAATAGCATTGTCATTTCTATGTGAATACTAACCGGGATTTACATGGAAACGAACATTAATACAAACTTTTTACAATAAAAAAACAGTAGTAACATTTGAATAAACCGATAAGCACTCTAATGCCATTAGATTTCGAAAACAATGGTGGAACGAATTGTAAAACAAAAATTTCGGAATAAAAATCCTTTTTGTTTTTTTTTCGTGTTTTCGTGAACGAAAGGAAATCTAATAAAGGTAATGAAGATTGTACTTACCGCGTGTCGGAACAGGAAACATATTTAACCTTCGTTATGTTAAAGAATGATGAGGAGCCGTGGCAATTTGTTACTACGAATGGTTATTATCACCTAACTACTTGATTTTTATCATTGTAACAATAATTATTGTTGCGTTCTTTTTATAAAGTATATTTTATGATCAGTACAAGGACATTGAATTTAAATATTATAGCATTCTAGAAGAAACAAGAAATGCATTTGTTTATTTGATGAGAAAAAAAAGGAAATTTTGCTTATTTATTAACTTTTTTTTACTTTGGAATTAGCTTCGTATTATTTATCGCCTTTTAAATGAATGAACGATTTAAAATTTTATAACGAACATGTAAAATTTTTGTGTTTTAATACATGGATTTTTAAACATTCCATTTTTTAAATTTATAATTACACTTTATGACGTATCATAAAAATAAAATTGCCGTCAGATTGCGACCTAATGTAAAATAAATATATTTTCGAATTTATGGCTGCGATCTTAAAAAGTAAGGCGATTAAGGGATTCCAGCTCTGATACCCAACATCAAAATATCATTATGAAGGAGCGAACAAGGTTTATTCAAATCCGGAAATTTTATACTGTTATACCAAGCAATATCCTTTTCAAAGAAACAGAACTTTTGCCTTTTAATTTTAGACTGACGGTTGCTCATTCGAATTTAAAAAAAAACAGAGTACTTTTCCTTGTTCCCTACGAATGCCGACGGAGATTTCAGAGCCGTGGAATCAGTGAAAAAATAACTTTAATGTGAAAAGTCGTGAGCCGTCCGTAAATTCTTAATTTGACATGGTCGAAGGTTTTTTTTTGTAAAAAAAGGTCCCAAGGAGTCTCCACAGGTCACATATTATCCAAACTCCGAATAGACTTCGGACCGCGAAGTAAGTAGGGAATTTTAATCACACTGTCCATTTCTTACATACTGACACTCGGATAGGTTTTGAATTTTGAGAGGTATCGCGTAGTGAGATTCCTCGCTAAAACTAAGCTGCCCGACTGGGGAAGTACCTCCGCCTTACAGAAGACCGCAGTGAATCAACAATAGTTGTATTTCTGTGAGTGGGTAAGGTTACCAGAGCTCATTGGGGGAGTGACTATTCTGACAGCATAAGCATTTCGTTTGCTGTCAGTTTAGTAATTCCCTATTTGTAGAAACCTAAAAGGTTTCTGCAGGGGTTGGCAACGCATATGCAAGCTTTCTAGTATTGCAAATGTCCATGGGCGGCGGTGATCACTTACCGTCAGGTGAGCCGCCTGCAAACGAGCAAGCAAACCTTTTTTATCACCATAAAAAAGGTACTATTATGTCTGGACTTGAAAAGAGGCCATGAATCTCAAAGTTTATTTCGGTATTTCGTATTGTTTCTTCAAAGATTGACGGTTAGGAAAAACTGCCACTAACTTTACTAGTTAGCGCCAATTTAAGACAGTGTCTTGTAAAATTGTTCTTAAAAAGATCTGTGGATTTACAGAAATAAAATATCATTTAATTTCCCATATTACTTATATGTATATTGATGTTCGTCTAGTTATACTATGGAGCCTAACCAATGAAGCAGCTTACGTAAATAGCACCAGACATAAACAATTTAATAATATATTATAAAGCTATTCAAGTGAAAATAACGAATAACGACTTCACGTCACAACACCTAACTCCAAAGCTCTAATAATGACAGACGACCACAGAAAGTGTGACCTTTGTAAGGTCAGACTAGAGGTCATACGAATATTAATATAAATGACCCGAATTTGAACCAAAACAAGCTCTTAATAAACAAGCCGTGAATCACTTTGTAAAGGTTTAAGTAGAATTAGAAAAAATGTGTTACTTTTTTTGCTTTAATGCTAAAAAATAAAAAAATAGGGTAGATGAAACCATTGATATTGCAGTCTTATCGTAAATAATATTCAAACACTTATATTTTTGAGATGATGATGCGAAGAAAAATTACGGAGCAAGACAATGAAGCGGGACCCTATTAACATCATAATTACTCGCGTGTTAGGTACATTATATACAATTGGAAAATTGACGACTTGATTTACAGCCCAGTGATATTAAATGGTGCCGTCCTTGGTAAGTGTCACACGTTTGAATCTGAGACATGAATGTTTCTTAGTAAAATATGTATTTATTTACAAAAAGAAGTATATAAATGTAGTGTATCAAGCTTCTAGTATTCACAACACATCAAGCCTCATTGCTTAGCTTGGAATTAGATGGCGACTGATAATTTATTATTATAATAATTTATATACAATGCCAATTGCTACGTGTCGCTTGCCCAATCATTAAAAATGGTTACGAATATGAATATTATTTGTATAAATAAGTTAACCTAACACATTAACAACTCGAATTTCAGTGGAAGCACACTTCGCGATTTGTATTTTCTACGTATATATATATAACTGTGTAGATAACGTGGGTACATTAATGGGTTTCGGAATTTCCAATGAAAACAGTTCATAGCTCTTATAATTTCAATTCGAGGAGTAAGATTGAAATAACAAAATGTTACAATAATACTTCGTTGCCAGTATTTGCCTATATACCCACGAAATTAAGCTTAGGTAAATTTTAAACATTACTTGTAATACAGGTAACTTGAACTAGATAATATTATATCCGTAGAAGGGTAAATACTTACTATTTACTTACTTACTTATTACTTCTATGCTCGTTTCTAGCTATGTTCTATCTGTAAGCTATAGACATCCTTATTTTTATCGTGTCAATGACTAAACAATGTTTGAGTAAGTAATAAGTGGCTACTTCAATGGCGTTAGGCGTGGCCGGACAGAGATCGTCCCTCGTGCAGGTTTTGGGGCATAAGGGATAGACCAGAAGGTGTGACATAGTTTGCCCTGGATCACGGCAGTCACATTGAGCAAAATTAGGTTCTCTGAAACCCCATTTGCACATGTTGGGTCTGCATCTACCAGTCTGGGTACGCAATCGATCTAACGACTTCCATACTGGGTAAGATCCTACAAGATCGTCGTTTCCTACGGGTAGTTTTTCCTATGGAGCAACAAAGTCAGCAGGTGGAGGGTGGCTTTCACAGCTTGTTATAGACATCCTAGAGACTACCGACACAGCTAACAAAATTATATCAGAATTTACTAAATCTGGCTATGGTTACTAACACTTTATCGTAATTTTAAAATAAAGCGAATTGAAAAACATCTTCCTACTAGCATAGTGGTGTCGAAAATATATCATATGTAATTTTATTATCATATATGTTAATTGTACCTACCTACTGACCCTACCTCATCAAATTCCTAGCCTACGATGATGGTGATGCAGGATTGATTACGTTCCAATTATGCCTTACAACGAAGAATCGGTTTGAACACGAGCTATATATTCAGACTAGATTATTTATGTTGAAAATGATCCGACGTAGGGACTAAAATAATTTCAATATACCGCAATAGAATTTTTTAATAAAGTAGTTTTATTTCAACGTCTAATATTCGCGTAAAATAAAATCAATATAAAGGAATCTAGTTAATTCTACCGTTTTCAAGATTCTTTTGCGTTATCCCTACAGGGAAAAAAAGGAAATATGATCCGATCATCGTTATTTTTTTTCACTTTTACACCGTTAAATCATAAGAATAAATATTAAATCCAACCCACATGAAAGCCCCGATAAATAATTTAAGGATGACATCGAAAAGCGCCCGTTTATCATAATTCATACCCAGATCCTTATAAAAAGCGGACTTACATAAAGTCGTATAACGCTCCAGAGAAAATGTTGGGACGTACTGTCATTGTTTTATAAATCCACGTAAATTATAAGGTATTTTTTGTGACTAGGAGTTTGAACATTCTTGAGTTAATAATAATTTAGGCAATTTTGTAACTTGGTATGGTTAGGGTAATATTGTATAGCTCTAGGACTTGGTATGTATGGATTATTAAAAACTAACAAAGTCCTTTTAAAATACCTACCCGGCTTTTTAATATTACAAGATTTTTTCTATTTTCAAAGAATTTGGATCGAAAAAGTAGATTTTTGAAATAAAACTACTTTTTACGGATTTTATTGCGGTATACATGTTTTTGATATTATTTTAACCCGACGTTTAGGATCCTTTACAGCATCCATGGTCACACATGAGCAGACTGAGGTGTTAGTCGGCTTGAAGTTATAATTACTAACAGCTACCCTACATTTTTACCATTTCAAAGCACCTCGCCTCACCATCACCTCACTTTGATTCCATTGCAGGATTGTGTGCAGTAAAGAGAAAAAGAAAACTGTTTTTTTTTTCATACAATATATGCCAATTATTTTTACCCCGAATATGTCACTATCATCATCATCATCATTATCATCAACCCATTATTGTCCCACTGCTCGGTACGGGTCTCCTCTCATTTAAGAGGGATTAAGCTATAGTCCACCACGCTAGCCTACTGCGGGTTGGCAGACATTACATGCCATCGAGAAAATCTCTCAAGCATGCAGGTTTCCTCACGATGTTTTTCTTCACCGTTTGAGCATGTGATAAATACGAACATAACTTCTGAAAAGTTAGTGGAGCGTGCCTTGGGTTTGAACTCGAGACCTCTTACATCTCAGTCCACTGGTCACACCGCTAGGCTACCATAGCTCTCAACTATCGAATATTGTAAAAATCGTTGTGTTACTTTGTAAAGCATTATTTATATTGAACGTGAATAAAAAATCCAGCTCTATAGCGAAACCAATAAGGGTTGAAAACAACTGACAAACCGAAAGTTTTTACACAACTGTAAGTGGAGAAAGACGAATTCATGGAAATGGCAAATCAATAAGGACTATAAGTGTTTGAACTTTGTAGTTAGACCACAGAAATGTTTTTTTTTAATATTAGCATATCTTTCATCATGGATTGTAATAATTAAGCACAGGGGTTCTCTGACTATTTTGAGTTCGAGCCTATCCAAATCTGATTGATCAAAATTTGCATTGAGTTGTATCTGGTTGGACAAAGTAAAGTTTAACTTTTGGTAAAAAAGGGTAAAGTACCCATTTCGGGTATGTTAAATTAACACTTTGGAAGAATTATAAATTCAGCAAAACTAACACTGGTCAGTATAAACACTTATTGATAAAAAACAAAACGCACAAACAAAATACTTAAACTGGTTCATATTGCCAAATTCTCAAGCCTATTGTGGGTACGGAATTCGGTAGGGCACTGACAGGCCAAAGATACAAAAACAAAAGTATTTTCACTATTTGATACCCACGGAGAATGCTTGAGAAGGGTGCGCAGAAATTGTTGTGTACAAGATTCTTTCAATAAAATCTCAAGTAGTATTTCACCTATTGTATTGTAAATATCATGACAATATCAATGGCAGTGCAAATTAGGCTATGTATGTGTATAAAGACGACAGACGACTATGCAGCTAAAATTCTATATGTAAAATATCATTTGACATACCTTTGTCTTGTGCTCCCCCAAAATAGTTATGTCAAATGATATAATGAAATAACTCAGCGGTAGAATTACTAGGTAGGTTAACTATTATGGAAAGCACATTAGTCATAATCCCTTGACGTAGGTATTCATATGTTATATAATAATGATAAATATAAAACCATAAATTTTTGCGCATATTTCACGGTACATATTTCTTACAAACATCCCTCATTGAAAATATTTAGTGATATCATGTTAGTCTATGGAAATGTCATATAGAGTCAGTCACTTCAATATTATTCCACGAAAAATGTTCTAAGTCAGTCCTGAGTACATAATTATTACATCAAACACTGTCTCCATACATTTATTTATTTACTTTAAGTTCCTTCAGTCTTTACTTATTACCTTGCCATCAGAGACCTGATAGCCTTTATCAATTTCGCTTAACCAGTTTCGTTTGAGCGAATTATTTCGATAAAAGCGTCACCACCGCGAACGTATTACTCACACGGAACAAAGCCGGAATTCATTGCATCGTAAACAAAAGGATGATTTTCAAAACTTCAACGTGAGTGTTTTGGCGGGACGTGTATTTTTTCCGTCATATTTCACATACGTCGTCGGCTTTTGTCATCGATTCGAGTTTGCTCGGACGTTCGTTTGTGGTTCGTGGTGGATCTTGTTTTAGTAAAAAGTTAAACGACTACGAATATTTTTTAGATTGATTTTAATATATATATTGTAATAAAATATATATGCAGCGAGATTTTTTCTCAAATTTGTGGAGAATGGAGAAGTACCCGTACTACGTGTAACATTGCCAGAGCTCGGTAAGGGAGTGACTATGACGTAAGCATGGGAAATTCCTTTTAACAGGGTCGGGAACGCGCAAGTGACACGGCTGGTGTTGCAAACGACCATGGGTTAGGGTAACTGCTTACCATCAGGACCGAAAGCCTGTTTACCAACCCCGTGGTTTAAAGAAAAACAATTTAAAATCAATCTGTTTTTATAATAATATTGCTTTAAAAGATTTGATATTTTTATCATCACACTATAAATTATTTGTGAGTCAATTTAAGGACCGCTTACATTGCTTTTCATGTTGTTTTTGTAAAGTAATATGTTGTCTACTTGTTGGCTGAATTAAAAGAACTACAAAACATGAGTACGATTCAGCTAGAAACTTTACAGCTGAGTATTTCCAATTTGAAACTATAAATATAATCTTAATTTAGTGGTTTGTTTGTATAAAAGCAATAAACACTGAATTAAACATTCTGAGAATAATTTATTCCGTTTCATTTACTCAATTTACTCGATTGCAATATTATTTATTTTGCGTTCAATGCTGATTCTTTCATACAACAGTTTATTTGTCTTTCATATACAGACGAGACCTATCTGTATTCTCTTTGCCTCACATTTTAATTAATTTTCAAGCGAAATGGAAGCTGTATTTTTATATTCTCATGTAACCTTTATGTATCGGTGACATTTACAAACAAACACAAATATTAGATACCCATATCGCCACTCTAGTTGCCTACTTAAAGTTGCGTCAGCTGTCAAAGTGTCCAACTCATAACACAGGTGCTTTAGGAACAATTTTCATTTGCTGCCATTCTCGCTCTTATGACTTTGTAATAAAGGTTTTTATTTAATGGATTTGCGAAGTTGAGGAATCGAGTCAATGTTATTGCCTACGTGTCCGTTTGTCGGTCGAGAGACAGACTGACGCGTGACACAGTCTTTATTGAACTTGCAACGTCTGCTCCCAATGATTTAAAAACAAAGTCGGCGCGTATTTTGTACTAGGCTTTATTTGTTTTAGATTACAATGCCGCAGTATGTGACTGATAGCAATATTAATGTTCTTTCAATAAGGTTAAGGTAAAATTTAGGTTAGGTTATAATAATATAAGATGTTTTTGCAATATCAAACTGTAGATTGAATCATTAAAACCGTACTTACTTTGTAAACATAGCTGGAATTAATTATTATTATGCATATTAAAAAAAACCTTATTGTTCGACAAGGTTATCACTATGAGTTTGGTTGAAGTATATGTACTTTGTGTAAAGTACGGTTGTGCGCTTTACACAAAGTACATAATTATATTTCCTCTGAGATCTCGAATAGATTAAGAAACTAACTCAATTCCTTATACCTACAGGTAAATTTTAATAGATGTACTGACATTTCAATTCCTCAGCATCATTGGACATAAAAATTTCGTAAATGGGTATGTTTTCTTGGTAAATAGCGGCTGAAAATCTATGTTAGGTATACCAATAAATCAATAAATCGTAGAGTCGCAATTCGAGTAACATGGTTTGTTTTCTCTCTCTAAATGTAGATTGACCTTATTGTTCGCGGCAATAATAACCTATGGTCGGTAGGATCTGTGAAGCTACCAACTCTTATTAACAAATGCAGACGTTAGTTGTCGGGTTTCATTTGCATAATCTTTTTAAGCTGCATTTTTCTTTTCGTGAGTTCAATTCTGTATACAGGTAGTATCTTCGATAAACAATAGTACTGTAGGTCGAAGGGCAGAAAATATGACCATGACAGCCCGATTGGCGTAGCAGTATTAATGGCTGCTTTCCGTCATAGAGGCAAATGTGTTTGATGAACATAGACATTTGTATGTAATATGTAAGTATATAGATATTTTCTTTAAATATCAACAAAGGATCTCAGTAACTCAAGCTGTGAATTTACCGTAAAGAACCCTTGATGTCTCTCGAAGTTTTTGTATTTTTTTAAATACATACATATTTATTAAATACCTTATCACTACCCGTGAGAAGCCTGGGCGCGATGCTAGTATTATATAATATGTAGGGTATCAACCATCTAATATTATTGACACAAGCCTTGTTGCATAGCTCAGAAAAAGATGGCGCTGTATATACAACTCGATGGAAGAGTCGTACTTCTCTAAAACCCAATGGCATCCAAATTTGTTTGTAACAAAAATGTATACCTATACACATCTATTCCACATTCGGAGTTCGACAAAAACAGCGCGGAAGGCATAAACCATTGTTTATTACGTACCTCCAACATTAACAGCGGATTGATATGTCAATAAAGTTTGGGAACATGGCGGCTATGGCTGGCAGACATTCAAGGACATCGGTAGCTCCACAACATAACTGTTCGACGCTTTACCCAGGTTATAGTCAAAAGGCCGCAGAGAATCAACAATAGTTGTATTAAGCTGCGAGTGAGTAAGGTTACCAGAGTATGTTAGGGGACTGACTATTTTGACAGCATCGGCATTCCGTTTGCTGGCAGTTTAGTAATTCCCTATTTTAAGAATACTAAACGGTTTCTGCAGGTTTTGGCAACGCATATGCGAGCCTTCTGGTGTTGCAAATGTCCATGGACGGCGGTGATCACCTACCATCAGGTGTACCTACTGCTCGTTTGCCATCTTATCAACATAATAAAAGAATTTTGTAATCTACTTATATAGCGTTACTAAAAGTGAGTGACGCTGTATTAATAGCGTTATTAATATGAATAATAATAGCTTCAGAAAAATTACGGATCATGATTACTATTATTTTTAGAATTTTACAATATTACAGGGTTTGCTGGTCCACATTAAGATTTCCTGTATTGAGGATTATATAAAAACAATATCTATAATAATATGTAGCAGAAAAATATATAGAAAAAGAGAGACGTGTTTCTATATGTGCATGTATGTATGTGTGTGGATGGGAGTTGTTGGTTTTCTGTATATGTTATGTATTATTCATACACTCAATTGATTTCACCCATTAGCAACAATAACATTACGAGTATATAGAAGACGTGTGTATGGTTATTAATATTAACGATCCATTTTTAAAGCTACTTCCTTAACATACTCTCCAGTATACCAGCTTTACGTCAATACAAAAGTCATTAAAGTCTGCAAAAATAACTCTGTGCGACATTTATTTAAAGTTACGTCACCCGTCATTTATGTAATGGCTTAATTGGAAAGTTTCGTTGAGTCGGTCAATTTTTGTGGCCGTAAAGTGGCACAAACCGAATGCTTTCTCGCGTGCCGCCATGTTTCACGCCTGCGGAAAATAGCTTTGATTTTTCAAAGCATGACTAATTACGTTCGTGTACATACGGTTACTGGTAATGACAATGTACTGGCAATCCAGTACTTTGTGAAACGATAACATTTGTTTTTTTTTAATTCATAGTTCGATTACACGTGATTAATGATAATGATTGTACCACTGCTAGGCATGAGTTTGTCTCATTTGAAAGAGATTATGCTACTATGCTACTACTACTAGTCCACCTCGCTAGCATAGTGCGGGTTGGCAGATTTCACATGAAATCAAGAGAATGTGTCAAGTGGAACCTTACGAAGTTTCCCTTCACCGTTTCATCAACTATAGGTTGAACCTTTTTTCACACGTGATTAATAAAAAAAGCATATTCTTCTAAGGGCAACCCTTAGTAATTAAGGTCAATTGTTACAGATATAAATCTTTACCAATAAATGTCGGGCTCATTTGTACCGTGTCCTTAATTGAACAAATATAATTGAAACTGCCTAATGCTTCCTCTAAATTGAAAATAGATGAAGCCAGGGTTTCGTTTCACAGCTTTATTGCTTTAAAATCGATCGTTGTAAGTGAAAGATATCTTGATATTGTTCTGAAATATGTATAACTTACACGCGTATATAATGCAATAAGGTAGATTTCACATATTAAGAAAATAGCCGCAGGAAGAAATTTGCCAGTATGGCAGCATTTGGTAAACTTTGTCAAGTCTTCTCGTCCTTCTAACAGTTATATATTCAAGACTGGTCCAAGTCTAAAGTCGGACAGAGATCAATAGAGGAAAAGCTATACTTAGAATCCCTATGTTTACCCATTAGAAAATTAAACACAGCTCAAAGTTGAACTAAGCAAATTATAGTTGGAGCTGAAGTTCACACTACATCAAGGCAAACTACTAGGGGAAACAACGACTTCCAAAAGGCAGTTAGGGACTGGGTAAGAAAAACTCCGAAGAGGTCGATACCGATTTCTAGGCGACCAGCATTGAACAAATATATAGGCTGATGATGACTGTTTCCTTCGAAGTTCTAAATTACATCCAAATTCTGTGCCACAGGTAGTCACAACTATGAAAATTTATTATTTAAGCAAGTACACTCGTAAAAACAATTCAGTACCGTCACAAATAAAATAAACCCGCTGACAGTCACAATAGCGTGACTTCGACCGACAAAACTTATCAGTAACAAAACACGGAACGTTTCACAAATTTCTCACACGTTTAATAGTACTTAATGCATTTTGAAATATAGAATAAAAGAAAATAAAATAGAATGAAACTGTGTGGGAATGTCGACAGGATACTGAGACGGGCAAAGCTTCTTAATTAATTAATATCGATCGAGTAGAAACTTGGGTAATTAATAGAAACGTAGTCCCCAAAACTTAGATAACCCTTTGAGAAGTTCTCGTATTTATCCAAGGAAGACACAATGAAAACTCGGTTTGAACAAAAGTTTGATACTCGACTATGGAACATTGATAAAGTTGTCGTATTATTTGTGTGGTGCGAAATTTCCATTGTGATTCCGTGCGTTGCAATTAGCACTTGGTTAACTACGTTAATTTATTTGTTTTGATATCCCAAATATTATTATATTCAGTTCGAGATTTGAATTCAAATTATAATTGTCAGTTGTCATAAACAATATTAGTTTATCCGCAACATTTATAGCATGAAACATTGTATTTAATTAACGTAGATAAACATGGATAAAGGAATGAAGATAATGGGATTATTGAAAATGGGAAATTTGATTATGTATTAATAACTGGATACAGAAACAAAAATTGTTCTATTCTAATCATAATTGCTTTGTTTGGGAAACAGAAATTCCAATTTCCGAAAGCAAAAGCATTTGGAGCCATTTTAATGATTAATGTAATGAACTTTACTCAAGCGCAAAGGAAAATTATTTTTGAATAATTATAATCAAATCCGTTATAGAACAATCGCGTGACAAAAGCAATTCCATAATCAAATGCAATTCGCGAATAAAAATATAAAAGAAACGTTGTTTACATACCCTTATATGCATGTAGCAAAAACAGAACACATATAAAGGGTACTTCATGCTTACAAGTGCAGCTGTGGTCTTTTAAAGACACTTTATGAAGTTCGTTTGCCAGCTGGACTTGGCTTTACTGTTCGAAGAGCACTGTATGCAAATTCTCAACTCATCTTGACTGTCCTTTATAGTTTGGCCATAAAACCAGCGGCTATGTAGAAGTGGAAATTGCTGACAATTTTATGTCGACGCTTGAAATGTTAATTCTGAATATATTTGTCGTTGATAAAGCATATTTTTCTTTATGCAGTTATTGCTGTAAATATTTAACAGTGCTTTAATATAAACATTTTACTCTACTCAAACAATGTAGCGATGTTAATTTTAATATTATTGGCCGTTATTATTTTGATAAAAAAGAGGCTTAATTTAGGATAAGTTTCCTTCAGTTTATAATTTTCCCGCACGGTTGCAAATAAATATTATAAATCCTTTAGGTAGTTAGCGTTTCTTCAAGATCTCGTAAACAAATTGATTTTTATTTGTTTCCCAATAATAAGAGCTAAATATAAGCTATATTTAAGACCTTTAGAAACTCATTGGCTCTCGCTTATATGAAATTTTGTAGCGTATCTATATTTGAATATTTTTAAAGTTAACGGTTTCTGTGCACGCGAAAGCCAAATTACGTTATGCATATCCCCAAGCGTTTTGCCCACTGTGTATAAATATTTATTTGTACAGTGTTTGAAATTATTCCAGTAGGTATTCCAACTTAGTGAATTTACGTTGGTGCTATTTTATTCAATATTTGGTTTTCATCAAATGCAAGAAAACTAAAATTGAAGAACTGTGGTCAGCTATATGTTAGTAGGTACACACTGTTTCAATTTTTGAACGTAATGATAGTGAGGCTATAAAAGATAAGCTTATAGCTTATTAGACGACCCGTTTAGATCAGCGGTAGTTAACGCTGCCTGCTGTGCTATGGGTCCCGGGTTCGAATCCCGGTAGGGACAAATATTTGTGTGATGAGCATCAATATTTGTTCCGAGTCATGGATGTATCTATGTATAATATGTATGTATTTACAACAAAAAAAAAAGTATATTATGTAGCATATCAATCAACTAGTATCCGTAACACAAGCCTCGTTGCTTACCACGGAACTAGAGTGCGCTGTGTAATAATGTTGAGAAATATTATTATTATTATTTGACCGTGTGAATAAAAAAAATATAATTTTTGGCCCTTTTTGTCACTATATAATTATATCATGAGAAATTCCCAGAAGGTTAGGGAAAACGTGATTTTTATAATAAAGTATAGGCCCAAGTTACCCAGCGGAATTGGTGTTAGGTGGTCGCCACACATGCGCGAGCAGAAGGAACCAACCGACCCTATTAGGATCTTAGAATACATTTGCAAACCGTATGGCCCCGACGATAGGTCTGGTGTTACCGAGTGCAATTTCTACTTGGTAGGTCACCCACTCTGGATGTGTCACTTCTTCGGGTTACGGAGGTTAACTTAATGTTCCTGTATGCTTGAGAAATCAGTGAGTCACGCACGTAATATAGATAAAGGTCAAATTTCTAGAAGAAAACAAAAACAAATGCTGTACACTGAAAAATGGCTACTCAGAATGTGTGTTAAACGTGTGCGTTCGTGTAGCGCAGCCTTAAATGTAGTACATACCTTCTATCTTCTAACTTACCTAATGTTACATATATTTTTACAGAACTTGAAAGCTATTAAGAAAACGTGAGATGTTGCCCGTCTTACTTTAGAACTCGGTAAACAAAGTAAATTTTCTAAAATGTTCTCGTTAAACGCGTTCAAAGATTTCAGTTCGCCACACAGTCTAAATGAGTGTCTCGGGCATGTAATCCCAAGCGTCTAGTTTAACGAAGCGTTGTGAAACTTTTTCGTCTTTGTACACGTAAACAAGTGCATTAACCTGTATGCTAAATTATACTTTAGACCTTCGCTATAGGTACTATTTTAGTAAAATTATTTCCCGTGTCTATTTTGGCGCCCTGTTTGCGGATTCTGATGTACTTTTTGGATACCCTCGTTAGTCTCAGTATGTCTTCAATTATTATTTAGATTTCATTCTATTCAACTTAAAAGTTTAATTAACGTCTATTCCCTACAGGAAGATTCTTCTGCTTCTTAGAAACTTTATACTAGTCTTAGCATTTCACAAAGAGCTTTAATCTAATACTTTATAAAAAAACTACATGACGTAATTAGTGTTGTTGGAAATATCATTTATCGATTGGAAGCAGGTAAAATATTCTATAAAAATATATAACGGTTCGGGTAAATAAACAATAATTGTTATTAATGGGGATTTATTACCGCATGCACGTTTGTACACCCCCTTTTATTAAAAATGATTGAGTTACTGCGTCAATCAAGTGACACGTATACACTGCACGGGTATAATTTACGAGCGATGAAAAACAGACCAGTATCGTATCGTAGCTCATATTATATGGATTTAATTAAAACCTCACTTGATTAATAGCGCTCTAGGGCTTCAAAATATTGACCAGTCTCTATGAAGTATTCATAAAATATAAACGAGATTTTCCATATCGTCGATTGGCAAAATATCAACTGCATAACTAGATGCACTTGTATGTAAATTATATGTACGGAACTATATACGATAGAATAGTCATACGGTATACGGGTATTCCTATTTTGTGCACGCTATACTACTAGACGTACTTTAAAACTAAGAAGGGAAGTAAATTTCTTGATAAATTATAACTTTGCTTGCATATACGTAGTATCTGAGCATTATTTATTAAACAGCGCCATCTAGTTCCCAGTTGAGCAACGAGGCTTGGATAGTTTGAGGAGGTCAAATGTATACTAATTGATTGACAAACTACCTACATAATATATTTTTGTTTTTTTTATAGACAGTTTTTGTAAATACGTATGTATGTATTTGACCTAAGTGAATTTGAAGAATGACATAGGTATTTCCATTTGGCTACCAAAATTAAAACCAGCAAGGCGCTAATACAGTAATTAAAACTGAAGCTTTTTCCTTGAAAACTAATATTAAATATTACATACATACATACACTCACGCCTTTTTCCCACGGGGTTAGGCAGAAACTACAGAATGCCATGCGCTACGGTCCCTGCATACCACTTTTGCCTCGTCCACATTCATACATGTCGTCATGCACGCGCGCCGGTTAAATAATTAAATATTATTAATGGAAATTATTCTGAGGTACCGTCTATATAATATGAAATTCTTCGTATAGTAAAAATAAAACCTGACTTCATTCTTGCAGCCACCATAGCCTGTTCGGGTAGCAGTATGTTAAAAATAACACAAAACCAGCAGTAAATCTATCGTCGGATAAGATACAACGATATCTAAGGGACCCAAGTTCAAATTTGTGGTTAAATTATGGTAGAGGCAAATGTTTGTTAAATGAGAATGAACATTTATATTTATAATTATGATAAAAAATATTCTTTTCAATTATTCCTAAAAATTCAATAACCAGATAGCGCTGTGTAATAATGTCCCGAAATATTTAATTGTTTAGATTAAAAAAAAATATGCTTCTTACATAAATGCTACCTGCTTTTATTATTTTCCCTTAAAAAACTTAGCCCCGCATTATGATTTTCTCCTGTGTCATGGGTGCGTTAGCAATCACAAATTTCTACATACATAACCGCATAAACACAAATTTAAATGTTTGCGCCGTGCGGGGATCTTACAAATAACCTGCGATGTACTAGCCGAGTGCTCAGCCACTCCGCCAATCCAATCGTCAATGTTATTAATACCTAGGTCTAACCCTTTATGTGATTTAATCAATATTGAGATGTATTATTATTCGACGCGTACGAGGTACCTGTACAAATTTGAAATTTCCATTCTAAAATAAAATCTAATTATATTGAAATACAAGCTTTATACCTATACATAAAAGCCTCTTTCATTAAAATTTTAATACAGGCCTTATAGCTTTTGACTCATAATCTACCTGGCGTAATACAATCTAATATTCAACACCCAAATTTTAATGTTCATCAGTATTAATAATTCTAAGATTAATTATCGCTTTATTAACAATTAGCTGCCGCCATATTTGATGGGAATGTAATTTAAATTAGGGATATTGAGCTCCATGCGAGGCGCTCAAGTGCTGAGCATATTTGAGAAATATACTCCTACGTTATATAATTTATACTCTGTGTGTACAGTAGAATAATTTTCAACATGATCATGAAAAGCGGGATAAGCGATAATAATTAAACGCATGAGAAGTACTGTCGATAAAAATGCTTTATTATGTGTTTCGTTTTATTAACATAGTATTTAGATAGGTATAATAAATATAGATACTATATCGGAAAAAGGGGTTGAAATTGTAATCAATATCAACTCTTTAAAATAAAACTACTATTTGCGGTTTTTATCGCAATGTTTTAATATTATTTTAATCAGATTTTTAATGATATTCCGGATCCGTCATAGCGTTCAGGTCCTTAAACGATAGGATTAAAATAATATCACATTAGTCATAAAATAAAAGGGATAAAATTGGTTAAAAGTGTTTTTATGTTTGCGTAAGTGTAAGTGTAATATGTCTAAGGTGTACCTTTACTTTACCTTACGTTCCATACTCTTCACGAAAATATTTGCCTGTACCGGGATTCCAAGAACCAAGGACCCTTACCGCGGAAAGTCATTTTAATATAGTCGTTGTCAAAAAAATTACGCTATTAACATTTTTTTTATTTCCTATGATGACCTCATTAATCTTGTGGACAGAAACCTTGGAATGTGTCTAAAGAATGTTTGATTGAATAATTATTTTTATTTTAAATATCATATTAAAACTCCTTTAGAAAAGCTCTATAGATATAAATATCTGTGATCAATTATATAATCTATTGATTTAAACTATATAATATATTTTGAATTATGAGCCATATTTCAATTTTTTTTTAATTCAGAGCTAGCATTTTATGGGGCTGTAACAATAAAAGCAATCGTAATAAAATACATTGAGGTGCCTGAAAATGGTTATTCGCTGCCATTTTGTACTCCTAACAATCCCATACCGTTAACAATAATTACCACAGACCTGTGATGAAACTATATTATAGAACTAAATGAAGCAGTGAAGAAGTATAGAACTTTTATGCTTTTCTTTATGAAGCAGAATTTGTATGTAACCTTTCAACTCAAGCACTCTTATAAAGAGGTATTAAATGTTTCCCTTCAACAAAATTATATAACTGCCACATTGCCGGTTGCAAGTATGCCTGCTGATCGTAAGGACATAAAATTATTCCCCAGGTCTAGTAAATGTTATTGGATATAACTATTTATTCTTCAGTAGCAGAATTATATATGATTGAAGGAATTTACATTTGTGCCCGATTTATTGTAATAGGCGTTAACTTTTAAAAACTTTCGAGAAGAGAGATATATAGATAGATAGAGCGCCGCATGCCGTACTGATTACATAAAAGTGAAAACTTTGCGTACTGTCATATTATTTTATATTAAGACAACGTCGAAGGGTGTTCTGTCTGTCAATGCGTTAAATACCAACTTTTTAAATAAACTCAATACGGGAAAAAAATAACTATTTGAAATAATAAGTGCAAAATCCATGAACGTGGAAACACGACTTTCCATGTTTAAATTTCTGTTTATTTAAGAATAAATCTGTTTCAGTGAAGTGCCAAGTCTCATGTTCCCTCCCAAAGTTCTACCCATGAAAGTTTTGAGTGAAAAATTGCAGTAATAATTTTCGTAGAACTGTGAACGTCTTGGCGAACGTCTTTGTAATTAGATCCCCGACTGAACTCCAGTTTCCTACGGTCGTTTTCTTAATAGCTTTGTTAGGAACTTATTTTAATCATTCAGATCTTCGTACCTAACCCTAGTAAATTTGAAAATGCTTTACGATTTAATCTAAAATTACACCATCTTTTTTACATTAATGATGACCATTGTACCAACTTAATGAAAAAGTTTCTTACAGCGGTCTTCTATGACTCTTTTTATTATTTCCATAATTAACATTCCTTGATATACTTTCTTAATTTACTTGAGAAACATCACGCTGTTAATTAGCAACACTAATTAAGTAGGTTCTAATGTAAACGGAAAATTTGTTAGCAGTTGAGAATTTCTGTCCGCCAAGTTCCCAGTTATCTGAGCAATAAATTCAACGATCCGACTACATGATGGCAGATTAATGAGCAAAATTCGTAAGAAAAACAAACAAAAAGTTACTTTTATTAGTTCTCTAATCTGTTTTGAAATTTTATTATAAGTTGCCAAAGTAAAAAAAAACTTTATTTAACTACATTATTTCTACATTTATTTTAGATTAATCTTATTTTTATTTTTGGATGTTTCGCAAAATTTGTTTTTTTATAAATAAAATTGAACGGTTTAGTAAAATTCAGGGAACTCTTTGAATGCTGATCAACATTAAATGAAAACAGTGGGTGTGACACGTGTTTACGTGAGGACGCGATTGCTAATTCAAGGTCAGAATTGTGACGCAACCAATGTCTGGGTGGAAGGCTCATTATTCCACTGATTTTCTCTACACGTGTCGGCTGGGTTAACGGTCGATTGAATATAATCAAGTAATAAATTATATATATTTTAATTGGATAATAGGACTGTCATTACTTCAATTAACTTACAAAGACTTGGTATTTTTACGATAGAAAATCCAAATATTGATTTCCCCTAAACTGCCTAATACAGTGATTACTTTAGAATTGTCAAAAATAAATAGGTCTTATGAAAAATTACATGTAAAAAAAATGTTTAATGATTTCCGACGGGTATTTAAAAAAATTAAGAATGATTACAGTTTAAAAAAACTAGGGCGTAAAAACAATATCCCTATCTTTTTAGCTTGCCTTGCTCTCATCAAATAATTTGGTGCTGGTCTATACCTAAGATTGGCGGATCATTTAAGCCCACCTAAGCCCACAGTAAGTCTTGCTTACTAACTTGTGATAGCGGCCCACTCAACTTCACCTGGATTCCTAAAACTGCATACCCCAAGTGGATGCCTACTCAATATAGTAAACCAACCGACCAACCCGTTTAAATAAACATTTGAGGTTATCGCGTATTCATAATCGTCAACCTATCGAATATTTCGGTCACATCCCCACTGATCGCAGAATCCAATTTGCAGCACGCAATAATACAATTTTACGTCGACGAGCCCGTATCGATTTAAGCAGAAAACTAGATTGTAACCTGCTTTAAATCAATTAACGTCGCCATGTCACAGAATACGTACACGGGTTCAAAGGATTATCGATAGCTGTGATTTTTAGATGTAGCGTTTTTCTTTACATATTTTCAGTAATGATGAGTATGTGAAATAATAAAAGACATACTTATTCTCGTTTTTGTCTCATTAAATCTAAATATAGAAGACAATATTTGTTTTACTACAAAAAACATCTTTACTATTCTATGAATAGACTATTTGAATGTTAAACGTTCAATCAGATACAAATAGAGTGGCGAAGCACTATAAAACGCTTTCGCATGTAAAATAACTAAGATCGATTCAGTGTTTCTTCATCCGTAGCTGTCGGTACGAGACTTTTCCAGGCAGCCTTCTAAATTGGTAAAAGCCTACGTTTAAATCACTCAGCCTTTAGAAAAAAGGATGGCGTAACTTTTGGTACTCAGATTCATGACTTCCAACATATTGGGGTTACGAAAAGGCTAAGGAAAAAAGAAAGAGAATGATAAATGTACTTAAACAAATTGCGAAATATCCACTGAAATTTTCCCTTGTTTTAAGAAGTAATGAGAATAAATAATTGCCGTTTTGTTGTAAACTTTTCATACGATAATTTATCTTCGGGAAGAACAAACTCCTCAAACATAAGGGACAAAGGGACAACGAGAGTTTGAATAAAAATTACTTTTGGACAACAGTAAGACGTTTAACTTTTCGTATTAGCGTTGATTCTGGAGTCTTTGTTTCCGAAATATCGTCTGTGTTTGCTAAATTTTACGGAACGTGGAACTATTCCAGTTGACGTTGCCTTTCTGTTAGCATCCACAATTTTCACATCCATTTCTCAAGAAGATATATGGCTTGGATATTGTCTTTATTTTACTTGATAGCAGCGAGATGAAACGATGCTGAAATTTTCATTGAGTTGTCGACTCATAAACGTAGCAATTTTATTCTTACCTATAAATCATGTTACATATTTTATAATATGTACAATGTTTCTGAATGGCTGTCGTAAAATTATAACACATATATTTTAGCTGCTTTGTTGTATGTTATCGGAATTGAATTTGCTTTCTGTCTATCAATGTCGCAAGGACTACAGAGAATCTAAGATAAGACCACAAAGTTTAATCGAAACGTTTTTATCTTCTATAAACTGAAGGCGGGAAACGCGCAATAAACACGGCCAGTATACAACTTTTCCGTTATGAAACCATAATATTCTTTGCGAGAATTTCCAGACAGAGCACGAATAATCCTACTCGGAGAACTTTCTAATAACACTCTGCTCTTTAGATTCATTGCACCTTGCAGAAAAATTTCAAAACTTCTCCCTAGGGACTTAAGAGATGTTTGTGGAACTTTTAGAATGACATTAATCTCGGTAATTTCTCACCAGATTTGAAAGCGTTAGTTTAACACTTTGCGTTTTTGGATTAAAAGTTTAATGAGAAGATAGAGTTGTGATAAGTACGCTTGGCGCGTTGACTCAGCATCTTTAATGAAGTTTCTAACTGTTCTGATATCAGTTCAATGGCTTAATTTGAGTCATTAATATATTTTCCGAGCAAATAAATAAAATGCTCAAACTATTTAAAAGAAAAAAAGTAAAAAATGGTTCAGTTCTTAAAAACACTTTGTTCTTAAAATAAACTTCAAACTTAATTAACATTATCTTAACTAGCTTGCAGGCATTAATGTCAATTATAAGCAAAAAATATTCATTTTGAAACAAAATAAATTTACATTAAAAAGTAGAAAAAACAACGTAGTGTTAGGTTCACCGATTTACATTAAAAATCGACTTAACTGATATATCGATTATTCGTTAAAAATATTTTATGTGGCAACACCGAGCAGGATGACTTGACAACTAAAAAGTGGTGACATCGGGAGATCGATTCGTTCACTTGGTTTTGGGGCGAGCTGCGCTTCGGACGGCTTGGACATAATATAAGTACCCTATTATACTATTAGATTATAAGTTATAGAGTAGATTATCTTGTAAAGTAGTTGGATATCGGCTGTACAATAAATAATAACATCTACACAAGGAGGTTTTATTACATCTCAGAAGTGGAAGTTATATTTTAACATACCCACATTAACTGCAAGATAAAGTTAAAAGTGTTAAAAGTTTTATTATACTCATTGTGCTACCGTCAACTGGTTTTAGTAATCGAGGACATGGAACACGACTGTGAGGCTCAAGAGCAACGGCGTTTAAAGACGCCCCAAAGAAGATTGCTACGAGTTGAAGCTTCTGGAAGCCATAGTCGACGACGCACCAACGACAGAGATGCTGTTGAAGATCAGAACCCGCGACGCAGTCGCAGCCCGCGGCGCAGCCGTCAACGCAGTCGAAGCCCGCATCGCAGCCGGACGCCGAGCGCCCGAAGTCGTACGAGCCACCGAGCAGAGCAACTCGAACGGGAACGCGAGGCGGCACGGGAGCGTCTGCGGTCCTTGGAGAACGAGTTGCAGCAGGAACGGAGCAGGCGACGTGACGTTACAGCGACTCGAGACAGGAGTTCTAAGGTTAGAGATTATAGTCCTACTTTTTCTTCGAAAGATGTCATGAATATTATCAATTCAATTAGGAACCAACCGTCGGCGGCTGGCCCACTCGATCACTCTAATAACGTTGTTAAGAATCACAAAAATATATTGCCTGATTTTGACCCATCATCGAAAATTCAACGCATAGATATATGGTTAAGAAAAGTGAACGAGTGTGCCACCGTTTATGGTTGGGATGATAAAACAACCATTCACTTTGCGATGCAGAAACTTCAAGGACTGGCTAAGACTTGGTATGAGAGTTTAGATTCAATATTATATTCTTGGAACGAGTGGCAGGAAAAGTTGTCTCATGCTTTTCCTTTTGAACAAAATTATGGCCAGTCCTTGGAAGATATGCTAAGGCGTAAAAGCAAATATCATGAACCTATTGAAGTATATTACTATGAAAAATTGGCTTTATTGAACCAGTGCGGTATAGTTGGCAAGCGGGCGGTCGATTGTATTATTCACGGTCTAAGTGATAAAACTATGAAATCAAGTGCACTCGCGCTTAGATGCTCACACCCTGATCAACTGTTGCAATTCTTGATGAGCAACAAAGAATCTTCAAATTCCTTGGATCGCTTTAATCCCAACAATAAAGGCAGATTAGGATCCGGAACTATCACTACAGACAAATCCTATAATAAGACAAATATATTGACTGATAATTTTGCATTCTGTTTTAATTGTAAGGAACGAGGTCATGTATATCGAAAATGTCCTAAGCCACTGATTCGTTGTAACCAATGTCATAGAGTAGGGCATAAAATCGATAAATGTCCTACAAAACCTGAGGATAACTACAGTAAATTAGGAGATACACAAAAAACAATGTGCATATCGTTAGCTAAACCGAATTCAAAGTTTTACAAGGATGTCTTAGTG
Organism: Craniophora ligustri; assembly: GCA_905163465.1. Lineage (NCBI taxonomy): Eukaryota > Metazoa > Arthropoda > Insecta > Lepidoptera > Noctuidae > Craniophora > Craniophora ligustri. Next base: position 9,229,359 of record LR990965.1, on the reverse strand, counting down.
AATGGAGTTTCTGTTAAGGCTTTCATAGATTTTGGTAGTGAAGTATGTCTTTTAGCAAAATCAGAGATTGCGAATTTAATGCTTGAATGTGATGGCGTGCGCACTCCAATAAAGGGATTTGGGAACGACGTGGTTTATTCTTTAGGAAAGGTGACCGTAGAGATTATTATCGATGGCGTTAGTGTTAACACTGTTTGTCAAGTAGTTGAAGATCAACTATTAGAGGTACCATTGCTAGTAGGGCAAACTTACACTGAACAGTCGCATGTTTTTGTATTAAAAACCGCAGAAACATTACAATTCATTGATATCTCTCAAGAAATTCCCTTCAATAAAACCGAAATAGACGAGGATCAGTTAGTTAAGCTAGTCTTTGTGGCCAATATCGTAATTCATGGTCCAGCTGCAATCAAAGTTCAAACTGAACCCTCATTAAATGGTCATATTATGTTGAACAGTAAGGTCATAGGAAAACCAATGTTTCAATACGTGGTCTGCGGAGGCGTATATGTATCCAATGGCGGTTTCGTGATGGTCTATGTTATGCCTATGTCGGAATATTGCCATCTATACAAGGGCACAATTATTAGTCGCGCTAGCAATGTCCAATTAGTTAATAGTGTTCTTAATGTAGATAATAAGCCCATAAATGATGGTATTGACAGTAGTAAAGTACATATTGGAGATCATGTTAATCTTGAACACCGGACGAAGCTATTAAAATTACTTAATGAATTTAAAGATTGTTTTGCATCGAATTTAAAGGAACTAGGGAGTACTAACGTTGCTGAAATGACCATCGAAATAAATAGCAAACGTCCAATTGTGTATAGGCCTTACCGACTATCGCATAAAGAACGCGACCAAGTTCGTGAAATGGTAGGAGAAATGTTGGAGGCTGGGATTGTAAGAGAATCCACTTCCGAATATGCTAGTCCCGTAATTCTCGTGCGTAAGAAAGATGGGCGAATGAGAATGTGCATAGATTACAGGATGTTAAACTCTGTGACCGTTAAAGAGCATTATCCAATGCCAGTGATAGAAGACGAAATAGCAAGGCTTTCTGGCCAGGCGTTTTTCATCACGTTGGACCTATTTTCGGGGTACTATCAGGTACCAATATCGGAACAGTCTAAACCGTTGACGTCATTTGTCACTCCCGACGGACAGTTCGAGTTTAATCGAATGCCGTTTGGATTGGCAAATGCGCCCGCGGTGTTCCAACGTATGATGAATAAGATTCTGGGGTCCGCTAGGTATAGCCAAGCAACAGCGTACATAGATGACGTATTGATATATGGCAAAAGTATAGAACAGTGTTTAGAGAGGCTAGAACACGTTTTAAAATTATTTAGGCAGGCTAATTTAACTCTTAATCTATCTAAGTGTGAATTTTTGAAAGATAAAATTGATTATTTAGGTTATGAGATTAGCGCTTTAGGTGTGAGACCGGGTGATAAAAAAATCCAGTGTGCCTTAGACTTTCCTCGCCCTGTCAATGTTCATACTGTAAGACAATTTCTTGGTCTTGTGGGGTATTTCCGCAAATTTATTATGAACTTTGCACATATTGCACAGCCGTTGAGTAAGTTATTGAAAAAGGATGCTGCTTGGATATGGACAGATGAGCAAGAAAAATCATTTAATATGCTCAAGGAAAAACTGGTCGATCGACCGGTTCTAGCTATTTATAATCCAGATTGGGAAACTGAATTGCACACGGACGCAAGTAAACATGGCGTTGGTGGGATTCTGCTTCAACGACCAAGGGCAAGTAGTGTTAGTTTTAGGCCCGTAGCGTTTTACAGTCGACAAACCTCTCCAGAGGAAAGAAACTTTCATGCTTACGAGCTTGAGACGTTGGCTGTAGTGTGTGCCTTGCGGAAATTTAGAGTTTATTTGTTAGGTCAAAACTTTAAAATTGTCACCGATTGTAGTGCCTTACGTGCTACATTTATTAAACGCGACATTATACCACGGATCGCGCGCTGGTATCTTTTGATACAAGAATTTCAGTGCGCAATAGAATAAAGACCAGGGAATAGAATGGCTCACGTAGATGCTTTGTCGCGAAACCCTATCATCAATGACGGAAACCACACAGTCGAAGATGTTACTGATCAGTATCCAAAAGTGATGATTATTACCGGTGATGATTGGCTGCATACCCTACAGTTAGGCGATAGTGAATTAGGCCGTATTAGAGACATCCTATCTTCAAATTTAGACGTAGAAGGACTTAAGCAAATTAGGGATAATTATATTATAAAGGACAACAAGCTTTATAGGTGCATTGAAGGGGATAAGACAAACTTACGTTGGGTTGTGCCAAAGGGCGCAAGATGGCAATTATGTCGTATGAATCACGACGACATAGGCCACTTTGGTGTGGAAAAGACACTTGAGCGAATAAAGAATACATATTGGTTTCCGAAAATGTCAAAATTCGTAAAGAAATACGTTGAAGCGTGTATTGAATGCGCTTACTCGAAAAAGATTTCTTCTAATGAGGGTTACTTGCATCCAATACCTAAAGTCGAGGTTCCTTTCCACACTATACACATTGACCATCTTGGACCCTTTGTGCGTTCAAAAAGAGGAAATTCATATATCTTAGTGTTGGTTGATGCATTTACTAAGTTCGTTTTTATTAGACCTGTAAGGAATACAAAATCCGTAATAGCGATAAGGGTTCTTGATGAAATTTTTTGTACTTTTAGAGTTCCTGATAGAATAATTAGCGATCGTGGCTCTTGCTTTACTTCTCATGCGTTTAGAAAGTTTTGCTTGGATATAGGGACAAGACATATATTAAATGCGGTTGCTAGTCCACGCTCAAACGGCCAGGTTGAGCGATATAATCGCACAATCCTCGCTTCCTTGACCGCTATAAACCTTAACGCCAATGAGAAAGATTGGGACGATAAAGTCGGTAAAATTCAGTGGGGTATTAATAATACAGTTAATAAGACTACGGGGAGAATGGCTGCGGAAGTCATGTTTGGTTGTTGTATAAATAGCGAATTAAATCCGAGATTAAACGTGGTTAGGCAAGAAATGCGAGAAAGTAATGATTTGATTACAATTAGAGAAGAGGTTAAAGATAAAATAGATGAAGAGCAACAAAAACAAAAAGAACAATACGATAAAACCAGACGTCCTTCCCGCGTCTATTCCGAAGGAGAGTTGGTAAAAATCACCAATACTAATTTTAAGAACGACGGGAAAAGTAAAAAGCTCCTTCCTCAATATATAGGTCCTTATCGCGTTGTATCAGTATTAGGAAATGACAGATATAGAATTGTAGCAATACCAGGATTAAGTAGTAGTAAACATAAACGTAAAACGACCGTCGCGGCCGACCGTATGCGCCCTTGGGTTCACGTGGCTGCCTTAAGCCTAAATGACGATAACTCAGAGAGCGAAGATCATGATATTTGCAGTGATTAGGTAACACAGAGCAGAGAGAATTATGTACAACTTAATTATTTTCGTGAGATGATATATCTTTGTGTGAAGCTATTGACCTCACGGTTTTTTTGGTTGTTTATGATTTTAGTCTGAATCACATAGTATAAAATTGTAATATGAAATTGTTTATTTATCCATGTAACATTAATGTACAATGACATAGCAACCATGTGATTGGTTTGCCAGTTTAGCAACCATGTGATTGGTTTGCCAGCTTAGCAACCATGTGATTGGTTTGCCAGTTTAGTAACCATGTGATTGGTTTGCCAGTTTAGCAACCATGTGATTGGTTTGCCAGTTTAGCAACCATGTGATTGGTTTGCCAGTTTAGCAACCATGTGATTGGTTTGCCAGTTTAGCAACCATGTGATTGGTTTGCCAGTTTAGCAACCATGTGATTGGTTTGCCAGTTTAGCAACCATGTGATTGGTTTGCCAGTTTAGCAACCAATTGATTGGTTTGCCAGTTTAGCAACCATGTGATTGGTTTGCCAGTTTAGCAACCATGTGATTGGTTTGCCAGTTTAGTACCATATTATTAGATTAAGTTTGGTCTTTAAAAAGTAATATGCATTAGTAACTTATAGTTAATAAGTTATTGTAAATATAACTAGTAGTTTTGGGCATGAACCAGATTTATTTACTGTCACTAAGCATAAGATTAAAAATTGAGATTAAAGAATACTGTATTTCGTAATTTAAATATATAAAAAAAAAAATGATAAATGAATGTTTACGAGCTATATTTGGATATAATTAATATATGCATATTTATATTTTACTAACTTTTAGACATTTTATACTGTTTTTTTTTTCTCTAACCTACTATACTGTAAAACGAATCGATTGCCCGAGTGTTAGGTGCTTCCCGACTTATGTGTATGGGGACATACACAAGGTCAGGATGGACGAGTGTTAGGTTCACCGATTTACATTAAAAATCGACTTAACTGATATATCGATTATTCGTTAAAAATATTTTATGTGGCAACACCGAGCAGGATGACTTGACAACTAAAAAGTGGTGACATCGGGAGATCGATTCGTTCACTTGGTTTTGGGGCGAGCTGCGCTTCGGACGGCTTGGACATAATATAAGTACCCTATTATACTATTAGATTATAAGTTATAGAGTAGATTATCTTGTAAAGTAGTTGGATATCGGCTGTACAATAAATAATAACATCTACACAAGGAGGTTTTATTACAGTAGTTAAGTTTAAAAGTAGAATATCTTCTCAGCGGGACGTCGACGACACGGTCTTAATGAACTTATAATAAAGAACTCCATTTTGAAGAAATTCACTCCAAATAAAGCAGAAATTTTGGGTAAATGTTTTGATTTAATAAAATCTGTTGGACCCGGATAGAATAGAATTTCATTTTGGATTTTAAGCGTTGGAATTTGTAAATAATAACTGGTAGTATTAGGTATTTTCAAACGATATTACATTGAATATTTGGATCCATCATTTGCGTTTTGTCATTCGAGTATTTGAATTTATATTCAATTATGTCATAATACAAAAACCCCGAAACTAAATTGAACACTATACATATTTACCAACCATTTCAAATTATCGCATTAATGAGGATACATTTTTTAATGCATTGATATATCCTAATAGCCTAATCCCTCTCAAATGAGAGGAGACCCGTGCCCAGCAGTGGGACGTTAATGGGTTGATGATGATGATGATGATATAATATCATCATCATAATCATCAAATGAACCGTTAGACGTCCACTGCTGGACATAGGTCAAGGATCGCCACGACGACCGCTCCTGCGCCACCCGCATCCAGCGGATTCTAACGACCTTAACCAGGTCGTTGGTCCACCTCGCCGGGGGCCTACCCACGCTGCGTCTGATATAATATATTGATAGAATATTTTCTATTTTAGAAAAACTGTATTTGAACTTTTTAATTTTTATTTTAAGCCCGAATAATATATAAATCCAATTTAACATTACATACAATCTAAAATATGTTATAAATGTTTATATACATACAGTGTCTTTGTTAATAAAATACACAATATAAATAACTTATTTAATTCAACAACAAAATTTTACAGCGTTTTAATTAAGATGAAACACTTTTGTTTCCTTATTTTTTGGTAATTGAAAGTACTAAAATAAGTTTATTCTACATAAACATAATATGTATACAAATAATTATTTTTAGACTAGTATAAGAAGGCAATAAAGAATGAAATTAATTTTCAAACCAAATTTCATTCCAGTTGTATGTCATAAACTTTGCAACATATTAACGTAAAGTAGCGAGAATACTTACGTAGTTACTTCTTTGTTTCTCTGTTTATTCCCCGAGAGAGAAGGCGTCGTACTTTCGAAGTCATTCCATAAAAAGCTATTCGTAGTTAAAAACGACAAAGAGCTGCAGACCTACAATAAAACAGATGCAGAATAACTACAATATAATACAAGTGTGTTTTTTTTTAAAGAAAAAATGCATGTCTTTAAAAAAACATAATGTTGAATTAGTTTGTTTTTCTAATTAAGTTTTAATTTATATTAAAATAACATACCGTTACGGTTGGACTCTTTGGGGGTAGGCAGAGATGTTTGTTCTAACATAACCATCAGTTAGCCGGAATGTTTCTAGGTCCTATGTAATTCAAACGAGTCTCTTGCCATATATTTAAGCTGCTGGTGAGAATATTATAGAAATTGTATTCATTTTTAATACACATATTGAACGTGCTATAAATGGCTAAAACACGTAAAACAATAATAAGTTTATTGATTGTCACACCATCGTAAGTATTACAGTACAATTCAAAAGTACCACAGTGTAGAAAACTGGTGTCTGTTGTAGGTAAAACCTGTATTACAGATCACTGGGCAGTAGCCCAGTGATCTGTAATATTGTAAACATATACAGTGGAGAGTACTCCACTGTATATGGAAATACTGCACTTACAATGTTACATAAATATCAACATTCACTACTTGACGCGGGTCTCCTCATAACGAGAGTATTAGACTGCATCACACTAGCCTAGTGTAGGTTGGTAGATGTCTGAAACGGGGAGGTCTCCTTTTAATGTGCCGATTTTTATATTATAAGAGGGCGACCGAGCAGACAGGCTACTTAATGGGAATAATCATCGTCACCCGTGTAACAAAAGGTTCGGCAGTATCGCCGTTTAAAAAAATAGTTTTTCAAAAGCCGATACGGCCGACCCTTGCACATAGGTGCACCCTCATTTTAAAGAACCTAATATTCTTCAAATCCTACGTATACCGGAACGTATTTGCAAGGGAAATAATTCAGTACAAAATCATTCCACAGCCTACACGTTTGCGGAAAGAGAGAATGTGATGCCTTCTTGTTTTTTGGATGCCAGACATTCAGTTTGTCTCGTTCCTATGGCAGAATATACGGTGGTACAATTTCAAACAGTTTCTCGGAAACATTCGCGATTGTTAAGACGTTAGAACACATTCAAAAAGCCAATGTTTACCCAGAGGCTATATATTTACAAGCCATCTTTGAGCTCGTTTTACATATAATGCATTGAAAGTAAAATACTTTGATTTTGAATTTGTTAGAAATCAATGCAAACAAACCTGTTGGTTTTATATTTACGTTCAAATATCCTCTTTATTTAAACACAAACAAACTAAACCACTAGTTAACCTTTAGAGCAGATTGGATAGAGTGCGGTCTGGTGAGGTAAAGTTGAAATATAAAGGCGGTTTCAAAGAGATACCGCTTCACTCGTAACCACTGATTCCCAAAGTTAATGCGGCTCCTGACGTTAGAGGATTATATTTGAGCTATTACTGATTAAATAAATCTTTAATATTTACAGGCGTATGGAACATTATTTAAATTCGCCCCTAAATATTTCCAACTCAAATCATGCCTAGCTTGGTACGCCAACAAAGCCCTAAGCTGAAATTTAACACCATTCGGGTGATTAGCTAAGTTTTTAAGTTATGTAAGTCTTAGTATTGAGGTACAGTTTTGCCAATTGGTCCGGTTAAATTGTTAAAGAAATGAACTATCAACCCACAAAAAAACTAATCTAATCAGAAAGATATAAGATAAGATAATGATTTATTGTAATTTGTATGTGTGTGTATTTCTTTTGCATTAAATAAATGATTTTTCTTTCTTTCTATAATAAAAACGTAACATGAAAAGTTATTTAACCTTGAACCCGACAAAAGATTGCAAAATTATTTTTAAAATACATGAGCCTACCAACAAAATAACTCCAAATCTATTGTAGTATTTCAAGGTATAAAATATAGTAAAAACGTCAGCTAATAATGGAAGAAAAGAGAAAGAGGCATACGCATAATATTATGTAGGGCTGACTGCTACATAGTTTTAAACAATTAACTTATAAAAGTAATGTAATTGAAGTATTATCATGGACCAATTATTTTCTGTTTGAACAGTTACTGATAGTATTTAGCGAATCATTTTCGAGCTATAACTATCGGTATTTCCATTAAAACTGTATTAATTATTCCAACTGAATATAAATTCAAGGGTGTTTTTCCATTGCTTTTAAATAAATATCGTCGTTAAGCTCTTCAAACGACCCGTAGTAAAGTATTATTTATCATTGTTATAATTTAATCATAATTAATTAACCTACTATTTGGGTTCAATTGAATTTAGTTAATAAATTAAATAACATTGCGTTAATTAATTATTATATTCAAAGGATTCAAATCAAGAAAGTATTACTTATTCAATAATTGCCTATTGAAGTTTCAATTTGTACCCGGTTAATAGTAGTAACCAAATTCTTCACGAAATAGGACAGTAGATATATGTATATAGGAACGGGTCGTACTGTAGATCTGTGTAAATTAATACTCCTCTGCCTAACCTTCGGGATACAGGCGTTACGATATATTATGCTATGTCAAAAGCAGCCAGTAAATGTTTGAGAAATTCAGCTCAGCGCGGACCTTCATTCACTAAACATGACCTTTTAATCAGTCACTATCATTTGTAAGTCTGTTTTCGTAGTAAATTCAGTGTAACTTTATACGTTATACCAAAATTATTCTGATAGCAGGTTTTTAGAAGATTCTACTTATTCTATTCATATCATGTCCAAAAACCAGCCAAAGGATGTCAACTGGACATCGAACCATCCAACGACTTTTGGTGATTTTTACCCGATCGTCCATCCATCTCGTTGGAAACCATCCCATGCTACGTCTTCCGATGCAGGATCTCCACTAAAAATCGTCTACCTATTACGATTACTAATGATAAAAAAGTGGTTGTTATCCGACTACTCTATTGACTGTATCGAGTGTCAGAATATATTTAAATCAGACTCGACAAAAAAATCACCTACACCACATTTTATTATAACAACATCGGCCTTTGTAGACTTCCCGTATAAAATAACTTTATGTTACCTATTTAAATATGGAAATATTAGATAGACATTTTCACAACTCGATGGTTTAGTACGAACTGAAAATCAAAAGCAGTGTTGACATCTAGTTTTGCAAATTCAAATTGAGTTCCAAATGTTACGTCCCAAAAGGTATGACGCACACAAACTGAGAACTTTAAATTGAAACAGCATCTATTATAATGTTTTGTATAGAATTGCGTTCAGATTATGTAAATATTTTATTTCATTATGAAACTTCAAAACTAAAGACTTAAGCGAAAGAGCTGTGACGTCACAGCTCCCTTTTTCCCAAACTGTTACGTAAACGCGATGTTAATCTTAGTGGATATAAAAGGATAAAATGTAACTTAAAACACTGGTATTGGCAAAGGCCCTCGAGAAAAAAGGTAGCAGCCAAACAAATAGAGCGTAAAACGTCATATCATAAATTCCACTTATTTTGCTACTATCCAACGATTTAGAACTAACCAGTAGTTATAAATTTTCGGATACTCCGCCGAAAATAGCTCTGCGGCGAGTCCTGGTGTGCAGCCAAACAGATGAAATGTAGCCCCGTCGACGCTCCATTAGGAATTAATGGGCCGATTCGAGAAATGTCATCTTCCGGTAAATACTGGCCATAATTCATTCCATAGTTGACAAGCACAGGGTTCGGTTCCGGGTGGGATCCTTCAACGAAAACAACGGCCAACCTGCGAATGAAAGTGATTCATTTCCGCAAATTAACTGTTGAAAAGGTAATTTTATTTCCGCAGATCTTTCCTCGGAGCTGTTAGGGCGGGTGGGGATATTTTAAAGGGACAAACAAGCTTGTTTTCTTAATAAATTAGTTTTAAACAGACTTTTTACTTTTCGTAATTGTGAAAGTTGTAACGTCGTGAGAGAGAAAACAAAACATTAATTGGCACCTTAAGCCACTATAGGCTATACTACTGGCTATAGCCTAGTGGTTATATATACTGTATTCATTAATTAAAATATGCAACCAGTATAAACATAGCCCTCTATTATTATAATAATATTTTTTTTTAATCACCAAATCAAAAACTAACAAAAAGTCAGTTCATCTATTTTATAATGATGAACTACACTACAATGTGCTTTAAATGAGATTGAAGGTATAAACATATAGGAACGTGAAAGTAGAACACAAAAATCCTACATGTAACCTCTTTGTAGAAAAAGCTTGACACCATTATTCCTGTCAACAGGATTAAGATCGAATAGAATAGAAAACAAAAAAAGGCCTAAATAGAGCACGAAAATAGTAAAAAACACAGACAGAGCCTAATGTAGGAAGCTAGGTAGAACATATAAACAGAGAATAAGACGGAGTACTTACACTAATGGACAGTTCGTAAAAGATCACCAAAGAGAAAACAATCCATATCCATACTTCTATACTAATATTATAAATGCGAAGTGTGGCTGTCTGTCTGTTAACTCTTCACGCTATAACCGCTGAACCGATTTAGATGAAATTTGGTATAGAGATAGTTTTAGTCCCGGGGAAGGACATATGATAGTTTTCATCCCGGAAATCATCCCTTAAAAGAAGGAAAAGGGGGTGGAAATACAATTACTAATTTTACGCTGACAAAGTCACGGGCAAAAGCTAGTATGGAATATTTAGAGATTTATAAAGCAACTCCGGATATCAAAAAGTAACTAATAATATATGTTTCATATTTACTCGACTCTATCAGTAGAGTTCCTTGCGAATCTCAAGCCAAACATTGACCCCATACCAACAGCCGCCCCAAATTTACAATAACCCATTCCATCTGCATACTAATTCGCAAACACCTAATTTATGGCATCTAATACATCACATCCAATATCGTTATTATTGGGGCAAACATTATTGTATATTACCTACATTATGTACACTCAAAAGCTAATATGGCGTTAGTGTTTACTCTAGGCATGATTAATAGTCGATAATTGGCTAGGACAGGCGTTGGTACTCAATCTATGAATTGCTAATATAAACGGTGCCAAAGGGAACCCAGCCAATACAACAATATTAGATTTACGGTCACTGAGCAGGTAATGGCTGCGATAACACTAATGTACTTAGTACTTTAGGTATTATAATGATCAATTATAGTAGAACTCAGATAAATAACTGTACTGGGATTCAGTGTATTTCAGCTAGAAGTAATCTTAAGTGTAAAACCGTTATTTGGCGTGTGTTTGTGATATTTCGTATGCAGTACAATTTTCATGTTGTGGATTTGTATACTCTCAACTTAAAAGTATTTATGACGTACGTATCATTTGTGTCTCTAATTAGTGTTCATAAGCAAAAGTTAATACAGTTTTGAAAATATTACAACTTCGAAAAAAGAAATTACTTTGACAAATTACATAATAACCCACTGCACACTACCACTAACACGAAACAACGCGATCCGTAATCCAATAAATCTTGAACAAGAATGGAACGTGGTGCGAATCCAATATCAAAACTAAAGGTTTGTAGAACAAAAGCTTGATGCGCGGGTAAAAGAATGGAATGGAGTCGCGTTTCACGCTGTGAAACATTGGCGTGTCACGGCGCGTGACGGGACCGATGACGCCGCGACACGCTCCTATATCAATTTCACGGATTAAACTTCATGTGGATATGTCTTCACGTCGTTATTATACGCGTTCAACTCGATAAATGTATTTTATTTCTTACCTGGTTATAGAATAGTTATGCGGTGAAATTTATCGAATTTGGCGGAGTCATCAATAAATACTTCAGAGAATTGGAGAGAGTGCTTCACGAGAATTTAAGTGAGGTACACTCAGAATTTCAAAATATTCTGCTAGTAAGCAATAGTGACTCATTATTGTGCTACACAGCCAATATTGTGAAAAAATCAAACCTAACACAAGGTGCGGTCGATGCTTGCCACAACATTGTACCTATAATTACGTCAAAGTAAATGGTATGCAGGTTAATACACGTGATTTTAAACTTTGCGAATGAAATGTCAAGCAGCCTACGCAAATATCCCACCAATTTGGTATCACCATTATGACGGATCATTGACCACGCGTATACTTTAAATACACGCGTGCCGCCGACACAGGTCACCCTAAGATAACATTTCTGACACATATCCCACATAACAACAATATCTGGTACTGTAAAAAAGACCAAGATTGTCCAAGTTTGTTACAGTGTCGTTTCATAAAGATCGTCTGTCAGAAAACAACGGCGATATCTTTAAATTTGCAAAAGTGTCCTTTATAACCCACCTACAGACCGACCTATTTACAGAAATAAAAAAAAAAAATTAAAATATAATTTCAGTTGAAAAAATAATGTAAAAAAATCTAAAATAGCAACGCTTGTAAGTGAGGCTGTCAAAACATTTCATGTACGCATAAAACAATGGATAGAGGTGTGTTCGTTTTGAAACATTGGCATATCACGACCCGTGACGTCCTCTGCTCCCGAACGCCAGCCATACTTTGATATCAATATAGCGGATTAAATTTCACTCGGGTGAATATTGCGTTTTTTACACGCATCGAGCTCAAAATGATTACATTTCCATGGACTGAATTCCCTTTTCATTCCATTAAACTTTTCTAAATTCAACTGGAACCAATTAAAAATGATACAATCTTTGATTGTTTGCGTATTAAATTCAAATAATATTTGTTAATAGAAGTTTGTCATTGAATTTATTTTTGTTAAAAACGTTTTTTTTTAAAGTACATTATATTTTCTTATCCATTAACTTATTTTTAATATCTAACAACTCATAATAATACGCACTTATTTGAAAATTTACTGAATTTCTGCAACAAAGCTTTTGGCGTTTTGCTAACAACAAAAATATATTCGTAAATAATATTAAATCGTCACCATGGGTAAAAATTCTAAGATTGAAACGGGGAAAGTTGATTTGGCCCTTTACTTCTTAAATTGTATATCTGAGTTTCAAAGAAAATTAAATGAGTTGACATTACCATCATTTTGTAAAATGGAGTAACCCTTTTCATAGCCTATTTATTGTAGCTGTTGCTAGTGCTGATTTATCGTAAGTTCTAAGTGTAAGTGACAATTAGCGGGTGATATTACCCAATCATAATATATTCAGACTTAAATGAGGAGAAAGAGAATATGAAATATTTAAATAAAAATACCGTTTGGCTTTGATCGCAGTACGTTAAAATTATTATAATCACATCTACCCTATATTTTTGTTAATTATTGGCAATCTGATTTACGCAGAACGAGCTCACCGTACACATACGTATCCTTTGGTGATGCAATGTTCGTTTTGTAGATTTAATTACAAGATTGGGTTACGATGGTTAACATAGGCGTGTTTTTTACGGAAATAAAGAAAAATAAAGAATCATGTAAATAAGCACATCGCCGAAGAACGCAGGACCAGATTTCATGACCAGTCCCTGAAAATAAAGCTATTGTAATAAAAAATAACACTCAAGTTTCAATATATGTAGTACATGATTGGGCCTATCTACCTCCTGCTATATCAATATAAATAAATACAGCAAATAAAAACCCTAAAAATACATTTTATTGCAATTATTATATACATATGTGCCAAAAGTAACAAATAGCAATGGAAAGACTATTGTTACATCCAAAACTACTATACTTATTGTCAAGATTTGTATACCTATATACGAAATAACACTCTCTAACGACGGTACTATAATCGTAAACATAAATACTAGGGGGGAAATTCAACTGGTGGTAGTAGGTAAGAATATTCGCGGCCCGTGAAACAATATCATCGATCGTTTTGTTCTTGTTCAGGCCTAAATGGCCGCAGTCACGAATACGCGTCAGGCTCCTGAAGTGACGTCATTCTCGGACGCGTATTCACATCACATTTTTTACGCAGACGTGAAAACTGTCAATAATTGTACGTCATAAAAAGTTTTAACCAAACGCGACGTATTAAAATGAACCTTGTCATAAAAACTCGTTACTAGAATTACTGATATGGCCGCCTGTTTTTACCCTGACGTTGATGAAAATCCGCGTAATGTACCGCGGTTATATACATTTATTTTAAAACCGCATCGAGTTTAATGTATTAATGATAAGGTTTCATTAAAAATATTGGATTCATGCGATTCATTTGCGAGTACGCTTTAGGGTTCCGTTTTTAAAAGACCTCATTCTTTCGCAATACCTGTGTACCTGTTTACCTCTTTGTTTGTCTATCCACGGCATAGTACACTGACTATTAGTGCTAGAAAACTTTAATTTTATATGAGTACAGATTATGAGTATTCATCACGCCTTAAAGAAGAAAATAACAACTTAAAAATATTATCAGGCTTTAGAAGTTAACGTATAATAGCAAACTACAGAACCCTACGCTGTGCGTGGTCTGACACGCCCTTGACTGACTTTTTAATTAAATATTTTCCATATTGTAAGTAATATTGCCGATTAATTTAATTACTACGCCTGTCGTCTTGCGTACAACAAGATTTATGTACCTATTTAAATTAAATATGGAAATTTTCTTTAATGAGTCGCTTGAAATCCTTTATCAAATCTTACAGCGCAATAAAATCTTTATAACACTTCCAAACAAACTTTTGTGAGCGGGTATAAATTAATTAGAAAATTGAGTTCCAGTTGAGCCATCAGACCGCTACCGTAACAAGTTTTGTTGCCCAAATTTCGGGCCCCCGCAATATGGATTAGGTCAATTTAAAATCATTACCATAATTTCTTATCAAAAACTTTCAACTGAGTTTCGTTCATGAATATTCCTCCCTTATTTTGGCTGTTCATTTTGCGCAGTATTATGTTTATTAAAGCTTCACAATGTTTACTGTCAGGCATACGGCGATTAAAATATACTGCGGAAACTCTAGGCGAGTCCACTTCAACTGCAAACAGGAACTTTAAAATATTATGTATCGATCGCTCCCAATATTCAGGCATTATTATTTATTACTGAGCAGTACGCGGAAAGTTTGCCGGAGCTGGTATAAAATTTGTTGTAATACATCGGGGCCTCGATAGCCGGGGGTTACTTTAGAGGAACTTTTCCATTTGCCGGCAACGTTGGACGAGAGTAGTGGAACATGCCAGCAGCACGCGCCACTCGATAAATCGTCTGGCCAGCGAACGATTGAGAATCACGTTCCGAACCCAAGTCTGTCCTGCACAATTTGGCTCACCACTAAACTTTATAAACCATCAAACCTTCAACCTTAACAATTTAATTTTGTATAAATTCCTCAACAACAATTAAATTCATTATTAAATTCCTTATCTCAAATCCACGAAACTTTTCGTTAAAAATAAATTTCCTTTAGTACACAAAGTTTGTAACCGCGACGACAAAAACATAATTGTAAAACTTGGGTCAAGTCAGCGCCAAATTGCCTGTTTTAATTAAAAAACCGTGCGCTCGGGGCCTCGTCGCAGATAACAATTTAATGTAATGGTGATATTCAAAGAACTCCTTTATGGACGATTCAAGGAAACCTGCATAATGAATTAGGCTCAGTGAATACGCCTACCTCTTAACCGCGGATTATTACTAGTATAACGAATACTTTAGTAACAAAGAATGCTTTACATTCGCAAGCTTTACTTGGATATTCAAAAAGATGAGCAGTAGGTAACTTATGAAAAAGTGTTTCTAGTCTTACCTAATTTTTTCTAAAAACTTCAGGTATTCATGAAGGTTCTTGAAGACTTTTCTCTAAAAGAGGTAAAAGAAAAGAAAAAGGCCGTCCTTAGTGTTTACGAAGTTACTTATGAGTTATACGAGGCACACATAACCCGATTTACATAAGTTTCCAAGTTTTGCCTCACTTTTATTTACCTGTACGCCAATGGTCTCTCAAAGATATAACATGCACGTTTCGTTTGGGGACGCAATGTGGCCAATTTGCGGGGATCAGAATTTGCCTAAACCTTAAGCGAACGGTACAAAGACAAAAGGTCGTGCTGCTCGAGATTTATGAAGATTGCGGTCCCATAAAGTTGTGTCAGCGATGTACGTGGGCTGGAGAAAAAAACAGCATGTTTTGTGCAGCACTGTAACATTCAAATGGTCACAAACGGAATTCTGTTCCTAGCTATAACAGTGGATCATTGTCGGAAATGAATTATTACTTCGCAACTTTTACTTGAATGCAAGCGGATAAAAGGAACAATATGCAACCTTTTGTGGTCCATTATTTAACTTGAAGGTATTCAAATCCGTAAACATTAATCATCTTGGTTTAATGTTGTATTTCGCATCGGAAATGTTTTGTGGAAGATTATCCTTTACTTTGTTCAATTGTGTGGTAGGCTGACCTTATCTGCACACTTTGAATGCTAATGCTACCCACACGATATTTTAAACGTTTTTATTTTTAATTTCGGCTTACTGCATTTTTGGGGTGTCAAATTCAACCTTTTTTGTTAATAAAAAAAAAGTTTAATTTTTTCTTACTTATTCATTGGATATAGATATCGATATTGTACCGTATTTTCTTCTGTAAATCTGATTTAGACGTTGAAAATCTTGTACTGACAATAATGGTCACACACAAAAAAAAGAATTATACATTTTGGTGCAGGCGTTCGAAAGTTATCCGCGTACATAAATTTCGGCGATTCAATTTTATTTATATAGATACTCGTAGATAAATATAAATAAATAAATATTCATCACAACTAGTTTGGAAAAGGCTACAGGGGCCAGCTAAGATTATTCATGCCTGGATTGTAAATACCACTCTACATACGATACCATCTACATATTATATATAGGTACCTATATTCCATGTAGTATTTTTTGGTAGAAGCGACAGCTTAATAATCCTTTGTCTCGCAATCTTGTTAAGGTATGATATCTTTTTCAAGGAAAAATGGACTAGGGTTTTTTTAGATGATTTAAATGTGTCTAGTCTACTTCGCAATAAAGATGAAAATGGTACACCAAATTCACGATCACTTGTCGACTACATAAAACTGCTTCGCACCAGTCTCAACGTCAGAGTCAGCTAACCAGTCTAATCATAAATATTTGATCTCAAGACTATTTAATAAAACAACGTAAATATCAAATTTTATTTTATTCCACATACACTTTAACGCGGTATATTGGTATTACTTGATCCCAAAGTAAGTTTCAGATTCTTTACAGCGTCCATGGTATTGAATCCACCCGTGACACATTTAAAATCTTTACGGCGATGAAATCCCTATAAAGTGGTTTTATTTCAATTGATCTCAGTTTTAAGTAGCCTTCTACTAAATTTTCTTTAAAGAACTTCCCTGTATAATCAATTTATTTCATTGCGTTTCAATTATCATGGTAATACACATAATTATTTACAGCAGGCATCAGTTTCAAGGTAAAAACAGTCAGTAGCCTTATTTACAAATAAAAAACAAAATTATGTAAAATGTAAATGTTTTAATAATACACCCTTGAAACATTATTTAATTTTCATGCACGGACTAAGACTACGTTTGTTTACGCAAGTAGGTACAACAAAATTTTCATATTTATTTTCACTTACAACCTTAAAAAAGCTATTCTGTTAGACAAATTCAACTCACATTCTGTCTTCGAATAAACGTGAGTCTTACATTTAATACTGTTAAAAATATACCTGCTATTTCATATTATTTACAAAGACGTGTGACAACAATGTAGATATTTAAATTTCCAGACGTTCAATAAACATTTTAGAATAATAGGGCTGAAGTTTTTCATTCGAAAAGCGAAATAACGAATACGAAAATCAAAGGCACCCTGTTGGCAGGTAAGACTCAATTATCGATGACGCCGCGAGCTATGAATATTGATAGAAATATTTGCATACCCACCGCATCAGCTTTCGATATGAAAGAAAAAACAACGGTCGTATGTAGATGCAATTGTATTCAAAATTTGCTTTCGCAGTTGGATACGTATTCAGTTATTCGGCTACTCTAGTTAGCGAGTTGAAGCCAGAACACTATTTATACTTTTTCATTCGACAGTTCGAATTAACGAGTCTGATTGTACGCTGTGAAGGAAACTTTTTGACTTCGTTTGAGTGGTTGGACTGTTTATGTTATTTTTAGACGGGAAATACGTACCTATACCTACTAGAATTTTTTTTTTTTCAATTTTGCGTTTCGTTAGCGTGATGATTATGTAAATAAAAATGCGATAACACGTTCATTGCATTGATTGGGCGAACAGATTGTGACAGTTCATGCACGTTTGAGTAATAATCAATATACGAGTAGCATATAAAAGGCATATTATCATAAAAAAATATTATATCTGGATATAATTACAAATCTTCACCTACTTTTGAGCTAAGTAACCAGGCTTGTTTAACGGTTGATACACTACATATGTTTTATATAATACATCGAAACATCTAAAACTCAGTTGATTTCAACCCGCGTTTCCTCTGAATTCAACCTGCGCACATCGGAACAACAAAAAAAATATTTAAAGAAATAATAAATGTTCCTGGACATTATGACACAGCGCCATCTAGTTCCGTGGTAAGCAACGAGGCTTGTGTTACGGATACTAGTTGGTTGATATACTACATATATAGGTTTTTTTTTTTTAAATACATACATATTATACATAAATACATCCATGACTCGGAAACAAATGTTTATGCTCATCACACAAACATTTGTCCCTAACGGGATTCGAACCCAGGACCCATAGAACAGAAGGCAGCGCTAACTAACGATGGACTAATAGGGTCGTCAAAAGTTTTTCTACTTTCTTTAAATTTTTTTTTGTTAGTGGATGTTTTGAAATTTAGAATGTATAAAATCGATAGATATAATGAGCATTGCTGGAGCGGATCGCTAGCTTAATATACAGAAGAAGGTATTTTACAGGCCAGTGTATGGCCGTTATAATATGAGCTCGTAAACCTTCAATATTCAGCACTTCAGACCGACCTATGGAAAAGTACTGCCTAATAAATAAACTTGACCTCAACCCCTCCAAATGCACAGTAATCACGTATACTAGGAAACGTGAGATCATAGAGACTTCTTACACCTTGGGAGGTATAGCCTTACCAAGAAGTAGTATAATCCGTGATTTAGGCGTTTACCACGATCAGAAGCTAGCTTTTGACACGCATATTGACACATGTGTGAGAAAAGCCTCCAAATCGCTCGGGTACATAATGCGACTTTCTAAATCATTCACTGAAGTTGAGACTCTTAAAATTCTATACTGCACCTATGTCAGATCTCATTTAGAGTATGCATCCCAAATTTGGAACCCCTGTTACAACAAATACGTCGATAGAATTGAAAAAATACAAAAACGCTTCGTTAGGCACCTTTGCTTTCGTCAAAAGATTCCTTATCATCCTAATGATTACCTCCAATTATGTAAAAAGTACCACCTTCTACCACTTTCCATCCGTCGTGAGAGCTGACATCTCCTATCTTATAAAAATCATTAACAATGAAATCGACTGCCATGAGCTCTTGGAAAAACTTTACTTTAATGTCCCGTGTAAGTCAGTTCGCTTCAATCCACCATTTCGTGTCCCGAATGCTAGTACAAATTACAGGCAGAACAGTTACATTGTGCGAGCAATCAGAAATTTCAATAGTGTATGTAAGCAGCACGGTTTTGACCCCTTTATGACTAGTGTCTCATCGGCAAGAAGGACCTTAAGCCTCACCTTTTTTTTTTTCCTCTATTTAATACAGACAGCAATTTAAATCATAATGTAAATAACAATTTGTAGTTGTAATAGTGATTTGTAGTTGTAATTGTTAATATACTTTAACATGGTAGTATACCTACTCGCTCTCAATACAATTTAACTTACTATATTTCTATAAGCGAAGACTTGTTATTGGCGTCCTGCTGACTAGATGATGTTGTTACTGTGATATCCTAGCTGTAAGTCTTCCATACTTTAAATAAATAAATAAATAAATATTGTTATTAGAACACAGGTGGACTCTGCTGCATACGCTGCAATACAATACCTCAGTTACTCATTAAGCTGCCCTCAGGAAATAAACGAGACAACACGGTACCATTTGCCTCTGAAATTGAACCACGAACACAGTAAACAGAAAATAAAATAGTGTACCTTTGGACTGCGAAGGCAAAGTTCTCAAATTGTACCCCAAGGCACGCCACCACTAGCTATCGAACTAACATGCGTATTCATCATATGCTCTAACGGTGAAGGAAAATATCATGAGGAAACCTGCTTGCCTGAGAGGGTTTTTAATGGCTTGTGAAGTCTGCCAACCTGCACATTGCTAGCGTAGTAGACTGTACCCAAATCCCTCTCAATCGAGAGTTAGTGGGATACTAATTTGGGTGATGATGATGGTAATTGCCATTTTATATTGCATTCTTATCAACAAGATAAAGCGGTCGAATAAAAGTCCGTGATCATCTTTGGTTGTCATAAGTATAACATCAGCATTAATTTTACGTCTCTTATGTATGTATTAATTGTGAATAATCCTTTGTGGTTAGAGTTTCAAAGTCCTTATCCAAAATGCTGTTTCTACAGCTGCAGGGGCTTAATGCCGAGTTAAAACGTATGAAACGGCTATCATAATAGACCAATTTAGGCGTCACTTGCATTATAGCTACAATAATAAATTACAATAAACAACGAGTGTACTCAACAATAGGATACAACGTATAATTAAAAATAAGAACTAACATTATTAATTTATAAAGAAGATTTTGCAACAAAAATAGTAAATGTTAATATCAGTTTAAGAATCAACTTTTTTTACTCAGTTAACGTATCATTTTAGAAAC
Organism: Craniophora ligustri; assembly: GCA_905163465.1. NCBI lineage: Eukaryota > Metazoa > Arthropoda > Insecta > Lepidoptera > Noctuidae > Craniophora > Craniophora ligustri. Next base: position 9,208,682 of record LR990965.1, on the reverse strand, counting down.
CTTCGATGTGACCTGCCCGCAGTAATAAATTCCAAGAGTGTCAGAGTTTTGTATGAACATATGAAAATAATTTATTTTCATAAAGCTTTAAAGGTCGTAGAGACTCGTGAGTATTGTGAAGTTTCAGTTATTCTGAAAAATCTCATTACGAAATTTGTTTATCCAAAAATATGTTTTTACTAACGATATTCGCTATATAAATACTAATATTATATATTTAACGTATGTTTGTCTGTGAACTCTTCACGTTTAATGAAATTTGGTAAGAATTTCAGCTAACGCTGAAAACCAGCGCAGTACGCGTCATTCGTTCAACCGTTTCGTTCATCGTGACGCAGATTTTCAAATTCTTATTGACGTACTACATACATACTATTCACTACTACCTAATATATATTTTTTTGTAAATATCAGTAGACTGTGATATCATAGGTTTTGAGTTCGATTCCAATACACAGATTTTCGAAGTTATTGAGCGTATTTATCACATGCGAAACGGTGAAAGACACCGTTGAAACGGTAAAAAAGATCGCGAGAAAGTCAGCATGCTCCGATGACGTGTGAAGTCTACTAACCTGCATCGGAATGGCGTAGAGGACTATAGCCTAATCCTTTTCAAATGAGAGGAGACCCGTGCCCAGCATTAGGACAGTAAAATGAATTGATGATGATGATAATAATTCTACATAAAATCATCTATGTGTCAAATACAAATGTCCATGATCATCACACAAACATTTGCCCTTTACTGGACGATTACCATATAAGGCAGAATAAATTACCGATGCGCTAATCGGGCCATCGATATTTATGATCACATGCTGTACAAAAGGACACGTGTTTGATATTCGATTGTAACGTGCGTGTAAACACGACACGGTAAATTACAAACAGATTCCGAGAACAGGCAGCGGTGGTATTTACCAGCCCGCATGCGAAATTCATCTGTTCATTACGCGTAGTGACGTGCGTCAGAAACAATAAGGTTCTCAGGTGTCGATATGGGCTTCGTTAAAACCCCCTTTGACAGCATTTATCCAGCGATCACACAAAGAAAGCACTTGGATTTTAAAATCATACATATATAAAGGTTATTTTTTAAATCAATTAAAATTAATTTAAAAAGTTCTAGTTTGGGCATCAGTTTCCCACATATTATGTACGCATTAATGTGAGCTCTTATATTAGCCATTGACACCAATTTTGTATATAATGTTGCGGAGGAAAAATAAATAAGACAGTTATCGTTAGGACATACAAATATTTGTTAATGCCAGAATGTCAAAACTACGATTCATTGTGCTGAAAAAGCTCAGGTTATAAATCAACCATGTCTTATAAATTATATTAAACACTAGCTTTTGCCCGCGACTTCGTTTGCGTAAAATTTGTAATTCGTTTCCACCCCTCTTCTCCATCTCTTAAGGGATGATTTCCGGAATAAAACCTATCCTATGTCCTTTCCCGGGGCTCAAACTATTTCTATATCAAATTTCATCTAAATTGGTTCAGCGTCAAGAGGTAACAGAGAGTCAGACACACTTTCGCATTATAAAATTAGTATGGATTAAGTATTGGTTGAATCATTTAATTTTTATAGATAAAATATGTGACTTAACTACGATCACGGTTAATGGTTAAATAGATATACTTTTATGTTCTGAGTACATACATGCATGACTTCCCTTAAGACCTATTAATATAACTAATAACATTTGTTAATAACGTTTCTCGTGTCCAGTAAACAGTGTCACCACGTCCTGTTGAACACGGTAAACGCATTAGTACACTAATTCTAACTATTGTGTCTGTAGTCTGTTAACGCTTAGAACTAAATACGGCTTGCTACGGTTCCGTAGCGAATATGCTACGTGATCGTTACACTGCTACGAACGTTATAGCTACGTAGGAACGTGGCACGTAGAATATTGCTATTTAGCAGTAATAGTTATATTAGTAATGTTTAATATTCAAACTGTAACTACAATAATATAATCTGTAACTGCATTATTAGAAAAAGTATGTAAAAATGAATAATTCGTAACGATTACTTCTTATCCTACCTATTATATGAATAATTTTAACAATGGTTACACTTTTTATATTTATACCTAAAACCACATATCATCAACCATAAGAAGAGTTATATAAATGTTATAGAATTTATATATATAAATTATAATTCTAGAAAATTTCTTTTTAGATTTTGACTTCTGCGAATATATTTACCATTTACTTGCGTTTATCGAGATTTAACTAACTCTCATAAATAATGAATATAAAAAAATAAAATTACTATACATACTAGAATATTACTGGACATTATGACACAGAGCCATCTAGTTCCGTGGTAAGCAACGAGGCTTGTGTTACGGATACTAGTTGGTTGATATACTACATATTATATACTTTTTTTCTTTAGTAAATACATACATATTACATAGATACATCCATGACTCGGATACAAAAATGTTCATGCTCATCACACAAACATTTGTCCCTACTGGGTTTCGAACCCCGGACCCATACATAGCACAGAAGGCAGTGTTAACTACTGCTGGACTAATTGAGTCGTCAAAATATAGTTATTAATATAAAATTAGAATTAAAAAATTACCAAATAGTCATTGAAAATATGTATTAACTGTAATTTCTATTTTATTTTATTTCGTGTGTATGCATAAACTATTGAATAAATAAATTTATAAATTGATATATAGTATTATTAAACAAATCCCATACATAGTGGTCGCGGTTTCTATGGCAGGGAATTCATACAAAAGATAGAATGCAACACAAAGTGCAATCCTAGAGGAATTTTTAATATCAACAACTGAAACGCTCGTCCACAAAAGCCAATATTTTTAGAAATTTAATATCACGGACTCAAGCAAGTGTATAAAATATCCGTGAAATAAAACGAACTTGGTCAAGCTCAGTACATTGCTTTGTGGTCAAATAAAAGACTTTTCTTCATTATTTATTTGAAGCGGACTAATGTAAAAAAGTCACACCAATGTACACTATCATCAACGTCTATATTTTACAGTATCATTTATATTTTTTCGCAAAACATTGCCTCTATATAATTCGCTATATAAATCGATACTAATCAATATAAAAATAAACGTTAAAATATTTGTATTGTTTAGTGATATATCACTCAAAAGAGTATTAGAACTATTCACATGAGCACCTGACAAACAACATGTATTTATATGAAACAAATAACAACACGCCGTGATTTATGAGAGAGCTAACAGAAAAAAGGATAAACTAAAATCAGAACCGGTCAATCTGAAAATATGATTAAAAAAATTGCAAAATCAGTATTCCGGTTTGAATAATGTATTTACACTAACTGGCCTAAAAGCAAACAAATAAAAGCGGCAAACTATATTGTTTATTCTTACTACCTAGCACTTTTAGTTTTAATTTTTAATGCCTAAAAATCCTATACATAAATCATAGTAAGCCCGCCCATATCAAATTTACGATCACATGTGAATATTTTAAAGCTATTTTGCTTACGGTATTAATATTTTAAGATATTTTTAAAAAGTGCACTTTAATCAGTTGATGTTGTCTCACAGACTGTCTTACAGATGCCCAATTTATATCCAGAAATATATTTCTAGGATCACTGTATTAAACCATTTTAGAAATAAACATTTTAATTTTTATTAGGTACCTGTGTTTATTTCGTAACACTGCAACAATGTTACAATTCTTTTGTTTTTGTTTATTCTTTAAATTTACGTGATACAATAGGAACAATCGAGTTTTCATTTCTGATAGGTATTTGTAAAGAAAGTCGGTCTTTGTTTGTCGAAATGGGGTCAAGTATGTTCTAGCTGGACGGACCTGATGCGCCGTGATGACATAGTCCGCATTGCAGGGCTGCTCTAGGTAGCCATAGTATAGGGCACAATTGGCACAGAAAAGTCTAGAGTTACGTCACACCAATACTAGTTTTTGACGCGAATAAAAGAAAGAAAGGCGTTGGTCTATTAAAACTCCCAGATATTTGAGGGATGCCACTTTTTTATATCATCACAGGTACAGAGAGATAGGTTGCAAGTCGCAGAGTGAATTTTTATGTTCAGAGAGAGTATTGGTGCTGATGCTAGTGTTTTGTGGAAGCAAATATAATTGGATTTTTTTGTATTAAGTGAAAGAAGATTAAGGTCAAGCCACTGTTTAATGTTTGATATGCTGTTTTGGGCGACTTCATGTACTGCAACCCATGATTTATCATGACACAGAATAACCGTATCATCAGCATAACAAATAATTTCAACATTTTTCATGCTCGCAGTGTATATATCATTCATATAAATTATAAATAAGGTCGGGCCGAGAACACTTCCCTGTGGCATTCCAAATTCTACTTGTTTTTGACCACTGGAACAATCCCCTACTCTTACACTTTGAGTTATATCTGTTAGGTAGGTCTTAAACCATTTCAGTGATGTTCCTCTAATACCTAGGTTCTCTAACTTTTTCAATAGGAGGGGGATTGCAACAGTGTCAAAGGCTTTCGCAAGGTCGAGAAACATTCCTATGCATTTTTCATTGTTATCTAAATACGAAGTTACAAGATTGGTTAATAAACTAACTGCATCTTCTGTTGATTTACCATATCTAAATCCAAACTGGTTATCAGACAACAACTTATAGTTCTCAAGATAAGAGAGAAGACGTTTGTTCACAATCTTTTCTAGAATCTTGGAGAATATTCCTAAGAGGGAGATGGGCCTGTAGTTTGCAGGATTTTGCTTCGGACCGTCCTTATGTATCGGGGTGATTTGAGCTTCTTTCCATTTGTTTGGAAATATTCCTGTGCTTAAACTTAAATTAATAATGTGGGTGAAGGGGGTAATAATTTTGTTTCTAATCTCTTTAATTAGGTTTGTGGTAAGACCGTCTATTCCAGGGGCAGTATCATTCCTTAAAGTTAGGATAATTTCGTTTATCTCAATACTATCAGTCGGATGCATAAAGAAGTTTATGCCTACAGGCTTACCTAGTTTCAGTTTTGTTAGTAGTGATTCTTGAGTTTGATTGTTTTCGGAAAGAATTTTGTTGGCAAGAACTTTCCCTACTGTAGAAAAGTAGGCATTGCAGCTGTCTACGGACTCTTTTGCAGAAGGTTTAAATTTCAGTAGATCTGTATTATTATTCCTATTGTTCGCATATTCACTAATGTTTTTAATAGTCTTCCATAGTTCTTTGGTATTTTTTGCATTCTCTTCTAGCTTACGACTCTCAAATTCGCTTTTTAGTTTATGTACTAGATTTGTAAAAAAGTTTCTGTAACGAGTATAAATAAGTTTCTTGATTTGGTCATTAGGGTGTTTTTTGGATTGTAAATGGAGTTTGTCTCTATGGTTCATACATCTAATGAGACCAGGTGTAATCCATGGCTTCATTATGTATTTTGAACGGCAAATTTTCTTTTTTACTGTATTTTCAACGATGGCATTTGTAAGAATAGCGTTAAATTTGGTAATTGCAGTGTTTACGTCTAGCTCTAGCATAACTTTAGTCCAGTCGGCATTCTTAAGTTTATCTGCAACTGCTAGAAAGTTCGTTTTACTGACGGTGTGTTGGTGTGTTTTTGTACTGGTTGAAATAACCGCGCCATACCCCATCATGACCATGCGGTGATCAGTGATGTCAATATCACAGACAAGGCCAATAACAGATTGAGATCTTGACTTTAGAAAAATATGATCTAGACATGAGTTCATTCTAGTAGGTTTAGAAATGACCGGCTTAAACCCATGCTCGTACATAAAACACATATATTCCGAACATTGGTTGTCCGATGGCGATAAGAGATTTATATTAATATCTCCCGCTACTATAATGGTTGGATATCTGCTGATAGAGTAAAATGGCGAGGATTTGATGAAAATAAATGCGTTATCTACGTAGAAAATTTTAGGGTTTCCCTCCGTCTCCCAAGGAATCCTTATGGGGAGGGGATCCTTGGGAAATCCAGGGAAACCCTCAAATTTTCGACGTAGATGACGTATTTATTTTCATCAAATCCTCGCCATTTTTTATGGGATCACTCTGATAGTACTCCATTTCAAACATAAAAAGAATCTCCAAAATCGGCTTAGCCGTCTTCGAGTAATCAAACTCGGTGAACAAACTTGAAAAAATAGCGGCATCCGAATTGAGAACTTCCTCCTTTTTGAAGTAGGTTAAACAGTCACAGACTTTTCCGAAGTTATCGCAATGTTTTCCTTAACCATCTATAGGTACTCGTACCTACGAATGGTTAAGAACATCAACAATCAAAAAACATCGTGAGGATACCTGCATGATATGACAAATTTTCTCGACGTCTGAAGTCTGCCAACCCGCACTAAGGTAGTGTAGTAGAGTATAGCCTAATTCCTCTCAAAATAAAAGGTGACCCGTACCTAGAAGTGGGTCAATAATTGGGCTGATGTTGAACTACAAAACAGACAAAAGTATATGTTACTAGATAATTTACATATCAACGATGTTTGTAAGTAACATTGTAAGACGATAACATTTAACGATTCCAAACGATAACGTCACACGTACGTTAATTGTAGCCTCTATCAACGGGCTATAAAAGGAGCAGTGACAATGTAATGGATCCAGTCGCATTCAGATGACCATTTGGTCTCATTCGCCATTCCGACTGTGTCAGGCAGACACTCCAAACATGTTGGTTTTCGCAGACCATTAGTTATGCAGCGAGTATAGCCATTTGGTTACTAGGGTCCGTCCGAGTGAAATGTCGAGATTGCGTTCAGTTTGGTTTCGGAAATGTTTAAGGGAGCTCTAAAACATTTCTGAAACCAAACTGATCGGAATATAAATTATTGCGTAGTATATACAATAGGTGACAAACCAATTCGTTTTCATTATCAATTTATTTATTATTCTACTTTTTGGCGTGGGTCTTCTCTCAGGTCAAAAGAGGTTAGGCGAGCACACCGTGTTAGATTCACTGGATTCGCAGTTTTCACATACCAACGATGTTTTTCTTAACCGTTTCATTAAGTATTGGTAAATGATTTCGGAAAATCAGGTAGTAAAGTAGTAAAGTAAGGCGCTAAGGCATATTGAACCAAATGCAATCTTATTATACTAGAGTGACCAAAGTTACAATAATTTTACTCTTTGGTCATAGTCACAGATGATTTGTTACATTATACGGTATTGTTATACCTGGATTGATGAGGAAATAAAATTATAAGCCAACTAAAACCGAAGTACAAAAAGAAAATTTTAGATTTAGCTACCTAATTAAGTTATAATTAACAATTGAAATACCTTGTAACGACATCGATATTCCCTGAGGTAGGTACCTAACTTATCCATTCCATCAACTAACTCTCAAACATACAGTTGTTCTTTAATTCATATTTTTTAAGCCTTAGAGTAATTATATTTTATCGCTGTAATAATTAGTGATTTTACTTGCAGGATGAGATTTAAGAAATCAGGTCGCAATTGTAACAACTTAAATAAGATCGAACTACAAGATCGAATGAATCTGCTCATACATAAAAAAAAACAATTGTTTGTTCGTTCTTAATTCAAATGTTTATTTATAACAATAGCTTACATGTCGATCGATCGTTCAAAGACCCTTCTCAGCCGTTGATCCCAATTGTTTTTCGAATGGGGTTGACAGTCGTCCCATGCTGGCAGTCCTATGGGACTTCGGGGCTTCTGAAAAAAGAACGAGGTCAGAATCGTAACTACTTGTTCAATAGTTTTGGTATTTTAAGGTAGGGACATAGTCATATAATGTACCTGCATGGAGGTAGATTTATTTTGTACACAATGATAATGATTTATAAATAGGTATATTATTCATTCTTAATCGAAATCAAGTTCTTAAATTTCTTGCCCTTTGTATGTTTGTCTCTAAAATTATGTCATAAGTTGATAAGTAATTTTTGAGATTTTATTAGATGAATACATATTTATGACAATAGTGTATACATATACACAATGGTGTATGTATATAAGAGTAAGTTTATTTAAGAGTGAATTATGTAAATATTACTAAATTTTGCAATAAAACAATAATTCATTTTCAGTTTTAAAATTACAAGGGTCATATTTATTAAAGGTAAAGATAAATTTATTTGCTTAAAACATGTGTTTACAGAGATTATAATTATGTAGCCTTGCTTGAATAATACACCTTCATTGGCTAGTAAAAGTCAATCTTCTTTTCAGATAAAAATATTATCCATAAATTCAACTTTCATTCTGAAAGCTGTGGTCAGTTTGGCTATGTGTCATACCATACAAACAACACGAGGGACAGACGCTGCATGAAGCAAATAACTATAAAATATTAATTCAACAACGCTACTATCCACTACAACAAGGAACTACGGTTAGTCCCTCGGGCGTCGTAAAAGCGAGTTAGGGATTGTGTCAGAAAAATATGCACCCAATCTTGGAAGTAACATATAACATTTGTTGCTGACCTCGTGAAGTTGTAAGTACTTATGTAGCTACAAAGTCATGTAAATACTGCCACTCACAAATATATTAAACAATGAAAAGAAAACTAACATACTATGCTCTTACTAATCATTGAATGTTTGGATGTTTATAAAATCAATCACGCAAAAACAGCTGCTTAGACTTGGATGTAATTTGGTATACGGATAGTTTTTTTTATTAAAATGACGTGCAACCACTTTTTTTGATAGCACGCAACCAGCATCTTTAAATATAAGCGATCTTTAATATTACTGTACATAATTCCTTTTCACTACGTACCTATTTAAATATTCTAATTATGAAACCTTGTAATTGGCCATAATCATGGTAATTATCATTATCATAGTACCTACTGTACCTGTAAGTTTTCCTAAAATTAATAATATAAAATTAATCTAGTGTGAACGCGATGGTTAGCCTATCTGTTTCATACTCATAACCAGATAACATAGTCAATATTAACTTCAATGTTAGCGTGAACATGATCTTGACGTAAAGTGATTTATTTTCATCATCATCATCAACCCATTAATGTCCCACTGCTGGGCACGGGTCTCCTCTCAATTTAGAGGGATTAAGCTATAGTCCACCACGCTAGCCTACTGCGGGTTGGTAGACTTCACACGCCATCGAGAATTCTCTCAAGCATGCAGGTTTCCTCGCGATGTTTTCCTTCACCGTTTGAGCATGTGAAAAATACGGATATAACTTCCGAAAAGTCAGTGTTGCGTGCCTTGGGTTTGAACTCGAGACCTCTGACATCTCAGTCCACTGGTCACACCGCTAGGCTACCACAGCTCTATATATACCACAGCTCTATATATACCACAGCTCTATGTATGTATAGATTTTATTTTGAAGCATAGGGACGAAGAGCAATTTAAACTCGGTAGACCAGTCGAAATTGTTTTTTTTTTGCAATAATAATTAACGGACCAAACGGTGAGATACTTGGGATATATTGTAAGCATAAAATGCACAATTCCCTAAGCTACGAAGCTACGAATTACCTTTTCCCCCAATGGGCAAAAAGTAATTACATATAAAATAAGGAAATCTGATTGCATCTTTTACAATATATTATATGACAAGCCTAAATTATAAAGCCTGGTCCAAACATGCGCCCTTGCATGGACTGTGCGGTTTGCGTGTATCGTATTAATAAAAGTATGGACACCTTCGAACAGTCCGCGAGCAGTTAGCGAGTTGTTCGCGTACGAGTAATAATTTCCTTGATATTTCTTCCTTTATTTTCCCTTTCTGTGTATTTACACTTCACAACTAAATAAATAATTAAAAATAAATATCCTCTCGCGAACACACACAATACGGTTCGTAGAACGTCAACTCTACATATACCCTCGCTTATATATGTTACGATCCTGTGTTCGTGCACAGTTCATACACATATGTAAACCGGCCTTAAAATTTTACACAAAGGATAACGTAAACAAAACATCCCGATCATTTAAATCAGGTGACATTTCATTATACGATAAAAACCGAGCGTTATCAAATGTAATACCAGGCACGTTTCCATTATACCGGTTCCGTGCACAAGTCGGAAGGACTTGATACTTTGACGGCAGCGATAACGATGTTAACGGTACTACGATACCGGTTACTGGATGTTTTTATAATTCTATTTATGAAATATCGAATGTTATGCTCGATGGATATAGCACTTTGTAATAAGCAAAAAAAAAAACTCGGGTCAGTAGGATATAAAAAGATTTTGCAAAAATATCTGCCGATCGTTATTTGTGTTGCTTTAATTCTATACTGCACCAGTTTCGACTATACGTCACATAATTTAATGGTAGGCAATACATGAGGTGTATAGACATATTATACATAGTAAATATTAATTAATAAGCAACACAGTAAAACTGTTTGCCACCAGACTAACAAAATAATGAGAACAAACTTAGAGGAACATTTTGTACTACCACAAAGCATTTTTTGCGAAATTAGCTCGCACTCCATAATCTGCATCCGTGCTTGCGGTTACAAAACGTTTTAGTCAGTAAATGCTTGTATAAACTACTTCTAGCCGATTTAGGTGAGACCTAAATAGTGTCAGACTTTCCATGAGAATTGTTCACATCAAAAAAAGTTGACCTATACCGGAAAAGATGCGTAGATTTGGTACATATAATATGGTTCGTGAAATTGAATTACAACAAGCACAATTTTAATTGTGGACCAATGGGTAACTATATTATAACTAGTTACAATAAAGCTACCAAATTGTTTATAAATGGTAGGTAGCTATCATCATCCCCAAGGATCGCCACTACGACCGGTCATGTACCGCCCGCATCCAGCGGCTTCCAGCGACCTTTACCATGTCATCAGTCCACCTTGCCGGGGTAGCTATATTATGGATCAATGATACTTGAATTATAATTAATTTACTACTTAATTTGATTTCGTACGGTGACACGAATATTAGACATTGAAATAAAACTACTTTTTACAGATTTTATCGCGGTATATTTGATATTATTTTCACCCGACGTTTCGGATCCTTTACAACATCCATGGTCACGGGCAGACTGTCTGCCTGTGACCATGGATGCTGTAAAGGATCCATAACAAGTAGTTTTATTTCAATACCATCTAATTATTATTATTACAGGTAGTACACCTAATGCGATAGCATAGTTACGAAATATCAACCCATTTAGGTACTTACTGTCCCATTGCTGGGGACAGGGTTCCTCACGATGTATTCCTACACCGTTTGAGGATGTAATAAATACGTCGCACTACTAGGTTACCACAGCTTATCGTTATATATGTATATACCATCATACATTTATGTTAGTATATTATATATAGTATATGTATGATGACGGTGATCATTTATTGCGAAACAAATATTTATATTTGTACATACAAAGCATTCTCCAAGTGCTTACTTGTAAATTTATCTGAATACACGTAGACACTTGGCACGTACAATAGCGTGTCATTAAGTTTACAAGAGCCAGAAGGACCATTGACGTATTATATGTGTTCTATTGCGAAAACGTGTTTTTGGGGAATATTATAGTATTTTTGGCGTACTTACGTTTTGAACGTAATGTCGAGTGTAGACCTTTTAAAATGTTGTTATTCTAGCAAAATATTTTATCCGTATTTGTATAAAATAGGCAGAGATACTAAAAGTTTGATACTCATACACCTGGTGTATTTCTAAACTTTCTTCATGTCCGATTAGTTGGTGTAAATAATGATACTACATAATAATATATACATATGATATAGGCATGTCTTACTGAATAATCAAATATAAATAAACTATAGAAAATAATAAGAATTAATGGATGTTTTACCAAAATTGTTATTTAACTGAAATAAGTTATTTACTTTGGATAGTGATCAACTACTCTATTTTTTATATCTCTATGATATTCTACATTACAAACACATTGCAATGGAATCAAATTGATCATAGTCATAATACATTCTCTTTTCACTCAGTCTTAGGACAAGAAACTAGTAAGAAAAAGTAGGTGAAGTTCCTGATAGTAGCATAAAATATTCAGGGCTAAACATGAAGGTTTAATGTTCATCTTCCTGTTTTCCTTTCCCTTGCTCCATGAAAGTTTGAACATTAAGAGAATTCGTAACGACATCGCGTAATATATGTTACAATATACATTTAATCACAGACGACATTCCGGCCGAGTTACTGTGTTACAAGGCACTGGAATAAAATATTAAAGCCGAGTCCCCACACGTAGGATCCCGGAAATTTTCTCCAACGGGTTTTATTATTCCTTCAGTTGAACCGGTCGGTGGTCCTAAGATCCGAGCCTTAAATTTTCCGAATAAAAACAATGCGATTGTAGTTAGGTAACTTTAAGTATAAAGTTATGTTTTAGTGTTTGAACATGTTATGTTGTAAAGTTTTATGTAGACATAGTATTAGCAGTATATATTCAATATCGAGATACATTTTTCTTAAGTAATATTTTGGTGATGTCTGTTGCAATAATTTACAGCAGTATGAAAAAAAAAATAGAATATATAGGTATAGAGTAAATCCGTAAAAATATTTTTTTAGTCATTTCAATTCATGTCTAATACTCGCGTAAGAATAAGAAATTAGTACTTACTTATAGATACTTAATTATAACGATATATACAGTGGCTGGCCGATTCACAGATAAAACCAGGATGATAATTATAATATACTTAATATTCTGCGCCTGAGAGTTTGTATTTGTGATCATGTTTTGCTGATTAAAATGCACCTCATAAAATTTCTAGTTTGTTGTTCCAAACTAGACATAAGGTTCCAATTAAAATATTTAAATATTTACCTATTACAACGTAAACTGTAATAAAATTTAAGTAGCTGTATTATAGTAGAATATTATTATCGTAAAACAATATTAGGAATTATATCGACGTGTTTAAGCCTTCCCATCATTTATGCTAAATACGACTTAAACCCTGCTTAGTTTGCCGAAATATTAGGACAACCTGGCCAGTCGAACACACTAAAAGCCCGTGATAAAATATAAAGTTAATTGAGTCAATAATTATGTTAGTAACTGAATATTGTCATTTACTAATAATAATGAATAATAACATTTAATAATAATAATAATTTTAATCTTTAATTTTATTCAGATAAGCATCATCCATATGTGTTAGTTAACAAGAAACTTAAATGTACCTATGTTAGTAAAGAATATAAAATCTATTTTTTAACAAGATTGTTGTTCTTTATGCATCTTTGAACAACATCGCCCTACAGAGGTATTGAAATAATAAAATATTTATATCACAGACAAGCTTTTCAAGCTACATAGAACGTATATACGTTCAATTTATTATTAGAATAAACCAATATTAAAAAAAATATATATAAATATACTAAACTTATAATAGTCGAAAATTATTTAATAATAATAATAATAATTTTATTTAAAGTAACTTGACTCACTTATTAACAATAATTATTATACCTATGTACAAACACGATCACTGCCACTCTCTTAACACTGAGGTGGACATTTTGCAGCAGCGACTCACGTACAGACAATCGAGTCTGCTGGCCACACAGCTCAGGATAAGGTTGGGGCTGGCCCGTATGCGGCGCACCAGGGAAGCGCATCGTTTTCTCATAGTTGTATAAAAACAATCAATACATAATATATAATATATTTATTCAATACTTGGACATTTTTTTCTGTTATAACGTGTAATGGCTGTAACCAACAAAGCTTAAAGTATAATATTATAATTCTAATAAAAATAAATACAATTTTATATCTGTCACCAAACTACCGCTATCGAAGAGTACAAAGGCGAATTTTGCATCACCAAACCATTAAAGTTATCTGGAACATATTAAAGCCTCCGATTTCGCTTTAAACCTATGTAACAAGTAATTAATGTTACATTTAACGCAACCACTGAGCTGTTTCGTGTTAATTCGGCGCGATGGCGATATCGAACGCGAAACAAACGCGCCTCCCGACATGACGTGACAGGATGAAATCGCAGATATAAACTCGAATGAATGGATTTTCAGCTTTCCACGTGGATGTATACAAAAATGTACGTCGTGGAAATTTAGTCGGATATATTAAAATAAAATGTTTGTTCATAACTGATACCATACCATTGATCTGAAAATACAAATAAGACAACAATGAGGATGGATTATATCACAATAAAAATAAGTTACACAATTTTAGCTGCGTAATTACGACTAAATATAAAAACTTTTAAATATAGCGAATAGTTTCTAAGTTTTATATTGTAAGAAGGTATTTACTTTAGTTCTCTTCAGATGAACAAAAAGACCAATTATAATTCAAAGAAATTGCTTCATTACTGTTCACTTTTATGATACGACATAAATATTTTGACTGCAGTTTGAGCACAGTAACACAGTTACTCTATAAGAAGATCAATGGCCAAAAACGATATTATAAAATATAATTAATCTTTATGTTAAACACTGAATTTGTCTACGTTTATAGCTACAAGTATCAAGTGGCTCACAACAGTCAATAAATTCTGAGCAACAATGTTTCAAGTATTACGCGGAAAGTTATTACGCTTATCCCTACCGAAATTGCTCTCTTATTCGCAAAAGACAATCAGTCAAGTTTCGTTTGTCTAAACTCTGACTCTACTCACGTTTCAAATTAATTATCTTGTCGAAGTCAGGATTAAAGCCATTTGTTAATCACATTGAACGAACGTTTATAATTAAGACGGATCGATTTCAAAAACTTTGGAGCTTGATATTGTTAAGGCGCAGCGAAGGTACTTTGTTTGAAAGTCGTCTGTTGTTAGGTATTACTTGCGTAAATTTAGACGTTTATGTTATTGTTCGTAAATCGTATAAAACTAATTTGTATGATAGCTATATATCTTTATATGTATCTTAATAAATATTGTTGCGGCATGCCTATATGGTCTATATGGCGGCATGAGCGACAAATACCGAGAGAATTGAAAAATAACAACTCGTACATATATAAATATAAACACACACAATATATAAATATCCGCTTAAGTTAATGTCGAACGTTTTATTTCAATTAGAACAATATAACACCTACCTTTGAATTGGCAAATTGATGTAGAGTTAGACTATATGTATGAGCCACAATAAAACTCCTTTAAATTAATATAATTTAAAAAAATAATTGGTTATTAGAATCAATCATCTTGATGTCAAATGTAAAGACATGTCGGTCAAAAAGAAAAATAAAAGCCATTTGCAATAACATGTAAGAGGACCCATTCAAATACACAACTATCACAATATATTACATATAGGTATATATACATTAGGTACATTAAAGTATATTCTAAAGTTACTGCCCACAAATTCAACGCACCGAAATAGAATAAAATTTTGAAAACGGGGACAGGTAACAAGCACTTGTCACGTTGAATTACTACCGACACGGGGAAACATCGATTGCCGAGCAATTGGTAGCGCGGCGTTTGTTGAATACACGCTTCTTTCTTATTTCTGTACAATATTTTTAAATTTATATTGAACTAGCGGGTCACCCTGGCTTAGGTTACCCGGTATAGGTTTTATAAGTAAACGTACGGGTATAGGTATTTAATTCTTAATTGTAATTTTTTTTATTTAAAATACATCTTATGTTCATCAGGAATACCAATGCATTCTAATGGTGAAAGAATTCATATTAAGATCCAGTAGTTTCAGAACCTGAATTGGTTCTGATACAAACATATATATTTTTTTTTCTGTTTATAATATATCACGGATTTCTAGCAATCCATACATTAAAATAAGCTGTTGTTATTTATACCTCTCTCCTCTATATACTTATAAGTAAGAGTAGATATGGCTGATTCTCAGAAGGTACCTATATTTACAAAACAATTTTAAATGTTGTTTATTTATTTTTCGCATACACGATTATTAAGCTACAACTTTTTTCTTTGCACAAAATTATAAAATTGTATGTTGTAAAAAATACAAACCGAAGTTCAGGAAACGTGAACTCCAATATTTTCCCCTTTTATCTCTTCGGAGACCCTTTCAGATGGCAATAATACAACAAAGAGGAGACTCCCCTACTCCGCAGGATGCTTGACTTGCGTGGGAAGATTACCACCTGATACACGTAATGCTCTTTTTAAATAACGTTTATATCAAAATTGCAAATACATTTATATCAAAAGACTTGTGGTGAAATATCTTACGTTATATTATTTACATTTTAACTAACATGATTACTTGTTATTAAAGTAACGTTTCGTCTGATCTTTAGAGCTAACTTTCGGACTTAAGACACTTTAGGGAAGTTAAGTAGTTATAGTATAAGAAAATATTATTCAGGAGCATTATAATATGTAAAAATCATGGGCGTACCTAGGGGGTAGCCGGGTGTGGGCACGGAAGTGCCCACCCCAAAATGGTCTAGTGCCCACCCCAGGATCTTGGGCTACCGATTAGATATTCTTATGCGGTGGACTGTACCCACCTCAGGTGCCCACCGTGCCCAACAATAGGACAATAATTGAGATGCTGATGATTATGAACATTAATCCTAAGCAATGTACTTAAGTACATTAGCATACCTACTTAAACGTCCATAGTAAAATCTCTTTATAATGGCTCAAGTTGTTCGTAATCCATCAACAAGCATTAAAAATGCTCCTTTATCGTCATGTGTACAGAAGGATTAGATAAAGAGAGGATTAGTGTTTTCGTATTACGTTGGTATTAGCCGATGAACAGATGAATGACTACTCAATCTTAACGATGACTAAGACCGTATTGAGAGTTGTAAAAATCAAGGAACTTTGAAGTCCGATATATTAAAAAAGCTGTGATAGCCGAGTGGTGTGACGAATGGACCGAGACGACAAAGGCCTCGAGTTTAAATCCAAGGCAGCCACTGAACCACTGACTTTTCGTAAGTTATGTGCGTATTTATTACATGCTTAACCGGTGAAATAAAACGTCGTGAGGAAACCTGCATGCTTGATTTTCTCGGCGGCATGTGAAGTCTGCCAACCCGCAGTAGGCTAGCGTGGTGAACTATAGCCTAATCCCTCCCAAATGAGAGATTCGTCCCCAGCAGTGGGACAATAACGTGTTGATTATGATATCGATTAAGCCACCTTCTCGTATACTCTGTGCTCACACCTGATACAATTACTTCTTATAAACTCTTCTCTATAAATCCTTTCTCTGTGTAGGAATCGAATCTGAGACTGAGAGGCGGTTTGTTACTATGCAAAACGTGTTGTCCAAATTGTGTTTGTTGGGGTGTGTGAAACGAAAATATTTCTACTAATATTTAATAGATAATTAAATCTTTACAGGCGCTTCTAAGGACCAAAATGTTATTAGAGTTCATTTTAGCCTAAACTACACATATTTTATTATGTTAGTTTCATTATTACTTGAAGCTGATGCTATTATTACATTCAGATGCAGATGCTTATGCCATAATAGTACTTATGCATGCACTACTGTAGCTTTCATATTACTAGGGTCGTAAAGCCCGCTCTAGAGCACGTTTTAGTACTGCACATACATAATAAGTATATTAGTAGGTAATAAGTATTGCAATAAGGTATTCAATTTTATAGATATTTACATACCATCACGCCTGTCACCCGAAGGGTTTGGCAGAAGTGTATTAAATTACACTCACATTTCACTGGTATGTTTTAGGTCCCAATTAATAGGGGGGAATAGAAAACAAAACCTTTTGCTCAACAGTCTCATTTACGACCACTAGACCAATGAAGCAATTTTATATTTTCTCTGTTTCAATTTTAAATGATACCAACTCGTACTTTCAATAGGTAGTCCTATTATTATTTTTATATAATACTTCGTTGCTCAAATACATGTAGGTACACCGGTTTGTTTTAGTTTGATACGTTGTTGTATACATAAAAGATGAAAAGATGAATCCAAAAACAAATATTTATGTT
The DNA here is from genome assembly GCA_905163465.1 of Craniophora ligustri. Classification (NCBI taxonomy): domain Eukaryota; kingdom Metazoa; phylum Arthropoda; class Insecta; order Lepidoptera; family Noctuidae; genus Craniophora; species Craniophora ligustri. Next base: position 9,190,694 of record LR990965.1, on the reverse strand, counting down.
TGTGTATTGTGACCACAACTGTAAAATGTTTTAGGAATCTCTTTATTTCAAGATTTATTCAAGATTTTCCTGAGTATCATAATGATTTGTATAGGTATTGGATTAAATATGTTACACACTTTATTGCATAACAAAAGTTTCTATGTAATCTATAATATAAATATAAGGCTTATTTTCATGATGTGGTGTTCCATAAATATAAATGAAATACTCGTAACAACCGTAATAAAATATAAGTTCGTTTCTGTAACCTAATTCAGATAACGATAGTTTATATAAGCGGTACTTAGCCAGTGTGTAATCAGGTAAGCGGCTATTTAGAGACGCATTAACGTCGGTAATAAATTGATTTACGTTCCTATTCATCTTTAATGGCAATATAAAGCGTCCTAAAACTACAATTTATTTACCGACCGCTGTGTCCGGATACCGGCGCAGCCCGAGGAAATAAAAATAAATAAGAGCCAGCAGGCCTCGGTTGGTCGCCATCTTTTCTTGGCAATTTCCGTCCTACGAGATAGGAGTCAGGGACACGTGAAATCAGAAGTTAACCCTCTATATCTATGCGAGACGACAGTCTGATTTACTGGCTTAATCGAACCGGGGTAAGCTTTATTACGCAGGTCCCGAGGGTCCGAATTCGGTGTCGTGATCATGGATTACTAAGACATGTTCGCCAATTGTAAAGGACGAATTAGGATGGTTTGATTTATCTGCGGGAATGATCTGTGCGGTACCGCGGATTTGGTGTAAGATCGATGCGAGTGGTTTTCGATGACAAAGGTTTATTGAGTCTTATCGGCCGCAGGATTATTGGCACGCTATGTTGAAGGATTGTGTTCTTTGCTTTATCTATAATAATTCGTGTAACCTAGCATATTTTTTAAACTAACGAATGTTTTAGACATGAAATTGAAAAAGTTTTCATTGATTTTATTTAGTTGTTCCTATTATGCTAATTTGTTAAACTAGTTCACTTTTATTTTACATCTAAGTGATGTAAAATATTAAATAGCTAAAAATACACACACACATACTAACATAATTATAAGAACTCAAAGTGCATGTACACATAATTGCACAAACACAAATATAAATACATACGTCTGTAACAAAAGGAACGCAAACAAATATATAATAATGTTCATTATTTATAAGAATCTCTTAAGCAATTAGTAAGGACCAACACAAACTCATCACGCCCATTACAGTGAAACGACAGGACCACGTTATTAGGACCGCTTAATTCCTTCTCATTGTTATTATTTCCATCTTTGTTGGTAATGTTTACCTGAAATACTACTTCACTCAATCTTCTCCTTAATAGCCAGGGTTGTGCTATAGTTATCAAATCGTTACATAAGTGGAATTACTTGGAATTTGAAATGAAATATTGTGTGTGTTTATTATTTACTTGGTATAGAGGCTGGTGGAGCGTTCTGTGAAAAGATTTAGTAAAAATATTTTTTCATTGAAGTTAGTTTTTTAGTTTCTCAAAACTTCCTGAGTGTCCCACGTATGTACCATGTTATAAGGAGTGATATTATTGCGTTAGCGAAGCACAAATTAAACTCAGGTTTGCTACAATAATTCAAATGTAGCATCAAAACCTTTGCAAAGATGCTTGTAATGACGTGGATTTTACAAAATGACTGAATCCCAACTATTATGTGAGGGGTGACTTGAAAATGTAAATCAAACGAGTGTTTACGACCAACACTAACTTTATACGGTATATTACGGTCGGCGCGCAATGCCAATTCCCTGCCATGCATTAATAATAATAATATAATATTATCTCAATAATACCTACACCAACCATTTCTATCAATACCAGTGACAATACCAGCCTCATCCTAATGCATAACTAGCAGCCCTAGTAATAGCCATTGTCTCACACAGTTCTAAGATAATACCTGAGGTACAATATCGTACGAAACGCGGTTATAATTAACTAAGAGCCATGAATTCCCCAGTACACTCGCATACAACTTCGCACAAGTAGTGAGCCAGGCATATTATATAAGATTAATCCCGGTATACGGCCTACTTTGTACTCGTTCAGGTATTATTTATGTGGCAGCCCTGACACTCGAAAACCGTTATGGATACTTATGTTGGACTATTGTCCTTGGAGATGTAACTGTTATAGTAGTTTGCTGCACATAAATAAAAAAATACTATGAAGAAATGGGAGTATTGAGCAATACAATACATTATTATATGAAGAAAAGATTAAAAAACTGCAACATTAAAGCAATTTGAATAAATCCATTTATTTGTAAAATTGCTTAAAGTGAATACCAAATCTATACAATCAGATACGTTAAAGAAGGGAAAAGATATTTAAGATTTTATTAATATTTAAAGATCTTGTATATATTATTCAAGTTTCAATTTAAATAGTCTGTATACAAAATGATTCCATACAGTTTATGTTGAATATAAAATAATCAAATATGTGTGTTCTTTGGGTTAGCAAAGATATAACATTAGAGAGTCGGCCAAAATAGAATCATCTTGTGTTTACTTAGGCAAAACCGAGACACAAACATAAGCCTCTAATTAGGAATGGACTGGCTATCCAAGTCCAACCTCAAATTTTGTGTTGACGCTTAACATCTACAGCCTTATCTTGCCTCAAAGCTGGTACGTAATATTACGAAGTAAAATCACACTGATGTACACCAACTTCCTAACTGTTATACTCTGTAATATTCAATCTTGTATAATCCGCCCAAGTTTCAGAGTTACGGACCATCGCCTTTGTTTCTCTCCAGCGTCTATTTGACTTGTGGCTTTAACATCTGTTCTTCTGAAGCCTTATTCAAGCAATGTTAATGCACTTTCACGTGGAAACTTACCTCTTACTTTGCTTCTATTTAGTTTTTTGCATTTAAAAAGAAATTATTGTGGATAATCCCTGCTGGAAAAACTCGGATGGTGTTTAATTTGTATTTGAGTAGCTTTTTTGTTCACGATATTATAGCTTTGTGAATAAAATGTTGGTGTAGTTTAAACATTTTTCTTTTCTTGTCGCTATTAGAATCGTAGGTACCGTTTCATTGTCTGACTACTTATAAAAAGAGAACCTGAAACTTCTTTTGTATTTGAATAGAAAATGTTCAGCGTTCATTTTTGCATACATTTTACTCGAGCAGTCATTAAGTAGTTGATTCAGGGTTCTTTTAAAGCTTTGCTATATCTGGTACAACAGATATAATCAGTGCGGTGAACCTATTGGCAGTACGCCCGTTCTTATTTTACAGAAATATTTTGTTTGTAGATTTGGTACGTACCTATTAATATTCAATTTGATTTTCCATCTTCAGTTCAGTTATTTCATGGCATAGTTCCAATAGGCGGTCTTATAGCGCTGGGAAACACTATCGGAAACAAAATTATTGGTCTTTGTATTTTCATTAAGTATACGGATCTCATTCTTCTCAGAAATTATTGTGTTCTAGTTGTTTCTGTGACTGTATTTATTGACAGCAATCACAAGACTGAAGAGAAAAATAACAGTTCGATCTTAAATTAGGAAAATTCAAATGAATTCACTTAGATCAATAACAGATTTATCACTCATAGCAATACCAATCTCTCAAATAACTTCGTATGAATATGTTCACTGATTATTGATAAAATGTCATTATCTTGCCTTAACCTATATTCCCACATTAGTGTGGAAATTTATTTAAACAGTTCAGCGGCTAATTCCGTTAAACGTTGTACATAAAACCTGTAGGAATAAAACACAAGTGACAGAGTGATTTGTGCAAAGGAAACTATTCGTGGCCGCGTCAGCCATGTTTGGTTTCAACTCTTGCGCCCTGACACTATCCGACTAGAATGCTAATACATTTCCTTGAGTAGGGCAAGTTTAAATTACGAGCGATTTTGGATAAATATTTGGAATAGTTAAATCGCCTCATTGTAAACCAATTTAAAATCACTTAAATACTTTTTGTGGAAATAAAGTTATTATTATTATTATTACTTTATTGCACACTGGATACTATAAAAAACGTATTGAATATGTGCGTTTCTAACTAGTAAAACAAAATATAATATTGTACATGCGCTCATGTTTGTATAATATGTTCAAATACACACATTCCTGTGGCAGCAAATGACACGCGCCGGGTGTTTAAATCAAATCATACATACACTCACGCCATTTTCCCATGGGAGCAGACAGAAACTACAGAACGCGCTACGATCCCTGCATAACTCAATTCAAAATCAAATCAGTTTCAACACTATTCTGAAATTTATCACAGTATCACTGTTTCTATATTATTATTGTTAATAGATACGAATCGCTTACGTTTGAACCTCAGCTTACCCAATTGGGTTGAGTAAATCTAACGGTCTCTTAGAACCAAAGACGCCAGATAATGTTAAAATACTTTTTTATGGTTCGTGACGGCAAAGGTTCAACGAATGCGGAGCCTGGCACAGTCGCGGTCTCACAAAACAAAAGAGGTTCACGAACTATTATAGAAAAGGGCACAATTCTCGGCTATTACACGCCAGTACAATAAATTCACACTCAAACCAACTATGTTAAGCTTTGCATGTCGTATAAAATACGATTTTATCGCATTTATTTCCACAACAACTGTATTTGGTGGGCGGGCCCAGGTGTAAAGGGGATTTAAAGTTCATTGCACAGTTAGAAGGCGGGGCCACCACTCATATATCTTGGAAAGCGCTCTCTGATAATGCTCCTACAACAATGTTCCCCCAAGGAGACTCTCCTTGGCTTTAATACCCCAAGAAGTTATCAAACTTTTTGTTTCAACACCTTTTGTAATTAGAAATAATATTCTCGTTAATGGGTGTTCTGTGTACTCATTTGTAGTTGTCAAAACATGGATATTTATTTTGTTTTAACTACAAAGAAATACGACAAACACTACTAATTACGTACAAAGGTAACAAAATGGTATAATTAATCAACAAGATATTGTGTCTTAACATTTAACTGGTTGACAATTGCCTTTACTTAACTAGCTTTTATTGTTGCGACGCCATTACGGGTAAAATGAAAGCAAACGGTACGTGACGAAATTGAAACAGCTGGTCTTACTTACAGCGCCGTGGCTTTTGCATAAGTGGAGGCTGTGTTTGTTTAACAATGCAGAAGGTATTTTCACGCTTATATTTCCTTTCCAGATAAACAGCGACGCCTGTTTAGTATAATTTGGTTATCGGGTGAAACAGAAACGATTTGACTTTTACTTTTTGCTACGTAGATTATATTGTAGCTACGATGTAGTCATGTAGCCTGCTACGTCGTAGCAAATAAATTAGTCCACTGCTATGCTTGACAGGCAGAACAGTTTGCAGTTTGCAGAACATGCACCAATGTCGGCCTATATATATATCTTATATTATTATCTGAACGAAATTGGAAATAGATCGTGCCAATCACTATTATGTTTGATGGTAAGTATATATTGATTTCTTATACAGCGCACAAGACGTCAAAATAAAAGTTTTACTTATTTTACTATAGTACATTCATACATCATAAAATATCAACTATAGTCATAAAACTGGTCTCTTACAGTATTCTTTGGGGTAAGCTTGAGAAAGCTGGAGTTTCACCTGAAATTATAAACACTTTCAAGTGCTGGTATGGAGGCCAAATCAATCAGGTTCGATGGGCTGGGGCCTTGTCGGAGCCGTATGGATTGGAGTGTGGCGTGAGGCAGGGGGGGTTGACCTCACCTACGCTCTTCAATCTTTACGTCAATGAACTGATCGAGGCGCTCAGTAGAGAGCGCGCTGGTTGTTACATACACGGGATATGTGTGAACAATATTAGCTACGCTGATGATATGGCTCTACTGAGCGCCTCGGTCTGTGGCCTTAGGAGGTTGGTGGGCATCTGTGAAACCTATGCCAAACTTCATGGATTGATATACAATACTTGTAAGAGTGAGCTCATGGTCTTTGGTGCCGGCGGCGGACGACCTCCAGAAACTATACCATCAGTCATGTTGAAGGGAACTCCGCTCAGACGGGTATACAAGATCAAATATCTTGGACACGTCTTGAACGCAGGCATGAAAGACGATGAGGATATTGAGCGTGAGCGAAGGGCGCTGTCGGTTAGGACAAATATGATAGCTCGCAGATTTGCACGTTGCTCACCAGGTGTTAAAAAAACCCTGTTTCGTGCGTACTGCACTTCGTTTTACACGTGCAGTCTGTGGGCCGATTATACGCAGAAATCGTACAGCACCCTTCGCATACAATATAATAATGCGTTCAGGATATTGATGGGGATGCCCCGTTTTTGTAGTGCATCAGGGATGTTTGCGGAAGCTCGAGTTGATTGTTTTTATACAACTATGAGAAAACGATGCGCTTCCCTGGTGCGCCGCGTACGGGCCAGCCCCAACCTTATCCTGAGCTGTGTGGCCAGCAGACTCGATTGTCTGTACGTGAGTCGCTGCTGCAAGCTGTCCACCTCAGTGTTAAGAGAGTGGCAGTGATCGTGATTGCGCATAGGTTTAATTAATTATTGTTACTAAGTGAGTCAAGTTACTTTAAATAAATAAATTATTATTATTATTATTATAAAGATTGCATCAATAGTCAGACTATTAATGCTGTCTTTATGACAGAATATCAAGCTTTATTATCTTCTATGATACTATTTAGAAGAAACAAATCCTTAAAACTTTAAAGATATCCTTTTTACATTATCTTTGACATGAATGTATATTTAATAAGATCTTAGATATTAAAAAGTTCACAGACTTATGGTCACATAATTTTGGTTCCGCGTTTTCATTAGTTGCTTAATTAAATTTCATTTGGCCTGGCGCGGTTCTTATTCCCTTGGGTTTTAAGTTGTGTAATGAAATCTAAAAATTTTCAGCGGAATTGTCCGTGTAGTAACATTTTTAAGATATATCCTCGGAGAGAAAAGTTATGATTAGTTAGCAATGTGATATTGAGGAAGATCGACTTATTTATTAACTAGCAATGGCAACGTCCCCGTTGACTGCGTCAATGTTGACGTAGACGTTGATGTTGATGTTGACGTAGATTTTTACGTAGAAATTGACGTAGACTCTACTGTTAGTTAATAAATAAGTAGTTTTTCCTCAATATCACATTGCTTCTAATCATAACTACATTGCTATATTGCTTACTAAAAATAACAGAAGTTGATGCAGAGCTTGACGTCTAAATAAACTCATATGTGTATCTTACATGTTATACGTAAGGTGTGGCGGCGAATTTTTTATCCGGCGATTATATATTTTCTTGTATTTTTTTTTTAAATAAGGGGGCAAACGGGCAGGAGGTGAGTGATGGTAAGTGATTACCACCGCCCATGGACATTTGCAACACCAGAAGACGTGCAAATGTGTTGCCGGCCTTTAGTCTCCTAGCTTTATTGTCTCCTACAACAAGGTTGGAGTAAATATTTTTTTATATAAATCAGCCTATTGTACTCGACCCCTGGACATAGGGGTTGATCCTTTTGTATATACCAGAATCAATTACTATGTACGATTTAATTATATCTTAGTCATTCACTCTACATGATATTTTCGTGACTGTTACAGCGACTACTGTCAAAATGTCCTGCTAATAATAAATAATTCGTGATTCTTAAGTGTCATTATTTATTCTTGAACGTCTTATTTATTATTCTGGCATTTAGATGGAGGTATAATCCACTTTGTGTATTTTCCTTAACGTTTAGGAAAACATAATCTGATCTAAATTTAAAGACAATTAGGACTTAGTAAAGAAAGAAAAGTTCAACTGATTTCTTACACCGACGCAAATACAAGACATTGGAATAAAACTACATGAATAATAATAATAATAAATATTTCTAGGCATTATGACACAGTGCCATCTAGTTCCGAGCTAAGCATATTTTATAGCATATATTGCAGTATATTATATATATACTTTATGCGGACGGATGAACTGACAGATTGACAAACACTAAGACAAACCTGAATCTACCCCTGACAATGGGTACTGCAAAGTATTTAAAACGTCTGGACTGAATAATATCAATACAACGCGAGCCATAAAAATTTCATTTCAATATGCAATAAACTTAAAATATCACGAGTACTTTGTTCATCTATAGCTTAAAAAAATAAAGATCTCGAATACAACATTTATTTGTTAGAACTATTTGATTCAATTAGCTTTTTTCTCACCGTAATGTACCTATTGTCAAAGTCGTGGGTATAGACCTACCGTGCTGACGGTGCAATCTCATTAAGCCAACAATGGAACACGGTGCAATAAATCATGGCTTTGTGTGTAACCAATGGAGGCTTGTACGCTCCCGCCTCATTAAGGGCTGCCACAATTATGACATATCACTGATGTTTCCTAATACACAGTCTTGTGTTGAAATGAAATGTTTGTTTTAATGATAAATACGCAGTAAATAGCCGGATTTGCATGGCACACAAATGTTTTTATGGCTTACAAATAGTTCATTGTTTTAACATAATTTTATTGTAAGGATATTTGCGTGTTTTGTGGCACATAATATTTATATTATACTTAAACGGTACCAAAAACTATACACTGTTATTGAAAGTTTCAGGGAAAAACCCTTACTGGTTGATATTGAGAAACTTAAACAAATAAAAACAATGGCAAATAAATGAATGACAGTTTCCAAATCAACGGTCTTTGTTGTTTTAAAAATACAAAGAACAATATTTAGAACAAATAAAAAGGAATACTTATAAAACCTGCAAAGAAATAAACGCCTTATTCAAAGCAATATTCCACGCTATAATTAACAAGTAATCAATTTCCATTTACACAACGATGTTGCTTCAAACAATTAGGTACCTTCTTTGTCCCATTTTTCCTTCGTAATTGAAACCACAAAGACTTTTTATTTCACAGTACATTCGCTTGAATATTATATTATGCTGACTCAACTACGGCTTGGAACTCAGTGCCAAATCTGACAGCGGATAGGCCTCTGTCTTTTGCCCGTCAAATTTGAGCACCCAATAAGCCAAAATTTCAGCAAAACCAGTTAGGACTTACGCACGTCAATCTCAATCTGTGAAATACGAAAAGGAAAGTCCCTGTTACTTTTTGTATGCTTCTTGTTCTTATGAGTGAATTTTGTATGAAATATTGAATAATATATGAGGGAGATAGAATATGAAACAGTATACTTATTTAGATGATATTATTACACATTAGGGATTTGCTTTGTTACTTGACAAAGAGTCTCTTACTATCACTTATCCTGATCTGGTACAATGCAATACGCCTAAGCAGTGATAAATATTTATATACAAACTTTCAGCCTTAAGTTCTAATTTATTTGTCACTAATATTTTCTTTACTGAATTATGTGCAGTTATCTACAATCATACCTACATGGGACCGAATAAGAAACTATTGTAGGTACTAAATTCACAGTTGAAATTGAATTTCTGGCTGCCATTTATTTCACTTAATAGTTTAACGAGGATAAATAATAGCCAAATTAAAGCGTATTTACATATTTTCAAAACTCATAAAGTATTCGCTCAATATTTAATAGTTTCATAACATTTAGTCATATATATTAGATTATTGTTTATAAGTAAAGCGATTTCTAGAATTCCTAAAAAGTGATACTTGTCAATATTAAAAAGATGACATATGAGAAATAAATCATTTATTTTTAATTCTTTCGCGGTATTTTTGTTACTCATATTTTAATCTAATTAACATCTACATACGAAACCGTATTTACAGATTGTATCCAATAATCAGTGTCTGAAAGAAAGAAAAATATTTCAAACATTATTCAAGCACGACAAAAAAGAAAATAATTTTGAAGGCATGTCTGGCAACCGAATAAATTATAGTGTAGAGTGTAACGAAACCAAAAAAGAGCTACAGTTCAACCATATGTTTGCGCAAAACAAATTAAATTAACGTTTTAAACAATAAACTAGCGCATAAATCTCAAACACTTTAGTCTAGGATCCATTATATATGCAGAGAGCATGAAATAGACCAGGAGCCGTCTACGATCTTCCTACCCGGTGATTTATTATTTTCATTCCAACTGTAACAACCGCTCGTTGGCTTTTCTTTTCAACAAACTAAATGAAGGTAACGAGCATCTTGCTTTCATAACGAAAAACTCAGTGAAAAACGGGAAAAAATAAAGACTGCATACATAATAGCGAGTGAAATTGATAGTTCAAACTTTTCTATCTGCAGGGGAATTGCTTGAGGTGAAATAACGGGCATTCGTCGACCTGCGCCACGCAGCGAGCAGAAACGGCCACCGCGAGGTATTTCCATTTCAATTTGCCGCGTATTCGAAGACATATTTATCTTAATTTAAAGAGGGAATGGCGGTTAGGTATCTCGGCTATCCAGTCGTAATTTTCCTATTTTCTTTGATTGTTATGTTTAATATTTGCCTAGTTTTTTTTAATCGTCATCTGCATCATGTATTCTGTCCCATTAAATATTTTACTAAGTACGTAAATATTAGTTCGTTTGACTTGCAACAAACAGTGCAAAGCCGTATGTTTTTAACTTAAAAATGTTTGCTAGATTGTTCTTGATTAAACGGTTTATAGTTATATTCTTATACATTTTACAGAAAGATGCAATCCCAGTATCATAATTTATATAAATATTACTTTATATATATAATGTAGCCTAAGTCCTTATCGTTTTTAACTGTGAAAAATACAATATCTAATTCAAATTAAAACATAAATATACGTAACGATCTCATTTGTTACATAAAATAAAGGGCAAAAAATAAAGCTCGCATTAATTTACGTACTGAGATAACGGGTCCAACGATCCGAAACAAAAAAAAAACAAAATACAAAGAGATAATAAATACTAAGATCGTGCTGAAAAGCTTTATTTTCTCAACAAAAAATAATGATCATAAATCTCTTAAAAAGGTATTTTATCCGTATCTCCGCACACTGACTGACAGTAATCAGATTAAAAAGATTGTATAAACAGCATCTGTACTTGAACGATACAGATTTTTACGTAAAACTTTTGTAACGAGTACATTTGAATACAACGGAGAGAAATATGAAAAGAAAATTGAATGTTGCGCGATGCCGTCTGTGTCTTATAGTTCGTATTACGAGACAATGCGTTTCGATGTCTCGTGTATTTACTTGGCTTTTGTTTGATTTGTAAGCTTCTTTATTGGCTGGTACAATCTTATGAAAACGGAGAGAGAAAGTAAATTTTCCTCCCGTCTTGTTTTGCTAATATGAAACATTGAGTATTTCCTTAAGCGCGTACGTATGTTTTTTTAGCAATTGTAACTTCTATTAATATTTTCAGAACATGTTTTTTACCGTATTTCTAATGTAATGCCCATTTTTATAACAAATCATCCATCGACACAAAGAAGTCCGTATTTCTTTGTTTCTTTTATCAACATATTTATGCTACGTTATTTTATATAGACTTCTATTGAAGTTCTTATGATATCTTTGGGTAATTTTACAGTTACCCAAACTAAAACTAGGTACTTTTTCTTGTTCGGTTTATTCATATTACTTTATCCGTACCTACCTACATAATTTATATTCGAACTCATTATTAATTTGAAACAATCATCCTGTTTTATGAATCAGTTTGGATAATCAAACAGTATTACAAATCGCGATGTACCATTTTTAGTGATAATATTTATAATACACAAGCTTTGGACTCATTGGCTTTGCAACATACTCTCACAGTCTTTGTCTTTTGAATATACTAGCTAGCATGAGCAAAACTGTTGTCCAAAATCCGAACCCCGGTCAGTAACAATGAGAGACTGAATAAGCAGTCGAATTTGGCGAAGCAAGTGCTTGTATAAAGTCACAGTGGGGAAAGCTGACGGCGGCAAATGGCGATTGCATTTTCCGATCACCCGAGCTTATTATCATAACCTCTAAAACGAAAGGAGACCGGTTCCAGCAATGGAACAGTAAATTAGTTAAACATAATTAATGAGAACCAATACATTTAATCAATACATTTAATTTTATTCCATGTAATTATGTAAATTACACTAATACGGGAGTATAAGCTAAAACACCGCTTTAAAAAGAATCATGTAACCAAAGTATTTTTTTTATTGATTCTAAGTATTCGTAAATACGAATTTGTATTTGTTAATTACCAGTTTTCAGATAAGGGATTCTAAATTTTATAATTTAATATTTTAAAACGAACTCAAAGGATCGAATCCATATTGAGCTAAATAAGAATGCTTAATTAGTTCAATTGTTCTTGAAAACCACTTTATCATTATAGTATGAACATCTCAGTAATAATTAATTATTATCACAAGGAATAATTTAATAAAAATTGACACGTCATTGAGCTCATACTCATCCAATCTCTGAAATTACTATAACCTAACAAAATTAGAAAGTCACAAGATTTTGAATTTAAATGAACGCATACATTCCACAGCATAATAACCCGTGGTGGAGTAATCAACGGAAATTGAGCGGCGTCGAGCCTAATCCGATGACGTCACTAATTTGAATATTAGTTAGCCAGACGCGTGTTCACAATGAACACTGATCGGCTAACGGCCCAAGTTTATGTTGACGTTTACGAGCCAACTTCGACGATGTTTCGGTTTGGTATTTCGATTAAAGGGTTATGTACTGGTCTGTAACGTGCGTGTTTACTTATGTAGGTATTCAAAGGTTTGTTTAAATTCTCCCACCTAAATCGATGTAAAGGCTATTTTTATGAAAGTTATGTTGTTAATTTTTTAATATATAAATCGCAATTAATTTTAATATATTTAATTCGTTCTCATATCGCCCCCGTATTCGTTTTAATTGTTAACTAAACGAATGCAAAGGTAGATATTTTAACATACATAAACATACTATCACGCCTGTCGTCCCCGAAGGGTTAGGCAGAGGTGTACCTATGTACACCTACGTTTCGCCGGTATGTTTTAGGTCCCATGTAATAGGGGACGAGCCGAGTTTAGAATCGTGCCCGGTTAATGGCAATTTAACCGGGCACGATTCTAAACTCCTAGCTGCTACTGAGGATTTCATAGAAATACCCAATAACACTTTGCTCGACCTGGGAATCGAACCCAAGACCTCTTGCTCGGCAGTCGCACTGTACGACCACTAGACCAATGAGGCAGTGCAGACATATTTTTTTTTGCAAATAGTGCCTTAATTTCAATGGATTAAAATACAACTCGGGTTTCTCATACAATGACACACTTTCTGTCTACAAATTGTTATTTTCATGTCTATTTTCAAACTTCAAGTTAAAGTACCTAACAAACTCCAAAATGTTTACCCATAATAATCGTTACAATACAATATTTCACTTTAATCTTCTACTAAACATTACGAACGGGTACAAAGTACCCATTAGACACACAAAATGGTTATATAAGCAATAGAACAAGAGTGTGTTATGCTACAAATGTGTTATTGAGATAAGTTATTTACGAGAATGCCCATTTTAATAGCATCGTTTCATCTTATACCTTAGAATAGGTAAGTGTTAAACATTTGGAGATAAAGTAGAGAGCGGATTAATGCTCCCATGTGCGAGGTAAATGTTAGTGATTCGGATTGATTTTCGATTTGGTTTAAGTGCAGTTCGATACTGTGTAGAGTGTAGAACCGATATTCGAACATGTAGTTAAAAATGCATATTTGTATCTGCAGTAAGAACGTTTTTCTTCTTATAAATAATACGAATTGGAAAACCATTTCCATGAAAGATAAAATAAGATTTTCTTCTCCTTATGCACCAAAACAGTGATGAAAAAGGATTTAAATTTAAGAAGATTATATCACAAGATCAAAATACTTGATTAAAATCCTAGTTTACAGGCCCAAAATTGAACTTTATTTATAAAACGATAATGATATTTATCATTAGTGATATTTATTATAAGTTCCATTTTCTGTTTGTGGCTCAGTATTTTTGGCGTCATTAAAAACGTAAGTAAAAATATCTTCATATTATTTCTAAAGCTTGTTCTGTTCAGAATAACTTATTGTTCTAATAAAAGCAAACACGACCGTTCATCGTTAGGTCCTGACTTCAATTAAACAAATCGACGTGTGATATTTTTTTTTATTACAATAATAATATATTTCTACAGCAGCTGGTATTTTAATTAGTGCCCAGTAAAAGACAAACATATATAAGCATATATACATATATATATAGACATATACAGAACAGGGGCCTCCCTTTCTCTTAAAATACTATATAGTGCCCTAAAATAGACTGAAGAACTGTCGATATACATTTTTACATTTCCTTCTAATACTTTTGGGAATAAACAGAGCGATTCGAATATGTATTGTATTCCCACAAGCATTAAACATAATGTATGCAGAGCTAATTCTAAATCTGAAATATGATCACTATCTAGATAGATAGATAGATAGAATATCCTTTATTGTACACCAAAATTTAAAACATACATTACATTAATATAATTGTCTACGAAATAAGGGTACAATGGCGGTCTTATCGCTAGATAGCGATTTCTTCCAGACAACCTTTAGATGGACAAGAATAAACGTGAACCTGAACGGGTATGGCATACTGTTTATGATTAAATAATACATCATTAATACAGACTAATTAACCTAAAACTATTAATAAATTAAATTAAAGTTATACAAATAAATAAAAAGACAATACATACAATAATATAATACATATATTTATATTTGGGTCATGGGGTCCGAGTGCCTTAGCACTCTTCAAAAGATTTCGAAACGCTTGGTCGACCTTTCACGTGACCCAAAGGCTGGCGTATTTTTCGGACAAAGAATTAGCATTGCCATTCAACGTGGCAATGCTGCCAGTCTTCTGGGCACTCTACCCCCTGACAGCGTCGGGGACGAGTTTTTTGACGCCCTATAACTTCTTTTTTTTTTTTTTTTTTTTTTTAAGTTTGTAAATATTAGTTTTTAATTAATTTAAGATCTGTATAATGTGTTTTTAATCGTATCATATTATAACAAATATTATACATATATAAATATATATTTGATACATTAGATATATATATTTATGAATATATAAATAAAAATATATAGTTATGATTATAGTATCTATGTATAATAAGCACAATAAGACGACGCGGTAGTAAGACACATTAGAGTGAAAGAAAGTGTTCTTTTACAAGAGCGTTAAAAGAAGTGAGCGATTGAGCACGCCTTATAAATACAGGCAGAGCATTCCACAGACGTATGGCCTGAACAGTAAAGGAAATGTCATACAATCTTGTTGAATGCAATGGCATTTCAAGCCTCAAATGTTCCGAAGATCTCAAGTGTCGATTATGTGTGTCATTAAGGAACTTGAAACGTTCTTTGAGATAATAGGGAGTTAAAGGATTGAATAGAATATTATACAGCAAAGATAAAATATGTGCATTCCGGCGAAAGCGGATTGGAAGCCACTTGAGCTTAAGACGGAATTCTGAAACATGGTCATATTTGCGTAATCCAAATATGAACCTGATGCAATAATTTTGGAGACGCTCAAGCTTATTCAATTGTTCCTCAGTATGATCAGGATAGCTGGTATCTGCATAGTCGAGTATTGGAAGAAGGGATTTGGCAAGAGCAATTTTGGTTACGGCTTAACGCTTGGAGCTGGGGACCCCAAGAAAGCTGTTTATCTATACATATCCCTAAATCTTTAACGGTGTCGCTAAAAGGAATAACGGTACCATCGAAAATTATTTGAGGAAGTGTAGTCCAATCAATCCTTGATATTGCTCTGGGGTTGCCAACAACAATGACTTGGGTCTTTGTAGGATTTACCCTCAAACCGTAAGCTGCACTCCACTCCGCTATATGCGCCAAATCTTTGTTGACCATGATAACAGCCTCCGTCAGATCCTCTAGTGGGGCTTGGGAATAGATCTGTAGATCATCTGCATATAAGTGGTAGGATAAAAGAAGATTATTGGAGATAGAATTTATAAATAAAGAGAATAGTAATGGTGAAAGAACGCCCCCCTGTGGTACGCCGGCAGATGTATTGCACCAAGAAGAAGAACTCCCATCAATGCAAATACGCTGCCGACGGCCACACAGGTAACTACGAAACCAATCAATTGCTGTTGGAGATATGTTTAAAGAGCAGAGTATGCCAAGTAGTATGTGGAAATCCACGGTGTTAAAAGCATTACTGAAATCGAGTAAGCACAGAACCGTCAGATTTCCATTTTCCACACCCATTCTGATGTCGTCCATTATGTTTACGAGAGCAGTAGTTGTACTATGTCCTGCACGAAACCCGGATTGGAGAGGATTAAGGAGATTATGTTTACGTAGGAAAGAAGTGAGTTGGTTGTGGACGAGGCGTTCTAATACCTTGGAGAGGAAGGGTAATATAGAGATGGGACGGAAATCTGAAGAAGATGAAGGATGTATCTTTTTGGGTAAAGGAGTAATATGGGCATCTTTCCACATAGATGGAAAGACGCCACACGATAATGAAAAAGACAGGATGTGACAAATTACTGGGAGGATTTCATCCAGGACAGGAAGTATCATCTTACGGCTAACGCAGTCACTTCCAATGGCATTGGATGTGACAGATACAATGCTCTTCTTAACATCACAAGCAGACAGTTGATTGAAAACAAACGGTGAGTAATCGGGAGTTGGAAGAGATGAAAGATAGTTGATTGTATTCGCTTTTAAAACCCCATTGTATTGGGGTGAAGAGGAAAATTGTTGATTTAATAAATCCAGATTAATATCTTTAGGAATAGCATCTTGGTTTGATTTTCCAACTCCCATTGACTTGAGAAACTTCCAGACTTTGGCTGGATGTCCGTTTTCAACAGAGTTGTGAATATGGCGGCGTTGTGCATCCCTACACACCTTATTGCAATGATTACGAATAGCTACAAATCTCTCCCGATTCGAGGGGCTGGGCCTGCATTTGTATCTGGTCTTTGCAGCTGCTTTTTTTTTTATAATAGCTCTAATGTCATCCGTGAGCCATGGAGCAGGAAGGTGTTTTACTTTAACGGGTCGAATTGGAGCGTGAATGACGTACAGTTGGTTGAGGCAATCAGTTAGACATTGAACCTTCACATCCACCGACTCAGTGGACAAGAGGTTTGTCCAGTCAATGTTCCTGGCATCGGCCCGGAGGTTTTCAAGATCCATACCACCAAAATTGCGTTGCAGGAAAATTTTAGGCTTAGGCTTTGGTGGACGAACTTTATATGAAAGATAAATGAGGTCATGGTAGGAAAACGCATCAGCTGAGCATTGACCATGCTTAATAACATGGTTCCCAGAAGATACAAGGATAAGATCAAGAAGCGAAGGGGTACAGTTAGGAAAGTGATGAGTGGCATTTAACGGAAGAAGAGTTAAGTTACAAGAATGTATTATAGATTTAAATGATGAGGACCGACAGTCATTTTTGAGTAAACATGTATTGAAATCCCCCATTATGATGGTGTGATTGTAAGAAGAAGACAGGTTTACTAGGATATTTTCAAAAGAGGAGAAGAAATCGATTCGCATCGATGGACAGTAATAGACACCAAGCAGTACCTTTGAATGATAGAGGTTAACTTCCAAGAACAAATGCTCTCCAGCATGCGATGGTGGTGGCTGTGAAGACATATCGATAATTGAGAAAGGAATGTTAGCCCGGAGATATATGGCAACACCGCCACCACCACCCCCTGTGCGATCATTTCTTATTAGCTGGTATCCGGGTAGCGAGTAGGAAGTCGAAGCGAGACATGGTTTTAACCAAGATTCAGAAATAAGGATGGCATGAACATTCTTACAGTCAAAGGTAGCCAGCATATCATGGAAATGAGCTGGAATACTTTGTGCATTTATATGGACTACATTAAGACTCCTGGGAACGTCGGAAAAATGAGACTTAATTGTTTCGGAGAGTGACGGTATACTGTTATAGCTGTCAGTATCACTCAAAGCAGATACGAAACTATCCGTATCTGATTCTGTATCACAGTCCGTCTCTCCGTCCGTCATCATGCCTGATGTACTATAATAAATATATAACGTAAAAAAGAAATAAAGAAAAATATATATATAATAAATAAAATAAAAATAAATATCTATAAGTTAATAATTAAAAACACATTATACAGATCTTAAATTAATTAAAAACTAACATTTACAAACTTAAAAAATAAAATTAAAAAAAAAAAAAGAAGTTATAGGGCGTCAAAAAACTCGTCCCCGACGCTGTCAGGGGGTAGAGTGCCCAGAAGACTGGCAGCATTGCCACGTTGAATGGCAATGCTAATTCTTTGTCCGAAAAATACGCCAGCCTTTGGGTCACGTGAAAGGTCGACCAAGCGTTTCGAAATTTCTTTGAAGAGTGCTAATAATTAAGTTGATAAAAATAAGTATCAGTATCCACCCGCTAGTTACGTGTAACAATGAATTACAAACTATGTTACTATGCTAAAAATACTTTGCTACAAACGTCCGGGTATATATGCACTAAATAATTAAGTAAGCAAAATAAAATAAAAATTAAATAATGTAAGTCATCATATCGTGGTTTCGGAACGCAACAAACAAGACGTTGACAATGACAAGTTTGATAGATGACAGTTAGGACAGCTATGACAGTTCACTTGTAACTTTTATTAGAGAAAAATGTATGTGAAAGATTTAATGATAAACAGAAAATAATAAATAGTGATAGAAGCAAAATTCTTAAAAAGTTACAGAAAGCACTAAATATAATAAATGTGGGTATAGAAGAATTATAGAAATAAGAACTGTTACCCGAACGCTGAACCATGCAAAGAGAGAAGTTATTTGTTCACTACAGTACGCTTCTTCTTCGATGCCGCAGCTGGCGGCTTGTCAGTCTCCGGTTCAGGCACAGCAATCCTCTTTATATCACCAAAATCATGAATACGACGACGCGTACCGTCCGGCGTCATGATGTAAACATGACCCTGTGCAGTCCAGCAGTTGGTGATGCCGAACTTTTCACGTGCTGCCAAGAACACTTGATGACGTGACCGAGTCAAAAACTCGGATAATGTAATACCCGAGCCCTTCAGTTTGGTTTTGGCAAACCAGATTTTGTCGCGAACATCCCTATCACTGAATTTCACCAGAATAGCCCTAGGTTTGCCAGCGACTGGGTGTGGCGACAGGCGACCTAGTCTGTGGCACCTTTTGATGACATCTGTGGTGGCATCCTTCAGCTGAAGTTTATCCCGGACAACATTTAACACCACCCGGGCTGTATCTTCTTTGGGTTGCTCTGGTTCACCATGAATTAGCAGCATCTTTCTGCGTCCACGCATCTCAAGTGCATCCACCGCATGCGCAAGAGCCTCCAATTGCTGCTGAAGATTGCCCACCGCCTCTAGTATGCCACACTTGAACATTGCGAAGTCAGCTGCAATTCCTGAAGTGCTACCAGCTGGGGTGCTTGAAGTCTTCTGCAGCTCCGATTCAAACTTAGACATCCGTTCTTGGAACTGTGCCATAAGTTCAAACATTGAACTTATGGAATTCTATTTTTAGAAGTTGAGCTTCACCACACTAAAATTCTTCTTGGCGTCTACTACTGTCCATCTTTACGTATAGATTTCTTTTCCTCTTTAGAACACATTTTAGAAAACCTTGTGGTATCTTACAGTCATACTATTCTCATGGGTGATTTCAATACCTGTCTTCTTAAAAATGATTCTCGATCTTCTTCCCTTCATTCTATTATAGAATCTTGTAATCTATCTATTCTACCTCTAAACGCGACCCATCATTTTCCTAACTCTGCCCCATCACTTCTTGATCTAATGCTTGTTTCTTCTTGTGATCATGTGGCTAAGCACGGCCAGAACTTGGCTGATGCTTTTTCATATCACGATTTAATATATCTTTCATATAAAATTCGTCCTCCTAAGGCAAAGCCAAGAATTCTTCTGCAGCGTAATTTTGATGGTATGAATCTTGAGAGCCTTAAAGAGGCTGCCAGTAGCATTGATTGGACATCACTGCTGACTTCTGAATCAGTGGATGATAAATTGAAAATATTTATTGAACGTCTGATTGTGGTTTATGATGTCCACGCGCCAATTAGACCAGTTAGGGTTAAGCACCTGCCGTCGCCGTGGCTTACTAAAGATATCAAACACATTATGGCTAGAAAAGTGGCAGCTAAATCTAAGTACAACATTATATCTAGCCAGTCTAACTGGGAGAAACATGTAGCCATTAGAAATCACTGTAACAAGGTGTGTAGGAATGCTCAACGCCATTTCATTCATGTTTCTGTTGAAAATGGAGATCCAGTGAAAGTTTGGAAATTCCTTAGATCAATGGGAATCGGGAAGTCGCGCCAAGACTCAATTCCTAAAAATTTAGATATTACTTTATTAAATCAACATTTCTCTGCTTCGTCTAATATGGATAGGACAAGTAAAACAAATACATTACGTTATTTTTCTACACTTCCGATCCCCGATTATCCGTCTTTCGTCTTTAATCAATTATCTGCTTGTGATGTTAAAAAGAGCATCCTATCCATAACTTCCAACGCAGTTGGTAGTGACGCAGTCAGCCGTAATATGATCCTTCCTATACTCGACGAAATCCTTCCTATCATATGTCACATACTAAATCATTCCTTATCTAGTGGTGTTTTTCCGAATGCCTGGAAAGACGCCCAGATTACTCCTATACCCAAAATACCGAATCCCGTTTTATTTTCTGAATACCGTCCTATCTCCATCCTACCATTCCTCTCCAAAGTCCTGGAACGTCTCATTCATAACCAATTAAGTTAATTCCTTTGTAAGAATAGACTTCTAAATCCCTTCCAATCCGGATTTCGTCCTGGTCATAGTACTGTCACTGCACTGGTTAATATTACGGATGACATACGGTTAGGCATGGAGAATGGAAAGTTAGCGGTACTTGCACTGCTAGATTTTAGTAATGCTTTATTGCAATACCGTTGACTTTGACATTTTACTTGGCATACTTTGCTCTCTTAACATATCTCCAACAGTGATTGATTGGTTTCGTAGTTACCTGACTGGGCGCCGGCAACGTGTCCGCATTGAAGATTCATACTCTTCATGGTGTAATACTACAGCCGGGGTACCTCAGGGTGGCGTTTTATCCCCGTTACTTTTCGCAATATTTATTAATTCTATCTCCAACCAATTACTTTCATCCTACCACCTTTATGCAGATGATCTTCAAATCTACTCGCAAGCTCCACTAGAACGGTTGGCAGAGGCCATCGATAACGTAAGTGTTGACCTTGCTAAAATATCCGAGTGGAGTAAGAACTTCGGGCTTCAAATCAATCCGTCTAAATCTCAAGTCATTGTTATCGGCAGCTCACGTATGGTATCTAAGACTGACTGGTTTAATCTCCCACAAGTCATCTTTGATGGCGTTCAGGTACCTGTAAGTGATAAGGTCAAGAATTTGGGAATTTTAATGGACAAAACGCTGTCATGGGGTCCACAATTGCAGGAAACCAGTCGTAAGTTATTTGCGTCAGCAGGTTCTTTGCGACGACTGCGAAACTTTCTCCCTACTGCCACCAAGATTGCGCTTGCACAATCTCTTCTTCTGCCAATTCTTGACTATGCCGATGCCAGTTATCTTGATCTCAACAATGACCAATTTAATAAGCTTGAGCGACTTCAAAATTTTTGTATAAGATTTATATTTGGTTTGCGCAAATATGATCATGTCTCAGAATATCGCGCTAAACTCAAGTGGCTTCCAATACGCCTTCGTCGGGATGCTCGTATCCTTTCTTTACTTTACAGTATTTTATTTAATCCTTTAACCCCGTCATATCTAAAAGAACGTTTCGAGTTCATCTGTGACACACATTCGCGATCCTTACGGTCATCGGAAAACCTAAATTTAAAGATACCTGCGCATTCTACAAGATTTTATGACCATTCATTTACGGTTCAGGCCTCTCGATTATGGAATGCACTGCCGCAATATATTAGACGTGCACAGACATTGGCTGCATTTCAAAATTTGGTTAAAGAACACTACTTGACTGTTTAGACATTTGATAGTTTTGTATTTAAACATTTATGTATGTATATATTTACTTTTATATAGGTATTTATATAGTTTATATATATATATTTATATGTATGATAATATATATATATATTATATTTATATGTAGGATATCTAGTGTATCTTAGAGTTATATTGATTATGTACACCAACAGCTACTCGTTTCTTTTCTCTTCCTTAAACTCTTGTCCATCCAATGGTTGTCTGGAAGAAATCGCTTTAAGCGATAAGACCGCCAATTGTACTTTTACGATTTATTTATTCCATTTTTGTGGTGTGTATTTCTTTGTGTACAATAAAGAATACTCTATCTATCTCTATTGAACCCTTCAGTGACTCCATGCTGTAGTTTGTTGTGTAGTGAAGTGAAATTTAAAGTTTCAAGGAGATTATACACTTACTAGCTGGTGCTTATAGTCAGTATGTATTTTTCATTAAAATATGTTGTTATAGATTAAATTAATATATTAAAATCGAATATTTTACAAGACGAGATTTTTTTGCACCTATTGCCACAACTACCCACACACCAAAAAGCTATCTAGCTCCAGAATGAAAAAAAAAGTTTACGATTTTTTAAACCTGTAACCTGTAAGTCTTGAAAAAGAACTTGTGTAAAAAAATGAGAAAGATAATAGAATAAGAAAATGTTTTTATAGGCGTGATCGACCTTGTTTATCACAGTTTTGTATGAACTTCGGTCAGTATTATGTAAAATGTCTTTCTTTAGATCTTCAAAGACGACCCGTTTAGCTCAGCGGTAGTTAACGCTGCCTGCTGTGGTATGGGTTCCGGGTTCGAATCCCGGTAGGGACGAATGTTTATGTGGTGAGCATGAACATTTGTATCCGAGTCATGGATGTTTCTATGTATAATATGTATTTACAAAAAAAAAGTATATATGTAGTATATCAACCAACTAGTATCCTTAACACAAGCCTCGTTGCTTACCACGGAACTAGAAGGCGCTGTGTCATAATGTCCGGAAATATTTATATTTAAAGAAAATATTATCTACAAATGTATGTAATCATATCACAATCTATAACATCATGTCCTTTTAATGCTCGCTTTAAGAGTACAGGCACCAAACTACGTTTTTTTTAAATATCTACCGCTTTCACTTACTATAATATCTTTATATTATTGTCAACAGAGCCGGTAGTAAATAGAATTTCTTCAGAACTTCTCACATAAAAAACGCAATAACTGTCACGCGAACGATACGCAGCCTCCCTGCCTCTATAGATCTTTTAGGCGATAACTTAAGCAATATTTATGCCTAGCACAGCCTTTGTATGTTTATCGGCTACACTTTATACAATAGAGTGAATGAAAAAAACATTCTTCCTCGTGTTGGGCTTACGTCACAACATATATGTACATATGTACATATACATAAACAGCGAGATGCTATGCATTCATGATATCTTAAGGGAAGAATAATTAGCGAGCTATTTTCAACCATAACTACTTTCAAAATAGTGTTTTAGTTTTGTTCAATAGCACCTACATGTTGTCAACATACTATACAATGTGGAGATGACAATATGACTTTAAATGAAAACACTGGCAATACTGGTTTATAGAAACATTTGTAAACTATCAAATAAATCCGAACATGGAAATTAAAAAAAAAAAAATTTTCTTACAAACTAAATAGCTTAAAACTGCAAACAAAATAAAACACCATTTATAAAAATGGTACACTGACCTGCGATAAGAATGGCAACGCAGCTTGGTTTCATTCATGTTAAAGCTGTGGCCGACGCAGCGACGTAATGTTTGGCGCCATTATTCTTATTGTTATTAATGCTCAATTACACAAATCAAATCACAGAATATTAACCAAATAGTCGGGCATCATTCACCCGCGAGTTATTCACTGATCAATTTATTATTCACAATCACTTTTCGATCACATAATTATGTCGCCAGTCATTAAATTTTTTTATTTTCAATATGTCCGCCGTGTTCTTGAATACACAAACTACACCGACGTATAATGTTATTTCTCACTCTTGATAATAGGTCTCACGGTATGTCCGTACAGCTAAAGCGGCATTACCGTGACACTCCCCATAAATTAAAATCATATCAGTGTACTCCGAAGCGGTATAATTGTAACGAGGCATGATTATTTAATAATAAAACCTTGAAACACCAAGTATTAAGCGTCTAATTTCGCAAAGTTCACTTAGCTATTTAACTAAGTACCTATAATACGTTTATGTGTCCTGTCACTATTAAAACAAAGCGTCAAATTTCGCACAACACAACACAACACAACAACAAAGATACGATAACACTCGCGCGGCGACTTCAAACGGGCGCGGGCGCATCCGAAATTCCAGAGAAAATAAAATGCGTCACAGGCAGTAAGGACGTCCGGTGACACACTGACCGCGTAACCTAGACACGTCGACAAGTAAGCAAAGAGGAAACAAGCAAACTTACCTATCTCTTTCGCACATACATATTTTCTTATCTAGCTGTGATGACACGCTTTATGACTCTTATGGCTCGGGCATAAAGTATAATTTGCATTGAGAAAATAAATTTGATAGAAAAGGCGTAGGTTTTTAAAGTGGCGAGCTGGCAACGTAAGTCGTTAACCTGTCGCGTGCTCTCCTGTTTACAAAACATCATGTCGAAAATACTTAAAATGAAAAATAATGTCCTGTGGCTAAACTACTGGATATATTCATTTGATTTTTTGTGTGACGGTTGGGAATATCATGACTTATACGAAGTTTCATTTATGATCATATTGTCCTCCCCACATTGTATATAAAGACCTTGATAGAAGTCTAAGTTTTCTATGAATAATCTGTACAAAATTGATGTCACGTACACGTGCTAAATAAAATTATGATAGGTATATTTGGCCGCAGTATATTTGGTAGTAAAATCTACAGGAAAACAAGAGGTTAATTATTTGATAATAATCTGTTCACTTATAATTTCGGGCTAGCAGCTGTGAGAGCCTAATGGTATAGAAAGCAGACCGTTTTGAAGCTCACTAGAGTAAACCCATGCACACACCTCAGATGCTTTGAAGTTATGTGCTTATTTATCACATATTCAAACGGTGAAGGAAAACCTGCATGCTTGAAAGATTTTCTCGGTGACGTTTGTAGTCTGCCAACCCTCAGTAGGCCAGCGTGGTGGACTATAGCCTAATCCCTCTTAAAAATGTCAAGAAATTTGCACATATGCAATTTTCTCAAGACATTTTTTCTCATCCTAATCATAAGTACCTACACTAGTAAAACAACGTTGAGATAACGTCTTGTCGTCTGTTCACCTATATTGGACAGTTAATCTTCTAATATATAAAATTCTCGTGTCACAGTTTTCGTTGCCATGCTCCTCCGAAACGGCTTGACCGATTTTGATGAAATTTTTTGTGCTTATCCGGTATCTATGAGAATCGGCCAACATCTATTTTTCATCCCCCTAAAAGTTAGGGGTAGTCCACCGACCCCTATAATGTGGCAAAACAACGTTTGCTGGGTCAGCTAGTTATTATATAAGCCTACATAAGCTGTTGATTAGAAAAGTTAGATGTGCTAATATCTATCTAGTTAGTTAGTTTTCAAATTATAACATTGCTCGGGCCGAGTAAGCCAGAAACTAATGAAAGAGCTGTTTACTTTACCAACTTTTATAATTATATTAGTTTTTGGTTGATATTCTCATGCGTGTCTAATGAAACCGCATTGAAATTGCTTCAACTGAATCAGGTTGATAGGATTAAAAGTGATTTACTATGGCTAACATTTAAATAATATCCACATGTTACTTGTAACAATGTATATCATACAGAATCATACCATCACGCCTGTTGGCCCAGAATTGTTAGGCAGAGGTATACTAATGTACACCCACACTTCGCCGATATGTTCAGGTCCCATATAAGAGGGGGCGAGCCTTTTGCAATTAACCGGACACGCATCTAAACTTCAAAATGCTACAGAGAATGTTATAGAAAACCCAATAACACTTTGCTCAACCTGGGAATCAAAACCAAAAACTCTTGCTCAGCAGTTGCACTTACGACCACAAGACCAAAAGAGACAGTGTATATTGTTATATAATAATAATATGTTGATTGATATTGACAGGACGATTTTGACCGCATTTTGCCAACTAGTCCTTTCCTTTGCCCAAACGTAGACACTGAAATGAGCTGTATAAAAAAAATGATATTAAACAATAATTGAAGAATTTGTAATAATTTCGTCAATCTGCCTTATCCAGTTTGTTACCCCAGATACATGATCAAAATCAGCTGCAATGGTGTAAAAATTAAAATAAATACCTGACTTAACATACTTTGTACACAGTTTACACTAGCAATGAATTTGATACAATCCGATTGAAACCCAAATGTTTGCGTGTTTCGTTGTGACCA
Source organism: Craniophora ligustri (assembly GCA_905163465.1). Classification (NCBI taxonomy): domain Eukaryota; kingdom Metazoa; phylum Arthropoda; class Insecta; order Lepidoptera; family Noctuidae; genus Craniophora; species Craniophora ligustri. The sequence continues at coordinate 9,164,162 of LR990965.1, read as the reverse complement.
CAGTTTACGAGTACTCGTAGTGTGGGCGTCCGCCCGTACAATTTGTAAGACTCAACCGAAATGGGTTATTCTAGAGATCGTTACCAATGAACTCGTAATTTGGATTGATTAAAATAAATATTGCCACTTAAATGTACGAATATATTATCTAGATGCCAACATAATACGATAAGTGTGAAATAAGATATCATCAGTACACATTAAAAACTCAAAGGATTTACACGAAACTGAGATTGAACGTAATAAATCTTCGAAAGTCCAAATCTAAATCAGCAATTGTAGTTAGAATGGTTATATCCTACAGGTGGTACGAGGATGGAAACTCCGGTAATAATTATAGTGGACTGTATTAATAAAATTAGAATACGCGGTTAACAATACTACAGTTAGGTAGCCGTTAGGACGTGTGTGCTCGGTTAGCGGACGATGACGCGGTCCGTTTCGTTCTGTCAGCTGGTGGCCGGCGCACGACCGGTGTTCCGCCGCCCCGACTCCCCGCGGCACCCGCCGCGGTCGCCCAGGCGTAGTGATGTCCGCAACATGCTCCCGGCGTTGAAGACTTGTCTTCAAGGATTAGACTGGAAGAGGGCAGATGGTGTTATAAGCACGTCGAACGATTCCTTTCTTGATCCTTACATCTGCGACTCTGCTTATCCCGTCTCTCCCAGGTATGAGACGTACAATACGACCCAGGGGCCACATCAGTGGCGGTGAATATTGCTCCTTAAGTACCACCATAGCTCCTTCCTTAAGCACCCCATCGGAGTCCGTCCACTTTGTTCTCTGTTGGAGATAAAAGATGTACTCGTTAGAGAATCTATTCCAAAATTGTTGCTTCAGGTGCTCTATACGTTGGAAACGTTTCAAGTTGGAGATATTCTGATTGATGACTTGCGGATGCGGCAAGGAAGTGAGAGATCTCCCAATGAGGAAATGAGCAGGAGTTAAAGGGTATAGGTCGGAAGGATCAGTGGAAAGGGGCGTAAGAGGACGAGAGTTTAGTATTGCCTCGACCTGAATCAGACATGTAGACATCTCTTCATAGTTGAGATGTGCGAAGCCTAGTATACGCCTTAGATGATGCTTAACAGATTTTACGGCAGACTCCCATAAACCACCGAAGTGCGGGGTGTAGGCCGGAATAAAAGAAAAGTTGATACCTGTGTCAGCCATTTCTGAAGAAAAGTCCTGTTTTAATATATCAGCTAACTCATTGCATGCTCCAACAAAAGTCGTGCCATTGTCAGAATAAATGGTCCTTGGTTTACCACGACGAGCAATAAACCTGTTAAGTGCTGCAATAAAAGCCTGTTTTGTTAGATCTGAGACAAGCTCCAAATGAACCGCCCTTGTGGCTAGACAAACAAAAACACATATATATGATTTAATGAGTCTACACCCTCTACCTCTGCGGTCAGCAATAAGAATGGGTCCAGCATAGTCAGTGCCAGTCTCTAAGAAAGGGAACTCGAACTGAACTCGCTCTTTAGGTAAATTACCCATAATGGGTTGAACTGTTCTACCGTTGAATCGCTGACACTTTACGCACTTATGTACTGTTGATTTGGCGAGGTTTCTGCCACTTAATGGCCAATACTTGTGTCTGACTGTAGCTAAAAGTAGCTGTGGACCAGCATGAAATAGGCGTAAGTGATAGGTATTAAAAATAAGCTTAGCAAAGTGATGTTTACTGCAAATGATTATTGGGTGCCTGACATTATAATCGTAGCAAGAATTTTCTAATCTACCACCGACTCGAATAATACCAGCGTCGATAAAAGGTGATAATTTATTAAGGCGATTTTTCTTTGGTAGTAATTTTCCTGATGAAAGCAACTCGTACTCTTCAGGAAACATTTCCCTTTGTACTATTTTGATTATGAAATCAGCGCTGTAAGTTAACTCTAAATTAGTAAGTGTAAGACTATGATTGTGTACCTTTCTGCTACGATTAATGAATCTAAGTATATATGCTAAAAGACGTTGTAAATTAGAATAATTAGAAGAATTGTGAATTAAGGTTTGGAATAAGTTATTGTTTGTAAATTTATTAGAATTAATTATGTGTAATGATTGATTGGTTATATTAAGTTCATATTTTAATAACTCTGGTAGTATTATGTTAACTTCCTTGTTAGGCATTGAGGGCCAAAGGGACGGGTCTAATAATAAAAATGAAGGGCCTGACCACCACATGGAAGTTTGACCTATGAGGTCAGCGCTAAGACCACGGGAGATGAGGTCAGCAGGATTGTCCTTAGAAGGCACATAGCGCCAATCGTAATCACCAAAACCTTCCCGTATCTCCGACACTCGATGCCTGACAAACGGTTTAAGCGTGGCAGGTGATGCCGACAGCCAACCTAAGACAATCATCGAATCGCACCAAAATATGCATTTGTTAGGTTTAAGTGTTAAGGACTCTAGTACCTTTGTACACAACCTAGTTCCCAATAAGGCCCCACAGAGTTCTAGCCTTGGGATTGTGGTCGATTTGATTGGTGCAACCTTACTTTTGGATGTGAGTAGATTCATACGAATCTCACCGTTGCTTGCTACGGAACGAACGTATATGCAAGCTCCGTATGCCTTTTCTGACGAATCTGTAAATATATGTAATTCCACAGATAAAGGCTTATCACAACAAACAACCCAGCGTGGTATGCTAAGATGGTTGAGCTGTGGTAAGGTGTTAATGAACTTAAGCCATGATTTTCTAATATCGGTGTTAATATCGTCATCCCATGAGCACTTGTCTCTCCATAATTTTTGCATTAAAATTTTAGCCTCAATTATGCATGGAGAGACGAGTCCCAGGGGATCAAATACTTGTGCGATTGTAGAGAGTATATGTCGTTTTGTGATAGTGGTAGATGTAATGTTAGGTAAATGAATGGAGAACGAAAGTGTATCAGTATGCCAATGCCAATTTAGACCGAGTGTTTTGCTTGGTTCATCGGTGCATAAGCTAACTGAGTTAGGAGTGTCTGTATGTGAACTAGTGGATGAATTATGAGTGAATGAGTCAAGTGTGGTTGTAGTGATTGCCTGTTGTATTTGTGGGTTGTTTGATTGCCACTTTCTAAGAGTTAGTTGTGCAGATTGAAGTGTTTTTATAACGTCTCTACATAGAGTGATAGTGCTCTCTATAGAGTCACTTCCTGACAGAAAGTCGTCTACGTAAAAATCGTGTTGTATAGATAGACGTGTATGAGTGTTTGTTGCCTCCTTTGCCACTTGAGTCAAACATCGTGTGCTGATGTATGGAGCAGACGCTGTTCCGTAGGTCACAGTGTTCAAAGTAAAAGTTTTTAGGGGTAATGATGGATCAGAGCGCCACAATATTTGTTGGAGAAATCGTTGCGACTCGTGTATTTGGATTTGACGAAAGAATTTTTCAATATCTGAAGATACGACATACTTGTGCTGACGAAATCTCAATAATATGGATATTAAGTCATCCTGAATTCTAGGGCCTACAGCTTGAATGTCATTAAACGACTTACCGGACGTTGTGACGGCTGAAGCGTCAAAGACAACGCGAAGCTTAGTCGTTGTACTGGACTCTCTAAGAACACTATGATGAGGGATGAAATACGAATAAGTTGCTGATGATGAAGAAGGGTATGAGACTTCACTCATATGACCTAATGCTTCATACTCTTGCATGAACTCCACGTAGCGCTGCTTAAGTATTGGATCTCTATCGAGTTTGCGTTCCAATGACAGAAATCGACGCTTGGCCATCTCATAGGAGTTACCCAACACTTTAGGGCATTCTTTTAAGGGAATGGTGGTTACGAACCGTCCATCGGCATTACGTTTCGTAGTGTTAATAAAATTATGCTCACATGCTCGCTCTTCGGATGTGAAATTAAATTTGGGCGAGATGGAATCAAGCTCCCAAAACCTTGTAAGATCCATGGGTGTTCGAATATGTGTGGTGTGTTTGTTATGCGTGAACATACACACTGTTTGGTTTATGTTATGTTGAGGTAAGGTGCCTGATATGAGCCATCCGAGCTTGGTCTCGAAGAGCGTTGGCATATGTTTACCTAACGATATACGGTTGTGACCGATCACGTTCCAAAAGATGTCGGCTCCTACGAGTATGTCAATCGTAGAAGGTTCATTAAAGGACGGATCAGCTAGACTTATCCCTGACGGTAGCCTTAAGTCTGATGTGTCTATGTATGTATGTGGGATATGAGAGGTTATGTCAGGCAAGACAGAACAATCAATGTTGATATCATAAGACCCATCATAGGATTGAAGATGTAAAGGACAAGACAATGTTAAAGCAGACACTTGATTGTTTATACCTGCAACATGTGAGTTTACATTAGAAATAGGTAAATGTAGCTTACCACATAGGGCCTTAGTAATGAAATTAGCCGTGCTTCCATTGTCAAGTAAGACTCTGGCGCTGTGCGGCATCCCGGAATTGTCCGTGACTCTTACCAATGCTGTGGAAAGCAATACATGACTAGATGAAAATTCATAATTAGTACCAGAACACGTTATAATAGGTTCTTTGTAAGAGCCAGAATCATCATGAGAATGCAACAAAGTATTATGTTTAATTTTACAGTACTTGCAGTGGCCGAGCCGACAAGTCGCTTCCAAATGACCAGGGCGTAAACAATTCAGGCACAGTTTAAACTCTTTAGCCTTAGATAAACGTTCAGTGACTGTAAAGGATTTAAATTGTTCACAGCTAAATATGTAGTGATTTTGTTTACACAGAGGACATGAGTTATCGAACTTACTTTTACTGGTCGATACAGAGTAGCTTTTTAGCTTACTGTGCGATGACTCTGGTTTTGATTTTAAAACCTTTGCCTCCTCAAGTGTCTCCAAAAGATTACAACGGTTAGAAATAAATTTAATAAACACGTCTAAAGACGGAGGCTCAGCCAGAGTGTTTCTATGTTCTTCCCATTCTCTGCCCGTAACAGAATCTAACTTTGATGCCATTAAATGAATAATTATAGCATCCCAATGTTGTACGGGCTGCCCTAGGGTTGCCAGTGATCTTAGGTTTTTATTTGTCACATCTACAACTTGACGCAAGCTCTGACTACTTTCCCTTTGTATAGGTTCAACGTTAAATAAAGCCTGAATATGATTGCTGACTAATAATTGCTTATTGTCAAACCTTTCACAAAGCAATTCCCATGCATTGTTATAATTATCCCCTCTGAAATCCAAACTTTTAATTACTAATGCAGCACTGCCATGTAAAGATGATCGTAGGTAGTGAAATTTATTTATGTTGTCTATACCCTTTTCGTCATGAATCAATGAAACATAAATGTCTTTAAACTCTAACCAATTCTGATAACCGCCGCTAAAGTGAGGTAAATTAATTTTTGGAAGTCTAACATTATTTTGTCTAGCCACCACTGGATATTGTTCACTAGAGCTTACCTTAGAAACAAGCTGTGCACGATGCTGTGACAAAAGCACGCGAGCAGACGCAAGCTGCTTATAGTAGTTGCTCTCAAACTGTTCACGTTCAGTATATTGCTCGTCAGGTCGTGTAGACAAGTATTCCAATTGACCCTGTAATTGATCATAAGCAGCATGTAAGGTAACCAGTTTCTCAATTCTAATCTCCAATTCGACCAATTGTTCCTCGCTCAGCTGTTCGCAAGACTTAGTAGTACTTAAAAATGTCGTAAATTGAGTAAGTTGAGCCTTTATTGGTGCACGCTTTTTTGTAAGCTCTTTAACTGTCATTTCTTCAGCCATGACTAACCAGGAAAGTAAGTAGTAGAAAAGTTAAATTTAAATAGCTAGTAATTTATGCTAAGCGTAAAATAACAATAAATAAGCACGAAGAAATGCCTAATTAATAGCAAGGAGTGTACAGCTGACTGTGGAAAGGTCTGTTCAAAGGTCATAGGCGGTTAAGAAAACATGAATTCAAATTTCAAATAAAAAAATAAAATAAAAAAATGTGGGTAGGTTTATGTCAATATGCGAAACTTAATAATAACTAGATTACTGTGATTAATATAATGTAGTAATATTAAATGGATGGAATGGCATATGAATGGGATGAAACTACTAAAACAATTTTACACAGAACAATAACAACAAAATAATCAATAACCCCGACACTTTTAACCTGTTAAACTTAACTCGGCATTAATTAATGATACGCGTTACTAATTTCCGCTATGAATACTGTGAGTGTATGATACTAGGTCTAATGCACTACGTAATACTCTAACAAGGTGAAATGGAATAACGTTAGTATGTGCAATATTGAAATGAAAATGAATGTTAGTAAGAAAATGGAAAGATCTCACGAAATCCTTTGCATTGACTGCGCGTCCTGAATAACCGTCTTCTAGCTTGAAGTGCTTCTAGACTTGATATGGATGACGAAGTTCTCGGGCTCAGCTTGGGCTCAAATTTTTGATGACCCGTCGATGATGACCGCTGAAGAACTATGATCGCTCCAACAAATGCGCCTTATTTTTCACACCCGCTACGAAGATGAAGACCACACACAGGTTCCAGGCACCCACGCACGGCTGCGAGAAGTCGTCTTGAAGTCCGTTGATGAAAATTTCAACGGCTGTTTTCAAATTTTGAAAACCGCATATACTTTCCGACAACTAATCAACTCGATGGCTCGATGGACCATAGTTAGAATGGTTATATCCTACAGGTGGTACGAGGATGGAAACTCCGGTAATAATTATAGTGGACTGTATTAATAAAATTAGAATACGCGGTTAACAATACTACAGTTAGGTAGCCGTTAGGACGTGTGTGCTCGGTTAGCGGACGATGACGCGGTCCGTTTCGTTCTGTCAGCTGGTGGCCGGCGCACGACCGGTGTTCCGCCGCCCCGACTCCCCGCGGCACCCGCCGCGGTCGCCCAGGCGTAGTGATGTCCGCAACAATTGAAAGAGGCATTAAGGGATAAAAACGAGCAAAACCACTTAAAATCAATTTGCAGCAGCTAGAAGGCAATGCAGTATATAAAGGGGTGTGCCTACGTGCGGCTTGCAAGCCGAACAGCGAACAAGCCCGCCGCCATTCTCGCTGCGATCCCAAACCGGTGGCAACGCCGGGCCCCTGATTAAACTCATAAATTGGCACGCCAGATGGCGCGCGCCGCGCTGTAAATCTGCAACCAATACGACATTTGTCTCTATTCCCCCCGGTACGATTACATCTCGTTATCTGGCCCGTAATCAATTCCGTTATAAAACCCATTCGTCAGTGTTATTGAAATAATTCCCGGCGAGGCCATGTAATACTGTGAAACGAATGAAAATATATATTTTACAGATTTTATTTCAGTTTTTAGTGAAACGTCGATAGCCTAGGCTTATCAGCAAAGCCTCTGATTTATTGGATGAATATTAATAATCACTTGCTTTAACGGTAACAAGTAAATTTCTCTACTTCCTCAGCTAAGTACTAAGTAGGCCACAAGTCCCCCTACCCCTCACCCTCTAACTGTAAACTACCGCTTTTCCCACTTCGTTTAGATATACATTGTCTTTAAAACAATAATAATCAGCAGGCACACACAGGCGAACACGAAACAAGATAACATCGTATGCACAGATTTATGTACAACCGTTACCGCGGCAACCCTATCTGTTTACGCATATTATGTAATTGGTAAGGCTTATTTCAGTATCGGAAAGATAAACGTGAAAACATCAAGCTATAACCGTATAAAGTTTTAAAGATCTCTGCAGTTTACCAACCCAGGCTAGGCCACAGAAGTAGACTTTCAATTACTGACTTCAGTATTAATACATGGAATGGCAATAAAATTATCCAGACATGAAGCAATGAACTTTGAATTATCAAGGTATTCGTTACAAATTTCTGTGCTAGAATCCAGAACGCGTTACGCATTCCACCTCAGTTAGCTCGTAATAAATCCATGTTATCCAGAATTTATTTTCATATTTTTGTTTTTAATCATATATCTTGTTTACGTTGATAGAATAATCCAGCGATATTTACATTGAACATGTTTTCTAGTAAAGTTATATACGCTTATTAATAACTTTTATGAGCGTGTGTGGAAATATTATTAATGAGTTTCGTCTATCAAGAAGTTGTTTATTGATTATAATAATATTTGTGTCGGACTGCTAAAAAATATTACGTGATATATTAGAATAACAGTTGATTAATAAATTTCTTACACGTGCGTGTCTACGCAAAGATCAATCAAGTAAATTAATATAAATATTGTAAAGTTAATTAAGATATTGAGGTACTTAGAAAGCTTAATAATTACGTGTCCAATTAGATGTCGATAATTATAAAAAAACTCGAACGATGATTTTCTTTCCTAGTATAATAATATGACCTCTATTTAGCTACGCTTTCTATAAGGTTTTTTACAAATATCATAAAACCACCACCCTTCATAAAACCAACTTTCATAAAACTTAAATTTTATTAAAGATGGTCCATTATAAATTTATAAAATTTAATTACAATTTTGTAATTTGACGCGTTCAAACTTCTTCACTATTGAAAACGGAACATTTGAAATGACCTAAAACTAACCGAGCCAAACTTTTCCTTAGGAACTTCTTTTGACTTCGCAATTTAAAATTGGAATTTCTTTCTTCTTTTATGTGCTAACTGACTGTGTAGGTACGTTGTTTTATAGCAATATAAGCGTAAAAAAAAATGTATAATTCACAAATGTATTTGTGACGGGTTGTGCCGTATTCATCCTAGGACGTCTCATCCCACGCGTTTTTAATGCTTAACTCAACCGATTTTTATTCCTTACTCATCCGGTAGCAATATTTTGATTTTATTATTCTTTATTCGCCCTATGAGTATTCCTAACTCAACCCAAAGAAAATATTAGCATCAGGTATATATCATATACCTAGTATGGTGAACAAAAAAAAATATTAAATGAATGAATCAAATCTCACTAATGAAATAAAAATTGAATATGGAGGAAGCAGAGAAAGTATGCAACAATATTTAGATTCTGCTCACCCCTTAAATTTGGGTAACAGGCGTATATTTATGCAGGTATGTGTGCAAGTATTAAATGATATTATAAAATAATAAAACAGTGATTTAAACATAATCAAGGGTATATTATAAATAAAAAAAACAACGTTCATTTAAATCAACAACAACATAAAGAACAGAAGTATATAAGTTAGGATGTACTACGTGGAACTAGTTATGAAAAAAATAGAAAAGGTTTAATTTAAAACAATATTTTCTTTTTAAATAGGATATTTTAATCAGCAAAATTTGAATTATTAATAATTAATAAAACTTCTGTGACATAATAAAAATAATAATATTTTTTGTTTCTGATGTATTTCTGAAGCAATATACTATATTATCAACTACCGTAAAATAAGTTTTCATATAATAAATCTAAATCCAAGAACAAAACTGCACGATCGAAGGACACGGTGAGCTCGTTCTGTGTAAATCAGATTGTCGATAATAATTAAAATATTATCAATATACCGTCATAAAATCCATAAAAAATAGTTTTATTTCAATGTCTTATATTCGCGTAAGTATAAGAAAAAACTTATGATAAAATCAAGAAAGTCATAATAACAATTTCGCACTAAATTTATTTTTAAAAGCTAAGTCAATAATAGAGTTTTATTGGCGACTCGGTGGCGCAGTGGCTGAGCGATCGGCTTGTGCGTCACGGGTTGCAGGTTCGATCCCCGCACAGAGCAAATATTCGTACGTTCTACAGGTAGTTGTTCCGAGTCTGGGCGTTTGTGTATGTGAAAATTTGTGTTTGTAAACGCACCCACAACACAGGAGAAAATCCTAGTGTGGGGCAAGGATTTTACAAAAAAAAAATATAGAAGAGTTTGTTCGTTGGAATCTCTTTTTAACCGACTTCCAAAAGGAGGAGGTTATCAATTCGAATGTATTTTTTTTTTTTTTTTTTTATGTTTGTTACCTCATAACTGTGGATTGGGTGAACCGATTTTGAAAATTCTTTTTTGATATGAAAGCTGAAGCTTTCCATGTGGTCCCATAAAAAAATTTTTAGGATCTGATGAGTGGATCCTTGGGAAATCGAGAGAAACCCTCAAATTTTCTACGTAGATGACGCGTTTATTGTTCAACTTCTTACCTCATAACTGTGGATTCGGTGAACCGATTTTGAAAATTCTTGTTTTATATGAAAGCTGATGCTTTCCGTGTGGTTCCATAAAAAAATGGTGAGGATCTGATGATGGGATCCTTGGGAAATCGAGAGAAACCCTCAAATTTTCTACATAGATGACGCATTTATTGTTCAACCTCTTACATACTATCACGCCTGTTGTCCCCGAAGGGTTAGGCAGTGGTGTACTAATGTACACCAACATTTCGCCGGTATGATTTAGGTCCCATGTAATAGGTGGCGAGCCTATTGCCATTAACCGGGCACGAATCCAAACTCCGAGCCGCTACTGAGAATTTCACAGAAAAACCCAATAACACTTTGATTTCTTACACTTACGCGAATATTGGACATTGAAATAAAACTACTTTTTACGGATTTCATGGATGCTGTAAAGGATCCGAAACGTCGGGTTAAAATAATATCAATATACCGCGATAAAATCCGTAAAAAGTTGTTTTATTTCAATGTCCAATAACACTTTGCTCGACCTGGGAATCGAACCCAGGACCTTTTGCTCGGCAGTCGCACTGTGTGACCACTAGACTTAACTAGACCAACGAGACATATAATACAACGAACCTATTACAGACACTAAAAAGTAAAAAATAAAATAAAAAACTGCGTTAAAAAAAACTGACTTCAAAACTAAAAAGTTAAAAATAACTTAATACAGTTTTAACTTCTTTTTAGTTTTAAAGGTATGAAGTCGGTGCCAGTGCCTGGTTGTACACTGCGCGATGGGTTTACATACCTTTACATTTGGCTTGGCACCGTCTTCATACCTTTAAAACTAAAAAGAAGTTAAAACTGTATTAAGTTATTTTTAACTTTTTAGTTTTGAAGTCGGTTTTTTTTAACGCAGTTTTTTATTTTTGTTAATGATAATACCAAAATCACAACAAAATTTCATGACGTCTGCGCCGCGTTAGCGCAGCGTTCAATTGATTGCAGAGGAAACGCCGCGACAACGCGACTCGTACGCCGCGTTGTCACGGCGGCTGCGCTGCGTATACACCAATCAAACGCCTACGCTGGACCAACGCTAGTGTGAAGGAGCCCTTAGTGTTATTTTTCCTGCTACAAAGCCTGTATCACTATCTAGATTCTAGAACATAAAAGTAAAAAAAAAATACAAATCTATTACGTATAACTTAGAATCGAGTTATCATCCTAATCTAATTATAAGGCCAATGATTTCTTTGCTTAGAATTCCTATTTATGAAATATTAACAATAATTGTCAAAATGGGTCTAACCTCTACGACTTTATGTGTCGTGGGCTTATTATTAATTGAAAAAAAAAAAATTTTTATCCCTATTATTATAGCCGTAAAAAGAAAGTGCTATCTCTTTCACTCATTAGTATATAAATAGGACTTAACAATAGAATACCACAGCTTAACTTGATACACAGTTTGTCACCTGGGCTTACTTGAGGATTTTTTTATTCATTAATACGAACAATAATTATAGTTTAAAATATATTTTTTATACAAGTCGTGTATTTTCTCAGTCATTTTTGGTATGAGTAATCTTTAGGATGAGCTAGGAATACGATTCGGTTGAGATAAGAAAATAATGTTATCGGTTGAGTTAGGAATATACTTTGGGGCGAATCAAGAATATTGTACCTAATGGGATGAGACGTCATAGGATGAATACGGCATAACCCTTTGTGACATCTATATTTTTTTTATCTCTTACTGCGCGCAATATGCTTGAAAAGGAGTACAAATATGCTGTTCAAGTATTGTTATATATCGTGAATTATCCTTTCCAATTCAATAAGTTTAAAAATACAGTAGATCTCATCTACACGTGCTGTTGTCTTTATAAAATATATTGAAGGAAAGATCCGAGTCGAAGAGAAAATTACAGTAGCTCCACGAAACGTACTTCCTGACTCGAAGTTTATTTGTGTTCCCAATGTATACGACTTATAACTACGTTGTATGTTGTACGCAACTTGTTCCAACTGAGAAACTTAAACGGGCGCGATTTAAACTTCAGTTCAAACGTTTGTTTAATTTAATACATTACTTGCAATGCTCAATTAAAAATTGGAACGATTTAATTGAAATAATAAAATTAACGGATGTTTCCTTTTACGTAATACAACACTTTTATTTGTTACATAAATCCATACTAATATTATAAATTCTTTAATTATCACGCTTTAATCACTCAACTGATTTAGATGAAATTTATTATGCAGATAGTTTGAGGCCCGGGGAAGGATATAGAATAGTTATTGTCTCGAAAATATCCCTTATAAAGGCAAAAAGGGAGCAGAAAGTTTGTATATCGAATTGATAATTTCTTCAAAAGAGGTAAAGAAATAAATAACCAGATTGATGAAAAATCAAATTGGATCAAATTACTAATTCTACAAATACGAAGACGCGGTCGCGGGCAAAAGATCGTTATTAATATAAAGTTCTTGCGTTTTCTCTGTACGCATTAACCGCTTAACACACGTTTGTTTAGTTGAGTGCTAATGCAAGAATATTAAATAGGTCAATGCGTATTTAACAATTTACGGTTATTCATAGAAGTTCTGTATTATGTAGTATTGCTTTTAGAATAACTTAAGGAAGTTTTATATTTACTACCGTAATTATACGAATTATTTAAAACTGCCTCGTTGATCTGGGGGTCGTAAGTTCTTGCTCTGGCTTAGGTCTTGGGTTATTGAGTTCGATTCAAGAAAGCGTTATTGGGTTTTACAGTGAAATTTTCAGTAGCTGCTACTTACTTTACGGAATTTGGATACGTGCTCGATTGATGGCAAAAGGCTCGCCCATGGGACATGGGACTTAAAATATACCAGCAAAATGTGGGTGTGTTGGTGTACATAAGTACACCTCTGCCTTACCTTTTAGGCACGACAGGCGTGATAGTGTAGATGTAATAATAAGATTATTTGCCATCAGGATTAAACCTGGCAAAGCCTAATAGTGAAAGCCAGTTTATCATAATAAAGTGTACCGTGTTTAATGCTCTAAAAACACCGATAAACTGACACACGCGTTTGGGGTGAATTCATGACATAAAATAGATGTGTATTATTTATCAACATGACACATACAAAATAACCTTATAATAAATAGTATAAAGTGGAATTTCAGTATTATATAGTATAATAGAATTTAATAAATTATAATTTTACTAATTGATATTGTTTATTTATACAATCCGGTGGCAACAGACTCGCCCCTATTATATGGGATCTTAAAGTTACGAAAATATGTGGGACTGCGGGTGTACATTAGTAAATCCCTGCCTAACCTCTCGGGGACAACAGGTGTGATGGTATGGTACTACCATTATTGTATTAAGCGGAAGAGCAATGATGTACATATCATCTACGTTATACGATATTATCTTGTATCTATGTATTTCTTTTAAGAATTGGTGTAACTTCACTTCGATCTTAATTGGGTCAAACAACTGGTGTGCCTACAATAAACTAGTGCCATGTCAGTCGCGGTTTCTAGTAGCAAACTGAGTTTAGTATATACAAAATCATTACAGCTTTCTTAAATATTATATATTAACATATTGTATACTTTGGCAATGTATAGGTACGAGTAGAATACCTAAAAATGTATGAAATATTATTTATTGTATACTTTACCTAACTATTCTATACAATACCGAATGTGCAGCCGGTAATGTGCTTATAACCATGTGATTTTTTGTTTCACGTTAATTTTATTATGGTTTTTTTTCATTTTATGGTGATATCAGTTAACAGGGTCACGGTTCTAACCTAACCTATTAAAACATTGCCGGTGTAACCGCAGGTACTCTATACAATCCTAGGAATTGTATACATTATCTAGGTAAAGTATGTATTGGGCAATAATATTGATAATTCATACATTGACTGAACTAGAAAAATAAATTTTCCTAGGTATTGTATAGAATACCTGAATTATACAGATTGCCGGTAACATATACATATAAGCCTATGCGTTAATCCAAGTAATAAACGATCTATATGCCAAATTCTATACGAATCTTTTAATGGGTTTTTGTGTGAAATAGTAACAAACATCCACACGTACATTCATACCAACGATTGCATTTATAAATAAAATTTGGATTAGATTTAATGTATAATTTAATATATTATTATGAATAATAATAATTTGTTATGGATTAGATTTATTTTTTGTTATAATGTACTCGTTTATCTTGAGCATTTATTATCATCGACCTATTTACTATCATACAAATAGGTACGAAACTCCTCTAATCTGTGAGGGATAAGGCACAACCCGTACTAGACTAGTCTATTACCACGCTAGCGTGGTGGACATGACTGCCGAAGAAATCAGTGATGCGAGGTTCGAACTCGAGACTTTCACAGTCCACTGGTTACACCACTAGGCTATCACAGCAATGTAACATTTATTAACTATAGTTAAAACCATAAGTGTTCTGTGATCATCATTAATTTCGTTTCTACTAGCGTCTACAAATTTACTAAGTTTCCTTACCGTATGAAAACGACGCTCTTCTCAAGTCTCAAGCACTTAAAATGCTCTTGAGATTTAAATAAAATAACTAGCACAACATCCCATCTTATGACGTCACACGTTACTAAGGAGAATTACGTATTAAGTAACTATTCCACTGTAACTTCGTATAATTCTGGTTTAACTTCCAAAAAATGTTTGTAGATATCCTGTTTTCGTAGATTATTTTGTTCATATCTTATTTTTTGTTACATTTATTATATTATTTTAGAATTTATTAACATATAATATAAAGAGTATTGATCACTTATAACGAGAGTAAATTTAATTTCAAGAAACTCATGACGAGTTAAAAATTTGATAAAATGACTTTGGCAATTAATGTACCTTATTAGAAATGTTCGTAAATTCTTGAGCTGTTATTATATACATAATATGTAGGCCATCATGTCTTTTTAAGCTTAAAATAAGTCTACCGTAGTAAACATTTCACACATAATGATCTTACATCAAATAAATTAATGCAAATTCGTCTCTATTATCTCTGCAAACGTTTCACAATTCTCTCTCTTGAAATTACATTTTTAATAACATCGCAGAGGCGTATATATAAAAGAGCGCAGATGTGTGAGTACCAAGTTCTCCTTGGAGACTGGAAGTGATAACAATGGGAGGGCATTTCAATGAAATTTGCATTAGAATGCGTAGAGAGTGGTGCAACGAAGCCTTTGTGATGAGGCTCAGAACGTGCCCTGTAGAGCGAGTTCAGTTTTTAAAATGCTGAAAAAAGGTTGCTTTTATCAGAGAGCGAGTTATTTTTTCATTTGAAGAGATATTAATAAAAATACTTTTTCCATAATTATTCTAACA
Source organism: Craniophora ligustri (assembly GCA_905163465.1). Classification (NCBI taxonomy): domain Eukaryota; kingdom Metazoa; phylum Arthropoda; class Insecta; order Lepidoptera; family Noctuidae; genus Craniophora; species Craniophora ligustri. Next base: position 9,148,638 of record LR990965.1, on the reverse strand, counting down.
TTCTAGCATCAAAATAGTAAATAGTATTTGGTCCATATATTGTAAGTGTTCGTTAGGCGTTTACCCAGTTAGTTTATCATTGCATTATTTAGATTAAAAAATAAGTTATCAAAGTTTCATAGGCGCAAACAAAGTCCTGATTTCGTGTATCGTAATTCAGTAGCATATAAAGTAGTAATGGGTGAGCCATTAGCTTTTATTACTTGGAACTTTAAAACCCGATCGCACTTACGGTTATATAGCATGACATACCATCACGGACAATATCCCCGAAGAGATTAGCAGAGGATTTATATACACACTTAGCTTGACGTTGTGTTTTTAGGTTCTATGTTACTGTAAATTGACCCAATTTCAGAGCTGTTTCTATGAATATCGTTGAAAATCCTAATAATCTCTTACTTGTCCTATGAGTCAAATATTTTACTATACGCTCAGCAGTCGCCCTAGAGATCACTGTATCGATTCTACTAGAATAGATAGAAATATCTACAGGAACTACAAAAGTTTAACTTACCTAATTGTGCTAGTGTGTATACTAACCTAACCTACTCAACTAAAACCAAACGCAAAATTGTTGAAACGTTTACTTGCAGAATAAACAATTCCTTTACAGCTACCGTTTCAAAAACATTGTGTGAAACTAATGAGCGCGAAACGTAATACCTAACGCGAGTATTTGAGTATTAGTCGCTTAGCTTAAGCTATGTACTCGTACTGCCGTCAGTACAACGAGTAAAGAAGATTGTTAAACTGTGAGTATACCTACTCAATACAGCTTAAAACGTTGGTGTAGTTTACATTCCTAAATCATAATTTATGTAGAGTTGAAAAGTCTTTAAATTCATACCAATATAGAACAGGTTTTGACCTGGTATATTGTACTAAGTGCATCGTAACAAAAAGGAATCAAAATTATTAGCTTTAGAAGCATCAATTTTATTTCATTAATAAGTCAGATAAGACTTGGCGTCGAGGCGGGCGTGGACTACGTGGGTGGGAGACAAATCTGCAAATTGGAACGCGTTTTCCGTGTTTTTGTGTTTTTATAGAGATTATTTATACCAATCAATCGAAATATACACAAAATGTATACGCAAAAATAACCAAGTACTATTTATTGTATGTATAAAAATATATACACAATGACATATTGTGTATATATTTTTATACAGCTTCAGCTCGTGCTTGACAGTCGGAAATATAAATCACGAATATTTTCCGAATGAGCTGGTTACAGGCCACCCACAGGTATCCCAATATCCGGCGTCGAGTGAGTGGGCCGTCTTAAATCTACCTGCATGCTTAGCAAACGCCGAAGCGAATTACTGAAACCAGCCGACGTGTAATTATGCATTGACAAAACCCCACTCGGTATTTTCACTCCCATACACCAATCCCATGTGTAATACATACGCTATGACAGCGTAATGATTTCAGATTTAATCCAAATCTTAATATGCGAAAAAATCTCTGATGTGGTACATTTTCGTACCTAAACTGCACCAAGACATACCAAATTTTATCTAAGTTTGTTCTTTGTCTCAAAAAATATAAACCTTCTAATGTATAACCGAGTCCAATAGGAAATTATGTATATTTTTTAAAAAAGGCTGTGTGTTTTTCACCATCATCACCATCATATCAACCGTTAGACGTCCACTGCTGGACATAAATCTCTCCCAAGAGTCGCCACGACGACCGGTCATACGGCGCCCGCATCCGCCAGCGGATTCCAGCGACCTTTACCAGGTCATCAGTTGCCTTGCCGGGGGCCTATCCACGCTGCGTCTTCCAGCATCGGCTTCAGCGTTGTCGGTCATATTCTTAAATAATATTAATAAGTAACGTGGTCTGACGTCACTATTATTAATTATTATTTATGCCTGCCCCAAAATACGTGCAAAATCATTTCTATTTATTTTTCGCGGTACGGTACGATGAATTAAAACTGCAATCAGGAAGTTACATGCACATAAATCACATCTATTTACATAACAAATTAACATTACGGCCACAAACGCACTTTAAATGCACAAAATCGTGGACCAACATTGAAATTTCAATGAAAATATTTACCTCGTTAATCGACACAGGCACATATAACTGCGATAGCCGACATAATGAGAAACAAATGTTGGCTCATACGGGTTTGGTTGGTAAATATTATATTATCTGTTCCGAGTAATGTTCTACCAACTCACTCTGTTAAACGTCCGTTTGTATTGTGACGTGTGTATGTGTGCAGGGCTGCTAATTCTAAAGTAAAATAAAGCTGGTAACTAAATTATTAAAATACCTTCACGAATGTAGATGAGAAAATTTCATTGTTTCTTATCTAAACTTCAAATAAAAAACGTCAAAAATCAATTTGAGGATTTCAAGTCACAAGTATTATGCTATCTGAGCCCTGTGCCTAGGGACACAGGTCTCTTATCTGTAGTACCTAATACGTGTTGGCAGTTTTCATACGGCCAATTTTAGAAATAGGATAGTTTTTACCTCAATGTATTTAATCACAACAACAACTTAGCCACAACACACATACCCGGGAAATTTTATTGAGCTGTTAAAAGTTGCTAGATAATAGAGACCTAAAGATCGCACTTGTAACAGTAATGTGTAATAGTAATTGTAAATTTGCTATACAGAAAGATTTTCAAATAATATTTACTTGAGTTGTGTACATCTTACACCCTGATTAGACGCATTAAAATCTAAATTTGAAAATTCGTTTAATAACAATCTTGGCAACCCTATGAAAAATTGTAAGTTGGCGTTTAGATGTGCGTTTCCTCGGACGGGTCTGGTATCACAGTTGTACGAAAATGATGTGCATATTGCATGAAAACAGAATGTTTGTGATTTGATGTTTTGAATACAGCTTGCTCAAATTCAAATGGTAATGTATTCCGTCTGCAGCTGTTTATTGTTTCTAGATGCCAAATAATTGTGCTTTATTTTATGACATTTAAAATTCATTTTTGATTGAATTTTATTCAAAAATTTATTAGGTTTAAAAATTTATTATTTAGGTGAACTATATGAAAAACAAAAGCTATGCCTATAAAATCTCTCCTTACTAAATTTTATTGTTTTAGACGATATTGAAATATAATTAGACAAACACATTTACACCTTAACATTTATATCAGTATGAATTACAAATAAAACCTTTAGAGTACCTGTAGAAACTGCAAGTAATTAAGTGTTAGTAAGTAATTAAATTAAACGAAGGTAAGTAAGCCCCATCGAAGCTATACAAGTAGAATGCACGAAGTTTCCTGGAATAGTAAATTAGTTCTCCCCTGAAGGTAAAGCTTCTTGAATACTATAGATACATGTTGGTTTTTGTTATAAGTTTTTGTAGTAACAGTTTTGTGGATTGAAGGTACCTAGCAAACCATCACCGTATTTTCTTTTTGTAATTTACTGACCCTTATCATCATCAACCCAATCGTTCCACAGCTGGGCACGGGTCTCTTCTTCTCATTTGAAAAGCATTAGGCTATAGTCCACCACGCTAGCCTACTATGGGTAGGCAGATTTCATATCTTACCGAGAAAATCTCTTAAGTATGCAGGTTTCCTCACGATGTTTTCCTTCACCGTTTGAGCGTGTCATAAATACGTGCATAATTTCAGAAAAGTCAGAAGCGTGCCTTGGTTTCGAACTCAAGATCTTTAACTTTCACAATCCATTGATCGAACTACTATCACAGTACTTTTTGACTATTATCATCAAAGCAAAGATAGAAAAATTACACGATGAAGTCTGTTTATATTTGTAGTATAAAATCAATAAAAGTCTGCTTATAATAATTATTAAACCTGGATTATTATCATCAACCAACAATTGATTATTTTTTAAAGTTATTTCCCCGTCAATTGAGGTCGGCTTACAATAATTTAATATCCTATGAACGATATAATATATGTAATTATATTCTTATATATGGCTCTACATTATTTTCAAATTCCATCATCACTGTTCGTCGCGACTGGATTTAACAGCGGTTTTGGCAAAAATGAATTCTACATCGTTGACATACCCATCTTAATTGTAAGTAACCATTAATACTGAATCAGTAATTGAAAAATAAACTTTCATTAAAAATAAACTAACAATACCGACATGTTTCAATTAAAATACTAAAAACTATTAATAGTCCTTAGTTATTTAATTTCCCATCAATTGGAGCTGTTAGAAGTTAAAATTGAGAAGTAAAATACTTGGCGAGTTACTTGATACCTCAGTTCTCGCCTGCAACTTTGTCCGCGGCACAAGAAGCGACTCTATTGTTTTCGTTTATTGTAGTAGCTTCATTTCCCTTTGCAACGCTTGGCTCCCGTTCATGTTGACTAAAAAGTTACCAAGTAGTTCCTACTTGGGTAGGGGTATGTTTTTTTTAGAATATTGGTATTAGATATATCTATTGTTTCGTAAAATGTATGTTACCGAAACATGAGTACTATAATTACCTTAAATCACAAGATATGTATTTTATAAAATTGCGTTTTAATTTTAAATACATTTCATGGCAGTTAAATCTACATCGAGTTTATAGTTCGGTCATTCATAATGGTTACAATCTTTTCAAGTTTCAAATTATATATTCAATATGTATCTTAGTTCTACTTATTTTATGCTAGATCAATATTTAATTTTCTTTCTTACAAATATTCTTTCTCTTTTTCATTATTTTCTTTTTCTTTTAAATATTAATCCATATTATAATATTTTTTTAAACGTTACTCCAATTTTTTCTGCATCATATATAATTCACAAACACCCAGACCTACACTACATATAGGCCATACATACATTTGTTCCGTTCGGAGGTCGTACCCGCGACACGGGGCATAGGAGCCGATCAGTCAAACACTACACCAACCATGCCGTCAAAGTACACACGACTAATTGCAGGTTGTAACGAGGCAATACTAACTACATACTATACAAAATACAAATAGTTTATTATTCTTCACAAAGCTTTGTACAACTTAGTGATTGTAGTGTCCTTTTAAGCAAATAAATGCCTGTATTAGGACTGACGAGATTATACTAGAGACTTCTAGTATAAGTCTCTAATATAGTCTAGTCAGATTATACTAGATAACTAGTCATGTTTAACGATTCTGCCTACTATACGTTCTTGCTTAGACACCAATCGTCTGTGTTCCCTTTGCTAACATCGTTAGGCATCATTACCGCAATGTTTGCACACATTTGTGACTCCGTTGCGTCTACAAACCGAACTCGATGACGTCATACCGAACTAAGTATCTTACGTCACAAGTAAAGCGTCAATGACAAAACACATTTACGAAGACTCGTAAGAATACAAGCCATAAAAACAAAGTGCGACTGGTTCGATTACCAGGTCAATCGGCATAATTTTATTTTGAGAGGTTTTGGAACTCATATTTATACCACGTACTAAAGTACTCTGCTGTGACCTCTGTGTGTGAGTGAGTATGTGTGTGAGTGAGTATATTCAACTAGTTTCCTAATTCGACGATTTGTGACTATACTTCAAGTTCACCTGTGCTTAAACCTTTACGGATACTGTAATGGTATGAATAATAACAAAAAAAAATATTCCACAAAATATTAACTTTAAACAAGTAGAGTACACCTTCATTATAAGGATTTACAAGCAATCTGAAATTTTAGCGGTGCCTGAAAGTTGCGGGATGTATATCTACTTGATCTGAAGAACCCTTCACTATATCCACTATCGCGAGGTAGGCAAGTGCAACATCTACAAATTGAAATGCGTGCGAAATTCATCCTTAACTACTAACACTTACTTGTTCAAAATCGACCTTATTTACGAAATATTAAAATTGTGGTCTCTTTGGCAAAGTAAAAGTTGTAGAAGTTAGATTCTATTAAACGTTGAAAGTCAAGTTGCATGTGAAGAGCGGCGTCGCGCTTCGTTATCCGACTGCGGCAGCAGGACGATGCTAATTGTACACTCGTCATTACAAAGAGTTCGTACTTAGTTATGATAATAAAATTATTTGCTTTTCTAATCTCAGTCAGAATAAAATGTAGGTACTAATGATAGCCAGGGGTCGAAATTCGACCGCTATTCATAAAACTTTAATATACCTTATTAAATTATATTACTAGTTGTTCTCCACCGACTTTGCTCGCGCGTTAGTGTAAGTAAAGAAAATATGGCTGTATGGAGTTGAATTTCCAAAAACGTCGAAACACGTATGCATTTTAGTCATAAAATGAATAATTTGTAAAAATTTCTAGTTGAGTCAGTCGGGATGAGTAATTATATTTATTTATAGATTTATAACTTTCTAAACTTCTTCACAATCGAAAATGGAAATTATTTGTAATTGTCAAAACTTAAAACGAAAGTGACTTCTAACTTTTTTTCGATTCCGCGGATTTTATTTTGAGTTCGTAACTTCGTACTGTGTGTATTGATTCGACAGCTCATATCTTTGACATAAGCCATTGACACTCTGAGAGTAAATAATTAAGATTATTTACTTATTAAAATAAAACTTTAAAACAGACATTAATTAAATTAAAAATAAAATAGACTTACTAAACTACACTTACTAAAAGGATTTGTGGTTTAAAACCGCGTATCTGATTAAACAGTCACCTTCAAGTTAAAGCTGTACCTACTTACCGCAATCAGTCTGACCATATGACAATTATTAATGTTGCTCAAGTACATTCAAGTTGATGGTCTAGGTTTTTATATAAATACAAAAAAAATATAGATATGTTTTATATTTATTTCCTAGATATGTTTTACTTTCACATACGACGCAAGCTTAAAATAAGATAGCACTTCACGAAGGCATTAGATAAGATACCAGTTAGAGAAAATCTCAACAAATTAAAAAGAAAGATGATCATTACGAGGTGTGTATTTTTTTTAACCACCCAAGGAGTCTTAATTACTATGAGCTCAATATTTAAAAAACTCGTAAACAGAGTTATGAGTTTTATTTTTAAAGTCGTTTTTATTTTTCTCTCAGTTCATATCTCTAGAGCTCAGGTTGTTTTTAAGCCATTAAAAGATTTATGATAATTTATATTTACTTTTCACCTTTAAATTTCGTACAAGGTTGGATAAATATATTTTACAGACGCACATTTATAGAATACTAGCTATTGCCCGCGCCTTTACCTGCGTAGAAGAAATAAAAAGAGTATCTTATTTTGTATCCAATGAGCTGTATCTTTTTAATCAATCTACTTACCTATTGTTTAAAAAGTTCAATTATAAAAAATATACTTAGATTCATTAAAGAAGTTCCCATAAACTCTCCACTTTTCTTTTCGCCCCAATGATCCGGACAAAAACAATACTATGTCATTTCCTAGAACTGAAACTATCAAATATGTATATCTAAATCAGGCCTACATACTTTCATATTTGTAATATTCAGTAGGTAAGGATTTTCACGCAATTTTATTTATAAAGTTGCCTATACAACCACAGCTGAGTAACCCGTATAATGTTTATTAAAACGGCTTTCCACACATCGCGTTCCAAAACATATTAAGTCCAATTGATATGAACTAGTTAAGTACGTTGTGATTGCAATTAATTCTCACTTCGTAAATGAAATCCTATTGGCTGTGTGCATTACCAACCTAATGTTATAAACACGTCATTTTAAATAAATAGCACAGAATTATTTATAGTATATTGCTTAACAATAATCTAATTATTCTGATCATATTGTAAATAGTTATGTTTGTGTAACCTGTACTGTTGAAAATTAAGTTTTAAGGCAATATACCTATTTCCTTAAAACTTTTTTTTCAATTACACACAACAATCACCACATAACTGTGTATCGAGACCGACGAAAGAAAGCCTTGCTTTGGCGGCAGACGAAAATAAAACTTCATGTTTTTTTAGGTAAGAATTGCCAATTGAATCTCATAATGTTGTAGTTCTCTTAGGGCTTCTTTTTTAAAAACATTCAAAATTTATAAGGTATAAAATAATTTTCAAAATCGGACTTAGTTATTTTTTTTCTCTAAAATTACTCAGTAATCCGTGTTTTATACACAAAAAATAAATATGGTAAAGGTGGGAAACGACCAAGCCTGCCTTTTTATCCGGTGAAAACAATAAAACCACGCACATAACTAGCGATTCATACAATATTTACAAGGTTGAAACGTTTCTGAAAATAATTTAAGTAATAAAAGTATCACTGATACAATGAAAGGAACATTTCTATTTATGAACTGCTCTTTCCTAACAACTAGTTGAAAACAAACATCAATCAAAGCCCAACCATTCAACTATACAAGTCAAGTGAGCCATTGAAAAGGCTTTTATGTACAAACAAGAATTTCAGTGTATGGTGACCCTGTAGACCTATATAGAAGACTACTGAAGTTCATTGAACTCCGTCTAAAATGGGAACATATTCATAACAAGTTCAACGGTCGGAGGAAGATTTATTCAAATTCAAATATTTTTATTTCAAGTAGACTAATATTGAAGGTGCTCTTGAAATGTCAAGTCTAGTTGTTGATATTAATGACACATACATACAATATATTTATATCTGTCTGTTACCTCTTCACGCTCAAACTGCTGAACCTTTTGACATTTTCTATGGAGATAGTTTGAGTCCCAGAGAAGAACATAGGATAGTAAAGTTGTCCCGAAAATCATCCCACAGAAGAGCGAAAAGGAGTCACAAGTTTGTATGCGGAACCGATAATTTCTTTAAAGACGGTAGAAATAAATAAGCATATTGGATACAATTACTAAATACAGCCAACGATGCGGGCAGTAGCTAGTCTAGCTAGTACCTACTAATATATTTCATTTTCTTTTACGAGTAAATACAATCATTCTTTACAATTTTGTAGAGTGCTGTAATGCGGGAATGCAATAGCTGCAATGCAAACAGCTGGCCATCCACTAGACAATAAGTCGGTAAGCGAAGGAAACGCACACATTTTTTTTAAAAGAAGAAATACCCTCCAGCGTTTCAGGCTACGAAAAATGTACAGTAAAACCAGACTTTTTTCAGAAATATACACTCATTAGTATTGGAAATTCGTAATATCACGTTTTTCTATGTAACTAAAATGGAACACAGAATCCCTTGCAAATGAAAGGAGACCCGTCCCCAGTGGGACAATAATGGGTTAATGATGATGAAAATGGAACAATAACCCATACAGTAACATTTTTATTTCATCACAATCAGTTCAAATTATATACATGTACATATATAATATCTATACGTATATAATTAATCTTATATCATGTACTCATCCGGCTCAGAAAAAATCACTGGATTTTTCTTCAATATTTCATAATAAATTGTATTCAATCAATTCAAGAGGGTTTTCCGTAATATATAAAAGGCGTTTGAAGGAAATTTACTGGCTTAAGCAGTTATTTATTATATCACATCTTAATTCGAACTTGCAAAATTATACTCCATGCTAAAAAAAGGTGTATAGTGTACTTAAAAAATCATATATACATACACTCACGCCTTTTTCCCGGGGTAGGCAGAAACTACAGAATGCCACGTGCTACGGTCCCTGCATACCACTTTTGCCTCGTCCACATCAAATCAATCTCTATTTATTTTAAATGGGCTATAATTTGACTATAACAACAAAGAGCACTGCAAAAATAAAATAACAAAGTAAAAACGAAACGCTATTGTGTATTGTGCCAATAGAATTTCAACCATATTGTATCCAATCTATGTCATAAAATAAAAATCTAGTAATACAATCAGCGTGAAAGCCAAGCAACGTTACACTACTGAGGATATTTTTCCATGTTAAGAGCGAGTCGCTGTCTGCTTCGGCCGCCAAGTCAATATTGACTGCAGAAGGAGCATCTCACGACTAATCTTATAGAAACTGTTTGCCTTCACGATTGAAGGTTCGACGGTCTTGTGGAAACTTTCGCATTTCAAATAGAATTTGCATATAGGCTACGGGGCAATATTTCCGTGGCGGACCCCATTTGAATATTGCTGATAAAACGAAGAAATTGAATATCTATCTCGGCGTTTGGCGCGAGTTGAAATCGGTTATAAAGTATGGCGATGAGGAAACTTAAGTCGTATGTGCTCCACGTATGTGTTCGACGTTGCGTTTCTCACCTGCATAGCAATGTGTGTTCTTGTATGCTTTCAATAGAATTTCATTCTTTTACGGAACTAGAATTCTTTATAAAAATACTGGAGCTTTAGTACTTATTTTTGTATTATTAAGAGCATTTATAAAAGTTATGTGCGTATTTATCACATGCTCAAACGGTGAAGGAAAACATCGTGAGGAAACCTGCATGCTTGAGAGATTTTCTCGATGGCATGTGAAGTCTACCAACCCGCAGTCGGTTAGCGTGATAGACTATAGCCTAATCCCTCTCAATTGAGAGGAGACCCGTGTCCTACAAATACGTATTCCAAGCGGCATAGCTACCGCGGCCCGTGAAACAGACACCGATGCAGCGTTGTGTTACCTACTCTGCCACTGCGCCAAACTAGTAGTATTTTTTTCACAGATAGGTACAGACTGAGACAGTTTTCTTAAAGAGATATGATCCAGTGAAGTCAAAACAAACCTGATTAGTTCCTTTAACTAAACTACGTTCACTTCTCTATAATGACATTGATCGTTGTTTAAGAGTGCGCTTAATCTAGTGTTTAAAAACATTTATAATTCGGATATAGTAATTCCGGTCGCTGTGGACGGGGTTTTTCAATTAGACAAACACCACGAAGTAATTATAGTGCAAATAAATTCAAATTAGATGAAATTTATTTTGTAATAATATTCATATACATTATTTGAATTCGTATTATCACTATTACCAATATTACCTTTCCACTCTAATAGTAATTTATTGTCTGTAATTAATGGTAATGATACCTTTAATGCACCTATTAAAGGTATCATTACTGTTTCGTTCAAAACTAGTACCTAGTGGTAATTTAACTGATTGAATGAGTGAAACAAATTCAAAAATGTTTACATTTAAATAGACTTTTACAAATTTTATTGGAACTTAAACTATCCTAGTTACTCGGTTCAAAGAAGTGATGACAGTAAGGACCCGGCAAGAAATTTCATGGACACTCTTAAAATAAAACTTACCTACACTCTTCACTGGTATAATATTCTGATGGCAGTAGGACAGAGAGGACAATGTACGTTGATGTCTTAAATAATATCGTTGTATATACATATGTCGCGTTCTCTAATACTACCTTATACGTTTCGTTTCATGAATTTAGTGGGAACTAAAATACTTGTAGAGTTATAGTTGTCCCAGCTGTGCGTTCTCACTGCCCCAACATTCACAACAAAACATGTTAACATCTCAGTTTTTGTCTAAGTACTTTGGAAGTGAACAGAGATAACAAAAAATCTAGAAATTCGTTCAAAGATGACATCAAAACATAATATGATAAAATACATGCGATTTTTTGCAAAACTTTTTCAAAATTGAACTGTTTTTAAATTGTTCTCACATTTAAACATTAAATGGTATTGAGGATTAGAATCTAATCGTGAGGAATACACCAAGTACCTAGACGAATGAGACTGCCGGACATAACAACCGACACGAAATGCATTATCAATATTATTAGCAAGCGAGTCACGTAAAGCAATCATCTGTTGATAGCACAGAGATTTCCTTCATAGTACAAAATAGTAACAAAACGTGATCTTATCAAAGAAATGTGTTCATTTAAACCTGCTGAATTTGTACGGTAAGTACAAGCTGTTAAGTATTACATTTCTGTGTCAATGTATTTTGCACTTATAGTATTACCATTTTCTTGCTAAAGCGCTAAATCCGTCCACACCTTTGAAATAATATTCATTTCTATAAATAAGTGCATGTAAAAATCGATATAACAAGTTAATAGTCATCGGTATCAATTTGAGTGAAATTCCATAACCTTTTTTATTTAGTTTTGCATCCAGCATGCAACTAGCATTGATACTAAGCTTAAAATTTAATGTGATAATACAAGAAAATGTTTTGAAAAAATTACGATAAACAACGATAACAAGAAGATTGTGCATATTTGTTGAACATGGTTTTTTTGTGTTATGGAGGGAAGGAGGTAGTAATCCCTCCACTGATAAAGGAGGATCCTCCGACCAGGCGAGGTGTTGTGCCTGGCGGGCTACTGCCCAGCGGTTGATGTTGGGTGGTTGTATATATGCAATCTCGCGTGCAATTGTCACTTACGCGATGTAGGATTAACTGCCTCATCGCACTGAGTTTGTAGTTCTAATGTGGCGAGATAGATGTCGCCACAGTGTTTTAGATGTTTACATACAAAACAAATTTGTATATAGGTAGGTATGTATATACGCAGCACTACGTAGTTCCAACTTCACGCTTACGGATAGGTACTAGATGACTGATACAATACAAAAAATATGTTATATGAAGTTTCTTGGCGGCTATTCCGTTTAAAACCATTTATTTGGGATCGTGCGACAAATTTCAAAAAAGACCTGTAATATTGGTTTAATTCATTTGAGTTTAGGTGCATATAATTAAATCAATATTTTGGCATAAATGTAATACCTACCGAAAGAAAAATATATTAATAAATAATTCCTGAGCAACAAACAAATTTAAATATATTTGGTTCTACATATTCAAATTCACGTGTCGTATTGCATTAAGATTCCGCAGACGGGGCTCCGTATACCGATACCAACCAGGCCCGCCTTGGCTACGTTCCCCACGTGTTACGTTCCTTTACGTGAAAGGTCCGAGGATCATGACTACACATATTTAAGAGGAAAATGCTTATACTAGCCATACAGATCTTTTTCTCAAGATAGGTTTGTATCTGTAATATACAATGTAATAGCTGATGAATTAAACTTGAGCATGAGCGGTGCCGCGGCAGCGGCCGGTAAGTGTCAGAATCGAATTTACAATAAAATGAAAAATCTAAGTAAAATTAACGCGAAACCTTCATGCCTGAGAATTTTCGTCGATAGCGTGTGTAATCCGCCAACCCTCTCTAGGTGAACTATAGCCTAATTCCTCCCAAATGAGAAGATACCCGTGCCCAGCAGTGCGACAGTGAATAGGTTTTTTTTATAGGGATAAGAGGACAAACGGGCAGGAGGATGCCCTGATGGTAAGTGATCACCACCGCCCTTGAACATTTGCAATACCAGAGGACGTGCAAATGCGTTGCTGGCCTTTCAGGAAACAATACGCTCTTTTCTTGAAGATTCTTACGTCGTAACGGTTTGGAAAGATCGCCGGCGACAGCTGGTTGACTTATAGTCCATAGGATCTTACTCTATTACAGGACTGAGAGATTCTCATCTGTTTTTGTATAAATGTAGTACCAATCTCATCAAAACTTTAACATAAGAAGTTTAGTGACGCGCGTTACGAGCAGAAGTACAAATAGATTCTGGTGTGCCATTTAAAAAAATACAAAAACGATGTAAACGAATAAGTTAATATCCATTCCCATCAAAATACAAACACGGCCTGGCTGATTGTATTATATTTAGCGCTGCATATAATTATCAGTAATACTGGCATTATGAATTCATCCACACGACTGTAATGTTATCAGCATATGTCCGCATCAACGGTCGCACACTATTAAAAGCAATATTTCACTGAAACCCCACAATTTGCATATATAATATTGTTGCTTTAATATCTATAATGGTTGAGGCGATATTTATGACGTCATTGTTATATTTAACTCAGTTTCATTTGCATATGATTGGTTTAGTAATTTCTTCTATGAATATATTGTTGTTGAATGTTTAGTAACCTAAGTAAGACTAAACGTGTATTTGTCGTTGGAAATTATTTTGTTTCACTGATTTACTAAGTTCTTAGGCGATTACCGGTTAGAACTAATCGATGTACGCGATTCTCGGCTCCCCTCGCCTCGAAAAATTTAACGAATGCACAGGTGAATTTTGTGCTCAAGACTCGTGCAGGTACATATTTCATATAATAAATATACATACGATATTACCATCAACCCTCATTATCATTTACCTCCTATTCCAGAGCTAGGCATGGGTGTACTCACATTTTAGAGGGTTTAGCCGTCATCCACGTCAGAAAACGTAAGAAGCATATAATTACCTACCTGATGATGTTTTCCTTCATCGTTCGAGCATGTGATAATTATTTGCATAACCGACAAAGGTAAATGCGATGTCAAGACGCCTAACCACCATAGTATTCACTTCATTACTCTGAGTAATGGAGTGTGAAAATAATTGCTAGGCTACTACAATTTATACATTAACCACAAACTTAAAAACCTTAAATTTCCAAACGGTTTCTGACTGAATTATGAAGAAAAAACAGTCGCAGTTTGCATCTTATACATTTATCATGCTGACATTAAATTGACTTTGAAGTTTCAAACGCAGATGAATCCTAAATCCGGCCCATCAAGTTTCAGCTGGATTTATTCTCAATTATAAATTCGTTTTTCATTACAACGAAAGGATGGCTTAAAGACAACGACCTGAGGCTTTGAAATTAATGAACATGTTCCCAACAAAGAGATCAGGGGAAAATGTTCATTACTTATTTCTCACTTTAGTCAAATGCTTAATCCGTCGGATGAGAACGCTTCAGTCACTTTGTAATTTGTTTTTCACCATCTTGTAGACATATCACATGTTAAAATTAATATTTACACACATACTGGTGTTGGATTTACGAATATGACTTTCTAAGCCTACTATTTCTATGAACATTAATTACTTTAATTATATTCTTTTTTGTCGTTGAAAACATGAGATGCTCAGAGAGAGATTCTCAAGTTGTTGTTTACTTTTTTGTTTCTTGTATAATACATGAGCGGTTTTTTAAGAAAAATACAATTTTGATAATTTGTTTGTTCCTTAAGAAAATTACTGTACTCAGTTTTCAAACCTGGAACAAGTTAGTTATATTATTATTCATTATGTTATGAGCAGGGTTGGAGCCCACGATTCGTGGCACATAAACCGATCATTAAGATCACTGCACTTATGTCCTCAATCAATTTTAACAACAAAGTTCGGCATTACTGTATTACTTATTCACAATTTAAATCATATAAAAAAGAGTTATCATTCAAAGAGTCATTTATTTACGCTTAAATAACTAGTGTACAGTATCTGATATGACGTTCATAAATCAGTCTTTCTGTATATTTTATAGAGATTTACCGAAACCTCTAGAATTTCTTGGAAACTTTGTGAAACTCTGCTGCATAAAACTGTATAGTGTATGAACTCTCATGTATAATTCATTATCGTTATGAAGAAGAGTACCCAAGTAAAAATATTATTTAATAGTTGTTAATACATACATAACACACACTGATCTTGATCATTTCTTAAAATGGAGAGTTACTTAATAATGAGTAAATAAACCTAGACAGTTTATATCGAAACTTGCCAGGTTAAAAATTTAAATTAAAGGATTTTTAATGAAGGAACAGTAAGAACCGTCTCATATTAAGGTTAGTAAAGATAATTCAAAAAGGAAGAATATTTATGATTTTTTTAACTTCACCCTTTGTAATATGAGAGGGTCTTCACCCGTTACTGCTAATAAAAATATTAGTACTTATTATGTATTTTTTATTTTCTTGACTATTTTTACTAACTGGAGTCAGTGTGAAGTCTGCCATCTTATATATACATAGACGGGATGATTGAGTAGTTGCATGCTGATGGTAGTTAGTTTATATATGTTAATATCGTGTGGGAATTAATTCCTTATCCCATACGGAAATTTAGTGCTCAACCGCTGTGCCAATCGTGCATTTAATTTAATAACCATAATGATTTTGCCAACAGCTGTCGAAAGGTATAATTGCGTCGAGTGTTTTAGTAAAGCGATACGACAAAGTTAGTTATTGAAATTGTCAGCAGGTATGAGGTCTCCGGGCAAGTTCGCGTTGTTGCTTTGATGTTTAAGTTTCACAGTTAATATGAAACTTTAGACCGGCAATGGAAAGTTCTATAACTTAGATCTCTACTATACGCACTTGCTTACATATTTACAAACTTACCCACGCTTTAGGTGTGTTTAACTTTTACAGTACAAATTCACTGTCTGCTCAATTTAATTTCAAATTTCTGTGAATTAATGAGATGGTAAAAAAAGTTTAAGAATGATTTGATTTAAGTGAATAATGGTTCTATCATGTTTTCAAATTGGTTAAAAATATCTAATACATGTTTTGCCGTTTAGCGATAAGAGCTTAAATCTTCATCATTCTTTACCTCAGATTCCAAATATTTTGAAAAATATGATGTAAATAATAAAAAAAGAATAACTTATAGATTTTCTGGATGAAGGACAACATTAGTACTGTCCAATTGAACGTAATAAGTGTAACACGCTTCACTGAAAAATGCAATAAACACCGCTCCCGCGATGCATAAACCACAGGATAAAATACTCTTTATAATTCTGTTTGTATTATTGTTCGCAACCGCTGATGCAGCTCCCGCCGCTCGCGGTGAATGAAAATGTTTTTCGCGTTTTTAAACCGCAATGTAAGTATTCAACAGAATTCCCGCGCAAACGGAAAGTATAAACATTGTCTGGTTTCATAACACTTTGCGGGTTGTACGAGAATGTGTTTAGAGCATTCCGCAATCCGTAAAACGGTACGTGTAGCAGCATTTAATTTGGATGTTAAGCTGGGCTTAAATCGGTGCCTGCCGCCGGCCGCCCAGTTTGTTTGACTAGTTACTTCACTGTCCAAGTTGTCTAAGACAAACACGAAACTGCGAAAACTTGGCGTTCCCTCCGCAGGGTACCGGATTCCCCACCACCGAGGACGTTATCTTAATTAAGGCTTTCGGCTCGAAACTTGGGTGACGAATTTATTAAAACTTGCAATTTGTCTGCAACATTTTGTTTATATCCAAGCGCTGACAACGATGACGTTTGTGGGTTTCATGAAGTCTTTCAATGAAC
Organism: Craniophora ligustri; assembly: GCA_905163465.1. NCBI lineage: Eukaryota > Metazoa > Arthropoda > Insecta > Lepidoptera > Noctuidae > Craniophora > Craniophora ligustri. The sequence goes on along the minus strand of LR990965.1, from coordinate 9,131,645 downwards.
ATAACTTTGTGAATTGTTATTCATATTGTTCAAGTTTTAAGTGCCGCATTGCAAGGCAACAACTTGCAACAATACCTAGAATTCCTGTTTTAAAATAATAGACGCGCAAAGCCGTCTATTGTTTTAAATTTCTTCAACAATATTCATAGTTCGTCGAACCCACTTCAATGTTACTCCTTACATTCAAATAATTATTCTTATTTAGTAACACTGCCTTCTGTGCTATGGGTCCCGGGTTTGAATGCCGGTTGGCTCAAATGTTTGTGTGATGAGCATTAACATTTATATCCGAGTCATGGATGTATCTATGTATAATATGTATGTATTTACAAAAAAAAAGTATATATGTAGTATATCAACCACCTAGTATCAGTAACACAAGCCTAGTTGTTTAGCTCGGAACTAGATAGCGCTGTGTCATAATGTCCAGAAATATATATTTATATATTTTTCTATTATATAAATACCAAAACTGTGATTACTTGCCTAAGTTACCTATTAAACGTCCATACAACCAACTGTGACACAAGTCTTCGTCTGTGATGATAGCTCTTAAAATATGAAAACCAACAGTTGTGTAGCCTTATCGTGTCAAGGAAACAGAGCAGAATACATTTGGCACGACATACATGGTTTGAGGTCTCTTTCGACTGCTGGGGTTCTACAAGGAGCGAGGTTTAGCCTCAGCAGCATCCGTCACAAGGCCATTGCGTGGCACGCACGCTCACTGCCTTCTATAGTTTCTTATTCAATGATCAATTAAATTATGATTGTCTTAGTGTTGTGTAGCTTTGGAAAATGTGAGGTCCACAATAAATACATGACAAAATACACGAGCCAGCAGTAAGATCAAAAGTATGATATGTGTTTTTTACATTTACAATATATTGATTTGACACCTTGTCAAATCAGTAAGTATAATGTAAATGTAAAAGAAATACATATTTATCATACTTTTGATTTTACTGCTTGGTCGTGTATTCTGTAAATAGATAATTCATTCATTTTAATTATCAAGTAGGTAGTATACTGATCTCTATTATAATTTCCATACATAAACAATAAACAAACCTACAACTAATATCATAGCAATAGGTTGCAGCAACGCCTATAACGTTCCAAGATAAGGCGTTGAATGCATTGATCGTCATTTGTTACTAGAAAAATGGCGGGAGGTCGACGGCACTGTATTTCACAATAAATCTGGTACATAATGTTAAACGCGGCGACCCAGGGTGCCTCAGAGGGCAATATGGATGGAGAACATAAATTCTTCTTTGCATCAGTGATGCCGACCGCATATGATGGCACTTTGAGCATTAAAGATGTCCATCGTTTGTCTTGCCTTCTACGCTTTATGAAAATTATTAGAGACGATGACTTTGTGAATAAGTAAAACTGGGGGCCAAAGGTTGGCGAGCTCTGAATTTTCGTCTACGACGTACATACCTATACCTAACTATCTACGAAATATTCGCGGTAATTTATGGCTCTCCTTTAGCGCGAATAAAAACTTCATACTACACTAGGCTAACGTCAAAAACCTAATACCGAGGTCTGTTGCCAATAGTTTTATTGGACCAATTGACTGACTGACTATTCATTTTATGGAGCTTGATAGTTTAGTTGACTAAAGAGTACGTTATACAAAATTGAAGAGAACGCAGTTTCAAATGGGTATTTTTTTTCTTACGCGAAATTTGCAACAATAGGATCCAATTTTCTAGCTATTGATTTCAATATTAGGGACAAGCTAATAGTAATTAAGTAGATGGTTTAAACGTGATGTTAATATATTTGACACCACAGGAAACTGACGAGGAACTGATGTAAAGACATAGGTACATTACCAAAGTTTTAATTATGTTACTATGTAATCTTATAATTCATGGCCTTTACGGGGAAATTCCTAGTAAATTGATTCCCAGAACTTATAACATGTAACTATTACCATAACTATACGTAACAGGAGACTATTAATAACTTATTATTTTAAAAGCTTAATTGTATCAATTAATAATTATGACTCTTTATTAAATAATAAGTTTAATAGATGAGACACATATGTATTCCGAAGTAATATACATTTTTTTTTTAATGTAAATGTTTCCATTTTTGTATATTTGTTATTCAATCACATAAAAACGGCTTAATGGATTTAGATAAAATTTGACATAAAGAAACTTGATTACCTAGATTAACAGATATATGACTTGGTAGAGAAAGGTTAATTAATATAGAAAGGGTCGTTTATATGTGTAATACTGAATTCTTACACTTATACAAATAAGGGAAATTGAATTAAACCATACGCAGTACTCGTAACCGGCGCGCGTGCATGACGAGATGCATGAATGTGGACGAGTCAAAAGTGGTATGCAGGGACCGTAGCGCGTGGCATTCTGTAGTTTCTGCTTACCCCAATGGGAAAAAGGAGTGAGTGTATGTATGTATGAATTAAACCATATAAGTAAAACGAAAAAACCGTAAATAGTAATTTACGGTTTTTTTCGTTTTATATGGTTTTAGTGTGGATGTTTTGGATCTCTTACAGCATGATGACTCCACAGTCATCTAAATATAAATTTATATATATAAATAAAACATATAAGTGAATATAATAATAATAATATAGTAAGTAGTATAATATTATATCTTTAATAAAAAATACATATTCTAAATAGCTTAGTTGTATAAAAACACATTTTAAACATTCTAGGTGTACTAGGAATTTGAAGTAACCGCACCAATTTTCAAAATTTCCTCACGTTTATCCGTTAAAGCGATTACAACCAAAATTGTACACTAGCAACACACGAAATTATAATCAACCTCGACGGTGAATAATTATACTTAACAGGAAATACGTAAATGTTATACTAAAATCTATTTGGAATCCGCTTAGTGCACCCCCCACCACCACCACCCACGTCCGGTTCCGCCGGAAACGGTCCTTCGGCGGCAAGGACGGAAGCGTCTGCTTAAGCTGGATCTGATATCTACGTTGCCCTAGACTGTTTGCAATTATTGCTCCAGGCATTCGTTGCTCTTGCCTTGCTCTGCTTTAGACGATAGAGTTCACCAATATAACATTAAGACAGAACACAAGTCCTGCACAAGTACTGGCTTTCTCAACGAACCTTTGTTGTAGGTTCCAAATACATTTGCATTTAGATTCAATTAGCGAATCCGGAGAATCAATTCCTTCCTCTTTTGTTTTTCTAAGATGTCACTACGACGGTATTCGAACTATTGTGATCGTTGTTTTTTTGTTTAACCAATCAAATTACTTGAAATATAATAGTCCAAATGTTCTAGATATTTCTCATTAATGAACAGTAAACTGCCATACTACCACGATTATATCGCCAAAGGGACAGAATAGCAACGAATAAGTATACGCACAGTACGTTGATAGGCTTTAAGGTTCCATACAATACGGGACGAGACTAATAATAATATCATAACAAGTAGGTAATACTCGCAATATCAACAATAACAAATACCACGAACTAAAAATTACCTTTATTAAATAATGGGAGGTATTTAATCCTCTTACTTCTAAGTCCTAACTCAAGCATTAGCATGCTAACTATTTATCTACATAAGACGCAGTCAACGTTTACGGCTTAGCGGCTTTAACGTTAACGTAACGTAAACGTTCGTACTCAACGGGTATTGCCACAGCTTAAGCAACACACGACAATATTGTAATAGATTGGTATACGAGCAAGCGAAGCGCATTCGTGATTAAATACTCCTTGGAAAATAAATATCTGGTTGAAATATATATTTTTGTGATTTGAGTGAGGTATAAAAAAAAAACTGTGATGGTCTAATAGTGTTACGGGTGGACTGTGAAGTCCAAAGCCTCGAGTTCCAACCGAAGGCACTCACACAAAGCACATAAACCAAGACAATCCACTGAATTTTCGAAGTTACGTGTCTATATTTTACCACATGCTGAAACGGTGAAGGCTAACATCATAAAGAAACCTGCATGCCTAAGAGATTTTCTCGATGACGTATAAAGGCTGCCGACTAAATCCTCTAAAGCCTCATACCTCTCAAATTAAAGGGGAACCATCCCTTGCATTGATACACTAAATGGGTGTATGATAATCTAAATATATATAACTCAAAGGTGACCGACTGACTGACTGACAAAGTGATCTATCAACGCACAGCCCAAACCACTGGGCGGATCGGGCTGAAATTTAGCATGCAGGTAGATGTTATGACGTAGGCATCCGCTAAGAAAGGATTTTTGAAAATTCATCCCCTAAAGGGGTAAAACGGGGGTGAAAAGTTAATATGAAACTTTTATTTTTTAGTTAAATTGCACGCGGACGAAGTCGCGGGGATCAGCTAGTGATTCATAGAAGGGGCCTACAGCTATGCCCTAGTGCAAGATTTTTTTTTAGATTTAATGCATAGCAAGGTTTCTTGCTTCAGTTGAGTTGCCCGACTGGGCACAGGCCTAATAAGCTAATGGTCTCGAGTACGATTTGATCTGTCTTTTCGAAGCTAGGCATATGTCGAGAGACTTCAGCTTATGAAGAACATAACGTTGCCGGCAGTGGTTTAGAAATTATGCAGGTTTATTGCTTAGTTTGGAAGGCAGGCACAACATTTTAAATATTTGTAATGATCTGTATTTATTAAAACTAGAATCGTTCTTTCAACGCAGCTAGTCAAAACTCACAACTCTAATCGAGTAACTTATTTAAATTAAAAGCTTTTTTAACTTTATCTTATTACTATTATGTTGATACTATTTGTATCAGGAATTGCTGCTATTTCTCATTTTGACATGACTAAAGCAAAAGTAATATTCTATGTACTGGCGTATTGTATAAATAAAGATAACACTGATTAGACAGTTCCGCCCGTAACCAATTTATTGGCGTAGTACTTGACGTAGCATATTTGGTATATACCACCTGATTCATTACTTCCTTTATCCATACTTACGTATACTTACTAATACTAATATTATAAATGCGAAAATGTGTCTGTGTGTTTATTTTCCATTTAAAATTTATCCCCTGAGTTGCTTGTTTGCAGAGTTTTTTGTCACCTCTTTAGCGAGTGTTAAATACTCTCATAATTAAAAAAAATGAGTTTTTAACTAGAGTTCAGATATGACTTGCCAGCCCTTGGGCATAAGCAATAACTAAAAGATAAATAAAAACCAAAAAAAAAACAGATACCCGTCAACATACATGAGACAGTATGCATTCCAGTATCATCAAGTTTTATATTAAGTCAGAAGCTCACTGGTTTAGTTGGCAAACTAAACAGCAGTGACTGCGTTTAACTGTTACTGATATTTAACCGCTTTGGAAACTAGCAGCTGACCCCAACATAGTCATGAGAAAGCAAGTTATCGATATTGCTTTTATAAATTGACAACATAGAGTTTTGTCATCGACCCGTTTACAGTCCTATTGGTAGGCAGTCTTTTCTCAGTTTAGTTAAGTTAAGCTGTAGTCCACCGCGCTGATCTAGTGCAGTAAAGTATAATTGTCTGCCGCCTGGCCTAGGAGATCGTAGCTCAGTAATCATCATTTTATTTGCTCTCTAATGAAAGGTATTTCATTAGAAAGAAAATGTACCTATGTAATGAAATAAAGATCCTGTAAAAGAATATTGATTAATTATAATTGAAATAAATACCATCATTTTCTTTTCTAACAAAATTTTGATATATTATCTATTTGGTTTAAAATGTTCTATGGAATCGTTCTATGTAATTTCATGTTGACTCTACTGAAGAAAATATAATTTGTAGAAGTATGTAACCATTGGTAAAACTTATAAGTGTTAAGTATAGTGTTATAATTGAAAAAAAAGTTTTGATTTGATAATTTAATTCAACATTTATGGAGAAAATGGCAACATCAATTTGGTACATATTTGGTTGCTCAATTAATTGGAGGTATAGTGGTTGGTTATCCCTTATCAGTTCTATTCAGTTCAATGCTCATTAAACTAATTGGGTGTTAGTTACGTAATTAGTTGTATGTCAACAGTACCTGTTTGTTATGTTGTTTCAACATATTTGTATATTGACGTTAAGGCTCTAATTGCCAACATATTACAAGTATTTCACGGCTATAAATTTGTAATATTCATTCATTATAAATATCTTGCCATGCCTAGCTGTATTTCGGTATGTTGAATTATTATTTTCTTGTGACTGCCTACTTCAGAACTTATATAAATCCTTTCGTAGTATTTTTTAGACTAGATTTCTGAGACTTACATACGCATATTATTTCGGAAGTCAAGGAGCATTCCATCTATTCGTATTTGAGATTTTTGACTGTATGATCATAATCGCTGATAACTTATCGTTGTCATTTTCAATCGTTTGAAGAATACTTGGTTACCTACATATAAAAAAACTACCTCGTTGGTCTAGTGGTCGTATAGTGCGACTGCCAAGCAAGGGTTTTTGGGGTCGATTCCCAGGTCGACTAAAGTGTTATTTGTTTTTTCTATGAAATTCTCAGTAGCAGCTCGGAGTTTGGATTTGTGCCCGGTTAATGGAAATAGGGTCGCCCCTTATTACATGGGACCTAAAACATATCGGCGAAACATGGGTGTACATTAGTACATCTCTGCCTCAACCTACGGGGACGACAGGCGTGATGTTATGTATGTATATGTATTATATAAAAAAAACAGGTTTTGCTTTTTCCCCAAAGCAGATTTTAATCTTTCAGATCTAATCTCTAGGATATTATCTCTCTTATCTGAAAGCATTGAGCAAGTCCTTGTTTCAAGCCTACGTTTCAAACCCCTACTTTTACTTAGAATTACTACATTTCACCCTTGTATGTCTAACTTCCGCGAGATAAAATAAGTAATAAATAATGTAAAAGGGGATATATTATTTATTTATATCCAATATCAATTCTATACTCATACAGCATATTAAATCCTTTAAAAGTACAATTAAAAACATAAAAATATATATAAGTATGTTAGATAATTTAAAATATACTTTCCCCTTAATATAATCTGAACCAGACACGCATACTACCAATTATATCCAAATCACCCGTTTCTAAGAACACAAATATTAACGTGACTTACCACAGAAGATATTATAATCTAATCGTTTTATAAACATACCGATTAGGATAAGCAATGACAAATTTATTTTCTAACAAAACGTCTATTTTAGCTAATGCTAATATTCTATTTTTATTACTCTAATAACTTTGAAAATAAATGTAATATACCTATTATTTTAATTTTATAATTCGTCCCACGGGAGAGATAGCATGCAGTGATTGAGACACACACAGTGACTCGACAAATACGAACTAAGTGCGGAAAAAGGCCACAACCAAATACCATTTTATGTGTTACAAACGGTTATTTATCAGCCCAAGGGTAATCCTACATTGATATCGTCCACTCTATTAGCCGGATTCATCCCGGACAAAGAGTTCATACGGCTTTTCTGGAAAGCTTTTAACACGACTGTGACTTTTCAACGTGTCTGAATCACAGTATTATGCTGAGCGATGACCGTACCGCGTGGGTGTAACGAATATTACCCCCACAGTATGTTTTGCTTGCCAATGTTAATTTTCGTGCATTTTATTACCATACCTACTAAATACAGACCCGTAGGTATCCTAAGGTTTCCACTATAATATCAAAAAGACCAAATTCCTTGTTAGCTCATCATTGAACCAGATTAATGACCTATACATATATACACATATACACCTATACACAGTGATTATCATCAAACATTATTAGGACTAATATTCAATCGTCCGTAGTTTTAGATTTTTTGTCAGTTGAAACGTAAACGGGTTTGTCACCTTTACTGCGTTCGGCATTCGGATTAGTGCAATATTTTGAAGCGAAACAATCACGGCGTAAAACGTAAAAGATTAGGCTATAGTTCAATTTGGAATTTAAGAATCAAGAATTTAAAATTAGTACCACGTTTCGATAAAACACGTCCCATCTCTAGCGTAGCATCAATATATCGTGAACGCATTTAATTAGAGATCTGTGTGTTTGGTTCTCAGCAGTTTGGTACTGCATCTAAGTTCTGCAACTACCAAAGTACCTTTAGCAAATATTAATTGGTAGAAACTTTATAGCCGTATGCTCGCGTAGTTCTATTCAAAGACAAATACGTACTTACTTAGGTATTAAGGATGACTTATAGTTTGAGTTTCGTAGTGTTTGAATTAGAGACTTTGCGAAGTTCGTATCATAGTGTTTTAGTGTAAGTACCTTTATGTTAAACCAATTATTTTTATAATAGGATTTGAATGGCTTTATTCATCGTTGCACTTATTAACTATGTTCTTGATAACTTATCTTTTATACCTACTGATGTATAGAGATAATGTATCCTAATCTCTTTGAAAATGAGAGGAGACCAGAGCCTAGCAATGGGTCGATAATGGGTTGATGATGATGAACTCATCTAAACACATAAACAACAACATTGTAAATAATAATACCGATAAATTCAATTATAAGTAATACCACTCAATGACAATATTACACAAATGCCACTCAATTGTATCCTATTATAATATTTATTACACTTTTGAAGTACAGTACAGCCTCTTTCACAAAGCAAAGTGAAAGAGGCAGAACAGTTTGAGGGCTACTCAAAGTTGAGTAGCATTTTTATCCAATCATTAACCTAGTGACTTGATGTAATCAAAAGTTAACTTCAACTGCCGTCTTAAAATGTTACCGCGGTGTTACCATCCAGCAGCGATATGACAAACAAAAAAGTATTATTTCCAATTTCCAGAACCCGAAAGTGTAATCAGATAATAACTCCAATTTAGGCTCGTTTCTTGGAACTTTTGATACCAGCGTAGTGACTAATCTGCCAAGTATTTCAATGTATTGCTCACTAGTAGTCCAGGAGTATTTTTTTGCAAACTGGAGGCTTTAGTAACTAAAAAACTGTAAGCCGTAACTGTAAGACAAAAGATTGTGTTGTTAGTTGGTAAGGCTCAGCAAGATAAAAACTTTTTGATTGAAGCTGATTAGCAACACTATCGACAGGAACAAATGTTCATACTGTTCACAAAACCATTGGCCCCTTTTAGGTTTTGATTATGGAACCCTAATGACGGAAGGCAACCTTAACGTTTATGAGAAGATCGAGTCGCCATCAGTCGGTCATCTTTTCTGTATGGCTGCTGAACAGCCAGTACCTCTCCTAACATGAGATACCTCAGAGCCAAACAATCATTTGTTTTCTCAGACACATTATTTCACACACACAAGTGTAAAACCGTCATCTGTCTTTCCGGCTGGTTTTAAAGCAATCATTACTCGTAGTATTGGATATTTTTATTGAGATTTTATCTAGATAATGCAAATAGAAACTATCATTTACAAGTTTCCGTTGAAAGCAAGCTGCAGGCATAAATAAGTCTATTTGGCGCAGCCGCAGCCGCGGGGCACACTTAATGATTTAAGGACGCATTGTTGTTTACTGTTATTGTGCGCCATGATTCTGTCAAATAAACATTTCTGACTTTCTTTTTAGATACCTAAAAGCACAACTAGTGGTTACCGATTTTATTGTGGTAAATTGATATTATTAACAAATAATATATTTTTTTAATTTTAAGTTTTATGAAACATTCATGTTATGTTTTAGAATTTCCTCGGTCACTGAGGTATATATTATATACATAATTCCACGCTCATACCATCAACATTTTGCTTTTTAAGATAAATATAGTCGGTTAACTCTAGCGAAGCAAAAGACTTGGCACTCCACAATAAAAAAATACCTACACCGTTTTTATAATAGAATTACTACACATGCAAATGTGTGCATAAACGTAGGGTGGTTAAGTCCATATTTACACTTAACTTTTCTGCTAAGATATTACTAATAATAACACCATAATAAGGGCCTTGGGGTATTCACCTAGAAATATTATTATAATATACTAACTGACCCAGCAAACGTTGTTTTGCCACATTATAGGGGATGGTGATAGAAGAGTTAAAATTTAGGGTTAGAAGTGTTTTATTTGTTACAAAAAATGTGATAAATGTAGAACCGCTCGACCGTGCAAACTTCACATAAACCATCTACTAAATAGTCCAAACAAAGTCTAGACTTTTGGTTTGGATAGGTGAACCCGTTCTTGAGTTATAAAATTACAACTAAAAGTGGCATTGATTTTTGTATAATATTGATTAGATATAATATGTGATATCTTATTATGTAAGTATCCAATAAATACATAGCAATGTTTCCCTAAATAAGAGTTTTACCAAAAAACCCGTGAAATATACCTATAAATAAGATAAACAATACATTTACGACGCATTCATTATCTAGTCTTAAATCGTTATCAGATATTATACACTAGTTATCCAAACAGAACGTACCCTACCCCATTTCTGTAATCTATCAAGGTTCTAATTATAGACTCAATGAAAACCCGCTATTATTGAGTACCAAAAAACCCTATTAAATGCCATTATAAGTATTAAGTCAATTGCCAAGAAAACTTATCATATCCTTTACAACGTTATTTATCTTCAAATCACCATGACAATAATATTAAGCTCTAAAGTCATATATTTATTGATATTATTTTATTATGATACGCTTATCTCAATACCTACTACTGACGGCCCAATTATTCCAGCGGGAGTTAACACTGCTTTCTGTGCTATGGGTCCCGGGGTCCGAATCCTGGTAGAAGACAAATGTTTGTGTGATAAGCATAAATATTTGTAACCGAGCCATGTATGTAGGTATAATATGTATGTATTTACAAAAAAAAGTTTATACGTAGTATGTATATCAACCAACTAGTATCCGTAACACAAGCCTTGTTGCTTAGCTTGGTACAAGATGGCGCTGTGTAGTGATAATGTCCAGAAATATTTATTTATTTAATTTAGTTGTAGGGAATACTTAAGGCAAGCATAAGTAAGTACCTCCTGCAATACAATAATATTTATTTAAATATTTGAGTATATTTACACTTATAAACTAATAATGTTTCAGCAACTCACGTTCTAGACAATAGTCCCGCTTGCAGCAGTAAGACAGAAAGTTTACCTATCTCAATTGAAAAATACATTCGACCACTGAATTCTTACTCAGCTGTAGAATAACGTTGGTAGTTTCATTTACGATTCAGTACAATAGGCGAACTAACGGACAAACTGACCCACAAGTAATATTTAATTTAAAGTCTCATCGTGCGTTCTGAAACTTTATCAAAGCTTGCAAAGTATTTGCTCGAAATTTTCGAGACGGTGTGCAATCACGGCACGGTTCGATCGGAGCAGTTCAAGTTCTGAATCGAACTTGCGACCAACGAAGTCGTCTTCATTTCTGGACTTTGATGAAATTTTAAAACTCGCCAATGGGGTTCATTTTAAAATATCCGCTGATGTTTCTGCTAAAAGGAAGGAGTTGGAATTTTCCGCAGACTTCAACTTTGATTTGAAGCTCGATTTATTCAATTTTGTTTCGAAAGCAGGTAAGTTTTTTTCATAATTGAATAAAAATAAAACTGTTCATTTTTTTTATTTTAAAGTTCGTTTGTCTGAGCAATATAAAGTAGTACCTATTTATCTCGTAGCCAGTCAATGAGTTGACGTCTGACATTTTTTCTCAATAAACTTATTTTTGTCATCTTCTAATATTACCTATAAACATTTGTAGTTGTTTGTTCTCTTTATTGTTATTATTGTAATATAAAAATAACAAAAGGTTTTGTAATATAAAAAAATGCGAAAATCTCAGATAGTGTTCTGACAACTTCGACACTGACTTTGATTAATAAGACAAGCAAGACACTAATAAAATATTAACTATTCTTCAAAGTTATGGATTGTTTCGTTATTCTCCACAAATCTTATTTTTCTTACATTTGTTTTGTACAAGGGACTGTCAGTCTTATGTATAATATAGATACAAAGATAAAAATTCTTTGGTGAAAGTATTCAATTTTTTATACCAGTAGGGTGATCAACAAAATTCTGGCCCACCTGATAGTAAGCAGTTACTTTATCACCACAGTCGCTAGCGCGTTGCCGACCCTGTAAAACAGTTTTATGTGTCTTAAAACAAGAGAGTTACTTCACTGACAGCAAACGGAATTCCGATGCTGTGTGAATAGTCACTCCCCCAACTAACTCTGACAAACTTACTCACTCGCAGAAACACAACTAGGTATAGTTGTTTCACAGCGATCTTCAATAAGACGGAGGTACTTCCTCAGCTCAATTTGAGTGAGAAATCTCGCGATGCCACTTCCCTCACTTTATAAGATCTTTATTACTTTATCTTAGACCTTACCTCAGAAAAAGTATAATAAATTACTTACTTACGTAAATACATTTTACAAAGTCCATATAAGCGACGTCGACAAGTCACTTTTCATTTTAACCCGCATGGCCTGTCACTTACGAACACATACATGAGAACCTATTCAACTGCGGTTGTAAACGATTTTAAATTAATATTGCAGGATTTTAGAGAACATATTTAGAAATACAAATTTTTGCCAAAACATTTCGTTTCAGAATGTAGAGGGCAGGATGAAAATAAATAATAACTTTTTATTTTATTCATGCATTATTTTAGCTATTCGTATTATGCTGAAAGATGGAAGATTTAATGTTTATAGATATATTAGTTATTGAATCGAATAACAATGCAACACAGAAATAATTAGATTTTTCCACATTTTCTCACGTTCTCCTAATTTACGTTAAAGCAATGACAATAAATTGAATAAGACAACCAAAACCCCAAAAAAAATCGTTTCAAATATAAAATCCAAACTAGCTATCGTTTAATCAGCGAAATTCCTAAGAAATACTCCTTCAATCAATAAAACGTGATTCATCTAACAAAAGTGCCTCCGGTGTTCGTCATTCAATAAAACTAAAGGGTCGTTACGAAAAAGCTAGGTTCGCTCAGGTGCAACTGACTTAACACAATTGAGTTCGTTATTCCAACGGCGCATTGTTCTGGCAATGGAGACTTACGGCTTCGATCTGCAATCACCCTGATTTATAGACTTTAGAAAGCACCAACTAAGGCGACTGTTGCTTTAAAAATTGCTCCTATATCTTCATGTTGGAAGTATTGGCTCAGAGTTTTGAGAAAGACCTTACAATTTTTATAAGTCTGTCGGAAAATCAACTAAAATTTTAAACAAAAAAATTGGTATGAAATTCTTTCGTGGCAAATAAAAATTTATGTAAAAAATTGAAAATCTTTAAATTATGGTAGGTAATCGAAGTTTTAAAAAAATATCGCTTCTTCCACATACAACGTGGCTTTTGTTCTTATTTTCAATTTCATGTAAAGCGATTCTATAAATTTTAAAATCGCTGCCCAGACAGGAAGTCAGATCGAAATCGCGGCGGTCGGGAGGAAATTGCTCATTCTCACGCGAACGGCCACCGCCTCACCCCGGGGAATCCGCTCTAATGGAAAAAGTTTAAAAAAATATACAAAACTTTTATTACAACGCCTCGTTGGTCTTATCGACTACATACAAATACAACTAATACCGAGAACGGACCGCGTGACTAAATAACTACTTTACCGAATGAGCACATACCTGCACATACCACCGTAGGTCGACGGACGTACATTTTTTATTAGCACAATTACTAATAAATGTCAAATATTCAAAGGACAGTTTATTCGTCACATATAACTAATCTTTTAATAAATATTTTATATTTTTTCCAGTATTGTATTCGTCCACAGACAAATTAAGCTAAAAAATAGTTTTTCATCTTAAAGTTGATACGACACTGATAAGAACAGTACATTGACTGGCTAACTTTCAGACATGGGTCTCGTATAGTTTGAGCGGGGTGATGCTATAATTTACACAAGCCTATTGCGGGTTAGGAAATTTCACATGCCATCGAGAAAACTCAGGCATATAAGTTTCGTCATAACGTACATTCGTCACGATGTTCTTCATGCATGTGATAAATACACACACAATTTTTCAATATGGAGTGCGTGTCTTGACATCGAACTCAAGATTCTGACTATACAGTTTACTGGTACTAAATTAGATTATTATACATGCGATACTATACGTTAATATGAACTTAATTCTTGCTTGAGGAAATAAAATCAAATAATGTTCTTATCACCCGATATTACTTTTGTTAGCTTAATTTTCCCACAATATATTATATTTAAGACTTCCTACCTTATCGGTACCTTTCCTTTATCACTTCCTCTAACACAACGCAGTGGTAATAAATTAATATTTACTATACCAATAATTGCCTATGGCTATTGAACGATTAGAATCAATTATAGTATTAACGACCTCTGTGGTCTAGTGGTTCGAGTACCGGACTGCTGATCACGAGGTCGTGGGTTCGATTCCCGCGGGACACAAATATTTATGTGATGAATATAAGTGTTTGTGTTCGTCTGGGGGTACCTATGTATTATAAGTATGTATTTACAAAAAAAAGTATATAAGTATTTATATCCATTGTCCATGGTCTCAAATTTATATGCCAAGCACGCACCGTTACACGCACATTATTATTTAACACACGCTTAAAGTGCAGAAGGAAAATATCGTATGTTTAGCAAGATAAGTCACTCTACATTAGACTAGCGCGATTAAATGAGATACCCTATCTCATTTAATCGCGCTGGTGAGAGAGACTCAAATAAATAGTCCATAATTGAGTATATGGCATTTCTATGTCATTTAATGTAATGTAGGTAATACAGTAATATAATATGAGACATATACTTCCTATACAGTCATACAGTATATGGCTTGATGATAAATACCTTTTTTGTATATACGTCAAGGACTTTACCGAATAAAGGCATGCTTAATGTAGGTTAGGTAGAGTGATGACTCGTGTAAGGATTGGGTATTTATTTATTTATTGTAAATAAATAGCTAGTCCTTACGTTAACATAAATAATTACACATATGCCCCACAAAACTGTGTTATCAGTTTGACTGTGGAAACTTAAGTCTCCGTACTGTACGATGACATACCGTGGTTGCATACAGGGTTTATATGGTATTTACTGGATGTGGCAGTTTATCGAGAGTGAAAATACCTCCGAAATCGTCCGCCTCCTGGGGAATTGTCGATGTAAGGTGGACTTGTGGTCAGACTGGTTCAATGCCTTAATTACTTACCCTCCGTTACTCCGTTTCCTACATGCCTACATTCTCTATCGTCATTGGCATCGGACTAATAGAAGAATATACCTCGAGTACTAGAAGAGACCTACGATCAATTGCAGTAGATGAATATATTATAATATAATAAATAATACAAAATACACGAATATTGTGATTCCAAAATTATTCGGTAGTTCAAACCAGACAAAATAAAATAATGCCTATAGGAATCAACTTTAAACAAGGACTAAGGACCAAATTAAAAAGAAATGTTAAAAAAATATTGAGTCATAATACCTATAATAAAATATAAGAAAAAAATAGGGTAGCGATTAGTAATTTTGGCATCAAGACACCCTAAAACTTAGCCTGCCTGTGGCCATTGATGTTGTAAGGAATCTGAAATGTCGGATATACATAAAATCCATTAAAGTAGTTTTAATTTACTGTCAAATTGATAAATTTAGCAATAAATAAATGAAAAGGTACTTATTTTTAACCGACTTCAAAAAAGGAGGAGATCTCAATTCGACTGTTTTTTATATTTGATCCTCATAACTTTCGACTGGGTGAATAATTTTGATGATTCTTTTTTAATTTGAAAGCTGGCTGCTTCTCCTGTGGTCACATTTCAATTCGTTTTTTTTTCTCGACAGTAATATTATGGGATACTATTGTAATAACGACAAAAATTCTTACAGATTTAAATAAGGTCGCGTGGTTAATTTAACTATTAAGGCCTATGTGCCAACGTTTAACAAAAAAAAAACAATATAATCATTGTACCATTCCGATAGATACGGAATATTTTATAAAGAACAATAATTTATCATTTCATACAGTCTATGCCACCTAATATATTGTTTATGCTACCGAAAACAAAAATTGTTTTGTACATAACATAATTGATTACTCAACATCATTAATCGTCATAATTAAATCAATATAGGTAGGCACTATGAATCATAACAAATTACACTTATTAACGATAAAAATAATCTGAAGCTTGTCAAGATAAGATTTGTCATTAGAGTTTAAGTACAAAATCAGTTCATTGATTGAATTATGTCAAACCTAATTGGGATGACACAATATTTAAGTAAAGTATACTCATGAAAATACATGTTATTTCATATAAAACAACTAGAAATAATAAGAGTTATGATAACCTGTGCGCGTGGTTATATTTATCTATGTCAAACAATATCAAACTATTACTCAGTACTCACTAGACGGTAGTGCAAGACGCCTGTATCGGTCAGGTATACAAAAGAATACGAATAAACGAAGCCAAAAAAGTGGGGCGTATCCAATTACTGACACACTACGTAAATACGTAGCTAACACACCCATAAATCATAACCATAAATATAATTTCCATAATAACCACCCACATGCTCAGGTGTTTTGCGTTACGCTATCTTTTGCACCGAAAGAACATATCGATCAGTGGAGATAAAATTTGATAAGCGGTGATAAGTACTGTAGTAGTTTTAAATAGTAACATCGGTCAATACGCTTCAGTCTTTGACAACCGCCTGTCTCTAAATCAGTGATTAATAATATTATCGTGTTATAACATCAATAATTATGTGGTAAGTACGATATTTTCATTTTATTTTCGAAATATTACTTTTGTTGGTTCAATAAATTATGTGGAAATACAAGCTATTGTAATTCCTACTGTATTTGTGCACGGTTAAAACGCGACGTAAAAAAAGAGTATTTTAGATGCAAAAAACTCTACTGTTGAATGTGTTGCTTTTATTTTATTTAACGTTTCTTTGTCTGGTTTACGTGTAAAAAATCGTATTCACTATAACTTATATTTTCCCCTCTGCTCAATTATTGTTTGTTCGTAAACAAACACCACCACAGCATGAGTCATTCTAACTTTTAGCCGAGTAAGTTTCAAATCTAGACTAAACTTTAAAAATAACAATCACTAATGTTTATCTAACGGAATATAATTAGAAGTGATTATAATTATTTTTATGATATTCTAAACAGTTTTCGTCAGTGGTTCTATAATTATATTATTATTAGTCTATGCAAGACCTACCGAAGCGGTACTGGTAATAGTTTATTTTCTACCGGTTGGTACAGTCGTGACGTAAAATAGCATTGACCAATCAGCTTTATAATGCAACCGGGCGGTACAGACAGCAACAACACGTTTGAACAATCTTGTTGTAAATTTTAAACAACGTGTTTTATGTTTCCGCAGTTTCTTTCACTGAACATTATTTAGAATAAACTAAACAGATTGGTTATTATCTCGCGCTTCTGCAAAAACTGTTCTGATAGACATATATTTGATTGTATCTTCATCTAATAAAATATATAAGGAATATATGGATTCCATGTATATCTACATAAAAAAATACACAATAAAGATAAATTATAACAAATCACAAAACAAACTTTCCAGTGAAACACAACAATCTTATTAATTATCAGATAACAATTAAGCCTGTTTATTATTGAATGTATTATTTATAAGCCGTATAATAAGTAGGTAGCTTAGTAAAATAATAGATTTATAGATACAAACTTTCCTTGGAATAAGTAAATTTTAAAAAAAGTATGTCGTATGTTATACAAATATGTACCTAACCTAGTAGCTACCTAGTTTCCTCCTGTGCAAGTATGGTAGGTTTATAAAACGAAACCTATCTAGAATAGATATTAAACTATCTGTATACCAAATTTCATCTATATCTATTCAGCCGTTTATGTGTGATTTAGTAACAAACCACTATATTTATAAACATACATAGTATACAATATTTATTTCTACAAGTTATATAAACTATAACTTAATAAACATATCGAAACTTTCTAGTAGAAAGTAAATATCACCGAAAATAAATTAAAATACTATAATACAACAAATCTCCATTCATTTCAAATAAACCAATAAGTTATCATTCAAAACAATATTGTATATATACAAAAAATACATTATTTAATATTATAAGTGTATATTATAAGTTAACACAGTGTAAGTCGGCTGACTTTACTTGTTAATAAGAAACTTTACAGCAATAATTATGCCTACATTAACAGTAAAAACTGTGTACTTTATGAACAACAAAACCATACATTGCATGTTTATTTGCTGTTATTACCCACAAGTACTTCATTCGTCGCTGCCAACGACCTCGACTTTCTAAGTATTCAACTAACGTTTTCCTAAGAGAAACAACCTTAGGTAACATTGACGTGCTAGTAATACTACTTAGTACTAATGAAGTCAACATTACTGCTGCTATTTATCTTACTTCAAGGTACTTTGTCTGTGTTACATCCCATTGCTATCAGCAGGACAGAAAAAGGGTGGATCATTTATATATTATGATATTTCGTTGTCATTACAATATAGAGAAAACTTGCATAATTATCTATCATACATACATACACTCACGTCTTTTTCCCATGGGGGGTAGGCAGAAACTACAGAATGCTACGTGCTTTGATCCCTGCATTTCACTTTGGACTCGTCCACAATCATACCTCTCGTCAAACGTCAAAATAACTATCATCATTAACCAATTTTCTGTTTCACCATGACATGGACAGGACATGGGTCTCCTTTAATTTAAGAGGGCGAGTGTGTTAGAATAACATTTACAGTTTATGTTGCAAATTCTGTACAAAAATGATACCCTACCTCTTAACCCATTTATGGTAGGATTATACCTGTATTTTAAGAGGTAGTTTGCGGTCAATAATCAACAAAACTGAACTCATGTGGACTGTGTCATTCTACTGTATGGTATACAATAGTTTCCTTCACCATTTGAGCATATGATAATCAACTCAAGACCATCGACTTCAATACCACACACCACTTGGTTATTACAACGGAATTTCACAACAAAGAATAAATCCAGCTTATATTACATTTAAAAGCTGTGGTACCCTAGCGGTGTGACCAATGGACTGAGATGTTAGAGGTCTCGAGTTCAAACCCAACGCACGCACCACTGACTTTTCGGAAGTTATGTGCGTATTTATCACATGCTCTAACGGTGTAGGAAAACATCGTGAGGAAACCTGCATGCTTGAGAGATTTTTTCAATGGCATGTAATGTCTGCCAACCCGCAGTAGGCTAGCGTGTCTCAATAAATGAGAGGAGACCCGTGCCCAGCAGTAGGACAGTAATGGGTTGATGATGATGATATTACATTTGAAATTTTGAATGTTTATGTATGCAATCATGCAAAAACAGCTGAATAGATTTGAATGAATTTGTCATACAGATACTTTTTTGTCTAGATTAACACATCGGGCTACTTTAAATAAACATACCGATCAAACCGTCTGATGGTAGCCAGTCATACATAAAACTAAAACTTGTGGTAAAACGCATTTGTTCAAACATTGCCATATATATGTATTTAATTATATGCCACGATGTTGAAAATAAGTACGTACATATCAGGAAAATATGTATTCAATAATATTATATACATAGTTTATTGCGTCGCTACTTCTACCCAGCAAAAACTATGGAAACCCGTGAAGGGCGGGTGTTTTTGGGGGCTGTTTTTATTATAGAAATTCAAAAGAGCCAATTAAATTTGGCCTATTTGTATAAACAATATTTTGGATGTTGATTTTAAATTAATCGTCATCATAGCTACATAAATCTTATCAATGAAGTTTTATGCTGTCAATATTTAAGCCGAGATTTTATTAGTAAAACATTGTACATAATTATTATATCGGAACAGGCGCAATTACTATTCCTTGAATCCACAACACAACCCACAACCGACCTAGAATTAACGGAATAAAATGAAGTTAGAATTTGACCGGCTAAACGAATGCCTTAAGACCGATTAGGACGCCACGTGATTCTAATCTTTAATTACCAAGTTAACAGGGGCTATAAGTAAGCATAGATTTAATCTACAACTTTAATACGTTTTGTTATACTTCTTACATATTATTATTATTACATTACTCATCAGTAACATGGTAAAGAACGTTTATTGTTAAAGAAATGCAGCCTAATTATGATTAATCTGTCACAATTAGCATATAGATAGATAGGGTTATATTTTTCTTTCTCATTGAAATTTCTACGGACGGCATGTTATGATGTCAGTCCTCTTGTCACAGTTACCTACTCGAATGAAACCCATTAGGAAATCCTGGTAGTCTAACCACCAATTTAATTCTAAGGATATTCTTGAGTTACTTAATTATTAGATTACTGAAGTCAGATGAGAGAGCTGATTTCTAACCACTAGTTTACTAAAATATTTAAAACTCTTTTTTTGTTGTAAAATATAACAATAGGGCCAGTCCTTGTATCTGTAAATAACAACTACCACGATCGTCAGTTTTTCTGCCAAGATAATAAAAAGAAACATTAAAACTGCCGTACTACGATCAGTACGGAGTTTAATTTTATATTATTAGATATTGCACGTTTGAATTGAAAACCGGAGGCTCTGAATGGGACAAGCGCCGCAGAACTTCGCAGATCAATAGAAATATACCTAGCTATTATAAATTAATTAATTTTATTAACTTAGAACCCTTGAAAATAGCCATAAATACACGTTTGGTGTTGGAGGTTAATAAATTGAATTTTATTGGTTTTTAATAGTGTTATAAAATAAACAAGTATCCACAGTAAAAAGCTATCGAGTTGGCTCACGTCGAACTGTATTTAATGAATTTCTAGTTACAGCTGTCGTTAAATCCTAATAGTGAACTACGCAGCATGAAACATTTAACTAGTATTCGTTTTTGTATGTAGTGTAGTTCAAGAACAAAGATAAAACAATTATCCAGCTTATGGTATCGAAGCACAATTTCTGAGTACATCAAATCGTAAATGCATATCTCGTGCACATTAGTGTATGTTGAAAAGACCAGTAAATGAATCACTGCCAAAGTAATCTTTGTGCTCATAAGTCAAGGATTCATGCAGATCACTTGCCGGACTGGCATTAGTTTTAAAGTATTATTCCTTCTTCAAATCAATTTGAGACATTCATACCTTTGTATGAATGTACAAGTGGTTACAAGGAAAATAGTTATAAACTGACCTTGGTTATTGCTTATGATTTTAAGTAGTAAGTCGATATAATATAGGTATGGGTTAACGATAACGATAACATTAATCTCAAATAAATATAAAAAATCTTCAAAGATACTCACTAACTCACGTGACTTATATGATAACAAAGAACCCTATTGAATTAAATTTAAATTAAATTAAGTTTTTAGAACTTCTGGTTCCAAAAACTTAATATTTTACAAAACGATTAGAACGAATTGTAGTAGAGGTCGAGATTAACTGTAACGAAAGATGTTTCGGAAAATTCTAATTATTCAAATTTAAACTTGCATGAGTGGCCATACTAAAATTCTTTAAACAAATTTCTATAACGCAATTTAACATTATATACCTAATAGTTACTAGGGGAACTATTATAGCCAGGGGACCTGAGCTACTTGAAACCTAAGCATTACCTAGAATTTCGGTAAATTCCTACCAAATCGAAGCAAGGGGTTCATTTATTAAAGCAAAAACATACTCGTACTCGTGCTCGGTACTCATGCTTCGTGATCTTGAAATACAAATTAGATACTTAATATTATTTGTTTTTTAACAGTTGTGTGTGCAATCTTCTCTGCAAGCTGATCAGTTTGGCGGTATCAATACTGTTCATCGTAGCAGTTATCCTGCTTATTCTATGGGGCGTCGGAGTCATATTCAATCGTAAGTACTTGTTTTTACAACATAATGTACAATAGCAAGTGTAACCATTTAGTATGGAGATGTGAGTTTCTCATGATTTAAGATAAGACGGAATCGTAATGAGGTATTGTTGTATGCCACTAAACCACATCGATGGATAATCTTCTGGATAATAAGTAATGTTTCTTATTGTTTTTAATACTCTACAATATCATACGATTGGCTTGTCCTCGTATCAGGATTCCATGTATCGTGACCAGTAAAATATTTCATATAAGAAAAAAAAATCATATAAGCACTTAGAAAAACTCACAAAAGTGAGTGTGAGTGGAAGTGTGTGAGGTATATATTTTATTGCCTTACATAATGTATACATGTGATCAGCTATAATATACTATTGAGACAAATATGGACCCTGTCATGCATAGCATAGTTTATTTTAGTAGGAGAGACGGAGAAACTGTAATGAATATAACTGTACTGTAATTAATATATATTGTTTTATTTAATTTCTGTTAGTTTTTTTATAGTATTGGTTATATCAGGTACGTGTAAATCATACCTAAATATTTGTCTTTCGCACAAAACGATCGCAATGATTGACATACGGTTATATAGCTCTGGCTTCTACATAAAGGATCACTAGTCACATTGTATTTCCTTATCGTATTACTGTGTACTTTATTAGTAGGTGTCCAATAAATTGTTTTACGTAATAAAACGCACGGCGTGAAAAGTACATTATCCATTTTAATAACATATTGTTTTATACAATATTTAATTTAACCAATATAATAATAAGATTTGTTACTTTCGGAGAAACTGCATGTGTTCTTGGCGCAATTTTTTTAAAAATATGTATAGAACAATATTAATATAATCATACAAATGGAATCAGCAACGCGACAGAAGAAGTAAACCCACAGTTTAAGCCCTTTTAGAGTAGAATAAAAATTAGAAGCTATTCGTAATTTTTTCTTACAAGGTAGTTGAATTGGTCAACAGAGTTGAGCTCCAATTGATCTAGCGACTAATCGTACAATCCATCATAAGTCTCATATAAGTCTTTCACACTAGCCTATCAGGAGATTTTGTATCATAAATTCAATTCACAGTTCAATCAACGTAGTCATTTAAGTCTAAGTAGGTGACTTTTGCCTGTGAGTGAATAAGTTACCAAGTTTTTTAACAGTACCTATACTTTCCTACTAAGTCAAAATAGTTTTGACTTAGTATTTTTCTACGTGTTATTGAGTCACAATAGTTTATAGGGTCGGTAACGCACCTCCGGTGTTGCAAAGGTCTATACGTTACGGCTACGGTAACCGCTTTCCATCTGGTGGGTCCTAAGGTTGTTTGCTACCCTTATAGTATAAAAAAAGTCATTTTGAAAATAAAACGTGGTCAATTCAATGACGTTATCGTAGCCAGATAAAGATGATATTTAGACTGATGGGTCCATAGCTCAATATATAATTATTCCATAAAAGAACACAAATGTGTGCCAATTGATTGACAGAGAAACATTGTGTTAGAATTCCCATTAAGCAATTATTTTTTTGTTTTTACAGCCGATGGAGACAACCAGTCGCTGTCGACACGTTACAACGAAATCAGTTACAATTACAACAATCCAAAATTAATTTAATTAAGATAACTCTTGGCTGTGTATTTTTCTTTCTCAACTGCGAAACGAACAAAATTAATTTCAAGATTTTCTGATAAGCTTACATTATATTCCTCGTCTAATGGCAAAGACTGGTGCTCGGCTTTTCAAACTCTCAACTCCTCGTTTCGAATTTCCTAATTATTAAGTACTATTTTATTTTATAAGTTATTTTTATTATTACATTCTTTTACACTCTATCCTTGTCTTTCATTCTATCTCTATCTGCCGATCTAGCTTTAACTATTGTAAATATGCATTGTTTATTAGTCGTAAGATGTCATTGTAGTCTACATTATTGTAGCTTAAAGGCTAGATATGGATATATACATTGGTATATCTATAGCTAGTCTTTGGAAATGTTTCATATTTATGTATTTTTGTAAGGTGAATATATTTGTGACAGTGTGTGAGGCAGGTCACGAGAAAATAATTATCAGTTATAGGTACTCATTTTATGCAATAGTATGACAAATAATGTGTAAGTATATGAATACTTAACATTACACATTTTTTGTATCTTGTATATAACAAGATGCTCTTGAGAGCAATGAAAATGAAATGAAAATGTGACAATTTTTTCCAGAAGAACTATAAATAGCAACATAAAGAGTTAAACAATTTGTTATTTCTCTAAAACTAAATTTGTGTCGGAGATGGCATAATGGAGTTTTATAAACGCCTCTAGATATTATTGAAGGTTTCATGTCATATGAATTCAATGTACCGTATTATACTGCCAACTGTTCAATAGGCATTGCTAATTATAGAAAGTAATTGTGCTTCGGCCGCCGCACTACCTATCTCAGACGATCACATCACTATGCTATTTACGTCCAAATACCTTATAACAACTCTATATTTTAATAGTTTAATTTCCATTAAAATTGTCAGAATTTCCCCATAATATTTTGACAATAACCGCCATAATTTCTCAGTTATATGTCGATTTTGTTCATCCTCATTTGATTCAAATTATTGATGGTTCCGTTGAAAAACATATACTTAACTACGTAACATGATCGGTTATATTATGATGATGGGCATGATTTCAAGATCTAAGTGTGACTTATCAATTTCTATCAATTACTATATGTATGTAAGGTAATACAGGTGTATAAACTTATTTATTTATTTAAATATCAGTTTTTTTATGGATTTGATTGTGTATATTCATAATATTTAATTCCGATTTTTCGTATCATATGCGCATTTTTATCCAATTATTTTTTTACTTACCGAATAAAATATTCGTAAAATACACTGTCACATGTATAGTAACCTTATTATGTGCTTTTATACGTCATATCTATGACTCAATAAAAAGGACAAACTGACTTCATTGGTATATTTTTATCAGAATTTACTTGTACAATCCAAACATAGACAACTTCTACAAAGTTAGACATAACGTGTCAAAGTCAATATTCAAAATGAATTTATTTTCGTCTTTATTTTTACGAAATACGTGAAATATTAAGTATTGTAGATATAAGACAATACATATTTACGCTAAGCGATAAGCGTATTTTAAGAAAATATTCTTAAATAATAAATATTAAAATGTGGTAAGTAATTGACGAATTAGTATTCAACATTAGAACGACCATTAAAACGCAATTATTAACTACCTATAACTCAACCACACTCAAATATAATAAATGCCATGATAGGGTCATTGTACAATAAACAGTTAGATACATTGATAATAGAAGACAAGATATTATGCTTTTATACTGATGAAATTATAGGTTAGTCTAGAGATTTTTTCGTATGAAATCAGCATTGCTTTAGGTACAGCCCGATACCACAATAGTACTTTTGGTGTGAAGTTACTTACAAGTATTGCACCCGCTTGGCTTTCTTTCTCTACCTCATGTGACTACATTCAGACGATTTATTAATTTAGTCTCTTATGGCGTCAAATGAGAGAAGACCCGTGTCATTAAAACACATACTGTAAATAGGTTATGTGAATATATCAATCATGAACGTTGCTATTTTTAGGGTTCCGTACCCAAAGGGTAAAAACGGAATCCTATTACTAAGACTTCGCTGTCTGTCCGTTCGTCTATCCGTCCATCTGTCTGTCTATCTGTCACCAGACTGTATCTCAAAAACCGCGATAACTAGACAGTTGAAATTTTCAGAAATTTTGTATTTTTGTTGCTTTTATAACAACAATTACTAAAAATAAAATAAGGCTCCTATACAACAAATGCAAATTTTTTACCGATTTTTGCTCGATATCAATATTGGCTAATGGTACGCACTTGAAATATTCACAAAATACTAAATTATATATTTACTTCAATAATAAATAATGAAAGAAAATAAAATAATATTTAGCGCCCCGTCTCCCCCCCCCCCTAAATATTTTCTCATACAACAAAATTTTGCTTGCAAAATTTGGTTACAGCCAAACTCTATGGTTACAGAGAAATAGGGACAAGAGAAACCAAAAAAAGGTTACAATATGAAATTTGTGAACCGCCTGTTTACCTAGTCAATAATACGGAACCTTTCGTGCGCGAGCCCTACTCGCACTGCCGGTTTTTTAACAATAGGTACTATATTTCTCAGCGCACTATAAAACTACAAACATAAAGGTTATTCTTGGAATAATAAAATACGACTAGAACAAGTTCACAGCAAGTCTGTAAATAAATAATTATGTAAACAATAGCCAACTGGTCACGGACGGTTCTATTTTGAAGTTTAATGCGTTGGTAATCTTTCTCTAAGCCGCGTGGTACAAAATATGCGAGTAGCACGAGTCTAGGGGTAATGAAACTGTTTTTATATAAGATTTTGATTAATATTGGCACAACACAAAAGAAAAAGCTGTAGTAGCCTAGTGGTGAGATCAGTGGACTGAGATGTCAGCGGTCTCGAGTTCAAACCCAAAGCACGCACCACTGACTTTTCGGAAGCTATGTGCGTATTATCACATGCTCAAAACGATGAAGGAAAACATCGTGAGGAAATCTGCATGCTTGAGAGATTTTCTCGGTGGCATGTGAAGTCTGCCAACCCGCAGTAGGCTAGCTTGGTGGACTATAGCCTAATCCCTATCAACTGAGAGGAGACCCGTGCCCAGCAGTGGGACAATATAGACGATTAATCCTAAGGGTGGAAAACCTCATTATACTCCCATTTCACATAATTATTACACAAAGTGTAATAACCGAAAGATGTAATTTTCAACAAAATAAATAAACAAATAAAATAAGTTAATATTTCTGGACATTATGACACAGCGCCATCTAGTTCCATGGTTAGCAACGAGGCTTGTGTTACGAATTGATATACTACTATATATATACTTTTTTTTGGAAATACATACATATTATACATCCATGACTCGGATACAAAATAATGTTGATACTCATCACACAAACACTTGTCCCTACCGGGATTCGACTCATAGCGCAGAAGGCAGCGTTATCTACCGCTGAGCTAATCGGGTCGTCACAAAGCATTTATTGCAGTCAAATCAATTTCGAGCGTCACAGCTAGGCAACTCCTTTTAACCTAACTCTAGGTGGAGAGCCTAAGAATTTATATCATCATGCTGGTCTACAGCAGGGTGAGAGACGCCTCATGCCGTTGACACACTCTGTCAGGCATTTCTATCACCCTTGGACAGACCGATATGCTACGATGATGATACGATATATCATGTATCAATAAGTAAGACTATCATGCGTTATATTTGAACTACAAACTGTAAATTCGTCTTGGCTCGTAGTTTCTGTTCATTGCATACAGTGTTAGTGCAAAATTAAAAGTACAAATAACAAGATAAAATAAATGGTTTAGCAAAGGTCTGTTCAAGGATGATATTAATACATGAATTAATACATTGATTGTGTCTACCAAGCTGGGCATTTACTGAGGAACTTAAGTATTTATATATATGTATAGTATGGTTCTAATTGCAAGTGAACATTTCGGAAAATTTGTCACCAGGGTGACTGACAAATGGGAAAAAAACTCCCAGCTGTCACCCCGGGAGACAGTGCTAGTGGGGACAACTGGTAATGATTCAAAATAACATACCATCACACCTGTCCATCCCCGAAGGGTTAAGCAAAGGTGTGCTAATGTATACCAACATTTCGCCAGAATGTTTCTGCTTACATGTAGCAGGGGGCGAGCCTATTGCCATCAATCGGGCACAAATTATCACTCCCAGCTGATACTGATATTTCATAGAAAAACCCTACACTTTGCGCGACCGAAGGTACCGTTGGCATCTTGTTCAGCAGTCGCACTTACGACCAACGAAAATAAGCTTATAACAAAATGTCTAATGTTATTTTTACAGCTGCTGCTTATGCAATCTCGTATGTCAGTTACTGACCTTGGCTATGGGCATTGCGTGTATTGTTGTCCTCATAGTGTCAGTAATTTGGGTAATAGGGTGGCTGCTTGAGTGTGAGTATAAAAATGTTTTTTTTTAATATCCCGCCAGTAATATAGATATAGATTTGGATATAGAAACCTAAGGCATGAAGGTAACACTCACTTTTAAAAGTTACATGCGTATTTATCACATGCCCAGATTGTGAAGGAAAACGCCGAGAGGTAATCTGCATGCTTCAAATTTCCTCGATGCCGTGTATAGTCTGCCAATCGGCACTAGGTTAGTGTAACAATAGCACTATAATCCTTTTCAAATGAGAAGAAGCGTCGTGCCCAGTTGTGGGACAGTAATTGAGTTTATGATGAAAAAAAATAATGAGAAAAGTTTTCACCATATCAGTCGCTAGTACTTTACTGTGTTAAAATTACTGAAATCATTGATCTAACATTGTAACAGTTGACGCAAATGTATCAACGATACGTACCTACTTACGTTTTCCTTTGAATGTTTATTCATTTCCATTTAATGGTAATAGGTCCGCACTATTTGATGTGACTTTTTAACTAGGTACTGGCAAACTATTATACTAATGTATAATACTACTGCTGGAGTACTAATGTACTCCTCTGCCTTAGTATATATCTTATGTTAGGACCCTATTTTTTTAAACAATTGTTTCGTCTTAAAGCAACAGTAATGAATATGTTAACGCCAATCTGTATAATTCAGGTATTCTATGCATTACCTAGACAATGTATAGAATACCCGGGGCGTCAGGCAATGTATGAAATAAATAATATTTCATACATTACCTACACGTTTTAGATATTTTATACATTGCCTAGGTATTATATAGAATACCGGATTATACAGATTACCGTTAACATATATGTACATTATGTTTGCAAATCATACATACAATACATACAATCACGACTGTCGTCCCCGTAGGGTTAAACAGAGGTGTACTGATGTACACCCTCGTTTCGCCGGTATGTTTTAGGTCCCATGTAATAGGGGGCGAGCCCATTAACACAAGGGCACAAACCCAAACTCCGAGCTGCTACTGAAAATTTCATAGAAAATCCAATAACACTGGTCGACCTGGGAATCGCACCCAAGACCTCTTGCTCGGCAGTCGCATTGTACGACCACTAGACTAACGAGGCAATGCAAAGTTTAGCTTAATATTAATTATATTTTATTATTAATTTGTTTTTTATTTTTTCCAGGACACGGGATTCATATTTAGTTCATAAGTCAAATTTATTTAAAAGACCTATAATAACTGTTCATGTGAACGATTCTACAATGACTAGAAATGGAATAAGCATAATAAAATGCGTGAGAATAAAAATACAGAACAAACGCAATCTTTCTGATCTGGTCCTTTTTTATTAAAGATTCCATAATCCTTTACCTAGTCAATCCATTGAGATCTTTTCCAATTGTAAATTACGTTTGTTGAGAATTCTAGTATGTATGAAATAATTATCTTGCATACAGAGAGTTTGTAAGGAAACTCAGTGGTATTTATGAGATGTTTTGATGACATGTTTCTAATGGATAGATAGATAGATAGATTGTTAAGACACTTTTACAAGTCATGTGTAACATTATTTTATGAACTAGATGGGATCAGCATTTCCTAACTAACAAACTCAGAGAATCATCATCTCTTTTAAAGTCCAAACATTTTTGTTTATAGTACCTGATGATGTAGGTCAAAGTCTGAGATGCACTGGTCCTTTTGAAGAAAGCACCAGTGCAGCTTGACCTATCCATACTGTCAGCAGGCATACGTCAACCATCGCGTAGCTCAACCATTATTGAGGGAGCTCAACGACCCGACGCACGTCAATGCAAGATCAGTGGGACATTTGTGTAGGCCAATTCAAAATCCCAAAGCCCCCATACATTAAGAGTTTATAAGTGTATGTTTATCTCGGTACATGCAAAGTGCTCACATTCAGTGACCCGTTTACTTTATTTAAGTGAGCAATTTGAAATTAACTTCGCGAGCAGAAGTACATCTTATTCTGTTGCTACCTGGTCGTTTTGTATAGAGTAATAGAGTACCCCTTAAATGCAAAAGCATTGAGAGTTGTAGCCACCTCACGTAGAGTTTCTCCTTGCTTGGTTAACAACTTGAGCAACAGTAAGTGGCATCTCATTTTTTTCTGGGGTCGTAATAAACCCGTTATCTATAAAAGACATTAAAAAACAATTTTACAAACCCATGAAAAAAGAAAATGAATTTTAACTTGCCTTTCGAATTAATTTTATAAACAGTTCTGGTATAAGTTTTTTAGTCGGCGTCAATATAAACACTGTTAATAAACTAAACGGCACCTATCGTCATTAAAATATCTTATAAATAACACTTACGTTTCCTTACAAGCTCCTTTTATGCACATCGGCCACTTTTTCTGCCACTGAGTGTATTACGCTTTTAGGATTAAATACAAATATTTCTTAAATGCTTTTTTGTTTTATTATAATAATTATAATATATTTCATATGTTCGAGGTAAATACCAAGAATATTTGCATTAGTACCCAGAAATTATTTTCACGCAACTTATGATTCCTGAATACGGGCTGGACTTCTTTAGTGGTCTATTAAGATTCAAGTAGGCCATACTTGCGTTTGCCTGTATAAATTTTGCCCGTATGCGTTTGTTCGTATGTTAGGCATACGTAAGTGTAAAAATAAGCCCGGACCAATACATCTGTTAAGGGAAAGAATGAAAAAAAACACAACCAATCACACAATTGATAGAGCGCTTTGTATATTTTTTAAAAATACTACGTACGTTTAACCATATGTAGAAAACTCAGATTAAAATAAAGAATAGATATTTGAAAATATCGATTATCCTTGTTATATACACTATACTTCCCGCTTAGGCTTCCAAACTATGTACATATGTATTATGTATGCAAAATTTCATGCAAATCTGTCGAGCGGATTTGGCGTGTTTGAGTAACACACACCCATACATACTTTCACATTTATAATATTAGTAGGATTGCACATATTGCCAAACATCAGGGACTAGTGGTCTATTTAAAAAAAACCCATTGCTACCTATATTAAATATAAGATATGTTATTGAGGTATAACATACATACATACATACTACAGGATTCGTGTTGGGACGTTACTCAGAGCAGACGTGTTGCGAAATTGTTATTCCGATCACTTAAATAGTCGTAGTCCGATCTCAAATCTATTCCACCAAAACAAGTGCTAAATTAACTGTGCATAGTGAAATTGTATACGGCGTTATTTCTTTGTGCAAGCATACGTGAAGAAAGCTCTTCACCCCCCCGGGGGAAAAAGACGAATATATCATTTTTCGACTCATTCGCACTACAGCACGACACCGCGCAGTGCTGCGTCCGAACTACGTACCGAGTAAGTGACCACACCAAAGATCAACTATGAGCGTAATACGCTCACCCACTAGAAGTGGCCTTAGTACCGGACGTAGTGAGTCGCAACCAAATCTATCAATAAAGGAACCTCAAACGGAGTGTTCTGATTCTTCTAAAGTCACTCTGCGCCAGAAACGGAAGCAACTCGATGATAATGAATATATCCGAACTGAGTTATGTGAGATGCGAAAACAAATGTCTGAAATGATGCAAATGTTGACGACGCTCACCACCTCTCAAAACGATTTTATGCAAAAAATGTCTGGTGATATAACAAGTATAAAAGATCAAATCTCTAACATAAAAACCACCACTGAAGACCTTACTGCCGAGCAAAACGCTATAAAGTCAGATATATTATCTCTGAAGAACAATAACCGAAACACAGAGAAAAAAGTCGATGAGTTAAATCAGACGGTTCAGCTATTGTCAACAGGACAACAAGTTCCCCAAGCAAATGAAACACAAGAAGATATTATTGCAGAAATAAATGAACGCGAGTATAGATGTAAAAATATAATAATAAGTGGTATTCCCGAGCCCAAAGCATCAAATAAACAAGAACGCCTAAATATAGACAGAAAAGAAGTCAAAGATGTGTTAAAAGAAATCGACATTAGTATACCTGAACCAGAAAGAATAATGCGATTGGGTAAATATGACATAAAAAAATGCCGTCCTATAAAGATACACTTTAAAACTCAAGAAACTGCAAAAAATATACTGCGAAACCGAAAAAACACAAAAAAAGAACATATAAAAATCTATTCCGACCAAACACCGAAGCAACAAAAGTACTTACAGAAGCTGAAAGAAGAACTTAACCACCGATCAGAAATTGAAGGTAAACATCTTACTATAAAATATATAAATAGTGTGCCGAAAATCGTGGACTTACCACCAAAAAACTAGATACATTTAAAACTGTCTCAAAAAAACAGAACTCTGAAACTAAAAACGAGAAAATAACCTATCAAAAAATTGATAACTACAACCACCTCCAGACCAACGAAAAATCTTTAAAATTTCTGTATTCAAATACACGCAGTATCGTAAAACCCGGAAAATTTGATGACCTCAAATGCATTATTAAAGCATTAGGGACATACGTACACATAATAATCCTAACAGAAACGTGGATAAAGTCAGATGAAGAAGGAAAAAGATTACAGATCTCAGGATATACACATTATTTTAACTTCAGACCTAATATGAGAGGAGGTGGTGTATCAATATTTGTGAAAAATATCCTAAATCATAGCCTAATAGAAGGAAAATGTCAGAATAACAACAATTACCTCTGGGTGCATATAGACAATTATAATTTGGACATTGGAGCTATATATAGACAGCCAGAACAATCAAACGTGCAACTTTTCCTGGAAACTCTTTCCCAACAACTACAGGAAAGAAAAAGAGGACTCATATTTGGCGATTTTAATTTCAACTTACTGACAAATGAACGTACGACTGCAAAATATAAAGAACTAATACAAGAAAACGGATACGAGTTTTTGAACAAATTAAATGATGAATATTGCACTCGAGAAACCCAAACTACCAAAACCATTATTGACCACATCTACTCTAACCTTAAACAGAATAAATTTCATTTTGTCATTTTGGACACACCACTGTCGGACCACAAGTAAATCTACCTAGAATTAAAACGCCACTACCCAGAACCATTACAGAAAGTAAACTATCGAGCGATTGACTACGAAACATTTTATAAAACGATTACTGAACCAATTCAAAACAATGAAAACTATACATACGATAAATTACAGAAAAAGCTACTACAATGCTTAGAAAAGAGCAAAATTACTAAAGTGAAAATGCTAAACCCACCAAGACAGGACTGGATAAACGGTAAAATCTTAAGTGAAATCAATACCAGAAATATACTGTGGAACCGATACAAGAAAAATCCAAACGACCAAAACATAGAGGAAGATTTCAAAAAAAAAGAAATGAAGTAACAGAGTGCATTCAGCAAACTAAATCTAGATACTATATGAGAGCTTTTACAAACTGCAAGAACCAGCCATTAAAAATGTGGGGACTTATAAACAGCCTCTCGTGCAACAAGCCCAACGAAAAAGGGGCACCACGAGAACTACAAACACAAAACGGACTCATAATAGACCTAAATGGAATTTGTGAATGTTTTAATGATTTTTTTGCAAATGTTGGTTCGGTACTCGCAAATCAGATTCCTCAAAAATATCACCCAAATTGGGCATCGAAGTATGTTCCTAGATCTGATGTTCCCATACTCAGTAATCTAACCCCAGCTACCCCAAATGAAATTTTGAAAATCATTAATAGCCTAAATAATAACACCAGCTCGGGTATAGACGGTATTAATACGAAGTCAATAAAATGCATAGCTGATTGGATCGTTGAAAAGCTTACGTGTTGTATAAATCAGTGTATACTAACAGGAACATTCCCAAAAAGCCTTAAAATTGCTAAAGTGACGCCAGTTTACAAATCAGGAACAAAAACAGAGCCGGGAAATTACCGTCCAATTTCAGTTCTCCCAGTAATATCGAAAGTATTTGAAAGGGTTCTCTATAACCGCCTTGAAAAACATCTAACATCGATTAACTTCTTATATAACAAACAATATGGGTTTAGACCCAAATCTAATACTCTCTCAGCAACAATAGATCTTGTGACTAAAATTAAAATGGGTATTGATAAAAAACAAATAGCTTTGGGTATATTTATTGACCTTAAAAAAGCGTTTGATACCGTTAGCCATACACTGCTGCTAAAAAAACTTAGCGAAATAGGATTAACTGGAACAGCGCACGATATATTCAAGTCATATCTCTCAGACCGACACCAAATAGTGAAGATAGGTGACGCTCAAAGTGAACCTAAAACTGTGACATACGGTGTCCCACAAGGCTCAATTTTGGCTCCCCAGTTATTCCTCCTATATATTAATAGTATCCACAAAATTGGTTTAAAAGCAGACATAACCTTATATGCAGATGATACATGCCTATTTTATTTTGGTCACTCGATTGATAGTATTATAAACGATGCTCAAAATGATTTGAACATACTAAATGAATGGTTTCAGCAAAACCTTCTAACCATAAACGCAACAAAAACAAATTATATTATATTTGCACCTAAAAATAAAAAAATACAAAATTTTACTCCGCTTAAAATAAATAATCATGATATAAATAGAGTAGATAAAGAGAAATACTTGGGGCTGATTTTGGACAATAAGTTAACATGGCTTCCCCATATATTAAAAATTAAATCAAAACTATCATCACTCACAGGTGCTCTGCGACACATTGTCCGCTGCCTACCACTTCGAGTGCGCTATATAATCTACAACTCACTCGTTAAGCCACACATAGATTACCTAGTGGAAGTATGGGGTACGGCGGCAAAAACAAATATAAATATATTACAAACGGCACAAAATAAATTACTAAAAACGTTATTCAAATATGACTACTTAACACCTACAGACAAATTATACAAGGAAATAAAATTAATGAATATTACACAAACATACATATATAATACTTGCATACTCGTTAGGAAAATACTAAATAAAGATATACATACAAACATAACCTTCTCCAAAACTAATAAAGTTCACAAAATGAGATTAAGACGTGTAAACGAAATAAAATTATACTCTCCACGCACAAACTACGGCAAACGAAGCATAATATACGAAGGATCTAAATTATACAATAAACTACCAAAGGACTTAAAGGACTCAAAATCAATGACCACATTCAAAAAACTCCTAAAGCATCACATCGTTAACAACACTCAAAACCTTTTATAATACCCAATAAAATTAACAAGCCACTTCCAGCTACGCTCGATCCATGTATTTACTCGCATTTGCCTAACCATCGCGTCATCGCGTTAACTTGAACTCGAGTACCGGACCGGCATATATTTTTGCTTACAGATACCCTCTATCGAATAACAATCAAGTAAAATAATTATTTGTCTAGTTCCTAATTATCTAAAGTTACCTACTATCATTTGATAATTATAATTCTCATGTAAGTGAATTTGTAATTCTTATGAGAATAAAGTTGTCTTTAACCCGACATACACTCACGCCTTTTTTTTTGAGGTATAACATGTATGTAATCTATACCATATAGGTATATTTATATGATAGATGTGATGAATGGTCTGGCCGGTGCCCTGAAACCAAAGAAAGCCAAAAAATAACTAGTAATAATACAGTTTGGTGATGACACCAATAATGATAATACCTAATTATCATTAGACAATTGGCTCGAAGGCATAAACTAATATATACTATCGGAAACGCGAAGGCTTGGAGAGAAATAATAATAATATGTACATATAAAAAAATCCAAATGAAGTATTATAAGAGTGTATCAATAAAACTTCTTTGTTTTTTTATCTTTGTCTATTAAAAAAAACTTCAATTTGTCAAATAATACGATAGAGCACCAGAAACCCTGCTTAAATAAGATCATTGTTTTAAAGTGTTTTCTCTTAGTACTTAGTGTATAAGGTAAGTTTTAGTATAGGAAACCACAGAATTAAGGATCGAAGATTTGTCAACAAGCTGTAAGGTAACACACACTTTAAAAGTTTATAGGTTAACTAAGGTTACAGGGTCGGCAACGCCCGAGCGACATCTCTGGCGTTGCAAACGTCTAAAGGCTACGGTAACCCGTTACCTTAAGGTGGGCCGTACGGTTATTTGCCAGACTTGTGGTATAAAAAATAGTAGTAGTGTCGTACAAAAAAAAATAGTTCCCCAAATCTTCGCTATTTGATCGTACTACTTGAATAAAACACTAATACCTGTGATATCTGAACTGGATAATCAAATAAATGAATTCAGTCTTGAAAACCAATGCGATTTTTCTTCCGTTATAATGGCCAGCGGTTTTTAATGCCTGTTACTGCCCACTGTTGCGCGGGAGTCTCGTCACATTTTTGAGAGGAATAACGTCACAGTCCACTATGCTAGCCTAGTGTTGTTTAGCCGACTTCACACGCCACCGATAAAATCTCTTAGGCATGCAGGTTTCCTCACAATGTTTTCCTTTGCCGTTTAAGCCATTGATAAATAACCAAAAAAAGTCATGGGACTGAACTCGAGATATTTGACAACTCAGTCCACTACATAATCTACATAATTTTAGAAATAACAGTAATTTTTACCCTCAACCATGACCTTCTGTTAAACCATTAACAAAACTTCAGGTGTCTGTGTACAAGCATTTCGAAGCAGAGTCACATCTTCGCGAAGGTTTATTTATATACAACAATATACCAGAAGCGTTAAACATGTGGTAAGTTGACTTGAATGTTGTATTATTTAATCATATTTATACAAAACACGTAGGACTGCGATTAGGGAAAAAAATAGTCAACTAACATTTATTTACTGTTTTCTTAAACAGTAAACCAAAATATATAAAAGTAAATTATAAATGCATTTTATTAACCCCTGTCATATGAAGCGTTTATTTTACCTTTTAATAAACAATGTTTCAAAACGTCCTTTGTAGTTAAAGGAAAAGATAAGTGTTAAGCACAGAGTAGCTTGTGCACTATTTTTAGTGTAAGTGCTTTTTCTCAGCAGTTGAAATGAAAATCTTGTTGTGCCTGCAGCACTTTTTAAGCTTTTATGTACATGGTAATAATAGCTTATTTTTATCTAAAGAATATAGTTTAATTATAAACGTTTTATAGTTTTTCAAAAACCGCTTGATTCTTCTTACAAACACGCACCCCCATTTTCGCCCCTTCAAGGCATCATTTCCGGGATAAAACTATACTGGATAAATAAGTAAATAATCTATGGTATGTCTTTTCCCGGGATTCACATTATTAAGTATAAATCAGTTCAGTGGTTTAAGTGTGAAGAGGTTGCAGACAGACAGACATATTTTTATTATTCGAAATTTAAAAAATCTGTTTGACGTCGCCAGTGTTGCCGTATTTTATTGTAACTAATATTGTTGTTACAGCACCTGCTCTATTGGAGTAAGCTGCTTTGCGGTTTCTGTCTTAGCCGTCATACTAATACTCGCAGGAGTTGGAACTTCTTTCTTATTTAGCTAATTAACTCATAAACGCAGTCGGGTAATGAAATGAAAATAACTAGTGAGTATTATTTATGGCCTCGCGGTCAGGGAAGTTAGTTTTCCCCAATCGTATGGGACTCCCTATATTCCCTTTAATTATATCCAAATTTCAAATGTGTGGGTCCACCGGTTGTCAAAAGCAAAGTGAGCCAATCAAATTAATT
Organism: Craniophora ligustri; assembly: GCA_905163465.1. Taxonomy (NCBI): domain Eukaryota; kingdom Metazoa; phylum Arthropoda; class Insecta; order Lepidoptera; family Noctuidae; genus Craniophora; species Craniophora ligustri. The sequence continues at coordinate 9,093,959 of LR990965.1, read as the reverse complement.
GCGAAACGAAAATTATAACCCGTATTAATTTAAAAATAATATCTACATCTTAATAAATTAAATAAATTATGATGATATCATAATTTTGAGCGCGACGCACGGTATATTTACTGCAATCGCAGTTTTCCAGTAGCGGCAAAATAATCCTAAGCCACGTTATAATATGAATAATGTTTGATAGCTATCCCATGACACACTAATATAATACCTCACACTTGACCGAGGTGCAACAGAACGCAACAAAAAAGCAATCATTTTCAAAATGGATTTCGCATAAATTGCAGTTTTATCGTTTTTTTATATTGGCACGAATGAAAATCTATCACCAATTGCAAGATTACCAACGGATCATTTGGCGCGCGAGTGTTATGGCATTACATATATGAACGTACCTATAAGTTTTATTACAGGACATTCATGCACTATTCGGTTCTCTTTAGCGGCAGACACTGACGTATCAGGACCTTTTTTTAAGGAGCGGCAAATACGTTACGGACGGTCCTGCCGCCTAGGGAGGCGACGGGGTGTGTCGGACTCCGCCTAGAGTGGGCGTCTAAAACCTCACCCGTCACCAACCCTATCGTTGCCGCAGCCATGGGATTCGCGAAAGCATGCACCACAACCCCGGCGGGGCGGTGTCAGGGTCTTCTTCTTCTTTGTCATTTGTTGGCTTTTAAACAAGTTTATGACGGACCCATTTACGCAATTCATTGCGATTCCATTCAAAAGGTATTATTTCAAATAAAGTTTTTCAATCACTTTTGAAACGTTAAGATTCTACATAGTTGTAAACTTCCACGCGATTTATATACCTAGAATATTATACGTGTGACTTGGTCGGCGTAGAAATAGTAATTAGGGTAGCTTAATTTTTTATCCAATCTAAAATGACAAATAATATTTTGCCATTAATTAAACTAACTGATTAAATTATATTTTGTACCATTGTTGTTGCTAGCGTACATTACCGCCGCCGTTTACTATAAGGATGTCCGTATACGTCTTATTTTGTTTTTAACCCCCGATGCATAAACGACGGCGTTTTATAAGTTTGACGTTTCTACATGTTTGTGTCTGTCTGTGACATCGTAACTCCCGAACAATTGAACCGGTTTTGATTTTGATTTTGTTTGAAAGGTTCATAATTTGAGTGTTCTTATTTCTGACTGTGGTTTTTTAAATATTAATTTATTTTTGTTACAGCGGCACCTTTACTGGCAGAGTAAACATGGCTGTGACGCTTGCCTTTATCCTTACAATACTTTTATATAGTGCTTATAGAGCACATAAATATATTAATCGACCTCCACGTCATCATAGACATCCACAATATTAAAAAAAAGTATAAATACATGTTATTATTATAATGCATTATATATTTTTTTTGTTTATTAATTTTAAAAAAGGAACACGGGTACTATGCCAGAAGTGGGACTACTGATGTAAATAGATGTCGGATGTTGTTAAACTACATACATACCTACCTAAACTACATATTATAAAATTTAAGATTATAATTTGTAATAACTGCAATATTTAACTTACGTTTAACGTTTAAAACCCACCAACCATTGTTAAGTAAATCATGTTATATGTACAACGTCTTTTCATTTTAATGTCACGAATTAGTCGTTGAATAATTGAACATAATTCTCAATATATATAATTATACAGGGTTATGAGTAATTCCATGTATTCCCGTTAGGAGGTGATAGGGGTGACTATTTGCGATAATTTTAACCCTGATATGTAATATACAAAAGTGAACCATTTTTTGAGCTATCGCGTTTTTTAACTTTTTTTTACGTAAGTCGGAAGTGCAACATCAACATTTTATTAAAAAGAAACTATTCATTTAAATCTCATGTTTTTTTTTCAGATTAATAAAAACGATTAAATACTGTTTTTTTTAATCGGGGTCAAAATTATCGCAAGTATTCATCCCTATCACTTACTAACGGGTATACGTCGAATTACCAATAACCCTGTATATATAATCGTTTGTCCTGAATGACTCTTCAACGCAGAGCCTAAACCACAGGGGTTACAAACTTTTTGACAGATGTAGCATTTTATGACTAAAACATCCACTAAGAAAGAAATGTTATAAATTCGACCGCTAAAGGAAATCACAAGTTTTTGGTAAGAAATAATTAAACACGTATTTCGGTATTTAAAAAAATCGACTTTCTGAGGGGGTGCAATTTTTAGGGTAAGAAAAATTTAATTTAATATTCTAGCTCGTCAGTAAAAATAAATATACATACATACGTGTTTCGTCGTTTTTGGAAAATTACCCCTAACGGGTGAATTCCCAATAATAAATATGAAAAATCCTTATAACTTTATGATTTACTAAACAAAAAATAAACAGTAATATCGATGCCGAAAATTTAAGAAAAGCATTTAAAAGATAAGGATATTTTAATGGATCTGAAACGTTAAAATAATTGCGATAAAATCCGTAAAAAATATATTTTAATGTCTAATATTTGCGTCAGTGTAAGAAATTAAAATTGGGGTGTACACCTAGAGGTACTTACGTAGGTATGTATCTACCTATTAATAATTTAATTTAAACATATTAATCTATAACAATTTAACTTAATTTAGTAAAATGTGGTAATTGTAGTACATTGATAACTAAAGGTTAAACGATTGTGCGTTTAACCCTAGTCTGATTGTGTAACTTATCAATATCTATGTATATTATCTACGTATTGAGTTGTTCTATTATTTTTCTATTTTTTATCTTCAATCTGCTTGATTAAATAGTCTGATTTGAATATTCTACGTATAATATCCGTATTACAATATATGTAATCCCAGGAACACCCATAAAAATATGTCACAATAAAGGCTATCAATAATCATAATTATGTAATTAAGTATAAGATGCAGGAATAAATCTTTTTATTCTAAACCCTATTGTTTTCATAAACTGTACCGGATTGCATATTAGAATAGTTATATACTTACTAGTTACATATGTATATAAATTAATTATAATAATAAAAATATATATTACTGTTCATATAATACACTCTTAACTTAGCTCTAAATAGAATAATTAAAAACAATATCCATGTATACTTGCTGTACAATATTTCTACTATAGGTAGCAATAATTATGGAGTACCTAAGATTATATTATGTTTTCAAATAAACATGCATATTTTAATTTACTTTGCGTTTTAATGTCCATTTTCTAAATTACTCTCATCCACTCTGGATTTCAACACCAATATTATTCTTTTAATCATGTTACATGCCTCAGTCCACATATTTCCACTATTCTCTAATTGATTAACAACGAACTAGTCATTAAAAATCCATTAAATAACTTCAAACGCCAATACAATTGTTCAGTGAACATTTATATTTATAGGAGCACTATAAGTTTCAAACATAACCTAACGTTGTAAGGACAATGTTCTACGTAACTGATTTTAAAATAAAAGAAAGTAATAAAATAATACCAGATACCAAACCATTCAGTGTGACCATATCGGATAATGTAGTGCACGGGAAAGAAAAGTTTTCGAAGTATTCCGTGGTTGTTGCTGCAAAACCGTTCATATATTTTGCGTCTATATTTGGTTCAAAATTTATCACTTACTCGAAGAACTACAAAATACAATTGCTTAACAAGTTGTATTCCTTCATGATCCTTGTATTATACTTAGGGTCGATCTTATTACTTACGTCTCGCAGTTCGCGTAAAACAAAAATTGATGTGCCGTTAAATATCTTGACAAGAACTTACGGCATAATAAACTTTGCAGAAATGACTTACTCTTTTTTCTCTGTGGCAATATTAAACACTGAAAGTTACGTCAAACTTTTTCATACACTTGACGATATCGATTTTCATTTTGATATATCTCAAAGACTATTTTGGAGGAGACGAATTATCTCGATGTTGATGGTTTTGATGCTAACTGTACAAGTCACTTTCTCATTTTGGTTGAGAGAGTTTAACATACAAAATATTGCATCCCAAATGATGTTCTTTTTTATATTGCTACATGGTTTAGTCCTTGGCTTCACAGTTTTGAATATATATATAAAACTTATAATGTTAAATGTATTGCTGATGAAGAAAGTAAAGGAGACATTATCAAATTCAAAGAAAATTATACTACAGGATACAATTTGCGATCGGATTATCAAGGTATAGATTTATTTTAAATATGTGTACTACTATGATAAGTATCTATTTATATAATCATATTATCAGTAATTTTATAACTGATGGTCCCCACGAGTAGCCTAATCAATACCCAAGGCATGGGCATCTAAAATGGGTATCTAAAGTTTTCGTCTAGAGGGGTCCTCTGGCCCCAGTGATCGAAGCGCCGCCGAGAGGAAAAAATGTCAATAGAGAAAATGGCTGGGTAGTACCACCTGCTTTAAACCCCGTCATAGATTTCATTGAATCTAAAACCAAGAATCCTAAACTTCGGGTTAATTAACATCAATATACAAATAAAATCCGTAAAAAGTAGTTTTATTTCAAAGTCTAATACACGCATAAGTGTAAGAAATCTATAAGTAGGTACATGTTGCGCGCGCAACTTCGTTTTAACATTCTGTCATGTGCACACAGCATCATCACATAGATATTCAGATTTTAATATTAACAATAAGAATACTAATAACTTTCCTTCCTTATGATCGCGAAATACTTAATTGTAGGTTATCTGCATTGAACCGAATCTTGTGCAAGAGAAAGTCATTGACTGTTGTTGGTTCGAACTCATGAAAATATATGATGAACTGGCTGACTGTATCCATATTTTCAATAAGATCTACTGCGGACAGGTAACATAAAATTATTCTTATGAAAATCAATAGTCAAATTATCATAAATTATGATAAATATTTTATAGATACTAAAACATCATTATTTACAGATTTTTGTAATATACAATACATGGTTACTGAGCACGTTGTTGATAATATGTCGATTTTTATCGCCGACTTTAAAGGTAATGGTAAATTTTACAAGTAAATTTCGACTTTAAACTCGCTACTTTTTAAAGTAAGATAGAAAATGGCTAGGGCAATTTCAGAATCGCACGCTCCTTAATTTAATTCTGTTCTTCCAAGCAAATTGTGTTTTTTTAAGTTTCTGTACACAAAAGGGCGTCAACGGAACCTTATTATTAAGCTTCGCTGTCCATCCGTCTGTCTGTGACCAGGCTAAGACCATGTTCTAGTGATCCGTGATAGCTAGACATGCAAAATTTTATCACATAAGATGTATTTCTGTTGCTGCTATAACAACAAGTACTAAAAGTGAATTTTTGCAGATTTTTGCTCTGTATTAGATAAAAACGGTGACAAGTAGCGGATAAATGGTACTAAGCCCTTAGTGCGCGAGTCTGACTTGCACTTAGCCGGTTGTTTCTTACGATTTATCATCAAAAAACAGTCAATCGGGCAGGACAAGTAATATCTATCCTAAATATAAAAGGGGAAGCTGACTTTCTGACTGACTGACTGACATATCAACGGCTAAACTATAAAAGTTAGAAACTTGAAATTTTGCACAAGAGTTATTTTTATAGCGAAGGCTAACACTAACACAGGATTTTTGAACATCCACCCCCTGAGGGGGTAAAACAGCAAATGCAAATTTTTCGTTAAATTGCACGTGTATGAAGTCACGGGAATCAGCTAGTTATATAATACATAACATGTCTGTATGGTAATATTATATGTAGGTATAATTGTATATAGATTAATATACAGTAACTTTCTTTTCAGCACTCCCAAGTATTACTTAGTGATTTATTTCTATATTTATGTATACATTGTCGACCTCCACTTTTGGCGAGCGCGTGTGAGATGTTCATAAGGGAAAGAAGGAAAACACTAGCTATGTTGATGCACATTTTACTCACATCAGGAAAAAGTAAGATTGATAAAATACTTATTACATATACATACAAACATACACTCAAGCCTATTTTCCATGAGGGTAGGCAGGAACTACAGAATGCCACGCGCTACGATCCCTGCATACCACTTTTGCCTCTTATCCATACATATTGTCATGCATGCGGACCGGTTACGCTGTTAATTACTTATTAATTTAATTTAAATAACTTTGGCGAAGCGAACATCTCTGGTGTCGCAAACGTCCATACGCGGCATAATGTGCGGTTACCGTACAACTCTTTGCCATAGGTGGACCGTAAGCATTTTATTTGAAAAAAAAATGGTAATAAATGTAAATAAGTATTTAATATATCATTTATATTTTTTAAGGTGTAATATGTTTATGTGTATGGATTATTATACCATTGTCTTGGCAGTTCTAATCGCTAAATCCGTCGCGTCTCATCTCATAACGTTTATTCGAGCTCTATAACAGCGGATCAATTCTTCTTTCCAGATGACGCGTACGTGAGTCAAGTGCGAACTATGATAATGTTGGTGGCGTCGCGCAAGCTGGAGATATCGGCAAACGTGTTCACGGTTAATGTGCCGACTGTCATGAACTTCACCGGCCGTATTATATCGTATACAGTGTTAATGATTCAGTACTTCTATAGCCATACAATCTCAATATAACTCTTCATCAACCTATTGTCCCAATACTAGATAAGGTCGACAGTCCACCAAGCTTACCTAGAGTGGGTTGATAAACTTCACATGCCATTGAGAGAATCTCTCAGACATGCGGGTTTCTTCACCATATTTACCAACACCATTTTAGTACGAGTTAAATAACTTTGAAAAGGGGTTCGTAACTCAGGACCTTTGAATTCAAAATAAACTGGTCACACCACTAGGCTAACGCAACTCTCGTCTCACCTTTCTCATTACCTCCAATCACTTCTGTAGTCCTCCTTCTGTAATCCTGTGAGCAGGGCTTTCATAACACAATGTATGAGAATTTTTAGGCTATAGTCCAACACGGAGGCTTCGGACGGGCCGACAAACTTCACATGCCACGAAGGAAATATCTAAGGCATACAAGTTCCTTGCATAATTGAAATAGTTTTATACATGACTTTCTTCATAGTTTAAGCGAGTGATAGTATTATACGCGAATTAATTTGAAAATGCACTCTTATAATATTAAAAATTCAAATCGACACTAATCACTTAGTAATTGGAGATTATCACTTCACAAAGTAAGTAAGAAGTCACTAGAAAAAACACTTCTGAATACGCAGTTTAAATCCAACGTTGCAAGTTTGCTAATCTTATTAATATCTATACCTACCAGGCAGCAATGCATGGTGGGAATGTAGGTGAAGGATCCTAGTATAATGTTATCATACAGAATAGCGTCAGTAAATGTCAAAATGGCGATGAATCAATGAATGAGACTTTTGAATAGTTTTTAAAGAATATTAACTGTACTATTCTTCAACAATCGTTCGGAACTTTATTAAATCTATTATCCACTGTAGTAGTACAGTGGTTAATAGATTTTCTATTAGTTTACATATTTGGTAAGTTAAAACTTGCATTGTCAACAAAACACAACATCACAATAATGCAAAAATGGTACACAGTGTTTTTCTAAATAAGTATGTTAGAAGTATTTTAAGAAATATGAAATAAAGGAATATTTATTAAGAATAGACTAACTTTGCGGACTTTAATTTTAATAGATATGTGCTAAACAATCATTGAAACTGAGCGATAGGTAGGTAGGTACGATGCATTTTTCATTTAGATAGGCTTCCTGCCAAACTAAATAGAAAATGCAATATCTTATCCTCGATAAAGTTTAATCTTCGTGAAGACTTCACTTGGGACATAAGAATTGTATAGGTATTTAAATTTATTTTCAAGTCAAAGTTCCAAGCATAGTTGTGCGTCTGTAGGTATTTCCTCGGGGAGATATGAAATCTCAGACAAAAATATGAAGTCACCGTTTTCTCCACGTAAATGCAACATTGTCCAACTGTATACACAAGATTGCTTCTTTTTATGTCATGTTTTATGAAACCAGCTTGTGACCACGACTTGTGATGCACTTTTTATTTAAATTTTGCTTTATCTTAGCTAGCGAGTTTTTTCGAAATTATATATTTAAATACCGTCACGTGTATTAGACACAGATGTATTAAAGTACTGCTTCGTTAGTCTAGTGGTCGTACGACTGCCGAGCAAGAGATCTTGGGTTCGATTCCCAGCAAATTGTTATTGGGTTTTACTATGAATTCTTAGTAGCAGCTCGGAATTTGAATTCCTACGCGGTTAATGGCAATAAGCTCGCCCCTTATTACATTGGTCCCCTTAAAATATACCGACGAAACGTGGATGTACATTAGTACAACTTTGCCTAACCTTTCGAGGACGACAGGCGTGATGTATGTATCTAAATATAAATGATGTACATCCACAATTCGCATTTAGGTAATGTGTTGCATTTGTCATGAGCTACAAGATGCTTCTCAGAATTATATAGATAAAATAAAGACATTATTTATAAGCCCTCTGTTGTGTTATTTCTTGCCCCAAGATGAGCGAAGAGAATAGTGGAACTGATGATCGCAACCCTATGGGTTTCCGACATATATTATGTAAACTGTTCGGTTAGGTTATCCTGACATCATGTCAAAAAAAAAACAAACTAGTTTGAATTTGTCCTGATATCCTATCATCATCATACTTACTGGTTCACTGCTGGCAACGGCCCTCCTCTTAGGTTCAGGACGGTTAGGGGAAAAACTATTATAATATAATCCTGTAGGACTTTTATGTTCTAATATCGAAATGGTTCTTGATGGAGATTGGGATAATTAATAACTAGACTGCGTCGCATAATTGAATAAAGCGCCCTCTGTGATCATAGCTTAAAACTTGGTATTCTCTCTCTATCATGACATCTCGTCGCACTCACAAAAGCCAGATATGCGATTAGTCTACCAAATAATTTCACATATTAAACCTAGATAGCGCTAGTGCGCTAGCGTAAACATCCGAAAATCGGGACCTTGGACCATCGCAAATAAACAACTTCATATCCTAATAATATTATAAACGCGAAAGTTTGTTAGTATGGATGTATGGATGGATGTTTGTTACTCTTTCACGCAAAAACCGCTCAACAGATTTGAATGAAATTTAGCATAAGTACATATAGTTTATTTCCGGGATTAACACATAGGCTACTTTTTATCTATATACCATGCGGGCAAAGCCGCGGGAGGCAGCTAGTATTGAATATTTTCTTTAGTATGGTACCCGGTACCTACCTGGAAATTAGATAAGGTTTAGGTATTGTAGTTTATAAATATATCTACATAGTACTTACTTAGTAATAAAGAGTAAGTATGACTTAAAGATTTCAACCTTCAAGCAATGGCACTACCTATACAAGAAATTAAAAATCTATTTTCTGGGTTCTTTTTTATTTTTATAACTTTCAAGCTAACTGCATATGTGGTTTGGACCACGGCTCGGGCTAGACAGGACCTCAAGGTCTCCGATGTAAAACGCAAGCTGAATGCTACCTCGAAACTTAAAACCTAACTTATGAGAGCAATCGCCATAGCCCAATTCAAATTCATTGACAGAATTGCTAGTTGGTAACCTAGCTATCCCTCTGGGGATTGTGCTTTTTAGCTTGCTAAGGCTGTCGAGGGTAACTTTTGTATTTCTGCTACGGAGGCCAGATTATCATCTGAGTGATAACGTAACTAATAAATTTATTCAGAAAACATAATTTGATATTATGTAGTATTTTTTTATCAAGTATAGGCAAGGGTTTGATCACAATCTCACCTGATATTAAGTAAAGATGTGGTCTAAGATGAAGCACGCTTATCTAGTAGAAACCTTAACGAAGTTTCTCGTGACTTGGAGACCTCCCAAATTGTATGGGAAAACAGAATCAGGCAGCCGATTCCATTCCCTCGCTTTGCGTATAAGTAATGACGAACCGAAAGCTTCGTGAGGGTTTCGCGGATTTCCACCATGAAACGATGCCGGTATTCAGTTTGCCTGGTTGTTTGGTGGTAAAAGGATGATGGCAAAACTAGATCGTAAAATTCTGACGCACACTCTCCGAAATGTATGCGGTAAAAGAACGACAAGCTAGCCACCCTGCGACCTGTATCATTTTAATTTCTTGTCTAGTGTCTTTCTTTCTAACCGACTTAGCTCGTATCTTTGATCATATTATATAATCAAAGGCTCGTATATAGCATTCGTATATAGTATGCGGTTAATATTGGAAAATTTTAAAACTGTTTAAACAGACCTTGAATTTCTACTTGGGTGCCAATGCCAAACCCCCTCTCAGTGTGGACCCGGGGTGGACCGTCTCTGCCGCCCCCCTCCTCCTTAGTCCGCCACTGCGCAAAAAGGATGAGTCACTTAAATAAAAATAGAATAAGTTGGTATGTGTAAGTGTAAAAATACATACTAAAACATGAATGACTAAATGCTGATAAATAATCGGAAATTATGACGAAACTTTTGATAAATAAATAGATACATGATATATACGTTTTCTACGTCGTGACTATGTTACATTCAGCCGCGTTACCATGACGTCACACTAGAGAGACCCATGCAGGGAAAATGTTGCGGTTACCTTATAAACATTGCCAACCACTAAAAAAACTAGATAACTCTAATATTTGTACAATATTGAGTACCTAACAATTAAGTTAACTTGGTAAAAAAAACTAACTGACTAAAAACGTAATTACCAAATTTAATAATAAGGTAATAACGTTTTTAGTTTTAAATAAAAAGTGTTTAATTCAAAAGTTTTAAATTTTATTGAAATAATAATTATGTAGGTCTTACCGATTACATCTTTTATTACATTAGGACAATAGTCCTAATGTAATGAAGGAGTGCTAGAGTGACCTGATCTTAATTATAATTTTCACAATCAAACCAGCAAACCACGGGATAGACCTAAGCTATAAATAGGCTACTTCTAGTTTTCAGCTATATGTATGTATGTATATATAAATATATTTTAACATACCTAGGTTTAATTTAAATTGATCAACAACGAGTAGATTTTAGTGTTACCTACTAATATTATGTATTATGACGATTACCTTAATACATATAGTTATACTATCGTACTAACTTTTCAAAGTAAATTAATATTTATCTGCTTAGTGCTTTTCTCAAAAGACTGATGCTGAATTGCTGACTGGTTACAACGTAACATTTATGCATAATAATATAAATACAATCGACAATCTAGACGGTTGACCATTATTCACCCTTATAACTGGGTAGATAGAGTCGAAATCGAACACGCGCCGACGTATTTCGCCGTACCTCCTCCCTACCAGTCCCTCCGCCATTTTGATTTCGTAGCCGGCATTCTAGCAAACTCCGCGTCATTTCGTTTCACAGTCTGTGTATACTATCATTATATTTACTTTGACCCGACCAGTTGGCGAAAGTGTTTGTCTGTGTAACGTTGTTTATTGTGTGCTGTGACTAATAAGTTATCATCATGTCTGGATGTAAGTATTAATTACGTTTTAATTAAAGTAAAAAATACCATAGTTTAAATAATTAAGGTATTTGTACCAATTGAGGTTATGTTTGTAAGCTAAAGAAGCAAAACAAACACCATGTGATTGCTTTGTATGGTAGCGGAATGCCGGTTATGCAATTTTACAGTTATTTATTATCTTAAATTCTATTACATGTAACGGTTAAATCGAACGTTGCAGTGTATATTTATTTTGATAATAACGTCGTACCTAGTTTGTAAAATTGTAGGAAAGTATTTAGGTAGATAGGTACGTGATAGGTGTATTATGTTTTATTCTCATTTTGTAATGTCATTAGATTGACGATTGTTTAATAGTCTTGTTTATTAATAAGGTAGTTAGAAGCCTTATAATCAATTGAAAGATAAAAAAACAATTAGTTAATCTAAACTGATGCAATATTACGTAGAAGACAAAAAATCTATAAAAATAGCTGCAAGAAGAGAAACTTAGATAAACCGTGCGTTGACCTTGGATAATGTTTTTTTAGATTCCAAACGAGTGTCGGCAGTTCGGCACTAAGTATCTATGCTATTCTGGGGTGTGCTTATGCTTACCACAACCTGTTACAAAACAATCGTATTAAAAATTACAATAAGTATGTACTTGATAGGACTACAAATCTTTGTTGTTACCTACCTTAGCGATAAAACAAATATCGTTGCTATTATTAATTATTATGATATTGTTGATGACAACTATGTTTAGATTGACTTCGAGTCTACCACCTGCCACCATTTCTCCGAAACTCGATTAAATGGCAATGTGCAATACCCACATTCTAATGGTGAACCGGTTGTCACGGATTTTGGGTTTCTGACTACCGTTAATTATAGCCATAAGTAGGTAGCTATAGGTCTTATAACCTATAGTTCTCTTCGAGACACCGATTTGTTAAGAATAGTCATCCATCCATAATCTGACCTCGTCAAGCAAATCTTAACCATTCTAATCCACCGCAGTTTTTAAAACGTGTAGATAATGTATGAAATATTATTAATTGTATACTTTGCCTAGGTATTCTATACAAAACCGAATGTGCAGCCGGTAATTTACTTATAGCCAGAAGAATTTTTAGTTTCACTTTCGAATTCGGTTCTGGCAGGGGACGCAGGGGATCGCAGTTCTAAACTAACCTATTTACACTTTGCCGGTGCAACAGCAGGTACTCTATACAATCCCTAGGAATTTTATATATTATCTAGGTAAAGTATGTAATGAGAAATAATATTCTTAATATCTCATACATTGCCAAGGTATTATATAGAATACCTGAATTATACAGCTTGCCGGTAACATAGGTACCTACATATTTTACTTTTTGTACTGATACTTTAACTACGCATAGCGATTGATATGATGTCTGCACGGTAGCGGCGATGTTTTAACTATTTTTATAACCAACTAACCATACCGAGAACCTACCAAAACCTACCAAAAAATAAAGAGGTGTACCTGTATAATGTAGGTACGATCTACCTATATCTAACATTGGATTGAGTTAGGAATGAAGGTTAGGTTACTTACCTACCTACTAAATGTGTGGTTACTATGGATTTCTTTAACATCGAAGTAAATGACACAAACGTCCACCCCGCACGCTCACTCATTGGCTTCACATATTATCAAAGCTCCGAATCCTAGGGTGCAGTCCAAATGAGTAGGTACTGAAGTCAACACAATAAAAGTACCTACTCTTGCAACCAACAGAAGCTATTTCTCTTATTTTCGGATATATTGTCAGGCAAAGTGCTACGGTGATAAACGGTGATATAGAATTATATACCTTGACTTTGACGTCAACGCTGACTTTCACCTTGTATATGACTACGTTCACTTCTTATAATTGAGTGAGAGCCAGAACGGCCTATCATTTCCAAACACAATTGATTTTCAATTGTTTATAAAAAAGATAGGCTACTTTGGCTCGCGCAGCCTCAAATAGATTACGTAATATCACATTCTGGGATCAAGTATAGACTGTCTCCCTAAAAACAAGTCATAACTGAGTTTAGGGATCAGTATCAAGGTACATGTCCCTTTAATGAAATACATTAAATACCTTCAGTTTTCACTAAGTCATTAAACTAAATAATTATTATAGCCATCACATTAGCCATATTAGGCAGGTAGGTATATTGGGTGTATTGCATCGATCCGATGAGATGTTTTTTTTATTCGTTGTTATTGTCAAAGAATATAACGAGTAGGGCTTGAACAAACTACTAATTGATAAATAATTGATTTCTAAATCGATACCTACCCAAGATAAGGCTCCATGTGATAACGAAATACGAAACATGTCAAAATCGAAAACGGTATACGCTATTTTGAATATTTCATACTGATTCGAGTACTTTTAACCGACTTCAAAAAGGAGAAGGTAATCAATTCGACTGTATTTTTTTATGTTTGTTACCTCATAACTTTCGACTCGGTGAACCGATTTTGATGATTCTTTTTTTTTATTTGAAAGCTGGTGCTCCTGTGTGGTCCCATAAAAAATAGTGAGGATCTGATGAGTGGATCTTTGGGAAATCGAGAGAAACGCTCAAATTTTCTACGTAGATGACGCGTTTATTGTTCAACCTATTACAGACACTAAAAAAATAAAATAAAATAAAAAACTGCGTTTAAGAAAACCGAGTTCAATACTAAAAAGTTATTTTAACTTAATCCCATTACATCAGCCAAATTCAATGCCGCTATCTTGGATTTCTTCTTCTTCTTTTTTGGACATCAAGTCTTGCCATTTGTATTCAGACCTTACTAACACGAAGTTTTGATTCATTTCAGATCCTTACGGCAACCCTCAACAGTACCCGCCACCACAGAACCAGCAAATATACCCGCAGATATACAATCCTGTGAATGCCGGGGCTCCAGGGCAGCCTGGCTTTCCTCAGCAGTATCAACAGCAATTTCAACCGAGTTTTGGATACCCGTACCAACCCGGCCAGCCAGGGCAGCCTGGACAGCCGCCGGCGGCGATGTCGTATCCGAACGTGAACGTAACACCAATGGCTCCATCAGCACCTTCAGGCCCAGGGTTCGCTTACAATCCTGGTGTGGGATACCCTAATGTTTCGCCTACTCCAGTTTACGGAGGTAAATATATATTTGCTATACTCTAGTGATTCATTCACTATTCTTAATGACTAACGACTATTAAAGTCATGTTATTTCTATTGCCTCTATGGTTGGTAATAATGTAGTCAGACGAAAATATAAAAATATAAATATTTATAAAAAATATCTGGATTCCAATTGGTCAAAAAATTTGGTTACTTCACCTCGAGTGTAGTTTTCCAAGCAGACCTCTATTGAAATTTACAATTAAAATAGTCAATATTTTATTACAATGCACTTTTTTGCAATTACATATTTATATACAACTAATGTATTAGCTTATTTACTTATTAGTCATACCTAAGTTGTATTGAGTTTAATTTTTTAATGGTTTGAAATACCTGCAGCCTGATATTTTGGGCAATAGCAGACATTAGTCATTTTTCCATTTCCTTTTTCATGCTTTTCGTATCTGCTAATAAATAATCAAACTACCATTTTTTTTTTTATAGTCTAGGTATAATTAAAAAAAGTGCACCATTATAGCAATATAGCTACTTAAAGTCATCTCACATATAATAAATATATCCCGCAATATTAAAAGCATATTCTTGCAGCAATTTCTAATACCTATCACAATTGCTCTACATGAAACCGTCATTAAATCCGATAGGCATCTTATTTTGATCATTTACATTCCAGCTGCAGTAGAATGGATCCCAACAAACCCTAATGATGCACATATGCTCAGCGACAGAGCAGTTGTGGCTGGCTATGAGGGCTATGATGGCAGTCCACTCTGGGTTATCAGGGCCAGGTTTGAAGGAGATGTCATTCCTGGAAAGTTAGCTGTCAAACACAAGGCTGCTTATGTTGCCTGGGGAGGAAATGAAAATGCTGTACGGAATATTGAGGTAGATTTTTTTATTTATCTAACCTATGTATCTGAGCTGCATGCTATCAAAAATAAATTCTTTATAAAAAGTTCTATAATGAAGTATGAAGAAGTTATGCCTTCCAACAAGCAACAGAATACCTGTAACAGTGTGAGCTGACATTTGATGATTCAACTAAGAACCTGGCCGGAATCCATTAAGGGCCAAGGAGAACCAATTTCAGTTTAGACCATTTCGTCTAATTACATTCTATGTTATGTTTTGCATACACCATGCTATCTAGAGTCATAAACTCATAATTTATACAATAAACTCACTAGTTAGTGTTGAGTAAATAAAATAAATAGGTACATCAAATACCGCTGGCTCGAACATAAACACAATTTGGAATATTCAAGAAGTTGATGTACAAAGCTTAATAATTATCATGTGCTAATGACTAAGTATGATGATTCATTCAATAACACCAATCTCAACTTGTTGACAGCAAATATTACTATTGTTATCATTAACTTTAACTTCACTTTTATAAAAAAACTCTACTACTGTAATAATGTATGCTGCCGATATAGTGAAGGTACTCTGTAATGATAATTGCTACCTCAATATGTCACTTGTTGAGTCCCAGTAGGTACATTAATTAACTTGTGTTTATATTTCTTTGTGTACATAACTGAACTGTTCTAAACGGCTCAATCAATTAAGATAGTATTATTATGTATTTGATGGGTCCTTGTATAGTTTAAATTCAAAATTGGTCCTGGTATGTACATTCATCCAGGAAATATATCTGGTAACTACACAAATTTACTATGTAATCATTATTCTTCTTGCAGGTATGCTGTGCTCGCCCGGAGAAGATTAGGTGGGTAGAAGCCCGTGATGGTCAGATACCACCAAATGCAGTGGTTGCAGGTAACACAGCTGACGCGGAACCGCTGTACGTCGGCAGGGCGAAGGAACAAGGATCTTTGACACCTGGCAAGGTAAGCTGTTTAAGAATATGCACAATATTGCCTTGATAAAAGTTTTGCACTGACTGACTGCTACTAAGGGCTTAAATGAAACGTAGGTATTTGATTCTCAATGTAAAAAAACTAATTCTAAAAAATCTGTCTACACAATTATTTTGTATCACATTTATTGTTTGAGATTCCTTGAGGTTTATATAGTAGGCTTTTTTATTGACATTAGCTGTAATTATTTATCGGTCTTATATTTTTTAGTATACCTAATTTGCTATTCATTATATTTCAGGTTCACCCGAGTCATAGAGTGATGTACTTGTCGTTTTCCGGAAAGGAAGTTCCTCACAAATCATACGAAGTATTGTGTACCGTATAAATGCATTTTTTTAACTTTTCTTTTATATCTAAGAATTAATTTTCTATCTATACTCATAAATAAAAATGAGTGTCTATTTGTAATATCGACATAGGTATTGGTTTATCAATCAACATTATTACAATATTTTTTAAATATGACTAGGACTTTCATGGGCAAGGTAATTGGTGTTATAAGGAGTGACTTATGCTATATTTATATTTGAGAAAATGACGTAGTTTCGCGCATACTTAAAAATGTTCTTTGTTAAATTCCACGCGAACGTAGAAGGGGGCCGTTCAAGTATTACGTAAACACTAAAGGGGGGTGGATGGGTATTGGCTTTGCTTATTTCTAATGTTGGGTACCTACCGTACCCAATTTCTTGCCTACTTTTACCGTTATGGTAAGTAGGGTAGAAAAAAAGTGCTGGTAGTTAAACATTGCTTACGTTACGTACAAATATTACGTAAGTTACGCAATATTTGAACGGCCCCAAGGTGGTTTTTTCTAGTTATATATACGTATTAATGTTTGTAATAGATTTTAAGTAATATGCATACATTGATTAAGACTGTTTTGTCGCTAGACAATAAAATATTGTCTGATGTTTCACTAGAAACAAAATCTTTATAATTATTAATGTTCCCAATATGACTGTGTATAAAAGAGTCTCAAATATTGTTTATTTGTTATATTTTTATACGTTTGACTAGTTAACTGTTTGAGATAAATGTTTTTATGAATGTAAACTTTATATACTTAATCTTCCTAAAAATATATTCCAAATCAGTATGAAATAAAATCTTGTTTATTTAGAACGCTATCTTTTTTATGTCCATTAATTGAATATTACTGAATGTACAATAAAAATAAATATGATATTATGTGGACATTATGAAAGAGCGCCATCTAGTTTCGAGTTAAGCTAAGAGGCTTATTTGGGGATACTGGATGGTTGAGACACTGCATAGACATTTTTTTTGTAAATAGGTAAATTGATTTTTTTGTAAGTACATATACATCCATGACTCAGGTCAATTGTTCGTTCTCATCACACAAACATTTGCATCCCACTGCTGACCTATTCCGTCGTTGTAAATTGTAAAAATATGCAAGTATGTATATTAATGTATATATATTACATTTACACCATTTGGGATGAGGCAGATATTATAGAATGCTACATATAATATTTTTGTAACTTGGATAAAAGTGAAAGATAATGGTAATTGAAAAATATTTATTTATTTTCTTCAAATAAGTACTCACACAATTATTATTAGGATAATATCTCGTACGATATAACATTAACTTAAACTTAATACATAATTATATCACTTTATTGGGTAGGTACCTACGCAAAGACTTTGTCTTGCGTTTTTTATAACATTACATTGATTGTGATGAAATATATTTTTTTATGGATAATACCGTAGAAACGCAAGAAAATGATATGAGACATGATATGAAAATATACAAAATGAACAGGAATAAAATCTAGCAATAAAATTCATTTAACATAAACATAAAATTAATCTAGTTAAACAGTTTAAATGTTTTATGCGTTTTGTGCCGCTTATCCGATTTCATAAATGAGGATAGAGAAAGGAGCCTGCCTATATTTTATTCTCTATTTTCTAAGTTGATACGTACACGTGTACTGGTATTACCGGTTAAAAGGTTACTACCGATTTTGACGATCGTCTTTATTAATAAAATCTATATTTTTTTATTATTTTCTTGCTCTCTGGACATAAACCCCGTTAAAACACTATTCATCGTTTGAATCGGTTTCCTTTCTCTTAAAGGTTAATGCGTGACCGATCAGCAAATGGTCTCGTCAATTAGAAAACATGCCTTTTACAGCTTTAATTCATATTAATATTATAGATATGAAAGTAACTGTTCGATTGTTACCTTTCCATGCCTAAACTGCTGAACATGATAACGATAAAATTTGCCAATTAGATAAATTTCATCCTGAGAGAGGGCCGTCTGTATACTGCTCCAATAGGCCTGAAGCGACAAAATTCAATACCCCAAAAAAAAATTAAGTTATTATATTAGATCTATTTATTAATATTCCTTGTATGGCATTATGGAGTAACTATATATAATAATGTACCGATTATCCAGGGAATTAACTTTTTAAAATATCACAACAATAGGCATACACGATTTAAGCGATTGAATATTAACGTATAAAATCTTCGTAAGTATTTATTGATAGTCAGTACAATAGTCGTTACTTATTCGTATACCGGTCATTTTATGGTAGATGTGCATTACCGTTTTAGATCTAAAGAGAATGCGCCTTGAATAAGGATGTGTGTATGTGGGGGGTAATCTATTGGGGTGATCTACTGAAGACAGGATATAGAGAGATGGAGACATAGGCAAGGTATGTTGGGAATAGGTCAGCGCTGGGTGTAAGAACGGCAATATTTTTTTAATGTTAGCCACATTGCGCGCCGGGGCGGAACATAATAACGTGACCCGCAACATTGCGTATTAAAAAATATTGTCGAAAATACGAATTCTACGTTATTACCCCAGCACCGATCTTACCCCAACGCACTGTATATTTTTAATGATATATTATGTTTGAACTCCCCTGGGACAGTTTTTAAGGATTTTTTGGATTTTTAAGTTGACTATACGTATATTGATAATACCTAATTTCATTATACAATTTATCAAATACGATATCAAACTATAACTTCTTCTGAATTCAAACTTTGATGTCATTGACACTCAATAAGACAGAACAAATAAATCCAATAAGGCATAATAACTATTAGCTAATGCTTATTCGGCATTCTGATATTGACAATCATCATTGTCCAAATGTGAATATTCAGTATGTTTTATGATATATTGTCTCGGAGACGTTTATCGAGGCCCATGCAAAACAAAACACAAATTTGATATGTTATGTAGAAGGTTGTGCTTACGAGGGCCAAAGATAATGTCAAAAGCATAGTTTTAAAACACCGCTAAATAGCATATATACAATATATAGTAATATCATATGTAGGTACATATATGTATTTAGACAAATCGTCTTTATGCGGATTTTATCGCGGTATATGGATATTATTTAATCCCGAAGTTTGGGATCCTTTACAGCAACCATGGTTCCGCTAGTTTGTCCATGAATATTATTAAGTAGTTTCATTTCAAGTCTCATTAGGAAACTATGTTGCCACTTCCGCACCCGGCTAGAGACATGTTCAGCTAAAGTCAAGTAGGAAAAACTTTCCATAATTAAACGGAATCTTTTCATTCGGCAATGTGATTGGCCTGCTCTGAACTGTGCGACCAATCAGAACGAATTAAAAGCGTCATATATGTATGTTTTGACATAAATAGAATGTCATGTAATTTACTCTTACTATAGGGTTTCTTCAGGATACTTTCTTTAAATATCCATATTTTATACAGGTAATTTAAATCTTTGTTTCTTTTTCTCACAGAATATTTACAATAGGTACCTATAGGCATCTGACTTATTCTAAGTTAGTGTTGTACCTTGCTATTGTTTACCATACTTTCGATTATTCCCATTTCTATTTGTGATTGTATGATGATATCGTTTTTGTCTTCTGTTGTATTAGTATTTTGTGTTTTCTTCTCGATTTCATCCGTCTCGTACGCTTTGTTCTCCACGCCAGTCTTTTCTATTTCATTGGCTTTTCTTTCAGCTTCTTTTTCCATAGTGTCTTTAATTTGCTTCTTATTTGCCAGATACAACCATCTATAAAGATAACACAAAAAAGTTAAATTTGAAATCCATTTTCTTTTCTATTAAAATAATTGAACACAAATTAACTATACATAGGCGTATTAACGGTAATACGCCTATGTATAGTTAAGTGAGAGTTTATACATTTATTTCATGGTTACGGGATACTAGTCTCAATTTCCAAAATGATTCTTATTGAACTGTATAAGGATGTGGGTAACTATATATTTTCACTTTGTTGTGTCGTAATAACTTGGTTTGTACACAAAGGAACTTACAAAAATATTACAACCGCCGGCATAGTAAGACCTCCTCCGAGAAGGAAGAATGCTCCAGGGAACGTCTTGATAGTCGCCGTATACAGCGTAGTGTACATGGGTGCGTAGATCAACGGCATCATCGCTTCAGCCACGCCGAAGAACGAGTTTACCTTGCCTGAATAAGAAAATGAGCTAATTACAAAAACATATACTTAGTACCTACGTGTAGTGTTCGGAATGATCAGAAGTCTCTTTGAAAAAATAACATGCATATCACGTTTATGTTGATTAATTATGACCAGAGGTTAAGTTAGAAAATTTCCCGAGGGTGAAAATAGTATTATTGCATTATGGTAGGTACATATACACTCCCAACTAATTCTTGTGCCATTTTATTTTGAACATAATCAACATTATTTAAATGTTAGAAATATTTTCGATCAGTCATTCCTAGGCTAAAATTATGTAAAAAATATATAAAACATAGAACCGTACTAGCCTTTTGATAAGCTCCTCAATCATACATTTCTAAGCAATTTTATCAACATGCGAGAGATGGCGCTGATAACAATAAATTCTTACCCAATTCATGTTTGTCTACCAATTTGGAGACCATTGACCTCATTGCTATGAACGATGTTCCGTTGAATAATTCAATCAGCGGCGCTGCAATTTAAAATAGAATCGATTACAATATCATTCTATCACCGAAAATATAAAAAAATCAAGCTTCAGTAAGAAAATATTGTGTGTTTAATCGTCAATTCTAGTGCCAAAGTAACAGCTACCATTGTGCTAAAAGTTGTACGGCTTCACGAGGCTCGACCAATTTCAATAAGGTCCATTATTAGATCCAGACCGAATATGATAAGGATTAATGTCAAGGGACTGGTAAATAGAGGGCAATCCTATTGCCATTATCAGTACATAAATAAATCCAAGCTATTACTGATAATTTCATAGATAAACTCAATACTGTACTTTGCTCAGTCTGGATAACGATTCCAGGACCCTAAGCTTAGCAGTCGCGCTTGCAACCACTAGAGGAGTGAAACAGATGGTACCGATGACACTTGTTTTGTTTTTTTTTTATCATGTCATTTTTGTATGTGTAGAACGACTCAAAACCTGAATTTCGTTATTCTTTCAATATGACCTACACCGTGGACACCGACGGAGTTTCGCTTTGAAATTGAACGACAATATTTAGCTCATTTGTTGGTCTCATCTTGACGAAGGAACTGCCAACCTTTCACATGCATATTTTTAAATTACATTGATGAATATTTACAAAAAAATACATACCTATATAAATTTGCCATGTCTTCGTCGAAAAGGCGTACATAAAGCTAGCCAATATTTTGCTCGTGCACGATATGACGCCTATGATCGCATCGTCAAACTTCAGCAAATGATTGAATACACCGACCGAGAACAGGGTACCTGGAAATAATAACGTAACGTATCAAAATTAATACTGATAAGTCAAGTTATAGGTCATAGATTCAAAATATGCACATCTGACTTTTCTAAATCGTGTGGGTGATAAATACTTACTAAATAAACCACTCGCTCAAATGTAAATCTGCGCAACATACGCACATAAGAGATTTTGTTATCGGCTTGTGAAGTCTACCAACAGGCGCTATGCCAGCGTGGTCTGCTCTCAGAACGATTGATTTATAGGGCTTGCAGGGCTTGGCCCTTGCGCTAAATGACCGAGGGCGCTCGGGTAAAAAAAAGGTCATCCCATTGAAATTTTTTGGTAATTTCAATGGGATGACCTTTTTTTTAATCCAGCATTCTTCCAGATCGTCTAGCTGCGCCACTGATTTCGATTGATGGGGGTAAATTTTTGTAAAAAGGGTGAGTACTACAGCATTCTGAGGTGGGCACGGAACCATGGGATACGCCAAGGCTAATACCTACTTACTATATACTATATACTATATAAATATAGTTAAGCTTGTGTTAAGATCCCACGGATTCTGAGAGATCCTTTCTTCAGTTGGGGGTTGCTATCGAATTTCTATTTCAATAATTAGTACTTACTAGACTAATACGGATCGTACTCACGTTTAAAAAAAAATTTAAAACGTTTCGTTTATCCTTTCAGTCTTTTTAAAACTTCTACAGATATTATGTATTTCTATTCTTTATTTAATAATAATAGGTACATATAATTGGTACTGCGTTTCAGTTTTATAGAATAGACAAATATTATTTATTAGTTTAATACATTATCAAATAAGAGTAAATAAATATTTTATTTTCTTAAGAATTTAAATTTGTTTGAAAAAAAATATTACTACGTTACACTGCAGTATTTTTAAAAACAAGTTTTAATTCAATATATCTAATGTACCTGTACAATGTTCACTTTAATGTTTAATTTAGTATGTAGGCTATATAAACGTTTTGTTATTAATTCGTTTTGAATTGTTTTTCTTGCTTATTTAATTTTCCTCGCCGTACGATGTAAGGTTGAGTGTTTTTTTTTGCACGGCTATAAAATTATTCACGTCTCGTGCCTTTGAATCTCTCGCTACGCTCAGGGTTTCATTCATTTTAGTCTAAGATTTTCCACGTTCGCAATTGACTAACAAATTTTGGTATTTATTTATTGATTCGCCTACAATTGTCACCCATTTTCTAATAAGGTTAAATAAACAATAGTTAAAGATCCGTTGTGTGCAAAATCAATCGGCAAACACAGCATTCATAAAATAGAAAATACCGTAAAGAGAAGATTAATGTAATTAAATTAACGAATAATAATTACCTACTAATGAAGTACACATGGCGTAAGTAGAAAACATGCTATAATCCACCTCATTCCAGTTGAACCGATACCTCGTGAAGAGGTAGAGCACTGACATTTCACCTGGAAATAAAGGAAACATAATTGGTTAATATCCCGCTATGTACTCTAGAAAGTTTATATGGATTTTGTGTGGATATTTGTCACTCTTTTACTTAACAACAGCTTTACAGACTTTGATGGAATTCGGTACACAGATAGTTGGACTGAACACATTACACATAGGCTACTTTTTATCTATATACTATGCGGACAAATCCAACGGAAGCTAGTAAGTTAAAAAAAAGATAACATTTTGGGTATTGACTTACATAGTAGTGGTACCCAAGACAAAATATAAAAAAAAATCGAACTGAATTGACAATTTACTACAGTCAGATTTATTTTGAAAACTATTAGGCTCCGTAACACCCAACAAGGACAAATCGTACAGCTTTTTTAAAATTATGCTTTGCCTTAATAAATACAGTGACTTAGTAAAATGGACTACATATGTGTTATATGATTTCTTTTTAATTTATGAAGTGTCAGACTCTTTATAGGACATACGTTGTCCTATTTATTTATTTTTTCTATTTTTACTTTATTATAATTTTGATTATGGTAAGAACTCTATATCTAATAGACATACCATCTTCATAGGTGGTATGTCTATTAGATATAAACAAATTAAAAATAATACATCAATTATATTCGTTCAAGGTATAGATGCGCAAAGTGCAAATGCACATGTATTAGCATGTTCTTCCGTATGTTAATTTTTTTTAAATCATTCATCCGTTATCTGATTTATTAAATATTTATGCAAGTACCCTCACGTGAAATCGGAACTTCTGACGGACGCATTTATAGAGTTATTTCTATCTTGGAAAAAATATTATTTATTTTGATCGTTACTGGCTAATGATTGATCTAACGACCTCGACTACTTCTGACTGTGACCCATCCAAAGCTGAAAGTAATCCCCATCTGAACTGAACACCACTATGTGTGGGTAGTCACCAAAACAACAAATGACAGCATAGGTACTTAAAAAGGTAACGATCACCAGATATTTTGTTTCATACATTACCTTAAGATATCGTGTCAATGTGATCTACTTGATTTCCACATTAAGATAGCAATTATATTTTTAGTAAGTATTTTTCCTCCTACATAATGCCTAGAATATAAATGGTTGGCTATAAAGTCATTACGAAAATTATAAAAAAAAACCTCCTATATTCAATACTAGCTGTACTCCACGGCGATGGTCGCGTGTTGGTAAATAATAAGTAAATAATAAATGGCTGTTTAGGGTTGAATTTCCAATTTGCAAAAAACAGCACGTATGTAGGTATTTGTGCTGAGAAGGTTGCATATTAAATTTCATTCTTCTTAATTAAAAAATTACGGGCGCCCTATGTAAACTTTCAGCCCCTATTTCCCCTTCTTTTATTTCTACCGCAACCTTCAACATGAAATTTAATTCCTATAATTTTGATAATGATGGATTTCCGTACTCACTCATTCCTTATTTTTTTCTTCAGGAAAGGAATTTTAGGAATTCGACCCGAATTCCTAAAATTCCTTTTAGTTTTTTTTAGCCTTTATTAGTTAATGTGTCTTAACGGGAATGGTTGTGATTACGAACCCAATGAGGACAATAATGTTTTCAAAGGCCACACGAACAAGGTTTTGGGCATATTTTCCCCATTCAACTTAAAACATCTGTCAAATGAGCCAACTACGTCAAACTAATTCAAACGCGATCGCTTGAATTAGTTTAGTTATATCGATATATGCCTACGATAAACTGACTACAAAAAATACAAAAGTAGTTATACGAAATAGGAAAAAATACGCTTTAATTAACATATTATTATTGTTATTCGAAATAACTTTTTGTATAGGTACCTACCACTAGGGTGGTAAACAAGGTTACGGTACGGCCTGTCTGATGGTACACGGATACACTAGTCTATGGCCGGTTATTATGAACAATTATGAATAGGTATATTCAGTTGATTAAAAAACTAAAATCGGTGCCAAATAAAGTTAGTTTAATTTCGCAAAAAATATTATGGCCCACTTTGGAGCTATTACTGAGCTCGACGCAAAAAGAACGATAAAAATCGGCTCTCAATTGGCGAAGATAGCGAATAATATACAAAAAAGGCTGTGCCTCGTTGGTCCAGTGGTCGTATATGTAACTGCTGAGCAAGAGGACCTGGGTTTGTTTCTTAGGTCGAGGAAAGTGTAATTAGGTTTTTCTGTGAAATTCTCAGTAGAAGCCCGAAGTTTGGAATCGTGTGATACCCGGTTGATAGCAATCATCCCCTATTACGGGGGACGTAAAATATACCGAAATGTGAGTGTACATTAGTACACCTCTGCCTAAATCTTCGGGGTAGGCAGGCGTGATGGTATGTATATCAAACGGAGTCGTTTAAAAAGATAAGCGGCTATGTAATAGGTATGTAATGATTGGTATACCTACAAGCAGTACCTATCCGATTATTGCATAACTCCTAAGATTGCTTTACCGTCCAGGTATGTTAGAGCTTAATCAACTGAGTTTAATTAATGTGACTGTGATAATGACTTGAAAACATTTGCTAGGTATTTCAATGGACAGATCACGTTATTTCACTTACATTTAAAACCACAAGATTAAATCGTGCGTTCTGGATATTGTATCTAATGATTACCTACCATTGTTTTTTTTTATAAAATGTAAACAGACTATAATTAGGGCTGCCTTCTTTTTTTAAATCACGAACTGACAATGAAATAAATCACAAAAAATCTGCCTGATGCTGTGAATACTCTACGTGTCTCCTCAATGTATTGATAAATACTCAATACATCATTGTAATATAGTATTTGAATATTTTTTTACATATTTATATTTATAAAATGGAAGTAAAAGAAAACTAGCAGTAAAAATACAATTGAAATGTAGTCTGGGGCAATGATGAAAACTGCCGCGGTAAAACTGAAATGCTTTTAGTTAATTATTTTAAATTAATTTTATCACGGACTATAATTATGTCTAATATTTGTAATAAAATAACTATAAAATATTTAGATTTGGATATTTATTGCTTCCACTTTCTTCGTTTATATGCATTTCTTGCCTCACTTCTCGATTTTGAAATTCTAATTGAGAACTTAAAGACCTAAAGATTATCTTATATTGTATTTTATACACAACTTTTCGTTTACACCATATGCTTAAGTTTCGCATACAAACTGAGCATGCCTCAAAACCCAATTTCGCAATGTGTCTTGGAACTACAATGTTGTACTTCATTAGCTATTACATAATATAATGTACTCGAGAATCCGTGAAGGAGTTACGACTGTACTGTGTTTGTAAATTTTTTGATTATGTTAGGTTCAATGCGTCGAGAAATCTTCATAATGTATTACCGAACGTAGAGATGTACAAATCCCTGAAGTACTTTACCAATTATGAAATCACATTCAATCATCTTTAGAGACTGAATATAGAAGTGAAAACGCACGAAAGTATATCTATGTACAGGTCTATCTATCTTGATATGTACAATCCAATCCAATATAGCCCAAGGAAAGCGCTCAACCAACCCAAAAAAGCTGCTCAATGCGCCTAAAGAAGTTTTCGTTTCAAAAATATCCCAAAAGTTTATATTAACCCCTTGCCATCAATCTGATAAGGGGTGCATGTCAACGAATGCTTAAATTGGGCGCCCATGAGGGTTCAAAAGAAGATCCCTTCACGCACTCCTTCATACTGAAACACGGCTGTCAAATGAGTTAAGTTTAATACGATTTTTCTCCACTTTTGAAACTATGTCAGTTACACCGAAATTTGGTTTGCGTTGCTATCTAGCTTTTAATTTCTCTATTCTCCTTTAATTGACCCAAAACATACCGATGAACTGTAGTTATGCATCAGCACAACTCTGCCTACACCTTCGGAGTTACGAGGGCCATAGTATGTTAAATTGAATTGCATGTATTAGATAACGTAATAACATATATTACGTGATACGTGCTTCTCCGCAATTTAAACCATAACCAACCTTGCTATTCGCATAATTACTCTTGATCGAAGATATGTTATGTGTAAGTAAATTCACACCTATCGTCAAATCGACAAAACTCAATATTTGAGAAAACTCACATGCGATATAATTAAGTCACGCTTGATTTACTTTTTGCAAAGGTAAGTGTGCTGTTTTAAGACTAAGGTTTCTTCCTTTTGACACAGCGTTAAAATGGTAATATGCTTTGACTAGAACTAGCAGCTGCATAGAAAGCGAAACTAAGAGAAAGTAGTGCCGTAACTAACGCGTAACCGTAGCCAATGGAGACCGTCGGTTCATTGCCAAGGGCGAAGTATGTACTGTATGGTCGAGATAACGTCGCGAATCCAGTCTCTAGTACTGAGATATATTACCTAGGCGGCTAGGCCACTTTCACTGATTGGGAGCTGGTTAGATACAAGTATTACTAAAAACAGAATAATTAAAAATGGTTATTGACTTTATTAAGTATAAATATACGGATATTTTTTATAAAAACCCGACAGATACTAATATTATTAACTTAAATTAAATTGCTAAATTAAAAGTTGGCTTAGAAGTAGAGCTGATCTCGCGTGTTTTCATACAAAAAATAATCTATGAGTATGAACTATTTTCTCTTTAATTTCAAAAATATTCAAGCTATAGCAAATAGTCAGAGTCTTTTGTTTAGCTTACGCGGTCAACTTTCATCTTGTTTTCTTGAATAATTTTGCTCATAACAAGTCCGCATACATATACAAATACCTACGTTAGACCACTGACTATTATTTGACTTTAATTTAGTGCTGAACTATATAAGGGACATATTGCATCAATAAATAGTTTCCGAACAATACCTAAACTACTCCACTTAAATAGTAAATAAATACAAAATGTAAAGTTTTATATCAGTATTCAGTGCACAAGATCAATAAATGAGAATGGACCGCTATTTAAAACTGTCCCTGACTTTATACTTATATTAGTTGCCAATTTTAAAATATCTGCAGTATACCGTTTTACTTATGCAATCACTTAAGTCGCACTACACTTGACCACATCCGGTTATTATTCAACTGAAATTGAATGAACTTTATAATTTGATACACGTCTTAAAACATTTAACTTTTGAATGTCCGTGACTTATTCTAGATAGCTTGAATTAAAAATAAAGTTATATAATTACAAAGCGTTTCACGTTATACAGACGTTAAATACAATATTAATCTTGTCATTATACAGACAGTTATGCTTAACTATAGCTAAATATATCTAGCTGCCTCCCGCGGCTTTGCCCGCATGGTATATAGATAAAAAGTAGCCTATGTGTTAATCCAGATAATAAACTATATGAATGCTAAATTTCATTCAAATCTTTTAAGCGGTTTTTGCGTGAAAGAGTAACAAACATCCATACTTACAAACTTTCGCGTTTATAATATTAGTAAGATATTTCATAGCTCTTCAGGGTGACAGAATCTTCTATCACTTCTACAGTAAATTGATTTTATTTAACTATATCAAGCTCAGTATTCAGTCTACCCACATGAAGCTTATTTTTTTTCTCTTTCGTATTTTGGTCAGGATTTACGGCTTAAAGTACTCCCCGAGACACGATACGTGAAGAATAGTCACCCATCTACATATTGACCTTCGCCGGCACAGCTTAACTTAATAGCTAATTATCAGCTTGTTTATGGCCTAGTCACGAGACCCTCGAAGTAAGCCAATTAGCAATTTAGTAAATTTGTAGTTTATTAATTAGGTTTTAAATTGAATTCCTCTGGAATTAATACTATTGAAATATTTGGGTCAATGCTAATTTGAATTGTCGAAACAAATGCAATCTCCAACGGTAAATAAATGTATATCTGATAAATCGAAGTACCGATTAATTGAAGATAATAGTAGCAATTAAAATGTGATGATAAAATATTGCAATATCGTAAACCTAAAAGGCTACAGTATTATGCAAATGTACCTTTCATCAATGTTTAAGATTATATTAATTAATAAAAGTATCTTGTTTATAGAATCATTATAATAGTTTCAAAGGGAAAGTCACTTCAGGAGGAAGTGACTGTTGATGAATTCCATAAAACATCGAAAAGTATGACTGTAGGTTTGGGTGTGTGTATATCCATTACCAAACCTATACCAGTAACTTATATAATACAAGTATTATGCTCTTATACAAGCCTGTGTAAGTCTCTAAAAAATATAAGCGTCATTAAAATTTTCTTCAGTATTGTACGTACCGTAACATCTAACAATCTGTAGACTATATACATATAATGTGTTCCGTGTAGGGTTCAAATCCGGGTCTAGAACTGCACAAACTCAACGCTCTCTCTAAAATTTAGAAGTACCTATCACATCATAAAAGAATTGCTTGGAGTTCACGAGAAAACGTGCCGTGGACAGCTGAAAAAAAATGTGTGTATGTATGTGTAAGATAAAAACCCACTCACCATAAATAGGTCCTATAATCACGCACATAACGACCACCAACATAATGACCCTTAGTCTCCGGTTGTTGGGTCCTTGTTTGAAGGCCACCATCAGAGTCTCCTTAACATACCGAGTGTCGAAGAAAGTCTTCATCCATTCCATACAGTTGGTTGGCGGTTTCTGAAAGGAATATTTAAATAATATTAAAAAACTCCATTGGATATTGCATACTTGTACCTTACTACCTCGTCTATCCTCTCATGCTCGGTTGCGTTTGCGGTTCGATGTGTTGTAGGATTTTTCTACGAAATTCTCATTAGCAGCGAGAGTCTACATTTAGGCCCGGTTAATGACAATAAGCTAGCCTCCCTATATGTGTGGTACATTGTTACAAACTTCCTAAAAAAGTCCCAAAAATTTACATAAAATATTTGACAAATATTGACATTTATGTACCTAATGTATTTTTTGTTATGTGTCCTATGTTTTGTCATATATATACACTAACTGATTCGAAATGAGAAAAAAAATACAATACATAATAATGAAGTGAATTAGGTCATAAGGTAAAATATATTCATCAATTCATGTCAATAATTAATTTGACAAATTTTAAAGATTTGATGATTCAGGGATCCGTTAAATATTACCTAAGCTTCAAAGTGCTACTTTTATGAACAAAGCTCAAGGCATACTGCCAATCACGAAGTTAAAAGAAAATCTTTCACAGTCACTTGCCTGCTTGCTTGCTTAGCAAGTACCTACGTAACCCTAACCTGGTCCAGGATCAACAAGATATTTTTAAATTCAAATCCAGGATATAGTTCCTCCTAGTTTCCGAGCTTGATAGTATTTATTGTTTTCAATCTTCGTCATTAGGCTATGAAAACTTTATAGCGAATATTGGACATCTTAGTTTTAATAATTTCATTTACCCATTCCGATTCCCCATAACAATTTGAAATCTGTAATTTAAATGGCCAGCAAGTCTAATCGAGTGCAATGAACGGATTATTAATGAAACAACTTATTATAATGCTTGATATTTTAAAAACTAATTTCTACTGGGTGCGTAATATAGTATTTGACCAAGTGTTGCAGGCTTACAGACATAACAAACTATGATAAGATAGCACAGGGTTTTTAGTGTAACACTTTAAAGAACTGAACACATTTAAGACTAGGAAAGTTTAAAAAATCTATAACCCCAGATTATTTTAGTACCTACATTTATTTTTAGTTCAGATCTATTATATGTATTATCATTCCATTCAATACGATGCAATTTGTATAGGAGGCTCTTGGTTACCAACAACCTACTTACGTCAGATCTTTAAGTCAATTATCTAGGTGTAGATACAGCTTCAAGATCTCGTAAATATACCTATCTTATTTAATTGGGTCTTTCAATTAATAATACCGGCTTCGGCATGACTTGTGTAAATGAAACCAATCGTCTGACGTATATATTAAATCTTGTTTGTGAAATCTTTGAAAGGACTCCGAATAGGTAATCGAAACAGATTATCCATTTTTAACTTTTTGTAAAGGGATTTAAATATTAATCGATCAAAAACAAGCACTACTCCGTATTATGTGTTATTGACAATGTGTGACAATAAACGTAAATAAGAGCTATAATTAATACAAGGACAAAAATTTGCTCAAGTATCAATCATACGCCGTAAGGAGATGGTGATATATTATTGTAAACATATTAACTATTAATTTCTCACACTTATGCGAACATAAGACATTGAAATAAAACATTTTTGACGCATTTTATGGCGATATATTGGTATACCGAGTCTAAAGGGTATAGTGAGGTTGTTCTGTGTAAATCGTATTGTTATTACAACATCGAGCGATACAATAAAAATAATAAAATAAAATAAATATTCCTGGACATTATGACACACAGCGCCACCTAGTTCCGATCTAAGCAACGAGGCTTGTGTTACGGATACTAGCTGGTTGATATACTACATAATTATATACTTTTTTTTGTAAATACATACATATTATACATAGATACATCCATGACTCGGATACAAATGTTGATGCTCATCACACAAACATTTGTCCCTACCGGGATCCGCACCCAGGACCCATAGCACTGCAGGCAATGTTAAGTACCGCTGGACTAATTGTCGTCAAAATCAATCGTTACAATCCGTAAGAAGTAGTTCTGTTTCAATGTCTAATATTCGCGTAAGTAAATAATTAGTAAACGTTAATTAGTCAATTTTAATTAGAGTTCGAACTTTCACTCTCAATTAGAAACGTTCAATGGACTTTTTTTTCTCTTCAATAGAAAATACTAGACGACAAGGCCCTTCCTTGCAACAGAGTGTGACACCTAATTGGGTCAAGTTTATGGACTTTTTGTACGGTTACGCACGAATAATCTATTTTAGTCATTGAACTTGCAATTGCTTGTTATATAATTACGATACGCTCGTTTCATGGCCACATAATCGATTATTATTTGTATTTATTATTTTAAAATTATCTAATAATTCCAGTGGTCGCAAACTGCTGATTAATTAATTATCGAATTCTCGGTTTCCCCGCCGTAGTAAAGGCTGCCGCGGTGATAAAGGTCCCGGGTTTGTCTCTCGGTAGAGGCAAATGTGTGTATAATGAGCGTGGACGGATCCTCAGTTACGGATTCTATGTAGGTACTTACAAAAACAAAAAACGTATCAATCATACTAGTATCTATGAACCAAGCCTCGTTGTTTAGCTCGGAACTAGATTACGCTTTGTCTTATTTTTCATGTCTGGAGATATTAAAAAAACTGACCGGACTGTGTTTTTTTTTAGCAAAATGATGTTGCTAATTGACAAAACACCGACTATCTAAATCTAAGGGTGCTTAAGCACTGCGAATAACTTTAACAAATGCGAACGACCATGTACACATTTGTTAAAGTTATGGTATATCAATACCAAGGGTTATTATAGCAGGATAAATACAAAAAAGGTATAGTTTAGTCACATATTTTAGTTGTTGTACAACTCAATTAGCAAGTTTTCAGTTTCAAATAATTGTAATATATTTTTTTGCCGCAAAATACGGCCTTATGTTGAAAGCTTTTTGTTGCACATTCGCGGAAGGCTTAGTTTAGTAAGGGTCAATTCACATGACATTACTTAACCGAACCGTGTGATTGTTTTATAATATTAGTGCTGCAAAAAATGACCTTAAAGAAAAAAATATTGAGTCTTTTGCGGAAGATTTCTTATTAAAGGGTAAATACACAATGACATTACCGAAAAGATATCATTTTTATATTTAACTAATAAAATATTAATAAAATAATTAAAGATTTTCTTATTTTTTGCTCTAAAAAAGCGATGTTGAAGATCCATATCTGATTTTGAATATATTATACTGAAAGAGTTTTAAACTTTCTATTCATTTTCAGTCACGTGCAATAAGGCTTATTTAAAAATGAATTATATATAGTAGTAATGTATATCAGTATTACTCTGGTTAACCCTACGCAGTGCGGGCGTGATGGTAACGTTATAGTCTGTTTTACTACATATATAATTTATTGCACACATGTAGGTACTGAAACCGCAAACGTCTGTTCCCTTCACTAGCCTGTTTTCCGTGGCCCTGCGCATGAGTGGACGCATGATATCTTGATTGTCGATACAATCACCTTACGTGAGCATTACCTATGTAATAATGTTCAATGACATGTTGATACTAATCGACACCTATATTGTCTCGAATCTAGAAGTTCAATGTACTTATTGGAGTTTCTTGTTTTTTTACCGTGATATAACATGTCTATGTATAATATGTATGTCGAATACAAAGCATGCGCGTCCGTGCGTATTGATTAATTATAGGCTGAAACGGTAAATTTAATCATCGTTCTTAAAATGTACATGCCAGTGGCTTTTTTTACGGTATGTGAAGTCTGCCAATTTGTAATGGACAGTTTGAGCCTTGACAGGTGAAGAATATCTGACAGGCTTACAACACAATCGTCACTCAATTTACTACCGCTTCTATACCAAAAAAAAGTATTTTTATTTGAGAAATATGTGTACAGTGTACAAATGATTGCACAATCGATATTGCTAAAATTAAACGTTACTCAATGTTTATATAAGAGAAATATACTGGTGAGGTGCAAAAATAATTTCAAATATTTATCTACAAAAATCTATCTAAGCATATGTATGCTTAGGTAGATTTTTGGACAAATAGAAAATCACATCCTTAGCTACTGGTAAACATTAATCGATATTCGTTTCAAAATAAGTCTCTTTCTCAGTTCATTCTTCATCTTCTTATTTTATTTATTTTTATTTTATTTTATTTGGGAAAAAAAACGATATTACATTACATATAACACTAGTAAGGTAGGTATATAAAACAAAATCAATGTAATAACAACAACATTTTCCACATATTAAGTAACCTATGATGAGGACTCAATGAAACATAATCAAATAATTTACATTAAAAACTAACTAACAAATTAGTCAGTTAATACTAGATATTTTAATTATAAGTTGTTCAGTACTTCAATAACTTTACTACGAAAAGCATTTTTATTTAGCATAAATATATCAACATCTACGAATTGTTCATTATATATTTGCATAAGACGCCGAAGGGGTGCACGTTTACCTGCATTTGTTCGGCATGGTGACTGATCAAACAATCGGTAATCGCGCACTCCACGACGATGGATTAGTCTAGGAACTACAATTTTAATAGCATTACTAAGGTCTATACAATTTAGTTTGTTATGATAAAGATCGTGCAGTGTCATTACTTGCAGAAGCATTCGTCTCTTTTCGAGTGAGAGTAAATTGTACTTTGCTAAAAGGTCTTCGTAAGGTAAACGTGGAAGTCGGCATCTGAGTTGCATTGTTCGTAGGAATTTTCGTTGTACTTTTTCAATGGCTATTTTATATTTATTATATAAGGGATCCCAAATCAGACAGGCATATTCAAGCTGAGAACGAATAAGTGACCGATACAAATGTAAAAATGTGCAAGTGCGTTTAAAGTCAGTGGCTGTTCTGATAACAAACCCGTACATTTGAAATGCTCTGTTTAAGATATTCTCTATATGTAGATCCAAATGTAACTTACAGTCAAGTAGGATTCCCAGGTCCCTAATATTCGTCACTCTGTTTAATTTATCATTACTTATAGTATAATCATATTTTATTGTAGTTTTATTTTTTGTAAAGCTAATGATATTACATTTGGGTATACTTAAATTTAATTTATTAATTGTACAGTATTCATAGAGTCGGTTAAGATCACTCTGAAGTTCTGAGCAGTCTTTAACATTTTTTATGGTTTTAAATAATTTTAAATCGTCAGCATATAAAAGAAAATTTGTGTATTTAAAGCATGTGTTTATGTCATTTATAAATATTATAAAAAGTAGAGGTCCTAATATAGAGCCCTGAGGAATACCGGAGGACATTCCAGCTCTTCCCGACTTGTACCCATTAATAACAACTATCAGACTGCGGTTAGTAATATAAGACCAAAACCACCTTAAAAGATTGCCTCTAATACCATTGAATGCTATTTTATTGAGAAGGATTTCGTGGTCAACTCGAAATCCTTCTCAATAAAATAGCATTCTTCATCTTCATCAATAAATAATAAAAGAGCTTGGTTCTATATGGTTACTTACACTTAAGGATCATGGATGCCATAAAATTTTGAATTAAAAAGACGCAAAAAATATTGGTGCAGGCGTCCTTATAAATTTCTCGTTTCCAAATATTTTTATAGAGCTTTAAGTACTCGGACATAAAAGTCAAAAGCAAATGTTATATCGCTTGATCTGGGTCACTTTAGTTTCATTTAACAAGATCAGGATATATGTTGAATGAATTTTTATACTGTAAAAATATGTATATACAACTAAATCTAATTTAATTAAGACCTTTAATTAAGACATTTCAATTTAGTAATCTGATTAGAATGATAGGTGATAAAATAGGAACTAAAAGGTACGATTGTTATTTAAAATTACTAATAGAAATACAAAATAAATTAACTTCTCTCATTTAAGAGGGATTAGACTTATTAGATCAAAAAAATTAGGAATGCAGGTTTCCTTCCGATGTTTTCCTTAAACAAATTTTGAAATCATCTAAATGCATCATGCAATGGGAAGTCAAAGTATCTTAGTGTCTTTAGGTAGCTAAAGACACTAAGATACTTTGACTTCCCAACCTACACCAATAGGCTATCACATTCTATAGTTGGGGAGTCATATAAAATATAAAATATGTATCTTATTTTATTAATTCTTTCAGGAATATGCAGAAGTTGATGACATTACGAACATTTCTGAATATTATAAATAACAGTAATATCCGCAATAACAGCCTTGAAGAGTCAACAGCGCTTTGAATTAAGAAGGTATCTTACTGAGCAAGATGGTTTGTTTTTCATGTAGGAAGTAATTTTGCCAAAATCAAATTGCAAGGTTATCCGTGCCAATATTTGAGTATGATAAAACGGAATTAGTATTGTATATTTTACTTTATGCTTTACAGTTTATATTATGTAATATCCAGAATATCCATAGAATCCATAATAATCTAACACGGAGGCTTCTTATGACCTTAAGGATTCATGACTACGTTAATAGGTAAAGTAAATTCAAAAGTAAAAGGACCAAAAACAATTAATTATTATTTTAACATTGACCATATTGTATTTGTACATTTTCTAAAGAATGAATAATCGGATTATTATTATACATAAATAAATGACGCTACCACTTGTAAGTTTAATACTTGTATGTGTATAATAATAAAAGTTTTTAGAATGATGTAGGTATATCGGGCTATTTTCACAGTTCAAAGATGGCGTTAGTAACATCGTGAGACCTCTCACGACTGCAACTGACAGACTAGAATATATTTTATCGTCAACATTGTTTATGACAAATCTTACTAGCCATTGCAGCGATATAAGGGGGTTTATGATACCCAACTATCCTTTGATATTATACTTCTCATAATATTTCTACTTGATTATTGCTGTTATTGAGATTGATATTTTAGGTATACGATTATTAAGCTACATTCATTTCATAATAAATAAAAAACCTAAATAATAAAATCAATATAAAAGACATCTAACGGCTCTTTTTATTTCTAATACCGTTATCGAAAAAATTTAAAACGCGGCGCGAATCATTTATTGTTAAAATATTTTATCAATAAAGCGATTCAATCATTTTATTATTTAAAAGCTGTGTAAAGACTAAGGAAGACTAGCTATTTATAATTAATGGAATTCTTGCTATTAATACAAAGACTACAATTAATACAAATAATAAGACTGTTGATCTCACACGACAATGTTCTGTTTGTTTCATAACGAACACTTCATCCATGCATGAAATTATTCAAATTAAGCTGTCTGTGTAATCTATAATAAGATGTAAACATCAAATGGACCGTAAACCTCTATCTTATCGATCCAATAATTATGACAAAATATAAACAAAGCCTGTTGTTTCGTTCAATGAACCGTTTAATCCGGACTCACTTCCAAGGTATCTAATATAAACTGAAGGAGATGTCAACGAGTAAACAATAAATAGTGACTGTCATTATTCATCTTGCAGTCGTGGAAAATAAACACACGATTATTATAATAAAGTGTCTAAAGTGATTAATACTCACCATAGATGGGTCAGACTTCTTCACTTCCTTGATACGCATGAATCCGTAGATGAAGCTAAAAACGTACAGTGTAGCACTAACAGAGAACACACCATAAAATCCTATCTTTCGCACCAATATTCCACTAAGAGCAGCCCCCACTGGGACTCCCACAAAGTGGAATAGATTCACTATCCCTATTCTCAACGTTCTTTGTTCCTCTGTTGTAATATCCGCTATGTAACTGAACACTCCCATAAACATTGTAAACCAACCGCCTGTTAAGGCTGGAAATATAGCTTCCGTCACCGCTGCCGCTTCCACTGGTAACTCGTAGAAAAAGTAAGTATTTACAATAAGGCCTATACTCGTTAAGAATTCTCCAACAATCGGTAGAAGCATACAAATTTTTCTCTGTCCAACTCTATCACTGTATGCTCCAAGAAAAATTAATATTCCACATGGCAAGAATGATTGTAGGACGGTCTTCCAAGCAGTCACTGACGCTACCAAAGTTTGGACTGCTTCCTCTTCTACTGTGAAATTACTTGTGTCTCTTCGAGTTAAGGCATCACAAATATGATGATCGTATTGAAGATTTACTCGACACGCTTTCTCTAAGTAAAGATTTTGTGTTGCTAACACTGACAACACCGAAGGCATCACATAACAAGCTAAAATGGGCTCCACCGTGATAAGGGAGATCATGCGTCTTATTTTTTGAAAATGACTCAGTCCTTCCCAACTCTCTTCTTCAATTTTTTCGTTTTTAGTAACATCGTGCTCTTTGTCCAGCTTTATGTTTGTCATGTTGTCGTAGTCTTTAACTTTACTAAAACTATTCTTAATTACATTAGTTCCATTTAAGTCACCACCATTAACATTAAGAGTTTTATCAGCAGTTTTATTACTCTCCGCATTTTTGTTATCAACAGCCATGACTACGTCACGCGTATCTGAAACAAAAACATTAATTATTATAATTTCACTTTTACAACCATTACATTCGATAGCTTCACATTTACATTTTAAATTTTTTGCTCACTCACATGAGTTTAGCTGTGAATGACGTGATTTTCTCACAAGAGTTCTGTACCATTTACTTGGTAAATTAAATACAGGATGTTGTTATCATCATTTTATGATTGCGTAACGTACTTGTTTTTTTTTAACTGAAACAGCTTTACCTCGACAGCAATGATTTTATTATCATTTTGTGGCATTCTTTACGCTAGAAGCTGACTTACAAGAAAATAATACAAGTAAACAATACAATGTAGATATCTTGTGGACACTTTATTACTATTGGGTTATTTTGGTTATTGAACTGAAACAGTACCTACACCTACATAACAATGAATTTAATTAATTTAATTTATTCGTTTTTGTGTTTTTAGTTTATGTTACTTACTGTTTGAGTTATTACAATATTTTAATCGTAATTAAAATCGTAGTATTTTATTAATTCATAAATAATCTGTTAAGCACTTGCCGCCTGTGACACAGGTTCATCCTAGTACAGGCACCTAACATTGTATTTACCTCCTAATTATTTTGTAAGTTATTATTGTAATATTTTACCTCTGTATGATCAATAAATTATTATTATTATTATTATTATTAATGATTTTATTCTTTGGTGGCATCCTTTACATTAGAAGTCGAAGAAAACATAACAATGTAGAAATCTTGTGGACACTGTATTACTGTAGGGTTATTTTATTTATAAAATCTTTAAACATATTCACATGTTGTGGACAAAAACTGCTATACGACACGGGTTTTTCATGTAACTGAATGTGTTATGTACACAACAGAATTAATTTAATTTTACGGCTGTGGCACAATCGATTTAGTTGCGGAAATAAACTTTCCGGGTAGTGATTGAGGCTGTATCGTAACGAATTTGTGCAAATCAAATATCACAGCAGTTTGTTTTTAGAATCACGTTTCCAAAATTTTAACAATTCTTATCAGATATGCCAAAGGGTATTAACTAACTAACTGCTGTTGTTAGTGTAACTGCAGTTAGACTAACGACAGCAACTATGTTTAAAAAACGGTTCATCATTGTGTCATGAATAACATCACTGTGTCAACTTTAATATTATTTTTGATTTTACCTACCAAAAGATAATATATATAATGATAACATATAATTATGGTTTTTTTTATCATCATCTAAAGGTTTGCTGTCCTCTATTGATACTAGTGAAACAGCAAAGGCTAGGCTATAGTTTTAAGTTTTACTTAGATTTAACGGTCCGCAATCAAATCCCTAGGGTGTCACCGCTTTCACTCTTTTACGCTGCTTTCTTATCTATTGCTATCCGTGATACAATTAACTGATTTCTAAGAATATTTCTTGGAAACAAATGAAATGAGGAATTTAAAATATTACTTTCTATGGCTTACTTATATTGGTCCTAGGGACCATTACGAGATCGAGTAATTTATTATTAGAAGTAGCTATTCGTTTGAATTTAATGCTGGATAGTGGCAATAAGACATTACATGGAACCTAAATATATACAACTATTTGTATAGCTTAGCCGTGCCTTTAGGGGTACAGTATATTATGATACCCACTTTCTATCCCTTTAACAATGATGTGCAGATGTACATATATCTCAATAGTGTTCACATAATACGTCCTGTTTTGATTTATACAATAGCGTGTATGTTTGTATCAATCGAATTCGCGATACAACTGCGTTTGTTATTGTAGATACAGGCTTTTAAATCCAATTCCACTAGTCTGTGGCATGATTCTAGGACACAATACACAATTGCGAATTTAAAGTCTGTTACATAACTAAATGAAGCGGTACTGTGATTCCGGTAGATTCACCACAATGGATATAGGGAATATTAGATACGATGATACTTTTGAGATGCAGTCTTCAGATGGTTCATTGATATTGTAGTGACACAGTACACATATACGATGCTAAGTGGTTGAAATCCGATGAAAAGAACAATTACTGTCCATTTAATGATAAAACTAATCAATAGCCACTAAAGAAAAGAAAATCGGAACAGTGCAATAAAGATACTGAACTGTTTTGACTATAATATTTGTATGTACAGTATTATCTAGAATGGGTCTCCCCATTATAGATAATACTATCCCTTCTCCTAAAATATTAATTTCAAATTTATTTTTTAACAATATATTATTAATATAATATGAATAATATTTTTTGCCTACATAAACTATCCCATATCCTCGCGCGGGACTAACAATCTTAAATTTTATCTAAATCGGTTAAACGGTTGAAGGATGAAGAGGTGACAAGCAGACAGACATACTTTTGCATTTATAATAGTAGTGTTTACATAGTGGTAGTGGATAACATAACATTTATTGGTTGCTGAGCGTGAGATTTGCTGCCCAGGTTGATGTGTTGTTCGATTTATCTATGATATTCTCAGTGGCAACTCTCTCGGAGTCTACATGTATGGTCGGTTATTGATAACGCTACCTAATATTAGAAACTATTCCTGCATTTTACATAAACGAAAATTCTCACGTCGCTCACTCGAAACAACTTAAACTACCAATCGCATAGTTACAGCGTAAACACATTAAGATAATTTATCATTTAAATTTTGGAAAAGTTTATGCTTGGAAATTTTTTATTATCTTGTCTTCGTGATTGTGTTTTTCAATGACTACAGCGCATTTTGCTTGCTTCAGCGCGCTTATCAGTACCTAATTATATCTTATAATGCTACAAAGAGATTGAAACCTGAACTTTTTTAGTTGTTCGTGAGGACAATGACTTTGAACGATAAAAACTGAAACTAGTTCAGTAGCTAGGTAACGACGATTCTAGAAGATCTACGTCTAGAAATATAATTATATGTATTTCTTTTCGTCTTCAAGGACTACGGTTGAGTTAAGGTCCGGGTTTTCTGGATATTATATTTTAGTTTCTTCAAATTATCATTAACTTATGACGCATGATATTAAAACGTGTGGATGTTTTTAATGTAATTGCTGCATGTCTGTCATGATTGTGTTGACATGAGTTTTTGTTGTGTACTTGACAATACAGTGGAGCCGTAACAAAAACTCGACAGTGTCATCATTTTGACCTTGCCCTGCTGATTCCGCATTTATTACCAAGGTCGGATGGACCAGGTTAGCTTACATGCTGATTCAAGAGTAACTTCGTAATAAAGGAAACTACACAAGCTAACCTTCTACAAAATAAAATTTTATATGGTTAATCTTATGGTACTTTGACCTCGCCATTTTTTTCTACTAATAGTTCATTCCACCATAATTAGTATACATGCCAAGGTACAACCAACGTCAATAAAATTTTAAAGATGTATTATGTTAATCATTTGATTCGTTACATTTGACGCAATGGACTTTGTCATTAAAATGTTTGTCGTAAGTATTATTTTCTCTTCTATTCTATTGACTTCCTTTTAATCTTTGACAGGACATCAGTACGTAGGATAGTTATGACGTAGTATCGAAGCTCCAATGTAATTATTATTGTCAACTAATATTATTTCAAATGAGCTGCGTTTTCGTATCGAATTGATTCACTCAAGCGAGATATTGGAGTTGAATTTGGAGTCTACAAAAAAAATATCCTTTAAAACAAATCTTATGTGATTTGTATGAACAAATCTACAATCGTGTTTATTTACATAATTAACATACAACGTATTAAGAAAAATCACATTAAGTAATTGGAAATCCCTGTTTATTTGATACAAGGATGTGGTAATAGGTAAAAAACCCCATTGGTGGCAAAAAAAATCGCAGTGATATAAACTCACAAAGTGATGATTACTGATGATGGTATCATTCATATTATCAACAACTAAACAAAGAGTAGTAATTTTGCTCAATGTGAACACCTTAACATTGAAATAAACAGTAGGTAAGTACATATATTAAACGTGATTTTCGGAAATGCAATTTTAAGTATACCGATCAGGTGAAATTTTGTAGACTGCTATATAAACTGTGATGATTCAGCCTCATGCAAAGGACCAAGGAGTTTAAAAGGACCAAAGCGATTAATTATACGCTACCGATGTTGCTCTGCCGAAATTGATATTACAAATAAAATGGTCTATATGCCTTATTTTTTTTATTTATTTATTAAATAGGCACTTCACAAGTAAATTAGCTATAATATATTTTTGACTTCGTTAAGTCTCTGAAAATACTTTCTTACCACAAAGAATTCTTACGCATGTACTTAAAGGTTCTTAATTATAATTAATTCCAGTTTTACGATTTTACGACGTCATTTGAAATAGAACATAACTTATGTGCAAAAAAAATTAACTACAGAACACCAAGTTAGAACAAAAACAAAAATCATTACCTACTACTCCATTTAATGGCAGAAGGAGCCTTGTAACAAATAGTTACAAAAGGTTTCAAAATTACTAAATGAGATGCAATAGGGACATAAGAATACAAAAGGTGACTAAAAATACCGTTGGAAATGGAAAGTAGGTATAGGACATTAGGCTAACGAGTACCAGGCTTAGGTGTATGTAAAAAATACCGAGGTTTTCTACTCTATGGTAGTCTTTTTCCAAAAATGTTGGGCAGTTCGCTCGGATCACCTGTCAATATCTAGATGCTACTGTATCTTAGTATTTTCAGTCAGATCTCCATAACTTGACACTGAGAGTCAAGCCTCTGACTTTCTATACCAGTTTTCCACCAGGACCGACCGCAATGGTTTAATGCTCTTCGAGGTACAGAGTGGTGTCCATACACTTAGAATAGTTACTCATCGAGGTCACATAGAGATCGATTATTACATATTCACAAGCCTCTCAAATAATACCTTCAGTTAACATAACATAACAAGTCAACTTAACTTGTAATGCATATTTTTAATAAACATCGCGCAATTATAATAAGTATTTGCTAAACCAGAGAATCCCAATTAGCGAAAATGTTAAAACATATACGTAATTTTAATTGATAATAATTAAATAAACAATTCTCACTATTTATAGAACATCACAAGTTCGTACAGCAAGACCGAAATTTAATAACCATCGGAATAGTGTTAAATGCTAAAACAGACAATTAAAAAAAAACAGTTACAAGCTGAGATCTAATATGACTATAGGTAATCACACGTTTTTTGCCACATAGTGCTAATTTCTAAGTAGTTGTATCTGTGTGCAAAAACTGACACTGAGTATTTTAATAATCACTATATTATGGAATCCATGGATTTCCCGAGTAAACAATTATCTTAGCAAAATTCTTCAAGGAATATCTAGAATTGTTGTTAAGCTTGTTGCACTTTGATGGAATTTTCCGAGTTCTGTCAGACAGACACAAAAACATGAATTACATGCTTATATTCAGCAAGGTTACTCTAAATTTGGTAGTTAAATACTTAACAGATTATGGATAACTAGCTGAGTCCCGCGTTCCATTTTTTTTACTAGTTAGTTAAATTTTTTTTTTCTTCGAAGACACAAAAAATAGAAGCTGTCACACACTTCTCCTTATCGTGTCAATGGCAATACA
The DNA here is from genome assembly GCA_905163465.1 of Craniophora ligustri. Lineage (NCBI taxonomy): Eukaryota > Metazoa > Arthropoda > Insecta > Lepidoptera > Noctuidae > Craniophora > Craniophora ligustri. Next base: position 9,049,638 of record LR990965.1, on the reverse strand, counting down.
ATGTTTAGTAATAATAGGCTACCTAATAGCGCAATACGTGTTACTATACTGCTCAGCGTGAATTAGCCCTTAGTGACTATAATGAAAAACACGGTTCGTCCGACTTGCGACTAGACCATAAGACCAAAAAGGCAGTCAAATTCAAAATCAGTGTCATAACCCCTATTCTCCATAAGCATTAAAATAAAATTTGAATAATACGTACATTATGTCCAGTACATACATGAAATTGTTATCATTCACGGCGCTTCCATGGAAAATCACAAAAACAAATGCGGCTTTTACAATGATGTTTTCAGTGTCAATTCCGTTGAAACTAGACACCATGAAGTGTGTAGTTTTTACAGTATGTTTTCCTTGTATCCGTCGATAGAAAAAAAAGCGTACTTGATGTTTATTTATAGAACTTTAGACGCACAGAGATAATTAATATAATAGATTGTTCTTATTGTTTTTATAAAAGTCTGATGTGTGATTTTCTTTATACATATAATTATTAATATGAATATATTTATCTATTTCCATGTAATACAAAAGTTAGTTACAGACTGACTGAACTAATATTACCGAACAAAAAATGTCTCTTATTTACACATAGCATTGTTTTATAGTTTTTAGTGTATCACTGCCTTTCATTGCTTCAGTGGTCACACCAAGTCAGAATTGAAATTTTTCTCTATAATTTGATTTTGGTTATTATATTAATACGCACGCTCCTTATCACCTTTGTATTAGAACCCAAAAAGATCAAGTGAATTGTGGATGTTCTTGAACCGCTCGGTCCGGGTGATCCTTTTACACTAATGCGAATATTTACGAGATAGTAATAAAATATTATTTACGGATTTTAGCGCGGAGGAGTAATATTTTTTACCAATATTTTTTATCATGCAGTGGATTCACACATCTAGAAACTAAATACCTGAAAGGCAGCACCTATGTTTTGTATACCACTTATTATTGAATTAAACTTAACTAAATTCATTGTTTTCTAAACTTGTTAAAGTTGGCAGCATATCTTTTAAAATTGAATTACATTAATCTATTGTCTAAGACGGTTTGAACAAATTTCATTAGCATCTATATGCCAAGTAAGTCTTGCTATATAGCATACAGATTACAAGACACTTTTCCGCTTATAATGAAATAATAATAAATGGAAAATAATTTAAATTAATTTTATGAGGTAGTTAATGTCCAGATGCATTAACCCTATACACGCAATCGCCGTCTTCACAAGGTAGATAGGTATTACATGATCCCTAGCCCTACCTAGAATGTTGCATATCATTGCGCAGCCATAACTAGTCTATAACAACCTACATGCCTTTAATGCGATATTTCACAACTAATTGATTTTAGTATTACTTCTCCAAGGAGTTTGGTTATCCAGATAAATGAAGACTAAAATTCTATCTAGATACTTTTGCTAGATTAACTTTCGAATAAGCAACCAGTACCAGCCGTTCAGTGCCTCTAGAAGTCTAGAAAGTTCTGAGCGGCTGCTGAGCTTGAAGGCCTAGTTTCGACATTTTGAACTTACGAATAAAGTTTTATTAGAAATAATTTTCTCCGAACATTAAGTACTAACGATGAGCTGAGCAAGCAGGCTTTTGTTACGGATACTAGTTTGTTCAAACACTACATCTTCTTGATTCGGATCAACTCATAACAAAAAATATGGATCCATTTCTATACCAAAATAACACAAATACAAAATATATTGGTCTCTCCAATTTATTGGTCCAAGAATTTGAAGAATTTAGCTAAAATCAATAATACAATTTGATCTTAAAAAGTACCTACAAGAAAACAGCTAAATAATAAAAACACAAAAAAATATTTTCACCCCAAACAATACCTAACAAATACCTACCTATAAACAATAGGTAGAACCCTAGCGATACTTTTACGATTTTTTTTAGGAATCCCGTAAATTTATAATTAAATATTTTGTCATATACACATAAGTACACTTATACTCCTCGAGCATAGTTGTAGATAAAAGAATATGTACCATCCGGCAGCAGGCAATTATTCTGCACAGTTAATGGTATGTTAAGTTGGGCAACAATAGAATGACGGACCTACCAAGGTCGGCACTTAGCAAAGATACCATCAGAATCAACTCCAGCGGCGTCTGTAGTCTTAGCATTTAATTCTAGTCTTATTGTTTGCATTACAACTAGTTATATGGCCCTGGATTGGTAAACAGGGGTCTCGAATTCAAGGCACGCACTAATCAGCTTATCTTCGTCAGGACGTTAACGCCACAAAGCACAATCTTTGGCTCTTCTTATCTAGTTATTGCCATTTGCAAGACTTGGTGGCTGTCTACCACGTCGTGGTAATCCTGTATCTAGGCAAATGTAGTAAAACATTTGAATAGATGTAATCTTCAATAAACAGTTCCTTTCGAAATAATTTGCGTAATACAAAATACGCGAAGACAAAACAGTGTCTTATCTCCTCTGGTTGTCAACCAATTATCGTTTTTCTTTACATATTAGCAGGATATCCGAAGAAAAAATGTATTAACATATTATTATCATGCACAAATCATGTCTTATTTTCCGAAATATTTGATTAAATATTCTTTCAAATTCTATTTGAGGGACATATTCTCTTAAAAACAGGATTTAGGGTAGCCTAAATCAATCAAAAAATTCTGAACTAACAAGAGAAAGCTAAGGAAGCATTACTAGGAAGGACAGCAAACCTCCCTAGCCATCAACCTCAACTGAAAGCAACGAAATATTACACTTAGTTGCATACAAAAGGAAAAAGTTCATTAAGAACTTAGAGTTTCTTATTACGGATAATTTAAATGACTAGCTTACTTTTATCAGATGGCATTGAACTATCCTTTGTTTTAACGGATAAAGTCTTATCTGACTATATTTTTTTAGTGAACACTCCCAGGTCTTGTCTATTCAAATATTGACACGCAATTTAGCGCAGCGGTTTGCCTCATTGTTAAGCTAACTAGATAGCGCTGTGTCATACCTAATGTCCAATATATTTATTTATTAAAATAAAATATTTCAAAAATCACACATTACACGAGAGCCTTCTAAATTTGACAGAAGGTCATTTGGTTTAGTAAATGGTTGTTGTCATACAAATTTTAAAATATTTCGCATAGCAGATCCGTTGTGGGCATGGATTTTGAATAAACCTTGAGATAATAAGCACCTATTGTTTAGCAGATCTTTCTGATTCTGCCTGTCACGTTGTTCCCTAAAGCCACATGATCGTCTACATTCGAATCAACCATGAAAATAGAAACCAGTAACCGAAACCAATTAGTACATAGTTCGCAAGTATGATTTGCTTACGGCATGTTAGCGCCAATACAGTGCACCGAGGTCGCAATACGAGCCGCGAGTCAAAGGATAATATGACCGATTAAATATTAAGGGTGCTAAAATACCGTCAATAGCCAAACTTTAGCAGGACATATGTATGTGGCTTAAAATGTGTGATTAAGATAAGATTAGAATTTATAGATTTCCGACACTTACGCAAATACTAGACATTGATTTTAAATTTTTAAGGCAACCCTTTTTACACGATGTCATGGTAAACATGGTAACCAACAAAAATGTTGGGTAGCTGTTAGTAAATATAACATCGAAACAACCTAAACCTCAGTCTGCCCGTAACCGTGAATGCTATAAGGAATGTAAACGTTGGATTTAAATACATAGTATCAATATGTCGCCATTAAATTCCATCCGCAAAATATTTTTTGAAAGAGGTAATGCATAGCCAGATCTCGGTTAAATTGAGCTGGCCGACTAAAATACCTCCGCCTCACTGAAGACCGTAGTGAAACAACAATAGTTATGTTTTTGCGAGTGAGTAAGGTTGCCAGAGCTCGTTAGGGGAGTGCCTAAGCTAACAGCATTGATTGTTGGATTTGCTGTCAGTGTAGTAACTCCCCTATTTTACGATATTTACGGCGTCGGCAACGCACTAACGACACCTCTAGTAGACTACGATAACTGCTTACTATCAGGCGGGCTGCATGTGTATGCTACTCTCGCCGTAAGTATAAAAATCTCGAAAAAAGTAGTTTTATTTATATTTTGATCATTCCATAGATTAATTAAAAGATTATTCAAGAAATATTGAAATATACTTTAGCTTTACCTATACATTCAACAAACATGAATTCATGGTTTTCATAGAATTCCTACAATAATAACATAAGGATCTTATTAAATCGTTCCGGTCTGCTAACTGGCGGTAATTGAGAAAATTCGTTGACATCAAAATGATAATTACGTCGACTCTGTATTTAATGGAATTCCCATGAACGCATGTTATTTGTTCGTACTGACAACTGCCATCAAATTTGAAAATTATTTAATTGTGTATTTGCGATGTTGCGCATATGTTTTCAGCAATGTAAAAACCTTTTAAAGGATTCATAAACATTTAAATAATATTTAGATAAAAAAATTCACACAGCAACGATAATGTATAAAAGTGCGTCATCATCTACTTTGCATATCGCAATATCATATCAATACAAATATGTAATTGTTATAGTGATTCCAAGTGCATCGCAGTATATAAACTTTTCTGAGAACTAGAAACTCAAGACGCGGTAAAAATAAATAATAGTAAAAACTTATTCAATTCTCTTACAATGTAGGTACCTAGAATATTTTAAATTATTTTCCATAATATATGTAGCTTTAATTATTAACTAATTAGTAATAAGAAGTTCTGAACAACGTAACAATCTGCGACTTTTGTACGTTTAAGAGAAAATGATTGTTCTCAAATATCCCATTCTTGTGGAACAAAAGTTTTTTGCGAATAAAATTTATAGTTACCTAGGTACCTACTTTAGAACAATTTCCTTTATAAAAATACGTTTTGTGATTATAATATAGTGAATGGTATATCTATTTATAATACAGCTACCTCGTAGTAATTTGGTAAAAGTAGCCGTTGTGTTTGTCTATGTAATAAACAGTTTATATGCCAAATATCCAAATCCGTTCGCGGTTTTTGCGTGATTGAGTAACAAACATCATAACATGACTACTTTCAAATTTATGTACATAAATATGTACATGTATGATTAGGATCGACTGACTGCTCTTTTGCCCTCACTACGTACTAAAAAGTGGATACACAGAATATACATATGTTATTTTGATTTAAGAACTGTGATTTTAAGGGCAAGCGCAAGATATACAATTTTTGACTTAGGCTGGCTGATTGAGGCATTTTTTATTACTATAAAGATAAATGTGGGATATTAGTGTTTACTATCTGGATTTTTTTAAGTAAGTTCCAATGTAGAGCTTATTAGTGTGAGTTTTCTAGTTTATCTAGGTGTGTAAGTCCAGTTTATTGTATTTTTGAAAGACTGTTTACTTTATCATTAATATTATTTTTGCATTAAATTAAAAGTGAAATGTCGTCTTGTATATCTTGTATATTTAGGTTGTTGATAAAATTAAGGAACAAGGAGCATTTAATAACTATGCAGGATAGTTAAGCGTTTAAAACCTCCGTTTCAAATGTCATTTGTGTTACTAGATGATGAAAATATTTAATCATACACAGAATACTCCGTCCAACATTTTTGTTTTCTATTGTCATATTTCATTTCTTTTGTCGTGTCTCGTTGCGGCACTTTACCTAGGCCAATTATTAGTCAGCAATTGAACATGTTACGGAAAGAACAGTTACAATGGCGCGTGTACATCACGTTTTAAGAATAATAGATCCCCTTTCGTGTACAACGTGTTCGCAGGTACATTAGGTATCATTTATACTATACAGCAAACTCTAAATGAGTAACTGCACGCGACTAGTGAATCGCCACGTTTTTTATTCAGGGTGAATAGCCGGTGCGACTTCTGTCAATCTGTATACAAAGTTACGGTTATTTCGGTCAGTATTAGGATGATGATGGAGCCTTCCATGCAATTAACGTAGGTAATCTAAAATCTACCCCACAATCAGATTCTATCACATCTGTCGTCCTCGAAGTGTAAGGCAAAGGTGTCCTTATGTACATCCACATGTTTTAGGTCCCGTGTAATAGAGGGCGAGCTTATTGCCATCAGGCGGGCACGAATCTAAACTACGAACAGCTACTGAGAATTGCCTCAGATGTTTTAACCTGTTTTAACCTTTAAATGTGATCGGGGTGTACATTAAACTAGACTTTAGACTTAGTAGTCTAGTATCTAAAGTCTAGTTTACTGATCTTTGACTTTAGACGACTATTTCATATTTTATTATTGATGTCGGATTGTCCTACTGACTATTTTCAAGCAAAATTCTAAGGCAATTCATTACATACCCCAGTGGTTTTGCTTTACTATATTGTACAGCATATCGTATTATTGAAAATCCATACCCATATTTATATTAAATATGCGAAAGTATTTCTGTTCGTCGATTACCTCTTCACACTTAAACCGCTGAACCGAATTAGATGAAATGTGGTTTGGAGGTAGCTTTTATCCCAGAAATCAATTCTTAAAAAAGTGAAAAGGCGGTTGAAAGTATGAGTAGGCATCGATAATTTCTTCAGAGGTGTAGAAATAAATAAACAGATAAAAAACAAAGGAAATTGGGTTAGTTACTAATTTACGCAGACAAAGTCGCGGGCAAGTTAAATTATAGCGGCTAGTTTAATTATAGATATAAATTATTATCTGTGGAGTTATGGACATAACATATTTTTTTGTCGAACTATATTTAGTAATCTGTGATTATCCTACGTATTAAATGTGCTTAGACTATGCGGAAATAAGCTTCTTAATAGGAGCCAATTATTCAGGCATTTTCAAAAATATGTATTAAAAAACCAGCCAATTGCGAGTCGGACTCGGGCACAAAGGGGTTCCGTACCATTGACTAGGTAAATCCCCCTCAAACTCTTTATTTTAAAATTGTATTGTTTATTATGAAAGTAAAAATACAACTGACTGTTTTGTGAATATTTCAAGTGCCTTTATTGATATCGAGCAAAAAAGGGCATACATCGCATTTGTTGTATGGGAGCCCCCCTTAAACGTTTATTTTATTTTCTTTTTACTATTTGTTTCAGCGGCAACAGAGATACATAATTTGTAAACAATTTTAACTGTCTAGCTATCGCTGTTCTTAATATACAGACTGGTGATAGACAGACAGACGGACCGAGAGCAAAGTCTTGGTAATAGTGTACCGTTTTTACCCTTTGGGTACGGAACCCTAAAAAAGAAGGAACCCGAAATAAGATCATTTATTATTTGAATATTTCATGTTTTATATACTAGGAGATGCTACTACGGCCATTAACCGAGCACAATAATTTCAAACTCGATTAACTGCCGGATTAAAACCTTCTACTGAGAATTCTTAAAAGAACTCAATAGCATTTAAATTAACTGACATTCAATTGATTTTATCTATTGCAATTGAATTTCTTATGGCAATTGGCCTTTGCGTGACATACCTAATAGATCCAAATATAATATTATAGTAGTTGACAAGTTAGATAGTACGATACATATTTCAACATTTTAAATTTTTCACGATCCCTATGTATAACTCAAAGGTGACTGACTGACTGACATACAACCTAACATACAACTGACGCACAACCTAAACCACTGGACAGATCGGGCTGAAATTTGGCATGCAGGTAGATGTTATGACGTAGGCAACCGCTAAGAAAGGATTATTGAAAATTCACCCTCTAAGGGGGTAAAACGGGGGTGCAAAGTTAATATGAAACTTATTTTTTTTTACTTAAATTGCACGCGGACGAAGTCGCGGGAATCAGCTAGTTAATTACATAAAGGTATGCAAAAAAGGGAATATAAGCCGTACGTTACGCCCTTATTATATTATATGTACCTACGTAAATATGTATTTAGATTGTATCAATATATCGAGATAACGTGACTTAATTTTCGCATAAGTGTCAGAAATCAGTACCTATTAATTACTCAATAATTCTGCTCGATCTAATCATGAAACCCTGAATCCCGCCGTCGGCTTAGGACCACTAAACCATGCGACAAATATTACTATACTAAATATATAATATTTAAACTTGTTCTATTTGCAAACGACAATGTTTTGACTGGAACTATCTATGTTTAAAATACTGCGAATGATAACCAACGTACCGTGCAACGCTTAGCGTATTGATAAATTAAAACTACTAAATTATACGCTTATACAAACATGTTAACTTATACAAAAATTAGTCCAACGGTAGTTAACACTGCCTACTGTGCTATGGGTCCCGGGTCGAATCCCGGTAGGGACAAATGTTTGTGTGATGAGCATAAACATTTGTATCTGAGTCATGGATGTATCTATGTATAATATGTATGTACTTACAAAAAAAAAGTTTTTATGTAGTATATCAACCGACAAGTATCCGTAACACAAGCCTCGTTGCTTAGCTCGGAACTAGATGGCGCTGTATCATAATAATAATATTCTGCGACATTTTACACAGCACCATCTATCTAGTCCCAAACTAAGCAGAACTTGTACTATGGGTACTAGACAATGGATATAATACTTATATACTTTTTTTGTAAATACATACTTATAATATATAGGAAACACCCAGACGAACAGAAACACTTATATTCATCACATAAATATTTGTGTCCCATCGGAATCGAACCCACAACCTCGTGATCAGCAGTCCGGTACTCGAACCACTAGACTACAGAGGTCGTCAATAATGCTCAGGAATATTTATTTATTATTATTATTTCGTCTTAAAATCTAATAACAAAAACTGCTATTTGTACAAGTCTTCTACGTACAAACTTCCAACTGATGCTTCACAGGTCGAGTAGTTTTCGAGATATCGTGTTTAGAGTGTGAGTGACCTTACGTTTTTATACATATATGTACCTGTACATATATATATATAGCGATATAAAGCCTATAATGTAGTTATACTCTATTAAATTATTAACGGGTAATTCAATTAAAATTGACTGAAATATAGTAACAACATGACCATCAACTCCCAAGATTAGGTCATAGGTTATAGGTCACCAGTTCAAATCCAAGGTTTAGACTTTTGACTTTTCAAAATCACGTGCTTATTAATTACCACTCGCAAGCCGTGAAGGTAAACGTCGTGAGCCTGAAAACTTGTCCAAGGTATTTATTTGACGGCGTGTGAAGATTTGCCTCTCTGTGTAAGAGAGGCGATCTCTGAGACCCTTATAGAAAAACGATGACGTGACAATGTGAACCCGTCAGAGACTGACGTTGATGAATGCAAATAATCTAATAGGTATATTAAAATCTCGTGATTGTCATCGAACTCCTCTGTAATGACTTCACTGGTTTTTATTATGACAGGTGTTGTGGCTGGCGCTCTCCAAAAAAATTTTTATTGGTGGACAATTTTTGTATGCATAAGAAATTGTGATAGCCCTAAATTTTCTCCCTGCAACAATATTTTAATTGTGATATTAGTATTTTTACTTCCATTCACTAAAAATAATTTATGTGGCAGAATAACATTTGCCAGGTGAGCTGGAATATTATATTATTATTATATCAGAGTTCTACTAATCAGGAAATTTTGGTCAGCACAGGTCGTAGATTTATTTGTCAAGTTATGTTCTCAAAAATAGTTCTATTAGATAGTATAACTAGCTAGTTGGCTCTCAATCTAATGCTGTTACATTTTTTTAATTTTTTACGAGGTTTAGTCAAAAGTTACATAATTACCTACTAAAGTCGGTCGGTTCCAGTTTATAACTAAATTCATAGAACAGCAATTGTATTTATTGAGGTAAAGTTGAGAATATTTACTTGTATATTAACTATTATTGTTAGAATATTATTTGCTCCTAAGAAAATACACTTATTTATGTGTCATTCAATTTGATCCTTATAAAATCCTTATAAAACATATAAAGAAAAGTTTATCGTTTACCAAATGAATACATAAAAAATGAAACAAAGGTAATCTAAAGCATGTTCCATTCTTGAACCTGCGGCCCGAGGTACAGAATCCGATCGCTCAGCCACTGCGCCAATTCACAATGTTGATTTTGTTTATCAAGCCGTAGGAATTTCCCTAAATTCTTTCCTAATAAAATCATGAATCCTATTAGTAGGTTGATTCTATTTAATGAATATTTTGAAACTGAGAGTTCTACTTTTACTACATTGTCATAGATTTACTACTTTCCTACTAGATTGTTATTGTGCCCCCGAGTTTGATATCTGAGATTGAAAGTTTTTAGAAAAAATAAAATTTATGGTGGTTGGTTCATATAATGTCCCTTTACTTAAGTTTTTAATTATCGCCACTCAAAAATATATATCCATCGAAGTTTTCTATCCAAAGTTAAACTGCGTATCTGTTACTTTAGATTGTGTGTAAAAAATGAGCGAAAAATACAAATAAAAATTATCATTTTGAATTCAATTCAGTAATTCAATAAAACAAATACAATAAAGTAACCCTAAAATAATAAAGTAAAAATATTAATAAACCAACAAACCAAACTTTGGTTTAAAAAATCTTTTAAATCCGCAAATCTATTTTACGCAATTTTATCCGCACAAATTTACCTTTTGTGCATCTTTCATTCTAATATTTATTTATAAAAAAAAACATATTTAATTGATTTTAATACATTTAAAAGCCTCTAAATATCAATTTCAGAATAAAGAAACCCAATTTATTCGTTCGAACCGTAATGAATTCAGGAAGTAACGAAATCAAAAACACTATCAAACAAATACCTATTGTGTGTCGATTTGTCACGATTAAACAAAAAAGTTGTTTAAAAAGTATTTGATTTTTATCCATTGTCTGTATTTTACTTCCCTGAGTAAATAAATTAACTAGACATTTAATAGAAACATTGTCGACTAAAATTTAAAACCGTTTAGAATCGACTAAGTATCTCGTAATTTTTATGTGGTTTAATTTTAGACACACTACAAGATAAACTTTAGTAAAACTATCGTTGCTATTTTTTTATAGTGGTCATTATCTATTTGTTTGTACTGTTTGTGATTCATGTACAATAAAAAATACATAACGACAATTGCCGCAAACTGTCGAGGAAGTAATTTTATATTCAATAATTTTCTTGATGCCCACTTGTTTGGCATGCCTATGCAATGGCCTTTAATACACGTATAAATACTCAATGTCAGCTTCTTATTTCACATTTCAGTATCTTAATTATGTATATATTTTTCATTTACGATTCACTCAACGATGGGCTAATTATTTTACTCGTACTTACCTAATTAAAACTTATTCACAACCAAATATCATCACTTCACTTAGGCTTCATTTGTTGTGACTCTTTCGTGTTTACTTTTATTTATATGTAAGCTAAAATCTCCTTCAATAAACTTTTTTTTTATTTCAGGAATCAGAAATTCAACAATAATTGTTTATTTTAATTTCTATAGTTCTAAAATAATTGTTTATAGTTCGTGTGTTCGATTTTTGAATATGCAAATCGCGCGCGAAATCCTGCGCAGCGATCCTAGGTGCGCGCGTTGGTCACAAGCGGTAACGGTTAGGTGAATGCAGTTAGTTCACACCGGCTCACATTCTTAACCATTTCGACAAGACGTCTACGAGCGGATGTCCACAGCCAGTCGCGAACATCATTGACCGTCAATAGCAATTGCTTGTACGAACACGAGGAACGATCGATTGTTTAATATCATTTCGTACAACAATAACTCCATTCATCAAATTCGGAAAAGTACTGTTGATTCCGGGTAGGGATACAGGTAAAAAAACTGCGAATTTATAGGTTTGTTCGTATTAACAACATTCGTCCGTGACCCGTAGGTAGTTACGTTCACATTCGATGTAATCGTGTACGTTATTATCTCTGATTTGAGGCTCGAGTTGGTACACACCAATCTATAATAATTATAGATGTTGTTACTCTCAGGACCTACTTTTCCCGGTCGAATATAATATTAATAGCTTGATGCTTGTCGTAATATGCTATAAATGTAGTACTTACGTACAATACAGTATTTTAGAGTTGTTGACATAATAAAATATCCTTGTTTCAAGTACTAATTCGTTGTCAAAGCAAGCTAAATGTTCGTAACTGTTAGACCATGACATATTATTACGCTGTGTCCCTGCTGAGTAAATTGTAATTTGATAACAACAGGTCTACATCGCTACACTCTATTTAGTGTAGGACATTGACAATTATAGTATTATCTACACCTACATAATTATATATCTTTAGACTTGTCAGTACCTTTTATTGTTTATGAAAAAGAACTTCGATGTCAATAAAATGAGCGTAAAAAATTAGATTTGAGCCTACTGAATTGGAACTAAAAGTTTAGTTAGAAAATGATCTCAAGATAGTCAAGTCTTCCCATATTCTTATAGAACATAGTACAGTAACCATTTCATTTCTGACCATAATACCTCCCATATGATTCAGGCTCCAACCAATGACTAGCTTAATGAATGGTATAGGCCTAATGTAGAAATGGACAATAAACCAATCAACTTAGCCTATCGCAGTGGATAGAAAACAAAGGAACAATAATAATCAAATTTCTATGTACTCCGTACAGAAAACCTTCGTTAAAACTGTAACGTAAAGGAACCGGGCTTACGAGAGGTTGTGATTTGTCAAATAGTATTTCAAAGCCTTCACAAAACATAATGAGGCTTACAAAGACTTAGCGTGACGAAACCAATTTACATTACTTGTGAACTTGCTAGTTTAACTTTAAAGTGACAAAACATCACACTTATAGGCATACTTAGATACTCAAGTATTTTATATACTACTACCTATGTTTGAGAATACAATTCAACACGCACGACTTACACGAAAGAATACTTTTAACTATTTTATTTGAAACTAGGTCCTAATAGCTCCTATTCAAGGAAGAAGTCACTGGCTCCTGAAACATAACTACTTTGTATCTAGCTGGAGTCAGGCCCAGTAAAAATAATGTATTTGTGTGTGAATGCAGAGAATGATCACTTTTTTGCCTCCCCGAGGATATACCGAAAATATACTTCGATTTCTCGTGTAAGCATAAGACTCTTGAAGCAGATATTTGCGTGTTACCTATATGAGTTATCGAAAATTTTTGGCTGAGTATCCCGGTAGGATATAACAAAGGAATGGGGGCTTTCAACTTAAATGTCATCATCAACAAAAACAATCAAATGTACGCTAGCTTTTCCGTAATTACTGAACATGCCATACCATCACGCCCGTCGTCTCCGAAGGGTTAGGCAGAGGTGTACTAATGTATACCCACGTTTCACCGGTATGTTTTAGGCAGCCATGTGAGAAGGCGAGCCTTTTGCCTATTACAGAACCAGGTTAATAGCCTTTTTAAACTCATACTTTAGAAACAGTTGTTAAAAGTAATAATGTTTTGCATAAGGTTTTCGCTGTTATGATAGCTTATAAATAATATGACAATAATAATTTGACAAGGACAAATACAAACGAACGGTCACTTAATAACATTTATTCGTTAATACATAGCCATGGCAATATAACTTAAACATTAACATTAATCCAAAACTTTCACACAAATATACTAAAATGTATCTTATTGTGTAGTCAAATCATAACTCGTTGTTAATAATCACTGACACAATAACTGCTAAATAAAAGTTTATTTTATGGTATATTATTGGTCCAGTCCTAGTTTACTAAAATGCTTTCACTCAGAAGTTACTTCATCAGGTGTTTATCTGTACTAGATACTATTTTAAACTTTATCTTCACTTATACCATCTGTTTCGATTGTTTTACCTTGCGGTAGTTCATTCGTCACTATGTCCAAAGAACCATTTTTACTCAAACCGCAAGCAGCAAACACTTTGCTACCGACGTCATGTTTCTTTACACAATACAGTACTATTATTAATATTGTCAACAGCACTACGATTGCACCTACAATTATTGGTGCACTTTGGTCCATGTCACCTTCACCAAGTACTGCTAATTTGACGTTTTCCTCTTTGAGGAATTTTTGGAGTTCCGAAAAGTACTGTAGTATGCCGTCAGTAGAAAGTTCCGTCTCACCAGTGATCGCCTGAAGGACTGTTCGCCAGTCCTCACTAGCACCGAGGGCCATACCGTCACTGAAACAAACTCCAACGTTAACATTATGATATAACTGATCCAATGTCTCTACTGCTATAGTCCATTTTCTCTTATTTATCTATGACTCAGTCAATATATACATTTTAAATGGATACTATTCATTCTTCTATTCATAAAAGCAGTCAGAATCAAGGACAACTAAAATATAAAAACAAAAAAAATATTTAGTAACTATTTTCAGAATAAATAATCCTTTAAAAGTATTAACTGATTAATACATCTAATAAATACTATATGTGGTAGCTTAGGCTCCTGAAATAGTATTGCATTTAAATATAAGACAACCCATATTGCTCATGATTATCATCGACCACAATAGTAGTTCATTTACTACTGAATATAGGTCCCTCTTGGCCATTGAAATGGTTTTAGTTATGTGCCGACACATCTAGGTTTCTCTCCCATGATATTAAACATGAAAGCCATGCATACAGAGCAAAGCCATATAAACACATTGCTTATTTTTTTTTATCTGATTACACCTAACATACACTTCCGTTCATATTTTTATGCAGGCAGGAGCATTTATTTGCAAGGAAATGGTTGGAGGAAAATTTCGTCAAAATTCTGATGCGTATGGCATTGACAATATTGCACATTATAAACCAAACAGCATAAGGTTGAAAGATCAAGTACGTGCAATGGTGCATGGTACCTAACTAGCCCATAGCATAGGTTAGATGCTGTGACTTTATAGGAGATAAGATTTTGTAATATAATATGTATAAATACTGTACAAAAAAAAATAGTTTTTATTGAAAACGATTGAAAATATGAAAATTATCACCTTAGGTAATAGTAAACGGATTGTCTAAAAATAAAATTTGGTTTATTGACATTTTCGATTATCACATAAACATAATTTTCCGCAATACTAAATACCTATCGGTAAACGGGGAATTTTTCAATCTACTGCACATAAAATGTAGTTCCTAAATGTAAAAATCTAACATATATTTAGATAGGGCAGATTATCTAACAAGAAGGAAATGAAAAGTTATCAGTTTCTCTTTGAGAGATAAACATGAATTAATTAGTTTACTCGTGCAAGACCTTTATGACAGAATTTAATGAAATTTTGCAATAAAACCTATTAATGGACTTTTAAATCACTACTCTACACTTTAAGTATACTGCATCTCTTATAAATCAGTCGATTTAATTGAAGCAGGAATTCTTTCAAAAAGTACAGGTTCAAAGTTCTCATCATTTCTCGCGTGCATGCAATACAAAATGTGTGAATGTGGACGAAGCAGAAGTGGTAAACATGGAGCGTATCACGCGTACTGTAGTTTCTGCCGCCCCCCATTGGAATAATGCGTGAGTATATTTATATTCTACCTTGACAAATGTAAATTACGGTATCTCATCCTTGAATAATAAAGGGTCAACGATACATTTTCCTTCACGTTTTAATTAGGCATACATTATACCTGAGAAGTTTTCCTGCTTCCTTCACGCCGTATATAGAACATTCATGCAGAGGTCCCGTGTGATTCGCCCGTTTACAAAGCGATAGCAGTATTTGGAATTCTAAAACATGTGATATCAGGTATCTGCAAAGAAAAATATATTGTCAATTTCCTTGTTCAGTCGTGAGTAAAAGAAAAACAGTAACTTATAGTTATTAAATTCATAATAATAACAAATTCATAATAATAACAATGGACTAAATGTGCGACATAGGTGTTTAAAAAATATAATAATAAGTTTAAATAGTTCAAAAATGATATTTAATACATAAAGCATGCGTATTTAGTACATTTTGCCATTTAAGTCACCTTCATGTAAACATAAAACTACTCGGTGTGAAATTATTCCTCACAGACAAATGCCTTACGCTATTAAACTATGTTTGTGCTTTTCTTTGCACTAGTTTTTGGTGATTCAGAGACCCCTATAAAATAAGACTAACTAGGGGAACAGATCTTATTTAAATCTAGCAAGATCTTATTTTTCTTTTGTACACTAAATTTATGAATACTTTCCCTGATTCATGCAACAATAAACATACTTACGTAATGTATTGAACATGAGACACTACATGGTACTTCGCCGCTGGGTCCAGATCGGTTTCGTTCCTCGGTACTGGGGGCGATACCCCTGTCTCCTTTATCCTGGAGCAAAAAATACAAATTAATCATATCCCTGCTTTTATACCACTGAACTTTAAGTCTGCACTAAAAGCATATAATTGTACAATGGCATGCAGGAATGCCGTACCCTATGGACAATCGAACCATCTTAATTAATCACGCCTTGACGAGTTTGAGGCGGTTTTGCCTTGTAATTTCCCTGTTTACATTAAACCGTAACCACTGTACTGCTTCATCATCAACCCATTTCGTGTAGCAGATTATTGATTAGACTATAGTCCACCACGCTAGCCTAGTGCGAGACTACGAGTAGGCAGAGTTCATAATCAATCGCTAAGGAATAAAAGATTCCTCACAATGTTTTTCCTTTATTGTAGTTACTGCTCAGTGGTAGAATATTTGGCAATGAAGTGATACTATAAGTATAGTAAATAAATAAAATAAAATAAAATATGGTATGTTATTTATTCATTACGTTACATTAGTGTTCAAAGTGATAACACTAGCACCATTTTTTTTAATTCCTCGATTGCAAACAATTTCATTAATAAATATGCAATTGTGTTTAGTTCAGTGTAATCGTCATCCTTCTAAAAATAATATGTCGCTTTAATTATGACATGTTATAGCCATCATTATAAAAGCCTTTCTTGAACTTCTTTGATACATAAAGATACACTACCTAAAAAACTACCTTAATACTTTATGTTGTATATTTTCCTACCAATTATAATGTTCATCTGCTAATACCCAACAACCCAGAACAAGATGATGCCACTAAGAGATATCAATAAACTGGTTTATTTACAGTTAACTGGTGCCTTTAACTGGGCCATCTGTATCTATTCAATTAGTTATAAGCAATCATAGTTTTTTGCTGGTGAAAAAAAAATTACCATAGAACTATTTACTACAGAGCTGTTACCATTGACCTGGCGTAAAACAGTCTGAATTATGTAGAAGTAATTAAAAATCCTCTATCATTCCTAGGTGTATGTTTTTTTGGATTTAGGTATATAATTTTCAGTAGCTCAAAAGAGTTTTGCTACATTGTTTTTTTACTCTTAAGCGAATACTACATTTAATCCCATCATTGAGGATAACAGATAACAATAAAGGCTAAAAAAAAAATTTGCTGTGAATAAATTCGCAAGAAGTTTAATTGACGATCAATCAATAAAAGTCTATTATCATACCTAACCATACTAACCTAACCATAGAGGATTAAATACTTCTAGTAAAATCCATTCCATACAAATAAAGGTAGGTACCAAAATGCAGACACACGTACGATTTACATTACC
Source organism: Craniophora ligustri (assembly GCA_905163465.1). Lineage (NCBI taxonomy): Eukaryota > Metazoa > Arthropoda > Insecta > Lepidoptera > Noctuidae > Craniophora > Craniophora ligustri. The sequence goes on along the minus strand of LR990965.1, from coordinate 9,032,079 downwards.
AAGTACTGCATTTAATGCAATGAACAAAAAAAAATGATTTGGTAATTGCAACTTGTTTTTAAAGTGGTCATGCTAGTTATTGAGAAATATTTTCCATAGATAATATTAAATATGACAGTTACTTATGAGTGCAATGTGATAAGTAGGTAAAACTGGAACATATACTTGATGATATTTTTTTTGCGGTTATAATTTATATTTATTTTGGCACATTATTAAATTAATTAAAAACTACTAGTTACAAACTTAAAAATAAATAAATAAAATATATATTTTATGTTATAGGGCGTCAAAAAACTCGTCCCCGTCGTAGCTGCTGCATTACGCTTGGGCCCCTTGCTACGCCCCGCATCGCTCTCTCTTTGTGGCGAAACGGTCGACAGCCTTGGACACCATGGCTTATCCTGCAGTGCAGGTCGTATAGCGCAGCACGCCAATATAACGATATCATCCGTCGTGCCCTTCCTCCGCCAGCGAGGCTCGGCGTAGCAGCCGTTTGAGAATCAAATGGCCTGTTACGTGACGATGGCAAGAGACCAGACGACATGTCGTTACTCCCTTGGAAGTTGGGTAGGCCTCTGGTGTGGGACGCAACATGCGTAAACACTCTAGCGCCACCCCATCCTCCCAGTTTGGCATGCCGTGCTGGCGCTGCTGCTGCAGCTGCGGAGACCAACAAGCGGCGAAAATATATCAATTTATTAAATAGTTATATTTTCGAGCCGTTTGGGGTTGAAATCCTTGGGTCAGGGCCAAGTGCCTTAGCACTTTTTAAAAAAATATCTAAACGCTTGGTCGAAGTTTCACGTAACCCAAAGGCTGGTCTATATTTCGGCCAAAGAATTAGCATTGCCATTAATCTTGGCAATGCCGCCAGTCTTCTAGGCACTCTTTCCCCTGACAGCTTGATGAAGTTGCTTTAAAGGCTTGACAAACAAAATATAAGCGACCGAGGTAATAATAGTACCGAATTTTACCTTTATAAAAATGTTATTTATAAGAAAAGATATGTATATTATCATATACATATAAATATGTGTTACATAATTATTATCACGCCTGAATACAAAAGGATATGATTAAATACACTGATGAACACAGTGTAATTAATCCAATAGTTAAAACACGTCCAGTTTCCAATTGAATATTTAAAAAAAACTTTCATAAAACTTTGTCCTGATAATAGCGAACAGAACAATTTGCCTAATCAATCGAACCGTTCCCGAGTCATCTCTATCACTCTGTTACTCATGTCATTCTGCGGTAATTTATTTTTTAAGCGACTTCAAGACCTTTTTTCTAGTTTTAAGGGTATGAAGTAGGTGCCGATGATGTGGTGGTTTTAACCACCCCGCTCAAGGTCACTGGCGGTGGGTGTACTTACTATTACGTTTGGCTTGGCACCTTCCTACCTTTAAAACTAGAAAAAAGGTAAAACTGTATGAAGTTATTTTTTGCTTTTTAGTTTTTGAAGTTGGTTTTTCTTTTTTTTTAAAGTTATTTTTTTAATTTTTTTATTTATACTTATAGATTCCTTGCCACCTAGATATACCTGATTTAATTTACAAGTGTTTTAGGAAACAACACATTCTTATAAATAAATCACGTAGTACAGAGTTTTTTCAGGATATTTTGCTAAGAACAAGTTTGTCCTTTGTTTTGCATGATGGAAAGCATGATGAATAAAACTGTGTGCCGCTAGTTTATCTAATTATTTTCTATACTTACATAAGTATACAATATAGACAAAATGTAGATTTTTGTCTGCATTCAATTATGAAAAGTTTATATTGTATTGAAAATACGTTTTAAAAGAAACCTCATTACATATACCTTGAACAATCCATTCGTATATCGCTTGTAAACAAACAACTACAAAAACTAAATTGTCATCCTGACCTTTGTAGTTTCATTAATTTATTTTGTCACCGCAAAAATAAGCCAAAAAACTAACAATCATATTTATAATTGGAGGTGTGTTATTTACCTGAGATCCCACCAGTGCTGGTTCCAGTTTTCCAAACTGCTGTTCCCGAAGACATCCCACCGCCACTTATCCAGAACGTAAGCGTAGGCCATCAGCGGGAACTTCTCTAGAGCAACCCACAGGAGATGGTTCAGTGTCACCTCGGGGCCGGTTTCAACCTTCACCAAGTTCAGGGTCTTCAAATGTTCTGGCGAGGTCAACTGAACGGCGACGATATCCGAGATTGCATCGTGGAACGCTGGTGAACACGATCATAATTAAATTATAATTATTCTGCATCACGATTCTGGTCTTCGGAAAGGTCAAGCAAAGGTATTTTGTATATCCAGAATTGTCCTTTAACAGTATGCCATTCTAATGTATGATGTGTGTTGGTAGAGTATTGGCGAGCTTGTCGCCTTTCTAAACTTCGCAGCAAATTAAGACTAAATTTATTTTATATCATAAACTATAAAAAAAGTTAGGGCTATTCGCCACATTTACCACATACACACAGGAATTCAACCCCCAATCTGTGTTACTTAATGTGTGTACGTACACTTATGTGTAGACTAAAACTCTAGAAATATTAATGTTATGTTTATATTTCTCATAACCGACAAATACGAGTATCTAGTGATATAATACCTATACCCACTCATAGTTAAACATTTTAAAGGTTTTACTCGTATCATACTTTTCAATACTTTACCTGATGAAAAAATTATGAAAATTTTAGAACTAGACTATGAGACGAATAAAATAATCAGTCAAAGAGTTTTTCAATTGAATTTCTAGAATTTATTTTTTCCAACAACCAACTTATTGCAGACACAATAGAAAATTAATGGTCCGCCGCTTTTAGCCGCTTTATTACTCTTAATATGACGCTTATAATACCTTTCCGATTGATAAACTGATTAAAAGTAGAAAATGATTGACTTTAAACAATAAAAAAAATTGTTTAATAACGAATTGTAGATAGGGTTATGTCAACAGGCACAACATATAACTTGCAACCTGACAATTTAGTATTACATTACAATGCTATATTGTCAGGTCGGTTACGTTGTCCCTATACAGGTACCCTGTTTTGGTCTGAAACCGGCAGTCGAAAGTTCGAGAGTATTATGAACTTTTCATGAGGAAGGAAAGATATGCTGAAGATACATATTAAATTTATTAAATAAAAAATTGGGTTGGACAGACTGTGCTGTTTGAGAATCTTAACTCTAAAATAATACTTTGGATTTCAGAACATAAAAGATATCATAACAATTTTACCTCCTATCTAATTAGCCTACTGCGCATGCGGCTTTAAATCACAAGCAGTTGTCAAATTGATCAAATCGACTGTTATATTGTACACAATACAATAACATACCTGGATTTGGTCCATCTCTATACAAAGGAGGTAGGTTTCTGTAGTGTTTGAAGTATTGAACATGCCCCAGAAGTCTAGCAGCTCGTGATAATCCTACTACCACGTCAGTCACTTTCTCGCCGCACCATTTTATTCTATAACAAATGCAAGTTGGTGAAATTTATGTTATAAGATCTTTACTTCATCTCTTATATGCATCTCTTGCAAGTCTTGTCGATGTGTCTAATCAGTTATTATTAGATTAGGTACTGATTAACGTATAGAAATAAATTAGGAGGATATGGATACGTATTAAAATTCAACGTTAATACTATGAAAGGCTGGCTTTTTTATCAGTTTTTATTTTAATTGGTTAATGATAAAATAAGAATGTAATAGTACTTATATAAGGTTCTATGCAATTGAAAATATGACGTAGGAAGTACCTAACTTCGGTCAACCCCCACATCACATCACATTTTTAGCACAATTAATTTAAATTAACTTTTAAATAAATTGTAATTATTACATTAATTGTACAATATTAGAAACTCAAATTAAATTACTCCTTTACGGATTGTTTTATACCGCGATAAAATTCATAAAAAGTGCTTTTAATGCGTTTTTTTTTCATGGTAATATTGTACATGAACACAACTTTACAGCAGAATTGTCAAAACAAACAGGTAGTAGGTACTGCCAATAAGTCACGTACTCACTTAATAGATTGATAAAATTAAATAAAGAACTAAAATCTATTATAAGCCTGAAGGTTGCTTTTAGATACATTTGTACCCTTCTATTCGCGATATTTAATGCGAATAAACATACTACAACTTTAGTTTTTCATATTAAATACAGAAAAATCTTGTAGTAATTGATTACTAACATTACTAATTTAGCGCTAATTGCCTAACCATTTAACCATGGATTTCAAAGTTATGAGGTTTTGAGTACGAGAATAAGAAACGGATCTCTAATAAGTAATGATCACTCGCTTAAACAACTAAGGTCAAGACGAAATTCGCACACCTGAGAGATTTTATCACTGCAAACTCCAGTTAATCCGCAGTAGATTATAACCTAACCGTTCTCATTCTAAATGACTGTCTTGTGCAGTAGTAATAATAAGAAAACATTTCAAGAATAAAATTAAGAAGGTATCTTAAAATGTATCTAAGCTTATCATTATTGAAATGTCCTTTAATATGAAAGTTGCTAGTAACGCCATCTATTGTCAACTTTTTAAGTCGTCAATATCTTTGACCATGCGCAATTTGTCGTTTTCGGATGAGGAAAGTATATCGTATGAGTAAGCTTATTGGTAATATCAAAAACAAATTTACTTGTAATTAACTCCGTCACACATATCGTGGCTGGATGGCAAACAGTTGGCTGTAGTCATAGTCTCTCTTATGTCTTCGTAGGAATCCTTCGCGCTATCAAATCCAAGTGATTGATGAAATTCATCAACTGCATCAAACAGATCCTTGGACTGCAAGGTGTCATTAGCCGGTAACTTGGGTCTCATATGATCCGCATACGCCACCACTTTCGGATAGATGGCCTGCCATTCTTGAGCCCACAGATTCCCTGAATTTATTTAAAACATATAAGTAGATAAGATGTATTTTGCTCAGACATATATAGTAGGCAAAATTAAAATGAGGATTAAAAATAGGAAAGAATTGTTGATACTTTGATATTTATTATCACTAGATACATCTTCAATTTATACTATGATTATAATAATAAATATTGTTGTTCCAATATTTATTATCACAATCATTATCTCTGGGAAGTGAGAAAAAGAATTATTGCTAACATAATATGAACACAGCATTGCATCACAATTTTTTACAGGCTCCTTAAGGCTTATAGTAACTCACCTAAAATATGTGCGGGAATTAATTTATCGTTACTCTTCAAAAGGTCTTTGTAAACGAATTTCAGTTTAGCTCTGACGTAATCATGAAGTAAATCATAAAACGGTTTTATTTCCTCCCAAATTCTGTCAACGTTTTCAACAAAATCATCATCTTCAAAGGCATATCGCCACATGTCACCAGCATCGGTGAAATTTTCTGATTCCGCCACTCTGTTCATTCTTACCACGTAATCTTTGAATATTGGCCGTATTTTCTTGCCAGTCGTATCGCGATAAACTTTCCAATAATACGCCAGTTCTTTTGTATCGTTGCTTGTTTTAAAGATCGATATTACGTCTGGAAAAATGTTTGTTTTGTTAACAGCAAATACGATTACGTTTAATGCTTTGGCGTGCAATGTTCGAAATGTTTTACATGGAATGACTGAGAGAACAGTATTACTAATAGTCCGGTATGTACTGTTGCTATCTCGCCTGTCGTTCCCGAAAGGGTTACGCCGAGCTGTCTGCGTAACCCCAACATTTCGCATCCATCAACCGGGCACGAATCCAAACTGAAAATTCAAATAACACTTTTCTCGACCTGGGAATCGAACCCTAGACTCTCTTGCTCAGCAGTCGTACTTTACTAACACTAGACCAACTAGGCAGTTGGCGGGTTAATTAGCAATAATAACTAAGTGAGAATGAAAATAAGTAAATAATACTGACTGACCACTCATCGTTCGTACCGAATCTTCTGTATTACAAGTTGAATTATAAGCACACACATTGACGCGACTCCATATTCTCTGCATCGTGTCTATTTCTTCTCTTTGCTGGAAAAATATAAAACGACACCGTTTAGCAAAAGCTTTGTAAAGCGTGTTGGTCTACAACCATAATATTACTAAATGTCACGTACAGTTTATCATTTAGCCAACCCGCAGTAGACTAGCGTTGTGGACTATATCCTAATCCCTCTCAAAAATGAGAGGAGACCCGTGCCCAGCAGTGGGACAAAAATGGGTTGATGATGATGATCACAGTTTATCATACAGATGACAGTTTATCATATTATGGCGTTCAATGGTGTAATACTTTGATGGTCTCAAGCATCTGGTTGATCTAAATCGGAGGAATCTCATACCAACACAAATTAGAGAAAAATATGGGTTTAACGTCAACAATTTATATAGTTATTAAAATTAATTTATTTTTCTGCAATAACATTTTTATTACTAAGTTCTTCATGAATAGTTAATAATGATGATCATATTTTTAGAACATAATGGATAAGGCAATATATTTATTTGTGAAACTGTTGTTGTATTATGAATAATACAAAACATTTTAATTATTATTTATGCAATACCTTGCTTTGTGGCATTTGAACATTCGTTCCACGTTCCTTTATGATTCTTATTTTCCTTTTCATCTTTGGATCATTCAAGAGCTGTTCATCGTTCAAATATTTCTTTTTTAATATATTCCAATATTGTTTCTTTATTTCATCTTCTTCAGCGGCAATACGCACCTGAAAAAATATTAGATAACACTATGCAATAAGCTGTGGTAGCGTAGTGATGTGACCAGTGAACGAAGTCGAAGATTCCGAGTTCAATCCCAAGGCATGCACCACTGACTTTTAGAAGCTATATTCGTAATTATCACATGCTCAAAAGGTGAAGGAAAAACATCGTGAGAGAATCCGCGTGCCTGAAAAAAATCCTTGATGGCTATTAGCTAACGCAGTGGACTACTAGCTAAACTCTCCCATATGAGAGAAGATTACTATGCCATTATTGCGATTATGTTATCTTACCATTTTATTTTTCTTAGCTTCATTATTTATATCTGTAACATAAGACCAGAGAGCATCTTGTGACGTTTTGCAAACATCTAAACTTAATTTGTCCATTTCTTCCATGAACACATCGACAGTCGTATTAACTTTATCTAAATCTTCAAGCTGATATTTAAATGTTTCAACTATATCATTCGTCTTAACAATTAATGTATTAGGATCTAATACAGTTTTCATAGCATCGTCTAAGAACTTCTTTTCTTTAACTTCGTCAATATCTGTTTCTATTTCGTGACCGCTTTCTTCAGATTGGTCCAATGTTTTATTAGTACTAGTTTTTTGTGTTTTCTCATCTGCGGATATGTCTGATGTTGGATTCGGTGAAAACTGTACGGCTATAGACGTCGAAACTATTATTAGAATGCATGTTAATCGCTGTAACAACAAACATGATTATTGTGTGTCTTCCAACCGGTGCATTGTTTATCAACAGAACCGTGTGTGTTGAACAACACTTTGGCACATCCTGTCTTCAACAGGACGTGCCGTTCACATAATATTATCAATGGAATACGAATGGAAAACCTTAAGGCCAATGTTAAATGTAACAGCCGTATCAGATATCGCGTGAGAACGATTCAACAATAGTCTAAGTGCAGTAGCGTAGTTGGATAATGACCATATCCTCTGTCTTCTATGTTGTCTAGTGACTCGATCTCTATCATATTTCATTTCAAACTATTTTAAGCTGGAAGCAAGCTATTTGTTTTTATTACTTCCTAAAATCAGGAACTATTGGTATAGTATTGATGGTAACTATACATATTATGCGTGTAATGGTAACATGTGTTGTTGATGTCAGAATAATTATCGCATCTTAGTTAAGATGATCTCATCATGATACTGCTGAACTGTATAGAGCACTGTTGAAATCAAGGATGCAAAAACAATTATCAAAGTCATGTTAGACTTATTAATGCATATTTATCTAATAATTAAAGCATTATTAATTACTTCAACTAATCAAGTGCCAAGCCTAGGCATAAAACAGTAGTGTACTATAAACAGAAGTTTAATAGCAACCAACTACCTGCCTTATCACACTTACACTTACACTAACAGCGGAAGAACATAACATAATTGTACAACCGCTTTAATGTTTTAGATTACACAAAGTAAGAAATAACAATGCATTTTTATATGAAAAAGAAAAATACCCACTGTGAATATCATCATGTTAGTAGCACAATCCACAGCTGTGTCAACGTGAACAACACATATCAACCGTAGCACTGCACCCACCACATTTTCAGTTCAAGACTATGTTGTAGAATATTGTAACTATCGTGTCTCGCGAACCAACGCTAGGAGACGACAACGCGAACACAACACACTCTCTGTTTCACTTGTTACTGGTTGTTTGTGAATACTGCGATGTGTTTGATCGTTTTGTGGTGGATTTTTCAAATTGGAACAATCGAACGGCTGTTTTGTTTTGAAAACGTAGAACGGTAGCGCGGTGCGGGACCCGCCTGCATGCGCGAGCGCATTGTTATGCCACATACAAATGCCTACCTCAATTCAATAGCTCGACGGTGTGTTCTCGTGCGACCGGACGTTGCTCGCACCGCACTAAAACCTTATTATCGTCGTTTGTTTATGGATGTGGTCAACACACGGATTAATAATAATTATGACATATAAATTACGTTAGACTTACTAGTCCGGAATGACATCAATTGCAGTAATCTTCTTTCTATAAATCTTATCAGATGTTCAAGTTAAAATAAAATCACATTTTTAATTAAAACTACTGGATTTATCTTAGTTTAAATAAAAAGAATAAGAAAAAAAAATTGTTCATCATCAACAAGCATCAACTAAATCAGTAATTTAAAAATGGGTACCGGGACATCTTAGGCAACAAACTAGTCCTGTGTCACGCAGCAGAACCTGAGCCTATTTGCACATTACCCTAAAGGACATGTATTGTTAAATACCACTAAGCATGCCGTCGAGCATGCTCCCTATGCTATGAAGTCTGACAAATTATATGTAAACCTTAGCTTAACGCTCAGCAGTACAATAACGTCAAGTCATTCTGCTTAAACAAGCATATTTTCAAACTTATGCTGAGCGAAACACAAACACGCAGACGGCGTGAGTAGATTGATGAAACGCCAGTTCACTTTCTAGGACAAAGTCAACAAAAAACGCTGATATACAAGCGCAACAATTCATTCGGGGCAAAATATCTTAGGGTCAGATTAAATAAATTAACGAGCTCACTCTTAAGTATATCCTGCCTTTTACCAGCAGCAATTGTGGTGGTTGTGACAACCTATTTCATTCGTAATAACTCCAAGATCTCGCAAGTAACATTTATTTAGTATTTACTTAATTAGAAATTCGATTTCTTTGAATTATAAATGAATATTTGGTTTGCTTTGAATATTACAAGTTAAAGACTTGCAATACACAAACCATGTTTATTTTAACTTAACAATGAATTTGTATATTTTTACAATGGTTTGTTACAGTTGTTTCAAGAAATACGTGGGACATGCTGAAAGTTTCTCGAACTGACTACTAAATATAAGCAATTTTACAGATTTGGAAAATGAAACTCTTTATTCACTGTTTTGTTTATTCATTGTTGTGACGTAATATTGTTGAACGAAGTACATGAAGGTCAGCTGACGTCTGCGGTTACAGATTAATACTGATACTATATGACAACTGATGGAAACTGATAAAAGAAACTCGCTCTGTATCGGACATTACAATGAGCCAAGTGCGAAACCTTTTTAATATGCATTTGAAATACAGAAGTTTTCAACTAGATGAATACTGTAAGATTTAACGAAAAATCCGTGTGCAATTACAAAATATACTTGAGATGGATATTTATATTAAGATATAAAAACTTAATACAGGACAGGTGACGGAACTTGGGTATACTGTTTCAAACAGAAACGACAAAGCCAATAAGGTTCGGTACGATTTCTTACTTTTGAAGACTAATTTAAGAAAAATAGAAGCACTGCAAAACAGGATATTAGATTACAGTGTCCCTTGAAAACCACAGAACTGACATTTTAAATTGGTTTCTTAATAATTGCTTGTTCAGAGAGTTAGAAAAAGTTCTCAAAAAGCACCCTCGTAGTAATATCGTCTTATACCTCGATAATGTATCTGCACATTCCGTTGTGATAACATACACATATCAATCTTATGAATTCCGAAACATTTTAATTTATGCATTAAACAGGTGTTATTGGTGTTACCCACTAAAATTGTATGTGAACATGTCCTTAGGTCAAATCAGAATATTAGGTTCCAGATTACTTCGTAATCTGAGTAATATTGCTTATAAAGTTATCTAGTATTTCAACCACACCAGACTTACATCAATTCGCAATTAATCAGAAGGTTTAATATAGTCTGGCCGTTTATGCTAGATAGAAACAGATTTTTCTTTAATGCGACTTTAAAGTAATAATAAAAAAAAGTTATTGTTACGACTGCCAAAACTCGCCTCAGCTAAAAATTTTTTTTTGATCTCATGTGGTTTATTTAAATTATTGTCTTCTTTTCACTGACACAGTGACAATGTGGTTTAAGATGTGCTTACCTACTGTAACTAATATGAACTGTACTTAAAATTAACCAAGGAGTTAATATATTACTACACCTACCTAGAATTGAATAGGTATACTATTCAATCGTGACTCGAAGATACCCAAATTTTACTCCTCTGGAAATACAGATTCAGGCAGCGGATTCTATTCTTATTCGTAAAATGTTGTTTCTCAAGAAATAAAACTCATTATAACTCCGATTATCTCAATCCTCTTTTACTTACAACGAATAATACTAAAACACAACATATAATAATGATATAAGATTTGAACCTGTGTTGCCGTGAAAAACTAGTTTTATAAATGTCAAATGATTAACTTAAAAATTATTAATTTTTCTTTAAGAATGAAGCTAGGATTTTTGCGCCAGCGACATCCACTTCGTCATAACCGTAGGGTTCTAAAGCTTTCTTAGTCCTCTCAAACCATTTCGTGATATTTTCGTGAGCACTGAAGTCGAAACCGAGCACCTGCGAACAAAATAAGCGACGTCACTATCTTACCATTATTATCGGCAGAAGTTATTCAAAAAGGTTTCAATTTTTGGATTGAAACCTGGTTAACAAAATGTTCAGTATCTGCTACAAACTAGTAAAGTAAAAAAAGTAAATTCATGAGATAAAATAAAGAGTACCCTTTCTGAAAGACCGCATGAACGATGTTCCTATTTTATACTATTAACATGCGTTTTAGTCATTAATACACTATTTCAACTAATATGCAATTTTGAAGAATTCCTTTAAATATTCCTTGGTGCGCAGGGCCAGCTCCAATGTTGTCCTGGCGTTAATCGCAGGGCGGTTGGACTGCCCTTATACAAGAATGTGCTGCAGTAGGCATGTAGCCACGGCATGCTGACTGACTTCATTATTTATTTATTCAAAATTTGCATAACATGTTTATTATTATTTGTTATTATATTTATGACATTTCGTTTATTTTATAATTATGTAATGTAAAAAATTGACAAATTGTGATATATGTGAATTGACAAATATGGGAATATCTTCCTGAATTAAATGGATTTTATTTTATTTTATTTAAATAAATAAGTTAAGTTAAATAAATGAAAAGCCTAGAAAAGGACAGTTGTGACTGGTAATATTGGCCCTTCTCCCTCAGTATGGCAAAGTAGAACATCAATAAAAAACTATTACATAACTTATGAACACGGTATGTGAAGTAGCAGAGGTTACAAAGGCTATATTCTCAGTATTCAAATCGATAGTCAGTTTAGTTCTTAGAGCGCTTGTATGATAAGAGGTTGCACGAATCAATGCTATGCTAAATTTCTAGGAGTTTTCTAATTAAATGTAAATATGGTTATTCAAAAAAAATTAGAGGTTTAGTTTTTTTAAATAATTAATCACATGTCATTTAAACTTTACTCAGTTGAATGTTATAGTTGGCTTACAATAATCAACTCTATTTTTTCCATTTCTTATTTTTCATTAATTAAATGTCACATGTATATTACCTACCTTACCTACTTAGAAATAAAATGTAAAAGAAACTTACATCAAGATTAGTTATAGTAACGATGATGGAAATATCGGCGATTGTAAGGTTGTCTCCAGCAACAAAGGCCCTCCCATCGAGGAAGGTGTTCAGCCAGCCCAAAGCCTCGTTAAGCTTCTCAGCACTCTCTTCATTGTATTCTTCTCCACGAAACAATATTGGCATCTAGAATATAATATATACGTATAATAAACTGTAAATGCGGCGTTTTTGTTAAAAATATCGATGTTATAATATAGCAAAAAAAATTGTAAATGTTTTGACCGGTTGTACACGCGCCACTTTGCAGAGAACTAATTCCTATTTAAATTATTATTTAATGCAAATGCTTGTGTAATGTCATCCCTTTACAAACGTATGTGTTTTAGGTAGGCAACGCGCGAGCGATACCTGTGGTGTTGCAAACGTCGATGGACTACGGTAATCGCTTAGCAACAGGCAGCCCAAAAGCAGGCTTGCCATCTTCGTGATATAAAAAAAAATTATACTGGAAAATCATAACAGCAATAATATGGTATGAAGCATGATGTTAATTTTAGACCTTTATTCAGGCGATTTTGTAAGTAAGTAAGTAATACAAGTAAGTACCGCATTAAGTACAGCATTGCTAATTAATAAGTGACTGATTAAGTCAATAGAAGACCACTTACGTATAATCCAAAATATCTTGTATAAAGTGTGCCGAGGTCAAAGTTGAGCCGCTGATCAACGAGAGCTCTTAAGCGAGGATTTTTCGGATACAGGGAGTCGTCACGGCCGTATGCATTAACCAAGTACGCCAGGATTGCACGACTGAATGCAAAATAAAAGATTTTATAGTATAATTATAAATGACTAGCTGGCTCCCGCGGCTTTGCCCGCATAGTATATAGATAAAAAGCAGCCTATGTGTTAATCCAGATAATAAACTATATGTATGCAAAATTTCACCCGAATCTGTTAAGCGGTTTTTGCGTGAAAGAGTAACAAACATCCATCCATACTCACAAACTTTCGCGTTTATAATATTAGTAGGATTAGTAGGAAGTAGGATTACAAATCCAACAATAGCAAGGTGGAATACTACCAAATATTGTTTCGTTTTTTTATTTACGGTTTACGGTTTAAGATATTTATTTTCCTAAAAGATTATAAAACAATCACTTATAGAGAAAATACATTTTTTTTTTGTGTGTACGTATTACATTATAGCCGATTAGCGCAGCATTAGTAACAAGATTAGTACCTAGTTTTATAGTGTGTCAGAGGGTAGACGCAAAAAGTTGTGATTCAGTAAAATTACAATAGATGTTTATTAAGGCCTCTGACATAGTGACTGTTAGGTGACTTTTTAAGTTTCTCATTAGAAGAGTATTTTTTTGTAGAAGAATATACTTAAGTATAATTTTATAGTTTATTTAAGGTCTGTGTAATGTATTATTATTTAAGTTATATTTGTAGGTATAGCTAGTTGCTTACTTAGAAAAAATGTTATTAGTTGCTTGTACTTTATACTAGATAGATATGCGAAAATTGTTTCTTATCTTAAGTATACATATATATTATTTATATTTTGTATATTATGATTTATTCTTATATAACCTGAGTAAAGTAAATGAATGAAAAGTCTATGATACCTACTTGTATATAAATGAATGTTGTAATGTACTTACCTCTCCCATAAAATAAATCCGCTATCATCCATAGTCGGTATTGTGTGTTGCGGATTCATCTATAAAAAAACAAACATATGAATTTTTATATCTTAATTAGTATCCTATTGGCTTTATTATCAACCCTGTTGTCCCCGCTGGGCGCGGGTCGCCTCTAATTCGAGAGGGATTAGGACAAAGTCCACGAAGGAGATGTCTCACACGATGTAGGAAAACATTGAGAGGAAACCTGCATTTCCTCTGCATGCTGTTTCCTCTCAATGTTTTCCTACATCGTTTGAGCATACGATAAATATATGTACATGTAACTTTCAAAAGTCAGTGGTACAACATTTCGGTCGAGTGGCCATCGCAGCTCATTCTCTTTCTTTGTATTAGTTTCATTTTATTTTAAAATGTAAGCAACGCTTACGAATCACACCACTACGGGGTTGCAAACACGATGGCTGACTGTGAAGATCTCACAGTCAGTCATCGTGTTTGCAACCCTAGACTAAATCAGTTGATAAATTTTACTCTAAGCCAAAAAAATAAGAACCCATATTCCAAACTTTCTACCTCTAAGTTCCTCCATAACAAATCAAACATTTCCTTATATGATTAACCAGACCGATAAAAAACATATATTTGACAAACAACAACAACAAAGTATCTACATACATACATTAAAGTTATTTCTGATGCGGTTATCGTAAATAAGTCTACCCCAAAATGATTTGTTACTAGCCCAAATAAAAATGTAATGTCGGCACGCGATGTTAACAACCTAGTTTCTACCGGTTATATCTGCAATTTAGCAATTTCAACAGATTGGAATTTGACATCGTCAATATTTTCGAACTACAACTGTGCTATTATTAAATAAATAGTATTATTGCTTTTTTGGTTTAAAAATGCACATTATGTCAATAATATGTGAGTTATCGTGTCACCTTACGAGTTAATACATAAATAATACTCAAGAAACTCGTTAGACAAACAGAGGAGAAAAGGTCAAGGAACAGTTTGTTAATATAATTCATATTTAATAAAGAAAAAATAAACCTACGCGGATTCCAACTACCTATTGTTTTTCACTTACTAAATTTATGTGCATATGTTTTAAAACCTTATATTATCAACTGCAATGATAGTGAATTATTAGTAGCTAAGTAGGTTGAAATTTCCACATTTATTTTCTGTCATATTTTCCCCTATAGATAATATAAAAATAAAAAAGGTTATTGAACTTTTTCACATTTTCCTCAAAGTTATAAGAAAGAAAGAAAGAAAGAAAGAAAACCAATTTTATTGCCACAAAAATGACGTACAAAACTTAACTAAAACCACCTTAAATAAAATAATAATAATAATAGTAACAATATAAAAACATAGAATTTAAAAATGGAATAAATTATAAGTAGCACGTCGCAGTTGTGACAAATAGGTTCTCACTCAGCATGATGCTGTGTTAAGGCAAGCCTCAACACAGCGCTGGTTTTCAGTGAGGACCTTTAGTGACGTGAGGACGCGGAACTGGAAAGTAATAAATGTAAGAAAAGTGATAAAATAGATATATACAAAAGTAAGAAATTGATAGATTACATATATATATATGTAATCTATCACCTAATTAAGTGGGAATTATACACCTAATCAAGTGGGGAAGGATATAAACAGTTGACTACTATCTCCCATCTGCCTAATTCAGCTTGTTACGCCACCCACGGCAAAAACGAGACGCTCTATTTTTGTGTTCACTGTGTTCAGTGATTGTAGTAGTTGACGACACTTTATTTTCATTCACGAGCTGTGAACTAGAACATTTTAACTTATAATAAGGTTATAGAACCCATGTTCTAGAAGATAAGGCGACAGCTTATTAAATGGCCATATTTTTGATTACATTGATACTGATATTAAATATCCAAAATATTTAGATTTAACAAGAAAGTTTACTATGATGTTTCTGCTCAAAAGGCGCTCCTAAAAAATAGCTTACATTATTTAGTACAAATAACGACAAAAAAACACTCAAAATTTACGTCTACAAGACAATCTATTTCAAAAAAAAATTTTGATTTATGAAAAAATTGTGTGGTCAGAGAACCCTCGTCAGGAACAAAATTCGCACCTAGCTGCGCACTCACGTGCTAGTGTGCTCATTTGCTTGTAGACTTGATACACACACAGCATACGGCATTTCGTTACACGACGATTTCTACTAAATCGCACTACCCGTAAGCCGCGTTAAGGAACTTCGTTCCAATAAACCATAGATGTAATTTAATATCAAGGTTACCTTCAAAAACTCTGGCGTCATGTGCTGCCCCTCCATGATATTGGTCAGCACCAGCTCCAACTCCAAACCCAACACTTTGGCAGTCATGAGAACAGCACGACATGGTGGGGAAGGCGGCAAGTAATAAATCTTGATCGGCTGAGTCGGCATCTTGCTTTTAGAACGTGCTGCCGCGTTGCTGTACAAACATATTAAATAAAAAAAAATTGAAGACCCTCGATATATTTTGTGGCGGTTATCTTTCTTTCTTTCTCCCAAATTTATAACACCTCGTCGTTTTTGTGTCGGGGGTTAAAAAGAACTTATCACAGTTTTGATTACTCTTCATGCATGACATGACGTTAGAATTATTTCATAGGTTAGATAGGTACATGTTTTATTGGTGTTTTGGACTCTACGTGACTTTTCAACTTTTCTCCTAAGTGTAGGGAGAAGTTGTGAAAAAATATTTTTTTACTTTTACTACATGTTTATTAACTTATGCGTACGTGTATAAGTAGGTAAAGTAAAAATTTCCTTATTTTTTTATTTCATCCATCCATTTTCAACGCTGGAATCGTGAAACTTTTGCAATTGTTATGAAAAGCACCAAAAATCTGTTACTAGCGTTGCGTGTAGATAAATATTCTACTATTTGAATTTTATGAACTTTCAGTCTATACAAAAAAAATTGCATGCAACGCATGGTGCAATGAACTCTTAACATTTTTAATAGTGAAATTATTTAAAGCGTAATGATGTTCATTATAATCTATATATGATTACAGGTATGACATTAACCTAAAGTTTTTTTTAATATTTAAATGTGGTAAAAATTAACGGCAGGATTCAAACACTTTACTAAAAAGATTTAGGCTAGGGGACATCATAGATTAGAATAGAGTATAGTTACAGAGCTAGACCAATTATTATTTGTTAGTAATAGTTCTATACTACGTACGTGCATTAGTTGAATTCACGGAACAGATATTATAATTGGTTCTATTGTTAAACAAATATTTTATTTTTCATATCACTAATATAAAACAGTCCCTCTGTTATGCCACCACCAAATTCATACAAACTGACACTTACCCAACGGCATTTATAACAAGAATCAGAGCAACTGCACATGCTAAGCCTTTCATTGTTATTTAATTTTGCAAACTGATATTCGGACGCTCTTTTATTGTAGTTTTTCTTTCTACTATCTAAACCTAAAGTCACAAAAAAGTATATTAACTAACGAAGAAAGCAAGCTGATTATTATATTTATGAATTGTGGTAGAATAAATAAAATGCATAATATAAATAAATAAATATATCCGGATATTATGACACAGCGCCATCTAGTTTCGATCTAATCAATGACGCTTGTATAATCCGTAACACAAGCGTCATTGCTTTACTAGATGGTTGATACATACAGATACACTACAAAGAGTTAGAACCACTAGAAAAGCACTAGAATTAGTCCTAGATATACAATATGCATCACTCTCCACTCTTTAGAAGTTATTGCTAGGCACATTATCTTATTTGATCATTTAAGTCATACACAATGAAATACGTTATTTTATTGAAATAAAAAACACATTTTTTTTGCATTTACGTCTATACAAGAGAAAAAATATAAATTAATTTAAAGACAGCAAAACATTTGGCGCCAAACTCACTTCGATTTTTGTATCTTTTCGAGAACAGTTTTGTCCATACATTGGCCCAGTTTGAATAATTTTAGCAAATACTGGTACTTTCACAAATATTATTCTTAAATTGGCCAATTTTGTATATATTATTTCAAATAAACCTATAAAGAATATTAATCAAAATACGGATGGTACAATGAGCTTTCACCGTTCGTCGGACGAAAGTCAACGCGTCAACTGCCGTCCAAAGAAATACTGACATAAAACAAGTCTGTTATGATTGCGAATAAAAACTGTTATGACCATGGATACCATAGTAACGTTGGGCGGTACCATCAGAATAACTAGTCATGGTGACCATCAAATCATAGATCGAAATAACAGGTATTTCATATAATCATTATTTGCGTAAGTTATGCAGTTAAGTTGATAAAAGTCTTGACTAAGGTCATGTAAGACTAGGGCTGCCATCACCTAAATTGCCGAAGCCGGATTAACACAGCAAAAAACCTGGACTTTTGCGCGAAATATGTTTTTTCCCTGGACACCTCTGAAATAATATTATTTTGCAACAAAAATAAAAACATCGTTATATATTTCCCTGACATCAAAAGTGTCCGGATTCCTTACACAACCCCTGCTGAACTGCTCGGACGCCCCCAGATGCCCTTCAAGCTA
This sequence comes from Craniophora ligustri, assembly GCA_905163465.1. Lineage (NCBI taxonomy): Eukaryota > Metazoa > Arthropoda > Insecta > Lepidoptera > Noctuidae > Craniophora > Craniophora ligustri. Next base: position 9,013,678 of record LR990965.1, on the reverse strand, counting down.
GGACAAATCGAGGGAAACCCGGACGGATGGAAGCTCTATGTAAGACCAACTATTTATTAATGACAACCATTACTATTAGTTAATGTCAAAAAGTTTTTTACACTCATATATGTATTTAAAGATAAACTATTTGTAAATTCTTATTACTTTGCCTGTCTTTGCCAAATCTTTGAAATGCCTGTGTCCAAAACTTCTCGGCGGGAAAATAAAGTCAAGTTTAGCAGTTCTATCTTTTGTTGCACGTGAATGTGCATCATGCACGTTATATAATAGGTAAATGAAACTATAGATCCATCATTCTTCTATTATTCATTGTCATGTCATCATAAAAATAATACCAGGCGTAAATAATGCGGTCTAGATTCCGTTACCTCGAGTAAAACAAACTGTGAAACTGAAATAAATCCAGTAAGTACTAATTAAGTTTTGTCTAAAATTATTTCTCAAATCATCCTGGCCAAAAAAGACATAGGTCACCTTTCAGATTCAAAGAAGTTAGCGTAAAACGCTGGCCTAGATCAGGTGGGCAGATATCACATGTATGCCGCCAAATAATGCATATCTCCTAAGGATCATTTTCATTGATTTTGAACTCGAGACCTGGAAACTTGTCATTTGACATGGTCATATCATTAAACTATACAACTTAAAGTATATAAGTACCTACTACTTAACAAAAATATACGAACGGAGGCTTTTTTTGACTCTTCATATTCTACTCAGTAATTTACTGATGCTATCAAACATACCGCAATCTATAAATAACCCTTGTGTCTGCCTACTTTAAATCATATAACTAAATTTCAGTAAAAATATAACTACCATCAATTAGCCAATATTCCAAATTGAACTTACGTTATAGAATACATAGCAGGCAATTGCAGCTAATGTATTCATCATACTAAAGAGTTATTTTTGTATCACATGTACTCGTACCATGAACTCATGCAATGTCAGTTATATGATCGACGGAGACTGAATCTCATACAAACATAATGACGGAATAATGGAATTATGAATGGAATAGTGAATTAGAGCTAAATTGGCTAACAATTGACTACTGTTTTGGTACAATACTTCATCTGAGTAGATACATACTACATACTGAATACAAATAATATGTCAAAGTAAACGAAAATTTGTTAAATCAAACACAGCATTAATTCCATTAAATAACAAGATTTTATCGGAGAATCAGTCAATCAGCCGGACTCTTAAACTCTTAAACCAAGAACAAATTAGCCTGCATAATTAAGCTAGTATCTTTTCCTCTGAATCATCATGCAAGAGTGACGCACAAAGTTCATACCATTATAAATTATGTCGCATAGCCGACGTTTCATAATCTCTAAGTGTTATCACCCATGCGCTCTAAAGAAGATTGCGTTGTAAAGACGAAGCATTAAGTAAATTTGTATACCAAATCTATGTAATTGATAGATTTGGCATACACAGGACCAGATCCAAATCATGACTGATATATTTTGAAGAATGGTAAAAATCTGAATGAATTAACACCGTGGTCGCCTAATTCTATTCTGGATAAATTTTCTAGTACTGATAACTAAGTTAAACTTTAATTTCTGGATTTACGGATGTAATGTAGTATTGTATTTATTTATAGTTGATTACAAATTTCATTTGACTTTTGTAATCAACTTTTTCTTAGACATAATTGAATTATCTGTTTTAAATCAGCTGCTTTCCTGGATTTCAGGTTTTCAAAATTTACCAAAGACAAAGAGACTATTTATATGAAGCATGCATGCACATCCCTACCCTAGCGGGGTACGGGTTGCGAGGGTACGGGGCTGATGGTATGGTTTAAATCACCACAATGTTAAAATTATCTTATTTTGAGCATACCTACAACGGCAATGCATTCATTTATTTCACAGTAAATGAAGTTTTTACGCTTCCTACGACCTCTGTTTCAAGTATCACAACGTTTTATCTCAAACAGCGGCAGATGGAGCACAGAGTGTTGTTTGCGATGATTTTACACCTTCCTGATTGACCACCTCCGTATAAGTCCCGGTTAAGTTTACCAACCTTCCATATTTCAAATTATCAGGTAAATTCGATATATGCGGACATTGTAAAACAACAGCATACAAAAATCCACGCACACGTTGTACTAAAGTTACACTGCAGTGTTTAGTTTTCTTTATACCTACACATTGTATCGAAAACATTCCATGATAACTCGGTATTGCATGTTATTTATGTCTGTCAGATAGCATTATAACATGTTATTATTGTTCCAATGTGACTGCGTACTACATCACACGCGATTTTCAAGGACATTCGGATCTTACTGGAATCAACTGAAATAAGGAGCTCATTGCTGTTCCAATAGTTTATATGGCGTAATTAAGCTAAGTTCAGATAATGCAGTATTAAGGAATACAGCTGTAACGTAAGCTAATTTTTTCACTTCAGAATTATATTTTTTTCAGACATTTGTTAGTTTACGTCTCATTTTGCCAAATATACAATTTTATACTATAAAGGTGGTAAATAAGCTTACTGCCCGCCTCATGGTATGCGTTTACCGTCTTTAGGAATCGAACCAACACCAGAAGTACCGCATGCGCGAGGCCGACCCTGTAAACCCCGTTGAACAAGGGGAGCTATTTCTCCCCCGCGCCAGGCATCAGGCGTGATGGAAGACACAAACATTTGTAAAGCAAAATTGATTTGCCAGTCTCCAGTGATATTCAAAAACTTATGAAGGAATATGCCCTACTTCGTCGCAGAATAGTACAGCGTACCTTAGTCTGAACTGGGCTTTAGGTCTAATGTGCGTCTCAATCTAATGATCTAATGGACACAGCCCTATAATAACTACCATACAATAGCCATTAAAACATTAATCCTATTCATCCTGCAATTGGTCAGCCTAATGGGTTCGTACAGTAAATTACTGTACCTTGATGTCAAGAAATTACTATATTTTTGTTTACTAGTCTGTTGTCTTTTAGACGGCAATACTCTGATTTTAAAGATACATCACCTCTCTAACTGACGACACACTATGTCATCGTGTAGCTCAACAATAATACCTTAGGGCGTATATACTTAGGTATAACTCAGCTGACTAAAAATAAAGAGTGACTAAGAGACAGACAGACCAAACTTTAGTTATCAATGGCCATTTGACTCATAATGTACTTGTAATGACATTATAAACTTTATTATGATATCATTAAAAACAATACTATATTTTAGAGAGATTCCGCTCAAATGGATCTGTCTGACTGGGAAAGTACCTCCTCATTACAGAAGACCGCAGTAAAACAACAAACAGTTGTGTTTCTGCGAGTGAGTAAGGTTACCGCAGCTCGTTAAGAGAGTGACTATTCGGACAGCATGGGAATTCCGTTTGCTGTCAGTTTAGTAACTTCCCTATTTTAAGAAACCTAAATAGTTTCTACAGGGTCGGCAACGCGCTTGCGACAACTCCGGTGTTGCAAACGCCTATAGACTACGGCAACCGCCTACCATTAAGCGGGCCATAAGTTTGTTTGCTACCCCTGTGGTATAAATAAACTAAATGAAACTTTAAACCATATAAGTTTATTCCTTTTAAACTTGTGACGCAATTATTTAAATATTTACGTCTTATATTTACTAACTATGCAGATTACTTTAAAGACCCCTATAATAAAGCAACTAAGGGTGCCTTGCGTGGTGGAGATCTCGGGTTCTAATTTCGGTAGGCGTAAATATTTGTCTGATGAATTATGAATATTTTGTTTCTGAGCTATGAATTTTTTCATGTACAATATGTACATAATTAGAAATAAAATCGATGTATTTATCAATCATCTAATATCCGTAACACAAGCCATATTGCTTAGCTCGAAATTACATGACGCTGTGTTATAATGTCCGATTATATTTATTTATTTTTATACTATACTATACTATTATACTATTCTAAAGCTACTGTACAATTGTAAGTCTGTTTATCACCAATTACATATAAATATTTAGAACGGTAACGGCTTTATTAGTGTCTAGCGGGTTAACACTTTAGTTGACCCGCTAAACGCTAATTAGATAAGGTATAATTATAAGTTAAGACACCATTAGGTGTAATATAAACTGACTACCAGACAAAACAACTCTGTCAGAGACCTATTGACTTATCGTGTACTTCAAATGACACTATCATCTTTCGCAAGAAGATAAATAAGTATGACATAGTTTATACATTGCTTGTTTTGCTCAAACAAACAATTTCAACCGTCTTTTGCATGCCAATGGATATTACCATCAATTTTTGTAGACTACAAATCGACATTAAACGAATAAAGCAGATTTTAGAATACAGATACTTTTTTTAGGGGAATTAAAAACAGTAATGAATGTTCTCAATTTTAAAACTAGAATATCATCCAATGTACCAGCAAGATGCGCCGGAAAATTGACTAGGTGTATCTGTAGGTGTAAGTGACAAATCTGTTCGTTTTTATTTCATATCGGTTTTTACATACTTTTTTGTCTAATGTTTTTTGAGAAAGTTAGTGCTTACTACATCACAAGATATATCTGAAGAACCACTTATTTAATATTTCTAATTAATTTCTTAAGTGTTAGTAATCAATTCTTTGTTTATATCTTTGTTCTGTTACAAATCCTGTTTTAAAATATGCATACCGCATCGTTACAACTGAATATTTTTCATTTATTACTGTAGGTACATAATAATATATGCTATATAATAATTCTCGAAAAATTATTTAGCTGTTGAGATGCGGTATTAAAATTTCATTGTTATTTTGTTTTTGAATTTTCGTCTTTCGTTTTACGAATGTATGTATGTATAATGTGTACTCTATGATGTTTGTGTATGATGTTACCTGTAATATAAGCTCGTATTATTTATTCAAACTGGTTGGATTATTTTGGCATAATGCCAACTATCTAAGGAGGTAATGGGTCTAAAATATACATACCTATATATAATAATTTATTATCTAATATTGCAAATTCTTTTCAACATTGTAAATTATTATTAATATATTAATGTACTGTAACTTCCAAATGATCGTCTAGATCTTCAAATGACAAGGTCGTCTGCCCACGTTTAGATTAAAAACACTTGTGATGCATGTGAGTCATGCAAAACACCAGTGTCTTTTGAACACAATCATTTATAATGTAAGTTAGTTGATATTTAATTAACCAATTAATTAAATAATTATTTTGTTAAAAATATTTGTATTTCATAATCTATAGATATACCATCACGTCTGTCGTCCCCGAAGGGTTAGGCAGAGGTGTAATAATGTACACCCATATTCCACCGGTATGTTTTAGGTCCCATGTAATGGGAGCTATTGCCATTATCTGGGCACGAAGCCAAATTCCAAGCTGCTTATGAGAATTTCATAGAAAAACTCAATAACACTTTGCTCAACCTGGGAATCGAACCCAAAACCTCTTGCTCAGCCATTGTACTTATGACCACTACACTGAAAGGCAGTTAGTTATTGTTTAGAAACAAACAACATTTAAAAAACCCATAAGTATAGCAAATTCGTCAACAATAAAGAGATCAATATTGTAAGTTTAAAAACACAGAATGTAAATAACATCAAAGCACCGGCTTCACAACACCAAAACAAAGATAAAAGATACCTAATTACAACTCGACATCATAAAACACTTGAAATACCTCAATTGAAATAAAACACAATATTACATAAACAAATTCATATAAAACTGCTTTATTTATCGCACTTATAGATACTTGAATATTAACTTAAACGGCACATTTGACTTGACAATTATTCTTAATAACTATAGCGTTTGTAACTTTTCACTTTTCATCGAGCACTTCCACTGTAGACGCGCTACTAGCATTATCCCGATCTCGATTTTCCCCATTATCAAATCCTTCATTTATATTCTTCGATCCAGCGTCAGAAATATCAGTTTTCAACGAATTAATCCTCTCCCGGCTTTCGTCTTTATCCTTTGGCACGTTTTGCGTTTGTTCATCGCTTATTTTCACTTTCTTACTTTTTGAGTTACCCATTTTGTGTCTGAGATCAGCCGGCTCACAAACGCGAGTGACGGTATCAAAATTGTGGTCCTCACTTGAACGAAGATAAAAGTGTTGATAAGGGAATCTCTGTAATTAAATGTACTGACACTCAACGTGATAAGTCTGTGTCCAAATAAAGTGAAAATGTTACTGCAGTTCGCAATGTTGGTGAAAGATATTTTTGCACTCAAAACATATACAAGTACTGATATATAAATACAAGATAACGCGACAATGACACATCACTCGTGCACATGTTCCATTGACCGGATGCCCGTCACTTTCAAACAATAAAATGGAATCTTTGTGTTAATAAAGAATTGTGTTTTTATTGTTATTATTATGTCTATAAATTAATTTGATCTTTGTTTGTTTTGTTTTTGTTCAATAAATTTCTTTTATCTCGCCAAATAACATGTTTATTGTTAGTTGTGAAATATTTATGGGTGATAATAAAACAATTATAATCAGTGAAAAATATCTAAACTAATATACAAAAGTGTTTAGTTGTTTCAAGCATTCCATAAGTGTTTAAAGGTCAATAGGCGTATGAGTAACAATGCTATCAAACATGACATAACCTATACCAATAATATTCCTAACGAGCTATGCACTATTGTTTGATGTAAAAATAATAATCATATGTACCAATTATTCTTCAAAACAGTCATATCCATTATATATGACATTGTATTGTGTCGCAATAAAATTATATTGTTATAATATTATTATAATATAATAATATTATAATATTATTATAATTATTAATGGAATATTTTTGAAAAATAAATCCCTATTAACAGAAAATTATATCTAAGTCTTGCCAAAAAAAAGCAAATATGCTCTACACATCTACTATCAGATATCATCTACTCTATCAACTTTATTGATCTAATGAGTAGAAATCATCACCATCATCAATCCCTTTACTGTCTCTCTTCTGGGCACGAGTCTCCTCTCATTTAAGGAGGATTAAGCTACAGTTAACCACGCTGTCCTTGTGGTTGGCAATTCACACACCATCGAAAACATCTCTCGGGCATGCAGAATTTCTCATGATGTTTTCCTGTACCATTTAAATATGTGATAAACATGCACATAACTTCGAAAAATCAATCGTGCGTGCCTTGGGATTGATCTGGAGACGTTTGATTTCATTGTACTCTGATCACACCACTAGGTTATCATAGCTAGAGAGAGTAGAAATAAAAAAGAGTTTGAATCGAAATCGGACTTCTGCGTAAAAAGTTATGCGCGATCATACGTGTCGGCTTGGGTCCATTTTTCATTGTCAGTTTAATGATTCATATCTAACCGTCACATTTGTATGAATCACCTTGTAATCCTTATTTTTCTTGATGAACTATTATTAAGAACAATAAGCTGTGTAAGTCAACAAGATAACCATAGACTGGTAATTCGTATCTTGCTCATTTATATTCTCAATGACGACACGTCTGAAAATTACCTCACCTTGCAAACACTGGAACGGAACAATGCATTTTTACGAGAATTAAATTATAGGTATGCAATGGAACAAACAATTGCAATAGCATATGGCGGACCAGAGCAAACACCACCTTCATACCTATTGTTTTAAACTTTCATACGCTAAGAGCCTTAACTACTGATTTAAATAACATTCGGGAATATACCTGTGGAATCTATACTAATATATTAAATGCGAAAGTAAGTATGTCTTGTTACCTCTTCACGTTTAAACCTAAACAGATTAAGATTAAATTTGAGTTCCAGGTAAGGATATAGGATACGCCTACTATACGTAAATAGATTTTATACCGGAAATCATCCTGTAATAGAAGGTGAGTGAAAGTTTGTACGAAGACATAGTAGAGGGAAAAAGCTAATATAAAGAAAAAAGAAAAGAAAAAAAGATCACGTAAAGAACACCGTCAACTTATGATAGAGTGATAAGAGAATTTTAAGATGATAACTTCAAATTCTTTTCTGGAATATTATATTCTTAAATCAAATCTGCTCATATTATAAGGCGTAGGTACTACATAAATATAGGTATCGTGACCGATAAGCGATGTCAGTCTTTGCAAACCAAAATCTTATCATATCGCGGATGATATCTATAGAGATAATTAGAGAAATGAAGGGAGGCCTTTGGGAACATGGAACATGCTAGGCTTATCTTAATCTAATCTTACAGGTACTATAAGAGGTTCGCGCCTTAGTCGCAGGTTCCACTAACCGAACTCTGAAGAAACTTTAGTACCTATGGCTAAATAAAGTTGTACCGGGTTCAGCGTTTATTAGTTCTTCTACTTACACGAGAAAATACAAAAAATACAATTTTAATGTGGCACATAATATTACACCAAAATTGTAATAGACGAAAAATTACTCTGTAGAACTTAAGTAGGTAGGTACTGTTAATTTATTTTCTAGTGTGCTCTTCCGGACACAAAACTGCTTTAATAAATCAGCGTATTGTGTATGTAATTTTTTTTTAAAAAACGTCTTCCCACACTGATTTTCTCGTGTCGTGGGTGGTTACAAACACAAATTTTCACAAACACCCAGACCCGGAACAACTACCTGTAGAACGTACAAATATTTGCCGTGCGGGGATCGAACTCGCAACCCGTGACGCACAAGCCGATCACTCAGCCACTGCGCCAATGAGGTCGTCGTACATATACATTATGATTATATAGTTAATATGTATTTATATAGTACCTATGTCAAAAATATTACTGCGACAAAAGTGTTATTTACATACATTCAAGCAAATCGACAGCCACTTCTTTTAAAACTCATATTGATGTTGTTTTGCAAATAAATCGAATAGAAAGTCGCGTGATAATTTATTCATAACCACACTATTATTCTTATTTATAGTTTGATAAAGTGTAAATAGTACCATTTTTTATAAACAACATTCTGTTATTCTACTTTGTCACGCAATCATTACATGTACATAAATGAAGGTGAACTTTTGTATGAAAAACAATATTATAACACTGATTAAAGCGTATTTTATACGAACGATTATTCTTTTCACATGTTTTAGGAGAATTCCACTTTTTGCTAGCTGTCGAGTACTGAAAGACTAAAATGTTAGGAAAAATTTGAAGATGCTTAATGTTAATGGTTAATCGGATCCCATCCCAGTCATTGAACAACGCAATTGACGCGAAAGTGGCTATGATCAAAGAGCTGAATGATAATAATGGACAAAATCGTATAACAAAATTCTGTGATTCAAAAATAATAAAAGCTGAAATACGGTCCTACCGTTATATGTAATGTTACCCACAATCCGTATAACCCGGTATTGTATACAACACTCAGGCAATGTATAGAATACCTGAAACGTGTAGATATTGCCTATACTCCCCAGGTATCCTATACATTGCCTAGGTATTGTATAGAATACCTGAATTATACAGATTACCGATAACATACATATATCTTTTTACTTACAACTTTATGCTTTTTGTGCCCGGTTAATGGCAATAGGCTCGCCCCCTATTACGTGGAACCTAAAACATACCGGCGAAACTCTGCTTAACCCTTCGGGGACGACAGGCGTGTTGGTATTTATGCGTAAAAGTCGTCATATGGACCCTCCGACTTTAAAAGCGTTCAGATCATTATTAAAAAAGTTCAAGAGAAAAGCTGATCTTATGATTTTCTATCACCTATTTGATTTGCTATGCAATACGCGTCTGGCAAAGCCAAAATAAAGCCATCAATAATACCAGTAGACAGAAGACGTCGATTACACTGAACTAAAAACATTTTATGAATAATATTCACATATTTCTATATTTTCTTTTAAATACCATCTGTTTTCACAGATTAAAGAGTGATGAGAGTTTTATTTTTATAAAATAATCCACAAACGTAAAATCGTGGCTTATTCCATTATACTGTTGACGAATAACTTAATTTAAGTTTAAACTATCGAATATTTTATACCATATGTGTTCATGTCTCTTTCAAGACTTTTGAACAGCTTAAAATTTATATAGATATATTATAAGCTAATGGTCCTTTGAACATTACGGCGACATCTATTCATATTCATATTTATTTATTGCATTCCATAAAGTTTATAAGATGGTATATAAAGGCTTAGTAGAGCTATAGTACAATTATGGACCCTACGTAATAACATGTTTATATAACGAGGTCTGACGTAGGTTCCAACTTAAATACATGTATGTTTAGGTATGCTTAGCAACCATTTATTATCTAACATATGCTTTTAAATTAAGTAGGTATAATTCTTGGTTTCAAAGTTGTTAAACAATGCGAATAGCAAATTACTGAAGCACTAATTGAATAATGTTAGAAGATACATACATGCCAAGACAATGTAGTTTTGATTACTGTATGTAGTATTAAAGGTTCACATCAACTGGGCTGAATAGATGCCAATGTAATTTGTAACATTATTTATACGGTCGTATTGCGAGTCATTTTATTTCTCAGATTTAAATGTGAAACTCTATCGAAGCGTTACGTAAATGAAAAACAGGAGTTTACCTTATCCAAAGTAACGCCTCCGGACGGAATGAAATATCGAAAATTGCGTCTACTGTCAATATTCTTACTCATTTAAATGTCATGTATGTAGATGGCGCGATAAGCAGACCTAAGTAAATATATATCCTCAAATAAATTTTTAAATTTTTATTAAGAAAGAAAAATTCAACCTCAGGCGGGACTCGAACCCGCGTCTTCTGGATTGGTACTCCAGACGCTCTGCCAACTGAGCCACCGAGATATCCGCCTGATCTGTTGAATTTTTCTTTCTTTATGTTACTTATGTCTTTACGGCGACATAGCAACATCGATTGGACAATTCTGCCCAACCCAGAATTCTCCCTTTACAGCGAGCAGATTCCGGATGATATTGCATTACCTTTATACAATCTTTTTGTATTTTTTTAGCTTATTTCAAGCTAAGATTTTATAATTTTTATTATGAAAGAAAAATTCAACCTCAGGCGGGACTCGAACCCGCGTCTTCTGGATTGGTACTCCAGACGCTCTGCCAACTGAGCCACCGAGATATCCGCCTGATCTGTTGAATTTTTCTTTCTTTATGTTACTTATGTCTTTACGGCGACATAGCAACATCGATCGATCGATCGATCGAGCGGATATCTCGGTAGCTCAGTTGGCAGAGCGTCTGGAGTACCAATCCAGAAGACGCGGGTTCGAGTCCCGCCTGAGGTTGAATTTTTCTTTCTTAATAAAAATTTAAAAATCTTAGCTTGAAATAAGCTAAAAAAATACAAAAAGACTCAAATAAATTACTTAATTTTATAAATGTTATGTGTTGATGTGTAATCACCTTAAAGGCAATTACTTTGCATTACTTTATACCCGCCTGTTAAAGGTACAAATTGTGGTTAGTTAGTGCCTAATAGATTACTTATTAGATAGAAATATATGATAGAGCAGATGACCTTAATTTTGCACGTAATTATGAATATTTAAATACCTCTATTCACATAGAAGAATTTATGATTTCTATTCGGACCACCATTATAATATTAAGTATTTGTGTTAATCATTTGTATTAAGAAATTTCAAGAAGTTAAATTAACGAAACCATGATGAATTAATATTAAAAGTTATACACAGTTCATTAGAGAACCACCCAATACCCGTAGATCATCATGCCGTGCGTTCATCCGTGCATCACCTTGACATTCTAATAATATAACAATCGTATCATCCTGTTCAAATCTAAGCCGTCAGAACAGAATTTGTATCTTCATAATATCCTCATTGTACTACTGCTTATTGCTATCGTATTTTAAGGGTACACATTAGGTACTGACATTCGTTAAAAAACACATTTATAAAGTCTTTTAACTTTAATAAAAATGTTTATAAAATGTAAATACAAATTTAAATAAAAATAAATTGCGATATTAGTAATTGAATATGGCACGACGTCTTCTTGCCCCGGTCGCGTCAGCTACTTGCTGGATCTTCTGATACTTGTCTATGGCATTCTTCACAAAGTCCGCGGCATGGCTGATTTTCTCCAACCGCTCTGAAGTCATCAGAGCTCTCATTTCTTCATGGATGGGTCCGACACCGTGGAAGGCAATGGTGCATAAGTTCGTGTAAGTACAGACGCTGACTGTTAGAAGAGACCCGAGGATAAGAATGAAGACGCTGTTGAGTACCCAAGAGATAGTGCGTCCCACAAAGCCGACCATGGTCTAAAAATAAATAATAGCAATTAAAAACAAAGAAGAAATACTCAACTAACATTTCTCTTCAGCGTTAGATTGTTATACAATATTTGTATCCCGCTAAGATCCACGCCTAAATGAAACTACCGTCCTATATTTAATACAAAAAGCACGTGCGTAAATTATTAAATTAAGAAAGCATAAGACGTTCAATTGGTTAATTAGATTGAAATGTCATTTAATCAAGATAGACACTACATCTAGACGTTATTGTTTTAGTGTTAATTGATATACCATTTCAAAAATATGTCAAACACGACTGTCTGTCCTTTTAATATAATATTTAGTGCTTAGCTTAATGAAACAATTGAATGTCTAAAATAATAAATTGGCTTGACATTGGAACACTTACTCTGGCATCAGGCACTTGGCTCCACAACAAACCGAAAGCAGATGTATCAGGCTCCATCAAGTAAGTGTTGGGTCCGTACATGTCATAACTGAAACAAACAATGAAATAAATATTACATTAAGCATTTAAAAAATACTTATACTGCTTAGAAAATAGGGCAGGTGTAATAATAATAGTACCTAAATAAAAGTGAAAATTAACTCCACTTTTAGAGATTCATATTTTCAATAAGCTATACCCAGCCCCGTTTTGCACATGTTTTGTAAGCATCCACGGCATACCTGTTCCACCTACGCTATACTTTTTCGTGGTATAGTACCCTCCTCAGGCGGAAGTAAATAACCCAGTTCCAGAAGTTCAGAACAAACGGACATACAAACAGTTTTTATCTCATTTTAGCGTTCATTTTAAACGCAATTGCGTTGCGTCAAGTATTTTGATTATTTTATAGAAATTGTTCACGGACTAAATGGTAGATTAAAAAAATAATATAATTACTTATTTGACGCGGAGTAAGTGTCATAGAGGTACCCAGGTGCGTAAGGAATATCCGGGTACGCAACATCAGCCGTGCCTGGAATATACCCGTTTGCAAGAATGCCAGCTTCATCCTGAAATTAAAAAAAAAAACATTTAAGCCGTAAAATACAAGTAGGTACAAAATGATTATGGACTGGTCTTGTGAAAACGGCACATGATTTGCGAACCTGGTCAGATTTTTGGCATACATGCCAATGCACATGTTGACTGATCTCAAACATGGGACATCTAATGGCTGCTACCAAAAGCTCAACCATTTTTATATCGTCCTGGTATATACACTGACTACTATGTAGCCATTATCAATGGTCATAATCATAATTCTGGGCTGGGAATTAAGGGATTATTTAAATACGTTGTCATAAGCTCTCGAGAATTCCTTAATTTAATGCCTTAAAACATCTTAAAGAACTTTATGACATCCATAAGCAAGAAGGGGAAACATATTTTTTACCGGGTACCATCATAATGATATGTTAAATCGATTCGTAAGGATCCGAAACGATTATACCAATATCAATGTACCGAGAAAAAATCCTTAAAAAGTAGTCTTATTTCAACGTCTAATATTTGCGTAAGTGTAAGAAATCAGTATTTTCAACACAATAAATTTGATACGGTTTAAAAATCTCAATCAATTATACGTACATTTCTATTGACTTCAGTGGGACTCGCAGGTTGATCTGCTAACATAGCATCATGTTTGATCACAGGCCCAAAAGCTCTCACTGGCTCGATCCTTGCTCTGCCTTGATTTTTAAAATCATCTGCTCTATACACAGGGTGTTCTGCCTCAGATTTTACTTCTTTCATCAAGTGAGCTTCCACAGGTTCTGATTTTAGCTCTGGTTTAAAAGCAGGATGTTGTTCCAACAATGTGTACGTGGAAGATATTTCTGAAGAATATACATTGATGGCTAGAGCTAGTAATACAGGTACTATTTTGTACATCTGAAAATTTTAAATAAATATATTATTATACACTGGGCGAAGAAAATTACAATTGGCAGAGATGTAACAATAGGTAGTCTAGAATTAGTCCAGAAGCGACTCGTAGGGAATAGAAATTCATCTCATTGTCTTGTTAAAGGCTCTAAATACTATACATCATGCAATAAATCTTGCTGAAAGCAGTGCAGTTTTTATGGACGTTAGTGTGTACGTGTACGTTGTGACGTGTAGTTATTAAATTTAAGTAATGATTTAAACTTTACCTTGAAGCTGTGGTTATTCAGAACCTATCCCAACGAAACCCTGGAACGAACTGATGCATCTCCATTCCCCAATTGCACTATTTATAAGAACCACTTATTCAAGGGACAAGTCCCATACAGTTTTTCTGTTATCTCCACATATTGTTTTGCAATAATAGCAGTTAGACCCAAAGATAAGGATTTGTCAAACCATTGGAATGTTAGTCCGTAGATTGTTCCCATAAATGCAAATACTGGGACGTACGCCTACCGAAATATTTTTGCCAATGTCTCTTATCTTAGCTTTTGTTTTATGTTTTTATATTTATCTTTCTGGCGCCATTTAATAGCTGATGGTCTAAATGGATGTCTCAGTAGAATATAATTAAAAAAAAAAACAATTTATATCGTTATTGCAGCAGTAAGAAGCAGCTCTATAAACATTATTAACCTGTTCCTCAATAAATACAATTGGTCTAAATTGTCGAATTTGCTCATTAATCGCTAATATACCAAGGCTATTAGCTAATACTTTACAGTAGTTTAGTTTTACAGTAGTGTAATTTTAAAGCCGGAGACCTTCAGAGAGAGACCTTAAAGTCTCTTCTTATCAAATTATCAGTGATGGAAAGCTAAGGTGGAAAGATCCAAGATGGAAACGCAATTTCAACTAAATGTCCTTCGGGGCCCCTTTTTTTCACCCTTATTATCTTAATCATAGGTCTTATTGTACATCTGCCTTTCGAATGAATACGAACGTATTCTAGTCACAACATATAATAAAACAAAACCCCCTCGCCACCGCATCTGTCTGTCTGTACGGCTTTCACCTATATAGAGAGTGATTCTCGAAGGTTTAGGTTGGTTTATAATAATTTAATCAAGGTAAATTATAACTGTGCCAAGCAGGGACGGGCCGTTAATAACATTATGAAACTGGTAAATACTTCCAGTTAAGCAAATTGCTTAGAATCGATGATATCGATCATTCAATTAAAAAAACACATAAGGGAAATGTAGGTAACTGGCCAGTCTATGAATAAATAAAATAGGAGACCGCACGGCCAGCTACAGTTCTTTTCATGAGCCTACTTTGATATTCCATAATATATAGTATAATAGCAATTTGACATCGTTACTGACCCCGTTCCATTTATCGATTCCTTGTTCCGTCGATTGTGTTATAACTACATATATAATGACGTGTGTTGGGATCATGCCTGCATTTTAATGCTGCTCTCATTTAATTTTTTGTTGTCGAGAACGAAATGTTATATCTATTAAAAGTTTTACATAACGAAAATTTGTAGCAATTTTTCACTTTCAGCTTTATTAAATACAATTAATTATCTTTATAATATGCTTCACTTTACCAAGTTAGATATAGATGACTCCTTTATTATTTGCAACACTTCTCCTAGACAAATTTTTCAAACAATCCTGTCATCCCCGCTTTGATCGTCTTATTGCTACTTCTTAGGCATGGGTCTCATGGCATGGGTCGAATTCCGTAGCCCCGGCAATAGGGTTGATGGTGTTGACGGCTGTGGTTTTTATTGTCGTTAACGCTCAATCGGAGTCCGATACACCCCGTCGTCGCCTGCCCAGGCGACGGGAAGGTCCGTAAAGGATTTTACCGCATTTATATAATAAAAATAAATATATAAATATAAATAAATAAATATTCCTGGACATTATGACACACAGCGCCATCTAGTCCCGAGCTAAGCAACGAGGCTTGTGTTACGGATACTAGTTGGTTGATATACTACATATATACTTTTTTTTTGTTGTAAATACATACATATTATACATAGATACATCCATGACTCGGATACAAATGTTTATGCTCATCACACAAACATTTGTCCCTACCGGGATTCGAACCCGGGACCCTTAGCACAGAAGGCAGTGTTAACTACCGCTGGACTATCTGGGTCGTCAAAAATATAAAGCAAATGAACGTATAAATTATCTAAGGTAATGACGCAGATTCCGAAAATGCATTCTATTATGAGGATGTTTATTATAAAAACAAGTTCCAAGCAGGTAAACTAATTCGCCATTAGGGTGAAGCATTAGTCACTGCAGTGTCTCATTTCGAACAATACATCCATAATCATGCAGTTCTAAGAAAGTGCATTTAACTGACTCAACTTTAAAAAATCATATCATAGCTTCTAAGATTATTTAACTACTTAAAACAGTCGAAATCATCTTGAGTCTGTAAAATTAGATAAAAGTATATTGAAGATAATATTACTATTGTTTGATAATGAATCAAAGCGATACTGTCTTGAAAATAAATAGCATTGATTATTTTAAAACCTTAGGTTTTTGTACATTTATTATTATGTGGGTGAATTTTTTTAGGCTCTGAATCTTAAAAAGATATCTCGTAAGTATATAATTAGAAATATTATTAGAAAAGTATAATTAAAAAAGGAGTATGACTTACCGTTTGACGTATTCCCAAAACAATAATATTTCCTTTTCAACAAAATCACTCATTATTCACCGACACTGAACTGAGATAACTATCATATATACATGATGACGATTGTAATTTAGATTATATCTGTTTGATCAAGTTTTATTATCAACTTTATAGCTACCGAAAATCTCTGACAATATTATTGCTGACAAGGAAACAAAATTGGAAAAACTTATTCATATTAATGATGTGTCAGTAATCCATTATGTGTTCAAATGTTACTTTAATCGGGTATATTTAAAATGAACAATACCATTTCACACGAACAGTCTTATGGGGGCCCGTACTACGACTACTCGCTGTACGGCACTTCAAACCCTTATACATGGTAGGTATATTTCAAATAGAGTTCAGGGTTACATACCAATCGATTCCCATTCATTAATATACCATAGTTTTGAAATTTTACTCTACAAACAAGCTCCATTGGAACCAACAGTAAATATTGGTTCGCTTGAATGTACAAAAAATCAATTCCGTTAACGCGATATTGAGTGTTGATTTTCCTGCTCATGTAAATTGCATCATACGGACCTACTGAAATATTTAAATTACTATATGCGACACATACTTTTTCTGATGTTCTTACCATCACCTATTAAATATACCAATTACGCGAGGTAAAATTGTGGTTTAATGATATCGCATGTTTAAAACCTTTTTGCTCCTGACTTTTATTTTTAAAAGATCTTATTTCAAATGATTGATTACTTACTATTACTAATGTCAAAATAAAATCAACTCAAATCATTTGTTATTGCTAACTGAAAATGGCTTTGAAAAAATTGCCTAACAATGTTCAATCTTTGTTGTGTGCGACTAGCCAAATTAATAGTTACAAAAGAGCTGTTGAAGAAATGGTAAGTTAACTTTGGCATTTTAATTTCAGCCTCAACAACCTAGGCTTACAATACTTGTTTTTAAAAACATTTAATGATGAGCGTAGATTTTGGTGATAGTAACCGCATCTTTGAGAACTTCGCGACTTATCAATAATCATGATTTTAGGTATACAATTCGCTTGACGCAGAATCTACATCGATTGCGATAAGAATTCACATTCAAGAAAGTACGATTCAAGTTATTGATAATGGATGCGGAGTCACAGAACAAGATTTTAATGTACTTGGCCAAAGGTACATGACGAGTAAATTTATTGATATTCCTACAATATATGCTGCACCTAAAACTTATGGATATAGAGGTGAATTTCTATCCAACATTATAATAGTTTCACAAGTGGTGAAAATTACATCGAGGCATAAAAGTACGGAAGAAACGTGGGCTAAGACTTTTCATAATGGTAAAGAAAAAAGGTTTGTTAAAATGACTACACGGCCTTCAAAAGGGACAACTGTAAGTAAACTTACATTCCCTCCGGAAGTTAAATTATTTTCGTTAAACTAAATTATAATTATTTTATTTTGATCTAAATGTTGTAGGTCGACATCAAAGGGTTTCTTTATAATCGAAAGATACAAAAACGAAGCATAGATGTTATACACGAACTACAAGATATTAAATCTATGTTAAATCAACTATCTTTAGCGCACAATCATATATCATTTAGCCTAAGAGATGACTCTACAAATGAAATCATATTTAAAATTCATAAGAAGAGGGATGTTTATCAGACATTATCGACTCTATTCGATATTAATCAAAGTGATGTGGTAGAGCTTCAAGTAGAAAAACACGAGTATAAAGTTAAAGGTTTTATTGGAAAGACAAATAAGGACCTTAATCTATATTGGATTTATTTAAATGGAAAATTTGTACATGATTGTAACTTACATATGATTTTAGAGAAGTACATAAAAAAATCTCTGCATACTAAAGAGCACAGAATACTTAAATCTAAGGTAGGTAAGTATATTCATTTGGTAAAATATCGACAATCATTTTTAAGATTATTTAATTAATTTCTGTTTGCAGAAAAATAGTGACGAAGCGCAATTATTCAACCAATATATTCCATTCTATTTCGTTTTTATTTCATGTCCATATATTGATTATGATATTAACTATACATTAAAAGAGTCAGTTATAGAATTTAAAAACTGGGAAAAAATAAATAAACTACTAGAAAAGCTAGTAAAATTTTATGTTGGTGATATTAAATTGATAGAAATAAGTAAACCCGAAAATAACTTGAAAAATGAAGAACGAAAAGGCATTGAATACAACCAAGACACAAGAGATCAAGTAAAAAAAATCATGGACAAAATATTAGGGAATAATTCCAAAAGAATTGGAGTTTCACAATTACAGAACGGAGTTAAAGGTAATTATTTTTGGCATTTTTAGTAGTAATTAAAAATACGTAAAATAATGAAAAAACTATAAATAACTTTATGCTTTTGAAGAAATATTTTATTATTGTACGTTTTTATAAAGCCAGCTTATTACTAGTGATGTATGTATAATGTAGATTGATGTTGGGCATCTTCATCACAGGGACTTTAATTTTTTAACTATCTAAAATATTTATAATTATTCTAACATTGACACACTTGGTAATGAACATTGTATTATAGAGTTTTATTGTAACACCAAATGGTGTTACAATAAAAAAAACAACCTCTCTGGTGTAGTTGTCGTACATTGCGACTGCCGAGCAAGAGGTCCTGGATTCGATTCCCAGGTCGAGCAAAGTGTTATTGGGTTTTTCTGTAAGATTCTCAGTAGCAGCTCGGAGTTTGGATTTGTGCCTGGTTAATGGCAATAGGCACGCCCCCTATTATGGGACCTAAAACATTCCGGCGAAACGTGGGTGTACATTAATACACCTCTGCCTAACCTTTCGGGGACGACAGGCAAAATTATATGTTATATTACCAAATGATAGATAGACGTAGATCAACGAACTAACTCAAAATTATAACTATACAAACTTACATAGTGCTTGTTAAAATTAATATTTTAGGAAAATTGATAAAAAGAAAAACAAAGACAAACCATGGCAAAAAATTATCTACATCCACACCAATATTATTACATCAAAATGATACTGAAAAGAAATGCTCGCCGAAACATAAAAAGGAGACTACTTTAAAAAAATATATCAATAATCAAAGCGAAAACATAAATAACGTAGAAAATCCTGTTATTTCAAAATCATGTGATAAAAAATTAAATGTTTGCGATACTGAAAAGATAAAGAAGATCCAGAAAAAGGAAAAACCTAAAAACTTGTCACCGAGAGGGCAAAAATCAGTTAGACAAAAGCATATATTAATTCAACCTAAAGAGCTAAAAGTAAATTGCAATGGAAATAGGATGTCAAAAAAAACACAGGAAACAGATTCGGTCTGTAGAAAAAGTAAAATAGTGGCTCAAAAGGCTGAACAACTTCTGCAACAGAACATAAAAGTTAGAAAGAAAAAATTAAGTAAAAGGAAGAATGATACATTTACCAAGAATAACTTATGTTTACACAAACGTGACTTTAAAAATTATTCTAACTTACCTTTATCTGCAAAGATAAATAAATATATCGTTAACAAGTATATAATAAATAAAATAAAATCGAAGTCATACAAAACAACGTATGATCTTGTTCAAACCATACTGAAAAGTCAACAATTAATAAATACTGAAAAAAATATTGGACAATCTATAGGAGAATTTTCGGATATCGATTATCACAAACGAAATGGGATACCACATTATAAACCGAGGATCACAAAAAGATCTATTTGGACGAATCAATACATTACGATGAATTCATATTCAAATATTGATAGCAAAAACCATATTACACAGTATACCGCAAGTGGTCCGGTGTCATATAAAGCATGCGACTATGAAGATAATCTTTTAGAAATGAATAACCAAAAGAAGTCATCTTGGAATAAGAATAATAATTCAGATGAATATGATTTTATATCCAAAACTATGTATAATCAAATTCAAGATAATATTACATATACTCAAAATGATACATCAGGTCATGGTCTAAGTCAGCCGTATAGTTTATTAACATATGACAGTCATCTATGTAAAAATAATAAACCAAAAAGCTTTCATACAAAATACGATAGTGCATTGAGCTATACCAATAATACAAGACATAATATTAAATTCATTCCGAACGAACCTAGAGATAATTTTATTACTTCAAATGATGTCAGAGCTGCTATAAACAAAATAGTTCATGAGCATAACGACGTTATAAAATATACGACAAATAATAGTCTTAATGATGAAGTTCCTACTAATGAACCAAATCTAGTGTTTGGGAATACTTATACAGTACAGCCTTCCAATTTCTCAATTGAAACTCAAAATCATACAAAAGAACAGTATAATCAATCTCATGAACTGTGTAAAACTTATTCTATACATTATTCTAATTCCGAAATAAACAAAACTGTTCAATCCAAGCCAATCACTAATAATGAAAATACTCAGAATAAAGATTGTAACTTCGTATTTATTTCGGAGGAACAGTGTTCTGAGGCAGGTTCTCTCCTGAATAGTATCATAGAGCCACTAAACATATGTGAAACAGTATTTGACGAATTTGGATCTGTTGAAAATGAGTTTGCTAGAAGTTTTCATGCAAAAACACTATCAAACGATTCTTTATATGATAATTCCCTAATTAAGTCATGCGTTGCTGAGCATAATATGAACAAGGAACCGTTTGAAATAATAGTAAAGCAAGGCAATGATTATGTTACCGAAAGTGTTTCACATCATTTTAGCAGTGTAGTAAAATGTAAAAAACCATATATGACTAATAATTTCCCTAACAATAACCAAAAAGATCCAATTCTAATAACAAGAAATTCAAATTATATTAGAAATGAAGATCCTAGAATAGCCAATATTCTAGATTCGCCAAACCCTGACTTCAGAAATAACGACAATAATGAAAATAATGATTTTTGTTTAAAGAACAGGCTCCGGTTTGTTCCAAAAGGTATGAAAACCATATTACCAGTTTTTTTGTGTAGATTAAATAATGATGTTTATTACCTACATCTGCGTCGTTTTCATTGTTCTTATTTGATCTTTCTAGGTATGTCTCAAATCTTTGATAATTGTCGCTCTAAAACTATATGTGACTCTAATCTGGTTGATGATTATTATGAAGATGTAAGTTTTCTTTTTCGTATTTAATAAGGCTAGGCATATTTTTTTAATAAAATTGTCAAGTATCACTTTAAGTATATCCATTATTTCAGGGTATTTATGATAATTTTGCCAATGATGTTCAAGTCAATACTGAAATATATGAACCTATAATACAAAACGTAGAAGACCTCACAACAAAAAATATTCACAAATTCCAAAATAAAGTAAAAAAAGATAACGCGTCCCTGGTTTTTGATGAAAAATCATTGAAAGAAGCAAAGGTAAATTAATTATAAGTTAAGTTTATATATATTTTATTTATAAGTTAAGTTGCAATAAACCTATAATTGTTTACTACAAATTAAAAGTGATATTTTAACTACTATATAAACATTTATGTCATTCAAGGTACTTGACCAAGTTGATTCTAAGTTCATTGCTGCTATTATGAAACAATTTTCTAATGACATGGAAAAGAAAACAGAGTATTTAATATTATTTGATCAACACGCAGTTCACGAAAGAATACGACTTGAGAAGAACTTAGCTGGTAACTTAAAAACACGTACAATAAGTATCCCTGGATTCAGTTATATCTATTATATGTGAATTATTTCCTTATTTCATAAACAACAGCAATGCTAAGTAGCCTGTGTACATCGAAAACCATTTTACAGATTACATTAATGAAGATAGATGGACAAGTGTCCCATTAGATAATATTATACTGAAGATGTCTAGAGATGAAATTCTGTATCTACATAATTATAAGGATAAATTTGCTCAACTTGGTCTAAACTGGACTATTTTAAGTGAAAACGAAGTAACAGTTGATTCTATACCTGAAGCCATTCTCGGTAAAAATCCTAGAGAGGTAATTCTACTGTGTCAAGCAGATTTTGCACTTAACGATATAGTAATATAGTGTTGAAACTATGTTTTGTTTTTCAGGTTGAAAAGGTAATAAAAGCTGTAAGAAATTTAATCATCGAAGTAATCCATGTTATAAAATTACAAAAAGGTTGTATATCGCTGTATCCTAAATCCATCATGGAGTTAGTTTTTAGCGAGGTAAGTAATACTTTATTTGCAGTGATGCAACGAGACTTTACAGTGTCAGACGTTTTAGGTCTTATATAATTATATCCTCATGATGTTTTCCTTCACCGTTTGAGCTTTTGATAAATACGCACATAACTTCCGAAAAGTAAGCGTGCCTTGGGTTCGAACTCGAGAGTACGTACTTACCTTTTTTTAATTTTTTTACTCATACACTTCAACAGGCTTGCAGATACGCAATTAAATTCGGTGATCATCTTACAAAGAATGATTGTGTTGAATTAATCAAAGCATTATCGGACTGTAAGACACCATTTCAATGTGCCCATGGAAGACCTGTGATGGCTGTTCTCGTGGATATTAAACATGTTCAGCGTGAATATAAGGTAAATAAAAACAAATTACTGCTGGTTTGTTTGCTGAAGTTGTTGATCCAAGAAGTCAGCCGTTCTAAACATTCGTAGTGCTATAGATAAATTAATAAACTACAACTCCTTGCAACAGAAAACGAAATCCAGGTAAGATTTGATTTTCAGAATGATCCAATTATTGAGGCTACTGGAATTACAAAACACTATTTATTTTTTTACACAATGGTTAATGGTTTCTTTGTGTTTCAGATAAATATGGGAAAGTTAAAAAAAATAAAGAATCTATAGATAAGAGGACTTGAAGAAAATGAAAATTAAATATGAGGGTTTTTATTTTGTTATTACTTATTTACTACATCTATTTGAAAAATAGCAAAATATGTATATTTTTTTCACAATTGTTTAATTTGCATTTTCAGTGGCATGAAATACGAAATGTTCCAATTTATTTAGTAAAAGCTTAATAAAATGTTAAACTTCATCGTTTAGCGCAATGACCTTGACGAATAAAATTTTGAATCCAATCAATGTATGGAGTTATTCTTGTGTGTACGTCTGGGAAGCCCCTAGCACAAGGAATTCCCCACGACACCACACCAACAAGCTCATTGTTTTTGATCAATGGACTGCCGGAATCTCCCTGTTTAAAAAAAATATTATTTGATTTGTGAGGCTGTAATAGTACATTGTTCACCAAGGGACGTAAGTGCTAGATTACTAATCAGTATTCATTTGAAACTGAAACTTTTATGATCATCATCAACCTATTTTACTATCTCACTGCTGGGTACGGGTCTCTTCTTATTTCTAAGAGGGATTAAGTATGTCCACGATGTTAGCCTGGTGCGGGCTTGCAGACTTCACACACCATCGATAAAATCCCTCAGTTTTCCTCACGATTTTTTCCTTCACTTTTTAAGCGTGTGATATAAATACACATAGAACTTCAAAAAAACTGTTTGACGTCCCTTTGGTTCGAACTCGACTCAAACTTTTAACGCTTGTTGTAAATTGGATGATCTGATATGAAATGATGAACGGCACAAAATGAAGGTTTTTACCTCATATAGTTAAGCTATTTAATGAACTTAGTCTACGTATCTACGATCAAAACTAATATTCCAAACGTCTACTTACATGACATGTTCCTTCTCCCACCCTCGTAAAAGTGCAAAACATTTCTTTGTACACAGGCCTAGTCGTTCTCATAGCATACTCGCATATTTCCTGACTAAAGACTGGTAAATCCAACGCCTGCATATTCTGACTTGATAATCCATTTGCCTTTAATAAATGCATTTTGTTTATTAAGTTTATTTTTGTTTGAGTTGTTTTGCCTGCATATTTTTTAAAAGATGAGGAGATTCTTATTTAATACATCAAAAAAGAAATAAGAATTCTTTAAGCTCTACCATTATTTAAACATAATATTTAAATATCATTAAAGTGAACGCAAATATAATGTTAGTATTGAAATTTAAGTGGAGTAAAGTCTACTTTATTTTAATCGTCATACGCCAACTAATTATAATACTGTTGCAAACCTATTGCAAAGATAACATTATTTTATTGTTTCTGTACAATATGTAACCTTTTTACTAATATTCTACATTAATCTTAGTGTACCAACCTTTTGTGCTCCAAAACCCAATAAAACAACCTTATCGCCTTCTTGTAAATCCTGTCTTCTCAACCTCAATATTTTAATGTAACGTAAATCAAACGGAAACCTTGTTTTTAAAATTGCGATATCATGTTCCTTACTAGTACTGTTATATTTGTCATAAATAAATATCGAGCCGACATTATATTGTTTCCCTCCAACATCTAAATTGTTTGTAGCTGTTACTATTTTCATGTATTGAGGATCAACCCTAAAAATAGGTGTAAATGAAATAAATATAAATAAATAAGTATACCTGTCTGGACATTATGACGCAGCGCCATCTTATATACATAGATACATCCATGACTTGGAAAGACATGTGATGAGATACACATCACACAAACATTTGTCCCTACTGAGATTTGAACCCGGGACCCATAACACAGAAGGCATTGTTAGATACAGCTGGACTAATGGGGTCGTCAAAGATGGGATATCTATGAGACTCAAAACAAGCAAAATGCATGAAGAATATTATGATAATAATAATAATAATATTCTGCGGCATTTCACACACCACCATCTAGTCCCAAACTAAGCAGAACTTGTACTATGGGTACTAGACAATGGATATAATACTTATATACTTTTTTTGTAAATACATACTTATAATACATAGGAATGTTATTTGTGTCCCGTGGGAATCGAACCCACAACCTCGTGATCAGCAGTCCGGTACTCGAACCACTAGACTACAGAGATCGTCAAAATATAAGCAGCGAAGAATGGATGGCGATCTTAGAGGCAGGAATTGACAATAAAAAAATAAATATAGTAAGGTGTAGGCATTAAAACGTTTAACTTACTTATCTACACAATGAGCAGCAGTAACCACAAACCACTTGGAAACCACAGCGCCACCACAAACATGATACCCAGTTAAGTTTTGTATAGACGCGTGAAACTTTCCATATTCATCAGGCGCTTTATTACCTCCTACTATTCTCAAGTCTATCCCTGAAACTGTGATCACACTTTAAAATAGAACTATTCAACCAAAATATTACTAATAAAGAAGTAGAATTAATTTGCAAACCATTTCCAAATACGACCACACTGAAAACTACGAGTATAATATTAAAATAATTTGTCATTGTTATCCACTACATTACTCAAGCAATTCATTAAAACTAAATTAAATTTTGTTAAATTATTTGCAGCGCATCTACGCGGTTATCTGCGACATCAATCGATACACATAATTATCAATATCAACCCCTCATCAATACCTCTAATCGTATTGATAAAATCACAGTTGATTATCGAGTAATTCATCAACTCGTCCTACATGCCTATGGCCCATTTAGGACGACTTGCAGAAATTCAAAATAAATAATATTTCCATTGTGCAACTCGACCCACGTTACTATCAGAGTGCGATAAGGTACAGTCAGTAGCAAAAGTGTTAGTATGAAAATAAACATCGGTTAAGTTCACGTCGGACTCGCGCACGAAGGGTACAAAATTAAATATTTATTTTATTTTGTTTTTAGTATTTGTTGTTATAGCGGCAATAAAAATAAATTAATTAAATTTCAACTGTCTAGCTATCGCGGTTCTTGAGATACAGCCTGGTGACTCACAGATGGACGGACAGACAGAAAGACGGACAAACAGCGAAGTCTTAATTACAGGGTTTTTACCCTTTGGGTACGGAACCCTAAAAACAACAAAAAATGTTAAATAATATTAAATGGTCACAAATTGGTGACCAATTAACATAGGAGATAATAATGAACTTATTTAATAATTAATAATAAACCCAAAATGATTAATTATATTTTGGTTCTGTCCTCCTAGCACACATGATTGTCATCTCTTTTGATAGTATTGGTACAAGTTATTAATAAAATTGTTTTACAGATCCGTTGTTTCACGCAACGCCACACAGTTGCTTTGTCTTTTGATGTTATATCACTCATATCTATTACCGATGAAATAAAGGCTTTCTTCCTCTTTGAGACGTAATTGTTTCAGATTATTGTCTTCAATACAGCAATTTCAGTCTAAATTTAAGTCCCATATTGAAGGTTCGAGTTCGAACCAAGCCATGCACAGCTAGAGTCATAGATTTCACAAATTTGTCAGAGTCTAAAATCAAACCA
The DNA here is from genome assembly GCA_905163465.1 of Craniophora ligustri. Lineage (NCBI taxonomy): Eukaryota > Metazoa > Arthropoda > Insecta > Lepidoptera > Noctuidae > Craniophora > Craniophora ligustri. The sequence goes on along the minus strand of LR990965.1, from coordinate 8,986,504 downwards.
AAGTCTGTCCTGTCATCATTTACCTGACATAACTGGAGAAACTTCACTCTATCTATCTTCATTCTTTTAAAAGGTCTGGCCTTACTTCAGAAGTAACCACCATAACCATTAACTTGCCTGATAATAACCAAAAGCCATATATGTATGTGTAATAATCGTATTGAACGTATGCTTGTAAAATTAAACAATAAACTTGTGCATGACAGTTTTTTTTTTAATATTAAATGATGTCTATGAACAAAACTAAAGCAAATAGGTACTAAAATTAATTAATAAAATATTGTTATATCTTGTCTTACTAACTGTACCAAACATTCATAAAATTTAAAATTCCATACAAAAAAAATCTTGGGACGAGTTGCACCATGAAAATATAATTTATTTTGATGTTCTGCAAGTCGTCCTAAAGGGGCCATAGGCATGTAGGACGAGTTGATGAATTACTCTGATTATCTTTTAATAATTTATAATAATAAACTTGATATGGATACGTAGATGTGAGTAATTAGATATGTAAGTATATCCGTATTACCTACCAATCAAATATTATTTAGGATAAAAAGGTTTTTAAAAATATTAATTTAATACTGAGGTTGATATAACTCTTTGTATTTTGTACGAAGTCAAAATAAATTTTAATCGGTACTTCCATAGCTTCCGGCGAACATAGGAACTTTATTGTGTAGAAACACATATGTATTTTATAAAGTACACAGTTCAAAGACCATGATGAGAGCACACAACCCGACCGACAATGTCTACGCTTGGCCCCAAGAGAAAAAACAGCCCTTTTTTATTTCAAGATCAGAATCGGATATAGGTGGCAGATGAGACATAGATTTTCGTGGTTAAAAACTTACATAAGTTCGTATTTTGTGGTCTCGGACCTGGATCTAGAATAAATAGTGAGAATGAACCCGGGATTCGTCACATTGCTTACCCAGTTTGCGCCAATCGTGCCCTACGTATGTGCATTAGCAACTTTCTCTGCTCAAAATCTAATATTTCGTTCCTAAAGATTTTCAAAGCGATAGGATCATTATCAAGCAAGTTCTAGATAGCGGCTCCTATGGAGATAATTATTGTTTTCGTAATATTTTACATGCTACCTATTAGGTACCTACCTATTCGATACATGGCTCAATCTGGAAGCTATTATTTCTTATTATCTTAAATGTTTTTAATCGTTTGCACGCTATTATTCATTCGCTGACTGGCAGATTTCATTAAGCGTAACATATTTTCAATAATTAATTGTGAAATTTTATTCATTCCATTTGCAAAAAAATAAATAAGAGAAACCGGTAAAATCGAACAGTATTAATTGATTATTATTATTATTAATACCAAGGACTTTTTGGCGGGAAAGTAAAGCGTCATGTTTATCAGATTTGTTTTATTTTCTAAAATTTGTGTCACGATCAACTTTAATGTACAATAATAGTGAATTATTAACCGTTAAGTGTTCGTAAACCACATGAGCATGAGTGATGGCAAATGAAATAAAACTGTGTAACGTGACTTTCAAATTCTCCCAAGAAGTCCGCGTAAGGTTTCAGTAAAGGACCACATCTTTACTGAAACTAGGAAAAAAAAAGAATCATTTATCATCCTTCATAAACCATTAATTCACCAAATCATCAACCATTAACATGGATCATCCTGTCATCCATCATAAATAAAAAATACCGAAGGCTAGGCTGTATGGACTATGCTTTATACCGAAAGGAAAGATAAGAAAGAAAAAAACAGTTCTCAATTGTCATTTTGACTTTTGACATATAGATGACAATGACATTACTTAATAATCCCATTTCGCGTTTGCAATGTTTGCATTTTCCTAGATTTTTGTATTTATAAAGAATTATTGAAGAATAAATAACAAATTAAGTATCACAGTTTGCAAGATGGATATATTAAAAGCTGAAATTGCAAAGAAACGTAAACTTCTCGAAGAAAAGAATTTACTGGTAAGTAAAGGGAATGTTATTACTTCGTAGGTACCTATAAATTTCTTCATGTTATTCTCTTCCACTATACAATAAACATTTTACAGGACCCTACCAAAAATAGGAAATATTTCAAGAGAGGAGAACTATTGGCTAAAGAACAGGAGGAATATTTAAAAAAATATGGTCCTCAATTAAAAGAACCAGAGGATAACAAACAAGATTTAAAAAATAAAGGTATGCTGGTGTTTTAGTTGGTGAATATTATCTGCTTTGTAATTCCATGATCTGTATCACCATAGTATATTCCATTGAATCCACTGTAATAAGTTTACTCAATTTTCTGACTTATGTAGACTCAATATGAGAATGTGTACTAAAATTTAACTTATGTCGCTATTTAAATACTTCAGTGAATTACACACAGTGACTCAATATGCCATGAATTAAGAATTGTAACACAATTGGTATGTCTGATATATTGATTTCTTACACTTACGTGAATATTAGACATTGAAATGAACAACATTGAAATAAGCTAAAAAATACAAAAAGATTGAAATGAAACTACTTTTTATGGATTTTATTGTGGTATATTGATATTATTTTAAATGGTATAGTAGGCTACTAGACTCGCACTTGGCTAGTATTTTTTTACAAGTACCACTATGCCACCTGCAACCAATAACTTAGTGGAAAACCCCAAGTCATCCATCTGTCCAATTTAATAATAATAACTGTTTATCATTCTAGCAAATGATAGACAAGCAACCGATGATGCCGAAAACACTGAAATTGTTGGACTACCAAGAACAGAAGTCATCAAAAGATTGAGGGAGCGAGGACATCCAATTTGGTTGTTTGGTGAAAATGAATTGCAATCATTTAAGAGATTAAGAAGAATAGAAATTCAGGAGCCTGAAGCAAATAGAGTAAGTACTTTACTTCAATGGAAGTTATCTTGTTCTAGTTGGGTAAAAAAGTCATTGAATATTTAATAATTTCTTTGAATGTTGTGTTGCAATCACCAGAAAAACTCAGAAATTCTTGTATAATTTGTCATTTCACCTATCAGAACTTTGTTTATGATTATCTTCTTTCTGATTAATTGAGACTTATTTTTGCTTCATTCAGAAACATACTTTTATTGTAGCAGAAATAAAATTAATCCTACATGTCTATGCACCATCATCTACTATCAAATAACTTCTGTAGTGCTCCAGAGCACAAAAAAATAATTTGGCTGTAAATACACAATCAGTGATGTGACAACTAATATATTTTATTTTTCAGGGTCTGAGGAACGATTTCCAGGAAGCCATGGAGAAAGTAGATGAAGCATATTTAAATGAAATATTAGCATTAGGAACACATGTAAATATATTTTTATCATGTTATTACCACTTTATTTTTTTATAGTAAGTAAGTCTTGACTTATATAAACTGTTCTTTTTTTTTAGAACGTCAATGATAAACAACTAAAGGAGGATGCTTTAGATGATTCTGTCACATATGAATCTATACAAGAGATGGCCAAAACTATGGGACAGGGTGATAAAAACCATGATATGAATGGTATAATGACTTTATTACAAGTAAGTGTATTTACATTAATTATAAATTATTATTCTGCAATGGAATATTAAATATTATCACCAAGCTAGGTGATAAAACTTAAATAAAATGTGATTTTAGTTTGGTAATGATTTTAAACCAAACACAGATACAATGGAGTCTCTATTGTGTCTATAATTGGTACTTGATGAACTAAACTTCCAACATAAGTACACCTACAGAAAATTAAGGGTTACATGCAAATTCTACCAATTGAAACTGCATGGTGAAACTTGCTTACAATTCATCTACTGCAAAACAGTCAGATCTTATCATTGATATTGTTAAATATATTACAACAAAATGATTTAATTTCATAAGATACAATTAAAAACACATTATACAGATCTTAAATTAATTAAAAACTAATATATTTTACAAACTTAAAAATAAATAAATAAAAAAAGAAGTTATAGGGAGTCAAAAAACTCGTCCCCGACTCTGTCAGGGGGTAGAGTGCCCAGAAGACTGGCGGCATTGCCACGTTGAATGGCAATTATTGTTAAATCAATACTTTCCTTTTTATAAAAATAAGGACATCTTTTTAAAAACATTCCTAGTTTTGATAAGTTAAAAATATCTATCTATTAGGAATATCTGATGAGTTTTGGTGTGGTTTGTTTTCCAGTTTCTCCTAAAGCTATGGGGCCAACAGCTCAACTCAGCAACTGGAGCAGAAAAGACAGCTGTAAAACATAAAATGACAAGGGCCACTTTCACTCAGACTCAAGTGTATTTGAAACCTCTGATTCGAAAACTGAAGAAGAAAAATCTTCCAGATGATATCTGTGAAAGTCTATGTGAAATTACAAAACATTTGTTAGAGAGGAATTATATAATGGTTAGTATTTTGAGTGTTATATTATATACTAGCTGCCTCCCGCTCCTTTGTCTGCATGGTATATAGATAAAAAGTAGCCTATGTTTTAATCCAGGTAATAAACTACATATATGTACCTATGCTAAATTTCATTCAAATCTGTTAAGCAGTTTTTGTATGAAAGAGTAACAAACATGCATCCATAGGTACATCCATATTTACAAACTAAACTTTCGCGTTTATAATATTGGTAGGAAGTAGGATTATTAAGTTTATATACATGTTGTACGCAGCCACTAAGTACATGTGATGAACTAGCTACTTGATTATATTACAACTTTTTCAATTACCTACTTAATATATTTGTCTTTAAATATAGATTTTGAAATATTATGTAAGTAATATGTAAAGTGTATATAAATAGTGCAACTATCTCATCAGGCTCATATCCATCCATCCACTTTAAGTGTGGTCATAACATATAATAATTTAATTAAGTTTATTGATTAATATTATATTTTTCTTCTAGGCAAGTGATGCGTATTTGCAGATGGCTATAGGCAATGCTCCCTGGCCCATTGGAGTTACTATGGTCGGTATTCACGCTCGTACCGGTCGAGAAAAGATCTTCTCCAAGAACGTAGCTCACGTTATGAACGACGAAACTCAAAGAAAATACATCCAAGCATTGAAGAGACTTATGACTAAATGCCAAGAATACTTTCCTACAGATCCATCGAGATGTGTGGAATATACAACAACTAGTTAATAAAGACTGTCTACTTATAGATTAACTGTTTTTTTTTTTCAATATTTTCTCCTGTCCGCTACGTGCATGGCATGTCAGGTATACGGCCCGCCTGATGCAAAGCATTTGCAATGCCAGATGACCAGAGACCTTTTTCTCCTCCTTCCTAGTTATGATGACCGTTTGGATGTCTAGCATTTGAAATTGATGAAAATTATTTATAATTAATATCGAAAGAACGATAGGGAATATTATATAAAGATTGATTACTGGATCAGTCATTCAACTCTAGTCTTGGAAATACCAGTTATTTTTGTAAAGAAATTGTATTGCTTTGAGTAAAATTTGATAGTGTTATCAAATTTTCTGAGAATCTGAGGTAAAATAGCATAATTTTGGTTTCTATTCCTAAAATTACAAGATGGACATTTTTAATCTAGGTACCTTTTTTAATATTTCAGACTTCTAATTTGGTTTACAACTTTACATAATTAAATAAATTAAATACATTATAACAATAGTGAAGACTCGGCCGTATGTATTAGATTCCTTTGCCTCATCCCTGAAGGGCAGAAAAAAATCAATAACTGTTAAATTGACATTAGAATAAGATTTAAAAATTTTAATCAGAAAAGAAAATTAGTAATCTTTTATTAAAAAATGATTCTAGATTATGTTATGAAGTTCCATTTAGAAGATTGTATAAACATTCTGTCGGAAGAGGATAACTTGGGTTACTATAGCCTTAAAATTGAGTAAATACATAATACTCAACATTTTGTGTCTATCATATGCATTGTTTGTTTACCTGTTTGATTTTGCAGCTTTTTGAAACTTTTCGAGTCGTATCCAGATGTTGGAGATAAAGTTCTGTGTAGTCCTGTGGAGAGTTTACCGGCTTGTGATAAGGATTTAATAAAAGCTCAACAAACGATACTAGAACGCGATGAATATAAAACAACTATTTCTAAGTTGGATTACCACTTTATAAAACGTAATATTCATGCCCGGTTCTTCGGTTTGCCAGTCTGTCCTGAATTACACCGAACGGTTTTCCCGAAAAATGTGGATTTGGGATGTTTTCTGAAAGTTACAGGTTAGTTCTTTATAACTGTCGTAAATAAAAGTAGTCAGGAGTTAATATCATCATCATTAGCCCATATTCGGGTCAGAGAGTCGCATTAGGGAGGGAGTAGTTAATAATACTACATAATTATTCCATCCTTCATTAATCATACTAAACTGTATGTATACTGAATTATTTAGTTGTAATAAACCTGAATTAAATGATTCTGATTTGATTTTTGGTGGCTTTTCTATCAAAAATTAATCTATAAAAAGTTTTATTTCAATGCTTAATATTCATATCTAGTATATAAAAATCTCGTGTCACAGTTTTTGTTGCCATACTCCTCCAAAACGGCTTGACCGATTTTGATGAAATTTTTTGTGCTTATCCGGTATCTATGAGAATCGGCCAACATCTATTTTTCATCCCCCTAAAAGTTAGGGGTATTCCACCAACCCCTATAATGTGGCAAAGCAACGTTTGCTGGGTCAGCTATTAATATTATATACTTAATTATATTTTTTCAGGTACTGTGGTGAGAGTAACACAGTCTAAAATGTTAGAATATCAGAGAAAATATGTTTGTATGAAATGCAAATATGAGAACTGTATTGAAGCCGAATTTGATAATAGGTACATTTTGAGACCTCCTTCAAAATGTGCTAATGATGTGAAAGCATGTAGGAGTTCTACATTCTCACAAGTACAATTAGTTTCAAGAGAACATTGTAAAGATTATCAAGAAATTAAAATACAGGTATTAAATTATATAAATTGTAGCTTTAAATCCTACTCAATATTATAAATGTGAAAGTTTGAATGGATGTTAGTTACACTATCACACTAAAACTGCTGAACGGATATGGATGGAATTTGGCATACAGAATAACACAGACTCTTGTGTTTATAGTTATATACCATGCAAGCATAGCCACAGGTAGAAACTAGTAATTCATTTAAAAACATAATTAGCCCTTTGCTCAATCTGGACTACAAACCAAGAATTACAAATTCCAAACCAATGAGGCAGTCAATCTATGCAAAATAATATAATGGTTGTTGATTAGTAGTCTTTAAGTTTTAGACAAATCCTGCCAGTATTGTATATCCATCTCTTCAAGTCTATTTATGGTCTATAAACTGACTTATTTTTATATAATTCAAAAATATCCATAGATATATGTAGGTATGTGTTTTCTTGCAGGAACAAGTAAATAAACTCAGTATTGGCACAATACCGGGCTCCATGTGGGTGGTGCTAGAGAATGATCTGGTGGACTGTTGCAAACCTGGTGATGATGTTATTATATGGTATGTTGTAATTAATTGTTAGAGTCAGACACTAAGCTGTGACAATAAATCTTATCTTATATTTAAAAATCTTGTGTCACGGTGCTTGCTGCTGAACTCCTCCAAAATGGCTTAACAGATTATTATGAAATTTTGTATGTATATTTGGTAGGTCTGAGAATCGGTCGTAGGCCATTTTTTACACCCCTAGGTGATGAGGATGTTCTTGACCAGACCTTTTTTCTTTTATTCGGTAAAATATTTTTGTTGTATTTTTTATGATTTGGCATTAAAAAAATACTTATAACCCTAAATTTTCACTCAACGCTCGCTTGGTCAGCTATAGCTTGGCAATTTTGTACGTGAAACTGCCTTCTAGGTTTCTAAGGTTACTAAAAATACCCTTTACATATTGTTAGTAATATTTTAAAACTACAGCACATAATATTCAATATAACACAATAAATTAACTTATAAGCAATTTTACTCAGGGATATCTGAGATTAAATCGAAACGTAAATCGTATCGTACCTCATCAGGTAGTAACATCCCCCGCCACCCGCGTGGACCATGGGAGTGCCATGTACGAATTTGCCAAGCTATTGTAATTATATTAGAATCTAGAATCATACTCATTTATTTCCTCACCAAAACCGCAAATACATTAGATAACTTAAGCTTGGAACATGGAATTTAGAAACTAGCAAACTATCATTGTGTTAGTATTTCATTTCAAGTATTAATTAACATATAATCTTTTCAGTGGCACAGTTAGGCGTCGCTGGCGCCCTACGGTCCATAATAAAAAATCTGAAGTGGAACTAGTCCTGCAAGCTAATTATATAGAAGTGTGCAATGCACAGAGATCAGAGGTCATATCCACAGCGCCTGATATTAAAGACTGTTTTGATGAATTTTGGGCGAAATATCAAGCTTGTCCTATGAAAGGGAGAGATCGAATTTTAAGTTCTGTCTGTCCACAGGTAAGAAATTATTGAAGTAATTCCTTAAGAGTTCTTAGAAACACATGTTCTTATGGAGTCTGAATTTGGCTAGTGCATAGTAAAGCAATTTGTGCATGTGTTTATTCTAAAAAACAGTTACTTTAAAGATAAAGGAACAGCCTGAAGTTTAATTAAAAGTAAATCATAAATTATCTTTGATTTATGGTCTTAATTTTAATTATTTTACTAAATTTTTCCTTCATAAGATTTAATACATTTCAATATAAAAACCATATATTATGTTTACGAAATGGCATGTAAAGTTTACCGATCATGTTAAATGTGATTGTAGTAATATGTAGTTTAGAACTTAATTAGGATGATAATCCATACTAATTAAGTCATTATAAGCTCACAAGATACTGGAGCTATGGAAAATTGAATATAGTTATTATAATTCTAGGTTTATGGTCTACATTTGGTGAAGCTAGCAGTCCTTTTGACTGTCATTACAGGTTCAAATCATATTGTGGAAAATGATAACAATAAAAATGCACAAGATGACAAACATGCAACCCGTGTGAGAGGCCAATGTCATTTACTTTTAGTTGGTGACCCAGGTAAATAATGTAATAATAATAAATAATTATATAGTTTTTATAATAAATATTTTGTTTTATACATTGTTCACAAGGAGGTAGAACGCCACGAGCTATGGTCACTGCATACCACGCCACTTTTGCTTTGTCTATATTCATACCTACATCTCTTTGCAAATAAACTAAGATCAAAGTCAAGACCTTTTTGCTTTCATGTGTGTATGACATAAGTAAACCCACACAAGTGAAGGAAAACATTGTGATGAAACCTGCATGCTTGAGAGAATTCTCGATGGCATGTGAAGTCTGCTAACCCGTAGTAGGCTAGCGTGGTGGACTAATCCTTCTCAATTGAGAGGAGACCCGTGCCCAGCAATGGGACATTAATTGGTTGATGGTGATGATGATGATGATGAAACCCACACAGAATGATAAAACTATCATTCTTGCAAGCTACTAATAGAAAAATTATATTTATAGCCAGTGAGACCCTTTTTTCCTTTATCTCAAACATTATTGAATACGTAACACTAACATTTTGCTCAAATTCACTGGTTTCAGGCACTGGCAAATCGCAGTTACTTCGTGCTGGTGTGGATCTGACCGCGCGTTCGGTTTTCACATCAGGTGCCGGTAGCACAAGAGCTGGACTTACTTGCGCGGCACTCAGGGTATCATCACAAATGTTTTTTACGTACCTAACCAGCAAGAAACATATTTTATGTAATGACTGCCAATCTCGTGCCATCTCACTCTCGTACTGTACTACAGTGTGCTTTGCGAGATGAACGACATAAATTAATGGTTTTGTAGTAGCTTTTATGCTTAATTGTGGGTGGCATTACCGTTCCTTCCTTGCTCAAATTTCTTTTGTTATTTAAAAAGTACTTTTATCGTTACTAAAATTAAATACGGTTATCGGTTATAAAGAGAGATCAAACCAAGTCCAAAATAAGATCAATTCCTTTCGAATTATTTTAATTGTACGCATTCCTAGAGGAAATGTTTAGAAAGTAGAAAATAGAGTTCTATAGTTTTAGAACTCTATTTTCCAGAACATTTAACCAGAAATCTTATTCCTTTACAGGAAGATGGTGAGTGGCAATTAGAAGCTGGTGCTCTCGTTCTCTCGGATGGGGGCGTATGTTGTATCGACGAAATATCCCAACTCCGCGAACATGACCGTACCGCGATCCATGAGGCGATGGAACAGCAAACAATCTCAGTTGCCAAGGTAACATTGTAGTAAAAGTCAAAAGTCAAAATATCTATTGCAACTAAGTGTACATTTGGTGTTTTTTTACAATGTTTTCGAACTTACAACTTAGTGCTTTTTTCAAGCATTGCATTTGAAGTACTAGAGTTTAGTCTTATTTTAGCTTATAAATTCGTAGGTGTAACGAACGATCCCAAACCTAAAGTTCAGTTATAACCAGGTTATCAGGTATAATTAGGTTATATTAACTGCCTCGTTAGTGTAGTGGTCGTTAAGTGCGACTGCTAAGCTTGCGTCTTGCGTTCAATTCCCAGGTCGAGCGAAGTGTTATTGTAATGAAATGAAATTCTTAGTAGCAGCTCGGAGTTTGGATTTGTGTCCGGTTGATGGCAATAGACTCGCCGGAAGCATAACGGCGAAATGTGGGTGTACATAAGTACACCTCTTGCCTACCCTTACGCGGACGACAGGCGTGATGAACTATAAATATTTGTGACAAATGCTTTAAAACATGCTTAAAAATAATCCCAACTCGAAACTTTGAGAAATGTTTCTTTTTTAATTATATTGCACTTGACATTCAGAAACTAACTCTGTAGTACCTGCCTTTCCCTATGGAAAAAATGCGTGATTGTATGTATGTATTTCATTATGCCTATAATATTTTTCATGAATTTAAATCTTCTATTAAAGCTAAAATGCGGAAAAGTGCATTAATGACAACATTGTAGCCTTTGTATCAAAACTTGTAGGTATATGTTGTACTGGATTTTAAAAATAACCTGAACTATAGATTTGTTTTTCAGGCTGGTATAGTATGTAAATTAAATACGCGGTGTGCAATCATTGCTGCCTGCAATCCCAAAGGACACTATGATACAGACCAACCTCTTAGTGTCAATGTTTCACTAGGAACTCCTTTGTTAAGTAGGTAAGGTTATTATTTATTTTGTAATTTATATAAAATTATTAAAGTATATGAGCTTCGTATTGAGGCATTCAAAATTATTGAAACATTTGCATATCCATCACACACTATTATTGGTTTTATTTCAGGTTTGACTTGATATTTATTTTATTGGACTCAAAAAATAAAACATGGGACAAACTTGTGTCATCATATATACTTTTTGGAGATCCAAATGTTGTAGAATGTAAGAAAAAGTGGAGCCTCGAAAAACTGCAGGTAAATTATACTAAGTTTACATGATAAACTGTAACATTGAACACTTCAATAATTAAGTGTCATTTTATAATATAATAAATAAGATGTACCATACCTTAAACTACTGGCATATCTTTATGTCATTTCAATAAACTTTCGCACACAACATTATTGTTTCGTTTCAGATGTATATCAGTTTAGTTGGGCCGAAGTGTACGGAAATGACGAAATCAGCTAATATGATATTGCAAAAGTATTACATGGCACAAAGGAGGTCAGAACACAGAGATCCTTCGCGCACAACTGTGAGAATGTTAGACAGTTTAGTAAGGTAGAGTCAAAATTCTATCATATTTTTGGAACTTCTATTCATGTGAATTTAAATATCTTTAATTTATTCATATTTTAAGATGCAGAATAAATTAATACAATCAATAATTGATCAACCCTTTCTGCTCTCTCATTATATAATTAATAAAGATCATTATGGTTATTACAAAAATATGGCAATTTCAAAATAATTAAATACACTATTATTATTATTGTAAATCGCATATTTGATTTTTAAACGGTTTTTTTACATACATTGCAGATTATCTCAAGCTCACTGTCGGCTAATGTATCGTAGGACGATATTACCCATGGATGCAGTTGTTGCAGTTTCCCTAGTAGACTTATCGATGCAAGATTGTACCCTAGACGACACTGTAGACGCATTGCATTCAACTATACCCCGATACTCCGACTATGATTACTTATGTTTGGCAAAGAAACTTCTAACACGATTAAATTTAATCGATGTATGGCGAAACGAACTACTATACTACGCAAAGTTACTGCAAGTAGACCATAAAACCTTAGAAAGTGATTTAGAAGCTGGGAATTGTAAATTATTTGCAAAATATGATGATGTTACAGATGACAATATTCAACTTTCAGCATCTCTTATAACAAGTTCTTATTTCAACAACAAAAAATCAAAGAAAAATTATGACTTAGAAATTGTGGATGATGATACTTTGAAAAGGAAGGACAAAGACTTTAAAGATGGTGATATTAATAATAAGTTTGCAGTAACATTAAAAAAACATGCAACACTTAACACAGTTCAAAAAGAGCCACCAAATGTTAAAAAGAAAGGAGGTAGTAAACGAAAAAGAAAAGAAGTTACTTTGGACACAACTGCAGTTGAAAATAAATTACCTAAAAAAGGGAAAAAGTCGAAAAGGAAAGTTGATGATGATCACAATTCTAATAGTGACGCTGAATTAGTTGAGGATAGAAGTGTATTAAATGCTATACCTAGTGTAAATGATGCTTTAGCTGATTTAGGCATTGATTTCAAATTTCCTGAGGACAACAACGAAATTGTTAAAGACAATAATGATAAATCAGATCGAAAAGATTTAGAAAAATCAGACATAAAAAATCATGATACATCTTCAGAAAATTATGATAATTTGTTAGACATAAGTATTGAAGGTGCTTTAAAGGGAAACACAAAAGCAAAGGAAGAAACTGTTTCCAAATTAAAACAGTTTCAATTTGTCAGTAAATATGACTTGGATAAATATCATGAAAAACCGGAAAACCCTAGGGATAGTAATACTTCAAATAATTTAGAAACAAATAATACTAAAAGTACTGCTAAAGATAAGCCTTCTACATCTAAAACTCAGTTATCAATGTTTGATGATTTAGAAGAAAAGTCCATGACATCAAGTCCTGTAACAGTTCTTGCAAAGGTTAAAGAAAAAGAAAATAGTGCCAGTTCTTCCAATCAAAAGTCATCAAATCCAAGTTCACAAATATCTATGTTTGAAAGTTCAGATTGTGATATAGATTTAGATATTTAATCAGGTTACAAGGATGGTTGATTTTAAAAATAAATCAAGTACATTGTTCTTAATATTTTTTAATTTTAACTTTTATTATACATTATCATAATTTACCTAATAATTACATATTTACAATTCAAAATTATGTATTAAACTTTATTGAAATAGTTTATTTAAATAAACATAATAGTTTATTTTTCGTGAAATAGTTATAAACACCCAGTACATTGATAAAGTTCACAACATTTACAGTTCGTTGTCTTTTTCTCAATGGGCGAATTTTTATGAATTGGAAATACATGTTTTATTTCTGTGGTAGTTCAATGAATGTGGAAGCTAAAGGTTAACTATTATATTGTCTGCATTAATGCAACAACCTACAGGCTTAAAAGGGTATGTTTTGTTAAAGTATCTAATAAAAAATCATGTAACTAATATTGCAATCAATTGCAACTTTCAACTAAATAATTACTAGTCACATACTTTGTTGCATAATAAATTCTGATAAGCTTCTCATTCCACAGAAGCTTTGTTAAGATCTTCCTCATAATTGTCAATCAGTAAATGTTTAAACCTTCTTGCTGTCACTTGGATGCTCTCTTCTGATGGAGTCACATTTAATATTTCTACTCTAGACACATAAATGTGATCTGGATTTTTAGGACTGGCCATTTTTATTACATCTACTTCATCTCCTACTTTTACCTGCCAATTTACATAAAGATTAATTAGTAATTATGACATGAATTTTTTTTACATTTTCAACCAATGATATGAAGAATAACTCTGCTGCACGAATTTGGAATATTATATTTTGTATTATTGGACTGAAGTTATTCAACACATTATGAGCCATCACATAGCTTGGTCAAGACCATCCTCTAAAGATTTGTAAGCCCTTTATTCAAAGCTAACTCCACATTTTATTTTTGGTCTCACATTAATCAGAGCATTCAAAATGATTTAGATAACAGAGAGAATAATACTTACAGAAACACTTTTCTTCATAATTTTCTTACCATTTACTCTAATTTTACTTTCATAAAACATTTGTTCCACTTTACTGAAAAGTAAGTTATCAATTTATGAAATACATTTTAATAATACAAAGGAATGTATGTAGTAATTATTTAGACTGAATTATACTCACTTTCTAGACATACTTAGCGCTGACTTTAAAACTACATCAGTTCTCATAGATGTTGTGGAAAACTTTACTACTTTTGAGTCTTTTGACAGTGATGAATCATCACCAAAGTCAAATTCTTCATCGTCAGAATCATATTGGTTCTGAAACAATACTAACTCTATAGTAGGTACATCTGTGACCTTTAGAAAAAGGTTATTAATATAAAACATTTTGTTGAAAAGAAAAAAGTCTATGTCACTTAAGACTCATTTACGAAAATAAATAGTAAAGTATAATTGTCACAAACCTTTTTTGATTTCCAACGAACAACATTATAAGTTATATTATTTGGTTTGGAGTCCACTAGTCTTGAGCTTATGTTTACATTCTTATACACACAATTATATATAGATTTTTTGGTTATTTCTTGTCGAATAATGCGGCTTACTATCACTGGACTAGTAATTCGTCTCAATAGACTCATTATTTTAATGGTTTTTATTCAAATTATAAGTATACAATCGAAAAAGATTACAAAATAATATTTTCCTTTTCAGGCACTTAGCTGTCAAAGTGTCAACTGTCAATGTTAGCTGTTGTCTATATCTACTATATCTAAATATTTGTGTATTCTAATAAATTACAATATTTACTTTATATACTTTTAATGAGATTTTACACCAATTGTTTTTTATAATATTACTGAATTTCACCGTATTTCAAATATAGCGTATAATGAGACGCTCTGTAAGTTCAGAAACGAAAAACAAAATAAAAAGATTTGCGTTCAGCAATCATCTAGTTTCGAACTATTTATTTATTGTACTTCTACTTTGACTCGTTGGATATTTATTAATCACTTTGATCTAAAACCATGCATTGTCATAACAAACAAATTGTACCTCAATCATCGCCTGTAACTTCTTTGTGAGCTTGAATAATAAAGTATGATGTGTAACAAAATGTTAACACTCGTCGATGATGGGTAAGTTCTTATAAATTCATATTAATAACCGAAATCGCCTCTGTGAGCGCAAGCAACCCCAGTCTTGTTTGTTTACAACATTTGGTTCACTTCAAAGTTGTTAAAAGTTTAAAGTATATGATATAGGTACCTACTCACTAATATTTACAAGCCAGTATAGGATTTAAAAATAATTGTGAATTCTATGAAAAAAATATTAGGCAGGTGAACTGTTTTGATGATTTATAATTTTATTTTGCGCCTCAGCACCACCTTCAAAATAATTTATGTAAAAATATGAAAATATAAAAGGCTTAACCAAAAAAACTAAAAACATTAAACGGGCAAAGAAAACATGCATGATATTCGTGTTGACAATGGTGTCAGAGTGCGCGTGTCACTCCGTGGGAGACTCGAGTTTCGAGCAGATAATATGCATCGTGGGTTTATCTCGTCTCGGTGACGATGGAGACCGTGGATGGGGCGCATCAAAGTAAACACCCCTGTAGACTAGGTATTTATAGACAGATAATGCCTGTTTTATAAACATTTTGAATATTAGAGACAGGATGCTAACTGCTTGGATAAGATTAGATACTTACAATATTATGGCTTTCGTAGTAGGTACCTAGTTTTCTAGCTGAGATACCTAAGTAGGTATTAAGTGATTATAGGGATCTGGAGACACGACAGTGTCCCGTCAAGATGAAGAAAAAATATGATCAAGGCACTGCCGTTGATATTTTACTCTAAGTGATTCAATATACATAATCTTACACCTATCTGAATGTTGAAACATTTTATAAGCAAGGCCCGCATTTTATAGAATAAGTAGATTGTGATATATGTTGACTTAAGCATTTGTCTGAAGGAGCTTATTACGCTGCAGTATTGAGCCAGTAATCGATAGAGCTGCTTATAAGTCTAAAGTTTTAGGTTAATTAAGGATTTAGGTGAGGAACTTATTAGTAGCTCCGTGGAGTTACGACTTGTGTTCGCTAAACGGCAATAAGCTCGTCATCTATTAGGTACCTGGTTTTCTACGCTCTGCCGCAGTAGCGTAGCGTGGGTTTTCACCGCCTGGGCCCGAAAATATGCCGCCCCCTATTCTAGTAGTATAAAAAATCGTGGCTCTTGATGCCGCTCCCTTTCATATGCCACCCGGGGCCATGGCCCCCTCTGCCCCGCCCCACGCTACGCCACTGCTCTGCCGTACCTCTCGTTATATGCGCGATGTTTTTTATGTTATTTTATGACATCACCCATCTCAAATCAAACTACTTATAAATAAACTCCCATCTAAAAAAAGGAGACTTAATGAGAAAAACAATCACGACTGTGACCAAACGAAAACACCCTGCGTCTGTGTCAGCACCCTGAATTTAAAAATAAAAAGCGAACTTTTTCTCTCAACACAATTATTGAGGCGTTCGTCATCTGAACGTTATACAGTCACTTTATCACATTATACACGGTTCGTATCTTAGTCTTACCAACTGTGGACACATGTCTTGCATTCTGAACGATATTTTTTTTAGTACCTACATACGATTATGTTTACGGCGAGTTCAAAGGGTTTTTTAATTTGACACAGTTTATGGCTTTGTCCCGCGTTTTGACGGCCGCGGATGGAAAAGTTGTGTCGCGTTGCAAGTGGACTATTAATTTATCGTGAAGACAAAACAGTGTTATCGCATAAGATGTGATGTCGCCGTGAACACGGCTGTGGTTCATAATCATAAATCTTATTACACTCTAGCTCTTCCCATAGATTACTTATTCACTCACTTCATCTGACGGATCTGCTTTTAGATTTGTTTTTATTGTGTTTGTTAACTGGTCCACAAAGTTGCTTCCTCAGCAAGATAATAAATAATTTTATTGCTAATATTACTTTGGATAAGAGGTTGCTGCTGTCACTCATGTCAATACCTGTTTAATATACGCATATTAACTGTTCTGAAGGAACAACTGTTTAAACTCGCAAAAATGTGTAAATAATTAAAAAATTCTTTGCAAGAATACTAGCGAACTTTATCATCGATACAGTCTTTGTAGCCGTTCAACTTTGAAACAACTGCACTTATTCCCAGTAAATTGAATGACCATTTACTTGGAATAAGTGCAGTTTTACTTTTTATCTCAACAGCCCCAGTTCCTAGGTTCGTACTGACTGGTCGGCTAGGCGGCTCCTACATTCCACGTTTTATGGCACAAGCACCGATAAAGTTTCTTTAATATAATCGCGTTCCTGAACAATACGCGTTTACGATGCTTTATGGCGTCCACAAAGGAAGTTATGAATACATCGGTACTCGGGTTTCGGTGTTATAATGTTAACAAACATAAACGTCGCTACTCAACCGTGGAGTAGAGTCTCAAATAAATTAATGGACCCTACATTTTAAGATACTTTGACAGCTTGAGATATTGTTGTTGTTAAAATTGGTAAATATTTGGATATTTACTAAAACAATAGCTTCTACTCATGAAATGTTCATAAAAAAGTCATTATCATTCTGATATTGCTGTATTTCTGTAAACTCTGTTTAGCGTCAAAGAGCAATAAACAAACTTACACATTTATAACAGCGTAAAAGTCAGTTTATTCAGGTAGATTTCACATCCCATCAACAAAATTTCTGTAAGAATAAGGTTGGGCACCACTTGCCCTTTAATAAGATTCGTCACATGTTGCATTTGCTTTTACACAATTATTCCTTTGTTGACCGGTATTTTGCAGTTGCAAAGTAAGCCTCTTAAGGTAACCTCTATGAACATTCATCTTGGCCAGTTTTGTTCTTCAATATTAGTTCAAGAAGCACTCTAGTTAAGAGTGTGTAAGTCAACATTAATTATTAACTTACTCTCTATGTTGTTACAGAATAAAGAACATGCACCCTTTTACTTATGTCTTAAGTGCATTGCAAACAATTTTTGCGGTAACTTCAGCGAAGTACCTCAAACTTTGAACATATTTAGTGCTTTAAATGAAATGTTTCATACATTTCCACCTCTATTCCATAGAGTTAATTTGCAGTTGGACCGACTGATTGAATACACGTTGATGCATGTGGTTATGCTTGTATTATGTACGCAGTCCCAATTTAATTGGATTTTGTTGTCGTTTGCAGTTTGTACATTTGAGCTGAGCAGCAGTGCAGAATTCATAATTAGGTAGATACGTGATGTTGTGGTGTCGCTTGGACCCAACTTTCATCTGTTTTATCATGATTTATTTTTCACTTCCGAACTGAAAATTATTAAGCCAATGTTGGGTGTCTGTACATGTTTAAATATCGCGTTAACTATCTTATTCTGGATTCGATCTCGTAGTCGATGCAGCTCTCTGTGGATGTATTCTCTTCTGCCTAACATGTCGAAGATACAAGTATGGTATGGGTTATACGTATATACCTTCTCGTACCTACTACCTAATATGAACAACTTTATTTAGAACGACAGTATCTACTTACAAAATCATTCCTTTTCCTAAGCTCCAAAGCCCTTTATCCACACAAAACAACATAAATAAAATCACTGTAAGTTCTGATTGATCTTAAATATCACGCCGGCAGCTAAGCGAAGTAACGGGAGCGAGAAATTGAATTTCTCATTTGACGCCCGAGGTATAGTATCGTTTATCATGGAGAGGTGACACTTCATCATGTCACGGTGTCCAGGCCCTCTTTGTGTAGCTATTGGACTATGAAACGGTTGACAGCTAGTAAGGAGTATGTAATTGTATGTTATGTGAAATAATAGGCCGCAATTATAGACATGTCAGTTTGTCAGAGTTGTGAAGTTGGAATGTTATGTTAGTGAGAATTTTATTGTAGGGTTGTTGTCTTGAATTCCTGCTTATGATCCCGCAGAATTATGAAGACATTTACTGATATTTATACATCCACATATTTCGATGGCGTTTTCGTATTCTGTGTGGTACGGGGCAATTTTAAAACTTGCAGTGGAAAAAGAACCCAAAACTTTATATGAATTTTACAAAAAAATATGTCTCGTAATTTCATCTAGGCATAAGTTTCGAAGGAAATTAACATTTGGTAAAGATATTGAATAATTAAAAATATCGTACCTATAGTAAACAACTCAAGGTAAGTAAATATTTCCAAAGAATCTATAAATCTAGATAAATGATACATTGCGCACGAACCAGTAGTAATTAAAAGAGTTTTGAAATATGTAGTTGATCAAGGTTGGACAATATTGTACATACTTTTAAATATAATTATATCCCTTATTAATTATTGGTAATTACCTACTTCATTATTATACGTTTTTACGTATCATTTCTTATAGTTATTACAAATGTTTACAAACGGAATATCGACACATGCTGCGCCCAAAAGTACTGTTTACAATATTAATTTATATATCCCTTCCAATAATATTATTTTATACGTTACTGATCAACGCACGTTAGCAACGAAACCTTCGATTCATAAACATTTAATGACATTATTAAAATATAAGCTATTAATTATCTCAATTTAGACTTTTATAACTGCGTAGAAGTCTTTAAAGGCTTAATACTTTTTGTGTGGTTTTATGAGAGGACCACATGGTTCATCGGCTTTATTAACTGCCACACTAATGTAAGTTTTACGAGTAATTTCACGGTTCTTCATTCTGCCGCCGCAGGGGGCACCGCTGTCGGTCAGTGTTGAGGTACCCTGCCTCTTCTTTGTAAGCGATGCTTGTATTGTCAGCTTAATGAATACTTTACTGTCTTTTGATTCGTCATCATCATTTATCAAGCGTTTAACGTCTACTGATGTACACAGAGCTACCAAAGCTAAGATCAATAGTCAAAGGAAATTTCTATCATAATATTCACCATACCTATTTGTGACGGTTACCGATTGATGACTATGTCTCTATGTTTGTGATGATATTTCTCATATATTATAAATGTGTACTGATATATTAAACGCGAAAGTTTAAATAGATATATGTGTATACATGTGGATGTTTATTTGTGCTTTCACACAAGAACCACTTATGGGATTTGGTTGTTATTTGGCGTACAGATAGTTTATTACCTGAATTAACACGTAGGCTACTTTTTATGTATACTATGCGGGCAGTTGCGGGTGGAAACTAGTATAGTATAGTAGTATTTACCCATTTAAGATCAACTAAAGGTCTGTTAAAAGCTTTGCATGTACAAACAACGATGTCTATCACTACTTGAAAAATTATATCCAATATTTACGCCCAGATAAATAGCTAGACACATAGTGCTATGTACACAACGTTGCCATTATAAGCTCATTTTGTCAGCTAACAGGTTGATGTGAGTTTAATTAAAATTCAGCACCATCCATCACCGCCATATTGATTTTGTGTCACGTGCATTTGCTGCGTTCGTCCGTTATCAATTAGCCGTGATCGTTTGACGGGAATAAGGATTTTAGATGGAGATTCTTTTGTTATTAAAGTTTTTTTGGTGTTAAGTAAGTACTTACGATCAAGCAAGTATCAAGAGAATTGAAGTTATCAAGAGCATCAGTCATCATATCTAATATTTAAGTAGGTTATTAAATAAAAAATCTTCTTTCAGCGGCTATTACATATTATTTAAACATATTATATAATATAGGTATGGAAGTTCTTTTATCATAAGCAGGGACTGGCATGGGCATGGAATGGCGACACGTCTATGTTTACCGACTCCTATAATTTACAAACCTTCAAGGCGAAAGTATTTAGCCTGTTTCAGTATATTCTTTAGCGGCACACACATCAACAGAATAGCATCACCAAATTAGTGAAAAAAAAAACAATACGATCTAGTTGGGTTGGTCATTGGTCACAATGTTACCGTTTTGGGAATCCATTTTTTTTTATTATGCATTCATTGTCACCATAGCCCCTGACTTGATTGAACGAAGTCTTTAACGTTTTTTTTAATAAAAGGCTTTTTAGCTTTGCTAAATATAATATACTTGAAAGGCTAATTAGTAAAACATTTGTGTTTAAGTATCGACTACTAAGTACTTAGTTGAGTGTAATAATCATACATTTGAAGATAATATTATAGATCCTATACCAATACATACAAAGATGAATTGTTACTTTGTTGCTCAGGGTTCATTAATACCTTTGGAGCAATGAACATTCATTAGTCATTATTACGGCGCAAGACTTACGAGTCTCGCACGTAAATAATTATGACAAAGGGCCACAGTACCGCGAGGCACAATAGTCAAGCTCAGGACCATGTATAGATATGAATTTATCTGATTTTATAATCGAAATAAATATCTATACGATAGCGATCCACGCCTTTCTCAAACCCCAGCTATAATAAGCGAAAGCTAAAGGATTACCTAACTTTCAATCTACACCGCAATAGAACCGCCCACCATCATTATCAAGAGGAAGTATCCATTTAGAAACAAGTATCATCCTTTCGTAAATTGAACGGTTTATCAAAACACCCCACGGAATGTGACGTGGAATAACTGGATTGTCTTAATACGATAAACGGTGTAAGGCCAATGGAACTAAATAAGTTAAACGACTCGGCCCAATAAAACTTGCGCCCCAAAGATGCACCAATAACCATATTATCTGACTTACCTACTTTGCCAGTCAAAGGACGGTCATGTAAAGATGAGTAATGCGCCAGATGTATCAAGTAATTGACGTAAGAATGCAAGAGTGCATGCAATAAATTGATATCACAATCTTTCTTTGTAAATTATTGTTAAGAAATACCATTTACTTTTACAATCTTCTATCTTTTAGAATGCAGCCAACGACGATTGTATTCGGTTTAATAACTTTTGTGTTCTTGCCAACGTCAAAATGTGAGCTATTTAATTTAAAAATGGAATCAATTTTTAAAACTGGCCAGCGAATGCGACACTATTCCGTAGTGTTTATGTAGACAAAAATTGCGTCCGGTCCATCAAACCGTATGGTTCAGTAATATGGAAGAAGTTTTCAAGATGGCTGTATAATTTTCGACACAATCTAGAAGCTGGAGACTGGCCAGCTTATAACCGCTGCATTGCGGGCAACTACTATAAAAAGTTCTTTATTGAATCAGCCCAAGGAATAAAAAAAGCAGGCAAAAAAAATACTCAGTATAAAGCGGAAGATATACGAGGGAGACCATATTAAAGGCCAGGAGATTATTAAAATCCTCGTTATTTGACTTTTCTATACTTGAAAAGCATGAACATTTTATTTTTACGCTCGAATAGGTATTAAATTATCGAGTGACAATAAAATTTCCTTGGGATTATGCGTCTGGGATATTCTTTATACGAGGGCAGAGGTCAGTAGGAATATCATGGGTGTAACATCGCGTGGGCGGGTTTTTACTGCACATTTTTAGTGGGGACAGTAAAATAAACTTGGTCCCAATGTCCTGGGACGGCCGCCTTCATTGTTGCGCTTCTCCGGCCCATCGAGTTCTTTATGGGTCCTGCGACTAAACTGTTCAATGCTTAAATTTTATTAAGTGACTCTTATGCTAGGGAATCGGTGTTTTCTGGTAAATTGTGAATAATTTTCTGTGGCATAGTATGTGGTCCTGTTTCCGTGTGCATTTATTATAAAATATTTTTCTATACCATATTTGCTAACTTATATTAAATTCAGAAATGATTCTCACACTGAAGATATTTTTATGTCTAATAACAAAATTAAACTGTAGCTAACGTTATTTGTGAATTTATAAACGTAAAACGTAGTTTTTTTTTATTTGCTAACACTCATGCACGTTTTCAAACACTTAACGGTTAATAATCCACCATTATTATACATTATAGATTATAAAAACACAAATTTTAGAAAATAAAACAAAGCTGCTGAACATAACGCTTCACTTTCCCGCCAAAAAGTCCTCCGTAAAACGTAGAGAAGTTTTACACGATGACGCCGATCAGTTGTCAGATTCTTAAACAAAAGATTCTAAATTCCTTAGGATCCATCAATATAGATGCGAAATGTTGTATGTTTTTGCCTAAGCAAAACACCATTCATTAATATTGTCACATTTTAGGGGACAATATCTGCGGGTCCCAATGTGCGGGAGCCGAAGATGTTTATCACAGAATATAATTTATACCGCTGGGATTTCTATTATCTGTTACCTTATATTGTTTTTTTTTTATAAGAAAGGTGGTTCTTTATTGGGATAGGTACTGTTTAGATAAATAGCACTTATTTATATATTTTTATATCGTTTGTTTTTGAACGTGATATTATTATTTTGATGTTTTCTATTATTAGAAGGCCATTACCCCTGTATTAAACATAATGACAGTAATTTATTTACAGATTATTTATGGCCAAGTTTTATGTGTCAAACCTTCGTCTTTATCATTAAAAGTTAACGTCATGGTGTCAATCAACACGACTTACTCAGTTTCATTTCGTAAGAGAATATGAATGTAAAGAAAGATAAGCACTTTAGCTTACGTCAAAAATTCCTACGATGCAGTATATGTGTTGTGAAACATTCATCATTCATCTTCATTCAGTAAGTACGTTTTTTTGCTTAAATTAAGGTGACTCATCGCTATCAAGGCTCTTATTTTTTTTTTCTAGCTGTATTCTGGATAACTTAATTTTCCCTTTACGCTTTAATGCTTCGATTAGTTTCATCACATTAAAGTTTAACAATGGCGAGGTGGGCGTGCGATAATCGTGTTAATTATATTATACCACCCCAGCCTACCCGCATATGGGATAACGTACAATGATATTACGACGGATGACATTCTCGCGTTTTGCGTTAATTTTTATACTCTGTGGTTAATTTATTTATGTGGGCACAATTTTATGGCTGGCTGTAAAACAATTTGTTCTGTTTTTGAATTTTATTCGCTATTTTGTACATTGAAATTGCCGCGACTATATTTGTAATTAATTTTGGAATTACCAACAATAAATTATTCATATAATATTTGACTTAATTTTTTTTTAAATACATACATTATTGCCAGTAATAAAATGCGTATGATGTCACTACACAATGGGCCATATAAACCTTGCCACAGGTCAAGCAAAACAATCTTACTAGTGCCTTATTACTTTAATCCTCCTATTGTTTACATTGGCATTATTTATATGGATAATCATTTCTTGGTAAGAAATAAATAGATGAACTATAATAATATAAACGCTTCCTAATAGTCAACAACTCAACATCTCTAGCCATTTAAACCTCAAGTTTAAATTTCAACCTCAATTGTTGTTGTTTGTGACAAATATAGTGTACCTACACTATATTTACACTTCTGTAGGTACACTATATTTGTCACAAACAACAACAATTGTATTGGGCTACCACAAAAACTTCCCCTGTTTATTTAATAATATTTTGTGCCCAAACAGTCAATACAATTTGTATTACGTACACTTTTGTGGCTAGATTTTTTAGTTGATAAGAAATCTAATCTTTCCGGGCCCCTCGTTTTCTAGTTTTGTGTAGTCCATTAAAACGGTCCCCTGGTTTCAGCTAAATAATACGTGGCAGGCGGTTGGGGCGCAAAACAAAAGACTCCGCAAGTACCGGAACTAAACCGCGGTAGTGCACCTCGGGGAATAGGTGAGGTGGCCCTACGGTAGTATACTGGCACGAATATATATAATATAAGTTTTTTTGAAGTGAAACTTCTTTATCGGGGTTGGAAAAAAATTTAGTGTAACATTTTTTCGTTACGCGTCACATTTTTCCGTTACGCGCCATATTTATTTGAATAGGTAACCATAGCAACATGATGTTTGTTTGACAACTGAAAACTATACCTTTTCCAATACACCAAGACCATTTGTTTTTCTATTGAGAACTTGCTATTGGTTGTGACATCGACGTTTTGATAAATAGAAGATTATGATTGGTTCCCACTATTATTTGGAACTGACAGAGCTACAAATTGAAGACTATTAATTCAAACGCTCTTTTTAAATTCAATGTTATTCGAGTAGATACCATCATTATATCAATAATCATAAAATACAGTTGGAAAACAATTAGTTTAACCAATGCATGTCTATGATAATAAAAGCCTTTTGCATAAACTTTATCTAATTTAGCTTTATTCAACCAATTTCTGTGAAGTTGTAAATAGTAAATCATTTTTCGAAAAATGATGTCATAAAGAAGTTTCACTTCTTACGTGTGTACATTAATACACACACACTTTTTTTATTACTAATCGTTGGTCTTGTGGTCGTACAGTGCGACAGCCAAGCAACAGATCTTGGGTTCGATTCCCAGGTCGAGCAAAATGTTATTAGGTTTTCCTATGAAATTCTCAGTAGCAGCTCGGAGTTTGGATTTGTGCCCGGTTAATGGCAATAGGCTCGCCTCCTATTATGTGGGACCTAAAAATCATACTGGCGAAACGTTGGTGTATATTAGTACAACTCTGCTTAACCCTTCGGGGACAACAGGTGTAATGGTATGTTAGGTACCTAAGTTTAAACTTCAACATCTTCTTCTTGTTTCAATGTCCAGATTACATTCAAAATTAGAACACGATAATGATTTTTATTTATCAAATAAGGCTACCGAATATTACTGAAACTTATCAACAGTAGAGCAGTCAGTGAAACAAGTGCTTATTAAAGATCTTATTTATTTACTCACACATTAGTTATTTACTCACACGCAGAATAAAAAAAAAACATTTCTGCATCGATATTTCGTAAAAGTTAAAGCTATCATAGGTTTTTCTCTCTTATTATGTCTTAATCTTATTTTAATTGACTTTACCTACGAAGATTCATAGATTTCCTATGCACTTTTGTCTACAACAGATCTCCCTGCTAGTTACCTCAAGGCAGCCAGTACGTAGCACAGCAGATGTGTGCCCGCCCCGAGTGACTCACGACGACTCAATTACACATTCGATAGTTTTTGTGTTCTATTCCGACTCCCGATACATGAGTGCGCGTTTATGAGGACATTCAACTATGTATGTGTGTTATTAATTTAAATTTAACGGCTGATAAAGGCAAATTAAGACATTTGGTGCGTACAAATCTGACTCTATAACTGATAGGTATATGATTTGCATTATTTAAAAATAAGTTACGACCCAGTTAGTCCAGCGGTAGTTAACACTGCCTTCTGTGCTATGGGTCCCGGGTTCGAATCCCGGTAGGGACAAATGTTTGTGTGATGAGCATGAACATTTGTATCCGAGTCATGGATGTATCTATCTATAATATGTATGTATTTGAAAAAAAAAGTATATATGTAGTATATCAACCAGCTAGTATCCGTAACACAAGCCTCGTTGCTTAGCACGGAACTAGATGGCGCTGTGTGCCATAATGCCCAGGAATATTTATTTTATTTATTTTATTTATTTATTAGTTAGTTCTGTTATGGCCTAGTGGTGTAACCGGTGGAATGCAAAGTTAAAGGTCTTGATTTTTTGAAGAGAGACTTTTCAAGTTACGTGCTTACTTATCACATGCTCAAATGGTGAAGGAGAACATGCAGAGATTTTCTCGATAGCGAGTGAAATATGCCAACCCGCACTAGGCTGGCATGGTAGAGTACCTAAAGCCTCAATCCCTCTCAAATGAAAAGAGGGCCTCCTTTCATAGCAGTGAGATGATAAACGGAAAAACGATAAAGTGGTTGAAAACATTTCTGGCTGCTAAGTTTAAGTTTCATATTCCCAACAAAGTTCCATCACACTTTATGATTAATTTTCATAGTTTCCTCGGGCTTCTTTCAAATAAATAAGAAAGTCGCACCATAAAATAAAACAGCACCAAGCAAGATGTTAATACATGACGTTTTACAAGTAACTCAAGTTTTACAAGCGCAAGCCCGACACATTGACTTGAATTTATCGCCAAACTTTACTGCTTTCATATATTTTGCTTTAAATTTAAGAAAGCTCGTGTAAGAGATATATATATTCTAATTTAATACATCCTGTTTCGTCGTAACTAAGCGTCTGTCTCAACGTTCCGCTTAGAGCCAAAGTTATTACTATAATATAGCTTGGTTTGTCTTGTCAAACGTACAATGCTTATCTAAAAGTTCCTTGTTTTGTCTTTACGGCATCGCTAAAAGGAAATACTTGTACAAATAAATAAACGCGGCCTTTAAACGCTTGTCATTGTCAATCCGTTGATCCGATGCTCTTTTTATAGCGCGATGTATACGCTGCAAGGCGTGTTCTTGAAACTGACCCTTATCTCAAGTGATTTTTTTTGTCACATATGTTTCGGATTAGCACTTCACGGAACGTTGTTTCAATTTGTCGTATACATTCACATAAAACTAAACAATTCACGACATTTAAGACGATATTTCTAAGAAAATAAGGGAGACAATTGCGTGCACGTTTCTAATTTTGACTGATTCGTATTGGACGGGTGTACGACCTACCGCAGAACTATAACTTTCGGCTTAATCCCATGTAATTCATGAAGGTTTTTACGAGTTGCACATGATCCATAAACCGGATTTGGATTTAAAATACGCTTAATCTTATAGCTTTTATTATTGGAAGTGTTGAAAATGTTTTTAACGCTATTATCTTTATCTATTACGTTCATAGAAATACTGGAGTTCTATACATAAACGACGGGTGTGGATAATTTTGATTTAATTTAATATTATTTTTAAGTTATTTACTGGTTTTGTCATAAGTCAGTACGAGCAAGAATTCATTTCATTTACATAAGTTAACATATTCTCTTCACATCGCTTGGGCTGCATTTAGCTTTTCAACAGAAAAGTATCATTAAAATAGTTATGGATTCGATGGCGCTAGAAAACAGTAGTCATAAACGTTCATGATAATGCTTCATACATAAATATAATTTTTATTGTCATGTCTTTAAGTCATTCAAATAAATGCCGTGCTACACTCTTCAACTGCATTATATGTAGGGATTCAATATAGTGTCCCCTCGATTAAAGAAATATATTTCTTATTACCAAAGCTGTAACGTAGAACATGCAACTTTAAAAAAATATGGCATAATTCATTGGTTACCAGAGCGCCGCGCGCCGGGAACATATGGACCGAAAAGAACTCGGATATACGTGTTTGTGCAACTTTAGATGTGTTTCTACTAATCATTACCTTGGACTTAGGTTATATACGAATAATTATTTTACAAATTACCGATATATCGATATAAAATAGTAAAATAATTTACGAAACTTTTCAAACGGTCAATTGAAATACAATGAGTAAACACATATTCGTGTCGATACTGTGTGGTCGTTGAGTAGATTATTCGTTCAGACCCAATTTCTGATTGTAGAATTAGGTCATGTTTACCATAAAAATGCATTGTCATCGGAACAGAACCAACATGTTAAATTTCAATTCCGTAGGATGCGAGATTGGTCCTAAACAAACTAGCAAACACACCCTTATTAAATTAAATAAAAGCTTGTACAAATGAAATAATTACACAAAAATCGATCTAAAATTCTACATTTTATGTAGAAGCATAATAAAATTATGTATTGTGTAAAATTTTGATTAATGTGCCAAATTATATTGAAGTACTTTTTTTCGTCAATCTACACTTATGGTAAATTTTCTAAACGATGCAACTGCTTTCAAATACCTCGAACTTAATTTCTAGTCGATTATAATATCCCAAGGTAAAACCTGATGCCAGGTTTCTTAGGTTATTAATTATCGACGCCAAAGATTGTTCCCTATATTTATTAAGTTTGTAATTATTTTTAACGTTGTCCCACGGGAACACAGACCCATGACACTTTATTGTATATTTATTATGTATATTAATTAATTAATTAATTTAAATACAACATTATTTGTCTCGTGCGGAAATCAAACTCGATTCGTGGCACACATCCGATCGCTCTACTGTGCAAATCGAGCCGTCTAGTCTACTTGGTTTGTATGACAATCATGGCATCTTCAACAATTTACACGTAGAAATAAATTCGTACTTTATAGTCAACTTCACAACATACCATTGGTGATATTTGCATCACTAAACAGGTGTGTTCATTCAACGTCCGCTTACAAACTATTGTTGATTGTCACCTGTTGGTATCGTAAACATTGTCTCAAGGCATTCAAACAAGCAATTTAAGCAAACAAGTAATGGATACATGGTGCTGTACGAGGAATCTACTGCGAGTCTTGAAACTACGATAGGTACACTAAGTTTCAAGTTTCGTTTCGCAATCGCGAACATCCTTGGTCTGTGATGCCCGTCGAAAGGATTACCTGTAAAGTGTTTTGTTTTATTCCTATTTTTAAGAATAACGTTCTAAAGATTACCCATTCTACTACTATTACCTACTATAGTTTATAATAAAAAAATATAAGCACTTGACAAAATGAAGGTTTTCAATTCCACTGTATTACTTTTGTATATTTATCATGTTTTCATCTTCACATAAGCTCTTTGTTGATATATTATAAAATCATTAAGGTTAGAAGTTCAGCTACATTCATATGTATTTATACATATAGGTTGTTACATTTTGTAGACACACATGCAAGTGGAATTGAGTGTACAGTGGACAACCCTCATTGCAAACAATTTTGACAGGCCTCTTATTTACAATGTCGGTACTCGGGATGGACGCAAAATGATGTCCAACA
Organism: Craniophora ligustri; assembly: GCA_905163465.1. NCBI lineage: Eukaryota > Metazoa > Arthropoda > Insecta > Lepidoptera > Noctuidae > Craniophora > Craniophora ligustri. Next base: position 8,956,550 of record LR990965.1, on the reverse strand, counting down.
AGGTCTGACTCATGCCAGTTAAGAGGAGCATGAGTTTGTGGTTTGTACAGGAAAAGAGGCTAGTGGCAAGTTGTTATTGACAGGAGGTCTATTTAGTGTCAAGTAATTTTCTTTTACGTTTGCAGATGTAATTCTTTGAATTATCAAAATGGGTTTTCATACATCTGTGAACGGTGTTTTATAATAATTTAAATGTAATGAGTGGATTTAAAATAATATAGTTTTGGATATGTAGTTTTAGGAGGTAAGGTGAGCTAATAATAGTTTCATTTTGGTACAGCTGACGCAAATAATTTGTTATTCTATTTAGTCTATTTGCAAGCCCATTTATATTTCTAATAAATTTAACAAAAATAGTAGAACACTTGATAGCAGTGTGTTTGTAGGTATTGCACATTCCTCTCTTATGTAGTAGTCGCGCATGATACTCAAAAGTAAAGGAATTCTGTCTGTGGACAAGTCTATAAATACGAGGATATAAATGCTTTAACAATTGCGTTACAAAAAAAGTTTTAGGCATCAATATATCTCTTTCAATTACAGTTCAAGAATTTATATGTATCTAACTAACAATCACTAGGCATACATCTAAAATTCCATTAATTGTTTAAAAAGTCACATTTCAAACAATGATGTATCACTCGTGACATTTGCTTGTGACTACGTTACTGTGTTGAAATTTCTTAATGCATGTAATTTGTTTTATCACTTACATGTGCTTTTTTATCTGTGCACTCCCGTAACTTATTATGATGACTGTAGGTAATTTACAAAAGTCTTCATAATTAATTCAAAATTGAAAAGTCGCAAATTATTTTTCTTAAAAATTCCATTTTCTATAATATTTTTAGATTTTCGTCAGTAATAGTAATAAAGTAGTAATACCTACACAAAAAATACATTGTTTTTAAGACATATTTTTGTCTGTAGTCAAAATATTTTCGAAACATCGCTGCACGGTTCCCACGTACCAGAATCACACACCAATTCAAATCTGGAAAACGCATCCAAAAATGTGTTTTTAATTTAACAAACCGCTTATAAAAATGTTTGTACAAGGCAGTGTAAACAGCCAATATTATTTTTCTATCGGTCGGTGCGGCCGTATATTTTAGAGACATTTGTTTGAACAGTTCGTATATTTTCTTCGTGTGATGGGGCGCAGCCGGTCGTAACAGCTGCTCGATGTGAAGACCACTTGAGGGTCTCTGCCTCGTCGAGTGGCCGGTTGAAGTCTGCCTCTTGCCTCTTGCGAACCTCAAGGTCCCGATTAAAGTTTTGTTACAAAATGTATTTGTTTTTACTGGGCTTCGAAATATTCGCAGTGATTGCAGGACATTGTGAAGTTATTCTAAGAGTATATTATTATTTAGTATATTATTTTAGAGTGTTTTGTAGAGTATACTCTACGAATAAAAACGATGTAAACGTTGGTTAAATTAAACCAATTGATTTTTGATAAATAAATTTAAATTGACTTACATTTTGTTTGGGTAGCTACAGTATTATGACTCTTAACGATATCAGTTGTTCTAATCAATATACCAGAAATTGAGTAAACATAAAGCAACATTATAATAATGTAACAAATATAAACTTAATGAACCATTACTCGGCTAGACTAGTTCCGGATTGGCGGCTGTACCACGTATAGCCTCGTGAAGTTTAACGACCCATCACAGCTCAGTTGTCGATTGACTGCAGTGCACTGTAGGGTAGGTAATGTCAAACTTTATAGTAATGTTCCCATGGATTGGTTTAATGTCAACGTATAAATATCCATGCGCTTGTTATTTCTCTGCGTACAGTCAGCATTCAATTGATGTTGAGCGATTGCGGGTTTAGTTCTGGAGCGAGAGAGATTTGTATCAAATATTTTTATGGTTTTTCAGGTTATTTTAGGTTGGTTGGGGGGGGATAGGAGAAGGTGTTTGTAATGTCAATGTACCTACAGGAGGAAACTAATGTAAAGCTAAACTCGTAGATAACTTCAATCATTCAGGCTCTCACATCCGGAGCACAGTAAAACGACCTAAAGATTGACTGTCTTTAGATGTGAGGGTGTTTGGTGAAACTAAACAATCCATAAGGAGATCATAACACGAAACACGTGGATTTTTGTTTACTTTACATTTATTCTTCTATGATTTGCAGAGGGTGAATGTACTAAGCATGTCTGTCATTTATTTGAATATTTATCGAAACATGTTCCAAGTCGCGGTATTATTCATTTTCAATATCAAAAGTCAAAAGTATACAATGTAATGAAATCTAACATATTCTTCGATTAAACCCATTCACAATGTCCCGCCTAAAACTAAATCAACGAAATTTCGGCCACAAAATTTTAATGTAACTGTAGAAAGTTCTCTATGTAACATTTTACGTGTTGTTTTGGTATTGCCACATGCTGTCACATTGCTGCCTAATTACTTAATAATTGTTCTTTACGGATTTTATCGCGGTATATTGATATTATTGCATGGTAATATTTCGGATCCTGTACAAGCACGCATGGCAGATATTATGGGATTAAAGAATGTCAATACACAGCGATAAAATTAATAAAATGTAGTTTTATTTCAAATAATATTAATTTGGTAAAGAAATCAAAATGTATCGATATGTTTAGTGATAGAATACTCCAATAGAAAATAATGTGCAGGTATATTAATTGTTATCGTATGTATAATATAATGGATACAACATAGTAACGAACAATACGATTGTACTTGAAGGCTTTTGTTCAAAAATTGATAATAGAACTACCGTAGGTGCAGCTATACTGATTAAAAACGAAAGACTTTCTTTTACTCTATTGGTATATTTATTTGCTTTATCTGCATGCGTGTTTCCTAATGACGTATTGCGCCATGAGTAGATACAGAGGGCGTCAAACCCACTTGAAAGCACATGTATTAGTGGTATGTACCTACCTACTGTGAAAGTCACTATTGCGTGTGATTACTAAAGGATAAAGAAACAGTATACGTTGCTTTTGTTGTGATTACTTGACTAACTTCAATTTCAAACTTGCATAAGGTTGGCGTGTTTTTGGGTTTTTAATGTTGATGATCGTCATTTCTTTTTTTGTAATGAGTATCACTATTTAGCTACACGCTTCTTTTAGCTCTCTAAAGTAGTACTTAAATTACTCTAGATGAATGTATACCTCGCAGCTAAGTACAGGATTTAATAATTGGTTTCTAAACTAAATAATGCCAAATTTCGCCGCCTCTAGATATTTTATAAAGAGGTTTGATCTCCCTAATCCCACAGTAATTACCCATCCAAGTCCCATAGATAACCAATTAAAGAAGTCATTTAACATTTCCAAAATAATAGCTGGTCAATGGAACTGTATGGCTAAGCTCTGCTTCAGATCATTCTTTGGATGAGTGCCAATTTTTAACACACTGGGACCCCTCTGTGCCTCGGGGAACACGATAAGCCATCGGTCCCGTTTGTTATCTGAATACTTTTGACAATTAATAGTAGTAGTCAGAAATCTGAAATGTCTGATCACCAGTACCCTTAGTAAAAAGTGTTATCTAAAATCCGGTTGTATGGGTCAGATAACAGCCGGTTCCTATAAAATCCGTAGGTAGACTAAAAGTCGACCTAAACGTACTAAGGATAAAGGCTCAGAAGGTGATGAGAGGGTCGAAGCCCAAACAGCTACATTGTTCAGCATCATCATCATCAACCTATTTTCTGTCCCACTGCTGGTCACGGGGCTCCCCTTATTTAAGAGGGGTCAGGCTATTATTTACCACGCTAGCCCAGAGCGGGTTAGTAGACTTGGCATATTGGCTTAACGCACAGGTGTCTTTAAAGATACATGCGTAACAAACGTGTTCACAGTTCAACAATAATTCTGATTCCAAAAATATTTTGATGGATCGTTTGCAAACCAAAATGCTAACGTAAACGCCTGGCAATTTGTATGACGGAGACACAACATGAGCGATACCAGACTAAACATAATTGCCACCGTTCATTCACATTCATAAAATGACTTTGTTAAATAGCACAAGTATTCCTGTATTGGGTAGGCAGTAGGAGTGGGATGTATTTATGGGACTTACGAGATGGAATGAGTGTTCGGTTATTCGTAGCAGGTGGAAATATATAGCCTACTAGCTATAGCCTGTGATTTTTTCTGCATCTGTTTATTTATATTTTTATGGAAAGTTGAATTACCGATTATATCCCTCCTTTAAGAAATTATTGATTCTCCATACAAACGTCCCTTTTTATCCCTCTAAGGGATGATTTTTAGGCTATAATTATCCTATTTCCTCATCTCTCGGGACTCAAACAATCATCACACTAAACATCTCTATCGGTTCAACAATTTAAGCGTGAAGAAGTATCACAGACAGATATACTTTTGCATTTATAATATTAGAATATTTCTGGACATTGTGACAGCACCACCTAGTTCCGAGCTAAGCAACGAGGCTTTTGTTACGGAAACTAGTTAGAATGTATTATGTATAACTTCCAGTGTCTATGAAATATCATAACGTTTTCGTGGGGTATAGTATTATTATCAATTTATATCTTGAACAGAATTTATATAACCTCACTTATATCGAATGTCAGCCTACATATTAAACGTTTACTCCTCCATGTCATGTTATAATATCTAATTCACGCTTACCTTGACAGGTACAGGTTGCCTTCGGACTATGCATTTTCATCCATAAATATATGTTAAATTTTCGATGTTTTGTTTTTGTTTGTGTTGTAAACAACAGTAACCTGACTGTTATCAGTCTACCCAAATGTTTCTGTCTGGCATCAAACTTCCACAAGCTTATTTATTGGGAATCATCGTTATCCTGAGTATAAATTGATCGTCAGGGTTTTCAGTATCGTTTTTTCTGATTAGAAAACAGATAAAACTATTGTTAGTGTAATTAGATGAAACGTCAACCGGGACCAAAGATTTCATGTGCTGTGTCCTGTGTCCCAGGATGTCGATGCGATAACAATTGTCACCTATCTTTGAACTGTCCCTGATAAGCATAGCTTTACTTGCGATTGTCAAACGAGGTTATTGCTTGACCATCAGCTTTTCCATTTGATTTATACTGTAAATAAGAAAACCTTGATATGTTTTTGGTTGCATATAGTTTGAAAGATCACAGAAAATCTATATCACCTTATGCATCAACATTTTCACCAACAACTCTACGCATATACGGCATATAGCCTAGATGGAGCTGAACATTATAAACCAAATCTACTTCAATGAATAACTTTCCGAATTCAAATTTCGAATAACACATCACTAAATCCAGCAATCACCTGCACGCTGCATACACGTCAATAACAATTTATTTGTACCGTTTCTATTACCGCCTGGCGTATTTCGGAGCAGTCGTGTTCGTCTCGAGCCGTGAAGTTTAACGGTCTATTACGATCCTGTACCATCGTATTAGCGTTCATGTTGTTCGGTAACACCAATTGTTATGCACCATGTGTTGTAGACGGAATTACTTCGCTTTTATCCTAAGTAATCTGAGTTCTGGATTTTAAACTGCAGTTTTGCAAGCGAACGGCAGATAAGGCGCTTCGTGTGAGCAAATGGCCGGCGTTTTCATTCAAATGAATTTAAATCCTAGTCTTCCTTTTGTGTTATAAGAATAAACGTAGATTGAAAAGAGAATGCTCGACTTCTGTTTCTGATATAACCGATTCCGACAAACTGTATTTTATTTTTTTAAATGGCAGACCGATAAAACCTGTTTTTGATGCGACGTCCCGGATACATGGCAGATATTTTCTCAATTTAATAACGTTGCCCAGCGTACAGAGAGGCAAAACATTGGGCCGTTTTATTATTTTAATGCGGATTAAACAACGAGTTCGGGGAAAATTTCAAAACAGTGCTGAATGTATGGTGCGGACCGCAGAGGGGGTTGCCATGGTAACCGGCGAGTTTTGACGGCAAGGTGGATACGCAAATTGTGGTGCCACTCGGTAAAATATACACAGTGTTGCCATTGTAAGAATATTCCCCGGATTTTTCTGATTATAACACTAGACGGCAAGATAAATAGGTACTCGTGGTAAAACAAAATTGTAATTACTACTTTTCATGCTTAATATAGTTTGCTAATGTTCGTATTATACGTGTCCTTATTAAATATATCTACAATATTTACCCTAATTGTAGAGGTAATTAGTGTCGCGGGCGACACATGACCCTAATACTAATAATCTACAAACCCAATATAACTTTTAGAATTTTGAATAACACGTAGTAAAAATAGTCTATACTCGAATCTATATATAATCTATAGATCTATACCGAAAACCTTTTTGGTTTGTCAAACAGTATCTAATAAAAAAAAAACGTAAATTATCTCGACAAAGAAATACTTTCACAATATTTTCTCCTGTAATTTAGTAAAGGTATTATGGGAGATTACATTTGAGAAGGGGTAACACCGACGTGCTGATTTCATACACACGTTTTATAGCTTGCGTTATGTTATGGTACCCTGTGGGGTCGAAAGGGGTTACATTACGAGTCTTTGTTTTAAATTTTATTTTCTCCCTTTAAAATGTAGTATGCCTTGGGCAGTTCGCGTCCATTTAGCAAAAGCATTGAACAAATTATACCCATCTTTGTTTTGACTAAGTGGAAAGCATTACTGGAGTGTGTTTATGCGAGTGTGGGTAGATACTGACAGCATGTTGATTTTAACTTAAACTGCTTTAAGTGGATGTTGAACAAATCATTTGTGTTGCATATTTTCTTGTAATAATTACAGCAAATATATGTATAGTTTAAAGCTCAGTTTTTTACGATTTATAGTAGAAGATTAAATGTGTGCAGTATACTAACTACTCAATACTCTCACTCAATATAACTGGTTTATCTGGTCAATTAATTTTGATATATTATAAGCAAGAAATATCGGACCTTCCAGGTCCCTCGACATTCTTTCCTTTTTGTTTGCTACGTAAAACGCTAATAAAAAAAGGAGAAGAATCTTAATATCATGAAATGTAACCTATACAACTTTATGTGTGTTTGATCCCAATGAGATCAAACACTCATAGTTAAGTACACGCCAGTATCCCCGATGACTTCCGAAATTTTCGTACAAAACCCTGTATAAATATTTCAGTCGACCTGGGAATTAAACTCAGGGCGAAAGTGTCCATATCATTTGTTTTTAAGTTGAATAAGATTTTTATTTTTTATTTGTCTATAACTCTTGATAACCATATTTATTAGGGTTATCAAAAGGGCACCCGTGATTTAACCAAGACAGACATGAGAAAACTATACAGTTACAATCAATCATAATATCAACATAGAAAAAACCATATTAATTTGTTTCGTTTAAACACAAAATTCAAGTTGTCTCATTTGAAGCACTTCTTAGAATTACATCTCCGCACAAAGAGGCTAACGGAACATATTCGCGAGTGCTCTTCAAGCACCTTACACGGTGATAATGCTCGAATCTCGAAGATTTAATCAAGCATGCAATCGAAATCTAACGTCTATTCTACACGGGACAAGTGCGGCTCTAGAAATTGTAAAGGTGTTTACTTTACTTCGCTAATAAGTGTTTGATTTCTGGCAAGGGACAGAGGTTTCGTAATAATGTAACGTACTAATAAGTAACAATCAAAGTCATGTTGCTTTTTGTGATAATGAGTATTAATTTTACGTATCATATTTTTTCCAGAATTATTCCTTATTCCTTTTGGCGATTTGCCGACGAGAAAATATGCTTATATTTGTGTTTTCACGAATTAATACGTGTAGTAATTTTTGAAAATTATTTATATTAATTAATTCTTGTTATCTTTACATCTTAATGTCATAAATTTCATACCTAAGCGAATGTTTGCGTTAACAACAACCAGTTTGTATCTAGGGAATATGTGAGATATTTAGTGAATGTCTCAGCTGCATTTTAAGGTGTGGCCCCAGCATTACTCTAACCCCATAATAGGAACAAACGATTCTATTGAATATTCTATAACACCCAGTTACGAACACAAAACGCGATAAAAATCGTGCGTTGTACAAGTCGGGTTCGGTGTTTTAAAATAAAACGGAAAAGTTTAAATAGGAAAAAGTGAGTGGAAAGGAAAGATAGTGAAAAAAGAAGAGGGCAATTTAAACTTGCTCGACCGGCCGAGGGGAGTTCACATTTTATAAGTTGGCCGAAGTAAAATTGCATGATGCCGTAACTTTGTAACTTTTCGCACTTAAAATTTAAATTGTGTATTGACTGTTCAGTTCGTGCACGCTAACCTTGTAGACGTGAATTAGCTATTGTTTTATTTAAATCTTTTTGGATAATTTTTCAGTCTGTTGTCGTTTAGGGCCAAGTTTGTATTTGCTTTCTGTTTATAATTAGGGCCATACGTACATGTTTATAGCAGACTCTTTCCCTATAACTTACGGCCTTATGTATATTGGGTACCGAAATGTGAGTCTATATCGCATCTCCTTTATCTAAACCTTCACAGTTACGAGCGTTCTGTTATATTATAATGCAATTACCAAGTGAAATTTATAGTTTATGGTAATAATCTCCAGTCAGTACTTTGAAACATGAGACGTTGTTTATCTACCAATAACTCACCAACAAGTCGTTCCAACTACAAACTCCTCAAACTAAGCAACTTAAATCAGTGTTTACTAAAACAAAACACCGATACCTTGGCGTGCGAGCTCAGACAATGCTGCATTTTAATTTTGTACATGCTTCCTCAACAATGGATCGTAATAGGTTCGTAGATGAGACGGCACGGCAACCCAACGGCTTTGTTCCGTTGGCAACACTAAACAATACCTGTGCCACGATGAACTTGCATTATCACACACCTAATGGGTTTTGTCTGTTCGTGTAGGGGTCTAAAATGAAAAGTTGTGTATGTATAATATAGTGTATTTGCTGTGACAAATGCATGTTTTTCTCACGATAACCGAGAGGGTTTATGGTAATCTTTTATTGTAATCATTGTGTGTTTGGGAGACAAAAGGAAATGTACTGCTATCTATTCCGGAATAAGTATCCTGTCTCCAAAACAAAATATATTGGGACGGAGTAAACGTATTCGAAGAATTGTGAATTGAGCGGGATCAGTTCTATGAATAAAATATATTGGACCGATTGACAGACTGACTTAACTTGGTTACGATGAGTTGTTTGTTTACTAGATACAATGTTCGTGTTTCATTTATTCGTGTATCTTCTTTACATTGTATTTGCCGTCTCGATGTAATATTCGTCTGTGTTTCCTATAAGACATTCGATCGTGAGACTGCCTGCCCCTTACATTGAAATTCAAACAGTCATCAAACTTGTAAGATAAACATTGGCCTTAAACATCACTACTCTTTTTACGACTGTCGAATCCTCCACTCGAATTAGTCAAAGATAGAAAAATAAACGAAGAACATATAAAACTTAAAGAAGTAAATAAAAAAAATATAAAGAGGAATTACGCTTATCTTTTATTTCCGAAGAATTTATTACGCGATAATAGTTTGGAACCGAATGCTTTTGTGAAAGCGTTAAGTAAGTACTTAAAGGGCTTTATCTAGTCTTAAAATGTTCTCACCATTTATCACCAGTCCTTTTAAGTGAAGTAACGTTAGGTTATCGGTATCAGTACACTGATTTCGGCTTTCACACGTAGCTGTTACGCAAACTGTCGCGTTTGCGTTTTTGTCGTTGTTTGGAGAAACACTTAGTGACTCAGGCGGTGCCTGCAGTGGCCGCCCACGGGTCTGGCGGCTTTCTTAAATGCAATGTTTCTGCTTTGCTTAGTAGGTACAGTTGCAGTAAATCGGGAGAAAACGCTTTAACACAAAAGGTATAAAAGCTGGTTTATAATTGGTAATAACCAATACTCCCCTCCAATCATGTGGGTAAACCAGTCTGCCTGTGACCATGGATGTAGTAATGGACACGAAACGTCATTTATGAATATACGTAGTAATATTTTACGTATTAATCGCGTAAGTGTAAGAAATTAATATTGTTTTTGGTATGGTTTTGCTTTGATTACTCTGTCAAAGGTTTAAAGGGTCTTAAGCTATTGTGATACCTAAATGTTCTTCAAAATATATTCATTATCTTATAATATTGTTATGTAAGTATTCACAAAAAGATTCATCTCTAACTTAGCTTCAAATTGATAATACTTTAGCCATTCATACTATGTTAACATAAGTTGTAAATTCTTGTGCTTAGTTACTTGTATATTGTTTTAGTTTAGCAGTCTAAACATCCTTTAAAGGCTTGAGTACCAAATAATGGTCTAAGTTTAGTTATGTTAAGTGGGCCAACTTGCTTACATTGAGTTAGCAAGTTTGTTATAATAATTATTATTATTTGTTTCAATCATATCTAAAGCCGTACAAAGTTAAAGTAATGTAACAATAATAATAATGATTGATTTATCATATTAATTAAGTACAAGATCTTCTCGATGGCATTTGAAATCTGCCAACCCGCAGGAAGCTAGCGTAGTGGACTATAGCCTAATCATTCTCAAATGAGAGGAGACCCGTGCCCAGCAGTGGGACTAATAATGGGTTGATGATGATGAACACGACAATAAATAATAATTCTTTAATTTATAGGAGCATGTTACACGTTACGAGCATTATTATCAGTTGTGGAATCGAGTCCTGTGGGCCCATTGGGATGTCATATCTGTCGGCTAGTGCGCCCAGCAGTAAAGCACAGTGCTTATCAATGATTGCCTGGAAGCCGTCACTCTACATATCCGCGAATATATCCGAATCACTAGAACCGCGACTGCTTCAATAACACGCTGAAAGCATTAATCGATTTCGAATAGCTCTAAACTCAATTCGAATTGAAACTTGCTGTCCCAAGTTGGTCTTCATACATGTGGGCCCTACTAGAGAAGTTTCGTGTACGTTTAGTTACACTAGGGTGGATATGCATGTACGTAATAGTATCCTTGTATCAGTGTGACAGACGGCCTAATGACGCCATGTGTTCGTTCCCTGGCCGTCCAACTTCGTCTGAATGCATCTATTTTCGAAACCGCACCAAATTAACATACTGGCAAGGGACTGGTTTGCAAATTGACAGTATTGGCTTCATGAAATAGATTTGAAACGTGAACAGTGGACATATTAAATTTATTATAAAGACGGTTATCTAATTTTCAAATTGTTGATAACTAGTGAAAACATATTACTTTGATACTTGACAGATAATTTACCCAAAAAATTACACTGATTTATCGGATCGTATTAATATTGAATCCAGGATGATAGGATCGTAATAAAATTATAAATATTATTTATCATATTTTTCCACAAATACCGCAGTCAGGTGTAAATATAGGCCAGTTACCAACTTTTTCTTTTATAATATGGCGTTCAGTTATCGTCACTGAATTCTCTCGCCTCCATAAAGCTGTCTGTGCGTCATCAAAGGCGTGTTCCAGTAAGTTTTATGGCGCGAGTGACGTTTTGGGGCGATACGTTACTTAGGACTGCATTTTAATTACCAGTCAGGGACGCCAGATGGGTCTTGGATAATGGCACTACTTCCAAAGTATCCTAAACACATAAAACGAATGCGATAAAAGTTTTGAATTATACCTATACACGAGCAACAGATTCAAACAGGTGAGATGTTAAAGTTTGAGAAAACAAAGCTAATATTTTAAAGTTTCACTCACCAGAACAAAACTAGACATCTGTTGAACACAATTCTAACTTCGCACAGATAAACATTAGAAATAGTGAAATAGAGAAAGACTTTCCCTGATATTTCGCGTTTCTTCTGGTAACCCTATTAGGGACAACAGGACGGGAATCCGGTCACTCTACAGTTTTAATTAGCAGTAATACGAACGCGAGGAAGTGTGAGGGTGTTCTGATGATTCATGGAGTTGCAATACTTGCCGTACTACTTCGTGAACCTATTGTTTACCTGTATTCGAACGCAGCTGTGAATATATTAGCTGCAATCTGTAGCCCGACGTGCCTAATTTGGGCGGTCATTATTGAAATCCGTCTTTTTGTGCAGCCATTTTAGCATGTCGAGCGAGACATCCGTCGCAAAATGATGAATACCCACGCATCCATTACAACATTATTCTTCTACTTGAGGCGAAACAAAATGCGGTATTTTTGTAAGAGATGATTGGAAATAAATAAAACAAAAATCAAGTAAAATAAACATTATCGGATGCAATAAATATACAGCAAATCAGAAAAGCGTGGGAGAAGATAAATATGACTTTTACATTAATTTTAAAACAAAAAATCTTGTCTGCTTGCTGTTCCAGTAAAAAGAAGTTTATTGAAAAATATTAACTGACCTATACAATAAATCACAGTCTGCTTCCTCTATTACATCCCTTATCGTAGCTTATAAAAAAAACATAGGCCAACGTTACGATAACAGTCATAAATCATTGTGCCTTGTGGCAACTTATTTTTATAGAATTCCATTAAAATGAGATAGAACATAACGAATTAGTGACAGTTACGTTTTGTTGAGCCCAAATAATGAGCTCTTTGATATCGAAATATCTTTTGTATAGGAAGGTTATCAATTAAAAATGTATCGACCGTGATTTATGAATGAAATGCATAAGATAAATGTAAAACAAGAATATTCTTGTTCGGTTTTCTGTTTCATTCAAGTTTTGGTGAGTTTGAATTTACTGATAATTTGAGAATATATGTCGTATGTTATTTTCGTATAAATGATTTGTGAAGCAATTACTGAATGTCTTCAAAATAGATTCTAATACGTTACAATTTATTTATAACTCGTTTTACCGGCTAAAGTACATTATAAGGTACAAATAATTATATTAATACTTTAGCAAACAATAATACAATAAGAAATTTTACACGTAGGCGGATATATGGACAACATTAATGCGATTATTATTATAGGTATCCGAGCTTTAAATAGCTGCATTATATTTCAAGGCGACTTCAAATCTAACACTTAAGATTTTTTTTTATGGTTATAAGGCGACAAACTAGCAGGCAAATATGTTTGCTGCCCAGCATTTATAGTGAGGAAGCTGAGACAAAATCAGTATCCTGACATGACCACACACTGCCGACTCAAAGGCTTGACTTTCAAATCATTTGCATTTCATATTACTATCCTATATGCTCATGGAATAATTCGTGAAGAAACCTGCAATCGTTAGAACGTTTCTCAACGACATATGAAGTCTGCCATCCGGCATTAGATCAGTCTGGTGGACTATAGCTTAACCCTTTTTAAGCTCAGATCCCTTTTAAGCTCAGACCCTTTCCCAGCGTAAAACAGTATATAGACAGGGGATTTGAAGTATTGGTACACTAATAGCATTGGTTTGCAAAATTACTGGGTAAGAAGTTTTTATGTTTTAACCAGTGACCTTTTAATTTCGCCCTGGTATTGTAAGGTTTCCTAAGTGAGTTGCTACATCAGATACATAAATAAAACGGCTATAAATTGATAAATGTCGGTATTTATTTTGAGAATACACTCCTGGTATTAATTCTAGGTACCAATTACATGTTTACGAACAGGCATGTAAGTTCAATAGGGGAGAGTGGGTAGGATTCGTACACTTTTTACTTTAAGCCACATAAAACAAAAATTATCCATTATTTAAAAATAACTTTAATGCTGTCACATACCGCACTTATCAGCCTTTAAGATGAATGATGTGTTGTTTCAATATAAGAAAGCATGGCGATGCTACGACAACTTTACTAAAATGAGAAAAACGTACGAACCTACCCCACACGTGGGGTAGGTTCGTACATAGCGTAGGGAGCTTTCGTACATAGTGGGGTACCTTCGTACAATGAGAGAAATAACCACTATTCAATGTAATATTATCATTTATTGAGATCACAATTAACACAGAATCAGTTATATAATCAGTAGGTACCTAATGAATCAACATAATAAACTCTACCATTACAGCAACAAGCCTTAGTCTTAAGTATTAAAACGTACTATCCGACAGCATACATAGATAAGTCTTTCTCGAAGCTATAAATGTGGGACGTTCTCGCTGTCGAAGCAGATTTTGATGGTGTCAGTATATGTACCACATCTGTTATACTGACACTCCCCTTATCCTAGGTGGTGGGAATTTTTTTTTTCCAGGAACCAGGCTTCTTCCTCATAAACTATGTATTCAATAGGACTGTACTTTATAATCACTTGCCCAACATAATATAAAACAGTATTTTTTTTAGCAAATTTGACTAGCACGAAACATCCTTGGTTAATGTTCATAGACATAACTGGAGTTTCATATGTCTGTCTTCAGTAGCTGCTTGTTTATGTAACTTCATCAAGCGACTTTCGAGCGTAGTTGGTTTGACGCCTTTTTTGTGCGCAGCCCATCTGATAGATAAGGTTTTATTCAAAACTTCGTCTATCGCAGATTTCATGCTATCTTCGTCTACTTGTCCCGTTCTCGTCCCCTTTTTCACATACTTTCGCGGCATTTTGATTCTGTAATAATAATATATTCAATATAAAATGTTTAATGCTATGCAAGTTAGTGTGGGTTCGTATATTCGTACAGTACGAATCTACCCCACTGTTAACTGCACGAAGGTACCCCAAACCAAAAATACAACGATTTAATTTAAAATAAAAATACCCGTTATAGTTATCAGTAAACAACTGCGTGCATTTAAGACCTCAATACCATTCCACCAGCTAAATTGAATCACTTTTATAACTAGAGTAAAACTAATAACATTTAAACACGTTTCAAAGTGAATCCAAAAATTACTTACGTGGAGCGAAAACATGAACGGGCCTGTTGTGTCGAAGCCGGGAGCCGCACTGCCCCGCCGATCCGCGCGTAGCCTATGCGTCCGAGTGGGAGTTATGCACACAAACATGAACACGCCAGTGTGCTGTATAGCTTAGATATCACTAATGTACGAATGCTCCCGTTGTACGAATGCACCCCACTCTCCCCTACACACCCGTCCCACGCTGTGGACTAAACAAAAACTCATTTAAATCAATCTTCATAATCGCAATTACGTTCCAAGAACAAGTCTAACACGTAATTTAACTGCAGCAAGTAATTAAGACTGGGCTACTAAGTAAATTTACGCTTGACACAAAATGTTGTCCAAGTAAGTTCGTAATTCGCTAATAATTGCACGCTTGTTACCTTTCAAGTGAACGCAACTACTGCTACGAGTAAGTTTCGTTTTGTTTTGTTTGTAGTTCGTAATCGCTAAAGGATTTTTAGATCCGTGTTTTGTATTGCGATAAAACTTTCGTTGCATGTGCATGTTCACTAACTTATTTATTTTTTAAATCAACATCGATTTACGGTTTTTATAGCGGTATATTGATGTTATACCTAACCATAACCTAACTATAACCCTAGGGTTATATTTAAAACAGGAACAAACATACTGCAAAAAAATAATGACAATATTGATTGGTATATTGCGATTGAATCCGTATAAAATAGATTTAAAAAAAAAACACGTTGCCAGGAAACCTGCATGTCTGAGGGATTCTCTCGACGGCATAAGAAGTCTGCTGCGCTCGCACTAGACTAGCATTGTGGACTTTTGTCTAATCTCAGCAGTCGGACAATAATTGGGTTAAAATAGTCGACGAACGAATCTACGGAATCCAGCGTCGGGCCACGTGTAGTGCGCAAAAGGCCGGTATTTTTTAATGTTTTGCTTTATGAAATTTACGATTTTCTAGAAAACACATAGGATACATAATTCAATAGCTTTAATTCCCAACCATGTTTATAGTCGGACCAACAATAAAATAAGACGTCAATAGAAACTCGACCTTGTTACTGGAAATAGAAAATTATATATGAAATTTATTTTGGCATCTCTTCGATTGCGTGAAATTTCTGACTGCATTATTGGCAGAGCGACCAGTGGTACACGGGCCGATCATAAATATCAGCAATACGTTGGTTTAACGAGTGACGATTATGCACAAGTGGTCACTTCGGTATCGGCCAGTGCACAGTTGTATTTTTAAGATGGTACAATCTACAGTTGTAGATAAATCTACAGAGTGACGGAGAAAATCAACATATTTCTTGGGTGATTTGCAATATAATGATGGGGTTGTGTTATTATAATGTTGAGACTGTAAGAAAACTAATTTAATCTAGTAACTGAACTGATTATTTTCAGAAAGCAGTATAAAGTTTACTCAAGAACTCATTTTCCAGATATAAAAGTTCATACTTTACAGATTTTTGTTGTAACTTTTCTTTTGCAATGATCCGATGACTGATGAAATACGGGTATCATTATCATCGACAACATATTGTATTGCACAGCGCAATTAAATTTGAGCTTAGCAAATAATCTTGTATAACGGATACTAGATGTTTGATACACTACATAATTACATACCTATTTGTTTTTGTAAAAAGGTAACATACCATCACGCCTGTCGTCCCCGAAGGGTTACGCAGAGGTGTACATCCACACTTCGCCGGTATATTTCAGGTCCCATGTAATAGGGGGCAAGCCTCTTGGGCACGGATCCAAACTCTAATCTGAACTGAGAATTTCTTAGAACAACCCTAATAACACTTGACTCGACTGAATTGAAAGCAAGACCTCTTGCTTAGGAGTCGCATTTAAGACCACGAGGCAGTTGTAAATACATGAATGATAACTATATACACAGAAATTTCCGAGGCTCATTACACGAGGATTTGAATCTGAAAACCTCACCACGGGCGATAGCTTTTAAGGCACTGCGCTAATCTGGTCGCCATAAGACGGGTATACTAGTCACGATCAGCTGGTAATAAAAATACTGAATATAAATTAAAAGTACTAGAAACTTCTCCTTATCTCAAGATTACGATCCAGTTGGCCGATGTTATGTACGAACATAAAGGATATACTAAAGCGTGTTATCGGGTATAAAACTTTAACAATTTGCTTAAGCGGTTTATAACAACTACAGGAGCTTAGCGACAAGTTGTGTGATAACTTACACTATAACCCCTTAATATTTACGAGTATATTCTGTTAGGTTATACCCTGTTAATGAGGTGGCGGAACCTGATAGTTTTAGAATGGAATTGTAAAACACTCCTACGCGATGTTGAGATGTACTAAAGGTTTGGGGGATGGTTCCTATAGTAAAGTAATTAATTAAATATTTTAATACATCACACATATTGATACACTAGCTGATATCCGCATCCGCGTGCAATTTAACGAATAAAAAAGTTTAATACTAACTTTATACCCCCGTTTTACACCACTATGGGGTGAATTTTCAAAAAAAAAATCTTGCTCCCCTACGTTAAAAAAGAAACCCCGGTGCAAATTTTCAAGTTCTAACCCTTATAGTTTAGGCCAGGTCCTGCGTTGATATGTATGTCAATCAGCTTCTCCTTTTATATATGTATATGTAGATATAAGAAGATAGATAAATTTGGGCATTATTAGGTTTAAAGGAATATTTATGTAGGTTTTTTTTCTCAAATACTTCACCAGCTCAATTTTTAAGCCCATTAATTTAACTATGTGGATTGACCTAAATAAGTTGTTTTGGAAAAATAAGCTCGTGCACAAATTATCATATCGGGGTCCCATAACTAAGTTATAAATGCACTATTCTGGGCTATTTTGGCTTAGAAAATAATCAAATTCTTTGGTGCCAGAATCACAGATGTGCAGTAGCCAACTAAGAAATTATTGTTAAATACTACCTTAGTGGTAGGATCTGATGATCCTTCAGTGTGTGGATCATTAGATCCTACCACCAATTTGCGCAGAATGCAAGACACAGTTTTATTTAAAGCACATCTTACTAGGAAGCAGTTATTGATGACACCGATTCAAAATTACTACTGTTTATTACCATGACGTCAAACGTGGGGCCAATGCATTTGTTCTTGCGCTGTTTGAAGTTCTGACCACCTTGCAAAGGAAAACAAGCGTGACAACTGGTTTAATGCTCTTTGAACAGTAACGTGTATTGTCAAACATTGACTATCTTATGCCCTAGCTTTAGCGGTTGTTCTGACCAACTCATAAACCTCATTTTAAGAAAGTAGACTCTTCACTATTCTTTTGGCAATTCCATTGTCCTGATATTTTTAATTTTTCAAAGTACTTTATTGATTCCGCTTTAGTTTCTTCGATCCCTTAAAATATAGAATTGCTTTAGAAGTCACAGATACGCTCGCTAAAAGTTAGATACTGGATTCGAATTCTAGTACGAGCAAGATTTTATTAGATTTTTCTGTGACATTACTAGTAGCAACTCAGCAGTTTAGATTTATGCCCAGTTAATGTGTACAGGCATACCGACAAATTGTGGCCTTGCACTGGTTTACTTTAGCCACCATTCAAGCGTACCTATCAGATGATGGTAGGTACTTACATTTATATTTATTGTATTTTAAATTATTAAATTATACATTATCTTGCATCGCAATTCCATAATCCCCACGATCTACTACCACCGAAAACCACGACTTTAATTTAAAATAAATGAGCGTTCAGTGAGCTGTGGTAGCCGAGCGGTGTGACCAGTGGACTGAGATGTCAGAGGTCTCGAGTCCGAACCCAAGGCACGCACCACTGACTTTTCGGAAGTTATGTGCTTATTTATACATGCTCAAACGTTGAAGGAAAACATCGTGAGGAAACCTTGCATGCTTGAGAGATTTGTCTCGATGGCATGTGAAGTCTGCCAGCCCGCAGTAGCTAGCGTGGTGGACTATAGCCTAATCCCTCTCAAATGAGAGGAGACCCGTGCCCAGCAGTGGGACGTTAATGGGTTGATGATGAAATGAGCGTTTGAAATATATTATGTTATCTGAGTTTTCACACTGTAAGTACCTACGTAATCTGCGTTGCTATGTAGATATTTGACCAGCTCACTACCGTACTGTAAGGCTGTAAATCGATAAACTTGAGTAAATCTGTAGGCACACGCGTACGTGTTTCTATCGTGTAAGCACCAACACGGGGTGGAAGTAATTGGAAATAGATTGGATCGAATTAGAAATTTTCTTGGCGGCTCTTGTTTTCATGGGAAATTACTTTTTGATGGGACGCATCAAAATCGAATTTCGTCGAGTTTTACTCTGAACCCGCTTCGGTATACGAGGGAAAACAAAGCGGGGAAACTTTACTTTTAGGGAAAATTTGGTCACGCTTAAATTATAACATTAACATCAAGTTATTGTTAAGTGCTCGGGAAATTTAACGGGTTTAGAATTGTGACAAAACACCGTCGCGGGCCTACCGCATAAAGGGCAATACATTTAACCGTAAAACGTTAATGTCTGTTATTATTTACGATAATTAAATTTAAACCGGTTACGTTTGTTTTGGTTTTAATGTAAAATTATGTGGGTCATAACGCTTTGCGCAAAATATTCGCTCATTTTCGTTATTGAGTCCTTTGAATTAAGTAATTAGATTCCTTTTAGTTTTATAGGCTGTATCTCATTATCGCAAGTACGAATTAGTGGGAGGCACATGAATCGGTATTCATATATTAAAACACTCAGATGCAACTCGGAGTCAAAAGTAATGCCTGTATCAGCATATTTATATGTTGTGTATTGTCTCGTAGTTACGAGAAGTAGGCATATTGAATCAGGACATTTCAGCTTAACCATTGGAGTATATAATAGCTGGTAGGATGTATAATTGTATAGTTTTAGAGGTGTGTTACTATTGGTCAACCGACCCGACTCCGCCAGTTTAATATTTAATTATACGTGAAGCAATACAGCATGATTGCATTACAGCATAAATGCTTTAATAGTGCATTAACAGGGTGTTGGTCTGTCGCCTACAAAAAGCATTGTGAGTCACTTCTCACGTGGAATTAAATACGCAAATACATTAGTTCTAGAGACAATCGAAGATTAAGTTTGTTACGACGTGTTACGCTCGTGACGTCGTTGATTTGTTATTGTATAATGATCTTTATTAATATGTTTTTATGGACGCTTTCATATTACAGGGTTAACAAATATATTTTTTGCAAAGTTTCAACCAATTACGCACCGCGTTAATTGATGACTCGTTTAGGGCGGCGGTGTTAACGGCTGTCTTCTGTGGCAAGAATCCCGGGCTTGAATGCCAATAGGGGCAAATTGTATGTCCTGTACCTGAGTCATGGATATTTCTATGTATAACAGTCTCCAATTGTAATTTGCTTTGTAATTGTATATGCAATTGTATGTGTAATTTTGTGAAATAAAAATGTATTATTATTATTATTTCTATATGTGAACATGGATGGTGTAAATAATCCGCAATAATAGATTAAGATAATATCAAAATATCGCGAAACAAAGAAGTTTTAATTCAGTTATTCACATATTTAGCTCTATACCTATGTAGCTTTTCAAAAACAAATAAAAATAAAGTATCAAAAACATCATTTCGATTTTAATCTAGAAAAGTACTCTTTTATATTCCCTACTAAAAAGATCTATAAATGTTTGGCTTTATTCAGCACAATCTCTAAAATATCAATTCGAAACAGCTTTACTAGCGACGTTGCACATAACATTTTACGCTAGCGAATATCGTAGCGCAATATTCGAGGGAAGCAAAGAGTGCATTACCGGTGTCCATGTTTTATTTATGCGAGTGCGTCTACCCGCGGGAAAGTGGTTGCCCACATTACTGTCAAATTTTCATCTCTCGCTCCCGGACTAGCCCAGCGAAAAAAGGGAAAAACGACTCATTTCATTTTAAAACCGATTCGCGGGTAAAAATATTACCAAAAAAGAAAAAAGATGCAGCTTTTTTACTTTGATGTGGGTACTTAATATTTTAAGCTTTTAATTTTTTTTACACAGAAATTCGGTGTAGGTAAAGGCGAAAGTATGAGTCATGATGGGAATATTAAGCTTCTATGCTGATATTTTAATGCAGCAACTTTTGCATAGCCAATAAGGTCCATTACTTTAATAGGCACATTTGTTTTGCAGCTGACACTAATAAGTCATGTTTAAATAGGTTACTATCTTCGTGTTATAACCTCATATTCTACGATCCTACCATTTGTGACCTTATAACAATTTTAATGCTTACAATTATGTTAATTATTGCGGTGAACTAATTAGTACTCCATTTCTATTTAATGTAAACACAAGGGACCCTACCCATTGTGTACGTCACATAACTCGTAAAATTAGCGTTCCCGTTCGAACTCGATAATCAAGTTCCAGTTCTGTTATCAGTGGAGTACTTAATTCGTTGAATTTATATGAACCGATAGTATAATGTGGTTGTGAATTAATTAAGCTCGCATTAATAAATTGGACTTCAAAACCACCAGCAGACACGGAATTGAATTACTTAATATGTTTATGTATAACAGTAACGCGTTGAAATTGTAATAGTCGGGTGCTTTTTGATCCCTAGACAAAAATGTGAAGGTTAGCGGCACCCTGCTGGACATAACGTTGATATATCTGTCTGGAAGTGACATAGGTGCTCGAATATAATATTTTGAGTCCTTTTTAAGTCTTTCTGCGGTTTTATAAGCTTATGCGCTTAATTTGTACTACGAAGACGCTTAATTCTAGTCAGGTAAGTTTTAACTAACTAAGCTACCAATGTATGTGTCCGAGTTGTAAACAATACTACGTTCTTTTTTTCAAGGTGACGTCAAAACAACATTTAAATAATAATAATAAATAAATAATAAATCATATACCCAGACATTATGACACAGCGCTATCTAGTTCCGAGTGAAGCAGCGAGGCTTGTGTTACAGATACTAGAAGGTTGATATACTACATATATACCTTTTTTATAAATACATACATATTATACATAGATACATCTATGACTCGGATACAAATGTTGATGCTCATCACACAAACATTTGACCCTACCGGGATTCGAACCCAGGACCCGTAGCACAGAAGGCAGCGTTAACTACCGCTGGACTAACCAGGTCGTCAATTTAAGATTGAAATAAAACAAATTTTCACGGAGATTATCGCGGTATATTGATATTATTTTAACCCGACGTTTCGGATCCTTTACCGCATCCATGGTCAAGGACCGATTGTAACATTTAAGATATAAAATAATTGCAATTAATAATAAATAAAGTCAGTAATGGAGTATTTATTTTAATCTGTATTTCTTTCTGAAGTTATCCAAGAACTTTATTTGACGTTCATAATATTATATACTTATAGTTGGAAGTACGAAGTGAAACTTCTGAACAACTTTCTTAGTTGTATAGGATATTATATTCATGAATTATTGCGGGACACTTCCGATAGCAAAGTTATTTGATGAATATGATTATACCTAATTGATATAAGTGATTTATGATGTAGTCAAAGTTTGTTATTATCAAAACTAATAAATCACAGCGACTGATAAGGTTGCTCTGTCTTATTAACAACGTATATGTAATACCTAATTGTCATGTTTAAACTCAACTTTAAAAGTTTTTTTTCTGCTTATAAATGGCTGTCAGTAGGTAAGCAGCAACCGTACATTACGGATGCTACCAACACCAGGTGTATTATTTGCGTGTTACTACCCTGAGAAGTGAGATGACGTCAGGGCTAGGTAATGTCAGTACATTAACTTTAGTAGTCAGCTGTAGTGTGATATAAATAAAAGATACTTAGGAGTTACTGAAATTATTCGTAGTTTTAAATTGTTGAAATATATTTTATTGTAAAATAGAATAGCAAAATAATCGAATGCAAAATTGTAAGAAGTCCCCAAATATAGTGCTCTCGGTTTCTCTCGCCTGCCAAGTCACATTGATTAGCGAATACAACACACTAAACGACTATAAATATACATATATACACTATTAACCCGTGCTACATTTGCCGCATACCTAGGTACCACTTTTTCTTCGTCTAAATTCAGACATCTGATCGTCATCCTCAAATGTGTATGTAACATTTATAAACAGGCCAGTTCTTACGTTTCTACGTCCTTGTCGTCCTTCTCCGGGGCGCCGCCGCTGGCCACAGGCTTGAAACTAATTAGGCCCCCTGGTCTATGTCAATGTTGTCGCTGCACGAGGCCCAGTTTAATGCGTGTGTCTCCATTAGCCCACCCTAAGTTTAAACACCCTGTGTGCACTGACAATTCGCCAAAATTGATTTGTGCGTAGGGGAGATGTGCACAACTTGGTACTCTGTTTGATGTTGTTATCTTGTTGCAAGTGCAAATAAGGGTGCAAGATAGTTTTTTTTTGTATGTGTGTTTACTTCATACTTGTATAAATATTTAATTTTGTTGAATGTATAAACATTCGTAAAAAATATATGAACAGAAAAAATAAAGACGGGTAGAAGTTATTTAAACAAACTTAATGCGCCGAAATGAAACTACTTTTTACGCCTGTACCACGATTCGAGTGGACGCCCAAAAAGATCCGTGGATTAAATAATATTTATATATACTTACCGCCATACAATCAGTAAGTTTTATTTCGATGTCCAAGATTCGGCTAATTTAAATCAAGTTAAGTTTTATAGCAAATGTAGATAAATACTAGTTAATCTTAGTTTAGTATCGATAAAATATGAATGTGTTTGTTTCAAAGTATTGACAGCTTTATATTCACAAGATTTGTATGGAAATTATTATTGTTTTGATTTCTGAAAAATATTTGTATTTTCATTATTATAATTCCCGAATCTTGCTTTTTGACTTTATTTATAAAATGTATGTTCTATATTCAAAAGAGTCTTATCGGAATGTTATTGCTTAAAAATTTTGTTCCATTTCCAAATTGTATATTTTGTTTCTTTGTTTTGTGTTGTGTGCCAGTTGTTTGAATATTGTTACTCGGGAGTCTGGTATTCTAAGGAGATTGTATTCTCCGATTGTCAAGTCCCTGTTATCATATCTGAAATTGTAAGCGCTTCCTCGTTGTTTCTCCTCTGTTTTGTAAGTCCTTCGAGTTATCTTGACGTAACGAAATGAAATATTTCTTTTAGTCTGATGTTCGTAAATTGTGATTGCTATTTAATTGTTGTCTCTGTTAACGTCGTCGAGCCTGTTGAGATCGGCTTGAGCACCGTGTGTTGCGGGTTCGATCTCCACACGGAACAAATTTATGCATGGCTACTTGTAGTGGTTCCGGGTTAGTACCCAAATTCCTGGCCTTATAATAATTTATTAAATAGAAAATGCACATTCTTTTATGGTTTTCATAATAACTAGTCAACGTAAATAAATCGTAAACAATTTCAATTTGAACATCGATCGTGTGATTAATGTTTCATTCTGACCTATTTGATACTATCTTAAATGCCACGCTATAAACTTGTTTGCGATCAGCCAATTTACGACTAAATTGTCAATTAAATTTTAGCACAACACAATTATAACAACATGTAATTTACAAGAGGTATATTTTACTTAATATTGTTGCTAAATATCAGTATAAGATAGTTAAGTTCCTCCCCCCTTCCACTCTGGAGGTGTAATGTCACGTTGGTTGCGCCTACGCCGCCAGCTGTCACTGTCACTTCAGTGTCAGTCCGCGAGAGATCTCGAGCGACGATACCCTGGAACATAGTATTTAACAAATTAATTATATGATAAAGGCTTCATTGAGAAGGAGTAAGCAAACTGCTGAATTGGCTTGGTCGATAATAAATGGATCATCACAAATTTAATCTATTAGACTAGAAGGAATTAGCACTGCTGGATGACTGTTTTTTCATTCGTGCGTTGCCGACCCTTTAAAAACCGTTTTGGGACTCTCAAAATAAAGGAATTACTAAACTGAAAAACAGTCGAAATAGTCACTCCCCTAATGATTCCTAGCAACATTAATCACTCGTAGAAACACAACTATTGTTGTTTAACTGCGGCCTTCTGTGAGGTGGAGATAGTTTCCCAGGCAAAGAATTCTAGTTGTACCTCTTCTTGTTATGCTATACCTCTTTTATAAAAGTCTGAGTTGGTTGATGGATGCAAACGTACTAGCCATATGTGCATATCAATTTAACATTCCCCGACGCGTCCGCCTCATATTATTAAAATGTTGTATGTACCTACTTTGTAAACAGATTATGAAGGTTGAAAAGGTTGATGTCCGTTGAGACAGTAGGTATAGAACATACTTTCATACTAATATTATAAATGCGAAAGTGTGTCTGACCAATTTAGATGAAATTTAGTATAGAGATCCTTTGAATTCCGGGAAAGGACATAGGATAGTTCTTGTCAAGGATGTCCTCCCTTAAAATGGGGTTGAAGTTTGTATGCGGAATCGATAATTTCTTAAAAGAGGGGAGAAATAAATAATTTTGATGAAAAAGCAGATTGGATAAAATCAATGATTCTACGCAGACAAGGCGTGGGCAAAAGCTAGTACCTGTATATTTTTTCAGACTTCTGTTCTTTGACTTTATATTGCTATGAGAAATAAATAAATTCAAAATGTTATGTTGTAAATATGCGTGTAACTAAGGTATATCGCCATTAAAAGAATGGTAGTGTTAGCCTATGTATTATCACGTCATTAAGGTAGATACGTTGTTATTGTGATAACAATAGAATTGACTCGTTGCGTGGCTAGAGTTCAGTCCCATTAAAGTGGCTAAAGCTTTTGAAAATGACGTACTTTGTTAAAGTATAGAGAATTCCTCATCATTATTATGTCGGTACGTCTAATTTATACGTATGTATTTATGCGTACTTTGTGAAATGAACTCTAAAGTTTAAGTTAAAATATGGTTGAAATTGACTAATTCGGTTCTGAGCCAAAACCCAAATAAATTCGGACGAGGTAGGAAGTATGGCAAGGACAATGACTAAGGTTTTACTCTCCTGATTGTTTTTGGTTGACTGTCGTCCGCAGCCAAGACCAAAAAATGCATGACTAGACTAAACTGGCAAAATTTTCATCAGGAGGTTTTCGCTATTTTTAGTTCAATCAGAATAAACCGAATATATATATTTTTACAGAATAGAACATTGAATATTCAACTAAGTTGTTTTGTTGCTCTCAAGGTGATTGACCCTTGGTAAAAGTATTAATAAATAGATTAAATGTTACGTAGTTGTATTTATATCCAATTGTTCAGATGGATATTCAATAAATGCTTTTATTTTAACGTTTGAACATTTATTCAACGATGTATTACAAATTATTAACGGGTTTATAAAATATGAACGAATATATGTATTTTAACGAATATGTAACGAATTGTGTAGAAATTAGAAGAATCTGAAGAAGGGTGGTTGCAAAGACTACAATATATATACGGGTGGTTGTTCGAACGATGACGATATGAAGTTGGTCGCCGCTCTCCCATTGGCTGCTTGCTGGCCATCATGCCACTTGCATTTGCACCGCTCGGTGCGGTGTTCAGGACGGTGCGTGATTGCACAACTTTGCCAATAGATGGCAATGTACGTTCCAACATACCGACCGCCTTGGAAGAACCCTCTTCCAATTATTACTCGGAATCGACAGGAAGCGGGCAGATCTTGGAACAGGCTCGTCGGATGACGCCCGATGCAGTGCGGATTTCAGCTACCCTCGAGATGCCATCGGTTCCTGCAAACACGCGAATAACTCTGCCCATTCTCCACTTCAACGGTGGTAGGTTATCTTCCTTAATCAATACCAAGCTATTGCACGCGATGTCGTCTTTAGTGGCAACCCATTTGGTCCGACGCTGTAACTCCGACACGTACTCCTTTGACCAGCGCTCCCAAAAATGCTGCCGTAGCTGCTCCAGCCGCTCGTAGCGCCCGAGACGTGTTGGAGTCGCCTGGGTCAGGTCCTCGCTAGCATGCGCAGTCAACGGCCGGCCAATGAGAAAATGAGCTGGTGTCAGAGGAAGGAAGTCGTTGGGGTCTGTGGACAGAGGTGACATGGGTCGGGAGTTCAGGACGGCTTCGATCTGTGTCAATATCGTACTGAACTCCTCGAACGTTAATTTTGCATCGCCTACAACGCGTCGTAAATGATGTTTACACGACTTTATACCCGCCTCCCACAAACCACCAAAATGAGGCGCGTAAGGCGGAATAAAAAGAAATTTAATATTATTATTACTAGCAAATTCTAAAATATCTTTGGTATTGTCAAATACAGCTGAAAGTTCCTTTTCAGCGCCTACGAAATTTTTCCCGTTATCGGAAAAAATCTGATAAGGTTTACCACGTCGCGATATGAATCTTTTAAGAGCCAATATGTAATCTTGTGTAGACAATGTGCTCACCAACTCTAAATGCACCGCTCTAGTGGTAAAACATATAAATAAACAAATGTATGCTTTAATTAAGCGTGACCCTCTGCCTTTCCGGTTTAAAATAAGTACAGGACCAGCGTAGTCAACCCCACACTTCATAAAAGGATATGTAGGTTCTAAACGCTCTGATGGCAAGCTGCCCATAAGTGGAGTTAGCGTCTTCCCCTTAAGACGTGTGCAGGTGACACACTTATGCACTACATATTTTGCCAAATTTCGCGCTCCTAGCACCCACCAAGTATCACGCAGGGTAGATACCAGAAGTTGAGGTCCAGCATGAAGTAACCTCTTATGTTCATACGTACATAACAGTACTGTGAACCGATGCTTATGGCACAACAATACTGGATGCTTTTTATTGTAATTAAATTGCGAATTGCATAACCGGCCGCCTACGCGGATAATATTATCTGTATCTAAAAATATATTTAAACCAGATATTTTATTAAAACGTTTTTCGTACTTATATTTAACAGGTAAGTTCCGTATAAGATTATTATATTCATTATGAAACGATTGTTGCTGAACTAAACGAATTATAACTTGTAACGAGCTAGCTATCTCATCCACTGTCAATACACCGGATCTACGTGGTTTCCCGTTACGGGACGCACGTGCATTATGCAAAAAACGTATCACATATGTACAGGTTCGTTGAAGACGATTAAAGCATGAAAACCTATCAAAATTAATAACACTGTTGGAATCTGTAGAAATTAGATTTATGGTTTGAGGTTTTACATCTGGCAAATGTATACTATGATCAGGAATTATAGGTGTAGACCAACTTGATGTAGGCTCACATAAAAACCTAGGACCGTACCACCACAGATCAATATTATCTTCCTTGAACGAATTGAAATAGACGCCTCTAGACAATAAATCAGCCGGGTTTTCTTTACCCTTAACATGACGCCATATCGTGTTACCCGTCAGCTCATTGATCTGCACAACCCTGTTTTGCACAAATGTTTTTAATTGATGTGGCGACATCCGAAGCCAGCCTTGGACTATAGTGGAGTCAGTCCAAAAGTATACCTTCTCAAATGTGAGACGAAGTGATTTTATTACCTTTTGATACAACTGTGCTCCAATTAAGGCTCCACATAATTCAAGGCGTGGTATGCTGACAGTTTTAATAGGTGCCACTTTACCTTTGGCACATAATAGCCGAGTAGTAATATTAGAATTTGTGTTATCAAATGAACGCACATACGCACATGCACCGTAAGCAACCTGGGATGCATCGGAAAATATGTGAAGTTCCTTATGTTGACACTTGACTACAACACAACGAGGTATGATTATTTCAGGTAAGTACTTTACGCTATTCATGAATTTATGCCAGTCATTAGCTATATTAACTGGAACTTCGTCATCCCAATCTAATTTGCTTAACCATAATTGTTGCAACAATATCTTAGCCGTAGTAATAGCCGGTGCTACTAAGCCCAAAGGGTGATAGATTTGTGAAATAATAGACATAATTAAACGTTTTGTAATTAATGTGTCATTTTTGTGTGACTCTAAGTTAGTAGTAAAATACAGCGTATCATTTTTATTAGACCATCCTATGCCTAATGTTTTGGATTGACAATGTTCGCCTATGCTTAAGTCCTTACAGGTTTCTGGTGTCACATCATGATTAAAGGTCCATTTCCGTAAGGGGAAACACCCACTCTGCAATACCTTAGATGTTTTGCTACAAATATCTAATAAAACGTTTAACTCGTCATGGCCCGTTATAAGATCGTCCACGTAAAAATCGTCATTAATGACGCTCGCGATGACGTCATCGTCACATTCCTGGGCCAACTGTTTTAGACATCGAATACTCAGGTAAGGTGCGGATGTGGTACCATATGTGACAGTATTCAAACGATATACTTGAAGTGGCTCATTACTATTGTTACGCCATAAAATAAGTTGCAAATTACGTTGGTCCGCTTGAATTAGTACCTGTCGGTACATTTTTTCGACATCTGCGCAGGCTACGTATTGATATTGTCTAAAGCGCAGTAGAATCGAGAATATGTCGTTTTGAATGGCGGGCCCTACATATTGAAGGTCATTCAACGATTTATTGCTAGTGGTAGTCGCACTACCGTCAAAAACTACGCGTAATTTAGTTGTGAGACTATTTTCTCGATATACCCCATGATGAGGCATAACATAACACGGCTTAGGTAATGTTTGTATACCTGCTAACAAAGACATATGACCTAATTGTTCGTATTCTTGCATAAAGTTGCAATACATTTGTTTGTATTGAGGTAAACGCTCCAATTTGCGTTCTAACGAATAAAAACGATTTTTTGCGGAATTATATGAATCTCCTAGAACGTCGGGAGACTGTTTTAAAGGCATTTTGACATGAAATCTGCCATGATTATCACGTTGTGTCGTCTCGATGAAGAGCTTCTCGCATAAACGCTCTTCTTCAGACAACACACGCGGAATATTTATTTCCTCAATTTCCCAAAATTTACGTAATTGAGAATCAACCTGAGAAAAATTGCACTGAACCGTATTTATGTGTGACCGTTTATTATATACTGGACCGGATATGATCCATCCTAGACTTGTACCCTGTAGGCACGGGCCTGACTTGAGCCTTATGATTTTATGTTCAAGTATTAACGACCAGAACACATCGGCCCCTATTAGTACATCTATTTTAGACGGTACATTAAACGACGGGTCAGCAAGCTGAACGTGGTTAGGTATGCATATCGAACTATGATTAACGTTTATAGACGGTAAATAAGAAGTGATGCTAGGTAAAACGAAACAATGCAAGTCTGTATGAAAATCATATAATTTTGAACGCATACTGATTTTACATGCATGATTACACTGTGTGTGTGCTTCTCCCACACCACATATATTTATAGTGGACTGTATAATAGACGCATTTAAACGTTTACATAAGTTTTCGGTAACGAAACAGTTTTGACTGCCATTATCAAGAAGAGCACGAACTGTGTGATAATTATTATCAGAATCGGCAACCTCAATCAACGCGGTAGACAACAAAACTGTTTGTAACGCATTCGCATTAACGGTGAACGCACCGCGACGCGAGTCAATAACCTTGCAGTCAGCTGATTCGCTAACGCTATGCGAAACAGATGACTGCGGCAACGTATTATTATTAATTGTCGATCTTGGCGTTGTATTTGAAATTACGTTATCAGTGTGCAATAACGTGTTGTGTTTTTGTTGACACAACTTACAGGGTCCGAACGTACAATCTTTAATTGTATGACTATTTGTACGTATACAATTAGAACAGAGACCTTTCGATGTAACTATTTTTGACCTTTCGTTTATTGGCATGTTTAGAAAACTTGCACACGAATATAACCGATGGTAACCGGTACACAATGGGCAAGTAAAATTAATATTACGCTTATTTTGATCGTCTAATGTACTCTTGCCCTTATTTGTATTTGAAGTATAGCTATTCGTATGTTGAGCGTTGGGATTTCTTTTATAATCTTTTGATGACCTTGAATCGCCTTTAGAATGAGACTGTGAATTGTAATTATTATTATTTTTGCTGCTACTGGATTTGATCATGTCTAACATGTCTGCCCTATTTCGTAAAAACGTAAGTAAATCTTCTAATTTTAACGCATTGTAATCTTTACGCGAATCCGAAATCAAAGTGCCCTTATGACTTTCCCACTCGCGCTCAGTCGACGAGTCGAGTTTCGTAACTATTAAATAAATTATTAATGTGTCCCATGACTCGGTGGGCTCTTTCAAGGAACTAAGTGCACGTAAGTTACGTAAAACGGTGTCAGTTAATTTTCGGATTTGCGTTGCAGATTCTTTATTTAGCGATGGGGTAGTGAACAGGGACTTCACGTGGTTATGTACCAATAAACGATTATTGTGAAACCTATTTTCAAGTAACTCCCATGCGTGACTGTAATTAGGGGCTGTAAATTCCAACGCACTTATAACATGTAACGCAGTACCACTGAGTGCCGATTTTAAATAATGAAATTTCTGTATAGCGTCCAAGTCTTGGCGTTCATGTATCATTGTTATATACGAGTTTCTAAACTCTAACCACTGATCGTAGGAACCGTCAAAGGCAGGCAGCTTTATTTGAGGCAATTTAACACTTATAGGTTTACCCGCAGTGCACTTAAAATTACTCGACTCACTGTGTTCATCATCATTAATCATGCACTTTGCTGATGCTATAATTGAATAATATTGACTCTCAAACGATTCCCTATATTCTAACTGAACTAATAATTCTTTTTCATCAACATTGTTTTCGATCTTAGTTTGAATATTATTGAAATCAGAAAAGAATATGGACGCCGCTTGCATGCGCATTCGAACTTGGGTTATAATAACAGCATCTAAACATGATTTATCTAATCTATCGATGAAATTAACAAAGATCGTTAATCTACTTTTGATTACACCTCGCTGTTTTTTGAGATTGTTAATATTTACGTCAGAATAATCGGATTTACATTCGTCGTCACTCATTATGGCGGCTTGTGAAGGACAAGGTACTTACAGTCGTAAAAATGGTCGGCACGGCTGCGGCGCGGCGGCGGGCGGGCCGGGCAACAGCACTTGCGCGCGAAGTTACGGCAACAAAACGGAATCTGATGGTCGAACTTCGTTGCTGGCTTGTGCTCCTCAGTCCTCAAACGTCTGGTAGTTGTGCTCCACCTCTTCTGGATATTTGTACGTTACGCCTGGGTTCCAGTAGGAAGCGCCTCCTCGATGTATCGAATACGTCCGGCTCGAAGGTCCAATGTTCAGATGGATATTCAATAAATGCTTTTATTTTAACGTTTGAACATTTATTCAACGATGTATTACAAATTATTAACGGGTTTATAAAATATGAACGAATATATGTATTTTAACGAATATGTAACGAATTGTGTAGAAATTAGAAGAATCTGAAGAAGGGTGGTTGCAAAGACTACAATATATATACGGGTGGTTGTTCGAACGATGACGATATGAAGTTGGTCGCCGCTCTCCCATTGGCTGCTTGCTGGCCATCATGCCACTTGCATTTGCACCGCTCGGTGCGGTGTTCAGGACGGTGCGTGATTGCACAACTTTGCCAATAGATGGCAATGTACGTTCCAACACCAATTAATTACGTAATACTGATAGGTTGATAGTAAATGTTTTTTGTGCGTATTATGTTTATTTCTATATTTTTCGTATCATTATCAGGAAGTTTGTTACAAGCGTAAACTTTTATTAAAATTATCAGCCATCTAATTGTTGTAACATATTATGATAGAGTAACATCAATTGTCTTTTGAATATTTAATAGTCTTTTTAACATTTTGCAACAAGTTTCAAATCATAAAACTTACTTTTATGTAACAGTAAGGGACCTATATCGTATGTTTCAGTTCCTAATATTGTTTTGCATAATTCAGTAAAAGGAAGCGCCTAAGGGTTACAAACCCTTATTCATTTTTATGACCGTGGAAATCTGAACAGCTGTCAGCTTGTCTGAATCCCAGATTAAAAAAGGACTAGAAACGTCCATACGTAAGTTCGGAATTGTACGTAAATAGGTAGTCATAATGTGGAAAAAGACAGTTGTGTGGATGGTAATAATTTATTGCCAACGTTCGCTTAGTGGTGTGACCACTTCACTGTGAAGACAAAGGACTCAAATTCAAACTAAATGAACCAGGCATTATTGAGATTTCGGAAGTTATGTGCGTATTTATCATATGCTCAAACGGTGAATTTAAAACATCGTAATAAAACTGCATGCTTGTAAGATGGTGTGTGAAGTCTGCCAACCCGCACCAGGCAAGTCTGATGGACTAATTCCTCCCAAATGAAAGGAGACCCGTGCCCAGCTGTCGGATTACCTATAATTAGGTTTATGATGATGAATAGGTGGCTACGTTATTAATCTCATCAGAAGTATAATTCTTACAAAAACATTTCTAGAAATCTTATGTCAACATTGTGTTAATCCTAAAAAAAATATACAATAATACAACGAACCAAAAGAGGGGTAAAAAATATTTTCGATTTGAATATTCTCTCACGTCTGTTTACATTTGACAGCTTTAGGTAGCACAGGATTATCATGCCATTGTTTTATTGACTGTTTATTGTCTACTTCGGAGGAATTTTGTTATTGATTATTAATAAAAGGCTTGAAAATTTTAAAGTAAAAATCTAAGAAATTATCAATCCAGCGTAATTATTATATTTGTTGATTGCGTTGTATATGTATAGGTATATGCATATCTCGATACTATTTACAAACAAAACTCTTTCGTCGACTGTACGTAAAATATATTATTTCGAAGGGCCAATTCAATATACACACGCGACATCGTTTCCGAAGTAATTTGCGACACGCCAGCGATCCGTGTTGTCGGTTTGTGTGTTCATCAAAGTTTCATCAAAGCTAAGTGGGATAGTGGGCGATACGACTGGTTTTACTGGACAAAAATATTCCGTGTTTTTTTTGTTTCTGTGTACTTTAGTTTACTTTGATGATGTGTTTGCATGCTGTTTCGGATAGCCGAGATTATTATCGGATTTCGGACTGTGTTGTGAAAGGTTTTTAATTTTAGATTAAAGACCCTTTTGATTGCTCCAGCTAATATACTTTTTGTTTAATAATATTTAATAGTAATGGATTTTATTTATTTTAAACACGACATCCGGAATTTATCTTATTAATTTATTTTGAGTGATTAAACAAATCTATATTTTATAAACATAAACATGTTAACTCGGAATAACTATCTGTAGGCCATATACAAATGTTTACTCCATGAGAGAATTGAATCCACGACTATTTCTATGTAGTACTGTTACAAACAAACTCTGTGCAGTCCAGTCCCACTCATCTCAAAGGTGACAATTTTACTATTATTTTGCTATATCAAACGACTATGCATAAGATGTATAAATTAAGTCTAAGTAAATGCAATATATCGTGGGAACGTAACAATTAAACACAGTGTAGGTTGCAGAGGCTTTCATGTCAAACATAAACTATCTTTGTAATGTAGATAAATCAATTGCTAAGCAATTACCCCGACGACTGAATCTCGGCTAAATAACTACGTTTATTCCTTTACTAGAGAATATTAACGAGGTAAAACAGTATCCATGCATAATTAATATACTTCAACAGAAAGGTAATTTATAGAACAGATTCGAAAAAAATAATAGTCTACAGTTTGAAGCACTGTTTATTCAATCAATAACATAAAAAAAATCTGACTAAAAAAACACCAAACAATACTCATTTATGTTTATTAATGTTATAAAAAAATTATGCTATATGTTTGAAGTCCATGGTTAAATATCAATGAAATGTATGACCACCTTAGAACTTTACTGAACTCAACGCTAAAATAATCATAAAATCGGTTTGCAATTGGCAACGATATCACATAACATACACAGATAGGTTTATAAAGATTGTTATCTGTCATATTCCATTTTAACATACCCAACAATGATATCCTGGAGGTATAATGGGGATTACCTTATTCCTCTTTCCCATAACATAAACATTTCCGTATTAGATATACCTATTTATTATATCCATTCTATACTTAGAATAAACTTAAAAAGTAGATTCGTTATTTCAACATTGACCATCGCATTAGGCTGGTTTTCGACGGTAGTCGTAATAAAACAATAAAATGTATTTCTGGAATTCATAATTTCATAAAAATAGTTTGGAATTCGTCCAATTGTCACGATACCGCGTTGATATTAAAATCCTACATAATTGTATCTGTTTCTATTTTCGATTTTTAGAGACAGTATTCCAATTTATAAGAATAACATTTTATACAAGTATTAAAAAAAACTGGTAAATTGTGGCGTAATAATCCAATATTATTTAAAAATAATTAACTTTAAAGATATTACCTTGATTATTCTCTCTTTGGGATCGACATAAGTATAATCCTTATCCCTTCTTATGAGCGGCAAATTTCGATATTTCACTTTATCTGTGGATATCAACAAATTGTTCACCCTCGAGCCCACAGTGAAGTCTTTCCCTTCATTTAGAGACACACAAAGCAGAAGCACTGTGCACAATAAAATATGGATACACTTCATTTTTAGTTTTTCTTTTAAATCTGTAACATTTTGAGGTTATGTGCGCGCTCTCACGTCTGTGGCGCGTAACTGTTTTGATTACAAGGAAAATTAGTTATCTGTGTTGACGCCATTCGACCTTGCCTCGGCCTCAGACTAAATCTGAATATGACCTAACTATGTGTACCTGTTGGATGGCAAAAAGTGACGTTTAAAATCTTTATTACCTACTCGACAAGTATTTATTAAAACAGTATTGAATTCATAAAGACAGAATGGGGTCGCCATGTACTAGGCATGACATGAAATATTAATATTGATATTTGTTTCGAAATCTAAGGACCCGCTTGATATGGATACTGACTAATTAAAACTACAGTGTGATCTGTAGATAATTTGATATTAAAAGTATAAATTAAGTTTAAACAATGTCTTTCAGGTCTGATTGTAACGTAATTCAATAAGTTTGTTGAATTTAAATATACATGCGACATAAAGATTAACTGCCTACACGACGATTTCCAAGCTGCCTTGTTGCTTGCATTTAAAATAATTACTGGCTGTACACCTACAAGACGTCGGCGTCGGTCTGGGCACAGAGTTAGGACCTATCCGCGTTAATAAAGTACACCCGCAAGCAACACTGACGAGCAATGGTGCTACTGAACGCTACTGCATTAGAAAGATAAATATCGAGGCTGAATTATGAGAACTTATAATGAACAGTACCTTATCTATGCCAATGTATTATCTATATCTTATTTCATTTCATTGTAAAGATTTATACCTTGATATGATATTTCATATCAAGGTATAAATTTATTTAATGTCGCACGCAATTTTCTTGATTTATTATTGCATGCACCTATATCCTATGGTTACAACATGCGAAAATATATTTAATTTCTAATATTCAATTTAAAATAATTATTTACTTGATATGCAAATTTAGAAAGCTAAAAAAAAGTTTAGTTTGAATATCACTTAATGAGCGTTAACGAACCACACAAATAATACACTTTTTTTTTGTACAGAACATCACGTACCCATGTCTACATCATATTTCCAATAGATTGCCAACAAAATAATACCGCTAAATTGAGCGAGATTGAGTTATTCAGAAATTGAAACGCTATCAATTAAATGGAACATTGATTGACGCGTTTAATTTAAATTGAATATATTTGAATTTAAATTAAGGAAGGGAAGTATGTACTTCTATCTAACGGATGTCTGGAGGAATGCGAAATGACTCGGCACTTTGCGACACCAGCCAACAGGCGGTATTTAAAAGTAGAATGGCATGCAGCATTGTCTCCATGTTATGTTTGTGCTAACAGTACGCTCGTTATTCATGTGTCTGAAGTATGAAAGCTTTACACATACTCGTATCAAGCACTCGGAAACAATTTTCATTATGACACGCGGTGCACTGATTGCGTTGCGCCGTATGTATTAATATAGCCGTATCGTGTTGTTGCCCGTGCGAATATTTGCGTAATTTCTGTTATTTTTTGTTATTATGGGAGTATAGTAGTACTAGAATAATTATAGGTATGGCAGAAATATTTCTTAAACATTTATTTATTTTATTTTTACAACAAGAACGTCGAGATCGAGTAATGTTTTTAATAGGTAAATTGTGAATACAGTGATTGTTCAGTAAGATTCCGAATATTGGCTCTTCGCAATAATTAATAGATAGTAGGTACTTTGCCTTGAATTGTATTATTGTAGGTATGTATAAATACACCTGCTGCTGGCGTAAACACTCCTATAAATTACAGTCAATAAGACTACAATGTATACATATTTTAGCATAAAAAACTAGTACTAGTCTATAAAGATCCTTCTTTAGTTATTTCTAATAAGTATGTATTTACGAAAAAAAAAGTATATTATATAGTATATCAACCAACTAGTATCTATAACACAAGCCTCGTTGCTTACCACGGAACTAGATGGTGCTGTGTCATAATGTCCAGAAATATTTATTTATTTTATTATTTATTGTATTCTAAGTTTATCTTAAGATTTCATTTGCAAGCTTTTATTCTAAGCATAAAAAAACTTGTACGAAATAAAGGTAAAAACAAAATTCATCATACGGAATTTCCTGTACAACTTCTGTCATTTAATTAGCACGGATATGTTCGCACATATACGGCGTAAATCTCGCAATAGTAGTCCTGGCTTTGCATGTTCGTTGACAAGTGCGTGCGGTTGGGCTTTATTTCAGACTGCCACGTCACCGCTTTGATCTTCGTCGACTTTTTGCCGAACACTCGTTTAATGTGACGACAAATAACTCAAACAGGAACGCAGCACTCTTTTTGATTTTATCAAAAGTGTACACAAGATGTTCTCGAGTTTTAAATGCGAACACTTCATTAGTGAGATCATCCGTTCGTCGGTTTGTTTGTGGAAGAGCGCTGAGATTCGCATTTCAATGTTTGCTTTAGATCAACTCCGGGAATACTTTTAAAATATAAGTTATTCGACTTATTCACATCGGATATCTGCATAATATGGGTAATATAATAAACAAATATCTAACAGTTACATTTTTGTCCAAGATTAAGCCGGATTATCGGATATAGAAATTAACTTAAATGAATATTTTTATATGCGAGATAGAGATGTTGATGTTAATTCCGAAACGTGAGCATTTATTTTACGGCTTCATTACAATTTATTGTGAGATAAATTTCAATAAAGGCCTAAGAAGATTATGTCGTTAAATTAAATGCAAAAAATTCTATCAATTTTCGTAGATCGGCTTACACTACAAATTACTACAAATAACTAAAAATATTATTCATGCAACGATCTAAATAGCTATGGTATGGAAATTTATTTTTTAAATGCTAATGGAATGAACACCTACGTTATTATGAGGGTCGATAGGCATATAATCGACACGTCATCGAATAACCGTTGAATCGATACTGTTGCGGTTACGGTGTTCGAGTTCCAATGTTACATTGTTATTGCTCTTTACTATTTAAATTAAATCGATTGTGAAATCGATTCAATCGTTCACACATTCATAATGCACCAAACCATCCATCACACATTCATTCCACAAAATCGATAGTTACTGAATTATAAGTGAGTAGGCGTATACGGTCATGGTACGGCTATTACCTTCCGTCACTATTTCCGATAGTCGTATCTCAGTGGGAACGGCACTGGAATGTAAAATCGGGTAAAATGCATGCGTCGAGCTGCAATTTGGCATGATTGAGCCGGGGACAATAGAGCCCCGGCCGTCACGGCGAGACGGGTGATTCCCGATAAATTGGCGGATATACTTTCGATCCATAAATCGACGAGCACACCTCGATTTTACTTTTATTGAAAAATGCAAAATGCAAGGAGATTGCTTGAGCTTTAAATTGCATAATTAGTCTCCGAACAACATTCTTTCAACTTTCTGTGTTCTCGATTTCGTTACGAAACAAAGGGTCGTGGTGGAAATTAAGTTACAAATTAATGTAAAATGGTAAACAGTTATTTACAAATAACTGTTTACCATTTTGTATGTTGTAATGGTCAATTTAGATTAATGGTGCTTGTTGTTTTCATACCAAAACTTAATTGAAAACGTTAGTTTTTGTCACTGCCTAATTTCTTGAGTGATAGTAGGTATATTCTGCATCTACTTCAGTTTTACGAAAAAATAATCTGTGAATAACTTTTTGGAGATGTTATCGCAGTATATCGATACTGTTTCAATCCAGACATTTCGAATTCTTTATAGCATCCACGGTCACTTGCAGACAGACAAATTAGTAAATCATAAAACATTTATTAATGCAACTTATTATTATAAGACAATCGGGTTATCATAGTCTAATTGTATAAGTATATGTTCAACAATACATTACAAAAACGTCCAAAATAAATCGCGCATGAAATTCACAGTACTTCATCAGTACTACTCATATCCTCAAAATATCACTGCCATCAATATGAGCATAATTGAGTCAACTGTCCGTTCTGTTAAACTATACGCATCAGCCGACCCCTGTATAAGCGAATTGATATTTCCTCTTACCAACGAATACATAGTTAATTGCGTTTCCGGACGTCAGTCATTGTTTGAGAGCCAATATTTAATGGTAATGCATCACTAAGTATAGTTTTTTTGTCTAAATGTCTCGATGAGGGGGTTATAGTATGACTCAATTTGAATAAATTATGTTGTATTCATAAATATGTTATCATTAGCCCATTTACTGTCCCACTTCTGGGCACGGGTCTCCTTTCATTGGAGAAGGATAAGCCTATATCTTTAGCCTTATAGCCTTATCCTTCTCCTAGTAGTTTAGCCGATTAGCCAGCGATAATATTTTTTTAGGTATGCAGGTTCCCTTAAAATGACTAGTATCTATGAGACTTGGCACATGTTATGTAGGTACATTCTAAAAAGCGTGGCTCAGCTGACAAAAATAATCTTACCAAACACTTATCTGATTAGCAGTTTTATAAGATAACCTACACTAGCCATAGTCAATCTACAGCATGGATGACTATTTTGAATTCATTAGACCTTTTTGAATATCACATACCTACCTGTTTTGTCCTTTACAAAATTATATTATAGAGCATTCACTACTGTTGGTAACAGCAGATCCAGGGTTTGTATGAAGAATTTTTATAGCAGCGACATCCAACAGCACACGCGACTGTTCCAGCTTTGATTTATACCAGTAGGCGACTAATTTCGACTCCATAATTAATTTGTTCTCACAAAAAGGTGTGTATTCATGATACAATGACGTATACATATTATATTCAAGAGATATAGACAAAGATAGTTTAAACTTTGTATTCAGCTATTTAGTCGAACGTAGGATACAATATTTGGTACGTTAATATAAGAACGTTTCTTTTATTTCTAATTTAAGATCCGAATTTAGTATGGGCCGCCCATTTGATGAAATAAAACTCGGTGTATGACACTGTGAGCTCGTTCTGTGTAAATCGGATTGTCAATAATAATTAGAAATATAAGGTAGCTGTTAGTACTTATAACATCGACCGACCAAAACCTCAGCCTGCCCGTGACGATTGATGCTGCAAAGGATCGGTCGGGTTATAATAATATCAATATACCGCGATACTACCTTCACTAACCTACGCCAGTCAAACATGGAAGCTCACAAGTCGAGCTCAATCCAAAATCACATCATGTCAAAGAGGCATGGAAAGAAGTCTATTAAAAATTAGAAAAATACAAGAAATTAATCACAAAACAATAAGGAAAAGAACAAAAGTTACCAATGCTCTATGCTACTGCAAAAAACTTAAATGGAGATGGGCCTGATGGTCTGATGGCCTGATGGCCCTGCCCAAGATGTTATTCTGTGAGTCCATCGGTCGTCTGTCAGTCTGGCTATATGTCCCGGTCGTCTGTCAGTCTGGCTATATGTCCAATATAGCCAGACTGACAGACGACCGATGGACTCACAGAATAACATCTTGGGCAGGGCCATCAGGCGTTAGAAATAGAGGTAGACCTGCAGCCCAGTGGGCAGATGACATCATAAGAATAGCTGGGAAAAATTGGATGGAGATAGCAACGAATAGAGAGACTTGGAAATCTCTAGAGGAGGCCTTCACCCTCGAAACGAGGGGTTCTTGATAATAAATAGAAAGTATTAATATATTTTAGTTTTAAGTTGAAATCTTTTTATTAATATATGAATTTATATATTGTAAAACTGTTATCATTGTAGAGTAACAAATATAAGGCTTTTTTATTTTTATTTTATTTTATTTTATTATACCGCGATATAATCCGTAAAAAGTAGTTTTATTTCTATGTCTAATATTCGCGTAAGTCAGTAATATATATCATACCAGTGTTTTATATTTGACTTTGAGCAACTTAACAATAAGCATCATTAGAAAAAACATTAATTTCAACAAGATAATTATTACGAAGCCAATTTTTCGCTTCATTACATACGCAACGAATTCGATACAAAACGGACTATACTTATTACTTTTAATAAATTATGCCGTAAAATGCACTGTAATTACTTACGTTCGAAGTCCGAACTTTCGGTGAACGTTAATCGGCTGTCATTATCATTTTATGGTGCAGTCAAAACATTGACAGATCATTAAAGTTGGCGGGCCTACCGTCAATCAACACTGACAGGTGTTAATTAGTACACAGATTATATTCTATTTAATGTTGAATGTAATTCGCAATACGGTGTTGCCATTTTTTTTGCTGTCAGACGCTTTGAAAGTTAAATGAATATCATACGTGTCAAGATAAATGAAGTTGAACCTTATTATATTGATAAGAAGTGCTTGATTTATAACAAGACGTATATTTATCACATAATAATACCAATATTTTTTATATCAAAGAATTCAATTGGAATAAAAAGGACACATTTTGTATTTTACAAAGTAACGACCACCAAATATAAATGGAATAAAATGGTAAATCAAATCTTACCATTAATTGTGCAATTATTTTGACTAATTAAAATGTAAATTAATTTAACGCAATAAGCTTAATAAATCAGCTTAAACTGTACTGGTTATTTGAAAATGCTCGTAGGAACACGTAATCCTGGATCCAATTATCACAGTAAAATTTAAATAAATGTTATATTATGTCTCTTAAGTTTCATTGACCTGTCTTTGTTCAAAGACTTGACTTTGATAAGATGATAATTATCATCTTATCAACATAGTCTTGTACATGACGAAACGAACATGTACATTGGAGTGCTTTTGGATCAAATGATCATAGGTATGCTTTTACTTGCATACATAATGATTAAAATTCTGTAATATTTTTAAATACGTAATAACAAATGAATAGTGAAATGGTTTAACAATGTACAGCAACAATTAAGATTTATATTTACGACATCGCGTGATGGGCATAAAACTAAAAAATAATAATTTCGTTTTAGTAAAGCACCGTGTTCACGATACGGGCGTAAGTAAATTATACGTTAATTATATTGCGACAACACTATTTCATTTTCACGACTGCTGTGAATTCAGTGTACAAAGGAAATCGATATTCCTTTTGTTTGCCAAACAAATGGAATACTGGTAGATATTTGGAAGATAGACGAACCTCTTTTGTTTAGACTGAAGCAATATTTCATTGTAGGTCTTTGATGCCAGTCAGTAATTTTATTGGACATGGCAAGAACAATAAGTATTGCCTGCAATTTCAAACCAAAATGGAAATTCGTTTGTATGCTCAGAATTCATGAAGATGGATTTCAACTGTCGTAGAAAGTGTAATTAAATGGGAAAATTAATTACAAACTTATTCTTATAACAGAACGATACATACTTGGGTTTAAAAAGGTAGTTACTTGAAACTGTTGTTTACTCTTTACTCTACGGTAATTAATTCTGTATATGTTCATAAAAGTACGTCTGCATACTAACTTGTTGCCTTAGCTATCCTCTATACAAAAAAAAGTTTGGAGTGTTATTTCATGAATAATATACGTTTTTAAAAGCTTTTCAAGCATCATGTTGAAATAAAACTACTTTATACGGATTTTGTCGCGGTGTATTCATATTACCTATTTAATTCTCTTTTTCCGGATCCTTTACGGGATCCATGGTCACATATAGGTATGGCTGCTGTGAATAATGTTAAACGTCGGGATTGAATAATATTAAATATTTCTGTAAGTGTAAGAATCCTACGACATGTTTTTGGTGAACTGATAGCGAGCTGAAAATACGCTAAGATTCAATAATAGAATAGAATATGTATAGCAAATTAAAATTAGTTAGAATAGTCACTCCCGAAAGAACTCCTAACGAACTCTGGTAACTTTACTCACCGGCAGAAACACAAATATTGTTGTTTCACTGCGGTCTTCTGTAAGGCGGAGGTATCAGTGCATTTTATATGCATGTCTACAATATTGCTCATAGTTTGATAGGTATATTATGAATCAGAAAAGTGGTGATATCATTATCACAGGTAACACAAATATCCAGACAAGTGGATTGCGTTATCAAAGCGGGTATTTCTAAATCGTTCCAGTTTGCGTCTGAAAGGCGGCTATTGTGTGAGCATTACCGCGGCTTTGTTAAAATCGTATTATAATAAGGGAACACGCGAAGTATTGGTATAATACCTCAAACACGACATAAAGCTTCGCGTGGTTGTCGAGCGACGCGACACGCGATTCTGAAAATATAATGGAATACATACTTATATTACGTTAAGTTACATTTGATCATGATGGTTTTTTATACTTTAAAATGAATTTGCTACGGCCAAAATAATTTTTAATTGTAAAATATAGAGAATATTTACAGATTTGGATCGGCAATTAGAAAATGGATAGTGTGAAGGATCTATAACGTAGTAATTAAATAATATGTATTAATATGTGCACGATAAAATCTTTAAAAATACATTTTTTTCAACGTTTAACATTTTTATCTGAAATAAACCTAGACTCAATTAATTTGCAACACTATAAGTACAATTAAATAAGTATTCTGCAACATTTGTGTACTAAATAATAATGAAAAAGTGCCTTTATAAAATACATACACAGTGAAAATATTTACAAAAAAAAATCTATACAATTGAAAATCCCGCATAAAATTTTTTATACACTTGGAAAATAACTTTACTTTAACTAAGGTTAAGTTGTGTCAAAACGTAGGCTAAGTATGTTGGCTAGT
Source organism: Craniophora ligustri (assembly GCA_905163465.1). Lineage (NCBI taxonomy): Eukaryota > Metazoa > Arthropoda > Insecta > Lepidoptera > Noctuidae > Craniophora > Craniophora ligustri. The sequence continues at coordinate 8,912,465 of LR990965.1, read as the reverse complement.
TAGTTTTAGTTGACTATGCTGGAAACATACTCTGTATGGTAGTAAAATATTAATAGCCACGAACATCATGTTCTTGTTTTTATTTCATAATTTCGTTAAATTTGAATAAAAATCACATAAAAGATTTTCAATTACTTTCATGCACGTCATACATAATTTTTCACGTAATTTAAATTTTAAAACTACTGTTCATAAATCTGCAAGAAATTGTACAGTAAATAAATGATAAAACTCAAAAAGTTTTTTCGAAAGAAAAGCCTTTTTCGGTTGAATATTTATTGAAAATGACTTTAGCGGTTGATGTTTTTCGTAAATTAAATTATGAAATGATTCTGACTCTTCAAAAACTTTTATAAATAATAAATGAAAAAATATATACTTTTTTAAATCAGTCCTGTAAATTCTACGAGCATTGCATAGAAGCAAAAATTATAACCGTAGCCATAATTTTTAGCTACGCCGTAGCCAGTTTGTACATCACCTCATCAATTCATATTAGAAGATTAATTGTACCCACATATGTAGGTCGGACCGTCAAACTCAACCAGGTAAACTCACCCACATTCGGGTATTCCATCATATATTACGGAGAAACGTCATTTCCCTCCGATATTGCTTTCATTAACCGGTGGATACAAGTTGGCAGGCCACACCTCGGCGTGACCTCACCGCGAGGGGGCGCGTCTGCGAATTACCAAGTCATTGTTTTGTTTACATTTACACGTCAGCAGTTTGATGAGGAACTGGTTTCACGGATTCATAATGAGCTTTAATAAGGCTGACTGACGTTTTGCAAAGCCGATTCTTGGTTGATCCACCTCTACCGAAGTTATGCAGGTTGTTTTGTTGTCGCTTCTACGCCATTGTTTCGAAACGTTTATTTAATTCAGCTTAGTTTGAAGAGATTTGTCTTACATTTAAATTGTATTAGCTAGATATAAAGATTTCGCAGAGTTAGAGTCATATGGAAAAAAATAATTTATATACACTCATGCCCTTTTCCCATGGGGGTAGGAGGAAACTATGGAACGATTCCTGGATACCACGTTTGATCTACACATTCATATACATCCTGAAATGCATGAGCGCCAGTTACGAGTACTGCGCAAATTAAACAAGCGTGAACACTTTTTGAAGTCAATACTTCAGAAATTAATATATAAGTACCTATAGACAATTTAATATTGTTAAAAATATATACAGGTAGTTATCATAAAATAAACATTAGTTATATAATTTGATCGGTATTGTGTAAATAATTTCGAAAGAGTAAAATTGGACTCAAATTTTAACCATAATGTACCCAAACTCCCTTAACCAACCAACTATAATGATAATTCAATATCCAACTTCCAAGTATCGGTTCACACTTTTGATCCTGACAAATAGATCATTGGGGCCCTTACATCATTACAAGAGGGGATGAGTTTCCGTTATCCTTTAAGGAGTAAGAAATATTACTAGATCCTCTGTCGAAAGTGCCAATATGATATAGTGGGGCCCTTTTATCGTTGCTTTCTGGGTTCGTGTTGGTCTGATCGCGACGAGGGTAGATAAGAGCCTTCATATTATTATTGCAAGGGTGCGTGAAATTTTGCAGATATGTACGGTACGCTACGGATCAAGGATCACGGGATAATAAGGCCCATTGTTAGATCCGCGGATTCCTTCGGTTTTGTTAAGTCTCGGAGCTTTTTAATACAGGGATTCTTGAGGAGATAAGGCATTGATTTGAGGGGAACGTGTGTTATATGTACATTGTATATTATTTTTATATAGTTATAAAATATATAATTCTCTGAATGTTTTTGGATTGGTTGTGACCAATAGATCGACTAAACAATCACTTACTGTTGTAACTTAGGAGTTATATAAATTGTTTCATCTAAGCATGAAACAAAATTTACTACTGCTTATAACCGTTATTTTTAAGTTTATTTTTTTAAGATAGATAATATTAATTAGTACTAGGCAGAAGAAGTCCTTCTAAAACTCTTATTAACTGGGCTTATTTCCATTTCTACAAAATGAATTCACCATGCAAACTTAATATATACTAAATATTTACTTCGAGCACATAACGGGTACCATGATAGTATCGCAAGTGAGTTTTAAATATTAGACATTTTCTAAGTGCGTGCATGAATTCGTATAAATGTGTTAGCAAATTGAAATATAACGTAGTTACCTAGAAATAAAACTACACAGTTGAACAGTGTATGCTACATATTTATTTAAAACTAACTACCCGGACCGACTTTTTTAATATTAAAACCTTCCGTGAGCCTTAAGAATATAATTACCAAATTGGTCGAGCTATTCTCGAGTCTAGTAATTCATTCATTCTTATTTATATAGATTTAACCTTTCCCACGATTATTATTTTGTGTTCTTCTGTTATCTTGCCTGTTTGTTTTTATTACAAGCAATAACAATTTTATTATAAATATTTAAAACACAACTCAATTAAATGCATGTAAATAAATAATTATTATCTTGAACTGTCAAAAGTATTCATTAAAAACAGATAAAGTGACATTGAAAAGCCGTGTTTGTATCGTCACCTCCCTAGAGACAGTGGGGTTTCGGTTGTATCCCCACGGTGCCCCAATTAGTGGTAAAAGTAAAAATGTGCAGTGGAACCACGCATTACCTAGCCCCATGGGACCCCATGGGGTTCGCAAGATCCCACGTGGCATCTAATGGTGTCTCTTTGCTTAGAGGGTGGTGGGTTTTAGTTGCATATGGATCGCTAGTTAAATCAATAAGTGGGGTAAAAGGTGGTGTTTTTATTTGCAACAGATTTTATGGCTGTTCTGTTAGATCATGCATAGTTTATGCAGTGAGCTCGTGGTGGGTTTTTTATTAAAATATACGATGAACAAGGGATGACTGTGCTTGGATTTTTAGATTATATTAAATTATAGTCAATGTTATATGCCGCGGTACGTAGGGGTTATAGTGAAATGTTTTTTTACGACGGGTATAAATAACATTAAGTTGCTTCTCGTGCTTCGAGTACCTTTTAAACATTCTTACTAAATAATTCAAGTTCAAATTCAAATATTTTTATTTCAGGTAGACTATTTTTTTTTCAAATATATTTATTTCATATTAACATAATTTAAAATTTCTATAACTTATAACAAATTGAGATTTTTCATTGAATAAATTACTACTGCTAATCATGTGATTAGGTAATATATAATGTTAATTTAAGTCGCAGAAAGGCGGCTACCGCCTATAATCTATTAGGAAACAAGTTGTTATGCGATATTAAAACATCACCTAAAACATATAAAACAGAGATATATAATTTCTCGGAAGAAATTAGGAGCTGTTGACACATTAGTACACTTGTGGTCGTAATTTTCGAAAGACCCGGTTTTTTATTTCTCGCGATGTTTTTAACTAATCTGTCATGTTGACACCAGTGATACCATTAACTTTTTCAAGATAAATTTTAATGTGTTCCTTAGATTAATAGGCGTTACGACATATTACGTTTCACGGCAAATGTACTTAAGAAATAAATTTGGTATCTACCATCAATCTTTTGGATTTATAGACTAGTAGTTGGTTGAGAATAACTAGAGAAGCGCGCGAGGGCGGTGGACATATTTATTACTAGGGAGATAAAAAAAGAAATTGTAAGCAGATTTTACGTCTTTCGGAATTTCTCTAAATGTCATTCGACTTCTTTTGTTGGTGTTTTACTTATAAAAGGTGCGTTGAAGGTTTTCTCGTAACACTGTCGACGAGGCATATTTATACATTTTTATTGCGACACGTTATTAATAATTAATACAGCGCGTCTCAAGTTTTATTTGATACAAGTTTTCATCTCCAGTTTAATTAAGATCGAGAAGCGCGGCCAGATTGCTATCATTTGCGTTTCTTATTAGTCATTTTCTTTCGCAGCCGATGAGAGGGACGGGAAAACTTTGTACTCGACTGAACAAGAAAAGGGGAGCATTCCACCGTAAAGTAAAAAAGATTCCGCCCAAGTAATGAGAATATTTCGGAATGAGACCATTTCAGCGAACATCCCTTTACGTTAAGGAAAACCGGAGCGAATAATCCTGATAGAACCGGCACTGTTGCTTCAGTCCGGTCCCTTCTCATAAAGCACAAAAGTTATTTGAGCGTCGGATTTGTGGATATTTGACGTGGGCCGTCGAGGTATCAACCCTGAACCGAACTGCCGATGGAGTGTCGTCTGACAGAGAGGTTTTTACTGCACTCGAGGGAAATTCACCGATTCCCGCCGTAAAGCCGTGTTCACTGCGAAAACGAAACATGAAACAACAATTTGCTGAGTCGTTCTGCAAGCTGCAGCACGCAGTCATGTGTCCTACCATTGATGTTCGAACTTATGACATGTCTCTACGCTCTAGAAGTCTTGTGTTGAGACGTCGCCGCGCCGACTTCAATGTCGTAAAATGCACAACAAAATGGCTTTATGTACGTAGACCGAACACTGACATGTCGGCCCGGCTGTTCTATTTAATGTTCCAATTTTATAGACCTTGTCTTCTATTTGAATTTTAATTCTACATGATCATTGTGGCCGAAGCCATAATGTGCATGTGTAACGAGTGGGTTGATACCGGTCTTCGAGGCTTTAGAGATGATTATCGCAGTGTTAGTTTCGCCAGATCCTAATCGATAGTTAATCGGGAATCGATTATGTAGATGTGCGCTTGCTCTAACAGTAATCTTACTTTATCGATAAATCGATTAGTAGTCATGGTAGAAATTTAGAAATTAGTCGTACGGTACTTAAGGGATTATCTTTCAATAGATGGTTCAGATAAACGTTATAAGAATTGGTTTTTATTTGCGTAATTGAATATTGGATAAAGTGACCGATATGTAGAGGGTTATCGATGCCAAACAATATCAGAACTGAGCGGAACTGTGTGCATATGGTAGGAACGTGTATATATTTTTTTCAATTTTGTGTGACTGTCAATTTTTTTTCACTGTAACAATTTCTATAGCTCTGCGGGAGTTTACACAAACATTGTATACGTTTCCTGATCCCAATTCAATCCAGTATGTTCGTGTGCACCGCATGTGGTTCATTGGTTAACTGAATTATACGTGCGCCGATGAAATCGGACGGCCGGACGAACGGTCTGAATCTACTTTATGTTATTGTGCGTACTCCTATTAAAAAAGTTTACAGAATTTATGTTTAAGTCCAAGTTTTGTTAGCGTCAAAGTTATGTGCTATTATAACGTGGCATTGAATGCAGCCGAATTGAATGGTAGTCATAACATCGTAGAATATATAAATTTCAATTTCATTTTATCGACAACTTTGATATCTAGAGAGTTTAAGACTTCAATGTATGTATGTCGTATATTGAACCTTATGAGTTTAAATTATCATAAATCTAACTATGTTACAAACAAAGTGAATTTTTATACAAAAGAAGGTGTAGCATGATAAATATAAATATCGGTTTTGTCGATCTTTTATTCGATAAATATATTCGTTCTAGATGCGACAAATATTTTTTGAATTATATAGAAATCTATTTAGATAAGAATGTTTTGCTACACCAGTAGGATTGTTAATACATTAATTAGGATATTGATCGGCAGATTTGATAAAGAAAACGGGCTTAACGAATATTTGATCAGTGAACACATGTCTTTAGATTAAGTATCTAATATCAAACTCCACTAGGAAAACCCTTACTAGCTGAATAATTTTAGCAAGTAATTTGTGGGACTTCTCCAATTTCTGATGCCCTTCGATCGATCTTGGTTTATGAAATATTAAACATTTCCCTAGACGTCTGACATTGTTAGAGTAAGCTAACGATTATTTTATAGCAATGGGTTCTTCGTCGTTTTCTCTCAACTACATATGTTTGGATTGGCTTGGTCACTCTACTGAGATGAGACTGGATATACCTTATATTTTACACGAAGTGATTCCATCAAAACTCTACAATGTATTGGGCAGTATCAATATTAGGAAAAACTGGTTATCAGGGATTCTAACTACCATTAACGATAGCATAATGTAGAAGTACCAACCTGTAATGTACCTACGCGTTGTATTGTGTGGAAAAATATCATTTTTTATTAAATTTGATTGTCATAGGCGTTCGTATGACAACAAAGACTGACGGCTTGTCAAATCGGCGCACTACAACAATCCTTAGACTAACCTTAGCAGGCGTAGTTTAACCTTACTGTTCGATATGTTCACCTAGATTAATACTTAATTGTCACTCTTGAATATAATGCTAATATTATGTCATACCAGTTATATCTTATTTCGTTTGTTAGTTGATTTACGATCTTGAAAAGAAACAGATGTTTGTTATAATTAATTCGTTAGTGAAATATAGTTAATACGAGCACAGCAGGGTGCCGCGTGTCGTGTCGCCGCCGGCGCCCTGCAGAACACTTGAACTCGTGCCTTTGACTTTATGAAGACCTGGAATCGTCATAGGAGCTCCTTTGTTTTGTTTTATTGTACAACGGATATTCTGTCAATCCTATATGTCCTTTACTTATGAATTGAGTATACACTAAGCGAAGCTCTTTAGGTTTAGCAGCACTCAAAATATAACATCACTTAAAATTTATCATTTTCAACAAATTTACTTGGAACCGACAAACTTTAAACTTCTATACCTACGTACAAGTATGTGTTTATTAAACCATTATTTTTTGTCTTTTCGGTTTTCTTATTTTTGACGATTTGCGGTGTGTTAAATGGTAGTTATACTTAGGTGTATTAAGGATTTGTAGAAGTTAGCATATTCAAACTTAGGTCTTGTACATCTTGTCGAAAAGCAAAGACTGCGCTCTTTACAAGAATTATAGAGTAGGTTGTTAAATTTATCGGTATAACATAAAACAATGAATGTTGTTGTCTAATAATGTGTGTTTCACAGTGATTCATTATGTGTCATGTTGCCGCCGGCGGCGTTTTACAGAGCACTTGAAGTCGTACTCGTGGCGTCATCTAGCTGGGAGTAGTGTTTGTGTGGGCGAGTGGTTCCTGGTATCTAAGGTTTTTAGTAAAGCCATTTACTTGAGATGGTTCACCAGTACCGGCTTAAAGTCTTTATTGTTGGACGTCTTTATAACTACATATTTAAGCCAAATGACTGCCTTATTGCCGTAGTGGTCACAAGTCCTGAGTTTAATGTCTAAGCGATGTAGGTGTGTAAATCAATACCTTATCAGTACCTACACCCTTTTTTCTTCTAGTGTAGACAGAAACTGCAGAACACTACGGACTACGATTCCTGTATATATCTTGTCTTAATTAAATGGGTGCCGGTTTCCAGAAAGACGCACTTGACCTTTTAATAAAAGTAACCAACTAAGTCGATAATCCAGTCCTGCTTAAAATAGTAAAGTCCACTTAAACCTGCAAATCTCTAAAAACATAATTATCCAGGTGTATGTGTTTTATTCAAACATTTTCATGCTCAGCTTTGTTAGTCTGCCGGATAAACTTCACCTCTAAGTTAAGAGCACGTACTAAGCACTGTCAAAACGGGCTATTCAAATTTTATTTTTGTGACCATTGCGTATTTTGAACGATACCACTCTAATACTTTGTAGGCATTCTACGCAATGTATAGAAGTTGTTTAAAAATATTTCTGTTGTGGATTGTCGTGGTAGGTAGCAGGTCGCGGAAACGAGCACCCGCCTTTATTCCGCCCCGCTGGTCCACACAACACTAAAATTTTCCAGGAAACTGCAGTGTTATTAGGGTAGGAGCCTCAGTCCCCGTCGGATGAATTCAACTAGGAAGGCAATTTCCAGTTTACGACGTGCTATGGAGAACGCGAGTATTAGGCAAGTGCTGTGTTTGTTTCTCATGATGTACCGTGTTTTGGGTTTAGAGGATTTAAGATTCATGCACTGTATGGGAATCTCCATTCGTCTGTTGTTATTATTTTGTTCTGCCTGAAAAATCGTGAGGTATTTATTTTCTTCGGTGCTATCGAATAGGAATAATGTTTGTGAAAATACTAAGTACTGCATAGTGAAATACCTAAGTTGAAAAAGCAATCTTTGAACAATACAAAATGGTTTTTTTAAGAATAAATATAAAGTTATCCTAGTTTTATTAATAATTACGGTTACAATATGAAAGTCAAAATCTTAATATTCTACTATATTAAGCCGTGTTATGAGAAACACCATCTCGAGTATAACGCGTTATATTAAAAAAGGCCATAACAGGTGTGCTAAAGTTTTTATTGAAATTCCATAATAGGTAATATTAAAACGTGAGCTGAGTTACAAATATGGAGGGAAAACTTGCCTAGGTAGTTTTTGCTGTATTAGACAAAAATATTTCCAAAAAACATAAACAAGTTTTTTTATAAGAATGAACTACTGCAGTGCAAGGAACATGCTTAAGTTAAAGTATTTCTAATTAGTTTCAATTGCTTTTACCATTTTTTTGTAGCTAATAAGAGGCTAAATGAAAAAGAAAATCGCTAAAGTGCGCAGTCACTTCTTTTTATTGAAAATTCACGGCATCTGTTACTTGACGTCTTTCATTTTCTTTAGAAATTCCTCATAAAACTCCAAAGAGTTTGTATTTTTGTAATCTCCGTCCGTCACTTGAAATAGTTCTTCAAAATTACTTTTGCACTCATAATGGTGGTACGTGCCTTTTTTTTTCATTTCTCATTTTCTGGAAGACCATTCAATTTCAATCTAATCCTGAAGGCGAGGTCTCGGAAGTGAGCTGTAATCTTCTTGTTCACCTTGCTTGTGATTCAGTGAATTTACACGGAAATGTTGAGCTCGCAATGAATCTTGAGATCAAAATTGAAATAATTATGAAATTGTTCGCCATTTTTCGAGATTGGCAACGTTTACAGAGCAATGAAAACGCTTTATTTTATTTTAGAAGTAATGAGGTGGATTTCTTTCTTTAAGAAACTACACGAATAGTAGCTACGTATTCTTGGATCCATTAGTTTTATTGTTATCTTACAAAAGTCGTTGACCCAGATAGGACGTTATAAATGAACTTCATTAATTTGCTAGCTCTATCTAGCTGAAAAAATCCTACTGACTGGCTAATCAGGCATTTGTCCTCGTTAATTTAATTTATTATCTTCCATAAACTTTCATGCAAGTGTAAGTACTTCTACAGAATTCAGTTGAGTATTTATTTTGGGTAAAGCTACTTGTCTGTTTACACATTAAGGTTGGGTTATAAAGAAATTCATAAAGCCGCGGTCACGTTTGGTGACAAACATAACAGTCACTTTATTTCTTCCCCTTTTAATATTTACCAGGTGTCGTTTCGCCCCTTTATTGCTAGACTTGTAATAATCCTCGCAAACATGTCTTCTCTTAGAGGAAGTCGGGTTAATAATGTCTTCTATAAGCGCGGCTTTTGTGTTTATTACCCCTGCTTAAGCATGCAGACTCTGTAGATGTTATTAGAGTAATATCTCTTGCTTTACCTGTGTTTGCGTATTATTAACGATGCCATTAATTAATTCATGCTACTGTAATATGAAGAAAGATGGGAATTGTAGATTAATTCATAGTAAATATATGCATATAGTTCCAGTTCTAACCACAAATAATGGTTGAAAATTAATTCTTAGTGTCAGAAATGTTGGGAGTAATAGAATGATATACAATAGTTTTATTGAAACACCGAACCCAATGCATAAATAAATAATTTATTCCGACAAAAACATGTAAGTTTCACCTGAATCTTTTCCCAATAGAAATAACCAATGACCCAGATCCTTCCACAAAGAAAAAGGGCCCCTACTTTCCCTTTGTCAGCGAAACTTGGAAACAGTTACCATAAATGAGACCTTTTCCCATCGGTATAACGTTCCCAAAGTCTACCAGCACTTCGTTTGATAAATAGCGGAGATACATTTTCATTAGACTCATGTATAAATTACCTGATAGTAACAATAATGTTAAAGCTTGGAACGAAACAAAAAACAAAAGTGACCAGGAAATTATTTAGACAGAATATAAAACGGAATATCGATCTTTTAATAGCACTCTCGTGTATTTCCAATATCGGGATTAATTTGAATAGTGTTAGTGAGAAAAAATATTCTTCGGTAGTTTTAATGGACGGAGAATCTTCATCCAGGTGAACTATGAATTCAAAGGCGGACTCACGAAAATGTGGAAAGGAGTTTTGCAAATGACTTGGGATAATGTGCGGATGTTTGTGAAGGCATGGCTGTTATCTCGGCAACGTTAGCCTTGATGGTTATTGGTTATGTTAATAATGTAGTATTTGTGGGAGCTTTTGCTTTATTTACGGCTTGTGCGTAGAATCTATTTAAAAGGACGTTAGTTACTAGTACTATGAATATTAATAATAAATATAAAATTAAATATTTTATTGTCTTTCGTTATAAATATAGGGAACATCTAATAAAAGTTTTAAGTAAAAAATCGATGAATAGGGTTTATAGAAATAATTATGCACTTCTATGATGTTCACTGCAAGTCTAATTTATGCTTTAGAAGTTTCAAGGGTTTGATGAATTTTAGTAGAATGGTGTCCATAAATTAAATTCACTCCTACACATCAAAATTGCTAACGACTGCTCTCTAGTCTGAAGTAATATTTCACTCGCCCACAAGAGCGTCTTATGGGACCTTAAACGACGTAGCGTAAATTTCTTCGTCATTTTGCATTTGCATTACCGGAATATTCGAAAATATGGTCTCTCAATTTTTTGTCCCCTTTTATATTTTGATGGATCGGAAGTATCGGGATAAACTGCTGCAATAAAATTTGGATAAGCGTCGATGTCCAGTGCGGAATATTTAGGAACAAAAACAATAAAATTTACAGGAACCGCTATACAAATAAAATTAGCAATAAATTGAGACCTTCTGCGGGTGGGGCACCTGCGCTCGGTCGCACGGGGTGACCAGGCCATAATTCAACGGAATTGTGCCCGGAGGCCAACGCGCTACGTAAACAATAATAAATACTAACCCTTGTTCGCATCAAATAAAACGTTATGTGCTGTGCCCGCAAATTGGCGGTGTCCATGCGTCTGTAGTATGATGAAAGGTATTAATTAGCTGGTCATAATAACTTATAGAAGTTACGGTGAAGTGAATTACAATTTTAAGATTGGGATTAAAGGTATTAAGATAAAAATATATTTGTAGCTTTATTGTACACTGTATAAGAATAACGAAGGATAACGTTAAGTATTTCTTGAATACTATTTCATAAATTTATAAAATAATGGCACAATAGAGGTTTTATCGCTAATTACTTACCAGGTAATCTTTGGAGGGTCAACAAATAAATGAAATTAATTTTGGTTAATTGATTACTACAGAGTTTATATGCCTACATTCAAAATAATTTCTGAATCATTTACTTTACTATTATAAGATACAATAATGGCGTTTTAAATTATCTTCATGAACTTAAGTCAATGTTTGAGCTTATAGATATTATTTATAGCGACAATGTTGTAAAGGAACGGATCACATAATGCTTTTAGTCTCATGCAGTTTGAGAATTCCAGCTAGTAATCGGCAAGATAATGACAATGTTATCCAAAACGTACTACCATACCAAACACGAGAATAATAAGCCAGTTATAAATATTCCATTAGCGTTGTAAATGATAAGTGACAAGCTTCGGGGCGACACTATTTCGCTATTAGCCGCCCAATCCTCCCGAGGCGGGGGAGTGACAATATGTCTCGTGTATCCTCGTTGCGACTCAGCCTCATATCTGTCTGAATACGGTGAAAGATTGTTGGCCATTCATTCTAGTGTTATGACGTTGTTTTCGCTTATGATGTTAGTTGGATAGGTGAATTTGGCCTATGAATATATCTAGATTAAATTTTGTTTGCAACAAAGAGTTTTATGAAGCTCTATATTGTAATTCTGTTATAATTCTCCTCTACTATTAAAGTAGTTTGTAGATCTGTTAAGCGCAGCATTTTTTTTTGTTTCTGTAATAAGTAGATTCTTCTCATAAAATCTATAGAAGCATTGAGGCACGCATAGATTTTTATAAGTTTTGGTGATTAAGAGTTTTGATCCGCAAACTTTATATACCCTATTTCAGAAATTTATAGGATTGGTGAGTAGATTGATTCATCACCATGCTTGAGTAGCCAGCGAGAACTGAATGCCACACGAACTTAAGTTGAATAAAATAACAATGTAATAAACTTATTTTAACGCGGTATATTAATATTATTTAAATCCAAAATTTATAATATTTTTAGAAACTATATATTAATTACCTATTTGCTTTTCACTTTACCCATTTAATAAAATGGAGACTGGATCGACCGTACGAAAGTATAGTATATCCAGTCTCCACCGAACTCTTAATTAAATCCGTTAATAGTGTATTAAATTATTCCATTACGTTACACTTCGGGATAAAACCTTCCGCCAAATCTCACCGTCTAATGAACCTCTATACTCCCCTAATATTCTTGCTCTCTTAGATCAATGAGGAAGAAAATTGTCGGACAACCTTCTATTAAATTACGAAAGCACAATACATATTTTATATAGGTGCAGCCACGGTTTCCCTTGTGTAATGAACAGGACTAAAGCTGTACTAACACGGAGTGGATTGGTATTGGTGGTCGAACATAGACTTCACTCCCAGATTGCCTTAATGGTCCTGGGAGATGTTGCCATTGCGATACTATAATACTGGAGTAATCTTAGCCGACCTCGGCGATTCTAAGAAGATTAGGAGGACCATTTTCTTGTTTTCTTCGATAAAGTTTCTCCGACTATCTTCAGTCTGCAAGGAAGCGAACCTTCTTCTATTTGTTTCATTATGCGAATTGTATAATACCTACTTGTAATTATAATTTAAGTTTAAAATACACACACTATCAACTGTAATTAAAGCTGATTAAGTCAGTAAAAAGTAATGTTATTTCAATAATTAGCAATTTGTAAATTTAACCCAACCGAAATCTTTATACCTACTGCAAAATCTAATCTAACATTGTGCTATAAATTTCAAACAAAATTATTACTCTAAATGTAATAAAAGCACCATTAAATTGCAGTTTCGACACCTCCGGCTACCGGCGACGCGTGATAGCCGATATTTATGACTCCAGATAAAGGACGAAAAGTTGTTCATTGGTTACCTATTATCCTTAATAAGTATGGATTAGTAAGGGAGGGGCTCCGTGGACCGCGTCGTAAATTAGTCGAAGACGCTCTTTATAATATGAGTTTATTATCTCACTAACTTTTCGTTACGGGTTCACTTATAACATTTTACGTAGGTGGCTAATGTTTAGAGTGAGTTTTATTAAAGTTACTCGTACGTCAGAGTTTCGAGCGAACGACTGGTGTCTTTTGAAAGTTATCGATTCAGTTACCACTTAAAGTAAACTAATTTGTTTAAAAGAATTTTCTTGTTATTAAAACTAGATAATAAATCTTATTAATTTATTATACTTGCGTTCAAAAGTATTTTTTAAACTTACACATTGTACATGAAAATACTTTTAAGTTGACGTGTAGTCAGTAGGTAGATACTGTTTATTACTCATTTAGTTTAAGTATACGAGCTTATAAATATACCGAGTCAGTTTGCTTGCAACACATACAAACCTCCTTGCACATAACTTTAATGATATCAGTATAATAGTACAGATTTTATGGACGCATTTGTGTGCGTTGTGATAAGTGTGTTTTACGGCCCATATATTATACGGCACTAAAATTAAGGGTACAGGAACCTGGTACGCCTAGTAGGACGTACGCACGCTACCTTGAATTAATAATAGCTTTAACTATTTGTGTCTTTAATTATTAAAGACTTAAAGATGTCGATAAGGTATTTATTTTATGCATTCTAAAGCGCCTTTTGACTCTGATTATAGGTAGTGAAGCTGCTTTATGTAGTGATTCAGTGTTATGTATTTCAAAGGGTATTTTGATTTGTGGTTAGTTTGTTTAAGACAGCGCTTATTGTGTTAAGGTCAAGTAAGTTTATTTTAACTTACTTTAGTAATCTTACTTATGCAGTTTTCAACACAACAATCAACTGCCGAAACTCGGTACAAACAAATGAAGGGGCGTAAATCACATTGTAATTAATTTTATTTTTGTCCGAATTTATTTTTTGAATTCTAGTTTTGTTTTTCGTCCGTTTTTGCATAAAAGTTTTTATGTTTTAGCTTTTTACCAACAAAAACGAAAACATAAAGTAAAAACTATGAGGATTGGAAGGAAAATGAATTATTTGTTATTTGAATTGGTTTAGAATTTAAATTAAGTGAATCTGATCTCTTATTTACAAAATTAAAACGTATTTTTCTGCTCACCTATGCTGAACTAATGAATTGTGAACATGAAACATTTTTAACATAGATAACCTTATAACCTACGAACAAATACCGTTTCTAGTATTAGACTGAAGCTATTTATTTCTTTCTATCTTTATATCTCCAATTTAATTCTATCCATTTTGCCAAAACAAATTGTTTTACCACGAATTGCCGTCAAATACAATACGTAACAAAGGCAGGGAAGCGGAAAATACAAGACATTCCTAATTTGATCAGTGTCGTGATCCAATCATTTTCGACCTATGTCACATGTTAGCTCGTAAGGGCTATGCGGCCAATTTTTGTGACAAATTATTTATTGCCTTTTTCTTTGAAATACTGTACGGTGATATTGTCGAAAGATTGGGTTATAAGCAATCTTTGGTAGCTTTGGTTGGCTTCATTTTTGCCGGTTGTGTTGTTTTATTGTACTTCTTCACTTCTTGGTTTTACGTCTTCATAAAAAAATTGATTGAGGCTGTGACTTTTATTTAACAAATTTCTTTATGTAACTTAACAAGAATATCATTAATAAAATCGAGGGTAATCTACATACATTTATGTAATATGTAAATTTAATTTGAAATACTACTCTTTATTATACTTACACCATTAAATAAATAACAACATGCAAATGCATAATTATGTAGAGCGAGCAGCCCTATCGCTGCTGTGATTTTTTCAGACTACATGACTACAAAATGGATTCACGTTAAAGAAATATTAGGTAGTATGAATGTAATAATAGGGAAACAACTTACTTATATATTTACCTTAATACGAACTCATACATAGGTATTTATTTAATAACTTACGTTATGCTGCCAAAAGTTCAATAATCAAAATCATTATTATTATATCGAGAAAAAAATAAAATATCACGTATTGTAATCTAAGTTTACGTTATATTATTTTAATATATTTTTTATGTCGAGTTTTGAAATTTCTATAAAATTTCACTATTAGACGTTAAATTCTTCTTCTCTACTTCTTAGTATTTCAATTAGCTAACAGCTTCATTTGTTAACAACTATTAAAAAAAAGATACTTTAGTCAAAATTGACGACGAACAAAAAAAAACAATAGAACATATTTTATACTTTGCCTAATTGCAAAATTGGATCGATATCAGAAATTCCTTTGAAGCGATTGTCAGTTCTCATTAAGCGTGTAAAAATAAATGGTATCCCAGCGAGCGGCCCTCACAGGGAGGGAAGTAAAGGGAGGAATTTTTGCTTCACTCATTTCAGTAATTGGCTTATTAATGTTAATGACCGTCTGAATTGACGGCGACGGTGAATATTATCAGTAAGCATTTTTCTTTCCACCTATTTTCAAAGTTTTTAAGTAATTTTTTTTTGAGAAGACATCTATACAAACTTTATCACATTCTGCTCTTCGGTTCAAAAGTTTTAAATAAATTAATTTAGAAATTGACTATCAACCAAAATACAGAATGTAAAATAAGTTTGCAGTATATTTATTATATTACAGCAATAGTGCTAGACTTAACAAACATTTTACACAAACAAATATATAACCATCTATCTGTCTGTCTTATACCTATATGCTGGCAAGGTACTTACTAACAGCTTTATTCCACACAAAAAAAACATACATAGGTTTGTATATTTTTTTGTTAGCTCAGAGGTTTAGTTTGAAACTTACTAGTTGTCAGGAAGGGTATTGCGGGGGATCCTCTTCAAATTTGCTTGCGTTCACAGAAAGACCCTCGATCCGATATAAATATCTGACCTCTTTATACTAGTGCCTCCGATATACGTACAAAACCCGCTATCAAAGCAATATGTCAAACGCATCCGCGTCGGGAAACCGCGCACCCGTCACCTGCAGACATTTGTCAAAATTCAAACTAAACAAACTTAATGCTACAGCGAGACGAGCCTATTGCCAATCAATAATACACTTTACAGTACAGAAACTAAGAACCATGAGACTAGTTTTGTGGGTGCTGAAACAGAAAGTGTTTGGAACGCTTCCACCAATATTGTATCAATATATATTAGTCTGTCAGATGTGGTTGCGAGCGGACGTCGAAACTGTTGGATTTATTGTCTAACTTTAATCGTAATACCACTTCCGCACATTGTTTTGTCCTGTGAAAAATTATATGTGACACGAGTTTTGTTGAAATAAACTTAAAGTAGAATATTCTATTTTAACTTGCCTGTAGGAACGGTTTTATATTGAAAGTAAAGTTGAAATATTATCTTAGTTGGGTTATGTATGTCAAATATCTGTAATCAAGTTAAACCTTTATATAATTACACAGTGAAATAAAGCTACGTCGGGATTCAATAATATCAATAGGTATACTGCGATAACATCCGTAGCTTTTTTAATATTTAGTGTTCGCCTACGTGTAAAAATCAAGGTATATTTAAAGTTTATTCAAAAGAGGAAGTTAAATAAGTACCTAATGCCGTCTCCACGTTAAACCGTCTGAAAATCGTTTAATCAAGTAATCGACAAGAGAAATCACTGATTCATCTACTTTGATTTAAACTTTAATTTGCAATCTCGAAGCTGCGATGTTCATTGAAATTGCCTTAATTTGACATTCGGGACCGAGAATAAGTCCTATAAAACCCATCTCTATTACCATTTTAACTTAGGAATCGAATGATACGAAATTGAATCGTTGATTAATCGATTGTAACACGTTCGAGCTTTTTCTTTTGTAAAGTTCTCCAATTGTGTCCCTAGTATCGATTTCTATCCGTTCGTGCAATAACGTTTTATTCGCTCCACTGTTCTATTAACAAGTCGTCAAAGAATATGAGCTATCAATGTCTGAAGAATGTCGCGTGACTCCTAAAAACACACATAAATCGAATGCACCTAAAATCGCAATTGGATCACGTAGTCACTTCATTTCCCGGAATCCTCATAGCGTTTCGAAAGATCCTGCTTGGGAGGCACCTACCTGAACCCCCGGGGATGTTGGGGTAATTTATGACCCAAGATAACGAGGGCTCACAGTGGTCTTATCGACTTCCCTAGTGCTTTTTTTTATTTTACTTTCGTTCTCTAGTGCCTTTTTTCAGAAGCAAATCGTCTATTACATGAGATGTCGACCGTAGATAATACCAAGGACAAGTGGGTGCCAAAAACGATTTTCATGGCGTTTTTTCGCGTCTAGCTTTTTTATACGAATATCCGAATATTTTCAATTCTACCCTAACGTTGATACCGCGCATTTCACCGTTGATGTTTGTTGCACCTGTGTGCTAGTCGACTTTTACATGTGAAGTTATACTCAAGTTTGCGAAATCGATTCTGAAATTTCAAACATGTGTAAAATTCTGTAGAATTTTAGTTTAGGCTACACAGGCATAGGTTTATCAGTGATGATTGCATGGCATCCCACTATGATTTTAAGGTATCCAATTTTATTTATTAATAATAAGATTTCTTTATGAATTAAGTTGTCTCTAAATTACCTATTTCCCTAAATTCTTATAAGCAATTTACAATGACCTACAAACATTTATTATTTTCTTTACAATACCAGCGATATACATAGTCAATTTTTCACATTCAATACGTCAGTAGGCGAAGGGAAACTCGAGGCGCCAATCAACGGGCGACCGCCTGAAGAATGGAGCTCATTTCCCCGACCGATCTCCTTCTTTCCGCGCAAACATTATCATAACTAGCAGCTATTATTTACTTTTCAACGAATATTACGCCATCGCAAGAAAATAAAGGAATTTCCAATGTCCTGCTTTGATTTTACTGGAAATGAAAAATATTTTTGTTTCGATAATAAATCTTTTTCAATTTGGTCTTATTCAGTTAATATAAGATGAAATAATTTCTGTCATTCGACTCTTGACCTTATACTACTAAAAAAACTGCATGAAATCATAACTAAAATCACAACAATAGTTGAATTATGACCGTTAAAATGTGTGAACTTGCTTAGTTACCAAGAACTGTAACATATTTACAACTAAAATTCTTAAAGAACATTTAGGACTAAGTCGTTAAAGCTAATTCTCGGTGACCATCTGGCGTTGGCATCACACTTAAAGGCCTTTTTCACACATTCACGGTTCCCATGTAGACTGGTCACTGTTAACGTGAAAAAGATTTAAATGTGCGTGCAAAATAACGACTTTCATGGAGAAAAAAATCGAAAGCTCGTGTTTGCGGGCGGCCTAATTTTTGAACTATACAATTAAATGCTAATTCGCCTATCAGCACTGTAATATAATGCTGCAGATTAATCTCTAGGCTACTAAAGTGTGGACAACGGACATTATTCAATTACCCGCAGTCCAAGTAAGGCTATTATACACGTTTTATCCTTATTGAAATTCGAAAGATCCAGTTCAGGCTGAGATGAGATTTGTGCCCGTGGGATACAATTTAGATGATTTCACAGCAAAACGGCAGCTGGGTAGCGGCAATGGGCTATTATGCACAGATCTCATGATTACTCGGAAGGAGATGTTTGATAAACAGCTCATTTATCAGTTCGCCAGCGGCTTTGTGCGAAAGAAATATTAATTTTGTTGGAACTTAAGAGCTGACTGACGGCGTCTAGACGGCACATGATACAAAATGGAAAAAACTGTACTCGAGTAGGTACGGGAAGTACATTCTTTTTGCATTTTACTCGGTCTGATGAACATTGTCTAGCTTTTTCTCTCTTCCCTTTAGAAATAAGTGAAGGTGGTATGTTTGGAATTTCTTGAGACTTCTTACAAATAATAATGACACTATAGGTCTGGACTATCTTAGTAACAACGACTTTCGATTTCAGTTGTCTAATCCATTTATTTTTTCCATTTTTTTAGGCGACCTGGATTACTTTCGATATTAACAAAAAAATATATTAAATTCGGTTTTTATTACCTTCAGTTCGAAAAAAAACTATATTTCACATCGTTGAAAAATCTATATTTCGCGTCGTATAATTTCCTAATTGTTAATAACGCCAACAGATATCCATAGTTTTTTGGCTTCACAATTTGTGTCATGCATGTGATTTATACTCAAGTCATCAAACTCAAAAACCCTTTTGTGAATGGTATTTCATTATTTGCTTTACTTAAACTAAAAACACATTTCAACCACGGAATGAAAAATAAATAAACAACTGAATGAATGAGACCTCGGTCACATTGTTTTCACCCATAAATCGTAAAATCCAAATATTTAAAAATCATGTCTAAAAATCCCACGAAAAGTCAAGCAGTAAAATTTACATACCGTCATAAATAACCCTCGGTTGATTGATTTGTAAAAGAACCAAAACAAAACAATTCCGTTCAACATAATCCAAACAATGTTTATACAATGCCTGTATCTACATATAAAATTATTAAATCTCTGTTTATCCGTTGCCGTAATTCAAAATCCAATTTGATGTTAGATTCGATTTCGGTGGGAATAAATCGGATATCCCATTCGTTAGGTTGAATTTGTAGGTACAAATTTATGTACGCGACTGTACTTGCCTATTGAAATTTGTATATGAATGTATCCGTATTATGATTTAGAATTGTATAAATTTAATATGGTTGCTATGACGACCGTTTCTACGATAACGTGTGTGAGTGTATGGTATGAATAACAAGTTTGAAGATTTTGTTATACAGACAACTGCTTCATTAGTCTAATAAACATAAGGTCTTGGTGCAAAAGTCAAATTTCTATTTAGTTTTGTATCCGATTACTGGGAAACCAATTTGCTCTGTATTTAATTAAACTTGTTTTTCAAATGTAGGCTGTGATTGTTTTGTTTTGGTGACGGAAAGCTTCTATACTACGTTATTTAGTTTAAGAGCAACCGATCGATTTACACAGTAGAGCGATACTCTTCTCTATCAACCTAAAAATAATACTGAAGTAGTAAGTTTTGTGTAAGGAAATTGCCATTCATGTTGTACACTTAGACGATAGATGGTAGCTTCCTCTTAGCAGTTCATAATAACAAATCTGTGATTAAACAACGATCGAGAGGGGGTTTAGTTAATTTCCGTTTTGACCATCAATGTCCATTCAAGGGTTGGTGGCATAGTTTGTAGTCAATAGTGTTCTTTGCTTATCGTTGCTTGTGGTTGGTTCAATGCCCTTTAATCTGACGTATTTTCATTAGGTGTCTGTTTGAATGGAAGTATATATTTGATTTTGAATTCACTTTTTCATCTCAGAATTAGATGACAGTGCAACAAAATGAAGATTAATAAGATTATATTAAATCCACATTTGATATAATTTTTGGTCCGTTTTTAATAGGGTTGAAATATTTATTTTATATTATTAGAATGGAGGTGAATAAGTAAAGTTGTAAATAATGATACATTTTTATTATTATTTCCATTAAGTATTTTATTATACCTATTAACATAGCAGCTAATTTGTTGGTCTAGTGGTCGCAACCGCGATTGCTAAGCGTGAGGGCTATTTATCGGCAATGCCAAACTGTTAGTGGCTTAGAATTATCTATCAGTAGCATTTCTTATTTTGGATTTGTGCTCGGTTTAAGGCTACAGGCTTGCACCGTCACAAAGACCTGAAAAAATATAGGCGTACGGTGGGTGTATATTAGTTTACCTCTGTCTAATCCTTTGATATACAAGCGTGATAGTATATTATGTTAATACTTATAAATCTTATATTTCGTAAATATTAAGCGCTATTTCCGTACTGCAAAAACAAACGTGACAGCTACAGAGGACATTCACAAGATTTTCTTTAGCCTCAACCACACTTCACATTCATTAATTTATGAAGGTTTCCGTCGGAAATGGCGAGTCTTTTTAAATATTTAAGTATAAGATATACTCGTACTGAGAAAAAAGAAACACGAATTAAGATACGAATTTTTTCTTGCTTTTAACGTAATGGAAAGTGCTTATCTAAAATTAGGATTCCAAGAAAACTCGACGTTTTATACAGTTAATTAAAATTATTTGGGAATATTACTCGGTCTTTGCTCAGTTTTATATTACGCAGGCGGCTTAATTAATAAAAAAAACGGAGCGGTTCAGCGAAAAGTTTCCGGAATTAGCTCGGACGGCTACGGATCCTGGGTGAAGGGTCGCCCATTAATCATTTACGTTTCGCGCCAAATGCCTTTCATAAAAATGTATTAAAGTCTCTCGTCATACTGCAATCCTACGCCTTGTATGTTAATTTGATGTCATAAACTAGAGATATGTTTTAAGGTTCTAGAATTCGTTTAAATAATTTATATAGAATAAAAAGAAATTGCGATTCTTCAGCGGAAAATTGGGGGTTATGAGCGAGACTACCTATTTTTTTATAAAAGTTTAATACATATATCTTTTGTAACTCACGACTTATTGAAAGGGTATTAAGAAAATTAATGACCGTAAGATATATTTTCAATTTTAGCCTAGAGTATTGTCTGGAATAGTGGATCTATCCACTATTCCAGACAATGCATAACCGACCCAAGCATCCAGACAGAAACAGAATAGGGGTATGTTGGTAAGTTTAATTTGTTGCCCGCCGATCTCAACCACTAACTAAATATTAAATCAACATTTTTGTATTCAAGACTTACTTAAATTTTAATTTATACCTATGGTACCTATATTTATAGGTTTATTCACAAACAAGTATGTATCACATCGTTCTTAAATATTATTGTAAAAATTCGAATACTAACTCTTTTCCTTCACCATCAATAAGACCATAGACATACGTAACAGTCTTGAAGCAGTAACTGTAAACTCCGATTAGAAAATCGAACTAGAAATTAAAGTCGCCAGGGTGCTATAAATACGGTACGAAGCCGGAGGGACGAGCGCGGTCTGTTCCTACTGCTACCAGTAAATTGATACAACCCTAGGGTATATTAAACCGACCTATCAATTACATGCAGTGCTATTGATAAGTATATCTTTAAGTTTACTTATATGATCCTTTACGAGTTCAGTTGATTTTTATTCCTGTTTAATGATAAAGATATTGGCCATTTTAACAAGTCAGTTCTCGGGTGTATGTAAATTCACTAAAATAATTTTATAAGTTTTTTTGGTATTAATTACCAAATTTAAATAATTCTCACAAGTGTGGTTCATCAAACCATTGTTTTAACCCAATAAATTTTTATTGGGTATTAAGAAACAATGTTTAAAGTTATCGTTTCAAAGCTTTGATATTCGTAATCGTCCCCGTTTAAATTCAAAGAGAAAGAAAAAGAAGAAACAAATCTTAAATATCATGATTTGTATATATTTCTCTCAACCATCAAACAGTTGTAATATACCTATGTCACATTATAAACGTCTACATAAAATTGGAGATCAAACAACACCCAAATAACCACTCCCCTAGGCCACATCAATATTTCAGGTGATATTTCAAAAGAGGATAAATCGTTTCTATTAATTCGAAGTGCCATACATGTGTTGTAGAACGAATAGGAAGAAGGAAAGAGACCCCTTGGGGTAAATCAACTCGGATCACATATTCAGACGATTTTTCCACGTCTCATTTGTTACTTTTCCTAACTTTGGCGCTACGTGCGAAAAATTCTTATTTCCTCACTTAATAAAGTCGATGGAAGCCAGATTTAGAGTGAAGATAGGTTCGGCTTGAAGTTATCTGTTTAAACGGAGTGGAAAAAGATGTATTTGTTTTATCTTTGTTATGATCAGTGAATTGCTCTCATTTGGATAAAAAACAATTATAAAGCATTATAACTCAGTATTTACTTTACTGAATTAAAATGGTGCAGTAGAATTGTGACTGTAATTTGGTTACTTAATGGAATTAAGAGTAAAATTCCTTTCATCACACAAATTTTATTTCAGGAAATGAACAAAAAAATACTTCATGCACAAAGGATCGGGGCACTAAAAATATCTTACCTAGCCAAATCGGCGATATATTTTCCGGACGTACTCAAACTACCAACCGTAACCCATTACCATTTCAACGAATGTGGAAGCTCGTTGTGGAACTACCCTGGCCAAGTTACGAGCCTCGATCAGCAGGGACCTACCAAGAATTTGCACGCGCGGTTATCGCTAGCGTCTATCGAGTAATGTGACTAACAGTTCCAGACATTCCACATTAGAAGATATAATTTGCCAAACATTCTAGAATTCAGCATGTCCAACTTTAGAGATGAATTTTAGAACATTCATAAGGTCGATCTCACAAGAAATATCGTGATTAATATTACAAACACTTCATGCCTAAGCGAACAATTTTTATTACACATATTATGTTTTGGTCAAAATGTAGGTATGGCAAAAGGCACAAAAAAAACCATTACATACTTTTGAAACCGCATTCTGTGTGACGCTAGCGAGTATCGAGCGTAAACTCCAAGCACGCCTAGTAGAAACCAGCTAACGTCCCATCTGCCAAACCATTGCAGATATTACCGTCGTTATGTGATAGAATCCACGAATCGAATAAAACACGAATCAATTCTGTGGAATAACAAAGGGCCATTGAGTACGTCTTTGTAAGAAATAAATTGGTTTTGTAATGAAAAAAGAAATGTGAGCTTTTTTGAAATCGCAATCAGGATATGTATTTCCACTTGAGTGAATATTTCGAAGAGGATTCGTTTTCATATCGGCACAATGGACAGATATTTTTGTCGTCCGAATTTTACCATTGTGTTACTGCTCTAGTGAATTCTCTCATTCTGTTTTTTTTCCTCATACCTAATTATTATTTTGGGGTCAATCTGAAATGTATTAAGATAAGCTCAGACCAAACTGTAGTTTTGAAGTATGCCTAGACTCTTAATATCTCTGAGTACAATGTAACTCGGACTACCACTGAAAGTTGTATTTAACTTTATGTCTGTATAACTAAATAGCACTACCCCTCAAATCGAGGATCACAATTTCAACTTAATCTTGCCTAGTCAGCTTCGGGGATTGAATTCGACCTCTTAGACTTCACAGTCCATTAGTAGGCTATCACTATTTCTATCTTATTAATAATTCAGGGTATTTCCTATGTGTTTTCTGTAAACCACATTATCGGATAGAAAAAATTAAAAAATATAAATAACTTTCCAAAAAAGTTTAGCGTAGATGCGACAGCTACTTTTTAGAATTATGGCATAATAAATCTATTCTCAGATGTATCTACACTTCTAAATCTATCTTCAAAGAACCCTAACATATGTTAGATAGATCTCGGTCGATGATATGTATAACAATAATAAACGTCCTATTTAAAGCACATTCAATATTTGGGCTCTCAGGCTTGAAATGAGAATAATACGCTGAATATAGCTCGTCAAAAAGAGACGAACAAGCATTAAGGGAGAGAAAGTTATAAGTACGTCCTTAAACGGCGAACAAGGGTTAATACTGTATGATTAATCACGAGCAATAACCCGGCTCAACCCGTTTAACCCTCTCCATTCGTAATATTTTCATATGTTTAGAGAAAAACCCGTGAAAGCCGGTGAGACATGTTTCGTGTCAAGAGGACTCTTATGAGGTGTCGTGCGAGACTGATGGAAACAAAACCGAAAAAGGGAATAATGGAATAAATATCTAGGTGCCTACTGCTCGCAATTTCTTTTATGTTGGCTTACATTGATTTTGTTTATTTCAATAGATTGTATATTTGTTACTACTTACTAACTACTCTTATGCATCTAATAGTTGTCTGGAATAAATTGTTTTTAGCGATAAAACTGCAAATTGTACTTTATTACAATCTTTTTTATTTTATTTTTATCATTTATAGGTCAGCGTTTGACCACAATCTCACCTCTCACTCTCTGTTTATTCCATGTTGTTATCTCATTAGTGTGCAATAAAGAATACTCTATCTACTTATCTAAATGTAACTACCAGTCTCAGATCGATAAGATAGCTGCCTGTGCCCACCAGTAGGACAATTAGTTCCTATGTAATAATTAATGTACTAACTCTCGACCAAGTATCGTTGTCCTGCAATATATTTAAGTTTAAAAATAAAAATTGATTCATTGCTTGTTTCTTCAGACATCACTAAAAATTGATCTAAAAAATAAATAAAAATAATCGTGCTGGTTAATCTCCGTATCAACCCAGCTTACTGACAAATCCCGATCGGATTCATAACAAAAACAAAAATAAAGAAAAAACCATTGTACATTTTCGCAACACTTAATCTCCGCTTTACGATGTTTTTTATGACAAAATATGTAATCATGAATTAATCCGAGAGGCAACAAAGGCGGGTCTAAAGTCACGTATCACTTCAATTAACTTGCATTTTAAAAATCTCTCCAGTGTCTATAAAAGTCTTTTAATTAAAAAGAAAAGGAAGAAGCGGGGAGTGAGTTGCAAATCCGGCTTAGTTGGGATATTGTGGGGAAACTTTCCTTGGCGCTTTTCATGTTACTACTGGGAAAACTCTTACTATTAGTGAAGTAGATTTCAACCTCTTATTTTATTTTCGTTTTGTTATATACATAATTAATAATCAAAACTAGTATACCTTATATTTGTTATAAATTAACGTTGTTTCTAATTCTATGGTGATGTATGCAAGAGTTTCGTCATCGTAAGGTGGATTTATTGAACATTTACTGTATCACAGCTGCGCGCGGATCTCTTTTCAATTTGAGAAGAATTGTGCTATAGTTCACCACACTAGCCTAGTGCGTATTACAGACTTCATCGTCATACATTATCAATATAATGTTTCTCACGATGTTTTCCTTCACTGTTTGAGCATGTGATAACGACGCGACGCACGCAACCTAGAAAAGTCATTAATTCTGTGCACTTTGGTATTGAACTCGAACTGGAACTAATATGCCTTGGACTTCAGAATATACTGGTCCTATCTACATCATTAGGCTATCATAATTCAATAATAGTTAATAAGAAGACGTCAATATTCTTGAAGAGGAGAAATCCAACTTAAAATGAAAGGTAGAAAGTATTAATGAATAAATCATAATCAAACGCAACTAGTATGAACATAGGAGGATTATATATTATTAATTTACTAAGTGAATATATAAAAAACAGCGAACTATCATGTATTAAGAACTGGTAGCACTAATGTAGTCAGTAGGTGCAGTGTAAGTCGATAGAAATCAAGACTTATAATTGCTTCTGAGAATGAAACTTTATACTAAGAAACAATAAGGAGGCTAATAGTTTTACTTCTACCATGGTATGGGTAGAAGTTATACGTATAAGCGTAATTTGTTTAAATCGGATGAACATAATCATCACGGCTGTCATCGCCGAAGGGTTAGGCAGAGGTGTACTAATGTACACCCATATTTCGATGGTTTGGAGTCCAAATATGGTGCGAGTCTATTGCCATCAACCGGACACTGATCCAAACTCCGAGTTTCTACTGATATCGTCATAGAAAAACTCAATAACACATTGTTCTACCTGGGAATTAAACCCAAGACCTCTTGCCTAGCAGTCACACTTACCACCAATAGACCGATGAGGCAGCGTAAATATAATATCTGTTTGAACAAAACCAAAAATACTTTTCTAATAATATTCGACAAACCTACAAATCTATGGGTATTTGAGCAATCACGGTTTTTACCGCGGCTTAACTTCTCAACTGCAATAAAATTTTATTCGAGCTAACTTTAACGGTTACTTCCTACATTGTAAGATTAAGATAAGATATACAAATTTTCTTTAACTGCCTTGAATTATCGTTAAAGTTCAAGGCATTGTTGAATCTTCTACATACTTTCAAAGACATCAAACTAATCGTTAGCGAATCTGAAATAGTGTTGTACTATAAACTTGTATAAATATAGAATACACAATTAGGATGCCTGATAATAATTATATCTAAATAGACTAATTTAGAAATGCACATGAATTGCTCATTTAGATCTTTTATCGCTTGTGAAAATTTTGTACCCATAATGGCATTTCAGTATCAATTACCAGGTAATCGAAAGGATCAATATCGAATGATTAGGAATTTATTGATCTTTTGGTTTCTGTACTGTAAGACTAAAATGAATGACTGTTATAGGTGTTTTGTTTTATTATATTCGATATCCTACACATATTTATCACAGATATCATGCTATTAAAGTCATTTATAACTTTATACATACATATGATAGCGAAAATGAAATAATCTAAAGCGATGAATATAATGATTTTTTTTTATTTGTTGGTAAGAAAAAAACCGATTAGAGCTGAAAAAAGAGCTAAGATTAATGCGAATCACCATGGCACAAAGCTAGAATTATAAATATGTGCAGCTTAATATTATAAACTTAGAATTTCTGGAATAGAATGTACAATATTTCCCTAGCGATAAATCGTACGGTGTATGTTAGACTACAATTTCAAGTATGAGGTGTTCCACATACAGGTCTTTATTCAGAGCTAATAAATAGCAGTTTACTCTTTCTGTCTCGCGTGGAACTCCATTGTTTCCTAACTACGGTGCACAATGCTTGACATGCGTATAGATAAGTATTTACGTATATACCAAACTGGGGCTGGCTTAACAAAAGAGAGAGAATACTCACACATCGTTAGTATTAGATTTACACAGAACCAGTGCTTGCTAGAATGCTTCGTGACACAATATGGCTGCAATTAGACGACCCAGTTAGTCCAGCGGTAGTTAACACTGCCTTCTGTGCTATGGGTCCCGGGTTCGAATCCTGGTAGGGACAAATGTTTGTGTGATGAGCATAAACATTTGTATCCGAGTCATGGATGTTTCTATGTATAATATGTATGTATTTACAAAAAAAAAAGTATTTATATGTAGTATATCAACCAACTAGTATCCGTAACACAAGCCTCGTTGCTTAGCTCGGAACTAGAGGGCGCTGTGTCATAATGTCCAGGAATATTTATTTATTTATTTATTTATTTAATTCTTAGCTCTTTTTTTTTTTACATTTTTGTTATTTGTCTGTGTTACTGATTGTTTATTTATACTTACGCGTATACTAGATATTAAAATAAAAACCGGCTCGTGTGTCTAGTGGTTGGACTATGCTACTGATGAGCAAAACGTCCTAGGTTCGATTCTAAGGTCGAGCAAATTGTTATTGGGTTTTTCAATGAAATTGTCAGTAAAACTCGGAGTTTGGATTCGTGCCCGGTTCATGACAGTAGGCTCGCTAATATTATGGGACTTAAAACATACTGACGAAATGTGGGTGCACATTAGCACACGTCTGCCTAACCCGACGACACGACGACAGTCGTGATGGTAGGTATATATTTTTTACGGATTTTATCGCGGTAGTCTGAAATTGTTTTATGCTGACGTTTCGAATCGCTCTAGTCAGCCTGCTGATTGCCAGTGTGTTCATGTCAATCAATATACCTATCGCGATAAAATTCATAAACATGAGTATTCTGATTCAACGTTTGTCTGTTTTATTTATTAGTCTAGACTAGTATACCCGTCTGTCATATTATAGTTTGATTAAAATTCACATATCACAATGAAACTACAGTTGTAGTACAGCGGTGTGTTTTGTGTTTAGTTTCTAAGTAAAAGGGATAATCCTAGTGCCATTCACCGTGAACAAATCACCTCCAAGCTACTGCTGAGATTTCCATCTAAACTAATAACATTTTATTTCTTAACTAATAAATGAACAAGCCAACATTAACATTTATGACACGCATAAATTGGCATTAAAGTTTGATTAACTTTAAGTTGTTATAAAAACAAATCTAAATTTATATCGTACTTCAACAAATTGTCTTTAGTTTTCTCATTAGTTCTTTGCTGTACTATTGAGAAAATATTTTTTTACACTTTAAGTTACATCTCGAAATTAATCTCTTAATTTCATTAATATTTTATGATAAAAACAACAACTAAGTTGGTATTCATATTCAGTTTTTACTATACCTGGAGTACAAATCTTCTATAATGAAGCCATAAAATATAAATTAAGCATAATCTTTTTTTTATTATGGATCTCAAAAGTAATTCCTATTCATCATTGCGTCGAAAGAAGTAGAATCGTAAAAAAGACATTTAATTTAATCGCATTATACTAGAGGTTGAAATAAAATACAAGAAACGACAGTTTGTTGTACAATAAGTCGATTCAATTTCTGTGCAGACATCGGTGGTGAAGGAAATCATGGTGAGAAACCTGCAACTTGAGGGGTTTTCTCAATTGCGTGTGAAGTGTGCCAATCGGCTGTGGGCTAGCGTGGTGGAATATAGCTTAATCCCTATGTATAGCCATAATTGGGATGATGACCATGATATTATATTAAAAGGAGCTCCTCTATTTTGGATATTTCTCTATGAGAGAGTATGTGTTTATCAATACACGGAATAAAGAGAAAATCTTAATGTAGCGTAAACCTTGTTTTTTGTTTAAAACGGTGGGCGATTTATATGCCATATTAATTTAAAATTTATTCAAGAGTGCGGGCATAATTAGAATTATCGAAGTAGTTTTATTATTATGGTAATGTCGTTTAGAGATCTTAATGTTTTGCCCGGATTATTTATGGACTGGTTTTGTTTTTGCCAGATGTCTCTCATATGTCATCCGGATTAGGAAGGTCTATATTTTTTATGTGGACAAACAAGCTGGTTCATTATATCACTACCATCTTTGGACATCAGCAATATCACTAAGATTATTGTAAAGATGTGTTACCAACCTTAGAATCATTTCACATAGATGCGAAAGCAAAGGGAAGGAATTGAAAAGACAATTTAAAAACCAAATCTCGAGAACTCTTCCGTAAACCAAAACAATATCATACCCGACAGGTTTTGCCAATTCATCCTGCAGCACCAATGGTGCATTGACTTTTACAGACCTTTACTTACCGTTATTTTTAAATTAAATATCACCACTTTGAGACAAGTACTCTAACAGACAACTGGTCTCACTAGTATTTCATTTTATAAGGAGTATCATTTGATTCTCAACCTATTTTGTAATGAAAATCATTCCAATATAGATGGTAGAGTAGTTAAGACTTTGTTTTATTTGTTATAAGTATCAACTCTACTTATTCCATGACACAGAGTTTTGGTATAATGATTTTTCATCTATAGTATTGAAATAAATGTGCTCTGGTTTCGTGTAATAAGCCTGGTATCCGGCTCATCCGATCGATGGCCGCCTGACCTATGGAACCCTTAGGGACACCAAATTTCCGCAGCATGATGTTACCCTTCATGCATATAATGTAATCTCTTTGACCTTACGACACCCGTGGGAAGAGATTGAGTGATGTACAGTAGCTGAAAACAAAACTATATATTTAGATACACGAGTAATAACAGTAATAAACTTTGCATAGAATAAAAGTGGGCACCTAGATTTTTTCGTCTTGACGAGAAAAGAGACGAATGCGAAATTATTTAGGGGAAAGAGAAGGACCAAATAAAAAAGTCTCGTAGTTATTTGTATCAATATATAATACACACGCTCACAACGTTAAATTTATAAACGTACCTACAAAAGACTACATATTTAACCCGCAACTCAAAACAAAAACGGGAGAAAAATATTCCTAAATTTTTCGCCGTAATCAACTGTGCACATCTACAATTACGATAAGACTTAAGATACCTCATTTGTAGGAGGAACACATAAAACATCACACTTTATTTCGCGCACGTGCAAAGTAGTTAAACATTTTTTTCTTGGGGAAACTGGCTGGCGTCGTGTGCAAGGAAAATTAAAATAAAGCTTTAAACTTGTGAACAAGTTTTAGTACGTCTGCTCTACTCGAGCCTCATAAAAAGTACCTCCGACAAGTCGACGTATTTTTAGACGTTTTTATTCGCGAGAACGAAAAAGTGAAGCGGAGGGGACTTGAAATAGTCTTTGTTTCTTTTCATTATAGTGCAGGGAAGTTGGAAGTTGTTCTGCTTAAAACGCGCGAGACGCGGCTCTTATTGAATTTGGTATATAGGAGTTCTGAAGTATTGTGGCTTTCAAATAAATTGCCTTTTGATAATGTTGTATTGTTTCACGTGAAGTTTTTATTTTGGCTCGAATATAATTATATGAATTGTGCTTTGTTAAAATTCTACAAAATGAGTTATGGTTTAAAATTGTAGACAAGTGAATTGAAAAACAGTGCATGTATACAATGAAAATGTTTTATACTGCGGGCATTTCTTTTGAATTATAATTAAAAAAAAAATAACTGGCATGTAAGATTAATTTTAAATTAATTACGCGTGGGTTTTCCCATTCATGGCGTTCCTTATGCAAAACACTAATCCTTAAATAATTAATGCGCTACTAAAGCATGAGTGACAAATCATAAGCAGGAAATCATACAAGTAAACACCCGGTTTATGATTATTGTTAAAGTGCAGACGATTATGCGTCGTAAATAAGTTTAATGATCAATTACATCGAAAGCAAGATGGTTGGCGCTTAAATAACTAAAATTAAAGTACAATCGTGTTAAGTTACGATGCGAAAGGCTGGTATCGGCTCTCGAGCGGCCCACGCTGGTTTGATAAGCGATGTGAGTTCTAAGAGAATAGCGGAGTATAATATAAATAATATATTTTAAAAAAAATTGGGGATTTGAATATTCACTTATTTAGATATGTAAACGTGTTAGTTGAAAACCATTTCGATTTATAATTTACCAATATAGATATCTGAAGTTAATCTCTATTTGTTACGTTAAAAAAAGTTAGGTTAAGACATATTGAAGTACAAAGCTTGTTAAGGCACACCTTATGTTATAATATTATTGTAAATCATGGTTTTCTAAACAAACGCTTAAACTTTTCTACTTGAACCTAATTCCGGACCATGCAGTTTCACGATAGCTATTAGCAGGTTGCAAATTATGTTGGGCCGGCGTCGCTCGACGCAAAGTTGCGTAGGCGCAGGCGCCGAGGCAAGATCTGCGCTATACTTCACTATAATTATAATTGGAAATTAATAACAGCAAAATTGATGGCCTGCCATTAATTCATGAACATCGTCATGATTGTAAATTCGTATAGCTTAATCGTCACGTTTCACTTTCTAGAACTTATTTATGATTTCTTTCACTTGATCTTCAAGTTTTGTAAGAGTAGGTAAGAAGAACAAACAATAAGTTTTGAAGGTCTCGGGTCAAATTTTTATGTCAAATAAATTTTATCGCCTCAACTTTACCGTTATTTAAGAAAGTTTTTATAAAATGTTGTAAAAGGAAGTATACTATAAAAATATCACAAGTATGTATTTTGAAATTCGAATAATTTATCGACTATTGACAATACTTGCGAAACATTAAACTCTTAACCGCCGTACATCATAATTAAAACCACATTACTAAACTGTTCCAACAACCGAGGAGATATTAACTCGTAAATTGGCCTGACGTGTCTCTAAATAGACTTCCTTTCAGGTACTCTTTGGATCCAGTGGAGCAAACATCCAGGCAGTCACCTCGCGTAATAGACAGCGGTGGTCGCCATTAATCAGCCTTCAGACGGGTTAAGCGGAGGAAATACCCGTAAATAGCTGAATGCAAAACACGGCAGTTGTCTGCTCATCAATCAATGGGTGTCGTTTGGAAAAGCTAGGGCGATCGCAGTCGTGCGTTTTGAACGCCGCGTTTGATGATGTAGGCAGAATTTGATCAATGGTTAATTTTATACGATCAATAATGTAGTTTAAGATTGATCTCTGAAATAATGGTCGTAATAAATTAAATTTTTAAAAGCTTTGTGTAACATCTAAATAAGAACGCAATTAAAATCTTTTTGTTATAATATGTAAGGCTGTAGAGACGGGATTGACTTTTTTTAATATATCGAGACCTGTCAAGTACCTTGGATACCATGTTAAGCTATCGGTCCCGGTTGACATCTTTGTTAATCGTTAGTGGTACCCGAACACCCTGATAAACAGTTAACCCCTAGTCCTCTATGCGGAAGTTCTAAATAATACTTATATTCAGCTGCATCTGGATAGACTCGAAACCAATCCCAATAGGAAAAGCAAAGCACCAGTAGGTATATCATTTTAAATTAAACCTTCAACACACGCAATTAACTCCGAATGTAATTTTTAAACTCAAGCGTTAGTTATTCACAGAAACGGTTTATTAAATGTAGCGTTTTAACCGCATATTTGTGAATTCGCATACAGTAAAATGCAACCGCTCTTGTCTTATTTCCTCTCAATACAAGTGGCTATTTATTCTATAAGCCATTTATTATTGACATTAACGTTATTTATGTCTCTCAAATTGTAGTTTATAGTAATAAATATACAAATTTTTATAATGCTCACATAGCATGTCCAGTGTGAATTATTTTCAGAATCGAAACGAACCGTTCCGACAATTTAATTGGGCTTGTCTGAAATTATGCACAATGCAAATGCTATCTTGCGTTCTATGATTTTTTATCTACACAGCCCACTGAAAAGCCTA
This sequence comes from Craniophora ligustri, assembly GCA_905163465.1. Lineage (NCBI taxonomy): Eukaryota > Metazoa > Arthropoda > Insecta > Lepidoptera > Noctuidae > Craniophora > Craniophora ligustri. Next base: position 8,878,736 of record LR990965.1, on the reverse strand, counting down.
ACCTCAGAGGAGTCTATATAAATTGACGACATTATTAACGCGTTTATCATGTTTGCACCGATCTTTTTAATCAATCAGAGCTCCGAACGCGTTTTGGTTTCCTTTATGACAACAAACTCACACTATTCACTCAAAAGATTTTTTAATTCTGCGAAAGACTTATTTATCTTTCTTGGTATCGCAACAGATATACATCGGTGACGAGCGGTCGTGTTAGGAGCAGTAATTTTAGTGTTCACACCGCGGTCGATTGACATTAAGATGAACTGGCCATCTTCAGGCATTCTCGGAATTCTATTGCTAGATATTTTTTGCCGTTTACAATGTAGCACAGTTATTTGTTGGCAGAGAATCTGCCAACAAATAATATACAAAGAAAGGAGCTATAAAACAGAGAAGTTGTTACTTTACTATCTTTTTATAAAAAAAGAAAACACTACAGACGTACGTACATACGAGTATTACAAAGTATTGAATATAAATTAATATAACTTTACCTTCGCAATACACTTGTGTAAATATTTCGGCATAATTTCACAAAACTATAAATAAAATCAATTTATTTAAATTTTAAGTGAATATTCATATCTCAATTTGTATGTATATTCGTATTTGATTAAGTAACATTTAAATTTATAATATTTCTATAACAGGCTACTGTCGCTTGAAATATAAGATCGTAGTTTTGATATCTGGGTTTTTAAGGTCATATCAATATTTTTAATCGCAGCCGAAATGAATATGTATTTTATTAACTTATTAAATGTTCGGCTTAATTGGGCTAGCGTGCGAATTATGATTTAGTAACCGAGAATGAACTGTCCATCCTAATAAAAAAGGCAATTTATATGCCAACAACGCTGAAATTAGGCCAAATAAATAAAAATAACGTCTTTTTATTACGATACTGCTTATATATGCTAAGTTGTATCTTTTTATGGATTTAAGCTGGCTGACAATAAAAATATTGTAGCCAGAATAACGTGATCTCTTACACCTCTCTTGGAGCTAAGAGTTTAAATGAAAATTGTGGTTTTCTTCTAGTTTGAGAGTTCAATATCGCGTGGCCATTTTCTCGAATTGTGAGTGCACGCACGTACTTCGTAGGCGACATCCGTATGGCTACTGTTTTCCTCGCTGATTACGAATGCACTGAATTTACTTCTTGTTTCAATGCTAAAATGAATAAAAAACGCATTTGGTTTTCTGATTTTGTCGCAATATTGTAACGCCCACTACCTTTTTTATGTGTTTTCTTTTTATGAACATAAACATAGTTTTTTAGGGTCATAACATTATGTTCTATTGTAGTTTAACAAACAGCAGGGTTGCATCATTGATGCTGTCTGGATAAGGCAAAGAAGGTTAATATGTTTTAATATAGAACACTTATTTTTAATAAAACAATACTCGCGCCATTATTTAATTTCGATATAGACATGTTGCGATTTCATTGAATTTAATATCATATTTATTGCATACTCCTATCAAGTTACTGTTTAAATACAGTTTTGGCAGCAGTTACCCTACTTTTGTTAATGCAATGTCACCAAGAATTTTATTATTACTCGGCAAACATGTTTATATCAGTAACAACTATCGTTTGCAAGGGTATGACGTAAAATATTTAAACCATATGGTGTTATCGATGTATTTTAATATCGCAACCAGTTCAATTAGCAGCCACCCTTTAATTAAAGAGATTGTTAAGTCTGGCCAGTCATGTTACCGTTTTTGAATGCTGGCATGAAATTATCTTTGGATCTTTTTGGTCGAGATTTTCATAAATATTGGAAAATGGAACACAAAATAGGTAGCAACCTTATTTTGAAATGAAAAGCAGTCATTGGAAAATTAGCACTGCATTTTTCTTACTAGGTCAGGCATTAGAGAATTGTTATTAACATTTTAATGACTCATAAAATATATAATTTTTATTAGTTTCACTCATCGATAGAAACTTGTATCTTATAGAAATTTGCATAAGGTATTAATCGTTAGGTAGTCAGTCAGTGAAATAGTAGAATAGTATAGTGAACGTGAATAGTATTTGAAGTAATTATTGCATGAAAACAATGTCTAGAGGATAATTTTGAAGATATAATTTTTAGTATTCTTTGTTAGTAATTATTTATTTCTACGTATAGTTTATTTATTCCTATCGTATAAGCATACATGGAAAATTTTGGACAGAAACAGATTTTATAATTTTAAGCGAAAATTGTATAGTCATCAAAATCCGCTAGTCTATCTATAAGGTTTGCTATATATAATTTTACTGTAATTTTAGATTAATCATTTTAATTGTTAAATTGATGGTATCAATAATATTGTGTGATATGAGCACTATTTTAATTATTTTAATACGACCTACATAGACATTCACCTTGGACTAGTAATTACAAGACGTTTTATGCTGCGTACACAACATAATTCATTATTAAAAAGTTCAAAAAGGATTTATGAGCGCCCAGCCTCACCTATTAGCAACTCACCCATGTATGGGATGTATTGTGCGAACTGTGAATGACCTCTTCAGCATATTAATGGGCGAAGGGATGCGCAGGAGCGCGTGCGGCGGAGGGGCGACCGGTTTGAAATTAGAACGTTTTTTATTTGAACCCATTGGCTTTGTCGGCGCCCGCCCGGTGCGCATGCGCTAACTCGACAAATGCGTCAAATGAAATAAGCCGTATTTTATTCCCTTTCCTTTTTGAATGGGTCTTCAAAGTTTCGATCGTGGGGGTTTGTTTGGACAAAAACTTAGTAAAGATTATGGGTTCGCTTTTGTTGAAGTTATGTATAGAAATTTAATATCTGAGGATTTGTGATTGATTCGACACACATTGTATTATATCAACCCTACGGCTAGATATTTTTTTATCCTAACCACATATTATTACAAAGCTTGAATAAAATTTCTAAAAGTTTCAATTTCAATAACAAAGTAAAATACAATTTTAGAAGCGCTTCAGTGGTCAATTTATTTGCTCTCTTGATTTAAGAAAGTAATGACAGTTTCAATTTATACTAAAATTCTAGGTATCACATTCGTGAACAAGCATAATAAATAATAAGTCTTAACATTATATTTACTTGAAAGCTTCAACTCTCTATGTAACCTTCCTACAGTATTTAAACCTAACTGGCAGTAAAAGTATTTTTTTTGCAATACACACGTACAGAAAGGTGAAAATAAAAGCTCTAAAAGTCTATTTGTGGCAAGTAGGCAAAGTTGTATAAACAGATCATAAAAAAGTTTCTCGAGTGTTAAGTACCTGCGTAACTGACTCAGAACAAATTGGGTTTCTGTTCACTTACTTGTTTACGCAACTAAGTTCGCTCAAAAGACAATACTTTTTACTTCTGTGACAGCCAAATCAAGTGATAATGTTTCTTTACACCATAATAGAGTTACATAAAGTTTGGAGCACTCGCCTATCCCCCTATTTGGGACAGAGTAAACAGAGATGAGGGAGGGAGAAACGATAGTACGACGCAAGACTCGAAGCCGTATGGTCGTGTGAAGCGGTTGAACGGAACTCCGAACGCAATGCCGACTTTGTTTACCGAACTTTTCTTACAAATGAAATGACATTTTGAATTTTTAAATTTCGAAAGCACAGAGATTAAAGTATGTTAGTGAAAAAAATAAATAGTGGAACCTCTATAGTGAAATTGTAAACATGTAAATTATCGATGGTGTGAAAATTAAGTATAATTTGGTGGCAGTATGGTGGATGCTGGTGTTAATGAGTGCGATAACACCATAAATGGAAGGAACCAATTTGTGTTTCTTGTATTTGTGCATTTACTTCTCATTGGACTGAATGGAACTAATGGTAACTATTATTCTTTTATTTGTTTAGATTATAGTTTAAACATAAAGGTTGCTGGACATTATTATGAATAAATAAACACTTAAGTAACGCAAGAAGTTACTAGAGAGAGATACAATTTTTTTTCTAGAAATTTTTTCTAGAATCTGGTTGTAGTATTATTCTATAATTTGGTTGGTACCAATTGTATATTAAATATTGTTTAGGTTTTGGTTTCATGGTGGTTTACAATGTATTATAATAATGTTGGAATATAAACGTAAGTATCATGCTAAAATATATATTTGCACCTATAGTTATTATTTGAAAAAGAAGTTTGTTTAGGTCTAACTTGTAAAGATGAGGTATTGGACAATACTTAAACCAAACGTAATCTTCGAAATAAAAAAGCATAAACACCCAATACTGCAACAAATATAGCTGTAACTTAGATCTTGATAAACCAATACTCGATATACGGTCTTTGAAGCTCATAAAAAAAACTCCGGCCTTTCCCTAAGTGCCGTACCGTGAAACTTTTTTCAATTGAGTGGGACTTACATTTTTATTTTTATCAGATCGGTGCACCATCAGGTAATTAAACGACGGTATCCAATTAATAAAATGTAGTTCCGCTGTTCGGTAGTCGATACAAAACAATGTAACTGTTTTATTCTTTATTTTTTAACTCTACCTTAATTAACGTTAACGGACAGTTAAGTGAGCAACGCTTCAGCTCTTTACGAGTTTATAGTGGGAACTTTTTGGTTTTATTTTGGATTAATGGGCACTATACACTTTAGAATATATACTTATAATTAGTAGGTATATATAAGTGAGAAACACCGTTAATGACGTTTAAATATTCATGAAAAAAGTAAATAATTGTTAAAATAATTAATTAAATGAAATTGATATATAGATTAACAAGTTAAATTGGAAAATAATGAGGACTATAAAGTTTCTCTTGTAAACGAGAGACGCCTTCGCTATAAAATGTCTATTTAAATTTGGAACTTTTTCGTTCGTTTTTTAAATTAACTTCTCACATTTTCGTCAATAATGTTGGCCATAAAATCTTGTAACTTGGATTTTCGATTTAATTAGAATAGGAATATAATTCAAATTTGTCAAATCATTAAACTGAGCTAGTATTTATCTTGTTGAATATGCATAAATGTATTTTCCGTGAACGCTTGTTGACTGGGCGGGGTTTATGTACTTTCGCGCGCGTCCTTTGTCTTTCAGTGACGTTGTTTTAAAACTTTAAAATTATATTAATACATTTACGGCCTCATTCTAGTGGCTAAGTTGGTCTAGTATTTGTGTACATAAAATTGTGCGTTCTAGTTCTACGTTGAGCAAAGTGATATTGGAGTTTATTATAAGTTCTAAGTAGTTAATAGCTTAGAGTTTAGATTTGAACATAGTTATTACCAATAATCTCACCCAGTGTAACATAGGATCTAAAAAAATACCGGTTATCTGTGGGTGTAAATTTAGTTCTCTAAACTTGTAACTCTTTGGGCGTGATACTTGCAGATCGTTATCGGTCACGCATAAATTTGCATCGCTACAGATCAAATATTATCACTCAACGATATGAATGTGATTTATGCATACTGTCATGTGATATAGTTTTTAAAATAGCTTAAAAATATAACAACTAGTACCTTAAAGAAACCGGATGAATATATTAACGCGTGGGTTTTAATTAGGAAATCTCTCAAAATGTATTAACATTTTTAAGTCATGAAAGCTGCGTGTAGTCGTAGTTATTCTACTTCCTCTTCCGAGCTTTTTACTATTCTTGGTTCGGCTTCTTATGTTTGTAACCGGGACCGACGGCTTAACGTTAGGAACGGTCTTGATATGTTAAAAGTGGTCACCCATCTATAAATTGACCTCGGCAGACATAGCTTAACCTCACAAATTGAATTAGCTTTTTTTCTGACTTAGTCACGTGCGTAGTTTCTAAAGATATAATATTATTATGATTTTTACTTTACATTTACTGCTTTTTCTCTCAAATAAAAAAAATCACGTCTTTTGTTTCATCCACATTCATACAGGACTTTCATCTATTCATACACACTCGCAAGTCATAAATATTTTTGTCATCCTACCAATTTTTTCGGTGAAATTTCACCAGATATCTCGGTTGATAGCGATATTAATCATAATATAATATATGCATAAACAAATTCTCGTAACTACAACCAACATTATTATTCAATCTAATGAAGCCATTCGTAATAATCACATTACGTCTATTGTATCAACCTGTCCGATAAAAAAAGTATAAATATATTAATCGATTTATCCCTGTCATTCCGTTGCACGCACACTATGCAATAAAATAACAAACATAGGCATGATAGTTATATTGTGTCGCGTTATCACTGACAGTGACAAGTATTAATAAAGGACAACTACCGATGTTGCGCCTGCGCTGCTCTTAGGGTTGCCTATCTAACGTTTTCTAAAAGAGAAAATAGTACCTACTGATAGTACCGATCTAATAAAATCACCGAATGATCCCAATTTTGTTCACCGTAGATTTTTTTCAGGGATTTAGTTAAACTGAGTGACCGACTAACTGCAACTGACTAACTACAAGCCGCTTTCCATACCCTGCTTGTGTGTTCGGTCCTTTGGCCTATTGTTAGGGTAATAGGACTTTTAAAGACTTTCATCGCGATACCTTCGCTTTTCGAATAGCTTTAGGTAATCCCACCATACGTAATATGCTTATACCTATGTACCTACCTGTGTAAAATTTAAATATCAGGAATTTTATGAATAAATAAATAGCAGTTCCTTTAGATAAAGCGTACTAAAACGAAAATGCAATGCTTAAAATGGCCTATTTTAAAAGGTGTAGGCGGGGTTTATACTTTTAAAAATAAAACCCTTTTTTTCCTTAAAAGGGTCCCCCTCCTTTTGGCTTGGTTGCGCACAAAAGACCTATAATTAATTTAAACACTGCAATTATGTACTTAATAACATAGAAAGGGTAGTGATTATTTCAGATTCAATTTATATCATGCAGCTGTAGGCCTCCGCTCTACATACATTATTCTTAGCATTAAAAAAGATCTGATATCTAAAAAAATATGAATGGTGAGATTTTGTGATTGGTTACACAATAGAATCTCATTTTCAAACTTTCCAAGCGCTCACAGACTTGAGAAGTTTGAAAATAATTTGTTTGTTGCGGAATTAGCTGTTACGAAATTATACCAACTCATTCTATCACTTTTCATTGATCAACAAAAGAGTAGCTGTATATTTCTGTAAACTTCATCGTATCGTGTATCTTTGCTTACTTCAGAATTATTAATCACACGGTGTCGGGTGTCGCTGTTTTATAAATTTAAAATATGTATTATGATTAATTTTTAATACCCATTGCTCGCTGTTAGTATCGTCAACTAACAGCGAGCAATGGGTATCGTGTTAAGTGTAAAGACCAATAATAGGTGACTAGGATAGTTTTAAATATATCACCATTTTTTAAATCATTATCAAGGATTTTTTATGGCATCTGGGACCCGCAATTTTACGCGTTGATCTTATTTAAATCGTAATTCTCTACTCGGTGCAAATTGCAATATTTAACCTAATGTTAAAATCTTTAAAAATAACTATGTTTTACATTTTTTAGCAGCGGGGCAGCTTATTCTGCTATTGGAATGTTTTCAAATTTATGATATAATTCAGAATTCAGATAATTAAACATAACAATAGACTCATACAACTTAAAAAAAGAACCGTTTTTTCTACATGCAAAGCATCAAAATTCTAATCAAATCCGTAACAATTCTCACCTATAACCCTGCCTCCACGCTTTTTATCAATAAACATCTGTGGTCAAATACGTCTAATAAAAAATCTGACAGAAATCAAGGCTACGTACTCGTATTTTGTGAAATGTTTTTTATCATTTCCTTACGTCCAGCCCTAGCAAAAGAAACGAAACTTAAAAAATAAATCACAATTATTACAATAGCCGAGTGTCGTTTTATCTGTGTGTCTATCTAAATGCAGTGGAACGGACACACGAACAAACGGAGACGGTTATTGAGAGATCCATATGTTACTTTTTTATAAAGACGCGGCTCTTCTATGAATAAAGGAATGTTTTACGGGTGGAGTAGGCGTCAATCGTTCGACATATTAAAAGGATTAACTACATTTTTACGGTACCTATTAAATCTCTTTGGAATTTAATACAGTTGACATAATTGTGTATACAGGTTTTTAAACATGAGGTTTTAAGATTTTTAATAAAAAAATATATGTATCTAAATACAAAAGTATTTTGTGAAAGTCGAGATACCTAGAACTTTGCAACGTCAATTTATTATTAAAGATAAACCCTAAAATTTGAAGCATTTAAAAAATATTCTTATTGTTATTCTGAGACAAAAACATGGCGTAACAAACTCAACAGCTCAATGAAAAGTTACCAGTTATAAAAAACATTTGTATTATACCTATGTATTTTACAAACCTACATAATGTATATTACATTACACACATAGTCATCATTGCCAAAATGTGATTTTGGCGTCTGATAAACTTTCTCTTAATACACGAGAGGCTTAAATAGAATCTTTTGACTCTCGCCTTAAAGGTACTTGCCTAATATAAAATCGGGAAATAAATATTAAAATGTTTTGCTAAAAACTAGTGATTCAAATGTCTTTGACCAGCGTGTTATCGTTCGTTTAAAAGAAAACCATACTTAACTGTAGAATATCTGAACTATACTGAATGAAATCGTGGATGTTTCTAGGTAATAATATGTATGTATTCGCAAACAATACTTATTCAATTACAATATTTTTTTTATAAATACAGAAACATTTCTTAGCTCGAAACTAAGTATATCGCCGTGTGATAATTATGTTCGAACATATTGCAATATTTCTTTATATTTTGCACGTAGCATATAATATTATACCTATGCACATAAGAACGTAGCGTGCATACATATATTCATTAATATACATTCATTATATTAACAGATTTAATAATAGATTTTTAAATAATATAGAAAATTAAGCATTTGCAAATTAATGCTTAATTTAATACAAATAAAATTATTATTTGCATACACGTGTTGATAAAATGGCAACTGTACCTACTGACAGCTCCACTAAGTACATTGACACATCCTCATACATTACCAAGTCACTGCTATTTTGATTGATGCTCAATTTACTCTCGAATTAGAGCGTGATATGAACATTCTTTACGTATTGATGGAATCAATGAACACGAACTATTTTAATGTGCATTTCCCTTTTTTTTGTGTGCAACTCTTATTGTGTTTATGTTGTAACTTTTATTGTGTAGACGACCCAATTAGTCCAGCGGTAGTTAAAACGGCCTTCCGTGCTATGGGACCTGGGTTCGCCTGGGTTTGTCCTGGGGACAAATGTTTGTGTGATGAGCATAAACATTTGTTTCCGAGTCTTGGATGTATCTATGTATATATTCACAAAAAAAAATATGTGTGTAGAAAAGTATATATGTAGTATATCAACCAACTAGTATCTGTAGCACACAAGCCCCGTTGCTTAGCTTGGAACTAGATGGCGCTGTGTCATAATGTCTAGAAAATATTTAGCTAATAGAATTAACCTCCGGAGAATTGAAAAAATTGTGCACAACGTCATCTAATTTCAAGTTAAGCAACGAGGTTTGTGTTACGGATACTAGGTGAATGATAAACTACAAATATATATACATTTTTTAAATATATAAAAATATCTATAACTCAAGCACAAATATCTCTCATCATAATCATCAAGCAAAAATATTTGCTTCTACCGTGATTCGAAATCAGGGCCTTTACTTTGATAGGCTAATGGGGAAAATATTTTTATACTCCACAATACTCTTAAATAAAAATGCCTAACATTGTCAACTTTGCCATGTGTATACTCAACGTGTTCCTCCGCGCACTGTCTGTTTAATTTAATTTAAAATTTTTATGGTGGCGATAAGCAGGCGCGTTTGTTCCTTTAGTTTAGTTTAGTTGTGTTACGATTCCCATGGACAACCACTCTTCTGAAGTGGCCTGTTTGAAAACAGACATGGAATTAAAATTATGTTCTAATGACAACAGTATAACTCATTATCTGATTCTTGTAAACGTTTTTTATACACTGCATTCTGCAATATTTTTAAAGTATTGGGCAATTAAAATCGGCTATATTTGCAGAAAAATGGCCGCCTGTATTTTAACGAAGACCTCATGCAATACATCGGTGAAAATTGAATTCAAGTCCATGCAATAGTTCTTGCTTAATGCGTGTTCAAACATACAGATAGACAGATAAAAAAATTATAAATATATTTTTGGGGGTGTGTTGCAGGAATAAAGATTTTCTCCCCATATTAGTTTTTCTTCTATATCTGTACGTAATATACAAACGGCCTGTACCATTTTATTACACGTATATGTACTATGGCCAATTAAAACAGATTGTTATTTGATACTTCTGTACTTTATTCTGGAAATATAGTCTAAGATTTTAATAGGTTACGTCACCTTTTTAAATTGATACGGTATCTAGGGTAAAATTGTTCTAACCTAATAGATTAATAAAATAACACTGCTTGATTTGAACTCAAACAGTATATAGCCAGGTCTACGACCTTACACCAGTGGACTAGTTAAATAGTTATGATTAATGAAACTAATTTTATTTTTAGTTCAAACACATAAACATTTAACTCACTGACATAAAATGAATCATAACTAAATACTTACAATGTGTTTACTATTAAATTTGAACTTACGAGGGCCATTTTGTTTTAAAAGGTTAAAAACCTCAAACATGTGTGAAATGACATAAATGAATTATGGTTTTGAAGTGTTTAGGCGCACTTCTCGTCAACCAGTTTAAGTAAGTATCGTATGTCTCTCTTTCCACTCAAGAATTTTGCAAAATGGACTTAAAGTGAAGTGAGAATAATAAGTTTTCTGGTCCATGACGGTTTAAGATTATTATTAACCTATCCTATATTATATATTAATAACCTGGCTATCGCCATCCACTGTTGAACGTAGGATTCCCCCAAAGAGCGTACAAACTAATTGCATAACAATTAATCAATAGACCATCATTTTAAATACCTAATATTATATATATTGACTAGTCCCACAACTCCGTCTGCATAAACGTCATGAAATCATGAACACCCTGTTATGTGCATATATAATTTAAAGCGGCCGGCAGCGACAATTTTAGTTTTGGCTACAATTTCTCAGATATTGTTTTTGACAAAAAGACAGATACTTTAACTATATGTTGATATTTTAGACATATTTATTGTCACATGATTATGCAGTAAGTTAACATACTTAACATTAAGTATAATTATGTTTAGTTTCATAAAGCATTACTTTTAATCTTTTACCTAAACTAGTAACGAGACCCCTTTCAATTAAGGACGTTTTGTTAAGCGTTATAGAGTTCACATAGTATATAACTTTATACCGTTTTTCGTACAAGTACGGATTGCCTAAATTTGTTCTAAAGTTATTAGTTTGATTTATGTATTGGGCCCAGGGTTTTGTAGTCCCAATTTTAAGGTCTCGACTATATAGACAACTGTTTTATACAATAGTTTGCCAGAACATTGTTCAAGGGTTCAACGAACAGATGTTTTTACAAAATATGCGTACAAAGTGTACCCATTAAAATTACTTATTATAAAAGAAATGCTTATACTATGTTCTTAAATGTTGCAAGTCTTGCTAAGATATAGTGGTCTTAAAGTGCATACAAAAAAATATTATTAATTCATCGCTTATTATGCAAACCAATTAAATTGAATTGAGTAGATTTTTTGCGTTGTGAAAGAAACAATAATGATCTATATTATTATGTCTTTTGTATATTTCCCTATTCAGCACAGTATTTCCTATTTTTCCTGACACTACTTCAGCAACTAATATTTACACTTTCTATCCAGCACAAAACAGAGCACCTCGCATCAAGGAACATCCATCAAATACAGTATCAGGGCGCAGTGAGCCAGCAACCCTAAGATGTGTGGTAGAAGGAAGACCAAAGCCGTTTGTGCAATGGTACAAAGATGGAGCTCCACTGCCACAAGCTGAAGATGGGCATAGGGTGTTGCTGGAAGATGGACTGTTGTTTTTAAGGTACCTTTGTTTTTTTAGTAAGTAGTATGGATAATGCACTGACATATACCAATAGAGTTCAAAAAATTGTGAAGGATAACATTCTGAATAATCCGTCATATTCTCGACTACATTTGAAGTCAGCAGTCAATTTACTAAGCTAGTGTGTTTAACTATAGCATAACTCATCTCAATGCTACTGTTAGGCTCGGGTGTTCTTTCAAGGACACTCGCGTCCAGTTGTAAATGTATGAAATGTAGACATAACCAATGAGGTTCTGATAAATAATAAATAATATGATAACCTTTAAAACAAAATAGTTTCTTTATTGAATATAATCTAATTGGCATTAAAATAGAAGACATCGCCACGCAGTGCCAAGAAGAGTATTCATTGAATTTTTCTTTCAGCATAAAATGTACTAGTACCTAACACGGGATCTCCATTTTATATTCTAGCGAGTTTCTTCCGCTGTTCCAATTCCGCAGTAATATCATGTTGAAACGACGTCGACGGTGTCTGATCAAAAACTGTTTTGTAACGACCTTAATCTGAATAAAGAGGTCGAATTTGAATTTTCTTTGCACTAGAAACACGTTTTTTGGGCCAAATAGTACAATCTGTATAATGCTGTATACTTTATGGGCTCTATCTTAATATTATTTGTATAATCAGATTTCAAAGAAAACAAGAAAAAACAAAACGCAAAAAGTATTTAATTAAAACCACATACGCTGTAATGCACAGACGGAACAACAAGCTTCCACACGTAATATATTTAAAGTAACATAAAACACAACATTTACGTGTACCCGTATCCACAATTCCACTGCTCCCAAATAAATCTAGACATAACAAACACTACTTGCGTATAATCAAGACAGCTCATAAGATTCATGTCTTCAGGGTGAACCGGGGTAAGAAGGAGAGCGACGAGGGTGTATACTGGTGCGTGGCACGCAACCTGGCAGGCGAGGCCATCAGTCACAACGCCTCGCTAAACGTCGCCGGTGAGTTCTAGAACATGTACCAAGGCATATTTGCATACAAATGTTTGTACGACCAAGTACTATTTAACCTTTGTTGGGGAGATTTATGTGCGCGTTAATGATGCTTATTTGTGGTAAGGCTAGTGTACTTCTTCTTCAGATAAGGATTAGACGTAGTCCGACATTAGTGGGACAGTAAATGAAGATTTTATAGTATAAATATAATGTTAAAGATTGGAACTGCCTCGGAGTACAATGTGACTGTCGAGCAAGAAGTCTTGGGTTCGATTCCCAGGTCGAGCAGTGTTATTGGGTTTTTCTATGAAATTCTCAGTAGCAGCTCAGAGTTTGGATTCGTGCCTGGTGGGTGGCAATAGGCTCGAAATATACCGGCGAAACGTGGGTGTACATTAGTAAACTTCTGCCCAACCTTTCGGGGACGACAGGCATGAGGGTATGTAAGTTATGTTAAAGATAAAAGTATACATAGTATAGTTTGTTTATAAAGATAAACAAACTTTGGAATTGGACATTTTATTTAATAGAGCGTAGTTGATTCAGTAGGTCCCGAGTTAGTCCAATCGGTTAAGTGAAAACTTACCTGCCTTGCGTAAACACAGTTATAAATCAATCGACTGAGGTTTCCAATATTAAGTGGCATCTATCTGCACATTAATTCTTAAAGGGAGAGTTAAATTGTATAAGGTACAGAAAATAGAATAAAAGCAGTAGTTTTGAAGGTATCAATCGTCGTTTGTGTTTACCTGCTGTAGGTATAATGATCAGGTATATTTCAGTATTACGCGACGAATTTCGAGCTGAACCAAGGGATGTTCATGTGGCGGCTGGGGAACCAGCATTGTTGGAGTGCTCTCCTCCTCGAGGGGTCCCTGATCCTTCAGTACATTGGCTCAAAGATGGACAGTTATATGATGTTGAAGTTAACGGCAGGTAAAGAGCTAAATTAAAGACATTAATTGCTGTAGTAGAAAAATCGCTTTAGATTGTCAATAGCTTTGAAAAATCTAATCTAAACAAGTCTGTTTAAAATACATAGGTCATTTTCGAATCATTCAGCATTTTATTTGATTTAATAGGGCTAAGAATATTGAACAACACTATGAATATTTTTCAGGGTAACAGTAACAGATACAGGAAGCTTAAAGATCTTAGAAACGTTACCGACAGACAGCGGTCTGTTTAGATGTGTTGCGTCGAACATAGCTGGGGAAAGGCAGTCGCGAGCCGCGGCGCTAATTGTTTTAAGACGACCTCACTTTGTTGTTAAACCTAGTAACGTAACCGCCTTGGTTGGGCAAACTGTTGAGTTTAACTGTCAGGTATGTAATGTAAATAACACTCTAGGCAAACAATTATGGTTTTTGTTTATAGTATTTACAATAATGTCTTACACCTTGTTATTGCTTTTAGAGTTATGATGCAACTGTAAAAATAACATGGGTGAAAGAGGACGGCTCGTTGCCTTCCCATGCAACAATAATCCGAGGGCTATTAAGGTTAGAGCATGTGTCTGCAACGGACGCCGGCGTCTATTCCTGCCGGGCCGACAGCCACGCCGGCACCAGTATCACCAGCGCCACACTCACAGTTTACTGTAAGCTCTGTCCCTATTTAGATCGATTTTATTGCATCAATAATTCTAACAACTGTCCGTTCTATTTTAATACGGCCATCTGTTTCAGCCTTACCGCACTTCACGCAAATACCGTCCAATCTGACCGCATGGGAGGGCGATGTGGTTTCCATCCCATGTGAAGCCAAAGGGTTACCTACACCGACCACCTTTTGGATTCTCGAGGGGACTCAAGATTCTTTACTTTTCCCGGAATGTATGAAAAGTAATTCGAGCTTATTATATTTGGACGGCGCGCGTTCTGAACACAGTGGGAGAGTGATTTGCACAGCTGTCAACGCAGCTGGCAGTATTATGCAAGAGGCTTATCTTAAAGTTCTTAAAAAAGGAAACAATGAACTAAAAGAGCTTTCTATGGTTCGCGAATATAATGTAGATTACGAACGAGACACTCGTATGACGCACTACGAGCTAGTTGAAGCAAGGAAATATTTGCAGCAAAATGTATTAGTTCTGAGAAGGGTTGAGGCATTATCCGCTACATCTTTAAAAGTTGTATGGGATGTAAGTAATACCTATTATTATTGGTTTTCAACGTTCTATTTAATTTGAAATAAAAAAATATTTAAGCCTTTATTCTTGTAGGTATTGACCGACTACAATGAGTATTTGGAAGGCGTTAAAATTTGGTACAATGGAACAACATTGAATTGGCGCAATGCAACTGATGAAGAAATCACGTTACTAAATCCGTCACAACCAGACATCCTGTGCTCAAACGGCTCTCTGATGAACGTTGACAATAGCGGATCTTCGAGCTATATCATCACTGGACTAGGGGCTTATACTCAATACGATATATTCCTGATGCCGTTCTATAAAATACTATTGGGAAAACCCTCGAATTTGATGACCGGGTACACAGACGAGGAAGGTAAGGATTCTTTTTCGATTTGTTTGTTTATTGGATGTGGTTGCATACTTTATGTGTTGGTGATATTTTAGTACCTTCTGCGCCGCCCCAAAGCGTTACGGCGGGTGTAATAAACGCAACGTCGGCGTGGATACGGTGGGAACCGCCACCTGTGAGCACTTGGAACGGTGAACTCACCGGTTACTTGGTGAGTTTTGTTTTTCAATTATTGTTTAATTATGATTACAAATGTTTTGCTCAATAAAATTTTATGTTTTCAAACAATAACAGTATCCGGTTGATTATTCATTTGTTTTATACATTGACGTAGTTATTAATTTAAAGTTCTAAAAAACAATCAATTGTTGTTTTTTTGGTACCATTTTAATAAGGTCTGTTAAACACAGATCGAGATCCGTGTGGGTGGTAGTACTGGCGGTCGTGTGGTGGGTCAGATGTCTCTGGGTGCTCGCACGCGTGCTGCGGCAGCTAGCTCTCTGCGGGCTGGCGGGAGGTACACGGCGCGTGCTGCCGCTGTCACGCGCCGCGGACAAGGTCCCTTCAGCGCGCCCGCGCATATACACATGCTGCCCACGCAGTCACAGAGACACTACGTACAGTGAGTAAAGTACTTTTATATAATATCTAATAGGATGTATAGTACAATAATATTGAAATCGATTTCTGGATTGGATACCCTAAATCTCGCTATAAATCGTAGTTTATTTCCGTCGTTATTTTTGGTATTAGTATTTTATGTTTGAATGGTGCTTGATTAGGCATAAAACCAAAACAAAACTAGTATTGTGTCTCAAGTTTCAACTTAAAAAATAAACCTTCGATGACTTTTTTATTCTCGTATGCTAATTTTGGTATCGATGCTGTTTATAGGCTTTCTTACTGGTTATGCCCGTCATTTACGATTTCCTAGTCATACGGTTTTATGTGTTCCAAGTTAATACTCTATTTCGTGTTTAGACACTTACAGTATATTTATAGCTCTAAGCGAACATGCGTGCACATTGAATATATACCTATATTTTCTCCACTAGGACCGAACCTCCAAAGGATTCAAATATAACGCACATTTTTCAAGAAACATGGCTATTAGCTCTTGGGCTAACTTTATTCTCAGTAATTGCCATCGGAGTGTTCAGCGTGTATTACATCAAACGCCGAAACAATATTCAGAGGAAGAAATCCACTGGTAATTGACATTCTTGTATACAAACAATTGGTATATCTTAAGTACATGTAATTGAAACATTGATCTCGATTGTAGGTCAGTCAATTGTGACGGCTCAGCAATGTCTATTGAATAAAGACACTATTTGGTTAAGAGACCGGCCTGTATTTGCTGCTCCAAACGATCCTACTTTAGACGTAAGCAGCTGTCACCAAAGTCTTTTACATGGTGAGTATCGCTTGTTATCTATTCTGATAATCGAGTATTTATTTTTAGAGCTTCAGTGACATATTTCTCACGATATAAATTGAATTGGAATAGATATGAACGGAATATCTTTTGTCACATTTTGAAATATCTTTTAGAAGAGATTCAAATCTGTTGAAATACTCCACTCAACACAATTTAATACTCAGAATTCGAAAACGTTTTCAATGAAACCATTAATATAGAAATGAATGATATCCTTAGGTGGGCAATCAACGAGCATTCTAAGTGTCGAGCCAGAATACAGTCTGCCTCAGAATTCCATTCAAGGATTAGACGCGTCGAGTGTAGACAGAATGCGACGCGGGCCACCGGAACCTTATGCCTCCAGCGCCATTTACACAGAACTCAATTTCAAGGTACGCTTTGATAAGCTTTTCGAGAATTCTATTGTTGACTCTAGATAAGATTACAACGAATTTGCATACGTTAATCCTATCACATATCAAATACCACAAATATGTTCATAAGTGTAACAATATATATCAATTTCCACACAGGACAATAACGAAATCGGAGACCTGAGAAATTGTCCGGAAAGACGATCCCATAACAACAGCATTGTTAGGTCGTGTAATGGAAGCATTCAGTACTCGAATGGGGAATGCTCGACGTGTTGCCACAGTACGTCTAGCAGATCAACTAAGGACTATAGAGAGCCGAGACATGACAACGCACAAAATGACATAAATGTCCTAGAGGACGATTGCGCCTCTTGTCATACAAATAGGTCCGGATCAAGAAGTCGACAAGACAAAAGCAAAGTGTGCCCGGCTAGTGATTTAGAGTACGACTATCCGCAGTGGCACTGGCTGGGCAGAGAGAATAGTTTCAAAATTCCCATTCAGACGAGTAGACATTCGAATGTAGCCAGGTCAGAGCAGGGCTGTCAAATAAATCTGTGTGATATATTGCCGCCACCGCCGTATGAGGTAAATTGATCTTGTTTACAATTTTCACCCCATCAGTGTTTTTCGTTGTAATGGCCAATGCGGATATTTAGATTTAATGCATTTTACAGAGCCCAGAGAGCAAGATCGTGTATGGACCTCAAAATAATTAGAAATGTACAATGTTGGAAGAGGAAAACAAAGCAATAAAATCAACATTAACGTTTCAAATTTTAAGCATAAGTTACGTGAAAAAAAAATGTTTTGCAATTGTTACTGATGTTCATATTGTGGAACTGAAATATTAAGATGGTAATAGGTGTAGGTAGATAATGTATAACTTAATATTCGTCAGACAAATTCATAACCATTGTAGATTAGCCATAGTAGTGCTTGTAATGTAGGTACCGAACTTTTGATATTTGTATCTCGTAATTTATTCCTAAACTATATTCTAGTCAAGTGCATAGGACTAGTTTTGCCATTGGTAAACACTGTATTTTCTTGTAAGCTAATCTTTTGTACTCCACAACTTGAGGTTTATACGATTTTGACTGTAACCGTTATAATATTTAAAAAGCCCTGCATTTCACTGCCATACCTTTAGGAATTTCTAGAATATTAGTTATATAATCTTTGACTGTGATATTTATATTAAATTTGTGTATTAGAAATAAATATAACCCTAGTGTAATTACCTAACTTTCCGCCGACTTAAAGTTTTTTTTATTCTTCACTTTATGTAAGAGATTATTAACAATTTGATCTGTACTCAAAATATTTTCAGAAACAGTTGTGATGTACCCGAAACAGAAATCTGAAATATAGCAACTTTATAAAAACATTTAAGTTTTATTTCTTCTTTTCTTGATGCAAGACATTACTATCTTCCTATGGTGTTACTTTAAACCCTAAAATGGTACTTATATTTTATTTGGTATATCAATACCAATATTAAAAAAAGTGCAAGTGTCTGTTTGAAAGATTCGTTCACTATGTCAAAGGAACATTATTCTAAATGGATATAGGCTACATGCAAACAATGTTCACTGAGCGAAGTCGACTCAGGCCGCTAGTTATCCAATAAAAGTATCAAAACTCTTTAGTCCTTATTTGGCTCTCGTGTTTACAGCAACTTTATAGTAACAACGGAGATATAAAGCAAGTTAAAAGGCGACATAAGTAATACACACTTAGTACCTAATGAAGCACGTCGTTACCTGCGGCTTACAAGCCTTAGCCGAGTCGTAAACTCCAGTTTTGTAAAACTTGCTTGTTCAGTGATTTATTTAATGATATCATTTGTTAATTACACCAACTCTCTATGCGAATATCGACCACACCATAAAACTACTTTTTAAAAATAATTTAACTAAAACTACTACTAGGTACTCACTCAAAAAAAAAATCATAAAAAGTAGTTTTAGTTCGACGCCTAATATTCGCGCAATGTAAAATATGGACTATAAATCATCTAATCGAATGGTGAAATATTAGAGGGAGCAATTAATCAGTCGAGATACGTATGCGATTCTTTCGGAGTTCCAAAAAGTGAATAGCACCGACTTATTCGCCGGGCAAAAGGTTTCGGGTTAAGAGCATTTGGCAATAAATCTTTGAGTCCAATTTATTCCTGTCTTGCTTTCGTATCGGCCACGTTTATAGCTACCTTTTTTGGTACCGAAAGCTTTCCTTTATCAGCAGATTTTGGAAAGGACAAAGGACTATTCGATTCAAATGATATTAGTTCTACTTAAGGAAAATGTAGTGTAGAAACTCTCATAGAATTTATTATTGTAACCAATATAATATAACAAATGCCTTAGCGTGTCATTTTAAGTACATAACTACATATTCATATTAAACGTTTGCTAGTAAACTCTTATTGATAGCCACGATAATATTCTTCTGTAAAGAAAAGTTAACTTAATTCTATCTGAAATTGCACATTTCGATTCCACATAAGCCCAAAGGAACTTATTACTTTTTGCCTTGAGAGGAGAGTCCCTGAACAAATATTCCCAATAAGTATATACTATTTCGCCATTTCTGTTACAAACTACTCTCAGTAGGGTGACCATAAATTTTAATATGAGGAATAAAATTTTAATCGTCGTAAAATAACGAGGGCCTAAATATGCGGTATAAAAATAGAACGAACCGTATGGTGATGTCCAAAAGCTCAAACTAGTCACATATATACAATAGAGACTTCCCGTTAATGTCACTGTTCAACCGATAGAAATCTGATAAACTATGTAAACAGAGATCGGAAAATATAGGTCAGTCTGGTCATTCACTCGATACGTTATCTTGTAAGGATTGATTTTTTGACGTTGGGAATTAATTTTTTTGATAAGGGTCTAATAAGAATGGCTTATTAGGAGTGTGTTGTTATGCCGCTTGCATAATCTATTGAGCTATAGTGTTAGGCATTGTGCAAACAGAGATAGAATAGAATAGATTTTTAGTGTTGTGTTGATCACAGGTAGGGTTATGATATATTACAATGAATTTATTAATTCTGTCGCAGTTTTTTGACATTATTTTTTCCCGACGTATCGGATTTGTGCATCCATAATCATGGACAGACTTAAAAGTAGTATTATTTTAATGTACTACCATTCGTGTTATGATTTTTACGCAAATAATATACTAAGGAATAGGTCTAGTAATGTTACTTGTCCTCGAAACACACGTAAGCCAGTGTCACTGGATTGGCTTAATGTCGCTGTCCTATCTTAATGTATTGTCTTAATTTATTACTAGCCTGAGTTGCAAGCAGATATAAAACCAATAAACATATCATATGTTCTATGTATAATATGTTTGTTGGTTTATGATCTGTTCGTCCGTTGCATACAATAAAATTGTCGTTATTTTTATGTTTCAAAGAAATGCGTGCATGGGAATGAAAATGTCGCGTGAATAATAAAAATTATACAATTTTATAGTAAAATATCATCATGGTACATTCCTTTATGGGGTAGTAGATAAAGCTGAGTGACAGGCGTAGTCATAAAATGTAGGAGTTTGCGATGCAAAAAGTTTATAGTTAGTTTGAATACATATGTATGTGTACTCTGTGGGTATATGGTCTCTATATGCTGTGATAGCCTATTGGCCATGATAAGTGCACCATGAAGTCAGAGGTCTCAAATTCAATGCAAATGCATGCACCACTGACTTTTCGTATTTACCACATGTTCAAACGGTGAAGGAAAACATCTCGAGGCAACTTGCATGCCTGAGAGCTAATCTCGATGGTGCGGGAAGAAGCGTGGTGGACTATAACCTTATAGAGTAAGATCCCAGGGCCGCCAGACGTCACGTATTTTCTGACGAACCAAATGTGGATTATTGAGTAGTGCTAGTATGTACTAAGAACGCATGCCTACCAGCTATCTTGCCAAGTGGGCCAATTTTCAGGTATCAGGTAATCGAGGTACAAAAAAATATTACTTACCTCACGTAAATTCTCCTAGCTGATTTTTACGTATATTTTAGGCAATATCCTTAAAAATAAGTCGCCAATACTCCCAGACACTTTCCGTCGGCCGTATTGCTTTGCAGACGCTTTAAAGCTCCCGAAGGAATTAATTAACTTCACGTAAATTCTGCATTACAACGCGTCCTTCCAATATATTTTTGAACCAAACTTAATGTGGGGTCAATAGAGTATTGCAAACCTTTTTAAATCCGACATCTAATAGTGACGAGATGGTAACAGGTTATTGAGGATATGTAGCACTAGGGGCATGTCTTAAAATACATACATAGAATGCAACACTATTCGTAATATCGACCTTATTTAAGCTGTCAGGTTTAGTTCAAATGGATAGTATAATGTGTTCACATTGATTTTAAGCTTATATAAGCTTATATAATTTACATTAATTTGTCCTATATGTAGTTCAAATATTTCTAATACTACATACAACGTTAATTATTGTGGTCTTATAATTAGGTTTATTAATGAAATCGTTTTCATTTAGTAATGTGATTTCATAACAAGGAAAAGAAATGTATTGTTAGTTGGAAATAGCGACAATTCCAACGAAAATAACATAGATAATCTATGCTACTCCGTAAGAATCTAATACTGTAATTATAGTATTAAAGGGTTGTAGCTCAGCATCTCTAAGAATAACAAAAAAGAGGATGAAAGGGAAAACCGGCCGCGTAAGCATATTTGCATAATTTTGCTCCAAGTCTTAACCATATGACGTCAAAAATATAAAATCTACACCTTATCCTGAACACGCCCCAAATTCTAAACGAACCACACGATAATCAGCACCTGCCATCTGACGTCATCTTGACCGACCCAAAATATTATACAAAATAAAGTTGTTTCCAAGAAACTCATTGCTTATTAATATATCACGAATGCAAATATTCCAGGGAAGTTAAGAGCTGAAATTAATCTGTAAGTATAATTTATGTTAATACATATCGGCTGCTGGTACATTTTCATGGGGGAAACATTTATCATAAGATGGTGATCGAAAATAAGCTTAGCTTGCAAATTGCACGACGGCGACGTCTTGCCCTGCCTACATCAGATTTGAATATATTTCGATAGAAAATAATAAATATGTATCGGGCAACATCTTACTATTATATTTGGGAAGAAATAATTTTGCCTCTTTCATTAAAATTTATGGGGAACATTAACAAGGGACCTTGCAATAAATATTTGTGGAATATGATTTTAGTCAAGCTTAATATAATAAACTAATTATTAAAAGGAAATGTCGCAGGTATATTAAAAATAAAAAATGCGTGAGAACACATTTTCTATACTACTGCGGAGTTTTCTTTTGCATAGCTGGTATAGTGTACCATGATAGTCATGTGATCGTCAGTAGATCTCATACGTCAATGTCGAGAAAGTCTCTGTGGGATGATCCATATGATATTTTTCTTCACCTTGCCAGGCGAGTAATAATTATGAATTCAAAAAGTCAGAGAGAAATCCAATATTTGGGCAGTTCATAAGAGCATCACTGTAAAAAATAAGCAAAAAAAATTCAATTTTATTACATATAATTTTGAGTACTAAAACTAGTCTAGTCTGTTTACCCAATCAAAACAATCGCAGCAAAGATCATTCCGTGGCGCCAGCAAAAACCAGTTATTACTGCACTCCCCTTCTCGCTGCACTAATCCATTAGCTGTACATGAAAACTTAATACAAATGTCGATAAAAACAGTCGGACAGGTATTACCGAGCACTCTCGCAGCCCTAGGGTGCACCTCACCAACCCTGCTCACTACTGAATTTTACAACGAGTGCTGTAACCTGCGTCATTATTTATTTTATCGATATCAACTTCTTCGGTCCAGTTTATACGTACGTACCCTACATTATTTATTTTATTTAAAGTATTTTGAACATTGACGTTGCCCAATATACATACTCTCAGACAAATCTCTTAGTGGAAGCATGCGACGTTTCAATATTGTTGAATATGTAGACGATAAAATGTATTTTTTTGAAAGTAGACATTCCATAGTTGAAATGATTAAGCTGTTGAATTTTCTACGAAATAGTTTTGAAATACTGGAGTTGATACCAATGCGAGTGGCATGTTATTTAAACAATAACATTTTGGGCTACAGCCGAGAAATGAACATTTTCTGAATAAGTAAATATACGCGGAAGTTAAAACAGAACCCTCAGATTTAGGTTAAGCCCATTCTAATTATGGTTATTAGTATCGTTGGTATGTAATAGACGGGCAACTAGGGTTGTGGTGTAGTGAACTAGGCTAGTAAACTAATTTTGAAAACAAAGCTATTTAATGCATTTTGCTTTTAATGCTTTTCGAGAGAGATCTATGACGACGTTTTACTTTCGTAAGAAAATTAAATATTGTGCTTTGAAATGATTTCTGTGCATTTTTTTATAGAACAGATTTTGATTGTTTAATGTGAGTGGCTAGCAAAGAGAAACCAAGAAACTGGAACTAAATAAAATAATACCTACTTTCAGATTTTATACCGAGATATGTCGGATCTTTTACAGCATTTATGGTCACGGCAGACGGGACGTATGTATACAGTAGTTTTATGTTAACGTCTAGTTGCAAAAATATTAAAATACTACCTTGTGTTTATTTTTAATATTTTTTTCCCATCTAACTCATAACCAAACTTTTTACCTAAAATGGCTATATTAAAAGCTATGTAACAATAAGCAAATCAGCACAAATAACCGTTATAAGTTATGCATAAAACCTTATTCATTCATTCTTAGTTATGTTGTGGGCCTTTATATCGCTACCACATTCGAAATTCATCGGTTACAACGTGTTTCAAGAATGTGGAGTAGAGCCGAGACCGTCTGCGCTCTCGTGACTAAAATGAGTTAATTTATACAGAAGCGCGAGTCGCGGTCTAAATTTAATTGTTCTTGACGGTAACACATAAATCTTGGCGAAATCCTAGCGGAAGCAATTTACATAAACGCCGTCATTCCATGGACATACTATCCTTTAATCGTGCCCAGTTGTATGGTAATTATGTGTTAGTGGCGACTTAGAAATTCTGTTCTTTAGAAATGTAACTAGTATTCTATTTTGTAACGAATAGGAAGCTTTAAATAACGTTCGTTATGCACAATGCTATTTGATGTTTTAAGTTCTTTAAGGGCAAGGACTGTTGTAAGATTTATAATTTGGAAAAATTCCTTTGTTGAGATAAAATTGGGTCTAAAAATATTTTTATTTATAAATATTGTTTAACCCCAAAGTC
The DNA here is from genome assembly GCA_905163465.1 of Craniophora ligustri. Taxonomy (NCBI): domain Eukaryota; kingdom Metazoa; phylum Arthropoda; class Insecta; order Lepidoptera; family Noctuidae; genus Craniophora; species Craniophora ligustri. Next base: position 8,854,152 of record LR990965.1, on the reverse strand, counting down.
TTAAATTCTTTTATTATCTGTATATTATAGACATGGGATGATCGAGGTCTTAGTTTGATGTTAGAAAAACTCGAATCACATAATCCCGCTGTTTTAACATCGCAGTTCGGTGAAAAATACCCAAATAAAATACGTATTTTTCGACTTCCAGATTTTGTTTCGTTTTTTCGTTATCCTGGTAAGAAATCTCAGATACATATTTGTTTTGGATTTGAATTTGTTCCTATAATTCAAACTGAAAGTACCTACTATCCAAATCGTTCAAGATTTTGTGTAAGCGATTATAAATTATAAAATTAAAACTTGAAAATGTAACAGTAAAAGTACTATTAATCATTTTCAAAAATCGTGGCACTAAAACTTGATATTTAACATTATCATTTAACCCCTCAACTTAGTCTTAATTTAGTTAATCTCAACTAAGGATAACTTTAGATTTTATTCAGGTTCTATTATTTTGGTAAATTGGCTCTAGACTTGAAGTGTCCTATCTAGTTACAAAGAGCTTAATCCCGAAAGTGTAGCGGAGTGTGAAGCGGGCTGGTCGAAGGTCACAATTAGACGAGGCGTTTAATTACAAAATTCACGGTAACAGCGTGGCTTCACCTCCCCTAGACTTTCACGGGATTCCGTTGTGCGGACCGTGTTATATTAGTGACGGGAAGCGGGAAGCGTGGCGGTATCACTGTGAATATAAATTATTTATTATTGTGGTGCAATGATCAATTTCTCGATCAGTGTCATTTCTTATTTTAAATATTACAATGAAAATACGTAAACATTATCTCATTTACTAGATTTCACGAATTCTTTTCGCATCCGTTTCTAAGTACTTTCTATCGTAAATCGCGCTGTCTCCTTACATCAGACGTATTGGTGGTCAAGTGTAATGCTATCTACATTAAAAAAAGCCTTTTAATCGTTATCATAGGTTTAATTTTATAGTTTCATTTCTATAAAGTCTGTATTTCCCGTCTGGTTAAACTATCGATTTTACAAAAACGTAACAGTTATAAATGTATTCCTCATTAATATTAAATGTATGCAATACGTGTTTGCAGTCCGTCTAGCCACCTCACTGTGCAAAGTGCTTATGAATAAAGAATTTGACCACGTCTGGAGTTTGCTGCGTATGTTAAGAATAATATGTACTTACACCCATAAGTGCAGTTACAAATAGTATAGCCATAAAGATACATTTCTTCAATATAACTCGTGCTTTCATTGTCTCTTACGTCTATTAGTTTATCGCTACCGCTTTGCTAATGTGTCCGCTGTCTAACCGAAGCTAGGGTTGTCCGTAACTCGATCGTAGTATTATCATCAAACTAAATTGTTACGTAGAGAGCTCTAGTGTACACGACAGAGGTTAAGTACTATCAGGTATAAGGGGTGAGCAAATAACACGTTACATTGAAATTGTAGACATGGAAATGTTTGCCTAGTAACGTGAAATATTTAATGTACAAACGCCTTTACAGTTATGTAGCAGTTAATTTTATAACATGCTTGCTAGTTTAATTTCACAACGATACGGTAATTTTTGTTGTAATAAATGATATGTAGGTTGAAATTTGTTATTTTAACACTAAGACTGTATGGAGTAAGCAATAATAAATAATCCACTTCTGAACAATTAAGTGTAAATAAACTAAGTACCTACCGGTACTTAGTTTATTTACACATTAGAATAGCTGTTTGTTACTAAGCTATTCTCTACACTATAGCCTATACCCTAATAATATAGCCTATACACTATGGACTATAGCCTAACCCCTCTCAAAATGAGAGGAGACCCGTGCCCAGCAGTGGGACAATAATGGGTTCATGATGACTAAGCTATCCTATTTTAGTCTATAACACAATAAGAAGTGTTCCTATTAATTTACAATTTTTTTTCGAGATTATTTAGGTGAAATTATCATTTTACATATGAATAAAATCATACAAAAAACCGTATCAACTAAATAGTATGTGTTCCCGATAGAGTAATTTGCCGAAGGCTCGCTCAAAATGAAAAGGGCAGTAATTCTACAAAATTAATGACATATTGAACACCGAATTGCCTTTTAATAAACCCTCTGATAGTAAATTGTTGGTAAGCCGTCATTATGTGGATTACCCTATAGCTCGATACGGTTATTACAATCAAGTGAAATTACACCTTAAAACTACGCATTTTTGTATAATGGTTGCATTCTTTCGAACTTTACGATTATGGAAAAATAGTTTAACTGCTTTTACTTTATTATAAGGCCTTGCTAGGACTACGTTGTATACAATATTAAGCTCATATATGTTTTTGATTTCTTACACTTACGAAAAATGTGGACTTTGAAATTAAACTACGTTTTGCGAATTTAATCATGGTAGGTTTATTCATTGTGAATTCCGACATATATGCTCATGAGCAGACAATTTGTAATATGTGTCCATGGTTAGTATACTATCATTGCGTTTAAAATTCTTGCATACACAAGCACTAGACGTATAAAATCCCACTGGCCCTACAAATATTTATTATGTGCGGGATTTAAAACGTCTTGTGTTGTAAAACTTGTCATTCGGTCACTACGTTATTCCAGAATCCAATATGAAAAATAAAATATCGATATATATGATAGGTTACATGTTGGTTTAATACGCGTAATATTAAAGGTTTCCTTCGTCTGAGGGCTTGTGTAATTTTTATTATGATAGCAATACAGTTATCAATTCCTGGCAGAAACCAAAAAAGACCATAATACGCAAATTTAAAATGTATCAAATAAAAAATATATAATGGTATTTGCATCAAAATATACAAGATACCTACCATTTATATTATTTATAAAAAACTTAATTTTGTAAATAAACTTCAGTAATGAAACTCCGATTTTTGACTCAATACTTACTGGTCATTTTGCTAAGTAAAATTAGCTATTTTTGTACATTTTACATTTAAAAAAAATATTTCTTGGGAGTTTGAAGAACCGGCATCGAGTATTTGTGCATTATGACTTTCAAACCGACAAAAAAAAACACTTAAAAGCTTTGTCACAATGTATATTTTTAGACTGACAACATTCTAACGAAGAGCTTGTAAAATGCTACTGCATGCAATAAAAATGGTGCTGTAATAAATCACAGCTTTTTAATTTGTCTAAAGACATTCATAGCCGTACGTTTAATGCTTTGGAAGTATTTTTCCCCTTTTATTTCCATTTATTCTCATCCGACGCCATAAAACATTGGTTGTGATGTCTATAGCTGTCACTGGCTCTCGCACTACGTGTTTTCTTTGTTTACATTTTCGATTTTCGCTTTTTAATTTAACAGTTAATCAAGATTCTTTCTTATTACGATATTTCAACGCAATAAATGAATGGAGGTTTTTAAATCTGTCCACAATGTAGTTAGGTAAACAATATAACAGAGTATTGAGTTTTTTTTGGAATGAAACTAATAACGTCCTTTCCCCGGCCCATATTAGCACAGATAATCTCTAAGTATCGCATCGCAATATAATTTCACATTTTGTATATTGTATTACGAAATCTATTTGTTTACTTCAATTATGAGGTCAAAAGAAGCATTCCATTAGCAGCGTTAGTTTTTAAAATAAATCATTATATTTCTTTTTTTCTGAATTTACAAATATAAACCAAGATGAATCTAAAGCCAACTAAGTTCCAATAAATTGTATACTAATATTTTTTATGAAAAAATATATAAAATAAATTTTTTGGCCACCTGCAATCTCCTGCGAGGTAATATTCCTGAAAATTTGTTGCATTACATTGTAGTTGCATGTTACCTTACAGCGTCTGCATGTGTAATATCATCCCAATTACTTTACAAAAGAAGGTCATAAAAAGCGCAACTTTCTAACAGAGTAAACCCGTCGGTGCCTTGAACTCAGCGAGTCTAGAGCTCTTTTTATTCCTTATCACAAGTGAGTCGTACTCCAGCTCTAACAAATTACCGCTTTAAAAGATACGTCGCAGCCGTTATCTTCGCCTCGCCCACACGTAGCCGAGTTTTATTACATTAATATTATCAGTTACCACGTTGGCTATACTGAAAATAAACAGCATTGACAACCCCTCAGAGCCTCGTTTCAAGTTTTGAAATTACCACTTAATTTAATCCTGTTAAAGTTTGAAAATACATAGAACGTGTTGCGCTTTTTGTATATAATGGTTTAAAGTACTGTTTTATTGAATTTCTTATACCAGAATAGTAGATACGATGCAGACGCAGTTTGACATTTTAATAGGAAGATCTAACAAATAAAAGCTGTAAGTACTTCAATGAGTAGGCTCCAATAAATCTGAGAAGTCATCCAACTACTCTAACTTGGCATCAAGAGGCAATTACATTAGGCGAGTTGAAACGAAAACGAAATATCAAAATGAAGAATGCGGCGATCGAAACGTTGGCCGTCTGACATCTTTCCCGAAAGCATTCGGTCTATACTGAAATGTGGTTTGCAAAAAGAGAATGCGACATCAAAGCGTTGGCCGTTGAGGCGATCCGGTCGACGGAGACGTGATACGGTTTAGAAATAACCACAGTAGTCGCAACAAGAGCTGTCGACGTCTCAAGACAAGCTTGCTATCGCCCACGGCGATGCAACTGCGAATGTCCGTGTCGAATCCACCGTGAATTATTTCAGTGGACTTGTTACGTTCCATTTCAGTGAGCGTTTACACTGCCTTCGCTTTTGTGTCGATAATAACTCACCGGACAGCCGGTTGTCTCCATAAATTGGTTCATTAGTAACCATTCTTATTCATAACGACGTCGTATGCGACTTTATTTTGCGTTAACGATTTAAGAAAAACAAACATTTACAAACTCTTCGTTGTTCAAAATTATCCATTCTGCCTGTATCCATATTTTATGCAAATAAATGGATTTTATGTAAAACTATGTTTCATAAAAATTTAAAGGATATCATCCATAAAAATTCGTTTCAAAGTTCTATTTTAAAAGCGCAACAATTTTTTTAGTTTGGAGGTATCTATATATGTGGAGGTTGCGTTATTGACGCCCCCTCCTGAAATAATTACACGTTATGCGAGTTCCGAAAATTACACGAATCCCCCCTTGTAGAGCCGAGCGTGGCGGCGCAGCGGTAATGGCTCGTTAAAGTTGATGAGAGCTTGCGCCCTCGCCCGCCTCGCCGCCTCGCGAGGAGCCGCTGACAGCACGCCTTCCTTCCTGACATACAAAACAAGTTCGGCGGTTCCACTACACCGCCTTTGACATCATTTCCCGCAATATCCTACCCAGATATGGCTTTTATATACGTTCAAAGCAAAACGTTCAAATACATTTCAATCAATCATAATTATTTACATTTTATTACAGCTTTATGTCGCATGTTATTGACGTGCGCACATCACGTCAACCAGCGTGAATGTTAACGCACTCGTTAAAGATGAAAATAGTTACTTATTCATACCGAATAGGTACGTTTGTACCGATGTCGGTGACATAATAAATGTCAACTAGATCAAAATACTACTGGCGGCGGCGGTGCAATGCACAGCGAGGCTTTACCAATCCCTCTAATTATATCTAACGGGCCTCGGTGCCCGTTTACACCGAGACATTAAAATTAACTGCCGAGTGCGTTTGATCTTTCCATTAGAGCATCACTATAAATAAAGCTACTTATAAAAAGACTACAAAGTAATGAGTCAATCTTCCGTTCTAAATGGCATGATATTTAAAACAATGTAGGTTACCTATCTCTTATTGTGTAACTCGATAGCTCGAAGAAAGGCTCCGTGCTAGATCTCAATAAAGGTAAAGAATATCGCAGAACATTTACTTTGCTTTAGAATTTGCTACTTTGGCATTTCGCAGATCAAAATATTACGCTTGGTAAAACTCGTTCAACTTCAGTAACATTTCGGTGCGGGCTTAATAAAATTTTCGTGGCGAAGCGAGGCACAAGGCAAGCCACGAACGAGACTGGCAAAAAGTCAACATGAGTTTTCGTTTATTTGCAGTGAGATAAAAGTCGCACGCGCTGCATTGTTCTACAAATGGTGTGTAAAACAAAAGGCAAGCGCAGGCGCGCGTCCGCGGACGACCGACATCGGTCATAATTAATTGCACTCATTCGCAGAAATCTGTCGACAAACAAACACACCGGCGGTGAAATGTCGTTTTATCACTCGCCGCCGTATTCATAAATAAGTTTTAATATCAATAAAGTAACTCATGTCACTTCAATTAAGTTGACGGAAATATCTTGCCTTGTCTCGTTCCGATTGTAAACACGGCCGGACAACAAGAGACATGATTTTGGATTCAAATATTTTAATCTCTATTACATTCGTTCGGATAATTTTATGTACCCGTCGTCAACAACATTATTTATATTTAATGTTGACACTGATATCTCAATAATTTGTGATAACACTGAAACAAAAGGATATAAAAAGTTGTTCCTTTGATTTTGTTTGGATACGCTACAAGATATTTTCGAGACAAGATTATCTTCGCCTCACGAAGCGAATTTTATTTTTGCCTTCTACAAAAAACCAACAATCCCCTATGTAAGAAAATCATTCTGAAATATCGCCGCACATCGTTCCACGCTCTAGTTACTGCGAAGAAAAATGAACATGTACGTTAACAGAGCAAAGCAATAGCACTTTACCCATGGGTCCACCGCCGCAACCTCATAGTATCACCATGATTGAGTCAATAAAACACCGAGGCACCGAGGAGCACTGCGATCACATGAGCTAAATGCAACCACCTATTATAGACCTTCCAATACTCGACTTTCTGAATCCTCCATCCCTTTCCCACATAAGAATAACGAGCGAGATAAAAATATGGTTATCGAGAGCATTGTATTAGTGAAGAATATTCTCACTCTCAGGCAAAGTGCCAATGAAAATCGAACGAGCTCCTAACAGCGCAGTTTGTTCTATCCGTAAAAGCTTAGCACTTGCCTTTACTGCAATAAACGTTAATTTTTGCTGTACTTTGACTATGGTATTGCTATTTATGTTTAACAAGGTCCTGGAAAAGTCATCGTTGAATATGTAAACTGCTTGTGTTAGTTTTTAGAAAGTACATAAACAAAGTTGTTTACTGGAAGAAATTTATGGTTCATTTCTCGTATGAGAACTTGCGAAATAGCAAGAGGAAAAGAAGTTGGAAGATAACGTATGTTTTTACAAGGAAACAGCTTCGCTATTATACTTACGTCCTACTTATAAGATTTTTACGCAGCAATACGGAGGATAGCGTAAATCCTCGTGAATGTTTTGCTATATAGCAAATGTGTTTCTCTCCACCTTACTATTTGTAGATTCTTATTCTCCCCAGCTGCAGCGTAACAAAAGGAAATAATTTCTTTTTATTGTCATGACATACATTCGGACAGTTTGTTTAATAAACCAGTGCACAGCGCGTGTATGCCTAAAAATTTACAGGAAACAAAAATCAGGGCATTTGTATTCAAAGTAGAATGTTGGGAGGTACGTGAGTTAAGAAGTGTTGGAAATATTTTACACTTTGTTGTCAACACACAACTGTTTGGAAGACGACAGTTTAAACAGGTCCACGTATTGGGAATCAAATGTAAAGACAAAGGATACTTCTCGTAAAATGCAAGTTGCAAAGAAAGTCAGTTTAGCAAACTGTATAAAATTTATTACGTTAACTGAAACGCGGTTGGATTTCAATTGTTCAAGCTAAAGTTTTGTAGTAGGGAATAAAAATGTATGAAGTGAGCAAATATTTTATGAGAAAGGTCTGTGAACCATATTCCCTATTATTATATTTGCAGAACTCCGCATGCGGTTTTGAAAAGTTAGTCAACAGCAGCGGTTTTGAGGGCGAAAACAAATATTTACCGGGGCAGGATTTGGTAAAAAACTAAACATAAAGCAACTAACATAAAATAACTATCACAGAATTCACAGATTTAACCAACACAAAATATGGCAACAATTTAATAGGTAATAATAATTATTTTTATGGGATTTATCAATATGTATCATAGTAATTTTCCAAAAACTAAACAAGAATATAATTAGATTTTGCTTTTTCCTCATAGGATTCTCCATGAGCATGACACATAATAATCACCATCAAAAGGGTTGCTATAACCCAAAACTAGAGGCATTTCATGGCACCGACCCACATCCTATCAAAAGAATGTCACAGGATAAATCGTCACACGCAACAACAACAAAAAAAGCGACGTATCATTATGACGCGTTATTAATCATTTCGCACAATACACGTCAGTTTCGTTTAGGGGAGAAAATAAAGGAAGGCTTGAGCTATTATACCAGCGGAATGTTTGGTTTTATAGCTGTTAAAGGACGTATGCCGATTCGAAAGGATACGGCAACCCATTTTCTTTGACGGCAATGGTGTAATATCTTCATTTTTATTGGGATAAAAATTGTTGCAAAGTTATATAATGGTTATATAACGGCAAATGATACTACACGGTCAATTAAAACATCGTGAGGAAACCTGTGTAAAGCCTGTCCGCATTATGCAAGCGCGGGCCTAATCCCCCTAAAATGAGAGCAGACCAGAGCTACGCCCAGCAGTGATAATGGCAACATTGATGATAGAAGTTGTTATAATAAGTAAAAACCTATGAGATATCAAACGATACTCAGACAGGGTCGGAATCTTGATCCGCTGAGAAAAATTAACGTCCTTTTCAAATGCTGATGCTGAGTTGATGATGTTGTCATTATAGATCTCGCAACTTTTAAAGAAATGAATAATGTATACACTTACCTGTGCAGTGATCTACTTTCATCTTACTTACCATTTATTTACCATTAAGTCGTCCTACACAAATAAAAGGGAATGCTTATCGTTGATCGCATTGTTGGACGATGTCCTAGAAAACATAATCTTAGGTACTTTAAACAAGAATTTGATTTGAATTTGATTTTGTTTGTGTTTTAAAAAAGAGGGCGTTATCAATTTGAATGCAGAATAATTGGTATAATATAAATAAACAAAATATAATTTATTTGTTACAACACAGTAATTTTTAAGTTAACCTATGGCAATTTAGAATTTGGCACGAATTATCAAATCAAAACTAAGTCTTAAATAAGGTTTTAATATTGCTACGTAACGAGTTATAAATGGGAAATAATAAGTAACTAATTTTGACGACTGATTATTTTAAATCCAAATGTCATTGCTCCTTGTGGAACAAAAAGGTCTTGACTTCTACAGCTAATAATGATTTAACGCATCGTTTTTCTAGTCTAATTTTAATGAATGCGTGTAGGGTGCATTGAAGTCATGTAAAACATCACATTACGCGTGTCGCGACTGGGTCGTCGCTCGCCACGGTCGCAACAACTCAATTACGCACCTAAAATAGCAGTCGCTATGTTGTGGGTGGTCCAACACCCGGAATAGACAAGTGAACGTTCAAAACGGTTGTAATAAGCGGATCTCCGCGATTCATGTTCGTTTTTTTTAACAACATTTAGAACTAGCTGATCGTTTCATATTGACGTGTTCAGTTTTGTACCTTATACACCTTGATTTATGATAGCCTGGTAGTTTGGTCGAAGAAGTTACAACACTAATACAGTTTTGAACAGGTGATGCCAGGAGGTTTGTATGATTAATAGTCGTCGTAGTTTTGGTTATAGTTCATATTATTATTATTGTTTTAAACGCTTTGGTATGTTTTAACTGCTGTAAATAATTGAAAACCAAAGTTGCTTTGAAATAATTTGACAGTACCTGACCTAACACACGATAATTAATCTTTGTGTGCTTAACTGCTAATGTTAATATTAGAAAGTGATCTCCTGTCAGGCTAATCTCCGGGCGCCATTTTACATCCATCTTCTCGTCTGCGCGAGCGCATGACAGCGTCGCGTTTGTTTGAGATGCGCTTCCTGTCGTCGGACCATGTTTGTCTAATTTTCGAACAGTTTGTTTAGTTGAAAAAGTTCAGATAGGCGCGCAAATTGATGCAAGTCACGCGCAATGACAGGTACTTTGTGACAATAATATTCGTTGCTTTAAATATAAATATGGCTCGTTTAACTTGAATAATTTTGACAGTCCAATAAATTGAAATATTTGATCAAATAGCTAACCTAAAAACAGATAAGTTCCAAATAAACAACTTATGAATACATTTAAAATTCAATTTTAAAGGGAAACTGACATGAACTTATGGTTGAACGCAATACTATTGCCACCGGTTTGTAAACCAAAGCCCCTAATCCGACTTGGTTATAAATCATGTACAGACAATAGAAGGTAGTGGTTATCGTAAAATAATTTACCTAAACAAATCGACAGTTACATTTCTCCCACAGTGATAGTAATAAAATAAAATCGGGTTGCGATTGCACGGTGCCGAGCACGATGCTGTCCTAGCTACGATTTATAAGCCAGTGATTCATTCCACTGTTGACAGTTATAGCCCCAGTCGGATATTGCACTTTTGCACCGCATTCCCACTTCTGAATTATGGGTTATAATAACCGAAGACGGCCTCCACATTGAATGTGACACTTAAAAAAGTTTTACTGACAAAAAGTAACCAAAGAGGTTACGATATAAAGTTTGCTAATTCATCTCTAAAACTTTCTACTGCTTTGTAGTGCTTCCGAGCGATAATAATATCATTCCATTTCACCTAAATTGACCTTTAGATTGAATAGACTTTAAATATAATGGAGTTCGTTATACGCATACTCCTAAACCCAAGTTAAGCACGACTTCAACCGGTTACCATAAAAACAATAAACATAATTTACAACTGGTGGTTGTTTTTATATTTATTTATACTACGTTTAGTTCTACGCAAGTCCTATAAAATGTTCCGTAAATTTCTATCGAATCAGACAGTTCTGGGACTGATCGCTCTTCCCGCCCATATTTATAGCTGTTTGATTTATTTTGTTATCTCTTTATTGCCCTTCTAACGACAAGCATTCTACTCTGAAGATTAATCACTCACGTCAACATGATTTAGCAGAGCAACCGATATTTAATGTGCACTATTTAGATAGAATACGATCCCCGTTTATATTTAGACGATCCACTAAGCGGTTAAATGTCCAATCGTCAAGGTAATCATTCATTATATGGTCCCATAAAAGGAGACTCGAAGGAATAATTAAATATTGTACTATAGGAGGAATGCGTTACCTGACTCTCGAGGATTTCACTGTAAATCGATAGACCGGTGTCCTGCCAATAAACGCTGCTAGTAACATGAAATTTAGAAATATTCCGCGAGTATCGCTTACCGACCGCTTTAATGTCGTAACATGCAAATGTTAATGAATTTTAATACATATAATTTCCTTCATGATTAGCTGCTGTGATCTAAGTATAGCATTACATGCTATTACTATCGGGTCCGTGTTGATGGGCGCGTGTTGAAAATTAAAAGGCTATTAAGTGTCGACCCACGCGCCGCGGCAGGTTGTGAGGTTTGTTCCCAGGCGTTGTAAAGTACATAGGTACAAGTGGTAGGTAAGGTAACAGGGCCTGCAATTGCGCGGGCCGTCGAGACACGACCGTGGGCGGTGGCGCCACGGCCGACTTTGATAGCGCAAACTTACTATTAGTGTTGTGCCCGATATCAGTTTGAAATAGTGATTAGTAGCGGCGATGTTGCCAATTTAAATAATTACAAAACCAACCAATAGTCAAAAGCCTCGGTTTTACGACTTTTAGCTTACCTAACCAGCCTCCGTTTATTAAGTAGAACTATAAAATAAGTCTTAAAAGCTAGTGTTTAGACAGACATTATTATCCAAGTGGCCCCTTATTAAACTGCTGTTAAATATTTTGATGTCAAATTGCATTTAAATACGGTAATCTACTAGTAAAATATGTGTATCCAATTTATTACAATATCTGATCTTGTATTTCACCCGATTAGATTGTAAATAAGCACGAACCACAATTCTAAAACTCAATTCAATATTTCACACTCCGTCCCCACAATTCAAATAGCCATGTTATTTTATTGAAACAACATGTGTTTTATAGTATTAATATATTAATTTATATTAATACTATGAAAGAAAGATTGGATTTGGTGTTTGTTTGTATTGAATAGTCTCCAAAACGACTGGACCGATCTGAATAATTCTTTCACAATTAGAGTGCTACATTATTCGTGATAATACATAAGCTATATTCTTTATCCACCCATGCAAAGCTGGGGCGGGCGGCTAGTTTTCTTATATGTTATAAAATAAACGGAATGTATCTATGTAACTGGTATTATGGTCTATATGTTATATTATTAAATAACCCGACATTAATTGCTAACAAACATAAGCACTCCTCATAGCGTTTAGTAATATACAGTAATGTCCGTATTCCATTAGGCGAACAAAATAAAAAGACTTAATAAAAGTAACCAACGAGCGTTGCAAATCATTAAAACGTCGACAGCCGTATTTCACACATTTACCTTTTGTTCTGTTATTAAAATGAATATTTAATAACCATGTCTGATGATGACGTATGTTTGAGTGTTAATGCTAACGTGTTTTCGCATTGGTTTAAATCGAATACAGGGAATGAAATATGTGGGAATTTAATCACCTCTCTCTGGTGTTTTTTAGCGGAACTTCAAACATTGTTACTTGGAAATTGAGCGTGTTAAGACCGAAATAAAGCCCACGATTGTCCGATTTCTGTACTAGATTTGATTCTAGACTTAAACAAAAAGAAGTGAATGATAATAATAAAGTATTTATTTGTTAGTAGACGGTTTTTAATTCGTTGACATTTTCACAGTCGAGGCTTGGTGTTTAAACTTTTGAAACTAGATGGCGTTGGCGTCGAATTAGATGACGCTATGGTTTCGTTACCGCGATTTGGTTGGGTCGGCCCTTGTTTGAGAGTTTATTCGAAATGAAATGATAAATGATTGTTTATTATATTTTTGAAAGTGATTCGTACTTAATTGTGACGATAACTTAGTATAACCAATGTAATTAGTAAGCTAAATGCTTAGTAAATATTCCCATCTTTCGCCGTTCGGTGTGTATTTGTGTAATATTATTATGAAAAAAAGGAAATATTTGGTTTAAAAATTGGATGGAAAGCTGGGCCTAGTTTAGCAATTCGTTCGAAAATAGTATTTAAATAGTTATAAATAGTTAGTTAGTAGGTATTAAGGTTCTGATTGATAGAATTAATGAAATTCAATCAATTAACATTAGCGGTAAATGTGTATTTATTCATTGCTTAAATAATAAAGATACTTCGATACACAGCACAGGAGTCTAATTATCAGGTTATGTAAATAATTGTGTGTGAACCATTCACCACAAATCACACGGGATACATTGCACTAGGACCAGCAATTAAGGCACTCGCAGACTCCGAGTAGACAGCCCTGAATTTACTATCCGCCCTGTTGCCACTATTTGCATAATAATTTTCACTTATGAATAGATATTAAGGCGTTATTGCACTTATAAATATTAACGGCTAATCTCCATCGAGCTAAGGGGAGGGGCTAAAGTCTTTAAAGATGATTTTCTTGTCAGCGCGGTGACAGGCGGAATGCTTTTGCTTCTAGGATGTAATACATGATGAATGGTAATTATAATACTTCTTTAATGAGCGTTTTGTGTTGTACAAATGCGTCTATTAAGCGTGAGTCGTGGCAAATTGGTGAATAGGGGCTACTTACGGGGTAAGTCTCAACATAATAGGATTCCCGCCGTTACCGAAGATTTCATTGAAATCTTCAGTAATTCTGTATAAATTGTATTCACATGAAATTGTACCTAATCTATATGACGGCGCTTAGTTTTATTAGTTAAAATTATTTAGTTTAGCGTCACCTAGTTTTGTTGCGGTGGACTAGAAATGGAAGTGGCGCCATCTCTGGTGTAACGCTGGTAACGTGCGCTGCTTGCTGATTGGTTGTTAGGCATTTGGCGGCAACCAATCAGCGTTTAGCACATACCGTCCGATGGAGGCGTTAGTGGGAGCGCGCGGACATGCTCGGAGGAGTTCAGTTGTCGTTTGGCATTAGCAGCGTTCGTTACTAAGCGGAATACCGTGTCCCCCGCGTTATAAGATTACTTTGACATTATTTAAAGTTAAAGTTAACAAGTTATTTAATAAAGTGCTGTGATTGTACGTGTAATGTCTTATTCTCCTCGCCCGCTATACCCACGCCGCAGAACCATGTCTGATGAGGCTCGCCATACCTATGAGCCGACATCAGAAGTGGGATGCGAAGGGCCAAACATTGAGGAGACGCGAGAAAAACAGCGACGTCCAGAATATACTGCATCGAACGTTCTCTCTGGAATGGAGGCGCTGCTTTCTCGACTACTGACTGCCACACAATCATCGGCAATGGGGAACCATAACCCTACTAAGTTCATTAAATTTGACCCCGACGACGAAGACGCTGATGTTGAAGGTTGGTGTAAGCTTACTGAAATAATTGTTACTAGCAAGAAATTGGAAGGCATTGACTTGCTTCTTGCCTTAACACAATCATTAAAAGGACGTGCGGCCACTGCAATGACTTCACTTAGTCTGGTAGAAATGACTTGGCCACGTGTGAAAGAACTACTGATGACCAAATTTGCGCGGCCCATGCTACCTCAAGATTATTTTGATGACATACTGAGATTCCAAATCTCTAACAAAGAAACCGCATGCCAGGCAGCAACACGACTTTGGAGCATAGTGGAGCGTATTCCACGCATAACAATGCCTGAAGATATCATAACCGGATTTATTATGTCTGTCCTCTGCTACAAGGATAATTTGATAAAAAAAGAACTGAATGGATTAGACATAACCACAAGAGCGCAGTTGTTTCGAAAACTGAACGGTATTTCGAACAAAAGAAGACAAGATGGTAGCGACCACGACTTTGAACCAAAGCGATTCAAAAGCAATGATAAAAGCAACGATACCAGATTTAAAGGCAACTGTCATCGCTGTGGAACTTCGGGACATAAACAAGTGGATTGCAAGAAACCTCGAGCTGATCGGAACCTACCATCAACATCCAAGGAAGGCACAGATACGAGATCCTGCTTCGTGTGCGGCAAGCCAGGCCACATCGCTCCAGGATGTCCGGAGAGGGTGGTCAAAGCGGTCCACGTATGTAACCATCAGACTGCAAGAAGTACGCTGGCAACATCATCGGGTGAGCTCGTCCAATTTTTATTTGATAGTGGTTCCGCATGCTCTTTGATTAAATCAGAATTGATTTCTAAGTTCCCCGGTACTTTGCGCAAAGATAAGATATTCCTTTCTGGGGTAGGCCAAGGAAATGTTTTATGCGAATCTCAAATTCTCAGCGATATAAAGGTCGAGGGTATTGAACTCACAGTTTTATTTCACATTGTGCCATCTTATAGTATTTCGGAATCTGTTATTTTAGGTAGAGATATTCTCCAACAAGGAGTAAGCGTTCAGATTAGCGATGACAAAATCCATTTCAAAATTACGAGAAATTGTAACGTGTGTAACCTTGATATTTTTGCGGTTGATACTGACCTTCACGGGCAACATAAAAACACATTGCTAAATATCCTTTCCAAATACAAAAATTCCTTCATTGACGGTATTCCCACTCGCCGTGTAAATACAGGGGAAATTAACATCAATTTGATAGATCCCAACAAGAAAGTACAAAGACACCCCTATAGGCTATCAGCTTCAGAAAAAGAAATTGTACGAGAAAAAGTACAATCTCTTCTAGACGCGGGCGTTATTCGCGAAAGTAAGTCCCCCTTTGCTAGCCCTATATTACTCGTCAAAAAGCATGATGGGACAGACAGAATGTGTGTCGACTACAGGGAGCTTAACGCTAACACTGAACCTGAACACTACCCGCTTCCACGTATTAACGAACAAATTGACCGCTTAAATGGCTCTCATTTCTTCTCAACCCTAGATATGGCTTCAGGGTTCCACCAAATTTTGGTCCATCCCGATTCTATTGAGCGTACAGCCTTTGTGACACCAGACGGTCAATATGAATATCTCGCTATGCCATTCGGCTTGCGAAATGCGCCATCGGTGTACCAAAGATGTATTAACAATGCGTTAAAACCTGTCATGAACTTTACCACCGCTTATATGGACGATGTTTTATGTTTTTCATCAGAAATATCTGAGGGTTTACATCGCCTAGATTTAGTTTTAGAATCACTGACTAAGGCTAGGTTCTCTCTTAATATTCACAAATGCAAATTCATGAAAGAAGAAATAAATTATCTCGGTTATTCAATCCAAGCTGGTAAAGTGAGACCAAACATCAAAAAAAATACAAGCTTTGGTTAAAGCCCCGACGCCTAAAACCGCTTCTCAGGTACGCCAATTTCTAGGTCTAGCATCATATTTTCGGCGTTTCATACCGAATTTTTCAAAGGTAGCTGGTCCCTTATACCCCCTGACTAAGTTGAAGGGTCCTATCAAATGGGACAACCGACATGACGAGATTCACAAAAATCTTGTCAAAATACTCACTTCAGAACCGGTATTGACCATCTTCAACCCCGATTTACCAGTTGAACTGCATACTGATGCCAGTTCTGATGGTTACGGTGCTATACTTATCCAGAAAAAGGATAACGTACCCCATGTCGTCGAATATTTCAGTCGCCGCACTACTGAGGTAGAATCCAGATACAACTCTTACGAACTTGAGACACTGGCTGTTGTGCGAGCAGTTGAACATTTTCGACACTATCTCTATGGACAAAATTTCACGGTTGTAACTGACTGTAATGCTCTGAAAGCCTCCAAATCGAAAACTGATTTGACCCCTCGAGTACACCGCTGGTGGGCTGACTTACAAGCCTATTCATTTGATATTGTCTATCGCGAGGGTCGTAATATGGAACACGCAGATTTTCTTTCACGAAATCATCCCCCAAAGATTGATGATCCACCTCCAACAACCTCCAAGAAAAATGTTAACTTTGTTGAGTTACACAAAGGCTGGCTTACAGTAGAGCAACAAAGAGATCAGGAAATTCAGGACATTATCCAAAAGCTCAGTAACAATGAGCTTCCGGATTCTGTAGCTCATACATACGATGTCAGAAATAATGTTCTTTATAGAAAAATTCAAAGAAATAGGTTCACTAGTTGGCTACCTGTAGTACCCCGGTCGCTCACTTGGACCCTTATTAATCATGTTCATACCGAAGTTCAGCATCTTGGTCATGAGAAAACTTTAAACAAGTTGTACGATCAGTATTGGTTTCCCCAGATGTCCAAAAATGTTCGCAAGTTTGTGGACTCATGCATTGTATGTAAAGCATCTAAAGGACCCTCAGGAGCTCAGCAAATTGAACTACACCCGATCCCTAAGCCCAGCATCCCTTGGCACACTATCCACATTGATATTACTGGGAAACTTACAGGCAAGAGCGACAGAAAAGAATACGCATCAGTAATTATAGACGGGTTTACTAAATACGTTCTCCTTGAGCATACGACCTCCCTAGATGCTTGTAGTGCAGTAAATGCTTTAAGAAAGGCTGTCACTCTTTTTGGTTCTCCAAAACGTGTCATAGCTGATCAGGGTAGAAGTTATGCTAGTAAAGATTTTAAAGAATTTTGCAGTGACCACGGGATAGAACTCCATTTTATTGCAACTGGTTCAAGTAGAGCTAACGGGCAAGTTGAACGTGTCATGCGTACGCTCAAAGGTCTACTCACTATTGTAGAAAATGATCCTCATAAAGTCTGGCGTGATGAATTAGGAAACGTACAACTTGCTTTAAACAGCACGCGATCTCGTGTTACCGGTTATTCTCCTACAGAACTCATGTTCGGTATAACAGCTCTCTCACTGGGGGAAGCGAGAGTTTCACCGCGATTAGATTTTGACAAACAATTAAATTTAGAAGCTATTCGAAACATTGCGTCTAAAAATATTCAGAAAGCTGCCAATTCAGATGCACTGCGTTTTAATAAGCGTAAAGCAACGGTAAAACCATTCGAGGTAGGGGATTTCGTTTTCATCAAATGTAGTGAGCGTAACCAAACCAAATTAGACAGAAAATTCAGAGGTCCTTTCATTATTACTCAAGTTTTAGAAAATAATCGTTACGAATTGAAAAGCATTTTTGGCTCTAATCGTCTTTACAAATACTCTCACGAAAATTTGCGCGTAGTACCGAGAGGTTATGCCGGTTTAGCTGAAATTTCGGAAACTTTAACCAATTGTGAAGATGATGATGAGTCCGTGACGGCGGTAATTGATAACGATGATGATGAAAGTGTTACTAAGTTGGGGTCAGATGACGCCATGTCCAATTGTAGTGATGCTTCGACCACCTCTTCGGACATGCCTTTATCCAAATACGTTATGTAAGGAGTTCAATTCTACTGCGTAGCTTCGCATGCCATCTTGTACTTAGTGGTTATTATCGAGGGGTAAATGAAGTTGCTTGGATGGTATGATGTCCTCAATCTTGGATGGGGAGAATAATGTTGTAACTCAATAGAGAGAGTCGAAGGGATATAGTGGTCCAGGTCGTAGTCTGGGTTGTAGACCGAAGGGCGCTATTATCCGGGCTATAAAAAGACGTATTGAGGCCAGAGAGTGAGTCGAGGGGGTGCAGTTGTCCGGGTCGTACGGACTACTGCGGTAGTCGTAGATCGAAGGGGCGCTGTTATCCGGTCTGCACTGCTCTGGTGGCGTCTATGATGTTGGTTGTCCTGTGCCCTGTCCTAGATTGGGACCATCATCAACTCCTTGAGAAAGTGCTCGATATAACGAAGTAAACCATTTGGAAGACATCACAATTATCAGGATGGACGAACGGTTAAACAGTACTAAATATGGTCATTTGTTGCAGTCATTCAAGATGATCGCCCGAGGACGTGCGAGTGTCAGTCTGGCCGTGACGGCGCTTAGTTTTATTAGTTAAAATTATTTAGTTTAGCGTCACCTAGTTTTGTTGCGGTGGACTAGAAATGGAAGTGGCGCCATCTCTGGTGTAACGCTGGTAACGTGCGCTGCTTGCTGATTGGTTGTTAGGCATTTGGCGGCAACCAATCAGCGTTTAGCACATACCGTCCGATGGAGGCGTTAGTGGGAGCGCGCGGACATGCTCGGAGGAGTTCAGTTGTCGTTTGGCATTAGCAGCGTTCGTTACTAAGCGGAATACCGTGTCACCGCGTTATAAGATTACTTTGACATTATTTAAAGTTAAAGTTAACAAGTTATTTAATAAAGTGCTGTGATTGTACGTGTAATGTCTTATTCTCCTCGCCCGCTATACCCACGCCGCAGAACCATGTCTGATGAGGCTCGCCATACCTATGAGCCGACATATACAATGTGGGGAGGACAATATGATCATAAATGAAACTTCGTATAAGTCATGATATTCCCAACCGTCACACAAAAAATCAAATGAATATATCCAGTAGTTTAGCCACAGGACATTATTTTTCATTTTAAGTATTTTCGACATGATGTTTTGTAAACAGGAGAGCACGCGACAGGTTAACGACTTACGTTGCCAGCTCGCCACTTTAAAAACCTACGCCTTTTCTATCAAATTTATTTTCTCAATGCAAATTATACTTTATGCCCGAGCCATAAGAGTCATAAAGCGTGTCATCACAGCTAGATAAGAAAATATGTATGTGCGAAAGAGATAGGTAAGTTTGCTTGTTTCCTCTTTGCTTACTTGTCGACGTGTCTAGGTTACGCGGTCAGTGTGTCACCGGACGTCCTTACTGCCTGTGACGCATTTTATTTTCTCTGGAATTTCGGATGCGCCCGCGCCCGTTTGAAGTCGCCGCGCGAGTGTTATCGTATCTTTGTTGTTGTGTTGTGTTGTGTTGTGCGAAATTTGACGCTTTGTTTTAATAGTGACAGGACACATAAACGTATTATAGGTACTTAGTTAAATAGCTAAGTGAACTTTGCGAAATTAGACGCTTAATACTTGGTGTTTCAAGGTTTTATTATTAAATAATCATGCCTCGTTACAATTATACCGCTTCGGAGTACACTGATATGATTTTAATTTATGGGGAGTGTCACGGTAATGCCGCTTTAGCTGTACGGACATACCGTGAGACCTATTATCAAGAGTGAGAAATAACATTATACGTCGGTGTAGTTTGTGTATTCAAGAACACGGCGGACATATTGAAAATAAAAAAATTTAATGACTGGCGACATAATTATGTGATCGAAAAGTGATTGTGAATAATAAATTGATCAGTGAATAACTCGCGGGTGAATGATGCCCGACTATTTGGTTAATATTCTGTGATTTGATTTGTGTAATTGAGCATTAATAACAATAAGAATAATGGCGCCAAACATTACGTCGCTGCGTCGGCCACAGCTTTAACATGAATGAAACCAAGCTGCGTTGCCATTCTTATCGCAGGTCAGTGTACCATTTTTATAAATGGTGTTTTATTTTGTTTGCAGTTTTAAGCTATTTAGTTTGTAAGAAAATTTATTTTTTTTTAATTTCCATGTTCGGATTTATTTGATAGTTTACAAATGTTTCTATAAACCAGTATTGCCAGTGTTTTCATTTAAAGTCATATTGTCATCTCCACATTGTATATAAAAAACAACAAGAGTACTCGCATAAAGCAAAACAATAATATCGTATCGTATTTTATGGATCAGATGTAAAAAAAATAACCTTTATAACAAGTAACAAATTACATTCTATTTTTGTTTACATTATTTAAAATAATAATCATTCTTTAATAGATAACACTATCTTTAGCACAGACGTATCGAATACATAATATCCAATTTCATTTCCAGAATGTACACTCGGATCTCCAAAATAAAGCTGTTATCATTTCACGTATGTTAATACAGCACGTCTGATTGACGAACCAATACAGCAAAAGATCAAAATAAACTCTACCAAGAAACAGATAACGAGTAATGAAGCAATTTCAATGTAAAAATCTTTGGGGTTCCTCAAGCCATCGGAACAGGTATTGGTGAACAGTGATAAAGTTATAAAATCGCTTGGCGTGATGCGTGACCGCACTCCCAAACGCTGCTATCTCCGGGGGTGTTTTATTGAAAAAGTTCAACCCGTGATCTGACTGCGTAAAGACACGAACCAGTGAAATATGAATAATATTATAAGCTATGTCTTTGGCGAATACCTTACGGAATCCGAGGAAATTTGGTTCGGTGTATTTTATGCGTAAGTTCGGCTAAAGTGCTATCTCATGTAAAAGTTCGTGCAGGTACGGGCTTATTATATCTTTGAAAGGAATAAGGCTTTATTTATGTGTCCGATGGGTGGAGTATGGTTTAGATAGTTTAACTTTTTTGTTTACGATTTTGGTACCTAAATATTTTTGCTTGGGTTGTTTATATAGATCAGTCTAAGCACGAACATAAACCTTAGTTACGAATATATTGCAGCCTGTTACAATATTTATGATAATATATAATAATATAAGAATTAATTATGTATTTGTTATCAGAGCGAAAAGACACGAGGCCCCTTATATACACAATAAAATAATATTAACTTCTTAACGACGCGGCGACGCTATAAACACACGAGTGATATTATGGACTTGTTACTGTATTAATTTTAATATAATAATTACTAAAGATATATGTTTTACATACATACCATCACGCCTGTCGTCCTAGGAGGGTTAGGCAGAGGTGTACTAAATGTACACCTACATTTCATAACTAAGTGAGTAAATATTTCATCTAGAAATTATTATTTGAACTTCCATGTAAGCATGTTTTTCCTTATGTATATAATACTAGCCTGCGTTTCTTTGTCCCTGACATTGTCTTTGTGGAATTAGTAATTGAGGTAGCTTGTTTGTTATCCAACACTAGCTTACGGGTCGTCTGATGGCGGCTACATTATCCTATGGACGGCTGCCACACCAAAGGTTCTTCGGGACACAAACTTTACCAAATTTAATCTAAATTGACTCAGTAGTTTTAGCGAAGAGTTCACAGATAGCCAAACCTACTTTCATATTATAATATCAGTTTAATTTTCACAAGTAATTATAATTATATAAATGTATATACATACCTATTAGCTATTTGCAGTAAAAATGCGAAAAGCATGTCCCATACGAAAACAACACAATGTTACTGTCATATGGTATTATTGTGTTGTTACTAACAATAAAACCCACTTATTTTTTATTCTTGCTGCCAAAAGCCTTTATGATTCTGTTTACTTGGACGTAGCTGTACAGCCGATACTAAGTTGTATTAAGTTGTAGATACATCATTCTTTGCTTTCTACGTATTTACGTATAAACTGCACACTTGGTTGGATCTTGTACTTGTAATAATAAGACTGTATTTTACTTTAACAATACGTAGATTTACTAATTGTATAGCCCACGCATAAATACAATATTTTCCCAAGAAACCCGCTCTAAATATCATCCGCTCATAATAAAAATGGTATTAAGGAACGTAACTCAAACTTTAAACTACATTTAAAACTTGATTTAATAGTTCAATGGCTGGGGGTATCCGTTGGTAGGTGTCCTATTTTTAATTTAACACCTTTAAACTGGCTACAGAAATGTTGGCCAAAAATATAATGTATATAGGTTATTTTAAAGTTATTTTGAATGCTTGCAAGTTTTTTTAGCAGATTAGAATTGACAAAACGGCTTATCTTTTATCAGTATAAGTTGGGCGTAAAACGACACGCTTAGGGCTCAAAGCGAGAGCTTCATACGAAGGGCTATTAATCACATATTCGGAGCCACCGTCAATCAATCTTGTGACATCCGCAAACGAAGCAGTTTGCTCGCTCCACGTCGTTTACATTGCCTGTCGGGCTAGGAATTAAGCGAATCATAATACTTGTACTTATCAAGTGTGTTGTGCTTTCTAATCTTTTCTGCCCCGTATCGAATTTTTTTTGCTTAGATCAAATGTTTGGGTTCATTGATCTGCTTTCTTATATATAATATTATAATATTTGCAATTATATTTTGAGTAGGTACTGTATAATTTAGAATACTATATTGATCTTAAAATTTTACTCTCTGCTCTCAGTCATCATTCTATTGTCCAGTAATACTGAACATTTTTAAATAATCTTGTTGGTAGTCATAGCAGTTTCTTTGCAATTTTATCAACGCTTTTAGACTGCCAAACCAAACGTTTGGCAGTCAAAAAGCGTCAGCGATCAGTCATACAACTCCGCTAATCTTGGAGCCATAATCATTTGCAGCCGTACAGCCGTCGCTAAAAAAAAGATAGGGGAGGAGTGGGGAATGGCAATACCACAATTAAATATGTGCAAACAGTTAATTTGTAACGACTTAATTAATATATATTTCAATATATAATTGCTCTTGATTGATCACGGGCGCGTAATCACACGTAACAAATTACTTAAATACATAGTTTGTTAGTAAGACCTCGCCGTGTGGTCTGCTGAAAGCTAGTGGATGTCGTAACATTGACTCAGAAACTATCCAATATGACGGATTTTATTTATTTTTTAATTTAACGGGCTAGAAGACTTGTGAAGCATTTAAAATCTAAGAACAAGCGTAGGTGAAGGTTTTCTTATGATGCTGATTTCTGACACTTACGTCAATATAAGACATTTAAATGATACTACGTCATGATCACGGACAGATGGACAGTCTGCATAAACGTTGTAAAGAAACTGAGTTCCCGTCTCCGTTAAAGTAGTAGGTAGGTTTTGATTGTTCAGCAGTGTCAATATCAGCGTGTCTTGGAGACACCCGTGTATATCATAGTTGTAGAGAAATTCGAGGCTTATGTAACAAAGGCCGGTTAAAAATTAACAAGACCTCATTAGTACTGTTTAAAAAGTATTAAATACTTCATTATTAAAACAAAACAAACCGTTTTAAAGATCCAAACATATTTCAAAATTACAGCTCGCGTGAAAATTGTTAATAAAAAATATCTTAATTGTAATGGATGGCGTGTTTTGTGATACGACAATAATAAATTACCTCGTAATTATATCGCTCAGACCGTGTTTACCATAATGAGTGGAGATAAAGTGGTACGTAATAATTTCTCTAGCATTTACCTTAATAATGGCATAGAACGGGTAGTGATATTGGTAAAAATATCGGCATGGCATCTAGCTTTATATTGAAAAGATGACGACCCAAATAATCCAGCAGTAGTTAATACTGCCTTCTGTGCTAAGGGTCCCGGGTTCGAATCCTGGTAGGGACAAATGTTTGTGTGATGAGCATGAACATTTGTATCCATGGATGTATCTATGTATGTATTTACAAAAAAAAAAAATAGGTATGTAGTACATCAACCAACTAGTATCCGTAACACAAGCCTCGTTGCTTAGCTCGGGACTAGATTGCGCTGTGTGTCATAATGTCCAGGTATATTTATTATTTATTTATTAAAAGTGTAGAGAATATTTTGTACCCGTTATTACGCCACATATTATTGCGAAGATATAGAAGAAGTACCTACATAAAACAAAAAAGCAAAAAAGAGCAGTCAATTTCGACCACTAATCCGTATAAAACATCGTATGCTAATAAAAAATACACTATATTAAAGTCTCCTTGAGTATTTAATATCATATATTAAATGTCGTGGATTTGACTAATGAATAAAGTCTCTTAGGTATTGTTTATTAGACTCTATTTTCTTTAATAAAAGTAATTAGTAAAAGTAATTGGGTATCTCGTTTCAATAAAATTACAACCATTGCGATTAATTGATAAGCAAATATAATAAATGTTGCACAAAGTTAAAGTTTGCACAATAACAGTGGCCCAACGCGTAGAGTCTTCACGTACAGTTTTTATTTAGTGTTCTGTATTTGGTTTCCAGATATACCGGACAGTAACACAAGTCTTGATGATTTTATTGAATATACATATAATACTGCAGGTAGCCTAGTGGCGAGACCAGTGGACTGAGATGCCAAAGGTCTCTAGTTCAAACCCAAGGCACGCACCACTGACTTTTCGGAAGTTATGTGCGTATTTATCACATGTTCAAACGGTGAAGGAAAACATCGTGAGGAAATCTGCATGCTTGAGAGATTTTCTCAATAGTATGTGAAGTCTGCAAACCCGCAGTAGGCTAGCGTGGTGGACTACAGCCTAATTCCTCCCAAATAAGAGGAGATCCGGGCCCAGCAGTGGGACGATAATGGGTTGATGAATATGATGATGATGACATATAATACTATACGATATCATCTTTATTTCTCTTCGATATACATATATTTAACTTAATTTCTTTTATAGATAATAATAATTATTATTAGTAATTAATTAGGATACCTACCTAGAGGTCAGAGGGAATTTAACACAAACAAAAGATGGAAACATTAAACATTTCTGCATTAGTTTGCAAATGTAATTAATATTCATTCGTCACCAGAATACGGCTCAATAAACGCAGTTAACAGGCACTTACAACATTGTTTAAACCATGCTCGTTTTAATTAACCGTTCATGTATTACGAAGCATGTAATAAAAGGTTTCAAATTAAATAGCACACAGCCATTGTTTTTGCAATAGCTATCATTGGCTCTCTATATTTTTGTTCCATCCAATATTAATGAAAGCATAACAAGAGACAAGTTGTAATTCAGAAATGGGAGAAAAAATATTGTCTTTTGTTATATTTTTTTGCTTTTTGTTTTTGTGCGCGGCTGACATGTTTAATTCTGAAAGGATCTTGATTCCAAGACCCAATATACTTTCAGTATCTCTTTCTTCGTCTGCTCATTGGAGAAAAAATATAATGAAAGAATCTTGGGTAAAAATGTGTCTTCAATTTTAATTTTTCAATACTTTCTTGTTTATTATCTAAAATCACATCCAATCACGACATACTCAACCTTACAAACACAGCATAAACTTGTTAGTTGAAGTAACACTTATTTCTTCGAACAAACACTGATTCATCACTCAGGAGAATCAATTGGGCTTGTTAGATATGATCGTGTGCTTAGGAAGTCGGCTAACTATAGGAAGGGCTTCCGTCCAAGTGTTTAATCCATTATCGACGAGTCATCATCGAACAAAACAACATCCGAGATAATATCTGTTTCCGACTCAATACTAAACGAAGTTTATATCAGAAAACATTTGTAGGAAATGAATGTAATTAGAATCATAATCATTTGGTTTATTTAAAACAAAGCAGTTTATTAGCGAGTACCAGATGCAGTTAATGTTTAAACCGCTTCTATATTGGATGTAGCAAATATAAATTGGTAAAAAGCAAACGTACAGAATTCGTATAAAAACTGATTTTATGCAGCTGGATTCCGATTGGATTGGGACTAGGACATTTTTGTGATTGTATGTACAGTTCAATAGTAACGAATTTCATCCAGAACCCATAAATCTCTATTATGGTATTACATATTATCCAAATAATAATGACTATTTTTGTCTTTTTGTTTAATGTAGGTAGTACGTATTCTCTTATACTATCTAGTAAATACGATTATTTGGCTTCTAGGTTCTGCTTGTTGAAATCTATACATTCTGAATCAACTATACTATACTATACACAGAGCCAATGTTGAGTGTTGACTAACAGAATTAAAAACAACTGGCGCAAGAAACTGCTGTAATAGTGTGTGTTGTCAACCACAAGGACTTATAACTTGATTTGATCTCCAAAATTATAATTTACAGAAACAAAAGTAATGCAACCTCTATTCAAATTATTGTTAATTACTGGCTAAAAGCAAATTGGAACAAACGGAATCCATATTCAAATTCCCGCAGCAAAATCCTAAAAATGCTAACAAGTAATATGCCGTGATCCCATGAAATGAGATCGTTACGGGGTTTCTTTTAAAATAATTTGGATCTGCGCCAACGGCTCGGCTCGCAACTGGTGGTGGATTTAACCCTTAATGCTCACAGAATTAAAAGCTTCCATTTCTATTTACCGTCCGTTGGTTTGCATGTTAACAGAAAACCTAATATAAATTGTGTATTGTATTTATAATGTTTCTAACAATGCGTTAAATTGTGTGCAACGCTGAATTAATTGGACTACATGGCGTTTTGTGATTGCGATGGCGTTTCAGTGCTAATGTATTTATTAATTTAAAGATTAGATAAAGTACTTGTGTTTTGTTATTATTATAAATGCCAACCTGTATTAGGCTAGCGTAGTGTACCTACTATAGCTTAATCCCTTTCAAATGAGAGGAGACCCGTGCCCAGCAGTGGGACAAAGATGGGTTGATGATGATGATGATGATGATTATTATAATTATTATCAATGCAAGACTGGTCTTTAATTATCTTGAATAAGTCTAGACTTACAACGCTTTTCTTTTCAGTGTAAAGGTTTTTTATTTAAAAATAATATTAGAGATTTCTAGAAATGCCATTTCTAATTTTTGAAAATATATTGTTACCTGATTGGAAATAAAATTACTTTTTATCAATTTCTAATTTGTGATGAAAAGCTGTTTTTTTTAATTTGTTAGTTCCATTTTCAATATTATTCACATGTTATATAAGTCCTTACATTTCCATACGTTACAAAAACTTTTCTAAGTTCCAAACTTAAGTATCCTTTACTGCAGAGGGAGATCATAATAACCTAATAATAAGAAAAGTTTTTTATTACACCAAACAGAACTATTATAGCGTGCAACACAGTTTGCCAGTTAAGTCTATAAAGTTGCCGTGAGCTGACCCTTTGAGATTCTTTTATTATGGTTCCGTGGTTCGAACGTCAGTCTTTATTGCCAATAAATTTTGCACGGAAAACGTAAACTTTTTTGGCTATACGGAAAACTTTGCATTATTCCCGCTAACTCCCGTAAAAAAGGGAAAAGGGTGATTCCTACTTTATATGTAAAGGCTTATACACTCTTGTGTATCACAATCACGAAGTTGGGTGATATAGTGTTTTATTTGTTTATTGCAATATGAATTATCTATCTATATACTCATCTATATATATAAAACGAGAAGCTGACTGACTGGATGACTGACTGACTGACTGACTGACTGACATATCCACGCAGGGCCTAAACTATAAGGGTTAGAAACTTGAAATTTTGCACAGGGATTTCTTTTATAACGTAGGGGAGCACTAAGAAAGGAATTTTGAAAATTCACCCCCTAAGTGGGTAAAACGGGGGTGTAAGGTTAGTATGTAACTTGGCTGTTTTTGAAGTTATTGAATTGACATTCGGTTTGAAGGTTTTTCATTGAAAGTTATGAAACACGTGTAAAATATTTTTTCAAAAATCATCCTTTAAAGGGGTAAACTGGGGTGCAAAGTTAATATGAAATTTCTTTGATTTTCAATGAAACTTGGCGAGTGTAGTCTTTGTATGATGTAGGCATCCGATAAGAAAGGATTTTCCGAAATTTTGCCAATAAGGGGGGGGGGGGGGTAGGGGCACCAAGTTTGTACGAGACAACGTGATTCCTTGGTCCAATCTACTTCAAATTTTGCATAAACATTCTTTAATAGAATTGATGGAAGACGTATTTCGTATTTTATCGAAATTCCCAGACGGGATTAAAAAGGGATAGAGGTGTTGGAGGTGATATCAATACTCCTTAGTGCTTTTGATTTAAATTACTTTTTATTTTGACACAATCATGCTTGAAAACTCAATCCGATTTTATTCAAAAGAGGTTGAACTCACATAAAAGCTTGATGCAATGCAAATATTTTATACTCCTTAAAATTGGAGTTTCTGTTTGTAATTTCATATATAAAAGTATAGATACGGTAATTACACAAAAAAATTATTTCTAAAATGTTTCTATCTCTCTCTTCGTTCCTTCTCATTGCTGCAACAGCTGGACCGATTTTGTGGGGACTTTCACCATCGTTATAAGGAGTAACTTAGGCTATTTTAATTTAAGAACAAGAAACGAATTAGAGTTCCGTATGACTTAAAAATGCGGGAGCTGACCAATGCATGAATATGAACATTAAATTTTTCGTTAAATTTCACGCGGCGAAGTCGCGGGTAACAGCTAGTGATTCATATTGCTATATAAAAGGTATATTGTTGATATATATCAAAATTTTAAGGTATATTATTTTATGCTTTATTCAAATACTGATTAATTGACATTCAAACAACTGATTATCATATTTTTTTATAGCACGTAGCACATCTAGTTTCCAGCTAAGCAACATACATGTTTTTTTCGTAAATAAATAATTATTTTACATATATACATAGAAACATCCATGACTCAGGTAAAAATGTCCATGCTAATCACACAAACATTTGCCCCTATCGGGATTCGAAGCCAGGAAGGCTGCCTCCTGTAATGAGGGCATTACAGGGCAGCCTTTAATACCGCTCCTCTAGTTGGGTCTTTTTATTATAATTTTAATCTTTAAATAATATAAAGGATGTATGAAAAAAGAAGATCCTTTATTTTTTCTACCTTATTTTGGAAGTTATGTAAAATATTGGTAAATAGTAGATCTCGGTTAAGAAATCTTATAAATTATTTAGATGTTAATTCTTAAATAAGATTCAAGCTGACACAGAAATAAAATCAAATTATACCGTCACATGTCACATAAATATTGAACAGCTGGCTTGAAAATATATTCTTTATTAGGTATTTATGTACATAATTCTTTTTAAAACGATTGATTTTGATTATAGGTTTAGTTTCTTAAAATATCAGATTTCCAATTTGATGAATGAGGACTTTTGTCCAGTGTGGGTCTTGTTGGAAAATGAACAAAGCAATTATACGATAAAAGTATTTTGTTTCCATACACAAATTATGTATGTAACAACTTATAAAGTAGTTTGAATATAAATGATGATTAAATGAACAAGTGTTGTTCATTTCATCATCATTGTAATCAATTTAAGTTCATTTAATCAATATTGTAAGATTTGTTGAAATATTATTTAAAAAAATCTTAATACTTAACTAATATTATGAAACATCATTTATTTTGCGAACAAAATATAGGAATACAATTTTCTGAACTTCAGTGGTCTCCACTGAAAACCGAGTAAACATTATAATTATATGATGTCAAGACTTAAACAATTATAATTATATCTACTATATAAAATCTTCCCCTAAAATCAAATAAATTCAAACTTTATGTTCCAATCTATGAATTTAAAATACAAAAAAGATCCATCACAAGAAAGATCTTACTAAAACACAATATCTGTAACCAATCAAATACCGATTCGATTCTGGATTCCGATATCCAATCCGATACAAGGCAGTCGAGTCATCTCGCAGAAATATGGTATGCAATAAAATATCGATACAGGAAATTGGGAAGCAATCGGAACCATCAGGAATCCCGGACAATCGTTCGGAAAACTCATATGAATTCGGATAGCAGTCCCAATTGCCTTTTATATTCAATACCATTATGATAATTTCGGTATTATTTATTGTATGTAGCAGCATAAATCTTTACCTAGTCGTAAATATAACTTTAATGCATACGTAATATAATTATGACCGAATTGCTTTTGTGGTATTGTTGAAATTTATATGACTAGTGGACTGTGAAATCAGAGGTCTCAATCCATTCGTTTTTTTTCTTGAACTTTCTGTCGAATAGCTTGAGATGTGCTCAAAAGATAAGTAGAATATTGTGAGCAATTCTGCATGCCCGGAAGATTAGACTTCACACTGGGCAGTCTGGCCTGCCCGCACTTGGTTAGCGTGGTTTAAGGTATGTATTTGGCTGAAAGCTATGTGCAATCACTGCAAAATGCTACTAATACTACTAATAAACATATTTTATTTTAATTTTATGAGACTTTTTTTATATAAATCTCCGTTATTTTATTGGAGTTTAATGTTTGAACTCCAAACCGTATCTAGGGAAATATTAGGACCACTGCATTAGGTATTATTGAGTAGGTAGAGAGGGTTAGGGGGATTAATTAACAAGCCCAGTCCCTTGATAGGTAGGTAGTGGGTGATTCATCTATTAAGTCTATATCGACAACCAAAACAATTTCATTATACTTGATAACATCATTTAATTACTCAATTATGCCAACCATACATAATCGGATGTGGTGAAAGCAATATACATGTATTCTGAGTGAGGTGAATATCATAACAATTCTATCCATATCCAGGGTACCGCTTCATTACACGTCTATTCTATTAGAATCAGAACTTAATCTTATTAAATTCAATAGACTGCTTCGTTGGTCTTGTTGTCTTAGGTTCGGTTTCCAGGTCGAGGAAAGTGTTATTAGGGTTTACTATGAAATTTTCAGTAGCAGCCATGAGTTTGGATTCGTTCCCGGTTGAAGGCAATAGGTTTAAATAATATAATATGCCGGCAAAATGTGTGTTTACATTAGTACATCCTTGCCCATCGGAAAATACACTACATTTATACAGGATCCCAACGAAAATTGGTCCCATATTTGAAAATATATGTAGTACGTATCAAAATTATTGCAAAGCACTCCATAATCCGTACATTTAATTAATCCGCTGAAGCATTAATAACGCTAACGCGATTTGCAGCCTTGCACGAGACGCAATGTACTGCAATTGAAGCGGACAAACAAATGCCTCGTACATTCGGCCCCACAGGTTCAGCCGACGGATGAATGAGTTCGATCTCGATCGCGAGGGGATGTCTATTGGATCTGTTGATCTGTATCGAACAATAGATGTTGTCGTTGTATTGTATTGACTACGTTTGTTTTTTTATCGACAGCGACGGAAAACATTTGGCTGGAATTTTTTGTATTTTTTTGCGTGACGTGTTTTGTTTGCGTTGTAAACGGTTTATGATATAAACACAAAATGTTACATGAGGCAAAACTTGTATGCAAAATAGGCCTACTGGTTAACAGTACATAAAAATGTTATCGCCTTTTTACAACACCATGTATACGTGTACGGTGAAGAACGTGCAGGATCTTCATAGATGCATATCGAAAGATTGAATTAAAATGGCATTAATAACTAGAGATTACTTTTATGAGTTTGATATCTAATAGAACACAGCTACTAAAAAGTCTGTATAACAATTTAGTATGCTATTTTTTATGTGGCTACGAACAGGCTTGAGTAGTTTGGTTCATTGTCATTAGCGCAGATATTAAATTGACTTCATTACCCTTAAAATCGAAGCACAATAATGTCATTACACTGGTTTTATATGGAAATGGAGTATCACATTCTTTGGGGTACTACCCCAATATCATTATTTAAAGAAGTTGTTATTTTATAATTGGAAATCTTATCAATTTTTGAATTTATTTCTACTTATTCTTCGCAATATTTACAAACCTTAACTGGAAAACAATGTGAAATCCAACCCTCCCAATCTATAGTTCAGATAACAAAAGTATAGAAACCATCGACATAGGAAGGGAGTCTGAGTGAAATTGACAGATTTATTTGCGTACGGATAAACCCGGGATTGCGACTGGTTGCATTTTTTACAATGCGCGTCCCTACGCGGCCAGCGGCGGCTGGAATAAATTCATTGGAATCCTGAAAATTAGCTGCAATTTTGTACACTGGATTTTCACTCTCACAGTTAGAAATATTTATTAGTTTAGTGTGCATAGTAATAGCTGTTGTGCGCGTATTAATAGAGATTTTGTTGTGTATTGGAATTTATGGTGTTGTTTAGCTTTTCATGGCAGCGTGACGTAGAATTGACGGCGTTACAGAAAAGAAATGTAAATGTATT
Source organism: Craniophora ligustri (assembly GCA_905163465.1). Lineage (NCBI taxonomy): Eukaryota > Metazoa > Arthropoda > Insecta > Lepidoptera > Noctuidae > Craniophora > Craniophora ligustri. The sequence continues at coordinate 8,821,456 of LR990965.1, read as the reverse complement.
TTGTGGATTAATTTATTTACAAGGTACAATTCAATACAAATGAAATTACGCCGTACTAATTGCAAGCTCCTTTTTGCTTCACTAATAATGTTGTGAGCATTGGAATAAAAAAAAATTTCACGGATTTTAATGCAATATATTGATATTATTTAATTCCAACACGAACGTGCCGGATCCTATACCATCCATTGTTACAGCAGGCTGGATGCTGTAAAGGATAATGAAACAATGAGCTTAAATAATATTAATGTGCAGCAATAAAATACGTATAATATATTTAGTATTTAAAAATAAAATGTTGTATTAATCTGTTATCTATAATATTAGTTGTGTCTCTAGTAAGTATACATTGTTCTAATTCATTATTCTAACATCTGAGGTGTTTCAAATTTACAAATACGTAGGTATGTCAATAAAAAAAGATAAGATGATTTCATTCATATTTTTTGTCAGAAACCTTCACAACAAACGTAACTCAGTAAAGTTTCATCTATCGGAAGAAAGGAAGAGTAATGCGTTCCAAGCATTGAAGAAAAACAAACACGATAATACATTTTGTCTTCACTTGAATCAACAGCAACAAGGAAAAGTCCCTGTTGACGATAAAACTACTTAAGAACTTTCATCACAGAATAACGCAAAAACTCACCACACATAACGCACACACTCGTAAAATTTTGCCTCCCACCACAATTTGGTTTTAACACCACGTATGTACAAACGGTGGCCGTCTCAAACCACGTTACGATCGGCAACGCGGCAAGGAAGCCGTAATTTCCCCGGAGATGTTGCGTATCGACGGACCCGCCTCAATTGTTGTCACAGTGGCCCGTAATGCTCGGTACGGACACAATGCTCGGACGTTTGACGAGCGGAACTATATAAATAATAAACTATTTTTCTGCCGACGTTCCCTTGTGGAATAAGAGATGTTTACTTACCGAGATTAGAGTCAGACATAGCTTTGTTGCTCTGAGATTTCTTCGTGAAATTAAAATGAGATAGCGATTATCTCAACAAAAATTGCAGTACTTTTATGCTCTAATTCGATTTTGATACATGTATCGTTTATGAACATGTTCATGCGCTTATAATTTATAATCATTATTAAATCATTTACTGTTCCACTATTGTTGACGGGTCTCCTTCTTTTTGAGATGGATTTTGCTAGTTAACATTTTAAGTCTTTTCATAATGTTTTCCTTCATCGTTTAAATGAGTGATATGAAAAGTTAAGTGCTTGTCTTGGATTTGGACTTAGAACCTTATGGTTATATGACTAGAGCATAGCATATGATTAGGCACTGCATGCATAATAATATAAGGAGCTTGTATCTTTTTGTCAAACCAAAAATGTAGCATATAAATAGACCTAATATTATGTAATAATATTTGGTAGTATAAAGGAATAATAAAAGTTAGCTTTTTCGTCATAATTATTATAATAGATTCGATATGTTTTTTGAAACTTGTAGTTTAAAACAAAGACAAATATTATGACATTTGCTTCTCCGTCCTTGTGAGCTGTAAAAGTCAGTAGAGAGGAACAGATTACTAAGCTCGTAAACTATGGTAACTACCAAGACTTGCGCTACCTAGTTTTAAAATAAAACACGTATTTACAGTTTGAGAGTCAGCGCAAGAAGAAGATCGTTTTAATTTTAAACCAAGAATAGAGAAGTTAACAAAAGGCTGTTGCTACATAAAAGAGTTCTTACTATACTATTTTGATATATTATTAACACCCCCACTTCAAAATATCACAGGTTCAATGCCTAACATAGACATAAATTTATAATGTTTAGTTGGACACAAACTTTTGGTAAAAATATCCGCTGGCATGTCAGCTGTCGGTAAATAATCCAGATAAACGATTTTATTTAAACTTTATCAATTTTCTTTTTAAGAACCCATTTACACTTAACAATGGTTGCTTTATCTGGTGCTTCTACTAGCTCCCAAGCTTGATTGTCGTCAAAACACTGAAGCTCATCCTTCACAGCTTCTAGCCAATTTTGTTTTTCAGGCCCCTGCAGTGCATCCTCCAAAGATAGTTCATCCGTAGTGTCCACACACATGTTTGAGAAACCATATCGATCTGGTTTTCTTCGTGACCTACTGCTGTGTTCTCTTTCAACAGGCACACAATTTTCAGAGTCATCATTCTCACTTGGCACAAAAGTAATGTCTTTGGAGTCGTCGGACACAGAAGTATAAGAACTGTCATCTGATAAGTCCCCCACTGAATCTGGACTTGTCTCTATGACATTTTTCTTCTTAGGTAATTCCTCAAGCTGACATAAGACATTATTTTCTTGAGAGACTACTGCATCCTGTGCTGTATTTTTCTCTATAATAATAACATCACGACTCGTGGTAATCTTACGTGTGTTAGGATTATAAACTCTGTATCCCTTTGTTTCTTCAGAATAACCAATTAGAATACATTTATCTGACTTCTTGTCCCATTTGAGTCTTTTTTCTTTTGGCACGTGTACCATTACTGTGCTTCCAAATATTCGGAGATGGCTGATATCTGGCTTAATCTGCGTCCATATTTCATATGGTGTTCTGTCTTGCAATGCAGGTGATATTATTCGATTCTGCAAATAAACAGCAGTATTACATGCCTCAGCCCAAAATCCCTTATCCAAATCAGCTTCAAATAAAAGACACCTAGCTTTTTCAACTATAGTCCGGTTCATTCTCTCACACAAGCCGTTTTGTTCCGGCGTATATGGGTTAGTTTTCTGGTGAATTATTCCCATTTTCTTAAGGAAATTATCAAATTCACGATTACAAAATTCTTTACCATTATCGCTTCTCAAAACCTTGATTGTTTTATTGAGATTGTTCTCAACCTTAGCTTTATAATCCTTGAAACATTGAAAGGATTCACTTTTATTTTTTAAGAAATATATATGAGTCATTCTACTGTAATCATCAACAAAAAGAATGAAATATCTCGATCCTCCCATGGAAATATTCTCCATTGGCCCACAGATGTCTGCATGAACCACATTCAATAGTTCAGTGCTCCTGTTGCCATTACTAGGAAAAGGTAAGCGACTCTGTTTACCTTCGCAGCAAACTGTACAAGAATTCTTGCTGATCTAAGGTTTCTTGTCAACTGTCAAACCATTAACGGCATTAACCATTTTATTTAAATATAAGTTATTCACGTGTCCTAGTCTTCGATGCCAAGTATCACTGGTTATCGCTGCGGCAGCCATGAAATCAACTGTGTTTAGTTTGTACACTCCATTCATGAGTACAGCTGTCGCTACCAATGTTCCTAATCTGTTGTATATCTCACAACCATCGTTTGTAAAGGACACTTTGTTTCCCTTGCTGATTAACTGGCTTACAGATAGAAGGTTTGTGGTAATATCGGGCACACATAACACTCCTTCTACAGTCACGTCATAGTTGCTATCTTTCGTGCAAGTCGTGATCTGCACATCACCTCGACACATAACAGGTACTTTGTTTTTATTTGCAACTACGATTTCTTTCGGAAGACATTCATATGACGAATTTTTTATCCAATGTTTATTGGTTGTCAAGTGAACACTCGCTCCAGAATCGACATACCAATCAGTTTTACTATAAAAACCATTCAAAAATACTGCACTAAATGCGTTGGTAACATTTGATGAGTTTTCTGTGCTTTTCATTTCGATTTTATCGGGTTTTGTGCACTGATTCCTGTAATGTCCAATTTGTTTACACTTGTAGCACTTTATTTGCTTGTTAACATTGACATTTGACTTTGACTTTTGTCCTCCACTGTAATTTCTTCTGACATACTTGTCATTATTTTTATGTTGGTATTTCCGAAATGCAGCAAATGCGCCATCTACCTCTTTATTTTCGGGTTCCATATCCAACAATTTGGACTTAATGGCGTCGGTGGAAATCGTCATTCCAGAATGTTCGATGGCCATTATCATCGGAGAAAATTTTTCAGTCAAACCAGCAAGCAACAATGACCCGATCCACTCATCACTTATGTTAAATCCTGTTCCTGCCAACTTTTGCCCAGTCTCCACAATTTGCGTTACATACTACGACATTGTGTCACAATTTTCTAGCCTCACAGAAATGAGATTTCTAAGTACACTGATTCTTCTAGTGAATCCACAATCATCATATAATGATTTCAACTTATCCCATAGGCTTTTAGTCGTAGTAACATTCTTTATGTGTACGTAGATAGATGGATCAATCATCAAAATGATTTTAGCTTTCGTACGTGCATCCTCTTCGACTCCTGTAACTGGTTGGTTTGGCTCCGGTTTAATACATTTTAGCAAGCCTTCCAACACCAGGACGTTTTCTACTGCAAAACACCATTCACTATAGTTCTCACGGCCCTTCAACTTAGGCACGTTCACCATGTAGTTCTGATTAGTAGCCATTGTCCGCGAATCACTACGAAACTTCGGTATTTTTATATTGTCTTAATTTGGACGAAATAACGGTCCACACTAAGCAATAACACAGTGAGATAACTTTCTGTCGCGAGAGGATTATGAGACTTTTGTCTGGGCCCATAACCTAAAATAAAACACGTATTTACAGTTTGAGAGTCAGCGCAAGAAGAAGATCGTTTTAATTTAAACCAAGAATAGAGAAGTTAACAAAAGGCTGTTGCTACATAAAAGAGTTCTTACTATACTATTTTGATATATTATTAACAAGTTTCAAGAAAACCGAGTTCATACCATTTTATAAAACCTCAAGATAGGATCAGATTGGATCGGATCAGACCTATAAATCGGTCTTTTATGGAAATCACACTGACGATTGCCCGTACGTAGACCTTTATTGATGACAGAGTTTGTATGTGCTCATGTGGATTTTGTTGTCTAGCAACAATTTTTTTTTTAAACAAGTTAGTAGATGTACTTCTACATTCAATACGATCAGTAACATTGTTGTAGGGACCAAGCAATTGCCGGCGTATTCGCCACTCCCCCCTAAGCATAAAATTTTTGTTTTGATGTACAGGTAGTATGTACAGGCTACCAGGCCTAGTGGTGAGACCAGTGGATTGAGATGTCAAAGGTCTCGAGTTCAAACCCAAGGCTGAACCACTGACTTTTCGGAAGTTATGTGTGTATTTATCATATGCTCAAACGGTGAAGGAAAACATCGTGAGGAAACCTGCATGCTTGAGAGATTTTAGCCAGGTATGGGTGACAGCACATAAGATCTTATTGAGCGAAAACGTTTTTATAATAAGAAATAACACTAAAAGTAGGTGTATAAAAAACATATTGACTTATACAGCAGTTTAGCAACATTTATTAGAATAAACAAAGTAATAGACCTTTCATGTATTAATAGGACTTGTCGCATTTATTAAATTTACAAGCGATTTAAGTCAGAAACAGGTTCTAAGTGTCAGTGTGTAGATACGAATCTAGTTTAAATATACCGTATATTATAAGGTCCATAGCGTCTAGTAAATTTGTCGCGATTAAAATTCTGAGCTCCCCATCTGATATTGCTTACACTTTATAATTTTATCAAGGAAATCTATACCTACAGGGAGGCATTGGAGATGTTGACTAGATATAACTACGAGTAATTGAACTGAGTAGAGTTGTTAAATCCTGGAATAGATATTGGTTGATTTTAAAAGACTTGTTGTCATAATAATCTTTAAAAACTGAGACTATAAAGAGAAAAAAGTCTATTAAACCCGCAGAGGTCTTTATTACTTACAGTGCAACCACTTACACACAAAGTTTGCAGGTATGTTTAGGTTAGGGTGAGCATATTGCCATTAATCGGGCATAAATCCAAGCTCCAAACAGCTGCTCATAATTTTTTTGGAGCTTTTTCTATTTATGATTTTTTTTTTACAATTTGCTATTGCTCAATCCTTAATATGTATCTCAAACAAAAGACCTTATACATAGCGGTACTATGTTAGCACCAGGTAAGTTTAATTTTGGTTATAGTTTAATTATAAAAAGATCATAACGTCTTGTTTGTATCCCCATACAAGCGTGATATTATGATCTATTTATATTTCTATAAAAAAAAACTATGACTAGCGAAGATAAGCAAAAAATAAGGCATGACACGAGGCAATGCATCATCTATTCTTAATACCAAGAGAAACTAAATTAATTATATCTTCCTAATCATATCACACTGTCACTCATTTTATTGACATATCTAGGATACGTTTAATTAAAAAACTAGTCCAATCAACAATCCTGTTCACCACACACACATATAAAACAAATTAAACAAAAAATCCTTCAACGTACACAATGATAATAGGGTGCTATCATATCGTAATGTCAAACACATATCTATACTAATATTATGTAGGTACATTTTTCTGTCTGGTGAACAAGTTTCGTTATCGTTTGTAGAAATAGGTTGGTAGCGAGACTAGTGGGGTAGTGGGCGTCTCACTATGCTACCGTGATAACGCCAGTAGCTTAGTCTTGTTTTATGAATACTGTTTGCTCTTGGTAGCTCCAGTTTTGATGGCCCTTTTTTGTTCTTAAGATTATTCAGACGGTAAGCGTCTTCTTTGATAATATCGGAGCAATAATATCTGTATTATTTTCATGGAACATTTTTTTATGGAGTGGCTTAATAAGTAGTAATAATATGATGATTTATGTATCTGTAAGGATAAATTGCGTTTTTTATAGTGTGAGAAATCTTCCTAGATTTTCTGCTAACTAGGCATGACTGGTGTGGACTGTACCAGTATATTCTAACTAACCACGGAGATCAGCCCGATGGGAAGTCTACGATGTGGTAGCCGAGACTAATCTATGGGTAGGTTTCACGTAAAACCATTCTTATAGAATTATAATTATGATATTATTTGACTTTTCATTGTAAGTATAGTATTTCTTAAGAAGTTGAACAAAAATTGTATTAGATCGGACCCCCATGCACATAAAATAAAAATCTCAATCTTTTTTCGGGGGATTCAACGATCCTAACAAATATTCCAAATTCTGATTTATATCTATACAAATTAGGTAGATTACACATAATATGTAATCTACCTAATTTGTAAAAACTAGCTACACACAGTGTATGTTCCCATATATTCGTCGTTATTTTAGTGTCAAAACCCAGACGACTCGACGCGTCGCGTTGCAAAATTTCATTACTGGGATTGCTGGCGCTTCACAACGCCGAATGTCATACAAATTGAATGAGGAAACATTTTTAGTTCCTAGACTTTTTAGCTCGTCATAATGAAACGACAACATCAGCTATTCATGTTGTTTTGAAAGCTGATTAGGTCGTTGCATAATCTACAATGACAAATAGTGTTGCATTTTTAGCTGTCAGACGCTCCGTACTTCTTTTGATGACACTTTTACAATTCACACTTAAGTGATTTGAAATCTAGATGGCGTCGGAATTTCCTAACTGACAACCTCTGAGAAGAAATGCCAAAACAAACTCAGAGAATTATGGTCTCTTTTAAGGTGCACACATTTTAGTGTGATATGCAGACTTTGATAATCAGCTATAAACTTTTCTTCTTATCGCAGTAATTATCAAACATGCTATTTGACCAAAAATATAAATGTGTAAATTAAATTCGCTTTACTTCTACGTTATTTGGACAATAAGCACTTTGAATAATATTCAAGAAGAGACAAAGAGGGACTGACTCATTCCAAGCCGGAAACCACACAGCAATACAATACTCCTACAAAAGTACTCGTAACAAGTAATCGTAACAAACTTCTAAAGCACCGAACTTTACGAATATAGAAAACTATAATTACTTAAGTCGACGATAGCATAAACAATAGTCATTGTACAAATCCCCGGGCGGAGGCGGGAGGCTAAATTAATGAGTAGAACCCGCTACCGTTACTCACGCGGGATTATAGCTCGGTAGCGGTAGCATAGCATAGGGTACGGTGTAAATTCTCTTTATTAGGTGCCTCCTAAGAAATTGTACGGAGTTAGGACTAAACGACTATGAACGTCTTATAATCTAAGATTGGGCTTAGGATACATAAAATATTCCATTCTGATTAATTTTCTTGAACCAATATTATAGGACGCTAAAAATGTCTTATTGGTCTAGTATGACCACTAAGTGTGTTTGGTTTCGTTTTGGTTTCTCAAGCCGAGCAACAACAATGATGGGGATCATTATGTATAATGTAAAAAAAAAACTTTGCATTCTTCGATTTAAATTAATGTATTTCATGTAGGACATTAAAAATGTTTTACGTTAAGACAAGAGTTCGATAAAACCAATTTAAAAAGACCTTATACCTTCATTTGCACGGATTGAAATAGTCCTAAGATGTATGGGTATACCGTACGTACTGAGATTAATTAAGTTCGATCCTTTACCATTTGTTTGCCAACTCTATCAGCGCTAATGTTATTAGACTTCCTTGTTTCTTTAAGGTGTTTGGGATCAAAGTTTTCCAAGGATATACGAAAAGTTGCGACTTCAATAAACAGGCGATGAAATTGGGGGAGTGATAGACGTACCAACAAAGTTTTAGGACAGCAAACATTTATTAAAGCCGCCAGAATAGATTATATCTCATGTCTAAAGTCTTATTTTAAAAGTTCTTCTTGTGACAATATAATCTTCTTAATAAAGTTTGAATACTAAGCTTTATTGAATTCGTTAAAATAGAATTGCTTTGATAAACTGCTCTTTAACTTTATCTGCTTATTTATGTTCGAGCTAGAGCAAAATTTTAATGCAAAGTATGAAACATGCTCGACTAATAAATTGTCCTAGAAAAAACAAAAAAAAATATACAATACCCGTGTTTTCCGTTTCGCGCTATTTAAGTTTTTTTTTTCTAAAGAATGTAAATGGGATATCAGTTTGCAGGTCCCCTTATTACGTATTTGATATTCATATTTTGCTTTTACTTAAGAATTCACAAGTTCTTGTCTGTATAATAAACGCGTTCATATCATGAATGCGACTCATAGTGGGGAATTTCACAGAGCCTTCACCGCTTATATTGCCACCTGCGATAAGGAGACTGTATTAGGGAGTCTTATAAGACTGATCGAATTCCAACTCTATTTTTGTTTGACTACGAGTTATATTTGTGGAGCAAGTGGCAATTAATATGAGGCCACAGTAGCTATGAATTTGTGACTGTTGCAGGAGGAACTTAAGGTACCTCTAGTGTTATTGGAGTTGCTTGAATAACTACTAAGAAGTGAGGTGAAGCTTGATGGCGTATAATAAAATACTGAGATATTCGCATCTTCTCATTGAAATGATAGTTGATAATAGGGATTATAGATATGTTTTAGTATTATAACTCCAGTCAATGGTTGTTTATGCAGAGTAAAAAAATAAGGAAGGTATGAATATCAACAAACCTGCGTTGTAGGCAGGATAATACTAAAGTAGGTAATCGATTGTAGGTACTACATTTAGAATTCCCTAGGAAGCCAATCAAATCAATTCAACCAACAAAAAAGTAGATAGATAGATTATATATATATTCGAAGGCCATTAGTATATAATTCCATTTATGAAATGATATAAATGATTTATTATTATTTATAGTACATAACCAGAAAATACAACAATATGAAATATATACAGTAAAAGAGTGCAATTGGCGGTCTCATTGCTAAAAGCAATTCCTTCCAAAAAGTTTTACAGTTTCTAGTACTACAAGTTAGATAAACAACAGACAGGCAGACATAATTATAGACGTACAGAGGTAGGTAGGTCTTATGGAGAAGAACCGGCAAGAAACTCCATGGATACTCTTTTTAAATTAAATATCTTGTATTGATTAAAAAGCTTGATATAGAGATTATAAGCATTAATTATTAATTCAATAGTCAGAAAATATACTTTGACCCATAAATTACAATGAAAATTGCTTAGCGTTGAAGTATTATATGTCTGAGAATTATAATGGCTTTGAGTATTGTTAGTTTTGTTGTGATTAAGCAGCTTTATGATAAGATCTAGCTAGTAAGAACCAGTTGTATCTAAGGCTTTATCTACCTGTGTTTATCTAAGACAGTGACTATTGTTAGGTTCTCGCTACTGCTAGTTAAAGCTTTTAATTGGAAGTTTATTGGATATAATATACATATGTATTAGTTAACTTTTTAGGACTCGTTTATAACCTACTATATTATTACATCGTAATCAAGCATGTATTAATGTTACTTGCAGGCCTTAAAATACGTTTTTTTATTTATAATAATAATTATTAGATTAATGTTTAGTTTTTCATCCATCATTTTCATTTAATAAAAAAAAGTTTATTGTATTTCGCGTAGGTATATATAATATGTATGAATGAAATATACAAGCGTCACTGCAAAAGTAATACGAGCATATGCCTATGTACACCGGATTTGTGAGCGATGCTAACCTCACAAGAAGAAACTTTGGTAGGTTACTTTCCATTATTGTCCAGTGGACAACGTTTTTTCTTTAATTTTCCTTTATTTCTACGATTATAGTCAAAACTTTATTTCAAAGATGGAATAAGAATAGTTTTTTAAACTATACACGTCTATATAAACTCAGCTTACAGTAAATAATTATACATTTTTAATACCTACTGATATTTATTCCCAAAATTAATCTTAGTTGATGACTATTATCTAGCCTTTCTTTACACAGTTGTCATGTAACCAACAAGATACAATCAGTTACTATTGTGGGACGAGTATAATTATGAGCTTTATTATTCTTAATTTTGAATTTGTATAATTAAGTCTCAACTTCCATTACGGTCAACGCGTTGGGCCAACAAATAATATTTAATATGAATTGCTTTAATATTAAGAAGCATTTAAATGCTACAGTTGATTGTACAACATTAGTATTTATGTATGTTAAAATTAATATTATGTTGCCTAGCCTGCTAATAAAAATGTTATAGTCATAAGTAAATACTGAAAAAGTTAAACAGTACAGTAGCTTTTTACCATCTTTTTGACAATCGGTTTTTATTTTGTGTTAGGTATATAGAATAAATATGATATGATATTATGCAAATATGATATTATGAAATATCACCACATTTTTTTAAAATGCGTAATTTGCTGCTGATGCTGTTTGAATGATACTTTAAGAATTTCATGATATATCACAGGATTCTCATTCATCAGAAACACTATAATTTTAAGCCTCACCAAATTTTAATATTTAGTTTAAAAACAACCACTTCTCTTTAGTACCCGCTGATGTAAAGTAACTTCGCTCGCCAAAATGTTGTCAATAGGGATCATAAAATTTGATAAGCCTTCGTGTCTGCCAGCCTGGGCTTGATGCAGGGGTGCAACTCCCACTCATGTTACTGTCACGACTTCCAATCGGATTTCAAAGTGTTTTCTACTGCACCGCAAAACTGTCTATCAAGCTGTTAATTTTAAAATCCAATTTAAAGTCTCTCGGAACTTGCTGTTGAGTGAAAAATTTACCGCTAACTTTGTGGTGATAAATAGGGGTGATACAATTATAGGAAATCTTTCAAGAAGAAGGTAGTTTATTTTACAACACTTTTTATATAGGTAGTTAAATTTACTCAAAGGTAGGTATTATTTCTTAATGCTTAAGTGTAAATTTGCTTTGAAATGCATTGAGACACTCATACTCGTACAAAAAAAATACTATTAAATAATGCCAATGATATTAAATACTGCCTCAATGGTCTATTGGTAGCAAGTAGGATTACCGAGCGTGAGATTTGATCCCCAGGTCGGGCAATTTTTTTATGTAATTCATGATAACATCTCAATATTTAGATTTGTGTTCGGTTAACGGCAAAAGGCTCTCTCTATGTGGGAGTACATCAGTAATTTACTGCTTAACCTTCAGAGATACTGGCATGATAGTATTTTGTAAGAAGTTTGTCATCCCATAAATACAACAGTTTCAAATACGTTGACATTAACGGAACAGCTAGGATCCTTTGTTGACTATTGCGAGGGTCCTTTGTTTGTTTAGGTAACTAAGTTTGGCTCCGACCCCAGTTCATTGACCAACTATTTAACTTTAGACAATATTGGAGGACACATGTCTAATGAACCTAGTTCAGACATGTTGCCAAGTTGAATGAAGTTCCTTTAGTTTATTATTGTCCACGGCTGAATTTAAGTGTTATTTTCATGATACTCTATTCGTTCTGTCTTGTATATTATAAAAAGAAATTATTCTAAAACTGCAACTAAACATTCGCTAATTGAATGGTTTTACGAAACGGCAGGTCGCTCTTTTCTTCTGAACTTACCTTACTGTTAATTTCTTATACTTAGGAACACGAATATTAGACGGTAGAATAAAAGGTCGGGTGGGGTATAAAATATAATTAAATGTATGAAAATGACAAATAAGGACGCCGGAATTGTCCTTAATTAATTTATATTTTGGCGATTTGAAAGTTGACAGACTATTACAGTATTTGCTCATAATTCGACTCCAACATATTTTTCCAATGCCCTATGAGCTGTGGTAGCCAAGTGGTGTAACCAGTGGACTGACATGTCAAAGGTCTCAAGTTCGAACCCGGGCACACGCCGCTGACTTTTCGAAAATTATGTGCGTACTTATCACATGCTCAAACGGTGAAGGAAAATATCTTGAGGAAACCTGCACGCTTGAGAGATTATCTCGATGGCATGTCAAGTCTACCAACCCGCAGTAGGCTAGCGTGGTGGACCCTCTCAAGTGAGAGGAGACCCGTCCCAGCCGTGCCCAGCAGTGGGATAATATGGGTTGATGATGTCATTACGGCATTGTAGTGTGTTTTTATCAGCTAACTTGATAACGATTGAAAGATATACCAAGGAATGACATTTCTGTCCCATAGATAGTATACAAAAATGTTTAAGAAGCGGGTTAAAATAAAGATAATAAATTCCTTATCTAATAATAGGGGTCATGAAAATTGATTTGCCAAGTAATACGTAACGAATCATCCATTAATAATGTTTTTTTTTTACCATCGAAATCAAATAATTTGATCCTTATGCCCATAATATAGAGTCTAAGTTAGTCCTTTGTAATATCCCGTTGTCTTAACAGAATACTGTCCGCCTTTGTCCATCTGTGATTGTTGATTGTGATTTATGACAAAGTGTAACCCTTTTGTACTGTCCAGTAGTTATTATAAATCTTAACTTAACAGACCTTGACGTACTGAATAGAATTATCTAGTCTGCATTTAGTTTATATATTGACTTATGAGATTTTTTTATTTGTCTTAATTTCACAAATATTGCTGTTGAGAGTGAGGTCCTATATTCAATTTCTTGGTCAGGCAGGTATATTGGGTAATGCAAAAAAAAACTTGATTATAACATGAATGATTTATTAATATATTTTGACAGTCGCCATAAGCTATGCGTGAAGCGATTTGTCAAATCTACATAACACCATTAATATATTTCGCAAGTCGCCGACACAATCTTCAACGCAAGTGTCTGAGCTGGGAGTCGAACCCACGCACCTGATTTGCAACGTCTCAGAGGCTCAAGTAGGTGGGGCAGCTCAGTCACTAGCCGAGACTAGCGGTTATTCTGGTTATAGTAATGTCACGACGTGATGTTTTTTTTAAACTGGGTATATGGTAAAACAATTTGGTGGTTGATACAAAAAACGACCTTATTCTGATAATGATAAGAGTGTAAAGTAGTTTGTTTGTGAAGTGTTTGTTGTTTGTTTGTTTGTTTGCCTATTATACGAAAAACTATCTTATATATAAAATTCTCGTGTCACAATGTTCGTTCCCGTACTCCTCCGAAACGGCTTGACTGATTCTCATGAAATTTTGCGAGCATATTGAGTAGGTCTGAGAATCGGCCAAAATGGGTTGTCCACCAACCCCTATAATGTGGCAAAACAACGTTTGCTGGGTCAGCTAGTAACAATATATAATTTTACACAACACTTTAAGCTTAAATATTTTTTTTAACATTTTATGCTAATCATAATATTAGAATAGATCTATTCTGTTTGATGTTCATTTTTTATAATACATAATTATATATGCAAAAAATCTGCTCTCTTTTAACTATATTACTTAACTTTTACAATCTGAGTTTGATCACGTGTGTAACATTTTTGGCAAAGAGTTTCAATTTGTTTCGTCATGTTTGAAAGACAAGACTCTTTCAAACATGACTACCCGAAAAAGAACAAATTCAAAAATCCCGTTATTAAAAGCTCCTAAATATCCATTCCTTTGACAAAAATGTTACTCTAATTTGTCAAAATGGGTATAAATAAATCTTCACAGAATATTCCCGCTGGTATATGGCGTGGGTCGATTACGTCAGTAAGATCATGAGTTTCTGCATTTCTTATTGCATATCTAATCGGAGATATGAATAAATTCATCAAGATATCAATGCGATATTTATTGAGTCTGGATAGGCGGTTATTGCGACAGAATTGTATCGGAGTTCTGTTCAAGTAAGATTGATTGATTTCAGACGTAACTAGCTTTTTGATTGCAATTTCTAGTAATTTATAATCATTTTTAATTGGAATTTTAAGTAGTTAAAATATTGATTATATTGAAACAGAACCATCATTGTTCTTATAAATAAGGGAGATTGTAAAAAAATCATTATCAACGCATTTTGTTTTGTTAAAAGATCAATATTTATAATAAAGAATGTCATAATAAATTTTCGAACATTTGTGTTTTTTTATAAATTAGGTTTGCAAACCTTCATGGTCAAGTTTTATTAAATCAATGTGGTCAATACAGAAATGTCTTGAATATTTTAATAAAGAATTGGCTGTAAAAGCGCGTGTTGTGATTGTGGGATTATTTTCAAATAAAATACCTAACATTATCTATCTATAATATCCTTTGTTTAGCTTTTTTATAGTGCAGTTACTTTTCTCTAAGGGTAGTCTAGGAAACGAAGCATACATTTTACATGGCGTGTGCATTGCTTGACTCGGTTTGTAACATCTTTTTAACAAACTTGACCAAACTCAAGATTTTAGCAAACATTTTACAATATAATTCACTTTAATAGTAATTCACTAGTATTTTACGACTGAACAAGTACATATATTTCCCCAACTTCGCACATAACTGTGTAACCGCACAGTGTTTAATAAATTTACGAAAACGGTAAAATTAACAAGGAGTATTCATTCTGTAAGTGCACTAAAATCAGTTATTACCTCCTTTATAGTTCATTGTTAATGTTAATAGCTATACTGAGGGTACTTTACGTAAAGTCTAATATTCACGTCGGTTTTTGGTTAAACATTTTGTAGGTGTATTATATGTCTGCATACTATATGATTATACGTTTAAATGCCTATGTAGTGATCGTTGTACAAAACTGCTATTGTTTTTGTTGAAGAAAGAGCCACAGGCCAAGCTACAAACGTTTTACGTATTTTTTCTTCGATTTAATTTTACGAAGTATTAGTCTTACAAATTTTAATACAACTATAATTAATAGATAATTTTATCCTCCTAATTTGTAGCTCCAAAAAAGTCGTTAATAGTGTGTGTTAGGTGAACAATACACGAAACGATTACAATATCTTTCTTCTTTATATCGTATTAAATTAGATTAGGATATATTGAGTAATTCTCCATTGAATTTTATAGACTCTATTTTCAGGACCCCTCCGGCAAGGCAAAATTGAATCTCTCATTATAACAGAAACTCCTTCGCTGCTCAATTTCGTAGCAACCAGTGTACCATCGGCGTAACTCGGCAAAAGTAATTTCCTTACAGTAGGTATGTGAAAATTAAACCTAAGCGCCATATACGTTACCATTGTCACGAGCGAGATAGCAAGACATAGAGGGAGAAACACTTATTTAATGAGAGCAAAATTATATTTACTTCGTGCTGAATACATGTGGTGGAAGTTTGAACTCAAAGTTCTGTTAGTATCATTTGAGACAAGTATTTGAGTTCCACAAGGCGGTTCACTGGTTGTAGGATAACGAAGTTCCTGTTTAGAATTATTGTTCAGTCGTGTTTCCTTTGATAATGTTCTGAATTAAATATTTGTATCTGCTTAGCTGACAAGTTGTTTACGTCTGTTTATGCTTTGCTGAACGTGTTAATAATTATCTTGTGTAAGCTGGATGCAATACTAAAATAAATGAACTTAGAAAGGTACAACTTTATAGGTTTTACTTGATATGATGCGATGAAATGATCTATGATGATGACTACTTGCACCAATCTTTGATAAAAGTATCAAGTATGTCTTAACAGTACCAAGTTTATGTAATTATAAGGGCTAGACTAATGTGGCTCAATCAATATGTAAGGATAAACTGCGACTGCCGAGATCAGGTCCATGATTATGTGTTATGTGTGGTCACCCATCCAGGGTGACCACACTTAACACATCCATACCCTCCTCTAAAGCACGCCAAGCGGTCTGGTTCGATTGTAAAGCATTAGGAAGATTTGTGACAATTGTTAAATAACAGTGAAATCCGAAAATTCTGACAATCAACTGATTGTTTTGTTGGTTTAGTTTTGGGCTATTATGTGTAATAGTAAGTTTACTATTACACATAATAGCCCAAAACTCTGTTTGTGGAAGTATCATATAAGGATTCTAATATTCATCCACACCTAAGTAAACCGGAAGGCGATCCCAACATACTTGGGAGAAAGCTCGGAAGACGATGATAAATGTATACAAATACAATAAAGAAAGAAAGGAAATTCAGATATCTCAAATAATAGAATTAAAGCTCAAAGTTATACATAATATAATAATTTAATTATGAAATTAAAGAGCGCAAAGGTTAAATTGATCGGAGCCCTCACCATTAATCTTTCAGGTCCAATAAATCGAAAATTTTAAAACGTTTAACATTTAACCCTTTCATGCTTTTAAATTAATGAAACATGATTCGATCGATGAAATGTTTTAATGGACTATCAATTTGCATTACGTCTACCTGTTCAGTGTCCAGCGCCATTAGTGAGGATTACAATTGTGTAAGCCTCGTGGACATTAGTTCCGAATCACATTACGGTATTAGGTATCGAGTAGCTGATATATTGCTATAATCTGTTTGTGTATTAGGATTTATATTGTCCGAATCGTTTTGTGTGGCAATAAAGGGTTTTCTATTATAATTTTTGGGATTAATATGAGTAATAGTATTGTTATTGGTCATGTCTTGTGGTAATTTGGTGTTTGTTATTTATGGATTGTTTGGTTCATTTATTGATAGAGATTTGAGATTCTTGGCAATGTTTGTTTGTTTTTTTTTTACTAAGTTTAATATCACATTTATAATCCAACTATTTGCTTTATACACATATTTTATTATTGCTACAGTATGGCTTGAAAGTAGGTATTACTTGTTATACCGTTTAGTTGTAATGCCTCGGCGGTAATGGGCGATTTAAGGCTATAGCCTACATTGTCACCCACCATAATAGCTGGGATCTACAATATTATAATAGCCTTGATAATCGACACTTTCATGAAATGGCTTTGATCGCTTTTGATGATTTATCAAATGCAAGAAATAAACACTTTTTCATAAACATAAGAAACACTATGAAAAGATGAATACTGTGAATAAAGATATAATGCAAAAAGTATGATCAAGTAGGTACTGATCTGGTATTTATTCACTTTTAAACTATATAGAAGTAATTTTCATTTTTGTGTATTGGGTGTTAAATAAAGTACCAATTTTCTTTATTCCAAAAATGTATACTTACTTATTCTTTTAAAATTAATAGAAAATTGCTGGTAAAAAATTAACTTTCCCTCCCAAACTGGATGTCTAACGTAATATTTAAGAACTCAGAGCACGTACATAGAAGAGCGCTGCCGGATTAACTGTAAGACAAAGTTTAAGCCCGCAAAGCGTTCAGTTCGGGAGTTGGTCTGACTTAGCACCCGATACCCGGCTAAGTTATCTAAGTTAGCTTCTGCTAACTTGCGGGTTAAGTTCAATCGTATATTATTATGATGTCAACCGCTGAAGGCTGCCGATAGTAGACTCGTAGTTGGATGAAATTTATCCTCTATGGAACTTTCTTATTTAAATATAAGTACTAAGGATGTACTTTAAAGGAAAACTTGGTGACGTCAGTGGTATGAGTTAACGGAACTCTATAACACCCATAGAAATTATTGTGTAAGCATAGTTTACTAAATCAAATTATTTAAACTAGTCGTCACCCAGAGGTCGAAATTCAACCATAATTAATTTAAATTTTAAGTTTTTTATGCATTTTTTAAATAAATATTAGAATTTTGCACCTTTTCTCTATATTTTCGTAAAAAAAAAACTTTACACCTAGTTTTTGCTTCAGGTATTAATATTTAGATGAATAGCAGACCATTCTGTTTTGGAAACCTATTCACTAACTAACAAACCTATTCCTACAGGACCTAAACATATTACTACCTATAAATTATTGTGGTTATTTTTTTGCGTGTTGTAGGTATGTTATATTATAAGATCATTGACGCACAGATACAGCTTAGTATGATTTAACGGGAACGGAAATTGCTACAATAAAATAACGTGAATGACAAAATGTCCAAGATTACCTATTAAACACGAGATAAACAAAACCGCTCCACTCCCAGGAAGCGTAAAATAATGTAGTTATTAAGTGAATTGGAATAACGTATTATTTCTATTGAATATATTCATGTATACCAGTGTTTGGTACAAGACGGAATCATAAATTCACAATAAAATTTATATGTTACACATAAAACTCTTACCAGATTCGCGAAGCCGGTTTGATCCCAAGAGAGTTACTAAATTATTATAACTGGTAATTTTTTCACGCCAACATACCATATAGTTTACTTCTACCAGTTGTCACATTATTCTTGGGCGCAGCAGCGGCGACAGGACCAAAAATAGACACCCTAAACTTTTTAATAGTTGCAGCGACACTTTGAGGTTGCCGAACAGGGCGGCGCCTTTTCTGTCTTCGAGACAAGTTTTATGGCTTTCAGCAAATTGCCTTTTCATTTGAATATACTCTTGAATAAGATATTGTTTTTTTATGGTTGTTTTAAGTCATGCAGTTCTATCAATGAGACAAGGAACCGAGTTTTCATTGAAGTTTCCTTTATGCTTCCTGTTCAATATTATTTTGATGTTAAGGGCGTAACCCAGTAGTTGGATGGTAACGAAGAAAGACGTCACCCCATTTAAAGTCTTGGATAATCATAAAAGTCAAAGGTGTGGTTTAATATCTAGACACTGGCAGTCTAATCGACATCGAGCAATACGTAAACATAAGCACTGAAAATTATCAAAGTACTAAGAACGTTTCATACTGTATTGACTTCATTTGAAAAACGTTAAAAATGAAGCAATAAAAACAATGTAACAAACATGTAACCAATCAAAAACAGTCAATGGCAGCTGAGGGGAGAACACCGTTAATGGAGACGTCCGCACTGTAAGTAGTTTTTAATATTTTTGGAATGTATCTCACAAAAATAGACGTAAAATTGCCTAGGGTGGATTTTTTCCATACTTCCCTTATAGTCTTTTAATGCAGTGTCTATTTTTGAAAACGATGTGTTTTCATTTGAATTATCTTTTGTTTTTAAACTTTTTTAACCAATATCATGAACATAAAATTGTCGGATAATATGTTTGTAAAACATTCTTTGTTTCAACTACTTTTAGTTTGGCTTCAGTCTGTTTAATTAAATTTACGTTGAGAGCAGCATTTTCTTCCTCCAGAAAAACAGTTTTCAATTTCGATTTGCAACAAAAGAGCCAAGATTTTTCAAATTATACTACCAGACAATTATGATTTGCATGCAACTTTGAAACTTCGGAATTACATTTTCAATTCTCCATAGTTCAAGAACACGTCTCTTAAACTAACTAGGCGCGCAGACAACGGCGGGGAAGTTTAAGCTGTAAATTTCAATAGCATGCAAAAGCCACAAATTTAGCTGTAACCAGTTTAGACCGGTTAAAGTTGGCTAAATTGTTACTGTACCGCACAATAGTCTGACATGCCGTTCGCTACTTATTTGCATATTGATTTTGTAGGTAAAATATGGGACAGAGGTGAATGCATTTCCTTCTAGGCAGCGAAATGTCACGCTCTTACAGGTGCAGATTGGCTGCCTTAGGCAATTGTCGCAAGTGCTGTGGCGCCGCCGGTGTCAGTCGTGATCGATCGTGGGTAAAGCTTATACTACTATTGAGCTGTTCGTCAATCCAATTCAATTTACCCCGTGAAGATAAATTTTTAGACGAAGGAAAATATTTTTGTTCGGTCTTCACGAAGAAAACTATTTTGCCTGAGTAATATTAAGGATTTGAACGGCCTAACTATCATTCCAAACACAAGATTAGCTTAAATACATAATATATCTCTTGGCTTAGAATATGTTGAATATAAATTAGAAAATCAACTCAATTTAAACGTAAATCGTGCTAGGTATTTATTTGTATCAAATAATTTCAATATTATTTATGTTAGCAAAACATAGGCATAAACTGTTGTAAAGCCTAGTATGCACTCGCGCCTACAAGAAATTCAAAACAGTCATTTCTAAATCTAAATCGGTGTATGGAACATGCATAAATATTACTTAGTCCTATAATTTCAAACGTGACTTATGAATAAGTGTATTGTATGAGGTATAAAATAGGGCTTAGCATTTTCATAAATGGTGTGTAATAATTGTTGCATGGCTGTTAGAGCGCTGCCTTAGCTATTCGTAGATTTCCGGCCCGATTTCTATTATCTGAGATATGCTAATGCTATGATAATCTACGGCCACTTTTCTAAGCAATTCTGTATAGGTAGTTATTCTAGAATACGATTATTAAATGTTTGAAATATTTAAATTAAAATCAATACACGAACAAAATTAATAATACCTAAACCCACTTACAGCAATTAAAATAATTCATATTGTTAATCGAAGGACCGAATATGATATTTTACTAATCTATTAGCAATTTAGTATCTACAGTACGTATATGAATTTCGAAAATAATGGGCTAAGTGCAAAGCAAATATTAATAATATTGTCTACAATGTTATTAAATTATGTTGCCTTTGTCTATTCACCTAAATTAAAATGAAAATTTATACGTTCACGAAAAAAATCGAATTTAATTTCCCAACAGCCTTTCATTTCGTCAACCGAACATAAAACCTTGGGGTCACGATAACACAATTATGTTTTAATTTATATACACCGCGTTATCACGCGAGGTCCGCTCGCTCGTTTACACGCACCTTTATCAAATGAACCGCGACTTAGTCGGTTTAAACTAATTATTAAGATAAATATTGTTTTAACTACACCTTGTTTTCGGTGAATTTACATGGCTATGAATAACATTTTTTTGTACGTCATTCTTAACTGCCGGTTAACACATTACTATTGCGATTTATGGCAATATTTTGACGATTGTTTTTTTGCCATGTCGCTGAGTTACTGGACTGTACCATGCAATTATATTTATAGTGGCCCGATTGTAGATGGTTTTGCATATCTCAGTGGAAATACTCGTCATTGTTTATTTTTAACTGTATAACAGTGATTATACGTAGGAAATAAATTATGATTCTTTTTGTATTAAAAAGTAAGAAAAAAGTGTAAAAAAGAACTATAATAGCACACGAACAATATTCAATATCAGTATATATTTATATATATTTATAATATATTGAAAGAGTCACTAATGCTATTACTAGGTACCTACTGTCTGAAGTAAAACTCTGCACTTGCTGAGTTAGTCACGAGTGTAGTAGCATTTTGAATCGATAGCGCTACTTTTTCATCATTGATACATTAGTAGTACGTTATTTATAAATTGATAATATTATTATTTTTTCATATAGAAAGATTTAGAAACAATTTCGAAATCATCAAATATTTCCAGTAATTTCTAAAATCTAATTCAATTAGCGAAGTATCAAAAGGCCAAACATTGATACAGTGACATTGAAATAAACATAATTTATTACGAATCAAATAGTCTGGGGCAGAGATCGTTTACGCAACAAAAACACGACACTAACATCCCTACGACCCATCGACCCCTGTAGGACGCATGAGGGGAATAAAATTATCTGAGCCTTCCCATAAACGCAGTCCTGTGAAATGCAACTCTGTGTAAAGTTGGTACAATTTATAAGCTGACAGCGATCTATACCGAACAATTGCTACTTCAAATGTAGAAATTGAAAACATAACGAACCTTATTAAGTCTATCTAATAAATAATACCTACAATATCCGATTGCAACCAATAGGTCGCGATATCTGTGTGAAGTTCTCATAATATACGGAAGTAGGGGTATAAAGACGTATAGGTATTCTATGAAGATTCTCAGCACCTAAATCTTTTACGAAACATAAATAAAATTATATCTATACTAGGTTTTGTGTAAGAAGTCTAAAGTACATTGGTTAAACAAAGCTATACGGTATTTGTATTAACCGAAAGTTCGCTTATCATCAGGTCACGTACTGTAGCAGACAGGTGAGGTTACATTAAAGATAGATCGCTTCATATGAGCGAACTTATTACCATTTCTTTTCAAATGAAAGAAGACTCGTGCCCAACAGTGTGACATTGCTTGATGATGATAATGCTAAATTAACGTACAAGCTTACAATCAAACTCCGAGATGCTACTGAGTATTAAATTGTGAAACGCAATAACATTTTGCTCGACCTGGGAATCTTAGCCTAGAGTTCATGCTCAGTAGCCGTAGACATAATTAGACGAATCAGACTATCAAATGGTTTATTTTTAAAGTGTTTTTGAATCCTGCCAAAACTTGTAACTTGGACCACAGCTCCTTACAGCTCCGCTAATGTTTTCTAAGCAATTAGTGCCCCATCCTTGATTTAAGGTTATGGTTGCTCCGCACGCTTGTACCGGTCACGTGGCATCTATCTCTTTATTTACTTCGACGTGCAATAACATACCGGGCCAATTAACACCTTGCCCACACTGCACTCATTTTCAACGTAAGTACGCAATTTTAGAGACCTACATTTACGTATTTTGCAATACTTTTAATTGTTTTTGTCTACATGACGTAGAGTTAGTATAAAAATAATATATAATGACAGACTTGATGGGTGCGGGATAAAATAAGTATTTTTGTATGTATTTAGGTATGTATCTTATTGAAGCTGACTGTTCTAACACAGACTGCTTTGAAATCGATTTGCTCGCTTTCAGCTTTTGTTCTTAATACCTCTTCTGGGGAGGGGGCGTATAGGCTGGTTTATGCTATATTAGTGGGTAGATACTTATGTACTATTCGGGTTCAAGACTGCAATGAAATCACTGTGTATTTTTTGGTTAGAAATTTTAGGTATCACTCTAGAAAAATATTTTTTAATGATAATGCTAGAATAATTTTAAATAAATCATTTATGAAACATAAATAAATGAAAAGGCGCAACAGTTGAATTCAAAATAATCACCAGTTAATCCATTTTGCATCCCTCTCCTTTTTCGACGAACGAACTATTAACTAATGGCGAGAATATTACTGTTAACCCTAAAATGCAACCGCACAGATTCATTACAGTGCGTAACTAAAGCGGCGTGCACGCGTCGCTGTTTATCGCGGCGGGTCGATTAGACCCGCTCCACCCTCACACGACGACACCCTATACTCCGTACTACATTACACATTATCGTTCTATGCGAGAAAGAGAACATGCTATGCATAAGTTATTGTCTTCTCCCTCTACCGTGTTTCTTCATGTTAGATAAAACGGAATCTTGTGAGTGCTACGTATGTTTGTCTTGTATCAGTTTACGGTACATTAAGTGCGGTTGTGGAATTAAAGCAGCTAAATTGCCAAGAATGGGCCCTCAAGGGAACAGCAAAGTCTTTTCAATTTCAGTAATCTTGATAGTATTGAACGATAAATTTTCAAAACTTATAGGTACTAGATAGTTATTGTATATTTTACTCTTTTCTTCGACATTCTCAGTACAGGCATGAATTATGTGATAATATCGGATATTGTTATACGACAACAAAGATTTTCGGTTGAAAAAATACTGTTTTTAATTCAAAGCAATACTAATTTATAAAGATTATTTCATCTCAAATTTGACATTCCAAATATTTCACCGTGTAGGTACACATTATTCATCATACGAATTTAACAGTCGCGAATAAATCTGGGGAGGGAGGGCCTAATTGTACAAAGCCAACAGGGCTTTTATGTATCAATTATGGGATTATGTGAATTATGAAGGGAGATTATAGTGATCGATCCGCAAAAGGAGGGTTGCATTAGAAAAGAGTCTATATCTCCCTCTGAGTATAGATTTTGATAATGCGAATAAATTGTAAGCTTTTTATCTGTTAAAGCTAAGAATGAAATTTTCCTTTAAAACGTTTCATTGTAAATAACTATAGCGTGCACGGGTCATAGGTTCTTCTTGTACCATTGAAGCCTTTATGGATATAAATGGCATAATGTTCTTAAATCCTTAATTTGTTTTTTACTTAACTTTTTCTATAAAATTCTCAGTAGTAGCTCGGAGTTTAGATTTGTGTGTGGCTCGCCTCTATTACATAGGACCTAAAACATACCGGCAAAATATGGGTGTACATTAGTACACCTCTACCTTACCTTTCGGGGAATGATATCCTTACATCAATGGTGAAATAAATTCGTATATAGTTCTAGAAAAATAAACATAGAGGTCGCTAGTTAGCAGTGTGCTTGCGCCGATGGTCAGCTGTTTAAATGAAATGTTGGGTGGCGTTGTCCCTTCAACCCGTCATTCATGTTCACGCTTAAAGAGATCATAAAAAATATTATACAGTTCTCACAACATAACGTGTCCTTTGAAGCGATTTGCAATGCTAATACTATCTTTCTCACTCTTTTGTGTTCCGTGATATTTTTACCTGCTCTGCTGTTTGGAGAGCTTCAGAAACTATAACTTGGAATGGTGAGTTGGAAAGAACTGTACAGGTTTTTATTCCAAGAAAATCAAACACCTAACTGAGAGAAACATTGGGTGATTTAGTTTTTAATCCTATTTTTATAAGTAGATTATCTAATGCGGACTTTAAGCATAGTGAGATTATGTTATCATTTTTGCACTTGGACCACTCAAAAAGTTAGCCCAAAAGACTTTAACCGAATAGTCCAAATGAGTAAATAAATACATATGTTTACTTGTGTACTTACAACGACGCCGAAAGATATAAAAACACTAATTAAATACAACACTTAGTGTAAAATGGCAGTTCACAACCGCTGTGGTATTTGTTTAAATTATTAATAGTGAGAATCTACACGGTGGTGGTAGGTGACTATGGGCTAACGACCTCACGTTACTCATGCACCTATGCAATTTCTAAATTGATAGCCACGTATGACTGTCGTTGTTCTTTTTTTCTAGTAAACACTGAATACAGGATAAAAATTATTTCATAACTATCAATGACATCACACAAGTTCATTGACATTTCAGTTGCAACTCCATCCATACTATCTATACTTTATAACATTATTAATTAATGCGAAAGTATGTCTATCTCTTCACGCTTTAACTGCAGAACTAATTTAGATGAAATTTGGTATAGAGATAGTTTGAGTCCCGGGGAAGAAGATAGGATAGTTTTGTTCTAATTCTATGCAGACGAAGTCACGGGAATAAGCAAGTAAACAAATAAACTTGGACATTACTACATAGACCATATAGTTCCGATCTAAGTAGGTACGTAAGTAACTAGGTTAAACATCTCAATAAATTTTAGATATAAATATTTGTATTGGATTGTCTGTTTTTGTTTCTTTACTTAGTAAAATCTATGACTGAGGCGTCCATGCTGACCACTTAAATTATTGATGTCAACGTCACCGAGTATATCAACTTCTTCATGCTCGTAGAAGGAGTTATGGGCATAGAAGTAGCTATTCCACAATAAACATACATTATATTCTATTGTTTAAGTTCATAAAAACATGGACAAGGCAGTTGGTCGACTGTCCACTCAACGTATCTATTTTTATATCTACATAGAAATATGAATATTGACATTGTTTTGACAATGACAATGACACGCTACGTTTACTATCGGGCTGGTATGCATAGAAAATGAACTTGACGATATATTAAATATGACACCGACCTACCGCGTTTCCAGTAAGTTATGATTATAAATACGTAGCCTTTCACAGTCAAATTATATATTGACAAACTTTTCATTCATTCTCATAGAAAACAATTTTTATTAAAGACGCATCAAAATCTCAGTATCGGATGATTAGATACTAGTTTAATATGCATAATGTCCTCATTATTATGGAAATACCGATAGCATAATTAATATACCCTACGCAGTGATTTTTTTAATTATACATATAATTTACATCACTGTGTTCGCTCGTATTAATTTCCGGCGATTATAAAAGCCCTGGGCACGACGGTAATCGTTATATAATGTTGATTGATAGCTCGTACGATTATTTTTACTGATTTTTCATGCAACGAAATTCTGTTATGGCCGCCATAACGATAATGAAAATACGGGCAGACTCAGAAAGAGTTATAGGGTAATAATGGCTGTCGATAAAATACATTTTTTACGTAATTCGCTTATAAATATTCAAAGAGATCTAATAAAAATCATATAAAAATTACTTGACATTTTAAATTAATTATGTTAAGAAATATTAATGTCTCATAAAATACAAGATCACTAATTTAGTAGACTAGTAAATATCCATTAAATATTATTTATTTGTGAGCGTCTTTGGGATTACAAAAAAGTGGAAATCACGGGTAGGTATTAATGGATTATGTTGGGAAATTAAATTAGACTGTATACTGCTGCAATAAACTTAATTCCGGTATTACTTTAATCTGATGCAACTATAGTTCTTGAGACATTATGACTAACAAGTCAAACATAAAACCGCGCTCCACACAACCAAAGCGTAAGCAAAAACAACCTGAAGATGCATATTAATCAAGTGCAGGTAAAAAATCTATTCGCGAATCTAAAGGGTTACTTGCACATGGAAATTATATTCTGCTAGTTAAGAAAAATCGCTGAGTTTAAGAGAATTTTATGAAAGTTAAACGAGGCGTGAAGTCATTGCATTAAGCGGAGAGGGCTTCGCCAACACTTAATTAAGAATTCACCCCCGTTCACCCCGCCCCCAGCAGTCACAACAAAAGATTCTATGCGCGACTCTGATACCCGCTATCTTCATTAAAATTAATTCAATTTTTAATATCTCTACAGTGAGTCTGTGTAGTCGTGACACGTTCGTCTCATTTGTCACTCGATAAAATTTATTGTCGACACTTTTAACCTCTCCATTACGGCTCCATTTTCGGATATATCATTTTGAATACACGTATTATTTTAGAACATGACGGAACATGTATATTTTAGAACATGAGAATTTTTAAGTCTTTGTGTTTAAGTGGTTTGTCAAATATTGTTAAGTGAATGTTGTCATTTTTATCATTTTTTTAAACTTTAACTATCGTTTCTTACTTTTCACATAGTTTGAAGTTTATTTGAATGTTCATAATATAAAGTCATAGGTACTACATAAAAATGATCACACCTTCAATAATAACAAATCTGTCTCTAAAAGTTCCGGCTGTAGAGTACTCGTAATTAACCATTTTATGCGCAAAATTACCGCCAAAAGCTTCCATTGTGTTCTGTTGCATAATATTAGGTACCTACTTCCAGTACATTACTTTTGACAGAATCGGTAATTACATCCGAAATAACCGAACTCAATTTACAAATGGAATTGATGAACGTTACAAAATTCATAGTGCACTCCACATAGATATTAACAAAAACGAAATAAATGGGGTGGATTCTCGATTGTTCGGTTGACTCTCATAACAATACATGCCGAATGGAACACAGCAATTCTATCGGAAAATCCATTCGGCTTCACTCATCCGCAAAAAGTATGACATCAAGCCAAATTATTATCGAGGGGCTGCGATTGCTGCGGAATAGGCACTGGTAATGATTCGTTTAGGGAAATCGGGAATGCCTGCTACGAATATTTTTGATCATTCATCGAGAAATGCTGTTTGAGCTTCAAAATGTTTGATACCCTATCTCCATTTGCAACTTTATTTCCAAAGACAAATTGCAAATTTATTTTTTACGGTGCATTTTAAACATGTAGTTCGCCAACTGTGCAAGTAATTCTCATTATATTCATTGTATTCAAGAACTTATTTAATTACAACTATATCCTAGTAATAATTCGTCAATAAGTCATTATTAACCAATATACTCCGCAATACAATGTACAAAAAGTAGTTTTATTTCAATGTATATTATTTTCGTAAGTGTAGTATTTCTGTCATTCGACAAAATTAAAACCACACAGCTTTTAAAAGAAGTGGATCATATTTCTCGCAATAATTGTTTTCGAATATCTTCTTATCTTAAATGCGAATGCTTAATATCTTAATTATTATGAATGTAACGTAGAAATAT
This sequence comes from Craniophora ligustri, assembly GCA_905163465.1. Lineage (NCBI taxonomy): Eukaryota > Metazoa > Arthropoda > Insecta > Lepidoptera > Noctuidae > Craniophora > Craniophora ligustri. The sequence continues at coordinate 8,792,969 of LR990965.1, read as the reverse complement.
GATTCTTTAATTATTTTTACCGTCGAACGTTCCTGTTATTAAATATTTTCTTCGACTAACAAATTTGCAGTCTTGACCGGTTCCATATCGGACCAACTTATAATTACAGAGCCACTGAAGTTTTCCATTTAAAAACTCGGTAATTGCAGATGAATTAAAAAGAAACTCACAGAATTAAAAGATAAAATAACATTGCATGCTTTCGCAGTTGCAGTATTACTTACGTATTAAACCCAGTATGATATTTATTTGGCAACATGTTTCATAAAACATTTGGTTTATGCAACGCGGTGCTTATTATGAACATGAGCGCTGTCAGCATCAGCTCAATAAAATATTAAAACGACATTAATGTACAGATTGTATTTTTAATTTCAACAAAGTATGTACTGACCATAATTGTAAGGCCAAGTAATGATACTCTGCCGTTTGGATTGAATTTAGTCTACAATATTTTAATGGAAAAAATATGCATATTTTCATTCGAACTTAGCTCGATTTATAGAAATATACATGATAAGTAAGGCTATTACTATTAAGGTAGTACTGCTCTTATCGTTTCTGTCTAGGTCTCTTCTTTAGGTCATGGAGACAGATCATTTTCAGCCGTCGATGTCCACTAATGATAAATGGAAAAATAGTCGGCAACATTGAAAAGCGACTGGACTTCTTTCGGCAAGTCCGCTTTTTCTCTCCTCAAAACTAGACCTGCAAAAAGTCTGCTCTATTTCCAAAAAACAACTCTCATCCTAGTTTTAAACTATTCTACAGATACCTACTTGTAATATAAATTCTGATAATCAAACTCTCTTTTAATTATATTGAACAGCGAACATGACGCAGCAAGCGGAATTAATTCACCTACGAGCAGTGACAAGTTTATTATTTTTGTATAAGCCCAGAAGTACATGGGGAAAATTACCATAAACCATGGGTAACATTAATTTAGCTTATTGATGGATTTGACACGGATAAACGAGTTATGGATATGGCATACCGTGTTTCATAAACCTGTCTGTATGCATGTTTAGTATCAGCGGGACATGGTTACGTTGAAAGCTAATCTTTCACCACAGTGATTAACGCTTCATATACCCCTTGAGATGACATAACACGTTCTGACCTTATGCCTTCTGTGGAATATAAAATGAATTGAAGTTTTAAATGATTTCACCGCGCGTTCACGTATTTTTTTTATTTTAATGTAAAGGTAATGGTATAACACTGATATTGTTGAACATATACATATCCTGTCTGCGCTTTCTAACGGGTACAAAAAGGGTCAAAATGTCAGCAATAAAAGTATACATTTTTATTTTTATTGCCATAACTTTGATCTTTCCTGATAGAAAACGCAGACAGAGGTTAATACGGAGCACGTAAATCAAATAAATATTAGCTATCTGCCTGCAACCAATTATGAAACAACGTAGTTGCTGTTTAGCAAATTCTCTAACGTTAGGAGGTACATAGGTAAAGTTAATTGTGAGATTCTTCAACCAAACAACACTGAGTAGGTATTGTAAACTTAACACACGGAGACAAAAATTTTTATTCTTAGTCTTAGTATTTACATATAAGCATATTAAGATTTTATTTTCGCCTACGAAAGCCAAATAGATTTGATAAATAATATTAGATAAAATATCAAACTTCCAGCTCCAACTCCAACAAACTCCAAGCTCAAGTTTGTTGGAGCTCTACGGTATTGCAATTAGCGAATAAATATTTCAATCCCTCATTGAAAAAAATCGACCAATTAAATCTTTGTCCCTTTTAGGGGAAAAGCTTATGACAAACAGTGTAGGAGCGAGACTTTACTTATTAATTAGAGTTATTTAACTTTTAACACTTTATGTCGTTAAATGCTTATCTTTACTCTGAGTTTATTTTACTGGGTCTCATTAGCAGCCCTGTATTATAAATTATATTTATTTCTGTTAACAAATCTTTTGAGGAGGCTTTAATCAATATAATATTTTTTTAAATCTAGATAGCTGCGGCATTTCTTAATTAAAGCCGAAACAAGCTAACTGAATTATGGTCTCTTCTTAAGGACATTTTTGTTTACAATATGATATAAGAATTACCGATCTATAGAGCTACCTATTAATCAGAAATTACCTTTTATAGTAATCAAACTCAAACTCAAAAGTTTTATTTCCAGGAGATCAATATTACAAAAGCTTTTGATTTGTCACAACGAGAAGAGCTGGCTAGAAACTCTATCGACACTATTTTAGGTAAGATCCAAAACGTAGGTTACATATTGTATCTCATCCATTTTCCCTAGTTCCGAAGTTACACAGCAGGCGGTAGCAAGGGTGGCAGTCCCCGCCGTAACAGAGCCATATAAAACAACACTCATTCGCACCGTCGCAATTAATGACTAATTGATTTTAATTCACCACAATATTAGTAGTAGAGCTATTCAGTGGATTAGGGGTGGGAGGGACATCTTTAATCTGGACTTGAGAAATTGATATTTATCGGGTCATTGGATATGCTTTAATTAAAGTGGATAATAGTGAAATTAGTTCTTTTCTTTTCGAGTAGAACGTATTGGACTGGGGTGTATTCTCTTTAGGGTGCAATTAAAAAGCCCCCAATTATTTATTTCACCCAGCGCATTCTGGACATCCACTGAACCACGATCGATTTACTTTAATAAGCATAGGCACAAAGTTACATAATTACTATTGCAGCTATTAGGTCTCACGTCGATTTGATATAATGACGTAATATTATCTACATTAACGATTTAGTTTTACAATACATAACCGTTTAAGCGTCTATGTTGAAAATTAAATTTTATTAAATGTCTAATCACAAATACTCACCTGTTTTATTAAAATATAAGCCAGAACAATAATCACAATAATCTAGCGCTCATTAGATTTTGTTGACGCTATTTGTAAGTTAAAATATGCAGAGTTATGCAGCACAACATAATTTTGAAACTAATAAGGTTCAACGTACAAAAGGAATAACAACCCCCAAAGAGGATATCGTGTCCCAAAAACTCGACCAATAAATTAGAACAACTCAAATATTAAACGCTGTAGGCATAACCTGTGCAGACAATGAAAAGCTGCACGTAAATTCTACTGGAGGAATTCATAAGGTGGGTCTTTCTTTGAAATACCTTTTCGGGGGTGCATCATAAATCAGCATAACGAGCCAGCCTTCCGCGAGGTGCCCCACCGTGGGCCCCCTACTAGCATTAAGCTTCTGTAATATTTTCTCACTTACGACAAAAATTTCTGTCTTCTTATTTATGTTGGGCAAAGTTCCGTGGAGAACGTTCCGCTGTCGTCTCAAGCTGCAAGGTAAGTAATACTCCAGCGAAATTTGAAAGACACGGATGTTACCATGTATAAAATTTCCAGCGTCTGGGCATTAGACGGCGAACGGGAATTTATAAATATTAATATTAAACCGTTACACTACCACACTTGTAGATGCTTATTTACATAAAAAAGTTCACGTATGTTTGTGAACTACTTTCTTTAGGTACTGAATTTTTACTTTGGGCAAGAATATGAATTATCACGTACGGCATGATTATAAAGTTCATCATTAACATCATAGTTAAGAAGATCGTGACTGAAAATAATATATTAAAACCTATATATATGCTAATAGTCACAGTATAAAAAGGTTCCGGATATATCAGATAATTATTCTTTTTGATCATAATGTTTCCACCAGAATAGTATGCAGTTAGTATAATTTCACCTCGGCTCTGTACGGGTTAGTAAATGTTATATATATGTATGTACATACATATATACTCTGGTGGAAACATGAAGAATAATTAATAAATTATTTTTTGTATAAAATTCTACTCAACATAATAGAACGCTTAAAAAACTGTTCAATAATGGATTCAGTTTATATTACTGTTCTTAATTTAAACTCCAATCATAAAATTAATTTTAGTACGATCGTAAAAACTACTTTTGCACAGGACCCGGTTAACGTTTCAACTAGATATTGAAAACGGCAGATAGACTAAGATAAGGCATATCTTTAGGAAACATCTTAATACGATGAAGCCTATAATAATAAGAATACTTATTATTATATAATAAGTATTCCTAAATACAGGTTACACTTAGTTACTTTGTTTATCTTTATTGTTTACTTAATTAATAAAGGCTTTGTATAAAGGCCTCTTAAGCAAAATTAAACCCAATTTAATTAGGTTGGGATAAAATTTTGTGCCAATGTTTGTTTTGTTGTCATATTAGCTTGGTAGTATTCATTATTTTTAGCCTCTCGTTCAATAGAAAGCACGAGCAGGATCAAATTTGTAACAAGCAGTGCACCCAATACCAATAAAATTGTACACAACAGTTGGTATGCAGTTAAAACTATTTAACATCAAACGGTTTTACTTAGCTTTATTTAATAAAGAGACGATAGGTGTTCCTGGGGAGTTTAAACCAGCGCTTCTTCTACCCGGCAATATCACTAGTGAGCAAGGCTATGTAGTTGGGATTGGCTACTAGTCTAATTAGATGCGGCAGAATATCAATATTTTGTACGAACTGACTGCTATGAGACCACCGCAATCCGATTACTATACAATGCCCTAAATATTGTAATGATAAACTGGTTGTCAGGGATATTATTAGAATTTCTGACTACTTCCAACTTACTCTGTGTACCTATCTTACGTACTCTCCGAGGCACTGAAGAATGTAGTCGCCTGTCCATAGACTATCCTCAATAGGGGTAGCATAACCTTCCAAACAATGTAGTTCTTAATAAGCCACGAATCTTTCCAGATTCCCAGGTCGAACAGTTGTTTTGGCGTTTCAAGTTCATCTTCCTACTATATGGGACAAAAAAACGGTTGTAAAGGGTTGTTAATAGGTATACATCTGCTTAAGCAATTGGCGATGATGGGCGTAGGCGTAATAGTATCTGTAGGTATCTTTATTTCGCCGTCTCGTCAATAACGCAAGTTCGTTACTAGATTAAGTCATAACAATAATAAAATGATTATTAATTCTGTTTTCATATGGAAATCTGTGTTTAAAGAAACTTTATTCTCAATAAAACATACACAAATGTCACTTACTTGAGAACAATAAATTAATGTTAACAATATAAAAAAATTGTTCGACTTCACCTCTTCACTGTACAGTTTCACAAACACGACCCACCCAACGCATTCATTTCTGCGAGGGTGTTTTGCTTGCTGTTAAATACTGGCCGAGCTGAATTTTGAATGCATTGAGTGAGTGTACATTTCTAATACTTGATGGTAATTTATTATATAGTTTCACTCCTTCAAATGTAACCAGTTTTTTGCCATAATTGGTTCTAGTTTTAGGTAACACTATTAGGCTCGCTCGTCGTATCTCACGAAATAATCCTCATATTTATAATTAACGAGCAAATCCCGCGCTCATAAGCATGCAAATCTCTGCCAAAATCCGCAGTCGAAACTACATCAACGTTGATGGCTTTTCAAATTAAAAAGTTGCCGTCTTTTTTTATTGCGGTGTTGTTCGGGCTTAATTAAATTCCCATATCCATTTGGCTCGTGCGGGGCAGTGACTATTGAACTTTATTCCCTGTTCTCGAACACTTTTTGGACCACAAAGTGTTTATAGGCCAGTTCAAAGCACTGCCCACTTCAGCGGGTCTTTGTAGGCTGCTCATTTAAAATCAATCGCTGCCATTCCGTCCGAGGGTGCCGGATGAGACAAGATTTCGGAGGGAATTCTTAATTAAGCTCGCCCGAGATGCTCTTTAGTTAATGGAGGCCCGTCCGAGATCCTTAGAAGCACGGTAAATGAGTGCCGGCGATGTTGCAAAGTCAAAAAGAGCATGATAAGATTATCGACTGTGATAACTTTTTTAATTTGCGATGTGCGTAAAAGTGTTTTGATTCAGTAGAGTCCACAATAAATTGACAAAACATTCCACAATACATTTTTGACATAACGATAGATATTTAAAAATAAAGGTAACAAAGAGAATTTTAATATTAACTTAGTATCGTAGCAAATTATTAAAATATGTACACATTTTCATAATTTATTCAAATATGAAACTGCACCGTCGTTGCTGAGGATCTAATTAAATCCACTAGCTAAAAGGAGCGATACCGTCTTTATCTAATGAGCCTTCGACCCGGGGACGTGGATGTTAAAGAAGAATTCATATACCTTAATTTTTTATAGTCATTACAACTAGAAAATAAATTGTAATACAAAAGCCTGTCTCACAAAACATTACTTTTTATTGTAACTATCATATATAACTATAACATATTACATATCGTAGAAAAAATATATTTAAATTGAAATATTTCTATCTTCACAATTTTATTGTTCACTTCAAATTACGAGAAAAAAAATGTCCCAGCTATGAGTATTAAACATATCATTCCGTAACATCTTAAAACAGAAATATAAGTGCAAAAGAGACGTTCTAATTGTCACACACGTATATTACCATATTATTCATACTCTGAAAGCTAACCATCTGCATAAGCATATTCTATATTAAAATATTATATTGTCCATTCAGTTTTATCTCTTCAATGAGCTAAGGATTTTATAGTCATAATTAACAGAATAACGTTCGCCAACACGCTCAACACTCCATCCTTCTTTTTTAATAGTAATTATTAGGAGGACACAGCGCGCGTTGGTGCATAAATAAATGCTAATCGTAATAAAGGATCGAGCGATCCTAAACTATAATAGATGACCATAAAAGTGTAATGTGGGAATGATCCAAAAGCTTGCTGGCATTTCGAAGTGATACGCATATTTTTTACATATTCAAGAAGGAATACATCGCCAGGAAACCTGCATGAATAAGATTCCTTTCACACTAGGCTAGCGTGGAGGATTATAAAAGGATTATTAGACTCCGGTCTCCTCTTCAAAAAAGTAAGTTTTTATAATACTTTTCTCATAGTCTTACAGGTAGGTACTTAACTGAACCTTGGCAAAAACATGTTCTGTGTATGTTTCCCCATAAATTTAATACTTGTAAAAAAATACATAATATTAACACAATTTTTAACTATAATCTAGTTAGTTTTTAAATATGTAGGTACGCTAGAAGATAAAATTAGTAGGTACCACGTGCGAAGCCGAGTCACGTGTAGTTAGTATTTAAATATTTTGTAATCAATCACATTGTTTCTAAAAGTATGTACTTGAAACAAAATTCTTGACTAAGTACAAAGTATTTCTCTTCGCTGTGCAAGAAATACAATGTTGTGCTGAAGAAGCAGCTTAATTATCAGGAGGGATCTAATTAACCGCTCTCTTGCGCTGACAGACAGATGAAGGTTCTTAAAAAAGTTAACCAAGTTAATTAATTTGTACTATGTATTGCATTTCTGTATGAATATGTTATCCTAGTACATATTATTTGCAATTTTGTACTATCGTTCAACTTGATGTGTGTTTATGTGTGTGCATGTATGTGCTGTCGTCTATTTAGATAACATGGTAAGAATTCAATTATTTTTTAAACACAATGGATTGTATTGAACAACCGGGCCGATGTTTAGATTCACAAGTCACAGATATTTGCTGATATTATTTATCTGGTGATGTATATGTATCTAAATTATTAATTCTTTCCTGCGAAAATTAAAATGTAGTACTTACATATAATGTACTACATATTCTATATAAGAGTATTTTTAAGTCGATTCTTCAATTGACATATTATCATCTGTCTGTCGGTAATTTTGTTGGTACGTTTTAGGTCCTATATAATAGTGGGCGACCCTATTACCATCAACTGGTCACAAATCCAAACTCCAAGATGCAAATGAGAATTTTATAGAAAAACCCAATAACACATTGCTCGATCTAGGCATCAAACCCAAGACCTCTTGCTCAGCAGTCGCAGTTACACTAAACCAACGATGCAGTTCATCACAGAAGAAAATATTATGCCTAGGAAATATATTTTTGTGAATAAACTAATACGATTTTTAAACACAGTTTATTGACCTACGTACTTTATGTCACTGCAAAGGGAAAAATCGTAATAAATCAAAAAATACTAGACTACATTCATAATTGCTGAGACAAAGTATGATAATAACGCTTATAAATGAGAACTGGTTTCTGTTTGCTGTAAGGTCGAAATCAAGAAAAACAAACACGTCTAAACAAGTATTCTTCTACGCCGCGTAAGGGTTCATTAATGATAATGGATGCCTGTAATTACGCTTTGTTCGTCTAATATTAGCCTTTTATACAGAACGACCAGTGTATCTTGGTACGCGACAAAATACAGAATTAAAGTCAATTCTATTGATTTTGACACGCTGTTGACATTTGCGTTTCCTAGAAGCGCCACCATGAAGTATCAAATTAAACTGGGCACCTATACATTCTCTACTAATGTATTGTCTACATTAGTTTTGTGAAGACAAGGGATTATAATTATAGTGTAGATAGGTACTATAAAAATAAAAAAGTAATTTGTAATAGATATTCAGCTTTTTTATGTTCGGTTTTAATTACGTACGGTTATTAATTAGACTAGTCATTAAAATAAACTGATAAGTTGGTAAGTTTAGAATATAATATATATAATTATATATATAAATGGAGAAAAGTTGTCAGTTTTGTTTTAATTTAGATACCTATACAGTTACGTCTCTGCATTAAAACCAAAGATTATTTTCGTAGTTTAAGTGCTCGAGCTGGGAATACTTCCATATTGAAACACACATTGAACAAAAACTTTGACAATTAAAGCATCAAAATATTGTATAATTAGCCTTGAATTACATATACAAAAATATTAAAACTTCTGAACGGAAAATCTACGACGCCAAGTTGTGAAAACATGATTCTTTTATATGGAATACATCGAACAAAGGTAGATGGCCCGATTAGCGTCCATTTGTCACACAGTACTAGACAGGTGTGCCGGATGGTAGAGCACGTGTCGAACCGACAATAGGTGCATGTTCCTTCCGCCTCTTCAATACACGAAATTATTAAGGTTCCGCTTCAAAATGGGAATTTGAGAACGAGACTACTTTTTACAATTACATATATTTCTTAAATCTCAAAAAAAAGGTTTCTAATAACTTAGGTTACTTTAACGCCAATATTGAATCTTTTTCAATTGAACTTTTGCATTCGTGTATGTTGTCAGAAATAAAAAAAAATCTTATGATAGAAATATTATTCTATCGGTATTATTACCAACAGTATTTACCTTAAAAAACTTTGTTTTATGGGGCTATATTTAAAAGCAAATCTCTCAGTTGAAATTGTTTATCTTCATCAATCGTCACGGCTTATCATGTTTATCACTCAATCAATCAACTCTTTAATTTGGGTGTCTCTTAAATTGTCTTTCCATTGAAATGCTAGTAGTCTGTATTTGAATTTAGAAGTGAATGAAGTTAAAACATTAACATAACAGAAGTTGTTCTAAAGAACAGTTTACTTTACTATTTACAGTCACACGTGACGTCTGGTAGCTGTTTGTGGTTGCATGCGAAATTACTAAGTTTTACGTGTCGCTTTTAGTATACTGCTGTTTGCATTTCAATGTACGGTTAGCCGGCAGTAAAAACAGTGAGACAACGTCATTGGTTAAATACATTTGAGAATTTGCACCTCATATTTTTTAACATGTAAGAAAGAGTTTTTATTTAATAAAAAATATACTCTGTATAGTCCCAAGCTAAGCAACGGTGCTTGTGTAACGTATACAAAATTGTTGTTAACTACATAGTTTTCTTTTCTAACTAAACTAATTTAATACATGGAAACGTCCATAACTCAGATAAACATATAAAACCATTTGCCCCGGGATTGGGACAATTTGAGTTAGCTTCATTTGTTGTATCACCAATTTTTTGTACGGAACCACATCGTCTCACCCTTAACCATTATTTATTTAAATAACGTACCTTAATGTTGGAACTTCTATTGAACTGTTGATTGATCATGGAATATTAGAATCGAGTCCAAATGAAATGGAATCGAATATTCAGTACCATCATTAATCTTTCCTAAACATTGTTTAATTTATTATGGCTGTGAAGAAAGTGTTCTCAGACTGTCAGGGGGGCGATGACCTCTAGTACATATTCTGTGGGAATACGACATACGACACCGTACAATTATCGTAACATGAGGATAGCTATTTAGCGCTGTTAGTGTGTAAGACTAGTAAAATTATGTCATCATAAGCATAATCCGTGTTCAAGTTACTGGACTATAAAGTTTATCTTCCAGTTGCGGCTATTTGATACGTAAGCTTTACTATTAGCATATTTCTGCAAATTACTCTCGTAATATGATTGAATAATAACCAACCAGTATCGTCGAGCACTGCTTATATACTCACAAGCTTCTGTTTAAATTTAACTTTAATTTAAATATTTCCAGCAAAAGCATTCGCGCTTTGCTCGAATTTCTCAAGTTTCTGGGAACTTAAAGTTTAGCAGTGAGCTGACGTCAAGTTTTAAGCTTACAACTGAGCTCGCTGTGCTCGTACTATGGATTTAACAATAATAAATTTAAACAATACGTATCTTTAAAAAAAAACGCACATTAAGGCATGATCTTCCTGAGGCATTTGGTTGCATTGCAAAATGACAAAATTTAGCTCAAAATTAATTTCAAAGCAACACCATTGTTAATAGATACCGCCCGTAGGTACTTTGAAGACAAACTACGTAAACTGATCAATACCCATCACACTACGCAGAGGGTGCATAATTCCCAAGCCACCCGATAGGTACAAATGTGCGGTTGACACTGCTAAATGGGCCTGGTATCGTTGAATAATGCCCACAGTTGCCTAACTTGTCTTAAACTATCGCAAACAAAACGTTCGGACGCCACAGATTTGTCAGCGGTGACTGTAGAGATAGTTACGCCGGTTACGCCTAACAAATGAGGATCGCCAACTATTCGTATTATTTCTAACTTTGCAAAGTAGTCTAGTGTATTGTTGTTTGAATTGTCCGTTTATTGTTTAGGTAACTAAGTATCCCGCTGTTATGGCCTTATTTATTTGTGAAGTTATTGTTCGGGTATTTCTAAAATATACGCCACAGGACCGAAGCGAGTAGCCAAATTTCGAGGCCTTTCTGTTCCGGTAGTGTAAGTATAAGTACACACTGTGGATGACGATGATGATGTAAGTAATTTTAATGGATTATCCATTCGATTCAACTAAATCTGATTCGACAATCAAGTATCAAAATGTTCAATCAAATCAGGCAAGTTTAAGTACATTAGCAATAAATATAATGCCTTTAAATGTAATGCTTAATAGGTATTGCGACTTTATTAACTTAGTAAGTGGTAGTTAAAAATAAACTTTAAAACGACACTAAAATGTATCACTGATTTACGGTTATATTACCAACAACCTAGCAATGTCTTTAAGCTCTGTCATTTGTATAATGCTATGCTATTTTATTAATCCAATTATCTTTTATCGGCAACTTTATAACTAAGATGATTATAAAGTCCTTCTCGCAAGTTTGCAAGTTTAACTAATAATATTAGCCTTTTAAATTCTACATAAAGGCTAAAGTGTAGTCTTGAAGTCGATTAAAAGCGGACATCGAAAGCTTTAATCCAGAATTCTCGATAGCCAAAGAAGCAATCCGTATGCAAATGAAGAAAATTATCCTCATCGTGAAGCGTAACGGGAATCAGTGCTTCAGGTGCGGTTTTTACATTATTCAAGGAGGAAGATTCTGTGTTCCTTTCCCATTTTATACAAAGGAGTATAAATGAGAGAAGTAAAACCTGGACTTCTATTCTATGCCCTTAATTCACTAATAAAAAAGACAACATAACAGTGGTGTTTCTTAAAGTTGCAGCAATAAGAGTGATTTTGATTAAAGTTTATAAATATTTTCCATAAAGAAATAATGTATTTATTACGATTTCTCGTGAACGACTGATGCAAACAATGGTGCTACTGTATTTCCATATTCTCAAATATTTTAATTGGTTATGCTTGACTACTCCCTTATTCATGCACCGAAAAATGCAGCTTCATTAATAAAGTTATTCCACCAATTTATTAACTGGCTGATAAATAAATCTGTTTTCGGCACCAATTCTCGGGTTTAGCGTAGCGTAAATATCAATTACCCAGCTTATATCGGGAAATAGCCGGTAATTGTCGGACAATGTCCAGACCAGTCCCCTGCTCTGTTGCATTTTGGCGAATATTGGTAATTTATTTTTATTATGTCGCTATATCGAGGGGAATGTTTCCCAGCTTGCTCATTTCGAATGCGATCACATAAAATTTTGTTAGTTAATTAGCCTGTAACGTTATTGGCTTTTTTGCATAAAGTAATTATGATAATAGACAATAGCTATGTGCTTTGCACAGATTGCACCAGTATTGAGCAGAGTAAAAAGGTATATGTATTTTACGTTTTATTTCAAATATTTTAGAAAGCTTGGAATGAGTTAAAATGACGTCTAAGATATTATTATGCAAGTAAATTATTTGATAGCCGCCAGTTTTTTTATTAAATGTTCTTTGCCTAACTCATAATTCAGCCGCATAATATTTCTTTTATATAATGGTTAGTAAGCTCACAACTCATTGTTTGTAGATCCCTATAACAGAATTGAAAGAGAAACCACAAAGTTTACTGAAGCCAAGTATTCGTCGCGACAGAGTCAGGCTCGAAAAAGGTTTTCCATTCATTTCCCCATTATACAGAAAACTCGGACGGACCCCCTTAAACCATGCGTCGCGTCGGCTCCCTGACACGCATTGTACCATGATTAATGATTTACAACGCAATTTTCTTCGACATAAAAAATGTCCCAGACTTTTTTTTAATATTAGATATGCACTCATAAAAGTTACGTATCACGTATATAATGGCCGTTTTAATAGGTTTTGAGGTTATAAAGTTTCATAATTATGATGATTAAGCATTTTATTTAATAATCACGTAGTTTCGGTTTCCAATGGAATTGTTAAAATTTATCTATTTACGAGTAATACGAATAAAATAAAAAATACGACGTGTAAAAAATTATGGGAACTAAATTATAAAATTATTGTAATTAGCTATCCTGTAACGTAACTTTAAGATTATGGTAGCAATTGTAGTTTTCTGTTTAAAATCATTATTCTATGAATTCGAATAATTATAAATGATTGCTGAATATTAATTTGTATGCTGGTTGCCTCATAAAATTTTCGTTGACTAATATTACGATAAGGGTGCTAAAATTCGATTTGCTACACTACAAAATATATTAATATTAATATGTTAATTCTTATTATACCTATAATAGGGGTATATTGGTTTATTGGTCAAGCACGACTGCTGCGGGTTGGGCAAAGTTTCAGGTCGAGATAATTGTGATTGGGGTTTTAACTATTAAATTCTCAGTTACATATATTCAACTAAGAAGAGCGCTTGTTTATCGTCACGTCAGCGGGAAACGAAATGTCGACGCTGATAATGACGCTCCAGTGATGGCGATCGTTTACCAAGTTCTAGCGGTACAACTCGCAAAATCCGCCACCTTCTTGGCGAGACTCGGGTGACGGACACGCCATGGACACGCGGCCATAGTAAATGGCTACTTAGGCACTGACACCGACGCATCGTTCTCGTTAACGTTTTGATAACAGTGGGCAAACGCTCGCAATCTTTTTTATCTACCATGTCAAACAATATAGTACCTAGTGTACGCCATAGTAAAAAACATTCACTAGATTTATAGCTCGACTCGTGGAAGATATAATTACATATATCCAGTGATGCTTCATACCGCTCTTTGATATAAACCGCAGTCTTATTAAAAAATCTAAACTTTAAAAATATATTCAACAAAAACTTTCATACAATGTCCCACTTTAATCCAGCACATGTGGCTAGTTGGCAGCATCAAAGGAGAGATAATGGAGACAAAACAAGCCAGTTTAATGCGCCGTATTGGGTTGCTGAGCAAACAGCGCGCCCTAGTGTCAAGTTACTGAACACATGCTGCCAAAAGGTCATGAATAGATAGTCCCGTGTTTGTACAGACAGCCCTGATATCAAAACATTGGTGTACGGTATATGTGTCTCATGTTTTCTTTCTTACGTCGAAATGTTTAGCTGTATTTGTCTTTCTTTTATTGATAAAATCTGCTACCGGTAGTTCGTAAGTTGTTGTTTTTTAAGAAAGCTTTAATTAGGAAGCGATACAAAATACTCAGCATCAAACTTTCGTTTGGTATTTATTCATTTTATCTTTCATTGTATGCATAATTAGCGTCAATGTTGAGCGATCAGTTTCTACGCTCTAATGCGTTGCAGTAGATAAGTTCGATTCGCGCATGGATCAAATAAATATTGTAGGTGTATGATTTTTTTTCGTTTGTAAACGCATTCACAATAGAAAGAAAAAAAAATACTAAGCACTTTCAATGACTTCAAAAAAACCTAATAAAATTTTGAGGCGAGCAATTTTAACCCGTAAACTGGCTTAAGAACTTAACGTGTCCTATGAGGCATGTTCTGTTTCGCTATTTTCTTAGAAACGATTTAATTGATATTACTTCCCCTAACTTTATAGAAATTGTGACTCTTGTTATTGCAGTACCGTAATTTCTTCATGAAAGGATTTCTGGCATTGCTTCAGTCACGTATTAAAATTGTATTAGTTCATAAATACAATTTATTATAACATCATAGAGGTATGGAGACATTTTCTACAGAATTATAGGTACAATGCCAGTTTGATATTATGTGAAAATGATGTTCTATAAGAATTAACACACAACATTTAGGCAATATCAAAATCATATGTTTTACGCCATTTAATAGACGGCACAAATCTATATTGAATATCAACATCAGCTTAGTTTTACTTACTAAGTATACTTATAATTAACTAGCTGTTACCCGCGACTTCGTCCGCGTGAAATTTAACGAAAAATTTAATGTTCATATTCATGCATTGGTCAGATCCCGCGTTTTTAAGTCATACGGAACTCTAATTCGTTTCTTGTGCTTAAATTAAAGTAGCCTAAGTTACTCCTTGTAACGATGGTGAAAGTCCCTACAAAATCGGTCCAGCTGTTGCAGCAATTAGAAGGAACGAAGAGAGAGACAGACAAACATTTTAGAATATTTTTTTTGTGTAATAACCGTATATATACTTTTATATATGATATTACAAACAGAAATTCCAATTTTAAGGAGTATAAAATATTTGCATTGCATCAAGCTTTTATGTGAGTTCAACCTCTTTTGAATAAAATCGGATTGAGTTTTCAAGCATGTGTCAAAATAAAAAGTAATTTAAATCAAAAGCACTAAGGAGTATTGATATCACCTCCAACATAATTCTCTATCTCTTTTATAATCCCGTCAGGGATTGAATTTCGATAAAATACGAAATACGTCTTCCATAAATTCTGTAAAAAAATGTTTATGCAAAATTTGAAGTAGATTGGACCAAGGAATCACGTTGTCTCGTACAAACTTGGTCCCCCTATCCCCCTCCTTATGGGCAAAATTTCGGAAAATCCTTTCTTATTGGATGTCTACGTCATACAAAGAACTTCAAAAACAGCAAAGTTACATACTAACCTTACACCCCCGTTTTACCCACTTAGGGGGTGAATTTTCAAAATTCCTTTCTTAGTGCTCCCCTACGTTATAAAAGGAATCCCTGTGCAAAATTTCAAGTTTCTAACCCTTAAAGTTTAGGCCCTGCGTTGATATGTCAGTCAGTCAGTCAGCTTCTCCTTTTATATATATAGATACTAGCTAGTTGGACAGTAGAGTACCTTTCTGAAGCTGAGTTTTCTAAACGTAAAGGAAAATAAAATAAGGGAGCGTAAGGGAAAATATCACAAGACGTTAGTGAGATTAGCATTGGAAGTAGCTTTTGTACCAAAGATTACCTCTTTCAGTCAAATCGTCAGGGCTATATTATGGTTGCTCAATATTGTCGTTCATCATCATCAACCCATTACTGTCCCACTGCTGGGCACGGGTCTCCTCTCTTTTGAGAGGGAATAGGCTATATATAGTCCACCACGCTAGCCTACTGCGGGTTGGGCAGACTTCACATGCCATCGAGAATATGTCTCAAGCATGCAGGTTTGGTCCTCACGATGTTTTCCTTTACCGTTTGAGCATGTGATAAATACGGACATAACTTCCGAAAAGTCAACTCAAGACATTTAACATCACCGTCTCTGGTCACTGTTCACACCACTAGGCTACCACGGCTCACTATTATCACTATTATCAATAATATTGTCGTTAGTTGGTCGGTTCTAAGGTCAACGTAATGCCTTTTGAAAATACATAACGTGTGTGCCTGCAAGCCTTGCTGAAGTACTTATGTTAGGTTATTTAGGTTAAGTGATTCTGTTGTTTTTCATACGTTAGCTGTTCGCGTGATGTCACATCCGTTAGCGGAAGTCAGTGACCGGAAAAACGTCAGCTATTCCCCGTGAGGCCGTATGTGCTATTCAACTGTTTTCAGTCTTGTTACATATAAAAAGTGCCTATTTAGATAGCCCGCCGGCCGCTGTGTGCCCGGAAAGGACTGCCCGTTGCGAAGATAACAAGTGCATGAAAAACCCTTTTCCTTTTATCTTTTCCGATGTAGGTTTCCTACATTCGTTAGACATTTTTACGCTATTCGCAGTCAGAGTATAAAAAACATTATATAGGAGCATTTCCTTATTTAACTCTGAATTTAGGATTTCTAAAATTTTTGGAAGGGTTCTGGGGGTACTAAAGAAATAAGTCCCATCTTCAAGCTTAATTTTCAGTTAGTATTTTTTAATATGTTTTTTAGAGCCCATTTACTGTTTCACCGGTGAGTATGCGTCTTTTGAGAGGGATTAGGGGCAAGATTTCACACGCTTTCAAGAAAATCTAGCAAGAAGATTTAAGGCTTTCTCACGACGTTTTAGTTCACCGTTTAAACATAATATGATAAATGCACACGTGACTTGGAAAATTCAGTAGTGCATGCTCTGGGACCTTCTTAGTTAATTTGTATTAGTAGGTCGTAAACACAAGTACCTAATCTACGAATGTAGGTATTTTTTTTATAGATGATAAATTGTGCTATAAAAATGTAATGTCTTGAAAAAAAAAATGTATTTAATGAAATCTGCCTACCCGTATTTTACTTCTATGTTTATCTTACTTTCGGTGAATAAGCACCAATAAATCTTTACATATTACCGTGATCCATCTTCGTCAGTCGACGCCTACGACGTTCAGCCCACAATGCCGCAAGTTGTAGGTATTTTATCTTATTCCTTTATTCATGAGTTAATCTTACAAGCATGTCGAAATTGTTTGAAGTTATATAAGTTAACCCTGTGGACGTCTTGATCATATCTTAAACATATATGTATTATATTTATATATTTTTACCCTTGCTTTATTGGATTACTAGCGCGCAAATACTCTTATTTTAACAGTAGTTTACTTACTACTTAATGTACCACTTACTTTACATTTGGTCTACTAATCTGACCAAATTTTACTACAATTTAGACTAGCTTATTGTTTATTTTGTAAAGGATACTGATGTCATCAGTTCATAAAAAGTTAGTGTTGTAGTGTAGTCGGTTTCGGAAGACGCGTTTTTTTGTTACGTCTTTAAACAAAAAACGGTGTGTGAAAAGATCTTTCGGTTTTATGAAGATTTCTTTTTCAGATAAATCCTTGTTCTATTTTTCATCGTTATATTTTATTCTAGTAGTTAATTCCTTACACAATAGAATAAATTCTGTAACATGAAGCAAGCCATGCGGAAAGAATACGATACGTGAGTTCTCTCCAAATTCAATACGACGTAGAAAATATTGATGGCGTAGATAAAGGCCCCCGCAGACAAAATACTTTTGAGCGTGATTATTTGCAAAACTGCTGCAGACACAGGGCGTAAACGCGTTAGACATCTGTATGTGTACAGAAGTTCTGCAGACTTACACTGTAGTAAGTAATCCATCCATTTGTGGTGGGCCTAAAATTTCAGACATTAATGTAGTGTAGACTGCTCGTGATTTAAATTCGACACTAAGTTAAAAAGGTGCCATTTGACCTTAAGATGAACACAAAATCTCTCTTAAAACCGTAGAATACCGATTAGGATGTTATAAAAAAAAACTATTCAGAATATCCTATATATCTATTTAACTTATACTATCTTGAACTTTGACGTCTCCGGTATTAATTTTATATTAATAAAACTAAAAAATATGTAATTTTGAATCTTGTAGGTAATACTTTTCAAGTAGTCAAACTTTACGAGGGGCTTAATTTTAGATACGTAATTTACATGCTCGATTGGACGAAGGAGTTTCCAAAAGTTAGGTTGCCAAATCCTAATAAATTCCTACACTACCGTCATAAAATCGAACTAACCCGCAACTTTCAACGCTGAATAAATATGCCGTAAACGAAAATTCCTTT
Source organism: Craniophora ligustri (assembly GCA_905163465.1). Taxonomy (NCBI): domain Eukaryota; kingdom Metazoa; phylum Arthropoda; class Insecta; order Lepidoptera; family Noctuidae; genus Craniophora; species Craniophora ligustri. The sequence continues at coordinate 8,774,509 of LR990965.1, read as the reverse complement.
TGAAAATATCCTGACAAATCGTTTTGAAACGGCGAACTGAATGCAATGATAACTCTGCAGCTCTGCACAAAAGCCTTGCATCTACATAATCGATGGCTTATTGGCATTCCCCCTATTACTTCTAAATTGCAAATTTTCCGCACGATTTCGCGTCAGAGAATAAATTTTCAGCCGCGTACCGGAATGCAACTGTTCTGTATTTCTTATTCATTTTCCTTCGCGTGTTCCCGCTTATTTATTCGTATTGTTAAGTTAAATAGAGTCAACTTAAAGAAAAGCCACAATAATTTTCGAATGCCACTGTTTGTTGAAAAGAAAATACGGTTCCGTATAATGTTTGATGTATTTCGTGACTACTAGTTTCAACTCGTAAAGCTCGCTCGCTTAGCTTAAGCTTATATTAAACGTTAAACGGTTACGACTTCTACGTACTTACTATATTATGATGTTATAACTATGACAAAGAGGTGTATTAAAAGGTCGTAACGGTGGAAGCTGTCATTTCAAATACCTGGTATATTTAATGTATATTTTAGAACTGCAGACATGATATAACTTAGATATAATATTTTAAATTGATATGTGCAATTACTTTTGTTAATGAAGACAATACTAAGGATCTGTTTCTGTGCTACTCTGTCGACAAGATTCACTCAAATTTGTAACAATTTTTTCTGGCACTTTATCAGGAGGTATTAGTTACATAAAAAACAAAAGAAAGTGGAAACCAGTACCAACCAAGTGATAAGCCTCTCATTAACCCATGTACATACATAAAAGCCATAAGACTGAAAATACCCTACCTATTGTTTATCCATATATCTGAACATATAAACTGCAGGGGAGTTTACTTTGCAGTAGTAGTCCCATTTAAATAAACCAAGGTGGGAACGATAATTAGACAGCTCTAAATACTCCATTGTGGATACTCAACCGAACTAAAGCAATTACTTATAAAGGAGATCCTTAGTTAAATAAAACAGATTAACTTAGCGCTCGTGTTTTTAGACTTTGATTTGTAGGATTAACCTTGTTCTTTTAACCTTACACATTAAATAATTGTTCAAAATTCTAACGAAACAAAACAAATATTCATCAGTTAATACAATGTCATATAAATCATCGCTGCAATAATAATATTTCAATAGTATAATCATAATCATAATTTTTTATTGCATATAATACGTGTTCCATGACCATTACTAACATAACATTTTCATACAATAAACAAAATTAATTACCTAATTATTTAAGGTTAACACAATGAAGAAAGTGGAAATGGAGTGATATGGGCTAACTACAACAAGGAAAATTTCATTTATATTATATACAAAAGGATAAATGATCTAATAAATGGTCTACCTAAATAACCTTATACGACGTGGGAAAGCCGTTCTGATTTCTATAAAAATATTTTAAAGAAATCAGAACGGAATTTTATAGAAATTATTAAACATTGAAAGTCATGCACTAATATCGTATATGCACTAATGCAATATTCGCATTTTTTAAAATTTAATTTAAATATTTATTTCTTATTACGAACGCAAACACGTTTAAGATGTAAAAATAGATTACTTATGGGATAAAGTATATAAATATACATACAATTAAAGCAATATCTTTTACAGAAAGTTATTATGATTCGCAGGAGCTTTAGAATGACAGAAGTAGGTAAAAATATTTCTTTAGACATACATTTCGGAATTGCGTACATTTTTGTTCCTTTTAAAATAAATGTTTGAAAATGATAAAATTTCGTTTATGTAAATATATATCCATGGGTTTATGAGTGAGCCTTAATAATGTAATAAAACTAACAAGACGTTTTTTTAATTGTATTTGTATTTTGTCTAGCACTCCATTTATTTCCACATCATGGCGGATACCGAGCCTCGTTAATATAAGGTCGCTTTGCAAAGCTTCGTGAAAATTTATCGTTCCTTGCTGTACAACGAAAATTTATACAGTCCTAGTTAAGTAAATAAGGTCCCATTCAATTATGTGCTTTCTTGTTACACTTTTTGTTCTAACTTCGGATTTCTTGCTAGTTTGGTATAGGACTTCCGGCTTGATCCGAATGTATTGTTACTGTTTTGCCTGTTCTGTGAAAGCAAATGAGTATTTCAGTTGCTCTTATTTAAAACGTAGGCAATTTAGTAGAGAGTATAAGTTACCTTAAAAGTTTATCTAAGAACCGTTTGCGTATAAAATAGCACTGTGAAGATTGTACTACATTTAAATTGAAATAAGTCTAGGATTAAGTTAGATTCAAACCGACGTATTTCAAACGGGTTGAAAAAGTATTTCAAGTATGCTTTTTAGTCTCTTTTGTATAGAATAAATAAATTTTTCAGAAATTGAAATAAGAATACTGCTTGTCAGAGATAAATCCATTATTTCTTAATATTATTAAAACATAATCGTTTTATTTTTGTTTCCGATCTTATTGTTAGTTAGGCGACTTTACTGTTTACCCTATTTTCTTCTTTGTAGGCATATAATGAAAAGCTTTGGTTACCGCAAACCACAGTTATCTTTCTTGCTACCGGAGTTACCACAATAGCTTTATGTATGTAGTTTTGAGAAAGGCTGGACAATCCTGAAGATTTGTATGAGGGTATTGTATGTGGTTTGTCGTCAAATGCCGTTCAAATGGTACGGTATGGTATGGCACTGGTATGGCGGCTTTTTTTTTGTATCTACATTTTATTTATTATGATTTTCCGATTAATTTTAGGGACGCAGTGAATTCAAAGGACGCAATACGCGAATAATATTTCTGTCTTTTTATATTACGTTTGTGTATATAAGAATTTGTTTATCAGCAATAACTTGGATCCAGGCCTGGGTCTACCCGTGTAGGTCGTTACAGATATTTTTTACCAGCTACTGATGCCGTTGACTTCTTATTTTTTTTTCCACTTTGAATCTATATTTACCGAAATAAGCCATGTAATGACAAAACAGGTCGAAAAAGGCGATATGCACCTACCTGGGGTGTAACGTAGACGATCGGGGGCAGTCTAGACGTAATATTTTTGACGCGTCCCGCTGATAGTGAGTGGATTATGGGAAATGGCACCATAGAGAGGCATACGGGGTGAGAATGTTGGTTGTAACTAACTTATATTACGGGGGTCGTGGTGTCTTCGATATGCGACTAAATATGGGTGCACTATGGATAGTGTGTGCCCTGGCTACTTAATTCGCGCTTCTATATCGACAGCTTAAACTTATGATGAGTTTAAGACGTTTCTTCTTTGTCATTTGTTCTTCTAGATAAAAAAAGTTTCAACCCAAATCACAATGCCCCTTACTTCAATATTCTATCTTATGGACTCGATTTTTATAAAGATTTTTAGTAAGTATAGATGCTTATAAAATATTACAGAAACAAATATTATTTATTTCATTGCATCATAAATCATTTGTTTCTGGAATGCCGAAAATAATAATCTTCAACCTAAGCTTACTTCTAATCCATCCATCTTATCTCACAACTTTAAAATTTCAATTAGTAATGACTTCTTCATTTTTGTATTAGATTTAATTACCTTACCTACTCTTAGAAAATAATTAATCTTTGACACAGTAATTGTTTCTTTATATTAGTATTAGTAATAAATTAAGTTTACATTATGTAATAGTGTGTAGGTATATATTTTGGAGATAAATAAGCAATCAAATATAAGTGGAATGCTGGTAGGTAAGCCAACTATACATAAATGTAAGCAAGTTCTAGTTAATAGCTTCTACAAATCTCAACTACCTGAATCAGTGGAATGAACTATTCTATCGGTAATTTGCTCTAATACCTTAGCTTAGAACTTTGATTTATTTGTTGTAACTACTAAGTGGTAACCAACTATGATATATTACGAAAATATTATCCTTGGAAATACTTTCTACCAATTCATACAGGTCTAATTTATTTAATTTTACATTTATCAACGGGCATTTTCTGGGCATCTCATTTTAAAGAATAATGCAAGTATAGTTTTTTACTGGGCAGTTGAAAGCCAGTACGCCACGTTATTTTATCAGACAAGAAATGTAAATAATTTCTAGTGAAAACATTTTATACACAATACAAAAAGACAAGACAAAAATAACTGATATGAACAAATTAATTTCTTCATTTAAACTTGGATATAAAAGGAATATAATAGTAAATATATATTGGGTTAAAACAGTGAAAGAAATCAATTATTTACAAAACTGCTCACAACCCTCCTAAATAAAATAATAAAATACCCGTAGATTTACTGCTCCATCTAAACCTGAGAATAAAATAAACAAACCCAGCATCACAGTAAACTTACATACTTTCTTAAACAATTGCTCTCAATTTTATTTTACTACCTTGGAGAATAAAATGTTACCCCCAAAACCGTCCAAAATCATAACATAGATTTATTGCTCTGTCTAAACCTGGGTATAAAATGTAGCAGTAAATATTTACATCTAAACGTGGATGTGAAGTCACGTGCTACTATGTTCCTGTTTTATTGCATATGGATTTATGACTTGCACTTTGAGAACCTCACGTATGGCTTTATCCATATAGCGAATCTTTGAACAACGCTTCTTGGCTGCATTATTTTCTGTCTATCAAGGTTGAGTTTTAAACCTAAGGCTGAGGATCTTTTTGGTCTGTTTTCCAATTATAGAGAATGTCTAATTTATTGTTGTGTTGAGGAAATTCTCCGGGAGGTAGAGAGAGGAGTTATGATGTCCTTCAATAAATATAGGGTGTACAGATTGATATTGATCAGGTACAACTCCAAACTTGAACAGCTACTGAGAAATTTCTTATACCTAACTTGTTTTGGTTGACTTAACCAAGAAACATTATAGATTTTGCAGATATTGAAGTTACATAGACCTATTTTTGAGTATAAATGCCTACCTATTTATATCGTTCCTATATCGCCCTGATAAAAATACAAAGAAGGATATATATGCCTGAAATACAACAGCCGTTGTGTATTTGCTGTCTGCTCAACTTATTTAAATTATTAATCATTCTATCTTGCTGGAGCTTCTATCTCGACTTAGCCCTATACATTTAATAACACGTTAAAGAGATCTACTTTACGACTGTGATCCATTCACTTTCGTTCCACATTCAATTTAAAGTTCATCCCGAACAATTTTATCAACTGGGCTTATTACCTACATGAAACACGTTCCAATCGCGACAATTCATTTGCGCAAAATGTAAACAAGGCCAAGCCACACTCGACAACGGCCGGTCCAGGGACGAATTCAACTAAATGGGACTCATATCAAGCCCTCTCGTAGTCTCGTCCTATTGACGCCTCTGCACGCTTTATATGCAAATTGAATGACCTCCAATTTGGTGGAGCGGGTGAAATGACATCTTCACATCGGACGTTAAACCCCGTAATTGCGGCCTTTTGGAGCGTTATTGGCATATTTTGGGTTTTGTTTCTGATGTTTAGTCTAGGTATTATGGGTTGAGGGTTTCATAAAAAATTTGGTCTCATCAAAAGTGGTATTCAAGGATCGTAATCTCTGTCTACTGTAATGGGCGTGATTATAGTAAACATACATATAATATAAAATATACCTGTAGATGTACATAAAAATCTAATTAAATATGTTTGCTAAATAGCATGGCATAGTTATCATGGTATTGTTCTTAATTTATTTGGAATTTGCACGCCTTGTTTATTTTTATTTCTCCCAGTCAGCTTACTTCTTCTCACTACTTTATTATGTAAAAGCCTTAATACAGTAGGTATACCTATGAAATAATACTATAGGTATTTAAGATAAACAATAATAATAATAATAATAAATCCTCATAAATATTCTAACATCTGTTATTAAAAAATGTTTAATTAAAACGGTAAATAATTGCGTATATGTGAATACGTAATTATGTACCGTTTTTGAACTCGGAAAGCGAGTGTGTTTGTTCACATACCTACATTAAAATTATAATTAGGCAGTATCCGTGCCGTAAAATCTGCTGTAGGGCTTACAGTCTCGTTAAGCATTATAATTAAAACAAAGCAAACAAAAGAGTCAAAAATCCTTTACGTAGCATTTTTAACTTTTGCAACATTCTTTATATATCTTTATGTCATTATGCGAGTAATTATGCGATAAAGGAGATAACGTTAGGTAATAAATACATATTTTTAATTAGCGTTGTTGGTCTAATAATCCGGTTAGCACCAATAGGTTAATGACATGGGACCTGAAATTATACCAACAAAAATGCGTGTGTACATGAACATTATCCTGCTTGATGGTATGTGTATAAATATTTCATATATTTTCATATAAAAGCAAAGAAACTATCTAACAACGCCACAATTTTCATTTAACGACCCGCTTCCTGAAAATAACGAAGAAAATGTTCCACCAACGATAAGGCTGTGCTGTAAATTAAAAGTTAATTGTATAACAAAAGCAATGTTTGCCTTAACCACAGATAAGCCGGTCTATAAGACCACTTTGTTGGCTGAATGGACTGTGTTTTTATAGTAGGAATGAAGCCGTTTTAATTTTTGCACTGATTACACGCTTCTAACTACCCTGGTATGTGGTGGAGCTATATTGGTCAAATACGAGCCGTAGCGTGTCGTGAGGTTAAATGCCTATGGAAATATGATGGCTTTTGTTTACTTTTTCGTATACTTATTGACAATGTTGCAAACTTGTGTGGCAACATTGTTAATAAGTAGTGGTAAAAAAATGACAATAAAAACCGTCATATACCGTTCGACGGCACTATTGGGACGGTGTAGTTGTATATTTGAGTATCTTTAGTTTGAGTGTCCTGGCAGCCAGCTGTGAGACAAAGCAGGCAAATGGAGTAATAAGTATAAACACGGTTTCCCTGCGAAAGGAGTTTTTATAAGATAAGTATATAGTCATGAATAGAAGAAAAAAACTTGGCATAGGTGATTAAACCAATGATACAGAAAAAAATACCTAATATGATTCTACAAAGATTTGTTTTAAGGTGTTATCATCTCCATTATAGTGTGTTCGTGAACCTACAAGTAATCATGTCCACCTCATAGACTCGTTCAGAGCGACTTGCACGCGTGGGTAGAATGTAACGCGTCCATAGACTGTCTAGGCCCGTAGCGGCTGCTGTACCTATAGGTCATTCGTGTACTGGTATGGACTGCCATTGAGGACGTCGCCAGTAGCTCCTTGAAGTCTGTATTCCATTCGGTATATTTTATTTAGTATGTATATTATCTATATAGTTTTTTTTATGTAATTGTTTGACGATAACGTGTTAAAAAAACATGTAGTAATTGTTAGGCAGTTAATTGTTTGCGTTTTTATCAATGATATTATTTTTTGTTTTTGTAGCTGTATTGTAGCTACAACCGTATTCTATTAATTTTCTATCAGCTTGTAGATAAACTGGTTTTTAATCAAGCCATTTTGATTGCCCGGAACTAATACAAAAAATACACATTCATAAATATGGTATACGCATTAAGTCTGCCAAATTGTTGGCCGTCACATTCTTAATAAATTCACGTCCATAAGGGGACGCTCACTTTGAGAATTTTTATAGAGTTTTCATCCTAACATGTCCAGCACAAGATATGAAATATTTGACAAGCGCAACGCTTGAGATGAAATATAAAATTTTCATCCATCTAGAACTCAAGTACTTACCTAGGTGCTAGCTTAGTATCTAATAAAAAGTTTTGCTACAGGACATATTTGTCTTATAATTAAAGTAAAAGAGTTAGTTATTCTCAGTTGAACCAATAAAGCCCGATTAAAACAATAGTTTTAATTATAATTATTTTAAAGATTGATTAAAGACAAATTAACACAATAACACAATACTTTTGTGAGTTCTTAGTATGTCTGTACCTTAATATGTCGTAATAAATCCGAATATCAAAATATCCAAATAACTGTACATTTTCTTTCACGTCTGACTGCACGTTGCGACTTTTCCTGTTAACTTCAGGCAGTTTAAATGAATCACAGTGTAAATTTAAGTCTAGATATTTTTGGTAGTAAAGTAAACGTAATGTGTAAGGTATACTTAGTCATAAAACTATACGGTTATATTTTATATGTATAGGTAAAATACCATCGCCTGCAAAGATTATAAGTACCTATATTTTGTAAGAAAACAATCCTTCACATAGGTTTACAGCCAAGTTAAATAGGAATGCCAACTCTATTATAGGTAATCTATAAAACAACCGCAAGGGTATAAAACTGAAGGGCACTGTAAAGTTTATGGAGTGAAAGTCTACACCTGCATAATATTTAACAACATGAAAATCCAACCATATATTTAACGAGTAAACATAATGATAAAAACAAAAGACTAAATAGAAATTGGGTATGTATCAGCTGTCAGCTGACACATACCCATACATACCCAGCTGACAGCTATCAGTTGTCATTCGATTAAAAAAAATACAATTGTGATTAAGGCGAATTGTTTTTTATGACTTTAGTACATAAGATGAGTTGTATTTATTCACTATACATATTGTTATTTTATTATATTCAAGAAATTTGTTAGAAGCATGGAGTTTGAACTTTTAACCGATTGGTGGTAATATCAGGCTCACATCACACCCCCTATTATATGGGACCAATACAAACCGGCGAATTGTTGGTGTACATTTCTGCCTAACTCTTCGAGTACGAAAGGCGTGATGGTATGTTAATAATAAAAATAAATGTTGTATTAACTTTCAAACATTTCGAAGACAAGAATATAAAATGTGTCAGTCGTACAAAATTTTTACAGCACTTTTGAGGCGGACATATGAAGGCCCAGTGAAGCATACAAGAATAGTCAGGAAGCGGCACGTTGTCTGCCTTCACTCACAAGAGGCGTAAATTCAAAACGTCGTAAAATATGAAAAATATCGTGGAAATGTTCAGACGGATGCAGTAATAAAACTTACTTGAACTGCGAACAATTTGAGGCGAACTGCAAAGTATTATGCATTTTATGCAACGAGTACACTATCACAGGAAAATATACACGAGTATCACTACAAAGTTTCTGCTCAATTATGGTTTATTTTTTATTTTATTTAAATTATAGCTTTTGCCCGCGGCGTCGCTTACCCATTTTAATTCTGCACCGAATGAAGGAATTAAATTAATAAAATTTATATTGTTAGTTAGATTTGGATCTTTGATGATATTAACTTAAAATATTTTTATGATATTTAAAACCTACATCTTATCTTAGATATCATCTGTTTTATTAAAGATAAAGAAACCAAACTCAGTTTATTAAAGAATTTTACATGTTTATGTTTAGCTATGAGTATTTTTGACTAATATTTGATATCCCATAAATGAAACAAGTTTGGAAAATAATAATTACATATTTTTTATTGCAATAGCCTTAATTACTACACCGTGGTTTGTCTTCAAGGTAGCGCCGCAGTTAGTCTTGATCGATGGAGTGCATTAAAATAAACATCTGTCCATTTTTCAACCGGCCCTGATAGCCAATTACACCGCTGCGCTTCAAATAGCCACAGTTTTACGAATCATTACTTTCCTGTTAAATGGATTTAGTAAAAACGAACAAAAAAGCAGAAATTTTATTTCGATATTATGGGCTACGAACTAATAAGTTTTAGGAGATAGTTAAAATAGAACGCTGTCAAATAAATCTTCATTAGTGGTTGTATAGATGCTGTATTACGTTTTTGTAAAGATTTAAATAGGAATATTAAAAAAGAACAAATATGTATTTTTATTTACATATGTAATCAAGCATTACATATACACCACTACTGGGCACGGGTCAATATATTGAGAAAATCCGTCAGGCATGCAGGTTTCCTCACGATGTTTCCCTTCACCGTTTAAATACGCACGTAGCTTCACAAAGTCGTAGTCCACTGGTCACGCCACTAGGCTATCACGACTTTAAAGAATTACTGTATTTTAATTACCGCGCTAAAATTTGTCCGGGCTTGAGCTTAAGACTACGGCTAAGAGCCAGGTAAATAAATAAGAGTTCTTTAGCCGACGACAGCCATGAAATTTAGTTTCATACTCGGGTAACTTATTCTTAGCTTATTCTATGCAATTTCCTATGCAAATTTAATTGTACCCGGGGTCCACGTAAATCTCTACTCTCTCTGGCTGCAAAGTTAATTACGCGCCAGGACTACTCTGCACGATTAACGAGCCGGCTTGCTTTTATTGTGTCTACATCGACAAAGGAAAGGAAAACGTGGAAAATGATATTACCCGAGGCGCAAATGAACAGTACTGTTATAACACGAATTTTATACCAAAAATTGAACAAAAGACGCTTATAGGAGTCGAGCAGATAAAGAAACGGTAATTTTCTGTACGATTTATTGTCTGCTATTGTATATTTTGTAGGTTTGAGCTTAATCAAAACGCTAATCAACGTATTGTCGATATGGAATTCTGTAAATATATTGAATAAACACAAACAGTAGTCGTATGTATGCTTTTTATCTTGCCGCGGAATTCTCGTAACTTAATTACCAACTATTTTAATAATACCGCTAGAAGGAGCTCCGTTTATGTGAAATATTACAACGATTGCAACAGTGACAGCCACTTTATTTTATTTACCAACAACACTGAAGTAATTAATCAACATTTTACTCAAGGTCACATTCATTAAAATAAAGTTGTACCAGGCAAACTGACTGCGTGAAAAGATCCTCACACTTAGTCCGAAACAAAGCAAGCCAAGAAATAAAAGTAAAACGGTCTTATAAAGATGTGTCTAGAAAATTATAAGATATACCACTACGATAATAAAGTCGCGTGTCACTCTGATGAAATAGACACGGACACGATAAGATTTAATGACGTGCTACGCAAACACTATTGCAATTCTAGTTTAACGGCTCACACCGATCTATTACCGTAGATAAGTGGAGTTATGTAGCTGTGAGGAATAAAGTATGTCAGCGCGGAGTATGCAAATCACGACTGTGTGATCTTAAGTATATGTGTGCACGCGCCGAGTACTTGGCCTTAAGGGTAGGCAAAGGTAAAGTGACGTGACGTGAATCGAAGTAACAGAATTGGAACGTATTTTTTTTTTCTAAGCTCATTACACCGATGATTTTTTTTTAGTTTGTAGTTGTTGTTGAAAACAATTTGAAAGCTTTCAGTGTTTAAAGAAATAAATGTACACTATTTGAATTTATGTACCCGAATTACAAAATACATTTGCAAAATTTACAACCCACAAAACTAGTTTCATCGTATTGTATAATTTTCACATAAACATCTGAGATCATTACGTATCTGGGTATTATATTTTACAGATGTCATATAACTTTGGGTTGAATATCGCCGCAACTGTGCCTCTAACGATAAATTCACCCCAGGATTACAAACGGGCGACACATTCAAGATTTTCGCGTCCAAACAACCTTAGGTATAAAAATCCTGAATATTACGCTGCAATGCGTCTTTGCGCGTTTGGCATAAATCCAACTTCAACGCTGACAGCATCAAGTTGTGAGCTTTCCAAACTTTCCCCATAGTGAACGCTCAGTGGGTTGTAATAACGTACTGTTGACCGCAAATGTGGGTAGTTCAATGTAAAAGTAGGAAAAAAATAACTCGATATCTCTGAACACGATTGTACCGGATTTAAAAATAAGTAAATATAGAAGATAATATGAATACAGTAATTTCAAATATTAGTAATAAAAATAATACACAATCAATGTATTCATTTGTTCCGACTTGAACAGGGTGTATGAAACCTTTAAAATGTATTTGTATTTCTGGACGAATCCAAAGAGGAGAAATTAAAAGACCAAAGACTTAAAACTGTCATAGTGGCTGACCACGTAACCGCAACATGAATGTCTCAAGCAAATTAAATTCAAAATGTAAACTACTAAAATTAAAAAAAAAATATTTAATACTTAATTAAAATCTATGATCGAGTGTACAATGATCCGTCATTAGTTTCTATATCTCTCATTTATACAAATTACACACATAGACATAACTTAATACCTACGCAAATACATACCTACTCATCATCTTGGCATTGGCCTGAGTTATCGGTTATTGATTCCGATTAAGCAATAGTTTTACGGTTGTTTTTATGTTAATTGATGCCATAAATCATGAACATTTTATTAATATTTGATTTACATTAAGAACGAGATGAAATAGTGCAAATGTGTTTTGCCTTGAAATTTATGTCTTAATCTTGTACAGAGGGCAAATATTTTACGTAATATTTTTAATGAAGCCGTTAAAAGTGGAGAAAACATAATTGGAAATATTGGAATTACACTGGAAATAAAAACATTTATTATAAGCAATCTGATAAATAAACGAGTACTATAGAAGAACTGCGCCTTAAAAGCTTTATCAAATTATACAAAAAAGCCAATGCGTAAATTACTCACGTGGATAGTAGAATTAGTAGAATACCGTTAAAAGTAAACCCGGCCTTCCATAGCTAACTAACCGAACCGCAGACAACAAACTAGTAAGGAACGTTTGTCCTTTAATTATCAACTAGAACAAAGGTAAACCTCTATCTATATTCAGGAGAGCAACTGCCGTCCGCCTCAGTGTCGCCAGAGCCCCGAACTATAATGTTAGCGAAGAAACAAGTTTATTCTATTATCCAGATTGTTCTCGCCTCTGATGCCAAAATGTGCTACATAGTAGATGCCAGGATGTTTTGCGCGCCAACTAACTTTATGAGCTATGTGTTTTGGTGCAATCCTTTCATACAGCGAAATCTACTCGCGTGAATTATTGTTTATTTTCCTTCATCATGTCTCTTTGGCATCGTTATGGCACATTGTTACTGCTTTGTTGGATCTGTCCAGTTTATTTTGTTGCAGAATTCAAGTATTCTCCACAAATGTGTTTTATGGTCGTCATTCTTGTACGTTAAAAGACCATATCGCCATAAAAACCCGTTTTTATGTGAAATAAATGATAAATAAAGCATTATTTATTTCAACAAATTATATTACATTATATTTTTCGGGTAAGTTACAGTTACCATTTACCATTGTAAAGAAGCTCGTGCAATCTTAAATATCGTTTAAATCCAAAGTATTGTCACGATAATTATATTCTTTGATTTATTTATTACTGTTTTTTAAATATTTACATATTAAGTCTGTGCTGATTGATTTTATGCATTCTGAAAGAAAACGTGGACTGTACATATAATTTAAAAATCTTAATACTGTTTTTGTGTAATGGTTTAAAATCCCGATTATGAAATTCTCAGAGACTGCTTTAATGTTATTGGAGCTTCATATTACTCATCACACAAACTTCAGTTTACAAATTCGGTCGATCATAAACGCTTAAAATAACAAATATAAACTGACCCGCATTTTTGCTCATCGCTCTCAATATAAAGTGTGTAAACTTCATACTTGAAATGTTTAAACTAGTTAATGGACATTTGTAACTATTCTCTCAGTTATTCGAATCGTCCTGTTGGCGCCGTAAATTTTAATTATAGAACTCTTAATAAGGGAAGCTACTCACGACACGGTATGGTTTCATCACTCCTGTGATGATAGCGAGTCTAATTGGTGCAGTAAATTTAAATAACACTGACACTTTACTGTCGGTGCTCCTCCTAATTGAGAGAGAGAATCGTAAAAATAATTTTACCCGCCTCATTTGTACTCGGCTTTACTTTTAATTTTATTTTCTTTTAGTGCTAGTAGGCTGATTGAACTGCCCACATATGTATAGAATTTAATTTACGATAGAAACTCACTTTAAATCTCTTTGGCGGGAATGAGATTAAACCTTTTTTATGGATGTTTTGGCGCGTTATCAGAGATGATATGTTTAGTTCTGGTCATTAAGTATTACTTTATCTACGAAAGTCGTGTAGGCCAATAGGCGTAATAAAATCAATTTTGATTTAAGTAGATTGAGTTCAAAGTTCAATGCTACTATGAATTATATTGACATCTGCTTTATTATTTATAGGTATAATGCTGTTGTATTATTATTAGTATTAATTTCCATAACTCCCGACTGAACCGTTCCAATCATGGGAAAACTAGGCAGTACCTCCATAAATGGAGATTAATGAATCACCACCGTAGAACTGTGGAAAACTATTTAGGTACCAGGCCTTTTCCCATGTGGAAAACGAATACCAACTTCCCTGTGTATTTTATAGTAATAAAGTATTTACTACTAAATTCTATTCTGTCTCTCGCTTGATAAGGAGGGAAGTGAAAAAACTGATATTTTTCTTACTCCTCCTATATAACTTCATGATTAAATTCGCTGCGGGTTCCAAGACAGTTAAAAAATTCCCCTGAGACACGTCGGACTTCATTGTCTCGACGATTTTCTGGATAGCTACTATTGTTGATCCTGGTTTACAGGAGTTGGAGTAGTAGGGATTTGGGTGGTGGGCAAGTACCAACAAAAAAAAAATACTACGATTAGAAATATTTTTAATCACAACATTCTTCTTAAACACACACAGTGTAGGTATTACTTCTCCTCAACTTACCTACTTGTATGATATACTTGATTATAACTATTAGGTATTCATTTCTTATTTAAACTAGCATATTAAATCACATATTTTCCTAAACTATCACGCAGTACCTACCTACAATAACTTCTAATTAAAACTGACCAGTATTCGAATCAACAAAATCGCATTATAATCAAGTATCGAAAGGTGGAGCCTTATAAGACCTAAGTTGACTTAACAAACGGAGTTAATTGGTGTAATTACGATGCGAACCATAGCGACAATACTCACGGTCCGAAGGCTTTTGGAAATCAAAACACGCCACACCACCACACGGATGCATTATTTTAACGCCGAGCGCATTACAATAAAGGATAAAAGGACATTTTTCATTTACAACGGCAGTTTAGTGCTAATGAGGTATAAATATGGTAGTTAATATGGTGATTGTTTAGCTTGACTAAGCGGTACCGCACAATTGATACGTGGTGGAGGTTACTGGAAGCTTTCTATTCTTTGTCGAAGAATAGGTCATCTACAAATTGACTCTGTGTTGGTAAAGCTGTATAGTATAGTATGTTAGACATAGACATAGACATCATAGACATAGACATCATTTATTTGTTTTACAGATTTACAGAATATTCAATTATTTTACAGAAGTATCACTATGTTCAGCCATATAGCTGGCGTACAAATTATACAATTATTAAAATTTATTAAATGTCATTAATTTCGGGGCACATACACACTGGATACATTATTGTTATAACTAAAATCGGATGATGAAATATAATAGACTTAAAAAAAACGTTATTAAGTTGTTGTCTAATGATTGAATTACATTTATATTGCGATACATTCCATAAAAAGTAGTTTAATTTCAATATCTAATTTCAATGTAATTAAGAAATCTGTATTACAAGGACTGTATATAGTCGATTTACTTACGTAATACATGTATTTTTTAACTTTCGTAATGAAGAAAGATTTTGTATTCTTTTGTAAAGTAAGTTTTCATAATGAATGCAAGTATTTAAGTATGATATTTATGTTACTGATTACTATTGAGTAAATATCTACTACACCAAACAAGCAGAATATAAATAGTTTTGCTAAAATTAACTCAAGAATATTTTATTAACCTGATGAGTATTTCACAGTAATCTGCATATCAAAAAGGCTCAAATTTGAATGCAAAGTGTAAAATAAAGTGTTAAATAAATGTCACTCGACATAGGTGAAAGTAGGTATATCTTATGTTGTACATTGAACAAGCTCTTATTAATTTAGATCTATGATTAGTCGGCAATCTCGGCGGCGGTTAACCACATTGTACCTACACGTAAGAATAAGGTTGAAAATTGTTAGATGTTCAACATATTGACAATTCTGAGGTTCTATACACATACTTGAATGCAAAATAATCTTTTCAGCACAAACGTTCCACGAAAACTAGAATCAATAATATTATAAATATATATATAATTTGACGACCCGTTTAGCTCAGGGGTAGTTAACGCTGCCTCCTGTGCTATGGGTCCCGGGTTCGAATCCCGGTAGGGACAAATGTTTGTGTGATGAGCATCAACATTTGTTTCCGAGTCATGGATGTATCTATGTATAATATGTATGTATATACAAAAAAAAAAAATGTAGTATATCAACCAACTAGTATCCGTAACACAAGCCTCGTTGCTTACTACGGAAGTAGATAGCGCTGTGTAATAATGTCCAGGAATATTTATTTATTTATTTAATATTTATATCAGCTTCCAGTTTACAGGTATAAAGTAGCCTATCTATCCAGGTAACTATAAACTATAAACTATCCGTAGGCTAAATTTCACCCAAACTTCTTATTCGGTTTTTGTATGAAAGAGTAACAAACATCCATACAAACTTATGCGTTTTTATTGTTAATGGGATTCATATTTTCATCTTTTTTTGTTGTCTATTTTACCGTACCGTATCTTAAATGCTTGAAGCCTCCACTGAGAACGAGGTAAAAACGCAGCATATTGTTCTAATAACTCCCTCATGGGAAAATTAAAAGAGAAAAACTGTACCTATAACTAGGTAGAAAAACAAAGAAAAATATTCTCCAAAACAAATAAAACACTGTCTCTTAGTTTATCTAATCTCAAAACCGAAAACGAGCTCAACAATAAGAAATATTACACCGCTTTATGTCTCGTTTTGACGTAAATAAAGAATGAAACAGAATTTAATGTGACCGCTAATGGTAAATTTCCCTCGAGAGCTTCATTTTCAGTATTAGCGGAGTCCGACGCCGGATACAAAACTTTGTTAAAGTTCGCACAGAGGACGGATAACGTTGAAATGAAATTAAGCCGGGGAATTACCGTTAGTCTCTTTCAAAAGTGTAGCGATGAGGATAATTATATAAAATTAATATTTTAACCTGATTTTTTTCTTATGGTAATTAATATGTGTAAAGAACATGTGTGCTTGTAAATATTCTAGATACATTAAGACAGAATTAACTAGTTGTTTTTGTAGATATTGAGGTCACTTTATGAATAAACATTAATTTTGTTATGGGTTTGAATCTGGCTCATCATGATTAAAATATCGAATATTTGTTTCATACAAGGTGAAACAAATAGGCTCCCCGCTTGATTCCTGCTTTTGGTATCTTAAAATAGTTAAATAGATATTCTGATATAAATAACATTTCATATATGATCAATAACTATCTGATTCTATACCTAACTTAAATAAAAGATACGTGTGCAAGTTTTTTTATGGACTCATTATACTAGGAACTGGTACCTAATATACACTATAATTTATTTGTTATAGAATACAATTAATAATTATTCAGTACTTATTAAATTATCTCCATTGTATTATAGTAAATTCCTTCAAATAATATGCCCATTATAAATGAAGATATGCAACGAACAATCATAAATACTACTTCCTTTATAAAATAACTCACTCAAACTGCGCTATTTTACTATCCGCGTAAATTATTGCTAACGGCGTAGGCCAATTAATTTAGTCCTGGACTTAATGCCATTCTCGTGTCCACGTTATTGATTTTAAGCTTCAACTACGAAGATAAAATGAAATAGCTAAAAAGCAAAAAGACTCCAGCTATTTCTTCCTAAATCCATACAAATGTAATGGGAAATATAAATCTAATCTAACACTATTTACGATTATGTTTGTTTATTACGCTATTCAACTACTGGACTGATTTCAACGAAATTAATACGGAACTGAAATTTGACTTAAAGGTGGAGTTAATAATAAGATGCACATATTTTTTACTTCAAATATTTTATTTATTATTGTTTAAAGATACCGTGTTTTATCTAAAATTAAATGAGTGTGCTATAATTATATGTTCGTAAATCGATACTTAAATGCTATTAAACATACCTGTCAGTATAGTATAGTATTTTGCTGTTGTCATGTTGATTTTGATGATGTTCGCTACTTAACTACTGAAGTGATTAACGATACAAAATTGCAGATGGAACTAAGTTTTTATTTTGACATGCTCAGATACCGTTGGCCGACAGTCATGTTATGCCAAAAGTACCGTACTATTTTTTTTAAATCTTTATTGAAACCATTTTTATTCCTTTCTTAATTTTTTTAAAGCGTACTTTATAAAAAAACATTTCACGATCACGATCAATCACGCGAGCGAAACCGAGGGCAGAAGCTAGTTTATTATAATGGGTTACCGAAACAAAAGGAAAGCGAAACAATAATGTGTTGTTTTGAAATACGAGCGGTGGCTCAGCTTCCTTCTCGCTTAATGGCCCGATTTTTCACAACAAGGAAACTCGATGAAACGCACCAGATTTTTTTTCTGCTACAATAAATTAGGATCGGGATTAGAATGTTTTATCTTTCAACTTTGGATTTATGTTAGGTTGCCCGAGATAAACAACTTGTTCCGGCCGTTTAGTATATTTATGTAGGTACTAGTTTTATAGATATAAAAAATATATTTTTAGTTATATTCCCCGGCGTCAAGACAAGGAGGAAAAATGAATAATGGTATTATTTATTAATATTATTTCAATAAAAAGCAACTGTTATTTTTAAATTTGTACATCTTTAGTTTGTATATTTATTTTTTAGTATTTACTATTTATCTCATAAAATCAGCAGTAAAATTCACAATGAATTGATGCATAGAGCCCCGAGGAAGAAACAGAGCGACCCATCATTGTCATAATAAACAACTCCACAGGCAAACACCTCACTTCAAAGCCTAGTCACAGATATTGTCAATTCAAATGATCATAAATTCACATTTACGATGAAACCACTAAAATAGAATAATTATTACGCAATTAGTACGCAATAGATAGTGCTAGTGTCTAGGAGATGACATAATTAATGTAATTGATTACGACGGTGTCACATCTCCGGAAGGGAATAATGGGACCATTTGTAGGCTGATAACTGCGTGGGTCATAGCAATAACGATGCTCCGTATTCGCACTCATAGGTAAAGATCAAGACAAGAGTGTGATGTATGCGTTCCGCCGGTAGGGATAGAGCAGTTCAAAGCTGCTACGATGCTCTTCAAAAAGCCATTTCAGATATTGATTAACATTGTTAGACTCACAAATGTGTCATTGTAAGACTAGTATGTTAGACTGTCATGTGTAGGTATGTCGGCATCTTAAAAAAGGCCATTATTCTCATTAAGCGTAGGTATCTTTATAATCCTAAAAAAAATTGAAATATGACTTGTAAAATACCGTGTACAGAGAAGTTGGGGGTTTCGGTGATAGAAAACTTCAACGAGGTTTACAATTAACGATGGATAAATATCTTTTCGAGCTTTCTGTCTCACATACACATAACATAATATACCAGTTAATGTGATGTGTGTATGGTTAATGTAATTAATTACGACGGTGTCACACAGCACATCTCCGGAAGGGAATGATAGGGCCATTTGTAATATTTTAGCTGCTTTAGTCGTTGCAATAATATTGCTCCTCCGTATTTGCCATCATTGGCAATTCATTATTTCTTTTTTTGCCATTTTTACAGGGTCTCAAATATACAAATTAAAATGTAAATATTGTTTTGTGAATAATGATAATAATATAAAATTTTATTTTGGGTAAAGGTCGCTGGAGTCCACTGGATGCGGGCGGCCTATGACCGGTCGTCGTGGCGATCCTTGGGGTAGACCTATGTCCAGCAGTGGACGTCTAACGGTTGAAATGAAATGATGATTGTTTTGTGCTTTAGATTTCACTAATAACATAATTATGTTGATTAAGATAGCTTTCCGCGGCATATCTCCGGAAAAGTGCGATTTATATATTTAAGTAAGTACCATTATTTTATCAGCCAACGATCAAGTGTGAGTTCGAAAGAATTCGATTTTCAGGTGGACTGTATGGAAGAAAAATTAGACAGCTTGCTGCCGGTGTGCCAAATCAGAGGACCGATCTGGTGCAAACTCTAAATTATTTTTAGAATAGTAGAACTATAATTTTCATTACGTTTGTTAATGTCTGTATTCGTCACAATGTTCAGATGTGACTGGCAAAAATACTGAATATTCAGTCGCAGGTAGGTTGCTCAATAAAACGGACTATTTTCATTGTGAGTGTAGTTATCTTACTAGTATAACTCTATTGGCACATTATATATGAGTAATGTGAAAATTGTAAGTGTCACGACCACACAGCGTCACAGGACTTACGTTCTGTTTACTAATAAAGTTAAATATCTGTTAGCATAATAACTCGAAATGAAATGGTTAGGTATGCTAGATGAATATTACAATTGATTTGATGTATTCGAGACACACTACTTAGATTTTTTTTTCTGTAAATTAATCTTTTTCAAAGTTATATTTAAGATTACATATTTAGAATCTAGACGTCAGTTTGGCATTGGCTGATCAATTAATTCGTTTATCTTTTATTATATAATTAAAAAAATTATAAATCAAACTAATTAAACTGGAAATTATATGCGGACCAAGCCTATCTACAAACATTTTTTTAAACAAAGCTCTTCCATAATTATTCTTAGGGTCGTCACTTGGGCGGTTTTGCTTTAATCCCCGAGTCGGACATGTGACTTGGGTCATTGGGTTATATTTTGTCACACCCGGAATTAGATCCGACAAAATGTCCGCTGGCTCGCTCCTTGTCACTTGAGGACCTAACGCTGTCATTAGTGAGTTGGATTTTCGTGTAGGATTATGTACTTTATAAGTATAAGATTGGGGTAGCAATATTTTTTCTGAGTCACTGTTATATGTAATATCATTTATATTATCAAACCAAATTTTTACTACTAAGCATGAATCTACTCTCTATATTAATCCCCCGGCTAGACTAACGCGGGTTGCCATGAAAAAAGTCCCTGAGGCATGCAGGTTCCTTCACAATATTATTCTTTCCTTCTAAGCAAGTAATAAGTGACGGTATAGGCGGTATTATACCTATATCTAGTTTTGAATAATCAGAACAGTGTTTGAACTCTTGTTATATTAATACTAACATACAATTTACACTTAAAATAATTTAGTAAATAATACTATGTACTACATAAATAATTACTACTGGATAATATCATAGGTAATGGAAATATTATGTATAAAAATAAAATACTTGTTAAGATAGCCCTCAATGTTGCAATGCTTGCAAAAGGTCGCTAAGTCATAAGTACTCGCCATACCATGTAGGTAACACCAATATGTACACTTAGCATGCAATAAAAACTTTGATTTTGACTCGAAACCAGTGTCTTAACAGTCCGCGGACATAATTACCTTATAATTAAAATATATAAACACTGTTTTTTTAGTTTAATTACTGTGTGATTTTGTTATACGTAAGTTTATTTATAAATTTTGATTCACACGCCTTTGTGCTTGATATAAACTATGTATGTATATAATATTTTCTCATAATAATTAATAACCCATGACTGAGATTTCTGAAAAACAATCATAATAAGTATCGGTGAGATAAATTCTTTACATTCCAAGAAAAAATATTCAAAAACATTAACGTTTACGAATGAGAATACAGTAAAAAAATCTGAATGTAGGTTATTAGTATTAGTATTATTTAGTATAAGCCAGACTCCCCGTCTAACTATGACTCTACTACTACTGAAACTATGGATGCTGTTAAAATCCGTAAAAAGAAGTTTTATTTCAATGTCAAGAAGTCGCGTAACTAGAAGTATAGACTATTAGTATCCATATAATATAATGATAGGACCCATCTTCATCCGATAAATCCCATCAACCTACAGACCTAATAAACTCTATGAAAAATCAATAACTCTTTGCTTCACCTCGGAATCAAACCTTAAAACTCACGCTCAGAAGCTTGCAACCGCTAAACCTACAAGGCGGTTACTTACGCTACGTAAATTACAAATTAAAAAAGAGAATGTAATTATTGTCAACAGACCCCAAATTCTCATTGACTTTACCTTAAATGATTATCTTAAGCAATTTCCTTATGGTAGCAAGAGATGCGTATATAAAATAAAGTTAAGAAAGCATACTTAGTAAGTCAATTAGGGACGTACAGCCTCCAACGTTGTAATGAAATGTCAACTAATAACCGTTTGTCCCTATAAACTTATTTTACGATAAGCATTAACTTGTATTTAGGTGTTAAAGGCCTACGTAAATATACTTTCTCAATATCCGCTAGTAAACTGTTAGGGGGTTTGGTACACGAGTAATGTTAGGCGGAGAAAAGTGTCCGTTTAAAGTTCCTGCTTTAGTAAATACTCGCTAGATGAGTCATGATTCCGAATAATATGAGGTTAGGTACAGTTGAACAAAACAAATGTATGCAAAAAAAGAAAGTTGAGTGCAAAAAATACAAAATTTCATAATATAAAGTTCTATAAGTATTTGTTTTAAATACCTAGTTTAAATCATCTTATACAAAATAATATAAAAATACATCTAATCATGCTTTATAATACCTCTATACCCTCTTTATAATGCATCATTAACTGACAAAATAAGTTCAAAGATTTCTTTCGTGTTAAATACCTAACGAAATATTTTGAAGTTTATATTTAGCTCTCTATAAATTATAAATAAGTTATTTTATCTATTTAAAATAACTTGGAATCGTAGTTTTCCAGATTTAAAATTCGATTAAATAATTTTAGCTTATAAAATAATGTATAAATATCATTAAAATGAACATGACAGATGCGACAGATGTCAAATATGACGTTAATGTCATAGAATGAGATAGGTATACAGGCCAAAAATGGATCAAATAATTATACCGTGGTGTAACGACAAAAGCCTGGTCGATCGTTTGCGAGAGCCGAAGTGACGGTAAGTTCTATAGTGACGCTAATCTAGCGATTTTGCAACTGGGTATAAGTGCCATTAGCGCAAGGTCCTATCCCGGACTTATTGGGATCCGGTATCCCTTGGGTCCCGGCTTCGGGTCGAACCGCTCGTTATTTTGCATTAATGCCTCAAACTTTCCCTGTTAATACCAGCTTGATGAAGGAAATTTCACTGTAGGCTATGCCTAATTGAGAAAAGCCGATATTTTTTCTGATTACGTTTGAAAGAGTAAAAATGTAATTTAAATGCATATTATAATTATTATGCACATTGTACACGTAAGATTCATACAATGATAAAACCTACTTTTGAACATTTCTTGAATAAAGCAGGATATTTTTTCTTTCTCTCCTCTTTCTCTTTCACGTAATAAGTAGTCGGTAGTGAGGTAATCAATTCCACTGCATAAGTGCATAAAATCTGAGATCCGCCTGTCAAAAAATATTAAAAAAATAACATAAGCAATAACTGTATTTTCAAATGTTGTTAAATAGTACTTGATGATGTATCTTGATCACTGCCCATATTTCAGTGAACAAAAAACCCAAGAAATATACTTATGCCATTCATAATCCCACAGAAATCGTAAACTCGACCCGAGGAAAGGGTTAAACCCGTCAGGGGTCGTAAACATGAGGTTGTATTTACCTAAACGGTATATTCATTTTTACTACATACTTCCATATTTTCCGACAAAATTTCATCAGCGTAGAATAACTGATTTCACAGAGAATGAAGACGCTTTTGTTACAAAATTTCTAAAACATCTTCGCAAAGTTTTCTCAATAACGGAAACAAAGGCATTACCAGACGGGAATACGTCAGTAAAATCTTCCAACCGTTTCTCAAAGAACCTTTCAAAAGTCCATAAGCCACTGTCGGGGCACCCTCTTATTCACTAAAATGGACTCGAGGACCCGTCGATTCCTTTAAAACCCACTGTTGGGGAAATCGCTTTTCATCCCCGGTAATGGTCGTCTGCTTTGGGACTTTTTAATTAATTACGAGTTCGAGTGCTTTTTTTAGCTGATGAATCCTACTCGAAATGGAAAATCAAAGCTAAACTTCAGTCGAATTTTAGTCGTCTGCGACAAAAAATTGTTTTGATAAAAAATTAGGTGCTCAGTTTGTCTATGTATAGTATGTACTAGCATACAGTCACGCTTGTATCAGTCAAAACATCAGTTTGCCTAAACAGTACACATCTACGTGTATTGCTGATAATTCATTATTGTATACTTAAAATTCACCAGTATTCTTAGGGTACCACAGGCCATCTCAGCTTATCACCAATAGCCGGAACAACTCATAATCATAAACAAGAACTGCTATTGTAAACGTCTTATAACCTAATGAAACTACTTTAGTTTTAAATTAAACCCAGATTGCTTGCAACTAATAGACCAGCAAGACAGTTAACATACTGATTTCTTATCCTCGCTCGAATACTAGATATTGAAATAAAACTATGTTTTTATCGCGGTATATTATTTAATTGACTGACTTCAAATACTTGAAAGCATCCATATCTACAGGCGAATACGAATGTGGCCTTGTAGATTCATATATTATTATTTACCGTAACTGTCTGTTGATATACAGATAGCCAAACCATCTAATCAAGTAAACATAACTTAGCACTCTGTTATACTCAATCATTCACGCGTATAAACCGATTAAACAAACACATCCACATTACATATTATACGTACAATTTATTTACTCAACACTTAAAACCGAGCTCTACCTTAAACAAATAATTATCACCAACTTAAAAAAGCATTATCTATACTCAGCACGTATTAACATAAAAAGAATCTACTGAAGGACGTTTTACACGGGACAAAGTAAATATAAGATTTTATAGGCGTAATGTCGTAAACCTTGGTAAGTACAAAAGGAGTCTATTCTCTGATCACAATCTCCTGCTAAGGTGCTATTTATGCACTCATCTCGTTTTACATCGAGTTTATCACCGACAGAGGCTTTAGTCTCATAAAGAGTACTTAACGCCAAAGGCGACGCAGCTACGACCTAACAGTCTTGTTTGTGCCACTATTTTGCTAACAAAACAGTGATAAGTTTCCTTCTTATATACATAAACCCTTTCTCTCTTTTGTGCCGAAAATATACAAGTATTACAGTTTTGTGTACGAAAAGAGGTCATGCAGCAATTTTAGGGTTGTTTTATATGTAAACAAAGTAATAAGTTTCTATGGTGTAAATAAACTATACATGTATTGACGTAGGACTTTATTTTATTATAAAAACATAGTCAGACAATAAAGTAGTTTTTCCAAGATCTTGGAAAAACTTGTTAACTTTAATAAACTAAAGCGGTGAAAAGTTAATTATCGTATTTTAAAAGCCTAAAAAAACATAAATTACACTCACAATCAGTGGATTGTGAGTGTAATTATATGTTTTTTTAAATCTCAAGGAACAGTGGTTCCTTGAGATTTATTTAATAGATTTTTTTATTCTAGCCTTAAATTAAATCTATCCTATCTCTCAAGTTGGACCAAGTCATACAGAGTGCAAAATTACGATAAATTTGGTTTAGTAGTTCAGAATGATTGCAGACAAAAAACATGATACAGAAATTTTATGCAAAACAATTTTTATATGCCTCTGTGCAGAAGTAGTGTAATATGATTAAAGGATAAATTAACTTATAAATAACTAACTCAGTTCACTTCACTTTTGCCTAGGTGACTGGTTTCCGCGGTGAAAACTTAATTATTCCATTATGAATGTGGAATAAAAATTCATACCATTACACCACCCATTGGCATTCTTTTAGGTATATACCTACCTTATACGTTTTACATGTTTTTTTTTAAATAATCCTACTAATTAAAATATAATCCTACACTGAAACTACTAAACCAGAAGCGATCAAATTCCGGATATCCATATGCTCATAATTTTATCGATAAAAAAATTGCGCAGTGAAATTATAACTTATCAGGCTTCAAATCTTGCCAATTTAGGAAGACTGAGCTGCTATGCCACCATCGAAACTATTACACCATATAAATATTATTCGCCAGATGATTACCATGCATTCTCCCATTCTGATTGGGGCGTAATGAAACCTAATCCTTACCTATAAGTATGGTTCTTATCTAAAAACTTTTAAAACATTAAAATTATCATAATGAATAAAAAAAGCATGTTAAAATATATTATAGGACATCCTACTTCAACATTTCTTTATTCACAAGTATAGGTTACGTCTGTCATTTAGTTAATTAAGTAGGTAAGATATCTGCATACCATATGCATAATTAGTTTCTATTGCTCTGAAAGCTTAGATAAACCTGGAACAGCAACTGGCTTTACGAACGAAATTAACTATTTCTAAGATAACCGTGCTACTACTAGATACGGTCTTATTAGCAATGCTTGCTTGTCTCAAGGATATACCAGATATAATCGCTTAAGCGTTAAACGTGTGCAGTGTATGTATAAAACAAACGTTGCTTCGAAATCTTCATACAATAGTTAACCTAAGTCCTTTGTTGTTAAGCGTTCACGCTTCATTTGAATTCTTTGACACAGCGGGGAACGAAAGTAAGTGCGTTTTTTATGAGTCTTTAACCTTTAACTCTAAAACGGGTTTATATTTTAATGAGTTAATACATCAATACATCATCGAGTAATAGCGACGGTTAATATCGACGCGCAGGTTTTCGCTTCACGGCCGCAGCGGGGCGCCGTCGTCTCTGAGGTCCCGACAGACCCCTGGTGGAACAACCTGCCCCCTTCATTGTGGCTGACACGAAACACAGCCGTAATCGCGCCGAAGCAAAACAGCCACGAGCGTTTGAATTATGCCTCCAAAGAACATAATCTCCGATTCATTGCGTAGTATTTAACCGTGAAAGCAATTCATTTTGCATGTCATCGTTCAATAAAGTATTGTACAATAAAACGAACTGCCACCTACACTTTACGGTACATTCAAACGCAAGTTTTATAGACTAAAATATTTATATGCATATTTTAGATGACTATTACCATACTGTCACGGAGTCGCTCGCGTACCGCTAGACAAATACTTGTATAGTTGCCCAACAATCGACTATCTATTCTGTCTGACCGTAAAACAGTAAACAGAACTCCCATGGACCATTACACGTCAAGTATTTGTAAAATAATCAAAATGTTGGCCCCTTCCACAAATGTTTGCTAGAAACTCGTTAAGTTTGTGATTTATTTGATCTGATGTGTGCGCAATCGTTTGATAGTTCAGCTTGTATACCACTTCAAAGCCATGACTGACACACAAGTAAAGTACCTGATCGATAGATCGAACATATACTTATAGATAAAAAACAACATTAGGCAAAACAACATGGGAAAACCGATTAACAAATAGTACACAGCGTATTGCTTATACTCTCTGTTTCCTGACGTAATAATAGAAAAAATAGTTATATAGTCGACAAAAAATTATCGTGCAATTAACTATTAAGTGGCAACAGAAATCTTCCTTCAACATTTTAGAAGCCGCTGTTGGTTTTAAATTTAGTATAATATTATATAGTGTTGGAGCGCAGTGTTTACATTGAAAATGATAAAGACCACCCGGCTTTGTATGAGGCCATACATTCGGTGGATCCGTTTTGTGCCAACAGCAGTTGGTTTGCCTCAGAGCAAACAGAATAAGACAAACAAACACTCGATCGGGGAAAGCGGTCGCATTTGATTTTTTATTTCTTTTGCTCTCAATGGGGAAAAAGCAGTTAACGTTTTAACACAAAGAGGTTCTCCAAAGCATTTTCTTATTCTTTACCTTTTGTATTTCACCTCACGTAATCACATCTGGAATTATGGTTATGGTTTGTTTTATGCCAGATTTTTATTAAAATTGAAATACTATATTATTTTTTATAACGGCAGTTATAAAAATAAGAAAATAGAAAGTGGAAACATGATATTTTATTCTTTCCCGAAATAACTACATTTGAACTAAAAAATAAATGTTAAATTTTAAAGCCATCAACAAACTATCACGTCTTTAGGGTCCCAAAGTTCCGCACTAACGACGTTATCATTGTCGGAAAGGAGAAACGGCCCTTGGAAAGCCTGGAAATTCAACGGGGAGAGTTGACGAAAAAATCGTTTCCGAAAGTTCCTCGTACATACTATAACCACCACCTTTATCAAACGTAGTAAAGTCGCCACAGCCTAAAAAAATACAGATGGATAATTGAATAGACGGGTTCTATAAACCAATTATAGTCGATTTGTTTATTTAACTAAAGACTTGCCGACTGTAGGGTTAAACCTTGAAGTTTATTTATTAATTTGAGGAAACAAGAAAAACAAGTTTACGTTTTTTGCCATAATTATTGTCAATTAACCACCATACAATAACGAATTGATAATTCTAAAGACTGTGTCTAATAGGGATATTAGGATGTTTTCATCATTTAACTCAAATCTTCAGACGGTTACTGCAATTTGTTTAGAAATTGACAGTATTTTTTTATTAATTATTAGATAGTAGTTTTTTCCTGCTACTTGATCTGCAAAGAATTGGTAATTTTAATTGCACTCATTTATTTCCACCCTTTTTTAAGAGATTATCGATTCTGCATACAACTTTCCACCCCCCTTTTCACCCTTTTAGGGGATGATTTCAGGGACAAAACGTGACTCAAACTACATATATCCATACAATTTATTATCTAAAACAGTTCAGATTTTTGCAAAAATACGTATCACAGTTACAGCTATTATAGTATAAAACAGTTAGGTAATACCTACTAAATATTTAAGAACTTTATGGTTTACTTGAATAGATATAGGTAATTGAATAACACACTGAGCACACAGTAAAATGTTCCTTTTCATATCCGTTGGATCACTGTTGTCTCTCTAACAAGGTCTGAAATCAGTGTTAAAGAGTAATTACATTTTAATAACTTAACAGTTACGAAAGTTACACTATGCCAATGTGGATAGAAAAATATTCAATAAAAAATGTAAAGTTACGGAAAAATCAATAAATAAAAATGGAATAGCCAGTTTACCAATCTAAATGAGTACTCTGTGGCGTCCAGCAGTAGCGTCTATATGTAAGGTGCCCGGCTCGCGATCCCCCGCCGCGATAACACGCACGGCACAACTGATGGTACGGTGCACCCTATACCTATTTGTAATTTACTTAAAAATATGGCGGTAGATAAAGTCAGGGGGTTCTTGGCGGCTAATTCTGCTATTTTGTTACGTGTCTGTTTAAAGCGTTGAGAATTTGTTACATGGTTTCGACTTGAACATTCAAACTGATCGTATCGGCTTGAACGATGCGAGTTTACGCCGATTAGCGATCTGCTTTTTGTTTCAGGATGCTCCGTAATTTGCCGTGAATTTAAAAGATATTTAGAGTTACATTTCCCGGGTAGCTTTTTCCTAAGGAGGCGTGTTAGATTGCTGCATTACGTACAACAGAAAATTGCTTTAAAACAGTAGGAGAAAATGGCTGCTTACGATAAAGTCCTTCAAACAATGCGGTTTAAATACGAAATGGAAGTCTGACGATTAATCGCTTTGATGAAGAAGATATTCAATGCGATGGTAGGCCCACCACATCCACTACGAATACATTAACATTCAAATACTCAATTTATAATTTTCTTTATTTGTAGCACTTTTCTTTATTTGATATAGGTTATAAATGCATACTGGATCATAATGTTAACAGTACCTATGTATATGTCGCAAAACTATCGAGTCCTATGAAAAATCTTTCATATTTTTCGAACGATGTTGTATTGGAATCAGTTCAATATCTGCCATTTTTTTCAGTGTTCCTAATCTGTTTCTATATACTGTACTGTGCTGTACCGTTACTAACTAAAATTGGTGTATTTTGAACACAAATATTAAGTCTACAGTCTTATTTATAATGTTATTCTAATAGAATATATTTAATTTAATCGTACAGTTTTGTACATTCCTCTCTCAATGAAAGGAACGAGAGCATAAATTATTTTAATTAGTCATACGCTTAATTAACTCCCGTCGAAATTTTAAGACGTTGTCGCATTGAAGTGGGGACGGAAAGGCAAATGAAACATCTCAACACGCGTTGAAAACTCCTTGCGCATATTGCGGTGCTTACGTACCTACATACCTACCTTTTAAGTATACTGTATCTTTTATATTATTAGCTATTCGCAAATTATATTTTAATTACTTGCTGAATGATATCATATAAGTATACAATATCATTGAAAGCTTTAAGGAATATGCGGTTTTGAGTAATAATAGAAAAAAAAACTTAAGGTTGTCATTTGCTAGAGTTTTAGTTGAATAATATGTATCTTGATTAACTAATTATTTTTGAAAGAATGTTAAAATATTAGTAAATTATTATTACGTGTCGTTTAGTAAAAAAATAATAGGCTACTTGGTTGTGCCTAGTAATTACCGCTGGTAAAGGAAACAGTAGGCTTTTTGCAACTCCAATTTTTAGAATTGTAGCTCGGGCAAGATTTCTTGTACCGCGCACTCCCACTGCGCTCAGTGATCTTCTGGATATTAAGCCAAACTGTGATGTGTTAATAAATGAATGGAAGGAGATCTTGGCAAAGTAATTGGAGTAATGTGAGAAAATTTTGTCACATTACTCCATGTATTTTATGCACGAAAGATTTTACGTGTCTAAGCTCTTTTTGCTATTTTTGTATTAATTTATAAAAATTGCATTATTATTTACTTTAACTGGAAGATACATGTAAATAAATAATTTATGTACATTTATATTAAAACTTATTATTTCATTAACTGTATTTATAATATATGTATACTGATATTGCTTACATGTAGCGATACATGTTTATTTATTATAACGTGTAATATAATAAAAAAATCGAAGCCTTTCTTCTAAATCACTACATAGGTTTTATTTGTTGAATTTCCGTTTTCTATTTCGGTGCGACGATCCATAATTAGTAGTACTATTTTTTATTAAAATTATTTTAGTTTTGCATATTTCTATAATAATTATTTTTTAACTATCAAATTTATTAATCAGACGTCCTTCACTGCCCCCTAGGGGAGAAATGGGTCCAACTTGAAATTAGTTCCGGTAATATCCAAAAGTTTTGGGTTGTAACCGTATTATATTCGGGATTAATTTTAATGGCTGTATTAGTTTAATTACCATATTTCACAATGCTATGGAATATCACAATATTAAGGACTCGTGGTTTAAATCATAGCTGAAGTAAAGTTTGAAGGCAACAATAGACAGGTTATTTATGATAAATGTTGCCTATAAACTAAACTAAAGCTAGGCCGGTTTAAGCTAGACAAGTAGGTGGTAGATGAGACAAGCCATTGCCGGAATCATACACGCTGTACGTGGTTTAATTGAAAAAAAATACAAACCTGAATATAAAACAAAAGAATTATCAAAATCGGACTACTAACGGTAAAAAGTTATGCGTGGTTATACATAAAAAAAATATACGTCGACATGAGGACCTCCTTCTGCTCTTTTGTTTTGTCGGTTGTAAAAAGCTATAATTTTGCAACATACCAACATTGTATTTTTGAAAAGATAACAACGACTAAGAAAGTACTACTGTAGACCATTCAAATCAGACATAAATAAATAAATAAGATAAATAAATTCAAATGTTTTACTAATTTTACTTTATAAATAAACGCCGATTAAAACAGTCCGCAGCAAAAAGATTATTATCAATTTGTTTTTATATTTTCAAGTCATATTATTAATACTTAGGTCATACTGAAAGTTTGTAGGTTTTGATAAATAAGACAAGATATTATATTTGATGAAAAGATTAATTGTTTTTTTTTTGAGGTAGGAATAAGACTTACACAATTGAGCCTTTGTTTGCAGTGGATCCAGTCTGCAATAGAAATCTCTGTACCATGCTTCGCATGGAACGCATTCACCGCCGCATCCGAATTAGTGAATTGTAAATCTATAAGCCTTTCTTTTATTTTCGCATAAAATGAGAAGTTACAGGTAATCATGACTACTACATGGGATGTTATTATAAAAATACCTAAATACTAATTAAAGCTCTTCAACAACTGTCAAGTAAAGTGTTGATCTACGAAACTGTGAAAATCGTAAAAAAATATTGAGCAAAATTTCCACCACTCACCTATACCGAAAGGACGCCACAATTAAAAAAAGCTACGAGCCTCGCAAATCTACGAGCCTCGCAAATGAAAAAAAAAACAAGTTTCCAGAAGGAGTTCATTTTCGAATTCCGTAATTGCTTTTGTTTTATAAGTGGCCAGTTTCAGAAACTTTCTGCGTGCTCCTTTAATTTTATAATAAAATAAACTTAAAAAAAAAACAGAGTTCCGTGAAACTATTGTCTTTATTAACAAGGAACACATTAGGAAGGAACACAATACTCGTAGATGAAGAATACAATCAGAAATCCTAGTTTAACTTTACGCGAAATTATAGGGACTTAATCAAACCATGTTAAATGTTCAGCAGGTTCATTCACATCAACAAACAACAATTCCGTTATCTGTGTCTTGTATGTTTCAATTCCCTAACCAAATCCTCGGTATAATAAATATAAACAATGCTCCTACATAGACAAAGCGCCTATTAAGCGTAGTATTAGTCATGGTTCTCATTGTGCCATAAATCACCGAAAAACAGGCACCTACGGTGTTGCGTGACGTCACGAACATTCGACGATGTCATAATTCTGTATTCATTTATTTCGCCGTGACTAATGCTGGACCTTAATTGGTTTTAAATTAAACTTTATAGACAAAAGCAATTATAGTTTACGATTTGTGTATCGATTTTGATGGGTTTTGTATTAGATTGCTCATTGAACGGGTCGTATAGTTTCAGTCCCCCGCAGGTGCAATTCTTGATTTAAATTTGACAACGATTCTAAACATAGTCTAACAAATTGCTTTTTTTTCTAAACGCTCAAATTACAGCTAAAGCTTGTAGTATTCGCGTACTGTTTGTTTTAAAGCTGGCTGGTACGGTAGAAAAGATTAATATTTTACAGAAATTAATTTTTCGTTATTTTAATCAAATTTAATTGTTTATTACGCGAAAACTGAAAATTAAAAATCTCATTGGAATACATAACACGATTATGATAACGAGAAGTCAAATCATCCTATAATTTGCACTACGTTTCACTTGTCTAAAAACATAGTAAATATCAAAATTACGAGCGATTGTCACGAGAATCATTTCCCTATGACTTAAATGTTACTTCTCTAATAACTTTAGGAGTTTATACCCTTTACGAGACAAGTTTATGGGCGAAGTAGTCTCTAATTTCTCAATAATTTGTTACTGGATAAGATTAAACGCATAAAGTCTACTTCCGTGACAAAACTCCTTTCGAAATTCCACTTACACCGTAAATTTGTATGATATCTTAAAGGATCGATAACCAACAATTGGGGAGCTCCACCTGAAGTGGCAAAACTGGAAAATTGGGACCGTAACTCAACAAGTATTAGGGGAGGAAAACTCTGTAGACTGGCCATCTGTAGGCCTTATCTACCGCCATAAATATCGTACGGAACCCCGTACGAAACGAGTACGAATTATGGCTCCAAAGGTACCTTCAGTCCGCACTGTAATGGATAATTCATGCACCCTTCGCCTCCGTTCAGTGTTTCATAATTTTCCAGACATTTTTTGTAATTATTATCTGATGTTCGTGACTTTCGGCGGGTGCAGATGCCTTCAGCCATAAACCAGCAAAATTTGGATAATACTCTTTGTTATAAAGTAACAAAGAATTTTATGTATGACAGGATAAGACCTAATAATACCACCAAGTGTGTTTGATTGGTACGGTTTTACGTGATTGCACGGTAACGAATTGTGAAGGATCCTACATGGTTGGGGGACTTTTACCCACACCAAACCTTCATGGCGGACTATGGTCTAACCTCTGTCAACTGTGGACATCCCCAGACGTGGTTGATGAAATAGGTTGATGAAAGAAATGTTGATGCATATTTCATAGTGTCACAATAGCCATAATATGATAATATAGGTATCTATGTTAATTTGGTCATAATATTATGGATACGTTTGAAAGGCTAGGTTAGGTACTATTATATTTCTATAATTAATTTTCTTATAGAAATTTGCTATTGTTGTCATGCATATAAATCGTATACCCATTATCTCTTCTTACTATTATTATATATGTAAAAGTTTTTATTGATGTCTTTCACACAAAACTACTGAATGGATTATGATGAAACTTCGTAGTGAAAATAATTTAGAATAACATAAAGCTTACTTTTAATCAATATACCATATGGGCAAATCTACGAGTTCCCCAGCTTCGTTGGCTACTGCTAAATATGAAATATCCTAAACAAATTTTGATAAAATTTGGAAATGAGATAAATTTATCCTGGGTAAGGACAAGGGCAAACCTGTTTTTCTCAGTAAGATATTGCGTAACATGCATTAAAAAAATCGAATAAAGAACCTCATCCTTTATGTAGTATAGTCGATTAAAAAACAAAGACAAGCACTAAACGAAGCACACAATTCAAGTAAATACTCTCTCGGTGTGTGCTCTTACACGCACACGACGAAACAATGTAAAACTGTTGGCGGCCGGTCTGACACTTGGGAGTAGCTAGCCAGCTGGATCAATAGATCTTACCACCAAACATAATATTAGGTTTTGTTAACTAAGTCAATACGGAGGTTTTTTCAGTACACAAAAGAGAATATTCGTATTCTTGACAGGTAAGAATACGAATATTCTCTTTTGTGTACTCGTGTGTCATCTGAGCACAACGAAGACAAACCTATCATGTTCAGCTAATACATCTACGTGTATACTGAAAGTAGCTGACCCGGTATACTTTGTTCTACCATATAAATCGCGATTAAAAAGTGGGTGGTGGTGGTAGGAGGAGGATGAAAAATATTTTACGACCTATTTTCATACCTACCAAATTTTAATATCCAACAAAAACCGAAGAGTCGTTTCGAAAGAGTGCGACCAGAAACACTGAAGGTGAAACGTAGGACACGCGACATGATAATAATTAGATATAGGTATATTAGATAATAAAGGAAAATGATTAAGACTTTCACATAGCAAAGCAATAAATACTAATTCCAACACGATTATATACCGATATTGTCCTGTTTAACGAATAGGCATTGTTAGAACCTGTTTAATATTATCTTTGTGCACAAGAGGAAAACATCGCCAGTATACCCACGCGTAATTGTAGTGTCTTAAATCTCTTGACCATTATTAGTTAAAACAGCGCGTAATAAAGTGTTATAATAGTGTGAATACGACTGTTTTCACACAGACATAACACTTTATTATGATGTTAGTAGCCCCCCCTTTATTCCCACGGGTGTATAAAGGATAGGTATTTGCAGGTCAAATTCAATTTTAAACTAATTAAGTAAACTGTTTTAAAATCAAAGTATACCTACATTGGGCCGGTTATCAATTCAGTACAATGGAAGCAATTTGCCAAAATTTTGTTAATGGCTTCAATTATTATTCTAACTAAATAGTGCTTCATCAAGGTGAATATTCATCATGTAAATTCAGTATCTCATCAAATCAAAATTTCAATAATGTTCAAGATCTCTCACATAGAAAATGTTAATCAAATTCCAGGAGACAGCTGTGCCGTAAACAGAGACAAGTGAGTTAATGGAAGACTCACAGTCAAATAGTCTGGAAAATCTGTGGAAACAGATAATCATATTTAAGTTTTATAATATTTTTTATAGAATAACTAATATAGGTCCAACTGTTTCTAGTTGTAAGTTGAAGTTCGTTATTTCCAAGTATTTAAGTGTCGTAAATTTTTTGCTGAAGCCATTTAAATTATTGAAAATACGAGTTTGTACATGATAATCCTCGTGTTTCTAGAATTAATAGATAACGGTTGTCTCTTACTCTTAGACTTACCATAATATATGTACATCTATTTGCAAACCTTATAACGCATATTATAAACAATTCTACAGATTTCTCATGTATTTACTAAAGTCATAATGTTAATGACTCTAAATTTCAATTGAATACTACCATCAGTGTTAATAATTATCCAACAATAGTCTTATTTTACTTGCACTCGTAGCAATTCTTATATACCGACCTTCGTTTCAAAACAATGTGTAATAATTTCAACACTCCATTTTCTGACTATTCTGTTGTAACGAATTATAATATTCCTGAGCAAAATAATTAACTTTGTTAGACAAGCTAAGCTTTTATCTAAGTCAATTAATTCGTTCTCTATATAAGTGAGATACTTGATCAACATGCAATAGCTGTTTGACTTTTAGTCGATGGAATGAAGCTCAATGTTTAACCTACACCACCATCAAAATCAACAGAGTTTAAGATAGATAAGGCTTGAAATGGTAAATTACGAGTAACATATATGAGTATGTATAAACACAATAGCTATAACAGCACCAGAGAATTAAAAAAAATTATATTACATTACATACATAAATCTTTGTAAAACAAAACCAACAATTTTGTATTTAATTTAAAAGTATCTATGGAGTTTCTTGCCGGTTCTTCTCCATAAGACCTACCTTTTGGAACCGTGCAACTAAATTCAATTAAACATAACAATTCAAAAGCACCTGTATTGGTCTAATTGAAATAAATGATTTGATTTGATTCGTTACAGTTTTTTTCTGAAACAGATATTTTAAGTGTTTCAGTTGTCAACACAAAGCCCTGGTAATAAGAGTCGTAAAGTAAACAAGAGTAGAAATGTTTAGTTTTCATCTAATACAAGGCTGCATGCAGTGATTCATGATGATTTTTCGCACTATAAAAATTTACCAGTAATAAATCACCTCATTGCAATTGAATATACTTAAACCAATCCTAAATAAACATTATATAAGCTTATATTCTAATCTACAAGATACCCACATAATCGTGATCGTCAGTGCATAAATAAAGATACCAATCATGGTTTCCTTCCTCAGGATCATTTACGTCAAACGCTGACATCCATTTGTTTTTTTCTCTTGTCACTCCAACACGCGTAGCACTCTCAATTTTTCTCCGTCACCCTGACTCTTGACTCGGGGCACGACGGAGAGTACTCCACTCACAAAATTGCTCGCTAGGGGAGCGCTGATTAATAAAGAAAATAAAAATCGAGAAGTCTCGTGCGAGATATGATTTAAAGACAGCACGTCCCGTTTTATATGAAATGAATCCTGATTTTCAATTTGGGTGTGTTATTTTGATAGGGACATGAAGTGAATACGAAAAATTATGTAGAGTACTGATTGAATTGGCGAATGGATAAATATTTGAATAGTTATGGCATTGACATGAATGGTTGTAAAGCAATAATTAATGTATTATTCATTATGTAAAAGAAAATCATCATTCATATTTAAAACATGTCATAATAAACGCTACACCTGTCATAAATATATTCATAACCAATTCAATTTTTAAACAAATTATGAGTCAAAAATCTATTAATATTAGTTTAATTAATTTCGTTGTTGCTCTCAAATATCTTAATCTTTCCAACCAAATTATACCACGGTCCTATTCAAACAGTTATTAGTTTGCGAGTCATCCAACACCTGGTGTGAAATGCAATCAAGTTTAATTATTACGGGTATTAATAACAAGGGTGCACTCTAGGGTGAGTATGAAACCTGTTGTCATGGCAACGCCCTTCGTTTGGACACAGCCTGCGACTGCCGCCACGCACAAATACATTCTTAGTTATTTACGAGAAAAGCTGATTACTCGTGTAATTGTAAAGCCACTTTTCGTATGAAGGTTTATAACATCTGAGGGTTAGTGATGACGTTAATAATTTATCGGTTCGCTTATTATGACTAATGAGAGGAAATTTGTGGTTTCTGTGATTTAATATCAACCACTAATTTAGGTATAACACTTGATATCATTTTATATTGAATCGAATTGCAGTACTTATTGAATAAGAATTCTATATGCCAACCATTTTCTTGTTACCTTGGCGCCTAAAAGGCTTATAAAAATGTGTAAAAAAAGCAAGAAGTAAATATATTCGCGATAGAGCGGGCCGTTGCCACGTACAAGTATACCAAAAGTACAAAAGTCTCTTTCAGAGTAGGTGAAGTAAAAAGAACATTATATATTTAAAACCTCTATCTCCATGAGATCCTAAGCTGATACTTAATAATGTTAAGCAGGATATTTTATTAACAATAAAAAATAATTTCATATTATAGTAAAATGTTGGTTAATATCGGGGTTAAAATTGCATAGTCACTGCAATCAAAAACTTATCGCTTAAATTGGGGTTATAACTATGTCCCTCAGGTTAATTAGCTGAAGTTACTGGAGGGCATGAGAATGTTCACAGTTCAATATTTCAAATTATTTTATGACCGCCATTATAAATTATTATGTTTATTTAATGAAGTTTTCGACCTTATACACAAAAAGGTAAGGTCAAAAGTTTAAGGCTAATTAATGAGGAAATTTGCATTTGTAATTATAATTACGGAATTTTAGTTAATCATTTTAGTGCCAAGACCACAAATATATTAATTTATTAATTTGCAAAATATACACCAAAGACGATGTCGTTTTGGTACGCTGCTATCATCCTTAAGGCCTAGTAGATGAATGGATCATTGTGTCGGACACAACTTCTTACTTATTTATTTACATGGACAGTAATTCCACAATATATCTACATTGACTTTGTGTATATTGTTTATGTTTAAAATGCATGCACATAACAGCATAACGGTTTTAAAGGAACGAAAAAGTTGTACCAAGGTGGTTTAAGCTGATCCATTTGATAATTTCTAAGATTATATCATAGCCTCCCGCGTCTTTGCCCGCATGGTATATAGATAAAAAGTAGCCTATATCCAGGCAAATTTCATTCAAATCTGTTAAGCGGTTTTTGCGTGAAAGATTAACAGCCATCCATCTATGCATCCATAGTTACCTTTCGCGTTTATAATATTAGTAGGATTACTACAGCAAACTTGAAATATTTTTCTCCATTATTTCAAGTTCAAGCAGGTATTGATTAATAAAACTTTTATTAGAGGGCTTAAATCTTTATAGGTACCGGTGCTTTAAGTAGAAACGTAACAATTCACTCGCGACGATTTACAACCAATTTGTGAGTTTATTGCACTGTTAAAGTATTTTTAATTGTTCGTCTACATCCCTGAATACAGGCAGTTAAGATTATGATACACAGCTGTTTGCCAGTCGCAAAATATATGATACCTACAGGTTGGTGAATTATTCCTTTTTTAGATTCTGTAGTTACTAGGTACTTACGTACTGACAATGTTTACCTGACGGCTAATATCACCAAAAAATATAATTCACGGAATACACGAATACATACAAGCTGCAATTTTTTACTAATATTCCATTCAAAATTTTTACATTCATTTCATTAATTTGAATATGAATTCCAAACTCATTAGTAAAAGATTGATCCACTTCAATATTTTCCTACATTTTATAATATTTGTTTTATTGAATTTCAAACGACACAACACAAAAACATTATAACAAAGAGTCAGGGAGACCCTCGTTAGGAATAAGAGGTCAACTTATCAAGAATTCAATGACGCAGATACCAATAAATTGTCTGGGGAGTAAAAGCAAAACAAACAGATAAAATCTTCATCCAGTTTTAATTAAGCTGGTTTTACAAAGTACAAATTATCATCCGATACAGTGTAGGAATCCTGTCTCAGTACAAAATTATATACAACTGTGATTTTTTTAAATATACATTCTTAAAATTTTGGTTCTTATTCGAAATCCTAATTCACTACACTCAATAAATACGTCAATGATAAAATTGTATAAGGATATCAAATATTTTAAAATATTTACATAAAACGCAAATTTGAATACAAAATTATACTATATCACAGTCACTAGAGAAAGATGAAATCCTAATGCCTACATTACATTATAGCAGTCTATTTGTAAACACGTCCACAAGAACTACAATCTTCGAAAGCCGTCTGTTACACCGTCGCGTTGAAACACTGGATGAATGTACAAACTCACTCAGAATTGTAATATTGGTACTATAAATATTACAATAAACTTATAAATTAATTGATAATACAAAAATATTAATTAAAAGGCCTTTCTCATCAAAGAACAATGTATAACCTTTGACAAACATGGCTATCGAGATATTACTCAATGTTGAAAAAGCTAATAGAAATATTGTTTATAATATGGTGGTATTTAATGACACTATTATATTGAGCGAAATAATTCCATCAATGTTTTTCATTGAAGTCTTATCGTATTACGCGACCGTGTAACAGGTATCCCACTTTAGCTTAACGATCATAATATGCAAAGACCTTTATACATTTGTACAGTTTCACTATCAAGTAATATTGCTTGTATTACATCCTAGTGATATTAATTTACAATTTAATTAACTTCTATACGTATGTCCTGAACAACCTGATGTCCCTGAGTGATTTGTGAATGCGTGCATTTCTCGATATGGTGATTCCCTGTGAATATTTCATAATATTTTATTTAAAAATGAACCTTATTAACTCCTTGTTAAGATTTTCTATAAAAAAAATATTTATTACCTTTCATAAGGTGGCGGTGGTAGAATGTCACATAAATTCATTCTACAATCCTGATCGCTTCTCCCTTCACTTGCGTACCTCAGTTCTTGATTGGTCTGTCTGAAAGTATTTTCTCTTCCCAACCAATGCCATTGCGGATAATCATATTCCACCTC
The DNA here is from genome assembly GCA_905163465.1 of Craniophora ligustri. Lineage (NCBI taxonomy): Eukaryota > Metazoa > Arthropoda > Insecta > Lepidoptera > Noctuidae > Craniophora > Craniophora ligustri. The sequence continues at coordinate 8,733,854 of LR990965.1, read as the reverse complement.
AGCCATTGCCCAATCTTTATTAGCATCGTGATGGCTCGAAGATCTAGAATGATTTGTTTTACAAGACGGACAGTCTTCTATAGACATGTCCTGCATTTCGTCATCGTTACCACATTTTGTCATTTCACTGTAGTCTTTAGTGAGAGTGGAGCTGCTACTTCTGCAGCATGTGGAACATTCTTCGTTGGAGTATTGATTGCTTTCTCCATATGATCTGACCATGCTGTTATCGTATGATCCAGGACTTACAGCACACTTCATGCATGAATCTTCTGCGTCTGTGTGGTTCTAAAATTTGAATATACTACTTAAGATCTTGAACACTTGGAGTTAACTAAAATATACCCAAATCAATTGAAATACTTGTGTTGGATGTAGTATCAGAGGTAAAAAAAAATATGTGATGAAAAATAACAAAAATAATGGTGAAATAACATAACGTGGAATGTACTAACCTGATAATTTAACTCAGTGTAAATAGCACTGGACGCATATGGTTCTGGTTGAAGTCTTCTTTGAGTTTCTTCTGGTATTGGATTCATTACATTTGTGTGCTGTGGAAGACTATATTCGGCTTCCATAGCCATTGTACCTATTGAATGACCACCTGTAGGAAATAAGAAACTACATAAAATATAATGTAAGCAAAATATATAAATACTTGGTAAAAAAAAATATCTCACCGTGTAAAAGACTTTGGTGGCAATTTAAAATCTCTATTCTAGGCTCATTGGAGCCTTCAAACATTGGTCGCTCTCTTAGCCAAACAGCTTCTTTGCCTAAAAGGCATTGTTGTGCATTAACAATTGCTGTACCTGCAAAGAGTACTTTAGAATTTACTCAATCCTGTTGTCGAAGTAAAATTACGGTTTTCGCAAATATTTATCCGTCTTACCAGGCGTATTTTGACTTTTTCTTAGTTTGGACTGCTTTCGCCTTATATAAACAATGACTCCGGTGCCGACTAGTACTAACACTAACAAAGTTAGACATAATGCCAGCAGCCAAGTTTCTTGGAACATTGACACAATTGCTTTGTCCGTCGATGGTTCAGTTCTGGAACAAAATATTTATTTTCATACCAGAAAGTTTAGCATCCCAGCTGGAGACAGCACGAGATTCGTTTATAGTGACAAAACAACAAAGGGTTAAGGCGTTGGATCTGGAAACTCCCTTTAATGACTTTAATCAAATAGGAACTATTTCAATTTAAATAATTTAGTATTAATAATGTTATTATTTTTTTATTGGGTAGAAATTACTTCGAAGTACTTAAAAAAACATTTTGAAGACTTACTGTACGTAATGTCTCTGTGTTTGCGTAGGCAGCATGTGAATGTGCGCAGGCGCGCTAAACGGGCCGTGTCCACGGCGCGTAACTGCAGCAGCGCGCGCGCTGTACCGCCCGCCGGCGCGGAGCGAACTCGCCGCTGCTGCGCGCGTACGTGCACCCAATGACATCTGACCTACCACGCGACCGCCAGTACTTCCACCTACACGAACTTCAATCTAAAACAAACGCAACATTCCTATAAATTATGTTCAAGTAAATTTCGATGTCAATAGAAAAATATGTTTATTTTCAACTGACCAAATAACCGGAAAGTTCGCCATTCCATGTATGCGGAGGCGGCGGGTCCCACCGAATCCACGCTGACGTCGCATTTATCACTCCCGCTGTGACGCTTTGCGGTGGCTCCGTTGGAACTACAATACATTCACGGTACGCTATAGTGATACGTGCAAATCTAAATTACACACAATTGTAATCATATCACAAACTTTATGCTTACCATCCTCTTCAGTAAAACCAGTTTTCATGTTAGAAGGTTTACCCAATAATAATTTATAAAATGGCATTAAGAATACATCATATTGAGCATGTGGCAATAACCCAGTTAAAATATGACTAGAAGACCCACTATTGTGAACTGTGGTCATAGAAAAATTCTCATACTTTCTAAAATCGGCTAAACTTTGCTTATAAGATATATTGGAATGCTGATAGTCTTCTTCTAATACGTATTGTCGGTTGAGGGAGGTACCGTTAAACCATATTTTTACTCCTTCCAAATATTCGTTATAATCCGTTAATACCTAAAATGAAAGCAAGTTTTTAAGTATCAAAATCACCTGTATAGTATAACAAAAAGTATTTTTGAAAAGTTTAACTAACGTCCCAAACGATTTTAACAGTGGTGGCAGATATTCCTTCAACTCTTCTTAACGCTAAAACATCTTGTTGTAGATATCGTCGAGCCTGCAGTAATTCGTATTGCGTCATCGGCGGATGGTTCTGATGTTTTGTCAGTTCCGGATATGGGGATGAACTATCCAAATCACCGTTGAACGAATTAGCTTCTCTACGTAATACCTTAAAGGAACATAATAATGCTAATTAGTTTATGTAAGAATTTGATTTGGTTGCAAAATTATTTATTTTCTTTACAAGTAACCAACGTCCATAAAGCATACAAGGTCCATCGTTAGTATTATCGTTCAATAGGGATGTTGACAATTTTTCGGAATTGTTTTTATTTCAAAGATCGACTCTTGTTTATGATAAAAAAATATATTTTATTTAAAAATATAAGTATTTTCTATGAGAAAATATACTAAAATAAAGGAATATTTATTTTACCCGCCAAAACACTGTCACAGCTGTCACACGATTTCATGCGTCACTAACCGCTAAACATGGATCTCGATTGATGAGAATTTGTCGAATTTATGCTTAATTCGTATAAAAGTGAATACAAAAAATCTAAATAAACACAATGTTTTACAAATTTTTACAATTTCGCGTCGGTATGAACACAAAATCAGAAATGTTTGCGGCTTGTTTATCGGTTAGTGACGTCATGCGCTCTTCTTGATGTTTTGCAGTCACGTGACAGTTGATAAATAAAATTTTTTAAACTAGTTATAATGAATTGAATTTGATATATTAAATAAAAATTATGAGATTTTCGATATTCTAATAATACAAGCTATAATAAAACTAACACGAAACACGATTTTGTGATTAGTGTCAACATCCCTATTCACGTTAATGTAATGAGTGACAAAGTGATAACCAAATATATATCTTTGTCAAACCTGCAAAGTTGCTGTATGAGATGCACTTCCTGCCGCACTGACAGCTACACACGTCAATCTACCAGCATGTTGCGTCGTTACTCTGTCCAGGTATAAAGACCCAGTACCATGAGTTGATTTTGGAAACACTAATTCCTGAAAAATATTTATAATTGTACGGTTTCCACAATAATAGACCCATGTTTCAAATTTTACATCAGTATAATAACGATTAGAATTGCCCTTATAAAAATATTTTTAATTTAAATTTTTACCTGGGATCCTTCCATAGTCCAGAACATAACCGGTGGTGGCATACCTTCTGCTTCGCATGGAAAAGAAATTGCTTCACCTTCCCACGCCGTTTGATCAGAAGGCACTCGTGTGAAATGAGGTAACGCTAAAATCAAATTTCATTATTATTTTCCCCCATCAATGGAAACATTTCTCGTTCCCTTTTGAACAACGCAAAATTGTGTATTTAACTTGAACTTTAAAATAAGAATGGTGGTTGAAGATTATCTAGAATCTGATTGTGTTGCAATAATTTCAAAAACAGTTGTCAAAGTACTTGAATAATTTATTACACTAATATTAACTTACAATTTACAGTAAGTGTAGCCGCTGCACTACTAGTCCCCGCCTGGCTTTCAGCCCTACAAGTATAAGTCCCCGCGTCGTTAGCAACAACGCGATCTATTCTCAGAGATCCTCGACGAATGATCGCGTACGGTGATAATGGACCATTGTCGCGGGACCACGTCACCGAAACATCTGATTCTGGTGATGCCTAAAATGATATGAACTTTTGAGAAGACAAAATCTTAATTGACAATCTTTCAAAAGCATTTAAAGTCAACAACCAAGCAATTTCATTGTGATAGAAATGAAAGAGCAAGGAGATTTCAAAGTAGGTAATTAAATCATAAAGAGGATATACTTAATACCATAAATGTCTTTCCATTTAATTCCTATAGCTAAGCAACGTTGTGGTTATTTTAGTGTTCAATGAATAAGTAGCAAATTAATTTTCGACTTTATTACCTGACAGTGAAATTCAACATTCTGGCCTATTAATGCCGTTATGTTATTAGGTTTCACGAGAAAATGTGGTCTGCGTAATACGAGTAATGTCGCAGGACGAGATTGTCTTTCCCCTGCTACATTTGACGCTACACATCTATATACACCGCTATCCGCTGGAAGACTTTCTAAAATTCTGAGATCACCACCATTTACTATCATTATCCTGAAAGAAACAAAAGTTTAAAATACAACTGCTCGTGTCGATGGTGCTGAAACAATACCAAAATAATCCAGATATTTTCAAGAATTGTTAGTCATGGTAATTGAAAGGAAACAGATGCCTTAAACAGTTTGTTGTGTTAATAAATTTTCACACACAAATAAAATGGTTTGGTTACTGTCGACGTTAAAATAATAACTGCTTTAAACAAGACAATATTAATATTAAATGCACAATGTGACTGAAATGACAGTTCGAAGTCCAGAATTAATTACCTCCCGTTAACTTCTACATCTAAAGTTTGTCCATCTTTCGTCCAGTGCACGCCCGGGTCTGGAACGCCTTTAGGAGCGGAGCACTCTAGCGTGGCAGGTTCACCACTGGCTACTTTCACATCTCTTGGTTCCACTCTGAAGTCGTCACGGAGAACTAAAATAAACACTTTATATGAAACAACAACAACATCAAGACTTTGATGTTATATTACCACAAATTGTGAAAAAGATCCTCGTAAAAAAAACACATTGAGAAGGTTTTTATATTCAGGTAAATCCTAAATAAACTAATGGGTTCGAATTGTCTAATGAGTAGTCTCATAATTACAGATTTAAGTGTTATACTCTTATAAATAATATACAGTGCGATTTGTTATAAATTTGTTACAATTTAATAAATACAAATGAAATAGCAATACCAAACAAATATTTAATACGTTACTTAAATAATGTAGTGAAGATCGGTAAGCAAATAGAGATTTCACCCGACCTTTTAGCGGTTTCCCGCAGAGGCATAACCGTGTCTAGTTACATTCGCAAACATTGGAATCAGGTAAATATATTTGTGGAGAATTGAGATCGATCCATTTAACGGAGTGTTGGATTTCAGTTTATGTTATGTTTCTATTTATTTTGTTACGTGTTTGCATTTGTTTTAATATTAATGTTTATATTAATGGTTTTGAGTCAACCTTCTAGTATTTTTTTTTATTACGAAATATGTATCAATTTTGGAGAGGTATAAAATTTCGAGTCAATATTCAATGAACTGATTTTTTATCACAAATTTTATTTTATCCTAAAGAAGAAAGAAGTAATTAGAAGACCTGGTTAGCCTAACGGTGTAAAGATTTGTAGTTAGAATCCTGGAATTTGATCTCTCAAGGGGCAATAATTGTTTTATTTTAGAAGTGAACACTAATTAAACATGACTCATCGATATTTCGTGACATAACACATAAGTATTTACAAAAATCGTCATATTACTTATTATTATCGTAGAACTGCATGGCGCTGTTTCATAATATGCGAATCTCTTTCTCAAATCATACAACAAAGTTATTCCGACAACATGTGCAGGCATTTATTTAAGTGACACAGAGACGTGGACGACAGTAAAGGATCCAGGGATTTTAAATTGCACATGCAAGTAGCAGTATTTACACGCAATTTAGACGTACTAACACGCAATGAATGAGTACTTACCGGCAATCGTGAGCGTGGCGTTCTTACTGACCGCCTCGCCGACGGAGTTGCGTGCGACGCACCAGTACACACCCTCATCGTTTTCCTTCTTGCCCCGCATAACCCTACAATTTAACGATTAACTCAATATCGGTCATATCGTACAAGAACTTATAAATAGAGTAGTGGCGCTAAATTATAGGCTTCAAAACCAAAGAAACGTAGCGTTCAACTTTCTTTTGTAAGTCGTTGCATACACAGGTGTTTTTAAAGTTTTCTCATATTCATGTTTATTTATCTGTGTCTGTATTCATAACATACCATCACGCCTATCGTCCCCGAACGGTGTACTCAATGTATAACCACATTTCACCGGTGTGTTTTAGGTCCTATTTAGGGGGCAAACCTATTGTCATCAATCGTGCACGAATCCAAACTCCCAGCTGCTACTGATTTCTTTGAAAAACCCAATAACAGTGCTCGACCTGGACCGACCCCAACTAAACCCATGACCTCATGCTCAGTAGTCACACTAACGACCACTAGACTACTCAGGCTTCCACTCTGTCTGTATTGTATATTCATCTACCGTGAAATATGACGAGTCATAGATATATTATGTATGAACGTTTCCTCGTGTTGTCTAGACTGGATCGATATGTTGACTAATTTGGTGTGTACCCATCCGTGTCCTACCTACGTGCGGCATGTATTCTGCTTATTGATAATTCCGTCAGAGATTTTAGTATACCTAGCATATACGACAGTAATTACAAACGTTACAAAATTATGTATGTATGTTTCTCTTTCTAACAAAGAACATGAGAAAATTATAGAAGAATAAAATTGTAGATAATCTCCTTCTCAATTTAACGACGGTTCAAAATTGAAAATGTCTTTTTTCAAAAATTTGTTGCACTTAAAAGATATATGATATGACTAAAATCAGTTCAGCACAAACAGAATCGGTACCAATATTTTCAAGTAACTTAATGGCAGGTACAAAAATAAACTTCGAACGGATTTGTTGTGAGCACGTAGTTACTTTAAGTTCTTTTAGCTTTGTATTTTTTATGTCGTGTCAAGACGAGGCGTAATAAAACACCATGTACTTTAAGTTTTTTCTGCCCCTAATTAGCACAACAATAAAAACCGGCTAAATTAGTCTGGTTGTTTTTACGAGAGAACGCGCGAAACATATACCTACAGAAAAAAGATATACACGAATGCCAATGACCTTGTTTTACAACAGTCTTTAATAACCCTCCTTCTGACGCAGTCGGGTAACAAGACACAAATATATACGTGTTTCATATTTAACTATATACTAAGATACGAAAAGCGTATGTACTTTTGTGTTTGGTTCGGCATTCTTTCATGTTCTTTGATAAAGAAATGACCTATAAAGATAACTATTGATTTAGGATAAGTACGTATAATATCTATGTCATTTTGGTATCTGTAATACCTAAATAAAATATTAGCCTATTTTAATGTATTAAGTCGGCAAGGTGGACCGACGACCTGGTTAAGGTAGCTAAAAACCGCGGGCTGCGGGTGGCGCAGGACCGGTCGTCGTGGCGATCCTTGGGGGTGACCTATGTCCAGCAGTAGATGTCTGACGGTTGATATGATGAAGTCTACAAGTCGTAAATTTCAACTCATAAAAATATGAGAGAGTATTTTTTTAATGAAAACAGTTTAGTTTGAGGCTTAACTGGTTTATTATTTTTTTCATAAAAATGTATACATACAACTGTCTCATTCGTTTAGTTCTCTAGTAGTAGACTAGTGGTACGATTTCTATTTGATTCTCGCCATGTTTCGTAGGTAGGTATTAAATTTTTAGCTCGAAGTTTGGATTTGTGATAGGTAAATTGCCTCAAAACCATACTGACGAAACTTACATCATCGTTCTTTGACCTAACCCTTTCAAGGATACAAGTGTGACCGTATCTCATATACCTAAGTTTAAAACCGAGGATAATGTTCTTTTTTCATACCTCAAATTTAAAATAACTCCCTCTATATTGAAATAACCTTTATCCAATAAACTCTAAACATGAATAGCACAATAACTATGAAAACTTCGTGTATTACCGAGCGGCGACGCGGCGCGCGGCGGCTGCCAGACTGGTAGGTTTTATATGGCCATAATTACACTAAGTATTATTATTACTCATCTTTTTATGACAATATTTTACCTAATATTAATATATGTAATACTATGTACTATAATAATATAGTGTATGTAAAGATTTGCTTGAGATTTGTTGTCATACTTTTTTATTGAATGGAAGATACGTTGAGCGTTAAATGTCGGTATTTTTATTTTATTTTTAAACTAAAAGATTCGGATCTAAAGTAGCCATGGAATTATTCTACATTATAAAATATTCATGCACTGCAAAATTTCGTCCAAATCCTCAACCACTCACATTTATAATATTAATTAAGTTGGACGTAATAATAAACTGAACATGCCAAGTGCACATCGATAACACATCATAATCGACTACTGTAAATTTATTAGTTAATTCATTAGGCATCCTCTAGCAAAATCTAGAAAAGCACTACAAAATCTCCACTAGAGGCTTGGTAAATAAATCTACAAAACGTATACTCGTATAGCAATAAAGCCATACAGACTTAATACCTGTCAGTTTTGTGTAGATTATAACAATAGGTAGCGTCATCTGTCATGTTACTTTTGAATTAGAAGCGCAACATAAATTAATTATCTTATTAATTCCAAACATTTATTGCGGCAGCCTATCGAAATATACTGCAATGCGTGTATTATATAAAATGGACGCAGTAACATAATGTTTTTAACAGATGCAACATTATACGAATAATTTTGTTTTTATTTATCGGTATTCCCTAGTAATTACTCGAATCCGATTGCAATATGTTGCTCGGATGGCAGTTGTTTCGTGTAAAATGTAGGTAGTCTGTCTGTAACTAACTGGTAACAATGGGTAGTAGGTAGATAGCCTGAGGACCCGGTACCTCCCATCCAGAATTAATAAGTATACGTGATGGTTTTTCCCTAGAGGCCGGGTGTTTTCTAAAGGTTTCTCCCATCATTAGAAAAGGATAAGAAGGAATTGCGATTTTCTTACTAACACATGTAGCATGTAGGTTTGCATCACTAAAAGAACCTACATAAAAACGGTACATATACATAGGTATATCATTTTAATAATGAATAAATTCTTCATGGATTCTCAGATTTGATACGGACTCGACTAAAAGTCGCATTTACATTTACCTAACCTTGCTCTCTTTTCTTTGCTCTATGGGGACCTAAGCCTCGTGAATACATTTACTGCGATCTAGAAATACAGTATACCTATGTCATCACCTAGTGCACCCTGGATTAACCTCGTTAGCACCACAGGTGTCGTGCTCAAGCCGACATACGTTCAATTACAATAGCGTTCGTCAAGTAGTCATATTTATGCATCTAAGCACTAAATACCTATGAAGCTTGGTTTTCTGGATTCATTGAAGTACCTACCTTTTAGAACTCAATTAATCAACTAGGTATATAATAATAATAATGAATGGAAAATTTTATGATATTAGTGTCTAGATGATTATGTATGAATAGGTATATCTATATCTAACTCAATTTTATGTCTCTTATGCAATAATTGTCCTGGATACCTGGAAAGATAAATACTGAAACAAAAACGGCTAGTGGTCGCTACGACTGCTGGGCGGCACGTCCTAGGTTCGATGCCTAGGTAGGCTTTTATGTTTTACTATTAAACACAAACAAGATTTTGAATTTGTGCCCGGCTAAAACCAATAGCTCACCATCTATTAAAAGAATAACGAGGAAGTGTGCGAGTGCACATAATAGACTTCTGTCTATCCATTCGGGTATATAAGCGTGATGGTATGATATAATAGAGAAAACATTAGGCAAACACTATAAAAGGCAACTTACCTAAGAAATAATAGTCCATCTTCAAGCAGCACTCTATGGGGGTGATCAGTAGGCGCCAGTGGGGAGCCATCTTTGTACCATAGGATTGAGGGTTTAGGTTTCCCTTCGGACACACAACGCAGGGTAGCAGGCTCGCTCCTGCCCACAATTGTATCAGCTGGGTGTTCCTTTATACGCGGAGCCCGACTTTGAGCTTAAGAAACAGATCGAAAATGTTTTTTTAAACATCAATATACAAAATTAATATTGAAAGAAATCGATAAAATTAATAGGCTTTCGTTTTTTTGTGTTAAAAAACAATTTATATTTATAGGTTATTAATAAGTAATTTATGGCTTGCGAATAAATATTGCCTATAAATAATATTTTTATTAGAAACATTTAAATATTATTTGAGTTGATTTTGATATCAATCTCAATTAAAAACTTGTTTAAGTTTCGTTGTTTTTGTACACAATTTGATTTATCACGCTATAACAGATTAAAATAAATAAATATAACATACATTTTATTAAAACATGAAATGATCAAATATTTTTAGAGAAAAGTTTCAATATATACCGAAGCCTGGCGTTTCAATTCACAGCATTTCTTTTTCATCGTGCTACGAATACCGAGCTTCGCTTAAACATACTTTTATCTTTGTATCTTTTTCACTTACCTTTTGTGGCGCACGGAAAACTGAACAAAAGATGCAAGAGCACTACACACTTGAACTGGTTCCATCCGAGATTATCTCTTTTAATTGGACCCGCGGTCATGCTTGACACTACTGATTAACGTCACTTCGCACTTTACACCGCATAGTTTATTTTCACCCGTAAAAATACACTTACAATTATTATGCTTGATAAAAAAAATCTCTGTACATTTTTGTTTAGACTGGAATCATAACATCGTCGGCGTATGTTTATAGTTTGCGGAGATCGCGATGTGTTTACGGCGCGTGGCGACACAACCTCCCCATTCGGTGGTCTTAGGGTTACTGCCCCCCACTCTACTTTGTCATTTCGCGCCGACTCAGTAACGTACAGCTTTTGCTTACCGTCGAAAGCACGAGGAAAGCTTGATAATAATGATTTTTGCGGAGTGCACGTCTGCAATAATTAAATTATTAAAAATAATAGCTTATTAAAACATTTATGACCGAACATATTGCAGCTGCACGCATAAACTGCACGAGTTATGTTATTATTTTGAATTTTACTTCTCACTTACGAAACACAGAAAGTGGAACAATGATACTGTTAATTTGGTCTTAATTAGCTTGGGATGTTAAGTGGTATGTTATTTTGGAAACTCAATGTAATCTCAATTCATCATTGTTTTTATGTTTTTCTGCGGTGCATACTAATTAACAAGTAACCAAAAAGAGTACAATAGCGGTTAAGTAAATTTCATTTCAAAAGTAAAATACATATTCTTCTTTGATAACATTTCGTTGCAAAATTATTAATTACAAAACAAAAACGGTACAACAACTCACTTAGATAGAAATAAATATGTCGAAAATTCAAATGAAAGTCATAGAACCCATTCTAAGATGTGATCTTACCGTGAGGTAAATGATTTACCCAAAATTTTTTTGACTTCTATCATTGCGGCTCATGATTTGTTATAAAGGGAAATAAAACAGGATTAAGGTTCATCTAGGTGCAAAAAGAACAGCTGTCAAAAGTTTCTTGAACAAATATTCCGTTCACCTGCTGCCCAAACATTTCGCTAAATCCCAAAACAAATAAAATATTAGTAAACTAGTGAGCCCCGGGATTAGCTGGCTGGTGTCGATTCTGCACACGTGGCGGTCTGAACGTGTCAATTGGGACTGAGCATATGCCAGTCACGTGTAGTTACCCAACTGTTTCGTGGTGACGACACAGACATAGAGATCCAATGTACTAGATAAGACCTGGAAATGTACACAGTATTGATGTTATCTTGGCAGAGTTGATCGATCCAAAATGGTTGCGAAAACCGCCGATGCGCGCCGCTGAATTCCAAGCAATAAAATGTTACATGTTTGAGTGATAGGTTGATAGGTCACATATGTACGTATTACTTATTATTATTACCTTTAGATAATGTTAAAATAAAATATTGATGATATTTAATCCTGAAAGTTTAGATCCTATCCAGTTTCCATGGTGACTTATGGATGGAAAGTAGTTTTATTTCCATTTCATATCAGTTTATAATAGACTACGTCATTTGTAACATAATGTAAATATGAATATTTAACTTGCTCGTAAATTAATTATAATTTAATAAGTAGTTAGGTTATGATTATAATATTTCCTTGAAAGGCGCATTTGAGGTTATATTTTTAAATCATAAATATAATTACCTAAAAAGGAAATACTCCATCAATTGAACTTAATAATGTCCATTGGAATCTTAATTAACTTTATTATCTGAACATTTATTGTCTCACGTTATTCTCATTCAGTTCGGTTTTATATCCGGGTATTTCCCTGTGTCAGTTTGGGTGTAATCAAGCTACAGCCGGGACAAAGGAGGCGGCATTCATTAACTTCGTCCTACTAAAATATTCATTAGCCGTAGTTCCGTAAGTATAGGATTAGGCTGCCTCAGCTAAGATCTTGTGTGGATTGAGATAGGTCACTTGACGGTTTTGATTCAATTTAGGATGCCATTTGAGATAAGATGTTATAGTCTAGCAGTGTGACTAGTGAACTGGGAAATTAAAGGTCTCGAAGGCACAAATTTGCGAAGTTATGCGTGAGTATTTTATCACATGCTCATGCTCAATTAGTCCAGCGGTAGTTAGCACTGCCTTCTGTGCTATGGGTCCCGGTTTCGAATCCCAGTAGGGACAAATGTTTGTGTAATGAGCATAAACATTTGTATCCGAGTGGTGTATACCTATATGTAGTATATCAACCAACTAGTATCCGTAACACAAGCTTCGTTGCTTAACTCGGAACTAGATGGCGCTGTCTTAATGTCCAGAAATATTTATTTATTTATTATTTAAGAAAATTATTTAGGAAAGAGATTCAATCAACAATTTATTTTATTTTTTAGACTGTCCATACATCAAAACCATACCCTAACAGCCTAACACATCAAAGCACACTTAAAGCTAAAAAACCGGCCCAATAAATATAAATATGACTGTTACAGAAGAGCACCCAAAATACGGAACCCATCAAAAAAGCATCAAAAACTTATGCTCACGGCAAATGCAAAAAGGCCCCAATATACTACCTTCCGGATATCATAAAGATAAATCCTCGATGCGATATTTACTTCGGCGCGGTGCAGATGCGGGTCACGTACTGCAGCCTCCGAGTGTGTCAGGTGAGGTGCACGATACAGATCGTAGGCACGTGCCTCGCGAGGAATCGTTTGTGAGACCTAACGCAAAAATCTAACGTAACACTGGCGATGGCGCTGGGCCGGAATGCACTGCACCTCATTTTATCTCTAACTTTGCACGAATTGTATCAAAATCATTGGTAGCGTTTCGAGTAATACAACAATTGGCCAATATTCTATTATGTTATTAATATTCTACTAGAAGATAGTAAAAAAGAGTAAATATTGCCACTATCACTTGTATAATTGAACAATTATACCCAATCAATGTATAATAAATTAAAATAATTTATCCAGTATTTTAGTAATCAATGATTAAAATTATTTTGATTGTCCGTGAGCGGAAAAAAACACGGTTTTGATTTTCCACTGTAGTTTGTTTACTATTTTCATACTATTTCTATGTTTGTATATAGGTATATGTTTATTTATTAATAATAATAATATTTATCTAAATTCTTTTACAAAAAAGGTGTACATTTCTTTAGCAATAATGTTTAATAGTAAGGTAGGGTATATTAGTGTCTTAATAATAACAAAAACTAAATTAATTATTTAAAGGTGCATACAAGACAACAATATTCGTAACTCTAGATATATGTCGCGACCTGCCTGAACTAGGTTAGTAGAAACCTGTGTCTCAGGCTATCACTTTACATGATAATTGATTATGAGCAATATAATACTTTTCCTTATAATTTAAATTAACAATTTTCTTCTTTATTATTATAGATGAAATAAGACTAAGCTATGCGATCATCATCATCATCAACCCATTAATGTCCCACTGCTGGGCACGGGTCTCCTCTAAATTGAGAGGGATCAGGCTATAGTCCACCACGCTAGCCTACTGCGGGTTGGCAGACTTCACATGCCATCGAGAATTCTCTCAAGCATGCAGGTTTCCTCACGATGTTTTCCTTCACCGTTTGAGCTTGTGATAAATACGCACATAACTTCCGAAAAGTCAGTGGTGCGCGCCTTGGGTTCGAACTCGAGACCTTTGACATCTCAGTCCACTGGTCACACCGCTAGGCTACCACGGCTCTATGCGATGATTAATAAAATATAAAATAAAATAAACAATACATAATAATTGCAATCGATGTGTTTACGGAAATTCAGTGATGCACAGATATTTCAATGGTCAGCTAATAATAAAGTGGGACAAGTACATGTGTACTACAAATTACAACATTAGTCATGTTAGTTTTAATAAAGCTACGTCAACATTTTTTTTCTATGTTAGTATATTTGTAGATAGTAAAACTGCTTAGATAAAGTTTAAATTAGCTATTTTCACCCTAAATTTCTGCCCCCAAAAAGATTGCAATGACTTATCTTCGTCTTGCACGCATTGAATTGTGTAGGTAATGTAAAAATAAATATATTTATAGCAAATTCATAAAATATTACAAATGGGGTAAAATAAACTAAAGGTAATCGTTTCTATGGTGAGATGAATAAAACAACGAAAGGTCTAAAAGTAAGATTGAACTATAATAAAAGTCTGCCCACACTATATGCATGGAATGATCGGCTGATTTCATTGCATACAAAAAATGGTATACAAAAACATAGGGTTTTGTTATCAAACTCTATGTAAATATAATTGAAGCAGCAATGTAAAGTTTACAAAATAAAGTGGCGGCGCTAGAGAAATAAATTCTCATCGGCAAGAAACAGGTCAGTATCGGGCAAGCGCCTTAGGGTCCACTAATTCAATCAATTGGCCTACCATAAATAAAACGGCCGACAGTTCGCGATACTCTGCTCCACACGTAATTGAGAAGCAAGAATATAGACGGCTTGAAGCGACAAATCAATTAAGCTTGAAGGAGATAAAAAGGATGCATTAATAATTTATTTAGAAATAAATGAAACTCCATCCGATACGTCTGCAGGATGCGTTAATGTAAATTTTACGATAAAGATTAAGACGTGGTTGGACTCCGGACATTAATTCAATACACTGTAAAATAAATTATATTGTGTTAACGCTAACGTTAGAAACACGATTATCTGCAGGTCTCCAGAGAATTGCCACTAGCAATTAATAGTCCGCCCATACTCGTTTAGTGTTTAATCTATTAACAGTAACACTTAGTAAAGTAGCATTGGTTGTATATAAACAAAACAAAATAAAAACAAACAGGAAATTAGACACCAAAGCCTGGAGGGACTTATAGAATAATCCCTGTTTTTGTTAAGGGTGCACTGGCAACAAATGGAAGTGACAGTGTCTACACTAGAAAATTAATCGTGAAAAATCTCTTGAAGCGGGAGGATGTCGAGGATAAAAGGAGCAGTCGCTAAATCGTGCCACGTGCGCTGTCTATCACCAGTTGACACTATTGGGCTGAAGCCAAAGGGAGATCAGTAAACACACTATAAACTTTCGGTATAATTTATTGTGAAGCGTCTATACATAGAATACGCTTAACGATACGGTAGCTCCATTTAAAATGGATGGAACTAATACCGCGTATAACTGAGTGTAATAATTTAGTCATTCTACCTCATTCTGTTGTAAAGCTATACTTTTGAATACAGCGTTTATAAATTGCAGTAATTTATTTGTATTGTAATGACATGAATTATTATTAACTGAATGGTAATGTATTGAAAACTAAAACAGTTAATAATGAAATAGTTTTGTCGTATATAGTTAATTAATCACTACTCTTTCTTGTTATTCTATTGATGATCAAAGGTGCCGTTTTCCGCTCGTTGTTTACATTCTAATGGATATGTCTCATTTACCAAATAGTATTTTTGAGAATGTATAATAAATGATGATGCCAATCCATTAAAACAATACATAATGTTCTACGATCTGATATCAATATAAGTACATTACCAGATATCGCGACGTACAATGAGTAACAAATTAGACGAGGTCTACCGCGGGGCGTTGTTATCTTGCGACGAAGCGTCGCTCCTACCGTGTCTCCCCAACGCTGTAGGCTTGGCTTATCTCAGTTCTGTTGGGGAGATTTTGGCATTAGACGTTTGCTTAATACATGGCGTTTCGATAACAGTTCGAAGTTGTCGTATGGCTTACTAATCTTTATTAATCAATATTGTACTTTAGAAAACAACTCTGTATCTTTACTAAAGTTATTTCATGATTGGGTATGGAAATTTCGAAAGACGTAAAAAACCGTAGCATAACTTGATGGAACTAATTTATAGATATCGTTATATAAAGTTACGTTTTATCCTATTGTCAATTTTACATCCATTTAACACATGAGTTTAATTTACCCGAATTAGACTCGTATTTGCATTGCATTGAGGTTTAAATTAATTAATTTGAATAGTAAGTGGAAATCGGAAAACAATTTTACTGATTTTTAAGCTACAAAATTGTTATGATGATGATGAAAATGAGGCTATTGTTTTAATACCACTAATGTATGTGATACTAAGAGAGTATACAACTGGCAGGTGCAAATAGGTCACCGGTATCATTAACTTATACTGCCTGTATTTTTTATAGCTCTCGACCCAGTATGGGATGTTCGCACCCATCAAAATAAACAACTTTTGTTCTACAAGTTGTGAAATTTTATGTAAGTTGTGTTCAGTCTAATAAAAAATATGAACAAAGTTCCCCTTTCTTTCGTGATGAAATTCACAATGCAAATTTTGGCAAATGTACCAACAAAAGTCTCATTTTCTCTATTTCATTTGGCGTAAAAATTGCTGTTGTCAGAAAAGTTATACGACAAACATTATAAATTCAAATGTTATTAAATGTATTCTTTGTTCTGTTTCTTTAGAATTTTCGTGGCAAACATATATTCTGTTTAAATGAAACAACTGTTTTTAGATAAATTGCAAGATTTGTTGGCGAGCAGTGGGTACAATGAGTAACAAATTGCGCTAGAGATACCTACACCGCGGTGTAGTGGTGTGTTTATCTTTGCAGTAGCGTTCGTGATACTCTCGTGTTACCAGGGTTATTGTGTATCGGGTTTCCAAATAAAACAGTACATGCAACTCGAGGTAGACATTTTAAACATGCATTTTAAAGTTAATTAACTTTTTATTTTTTAATATTCATCCTATACATGGGAGGCTTTTGTTCAGCCTGTGTACGTCCCTTTTGGAATCTGAATATGATAAAATTCTGTTTAAGGAATTGTGTCACTGATGTCACTGATTTTAAAAAATTTTGACGAAACTAAATATAATTATTTGTGATAGATAATAGGTTTTTTCAAGAACCTTGTTTTGCTAAAGATTTATATACATGATATATTTAATATGATTCCATAATATAGAAAAAAAACATATTATCACTAATAATATATTTTTAATTTATAGATTTTTTTTCCTATATCCTGTAACTCTATTTACCTTCTGAACTGTCCTGTTAAACTTATTTTTGAACATAATTTAAGATTAAAAAAATCACATATATTTTTTGAATGTCTTGTGTTTTGTGAACGATGACTCATTTATAACAAACGGATTATAATAATTACATATTATTTTTAAAAAAATATAACGTTTGTGAACAACAATGTAAATTTTAAAATCTAACACTAAGCAAAATAGTTTTAAGGACTCATAACTTAAGTACCTACCTACCAGTACATGTCATATTATATGATTTATAGGAGAGTAACTATAAAATCGAGTAACCATAGGTAATAGCCATGCTGATTCCCTATACGATAACGGAGTCCCCTAACCACACACACACTCCTGGAACATTTTGTCCCCTCGTTATCTGTGACAAACAGTTTTATAAAATGTAGTCGCCAATTTTTTCTGCGCTTATATTATCTTCAAAATATTTTACAGTTTTGCACTCAAAGTACAAGATGGAAATTTATTTATTTTCTATGTACTTAATTTTCTATACACACATATTTATTCAGGTAACTGACGTGTGGATTCTGCGGATTGTGTGAAAGTGAATTCTTATCATACGCAGTTGGCAATCTAAGTACTTTAAACCACAAATTTTTCATAATATTTTATAGGTTACTGATACAGCTGAAATATAAAATAAAAGCAAGTAAAAATTTATATAGGTAATGTAACTTCTGCCTCTGTTGACAAATGTAAGTACATAAAATAAGTAAATCTGTAATAAATAAACGCTTTATTTCTTTATCATAAAACGGACGGTAGAATATATGATACTTACTTGGTGATATCAATACTACTGTTACTATACGCAATGCAATAGCCGCTGCAACTACAAAAGTCAGCAGAATCGTTGCAATAACAATAAGCTTAGTTCAGCAGCAAACCAAGCACAAACACTTTAGAACTGCTGATATTTATTCTCTTAGACACTTTTATTGATATTGAATAGAATGAATATTTGCACGAAATATTTAATCGAATTTTGAAATTGTACTATAGTAAAGGAAAGAATATTAAAACAGACTAAACAATTATGGGCCCAAAAAGGTGATGAACTTATGTGGATGTATTGGAGCACTAACACATCATCATCATCAATTTATTCACCGTCCCACTGCTGGGTACGGGGTCTCATTTGTTAAAGATTCGGATATAGTCCACAACGCGAGTCCCTAGTGCGAGTTGGCAGACTTTAGATTCTAACGAGAAAATCTCTCGGGTACGCACTGTATCCTTCATCTCTTGAGCATATGATAAATACTCACGTAACTTCAAAAAGTTCGTGATCGTGCCCTGAGAACGAACTTGAGACCATTGATATCATAGTACACTGGTCACACTAGGTTATCATTGCTCTTAATACTTACACGATCAAGTTTAATGCAGATAACGTACATTTTACATCAACCAGTGTTCGCATGTATGTATATGTTAGTTTTCACACTCAACGCTTCGACGACATCATGCGAACATGCCACAAAATTTTATGGGATTACTTCAGATAGATGAGAGCATTAGAGACTCTTGTCACCAAATGTATCCCACCCCTTTCACCCCTACAGTCGTTATAAGAACGACAGTGTTTTATCAAACGCCACAACGATAATACGTTTGAAACTTCTGCGTTTTACGTAGAAGTATGTAAGGACGCGTATGTATTTGTTGGCTACGTTCTTTCTGTATCGCTTATTTTTTGCTTTGTGTAATCGCTATGGTAATAATTATTTGTATAAAAATAGAAACATATTTTATATGAAATTAGGTGTATTTTATTATGTTTCAATTTTATCTGACATATTTTTTTCATACTCTATATTTTTTAAAGAACGACGACTAAAAGGAAAAATGCAACCATTAAAATGGTGCATACTTAGCTTTTAATAAAATAATATAAGTTTTCGTTGCGTGAATAGGTTGCGTGAATAACAAGAGTGCGTTCGAGGCAGCTAAGAATCCATAATTATGTCCACTATGTTGTACATATATTAAGCATAAATACAGAAAAAAGGATGACGTACGTATATGTCGTACCAATATATTAATATTGCTTTCGACGGAGATATAATAACAGGATATGAAATAAAAGATAATAGGATGAGTTGGAACGATACGACATGATAATGTCATTAGTTACAATCAAAGATTTATCTTATGATTTGAGTTGAATTGTTACGACTGGAGCGCATAAAAGGGAATAGAATTATTGTTAGTAACATAAAAATAATGTGGTCGAATTTATAGAATATTATGTGACTTATCTACGAGTATATAACAACTTCAGCTTTTTAATGGTATGTAATTAGAAATAGATTGTTAATTATTTTGGTCAATAGCTAGAAACTACTATAACTAAACTTCGAACATTAAACACAAAGAAAATAAATAACTGTATATTGTGGAGTAGCCAACATTTCCCAAATATACAACAATCGGACAGCGTACAAAACGTTGTAATAGAGAGGTTCAATCCGTCTGTTACCAGAACTATTGTTAACAAAATTATCGATTGGTGCCTCACGTCAGACAACGGCTTTCATGAAACAGGGAGTAGATTGTTCCCAACATTTTGCCGGAAGACCGGGAATGGATTTGGTGTACGGACTAATACTTACCCTTCCTACGGACCCTAACATAAAATAGAAAATGCCTTCGGTGCGATTCCTATTGTTTGAGTCGGTGCGTGCAACCCTTCCTTATTAAACGGACGAAAGTTTTATTCCATAGGTGTGGGTTTGTTTGATTAAATTTTGTTCGTAACACAATATTTTAACGGCAAGTTAAAACGTTTGCCTTCGCTAATTTGTTTGGCTGAGCTTAATTCGTGTTTGATTTGTTTACATTCATTGTGTATTCGAACTTAGGTGTAGTTTAACTGTTGTATTCCGTACTTTAATATATCATCATCAACCCATTTTAACGTCCCACTGCTGGGCACGGGTCTCCTCTCGTTTTTTAATATAATTATATTATTGTAAAATCGTTATTTTGACCTGTACCAGCTAAATAGGCTTTATTAATACTCTCTGTGCGGAAAATATCAAAATATTCTGAAAAATATAAAAGCATTATCAAACATTTTGATGAGAAAAATGCCGCAATATTTTTTTTTTATTTCACAAATAATTTGTTTTCAATAATATCGCCAGTTTTAATAAACATTATTTTTAAAGCGAATGCTAGAGATTATACAATTGTTTTACTTGAGAACAATAATTTGTTTTCAATATTTCTATTAATATCTATAATATATTAATATACATAAGTTTGTAAATCATCATCATCATCATCAGCCTATATTCGTCCACTGCTGGACGTAGGCCTCCTCTAGTGAACGCCACAGAGCTCGATCTTCGGCTCTTTTCCTCCAGTCACTGCCAGCTATCTTGCGCAAGTCGTCGCTCCACCTGGCCGGCGGCCGTCCTACACTACGTTTGCCGAGACGCGGTCTCCACTCAAGAACTCGTTTGCTCCAACGGTTGTCGGTTCTCCGAGAGATGTGGCCGGCCCATTGCCACTTCAGCTTGCTAATCCTCTGAGCTATGTCGGTAACTTTGGTCCTCTGGCGGATAACTTCGTTCCGGATTTTATCCCTCAGAGAAACTCCGAGCATAGCTCTCTCCATAGCTCGCTGAGCGACTTTAAACTTGTGGACCAGTCTCACCGTAAGTGTCCACGTTTCGGCTCCGTAGGTCATAACGGGTAGGACGCACGCATTGAAGACTTTCGTCTTAAGGCACTGTGGAATGGGCGACGAGAAGACCTGACGAAGTCGACCGAATGCTGCCCATCCCAGCTGAATCCTCCTATCGGCTTCCCTCTCGAAGTTGTTTCTACCCAATTGCACAATTTGCCCAAGGTACACGTATTCCTGAACAACTTCGAGAGATACACCATTTACAACGACCGGTCTCGGGGTAACTAGGCTGTTGAACATAACCTTGGTTTTTTCTATGTTCATCCCAAGATCAATACGTCGAGAGGCGTCATCTAGGTCAGTCAGCATCCGCTCGAGATCCTGCAGTGACTCCGACATGAGGACAATATCGTCGGCAAATCTTAGGTGTGAGATGTATTCGCCGTTTACATTTATGCCCATTCCTTTCCAGTTCAGCGTCTTAAACATATCCTCTAGGGCGTTAGTGAACAGTTTCGGGGATATGACATCCCCCTGTCTCACTCCCCTGCGTAGCGGGATATGTCTAGTTTGATGGTTCTGTACTTGGACTGACATAAACGTGGCGTTATATAGACACCTCATCACTTCGACATACTGACAGTCAACTTGGCATCGCTGCAGGCCCTCCAGAACAGCCCAGGTTTCAATTGAGTCAAAGGCTTTCTCATAGTCCAGGAAAGCAAGACACAGGGGCTGGTTATACTCTTCGGTCTTCTGTATAATCTGCCTCACTGTGTTGATGTGGTCTATGGTCCCGTAACCCCTTCGGAACCCGGCCTGCTCCGGAGGTTGAAACTCGTCAAGTCTTCTTGCTAGACGATTTGAGACTACCCTCGAAAACAGCTTATAGACGTGGCTCAGAAGCGAGATGGGCCTGTAGTGTTTCAGTAAGGATTTGTCTCCTTTCTTGAAAAACAAGACCACAATGCTTCTATTCCACGCCCTTGGAGTTCTCCCATTGGTGAGAACAGAGTTAAACAATTTCTGGAGTTCTCGAAGCACAGGTTTGCCTGCAGCCTTCAAGAGCTCCGAAGTTACTCCGTCCTCACCCGGGGCTTTTCCATTTTTAAGCTGCTTAAGGGCATTCTCAATCTCGTCGAGGCTGATGTCTGGCAGCTCATCGGTGTAGTGGCGGGTTAAAGTGGCCCTGGAATCCTCTCAACTGGGTTGGGGTCTTGAAGCATGCGAGTCGTACAATCGGCCATAGAAGTCCTCTATCTCTGCGAGAATCTCCGGCCCTGAAGTGACGGTGTTGCTAGAGAATGTAGTCACCTTCGTCAGATGGGGCCTCCTCAATTGCTGGGCAAAGACTTTTGACCCCCGGTTTTTCTCTATAGCCTTCATTATGCGGAGGGTATTAGAGTGTCGGAGGTCTCGCCGCACCAGCTTGCTAATATTTCGATTGAGGGCCCGCTTCTCTAACGAAGTGGCCTGGCTAACATTTCTTCTTTCGTCCATAAGTCGAAGAGTCTCGACCGAGAGTTTGGACTTCGTACCTGCACGCTGCAGCTGAAAGAATTTCGACCCTTCTTCCCGTAGGATTCCCACCACCCTATTTAGGGCCTCATCAATGTCGAACGTGGTTTCCAGACCAGCGAATCGATTTTCCAGATGTAGCTGAAACTGTTCTGGGTCCACGGCGCTTTGGAGCAGGTTTGGTCGGAGCGTAGACTTCATCAGACGGGATCTTTCGAGCTTCAAATTGATATTCAGAGAGCCTCTTAGTAGTCGGTGATCGCTGCCGGTGTTGATCACAGAGACATCTCTGAATATGTGCTTTTTGTCCGTCATGATAAAGTCTATCTCATTTTTCGTCACAGAATCGGGGCTTTGCCACGTCCACTTTCTTTGGGATTGCTTCCTTAAGAAATAATTCATTAAGAAGAATCCCTCCCTCTCCAAGAAGTTGACGAGCATTTGCCCCCTGTGGTTCCTGCTTCCATAGCCGTGTGGACCAACCCTCGATTCGCCGATTTTCTGTACTCCCACCTTAGCGTTAAAGTCCCCCATGACAACGTTGAAGTGCGTCTTCGTGGTCTTGTGAAGCGCTGAAGAGATGTCTTCGTACACCTCTTCTACTGCGTCATCCGAGTGTGTCGATGTCGGTGCGTATACCTGGATGACTTTCAGGCTATACCTGTCCGTCAATTTTAAAATGAGGTACGCGACCCTGTTCGACACACTGGATACCTCCACAACATTGTCAGCGAGGACTCTATTGACGAGGAACCCTACGCCACCCTGGGATTGCTGTTTCCCTTCCCGGTAATACATTAGGTGCCCGATTCGAGTTTTATGGTGTCCTCACCCTCTCTTCGGACTTCACACAATCCAAGAATGTGCCACCTAATCCTGCCGAGTTACGTTTCAAGCTGTGCCAGATGATCGTCCAGCCTGAGCGTTCGTCCGTTGTACGTTGCCAAGGTCAGCTGTGGGTGGTGGCCTACCGTATCCCGGGGATTCTTCGCACCCCTTGCCCTGCCGTTACCATGACCGCAACCTTGGCCAGGAATAGCAGGGCGGCCGGGAACTAGGGGCCATTTAATGGTGCCGTTCATTTTAGGGGGGGGAGTTTGCGGGTTGGCGACCGTTGTGTTTGTAAATAGTAGTTTTAAATTATTATTTTTTTCATAAGAAACAGAAATATATAATATATCAATTGTTTTATTTGAGAACAATAATAATTATGTTTTCAATATTTCTATAAATTTAACCGTCTCCAATTCATACAAGTTCACTAACAGTGTTTCATCAAACAAATCTACAAAGTTCTTAAAACATACTAGGTTACGAGTATGTTTTAAGGACTTTGTAGATTTGATTACTGAAGTTAACCGAGCTTAACTCCATCTCACCTGTATTTATTTCGACCACCTCCTTTCTTCCGCCCTCGTGGACACGTATGTCCAAACCTTTCCCAAACACACCAAAGTACCCTGATCTGTTGTAATCTTTTGTACTCGATTAAAATGATTCCATTATAATCGAGTACCTACGTGCGAAGTTTACTATATCTAATCCCCTATGAAACAAAACAATAGTAGCAATGAATCTGCAAGTAAAAACAATCACACTCCCCACAATGCAGAATACATAATAATTTTATTTCAACAACATCTGCAATCATTACTTCTCCCACTGACCCCTGATACAATTGTAATCCCATCTCGACCTTTCTTGTTGATACATCTCGCAGTAATTTAATCATATCAATTTGTTCATTCTACTCTGAGTCACTGTCCACCACTGTCGTGCTTTTTTATAATATTTTATTAGAAGTGAAAAAAAAATGAAGAATCAAGTGCTTGTGTCTTTAGCCTGTTTGTTCATAGTGGTATCGTGTGATCATTTAATATTAGGCAACACGAACGATAATAGGTATATGATTCACCATACGACAGCGCGTTATACCGCGATTCCGTTCATAAAGCGTGTGAAGAATGTATTTTATAGTGGGCATTCTATGATAAATGTAGGTATACTTTTTGTAAGAAAAACATGTTTTTATTTATACCACAAGGGTGGCAAATAAGCTGACAGCCCGCCTATAGACGTTTGTAACACAACAACTAACAACAGAGACGTCGCACGTACGTTGCCGACGAGCTAAAAACAGTTTCAGGTTTCTTAAAATAGGGGCATTACTAAATTGGCAAAAGTTATTCCCATGCTTTCAGAATAGTTACTCCCTAACGAGTTCTAGCAGCCTTACGTTGTTTTACTGCGGTTTTCTGTAAGGTGGAGGTCCCCAGTCGGGCAGCTCAATTTGAGAGAAAAATCTCGTTACGCCCTAATTCAAATTCAGCAGTTTGTGGATTTCCAAAAAAAGAGTAAATATGTTTTTACAGGATTGGTAACGCGCAAGACTTTGGTGTTGCAAACGTCTAAGCTTTTCGTAACTGAAATTATTATTAGGTGGACGACCAGCATGCTGGGTTCGTGGTATAACAAAGTTCTCTAAGACTCAGCATTTTAGGTGACAAAAATTAAAGTACCTATAAATACCGGACTACCGATCACGAGGTCGTGGGTTCGATTCACACGTGTATTTCCTATGTATTATAAGTATGTATTTACAAAAAAAAAGTATGTAAGTATTATATCCATTGACTTAGTACCCATAGTACAAGCTCTGCTTAGTTTGGGACTAGATGGTGCTGTGTAAAATGTCGCAGAATATTATAATTATTAAACAACATTTATTTTGTTTGTGTGTATTCAGGAATATTTTAAAATTGGTTTTTACACCGTTGATCCGGTGACTGTTCCGGACAATTAATAATATAGTTTTGAAAACGTCGTTGATATTATTTAACCGCATTCCCAATCTCTGCGTTATAATTGTTTCACCAGTTCCCATTTCTACCCAGTATTCATTCAAGAAATTCATTATATCTATATCATTGGACAATAAACGATGAAATCCTCATAGTCAACATAAATTCTTGAGCAAACAATGTTGGTAAGTTTGGCGCCTGGTTGTCTATGCCTACAAAACCTTTTCTACCGTATAACCTCAATAAATTATGCGTACAATGTACGTCGTTTCCAAGGATTTCCTTCAATTTTCTTTCATTGCTCTTTCCCATCGGTTCAGTCAATACAATTTGTTCCATCATCAATTATTCAGGATGCTTCAAGGTTGTCAGACATGCCAGCAATTGAATAGCAACCGCCTGTATTTGTCAATTACTTGTTCTGTTTTGTACACTATGGATTTCTTCTGTTTTAATAGCTACAGGTATCGTTCACATTAATAACTTTTTATATCAAAAACATTCATTTCATTTTGTATTGTGACAGTATTCAATTCGAATGTAACTAGTCATTATTTTATTTTTATCGCAATTAATTTATATTGAATTATACCTTTACAATACTTCAGTTAAATATAATTACAGCTTCGACATTTTGTTTTGTTTAGAAATGTTCTTCATACGATGGTTTTTATTTGATTATCTATAATTTAGACATTAAGACTATACTGTTCCACTTAATTAATGAGGCACTGACAAATGGGTTTATAAAATTGTTAATTAATTACGAGTTCGTAAGAACGATAAGATTTCAAGGCTTAGAGGTCACGGGATTATGTCGTTGAACTTTCATGGTACCCTAGTTAAAATCATCGTAAAAGATCACCAAAAAGCTCTAAACATACGGTGTGTCTCATTTTATTGTCCCATGAATCTCTATTCTTGAGCCACACAATCCGTTTTAACGCGGCTGTCCTATCTCACGCCATTGTATGAATTTTTGATAAGTAATCCATCCAATTGTTTCAGAGCATCATGGCATATGACAACAACCACACGAACGCGTCAGCCATTGTGACTGCTGGCGGTATTGGTTACACGTACGTCAATCTGAGACTTAAGAGCCAACGAGGGAAAGAACTGAACTATGACATAGGCATATACTCCTAGAAATGACATTTAAGGTTAGGCTACATACCGTAAGTCTGCATACTTGTAAAATCCGCTGTGAGCGACGCTCCTTACCTCAATAATAAACCCGTGACGTTAGTCATGGTAAACACGTGTCAACTAAGTTCCTATTTTTTTTTAATTTTGAACACAAATAAGGCTATATATCCCATCCCACAACAGTGTTAGGGCACCAGTCTATTGGTTTTTTTAATTTTTAATTGCATATTAACATTATATTATAGGTAGGTAATTGTACTTAGTATATTGTTAATAATTTATTAAGTGTAAAAAATAGAATTAAGATTAAGACTTTTAGTAGTTAAATTAAATATACGTTGTACATTTGACTAATCTGGTAGTTTTTTGTTTACCTACATATCTGTACATTTTACAACAGATAGGTTTTCCTTGAACTCGTAATAACTTTGGTATAATAATTACTTTATATTGAAACAAATTTTAATTGCCTCACCACTGAGCACACTTTTTTTTCCTTTATCTTTTAACCAATTTAAAAATAATAAAGCCTAAAACACATCGGCGCCATACGCGGTGGGAGTGCGGTTACTAAACGTATGAGCGAGCGCTGTGGAGGTCTTACGCACTAACATTTCTCTTATGTACACCACTTCTATATGGGTAGTACGGTTTATCCCTAAAACCGCAATGTCACCCGCAACCGTTGAACGAGCCTTTATTTATGCCCGAATGTTTTATACCAAACTAAAAGCTGCTACGCAAACTGTGTCTGTATTAGTGTCAGATAAAACAATAGACTTTATAGCGCAAATAGAATACATTTATTTTTTTGAATGATTTACATAACATAAGACTGATTTTTCTGTATACCTACAGATAACTTTTATCGGCAAAATTAATAAGATTTGATAAGAAAAATGTGTCAGTAAATGTCAAAAATATTTAATTATACATGACACTGTAATTTAAAGATGTAAGTCTCAATGAAAAGTACTGTTCCTTTTTAACTACCTAGTTTAGCAAAATAAAATAAAAGTAGTTAATACTAGTTTTATTTTCCATTAAAATAATAAAACGGTAATTCGTTTTATTATTTTTTGACGCTGTTTAAATTCTATATTTTTTTTAAATAAACGGGCACCTAAGCATAGGTGATGTAGAATATACCGCGAAAAAATCCGTACAAAGGAGTTTTATTTCAATGTCTCGAATTCACAAATTGTACGAAATCAGTAGGTAATAATACTAATTTCGAGATTCATGATTTTAACAAATTTGCTATTTATTGCGCATACGGGTGTATATTGTTATTTTAATTATTTCAGTGGCAGTTACAGCTGTTGTTACCCCTATTGACCCGGCTCATCCATCATCCTTCAAATTGTCATCCCTTCTCGACGTAGTCAGTTCATTATGATTTAAATCAATTTAACATTCGGTCTGGGATTTTATCATTTATAGCAAATTACTTTTATAATAAATTAAAAATAATAATTTGAGTACATGTTGCTTAATGAGATAAATGTTTAAGCTACCTTCCTACTTACAAATTCAGTTAAGTACTTTTCCTATGTACTTACTTACTTAGTTGCCATATCAAGTAAAGACAGGGTCATAATATTATATTAGATTCTTTTTTTATTGACAGTTAGACATGGGATATACCATATCGCCTTTATTCGGTAAAGGTAAGGTAAGCAAAAGTAGGCTGATGTGTACCCACAATGCACCTGTATACTTGTGAGGTGTGCAAATACAAGTCGAAGGCAAAATAAACCGCGGGAGAGAATAAAGTAATATCACTTTGGTCAACATTAGAATGGAATCTATGTAACAAGATTTTTTACCGTTGAATAAAAATGTATAGAAAAAAATTACACTACATTTTACGAATAAAAAAAGGCATTTTTTTAGTATCCCAAAGTGTAATGAATGAATTTATTGGACAATCCTTATTATAGTTGATAGAGTTAAAGTTTAATAAAAACGTATTGAAAAAAAAAATCCTTCATAACTTAAAATAATATCACATTTTTGGTTACGCAAAACATAAGTGCGATGAATATTATTCATAATTGAAATTTACTGTTATTTTAAGCCATAAGAGTTGTAACACATGGGTCGTTCACAAGACAGGATAATGCATTCGGTAAAATGTACGAGCGTTCTGTTCTATGATTTAATGTGCAATAACATTTCCGTGGCACTTATACCGAGTGTGTCCCTGAAACCGCAAATATGCAACGGTTGTATTAACCATCTTACATAGCTAGTGAGGATTTATTGTCAGGCTGCAAATGTAATATCCTATAATTTATTTAAAATATCTATATTATTTAGTACCTATATAATATGTACATTTTCATATTCGCAAGTATATTTCAAAGGATATTTCAGCGGCAAACATTTTTCAATGTGTTAACATTTCTAAATTTGTAAAATTCAACCCCTTTTGTGTAATAGAGCACAAGACAATACAACGAGCTAGTTGTTAGAATTTCTTCAACATACTTAAAACGATAAAGCACCTGAAAGTAAAAAATAAACTACCTTCCAAAAACAGCAATAAGGACGATGTAATTATAATGATTTAGACACACGCAATCTGCCTAAAATCAAGAGCCAATAGGTATAAGGTAAATTTAAGCCTGTTCGTCTTGGGAGCTGAACCTACCATAATATGCTCAGTAATAGCTCTGCCTACTACAATAATGAGACAGTATATATTCGATTATATTATTATGTACATACTAGTTAAATAGAAAATAATAATTAGTTATAATAAAACTGTTGCCATTTATTTGCTTAGAAAAAATAACTAGCTTCTACATACTTTACAATCCTGTTTCTGAATAAAATTACGTCTTGTATCCATCTTCTCCTCAATCGACCACATACACACTCATGTCACGTCACTCGTTGCCTTTCTAATATTTCATAGGACGGCAAAAGGGCAAATTGTATCAACGGCGAGGCGTCTAGAGTGGAATGTGACAGTGGAGCCAAATTGGAGGCGACAACATGCTTTTAGCGTCTCGTCTCAGCCACAGACCTCTGCGGATAGTGGTACAATAGGATCACAGCTTTGGTGAGGCGCAAGTTATAAGATTTTACGTTTAGGGCTGATACTGTGTTTCAGGTTGGACATTCAATTAGGTCTTCGTTCGATCCATATTTATTTGTTTTGCTTAACCTTTAAGTTTGATTTGAATTAGAAATGATCATAATTCAAACTTAAACTTAAACAAATAGGGTCTATGATTTAATAAAAAAAGTATACTGTGTTACGAGTATTCTTAACTATAATAATTATATGTACCTTTTATATAATACAACCTCTTTGTCGGATATTTTATAAGAATTTAATTATTATTTTCTTGCAATAAAGACAAACAGGTAATGAATTGAAATTAGTTAAACACAATCCAATGTATTATTTTCTGTCTTATTTTTTTTTTCTAGTATTCAGTGATACAGTCTACTTAGACCACGCGACATCGCACTTCGTGAGTAACTATTATAAGGATCTTGTTTACGAGGAGTTACTTCCAAAGTTTAAGCATCTAACACAATTAAGAAGTTATCTTTAACGTCCCTTTAGTCTTAATATACTGGTACCTCCTGCGCTATACTTAGTATGTTGTCAAAATCACAAATGTATCAACTTAGGAACAGTAAAATTGGAAAGGGTTAAATATGGACTTATATACTACATACTGTTTAGATATGGTCTATGATTTAAGGTGGCTTAAATACACCTGATCTACACTCGCATTAATCCACTATACTGCAGGTGTGTGTGTGTGTACATTACTAGCTTTTTCCTTATTCTACATAGGTACCTACTGGCATTATATTTGCTCCTTCGTGGACCACTAAACTATCTAGTGAGTTTCCTTTTCATTCTAAAAATCCAGCTGAAATTAAAGTCAACTTAAGTCAAAGCTGAAATTAAAGTTTGCTTTATCGCACTGATCTTCCAATTGATCCGATCACCGATTCTAAAAGAGATAGCTGAACGAGCTAAGCACCAAATACGGTAAATACCTTTTAAGTTTAGACTCTGAAAATAAACTCCGCACTACATGCTCATGGTGAGACGGGGGACAATCGTAAGTAATCTAATGTGAAACGCTCCGTTATTTAAACGGAATAGATATTTGACGCTGTGTTATTTTTTTATTCCATGAAGCTGGCAATCAAACTTACGGTCGGCCTGATGGTTAATGGTTACCGCAACCTTTTGACGTTTGTAACTAGAGAAGCATAGCATGCGTGTTGACAACCCCGTAAACATCTTTTCACTCCTTTTTTTGAAGACACTAATGTTGTAGTCGATTGGGAAAACATCGGAAGGGTCATTTCACATTTTACAGTCTGATTTAAAAAAATAAGCCTAAGATTTCGGGGTGATACAGCCATAACCAATATATATGGTGGATTTATGAATTAAATTGTGTAAGTATCTACATGGCAAAATATCGTCCTCATTAGAGCAATTACTGCAGCGGTTGCAAAGCACAACTAAGTTCAGCAAATCTGTATGCAAATGGTTTTAGTCGCTATCGCTATGTTTGTCTACAAGCTCCATATATGGGTCCCCTATTAAGTACGATAGACTTGTAAAATTGACTGCTATTACTGCGATACGATAAATAGATACTCGAATAAGGTTGGCAGTTATAAACCATACAGATATTACTCATTAGTCCTAGCGAAATCTTTGAGAATTAATTATAAATGCGAGGTACTTAATCAACTTGGATGGTAAATATGGAAAAGATAGGTAAGAAAGTGTCATGATATTGTAGGATACGAAAATATTTTTATTTCGCAAGCTATAATGCCACAAAAAACGTTATGAACTATAATATGTAAACTGTAGGCGTTGTTAAACAAAATAATTAAAGAATTTAATTTAATCGTAGATCGAATTCATAATGTAGACACTACAACTATAAGGCCATATACCTACCATAGTAAATGAATAAATGTTATCATATTCAATAAATTATTTACCAAACTACTTATTCCATGATATTAACATTCACTAAATTGAATACAATGATTAATCATTGTTCACAGACAATTATGGATACAATGGAGCATAAAAATCGGGAAGTGCATATAAAAGAGAAAAGTGGAAGCGAAAAGAACATAATTATAATATTTATTTTGATATTTCAGAACCCGGTTTTAGTGATATGAACATAACTATTATTATTATTCAAGATTTTTAACAAAATTTTATATGTAAAAGCTTTACTGTCCCTTCATTTCAACAAGCGGGATAGCCGAAAACCTAATTCAAGTTCTTTAAATGAATATATCTTTTGATTAAGTGATCGAGCTCTGTGGCGTTTACTAGGGGAGGCCTACGTCCAGTGGACGAATATGGGCTGATGATGATGATGATGAAGTGATTCCGATGGAACAAATGCAAAATGATATCGAATTATGCATCCTTTTTCTTTATAAAAGTTAACTATATTGGTAGTATACTTTTATGTGATGAGTATTATCACGTTCATAAGTGCATATTCACATAGACACAAGAAAAAAATAATAATAATAAGAATAATGGGTTGTGTGGGTTTTTCTTTAACACCTATTTCTTTGTAATTTCTTTTCCAATGTAGGTCTATAGAGAATCCCAAAGTCTACAGGTTTATTGTAGCCTATGCATATAGTTTTCAATTACCAGATTAAAGTTAAACGTGCGCATAATATACGTGAGTGCTTAAGGGAGCATTCAAAGGGTTTAAACTTAGACAAGCAAAAGCTTGTTCAAAGTTGCAGTCTACTTTTGTGAAAAACATTTGTGTACTCATTTTAAGAAAGTGACTTTAGACATACAAAGGCATTATTCCTCACAAAGAACAAACATATCCATCTGGAGCACGTTACACTCTAGCGTGTATTCTCCATGAATTTGTATGCTCTAAGGATAAAATAATAAAAATATTTATACTTACCATATTGTTTCTTCCTGTCTTGTGCCAAGTCTGACCAATCGAGCACCCCCATCGCTTTTAGGTCTTTAGCAACTTCGTCTTTCCATGGATTTCTTGGGCGACCAACCGGACGGCGTCCGGAAGGTTGTCCGAGATAGGAAGATATGGTGCACTTTAATGTCGGAGGTCAAGATCCACTTCGGGTCATTGAGCCAGTAAAGTGGACCTTTACATTAAATTAGCAACATCAAAACGAAGAAATGGCTTACTTAAGAATTGAATAGAAACGAAGAATTGAATTTTACGCTGAAATAAATGCAATAGAAAAGGTCGACTTTTTAACTTATCACATCAGCGTATGTATTTAATTAAGACTTGAACCGTTTAATAATAAATAAAATCAATTTTTAATATTTGAATAGCGTGCTCTATTTTCGAATCTGTTTATCTCACAGTATCACCACACACTCTTCAATAAGAAACAGAATGAATAGATACTATTACAACATGAACCAATTCAAGTAAATATAATAAATATTATCCCAATAATTACAAACTTAGGTGACAGTTACTTCGAAAATTTTACTGCACTTCAACCTTGCATCCGTTATTTATTATCGAATCATATAAATCCTGGATTCATTATTATTATCTTTGCATAATGCAGACAGTACTTAGCGTCCAGAAAATACCGAGAGAGAAAAGTAATCGCAATTATTTATGATCCTGGCTTTAATTAAGATTATAATATTTATGCATAATGGCATTAACATCGGCTCGTGACTGCTTGTACTCATTAATCTTTGTTGATAGTTTAATATTATTTACTTTAATTAAGGTGAGCGGTGTTTGATTTGACTCAGCTAGTGCAAGGTGATTTTGATTTGATTAAATGGGTTATTTCTGCTTTATATATGACTTCTAAGATAAGTAACGATTTCCTTAATGATTAAATTATAATTGTAAATATTGATGTCGGGATTTAGTACTACAACATTCTTCATAAAATCATAATAAATAATATTCTCAGGTTATTAAATAAAACGGATTGCATACTTGGTCACAAGCTCAACTGATTAGTGTCAGGTCTTGCGGTCGATTCCCAGATGAGTCATGTGTTATTGGGGTTTTCTATTAAATTTTCAGCGGCATTTTGTAGTTTAATTTCGTGCCTAGTTAATGGGAACAGGCTCATCTCTATTATTTGGGACGCATAATATATCGTCAAATTGAGGGAGTATAGTAGTACTCCTTTGTTAACCCTTACAGAGGTGCAAGCGTATTACTTTATACAACCTACTTGCTAGAACTATATGATCCGCTTAGTTAAATACTATTCTGATGTGTGAGAACTAGAGCCCAAAAAATACAGTGTTTTATGAAATCATGTGCGTCATCACACCTTAACTGTGCTCCACATTAAGCAACGAGCGTCAATCGCCACCTCAACAGCCACTTAAGTGAACAATAAAAAATATAGGTTGGTATAAAAATATGACCCATTTGTAGGTACGTATTTACCAACAAGTTTCAAACCACAATACTAGCATGCGCCATAATAAACGCCATAACTTCATTACCTTTATAGCCTGCATCCATGACAATGCTATTAGATAGCGGCCGGTATCACGTGTAGCAGTAAATTCTAGAGAGGCGAGGATGCATCGAGCCCAACATACCATCGAGATTGACACTCGATTAAATGTTAGGTGCATCGAGTATCGAGAGAGCATATCAACCTTAGTGTATCTAGTGCTGTTATGCTCACACGATAACTTTAATGTGATTTTCGATGCATTTTGTATCGATTAGATTATAATAGCCTGTACCTCGTTCGGCGTGAAGCTTTAGCAAAATAATCTTTTGCGCAAAGAATGGCTTAATACTAAAGCCATTCTTAAGCGTATCGGAGCATGTTTACAGCGTAGCCTTTAACAACAAATTTTCACCCATCTTAACTACACAAGTCTATATATCGCCGTTCCCGGACAATAAAATGATAATTACAAAAACGCAACTTTTCAGGAAAATAAAACATGTTTTCGTCGATTAGTCCTTGAATTTTGTCGATAGTGAACGTAGACTGATGAATGTTAGATTTGGAAAAAAGTGTTTTTTTTATGTTCGAAATGTTTAGTGAAACACACCTAATTATTAAAATACAGATATAATTAAATAAGAATTTAGTCAAAACCAATCATCGCCTAAGTTGTATAATGTCGATTATCATTTTATTCTCCGTACAAAACTGATCAGAATCCAATATTGCACTATTTACTTGTCATTTTCTTCTACGGACTTTTAGGGTACAACTAACGATGATAATATTTGAATATCGGCTTGTCTCGTAAATATTGTAAAACATATTTTCTGTTAAGGACTTTGAATTTGGTGTCCCAATAAAACTATACAATTATTACAAATGTTTGATAAACTAAAACAGTGTAACTACCTACTTCAAGTACTGACAACGCTTAATAAATAAAACCTGCTGGAACAGAATTTATATTTTCTTATAACATGGTGTCCCTACTTTAACACGTCGCACGGAAGAAAGTTCACTGGTTCTCATAACGCTTTCAGCTGTCGTCCTGAAAGAGCATTCTTGAAATTTCATCTTGCAAAAATGTCTTATACTTCTTAAAATGAGACGCAATACGTAAGCTGACGCTTCCAGACGTGAACTGAGGATTTGTCCTTTAATATTAAAGTAATACTTGTGACTTATTTGCAAGGATAATTTTAATACACGTTTTTTTTAGTTTTTTTTTATACGAATCTTGAATGGCTGAGTGAATTTTAAATAGCTGTAGCATTTTGTAAAGTCTTTTACTAGTGTTCTTCAGTTTATTTATTTAAAAAGACTTTTTTTTAAGTTACAAAACATTAGATTTAATATATCTATTAACATTGCCGGAACGATTGGTTTCTGAGTCACGGGTTGCAAATTCAATTCCTGCTTGGAATTAATATTTATAGATTTTTCCAGGTCTAAATATATATATTTTTTAAATCGATCTTAGTAAACATAACCACGATATACATCTAATATAATTATGTATAATAATTACGATTATCATTTATAGAATTACTTTTCTATTCCACCAAGGTTTCAAATTGCCACATTCTTACCATTCTATTAACTTGGTATTTATTTCTTTTCAAATAAAACAGCCCGTCCCTTACATAGAAGCTAAAGTAACATTACGTCATTCGAGTACATCACAAGCACATAAGTGCATTTCGATCAAATATTGAAACGGGGAAAAACGCTTATCAACCGGACACTACCATTTGTCATAGTATTGACACGAGTAGTCAGCAATTAACATGAGTTAGCCTGTCCGGTACGATATCCGCCGATCAATTCATAATGAACCCATCCTACATATACACTAGACAAACATTCTTATTACCAGGCTATTATTAGAATTTTAATTTATGTTTTGTTTACCGAATTCTCACTTTTGAGTCTGTCCGTAACCATGGTAGCTGTAAATGGTCGTAAACGTCGGGATGAAGATAGAAATAAATAAACCGTGATCAAATTTGTAAAAAATTGTTTTTATTTCAGTTAACTTTTATTTGAATATGAAGACCTCCAGATGATACCTTTCGCAGTGTGTGAAAACGAGTTGTGGATGAAATTTCTCCGGTCGAATGGCTGTCAGTATCATACGTCATACTGAGATAAAGGTCGTCTACAAATACTGTACATAAATATTAAACTTACACGCAAGTTGTAATTGCCGTTCTGACTCATTATAAATATTTAATTAAAAGAAAATATACGTATATCAAGTCATCTTTTCTACATGATGTATTATTATTTTTTAAATCCACCGACACTTTTTTTTGGTTATCTGAGAACGATTTATGTAACATAGCTAAGAATACTCCTGACTAACTCACTTTTCAAGCAAAAGAAACAAAGTTGAAATTGGTTCTTCCATTGGGAGCTACGATTCCACAGACCAACCCACACACAGACACGTCAAACTTATAAGAGCTAGTCGTTCTTGCGTCGGGAGTTAAAAATTGTATGACTTATTTTAAATTATTACGTAAATAAAATGAATATACCTAGCCAAGTACGAGGGTGACTTGACGGTATTAGAGGGATGTAAAAAGAGAATATAATTCATCTACACAGGACTGAACCTAATTTTAAACCAGTAATAATAGCGCTCTTATCAGTTATGCGATTATTTGGTACGTACGACTATTTGTTAAAAAAAGTTTTTTTTTTCTATATTCGTATCAGATTAGTATGTACTAAAACGCCAAACGTCAAATGTCAATTAGTAATAAACACTTTTTAAGCGGGTGAAGTATCAAAACCGCTATCATAGAAAGCCACTAGTATTTGTTAAGGTTATCCACCTCCTTGATAAGTACCGGTGAATTTATCTGACTTAAATAAGTACAAATTATGTTCTAACTTTAAATTTTCAATAAATGTTATTTGGAAATGGTCCAACTAGCCCTTAACTAAGAAAAATGATTCGTACTACCTACGTGTATTCCAAAATTCACGTCATCGAAAAACTACCTTTGATTAAATGCCTGTAGTATTCTGAATACCAAGCCCTCAAGATAAATTTTGCAATAAAACTAAATATTTCTTTTATAAATTTTACCACTGTATACTTTAATCTCATATATTTTTCTAAGTGTAAGAAATCTAGTATACCCTAATCCCTCTCAATTGAGAGGAGACCCGTGCCCAGCAGTGGGACATTAATGGGTTGATGATGATGAAGAAATCTATATTAAAGGACAAGTGTAACGTAGAAGGCACATACGGGTCCCACTCCCAACATATGTTCTTGTTCCGCCCACCCAAAGACAGAACGCAGCTTTATAGCTTAACCCTGTAGATCGATTGACCCCCACAGTAACTCTTAATGTACCGAACCCACTCCATGCATATTCGATTTATTTCTTCTCTTGGGGATGTGTTAAAGTATGTTGTGATCTCGGTATAAAATGTCCAATCTTTACATGCTGTCAAGAAATACTCGTCAAAGGATACCGCTAGTATTTACATGTATATGTCGATTATTTTTATATATAATATACTTATAAAATTTAAGGTGTAATAAACACTTGGTGGTGCTCTAGTCGCTTGGAGCAAACAAACAATAATTGAACAAACCGGACGGAAAATCGCAGCGCCTTCTACTAAGTCTAATTTGCAACATTTCCCGAGATTATTTGAGAGGTCAATGACAGCTGATAGATAAAACGTTGTGAAAATTTTTTTTAGAACCCTCATGAATAGGAACTCTTTAAACTCTCCGTAGGATCTATATTTACTAATATAATAACGCGAAAAGTTTGTTTGTTTATAAGAACGCACCAATCTCAAGAAAAACCGGAATCTCAAGGAAAACGATTTGAAAAATCTGATTGGTTTAACAAATAAAAAAAAGGAAATGCTGCAAATATAAGGAAAATTTTACCTAGTCTCTTAAGATAGACTAGGTAAAATTATAGTCTTATGTGAAAGCTCACCAAGCTTGGTCTTGCCTAAGACCGGTCTGACACAGATCAAATAATATGTTAGGTTAGGACACTAAGGCGGGAGCTCCACTCAACTCCCGACTTAGCCTTTGTAGGCTATATTAGGATACCCTGGCACGCATAGGATAAACGGTTTGGCCCAGGACAGACTAATTATTTTTAGCCTTATGTCACGTTCGGTCTCTATCACGTATTATACATATAAATAAATTTATCTGGACAATATGTCACCGATAAAGTTGTGGACTGACATGTCAAAGGTCTCGAGTTCAAAACCGGGCAGGCACCACTGACCTTTCGGAAGTTATGTGAGTATTTATTACATGCTCAAAGGGTGAAGGAAACATAGTGAGGAAACCATAGCGATGGAGAGACTTTCTCGATGGCATGGGAAGTCTACCAACCCGCAGTGCTGGCTAGTGCTGCAGGCTAGTGTGGTGGACTACAGCCTAATCCCTTTCAAATGAGAGGAGATCCGTGCCCAGCAGTGGGACATAATGGGTTGATGATTAGGTCTCTGCGCCATCTAATTTGGAGTTAATCAACAAAGCTTGTGTAAACGCATACTAGATGGTTGATATACGAGATATATATATTTTTTAAATACATAGAAACATCCAGGATACACATTTCCCCCTACCGGGATTTGAACTAGGGACCCTTGCTACTGAAGGCAGTCGTTAATAATGCTGCGCGAATCGAGTCAAGTGCAAGTCAAGATATGCAACAATAATTGAAGTACCTCTATGTAGACTATTAATGATATATAATCCAGCACTAAAACACAATTTAACTATTCATAGACGCAAGCATCGCTCTATTAATATCTTATCATTCTGCAAATCACAATTAACTGAATCAATAGACAAAGCTCATTAACATTTGTATTAGTCTCATGACATAATTACTCAGTAATTAATTAGTGAAGCGTTGATAGCCTAATATAGTAATTAAATATTTTGATAATAGGGAATAACAACAGTGTGAATATAGTAACAAGTTATACAACTTTTTCTATACTTTTGAATTGACACAGGCATCACTCAATTTGACACCTTAGATTGACGTCAGGACTAATATTTATGCTAAGAGACACGCGGTATTTTTCTGACTCATGAATTAATATTTATTTCGTAGCATAAGGGATACGAAAAACTTTGTTGTTACACTATTGTACTATGCTTACATACATACATACCATCACACCTGTACTCCCCGAAATGTTTAACAGAGGTGTACTAATGTACACCCACGTTCCGCCGGTATGTTTTAGGTCCCATATAAGGTGGCGAGCCTATTGCCACTAACCAGACACAAATCCAAATTCCGAGCTGCTACTGAGAATTTCATAGAAAAATCCAATAACACTTTGCTCGACCTGGGAATCGAAACCAAGACCTCTCGTTCGGCAGTCGCACTGTACGACCACTAGACCAACGCAATGGCAATTGCACCATGCTAGATTTTATAACGTAGTAGTTAAATGTCTGTAATAAACCTAGTAGACTACTAGGTTTATAGGAAGAAAAGAACCGCCAAATTACGGACATCAAAACAGAGGCGCATTGGAAAACCCTTTTTATTTCAATCACCATGAAAGAAAAGACTACAAACGCGCAACATTATAAACTTTTTAATAAAATAAAACCTAGATAAGTAGGTACATATTAAAATAAAACTACTTTGTACGGATTTTATCGCGGTATATTGATATTATTTTAACCCGACGTTTCGGATCCTTTACAGCATCCATGGTCACGCGCCGGGTTAAAATAATATCAATATACCGCGATAAAATCCGTAAAAAGTATTTTTATTTCAATGTCTAATATTCGCGTAAGTGTAAGAAATCAAGTAGGTATAATTTATACTTAGTACATAGATTACTATTTATGAAGGTAGGCATACAGTTATTTGTAAGAATATAATGCGCAGCACGATCAAAACGCACTGGCAATGCCTCCATCATCAAATCAATAGTCGGAACTAATGCCGCCCCTCAACTGCGGCCAACAGGCAATTAGTGCTAGCCCGCACGGATATCCGTCTGACACAGATTAAGAAAATAATGGAATTACTATGTAAGAGGTAGGAAGGCAAACATAAACTTAGTGCTTTATGCTGTTAGAAAAGTTATAGCTAGCCCACTCAAAATTATACTATGGATCAGACTGTTAAGTGTTGGCACTTGTCGTCTTACTAAATAATACTGAAATGATTAAATAATAATAATTAATTGATAATTTTGTAATAAATAACATTTTCATTAGAATATCTGCTATCTAGTACGTGTAAAATTAGAGCGCCTGTTGCTTACACGCACTACAAATACATACGTTTCACAAACACATTGTTTCCAAAATTATTCCAATCATGGAGGTCAACTTAAATGTCCGATAATGTCCGTTCATTGCAAGTATTTCATCCGGAATAAAAAGAAAGGTATAATTATATTTATTTAAGTAATTGAAATTGCAATATTTTATAAGTAAAATCTCTTTGTACTAGCTGTCTGCCAATAAATACCCGTGACATAAAATTCATTATGATATTCATTTTTTAAATACCAATAGCTAAGTACATTATACTCCATTAGCTAAGTATTCCGCGCCGCCTATCGATTTGCACATAGCAATTATCCGTGCGTTATGTCGGACTATACTCGGCTTCGATTCGTACAGTAAGGATCGATTACCGTTAGTTAGTGAGGAGGGTTAGCTCACGGGTCTATTTGAATGATCAAGCGCATAATTAATTTATGAAAGTTAATTAGAAATATACGTATATAGAATGAAGAAAGAAAAAAGGTTTAAATCTTTGCATCCACAAATTTGAAGGCGTTTTGAAGACTGATTATATATTTGTAATCCATACTAATACTATAAAAGCGAAAGTGTGTCTGTCCGTCTGTCTGTTACCTCTTCACGCTATGACCGCTGTAGTAAATCGGTTGATTAAGATGAAATTTGGTATAGATATAGTTTGGGTTCCGGGGAAGGACATACGATAGTTTTCATCCCGGAAATCATCCCTTAAAAAGGGAAAAAGGGGGTGGAAATAAAATTACTAATTTTACTCAGACGAAGTCGCGGGCAAAAGCTAGTCCATTATATAGGTACATTTTCTGAATGATATTTGACTTGAAACTATTCTGAACCAAAAACTTAAACTTAAAATATGGCTTGGTACTAAAAGCATATGAAGTTTGCGTACTCAATGAACTTGACGGCTTATATTCAAAGTTTGTTGAACACGCCAAGTTTTGAGACATGCTGCCAATGCTATCTTTTGACTAGAATATTCCTGTATACTATAAAGTAAATCCAAGCGAACGATCCTTTGTTTGCTCCAAATAATCTAGATTTACTCTTTTGGAAATAAGGAGATTAAGTGTTGAATTCGTTCCAACACATTTACTTAACTTTAAACCCGACCTTCGAAACAGTAGAATAAGAAAAGTCAGTTTATTTTTTCATTGTCTTTCTGTATTGGCTATTTTATTTACGTAGAATGTTCCAGAAAGCACATTAACACGATGTACGATAGCCATAGTTCTGATAATAATGGCCTTGTTTATAAGGACACGAGCGCCCTCCAGTCAAGATATTCCTCTTAAGGAAAAAATATTCTTATTTTGCCAGCGTGACACCAAATATCAAGGAATAAATTCCTGCTAACGTATTAAAAATAAGCTTTAAATCTTTTTATACGATCCAATACACCATTTCCTAAACTTCAAGTCTAAGCCTAACGGTAAAATCGTTGCGAAAACTCAATGGAACGTAAAACTGAACGGTGGTTTTCTCACTCCGTATTTTGGTAGGAGGTTCCCGTTTGTATAGGATTTTCGTCTCGAAGTCAATTCTAATGTAATTCCATTTCGTCGGGATTAAAAAGGGTCTCGCTGCATAAATTGATCGAATTATTGTTATTTTTGATGAAACGTTCATGGTTTATTTTATGTAGGTTGGTAATTTTGTAGGATTACTTTCAACTATAAATTACAAAAAAGGTCAATAAAACCCACCCGAAAACGCCAAATGTACTTACCTACGTTACCTGGCAGCATAAAATACCCAACATCAGACTAAATAATATTTTAATAATCAATATTTGAATTACGTGACAAAAAAGAAAGGACTATTGAAGACAATTTTTTAAAATTAACTTTACATTTTAAAAAACACTAACCTTTGGAAAATTTTCCTACATATTTAGCCCAGATTTGAATCGTTTACATATTTAATACCAAGGCATTAGGACACGCTTTCCTTTTCATGTCATAGATACGATTAACTATTTAAACACAGTTAATTAAGAACTGTTTTTTGTTGACATAAAAGAACTCAATAGCTTTTTGTTTTATAAAGATTGATGCTTCCTGCACATGTCTCCAACATATTGTGTTTGGCGCATGGTAATACAATTTAAAGTTTTGGAGCCCACATGAGCCTTCGTCTGGTTGCCATGGCAACGCCCCTGTGCGGATTGCTCGCCTAAATTCCCAGTAAACGCACGACGTGTGTGGATAAAGGAAGCAATTTTCCGAGAAGGTGAATATCATTAGCCGATTCCATCGGACTCCTGCTTGCAGATTCCATTAGCTATTCAAACTCAGGATCGAAAGCCTTATCATAATTCCGTCTTGGGCGATATATTTTAAAGCGCTCAGCCAACGACGTTTGACGAAAAAATTGAACTCCATTTGTGATGCATAGGGCGAATATAAACGGATTACTTAGAGTGAAGTTATCTTTACCAAAGAAATCGTGAGCGGGCTGCGCTTATTCTTTTACGAAAAACAGAATACCTACAAGGTTTATACGAATAATATAAAATTTTACGCAACAAGAAAATTAAATAATGTTATGACAATGAGCGCTACATTTTTAGAACCATACTTATCTTTTATAATTATTATAATAGACAAATTTTTTCTACCAATATTCTTTACTCAAGTTAAAACAAAATACCCAATACCATATCAAATGAACTACAAGGACCAAACGCCACAGTTTATTTAAAAAAGAGATTCAAA
The DNA here is from genome assembly GCA_905163465.1 of Craniophora ligustri. NCBI lineage: Eukaryota > Metazoa > Arthropoda > Insecta > Lepidoptera > Noctuidae > Craniophora > Craniophora ligustri. The sequence continues at coordinate 8,690,785 of LR990965.1, read as the reverse complement.
TCTTTGGGATTGTCGGAATATATCACAGTGTAATGAAAAAACAACTCGTTCACAGCTACCAGTCGCGCTCGCTGTTCGTTTTCACCCCTTTTATTTACAGTGGAGATTTTCTGATTTTATTTGGGATTTTCCCCACACTATCTACACTATCTGAATCGTTTTCTCGCACTAGTTGTTTTTCGGTGTTATGTATTTATGCTGCTGCTTTACTGAGGACTGTGGGACGATTTTATTTGATTCTATGTTTTGGAATTTTCTTTGTGAAGATTTTAATCGGATTCAGAGGATCAAAAACCATATTTAATTTTAATTCTTTCAACAGAGTTTATGAAATAATATAATTTTGCCACCATCATTTATTGTGACTTTTCGCATCATATTTGATGATGATCGCACCTTTTCTTTTTGAAACAATAATTCCGATTACAAGTCAATCGGGATGAACTACTGCCAGTTCCTTATAAAATAGAAAAAAAAATGCATACAAACAAATATGGATAGTATAAACGAAACTAATATTATACTTATTCCTCGAAGTTAATGCACACAGCACTAAAGATAGTTTATAAAAGTCAGTTTATTTATGTATATGAATATATTATCAAGGAGTTTCTATGTAGTACTATAAAGGTAATACCAGTGGCAATGAAAAATGTGAACATAAAACTCTTTATATTTCCAAGAGTAGAAATTCTACAAGGCGCTTTAGTATTCTTAGACACACTAAAACGTAGCCACTGAATATAACAATACACATAAACATTTCAGTAATACCACACGCTTCTCAGAAGCTATATCGATAGAATCAGTTATGAGGGTAGAAATCCCCGGTAAACCCCCGCTTAGGAAATGGCCGCCAGCATCGTTCTAGACAACGGATAATAGTTTCTACGTGAATATATAATGTACTATCCTTTATATCCAAGGAAAATGCATAGCCAAGTTCATATTAAACCGAGTAGGTAGTTGTAGCATAAGATACGTAAGTTTACGTAGGTACCTACGTAAACTTCACAACAATACTAAGTGGCATATTAATTTATTATTTAGACATACTGATTACTGCCATATTAGTCACAGAATTTAAACTAAACTTGTAAATAAATGTCATGTTCATTTAAATCTTATTCAAATGTTTCAGGAAAGCATTCGTCTTCTAATTATTAATAACAAAAATTCTGCAAAAGGTCAGCAGTTTGTGAGCTTTCAGAAAACCCAGCATTAACTAGTAGATTTCTAATCTGATGTAGAGACTACATCAGATTTGAGAAATCGAATTTCCTTGCAAACGAGAACCGATTCCTACATTAATAAATGAATGATTCGGGAAGCTATTGTAATAAAAAAAACCGATTTCAGGAGAAGTTGACAAAGTCAAACCATGGTCGTAAAAGGTTAAATAATCCAATATAGATATTTAGCTGGATTTTATCACTGCACGACATGGTTAAAAACGTTATTACTTAAATCACATTCATTATCAATGTATGTATTATCAACCTATATACTTAGAAAAGGTTACACACAGAACTAAAAAGTACCTACTGTTGGATACATTAACTATAAATATAACCCAAGAAATATGTATTTGGTAAATAAATACAAAAAACAGCATATTCTACTCTACTACGGCTATCATTAAAAACAAATAAACTCATTGCACTTACACAATTTCCTGTCGTATTGCGAACGGTCCATTACATTTACAAACCAACGTTCGTACCAATGTTTGACTCGATGTGGGAATTAAACTTGCAACTGATCACAGAAGTCAGAAGCTTCACTCACCTTCACCCAATGCTAATACGTACTACTGGGTAAAACTAAACGGCTTTTAATAATAGAAATAGAATACGTAGGTACGTATGATGCTTATTACCATTAAATAACATAAAAACCTCTTGAGAATTTTAATAGAAAAAATGAGTTAAATTTAATTAGAAAACCTACCGCGCTGGCGAACTTCAACCACTTTCTTCAGTATTAAGATTGCTCATTAGACGAAGGAAGAGAGAGCAGAGAGGTGACATAGGAGAAGAATACAAAAAGTATAAATTTTTAATAGATAATATTATTTTATTTCTTTAAATATGAATATGTTTATTAAATGCTCTTATGATGTCTTTGTAAATCTAACGTAACGTAGCCAACTGGTGTTCCAGTACGTACAAATTATGGCTCAATCTTTTGAAAAATTATATCATCTATCTACATAATTTTATGATACGCCCACTCTGCACACATCAACCAAAAAAGCTATTCCCATTTAACACAATACGCTATAAAATTGTGAATTAATTTGATTTATGAAAACAGCTGAGTACCTTTATTAAGTCCGCCTAGCACACCGAAGTATGCCGAAAAGAGCAAATTAAATTAAATTATATTAACGCATTTTTTTTTTCAAAATTACAAAGTCTAAGTTGTGCTAAGGAATGGGTATAGAAATAGACTCGACTATTAAACTCGGTAACAGGTTACAAATAGTTGGAAAATGGTGCGTCAAGATAACTTCGGTCGAAATTTAAGGCTCACATAATAATCATTCTTATTATATTATTTCCGAGGCAAGGAAACCGTATTATGCATTAATATCCTTGTCTCTTTATAAGTACTGGGTCTATGTACCTGTTGTATCTTAAGAGGTTACGTGTTTGATGACCAAAGTATGAATTAGAGGAAAAGGTACCTACCTCACAGGTATATTTTGCCATAGCATACCATGTTCATAGCAGTAAGAACGTTCGTATATGTATACGGTGTAGTAGTCAGTCCATTACGTTTTACACCGAAATTACACGCCCACGTGGAAGGGCGGACAGATGAACAATTAATCTAAATTAGAGCGATTATTTAACCCTTACCGGTTATAATTCAAAATGAACCGTGCATCAATTCTAGTCCGCTGCCTCCGCTCGCTTCAGAGAACGGGAAACGGTTGATTATTTATAATTTGTTTTGTTCGTAGCTGAAAAAAAATATTTAATCAAGCTGTGGACTGCGTTATATTTACCCCTTTGAAAAACACACGTTTAAGTTTAATTTAATCATATTTTCACGACATGCTTTTGTGTTTTATTTCAATTTCAATTTGGTAAATCCATACTAATATTAAAAAAGCAAAAGTACGCCTGTCTGTCTGTTCCATTTTCACGCTTCAATAATATATGTAGATAGATTGAGGTTACCTGGGGAACATAGGATAGTTTTGTCCCGGAAATAATCCTTTAAACGGGGCGAAAATAGGGCGGAAGTTTTTATGCGGAACCTATAACTTCTTAAAAAGACAAGGTAAGAAAGAAAGAAGCAGATTGATGAAATGGCAGATTGGATAAAATTACTAAATCTTCACAGTCGAAGTCGCGGGCAAAATATGATTTAAAATATATCAAATTATGTAACTTAAATCTCCCGTTTAGTATCAGTTTCCTATAAACTTACATCCACTATAAATGTTGATACATTATTGAGTTGAACATTGAAGTGTACATACGTAAATAAATAATAACCACTGCTAGTACAGGATGTATTGTTTCTGTAATGCTTCTACTTTAATGTGGATAATAAAATATTACATTCTGTTATTTCTTTATAGGTACCTACATAAAATATATGTATATGGCAACTGAGATGGTTTAGTGGTGTGACTGGTCGATTGAAAAAGCTAAATATCTCGAGTTCGATCTGAAGGCACGACTGACTTTTCAAGGTTTTTTTTGTATGTTTTGCATTTGTAACGATAAAGCCAATCATTGTGAAAAGCCCTTTCTAAGAGATTTTTGCGGTGGCGCGTGAGGTTAGCGATAGACTAGCGTGGGGGCTAAAGCCTAATCCCTCTCAAAAGAGAGAAAACCCGTATCCAGCGGTTGGACAGTTGGTTAACGGTTACGTTAAGGTTACGAGACTAATCTCGTACATGGAACCTGAAAATAGTATATTATCGAACTGTGAGTAGGTATAAATCAGTAGTATGCTATATCTCCTTTTAACTTCGAACCAAGCACATAAAGTTTCACAGTATTTTTATACATAAGTTACAATAAAAAGTAATTAAAATAGCATTAGAATCCAAATGTTTCTTATCAAAAACTTCATCATCTATTTTATTCAACAATTATGTCGATATTATTGTATTTATAAAACTTTCAGTAGCGGCCAAAAACAGTAATTATGCCACCGCAGACCACCAATTTCGATCAGCTTCAACTTGACACACGCAATTATGAAATAAACTATAAAACAACTTTCGAAAAGCTATTTAAAGTTTAACATGATTGAGGAGATATTAAAAATTGTATCCATCAGGACGTGACGAAATGTTTTTGAAAATTTCTTATTAAAGTTTTGAGTGACGACAAGATTGATCGTCCTGTCGGCGGGCAAGAAAAATAGGAATGGCGTGTTTTCAGCAAGATGATTTAGGAAATGGTTTATATAAAGAACCGACTTTAGATAGAAGATACTTATGAATGCTATGTTTGTATAAAATTGGCCGACGTTTGGCCTGATGGAAAGCATTGATTGAGTTTCAAACGGACTTAAAGATGGATTCACTCATGATGATGGTAACTAGCTAAGTGCATCATTTGGTCTTATATGCCACCAAATATTTGTTGATTTATATAAATACCTACATTTATAATGCGTAGGCGTAGGATCGGTCGTCGTGGAGATGCTAGAGGGAGACCTATGTCCAGAAACAAAAAACAAAAGACGTCAATGTCTTTTGTCTGAAATGATGATGATATACCAAGAACCAAGAGGCAGTTTTGTATTCTAAACGCCTACGACTATTTCAAATATAATTAAATGATTCTGATTAACAAGATGGTGAAAGGTTTTGAGATTTTTTTTTTAAGTAAGTCTTAATTTAATAGTTAAGTACGTTTCTATTTTCAAACAACCAATACGTGACTGTAATACTTTAAATTAAATCACAATTTTTTCGCTTCTTCCCATTGGCCAATATCTTTAATAGTTGACCCCAATATGAACAAATCCAACAAAAATTTACAATAATCAATATTAACATACCGATCTTTATAAACAATTACCGATCACCTATTGTCTCCATTTCAAAACTACTGCTGGATAAACAAACTACCAAATGACCCAGAGGCCATAGATATCTTAATAGTCCGTCAGTCAAACATCATTTGGGGACTAGTTTACTCATCAAAATGCCAACGACCGACGTCATATTAGCAAAAGCGAGTAGTTTAGGAGCCGCAGAGTGAAGTTGTTATTGTCGTTCAGTCGTTTATCGACACCGCGAGAGGTTATCTCATTCACCGCCGTACACTCGCATAAGCTATACTAACTTGTGCAACTATGTGAAATAAAATCGAAATGCGTTTTGTGTTCCTGTTATTTGTTCTGTCGTGCTTGTTGTGCGTGTGTGTGTGCTACGACATGATTATCGGCGATACTGTTCACAGGAAGATGATCTTCCATCAGAGGGTCAAGGATTTTGCGATACCATTCAAAAAGAGAATCAAGACTTTGACGTTTACCGATCCGGAAAAGAGAATAATTAAGGTAAGATGTTTTTTAAAAATAAAAATTTGACAAAGGAGTTGACATTATAATAATATATTTCTGTATATAAAAATAAATTAATAATAGATCTTAAATGTTCAAATTTAATGTGTAATTTCAATAAACAAACCGTCCATAAATTCTATTGAACTATAAATTGAGTACGAGACGATTTGCACTTCCTGAAGATTGCGTAATAAATATTCTTATAATGTACCTTGACCACTCAGCGTTACCTCAATTTACCATATTCAAAGAAAAATGTTTATACGTTCGTAAGCGTATTGTATAAAAACTGTGTAAGAAGTATTCGTGAATCATTATACAAACATAAGAAACGTGTTGTAACAAATATAATTCGGCTAATGCTATTCACATTTGTGCTAGAATTTTCTTGTTACACAATCTCTTCCTTAATCGCATCTTATTCGATCAGATTAGCAGGTCAAGGTTGATTTATTTAATCTCAATCGTATAATTTGATTTTGTAAATATAGATAATATTAATTAAATAAATAATAAAGTGGACCAAAACTGTCGTCACAGTAAAATTATTGTCGCCTGTCTTTTTCTCGATACAAAACCTGATTTATTTCTTGGTTTGTGAGTTGCTGTTGTTTGTGTTTGAACAAAATATCTACATAAAATAAAAAAAGAGGGTGGCATCTAGTACTTATTTTTGGTTACTATTATAATACTTATTACCCACGGATTCCTTATTATCCGCCCTTAAAGTTGACATTTGCTTATTTTCGTGTTAACTCGAGTTATTAAATAAACTTTTGTTCTACATTTCAGTTTTCTATACTTACTGATTATATTTATGCGTTGATAATATCAGTCAGTCAGAAAAATCGATTTCAAAAGTTTAGATAGATTTTCTAGTTCCATTTAAATAGGTATGAAACTACAAAAAGTGAGTTTTATTCAAGAAAATATTTATAGACATCAAGCTAAGATACGAAAGACAATGTTATCAAAACAAACTGGTATGACCTGTAAGTAGTCCAGTACCAAACAAAAATAATACCTACATGACACACAAAGGTCATTCACATTATAAAACAAAAGAAGATAAAAACGAAATACCTAGGTATTGTAAGCATTTTCAGAACGTGTCAGATTTGTCAGCTTGCTACATACTTTTTTTTCGTTGCTCCACGCATGTCTCACACATGTCACGATACATGAGTGAGACATGCGTTGGTACGTTAACCAGCACCGATATTCAAAATGCCCAAAAATTCAGACCCGAAACAACTACTAGTAGGCCATGCTTATATTTGTTCCGTGCGGGGATCAAACCCGCGATACGTGGCACAGAAGCTGATCCCTAGATCACCTCACTAAACGTGCCGTCAATACTGCTTTACACACTAAAAAAAGCATATTATTTATGATATGTCTATGGTGATATTTCTAAGCTATAACTGTTTCTATTTCCTATGCCTAAATGTATATGTATATTATAATAGGTACAATGGCTCCATAAATAGTTAAATACATTCTACAGTATGATACGACTAAGAATAATGAAGTCCATTCTTTATAAACAGCATAAAGTATTCCTTTGTTTGCCGCAATACAAATACTGAGTCGTTCATTAAGAACACTAGGAAGTATACTTATATTGTAAGAATGTTCTACATGGCTATTCAAAGATCATATACATATTATTTCAAAATATTCAGTGATTAACTAATCAGCTCATGTCGATATTTTTTAATCTCAATTTAAATTTGATCTTTTAACTTCATCATAAATAAGTAAATCATCATTTTCGTCAACAGGTCGTGACTTATTTATATTGGTTTTGGATTTCTATATTTTAGTAATAAACTTACAAAATACGATAATTTATTCTTGAGTAAGCAATTAAGCATGACTATGTGCTGTAATATGACATTAATTCAAACGCTAATCCATTTTAAGTTCCCCTTAAATATAGCCGACTCTTTCACTCGTCTTCAAAGTAAAAAAGGTGCTGCTTTATTCGCTTTGAAGACGACATTCAACTGCCTCGTTGACCTAGTGGTCGTAAGTGCGACTGCTGATCAAGGGCTCTTGGGTTCGATTTCCTGGTTGAGCAGAGTGTTATTGGGTTTTTCTATGAAATACTCAGTAGCAGCTCAATCTAGGATTCGAGCCCAATTGATGGCAATAGGCTTGACAATTATTACATGGGCCTAACACATACTCGCGATAATGTTGGTGTACATTAATCAACACATCCCTGACTAACCCTTCGGGGACGACAAGCGTGATGGTATGTACAATCGAGGGCTACTTTAAAATTAGTAGCGTTTAAGTATTTGACCATAATATAGGCCTTAATTTCATTAGTAGGTCAAACGATTCTATTCTCATGATTTATAAACATTTCCTCACTCTATTTTAAAATATTATTATCGTCACCTGTTTGACAAACTAAATTATCATTATGGCAGCCAGAATATTTATGCATTTCCTGCTATTGTCCTCCTAATGACTCACTAGGAATCACATGTGTTTGTATTCTGCCTTATTGTTTTTTTTTTATGTTACAGGGTGTCGCAGCTATAGATAATGACTTCTCCCATGCCAGTGCCAATATAACTGATGGTGGTGTTGGATTTTCGCACGTGACAGTCCGAATGAAGAGCCAGAGGCACCATCCTCTGAACTTCGAAGTGGAAGTCTATGTATAATAGTGTAAAGAACTATGAAACAGTTACCGTGCAACGTTGAAATGAGTGATATATTCTGAAAATTTGAACAATTCTGTTAAATGAATAATTTTAATTATAAAGTAAGTTATTTTTTTTTAGCATCGAAGTGGAGCATGTTAATATTGACATGTTTTTTATGTCTCCGTTTTTTATTCATACATTTAGAAATAGGTACAGCTTTACTAATCACCAAAAATAGAAGCAGATTCTTTTTAATATAGATAATTTGAACGACATTCAGTCCTGGAATTATCTAATCGAAATATGGACTTTTTTACTATTTTTCTTCAAACTTTTTATAGGAACTCCTCAATCGTTATTCCATTATTAAATCATAAAAGCATACCAAGATCCTAATGCATCAGTCTTAGTAGCCATTGTCCCTTTGTATACAGTAAGGTACGATGCCAAAGGACAGGGGATCCCCTACATTGGTATGACTAAGCCATTTAGTATTATCGCCTTGCCTAATGTCTATATTAGTACCACAGTGACGTTATTGTAATTTAGTTCAAACATTAACGCCTCAATGGTTTTCATGGCGTAAATGCAATTAGTAATGGATCATGATTCATTGCAATGCCTATCTATAAGTAATAATCATTTGTAATAAATATAATAAGAAAAAAAAATACTTCAATTCCTAATTTTTTTTAGCGTACTATTTCGTCGATATCATGCATGCCTCGACATATTTTTGTCGTCGAATTATCTCGTTTCAAGCCATTGTCTTGGTATAAGACATGAGACCGGAAAATTACGACTTGGCACGTATGTCGACTCGTACTTTAAAACTCAACTATGTTTGTTTCGATTCTAGTTTCCTTATATTATAGTGTTAAACAATCTAACATGTATATGTATTTGTTAATAATAACTGTTATTATTTTGAATTTGTATTGGAATGTGGTTGTAATTTTATCGAGAGATAGTAAAACAATATATCTTTTGAATGCAGTTTCATCATTAACTCTATTATAGAAATTTCTAGAAACACGAGAAACCTGTTTGTACGAGCTTATTAGAGTATATTTAGGATGTTTATCGTTCTAATTTACAGTGCAAATGCCGTGATATAGTAATCATAGTTATGTTCTTAGAGTCACAGTCAGAAAAGAAATACACACATACCTAGACAAATACCTTGACCGAGGTTTTTTTAAGACTAGGTTAATTATTGCATGTGACTTCGAAATATTATCTGTGCAAGATGTCTTTAGAGATTTTTGATTCAAATAACCAGCAATTGTTTTTATTGTAATTTTCAAACGTGCCTATGGTTAAATATATTTGACCTGAGGATGTATTGAAATTTTAATTAAATATGACTAGTTCCGTCATTGAAAGTACCAAATCAACGTTGTAAGTTGCAGGTACTTAAATAAAAGCATGTTATTGAGATAAAAATATTAAATCAATTTGGGAAGCTAGCCCCAGTTGTCAATAGCCTCATTTTGATATCAAAATATGTACTTTAGTTTAAGGCATGTTAGTGTAAATATAAAGCATGTATAAATTAGTGAAGTAAAAATAAATGTGTGTCAAAATATAAGTTTCAAAAAATGGGCTAGATGCTCTGAAATTCAACCAAATTAAATTTTAATGATGTTGAAGTGTTGATGTTGATTAGATAATAATTATTTTATACATCTGTTGTAATTTTTGTAATATCGCATAATGACCACTTTTTTTAATTATATTCTCCAACATTTAAGATTCAATATGAAAAACTAAATTATCGTTATAAAATGAATGGTTACTTGAGTTAAGTTAGTTACATTTTAATTCATTCGAATATTTTTTTAATATTAAATTAATTCTAATGAGAATCTGTTTAACATCTTCTAATAGATTATGACCAAACACTCAAACCCTACGCGCTTTATTTAGTCCTAAAATATAGTGGTCACTTTACAGTTGAGTGAAAGAGACAACACTATATTTCAGGGTTTCTTAAAATCTAATAACGTTTGAGTATCTGGCCAGAAAAAAAAATATAAAATCAGACATCTATAGATGTTTTTTATAAAAAAGAAATTAGTTTTTTTGCTAGAAAAAAACTTGGTTATTCTTTTTAGAATTGCAAAATTTTCGAATGAAATTAAAATCATGATAATTATTGTATTTACAGTATCAAAATGGATGTATGAAATTTATTGTTTTTAATTAAATGGAAGTCAGTGAATATATTTTTTTATTTCACTCTCAGTAATGCTACTTACAACCTAAAATTCCGAGACTAATAAAGCAAATAGCTATATTGACATTAGAAACAAATAACTAAAACTGATTTCTTATACTAACAAGAATAGGACCTATCCTTTTAGACATTGAAATTTTATTTTTTTAATCCCATCTTTTCAGATACATACCGACAGCATAAATTACAATTTTCGTACACTTAACTTGATACATTTTTAACAAAAATAACTTATACTGGTCATTATTATTAGTCAGTTCACAATGTGGAGATGATAACACGACAATCAATAAAAAGACGAGCCAAACTAGTTCAAGAGAGTACTTTGACTCTATTAAATAAGTCGTAACATTGATATTAAAAAAAATTTTTTTTAAACACACTAAATAGCACAATTAATATGCAAAAGAAATTAGATTTGCGTAAGGAGTTTTTTTAAGATTGGCGAAGGTCTTTTAAGTGGCGAGTTGGCAACAGGTCTTTAACCTTATCTGTGATAGCCTAGTAAACAATAAATCATGTTGAAAATTAAAAAATGTAAAATAATGTCCTGTGTCTAAACTACTAGGTATATTTGATTGATTTTTGGTATACAGACTTAGAATATCATTAGGTATACTGGGTTTAATTTATTGTAGTGTTATCATCTCCACATAGTACATATATATAGTATACAAAATTACAAATGATACCATAATTACCATAGGAGTACCATAATTTTGACAGTAGGTATAGATAAACGGGGCGGAAATCAATATGTTATCTATGAACCTATGGCTCATAGTTGTGCGAACAGAGTTCATTGTATTCAAGGCACTATAAAAGCCGACGACTCGTCGTTTAAGCCATAATGCTATCGTAGTGACAGATAGCTGGCTCAATGCCAATACGTTATTAAATAACCAATTTTCCGCCGCCGACTCTTTCAATATGCAAAGGATGAAACGAGCATATCGTTCGGTCAGATTTCGAAATTTAAATTTACCTATATAATGCATAAAGGTGAACAATACTCGAAAAGCTTGGTGGTTAAAACATAATTTACAATATTTATAGCTAGGAGTTAGCTTTATATTTATAAGTACCTATATACTATCAGACCAGGCCCACGCGGTGCTGTAGATAAGCTATCCGCTGATTCGTAATAAAATAAAATGTTTCAAATAATTGAAAATGAGAGACGACGAGATGACGATTCTTTTTTTCAAGTTGGACCAAATTTTACACAGTGTGCAAAGTGGATTCGTTCAGAAGTTCATTTTTGGCAAATAACAATTTAAAAAAATAAAGATATTAAAAGTATCGATAATCCGTTCTAAAAATATAGTAGCAACCTATGGGTCTACATAAGTTTACCTAACTCCTTCGAGAAATAGGCGTATTCTTGTTTAAAAAAAAATTTCTTCATAATGATGTGTACATATTATTATTTCCCTTATACCATGTAGGCATACGATATACAATTCCCAGCACGTCCTCTCCGCTCACATTTTCGTTGATGTTAATTTCACGCTTGTCAATCCAGGAATACATTGTATTTTATTGGAAACCAGAAATTTGGTTTATTACGTGGATTATTCACTCGCTTTTGTTAAAATTTAATTTAAACGTAGATTGGTTCGACGGGTATGTTTGTTGTAATGGTAAATAATTTTAATCAAGAATTCAATAATATAATCCAATAGGTACCTACGTTCATTGTTTATATTCTGAAAACAAAAACTAAAGTGGTCATACGGTAAGTAGTCTTAAATATTGACCACTATTTTCCTTATATTCATTAAATTGCTGCTAGTTTTCCGTTCATGGCGTCAGAACGGTTGCCACCGAAACCAGCGCTATATTGTGTGTTTATGTCGCGACGACTAACATAAAGCTGAGTGCCAACCTCACTGTCTAATCTACAACGCGGCGGCGGCAATGTTTTTGATAGAATATATAATTATTTACTACTTATTTACACGCATTATGTTGTGTGGTAATATCTTTTTTTATATATTTTTTTAAGAATAACCTTAATATTCTCAATACTAAAATGGAACCTTAATCGAAAAAAAAGGTTTCAATTTAGTTTTAAAACTAGCTAGGCTACTTATAATTTTGGTTATAGCTATAACCTATAAAGTGACTAAGTCAGTTAAAATAATCTATAAGTACATAACATTTTTTTATATTTTGTATTCAACACGTCAAAATATATAAGAAAATATGTTCTGTTTTCAAAGAAGTATTGGAATTGCAACTAATGCAATTATTACAGACAGGTACGTACAACAAAAAACAATAATTACTAGGCGCTGATAGAGAGAAGTGTTCGCGGCCCGACAAGCTTTAGGTACAACATACAATAACAAAAGATTATTATTATAATGTCCGGAAAATATTTATTATTAAATATTATATGAGACATTACAAAATTAGTTAGCAAGCTAGATGTTAAATGAAAGTTTAGAAAGCCAGACACGAGTTTTCACTCTCTCGAGTCATCGCTATGAAAAACACAAGAATATATCTATATGGTAAGTGTACCTATACGTACTTGATATCTACAAAACGCGTGGAAAATACATGAGGACTTATGAAAAGGAAACGGCTTAGGACCGGCGCCTCGGGTTTTGTGAGCGCCGGGCCGCCAATAAATCACGGCGGGGTAACCCACCCTGGTCAGCAAACATGCATCCACGAAAGAAGAGGGTAGCGGTAGATCTAGTTTTTGTAAGTTTCCTCTCGTTAAATGCTTTTTGCAAACCCGAAGACTAGTTGTAGTCCATACAATATATTGTGTCTCATAATTGTCTATTGTCTACCATTATGATTATATTAAGTCCTGAAAGTTCAAGATCGTTAGCTTACAAAAGAAATTTGAACCATGGTTGGGACAAATGCTTACTTTAGTTATTGATGTTTATTTATTTATATTCGTGTTGTTAAAGAAATACGATATTAATCAATGTTTTAAAAAAGAATGTTTGTGGTTCATATTTATTGCCTATCAACCGCACCAATTATAATTATGTACTTGTTAATAAGTATGTCACTCCTACATAACTAGTTTTATCATCAAAAATACTGAATTTTATAAGATCTTTAATGTTTGTGGTCACATAGTTAGTTAATTATACATACCTAATAATTACACAAAACTAGTTAAAAAAAATATTAAATTTATTTAATTAACGATTGGTATACCTGTTCCGTTGATTTTGTTTGGTTATAATTATTTAGGTACCTAAGTAATTGTGGTTGATAAATACTTGATATTTTGATATTATCGACATTCTAACATTCAAATTGTAAAATTTAGCCTTTATAACTGTTCAAATAAATGTTATTGTATTGTATTTACCAAAGCCATAAATATCATACGTATAGTTACAAGCACTAACGCTGTGCACGACGTTCTGATTTAAATTTTTCAATCGAGCATTTTTATTAGATTCTGTAGCAATTGCAATAGGGTTCAGCCCTTTTACATGGGACCTGAAAACATACCTGCCCAACCCTTCTGTGAAACAGGGGTGATGCTATGTTTTTAAAAGTTATGCAGAAATACCTATTATTTTATAAATATTTAGATCATAAAAAGTATATCAGATTATACTACTCATAATTTATGTACAGTAGTAGTAATGGCATACTCGTTAAATTTGGCCCTAAACAAACGTGTTATAGTAGGTACCTATTAATTTATAAAACCAACTCAGTGTTTAGCTCAAAGCTATCAAAATCCTGAAAATTACTTTACTTACAACACCGTATTTTTTAACTAAAATTAATTTCAGTAATATCTCAAAAGGCAGAATTTTTATCGCAATACATATATGGGAATACTCAAAAAAAAAACCAGCGTTCCACATTCATACATTTGTAAACAGGCATTACGACAAACGTGGCGCGAAATAAAAAGCATAGACAACGCCCGGAATATTTACGTTTATATATTTCATCAAAGAGACAAAGAGGAAGTTGGAGCGAGGGATAAACAAAAAGGGTAGGGTTTTTGCCGCCCTCCGTTATTAATGTAATAACTGACACTTTGTTTTACGCGAGTTTCTACTTAACTATAGTTCGTTTGTGAGCCGATTACTGAGATCCCAGCGTTGTGAATTTTAAATTACTAATTTGCTGAAATAATGAACTGCGGCAAATAAGTTTTTAAAGAATCATTAGCTCGGTTTTGATTATTAAGTGTTCTCTTGAAGTTGTTTAACACTTTTTTATTAGTAATGAAGAATGCACATTTAATTACCTACTTCATAATATTGTAGCGACTAATTATGTTACCTGCAATGAGATATATCACTTACTTTTAATTTCGTTCTGTGTTTTTAATGTTTATAATTTATTCAACTAACGGCGCGCCCCGGTATCACACCACGGGTAGATATATTAGATATTTAATCCCTAAATGTTTTTCAAAATAAAATATATCTTAGGTTTATCAGGGATAATGTAGCAATCTAATAGTGAAAGAATTATTCAGATCACTCCAGTAGTTTCGTAGACTATTCAATACAAAAATCACTACTCGATACTATAAAGTAGGATAGATATAAGAGGGAGGTGTAGTTATAAGAGGTTCATGTATAACTTTTATATAATGACATTAATTTAGGTGGCAAAAAAGTAACCTAAAACCGATCCACACTCATAGCATTGCAAAGAGGTTTAATATTAGTGAAGTTGTACATTGGAAATAAAACTCATCCGATCAATCAGGATAAAGTCTGGCATGTCGTGTATAGATTACGGTCGTGATTGATAGTGTAGACTTGTTTACTATTATTGTACTAGGCTTAACTACTAAACTTTACCGGACACTACGTTTTGTCCTCTAAGTTTCGTGTTTATCTTTATAAACACACATCAACCTCACCTGCAGACTGAACTCATGATTAAAAGCATAGACAGGATATAAGATCTCTTCCCCTTATGATGAGGTTGCCTATGTGATAATTAAAGGCGGAGACATTTGTTCAAAAGTGGAACAAATTTTGGCTGCTAATGAGCAAATATTGCATTAGTAAACAAAAAAGACACAAATGCAAAATTGATATCAAAACGTGTCTTTGCACTAAGTATTGATGGCTTTTTATATATTTTTACAACCATCGGGCAAGGCATGGACGTACACAAACTTCTCTACATATAAATGGTCCACTCTTACTTTATTCGAAGGAAAATCTTCAATATTTCCCTGACACATTTATTTTCGCAAAACAAAACAGAATGCAGCGTCACGCAGCGGGAGCCTTCACGTCCGAGACAGGAGTTGCTCCAATCGCAGTCCAACTATCGTCTACGTTCCATATCAGCCGAACGTTCCAAACGTTCAGGAATTTCCAATAATATCCTTTTGCTAACATATACTTACCACCAGACAACACAAATTTCACAATTTTTTCTCGTAATAGTAATGCAAAAAAGCTCATATTCGCTTGTGCTATGTTGATCGACAGGCAAATATAACTTTGCAAAAGGACTTTCGCGATACTAAAGGTATATTCGAAAGAGTTTCCAACTCTGAAAGCTATGTTGTTACCAGCATTAGGTACTTCGAGACGGTAAGGTTAAATCGTTTGCAGTAAAGGAAATTGCTTCGGTAATGGAATTATTTTTCTAAGGACGCTCGGTAAAAAATTAAATTATCCTAAGAAACGCGAATAATTTCTCATTTTATTTCATCGGGGGACATGCTAAATGACTTTTACAAGAAAATATTGTTTTTGAAGCCATGAATTTGATAAGAGTTATGATACATATATAGTATTTAGTGTTCTAATACGGTGTGTGATTATAATATACTTATTACCTTCATAAATACAATGCTAAAATGTATGCTTAGGTTTAATATCTGCCTAACAACACAATGGCACTGTAGATTTATTCCAGTAGTAATTTCGAATAAGGAAGTAAAACTGCGAAACGTTACTGACTCATGTAGCAAAATAGGGTTAAAAGTTGTTCCATATTTTAAGTAAGAAGCGACCAGGTCATACTTTCAGCGTCGTACATAAAAAATGTTTACACGATCCACGTCCTATGTTTTGCTTACAACTTTTATAAAGACGTTTAAACGAGGGCCAATTGTATTGAAAGGGAGTCATTAACCCATTTCTTTGTGGATATTTTTAGCCCATTCACAGCTTTGTTATTGAACTGTGCTATCAGAACATTGAACTTCCTGCTGTACAAGTCTCTCTGATGAATAGCGGTCTTTAAAGCGTCGTTTGATTTGTTGATTCTTCGATTGTAATGGCAGCATTGCAAAAGAAGAGTTTTATCGCAATCTATTTTTCTTTTTTCATTTGTAACTGAAATTTTGTAGATTTACTATCTACAAAATTTCACTTTCAAGACTGTAAAAATATTAAAATAAAGTTACAGTTACGTACATGACAATGTGAAATAATTTGAGCTAGGCATTATCTATATTAACGAGACTAGCATTATTTAATATCATACAAGATACATAAGTTCAAATGGAGCTTTTACCACGTTGATCCCAGAAGGAAACTATGGGGTATGTTTGGTGTCTACAAGAATGAATGCAGAAAAGTTCAATGCGAGAAAGGCCTAGTGAGATGATAAACAAATATAATCCCAAATCAATTTTTGTCCAATATTGAGAAACGCAAATTGGGTTGACTCATACAATTATTTGGTATGACGGGAATTTCATTAGTCTAAAACTACATCAAATATAGTCCTACCCATACTTACGCAACAAAAACTAAATTAGGCTAACTCGTATAACTGAGTAAAGAAGCTACAACTTCACCATCGACAAAGTTCCTTCTTACTTATGTAAGTACTTCGTCATATCAAACTCCCATCTCGGCTGCAACAAAACGGTTTTAATCTTCCTATAAAACGTTGACAGAGGCGAGGGATTTGTTGAGAAGCTAATTGTATGAGGCCATCCATCAATCAAGATCTGTCAGGCACCGGGTAGAGACTAATTTGCTCGTTTGTTTTGCCCGTAAGCTCGCGGCTTGCCCGTCCACTGATAGATGTTTGATTACCGACGGACTATCGCGTTTCCCTCGTGGTTGTAATTAGATGGATTTGTGATGGTTACGTGATGAAGGTATTTAGAGTTAAATATAGGTAGGTATATGTTTCTTCTAGACTACATGCTGATTTTAAGCAGTATATATAAGACCAATTAAAAGAGCCTCATCAATTTAACTTAGTGCCAAGCACGGGTCTTCTTGTATTTATTTATTTGTTTAGTATTTGTTATTATAATTAATGTTAATCTTTTATAATTTTATTCGACAAATAATAAAATTGTGCTTTGTAGATTAAGTACTTCAATTCTGTGCCCTAACAGGATTTCATGTTGCTACCTACCAAATTTTAAGACCTATTTATTATTTACATATGAAGCAATAAAGATCTTTGACTTTGTTCTATGTTGGGTTCTATTGCTGTGGTAATTGTGTACCGGGAATTCTTATGTGTAATGTGGAAGAAAACACCGATATATGTGTACCGCTCAGCTTTATTGTGTGAACTCACTTAATATTACAATTATTATAATGTACAAGTACAATGCATACGTGATCGCGAGCGTCAGCATAAAATTGTCGAGCGTGCTCGTACATGCTCCCAAACCACAAAAATAAAATGCGTGTGATATCTAATAACTTGCAGGCGAAGTTCCTCTGTTGACCTTGTTCGCACAGCTGGCCTCTGCAATTATCCGTTGAGGTTCAGTGGTATTTCTTTCCTGGTCCGAGGTTTGAGGTCTGTTGGTGACTTGCAAAACTGCACGACGGTGTCTTCTAAGTCTGAGTAGAATCCATAACAATAGCCCAATAACAGCAACTAGTATGAAACTATACATAATATAGCGATGTGTGTCGTGGGATGAGGCAACCTCATTTAATGTGTCCTGATGATTCTTCACCTGTTCAATCTTGGCCTTTAACGTCTTCATCATCACTTCATGGTTTTCGGATTCAAAAGTATAGTTATTATTAGTTATAAAGTGATTTATACTCGAGTCCCGCAAATACAGTTCCTCTTCATTTACGTTGATCTCACTATGAAACTTGTTATGTGAGCGGATTATAATATTGTCTCCTTTCAGCATGCATCCAGGATCAAGTTCAATAATACCACAAGCACTTAATTGTTTTGAAGACGTGCCAGATGGGCAAAAAATACGAGTCAGACATTGTTTACAGCACGAGTACAGCCACGCGCCATCATTGTGTAATTGGACCCACCTGTCGGTGCAACTTGATACAGTCGTGTGGCATGCTGATAAGTTTTTATTGTTTATAATTTGTGCCTCGCAGATTGTAGCGGCTTGTTTTATATCGTATATAGGTAGACTTAAGGAACATAGTAATAGGTGTCTTTTTAGTAGAACACATGTACTTAGATCACTGTAAGTCAGGGGCATCATCATATCTTTCTTCAGGTTTATTGCCAAATATTCCGATGTGGGTATAATGTGCCTTTCTGTTTCTCCTTGTATGAATGGAATAGGTATGATGCGGTTCAGCTCATACTGTTCGTTGCTCACCAGAGGCAGCTTAACTTCGAAGATAAAGAAATCTCTTGTTAACTTGACGTGTACTCGTGATAGTCTGTACATTTGTCGAATACATTGGTGACTGTTTGTGCATGGTAGTGATAAATCGTTGGGCAATTGACCGGAGATTATGTTTAACTGTTCTTGTAGCTGATTTGGCTTCAATAAATGAGCGTCCACACGACCATCCTTTACATCGGTTGCTAGGTCAAGCAGTAGCTGTTGAACTCTTCTTATGTTTGAAATTATTAATGTTGCAGCTAATGTCGAGGACATCATATTGATTGCATTATTACGTTCTAGTTGAATGCGCTCGTTAGTCTCTCGAAAGCGTTTGGTTATAAGTGCAAATTGCTCGTTCATGACATCTTCATTTCTCTTCAAAATGTTGTACTCGCCCTCTATTATCGACGTTTGTTCCTTGTATAAGTTTAATAAATGGTTTTCATTAATCTGTATAAGATTAATGTCTTTATCGTATTTTTGGGCAAAACTTTCGTCAAGCACTCCAAATAGATAGTTTGCAGCATAGCCCACTCCGTTTATCAATCCCCTTTTTTGACGAGTTCCGTGTTCCGATCGCAATACGTCATTGTAATGTTGTATTTCCTGGATCTCATGTTCCAATTGAGAGGCGATAGATGTCAAGGTTACCTCTTCTTTAGCCATAATGCTTAAATGATTGACATATTCTTCTACGTTTTGTAAACTTCGCCAGTATGTTGTCATGTTGTAATATACAACCATTTTCCAGTCGTCTTGTTTTATTTGCATGTCAGCTATTTTGTCGAAGTAGACTTGTTTTGCTGATGACAAGGTAGTCACGTTAATTGAAACTTGTTGCAGTGACGTAGTTACGCAAAAGGCTAATAAGAAGAATGCGTAAACGAAGTAACTATTTACAGATCTTTTGGCAGGGGCCTTGACGTTTGACCTGTCTGTAGTTTGTATGTTGGTAGGGGTGGCAAGCAACCTTTTATCCTTCGCGTCATCCTTTGAGGCGTCCATCTGTTGGTCTGTAGGTATTCGTGATAATTTGATGATGGGGCGTTTTAGAGTGCCATTTTTCGTTTTAAGCGTCACCACTCGTACGTGTCCATCCTTTCCAGGGTGCGTCTCAATAACTCTTCTTAGTAGCCACTTAGACGGCGGCAGATGATCTTCCTTAATTAAGACGATGTCGTTAACCTCCAGATTTTTGGTAGGGTAATGCCACTTGCTACGTGTTTGAAGTGTTTGTAGATACTCAGATGACCATCTTTTCCAAAAATCTTTGTGCATTTTTTCCAGTAGTTGCCATCTTGTTTTTATGTTTCTACTGTTCTCATCAGGTGATAGCGGGCTTGATAACATCGGTCCTCCCACTAAAAAATGTGCAGGCGTAAGGCAATCAAGGTTGTCAATGTCGTTCGTCAATGGAATTAATGGCCTTGAGTTAAGACATGCTTCAATCTGAGCTATGAGCGTTGAAAACTCTTCAAAGGTCAGTTTCTGTTCACCAATTACGCGTTTCAGGTGGTATTTCATACTTTTGACTGCGGCTTCCCACAATCCACCTGCTGAAGGCCAGACCGGAGCATTAAAATTCCATTCAATTCCTAGGTTTGACAGTTCGCTCAACAGCTCTTCATTGATGTAGTATTTTAGTGCCTGCTTATGTTCTTGGATAAGTGTCTTAGCTGCGCCTACGAAGTTTGTACCATTGTCAGAATACATACACCTTGGTGTTCCTCTCCGGGCGCAGAAGCGCTTGAATGCGCAGAGAAAGGACGCAGTACTCAAATCTGAGACCAATTCTAAATGAACGGCCTTTGTTGCCAGACAGACAAATATTGATACGTATGCTTTGTTTGTCTTAATTCCTCTGCCCTTATTGGCCTTGACTTCTACTTGGCCCGTGAAATCTACCCCTGTGTGCGTAAATGGCCGGGATGGAGTCACTCTGGGTTTCGGTAAGTCTCCCATCAGCTGTTTGTTCTTGGACGTCTTGAAATGGGTTCAAATTTAATAAACCACTTCTTAAATGAACTTTGCCAGTTTTCTGTAAATGTCCAATATCGTCAGCAAAGTGTTTGTTTTGTATGACCTTGATGACTGCATTGTGTGCATTCTCAAGTTCCGTTGTAGTCAAGTAAGGCAAGCGCGCTTCACATTTCTTTTTATTTACTCGCAAAATCCAACTTAGAATTCTTACAACTCGTATTATAGAGTTATGCTTGCATAACAGTTCTTCTATAATTAATGACGATGTTTGAGTTGTATAGACCAGCTTCTTGCTTTTGTGTTCTAATGTAGGAACCTCATATTCTACAGTACGGTCAGGAATATTGTTTTCTATTAGCCACGTAGGTGCTTCCCACCATATTTTGTGTTTAATAAATTGTGATGGAAGTAAGCCACGACTAGCACAATCTGCAGGGTTTTCCTCGGATTTAACATGTCCCCAACACGATGGTGGCATTATGTTTGTAATTTTCGTAGCTCTGTTCGCTATGAAAGTTTTCCATCGAGACATGTCACCGTGTAGCCATCCAAGCACGACCATAGAGTCCGTCCATCCATATATTGTGACTGTCTGTTTGTTGAATGACTCAATTACCTTTTCCATAAGTCTTGACAGTAAGTATGCACCGCACAGTTCGAGTCTGGGTAGCGTCATGATTTTTTTGATTGGTGCAAGTTTAGTTTTTCCTGCAACCACCCTAGTCATGTATTGGCCTGTTTTTGTGATGCTCCGGCAATAGATAATGCATGAGTAAGCCTGCTCTGATGCGTCACAGAAGCCATGTAAATCAATTGGTTTTCGTGTGTCCCCTATCCATCGAGGTATGGCAATCTGTTTTATGTAATGTAAGTCGTTCCTGAACAATTCCCATTGTTTTTGTACATGTTCCGGCACAGGGTCATCCCATTTAATGTTGGTAGTCCAAAGTTGTTGAAAAATAAGTTTAGCCTTTATTGTTACAGGTGACAGCCATCCCAGTGGATCATATAATTTTGATAGTTCGGATAATAAAAGTCTTTTAGTTATGACGTTATAAGTGTTTATCGTTTCCACTGCGTGATTAAATGTAAACTGATCCGTGCAGGGATTCCACATGATACCTAACGTTTTATTTGTTTCAGCGTGCTTAAAGTCAATCATATTTTGACTTCTTTGATCTTGTTTCAATTCTTCTAATATTCGTGAGTCATTGCTTGCCCACTTGCGGAGATTAAAGCCGCCTTGATTCAGTAGATCAATTAACTGCCGCTGAGTGATTTTGGCCTCTTGTATATCATTGCTTCCACCGAGAAGATCATCAACATAGAGCTGACTGTTTAGTATTTCTGCAGCGAGCGGGTATTGTTTACCATCGTCCTTGATCAATTGTTTTATTGTGCGCATCGCTAAAAAGGGAGCAGCTTTAGTACCGTATGTTACGGTACTAAGCTGATACTCTTTGATCGTATCTTCTGTCGAGTTTCTCCACAGGATTTTTTGCAGATGTTGATCTTGTTCCTGTATACCAACTTGTCTGTAGAATTTCTCTATATCTGCGGAATAAACATATTGAAATCCTCTCCACCTTAAAATTAATGCCTGTAAATCTTTTTGGAGATTTGGCCCGCACTCCATCAATTCATTTAAACTGAAGCCTGTTGTCGTTTTGTTAGAAGCATTAAATACCACTCTAAGTTTTGTTGTGGTGGAGTCCAATTTCATGACACCGTGATGTGGCAAGTAACAACTAGGTTCTTGTGGAATTAAACTCTGTTTCATGTGATTGAGACGCAGGTAGTCGTCCATGAAAGCCTTGTAACTCGTAGCAAAAGTTTCATTTCTAGTCAGTTTTTTCTCTAACTGTCTGAATTGCGCTATGGCCTGTGACCTTGAAGATCCTAGCAGATTTTCAAAGTCTTGTTTCATCGGTATCCTGACCTCGTACCTTCCGTCAGCCATTCTAGTAGTGGTCGTTGCGTATAATGTTTCGCAGTATTGTTCATTTGAAGTCATCGTTGTGGTTTGTTCCGTTATTTCTTCTGATTCCCAGAAATTTGAAATATCTTCAAGGTTATTGAGTACCGCATGACACTGAAATGTTTTAGTGTTACCTAATAGAACCCATCCAATTTTCGTTTGTTGGGCTATTGGTGCATGTATGGGCCCTCGCAGAATACCTCCCATGATAATTTCGGCGTAAACTCCTGCGTCCAGCAAAATGTCTACTGGCCTTGAAATATTGTAGTTAGGGTCAGCTAGGTTAATGTTTTCTAAATGGGGCCAATGTTGTTTTTCAAATGTACTGTTCGGTAAGTTGTTCAACAGTTTTGTCATGACAAGTGCCTCTATGTTAAAGTTGTAGTTTCCGTATATCGACTCGCATTTCAATTGCACTGTTCCGTGACTTTTATTATTTGAGATACCAACTCCCGAGACGATTGCATTTTGTTTACGTCTTTGAAGTCCCAATCGTTGCGCGGCCGATTCTGTAATTAGGTTGATCTGAGAACCTTGGTCAAGTAGAGCTCTAAGTTGTATAAACATTCCATCGATTGACATAATGTTAAGTTCCACCGTGGCAAGAAGTACTTCATTAAAGTTCCCAGCAACGTGATTAGCTTTATGTTGGGAAAAAGTCGGAACACCTTTAGGTGTCATGTTGGTTGTAGGCATCGTATTATCTGCCCTTTGTTTTATAGCGTCATGTAGTGTCGTATGATGCTTTTTGCCGCACACCTTACATGTTTTCACGGAATTGCATTGTTTGTCATTATGACAGTACAAACAGTTCTCACATACTTTTAATTGCGCAATCGTGTTCAATTTTGATTCTGGATTCATATTTTGAAATGATTTGCAATAAACCAAAATGTGGTCCGAATTGCATAGAGGACATTTTCTTTCAGAGCTGGCATGATATGTTTTGGGCAAGAAGGGTTTGTAGTTAAATTTTTTTGGTAAGTTTTTAGATGAAAATTCCTTAGCATCATTACTGTCCTTGACCTCTGATTTCATGTAGGGAATCTTGGTTTTTCTGTTGACCGGCTCCAGAGCTGTAAATTTTCCCTCTAGGAATGAGATAATTTCATCAAATGAAGGTAGATCTCTTGGAGCTTTCCGTGATTCCATATATGAGCTGTAGGTCTCTGGGTCCATTTTTTCGGTGAGTATGTGCACTAAAATCGGGTCCCATGTAGTAGTATTTATTCCGAGATTATGTATTGCATGAATTGTTTCCAAGGTCGTATCGTGGAGGCGTTTGAGTTCTTGGGCAGAATGTTTATGTACAGTGGGCTGGTTTAAAAATATCTGGATTTGCTTCGTAAAAAGTAGCTGTATGTTATTGTACCTGCGCGTGAGTATATCCCAGCAGGCATCGTAGTTGTCGGCTGAGATATTTAAATGTTGCACTAATCGTTCGGCCTCGCCCCTGAGCTTGCCCTTGAGATGTTGCATTTTTTGTGTTTTACTTATCAAGGGGTTGTTGTGAATAGCTTCAGAGTAAAGGTCCATGAAGGTTGGCCACTGTGCGTAGTTTCCACTAAATACAGGAATCTCCAATTTCGGCATAGTTTGATGTTGGTGAGATGCATGGCTAAGTTTTTGGTTAAGTTGTCTCTTCGTTGCTTCGTAAATTTCTTCATGCTGAACATACTCTTGTTCAAAATCCACTTCTGTTCCAATCAATAGATTATCTATTTGCCAATGCAGCTCATCAATAGTTTTCCAGCGAGCCTGTACCATCTGCAGCTTGTCCTGTAATTCCCATTTTTCTGAAATACTGTTGATGTCAATATTTCTTACAACTCTTGTAAAGGCTCGAAAATTTGTTCTTTGCTGGTTTATCATCTCGTCCGTCTTGGACATCATACCTTTTTCTTCTGTGTTCGCCTTATGTTCTTCGTCACCTTGGCTGCTTGTGCCTGGATTAGTCATGGCTTCAACCTTGGTTATATCCATCAGCATTGCACATGTAGCTGCGTAGAGTTCCTTCACGGAAACGTAAGCACCAGACTGTAAATATTCATGTTTCTTGTCACACTTTAATGTCAGTTTAGAGTGATTAGTGTCAAATTCATCCCATAACTCTTCAAGGGACAGTATGCGTTTCCTCACGTACTCTGGTGTCTTTCGACTTGCAGAATCCTTTTTAATATTCGTGGATATTTTTTGTATAGCTTCAGCGATTATCTGCTGACGTTGCAGTAGCCCTTCCATTGTGGTGATGTCAGGAAGAAGCTAACAATTCTGTAGTACTCACTGGTGTTATGCTGAAATGTATGTAGTGAACACTAAGTCCGAAGGTCACTGTTAGTTCAGCGTGCGTAGGTATGCTTCACAAAATGTGCGACTTCTCAACTTAACTGGGTAGACCCGCTTGTGGGAGGCCAATTAAGCCGATCCGCTGTCGATGAAGGCACCTTCACATACACTTCACTAAATCCGGCTCGAAGGACCAAAAAATGTTGGGTTCTATTGCTGTGGTAATTGTGTACCGGGAATTCTTATGTGTAATGTGGAAGAAAACACCGATATATGTGTACCGCTCAGCTTTATTGTGTGAACTCACTTAATATTACAATTATTATAATGTACAAGTACAATGCATACGTGATCGCGAGCGTCAGCATAAAATTGTCGAGCGTGCTCGTACATCTATATAACTTAGGTTGTCAGGTTTTTGCAATAACCGAGCGATATAAAAAAGATATTGAAAGTAAATATTTAAAATATCTCCGATATCTTTACTGAGTTCGGAGTATGATACGAGTAGGCACACGGGAGAAACCATAGTCTCTGTGAGGTGCTGTTAATAGAAAATATTTTTTCCAGAGCAATTCAGGAGTCTCCTACAACTAGAACTTGCCTTTTTTGCGAAACTTCTAAGGGGAATAAAAATAATTACAAATCACAATCGTTACAACTTTAATCTCCTAATCGCAAACTATAAACATTAAAAGCAACACAGAGGTTGGTGTTTATATCTCCGTTATCATAAACCCGTTGTTAGCGGTATCGTTGCACCTATCCGGCATCACGTACTAAAACACAATGAAACAAAGAGGAACTTTATAACTGCAGGGGATCCCCGGGGCAGGCAGGCATCAGCCTCCGAAATGGCACCCATAAAATTGTTACAACCGAATAGGGACTAAAGGGAGTCTGGAATGTATTCATCGAGATAGGTACAAGCGTTTGCGATATGGAATACATGAACCCAAAACGCAACGTTCCAATTTCAAATCGTGAAATTTCCAGTATAGCCAACTTTCAAATGTATCGTCGATTTGACTTAGTTTTAAACTAATATCGAGTTCTCCAAATGGCGTCGCTTCTGGAAACAATGTGGTAGTATTTGTTGCGCATTGTTCGTCGATTCAAAGAGTAAGTACACGGAACCTAAGGATAAACAACATAAATGTCATACCTAATAGGTATTAAGTAATGAAATCCGACACCATTGAAAATCATAAAATAGCTTTATATTTACATGATAATTTATTTTCAAATAATAAAATAAAACCATAAAATTCTGCGATTGCGTTTTATTGTCCCCGGTAAAAAATAATAGAGTGGGATTTCAATTTTATTTTAAATAAAAGTACAGTTTTATGTGAATTATTACTTTATTTTATTCAAATGAATATAAAAGTTAGAACAGTTAATTAATCAAAAACCATGAAGCGTTTGATTAATTTCGCAAATAATATGATAAATATTTGGTCTACCTACTATAAAAACATCTCCCAAAATAGTTAATCAAAGTTTTGACACAAAATACAGAAGATAAAACCACTGTCTTCGTTCTTTTTTATTAACAACAAACTTTTTTTAAGCACCCTTTTCTCTTTGTTCTAAAAACACTACCTCAAAAGAATAAGTCCTTTCGGAAGTTTTGTGTGAAGCAATACAATGAAACTTTGGTTATATTACGGGCTGCGTTCGCATCGGTAACACAATCACGAACCACTTTGAGAAACTTGA
The DNA here is from genome assembly GCA_905163465.1 of Craniophora ligustri. Taxonomy (NCBI): domain Eukaryota; kingdom Metazoa; phylum Arthropoda; class Insecta; order Lepidoptera; family Noctuidae; genus Craniophora; species Craniophora ligustri. The sequence continues at coordinate 8,663,822 of LR990965.1, read as the reverse complement.
CGAAGGCTTTTTGGTAAGGGAAAGTTTCCTAGAGACGTTGTGTCCCGCCCATACAAATGACTGCAAATGGAGTGGCAAATGTAAGGGAGAATTATAATCTAACGACATTGCTGAAAGTAGTAGCGCAAGCGTCGTTGGTAGTCCCTTTTCCTTTAATTTTAGATTGGATACTTTGAGTCTTGTTAAATAAATTGGGTCATTGTGTCATCGGTACGTGTCACAACAACAAGAGATCCAGTATAAATTTTTACGTACTATTGTTATTTAATTTTACCTGTAAGTTTGTCCCTGAAAATATGATTGTCTCGATAGGATTTTAAGGATACAAGTGATTTCATAAAAACCCATTCAAAAATCGATAGAAATAAGCCAATACATTCTAAGCTGAAACTGTATGTAGGTGAGATGTTTTTATACTGACATACTCAATTGAATAATGACCACACTTCTTCTTGACAATTAATCACATATACACTTTTAAACATATTTCTTTGAAGCCAGATCTCTTAAGGATTTTTAGTTTAGACTCCTATCTAATTAAGAGTATATCGTCTTTTTTTTTTAATTGCGATAAGGGGCAAACGAGCAGGCGGCTCACCTGATGGTAAGTGATAACCGCCGCCCATGGACATTTGCAACACCTGAAGGCTTGCAAATGCGATGCACACCCCTGCAGAAACCGTTCTTAAAATAGGGAATTACTAAACTGACAGCAAATGAAATGCCCCCCCTGCTGTCAGAATAGTCACTTCTCAACGAGCTCTGGTAACCTTACTCACTCGCAAAGACAACTATAATAAAATTGTTGATTCACTGCGGTATTCTGTGAGTCTTTAAAATTAAGCTATATATTTTGGACATGTTTACATATATTTCAAAGCTAAGTACTTAAAAATAGAGATAGCACTTACTTGAGTAGTATCACTTAGTTGTTAGCTTAATTGCGGTATCACTCACATTCAGAGTGTACTGTTGGTTTTACTAGCCCATTTTACAACGTTTAGAAACCTGTTGCTCACGTTTTACGTGGACATAAAAAATGAAGCCAGAAACTATCACAGAAATTTGTTTGTAATACTCGTTCCGCGGCGTTCAGGAAGAAACCTTGTAGGGATTTGGACCTAATTAGAATGCCCAACATAAATTTGATTATGTAAATAAGATTTTCACTAGAAGTTAATGTCAAATATTATAATAACAGTTTACTTATGACAATTCAAGTTTTCTTTCATCTTCAACTCCTTATTGCGCCACTGCTGGGCACTGGTCTTTTTTATTTTGAGAACTAGCTTAATGCGGGTTGATGGACTTCCATGCCCTGGAAAGATTTTTTTAGACAAGCAGGCTTCCTCACGATGTTTCCTTTCACCGGTTGAGCATGTGATAAATAAGCAAGTAATTTTAAAAAATCAGTCACCACCACATTAGAGTGTCAGTCGTTTCATAAATATGATCAAAATGTAGATAAGTTTAATATCATATGAAACTAATTGCTCATCAGTCATTGTTTCACCACAAACATTTGTGAGATCGTTAAAAATGCTAGCATGTATGTACTAGGTTAGCATAGACGAGGGTAATTCTACGGCCACTAAAACAGGCTCCTTAACACTTAGTTCGTTGCAGCATCTTTTTTGTAGCAGGATATAAATCATTGTAACGACCACTCTTTTCCTGAAGCGTTTTCTCGCGTTTTCCTTGTACGGATACTGCTTGATGATAAACTACTTATAGGTGGAGAAAAAGTTAGTTTATGTGTTGTGGTCGTTTTTGTTCTCTTTTATTTGTTTTTGGCGTAGTGTAGGTAGGTATTTATTCATGTACGGAGGATGTTGTCTGACTTAGGTACTAACAACAAAACGTTACGGTACGGCTGTGTTATTGGAGGTATTTTATGTACTTTTTATTTTACATTTCATTGCATTCAATGCAATCAAAAAGCAGTCATCAATGTCAAATTTTATTTACGTCCTACTGCTCGGAAAGAAATGTCGGTGCTTAAAAAAAACATTCTTGTTTTACGTTGAATAGGTAAAAAAATATTCTAATGTAGAGACCATTCATTTATATAGTTATGAATGTACGATAACAAATCACAGTTCTATATTATGAAACTGACAACAACAAATAGAAATAAACCTCAAACTATTATATTCACAGGCGTGTAGAAACATATGGAAATTAAGTGCTCTTTACAAAGAAAAAAAGTGTTTTTTACATCAAAACACGCGCCCCACATACAGGATAGACACACCGAAAAAAGCGTACATAATTAAAAATGACACTTTTATAATTATTTGAATGTGAATAGAGGGGTTTTGGAGCGCAGAGGTGGCTATGGGCCTATTAAATATTTTTATGTCTTTCAACTAAGTTAACACAAAAAAAACAACCGTGAAAGAGTGCCACATCAACTGTCAGAAATAGTTATAAACTTTTAATTTATACCGACAATTATTTATTTAGAATACGGAAATCTCGTGGATTTTCATTTTACATTGGCACTATTTATATCGCGCACCGGGCAGCGCTTGCAACACCATTTTGTCTCGTTGTGAAATATTACCGTTACGTTTTCTTTGCTCAATATTGATGACAGCCATTAATTAAATGACATCTGTTTTAACAATATATATAAATTGTGTATAGGCATTTGTTTCACCTATATATGTATATTTTATTGTGAAACTAGATACGAGTGATAATATTTTGATAATATTTTATTTCACTCGGCAAGTCGTATTCAAATTTAAGACTTAAATTTGAATATTGGACACGCTTTTGTGACTCTTCAAGCCCAATTACAGGCTATCGCCACCTTTACATTCTAGCCGGTTCATCATATCTGTGGTCTGCATGAAACGGATCTTAACGACGGATGACTTGGTCGATGCAGTGGGATGTCATATGTATTAGTTGATATGCCTAATGCTAATTTTGTATTTGGTTGGAATGAACTACTCATCTTACTTGCTTGGTTGTTTTCGGTGATCCCGGCTTCGGAAATTGAATATTGACGTCCTGGACTATCACTAACTTAGGTACTATAAATATTGCGTAAATTCTGAGTCTGCCAACGATGGGTTTGGGTAATAGCCCAACACTGGTGCAGGATTCCGAGAAAGGCGTCAATGGACGGTACGATTGCCTGAAGATGATGATAATTAGGTCATTCGTTGTGTTTATGTCCAAAAAAAATTTTGTTAAAATGTGGAGTAACGGATATTATTATAACAGGCTATTATGAGGACAATAAAAATTGAGATAATATTTTGGCTCATAAAGTATGCTATGCGCAAGAGCATCAACATCTTTTTAAGATTATTGGGCCACCATTCTAATGTTCGGCAACGGCCACTGTGACTTTAATAAGAAGGAGTTCTAATTAACCCTTTGCTTCATCATCATATCAACCGCTAGACGTCCACAGCTAGACATAGGTCTCCCCCAAGGATCGCCACGTCGACCGGTCATGCGTCACCCGCATCCAGTGGTTCCCTTTGCTTACACAGTAGTAGCAAATACCGATGAGGTTTTGCAGATAAGAGTAATAAATACTCCTTCCAGCGATAACATTTTAATTTTATTTTTATTTAAGTGTCCGACGCATAATCGGATGTTGTTTTATATTGGACGATGATTCATTTATTCTTATCTAGAGGTCACTTACTGCTTTGAAATGATTTATAAATATTACAAACTGAGGGCCAAACATTAATCACTTTTATTATTTATTAATTGCAATTAATATGTTTTTCTTTAAATTCCTGTCTACCCACACTTTAAGAAAAGTTGTGTCATACCTAATTTTATTTTTTCATTGCCTCATTAACATTTCCCATAAAAAGTATCATTCCTTCTTAATTAACAGTTGATTATTTCGAACGATTAATAATATCGAATCGCCTATTACACTCTATTATAGGCTTATCATTCTAATAAGCACCATCAAAATCACGTGACGCAAGCACCACATACCTAGCGCCCGTTTATTAAAAACATACAAGCATAAAAGCATATTTATAACATCATAAAACGTTATCTTATCTCACTACCAATTGGAATATTATTAGCTTTTAGAAGGCGTGATCATTAAATACAAATCATGTATAATTACAGCGTCGATGTAATTAGACAGCGATGCCTCGATCGTGCGCCACAAGCTTGCGTACGAAGCAAGAAGATAGTCCACTTCATTAGTACGCTGATAGTAAGAAATACCATAATTTTACCATATAATTACTATACGTGGAAAGTATGTGATTATTCTGTGTTATAATGGGCAGGTATTACGGTGTCCACTTATTGGACCCGATTGAAATAGTAACATACAGTTATATTCAAATGATTACTGTTTAGATGTGATGTGTTGGGTGTTGAGTCCAATTTTCTTCATTAATGTAAAGTGTTTGACTATTTGTTAGGGTAGTTGAATGTGTTGAGATCGGAGAAGTCGACAAAAAAATGAGTATTTAAATTTTGAAACTAGTTACTTTTATGTTTGTTGCTTAGAGAGTAAAATATGTTTTATAAAATATATATGAATGGGCTGTAGTTATTGTGTAACATAAAATAAAATATACCATCACGCTTGTATCAAAGGGTTAAGTAGAAATATATAAGTTTGCCTGTATTTATTTACGTTCCGTTGTAATAAGGAGCTTATAAACCGGGCATAGATATTTCCATAGTAACCAATAACAGTTTGCATGACCTGGGAATCGAAACCATGGACAGCAGATTCGCTTGCAAGTTACGAACCATGAAAGCAGTTATCTTCGTGTTATTTTTATCCATATTTGTTTTTTTTCTGCATTTAAATGATTATTGGCAACACTGTTGATGGCTAGCGGTTAGGTACTTAAGTGTAGATAATATTATATTAATTAACTTAGTTATCTTGATGTTGGAAGGTATCAATTAGCTGGGAAACAGCTTGCTATGACGCTTCGCAGCAATTAACTAAGTTATGTCACTGCTTATACTGTAATTAACAGCGATCATATATTATGTTACGAGTATGATATTATTAGTATCTTGTAGGTAGGTAATATTGTATTTTTTTATAAGTGTTTATTATAAGTGGCTAAAATTATATACATGCATGTTGCATTCCGCGGTATTTATAGGAGTTAGGCAGATGAGTTTACATAAACTAAACTTGCCCATTGCCTGGGCAAGAACGTAAACTCTAACTTGAACTGCTATTAATAATTCCATTGAAAAATCCTTTACCTAACAGTTCAGTTTCAGTTTCCACTTGGCAAGGTCTCTATTACCAATAACGGAGTTAATTCTAAGGAAATATTAAATTGATAATAAAAGCTAATATAATATTATCTACAGCAAAATATTATGTTCCGGTTTTTAATAAACAATGTTCTATAGCACGAGTAGCTATTAAAAAATATCCAGCCACTTTCATTCGCGTAAACATTGGCCAATTAACTGTAATTTCAGTTTCCTGAAAATTACGAGTGCGGTCCCGGGGGAAATTTTTCATTGAAATATGAGCGGGCAAAAAGTCCGAACGACATTAATCAAGGAAGAGGAAAAATGAATTGTTTATATATATTTATTCATAGACGTTCTTTTCACAGCTATTTGACCTCTGGTTTTAAGGAAAAATACCCTTAATATAATAGAAATAAGGGTGCAAATACGTTCACTTGTCGTAGTTGCCAACATTGCATCGTCACAATTATCGTAGAAAAGCTCTATAGTTTATAGAATCAGCTGCCTGAGTATGTATTTCTTGACGAGTACAATTTGAAGTAAGCGTTCTACATCTTAGACTACGTCATCACTAAGCATTAGGTGAGATACTGGTCGAACGCTAACCTTCCTTAGTTAAAAAACAAATGAATGAACTGTCATTTGCATGAACTTTCCCATATTTCTGTAATTTGGTTCGACAGAGACGCACTATCATAAACCCACTCTATTACTACTGCTGTTGAAATAAGGCAGTAAGTCCCTGGACGATTTTTCCCAAACAGAGCTCTTTGCTGCTAAAGTAGGCTGACGAAGTAGGCGAACACTGAAGTTTAAATTTTCGTATTCAATTGAAGTATGTGTGCAGAAAATGGATGGTGTCGCAGCATACAACCTCACAATGTTAGGGGAAGTAGTTTTATGACCCTGGCACCCCAGCGAGCTCTAAGTCCGGGTTGATTCCTTGATCACATAGTAAACGTAATTTTTTCAAAGAAATAATAATGTGTATGCGTCTCTTCTGATTCTATTGGTGGTTAATATAATTAAACTAAATATATAATAAAAGTAATAAAATTGTATCACAAATTTCTCAATGTTTGGCAGGATACAAATACATAGGTCGATATTTTGGGTAGATACCGACCAAACAGATTATTTTTAATTTACTGTTAAGTACCTACTTAAAAATATTAGATCCTAAAACATAACACTACCTGGCAAAGTATAATTGACACTGTTGTTTCTATATTAATAATCGTTTTATTTAACATATTGTTCTATTGTCAATCACAATAAATTATGAACTTACACAAAAAACCTACCAAAATCTATATCAAATTATTTTGAAGGAAAGTTATTTATGCACCTAGCTACATTTATTACCGAATCGTACCGTTTTGAAAATACTGCACTGTCAAAATAATCTACCAACTTTAGCATCTAAATTTCTAACATGTACTGTAAAGCTAAGAATGCACGAGCGTCTTGAGACGTCTCCCCCAAGTCAGTTGCAATTTTACGAGCGGCCGCCCCAAGCCGGTGGAGCCCCTGCGTTGCACGCAGACTTCGATGGAAAGTAATTCGAACAAACAAAAATATTTCGCAGACAGAAAATAACGCCTGGAGGCTCGAGGGCACAGGAAAGAATTTGGATTGAACTTTTTAATCTCTTGCAGACTGAGTATTTACTGAATGGTATTATTCTAGCAATATGCTCTACGTTGTTATGCTTAACAATGGATTTATTACAAATAATTTGCCCTTTCGATACAGCGGTACCTACAAATATTTTAAATTTAATAAATTATATTTTTAACTTGAGTGGTAATATCGATTTTGATCTCAGCTGAAAGAATACTTTTTAAATAATTATACCTAGGTACCTATGTCTTGTGTAGGTATTAATTTCAATACCTAATAATATAATTTTATAAGTAGTGATGTTAATTTTACTGTAGGTAATTTTTTGAACATTAAGGATGATGTTTACTAGCTAGCTAGAGCTATCGCAATATGTTGCGATAGCTCTGCTTCTTTTAGATATCAAAATCTTATATCATTATCAGAATAGATCCCTATCGTTAAAGATTTTCAAAACTAAATAGCACCAACTCCGAGATATCAAGTTAAAAATCAATTATACCTATGCATATCCATCTTATAGCACTTAAAATAACAATTATCAAAATTAGACCACTTAAAATATACTCGTCAAGTTGAAAACCTTTTCCTTTATTCGTCGGTTCAAAAATTACGAACAAACACGAATATATCGATACACGCTATCCCCAATTTATCGACGTGTAAGATCAGTTTAATCGCCGTCGCATCTTGACGATGATTTATTACGGGCAGCTTAATAACGATAAAAATGAAAATATAAGTCCAATTATGCTTCATTTATAAGAACTCATGCATATAAACCAATGTAATCACGGTGTGGGGATAATAACAGGCCGCGAAACCGACACGACTATGCGCCAGTACTGGTGAGCGTGTCACTCTGTCACTGGCCTATAACTTACCTATATTGATAAACCGGATTATAGGAACTTAGATGTCTTCTTATTGCTTGCTCCATTTAAATCGGTAGGTTCAGGGAAGTAATTAAGATGTCATCATAAAGAGGATTCTCATCAATCTTTTTCCAACTAGATCACTGTTACAGTTAACTTCCAGTTCAACAAAATGCGACTGATTTGCAGGTTTTCTTATGAAGGGAGACACTCACGGACGGCTGCTTATTCCCTCCCAATAGTAAAAATCAACTTTGAAACTTATTTTGTTTTGTATGTAATATTATGTTGTTGATTAGTACATACAATGATACCGCACGATAGTTTTAAATTACCTACCAATTAATGGGCATCTAAACTTTGCCTCAAGATCACAAGTGTCAGTCATTTATTCCTCACTGTGCATACACCTTAATGTGCGTCAATATTGCTAAAACCTATATTTTGTGGAACTTAGTCAAATGTAGTCAGGTTGTTATAAATGTGATAAATGAGTACACTCAGGTATAAGCTAAGTAGGTACTTGATAGGGGTTTCGTTACCTGCCGTAATCATAAATAGCGTCAGCTATTTACAAATTCACCTCGAAATTCCATTTTGTTGTCGCTATTGCCCAAGTGAATTTCAGTGTAAAGCTATTTTTCCATACATATCCAGCCCATTTAAAAGATTTACGTGTTCAGGAGTATCCACTGGGTTCAAAGGGAAGTCGGGCGTGCGTCAACAATGTTTGTAGCTCCGCAAAAGCATGAAAGCGAATGCAGTCCGACAAACTGCATGCCGTTTATTCCCGAGCACCATGGGAACGGACATCGCTGCGAATTTAAAATTCCATTTCCAGGCACTACGAAAACTTCAAATTGCTTCCACTTAAACATGACTTTGTATGCAGACGCATATTGAAACATATACGTCCATTTGTAAATTAATTTACCGAATTATTTCTTACATTCAGCCTTAATAAGATCTAAACAGTACCTAAGCAGTACAAGTATCGCATCTAACACAACGAGCCTTTACCTCCGTTTTATCGTAAGCGACATTTTTACCTAAACAGCGTTTTTTGTCGCAGACGAAATTTTAAACTATAACGGACTCGGTTCGTCGACATTTCCCGCCAAAAGACAACCAATTAGAAAGTTATAGCAAATGCTAAGTTTATCGTTAGCACAACAGTTTTCTATATTTTACAGTAACCGACACAATTAAAATATCGTAAGTTGCGTAATTATTTAAGAATTGCAGCGTAAGCGACCCTAATTGTTATCGCAACCGACACAGTACATCAAAATTTTGTCGTTTACTGTAAACAAAGTGGCAATTTTTTTTTTGAAAATCGGTTAAAATGTTAACCTTTACACCTAATGTTTCAAAAATCATTATTATATATCCAAATTTCAATTGAATAGTGCAAATATTTATGAAAATATTGTAAAAATACCTTCTGTAAAATTTGGTTTTTGTCAGTTACGCTAAGTCGGCGGTAATGGCTCGACATGGTTACTTACTTTGTGATATCTAGGGATAGGATAACTTTCTTGGTTGACGTTGAGGACGTAATCACAACGTTATAGGACATAAATATCCTCTGCACAAATACTTAACTAGCTCCGACCCGCTTTGCCCGCATGGTATATAGATAAAAGATAGCCAGGGTTTTAATCCAGGTAATAAACTAGCTGTATGGATTTTTTTTAAATTCAAATCCTAAAAGAGGTTTTTGCGTGAAAGATTACATATCCACACATCTATCCATACAAACTTTGCGTTGATAATATTACTGGCATTATTTCGATCGATTTTCATATTGCAAACCGATAATAATTCTAATTACAATCTTGATAAAGTCAATTTCATCGTCCAATTTCTTAATGAAGCCATCTATCGAGGCTTACTGAAAGCTTTTACTAAGCTCATATTGTTAAAGTTAAGAGAGAGTAGCGTCTCCCAGTGTGGAGTAACTTAAGTTAGATGGCGCTCTTTTCATATTATTACAAGTGAGTAAAATGGCTTATTGAAATGTTTAAAAGAGAGAGAGATGGAGCTATACAAATAATAGTATCATTCTTTTTCGAGTGTACAAAATTGGACAGTGGTGTACTACTGTACTTTGTTACTATGTAGATGATTTTAGTATGGCAACGGTACAGCTCAAATTTGAATGTAATATTTTCAGATTTTTATCACATTATATTTATGTCGAGCTAATTACCAGCTGACCTTTTATTATTATCCTGCACGGAACAGAACAATAGATGATGCATTTAGTAGATGCAGAGCACGGCCACTGAACAAATAAAAATACTGGCACGATAGTGGAAACCTTGTACACGCAGTTATCTACTACTATTGGTACCTATTACTAAATAAAAATAAATGTTTGTTCAAGTGTTGTAGGTAATTGTATTAGTGTAAAGAGAAAATATTATTATTAAATAAATATTTGTATTTTAGTACCTATTCTTATTTTGGTAAAATATCACATATATCATACTAGGCCATACTAATACTATGAAATATACGATATTTTTAGTTAGTTAGTTTTTAAAACTACTGAATTTCAGACAAAATGTAGAGAGAGGGGGCTGAAGCCACGTTAGATTAGGTACCTTTAATAGTGCCAGTAATCCAATCAAATTTATTTTAGGAAGTAGGTAGGTACCTTTTTTATGTCAAGCCTTATTTTGTTTATAATTGAAAACGGAAATAAATGGTTCTAAATAAAAACACACAAAGACATTTTTTAAATATTTACTAATACCAAATCAATCTTAAACACACATCAAAACATACATAATATGCACAATCTCACTTAACTAAAATTATTTATTCTCTATTATATTGTTTTTGGAAAACAATTTAGATTTTGTTATTCTCCGCTATATTAATACTTTAATGAAAGATAATAATAAATATGTACAAGTTCATTTAAGGCACTCGATTAATATTTGCCCTAAAAATAAGTACAAATTAATATTAAAAAACAATGACATGTATTAAGCCCGTCTGCTGATGGCACTAAGCATGTTTCAAGAACAAAATTACTAATTGTTATTGCTTATGAAACACAGTATTACTAGTTATTTGCAGACAATAAAATTATTTGTACGTTTATCATATCTATTTCATCACATATTTTCACGTCACCATGAAACGGATTCCTCGAGCTGTTATGGCATTTGCATTTTATGATTAAATCTTTAAATGCTATTTTTTTGTATTATCATGATTTGTACGAACATGTGTAAATGTAATATGAAAGATTTAAGCAAATGTAGGTTCTACACGCTTTTGGTAAACTGCTTGGATAAATGTGTATTTCGTCCAAAATTATGGTTGTATAGTATTTAACTGTAAGCGGAAATAAGAACTATTATATTATTCATATTTCTTTCTAAATAATTTCTAAGCATTTTTCAATGTTAAAGGGATTTCAGATTTATCTGTATCCACATAAAGATAAAATTACAGCACGACCACATGGATGGTGTAATATGAGTCTCAACCAGGCTATAATTTATGTAAAAGTAATTTTCAATGCCCTTTATTTTTACATATTCATGGGCTACTAAGATTTTTACAGTTATTTTAAAGTGTTAACACGTGCTGTGAAAGAGAAGGCGTCTCAAATAAATCGTACTTAGCTATGCATGAATGGGAGAGACCAACAAAATTAAGTACTTATTTTATGAAATAATCATGGACGGAGTGTTAACAACTTCGATGATAGTATTCACTGATGTAGTTTTACGAGGATTACTTACAAATGTAGGCATTTAATATAACGATAAATGATTTCGAATTATAAACAAATATTATTGCAGACAATTTTGCAGAGACAAAAGATGTTTTCATTTCATTTTAATAATTTGAAAGAAGCACCTAATTAATGAAAAACAATAAAAATTTGTTACCTACTAATTATCTCTTTAATCTAGTAACTTAAAAACGAATATTTTTTTAAAGAAAATAATGTAGGTATCTTTACAGATAACGATCGTGATAATATACTTTTTTACCTACCGCATTAATCTCAATATCAGATCTCTATAAAATCTTGTAAAAATATTCTCTCAACTTAATTTAGTCGAGATTGTTTATAATAAACTATTATTTAGTATTATAACATCTCTATTGCACTAATCGTGATCCGTTACTGTTATAATATTGCTTTTAATTACATTATGTAAGCTTTATTATACATACATAACAATATACATGTTATTACTTGCCTTTGTTACAGAAACATTAACTTTTGTATAATCTTTGAGATTGGTATTGCGTAAATAATTTTTCACTGAACAAACACACCTGCAGATCTCTGATATTTTATGAGACAAAAGATAAAACGACGTCTAGAGATTCCAGAAGAGATTGTAACCAAGGCACCCATAAATAATAATAATGTTGCCACAACTAACGTTAAACTACTAGACACTAAAACATTTGGGTATTACTATTTATATTCTTATACAAATAATATTTTAAAACTGACGACGATAAATGTATAAAAATTAACATTTAGAAAAGTTAACAATAATTTAATCTCTTCTAACTTAGCTATTAATTAGCATTATAACAATTTCTATAGAACCAAAAAGGTAAGAACATTGTACATTTAATTAAGGCACATGGGATGTACAAATATTCAGTGATATCTATAAATACTATTAAGCACTAAAAGTAAAATACAATGCTATAAATATTATTTATTTCGAATTAGAATCCATACACTCATTGACCAATATAAATATCTTTTTGAATAGGAAGACATTGATGATTTAAAATTTGATCAGAAATAAGTAGTCAAATATTTATTTTCACTATATGATATTAGTCTTTGGTTTTAAAGTAGGTAATGTACCTAAATGATTGCCGAAAATTTGATAGGTCGATGAGTATATGAAGAAACAACCTATATTAGACTATAATCCAATGTCAGTCCAATTATTATTTTATCAAAAAGCAATATTTTTTAGCATCGTAGCTACTTACTTGACCTCTTGCATAACGCCATCCTGTTCTTGTGACGTGTGACTCGCCACAGACTATCCATGTAGCAGCAAACGATCAATGTAGATACGTATAGAAATTGCGTGCATAGTAGGTACTTTACGTACTAGAGTACTAGGTACATTCTTTTTTATAGAATTTGCACCGATCATTAGGTAAAGGCAGTAACTTAGTTGAAAAATCCTAACTGCATCACAAAGCATAATTCATACAATAGTTTAAAGCTTCTAGGAAGGATATTTTATTATTTATTCAAAAGCAAATCGAGTTAGCAAACGTTTCAGTATCAAATAATTACGATCTAACTACTGCATGAATCAAACTTTTGTTAGCAGTCATATTTTTAACTAAAACCACATCTTTGAAGTGACGGCGCTAAATGTGCGTTTTGTAAAACATTATACCTACTCTATGCAAATAACTATGATTTAAAGAAAAACGTTATAAATAAATATGTATAGTAAATAAAGGTGACACGTTTAACGCCGTGATTTGTCCGGGTAGCCTAACAACACTCGTGCTTCAACAACAACACGTTCAAGCGACAACAGAAGTACAAAAAGATACAATATAGTAAATATAGTCGATGGCGTGTGCCATTTCATAAAAAAAATTATATAAAAATGTTAATAAAGTTCATCTTGTTATAAACATAACAGGCATATAAATGTTAATAGTTAGACTATTATAATACATAGTATAATGTTAAACGTGAAAGGCCCAACAGCTAATAGCTACATGGTGGTCGATGTTCCGATGAGTATGTTACGCGGCGACATAGGGGGCCGGCGTGGAGCGGCCGGCCGCGACTCCTGTTAGTTCCTCGGCGCCGTTAGCACTCACCTAGCCGGGTTAACGAGAAGAGAGAAAAACAGAATGTTAGTATCGATCAAAATGTCATGGTCCGACTACACGAGTACCCCCAATCGCGAGTTGGCACGCTCTACCGCTAGCGTTGCGCTGCCGGCCCGAACTGGTGACGTCACGCACGTGAGGAGGGACAAGCTTCGAGAGTGTACCACGAGTACGCAATGGACAGACAGTTGGGACCGGCAACATGCAGCTATTCAACAAAAGCGATAAACCGTGGTCTCGGATTGACATGACTAGTGTTCGGAATTTCTTTTTCTAAAAATAGAAATTTGAATAAAAATTAGGGGGAGTCTATCAGGCATTCGCGCCGCGACACTTGTTCTGTTTGTGGCCCAGTTAATATACTATACGGGTACTTCATTAGTTTACGCAGTTAATGGTTGAAAAATGTTAAGTCAATTTAGTATGTAAATGATAAATCTACAAATATAGGATTAAATGCCCAATAGTTCCCATACGAGCAATGCTTGAAACACAAGCGGCCGGCGGGGGCCGCGATGTAGCGAACATTGCTCAGACAAACAAGCATAATAAATTTATCACTTATGTATAACCATAGCACCCAGATGCAAGTATGTAAGTTATTTAACACATTGCTGCAACATCTCAATAAACTGTATAAATGGCGGCATTCTCATAAAAAGTTGTTAATAAGTTTGTGATAACGAATCAATGTCATTACATATTTGCATGTTAGTGACTCATATAATATAAATACATAGTTACAGATAATCTGCAAGTTGTGACAATAGCAGTTATGATAGTGCACTTAATAATTATTATTATGTAAACAAACGGGAACTTGGCCTTGTGGAGTTGCATGTTAGTTGTGTGAGGCTACAATTGACCAAATGACTGCACGTCATCAACTTTATCGACATATATACTCTTGTAACACATAAACATTTAAATTTAACACCGCGGAGCTAGCGACACTAATGAAAGAAAACGCTTAATTTAAATTTCAGACAAATTTATTGCGTGTATATTCTCAGAAAATGCATTTATTTACAATCAACAACGGAAACAATACTTTACAAACATTATCGCATATTATCATCCATTTTATAAAATTACGAATAGCATTTCGACTTATAAATCATTTCATAGTATAAAGAAGCGTGAAAATACGTAACCGACATAATGGATGTCGGCGTTAAATCCACAAGGACACAAGTGCAAATAATCTTAATAATAAACCACTTTCAAATAAGAAAGTAAATATAATAATACCTAAGGCAAAAATAAAAACAACTAGCTTAAAAATTTCATATAAAAATCTTATATTGACTAATAGAAAGTTGTGATGATTATGAAAAAACATATCAAGTCAAAGGACGGGCATTACCTTTAATACTGGATTGATGGCACAAATTCTGAGAATGCTCTTTCCTTTGACTAATACTGGGCGAGACTCGGGGAAGAAGGATCTCACAACCAGATTGTAGCACCTCCGTGGATTCTATTTGGCAACATTGAACACTATGATCTATTAACGTCAACTACGTCAAGCTTTGCACTAAAAGAATAGCGTAACATCAATCCTTCTTCCCACAAATATATAATTTATTTAAACCTGAAAATATTACGATTGTCCGAAGACATGTTGTGATTTCAATTGTTGCAACAACAGCATCGAAAACAACTACAAACAAATAATTTGGTAACGCTGATGTTCAACTTTGAATAAGATAGTGTCTCTAACAATGCCTCGCATCACAACATGTAACAGATCTAATAAATCTATAAAAAAAGAAATATAAAAATCACAGTTTTCAAATTATGCAGTGTCACCTTAGATCCAGTATGAAGAGCGATATAACATCTTATCCTCATACAAACTATTCAAGAACGTAACTAATAAGTACACAATATAATAATAAATAAAACATATTGACACAGAGAGACAGTAAAGCAAAGGTACCCACGCATACTCACGACGAATATGGTTGCTCGGAAATATAAAAGTGAGAGTGAATATATAATATAAATTTAATATAAAAAGTTTGGAACTTGCAAGTATACTGAGATGCATTCGATTGAGATTCGATATTTGAAATGCAAGTTCCAATTTGTGCGACACCAATAAGACACAAGCAAACGTATTCATCTAGCTGCATGCGCGCGCACGCGCTTCTCACCTTGTGAACAAAATGGCGGCGTGAGAGCGTTTTGGCGGGAATTAAGGCGCCGGTAAGGCAGTGCGCTGGTAAGGGTGCTCCCTGACCTGCGCGAGCCGTTGCGCCCTCCTCACCACACCTAGCGGCATATACACATTTAACACCTGTGTCATAGCTCAACTCTCAAAGCTTCCAACACCAAATCGGTGGACCCAGACCTTTGCTAATGACAAATATAGAGTACAGAAATTTACTGGAAACAAACAAATTTGGAATAGAAATACATTTAAAGCTGACAGACTATATAGAATTGGGTATAGATTTACATTTAAATGCTGCAAAAAATCTAATCTCATTTATAAAATAGAAGTAGAAATAAAATATTTTCGTTTTTTACACTAAACTTTCGCAAATACCTAGATATCACTGCCAAATACTCGTCCTTGTAGTTCGGTAATACTAAGATATAATTTTATTATTAAATCTTCATTTGGCAGTAACACTAACTTCTATTATTATGCTTAGGCCTATAGATTACTCTATTATCTATTTTATTGCTTTGGAAAATATAACAAAATAAAACATTTCAACGCGCGGGACTCCGCACGCCCGGTCAAGGTACAGGTAATGGCTGGCTTCGATAATTTCATGTTTTAATTAAAATTGACTACAGTGTTAACTGCGAAATAATAAACCTAAACAAATAATATACGGGTGTATAATATTTTCATAAAGCTCACTCTTTTCTAACCTAACTAGAAATCTTTTAAAGATAATAATTATACTTAGCCTATGGTATGTTTATAAATATAATAATATGGCTAATAAATTAATAATTTACGATATTATAGTTGTAACAATAACACTGTGCACTATGCGGTATAGATACAAATGTTATTGGTACACGTTAAACGTATATAAACATTTAAAACCGCCTAGAATGTTCCACGTTTTGTTCGTAATGTGAGTGTATCGCGTTATTAAATTTGTCAGTTTTGTTAAAAAATAGTTAAAACAATGTTTAAATGTGTTGTTTTCGTAAATCAATTTGTATTTGGTCCCTTTTGCTTGTAATTGCTGAATCGTCTAAGCAACTCATTGCGTCATTCAGATAATCTACTGTTAATACGAAAATTTCATTATGTTATTCACAAGTATTCAACTGGAAATAAAGGATGAAAAATAAACCCACATGCGAATGGTGGAGTTTTAGAATACATGATAATACTTTGTAGTGAGATTTAACTTAGTCCAAAACTCAATGAAGTTTGAATCTACATTAACATATTGTTAATAAATTAGTTGTGTTACAAGCAAGGGTTATCACAAGAACTATAAATGAAGGGTTCTATTTATTTCTAAATTTTTCCAGTATAGTGTATAAGTAACGAGATAGGTAGATAAATATATATTAATATTTAAAAAAATCTACGTCTTTGTATAGGTACTAAACATCGGTAACTTATAAAGAGTTATATTGGCAGTTTAAATTCAACTAAAATAATATCTAATAATAATTATTCAACTGCCATCAACCCTAACACGAAACAACTGCTAAAGAATTATATTTGTATTAAATATTTTGATAATTATATTAATTTGAATAAATAGTAAAATTATTCTGTTATATAATAAATAATATATCTTTGACTGTCAAGTAAAACAAAAATTATAATTTGTATGAATCTGTACAAAACAGCGCTAGAAGAAAACAATGTTCGTAAATATTAAAGACGATAACATCGTAGGTACAAAATAATGAGTCGTTAAGCTAAACGTACTTAAAACAATAAAATCTTATACTATAAATTGATCATGGCGTTTTATTATGACTGTAAAGAGGACGTCCTGTGAGGCGTTTAGAAGGAGGATTATAATATCAAGGACGGCAATAATGATGCGTTGTGCGATACGGCGCTTGCAGTCTGCCGTATCTTATTGTGGGCTGATGCGGCCAATGTCAAAAGCCAGCTAGCAGATATCTCGACGCTGCAAACCCCATTAAAATATTTATATCACACACAGTTCAACATAAGCTCGACACCACACGTTAGAATAGTGTACGTTAGTTTGTTAGTGCTGTGTATAAACGAGACTGATTGTTCTTCATGTCAAGCTAATTTAAATAAATAGCTGTATTTAGTTCTAGCAGCATCTACAACCGAGTATCTGTGTCTCATTTACTTTGCTTTGGAGTTATAAAGTCTAATATCGCGCAGCAGGATAATCCCTCCAAAAATGGCTCCAGATGTAATCGGTCAAATCACGTGCTACGGACAAGAAACAATCTCGTTACAACTCTGTCCGTGTTCTTCAGTTGTTAAAATCAGTACCATCACAAGATCCCAATAGTAATTAAATAAAATAGCTATGTCAATATCAATATTATAAAAAAATATATGTGATGAAAAGGCTATAATGCAAAAGTGCTAGATTTGTTATTATACGGGCATGAAGTATATAGCTCAATTTAGAAATTAGTTGCCAATATGACTTAAAGGCCTTTCAAAGACGCTGCCAGAGAAATAATTGTACGAGAACACATGAATGACCATTTAGGGAAACAGTTTGTCGAGATTATTCTGCTACTGAATAGCTGCAACTCTTACTAAAAGCTTAAGAGAAACGGTATGCAATATACGAATGAGATAAGCCTGTATTCTATAGCCCGAATTATTTTGTAATAGACAGATACGGGGATCTGAAAAGGTATAACTCTATTTATTGCTAAATATAAGGCCTATCGAGACTACGATTTTCTTAGAGTTTTACCGTTATTAGCATTTACAGCTACATTTCCAAAAATATTTTATTATTTCTATATCCGAGGCCTTATTTTGTGTTGATGTACGTAACATGCAGTTATTTTGTTCCATATTAATTAACTATTGCAGTACGGAAATTATATTTGAGTGATTTAATCTAACTTTCATTTTCCTACTTTCTTTGATTAAATTCTAGTCTAGTAGACGAAAACCCGGTACCGTGTGTATGTAGCGTTAGTGGTTTATTAACGATGTTTGATAACATTTTATCTATTATATTATAATAATAATAGTTCCCACAGCGGAAACGACACGTTGGAAGATATGATTCTAATCTAAAAAAATAATTGATCGACCAAGCTCATGTGCAGGGACATGGATAGGAACTCATACGTTTTAAAAGGGACCTACAATTTAAATGGTTTAAAGCTATAAAATCGTACCACCGTTTGGCTGTTTAGCTTTAAAGTAAGTTGCCCGTTTAGAAAAAAAAAGCAGCTCCTAATTATGTGCTAATTCTAAGACGAGTCAAGCGTAGGTTATCAAACATCGTTCATGATAGATCAACGGGCGAACAACCCACCCGTATGGTCGGCAGCGGCGTACTCCGTAGTGAGTAGCGGGTTGGCAGCGGCGGTGAGAGCCGCGTAGTTAGCGTAGTCGTAGGGCGAGGCGTAGATGAGCTGGTGCGCTGGCTCGCCCGGCGACAGCAGGCCGGCGGCGGCCTGCGCGCCCGAGCCGTTGAGCAGGCCAGCCTGCGCGCCCTGCGCCGACATGCGCGGCGACAAGATCAGAGGCGCGCCCAGCGGCGCCTGCGCGCGCAGGGCCACGCCCCCCACCCCGCCGACCCCCCCGCCCGGCGCTAGCAGCCGCTGCGTCTCCGCTGCTGCCGCCGCCACGCGCCTCCACTCCTCGTCCGCTGTGGGATCGTCTGCATTGTATCAATGATAGTTATATCTCCGCCTCGTTCAGTTAGTTGGACCCCGATCTTGTAACGCGCCAAATGCTATTCAGGTACACCACATACCATTTTAAACATTTCCAAGATCACAAAACCATTGATCCGAGAGAAACATGTAAATGTAACCCATTAAGTAATTAACATATAGCTTTCAATGGACCATGACTTGTTAGTTGTCTGCATGCTCGATAACTTGAAACTCTTAAGAAATGAGACCCACTCGAGAAGAATAAAAAGGATATGATAAAATAAAAGTGACAATAAAAACCAGAGCTCAAGATATCAGGCACGCGTTTTCAGATTTTCAAATGTGTTTGAGGGTAGACAGGCGAAACGATCTCCTCCATTGAGAATAGTTCCATCGATGATACAGAATGTCACACATCAAAATAATAAATAAATTTGGCAAGCAATCGTGATAAAAGCTCATTTCACCGTCCGCAACAAATTCGTCTTTGGCTCAAACGGTTCCCAATGGCCCTTAATTAACGATAACAGTCTTGGTGTGGTGAAATCACCCATATTAATAGTTAACAACCGTAACATGCCACAAATCAATTAAGTTAGTCATCTTAGCAGTTGCCTCGATGACTCACATCCGCAAACAAAAGACACAGTTTATGCTCATATCAACAATAGGATACGTAATGAAAACAGAGCAAAGTATGTACAGTTGTCAGAAAACAATTCAATGAAAAAAATATCCCACGATTATTATGTAATTTGTCATGCAAAATAATGTGACCACCAACATTTTTTTTTATCCAATATACAATCACAATTACTTTGAACTCCTTACCCTCCTACATTTTTTCGAAATGATTGCAATCTCTTTGAATTGTAGCTTTGATTGGTATTTCGGTTTTGGTCTGAACTTTCCATCCCGAAAGAACCCTAGAAACTTTCACTCAAAACCTTGCAGCCAATTTGATGTTGACCATCAATTCCATGCAGTGCTTCAACGTCTTTGATATTGACGGATGTTTGTACAAGATGACAGCAATGAATGACAGATATAAGGCAGCTCAAGATAGATAAGATAGAAGAGAAGAGCCTTGTTCCTTTTACCCCGCAAGATTGCTTTGCCAAAACGATCGCGTTGGCCAACTGCATGGAGTTAGGATATGTATAGATATATTTAGGTCACGTAGTCGTAAGAACTTCATTACATAATATCATCATAATTAAATAGAAAATGACGAGCACGATGGAGAAAATATATTGTAAATTCATTGATAGACATTAAATTTACAAACGAGTTCTTACTACTCCTTGACTGATATTAGTATGTCTTAGTGGGTAGTTTTAGTGACAAAACATGAATGCGACCATACTTATGAGGCACTGACCGTTGACGGGTACCACAGCCTTCGTGCTGGAGTCGCGGTATGTCCCGTTTATGATTGCCAACTCCATCAGTTGACGCTTCTTCAGTTCATCTTCGCCATCGGCTTGCTGTAGAACAATGAAATGTTTTTCGTTAATATTATCATCCACAATACGATGAGGCTCAAGCCGGTAAAAAACGGGCCTCTGTCTTCCTTTCCATTGGAGAACGTAACTAGCAACTCAAGGATATTGCCAATGAGATGGTTAGCATAAGTTTTCGCACTCTGAAACGTATAAGAACAAATACTCTCAACTTAACAGCGTCCACAAAATAGGTAAGACTTCTGAATCGTGTGAAGGTAAAATTATTAAATATTTTTCCGAATAGTGTAGTAGGATACGAATCTTCAGTAATGACACTTTGGAGCTACGTAAATATAGGGATATATTTTCATTATATTATTAGATACATGATCACAATACAAACAAATTAAGAAGCCTCGGCGTGTCAAATGTTACATCAACTTGAGCGTCATCTGAAATGGCTTGACATATGCGGGCCAAGGGAGTGTGTCAGGAGATGCATTAACATAGCTGTACTTGGTAGCACCTAAAAAGGATTTGGCACGTACAAGAGGGCCAATTATTTCCCAATCAAGGATGTGAAGACCAACCGAGTGGAGAAAACATAGCCAGTGGGCGGACTATGGCAAAAGCCAGGATGAATAGCACCAAGTACAAATGAAATGACAAATTATATTTATCGTTCGTATACTACACGGTATTGATATATTTTTCATGGAAGAAGAAAAACTAAAACTTAAAGATCGTGTACATTATGGACGATCTCAAAAAAAGTGGATAGATCACTTTTAGGGCAAACATTATAATAGAAACTTTTCAGTATAACACTATACCATTACAGAAGTTACCCACTTCTGTAATGGCCGTTAAAAAAGCCGCCTTTGGCAACGTTAAGAGAACCTATCAATTTTGTAAATTTATTAAAGACACATAACAAAAAACTGCGGAGTGTTATAAAATAGCAATTGATTGAGTATTGTTTTAAATATTCTAGAACCTAAATAAGGACAGTGTCAGTTATCTACCAACCTTTTATATCTGGGCCATCTTTACCCTTTATTTAGGAAAATAAGCTCGTAAATCAATTTTGGCGTTGATGGCAATTCCTTAGCCAAGAAAATAATTTGGCAACAGTGTTTATAAAAAAATATATAAATTCATCCAATGTATAAATAAATTGAGCGTCGTAATAATACGCTCCTTCGAACTTCGGGTATGCAACTGGTGTTGATTAGAGTTGAAGAGGTCAATTTCATTACAATTGATGGTATAACACCTCGATATTCAGCTATACCTTACCATATCATACATTCGAAATTTGAAACCGATTTTGAAAAAGAGACCGACGGTGATGATGATCCACTAAAGACCACCGCTCCAATATCTTCCGAGTATTTAATAAAAGTAGAACATCGTATTAAAATGGAATGATTAAGGTATCTAGGTAGAAGGTAACCAGTGTTCGTTAATTAATAGTAATGAGACCAAGCCTTGCAGCGGTACAACACAATTGCTGATGACGTCACCACGCCTTAAATGCACGGTAATGAACGTAACACTGAATGAGATCCGTACAAAGATAGTTGGAACACAATGTTTCATTTTTCTCAAGAATGATTTAACTGATATTCAGTAGACGAGAAAATAATCTTTCGAGGAAGGAAAGTAAAAAGGCTGCCAAGTTTGAGTCGGACCATTCGCAAATGAATGGGTTACATAGACGTAATTTATTAACTGAAATGAACGAAATATTTTGTATAGTAAGTAGTTAATGACAGTCACTTTCACCTTTCAATGCCTTTATGGCGTTAATAGATTCATGACGATAAGAAAATGCGGTAAATGTTACAAATTACAAAACCATTATGCATTTATAAGAATTTTGACTAAAATGTTAGATGTCAACTAGTGACATTTGGAAATGACACTTACTTTGGTTGGATATAATACGAATCCCTAAAAACGACACCGCAGTGACTGAGTTACACTCGAGGCTACTGGAGATTGTGCCAAAATTACTATTTGGCATTACCGTCTGGCCGTATGTTAGAGAGTTTATCTTAAAACAGATAATATTAGAGCAACACCAACAATTCAGTTTTAAACTGTTAAGTTAGCCATTCTATACTATTACGGAACAATAACATTTTATGGACTCTATAAAAGAAAGATTGGAGATTGCTTTGGTCATACTACGAAGCTGAGCGGAGTTATTTTCGGAATTTGTTCTATTTCAGTAATACGCCGCGGTTTGGAAATTCAGTTCGAACGTTGAATTAGGATTTGTGGACTACTGATTTAAGGCTATAATAACAAGTAAGCGCGATGAGAAATTTTATACATAAATGAAGAGATAGTTGCTAATGGAAATACGTAAGATGTACAACAGTAGCCTTTCACAAGATACAGAAAAACATTGGAAGGTATAAGTATCGTCTCACTTCAATGTGGTTAATCTACATAACCATTAGGTGATGTTTTAAAGTTATATCCAGCTATGTGGACAGACAAAGATTACTTTTTAGGTATTGTAATATAATATGCAACTTACAGGTACAAGCAGGCGTTTGACTTCATCGACAGCCCTGGCCAGCTTGATCTTTGCCCTGTTGTCAGTATCCTCAACTGTGAGTAGGACGTGTAGGTCGTCAGCCAAATGCTCCCAATTCGGCTTTCCTCTGTTTGCGTCCTCCTGAAATACATTGTAGACATTCAGCATTTTAGTATGAATTGTTGGTGTTTTAGTAACCTTCTATGAGGCATTTTCGAACGTTTATGATGTTCTCAGTTTAGCACAGTAATTATGCTGAGTGCTATGAGAAATCAAATATGTATAGCGGTAAAATGAATGATGTATTGCTAAATGGTTCGATCCAATATTTATGTTATAGGCGATTCCACGGGTTAGTGATAATATATTCGTAGCTGGTGTTATTTTATTATTTAAACGTTGTTGGTTGAGTTCTCGTTTTTACTACGGAAAGCAAAAAGGGATTTCGTAAAACTACTCGTATATACCTACCAAAATGTTACTCTCCAGATAATATTTTGTTCAAGCCATAGTTCAATCAAGTAGCAATTCATTACATTATTAAATTCTGCTATTGATAGGTCAATGTATGGTTGTGCATATAAATAGCTACATACATTGGTATATTCTCAAGGACGTAACTGAATGTTAATGGAAGGGGCACTTCAAACAAACCCATACAAACCGAGTCGGAAGATCCACATTTTCAGTATTTAGGTAGTTAATAATATTCGTAGAAATGTAATTCATGACTTTATTTTCCAATTAATACAACTTCTAAATTAGATTTAGTGATAAAAATCTAGACCAAATTTAGACGGCGCTTATTAAGAATGTTTGGTAAAGCATACAAAAATACTACATAGGATTTCATACTTCGACTGTTTTCTTGACGTTGACAATGGCCTTCTAATTGTTGGAGCCAGCAACGTCAATGAAACTCTGACAAAGTGTAAATAACGAAAGGAGCGACGGACGGAAGTATTACGGTCGACTCAAGAGAAGCGATTAGTGCAAACAACGTAAAAAAATATGCTAATATTTTACAGAAACTATATGCACACCTAGTGTAATGACAAAATATATTCCAAGTTTGCTTTTTGCGATAAAGTATTTACTTCCCTCTTACAGCGAGTGGATTACCAAACAAAATTATGTAAACTAAAAACTCCTTGCCACTCCCTGTTTCCGAGTGGTCGGGACAAGATTAGAAAACGCTATTTAAAGAGATTCGGACTAGATTCCTTCAAGAGATTAACGCATATGTAATCATGACAAATTCTGCTTTGGTTCTTCATTATTACTATAGAGATTATATCAAATAGAATCTCTATAGTAATAATGAAGAACCAAATTTTCCTCTCTCTCTTGATTTAAATTAAAACTTTAAGTTTTGAATCAATAGATTCCTGCAATGAATATTGAGATATAAATTTACCGTTTCAGATCCCAACCGTTAGCTGCATGGAAAATTTTAAAGTTAGCAGTAAAAATAAACGTATAGTTTACACTTATGTAAAATGAATGTTAGTATTATTAACAGATAAAATAATAGAATAAATCAAATAACGTTTTTACCTTTTTCTTGTCCCTCATTGATCCTTTTCCTCGGACCATAATTTTGCATCCTGTTTCCTGCTCTAATTGTTTAGCTGTCATACCTCTGGGCCCTAGAATCCTTCCAACGAAGTTGAACTGTAAGAAAGAGAAAAAATATAACTTAAAAAAAAATATCAAGGAAAATAACGCATGTCATCTCTTATGTAAAAGTCTATTGCTAAATCTAACGCATCAAATCGTAATTTTATGTTATAGAAAGAACTAAATGCGCTATATAATTAAAGTTGGAAACCAAACTCTAGTCACAGTTTGAAATTTCATTCACAATTTCTTAAGTAACTCATTCAAAGATGAAGATTACGAAACGCCTGAACGACGCCGCATGCAAAGACCTAATTCAAGTGTGTGACTACATCTAATGCCATTAGCTGTTGGATTAATTACTCGCTTCGTTACACATAAACCATATTTCCTGCGTATATACACGCACGCTGTACATACGTTTAACCTCAATACGTAAGCTTCAAAGCATCGGTCAATGTATATGAACTGTGAACCAGTATCATTCTGCCGTCCACGAGCAAAGCTGAGAAATGGACCAGTTGGCACGCCGCCAAACGCCGAGTTTCACACAAACTTTTTTTTCTAAAGGGATATTTCAGGGAGCCAAACGACGGTTCAAAATACGTAATAAACAAGCGTAGTAAATAAAAATCGAGGTTAGAAATTCGTCACATGTCTCATGCTAAATTGTTTTGCGTGACAGCGTGCAAATTGCTCAAAGATGTTATTAGATGCGACTGAAAAGTCAAGTGCCGTCGGTAACAAACTAATATTCATTTAGCGAAAATAGGAAGCAAGCAAATAACTTTTAAAGTCATAAATCTAGCAGCAATCAAAATATTTTGTATATCATTTTATCACAATAGATACATTGTAGCGATATACTTCAGCGTGTAACATGAGATGCGGAAATAGGTGCCCCCATCGAGCTGGTACAGCATTCGTTAGCTGTCGCGGTCCAGCGACTACTTGGTACGGCGACAGACGACAAATTGTAAATCACTCCAAGAACAGACGGGCCGAAGTTTCGCATGCCGATACATTATCTTTATCGCACACATACATCTTTTAGAATCAGTCAACTGTACAAAAGTAGACAAGTATTCGAGTAAGTCTATATGTATAGATAGATATACATACAAAAGCTCTATTAATAGGCCACCTATTTCATAAATCAGTGCAATTCTACAATTTGTGCCGTTTTAAAAATTGTGTTCATAAATAAAACATAACAAAAACGTTTTCAGAGTAACCACACAATTTAAAATGATGGAAAATATCATGTAACCACTGGTTTTGAAAGCTTATTTTCTTTGATGTATGCACGTAGGCTGCGTGCAAAATTTCCTTCTATCCCGTTTATACGAGCGTGGTTTCTAAGCTACATAAAATTCTACCAGTAATCTCGTAGTGATCATAATTCCAAAGCGGAGGGCAGTCCCGATGCTATTTAGTGGTTCGCCACAAACTGCTCGCTTGAGAACACTTCCTTTGCTTGTCAACTATTATTACATTTTATATTTTATGCTGTAGCTAGCAAGGACCTCATAAAACGTTTCATGAGATGGGGGGAACAAATTAACGCAATACATATGTATTTCTATGTGAGTTTTAAAATTAGAGCTGTCATACATATATTTTGCAATAGGTTACAGTCCTATCATGATCATGACTTATCGTGTTCCTGCGTAATTTCGTCATATAATAGACAACCATTTAAGTGTCAAAGCCCTAGACGTCACTATCACGATGACGTTTATTTAGTAGACTGTCAGAGGGAGAAGAAAATATATCTTGCTAATCAGAATCTAGGGCGAATTCCTGTCTAACAAACTTTTCACGTCTGGTCGTGTATCTTAAACCAGACGTGTAATGAATAGGAGTGTCTTCAGAAACATTTTCAGAACGAAGAAAACGTCACCTATAGGCCACGTGACGGGAAACAAAGTTCGATGTTGCAGGCGTTCGATCGCCGGACGTCGACGGGCCACGTCGAAATAGCGTCGCGATAGTTGGCGACGAGCCCGTGTTTACTTTATTGCATTTTTTCACTGTTAGTAATATTTTTTATGAGAAAAGTAATTATTTTATTTTCCACATTACAGAAATACCTGTACACGTGCCCGGATTCATGGCCACACCAGTTTAACACTTAAATTACCTCCACTATGAAATTTATATTTGACAGATATAATGACACAATTAAACTTATAGATATACTAGTACCCGTTGCTATGACTTAAAAATAAATTCAATTCATATTAAATACCGTCTTTAATATTATCTGTTCAAGTAATACGAGGAAATCGGATAGTAAAACTGTAAACAAAAGCTATGGGAAACGTACGCCGCTGCCGCCGGCGCATCTAATCGATAAACATTAACCAATTGCATTCCAGCCCGCGGCGCATGCGCGTACCGCCCTTTACCTATACATATTATACTATTAGAGGAATTAATTCAAACAGCACTATCTGTTTGAGTATCGACTGTTATCGGAATTAATGTAAATAAAGTTATTTGTTAGTGCAACAATAAATCAGTAAACGCTACTAGTATTAACGCATTATAAATAGGAGTTCATAATAAAGATATTCATGTTGTAATGGTGCTATTTTGTAACTTTAATCTATGTTTTTATATTCAACCTGACATCATCAAGTAAAGTTATGGGTTTGTCCGTTACATTTGAGTTCATTATTTGTATTAAATTATGGAGTCTTGTCACCTATAATTATATTTAAACAAGTAACGATGCGACGACATCGCAAGGAAGGAAAAATTGGATCTAAATTCACAATTCACTTATATTCGAACTAATATAATGTATTATAAGTAGGTAGAGAACGGATTGTATCCATTGTAACACATAATTTACTGGAGAAAATATTTAGTAACGGTAATATCGATGTATCGCCGTAACACGGATATATTGAAGTGACGTTGTAAATTGAAACACAATAGTGTTTATATTAAGTAGAAATGAGCAAGTTGTCCGTTCGTAATTGAAGGTGGTTTTGTGCTCTAATGATAGCGTTCCGATAGTACCGCAAACCACGTGCAGTGGCAACCACAAACGTGTTTAGGATGAGGTCCCATCGACGGCGGATAACAAAAAAATACTGTCATTTATCAATTACTTACCTACACTATTTGAACGTAATATATAACACATTGAGAGAAAATAACAATGCACAGTTAAAACTTTCAATGTTATACAATCGTTCGTCTTAATAGATGTTTTTTTAACTATTTAACCTCAAATTCGGGTGTGGGTGTCCACGTGCATGAAGTCACGGGTGGCAACCAGTAGATTAAAAATACTCACAAATTTCTACGAGTATAATTAGGCATGTTTACGAGCAATATATATATAAAATACGGATTTACGGCTTTACGGCAGAATACAAAACCATAATGCTCAAAGGCTTAGCCGGAACTTTAAACTGGGTCAGCATTTATTATTTACCCACTAAAACATTATGACTAAATTAAGACATGTACGTTATTGTTGCGCATGTTTCTATTCCTATTAGTAATAAACTATCTATTTATTATTATAGATATTACAACATAGGTATATACTCATTATTTATAAACACACCATGAGCATTTTACTTGATTTTTGATTCCGAAATGAATATATTATACCTACAAACAAAACAAGCCTAATGATTATTATGATAACCTAACATACATATCTGCTTTATTCATATTCCCGTAATTAATTATACAATTTGATTTGTATCTACTGCGCCATGCAATAAATAATTCATAGTGAACAATTATGGCTTTTATACTTGCAATAAATTATATTGGTTTTGTTTTATATTTCTCGCTTCCTATAGGATTTCTTTATTTCTCAGATTAATTGATTTATTTGAACATAATATTATGATCTTATACATATCACTGTTAGTTACACTTTCTATTGCCACATTGGTTTTATTTTTCTCAATAGTAGTCAATAATTCATAAATGAATATCGAAATGATGAATTAAAAATTATTTATGGCTTATTTTAAGAATCATTATATCTCTAAAATATCAAAGTTATATATTTTAAAATTTAACTTTGGTACCCGCCTTTCGCTTACACTTTCGCCGCGGTTTGTCGATAGATAACAAGCAAAATGCCGTTTCATCGTTTGAAAATATTATTATCATTACAACTTTACGTGGTTCACTGGTTCGAAATACCCGGCATCAATACCGAAGCTATTGATGCCACTATTTTCCTATTACAATTGGCACATTGAACGAGTTCTTCGGAAAATATACAATATATTTCGGCTTTTCTCGGAAGACTATGACTGTTGGTGTTTTAACATGCAGGTGGTGCTTCAGATATAATGTAAATAATAGAATATGTATCACACGTCAGAATGCATGTAGAATGCTAAGAACTGTTTCTCAGCAAGATGAGCGATGGCTCGATGAGTCGCCTTACTTGTTACGCAAACATTAGGGACGTGACAAAATTTTAGATTAAACAAACAATATATGCACACGTCGGGTAGAAGCTAGAACTATTTAAGGTAAAGGTGTATTACATTGTTACATAAATGTATTACATTCAATGCGACATGGTTTTTCCTGGACAAAAACCCATGCACATATTTTTTTGGGGTCTCGAAATTACTCGTCAACGTGGACGTTTCTTGCATAACATATTAGGTACTTATATTGTATTTGCACACAAATAATTCTATCATTTGGGATGAATAATCACAAAGTATGTAACTAACATCCAGCAAAAACTATTTATTAACGTTTATGATTTTATTAGAATCTCATAAACATAAGAGTTCAAATGTAATTAATGTTATGTATTTATCGTAAGTATTGAAAAGACGATGTAAATGAAAAATCTTAAATCAAATAAAATATGACTTTGCCGGATAGACAAAATCATATATAACAGGTAATTAATTTATTACTGGGAGATAATCTAATCAATTAAGAAAAGTAGAACAGGTAAACACAACAATATGATCGGTCGTTGACTCATTCATCTGGTAGCCATGAGCGACAGTATATCTAACTGTATCTAAGTAGGTAAAGAAAAAGTACAGCATAAACTAGCTAAGCTAAAGGAAAGTGTCACGGTAAAACCTGGTCCAATTTGAATGTTACAGCTATAAATTAAAGCTGCTAAGGGGTTTGTCCACTTTGCGCTAATATTTGGTTTTAATTTCCAGCAAAGAATATTCTCAACTCATAGGTATTATAAAAGGCTACTTAGGAATTGGATACATTCAGTGGTGGTACGTCTTTTACGCAAGAATAGTTATCATCAATCTGTAGACTTGGGTTTGCATTTTCGTACATCGATGATACGCGAATCTCATAAATAATACACGTCGATAACACGTAGAGGAAATACGATACGCCAAATGCTAAAGATGTGACCTCAGCTTTAAACATAATTATACAGGAAATTTTGCGTTTAATATTGGAGGTTACAGTCTGTAGAAGTTTATGTGCTGACATAAAGATAAAAAACAGTACCAACAGATGAAATGTACACATGTTTTCTTTTTACATATAGTTTACTATTTACTTCAAATGTTTACCACCTTTATTGTTTATGTTTT
The DNA here is from genome assembly GCA_905163465.1 of Craniophora ligustri. Classification (NCBI taxonomy): domain Eukaryota; kingdom Metazoa; phylum Arthropoda; class Insecta; order Lepidoptera; family Noctuidae; genus Craniophora; species Craniophora ligustri. Next base: position 8,633,194 of record LR990965.1, on the reverse strand, counting down.
ATCAAAGAATGAACTTCAGTGTATACCAGATGCTGTATTAAAAAGAACAAAGGCAATACAGTAGTTGATTATATACAAATAAATATAAATATTAGTTCTAATAAACTTCAACAAAGAAAAGTACAATAGAACTACAATAACAAAACAACTGAACTATTGACCGGTGATTGGCCATCATTAGTGCGAGACTGCGAGTAATGCCGGATGAGTGCAGGTGGGTGTGTACCTACCATATTGCAATTGATTGATGGTATAATTCTAGCATAATTGTCGTATAGCGATTGGTCACGACGTGATACGAAGTTGCCTCGGGCCTGACTGCTGTTGTGCCGATGTAAAGCTCAGTACATATTTATGTTGAGATAAATAATTATCGTCATGATCATTAACTTATTGTTCACCAACTGTTGCATCATTGTCCACGCTATGTTCGCAATATATGAAGGGTCAGCAGCCGGTGTGACTAAATAGGATGTAATACACTCGAATCACTGCCATCTGAACTCCGTTACCAAAGTTGTGGGGGACGCCGGCATCGTAAAACCATTCTACCCGCTGTTGCGTGTAACCCTTTTAACCTTTCCGTACTTGGAAGTACGTTAAATTTTCTACTGATCCCATGAACTGGTCTCTTGTAACGCTATGTATTATATTTCTCTGTTTTATTACGGGTTACGGCCTATATTAGGTATAGGAGGAGAGGCATGTGGCAAAGGGGAAAAGAGATCAATTTTTTTGGGAACTTATATTACATTACATTAAGTCGAGTGAATACCTGAGCCAATGACTTTGGCACTGAACAAAACATTACAATTTTTATAATATTTTATTCTACAACTAAGTATTTCAGCTTGTCTGCGTGCATGCGTAGACGCTTGTAGGTACGCTTGATACATATTTTTAATATACATATTTTTTTCTAAAATGTATTTATATTTGTACAATCTGAAATAAAAGTAAAAACGTAGCAAATCCGAGTTGCTGTCTTCCCACGCAAATCGTAAATGTAACATAAACAGTTTTGAGTCACTATGTGTTGGCAGACAACAGGCGAACACTAATTGTTGTTTCGGATAAAGCTAAAATGTTTAAACTGCATCCAACCACTATACCGACTACAATTTCAGGAGATTGTACGAATCAAATGAAATAAACGATCTATCAAATTAGCATAGCTGTAAAATATTATCATTAATAGAAATATTTTTATATATAATATTTTATCGTCTACTCACACCTTTATGCGATCTTAAAATACACTTAAACCATAATAGTAGAAAGATTAAATGATCAACTTATAAGTACAGTGAATAAACGGGACAGACAATAACTTACTGTTAATACACTAGCAAAACAATATTGATTAATAAATCATACTCTAATAACATAATAAGTTTTACCCGGGAATAGTCACGACCTAATGTTTACTTAATAGTTTATACAAGTTTCTGCATAAGTGTGACGTATAGGGTAAATCATAACAATATTTTCATATGTTTCAAGGAACCCAGATGTTATGCATAATAATTAATACTTATTTATAATGACTAATATATATTAAACCAGATGTGTTAATAAGAACACGTGATTTTAGCGGCATTAATATGCCAATAATGGCAATGGAAATATTTTCTTGGACTGTGGGCACTGCAAACCAGAATTAGACGAGTGGTTTAATGTAATCCGTTAATTGAGCAGAACTTGAGTAGATGCTGAGGAAGTATTACGCGCAGTTAGTTCTGAAAACAATATGGAGGACAATGTACTACTAATAGATACCGCACTTAGACAAAGTCTAGAGCAGTCCACGACCCGTGACCTATGGTCGACGGAGCGCGACCAATCCGATCAACCTCATTAATACTACTGAATGCAACGCTGCAGCCAGCCATACCCTTATGAAGCCAATAATAAAAACTAAACCAAACTTAAAACAATCCCAGCCTTAACGTTTTACTTTAAGGTATGTGAGATTACGTGATTCATTACAATTTTAAAGTGTATAAAACTTTGATAAAGTACATCTTTTATAACTTTGGCCTACGTTACTTTAGAGAAGAAATGAAATATTTTATAGTGTTTATCATCAGCGTGAGTTATGTTTATTAGACCTGTGTTTGTTGAAGAATAGTCGGAATAAAAAGTGAAGCAAGTATCATCAGTTGCAGCTCTTTGCAGATTTGCTGCGCGTATTTTTTGGTGATCTCATTCACAATGGTAAATGTTCATTTATTAAATATGTTCAACTATCTCACAACATAAAATGTAAAAGTATTTCTAGTCGTACCGTGTGGGAATGTCAGCTGATGTCATTAATCTCTATCGTACAATTTGCATTTAAGATTTTGTTTATGTGTACGAAATATTGTGGGAGTCAGCAATTGTAAGACGAACAAGACATTGCAATTTACAATCCCATGTGTACGCTGCATTCGATGTTGCCGTTTCGTCTTTGTCTTCGGAAACATACGATTCTACAACCCGTTTTTTGTATGGAATTTGTATTAGTCTTCAGTTTGTTTAAAATCCCACTGGAACTACTTAACCGGCAGTATACAGTCACATGCTTGTTTTATGACGTAAGCGTATTTTGTGTAAAATTTCATCGTCACCCATTGTTCCGTTGAAACGTGATTGAGTAACAATCATTAGGAAGTTGTGTTAGCCATAATAATTATTTATATTACTTATCGGTAATATTGCTCGTATTCCACAATAAGTTTCATTATGTAAAAGCTTAAAATATAACTCCTGTTACAAGCACATACCAATGGAATGGTGTCACGAGGTTTATGCGTTTTAGCGATAACGACAGAAGATAATCTAATAGTTATACGTAGTTAACTAGACAAAAGCGTCCGTTATGAAGTAGTGTCGAAGGCGACTGAACTGTACATATACTATACGTGCAGTAGGACCAATCCAATCAACTCCATTTAACATACGTATGTAGGTATACTATTGCTTATATCAGTGGATATAATTAGGATCAATGGGTTTAGAATGATAAAAACAAACTTAAAAACGATTTGTAGATTTAGATAAAAACCTATTAGAATAAAAATGCCACGATGAAAATGGAGACTATAAAAGAGTTCATTGAATCCATTCTTCATTTGTTCAGATTTACAGTGTTAGAGATAAATGGAGCGGATATTAGCGGCACACCCACACATGCGTTTAGTGCATACTTTATAGCTTAATATTACGGGCTTCAAGCCATAAGAAAACTTCATTAAATTAAACAAAGCAACGATGTCAGAGAAACACACAGGGCAGTATGCGCCTACGCAACACCACAAATTTTGATAAGTAACTACTCGCGTGAAATTGAAAGACACTGAGACAAATCAAACCGGTCCGCATTTGTTCGTGACAAAGATGTTTGAGCATTAAAGCCTAAAAACGGCAAAATAAACATAAATTGTTGGTAATTTATTAACTTTTTTTGGGTGGCATATTATGTGGAGTCGTAACTTCTCATGAATTTGTCGTTATTAAAATCACAAGTACTGGTATTATAGGCTACAGTGGTATGCAAGGCCACTGAAATACAGAAAACTTTGTGAAAATCTAGATTTTAATTTCTGGCCGCACTTTGATGTAATCGCCAATAAAAAAAATAGCTGCGTAATATCGATAAGCTGAAAGTTCGAAGTCAGAAGATTTGCATACGATAATTTCTTAAAGCCATCAATTTATATAAAACCTGAGTATTCTATTCGAATTATTGCTAGATAGATCGGAATATCGTTAATCTAAAATTCGATCTGAAATTCCTATCTGATCGTAACCTAAACAAGTTTCTCGATGGTGCAGTAGTGCGAATTGTTTAATCTTTTTGAAACACATTCGCAAGCTTTTACTGATGTTTGCACTCGCGAATGATAAAGCACACACTGCTTGCGCCAGACATGTTTTCACTAAAACAATTCAGCCGTCCGGCCAGCTCGTCGGCGAATATAATTCTGTTTTACGTTCTTTCCTATAATAGCTCGATTATAGCTGTGTGTACCTCACGCGATAAGATTACACTTATAATATTTACGTAATTCTACTGTAATACTTGATTATTAGTGAAGGTAGTTTTAATTATCGCTGTTTGCTACTTAAGACTATGAGGTAAGTACTTCGGTTACATTTGTAATTAACAGTTTGTATACAAATATGGTTCGGAGTCCCATAATGCCTGAGGCTTGTCTATCACGACTTTAGAGTAAGTAAAACGAATTGACTGTTAATGGCTAAGCGAGCTATTACGATGATATTAATAGCGTAATATGATCTAATAATGCGTTCTGATGCAAATTTGTTTAATAGCTACGAAGCAACTAAATGGGTTGTTTGTTACCCACAACTAAAATAACACAAGACGACTGCCTTTCAGGGCTACACGATTGTGCAAATCTATTGTGTTGCAGTGTTCAATACAAAGACTTATCAAAATCTAATGTATTCACTGTGCGTTCAGAATAAATAGCCAAGCTTTTCAGAATCTTAATGAACCGTAAGGTTTTCCTCTGTTACGAAAGTAATGAAGCTTCTATTTGAAACCACAGTTAAAGTTAATTATCTATAGTTCGCTGAAGTAATTCATGAATATCTAAGCGCGTAACGTTTTATTCTTGCCAACAGACATATGTGCATGTTTTCTCTCAGTGTGACCACATCTCTAAGATCCTCCATTAAGGCGCGCATCAACTTGTACTTCTTGAGCAGCAAAAAGCTGAAGTAACGGACCCCACTGATATGGCAGGATTTAATAACTCCTACGACCCTAAATGGAAAGAGGCAGATTTCGAGGCACGGAACTGCGACTATATCGATGTCGAATCTTTATCAAGATCGAAACTCTTCAAGTATGAAGCACATCTGTTTTATTTAAAGCAATACTTATTTAAATAATCTAGCCTCAATCGCGAGAGAGATTAATTTTAATCAGTTCGCTATTTGCATACTGTAGAAGTTATTATTATATATGGGAATAAGACGAACTTATTCAGTGTTTATTGCTAACTAGATAATATTACATTTACCAAAACAGATACCAATCTCGACACTCAAAACTACTCGTAAGCGCCAAACGTGTTTTCGATTTGTAAACCAAAACTCATAATTTCTCATTTTATAATCGGTGGGAACGTTCACGAATGCGTTTATGACACCAAATGCATTCAGAATATCGGTATTACATATTTGCATTTGGGAACACGCACATTTTATCGACGTGTTAACATCACTATGCAGTCTAAACGGGAACCGGTGGGACCAGAACAGGGCTCGAACTCTCCATGTAGTGGACTATGATCGAGCAGCTTCGAGCGCACGCGTATGTGCTCAGCATATCATTTGCAACACCAACAATGCGGAATTGACCATGTTCCACATTTGGTGCGCATTTTTTTCTATAAAGGACTAGGAAAAGAATTAATTAGGTAGCTATTTATCCTGCATTTATACATGCGTAAAACGTCTCAATCTTGAAAATATCTATTAATATAAATAGAACATATTAACGTAATTTGTTTGTGATTCAATGAATAGGTATCTGATAATTGAAGTTAAAATGTGGTTAGTTGCCTTTTTCATGGAGCAGTTATATAGACTGTAATTGACAGCTCAAAAAAAATTACAAGAATGATTAATACAAATAATTATATTTTTTTATCTTATCCGGCTTTAGTCTATTAAAAAAAATCAGAGATATATAATATATATTAAATGAAAAGGAAATATAATTAAACTATGACATTTCCTTCAATCAATGTTGAATATCAATTATCATCATGTTGTATTATTATTAACTCGTTTCTATTTATTTGAGCTTTTAAGACAAAGTACCGTTCATTTACCGTACATTTTAGTTAAATAAAAACATGCTGCCGGTGTACTAAAACTATTGTGTCGACCATGTGTTCAACATACGAATTGTATAGGTACTGTTAGTTTTATTTGTGGAATAGTCAACGTTTACTTTACGGCTCGGCCTTTTGCGATCTAATAAAACATTGATGCTATGATTACTAATTGTGAAAATATTGTGTCAACATTTGAGAAAATACAAGGAATAAAATCATTGTACGTTTTTGAAACTGCATATTTACTATTGTTTTTAAGGAATCAATCATACGACCTCTATCTGCATCGTTAAAGGCTTTCATCATTATTTCTGTGTAGGTACGTGACCGATGTCTCGGAACGGTCCTTTTGATCAACAATCAATATCATTCAACGTTCAATTCATCTTGAGATTTACGTTCACATTGTTAGATTCCTCACAATTATTCAGATGATCTACGATAACCAATACATTCATCGAAACATGAATATTAATACCATTGGCTTGACCATCAAATGGCGTGGAATTATTGGGTATCGAATTTAATTTATACTCTAAGAGGAGCCGAGGATATAAAATCATTTACCTAATAAATGTAGATAGCTATGAAAATGTGTTGACAAAGCTTGTTTTTAATGCTCCCATTTCCCACATTGCTACGTGATAAATTTAGTAATTGTTATTCAACAACTCAAAATTGTAATAAAATTCAACTAAATTAATTCAGTGGCAGAGGTTCGTTAGATCATACCATATACGGACTCACAGACGAGTTGGTGGCGCCAACAATATATATCTATGAGTCAACACAGATCTGTACTAATGTTGATAAGTTTCTGAATTATACTTTTAAGGAAATGAGAATTTTTAGATCATTAATATTTTTTCTGATATAGAAGACAGTTAATGAGGATAAAATAAAATTGATGTCGTAGTAATGCATGTTTAAGATGAGAGATGAAAACAATAAACTGAATATCCAAACGAAATTTTCGTAAACATTTTAGTTTATATGAAAAGAATGTATCTACGTTTATAATAATTGAAATCGATATTAGTGTACATAGGCACGTTGATAGCCAAATAGCACGACACGTGAACTGATGCATTGACAGTATTTTCATCAGATTGCTGTCAAACTTGGCACGGGTATGAATGCGATAGTGTTATCTAATTTTAATAATGAATCATTCGGTTCATTGAACTCGTTGCCTAAAAAGGTATTGCATTCATGTTCGCTTGCAAATGCTTACGAATCTATACTGACAATGAATGGCCCGTATCATTGAGGGTCGAGTAAGCATCAACAATCGTTCCAAAGACGAGATAGCCCTGACATAAGTCGCCAAATGTAGCAGCCTGCCAACCTTGTGTTTCTATCTGCTAGTTTCTATCTGTATGACTAACGCTAAAACACTATTGCAGTAAACCTTGCTATCCGCGACATGTGCCACCGTCAACGAAGAAATTATTTGAATTCTTGCCTCTAAAAACTTTTAAAAAGTTGAGACGGCTAAGTATATGTCGTGATGTAATTGAAGAAGTTTCTTCCTTTACTACCTTTTGCAATTCAATTAATGCTAATACTTCGTAGAAAGATCTTTATTTACTAACTGATATTGTCTACTATGGTGTAGAAATGGATAGTTGCTAATGAACCTTTAAGTCATATGGATTAATAATTTCAGTGTTTACAAGGCTATAAAATTAATTATGGTTTATAATGACTTTAACATATCACACAAATGTTGAACATATAACTTTAATCAGTGAACCTGTAAAACTGTTTACACATACAACTCTTACGACACCACTCAAAAAGACTATTTAACTCTTGACAGATGCATAATTAATGAGAGAACATTTCTTAGCTGTTTACTTACAGCAAGTTTTCATTCATACATATTTGAATAAATGGTTTGTGAATGAAGCATTACAGTTGTACGGATGTATAATCATTACTTTTTCCGTTAAAGGTATCAAAACAATGAGCGTATACATATACTTATCGATAAAATACAAAACAGTCCCATGAATCTCTCGCAATTGAATTAAAAGAACGGATCTAGTCAAAACGAATAACTGCAAATAAAAGAACAAAAATTCTCTTCACTGTACGGAAATACAAAATCCAATAAAACCCAGATACCTAATTACCTACCTAGGCACATGTTAGGGTTGAAACTTTAGAAGTTTGATTGATTTAGAACTGCAATAACATTCCGATTACAGTTCTACCAATAATATTGTTTTTGTTGTTTTTACTTCCCTCCTACAACAACAGGATATTTGCATAGCACATGACCTAATACCGTTAGTGTTAATTTAACAACTTCGGTGTTTTCTGTAAATCCATAAAGTTTCTAACGATACGGCTTTAATTAGAATTTCTTGGAGCCGAACGTCATAAAGCAGATTGGTCTTACGCAGTAACGGAGAAAATAGGTGGCTTAATTTTCTAGAATACTTCATGTGAAATAATATATAACTAACTAGGATTTCCAATTCTTCGATCATTCGCATATACCTTATGTTAAAATGCAATCGCGCAATAATCATTTTCATCCCTTGACCCCACGATTGACATTTCAGATAAGCTTATAACACGCGATAACGCAAACATAATATAACAAGGTCATTACTTACATCTGGATGTTCTTTTACTGGCACGTAAACTTTTTCTGTGAGTGTGGTGACCATGCCTTCTGGCTCTGGTAGAACGAGTGGTTCTTTCTTGACTCCATTTATTTGGAATAAACTTGCTCGAACTTTTGCTATTTCTGTAAAGAATAAAAAAAACATTTGTTAGCACCGAAGATAACATCTGCTACAATAAATTTTAGACATTAAACATGTCATATTGACTCGTTAATTTTAGGATACCAACCCAAACGTTTACTGGTAAATATAAAACTTTATGTCCCGTGGAAAACTGTTTTTATGAGTACTCACTTTAGTTTTGGAAATCTTACAATACTAAATTACCCGTTTATATGAAATATGTAGTTTTATTAGCAATAATAATTGTCTTGAAATAAAGTCATCGCTCAATATATTCATCATGTAGGTAAGTAATCAATATTTTTAGTAACCATTGGGATTTGAAATAAGTTTGAAGGCTATGACAATAGTCGATGACTGCCATGACATCATTGGACAGATATATTGATAGATCTTGTGCTGCACCTTTAATAATATAGCTTGCTAGCTTAAAGTACAAAGGCCACCCTGGCAGTGACGTAATTGAGTTACGATATCTTTATTTTCATAACTTATTACCGAATGACTGATGTGTTTAGGACTTTTTGTTATTACATCACTATTCTAAGTTCCTGATATAGGTCAAACAAAGATTAAACAAGACCTCACGGACTCAATACTAGCTAAGTGGTTGATGGAAAAATCTTATTTGCGTATTAATACCTACGAGAATTGAATAATTCAATTATGCATGCGTATTAGTTATACATGCAATGCGATTTGAAGACCATATGGCTGGTTGATGCAAAATGATCATAACACAAGCTCGCGATTTCCCCACCGCATGTGAAGAATCGTTGTGCAAACACAGGGTCTCTTTTTATCTTCCTTATCCAGATAAAGAGGTGATGAGTCATTGCTAAATTCCGGGCTGCGCAATCAGACGACCATCTGTTTTTGCGATATGATTTAAAATATGTCAACTTATAATTCGAGCATAACTTATCTGCGAATCGCACGTGCTGATTATTTTTCTTCAAAGTAGTATTAGGTACCTACTATTTATAATCAATCAATCAATCAATTTAGTCTAAAGCAGTACGTTGTGTGCTCCCGCCTTATCTTATCTGACTAATATTTGACTACATTTAAAAAGTATGTCCCAAAACTTTCAAGAAAAAATCGTAAAAAAGTGATATTTTTGTTCAAAGTTTGTATCAGCAAAATATGCACAATAAGTACAGTTATGCGGTTCACTTCAATTTGTTAATCTCTCACGATATCAAACGGTTCATACGCGCAGACGCACGTATCCGCCTGACCATACCGAGTTCGCTCAGGGGCTGGCGACAATGTGGAGGAGCTTTCACGCCATATAAGGGCGGCAGAGTGAGTAAACAAGCCATTAACCCGCCACGAGACTCGTGTGATAGCCGATGGATTATGTATTTAATTGCCACCTTTTCCTGCATATTGATGGCAGACGCATTTAGGAAGAAATGTTTATGCTTTATATTCGCCGTAATTTTCTTCCAAACCACTTAATTGATAGCCGGTGGTATGTGCTACTGAATTTTGCGTTTATCTCATGCGTCTGTAGTTTTTAAAATCACTGCGTCATTGGTAGGTGTATTAATATATCATACTGGGTACGCGACCAAAGTGTGTTGAACCAGTTGATTAATAGGACAGTAATCTTCTCTGACAGCTTTTGTCTATTTGACAAGTTGAATCGTCTGATGGTCAATACAAGGCTGCATCAAGAGCATATCGTTTAAAAAATCCTTTTGTAACATGTCACAACGGACGTTGACGGGTGTCGAAACACTTGTAATAGTGTTGAACAATGAAGCAGTCTTTGTACTGGTAAATGAGAGTTCTATACAAAAACAATCACTGTATAATGGAGGCTGTGTTTTGACGCAGGTGTTTTAGGGGCTGGCCGTCCGTCACTCCGTCTATGCATGCGTCGCCTGCGTCGGAGTGTGATAAATGTACTTGGATTTGACATGAACGAGTTTCGGAATATGTCGTTTCTAGGAGGTCGCTATTGCGCAAAACATTCAACTTGTGTGCCTACTATGATTTTGTGTGAACTATGGTTAAATTTATGACGTAGTCAAGTTTTTATAATTTTTTTAATGTATGTTTATAGGACTCTTTCATTTATCGCTAGCAAAGAACAGTTTAGGCTCTATCAGTACAACAGCTAATGGAAACGTTTAAAGTAAAATACAGGAGTAATTTATGGGGTTTGCAGATGTTACAGAAAGCATTTAATGACAGCTTGCCTGCTCTTCGCTTACAAGCACCACATTAACCTATTTCTTGTAACTAATTCTTTCTACTTACGCGTGAAGGAGGCCACTACATATTATTTATATTTTTCACAGCTAGATGAAGTAGTGTGAGTGGAAACCATTACAAATTCGAACATGCTATCAATCTTAAAGACCATAAATTTTGATTAATTATACTAATCGGTATAATTGTATCGGTGTAGCAATAACATACTTAATTTATTATGATTTATTATATGATATTTGTGGGTTTCAAAAATTAAGTTGCAACAAAGTAGAGTCATCCACAAACAGGTTGCAAAGCCACACAATATAGTAATAGTTGCTAACAAGGTTTAATTTTACCATTTACTCGGATTACTCCAACCGCAATCGCGATCATTCTATGTACGTAATTCTAGCTTTGCTAGACGCCCTTTGGGATCAAGTAAGCGAAATATATCTCTGTGTCCCTTAGTTAAGATTGAAAATAAGTTGCTTAGAATTGATAACTCTATAGCATAATGATGTTTGAACGTTCGCGTAGGAAGAGCAGTCAGTATAATAGGAGCGCAAGCAACTTGTGTCACTGAGTGACAAATGTCATTCCCTGCTTCGAACTTTGAGACCACCTACGGAATAGCGAGCGCAGGCGCAATAAGATTAGCTCCCACTGGGGACCAAAATGTATGATATACTTTCACTAATTCAGAACTACAGGAAAACAAGTTTAACGTGTCTCATTACGGTTACTACTTTATTTAAAAGCCTGATCCGCCGTTTTAAATAGTAATTTCTCTTGCCCTAGTTACAGTTCAACAGCATCTGTGGTAATGTTGATGTCTTTCATATAGTTTTATATGAACTTAAAAAATCGTTTAAGAATTTCAATCTTTGAAATAAAAAAATACAATCTAAAGTATAGTACCTAATGTAAAATTTCATTCGCGAAGTATTGCGACAGTGAACCTCACACACGTACGCTTACTGGTCCCAGATAATGCAATGCAATCTCTCTTGCATTGTCACTGTCCACAATGGCGGGCCGCGGCGCATTCACTCTGTAATCCCTCTCCCTCATTCTATTCTAACACGCATTTAATAAGCTGTAACTTCAAGTACCAGAATGATATTATCACACGGAATTGGACGCGCTGGTACGTGATTGAATTTTTACGCTCCAAGAAGAAGGCTCACCACCCACAAGGTTTAATAGTTTCTATTAAAAACCTTAAACTCAATTTTATTACCCACGTTGTGATCTTTTAAATAATGTATTAAATAAACATGCTTGCTGTTAAGACGTGCTTGAACTTTACCCATGGACATAGATTTTATAGTTATAGAATTTTTAACATATTTCAAGATAAATGTGTTAATATTGAGAAAGATCTTCAACATTATGATATTAATTTTAACTTTAGCATTATAAAAGACTCATTTGGCAATCAATCTCACGTTTCATTAGTTAAGAAACTGTTTATGTTGTGATAACTGGACCATGTGATGTCGATATTTTTCCAACTTATGTAACATGAAAATGTTTACTCTAATACGATCTTCAAATGTCAAAATAATGACATAATTGTTTTCTAATTGAAAATTAATGACTTAATTATTAATAAAATATTACCCTTAAATCTTTTATTAATTAAGGGATTGGCTTAAATATACACAGTAGGTATTTTTTCAGCTTTGAGTAATAACTACGTTCAAGTGGAGGTTTGTTCCTAGTATAGAGTTGTAAAAGAAGCTAAAAAAAAGATCATATTTAGTTTTTATATAAAACAAGAAATAGTTCAATAAAAACACGATACGCTATTTGACATGGAAACTGGGCATAAGTCACAGTTTCACTTTCACTACTAGCGTCGGTCGACGGAAACAATTAATTTCTTTCATCACCAAGAACAGTGGTGATATTTCGTAATTAAACGATGACGCTGATACAACGGCCGTCATAATAACAAACTGGGTAAAGAGGCATGGTCTAGACAGTGAAACTACAAGGTGATGCATTAATTAAAACTGACTGTCACAATTGGAGCATAAATGCACAAGAGCGATTTGAATTTATGGAAGACTCACTATCATAACACTCCCACAAGGAACGCTTTGTTTTCGTCAACTAATTACTGATTAATAGAAAATTTGTGGGAAATTAGATCTGAGCTGATCGGACTGAAGTTGTCACAAGAAACATTGCATCACAGTTGAGGGGCGAAATGTATAGTCGGTAACCGAAGATTGAATAGCTTTACATGCACAAATAAGCCTAACTTCAAACCGCACGACTAAGATTGTGAGTATTGTAGATACAAGGAGAATTCAGAAAGCTAAACTAATAGCTTTGTACACGGCCAGTGCCGAGATTAATGTTCCCCGAATAATATATATGAGGGCAAATTAAGAACAATGTGGAATGAAGGGGAATTCTCTCACGTTGAGCGACGATGCGTAAACGCAGCACCACGGTCAGTTGCGACCGGCTTCACTTGCGTCGACCAACCACGGAGATACGAATCACGCGAATAATTATGTTGATTTATTATTACTACAATGTGAGTGTAATTACCCGGTACGTAAGTGACATTAAAGAAATCGACATCTCTGGGAATATTAATCTAACGTGTAACAAAGAAGGGACGATCTACAATTCCCACAATATGAGCATGATATGATAAATATATGTATGTATATTTTTTTCTATGATGTAAGGACATGGCATTGAAAATCTTCATCGATATATATCGACAGTGATGTTTCGAAAATATGGAAATACTTAATGAACCCATTCAGTGTCCAGAACCCGATTTTGGGTCGATATTACAGCAAGGCTTTGGGCAGTCAATATTTAAGGTATATACTTATGAAGACTTTTTGACATAAATGAAAAGAACGTCAGAAAGTCCTTATAAATATATTAAAGTAAATAAATTCAATGCCCAGAGCCTTGATATAATATCGACCCAGGAGCCGGGTACTGGGCCGTGAAAGGGTGAATAGATATTTGGTCAGTTTTCATTATATTTGTCTGATATGATGATGGTAAAGTTTTAATTGCAAAAATTGGGACCTTGTTGTATTAATAATGTATACTATGTTCAGTTTTACAAAGTCATATTTAAAGATAATATTAAACATCATAGTTATTAATGAGAATTGAATTTATACAGATGCATATTTGTATAAATATATATTCAATGGATTAATGGAGAAGACGTAAAGCTTTGTCCTGAAGAGTTAAAAATGATATTAGTCTCTAACAGTGAGAATAAAATGTTCGTCAAGTCTATATGCACAACTAGAGACAATAAAAAATAGCCATTACGGTTACGATACGGTATGTCTTAGACATATTATATTTTTTTACAATGAGTAGATTCTACACCTACTAAACTTCTTGACATGTTTTATCTCAGTACAAATGCATCCGATGCAAAGAAACTGCTGTCCAAATTAAGTTAATGTGACGTTGGTGAACAAAGAGCATACATCCGGTGTATTCTACGAGAACAATTGTACTACAGAGTACGTGAACAAACCATTTGTAATCAAGCTTGAAAAATGAGATTATTAAATAAATAAACCGGATTTAATTTCCTTTTTTGAACAAAGCAACAAAACTAATCTTGGACATCAAAGTGTACTAAAATTATAATACGAATAAGTTAGCCCGCTAGTATACTAGCATCCAACAATAAAGTAGTGTGTATTAATAGAAAGCGATGCACTTGAGAATGATGAATGGGAGCAAGATAATCAAAAGGCAGTACTCAGTACTGCCTTTTGATTTAAGTTGCCGGTACGGTAGCTACATACAATACAGCGTCGGACAGATGTACTGGCAGATCATAGCGGCACTGTCTTTGACGTCGTTACTTATACTCATTGTCGTTACTCATAAAGTACTGATAAGTTTGACGACGAACTCGGTTTTGTGAAACCATTCAATTTATATCTCATATACGTTTTACAGAAAATGCTTAAGTTCCTTGTTGCACACCGCCAATGTAACAGGAGTTCTGTTCCTCTTTATTATACTGAATATTTAACAACTAATGAGAATCTGGTTCTTCTTTTGTGACATTATTTCGGATTTTTTATTAGATGGTATTTAATAACGCGCTATTGCAAGTAGTTTTGCGGTTGTTTTTCCTCAAAAAGGTCCAACGTTTTCGATTCTAATTGCTGCAGTGACAACCACGCCCTGAATTAAAAAAAAACGCGGTACCTATTATTTATATATATTATACCTTTACTACGTCTTCATCAATAGAAAATTCTCGCTGAAGAAGTAAGTGTTTTACAGCATTACCTTCAATGCAAAAACTTTACTCATAGAAAACAAACAAGAGCGTGACAGTACATATAAATGATATTTTACAGCTTATTTAACTGCTCACAGTTCCTCCTGTCGACTTCCTGTTCTCGATGTCAAGTACCATAGGCTAATGTCTAGTCATGCACATGCATTATGCAAACGTAAAGAGAGAATCAATAAAATCTTTGCAGCTGGTCGGTAGAAACGTCAAGTAATTTCTATTTCTAGTGACTATAGAGTACAGATAAATTAACCGTTGGTATTGTCGCCATTAAATTTTTTTCTGTCAAAAAATTGGGCGCCGGTCAAGTGTGTCTGTATATCGCCTCTAAATTTTTAGAGAGAATATCTCCATTTTATTATTTATGTTTACCAAATTTAGGAGATTTTAAAACATCCAATATTACCATGCAAAACTAGATTAAGTCATGTTAAAATTGTTTGCGTGTCAAACGAAAATAATGATACTGGTTACCTGGTCTCAGTATACCTACTGCTAATAGATGGTTCTACCAAGATCCTCATTAGTCATTCCTCTAACGCGTGGGCCGATGGCAATAATTATACTTAGAAAAGTGACGAAATAGGTTTGAAGATGATTCATTTATTAATGAAAACCATGATGTAGTTAAGATACAATTTAATCTGGACGCCATGCAAAACAATGTAGTTTCAAATAATAAGGGTGTAAATCACAAGAGAAGCAAACTATTTATAGCCTTTACGAAATACACACAAAATGGATACCAATCAGTTGAAAATGCCAACGCAGTCTGTACAATTGTGATTGAAAGGCTTTTATAGAATTATCTTTATCTGTGTGCGATAGACGGGTCGGTCTGTCACATTGTTAGGCCATTGATGAACTGACGCGATATTTTGAAATTCGCTGAAATACAAGGCGCAACTAACAATTCAAACTAAAAGCAAGCTTTTATATTTTGAATCTAAATATTTGTGGTGCATACCGATCGGCGATTGGACTGCAGCTAATTTTATGCAGTGTGACTGAGAAATATGAATATCGACAGCAAAACGCGTTATGCTAATTTCAGAGAACGTGCACATAAACAGGTGGCCAATCGTAAATGGTCCAAAGAAAAAATAACACTCATATTTATGAATGTATTCTCATTGGGTGTGAATGAAAAAATAATTTCTTATTTGCATACCACTCCGCAAGGGTGAGTAAAGATTAGTTGAGAAACTTGTGTGTCAATCGTAAGCAAATGTTGCCACAAGTATGTGCACCGGCTTCCACGTCAGTTGCAGAAACAGTGGTGTATGTATATACATAAATTTAAGTACATACATTTATGTATATTTGACGACCCAATTAGCTCAGCGGTAGTTAACGCTGCCTGCTGTGCTATGGGTCCCGGGTTCGAATCCCGGTAGGGACAAATGTTTGTGTGATGAGCGTCAATATTTGTATCCGTGTCATGGATGTATAATATGTATGTATTTACAAAAAAAAAGTATAGGTGTATGTAGTATATCAACCAACTAGTATCCGTAACACAAGCTTCGTTGCTAACCACGGAACTAGATGGCGCTGTGTTATAATGTCCGGAAATATTTATATTTATTTGTTTACATATGCGTGTATAAAAACACGGAAGTGAAATCAACATATTTTCTACCGAAAAAAATATTCTGTTTCAAATATTTCTTTCGTTAGCTAAATTTTAAAACTAGGTAATCATAACATGTAGATTCTTTCAACTAATTTTAATTTCCTCAAGCAATTTATATTAAAAAAAAACAACAGAAACCATTTCATTAAAACATAATGCTTTTAAAATAATAGTTACTATACGAGTACAACATTACGCCATCGAAACTAGAATTATATCTCTATAAATCGTCTAAGTGCGAGGGAATACGCCTGTTTTCATACACAGTGACTACAGATTTACGGTCCTATTCGTAAGGATTTACAGAGGTTCGACACGTGTAAATAAGCTCACTAGTTAACATCGCCTAAATGTGTCAAACCTTAACCAATGATAGTAACGCGTACGAATTTAACCGAGAGATATTCTATTTATTCTCCGAACACTATCCACAGTTGACGGTTCTTTTATTATAGCTATAAACGCATTGGAGTAAAGCAGAGATTTTCGCTGATTTATCGTCCAATATTTATTTTTCACGGTTTACATACTAAGCCCGTTTGTAAATAGGACGGGTTTACAGTAGGGAAACTGGGGTTTCCTTTTTATGTGTTATGTCCGTGCCAAACAACGTGACTTGATGCGACGCGGACATTAATATAATATGGAACATTATCGTAAAACAACGAACTGTAGATGTTTCAGTGTGTCGTGTCAGTTTGCTTCTGTAATGCACCATTATGCTAGTTCAATAGGCAGTTTATAACCTCCGGTATAGCTGTTTTATAAAGCCGTTCTAGTAAAAATCGGTGTCAGGAGGAAGACGTAAAACGTCTTTGATATAATTAAAAACACAGAATCAGCTCACATAGGATGTTAGGTTGTACAGTATAGTATTGATATTCAATATATTGACAGTTATTTTTTCTTATCATAATAAAACCGTAGAGCGTCAAATGTCGACACCTACCATTCTGGATGGGCTTTGTATTCAATGGATGCCTTGTGGGCGTAGCTTATAAACATTGAATGACAGAATTATACCAATGACAAACTATTGAATAAACACCTTAACAACAATTTTAAACAGATTTAATGGCGTCATTGAATGTGACACATTGTGTATTTCATATTACAACAACAATAACGATCAACTCATGTTTATATGAGAATAATGTTTGTCAATGTTTAAGTGGCCTTTAGGGACGCGAGAATTGATAACATTGCGGTATTCAGTTGCAAGCAAGACGGATTGTTTGTGGCAAATATTTGACAATGGCAAGTCATGAGCCAGCAGCAGTGAAGTACTTGACTTAGACAGACAAGCGCGACTCAGCCTTGCCATTCATAATATATTGTTAACACTTGGTAGCAACGCCTACTGCGAGACATGTCAAATTAACTTTTGAAAAACTTACTGTAATAAGTCTCCGCACTCAATCATACACGTGACACGGTATCATATTGTACGTATTAAACCACCTACAGGAACTATATTTAAAGTTAACATAGATGTCAATATTTAATGGCTCACAAACATATTTATGGAGCGTCAAGAATGATGTATTACTTTTTCAAGGAAACATCAACAATTACAGATGCACAATGATTGAATTCAATTCAATTGCAATTCTTGTAATAATCGTAAGTGTAATCAAATACACGTAAGGTCAACCTGGTGTTGTCGTTGCGAAGCTAATTTTGCTAATTAATTCAGTGTCCCTAACCTGGTATAAAGCTTAAATGGCATCATACATAAATAGATATTTAATATAAGTTAACGATACTGCGCATCTTAAACACAATATTCTATCAAAAACGACATTAGGACATCAGTTTTCAGGTTGTTGTGTAACAATATTGGTTTAGCAAGCTGACGCAAGTGCACGGTTAGCTTTTAAAATCATTTAGTGTTTCACTGACATTATTTACTAGGCGGGGCCGATTTCGATGAGACTGTTAAACGATTTGGTAAATACGAACACAATTTATAAAACGGCGATATCTAGCTGGCATAAAATAAGTACTTGAACATGGGTATTTATTTCTAAGACGTCTTTATAGAAACATGTGGGTACATACCTACATAAGTTCCTAATATTTATCTATTAAATGAAGAATTGAATCTTTAGGACAAGATTCATAAGTCCATACCGTAACAGACGCGTGACAAAATGGAATGTATTACTAATACGAAAATAGCAATGACATAATTTGCGCATAGAATAAAATATGTTAATAGCAATACACAACTAATAACGAGCATTGTTAAGCATGAGCACGTTTTAGTGGACTTTGTGGAACAACGACACTTAAAGTTATTAGAAGACCAAATGTTATACGATATGACAGATGAAATAATCTCATTTATACATTAATAGAGAACTCATTCATAGCTTTGATACTCGTGTAGCGGTCACACGCAACGCAACCAGAGGTGATAGTCAGAAATAACTGCCTGTTTCTTCGTGGATGCGCGGTACTTGGCACGAAGTTCACGCACATGCACACTCAAAAAGAAA
The DNA here is from genome assembly GCA_905163465.1 of Craniophora ligustri. NCBI lineage: Eukaryota > Metazoa > Arthropoda > Insecta > Lepidoptera > Noctuidae > Craniophora > Craniophora ligustri. Next base: position 8,613,914 of record LR990965.1, on the reverse strand, counting down.
ACAGTGCAATAAAAAAACAGACAAGAAAAAATACTTTTGATAATGACTTTGTTTTTGAAAATCCGTTCGACGTTGATGACGATACGCTACGGCGATGACACGGTCGTGTATTTAAAGTCTCATCTTTTAGTATACGTACGAGACACTGTTTTATGTTTGGTTGTATTTGTCGACATTCTTCGAATGTACTTGTCTAATACAACATAATTTAAAACTTGGCACAGCACTGTTCCAACTATATTTCAGTCGGTACTTTCCGATTTTAAACAGATTGCTTTTTGATTTTATTGCTCTGAAAAACAAGTGGAATTATTGGGACAAATTCAACACCAGTGAAGTCTTTAATTTAAGTTAATCTATGCACACTGACGTTTTTACGTATTGACATGTATGTTCTTTGAAAGGTAATGGCGCTCTATAAAGTTCGCGATATAATTATTAAATAATCTTTATGTGAGGTAATAATAGCTTACATTTATTTCAAAATGATTCGGAATACGTTTTTCTCGTACCTATTTAATTATTAACAAATCGTTAAACTTTTGGCTTCAGCAGAAGTGTCAGGCCGTCGCGCCATCTGTACTAGTTGGAACACACAGTCGAGATATTTGTTAATCGAATGTGACTGGTAGAAACTAAAACTTTATTTATTTTGGCCGTTAACAGGGGTAGATGAACGCTGCAGAAATTTGGCTAACATCCCAATCGTTATTATAATTCTAGTAGTCATTTCTATCATGTAATTTTGTACTTACTTTAATTCATAAATAATTATTGCTATACTGTACCTATCTATAGATTATAATAATTAATATTAATTCAGTATTTAGCACATGTTGCCATTAAATTAAACAGATGTGTAATTTGAGGCAATTTAAATTAACCTGTATTTACATTTAGATTTATTCAATGACACACATCGGATTTGTTAAGGAGTAGCCATTTCCCATACCTGCATTTGAGTAAACAATTCAATTAATTAAAATCTGATTAGACAATTTAAAAGACAGCAGTATTTACATAGTACATTGCGACAGCTTTCGAATATTTTCTTTGGCTTCATATTAATAGGTGTCTTTTAATTATTAGAAAAATTGTGGTATTAAATGAGTCGATAACTCTGAAGAACTTTGACTACCTTGAATAAATTGCTTAGTTATAGTTCCTACCACAAAGTATATTTACTAAGAAAATAGTGAATATGTAAGAGCACAGAGTGGATATTTTCACAAGTACTTAAAAAGTAATGGAATGCGCTAAAACTTAGTAAACCTCACATATCTACTATTAAGCGATACTCTGGTTACTTTAATTGTCATTTTATGTAGGTATAAGTAAGACTAGCTTACATCATTGACGATAAAATTATATAGGTATGGACAACAGTTCTTAATGTTAATGCTGTATTGTCAGAGGTCGTTCTGTAGCTTAGCTAATCATGAGACTGTAATTTCGATGTAAAACTGTGTTTAATTGCATGTCGTTAAATAGGTGTGTTATTTAAGATTGTTCATGGATGATTTCAGATTAATAAACATTCTTTGAATACGAATTAAGTGTACTTTAACACTGCGAAGCTAACGTTAGGAATTTGTATAATTTGTTAAAAATTGTCGTGAGGTGTCACTGTTTAGATAATATACGGAAAAAGATTATCATCCTCATCATCATCACATCAACCGTTAGATGTCCACTGCTGGATATAGGTTTCCCTCAAAGATCGCCACGACGCGCGACGCGACGGACGACCGGTCATGCGCCGCCCGCATCTAGCGGATTTCAGCGTCCTCGTCCATCAGGTTATAACGTAGGTACTTTATTTTTACACTCTTGATACGAAGTTATTTCATAGAAAGGACCAATTAATTTCGCTGTTTACTTTCATCAATGTCTAAGATAACCTTTCAAATATTTTCTCTTAGCCATCACAACCCCCAGTTAACCCTGCTTTAACTTTATATTAATTTGGTTTGATTCCACAGTCAAACAGTTTGTACAGTTTTGTGGAACATTATGTTACATTATAAGAATACCATGTATCTTTATAAACTTATTAAATAAAATAAAAAAAAAAATAAACCTATCACATATTACAAATTTTGCATAAACAGTAGGTACAATGATACATTTGAAAAATATTATTATAATTTACTTATTATTGATCTAAGAAACTTAAAAACTCCGGTGTAGTCTTACAATCAGTATTCGTTGCGGAAGAACAGACAAAAATAAAACAGTGCGTTCCATTCATAATTCATACTCAAATGTAGCTTGAAACTTTTTGCGAAGTAATATTTTTGTACTGGGAAAAAACCCACGGAAGGGGGGAAATTTATATCTCTACTCTCTAATTTATATTTCTATCTACTTATAAGTGGAAGATTTAACGTTCGAATTGTGATCTCTTAAAAAATTAAACAGATATAGCGTCATGACATGTCATACAATATTATGACAAATAACCGATAAGTAAAGACATAAACGAAATTATCATAAATTTACGATTTGTTTCTACTAAAGTTCCTACCTATTTGTAGTCACCACGACAATACACTCATAAGAATTCGACTGTAAGAAGGAATGTGATCTTAACATCCGCGGATACCATAACGAATACAATGTATGTAAGTTTAGGGCCGGGTTTTAAAAGTCTTACAAGATATCCATTACAAAACCAGTACCATCTTGTTAGATGGTACTGGTACACCGACTCCGTCAAAACGTCACTTCTCTTGACATGAACACCAAAGGCGCACTTTTATTGATTATAGGGCAAAGAAACACATCGGACCACCCACGGGGCCTAGCGCCTAATTGAGTGTCGAGCTCATTGTCCACATGACAGAAAGTTCAAAGGTCCCTAGATTAAATATCAATCAATGGGTTTTTTTTATAAAATTCATCATCTCTTGTCTGAAGAATTCTTTGTTTGGGCATGAGGTTTTTTTCTTACCTATATACTCAATAGATATACCATTAAAAGAAGTAGCGTAAGAAATAGCCTTCGAAATTGACGCTGATGATAATTTCAGTTAATCTGACAAAAAATCACGAAAATTATATAGAATTCCCGGTTCCGTTGATATGATTTTATAATGGGTAGAAATGATCAGAGGTTGAGTCAAGTCAATAGAGTTAAGTCTGGGCTAAACTTAATTAAAGTAAATTCATCATAAATAACACGGGTGTGTAACAATAAATATACTTTAAAGGACATTGATGAGCTGCTAATTTATTAAGCAATCAAAATAATAATGTACATAATTACCCGTCCACTTCAACTTGACCACAAATATTTTATGACATGTGATATCAAACATGCAGTTATAATAACATCCACACTTTCTTTGACCGACGTTTTAGTAATTTGGTCGTGTTATGTCAAAACGGTTGCGTTACTTTTTAAACACAAATTGATTGATTGGCATTTTGTTGCATTCAATTATGTCATCTATTTATAAATAACTATGAACGATTCGACCATGACTCTTGAAGGGAGACGTAAAATTCTCAAGTGTATAGGTACTTAAAATCTAAACGAATGGTTAGTAAAATAGCTGGTTACCGGCCCAGCGATGTTTAAATAGAGTTCGATGTTTGGTAATAAATATTCTAAGAGCAACCTTATCAAAAGTTATCAGTGACTCACACTTTATTATATTTGGCTCGTTTTGGCAGGCATATAAGACAATGGCGAAGTCATTGAAAATAAAAGTTTTAAAAATAGCCACATCCGAATTGAGAACTTCATCCTTTTTGAAATCGGTTAAAAACGAACTTGTCTTAAGTACCTATTCCAATGGGTTCTTTTTTATAAAATTCATCATCTCTTGTCTGAAGAATTCTTTGTTTGGGGTTGAGGTTTTTTTCTTACCTATATACTCAATAGACATACCTACCATTAAAAGACTTAGATTAAAATACCTTGGTCAGTGGTATAATACCACTGATATAATATACTTAATACCTAAACCTAGTTTTGCCATTCAAACATTAACAGCTTATAATGCTGTATATTATTTCTTATATTTTCATTTGTTTTCATTGCCCTAAAGATAACCTGAAAATTGTGAAACTATAAAATATCTTTAATTCTAACTTTTTCATCAGTAGGTACTCTTTCAGCCATATGTGTAGGAATTCGGTAGAGGCAATAATATCAAGATTATGAATAAGATAAATAGCGGTAGCAGAGATGAAACAAACTCAGAGATTGCACGAACGAGCACTTAATTATGGGTTACCAACGCAATGAAAACTTAATTCTATGCATTGAATAATTTCGATATAATCTAGCGATTTGATTAATGCTGATATGCATTTAAATGCAAACATAGTTAATTGTTTAAACAATGTATAATACGGCACATACAAAAATTACATGCACTTACGTGAATATTAGACATTGAAATAAAATTACCTACATTGTACGGATTTCATCGCGATACATTATATTTTTTTCCATTTTGTTAGCTATGTATGTTATCCTGATCAAAATTGGAGAAAATTTAATCCGGTTAATTAAAGTCGTTCAAACATCTGCCTCAATTTCACAAATCCCAACAAATTAATTATTAGTACATTGAGTGCAAATAATAATACGAATCGATGATCGATGGAAGTTCTAATCACCGTCTTTCGGGCCGAGAATCTTTATTGATTCTTAAACATGGTGACGCTTATTTGTATAATTCAAATATTTGCTTCTTTAACTGGAGCCATTCATTCGTTGTTCAAAAGAAGGTCACTTAGATGTCGCAAGTACTACTGTAACTTACGCAATAAGTTTAAATTAAAAATGTGGATTAAGTTACGCCCGTCATTAATCTGCCCACATCAAATCGGAACTATTATTACGAAATTGAAACAACGCACACTTCCTAAGTATTCTTGAGAATGAGATGTAAGTACCAACCACCTACATGGAATAAGATAATCTTTATATCGAAGGTGAATCGGCCGCCCACAGCAGCGGCAAAAACTACAGTCATCAGCTTACATCTAACAAAGGTAGCCGATTCGCTGGCAGTCTTAGTCAGAACGCCCATAATGACGAATATGGACATTTGTACAGAACTGTGTAGGTGGCACTTAGAACCCGGCCCCTGCCCTTATATGGCGCTATGAAAAGTTCTATCGATATACCTAGTGATGGCTGTATAAGTGACCAATTTGGGGTTTAACGATAAGCGACTTTCAAAAGAACTTAAGATAAAATCAAATGAATAAGTTTCTTATACAACCAAAATCACTGTTTTTAGCTTCCTATACTGGGATCAAAAGTCATCTTCAATAGATGTCGTAGTTTCAAACCTACGTTAATCCTATTTAAAACTTTCTCGGCTTTCGGATCAAAAGAAAAGCTCATATTGACATGTGATAGAAAAAATAACATTAATTATCGCATCATTAAAACGGCGTTGCGTTATTAGAATTCATTCGCATCGCATTGCTTTAATCCGAGTATAATGGTGTAACGGGTATGCGATAAAGGTTGCCGGTGTTAAATAGGTAGAAGAGAGTAAATGGCCAAAGCAAATCACTTTAGATCAGCTTCAGTAGACGTAGTTGGTACAAATGTATGTACAGAAATAATATCGCATTTAAATAAACACACATTGAACGCCCCAAGCGATGTTTGAGCGAGTCAAATTGTTTGCTGGACTATAGCCGAAGCAAATAATGCCAGTAAGCTCATTGGGAGATAGTACACTAAATTATACATTACATTCGTATAAACGGTACGAGGACAGGTTAAAAAATTTCTTACAGAACACCTACTTTTCGGTCGGTGGCATGTTTTAAGGTATTTCAAAAAAGTTAATCATTTCAATCATCAGTAAGTGAAAAAATTTAGAATCATTTCTGCAGAAGTAATTATATTTGGAAACGTACACTTGTTTGAAAACAGATTTTCTAATAGTTTAATACCTTATTTGCAGCAGATATGCATTAGGGTACAGCAATCTAGTCAAAATGGCAGTTCTATTAAAATTCCCAATTTGGCGCGATTATGAACATTGAAATATTAGATTGGATTATATGAAATATCGATGGCAAGTACGAGTAACGAATCAGATAGTTATAGCCACAAGACCATATTTCATGCAGTGTATGACCCATTGTGTCTAGTCTTATGACAAATTACGACTGCTAGCCCGACAAGTTTACCGTCGATGACAATATTGTAGGTACAGCGCAATGAAATTGACATTTGCATGGCAGATGTAGAATTCAGGTCATAGAAAACTATTGAACATCAGCTACTGTTAATTTTAGATACCTTTCCATTGCCACAAACGCTTGTTTTCTTATGAGAAACGTCCGATAGAATAATAACCTGCGTATTTATAAAAGCAAAAGAATAATTCTAAGTCACGGATTCTTATTATTTTACTAACTACTTATAATAGTTAACGGCACAAAGTAAAGAACTGTTGTCCATTACAGTTTGATTAACAATTTTCTATTTCATTGTGCTCACTTGATTAGACTGATAGAAGTGTCAATACAATAAATTGGCCTTCCAGATAAGTCACACTATATACCTCCTTCAGTTACTATTATTAATCACTGGGCGCCATGATTCTTGTCTTAGCAGTCCCGTTAACCTTAGGACCCACCTTTGTAATACGCTTTATATTGTGCTCTGAACAAAATACCTAATAAATGGCGTCACAATTTAGTATCATAATGAAGATAAAAGGATCAGTAGCTAACACAAGGTCGCATATTGTCAACGTTACGCACGATATTAACCACAAAACAAGCTGGCATATTTTTAATTTCAATAGCTATACTACCTTCTTGTTAGTAAGCATTCATGTTTAAAACATGCGTGTGGACAGTGTTGAAAGTAAACTGTAACCTCAAACGCGCCCAGAACTTGTCACGAAATTATGGACTGATTTTATCCTAATGGTCGGCAGTTCACGATCTTTAGATAATATGAATTTTTAATTGGCGTATTAAGTGAATTTGAAGGAATGTGACGAGACTGATATTATTATCATCTACAGGAATGTTTATTTTGATATAATAAGATTGCCTATATTTTTAGTATTTAGTTTATGTAATCTTTGATTATATTCGCTGGCGGACCAGTATGGGTATAAACCGACCACCCACTGGATCCGAAAAAAAAACAATAACCGACAGTCTAGTCTAGTACAGGGAAATAAGAGAATAGAATTGGTCCTGCAGGTCTACACCTTAGGACAATAATAATATTGTTTATTATTTTACATAGTCAAATATGTACGTTAAACGAAGTTTGTCCTATTTAAATTTAAAAATAGCATTCATGATCCTAAGCAAACAAGTATGCAAAATTAAAGCCACAACACATTTTGAAATTATGAATACAAATAGGTCTAACAACAATGGTCAATGGCTGACGTCTTTGGCAAATTGCAGCTGTTCTGCACAAAGAGGTGGATCATTGACGCTAACACCGACCACGCTTCTGAAACACGAGACGTCTGCAACCACTCTGACTGCCGGCACACTTAACATGCTATAAACAATCGAATACCTAAAATAGATTTTATTACCAGAGCAATTGAATTCAATGTCGGTGCAAATGATACTACACTGTTCATTGTGGAATATTTTACTTCATATAAGATTCTAAAAGCAGTCTACTTAGGCTTATTGTTGATTGACAGTGCGCTGTGAGAATGAAGGGTTTGTATTCTACTTATACAGGACTTGCGGTTAAGTCATAATAGAACAGTTATTTTATTGTCAGTGATTTAGAGATTTTAGGTCACGCTTTGGACTACTCAACATTTAAATAAAGTTTCTATGCATGTAGCACGCATGTTTCGTTGAGTCAACTAATGGCCAGATGACTACTACACAATCAATAGCCTCTAATTCGCGCCGACTATGTCAAAGGTCCGCCAATTTAAATAACAGATCGATACTCTGTTATTGCGAAGACTTTTGATAAATAGACATTTATTGCTTAGGAGCTATGTTTTAACATGTTTCTCAGGTTGGTCCATTGTCATAAAAATTCTTCAGCAGGCAACAATAGGCAGTACATTAGTAGCAAATGTGGAACAACGACAGGAAACAAGAGAAACGTTTGTTAAGACTACGCATCGCATGGGACGTACAAAAAGAGGGAAAAAGCAACTAACGGTCATCCCTTTGTCTTCGCGAGTAGAAGAAATCATTGAGCAACGTGACGATTGTTTTGCAAGATACAAAGATAATGCAATGCACCTTGCACTTGTTTGCATGTAAATACTTAGGCGTTTCTACTTCTAACATGATTATAAATATACATCATGTAATTTGCTGTGTAACGTGTAGGAACTACGTTGTATAATAGGAATACCTTTGATCAACAATTACAGTATTCATAGTCTCAGTTGGGCACTGTATTACATTTAAAAAAATATAATATTTAAGTATTACATAAGTCATTGATGTGAAAACATCAGACAATTAGGAAATAGGCATTTACAAATTTATAGCATTTGTGAGTTCTTTTTATCATTTTATTTATTATTTCCTTATCTGTGTTCTCTCCGATACTTAGTATCTCTCCTTCTCTTTATTTCGTACGATATTCAATATATTAATTTTTACTTCATCTATTCTGTAAATGAACCATTAATATTCTTATAAGAGGGAAGAAAGTAGAGCTTTATTTTACTTTCATTAAATTCTACTGTAGAAATCAATATGAAATTATAATTCTGAACAACATTATGACTAGCTAAGAATATTTTTGTTTAAATTAGGTAATCAAAACTGCTTTTATACAGTCAGGACAGAAACGATATTTTGTTAAAAACACGTGTTATCGTTTTTTTTCTGAATTTTATTTAAGATATTTCTAATTGAATTTAGTAAATGTATTAATCTAAATATATATAACTAAAAGGTGATATATGATCTATCAACGCACAGCCCAAACCACTGGACGGATCGGGCTGAAATTTGACATGCAGTTAGATGTTATGACGTAGGCATCCTCTAAGAAAGGATTTTGAAAATTCACCCCCTAAGGGGGTAAAACGGGGGTGTAAAGTTAATATGAAACTTTTATTTTTTTAGTTAAATTGCTAGTTTAAAATAGAAGATTTCTGAAAATTAAGTTAACATACATTTTCTAGTGGCAAACCCCTGTACAGACTTAATAATAAATTATACATATGTATGTAATTCTAAATGAAGTATAAGTTATTTATTTCTACTGTATTGTATTTTCCTCGTATGTAGCAAAAAAAATATGTATCCATTGGCGGTAAGCATAGATTACAAATTCACACTCGATGTACCCTCGTCAGAAATCTGTCACTTTGGTCCCTTAGTGATCAATGTACTATACTCATAGATCAAAACTATCAGTATTTAGGTATAATAAAACAAATACGTCATAAGCTATTTATTATACCCAAAGGGAGACTTCAAATTGATGCAGGTTAAAAAAGAAAAGAAGTCATTTACGTAACGTCTTCTTATTTTTTTTAAATATGCAGAATTTAAAACGAAAACACTTAACGTCCTACAAAGGTATGAAAGTATATTCCGCATATGGGCAGATGATAATAAAATCTCAAAAGCGAATTGAAGACACAAAATTGTACTTTTGCCGTTTTTACAGTAACTGGTCGACGTTAACCTAATTAAAACGTGTTCTCGGCGATCAGCTGGTTCTAGGTCACTTACTGTTAACTGAACGTTTTCCTGGACTCATGGGGTATTACTAAGTAAGTATTATTAAATAATTGTTTTTGCGGAAAATAAAACAGTAATAATGTGTTTATTATTTCTAAAACACATAAACAAGCGAATCATCATCAATGGATAGCCACTTAGCCAATTTGGCGAGGTTTAATAAGCAGCTTCATTGGTTCTACTGGTTTCAAATGTCACTGCTGTCTACTGATATTCTCTCCAGAACTTCTCACTTAGTGAAAAATGTTCTTGTCTTTCTCAATGGCATTTTGAGTAGAAGCCCCCAATCTTGCCTACATTGCCATAGAAATTAAATATTCTACGTGCACTTCAAAACGATCGTTGACTAAACCGTTAATCAGAATTTCAATTATAGACTACGGCTAGGGTCTGGACAGTCGTAAAACAGCCGTGACATCACTTGGTTTAGCGGAGACGTAAACCGAATTTATAAAATTGACCAATAGTCAATGCCATTCATCTACATCTAACAAGACAAAAAACACACGAATCTAACACTTTTTTATAGTTTAAGGACTATTGAAGATTACCTCATCTGTGTGAGCGCCCCTCATAAGAATTGACGTCATCAACAAAGGAACTGCGATTGAATAATAGGGGTCCCTTTGATCAACACAAAAGAGAACCTGTGTAGGAACAGGTAGGTACGGTTATAAGGCGACAGGTATGACTTGATCTTTCTATCTATTTTTAATTCTGTTCTTATTTCATTTTGTACATTTGCACAACAATTTAAATTTTGTTGATATTTTGTTATATGTAAATTATTAGCAAAATTGTTGATAAACCGACATAATATTAATATTCTGAATAGTGCAATCACACCAGACGATTTGGAAATGAGCATACGCAAACGCCAAGCATTTATTAGTTCAACCACCTTATCTGCGTTCTCGCTGTAACATAGTTTATTCAAAGAGTCTTCGTGGTTTCCGGTCATAGATTACTTAAATTTATTATTCACTAGATATTTTTGATACAGCAAAATAAACAAGTTCTAATGCTGCTTATAAAATGTTAGACACACCGTGTTTGTTTACATGATTACTAATCTTTTTAGCGACCGGATAGTGATGTCATGCCTCCACTAACGCTAGTCTCTATCCATTCCAGACTTAGCAGTAATAAAGCTTAGGAGTAGAAAAACCTAAAAGAATTGAGCATTCAATAAGCATAATACTTACTAACCGCAAAATTGGCGGCAGCTGTCGCTTGAGAACAAAATACTATATTTATGCGCGGTCGTAGTGGAACAGATTCCGCCTTTACAAGATTTATTACAGAAAATCTAAGGGGCTGAAACTAATCACTTGTCGCCGTAATAATTTAATGTGTTGATGTCTGTTTAGGAGCAGGCATGCATCAATATAATCAAAACTTCGTAACTTCTGTATCTTGCATTTTTTGCACAAATCATTCTCTCACATAGGTACCTACACACTACGTGTGCGTGCAACAAACTGGAACTTAGATCCTTAAACGCAATACACACGTCACGATTAGAAAATGCAGTGACAGTTGTGACAATCAAACGTGACAACCAAGTTAGCAGGATGGCTAGGTGACACAAATTTACACCGATTAATTACACAAGCAAAGGTGACTGACCGGATAAATTTTATTTAAGAAAATGAAATGATGTCGATATTTGTAATTTTTATTCAATTCCACAGAGAAACATTAGCGATATATGCAAATAATGTCCGCACAATCACCAAGTTCAAGGCTTTAGAAGCAGACATAGCTATCCACAACGTTCTTATATCAAAGCATTAGAGTTTACATCGGTCACGATTGTTGCGAATCGCTTACGATGAACGTTTCAAAACTGCAATCACATTGTTACGTGTCGACGGACGGCAACAACCTGAATGTACCGTTAAGCGAGCTGCGCAAAACTGACCTAGTGCCGGGAAAGTTATCAGGGACGACCGTGTTCCGTTTCACGACCCAAGCCGAGCCCAGCATTCAGATCAATCAAGACGACTACATACATATTAACCTCAACTTTTTTTGCAATTCTTGGAAGGAACATTGGGTCATCAGTTCGAGATAATATCGTCAGAAATCAAATCGCTGATGTCATGCAACAGGACGTTCTAATGGTAATTTTAGTAGATCAACCCGAGACGCTTGTTTCATTATTAGTTATGAAATAGCCAACGGTGTCATATCATTCTCTGTTAATGAACATTAATTCGTTGCAAGTGGAACTGATTCAATTGCTATCACCCATGTAGAGGTGGCATTGAACTTTGTCGAAACAATTTGTATCAGCCGGCTTGTAAATGTTCAGACGGTAAGTTCAGCGAGTTCTCTATACCTAACGGAAAAGTTCGAAACCGGAACATATTTGATTGCCAATTGCAATGTAAAAAGCAAGTACGTTATAAACTAAAATAATTTAAATATATTACTTCTGAAAACTGAACAAATTTCATAAGAGGTGTATCAAGGATATTCAGATGCATGGATAAGGAGTGTTGTATATTTATAGTTGCACGCGGGGTCGATGTTCCTCGCGCGTCTCCCACGCCGCGCTTGCCCGGTTCGATGGGATCTACAAATCAGTTACACGATGAAATACTCTATTCGCATGCTAATCTAAAATAATGCTACTACCTACTGCTGCTAAGGCTTCGAAGAAAAATAATTATAATAATCGTCAAAATAAATAAGGGTACACAATTAATTAAGCCTATTTGTGTGCCAATTTGTCTTTACAATTAAGGTCGAGATTTGTCCAAATAAATCAGATCTGATCGATAGCTAAATATGGTTTGAAAAACAAATAGGTCAGTAGTGTACATAAAAGCTTATTTGGCATATCGCTGAACTGATATATCTTATTACTGTGAATCAAGAAAATTAAAATTATTCCGACAAAGAGGTTTATGGTACCAGTTGCGAACAAAGTGGAATACATAAGATTTGGCTGTCCGAATAAAATAAAGGATAGGTATTTGGTATCCTAAATATAAGAATTTGTTTGACAGCAGCTGAAATGTAAAACCAGTGATTCAAATACGAAGCATTTGAGTAGATTTTAAAGAATAAAACAAACAAAATGTCTAGTAAATCGTGTAAAGAATATTGACAAATAGCCCTCACGATCCGTACACAAATTGTTACTGACACTTTAAAGGTTTACAGAGATTTCCTCGATAGGATTTTTTTATATTTCGGATATTATTGAGGATCTCGACTTTATTTCAAATCTAAACACGTGCAATCTGGCATAATCCGAGTACGTATATAAAATGGTTATATAGAAATTGGATAAAACACTGGTAGCAGCGGTAGTACAGAAGAAAATGTGTCAGAAATAGCTGTTGGTATTCAATTTGATTCAAGTAAACATAATAACACGTATGATGATGGTGCGAAACTGGAAAGCTGAAAGCAGGCAAGTGGGTTCGTTAATACAACTACCACATCGTGCTTCGCCTATTACGGTGTCCAGTGCGTGTAGGCACTTTATGTCCCGTATGTTCAATAGCCCCAAAATGTAGATTACATTATTTGTAGCATCAATGTGGACGTTCGAACACTGAGTCATGTAATAAAAAATGAATATGCAAATTACAATGTTTCGAAGACGTAGAATAGGTGGAATAACGCCGTACTGTTTACAAAATGGCAACAATAATGAAATTACGGCTCGTAAGTTCTAAATAATTTTAACACGCGAACCTTATAGCTCTACGTGCTAATGAATAAAATAGTAGCATGTTTAACTATGTTGTGCAACTAAATATATTTACGAAATGACACACTAAACGGAAATTCCAAGTATTTTTCAATAACCCTACATACAAATTCTACAGAAAATAATTAAAAGCTATAGAATGTTAGTCCAGTGTCATCTGTAGTAGCTCATTCATAATTTTAGAAGATTAAAATAGCGGTCGTCTACGACGATAGTGAAAAATGAAACAGGTGATACGAAGACTTCTGAAGGCAAGATGTGGGATGACAAACATACTTCGGTCGTTCAACTCGGTAGGAACTAAAGAATATGTTTTCTGGCGACTGGCTGGCTGGATTATATATTATAAATGTTTGTAAAAGAATCAAATTCTCTAAACCGAATGTTACATCCAATTTATGTCGGTTTTTTTATCTTATATACGTTTAATTAAACAACTGATGACCAAACCCTGACAGAAGTGACATTAGTGGCTCATGGTGGCAAAAAGTATCATTTTTCTCTTCTAACATATTCGTGCAAAGCAAAAATAAAGTTACACTGACTAATTACTGCTTGGACAGAGTCCCAACCAGATAAACACCTAAACCTCAGCCAAAAATACACAAGATGGCGTCGAGTTCATAATAAAACAATTTAATGGGCCAGCGCGCTTTCCGCGGTGACGAAATCTGCGCCGACGCATTCTAGTTGCGTAACTTGAAACGCGATCTGAGCAAGAGAAAACTGTTTAAGGTCAAAATAATTACTGTTTATCTATAGACTGAGTCATCAGTGTCATCAGACAACATCCCTTAAAAATTAAATTCCCATTTTATGTATCTAATATCAGGAGTTCGTGCACCAATAATCACAACCGTGAAATGTGATTCAGAATTAAGGTTAGAACCGGCGTCAGGTTCATGGTACATTGATTACCATAAAATATTACCTACCTAATATTTTTGCTCTAGTAACTATTAATACATAAATCACTAGGGGGCGATGGACAACAAACGAATCTGACGATTGTTTACGCGCGAGTGCGACGGACGGGCGCGGCGGAAGCTTGGCGGAACCTCGCGTCATTGGCTCGCGTCTGCCGGCCCAAACCTAAAACTTGGCCACCATCGCCATGCCACGCTTCATTCATGGCACATACCATCCGCTAAACATACGTCATATCCAAGATAACAATTATACTGAATCAAACTATACATAGTCATTATAAATATGCACACAAACAAAAGTTGAACCAGAGTCAGATAATAGTTCAAACCTTTAATTCTAAGAGCATCGACTTAAGTAATATAAGAATAGACCCAATATACCCATTATTCAGTGCAATGCTTTAGATTTAATGAATTGACTAGATTTATCGTGACCGGAGACAAGTAAGGAACCATTTAGGCACTCCCATCCTGAGCGTCTTGTAATTTTTATTACGCAGTCAACCCCGCCCTGCATTGTTGTGGGGTTTAATGAGCGTATGCTCGTGCCGACCGTGTTCCTGTTGTGTGTTACCGAGTATAAAAATACATTGGATACGGTAGACATTATTTTGTTTTAAAGGAATTTATTTAAGATTTTATTTTGCCAGAAGAAATAAGAGCTACGTTAGTACGTTTTATAGTGTGTCCAATCGAATATTACCGTCTTGTCATTTTGTTGTCACCGTACAAAATAAATACAGGAGACTAAAACAACGACGACTTACAATAGCAGAAAGCATGTGACATAAACGAAGACACTAGATAACAGGCTATTTGGAAAATAGATGAATAAATTAATGGCTACTAGCTTAGTTAAGAAATCTTGGCACTTATTAATCTACAAGCAAAAAAAAAATGTGTGTATTAGTGTACACACGTAAGAAGTGAAACTGCTTTATGACATCATTTTTGGAAAAATTATTTACTATTTACAACTTCACAGAAATTGGTTGAATAAAGCTAAATTAGATAAAGTTTATGCAAAAGGCTTTTATCATAATAGACATGCATTGGTTAAACTAGTTGTTTTCCAACTGTATTTTATGATTATTGATATAGGTAATTATGGTATCTACTCGAATAACATTGAATTTAAAAAGAGCGTTTGAATTAATAGTCTTTGATTTGTAGCTCTGTCACTTCCAAATAATAGTGGGAACTAATTATAATCTTCTATTTATCAAAACGTCGATGTCTCAACCAATAGCAAGTTCTCAATAGAAAAACAAATGGTCTTGGTGTATTGGAAAAGGTATAGTTTTTAGTTGTCAAACAAACATCATGTTGCGCGTAACGCAAAAATGTTACACTACATTTTTTTCCAACCCCGATAAAGTAGTTTCACTTCAATAATTATTACAAATACCAGACAACAGTTCACTTGGGCTTTTTCCGAGATTTACAGTGGCAGAGGTCAGGTGGTAAATATTATTGCAAAATTGGACTCGGAAACATACCTGGAACAAGAAGAAGTAAAATTATTATGATTATTCACTATACCAACATATCGCAACAGAATTTGTTGGAACCTAAATAACGCATCCGTATACCGAACCGCCTCCAGATGGTTTATAAATACACAACGCCATGACATTAAAAATATCCAATTAATTCGTATTAAGTCCTATTTGAAGATCAGTTTCAAGCGAATTTAATCTTTAAATGTAAATATACAAGGTTCATAAACCCTGCTTTTGTGGAATGCTGCTTCCAGACATATCAAGACGATGGCAGTGTAAGTCGTTACAGGGTTCCGGCTTGCGTTTGATATTTTTGCTCTAAGAATATTTTTATTTAGAGCATGAAACTAAAATTCAGTTAATGATTCAGCAGCCTAATTATTTCTAGACTGAACATTTTGCAAGTAGTTTTAAATTAATAATATTTTCCCAGAGTGAAACATTAAGACAGCACATTTAGTAAGCTTCATTAAAATAACATAGATGTGGTGAGTAATAATAACAGGCAAAATATTGTTCAAAATTCAAAGGGGAGAATTTTATCACAGGCACAATGAACGAATTATAAAGTCACCGCTAAACTATAATAAAATGCAGGATAGATCGATGTGGACGCATGCGGGTTGGAAGCAAAAATTAATGGCTTTAACAGTTATTTTTTGTTATTGTACAATGAGGATAGCAGTAACAATGTAGAACAATACTTTTCAATTTTATAATTGAAGCGATCACGAGCTCCGCTGTGTGTACAATTCGTGATAGTTTGTGGCTAAATGAACCATGATGGTAATATGTATGTCTAATCTAATCTGGGCCTACAAAAACAATTCTATGGGTCGGTTACCATTCTTAGATATTGAGACTTTTCCGTGCCTCTGAGCGCACTTTCATGTGACAGTTATTTTACTAATAAATATCCATGACAATCGTAATAAGTCGTAAAAGCCAGAAGAGCCAGACAATCAATGTATCCAAAGGATATCGGTATCGCTGTAGGCTTGATAGCAGTCGCTTCATGTGTATTGCTGATACTCAGTCGCATCTTTTGACTGGAATCCGATCCCAGCATTGGTGGCAAAAGATTATCATGATTTTTTTTTAATGTTCTAAATGTTATTTTGTTTGTGTGTTGCATATAACTAAATTCAATTAGGTAAGTACCTCTATATACAGACGAATCGATATTATAAGATAAAAACGGAATAATGAAATCAAAATCCTACCCTGAACTCGTTTAAAGATTTTTTATTGATAACCGAGTAGAAAAGTAGACATTTTTCGAAGCAATGAAACAAGGTTTAACGATGTTATTCGGTATTATCTCTCTTCTGATAATTCTTTTTAATTTACATCGGATTCTACATAAAGTATTCGAGTAATTCTGTAATGCATACAAATGACCCAACTGGATGAAGTTGGCCAGCATCCAGCGAACAAGACTGGATGCAGTTCCCTCTATTTAAATTACCAGTTTACTTATATAATATGCGTACTCTCTATTTTGTACTTCTCGCTTTGAATCATAATCGCACACGGTATTTTAATATTCATAATAACTAAGTATCTTGACAACCTGTTGTTCGGAACATAAAGTGGCTACATTAGAAACAGGACTATTATCATCATTAGTAGAGAATTACGTAAATGACAAATAATAAAGTTGTCATTAAACTTACTGAGATACTACCTACTGACCTTAGATTAGCACTACAATATTCTCATCTATAGGCAGGTTTGTTAATAAGACAAACAGTAACTTTATATTCATAAGAGGTACCTACCTATCTAAATGTTATTACAATCATCCTAACCTACTCAAGGAATTCATTGTGCTTGGCTAATCTATAAGTTGATAGGTTATGTTATTTAATTTGAAACAATTAATTAACATAATAGGTACCTACATTCCATTTCAGTTCATCGTGCAACGTAATTCTATAAATAGGAATACAACGTTTTACAAAAATTTACCTCTGCGGGGGACTTAAAAGAAACATATCATAGTAGTTTCAAAATGAAATGATGTTGAAAAGCAAAAGTGAGATTTATTTATACAATCTACAAAATTGTATAAACGGTATAAAGTAGAACTGAAGTAATTAAATTAACAGATGACGTCGTGTAGGCGAGCCAGCAAACACGTGAAGTGTTGGTTGAGCTAGAGAGTGACAGATATATCTGTAATATTCATGTAGGAGTGAGATCATAACAATCTATCAGCAACTGAAAGTAGGTAAAGAAGACATAAGCAGACGACTTCTAGCCGCTGAGTCATGGCATCACGACCTTTTTATATACGATCTAGAACAGGACATTATATCGATTCACCTGATATCTATATTTCCTGTTATAAATAATATAATAGTAGCTGTCTTAATTTAAGTCAGTATGGATTTCCTCTGGCCTTGCATGAATAAAATCGAAGTATCTATAGTATATATTATCGTCACAGTCAACATAATAAAAAGGAACAAATAAGAATATTCAAAAATATTTACTTAATGTTATAGGTAGTCATTAGTGTTTGATGTGAGCGATTACAGCTACCGATTAACAAAATGCACAATCGCATGAATGGACCGGTAAACACAGTGCGTTTACCAAATTGCTTAATGCGAAATGAATGGGCCCCTTAAGCCGTCTACACTAGAACTGACGGCAGAGCGGCGCGTGCGCATCCCACACGTGTGGCGCAACGGAGGTACTTTCGTCATGTTTGTGTTGCTTGTTAGTAACGCGTTTCCTATCGATTCATAGAAAGCGAATCCCAGGAGGCTATGTGAAAAAATAAACTGGCATTTTATATGCAGAAGTACCTAATAAGATGTTTTTTTAGATGTTGTCTAACAAATACTGATTAGCATCACTTTGAATACATTACTTTTTTATACCTTTCGCAGAGTTCATATTTCAGAGTACCTATACAAAGCTATGTGTCATGAGCTATACCGACAATCAACAAGTCTTTAAATGTCGACTAGATGGCGCCACCTACGTATGCACGTACTTCTGTAGAAAGTTGAAGAACTAGACCGGCCCAGATTGAACGAATTACGAAGTAATATAATATATAATATGGTATAATTTAATACGCGGTGTTCTGGTTTTTATTGCAAATTGTCAAATAGGGCAATTTTGAAGTAGCCCTGTGCGACTGTAAAGTGTCAATTAGTTAGTTTAGACGACCCTTTTAGCTTAACGCTGCCTGCTGTGCTATGGGTCCCGGGTTCGAATCCCGGTAGGCACAAATGTTTGTGATGAGCATTAACATCTGTATCCGAGTCATGGATATATCTATGCATAATATGTAGTATATCAACCATCTAGTGTACGTAACACAAGCCTCGTTGCTTACCACGGAATGTCCGGAAATATTTATCTATTTAGTTTTTATTTTTTTTATTTTAAGGCACCAATTGGGTTTTTGGGAACCAGGAATTTCCACCGTTTTTCATTATACTACCACAAAATTCTTAAAAAAATATGTTATAGGTATATTACATAATAAAAATCTTTAATTATAATTGAAAACTGTCGTCAATGTAAACATGAAATAACAGGTCAGACAACATGCGCCCGCGCTGCATGGATCGCGATTAGTGTGGAGCGTGAAGGCCGGGCAAGCGTTATCGTAACCACAGTAATAGGATAAGCAATAAATTTCACATATTTTAATTAGACTTTACCTAAATATATACCAAAATTAGGCTGCCGTTTGCTTACATAGCTACTATTACAGAACAAGCGCAATGTAATGAATACAATAATGAATCGCAAAATTAATTGGTTGCGGTAAGATGAAAAAAATATTTACATTTATTAAAAAAAATAATGAACTTCTACATTTCAGTATATCGATAATGGAAAGTGCCTTTTGTGCTACGAGCAAAAATATATCTGCGACAAAGACAGAAACTTCGTAAACGCTAAATACTAGGATAAGGGATAAATAAGAAATGTCAGAAAAAAAGAACATAGCAATACAACTTCATGCAAGAAGACATGTAATATTTTATTCATAACAAGTAAGAAATTCATTTCAATCTGTTTGTTCTCTTTTTATTAGATCAAATCTATATGTAAAATTTTAAATTATTTGACGCGTGCCAAGCGTTCTATAAATTAATCGCATTATTAACTGACACATCTTTGTTCTTTGTCCTACGTCTGACAATTTATCGTAATAAGAATATTATTTTTATTACCTTATTCAATAGGATTCATAAGCATTACATAAGATTTACATTTGTTAGCTGTATTACTAAGTAGGCAACTGGTGGTCGAACAACAATTCTTACAACAATCCAATTCTACGGAGCGATCCAATGGGATTTTCCAGATTATGCAAAACTATCTGTAGCATAATCTTGAATTGTAATCTCATTTGTAACAGAAAAAATAATAACACATGCTAAGTGTTTTTATTTTTATATTGATGTTAATAGAGAGCATTTTTAGTTAGCACAATTTATATCGAAATCGAATAGATTAAGGGGTCTGAAGAAACTAATACCTATGCGAACTAACTTAGCAACCAAAAAGCTGAGTGCTCTGTGTCTGAGACTTGGGTCAAATATACTTTAATACAAAATATTACCTACTAGCACAAATGAAAATGGAATAACGCTAGTAAAATATTCAATAAAATTGAATGCCTACTATTAACGTTACACCAATGGGGATTGTATGTGGACCAAAGGTGCACTTAACCAAGAATCAATAGTCAAGTCGGCTCACCAACAACAAAAACCTTTTTTGTCAAAACAAGAAGATTTATTGGCCTATTGTCCTATGTGGGTCAACGATTTTCCATGTGTCTATACAGTAGATACCTATTTACGTTTCTCACTAACAAAGTAGGTACGGTGTAACTGCTAATGCATAAAACCAGTAAAAGCTTCTACAGTATAATCAAACAACTGACAGTTTTGGTTATTTTCACACAAGAAAGTGTACTTTGAGATATCTTTGCTAAGAATGTTGTAGGATTGATGTCTTAATCTGTAGGTTCTGAGCAATAATTGTGTTATCTAGTGATTTTCGTTTGTTAACCCCTCAGTCAGGTTATAATATAGTTGCTATTTAACAAAATACATGCAGCGGTCACGTCAAACATCGACTAAAATATTGTACATTTATTTGAATGTTATCTTACTAGGAAGTATATAGCAAATGATTTGTTAGAGCGTGACATTTATTGAACTCTAGTTTGTACCTTCATTTTGAGAATATTACCGACAAGTATACCTAGGTAGGTACTGGCTCATTTAGTTTTACCTAAATAAATTAGGTCACCTACTTTTGTTTTTTTTTCTTAATGGCAATCCGGTCGTAGGTAGAAAACAACAAGTTGCAAACTTTATTTGCAATATTGTGAGTTCCAAAATATACGTACAATATTTACTCTGATCAAGATAGTAAGTACGTAAAGGATTCGATTTTTTTGGCAACATTATTTTGATGACTTCAGAACAAGTCCTTGCAAAGGCGGAGTTTAGAACGGTTAAGTCTAGTTCTCACACCACACCTACATTTAATGTTTGAAAGAGATAAAGAAGACATCCGCCGGATCGTGTGAAGGTCCAGTAAAGGGAAGTACTTTGCTAATACCTAGCCGGAATATACCTATATAATTATATATTTGTATAATTAAATATTTGAATAAACTTTAAATCTATCGTGAATTGACTAAGAATGTGATTCAGGTGATCTACATATCACCTGAATCACATTCTCCACATAAGCCGAAACTTTTTAATTGCTATTTTTCCAGTAATTTCGTTTGCTCACACATATTAGTTAGTCCGCTCCTGCTTAGCTGCAGAATATTTGGCAATGTGGTGCCAGACCTCCAGAGAACCTTAGCAGAAGAATCCTTCGACGGTTGGAATCTTGACCTGAATGATCTTAATTCTTTTCTGACATTAAGTATCAAGTCACGCTTTCGAAATAAGCAATATATTGACCTACGGCTGATTGTCAAGCATCTAGCAATACTGTAGGCGTTGAGGGCCACAATTAAACAAAGCAGGTCCACCCAAGTTACCTCTGTCCGTGGGCTGTCAGCTCCCACGCTTTGACTCCGACCTTTTTGTTTAGGTACCAGTTAGCAATCCGTCTTATTTCTATTCGTGTTACAAAGTTGCTGAATATTCACGTATGCTAAGTGGTGGCTTAGAGAGAGCACATAAACTTAAATTATGTTTAGATAGAGTTGTCGTGCTACCTAGAAGGTGAGCGAGCTTTATGCGTATCTGACGTGCGAACTAGTCTTTGTAACTAAACTTATTGATTTATAAATAAATAATAGGTATCAAAGACTATGATTTATCATGTAGTTTCTAGTTATAAGTCTACTTTCTATTAACAATAAATATAATAAAATATCTAAAAATGTACGGAGATTCAATAAATCATATGACCCGCGTAGGAGAACCTAAATGGTGCGATGGTGATATTATCATACCAAAATGTAAAGGCGATATAAGAAGGATTGTTCGGTATCACGCGTAGGCTTCGGCGTTCTACCCACGGGACAGGTTCCCTCGACATTCTGAAGCGATCGATTTTCATTTCAAATTACAGAGCTCACGCGCGGCCTACACATTCTTCCCGACCGCGTTCTTTGTGCGTTCAAGTACACTCTGCATGCTGGCCATCCACTTCACAGTACATTTAAAGTTTATGTCTATATTCCTTTTTTGGAAATTGGTCCCATTTTACACACATGTCGGAAGGTACTTAAGCGAAGAAAATCTGTGACATCCATAAAAAATGATGGCATATTTGCGGTTCGTAGCCGTAGGTAACGGTTCTGTATTACCACCAGTATACATATTTTCACGGCCTTAGAAAAATATCTCTCATTAGCAGAACGATCACGTTGCTGTAGATAAAACTTAGATACCTTGCGGCTGTGTCGTGGGAACGAACGAAGAATAGACGCTCGTATGATCCAGTTTTCTACAGAGATGCAGTGTAGCCTAATCGAGGTCAGCGCGATAATGAGTCGCGTGTCAATATTTGCTTTCTGTGACATTTTCTATAGTAGGTAGGTACCAACCGCTCATACAAAGGATGTAAGAAAGCAAGTGTTCCCTCACTATTCACGTCGGTTACTTTTCAACGTACATGGAGACTTCCTCTTCTCCATGATTCAGCTATGAATAATTGTGGTACATGTATACGGATTTTCCCATCTTGCTTGCATGTCGCACTGAGCCTTTTGCATGATTTGCCTGTCACTATTTAATAGATGCTAATTACATAGCTAGGGGTCTCGTTCTGACAATGCCTGGAATTAGACGTTCTAGATTGTGAAAAAGAAATATTAGTACTGCAGCTCATGTTTTTTAAAAACATATATTTTAGCAGCCATCAGTCGGCTGGTTCAACATTTTCAATCTTTATTACGGTAAAATACGGTTTTATGTTTAATACATTTCAAAATTCTGAGGTCATATTAGATGAACTTTTTTCTCTGATGCTGATCACGCATAAATGATTGTTTTATATCTCGGATACTCCCTACATGGAGACCGGGTCGGATGTATGACACTTAAAATTTATTGTATAATAATGACATCGAAGACTGTTTTGTATCTGCAATTAAGCAACCCACAGCAAGTTACAACGTATCGGAAAGCGACTGGAACAACCTTGGCTTCTACACCTCCACACTACCCACGGCTACCCTCATTTGGTCATCGACGTAGGCGCACCCGGCTAATCGCACACTAAGCAACCTTATAATGACCTAACTAAGACTCACTTTTGTTATAGGGTTGCGGAACCTAGCGACGGCATCAAAGGTAGGTGGCGCCTACGCATCAAAACGCAATAATTGCATTATTAAGCAGGTATATCAGCTATTAGCTCTCGGCATATTTCGATTTCATTTAAACAGGGTCACTAGAACTTGTATTAAGCAGCAACATCAAATTCAGATAATTTGCAAGGTTGTAATATGGCAGCAGTAACTACGCGTTAAATGATCACTTTAATGTTAAACCTCCGCCGATATTTTTCCGATAAGAACAATGCTTACAGGCTATTAAACTCGCTGTTATCTCTTATCGTAGTTTAATCTGCAAATCAAGTGTGTGTAACTTATTTGATAAAACTTATCTATAAATCTGGTCTTTTTTTATTATCCACTTATATTGTTCATATCAGAAAGGATAAAAATTTTAATCTCTCATTGATGTCCCTTTATCTTGTAATATTATCCATATCCAAATACTTATGTTTTATCTGTATTTAATGTTATGATTGACGATTTTGTATGTTTATTTTGGTTAGTGTATTGTTATCTAGCTACGCTTACTGTTCTTCTTGGAATGCAAACAACCAAATAGTTGATTCAATATGTAAACATTGATCGATTGATATTGTTTGACTATCAAATATTCTATGTTATAAAATGTCAGCCATTACAGCTGGATATCTCACGTCTATTATTATAGATGAACTTTAAATTCCATCAGTCAAAACATGGTCTTTAATAGCATTTAACCATTCTAAACAATATACTATTATTTTGCTTGTATTCTTTTTGGATGTTAACAAGCATTAAATTATTCAGTACAGTTTGTTGCAACGAATGAGACCAATTTTTTTATATAATTCTCGCATGCCTAATATTCCAGCGTCTAACGAAAATAGCTGTCGTAATTTCTCAGTTCGGCGTAACGCGATACGCCACGCCTGTCGGCTGTCAGCTTGCCGTCGATATTTTCGTCAAGTCGTCAGTTGCCACCGAGGACCAGCGTGACATGTCAAATAAACCATAAAATTTCAACAACATCGTTACAGTGGACCTTGTCGATCGTAACTTTTATTGGACAAGATGAAAAAATATAAGACTCGCCCATCAATGAATAAAACTCGACATTTCCCAATCTGCCGGTGACTCAAACCTTACCAATCTTATCAAAACGAAATTAAAGAGTCAGTCCTCATGTCGAGAGCTCTTGCTTTTTAAGGCAAATGTTAAATCAACAAGTTTTCGAGAATGATGTAACCAGAGTTTTACTTGATACACGTGTTTTTAAATTACATTCATGCAATTTAAGTACAATTCTGTACAATACGTTTGTTGCCATTTTTATTAAGAATAATATACCTATGTTAGCACAAAGCATTGGATATGGAACATTTCAATCCACTTGGGCTATACCGAGACCAATCTTATTAGATTCATGCGCCACTGACATTATTTCGTAAGTGCTCATTTAAATGCGAGTAAACATTGGACAATATGAGACCAACGAGAACATGAAGACATCTGCTGACGATTCAATATAGCAAACTGTCTGCTTTATATTGGCGTCTATATTCAGAACTTTACCTCTTCCAAATAGAACTGACAGTTTATATTGGTTAGGTAAGTATATTTCTTACTTAGTATCGACTTGTCTCGATAATAATCTAGCAAATATAACATTTTCATAGCTCGATATGGTGTGGTACACTTTGACCAATAAGGAACATCCAACATAAGATTGAAAAGGGATAAATGGTAGACGATTTGTGGCTTGCGTATGACTTGACATGTATGCATATAGGTAGGTATATACCTTTTAATCCCATAGGGCAAGACTTAACAGTAAAACGTTATACCTACCTGCGACATTATGACATGTACAAGTATCGGTCGAATAGACCTTGCTTTGCAATGAGACGTGACTTGAGTTGCTAATGTGTTTAAAAGTAGCCCGTCGTCTTTTTCAATGAATTTAGCTGTTGCCACTGTTTGAATGCGTTACTTTGTTATTATGTTATACTTTACTATGAACATGCGGCCCGATTGGATTCGTGGCCAAGCAATCGGGTTATGCGTCTAAGAACGCAGATTTGACTGTAGCATGGAACAAAATATTAATTTGTTTATAAAGCCAAACAAATTAATATTTTGTAATGGTTTGGTGTTGCGACACACAAGCTCTTACAAAAAGCCTAGAAAGCTTTTTATATGTTTTTGTAAGGTCAAGCATGTGTGTTATTAATGCAGACCATAGATTTTTTTTAATGAGTATAGATAACAGTATTATAATGTAGGTAATTCACATTTCTATACAGTGGTTGAAGTTATTTTAACTGACCGGCCATTCTTTTTTAATGTGACATTAATGGCAAGGTTTATATTTTTTTACATATCAGTGTTTTAAACTGGTATGATTTGTTAAAAGAATCTTGAGCAATCTTCTTGCCTACATAGGTACCTCCTACCTATCGCATTTTACTGATCATTTGCTAAAAAAATTAAGCAGATGTTAGCAAATGGCCGGCAGCAGAAATAAATACTTATCTACTGCATTTGTTTTCATGGTAGATTTATAATCTTCTTAGTTATTTGTTTTCAAAAATGTTATTATGTAAGTAGGGTTGCATATCATGGTTAAACGTATATCCAAATAATGGTAAATAGATAGGTGGAAAAATTTTAATTCAAAACTTAAGTAATAGTGTTACTATTTAAAACGGGTTGATGCATTTTTATATAATGTGTAATATAAAATAATAGTTATATGTTATCTGCCAAAATAAAGTCACATTTAAAAGAAGTAATTTATACTGTATTCAAATGAGTCACTGAATACCATCAATAAAATACAATATTTATATTCAAATTACTACGCGACGGGACTTATTTGCAAACGCCAAATGATTCTAGTAGTCGGCGCTCAGAAGCAAAGATAAGGGCTTCATTACATAGTATCCATGGACTCGTTACGTGTGGTAATAAAACGAGGCATACATCTCACAAGGAGCGGTGCGCCTGCGCCGCGCTACGTACAAATCTTGTATGACTGAGAATGGTGGACGTACGGTACCTCCACAGAGTCGCGACATTCCACTAACTTGCACGGAATGCAAGTATACGGCCATGCGAACAGGTTACCCCTAGGACTTGTGATCCTTCATCTTGCGCGTCCCCATTTAAATTATAACCTCAAAATCATATCTCGACTAATGAAAGATTTATTTACAACAGCTGCGTAGACAGCGAAATGAGGCACATAAGCGTAGTCAGTAGTCACCAAACTCGTTTACTACATGTACATTTCACCGATCTCTTTCGTCGGCGACAATCTAACGACCGCTGACCGCAAATCGGTGCAGACATTCTGCTTTACTTTGCTTTTCGAAATGAAGGATCACATTACAAACATCACTGGACCATAACTCGGCGGGGCGAAGACAAAAATAAACTTAATATCGTTTGCGTTGTAACATTTGTCGACGCATCCGATTTATGATCGCCTCGGTGACAAGCATCGACGATAGGAACTCGTACGTTTGGCTGCCGATGTATTATAAATAGTTCGACACGATTTTGACCTACCTTCATCCAGAAGTCGCTCCATGTGCATGAAAACATTCGGGAACGCAGCCAGTTGCTTCCTGTCTTTGAGCAACTGAGCTAAGTAGTCCGCTATACTTTGCGTTGAAGGATTGTTATTATCACACATCATGAATGCTATTTATATAACTAATGACACGTTAAAATGTTTATTCCAACACGATCAAATAAGATAATTGTACTTTAGTTACTGATTATTGTTATTTTTGTGAGATTATGTTAGAAAAGTTAAATTCACTTCCACACACATCGAAGTTTCGATCACCACTAAATGACGAAGTTGACCGAAGTGAAGTTGTGGGTGAATATAGCGCTGCGCCTGCGCGCTTGTCGAATGGATTTTTTGTGAGCGCGTGCGACTTCTGTCCACAGTGTAGGCGTAATAATAACATATGTTGCTCTCGCTCGCACTTATGGCTCTTTCGCTTGATACCTGTCCTGCTTTAGCACCACAGAAAATAAATGCGAAGCAGTCGCCATCTAGCCAACCTAGTTACAACTATAATAATATGACCGTATCTATTCACTATGCGATTTCGACCGATGTTGTTCTAACGAAGCACTCGAAGAATTGTTTCAACATTTTTAAATAGTAGGTACAATAAGCTTAGTTACTTACCAGCTAATGGAGGTCGGCTACCAGTCTAAACTAACTTTGAGTACACATACTTTTATACATTTAGTTACGGTGGAAAAAGTTTGTGATTTAGCTTCACAAGCACAAGTGAAACTAACCCAAATCATAATTTTCAAACCATAATTAATATTCTTATAAGTTGTATCATAGTCGGGAATGCCGATTTAAATGATTGATCACTTAGCCACGGGCTGGTCTAAGCAAGTATAATTTCAAATTAGGATACCTTGATATTCTCAGCCTTATCTGTATTTTCTATAAAAAAACACGGAGAAGGTTGATTTCCAAAAATAAATGGTATCAAACTAAATATTATCCTAAAATTAAAAGTGGTATAGGTACTTATTTTTCGTACATGTTAAAATTGTTGTAAACAGGTACATACTAAAATAAACGATCTTACAGACTAGAAGGCTGTCATGTAGGTAGTTAGGTACTTGCCTTCTGCCGGTCACATGGGTTGGAAAAACACAAAGATGATGTCCAAAAAATTAAGGCAGAGGGCGTGACAGAATGCGTCATATTGGGATACCATCAATACCATACATGGACCAACAAACGAGTTGGTCGAAGTCGGATTGTTTACCATAAGAATTTCTGCATGGCCTGCAATGTAAAAAAAATTAGCTTGCGGATTAAACCAGAACTCGGTAAAGTGCACCCGAGTCTAAAATGTAGATAACGATGATGACTCCACATGACGCCAACACACAATATTCTCTTAAGTTGAGAGCTATATTTCTCTTTTTACATAAAAGGAAGCAGTGGGCGAGAGGAGAATTATTTTTCATGTCATTAAAACTAAAGTTACGCAATTTGTCAAGAACACAAACAGGCTGTGATTGCTCAATAATTATTATGTTTTATTTTTATGGGCAATTGTGGTCACGTGCCTACTTACGTACCCATTAAACTGATGTAAAATATGTACGTGAAACAGCGACTATTTAATTATTATTGAGCCTAAGCTTGAACAATTAACAATTCACGATAAAAAAATTGATACCTAAGTAGATATCAAAGTAAAAGTAAAATATAACATCATTATTAATCTATTTACTATCCCACCGTTGGGCACGAGTCTCGTATCATTTGGGATTAGGCTGTAGTCCACCACGCTAGCCTAGTCTTCACTATCCACTAATTACTTACACTATTAGGCTATTATATCATCATTAGGTACCTACCTAGTGATAATTTTTTTTTTTTTATATCCAACCAAAAGAACACAGACCGCAATTATAAAACACGTACTATAAATGATTATTAATCAAACATATCTTACGCATTCAGTTCACCACGGCATGAAGTACACATGCAGATGCGTTAGAAGAACATAATTTTGTAATAAATTATTGGATATATCGCATAATGATCATATTTATGTGATGGCGTCACATAATTCCACACTACAACATCTTGAGAAAAACAAGGCCTCATGAAGTCACTCTTCTTAACAGCACTATTAAGCATAGAGGCAACCAAAAATTCTAAAGTCGTACGTAGGTACTGCTTTATAGTACCCGTCTTTTTTCAGCCCATGAAAAGAGTCTGAAATGTCGGGACTTACGTCACTATACAACTATCAATGTACCTACCGACCGTAAAAAAGTAGTTTTATTTGCTTAATATTCGCGTAAGTGTAAGAAATCAATATCTCTAGATGACAGCTATTCATTTCAACCAATGACAATCACCAGCATCCAGCATTGCTTTAAACGGAACCTAGGACCGACTCTTGAGTATAACCATTTCACCGCTGTATATCAGACACGTCAATACTTCATTCTACGCTCTCATAAAGTTTTAATTCTAAAATACAGGGATTGGTCAAAAAATATTAGAATCTAAACCTTAACCTGACCCTAGTTAGGTTGGAATTTGCAGATCATAATATCGTGCATTTCAATCTTTCACACCACCAAAATAGTTGAGTCCTAAATATGCACAATTTTCTATTTTTGATCGTGTCTAGACAGAAAGCAACGGTGTCACTCAGATCTAACCGTATAGTTACTATCCCATTTTATTCAAATTACACACATTTATGTTACGCAGTCTTTGTCACTAATGACAACTTTTAACTTCAGTCAAGTACTGTTAATAGTCGAAAGTATCGAAACGAAAATTACAAAGGAATACGTACTGAATCCACCACCGGCATATTTTGTAAAATTACGTGGAGTATGAATTTTCCTACCCTTATGGTTTATATATTTTTTAATTATGCAAAAAAAATCTTAGTAGTTCGTAGTTTAAAGTAATTATGGTCGAATTTCGACCACTGGGTGACCAATAGTTATATTAAATTGGCATTAACGTGTTTTCGAAAACGTCTAATTATCTCTTTAAACATAAATTGGTCTGATAAAAAATAAACTTTATATCACCGTCGAAATTCGTTTTTAACAAAGCCAGCACATTCAATCAATTAAAATCACCCAAGTTGGTTACGTTTTATCAATTCTGTTAAAAGGATAAATGGATAATTGACCCCTATCCGATGGTCTTGTGGATCTATCGAATTAAACGGATTAAGCACACAAGTTCCACGGTCTATATTCCGCTATTATTTCTGAATTGAAAGCTTTATTACGTATTTCAAATAAAATAGAAGATATATAGATAAACCCAGATTACACGCGTATACAGTTTGGAGCAGATTTCTCTGTATCTATATATTGCTATAAAACTCTGCAAAATCATTTGGAAACATAAAATAAACAACACTTCAACACAATTGTCCGTCTTTTGCTTTTTATATATAAGATCATTTCAACAAGAACCGTTAGATGCGCATGGTTATTATTAGACACCTACGCTTAATTACGATTTACTCATTGCAGCAGGGTTTACGTCACACTGAAGATGGTTGCACCTTCTTATTTAAAAGACATTTTTTCCTTAAATAAGTAATACCTAAGACAGAATAAATTAACAAGGAGGTTGCTTATAGTGAGTTAAATGTGCTGCAAAATGCTAAAAGTATTTAAAATCGTTTTATGACAACATTTTTCACCGATACACGGGCTTGACTTCCATAAAAGCAATGTGATTATGCGGCCGCACCGACTATGGCAGCTCGCTCAGGCTCTAATTATCTAGGCGCTATGGAACTTGGATATACGAAGATGGATACGGACTAATGCCGCCATCAAGTAGGTATATCTTTCTGCCAATAATAAAAACATTAAATTGCAAATGTTACGAGCGATTCTCACTTCTTGCTTATTCAAATACGAACTTGGCAAATCGCTTTCTTAGAACAGCATAAAATTATTGAACAGGTTCATAATTTCACACGCGTGAGAATTAGAATGTACGTAGATCGCTTTTCACGTATGCACATAAAAAAGATGTTCAAAACCGTAGTTAACAACGATTAACAATAGCCGTTAACAGTACAAAAGCAAGCAATAAATATGTTTAAAGTTAATTATTGGTAGACAAGACATCGTTAAAACGGCGATATAAAAATATTAAAAAAACACAATATGAAATTAAAATAACGTCAAGTCCGCAACAATTTTTATGTTCATGTATGTAGGTTGGAGTGCCGTGCGCACAGCTTTGCGTCTTGGATATCTACATGTCCGGCTTTCGGCCTACGATTTGTGCTGCGAGGAAAACATTGCGTCACCCAACCATCGAGTGACCATTTGCTACAAGCTTCCCATCTTTGATCTTAACCAAACGATGACATAAAAATGCCTCGTCGGAATACCTAGTTTGTCATATTTATTTTCTTTAATACCAAAACTTTCTTTCCCGCTTCCTGTTTAATTCGTAAATCAACGTCACATCTAATTTTATGAGACAAACTACGCCTACTAGTTTATTACATCTTTTAAAACCATCTAGACGGTAAATATATTATATATTATGACATGTTTTAAAATATTAGATTGGTAAACTAGTCATCGGTGTTAATCCTGAATGTAAACTTCCGACTGAATAGATAATTCACTGGATAGAAGATGTGTAAGTTATTAATCATATTATTGGTTAAAACATAGTTGGTTTATTATAACTAAATAATTTTCACGAATAATTTTAAAACTAGCTGACGATGGAGATCCACAAAATCTGGATATATACAAGTACAGACGAAGAGAAACTAGACATGAAATACATCTGCCTCCCCACCTTTCCCAGAACATGGCTCAAGTAATGGCTTCGAATGTCTGCTTTGAGATTGACGAAGAGAAGCGCCAAAAAACTTACGCAATCTTACAAGAAGCACGATCTGAATTTGCCTCGAATAGCAAGCTGCGGACACTTTTGCTCATATACTCTAACCCTGCTTGGAAAATATTCATACTTACAACGCTCTTCATCGCATATATTATGGACACTTGTGTTTATACATTCTACAAACCAAAGGAAAGGCCGTTCTGGGCTATTGTTATCTTGTTATGTTTCAATTTCATATTTACTTTCGACGTCGTAATAATAGTTGGACTAAAATTCTTTAAAAAATGGAGGAAAACACTCAACCTTGTGGAACCAGATACAGCTAAAGTAGTTCTCAATATTATATTAGCAGTCCCATACTCTTTCTTGTACTTAGTGGATAGTAACTTGTTACAGTTTAATTTATATGCCATAGCTCCGTTGATAGCAACAATAAGAGTTTATAGAATTTTAGAATATTTCTATAACAGATCTTCGCAAGCGGGTAGCAATCAATGGACTACATTTTTGTCCCAGTATCTAATACTGTTTGTTTTGTCTGTTCATACCTGGGCATGCGTGTGGTATTTGTTTGCGAACAGGCAGTTCAACATACATAAAATTCGCACTTCATGGTCACTAGCTGCTATATACTTACCGACAGAGAGGACTCTAGACTGGTATTACGTTTGTACATATTGGTCAGTTATGTTTCTTACTACGAACGCACTAGGCGATCTCTATCCAGTAACTACTGCTGAAAGAGTCATAGCCATATTGGCAACGTTGCTAGGTTTTCTACTTACGACTATTGTGTTCGTGGGGTCCTTAACTTCACAGTTCATCACCATAACAACCAGACGATCTAAATATGTCAGACAATTGACGAAAATAAAAAACCATCTAAGGTTGATTAAAATGGATTCGGACACCACAAAACGAATAATCAGGTAAGTAACAACTGCATTTGCAGTTTCAGTATTGAATAGTGTACCTAAGTCTAGGGGTCTGAGTATATTCGATATTCGTTTTTTTAGGCATACTTTAGCCATAAAATCGCTTAGCACTTTAGCACCATGTCATAATTGCAGTTTTATGACAACGAGAACTCAACCAAGGCCAATATACTAATTATCTTGAAATGGTACTAAAGTATTAAGGGATATTGGAGCCGTCCGGACTTTAGTTTTATCTTTAGCTTTCAAGAAGGTACACATATGTATTTGTTTTAATAAACATTATGTCCTAATACATTTATTTTAATGTAAAAATTATTGTTCCTATTTTAGATATTACGAAGATCTGTGGTATCAAAAATCAGGAGTATTCAAACCGAAGCTTCTCAAACTTCTACCATATCCTTTACAAATGGAAATCTGCTACGATCTAAATGCCGTTCCACTCTATAGCTCCCTGATATTCAGGAAGCTACCGGAAGCATTCCTTAGGAGACTATCTTTAGATATGAGTCACCAATTTTATTTACCCGGAGACGTAGTGTATAACCATAACCAGAACAAGACTATTATGGTATTATCGCTCGTATAATATCTATTTAAATACTAATTAGCTTATTATTATTAAAATCACTTATTGTAAGTACCGCATAACTTTGCAGGTATGCGTTACAAGCGGTGTATTAGAATTACTATCAGACGAAGACGATGAAAGTCCAATGATTTCGTTTGCTAAAGGGACTTGTTTTGGGGAAATTTCTTTGGTCTATAATATACCGGGTAAGTATTTACTTTAAATTCATTTTATAATTACCATTAAAAAGAGTGTGTCAACTCTTTTTATTGGTGACTTAATTACGACAATTTTTGTATTGCTCTAAAGCACAGTCAAGGCCTAAAATGGAATAAATACGCAATGTATGTAAATACGTAAATCAAACATTTTAAAACACAGTACCAACACTGTGCACCTATTATACGCGTAAGGTTTTTAGCTAGCCAGTAGTATAATTACATTCGAATCAAATCAAAAAGATACATTCACATTAAATTCATTATTATTACAGCACGGTGTACGGTCAAAGCAGCAACTTACGTCGAATGCCAAGTCTTAGAGAAAACAAGATTCATAAAACTGATGATGACATATCCAGATCTTGTTGATGCAATACGGACTGAAATTCAAGAAAGAATTAATAGGAGTCGGCTGATAAAAATTAAACAAGGGAAAAAAGCAGAATTTTCTCTGAACATCTACGCTTCAAAGGATCGAAAGAAAAGCAGTATCAAGTGCTTAAAAGATAAATTAAGATACATTCAAGGTAATGTAAATTCCGACTTGAGAAAATAAGAGAAACGTTTTATTACTCATTCATTATTACTTTTTATAGGCGTAACTGATGTTGATACTTTGACAAAAGACGATTATCTCGATGAAAATTGTTTGGACCTATATATAATATCGGAACACATTAAGAAGAAAACTACAATGTTCACTTGCATCAAATCAAGTTTTCCTTGGATATTAGAAGCGAATTGTCCTCTCGTAAAATATTGGGAACTATATATGCTGAGTGTAACATTCTACATCTGTATTGTGTATCCATATTTCATTGGGTTTAGGAGATCGTTTCCCGATGGAATTTATTTCTATGCTCAAGTTATGATAACAATATCGCTAATATTAAATCTTTTCATAACATCTGTGACTGCTGTGAAAACAAAGAAGAAATACATAAATGATTTCAAAAGTATATTGAGCTATAGAATGTGTACACTGGGTTTTTACCTCGATGTTGTGGCAATCATTCCGTTTGAATACATTGTCACAATACATCAAACAGTAAAATATCACGATAACTACAGGGATCATTTATTTTATTTGTGTAAAGGTATAAAGCTTTGTCTTGTATGGAGGCTATCTAACTTTTTCGAAAATTTGGAAAGAAAGTTATTGTTGAATTCACTTCTTGTTAAGGTAACTGCATATTTTTATTTAGATTAACTTCTAGTTTTATAAAAGTATTTCATTTTTCACAATAAATATGCTTTAAACTTCAGATTGTAAAATATTGTGTATACATATGTTTATTATGTTATTGGTCTGGTGTCATTCTATACATGGAGTCCTGTTTCGTGAACCGATGCTCCGAAAACTCATGGTTCAGTAGAGCATTGATTTGGGAAGAACAAAAACGCATCTTCAAAACTTCTAAGTATGTTATTTTGCCTTAAAGTACATATATTCATGTTTGGTCATAAGCAGATGCTAATCTTGTGTTAGTGTAGTCAGTATAGTTAGTGTGGGCGATCTACTTATTACGTACCGACTCTGCAATGGCGAAATCGAGCTTTCACAATTTCTACTAATGTGTTTTTAGCCTTTTCGACAGAACGATAACTTCAGCCGCCCATAACTTTCCACCTTCAAAATGCACCACATGACATATAATACTAACTACATAATACAATAATCGTGGATTCATGATTCATTTGGTATAAATTCTATTTAATTTTTCCATTGAATGTTTTATTTTCATGACTCATTCACAGACAGCAGTCATAATAAATTCAGATGACCTTCGTTTCCATCTTTGTAAAGTTTCAGACTGCGTAAACTATTAATATTTATACTTGTTTTTAGACCAATCTGTTTCATAATGTACGAAAATTAGAGACTTTAGAGATTAGGTAGCCTTTCTTTTCTTCCATCCCTTGTTCGATTTAACTAATCGAGTAAATGTCCAATAATTGCAATCATCTCAATCATTTCATTTTTGTTTTCAGAACGGAGTATCCTATAATAACTTCGGTATACTTTGCCACGACAATTCTGCTTTCCGTCGGGTATGGGGACTACACACCTGGAGACATATATGACATGGCCTTCATAGCCTTTCTCAGCCTTTATGGAGTTTTGCTCACTGGATATTGTGTGTCCGAGTTCTCTGCAGTTGTCACACATTGGTCAAGGTAACAACCTACATGTGATTGTAATATCATTGCAAACATGTTTCGAAAAAAAAAATGTTTTGGTTTATGACTAGTAGATAATGAATTACCGTTGCTACACTAGTGCATATATTATAGTTTAGAATTGAATGTAATGATACAACATTGAAATTTGATAATGTTGTCAATCATACAGAACGAAAACAGCATTTCTCGAAGTTATAATAACCATAGACAAATTTATGAAGGAAAACAACATGCATCCAGCAATCAAATCTAGAATAATGGCTTTCTACGAACTGCAATGGCAATACAATTCGGTAAGAAATATTTATTTTTTTATACTTGCAAATCGTGTCTGAGCTACGTAGCAGTCAAACGTGCAGCATATTCATTCATTGATAGTAAGGCCTTAGCCGAACATTCTCCTCTTCATCAGGGCTCCGGAGAATTCATACACGAGTCTCATATCCCCAAAAAGGAAGGCAAATGCGGTTCTTACTCAGCGTGGGGCCGACATGTAGATATAGACAACGCAAATCATTCTAAATCATAATGATCACTAACTTTTTCTCAATTTAGGGCGTAGAACTGACTGATGACAACTGGTTAGAGAAAACTGTCGTTCCTTCAGAACTGAGGAAAAAAGTGCTGCATCAAGCTCGATTCAAAGCACTAACATCGATTAAGTTCTTCCAAGTTAAAAACAAAGCATTTATTCATACACTGACAGAGGGTAAGACAAGCAAAGGCATTATAATTATATACCTATAAAGAAATCTTAAGGAAATAGTAACTACACTCACACTCCAATAGCGAAATCTAAAAGGTAACTATTAAACCAGTCAATTGACAGCAATCATATGAAACACAATTTGCTCGATAGAAACCGGGTAACACATAGTTAACTAATTTAAAAGTCAAGGCTAATGTTTCAGATGAACTATTAATATTGAGTTTGAAATTAGATGATGATTGAGAGAGATGTTAGAATGAAAAATGCGTCGATACTACGGTAACGTCAAGCAAATTTAGCTAAAAATTACTAAATATTACTAGATTAATACATAGAGAAGGCCAATGTGAAAGCAGTGCTTGACTGAGGAGGCTGTTCAGATAAAACTGAATTTACGTTGACAGAGTTCATTATTTGTACACATGTCGTCGATGTATCTACATCTATTCTCGAGTTCGATCTCAGTGAAAAATTAAGATATCTATTTGAATTATTTACTTTTACAGCATCAAGAGACATAATTTTACCGCCTGGCGAAATAGTTTTCTATGGGGGCACTGTCACTAGAGAACTTTACATAATCGAGAGCGGTTATTGCTTAGTGACATCCAATGAAATGAGAGAGAGTAATAGCGAACGCATCATAGGACCGGGAAATCATGTGGGGTTACTAGTTCTTTTGTATGGTGTGCCAACACTCAGCACTGTGGTAACATTAACCCACTGTAAGGTAAGCTCCAATTAGATAGTTGTTTTCAACTAAATCTCTAGGAATCCAACGCTGAATAACTTTCGTTTCAACTACCTCTGTTTAATTGGGAAGATTATCAGAGGTTAAATATGACTCGGCTGCATTTTTGTTCTACTTACGAACGCCCAGATGATATTTATAAGTTCATAGGGAATTCTAGAAAAAAAATTTCTGAAAATATGGTATTTTAAGAATCAATTCGTACATTGTTCTTTTGAAAAAGAAAATTGCATTCTTACTTGTGAAAATCGTCTGAAAATTGCATTATTTCTTGACCATAATATTAAATACCAGACAGACAACATTTTTATTCAAGACATACTTCTTTTTCCTGAATCTCCTTTTACAACTTGTATAGATAATAAATAGTGGTAGACCATATCAAAATGGAAATGAAGGAAGCACTTTTTGATTAATATCAATACCAAGTTAATCAAACTGTCTTCCCACGCGATTTGTTGCTTTGGGATTAATCAAAAACAGCATTTCTAACTTAAATAACACTTACAAAAAAAAAATCTGCTTAATAAAGCTAACACTATCCAAAGACTAACTGGCTAACGACGCAGAGCTTATACCGTGGGTGGGTCAAGAATCATTTAATGTTGCAAAAGAGTGCCTTATTGTCTAATGTTTTTTTTTAATCTGTTGAGATATAAAAAAAGTGATGTAATGAGTCCTGAATAACCCTGATCACATCGCTGATGACGACCTGTTTAGCCCAGCGGTAGTTGACGCTGCCTTCTGTGCTACGGGTCCCGGGTTCGAATCCCGGTAGGGTCAAATGTTTGTGTGATGAGCATGAGCATTTGTATCCGAGTCATGGATTGATCTATGTATAATTTGTACGTATTTAAAAAAAACGTATATATGTAGTATATATCAACCATCTAGTATCCGTAACATAAGCCTCGTTGCTTACCACGGAACTAGATGGCGCTGTGTAATAATATCCGAAAATATTTATTTAATTATTTATTTATCTGATGGGGCGGGCCCTTGTTGGGTGGGTGAATCACTGAGCAAACAATTTTTTCATGCAGTAAAAGAAAATAAAATACATCATTTCATTGCGAACCTTTTTAAAACAATAAATCAGTTATTATTAATTATCCGTTACCTTTCCAGCTCGTAAGTATAAGCCACTACGCATATACGTCTGCACTTAGCCTTTTCCCCGATATGAAAGAACATGAAGGCCTATTGACACCAGACGAACTGCGCCTTATAGAGGATCAGGCCAAAACGCAGAATACCGATTCTTATTTGCAGCATTACAATCGATTGACGGAGAAGAAACAAAAAGTCAAAATAACAAGTCTTCTTCAAGAATTTTTCAACAGTAAGTATGCTTAGTCTCATTATAGGGCAATTTTATGTGGACAATTCTTGATGTGTTGCCAATATACTAGAAATAATAGCAATTTACAGTAAGTCAGTTACTGACGTCATTACTGTTGACAGTTATTGATTCATGTCAGTTATTGTTGCAGACAGCTCAATACAAACAATATACGCGGTAAAAGCACCTACCTACTTATCTATATCATTGTAATGTTCTTCACTTTTCCCCCGTACTGTCTGGTCGTAGGTTTTAAATCAGGCCAATCAGGGTTTACGTTTCAACACTGAGAAAAGAAACTCGGCACTATAATACTACAATTCTTAAGCACTTCTGTAGATTTTCTATGTTATAGAAATAAACGTCACCGGAAAGAAAGATACAACGAACGAATATTTTTTGATCGCCAATTAAGCATTGATTTTTGTATATCGATAAACCAGAAGGTTGTTTTAATTTTTATAGAAAAGTCAGTGTTGTTATGGTAAATTAATTTTAGTACTACGAAAATTAGGCACCAGGCACCTACTATTGTCATATTTTTGTTGTTTTATTTTACAGATTCTTTTATAGACCTTTCAGCAGAGTATAAGAAATCAAAGGAAAAATATTGGAAATCGTTCAAAAATTTTCAAATCATGAACAACGTCGCGTTATATTTGCTAATGCCCATTGCAATAAAACCAGATGGAATATTCCTCAAAACATGGGCGATTATTCGCATCGTCACTGCGTTTATGCTGTGTTTACTTATACCTGTAAGATTATCTTGTTTGTGACTTTGTCATTTCATCGAAATTTTAATCAATCATTGAAAAATTGAGAACACTATTTGTCCCGATGCATTCGGTAAGATAAATTTAACCAGAATTGAAAAATTATAGATTCTTCACAATTTTTATAGGTAGCAAATCAATTAGGTTTTATATAGTCTATAAAAATCCATATATAAATTGTTTGGGTCGTAGGGCTTTTGGGACCGGGACCGGGGTCCCAGTTTCCGCAGTAGTATTTTGGAACCACGAGATTTTTTTACAGATCAATACATTGAAATAGCTACCCACTTAGCTGTCAATTTCGTCACACTCATTCAATAACATTATTATATACTTCAAGGTGATTGTATCTATGGCGCCACAGTTCGGAAATTTTAATGTAACCCTAATGTTATTAGAAACCATATGCTACATCGATATGTATCTAATGCTTCACGTGGCTTATTACGGATCTAAGAACCAATTGATATACCACCCTTATATGACAGCCAAACACTATCTACAGGTAAGTTGAGTTATGTTTTTTTAAACTTCCGTAGCATTGAACTTCTAGTACCAGTAGAAAGTGCTGCCCAGTTCTTTCTCTCACAAGCTCAAGAAATATAGTTATGCGGGCTGTTGTTTGCGAACCCTCCCTTACCTCATAAGTATACGAAATTTCGATAACATGTATCATTTCTTTTGATAATGTTTTACTGTATCGAGGAATAAAAGCATGATCAATCCAAAGCCTCAGAAAATTTCATTCAAAATGAAATTGACAGTCTTATATACGTATCTATATTAGGCAATAAAATTTGCAGTTATGTTACAAGAATCTTCTTGGAAAGACGATAACAAAGATTGCCTTCTAGAAACAATACTAAATCATCTCCATTTTTTCAGGGACAATTCGTAGTAGACTTCATAACATGCTTTCCATGGTACGCAATATGGAAGTTGTTTGTGCCCAAGCACAACGAAGACCATTCCGACGAAGACCACGCAGTTAATTCCCACATGTACCATTGCGCTTTGAGAATGATTAATGTTTTACAAATAATTAAACTTTACGCAGCGTCGTGGGCGGAATCTATAGGCGCTTTAAGACGGGTAACCATGTCGTTTTTTCATATAATAGTTTAGCATCAATTCTCGCTCCTATATTATGAACAATGTAAGCGAAATTATAACCAAACAGTGAAGTCAAAGGTCTCGAGTTCGTACCCAAGGCATGCTCAAACGGTAAAGGAAAATCGTAAGGTAACTTCACCCGATGGCGCGTGAAGTCCACCAACTTGTACTAGCGATAGCGTGGTGGATAATGCAAGAAGAGACTAACCATTTGGACGGCAATTACTTGTTAAAATAGCGTAACATATCATCACATCAATCATCACCCCTGGGTCCTTCATTGCGGATTAGGCAAATAGTGTCCGAGTCTAGTTTTTTATTCCCATATGATAGGGGGCGAGTCAATAAACCGGACAGAAATCTAAAGTACCTACTAAGCTAGAGAATAAAACCTATTAATATAATTAGTTATTCTAAACTACACAACTAATTTAGACGCGGTTTTCTCTCAAATCAAAAATACCTACATACAGAAGTTTGACATGTATAAACGATGCGAGTCGCAAGTATATAGACATACTACAGTGTTAATATTAAATGTATATGTTTCTATTTAGGCTTACATAATGAGTGTGGTACATTTTCTACTCCTAACACTATTCTTCTTGAACCTATATACATGTCTATTGATCACACTGTCCTGTCGATACGTAAAGGCTGATGACGCTGATGATTTTGAGTATAAACTATCAAAATTAACAAAAACTGTACCCTACTTGAAGACCGCATTCCATCCTGACGGAAATATGGTTTGTCTTGAAGGTAAGTATGAATTAAAAAGTATAAATACTATGTGCAAATAATATATGCTTGGTTGCCACTCTGATGACATAAAAAAAATACAAATAAGTTGATAAGGCCCGATAATTGTTAATATTAATTGGCAGCTAAATCGTTGAAATTCTACAAAAAAAACTATGTTATTTATTTAGTGTTTAATATATATACGCAATACTTACTAATATTATTAACTCGTATTTTTTTAATTTGTAGGCAATCTAACAAAAAAAAAACAATTATTTGCCTGGCAAAACTTTTTGTAATAGTCAAATATTATCTTTTGATAATGAATAGTTCACGTCACGAAATCTCGAACTGAACAGGTCAGATAACTCTGTAAATCATGTGAAGCTTTAAACGAAAACAGTACAGGCAACTAATTATAACTATATAAGTTTTTTTTAAAGTCTATTAAATTAATAAGTCGTTGGCAGCGACTGGAGGAAAAGAGACGAAAATCGAGCTCTGTGGCGTTCACTAGGGGAGGCCTACGTCCAGCAGTGGACGAGTATGAGCTGAAGATGAAGATGATGAAATTAATTATAAAAATATTATATTTGTCACAGGTTCTTGGATAGACGGAGTGACGTTAATCAAAGACCAGTACATGTCACCGACTAAAATATTTTTACTAGCTTACTATTGGACGGCGTCTAGCTTTGGTGGTGCAGGATTTGGCGATATAACTCCACAAAATGTAACCCACATGATACTGTGCATTTGCGTCAATGTACATGGTGTATTATTTTTTGGGTTAGTGCATCGCTGGTCGTTCATACATTAACGATAAGTATTAATAACATAATGATGGATAACATATGTATACATATGATACATATTATACAATTTAACTAATTTCTTTCTATCAATGTTATGGCTATTGACTACACACTGCTTAATATTACAACCCTAGATTATATTTAAGTATATACGCAAGCATAAGTAGAAAATTATAAAAATTATCAAATTATGACTATTTATTGGAAGTCCACTATTTTCACCTGTATTATTAATATATTAAAGATGAAAATAAATCCAAATTCAATTGAAGATAAAGTTATTTGTTTAAATTAGATATGTGTACGCGAGGATAGCATCATTGAAAGCTATGGCTGATCAAGTAGTAACTAAGTTTCAAGAGGATCTGAAACATCTAGAAATGTTTCTAAACAGAGAAAAGGTACCGTTCGCATTGAAGAAAACAGTTATTGAATATTGGAAGTACCAGTGGAAGAGGACGGGTGGATGGTCGGTATGTATTATTTTCTATTATAGACATTAGATACATACTTATATGCCACAATATTTTTGAAATTGCTAAAGTAATGAACATCAAAGAAAATAGGCATCTATGTTATTGTAATATTTATTTTATAGCACCAATCTATACTGGGAAAATTACACGCTAATTTAAACGAAGACGCAGTGTTATACATGTACGAGAAGACATTAAGAGAAATACCATTATTTGAGAACGTCGAGTATTCGTTCTTCAGAGCTTTCGCTAAGAAACTGAAAGAACTTTACTTCCAAAAAGGATACATAGTAATGCGATCAAACGAAGTGATAGACACTATGTATATCATTTATAGAGGAAAGGTAAGAAAGAAAGTTATCATCAAACCATTTACAATCTTGCTGCTAGGCATGGGGTCCAAAAGCCAAAACTTAGTCTATAGTCCACCACGCTTAGTGTGTGTTGACAGACACCACACGTCGGCG
Source organism: Craniophora ligustri (assembly GCA_905163465.1). Lineage (NCBI taxonomy): Eukaryota > Metazoa > Arthropoda > Insecta > Lepidoptera > Noctuidae > Craniophora > Craniophora ligustri. Next base: position 8,570,754 of record LR990965.1, on the reverse strand, counting down.
AAAACAATCTTTCTAGTAGTAGTATAGTAGTATTGTCGGACCGAAACTAGTTTTTTATGGCCGAACCGTATCCGAATCGGCTTCAGCTGTTCAATTCAACCTTATTCCTCACAATATTTTGCTTCACAGTTTGCACATATGATAAATTACGCACATAACTTTGAAAATTCAGTGGTGCCTTGGGATCTATCTCAAGACTTTTCACTTCACTGTCTACTAATAACATTACTAGACTACTACAGTATCTAGAAAGGAAGTTCGCATTCTCGATTGATATTTCTCGTCTCGTAAGTCTGTATGCGTTCTTACCATGAGATATATGGGTAGGGTAGGAAGCACTTACAATAAGTACACAAGATTTAAATTCGATTCACTGCCAATAGGTGGACATTATGTCAAATATAAATGAAGTGGAGGCGTGTATGGGACCCGGAGGAATTTTCGGGAACATAAGAGGAGCTACCAAATATTTAACCATGTCGAATGTTATTGCGTCGAGAAACATTGACTTGCTCTGCATTCAAGGGCGAGACTTCTACGCACTTTTGAAGGTATTAAGCAACACATAATAGCACTAATACTGGATACACTAGGTAAAATATGTATAAGTGACGCCTGCCTTAAAATCTAGTGAAGAGGATTGTCAGTATCAGTAAAAAGATTGTTGTATACTATTTTTTTATTTCAGAGTTATCCGTCAGTCTTAAAAAAAGTAAAGCAATCAGTTGAATCTGCACCTAAAGATTACGTTCTACCAACGGCAGTATCTGAAAGAAATAGTATGGAAGTAAATATTTTTCTTTTTACCATATTTATGTAGATTATGTTGCTATTTATTTAAAAATCACCTTTATGTACCTAATTTTCATTATAGCAATTAACGAATTTCCCGCTATCTTACGAGACTGGAGAAGAAGAGGAAGGGGATGAATTTGAGATAGACCCAAATACATATTTAGAGGTAAGACGTCGAATAAAGTGAATTATTAACCTTACAATTCTGAAGCGTTGTTCTCAGCCTTTATCATCCCACTGCAGGGCAAAGGCCTCCCGCCCCGCCTTCCACCTCTCACGGTCTAGGGCTTTCTGCGGCCAGTCATCCCAGTATGGGTCTAGCTCGTCTCGCCATCTCCTTTTAGGCCGTTTCTTCTTTTTTAAGTGCGGAAATATGTTTTACGGTCCATTCCGCTGCCTGGGGAGGCGACGGGGTGTGTCGGACTCCGCCCAATGTGAGCGTTTACCGACTACAAAACCGCAGCCGTCAACGCCACACTCGATTGCCGAGGCCATGGGATTAACAAAAGCATGCACCACAACCCCGGCGGGCATCTCCTCTTAGGCCTGACGCCACGTCGTCTAACATTGTGTGGGCTCCACTCAGTAATGATATAATAAAATAGGTACGTTGTTCTCTTACAGAGTCCGGATAAAAGTGTCGCAGATTCGCATGGTTCAAAGTCGATAACGTCAGCGGGAAATGTTGATTACACACCAGCAACACTTTTGATGTTCAAGCCACATAGGTATTTTTTTGCTTACTAGCTTCCGCACGCGGCTCCACCCACGTGGTAGGTTGTGTGTAAGAGTGACGATATTCACTATGATCGATATCTTTACCGATTTTGTATTAAGCAAACGTAACACGTATCATAAAATTCAATTAAAATATTGTTTAGATAGCGTAGCATAAAGGCAATCTGGAAATCAACACTAATATTATCAATTTGAAATGTAAACTCCTTGTCTCTCCACCCACGTGGTAGGTTGTGTGTAAGAGTGACGATATTCACTATGATCGATATCTTTACCGATTTTGTATTAAGCAAACGTAACACGTATCATAAAATTCAATTAAAATATTGTTTAGATAGCGTAGCATAAAGGCAATCTGGAAATCAACACTAATATTATCAATTTGAAATGTAAACTCCTTGTCTATTACCTTAGCAGTAGCACGCATAAAGCGCTGAACAAACTTGATAATTGATTTTTCTTTTGATCTTGGGGAAGCAGATAACACCGTTAGACTCCAAAAATATATATGTCGCAATTAAAGAGAAGAATGGATAGTTATATTTTGTGAGATAAACCTTGCTTCTTGCCTATATAGATACGTTATGCAGGAGACTGTCAGCCAGCAGATTAATATCAAATCTGACTACTATGTAGGTGCATAGAATACGCTGGGCGCTCACTATATAACCTAGTACACAGCCACAGTACCTACAGTACAAGTACAGTACCTAGCCAGCGACAGAAAAGCTGGCTACTAACGACTATAAACACGTTTAGATTTGAAATTCAATAATTTGAGAATCGTGCCATCTCGCTCTTAACATTCGCACAAGTAATAAATAATGTATTAAGATATTTCCCGCTTTTCAAATCTGCGTACCAAAAATTAGACATAACTGCTCAAATTTTTTGTTACTTCAAACAATTTAAATTGACTATAATATCGAACATTCAAGTTTAGCACTTTATGGCTATAGCAAGTACCTACTTTCTAAATTAAAACTAAATTAAAAATCATTTTTATTTCAGATGGTTTCGAAGCAGTATTATACCGGACAGTAAATTAGTCTCTTTTATGGGTAAGCGAATGTCTTATAATGAGATGTTGCACATAAATTTCAAATTTAATCTATGAATAATCACTTGATTTCAGAATATCTCATTCTCCTAATATCGTATATGGATTTTATGTTGCTTGTGTATCAAATGGCGTTTCTATCAGTGCCATATTTTTTCCACCTTTGCGTTTTATTCGACATACTGTTTTTATTTAAATTATTTCTAGACATCCATAGTGGGTACATGAATAGATACGGAGATTATGTTCTGAATCCAAAAAAAGTTAGAAAAATGTAAGTGCCGTTCACTTCTTGTAATGTAGAACTAGTTAAAAACACTTAGATTAATGCAGGTATTCACTTAAAATTATTAACACAATACTTATTGCCGTTCCAGGTATTTTTCAAAAGTATATCTTCGTAGACGTGATTTCTTAGCAAATTTCTTAGTGTGCTACTTCGTGTTCGCGCTGTCATTATCAGCGCCAATGAAAATGTATCTGTTCTGTTACTCACGGTCACCACAACTGACTAGAATTTCGTACTTATTTACATATAGAACACATAAGAAAACCAGCATCGGTTCAGCGAATTTATTGTTTAAGTTAACGTAAGTATTATAAAGGAGTTATATAAATCATCAATATCTATATTTAATAGTCTATTGTTTGGTACGGGTTTTCACTCAGAATAAGAGGGGTTATAGAAAATCACGCCGAGGGCCGATCACGAAAAAAATTGCAAATAATGCGACACATAGCGTTACAGAAAGTGAAAATTTTATTGATGTGCACATTATTTCGAAGTCTGGGTTTCAATAAGTTCAAACTGAACAAATTGGCGAACTTTAAAATGGAGTGTAATCATACAAGTATTATTATTACCAAGCGATAAATATTATAGTATCTTATTGTTTTTTTTTTATTCATCCAAATACATTTACAGAACGATAGCTATATGGGCATCGATATTGTCGCACGTGAACGCTTGTCTTTTCTTTAAAATGTCGTGTTTGACACCTGTCCACTGCACATCATCTAACTGGATGTCGAAGGAAGTACTTAATTTGCGGGCGAAATACTCAGAGGTAACCGAAACTAAAATACCTACACCAAATTTTCTTCAATACATAGCGATTACTTTGGTTTCACCTACGGTCTTAGGGGCTTTTTGCAATTAAATATTAGGTACAGTGCTAAGAGTCATAGCTTGATCAATATTGGGAAGGTGTTTACCAACAAGGTAACTGGTAGATGGATTAACCGTTAATAAATTGTTGCACAACTTTTGGGGAGTTCTAAGTAGAATTGGAAACCCTTAATTGAAAATCACCGTAAATTGACAGTGGTAAGTGATAAGTAAATAAGTCAACGAATGATTCTTTTGCAGGGTAATTTCTTTGCCTTATACGTGGCAGCATTATGGTACATGATCAACTTGCTAACTATAACCGGGACAGGAGATGTGACGTCACAGAATAGCTTTGAAGTGATCGAAACAATTATAATCATCATAGTTATCAAGTTTTGTACGGGTAAGCAATTTAGATAGGTATAACACAATAATGGATGAATAGGGGTGTGTGTTCTTTTTCCCTACATTCTGGAGGTGCTGTAATAATAGGAAGCAGGCAGCGAGCGTGTCTAAATACGTGCTTTAGTAATGGATGCAAGACATTAAGACTGCTCTGACTGACTGACCTGCTCAAGTGAGTAGTACGTGTTATTGAAAATTTTTAAAAATAAGATAAAAAAACGGTCGGATTGATAACCTAAATAATTAAAATGAAATATAATTTTTTTTTGTTATTTTCAGGCCTCCTTATATCTGAAATGTCAGCGATGATCACAGCTCATTCGTCATCTCGTATCGCTTATGACTACGATATCAATGAACTAAGAGATGGACTCCGAGATATGGATTTAAGTTTCCATCAAATGAGCAAAATGTGGGACTATGTGCGGGAGCTATGGAATAGGCAACAAGGGAAACAGGTGACATATCCTCTTTCCATTAAAAATCCATGATAGGTTTGCTCATAACAGCAATAACACATGCTAACAAAATCTTAGGCAATTTTAGGCACAAAGGACGGACGTTGTAATATAGTCTCAAATTAATTCTCTGCTCAGTAATCTTTTTTTTTTTTTTTAACTGCGGAAAAATCCTTTACGGACCGTCCCATCGCCTGGGGAGGCGACGGGGTGTGTCGGACTCCGCTTGAGCGTTTACCGACTAAAAAACCGCACCCGTCAACGCCACTAACCCTATTGCCGGGGCCATGGGATTCGCAAAAGCATGCACCACAACCCCGGCGGGCTGCTCAGTAATCTGCTAAAACTCAAAAATCGGCTACGGAAAAATGTCTTTTTCTAAGGTTTTAGGTTTTATGGCAAGTATTGTCTCCACGAAACATTCTCCTGTGCGTATGAAAACCTAGAGCCTAAGCCAGTGGTTTTTGCTTTGATCGTGTGCAGGTAAAACTTTATGTGCGCTTACTTTATATCAGGCAAGATACGTATTCTCCTCAGTAAAAAAAAATAAAACCGAGCGAAATAAAGATTTCCTGCTACAAGCTATATTTTTCTTCATCCCTGGTTCAAAATATGATAAACCCTTGTCATCAAAATATTCATCAAAATATTTCTTATGACGTAAAAATATATCGTATTCCATCGCCTATTTTATCTTTCAACCAGATGCCTTCCCTCGTCTACAAATTACCATTTCGTCTCCGATGTCAAGTAATGCAGGCCGTATATGGTTCTCATATTCGAGAGTCGGTTATCTTCAGCAAAACCGACGACGATTTCCGAAGGATGTTGGTTATGTGGATGAAACACTGCGTATTCTTCCCTGGCAACTACATCGTGCAGTGCGGTGACTCAGACCAGTGCATCTACTTTATACATAGAGGACAGGTATGGGATAATTATTACTTCATTATGGCATAATTAACTGCCTCATTGGGGTATCACAGGTTACCGTTGAGAATGTTGAGCGTATGACCTACAGTGTATTTTTTCCATCTCATTTTTTTTTCTTTAACTATATCGTTTCCAACAGCAGAATTTATATTTGGGTACAACCAAGAAAAAATATTTCATATAACCCTTCAAGGATACATGTTATAGATAATGATTTATCCTTCTGATGTGACGACGTTTACACAATAGTTAGTAATATGAATAGCCGATCAACGGGTAATTGCAACTGATAATTTCGTCATTAATATGTTACTTAATTATTATTGCTCAATGATATAAATGGATTTGAAACAACAATTGCTACTAGTAAATGTGAAAGTTTGTTGCTCAATCAGGCCCAAACTACGCTTACAGATCTTATTAACTGGATCAAGACAGAAGACTTTTGATCAACATAGGGCGCTAGTTAATAATAAAACTATATTTCTCCCCTTATTAACACCTATATTATTATATTATTAATGAAGTCCTAACTTACAATTTAAATAATTTACACAGGTGGAAGTGCTAACGGTACATCCGAACTTGACAGAGTCAATATACGACATCTTAGGACCAGAAGATAGCTTTGGGATAGCACAGGTTTTGAATGTTGTTACTATATATCAATATATCCTTCCGAATATTGAAAATCATACCATTATCTGCAACTACTGTGTTTTAATATAAAAAAATCCCTGAAATTACTAATGAGTAATTGGAAACAGTTCACGTATTTTTTTAAACTATGAACGCTAGAATCTAAAAGACGAATATCCCAAAATTTCTTGTCATTTTGGGATAAATAAATAAAAAATATTGAAATGCATTAGGTACTAATACCAAAAATCTTTTATTTTTAGGGTCTTTTTGTAGGAGTGATACATCATTTTTCATTCCGAGCACGCACTGTGGTTGACATAGTATATTTAAAGTTGGACCAATGGAAATACCTACTGGACTATTACCCAAAGTCCGCCAAAATCGTACAGAGGAAAGTAGAGAATGTATATCTAGCGATATAATGCGTTTATTACTATAAATGTTATCTGTTAATTAGAATAATTAAATTAGTTTTACGTTCATATCTCGTTTTTATTTGAATCAAGCGATATAATATTTTACATTATTCAACTCGCATAAAAATTAACATGAAAATGGGTTTAGATAACGTGAAATCGTTGTGGCAAGTTTTTTTTAAATAACTTTTATAATTATTAAGTAATCTCTGCTAAAATATCGATGGAATTTGATTTATCCATCAATTTGCACTAGGGACTAAAAACAAACGCAAAGAGTATCTAATGGAATGACAGACAAGTCCACAGATATTTTTTCGCTGAGTTGCAATTACAAAAATATATCAGAAACACAACATCTAATGTTCTACTAATAAAAACTAAACTAAAATATTAAACTTCTAAACAAAGCTAATCAAACAGCCAATCTTACCAAAAATAAATGTAGGTAGGTACTAGTAACATATTAATTTTGTCGTTTTCTCTTCCTAGTCACTCTTTGTGAGATCTCCGGTATGACATCTTGAGATAAATCTATATTTTCAGTGTATTCTTGAATTTCAGTCAGCTGTGCTGCAGTATTATTTTCTTCGGTATTATGTGTTGTCTCCAGAATTTGTGTCTGTGTTAATCTGGAACTGATTACAAAATAGTATTATAAAAGAAACATAAGAAATCGTATTGTATACATATCTGGTAGTACAGCGTAATTAGTAGGCTTTTCCAGTTCATTACAATCCACAAAATTCTTGATTTAGATGTTCTTAAGCAAGAATTTTGTTTAGGAATCAGGAACTAAAATTGTTAGAATATTAAGTCTGATTTACCATTACAAGTTGTAAGGATCTACAAAAAATGTATGTGATGAATATGAATAGTGGTCGGTATTTATCTTATGATAAAAATAAATGTTGCCAAATACATTAGTTAGGTTAGGTTAATGGCCACAGGTTCCTGAAAAAAAAACTAGAGAAAAAGTATAAGTAATAATAAATGCTCCTCCAGCATGGTAATAAATGGCCACTTGCAAACAGCAGTTTAATTATTAAAACCCAATTTTATTATTATTTAGTAAACTGCTGAGAGAAAATTGAGTGAATGAATAATTTATTTATTTTTGAAACAATATTTAGTTTTAAACTACTTAATATACAGTCTGTTTTTGTTTTCTCATAGCATATTTAAATTATGCCTGCATAACGATAATCTAATAGAATACTGAACAAAAAATAAAACTAACCCTTCGTTATTCAAATGCTCCAGCTGCTCTTGATCGAAATTAGCCTTACAACATGGCCATTTCTCCACCTTCTCTATATATCGCGTCAGACATCTTGTATGGACAGCCAATGCACATGATGGACAGTTGTAGCCCTGAAATGACCGCATTATAAATAGATACATAAATATAACACACAGTGAGCTCTTTCTGTGTCAATCGGATTGTCAATAATAATTAAAAATGTGTGGTAGGTGTTAGTAATTATAGCTTCAAGACAACCAACACCCCAGTCTGCCCTGGACCATGGATGCTGTAAAGGATCGTCGGATTAAACTAATATTAATATACCGCGATATAGTCCGTAAAAAGTAATTTTATTGTGGGATATGGATGATTTTATTCCCTGGTAATTGGTAAACATGTAACTAGCAACCCTAGCGGATGGTACAGGCAACTGGAGTACATATTCATTGTGTGTGTATATACGTACAGTGCGTATTATGCACACGCTGAAGGGAGCATTGAAAATTCAAGTCTTATTATTTATGCACACAATAGCAACGGAAGTTATCCATGTGTGGATTTGTTTGACTATACCTACCACTTGATTACTGTTTTATCTTAATTATAGCATAGTATTTATAGTTTTATCTCAAGTGTTGTCCTATTTTAACACCCATACCACCTTATATTGCTTTAAGGTTAAGCCACTTACATTGCGGTCTGAAAGAATTCACAATGACAATAAGTAATTATACATAAGCATGAATTTGCATGTTCTTTATGTGGTCCATCATCAACACAATTATTGTCCCACTGCTGGTCATGGCTCTCCTCTCATTTGAGAGGGATTAATCTATTAAGCTTTGAGAGGGTTTACTCTAGACTTCTGCGTCATGTACTCTCAGGCATGCAGGATTTCTCACAATATTTGCCTTTACAGCTTGAACATGTGATAAATAACACATTACTTCTGAAAAGTTAGTGGTCTATGCCTTAGGTATGAACTTGAGACCTTTGTCTTTTTCTTTTTATGTGATGAATGGTGCATAATATATTTTAGTTACTTTAGAGATTATTAGCACAAACACTATATACTTACTCTGAACACGATCTGTTTACAAAGGCAACATTCTTCAATTGTATCTGGCATGTTTTGACGAAGATATCCTTCAAACTCGTGGATGGCTCGCACTCCTAGGGCATAGTTGTTTTCCTCCTTATCCAAGTACCGCATCTTACACCAAGTAGTTAACAGTTTCTGAAATGTGTAAATATTATAAATTTAAATCAATGGTACTTTTTGATAATACTGTTAATCTTGAACTTTTTTTGCTAGCTTTCTTTTGCTGTTACAATACCTTCAAATAATACAATTCTTGAGTAATTGGTAAGAGATATTCATGCATATTTTCGAAGTCTAAAGTAGGTTATATATTCTATATTGGTTTACTATTTTTAATTAAATAGTGTTCAGTTCGAAAATGTCAATAAGGTTAAGGTTTTTCTTTCACATAATTATGATTTTATCATGGTGTTGTTGTGCATTATCTAAATCCCACTAAGGGGTGACAATTTAATGAAATAGACTAGATTGTACTATATTCTCTTTAAATAAAAGAAGACCACAGTGAAACAACTATGTTTCTGCTAGTGAGTAAAGTTACCAGAGCTTGTTAAGGGATTGCCTATTCTGATGGCATATTAATTCTTTTTGCTGTCACTTTAGTAACTCCCCTATTTAAAAAAACAAATGTTTTATAAAAGGTTGGCAACACTAAAAACACCACTAGTGTTACAAGTCTTTAGGCTATGGTAACCACTTACCATCAGGCAGCTGCAAGTATGTTAACCACAATTGTGTTTTAAAAAAATCATGATAATGATTATGAGATGGACAAAACCTTATTTATTTACAAAAATAAATACTCACTAATGCATCAGTTTTAGTAAATGATGATTTCATTTTATTAACTAAGTTGATTGCATGTATTCCTGTAATCTGCCTGGATTCAGTAGTCATAATTTGTTCAATTAGAACCCTGAAGAACTCTAGTTCAGTTGCAGAGAATAAATTCTGTGACTTTGTTGCATCATCATAGCCAAGAGACAAGAAAACAATAACTTCTTCATTAGTGACTTCATCATTTGTTATTTTAATTTCCTGTTGATATGGGCGTATTTGGTTGTTGATTGCTTTTACTATATCTTGGACTGATTGTTGCTCTTCTTCTGAAAGTTTGAAAATAGTTTGGTTAGGAACAGTGTTGCATAAAACACAAGCCTTAATTCTTATATAGTAAGGAGAATTGAGACAATATAAATACTATTATTATAAACGCGAAAGTTTGTTATTATGGATGTATGGATGGATGTTTGTTACTCTTTCAAAAACCACTTAAAAGATTTGAATGAAATTTAGCATACATATAGTTTATTACCTGGATTAACACATAGGCTACTTTTTATCTATATACCATGCAAGCAAAGTCGCGGGAGGCAGCTAGTACTATAATCTACTAGAACATTTCAAGAGTGCTTTGAAAAATATACCTACCACTTTGTAACATACCTTCTTTTTTCAAGCATTTTCTTAGAAACTATGTATACATATTTATCGTTATAAGTTTTATATAAATTGTTAGCTAACTATAATTATTTATATGTAATACATACCGTTAAATTTATTCAAAACTTTTTGAGCGTCGGTGATTGTTAAAACACCCTGACTGGCAATGGTTCTGAGAAAGAATCTGTGGATGTTGCCATAAGTCATGATAAAAGTATTTCAGTATTTTACTGCTGAAAGATGAATTTCTGTAATTATTTGGTATTTAAATTACAACAATAATGTAATAACGCAACAAAAATTTCAATTTTTGAAATCCTGATGTTATCGTTGTCGTTGTCAATGTCAAAGTCATCGGCTTTTTTTCATCATTTTAGGGATAAGGCAAGGAAACCTAGTCAATTTGACCAATATTTTCCTTATTATTTTAATTGTTACGATAATTTGAGATGGATTAATTTAAAAACACATTATTCATTATTTTAACGATTTTTTTATTATTATTAAAGCTATGAAAGATGTTTAATGACTTTTTTTTAAATTGAGGAACGCCTCCTTTTTTATACGGTTTTATTTAGTTTTTAGTTGGTTAAAAAGTGATTATGTACAAATCGGTACAATGTTTTATTTCATTTTCCAAAATCCATGCTCATTCTTAACGGTAAATATGCCACTAATAATAAATAAAAAGAATATTCAAAAATAAAAATATTCCTGGGCATTATGGCACACAGCGCCGTCTAGTTCCGTTCCGTTCCGTAATGATGATGATGATTAAAAAAAATGGCTAAATTTATAAAATGCAACGCAATTGCTTTATAAGACGTAGGTATAGGTACTTTCCCATTAAAAAGTACATATATCAAAGTAATAGTTATTATTGAACAAATCAATTAAAAGATTTACGTAGGTATTTAAATGAACTGGTATTTAGCGCGAAATATTTTAGTTATCTAATAATATATCAATTATATTAAAAAAAAACAGTGAGCCGTCACGGGACGCCTGGCAAATGTGAAACATCGACATTATTTTGTAAAAGTAATATGCAGAAAAGAACATATTGTGCTAGGAACTAAATATGTCTTAATGATAAAATAAAATATTACGATTTTTTTCCACATCAAAAATATATGTGTTAAAAGAAACATATTAACACAAACTCAAAGAGGTTTAATACAATTCACAATTCGAAAAAAAAAGGTAAACATGAAAATAGAACTAAAATCTAATTTAAATTTCGTGGCGACGCTTTCGCGACGCCAGAAATCGGTTTTACGTGCGGCTATAGATGTTTCACATCAAAATCTCATGTCACAGTGTTTGTCGCTGAACTCCGAAATGGCTAGGCGGATTATTATGAAATTTTATATGTAGGTATATTTGGTAGGACTGAGAATCGGTTGTAGGCTTTTTTACACCCCTACATCTTTTTATCATTTACATCCATAAGTAATAAGGATGTCCCTCAATAGACATTTATTTTTATTTTTTTGACAGTATTTTTTTTGCATTTTATTAATGATTTGGCATTAAAATTATTATTTACGACTATGACAGTCGTTGAAGGTCATAATATTTGTGAACATAGTTCCAAGCTTTGTTTTTTGTAGGTACCTACCCATGGGCGTATCTAGACTTTTTCTACAGGGGAGGGCTTGGCCCCTCTTGGGGTGGGCATCTGGGTTGGACACAGTCCACCGCATGAGGATTTCTTATCGATAGCCCATCATCCTGGGTTGGGCACTGGACCATTCTGGGGTGGGCACGGCCCAACCGGCCCCCGTCTTGATTCACCATATATATAGTACAATAAGGTTCGTAGCCAATGAGGACGCTTGATTTTGTTGCTGGTTATCCATATGGCATATATGGTAATTATCCACTGACTTTATGCCATACAGATATGTTAAGTTGTCAATAGAAACCTATACAAATACCCTATTAACATGCCTACTTTTGTTATGCAGAGGAAAAGTTGTTGAAAGTACTTACTTAGGTGCATTCAATAATCATACAAGCTCCAGGTAGATAATTACTAACTAAACATAAAAGAACGATAACTGGTCAGCAAGTTTGTTGTGTGGGTACATTATTTAGCCAGTTTTCCTAGAAATTTGTGTCCCCCTCTTAATATTTTAAATTTATGTGACCGCATAAACTAAAAATAAGCCTCTTGAAGGTACTAAACTAAGTAGGTGTAGTAGGATATGAAAAAATATGTTACCGTCGGTGGTTTTATCAACTTAAGTGATTGGGTTGTACCTACTTATTTTTACTGCACTTCCTGTTGAGTCATCGAATGACCTATAAAACAGGGTACATCCATTTTTCAAGTAAAATACTATCCACCTTATATTTTTGTGAGAAAAGTAAAAGCTACCTATTTCATAATAAACTTAATCCCGCTTAACCGAGCACAGCACAGTTAGCCCACAGCTTTTCAAATGCCACTTGCGATCGAGTGCGGCGTTCAATTACAGTAGTTAATTGCGCTCGTGTTTGTGATCGCTTCTTTTAATTATAATTATTAAGCAATTAATTTACTTCAGGAAATAAAAGCTGCTGGTTCCTTTATCTGGAAACTTCAAATAGATCCAATATAATAAATCATTCCAGTATTATAGACTTTGGTGAAATAATGAGTAGGTATTCTTACATATTATCATTAAATAAGGGCCTATCTATATGTATGATGGTGTTAAAGAGTATTTATATTGCAAATAGCTATTTAGGCCGCGACTTTGTTTGAGTGGAGTCAGTAATTTTATCCAATCTGCTTATTTTTTTTCCGCACCAAAACCCCCTTGTCGCCTTTTTAATTATTTCCGGGACGTCTCAAATCTAAGTCGGTTCAGTGGTTAAAGCGTAAAGAAGAAACAGACACACAGACATACTTTCGCATTTTATTATTAGTGGACTTTTCATAATTACGAACGTAACTATTTATTATCGTCGCGAAAACTGTGAACCAAACTTTAAAAAATGTAAGCTTTTGATACCCTTTTCTATTCGTAATTAGTCAAAGTCAAAGTTCTATAATGCAAATTGGGTAGGTAAAAACAGGAATCCCTGTTAGGACAACAAAAAATAAATAAATAGAAAGTAGTTATCTATATAGGTAATAATTATTATTTTATACATTAACTCATTTTAAGTGAATAGGCCTCTGTAGTATTTATTTAAGTTAAAAAAAGGTTTCCTGATAGACTATCGACCGTTTAAAAATTAAAATTATCACAACACCTACCCGGTAATAATAATTTTATCCGCGACTTGTGACAACATGACGCTATAGATTTTAGACAAAGCCAATTCTTATCATGCTCTTAGCCGAATTTTACCATAATATTAGCAAGGGTTAGCATGGATAACTCTGCTTTAATCAGAAATCAAGTCAATTTAAGAAAACTTTGTGTTATTTAAACTGCTTTTTCTGTAGATAAATAAATAATTTAATCAGTGTTTATAATATGCAATATAAATGGTTCCACAAATCATACGCCATAGTTTATATCCTGGTGTCTTTTTTTAATCTACGCTACACTTCCTCTCAACACCAAAACAATGGATATCGATGAGTTTAGGCTCCAGAGAGCAACATTATCCATTGGGACGCGAAAGAAAATAAATGCATTTGCGAATCAAATCAATCAATGCATTCTGTGTGCTTTTATTCCGTGAGAGATAGATATTTCAAGGTATGACAAAAGCGTTGACTAGGTAGGTACCCAGTCAACAATGATTGCTAAAACGTACAATTAATTACTACGACAAAAAATAGTTTCAGTACTTTGGGTATTTAATAGTTGGAAAATTAAAATACAATGTGTTTACTTAAGTGCCATTTTCGAATTTTAGCGTTCAACAAAGCAAATATAACATTATTAAGGAGCAAACATACGACCCACGAGCATGGTACCTACTCCTATTAAGGTCGTAATTGCTTCCCCGTTTCCTAATTACTGCGTCCTGTGTCCCCACGCTCTCTTATCAATTATAGGGTCCCGTCCCATGTGAGATCACCACAATTTCAAAGGAAAAGTTGGTATGTACAATAATAAAGCATTTAACGCGATTAATTGCCCTAGGTGCCAATGTATCATCCAGGTGGTAATGAAAATATAGGAAATTGGCTCTCAACTTAATAAAATAATGTGCGCATGGTATGATTCAGAAGAAAAAAAAACTTTTGGCAATTACAGTTCTATTTATTGTGAAAATATTTTGCTACGAAGTGACACCACTGTTACGAGCCTTAAGAGAAGTATTGATACTGTCATTTAAATACTTTTAAAAAGTGCCCCATTTATGCGATTGGATATAAAGTTTGAGTGCCCATCAGCTTTATTTACTCCTATCATTTAGGTACTTATATTACCGTTTTACGTAGTTGTATTGGATGTAAAAATAAATGTATACTTATTAACAAACACAGGTAGACATGTACTTATTTCAAAGCGATAAACCATTAAGCTTTGACTTAACAAAGTTAAGCACGAAAATATAAACACAAACATAAATTCATTAGTTTTCAGTACCCACGTATGCTTTTATAGACGGCATAACTCTCTCAGTAAATTATCTAAGCTACGAGCGCTTTCAAAACTTTTAATGGAGTCAATTTGGCCTCGCATTCAAAACACCTAACGTACTGGATGCCGAGGCAGGCCAGGTAAGTACGATTTATACAAACATTAGTGCCGAGCCTTTCATACGAGAGCCAACTTTTCCAATTTTTATGCTTTTTGAATAGCTGGACGGTACAGTCAAAGAATTTTATTTCCGAATTGCATTCAGTGTGTCACGAAATTTAGACTTACACTTTCATTGTCTTCAACCCATTTCCTTTATCACCGCTAGTATAGTCTAGCTAGTATAGCATAAGAAGGGTCCACCACACTAGTGCGGATTGTCAAAATTTACATACAGCTAAGAAAATCTCTTAGGCATACCGATTTCCTCACGTTATTTTCTTTCACTAGTTTAGGAAATGCATTTGATTTCAGAAAATGAGAGATACTGAGGTGCGTGCCTTCGATTTGAATTTAAGACCTATGAATTCTTAATAATATCACCCGTTAACGGCACTCTTTTATTATTTCACAGGAAGTACTCGTTGCAGTTTTATTGAACATTCTTTTTGATGCTTTAGACTGATAGGAAGGACAGAAACCTATCGAGTTTCCTCTTGTTGCTTCCTCCCGGGTACTATTTGCTATACACCTTTTTCTGAAATTCGTTCAAGTGCATTGCATACATGAATGGAACGGAGAGAGCGACTGCATATTTTAATCGAACTACGAAAAGAGAAAAATAGACTATGGCAGACACGGTGCAAGTTTGAAAGTGTGCCAAATACCCAGTAGTTAAACTTTACCGCTGTTGGTATCTATCTAGTGGATGATTATGAGGTACTTACATACCTTTAAAGTTTTCTTGGCTTCATATGAAGATATAAAACCACTGAACAATGGGTGGGTAACAATGACATCGTAATAATACATTCTGTTCGAAAAAGGATTTTAGTAAAATTATGATTTGAAGAACAATATTTTTCCAAGATAATATCGTTATATTCAATGACTATACCCGTCATCGTCCAACATTCAGTAGTAGTAGAAGCGTTAACAATTCGGTTTGAAGCCAGTTAGAGAAGTTTTAATGGAGCTATTTGGTGGTGTATTGAAAACAGTCGGCCCTCGGAAGCGACAGAATTGAACCAAGCGAGGCTCGCTCGCGCCTCAGCCGATTAAGAAAACCAATTCTAATTTTGCAGTTTCACCTTGTTTCTAGGATATTTTTTGCATTGTTACTAGAGGTAGATACAGCATGGCCTGCAATGTGAGGATTAAATGTTACAGTTTTTTAAAGCAATAGAACGGCTTTGTTGTTTCACAATGGCGTTAACGTGCATTATAATTATGCGTTTACTTCGTGTTTTAATAAACATTTTGTTAACACATTCTCTTGTTGTGGTTTCAATGAAGCGTTAGCATAATAATTATTACATAGGATTACATTAACCATGTTATAATAGCATAGTAGTTCTGCTGCATTGCAGTCTATACTTTAGCTAGGTATATAACTACTTAAATGTTTTTGTGTGCGGTCCAAAGCTTGGATAAAAGTGCAACTACTGCTTAATGTAACATAAAAGAGTGAATCAAACACACTTTTTGACTCTTTACCTTAATAAGAGCAGAGATTTTTTGCGTACATTCCCATTTTAATTTGGTTTTACAATATTATTTTCATAAATATTACATTTAGTACCTAAATATAACTCAAAATTAAGTTTTCTACCAGCAGACTATTTAGGAATGGAACGTTATCTGCCTAAAATATTTTATTTAAATTAAAAATGTATAATTATATTATGTTTTTCACGCGTATCTTAGTGTCATAGACCACGCAACATGAAAATGGGAAGGGTTTATCAAGGTACATGATGGTATGATATTAGATATTAATGAATTTTGCAATTCCAAAGATCTAAGGAAGATCTAATAGATAAACTGTCAGCATCGCATCTGGAGAATGTTCATTAACAAGTTGTGTTAACTATCTAAATTATAGCGTTTCAAAATTACTACACACAATTCCCTAGATAAGCACAAACTCTGCCGATGCGATGTGTGCTAAGATTGAATATTGTATTTCTGCATGAAATGATGCAGTTTTGCATAGAGCTAACTGAATTCAGTCCATTAAAAGTTCTAGCAACATCCATAACTCGGTTCCAGAAATTTGGTCCTTGGTAACAGTTTACCTTTAGATATTTATAATACGTATAAGCCAACACAATTTCATCCAGTTGTTGATGTCGGAGGTAATTTATTTTTCTACATTGCTTGAGTTTAGCGTCAAAATACAAATATACTTATCTAGAACGGAGCTAACCTAATTCAGGTATTGATACTTTAATTAAACCTGAATTTGATTTATATTTTGTCTTCGTTTAAAAAACTTTGCTCTATATGTTTACTACATTATTCCTATATTATGTTTACGAGTTCTTTCAAAAACACAAATTATAATGATCAAACTTTGAACTGAATTGTAGATCAATTTGCTTTCAACTTACACATGACTTTATTTTTCATGTGATTTAATTTCTCGTCTATCCATATGCCGAAAGGGTATGATGGTAAGGCCGAGTCGAGATTACGGAATAACTTCATAGTTGCTTTACTGACAAGTCAATATGATGAATGTACACAGTATATAGATACATAGACATACATACATCGATCCCTTAAACTTTATATATGTAGGTACTTAATAACGTTAATAAAGGTCAAAGTCGTATCAATAAAATTCAGTTCGTGCTTATAGACTGTACCTAACAATTGAATATCTAAATTGTCAATTATTTACACAGGGATACCACAGTTGCCTAGTTGGTTCAATTTCAATAAATTCGTTGGCCATCAAATATTTTAGATCAATTAACTGGAGGCTATTTAGGTAATAATTAATTATTGTATTTCATTTATTATTTATGACCTAGCTATGATATCTGTAATAACGGTTATTGTAATTTATGCATAGATGTAGGAATAGGTATAATGGGTATTGATTCAGTTTCAAGCCGTTGATTCAGTTTATGTCATTATGTCTATATCGTTTAGTACTTACGGCAAATATTCCTAAACTACTTCGATGACGACTAAATTCAAGTAGAAAGCTAGGCCAATTTGATGTAACTAGATTTTCATAGCTACTAGGTAAAAAGTGACATTATCGCCTTATTGACTTCGATTTCGTATCGATTCGATTTTTTCGATCCTGATTATTGTTCTTCTTTCGAAACAACAGAGGTTATAATCAGGCATTTGCGGTCTAGAAAATCTCTCAGGCATGCAGATTTCATGGCATTTTTTTCCTTTTAAGCAAAGTTAACATTGAAATCTCTCTCATGTTGAATCGATAAAAGTCGTGTTCATTAGAGGGGGACTTTAAATAGGTTGATGCAGATATAATCTAGGTAAATTAGCGTTTCAAAAATAGTAATTATAAAAATATTTTGATGAGACTCAATTATTGCAGCGGTATTAAAGGCTGCATTCTGTGGTTAGGGTCCTGCGTTCAAATGCCTACCCCAGGTATATGTTTGTGTGATGAGCATGAACATTTGATCTGAATCATAGATGTTCTTAAGGATAATATATATTTATTATTATTTTATGTATTTACAAAAAAATATAATTAGCTGTGTAGTGTCGACCATCTAGTATCCGTAACACATGCCTCGTCGCTTAGCTCGAAACTAGATGGAGCTGGGTCATAATGTCCGGACATATTTATTTTTATCTTTTATTTATTTAAGGCTACTTAAAACTAAACAAGAAGATGGAACATGCTAGTACGAAATCAATTCAGTCCGAAGTGTTTTCTTTATTTACCTACAAGTAGGTGTACACACGATTCAGTAATTTCATGGTAGCGAGCAAAAACGGTCTGTCTCGATCGCCTTGTTCTTTTTTCCAAGTGTATCGAATGAAATGCCTAGTTACGGGTGCTACAAACCTTTTTTTCGGAGGTTCCTCGTGTGTACGGATCCAATTTGGCTCATATTTGATCTGCATTGAGTAGTCACGAATTTGGCCATCGAATACATTACAGATTCTGTTTCAGAATCCAAACGCAGCACTGTTTTAAAAGGAAAATGTACTTGCGTTTATTTTTTGGGGAATGTAAACAATAAACATGGCTGTTAGTAAATGGACTCAGTCATGGATGTTTTTTTTATGTATTTAATTGTGCCATTGCTTTATGAAAAGCATTCATAAATAAAGAGACGTGTATATATACCATTGGAGTATTCGTATATTTTATAAAACTATCACTTGCTGTTACTTTATGACCTTCATTCTTAAATTAGTTTGTGTTAAAAAGTAAATATATTACATTACCATTAACATTAACATTTACAACATTTACCTCGTACCTAATACAGCATCAGAGATTTAGCGGATAAACTACATAATACCTAGCCAAGTATAAAAATTTGTTTTTTTTTCTCGATACAGATTACTTCACGAAGACTGTCTGTATTTACCTACAGACTCTTGCCTTAAATATAATAAATAACGATAATCTTAACTTAATTTATAAATTTATTTTGGAACAATGGCTTTGTATTATAATAAAAGTGTTATAACTTAGTATAAAAATGTTTAAAAACTTGCCACGAACTGCTCGACCGAAAGTAATTCAAACAAAGTAGATAAAAGTTGCGGCGCTAAAGAAGCGATTAAAAGAAAAATTAGCATTCTTTCAAATTAATTACTTCCATAATAAAAGTTTTTTTTTATGGGAAAGTATAATAATCTGAACATTCTTCGCTTACGATGATAATAATATAAGACTTTATAGTGTGCAATTATTGGGCGTTTTCCTATTCGCCTGCATTCTTAAGCCTTTGATTTAATCTTCTTTCATAGTTCCAGTGTCTCTGAAGTCACGCCGACAAAGAAACTAGCATAGAATAAATATAAGGCTTAAGTATATTTAGGCCTAAATTTTAACTTTGGACTCTATGCTTATAAAAATACGGATAAAAAGTATACAGACTGTCAGTCTACTGACAAGTGTGTTAATGCTACCTGAATTATAAAATATTTGTAGATATTCACACTGCTAAACTGCACAGAGCCACATCAAAATGTACATATAGATTTTTCGTAATTTTAGAAATTAGCTACAATCTGCAAAAATAGTTGAATTCTTTGATTTAGGTGCTTCCTAAAAAGCATTACGTATAAAAACAAAATGGCTATATAGCACAGAATAATAAAGTATGAATTTTAAACGGGCGATCATTGGGGAATAGTTTTGAACGGCTCCCTAACTGCACTATTAATTCGCAGTTAGTTTCTTTCGGCCTCGATGCGAGGTTTTGCTTTTGCAATCGCTTACTCGTTATGTGGGGTTCTGCCTGTTTTTCTCGAACTTTTGTGTCGGATATGACGCCCTGTGGCCCGATCTAGTTTTTCCTGTTTGTATTAAGTTTGTTCCCAATCTGCCGTCATCCGCTCTCGTTTTTGAGTGTCCCCCTGTCTATACATTAAAATATATTTCTTCTAAATAAAAAATCTGTTAAGCTTATTTTCGGGTGAGCTCTAATATTATTTTTTATTTTTAGATATACCTATAGGAAATGATTCAACATTTTGATACCAAAGTTATGACATTCGGGATTTGTCTTTTCACAAAGAGACTATACAACTGGGTAGATATATCAAAATGATACTTTTAATAATATAATAGAATATAGTTTCTATTAATAATACATTTATATAATACGTCTGTATGTTTATTATCAGATGACTTTGCATGTATGTGGAGTTATAATATTGTCTCTTATTCCATGATGATGAAAATATCAGATATGTTTTCAACCAGGGGGATACTGTGAAAATCCTAGCCTAATACATTCACTTAGTCTCACATAATCACAAATTTTAATACCTACGCAGCAAAAATTTTTCCTAGATAAGTACGTTACGGACACCATTAAAAAACGTCTAACTTTTTTGTTAGTACGCACAGAATAAAGATGGAAACGGAATCACTGAAGCTGTAAACTTCACCCGGCCGGTGTTAGCTTAGCTTGCCCGAACCGGACATGCTTCGTCGATGTTTACTTGCTGTTTAGTTTTTCTTTAATTTAGTTTTTGTTCTTCACATCCCCCACTTTAGCGGTTTCCACGACCTTTGTTTTATTTACCCAAACCACCAGGAAAATTCTTTTCATGTAGGTCTTAACTATTTTATCCTCGGTTCACGTTTAGAAAGCTTCCGAATTCTATTAAAACAAATGATTTAATTAGGGTGCTTCACGGAAATTCTTGACTTTATTTTGAGAAGACGTAGGTAATTTGTGTTTTTAGTTACCAACTCAGTATCTTATTTTTAATACTCCGGTTTTGAATTATATTTCAAACGCTTTCAAAGAAAACCACTTATTGATTATGTACATTCATTTATGTATTTTAACACGTAATTAAGATGAGCAAGTAAGAGGTATTATTGAACAGTAATTAATTATCTTATCGATGCCCACTTTAAACTATAACAGTGATGGCTAATAGGTTGGCTCGTGATTTAACACCATTTTTAAATCTCATTTGTCGAGTAATATCACTTACTTTTCAAACTACTAAGTATTTAGCAGAAATAATTCCCAAACTAATTAATAAACAACAAAATAATTTTTCACCGTTTTGCATTCTACTTTCAACTTAAACTTTCCACGTGCCAAGGCATCGAAACTCATATCGTTCGATTTAATTATAACTTTCTCTTGAGTGACAATGCTATTTGGAAGTTCAAATTTCTATTTAGCGTTAAAGAAATGTATAATTGATTCTTGTATTTGTATGATTTTATAGACGTAAAATGACTGATGATGTAGTGTATCGAAAAGATAAGTAGGACGGAATGAAAAACAAATAACAAGAACAGATTATATCCAAGAAAAAGCAGTTTTCATCATCAGTTTTCGTCATTCTCCGGATCTGTACTAAATAATAATTATTAGACGAAGGCGGAAACGATATCTATAAAAGTGTTATATTTTATAGATATCGTTTCCGCCTTCGTCTTCGTCATTAAAATGTCTCATATTTGAATGATCAAAATTACCTATTATAGTATATAGTTGATTTAAGAAAGCTACTTGTCTTCTCTGAATTATTTTGCCGGTGAAACCAAATCATCCGTTATTTACAGACTAGTATACCTATAAAAATAATAAGAACATACCAATCGGGTAAGGTGTCCAACCATATGGGTGTTCTACAGCTTCAAGATACTACCCTATTATCGTTATAACGTTTGTTAATATAAAGGTGGTATCTACACAAGGCCATTCGTCAATCACGCGCGTCAGTGCCGTCTTGACAGCCGCTGTCATGAGCTCTCGAGGCGTGAGCTTCAATATGTTATGGACGTTGTAGATATTGCATAATACGTATTTAATACATTATCTATATAAAAATACGCAATTATTGCATTTGGTGTAGTTAAGATGATGCATTAATACCAAAGACTATAAAACCTCGTTGAATAATACCAACCATTTCCTACACTCGTACCACCTAGGGGCAAGTCTGAACAGGATTGTTGTTAAACCTACACCTACAGTTGATCGAAAGGTTTTAGGTCCCATGCCGTACCGCAGGAGGTAAGATTTTTGCCAGTAAGCGGGCATAAATTAAACCACAAAAATCACAAAAAGAACAATTGGCTAAAAATTACCCTATAATAATATAATTATGAATTATATTATTATAGGGTAATTTTTTTCTAATCTACTATTAGCCAATTTACTATTTTTTTCTGTAAATGTCCCTATCCTGGGCCCTTTCTTTCAAGCAAGACGGGATTTAAACGTATTAACGTCAATGAAATAATGTAACAAATCCAACTCAATCTAGTCTTTTGTCCCAGTTCACTCACAATACTAACAAATTCATTGACTTAAAATTGTTTAACTAAATCGTCCCACTAGCCTACTTAAAGTACTTTAATTTAAATCGTTGAGAGAACGAACGCTCAAAACTTATATATTTTGTGAGCTCATTAATCATTTCTTGTGTAATAGTCGCGTAATTATGATTGTGGCGGTATAAAAAGCGTGTAATTAACTCATAAAAGCTCTGTTGGAGGCGCTACACTGTCATTACTTCATAAAACATATTTTTAGTGACACTATTATTTTATAAGTCAGTATTTAATTTATGACTTTATCGATTTTAAATATGACTGATTTGAAATATTAGAAGTTCTCGCTTAATCAACCGAGTAACGATTTAATTCTTAATATGGTACAACTAAACATATTGGTTGGTACTACAGATGTAGTACAAAAACTGAATAAAATTTTACCCAGACGTGTCACATACGGGTATTTGATCAATTTGTCCCAAGTAAAAACTGCTGGTTAATTTTATTTGTATTGCTGAATGACTACAAAACCAATCAATCTGCCATTGGTTTCACTTTCATGCCTCCTAAGTACGTACAATTGCCTATGTCTCAATTTTCTTCCGTTTTCGAAGTATGGAAAGCAAATATTTTCGTGAACAGTAGGTATCTCTCATCTCATATTGTTACGGATATGGATCAAGCAGGTAAGAACAAATTTTCGTAAATAAAAATGAATAGCGAAAAATTCATTTGAAATACCAAAAGTGCCACGTAGATGTTGAACGGGTTAGGATGATGGGTGCATATCAGCTATTCAAACAAAATAAACAATACAAATATCTATCTGTAAACGAGATATTTTGAATGTATTCGAACAAATAGACGTCCCCAACAACTATGTGATGTTGAAAAAAAAAGAACCAGGATAGTAGATCATTATACAAAACAAACAGTTTAGTTTGGTAAAAGATTTTGATAAACATATTTATTTTACTTTATTACATTTATTTCTGATGATCTTAAGCAATTATTTATTTAGAAACACTTTAGTACCAGATTAAAGTCAACCAAGGAGAAACACCTAACAGAAATAATAAAAACGCAATTAATAATTTTGATCATCCAGATTGGCAAATACCTCTGAAAGCCATAAAACGAGAGCGTCATGCTTAGAAATAAATTAGTTCTCGCCACTAGTTAGTTTGTTTTGATACTTCTACCATAATTTAGTAAGTATCGTTTTCCGTTCCCAGTCAGGAAGTGACGCAAAAACAGTGGTATCAGCTGTTTCCAGCCCGGTGCAATTTGTCAACTGACGGTGAAGTATGCATTTTGTACTTGCACTGTTGTAGTTTTTAAGACTTGTACTTATTCACCGACTCCACGCCATGTTTTCCGACATATCCTGGTATACAGTCTGGTTTGTATTAAATTTCTTGTAAATTCTTAATGGGACCCTGTTTCTAGAAATCCATTTTTGTTGGTACCTACTATTAAATTATCTATCCTCAACAACACTCCGACCGACTTTCTTCTTTCTGAGAAACTACATAAATAGGTAAGGAAAAATGGACTGTGGGATATTAAAATACGACTAAGTTAAACAGCACAGTTATTTAACTTGGTTTAGTTTTGTGTCTTGTATTAAATACAACTAGTTTAAAAAAGAGCTATGATAGCCTAGTGGAATAGTATGACAAGTGGACTGTGATGCAAAGGTCTCGAATTCAATCCCAAGGCACGCACTACTAACTTATGAAAGTTACATGTGAACTTATCACACGCTCAAATGGTGAAGGAAAACATCGTAACATTCTCGATGGCGTGTAAATTCTGCCAGCCCGCATGGTGGACAATGATCTGATAAAAAATGGTCTCATTAATAATGTAATTTAAATTATATAAATAAGAATTGTTTTGTTTTGTTTCATACCTGACACTTTTTATTTTAATGTTTTGTTTCTAATATTTTAATTTTAAATTTCTATCCATGTTGCTGTGCCCTTACAGGGTACATAGCTGTACTTTAGCTTAAAGCCATTTTATACCATCTTGTAAACTTTATGAAATGCAATAAATACATACGAATATGAATATGACGAGACCTGTGCCCAACAATGGGACAATGGGTGGACAAGTGGGTTGATGATGAAGTACGATTTGAAGTCATCACGTTTTCCCTTACATTTTATTTTATTAATGTTACTTCAAGACCATGGTCCTTCTATACGTCTACTTCATAAAGGTTTTTACGTTATAAGAACTAGCCTCTATATCATTTTTTTTTTAAAGTGAACTCGTTTGGTTTGGGATGATAAATAATCTATCAATCAATGTTCTACAATAATTACAATTTATTTTAAAGTATAAAAACAAATGGCGGCTTAGAACAGGTTAAACAAAGGTGCAACTAGTTTTTGACAATTCAAAATTACCTGGAATACGGGTATAATTGAAATAAATCATTTGAGTTTGAGTTCCTTTATTTTTTGCCTTAGAAAAGTTTTTTTATACAGTTTTGCACCCTAAAAATAGCTTGAATATTGAGCGATCTTACGAACAAAGGTCAAATATAGACAAAAATAGGCGGACAAAACTGGCGGCCAGATATCTACTCGAGTCATTCTATAAGAAATTCGTTTATCATTCTTTGCTTTTCATCACTAATTTATATGGCTTCTTATTCCCAATTAGATCTTTCTTGAATAAATCCAAAGCTTTTTATGTAAGAAAAAATTATGTTACATTTATTCAGCTTTCCTTGGAAGATTTCTTATTTACAAAGAAATAGGTAGGTACTCGTAGGTAATATCTTCAATGTATAAAGTTTCTTTAGAAAAGTTAATAAAATCGTTGATCTAAAGTTTGACAGCAGTAATGACTATCAAAGCTAATGTGAGCACAGCCCCAATAGTCTGTTACGTTAATTGAAACTGAGTAAACCCGCAGAAGCAATTTATGATGGCTAATAAATGGCACAGTGTAGTGTGTTGTGTACAGTTTGCCACGTTGTTTGTTTAGCTGTAATGGATAATATTAGAATGTGGTCGCTCCGTCAAAAAATTTGACATGAAAAATCATTGTGAAATTTTTAGACTTTTTTGTCGAGTTTGATCCAAATATAATGAAAGTATAACACTTTTTTTTTGTGTTGATTCCATCAGATGCGAGGGTCTTCGCTTTGCCGAATATTCTGTAGATTGGCAGTTGTGTGGTAACATTACAATGTTTAGCTTACATAATAAATAAGCCACTCCATTTTATCATAAAATATATGTATGTGCTGACATACATGTACAGACATACCGCATTGCAAATACTAACCTAAGCCATCGAAGCATTTTATATGCAATTTGCGTCATTTTTAAATAAAAATAACATACATATTATCGCTTCCACCTTCTCTCAGAAAATCTGTAGAAGTGATAATGTTTGTACCTAACTGCACAATCTAAACCAAAGTGACACCATCTGGTACTGACTAAAAATATGTGTATTGGTTGTAGATGTGTAGGTACGTGGAACACAAACGTTGGCTCTTTGCCATTCAGCCGTTTAAAACCTGTGGGAAACTGCCTTTTCATTATTTAATTCAACAACCATCGTATTTGCGCCAATGCCAAAATATATTGAGCGAATTCAATAAAAGTTTGTATACGTGCTATTAAAAGCCACTGTAAGCGACGATATTTATGGTACTGCATAAATGCATGACGCCGACGCCTGATACAGAGGAATTTTATTAAAATCAAGTTCCTTTTTATAATGCATGAGCTCCATTACCTAGTCATTGATTAAATTTACTCTTGTAATATTATCACGAAGATCTTAATGCAAATGCCTTTAAAATGAATTAAGTAGAATAGTAGGTTGATATGATAAAGGTTTTTCAAAAAGCATACGTGTTTGGTAACACTGGATAAAGGGCAACGAAGGTATTTAAAACCTATCCTGTACAGTGACAGCCTCAAAAAATAGTAGGTACTATGTTCGTTACCGATGCTGTCATGAACAGCCTACGTAAAAATTCATAAAAGACACCTTGTACTTTCAACGCAAAATTCTTCGCATTCGTCCCTCCGTAAGGTACCATTAGACATCTTGGAGCCCCCTTGCTTTTTACAGGCTGAGCGCCTTAAGTGCTCGCCTGCTTAAGCCCAGTGATGCTATAAAGGCCGGAAGAGGCCAACAGCATCTGTCCATTTGAAAAAAAGGAAGACAATAGACGGAATACTAATGTACCTTGTACAGTGCATTAAGCCTGGACTACGACTCTACCGCTAAGTGGTTAGGGATTTTTTGGTGAAATTTGACGTTTAAATTTGTTTCGTATTTAACCCTTTTGTTAAAAGCCGTTAAACACAAGCCTGGCTCCTTATGAATTTGTTTCGTTTTTTCTTGAGGGAATTTAAATTCCATTTCACTGAACCGAATCAAACCTCCCCTCTCGAATAAAAGAAGACTTGTGCCAGGCAATGGGAGAGTAAATAGGTTGTTGGTCAATGATAGTAGTAGGACTACACTCTATAACTATTTGTCCTGTGCGGAGATTGAATTCACGACCCGTATCGCAGAAGTCACTGCGCTAATCATGTTAGCAATACAATATTAAAGGCGACATCCTTGGATTCCGTTGAGAAAATTATTAAATTGTAGCATAAAGTCAACATTCAAAATAGTTTTGCTCATCCGAGAGGTTCTATTGAATTCCTCACATAGCAGGAGTGTCAATAAATTTATGCCGCAGAGCGGCGGTTAAAGGATAACTCACATAGTCTGAATGTCTGCTCACGACTAACATTGTCAACTAGAAGGTTGCGGTTACGGTCTCGGTATATAGGCTATGCAACTATTCGTAGACTGGAACTTGGCATTTACCACCTCCCTTCTGTAAGCGTTTTAGTTGGACGAGCACGCCACGTATTCACCTGAATATCGCGGATATTGTGCTTTGATGTCATTATAGTGCGGAAGTAGGTGTTTCGTTTAACAGCAATGTGTGTTTAGTTTCTGTGCTACCCGTAGCACTGTGGAATGAACTTTGTTTATTGGCTGAACGGAATTAAAGCAAGAACGCGTGAAGTCATTGAACAGCCGCCATTAACTTTTGCTGTGCGCTGTGCATTTATGCACGCGGACTAGCTGCTTTTTTGAATACCTATGTAGTTTTGAAATGGAGATTGCTGTTTTTTTAAAGGATAAATGAAAAATTTTTGCTACAAGTTGATGGTTTACCTACAGAAATCGATTAATGGACGAGGTTTTCATACTTCTGGAGACAATTATAAAAACAATACGATACACGAGGATTTGCATCTTTATAACTTCTATAAAATAAATTAAAAAACTACCAAATCTGGAACTCACTAACAGAAGGCCACACAAATATTGGTTTATTTTGAAGTGCCACCCTATTTCATGAATAAGATTCATGTAATAGTTTTCTTTATAACATATTATATAGTAAGATAGTAAGTCGGCACTTGCAAAACAAATGTTGGCACCAACAACAAAACACGTGTAACGTACGAACTCGCAAATGATAAGTGACAAGTTCGGAGCCAATTCAAAGTGAAAGATAAACATTCCAAATCTAAACAGACAAAGCAGACTTCTGACAAATTGTTCGTGTTAGCAACTCCATTGACTCGAAAAGAAAAAAAATGTGTAGGAAAATCATCAGGACGTTGTTGGTTGGAAGCAGGAAATATCTTACTTTTGGTGGCCCTCTCCGCTCACTGGATCATTGAACAATTGATTTGATTAACGATGTATAAATGTTTGGGGGCAAGGTGCATGCGGATAACGTTTGATGTAATGTTTCCTTTCCATTTACTTTCAAATTTATTTACATTAACAATGTAAGAAGAAGTGACTTATAAAAATCAAAAACATCTATATAAAATCTTATAAAATCTTCTATATAAAAATATCTTAAATCTTATATATAAAAATCTCGTGTCACAGTGCTTGTCGCTGGACTCCTCCAAAACGGCTAGACGGATTATTATGAAATTTTGTTTGTACATTTGGTAGGTCTGAAAATCAGTCGTAGGCTATTTTTACACCTCTAGGTGATAAGGATGTCCCTCATCAGACCTTTTTTTTGACAAATCATTTTTTGTTTTTTTTTTATGATTTAATATTAAAAAAATACTAATAACCCTAAATGTTCACTTTTCTACCACCAACCCCTATAATTTGGCAAAACAACGTTTGCTGGGTCAGCTAGTAGTTATATAGATATCATCATCCCATTTTCTGTCCAATTACTAGACAAGGTTCTATTTTAAGGTTAGAGGTATCAGTTAGATAATTAATAATTCATCAATGATTTTGTTAGTAAATACCTTGAATTGAAATAAGAAATCTAAACTAAAGTCATAGGTTTCTTGTTAAATATATGTAATGGTATAAGAATATAAAAAAATAAAAACAAGAAGTTACAATTTTATTTAGATTTACATTACACTAAAACGTACTTATAAAAAATGCTTACTGCTTATGATTTCCCTGTTGAGTGCTCAGTGTCCTTGCTTTTACAATGGAAAGCAAAATGTACACCTTTGTCATAATTTTCTATTCTTACATCTACTAACGAATGCAACATGAAACTTCTAAAACAGAGAGAACATCTTATATAAATTCGACATCTCATCTTTATACCACCAGAGTTGCAAGTTTAGTCGCTGGCTTCATACAAATCATAGAAAATAAACAAAGCTACAAGAGGATCTAAGAATTCGACTCGGTGGCGCAGTGGCTGCTCAATCGGTTTGTGCGTCACGGGTTGCGGGTTCGATCCCCGCACGGAGCAAATATTTGTACGTTCTACAGGTAGTTGTTCAGGGTCCTGGCGTATGTGTATGTGAAAATTTGTGTTTGTAAACGCACTAACGACATAGGGACGACATAAATCCTAGTGTGGGGCAACGTTAAAAAATAAAATTCTATGGAGCAACGTCAAATTCAAGTTATTTCTGGTTACTGGAACTTCACATACTAATATATAGTTATGTCAATGAGGAAGTTTTGTGTGCCTCAGGATATTATTACCTACCGTCGGGGTTGTGGTGCATGCTTTTGCGAATACCATGGCCCCAGCATAGGGTCGGAGGCGTTGACGGGTGTGGTTTTTCTGTCGGTAAACGCTCAAGCGCAGTCCGACACACCCCGTCGCCTCCCCAGGCGACGGTAAGGTCCGTACAGGATTTTTCCGAACCCAAAAAAAGGTTATTTTACATTCCGCGTTAGATGTAAACTTAAAAAACATAGTTCCTAGGTATAAATTAGTAAACTGCTTAGGTTCTCTCTCGTTGTTTCTAGAGCAATTTATTTTTACAAGTTTTTATATCAAGGCAACGAGATATTCATGACAGGACGGAAGCCCGTCTTATCTGTAAAACAAAGTTCGCTAAACGGATCGCCTAGAAAAATTTTTCTGCCTCGACGAGTTTGCCACATCAAAGATCTTCAAACTGACCTAAAAACAGGAAAGCATGGCTTTGGTAGTGTTTCTCGTTTCTCACTACGGTTATTATTTAATAATTCTCTATTCTAATTTTATGCTTAAAGCTAATTATACCGGAGAACAATGAGTAATGAGTCATATATATGTACATAGATTCCTCTGTCTAACCCATCGGAATGTTAGTACGGTAAAACTAGTCAGAAAGAAAAATATTAATTTACGTAGTCATGAAGTATACACACTTATATGTATGTTATAGCTTTTTACAGTCTGCAATATCGATACTCATGTGATTATCGTGGTGAAACACAATCATTTTGTATTTATTTACTGATTAAATTTGCATGGTATCAACTTCTACCGATACATTACGATAACCAAATTAATTAATCTCAACATTTTCTGCTTTGTTCTACACAAACTGCCTTTTTCCATTTTTTTATTGCAGGTGAGACAAAATAATACGTATGTGAAATTGGCATACATTTTGTTGTGATATTCAGCTGATATAATAATTAGATGACTATAATTATTGTGATATTCAAATGATGAGTTATTCATGACTAGGGACACAATTTGTAATTGATCGTTTGAGCTAAGTTAAAAACAAAGTACCTACAAATAATAATACTTGTATGAGCGATTCAGTGTTTGCCCGTCGAACATTTTTGACAGAGGTAATATTGAATAGCAGCTCACATTCTCGGTGGTAGGGTACTAGAATCATGTTATAACTGAAACGGGTTCTATAAGCGCATAAATTGGCGATCAGCCATCGTGCGGTTCAAAAACGGCTGTAATTGGCGCTACCATAATTTCATTCTGCTAACGTAGTGTTTGAGCTGATGCCAGCGAGCTCTAATTCAATAAAAATTCAAGCCAGCTCCTGACCGAATCATAGGCCATCAATTTAGCTTCAATCTTTGTACTCATATCGATAGTTAGTACTCATCTGGGAATAACTGTGAACATTTAAATAGATCATTCAAGTTTAGAAATAGGTAATTCTACAATTACACTAAGTACCAACTCCAGAACTGCCTAGAACGTAAGACTGAACTTGCATTCACAACGTCTTATTATAATTTCATTATGCAAATAAAGATGTTATTTCTCAAAAATGTATCTTATAAATTGTATGTTTTACTAAGTATTTATTTATAAATGTAAAATTCACAATATTCAATTGCCAATCGTCTCACTCGGCTACTTAAATAAATAGACATCATCAAAAAAACTTTGAGACACTAAAATATTTGCAGCAAATAAACTCTAAACATTATTTGTTTTGTGTACGAAATGTAACCTTTATTTTCGTTCAGAAGTTAGCCCCTACTTTCAAGCAAACTTCAACATCGTTCCCACATCAAACAGAGACCAAGTTTGTTAAGTTTTTAACACAACTCTTACTGACTTTCAGAGTATCTTTAAGTTAACATTAACATTCAGTCAAAGCGGATCTGAAGACGACAAAGTAATAAATACGAATGTTTTAAAATTAAATGCTGATATTTGGAATTTATTGATTCAATATTCTCATAAATCTTGGGGTACTTAACTTATATTATATTATATTTGTAATTCTATAATTACCTAGTCATATTGTAAAAGAAGCTAATACTTATGTCTTTATAAAAAGAAGCTTACCGAAATTTACCCAGTATTTTTCTATGAATAAGACTTGCTGCGTCTTATTCATAGAAAAATACTGGGTAATTTAAACTTATGCCTAATTAAACTAATTTCGATTATTTGAAAACCAATAGATTTTAAATGTAAAGGAAGTAACACATCAATTTAAATTATTATTATTTTAAGTATTAAAAGTACCATTCTCTTCTAGAATGGACTAAACGGTTCCCGTTATTACCGTCGAGATTTAAAAGATATTGCGGCGGTATTAAAAATATTCTCGCCACCCCAGATGATGTTCATACTTTCAGAAACACAATAGTTTTACCTGGTCCCGGTTAAGGTGAAGAACACACGGCCCGATTTCCCCACAATTCATTTCTCATTTCCGTAACGTTCGCCCACACTGATCCCCGCTCGGTCACAAACTCTCATCTTGTAACAGGTGATTTATTTTACTTAAAACGCCTTCCATTCCAACAAATAACGGTTTGGAGAATGGAATGAGCTCGATAGTTGCAGTTTTAACTAAGGTTTCGTAAAATATTACTCGATTAGACTTTTCGCGAACAGATTCTAAGGCTTTGATTATAATCTAAGTGAGTTTATTCTCTCGTCGCTCTTTTACGTGTAATTGTAGTTCCAGACGGCGAAAATGAATGAAACAAAAATCTTTCTGTAAAGCGTTAAGCCATTATGAATCAAACTCTCTGACCTATTGATTCGTACTTCAATATTGATTATTCTGCGTTATTTTTTTTATTCCATTGATTTCTCTTTACATTTATAAATGTTTTTGCTGAAATACCTATGTATGTGGTGCGATTATTTAAAATAGGTATGTATTATTTGAACTTTGACATTTTTATTTTTTGTACCCAGTAAGCGCTGGGCCTACAATTTTGATATCTACACTGAAAAGGTAAAAGAGATTAAGAAGCATAAAATATCATTATATACAAGGTTCTTGTTACAAATAAATGGGCACGAATATTAACGTTTTCGAAAAAAAATGATTTCTGTAAATTAATGAATAAATTTAAAGACTATCCATAATAAAAATAATAATACACTGTTCGGCAAAAAGTAAAAATAATAAGAACTTTATAATGTGGTCTTTCTTAATTTTAGTATCCTAAAACTAAATGACGACTAGTTGTCGTGCATTTGTCATTAAAAGAAAAACAACTTGAAATACCCAAGTAAAAAAATTTGACATGACTTCAGTGTTATAAATTAAAATATTAAATAGATTAAAACAATAGTATTAAATAAAAAGTTAACAACTATTTGGTAGACCGCTTTCTTTAATTCTTTTTATCTTTTTTTACGATTATTTTCCCAGCAACAATCAGCTTACATTGCGGGGATTGTTTGCCGATATACTTTTCCCCTTGTATTAACCGTGTCGGTATTTATCAAAGCCAGATATACTTTGCTCTTATTTTGATGCCGACCAGTTAATAGTCAATATAATTTTTGTTGCAATTCCGGACCACGTATTCGTTTTACCACAGTTTATTTTGTGCGGATTTGGACCGAATGTGGCGAGACTAATTTCACGCCGACTTTGAAAGAGAGCCAGCGAAAATCAAAGCTCAGTTTACTGGTAAAATATATAGCGCTAGTCTATACTTTGGGTCGGTAGTTGAGCGTTATTTCAGTTACCGTGAAATATGGCACTCGGTACGGACAAAAAATATATTTTGTCAATTTGATAAGTCGGCAACTTGTAAATAAAAACTAGAATAAATACCTATTTGTTTTGTTCTTGAAATGTCGGAGTTCTTTTTCTCAGCTATGTCTTTATTGTTTTTGAGCGTCATTATCATTTGATTCAATATCTACAGCGTATAACGTATTATAATTGAATAGTATATGGGATCTATTTCATAAAAGCGAACCAAATTAAATTGTAGTACATATTTTTACAATGTAACGATGATAAAATAAATATTTTTACCGAGCTTGTTTATCTCGATATTTTTGGAGATGTAATAGTCTTGTTAATATAAATTGGGTGTATTATATTAAAAGTAATACCGGGGCTGGTAATACAGAATCTATTAATTTTATTCTTCTAGGTACGTCGTAAATCGCTAATATTTTTTACCGTAACCTAAACTCCGGTCTGATGGATTGTTTATTTATTGCCCTAGTCACTTTACCGGCTTCAGTAGTTGTCAATTAAAGGAAACGATTTTTAATTGAATCTGGTATCTCGTTGCAAAGTAAATTAATTAGTGCACAAGGGGTGTAGGCGGTCGCTCGCAAATTGATTCAGTTTGCCCAACCTCTATGGCTTGTGTCATACTCATTTAGACGTTGTGTACCTAAACATTTTTTTTCAATTAAGGTGTGAAAATTTAAACCGGATACCTTCGCCTCCAAGCCATTTCATGCTTGGTAATTGAGTAAATCGCCAACAGGCATAAATAGGTTTAGTCTATAAACGTGAAAATGTGATAAGAAAGTTAATGAAAAATAAATAGATGAGACAGATCGCAGTTTATATGAAATTAAAACGAGAATATCTTTAAAACAGTTTATGATGCGGTAATATACCTGTCTTATTCTCATTTAACATAACATACCATCACGCCTGTCGTCCCCGAATGGTTAGGCAGAGGTGTACTTATGCACACCCACGTTTCGCCGGTATGTTTTAGGTCCCATGTAATAGGGGGCGAGCCTATTGCCATTAACTGGCCACAAATCCAAACTTCGAGCTGCTACTGAGAATTTCATAAAAAATCCCAATAACACTTTGCTCGACCTGGGAATCGAACCCAAGACCTCTTGCTCGGCAGTCGCACTGTACGACCACTAGACCAACGAGGTAGATATTTATAAGTCATTCTCATTTCTTTTACATAATTGTAAAAAAGCTATTTTTTTATAGTAAACATTTCAGTAAAATATTACATAAACTCATTATTAAATTACTTATATTTTTATCTAATACCTACTATCATTTTCGAAAACCAATTGCGACACATACAATATTCTTAAAATATTAAAGAACATTTTTACAATATACTTTTACCATACATACTATTCGATCCGCCATAAAACACTGAATCGGATTCAAAACTGTAGGTAAAGAATTAAACAAATGAATTGATAACCGCAGCTCCATCTCACTACCATAATTTATGTAAAACTGTGGTCCCTTTAATAAATTAATCAACGGTGCATTATGGGCGAGCGCGACAAATTGCTCAATAACAATTTTCACGGCACAGCTTGTGCAAATTTATAATTTCCTCACACACAATATATAAGCTAATTACCAACAGTTGAGTACTGGGCGGAAAATTTTTGGCATCAGCAACTTTCGTTCACAGATCACGCGTTTAATTTAATTGGATGTCAATTTTTGCTGTACCACCTAGCTTTGTTGCATATTGCATTGGATTATAAAACAATATGTCGAGAAAATAATAAATGATTTGTGATATATTTCACTATGAATTGCACGCATAATTTGTTTAACCAATCCTAGTGATACTGGGCCGAAATGCGATAATTTATTCCTTTAGTACAATTTGACGATTTATTAATTGGTATAGCGATACTTACAGCAAGTGATTAAAAATATCTATTTACAATTAATTCTAGCGTAAATAGTATCTTGATATAAGTAAATAGTATAGATATCAGATACATTCATAATCTTAGTATTTATTTTTTCTGTGATTTGATGATGAGAGAATAAATAAACATTATTATTAAAATTAGAACGTTAATAAGAATTAAATTACGAGTAATTTCATTAGAACAACAGACATTTTCGTTTCGATAAAATATCCTAAGCGGCCCATCCTCATTTCGACCGCACACTTTAAAAGCTTAAGACGAAGGTACGCCAAACAGCCACTAAGTATTGGAACTTGGTGTATTGCCATCATTGTTTTGTGGTGTAAGGGCGCTATACCCTTGTAACGCGAAACACGTATTTGTGGTCATCAGAACGTCGGGGTCGCGTCGTCTTCAAAGTGCTTTGGATTTGACAGTACAATTGCTTTTATAGAATAAACTGGGTCTGCCCACAGCTTTGTCCGCATTGACCGGAATCAAGAGGATTCAGAAAATGAAGCCGTGAAATGAGCTGAACGCTTTTGTGCATTGATATCCTTTGTGTGAGTGTGTTGGAATATGTTGTTGGTCGTCTCTTTCTCTGTTGAGAAGCGGGA
The DNA here is from genome assembly GCA_905163465.1 of Craniophora ligustri. Classification (NCBI taxonomy): domain Eukaryota; kingdom Metazoa; phylum Arthropoda; class Insecta; order Lepidoptera; family Noctuidae; genus Craniophora; species Craniophora ligustri. The sequence goes on along the minus strand of LR990965.1, from coordinate 8,534,668 downwards.
GGTTTGTATAAAACTCACAGTAGACATTTTAAGCGTTACATGATACACCCAACACTTTATAGCAATTTACCTGCTATATACTATACTTCTACCAACCTGCAATCTATTTATTCCATGTCTAATATTAACACTGTAAACTATCATTGATATATGTAGGTACAATAGCATTTAAACCACCACGAGCGGCAAATGCGGCCGGCATCAACATAGATGGATGTCGAAAATTACACAGAGCCAGTAAAGGTTGCAGTAGAAATTTATACAACTTGGTCTAGACACAGATATTTTATTAATTAATCAACGTTTTCATAAAACTGCATATTCATTTCTTACATACAGTTTATTTATGTGTTATGGACATTTGAGCACCCTATTTTTTTCATCCTCACTTTCACCTTTAAATATTAATACATATAAAAACTATCCTATAAAAACATAGGATCCCGGGACTCAAATTACCTATCTCTATATCTAATTTAATCAAACACTTGAAATATTTTTCATTATAAATGTATACATACCATGTATACATACCAAAATTAGTAAATGAAGAATTGTCTTTTGATTTACTAATCTAATAATTTTATACAATATTTGATGAAGCAAGTAATATTTTGTAACATTAATGAACGACCAAATTTAAATTGTTGTCATTTGAAACGATTAGCATCTAATGTAATATTAGTTTCAACATGGCGGTATTGCACGCCCGCTGCTGCAATTACATGCTTCATTACTAATAATATTCTGCTTGTTAAACACAAATTAACCATGTAAGTTCTAACAATTCTATAATTTGGATATAATAACAATATCGTACTTATTTTGAATTTCGAACATAAAGTTATTAATGTTGCGAAAGAAAAAAAATAACTCAGATATACAGTCTTTTCGTTTAGTGCACTTTCACAGCAAATTTATTATTAGTAGTGCGTTGACGTCAATAGTAGATTTATATCACTAAGAACTTGAAGCCTTCGCCCAAGAAGTGCTGGGAGTGCGAGGTTGTGAAAACGGCAAAAATAAGAAAATAAGTCATAGTACGCTAGCTGTGATTACCTAGTGGTGTGACTAATGGACTGCGAATTCGAAAGTCTCAAGTTCGAACTCAAAACACGCAACTGACTTTTCAGAAGCTATGTGCGTATTTATCACATGCTCAAACGTTAAAGGAAAAGCATGCATGCCTGAGAGGTTTTCTCGATATCTAGCGTATAAAGTCTGGCAAATCGGAGTAGGCTAGCGTGGCGTCTAACCTAATTCCGTGCTGAGACAGTGGACAGTGGGATATGTGGGATATGTGGGATATGTGGGGGATGGGTGTTTAAAATAAAATTAGTTTAAAGGATAGCATCGCGGTATATTATGGATGTTAACAGTGAACATGGATGCTATAAAGTATCCGAAACGTCGTATAAATGTAAGAAGTTCGAAGACCAAAGGTGAGTAGATATAAAAGTCATGAAGATACAAATTCAGTGAAATTTATAATTTAATTATAGAACATGGATATAACAAGCTAAAGATAACATTAAATAGATCGTTACACTACCCGGAACAAGAGTGTCTTCCGAACATAATAAAGGTATTAAAACTCATTTCGTCCGAGTCCACTCAACACAATAATATCAGTGTTACCTATCTTTTGTCAATGGTCATTTTCCGTCGAATAAACTACAAAAGAGTCCGAATACAATGCCACAAAAAGAATTACCGTTGAATCAAGCGTTATTATGGTGACAATAATAGTTACGTATACTGATAACATTTACGTTATGTTATAATAATTATAATATCTTTATACCTATGACTGTAGGTATATATATTTTTTTGGCGACAATGGCAACTAGTTTGTGTCAAGAAGGTACGACTTGTTATACACTATGGTGTCTTGGTACCTATACTTATGTGAAAGTTGGATACCTATACATAGCAGAAGAGACATGATAATCCTATAAAAAAAACCCGACTTCAAATGTCACAACTGGACAAAATTGTATCTAGTACTGAATAAAATGACACCTCTGACATCTCAGTCCACTGGTCACACCGCTAGGCTACCTACCACACAGATCCCACCATAATATATAGGTTTTTATATATAGGTACCACACTGACCTATGAAACTGATTAATGGTCTCATTGTTCTTTCGCTTAGAGTCTATTCTTCGGCTAATTGGCTATTACGAGCAACACTTTCCTTCTCCTTATAAAGCTGGGTGTGAGGATGTTAAGATACTCGTAAATGTGTTGTGTCGATTGTTTAGTGTTAGAGCCACATAAGTCTCAAGCGTTCAAATTAAACAAAACATAATGTTGGAGTGTTCGAAATAAAATATGTCAGTAATATTTGAGTGTCTAATTCGTTCATGTCTATATGTAGCTATATAAAATTCATTATACAAGGACTCGATATAGGACTACGCATTACTGAATTGTTTTATTAGATATTCATGTTTAAAAAGATATATGTAAGACATACAAGAATAAATGAACCAGATGTTCACTTGGCAAGTTTATAAAAAAATAGTATACGCATATCTATAGCATAGTCAATAAATAAATTAAATACAAACATAATTATATATTTCCTTATCATTATCATTCACTTGATTGAACATAGATACAATATTTACTTTACAAACACACCTACGCGTATTTCTTGTAAGTAGATAAAACGAACAAACTAATTTTGAGCACATAAGGTAGTTATATGGTGGGTATCGAGTTATCGACATACACGGGTAAAAATAATAACCATCCGCTTCATCGGTCCAAATAATAATCGAGTAGTGTAAATACGCGGGTGCGGGCGGCCGATAGCGTGTCCAAACGATGGCATATTGCTCACGGATAATCCTTGGGAACTATCCGATCACGCGTACTGTGGAGACACCATCGTGATTGTGATCAAGATTTGACAGTTTCGTAATTAGTTGTGAGTAGTAATGAGATTTATGGCTTAGCAATTTATGCTTTGTTTAGTGTAATTCTCTAGACTTCGAAATGGCAGTGTAAAATTATTGTATAAGCTTTGAGTAATCTCTGAAACGAATTTTATAAGCCCAGTTCTATGTATGTGTACATATGTATGTATGTTGTACATAACGTGACATAGTTATCAACACAAATTGAAAGCGATCACCAATTTAATTGTTAATTTTACATCAGGATGCGTATATAATATCCTGTTGAGGTTGAATGTATAGAAATATTAGGTAAGTATATTTTAGTTAGTCGATGTTTGTTCGAAGTATCCCTGTATGGCACTGACGTATGCACGAAACTGTGCAAGCGAAAATGAACATTAATTTGTTATAGCAATAGTGTCGCCGATCCTACATAAACATAATTTGATACGACAAAGTTGACGACATGACTCTTGTCTGTTCGTTAATCCCATTGTGATTCAGTTACAACTTATTCTGTCCACTTTTATTACATTATCACTTCTTTGGAAGTTGGAAACTGAGGCGCTAACTAAATTAGAGTCGTTCTACATTTACGTAAATTATTTTCAAACTAATGTTAATTGCTCAATTTTGTTCTTTTGAAAATTTCTCTGAAACTTACGAATGTTATGTAGAGTTTATGTTCTTGAAAATAAAGTGTAAAATGTTATGTACATTATAAAGTCTGAAGCCTAAGAGAAAGTAAGTAGATTGGATCTATGTACATATGTATATTAATACAATCAACAAAGTGCTTGTAACATTTTATGTTGAAAGCGATAAACTGAAGTTACAATATACCGTTACGCTTGTATCCTGAGTGATTAATAAGACGTGTACTAATGTAAAACTACAGACAGGTCACCGGTATGGTCCCATAAACTTGCACATACAAAAATACACGTTGTTTGTCCCAACAGGGCTGGCCTGTTACAACAAAATTTAGTATTAAGTATATTGTTATAACAAAGTATTAATTTGCAAAAATTTAAATTTCCGAAAAAAAAATCAAAAGTTTTTATCTTTATCTGGTTACCATCTCAGTATAGATAGATAAACGTGAACTGATTTTGTTGTAATGATTTTAGTATCTAATTTTCATGTTAAAATTATATCAGAGGACTTTAACTGTTTAATATATTGTTCAAGCTTGTAATATTAAAAAAAATGTTTTATTTATCATAACTAAGCTTGGTTAAAATCGAATCAAAATAGACAGATGTGCACTAGTACCCGCGCCTTCATCAAACGCTGCAATCCAGAGTACAGCGTTTAGCTTAGACATTTGTTCCAGACTTTGATGTACAGTGAAAAGTGACATTGAGGTTTTTTTTTATTACTGATTTGTGAATCGAAATCGTCCAAAGATGAATATGAATATAATATTATTTATTTTATAGTCACTGCTTTAAAATCTACAGTTGCAGCTACAATAACGGAATAAATATACACTTCCTCAATTCTAGAACGTTCTATTCCTTTCCGTACAGTGATTTGCTTGTCCTTCAATATTTTATAGTCACATAGAAAAACGATCGCTCTTCATCGCGCACTGAGTATCGGCACCGTGATCTATTTGTTGGGCCCGAAACCCAGGCACTTGGAAAATGGTATGTAGTCACGACACATCTTGACGTTTGACTGATGGTGACTCGCGTCGGTTCCTTACACGCTTCGATTGTAGCGAAACTCGTATACAATTGTAGCTATTTATTGCAGGGCTGGGAAATGATTTGCGGGAAACGGGGTCCGCTTCGTCTGGCAAAGGCAAAAAATAATTTAAGATATAAAATAATATCGTGTGATACATTCGTTTCGACATTTCTGGAAACTATGACTTGCTTATTTTCGTTACATATTATATTAAGTTTGTCAAACGTTACGTAGCTTTCTAAGAACTATTTATTTCCATAATTGAATTTAAATATACTTAGCGGTACTAAGAACTAAACTATAAGTATAGAAATAAAATAGAACGAATACTGTAGTAGGTTTACATTATTTTGTAAATAAGTATGAACAAACATATTTACAAAAAATACGTAATAGTACATAACACACAAATTAAAACTAAGTATATAAAGTAAACGAAGACGCTATCACCATATAAAGCTTTTTCTGTATCCTAGTCAACCAGTAATTTGCTCAGATTTACTACATCGAATATCTTATGTAATTTGTTAGTGAATTAGATTGTAGGTACATTAAAATATCACTAGAAACGCACATATTATTCTCAATCATCAATAGGCTTAATTTTTTTTACAATAAACGGCTTAAGAACTTTTCTTCCAGAAAAAAAAATACATGTGTTTTATGACTATGTTCCTAATTATATAGTGTATGGGAATAAAGTAACTAATTAGCAAATAAATTATTCTACTGGATGGTAATATTTCTTGATGTGTTATCCATACATTCATACATAAACTGAATTCATTAGCATATCAATTAATCTATAGAGAGTCCTTGCCCAATTAATAAAACCGATAAACTATTTTAATTCTTCTTAAATCAATCCAGGATTGCAAAATTGTGTCACTGTTAACGAACCCGAATCCATGCTGAAATAAAATATTAATTTTCATTTGTAAAATAACGCGGGAAATGCTTGGCCCCTGCTAATAATGTAATTTTAATCTGCCACCGTAAATACGACCACGTGAAAATTCATTCATCCATAATTTGTATTGACACTATTTGATTGAAATTGATTGTATGCGGCTCGAGTATTACTGTTTCATGATATTTGTACGAGTTTGCGGTTTTCCCTTTTCAGAGGACAACAGTTACTAAAATCCCGTATTGCTTTTGAGAGATATTGCAACCACTGATGCGTGAAGAGTGCTTGTATGGAACGTTGTTTTTATTTGTAACGAAACCATACAAAATACTCAGCCATTTTCTGCTGTTTACGCAATTGTTTGGAATGAATTGCTGTTGAATTTAAATAATTCGTATTGACCATAATATTCTCTTATTACACCATTTTGATTGTTACGTTTATTTATTTGTAGTCATACAAAACATGATTAAAGTCAAAGATGATTTGGTTATGCCATACGTATGTAGGTATAATTATACCTACCTACTACTACTGTACTTAAGATGAACCAAAATCGGAAAGAGAAAATCTTGCCTTTTAAGGTAGGTATTAAATATTAAATTTTAATAGAACTACCTCAACAGGTTGAAACCAATTTACCGTCATAAAGATTGGACGTTCCAACAAGCGGATCATTTTCTGCTCCATCATTTTGGAGCATCAAAGGCTCTCAAATTAAGCTCACTGGAAACATAAGTGCCTACTTTGGTTCGAAGAAGTTTTAATATTCCTAACGATCCAGCAACTAGGTGACGATGAAGACTTTGGCTTTAAAGAAATATTTTAAAAATCGACTTATTTTAACTGATGTTTTTGTTATCAAACTTAATCCTTAACGTTACAAAAAAATCTATTGCTTGCAGATGGCTCAATATTGTTAAAAAGTGAATAGGATTTGCCACAATTAACTTCAAATAAATTAAAGTACACAAAGTTTCGAATAGATAAACGTAAACTTCACTAGGGTATCCAAAAGATACGTCACTGGGACATGATAATTGCCAAATAATTGATTAATTTGAAAAGTCTGCTAGAAAAATGTATTCTAAATTAATATATAAATTATATAAATACATGTATTACAAAACATGTTATACACTTTTACCCACGAAATTAAGATTTATATAAAAAAAACAAGAATAATGAGTAGGATTATAAAGCAAGTAAAATTCAGACTTTTCAAATGGATAATAAAGGTACAATAAACTGAACAATAATATGCAATAAATCTACTCAAATACTTCACATAAATAAAAAGATTTTCTTATAGCACTTAATATTAATTTCATGTGCACAATACGGGCTCGCAAAGGGAAAAGAAAAAACAAAATTTGCTTGGCCCAAGACTGATGGACAAATTTAGACTGGTAAACGGCTCCTACCGCGCAGGGACTATTTGTCTGAATTTGAATCGCATTTGTTTCCAGAGAAATTTGTCTCCTAAGCCCCGGGAGTATATCCTGGGAGCGATTTTGGTACTTCGCCTCTTTTAATTGAATAAAGACCGGTGTATTTGCCTCTTATTATGTAATTATCTACATATACTGTAACCGTATTACCGCAAGAACTCGACTTAAATTTGTTTTTCCCTATAAAGCATCGCTGTAAAATCGCAGTGTAGGAAGTCAGTGTTTACTTTCTAATTTTCCGGTTGTCTTCACGAGGTCTGAAGGCAGACGGGGCGATGCATGGCATGTTATATGTGACAGGAGTATTACAAAGCCCTGCTGATAGATGGTATTTGTATAAACAGTGAAAATTTGGCGTAGATTATACCTTTTGTTTTACACGTTGTTCTTATTAGGTGAGCAGGTACTTAAATTAGTGAGAGAATTTCCGTAAGTTTATCTTAACGACTGCCTGATCCGGTAATGGGTCATATAAATTGCTTATTATCGGTACGAGTGGTCATTAAGAAGAGATACGAAATCCTCTACTTAATGGTGGAATAACACTTGATATTACGCTCCATAGATTCTGCCTGAAGATTCATATGAGTCTTAAATCTTTGATTACCATTACGGGTTTTCATCCTTATTTAAAAATCTAAAAGTTATCTCTAATATTATATTAATACAAACTGAAAGCTTTGTTTGTTTTACGGGGCCCGTAGCTATCAAGTTACCTATACGGTTTTGACATCACCGTCTATCAGTTATAAATGTTGTGTATTTTATTTAGCCTGCCCCATGATGTGGGACCTTATTAGATATCATTAAAATATAGTATGTGTATATGAAAACAATTCTGTAATTCAGACATCCGTTTTCAAGAAATTCATCCTTGAAACTACCACAATTTTTTTTGCGTTTGAAAGCCCAATTCTTGAACTAATATCACGCTATAATTCCTGGAAGCAAAGCTAGTCACAATTACGTGGCATAGCTCGTTACAACATAAATAATATCTGAACGTTAAAAATTTACCTTGATGATTTGATGAAGCATGAAGCATTCTAATAAACTTTACCTCATTATAAAGTAAAAAAGATTGGACTTAAAAATTTTAATATTCCACTAGAAAATATTTAAATTATTACAAAGAAAAGGATTATTCGCAAATTTTATGTCTTTCAAAAAGCACGAATAATACGAGGCGGTAATAAAGTTTCAAAAGTTTGCCTGCCTAATTTCTTGAATTTATTATCGTTCTATTCTTTTACAGACTCTTTACAGTGTTCAATGAGTATGAAAATGTTTGAATCATAATAATCACAGCACTTTCCGAGAATCCGAAATATCAGTCTAAGAAATATTTGGGGAGTTTTGATTTAGATTATTTTATGTCTGTTAATAATTTAAGTGAGTCACATTGTTTTATAATGTCCACGTAATTAAATATAATGTTAAATGTATTATTATTTAATAAATGTCATACCAGATGCGGAGTTGTTATTTCGGGTTTTCCCTTTCAGATGCATCCATTGTGATCCTTTATTCGCGGCTACTAAGAATATTGTTTGCCGAACAATCCATACGTGGAAGCTTAACAAGTTTAAAAAATTAAAATAAAATCAAGAAATAAAATAAAAAATAAATATGAAAAATCGCTAGTAACAGAGCAACTCCTCTGTTACTAGCAAGTTTTCATATTTATTTTATTTTGTTTTTTAGTATTTATGGTAATACATATAGCGGCAACAGAAATACATAATTTGTGAAAACTTCAACTGACTAGCTATCGCGGCTCTTGAGATACAACCTGGCGACGGACAGACAGACGGATGGACAGACAGCGAAGTCTTAGTAATAGGGTTATACCCTTAGGTAACGGAACCCTAAAAATGAATCAATCTCCCTTGGTCACGGCATAAGCGTGAACAACTGAACCGATTTTGATCAATTTTTGGTATCGATAAAGGCGGAACCTCGGAGAAGGATATAGTCTACTTTTTATCAACCTACCACGTGAGCGGAGCCGTGGGCGGAAGCTAGTTTCAGAATAAATATATAACACCACTGATAAATAATATGTCATACGTCCTGATAGATAAGATAGTAATATTTGCTTAAGCAAGGAAGTGATTGCAAGAATTATTATTCTCATTCCGCAATAGAGAACTTTTAACAAGAAAACTTTCAATGTTCTTCGGCAACAATGTTCCTGGGAAGTTATTGTCAGTACCGGGGAATAAATTTTGGTCACTCTATTAAATCTATCAGCTATATACATAATTATAATAAGGTGACAGGCAAAATAGCTATCTATCAAATAGCTATTTTGTTTGTCACCTTTTAAAATACCCGTGTCTATAACCTAATAATTTTATTCATTAGAATGAAGATATGTATAGATTTACTAATAGATATAATTAATAAAAATATTTTTTAACAATTAGTACAATACAATAAAGTAACCTATAGGATTATTATTAATTCATTAATTTTTATTTGCATTCCTATTCTAATAACAATCACGATGGCTGACAAAATATCGATATAATAATCGATATTTATATTATATAGAATTAATATGAAACTTCATGTCCTGTCCTTATATGATTAGATGATTAGTTATTAAATCTGTAGGATGAAAATGTTATCGTTATTTCTATGAGAGTGCCCAGAGACAGACGGCAAGTTTTGTTCTTAGAAATCAATTCAAAGCTCTTCTTCTGAAATAACAATTGGAATAATAATTCCAATAGGTGCCATTATTGGATGATGATGAGTTCAAATATCAGAAATAGCAAAGTTGTATTGCTTATTAGGTATGTATTAAAAGCAGACGTGATGATATATTTTCGACCTGTATTGACTAAGAGTAACTGTTAATCTGACAAAAATGTCCAGCAAATTATTTAAATAAAAATAAGAGGCACACTATACAGGTAGTATAGTTATATTTACAGTATAGTAACAATAAAACTATAAGCAATAAACGAAGTTCTTGAAGTCGTTTCAAGTATACGTGACCTAAAATGAGTACACAATTATATATTCAAAATTCATTGCAACCACCAACATTGCAGAACCTCGTAAGGTGCAAAGTTGCCCAATATAACTTAGTTGTTACTTCCTTTGTTTATATCGTTTGCCTTGTTTTACTGCGAATTTTCGAATGTAGGTAAATTGCAAACTTGTTCTACCGTACACGATTATACTAGTTGTTTCATTCTGATAGTCTTGAAACTAACTACATTTGGCAGATAGAGAGTATTGAGGTTGCAAGACCAAGAGTTTTATGTGACATTTGTGTGTGTGTAATATACAAATTTGGGTCATTTATATTGTCTTCAATCTTGAATAATACTGTTTGGCTTTTCATCAGTTCAATTGATATTTGTTATTTAAATAAAATAATGCATACAGAGCTGCATACAAGATTTGTATTAAACAATGTTTTTTTATAAATTCGATATAATTTCTGACATCCCAATGTCAGAAATTAATTTTACATTATACTTGTCATACCATCATCTATAAGTCATCCATAAAAAGTAATTTTATTACAACCCGTTGTAATACTACTTGGCGTCGCGGTTTTTTAAATTTATAATAATAATTTCAATGATTCGGGTCTTATAATTATAACATTATGTACATGCTCACGACTAGATTAACTAGCAATATAAATTTTCCACGATTTACGGTAATAATTCGAAAACTAAAAAAACGGTTGAATAATTCTTAAGTATAACTACATATTTAATTAGAAACAGAACTAACAAATTATCTTATAGGTATCTTAATTTGTATGCCAAACATTGGGTCCTGATTGCAGATAACATATTCCATGGAGTAATGTATCGATCTTTATTATCGAAATAGTTAATAAGGAATCGCGTGACTATGACCCTCTGTTAATGACCCCCAAATATTAGTGTAAGCCAATTCTTGATCACTTTCCCTATCCTTTTAATATTATCGCACCATATATAGATATAGCGTATCGGATATAGTTGTTATTGTAAATAACTTTCCGGTTATTAAAATAGAATACCACTTAAATAGGATGAAAAATATGTAGGTACTTGATATTTTTTTTATATGTTGCTCCACTCTTGAAATGTTTCCTGTGGGGTTTTCAATAAAATATTATTTACGTGTATCACAGATGACGTAGCATTGTAAAAGTGAAAGAATTATTCAAATTGTCCACCAACATTTTGGTTCGCTTTATTTGGTGCGCTTTGAGTCATTTCCCCATGATGTGAAGAAACCATCACACCGTAATATTATTTACGGAACAATAATAGACCAATTGCTGCATTATATTTTATTTTCAGAAGACGATAGCATTGACGAAACACAACGGTGTTCCACCATCAAAAACCGGGTATCAAGACGCCGCAAGACGTCGGATTGCTTGCAGCCACCAGGAAATGACTAGGAAATTGCCCCATTATGCTTGCAAGTCGTGAGCTGCATTCGAATTACTTATTCGCTTGTAATTTTGCATAGTATGAGTGACGATTGCGCTTAAAAGCATCTACGCATGACAAGGAATCTTAGAAGAGATAATGGCCCGCAATTGTGGAATATAACCGCATATTTTAGTTAGTAGATATATATGCAGAGGGAAAATCACGTTTCTATTTCGTATTCCGCGTGTGTATTCAATAAGTTCTGTTCATTTCATCTATTGAAATAACATTTTAAATAAAGTCCAGCACTGTTTAAAAGAGTACAATTTAATCCACTTCGCGTTCAATATCAATTTCGAGCCAAATAAATCTTTATCGAACAATAATACGCTGATATTATTATTATTCATTGATTTTTAATTAAAACACAATGCACATGAAATGGTGGTTCATCGGAAATATCGCTACAAATACTTTGCTTTACTTTAATTTGGCATTATCGGTTTTCAGGGTTGCCAAAAACCGTTTTACTTTTGATATTTTTTGGTGAATACGTTGTGAAAATAATTATATTCTTACACAACCAAACGTAGAAAAATACAATATAAAAAAATTATTAGAAAAAAAACAGCGTTTTATACAATTTTCTAGAATGTGACTGGCGTCTTATTCCACGGGAGATAATTGAATACCATGCCACAATTTACTTTTTCAATCGGTTTATGTAAATTATACTTTTAATTTCAATAACAATTTTTCAATTAAATACAATTTGTATGTTGTGTATTTAATTTGAAACTCGTTATTTTAACAATTAAGCCCATATAACAGACAATTACAATAAAATACAAAATTATATAGGTGCTGTAAATAAATACAGCAACCATATTTATTCTTTTAACTTAGTTGATTAACGTGGACGACTCAGTCGTATGGGGTTACCGCACACTTAGGTTCCAACATAGTACTAGGTTTTGGGTAGCTAAGAACTATCTAAGCTACCCAAAACCTTGTACTAGGCATTCCATAGTAATACCTAGTTTAAAAGAATTACGTGTTCCTGGGGCTCGCAAACTAGGTTATTCGAAGAGATCACTGCAATGGATCTATTAGATCTACCCACACTTTAAGTTTTAATAAGTTATGTTTTAACTTAAAATGTTGCTGAAACCGATACAGCAGTTAGGAAAAAAACTTATAAGAGGTATGGAGTGAGAATATAAGCACTTGCTTACAGATTTCCTCAACTTATTCTTATAGGGGCTTATTCACGGCACAAAGATGAACAAACGATTGTCATCATTAACTGCACAGCAGTAGGATAGTAAAAGGGTTCTCTCCTCTTCCTTTGAGAAGGATTAGTCTATCGTCCACCAAGCTAGCCTATGGTGTATTGGCTGACTTCACACGCCATCGAGAAAATCTTTCCGGCATTCAGGTTTCCTCAAGATGATTTCCTTCTTCGTTTGAACATGTTGGTTTGATTTGATTTGTGATAAATACGCATTTAACTTCGGGAAGTCATGAAGGTCGTCCCATTGTAATCGAAGCAGATCAAATATACGAACAGGTAATAAAACAAGTTTGATTCAGCAACTATTGATAGGTCAGCGCTAAGCTTCACATTTTTATGTACCTACTCGTATGTTACAATAAACTGTGTCTTTGCACATAGACAAGAGTTAAAGGGTAGAAAGAGTCCTTCCGTTCCCATAAATACAAATAATGGCTAATAACAGTCAACATAGTCTCTACAGCTACGATTATAGAGGTGCTATATAGCTCCAAATTCACATCTGCCTAACTTTATTTTCACGAAATATAAGCGTGATCCTATTAAAATCTTATACATAAAAATCTCGTGTCACGAGTTTGGTAGATGAGAATCGGTCGTAGGCTTTTTTTACCCCTAGGTGATAAGCATGTCCCTCACCAGATTTTTATTTATCTTTTTTGACTGAATGTTTTTTGTATTTTTTTTTTAAATTTGGCATAAAACAATCTTATAATTCTAAATTTTCACCCTTATACTACCAACCACTAAAATGTGGCAAAATAAGGTATGCTGGGTCAGCAAGTATATATATGTATATATTATCGTTTGTCCTGACTGATTCATGAACGCAGAGTCTAAACCAAATGGTTTACAAACTTGAAATTTTGACAGGTGATGCATTTTATGATGAAAACATCCGTTAAGAAAGGAATTTTAGAAATTCGACCTCTAAGGGGATAAAATAAGGGATAAATGGTTGTATGGAAATCCGTTATTTTCAAAGTTAGACACATGAATATGAAATTTAACATACATTTGAATAGAAATGATTACCCACGTATATCGGGATTTTTTTTAAATCGACCCTCTAAGAGGGTGAAATAGGGGTTGAAAGTTTATATGGAAAGTCCGTCATTTTTAAAAAAAGAAGAATTAAATTAAATATTCAAGCTTCCTCTAGCGGGCGAAATGAGGAGGAGAAATTAGTATTAAATTGCGCGGGCGAAGCTGCGAGCATCAGCTAGTATAGTCTATAAATAGTTTATTATTACACTTCATAGAATCCGCTCTATCAATAGGCTTTGAAACTGATTTGAATATGAATAATAATCAGGTGGTAGTTGAGAAGTTCAAAGGTCTATTAAGTAAAAGGTTTGATTAGCACAACTAATGAAGTAGGAATCACTAATAAAATTAGTATATTTTAGCACTAACATTATAGATAAATTATTACACTATAAGATTAAAATCAACCTTACGTCTTCATTAAATAAATAACGAATATCGCACTTCTCATGAAATAAAGGTACAGTGGCGGTGTTGGTGCTCAATAGTGATACGGTCTACCAGGCAACCCTTGGAGGGACCACAAATAATTGAAATTAAACTGACTTGGCGTACAATTAGAATATTATTAAATAAATGTTAAAATACAATTAAATACTAAATATGAAAATACGTATATTATTTGTATGCACGTATTTTAATTCGTTATCTGTGTTTTTTTATAAAATACATAATAAATAATAATAGAATAAAACGTGTAATACAGCGTAATAAAAATAATATATCTATGTAACATACATAAAATATATCAAATATTAAATATCCAAAAAAAAATGTATTAAAAAACAAGCGACCAAAGTAACAAGTTGTTAAACTTTTATCATAAACTTACACAACACGTCACTGACAAAGAAATAAGAACTAAAGCTAACCCTCTTGTTCTTACAAAAGAATCGTGACCTCTTTCTCCGCTCTTATTATTCATAATCGCGATCTAAAAGCAAATGTAATAACTCGCTGTTGCCAGCCAATAATACACTGGAGACCGAGGGGCACGCACAAAGAGCGAGACTAACCCGACGTAGCCCGCACTAGGGGGTTAAGTGTGTTACAGCACTAATCGCCTACAAGTGGCTCTTTAGAAGATTCCAAGGGTTCTTTCGACGGATCACTATTGCCGGAGAAACACGTCCCGATGTTAGATAATGAATTTTCCCTAATTGGATTAGTGTATTGTGTCCAAGTGGTGCTACGGTAAACGTTTGTATGTGTTATTTAGATTGCATTTAATCATTTCTGATATAATACATCAATGGTTGTAATGCTAGTGTATTTGTTATTAGAAAACAATAACATCTTAATATTATAGTATAGCTATACTGTATTGTATTACTGTATTGATTACTTAATATCTTTTCGTAATTCATTATTTCCCTGGGTTTTCTTAAAGTAAATTTTACGAAAATATGAATAAGTAAATAATGAGGTACCTTAATATTCTATTTCTTTAGTAAGTAATTATTCCAAAATATAATTGTCAATATAAAATAATAAGCATAACAGGCTGCGTGTTAAAAATGATAATGGCATAAATAATGTTTCTCGTAGAACTTTAATATGACATTTTAATAAAATAAAAATTTGACGATGAAGGGGTAGATACCTGCATATACTGGTAGATTTGAGATGCCGGAAACCACATGGCTCATTTGTCACCGTTCACTGGCGTATTATATTATGTATATGTATGGACCTTCACCCTGTATTCTCAATAGTCGTGATTTAAATTGGCGGCAGTCTTAAAGAAATATAGATTTCCTGGTTATTTTTACCTAATACTGTCCTAATAGAATCTTTGCCAATTATAATCTTAAAATTGGAACTTGGGTCATTTTAAAGACGTTTCACTTCAAAATGCTTATTCCAACCAGGTTAATTTAAAACAAACCTCTGTGGTACCATGCACATATTATATCGTGCATAAAAAATAAGTTTGTGTAAATAAGCGTAAAAGGTCTATTTTACCAAACACATATGAATATTCACTAAGCTAAACACAAACACCATTAAGTCATTTAAAAAAGGAAAATAAAAGTCTTTTCCTGCGTAGATAAAAATAAGATAAAATAAAAATATTTGTGACAGCCTACGTTACGCCAAAATGTATCTTATTAACTGAGTTAAAAGCTTGATTTTACGTTTTTGTACATTTTAACCTGTCTTTAAATACGTCTTTTGAACTTTGAATAATAAAGCCGAAAAATTTTCATACGTTTGAAGTGTTTCCTTTGAACACGTGGCTTTCGCACGGAGACATTAATGAATTTTCGTATTATATTTCGCTGTAATAACGGTGTCACTTGTAACGCGTTTAAAAAGAAACAGATTCGAATATAAAAAATATAATGATATAAGCTATACAAAGAGTCCGTTCTCGTTGATGGGTGCCCAAGTTTGAATGGAATCGCAATGAATAAGACTTATTTATTTTATTAATTCAGTATATCAATGGTTATTTCGTGACGTGAATATTTTAGTGACAGCCCCTCTATATGTTTGAATTTAATTGGACCTATACAAATAGCTCGTAATTCATAAACACTATGTTTATCTTCAAATGCACACCCTTGCATATTTGTAACATAATGAAAGATTTGCATTTATTTTGCATATAAATTATAATTCTGTCTCCCCAGAATATTCTCTGTGTAAGAATATTTAAAACTATCAAAATAAAAGTGCAGAGATCATTAACTGGTATATTCTTTTTATAATATTATGATACAGTTGAATATAGTTAAATACATAACTATATAATTAAATAATTATTATAGTTACATAATTGAATATAGTTAAATAAAAAACGTCAGATACTTTATCATCATGATCATCAGCCTATATTTGTCCACTGCTGGACGTAGGCCTCCCCTAGTGAACGCCACAGAGGTCGATCATCAGACACGTATCTACCAATATTTACGGATGAATTAAAAACTTCGTTTTTGTATATGTAGTTGGCAATTGAATAAAAACACTCAACTCAAGCTGATAATAGAATCAATACGATATAATTATATTCACCGAACTAAAATGCAAAAAAAAAATCAACAAACTCCTGTTCGCACCTTTAAAACGTACCTAAATGAAACCCAAAACAGTTTCTCTCACCTTTAATTTCAATTAGGTACGTAACTAAACAATATCAAATGTAATGTTTTGCACCCCATAATGTTGTCCTTGCTCAACTAATGATATCTTTGGATAGCACACGCGTGGCATACAAAATGTTCACCACCCCTGTAAATTTGCTAAGCCTTAATGAAACCGAGAAACGCACTGTCGAAGCTTCCAGATTTGATTAGACCGGCACGCCAAGCACGTAGCTGTTATGTTCATTTGATTAAATGAATGTTTGATTCGGAATAGTTTAGATAATACAGCCTCTGACAGTGTCAACGAATCAGATGCGCTAAGAATTGGTAATTTGATGCTTTTGTTATGTTATATTCAATCGGGTCTAAATTGGGCTTTCAGACGAGATTTTGCCTTAACTTGTCTGAAAATCTGTTACCATCAGTCGTTGGTATTTGTATACACAACACGTTCCTCTTCGTGTCTTCGAAGTAACTCGAACAGTTGTCATAGCATTTAATTAATATACTTAAGGCCATCCCCAAGCCCATTTTTAAAATATTTTTATAGATTTATAATTGTTTTTTAGATACAATCACATAATTTAATTTTTAAAATAATGAATATAATATATTGATATTATACCAAAACCCTTAGACGAGAATTAATTTCTTTCGACCATGGAAGCAATACTAAAACTCGTACTACGAGTATACCACGTTTGATGACGCCATCATACGGCCATCATACGCCATTTACCCGTATGATGGCGTTGCAAGTACTCCAGGACTTTTTGGAATTCTTAAAGTTGAATGCAATATTTCAGGGTTCCTCGAATACTATACACGGAATTCTTTTCATATCTTTAGGGCATATCTGAATATGGTTACGTTATTCAAATCCACACATATGTATATTTTACATAGTAATTTTCAATATTGCCATAATATTCATTTCCATCGCGTCCTCGAAATTAAAAGTACACAAACAGTGCACCAGGCTCCTATTACATTTATTATTCCGCGAAATTTGTGAAAGCCAATATTTTCCTTGAAAGCGAATGAGTTATAAAGGTACATACCTACTATTGAATTAATGAACTCTTACCATTTGACTCAGCTAAATTCAATTCAGTTTTATTGGTGATAACAATACAAGCAAAGATCATTGACATACCTATCTTAGTATAGTAATTAACGCCGTCTGTTAAATGCCGATTTGGTAAAATACACTTTTGTCGCAATCGGTCGTGACAAGACTGGCATGAACATTTTGTACAACGTGATAAAATCCGTAAAAAGTAGTTTTATTTCCATGTCTAATATTCGCGTAAGTGTAAAAAATCAATATGAACATTTTAGTTAGACCCAATTTTAGTTTTAGTAGACGACCCATTTAGTCCATTAGTAGTTAACACTGCCTTCTGTGCTATGGGTCCCGGGTTCAAATCCCGATAGGGACAAATATTTGTATCCGAGTCATGGATGTATCTATGTATAATATATTATGAAGTATGTATTTCCAAAAACAAGTATATAATATGTAGTATATCAACCAACTAATATCCGTAACACAAGCCTCGTTGCTTAGCTCGGAAATATATGGCGCTGTGTCATAATGTCCAGAAATATTTATACATATTATTTAAAATAATATTATAATGAGAAAATTTGTATTATTTTATCGATGCTAAAATTCGTCAATTTTTGCTTGTCGCCGCTCCAAATTTTTTTTTAAATAAATCAGTATTATGTGAAATGGGTAATAATTCCTCGAGAAATTCTAATTTCCTAGCTCCTGTTGGACAAAAGAGGACATAGTTATTAGATAGATCTTGCAAAAAAGCTATGCCTTTTTTGCAAGATCTATAGGCCCCGAAAATTGCTTACGAAATAAGAACATTATTGGTTTTATTATATTCTGAAGCTTCTAATAACTGTTAGACTAAAGGGAATATAGTCAATCAACTGCAACTAAACCTGGGATTTGAGCCTAAAAAATTGTTTGTAAAACCAGACCAGGCCCGCTATTGCAGCTGCAGCATTTGTTTAACTTTTTTACATTCCGGGTAACTGACTAATCGGCCAAACCCGAAGTAACGAAGAGTTTTGTTCCACTATAAACTACTGGTAAATAAATAAAAATCTTTTATTGAAATGTAGAGAACTGAAAAAATCCGCATGAATCCGCTGGATGCGAGCGGCGCATTACCGATTGTACCTATGTCCTATGTCCAGCAGTGGACCTCTAACGGTTGTTGATGATGATGATGCGGGCATTATGACACAGCGCCATCTACATAGTTCCGAGCAACGAGCCTTATGTTAGGGATGCTATAAAGTTGATACACTACGTAAATATATCTTTATACATGTTATACATACATAGAAATACTCATGACTCAGGTCAAATGTGCATACTCATAACATCTGATTAAAGAAAAATAAATTAACTCATTATGTTTTATAGGCAAAGCAAAACAATATCTAAGATACAGTTAACAAATATTTTCACCTAGCCATGAATATTGCGCAGGCGTTGACGTACTCGTATTCCTATATTGTACTAGTATGTAAACAGACAATCCGTTATCTGTCGCAATGCCGCGGGCGTACCGCGCGCGTAGTCACCACTGTCAGTAATATAAAATACGCCGTCATCAAATATGCAACGAAACACACTGCATGAATTATGGTCCTACAACGCATTCAAAATAAATACAAAATGTCCCATAGTGATATATCAAATTACAGATTTTTACCTTAAAATGAAAGGTATCTGATAATGCACTAATTTTTTTATTTAATAGAACGGAGTTCATTAAAAGAAATATGTCCGTGATAAAAATATCTTGTCAGTCAACGGGACGATTGAAAGGCAGTCTTGTATTTGTGTAACCAATGTACAGTCGCGCTCATAAGTGCAGTAGCACCTCTAAGATCGTATTCGCTTGCACGGTAACTGCGTGTACACATACATGTGTGAGTGATTGCTACCTATACAAACATTTACATTAACGTCAAATAGTATAACTACGAGAAGGTGATAGTGTGTGAGGTCAATACGAGACAAAGATACCAATATACTTGTTTTCTTCATGTTAGTGTTAGCAGCGAGCGAATTAATTATTCCACTTTATTTCAAATCTACCTTCATACTTTTTAAATTTTATGTTGATCTTTGCTAAAGTTTAACAAATAATATTCTACTTAAGAATCTTATTAAGAATTTTATTTATAAATGAAATACAAAAAGTGATTAGCAGGATTGAAGATTCGAACCGTCTACCTTAGTATTAATTATAAACCTCTTGCTAGAACCACTCGGCCACCGGTCGCTTACGTAGTTTTAACGAAATTATCGATAATATTCCTACGGAAGAACAATTTATATGTATGCGTGTGAATTGTCTTAAAAGAAAAAGATCACAAGTAGTGCTAGTGTTGACGCTATAGTTGCGTAGGATTGCTACTGCACTTATGAGCGCGATAGTACCTGCTGTAAGGGTCTATATTTCGATCCCAAGTTACGCCATATTGACTTTTCGAATACATGTGCGTTTTTTATAGCAAGCTCAAACGGTTAGAAAAGTATCGTGAGGGAACCTGCATGCCTGGGAGATTTCATCGAATGGCATGTGAAGTTTGTTAACCTGTACTAGGCTGGCGTAGTTTGCCAACTCCCACAAGGCTACCGTGGACCATATCTTCTCAATGGGAAAGTAAAATGCGTTGATGATAAGTATTTGTGATGAGTGTATATTTTACAAAAATTAGGAAGTGATTTTGTGGCGTTCTCTTGAGGAGGCCTACATCCAGCAGTCGAAATAAAATTAATTTTAAATGTCTGTGATTATATCTAAAAACGGTATACCCAATATTTAATTTAAAATCTGGAACAGATTTTACGATTCATGCCAGTTCTAAGAAAATTGTCGTTTGTCGTCAAATTAGACGGAACCGTTTTCTTTTGAGTCTATTAATAGATTTCCATCTTTCAAGTGGTCAATTTATTCCGGGCACTTTATTTCCGTTACCATAAAAAAAAATACTTTTGCCCGTTTACTCCAAAATAAATCAATGTTGTGTTCAATTTAAAGTGAATTGTAAACGTTAAATCGACAGGACGTGTCGAGCAAGTGTGCAGAGTGCAGTGTCCGCCGTTCTCTGACGTCATATTTATACTGGCAATAACTGTCTCATTAATGCATTTATACCACCATGATTTTATTCACGCTTACATATGTTTTTGAGTAAAAATGTGTGAGTGTATTGTTTTGTCAGCATTTACGAAGGATCTTTGTTCGGATTTTTTGCAGAACAGTATTATGTGCTATTTTTGACTTTTCATCA
The DNA here is from genome assembly GCA_905163465.1 of Craniophora ligustri. Taxonomy (NCBI): domain Eukaryota; kingdom Metazoa; phylum Arthropoda; class Insecta; order Lepidoptera; family Noctuidae; genus Craniophora; species Craniophora ligustri. The sequence goes on along the minus strand of LR990965.1, from coordinate 8,513,541 downwards.
TTATCAACGCTATTATTATCCAACTACGGGGTACGGGAGCCCTGATTTTAGAGGGATTAGGCAGGTTCACCACGCTTGCTAATGGCAGATCGGCATACTTTAAACGCCATCGAGAATATTCGTCAAGCATCTAGGTTTTCTACGAAGATTTTCTTCACCGTTTGAGCATGTGATAATACAACCCTAATTTGTTTAGTGTCGAGCAGTGTTGTTAGATTTTTCTATGAAACTACTATAGAAGCTATTTCATTGGATCTAAAACCATACTGGCGAATAATGTGACTGTACAGTAGGTATACGTAGTGTAGTAGTGTTTTACATAGATTCAAAGTTTCGAAATCTCAGAGCCAAAACTGGTCGGTAATAAGTAGTGCTAATAAAGTTGTAACAGAATTGCTAAGGGATTGGTCACGTCGTCTCAAGCCGGGCGTTGAAGGGCCCCACAAGTTCCTTGCATGTGAACTTAGCTCATAGTTGAGGATCTTATCGAACAAGTGGAAACACTAGTTTAAAAGCAAGTTGGCCTATTCCTTATATGGATTTGATTCGTCGTTTTTTTACGAATTAAAGAAATTAAATGAGCTAAATATGAAAAAAAAAACTTCTTAAATGAAAACATAAACACCTATACGGCACAACCACGGGCTTGCGGGAAGAAACCCGTGTCGTGAATACCGATAACCCTGTCACAACGCCATTTATATACTATGACTGTGTCCCAAGCCCAAATTTATATAATTTGTTCTAAATTTGTTTGATGACTGATCATTGTTCTCGGCTCTGTAGGATGACCTCGCCCTTAAAGTTAAAATTTCCAAAAAATGTTTCTTAGCTGATCTTTACGAAATAAACGAAGATTGAAATTTCACCTATCTAAACTTAGGATACGTATTGATAGATCAGTCCAGAATATAATTATGATTGATTAGATATCAACACTCATTATTATGTAAGAGGTTACCATTGAATCCAAATACAGAATGTATAACATATTTTCACTTAAACTGTGTTTTGATCAATATAACTTGTATTTATTATCTTCACATTTTTTTTCGTTCGTATCCAATTTATGTAGGATGTTATTTATAACTCTTTCAGTCACGCAAAACCGCGGGTCTGATAGGGGTTGTAAATCATTGTATCGACTGGTAATAAATAAAATAAATAAGATTTTTAATAATCATAGCTCGTGAAGGATTTAAGCACCTTACGATGTATTATAAAAACTATAAATTTAAACGTTAATAAATAAAAAAGGTACCTTTTTTACCTTACTTACCTTACCTACTTTACTGCGAATGTTATTCGCTTAAAGCGATTATATTAGATATTGTTACAACCATCAAAGTACTTTATTTTTATGATTGTAACAACATCTAACGTAACATTTCGGATCCTTGACAGGATTCATGGTAACTAAGAACGATTTCCTTATAAACTTCAAGTAAGAAAAATGCGTACAAACAATTTCTACCTATAACTATTGTCGTTACTGTTTCTACTCAAAATATTATCAACTTTAATTAATCTGTACGGATCTCCCAATTCGAAGGAAACTATATATTTACATATTTACAAATTAAGTTGATTTTATCAGTCTTCTGAATTTAATGCGCGCAACACACCACATTTTTACATTTTACATTCATAACATTGTGGAGGCGTGCTGTTTACATTAACGTTGAGTGTAGGTAGCGCCTTAAAATTAATTAAATGTGTCCCAAGCAGACATTTGTGTGTGCTGGCAGCGTATCTCTTGAAGGACTATTACACTTAATCTCCATACAACACATACTTACTCGACTTGGTGTAAAACCTCAAGTCGTGGCCTGTATTTTACTTTTGTAAGAAAATAAAAAGGAACAATAAGTGGTACCTATAGTCGGCGTGCGAGTTCTATACTCACTACTACAGTAAGGTATGACACTGTAATAGAAGAGTTTATTATAAACTGAGAAGGATATGAAATAATCCTGATGAAGATAAATGTATAGCGTAGAAAAAAAGATATGGACTTGGTATTTTAACGCTGATAGGAAAAAAAATTGTTTTATTAGAAATGTTAATTTGCTTTCAAAACAGTGGTATTATAAAATGTTGTAACTATTTTAAAAATGCTTTCAGCTGGATATATATATAATATAATAAGTACTCATTTAATTATTTCAATATATTATTTGTAACTTGATAGCGTAATCCATTCTCAAATATCCCTTTCGCATCATGCCCATGTTTTGTCAATCACGCCCTCCCCTGCTTCACCGCTCACATACCTCAGTTGGTGGCAACCTGTAATCGGGGACGAAAGAATTATAACATTTTCTGTAAGAAGACCCGTCGCCTTATTCAAGATACAAATTCAAAAAGTTCACGAAAGAGTTTTATATCTAGTAATGGACAGCGTCAGTAAAAACTGTTAGTGTACTTAATAGTTAATTAATTAAACGACAAGCTGCTTTAGCGAAGCGAGCGCAGAGCACAAAGCATAGTATAATATATTTGGCTGCAAAAGATAAATTACACTTAAGATAAATAAAAATATGGATCACAAGAACATAACTATAGTCCTCCTTGACACTTATTCCCTAAAGTATTTTCTAAAGACTATTTACATATATTTATTTATCACTTACTCAAACGGCGAAGCAAAATATCGTGAGGAAACCTGCATCCTTGAGAGATTTTTCGATGGCATGTGAATTCTGCCAATCCGCAGTAGGCTAGCGTGGTGGACTATAGCCTAATCCTTCTCAAATAAGAGGAGACCCGTGCCCAGCAGTCGGACAATAATGGGTTGATGATTTATTTGCTTAGCTGATAATACTTTAAGAATGTAATTGAAATGAGAATTGAATACGCAGCACACCATTGTACCTTAGTCCTTGCGAGGGCTCACTAAAATAGAAATAAACAATCAAATAGAATAGAACGCAAACAATATTGCTTTTTATTTAGACGAGAAAGAAAAAATTCTATCAAAATAAATTAGCATGTGCACCATAAAACATTATCTACTATTTTTAGATTTTTACTGTTGTAGAGTTAAAAAGTTTTTTTGCTTACAATCCAACTTTTATCCTTCACTGTGCGAGTATCTCCTCAAACGCAGACCGTTTATATTTATGATATGTTTCCATTGAACAATATTTTTATACCTACTTTATTTTGAAGTTTTCATGAAAAGTATAAATACGATTTCTTAGTTAATAGCCGTGATAGCTTAGTAGACAATGAAGAGGATCGTCTCTTCTAGTAATAGAGTTATGTTTCTTGTGATGTTAATTAAATGACAAGATATTTTTCCTACCCGTTCAACTTTTTTAAAACGTTATAGTTAGTCCTACAACTGATAAAATAAGCTGATATTTTATACTCTCATGATATGATTTAAAGAGAATAGTCAATAGATATGCAATAAAAATGGCATTGTAGACGATTGTAGCGATGCGTACACGGTTGGTGAACATGTGACGTCACTCCCATATAAGTACCCTCTTGATATACATTCTAGTAACACCTAGGTACCAACTCTACGTGTTGTCATGCAGCAGGTGGCACGGTTCACAATGCGTTACTAATGCATAATTAGTAGTAAGTGACATGAAACAGAAATCACGTTTGTCTTTGGGAAGTATACTGTATTGTAGATATAATACTTATAGCAGGTTCGCATGTATTTCTTTAAATCGTAATATGAAAAAAAGAAAAAATATTTTTTGTAGCCATGTTTTTCACTTTGCTGGTGTGATTAGCATACGTAAATAACCACGCGAAATCACATCTTTTTAGTACTAAGAGTCTTTGAGCTGAGCCTCTGACAGACATACTGACAGACGTATAGACGTGGCGAAACTATGAATAATGGATCCGGGATCCTAGGAAATTTATTAAATAGCGTGATAAAAGGAATCAGTTTGGTCTGCAGTATTAGATTTGTATGCTTAGCCAAATTTTGCGCTTTACCGTTTCTTGTATTTAGGACTAACTTTTCTGTTGCACACCAAAATCTCGTGCAACAATGGACACAAGAAAGCAATTGTCGTACCATACCGGGCGCCACCTAGCGGCGGCACCTGAGTCGGCGCCATTAATCCGTGCCCCATCGCAACTGGATCCTTTCAAACTTTATTCATTGTTTCAGTTTCGCTGCACTGCACCCCCCTACCTCACCCCACCTCGGTTTACTTAGATTGGATTTGTCTTTTATAAACAAACCAATTGTAAGGCGTATTTTAAAAGTGAATGTATCTTAGATGTATCATAAAATAAAGAATGGTATTTCTTTATTTATAAAATTGTAGCTCCTTTCCTCCCATTTTCGAAGAATTTTTATTTTATTTTACTAGACTTCGTCTGCGTAAAATTTGTAATTTGTTTTTAAAGGATGATTTCCGGAATGAAAACTATTCTATGACCTTCCCCGGGAATCAAACTATCCCTATACTAAATTTGTGCGTGAAGAGGTAACAGACAGATAGACAGACACACTTTCGCATTTATAATATTAGTATGGATGGATAGTATGGATGAAGCGACTAGTTACTATCAGAACTCTGTTTCCCACTAACTAGTAAATACCGATATCCTAAGGCTAAATGATGGCTTGAAAATGTTCTGTGTATCCATGTAGTTCGTACATTAGGCTTATAAATATTTTAAACTCAAGGTATTTACCGTCCCACTGCTGGGCACGAATCTCATCTCAAATGAGATAGGATTGTTACACTACGAGTATATTTCTACCCACCTTTTATGAGCTTGTTAAGCATATAATCAAGATCCTCACCCATGCAGATGAAATGAATAATTCTTAAAAATAATAATAATCTTACATTCAATTTACCCCTTCTCGTTGGCAGTGCAATCGTGGGTAAAAGACCATGACTACAGATCCCGATCCTTATTCTAATGAGTACGAAACTAAACTTAGTTTGCGTTGGCAATTCAACAGTTCGCACTAATAGAGAAGATCTCACGTCCCGACATATTAATCGCTTGGACTGTTCCCATATTCCTATTGTGGACGTGTCTCGTAAAGTGGCCAGTTACAAACTAATTGTCTCCTGTGCTCCAGTTTATTAGATAGGCAAATAATGTTTACGATTGCTCAAGTATTCGACTGCTGAGTATGACCATCACACTATAAGTTTGATTCCAAGATCTGTAGCTACTCGGAGTTCCGATTTGCAAAGTTAATGTTATATGGGACCTGATAACAAAACACTAATCTGTGAGAGTTTTGCGGTATGATGATAATAATAGGTAATTACTTCGTTACATAATAATTATGTTCATTTTTATTGTTGTACCTTTTGCTCATGAATTAAACTTTAAACATAAAATTAAAGTGTCTTTAAGTAACCTATTTATAAATTAATTGTTCAACTTAATCAATTTATTAAAATTAGACTAAGAAGAATTTTATTTAATTGAACATAAAAGAAAATAAATACCAACTCTACATTCCAAGTACGTAAAGTTGGGATAAACTTAACACAATGGCTAGGCTATATTAACATTTCAATAATATTTGATGACAGTAGCGGGCAACACTACCAAACTTGCAAGTTTTATGGCGGCACTAGCTTATGTCTATGTTGTAAAAGTGAAAAATGTATATTGCCTGCCAGAGAATATATTTATCGTGGCAGTAAAGCTGAAAACATCAGATTTAGAAATTCAGCTCAAGATTTGTTAGACGCTTGAAAACGCTACTATTTTATAGAGTTCTTTTGCTAGGGATTTATAACGCTATATGTTAAAAAAAGACTGTTTATTATGTTAGAGTTAGTACCAAAGATGCCTCTGGTATCAAAGTTTTTTATGAATGGTTATATAAATAGTGTTTATTTAGTACAACATATTTTGCCTCATCTGTTTTATATGACCGTTCATCGCTCTCTAGAAATTAAACCCTGTTGTATATAAATACTGCAGATTTTTTACACGGTAGAAACGTCCTTAAAATCATAAAAAAATACTTTCCGGACATTATGATACACGCCAGCCAAGCAACGTTTATCTTTATTAATTTTAAGTTATTTTATTCAATAGGTACATATACCGATACTTGATGGATGATACGCTACCTGTACATATATTTTTTTTGTAAATACTTATATATTTTACAGTGGAACATCCATGATTCAGGTCCAAATGTCCATTCCCAAGAACCCTTAGCACAGAAGCCAGCCGCTGCGCTAATCGTTCAGAAAGAAGTTTCAAAACTCTTTTTACATATTAATTAGCTTTTAATCGTTTCACTCTATCAGTGTGTTGATTAAATTCCCCTTATATTTATCCAGGTTTATGCCAAATTTATTCAAATTCGTACGTCAAAACATTCAAATTTCACATTCATAGTATTAAATAAATATAGCAGGATTATGTAACAGGTATTATATATACATTTATGTATGTTTTCCCATAAAAAAACAGCAAATTAATGGTAACCGGTTATACAAATTTAAAATAACAATAACGATGTTTATTTATCTTAATTTCTTTATATTTGTTTCATTCATGAATCGAATCTCGCAACGGAATGGGTTCCCCTACATCGTTAAAGCTACCGAAGTCTATTAATCAAAGTTTACCCGCAACACGACAGTACTCTTTAGAGTAAATTTTGTGTAAAAAGTACTATTGGAAAGCAATTAATTTGGGAATTGGCCGGCTCTGAGCGTGCGGTGCGGCAACGCGCGTGAAACCCCGACAAATGGCGCACGTCATTTAATTCAGCCGATCTCATGTTTGTACTCCGCACCATCATATTTAAATTGAATTTTGGAATATGTAGAAATGTAAACAGAAGCGGATTATTACGGCGCGCATCGACTGAACGAGTTCAATATTCATCTTTTAAAATTAAATGTTGACGCTTATTTTAATCAATGAGTATCAATTTGTGTTATTGTCAGACTGTGGTCATATCAATAAAATGCCATTGCGTTTTATATAGGTATTAATTATTGCGCATACAAATAACAACGATCAATTTTTTTGAACAAACTTGAATGTAATAATCGACAATTATCTTTGATCAAAATATAAGGGCAACATTGCATATTTTTTTTATAGTATATTTTAGCACGTTGAGTATGATGATAAATTGTAGATTTTATATCAAATAACTGCAAATAAAAATAAAATTTGACATTGGCTTAACTATAGTTAAAGTTAATGTTAATTAACATTCATTTATTTGAATTAGCGTCTCGCTGTAAATATGAAGTAAAGCTTAAGCTTGAATAGTGAAACAAAGAGCAGAAATGTAATGGCAGCGTATAAATGGTAATAAAGACGAATGCTAAACTTTTGTCTGAGTAACAAAAGTACCGAGTCTTATTTAATCGTACATTTTGTCATTTGTGTTTGCACATGACGTTAAAGTCGAAAGTTTATGCTGCTACACGTTTTGCTTAGCTTCATTAATCATATCCATTGTCATAGAGAGTTCATACATAAAGACATTCATATAAACTTTTTCTAAAATAGTGTTTGTTTTTTAAACGATGAAGTGCATTTTTATTTTCGTAAAGTGCAGGTTATGTAACTTTTACAATTATAGCGGTCTCCAAAATAATACTTTAATAGTGCATTATTCTTTATTTACTGATAACGTACATTTGACTGAGTTACCTACAAACATCATGAACCTAAAATTAACATCTCGAAAATATGTCAGAAAATATAAGCCATATGAATATGTTTGTCAAGTTTCTTATAAAAATGTTGGAAGAATTTTGACTTGATAACCCGGCTTGTCATTACATGCAGGATGTCGTCATGCTAACGAGCAACGAGCAAATAACTCCTCATAATAAAACCGAGAGCCGAGGTATACTATAAAAAAGGTTCATTGAAAATGTTCTGTTACTCGAGCGAGTTATGTATTGTGATAGAACGTTTGTTGTGTTGTTGCTGGATAAAAAGCATTTTGAGAATCTCTTGCATCTGGAAATAATTGCAAGATAGAAGTCAGCTTCCATTGCAGCAATCTCACTCTGCTTTGTATTAAGGAAATGAGGTTTTCAAATATACAGATTAAAATAGATTGTTACCAGAAGTATCCCAAAACTGAGTACACTTAGAAAATAATATTTGGATATATCAAAAACATTGGTAGGAAAAAAATTAGGTAATTACCCATTTTGCCACTTACTGCCTCCTAGAATTCTACGTTTAGGAAGCTGCGGGACAAGAGAGATAGAAGTAACAACCTTCCTACTAATCCATAGTATTTAATGGGACTGACCGACTACTGTTTTGATTATTTTAAATGAAATGTAAAAAAGAAAACAAAACAGTTGTCTGTTGAGCACTGTTTTTAGAGTGCAATTACTTGTTCACGTTTTTCAAACGTATATTCATAAATAGAGTATTTCTAAAGACAAATAATATGTTAGATATTTTTTTTTACAGTTATCATCGAATATGTATGTAATTGATTCAGAATAGCCCCTTAAACGGGCATTGTTTTGATACTACACAATTTCAAATTTGACGTAATTACCCAATTGAGTTTCGTGAATAAGGCTAGTGATTACGGCTCAGTAATAGTTTCCACTAGGAGGTACGTGTAAATGGTTTTAAACTGTCGTGGAGCGTGGTCGCGTTTACTGGCAACACACACGCTTTTAATAATAAACGTTCTTAGATTAAAACCGTAATAAAAAAATAATTTACACTGTTGTCGTGTATAGTTTTAGGCTTGGAGAAATGACTTCACAATAACGATCGAATCGAGTGATAAAATATAGGTACCAATATATTATATCACGCCAATCATCAACCTAGGAATCGAACGAGACGCACTTACGACCAATAGACCAACGAGGCGGTTTGATCTTGATATTTAAAACCTGGGAACTATGTAATTTATGTTTTTTATTATTGTTACGCATGGTCGAAGCACGGTGTACAAATGAATAATACACGGAGTAAATGAATATTTTGATTTCTTCCTGTTATGTATTTACTGACCCCCAAAAATGGCTTTAATTTCTTACTCAGAAGTGTTTTTTTTTTGAAGAATATTTTGTATGGTAGCTTTAGGTACATAAAGCTATAAAAAATAAAGAGCAGATAAATATTTACTCAGTTTGCATGCAGTATCCGCTACTTACTCCAGTTTGCATCTAGTATATGTACCTACATGAAAGTAAAGTTTACTGCAAAAAGAAAAAATAAAAAGTTTCTCAGGAAATATTATCATAACCGAGTCACAATGATAGAAAGGGGTGAATGTAATAGAGGCGTGTAATGTTCATCATAAAGTGATCAAGAACATCATTATTATATGATATATTATATTATAGAAAAAAGTGCTCAGTATAATTATGTGCTTACAACTACACAAAACATATTTTTCTTAAGCTAGGCATAGAGTAAGACTACTAAGATTTGACGACCCAATGATAATTAAAAAAAAACATATTCATTTGATTTTTTTATAATTTCTCTATAATATTGTAAATGAATGTCTAATGTAATCGAGAAACCCGTATCCAGCTGTAAATCAGGCTCTTTAAGGAACTCTATAGAGGAATTGTTATTTACCTTTCTTCAGTTTTGCTAAGCTATCTGATAAACTAGACTAACTTAGATGAACGCTTGGACTGAATACGAAAACAGTTGCCAAGCAAATTGTATCGAACGTCACGGTTCGGTGGGGTTGGAAGTTCACAGACAGTCCAAGACTAGCCGCAAGGAGTTCATCATTATTGAAGCGCCTTTAATTGGAACTGAAGAGCAAGCAATTATTATGCTAAACTTTACAAGGGCCATCGACTCTCCCGGCTTAATAGAGGTTCTAATAATTGACTAGAATTGGTTTCCAAATGCATAAATTATAATTGAAAACCACGTCTTTCTTCAATTCTAATTTGTCGATCCAAAACAGGACATCGTCACTCATCAAATGCAATTAACTGGAAAAATAGTACAAATACCAACAAGAAAGGCTTAGACATCGTATAATATGAGTTGCTTGTATTAATTAAATTACAGTGTCAATACCAAAGGCTTGCAAAATTGGTGGCCAAGTATTATCTTGGATATTTTAAGCAAAAAAGTTGTTAATTATTGGGAAATTATTTATATAAAGTTTAAATACTTTTTACGAAAGCAAAGCAATGAAAGCTTGTAAACAAAAAAAACTGGATCCGCTTTCAGACTGCCTCAGATTTTAATATTTATAAAATTCTGTTGACGGCCGAAGTTGTGCAAACTGTATTCACTTTTTTTGTAAAGACCCCAAACTTGGCGTTTTCATAACTCTTTCTTTGGTGGAAGGACTTTAACAAGTTTTCCGCTGACGCAACATCGCCTTAAGCCGCTTTTGAGGCATAAATAGAATGTAAACGGTTGAGCAAACCTTTTATTAAACAAATATGTTAGAAATGTATATAGAGATTAGATTTTCTAGCTTACCGAGTATCTATCTATCTACCGAGCATTGCTGAAAGTAAAAAATAATGGAATTGTCTAAAGTTCGTACATTCATATTATTGTCTGCACTAGCATAACTGTCATCGACATTGACTTTATCTTGTTGGCGAATGAGGCCATTTTCTCTTCTTGCCATCTCAATAGTTTTTAGTGTTTTCACTCAAATAAAATTTAAGACATTTAAAATTAATTTGAGTATAATTTTATTATTCAAAGACTTTTTCCCCCTTTGATGTTCCTAAATATTGTTGTTATGAAAGTAGTTAAATCTTTCGACCAGCCATCAATTAATCGTTAATGATAAAATGTACATAAAAACATCAAAAATAACTGATTATATCGTGGTCTATTGATATCATATTGAGTGTTTCTACCAAACCACAGTTATCTGCTGTCGGTAAATCATTTTCCAGGGAACTTGTGGTATCTATGATAAGCAAAACCTGGATGCATAGCTCAAGCAAGCCAACCAAGTACTGCAGGACGACAAGTTCCGCACCGCCCTCTTATCAGAAAAACCGCATGAAACGTGTCAGAATCGAGCGCTAACTGCAGCTTATTTACTACTGGATTGCCATTTGTAAGAGGAGTCTTAGGCAAGATTAGCTCTCACATCTCGAAACGTGGTTAATCAAACCCTACATCAAACCACTGAATTTGATTAGTGGGTTCTTACCATCTGTCAACTGCCTCGATAGTCCAGTGGTGCTAAGCAAGAGGTCTTGGGTCCGATTTCCAGGTCGAGCAAATAGCTATTGGGTTTTTCTATAAAATTCTCAGTAGCAGCTCGCAGTTTGGATTCGTGTTCGGTTGATGGCAATAAACTTGCCCCCTATTATATGGGACCTTTAAGATACCGGCAAAATGTGGGTGCACATTAGCACGCCTCTGTCTAACCCTCGAGGAATGCCTGGCGTGATGATAGTACGATTTGTCAAGTGCCACATACTGCACAAGACGTGAGTTTATACAAACTTCATATGATTGCAGTCTCCCTTACATAGGCCCAATGAAAAGAAATTTCAAGGACGCATTTTACATTACCAATGTTAAAAAGCCTCTGTTCCAAAAGGCCTGCAGTTATTGAATACCACAGCATTATATCGTTATTGATAAACCACAAATCATTGCTAACGAAAACTGAATACCCAAGATGTTTAATGACGCTACTGAAATAAAAAAAAATATTTCAATAAAGAGAATAAGTGGATCCTATTTCCCCATCATAGATTCTATTAAATCTAAATCCTAACTTAAAACACTAAGCCCATTCTGCGTAAATTGGATTGTCAATAATTAACAAAAGTGTAGGGTAGCTGTTAGTAATAAGAACATCAATATACCCGACATTTCAGTCTGCCTATGATCTTGCTGTATAGGATCTGAAACGTCAGAATTAAAGAGATAAATTTCGTACAAAATAAGTTTTATGTTGATGTTTAATATAGGAGTTAGTGTAAAGAATTAATAAAAACAAAGTCTACATCTAATTGTGAAATGAGTTCTCTATCATCAATTATCGAATACATTCGCAGTCCCCGCAGGCTTCCATGTGCATCCATGCAAGTGTTTTCTTGTGCCAAAGTTGAGAATTTATTTGAGTTTCGAATTTTGTGAGAAACCATACTGCTGGACACTGGCCTCCTTTCATTTGAAGATGGAATATGCTAATAGACTTGGAAACTTCACACGGCATCGATGAATTCTCGCAGGCATGTAGGATTCTTCATAATGTTGTCCATCACCGCTTATTTAATAAATAATATCAAGTAAGCACATCAATACGAAAATTTAGTGGTGCGTTGTTTGGGTTTGAACTCGTAATCATTGATTTTACAGTATACTGTTCACACCATTAGGCTATAAGCTCTATATATGAAGCTCTATAAGAAACATAAGAAAATAGTAATTCAATAGATACAAACATTTTTACTGTTACGTCAGAGGTTACGACGCTTAAACATATACCAAACCAAATATATTATTGATGTTAGAAAGATATTTAACTTTAACTAAACTATAAGGTTTACTTTAGGATAGATAGAACGATATTAAATTAGTTTTTAAGGATCAATACAGTTCACAGTAAGGACTATGTGAGCGATTTATGTAACTTCACTTAGCTTCAAAATTAGTTTGCGATGAAACTCACAAATGATATAAAGTTAGGGAAGTGATGTGAATTTTGTTTGCTGTCCGTATAATAACTCCCCTATTTTCTTACTTTTCAGGTTAATAAAAAGGGGAGATAAGGGGTTTCTATGGGGAAGCGACGCGTGAGCGACACCTCTGGTGTTGCAAACGTCCGTGGGCTAGGGTAGATACCAACCACCAGGCGGGCCGTAACCCTGTTTGCACGTCCCTCACGGTTTAAAAAGAAAATATAGTAACAATAATGACATATCTTTATCTGCTCATAAAGTTTAAAATGATAAAAATCATTAAACACAGAGTTACACAATTCTCTTTACCATACATACCTATATGTTAAAGTTTCGTTTTGTAATACTTACCTTATTCTTCGTAGCATATTGGGAGCATTTCGTGGCGACAGTCAGTAAACAAAATAATATTTAGATATGAAGTCGTTATCTGGGCTTGAACTCGCGAGTGTGACAAAGTGACATCTATAAAGGCGGTTGAAGCGGCAAAACACTCGAATGTCGACCCCACTGAGCTACGAAATACGTAAATTGAATTAAGCGAAGATGCGGCATCGGAATTGGGTTATAAATTTATTATTCTATTGATAAATTTGACAAAACGATTAGCGCTGCCGCATTGATCCTGATGTAGATGCGTAGGGTCATTTTTCGTCGATCTCCGTGAGGTACAAATATATGCATGGTTTAAGGGGAAGTAGTTCAAGGTCTTGACATTCTGACGGAAAGAAATCAGTCGCAGTCACTTATTTCTTTAATTATTTATTTTAAAGTGCCATAAAAATAGCTAATGAATAATTAAGTGGCAATATGCATTTTAAAAACAAAGGTCATGTATACAACATATTGGATATTTTTATTATTCTCTTTGAATGAGGTTGTAGTATGATACTGTTCTCTTTAAAATAATTTAAGCTTAAACTCCACATTCAATTAAAAATATAATAGTAGGTACTTCAAATTGAATCTAGTTTACTTTTTTCAAATACTTGTATTGAAACTGCGTCAACTCGTCGATAGTATACAAGATTAAAATCTTACGACGCACTTATGCATAATAGTCTGTGAAGTTACGCCTGTCTGAACAAAGGAGGCGAGGACACCCGCCGGCTATGTGATACGAGAAGGTACTGGATAGCTCACATTTACACTGGCTGAATAAAATTCAAATACCGCATTCCAGATTTAAAAATAAAAAATGCATGTTTTAAACGTTGCCCCATTCTATGATTCCTTTTTTAATTTTACCATATCACACAAACACAGTATGTGAATACACAAATAACTAACGCACTAAATAATAAATTTGAATTTTTTTAACATGTTTTTTCAGTGCGGTATTAGAATCATTACCTGTGGTGCAGAAGACGACCGCTCATTCGTACAATGGCTAACATGCATGGATAGCGCATTGTGCTATCAAGGACTTGAAAAACTTGATCTGGATAGGTATTAGGACTGTTTTGAAGCAAAATTAGAAGAAAATATTAATCAGTAATATATGTATAATTGGGGATATTAACTTTCCGTAGACCCCAAAAAATAAATGTATTTCCTCTATTTAATAAATTCATAAGTACCTAACCTGCAATTAAAAAAAGGGTGCTGACGACGTAGTAGATATATCTCTGCTCATTCCACAAACTTAATCAAGCGTCATAAAACTATATCCCAGGGAAGGCAGTACGTATAAAATCTACGATCCATCTAACCGAGTGGCAGCATTTCATTACCTTCGGTTTAATTCATCATTCGTAGCTCATCGTGTCGGTATTGTTCGTGAGTTTGGGCACTTCGAAACAAACTTCTACGCTCAAGTGTTTGCGTTCCTGGCTCTTTAGTAAATTGTTATTCATAGCTTTGTATAAACGCCGCCCGCTCGGAAAGAGTACTTCACTCATACTCTTACGCTCTTATCTCACAGTTAATATCATCTCCAGTTGTAAGGAAATTATTTTTCCCTAGTCCTTTGTTTCCTTTGTAACAAGTTCGAGATGGCAAGTTTGTGTGGGACGCTTTAGTTCGTGATTTGTTCTGAACGAATTTATTCAAACTATTTACAATTTTCTATTGCTTGTCAAATATTCGTCGGTAAAGTACCTACAAAGGTTGAAATATATGTATATGATACTATAAAATGGTACAAAATAAACACACCTGATCTTAGAATTTAATTCATACTTTATTTATAAGTTGCTCGGCTCTTATTAAGGCGCCCGACTTTATTGCTCGTAAAATACGTGTATTCCCGTTCGTCCCCTAGACTTCGTCCCCCGAGGGGGACGAACGGGAATTCGTTATTTATTTTCCCGATGGTCCCTCAAAATTTTTTGGGGGGACGAATGGGAATAATTTATTAATTCTTTTTCACAGTTCTAACCTAAACAAATAATTATGAATAGGACTGATTCGGTTCTGGCACTTCGCCGGCCGCTGCCGCGGCACGCTCGCTTCGCTCGCTCGGCTCGTGCGTTGTGGTCACAGTTCTAACCTAACCTAAACCAATAATTATGAATTGGACCGATTCGGTTCAAATTTAGTGTGCAATTCAGTATTTTTGGTTGTAATTTCGAATATTTTGATTGAAAAAAGGGGATTTACAGTTAAAGTATTAAATACGTAGTACAGTCATTTATTTGATAAGCTGTAGGCTTCTGCACAAATCTTTTTAGTGGGACGAATGGCACTAATCGAAGAACATATTCCCATTCGTCCTCTCTTGAATTAGGAT
The DNA here is from genome assembly GCA_905163465.1 of Craniophora ligustri. Lineage (NCBI taxonomy): Eukaryota > Metazoa > Arthropoda > Insecta > Lepidoptera > Noctuidae > Craniophora > Craniophora ligustri. The sequence goes on along the minus strand of LR990965.1, from coordinate 8,498,196 downwards.
TGGGACGATCGGGAACAAATTAAATATTATTTTTGTAAATTCCCGTTCGTCCCCCTCGGGGGACGAAGTCTAGGGGACGAACGGGAATACACTGTAAAATATCCCTGTGTTCACCCAAACGAAAAAATACAAAGAAATGTTAGCATCTCAAGCTAAAATATAACTTAGTTACCAAACAATTTGATTAATTATAAAAAGTCGCAAAGATATGCGCGTATCCGGTCGGTATCTTTAGAACTTGAAGAAAAATAAGGATGGCAATAGTTCTCGTAGTTTCACGACTATAAGATTGATAACGGACATGCGCAATTCAGTTTTAGCGCTGTCTCTGAATGAACACAATTTCTTTAAAACATACAAAATACAACCTTATACCATCCAAATATGTTACATATTTCATTTATTCTCATGTAATTGTGTGCACCCACGCATTGGCACGTTACTCATGAAGATGCGTCTTGAACGAGCTACACTCACATATTTACTGCCACTGCACACATATGAACATTTGGGTGTTTCAACGACTTGAACTATGTTGTCCTGTATGTGTGTACGTACATTTCTCTGTGTATATAAATTTTCGTTAAAGCAAGATAGGGCAAAAGAGGAAAAGCGTCTGTAGTAAAAGCGAGCAAAACGGCGGCGGCCGGGTAGCCGGTGACAGTTGTCAGTATGTTGTGGAGCACGGGAAGGGATGGTGGTCTCGGGGGAGGACGATTTTGGCGCTAAACACTTCGATTTCCCGCGCTTTGTTCGCCACGTGGAAAGTTCTTTTAATTAACTTAACAATGATGCGTTGTTATAGAACATTTTAAAAAACTTTTTGAAATATTGTGCAGTAGAAATGAACTTGTGTAGTTTTATAAAAAAGGAAACTTTGAACTTATGATTGTGTTGTGTGATGTAGGTAATATTCTTCGATTTTATGAGAAAGTAAGTATTTTAAATATACTAATTAGCTCTTATTTTTTAGCAAATAAGGATATTCTTTTAAATTATTCTTCATGAAATAGAGCATAATTTAAAATAATACAGTGTCTATAATATTAGTGAATATTACTAAAGAATTTTCTTCTTTATTTAACTACAGCCAAAATTGTTGACTTAGGTCATAAAGTATACTTCATTGTTCCATATTTAACTAAAACATAATAAGGTTCCTTAATATAATAATATTTGTCAAAACGTGTATAACAATCATGACAGTTTTTTTTTTAAAAACGTCAGAGAATAACTCTCACATTTATCTAATAATTTTATTTGCTGTAATAATTTTATTTGCTAATATATTAGCAATTTATTTGCTAATATATTGCTAATATATTAGCAAATAAAATTATTAGATAAATGTGAAAGTTATTCTGTTGGAATCTTGTTGGAAGGCCAACAAACACAAAAAAAGGTATTCGTTTTGTAATAATTCACGAAACTGAAACATACTTTCAAAAAGTTCTTAAGTAATATTTCTGATTTACATTGATTCATCTCGGCTTTGGAAATATTTCAACACAAGAAAACAGTTTCAAAGAATTTTGCTTTCTAAACGAAATGCCGAAATGGCGTAATTTGTTTGACGGCTTCCGCGTAACTTTGTCAATAAACATAATTAACTTAACTTTCAGTCAGAACTGAAAGCATCACGCACACACCCTTTGAGACATTCATTATAAAATTATATCTTGTTGTCTTCATTCATTATTCCCGCATTAAGAAACTTTCGCACCGAATTTTATTTTTTATCATACAATAAAGATTTATGTATCTATTTATGTATGACGTTTATACATACCTACATTCACTTTATTCTATGATTGTCTATATGAAAGATTTTTTTTATAAATTCTTTCACAAACCCAATTAAAAAATTAAATAGCTTTTTAAAAAACAAATTGTATACCTTAAGGTTATCATGTGTTTATGCTTTGTTATAAGTTTGTGTCTATATTAGTTCATTTAAAAGAAACATCAAAGATTACGAATTAATTTAAATTTAGATACAAAATGAAACATTTTATACAATTTTTACAAAATATTATGAAGTAACACAACGTTACTTTCGCAGCATTAATTAAAAAACTAAACACTTATTTAAAATAAAACCAAATAGTGTTACTAAAATGGTTTCGCTTTAAATTTCGAATAAAAAACTAAATAAACAAGTCAGAACGTTGCACCCTGATTCGCTTGATGTGCATTAATTATCTGTGGTGTGGTTAAACGAGCCAGACTTTACCCTCGGGAGTCACCACACAGGACATATTAGGATTTTAACGTCTACATTGTATGTCAGATGAAACTGCAAACTTTACTACATGTAGTCATTAATAAAAAGTGTTTAGTGTTCATAATTAATTAGGTTCTTCTAGCTGCATCGTCCATTAGTACTTTCATTATTATTCTTGGTACGTGTAAAATGTTTTATACATGTAAATATTTGGGAATTACTGGAGCTTTTTTTTAATTTCATACTAAATTAGCATTTGGCTTGACGATACAGTACCTCTTTTTATAAACCTCTTTTAGTATTCCTTAACGAAATAGAAAAAAAGGTTCGTTCACATTACCTATGAAGGAACTCACTTAATGGCTGACATAATATTAAAACAGAGCTTCCCGCTAAGTTCAGAGCTTAAACTCCAAATTATCAGACAGTTTCTATATCCGATATAGAGCAAAGTGGGATTTAGGGTATATAGAGTTGCTAATACTATTTCTATTTTAGATACTATATATTTTTACTTGCCATTTAACATAAATACATCATTCTAACGCTATTCAAGTATTAAGGTACTTGATCACCCACTAGAGTGCCATTGAAAAATATATCTTGAGGTAGGTAAGAAGGCTATATAACATAACATATTCACATATTCACAATTTATTGTACTATTTTTAGAAAGTGAAATATAATAATTATGTGACTAACATAATGACATAATTACCAATTCTGTTACTAGAAATGGTTTTACTAAACGAAAATAAGTCGCAATAATTCTCTACTTTATTATAAAATAACAAAACGTGAGAATACCAAATGATATCATTAAATAAAATTTTATCGTTTTCGATTTCATTTACTCACATAAATAAAACTTTAACACTGATTGACAGACAGACAACGTATTTATCTACTTGCATATTTTATTAATTTCTGACACTTACGCGAACATTATACATACATTAAACTAAAATCAGAATACTTAGCTGGAGCCTAACTACATATTGGAATCCTGTCATAGATTTTGTTAAATCAAAATCCATGATATTGCCCAACTGAAAGACATTTGTATGCGTAAGTATCTGTATATTCGGAAATTAATACCAATTAATCGCGTTCTGCGTTATTGTGTTAAATTATTTAGGCCATGAGGAATGCAGGTCTTTTCATTGTTTAATTAATAGCGAGGAAGACCATCGATACGCAATCAAAATATATAGGCATAATACCGTGGTAAAATCTATAAAAAGTAGTTTTATTTCAAAACCTTCATACAGTTTGATCCGGTAGTACAAGAATATTACTCAAATTTAACCCCATTTAAGTTATATATAAATACGGAATCAATCGCATCATCATCGATCGATAGGAAATCCCATTGGACATTACTGACCCGTCATGTTTAAATAAACAAAAGAAATAAATATTGATCCTGAAATAAAGTAAAATTGATCTTTTATCATGAGTCTAACATCTTTCTAGATTGGTACCACTTCCGAATATAGGTACTCCTTATCGTATTTGGTAACATCTGTGACTCAAACCAATTTTCTATCCTAGCGTGAACTCTAAGATTACTTACAAAGCAAAATTTGTTGATAATCCGGTTTTACTGTGAGCAGAAGCGTTGGCGAACATTATCATAACATAACATCGCATACACCCACAGTTCATCAGTATGATCTTAGGTATCATTTAAAATAGCAACCTTTAACCGGGAACAAATTCCTAACACCGAGAAATTTCACATACCTACAGTCATAATAAGAATTCTCTCGAATTCGCAATTGCGACTAAAACAATGAAACAGATTGAGTCACCATCACCTAAATCTAAATAATCCTTTATATTGACAATACAATGCTTCATCGCAAAAACGTAAAAGGCAGATGTATGTACATATATTGCAGGTAAAAGTTCTATAGTGAAAACGGGGATTTCTCAGTTAGCGATTGGTACGTACAGTGGTATTCATAGTGAAGTCAAATGAGCGTAGCTCACCCCCGGGGCACGTCAATAGATACGAGGATTTACATATCTACTTCGTACGATAGATGAAGCTTGAAACATTAGTGCCGCGTCGAATCATACATTTGATAGAAGATTAATTTTGCATTTGAATAGTGTTATACATACTAACATAGATATACATATGTATATACACATTTACAGTTTTCTAAGAGGGTTAGGCAGAAACTACAGATATCCTTGCATGATATTATTGTTTCATAAATAATCATGCAGCTTTAGAAACCCGATGTTTACTATTACTTACGCACATCACTGGTTTGATTATTGCCTCACCAATAAGGTTGATATTCCTCTGGCATATACACTCAGAATACTTACTTACTAATAATATCAACATTAAGTCTGATATAGATACTCTAAAAATATTGAAGAGGCTTCTGGCTAACTAAAAGCCTAATTAATCAATCGATCTACAAGGTTAGCTTGCAATCATCGAGATCATTGTATAGTTGGGTGATCAAAGTTAACCCTTTGGTAATCCAGTATGCCCATGCGAGCACGTGACGGGCACATAAGATATCCATTAGCCGTATTAGGAAGATCATTCAGCCAATTTATTCTTACTATGTCGATATTCCACAATGATTGTTGCCGACTATAGATCCGGAACCAACTAGATCAGACTGGATCTGGTCGGTTTATTCACTTCATATGAACTACAGGTATTTAACCGCAAAGATGAAGCTCCGCCTTAGAAAGTCTCCGGTTTCACTTTAAAGATAATTTTATTTCTCGAAGCACATTTAACGCAGTTCACTTATATCTCTATAAGTGAACTGCGTTAAACTTAACTAATCATCATTTTTTTAGTTATTTTATGGATCTCAAATCATTGAAAGTATTGTATGTGCTACTTTGTAAACTTGGAAAGTTTCAGATTCAAGTAATTTTAACAATTTCTTAAAGGAAAGTCTTTGAAAGCAAATCTTCCTACTTAAAGGGTGGATTCACAACAAAGTCATAAGATATTTAATGTATATACAGTTACATGTAGGTTGCTTGATATTATCATTAAGGGATTTAAATATCATCCCCCTCCCTCGCCCGCCGCAGACGGAAATACTCAAAGTTTACTGCCGCGCAGAATTATTAATATGAAATAGTTTCATAACTATGTAGATAATGATAAATTTTACTAGCTGTACTTAACATCTGGTTTATCTAGTTAATATAAAATATACACGTAAATATATATAGTATGGGGTGCAGATATTCAACATTTATTGGCATATGTTTTATTAGTATATTTGTTCCTTTCTCTTTATGAACTGTATATATTTTGCTATTTTAAATATAAGAGTCAGATAGAATTACCGAAAAATGTGACAAGATGCAAAACAACTAAATTGCTTTTTTTTTAATTAAAATATGTTGTTTAAAAAAATTGTTTTTATGATCTTAATAATAAATTTATTGAATGGAACCAATAAGTATATGTCAACATTTAGATATAAACTTCTGTACGAGCCAGTTTTTTTGCGTAATAAGTGAATTTATTAGAACAATCAACGGTAATTACCTTGGAAGGGCAGAAAATTACCTAGCGCTTACCAGACTTAGTACCTACTTCCAAGAGATTTACAAAAGATTGTAGCTGTCTTCGGGGTTGGAATATTTTTTAGTTCGAACAGTCTAGCTTCTCTCTCATTGATTGGTTCCTTAGGTATTGTTATTAACATAACAAAGGGTTCGGTCCAAAGAGTTATCAACGCGGCAGGGATTATACCAACAGTGATCTTATTGGGATTAGTTCCATTTAAAAATACTCAGTATTTTTAGATATCTTCCATTTTTAATGTAGGTAAATGTTTTAGAATACAGCTCTATTGCTAAATTCATATTAGGTAATATTATGACATTGCTAAATAATTATCACTTGTCATGCGAATAAAGAGACTGAAAGATTTGAAAGGTATTTCAAATTCAGAAAACATAATTGCAACTGCCTCGTTGGTCTAGTGGTCGTACAGTGCGATTGCCGAGCAAGAGGTCCTGGGTTCGATTCCCAGGTCGAGCAAAGTGTTGTTGGGTTTTTCTGTGAAATTCTCAGTCGCTGCTCGAAATTGGGTATGTTAGGCTCGCCCCCTATGTTATAATTGCTGTCCATTTTTGGAGGTATTGTAATTAAATTATTGGGCAAATGAGTCTTAAAAACAAACGTCTCAAAGTCACATCGCGCGAACAATGAACTTACACCAAGTCAATATTTAGACACTTCATCACAATAATCAAAAGTTATCACAAATTCCCGCACCATTTGCAGGGAAACCATAGATTCAAATCATATTATAGGTATTACGAGCAATAATATTTTCCTCATATAATTATGTTTTTATAATCATTAACCTTTTCTCGACAGTGAAATCGAACCCAGAACCTCTCATATTTACCAACTGAACTTACGGTCACTACTATTATTACCAAATAATAAATGAATTAATGTTATACCCGATACTAGCTGACATTCTTGATACGGTCCAATCACAATATTTGTAGTTATTATAATAAAAACGTTAATCTACTGTTATCTAGTAATTGAAATAAAATGCTACGATATCCGTAGCACGTCACGTAGCCCCGCCACGTCGTAGCACGTAGATATAATTGCGTCCGCAGTACAAATAAAGATTAGGGACTTAGAGCATTATAAAACGTAGACTAGGTATGACAGTTTTTTCATTTTAATACAGAAATATAATTATGATACCCGTTCTAAATTACTATGATGTGTCCTTATTAAATTGAATCACCGTTTAATGTATTGCATAATTTCACCATATTTAAACTGAATCATAATTAATTATTATTAAAAGGCTAAAATATCCCACTGTTGCAATGCTTCTTACAGTTTTATGTATCTGTGGTTGTTAGAGTCCAGTCTTTTTAGAAGGAGTCCAGTTGATCCCGCAATCTCTGTCTGGTAAAGTCGGTTTTTGGTCCATGAACCCACGTAATTATAAACTATTAAATAAATAAATAAAAAACATAATCAAAACATAAAGTACAAAGTAAACTAAACTACAAGAGAAAAGTGTTTTGTACAGAGTATTTTGAAGTCGGTGTCAAGTGAAGTTGTTTCATGTTCGCTATTATTCGTACATCTTATGAGAAGACCCGAAGAATAAGAGGAGATGTTATTGCTAAAGTTATTGTTGCTTCGTTCGTCGTTACTTGATTTGAAATACTGATTGGTAATTGACAGCAACTATTTATCCCAGAAGCCTTTAAAAAATCTTCACATATTTATCTAACAATGGAAGATTCTAGAAAAAAATGTTAATCAAAATAAAATAAAATTCTAGTAACTAGAATTGGTTTGAAGTTTCTATTTATCGGTATTATGATTTATTTTCTTTTCACTTAAATTTCTCATAGATATGTCCAAAAATAATAATATACCGAGTTTCAACAATATTGAAATGAATTGAAAAATAACTAGGTATCATGTTCCAGTTCTATTTTATTTTTATTCAATCAAAATCTTATTTAAATGTAAATATTTTAGTTCATACAATTTAAAAGATTTTTAAAGTAACAATTCTCTTCGCGGCCATTTACAAATCATGGATTTACTACATTAGTATAATTAAAACAATTCATCGATATTGGAATTTCTCTTGTAACAAGAAACCAAACGTTTCTGAAAGAAACAAAAACTGCTGGCGGCGCCATAGAGCAGTGGTGGAATTTATAGCGGCAGTCGGTGGTGACTTTTGCCCTCATCGACCATGATAAAGACCATGGTTAACTGCGCAAATGTGTGGGAATTCACCGTTTCCTATTGCAAGTAACCGATAAGCGCAAAGAAAGATTTAGAACGAGTGAAAGAAGTATCCGCTCCTATTCCGATCCGCAAGAGACTCACTGTTCAAAGCTAACTGACTTTCAGTTAGATCTGATGATGAGATGTCCGCTGTGGTTAAAATACCAGGAGCGCTCAGTTAGAAAGTTTATAGGATAGCTATTGTGAAGTTATCTACTCGCCCCACCCAAAATTATTCTATTAAAGAATCTAGATCAATCTGAAGTCGAAAAGAAATATTACACGCTATAAGAGAACCAATGTATGGAGTCCTTAAGTCTATCCGTCGGGCGTCGGAAACCTTCTAATGAGTTACATTAGATAAGTTCACGATGGATAGTGGGTATATTTCGTTAGTCACACAGAACAGTTTTTATCTTTCAATCGTAAAGAGTGGGCTACATAAAACGCGTGTGCTAGGTAGGTTAGATGACTAGAAATCCAGCAAGCATAGTATCCTGTTGATTTCTCCAAAGACTTCAGGGGTATGCCGAGTTTCAACCCTATGTTAGCTTAAAAACATAGCAAAGTGCTGATTCTACAACTAATAAACACGCACTTGAGTAGGCGATATACATTTATCCTGATAATTAATATGTGCTTTAATAGGTTCTTATTTATAGGCGCATACCAGGTATTCTATAAGACATGCTTTTAGAACCTTCGTAATCTTCCAAATGTATTCATAGAACAACTTTTCTCTGTGGGTGTTTCATAACAGAATATGGACAACGTGTACGGATCAGCTGTATCGATCAACATAAGCCTAAAACCTCACATACATTTAAGTACATTATAACAAATGCTATTCCGCACTAGCATAAATTGTACTCTTCACATAGGTATTCTTCCCACGTATTCTGTGTGGCCCTACCTTAAATAGTTTCACTACTACAACTACTAGAGAACAGTCATTTGTTTTAAGGAGACAAGTGGCCCCTTACTTTATTTTGCTTTAGATTAAACTGTGTTCTAAGAAAATGTTAGTAATATTCGTTTATCTTTAGATGTTGTTCTGGAAGGTAATAAAATACTAAAATATTATACTACGAATAACTGATTTATATTCATTTATATCGCGATCCTTTCGTAGCAAAACATTCTCAAATAATCATTCTGTGTTATTAAACATAAACAAATAAATGGCTCGTTCTTTCCTTTGTAGCTGTTATTACATTGCAGTCGCTTTTCATTCGACGATGGAAATATGGCGCCTTGCAGTGGTTCAACGCGATCATATATTTGTTTGTCATGGCAGTACAGTTTATGTCAGGTACAAAATTAAAGGATTTATTACGGTTTGCCCTCGTGGTCTGGAATCGGTCAACAAACGCTTTGATATAAAACTACTACAATGGGCAGTTTAAGGCGTTGAGAATTGAAACACCCAACACCTATGTCCCTCCGTAACCATGGATACTGCAAAAAAAACTTGAAATTTGAAGCTTTGAGAACATAATAGAAAATCAAACGCGAAGTATATTACTGAAAGATTAATAAAAAATGTGTGTGAGTGTGAATCTGGCAGTGATTCCAATTAAATCGTGTCTATTATGATAATTTTTAAACATCGCGTAAACTAAAAATCAAAAACTTCACTGTAATCATATTATATTAGAGGTGATCAATTGTACCTCTCCAGTTCTCTCTGGAATTAATCAGATATTCTCATGAGAATGTAGTTGAAGTATCACAGTGCCTCATTGGTCTAATTGGCGCAGCCGCAGCTACTGAGCTCTTGAATGATTCTATTTGTATAGAAAAGAGTTATTAGATTTTTCTATTAGAAATTCTTAGAAGCAAGCTAGGATTTGTATCCAGTAAATGGACATAGAGCAATATATTTCCTATTAATTTGAAAACAATACAAGCACCCACTACGGCTGTACAGAATAAATCTATTTTTTTACGGATTTTATCGTGGTAAAAATCTCTAATTATTAAAGTAATTACACTGATTTATATATTTAGTATAGGGCGTGATCCTCAAATACTACGAATATTATTCTATTGGAATTAATATAATACTAATGTATGTATCACAAGGACATAAATCCATATATTTTAATGCCCATATCATATCGTTATGGATAATACGGACATCATATTTAGAATCCTATAGAATGTTTGATCTAAAACCAAGTGACGTTATTTCAGTTGCTTTAGCCTACATACATAGTCAATGGATTGACTAATTTTGGTGGCCACTGTTGACACGCTTATTATCTACTAATGTTACAGTTAGAGCCTGTTGACCAAACAATTACCCTAATGCTAATTGTTTGGGATCTAAACAGGTAATTTGTAATGCGGCACAAGCAAAAATGTAACGCTTGATTTATCTAACACATATCGCCAAACATTGGTTAGTCTTATATTTGTCAAAAAAGAGCTTTTGATTGGTTTGTGTTTACTACACACAATAATTACTCGCATACAACTACTACATGCGTATTCATCACAAGCTAAAAAAGTGAAAAAAAATATTACGAGGAAACCTGCATGCTAGAGAGATTCGGCGACCTCTGTGGTCTAGTAGTTTGAGTACCGGACTGCTGATCATAAGATTTCGATTCCCACGGGACACAAATATTTATGTGATGAATATAAGTGTTTGTGTTCGTCTGGGTGTTTCCTATGTATTATAAGTATGTATTTACATAAAAAAGTATATAAGTATTATATCCATTGTCTAGTACCCATAGTACAAGCTCTGCTTAGTTAGGAACTAGATGGTGAATATTTATTATTATTATTTTCTCGATCTTTCGGTCTGCCAATCCGCAGTAAGACTTCACAGTCCAGCGCTCGTTTGAGAGGTATTAAACTATACCTAATATCTCTCAAAACTAAGGAGATCCTTAAAAAATGGGTTGATGATGATTATAATACAAACACCAACATAGAAATTCGGAACAATTAATTATAGGCCATACATTATTATTTCACAAATATTAATTGAACCAGCCGTGACGTGCAAAGCACGCTGGAATTGTATTAAAGCTATTAATTATGATTTTATAATTTTGATTCAAAGTATTTTACATTAGTAACGAGTAGTAAAATAATATACATACATGTAATTAAATTCAGGTCACTGACATAGCGCAAAGGATCTTCGAATACACTAGTAGTGTTCTACCTACTGCCACTTGAAGGTTCTCTAGAGGCCTTTTGATAATTTTGGCCATTTTATGTTCGTTTAGTGATCGCGTTAAAAATAATAATAATATACATTTTCTTCATTTACTATAAAATGAATCCCATTACGATTTCTTGTAAGTCTTTAAAACTTTATGTCTCTAGGGATGAAAATTTGTATTAAGATTCATTATTTAGAGCGTTTTGATAAAAAGAAAACTTTTATTATTGTAAGTGTCAAATTCAAATTGCGAACAACATTTTTAACATCTTATGTGCATTCCAAATGAGGTTAGCAAACCTCCATGGTTATTATTGGATTTATACAGTCAAGACAAAAACAATATGTATTCGTGGATGGTCACTTTTGTCACGTACGTCCCTTGGTAAACAATGTGCTATAAAATAGAACATTGTTTGATTGTAAGATTGTAAAATCAGCGTTTTGTAAACTCAAACTATAACATGTTATAACATAAAACTTCAACAATTTTAAACTGATCGGAAGTGAGGAGGTATACACTGCTTGTTATCCGATGCAAGTTGTTATAAGTTAACGAAGATAAATTGATTTATTTATAGATGCTTGCAACCGTTACACTGCAGAAGATACTTAATGCCACGATGCCCGTTTTCCCAAAGGGGTTAGACAGAGTATTCACTATAAACCCACAGTTTCCCTGTATATGTAGAACCCATGTTGGAGAAGAGAAAGAGCCTATTGTAAATAACCAAATTCCGAGGTGCTATTTTAAAATTCATAGACAAAAATAACCAGTTTGTTGATGTAGTTCTATTAATTAAATCAAGCAAACAAAAATAATTATTTTTATAAATTGAGATAACAAGTATTTGATGGTAGAAGGGTGAAAATTTACAATTTTAAGTATTTTTTGATGCCAGATCATAAAAAAATACAAAAAAATATTATGTCAAAAATAAAAAAAATAAAACTGGTGACGGACATCCTTATGACATAAGGGTAAAAAATAGCATACGACTGATTCTCAAACCTACTAAATATACATAAAAAAATTCGTAATAATCCGTCCAGCCGTTTCGGACGAGTGCAGCGACAAACCCCGTAACATGAGATTTTTATATATAAGATATATTAAGTAATTGTATAAATTAAAAGTAAGTGTGCCCTGAATTTATATTAGGTACAACATGTTGAACAACAAGACCTGCAGTAAACTAGATTTAATAAACGAGGAAACAGTTCATGCATTAATGTATGCTAACATCACTATGCATCCGCAAACCAGGTATAGTGTCCTGCAATTCAAACATGACGTGTGCCGGCAGCAATATTTTGACTATGACATATCTTTACGGCACTACAGATACGTCGGCATATATACGTCGGCAATAATGTCATTCCACACATTTCAGGTAATAATATACACCGCAGAATCTCATATTTCGCAGTATACGCCGACACCACATGCTGGGGCAAATGTCAAATAAATATTGTAAAATCTCGGTACTGCTCTTTCATAACCGTGTAATCGTTAGATATAGTATATTAGATTTCGGTATTATTTTCGTTCAAGCAAGAGTGTTTTTAAAATGGTCGGACTTTTGAAATTGGTTCTTTAAAATTTCAACGCTGACTTCGAATTTTGTTATGAAAGGACAGAGTTTGAAGTTTTGGGAATGATTCAAAGGTCGCTCACAATAGTGTATCTAGCACCTCCCTAAACCTCAAAGGAGAAACATGCCTGGGACTATATCGTATATCGTTTCGTAGTCAGTATGATAAATATAATATTATCAGTTCCACGAAGTGACAGTTAAAGTTATTATTGGAAACTACTCTCTTGCTGATGTATATCAGAATATATCTGATGTAATAAAGGCTATATTGATATTATTCCAATATCCAAGATATTATTCCAATATATAAGATCCAAGGATGATTGTTCCAAGCTAATATCTTTGGACTTAATACTAAATAACCATCATAAATTTTAGTCCACGTTTAAGTCATTACATGCAAAGTAATCTGAATTTCAAAGGAGTGTATAACTACTATATTTAGATTCTATTATGTATATTATCAGTATCGTAATAAAGTCGTTACTACGACTTCGTCAACCTCAATCTGTCTGTGGGCACAAAAGGTTGCTCGATTAACTCTTATCATCTATGCCAAATGTTGGCTACAACATACCTGGAACAATAAATGAGTCTTACACGCCCTACTTTTTCATTAATAGATCGAGGCTAATGCCTTTTAATTATAAATATTTGCTGCGATAGTAGCTAGTAACTTCGTTAACACCTTTCCAAGTTTCCTTTGTTTGTCTAGTACTAAATATAAGCAGCTTTCAAGGAACGGTTCACGGACTATCTATGCAAATCACGAAAATAAACACCAAGTCCACATAGGCCAGTAAAACTAAACGGTACTACAATCGTTACTAGACGTCGTCTTCGTAAATAAAACGTCACTAGCCATTTCGTGTATTTGAAAATTTGAGCTGCATTTGAACGCGAATGCTTTTGTCCGTGAACTGAAGCGGGGAACAAAGAACTACACACGGCTCGTACGGTAATAAACTATATAGTATTTTTGTTTTAAATGTTATTTCGTTTAAAAGGTGTAATGACCTATAATAAGAATACTTTAGCTGCAATTATTTCATACTTTTGTCTTATTCTAGAAACCTCCAAACATGTAAATGTCGGTAGGCAGCCCGAAGTAAAAATAAATACATACATATCTTAGAGACGCCGTTTTTTATACTACAAGGTTGGTAGACATGCTTAATCGTCTGATAGTCAGCAGTTACTAAGACATCATCATCATTCTTATTTGAGAGGGATTAGGCTATAGTCCACCACGCTAGCCTACTGCGGGTTGGCAGACTTCACTTACCACGAAGAAAGTCTCTCAAGCATGCAGGTTTACTCACGATGTTTTCCTTCACCGTTTGAACATGTGATAAATACGCAAATAACTTCCGAAAAGTCAGTGGTGCGTTTCTTGGGTTAGAACTCGAGACCTTTGACATCTCACACCACTAGGCTACTGGTCACATCACAGCTCTATACTAAAGATTGATACTATGGATATTTGGAATATAATTGAGTAATGAAAAATAATTAAACAATTTTAAAAGTTCCCTCCATTAACTTTTTTATCGATACACGATTTAAGTTACCGTTTACTCTTGAATACAAACTCGATCAGTTATGTATAACATTGAGTAAGTTGGGTACAGTCACTATAAAAATAAAGGAAAAGTATAAGAAGAATTCTAACGATACTTTTCTGAAGAAAAGAGTCGCAATCAGCTGTTAGATAAAGTTCGACTTGGCGGAGCGCGCAATCTAGAATTGGCGAACAGTTTTAAAACTGTATCCACGTGTTTTACTTCGAGAAGAAAAACTTTAAATAAATATTCAAGAAGTATATATTAAGTAAATAAGTGCTATAAACTTGCAGATTTTAACTACAGTTTTTAAAGTTTTATATTATTATCGTTCTACTACGTATTTGGCTGAGGAAAAGTTTGTGAATAAACTTCTTATGTAGTTAAGTTATACGTATGTTTCTTTAACAAAAAAAAACAATATTTGCTGTTACTACAGATTAAAAATTGGTAAGTTATTTTAAAGCTGAAATACAGTGTCTGCTCATGAATGAATGAATACTTTAAAGGAACTAAAACGTAGGGATTCAAAAAAATAATACACCGCTTAAAAAATTAAGTATAAGAGATTAGTTTGGTTTGAAGCTGTTTGAATTCAGTTACCTACTTTATTCGATTTTCCCTCTAAGATATTAGGTATGAAATAGGTACCTACTTATTCGTAATAAATATTGATTTATTCTAATAATGGTATGTTGGGTAAAGCTTTCGGTACAAAGCAGCTTTAAAGTAATATCTTAGGTATGTATAATGTGACGATATGCACTAATTAAAAAAAAACCGAGGAGTATAATCAGTAACTTTAAGTCTTTAACGTTTGCTAGTCATTATATTACTGCTCCTAAACATCCGCATATGAAATGGGTTCATCAATATTCCTAAATAGAAACACTATTAAATTATGCATACGTAATAGATGTGGCACGTATTTAATTCAAGTGTACCAGATGAGACATAATGTCCAATTTAATCCCGATGTGAATTCGGCTGGAGTCATAGTGGTCGAGACCGACAGTGCTTGCTCTGAAGTTTGTAACTTTGTCCCCGTTCACCCGACTCGCCCCCTTTATGCCCTGAGGATACGTCCAGCTAATATGTGGCTGAATTTCGGAGGATTCCAATTTGGTCCTATTTATGCTTTATATTGGTATTATATCTAAGGTTCGACTGGAGTCCGAAAACAAGTAAACAGTAAACTGCGCATTTAAGTCAACGGACGTCAAACGTTACTTTGAGACTAGACATTAATTAAATGCTAACTTATTCTGACTCTTAAATTAATTGTCAAATTACGATTCAAACTTAAAATTATTAGCATACCTACATGTACACACCACCATAAGAGCATAAAACGAATAATGAATGAGAATCCAACAACGAGAATTTAATTAAAAAGTACAAAAATATTTACAGCAAATTTCAACAATACCTAGCAATTTTTTATCATATCTCCTGCGAAGATATCCGGGCCAGAATTGTTAATTAAGCCACAAAACAGAAAAATCGAGACAGTTACGGTCTAATGAAGACTGAATGCTGAAAACAACAAATTTTCCTGATTGGCAACCCTTGCGTTAGACTTTCTGGAGTCAATTAGGGATGTCAGTAACTTTTCAGACACATAAATGACGCGTTACGATATATGTATATGTACGTACGTGTTATTTACATAATTAATCCACGCTTTTTTATTTTTCTCGTGTTTGTGAAATATTTATTTAATTGTTAATATCGGTTCATCATCTCATCAGTCTCATCTGAGAGGGATTAGGCTACAATCTATACTGCAAGTCGGTAATGTTTATATAATTTATTCAACTCAATAGATGCCAGTTTTTGAAATAATTCTCTATTTCGAGCGATCTAGCTAGTCCAGATATTTAAATAGAGGCTACCCTGGTCATAAATATTCATAGTTTTCTCCAAATACAAAACAATAATGTCTTTGTTTTGAAATTAAACTTTACATACTGTATATCTTTCTTTCTATATATCTGTCTTTATTAGTTTTTGTTGCCATGGAAACGGTCACAGAATGCATATTCCCGCCCAAACATCTGTCAGTGAAGTGACATTGCGACGCAGACGTGCAATCGCGCGCATGCAGCAATCACCGTGCGCATTGTTGCCATTCCGTGCAGCGGTTATTGTGCGACGTTGCACCTGAGCCACCGTTCCTCTTGTTTGGAAGTGGAACACACGGCACGAGCGTCTTTTCACTGCAATTGTATTACACGCCATTGTCCCGTTTCATTTATTCATAGCTATTCAGAGGACAGCTTTCCCTTTTTAGATTACAGCCGAATATATGTGATGTGTTTTTTTTTTCAGTTTCAATAAGTAGTTACCATAAACGCTACATTTTAAATCCTTATTCTTGCATTGTAGAATAGACTCGCTGTAAATAGCGCACCAATTTATTATCTATTTTATAACAACGAGAAATTGTTAATAATACGTTTTTCAGAATCATAATGAAATTGGTGAGTTTAACGAAAATGGTAATCTTACCTCAATTATATAAAAAAATAGTGAGGTACCTATTTACAAAATAATTGGGGAAACAAAATATAAATTGGTTCAAAGAAATTGAATAATTCAAGACAGATTTATTGTTTACATCCAACTAACCGTCCCTTTTAATAACAGGTCAAGCGATTAGAAACCATAATAAATTTATAAACCTTACTTCTCGCAGGTCGAATTAAAATGATTCCGAACAGGTTCATGTGTCCTTTTGATTCTGAGTACGCTAATGGCATCGGGGCTTTTAAAAGCTATGAATTGTTTATGAAACTAGGTAACTTTTATGAAGAACCTTAACCAACCTCGACTGAAAGATTACGTAACGTGTGTCTGCCATTAAGTATTTATTTCAACGTCTCAAATTCGTTTTCACGGATAAGTATTTTGTAGAACATTGAAAGTGACTATTTAATAGTTGGCAGTAAAGTTACAGTTATTACCGCACGACACAATTTATTAATTACTAAAGTTATTAATTACTGTGTATCGTTTACAAGTCTTTTCCTAAAATATGAGTAAATTTTTAATGTACTAACTGCTTAATACCTACATAGTACTTTGCGTTTGGCAAAATTGTGTTAAGGTACTACTGATTGTTGAGCTGTAATATTATAGCGCGGTGGTGTGACCAGTGGACTGAGATATCCAACTCCGCGAGTTCAATCTACCGTTGTTTTTTTTTAAGACTTACGTCCATATTTAACGTATTATCAAGTGAAGTTAAAGCAAGTTCTTTAACAGCGAAGAAAAACATCGTGTGGAAACCTGTATGCCTGAGAGACGATGACGTGTGAAGTCTGTCAATCCGCACGAGACTACCAAGGCGAACTATACATATATATACTCTTCGCCTAAAATATATGTCCTTTCTTCGACGTGGCACTAGCCTAATCTATGAAGTAACCGACTGACCTGTAATTATATTTTGTACCATAATAATTGATATGTCGTATCTATAAGAAGCTTGAACTTGAAAAGATAAGCAGTGATATTGAACAAAGATAAACAGTGATATGATAAAAGACTGCCTTATAGGTCATTCACGGTGAAGGAAATTATTGCAAGGAAACTTGCATGAAGGATTTGCGAGAAATACGAGCCCAGCATTAGGACAATGATTGGGTTGATGATGACAAAGGTAGTAACAACGCTGATGGACATGTTTAAAGAAATTATTCTTTGTAACTTAATACATACAATACGGCAAAGCGGTAATGTAAATAGCGACCTCATGTGCCTGGTTTTAATACTGATGTCCCATTTTCTGCGTCCGTTAAATGCCAGATATTTGTAAATGCAAGTGTTCCACCCGGGGGTGCGGCCGGGGCATCTGTCCATCTGCCCATCTATCACTCAGATATTGCGGATGCCTGACAGATCGGACGCACCATTTTGCTTTTTAGGATTCCGTCAAAACTGAAATGTTAACGAAGCTCTTTTATTTGGACTCGCGTCAGATTTTCCGAACGTGCTTTTGTACCTATTAGCTTTTTATTTATCTATTTATGGAGTAGTCACTCCAAAAGTAAAAAAGTTACTAGTGCTTCAAGTCACTGTGCCACTTCACATTTAGAGATGCCATTTTTTAAAACGCTATACTTTCTGCTTACTTTCATTTTAGTCAAATATCAGCTGTAAATTGTCAAAAATTGCGAAATCGTAAGTCGAAAAATATAATATATTATATATATAATTAAGATACGTTCATCATTACTGTTTATTCCATTATAACATTTGTACGTAATTCAATCTCTTAAATGTTAGTCTTAAATTACTTACACGATTTGAACAGTTAATGTAAAACAAACCTTACCTTTTAAGAATGGTTTTATTTCAGTATACCTACCTATTAACCTACCGTATTATACCACTTCCTATTATGATGTTCGTATGAAAAATTTATTACGCCATTTCGTTCTCTCTTTTGATGACATTAATAAAGAAGGGAACCTTTGTGTTAATTTC
This sequence comes from Craniophora ligustri, assembly GCA_905163465.1. Classification (NCBI taxonomy): domain Eukaryota; kingdom Metazoa; phylum Arthropoda; class Insecta; order Lepidoptera; family Noctuidae; genus Craniophora; species Craniophora ligustri. The sequence goes on along the minus strand of LR990965.1, from coordinate 8,479,352 downwards.
CTATTGTCAATACAGGATATGTGACAACTTCTGTTTTACCACGGATTAATAGAGTATAAGTTTATTCAATAAAATGAGCGTAAGAAATATCTTCGAGTATTCGAATATTTATAGTAATTAATAACATACGGTTGCTTATTATCTAGCCTCAGTACCTATCTTATTGTTATAACTAGTATCGTCAGTATCTAGGGAGTTTATATTTATTTATTGACTTTATAAACTTAAGTCTACTACATTGTACACTCATCAGACGTGCAATCATTTAACGGCGAGACGCGCTCTTAATAATTCTACATTACTTACGCACTATGTTATTTATTAGATGTACATATATATAAAAAAAAAAAACTAAACAAAAACATAAAATGTATAATCATATCTATGGAACCCAGGTGAATGGATATTATGTTTCCCTACCCAATCACCCGAGTGTCATCCAGCAATATCTTCTTAAATTTTTTCTTTAACAGACTAATCTTAATTTTAGGAATTACTCTAAAAATATCTATGTGTAGGCCAACGTTGCATCATGTTTTAAACAAACATACTGCTCACTCGTGGCGCAAAAATAAATGAAAATTGTATATAATCCGCTTTATAATTCTACAAGGCTAAATTAGGCTAGGATTCTCGTTTGAACAGAGCTAGAAAAATATTTCTGTAACAAGTTATGTCTTCTTCATTAACTTTTCATAGAGCTAGGTACAGCTCTCTGGGGCGAAGCTTTCATCGCAGATTTTAGTGAAACTACAAGATCCGCCGAAAATATAACCAAGAAATCTTAATATTTTAGTATGATGTTAACATATGTACATTGAAGCTCTTGAGGTAAAGATGTTGAAATACTGATATACGATTCGTTGTGTTGTATAATATTATCATTTTCTGTCACAATAATTTGTTGATAATCATATATTTATGTATTTATACAGATATATTTATTTATCTATCTATTTGTTTACTTATATGTTTGTTATGCTATATGAAATTTCTTTATTATTATTGTACAATTTGTCTTTTTTCACTTCCTTTTAAAATTCTCTCACTCAAAGGTTTTCTGGAAGAAATCGCCTTTGGGCACAACACTTTAAATGTATTGTTTAATTTATGTGGTGTTTTATTTTTTTGTGTACAATAAAAAAATAAATAATCAATTATATTGTATTAATTAAAATAGATAATAATATCGGGTATATGCGCGGACCACGTGCAGTATAGGGTTAGCTGCCTGTCAGTGCTTTGTTTATTTACGTAAACTTTATCAAAATAATTTAGTATCATTGGTTTTTCAAAGAAATTTTGTTGCGTTTCGATTGGGGCCCATTTAAAAAAATAGGTATGGTTGGTACAACACGTGCCAAGCGGCCTTCAAGTTAATTTTACCTGTCTTTCTTACATGTCTATTGAATATATGAATACCTATTAAAACCAAACTTTTTTCTCGTTTTTACTTCTTTCACTTTATTTTTACTTTCTGACTCACATATAATTTGTTGGGTGTCGAATAATACAAAATAATGAAATAATTATAAAAGCTACTATCTTGATTGTCTTCAATAATGATTCAATCGCTTTCAAAATATCGATGCCGCGTCTGCATATGTCTGATTTTTTACTATTATTCACACAGTTTACCAGCTCAACAGCAGCAGTCATAAAATAAAATACTAGATTATACATGAACATTAAAAATAACTCACATAGGAAATCACTGTTCCATTTTTATGCGTAAAAAAAGTATAAATTAATGTAAAGTATAGGAATAGTATCATCGTAATTTAGCATCATTTTTGCTAGTTGACCGCTCACAAACTAATTCACGGCCCCAACAGAGTGTACCACACGCTTTCACAAAACTGTGGTCATCCGGGACTAGGGGCTCATCAATCATGCTGATATTGCGTGACGCAACAACTTGTGACGGACGGACGACATTCCTCTTTATTAATGTTCTGTTAATTGAGAATTTGCTTTAGGGCTTAATTTTAAATAAATAATGTAGGTTACAAGTAACATTTTCTTAGCTTATCACTCGTGATCATGATCGCTAGAAGGTTAATTATACAAAAAAAAACTGTTTCTCAAGAAATATTTATTAGGATTGCATTGCAGATGAACAACCTTTAATCAGTAGATTGAGTGTATAAATATTTTTATACACAACTATGATAGCAAAAAATCTTACGATCTGACTGATGGTAAGCAGTTACCGTAGCATCCGATGTAGCGTCTTGTTGAACCCATAAAAACCGTTTCAGGTTTCTTAAAATAGGAGAGGATAATACACTGACTCTGTCAGAATAGTCAGTCACAAGGAGCTCCGAAAACCTTATTAGTAGAAACAAAACTAAAATTGTTTTACCGTGGTTTTCTGTAAGGCTGAGGTGCTTTCCCAATCCAGCAGCTCAATTTCAGTGAGAAATTAAGTAGTTATAAAGTAGTAATTATTTGATAAAGCAAGATTTTAGAAATTTGAAAATTGCACACTAGAATAACTCATACTTTTATCATCTATTTTAATAAACAGATAAATACCTAATGGAAAATGGATGCCATAGTATTAGATGAAGTGTGTATTTACAGCTTCATTCAAGGTCTTATTTCAAAAGTCCTCCTACGTCAATGATAAATCATATGAGGTGAGAGGTTAAATATTCCGTTGAGTGGGCGAGCATGCGGTGTTTGTGAACGATGACATTTAGACGAACGATTCAACAACTAAGCTGCCGAATTCCACATCCCTTGTATAACATTTACAAGTTGGTAAGTCCGTAAAGGAAATGTAAACGCAAATTCTCATTTCATGTATCAGCTTGCAGAGCTCGTATCAAGTCGCAAATAATAAATATTTGTAAGCTCCTACTAGCTTCTATGGCGTACGATTTGAAATTGAAATTCAGACCCGGCATTTCCGAAAGTAAAGCACTCTTTGTTTTTAAAAATATTGGTGTATCAAGTAGTCATATGCGAGATTCCTGACTCTTGCTCAGCAATCTTGGGTTCGGTTCCCAGGTCGGGCAAAGTATTATTCTGAAATTCTGAGAATCAGCTCGGTGCTTGTATTCGTGCCCGGTTGATGGCAAAAGGCTCTGCTCATATTAAATGGGACCTAAAACCGGTGAAATGTGGGTGTACATTGGTACACCTCTATCACATTATCGGAGAGTAGAGCATTACCCAACTGTGGGACCTTAAATAGGTGGATCACCACAGATATATTTAACATAAATAAAAATACAAGCCCATAAAGCACACGTCACAGTCGCACATGAATATGTGTTTATGAACAACTTATTATTATAAGACCGACCAAATCCTCTTTCAGTACGGGTCGACGCTCAATCAAATGTCAATTGTTGCGGTAAAAGGTAGATGCTTGATGTTCAATATGCCCACGCCATTACATCAATCAACCCCTAAAATAGGTGTGTATTGATAAATCGTTCTTTTAACTCTCTTAGACTTATTGTTTTATTTTTGTCTGTTGTATTGAGCCGTAGAGTAAAAATATATAGCATATCTTTTATAGATCAATAGGTAAGAAACAGATACACAATACGAATTATGGAATGATTTGAAGTGGGTAATTTTTGGTAACGAACACCTCAAAATCGGGTTTAAGGAAAAATAGCGTGAATTGGCTTGAAAACCATTAATTTAAGTAACGCTAAGTGATAGATGATGGCGTATTTTTTAATATTGCTTCATAATTTTATTTGTGAGTGGAAGTTCTTTTACCTGGTCACAAAAAAGAGGAAGGCGAGGCGAAGGTGTGTTGCGAAATATCCTTAATGGTCCTTATTCCGTAGAGTCCAGTACTGGACTGGACTTTAAAGATACAAATGTAGTTCTGTGTTTTTGTAGTCAGTCTCCTTTGTAAATAAAAACAATTATTACCATACATAACTGCAGTAACTACTTTGACTACGTCGGTTAACCAATATGATAACCTTATTACCAGCTACCCACGTATCTAACTCGGTGCAATAATAATGTTCACACAAAAATATTGATAATACAACCGCAATATAATAATAATATTAATTTAATTATTTTATCTTTTAATTGATAACAGTCTTATCAAATTATTTAAAATTAGTTTGCCTAAAATTAAAATTGTTATACGTAAAAAGTCTTAATGGTATTTGTACACTGTACAGCTTAATTTAATTACTAAATCGCTTCGCTAGACTTAACATTAATATTACTTAATCAATAAACTAAGTAATACTTTTATTAAATAAATAATAAAATCATTGATGTATGCTCTCCCAATTACTGTATATTTATAAGAAAATTTAATTATTAACCGACTTAAAAAAAAATTTGATGCACTAATATTTATTTTATTAAAGATTTATTGATGACTCACGGTAGTGTTCTATCAATTGATTTCTATAATACAATAAAGTTAAAGGAATACATTTTATTATGTACTTCTATTGAAGACAACTTGGATAGTAAATGTGAAAAGCGTTTAGCTCCAACAAATCCCACGTACCCAACTAAACAATAGTTTATCGTAAAAATGTGTGTAACACAAGGAAAATGGACCATTTTATTTATAGAAAGCGCAAATAATGCCAAAAGATAAGGTTGGAAAGTGAACAGGGATGGTCAATATTTGCTTCTCGTCAGGAAAAATTGTGGGTGAGCGCACTTGACACCGGACTAGTGGAATTCAAATAGATTCGTGGAAAATTTCGCCTTCCTACATTTTTGTTAACAACTGTACCTACCTACATATACCTAATACTTTGTTTACGTATTGTCTTTGTTTAAGCTTCTACGAATACAAGAAATACTTCTAGAAGTTCTAAAAATAAATCGCTTTTTCTTACGACACGATTAGCCCTATGTAAAATTACAGGCTATGGATATATTTTTAAAATTTGTTACTGTAAATGCATAAAACGGTATCTACGGTTTTTTTTTGTTTCTAGCAATATCATCAATCCTATAATATAATGTCTACAACGGTATACGTAGACGTTGACTACCTCCTTTGTGTAATGACACAAGCGCGGCCATTGAGAAGTCTTGAGTTTTATCCCAGGTTTATCAGTTACTTAGTTGTTCGATTTTTCTATAAATTTCTCAGTATGAAGTTCCTGTTTTGCCCAGATAACGAAAATATAGTGAATCTCTATCACTCGGAACCTGATATAACATACTGAGTATGTGACAAATACATTTGCACGTCCTCTAGTGTTGCAGATGTCCATGGGCGCCGGTGATCACTTACCATCAGGTGAGCCTCCTGCCCATTTGCCCGTTATTTCCTTAAAAATAAAACATCTCTGCTTATATTTTTGAGTATACAAGCGTAGTGTTACATATATATTAGTACCTTATATATGTAGAAGCTGCTCCATAGAATAGTCTGTTCTTTTAAGCGTTCGAAGGATATATAAAAGTTACAGCTTTGTTTTATATACCATAGTCTTCTTCCTGAGTGCTTAAATAAAATTCGGTAAACATGTTTTACTCAACGTAAAAATAAATAATGTTGTCTAAAATTATTAAGAAACTGTTACTCACATTTATGTATTTCTCAAATACAGAGAAATAGAGTCGTTTATGTTGTAATGTTTATCGTATGAGAAATCTTGATACCTAATCTAGTATAGCTATTCTTCAATTATATCAGACAAGCTTCCAAATTAAAAAAAAAAAACATTCTTACATATTGTGGCTGAACAAGTGAAAATTCACAATTTTATGAATAAGTGCAATGAAACAACGCTGTAATGTTCTGCTTAGGTTAATCTGGTTGTCAAACTTTTGATCTTACTAATATAAAATACTGAATTAAATTTTAATAAAAATATTATTACATTAGGGGGCAAAGATAAAAAAGCATTTAATTGGCTACTCAAAATTGAGTAGAATGAGAAAACTTGGACATATTTTTTATTAACGCGGCCTTCGGCCTTTTCGACAGAAACCCACGGTACCTATTCAAAGGTGACAATAAAAAAATAACCATAAAAAGATGCATAATTTACGTGTGTTTGTACTTTAATCCAGAGATATCTTGAAGTAGCCAGATTTATAGTCATCACGATTTCTTGGATTATCTTTTTTGTGACTCGGCATTTAAGTATTATTACGGAGATTCTCTTCAAGAAAATTAAGAAAAAAAAATATAATCCTGTTTACGCTAATGTACATGCCATAATATATTATTATAATCACGCCTATAACTGTGGAGGAGTAGAAACGAATGTACCGGTAAAACCACACTTCGGGTATTAATAGACTTCGTATAATAACATTACCATCTAGCTTGTCGTCCTCGAAAGGTTAAGCAGAGACGTGCACCCTCACGTTTGTACACAAAGTTTATTCCACAGATTCCATATATCTTTGGACATTATGACACAGCGCCATCTAGTTACGTGGTAAGCAGCGAGGCTTATGCTACGGATACTAGTTGGTTGACATACTACATAATATACTTTTTTGTAAATGCATACCTACATATTATACATAGATACATCCATGACTCGGAGACAAATCACACAAACATTTGACCCTACCGGGATTCGAACCCGTAGCACAAAAGGCAGCGTTAACTACCGCTGCTAATCAGGTTGACAAATAGTACGAGTAAATATATTATTATGTATGCATGTTCACTTTTTCTATTCTTTGTTATATTATTATTTCTGTTCTTTTTCATTTTAAAACTGAAGACTTGTTATTATTGGCTTTCAATTTTCTTACTAACTGATATTATATTGACTACTTTAGCTGTAAAAAATATGAAGATTATAATAAATAGGAAAGTTATTGTCTTTACCAGGCACAAATTTAAACTTAACATTAAAGTGCACCGCTCGTCATGAGAATCTTACCCAAGAACTCACGTTTCACAACCCCGATGAGGTAGTCAGTTGAACATTGAAAGCATAATGGAGTATTTCGATTTTATTTTCAGTGTTCGATCTTCCTTTTCTGCTTGTTCGAGCAAAGTGAAACACATTGCTACTTAAGTGCCCCACACTTGTCGTCATTTCAATTGCAATCTAAATGTTTGCTACATAAGAGTCTAAATAGGTTTTTTTATAGCTTTATTTTGAAAAAATGTTGTTCTGTACTTATTTACGTTTTCAATAAAAAATATCGATAAGAAATCACATGCTCGGGTTACTTGCAGGCCCACAATACCTATATGTTTCAAACAAGAGTGGAACCCTGGTAACGCATAAGCTGATTGCCCAGCTATTACATCAGTCGCCGGCTGTGCCGTAAGTATTTCGATACCATGCGGTTAAAAGGCGTAAAATATCAGTCTGTAATATCGTTTATATTCTTTAGCCATCCATCAAATTATACAAATGTTAAAGAAGTTGCTTATATTTTGTAAGAACACTTTAATAAATCTTTTTCCCTGAAGTAATTTACCATTTCTTCGTGTTAACCTAAAATTTCTTCTTTTAATATTATACAAAAAAAACCTTATTCAGCTTCCCTTCATTTTATCTGTATTCATATTTACTAAGAAAATTTCCTGTGGTCAAAGCCTACACATTTATGTCATCTTTTAAGCGATAATAACGCTAATTAATTTTTTTTTAAACGTTAAACTCAATATGGCCCAGGTACCGTTGATCACGTTGAGTTGTCAGTCTTCTTTCCTATTATGAATTTATAACTTAACTACTATGAACTATTACTAGGTATTTCAGCATTTATAAGATTTTAATTTAATTACTTCTGCGCCCATAGTAGGTTAAGTTGTTTGAGCTTTATTGCGATACTACGCTACTTAAAGGAAATATTACTTAAGTCAATTACTGTTAAATAATATTATTACGACTTCAATGGAAATTGATACTGAATATTAAAATGAATTTCGCTGAACAGTATTTGTTTTTTTATTTCAATATCTGGTAACGAAATGAAATGAGAAGTTGTGAACTGCGAATGACTAGTTACAATTTCACGTCATAAATGCCATCCTCAGCATCATCAGCCTATATATTCATTCACAATTGAACGAAGGCATTTCCTAGTAACCGCTACATAGTTCGATTTGCGGCTCCTATCATCAAGTTACTGGAGCTTCACAAATGGGCCCACTTGGTCGTCTTGCAAAACGTTTGCCAAGATGCTCTCCACTGAAGAATTCATTTGTTACAATGGTTTGCGGATTCCCAAAAATGTGACCGGTCCATAGCTACGTCAGCTTACTAACCCTTTGAGCTAAGCCGGTAACTTTGATTCTGTGTAGAATAACTTCAAAATCGTTTTAGTGTCTAAAGATATTGGTTTCTCTCGAGCTAGGTGTTTATTTTTAATACATTTGTCATCTAAAACACAAGAGAAACTGATAATTTAGTTAGTCAAATCATGTGGAGTAGGCATCAAACTGAAGAACGCAGTTTGAAATCAGTTGAACTGAATACTACGTTAAAAACATTTATGCAGGTGCAGTTTTAGCGCTGTAGTGATTTTTAGAGCAGTGGTTTATAGGCAGACTATCTGTCTCTGTATCTTTCTTTTCGAAGTCATGTGCGTGCCTAATGCTGAAAAAATTATTAACTATTCGCTGAAATGGTGAAGGAAAATTGGTGTGAAAGTCGACCAAACCATTGAGCCTGCTTAGTGGACTTAAGCTTAACCAATCTCAACCTAAGAAGAACCCTGTATCGAGCGATGAAGGATGCACAATAATCAACTCTATGAGCACGTTTTTGGGACTCTACTGCTAAATTATGCATATACGTTCACTTTGACTGTATGTAATTGTGCAAAACATAAGCTTTAATTAAAACATATCACGTGCTTAGTTGTGGTCAGTATTCACGCATTGATTTTAGACAGTAATTTATGCAGCAACCGAAATTGATTGGCGATTACAGGATTACAATGAATTATACATATTGGTGGACGTCCGTTTAATGTCCGCCGTATGGTAATAGTAATGACTAAACAAGATTTTCAATCTTGTACATGCAATGTAGGTACATTAGTTTTGGTTTTTGGTAATACAAAATATAAAAAAATGCCGCATCCGGATTGAGAACCTTCTCCTTTTTGAAGTCGGTAAAAGCAAATTAAATAGGTAACAAAACAAATATTTTTTATGCTACATGACTGGCAAACAAGCTTACGGCCTGAGTGATGGTAAGCGGTTACCGTAGCTTATGGAAGTTTGCAACACCGGAGGTGTCGCTTGCGCATTGCCGACTCTCACTTTATTATTGTACCTTACATAACATATTTCATATTTATTAGATGATAGTCTCTGGCTAACATCTTTTTATATTCATATATACATCCTTCCAGAAAATAATATAAGAGCAATTGTGTTATTTCCTCGTACCACAACCATATAATTAACGTTGTTGATTTCAACAGTAACGTGTGTGACGCTTAAGTTTCCGCAATTCACTTAACTACAATCCCTTAAACCGCTCTCGCGGAGACTGCAATTACGAATCTTAATTTTCATTAAGCGCTCAAGATTCGGTTTAGATATCACCACTATAGTGCTAGAAGATTATTATGTAAACTATAATGCCATTAGCGACGCTAGGTATAGTGGCTTTTGGTTAAAACGATAAGCGGTAGGTGAGACTGCGAGCTGCGATACAACAACGAGAGAGAATTAAACAAATATCAATAATAGAGCATCTTTGTTAAACATAATAATAACAAAAACATAAAAATAACATGAATATGCATGGTTGCAACTATGCTATAAATTCCTTTTTATCTGTGTGAATTTGGCTGCGAATAGTTTGCGGCTGAATGGGCAAAGGAAACTATACATAATCAAGTTATTTACATATATTGCTAGGGGATGGATTGTAGGATTCTTTTTTATAGCAAGTGTTTTTTATGCAAAAGACAATTAATATAAAAAAAATACTCGCGGGCTAATTTTGATTGGCACCTTGGCAAAAATAGATTCCCCTAGTCTTAATTATACCTAAAAATAGATATTGACTATGTATGTACGCTATGAACGTAGTGATTCTGCAGCCGGATCTCGAACTATTAATTCTTCACAAAATTCAAATTCAGTTAAAGCTTGATTTGTTTTAACCGGTTCGTTATTCAAATATTAGTGGTCACCTAGTGGCAGAAATTCCACCATAATTAATTATAAGGTAAAGTTTTTTTTTTAATTCTGCATTCTGCACTCCTTCTTTAGAGAAACTATAAGTGTGAAAAATTTCATCCTCCTCCGTCCGCTCAATTTTCGTAAAAATGGGTACAAAGATTTTGTTTCACGTATTATGTATACCTATAGGTTATATAGCTAATTAAAACACATTTTGCATTTACTTTTTTCTCAGGACGAGTATTCCATTCTTTCACGCCGGGAAAGAAAACCTTTAAGGACAAGGACGCTAGGTCTTAGGATAATTTAAATATCATCCTGATTAACCTACCTGAAGCTAAACCTCTATAAATAGATATTGGATCTATTTTTACTACATCCTGTGGGCGTAAAAGCCAAGGATTATTAATTATAAAAATCTGGCAAAATTATGAGTATATTGCTTGTAATTTATTGCCTACCTGTCCTATGAAACATAACTGTTTATAAAATATATTACTCCAAAATAAAAACATCATTGTGATATACTTATACAATTGATTTCAGTAACCTTTAAATACATATGAGAGTCCATTACTATTTCGAAAAGAAAGATTTTCGGCAAAACTTTTTTGAGTATATTAGTTATATAGTTACATCTATGGTCACGGCAAGGAAAGGGTTAGCCAATGACAGTATTAATGTCCAATGTGATAGAGGGTGAGCCTACCGCCATTTATCGGACACCGGACCAAGCTCAGGGCAATTGAGAATCTTCCAACAGGAAAATCACATTATCACTTTGTCCGAATAAGGGATCAAACCCTGAACTTCTGTAAGTTTGGAGTTTGTTGCCGTTTAGAAAGTTTTTTTGGGGAAGCAAAACATTGCATTCTTACAATAAAATCGTTTGCAAAGAGGGAATATTATCAAACTGTTTGTTTGTTTACTTATCCATAATTTTTAGTTATTTGCTTTTCGAAATGATAATCAGAATATGATAATAATTAAATGTATAATTTTCCATAAGCATACGAAGTAAAGGAACTTGAAGCATTTTCTCGCTTAATGACAATTTATACTACAGTGGAATGTAATTCGAATTCAAGTTGCTTATCAAAATGTGGTATAACGAGGTCTTCTGAAATTATTACTACAAATGTATATATTTTTATGCCATTGCCTAAGAAATTTAGCAAACACTTAAGTGAAATAGGGCAATACAAGTCGTGCCTAGCTATTTGAACTCTATATTCGTTTACCACAAACGGAGCATGAGTAGTTTATACCGACATCGCTAAGTGCCGTGCCCAAAAAGCCGATTTGCGTGTGATGCCAACTATATAAATGCAAACAGGTAAATGTTTGCTCAATGTAACAGCTTTTGATCCTGTTTTATATCCCCACGGTGAACCAACACAACGAACTAATATTACTAATGAAGAGGCTTAATTACAGGTAGTAATTTTAATTCATTGAACAACATCGCACTGAAGGTTTAAGAGGGCAATGTATTAACATTCGATACAACATCGGATAACATAGGCTTTTTATCACAGTCTCCTTCTATCATATTATATCTTACCGAATAAAGTAGTACGAATTCAAGAGTGCTAACTGTTCTTTTATATTAATACCACCCTACAGGTTTCATAGGAAACTATTTTCATTTATAATTGTACATTGCGTACGAAATTCATGTATAGGTATAATTTTAAGATAATTTCAACCCATTCCATGCCATCCTGGGCATGGGTCACCTCATCATTTGTGAAGGAATATAACTGTGTCAATTTGTGGGTATAATCTAGATGACACTAGTTCAGGCAAGGACGTCCTATGAGAAGTCTGCACTTGGTACCACGATTTTTTATATTCCTGTATCCAGAATTGTATGAAATGGATTCTAGATCGATGGATTTGAGATATGATTTACACCAATTACCTTTGAAAAATGTCCTTGAACTTTAATGTTAGGAAAATTGTTATGCTAACTACCTTGTACTACTACTGTAACTTGTAGAATAATTAATTCAATTAATAAATATTTGTACAGGTAGGTTTTCAATTCTCGTTAATGTTTTGGTAGTGAAACTTTTCTAATTATTTCATTAGCCTGTCCCTCTGACCGAGGAACAAGTGGATTTTATGTAGATAGAGAATTATTTCTGTTACCTATTTATTACCTACGCTTTATATTGGACTTCTACTGATTTGCTATTGTAGTCTGTCAATTCACCTTTTGTAACAGAATCTAACATACCATCACACCTGTCGTCACCGAAGGGTTAAGCAGAGCTGTAGCCGAGGGGGCGAGTCTTTTGCCATCGACCTGGCATGAGCCAGACTCCGAAGTACAACTGTGAATTTCATAGAAAAACCGATTATCACCTTTTTCCCAACTTGGAAATCTAACCTAAAACTTCTTGCACGGCAGTCGCACTAGATTAACGAGGCAGTCAGGCAGAATATAACGTTGCTTCTATAAAAGCATGTGCAACAAATATCGAGAGGACCTTTATCGGGCACGCGGTCGTTGATATAACGTGTTATTAGATCGAGTCAATTCGCCACCGTTTTCTAAGCGTGCCTTAGCAGATTCAAAACTCTCCCGCGTCGACAGACGTGGCGACGCTTCGCTCACTCGAAGCCGGGCATTGGGGTACCTATGGCCAGACAGAAGTTATGCGTTCTGAAATTTAAGTCTCGTACTCTCTCGTACTCGTAACTGCAAGTGTTTGTTATTGCTAATAATTGCACAGTGTCGTATAAAAAAATACTGTATTCCTTATTTATCTTTACTTGTGCTATAAAAAATAAAAAACTGCGTTAAAAAAAACCGACTTCAAAACTAAAAAGTTTAAAATAACTTAATACAGTTTTAACTTATTTTTAGTTTTAAAGGTATGAAGACGGTGCCAAGCCAAATGTAAAGGTATGTAAACCCATCGCGCAGTGTACAACCAGGCACTGGCACCGACTTACATAATTTTAAGTATTTTATGATGTATCTACATAATTATATAATTATGTAGAATTATGTGATGGACGGACGGCAAGACAACTATTTTTGAAAATCCTCGGAATCCGATGGCATAAGTATTTTTAGGCTGGATTTCTAGCTAACTGAAGCACCTTAAAACCTTTTCTAGAATTATTCACATATCCAGCTTCTTCACTGTTTTTGGCATGTGTGTAAAAACTTTACTTGAAATTCTTTGTCTTCATAAATTAAAGTAGGTGTTTAAGACGAAGATTCTCAGAAGTTTACAAGCGTGGGTTTTTGAACTGAGACGTTTTGCGTCAGCTATAATCTTATTAATAGGTAGGTTATATGTAGTAATATTTGGCTCAATAAAAATATCATTTAGAATATAATATGTAGTTTGTTTCTTAGTAAATGTTAGGTACATCTTTCATTATTATAAAATCATATTATAATAATTAAAATTAATATTATATTTTAGAATAATAATTCACACCAAGTTTGGACATAATGTCCAATAAGAACATCAGTTAATTTCAAGTGGCATTGGGAATATAAAAGTTATATAAAATTCTAATAAACGAACCTATATTTATTATTATGTAGTCATGGAATTTAATGCATTCGGAATATACATAATATCATCATATCAATTAGAAACCACCAATTTAAAAAAATATATAAAAAAGTCACCAAAACATAAAAACAATGAAAATAAATTCAACATTTCTGTTAATAAATTATTAACTGCACCAACTCTACAATACACTGTTTGACAAGCAAAAACTTCTGAAATACAAAATAACCTTGATGAACCTATTTATATATAAACAATATTAATCTGACTAATAATTGACATAAAAATAGTGCCGTAATCTATAAAGCTAATATAATTTTAATAAAATACATAAAATTAATATTTAATTTATCTGTATTAAGTTGGTAAAAAAAAACTAAAAACAAGCGAAAATCATGAATACAACATGAAACTAAATAATTCATATACGTCTCTCTTTTCTTTTCGCTGTGCTATGCGGTATCTAATATAGTCTATAATTGATTTAGTTTAGTTATTAGAAATGGATTAAATAACTTAATTGAATTGTGTCACACTAACTTCTAACAACAACAAGGCTACAACCGAATTATCTCACGTACAAACAAATGAAACGGCCATAGAATCCGAAGAATTGGCAGTTTGCGGGTGAAACTGAACAAAAAGGACGTGAGAATGTGACAGTGGGCGGGAGGGGTGTAACTACACCCTATTCTCGTCACCTGTCGCACTCTGAATTGCAACGTCCTCGAAGTTTTGCACGCAAACAAACGTGCGTCGCGCCGCCCGTTAATAGAAATGGTCTATTACAAGTGTTGGACCTGTGACTGTTGATCGCAAGTGTTTGATATTGTTCTTTGTTGTAGCTTTGCATTCACGTCAGTTGCACGTCATTTTAAATTACACAGTACGGAAAAAGTTTTGAATTAAAATTATTGTTGTTGTATATTGGAGCTGACCTCGTGGGGTGACCGACCAGTTATGTCGTCCTAGTACGATTTCAAGGGCTGAGTTTACGAAGTTAAGTGCGTATTTATTACATGATCAAGAGGTGAAGGAAAATATTTAAGGGAAACGTGCGTGCCTGATTGGATATTCTCGATGACATATGAAATTTACCAGTCATACAAGGTTGGGGTGATCGACTATAGCCTAATCCCTCTCAAATAAGAGGACACCCATGGCCATCAGTGGGGAAATAATACAATTTATTATGATATACTAAAAACTAATTATAACAGCTTTATAAACAATGTAGCAATTACATATGAAATGATATAAGTAATTACGGACATATTAATTCCTTAATTTGATGATTCTACTCAGACTCTTTATAGACTTGCCCTTTTTTAGCAAGTTTACTCATAAAAAGAGGCTCATTAGCTTCTTGTTAATTTTATGAAGCATCGTACATAAAATTACGTAGGTAATAAATGTGTCTTCATTGTCTTCTTGCAGAAAGATAAATATAGAATGTAATTTTTATACCTACCTACTTTCTGTTTTCATAAAATAACCTATAAAATAAATCATTTCGAAATTTTATAAAAATAGAAAATGATTCTAGATACATTTGTACCCGCAGATGTTTTTTTTTATATACCACTAAGTTGACAAACAACCGTTTTAAGTTTCTTAAAATAGGAGAGATACTACTATAACGGTTCTCGATACATCTATAAATATTTATAACTTCTATGTTTATTATTAGGACTAATACGGTGAAGGGAAATATCGTGGATGAGTTTTCTCAGAGAACATATTTACTCGATCGAATGAGGAAGTTGACCAACCCACAAAGTTCTGCAAAAGACTGTAACATAAAATGTTTTAAGTGAAAGGAAAAAGATATCCAAGTTAATTTTAAACGTATACCCACCTATACCAAAGTGATTCCACCCTCGTTTAATATTATCCTTCCTTCCGGATAACAGATACCGGGATACTTAATCAACTATCTGAACGTTCAATTTATCACGTCATGTCGGTTTAAAGTTACATTTTTTTTTTAAATCCAACGAAGAACGTTAGAATTACGGTACAACAAATGGTTATTTAATAGCAATTAATGGTATCTGTTGTAATAAATCTTCATACAAAATGTAAAATGGAACGAGTCTATTGACATGTGCCTTCTATATCGAAAATGGATGACGTTAACGCGGAGTAGAACACGATGCAATAATGTTTCTAACCAATGAGATAGCTAAGCATTCATCATCATCATCACATGACGTGACCCACACACATTGATACACACATGCATATAAAACAGAAAGCGAATACTTGGAACTAACTTATTTCTTTATACTACCTATAAATATTAGTTCTTTAGCAGTTATTTATCTAAGTTTTCGTTTTATTATCATTTTGGACTCTAGCTTTCAAATATACACACAGCGAGTATTAGCTATTGTTAGTCAGATGACATTAAATCATATCACTAATAAGCTATATTTTCATTTTGCGAAAATTTGTTGTATTCTAAGAGGATCAACAGAAATTACAAATGCATCGTTTAGTATTATGTAGTTAATCAAGTTGCAGGCTGTTTTCTACCTGTTTCGTGAATTAAGACAAAAAACAGAGTAACACAAAGAAGTGAATTAAAAGGAATCCCTTTTTTTTAAACTGTGAGTAAAAGAGTTTTTTTTCTAAATGTCCATCATAGCAAAGAAAAGTTGTGTACCAGCGTGTCTTTTAAATTCCATATAAAAAGTCTTTGTCACAGAATTGTTTTTCAGATCCTTTTTGAACGCTATCAACTATGCTGCGAATTTGATTCGTTCAAACTTTACCATCGAAAAACTAGAAAATTTATTTCAGATAGCTTTCCATCGAAAACGAGTTTCAGTACAAGAGCTATACAAATTATGAAAGTATGCAATAATCAAAGTGTCAGTTCATTTTGCATTAAAATAAATTATAATAAATTAAGCACATTATTGTGAGGTTCACTGGTAAGGTCAACAGTTACCGAATATATGTAAGTTGATGATGAAGACGGCAATAAAATATGATGCTTCTAAACTCCCAGAATTAATATCATAACTAAGAAGAGTACGCACTTCAACCGGCACAACCGTGTGTCCGCCATCCAGTGGGCGCATTAGCGACTCTGACAGTTCATTTATCTTATTTGCTACTCGGTTAATTAAGTCCTCCCCACAGAGGTGTCGTAATTTCGTTGCTGATTTGTTAATTTTGTAAAATATGTTAAGAATAACACATTTGCTTCTGATTTAGGAAACTGAATACCTGTAGGATAAACAATTTAAAAACATTTCTCAGATCCCAGCAATAATTGTTATGATTGGCAGACTTTTACGATTTATGTCCCATTTTCATATATGTAGTGTATTGTTTTTATATAAAACTTTTAACTTTTAAGTTTGTAAATAGTAGTTTTTAGTTAATTTAATAATAAACTGTATGATTTTTTTATCAATATGCTTATTTATTTTTACCTTCTTTCAAGAAATTTTCTTCATGAAAAGAAATTTTCTTTTTCCGGGACTCAAATTATCACCACACCAAATTTCATCTAAATCGGTACAGCGTTTAACTTTTTAACAGCTTATTACATATTATTACGAGTTTTATACTATATAAATAGTATGTATAACAACGTGAAAAATAAAATAAGTTCGTCCATATCATCATCAATCAATTTCCTGTCCCTCTACTGGTTACTATCATCGCGCTAATCTAATGCGAGTTAGCAGACTGCACACGCATTCGAAAAAATCTCTCAGGCATGCAAGTTTCCTCACGATGTTTTCCTTTACCGTTTAAGCATGTGATAAATACAAACCTGCACAATAAATACAAGCCTGCTTATGGTGAAGTCCTTCTTAAAAGCAAGGAAGAAGTCCTAAAACGATGGGCGGAACACTTCAACACGCTGTTGAACGTGGACCGGTCAGCAGACTTGGAACATGTGCGTTCGATTCCTCAACTCCCTACTGCTGTCGAGCTGGATGAGCCTCTGTCGCGTGGCGAGGTCATTCTTGCCATCAAACAACAACAGAATAAACGCGCGGTGGGCGTCGACTACATACCCGGTGAGCTCCTGAAATATAGCGGCGAGGGTTTGCATTCAGCTATATGGGAACTCTTTGATCTTATGTGGAATGCCATCAACTTTTAAAGTTTCTCGCATAAGGGCCCTATATAAGAGCAAGGGTGATCGTTCTGATTGCGGCTCCTACCGCGGCATTTCACTGCTATCAGTTCCTGGGAGAGTGTTTGCCCGAATACTACTAAATCGCCTAGTCAAATTATCTGAAAAGCTATTGCCAGAGACTCAGTTTGGCTTCCGACCCGGCCGAGGCACCTGCGAGGCGATTTTCTCACTACTGCAACTTCAAGAGAAGAGTAGAGAGCAAGGTGGTCGAAACATGTACCTATGCTTTGTCGACCTTGAAAAAGCTTTCGACAGCGTGCCACGAGAAGCCCTCTGGGTAGTGCTAGGGAAGATAGGGTGCACGGAGAAGTTTGTGAGACTTATTAGACTCCTGCATGACGACATGGAGTGCTGCGTCTCTGTCGACGACGAGCAATCAGACTTTTTCCCCGTTACCTGTGGAGTAAAGCAAGGGTGCGTGTCGGCGCCCACATTGTTCGCGTTGTACTTTGCAGTCGTAGTCCGGGAGGTCTTGCAGAGTTCTTCTCAAGGTGTTCGCATCCGTTTCCGCACGGATGGCAAAATTTTCAATTTAGCGAGACTCAAAGCCCGCACAAAAGTGTCTTGTGACGTGATTACTGAGATCTTGTATGCGGACGATCTATGTTTTGTGACAGAATCCCCAGGTGGACTGCAACAACTCATTTCCGATCTCGACGAGTCTTGCCGTAAATTCGGCCTTAAAATCAATGTCAAGAAGACGGAGGTGATGTCTCTGGACATCGACGGCCACGAGGATATGACCATCCAACTCGGCGAGGATGAGCTTAAGCAGGTTTACAATTTCCGGTATCTGGGGAGCATGATATCATCCAAGTGCGACCTTGATACAGAGATCAACAGCAGGATCGGTGCTGCTGCAGCACCATTCGGTAAACTGGATGCGAAGGTCTTCTGTTCACACGACCTGAAATTAGCTACTAAGGTCTCAGTATTTATGACAGTCGTGCTGCCCAACATCTTATACTCAGCTGAAACCTGGACTATGTACCGCCGACACATCCGTATGCTAGACCGATTCCATCTCAAATGTCTACGCAAAATATTAAGAATTCGATGGTCTGATCGTGTGCGGAACACTGAAGTGCTGCGTAGAGCCAATGTAGGTAGCATTGAGGCTTATATTATGCGGCGTCAACTCCGGTGGTGCGGTCATGTGTCCAGGATGTCAGAACAGAGAATAGCGAAGCGCATCTTCTACTCTGAACTTGAGGAAGGCAAGCGAAAGCACGGTGGACAACTCCTTAGGTTCAAAGATGTGCTCAAATGTCATATGAAGAGGTGTGACATTGTACCGTCTAGATGGGAGCAGCAGGCTGCCAAACGACCCGAGTGGCGGACCCTTGTGCAAACTAAAGTCCGTCACTTCGAAATACAACGGCGCTCTGAGCTTGATGCCAAGCGCGATGAATTAAAAGCCCGACCAGCTGCGGCATTGTCTTACAATATCGTTAATGGTGAGCTCACATGCCCGCAATGCACTAGAACTTTTACTAAGAAAATCGGCTACATAAGCCACATGCGAGCTCACCAGCGACGACAGAGTCCATAAAGCGGTCGCCGTGACCGAAACCGGTCGGACTGACACAAATACAAACCTACCTTCGATTGGTCAGTGCTGCGTATTGGAATCGTACACCAGATACTTGAATTCACAGTACTCTAGTCCTACATACCACCAGGCTATCACAGCTCTCGAATATATTTAAAATTGAAAATACGTCAACGGAATAATAGAAGCTGCCACAGTACAAAATGATACAAACTATCGATATACATATACATACGTATACCTTTATAGATACATGTGTATTTGGTAATTTCAAATCAATGCATGTGAAACAGTTCAAAGCTTCAGCTGATTTAATATTAAAACAGTGTGGTTTTAGATAATCCAAATGGTTTGTTTGCATATTCGTTGCACAAACTAACACGGGTGCTTTTATTGCGGTTTGACCTAGTTTTTTTTTAATTCTAAAAGAATACGATGTATCTTATAATATTTCTTAATATTTTCGCACAGACGATTGAAAAAAAACTATTTAAATACCTATTTATTGGAGTCTACAAAGTTTTGAGGCTTTAAAAAAGCCGCATTTTATTAAGAAATCTTGTACATAAAATTGTTACTATAAAATTAGGTACATTTAAAAGTACATAATAAAACGGTACACAAAGTGATATCACAGGTAAACGTATACATGACCTTCAAAGTATTTTATGTCATAACCTTTTTATAGTAAACCCCTTCACATCCTTGTAATTATTTGGGACCCTTGGTAGTTTAAGAGAAACGCAGAATTTGATAATATATACGACGATCCAATTAGTCTAATGTTAGTTAACACTGCCTTCTGTGCTATGGGTCCCAGGTACGAATCCCGGTAGGGATAAATGATTGTGTGATGATAAACATTTGTATCCAAGTAATCTATGTTACAATATGTATGTATATTAACCAACTAAAATGAAATATTTAAAAATTTATTTAAAAATATAAAATATTTAATCGCTTTTTTACTCGTTATCGTTTCTTTCATAGATAAGGCAAAGTTAGATTATATAGCGATCATTTGAAATTTCTCTACGTACTGATACTACGTTTTTTTTTCATTTGGGATTCACGCTTTGAATACCAAAAGAATAATAATAACACATACAACTGCTGCTTTTGCTATGCTAAGGTAAAAAACAAAGATTCCGACGAATTGAGAACCTTCTCCTTCTTGAAGTCAAGATATTATGAAAAAAAATATCGCGCTTTTATTCCTGAAGGATTAGGCATACTTCACTGGTATATTATATACGTGTATTTATATAGGCAGGCGTGCCTTTTTCTACTAACCAGTTACAAATCCATACTCAAAGCAGGTAGGCACTAGTAATTTAAATAAAAAACTCAATAGTACCTACTTTAGAAAATATACATTATTTTAATACAATACAGGAAAGGATCAGGTCCAGAGCAGGAATTAATTATTTCGTATAGTAGTATCTAGTCTTTGTAATGAACCAGAAACCTCAGATTAAATACACACTAATTAGATTTAGTAATTGCGTCGGTATTTGTTAATTATTAACGCAGGAATTACGTTCAGCGGTTTTGTAGCTAATTGAACACATAGACGATTTTTATGACTAAATTTCTATACAAAATATATGAGTGAATATGTCTATTTTCCTCACCACAGTAACAGTAACATTCTTATGTAATATTTAAGATTAGGATACGATGATGCTGTTACCTTTGTAAGGTAAAAAAAAGCCTTTAAATTTTACTGTATTATCGAGCAAAACTGTCGCTTATCTTAATTATTATGTTTTTCTTCATAGAAGTGAATAATAGTATTATTTTTGGGTGAAATTAAATTTCTGAAACCGTAAACCGCAAATAAAAGGAAAATAAAAAATGCCTATTTTGTATACAAAATTTATGTATTTAGAATATATATCAATTTTTTTGTGGACTACTATCTAGTAATAAGTCCGTAGTATGAAGCCAAAGTTTGCACTTGTTTGACTTCTAGATAAAACGGTAAAGGATAAGACTACGTAAATTTGTGCGTATAAGATATTTTCATGGAGGCTTCAAGTCTACGCCCACACTAAACTTTCACATCCTGCGAGTAGATCAATGCGCAACCGTAGAACAGTAAATGGGTGGATGTTATTTGTGAAAACTTTTAATTGGCCTTCTTCTTTCATATTTACTCATTATAATATTCATTTAGCTGTAAGTTTTCCTAAAAGTGTAAAATAAAATAAAATAAAATAATGACATAGTCATTATTTGATTTAGGAGGCCTTTGCCCTGCAGTGGGACAATACAGGCTCATAAAAAAAATAAAAAAAAAATAATGACAAAAAACCCAGTATATTGAAATAAATAATGAATAGATACATACATACACTCCTGCCTTTTTCCCATGGGGGTAGGCAAAAACTACCACTTTGATAGATAAATATGTATGATATAATATACTTAGGCACAATAAACTTCACAGCTTAACAGGGAAAACTTAATAATGAAATCAATTTAAATTCCTTTGCACGTACAAATAATTAATTGGCTTCACATAAAACCAAAGAATGATTGCGCATAAAGAATGGACTTTTAAATTTATTCCAGGTCTTTGGAAAGTATCTAAAGTTTATAAGTTTTATAAGTTTATAAGTTTAAGTTTATTTAGGAACAATAACACAAGAATGTACAACAGGTAAAACGATGAATAGCTGCAAAAGTATAAACTGTAGCGCAGCTAGCAACGCCCTTCTCCAGATACAGAATGGGGTGATGTTCCATACAAAAGCATTTGAATGTAGTTAATTAGTAATAAACAATAATAAAAAGAAAGAAAAAACAATGAATAAAAACAAATAAAAGTAAACAGTAGGGGACATTATGATTTGGGATGCAATTTCACGTTGTGTTAATGTGTTGAGTGTCGGGTGAATAGGTGTATGAGTAAGTGTTAATGAGGTGTGAAAGGGTGTTTGTGGTATGTGTGTTGTGTGTGGTTTAATCGAGGTGTGTGAGTGAGTGATGAGTATTTTATCTTTCCACAAGTTTCTCTATTTCATCATAATTTTGTGATTTTAACCAGGAGTCAAGTATCTTTTTGCATTTGCTTCTGGTTAATGGGTAGATTTGTAAGCTATTGTTTAGTCTGTTGTAGATCCTCGAACTTATGTGTCTGTAGTGACGGCTCGCAGCTACGGTTCTAAGAGACGCAGTATTACAAACCCTGTTTGAGCGGCGTGTAGAGCAGAACTTAGGATCAAAAGTGAGTTGTCTGTGTTTGCGTAGAATGGTGTGGAGGATAAATAGCTGTCTGACGGTGAGGACCTGGCAGAGGGTATATAAAGAGGATGTCGCATATCGGATCGGTTTCCTTGCCAGCACCTTCAAAACAGCTCTTTGCGCTCGTTCAACCCGCAGCATTACTGTTTTACCGGCACCACCCCAGACCGTTAGGCAATAACCTAGAACAGACTGAGCAAGAGCAAAGTAGACCGATAATAAACAGCTGAAATCGACCACGCCCCTGAGCTTTTTAAAAATATATATGAGTTTTCTCACACGAGCTACAGTTGAAGCAATATGTTGCTTCCATTTCAGGTTGCCATCGAGAGTGACTCCAAGATATTTTATAATAGGGGTATTTTCAAGTTGTTGACAGGCACAGTTAGCGTGCAGGTTTGGGCAGGTATGCGCACGAATTTCAATCGGTATAGGGGGCTGACTTGACTTAAGAATAGAAAATGTGATAAATTTGGTCTTATGGATATTTAGGGTGAGAAGATTTATGGTCAGCCACCTCATGACGGTGCTCAAGGCAAGCTCTGAGTTGAGGCGGGTTTCCGTCCAGTCTCGGCCATGTACAACTAGTGCTGTGTCATCGGCATAAGCTATAATTTTGCAATTGGGTAAGGGTAACTGGCACAGCTCATTTACGTATATTAGAAAAAGTGGGGGTCCCAGGACGCTGCCCTGGGGGACACCGAAAGTAATCTTCTCCTGGTTGCTGAGGTAGTTTTGGAGCTTTATAATTTGTTTACGACCTGTAAGATAACTTTTGAAGAGATCATGGGCCGTCCCGCGAATACCAAGGTGTTCTAGCTTCGAAAGAAGTATGGGAATTGAGACACTATCAAAAGCCTTGGATAGGTCTAAAAAGATGGCAAGAGTTTTATATTTATTTTCCCAATGGCTAATAATCGTATCAGTAAGTTCATGTACCGCATCTTCGGTGGATTTTCCACTCCTAAAGCCAAATTGATTATTGGAGAGAAGGTTAAATTTATTTAGGTATTTGGTGAGTCTAATATTTATAACTTTTTCGAATATCTTAGAGAGTGTACTCAACACTGAAATAGGTCTGTAATTTGCAACATTGTCCTTGTCTCCCGATTTATAGATAGGGTGGACAACTGCAGTTTTAAAAACATCAGGAAAGGTTCCTGTTGAAAAGCATAGATTGAAGATGAAAACAAGGATAGGAATAAGAATGTGACGAGTAGCCTTCACGATTAAGGGGGTTATACCATCAAATCCAACAGCAGAATTGTCTTTAAGGCTGAGGATGATATTTTCCAGCTCAGCACTATCCACGCTGTGAAGGGCCATTGATTGTGACGCGGACGGTATGGAAGTACTGAGGATCTCAGGGTTGGGACGATTGTTTGAGAGGTGTTTATAGAGAACAGAGTGTTCGATTTCAGCCGCCAAGAGTCTACCAACATTAGCAAAGTAATTGTTGACTTTGTCCACAGACTGTGACGGTTCGGCATAGCAGTTTAGCAGCTCAGAGGCTGAGTCTCTGGTTTGATCTAAGCTTGCTACCCGTTTTATAAGTTTCCATGTTGCTTTTGGATTGTTTCTGGCCTGCTGAAATTCTGAACGTTCATATTCACGCTTGACTTTTTTTAAGAGATTGTTGCAAAAGGTGCGATAGCGACAGAAAATCAATTTGTGTGTCTCATCCTCTGGGTGTTTTTTAAATTTACGATGCAATTTATCCCTGTGGCGTATGCACCTCAGCAGGCCGGGAGTAATCCATGGCTTGATGATGCGCTTTCTGCTGGGTATTCGTGAAACCTGAGAGTGAGATTTGATGGCTAGGGACATAATAGAAACAAGAGATTCCGCAGCTTGATTGGGGTTGTGACAATTGAAGAGTAAGGAAAAATCTGTGCTGTTAATTTGGTCTACAACCCTGGGTAAATCAATTTTTACTCTGGTGAGGTGGGGAGTTTTGGATTTTACATTGAGGTTGCAGAAAATAATAATAGGAGAGTGGTCAGTGATGAGAGAATCAATGATTAGAGCAGTAGCAGTGCTTTGAGTGCGAAGTATCACATGGTCAAGGCAGTTCGAGAGTCTAGTTGGGAGGGTGTAGGCTGGCAGCATTGCATGCGAGGCTGTAAGATTGAGGTATTCATCAACATTTGGGTCTGTGCTCCCAGGTGTAATGTTCAGGTTAATGTCACCAATAATGGCTACAGTTTTATATTGAGTTAGAGCACCAAGTAATCTGTCTAAGCTGCTAAGGAAATTAGTCACGTCTCTGTAAGAAGGAGAACGGTAAATTGCGATAAAAGCAGCCTTATTTGAGAGTTTGAGAAGAAGAACGTTTGCCTCATTAAATAAAGGTGTTTCGACAGTCGAATCCAAGCAATCTCTCACATAGACAGCTACGCCCTCATTTTGTGTTTTATACGGCGAAGTGTATGAGTTGTACCCGGTTAGTAAAGGAGCAGTTGGGCATTTGCTCAACCAGCACTCAGTCAGTATAATAATATCGGGTAAGTACGTTAATCTACTCATAAATACCACCAGATTATCAAAATTGCTGTTGAGGCTACGAATATTAGTGTGTAATATTTTAAGATCATGGAGAGAGCAATTTAAAAACTTACCACTTGTTTCCGGGGAACAAGTATAGCAATTTGAGACGGCAATTTGCTCAACTTCACTGGTGATTACGGTAAGATCACCCATTTTTAATTATAATAACAAAAGGGTAGCATGATTTCAGGATAGAAAATTTGTACTCATGGTCGCAATGTAGCAGCCTTAGATAAGCAGAGCCAACAACAGAAGGATACACTGAGGGGTTTACTGAGCGGGTGATTTTTGTGTATGGTAAGCCTTTTTTATTGAGGTGTGTACAGAGTTTGTGGAAAGTGCGAGGGTGTGGGTGAAAGTGTGAATATGTGTGAGTGTAAGAAAGGTGAGTAGCATTTACCGATAGTTTAACAATAGTCCCAAATTCAGGATATTTCAAATTATAACAGTAGATTTGCAAGCAAAACAACAGCACTAAGTTTACAAGGTAAAAAGGTAATGAGGTTACATGATAATAAACAATTAGTCATGCGCATTTTTTGATACGGCCGAGATCACTCTCGTTTTGAACTTGAAAGTGTGGACATCCGACTTTTTCCCGCACTAGTATTTTGCCGTGGGAGACCCAACAGAACTGGAACTCATTTGTTTTAGCAGCGTCTCTAGCCAGGAAGAACAGTCTTTTTTTCTTAGATGATAAGTTTTCAGATACGTAAACTTGTTTTGCGGGGCCAGTAATTTTGAGGTGTTCTGTTGTTAATTTAAAACTAGATTTGTTGTGGCTTTTGAACTTAACAAGGAATTCTTCCTTCAGCAGTACAGTTGTAAAGTCGACAATAATTGTTTTATTGGCAGGATCTTTTGTTCTGATGCGGAAAATGTCCTTCACATCCCTTGGTTGAATAGCAAGGTTCAGCAGGCTACCAGTGTCGATGATAGTCTTAACTAGTGAAGACTTTGATTCTTCTTTGCTGTACGGAATATTTCTAATCTCTAGACAGGTGGACCTCGAGCTCTGCTCCATTTTATCCAGCTTGTTTTCGAGGTCACTGATATATGAGATATTTTCCTTGCGCTCCGTTTCCAACAACTCAATTTGGGATTTAAGGTTGTCGTGCTGAGCCGAAAGGTGGTCAAAAGAATCACGAATGCTATTTACTAAGGAAAACAGCTTTTCATGTTTTTCATCCTGGTGGGCCTTAAAATCTTTAAACATTTGCTTCATTTCCGACATAAAAGTGTATAACTTGCTCTCTCCACCGTCCTCCAGCCGCCTGCGTTTACTATTTCGGAATGTAATGTTTGGTGAGTTGTCATCGATAGGAGAATCCGGTCTTATATTTAAAGTTGGTTCAGAAGAACTAAGTGGAGAGAAAAGCGCCTGCTCGAAACTGGTGGGCAAAGTTGTCGTCACAGGTGTCACTGCTATCTGTGAGGTTTGAAGCTGCGTCGTCGGTGGTGTGCGTTTTAACGGCATCGTCAACCGAGAATGAATATATTATTTGTATAAGTATACGGTAAGATATTACTGACTTCGTTACGGTGCGCAGGAGCAGTGAGATCGGTGTTGATGACGCTTCGTGTGATCGGTGATTTCCGTAAGCCCGAGTGACCGCCGAAGGCCGGTCGTTGACCTTGGTACGACGCCGCGTCGCACAGCTGTTCGGTGACACGAATGACTCAATGCAGTTTAATAATTTTTTAAATGCAGTGAATATCACTAAAGAAAACTGTGTTTACTTGTTTATCACTGGGTGGAATTAAAAAATAAATTTGCTCAGTTTGAAGTTTGAACACTTAGCAACACAGTGGAATAGGTTTAAGGTATGATTAAAACTTTTGACAGTGTTAATGGATTGAAATACGAGAGCACAGAAAAAATACGTGTTGTCGCGCTGACGGTCGGACCGGGGGGGAAAGTTCTTAAGTAATCTCGAACCATGTCGAAACTTTGTAATAAAGTAACAACGCTTACCACGGAAAGAATTTTCGTGAAATGATACATCTTTACTGTTTACTTGTCTTTATTAAAATCATGGCTTTTTTAATTCTTGTAATACAATTAAAATGACTCATCAATTTATTTCACTTACGTGTAGGTATATTAAAACTGAGTTTAAAGTTATATCAATATACCTCAATCATTATATCAGATGATAAACCACAAGTCCTTGCAAAATTAACCAAATGATATAGGATGATTGTGAGGCTATTGGTGAGCAGTTACCATAGCGGTGAACGTTTGCAGCACACCAGTGATGTCGCTCGCGCGTTGCCTGTTATTGTACCTATTGTTGTATATTAAAACCAAACCTATTACTGCAAGACAAAAGGATACACTGAGGTCATTTTGAATAAATCGGATAGTCAATAAAAACTAAACGTAAAGTAATATAATAATTATTTATTTATTTTCTTTCTACTTAAACTATAAAACATTGGCTTGAAATAAACAAAATGTACCTTTGTGAGGGACTGATATCTGAACTAGGACAATTCTGTGTGACAAAAGGTATCTGTTAGTACAAGTAATAACATTAAGATAGGTACCAAACACCTTAGTCTGTCTGTGACTTTGGATGCTCGACTGGGTCCTGTGGATCCGTAAAAAATTATATCAACAAAAACAATGTGATGAATTAATGAACGGCTAATAGCGTTTTTAATAGCAGAATTAAAAGTGAAAAAAATATTTGGATTTAAGGAATATTCATTCATCTATTCATTATCAAGCGTGACGCTAAGTTTGCCCGCAAATAGAATTGACTTATGTTAAAATTTTAAGTTTCAAAATGTCCTTAACACCAAAAATGATTAATTTGCCAAATAAAATAATTTCAGATTTCGACACAGTATTGATAATAACTTTTAAAAAAAAAGAAAAACCAACTTCAAAAACTAAAAAGCAAAAAATAACTTCATACAGTTTTACCTTTTTTTTAGTTTAGTTTTAATGGTATGAAGTCGGTGCCAAGCCAAACGTAATAGTAAGTACACTCTCCGCGAGTGACCTTGAGCGGGGTGGTTACAACCACCACATCATCGGCACCGACTTCATACCTTTAAAACTAAACTAAAAAAAAGGTAAAACTGTATGAAGTTATTTTTTGCTTTTTAGTTTTTGAAGTTGGTTTTTCTTTTTTTTTTAAAGTTAATTTATTTTTTTCTTTTTAGTGTTGTATATATATATAATTAACTTTTCATATCAGATCAATCTAATAGCCTGAAAGAATACAACTATCGATCCATATATACTAATAATTATGAAAGATTTTTCCTTCAACTCCTAACCGTTGAGGAGTTGTACCTTCCATCATCAGATCATTACATGAGATGGTGATTTTCAGATGCAAATACTTGAACAGCTTTGGAGAATACATGTAAATGTAATAAATGCCTATAACTGAAAGAATTTTCTTTTAACTCTTAACTGTTGAGGAGTTCTACCTTCCATCATCAAATGATAATTATCAGACGCAAATACTGGAACAATCATAGTAAATATATTGAAAATGTGATAATTGCCTATAAAATTTGAGGGTTGCCCTCGATTTCCCTGGGATCCCATCATCAGATCCTGATGTGGTTACAATGGGACCAACTGTGAAGTCTACCCTTTTAAACAAAAAAAGAATTTTGGAAATCGGTCCAGGCGCTTTTAAGTAATTCGTGAACATACATAAAAAAAAGATTCCGACGAATTGAGAACCTCCTCCTTTTTGAAGTCGGTTAAAAATAGCATTTCATCATATTTCCAGAGTAGATTTCATTCACAAACAAACTGGATGTAACCATTCCAGCCAAATAAAATAACACTCGACGTATATAAATATCAGTAAAAGCTTTATTTCTGTAGCATTGATTAAATATGGATTTTCTGACTGACACAATAAGCGAAGCCGAACGGAGCGGTGTGTAATAATGGGGAGTGTCCATGCAGAATTGTGGCTTATTCAATAGAAGGCTAGTTGGATTTATGTTACGTGTAAGGTTGCCACGCGTGCCTTTTAAGCTAACATGCCTCATTTTGCTCCTATATATTTTCACTCATAGATGTATTATACACCTTCGTATGACATTTCGGTAACGGCCAGACATTACGAGTCCTTCGTATGACATTTTGGTAACGGCCAGACATATACGAGTCAAATAGCATACACTGACTCTTCACTATATGCTATTTGACTCATTATGTAATATTATGTCTGGCCGTCACAATGGCATGCTGTAAATTATCCGAAAAATACTGCTACAAAATCGATAAATTAGTTTATTCCAATGTCTTATATTTGCGAGATTGTAAGAAATCAGTTAAACAACTGTTACTTAGTCAGTACTTATTACTCCTGAAGTATAACAGGAAAGACACACATACACATGTTTAATAAAACAAAATTTATGATAAACTCCATGCCATGAGTGAAACAATAAAATAGTTTACGCTACAAAAAGAATCTGGTTTTTGCTAAATGTTGGCAGCCCTAGTTGCGTTCCACGGACTGCTATAATGTACGCACTTTATTCGTTTGTCAATATGTTTTGGGCAACCCTGGAATATTTTCCACGACCTTTTTACTATCTTTGTACGAACAGGTGGGTCTTTAACAAAGTGCAAAAATGTTTATCGTATGTGGGTAGGTACATGATATAGGATCTCTTCATGCATACCGAATATGTATTTTAAGAGCAATTTCCAATTTAGCTTTAGCTTCTGAAGTTTGTTTTTCATCTATTGCGGTATAGACTTGTCAGATGAGCTTTATATCCAGGGCTTACACAAATATTTATTCTGTTTCAAGTCAAGTTCTGAATGTACAAGATACAACCAAGTAAATCAAAGCTAAGTTCAATCCAATGTTCGCGATGCGGTTAATGTTTAGACCAAATTGTTTATAGGTATCTAACCTTTACGCAGATATTCAATATCATTGGTTGAGATATTAATACCTATTTGAAAGTACAATGAATAAATGACCTATCTAAAGTCAGATCATCTCAGCCTATCGCAGTCCACTGCTGGACATAGACCTCTACGAAACTGCGCCATAACACTCTGTCCTCCGCCTTCCTCATCCAGTCTATCCCCGCCACCTTTTTTAGGGAAATACCTAAAAAAAGGTCAGATACCTAGTGAAAATAAAAAAGCGAACGAGTAATAATACTATTATTATATATTCTGCAGTTTATACTTATAACTCCAAGTGAAATAGAGGACGAAGGCCCGAATAGGCTTCAACCTGTTTTCTTAAGTGCTAAACATGAAAATTCAATTTTAATTCCCACTGCGTTTTTTCTTTGAAAATATAAAATTAATGGTCTTAAAAATACGTCATTGAACTCAAACACAAACTCAAATGATTTAATTCAATTAGACCAATATTAGACGTACTTTTGAATTGTCATAAACTAGTTGCAAGGTTCCAAAGGGAGAAGAACCGGCAGGAAACTATATAGATACTCTTTTTAAATTAAATACAATTGTTTTATGTATTTAATATTAATATGAGAATGATGCAGTTCGATTCATACGTTTTACGTATGATTATGCAGAAAGGAAATAATTAAAACCAATTTAGGTTGCTATAACATGTATGCGCCGACCAGCCCCAACTGACAGCGCCCGTTTTCGAGCATGACGTGTGTATCGGCGTCTCTCTACTCAACCATGTTGTAGGAATAAAAAGACCCGACACACAACGCCACCATCAGCAGGACATTTTAGTGAGCATGACAAGCCCAGACACCGGCAACAGGTAGGTAGGTTTCACATTTTATAAAAAACAGCATCAAAGCCAACATGAGTCTCATATTTTAACAGATACTTTACCAATTCAGTAACTATTGCGTTAATAGTTAATAAATTAAATTAATAAATGATTAGCATGTCAATCTGTCAAAGTGTGTAAAACACTAAAGAAGTTAAAACAATAAATAGAGAAGAGAAAAAAAAACATTTTGCCAAACTTTTTTATCTACAAGATAATCTTCTAATTCGTAATATGCTTTCTTACATAGAGTTATTGTATTCTAAAACGACCTGAAACTTGGTTCATTATTACTAAACAGTTTCTTGTTGTTGTTAGTGTTAGAGGTTTCTTAGTGTTGTGCACGAACAAATCTTAAGTGCTTCGTCACCGAACAACTTGAATGACACATCACTACTTAGTTGATCAAAGCGTTTCCCGTATGAATGTCTTCGTTAAATTACAGTTTGTAACTGTAATTGTACGTGCTGATAATTTCTACTCTTACCGTACACGGGTAAGTTAAAACTAAACTTGATCTTCATAATTTTATGTATATTAGTTGCCGGGCTTTGATGACGTGTCATCCTATGATGTTCAAACAGTAGAAACTTTACCATGACTTTCTAGGAAGCAGCTTATTGATACTATAAATATAATTCATCCTCACGCTTTAGATCCAATAATAATATCATCGCGTACTGTATGTACGTTTCCAGATGAATTTCATTTCACTTACAATCATGTTGTTGATTTTTACAAAATACTACAGCATGGAAACTCCTTGCTCTAAAAATAATTGCTCAAAAAACAAAATTATGTTCACTGGTAGCTATGTTACATACATACATACACTCACGCCTTTTTCCATGGGGGTACGCAAAAACTACATAATGTCACTAACCACTGCCACTGTAACTATAATACATCGCGAAAAAATACATCACACCATTAATATAAGCGACTGTACATCGTAAAACCGTGTGCTAAAACAAAAAAATATTTATCATTTATGATAGGCTGGTGGTGACATGTGGTAAATTGTCGCCATGAATAATGGTTAGGCGACGAGTTGTCAGCGGACTGTCGGGATAAGCTTCACTGGCCCGATACCTACCACGTTCAAATATTGTACTCCCGTGTGTCTTAATGTGTCTGTACGATATTGTTCATTATGCCGACTTCATTTTGTAAGGTAGAGCATAGCGAGGTTTCTCGATTTGAGCTGATTGATTGGAGAAGAACCTTCGCCTTACGAAGGACCGCAGTGAAACAACAATAGTTGTGATTCTGCGAGTATGTAAGGTTGCCAAGACCTCGGTAAAGTAGGTATGTACTATTCCAACAGCATGAAAATGCGTTAGCTGTCAGTCTACCCCTATTTTAGGAAATCTAAAACGGTTTTTACAGGTTTGGCATCGTGCACGCGACACCTCTAGCGTTGCAAACTTCCATAGGCTATGATAACCGGTTACTATCAGGTGGGCCGTAAGCACGACTGCCATCCGAGTGGTAAAAAGAAAACAATTTATTATCAAATGAGAGAAGACCAACGTCAACAAGATACAGTAGATATGGTCACAAGTAAGTAACGGCTTGTTTTAGTTTGTAACAGGAGGATACGCTTGTTTTCTTTAGTGCGGAATAATCCTTTACGGACCTTCCCATCGCCTGGGGAGGCGACGGGGTTTGTCGGACTCCGCCTAAGCGTTTACCGAAACCTGCACCCGTCAACGCAACCAACCCTATTGCTGGGGCCATGGGATTCGCAAAACCATGCACCACAACCCCGGCGGGCTTCGGTCCAGCTCTTATCACTGGACCCCGGCTAGGAGCGAGGCATCGCTGGCCTCGCATCCTCCGCGTAGGTGCACGTGTGACGAA
This sequence comes from Craniophora ligustri, assembly GCA_905163465.1. Lineage (NCBI taxonomy): Eukaryota > Metazoa > Arthropoda > Insecta > Lepidoptera > Noctuidae > Craniophora > Craniophora ligustri. The sequence goes on along the minus strand of LR990965.1, from coordinate 8,446,588 downwards.
CACGCGCGCCGCCTACTTGGGCGATTATCAGATCAGGCGGCGGACTCTCCTAGTCACGCCCACCCGCTGGCCACAGCTCATGGAGGCCGGAGGTCTGTTTGCGCCCTCCGGCGCCCGGTGCGTCTACTGCGGATCGGGAGAGAGGTTATGTTTTCTGTCTCCCTTTCCGCCGCCTCTTTTGCGCGCATAACTTGCTCGCAGTAAGAGGCGGCGGCATCCCACGCGTTCCCGCTTCCGACCATGGATAGGATCACGGCCGGAAGCGAGAGATCACCGCCGACTGCCACTATGAGTTCACGGTGCTGCTCTGCCCAGGCTGGACAGGCCTGGAGTGTGTGCTGCGCCTTGTCCTCAGGGCAACCCACGCAGTGGTGGCAATGGCTCCCGGCCTATGCGACACATGTACTTGCCGAAGCACGTATGCCCCGTCAAGACCTGCGTCAGCCGGAAGCTGAGGGCGCCGTGGCGTCTCTCAAGCCAATCCTCCATGATGGGTCTTACCGCCACTATCGTGGCATGCCCTAGGATATTGTTACCCTTGCTTGTACTATATTTTAATTAGTAATAAGCTTGAATAGGTGGCGGGTTTTTTAGTTATCAATAAAAATGAGTCCTAGAGTGAGTTTTCTAGTGTTAAAAAATACCACAATTATTCGCAAACCTACGTAGATTTACATGAATAATCTAATTATTATTGAAGTTTTTATGATGTTAACCATTAAGTTTCTTATTATATGCATATTGTATTTATTTAAAAAATAATATTAATATTAACTTCCTTCTCTACTCACCAATGATTGTAATATCAGATAAAATTTGCGTATAAAAATTATTCATGTAACTTAAAGTATTTCATTCAGAATAATAAAATGCCATTCTAATATTAAACGCATATTAGAAAATATACGTTCTCATAAAGAAATCGCTGAAAATACAACGCCGAAGAAATGAAACAGAATCGACGAAACTCAACAAAAATCCAAAACGATTCCTTAAAATGTGTGTCATAGCATTAAAATTGAGTGATATAGAAGATTACAAGCTTAACGCCGTATGCGTATGTCTTTGAGTCAATTACGAGGCTGAAAACGATAACCTACTCTGGCACGAAAACCCCGGAGGGCATATAGCATTCATGCGGTGTTATTATTAATTCTTTCGACGTACGCCGCAAGATAAAGTCAGGAAATTTGGAATAAGATTGAGAAAAGGAACTGCGGAAATCTTAAAAGTGTAAGTGAACTCAGGTATGAAAACTAATCATAAAAGGATTACGACTCTCTCATACTCTATTCACCTTTTATAGCACACAAATTGCATCAGAACATCTGTATTCGCTTTTTCTTTCCCAACGTTCGTATTTTTATCTGGGATTTCCATTTAAGCCTCATTAAACTTCATTTAAAAGTACTCGGACGTTAAAATTGGTCCCCAAATTACAACTTGATATCGTCCACAGGCGATCCATTCCGTGTTGTTCGAACAATTTATTTAACAATTTATGGCGACTAGAGAATCTGAGTCGAACTGGATTTATTAAGGTAAGCCTCGTAAGAATTTATTACGCCGTTATGCTCTTAAACATCGAATGAAAGAAACCGTGTTTGAACAACAAATTTAATAGACTCGTTAAAACGGCTCGTTGCTTCTAACAAACTCGTTATTAGGCTTGGTAAATTTAATTCGGACATATTTAATAGAAAATGATGATTGACTAGATTAATGATTTTATTTTCATGAATCAATCAATTTGATGAAATGAATCTGTATTGTTAAACGTAAAAATACCGAAATTAAATAAGAAACTTGATATTTGGCAGGTAGCTGAGATAAGTTGTGATTTAAGGAAATTCCCTAGAATAATCAACTGAGAAAAACGAGATCAACGTGAAACATTTTGTTACAGTAATTTATGAAATCACCTACAACTGAAAAAAGAAGGTGAAGAAGATAATACCAGGATAACTTATTGTCATCTGTTCATCGTTAATAAAACATTACACTCCAACGATAAAGTTGGAAAAGTCATAAGTTTAAAGCAAAAAAAATACGGATCGTACACGACCCCTTGGAGTTTTTAATCATAGTTTATGGAACAAAGTTTTAATTACAGTTCTGTTCCCGCGTGGTGATCGCTTGCAAGGTTTAAATCCTTTAATTGGAGACCTTCGTTAGCTGTAATAATTGTCTACAGTTTTTCTTTATCAATTTATTATTGTAAGATCCCTTTCGTATTCTGTTTTGTAATCCTTTGTAAGATTTTCGCCCGAAACAATTTTATCATGATTAAAGAAGGCATTTATTTTTTGTTCCACATTTAGAGGCAGATCCTTTTCCTGTAGATAAATTTATTAATATTTTGTAGTTAGCTATTATTAAAGGGAAAATTTAAGAACAATCCTCCAAAATTTACGGTTTTCCCCCAGGCTAAATTATCAAACCTGCTTTGGTCTAAAACTTGGTTAATTCCAGATTTAGAGTTCATTTTGTCATTTAAAGCTACAATATGACCTTTAAGGTCTTCATGGCTGTTAAAGCATATTCGAGGTCTTAGTAATCGTTAGATTGTTCGTTCGTAGTGATTTGGTTCTAGATATGTTTGTAAATCACAATCCTATGTAGATCCTACATTTAGATAATAACATGAAAATATAAAGAAATAAAACAAGAGTGATGGACTATAATCGCATTTTGTGGATCCGGGATAGATCATTTACATTGATCCCGGTCTGTAGGTAGTGTGCCATCAATACAGCTAGGGCTGCAATTAGTTCCCCCGGGATTCTCCCACACGGGATATTTATTTCTTGGCCTATGTTTACTGATTGCCATTCAGATCAAATGAACTACATTCCTGCATCGATTTGCGGTTGAAGGAATTGAGTTGGAATCTTTTTTTTAAGCTAACAAGGAAATCGAGTATCAATATTTGAGTATATTTTTTATCGTTTACCAAAACAATATCGAATAATAATTGAAAAGAGTATTTTTTTTACCGGTTATTTATCAAAGCAAGTTTATGGTCATCATCAAGCCATTTCCTGTTTCATTGCTGGGCACGGGTCTCCTCTCATTTGAGAGGAATTAGCTTACAGTCCAGCACGTAGGCTAACGTGATGGACTAAAGTGGTAGTAGCCAGTAAATACGGGTTGACAGACTTAAGACGCCATCGAGAAATTATTCTACCATGAACGTTTCTTAACGATGGTTTTCTTCACCATTTGACCATGTGATATACATGGAAAACTATGTGTGTATTTTGATATTGAACTCAAGAACTTTGACTTCATAGTTCATCGGTGAGTTTATATGTGTACCAATTGTATAGAAATATCGATATTGATAGCTTAGATTATCTTATTATTTGTACAATACATGTAGCTTAACGGTGAAGGAAAACATCGTGAGGAAACCTGCATGATTGAGAGATTTTCTCGATGGAATAGAAGTCTGCCAACCCGCAGTAGGCTAGTGGACGTGGTGGACTATAGCCTAATCCGTTTCGAAATGAGAGGAGACCTGTGCCTAGCAGTGGGACAATAATGGGTTGATGAAGATGAAGACATCATGTAGCTTGATACTTGATAGTCATTGTTAGACTATCTAAAGACACGTTTTATAAAATTGATTCATCAATAAGATGCCAAAATTTCTTATGTAAATCGGACAATAAACTTGATGGTACAATATACATAATAATATATCCCCCATAAGGTACTGACGTACTGAATCGAAAATAATGATGTACCGTATACATATGAGAAGAAGAAATAAATTTGAAATATGTGTAAGGATTCGCGGTAGTCCTTGAACAGCTTGAACTTGCATATAGATATTAATTGCAAAACTTCCACCGTCACGTAATTACAATCCGTATTAAATGAGAAATATTCACACTGAAGCTATGTAATTATTCGTATGTTTACATCACACCCGAGAATTCTTCCATTACTAACTTTAAGTAACCATTTTGATGAGAATATACTTATAGGTTGAATAAGGAAGACTAAAACTGTTAGATATTGCCTTTTTCTCATTTCTTTCATATTTTTTCGTGTTGTATTGATATTAAGTATTTAATGCCGTGAATTGGAAACACGACACAAATATAATTTTGTTATTCGTTTAAAGAAATTTATTTCTCATTTATATATTACATATAATATCTACATACATTGAGAATAAAAGATTGAATTAGTACAGTATCTGTTTTTCAAGATGTGAAACCGTGAAGCAAAACGTACGAAATAAACACTCCATAGAAGAACTCAAAACAGTCAAACATCGGTATACAATATTTTAAAATACAACACACCTACTTATTTCCAAATCACAGCCGACATACATTTTCACAAACCTAACAAAAAAGTTAACAGAAAACAATTGCCAAATCGAATCACCCACCCAAATTTCCACCTGGCCCCTATAACAATAACTCAAAGAGTTCCAGTCCTTATTCTTGAGGTCGCCGGTCGTATTTCCCTTCGAGTGCAGGCGTCGACGGGCGCTGGTTAAACTTCTGACACTAGTCTTGCGCCGTCAGCACCCACGTAATTGAATCTTGTGGGTCCGACGAGAACGGCCGAACGCGGCGATTGCTTATGAAAACTGCTCGCTCCGATTTTATACTGGAAATGAATAGGATTATTGGTTGGTGCGTGTTTTTTGAGGGCGGTGCGATGATTTCGATGGGGTATTTGGTCTGTTTTTAACACGTGTGATTACGAAATATTCAATGAAATTGGTGTAGTTGTGTGGTTAAATTTCGGTTTAGTTAAAATGCTTACAAATCTATATATCATTTATTTTTATCGTTTGTATTTAAAACATTTGTCTTATTTGCGTGAATATTTGCGGATAATATTTAGACACATCATAATTAAGGCAGACAGTAACTTTGTTTTGAGTTGACGGTTCATAGAGACAGAAAATTAACCAAAAAAATAATAAATCATAAAACTGGATAATAAAACAGAGGCTACTTACGATCAAGACCGTTCATATGTTGTTTGCCAACTATCAACAAAATTATAGTTTGTTAAAATGTTCTTTCATACCACTAGCCCAGAAAAAAACTACAGCTACATTACACGAATCAAAGAACTTAACGCTTAACAAAAAGGAAGAATAGAGACAGTATCTAAACAGTAAATGGACAAGCAAACTTTAAACAAAGCACGAGTTAGATACTGCCTGTTGTCACGTACGCCGTTAACGTAGTGGGTTTAAAGAAACAGAAAACCTCAAGTCTAGAAGAAAAATTACTAGTTCACAAAGCGCTTAAATAAGTGTTAAGAAATACTAAAGACTGGTTAAACAAAGGAAATAATTTAAATACAAACGGCACATGTAAACGAGAAGGAGTTTAACGATTTTCAAGCTCTATTTAAATCATTTAGACAACGATTTGAAGCTAAAATAATATATGCATAAAGCTCAAATTGCAGATTATGCAAGAACAATAAAAAAATATCTGGGCGCCATCTATTTCCAAGTTAATCAACGAGACTTATTTTACGGATAATAGATTCTTACATTTATATATTGTAGTGTTTAAATTTTACATTAATTATACATCCATACTATCCATATCCATACTAATCGATAACAATACATCCATACTTAATCCTTATCCTTACAAATATACATATAGTTTTTGTCCCAGATATCATCCCCTATAAGGGTAAAACGGGGGTGAAAGTTTGTATGCGATAATAATAATTTCTTAAAAGAGGGTAGAGATAAATAAGCAGATTGGATACAATTACTATTTCCACACAGACGAAGTCGCGGGCAAACACTGGTCTATTATAAATGCAAGTGTGTCTGTATGTCTGTCTTTCTGTCTTACCTCTTCACGCTTAAACCACAGATCCGATTTAGATAAGATTCGTTATTGAGATAGTTTAAATCCGGGGAAAGATATTAAGACATAAAATTGTATTTATTCCGTAAATCATCCTTTAAAAGGACGAAAAGGGGGGTGAATGTTTGTATGCGGAATCTATAATTTCTTAAAAGAGTGTAGAAATATATAAACACATTGATAAAAAAGCAAATTGGGTATATTACTAATTCTACACAGATGAACTCGCGGGCAAAAACTGGTTTTAAAATAAAAGGTGCAAACATGATTTTGAAATGCGTGTCAGCCATATTGATGTCATTACCAGCAACAAACCACGATCATAAATGTCACATGTTATGGATTACTTTGAGCACTATTTTTCGGCTCATTTCAATTTGGCTTTTAATTATTCCGGCACCAGGAATTGAACAATCATTTTAATTTGCATCCCTTTCAATGCACGATAATTATACGATAATATACGTATAAAAAATATTTCGGGATATGTAGAGAAAATTTAATTTAATTTAACAAGTAGGTACTTACATAGTAAAATGAAACTATGGAATCAGATTTATGATTTTTATTATTATTGTAGGAGGAAGGGCATAGTGAGATTTCTCGCTCAAATTGGGCTGCCCGACTGGGGAAGTACCTCCGCCTTACAGAAGACCGCAGTGAGTCAACAATAGTTGTCTTTCTGCGAGTGAGTAAGGTTACCAGAGCTCATTGGGGAGTGACTATTCTGAAAGCATGGGAATTCCGATTGCTGTCAGTTCAGTAACTCCCTATTTTAAGAAACCTGAACGGTTTCTAAGGGGTTTGGCAACGCATTTGCAAGCCTCTGGTGTTGCAAATGTCCATGGGCGGCGGTCATCACTTACCATCACGTGAGCCCGCAGCTCGTTTGCCCCATCATCACCATAAAAAAAATATTAATGAATTATTCAGTATTAGGTATATAGCTTGCCTTTCTACCGGTCGGTAATATAATAAATATGTATTATAGAACCAAAAACACCAGTGAACGAGCTAGATAACAATATTATGAAACGTGTATCCTTGAAGAATAGCCTTGCACGCACATGAAACGCCAAAAAAGTCTTATAAGTGTGTGAAGTCTAACGCACGAGGTTATAAAGTTATGGCGACCCCATCGTAGTTTATTACGACTTCAATTAAAAAAAACCTAGACCAATCACTGCTGCAGAGCTACAACCAATCTATATAAATTAATTATTGATTGCAGTTGACGTTGGTTTTGATAATATAATTTTGTTCTAAGAAATTTTGATCGAAAATATGTCGACGGAAAACCTCCATCAACATATTTTGCTTCAGTACTTTCAGCAGTGTTTCAAGCTCATCTTTATATAACTATAGCACCATCTTCAGGTTCGTCTCTTTATAAAAGAAGTTGTAGCACTTTTTAAGTCCTAAACAGTTATTGACAATAATTATAATAAACATATTCATTTTCACACAAGTAAAAAGCATAGCATATAAAACAAATATCATAACGGCTATCTTAATAGAACACCGAACACTAGCAATACCGAAACGTGTAGCCACTACGATCTATATTTTTCTTTCACAGCAATATTGAAACAGTAAGATTAAACTTTGTATGTGCTCACCGATTGATTTTTGAATTGAATGAAGTTTCATGTATGCGTTTTGCTAGTCCAAATAGTCTATGTTATGTACATATCAGTGATTTCAAAGGATTGACTTTGCAGCTTGGAATTTACTGGGCCAGCGTGGTAGACCCACTTCGCACACTTGGAACACGATGAACGGTCAACAATTATTTTTGTACAAGGTGTTTACGTACCTACCGTATTTACTTTCTATGTTTTAATTTATGTGTGTTTTTGTTTTTTGTTTCGGGTGTTCTCCATCACGATTGATAGAAATATATGTTAGCGTTGTTAAAGGAATATGGTTTACAAATTTCGTATGCTATAGATAGGAACTCCTAGAATATATAAGACTGATATTTCTTAATGTAACAAGGCAAGGTACAGATTATTGAAGTACTCTCAAGTTTTGACAGTATATTTTAGGTTCCAAGTAAGATGCGAATCTAGCCTGACCGGGCACAAATCCTAGCTCATAGTTCCTACAAGAAATGATAAAAGTTTACTGAACCCTACTAACTAGAAGCTGTTCAGTATTTTTTAATCTGCACAATTTAGTTATGATTATTATTGGTGTTTTTTTTTTACTTATTGTAAAATATTGAAGTAGTTAGGCTTTGTTTTATAAACCCACACGAGACGGGTCCAGCATCAATATTTTTTTAAACTGTGTGCCCCAAACTCCTACTCATAATTCAAATTTAAAACTTATTATAGTAACTTGAAGACTTATTATAGTAACAATATTATTACGTGCTTAATGAATGACTTACGTACCTTCAGATAACATAAACATAATTTGAGTCAAATCAGTGCCTCGGGCGTATTGCAACATTGGGAGGGTAAGTACGTCAACTGCTTCTTAACTGTAAACTACTGTAATAAATACTAAAAAGGCCTGCTACTCTGCGGCAGCAGATCACGTTCGACTGTGAACAACTATTTTTTTTTATAAGTGCCTATTGTAAAATTCTAAGACGCTATACAGCAACATAATTATTCCATAGTAAGTAATTTAGGTTATCACTGTATATACACAAAAAAATCTCGATTGGTGCAGTGGGGATCGGTTTGTGCATCACGGGTTGTAGGTTCGATCCACACAAGGAGTAGTAGGTACCTAGTTGTTCCGGGTTTAGGAATTTGAGTCCGTGGAAATTTGAATTTGTAAACGCACCCACGACACCGAAGAAAATAGGAATATGGGACAAAGTTTATCGAAAAAAACAAAACAAACTGAATCAAGAGTATAAAAGATGGTACAAAGAAATAAGATAGATAGAACCAGTGCTAATTTCTATTTACAGAAGGAAAAACTATCAAAAAATAAATGAAACTTAAGTTCGCCACTCTTGAAGCAAACACCAAGATAAAACTAAACACATGTTGTAAACTTACAAAGTGCTAGTTACTATTCTGGTTCTCACGTTAAGGAAAACTATTATACATTCTTATTTTTAGCGAGATGTAACCGTCAAGCCGGGAAATGGATTACCTCAGTGCTTGTGGGTGTAAGCTGGTGTCTATGTGTATATTTACGATGCGAAAGAAGGAACATATATTATTTACAACTGTATAAATTTTACTTACTCGATGACCCGATTATGTCAGCGGTAGGGTTCGAATACAAGTAGGGGCAAATGTTTGTATGATGAGCATGAACATTTTACCTGACTCTGTTTTTAGCTCAGAATTAAATGGCTGCACCATTTAATTGTCCGGATACATTTATAAATTATTATAGTATAATTTTAGCCAACATGGTGACTGTTAACTTAATAATTCTTTCCTCTCTCTTTGTCCCTCTCTCGTTCTCTCTCTTGAATGCGGCTTTATTCGATACCTGATAATATTTATACTCAAAATCAACGCTAAAAATCAACAGCAAAACACTCAAATGTGCAGATGCAAATCGACGTAATACATTTAGTACGGGAAGAGAGAAAGAGACAGAAATTTAGTGTTACGTGAAATCCCATAAGAATATATTTATAATTATATTAATCGTATCATGCGTTTCTAGAAGTATATTACTATAAACTCGCCTGGGCTGCGTGCAAATTAATCTGGGCTACGAAGCCAGTTATACTGATTACCTACATATATGGTGATTCATGCCTATAGTTCTTTGTATTAAATTGCATTGCCCGCGATCAATCGGCGCTGCTCCTGACATGCTTCTATTGTGCTAAAATAAATGTATGAACTCTTGTATGAGCCTTAAAGGAAGAACTTTCTGTAAGATATGGGCTATACATACATAATCGATACGATACGACTTGGTAGTAGGTATATTCCTGCGTAACATTTATTTTACGTATTTGATTAAAATATAATCGAATTTATAGCCCAGACCAATAATTCAATCATAGTATAAAATTAGGTGAACATTTTTTCCACCAAACATAAACTTTTTAATTTAACAACGGTTTCAAACAATAAAGGAAAGCGTTGGACTTTAAAAGTTTTTAATTCCATTACTCCAGGACTCACTGCCTAAAAAGCCAAGACTGAATATTTAAAAACTTTGTATTTGCTTAATGCTGTCAGTAACGACACCATTAAAGATTGCTAGAGTAGATAGAACGGGGAAACGACATCAAAGAGGTGCATTAAAAGTAGTCGACTCCAGATTTTAATAGGTATACCCTAGAACAATGTATTGATAAACGGTAAATTATACATTTATTTAAGATGATACTTTTATTAGATACTTCCTTTTACAGGACATATTTTAGTATTGTTTAAGATGGCATCGGCGCTTTTTAACACAATCTCTGAAAAAAAAAACGCATAAACAAATATGATATCTTATATAGTTACCTTAGTATACAGTATGTGTCTAAAACAACGTAGGGCACTTCTAAAATGGTCTTTACAATAATATATCGTAGCTTTAACATTGCATATCTCAACCAAAGTCCAGCTTACATCAGTCATTGCATAATTTAACCGTAAATTAGAGAGCTCAGAGAACGATATTCATTTTTATATATCGCAGTACCATAGCAATCTTCCGCCTTCCGCCATCCTACGCGCTGATTCGCGGTCTCAACTCTAAAACTTACCGGCTCCAGTGGCGGACCAGTTCTGGAGAACGAAGAACAACGATATTATTTGTTTACAATTTTTCAAGCCATCCGTTTCAATAAAACTCAAATTATCAGCGGATCAACTCATCTCCTTTGAGAGCGCTGTGTTGATCCGCTTACTATTATTTCCCGAAATGTTATTGCTAGTGGCAAAATTTACCGGAATATTATTACCAGTAGGTACTTACGATATCAAGATAGCTCCAATTAAAGTGATTTATAGATAATTGTCTAATAAATAAGCAAGTTTGTTATCTTAGAACAACCGACTAAGTAAACTTGTACATCTCATCCCTTATTTACGATTCGTAAGTCACAGTTATATGAAGAAAAACAGTAGTACAAATAAGAGTATATAAACAAGAGACAACATGTTGAACGTCATGTTTGACGTTATGTTTTGAAATGAACCTCTTTCCATGAATTTTATCGCGGTATCGTCATTATCAATCTAATTAGTCCCACTGCTGGGCACGAGACACCTCTCATTTGAAAGGGAGGTAGTCCAAGAGGTAACCATTCACTCATATTTAAATATATTTCGTGCACTAACAACTTATATATGTACCTATAGTAAACTATGTTTTTAATTTATCTTTATTCAGGTGATATACATACATACTCAAAGCCAAAGCTAGAATGTCAAACAAGTTGAAACAACAAACTCGTAAGCTGTGTTATCATTCAATTCGGAGATCAACATGGAAATAGAAGTAAATATACGAAAAATAAATCAACATCCGTACGTAAAACGTTAAGTAAATATATGGAATATTGTATATATCTGTTGGAACCAGAAACACACGTAATCTGCCTACGTATGAGCATGTACGCTTCAGATAGTTTATCTGAAAGTATACAGTGGTATTTACAAACTAGTAATGTATGACGCAAGTAGCTATAAATTCTTTGATTTATGATGAGCTTATTTCACATTCATGATTCGCTCATATATTACTATGGATTAATGTATCGATTATTGGCCGGGCTATACAAAAATGGGGGTGTTATGAGTTTGACGTGTCTGTGTGTGTGTATGTGTGTGGGTGTGTGTGTGTGGGTGTGTGGGTGTGTGTATGAGCGTATCTCTCTGTGGTATGGCTCCCAAACGGATGAACCAATTTTGATTTCGTTTGTTTTTGTTTGATAGGTGAGCTAGTCGGAAGTGTTGTTAGCTATGTTTGATGAAAATCGGTCCACCGCCACAAAATATGTGATTTTTCCATTTTTTTTAAACTTTTTTAAACTTTTATTTCGTAAATTTTAGTATATAAATTTTGTCTTGTAGAAAATGATTTCAGGTACGTTTTATTTTTAGTCTGTACATAATCAGGTACAGATTAAACAGTCTATTTAGTGTCAGTATTGGTAAAAACTATTCATATATAATCATAATATTATAGTGTGAACAGTTTTTACTGGTTACATATAGACGATAGAAAGATCAAATTGAATAACCACAAATCAATATACTACAGTATACCTATTTAACTGTAATATCTGCAGGAGTATGCGGATGACAATTAATTGTTATTTTCATCCCTACTATACTATCAGCTTAAAAGTATTTGGTCATTAAACCAATAAAGTAGTCCAGTGAGGCATGACATTTTTTATTTGTACATTCTCTCATATTATTAAATTAGTACCTACTTATTTTACGCAATTATTCTATAACTAATTTCTATATCTTGGTTTCAGGCGCATGATCGACAGACACATGTATTCGCCGTCGTCGACGAAAGCGGCCTGGTGGCTGGCCACGTTTTTTAGTGTATTTGTCACAGGTACGTATAGTAATGATAATAATGGTTATAATTGCGATTCTATCTAAGGCTGAGACTAAATTATGCAATGATTTGACGTGCGAGCGTGAAACCGAATTGGCTAATTGGTTTAATTGGTTGGTTAGACTATAGTCACAGTATAGTTATACCCATACGTAAATATTAACTCATTTGTTTTGTTCGCCGCGCAGCCTAATATAGCTTCGGGCATAGCCCATAATAGGCTTCTTGGAAGGAAATGACCGATGTTTTTTTAATTATCATCTATACATATAGGAGGGCAAAGCAATTTCGAAAATTCAGTGTCGTAGGTACCTTAATTTCAAACTCGAGGCATATAAGTATGCCCTGGTAGTCTATACGAAATCTTTTACAAAGATAGTTCTTAGATAACCTACTTTCCATGTAAAAAATCACGAGTTTCCCAAAAATCATAAAATCTAAATTATAAAGCTATTTCCCTAAGAAACCCTATCTCGGCCCGCGCCAGTTCGGCAAAACACTTAGGCATTAACCCCTGTTAGTGGAATTTACTTGTGTATCTCTAAATTCACCGTACCACGCTAAATTGTATCCAGACCGTGCTACCGTTCGGTTTAAAGCCTACCCTTATTTAGAGTGCGCGGCTAATACTCGGCAACTGTACCTGAAATAAAAGCCGTACCTACCTAAGCTTAGGTATTATAAATGATTCCGTTTGAATTAAACATAGCGCACAAAAAGACCAGTTAACCAATAGCAAATGAACCTACGGTGTATATTTATTTGATTTTTTATCCTGCATAAGCAGGTTCACGCAATTGTGTAATCAGCTAAGGTTGCCTTTGTGCATACGTTGTTATCAAGCTTCGCGTTTATACGTCCGTTGATGCTCGTGTAGAACAAACTGCATAACATAATGCCGCCTACTAAGCATACCTCTATAATTTATAAGACAAATCTACGGGATGTACCTCCATGTTAAGACATAATTTTGTTTTAAAAATATGGTAGGACATAGCGAGATTTCTCGCTCAAATTGAGCTGCCCGACTGGGGAAGTACCTCCGCCTTACAGAAGACCACCGTGAATCAACAATAGTTGTGATTCTGCGAGTGAGTAAGGTTACCAGAGCTCATTGGGGGAGTGACTATTCTGACAGCAGAGGAATTCCGTTTGCTGTCTAAGGGGTTTGGCAACGCATTGGCAAGCATCTGGTGTTGCAAATGTCCATGGGCGGCAGTCATCACTTACCATCAGGTGAGCCGCCTGCTCGTTTGCCTCCTTATCACCATAAAAAAAAGCTGCTATAGCAGCTCCGAGTTTGGGTTCGTGCCCGGTTGATGGCAATAGGCTAGCGTCTTATTATCATGGGGCCTAAAACATACTGGCGAAATATACATTAGTACACCTCTGCCTAACCCTTAGGTAACAGGCATGTTGGTTTGTCATGTTTATTTTAAATAATTTTCAACTTAAAGTAAATTTACTACGCCACGTTTTTGTTAAATTGACAGTATTATAGGAGTTGTTAACAAGTTTGTAGTTAAAGTAAACAAGATACTCAAAAACTTACTAACTCGAGGACCGCAACTATAGGTACGTTGGTAATATTAAAAGCTTATTCCTTAATGATATTGTGAAATTATCTCGTGTTTATCCCATCGTAATAAACGGAACGGATGAATTTATTTCAACTATATGAATATTAGTTTTGGGATCAAGTATATGAAAAGCTATATACTTTCCAAAATCATATGCTGCTTACATCCCTTGATATTCAATAAATATTGTCAAATGTTTGACGTCAAATATTTATTGTAGTGGTGCCTACACCAAGTACATTTCATATCTGTAAATTTAAATATAATTTATTTATAAACTCAAGTTAATTGACAATTTAACATTATTTCATAGGTAAATAAATTCAATAAACTAAATATTTTTAAAGACAATTATAAATACGTGTGTCACAGTTTTATTAATAATTATTATCACTTAAGTACTTAGTAGTACTAGAACGCACTTGAATTAATTTTACTAAAATATTTTTTCTTCTCGTGACATCGACAAGTTAATACACGTGCCTAAGTAAATTGAGTATTAATTTATTATTTGAGGTAGATTAAGTAGTTCTTACAGGGTCCTTGATAAATTTAAATTAATTGGTAATAAAGAGGGATCCTGAGTTCGTGGAACTTCATAAAAAGTTAATTAGCCACTAGTTCGGTTCAAAACATTAATTACTTGGATAACTTTTGTGTATTGTTTTGGTTTGAGTCATATATGATATAATTATACCTATACTAGGTATGTAAAAATGAGGTCTCCTCCATTTTTTAAAGCGGTAAGGTGACCTTGTGACATTTTGATGGACTTTGACGTCATAAGTCTTGATTACGAATCTAAAGCCACTTCAAAATCATAAACGAAATCAGTCTGACATTTTAGAAGACCTCAGTCTAGATTAGGCTTAGCCAAGATACATTCTAAGACTCGGCCTAGTTTAAGTGTTAGTCCTACATAATTATGAAGTAACTAGTTTAAGTCTATCAACTCAATTATTGTCCCACTACATGACACTGATCTCCGCTCATTTAAAAGAGAGTAGGGGATAGTCTACCACGCTAGGCTAGTCAGGTTTGACAGCTAGGCTATCATACCTTATATGTAGTAATACTTATAAACAAAACAAGCCCTAATGTTATGTGTATATTACAGGTGAGATGCCGAACCAAGGTGAACTGGAACCTGAGTTTCTTCAGGCGTTGGAGAACCACACAGTCACACAAGGACGTGACGTGCATTTCACGTGCGTCGTGAATCATCTTTCTAATTATAGGGTGAGGATATATCACATATTTTATAAAAAAATCTTACGTGCATTTATCATTTTAATCATTAATTATAAACTTAATAAAAGGATGCTCAAATATGGGATACGTCTAAAAAGTCATCATATAAACAGCAACAATTAAAAGAGCAACTAATATAAAATTAACATAAGCCACGGTCACTCTCCGCCCCTCTCCTCCTCCCCCGTAAAAAACCTAGCGTAGCCCAGTCATTGCTCGATTCCTTTATATTTATATACGAAAACGTTAAGAGTAATATTTAGGTACCTTAAGGAATAATATGAATAAAAGGAAATTCAATATTGTACTTCGTAGAAAGCTGCAAATACCATTTAATTACATATACTTGACTAACTCTTCAAACACAAATATAAACATCCAATATTAGCTTCAAGAATTTTGCGGTAAACACATCACATGAAACAGTTGTACCATCCTTATATAACAAGTTGTTTGGAGATTGGAAAGTCAATATACAACGAATACGTAATAATTGTATTATAGATACCGGTATTCAGAAACTTGATCTCTAAGTAGAAAGCTACACAATGAATAGCTTCTACAAAGTAACTTTTCACAAAAGTCACCCTCTTTCTGTAGCAGAAATTAGCACATTTCATCATATTCCCTTGAAACGTTTTATATATTGTATGTAAATATATACATAGGTATAATGATATTTTTTCACAAAATTCCTTTTTTGAAACAAATTATATTAGGTATATCGCTTTGAGCACAAGTCCTTTGAGAACCAATTAATTACTTTAATCATAATAATTATTATTTATTTGCAAAAAAATTAACGCTAATTACAAGTGACACTTGTATTAAGGTAGAAAATAAATTGAGCTCTTAAGGATTAATCTGGTACAAAACATAATATTCTTGAATAGATATAGTAATATTCTCTATAACTATTAGGCTTTATTACGTAATATATTTTATTAAGAGATATTGGGATAGAAGGATCAATTCGAATAAATTTTATCCTACCAGTGAATAAATGTTAGCACTTGTGCATTTATATGATCAGATTTCACTGTAACGTACGTATGCTTAAATCTGCTTACTTGTAGGCTACAAAAGGACGTTTCGAGAAGTGCATTGTGGCATATATTTGGTTAAAAGGATTTGACACGAATTTAGAAAAGGAACTTGAATATCTTATAAAATCTCTGTAGGATTTCCTTGAAAGGAAAGTGGTGTAAAAACCAGGTGTTTTGGTGAAATTGTTTTCAAAGTTTCTTAGGGATTGTGTTGGTTGGAGAATTTTTGAAGCCAATGGTACTTTTTATACTAATAACTGTTTTATGACATCTTATCAAAGTAGCTGTCCTGTCTATTGTAGGTGCGTTTATAAAGCGTCAAACTTTATAATAATCTATAATCAATAATAGTCAGATTATTTGCTTATGTAGAATATACCCCATGCGTATAAATACTCGCAATCGTTTTTACTATAGGAAGGGGTAGAAGCTACGCCATAAGCTCGAATGAGAATCAAACATACATTTGCGTTTACTGTGCTCCTTCGTCCGATGTTAATTCAATTAATGAAGTATAAGTCTATCACGCGTAAGAATAATATAACTTACGTATTGTAACATATAAACTATAATAATATTTCTGTTTCTAGGTACCGACTGTTTTTTCACCGAGTATTTATAGAGAACACAACCGATCGAGCCTTTAATGGCTGCCATATTTTTATTCTAGATATTTTTCTTTATCTATGTATTTTAGGTCCAAGTACAGACAGCTTTTATTACAACAGCTATTTTTTTTTTTTTTTATGAGCCTGTAGTGTCTCACTGCAGGGCAAAGGCCTCCCCACTCTTCTTCCACTTCTCTCTGTCTGTTGCCGTAGAGGACCAATCTTTTTTATATAAGTCCAGCTCATCCCGCCATCTCCGCCTGGGCCTGCCGCGTTGTCGTCTGCCATTAAGTGGGACCCATTGGGTGGTCAGTTTGGCCCAGTTTTCGTCTGACATGCGACGACAGCTATTATGACCTAGAATATTTTATTCACTAAATATGTTATTTACAGACTAGATTTATTTATAGTGGACACGTGTATGTGTATCGACATTAAAATGAATAACAAGAAATAATGTTAGCTGTGAGTGGTGGCCTAGTCGTGTGATCAGTGGACTGAGTTATGGTTAGAAGTTATGTGCGTATTTATCAAATGCTCAAACGGTGAAGGAAAACATCGGGAGGAAACCCGCATGTTTGAGAGATTTTCTCGATGGTATGTGAAGTTTGCCAACTCGCAGTAGACTAGCGTGGTGGACTATAATAGCCGAATCCCTCTCAATTGAGTGGAAACCCGTGCCTAGCAGTAGGACATTAACGGGTTGATGATGGTGAATGTTTATAAAAACATCATTCTTGTTATAATAGTTCTTATGTATCCTTATTAAATTTTTTGTAAATAATAAAATCAATATTATTTATTGAACACCAATAAGACAACAATACAGAGAGTAAAAAAGAACAATTGGTCGATTTATTTTCCTGTCATCAGACCTATTTCAATAAACAAATACAATATATTTATTAAAAGCTAGTTCATTACTTTATTATACGTTTAGCTAAGGAGACAGGAGTAGGCTCTTTAGTGGTATATTTGTAACAAAACCCGCGTGCACTAGATGACAAGCCGAGCATAAAATGAGTGGTCCACACTCCGTTGCATCCACCAACTGAAATGTAAACTTCATCCATCATAAAATCCGTAATTTGTGACGTAGCATTTAGCTTTGTACGTGTGAATAAAGAAACTTTCTTTTTACAAATTTAATGACGTGTCTTTTTCTAAATTATTGTTTTGTTAAAATTATTACGTGACAGGTGTAATAATAATATACAAGTTTAACTGTATGTCTTTATAATACCTGTTTCTTTACTAATTTGTTTATAATACGGTTAGGTACCTATGAAAGTGCAAAATGACTGCATAGGGTTATAAACTCAACTGCCTTTGATACTATAATTTTGTGAAACCGCTACTGCAATATTGGCATGCACTGTACATAATACTAAAACATTATTGAGTGTTATTTAGGCTCTATGTACGAAGTTTATGAATACATTGCCGTGTTATATATCATACAGATAATATAGGTCATGACTTCAGTATACCGAATGCCGACATTTATCTTAATAGACGTATGATTTAGTGCGTCTATTAACTGCTTTGGACTGGTTATTAATTTTACAGGTAACAGGCACAGGTAATAGGTAGTAGTGGTTGCAAATGGGACTGCAGTCTCAAGTTCAGTTCCCGGGTCGAGCAAAATGTTACTCAGTAGCAACTCGGAGGTTGGATTTGTGCCCGATGATGGCAATAGGGTAGGCCACTATTATATGGCCTCTGCTTTACCCTTTGGGGATGACAGGCGTGATGGTATGTATACATATATGTATGTAGGTGGATATTTAAATACCTGGGAAATTGGTATAGTAGTATTGGCAGAGTTAGTTAAGACTAAGTTGTAATTGAAGTACAAAACTATAGCTCTCATTAATTTAATCGGAATCTATCAGAATTATTTCTGTAAATAGATCTTTTTTTTAAAGAAAAGGTTGAGATTTTGTATTATTTTTTATATAAAATTCAATTCAGTTTGGAATTGAAGCAAAAATATTTATTACGGATTTTATGGCAGTATACATATATAGCATACTAATATTATAAATGAGAAAGTGTGTCTGTCTGTTAGCTCAAAACGAAGTCGGTTGAACTGAATCGCTCAAGATAACATTTGGTATGGAAATAGTTCGAATCCAGGGAAGGACATAAGATAGTTTTGTCCCATAAATCATGCTTTAAAAGGTTAAAAAGAGGGTTCAGGTCTATATGTGGAATGAATTAATTCCTAAAAGACAACAGTAAGAAATAAATAAGCAGATTGGATTAAATTACAAATTCAACGCAGACGAAGTCACGGACGAATAGTATTACTGCGTAAAATTAGTATTTTTATTTCAACCCCCCTTTACCCCCTTTCAAAGGATGATTTCCGGGATGAGAACTATCCTATGACCTTCCCCAGGACTCAAACTATCTGTAGGTATACTAAATTTCATCTTAATCGGTTTAGCGGTTGTACCGTGAAGAGGTAACAGACAGACAGACACGCTCGCATATATAATATTAAAAGTATAGATTATAAACCTAGCCATTGAGATCTTTTACGACATCCACGGTAATGTGGTCCACGGTCAATATAATATTCGTCTAAATGAAGGAAATAAGCGATTTCCAGTCTAGCCAGCAGATTGGGCTTAATATCAATATTTTACTGAAAGCGACTGTCAATACACCACCGCAACCCACAACTGGGCAATACCAATATGCTAAAGATAAATGGTCATAGATATTCATATAACAACTGGGATCGACGGCTCGACGTGATTTCCAAACCATGGTCACCCATCTAATTTAGGTGGGTACCCATCCCACCCAAACACCAGATCTGTGGTAGCTTTGTGGTTTGACCAGTGGACAGAGATGTCAAAGATCTCAAATTTAAGCCCAAGTTACGGGCCACTGGCTTTTCGGAAGTTATATGCGTATTTATCAAATGCTCAAACGGTGAAGGAAAAAATCCTGAGGAAACCTACATGCTTGAGAGATTTTCTACTATAGGACTATAGCCTAAACTCTTTCTAATGAGAGGAGTCCCGTGCCCAGCATTGGGACAGTAATGGGTTGATGATGATGACGATGATCCCATCCATTGTGTAGCTTAACCGTACAGGGCGAAAGATGGGCGTAGTAATTACTTACGCATAATCTTAAGCTAAAAGTAGATTAATTAATCTTAGTTTAACTACCTAACATCTTTGATCTTCTTCCAAGCTGAAGGAAAGTTACTTACCACGTTGAAATCATACTCCTCATATTAATTAATGTATATTTAACTCTCTTCAAAATACTCAAGTTGAGATTGGGAATAAAACATACGAAACTGTACGTACTTTGATATTAAGTAAGCTTTGATGCATCTTATTATACTACATACTGTATTATTATTTTGTTGGTTGGAATTTGAATAGTTAACTAGAAAAACATAACGATTATATTCACAAATGACATATATAATAAAGCTTTAAGTAAATAGTAAGTAATCAATATTTGTTTTATAAAGCAATTGAACACCCAGCCCACGGCGCAAAATCAAATAGCCAAGCGTAAAAAATAAGCCTTTAACCGGGCACAATACCAAATTCCGAGCTGGTATTGAAAATTCCCAAAAACACTTACCTACTTAATTCAAGACCAAAGAATGTACATACATATATCACATACCTACTTATCTAAATGTATTTAAATTGTATCTATTAACATGCCATATTTCCTAAAAGTTGAGAAAAATATGGTACATCTAAAACGCCACCTTTACCCAACGTTATACCTACCTTGCTTTTGTCCTAGACCCTATTGGACCCCAGTAAACTACAAAAGTTTAGTCAGTTCAATATATTCAAAAGGTAAATTTACATTACAACGAGTAACCCAACATTTGTCTTATTTACAAACATTATATATAGGCTTCTAATTTACACAGGTAAATCAACATTAATTTGGGTTAAAGCTAATTAACACCAATTTAAATATGTAATAGTCACAAAACATGAATCATACACGATGCTCGAATGAGAGAGTGTAAACATTTAACAATATAAGCTTGTGGTTCTCGTAAAAAGTGGTAGTTGCGACAAGTTCACATTCAACCGGCAGCACTAGCCGCGCTACGCTACGTTGAAACTCCACGGAAATAATTCCCACAAACAATGAAATTGTTACTAATTTATTTTCCAACCGCAACAAAGCGAGATGTCACATGAAAAATGCTTGAAAGCGGTGCGGATGAGACACCGTGCATTCCTCCCGCGAAACTCTACAATTTCACGTGTCGTACCCTCAGTTTTACATTTGCTACAGCGTTTAAGTTACATTAAGTTTCGTCTTCACTGTGAACAATACAAACGATTTAAAACTCGCGAGAGCTCCGGGGAAATGGGAGCGATTTATGACATTAATCCTTGATATAAAATGAAATTTCGCCCCCGTATGCAACAGTAGAGAACGTTTTGTTTCGTAGACATCCGCTCTAATTGCAATGTTAAATTTAGCTTCCGAGAGCTTCAGCTATCCTTGGCTTTGATTAAACTTCATGTGGTGCTTCTATTATAAGAATCTACACTATATCTATGTCAATATGAAGCCAATTTCGTCCTTATTGTCCCAGCGTCAATATTTACATTGTTACTACAGATTATAGGGAATCCAATAAGGCTTTGATCGTATTGTAAAATAATGATAATATTATTTTTAGGTGGCGTGGATTAAGTCAGACTCGAAGGCGATTTTAGCGATACACACAAACATGGTGGCGTTGAATCCTCGGCTGAGCGTCACTTACAATAATCACAATACGTGGAAGCTGCATGTTAGTAACGTGCAAGCAAACGATTCCGGCACTTACATGTGCCAAGTCAACACAGACCCTATGAAAAGTCAGGTAAGCTAATAAACCTAAGGTAGTAAACCTACACTTTGTCACTTGCTAACATTTACTACCAGCGCTCACAAAGTAAGAAGTTATTTCGACAAGTGCGCTCTAAAACTAGATGTTACATTGACAACGAGACGGCATTTGTTTTCTTTTTGAAACGCTGTGATTGCAATTGTAGTAAAACGACAAAATGTATAATAGAGTTCTATCGAGCTGTGAGTTTTGTGAGTTGTTACTAAGAAAATTGTAGGGCAAAGGAATGACTAGTTAAGTACATCGGTACTGTGCAATATTATAAAGGTATATTGTAGATTGTTAAGGAACAATAGGTAACCTTTTTTGCAACTAGGTCAAGTTTATAAGGTTAAGATATTGTATTTCTGTCCTCACAGAGATTACATAATCCATTTACTCAACAAAATTAAAAGTCACTCGGTATACTTTCTATTTTGTTTTTTTCTAAGGGTTTGGTAGTTACAATTTTTTTTTAATTTTCCCCGTAATATGTTGAAGATCTGACTGAACAAACTGGATGCGCAATTTAGGATGTACCTATTTTATAATATAAATAGGTAATTTATTGATTTGATAATAGGTATGAAAGTCTAATTATAAACTTTGTGATAGGTATCAAGGTTCAAAAAAGCAAGTATTTCACTATGTTTTAATACTTTTTTGAAATACTTGCATGTTGATATCCATCACAATGTTATAAACATAATAAGTTGGATTTAACATTAATTTCATTGTCTGACTGTGTGAAAATCAGTCAGCCTTTAAAATACATTCGTGTGTGATGTTTAACTTTAATAACGACCAGGTCCCACGGATTTATAACACGCTTTTTTTGAATTTTCAGAACTTACAGCCGAGCAAAATTTATTCATTTTGCGTTTAATACCTGATATAATCCTATCTAAATATTTAAGTAGGTAATTAATACAAATTTGGCTGTTGAGTTTAGGCATTTATTAAATTACGGTTAAAGTAATTGGTGCAGTTTATCTAAATTGCATGATCTCAATTAGATTTATTATATCAATCGAGGCTAAAACGTTATAGATACGATAATATTATGATAATATCGACAATTGTACCTACTTTATTACTTTGTATATTCCATATTTGTTCGATAGTTGTCTTTTTGGTTATGTACAATAAACAATATATTACATCTATCTATCTAATATATTATTATATAAAATTTACCCTGACGATATTAGAACTCTGCCTCCTCTGCTAGTATGAACTGTATTACAGGTGCCAGTATCTTCTTTCTTTGAAGTTTATACATTCAATTTCAAATATGTAATATAAATTAATGAAATAATGCACAGTGTGCCAATCCATAAATAATGTATTGATTTCAAACGCACACACAATTTGATTACCTTAAATTCAATTATCTACCAAACAAAAGAACCCTAAGTGAGCAACAAATGTAATCCGACAGAGGCAATTATTTTTGTCAGATGGGTCATTTATCCGTGGTGATACCGCCGGACATAGTGGACAGCGTGACGGAGGGCAGCTCGGCGCAAGAGGGCGGCAGCATAAGATTGACGTGCACCGCAACCGGGGTGCCGCCGCCGACCGTGTTGTGGCGTCGGGAACACAACCGACCCATAGTGTTTAGACACGACGGCGGCAGGGAACGAAAAGGTGAGTCCTTTTTATGTATTTTGTAGATACACTTAGGTGTTTCTTTCCGAGCAACGTATGTACGAAATACATGTACCTAACTATTTTTCATGACTGATTTACTAATAAAGCGCATCTGAATTCGAATAATTGTATATAAATTTAGTTTTTTAGTACTGGGAATAAGTAATCTCTTCATGGTAAGAGAAGATAATAATAAACAGACGAAAATAAAAAAAAAAATATTACATTTTTTCATGGATTTTGATAGGTATTATTTTATCCCGACGTATAGGATCTCTTATATATTCATTGGGTAAACTGAGGTGTTGTTTGAATCTACTCCCAAAAAATCGTTTCATTATAAGATAAAAAAAACAATATAAAAAAATGGAGTGGGAAATTACTGTGATCAAAACTCACATCGTTAGAATTGTATTCTAATATAGAAATAAGTCATCGTTGAGCCCGTTATTTCACTCTCAGACATGCATAAACCTTTTTAGTAAAAATTACTGAGTGCTCAGTGCTCGGTCTTAACTCAAATTTGAAATTAGCGTCCAATAAGGCACAATGAAATAAATTAAAAAATAATATTTAATTAAAATTAATTATTATCTTGAATATATTCTCGGTATACATATATTGTTAGTACATTAAATTGATTCTTATACTGCGTAATATTTCAGGGTAAAATGTTATTATGTAATGATTCATTACAAATCTCGATCCTCGTAAAAGTTATGAAGAAATAAATTATACAGGAAAATGTATCGTAATTTTGTAATATGACGGCTAAAATTATTTGCTACGTATTATTAATACCGATGAAGCTATCATCCCGAGACTTTAATGTAATAAGCGACAATATAAATAGGTACATCAAATGCATGGCCAATAAAATATTGTGAATTCTAAGATATTACGAATTAAAAGGCAGATTTTTAATATGCACCGTATCCATATACAGGTACGTATTTATGTTCGTATAAAACATGATTCATTTTAAAAATATTTATTTATTGATAATACGCCCTTTTAAAAAAGACTTTTTAAAATAATTAGGTCTAATTGGGTATTTCTTCTATCTTTTTCGTAACTATTTTAGTCTTGCTTACCTTTGCTCACTAAAGCTTTCATTTTTATGTGAATGATGTATATAGTTCTAACTGAACTTCAGGTTTGGAAATTATGTAATGTTTAATTTAATATCGTGTAATGCTTAATCTGTTGTCTGTTACTGTACCTAATTAATACTTCTGACATGAAGATGCAATTTTGAAGATGAGATATTATGGTGTAACAATATTAATTTAAATGTTTTTATCAATGGCCGCTCCAAGCTCCCCACTAATCGGAGCACCGCATGCGGGTAATTCGACAAAAACATTTGAATTTCGATAGCCAAAAAATATCTAGCCATTATAATCCATTCTCGGGTACATTTTCGCTTTATATAAAAAAGTTACATCATAATAATTGTAAATTGTATTTAAGCGCATTTTCAATCAATTTCATTTATACATGTTCCCAGTTTTGGCAATAATTTTGTAGGTATAATACATTATACCCGACACTATATAGAGTACATTCAATCAAGCAGTACACGAGTTTCGTCTTATTGAAGACAGACGTACTGACATCACAGTGGCAATGTCTTGTGGTCGGAAGTAATCAACAGACTGTATTGCGGTGCATAATGAACTCTACCGCTTCGTGGTCCCTCTCGGTACTCTCAATACACTATCTACATATCTTTGGGCTAATAACTTCTCCTGATGTTAAACAGATACTAGTAGATAGCTGCAATTGTATAGAACAATAAGGATGAAATTCCCGCAAATACACTTCTATTTGTAGGATTTCAATGTGGATGGGAAATTTATTTACGAGCTGTCTATACCTACCGACAACTACTGACTAACATAAGAAAAATACCAGTTAAGTTGCAAGTGTTGTATTGCAGTCATGTTCACTTTATACGATTTCTAATAATAACGGTATAGTAAACGTATAGTATTCAACTTGTCTTATGATCATGTTCATGATTTATAAAATACTCCTCCCTTTCACTCGCCTGTAAATTTATAGAGTCAATATACTATATTTAACAGCTAATTAAAATTGAGTAGCACTTTAATATGACGTAACAATATTTGTTAATGTAAATTCACTCATAATTGAGAACGGAATGTTTGTAGCAATATAGTGTGGAGCAACGTTTATTTAAATAAAGAAATAATAAAATAAAATACAGTATATGATACTGTTTTTATTTTCTTCAATATTTTTCATCAGCTTTATTAACAATTGTTGGTTTTAGTATAAGATATAATTAATAAATAACTAAAAGTAGGTATGTATACTTGATTAGTATTTTGTCTACAATATATGTGTAAAAGCGAGACGACAAATTATTATTTGGCTTATTTCATAATTACAGTAGTTTCAGTCTCAGTTACTTAATTAAATAATTACATAGAAAGCTGTTTGTATCAAAAATACAAAGTTAGCAACAGTCGCTCATTAAGTTTTACTTATATTTACGCTAGAAAAGGTTCAACGTTCTAAGATAGTCTTTGTTTATTTATTGTGAAAAATTATACTCTACAATTATACTATTATGTATAATATTATATTTTTCTTAATTTAATTATAATAACTGGAACTTACTATCACACCCGTATCTTTAGGGGGTTATGCAGAGGAGTACTGATATTACATACACTCATACATTTGCATAAATGGAGCAAAAATCCAAGCACCAAGCAACTACTGCGAATTTGAACATAACCCTTTACTTTATTAGAATGTATTATCTCACAGTCAACAGCTTCACTTGCTAACACAGAACCAATAAGGCATTACTGTGTATTATTTTAAGATTATAAAACATACATTTATAACTTACCAACACTCCTGGACCCTCGGAATGTTAGGTTGATGTTTGAATTAAATGTTTATTCTTTAAAGAAGCAATGTTTATAATGACTAACAAAGGCTACAGCTTTTCTTGAAAGCTGCAAGCAATGAGGATTGAATGTAAAGACTGGATCCGTTAACTATTAGCTTCATTGTACTGCCGGGGCCAGTGAGACGGCGCGGACGGGCGCATCCACCGCCTTAATGGCTCGGAAAATATCCTGATTTGTACGCTTCCTATTTCCTTGCTTAATCTAGCAAGTTCCAAATCAGATGTACGTTTAAGTGGGTAAATTCAAATCATTGAAAACTATAGAAGTTTCAACTGTTACCGTGGAACAAATTACGCTATTATGGCTGCGTTTTCAGTTCCACGGTTGAATGAAAGCCGTGAAAGCGAAGTAGTTACTGAATAGTAATTGATATTATAGTCACATAATGTTTCTTCGTGATATCTTATTAATTATTATATAATATAGGCATAAATGTAAATAATTAGTAAGCCAACGAAAAGGAAAATAGTTATTTTGACGACCCAATTAGTCCAGCGGTAGTTAACACTGCCTTCTGTGCTATGGGTCCCGGGTTCGAATCCCGGTAGGGACAAATGTTTGTGTGATGAGCATAAACATTTGTATCCGAGTCATGGATGTATCTATGTATAATATACAAAAAAAAGTATATTATGTAGTATATCAACCAACTAACGGTAAGCAACGAGGCTTGTGTTAGGGTATCCGTAACACAAGCCTCGTTTAAAATTCAATTTAAATTTCACTTTTAGAAAAGTGCACTTTCAGAGATATCAAAGAGTTGAGGTTTGTTAAAATGTCCTTTTCATTTGTCTTGTAATAAACAGTAGACGTACCAATTATTACAAAGATTAGCCGGCTTAAGAAGCTAAAAATAACTTTAAATTTCTCAAGGGTTTGCAAAAAATTCAGCATAATTTGCGCTTCAGGACTGATTTATAATTTTCATAATAATTATGGATTGGACAAAAACGACAACTGTAAAATAAATTTTATCAAATGATTATTATGTAAAGAACTTACGATGCACGAAACATTTTATATGGTCTCATTTTTTTACGAAAAATGATACGTTTCCTAGGGTTTAAAGTAGTCTCTTACTCTGAGAACTGTAAATAAAGCTTTCCTGAGCTAGTGAAATGAATCTAGTTGGAATGTTTTCCCGTAGTAAAGTCCCATAGTAAAGTGGTGTTAGATATCAATTAAGTACCTTACATATACACATATTCAACTAAAGTATGTTGTCGGGTGTCACTTACAACGTGAGACGTAAAGCTGCTTACACAGATATTGTGTAGCTTTCTTCAACAAGAACTAAAATATTTCATATTTTTGCTTCTGGCCGTAGAATTGTTGAAATGTTTTTACCTATATGTATTTGCAAATATCTGAACCTAAAATGTTGAGAGTACATCTCTCGCTATAGCTAAAATCTAACATAGGAACTAAGCCTACTAGAACCTACAAACTAAAACAACTCAAGATGTCTGTAAACCATCTAAGAAACAGGTAAGATAGTTTACTTCAGATGGAATAAGTTTTCAAAAAAGTTTAAAACTTATTTGAACATTTGTACCTTACGTGCCAAATAACACAAATTAATAAAATTTCAAACGACCAGCCTCTATAGTACTACCCACAGTTAATTAAAAAATACATTCAGGGAAATGTTAATTGCATAACATTTATTGGTATTCGTCGAATGTATTCTAAGAGAAAAGCAAAACCTCGCAACTTTAACTACTAGTTAAATATTTGAATCACCACTCATAGGTTGTTCTAGTTTGTTACTAGAAAGAATTTCTCATTACGCTCTTCACTAACATTTTTTTTAAATAGTTGAAGTGTGAATGAGCACTTCATAACAAATGTTTTACGAGCAAAGGAACTGCAATAGGAAAATTTAATGTACTAGCTTTGAATTAATAATTTTCACTAACTGAAATTTATTGAAATATGCTTTGAAATGTTGAACTAAGAACTTGCATAGCTTGAAGTCAACAGCGTCCGTTTCAAAGAAAAAAATAATACTAGAAAGTTCATTTCCAGCGTTATTACAATAGGTTCAGGTAGGGGCTTAAAATTTTGTTACTTTCCATTTATATCGTTGTGAATATGGGTTTTTCATGGGAAACGCAAGTTTGTCTTCACTTTCTATTTTTCCATTCTGAAATGGATTGCAGAGATAATACAGTATTTCAGTTTTATAAAAACTTTCATTCCATACTAGGAATTTCTCCTAACTCCGTGGGTGCAATTGCAAACATATTTTTTACATACCACAAACACAGACCCGGAACATTGCTCCGTGTGGGGATCGAACAATGAACGAAGCAACTCATAACGCATAAGCAAATCGCTCAGGCCAAGGCTCAACTGTGCCAATCGAGTCGTCATTATAATCATCATGACAATATGGACCAGAAGATTTTATTAATTTCCTTGATCACGTTTTCGGTTTTAATACTACCGCAGTTATTTATGATGACAAGCTGTGTGATTTTGTTGAATTCTTGATATTTATACGCGAACTACAAAAGTTTGAGTAAGAGAAGTTACTCAAAGATGAACATTGACAAAAACAGCTTGTTATTTTGTAATAACTTACAATGGTTTTAGCTGTGTCCAAGGGATACTACGAAAAATTGTATTCTATGTTATTTTATATTTACTAGATACTAATAGCCAGGCTAAAAAATCATAATAAAATATTATGGTTTATAACTTTCTGCACTTCTTCACTATAATAATAAATATCATTTATTTATTTATTTAATAATTGTTTAATGCTATTATACAAAATACAATATATTGTATACAAAATATATAATATTTTAAATCACTCAAAACTCACTGGACAAAAGTTTTCCTCAAGAACGCGTTCAATTGAATTCGCGATTACAAATTGAATTTTTTTTTTAGTTCTACTTCGAACTAGCGTTTTATTTAAGTGGTAATTAATAAGTAGGTTATTAAAATGTCGTATTATTAAAAGACAGATAAGTTTGTTCAATGCCCATCTACAGGCAAACCTTCGCATTACTGACTAGGTATATATAGGTTCCTTAAATTTTAAATGAGTAGGTAGGTACTACGAAACTGAAACTATCTCATTCATATACTAAATTCTTTGTTGGTATGTATATTCAAATTTATACATAATACAATTTTAAACGTAAGGAATATAATTAAGGCTAAAAAAACGGCCAAGTGCGAGTCGGAATCTCGCACAAAAGGGTTCCATACCATAGACTACCAACAATTAATAAACAACAAGGGTAAATTGCGATTTACGATTTAGGACGTATTATAAAAAAATACTTACTAGATCTCGTTCAAACCAATGAAGGTGGCAGTTTGCACGGTGATGTAGCTCATATATATATTTTTTAATTTTATCAGTCTCTTATTGTAGAAGTTACAGTATGTGTAGTTAAACTATTCGGGTTAGAAAAAAATGATAGAAACCTCAATATCATTATTGAAGACCTATCCATAGATACTCCGCACGTATGACGTGTGATATACACATACTGTTGATACTTACCAAGTATCAACAGTATGTATCTATAAGGGTTCCTTTTTTTGCCATTTGGCTACGGAATCCTAAAAATTATGTAAATCCATTATTACGTAGGCAACTGGAATGTATTAATTTCATTTCATTATTATGGTAATACAATTCAAAATCATTGTTGTTCAATTATCAGCTAGACGGCTATACAAATATGTAAATACATTCCAAAATGTTAATTAAATAAATAAAAAATAACAAAATTTTCCTAATACATTACTTAACAAATTAATGTCAGAATAACCCAGATTGATATCGATTTATTTTATTCTATAACTGTACTAATGAGTTCAAAGATCTGATCACTAATCAATAAATACCTACTAAAAAGTAATCGTCATGTCTGCTTTACTTAACCAAAAATACAATTCTGTAATTTTCAGACTTTAATCATTATCACCGTTGCATAAAATCATAAAAACTCGCTTAATATAAAAAGTTCAAGAAACTTTTATTTTCGTTTAAAATTTTTAGGAAATTTTTCCTCACGTAATAGGGAAATGAATCCGAAAGCTGAAGCTTGGCAACACTGCAAAGCGACAACATCTATGGACACTGCTCTCATTGTCAACCCTTCAGAGTGAATTTTCCTTTTCCCCGGGGTGCCGAAAGCCACCATTCAGTTAAAGTCTTTTTTCCAATTCAATCTACTTTGCATTGTCCCCGACACTCGCATGAGGCATTACACCTAGACGCCCCCTACCCTTGCACTTGCTCCCAAGCACTTCTCTACCCGATGGATTTTATTTACGCAAGAGAAAGCAAGCTTTAATACATATACCGCTGAAGACAATAAGGCGCCTCCAAACGAGAAATAAAAGCTTTGAGTTAGTCTCGCGTTCCTTTTAGTAGGATTCCTTTGAAATGAATCGAATAATTCGCGGAGTTTATGCTTATGGACGCTTTTTTATGTGAGGAATACTTTGTTAAGTGTGAAAATAATGATTGTCGCTTGCGGACTGAGATCGTTCTTATGATAATAATGGGGTCTCAAATTTCAATAGGATATATTATTATTTTCATCCCATCCTGCGCAATTATTCAACATTTATTGTGTTTTCGTCAATAAAGTAAATATTACAAAGCGATCGCATTCCTTTAATAGAACGTACCATACATTATTTTTTCTAGGTCTTTACTTTGATCAATAATGAGTTTTTTTTCTATGCTTTCCATCATTGAATTATACATATCTACATTTTACACAAACATTTTATTTTATTTACGGTCGAGCAATTTCAACAAAGGCCGTCCCCAATGTAAATTATTTAACGCACCATATTTTTATTGTTTTATGAAAATTTGTGATAAAAATGTAATTTTGGTACTCTCCTTTCGTAACTTAAATCGACTTCTTCAAACAAGTTTCTGTCGGTTTCTTTTCCATCGGCCCGTCCGCGGCGGGCGGCGACCAAAAAGGACAACTGCCTCTTTCGACTGAATTTTTATGAACTTTTTTGTTTGCTTTTTAAGACGAAATGTAAAGTAACAACACCGGCGGCTGGTTTTTGAAAGGGCACTGCATTTTAAAGGTAACTGTAAATTCTCTTTGAAATTTCATTTTTCTTTTTCATTTACTTTAGGAGTAATATTACGGTTTTATTACAATCGCCCATTATTCTGTGTGATATGGTGTACTTAATATTAATATATAGTTACTTAGTTGAAATAGCAAAAGTTTAATTTGTGATATTATATCAACGACAATTGGGTAAACATTACATCAGGCCTAAGATACACAAAAGTCGTAACCAGACAATAAACCGAAACGCAACATTTATGCTTTAACAATAGCGTGTATCCAAACAATTTAGTAATAATTTTGCTTGGCAAACTGTTACATACCAAATGGAAATTTCGCGTAACGTTCACTGCAGCTATTGGCTCTCTTAATGTAAATGTGTTGTTCGATCAACGCCACTGTGCGAATCGTAACCAATATTTATGCTTTTATGATGAACAATATATAATAATATATAAAAAAATAATGCCATAGCCTATATACATATTTCAAAGAGGTATATCTTGGAATATCCTTAGTATGTCATGTTATTCTTTGTCAGATTTTGAATATTGTATGATATTATATTGCCACAAAGTATTCGTAAAACATTTATTATTGTTCTACGTAATAATATCGCAGTTTGAGACCATCTCTTCTCAACTCCATTTCCCTACAATTGGTACTTACGAACGCAATATCAATATCTCTTCTAAGTCCTTACGTATTGTACTTCACAAGATAACGAGAAAACTTTATTATCAAGTTTTTACTTTGCGTAAAATATGTTAGGTAAATGTTAGCGAGTTTCAGCCGTTTCGGTCAACCCCTACTAGTACTAGACAACTATAAAACTCTGTGTATGATATACATATAGGGTAGAAAGAAATAAAAGAAAAAGCAAGCAAAAAATGAGTGGGAATAACATTAAACAATATCGGCGTCGGGCCGAAATAATCCTTAATACATTGTAGGTAATACTTTATCGGGTACCCAAGAAGGGTGGCTATTGCGTAGGGGATTACCAATTTTATAAGTTAGGTATTCGTGCGAATGTCACCGCAGTAACCATAACGTTTTAGTGGCAGTTTGCCCCTCGTTGGAACACTTCGTATTTTTAATAAAAAAAGCAATATAGTTTTTCACAGCCAAGGAGCGTGAAGGCTTGGAATTTTCAATTTTAAAAATTAAATTGCTTTAAACAATTGTTGTGTTGATGGCTCTTTATAAGTTATTGCGTTGTCTTGTTGTGACAGAAGCAGAAGTTATACACTAATAATTATACGATATAATTAACTTTTACGTGTATCAATAATAAGAGTCACATTTCCTTGAAATTCTCCGTTCCTTATTTAATCTAATAATAAATACTGAGAACTTCTATTAAAAGAAAGACGATGTTTTCTTACAGAAACTGGAGTTATTGGAACCACCAAACTCCGATATACATAATATATTAACCAAATAATTTTATTTACCAATATTATTTTATTACATAAATTATATTTATTGAATTTATTCGGTAGTAATGTAATTAAGTTTGAAGGGTAATCATCATCATCATAATTTGAGCTAAATACTTATGAATAACATAAGACTTATTTAATCCTTGAGGGATCAAGGATTAAATAAGATTGTTATGGGTAATGGAACCTCTAAATTTACTGGGAAATGGAAACTTGAATGACTTGACTTTGTGGAACCCATGTAAGTAACTCACCACTGGTGGTCCTCACTCCAAGATAACAATAACGTAACTACGCTTAGTATTTGAATTAGAGTGAGATTAGTCCACATAAACTTTGGATGTATTGGTAGATTTCATGCACTTATAAAACCTTAATGGACTCTTAAGCTATCGCCAATTATATTATTATTTACTTAATTTCAACTTATGAAATCATTTGTGATTGACTGATTTATCAAAGTTAGGTACTTTGTACTGTTCTGTACCCACTGTGTAGAAACTGATGTTTGCAACACGCATATTATGTTTATCTCATAACGTAATCAGTCACCAAGTAAAGATTTTGAGCATAGACAGGAACAGATAAAAAAATATATTTTTTTATATATTTTTTTTAAACAATGTGGACGGATGCTATACCTATTATAGCATCCACCCAATTATTTTCTAAAAATATGCGGGGTAAAAAAACACTTTTAATCTATAAAATAAAATTTAATATGGAAAGGTACCTAGTACTCACATATTACTTACGGAGATAAAATGTTGGATATATAAACGTGAAAAATACGCCAATGGTGACGGATCGCTATTGAGAGAATCGTTAATTCAGCAATTCCCTCGATACAGAAATGCAATGCCAATACGAGGAAATAAAAAAACCATACGTCGTTTTCAAAATTTTGCATTTTTCACGTTACTACTAGAACTAGTAACTATTACATTTATTTATATGGAGTACTCAGAATTGAACTAAATTGCTCATAGAAATGAGTCCATCGTTTCACGTCTATTGTTATTGAGGATGTACCTACGTTTGTAAATAAAAAGTCACATCTCTTGGGTGGATCTAATGAGTACAATCGTCGATACTGAACTGAGGCCTGGCTTCGTTCTTGGGTTCTCCCAATAAGAAAAACAATCCAGACCTCAGATTTTTACCTAGTTTACTCGGTCCTATTCAACTAGAAAACTTATTATTGAACTGTGGGTGCATATAACTACTCGTCTACTTTTCAACAAATACAAACCTAATTTTAATAAAAATGTATATGATAAACAATCTCCAAACAATTTTCACTTAGAATAAGTCATTACACCATACATCATAGCTCCAAATCCAGAGAGTTTGCGTAATAAATATTCCCCAGCACTCACATGAAACCAACAGCAAAAGCTGGTGTAAATCTGTAGTATGTCACATATATATGTGACTCCAATAATATTATTGGAGACAGTTGCATACATATCCAGTACATATTTTGTTGTGGGAACATGGAAGATAAAATTCAATAGCATCAAACGGATTCAAATCCTACGGATCATCAGCTGTTCGGATTTACTCTAGTTTTTACACCTTTGTCCAGTAAACTACGCACCTTGTGATAGATGGGCTGTTCACACACATACACACATAATGTAGTTTGTATTTTCACTATTTTATGTAGTTTGATTCGTAATAGTAAATTATAGAATTTGGGGACACTCACGAAACATATTGGTTAACATCCATGGTGATGTAGTTCAATTGAACAAATTGTAATTTCAGTGTGAAACGTTGCTATAGTTTAAAGTGTCATGTGCCGTTTAAATAAAATTTGTGTTGTGGTTATAATCAAATTAAATCATTGTAAGTGCTACATGAAAAATAAATGTAATAGTTGTTTGAATTAATTGTTGCATAAAACACAATTTATAGTATAGCCAACGCCTAGTTGTCTATATCTTTTACACTCCATTATATATATATCATAAAGCATTTGAGTATTTTATGCTAAACAAAAAATAAAATTACAGTATACCCATTTATTTTCTTTTTTTTTCTGCTTGTCTGTTTGGCTGTGTGGTGTTTTTGCCATCCGTTTGCTTATTTAGAAGCATAATATATCAATACCTATAATAATATATCGTTATATATATTAAAGTGCTTCAAAATAGTTAATAGTTTGTACCATTGCTGACTTTCCTTTCAGATCGAAGTTTTACGCTGATTTAAAATCGACAGCATTTTAACTGGTTCCCCTTTTTTATATCGAAAATGCATATGTTGACTTCCATTATATCCACATTCGTCCACGAAAAGTTATCAATCAAGTGAATATAAATGACTGAAGTGACGTAAATATAAATGAAATGTTTTGTTACAGACAATATACCAATACATATTTCTGATGTTTCCGTTTTTTACATAATTGAATTCTTTTGAAACAAATTTGTAGAGTAGTTACTACACAAATGAAGTTGCGTTCACAGCAACTAGTGCACGAAAAACGTATACATTGTAACAGATTATTTTGTTAAAGGGCGTATTAACGAAACATATCACGCTCAGTACTCCTTGATTGTAAATACTGCAAGGGATATAAAATGGGGCATAAACCGGCTCATATAACAATAAAAATAAATTAGGTAAAAGCTGGCAATGAAACTTTACCCATTACTCGACTCGCGTAAAACACAGTTTCATGGGTTTGTAAGATTTAATTATTGCAAAATACTAACCAGAACGCGTGTGTAATGTAAAACCTTGGAGTATACAAAACAAATGATGTACGCAGAATGTGACGCAAAAAGATTACATGCATTTTCTTCCGTAAATGCTAGAACTATTATTATAATATACATTAGATTTTTTAGTTGTTTTCGTTTCGTAATTTGTATTTCTCTGCTTAGTGAGTTTATAATAATTACGGCAGTAGATTGAAATTTGATGAAATATGCGAGTCCAATAAATACATGAAACGCCCAATCAATTCTAAATAACACTCAAATATAGGGTCGCTACTTTTGACTCCCTGTACTTGACGGCTCCTTAAAGCTTGGCTGCGTAGATATTCAGCTTTAGATTTCTAAGAAATTCCGTCACGTAACGATACAATAATCATTAACCATAGGTAGTATATATATATATATATATATATATATATATTATACTAGCTGACCCAGCAAACGTTGTTTTGCCAAATTATGGCATTGTAGGGTTATAAGTATTTTTAATGCCAAATCATTAAAAAAAAATTGTTACAAAAAAAATGTCTGGTGAGGGACATCCTTATCACCTAAAAATAGCCTATGACCGATTCTCAGATCTACTAAATGTACCTACCTACAAAATTTCATAATAATCCGTCAAACCATTTCGGAGGAGTTCAGCGACAAACACTGTGACACGAGATTTTTATAATAAGATAGTTTGAGTCCCGGAAAAGGACATAGGATAGTTTTTATCCCGGAAATCAACCCTTAAAAGGGGAAAAGGGGGGTGGAAGTTGAGTGCTTAACAGAGGGTGGATATAAATAAGCGAATTGGAAAAAAAATACTAACTCCACGTAGACAAAGTCACGGGCAAAAGCTAGTTATTAATAAATGCCTTATAATTGTTCCAATAATTGTGAAATTTCCAGTATTCCAGCAATTGCGCGGGCTTGATTGATGAACAAGATCGACATCTGGGCTTGTCTCAGCTACTCAATTAGGTAATAGATTATTTAGGCATACAAATTGATAATCCGAAATTAACAGTAACTCGTTGACCTTGATTGACGCAACTCGACTCCGAAATAATTGTGAAATATTTCAACCGATCTCTAAAACGTTAATTAATAATTCTAAGAGATTACATATTTTACTATTTGTTTCATAATATACCCAATTACTTTCTGCGAGGCAATAAGATGTAGTCATATATACCTAGTCGTTGGAATTCCACGTCTTTTAAAATGTTTCATCATCATCATTTCATACGACGTTTTATCAACAGTAAAGATCCCTTCAGAACAGATCAGCAATCATAATAATAAATTTATATTCGAAACTATCCGCGCTGTGTATCTGGTTTTGGTGATATTGAATTTAATTCTACAAATGACTGGTGCGTCTATCAATATTTACTAATAATAATACTCTTCAATTGTCACATAAATCCATCCAAAACGAACTATATAATATTTGCAGCTAAAAACAAAAAAATCTCAGACCACAAACCTCTTAGTATTAATGGAGTCAATCTAAATAAAGTTAATAAGGAAAAATATCTCGGACTTACTCTGGATAACCAACTGTCATGGAAACCACATATAGAGAAAGTTTGTTCCAAATTATTGAGCCTAACGGGGGTGTTACGTCGAATTGTAAGATGCTTTCCTCATAACGTCCGCTACACTATTTACAAAAATACATATATTTATATAACACATATGTATTTTAGTTCGTAAAATTCTTTTCAAAGACTTACACACACAAATCACATTCACAAAAAACATACAGGTACAAAAACGCATTCTAAGGCGCGCACAAGACTTGCACATACCTAGTATTAGAACCAACTATGGAAAAAGAACAATAATATATGAGGGAGCAAAACTTTATAACTCACTACCGAAAGATTTAAAAAATACACAATCGTTACTATTATTTAAAAAAACTACTAAAATGCCACATCTTAAATGGTCATAAAAACATTTAATAAAATAACTAACTCATATAATTTATTTGCCTCTAGTGTAAACGAGTCCTTAGATTTAAATACTCAGAGATAACAAGTCACCGCACGGCAGCTGCATTAACGCGCCGCACGGTGGTTGACAATATAAGACTTTTAACAACTACCCTAATATATTTGTAATGTTAACACTATACTTGCTAACTACTCTTGGACAAATATGTATAAATCAAATAATGTTTAGTATTTATTTCTGCATAAGTGATTTGTAATCTTTAGAAATAAATGAATTCAAACCGTACATAACACTCACATGGTGAAGGAAAACATCGTTTGGAAACGGAAACCTGCATACCTGGATGGAGAACTATAGCCTGATCCCGAAGCTGAGGAGATCCGTGCCCAGTAGTGAGACAGTAAAAGAGTCAATGGTGATAACTATAAAACACCTTAAATCATAATGCTATAGTTTACAAATATATATCGACTTACAAGACAAATTCAACAAAAACAGATGAACACCTCGGCAAGAATATTTCCATTTTCATTTAAAAAATAACTGCATTATTGTAAGTGTTGCACTAAAGTGAATAGCGCTGTTCTATTATAAATTGTAAGCGGTAACTGTTTCGAGATGTTAGTAGTTTTGCGCGGCGCGGCCCGGTCTTGGGGCCTCCAAATTACCGCAATAACGGTAATTGCAATTTGCTGCTGAAACTACCCACTGTCTTCATTCTCTTCCGTTCTAATGTTGATATACTAGCATTGCTTTGTACTCCAATCATGGACGCTTGTGTTAAAGTGTGCAATAATTGCAACGCTTCAATGGTTTTGCACGCTTTAGCAGCTATGTTGCCTTTATTTAGTTTGTTTATTTTTTATATTAAACGTTGCCGTTCATTAGGATTTTCTCCTGTATTGTGGGTGTATTCACAAACACAAATTTTCACATATATAAACGCTTGGACACGAAACAACTAACTACCATTAGACTGTATAAATATCTGCTCCATGTGGGGATCGTACGGCAACCCGTGATGCACAAACCAATCGATCAGGCTCTGCGCATAGCAAGATGTTAATTGTGTTCCTAATGTTATGATAGGTTGGATAGAAATGCACCGATATACTTATATTCCGAGCGCCGTTAGTTTGATATTATGATAATACCATTTTCATTCACCTAAGAATCGATCCAAGTCCTCACTTTCAGCAGTCGCAGTCAGCAGTTTGGGACCGATAAGGCAGTCAGAATAATTAATAGAAAATAATATAAACACCGCATGAGTTCATCCGGATTTTAGCAAAAAAAAATTATAACTAAAAATAAATGATTAAGTAAACTTTTTTTTTAAATTGTATTGTGCATTTTATTTATTTAACTTTTATTTATTGTGGAGCTTCGTTGGCCCTCGTAAAATCGGACTCGTATAATCAGAGTACTTCTTTATTTTACAAATACTTTGCTGGAACCCAGCTCATTCGAAATTAGAACGTAGGAAGTAGGAACTGATGGTCGTATTTGCTTACGGGTTACAGATTGGCGACTACGGCTTGGTGATGCACAGGTTTTTGAATTAGTTATCCGATACATATTATGTTTTATAATTTTATTTTTTTATTTTAATATTTTATTCACTTGCACCACCGGTCGATGTTATTATAATGACTACTTTGTGGAATAATAGCTTATGTTAAGCGATGATCATTTTGCGCAGAAGTGACGCATTATTTCCCTAGTTTATCTTTCTTTTTAATTTTAATTTCCATGTGTCATATCGAAGCGAATGTATACAATCTAATGGAAGAAATCAATACACAATCATACATCTTTTTTCATTCTTGTTTTATTCAACAAGAAGACAAGTTTATATCTATATAATTATGTTCCTTCCAGTTTAAGCTTGCAGCAAAGAAGCTGGGTTTTAGCAAAGTGTGGGATAAAAAAGACCTAGTGCCTAACACTCTTTTTACACGAGCAAATTTTACGAGAGCCAACGTAGCTCCTCAATAGACAAAACTACTGGATATTTTCATTTATGATACCAACGAATATGTCGATATTAGTTATTCAGAATATTTGACAGACTTTTTCACTAATAAACATAGATTGTCAAGTTATTCGATATCTATTCATAAGAAGACGTTCAAATGAGAAGCCTCCTGTTTTAAAATCAGGTGAAAAATTATCACTCACAGAAACCTCATCACAAAACTGGGTAAAAAATCGCTAAGGATCATCTAAGAAGCGAAATTGGTGAAATGTACCAGTTTACAACACCAGCGTGGTATAATATAGGCTAACCCTCCTCAACCTGAAAAGAGATCCGTGTCTGAAAGTGTGCTAGGATATCAACTACCAGAAACTTCATAGTTCCTTTAAAAATGTAAAACACAGACCGTATTATTGTTAATCTTTCAAACTACATCGAAAAAAAATATTTTTATTCATACATTTATGAGCCAATAAAATACTTAAATTTTGTGTAGAATGTTTCTCCTTTCCATTCAAAGTTGTTATATCTAGTTCCGATCATTGAAAACAAAACAACTTCTGATACTCAGCATGGTAGAATGCATTTAACTACGAGTATTCATGACTGAATTGAAAACGCTGAAGAAAATACAAGTTGATTTTGGGTTCCGCAGACGTTCTATCAAATATAATAATATATCATACAGACATCTAAAACAGAAGAAATGGATTATAATATATTTTGCAATTATATTATATTATGCACTTAGTTATAACATGAGTACTCTAAACATTTTTATATTTACATATCAATTGAGATAAATTAACACACCTAGAAGACACAATACACCTGGAAGATAAAATAAAAAAAATGTTACGAGACAAGAAAAATACCGAGAAAGAATTATGATATATAGTATGAAAAACAAACAACCTTTAACTTATTGTTTCATAGTTAAACAACGCCAAGGCGCAAAACACAGAACCCTCAGTGTGTAGACATGACTCTGGCTGGAACGGCTTTTTATATTAAATTCAAATTGAAGATAAAAGTTAGAGTTTGAGAAGTAAATGTCTCAGACGTAGAGATAACAAGCTCCAAGGCTCTTAGAGTTGTTTGTTATCGATGTTTATATCATTAGGTATGTCTACTAAGTCTTGTTATTGGAATAGATTTTTACAAGTTCTCCTATGTAAGTTTTTATATTATTAATATGTTACTTAAAGGCTAGTAATGGAGATACAAAACTTTGCATACAGGTTTAGATCTTGATACTTGATCGTGATCTAAAGCATGAATGCATGCATTTCTCATTTGCTAATTTTGCATATGGGTTCGACTCTGATATTTCAACATGGTACTAGGTACGTTAATATTTACCTATTGTCCTTTAGTTCTGATTTTTTGTTTGCATACAATTTCCGCCACAGATCACAGGTTGGATCCCCACTGCATGAAAATTCAGGTTTGTGCGTATTTTATATGAGATTTTTTGTTTGTAACTCTCGACACAAGATGATACTCTTGTTGCCACACAACGACGTTTTAAAAATGTACATTTAATTAAATTAGCGGTGGACATTGAAATGTAGCTTTACACACAGGAACAATAGGGGTTAATGGTAGAGAATACAAGTCGCGTACAGTGGCCGTAAGCGTCGGTTAGCCAACTATTATTACTAAAGTACTATCCCATTTATCAGCGCCACCAATTTGTTCCTGTACGACTCAGCAACACCACCATATTTCATGTTAGTACTCGTATAACATTTATTTAGTTCCTAGAAGACTATTCACTTTATTTTTGCACGGAAGCACGGAAGCACGGATTTTGAACGGGTGGACATGGATGGTAGTGCAAAAAGTTAAAACTGTAACCCTAAAATTAGGTTTAGAACAAAATTTGCTCACTCTTAATATATTGTATCTGAAACAAAGCAACAAAACAAGGGAGTGCCTCAGTACGTCTCTGACTTAATCTTTGGTATGCCACCAAAGATTACATAACATATAAAATAAGTACTATATACAATATATAGTACCTGTTTTTGCTGGATTGTTCTCTATATGACTAACTTAATGGAACCGGGCCTTTTCTTTAGTCTTCACGTTTCATAAATGCATGTGAAGCTTATTTTGCAATGATTAAATATTGTTTTTATTGATTTAATTATCCATGTCCAGCAGGGGACGTCTAATGGTTGATATGATGATGATGATTGATTTAATACGTTTTGGAAAAGTCAGTATGGAGAAGTCAACTAAACGTATTATGCTTGGTAGTAGAAATCTATAATATTGTATATATTTTTCTAGCCGCTGATAATACAAAAACAATTAAATATTATTTAATGATTCTAAAAGCCGTCATTAAGTATAAAAGTACTTAAGAAATTTATATAAAAACGCGAAAATACCTACGCTATAAGAGACTTGATAATTGTTTTGCGTTTAACTGTTATTCCTTTCAGACTTCAGTTAAGATTATTACGATCCGTCTGTTCAGTGAATGTTGCGTCTTAAAACACCAGAATGTTTATTACTTTCGTACATAATCGCCGTCTGACATAGTTATTTTCTGTGTAAATGCAGTTAAGTTTTATTGTAAGTACACTAAGAATGAAGTATAAGTGGTCATAATATACTACTCTGTGTATATTGAAGTATATCCAAAACCTAAACTTATAAAATCTTTTATTAATACATTTCATTTTATACACACGTTTGCACCTAAACATATGTAATTAATATATAAAACGGATAATATATTTATAATACACTGGTTGTTTTTTGAAGTATATGGCTTAAGTTTTTCAGTTCCAAGCAGTAAACCTTTGTTTCGTCACCTTTCATTATATTATAGACGGCGAATAATTGTCCTTTATTAAACTTTTTCATCATTTTACTGTTGACCTTGACGTACATCGTAATTGAAATTTCTACGTCCATGTTTAAGTTCTCCGAACTTACTTACAACAATTCTGCATAGGGCTTCAACACTGAAAGCCAACCTGTCAAGTCTGAGCAACTCCATTGTTGACTTAAACCACGGCGAAAAACCACAGTCATAAAAAGTCCTTGACTGAACTTTTTCTACAATAAAATTCATTGTAATTTCTGTGTTCCCAGAAAGCTCCATTCTTAAATTCAGCAATTGCTTTATCATTCATTGTAAGTAGCTAGTTCTAAAAACTTTCAGTATTCCCTAGAAGTACTTGTCTTCGAGACAGTTTTCTATATAATCGAAACGAACTAAAATAAAGTTAACAATCAAGGGTACCTAACTCACACACACATACACTGACTTCATTTTTATTTTAAAAGTTAAAGAATATTAAATATTGAAGAAGAAAGAAGATTTACATTTACTTCACATAAATTATTGTTTGAATTTAAATATAGTCATACTAATGGGATATATGTTAATAGTTTCTGAGAATATAGCTATTTATTGGCGCAACCATCAAGAAGATATTCTTGTACTCTCTACGACAATTAAAAGAATGATTATATTTATTAATTTTTTGTCTTTTTTTTTATCGCGTCCCAAAAAGATTAATTTCACATATCACGGACACATTTACAATCAAAATGTTATTGCATAATCTAACACAGTCGTGCGTCTGTCTTT
Organism: Craniophora ligustri; assembly: GCA_905163465.1. Classification (NCBI taxonomy): domain Eukaryota; kingdom Metazoa; phylum Arthropoda; class Insecta; order Lepidoptera; family Noctuidae; genus Craniophora; species Craniophora ligustri. Next base: position 8,403,453 of record LR990965.1, on the reverse strand, counting down.
ACACTTTAAATATATTTATTTTGATCTGCAATCGTAACACAGCCGCACAGAAGCCACTACCTTTGCCAATTGTGCCGAAAAAAAACCATTCTAGTTTCAAAATAAACAACAAACTACATACCAAATAAAAATATTTCTATCAAAATATTGATACTCAATCATACAAACGAACTAATAACACCACCCTTCTATAATACTCGTTCGTTATCAAAGCAAATAACAAAAATAGTAGACAAAGTCATAGCAATAATTGTGAGAATAATGTGGAAGTGAGCTGAGGCTTCTATTACTAAAGACAGAAAAATATCGCTATTTATTAAAGACAGCTGAACCGTTTAATATGGCTGGCGAAATAAAATATCGATGTTTTTATTTTATATTTTTTTGAATAAATCAGAAAAGTTTGTGATATATGTATATATATATTTATATTATTTATATTATATATATATATATATAATTATATTTTATCACAAACTTTTTAAAATACAAAAGCGCAGTTGTAATTATATCCCAGACTAGCAGGTTGCATTGACCAGAAAACTAGATAAAAACAATCTTTGAGCAAGCGAGATGTATATCGTGTCAAAATTTTAGCTTAATTAGTACTTAACATTTTAATGTTTTTATATCTATAGACTTACCTCTACAAACTTACATTTAGAGTAGGTGAAAATAAGAGAACGTGTTTTTCAAATGCGAAGTTAAGTTACGATGAAGTTAACTGCCTCATACGTCAAGTGGTTGCAAGTGATTTGGTGAGCGTGAGGTCTTAAGTCAAAAAAAGGGTCATTGGGGCTTTCTATAAAGTTCTCAGAAGCAGCTCGGAGTTTGAATGTGTGCCCAGTTAAGGACAAATGTTGTTGGTGGATGTACAGTAATGTACACCGTACATCGATGCGAAGACACAAGCGTGATATAAGTTAAAACGCTTTTGTGCCTATCGAGCGTATATAGAACAAATAATGACATTGGTTATTTTTAACCTAAAAATATCCAACTCAGTTAATTTAAATCTTCCGTTAAGTCGCAAAAGCTACTTTAGTACTAGTAAAAATATACAAGTGTGTTGATTTCTTTGATATTGCAACCTTTTAACTGCCGAAACTTTATTCTGGTGCTTCATTTAAAAACCGCTTATTTTTGGTTATTTTGGAGATAGATATTGAGCCAGTAGGATTAACCTTACCAAGGGCACTTGCGGGTTCAACCTTTATAAGTCCATCTTTAGTAGAAATGCTGGGCAATTTTAGACCATATGCCTGCAATCCATTACTCTTTACAACTTTGTCTGGTGTAAATGAAACTGTAAGATACGAGCCTCCTAATAAACTGTTAATTGGTGGAAGATCAACCATCCGATATGAGCAATACGTCATCGCAATATGACGTCACAGTCGGTTCAGGGGTTAAGCGAACAGCTTATGTGCCATGAAGCCCCTACTATCATCAGTCACGTGGTACAATATATCCGTAAGATCTGCATATATTTGTTTTGAGAGGGTGTATTTGTGTGTGTGAGTATTGGGCCATTTAGATACAACTCGCAAAACAGAAAATAATACTTATCGCTTGTGTGTGATGGAATTGATTTTATTAACAACGCGTCCAGGCCTTATCAAATAAATTACCTTTTCTATACCGAAAACCTAAAAGTTCTTCGACCATTGATCAACGCAGGCTCAAATTTTCTATTTACTGTGACTTAGTTTATTATTAGTTAGCTTGAGACTTTATGCTATAGACTCAGTTTTTTCCAGATAGATTACCTTTCCAGTTAATTAGATTTTAGAAATTTCATCGTTATACTTGGGCCCATTAATTAATTAATTTTGCTTCATTTATCATTATTGTGAACCAGTTTCATTTATTTTATACTTATATTATGTAGATAAAAGGTACAATTATTTTAAGGCTCTTTTGTAATAAGTATCTATCTATTGAATTACAAATTTACTTAATTACAAATTTGGTATTATTATTAAATTTGAATAGTAGAATAGTAGTAATAATAGAATATTTTTATTTATATTTGTATTTATTTAAAGGATACTTCACACAAAATAATTCGCCCGTTTGTATCGTAGGTGCTTTTATTTTAAAAGTTTTTACACACAATCACCACGTCAATAATTACTGCCTATAGTCCATGCAAATATTAATTATCCTCTGCGAATACGAATGTGCCTTTGACACAAGAGCTGATTATCGTCGTTACTGACTCAATCAATCATGACCAAAATTTTAATACCCTTAGAACTTCAATATTTTAATTTGTAAGGACACTTTATAAGCATACATCATATTTACTTATCTAATAGGCACAAATACATGGGAACCAATATCTCAACATTAAAGCCCCAGACTAGATATTCCCAAGATAGTAAGTAGGAATATACGTTCGCCGTTTGCCAATACAGTGTTAGGTCAATCCCAATCTGATAATGGGGCGAGCTTATCGCCATTTACCGGGCACGGTTCCAATCCCGAGCCATAATGGAAAATATCCCAACACAAAACCGCAACGTTTAATTTTAATTCCAATTTTAACTATCGATACAATGTCAAGATGTCACATCCCTCGGGTGACCGGCGCTGTAAGCTTCACCAAGTACAAATAGAGAATAGTGGTTGCAGTAATAATGGGTTGGCGTATCACAACTGCTAGGAAAGCGTTATATTTATATTAAAAAATGCCCTGATGCAGTATTACACAACACGAGCGCTTTGTTGACAATTTAATATGTTTTATACGTACACATATGTATACATATTTCTGGTTTACCCATGTGTGTGAAATAGATTACAAAGGGCACAAAACAAAGTGATAGTTTCCAGTTCCGCGCCAGTAATTGCTGGGTTAAATCATAGCCTGTTCCATTTGCTTTATTTTATTTCGGCACAGCTATTAACCGTCACTGCAGGCTTTTGAAACTCAGCTAATATTAGGGTGTAGAAGCTTTATTTAAAAAAAATACCGTATGTCACACATTTATCACATGCTTAAACAATGCTGAAACCAAGTGCCATTGAGTAAATATCTTTTATTCTCTGAAAAAATAAATACACGTTGCTTTAGTAAATAAATTCGATCTTTGTAGTTTAATATAACATTTATTGGGTCTCTCTTGAGAAAGTACCTACCTAAAATACAGGGACGCTTATTAGTAATCGGATTGGATAAATACCTACTACTAATTTACTTGTTCGCTTTGGTATTTATCCGAAGATAATAATACAAGTAATTTGTACAAGTTTCTTAATCTTAAATTATATGTATAATAAAAAATATAAAAGTAAATGCTACCGCTTTGAAGATTTCCAAGAACAATATTAAGAATTGGAGCTAACAAAGCAAATATGTATAATCAAACAAACATCAAAAGCGTGGAAAATACAAGTTGAAGTTTTTTTCATTAAAACAAAACATAACAAGCTTAGCATATCAAATGCTTAAAATCAAAAATCAAATAAAACTATTCACTTCAGTTTCGATTAATACTCGTAGTAAGTACTAATATTTGAAACAATGTCGGAGCAATATTAAGCATCTGGCTTCAACGAACAAACGAAATTACCTATATATTTATTGTGATAGGGTTGTTTTGATCTTTGATTGAACCATTAAGTTGATTGCTGTACTTTAGAAATTCAATACTAAAAGTTGGGTAAAGTGTTTTAATTATCGTCTTAACTCTGTGCCAGCGAGCAAAGTAGTATGAAGTTTACGAATTAAGTGAAATATCCGCTTCAAACCCTACACAGTTGACTTTTAAAAATATATTGCAAGCTTTTTAATTTTGCATCAGTAATAATTTCATTATGGCGTCACTAACTACTAATTAAGAGTAATGATTTGAACTGTAGTATATTTGTTTATGTGATTATTATTATGGTTGTAATTACGTTAAGTTTGTTTTACTGTTTGATTCATTCTTATAAATGATGATTATGAATAAGAATAATAAAATTTGAAATTAATAACAATTGAAAAAGGTATCAGGGGTAACTGTAAAATACTCGAACGCTGTTCAATTTTAATTAACCCTCTAATATAGTGCTGCCGTGTTTAGTTTGCAGGTGACTTTACTAAATTAGAAGGCAACTTAAATTTGAATAGCATTTGAGTATTTTTTTTATGGAAATAAGGGGGCAAACGGGTAGGAGGCTCACCCGATGGTAAGTGATCACCGCCACGTAAGGACAACTGCAACACCAGAGGACTTGCAAATGCGTTGCCGGTCTTTGTGGAAAGAAAGTATTTGGCTATTAGTCTTGTATTGAATTGTTTTTATTCCGTTTTTCATGGTTTCATATTTTTATTCTTGTACTCTATTTATCTACTAATTGTAGTACCTCTTATTCATTACCATCACAGCGCAATAAGAGTTATACAGAGATATACCACTGTTGCTACTAGTACCTAAATTACTACTGAATATTTCATAGAAAACCCTTTTGCTATCTCTAAACTACCGCTCAGCAGACACTCTTGCATTCACTACCTAGTTTGGAAGTTTCATAATTATACTTAATAATTGTTCGGATTACTTGCGATTTCTTCAATGACTATTAATTGTTACTATTGATTGATCTTAATACTGATTCAACGGTAAATTTGATTTGTAACCAATGTATGTCCTGTGGAGTCTAATATCTTCTCATTAAGACTGATTTTGCAACAGCTCAATGAGACGGTTGCAAACAGCTGCAATTGCCGATGTAACCGCAGTCTGGATGTTATTAGGTAATCCAACAGGACTAACGTACTTAACTGAGCTTTGTAATGATTGCTTCTATCGAACATTGGTGATCGTAATTATTCTCTGATTGATACCCATTAGTAGGAATAGATACAATGAAATAAAATATTTATTGCTTTTGGGTTCTGAGCAAGTTTTTTGTATTACCTGTAGGTTTGATTTCGCTTTAGAAAAAAAAACAGATTATTCTAATGAAAATTAATTTTCTAGCAGAAGTAGCCTATAATATAATAGATTTGTGGACATTTAACAGCGAAAGTCTTGCTTACTATAAAACGTTTTTTTAGCAGTCTGGAATTTAGCTTAAAATAAATAAGATGCTACCTCTGAAGAATTTGAGGATAAATATAGCTAGGTTCCGAATATACTCGTATATATCTTCAGTCCAGATACGTGAATATAGGTACAAAATACTAATGTTATCTTTCTGTTATAACTCGTATCAAAACATGTTTACATAAATCCCTCCAAATACCTACCCACATAAGTCGGAAGGGTTGAAAGATTCGCGCTGAATTTGCGACTAAAATAGCTGAGTCAAACCAAAGCCCTGTCAAGCCCAAATTGGATGAATCACGAGACATTAGGAATGTATCGTATACATTTATTTGATAAAAGCGTACGGTGAACGTGTCGGGAATGTAATAATGTGGGTATAATAGCTCTGCCAATCATGGTCATGCGTTTAATATGTTGTGCTAGTACTAGGGCGGCTGTCACCGTATTAACGCGCTGTAACAACGTTTAATCATCTCGGCTTAGGACTTCCTAAATTAGTTCCTTATGCTACGTATGTCAGATTTGGAACGAGATTTAGTTAATAGCATCTTAGTATTAGTGATTATTCGCGTTTGGGAATCGCTGTAGTGATTAAATTTATGCATGTAATTGTTACTATAATTGTGTTTCAAAACCTAAAGTCAATATCTTATCGTAATAATAATCGTCTACTCATAGAAAATATGTGGTCTTGCATCATACTTTGTAACCGAATACCTATTGTAACCAATAGACTACTAGACTAGGATTACGTCAGTCCTTTTAGGTCATTTGATTAGTGTAAACACGATATTTTCATATGTAATTATCTTTTTATATACAATAAAAAATCGCAACTGAAATAGCTATGTACATAATATGAAGATAAACATAAACACATTACACCTAACAATGATTTTAGAGACAGGTAAGTATAAATTTTAATATTAAACCCTCAAAATGTTTACTATAATGTAACACAACAGAAATATAACATTACGGTCGGGTTTATTGTTATAATTTTCATTTTCGAGCCTTTTACAACCCCAACACTCACGGTTAATATAAGTTAAAGTTAGTTTTATCTCTATTAAACTATCAGTTAGTTTGCCCACAGATACCTAATGAAAGAAAAACACATCAACGTTGTATTTACCCGCGGTACGTGTATTACCTGTACTTTAAATTTATGGTATATAAATTCGAGCGATGCCATTTGTTTTAAGGCCAGCGATTAAAACTCTCGAAGTTAACAAAGAGTTTAATCTCTTGTTATGATGTTTTGTTTTTACCCTTAACTTATGTAGTTATACATTTGTCGTGTTTTCCAAAGTTACATATTAGGTTACATTTATTTTTATACATTGCAAACCACTTTCAGAGTTCAATAAATAGGTGGTAAGAATCGAAGTTGACATGCTTATATGAAAGCTAATTTAATATTGTCATGAACGCAGTTCTCTAAGTAGGTACGTGCTTCTCAAGTACGACGTAAAATACTGAGAAAATATACCCTATTTAGCAGATACACACAAACATAAATACACGTATATTATACAGGAGCGTATAAAGTAATAGGAAACAGTGCGAGCGTTATGAAAACCTTTATAAATTGGTTCCGCACATAATTTAATTTTCTAGAACGCGTTAACTTAGTAAATAAAGTGTTATTTTTACCCAGCTACATGCGCCGACTACAACGCGAACATAAGCCTAATGGATTTAGCGTGTAAGTTGCATTTAGGGGACTTTGTATATGCAAAATAATCGCAGTAGCTATTCGCAAGCACGTTATCGTGCAACGAGCATAATAAACTTCGTTTTTTCCTCTTCATTTCCTTTATGAAAGCAAATGAACTGTGGGATGTCTTAATTAAGTCAGTGGCATACACGAAACTCGCCTTAACTTGATTCAACAAGTGAGTTAATATAACTAAATTAATTTGACTTCGCGGTGAACGGATCATATCAACACGGCTAATGATTCTATTCATAATGTTCATGGGTCAAAGTTTCAATGTTTAAGGAAGAAGCTCTGATTTCTTAATTAAAATCATCGTGTAAAAAAATACCGAGTGACTGATAACCGCGTATTTTGGCGCAAGCTGGATGAGGGAAATTTATTTAAAATAATATTAAATTTATATAAAAGCCAATACCCGGACGTTTTTACAAAGCGCCATCTAGTTGCGACCTACGCCCGACTTGGTTCTCTCGGTTACGAATACTAGATACTTGATACATATAGTTTTTTTAATAACATACTCGTACCTATTATAATAGTAAAATTCATAACTAAGATACAAATGACCATGTTCATCACCCAAACATTAATCCTTACCGTGGTTAATTTTAGTGATTTCGAATTATTACAGACAACACAACAATTTTATATTAAGTCCATTTGTCTTCACAACAACATACATTAACTACCATTACTAGACAATTTTTACGTTAAGCTCGAAGCAAGTTTAGTAGTGCAAGTAAATATCGGTTACGGTTGCATGCGGCTGCAGCGCCATGCCACCCGGTTATTATGTAAATGAAAGAAAAAGCCCTGCCCAATCGGCCGAATCAACGAATGCGCTTCCAAAGTGTTCATTAACATAATTTATTCGCGCCTGTCAGTGCCGGTCTTAAATTTGTGGAAGGCTATTTTTCAACGTGGAAAAATTGTGTAAAGCGGTCACGTATTTTTTAGCGTCAGAGGATCCGTACGGTGTAGTTTAATAATGTCATAACCAGGGCTGAGTGAGAGGCCCGCGATAACATCGAAGATACATCGCGACCCGCTCGGATTTCCAACAATAATTTATTTTATGTGTAAGGTCTCGTCTCGGTTACCGGCATGGATGTTTTATGCACCAACGCCGAATGAATATCAAAACGGTATTAATATAATATTTTTATAATTTATTTTCATATTTACTTATTATTTACTCTAACAAAATCTGAGTACATATCTACATTACTATTTACCTATTCGACAATTTCTAGTAGCACATACGGAGAACGCAAACACCCGAGAACTGCAAAATTACATTGAGGGTCAATAACAATGGTAATATAATATAAGTAATAGCTTTGTTATGAACTCAACATATTATTGAAATTTGACGGGCATAAGCAACCCCATCACTAATATGGTAGATTTAATGCCCTTTAGCGTTCTCTATCAGTCAACAATATATTATTGACTCAAATCATCTTGAAACTTGCGTGGTTTAAGAACCCTATATATCTCCTCTCTCATATCTATCTCGCCTTGTTCGTCTTATTACGTACGAAGTTCATCGCCCACAAACGATGTGACATTGTTTTATAAAAAAGGATTAAAGATAAAGACGATATAAAACATCTACTATACGTATTACAGTTTTTCAATAGATGTTAAATAGCTTAGTGCCAGATTGAAAAGGTTTTGTCTCCGTACCGCATAAACCAGTTCCTATAACCGTGCGTGCAGCCTGTCGTTTACTCGTTAGTTATTAGTTAAGGTCGCATTCTTTTTTGGCAAAAAACCTTATCACAATGATGTTACGAGATTGTTAATAATCATTGCGATTATTTAATAAAATCCTTTATAAGCCATATTTATAAGGTGGAATATCAAAATACTCGAAGCATAATGCTAAATAATGTTCCATTTTCTTTAAATATCCACTAATATCCGTTAAATATTTGATTTAACATACCATTATGTCAATATCCGCACAGGTCAATCTTATTTCATCTTCACCTCATCTTCATCTGTATTAGGTCCAATGTAATACGGAATAGGTCTTTTACAGGAGCGATCAAAGTAAAATCAAATTATCAAAATTCTCAATGACTATTCATGGATAAAATGTAAAAAAAATATTACTATAATAAATACCATTGCCCCGAAAATCAAAATAATATCTTTTATGAGGCTATCTAAACATAAACAACACACTTGGGAACTATGATAACAAATATTTTTCAGACCGCTGTAGTTCAGAAATAGGAGGTAGGGCATCGAGAGATTTCTCGCTCAAATCGCTGCCCGACTGGGGAAGTACCTCCGCCTTACAGAAGACCGCAGTGAATCAACAATAGTTGTCTTTCTGCGAGTGAGGCTTACCAGAGCTCATTGGGGGAGTGACTATTCTGACGGCATGGGAATTCCGTTTGCTGTCAGTTCAGTAACTCCCTATTTTAAGAAACCTGAAAGGTTTCTAAGGGGTTTAGCAACGCATTTGCAAGCTTCTGGTGTTGCAAAATTAAATATCTAAGGGCGGCGGTCATCACTTACCATCAGGTGAACCGCCTGCTCGTTTGCCCCCTTACCATCATCATAAAAAAACGCTGAAAAGTGTCAATTGTTTTTAACTTGCTTTAAACACTTTAAACTAAAAAAACACGCATGCCATCAATCAACATCAAACCATCAAATTAAAGAAATTTCCAATCTCAAATCTCCATACGCACGACATATTCCAAGATAAGTAGGCACACATTCAATTTTCATTCCTGGTCAAGGGTAAAATGTTCATGGGCATATCATGCTAATATCATACGAGGGTAAAAGTGATCGGATATCTCCGGTCATAATACTTAAGTGCCTTTATAAAACCTGACGATATTTGATACGGACTGATACGGGGGATGAAAAATAAAAATTAGCAATAAAATAGGATCAGAATAGGTCACGTATAGAGGTCACTATATTTTTTTCCTACTTCTATTATATTACACATCGTAAGATAAATCATACATTAATACTGATACCTTAATTTTGAAACAGTAACAAATTGACAATGAAACTTGATCGACGTTTATAATAAAAAGACAAATAAATCAATGTGCCAGTTATTATATTCAAATAAATAAAATATAAAAACTGAATATACCGCTGCCTTAATATGTATATACATATTAAGAAACGAGGTGTGTTACGGTTACTATGCGGTTGATATGCTACATAGTGCTTTTTTGTTAATACTGTATTATAAGTATAGGTATATATTATACAGAAAATAAAGTAATATCCAACACTGCGCTTAAACCACTTAAACATTGAGTCGAATAATAAACGCTAGTCTGCACTACGCTTTACTATAAATAATGTAACATTTTTTATTGATGAGCAAGTGTGTGTTATTCAAACAATGAATTTGTAATAAGTTCGGGTTGTATACAAATATCGAGATCGAAAACATTCAATACAAAATAAATCAAATGGTACAATGTGGTTTCACTGCTTTATTTGTTTTGTGTTATGTTGAATAGACAATCATATTTTAGTAAACAATCAAACTCAATAAAAGTCATTTAGCGGCATCTAACTACGTGCAACATCATTCAGTTGATTTCGACTATACTGCCTATGTCTTGTTTTGTGGTCCTTCATTTTGAACTTTAATATAATATATTAATGATTACTGGTATGTTTAACCACAAACTGTAGTTGCTAGAACCTGTGATAGTCGTCTATTAATATGATCAGTGGGCTGTGAAGTCAAAAATCTCGAGTTTAAATCCTAGGCACGCTGACTTTTCGATGTTTTATGCAAAGAAGTAAACAGAAACATTGCGAGGACTTGAAAACTAGATTAGCGTAGTAGAGTAGCTTAATCCCACTCGAATGAGTAAAAACCCGTGCCCAACAGTGGGAAAGTAAATGAGTCGATGATGATGGTCAGATTCGCATCTCTATGAAATAATAATTAGACATTATGTATCATCCGATTATCCGATTGTTTTTTTAAGTTGCAGCTTTAAAGTTATACTCATAACATTATCATTTCGGTCACGATCGGAATATTACAGTCGACAGAAGCGGTCTCCTCTTTTAGATTAAAACGTCACTTGCAGATGAATTTAAACAGGACAGCCACACAGGACAGTCATTAAGTTATGAGAATTTCAATTGAAAATTATCCAAAGAAAAAAATCATGTACCGACATAAAGTTAACTGAGTTATTTTAAAATGTTAAATAAGTAGAGATATAAACTCAAAATATAGTTAAACAATTCAGTTTTATTTATTTTGAAGTTAATAAAATGAAGTTTTTAATTATCCCTATAAATAATTATATGTTGGAAATAAATACATTTTAAAACAGAAAAGGAAAAATTAAATTAACTAAATATAAAGTAACAGAAAGGCTAGAATAATTGGAACTTTACAAAATATGTGTACTTGTATAACAAATATTAGGTGAAGTATACAAATCTTGGCGAGTTTTGTAGTTACGCAGTTGTAGCAGCACCGATATGATCTATGGCTAATATTGGTGCTGGTACCTACTGATAATTATCAGTTGGGAGGTAGGGAAATTATCTTATATATAAAAATCTCGTGTGTTTGTCGCTGAACTCCTCCATTTTTGTATTTTTTTATGATTTGGCATTAAAAATACTTATAGCCCTAAATTTTCACTCTTATACCACCAACCCCTATAATGTGGCAAAACAACGTTTGCTGGGTCAGCTAATAATCTGTAAATTTTACATTGGAACTGAACTTTACGCTTAGTAGTCGACCATATCAATGCCATAATAAGGCCATTCTTACGACATATTAATACTCCAATTTTACATAAAATAAAAAAACTAAAAACGTTGACATCACCGCCATCTAGCGGGAAATGACCGGGAACAGACCGTATGTTCCGGCTTATACTTTTATTTTTACTTTTTATTTATACTTTTTACATCATTGTTTCGTAATTAACTATTACTAGTACTAATGACTAGCTGTAGTCACTCAACTCTACTATGCCTGAGGCCCTAAGTTCGTTACCCAGTTCGAATAAAGTGATATTAAGTTTTCCTATGTAATTTATAATTCTCAGTTACAGCTTGGAGTTTGAGTTTAAGACGGGAAAAAGTTATTTTATTGGTAAATATAAATATAACTGCTTCATTGGTCTAGTGGTCGTAAACTACGACTGCCGAGCAAGAGGCGTTGGGTTCGATGCCCAGGCCGAGAAAAGTGTCATTGAGTTTTTCAATGAAATTCTCAGTAGCAGCTCGTAGTTTGGATTCGTGCCCGGTTCATGGCAATAGACTCGCCCCCTATTACATGGGACCTCGGCAAAATGTGGTTGTACATTAAAACACCTCTGCCTAACCCTTTAGGGACGACAAAGTAATGGTATGTCAGGTTATGTTAATATAGAAAATTTTCTAAGCACGATATCACATCACAACCACAAATTGTGCGTTTATACACTATAACGTTGATACATGTTTTTCAAACCACTAATGATGATGTGTGCCTAATGAATGGCAGGTCGCCATTAATATCGTCGGCCGCGCTAATGTCCGGTTTCACGCATCGACTGCGACTAATTCATGCTCACCAATCTGTCGCTTTCAACATATCCCATAGTTCGTTTATGTCCGCTTTTACTCTACAATCTCTTAATTACAACGACTTGTCGGTCCACCGCGAATTAGGCAAATAGTTTTTGAACGCAACTGTACCGATGCACCGTTTAACTTAAATTCTCGATGGAAATACAACGTTATGCAGTTAGGTTTTAACTTGCGCTCGTATTTAAAAACCGTTAAATTTTAACTGTTTATTAAAAGTGCACTGTTTATTTCTATTTTGTTTGACTGTATTTTGAAACGGAAAGCTTTTCTCAGTTTATCCTTGTTCCGGGAATATTAATTAATTTACTATATTTTTATTTTTTATTAATATATTTAAATTATATACGTTGAATACGTAATGTCCGTGCATGTGTGGAAATGTAGAAAAGATACGTATTTATAGTCCGTACCCGCCTATTATTAGGTACAGATAGGCAGGCACATTGTGGTTCCCGCAATAAACAGACTTAATAAATCATAGGTAAACTGCGCTAAAAGGAACTTAAGCACAATACCGCAGCAGGGACTCGTAATTTCCCTCCTCCCCCCACGACGTCCATATTTTACAGCTCTTTTACCCGTTCATTTTTAAAATACGATGTTCGACAAATTCACTTAATGCCGCGTTAAATGAACCGTGTTCGCATAATAAAAGATTTTATACTCAAAAGCGATTTCAGAATGGACGATATTTCCGTGAAACGAGAAAATGCCGCACTCCACGTCGTCGCTTCATCTCGTCCCTAGTAACGTCGGAATATTTTTTTCGCGCTCGAACGACTCCGAATTCCGAGAGAATAAAGTTAAGAAAACACCACATACAAATAACGCTCAGATTACTTTAAATACTCTGGTAAAGCGAGCGCAAGGCTCGTTTCCAGATAATTTATTCGTTTATTAAAAAGTCTCGTGAAATTTTATTTTATTAAGTTCGCGTAAGTCTGTGCGAAACATTTCATAATCCGTGATGTCCGTTCAAAGTTAATAAAGAAAACACGAAATAAACATTTCAACTTTCGCCGTGCGCCGCGCCGGCTAGCTAACACTGGCTAATTACTGCCCAGGAGCAATGTCAAAAATAAAACTCGCTCATTTATATGGCCATGATATGGTCGGCTCATCATCAAAAGTCTGCATAGTTTGGTTTTCATCACGAGTTCTTTGCCTAAAAGGAACTTTGTTTTAATAAAAAAAAATACAGTAGGTACCTACCTACCGTTTACCAGTGTCGAGTAGTCGATTTTTTTTATTAGCAGGCTATGTTTAATAAAATTTTTGATGGCTTGATGGTCGCAAGCACGACGAGTTCGATTTCTAGATCTAGCAAAGTTTTAACGGTATTTACTATAAATTTATTGTGTATTACATTGTATATCTAATATTAGATTATTGTGTTTGTTCCACGCCATGTGGCCATGGGACTAGTTGTGTACACTAGCCCCCACTATATGGGACCTATAAACATAGGTATACTTTAGTTATAGATACATTAGAACTTCTTTCCCCAACCCTGCGTAGTGGAATTGTATATGTATCTCCATATCTGACGCTAGCATACACATCCACCTGTTAAAGCACCACCTGCGGTTATTTGTTTTTGACAGTTCTTGGCCATGTTGTAGGTACGTATTAAAAAAAAAGAAAATATACTGTTTCCATTTACCAGTTCCGAAATGTAGAAGGTATGATTGATACTTACTGCAACTTTTATTAAAAAAAAAATATTCATGGTATTTGCAATTGACACCGTTTTACCGTAATTTTATTCAATTAGACATATTCATTATCATCAACCCATTAACGTCCCACTGTTGGGCATGGGTCTCCTCTCATTTGTGAGGGATTAGGCTATTGTCCACCATGCTAGCCTACAACAGTTTGGCAGAATTCACATTCCATCGAGAGTACCTCTCAAGCATGCAGTTTTCCTCACGATGTTATCCTTCACCGTTTGAGCATGTGATAAATACGGGCCTTGGGTTTGAACTCGAGACCATCTTAGTTCACTGGTCACACAACTAGACTACCACAGCCAGCAATTGAACCTATTACAATTTTATAAATTATATGTATTTTACCATTTGTAAACATATTTATTGTATGAATTTGTATGCAAGATATGTACAAATTATGTATTTCCCTTTTAACAAATACATGAATTGGTGCTTACCTATTTTCTTAAAATAAACCCGTGAAAGTGAATTCCTCTGTATATCCCTATCACAATCCTAAAAGCCTTTTAGCGCATCAAATATTCCCATGTGTGGTTTATTTTTGTAGACGTGCGTTCTAACCTTTTGAATTGATTACGTAATTTATAATTTACTGAGAATTCTCGAATTTGTGTACTGTAAATAAAATAAAAATGTTTTTAAAGTGTTCTACTTAGCTACGCTGTTCTCATTTCTACGTGGAAATGAGATAAATGTATAGAATGCATTAGCCGGTTATTCTTCTGCCTCGGCACAGTGAGAACCCGTAATATTATGTCTCATTTATTTTAAACAGAAAATAATTTTACTAAAAGGTTCTATGACTGTAGGTGTCTCGATTTATTTAGCTAAAAGTTTAAATGGCTATAAATTCTGCTTAAACTGAAACTGGGTTAGAGTATTAGATATTTTTTGTGAGCCGATTTTAGTACATTAGTAGTCAGTAGATTAACTCGAAAAAACCGAAGCCAGTAATCGCCTTCTCCCTCGTCTTTGTAGACTTTCTCCCATTATAGGAATATAGGGTGGACTTCCAAAGAACAGTATCGAGGTACACTTGTTAAATTTCATGGTAGGCTATGTTTGACTAGTTGATATCAATACCATCTGCACCCATAACGAACAAGAATAATTGGCAAATCAGATTTTCATAAAATAAATAATACGTTCGTGTGTCATGGGCGGAGCATGACTGGTCATCTCGGCGATCCTTGGGGGAGACCTTTAACTAGCAGTGGACGTCTAACGGTCGATATGGTGATGATGATGATGTCATGAAATAGATGGAAATATGACAGGTCATCTCTTTCTCGCACGAACTGCAGTCGCTATGCAAGAGAGCAACTACTAATCAAACCATTTGTTTCAGTGGTGGATACCCATAGAGGGGAGACTCTGGAGCTAGCTCACGTGCAACGAACAGATATGGGGGCCTACTACTGCATCGCCAGCAATGGCATCCCACCTACCGTCAGTCGACGGTACCACGTTGAAGTTCACTGTAAGTCTAAATTATCTCATGTGTTCTGAAAGTTTTGCGTGACTGTACCTAACCCTAATATACATGATTAAATATCATATTAAGTACTATATTCTAGTGTCACTCAAATGTCATTTGAGGATTCGATTACTTGTGGGTTTGATTGCTGCACGGATTTCATATTTGTTTAGGTTTTAAATTCCAGAAATTGCGTTTATATAAATCACTATTACTAGTGATTTATATAAACGCGAATAATAGTGATAATAATAACACTATAACAGCTTTATGTTGGCCTGTCCTTACCTAGGGGACGCACGCATTAGTCATCCTGTAGGTCAAAAATAATATTGGTAACTCAACGATTCGTCGCACGGCGAATGGGTGGAACGAGACCGGTGGGACTGGGGATTTGCGTATGCTACTTGAGATTCCCAAAAATACATCAGACGATTAAAAATCACATATAATAGCATATCAGTATCTTACAGAGTGATTACAAAATATCTTAATATAATTGATTAATTATTAAATGAATTAATCAATAATTTCAGAATTGTTAGTAAAGATAACAAAAAAATGCAAAACGTCAAATAGTCAAAGAATGTCATTAAATTTGACAATAAGGAACAAAAATTATGATACTGACTAGGAAATAATATCAATAGTATTTGTTTTTGTTCCTTACATATTTTATAAATAAATAATTATAAATACTACCACTGCGTTCATTTTAAAATTGCTAAAGAATACATTTTTTAAACGTATTGACTGCTACTCAAAATTGTTTCTTTTCTTCAAAATGGTTACATGAATTGCTTTTTATGAATGTCAAAAGATCCGCCCGTTCGATTACTTTCTTCGGAGAAGAAGGCAAGAACGAGGCCGGGGAAGTTTCACCAAAGTTATTATTCCGTTCAAATGTTTTACTTAAGACTTAGAATTTACGATTTTCTTAGAATTTCTTTAAGATTTACTGAAGTTTTGCTGGCTTTAAAATGGAACAATGTAAAAAAATTGGTTTTACTTTTTTGCGTTCAGGCAGTGGTCAATATATTTTCTTAAAAAATTCAAGTCACTAGACTTCAAATACAATAATCGATTAGGTGTCGGCTACTATGTTGTTTAATAACCTTCTTCATTTTCTGTAATGTATATTTTATGGAAATAAACTATTCACTTTATCCTACTCCGTATTTTGAATAAATAGTTTGTCTAATTCTAACCTGATCCCTAATAATACTGGAATTCACTTTAATTAAAATAATTCTGACTTAAATTTATTAAATTATTACGGTTTTATGTATTTTACAACAGTCATAGTAATAGTTTATTAAAAAGTAGTGACAGTAGTAGTAGTATCCTCCACCTCTTAACGCATACAATATGATACTGAAATTTTAATTAGCCAAAATATTAATATAGGTCTGCAAAGTGATAGGCACTTTGCAGACCAAATTCGGTACCAAATATCCAGTTTCAGATATTTAGATTACCAATAGGTTATTCAACACTCAATTACGTAAAAAATACTAAAACATCTATTCCTTACGTAAATGAGTATAAGATGGGTTCTAACTTGTAACTGGTACTTTAATTTCGATAGAACATTCCAGATGAATTGACTGTTCACCCTTTACAACGTTTCTTTAAGTCTTTATTCACGACTCAGTTAAATTGAACTAAAAGCTTATTTATCTGGCACACGTCGCACGAATGAAATTTCTTTTTTTTCAATTGGTGCTTAAAGTATGTGAGTTAAAAACAAAAGTGTTCGAAAAACCAATTTTCGTTGAGAACGTATCTAATAAAACTTAATCGTTTCAGTAAGTTTAGTAAGTAGGTCGTTTTTACTTTGTAAATCGTAATGGGTGGGAAAAATAAATTAGTTTTAGAGATTAGTAATTCGAATTTTTATTGGAATCATTTTATTTGAAGCTCGCAAGCTGTTTAGAGGCACTCGAGATAGGGTGTGCCACAACTGCGGCGGTGAGTGATTCTTGAAGCCCCGATCAATAAATAATTAAACGAAATACTTATTACAACTTTAATTTAATGTTTTTGTCTGTCCAACAGTTATACCGCAAGTGAAAGTAACTAATCAACTAGTAGGTGCACCGCTTGGCAGTGATGTAGAGCTGCAGTGCTACATCGAAGCCTCTCCCAAAGCTATGAACTCCTGGTACCGGGAAGACGGTAACTGTAATTATTCCAAGTTTTCCTCATCTATTTTAATCTAAAAAAATTATACTTAATTTTAATAGAATAAAAAAATAGAGATCTTTTAAAAAGGGGAAGGAGAATTGCTAAGTAAAAAGATATTTCATAATCCGGCCAAAGTAACAACCACGTTATATTTTTTTAAAGTACCTACTTAGATAATACTTTTCCTTTTTGAAAGTACTACACTACTCTTAAGATAAATATTATTTAAAAACCTACCATATTTTTTTTTACATACACAAACTTTTGGAATACGTAAACGCTAAACGTTCTTGAAAGACATTAACAGAGAATTTAATTCACAATTGTATATTTAAGACACCGATAAAACCCCTTAATCTAAGTCTATATCTTCGAAAGTAGATACAACATACCGACCATGCTATTTACTTACGTAAATAGAAAAGCCTGCAATTATTCCATTTTTCTTTCTATAAAGGGCGAACAATAGACAGACTAGCGTTAATCTATTATATATCTATATATAGACATATTATTTCCTTTTCTTGAGAAAATGCTTGCTGTATGTAACTGTTATTATCAAAATACAAACTCAAACTGTCCCCAAATATTCTAGACTCTAAGTTCACTTTCAAACTCAAACTCAAACTCAAATCATTTATTTCAATTAGACCAATACAGGTGCTTTTGAATTGTCGAATTTAATTGAATTTAGTTGCACGGTTCCAAAAGGTAGGTCTTATGGAGAAGAACCGGCAAGAAACTCCATAGATACTCTTTTAAACAATATAAAAATTACAAATTTTTTTGCTTTCGTTTACAATGGTTTAGGTATGGATATAATAACAATATGAGAATGGTGCAGATTGATGTGAAACGTACGTATTACATACAAAGGCAATTAGACTAATAATAACCACTTTAGATTGCCATAACATGTATGAGCCGACCAGCCCCAACTGACAGCACCCGTTCACGAGCATGACGTGTGTATCGGCGTCGCTCTACTCAACCATGTTGTAGGGAATAAAAAGACCCGACACACAACGCCACCATCAGCAGGACATTTGAGTGAGCATGACAAGCTCAGACTGCCTGGCAATGGGTAGGCATTTCTACATTTTACAAAGACAGCATCAGAGCCAACATCACTCTCATATTTTACAAACTAATTTATTAATTTAATACATGTCAGTTTGTAAAAGTGTATAATCAAACATGTCAAATTGTAAACGTGTATAATTAGTAAAAATGTCAATATAAAAAAGAGAAAAATATAAAATAACAATATATTTTAAAAAAAATGTATGTAAGTATATAATTTTCATGAGGCTAGTGAGCCTGTGGAGCTGGACTAGCATTATGCCAAATGTTTTTATCTAGAAGATAATCCTCTAATTTGTAATATGCTTTCTTGCATAGGGTCGACTTAACAACTGATTTAAATTTGTTTTCTGGGAGGTTTAAAATTATTTCTGGAATTTTATTATAAAACCTAACACTATATCCCACGAAAGAGGTATGGACTTTAGCGAGACGAAGCTGTGGCTGCATTAATTTTGACTTATATCTAGTATTATAATTATGCAGTTCACATCTTTTGGAATGTAGTGATATATTCTTCCTAACGTACATGATATTTTCAAAGATATACTGACAGGGCACAGTCATGATATTTATTTCTTTAAAGAGTTCCCTGAGAGAATCACGACTACTTAGGGTATAAATGGCCCTTATTGCTCTTTTCTGCAGTATGAAGACTGAGTCTATGTCTGCAGCACGGCCCCAGAGCAATATTCCGTAAGACATGACGCTATGGAAGTAGCTAAAATAAACTAGTCTTGCGGTTTCAACATCCGTAAGAAGTCTAATTTTTCTAACTGCATAAGCAGCTGAACTCAACTCAACTTACATACATTTATTTTATTCTACAGCGCTATTAAGCGACAAATTGACCGAGAACCCGAAGCTTCGTGTATCAGAAACTATAATGAACGAGTATTCGCTGTGGATAAACTTGACGATAAAGTCTCTAGCGCTGGCGGACTACGGAACTTATGTGTGCGCCTCTGTCAATGCGCTCGGAAAGATGGAGAGCCAAGTCAGTTTGCATAGTAAGTGGCCAATATCATTATACGTCTTAGTTCCGTGTAGCTGCTGCAACTTAGTACATACAAACATGTATGTATTTGTTAGTTTAGGTAGCGTAACCAGAAATGTTACTCCTAACAAACTTGTTACATAAGTCCACCACCAAAGTTTGCTTATAATTCCAATTAGAAAGTTGTTCTAATCAAAATATTTAATCTATTAATCTAATTATATAAAAACATATCAAAGAAAGAAAAAGAAAAAAGTATATGCTCAAATTTCATATCATCATTTTCAACTGTTGTATTCCCCATTAGTGAATCTATTTAAAATACAAACATTACTTATATAAATATTATATGGAGGAAAAAAAATATTGCAACACCGCCACAAAGTACGGAAAAGTAGTCATGTAGTCTTTTAACTTAACTTTTCTTTACAATATTGTACACTCTATCAAGCTTATTGGTTCACATCCACATATGGATCGGTCGATAGTTGCATGTATACCAATTAGGTTGTTAGACTGTATTATAAATCGATTTCATAATCGATTATGCGTCATCTAATTCAGTATACATCTGTGCTGTGGTTTGGTTCACTTTTCATTGAATCGAGACATTACTTCGTGTTATATCAATGATGCTTTCTTACAGGATTAGAACTGAGCATGAATGGCTTCGGGGCCGAGGAGCCGATGGTGTCTGGAGCAGCATGGCAGCGCGCGCGCAACTCACCGTCTCACCGCGCCCGCCCAGCCGCGTCACACGCCCACCAGTACTTCCTCACACAACATCTGCCACCGCAGCTCTACGCTTTACTCCTAACTGTGCTACGATATATACATACTTTCTAAACATTTGTACTATTAAACAATGGTTCAATTCATACAGTTAGATTTCGGGTGATGACAAGATTCGTCCCTTCAATGTTGTTTCAATCATGTTACAGTTCTACAGTTCATTACTAAGCTGTGATAGTCTATGGTCTCATAGTTTCAATCTTTCAAAAACTTGTTAATTTATGTGAAACCCTAGGAGATATATAATCAATACACAAACTGTATCTGATTTTTTAATTTTATTTTGCTCTCAAAAAGGTACATTATGTCTATTATACATAATACATATTGACAGCATAAACTAAAACTTTATCTAACCTATAATTATATTAAACCTATTTTTCTATTGTCAAAATTGTACATTTCTGTTTTTATACGGAACTACATAATCCAAAAATATTTATAAAGTGGATCGAATATGTTTTTTTTTAATTATACATAATTGGTGAATTCCCCAAGTCCGTTTTACATCACCGAACCACGGCTGATCTCTATAAAAGTCAAAGTATGATAATATTAAGCATGAATAATTTTATACAGATAATAGACTATATTCAGCATGTATTGCTGACAACTTTATTTTTTTTAAATTTAATTTTGTTACCTGAGGAGGTCAGAAATAAATGTTTTTCTTTCTTTCTTTACTAGTAAATAATGAGAAGTTTAAATCTTTGAGGTTAACGTGCCGAGAAACGTATAAATTATACTCTTGATGAAACTTAATACCTGTAAAAAGCCATTAGGTACTATAAATAGGTATGTACATAAAATAAAAATTGGTATATTAATTGATGATATAAAAAAACACTCGTAATACGTTGAGAAACGACCGTAACCGTTTACCGGTTACCGTTTTACCGTAATTAAATTACAACATTTGCGGTGAACCTTTTCCGGGAATACACAATAGAAAAGGCATAAATTATTCTATAAATTTATGGTTAGCCTCTATATAACCTATTAGGTTTCACGTGCATTTCCCATAAATTGCATTTCAGTAAAAAAAGCGAAACATTTTCATCGTCAGTGCAAACAATATTTTATTTACGAATCGAACTGTGTAAATCTTTTGAAACCATGAAAGAGATTTTTTATTTGGTATTGAACCATTCTGTTATATTCGGATAGGTACAATACAAAAAATATATTGAAACGATAAGCGTATTTATTCAAATATGAACAAAACGCTTAATTACATGCGAGTTTTTTTTCAAATTCGGTACATGTATTTAATAAAACAATATTATGAAAAAAAAAAACCAAGACAGACACTCGGAAACATCAATTAATAAGTATGATATATTGATAGAAAAAACCTAAATAGACGATGAGGAAATCAATAGCCATATGAATAACATCACAATTGTAATATCCAGATTTCATGTAAAATCTAATTATAATAACCGATTAAAATATATAACTGATTAGAATAAGTTACGATGTAAGCAACTAGATATATTGTTAGAAACATTTCAAATTGTCGATCGATATTCATATTGTTTTTAAACCTATCTCGAAATCTTGTGCTAATGTTACGTTGACTTTGACAATAAATGTGTAATTTATGAAATATAATATTGAAATAAATGTCCTTATGAAAACCTACTTTAGTGTGTTGACTTTAATTCCTAAACATTAGAGACTTAAAGCTAAATGTGAAAAAGGTTTGTAATAAATATTTTAGAAAAATGTAGGCGCAATACATTACAGCTTAAAAAATCTTACTTATTTTGATGACAACATTTTTTTTTAAAGCTACTACTTAGGCTCAAAACCTATTTAAGTACAAGTTTTAGTACGTAAGGGAAATAGGACGCAATAAAAATTAATAGCTCGATCGCACATTCTATAGATAACAATTTTAAAGCCAATTCAATATCCAAAGATTCCACTGACCTATCCCAAACGAGATATTGCAAGACAATGACGAATGGTCGATCCGACCCGCTAATGCATTTTTCGTGTTGCACTTGAATTAATGGGTCTCCCGTTTCATTTCATGGGGCGCGCCGGCAATGGGCGGGTTTAATAACCGTGAAAAGGTCGTATAAAGTTAATCATTTTATTTGACGTGAAGTTTACTGGCCGTTCGTTTATCTCGGTGCGATACGTTGATACCACCTGCCACTGAAATATCCCTACTTTACGATAACGTTGCAGTATATGTGAATTTTAAAGCGCGATGCAGTGGCGTCTTTGATATTCCATAAACGAGTGCGGAGCTTTTCATAAATGCTTAAATTTGATAGTCATTTTTGATATACTGTGAAAAATATAATCCAATATTTTTTAACCTTTGTACAAAGTAGTAAATAATATAAATATTACGATAACGAAAATTACTTCAATCATCTACTTAATAATTTATAGACCGCACCATCATAAATGACAAGCTTTTGCTCGAAAAGCCTCTTAAATGGCCTTCAAATTATGTAAAAATATTACGAGGTTCTTCTTAGACGTCCAATCGTCCCTGAATCCCTGTTTTCAACATTTTACAAGTTGAAAACTTATTAAAATTCTTTCAGTAACCTTTAACTTTTGTTTTCTGACAAAACCTTTTAGTTTCGTTTTTATTACCCAGGATACCTACTCTTACATAAAAGTAAGTAACAACACCAGTCAAAAAAATACAAGCCAATATAATAATGCGTAGGTACGCGTAACCTTATTGTGTACTTTCATATATAGAGTTGTCAAGGAGGTATATACATAATTATATGCCTATCAGACTTATTATAGTCAAGTAATTTACGTGACAACTATTCATGTAGTTTTGGATTCATATCTAATGATTATTAAAACGAATGCTAGGGGCGCGGTATAACACTCAAACTAAAAGTTTCATCAACATAATTTATTCCGGACACTCGGCCGAGTGGCCCACGCGGACTCCGGAGCTATTTTTTTCTTTATTCGTTCAGGATACGCTCTGAATTTTGGGCAGACGATATTTCAGAGGGAACTTCAATTGTGCAACGCGGTCACGTAGTTTTTTAGCGTCACTCGAGCAGACATGCGCCTGAGTTTAATAATGTCATAGGCAGCCCCCGGCGGCGGCGTGTTTATGTGCACCGCGATCCTGATAGCCACCAACGAGTAACTGAATATCAACTGCTTTTAGAATAAGTATCGGAGAAGATTATCGATCATTTGGATTCGAGTCTCTAACGAGGCTATTAATATTGTATTGAGAATAATGGTTCTGTCGAAACCTTAAAATTTATTTGTTCTTATAAACCGGCGCTCACACTCATCTCCCGCATTCCTCATAACGCTTTTGGAAGGAATCGATAAATATTTGGAAAACTGCACAGAGTCACGATCGCTTGCTCTGTAACCAATAAATCCTATACAACGCTGATAAACAAACGCAGCCATTGTGATTTGCGGCATTTTGTTACATTCGTCCGCGCAACCAATGCTGTCATGCGACAATAATTCTTTGAAAACGCTCCTGACAGTTTTGCCGCAAGCGACGCCTCTGCACTAGAATGGGATTTACTATGTCATACGAAACGTTAGCGGTCGACGAGAAATTTTTCACAAAAGCCATTCAAACAACACCGATGTTAGCTAGCTAAACGGACATTTATAGCTCAATGTTCTATAGCGGCTTTTCTCCGTTGTTTGTAGGCAAAACGAGATCGAGGCTTTTTGTCACTCGCAATTTACAAACCAAACAATAAACATCAAAAATAATCTCAAAATCCAGATGAATAGCGAACGCGGGCGTCACGAAGGAATAAAAACAAAAGCAAACTGAAGGTAAGTCGTCGCGTTATCTTGATCTTAAATAAAACCGATTTCGTTTCTTTGCTCAGAAAGTCTGTTCGAAAAAATCCTTATCCAGCGTCGGATTCATTAGGATAATTGTACCAGTCAGACAACAAAAAGTAAAACCAAATAAGTAGCTTTAATACAAATTATTATAAATAAACAAACCTAGTTGACTTGATGCCTTGAAAATGATTTAAGGCTATGTTTAAATGGATAAAATCTATGTTCTATCATTGTAAGTACTATCACAAAGAAAACTAATTCACTAACGCGACGGAAATCGCTAGAAAACCCTTTTACTGGAATACGTAGAGCCTACTTGGCCTTACATAAATTTCTTTTTCAATCTTTACACAAACACGTTCTCTACATTTTTAACCGACGTAAAAATAGGAGATTCTCTATTTTTACTTTTTTATTCGGGAATAGGTACAAAGTCCATTTAGATAACATTGAACAATATCTTCACTGATTTTTTTACTTATTATATACCACGCATAACTGATTTTGTTTGAATAATATTTTTTTTCTGTAGGAACTATCCCAAACTTTGTAATTTTTTTTTACTAAACCCCAAACGGAAGAGAAATTTAAATATTTGGTACCCAATAAATTTATACAAATTATTTCCAAACTACAAATAAATTAAAAAATTAAAACTTTCTAATAAAAAAAATGTGTAGGTTTTCAGTTTAGTTTTTCGTCCGTTTAATTTTATGTAAATAAGTTTTTATTAAATTAAGAATCTAAACAAAGGCTAAAGAAGATTGTAATTAAATATTTTTTTCTAATTGATATGATACCATTAAGTAACTAACGGGTTGGAATTAGAAACCATGATCCACGAAGTAAGTTCGAATTATTAACATTTGTATAAAATATACTGATACGAAAAGGCCGCCGGAGCGGACCCTGGGCACAGTGGGCTGGAATGAGGACGTCATTCAGTGAGGTGATCAATCTATCGGTCTCGCCGAAGTGACGCATCGATGGACAGCGAAATATATCGATACCGAGATCCGCACGACCCTACGCAAAAACACGTAAGTATAGACGCGTACATATTTTAGTATCGCTCAATTACTCGGATTGGTACAGTTGGGTAGAGATCCTTTTTACATACTCTCGGTAGTACATATTGTACGATTTTTTTAGAGTAAAGCGAGAGCTTTTTCCTCGAGAAGTTTAAGGCATTTATGTTGATATAGTTAGCACGTAAGTGGAACCGATGTGTTCCCAATCTGATTCAAACACACACTCTCCTTAAATGTGTCTGTATCTATTCTCTACGCTCTAGTGAAAAACGGGTTGAATAAAAACCGGGTGGTTATAAAGTAAGAAGTATTTCTAATACTAACAGTATAATAAAATATGTATATGTAGCCATATAAGTGTTAATTGTAATTAAGATAAAAATTTAATGAGATTAGAAAAGAGCATGGTATGAATAATAGGATAGGGAAACTACCTAGAAAACTAAATCATTGTAAGAGAATAATCTTTATTGAAGACTTCAGCTTAAAACCGTAGCCCGCTCTGTCCTACCGAAGTTTGATTCTTTCAATCTGTGACAACATCGAAACCAAACCGAACATTAATAAAAGCTAAAAGTTTAAAAAAGTATAAAACCAGTCACCAATTGTTCGGGGGCTAAACGCAAACGGCTCAATAAAAGCCAGCCTGTCCCGTTGGTAAACAAAACTGCCAGTCATTAGACTGAGCGAACGAAAACATTCGGTCCAATTATCCGGACCGAGCGGTCCGCACGAAAAACGCCGGGTCAGATCGAGACCTAATGACGACGTCAAACGGACTCATCAATCTATTTCGGAGACCTGAAGACCTAATTCGAACGTTTAGTATTTGCGTGTTAAGAAAGCAATTGACTGTGTCGATGTAATCAGTGAAATTAGTTCAGACAAAGGAGTATATACATAGACTTAAATTCTAGAAGTCTTGAATTACTAGTGAGTAATTTCAGACTTCAATACCAAACTACTTTAAATACTATACATAAAAAGTTATATCAAGATACTCATTATATATTTATCTACAACATTAAATATAGTAGGGAACACTATATTTCAGATCTACTTAAAAATGGAGAAGCGTTTGAGTATCTGCTCAAATCTTTTTGGTTAAAATTTCCTTAAATCCTCGCAAATATTGAAATAGGTATAATAAAAATTAACGACAGATGAAATTATTTTTATTACGCTCACCTTCTATTAAATGGAAGCTAATAATCAGTACTCTTGTACTAGTTCGTTATTTCAATGTCTAAATTCGAGGAAGTGTAAGAAATCAATATGTTAGCCAGTTCTCTTCTATTTTAAACCTTTTAAGGATTAAACAGCACTATTGCAACCATCATAGTTAACGTACCACTACAAAATATATTTGGTCTTCCTCGTCCTTTTTAGAACATTAAAAGTGCAAGTTACACTAGTAGCAAATTGCTAAGGAAAATACTTATTTACAAGACTGTTATATTCTTTAAGTTTAAGTAAAAGAGAATTTTTAATGGACAATATTTCTTTAAGCTAGTGCGCCCGGCAAAGCTCGCTTCTACTCTTTAACTTGGAACTTCAGATGAGAAAATTATTTTTCATTAACGCTCGGTTGCGTTTCAACGTACTGCCAGTAGAATTAAAATCAATTACTTACTTCCCTTTAGAACAAAACAAAGTTCTAGAAAATTCACCCCGTCGCTCGACTTTGTAGCGATTTCCATGAAATTCATTTAACGAGTCCTATGGTTAAACAGTTTGGATTGAACTTATTTAATTTTTAAACAAACTATGCAATCATAACTCATAACATTACGCTATTCGTTCCAAAAGCGCAGAGTTGTACACCCACATTTTGCTGGTATGTGTTAAGGTCCATGTAATAGACAGAACTAGACTGATGGTGCAATTAATATACGAATTACTTTTCATTTGGAAAGAATTTCTAACTTCTTTATCCTGAACTTACTATCAATTAGCTTATACATCTCAATACGTAGAGCCGCAAAACTGGATCATTAGCATAAATTTCTAGTTAAGTTATACGTAGTATAAAGCCAACAAAAATATTTGAGAAAAGCCTTTGAGCAAAATATTGGCAAGGTTTCTATTTATTTTTTATAAGCAAGTTTCTTAACTGTTTATCATACATAAGGACTAAAAAGTCAACAAAGCAATTTTCATGCAAATTTTGCTTTTCAAAAGTTAATAAAAGTCATTGTAATGTACTTTATTATCAAGTCTAGTCACAATGAAACTAACAATTTACAGTCACTGAACCCTTTTCATCGTGAAATTCAATAAGTTCATGTATGGGAGCCCTCACTATGTTCTTACTCTGGTTATGATATTGTTAAGGATCGAGCACTAGCCAAGCCACGGACACTAAAAAATACGTGACTGTTTTCTACGATCTTATCCCAAGTTCGTGAAAAATCGACGTTACTTCGATAGTCCCTGATATAAAGCGATCTGAATAGGCGTTCACCGGATCACGCCACTTTAAGGATAATGCAAATCTTTTGTCTATGTCGCTCAATCAGTCCAATACTTTCATTCATTCTGGACTGAATGAATCTAAGGAACAAGAGACTGTAGCAAATCTAGCGTCTATTCAAGCTAATGTTAGTGTTTTGTATTTTTTCGGTTTTATCGAAACGATTTGAAAAGCTGAGAAGTAAAGTAGATACGGTGCTATTTCTAGAGTATTATCGTATGTGCGAAGGTAGACGTGGTGCTTTTAAATGTGAATGGCCGAGAACTTTCCGCATTCGGATTAGTCAATTCGACTGCTAGCATGGTACTAGTAGATGGTATTCAAGAATAGACCTTACTGAAAAGTGTTTTAGATAGGCAGAAATGGGACTGAAATAATCTCTAGTTCCATTTTGGCGCTGTTTACACCTAAGAATTTATTATTCAAATAGAACGGTAAAGGTTACGGTACAAATCTACTGCAGTTGCGTAAAGTTGTAGGTATTACTTAGTTTCGGATGCGCAGCTTTAGAGAAGTGGTACGGATCTCTAAGTGGCGATTCAACGAATTACTTAGACTTAGGGGTAAAATCCTATAAGATAGAAAGTTAATCTGATATACATATTATTATTATGTATATGTAGTTCCTTATTATTTAAATATAAAATATTTTTAATTCTGTTTCAATTAAGAAACTGATACATAAATTAAAGAGTATGATTGCACAGGCATACAGGTTTCTTCATGTCACTAACATACTTGATATAATCTACGTGACTGATTGGCTACTAAACAATGAACCATTGATCCATTTTAGTATTAAGGGCATTTTTCTCATCTACTAAAAACAAACAAACTATATTTTTGCTTATGTAAAACGAACTAAAACCTCCTAGTAATTTGATATTCTATTCTATAAACTCTATAACAAAATTTGAATATCGAACTAACTGAATCTCGGTGAGTACCTACTCGCTTCGATTGAAACGGCACCTCTACGCTGGATACATTTTTGCGGTTTCAACGGCAGGTGTCGGGCAGCCATTATCAAATACACACACCAACGATCGCGTGTTATCGCCCCACACTGTCACTTTAACAGATTTATTGCCCGTTCAATTTGACCCAACGCACTCCTATTCTATATAAAAACGTTTACAGAAAATGTGCTACTCCATACTTTCCTAACTATGTGAAAATCCTTGTACGTAATTTATTGAATTGAAATACGTCCCCGGAATTGATAATGAATTTTACCCATTTCTAGTGTCAAATTTCACACAATATTCCTTTTTTATATTTCCATTGCCATATTAACAAAATACGTTAATATACGTACGTAATAGTTTCTATTATTTATCTATGTATATCTTTATTTATTAATTCGAAAATTTAAAATAAGACTTTAAGTATAAATACACTGATATCTGTCATCTGTCAACCAAGGTCTCAACATCTATTATGTCCATAACTCAGACATCTGTGACATTTCCTTCTGTCAAGTCAATGAGTTCTAATATAAACTGCCTTAAATGAAACTGGTTGTCACACTTACTCTGTGCCTAATTATCTTTAACGATAATATATAGAGATTCATTAGATACCTATATCTATCTGGCTTGACATTGTGAGAAAAACCCTCAAAGTTTCCTAAAACACAATCAATTGAAATAAATCTAAAATGCCGTGTGCCTCATACTTTTAATTGCTCCGTAAAACAAATTACGTCCACCTCGTTGCTCGTAAATGTCTGTAGAGTTTTTTTTTATTATCTTTACAAATTATTTCGCCGCAGTATTTTTCTCTTGTCTCTATTTACTTACCCTTTTCATTGCATTTGTTTTTATATATTAATTAATTTCCTCAAATGTTAATTAAAACAAAAATTAACTTTTAAAAAAAAGAAAAACCAACTTCAAAAACTAAAAAGCAAAAAATAACTTCATACAGTTTTACCTTTTTTTTAGTTTTAAAGGTGTTTTAAAGTTTTTTTCAGTCGGTGCCAAGCCAAACGTAATATTAAGTACACTCACTGCGAGTGACCTTGACCAGGGTGGTTAAAACCACCACATCATCGGCACCGACTTCATACCTTTAAAACTAAAAAAAAGGTAAAACTGTATGAAGTTATTTTTTGCTTTTTAGTTTTTGAAGTTGGTTTTTCTTTTTTTAAAAAGTTAATTTATTTTTTTCTTTTTAGTGTTGTATATATATAAACTTTTCATATCAGGTCAATCTAATAGCCTGAAAGAATACAACTATCGATCCATATATACTTATAATTATGAAAGATTTTCCCTTCAACTCCTAACCGTTGAGGAGTTGTACCTTCCATCATCAGAACATTACATGAAATGGTGATTTCCAAATGCACATACTTGAACAGCTTTGGAAAATACATGTAAATGTAATAAATGCCTATAACTGATAGAATTTTCTTTTAACTCTTAACTGT
The DNA here is from genome assembly GCA_905163465.1 of Craniophora ligustri. NCBI lineage: Eukaryota > Metazoa > Arthropoda > Insecta > Lepidoptera > Noctuidae > Craniophora > Craniophora ligustri. The sequence goes on along the minus strand of LR990965.1, from coordinate 8,373,055 downwards.
TGAGGAGTTCTACCTTCCACCATCAGCTCATCAACATCAAATGATGATTATCAGATGCAAATACTGGAACAATTTCAGTAAATATATTCAAAACGTGATAATTGCCTATAAAATTTGAGGGTTGCCCTCGATTTTCCTGGGATCCCATCATCAGATCATGATCTGTTTACAATGGGACCATCTGTGAAGTCTACCCTTTTAAACAAAAAAAGAATTTTGCAAATCGGTCTAGGCGTTTTTAAGTAATTCGTGAACATACATAAAAAAAAAAAAGATTCCGACGAATTGAGAACCTCCTCCTTTTTGAAGTCGGTTAAAAATAAATATAATAACATACCATCACGCCTATATTCCCAAAGAGGCAGATAGAAGAGTTCTCATGTACCTGCTTGCTTTAGTTACCTTGAGCAAATATAGTATAATAATGGGGAGCAAGCCTATTTCTAGTAGCCGGGTAAAAATTCAGCTCCGAGCTGCTATTGAAAATTTCATAGAAAACCCCAAACATAATATAATATTAACATTATTTGATATACATTTTAATATTTCAGCGATATTCTTTTCTATCGCTTTGAAATATCGTAGCCCACATAAAGTTAATTCTACATAAATAAAAAAATTGAACATATATAAGTAATGAATACACGAGAAAGCGTGTTATTACGACATTTAATGTACTTGCGATAAGTAGAAAAAAATAAATTCAAGAGAAATTCTGGCACATCTGAAGCTGGGATAGTAAAAATGTAATATTAAACGATTTATGGGGTGTTTAAAGGCGCTGAGAACCGTCGGCTCACGAATATAGGCCCTAACCAAATATAATACCAACTCAATACATTCAATAGAAATGGGCCTGTAATAGAATATAAATTCCAATCATTACATTTTGAATGCAGATTCCTTTATACATAACAAATATAACTGTTCCCCGAAAGATGGAGGGGCGAACCTATTGCCATTAACCGGGCACAAATTCAAGCTACAGATAATTATTTAGGAAAAGCCCAATTAGACCTTCCTCGGCCGAGGATTCAAACCCCGTTTAGTTGCTACAACCTCATCGGTTTAGTGGTTACAATGTATGTTCTATAAAATAGACTTTAAACAATAATTCGACCGAACAAATGCCTTTATTTTTAGAATTGTTCACCGTTAGTGTGATCATGCATCTACTGTGTTCGCAATTCACGCGATGAATTTCCCCTCTGTCAACGCACTGAACAGTAAGCGTTGAAATTATTGGAATTTTATTTAAATAAAAAAACTATTGAATTGCTCGGAAAATACGGCGTTCGGCAAGCGAGTCCTCGCGTCGCAGAGATGTGTCGTTTAAATGGCAACGGGCGATATATTCGAGGGCACGTTTATATCGCATGTTATTAAATTCTTTTCCTCAAGACTGGTGATGGCAATCGTCTTATTCAATTACACGCCAAACAAGGTATGAGAATAGCTGACAATGACTACACGAAGAAAATGTTTGCTATTGAAAATGCGAAGCTTATTTAATTTAATTCTGTTGTGATGTGACAAGTCTGACAATCGACTTCGTGTGTTTGTGCTCGTAGAAATAAAATATCACAAAAATCACTAGATAAAACGTATTTTATCGTCTCAATGTTTAATGGGGAGGGAATAAAATGCTTTAAAGTGTAAGCCATTATAAGCCAAACGATTATTGAACGAAAGAATTTAATGTTTCTTAAAATATAGAAGTACATTTACGCGTCTCATGCATATTTCAAGTTGAAAATTAAAAGTATCCAGCGCCAAGATAATAAAAACCTTTTATTCAAAAGGAGCGCGATAAAATATTTAAAAGTTTATTTTATAAGGGATATATCTCGTACTCATGAGTCTTAACTATAAAACAATCAGCTGATAATCTTGAATATTTCGCGGACACTTCCTCAATGAACTTTTATTAAAAAACTTTCTGGTTTTTATCAGTCCTTAACTTTATATCTACGGGTGTGTCTGACGTTAAAAATAGGTAATTCATTACAACACGGACTTATCCTGGTTGGTGTATAATTTTATAAAAAAGTTCTGTTTTTCAAAAAGCTATTCCACCATTTGAGGTACTTACTGTCTAGTAGTTCTCGGATTAAGCTAGTTGCTGGTATTATTTGCGCCTAGATGCTGGTATAAGGCTCACCCCTTATAACATAGACTTGAAAACATATCAGTGAGGTGCAAATGTGAATTAATTCACGTCACGACACCTGCTTCTTACGTGATACATGATGGAATATAATTATGTAGTTATGTTCATCAATGTATTGTATGATATCGCCAAATCATCATTGGATACGATTAGGTAAATTTTATAGTCTCCCAAAGTTAATCGTAAGTTTGCAGAACGCATTACACAAAGATTTTATGATTACAACGTTTCGTATTTGGGCTTTGCTAGCACTGACTTGTTCATGTATTATGATCGTATTTCGCGGTTAGTAACGGATATTGCTCGCCTGTCCAACTCCTTTCCGAAGCAATCTGTGTTTGACAGATCTCACAGTTTTGATCACTCGAGCGAACGTATACTCTAGCCTTTCAGAAACCACTGCTCCATTTTATTTATATTTTCTTTACATAACTATACGCGACCTCCACAAATAAATGGTATGAGGTACTCGTGCGTATATTTTTTTGAAGGCATAAAATACGATTTTAGATGTTTTATTCGCTCACGAAGATCTACACTTAAAGCAATATTATGCGATGATGGATTAAAGCGATAATTGACCGCACTTTGAAGTCAGAAATATATAACTGTTAAGCTTAAAAGTTTCATAAAAACGAGTCTATTTTGACCTTTATAGATGTCAATGAAAATACGAATATAATCTGATAGTTACTTTACCTGAGATAAAAGGCAAAAATCGTAACCTCGCGTTATTTTCACACAAGGGACACAAAATCCGCCTGGAGCCAGACAGAGGTGCTTTTAATGTCACCCACAACGTTATCTGAACAAATTTATAATATCGTCAGTCACAGCGTTGGCTATTTATTTAGGTTTTTATAAGCCTTCTTTATTTATATGCTCCCTACATCCAGTATTAACTACATCATTTCAAGAGAAGCGTTTGATGCGCGATGGACAATAAAATGTTGAGCCTCTATGTGAGAATTTAAACGTAAAATTTGTAGTTGAAATAGTGTAAGTTTATAGGCTTTAACTATTACCTACCTATATATTAATCATATACTGCTATTTCTTATCCTGGATTATTCAACATTCAAATTCCAAGGGTTTTTATTTCAAATAAACTTTTTCAAGCGCTTTTGAAACCTGAAGATTCTAATTGCACGGTTTCAAGTAGTTGATCGTATGGAAAAGATACTAGAAAGTAACTCCATAGATACTCATTAAAAAATGTAAAGTCATAAATCGTCAAAAATCAAAATAATAAAAAATATAAGGTATACACAATTTTGAGACATTAACTACTTGAACATTAGCTAATTCAAAATATGAGTGTTTATTAATTAAAGACGACTGATATTTATGTACCAAAGGTTGTTTTAAATAGTCACACTCAAAGTCACACCTCATTAAATTTACAAAATTTTTGTACCTTTCACGGCAGGAAATGCAAATCCTGATGGAGTTTCTTTGATAGGGAATTTTTATTTATATCCGTGATTTTTTTAATATATGTTTTTTACAGACTTTTTAAGATGGGCCGTTACGATGCATATTTTACATGAGACTACAGTTGGACCTAAAACATTTCGAAGGGGCAAGATTATGTGGCTTTTACTCGAGTACGATATATAGACGGTATGCAAGCTGCCCAAGACAGGGATGGGTGGCGCTCTGGAGGCCTACGTTCAGCAGAGGACGGCGATAAGCTGATATGTATATAAAAAGGTATAGTAATAATTGATCATCTAACCCTCATATCAAGTACCTGAGAGGTAGAGTATAGCGAGATTCCTCGCTTAAATTGAGCTGCAAGACTGGGGAAGTACCTCCGCCTTACAGATGACCGCAGTGAATCAACAATAGTTGTATTTCTGCGAGTGAGTAAGGTTACCAGAGCTCGTAGGGGGAGTTACGATTCTGTTGTTGCAAATGTCCATGGGCGGCAGTGATCACTTATCATCAGGTGAGCCGCCTGCTCTTTTGCCCATTTATCACCATAAAAAGGTGATGTAGCCCTGTAGAGAAAATTTTTATACAAAGTGGTCAAACCGTTTTGGAGATTATTTGGAAAAATTAAATTTGTTTACACAAACATACAAACAAAGGACCTCCCGTCCTAAACGTGTTTACTGTATCCTGTATAAAATTGACAAAAACAACGTCATAATTATTTCGAATTCTAGTATTTCCTATTACAAAACTCCAAAAAAAGTTTAGACACGTAATAGCAATATCCACTTTTCTCCATAAAAATTTGTTTGAAAATATGAAAACGACATCAGTGTAAAGACTTTCTCAAGCATTAGTTATAAAAGTCATTTTATGATTTATTTATTTGAGATGAAGATAAATTGAATCGTCTTTATTAAATGGCCATAATAAATGAAATCTTCATTACTCATTGTCACTACCAAGCCGTCATTTAGTCAGTGGATTATTTTGGAGACAAATTATTTTCACGTAAACACGATACACATACCATCACGCCTGTCGTCCCCGAAAGGTTAAGCAGAGGTGCACTAATGTACAATTGTACACCCACGTTTCGCTGGTATGTTTTAGGTCCCATGTAATAGGGGACGAGATTATTGCTATTAACCGGTCACGAATCCAAACACCGAGCTGCAACTGAGAATTTCATAGAAAATTACTTAATTAATAACATTTTCCTTGACCTGGGAATCAAAGCCAAGACCTCTTGCTCGGCAGTCGCACTGTACGACCACTAGACCAACGAGGCAGTAAACATACTATATCTGTAAAATCTCGTTGGTACTTTGCTTCATTCCCAGGTCAAGCAAAGTTCCTCAACCCAAGAATGGTTGTTGGTTGTATTGGTTTTTTAAATCACTCTTAAGTATAAAGATTTTTTTCAGTACAAGCTCTTGGTCTAAATTAGAGCTTGAGTTCGGCATCAAACTCCTACTCTATTTTATGTGACTTACAAATATTCCGAACTATAATAGGTATATGTCATAAAACCTGTTTAACTTTGTAGTCATATACAGCCAGTCTGTATTAAGAACTGAATAAATAACTTTAGTTATATCTAAATACATAGGTACCGCTTTATTTTCACATACGTCATCACTCTAAATAAATATTTCAATCCATTAAAAATATTAATGCCTCGCGCTAAAAAAATATTTTAATACGCCTTCAGCGAGCCTAGTGCATAATTTACATTATCCGCATCTAAATTTTATTGCGCAATGTAATCACATTAGATTTTATTTATACCGAGATTTTATTAAATACACACGCGTCTTATGTGTTTACAGTATATGGAAAATAAAACAAAGTACATTTATCATGCATAGACCATTTGGTGTAAATTTTCAAAAAACTGATTCCGCAAAAAGTTGCTTTTCCGCCCATGTACGACGTAATAGGGGGCGAGCTTAATACTAGTACTAACCTAATACTGACTTACTTACTTACTACTAATACTTTCATAGAAAAACCCAATAACAGTGTTCGACCTGGGATTCGAACCCAAGACCTCTTTCGTCACATTTACGACCACTAGACTAATATTTTTATTATACCTACCTAATATAATTAAAAGAGATATTAATTAATTTGGAAATAGTGTTATTGTTACGGTGTATTATGTGAACACTAAGTGTACATAAGTAAATAAAATAAGTGTATATGACGTGTACAATCATAAGCGCCAAAATTCACACGAGTAGGCAATTCGACGTGATCCCAAAAATCCTATTGTACAAAACAACACAAGCAACAACAATAACCGAAAGTATCGGTTCCCATTTGAACAAAAAACACCATAGAATAGGTGACGTGAAAATAGCAAGTTTAAGGATTTTTCTCTGGCCTATAATGATATGATAATTCGATTGCCCATTGTGTATTATTGCGGTCGGCCACGGTCTTGAACCCAATGGGAATATAAATTTTCAAAGGTAAATACGAAAAAGGCACCGCCGTGAATCTTTTTATGGCGCTATTGTATGGAAAAATGATATGCTCACGTTATTGAAGAGAATCGTAAGCGTAAATTTTCACCTGTGCTGTTGTACTCGTAATATATTCCGAAAGCCATTATGGTGCCGATTTTGCCGTAAAATCTGGTTATGTGCACTTAATTTGAAACAAAGGGCTCCCATTGTGACGGAATATACCTACCAACTAGGTCAGGTCTGTACATTGGTGTAAACTTTAGTAATTTGCAATACACGGCGGTACTTGCCGTGACGTCCAAATTGTTTCATTTTACTATAATGAGATTTTGCGTTGACGTTATAATGTACAATTTTGAATGGGTCATGTTATCAGATGTAACATATTCGGTTATAAATTGTACCCTGAAATAAAACAGAAAAAAAAACTACAGGCTGACGCTGACAAGGTAAAAACTCTTAAGAATCTTACCTATTTTCAACAAAGGTTGCATTCTGGAAGAAGTTGACTAAAATGGAGTACTTTAGGAATAAATACTTCTGAATTTAGGAATAATAATTCTGTTACGGGATTCTTAGAACCGATACATTTTAAATAAACTTTTAAAGCAGATATTATTTATTAGTCGGCTTTTAATACCCTTATAACTTCAACTTACGCCCTTTCCAACCAATATAGCGTAATTATACTTCACAACAAGGGTTTAGTTACGTTCAGAATAATTTTACAGTTCGAACAAGTTGCGGGTTGGTAATTATTATTTAATAATAATAATAAGTTTATTAATAAGGGGATCGTAGCTCAGCAACAACAGTTCAATCGAACTGCAAAGTTAAGCTGAACGTGGCGCGGACAGTTTATAGATGGGTGATGATACTTAACGTCGAAACTCCTCAGTGCCTTGAATAACCCTTGGGTTTCAATAGTCATTCCAATACCTATACTAAAGAAAGTAGCAGACATAAACCGAAAAGCTTGATTCTCGAGATATCGGTACCTATTACTTAGTAATCAGATTACCAATTGTTTTGTATCAACTACTAATATTTAGCGTTGTCGAAATATGCTGAAAACTTATCTTTACAAAGCTGGGAGAGGATTAGACTAGTCCTTAGCAGATGTCTACAACCATATAAGGAATGTACACTAGTTCAGATTGCAGTGTTAATAGTATCTCAGAATGCAGATACACTATTATCACTGTAATACAAACTATTAAAATAATAAATGAACGTGAAAAATAAGAATCAAGACGGACACCATAGAATAATACCATAGCACCATAACACCATAGAATTCTCCTAGCTAAATAACTAGCTAAATATATGGGTTAACTCGCATAGATAACCCATATATTTAGCTTGTAACCTAAACGACCGCTACAGCTTCAGAGCAGGATTGGTTAATCCAAGGCTTAGGTACTCCAAGTCAAGCGTCACGTGTAAGCTTTAGTAACACTTTAAATTCTGCTCATACGAGAAAATAAAACAAATATTTAGCTTTTATTACTTAAAAAGAGCTGTTATAACGCTTGCTCTTCAAGTTAATTTTAACACAATATATAAATACTTAATTGTGTTGTAGGTTGCAAACGCAACCATCGCTTGGTCCTGGTTACAATTTCTTGGCCGAGCAAAATTATGTGAGTTTTCGGCTAGAAAAGTATAGCATAAGTTGCGGGAAGCATCCCATTCAAACTCTGAAGTTTGAATTCATACCCGGTTAACGAATTTATAGCTACTATACGGTACCTAAAATAACCAGCTTCTAGCAGCCATCTCTGCCCCTTCCCCTGAAAACGGGCGTCATAGTTACTACAATATATAAAAAGTATTTGAATGTCCAAGTTTAAATAGTAGGTATCTTTATAAATATAGAACAGTACAAATGACAATATGCTGGTATATCATCACATGTTATTTTGAAATCAAAATAATACTTTAACACAATTTACATACGGGTCCTTAAGGACCCTTACTGTACGAATATATAGCTTTGATAAATTGTCAACCATAACTAAATAAAGCCTTATCTCATGGAAATAAAGTTCCTTAGACTGAAGATTAAGCCATCATTATCAGGGTTTACACCGCTACAAAAAACTACTCGCCCAACTTACAGCCCAGTCATGGTGACTTTATCGAGAGCTTTTTTCCGCAGTACTAAACCAAATAGTTACAGTGACGTAGCTTTTACTTCCAAGGTACCGATTGGCCCGAGCCAAATAACGCAATAACTGAATATACCCAAGATTTTTTGTGAGGCTTGACACAAGAATCACAATTCCATCTAGCATACAACGTGCGTATGTTTAATAACATCTTTTCTTAGCTACAGAATTTCTTGTTACAAATTCTCACTAAGCCTTAGGGGCCCATACGAAATTACGCTCTCATTTTTTTTAAGTTTTATTAAGCAGTATGTAATCCTGAGACCCTTTGGCTTAACTGACAACACGGTTGGGTAATGAAGATCCATCCCTCGTGAGCCGCCCATCACTTTTTGGAACGAAGCGTTTTTGCTAAAGAGGGATTAGTGTACCCTCCTCGGGCTCGATTTTCCTGAGATGCTTTATCATTGGGGTTTCCGACTAACATGAGGTTAACTTGTAATCTTAGCTTTATTTGTTCGTTGTAGCGACTTAATACCTTCAAGCTCGGTAATGAAGCGGTTTTTATGAAGGCCCTTCCTTATTTGATTTTCATCATGTAACTTCGCTCAACCGTCGCTTTAATACTCCTTCATTTCAATTGTTTACAGATTAGCTTGACCAAGGATTTCAATAAAGTAGCCTACCTACCCTTTTCATTATACCAATATGTGGAGGCTGTTACGCAAACTTTGAAAAAAAACAGAGCAAGATTATATTTTTTATTACATTGAAAAAAAGTGTATGAAAAGACATTTTTTTCATTAATGAATTTTAATTAACGTTGGCAAACATTCAATGTTAATTACCTGCTGGCTTTTCTTTTTGGTGTTTCAACAACCAACTATATAGGTACGCTCCTTGCGAAAAAAATATGGAATACTGTGAAAAACGTCGAGTCAATTTGCGAGCATTTGTCTGGTCGCCTTTATTTGCCGGTTGAGCGGACACAAGAGGCCCCTGGCCAGCCACGGTAAATCAGCTTACATTTTTTTCAAAGGTTTTCTGTGTTTGGCGGTCCTCGCATCACTGGCGTAAAAACCTTTTCATTTGTACCTAACATGTTCACTAATTCCGTATAAGTAGATAAACGAGTCGGACAACATATCTTTACACTTCAGTCAATGTAAACAATAGTTGGATTTAGTTTCAATAAGAGTTGGCTAACAGTTGGATAGCTTTGGAATTTAGGTACAGCCGTTAGCAAAACTCATAAAATAATATCTCCGAGGATATTTTGATGTAGTATGATTCTTTGCAAATTACGTTAGCGTAATAAAATAAACAGATTCCATCTAAATAAAATTATCAATGGATTACAAAGGATTAAAAATATACTGACAAGACGAATTTAGAACGGCTTCACGCATTATACCTGTCGTACCTTAATCTTCTATTACGCCACTTGCGAGTTCCGTCCTTAATAATTAAGCCATGTCAATGCAGCAGACCCCTATAAAATGGATGAGTTGATGGAATGACAGGTAACGGTTATATCAATATACGCGTGTTTATAATGATGCCAGGGATTGTACCAGCATTGTATAGGTAAGACAAACCGATTCTAATTCCGATTGTGTTCATTTCAGTAACTTTCAGTTCAGTCGGTTTTCGCCTGACTGGTTGATCTAATTGCGTTAATACAGATAAGTACTTGGCAGTGTAATTGCATTGTAACGGGACTACACGAGATGAAGAGTACGAAACGTGACTACAATGTAACAAAATTACATTACTTCGCCAACTATAACGTTTCTAATATAATACCTATAAAGTCTGTACACCTATTTCTAAATGGGAGGCTAATAGCGGATTCCAAGCACGTCGCGGCCGACTCTATCGCAGTTTTCAATCCAAAGTCGAAACTAGAAGATTTGTCACGTACATTGCAACTTTTACAAAGGAACCGTATCATTTCCTCACCTTTTGTCGAAACTTTGTCATTGCAATTACAATTTTAGCTATGAATAAATATTATTATTATATAACTTCAACTTAATGTCCTCTTCAAGTCTTCTTTTTGCTGTAAAACAATGTCTCCAGTTGTAATTCTCTGTGGATAAATCCATCATGCATAGGAAGACTCCAATTGAAAGAAGTTCGATCGAAATTCAATTTTAAACGGTCTCATCCATATTTTTTCGCTGCGTCACGTTTAGCGTCTGCAGTGCAAATAAGAAAATAAATAGTCTTTTTCAATCTTCTGACCACGCTGATATATCACAACGTTAAATGACCAAGTATGTGTAATATGATCAACGAGGCTTTCGATCACAATCCATCAAGTTGAGTCGTTGTACAGAGCGCCGCAATAGTCTAGGCTCCCGGCAATCCGACGAAAAGCTCGCCTTTTAAGTGGCTGGATTTTACATTACCCCGTGACAATGGAGGAAAACCTGACGGAAAAAATAAGAAGGTCAGAGTACCCTACTCCCAGACAAAGGTTCTTTCTGTGTAAGCCACTCAAGGTGACACTTTACCCGGATTAAAGTTATCGTAGTCTGCCAAACTGAATACAAATGCAGGGGCGTCGGGCCCGTGTTGTTCGCTGCTATGTGCCTTGTTAAGATGATTAGCTGGTGTTGAGAATGAAACTGTAAGGACTGATTTTATGACAATGGCTTTATAGTGTTGTGCTTTATTGTAATTGATTTTTTTAAACAGAGATTTTGATGTGAGATTCACTTTATCGTTTCTAAATTTCTAAGATCTTTTTGGAGAAATATAACATAATTTAAAACGTCACTTGGAGTTTTCCTATTTAAATAAAGCAAGCTAACAGTTAATTATTAAAAGAGGAAGTCGTAAAATCCATTCTTTGCAAGAAAATGAAACGCACAAAAACGAATGCGAATGTCCCCCGACGAGAGCGATCCCCCGAGAGCGCAGGGGTTCCTTACAAATCTCGCAAATTCACATTTAGGATTTAAAAGTGACCGGATAATTTTCTTAACCTTTACGTCTTAACGGAAATCATTTTTACGACGCTCTTTTAGTACCTACAGCGGTCGTTAAACAACTTGCGGGGAATGCCCACCGGCGAAATATAACAAACTCACTCATTCGATATTTCTTCATCGTCTGTCAAATAAACGAGCACAATAAATGTTTATTGTCCTCGAATTACTCAAGTGAGAAACGGTATAAAGAGAAAAGAATGGGCCGCGCGGAAGGGACCACGACAAAAGCGATCCTTCTTCGGACCACCAGCCGTGACGGCGCTTACATTAAGGTTATCGTCATCCGCCAAACTGAATACAAAGACTCGCCTGGGAAGAGCCCTGTGATTCATGTGACCGACTCGCTGTATTATCATACCATAATACTACATTGAGGAAATACAACATGGATACTCGTGAGTTGTTCTTATGGAAAAAAGAAGGATTTCGCATAACCACTTGAAAGAAAAATACATACCATGAACAAGGCTTCAGTGCTACGATTCAAGAGGATCCTTATTTTATATGATACGAGAATCGTTATGATAGCAGTTACGCCAATTCAAATATACGAGCGACAACTTTATACAACGCAGTATAACTTGATAATGTAATATAATATAAATAATTTGAATGTAGTGCACTCAGAAACGTATGTTAAGCATAACTTTTATTTAGTTAAAAGTGTATAACTGTATATATTTGTGAAATTAATGAATTTATTATAATTAATAACCATCTAAAGTTATGAATAAGAAAATCAATACAACCAAAAATCTTAAAAAATAAAATAATCATTACGACCAAAATGAACAGGAATGAAGAAGATGAAGAAGGTTTATGTCATTCCTGTTCATTTACTACGCTTATATGACATAAAAACTGCGTACGGGCCAGCCCCAACCTTATCCTGAGCTGTGTGGCCAGCAGACTCGATTGTCTGTACGTGACTCGCTGCTGCAAGCTGTCCACCTCAGTGTTAAGAGAGTGGCAGTGATCGTGTTTGCACATAGGTATAATGAATTATTGTTACTAAGTGAGTCAAGTTACTTTAAATAAATAAATTATTATATAAGAGTATTAGTTATTTTGATAAGTTTTGACTACTTGGTCAGGGGAGGTGGACTTGGTCAGATCGTTAGTTACTTTGTTAATTAATATGACATCATACTCTATGTAAAAAATCGGCGTACCCAGTTATTATTAACTCAATTATTACAAACACTCAAATAAAAGAGACCTATAAATACATAAATTATCCGCATTAAATCCACCCAAACAATAAATCAAGTTACCAGGATAACATAAACTACGATCCCAATGTGTAAACATCATAGCATTTGACGTCACGAACACGGTGGATAAAGGTCTAAATAACCGCTCGTAATATTGCGGAGCGTTACATCGGGGAACAAATCCGAGGTCGCACTGGGCAGGCGTCGCGGGTGTGCCGGCCACTGTTATCTGTGACCGTAAGATTCCTCCCGGGAGGAAACATTATCTAACGCCCAGTACTACCTCCTGCCACACGATCTGATTTTCTCTTACGTATATACATTTGTAACACAATAACATTTTAGTTTCATTTCGGTGTTGAAATTATTAAAACACGATAGCACGTTTTAATACGTTAGCGTTCCAAATTGTGAGTGTGATTATTAATGTTTTTATTTTTGTAGGTAAAACTAGTTCCTAGTGACTAGTGTTGTAGTTTGATATTTTCTTTATTTTTGTTACCTTTACCATATATAAGGAATTACGATACATATATCAGTTTCGTGGTCGTCGTCTTAGGAGCCAGAAATCGGAAAAAAAATATTTCATAGTCTTATATTCGCGTAAGTGTGAGAAATCATAACAATATTCACTATTATCGTAACCATATTTTATTCACTGTTAACACAGTCTAAATATATTTCGTTATTACGTACCTAATACATTTTTCTTTTTCTGTATTCACGAAGTTCAAAATGTGGCACATTATTTTTATGGCTCATCCATGAATTAAATTTAATACGCTTACACAGCTTTTATCTCGAAATTTAAATAAACAACGAGCTTATTAAAATTTATTACCACATCATAGTCAGACGTCTGACATTATCAATGTCAAGAACGAAAGAGTGTTATTAATTATTTCTACTAATGTTAATACCAAAAATATCATATTTGAGTCTCTACATGTGTATCATGTACATTTCGTCAATAATAAAAGAGCTTAAGGGTTTCAGAAATACAGTAATCATACATGTTAATACTTATTTAGGACTAATAAGTATTAACATTCATGATTACTATATTTCTTTATTTCTTTCAAATCTTTTTTATTTAATTATTTTTTGCTTAAGTATATTTAATTACGATTAACCGTATCGATCTAGATTCACTAAAACTCATTCATCTGGGATGAAATACTAATTCTAATAACATTAGTCAAATATAAAAACTTTTCTAAAAGAAATGTTGCCCACACACTTTAAGATTTACAAATTCTGCGAAGAGAATTTAAAATGTTATATTTAACGTAGATAGTAACCTTATATTTCGTTAAAACTAACATCATTTATTAAAATTAATACAAATAAAATCCACATATTCGTATAAACATAATAACATAATAATTATGTTCAAAACATAACATAAGCAACCTCATATCAAAAACGAACGGCAGATTTAGTACCGCATACTTTTTTTGTTGTTCTGTTATAGAAGTTGTATCACTTGATAAGGCAACTAAGCCATTTATTTTCATGTAAGTGTACTATTTTTAGAACTTCGCATTAATTAATAATATAAATAAAAAGATTTTAATAAAGAAACGTAATACAGTCGTAAACTAAACGCAGTTATGTTTTTAGAAGTTGCCATATGTAAAATAACACAAATATCGAAATGATAATTAATTATTTAGAAGTAGAAATAACATTAAATATAAATAAATACTCATATCTTATACGTACAAACGCATAATTGTTGGATAAAGTAATATTAAGTTTTTTTTAAATATAAGTAGGTATAATAATTGTACTTACAAAAACAAAGTATTGTTTTATTTACCGACACTCAAAACCCCATCAGAAATTCATCATGATCAAACTGTTGCAGTCCGCTGCTGGACATAGGTACCTATCTCCTAATACACCGAATCCTCTTCACAATCTACCTACTTAAGTAAGTAAAACACTACAAGGATAGTGACAAGCAATCTAAGACATTTACTTTACCACCAAATAATGTTTATTTACCTATAAGTAACAATTTACATCGGTACACTAGTACATAACCTCAAAAAATAGAACTGGTTATAACTTTTACCTCCCAAGTTCTAAAAATCTAAGAATTTAAAAAAGGCTTGTCTGTCATATTAACTACCAATTAAAACAAAAAGTATCCCAAAACACGAAATTTTATTAGGTGTACGAGATTCTCATACAAGCCTGCCATTCGCATTTTGAAACCGACCACTAAAACATGCAAAACCGTACGCTAAACCAGTCTTCGCAACATAAACAAAGGCCCCGGGATAAGTCATAAAATAAGCATCGTTCTAATTGAAGCTTATTATGCGACACTTAATTAGCTTCATAAAGCGCGACTTTTGCACTCGAGAGCCGGAGCGAATTACTTTGAGAGGGAACTTGCCAGATGAGTTTGTTTTGCAAGTTGAAGCTTCAGACGTGCACGTCACGGAACAATGTGTTAACCTATGCACTGGTTATTCAGAAATATGTTTTAACTACCCCTTGAACTATCTAGTTTATTTCTATGTTGTTAAAAAAACCTTTTAACAAGATTTTATAGAGCTTTCCGTGAGAAAAACGACGTTTAATATAGATTAAACATAGTTTTTCTCACGAAAAGCTGATGGTATATACATAAGGTCAAAAAATGGTGTTACGCAAATTGTTGTCTAGTTTTTAATTTTATACTCATAATTGACGATTATATTTGATGACCCAACATAAAACACATATAATATACGACTATACTACATATTTGATAACCCAATTGGTCCAGCGGTAGTTAACACTGCCTTCTGTGCTGTGGGTACCGGGTTCGAATACCGGTAGCGACAAGTGTTTGTGCGATGAGTATAAACATTTGTATCAGTGTCATGAATGTATCTATGTATAATATGTAAGCAAAAAAAAACAATATGTAATATATCAACCAACTAGCATCCGTAACACAAACCTCGTTCCTTATCTCGGAACTAGATGGCGCTGTGTCATAATGTGAAAAACAATAATTTGAAAAGTGGTTCACAGCCAAGTTGAGTAATTTTTAATTTTTTTGCAGGATATATCTATCAATCTTTGCAAGTTCTTTTTAGATAGAAAAAATTGTTTTTCTGTCTTTGGTCTTTATTCATACAGAGATACAAAGGATTTCATGGAAAATAAATACTTCTCTTAACTTTGAAATCAACCTCGTGACATCATGATACCTGTTATCATGATGTACCGTATTTGATTGATGTCCACACTTGCAGCTCCCTTGATAGATAACTATCTAAAACATAATGTTTAAACAACGAAAATGTTCAAACGTAATCTCGTTGGCCAAGGTATGATATCTAAAATGGGCCACATTTAATCGAAAACGGGGCAGCGTAAGTACCTGAATTATTAGACCGCTACACATTTTTCTTAGTTAGCCATCTATTTCTATACTAACACATACGTTGCAATAAATTTTCATATTGCAAGAGAACGCAATATTACGAGGTACGGTAAGTGCGTTATATTTCATGTCCGCGGCCGCGCTCTGCCTACTTGATAATACAGTTATTCCGCGTACCCATTGAGATATTGTCTTTGTATGGAAACCTGATCATTCTTTAACCGTATCGGATGGGGGCTTCCGTGAAGCAACGTAAAATAGACAGCGTGCTATGGGAATTGCCATTTCAATCGATTTTGTATCGATAGCTCAGACCTACATAGTCAAACCATGTAGGTACTATATTTTTGATATATTTGTGGCCAAACAAACGTATTTGGTCAGTTTTTACAACTTCTTGCCAAACATATTGATTTTAAACATTCAGATCTGTTTTTTAAATTGTTATGGGGAAGCAACATTCATACCAGTCGCTTTAACATTGAGTACCATGGTAAACTGCGGCCATAACCTATGACAATATATTACTCTCGCTTTGCTCCCCTGGGGAAGATAATTTCACTGACTACATTACCCTTCAAAACGGATCAGAATAACATTATGACACATGTCACCCACTACACTCTAGTAATATTAGTAAAAAGTTTTGATAATAAGAACTAATGATAAGAGTATTTTTTATTTAAATTAATAGACTGTTTAGGTAGAAATTCTTAAGAAACACAAAATAATTTAATAATTTGGAGCCCTAAATTATTTATTACAATATATTGTTCTAATTATCTTTTAAGCAGTTTACTACAAAAATAACTAAAAGATAAATCATAATGGAGTTGTATAATTTATCTTGCATTGAGTAATAATCCTTATGTATATTCTTACTAAGTATATATTGGTTCATGCCCCAACAATATCGTAAATACGGATTTATAGGTACATAGCAAGCTTAAACTTTCGTAAATGTAGCATGAGATTAAATTTAAGGTGACACGAGGATTAGCCCGTCCCATATAAACATCACAGTGAGTCGCGTTCCCGAGTGAAGGTCCCGATTAGTAAAGGAAGATAAACTGCCTGACTGCTGAATTCTGCTTCATGATCCGTTTACTTATAATCATTTAGATGCAAAACAAACCCATTATTACGACATTGAAAAATAGATAATAAATGACAGATGTTCATAAAAAGACAATGCGTGGATTAATATACTATATTTTCGTGATACGTGAGAAGATCCCTGCTCAGTCATGGAACTGTTAAATAGGCTATACTCTAGGCTAGCGTAGTGGGCCTAATCCCTCTCGAAATGAGACAAAGACCCGACTCTTTACCTATTTCTAGATCTAATTAAACTTATATAACACATTTATGATATTAGTTCGGATTTAACTCATTCCCTGAAACTAATCAGCAAGATCTCCAAGAAAATGTATCATATCAAACGTTTACTATCAAAATCAAAATTTATTAAAGGCAAAAGAAAAGATATCCTCGTCGGCAATTGTGCCGTTCTCGAGAGGAGCACGGTTTCATACATACTTGAGAGATTATCTCGATGGCCTGTTAAGCCTGCTAACCCACAGTAGGCTAACGTGGTGAACTATAGGCTAATCATCTCTCAAATGAAAGGAGACCCGTACCCAGAAGTGGAACAGTAGGTAATTGGGATGATGATAATTCGTCCACTTCTGGACATTGATGTCCTTTTGTAAATGCTTCAGAATTTTCATCTTTTCTCATCCATGCATCATTCACTTATTTTGCCTTATCACGGTCCCCACTAAAGAAGTTGTTTGATCCAAAGGTTTTCCCTAAGACGTGACCGAAAGACGTGAGTGCGATTTGTTATATTAAATAACAAATCTCACATGACCCGCAACAACTAAGTATCTAAAGGACACAATATTAGGAATTTATTGATAAAATTTGAGCTTTGCTTAGCTTTTTTGGAAGTAAATATTTTCCCCTTTAGCTTTTTATTTAAATCGACTAGTTCTGGTATTTTCTACTAAGAGTCATAAAAGTTTTATACAAATAAGCTCTGTAATTTTTCAGTCATTTTTTTAAAATGTACACCATATATGTACGTACCAATTCAAATAAATCATAACAGATCATAAAAGCTATATAAATAGAAAGCTAACCTTATGCTAAAAACACAAAAGATTTTGTGGATCACTGCCTTTTCATAAAATAAAAAAACATTGCCATTACAAACCTATACACACACATTTTGTTATAATATCACAATAGTCGAACAAACCCAAAGTGAATTAGACCGTAAATGATAAGTTCAATACATTGAATGGCTATTTATTATTCCGTCCTATTTACGTAAAGCTAATAAAACAAGCCACAAGTGAACAAGTTTAGATCGGAACCAAAACTAACACACGATATTTGTAAAGGAACACTTAATTGTTTAAGAAACTTTGGCGTCTAGTTACGACCTTCAATTAATAGAGACAGCTATAAATTTTCATACGTGAGTTAATGTCATGCATCCTCGACCCATTAAGTTTAGATATACATAGTGGGGTTAATTATTCGACAATGCTGTACAAATATCTCATCAGAATATGTACCGATAAATATAGATAATGATTTAAATACATATATCTTTTAAGGGCAACAACAAGCTGGAAATTTGAAACTGGAATAAACTATAATATCAGTCAGTTTCAGCAATCTCAAGTACAATCCCAAGTACACCACTGGCTTATCGAGGACAAAGGAAAGGAAATCATCGTGAGGAACTTACGTGCCTGAGACCATTTCTGAATGGCGAGTTAAGTACTGCTAACCCGGACGAGGCTAGCATGGTGGGCTATACCGAAATCCTTTTTAAACAAGAAGAGATTCGGACACAGTAGTAGTAGTACACTACCTACATATACCAAATAAATCACGAATTAAACCGAAGTGTTTATAAAACGAAATTAACAGATACATTTAAACGAGGGTTTTGTATCGAAATCTTCCACTCTCATTTTTTATTAATTAAGGCTGTGAAGCATTGCGAAGAGATTTATGTCATCCTGTATATATGAGCCAACTAAGGGCGAAGAGTTAACTTGATAAGAGCCCTGCACGTAATCCTAGCCCAACTAATAGTGTTAAGTCGCTGCAGCCAGCTCCTGGACTAAGTGTAACAGGTCGGGTTTGCTATAATAACGTTTTAATTTGATTAACTTGACGTTTGAGCTGGTAGGGTTCAGTCACGATTTCAATCAAGTGGTTATATATGTATATTACTTCTTTTCTTAAATTATTATTTATTGTAAACTAATCCATCATGTAAGACAAATACTTTTAAGATGATGCGATCCGCATTTGCATTACACATACTTTAAACCTACATTTCACAAAACAGAGTTCAAACTTTTAATGTCAATTACGCTTCTAACCTCTAAGCCTAACCTGGCTCCTAGCCGAAAGCCAGGAAGAGGAGATATTCGCTCTAGTATCACATCATTTTATGTATTCATCATACAGGAACATAGTTTATATATCAAAAGTGTTATTAGTTTATACTAAGCATAAAAAGCAATTACTGTATCGGCATGTCGCTAAAATCAATATTTTATATGAACACGTGATACAAGATTAAGTTAATACTTTATAGGCGTAATAAACCCGGCAATAAAAAGCTCCCAATCTAATTCTAAATTCATTTTAACCCAACCGCTCCAGATTTCGTAAGCATATCGATTTCAAATTTATCATCCGTCCTTACGTGCCATAATACAGTCCGCTTACAAATAACTTGCATTCGGATTGAGAGACTGACATATTTCTCAGTTCTTCGGGGCGACTTCCAGAATATTGATCAGCTGAATCTCTCATACCGCACTGCCAGCTGCTCACTGAAAATTACTTTCAAATAAATCTGGTGAACTTGTTAGAGACGTGACGTGGTCGGTATATACCGAATTTCGTACGATAACGTGTTGAATCATAACGGTTATTATAATTACTTTTAATAATAAATCATTTATTATAAATTGTTAAATTACTATTCCTAGGTTATTAAAACAGTTGTGCTGTATTAGTAAAACACGAAACGACCCCGTTAATTACGGGGTCATTCTATTTAAGTTTAAATTTGATGAGAATATCAAGAGATGTTACTATTATTTTTAAGAAATAAGAACTAGGTAAGTATTTTTTCTATCTAAATAACGTTGCCCCACACTATGATTTTTGCCTGTAATATTGAAGGTGCATTTACAAAGACAAATTCTCACAAACACAAATGCCTGGAACCAAAACAACGAAGTAATCTCTAAAACCGTTGGCAATGTAGTCCTTTTTTCGACGAATATCGTGTCGTAGACAAAGGAAAGTAATACGAATAACTTTGAAAGTATTTTCTTGTAGCACCATTGTGTTCGATTACAATGATCTACTTTACATTCCGTAGTATTGTGGCAATTCCATTATGTATTATACAGATGTCCCGCGATTTATCTAGGATTCAAATATGTTTCAAAGGAGAATCATTTATTTATAGAATACTCAATGTGTTTCGTTGTGCTAGTATTCTCAGTGGGTAAGCAGATATATTCTATTTTCTGTTATGATTTCTTACAGTCTCACAAATGTTGCACTATAAATTGCATCTTAGCAAAAGACTAAGAATTACAATAGAAGTATGTAGGTTCTAGGGATTTTTTTCCCTACTACTAAGATTTGTAATCTTTTGATCGGATTTTTTTTTACTGTAACTGTGTCTAGTCTAGAGATCATTTCAATTCTATTTGATTTGGAGAAAAATGTATACTAATGAATAGTATACATTTTACATTTTAAACGAACATTACACCAATTGATGTGAAAGGGTGTGATTATAGTACAGAATAGTCAAGTTAAGTTGTGTGATTTCTAAAATATTAAAAAAGAATATCATTATAACTATATATATGTATTTGAACCACAAAAAGATCCGGAAATAAAAGCCCATTTCATATCATAGTACTCTATTTTACTTCAGATAGTGATTGATCGACATACGTAAATGATGCCCCATGAGACAAGAGACAAGATGTAACTAAACTCACGCAAAAAATAGTGCTGACAGAGATTTTTTACTGTAGCATAAAAGGTTATAATGTGCTCGATCGAAGTCCAAATCAGAAGTTCGGTAAATTCGAATGTTTTAATAAGTCAAAGGCAATTTTCCTATGGAAACTCGTAACAATGACTGATATAAGATATTTCCATTCTATAAATTCTGTCTTTTAGGTGATAGAACATTACGCAAAAGAATTTATTCTCCATTTGAATTTCTAGTGTGAAAAATCGCACAGACGTATGTCAGACTGGCACCTATTATTTATCGGTGATATGGGATTCTTAAACATATACACTACTACCCCAACCGAGGTTTGAAAAAACAGACATGTAGAAAATACTATTTGTCTTGTAGAAAATACTCTAAGTAGGTATTTAGTAAGTTACATTATACCTACATTATATTTGATGTACAGTTTTCATTGCAGCGCTCAGTCCTACTAAATCGTTACTTACAGCAGCTGGTAGTCGCATTTTGTCGCTTATAATAGCTATAATGCTGGGACGACCAATTACTCTAGCAAGTTTCTTGAACTTTTCACGGCTGCATTGAGCCTAACAATAATATTTTAGTGACTATTGAACTGCGGATTTGTATACGCCGCAGCATGTCGTTTGCGCTCTAAAAGTTGAAAATTCAAAAACAAATTTGTAATCTGTCGTCCTATATGAACTACCTACTAAATTTTTGCTTCACTTGTCAAGTAGTTTTGGAAATTACCTGTGCGATGTGTGAGAGAGTGTTTTTCCTGTTTTAAATACTTATATAGAAGGTATTTAAATTTTGATATGTATAGGTGAGAAAATAATTAACATTAGTCAATATGATTACTTTGATTATATTTTTTATTTTAAAATGTCATAAAATGATATCAACATCTTAAAGTTAACATTGATAAATAGTAGCATTTCGTACTAATAAATTGTTTTAACATGAATTTTACTATGTACAATGATTGTCTTATTTATTGTCATTGACTAATTATTTAAAACTTAGATGTCAATTATTTAGACTTTATATAAAATACAAATACACTATAAGTTATAATTTTTATGTAAGAAATATTACTGAGACAGGATTCTAACTTGCATCCTTCGACTTGGTATCATCGGAGACTTTAGTCGACTAAGCCACAGAAGTCAAAATTCTCTTCCATTTTCTACGTCAAACATATCATTAAGGATACCTTACTGTGTCCTTCAAGCGTCATGACTTTAATTACTGGTAAAAACCAGTAAATAGTTTAATTTACTGGTTCAATACCGTTTAATGTTCTCCCAAGTCAAGATTTGATATCATAAAAATTATAACTTTACAGTTTTTAGTATAATAAATGCTCAAAATTTGTCAAAAACCTATAAATCTTACTACATATTAAAATTATTACAAAAATTATAACATCATATTAACAATAAAAAACTTAAAAATGCATTTGAATAAAACATTTGGTAACAGATCTGATTTAGAACTCTATAAAAATAAAGCCCTTATTCCAATACGCTCTATTAACTTCATCCCTTATAATTTTCACCTTTTCTTATCATTTTAGTGCCAGGTGTCAAATAAAATCCAACCTGCTTAGACATATTTTACCCTCTGCACTAAAGAGACACTTAATAAACATTTTGGAATAAGGCATTCAAAAACAAAACTATAATAATTATATCTATAAAAATATGGGCATTCCTTATACAGATTTGCATAATGCGTAAGACAAAACTTTGAGAGCGTATCCTTGAAGCGGATTTTATTAAAAACTTATTTTTTATTAAGAGGATATGGTAATAATAATCAAATTCAAATAGATAATGATATAAGATTTCCATATGTAAGACTGAAACAAACTAAATACTTATATAATATGATTATTTTACTATTTTTATGGTTGACTCGAATGATGTCTAAGATGGTACACGCCATGTCGAGCTTTATCTGACACAGAATAAGCGACAGAATATGATAAAACTGTATTGTCTTACATGTAAGGGTACCAAGCCTGGTAAATCAGATCCTACCACCAAGCCGTATACCATATTCAATTATATAATTATGACTAAATACGAGTTCATTCATTTTTACAGTAGAATCGATTCTTATCAAAATTCATTTTTATATCATTGTAACACTATTCCTACAGTAAATTCTTTCTCGTCACTTACATAAGACTACGTTATTCTGAAGTCCAAAAGGAACTTCGTCTAATATTTTATTTTAACTCATAAACACGAATGAGCCGAATACATTACTTTATTAAACTATCCGGAAGACATAAATTTATTATTACGAATATCAATTTTTATCGTCTAACACTTTTTTGGTTACAAAATAACTAATATTATTCTTAAATCGCTATTTAGAACTAAATATTTTTAACACAAAGAATTTCTTTATTTATTTTTTGTCGTTACAGATTTCATTTCAAAGCAATTAGCAATAATTATTCGAAAAATAATATGTCTACAAACCTATAAAAAAATAAAAGCATTTATTATTTAAAGCTTCTTATTTTATTATCTTACATTATAACACATATAAAAAATATATAAAAAAGAATCAAATGGGGAATAACTATGTTTTAACAAAAAACAAGAAATACGTAAAATAAATATTACAAAATGTTTAGGTGTTCAAAACCGAATTTAATGTTGGTCATTTATTTTCGTTGTTTTAGGTATCTCTGAAAAAAAATACCTTGTTTAAAAAACATAAAGTATGAATATAATATTTTTATAGTTGGTACACAAACTTGACTATTTGTAATATATATTGCTAAGATAAGAGGCCGGTGGAGACTGAATCTCTTACAAACGTTATGAAGTAATAAATAGTAAAACAGTCGTAATTTTATAGTTTTTTTAATATTATTCTAGGTGTGAAAATTTTCTAGGTGTTTATAAATGTTGTGCAGACTTGTGATAAGTCACAGGTGTCACAGTCACAGTCACAAATCCAAATATTGTCCACAAGTGACGAAAATATGTTTTATTTAACAATCGTTTATTATTCTACATTAAGGTTATATAAGTAATTCTGTCTCCGACGACCTTTTCATACTACTAACTATTAATATTGTCTTTACAATCGTATTGTCATATACACAATATACACTAATTTTAATTATTATCATATTTTCCTTTCATAAATACAAGTTACATTAGTTACCTATATACTAAACCGTTATTATTGTATAATTATAATTGTATAGAATAATTATACCAGAATAATAAAAATGTTAGCTAAACGGAGTTTCTATAAACTTCATTACACATGATCGTACCACATCAAGTCTCACAAATACTTCATATATAGCCGTTCGTGATATGATAATAATGATATTTTCAAAATTTTAATTTTTCAATACAAAGCTATCAATAGCAATTTAAAAAAATACCCGTAATTTTTTTGATTAATGTGAGTGATTATTAACTGTCTTACGAGAATTACACAATTAAATGCCCATCCTGACTGACAAACATTTTGGTTATCATAGTAGTCCTGTCTACAGTGCAACTAGTTTTTGACAATTCAAAAGTACCTGGAATATTGGTCTAATTTAAATTAAAAAATAATGTGAGTTTGAGTTTACACTTCGCATTATAACTGAACGAAGTTCATGCACATATTGTGACCGTGAATGTACATGGCTGACAAATTACTTACATTAATCAAAATGATCAAATACAGGCATTGAAGACAGTCGAGCCTTAATCTTAAGAAGTTCATATTTTATTGTCTCAATTTACATTTTAAGGCTGGAAACTCATACCTAATTTATTTATCAACTGCCGATAATGTTTTTACATAACAATGTTAACATCGAGATTCACTAAAACGTTTACAACAACCTCAAAATACGTACTTACACATATAAAATTCAACAGCCATGTTTTTATCACTACATGTTAATGCTATTATTTTTAGTTCAGAAATCTAATTTCTTTCTATACAACGAGTTTTAATAGCAAGATGAAGGTTGAAAGAAATGATGTCGAGGCTTGTAAGCCAATTTTGTAAGCATTGTTGTATACGATGTATTGTCGCGGTGACCCAGTAGGGCGTAGTTTCTGACGCTCGGTTCTTTGAGCGTATTCGTTGTTGGTGTTGTTGGGTGGTGTGAACGCGTTGTTGTAAAAATTGAATGCGTTGTTGAGCTCGGCTTGTCGCATGTCGGCATCAAGGGCGTTCTGGTTCTCGCGGTCGTGTGGTTTCTTGAGGTGGCGCTTTGGTGGCCGAGTTGTCGCAAGTGTTGTTGTTGTTGGTCGCGGCGTTGTCGTGGTTGTCGTCGTCGTAGTTGTTGTTGTTGTAGTTGTTGTGGTCCTTGGAGGCGTCTCTGTTGAAGAACAGAAGATTTTGATTAGTTCAAACTTATAGGAAACATTCATATCTACGTCGAGTGTAAACTTATAAACATGATTCGGAATTTTCGTAATGACTTATGAAAATTATTTTTTCGACTAAAACATAAAATTGGATGGAAATCACTTTTTCTGCCCTAAAAGGGATATTCTGAAGTTTAGTCCACAAAGCCTTTTACATGCATTTACTATTTATGAATTTATTATGATGTGCACAATTTACCTTTCAAAGTGATGATACCCTCTGCCTTCCCGTACCCGTTGGCAGCAGCGCATGAATATTCTCCAAAATCGTTCTTCTTGAGTCGATTAATAGTCAGATTCATTCGCAACGCATACTCGTTCAGAATCTCTTCTGATATCATGTACTTTGAACTGTTGAGCAGCTTTCCACCTACGTCAATAAATAATCGTTATATCAAAATTAATTTAATAAAATGTATCTAATTCTAAATGTTTTGTATATTAATAATGCCTACAAAAACAATCCTTAGTTAGGAAGTTACTATGGCCTAAATTAGCCCTAGCTTAGATTCATAAATGTCTAATAAAGGTCCCATATTAACACAACCCTCACAATAACTTCTTAATGGCCTAAAGTTTCGACTTTATTTAGCAATTTATGTTCAGCATAATACCTATTATTGAAACGAAATGAATCGTAACGAGACGCAATATTATTATTTTTACCGAATAATATCATATTATATTTCTGAACACGACTTCAACACTTATATTCAAGGATAAAGAAATCCTTAAACGTAACGTATCCTATATAGGGCGCCAATATTGGAATTCTATGTAATATATCTTATATATCCTACTAATATTATAAACGCGAAAGTTTGTTAGTATGGATATTTGACGACCCGTTTAGCTCAGCGGTAGTTAACGCTGCCTGCTGTGCTATGGGTCCCGGGTTCGAATCCCGGTAGGGACAAATGATTGTGTGATGAGCATCAACATTTGTTTCCAAGTCATGGATGTATCTATGTATAATATGTATGTATTTACAAAAAAAATATATATATGTAGTATATCAACCAACTAGTATCCGTAACACAAGCCTCGTTGCTTACCACGGAACTTTAACGGAAATTTATTTATGGATGTATGTATGGATGGATGTTTGTTACTCTTTCACGCAAAAACCGCTCAACAAATTTGAATGAAATTTAGCATACATATAGTTTATTACCGGGATTAACATATAGGCTACTTTTTATCTATATACCACGAAGGCAAAGCCGCGGCAGGCAGCTAGTAGGTTCATAATGTAAAGAAATATTTTTTATCTATTACAAACCGCCCCTAAAAATTAAAATAATATTGTTTCAAATATATTATTGTAACAATGCAACAATATTAATCATTGACATAATAGTTCAGTAATGTTCGTTTTAGAGCCAAAAAATTGCAGTTATTAAATCATATTGCAAACTAGTTTTCGTACAGCCGTAGGTAAACATCGGTTAATCATCTGCAAATAACCATCATGATAAATCCAATTATTGTCACAATACTGGGCTTGGGAGGCATGGAAATTTCCTCTCAATGTTTTCCTTCACCGTTAAAATACTCCGTTAAACTTGGAGTACTCTAAACACTATTGGGTCGAAATAATTAAAAAAATAATTAAATGAATTTTCGATCGTGTATCAAATAATACCTAATCAGATCTTGTTTTTTTTTATAAATAAACTACTTTTAGCCCATAGGTTTACTAATAAAAATCCTTGTGGTTGTTGTTATAATCAGATATACAACAACATACAACAATATACAGCAGATAAATAATATTAAGAGCATTCCTTATTTTTTCTCTGAGTAAAAAAACAATATGCATTGATATAAACATTCCGACTGAAAAATAATACAATCTATTCTTCAGAATAAAATTTGTTATAGAATCCTGAACTATTTACAAGTAATATTACTACTAAAACAATATTATTTAAGTATACTTGAAAACTAATTTTATAGCAATTATTTTCAGGTAATGTTAATTATAGACAGTTTATTAACGCCGTGGATCATGATGCATCAATTGCGAACTAAAAAAATCTTTTGTTTTATTGTTAGATACCTTTTCAAAAGTCTCCCTCGTCAAACTCCGAAAATAATACTCCAAAAGTTATAATGTACGCACTCCACCACTTCTAGCGGCCATAACCATTTAATTTGTCAATTTCTTTGGAAGTCCAGCTGCTAATAGTTCTACGAGAGTTGCCATTAATTTTACATTACATTTATAGTAATTAATCTAACAAATCGTGTGTTTTAGTAGTCATCAATTACCTTATACCAATATTGGCGCCCAACGTGGGACTACTAGAGAGAAAATTATAAATATAAAATGGATCATTTTAGTTTCACTTGCCAGCTTGTGATTTTCCCCTCTGCCAAGTATTGAGTGATTTAGGCGAAGCCTCCACGTAGCACTGGAGGGTGACTTGCTTGTCTGCCGCCCGAAGGACCACTGGACTGCCCACACGCACGATCGGCTCGACTGGGCACAAATAATACGAGAATTAAAATAAAACAACGGCTGCAACTGACATGTTATTTACATGATAGAAGAAATTTAATATATTATTATGTTGACACAAATCATAATCTCTTTGTTTACAGCTAATTTGGTTAGTATTAAGATAAGAAAAACATACAAATAATAAAGTTTTTTTCTGAAGTCTAAACCGGCTAGCTCACCGCTTGCCCTTAATTTATTTCTTCCTGACCTTAATGAGACAGATTAAACAATTATTTAGCTCAAAAAACCTATTTCGTAAGAAATCTATTACACTATAAAAGTAAATACCCGGAACATTAGGCCTTTAAACAAACATCAAGTGAATAATACAATACTACCTTCACGTAAGCGTGTACCTATCCGTACAATTAACCTAATTACCCATACAAAAGAAATGATCAAGAAAGTTTAACTAGGGCGAGATTAAGTCCACTCAATTAAGTTAACACAAGCCTTTTAAGTCAGCCAGTTTTGTTAATAGATATACACTTATGTACTTTATATTCTTCGAAACTGTGAATTAAGTTACTAATTTTGTTGTATATGAAATGGTTTTTTTTTGTAATATGTCGAAATGTTACTACTTATATCGCATTGGATTAGTAATTAGTGCGATGTATTAGTTCGATTTCAAAATTTTATTCTTAGTTGCGTTTTGATTAGTACATATCAGGCTAATAGTCAATACGCCGACTAACTACATGGGGACCTAGAACTTACCAGTGAACAATTTAATATAGGTACAACTTCTGCCTAACTCATTTACGGATATAGGTGTGATGGGTAACTGTATCTAGGACCACTGAAGCATGTCACAAACCTAGTTTTTTTTTAATGATGATTCATTATCTATTTATCATGACTGTACCTAAGCTCTTTTCTTGAAGGCCGCCGTTTGTTCTGAAAATACTTACATAGTACAGAGACTTCGTATCGCCGACTCTTAGTTGGCGGGATGCCGTTTGCTGCAATGCACAAGTACGTCCCCATATCTGTGCGCTGTAGTCCCTTCAGGGCGAGGGTAGAGCCAACGTAATTTTCCACCACTGTATAACAAAATAATACAAAGATAGAAAGATATATAAAATACGAGCTCTTGCCCGCGCTATCGTCGACCTGAGTATTAGTAGTATTATTTTATCCGCATTCAAACTTCCACCCCCCTTTTTCTATGTTCTTTCACGGGACTCAAACTGTCTCTCTACCAAATTTCATCCAAATCGGTTCAGCGGTTATAGCGTGAAAAAGTAACAGACAGACACACTTTCGCATTTTCAATACTAGTATAAAAAATATGAATATGAAAGTATTAATTTGGAAGAATTACAGTTAGTACCTTCTGTGTTATTTAAATCAAGCGTGAACTATTTTAATCATTCGCTGAAAATATGTAGGAAAATATTGAGCGGAAACCTGCGTGCCTGAGGGATTTTCTTTGTGGTAAGCGAATTCTACCAACATACTAAAACATAATCCCTTTCAATATAACAGGAGACACGAGAAGCATTTAAGCTAGCTTTCAGTTGGATGCACATCTGTAAAAAGAATCACTTAATTTTGAACGTTATTTAGATCATCAGCTTCTAAATATGAAATAAAAGAGTAACAATTGTAATGGCCAAACTATTGAATGTCTAGTTACAACTTAATATTAAACCACTGATGTCCAAGTTTAAGGTCACACCGCAAAGGAGACGACAACTTAACAGAGTGTTTATTACCTTAGAACTAGTATCACTTAGCACCTTCAGCAGTTATGATCTAGGTCTTACATCGAACCGAAAGACGACCGCTTTATTGCCTCCCATAAATCAGACGAACAAGCGCATCGAATGGCCGTTTTAAAACTTATAGTCGTAAAATTTTAATGCGCGTGACATTAGTAAAGTAAAATTTATTTTAAAAAGATAATGGCGATTTTAAAATATTGCTACAGTTTACCGTTTGACATAATATTTTAAAATACATATTAAAAATTATTATTTGAGTAACTAGGTTACTATTGCAGTGAATGCTTTTAACAGATCCGATTTTTTAATTGTAGCCTTTCCTATGTAAATCGATCTTTCAAAAGATTTTCACGTTTACTTTTTGCGTCAACAATATTCTTAATTGACTTACAATTAACTTACGCAGTAAAATGACCAGCATGGTCTCAATTCATTTTAGTATAGATACATAACGTTAATGGAAAAATATTATTAGTAAATATTAATAGCAACTTTTTCAACATACAGTCAAAGTATACCTCATATTTTACAAAGAAATACTCCAATATTTGGGTAGCCTAGATCTGAACTCTACTTAGGCATCTGACACGAAACATATAAAGAAAATATTAATCATCCGCTACGAAGAAGCTGTCACACACAAGCCGAGGGCATTGACGTCTTGATATAACATTCCGTAGAATACGTGACTTCAACGCTTGTAATATAATAGCACATCAAACAAACTAGCGCTTCACAAGTTATGAATAAAACCAAAACCGTGTTACATGAATAAATTTACTAAAGCGGCAAAATCTTGGTTTATATTTATTACAACAATTTCAAAACTGAGCGCGCAACACCCAGGAGATATGTTTTGGTATGAGAAATGATGCCTTACTTACAACAATAAAGACATATTTCACCAGCTTAAAAGAAATGATTAATTTTCTTACCAATATAATTGTAACTCTTTAGGTTAGTTAGTTTAGGCTCGTTAGGTTTTGGACTATTCAACATATATATCATATTATTATCATCATCAACATCTGTAGGCTTCATCAAAAGCCTTTTTATTGCTTTCACTTTTATTATTTATCCTGTGTCCTTAAACAATACTCAAAATGAGCATCCTAATTATAATTGTCAATTTTGGCGGTTGACCTCTTTCAAACATTTCAAACGCCAAAGTCATTAGTCGTTATTAAAAAATTAATGCTTTTTGTTAAGTTAGTCTCAGTTGCTTTCGTAAGAATGTGCTATTTAATTCAAAATCATTTCTTAATAAACGGTATTCACCATCAAACCATCGGGAACAAAGTCAGAGCAAATTACCGAGAAGGTTAAAACTTAAAAAAAAACTCACTTCAAAATGCTTGACGTATTTAAGGAGTACTTACCGCTTTTAGCATCAAGCCAATCATCCAATCGTCTAACGAGAACCCTTTAAAAGTCCTTGGAGACCTTAAGAATGGCCCTACTTAAATGAAACCACTTCCAAGGGCAAGTACGTATTTGTTTATATAAGTACTCATCTATTTACTTCGTGCGTCATTCTGTTCAACTTACTGGATATTTAGCTAAAGAATAGAGATGAGTAGTTTTACTACTCTTCTTGAGCAGGTTCTCCAGTGTCAGTGATGATTTCATCACTGACACTGGAGAACCTGCTCTGTAAGTTCTTGAGTAGACTGATAATGTACAGAGCGAGCTAGAGTTAAATTTATTTCTAGAACAACGAAATCTAAAGTAAAGATATTTCAATGGTTTCCGTGAAGAAGTCTACACGACTTTTATCAATATATTTAATATTTATTTAATTCGGTAATCACATATACTCATATCCTCAAACTTTAATCAAAATATAACTGCTAAAGTCGTTCGCTATTTCACGATGGCTGTCAAATTAAATTTAAATGGAAATAATTTATCGCTTTATTATGGCATACGACCCCCCCGTTGTACCAGGGGACATAAAATACTGCTACTTCGTAACGCGTACAATATCAAAAGCGGGCGTTTGTATGAAATTGTGTTTTATTAACGGGTTATAAACTTGGGTTGCGACATGTCGTTGCCAACTTGTTACTCTAGACGACGGCTCTGATTCAGCAATTCCACGTTATTATTGCTCTGAGACTAATTGTTTTCCGATTTCATTCTGGCTGAAATATTTTCTGCAAGTGAACGTATTTAAATGATGATATTGCTCCGTTGCTAGGGTACGTTAACTTATGCCGTAATTATTAGGATGTGGAAAACAATTTTATAGCTTTTGTCAGTTCGTACTACGGCTTAAGCGTTCTTTAATCGTTATTTATCGTAATTATGCCTTTAACAAATCATAAGACGCTGATTCAATCCCCACTCGTAACAAATAGTAAAATGTATATTAGCCTTCACGTATGGTAGGTACCAGATCTAAATGTTTGTTTACAATACTCGCAATACAAGAAAAAAAGGTGTACAAATCGACTTTTTTCTATGAATAAATCTAAACCTTACTGGCTAATGCCTAATAATAGTAGATAGTTGTTGAGATTATTTAACAATACGATTGCTTTGTTTTATTGCAAGTATTAAGTTAATTAAGTTAGCTGGCAGCGCGCCGCCTACACTAGATGAGTGATCATAGACCGATATTGTTCACATCTTGATATAACTATTATTGTTTCAGGGACAAGTGGAGAGCACAATATTCAATTTTGTTATTTATATCTTAGCTTATATATCCATATATAAAGTGCTACACATTTATGAACTCTGTTACGTGTAAAGATAAAGTTTTAATTTTGTTTCACTAAGACGTGTACGTTTAAACTCATTTGGAAAGTTCTTCTTTAAAATGAATGAGGACGAACCAAAATGTTCAAATTAAAGGCACTTTAAAATTCTCTCTTATTTACTATTTTTCAAATAGAAAACAAATTGTTAATTAACGTCGCGCTTATCGCAACAAAATCAGTGATTTACAGCCACCAATGCGCTCAGAAACAAATTTTCAATAATTCCATTCAGACTCGCTTCCTCGTAAAAGGGGAAAACGAGAAAAATGGAAAAAGGAAAACCGTGAATAGCTACAGCGAAGGCAATTCTTACATATTTAGTGAAGCGTGTTTAACATGTCCAATTAATACAAAGGCAGAGCCGGTTCCACCACTCTGTTAACTATTACAACCACCCTCCGTTTACTGAGGGACGCCAGTCTTTTGTTTACGCTTAATGGCTTAAATAAAACGGGTCAAATTCGTAAAACACCGCACCGAAAAGGTTTTAAATAGCACAGTGGAACCCGGCAATTTTGGGCCTAATATATTTACATTAAGGTATAATTTAGAATATAGGATTATACGCCATTAGAAATGTAGCATTGTGCATATGTGTTAAAATGACTAGGCCTATAATTGCTTACAGTCTTATGTCTTTACACCTAGTGCAAGGTTGTGCTGTAAAGGGTTTGTCATTATAACTATAAGAGATAACAGCCTTTTGTCAGGCCGGTCTCTAAGCCGTTCGTTTAATTTCCTGACCGAAACCCGGATTGCTACAATATTTTGTTTAAGTAGTAATTGAGTCCTTTGAACACGTTTTTTCCGCGGAAATGAATTCCAGCCATGAGCATCAGACGTCGCTTTCTTTTGTATAATATTGACAGCCCTATATTTTTTATCGGAGAAAAAATATTCTCATTGAATTTAAATATTACGTGAATATTTTATAAAATGATTTATTGTGTAGAGAATCATAGGTTTTAATTAAAGCTTTAGAAAAAATATTTATTGATGGTATAAAATAAATCAGTTTTTACAGGCAATTTGGGTTGGGCGTTTCTTATTTAACGCGGCCTCGCCCGATCCCGCCTGCCTATGTGAATAATGTTTATTTACCCGTTAGAGACGATAAATAAATATTATACGGTTATGTCATATACGTATGCGATCATCCCATTTCATCATTATTTAGATGTCGTTTGGTAAGCACGTTGTACATTTATATCGAATTGGAATTTTCTTTCCAATATCTTAGGGCAATATCTTAATAAATCCCATAAAACTCCAATGTTTTAACCACTGTAGCACCTGCGCCCGCCCCGGGCGGGCTTTGAATGCAAAATTAGTCTTGTTTCTTTTTTACCACTTAGCTGGATCTCACTGATGCGAATAAAATTCAACGGAAAATTGATTTTTTACTTTTTGCAAAAGTACGTTGATTATTATCTTTTATTTGAAATAAAATAGCTATTGTTTTATTACGTTACGTTGGAATTCGTTCGATTCATAAAACTATATTTATAGTATAAATTTATTGTTTTAAAGAAACAAACTACAACCATCAAACGGCAATCAATTGTTTTCAAATAATGCTTACCTACACTTCAATAAGGCATGACTGGGCGGGCCCCTTTTTATTTGTCTTAAAAATGGTATTCCCTCAATCAATCACTGTCGCAAGTAAGCCTATTCAACAAATTAAAATTCTCTCAATTGGAAGAATTTAGATCATATATCTAAATTCTTCAGCGTAAGCCAAAGGAATGAAATAGATCACTCTAAACGAATAAATGATGTGCAGTACATTACTTTGAAGTCGAGGTGAGCGCTGTTATTGTTGGTCGGGCCGATTGGCGCCAGCCCAAGGGCCCAATATGTCGCAGATTTACTTCCCAAACATAACAAATTGTTAGGCCTACAAGTTGTTCGCATAAACGATGTTCAGCGCACGGAATTCAAAAGCCTATGGACAAGCTATTGGACCCCTCATAAAACAATATTGTCCTTCCTAACCACATTAGCCAATATCCTTTTAACCTTTTCAGAACTGTGACCTCGTGTTAGGTTACACAATAAATATATTTTTAGTAAGTATCTACAAAGGTTGACTTTGAGAATAGTTTTGATCATTTTAATTAAAGTGAGAATTACCAATTAAATCCAAAGTTGATGACGATGATGATGAATATTCCTGGAATTTCAAACATTTTCTTTTTTTATAATTAAAATTCATATATTGCGTTTTTTTTAATAAACTCATTCTGTTTTTTTTTGTTTAATTCTTTACCTTTAAGCTCCTTTCCATTGTCATCACGGAATACTATGTTCCGGCCACCAGTCCGTTTCCAGGAAATTATGGGGGCTGGTACTCCGGCGGCTGTGCAGCGCAGTTCCACCGCCCCACCTTCAGGAGCACTGGCCTCGGAGCCGTCATCGTCGGCGATGTCTGGAGGTATCACCACTGAGAGGTGACCCATCTGAACAAAAACATGTGAATTAGTATATAAGTATAAGAAGGTAAAACTAGTACTACGAGATTTTTGAACCTTTGAGGTCTCTCAAAGGTTCTAAAGGTAGGTATACTGGTGCAATATACTGGTGTAATGCTGTGGCTCGAATTTCTCTTCGAGCCACAGCATTACACCAGTATATTGTGTACTCAAATGTTTGGACCATAAGAGAGAGACCATGGTTTTCTGAGTTAGATCTGCGTTGACTAGGTAAATAAGAGAGTTATAACAAGGCTTAACGTAAACCGTATAAAATTTGGTCTAATAGCAGACTTTTGTTAAGTCTTCGTTTCACTTTGAGTAGATGATAACGTAGAATGTAACGTACGGTGATGGAATAATGAAATGAAAGAGAATATGATTTTGTATGGATGGAGATGAAAAGAAGGAAAGATTGTGCGAGGCATGATGATTTGAAAGAAAGTAGGAACGTATTGAATGTAGCAGTGATGTTGCTTTATCAGCGGGTAGCTGACATGGGATGGAAATAAATAAATAATCCTGGACATTATGGCACAGCGCCATCTAGTTCTGATCTAAGCAACGAGGCTATGTATAATATGTATTTATTTTTGTAAATACATACATATTATACATAGATACATCCATAGCATAGATTCAGATGTTTATGCTCATCATGATATAAAATTAAATACAGGGACTACCTTAAGTCAATTTAATCCAGTACAAGTTCATGATTATGATGATCATATGTGTAGGAGTTCTGATATTTGATCAAAACGTTCAAACATGGAATACATCAACTGTGAAGAAACAAAATCTATGTAAATACACAAGTACGTAAGCAACTGTTATTAATTATAGAGGTGAATGGCACTCCAAGATATATTTAATAAACGTCACGTTTTTAATTAAGATCCACGCGTTAGTAAAATAAATGATTATTTATTACTTTCATAAATCATGAGATTATTTGGTAAAAACCAATATTATTTGTAATAAAACTTTACTAATACTTTTCCAGCTTGTTTAGGAAGACAACTTGATGAAAAGAACTTTAAATAACAAATTACATATTTAGATGTAACATAGCAATCATGCTTGTATTGCCCAAGGGTTCAGTAGACGATTACTTACAGATTCAGATTCTATTTCTATTTCAAAAAAGTAGAATTTTTAAACAGTTCATATTATCATAATTCGTATTATAACTTGCGATAAAGAATTGCACTTTTTTACACAATAATAAACGTTATCTGATTGAGCCGACAACTCATCTTATATATTGAAAGTCTAAGTGTAAATTAAAACACAAATAAACAAATGAGCACGAATAGTTATTAAATTACCATTATTTGTCTGAAATTTATTTGTAACCAAAACAATTTAAGTGATTTTTAATAGTACATTTCTCACCAAGGAGAGAAACTGACAGATATTAATGAATGTGCATTTGTGTAGTTTTATCTCGTTTAAAACAAAAAAATAGATATCGCAGTTAAGTATACGCGTGAATGAGAAACCTATCGTAAATAATTTAATATTCAACAGTTTCCTAAAAAAAAACTATTTATATGAAGTGTTTAGAATCTAAGAAGTTATATAATTTCCTAGATTCTATCATCACGTCACATTCAACAAGCGTTAGAATGAAGTCGGAATATCCCCAAAAACTTTCTTTAATTTTTTAAGTACCTACATTTATAGCATAGTAGTATTCACGGCCTATATTATTTACTGTATGTCTTTTGTCTTCTGCTTTTAATCCCATCTACTTCGTAGAACTTCATGAGCACCCTGCCGCTGTATATTCTAATTACATTAAATTGTAAATTAACGACGCGAAATGTACTCGCTCATTTTACTATGAGAACAACAATTAATAAAGCCACTTTAATAAAGTCATCCTGTCAGAAAGTGATATTGTCATAAGTGTCATACGTTTAAGATAATTTATTGTGCGGGCCTTTAATAAATTTTGTTAAAAAATTAATATACAAAGTAGTAATTTTTCTTTAGTAAGTATAAAATATTTCACGACTTAACCTCGCCCATAACAGATTTTTTCATAAGCCATAAAACTACGCAAACTACGCATTACGACATACGAACCCCACTCAAAAGTAACAACTGCAATATTTTCAACCCGAGCGAATAAAATGTGTTGCTAATGGAATGAGATGGAGTTAAACTCGTTAAAGTGAATTAAATGCACCATAGCCGTAGCGAGGGCCGGACTACGGTAGTGACGTAGCGGCTACATCCAATGCTACGAACACGTAGCACTGCCACAAGCTACAAATTGGTACAAGTTAGCCATTTGTTGAAGTCAATTAAGCCGGGTACCGAGCTATAAAAACTTGAACATATTCGAGTTGCACGCAACACAAACAGATATTAATCGGGGACATTACTGACGTACTCGTAGTTGGTTCGCGTAGCAGACAAAGGAAAACAGTCATTACGGCGCTCGCTCCCACGAGAAAACAACTAAGTTAACGTAGAACGTCGCTGGTGGAGGGAAATCGGCTATTATACTAGTTTCATACACGAATCGTTATTGTTTAATTACTATGCTCGCATAAAAATTAAAGAAATTATATCATATTACATAAGAAGTTCATGTTATCTTTCGTCGTTATGACATTATTGTATGATATTTTTAATTTCACGATAGTTTCCTTTTTGCTCCAGATTTTTCCTCAAAAAAGGTCTTTTCGCATTACATTCATTTGCGCACTACGGTGCTGATATTTACAATTAAAAACATATGCAGTATTACTTGAAACCTCCTATATCACTTAAATAAATATCACAATTGATTGGCCTAATCTCTAACCATTAATTTCATAGATAATACACTAAACATTGTAGAGTATATCTAATATTGCATCGTTTATCTCCAACACTAAGCACAATAGCACCTCAGGCTACATTTACGAAGTCCTTTGTCTAACACGAACAGATTAACTG
Source organism: Craniophora ligustri (assembly GCA_905163465.1). Classification (NCBI taxonomy): domain Eukaryota; kingdom Metazoa; phylum Arthropoda; class Insecta; order Lepidoptera; family Noctuidae; genus Craniophora; species Craniophora ligustri. The sequence continues at coordinate 8,335,379 of LR990965.1, read as the reverse complement.
TCTACTTACTATACGGTTTACTATTGGACTAGCATTAAGAAACCCTCTGAAGTACAGGTAGGAATTCCGTGTTGTTTTAGTCGGATAACCCTCCACATTAAATGAGTTAACCACGCGAAAAGATAGTTCTCAAGTAAGTTAATTTAAAAATCAGAAACCCTCGTATCTTCGTTTGATACTCTTCCAGTCGTCAAACCATGTCAGAAGATGATTGATCAAAAGTTGATACGATCTTTTCAACATACCTACATTTTGTTTTGTTACTTAAATTTGTATCACTATTTTTCTGTTGAGCTTATACACCAGTAGTTCTCTGCCTGACCCTTTGCAAATATAAGCGTGGAAAAGTCTTTTGCAATGTGTTTATTATGTGACTTGACTTGGGACAACGACAAAAACAATGAGAACCTTTTACGATGACATTATTGGTTATAAATCCACCTCTCAACATTATACCTGTATTGCTTTTCAGTGAAATGATAAGAATCTTATAGTTTATATAGTTTTACTCGCTCATTCTAGTAATGTGGGGGCAGGGGTCCGTGAATGTTGCATGAAGACGTATTGTCCCCATTCCTGAGCTCGGCGGAGTGACTTTGACAAAATTCCCCGCGTGACGCCCGACGACCCCGGCATTCGGGCCAGGTAGGGCCGAAAATCGCCACTTGGATATTTTTATACCTTAAACAACACCCCTTTGATGGCAAAAGACAAAGAGCAATTTTATATTTTTGTTTATTTTTTTACGGCATTCAATGTTTACGCTGATATCAGGATGATGTCGAGTTTTATGTTAAGGGTTTTTTTAATTTGTAAAGTAAAGTATACTTTCATTGCGTGAATGCTTATTTGATAGTCTGAATAAGATAATATGCATGCATAGTCTTTAGAAGAAACCATTTAGTAAACTAAATGTTGTTTCCAATTAACACATTTAAATAGCGTAATTAATTGTTTATATGGATTCCTTTATTCATTAATTCGATCATTCAATAATTACTTTATGAGTATTTAATTTAACTCAGATTACTTCTAGACCCCGAACAATTACCTAGCCTAAGGCTCAGACAATGTTCCAATCGTATTATAAAAATAAATATATTTGAATTATATTTTCTGATTTATCCCGCTCTAAAATTCATATTCTGACCACATTCGAACGCCATAATTTTTATTTTCAGAACTATTTACGAGGGTATAACATTTAAAATAGAATGCGATGTTACAGCACGTATTGTCCGCGTCTCCGATTCCTGAAGGAAGCTAGTGACACGCGGACTTTGACAAAATTCCTTGCGAGCTACACGACTGAGCGCCACTGAATGAGACGAATTCCTCCAGCGATATATTCATGGATATAATTTTATTTAACTTTCTGCAATTTTAAACTTTTTACCGTCCAACTTTAGTTTTGTGGACAGATAAATATTAAACTAATTTCACTGTCGTATATTAAAATTATTTAAATTCCAACGTTTAGATAATAAAAGTCAGTTTAAATTAAGTAGCAAATTAATTCATGACAATGCGTTTATTGGTAGTAGTAATTTAGATAAGTCATTTTCCTATCCTCTTCTCGCCCCCTCAAGGGATGATTTCCGGGATAAAAAACTATCATATTATTATGTCCTACCCTTGGGACTCAAATATAATATAATATATGTATATTGAATTTCATCTAACTCGATGACTAAAGATAGACAACCAGAAACACTTTCGCATTTATAATATTAATTATCATGGATTACACGTTTTTTATAAGTCAATGATACGTGCAATTTCAGTTATAAAAGGAATGTACGTCAAATTTGAAAATCAGAAAGACTTTCTGAATATATTCACATTTAAAATATGCACATTTAACTCTGAATATTTAATACCGAACATTTATAATGCTACACGGCTTATTTGTAATTACTGCATCTGTAATTAATATACCTACCTGAATTCAATACGAATAAACTTTGATTAGATGATATACATATTATCTGAAATCTATAGTTACTATTATTTGTTAAATGTTAGCTACATTATTTACAATTTTTACATCACGGTACTAGACACTTGTAAAAAGACGTAGACAATTTTATTTTACTTCAAAATCAGCTATCGGGATCTTTACTCCAAAGGTTTATGACTCAACTTGCATCCAGTAACGAAACACCTAAAATCGAATGTCCAGAGGTCTTACTTTACAGTAAAATATCTAAATAACTTATTAAATACATTTTCTATGTTCACTTTTCACTGCAGTGTAAATTCTTAGAGACAGTTTCATGTCACATGAATTATGCAAATTCGCGGTGCAGACCGCGAACCGAGTGGCTCGGAGATTTACATCCGGGAAGCGCGCGACCTCACATTATAAATAAATATAAGTGTATGTAATACTGTTGTCGCTGAATACACAATGTGTTATGTGTAACGTCCTTCGGTCTAGGCACGGCGCTAACTGTATAAAAAAGTAGCCTGCAGTACCTATGTATAATGTTGCCCGTTATACCAGTTTTATTATTATATAGTTTATGTATAATGATAAAACTGGTATAACGTATAATAGTTTTATATTATAACGCTGCCTTCTGTGCTACGGGTCCCGGGTACGAATACCGGTAGGGACAAATGTTTGTGTGATGAGCATAAACATTTGTATCCGAGTCATGGATGTATCTATGTATAATATGTATGTATTTACAAAAAAAAAGTATATATATAGTATATCAGCCTTCTAGTATCCGTAACACAAGCCTCGTTGCTTACCACGGAACTAGATGGTGCTGTGTCATAATATCCAGAGATATTTATTTATGTCCAGAGATATTTATTATTATTCGTTTTTATTTGTAAATACCACGTTGATACACTTGGATCACTTTTAAGAAAACGAATGTCTAGAACTAACATGTTTTATTTCTGTAAATGATTGCAATGGAATTTGGTCTACAAAAATTATGGTAAAGATTAATCGAAAACAAATTTAATTCTTCTCTTAAACTCTAGTTATAACTCATTTCACGTGCATTAGATAAAGACCATAGTTATGCACGTTTAGTATGGTTCAAAGCAACAATGCGTTAAATCAATAGAATATACGGATTAACTAGTTATTGGTGTATTTGGAGGCCAATAATCAATAAATGTCAACACGACATAGTACAAACTGCACAGAGAGAGACAACATAATAGAATTCCCGTCACGGTGAAACCAAGAACAACAGTAAAAATTGATTGTCACTTAACGCAACTACGCAAGTCACGTCTCACTATAGTTTCACGTTATAGATTCGAAGCCTCGTCCCGTTTCGCAGGTTGAGCATCAACAGGTAAGTGAGTCATTTGTTTTCCCCCGTGAAACATCTCGGCTGAGTAAGGTCTTGACGTGTGCTGCCAACTGGGCTACGGTCGAAAGACGGACAAGCGACTCGAACGTGCAGAAACTGTGGACCATTTTTACACGTCACCCCGGGTCAGTGTAAATGGTGTTGCTCATTATTTTTCTTGTTTATTTACCTGCTGGAGTTTCCTTGAAAGTGAAAGTTTTATACCAAGCTATAAATGCTACGCTTAACCTAGTATATCTCTCACTCAACAATCACAATCACAATCGATTAACCGTATAGCTAGAGTTGGTGAGTGTAAAAATATCATTATTTCGGCTTCACAGGAAATTACTTTTGGGGATAAGTTCCACTTAATAATATTCTTAATACTATATGTAATTTGTAATCACGCTTGTATTAACATAGCTATGCCATTGATGAATACACCTGATTGATTATCATTCTAACTCTGTTGGTTAATTGAAGCTTAATTGGTATGCAGAGCGTTTGACAGCAACTAGGCAGACCTATTTATCGAAACTGTAATTATACATGACCATAGAGTGATCTAATTTACTACATTACTTATGGCTAAATTTCAAAATGAGGATTTTTTTACTTGCATTGTTTCTTAACAAATGCGTGTGACTGGAGCAAAATGAAAAATATAACTTGTAAAATCTCACATTTATAAAAGTATCCACACACTTTATAGTTTTTTCTGATATTTTTTTTTAGTTTTTTTGCTTACACAAGATTGGCTGTGCAAACATTTGAATGAAAGCTTGGTACGTAGAATGTTTTTCGGGGCACGACGATTAGTTCGCGGAAACTCGATGCGTCCAACCAATTATTTGAAGCTAAAACTGCCCGGCTGACACTCGCTATGATGGACGACAGCCGTTACTTTATAGCCTATTTTTTAACCCCCTTGACCCCAGTATTTTATACAGCTGCATTTACGACTCTGGCTACTTCTGCCACTAAAATATAAATCTCTTTCCAGAATAAAAAACTTTGCACATACATATTGTTACAAAATCTGCAACGTTAGAATAAACGGAAAAAGGAAACTTTTCTATAATAAGAGAAAAATCTCTTAGACACTATAAATATTGATGTATTCTCAAGACGGCTTTCACCATATTCAGTCCTGGAGTGGTAAACCCTTATGAAAAAGCAAATACTTTGGCTGAGCTCGCACCTGTAGCCCGACACAACAAAAGAATGCTGAGTAACGCCTGCCGATTTTTCGGCTAAGAAATAATTCACTTGTTGATTCTACTCTCTAGCTTTCTACTTACTTTCCTTTTATGTATTATTTATTTTACTTCCAACGAGCCTTGGCACGTTATCCGGTTAGCATGAGCACATACACAATCGACGCCATGATATTACTACCGGAACGACATCTGTATACGAAAAATATCACCGACTATAACTAGGACTATGCCTAGTAAACATGGCTCGAGATAATATTTCAACGAGCTTATGTATAATCCTGTAAGCATCGTAAATCCCGCATAGGAAGCTAAGCTTTGCCACAATATTTAGAAGCGCTTGAATTTTAGGCGGTCGCTTTAAAGCCTCGGCTTTATATTGAAGGTGAAATAATTGTATAACATGCACAATAGGTTCACATTTTACAAGGAAGGATTCCACGGAGCGTCTCAAATTCCTTCGTCGGCGTATTACTAAGTGTTTGTTACGGCGGGCCTTAGTTGCGACATCACGAGGCAACTATGTGTCGAAGAATGTGTTTATGGTGCCAAGAATGAAGCTCCTCAGCAGCGCTGGAATTCTGTGCTGTCGGCGGCATATACCTACCGAGGTAACGGCTTAATTTGTGTTGCGGACCCTTTTATCTACAACTTTTGTGTTTATTTTGTGCACCATAGGAAAACAAAATGTGTGAATGAACTACTCATATCTACGCTATATCTACAAAACATACGTGTGTGATGTAATTTTGTGGTTACGTAATATAAAACGTACCTAAATAAAATAAACAACACATTACCCTATTTATACCTCTTATGATACCCTTTTTTCTGATTTACCTTACAAATCCATCGTAATTCCGGCACTGACCTTCACAAATACCCAAAAAGCCTTTGGCCTACCTGTTAGATTGCAAGGCTTTCGTTATGAACAATCCTTAAATATTATCCTACGCGGTTAATAACTTATTATAAACTTTAGAATTTAGAAAAGTTTCTTACACTTCGCGAATTTCATTAATATTTTGAATCGCACCACAAAGTTCTTTATATTTTATACTGTCATTTTAGAATCGTAGCCCAAAGTAATAGACCATCTATCGTCCAACTGGGCACGGAGTTCAGCGCTGTAAACATTTCACAAACGGGACTTTAATCCCGGTCATAAAAGTAATCCGCTCATAAAGTTACGCGACGATGGACAACATAAGGGTAGGGATTTTCTCTCACAAAGATTTCTAAGTAATTAAGATAAAATACCAAGAGTTTTTGTATGTAACTGGAAGCCAGAAGCCCTCGTTTTTCAACGCTCATATACCGAGTTAATCCTCGAGTATGCAATAAAGCTGCTAAAGTATTTGTGTTCCAGGCGAAATTACCCATATTGAAAATACCCTTCGTCGCTAACAGTCGGCTGAAGGCTTATTTATACGCTCACGTATAGACTTCCTCCCGAAGTAGGCATATAACAATCTAGGTACCCACATTATATTAACAGCTTTTCTGAATCGATAAATACATAAAATTTAATACAAACCGATGGACTTAGGAACCGTTACTGTATTGATTTGTAATTACAAAATTGCTTTTGTTTGAGACTATAAATACTTTAGCAAAGTATTTGTAATTAAAACAGATTTAAATTTCAATTGAGTGAAATTTAAACGTCCGAGTTTTGAAGTTTACAGTTTGATTTGATTGATAGAAAAATGATTTATTTCTATATCGCGGCCACTTGGAAATTTGATCTTGTTGTGGAGGGAAAAAGGGGTAGGTTTACAAAAAATACGGTCGTCCATCACAACCTCTGTCAACACAGCTTCCCATCAATGCCGCAAAAACAATTAGTAGGTCAATATTTATTTAATTGCCTGAAACCGACCGGCCATGAATGATGACCGGTATAACCGGTGTGTGTATTTGTTGTGTTGATGGAAATATTATAATTACCCGATAAATTAAACTTAATGGACACGTGTGTAATGATAATGCGAGTATTGTAATAATATTCTGAAACAGTCTGTTGAGGGGCTCGTGGCTAACTGATAATCATGCGATCAATACATCTGTAAGGTTCAGCTGCCTACTGAGGTCAATCCATAGATGGGTGAGCATCTTCTGTACATACATATAGATCCCTTCTGTGTTTCGAGGGCACTTTAAGCTTTCTCTCCCGGGTCTCATAAGAATACTGACAGCCAGTTTTCCCTTAATGGTTACAATACATATATTTATATGTAACTGTTAATGTAATTAAAGGGAATTTTGTGAAATCAACAAAAATAATAGTTGTAACAGTAGGTTGAGGCAGTATTAAATATTGCAGCTAATATGTTAATAGGAACATAGTGGGGATATTTTTCACTATCTCACTCACACGCTTGCATTCGAATAGCGCCGTGACGTCATGTCATATTTTGCTGACATGTCTGACTTGATAACTATCCCCAGTTCCACCAACAGATTTAAAATGGTATTATTTTCACTTATTTCTAAACGTAATTAGAAAATTAAATTTATATAGGTACTTATGTTATTTTTTTTATATGGCATAATAACTAATTTAATTAAAATCATATTATTATTAACATTCGTTAGGTACTTTAACGTCGCCCCATTGAACATACGTTGACAATCTAATTAAAAGTCAACTTGAGTAGTTTGTTCAAGCATTAGGGCGGTAATAGTGTTAGCTATATAAACATTCCCAACGTTAAGATGCACTTGTAACTTGATTCTTTACTTTAACACTTAGAAAAGGTGTTAGTGGCAATTTGGGTGAATAAAAAAAGGCTTTTTGGCTTGTTTGTAATACAGCCCTGGGCAAATACAAGGCATAAAGTGAGCAGTCTCTCTTTTGTGCTGAGATATTAGCGTATACTTAGTCATGCTAAGAAGGCTTTCAAATGCTTTGTTGCCGTGAGTCTTATTGTAAATGAATTTTATGCAAATTATTTAATTACAAGTGCAAATGGTGTTTTTAACGGTAACGGGTTGAACGAAGTGCATATTTTAACGAATAATTTCTGTTTTTGTATTGACTGGACTCATTGGTTTAGTGGTTGCAACGTGACTTCTGAATATTAGGTTCTGGTTTCGATTCCTAATTTGTGCAGTGTTATATGTAGCATGTTTCTTTGAAATTCTCAGCAACAACTCCGGACTGGAAACAATGGCTCACCTGTTACATACTAAAACCGGTGGACTGTGAGAATACAACATCAGCACTCCTCTGTCTACCCCGGGGCACAGGCGTAATGGTATATCATGTAAATGGAAAATGCGCATATCAGCTCGAGACCATGGAAGCTGCAAAGTATCTCAAACTTCTGGATAAAATAAAATCATTATGCCGAGATAAAATCCATAAAAAGTAGTTTCAATTTCCATATATTTAAAGTAGTTAGTTTAATCTTAAAGACACAATTTCCATCTAAAACCTCAAATGGGCTTACTTCATTATGCAAGAAACTAGTCATTCATTTAAACAAAAATAACCAACTTAAATACTTAGCACTGAACAAGGAATCGCAATTTAAAGTAATGAATGTAAAACAAAGCAGACAGCGCGACACGTAACAGTTAAAAATTGTTCGTTTAAATATTGCCTCCTGTTTCAGAAATATCAGTTTTACTGAACTAAGAATTAGGTCACTATTACAATGCTACCAGCATTGTAAACTACCATTATAAGTAGCTTGATCTATTAGAATATATTACCTACTAGCTTTTGCCCGCGACTTCGTCTGCGTAAAATTTGTAATTTTATCTGCATTCAAACTTCCACTCCCCTTTTCTCCCTTTTAAGGGATGAGTTCCGGGATGAAGACTATCCTATGTTCTTCCCCGAGCCTAAACTGGTATGGTTTATATGTCAAACTATACCTCTAAATTTCTTCTAAATCAGTTTAGCGGTTATATCGTGACAGGTAATAGATAGACAGACACACTTTCGCATTTATAATATTAAAGTAAGTATGGATCTAACCGCATAAGGATAGTCTAGTCATTTTTTTTTGTATGCGTTTCATTCTAGTTTTACTGAAGGACACATACGAAGGCTGAAGTAAAACCCCTAATTTAAGTCAATAATATACCTCGGGACTCGGTATCTCAAAAACGCATAATGAACACGTAAAACTGGCGCCGGTTGTACGTAACGTTTGGTAGGTCGTTAGTTACACAAATCCTATAACAGAGCATGGTGGATTTTGTTGACTTTTACAACTCGAGAAAGATTTTTATACTTAGCTCTATCCCATTGGCAAAAATGAATTATTTATCTCAATGAATAACTGTATAAATGAGAAGACTTTAAAAAACTTTAATTTGGCACTCTACAGAACCTTACAATTTATTGTACGTGGATGAAAAATCCGGTCACGTACAGGTTAAATGCCTCGCTCAAATTCTGCAACACAACTATGTTGTATTAATGTTTAGTAACAATATAACCACAAGCAATATAAAACATTTGAAAGGTATCTGTGACGTCGTATAGACATTCCCTTACACAAAATCTATGAATTCTTATTTGTATACATAACTGTTTTGTTCATCGAAACAAATAGTTGTTATTTTAGCATGCATGTATAAAAAAAGACCTCACTGAACGTTTCTTTTTTTCAGTTTCAGTCATTTACAGATAGAACCACATATAGACCTATCGTCTCCAAAGGGTTAGGCAGAGGTGTACTAATGTTAACCCATATACACACATTTCACTGGTATATTTTAGATCCTATGTAATAGGGTCAAGCCTATTGCCATCAACTTCGAGCTGCTACTGAGAATAACACTTATTTGAACCCAAGACGTCTTGCTCAGCAGTCGTATGTAAGACCATTACTAAACCAACGAGGCAGTTTTACAGAACGAATGTACTAAAATATTCCTTGTCCAAAAATTCCACTATCGTTTTCAGACACGTTACAGCTCCTTATAATTTTAGCTACGTGCCTCCAAAATTCGGGTCACACAGGGGCCAACTATCCCGCTCAAAATTCTGCAACGCGACTATGTTGTGAAATGTTTTGCACCAACATAAACATCAACGTGGTACATTTGAAAGTTGTCTGTGCCTCATGAAGATGTCGCGGTGACATTCCACGCCTCCCTTTGGCAAGCGCGTGCATTCCGCGCGCGACTTAACAAAATTCCACCGTTACCCTGCGCGTTGGCGGCGCTATGTTTCTTTAACCCGCAAAAGGCAGGTAAATAACTTCATAAGTGTCATTGTACTTATGTGTAGTTAGTGTAGAATATGCATGACTTTGAAGCAGGTTTTCATAATAATTTATTTTTAAATATAAACTCAAGCATGATAGTGGCGCTCTTTGGGCGCCTATGTTCAGTAGTGGACGGTAATCGACTGATGTATACATACATGGACAGTGATATAACATATATGTATTTTAATCACAATTACAATTATTAGCGCCAGCCAAATAGGGTCTAAAAACGGGAGATGCTTGCATTGGATAGGGACCCCTAATAAGGGAGTTTAATCTAACTTTGTGATCAGAGAGCTCGCTAGTCGTGTGGATTTTACTAGTTCAGTAACCCACGTTATATTGTTAACGCTTACCAAGCAATGGCTTATCTTTATGAAATGTTTTTTAGTGTCAAGATGTCTGATTGTAGCGATTGCGAGTTGTTGCAAAGTAAACCGAAACTTAGTTTAATTAAAGTTCTTATTCTATTTTCTAACGAATAGCCTAAGGCCGACACCAGTATAATTACCGCTGTCGACCTAGGGCTATTGCTGTTTACAGTGACATGATAGTACCTACATATAGTATGATCAAAGTACGGACATCAATATTTATTAACACGGATTGGCAACTGCTTTTTATATTTTCTTGTTTCTTTTTTTTTTTTTCAAATAACTAAAATAAACAAGTCACTACTAGCTATTAAAAAGGGTACTATACAATTTTGTGGGCACGATGTTCCATGTTTGCCTTATGGTAATTTGCATCTCAAGTATACTACTAGACTTTAACGGTAGAAAAGGAATTCAAATCGATCTATGTAGGTAGTAGGTACATATTATATTTAACAACTTATACCTACAACTAGCAAGAACACTGACGACTCCATTAGAGCAGTGGCGACCAGCCTTTTGTGGTGCCAGGTTGGAATCCCGACAGGTATGTGTGATGAACTTGGACGTTTGTACCTGAGTCAGGGATGTTTCTATTATATTGTTGTGAACTTTTCTCTACAAAAACTGTTGCTATTTTATATTATTTATATTATGTACACCATTTTTATCTCAAAGCTGAGATAACTAGCGCCAACAAAACTACGTTGACTGTAAGTTCATGCAACAAAAGTTTTGCACAACAACTAGCAACATACCTGAAGGGTTAGGCAGAAGTATGGTAGATCACACATTCACCGAGATATTATTGCCATTACCTGGACATAAATTCGAATACTAAGCTTGTAATAATAACCTTGCTAATAGAGAATCTGACGCAGCTATCTAACCCAAGATAGCACTCCAGCAATCGCGCACGCGTACACTAACACACAGGCAAATAAACAAAAAAAAATGATGCTATAACGTATAATCAAAATAAATAACAAGTATCCGACAATCCTCTTATATCACGGACAAGCAAAATATTCATATTTATGCCCGCATGAGTATGAAAGACATTCAGTACCAACCAACCGAAATTACACGTACTGTAACGCTTTGACTCGAATAGAATGGTTTTGTCGTTTACATAAACAGCCGGTGATCCGCGGAGGGTGGGTAGTGGTACCCACATTAACTTCAATCCTATTGTTCGGTAATGATAACGGGTATTGGAAGTAAATGTCTTCACCATTAATTTAATATAACCCTTGCTGTATGAAATTACTAGCTTTAACGAAAAACGGCAAAGTCTCATACTAACCTTGCACCCCCGTTTTACCCCCTTAGGGGGTGAATTTTCAAAAATCCGTTCTTAGTGCTCACCTACGTTATAAAAGGAATCCTTGTGCAAAATTTCAAGTTTCTAACCCTTAAAGTTTAGGCCCTGCGTTGATATGTCAATCAGTTTCTCTTTTTATATATATTTAAATATTTATTTATGTGTGTAAATAAAATTTTGGAGACATACATTTTAACAGTGCAGAAGTTGAAGCGCCTTCTTACAAAAATATTCTACCAAAATATTCTAGTGAGACCTACATCAAATTAAAATTCTTTCGATATAAAATATTTGTGCTAAATAAAGCACCGTACAACCCTATATTATTATAAAGGGTTTAAATGTAACCCTTTATAATAATATTTTATCAAATTTTACGCAGTCTATGTCAAAGTTCGCCTATTGATCTTATTGCTATAATATGATCAACAGAAATCCAATCTATAGATACAAAATCCTTTCTTGATATTAAAATAAAAGAGTTCAGTGATAAAAATATAGTTCATACAGAAGATGTGTCTCATATACCGCATAAACTTTACTACGTCGTGTCCAAATTCAATCACCTACAAAACATCAATTCATATTAAAATTTGAATTGTTTGTTCTCAAACACTGTTAATCTAATGTTTAAAAAATATAAATAAATTATAAGATAGTAGGTACCCTTCGGTTAAGTAAACAAAATCTTAAATCGTCAGATTTAATGGCCACATTTACTAAAATATGGGTATTAATTTGACGACATTCATGTTCCATCGACACGAAGAAGAAGAACAAAATCTTTCAATAATAATAATAATCCTTGGCCAGTAATAATAATAATAGTCTCACCAACTTGGCATTGACGTAAATCGAGATGTTAATCTCTGTGAATAAATACTACTAGGTTCTTTCATTATTCCACTTACGAGGAGTACACACAGCAGTAAAAATATTTCACAAAATATTCAGAAATGATTTTAACGTTTCTAACCTACATTTGAGCTACAAGTCCTTTAAAAATATTTATCAAACATCCATACAAATTCATATAATAATAGGGTATTTTTGCAAAAATAAATACGAAATATAACACCTTCTGCAATAAAATAGCGCGTAGTGCTGCTCCGAGAGGTAAGCCGAGTCCTCCGGTTATAATAATATTGTGCAAAAGTTACTCCGTTACCGGCACGCCCGCCACGGACGCCTCGCCATAACAATTTTCTCTACACTTCGACATGACGTGTTTATGGAAGTACGCACTCGTTTATGGTTTAATTTTTAATGTTAATTCAACGGTAATTATTAAAAGTTACATCTAAATGTTGCTGCATCAACATTCACGAACATTCAAATTATTTACTCATCTCTATTTTCTGTGGCAAAATATTACGTTTTTTTTTTCTGTGATCAGAATCCACAGTTCATTAGAGATTTTGTTCTTAAATCATGGTATTAGTATTAAATAGTTAGTAACCTTTTAAAGTGTAATAAAACTATGTCCCGGTCCCTATAATACTTTTAAACATGAATTACTTTCTCACAAAGAAACTAATACATACTCAAACAAACTAATACGTAGGAAGAAAGAATTTTCTATTTACTAGATATATCGTCGCGATGCATGACTAGTCAAGCGAACCGTCCGAGATTCTTATCTCAAAATTGATAGATCATTAATCTGTCAATTCAGTCAATATTTCCTATACATTTACGTTCACCCAAATTCTAGTACATGAACGTAAGTAAAAACTCTTTTCTATACAAGCCGTTTTCTTTAGTGTGACAAACGGCACGTAGATTGCTCTCTGCCTATGTGCCGTTGTCAAAAAATATTAATATACCTCTTATTGAGTCTGATGTTAAATCTTGAAATAAAACTACTTTTTACGGATTTTTCTCGTATATATATGCGCGATAAAATCCGTAAAAAGTAATTTTATTTCAATGTCTAATATTCGCGTAAGTGTAAGAAATCAATATTGATGTTAAATCATTATAACATCTGCTTTTTTTCCATGAAATCAGCAAACAATACAATATATCACATTGTGTTTATAGAATAAGGGTGAAAGTGCCAAGGATTGGATATCTTTCTTCGCGTAACATAAAAAGTATACATAGAGAGCTTAAGGAAATTACGTATCCTATGATATAAAAGCCAACTCGCTACATTTTATTGGATAATACTTATGTAACAAACGCTTACAGACGTTTGACTTCTCAAGTATACATGAAATAGAACAGCAGAGACGCATTCCTTACCAGTACAGAATGTGTAAGAAATGGAGAAACGAAATACAAAGAATACGGATTTAATTTATCAGACGAAACGTTCGGAGCTCGATGCAAGCTGACGATCTGTATCGAATGCATACATTTTAATATTGGCCAGCATCACAGACTTTACAGATGGAAACCGACTGTAATTACAGTCCATTATTGATAAGCTATTTGATGCTCTAATTAAACTATGTTAATGAACATGATTTACTGTGGCATGACGTATGTCTAATGGCAATAACATAACATTCACGCTTATAAACCAGATGTGTTAAACAGAGTTTTTTTAATATAATACTACAGTACAGTCATATTTTTTTTATAATAATACCCAAAGTTTACCGTAACTTAGTATTTAGCAACTCACATAAGTATAAGAAACAAATAAATATGATACGCAACGTCGGGTTTATTTAATTTATTTATTTTGTTTTATTTTATTCAATAGGTACAGATACAGATAACAGATTAACATCAATATAACGCTAGAGTCCTCAAAAGAAAGTAGTTTTATTTCAAGATTTAAAATTCGCGTATAAGAGAGATAAGTATAAGAAATCAGTAAGAAGAAAAGTTTTGATTCCAATATAGATTGAGTGAATAGGATTAAAAGTCGTATTTTCCGAAGACTCCGAAGTTACGTTACGATAGTACTTCAGTAAACAACGACAGAACATCAAACCTACATTGAGATAATCTGATTCCAATAAGACTGCAACGGGCAGATATTTGAATCAGAAACTTGCTATAAGTAAGATAAGATCGTCTACGTTCGCAGAGTGACCTCTTAAGTAAGCATACTGAGGGAATAAAATAGTATAATTGTAACATTTTTCAACAATTGACTCTACTGGAATATACTCCTTGATTCAATAATAATAAAGATGATTACTGCCCGATTTCTGGGCACCGACATCCAATTAAGAGATGGAACATAGTCTACCATGGTGCCCACCAGTGAAGGAAAACATAGAGTGGAAACCTGCATGCTTGACAAAATTTCTCGATGACGAGAGAAGTCTGCTAACCCGCACTTCGCTGAACAGAAACAAAATGAGAGGAGACCCGTACCCAGCATGTCTATCATGCTGGGTACAGCCCTCCTCTACCAGCTACTGCTACCAGTTTTCACATTGGATTCCATAAAGCTTTTCCTTCAAAGTTCACTATATTCACTTACCTGACTCATCATAGGGTCTGTATTAATCTGACACATGTAGGTGCCAGAGTCCTTCGGTTCCACATTGCTGATGTACAACTTCCAGGTGTTATGGCCGTTGTGCGTCACCGACAGGCGAGGATTTAACGTGACCATGTGTGTGTGGATTGCCAGGATCGTTTTCGTATCTGATTTTATCCAGGCCACCTGAAAATAGGAATTATGCTATACACGAAGATACGATGAACTAAAATGTCGATCCTGGGCGAAAGCGTTCCTCTCATATATTCCATAGATGTATTAAAAGAGACCATGATTCTCTGAGTTTGTTTCGGCATTTCTTCTCAGGGGTCGTCAGTTAGGAAATGCCGATGACGTCTAGATACTAAAAAAAACTAACATGACTTGTAAAAGTGTTTTTAATAAGATCTATTTACAGAAATAAACAATCATTAATTATTTAGATACTTTGAAATATCAGACTTTTAACCGCATGAAGTGTATACGTTTGCATACGTTTTGCTGCCGAATGGATTTTTTGGAACTAGGGTGACCACGTTTTGCAGTTGATATCATGGTCACACATTGGAAAAGATAAAACTTGCGTTGCATAAACGCCATATTTTTTCACATCAGGAACAAAACAATCGACAAAATGTCAATAGTAATAATAAATCAATTGATTTGAATTGTTTCACCCAGCATACAGACCATCAACTAGTTACTGTCATAAAATATTGACTTAACTTGAAATGAAATAGGCCAAACTACTTTAAACTACAACTTAGTAAATATGTATTTAGTTTTCAGTTTACGGCGCGAGTTATTTAACTTTATGGTTTGATAAACAGCAAAGACAATTCACATTAACATGACACTCTGAAGTTATTATACAAGCTACATTGCAATAAACACATCCATTTTTATTAGTATTATAATTTTAATGGTTCATTCAAAATAATTTTCATATCATTAAAATCAAATCAGTAATGTTACTTATTCTGAATCAACGTCTGTAATAGCAAATATGTATTTATTGAAATAAAACTACTTTATTAGAATTTCACCGCGGTTATTTATTGATATTGCTAAAATGGCTAGGTACTAACTGTTTAGAATTCCAAGTATAAAACTGAACGACCAAAGGATAGAATGAGCTCGTTCTTTGTAAATAAGATTGTCAATCATTGATACGAATGTATGATACCTAGCTGTTAGTAATAACGTCAAGACTTAGTTCTTCAGTCTGCCCGCGACCATAGATGCTGTAAAGGCTCCGAAATGTCCGGAAAATTTATATCAATAAACCACGATAAATCCGTAAAACATAGATTTAATTTTAATGTCTAACATTCGCGTAGGTAATTGTCAAAATTTGTAGGTATTTACTGACAAAATACTGACTTATTTGTTCATAAAATATACATCGAAGATCGTTCCATAAAAAATCACTTGATTTCTTAAATGCCTATTTATTTGGTAAGTTTTTTAATACCACCTTGTTTTAGTACTAAATATAATTACACAAAAAATAACCTTAAACCTTACCTTATAAGTGCCAAGATGGTTAACAGTACATGTGAAGTGTACATCCCTGCCTTGTGCCACCGTTAAGTTCTCAAGCGGTGATAGGAACTCTGGCTCCTGCTCACTGTACCCCGAACCCTGCAGCTGACCTGGCAAGAAAGATGTTTTTTTTTTCAATATTTACATAAATTCGTTGTGCAATTATGTTGCATAGCACGGACAGGGTCAAATATAGAACACACCACCAAGTACATGCGTATATCTTTTCACTGTAATGTAATGTCATGAAGCATACTAAAGTTTATTCACCTACGCCATTAAATAGTCGTCAAAAGTTAAATAAAAGGCAATAACCCAGCTCACAAATACTAGAATAAATTAACTAACACTTTGCAGGGGTTCTTGATAAACAATACAACGAACAGTCGGATCAGCTTTATATTCAACGACAGCCAAATACAATCAGAAGAAATACAGGTCGAATTGGCCTTTCAAATTGGTTTAAATTGGGTCAGGCTTGCACAAACAAAAGTGGGGAAATTGCTGATGCTACTGAATTCTATAGCAATTGATCTACTTTCATTAAATAAATCTCTGCATCCGTTACCAAAAATTGCAGCCAACTACTTTGTTTACCGGAAAGTAATACCGACGCCCATTTAATTCACGTCATATATTTAACATTGAACAACGGAATCCAATAATATCAGCATTTTTCCATACCAATATTGGAAACGTTCCCTCTGAAAATTTAAACTTAATTTTGAATCCAAAAAGCAATGACGCATAACTATGCTCTTTAGTGTTCAGCATTTGAAAAATATATTTAGAATGAATTTGAATCTAGTATATGGAACCTGTTGATTGTCAATTTACGAAAACAAATACACAGTAGCTCATCTTCTAAAACATCATTTGCATAAACCTTCACAAACCCCGAATATTAACGCGGCCAACATATGAACGCCTGAGTTTCAGTTTTCGGCATTCGGTATTCGGCGATTAGGGACGTAAATCGGGAAAGGTTGGCGCATAAAAAGGGTCACACTAAATGTCCCATACTGTGACATCAAAACGATTGATGGTTTCGTGCGGGATTTCGTAACGCCGAATATTTTCGTTCAATCCGGCTAATGCGGGGCTGAGATTAAATAAATTTTTCACTTTTTAGTCCAACCACAGAACGATTCAATTAAAAAAATGGAGCCGCTTCCATTATTTTTTCCCATTCATTTGTAATGGTGGAGATATCTGTGAAAAGTCAGATCAAATGGTTTTATGCAGTAGAATTTGTAAAGCCCGTGACTTACCTCGTATTCATGTAGCTAAAAAAGCAATGCTCACCTACTCCATTTTTTTTGCCTATACAGTTTTCTCTATATTCGTCGATTTGCGACGCTCAAATGTTTCCTCTACTTTCTACTTTAACTTACCTAAGTGTATCTTTTTTCGGCATAAAAGTCGAATGGCTAGAAAACTGTACACATTGACGAGAGAGTATAAATCGAATCGACATTTTAACAGAGATAAACCAACTGACTGATATTAAATGTATTTCTTTGAATGCAAATAAATACGAATAAATTTCAATTACATAAATGAACGTTGAAACTTTTTAAACTAGTAAAAAATAATATGATTTCAAATAGAAGACAATAAAAGAATTTATGAAATTTGAATATTTCCCTTTATCAACACGTGAAATATTTGATAGTTTTAATAAACATTTAAACAGAGGTGAAATTAATTAGGATTTGTACATAATTAATATATTATAATGGAATTTAATAAACAAGTTTTTGATTAAATTTGTTGAGATAACATTTTTATACATACAATAAAATTTAATACATCACAATATAAAGTTTCAAAATCTAAATTAATTGTGTTTTACCTACGTTTATTCTGCTGTTTTTATTTTGGCCCGTGGGATAATAAAAACTTTCAAAATTCGATTTTTTATTGAAATCGAGGCCTATGTGTTAATCCAGGTAATGAACTATATGTATGCTAAATTTCATTCAAATCTGTAACAAACATCCATCCATCCATACTTACAAACTTTCGCGTTTCTAAAATTAGAAGGATAGTAGGATCTCACGTTAGACGTCAGTATTTCCAATTTTCCATACTCATCTAGTTCTTTGACTACTACCCCGAATTTCACCAGTAGAATTCAATGGTCTCTAATTTACTTTTTCAGAATTAGAAAATTAAATCTGTCTTCGATTTTGGATAACATAACTTTTTAATTAAACTCAATAAAAATACATGAGTCTGTTACCCTGTTATTCTTTACTCCTTATGTACCTATATTCAAATTCTAACTTTCGAATGGAACAGCTGTAATAATCTTGATGCGTGTGTGAGATAGACTGAATATAGAAATGTTTTAATACAAGTTAGGAGATATTCAGCAACAAATTGGGTCAATTGTGTCAAAATTAAACGATTTTGAATTTGCTAGAATCTTAAATGAACATAAGTCAATTTAAAGTAATTTAAACTGCCTGAAGAGGTCTTATTAGGTTCAATTCTCCATTATTAGGTCCAGCAAAGCTTTTTCTACAAATGTGCCCGGTTGACGGCAATAATCTCGCCCCTCCTACATGGGACCTAAAAAATACCGGTGAAATGTTGGTGTACATTAGTACACCTCTGCCTAAAGTAAATTGTTATACTTTAAAATTATGCCGTGGCATCGAAAGGGATTTCATTGCACGACATTGAAGGATGCGCCACGGACTCCGGCGGTCGTTATGAGACTAAAAGTGTATTGGGCAGCAGGATCTACGTAGCCGTGCTACGTCGTGCCGCGGCACGCCGTAGCTTTCCGTGGCAAGGCACTGGAATGCCGCGGTACCTTAGCGGCTGCTGTGCGCTGATTGACGGCAAAATCCCTTGCCATGCCGTCCCGGTCTACGTAGGCCTTAACCCTTTCGGCACAACAAGAATACATAAACATAAAAAAACGAAGTATCATTTCTATGTACATAACAGCACCAACATTGAAATATTTGCGAACATTATTGACGTTCCAACTTCCACATATTATGAAATTCATCTGTTTGACACCAACAACATTAAACGTTTTGATCACGGGAATGTTTGGTATGTTTTGGCATTCTCACGGTATTCCAGCTTTGTCACATGAGTATACGAGATTAATTTTCGTAGGATAATAAGATATTAATGATCCTACAAAATATCAAAGGGCATATAGCTACTAGCTTTTGCCCGTTACTTAGTCTGCGTAGAATTAGGAATTTTATCCAATCTACTTTTTCATCGATATGCTTATTTATTTCTTACCCTCTTCTCTTAAGAAATTTTTGATACCGCATGCAAACTTTCACCAGAGCAAATTTCATCTAAATCGGTTCAACTGTTATATCGTGAAAAGGTAACAAACAAACGTACTTTCGCCTATATAATATTAGTATTAATATGGATTATGTGTTTCCGATCTGACACGTTTCAAAGCGTTAAATGCTCAGCTCATAGATAATAGAACATTGTAGTTAAGTGTTCTGTAGTAGTTGAGCCAGTAAAAGTTCGGTGAAGTTAGTATTTTTCAAGTTTCCACTTGTCATAAACGCAGCCTACTATCAGCAGTAAGTATATCAAACAACTGCTGAGTGAGCTCACGCTACGGGCTTGTATTGCTGACGGTAATTGTTCATTGCTTTCTGACACGACACGATTTTCCTTTTGTTTGGTGTCAGTAAGTGCTACTCGACATACAAGAAATATGAGCAGTGAGTGATGGACTGAAAAGATACCGCCTGAACTATGACAAACAGTATGATAATTATAATTCCGACGATAAATATAATTATTTACCCCAAAAATTGTGATATTTTATATAACAATCTTTAAAACATCACTTCTTGCACTTGTAGTGGCACTCTTAAGATACCTTATTCAAAATCCATAAAATACGTCCATATACTCCCTTGCTGCAAACCCTGCGGTTAGAAAATACCTCGATGTTATAAACTGCAAAGTAAGGTTGCCAGTTGAAAGCTTAAGCTCAAAGAATTAACATAAACAGTCTGCATAGAATATTAAATCTTTTGTTTCTGTACAAAAGTTTCAAAGAGCAATATATTTTTTATTAATGGTCCATTTTACATAAGTTAATTATATGAGGCGGACATTCGCATTTTCATTTAGAAACTGAAAAACACTATAAAATTGATTTGTAAATATACTTATTTCTTACACAAATGCAAATAAGTTTTACTCTATTCACGAATTTAGAATCGACTAAGTTGTTTTCAACAACATGAAAGTTGACCGGTTCACAGGTTTACAAAAAATAACGTAGTGTCTACAGCCATATTTAGATAGATAGAATAAATGCTTATTTGTACACCGTACGTAATGTTAATTATGTAGAATAATTATTACACGTATTAGAATAATAATCATTGCATGTATACACAGAAACTTAAACAACGAATGTGTTGTGTGGTGTGGGTATTGTTGCCTCTACTAATACCCTGCGTGTAAACATCATGAATTAGTATGTAGTATTAGGGAAGTTATCAGTGTAAATGAATGGAAGTCGATCCTATTTAGTCTGCAAGTGGTCTTATGCTCGTCTGCAGATAAATAATACAGCTATTCACAGAATATATGCAGCTTTCCCTAACCGTTATAAATTCATGCAAAATTCAATACAGATCGTTTGCTTGTCACCAATTGTTAGAACTATCGACATAACCCACATGCATTAGTAGTTTCCCTGTATTTCCCGGAACCGAATAGAACCTCCTGTATCGACTGTGTATCGAGTATTATAATCGAGACATTGTATACTGACGATTGCCGGAAAATCGTTATGTCATCGAAGAAGCTTGTGCATGCAAAGGGTTAGCTCGTGGCAGTATAAAGTTATCAGATACCATTATACTTGTTGAATTGTTGGTAAAGATAGAATTACACGTAATAAGTAGGTAATATATCACTCCTGTAGTATTCAAAACAGCATCTACAGAGATATGCAGTGATGTCTAAGGTTCACCGGCACGTATGTACGTCCCAAATAATGGTATAATTAATCGAGATGTTTCTGATAATTCCTTAAAAGAATCTGTCTTAAAAAATCCCGAAAATTATTAACAACGTTTGAGACTACGAGACCAATAGTCTCATTGCTATTGGTCTGTGACTATTTATTACTTACTAGTGGTGGCCCACTGGTCGAAATTCATCCATAATTAATTTAAATTAAGAGTTTTTAATGCATTGTTTAAAAAACTGTACTTGTACTCCTTCTTTACATAAACTATAAGTATGGGAAATTGCACATTCCTCCATCCGCGAAATTTTCGTAAAAAGGGTACAAGTATTTGCTTCACGTATTAATTTATAGATAACTGCCTAGTTTTAGTTTTCAAAAAAAGAGAGGTTTAAAAAACAAAGGTGAAAAAACTAGACAGCTTGACACTTTGATGGTAATAAATGAATTGCATGCCCTTTATAAGAGAAAATATGTCTGCCTAATATGTAAAACTATAACTCTTAGTACCTACTCGTAAATATTATGTTGTGGCGAATAACTTTATTTTATTTTTCGATAAACGATGAGTAAAGAATGTTGACCCTTCGATGGACTGTTCGGTCTAAGGGTATCTTATACGCTTAGACCGAACAGTCCATCGAAGGGTTAAGGGATTCCCTTACAAAATAAAACGTTTCAAAACAAAATATTCCGTATTCCAATATTGTATCCTGCGCTCGAAGTGCAGTGTATCGAAAAGATAAAACGAAGAGAAAATTAAAATTATTTCATCGCACGGCCGGGTAATGGATTTCCGGATCAATGTTGTTAATATGACCCTTGTAAATTAAATGGGAATAGATCTGATTTACCCGGAGCTTCAGTTATACGCTCCTAAGTTCGCTGTTTACGAGTTCACTCGCTCAGTACCTACTTAAGATTTTCTATCTCAACGCCTTCTGAACTTCCCCGCAGTGTATTTTGGTGTAGAACTTTATCTATGCAATGAAATTGTTATTTATGTCAGGAAATTATTGACTTTGTATCAGTATTTATAGTATAATAGTATCTTTGACATACTATTATTACATATACCTAAGGATTTTATCCTATAGGTAGCATAGGTATGTTTACAAACACAATTTCATAATATACGCAAGATTCAAACGCGGAACACTTCAAATTGAATGAACTCGTTTCCATAGGTACAATAATTCAATTCAATTCAAACAATAAAATAACGCTTATCAAATTTTATAGTGAGTATTTTCCTATTGCAAAATTCTATTTAACTTTCAGTGTTTGTTGGTTTGTTTAGGTCAAATCATACAAGCCACTTCCCGCTACCACACTACCGTGGTGTTCAATTTTGACATACATTTTTATAGTAACTATGGCCCGATTATAATGATTGGACCCACGCGAAGGAAAATTTCAACGGTCAGCAGGTTACAAACTTGTTTTAAAAATGATTTATAAAGTTAAACCTACAAAGAAAAATCTTAGCCATTAACTTTTAAAATAATTTGTATTATAAGGATATATTTAGTCTTAAACAAAACCATTATTGAGATACAAAGTGTGAAGTAATAATGTCCTTATAATTGCTTATACGCATTCTATTCTACAAAAAAATAAAAGACACAGGACAGGATTTAATTATGCACCTCCGAATGGCAGTAAAATTTAAAAACCTTTATAAAAATAATGGTAACATCCAACGAACGCCACATTAACAAGTGCAACACTATTTTCCGAATCACAGTCCGCAGTGAGCCGATAATGGAACAAAACGAGGCGCTGTTTATAGAGGCGAGGCCTTTGTCGCGTCGCATCGCGAGGCGGCCTCGCGGAGTGCGGCGCGGCGCAGCTGTCAAATGAAAATTAATAATGCTTCGATACGGAACATTCGTCATTCGTCTCCGGCCACACATCATCCGAGAACTTTTATTTCATAAAAGTTAATATTTTTGTGGCCAAAAATTGAAAATAAAATACATAAAGCAATGAACAGCTATTATTTTTATTCACTTTGGTCTGGCCTGTACCTACTTAAATTTGCATCAATTTTATTTAAGCGAATCATGTGTTTTCACACTCAAACCCAAGAGGTTGTGAATGTATTTCTGATAAATAAATTTAAAAAAAAGAAGATCGAGCTCTGTGGCGTTCACTAGGGGAGGCCTACGTCCAGCAGTGGATGAATATAGGCTGATGATGATAATGATGACGATGAAAAAAAAAAAAAAGGACAAATATTACAATTTCGATTGGAAATGTTTATTATATACAATAATTAACTACATCGTACGAGACATGTACAGAGGTGTCGTTATTAATGTATACTTAAACGGTATATTTCACATATTTAAAAAATGCAATAATAATATTAAGCACATATAAATATTTTTGTATCTTTTTAACGAATTGAGTGAATAAGCAAAATAATTGGTTGATTTAGATTAAATATAACAATTTATTTATATTTTTATGAAAATGAAACCAAAAAAATTGCTCAAAGACATTTTATAACAATAAGTAATGCTTTTATCCGAGTCAAATGAAAATTAATAACTCGGGGCCAGTAGCCGCCAGCTACGCGACGAACTTTGACGTCAGACGACCCCTTTATCTGAATATCTACAGCCATGGATAACGTTATATCTACAATAATAAATCACCTAGATGCATCATATAAACAAAATTAAAGGAACTTTAAATAAGATTAATTAAACTTTAATGTTAATTATAAAAAAACTTCAATAGTTCTTAAGTTAATTTATTTACTTTTTGGTTTATTGAATATAGGTTTTGCGGCAATTTTCATAAAATAATCTAATATATTTATAATTTATCTTAACAATCAAGAACAGATAAAATAGAATGATAAAATTGATTTGTATGAACAGTTTGCGAGGTTATCTGTTTGTTTCCCCAAACTATCTTTGGTATAATAGCGACCATAAATCGCCATTCAGGATTGTGATATAGACATTAGGTTTTTTATCGCTGTAACGAGCATCACTAGCGCTGAGTCGCGCTTCAACGTTGATGTAAAACCAAGCTTGCTTTTGAGTATACCGGGTGTATGCCCATGTGCCATGCCGTTCGAAACATATCCGACTACAGATTTACTAAATAATTTCATCTCCCAATATGAATAAATTTCATAATTATTTATTAAAATTATAACAAATTTACCGGTCGAGCCCTGCGTATTCGATTACGTGTTCCAATTATTCAGTATTTCACGCTCATCGACGTCTATAATTACATTCTGATAGAATTGCGTTAAATTCACCGCGCGTACGATCACTAATTTCCATACAATTAATCCAATGATTAGCTGTAATCCGATGTGGGTTTTACGCATATCGTTCGTATTGCACACAAACATTAGTTATGTAGTAGGTGGGTAGTAAGTATCTATTTAAATTGTGGAGTTTTCATTAGAACTATAATTAAACATTTCAGACAGAGGATAGGGTGGGGATGAAGTGAAAGCTTTAAACAATTAAAAGAAAAGGTTGTATAAAGCGTTTTCAATTAAACTTGGAATCCGGTAGGGCAGCGTTGAGTGCGAGTTCCTTACGTCTGGCGGGACGGCGCGTGGCGGCGCGGGCGCGCTACGTGAGGGAATCTGGGGCGGTATTGCTTCTAAACTGCAGCTCGCCACTGTAGACAGTCGTTAAAGTGCAACAATTTGCTACATCACGTGAAGTGCGGTCTAGTTTTAACTCACGCTCCGAGCAAACACGTACAGAAAGAAACAAAGCTGAACATGTATTCGGAATTGTGACTTGACATGTTTTTCTTGTACGCTGACGTCATTGTAAATGTTTTGACTTCAAAACTCATATGATTATTACTTAGCCACAAACCCTTTTAATTATATAAATTACCTAGTTATATCGTAAAAAAGGAATATTATTATAACAATAAATAACATTTCTAAAGGAATATTGAATCATAAAATGCGGATGTCGCTACATAAAAAGCTTTCGTAAGTGTAATAAAGTTGAAAATTCAATTAATTAAAAACGTATTTTTTTTACATAGAATATTTAAAGTAAGTACATAATGCCTTTGGGGAAAATTTTGCATTAGTCCCGAATAACAGGAAGATAAAATTCATGTTATCAAAGAGGAAAGAGATGGCTGGCAGGATATTAAGCTTTTCACCAAGTTTGCTGTTATTTGTGTCCAGTTACTCGTTCCGTTGAAAACTAGTAAACGTACCTTTACTAATTTACAAACTGCATTTCAAGTAAATAACGTGTATTATTTTCAGCCAAAATAAATGAAATAAAAGGAGAAATCCTGCTTCTAGAAATTTCGGTAATAAAGTAGCATTTCATGTAAATAAATAGTTTCTCCAAATTCAACGTGGCAAATCATATGATTTATCTTATACTTTAACTACAAGTAGTTCTAATATACTTATTATACTATGAGCTGATACTCGAACAATTAAATAGAACGATAATCTCCTTTTTCCCATCATCATTATTCCCGAAAAAAAAAATGTTAGGATTTTCCACGGATTTTTTTTTATTATTGTTAGGTTTACGGTTGTCCGCCATTTTGCCTGTCGAGCGACAGTACTATCTACGATGAAACCGATTCCTATGTATAATGTACAATAATCCAGTTAAGATACATTTATGTTTTTATGTTTCTTCATTTATAGTAAATCACACCATTATAACTGCTTCGTTGATTTAGTAATACCAAGTTCGGCTGCTAAGCATGATGTCTTGGAAAGTCCCTGCAAGACCTGGGAAAACAACCCAAGTTTTGTAAAATGTCATGGAGTTTTTCTAAAAAACCCTCATGGTATTTGGATTTGTACCCGATTAATGCCATCATATTCGGCCCTTATTATATGACCCACTTACAAAACCATGCCAGCTAACTGTAGGAATACGTACAAGATATACTCCTGCCTACCTCTTCGTGAATACAGGCGTAGTGGTATGGTCTATATTCTTACCCCGGTTTTAACAGGCATATCGGAAAATGGAACAAGCCTCGGTGTACATTAAGGTAATTTTATTCAAAATGGGCGTTAACTCTCCGCGTTGGAATTACACGATGTTTATTACTCATTAAAGTCAGAGGCGAACATAAAGGGAATAGCAACGTTAAACATTCAAACGCGGTGCTGGCTCACGTCGTCTTCGCCTGTAAATAGAACTTCAGAAGCTCCTTTATCAGTACAGTGCCAAACTACCTAAGTATCAGATTAATTAATCAATGTTGTAAAGTATCTAATTTGTCAAGTAATCGCAAGTTAGGTTATGGATGCTAGCAACACCACGCTATAAAAACATCTACATCTCATACGAGAAGAGCAATATTTAGACCCTTTTTTTAGCGTGCTGCGCGCACAGAAGAGTGTATAAATACATTCAATTAATAGAAATACAGTAAGTTTTAGATCTCCGACCGACCACTATTATGCTATAAATACGATTAGTCGCTGTATTTTTTGTAAATATTACCTATTGCTGATATTACTTTTATCTAATAATTAATAATATCTTCAGCTAGCATGATATATCTATCATATCACCTAAACAAACTTATTCAATCTGTGGTGTACTAGCAAGTATAAGCTATCGACATTAAAAATTACCACCGTAAGAAAATTTACCGTTAAGGCTCATTTGCTCAGTAACTATGACAATGCAGTGGGTACCCAAGAAGAACTCTAAAAGGACTAAAGTGATTCGTTTATTTCATATCATAACAAAACAATGAACAATATTGCAAGCCCATTGTGTAAGTGCCAAGCGATATTGTGCTCATTGTTCAAAGGCAACCACAACCTACAATTAATGACTATACTGACGATGATACTTAGATACCTAATGTATTTAGTCTCCAAAGTCAGACACTAATTGGGTTGGAACAGAGCACCTAATTGGGTTTTTACTTTTGGAGATTGGGGACATTCTCATTAACAGACCAGAGATTAGATTTGTGCTTAATTTATAACGGTTTGTTCTCTAGAAAATGAGACCTTAAAACACACGTCACTGGGCAAATGTACATTACTACTGCCTACAATTAATAAGTTAAGGTATGGTAAGTTAAAGTCATAGCTGGATTGTGTGATAAATTTAATTATTAATAAACGAATTAAATAAAAGGTACAATTAAGAAACCTCATATTTTACATGCGATAAGCTAAAAATAGTTCTTACAAAATGTTTATAATCTTTGGTTATCAAATCATCAACAATAGTAATCAATGCCAATGTCGGAATCAATCATTTATCAATGGAGCATTGTCATCATGTATTTAGGGCACTGCCTTGCTTACCTGCGACAATGGTGAGGAGAGCAAACGTCGAAACCAGCGGTAAGCCTCCGGTTTCCATGGAAACGGATCTTGAGCGTCTCGATGATTCCGCAGACATGACGTCAAAAGACATTTGATATCAATAAGCTCTTCAGTCGTGCTTCACGTTGCGTTATTGTCATAACAACCCTTTTTCCGAGGTTATATTATCTCAAAATTTTAAATATAATATATGTATTAAGAGCATCATACATTCTAAGTGGAGTATATTTAAAACAGTTATTTATTGTCTCATAAAATTACAACGATATTGTGGTTTCATTTCGGCTACGCTCGGTAAATCTGAAACAAAAGAGAAATCAGATGAATACAAAAATAACATAGTATTTATTTTTTGTTTAAAACAATATCAATAGTATAATAATGATATATCTTTTATCATTTAGTAGCGCGTACCTACATACGTCTTACACGTCAAGTTATTATTTATATATATATATGTATATTTTAGGTATACAAATTAAACGATTATGTGTAATACGGAAATATATACAATATTAGGTAACGAAGTAAATACTGATTTACATCCACAGATCACTGACTTAATTTTAGGTAACTAACTAATTATATAAATAAACACTTAATTATTACTACATACATAAGTAAAATAGTTACGTCACAACACATCAAAAGCCATTTCCCCAATTTCTTGCTAACGGCTAAGCCGGGATTCGACCACGACTTGGGTCTATACTTAGCAAAGTTGTAAAACATACCTTAAATACCCAAGTTGACCGTGAAAAAGTTTGTAAGTAAACTAACTTAAACCCGCGTCTCAAAGGTAACCCATCATCGCCCGCAATTGGACCGCGACTTTACGGTCTAAAGAATCGAATTAAATAAAGCTTGATTTATTTACATTCTCATGTGGCTAGGCTTGACTTTAATAAAAAAAACTATAGTGAATAAGAATTATTAAGTCATTGAGTGTCCGTAATCTAATATAGAGCATTTGATAACGGTCCTCAACGATTTATTTATTCATATTCATGATAAGGTAGGTTAAGTCTTAAAATAAAGCAATGTACTTTTTTATTTACTTTTATAATATCTAAGTAAACGTTGTTACTTCGTTACGTCCCCACTTCGGAATCGCATACAAAAAAAATATATACTTAGAAGCCAATAATTTTTCAAATAAAATGTAGTTTATGTTATGTAACTACGGAAAATGTAGCATTATAATGGTGAAATAATAATTAAGATTGGTCCATTAGTTTTGGAGCCTATTCGATACATACAAACAAGAAAATCAAATCTATTCCCTTTAAATCTTAATTAGGTATATAAGTATAGATGTCATGTAGGTAATATGTTTGAGAGAAAACAAAGTTCTCTAATTTAATATTAATCTTCTACGTGTCTATATTGATCAATCTTTTGTTTGATTTGTGTAAACAAAAAGAATGTTGTAGGACCCTAAACTAACTTTACTACCCTATAAATCTAAGTCTCTATGTAAACATTAATCATGAAAATCGTCTATTGATATATTTTCAGT
Organism: Craniophora ligustri; assembly: GCA_905163465.1. Lineage (NCBI taxonomy): Eukaryota > Metazoa > Arthropoda > Insecta > Lepidoptera > Noctuidae > Craniophora > Craniophora ligustri. Next base: position 8,306,083 of record LR990965.1, on the reverse strand, counting down.
TTTTCATTTTATGGTTTGTGTAAGAGCACGGAATCGATTTCAAAATAAACGCCGAAAGGATGATGGGCGTAAAATAGAAAACACAAAATTAATATCCTTCGCTTAGGTACATATAAATCCATGTGAAGGTATTTCTTTTTAGAAATGAATGATACATCAAAACACCTTAACAAAACCAAAAGCGAACCGAATATTTTTTACTACGTATCTGCAAGGAACAACGCAGGTGCAGCATTGCAGTAACCTATATATGTGTGCACACACCGTGTACACTATGTACGTATATGTGTGTACGTAGACACATGGTAGTTTTTTATTAGAGCAGTTTCCGCGGCACAGCGTGCACAAACTGAGATAAAACAGGAATGATTGCCGCTCTGTCGCGATATTGTTTCAAGTGTTTTGTTCCATTCTGTTGGCTCTTCAGTGCTTTTTATTCGTCCATACCCGAACACCGATCTGACGCGTAAAAATTTTCTGAAAAGTCGTCTCTTTGTCAATGCATCGATTAACGCAATCCTCAAATTTAATAGATCTAAATTGAAGAAACTTTATGGTATCATTTTATTTTTTAAAGAGTAACTTGATGTTTTAAATGGTAGACAGCGTTTTACTATCGTTTATAAAGTATTATGTTCTGGGCATGCTGTCCGTTCACAATATAATACTTTATTTTTAATAAACCCAATTATACTCTTTGCAAGAGTATACAACATATTATGCTTACGTCAATTATACTCTTGTGATGAGTTTATTTGACGTGAGCATTATACGTAGTACAATGGTATGTCAGGCCCTTTAACATGTACTGTCTATGTCGTTCCACATTTGAAATGCTGTAAAGCTCTCAGAGATTTCAAAGTAAGGTAGAGTAGAGAAGACATTAAGTGGGGATAAGTATCGTTCGTGGGCAGGAATATAATAGTTCACCCCGGGGACTGTTCGGCTCCATCAATTGAAACATGCTCTCCCGTGCCGGCGACGGTGTTGGCGTCTTTGCCGTACGAACGAGCGTCGCGACAATAAACAATACAAACAACCCTGGGCTGCGTTTGACACCAGCCCGTTCGGAGTGGATTAGAGCGCTCTACAGGGAGTTCGGCAGCATTTAGGGAACGTAATAGCCTTCCGCCGTGACCTGTTTTAGTTGCGACAAATAGAGATTTACGGGATTGCTGCCGAGGGATTTCCAAAGGAGACTGCTCTCCGTAATAAAATTGAATGGTGTTTACTTTGCGGCTGCTTTATTCTCGTTGCCAATTCGAAAATCACCCCATTATAAACGATCGATTTTCAACATCTTCGCTTCATAACGACAGAATCATCCGACGTCAATCGATTTCAGCCTTCTCGCATTCGACAGTCTGTCCGACAAAGTTTGAAAGAATTTAATCCCGCTTGAAATATGCACGAAAAAAATTGTCTGAGCTAAAAGTGGGCGAAGGGAAACCATCTACAGCCGCCGCTAAAATACATTATAATTTTTGGTGGATAAAGAAAAAATCACAATATCGTGCCCACAATGTAGCTGGGCAGCGATATCGTGAAACATAATTAGGTACCTACGGCCGGAATTCGATAAACTTAATCGTATGAAACCCCATATTAGGAGCGAGTTGGCTCTAACCCTTGATATTACAGAGGCAAACCCCATTTACGGCATTCCGTTGCTTAATAATTTTACATCCGTCCACAAAGACGCCGCGTTGTGTTATCTCACGAGTGACACGCCACCGATACGAGTTCGGCCCAGCCCCTTACTCCTGCTCCTATTGTCATGTTTACATTGTCTATGCTCATTCCCGAATTCCGATTAATGCAAAGCTAAAATCGCTTTCATAATAATATACTGTTTCTTGGGCAGACACAAGTTACGTAGATAACGAACACAATTAAGTAATACCGCTTGTGCTTTGACTACACAGTGAAGCTTTGTTTTTATTTAAGTTTGCTTAAAGTTTAAACTTTCTTTATGAATTCAAGTTTTGGAAACTTTTCCTTTTCTTGTACGGACTAAGAAAAACTAGGATTATGGGTGAAACAAAGAACCTAATAAAAGTATTACTCAGTACAATTTTAAAACTGTGCTGACGCAACCGTTGCGACGTACATGTAGATAAAGTTTTTAGCAGTTTATTAAGTTACGTTACCTAGCATTGAATAGATTATGACCGTCCGCAATTTTTATTATCTTTTCCGGGTTAGGTGTATACGAAGCGCAGTGTGTGTATGTGTGGAACAGTGCGGCCGCCGGCCGGTAGAGACCTTTCTTGACAATTAATTTAACGGGCCGTGTTCAACCTTTGCAGTCCCCAGTTTCTTAATTCGTAATTAAAAAGTTAAATTGTCCGGTTAATTGCTGCCATTGTGGTGGACGACGTCTACTTATTATTCAGAATTGCTCTCTGAAAATTTGATGAAAAATTTTCCGAGAACCGGTTGCTAAATCACAATAAGTAATTAGCTTATCTGTCGGCGTCACGCGGGGCCCCAAAGGTCTCAGAGGGGACGGGGGCGGGGCGGCGAGTTCACGTCTTACGTTAAGCTCTCAGTATTAATCTCGACTCTGCTTAATAAACGAAGTGAATAACTTGGATTAAATAAATCACAGTATTCGAATTCTTGGTTGACTTTGTAACCGATGTTTGAGTTGGTATGCCCGACTTGAGATCGTCGTATACTTACTATACATAGGTACGCAAGTGTATACAATCTTTCGGGCCCGTAATATAAATTTATTGTTACATGTTTTGTTTGTCGATGTTTTACAATTTTGACATTTGATACTGTAATTATTAACTCTTCTTTTTCCATCTTTGAAAAATGAAGTTCAGCCTCCCCACTCGCCCTAAATCCGATATTTATCACACAACGGTATTTCAATATCGAAATGAATTTAGGTAGAAAATTATATAGCGAGTTTTAAATTTGTAACATACTTCCTTTAATTACTTGCAGTTTATCTCGGAGTTATAAACGCATACCTTGGGCAATGGGCAGTTAATTAGTAAAACACTGTTTCTCTTTGTATCACAATTAATTGTTAATTTACCCACAGAACACAAACACAATCTAATAAATGATTGCTTTTAAGGTTGAACCTGTATCTTTGTCTTAAGTACACATGTGTGTATGTGTTCGTATATAAAATTTTGTGTATACGTTCTTCACGCCTGTATTGTAACTAAATCAAAGGAATAGGCAGAGATTTATTGGTACCTATGTACCCATAATCCACCGATGTGTTTTATGTCCCATGTTGGGGCAAGCCTATTACCATTAACCGGGTAAAAATCCAAAATCCTAGAATGCACACTACTGAGAGTTTTACCTCAATCAACGCCATCCAATACATCAGGCTCAACAACCACTATTGAGTCTAATAAACAAATGAACTATTTAAGTACAAATACATACATATCTGTACATCACAGTGAAACACTATATGAACCATTTAACGACTGTTGACGAAGTCACTGTTGTGTTAAAAGTGTTTTTTTTTTCAATAGAACATAATAAAACAAGTGTAATTTAGTACGAAATTTGTTCTCGTTACCAATACAGATCTCGCTAATCTGCTCCAAAATTACCCGTCTTCCTTTATCCAAACCGATTTTGATTCAATAGGGATTAGAGTTTTTGAACAAACCTTTTGATTGGTCAAAGTTAAAAGTTAACATACCCTCTTAAATATGTGAATTCACGTTCTATTACTAATTTTGTGTTTGAGTTATTGTAATGGAGCGTATTATTTTTATGAAAATATAACTCTATATTTATAAGACTTTCCACCGAATTGTGGAGCAGTTCACAAACGCTTAGATACACTTCAAAGGAGGTACTATGACTCCCGAGATACAAGTATCTTCTTACTTAGTTCAGGAGTTAACTGTTCAGTCAATATTTGTGAAACTGCACATGTAATACCTCGTATACAAGCTATTTTTTTGTATTGTGTTTGGTAGTCTTTGTTAACATATTATTATTATTACAACAACTACCTAACTGTTTATCGTATTGTTCCTACCTATCATAATCTACCGTGTCGAGCAAGCGGACCCCGTTCACATGTGCAACACGCACAACCCAACAGAACGAAATATTTTGAGCTTTAAACCCAAAATAGAAAATAATCCATCTGAAAATCAGATAATTAATATTCCATGTAAATGTTATAACCGCAAGATGTATTGTAAACCTTCTTCGTCTTACAGGATTTTATATTGAAATTCCATACCTAAAGCAAACAGCGATTGCCTTTTCCTAAAATTTAATTCTTTAATCAAATATAACCCAAAGGGAATTTTTTGAGCAAATATGTTGATGAGATTTAAAAAAAAAGGCATTAATCCTCAAAAGCGATCCCGCTGTATTTACGTCGTAGCTCATCTAACAAAATCGCTTAACCTCTAAAAAAAGTCTATCAATTTATTTTATTATAGTTCAGATCGAAACTTTGTAAAGTGCAAATTGTTCTAAAATGTGCGTCTCAATACAAGCACTATCCCCGTAAAAGATACCTTAGGTAAAAAATAAATTTTCGATTAATTACATTCATTGTGGTCGAAAACTTCGCTCGTTACCGCCGATTCTCTTAAAATCAGGTTTAACTTAGAACCAAATCCCTTTTAGAACTTTTGAAAAGAAGTATTGATCTGTCACTGGCACGCTGTAAAGACGACCCGTTTAGGTACCTCCGAGTCAATTGAAACTTTTTAACATTGACTTTCAAATAAGTGAATTGCAACTAAAACCGTTTCAACTAAATAAATACCAAGAATATTTGAGTGGCTTCATAATGAAACAATACTTAAGTTGTATATATTAAGCACTGCATAATCAAAAGTTTGTGAATAATTCGTAAATATTTTACAATATTTTAAGAGCACTCAAAACTTTTCGTCTAATCTCATTCAAAATACATTAATACTTGAAGATTTTATAAAAGTTGCTTTTAAAAGTAATTAATTTTTTAAATTATATATTTTTAATAGTTTTTTAAACTTATCAATTTATAAACTTACCTATAGTTTTGGCAAAATTTAATTATTTATTCATTTAAATACTATGTAGCTTTATATATACTTGAACTTTTGTCACATCGGAAAAGAGTCCCTACTATTAGTATATGTACGAACAAATACATGGTATAAAATACCAATATACCACGATAAAATCCGTATAAAGTAGTTTTATTTAAATGTCTAATATTCGCGTAAGTGTAAGAAATCAATAAGTACGTGGTTATCAAGAGTCGTCCATTTCTGCTTATGACTGGATGTCTAAAAATAAGAATAAATTAGTGATGGGACAGTGCTCGTAAGAATATTGTGTTAACTATTTAAATATTTATATTAACCTTTGGACATTTAAAATGCAAAAGGTATTAATGTTTGATTTTGTCGGGTCTTAACATAAATTACAAACCTTCATTTTAAGCAGGTTTTCTTCTTAATCGAAGTAAGAAACCATGAAAACTTAATAACTTTGGTCTACCAATATAATATTCGGGATCTTTAATAATTTTCTCATTAAAAGATTATATCATATGCTGCATTATTTTACTATTATCTTTTTTTACGGACAAACGATAGTGGTTACATTAAAAGAAATGAACCAAATGAATGAACTTAAACGTGACGGTTCAAGTTAAGTACAACGCGTACACGTGAATTGTAATTAATAATGCGCTTCAGGAATCATCAACATGACAGAGCTGAGTTGCTTCGTATAATTAAATTTGGCGTAATATGATTCTATAACTAATTGTTCCGATTCATTTAGAGTTGACTCAGTATGTTTCTATTTGAATTATATTAAGAGGCAGAAAAGGCCCTGTAGAATAACTCCAAGAATGCTTTTTAAACTCACGGATAGTATCTGAGATACACTTTATGGTTACTCACTGCACTATAACTGCACTTAGACACCTTTTATCAATTTAAATAGCTAGAGATACAAAACAACGCTTATCCCTTCGATTGTAGTTGGCGAAGTGCCGTAATGTTTGTGATTAAAAAAATATACATAGTTATTAGATATATAATAATATATTCCCTTAATAAATCTACTCAATATTGATTAGTAATAATTACATAAATTATTTTAATCAAATAAATACGTCTATTTTAGCATTTATTAAATGAAATAACAAAATTCAGTTATTATCTGCATACTTTACGACTGCATACGTATCGGAACCGGTAAAGGCGTATTACCAAAATTCGATTTAACGAAATGTTTGGTCCGTCACTGGTACAAGTGCATTCCAAATATTGAACTGGCACTTGATCCAGGTCATGTGATTGGAATTCGGTAGGTAAAACTGTTGTTAACTGCAAAACAATCAACCTTACAAATTTATCTGCCTATATAAATATTTACATATTTACTAGCTAACCCATCAAACGTTGTTTTGCCACATTTTAGGAGTTGGCGGAAGAAGGGTGGAAATTTAGAATTACAAGTATTTTTTTATGCCAAACCATAAAAAATACAAAAAATATTTTGTCAAAAAAAAGAAAAAAATAATCTGGTGAGGAACACCCTTATTACCTAGGGGTATAAAAAATGGCCTACGACCGATTCTCAGACCTACCAAATATGTATACAAAATTTCATAATAATCCTTTCAGCCGTTTCGGAGGAGTTCAGCGACACACGAGATGTTTGTATATAAGATAAATTTTATCTTTGTGTTTTAGATTTACCTGGAGAGCTGTGGTCACTTTGAATAGCATAACTTTATACACTTAACAAAAGATCTATTTATATTAAAATCAATGCCACTTTTCGTTGTAATTTTATAACTCAATAACGAGCTCAGCTATCCAAACCAGAAGTTTAGGCTTTGTTCGGACTATTTAGTAAATGGTTTATGTGAAGTTTGCACAAAATCGGTTGAGCGGTTCTTGATTTATCACATTTTTTGTAACAAATAAATTCAATAAATGGCGGATCATTTTGTTAATGGGGATTTTTCTGTCAAATTGAAACTTTTTTCAGTGTTGACAGTACAAGTATGTTGTTATGTCATTCATTCGATTATTTCATTTTGGACGTGTTCTAAAATGTCGCAAAACGACGTTTGCTGGGTCAGCTAGTTTTATATAAATATCAAAATAATTAAAAAAATAATAACTGTTATATATAATAGTTAAAATAAAAGTAAACTAATAATAGTAATTCTAATGTCATGCCAAGGTTTTAAGTTTTATGTAGTTGTTCTCAATAAATGACCTCTGAACTTAAATGTCATAGTAATGTGTTTATAAGGCTTCGTCTAGACGAATTTTACGCAACACCTTTATCAAAGTCAACACAAACAATGAATACGCTCGTTTATTGTTTTTGATTTAAATTATAGTAATCTTAGGATAATCTAAATTAATACCCTGGAAATGATTATTGTCCGGTAATATCTCCCGTTAATAGTCTCCTATAAAGCCAGGGTCTTATTGGTCTAAAGGGTTGAGTATTTCTTCTCAGTATTGATTACAGATCGAACCCGTTGTCTTTAGGAGAACCCTCGTTCCATTTATCTGTCAGTTCAATATTTCGGTTAAACTTGATTAAGGAATCCTTGAATATTTAAACATACTACAGACCGATCGTGGCATATTTGTTTATATATTTATCATCCCATTTACCTTTTGAAGGTACTGAATTGCTTAAGGATTATTATAATGCCGACATTGTTTTATAAGAAGATTCATAATTAAGGGTAGTATTGATTACGGGATAATATATCGACAAGCCACATGTTTCCTTCTATCTTACCCTGATGGTAATAAATAATAATATAGTTCGTCTTCGCAAAGAAATACTTTCTACAAGATAACAAGAGGATAATTGGTTGTAAATGTGTCACGAGTACAAAACCCCTCACCATTAAGGAAAATACGACTAATACGAGAATAATAAGAATAATCTTTATCGAAATCGAGTTAAGATGCTTATCGTTCCCTATTCACTGTATAGATATTTTGTTATGGTAAGATTTATTTACAATATTTCTGACAATGGCATATTTCTTTTGCTGCAGATATGTGTAGCAGAGAGAAGAGTGGTATATTACTACTTAAAAGTGTACATTATTATATTACTGTGCTCTAGCTTGACGAGCGGTGTTGTAATTGATGAATTTATAGGCCAATGACACTTAACAACTGACGTTGTCTGGTAACTCACTTCTAATATCTCTGTAGTTTCTAATGTTCATAAGCTCCAGCACCAACCTAGAATAATAAAAATATGTACCTAGGTATAAAAAGTACGTCATAAAACTTAATCATACCAGCTGAAAACCTTATTCATTGTCAGATAAACGTTAATGTAGACGATAAAAATGATGACTGTAATATTTTCAAAAGGCTCCGAGTTTAACCTTAGTCAACAACGTGTAACATTATTTACAATAAAGCTCTTTTTTTGTAAATTCTCGAAACGTTTTAGAAATTGCACTATTCTTTACTTATTTGTTTGCTCTCAGCTTGACGACATTACGGCGAGTACTGAGATTTACCAAATTTTCCTCTCCAGTTATTTTTATTCTGTGCGGAGTCGACCGCATCCCTTATTCAAATATGGTTTTGTTGGTAAATATGAAGTGAATATTTACGCGTAATAATATGAATTGTTGTGAAATTGAAATTATTTTATCTAAAACAATTAGTGGATGTATTATTACCAGTGAGTACCTAAACATGTTTCACCGTATCAATAACATTAGTGGTAGTCAATCAGTTGAAATTCAACCGTAATTCAGTAAGATTTTTATTATTTTTTCGAAGCTTTTATTAGACGAAATCTCACACATCTCCGTGCACCCAATATGCTTGAACAGAAAAGAAAAAACTAAACCGACCTTTTGTGTATTCTCTTTAACTACAGCGAATGTTCTAAATAACGCTCATCAATAGCTACATATTATTATTATATACAAAATATTTAAAAATAATCGCTTAAAAACGGACCAATAACATCGGATCAGTCACGAAAAATAAACAGTTCTATTTTACCAAAACTATGTAACAAAATAATGAGTTAATTTGAGTGGGTTTACGGTGGAATTCTGAGAATCTGGGATAGGGAATCAACTATGTACCGAACCGATAGCTAGTCGGCAACTAAGATAAATTCTTAAGTCCTTGAATACAACTGTTCGAGTGCCGATTTTCACAGTTGATTAACCATTATGAACACCCATCTCAGTTTTATTTAGTTATTTCTATCGTAGCTGTGTGGAATAAACTATCTCAATATTATTTTCAATGAACGAGCTTGGTTACCCATATTTTGGCTTTCGATATTTCATATAAACGCATTCGGCTCAAATCTGGTCGGTCCCAAGTTTCCAGCAATAACTACGGCGGCAACATCCTTTCCTTATACAGGTCCGCACAATATAGGTTCTTATACGTTCGGAGGCTCTATGTTATTGGGTTCGCGGCGGGGGCCGGCCAGCTCCTCCTTTATTATCTGTTGACACTGTATTTGTTCTCCAACACGACCGACTAAATTATTGTTCTCTCGTTTGTCGAGACCTTATTTTATTATTTCCTTCCTTTCATATCTTTCGCAAAATCCGATCTACTTTAAACAACTTCTTATTGTACTAATCATATTTTATATCGTCTACTTGTTGTTACGTTTTGCCTTTGTGAAAGGAATTTCTTTGTATTATCGCTTACATAAAAAGTAAATACAAGCTTGATATTTATTAAGAAAGTTCGAAATTCCTTTATTTCTTCCTTAATAAAAAAATGGCAACAATGTTTAAAATATTAGGCGAGCCTGGCGTTTAAACTCATAAGTTTAGAACCAATGGAGAACAAAGATGAAGAATTTATTCGACTTTTGTAAATTATGATTATGTTTACGGGTAAGTTCCCGGAGCGACACAGAGTATATTTGCGGCAGTTAGCTAAAGCGGAAGAGGGAGGCATCGACAACAGCGGGGGCTCTTATTGGGACATGTATTGGAAAATCTTTATGTTATTATTTACGCGGTGAGGAATTTCGCGGCGCTAATACCCGTCGCGTTGTACATTTATTGAAGTTTTTATTAGAAAATACCATTCATACTTGGTGTCGTTCGCAAAGGAATTCAACTTATTAGTACTAGGTAGTTTTGTTCCCTTTAGAAGAGAACGTTGGCATTCAGAAATCTCATTAAAATATCATGTTTCTGCCGTATTCAGAATTTAATATGATGAAATTGATCCGACAAATATTGTGCCATTAATTCTAGATCTGTTGGGTTTTGAATTCCATAGGTATAATTCCCGTCAAGAGACGTAACAAATAATCTTTAGTGAAAATCTGACTTTATGTCGCAGAAGATTCCATGGTTATAGTTTACTGTTCGGTTTGAATATGAAATTGTGTAATAATGTTCTACATAGAGAAGGTCCTAGTTTATTAAAGCGTATTTTCATAATCAACGGTCGTGGGGCGATACCACAGCAGACGGAAATTGTGCAACGTTTTATCAAAATGCTTCCGACGCCGGACCGCGCTCGGCGATACCAATGTTTGCATCTGTGCGCTTCGCCGCAACCGCCTCCTATTATAGCTATGCGCTGCTTAATTCCAATCTCACTACTGGCTACATGACCCGTAAGGAAAAGTCGTATTCAACCACCCTAGTCTTGGCATACAGAACATTCACCAAAAGTGCAAGATTGACAATAGTCAGCGAAAGTTTTTTATTGGCTTGGTTATCGACGAAGCGAAGGCTCAATTTTACCTACACCAGTGACGGAATAGAGAGCATGTAGGTTTATGGCACGTCATAAAAAGTCCCTAACCAAAAATCTATGTGATCATTTTTTTTAATTTATCCACTACTTCTAAAATTAAAGCTACTTTGGTGTTTTATTTCGTCTCCAACTAACTGTCAATCAAGTTTGTAAGAATTTAAATTTGCAATATTAAAGGTCCAACTTTGGCAAATTATATTGGAAACAGGCTGCGGGCAACTAAAATTGAACAACTCCCCTCTGGTCACAAATCAAAAGCTCGTCGGGGCAATTATTGGATTTCTAAAATTATTTCATAAAAGCCGTTTACGCCTGAGGTCCATATAAAATAATTTCAGTAGAGTATAAAAGTTTTTAGGCTTAAAATATGAATCAACGACCTCATTAGTCTTGTGGTGACAAGCGCGGCTACAGAATGTAAGACCCTTTGTTAAAATATCAGGGTGAGTCTCTATGTAAGATTTCTCTCAAAATCATCAACACTCAGAAAGTCGGGTACATCTGTTGGATTTATAACTTATCCTTTAGAACACAGAATTAAAGGATACCTGAATTAAACAATAATCTAGCCGCTTTGAAAACGATTTTTATTTCAGCCCCATAACTACAAAAGTGGAATGTTATAGAAACAAGTTCAAACAAAAGTAAACCCTGAAACAAATTAGGTTCATCCCTAGAATACGTAATACTTGAATATCTAGCGCGTAGGAGTGCAAAAGTCAATGTTCATGAAACACCTGATCCAATATTAAAGAAATACGTTTACGAACGAATAAAAAATTATATTTGAGCATTAAACTGAATCGGTATTTACAGTATTATTCACGCTTACATTAATTTTGTGATTGCATAAAAAACAAGTTTGGTTTACTGTTTGTAAATCGGTATCGATGCTAAGCAAAGTGAATGTGATATTTACTTGGATTCGATTTGGTGAAACGAAACCAATTTTGCTGATTGTACTGCGATTTGTTTAACTTTTTTTACATTTTGCCAAAACGTTTTCAATATTGTGTTCGTGTTATCACCGCAACCACGACGACTAAATACACGCAGCATATCAAATACGATTATATAATATCAACCTGTCTCTATATTAATTAAATAGGTTATATTAATAGATCTTAAATCTGTTTCATAAAATCGTAAATAGGTTGGATTATCTTTTAATACACTTTGACGGTATTTTTGTTATTATTTTGAAGTAGATTAGATAAAAATATTCACAGTACACATACAGTTTTGTTGGTTAACTTTTAGCTCTCTAGCCATATCATTTAGAAATATTTTAAGCATCCTCTCTGTATCATATATTGTGCAAGTAGAAATAATAATGATTTCTATATAAGGGGGTGAGAGCCAAAACGGCCTATCATTTCCAGACACAATTGATTTATTTTCAATTGTTTCTAAAAATGATAGGCTAGTTTGGCACTCACAGCCTCATATATGAACACCATCGCAATGTTATACGTACATATATCCAACTAATATTATAAACGCAAAAGTGTGTGGATGTTTGCTACTCTTTCACGCAAAAATCACTAAACGGATTTGGAAGTTTATTACCGATAATAACACATATGCTACTTTTTATCAGCATATAATGTACTATGCGGGCAAAGCCGCGAGTAATAGCTAGCGTATATATAAGGTGTAGTAGAATACTAAAGTGTCAGAAGCTAATGGGGTGAAAACCAGGGTTCGTAAACGTCAATGTTACTTGATACTACGTAATGCGCAAGGGATATCACACTAGGTACATGTATAAAAATATAGTCCCTAGAAACATATATATGTACTCTATTATTATTGTAGCACCGCAACTTTACCAAATGATAGCTTAGTGATGTCCAACCCAGATCTGCCAAGTTATAGGTTTTATAGTCAAATTCAAAGCACATTAACTTTTCGCAATGACTTATGCATTAATTATAATATAGTCGGCATCTAGTTTATAAGTTAAGCTTTTATTTTATTTTATCGGGATTTAAAAGTAGCATGCGTAGAATACCTGGTCGTTTATAAATCCTATCATAATATATGGTACCAGTCTACCATTTAAGCGAGATAATTTTTCAGTACCAAAAATTATCTGTGCGTTCAAAATTACAGCTGACCGTATCGCCAACGAAGCGCTTGCTAGTTATTTCTGTAGTGCAATTCCAATTACTGCAGACGCATAAATTTTATTTATATCGTGGTAACGACATCGTTGTTATCAGTCTATAATGGAACTGTAAGTTTCATATCCGGAAAATAATTAAAAACGAGCTTGCATTTATTTTGAACATATAAACTCCATTTTCATAAAAAAGTATTTGTATGATTTTAATCATTTATTGCAATACCGATTTATTGGTGAACGGAATCCGAATTGGAACATTTATTTGCGAATTAATTAAAAGGAAGAACAGAAAATTTTCATTTCATTTTATCTGTCGTTAACAGACTCAAACCTCTGGCACGAGAACAGCGATTTAGGTCATACAATCGTGACGTCGTGACGTGACTGTCCGACATTATAACTTCTTTTAAGAATACTGGCCGCTAATAAAACCTATAACATTATCGGTGGCATCAATACAAACAGTATTGTTATAGACAAAAAAAAATCTAACGTCACGTGTTCGATATATGCTATCAAAGTTGGACAAGTGCCGTGATTAATACTCAAAATTAAACCTATGAATTGGTTCTCACATGTTGCTTTTCGTTTATTTAAGTCTAGAAGTAAGTTAAAACACCTTTGCAGTTACGTTCATATGTTTATACTTATTTGTTCTGTACTTGGAACATTGCATGTCCTTAGTAGTGTAGAAGTAGAACTCTCTATAAAGTTTCAGTCTTCCGGTGACGGTTACACTGGACACGGAATAAACAGGTTAGTGAAAGTATCAAAGAAAGGATTAAGGAAAACAAAAGCTTCAAGTAAATGGTAAGCGAAAATCTTTCAAACTACTCAAGTGCAAAGAATCAATATGAACGGCTAGTACAGGACTCAAGACGACGTTATTGTGTCATAGCAGAATTGGTGCATGAAGTTAGCATAATGCTCGATGACCTTAATAGACTTTCCCAACAGGTGAGCCTCAAGATGAACATGGATAAGACAAAAATGTTTTGTTGAACTCCATAATAATAAAACGAATATTGGGATGGGATACCAATATTCGCTGGGAACTTTGCGTTCAAAGTTGTTAATCTCTTCTTGGGATAAACTATTCAGTTAGGTTGGTCCCTTATAAGAAGGCCCTTTGTGGGGTCCAACTCATTTGAAATACTACAGAAAAAATTTCAACCAATGTAGGTATGTGTGTGTGATAATATAACAGTCGTATTCTCACTAGTATCTTCATAAGAAAGCTTAAGGAACTTCAGCAAGCTATGAAGAAAGCTCTACTGGATCCAACTAAGGAAGAAAGACAGAGATGACGAGTTGTATAGAGCTAAATAAAAATAGCCAACATAGCTGAAATTATTGATAAGTTAAAGGGAGTAGTGAGTGGGCCATATAACTCGTAAAAGGCTGCTGGGGCAGGAAAGAAAAGTTCTAGAGTGGAGTTCTTGCGCCGAAAGCGCATCGTGGGATGATCCCTAACTACATAGATGGACATGGAGATAACTTGGTGAAAATTGCTGGAGGTGGTTAGATCCAGGAGGCATGTAAACTGTGCTAGTAGAAATTTTAACATTTTCATTCTTAGGCTCAACTAAAAACTAAAAGGTACACGAAAATTCCTTAATCATACTTAATCTTTGTTCAATAACGTTTACTATCATATAGGTCTTATGATATGGATACAGGGTTTGATTCTTAAGTATAGGAAAGTGCGTGATTTTGTGCCAAACAATACCTACTTTATATTAATGTAAATAGATTACAAGGGTGGCGGCTATTTATATAAAAAGTATTAGTAAAACAATGGTTAGTTAAAAAGCCAAACTACAATACTATTCAAACCATTTTAATTAACTCATTTCCGTGATAAAATTGGTATACGTATATTCTAGTGTTTAATTTCGTTGATGCCTTTTAACAAATTGAGAAATTCTAACACAGCCATTGCACGAGATAATTAGAATAATCGATATCGCAGTTAGTACAGGAACTCTTCTCCCAGCAACTGCGCCAACCAAACCACAATCTCATTCATTTACCAATGAAAGATCATATTATCATATAAAACTATCTAGGTAATCCAGTGATTTTAAGCGCGGCTACAGAGCATGAGATCCTGGATTAATTCCCAAGTTGTCCAGAGTTATTGGAATTCACTATAAAATGATCAAAATCAGCTCGGAGCTTCATTAAACGGCATAACGTTAGCCCATATTACACGACACTTAAAACATAACAACGAATAGTGGATACACTTCTGCCTGACTCTTCGTTAGACCAAGCGTGAAGGCATGGTATAAATCGTATCGCAACTACTTTCCAGTGTTACGTGGAGTGACTGCGAGTGACCTCCACAACCTTTAGAAACCCAATATGATGTTATCTGCGAACCCGTGCGTGCTTTTACCCTTCGATCTGATATTACGTCTCATTTTTATATACTAGTGAGTTCGTTCTTGTGTACGATGCGATGCCCGAAATTCATATGTACCAAATAATATAGAACACATATAGATCGAGAAATACTATTTGATTTATTATTATAAACAATAAGGTAAGAATATTATCTATCATCATCAACCCATTAATGTCCCACTGCTGGGCACGAGTCTCCTCTCAATTCAGAGCGATTAGGCTATAGTCTACCACGCTAGCCTACTGCGGGTTGGCAGACTTCACATGCCATCGAGAATTCTCTCAAGCATGCAGGTTTCCTCACGATGTTTTCCTTCACCGTTTGAGCATGTGATAAATACGCACATAACTTTCGAAAAGTCAGTGGTGCATGCCCGGGTTCGAACTCGAGACCTCTGACATCTCAGTCCACTGGTCACACCGCTTGGCTACCACAGCTCGTTGGCTACCACAGCTCTATTATCTATGCTTAGGTATCAATGCTTCTGCCCGCGGCTTTGCTTGCGCGGTATGTTGATAAAAAGTAACCTTCACATTATATGTGTTTGCTATATTACAGAATCATAAAAATCCTTTCGTAGTTTTTGTGTGAAATAACAAAAATCTTCCCATCCTAACAACGATAATATTAACATTATAGAATTATATAATAGATATTACAGTCAGCTATACAAAACGAAACTAAATCCCGAGCGCACTTTCCAATTTAGTTTTGTCACGTACACAAAACACTTTCTTGTTGACTAGGAGATGCAGAAACCATTTGAAGAAACCTTTGTGTACCTAGTTGGTTTACCATTGTCTTTGTGTAGAATCTAAACGTAGAACTAATAAAGTCTTAAAATTTTTATAACTTGCCATTCCCCAATTATGACTTGGTTAATCAGTCCGACGATTAATATTAAACGAAACCAATATCCTAAAAATAAACAAAGTTATCAGACAGAAGACCAACAGTCCTCTGATTCCATTATAACTAACTCTAATATTTAACATTTATCCGTCTAAAATTTAACGTTATAAACTTAAAATACTATTTTTATTCCCTGGGTTGAATAAAAGCTGTAAATTGAATTTTCCTATTACAAAGATGCTCAGTTATAGCGAGATTGGAACTGTGCCCGATAAATGGCGATAAGTTCGCCGCCTATTACATGGCACCTAATAACGTCATCGGTGAACTAGGGGTGTACCGCACGCCGCTTTTGTCACATATTTTAGGGGTCACAGGCGAAAACCCTATATGCAATATACTGGTGTTCTGTTTATATAAACTCGTAAAGTGTTAGTTCTAGAGCAAGGTTAAATCCGAGAGATCTTTGAAAACGTTCCGTTTTTACTATCGGGTGCTAAATGTAGGCCTTTCAAACATCAATAAAGTTCGGAATGTTAATATTTTAGGATTGGCCTAGTAGCTGAGTAATCAGCGTTTGCGCAACGGGTTGTGAGTTGGATATATATTCCTGGGTGTTTTTGAAAGTAGGAATTTAGAGAATCCATCTCATTCATCGTCAACCCATTAACGTCCCACTGCTGGGCACGGGTCTCCGCTCATTTGAGAGGGATTAGGCTATAGTCCACCACGCTAGCCTACTGCGGGTTGGCAGACTTCACATGCCATCAAGACAAATCTCTCAAACATGCAGGTTTCCTCACGATGTTTTCCTTCACCGTTTGAGCTTACGATAAATACGCACATAACTTCCGAAAAGTCAGCGGTGCGTGCCTTGGGTTCGAACTCGAGACCTTTGACGTGTCAGTCCACTGGTCACACCGCTAGGCTATCACAGCTCTCGATTCCGAATCCATCTCATTGATTAAGCTTAACCACACGTTCAAGATCATTTGTTGGTATTTTTGTGGCCATTTGCCACTGCCACATTCGCTTACTGGCGAACTTTAAGTACTATTTTATTTAAATACTTTTACTTTTTCATTTCAGTAAAGTATACCTATACCAGTATTATCCTGCTTGAGCCTTTAGGGAACAATCTTTCATCGTTCAGCTTACATATTGTGACGTCCCATGTCTTATGCGAATTTAAGATGCAAATAACTTTTTCATTTTAGTCACTCTTTGTTAAAAACCCAACGTTACACCTGAAAGGACTTGGTTAGAGATAGTGCAAACTATTTTAATAAAAATCTTTTCTAAGACCAACTTCACGGAGTAAAGGAGTCGCTTCCAAACTTCACGGTGTAGGAAGAATAATATAAGCCACACTGGCTAAGCTATGATCGATTGCTGTCATGCGGAGCCGGTATTGCCCGGATCACGCCAGCGTCGTCGGTTACATTAGATTGGCCGATACTACTATGTACGTATATTGGCAATACAACTTGTTTATGAAATAAAAACCTTTAGCATAAATGGACTAACATTGAAATAAAAATATTTATGGATTATTTAATCCCGGTGTATTGGTATAAAGAACTCAGTATAAAAAACTCGCTTATTTCTGCTTCAATTAAAATTATTCATAGCATATCCCGATAGATTAGACAGAAGTGTACGGTGTATCCATAGTAGGTACTTCTGTATGTTGTAGACACCATGTAACGGGGTGAGTCTGTTATCGTCAATTGGGAAAGAAAATAGATAGAAAAACCTGAAGACCCTAGTATTGAACTTAGCTCAGCAACCTCGCCTGCAACTACTAGATCAATGAATCAGATTGAAATTAGGCCTTTGTTGTATTTCGATTATAATTACAAATTGTATAGCTATTATAATTCCGTGTGCAGCAAAATATTGGTCAGATATTATACATACATACATACATACACTCACGCCTTTTTCCCAGTTTCTGCCTACCCCCATGGGAAAAAGGCCAGATATAATCATATGTAAAAAGAAGTATTTTTATCTAAATCATAAGTCTAGCGTTGCAGTCTTCGTAAGTATGAAAAACTTAACATCGCCGGCAAACAAACAATTTGTTAATCGCACCCGCAACTTTAAGCGCAGAATCGATATTGATTGTAGATTGATACTAGCCAGAAAACATAGAGCCAGTTATATAAAAATGCGGTTCTTCAATAATGCGGTATTGATATTTGACATATAACTTAAACTTCTTCTCTGTAATATCATTAGAATGACAAGCTGAATAAAATAATTACGGCTTAATTAAGTAGTGAAGGTCTTGAGTTTAAAACTACAGATCCAGACTTTTGGTGTCGGTATAATTGTCACTCGCTAAATGGTGAAGCAAAACATCTTGAGGACACCTGCATGACTCAAAAATGTTGTCGATAACGTGTGTAGTCCACCAAGCTGCCCTAGGCTTTATATTTTCCACCATTACTATTCAGCAAGTATAGTTAGTATACTTGAGCTACGAAAAGACCCGAGCCCATCAGTTAGATGGTAAAAATGTTGATGTAACAAAGATGCAGAAAACCAAAGTCCTAAAAATTCTGATTTATCTTCAACTGCTTTCACGATTGGCGCATTTGCTGAACGATCGGCTCCTGCTATATGGGTCGAGGGTTCGATGCACACCGAACAAACATTTGTATGACCTACATGTAATTGTTTCGGGTCCTAGTTGTTATTAGACAACATAATAATATGTTTACAAACGCATCCGTCATGCTTTATAAACAAAGAACAAAATCAAGCTTCAACTACCCATAATAAAAAAATAAATGAATACCAATACCAATGAAGCATAAAATAATCAAAGTATATGTAATGTACTAGGCAATTCTCTATCTCCATTACTTACTCACATAATGTAAGTAAGAGGAGAGAGGAATCGCAATAAAAATCGTAATGATACCACAATAACGAACTCACGATAACTGCCGAAAGGAATTGATAAGGAAAACATAGCGAGCGGTACATATGGGTACCACATGCTTGAAAGAACTCTTATTAGATGGGGCGGGTTGCCTTAAAAGATTCATGGATTCCTATAGATAGGAATGTCTGTATTTAAATATTCAGGGGAAATGAAGACGGAACGAGACGTATTTGAATTTTGGAAAACGAAACGTTTATTATGAGAATGTAGAATTCTAAATACCAATAACTAAACGGTATGAGGCATTCACTGTGCCTATATCGTAGATTAGATTTCTCGTCTAAATCGATGATTTAGGAGAATTCAATTATCTTTGTAATATCTCTCATAAATAATCCGATACATAACTACTAGGCTAACCATGACATTGGCGTTATTCCAAAATGCTCGTTAGCTAAAAGTGTATAAAGTCCAACATATCAATGTCTAGTGCCATCCCACTTTATTGCCATCAAAATTACTGAAACATGTGTATATTTGTCATATTTTAATAGAGTTTCTAAGCGTGGTATAAGACCTTTACTTATGGTTATAAATATCGATGTTCTTTAATAATACACCGGGTTCGGTTTTGGAAAGCAGCAGAATTAATATTAATGTTATTAATAATATTTATCCTTCATTCCTTGGATACTTATTCACTAAAGCGAAATTATTTTGTCTTATTGATATTACTTTATATTGTTTCTTCCTTTTACATTATTGTATGCCGTGGCAGCCTATAATTAAGGCTACACTACATAAATGTAACAATACTTGAGCCTATTTCGATGTATCTACTATTTGGTGTAAGCCTTGTTGGTTGTTATTTAATTCTTATTTAATTCTCATGCATGTAAGTTATTATTTATTTATTATTTATTTAATGTTGATAATATGTTAAGGCATCTAAGTATTTTTGTTTAACTATCCAGTTTTTGTTTATTGACAGCTAGTACAAAATCCATACAGATTTAAATTTGAATTAAATTATATTTTTATTAATAAGTATAACAAAAATTGTAAGCACCGCCTAATTCCATTTCACTAATTTCTATATCGAATTTCAGGAAAAATGCCGAAGCTTCATTTTTGTTATTCATCGACAGTTCATTCATCTCCAGTGAAACATTGACAGATCCATTATAACTACGAACAATGGCACCAGCACCATACAAATTTGTAAGGACCGTTTTTCATAATACGCTGCTAAAGTGGCGAATAGCTGTTATAATACAGCGTTTTGTTGTCACTGAATTGTGTTCTATCTTTGATATCATTACTTTGACGTGGAAAATCTTAATAAGCGTCGTAATATTTTGTATAAAACACATTATTTATAATTCCAATTTTAAATTATGATGTTTCATTTAATTGTTGAATTAAAAACACATATTTAAGGTTTAACAACATGTATGAATATTTAATATATTGTTATTTTTATAAACAATGTCACTGCAATATGAAAACGTAATAATTAAAGTAAGGTGATTTAAGCATCGCCACAAGCCCGACCTCATTCGACCCTTCTGTTATTTACATCTCAGATAATATATAAGTAAATAATGTTTTAAAATAACGTTCACTTTGAAAACATACAAAGTAATTTTTTTTAATATCAATGGTTTTGTTCTATTTAAACACTCGTTTTCAAATCAGTGACATTGTTCACAACTTTAATAAAATATTGCACCAAACTAAATTTTAAAATAAATAAAGAACACTCAAGTTGCAATTGAACAAAAAAGTGTTATTAAAAAGTTATGCAGCTTTTGATTTGCTTAAAGTAATAAAAAGTTATAATGAAACAAAAGTGTATTTAAGCACGGTTGCATGCATTACCTTGTGACGGTTGCAGTGTCGGAAGCCACCACCCGCGGATATTATTTTGTTGCAACACGAGAGGGCGCGAGGGAGACGGCGAGAAAAGCTCCTTAACAACTTTTTAAAGGGAGCACTCGGATGGAGCGAGCGCAGCGCGAGCCGCGGGTACCGGCGATTCATTAAGAACGAGCATGGAGGCTGCGATGGGCGAACCCCCCGCGCCCCTTCACCTCGGGGCCCCACCGCGCATGCTCCTGCCCGCCCTCCAATCGCGGCCCTGTTGCTTCTGACGGCCGCACAACGTCAAAACGTAAACGCTATGAATACGTTTAATCGCCGCTGAATCTTCCGACAATCGCGATGATCTACGTTTAGATTAGGAGAACTTTTGCGGAAAGCGACAGATGTATTGTGTTCGTGAGACGCTACTCCGCCCGACTGGCCAAGACGTTGGGCGTACGACCGAGATAATATTGCTCTTTAAAGCTTATCAAACCACAATACATATACTTCTACAACGGAATTAAGTGACCGATAATTATCGAACTGTGTTAAATGCACAGTACCAGTACCATAATTATGAATTTGTAATCTGTACCTACCTCCGAGGATTATATGTTACTTTTTACTTCTAAAGTGAAAGTTTATTAAACTCAAGCTGCATGAACTTTACTCATTATATTTAGGCACCTATTAAAATAGTAGACAAATCATTTTAACTTCGTTTCTGAATTTGTAGATCACACAATCATTAACAAACGTCATTAAATATCTTCTGTAAATATCAAATGTAAGTAATAAAAATACACATCCGAATTGAGAACCTCCTTTTTGAAGTCGGTTAAAAACAGAATGCATTGAAACAATAACGCGCACTTTAAAACAGATTCTTTTTTTGAAGTATCCATGACGTTTTAGTCCGGAGGACTTTATAACCAATAATCACCACAGAGGTTCGTTAAACTAATTTAAACTCAGAATTTCTTATTCTCTTAAACGTTCGAAATTTAAATTTGACATTCCGTGCTACAGTAAAATTCATTTTTTCTTTATTACAAAAATGCAAGATTTTTCGGTAATGGATTTTCATATAAATTGACATCCCAAGGGACCTTTCCTTTTACAGGAATAGTAAGTACCTAATGGTTAACATTCCGAGTAGATAAAGTGAGAAAATATATTTGAATGAGTTTCTGAAGCTTTCATATATTTTTCTTGATTGAATTACATTGAGTACCTAATCGTTGCAATAAAACTACTTTTTACGGATTTTATCGCGGTATATTGATCTTATTGTAACCTAATTATTTGTAAATTTGAGAAGCGAACGTAACCGAATTAAATCACGCAAAGCTAAATCTAAGCTCGGGCTACTTAAAAAACATAAAATCCGGTCGGTGCCTAACTGTAACCCGCTGAACCTCCATCAGGGCCGTACAAGCTAAATCTAAATCCCTTAAATACGTTAGCCAGATATTTATGGCAAGGCTAATAGCACCAGTTAAGCCGAAGACCAGGCCTACCAACGATATTTTTGAAGATAAATGCAAAACGGCTGTTTCTATATAAGTACATAATCCCGCATAATTACAAGTAATTGGCAAATTAAACGACAAATCTCCAAGTCTGCAAAGTTTTATTTAAAAAAGTTTCGCATAATAGAATTTAAATTTGAACGGTGTATTACCTAGCTAAATAATATTTGATCATTTTCCTAGTTCGTCTTAATTATAAGCTCCTCGGTGTCTTTTCTTTAAGATAAATAATCAGATGAATGAATACCCTTGAGCATTCCAGACTCGTCCTTTGAGAAAAGATTTCTGAGATAAAGAGAAATGTGTACCTACGCAAAAAGTATGATAAAACGATTCAAAAGAATTCTTTAAACATCATAACATAAAAAAAGTATTTAGCAACGAATAAAGATAATAAGAAAAGATCAATCTCGTTTAGGATTTTGATGTGTTTGGTGTAACGTAACTCCACTAAACTACCACAGCTCTAATATATTATTTTTAAGAATAAGATTTATATTATTATCTTAGTCTCACTTAGCCTAGCGGTGTGACCAGTGGGCTGAGATGTCAGAGGTCTCGAGTTCAAACCCAAGGCACGCACCACTGACTTTTCAAATCAAATCAAATCAATTTATTTGTGAAACATAGGATAGATGATAGATGGATCTTAAGAACTAAATAGTGCGCTATGTCTTGTCAATTTTGACATACAAATTTTTGTAGAGGAAAAATACATTTACACTACATTAAAATACTTTAAATTCTCCCTGGTATCAAATTATCATTTTCGAAAGTTATGTGCGTATTTATAACATGCTCAAACGGTGAAGGGAAAACATCGTGAGTAAACCTGCATGCTTGAGAGATTTTCTTGATGGCATGTCATGTCTGCCAACCCGCATTAGGATAGCGTGGTCCATCACGCTATGCGGGCTATAGTCCACTATAGCCTAATCCCTCTCAAATGAGAGATCTGTGCCCAGCAGTGGGACAATAATGGGTTGATAGTCTCACGAACACAGAGGAAAAAATACATACAGGTAGATCCAAATTTTTTTTACTTAATAAGCTTATTAAATGTTATTAGCTAATTTTATAATATTGAAGTGGAACTTTCGCATTTAATGTACTTCTCTTTTTAATTTAATAATAATGTAATGTCCAGTATTGCAAATATTCATTTGAAATCACTGCTATAGCAAGTAAGGATTCGTATCTATGTAGTATACTTTACCGGTGGAAATACAAACGGTAGACAAAGAGACGAAATTGCTGTAGTTTGGTTTACAGAAAAATAATTACATTCCAGCAGAATGAATACTTAAGAATATTAATATTCGCGTGTAAAGATAAAACTTGTATAGTAACTTAACAAACCTGAAAAAAATTAGGAACATTCGTTCCCAATTTTCTTGTATGTTCCGTCATGTGCGGCAAGTAAAGCCCAAAAAATATATATTTAGCATGTGTCCTCTTTAGACTGTCTCCATCATAATGCTGAGGATCAAACGCATTCAAATAAATAACAAAAAAATACAGCCCAATAAACTCTCAAGAAAACACAATTATTTATAGTGAACTATTAATAATGTGTATTAAACTTAATGTTTGATTTAGATCCAATCAAATGTGATGTGTGATATTAAAAACAATCCAAATAAATCTCTAATACTAGCCGTTCTACACGTCTGTTATTTGGGATTCCGACAACTGGGCCAAAATCGTAATTAGTGCATAGTAAAATTCCTGCGACGAAAATGTTAGCCGATTCCATTTTCGACATTTAGGTACTCACCGCGCAAACGTAAATACTTTAGTAACTTGTATTGGATACAAACTGAAACAGCTAGTAAATTGTTATCACATAATTAATATTAAATCAATAACTTTACACGCAGAATACTTTTTATTTCCGGATTGTATCGCGGTATATTGATATTATAAGTATGTACCTAAGTATGAGAAATCACCTATTGATTTCTCATACTTAGTATGTGTATTGTAATGTGGCTATGTTTGCGCAACGCCTTAGATGTTCCAACTTGCTATAATAGACAAGAACTAGTAATTCATAGTTATTAATAATTCACTTCAGAAAATGTATTTACAGCTTTAACATTATTCCCATCTCATCATCGTTTAATAATCCCGTTAATAATCTCTTAAAAATGATAATAGACGATGCAATTCATTGTCTATTATCATTTTTAAGAGAACCTCTGCCGTTTTGTTTAATATATGTATAATGAAGTTTTTTTTATATTTAGTCACTTATCACTACTTATTAAAATTATATAAATATGTTCGATATAAAACAAATATAATATATTATTCTTTTTTAAACTTACATAACATTGGTTCTCTGTAACGTCGGCTTACGGACGATAATTTTACGTGATAACATTCGGACGATAGAGTGGAAGAGTCGCAAGCTGAACGCTTTGGCTGATCGTGCCTCTCTATCGCTTGTCCCGCGCTCTCGCTTGCACGCTCGACTTGGCTCGGTGGAATTTTTTTTGTGCGTGTTGACGTCGATTTATCACGTCCAAAAATATATTATCATGAATCTTTAAGGAATTATATACGACAGTCACGCATATTACTTGCTTACCAGTCATGGTTCTGTGTGTAAATGCCTATTTCGGAGTCTAAATTTCATTGCCTAAACGGAATATGAACAACTAATTTATTTTCATTAGTGTTTTGTTTTATTATGATGACTAGAGGAATAAATTAAATAGTATTCTAGCAGTTTCGTTCATGTAAACTAGGGAATCTAACATTAGTAACCAACGATAATGGTCCCCTAAACAAATGCATACATATATGGGTTTGCAACCAATTGATAAGTGAAGCGCTATCTTAAATTCAAATAACTGAGTTAGACGTATATCTATAAAACAACTGTTTTCTTTTAGTAAACGCTAAATTAAAATCTACTACCATTGTAAGTACTAATTGAGGTTTTTAAACTCTCACTCACTAGCACGTGACATATATTTATATCTTTGAACACTGACTAATAAGTAATTTATAAATTTGAATTCCTAAACTACTTATTTTGAAATTAAAATTTAACAATCGCTAGTGCTACAGAGCGTTTGAACCCAATTAGTCGAGATTCATTCCACAACGTAAACCCAAACTGGCAAAATAAGTAATTTGTGTCGCTAGATCTAAGGCTTTGTAAGAAGTTCAGAAGCCTCTCATTTTCAATATACGATATTCGCACATTCGTATCTCGATTTTCTGGAAAAGCAATTTATATCTAATATAATATTTACCAAATTTATATCAATAAGGTACCGATGTGGCTATGCAAAATGAAATCATGTGCTCAATCGGGCATGATCGCGTTTTATTTCGAATTGCAAATTTGTGTGTAAGTCTTTAAGTATGTATAAAACCAATAAAACCTATTTCTACTTAATTGGTACGTAAATGTTCGCATACACAATATATCTATCTGCTTAACACTTTCGCTCTTACAATGAATGAAGCGAACTAAAGACATTAAAAGGGTCGATCGTAAGCACAGGTGTGTAAAATCAAATGTAGACATCTAAATAACTATTGGGTCGAAACACATTAACTTAATCCCCGTTCTGTATGTGCTATAGTCAACCCACGCTTAGATATCTTTAGGTAATTAAATTAATCTTATAATCTCAGACAGATAATGTGGAATTTCTAGATCTTCGCGACTCGGGTTCATTTAGACTTTGCTATAGCAATAACTAATTCCTTGAATCTTAGCTGTATTTAAGAAACAAGAGGCTAGAAAATCGTAACGTAAGTTTAATAGTAAGCTGGTGAATGTTTTAGATGTAGTCTATCAAATATTTAGAGTAATCCAGAGTTTCGACAATTCAATCAAGACAAAGCCACATACCTAGGTAGAGTCGCACCAACCAGTTCACCTGTACTGGCAGTAATTTGTACTTGACTTCACTGAATTGATAAATTGAATCTCTCTGCAAATAGTTGAACACTAAACCCTGTTGAGAAATTAATTCACTTTATCCTGATTGTATTAGGTTCAGTTAGATATGGTACCGGTTAACTTTGACTTTACAAAGACACAGGTTTGTGGGTACAAATTAAAGCTATTAAGAATCGCTCAAGCCGTCAAAAGTCGTTTAGACGCGATAGCAGAGCTACGTTTAGATATAATTTTTTTCTGGAACGTAAGAGCGGACATCGAAAAGGGACCAATAAAATATGCAGATTTGACTGCGGCCGTATTTTTCTCAGTGTAATCTGCATTATTCAGGCTTTGTCACGAACTTCGACAGTTTAACAGCGTTTATCTCTCGCCTTGCAAATTGAGCTACGACTTTAAGACAAACGGGAGTCACTTTCATTATCATAATGGACCTCGGCCGATTCTTTGTTGGTGAGCCGGGGATGGATTCTGGTTGACATTTGACTCGAGGTTCTTTTATTTTTTTATACCTGCCAAAACTGTTTTCTACCGGTGAAAATGTACTTATTACTTATTTACGGTTTTTTTGCGGATTTTGACAATATCTTTACAAATCCTAAATAGCATACAGACTTAAACACATAGTGGAGAGAAGATATATATTTGTTACGGAGACGATGTTCTGATTTCGAAAGTATGGTATCCTTTTCTATGGTTCCCTTTCGTTTTTGACTTTTACATGCATTTCACTGGCTCCCGCATAAAAATGTGTTTTGCTGTGATTTTAATCTTTTTACCTCTTGCTGCATCCGTCATACTTTAAACAAGTTTTTCTTTTTATAAAAATATAGATGAGTAGAATTTTAGCTATCCATTTGTCCGGACCAGAAATATATAGTGGAAAGACTTAAGTACAAAATAATAATCAGCTCCTCCATCTTTATCCAGCTTAAGTACTACTTTTCAAGCACTGTAAAACTAACCGGTTATTACAACAATACTATGATCGTTCTATATAGTCTCAATATTTTGAATATTTGTTGCTATAAAGTACTACATTTGCATTTCCCTCAAATAGAATTCTAATTAAAGTGCAATAATAATAAATTGGACATCGTCAACGTATTTGCGTCGAACATGTTTCACGGTAAAAGCTTTACCGACGTAAGTAGTAATTTATCCATGGACAAGCTCCCTGTTCCAACGGCAAGGAACGGCCGAGTGTCCACTAGACCAGAACTAATCGCTGATAGAGCACTCGCTTGCCAGCGATTGGACTATTGATTCGCTACCATCTACAGGCCGACGTAAATATGTAGGTAGCATATGGCAATACGCCATAAATTGATGGCTCAATTTGAACAATTATCGCGTGTGGCCAAAATTCCACCAATTGTGTATGTAAAGTAATGAGATTCAACTCGTTTTGTATATAATTAATTGGAGTTTATTTGTCTGCGTACAGCCATGAACGTTTGTATAATGTTTTCATTTGATTAGAATGAACGTTTTGTTTAGTAAATCACATACATAAGATCTATGTAATTATGAGAATTGTTGACAGTAGTAGTGTGAAATCCTAAAAGCCTGATATTGTTATTGTCTAGTTATTCAGTCGCATCTGCGTATACTGAATAACAAGTATATCACCTATAACCTATGGCGTGGTGCCTTGTACATTTTTTATTCTTTTTGTAGTTATGAATATTGGCTGTGATTGCTGATTACCTACATAACTATTACAAATGTTTGTTCTGTTACGATACTAAATGATCTTAAGTATTAGTGTTTTAGTTTAAATAGAGATTAAATATAAATACATGTTCTTTCTTCCTTTCAATATAGAAATATCAACATACTATGTAGTTGACAAGAAATGACATACCTACACGTAGTGCATATAAAAATAAATAAAATATTATTATTAATCGGAACAAAACTTCCCCTAATTCTCAATAATATATTAATGCAAAGTTAAAGTATTCCCTCGGCTAATATTTCATAAGTTCCCTCACTCAGGGTCCGCAATATTGGGAGGGCTCGGAGGCCACACTAATCGCCGATGACTCGTGCAACGGCACGGCACGAAGCGATTTATGACGACTGCGAACGCCCTCCGCACAGTTAAACCTTGTGTCCACACATCAACCTTAGAATTTTACGTCACGTGTTTTGTATGCGTTACTACTTTGGGTGCGTTTATTAAAGACTTGCGTACTAAAATCCAGAGAGCTTTTATTTTTTTTTCAACAAGTTCAACAATCACAATTATATCTTTGAGTTTTTTAGGGATTAGTTGTTATAGTATAAACGTAGAACTAGCTGGGTGAGCGTAATCTATGAGTAATCATCTTTAACAAACATAGCACTTATATACGAGTATTTACATGCCACCGATCACGTTATGTTATCAGCCCTGATTGTCATAATATCTGCTGATCTTCTATTACTAGTGCAAGAATGATTCATAAATTAAGTGCCATAAAACTTTTAGTCTAATGGCAGTCAATATTAATATTTTTCTAACTATTATTCACCCGCATAAGTTGAAAGGTAGCCGTTAAATATTTAATTGGGAAAAAATATGATCAGAAACGAGGTAGAGATGGAACTTATACAAATCTTAAGGGAGAGACTGTACATTGGAGACCCATTCAGCCTTGAAGAAGTAACTTTGTTACAGCCGGTCACAAATAACAGTGTAAAGGCTTAGTCCAGAGATCGAAGACATTGAAAGACTCTTAACAAGAACATACCTGTATCCCAAAATCTAATACATAAAGTAATTTATTTATATTTCTTACACTACTATCTCGCCCGTATCTCTAAAGGGTCAGGCAGAGGTGTAATTGTTAATCTTCTCCTTGTTCATTCATTTCGATGTCTATAAAAATGTATGCGATGTACATTTCACCATATCGTCTCGTAATTAATCGACCTTAAATCAAAACTTTGGCCGACCTGAGTGTCGAACCGAGAACAGCTCAGCAGTTGCGCTTGAGGTCACAAAACCAATGAGGAAAACAGACAAGCATTTGTTGGACAAATTATAGAATGAAATTCGCACGAACGATGTAAGTAACACTCACTGATTGCTAAATTGACCAGTCCATCAGCCTGACAAATGGTTTACAATAAAAGAGTTTATTCGAAATTGTTAAACGACGTTGTCCGGCTATTCGTCGTTCACAAACAGGAAGAAATCGTGTATATTCGACCTTCAACTTCGTATTTTCAATTGTGCTGTAATCAGTTCTAATAGTATTGTTTACAGAAAACCAATTTGGTATCTAATTTTTTCCAAAACTAAATATACAAAAGGAATATGACGTGAAACAAAAGCAATCAAAGCATTTCTGAATTATTTTCTCGATTATAACAATAACATTGGCTACTTACACGTCTCTATAATATTGTCTGTCGTTTTTTAACGAGGTTTATGTGAAAGAGATAGTTTAAAAAAAATATATAAAAAAATCAATAATCAAACTTGAGCTTCTACAAAATAATAAAAAAAAAATTAAAATATAATTTTAACGAGAATCTTAGTATATTATCGAATTTAATTTACGATAGCTACTTGGAAGGTTACAATTATAATTTGTTTTAATTTAAAATACATTCGATTTCCTACACCGGTAGTAAAGGTACACCTATAGAAATGACAAACAGGTAATTGAGATCCGATCACTAACGAATGAATGTATTAACTGAATAAATATTGTAAAATGTTATAAACACTTTCCAATATTTTTAAGTATTTGACTACAACTGACCTTTTCATAATCATGATTAAAACAAAAATATCATCTGATTGCATATGAAGGTACTTACTGAAAACCGAACTATTTCATACATAAATTGATTACACATATATCTCGCGCTCCAATCTATAGTACAAAAGAAGCTTTTAAATATGATTCTACCATTATCGAATTTTAAATGTTTAAAGTATATTCTGTGATATAATTTGCGATAAGTGAATTTCAGAGCTCAAACACAGTAATACAAACACAGTAAAAAGTTGAATTCACACTTTACTTTTTTGAGATAAAATAAATTAAGAGTTATTTCATTAAAAAGCTATTTAAATATATTTTTTATCAAGTTTCAAAATCATTTTTTCAATAAACAGTATTCGCTTTCTCCAATATATTAATATTTCTTTAAACACAACGAATAATTATTCATTGTGTTTGAAGCAAGTTATACTGTTAAATTTGAGCGACACCAGACGTAGGCATTGACTACGAAATCTCGTAGGTCAAGACATTGCAGGGCGTAGCACCGGCGACGTAGCCGGCGTAGCCGCGCCACGACGGTAACTAATCATAGGCTTAGTAATCTCGACCTTAGTCGTGTTCTTGAGGCTAGCGTTTACATGTCTATAAATGTTATGTTCTCTATGAAAACGAAATTAATCTAACCGACTAAGGTTTACTAAGAAGATAAGATGTAGACTAAGCATCAACTATTTTTGACTTGATTTGATTGCTTACTGTCATTGTTATTTTATAGTGAAATATCGAAAACAAAAAAAAAACAATTTTTGCCTGTCAAGAATAAATAAAGTACTAAATTCTTGTTGAACTTGTATATTAAAGCTCTGCTATAATACATATTACATTAGATGTCATACTCGCATTCAGCTTAATCTCTGGCCTTAACACTTAACAAAGTGTTTTTTGTAATATTTTCGTGATACGAAAATAATATAAATAATAGAGTCCACCGCTAAACACCTTTCGAATGATTAATAGCAATTAGCTCTCGAAGTATGCAATTTAAAGAAATCCGCGTAAGAATTAAGAAGCCCTAAAAACTGCAAACACACCAACATCATTACACTCCATCCATATTACGTTCCAAAAGGAATATTAGAAATGCCTGCAAGATAATTAAAAGCTGAAGAATCGAGTTCAACGACACATCTTCAATGAGAAAGATTAAGTATCCCAATTCCACATTATTAAAGTCTTAATGAAAAGAACCGAAGGGTCTGGTAAAGTGACTAAAAAAACTTTGAATCTGAGATTTGTAACAAAAAATGTGACAAGTCATCAAATCTACATATTTTATTAGACTCTCCCTCGCCGACTGCGACCCTCTGGCGGTCGGGACCGTTCGGTTCTAGTGATGCATTTTGTTAAACTGGAAGACATATCGATGTTTTGCTAAGACTGTTGTCTTAGAATCCCCTATATTTTTTAGTAAGCAAAAGAGGTACAAAGAAAATAGATTGTTATTTTAAAGATACATATATACGATAGTCACCAACTGAAAAATATTACAGGTACCTGAATGAATCCAGTGATTTACAATATAGGGTGTAGGTTGAATATTTTGCGTTTAAAAAATAAAGTTGTATACACTTAAAAAACTATTACTGAACGCTCACAAAACACATCATCAAATTGTTTAAAAGTAATTATATAATCAAATGTCGCTCTCAAATAATTATGTCAAGTCGAAACAGTTTGCAATAATAAAATTGTCCCCACAATAAACCCAAATTTCACGGGTCCTTTTCATGGGATTTGGATGTGGTGTGTATACATTATGTATACAGAAAATATTTACGACAACCGTGTTCTATATTTATACTAAGCTGGGGGTTATTCAATAAAATATTTATAACCAACAATGTTTATTGTGTTTTCTTGCTGAAGAATGATAGTATTACATTTGTTATGTCACTTATATTTGATTTTCCGGGAAAAGTTTGAGAAAGAAAATAAGTAATAGTGTTGAATATACCCATTGAAAGATAAAACCATCTGGTTTAGTAAATAAAATATTATTTTGTATTTTTTTCGTTTGATTGAAATTTTAAGAAATGGACATAAATATATCGATAATCCTGATGTGTGTAAGAATGGAACGGCCCAGTTAATATTACAGGACTTTCAAATAGGTATCAACGACAGCCGGCCGGGTGGCGGCGCGGCGTGCGGCCTCCACTCCACTGCGGCGACACTTCATAAAGAACACTTTTATACTCAAGCCTTTTATTTATGGGCATCAATATACATTTCACATCTTTGGCTTCGTTTTATTGTCTGATATAGTAGACGTATTATTAAATTTCCAATTTAATCATCCGATTGTATTTTGAGACTCAGCGATATGAATACGTATAATGACTTTTATTGGATTGTCATACGATGCAATGGTTGAATTTCTTTATACGATATTGAAAATTCGTATCGTAATTTAATAATTGAGATACCACAAATTATTTTTTCACAAATAAATGATGTTATTTTTGTATAACCAAATACTCTGGTTTACTCTAGTTTTTTAGATCTAAATAAGTTTACTTTATTTTAGGAGCTACAATTGAAATGTACAAAGCATTAAAGCCATCACCGACCATATATCGTGGCTACGTTCAGACAGTATAAAGTGTCGAATCAAAGAGTTGCTATATATTATTTAAATGGAGAATGGCGCGGTTCTTTTTACTCTAGAGTGGCGGTTGTGCGGTACATCGGTCCGCACTCTGGGACGTGACCGAGCGACGCTGCCCGGAATCACATTGACCTGGGACCTACAGCTGGATGTGACACTCTTTTTATTGCAGTTGAAAATCAGTGCAAGTTAAATAGGTCAAGTATACAAACGATTTTCGAACCGGGAACTGGAAACGTAATTAATTTATAGCTATTTGTATTTCTAATGCTTTTAAATTTTAAATTCTTTGCATTTATTTTTATCATGTAGATTATTTATAACTGGATCGATATTAAATACAAAAAAAAGATGGTTTCATGTTGTAGGTATATGATTTTAAATCTCGTATGGAAATATAGTAACGATCTGTAATAAAATACCCACGAATTTAAAAATAATAATGATTCCTAAGACAAATGTTTTTCAAAAGTATTACAAACCATACGTTAACCGCTATAATAGCATTACGGCTGCTTTTTCAGAATTCAAAGTTACGGGCGCTTTCGGTTCCTTCCACTTACTTTAAATCGAAATCGAAATGTTTTATTCCAGCCAGCGAAAATGCCACGAATGGCTCGAGGGTGAATTACTTGTCCGCGAAAATTTTTTAAGGCTGACTCAATGGATAACGGTCAACAAATATACTTTGTAAAGATAATGTACAAGTTATTTTAATCAAACACTTCTAATCTCGTAATCAATTTAATTACAACATAGCAATATTATAACACTTTATACTAATACAATTTAAATAAGTTAACTAATTTGAACGTTAATTTAAAGTGTCTAAATTCCAGTCTTATTTTAATTGAATAAAGTCAATTATGCTCAACTTTACTGAAATATTGCTAATTT
Source organism: Craniophora ligustri (assembly GCA_905163465.1). Classification (NCBI taxonomy): domain Eukaryota; kingdom Metazoa; phylum Arthropoda; class Insecta; order Lepidoptera; family Noctuidae; genus Craniophora; species Craniophora ligustri. The sequence continues at coordinate 8,272,421 of LR990965.1, read as the reverse complement.
AAGTTTCGCATGATCTTGTGCGAACTTCAAATCACCAATTGTTGAACTAATAAACTTGGTTGTATATTATTTCTATTACTAAAGACCAGTTCTCGTGTGGGTGTAGGATACAGTATTTCTAGAATTTAAATTAAATATTAACTACAGCAATTAAGGAACACCAGGCCTTTCAAATATATGAATAATTAACTATATTAATAAACAGCCACCGAGACACCAGCTGATTCATGTCACTCACTGAAAAAAAACTTTGAAATCATGGACATTTATGTGCAGATATTTTGTACGTTTGACTTTAATCTTTACTGGGAAGTAAACAGGGACTAATATGGAGCACACAATTCACAAGGAGTTTTATATCCAGTTTTTTTTTTTTTTTTATAAGTCGAGACTTAGAGTTAATGCCACTCAACAGATTATTACTTATTGCCAGCATTCTAGAATTGGTCGACTTAAGAAACCAGAAAGAGTGTTTTTTTTTCCAGCGTATAGTAAGTAACTTTTTATTTTTATATATCGTCGTACATAATATACCCAAACATGTGAGGTGTTATCCAACATTAAAAATAACAGAAGTGTTCTATAAAATACACCTGGGGTCTCATAAAAAAGGCTCCTGACATTGCGTTGAATTGCTTCACGCCTCGTCGTTCTTATTTCATATTGCTACAAACATTATGAAAAACCAGTGTTACTTGATATCGAATTATTTGATTATATTTGTAATGCTGTGTTTGCTTTCCTACCCTTCTCACTGTAACGACCGTCCGCGAATCTGTGTTCATACTCTTGTGATATTTACTAACATGGTCGTAACAAGATAAGTGTTAGATGCAGGTAATTTTTAAAGGTTTCTGCTTTTAAATCATTTTCATTTCACACTCAATTTTTTTATGGATTTTTAAAGCAATTTTAGAAAAAGGATACTTATTATTCTTTAAGTGGGTATAGATTCTTTATTGTTTAATTTCTATTTAATGGTGTGAAATTGAATAAAATGAAATGTATTAATTGTAGGTATGCATATTTTTTATGTATTATTATTATATTGTTAATGAAACGATGTTGCCGTTTATTTTTCTTTTTGATAAATAAGTCTACATTTTAAATAGTCCATTTGATATTGAATCACTAAAAAACATACACCACAAATCTCACACGTTTTATTCTCTATGTGTACAAATAGTATAATTAAGTTTTTCTATAAACGTTTTGCATTTTGATATCAATATAAATAGATTAACATATATAGTAAATAGATTGACAAAAGTAATGTGGTCGTATTGAAAAGCTTTATTCGTAATATTCAAGTTGACCTTGCTCGGAGCTGTAAACAAGCGGTCCGTAAGTTCCCCGGCGTGAGTTCACAAGTTCTACCCCATTGCGGGAACTAAGATGAACCCCAGGGCGATACCAAGTTTCGGCACGTATATTGAGACTAGAATGGATGTTTGATGAATACGAAATGCGATCTCAGTAACATGTCGAAAACTTGCTACACGACTTGTGGACGGGACAGTTTAGTAAAGTTTTGTGGAATAGGCATCCGTTTTGTTACGCGAACACGACCCAAAGTCGACGATATAGTGACGTTTAATTTGGAACAAATAAAAAACACTAGTTACATAGGACTTTAATTATGCGAATTCATTAACACTGCATCGGAATAGAATTCTGAATTCCATTGAACTGTGGACGGGCGCGCTCTGCTGGAAATCTAGCTGAAAAGTTGGATAGAAATGGTTTTTTGCTTGTTAGAACAGAGTTGGTCCGTTCAACGCAGGTTTTGTAATTTATTTTTGATTTTTTCGATTGTATATACTGGATCAACGTGAAAAATCATATATTTTACTTTCTGATGACTATTGGAATGATACTTTGAATACTGTTTCATCGCCGATCCATCACTGTTCCGCATTGGACATAACATCAGCCAAGTTGGCTATTAAAAGACAATTTCTTTCTTCATAACTTTTCAGTCACATGAACAATAGTTCCATTGTTTCTGTACACTAACAAACATGGCTCGTTATGATCTACAAACATGGCACGAAATGAATGAATCAAATGGTAGGCTTATGTCTACTGCAAACATGATTGATGATCCGTTTATGCATTCCTGTATCTCCTTTGTTATGTATCTTGCTTATAAATAAGCAGAGTGTTTTATTAACAAAACAACCCCTTGAGATCTACGCAGCTTAGTTGACGACATAGTCTTTTATACCAAAGCAGATGACGGATTGCAGGTTAAAATTAATTTAAATTTAGATAACTATAACTGCTACAATAACTACCTATACCTATACAGACGCTAAAATATAGTATGTGTAATTTTTATTAGTTAAGTGAAAGGGAAATAGGAAGTCAGAAGCTGCTAGTCACACTTCGCAAAAACGTCACGTCGTCATCGCTCAGACGTGTAAAGTGTAAAGAGCGTAACTTTACGCAGTTGTGTCCGTACAATCCTCGGCAAGCGTACGGCAGACAGTCATCTGACAGGTGGCGGGCGAAGGACCCATTAACGCGCCTTCCGCGCCGCCTGCGCTCACGCGACTCGACGTGCCTACCACACCCCTCGCAAATGGACAGCTCAATGAAACACTTTCATTGTCACCCGATGAAGCCCGTTAACGCCTGATTGTCTGGCGAAATTCACTGTTAAACCGTTTATTAGGAATTCGTTGATGAGAATGTTTTGATTAATTCAGACTTCATTTCGTTAAATGTTACGATTGTAGTCATTTCCCATTCCTTTTTATCTATTTTCACCCCCAGATGAGTTTATGTTTTTATAATTATGTTTATTTAGTTCATACTAACTTATGATTTGAAAGAAGATAAGAGTATATAAAATGTTAACGGTATCTAACGCTGTAAGTATGCGGTTTCTAGAAAAAAATATGTATATACTTATGCTTAGGCAGATATTTTTTACTATTGTCTATACCTAACAAACGCGACTAAAATATACGCGAGTTTTATAAAAGTTAACACGTATTCATACATTATTCAAAATATTATGCAACGGACAATTGGGCCACAAAGCTTGGTAGATACATAGTTGCCTGGTAGACTGTCTGTTGAGCAACTTATAATACAAACTAGCTGTTGTTCAAAACTCAATGGCTTGCAGTCCTTGTCACCACTCATTATTCAACGCCGAAAATCGCGTTGAATAAGACACAGTGTTCATATGTACAGTAGATTATATCTGAAATAGTCAAATGTTTTACATTTAAATGTAGACTTAGTAATTTCGAATATTGTACTATACCAAAACATCATGGACTTATGAAATGCAAGGCGCGCCTGTTCTCCACACGTCAGGAAATTGAAACAAACATTGCAATCCCTTCTATCGAACACTCCATACGTACACATTAAAAGCTCCTGGTAGTGCGCTACTCTCCAAACACGAAACGCCATATTTTTTAAATCATTCGACAATTCGCTTCGGATTCGATTACGTTTGAATCGATTTAATATTCCACAGAATACAAATTGATTTTTAATGGAATCTGCGAATTGGAGTGATTATTATGTAAATATTTCTTTAAAATTATTGCAGTATGGGTGGGTGAACCTAGTGTAGTGTTTATGTAATATTCATTAAATTTTAATTGTTTGTGATATGAGTTGATGTAACCAGATCCACTGGAGATGCGACGCTGCAACGCAAAACTTTCGAGATATATCGGCGACACTCGCAAACAAAGCGGCAGTGCCACAATAGGTACCACTTGTACAACAACAACCACGCTACCGATGCAAATGTGGAAGAAGACATCAAGCATTATATTCCTTATGCAATGGCAATACTGTATGAGACCACACAGAATGAAAGTTTTCAGTCGCAAACTTAATGTTGTAACTCCACACTCGCGCCACACGCGCCGTTCCCGAGAGATAAGAACACGTCATAAAAGAGGCACCCGCCGAAACTTTGCCTTAATTTCTGTATTTTCCATTTCGTAATCACTAAGAGACGTTTTAAACAGAATATGGTTAAGATAAATACGGGAGCGAACCATACTAAGCCCAGCTATATCGTAGCTCTAAATAAGCTAGCGTGTATTGAAACGTTCCAACTATAATTTCGAGTATTACAATTTTGCGTTTCAGACACGGGATAATAGTTTGTTTATTTACCAACTGACGAACGTAAGCGTGATTGCAATTGGTAGGTATAGAAGTAGATAAAAAATGTGATATATTCTAAAGATTTCATTGAAATAAAACAGTTAAAATTTTGTCATTATACCTATATGTATGATTGAAAATATATCTAATTTAGTAGCATATCTCTCATTAACTTTAGTTAGTCTGACTTAGGGTTAGTACAGGTCCTGTGTGAAAAGATAAAAAACTTAGTTCAAGAGACTTAGTGAACTTCAATTAAGTAATGGAACTTTAAAATACATTTTAAAATACTATTTTATAATTTTGATGTTGAAAAGACGACTCTAGAGATTTTTCAACTTGTTTAGATAATACAAAATAAGATCGAACCACAACAGGACTGCAGACTTCATCCAATTTGGATGTCTCAACCGACATCCAAACACAATATGCCAATATAATTTGAGATTACGCTTTCATTTAACGCTGTATAACCAATCGATATCAAAGCGAAATAACAAATAGGAGCAGCAGCAATCAAGTGTTACATCATGCCAATTCGTACATACATACAAAACAACACGCTTTAACCGCCAGTGGTTTAATACGAAAGAGCGGATTGCTGTACGTTGGGAAATTTAACCACGGGCGCTCGACGCGAATAAGTATTGCTTCCTAACGCATATAGCAAGTGTTTGCCGACGGAGATTGCAATATTATGTACCAATCTCTTGCCTTTTACGAGGCGCACACCGCTCACTGCACATCTTAGCATTGGAAATATTACCTTATTGAGGTCTTAACTGCTGTGTGAGGCGAAAATGTTTGCCCAAGGTGAGTTTTGTGTAAATATTTTGCACGTAAATATTTAGTTTTAGGAGAGCGGAATATTTATGCTTATTGCTGTGCTCTAGGTTAACAGATCGTCTCTATCCTGTTCCAATACAATAGAAACAAGTAAGTGATGGATCTTTACAATACAATGCTTCAATATGCGAGCCATATTATGCTGTAGTTTAGCTATTATGTTCTCGGTGAAAGACAAAGATAGAATCATATAAATGAAAAGCCCTATTCCTTTTTCGCAAAAGAACAATGACAGTTGAATAAATCTATAACATATCATATTAAGATCCCAGTGTAAAAAAAAAGTCGATACTTCGGGCTGCGTACCAATCCAAAGTGTACGGAAAAAGGATTACCTACCAAATTAATAAAAAAAATGAACTTTTGAATGTATAAACCGTTTCTGTTAATTGAGAATATTTCTTAAAAAAATCGAAGGTATTAAGGAATACCCATCCGAACCGATTTCTCTTATTTTTGTATTTTTCCTCCTGTTTGTCTGAAAACATAACTTTAACTTGAGGTAAGATTTTATTTAGTTTCATCACAATCAGATCAAAATATATATTAATTTAATATTACTTTACTTTACTTGCCTTTTATTTGTTAATCTTAGTATTATAGCTTCTAAGATTTAAACTCCCTAAAGTTAATTTTAACCTGTGTTTCTTACATGTTTCGTTTGAATGTATGAATGTATTAGGTAATAATCAATTGCTACATACAAATCTTTGATAATTTTGTATCATCATACTACTTCTTGACCACGTAGTGCATGCATGTATAACATGTTGAATATTAGAAAACCAAAAAAATCATCGTAGAAGCGTACCTTTAACTATTTTAATAATGTATGTTTATTTAGTTTTTATTTTTGAAACAAGTATTGATCTATGTATTATCCACCATATATGACTACAAGAACAAACCACCGGTGAGCCTATTCAACTTAATAAATCCCCAGGGTTACAGCCAGTTTGACGTTACAATGAAAACGAATTCAGCTTATTTTTGCAAGCGATTCAAATGCAATATTGTGGCAATATTTTATCGGGTTTCCTTTGTTCAAAGCGTATCTTCCTCCGCATATGACATGATAGCAACAAACCAACAACACTCAATATTTCAAACATAAATCTAACATTAATTTGTAATCTAAATAATTATGTAGGTACATCTGGTACATATTGTTGTATGATTCATCATTTTAGCTCGATGACATGCACTGGTAGATATAAGCCTCTACATACATAATATGTAATATATTGTGATGAATTTATATAATTTCATAAACGATTATGAGAAAATGTATATTGTCTTACTTTACTTATTTCCCAATTTAGTAGTATAGTAATAAGAGTGAGCGCACTGATCGATAATTTTTTTCATAATTGGACATGAGAGAGCAACTTCTAATGCAATTAAATGCTTAGGCACAATCTGTTTTACTGTGACAGAATGGCGACATTCATAGCCCTTTATTTTGGGTATGTTTCTCGTATTTATGATCTACATAATAAAGTATGTAACGTACTTATCGTTCACCAACGTTTCAAGGTGCCCCGCGACAGAGACATTGGTTTCTGCGCTTCGCTGCAAACCGGAACATGTGTATAAATGACCAGCAAATATATAAATCATAAATGATGAATGGTTTTGTATCTGATTGAACGTGTATGTGAAAATTCGTGTCTGCAAAATGTACGCACAATAAAGGAATATTCTTGTTGGTAACCAAACGTAACCAAATTCAGAATCGAGAATATACATAACGATTAAAAGTAGATTTTTATAAATCAAAATGGTTAACAGTTCTAATTTCAAAAGCAATTTGATAAATCGTCATAATCACGCACGACATACCCAGTATAGCATGAGCGACGGTAGGTGACATGACAAACGGCCGCGGGCGTACCCGGCGGTAGTGCAAGATTTAGTGGCGCGCTGTAGCGATAACTACCTCTGTTTACACTACATTTAACTTGTGCCAAGTGCCGCGACTGCGGACTAGAGCCGATCGGTCGGTAATGTGGATAAATATAAGTTCGGTACGCTTGTCTAATGACAGTTTCCAAAAAAAGTTCCCCAACAAAATGTTTCTTATTTCTTATACCATGTCACAGCGTGATGTATTGCAGTTAATCTTGGTCAAAAACTTTCGGAAGTGCTTGAAAAATCATTTATTGGAAATATTTATTATTATCAGAATTCAATAAGAACCTTGAATATAGGATTTAAAATACTTTTTATTTTTTATCGCAAACAGTTCACTCGGTCGATAATGTAATAATGAGGTCCAAAAAAATATGATGTAATCGTCTGTACCACATTTTTCTGCCATCTGAATTTTATATTAAAATTTAAAAATATTATTTATTATTATTTCAAATTAAATGATTTAATTTTTCACTCCTAATATAATTATAAAATATACATCTTCTTAATTGTTCATAAGGATCTAAATATTATTAAATATCTATGAAATGAATATTAACATTAACGGCGTGATTATACAAAATTATACTCAAATGAATGTTAATTAAAAGTGTCTCCGCTTCATTTTGAAGCACATCGAACGAACAGTATGATGGTAAGAATTAGATTAAAGCATTTAACATCAAAGCTAATTGATGCTTGCTCAGTTTATTTCGTTTATAACTCTGTAGATACGAATGCCATATTCGGCACTAATACAGACGAGCGAACATAAAATGTGACGCAAAGTTCAAATTACGTCATTCATTAGTCTGCCTGAAATTGCATCTGTTGCATCAACAACTGTGTGTGGACTACAAAACGGCAGTGAAACGTCATTATTTTGCGACATTTATTTGATTGTGGGCGCACCTTGTAGCTTACAAAGCTTTGACCGTTCGTACAAACAAGCCGTGGACGCAATAAGCTCGCAATTTCGGCAGGGCGCTCGACAAATTTACCAACTGAAATGAAGTCTCAACTATAGTGCAACGGACCGTTGACAACAGGCCACGTTTTATTACTCACGCGCGCTATTGAATTTCGCCGTTCCGTTTCCGTGTCCGACACTGCACTCTGTGCCTACATGCAGCGCTTGTAGTTGGTATGTAAGTATAACTATAACCTAGCGAAATTATTTTGTGAAACACTAAATGGAATTTTCAAGTTGAGCTTTCAAAATACAATGTTCTATAAACTTGCATCGTTAAACAGCTACTTTTTTATAGAGCGCTACTTAACTGACTGAAATGAGGGTTATGGCGTGAATTATTTTAATCGACACACTTAGAAATTAAATCCGTGATACTGAAATAACAATGTTACTTTGTCAAATAATTGTAGTAGTTTAAGTAACTACATAATATACTACAATTCCTACGTTCCCAGCAGCGGACATTGAATTTGACGAATGAATGATGAATACATTTTTAATTTTACAGTATAGATAGAGTCTGAAGATATCGCCAAATATTAACATGATGTTTTCTAAAATTTATGAGCATAAAATCGCTGATTTCTGACTAGTGGATATCAGTAAAAGTCTAAGGCAAAAGGTGAATTATCGTGAGGAAACCTGTCTGTCATTGATGATAATAAATGTAAGAGAATCCAGATAATCAGGAGGAAGTCAGGTTTGAAATAATTACTTTTGGTTTTAAAATGAAGGGAAATTCATCACTACACTAATGATACTTTTTTAAATTTAGCATTTATAAGAGATAGCTTATGAAAAAATTAAACACTCAAAACAATGTAATATTAAAGTCTTGACACAGTTTTGTTGCAAACACAAAGCGAACGTTCAGTGTTATTGCAGTAACATGATAGTTGGGAATTTTACCATACCCGGCCCGGGTGCATCCGGATATTCCGGGGCCAGTCGTTTGGCGGGACATTAATTACCCGGCCACTTAACCGGGTGTGCCATGCGGCCCGACTGTTTTATGATAAGTAGATATAACTAGCACAACGATAGTTGCCGTTTGATTTTATCGTTTTTATATATTTTACGAGTAAATTAAAGTGCGCTGGTATGGGGGAATGATGTGGTTCTGCAATGACTTGTACTTTATATGTTATTATTTGGCTTTGGATGAAAACCTCATCAATTAAAATAATGGTACACTTCGAAACTAATTAAACATTATACGTGACTAATTTTCGTGCAATTTACAGTAGGTACCAAGGTAATAGTGAATATAATTAAAACATGACAAATTGTGATCAATATTTGACATGCGCATGATAATGAAAACTATATTAAGTTATCAAATTCTGTATAACCTTATAAAACAGTTAAACAATAAGTAGGAAGCTTAAAATTCCCCCGACCTTAGGTATAAGCATATACCGGCGGCACATGCGTGCTACGATCATAAAGCCGTGCGCACACCTAGCTTTTATTAACTAAGCACATTACGCACACTCGCAACAGTATCGTGTGACATCATTTGTGAAATAAATCGTTTATAATCAAGTGCTGTGACGTCATCAACAACTGTCTGCGGCCCGACATGTAATTTCCCGGGCGTCAATTATCAGAGACGCGCCTCGGTCGAGGGCTTCTGTCAAGGCATTTGATAACACCTTATTATAAGCCCCGCCACGCAATAACGTAGCTGTTGATGTTTTCGAGACTCCGGAATGATGAGAAATTAATTAGTTTAGGTCTTCGATTTCAGACAAAACATGTTTAGTATCTACTACTGGATTAATTTAATAGCAATATTTTTTGGGGAATCTACATAAAGATACTAAGTAGGCATTCGTTTTTATAATAGAACTAGCTGGCCGAGCAAACGTTGTTTTTCCACATTATAGGGGTTAGAGGTAGAAGATTGAAAATTTAGAAATCAAATCGTAAAAAAATACAAAAAATAAAGAAAATAAAATCTGGTGAGGGACATCCATGTCACCAAGTATACATTCAAAATTTCATAATAATCCGTACTGCCGTTTCGGAGGATTTCAGCGACAAACAACGTGACACGAGATTAAAAATAACCAAAACTTGGCCTTGTTTCAATAATACAGCATCCTGTGAAAAGTATAGTATAATCTTAATTGTTATTAATGTAGTACAGATTGTAGTACCACAATACTTAAACGTAGCATTTATATAGAAAACAGTGTATGAATAAATGCAGTTTCAAAAGAATAGTGGACTTCATAGCTTGGCTAGGCCGCGAAGCTTTCATAATATAGCTCTAATAGCACAGCACAACTCACATAAAACATCGCAACTAAGCTTACTTTAAAGTCTAGCTAAGCTGTAACAGGTTAGCTGTTAAATTTCTGTAGCTTACCCTCTACACTCCACACAGTATCATTTTAATATCTCAAAACATATCACTCCATAAAAGCGTACACGTCATAGCCTAGCTTAGATGTCAAGTTTCCTTAACGTATCCTCTGAAGCAGCGTAACATACTATATTGTTTAATTAAACATAGTAGATTTAGAGGCAAGGGGCAGGGATTGTAGCACGTGGCGTTCTGTAGTTTCTGCCTACTCCTGTGGAAAAGGCGTGAGTGTATGAGACCGTAGCGTCATTGCCACTATGCAACTTAAATGTATATCTTATATCATCATCAACTCATTTATTGTCCTAATGATAGTAATATATACGCACATAACTTCGTTAAATGGACTGCATAAGTGCATACCCAGACTGGCAGATGCAGAACCAACATGTGTAAATGTGGTTTCGGAGAACCTAATTTTGCTCAATGTGACTGCGGCGATCCAGAGCAAACTATGTCACACCTTCTGGTGTGTCCCTTGTGCCCAAAAACCTGCGCGAGCGACGATCTCTGTCTGGCCACGCCTAATGCCATTGAAGTGGCCTCTTATTATTCAAACATTGTTTAGCCATTGACACGAAAAGAAGAAGAACATAACTTCAAAAAGTTCAATGGTGGAGCTTGGGATTAAACTCCAGACTTTATATCGTAATAGTATCATAGTTTGATTAAAACATATCAGTCTTTAAATCGTAACGTAGCTTATATGTATAACCATCAAAGTTTTATTAGAACAGCCTCCATAATTTTTATGTACAACGATAAATCTTGATAAAATCTAGAACATAAATTCCATTTAACAGAACTAAACACTTAAAACACACTAATCCAAGCCCTAGCACCAATCAAAACTAAATGACTTTTTAGTAACAAAAAGCTAAATTACTCGTAATTTAGAGGATCACAGTACCTACTCTCAGTTCTATTACAAATCAAACTAAATGTTCTCATTGTAGCCGAAGTAGAAACAAAATGTTTCTATTTGAACGGCGGACGATCCCAACTTATTAACTCAAATTGGCTTTAGTTAAGCAAACGTTTGTATACGTGAACTACTCATTATGTCAACGTCGCGTTGTGTGTTTCTCTAATAGTTTATTAAGATTTACTTTTATCTCTATTTAGAGTGGATTCTGTAAATAACTAAGTACAAATATTTATCAGAAATTGACTCTATCATAAATTGACTCAATATTCGAAGATAATTGACTAATTAGTTAAGTTTTTAATTTTACATCATCATAATTTCAATATTGTGTTTTATTTTTTCATGTTTTATGACGAAAACGATACATTTTATGGCTAAAACATCTACTAAGAAAGGAATTTAAGAACTTCGACTCCTAAAGGAGTAACATTAGGGATGAATGGTCATATCATAGACAAGGTTTAGGTCAGAAATAAATAAAAACGTATTTCAGGATTTTTTACTGGACCCTCTAAGAAGGTAAAATAGGGATGTAAGATTACATTGAGAGGGTCATTTTTTAAGGAAGAAGTATGAAATCTAATATTCAAGCTTCTTAGCAAGATATGTGTGTTTTGAATTTCGTCTTTACATACGCGAACAAAGCCGAGGGGGAAAAGCTAGTGTATTAATAAGAATTGCAGTTATTAATTACATAGTTCAAAAATAACTTCATATGTAATACCAAATAATTAATTATTAATTAAAAAGAACTAATAATAACAAATTCGAAACCATTATAAAAATTGTATATTATGTAGGTATAATTTTATTCTAGATTAATATAAGTAAATAAATAAATAAATAAATAAATATTCCTGGACATTATGACACAGCGCCATTTAGTTCCGAGCTAAGCAACGAGGCTTGTGTTACGGATACTAGTCGGTTGATATACTACATATATACTTTTTTTTTTGTAAATACATACATATTATACATAGATACATCCATGACTCGGATACAAATGCTTATGCTCATCACACAAACATTTGTCCCTACCGGGATTCGAACCCGGGACCCATAGCACAGAAGGCAGTGTTAACTACCGCTGGACTAACTGGGTCGTAAAGTATATGTAACTGCAAATATAATTGACCTAGTTAATCACATTTATTTATGCTCTTTTATTCAGTTACCTTACGCACAATGAAATACATCCAAAATAATACGAGACACTTATGGAACAAAAAATAGGACAAACCAAAACTAAAATGATAAATCAATATTAAAAATGTTTCGTAAAGCTTTATGTGAGATGAATCTTTATAGCACGTATTCAAATATTTTATGTACAAAAAACAACATATAACCAGCCACCCCTTTAAATTGCCAGCCGAGCAAGCCAATTAACTCGCCAACATAACCAGTTTAAATAATTTGTAACGTTGTTAAGCTTTACAAGCATAACCGTATTTGATGTGTAAAAGGCGGTGCTTCAACCGGTTAACTGCCGGATAATCAATTAACCGTTGACCGCCTGCATCCGGCTGCAACGGAACTATGATGAGACACCAGATAAATGAGCCGGAAATGTGGTTTCTCACTTAGTTACACAACAGCCTGTATGTACAGACGGGTTAAGAAACTGTATATTCTCAAGATTGTTTATTATTGTACCTATTCATAACAATTTTTGTTAATTGTTATTTTTGTTACAAAAATAACTAGCTTTTTTGCTCGCACATATTGCTTGAAAACGTGTCACATTACTGTTGTAATGTTATATACTGGTATCTGCTTTAGATATAGGTATGTGAAAGGGAAAACCCTTGTTTATTTTGTAAAAGGTATGAAAATTATCTTCAGTCATGTTCTTCTGTAGGCTGATAACCTAGGACAAATGATATATGATTAACGTAGATTGTATTGATTATATTTTATTAGGCAATTTCTCTTTGTATTAGTTAAAAGTTGATTAAAAATACAATAAAATAGTACTCTAACTATTAATTGTCAGAATCAGGCATCAAATCAATGTACCTACTTGCATCTGACACAATAATTTGAATATTGATTTAACTAAAACGGTGTTAACTAAATAAACTAGTAATTGGTTAAAATTATGTTAAAATAAAGATCTCCATAGAACTTTGAACGTTTCAGTAAACACAATAAACCTCTATCATAATCTATTGTTCATTAATTAACGCCACCTCTAACTGTAGAATCTGTTATTGACAAACGTAACCGCAGATTAAAACGAATTGCAAACTAAAGCCGACATAATATCGGCTTCCTAAGAAAAGCGATTAATTGTTTCAACCACAATGTAGTTAATCAAACAAAGGAACCTACAGCAGCTTATACACAGGCAGGTACTATTGATTTCTTGCTGGTTTAGGTATTAGCGAATGGTTTTTAAAATAATGTTTGTAAATGTCAACGTGATTGTCTTGTAATTTCACGTCAAGCCCTGATAGAGGCAGACACTAACAAATCTGTTGGCCCTTATCTTCCAATCCGTTCCCAAAGGAACTTAACCCGAATGATTTCCGAGTCATTAACTCACTCCCACCCGTCCGTAAGCAAGATAGACAACATCTGACTTAGATGTGTATCGTGTGAACCTCGGCTTACAGATTAACTGTCTCTGATCCCGTTGTTACACAGAATTGGAGTTATCAACCACGGACGCGAAGAAATCGTGCTATCTCCAAGTAATGCAGGCTTAGTTGGCGCCAATCAAACTAAACAAACCCCAGTAATCGTATTTCTATTCTCTATCTGGATCTACGGAGTTTCGTGAGCGCTGGATTAGTCCGTACCCAGACAAGACGGAGTTATGGTCTCGTTACCTCGAATGACTGTAAGTAAGTAGCGTTTTAAGATTACAGACTCTGTAGTTGTGCGGCGGCGGCGGGGCAATATTGAACGTTCATTACATAGTTCTGATAATGGTAAAGGGCGTGCCGAATATCTACTTAGATAAAATAAACGTTATTATGGAAAATTCTTTTTAACAAAAGGTACGCATAAGTAAGATTCTTAACCTAGTAAACAGGGTTAACTATACACCAGTCAATGATTTTCTGCATAAAGCTCACAGATATAACTACAACTTCACGAATTAATTTGTATTGTTATAATAATTGCTATTTTCATAGAACTTATATGACGTGTCATCTGATATATCTATTCAACTAAAGTTTAAATACAAAGAATTTGATATTTGAAATCTTCATTTAGTGTAATTTACTATTGTTCGTAAATCGTTAAAATGTTATCGTAAAAGTTAAGTTAAATTGGTGCAACTCAGCCTAAATGTATGTAGTAAGTAATCGTTGGAGGAGTGAGGGTGAACTATTCATCTTATATGTATGTTATCACTGCTGCAGCTGAGCGCATTCCTTAGAAGCAATTAATTGTGCCGCCCTCCTCCATTTATTATGTCATCTTGATAGCGTAAGCAAGCTAGCGCATCCGTTACTGAACCTCTTAGCAATGTCAATCTCTTCTCTCGGTAGATTCTGAACCTAATTTAGGAACATGTAGACCAAAATTGCAAACGATTCATCAAAACATTGAGAAAAATAAACCCTGAGCCCTGCTTCAGTCACTTAGCAATAATTACACTTCCCTATCGTGAAGGGTTGTATCGTGATTGTTTTGTGCATCTGTGATTAAAAACTTAATATGAAACCATGTTTTCCAGCCGGGCAGGTATTGACTTTAAATGTCCTATGACTATAACTGTATATCATAACGAATTAGTGTAATGTCATCAATTCTAGTGGTGAGGTCGGCTATAGCCTTATCAAATTAGTAGAGACCCGTAACCAGGAGTCCGTCAAAAATTGGGTTGATAATGATTATGTCTCTCTTACCCATCTTCTACTGCCATACTAGTGTAGGTGTCAAAACAAAATTTTGTTGCGGAACAGGTCGATAGAACTAATATAGCCAAAAACGTAAAAAGCAAACTGTGTGACTGAAGACTTCAGTGACCACAATTTCAGTGTCGATTTTTTTCAACAGACACACTAGAAACTTTGTGGCATGTATTGGTAAGATAACAGCATCTAATTATAAGCAACGGTTTACTCGGCGACGTACTTTAATTGCCAAAAGAGAAAAAATAAAAAAAGTCCAAACTAAGTCTAAACTAATAGACTAAGTCAATTTAAGAAGTACAGATGTTTAAAATACGTTTTAGATTATTTTGTAGAGTTAACATTTTACTTTTCTTTATTAAAGTCTGCTAAAAGACGGTAGGAATTTGTGTCGATATAGTTTAAAACAAGCTAGAACAAGCTGTTTCAAACTGATTTGAAATGAATATCGTGACTAACAGCTCTCGTCTGTAGTTCGAACTATTGAATACACCTTGCACTTTTGTAGTCTATATAGTTTAAATAAATCTAGACAAATTATACGAATTTACGTAGATACTTTCGTATGGAAAATTTTAGAGAAGTATTCATTAAAAATGACAGATTAAACTATCGATTATATGAAGTAAAAAACTATCTATAAAACTATCTTTTAACATTTTAACCTAGATATAAAGGCGTGCCTAATGCTATTACATATTGCTGGGACACAAAAAAAATACTGTCACCTAGTAACTGTCACAATTTGTAATGTTCGTGATCCGTGTATTTATTAATTGGGTTGGAATTTATAATATTTTAATTAAAATTCTTTAACTGTGGATAAATACCGTATTATAATACATTAACATGTAATGCATGTAATGCGACATAATAATGTATATATAATAATACATTAAGAAGGTATCGCGCTTTCAATAATACGTGTCAATTTGTTGCACTGTTGCCAAAAAGACTACATTTCTCAGTACCTATAGATTATTATGTAACAGACAACGGTTGTTAAGTTTTATTCAATTAGAAGTTGTTAAATTACTAAGAAGGGTTTTACGAGGCTACACATTAATTATCTCAAGCTGGCATCTTGTAAAACCGACACGGGCTTAACAAATATCGGAAGCGGCCAAACAAGGCTTCTTAACTTTGAAAATGCTTAGTCACCGCCGAGCTTGTGCGAAAGAGATTGTTTCTGAAAACAACGGCACTTTTCAAGTAGATAAACAATTTTGCTGTATTCACACTAAAACTTGAAAATACATTATTGAATTATAATCCCTATTCTTTCTGGTTTCGACAAGTTGGTGGCGAGAATTTCCACGTTTAAACTGGCCTTGACGGTTATTGCCAATTTATCGCACAGTTTTGTAGCTTATATCACTACTTCGACATTCTCTATTCGCCTGAAATTTAACAGGCATAAAATGCGGAATTGGTCGTATAGCCTTGCAATTGTATATCACTATAGTTCATGTTTTTTTTTTTTTCATTTCATCATATATTATACGTAATTCTTACTTATAGTTATGCTACGTTATGATGGTATCGCCCCCATTAAGTGTATAGTGATCCAAAGAGAGCGTCGCAGTCACAGTTGTAAGCTCGCCGTTCATCTCGAAACTTGAACCACGGATCAAACTTTCCTCGCGAGACATGAAACTTGACTCGAATGATAAGATTAAAATATTACATCGGCTTGGCAAACTCACTCAGACATTATTCCAGTCAAGAGTTAGAGTAGTCATTATAATTATAATGTTAACACCGTACTCAACTTAAGCGATAACATAAAGAGGTTAAAGCCTATTAGATCCGTGAGTCGTATATCTTATAATAGGTTCAAACTAAAACTTTATCGCATGATATAACTTCAAAATGAACACTTTCCGTTTCAGTTGGTCGTTTCGGTCTTATCAGAACGTTGGCGTCGGCGTCGTTAGGAAGGATCATGAAATTTATATTATTGGTGCAGTGGACGGAAAAAGTAGGGTAACAAGGCACCAATTTGTAGCTTTTGGCTGGCAGTAAAATGTTACGGAGAGTGGGTGAAAAACTCATTAGAATACGAAGTGC
Source organism: Craniophora ligustri (assembly GCA_905163465.1). NCBI lineage: Eukaryota > Metazoa > Arthropoda > Insecta > Lepidoptera > Noctuidae > Craniophora > Craniophora ligustri. The sequence continues at coordinate 8,255,304 of LR990965.1, read as the reverse complement.
AGTGGCGGGTAGTACGGGCAAGTGTAGCAGAAGGTAGGCAGGGTGAGGGGCACGCGGCGCGGGCGGCGGCCCGGGGCGTTCATCTAATGAGCATCCTGCCTCTCACAATGTACCGAGATGATATTCCGCGGTGCCCCGACGACTATTATTATATTCCGCCAAGAGAACCGCCGCGGGCGCGGCGTGCAAGCCTTTTCAAAATAACTATGTTGCGCTATATTTACGACGACTTAAGGGAACCTCTAATTCTAAATGTGGAGATTATTCCGTTCGAAATACACGCCGCTGAATATTATAGTGTTGGAATATTTTAACATGACTTACCTACTAATTTTCACACGAGTCCAACTTGTTCATGTACATGTACTTCTACAAACTACAATTTAGTTTACATTATCTATATTATCTTAATTCAGTATTTATTTTAAGGGCACCGTAACTGTATGTATGCAGTTAAGACTTTGAATCTGGGGTATTAATTTGTCACTATGCCTAGAGACTGTTTGGCTAGTTAAAATTAACATCGTTTAAGGTGAACCATTACTAACAAAACAGATATCTACCAATCGACAAATATATCATCAGCTCCTATATATCTATATATTTTTTTGTCAAATGATGATTAGGATTAAAATAAAATTATGCAACTCAGCTTTAGAATGACCTATGTGTCCAAAAGTGATAATATTATTGACATACACACATACATAGATTGACATGTCAATAATTAATTATATTTTGATAAAAATTAGGTCTTAGTTCATAAGGAACTACCCAATGGCTCGCAGCAAACCAATCAAAGAATATTTTCGTAACGAACCTGACAAGTTAATAGGTACTAAGACAGTGTTCAGATATTCTACATTACGTTTCAATATAACCGGTTCGGTGGTACGGTTCGACGCAATCCGACCTAATCTCGGCTTACGAGAGATCACATGAAACGTTACCGGTGCCGTGATAACGTTTTCCATTTGCTACAATACGAACATTATAAGACATACTGATATTAAGATACCGTAAGCTTAGAAGAAATTGAGCCAAGTAAAAAAAATACGTTTGCCAGAACAGTTTGCACGACCACTCAACATTATTAGCGCTAACGTTCTTCGAGAAATTATTGGGACGAACCACAGTTAATGTGGTTAATCAAAAGTACATTAATATGATTACTAAATTATAGTCAGTATTTCCATAGTTAGTACTTAATTATGGAGATACTTTATTGTTATTCATATTTTGTATATATTTTTCAAAGGTAGGAATGTCGTCTACCTGTCGAGTTTTTTACGGATAATGCAGACATTATGCAGGTAGAAATCTTGAATACAAACACCTAATTTTAAACTGTGGTATATACAATAGATATGATTTACGTCCGTAATTGTATAATAACAAATTTCACCTGCATGGGAAACGTTCTCACTTTTTATCGTCATCGTCAACCTCTTAACTGACCCATTGCTGGACCCAGTTCTTGTCTCAGAAGAGAGATATGTATATATTTCCTATGTATAAAACTTTATATAAACAAAGCAATTTTCCATTTGGTCGGCGCTGCGAACAAACTAAACGGGTGCAACTTTTCTACTCGATGGCTTGAAGCGAGGTGCTTCGCGAGTTTTATGAATAACAAACATCGTTTAGTGTTTACTATCCGTAACAACCTACGCTTTGCTACAAACAAAACCTATTAAGCATAATTCTAATTGTTTCAATACATAAAAAGTACGACAGAATATTTAGTGTGGTGAAATATTATAATTAAATATAACACATACCTACTTAGATAATTAATACAACATACCGTAGATACTACAAATAAATATAGTAAATAACAGTTGCTATATTTCAACAGATTTACTTTTATGATTTTTCATACTAAGTCATACATCATCAAACCATTATTGTCCCACTGCTGGGCACGGGTCTCCTCACATTTAAGACGGATAAGGCTTACGTCCCCCACGCTAGCCTACTTCGGGTTGGCAGACTTCACACGCTATCGAGAAAATCTCTCAAGCATCCAGGTTTCCTGACGATGTTTTTCCTTCACCGTTTGAGCGTGTGATAAATACGCACTTAACTTTCGAAAAGTCAGTGGTCAGTGGGTTTGAACTCGAGATCTCTAACATCTTAGTCCACTGGTCACACCACTAGGCTACCACCAAGTGAACTCGTAAATTTTGATTTTGGCTGCCTTCACTATATTCCTCGTTTTAATGTATAAATATCTGATAAATTAATTCGTTCAAATGTTTATTAAATCCCTCTACAATACCTAAATATTTTATACTGGCCGAGCCAATCAGAAAATAATTTAATCACCATAGAAGACACCAGGCCTACGTTCAGCAGTGGACGGCTATAATTAGGCTGATAAGAGAGAGAGAGAGAGAAGACACTATCTTAAAAACTTTGAACTACTGAAAAGTTACATTGTTAGTATTATTGATCTACGTATTCTAAATTAAAATAAAAAGACCCGTCACAAAAGATAAAGACTTATGAGCTTATAACGATATTTATCAAATTTATTTACCGCATCAAAGTTTCTTATACCAAGAGCTTAAGTTCTTAGGAAACATTAAATTATGATTTTAACATTTCCTATTTCAGAAACTGTTGAGAAAATCCAAACTGAAACAAAAGGTAATTGCAGCAGCGCAAAACAAATCCAGGCTTCGCAGTCACCCCGCCTGTATCTAACGACTAGATGAAGAAATAAGCTTTCCATAAGCAAAACTACATTTTCTATAGAAAACAGAGCAAACAACTTTATCTAAGTAAAGTCAATGGAAATGGCGATTCGTTTTTTACGCGATAAAGAAAAAAATAAACAAAAACCCGCGTGAAATATAGGTACAGGGACATTTCCTGTTGAGCCGTTACGTACCAGGGTTTTGTTTTGGATTTATTGATCCTTTATTGCAGTAAAGACGGCTTGGGTGTGTCTAACTGTGCACGGGAAAGCGAACTTGGAAATATATTACTAAAAACCGGCAAATTTATGATAAGCTCCCGAAATTTTCGAATATCTTCAGTATATTATGAACAAAACATCTGTATGCTTAATAATAACCGATTTATTGGTCTAGTGGTTGTAATGTGACTGCTGAGCGTGAGTTTCTGAGTTCGATTCCCAGGTTGAGTAAAATGTTTTTTGGTAATAGGCCAGGTCCTCTTTTACTCGATTCACCTAAAACGAGTCAGCTATTAACTTCTTCTTAACTCTCAAGGATCGTCTTAGGATTAGGATCGACTTATATGGACTGTCCACTGGACAGTCCATGTAAGTCGTGAGAAGTCCACTGGACTGTCAGCCTTCCTTACTGTCCTTATGGTTGTATAGAGGGAAGGAAGTGTAAATCCCTCCATTAGAAAAGGAGGATCCTCCGACCAGGCGAGTTGTTGAGCCTGGCGGGCTATTGCCCTACGGTTGATGTTGGGTGGTTGTATATATACAATCACGCGTGCAAATGTCACTTGCGCGATGTAGGATTAGTAGTTCGTATGTAGCTTGATAGATGTCGCTACATCACTCCCCTCCAAGTCCGGTCAGTAGATTAGTAGTAGAGGTTGATAGATTTCGCTACAGTTGTAAGTGCGTTTGCTGTGTGTAACCTGCTGTGTTTGTTATAATAAATTGTGATGAATTTATGTTAATTTGTTTGAATGATAATGAACTAACTCACCATTTTACATCAGTCTATATGTAGCTCAACGTGGCTTCTGAACACGTAAGGAGGCTATGTTGCATCATGATCACTTCCCATCAAGTTACCTATTAATCACATCAATACGACTTTGAAATATCACAAAAATATATTGTATACACTAAGTATAATGCTGTGGCAGCCTAGCGGTGTGACCAGTGGACTGAGATGTCAGAGGTCTCGAGTTCGAACCCAAGGCACGCACCACTAACTTTTCTGAAGTTATGTGAGTATTTATAACATGCTCAAACAGTGAAGGAAAACATCGTGAGGCAACCTGCATGCTTGAGAGAATTCTCGATGGCATGTGAAGTCTACCAATCCGCAGTAGGCTAGCGTAGTGGACTATAGCCTAATCACTCTCAATTGAGAGGAGACCCTTGCCCAGTAGTGGTACATTAATGAGTTGATGATAAATGCTGTGTATAGTTACAGTATTAGGTATTCTTACTTAGTAATAAAATTGAAAGATTCACACGCGGACAAGAAATTGGTGCGACGTGACACTTCTTTTTTTCGTTTTCCAGGTTGTCAATAAAAGTCGAGAAGTTACAGTAACACGCTGACAAGTTTCATCTGCTTTAAATCAATGTTGGTTTCCATTGGCACTAGACAAAGTTTCACTGGAGGAAGCCAATAGAGGGAAGGAAAATAAAAAGTTCCTTTCCAACTTCGATCCAAGTGTCAACTGAAGTTCAACAATCGACGTGAGAGAGAGTAAGGAAATGTTTCCTGAGTACATCGTTTTCGATACCCACTAATGCAGTTTTTCCTAACACGATACCATAAACCGCAGGTAGGTTATTAGCATAAAAGTTCCCTTGCTCCTGGGTAACTTCTGGAATTATCCAAGTTTGTTTGCTAGCGTCAATAAAAGCGCCCCTCTCTTAAAGCCTGTAAAACCTTCACATTGTTTTACACGAAAAGTTGATTTACATACTTAGTCCTATTTTATATACTTTTATATTGGTATTTCTTGCTTATCTATCGTTTGCATGTACAAAATAACTTTCTTACAATTCCCGGGCATTACAACGATAACAGATAAAGTTAACATAGAATGAATAATTGTAATGTTGACTCATAAGACATTTTGATACGTAAGTAGTGCAAGAGTGAATTATTCGTGAAGCGATATCTTCTGACTGACACTTGGTTGTATTGTGGAGTGGGTGGCGCAAACAGATCGCCAGGCAGCTTTCACGCTGGAGTGGCGCTAAGCGCGACCATTTCATGAAGTAATCCGCACTCCGAGTGGCATTAGCGGCTCTCCCCACCCAGTTTCCTCTTTGAACACCCTGACGTTGCATTTCCATACTTTAAATGTAACTTTATTTATCTAAACTACTTTTACAACACACCTGCACATCTACCACCTAGCCATCATATTAATCTACAAATAAATCAGTTACTATAAAAATAGTCTAAGATTGAGAAGCCAAATAAAATTAATTATGAAATAATTTTACATTGGAGCATAAGCTGGTAGCATAGTATCTGGGCGCCTGTTTACTTAGCAGTGCACTGGCAGAGGCGGTAGGCGACGATAAGTAGAATCGTTTCTCGGCATAATCCTCTCACTGAAGAGGTATTATCGTACTGTGGACTCCGCCCGACTAGGGATAAGCACTGCATTGTGTTGTAAGTGTTGGCGTTTTGACGTGCGCCTTCTTGTGCCACCGACTTAGTTGAAAAGGAACGTGACACGCTTTTGTGATATATAAGAACAGGTTTTCGTTACATTTGCGAGAGTTTCGGCTCTCGGAGAAATTTCTGCACTATACAACAGCGATTTTAATTTTCTCAACAGAGCAATGTAAGGAATAGTGGCTAAATGTTCTTACACTAATCATAAGCTACTGTATCCTGTAAAATCCTGTTAGATCAGATATGTTAAAATCAATATCTGTTAGTATAAAACTATTACCGTTTGACACTTGGTGCACCTTTAGCTTACAGAACTACCTAATTATTTAATTTAATGAAATATTAGAATATAATATACATAATTCACACATTTCCTAAAAAAGAAAGCTTCTTATAATAGAGCGGTTTTGTTATGACATCTGTTTTCCGGTCATTGCACTCTGTAACTTTAGTAAAAGATTTTCCGACAAGAGCCTTTGCCTAAAAACCTCTTTAGAAATGTCCGACACAGATATGTTATTTAAGAATCCGGTCAGATGTCAAGCTGTTTATACTGGAATACTACAATATCGGGAAGTGGAATTAGTATGAGTTTTATTTGTAACATGTTTTAAGGGAAACGATGTTGATAAACTCAAAGCGATTTATAGAGTAGATTGAGTATTTATATATAGGACTAGCTGCCTGCCGCGGCTTTGCCCGCATAGTATATAGATAAAAAGTAGCCTGTTTGAGTTGAGACAAATGTATGCTAAATTTCACCCAAATCTGTTAAGTGGTTTGTGCGTGAAAGAGTAACAAACATCCATCCATACATCCATACTTACAAACATTCGCGTTTATAATATTAGTAGGATGTGCCTTCCCACTCCGATGTAGGTATTAGGTACCGAGCTAATATAAAACACTGGTATCTCTATTATCCAACATCGTCGGAGTCGGGGTAAATGCGCAATACTCCGCAATAGCCACTGATGTTTTCGCAGTCATTCTAGTAAAAGCAAGCCATTGTTTCTTTGCATCTATCCCAAATACTACCATCCAATATGAAGACAAAGAACCACTACATACTGATGGCATGCATATCGGAAATAAATGTAGGTACCTACCCATAAAGAACCTGACTCTTTATTTTGGAAAGGTAAACAAAAACCGTGAATAGAAATGTCTTCGAACAAAAGGTTCATACCCATGCATCTGCATTCTGCAATACTCTCGGTAAGTGGCTCAATAATGATTGAAAAAGCGGCATATACCTAACTATATGACGCCTTTCAAAGTCTGAAACGTGACTAACAAATGTTCGACATTTGAAATATAAATCATAGAAAACCTTGTGATAGGATATAATCTACATTTCGATTGTCATCTGCGTTATTTATAAGGGATTGAATTTTAAGGGCGAGAGATTTATTCTAGGTTAGTCAGCGTGCCTTAATTGAGGTCCATTCAGCTGAGATATTGGTAAACGGTCAGCCGGAGCGCGGCGGCGCGGCGGCGGCAGGCCTGATTGAACTCTCTTTCTTGTGTTATTGCGAGTGTAATTACGGTTATTGGATTCAATGACCTATTTCATTTCTCTATCTTTCTATTTAAAAAATAAAAATAATGTCAGATCGCAGGAACGACTTATTATTGTATGTAATTGAGAAATACAATTTGAATACAATAGGATCTGCAAAATACAACCTGGGAAATTTTATAATTTTCAATAATTAAATTTTTATATCGGATCAAATTTATTTTATTAGATCTACAATTACATATTATGTACATATAACTTAAAAGCATGATGCACATAACTTATCATTAAAAAAATAAGTAAAACAACTTTCTATTAAAACCTTCGCACCAATTTTATTATATCCTACGAAACTCAGAATGATAAGTCGGAATTATCACAACGGATGAAGCATGAAACGGTTCACTTAGCGGTCTCAAGACGGACTATTGAGGTTTAACAATGGGGCCAATCACGCGCCAACTTCCAAGACCTCTGGAGAGCACGTCCTCGCACTTCCGAGTTGTGCGGATACTTCGCGAAGTAACTCAGCCACGGACGAAAAATCCCCAATCAATTGAAGAATCATGGTAAACTTAATGATATCTTCTGACATCAATTTATTCCAAACGTGTGCGCACCGCATATTTTTTCTCACTTACTTGCGAACTAATGAATATATTCTTTTAATTTACGTTATATAGCTCAATAAACATACTAGTTCTCTAAAACTAGTTGTACATACCTACATACATACATAGTTGTGTTAAAGAATTTAAGTTAAGATTTAGGGTAATCATATTATAGGTCATCTTAATTAAAACACTCCTTTGTATTTGAGTAACTACGTCAAAAACCATTCTGGTCACTATTAACATTACAAATAGATTCTCATTAGATTTCCGACTACATTATTTACATATTTTACCTTACTTCACACACGCAATATTATGAACCTACATCAGCTGAATCCATCAGATACGGCACTCAAAGTTACAGGTAGCATCGTCGTACAAGTCCAATCCGGTGTTGTGCAGTAAATAGGTCGGCTAAAAGTTGTCCCATCTCTCGCGTGTGCCGAAGCCGAACCGAACTTACAGATGTCCGACGCAGCTGCCGTCTCGATACTTCTAGATATCTACGAATTCTACGATACAAGAAACTAGACTACCTACCGTTTTTGTTGTGTCTGGGCGAAAGGACCTGCGTAACTATGTACTTACGTACGTTCTGTAAGTTTCGCAGTATGTACAATGTGCATTGTACGATAAAGTATTTAATACTTGCAATTATGATGTAGATGCATCGCTTACTACAAACTCCGTACATGCCACGAACTATGTAGATGAGATTTATAAGCCTCGCTGTATTCTAACTTCAGAGTATATTTCGAATTACGATCATAGTTTCAGGATTAAATAGTGTTGTTTTAGCCGAGGTGAAAGCATAAACTGTAACTAAATCTTTGTGTAAAATAAAGCATAAGTGTACCTTCTCACCACAACAGAATCTATTTAATAGCTTACGTTCGCTGAAACAATACTAATTAAATCATAATGAAAAATTGATTTTCCTTCAAAAGCATTAAGTTACTAACATTTGATTTACTTATTCCCATAAACGTTCTATATTATATACCCATATCAAAACCCTCGACTTGTTCTCAGGTATACCTATAAGTTTCCCACACGTATTAAATGCGCAGTCATAATATTGGAATCGCTATAATCGAATACGCTCCGATTCATAACCATATTAAGCCGGGTCTGTATCGATTATACCGAGTAGATACACATGCTGAGAGTGGAACCGATAGCCAAATAAACTAGCAAACCGCATCGATTACCTGTCAATGGCAGTCTCCATTGGAGTGACCGCGTTGCCGTATAACCAGAGACCGTCCTGATTACGTACCTACAGACTAACATTTTAATTACTGGGTATCTTCTTTCATAAAAAGACAGACTTTGACTATTCTATCTACTTACAATAAATTTACCTTAAATTAGTATCAGCAATTAATTTCCACATTACTAGTAAATATAGTATAAAGCTATATAATAATCAAAATTCATATTACACTCCAAAACGATGGAAGAATGTGCACAGCAATTTCATTATTATGGTGTGAACAACACAATACAGAGAACTTTGTCTTGACGAAACTTTTCTACACTTTTAATAAGAAGCCCATTCATAAAATACTTTTCATTTGTAGGAAAGTGGAGGAGAAGGGGTGGCTTTATCGCTGTAACTCGTGACACCAGAAAATTAAAAGTGTGGTGTCATGGTTGGGCTATCTTAGAAAATAGGGTGACTGGGCTCTTGCAGAACTTAATTAATCGACGCTTAAGCCACTTCGAGAACATGTCCTACAATCGATATTATGAGCAGGGACACCGACCTAGGCTACTTCAGACAACTGAAATAAAATATAGTATCATATCAACATTGGATTGAACTGACCGAAAGAACTAAGTAGGTAGGCTTAGAAAAAGTAGGCTGAACATGTTTTAAGCAAAATTATTTTTACTTGTGGTTATGTTTTAAATTCTTCAGTGGGGCACAAAAATATATTATTGTACGATCACAGTTTATAAACGGGCCCTTTGGATGTTCAAGCATTGGTGGTGCGCCCTCTCACGACTGTGACTGACACATAATCGATAGTGCACGAGACGTGTGGCTTTAGCACTGATTTACTCGTAGCGCCTTCTATAAGAATACATACGAATATGGCAATATTACACCACTAACGAAATTGCTGTTATGTAGGTAAGGTATTTAAGAAAGAGATTAAGTTTGAATGCGTAAACATTCAAAATAATAATGTGTATAATAATATACTTTACCGTTATACATTTCCCTCGTATGTTCAGTAAAATGTTTTTTTATGGTGATAAGAAGGCAAACGAGCTGGCGGCTCACCTGATAGTAAGTGATCACCGCTGCCCATGGACATTTGCAATACCAGAAGGCTTCTATATGCGTTGTCAACCCCTGCAGAAACCGTTAAGGTTTCTTAAAATAGGGAATAACTAAACTGACAGCAAACGGAATACCCATGCTGTCAGAATAGTCACTACCCTACCGAGATCTGGTAACCTTACTCACTCACAGAAATACAACTATTGTTGGATCACTGCGGTCTTTTGTAAGGCGGAGGAAATTCCCCAGTCGGGCAGCTTAGTTTAAGCAAGGAATTTTATTTTATTTTATTTTTATTTATTTATTATGCAACACCAACAGCTTCTGTATACAAAAAATTAAATACTCGAGATTATAAGTTATGGACTTATACAGTTGCCAATTACAGGCGAACCAACATTCACAAATACAAGTGATAACCTAAGCTAAAAAATAAAATGTAATAAAACTTAAATGGTAATAATCTGTATAAACAGGAATATAATAACAAGGAATCTCGCTATGTCAGTCCATGGGCGGCGGTGATCACTTACCATCAGGTGAGTGATCACCGCCTGCACGTTTATCGCCATAAAAAAATATATAGCTATACTTTTTCCACGTTATTAAATTTAATTAAATTTTGTTATTTTTTACCTGATGTATGACCAAATAAACTGTAAAGAAAGAGAAATGTGAAATAAATAAGTTCTGCTTTTTATCTTTTACCACCCTGATATTTTATTATAAAAAACGCAACGTCACCGAATTTAATATTAGGTACCTACCTGTACAACTATAAAATTGGTAACACATCATTATACCTATGTACATTTACAACACTAAAATTAATGCTTGATTTTTTGAAGAATTAGACGAACTAGAATGTACTTACCTATTTATCTACTTACTATATTATTGTGTCGGTCCAAAGAACCGTTAATTTAATAAAATATAGAAAATCTCACGTACAGATAGATAACAAACAAAACTTAGTCAGTGAAACTTCTTGGGATTCCACTGCGTCGACAAACTCCTAAAAGTTTGGTTGAAACTTAATTTAGCTGGACTAGTCCTCGACCGCTGATGGAAAGTTTTAGCAAAGCTCTGTACTAATGGAAGGCGAACTAAATAACTGGAAGCCATCGAGCTACTGAGTGAAGACTGATCTGTACACGAATCTTATACGTATTATACTATACACCATTTTTAAAAAGACACGTCTATGTTATGTTCGATGTGAATAAATTGGCGTGGCACGTGGGATTATTGGCGGGAAGGGCATGGAGTCCATGCCCTTCCCGCCAACATGGACGAACCTAGAGAGGGGGCCGGGTGGGCCTTGCCCACCCTAGAATGGTCCGGTGCACACCCTAGGATGTTGGGCTACCGATTAGAAATTCTCATACGGTAGACTGTGCCCAACCCAGTAGGGGCCAAGCCCCTAGTCCTATGGAGCAATAAAATACACAAATCATGTCTTACCAAATCTGAACAAAAACTTACGAGGAATAATTCTAATGACACGATTAGTACAGCGGTATTAATTGCTACCTTCTGGAGTAAGAATTCAATCGAATTCCGGACGGTCGATCGAATTCCGGAAATATTTGTTATCTTTAGAACTTTTTGTAATATTATAGCACCGGGTACCATCAAAGACTGAAATCATCCGAAATGTGAGACATACGACTAGGGTCGGCTTTAAGGTGGGGCAGCGCGGGTGGAAGCCCAGGGCGCCGATGCTTACAGAGGGTGCTACACCCGCCAGCTTTAGTTACTTATCCAATTTTGTCGGGAATTGCCCAGTAATTATTTTCATGTTTTGGTTACTTTATTACTTTATTTTATTTTGCTTTAGTTATTTTTATATGGGATGAGTTTATTGTTATTAATGTATGTATATAAACACCAACGTTATCATTATATATCTTGAAATAATACGATGGTTACTTAATTATTTTGGAATGAACTTAAAACGGATGAATCAAAATGATAGTCTCTAGAATAAAATGGAGAGATAATAGCGTAGGAAGTAAGAACCCACTTCTTTTGAAAGAAGGTAATACAACCCATAAAAGTGGTACCTAGAAAAGCTAAAGAGTATATCGACCTCTAGTCCATCCCTTAGATTTCACCCCTTCGGATGGATTAATTTATTATTCATATGCTGTATAAGTTCCAATTTTTAATTTAATTCCCAAATACTTGTTATGAAAAGTCTACTATTACTTAATAATATTCTAAGTTTAATTTCATATTAATATATATTAGTAGACTTTAATTAATAATAACGTGTATTATAATTACAACCTTAAAAATATATTTTAGATCGACTAAAGTTACATCACTACACGCGAACGCGAGCCGCGACGCGCCGTTCACATCTGTCACGTTTCTTACACAAAATATTTATCAAAATTATTCCTTTTATAACAGCTGTAAATTGTGAGTAATACTTGAATTATACATGTGTGTATCAATCTTTAATTTCCGATTACAGTTATTAATCGAACCCTTTGATTTTAGATGCAACCTAACACTTAGCAGTGGTTAGAAATGGACCAACAATTCTCATTGTCCTGGAATAATTTTCACGGAAACCTGACAAAAGGTTTCGCCGGTTTATTAGGAAATGGCGAATTCGTCGACGTTACTATTGCGGTCGAAGGTCACTTACTACAAGCGCACAAAGTAATACTGTCGATATGTTCACCTTATTTCAAGAAAATGTTCCAAATGAATCCATGTCAACATCCAATTGGTAACTATTAGCTGTCTATTAGATTCGTCGTTTCTTTGTAACCATGTCGTTTTTCATCTTCTAATTTGAACATATATCATTTCAGTTGTATTAAGAGATGTGACTCACAAGGCAATGAAAGACTTGTTACAATTTATGTACCATGGAGAAGTAAGTGTTAAACGTGAAGATCTCACTAGTTTTATAGGGACTGCTGAAGTTTTGCAAATTAAAGGATTGACTAACAAAGAGGTAATATTATTTTTTAACGCAATTTATTATAGCACTTCATTCATGTAATAACCAAACTAAAATACTTTGTTCTTCTAATTATACAAAAAAATTGAGGCCCATCAAGCTTAGATTGTGCAATCTGAAATTAACTATGTAATGTTCACTATGTTAATTATTGTTAGTAATTAATTTACGTTCCAAACACATCTACTTCGTCATAGTTTAAATATTCCTGTACTAATCATTCTGTAATCTAATTTCAGACTGAAGAAGATGAGGACAGTGAAAGAGAGCAAGATTTACCTAAGCACAGAACAGAAACTCAGAACAATACTCCCGATGCAGAGTCATGTGTGTCAGACACATATGATCAGGCCCTGAATGATGAAACAACGCAAAATAATGATCTAGACCTACTAAAACAAAGGCAACTTATAGAAAAATTGCACCGACTGAGCAATCTTAAAAGAAAATCAACAGAATACCTTCAAAAAAACTATTTCTCTGATATACTCAACCCTGAAAAAAAACCTAAAACTAAAGAAAAAAGTATTTACATTCAGAACAACCAGATATATCCAACCAATCATTATGAGAACTTAAAAAGTTTATATGATGACAACCCTGTAGATATACCACCAACATTCAACACTCATATACAGAAAACAAACACTCAAGATTACGATAAAAATAAAGAACAATCACTGCCTGATACTGGGGTGGAATTGAAAACAGAGTGTGATGATAGTGACATCATCGTAACAGACCCTGCAGTATGTTCTAATCCTAAAAATTATGAATCATCAAGAGAAGGAAAGAAAGATCTGTCAATACCCATGGACTATCCATCCCCACAAGATAGTAAGTATAATTTATTACTAAAAATATCTTTTGCAAATCTCTTCAAACAAAATGGCACATATAACATAATCTCTACCTACTTGAAAAATATTTCACATCCACCTTCGTTGCTTACTAATGCTTCTTATCCCATAAGATTAGAGATTGTGTTGAAAATGCAATCACTTTATTATTTTTCACTAAGAAATTTTCCTGTTTTCTTTTGCATAAAGCTTTTTATTCTGGAAACACGATGGCATTTTCAACAATTTATAATCTTATAAACAACAAATTTTGTGTCCTTTGTTTTGCATACAGTGCAATGAAAATGCCCATCGTGATTTCAGATACCAGCTTGAGTTCGTTATTCATCGACCTTAAAAACTTAGTGAATGGTAAGGTGACTAACAATGCACTGAGAACTAACACAGTTGAAGAGTATCCTAGACCTACAATGGAACACCGTCTTGTAACAATCCCACAAAAAGAAGATGGGAAGAAAAAATATCCACAGCGCTCATGCCGACTCTGCTGGAAAATAGGAAGAAGACGAGATACTAGGTTCATGTGCAGTGCATGTGAACTGCCTTTCTGCAAATCACCATGCTTCGGAATTCATTTTAATGATATACTTAAAGTATCTCAATTGCAAGGCGATTATTATGCAAATTAATATAGTTTACTCATAGAATGCTTCACCTCTCTAAAGAGGCAATTTACAACTATTTATAAGTGAAAATAATATACATTTATTGGTAGATGAACAATTTACTGTAAGGCTTATATTGGCTATTAAACTGAATCATAGATTCAAACAAGATTTGGGACCAAATCTATAAATCAGATGCTTGTGACAGGATAACACTTTAAAAAGATGCATAAATTATATATCATAGTATAAGTTAATTTGATAAGAACCGGTTACATTTTGGAGTAATAAATATCATAACAAAGCACAATAATTCAATCAGCTGTGATAGTGAGACTTCGTCTCAAGTGCCAATTAATCATTAAATAAAGAATAAAATCTATTTTTATAAACTTGCAACCAATTAGAGAATATTTTCACACATTCGTTTAGTGCCATCGTTTTTCGCCATAAAATTTTATGAAGACTATTGCTCATATTCTAGTCTATTTATTGTACTAATTTAAGGTATCTAACAATTATTTCTGATATACTTAATTTTAATTATTAGAATAGTTTTTTGGAGTAGTATTTCTTAAAACAAGTTTGATATCAAAATGATCTCTTTGACAACAGTACTCTATTTCATATAAGAACCAAATTGAGATTTACATTCCTGATTTTTTACAATCGTGATTTTACAAATAAGGGCAGGAAATGCCGACGTAATTTTTTTAATTATTCAGAACAAGTGCTTTTTAATGTGTGATGTTACTTAAAGTGTGTTTTTGTATGATAATTTGTAAGCGAATGTATTTTTTATACCCATATTTGATTAAATGATTATATGAACAAAATATTATAAGTGTATTATTTTGTAGTATATAATTTTGCAACTACTCCCCAACTACAAGACAAGCCAGACCTAAATACTCTTTTTATTTACAGGTGCTTTATCTCTCGTTGTGAATGGATCAAATGAAAACCAGCAGCTACCAGTTCGCTATAAATATATTTATAGTAGAAAGGGTCACAAACAATTAGTGCATATGAACTTTGTTTATACCAAACATTCAACCACACATGGCAAGACTTCGTGGCGGTGTGTACAGTATTTCTCTTTAAATCGGTGTCCCGCCACTGTAGAGACGATAGACTCAATGATCTATGCCGTGAATCATCAGCACAACCATGAAGATTGTTATGAGAAATTAACAAGAAATAATATTTACGAAATGAGTGTTTCTCCAAAATAAAAACTTTCGTGTGTATAGTATTATTAATGTAAGTGGACCTCAAACGTGTGCGTTATGAAGAATTTCTAGCTTAACTAGGCACTTCGAGGAGTTCCCCCAAACATTGATGACTTGAATATAATGCACAACACCCACAATTTATACTTACTAAACTTTATTTTTTAATTAATGAGATTATAGCTAAGCTAGAAAAGATCTTCACCACTACTAAGCCACAAAATAAGGTTTTGAAAAGTTCCTATGTTTAATTTAAACAATTAGTTGGTCTACATCTATCATTATAATCATATGTATAAAATTCAGAATGGTTTTTATACGTAAATATACCTTTAGACTCGTCTAGTCAGAAGATAGATTATTTTGATCATGTAAAAATGTATTTCTGCCCCTATAAGGAATAATTAATATAAAAAATGTTTATTTATTTCGTATTTGTTTTATTCAACATTAAAAATATATTTTGTTTAACAAATATGATTCATATTTACACAAACAGCCAAACTGCTATACATCGTCCATACTTTTCCTATTCATGTCTTGGCAATACATCTATTATTTGATATGTTTCATATTTCCAGTAGATTGTTCTGCAAGCACGGCTGCTATTCTTTTTCTCGGTCTATGTTTTTTACTAAATCCTATACCTGAAAAAAATATTTTCACTACTGTACTTTTTATGTTTGCTAAGTGATAGATGGCACGCCATACGTACTTAAATTTACTCAAGTTTCATAAAATAAACTCATTTAATAGTCAATACACTAAAAAAAATGTGACCAACTAGCCCGTAAAGAGAAGCCCTTATTATAAACATATACACCTCACTTTGCAAGCGAGTGAAAGCGATGCTACCATACTTAACTGCTATTTAAAATTCGGTAACATTTAAATATTTCGCGGTTAGTCATATACTTACGAACGTCGACATCTGGTCTTTCTTTGAGGCCAAAAGATCTTGCTACAGCATCAACATCCATAGTTATCAAATTAAAGATATGTTTCAACTTCTTTACTTCAAATGCTCTCATATAGCCTTCAAATGCTTCGACTGCTAACTGATTAAATTGAGGATCTGACATGGCCGTATCTAACTGAAAATAATAACAGAAACTTCATTTTAATAAAAGTTGGGCATCCACTAGTTTAGAATACACTGACCAGTCAAGGTTGCTATATCAACATGCTGAAAATACATACAGAATTATAATCATTTAAATCAATAAAACAGCCCTCAGAGTTCATATTGATAACTGTATTGATTGTCTATTTTTTTTAAAAGTCATTCAATCCAATTGTATACAATGTGATGGTTGTATTGATGATATTAATGATTATAATTCTGTAACTAAATACCTATTACAGGCGCGAATCATATTTTGTTCAATGTACAGCAGCCTGACAAATACCGGCAAATTGCAAAAAACGTACGAAAATTTTAATTTCGCGGGCTAACGTGGAGCTTCCTTAAGACAAAGTACCTAACCTTAAGATAAAGTAGAAGTGAAGATATTGAATATTATAATATCATGCCAAAATGTTAAATAATTATATCATTATTTTTTATTTACCTTAGGTTGTAAATTTGAAAAGGTGTCCCATGATTCATATTTATCCAGATAGATTTTGGATTCTTTAAGATATGTAACAAATTCTATCTCGTCAGGTCGTAACAACATTACAGCATTACCTTCTGCTCCCATGCCTCTTGCAGTTCTACCAACCCTATGAATGTACTCCTGAAAAATAATTACGAATTCATTGTAAACAAAATAATTATTGATTAACTGTTAGCAGATGGGATAATGGTAGAAAAACAGGAGTAAACCTAGTTCGAGATTCTTTTTACACTTGAAAGCTAAAGCTGGTTGCAGTCTCAGCAACCTGATTGGCCATACCGAAGTGGGACATCACAATGCCGTCGGTCGAAGGCCACCGTTTTTGTTTTGATTGTAAATAAAAAAATTGCAGTGAGCGCTCGGTGCCCAAATTTTAAGCTAAACTAGTTAAAACAATATTAATACTTACATTAGCGTCTGAGGGAGGATCAAATTGCACTATCCAATCCACTGCGGGTATATCCAACCCTCTTGCTGCTAAATCTGTACAGAACAAAGCTACTGTTTCTGCATTGTAGAAGTTTGTTATAACATCAGTTCTGTCTGCCTGACTCATTTTTCCCTGTAATTAAAAGCTAAATTATTAGTTCTTAGGTGGTAATGTCATGAAGTATTGATTCAAACGTTTGACGTATTTTAACAGATTTATTTTGCATTTTCATCTAATCTCAGCCATGTTGAATGCCAGTAGATCTTCCCTATTCCTCCCCAAGTTCACTGGCAGGTACTTATACCCAGTGCTAGCTATAATGGCAATAGGGCTTGTGCAGAGCGCCAAGTATAGTTCCATTCAAACTTAATTGTGACTCGGAAGTTAGCAGTGAGTGCAAGTGCAGGTTTGGTAGAACAAATAGTCATGCTGATTGGTTAATACATAATATTGCATTTTGCGCATGGGTACGCACAATGTTCAGAGCCACCATTAAATTTGTATGGAACTGTAGTATTGTGCTGCCTTTAGTGATACTAACAAAATGTCTCACCTTAATCTCCTGCTTATATGCTTACTGCTATAATAATTATATATAATATACTCACATGAATGCATAAAACTGAAGCCTGACAATATTTGCTAAAGAACTCGTGGTGAAATTCTACTGACTTACAACTTGAGAAGAATACCATTATTTTGAAGTTACGAGTTTTTTTTAGTAACTTGTGTAGCCACCACAACCTGTACTCTGTTTCACATACAGCATATCTGAAATGCAGAGATACATAGATTGTCACAAACAGTGACTGAATCCTACGTGAAGCATAATAAAAAAAAAAAATTAACAGTTACCCTTGCTTAAGTCCTTCGACTGTCGCGATAAGATTGTCGTCATCTGTATTTATGTTGTGAACCTTTTCCTTCATAGCTGATTTTATGAGAGCATCAGTTCTCTCAGATTGTGTAGCACTAAATAACATAGTTTGCCTGTGTTCTAAAAGGAAATTGAATACATAAAGTTATATTTTATACACATATTGAGATCTTACACTTAAGCTAATGTAGAAATTGAAATAAAATTACTATTTAATGGATTTATAGCATCTATTATCAATATGTTAGAGTTATAATAATATAAATATACCAATATTGCATCCAAAAGAAATTGTTTTAGTCATAATACATACACACATTTTGTGCACTGTTAGTACAGTACTAACAAAACAATATAGTCAATAAAATTACTTGTAATATTTTCCATAAGCTTAATAACTTACTTGGCAATCTACTAGTAATTTGTTTTAAGTCTTCCTCAAATCCATATTGGAATATTTTATCAGCTTCATCCAAAATAAGGCAACATACATTACTGTAATTAAATTCTTTTGTTCTCATGTGATCAAATAGGCGCCCAGGTGTTGCAACTACTATATTGACTCCTGAAATTATAAAGATTAAAAAGTTATTTTATAATTTCATAGAAACTGTACTAGAACTATTCTAACATATATTATATAGTAAACTATATTTTTTTAGTATATAACAGTCCATAGGTACATTTCAATAGGCATTAACCCTTTAACTGCCCATGTTGATATAACCAACAAATAATTTTGTGTTCATTTATATTATCCATGTATTGATACATTTATTTATTTATGATTATATAGATGAATTGGATATTATTATACTTGTCTAATAAATCTGACTTGGGTGGTTAAAGCAGTTATATTTACAAACTGACCTGTAGACAACTCATTACTCTGTTTCTTCCTACTTTCTCCACCAATGATCAGAGCTGATGTGATAGTTTCATGATGTGTCAGGAAATCTTGTAATACAGTCTTTGTCTGTATTGCTAGTTCTCTAGTAGGAGATATGATAATACAACATGTACCTGGAATTAAATAATTTAAAACTTTTTTATCTTTTAACTGCATCTGACCTAGTAATCCCAAAGGCAGATGCTGAGTATAAGTTTGCCCCTATTATATGGGATAAATGGGGAATATGTTGAAGTACATAATTTTCTCCATTTTCAGGCAACAGTTAATGATATAGTATTTAATGTATTAGTATTTAATAAAGAGTCATATTGCTTGGGAATTCAATGCATTACTTCTCCTTACACAATAGGAAGCAGTAAAGTGTAACTGTACTTTGTGTTCTGTTTATATAAATATTATTGTATGTTCCATGGAACTAATGAAACCATATGCAATTAATTACCTTGTATCTGTTTTTCCTGACATTTGATAACAGTTTCAATTGCTGGTATTAAAAAAGCCAATGTTTTTCCAGAGCCTGTTTTAGCGGTTGCTACTACATCTAGCCCATCTAAAGCTGCCGGCAGTACCTCTGCCTGGATATCAGTCATTATTTTAAACCCCATTTCTTTTACAGCGTCTAATGTTGACGCAGAAATTTGATCTTTTAAAAATTTGAACTTTTTTCTAGGATGAACTCTTCCTTCTTCCATGGTTATTTTGCAAAACTCGTAACAGTTACAGTTACAAATATCATTAAATTTATTTTCCAAAAACGTATTATTTTAAATATCAATTTAGTTATGTACTAGCTACGATAACAATATCAATATCTAAATAACCTAGAGGATCACTACAGGTTATTTTTGCATTTGTGTCGTGTGCACTTAGCCAGTTCTTCTTTTAACACAAACTCACAATACTGTAACCAGTGTCACACACAATGTACAGACAGACTTATTATACTCTTTGATACAGACCACTCATTACAATAACAAATATTATCAATAAATTTTAAAATTAGTCTGACGCATCTGACGGCGCATGCGTGCGTCGTCGATAATGTCAATGTCAAATTTGAGAGTGGCTGTTGTCAAAGTCGCTATAACCGAGCGTCATGTGAATGGAAGCGGTGCGGGTATCCAAAGAGTAAAGTATGCGGGTATCTTGTTTTTGGACACGAGCTGAACGGGAACCGCAAGCGCACCACGTCTGCGACGAATCGCTTGTAATCTGCCCAAATAGTGTGCCCTAGTACCTATCTGATTATAATGAGAAGTCAGAAGCGATATGATGCCTCCCGATCGAAAATACGCCCACAACAACTGAATACACGATGAATTCTGATGAAGGCCTTCCTGCGCCGACAAGTCTTTTTCAGATTTACAGCCATAGAGTAACTTATTTCTATACTTACTTATTTATATATGTATACAGCACAGAACCTAAATGTATACTCTTTCCGATAGTATATCGATAGTATATAGTATATCGAATGTAAGTACAAATTAATGTTGGAACGTATACAAAACAAATTTCTAAGATTTATTTATTTTAAACAGTATGGTGTATACCCTGGATATCCACTGCTGTATCCTACCTTGTTTCTGTTAGGTATCACTGGTTATTTTAAACTTGAAGTGAGAAGGGAGGTAGCTCTCGCCACTTATGTTTTTAAAGTTATGCGTGGTAAGATACACAATCCAGCCGTCCTAGGGATAGTTGGGTTGTGTGCCCCGGATGAGTATGTGTCGCGTCGGCGTCGGCCGCCGCTGCTGTGTGTGCCAGTGGCCCGCACCAACTTGCTGCAGCAGGCGCCCCTCACGCGTGCTTTGCGGGCGCTCAATGCGATATCACATCAGGTTGATTTATTTAGCTGCCCACTGAGTGAATTTACACGAATAGCTTATTGTATATTATCTCAAGCTAATAAATAAATAATAGCACTGGATGTATAATAAGTAAGTATTACTTTATATAATAGAGATATAAGAGAATAAAGACTTTATATAATATATTAGATATAATTAGATATAAGTACTTACTAGAACTACGCTATTGTATTAGGTTACCCTGTGATAATAGCTGTATATGTTTAAATAAATAAATAAAAAAAAAAAAAAAAAAAACTATATATTAGTCTATGATATACTCCTAGTGCCCACAGATGCATTTATTATTTTTCTAGAATTAGTCGAATGATAACGACAACGGGTCAAATTCGATTACAGTCGATCAAACATTATCTCTTTCTAATTACATTTCTCGATTAAAAAAAGAGATTAAATGCACAATCAATAATGATTTGCCCTTGGTGATCTTTGTAATATAATTCATGTATCAATTAATGTGAAGTACTACTCTATTAATAATAATAATAATAATAATAATAACGTTTATTTGGACTAAACACATTCGAGCCTTGTACAACAATTATTATGAGCTAAATATAAATACAGCTATTAAACATAGGCTGCTAAAACTTAATGACTCCTGACTTCCAAACTAGGTATATATACCTGTATCTCGGAAATCAGGGCTCTTCCGGTAATAATAGGACTGTTTTACATTAAAATAAAACAGTTATTATGTGCCGAAAGAAAGACACAGCGTTTATGTGAAGAAGCTGTCTATGATCTTGCCATCAAGGAGCATATTTAGTTAAAAACATACCTGTTTGTCTCTGTTTACTGAAGTTACCATGAATTCCATCCGGCAGGGGCGCTGCGTCCTTCCCGCGCGTCCGTTGATTCACTTCATAGTGTCTTCACTCACCAGCCAGGCCCTTGCTCTAACGCTGTGTCTTTCTTTCGGCACATAATAACTGTTTTATTTTAATGTAAAACAGTCCTATTATATGCCTAGTCGAAAGACACAGCGTTTATGTGAAGACTTGTTTGATATCTGCTGGTGATGGTAACTGCAAACGCTATGTGAATTGGATATAAATGTGTAAAATACCAAGAATTGTTTCTCATACTTTAAACATTTATTCTTATTAATAATCAATTATTATTTTTTCTAACATTATATAACAAAATATAAGTAAGAATTATAAACGACTCATTTATATAGTTATATATTATTATGTAGTATGGTTATCTACTACTACAATAAACAAAATGTTATTAATTAAGATATTATAATAATTTGGCACTCAGTCTCATGATCATTAACAATCAATATTATAAAAAAGGTGCATCTACAGTAGATGCTAATTAAGATCAATTCTATATTTGTAATTATCAATTAAAATATAAACTCTAGACACATGAGAAATTTGATCTAAGTAAATCCTCATTTTTATCTTTCTGAATGATTTCCCTGCAATGAAATAAAATCTTCTTAAAGTTTTATCACTTTTCCAATTGCCTGTTTTTAGTCTTTCTTCAATTACAATGTACATTTTTCCACCAGCCTTTGAATGCTACTGCAGCTCTAATACTCCCTGGTGGTGCACTTATGCCTACTGCTTTAAAAACAATTTTAACCCATCCTGCAATTAGGGTTCTAGTAGTTGGCTTAACTTACCCTTTAAGAGGAATAAATAAATAAACTGGATATATTACTATTTACCCGACTATGCTGCGAAGTCTAAATTAATTGTTTGATATGTCTTACAGGACATATATGTACAGGGCATTTGGGTGTTTCACCAATGACCATCCTGACTGCCTGTAATGGCTTGAATCTGTTATTATCCAAACCTGGACCACAGCACAATGATGTCCTCTTCTTCTATGCAGTTGTTTTGAGATATGTCTAGTAAGGTAAGGTCATGTATTCTTGGACCTGATGCTAAGAGCAAAATTAATGCAGTTCTTCTATATGTATATATCAAAAAGCGAATTGGTGCTATAAACAGTGGTTTCTAACCAATTAAATAATAAAGGGATATGCCATAAAGGCGATTTTGTAGGTTTGAGTTTAATCAATGCAATGGCTTTTATTACTTGTTAACAAAGGAAATTTTTTGGAAAGGTTTTCTACTGTTGAAACACAATAAGTAGAAATAGCAGATTTATGTAATAATATTGTGTTATAGTATATATAACACAATATTATTGTATATAGTGTATATTATATATACATATACACTATAAAATAGTTCTAAATAAAGATTTGTTACAAAACCTTGCAACATCTCTGCCATCTGGATTTTTATTATTAACATTATTTGTGGTGGAAAATGCTAACCACCTGTTTATAGGGGTTTTGTATGTGTTTAGAGTGCTAGTTCGCCAACTGCTACTCAATAATTGTATTTCCTCTCTATTCCAGTTTGAGAGCTGATCACCCCCCCCCCCAATTTTGGGAGGTTTGATTCAGGTTTGGAAGGACAATTTGTCCACCTGTGGGGGACCTAGACCTGTTGTTTGATCGATTAGATTCTGCTGCAGATCCAATGTTGGCAATGGATCTGCTAGGGCTCTAGCTTTGAGGTCGGTTAACCCAAAGTACTGGTCCCAATGTGGGACTATTAAGGTGAACATTCCCTTGGCTTTGTTCAAATGTGCCAGTACCCAAGGGACTAGATTGGGTGGGGGAAAACCCAGCCCAACTGACAGTTCCAATTTTGACTGGAGGCGTCGCAGAAAACTGCTGACCCATCTGTCGAGTCCCAGGTTACGTACCGCGGGACGACTGCGGTTTCTTTTGATGCAAACAAGTATATGTCTGGCACGCCCTATTTTTTGAATATTGCCACCCTGGCTTGGATTTGCAGATGCCACTTGGGCACAGGCTTTCCTCTTGAGAGGTGGTCTGCAATCCTGTTTAACCTCCCTAAGAGGTAAGAAGCCGACAGCGTTATGTTGAGCTGCTCGGTCAAGTGAAGGAGTTTGTCTGTTAGGCCCAACAGGGGTAAGGAACGGGTACTCCCTTCGTTCCTTATGTAGGCTATCAGGGTGCGATTGTCTGAGTGTACCAGTACGTGTGCACCCCTCATGTCTGCACCTTGTTGTGATAAGGCTGCATACACGGCATACATCTCCTTCACATTGGAGTGCCACTTTAGCTGGCGAGGACTCCAATTGCCCGACAACATTGTGATGTTCAGGTGTGCTCCCCAGCCCGCGTCCGCCGCGTCTGTGGTTGCACTTTTAACCTTGCATTTTTTAGCCACTTTAGTAACTCTACTCAAGAGTCTACTAGAGGAGGTAACATCCTCTCTTGCCTTGGTCTGCCTCCTCTGAATGATTTTAGTAAAATCGGTGTTCTGCGATAGTGCAGGTGACCATTCAGTGTCGCTAAATTGGTAAAGTTTATTATACCCAGCCATTTCTGTACCTTCCGGAGACAGGCCATTTTCTTTTACAATAAATTGGTTGACATTTCTGTTATATTCAGTACTTTTTTGACAGGAAGAGATATTAAATTGGATTTTGTGTTCCATGTCATGCCTAAGTATTCTAGTTACTGAGTTGGGGTGAAAAGTGATTATTGATAATTCACTTGCCAACCCAACTTTATCAGGGTTCTACAAGCTTTGCTTGGTTTTGATTGGTTAAATAAACTATTAATAATTAATAAATGAAAATTAATTTTTATCCTTATGCCCTGTCTCTGAAGGATTTCCGCAATCCAATTGGTAACAGAAGCGAAAGAGTGAGGGGCTGATGAAAGACCGAAGGTTAGGGCTGTTTACTGCAATATCTCGCCTCCATATATTATACGTAGAAAACACCTGTGGGTTTCCTTTATGCATAAATGGAAGTAGGCTTGGTAGAGGTCGATTTTTATCATCCAGTCCTGATCTTGAAGGAACAGAATAATATCCACTCGAGAAATGAGTTGGAAATGACGAGTTGAGACATGCATATTCAGTTTTCTTAAATTGAATATGAGTTGTACTCCTCGTCTGGGTTTTTATCAAAATCATCTTTGAATGAAAACCCGGTGCGGTTAATTTTAGTTTCTCTAAAATGCCCACTTCCTTGAGTTCGCTTATGACTTGTGTCATTTTTGCTGATTGCTTTGTAGCAAATCTGGTTATTATTTTCTTGCAAGGATATTGCACGGGAGGTTTTGTTAAAAAAGGGTATACAGCCCCTGGCTATAAAATTTTGAACATATTTGCTCACCCTCAGCTGTGCTCATATCTGAACATGGTACCCCCCTTGAATATCCTGCTTTGATAGTCACTTGTCTTTATTAATGTTGGAGTTGTCATGGGAGTCTGTGAGACAGGGGAATATTTTATATGATAGTTATTATAGTAATTTTTCTCAACTTTTGATTTATTTTTCTTATCAAATTTTCTTGATTTAGAGGACCATTTAATTTTTTTTATTTAAGTTAGTATTATTACTGTCACTAAATTTATTTTTATTCTTTAAATAACTTGGCATGTTTAGCCACACCTGGGATCTCCCCAAAGAGTATACCAGCGGAATACGAGCATCCCTATTAATTAGGTGTTTCAAACTGGGTGGAATGTTTTGAAACGCAATTTTTAAATTGACATTGTTTATTTCTTTTAGAATACGGTCACATATAACCTCAATACATTCTGCCTATTTTGCGCAATTAACCTGCATACATGACTCCATATTTTTATATGATTGAGATAACAGACCAAATATTTCTGTAAATTTACCCGAGTTTGCATTAAGTTCCGTACCTGCATTAGAAGCCTAATCTATGACGTCCTGTAAACCATTTACTTAAATAGTTGTCGACTATGTAAGACTGCATTCGATAATCCCGCTAGTAAATGTTCAGTATTAGTTAATAATCTGTTCCCTTATTTAAATGACAGAGCTCCTCATCTAATTTCAGACCTGTAAATCTCACAATCACATCGCTGCTCCGGGTAGCGAAGTGAGCCTGTAATGCTTTTTTATATCTTATGCCTTTCCAAGCTTGCGAGTTAGACTGTTGTAAATTACTGATTTCCGCTAATTTACTTGGGTCAGCACTAGGTATAAAGTTATTATTAACTTTCCTAATGACATATTAGTAGTAGGTATAAAAGAAAAAATTGTTTCGGACATCTTGGAATGGCCGGCATTATCTGAACTATTATGAGTTTTGTTACTATTTAATGCATTTAGGTATGATGGAATCTGAGCTACGCACTCTGAAAGGAAATCGACTTGATTTATTGGCGAGTCTTAACAGGATTCGACCTGCTTCGACATCCGCCTGGATCTATTGTTCGGTGGTGGGTCCGCAAAACCCTCCTCATCTTCTGAAGATGAGGAAGAGCTGCTGCTTTCTATTGAGCTAGAGCTCCTAGCACTTCGCCCTCCCTCGGGAGCGACGACTTGCGCATCGGAAGCCTCCGACTGATTCATAAGTATAAGTAGGTACTCACCTAACTGCCGCTAACGACGACACCCACACACACTACATTAAACTTATGCGATAAAGCACTTATTTCAGCTAAATAAATAAAAAATCAAAGTAGGAACACTTAGTTCTCACTTTTACAACTTCGGAAAATTTTCGCTCCTTATGCGACGAAAATCACAAACGCTATGAAGTGAATCAACGGACGCGCGGGAAGGACGCAGCGCCCCTGCCGGATGGAATTCATGGTAACTTCAGTAAACAGAGACAAACAGGTATGTTTTTAACTAAATATGCTCCTTGATGGCAAGATCATAGACAGCTTCTTCACATAAACGCTGTGTCTTTCGACTAGGCATATAATAATTTGTGTTATTTATTTTTAACAATAAAAAAATTTAAGGCGTTAGGTATGTTTAAACAAAAAAGAGAAAGAAGAAAAGAACATCTTAATTATATGAAATCTAGTTAGTTATGATTTATGTAGCTTGACGACAATTTTAATGGTATGTAATAGTATGTATGAGTGAGGGTCAAACAAGAAGAATGGAAGAATGTGGTATGTGGGAGTAAGATGTGTATGTATGAGTTTATGTATGTATGAGTATGAGTAGAAGTATCTCCGGTTGTGGTTAGTTTTGAACGTATAAAATAGTTTCCGTGTCATTATAATCTAGATATAGGAGCCATTTGGTGAAATTTTTTTTGCTTTTATGCTTCGTAAAAGGATATATATGTGTGAAAAATAGATATAGCTAGCCAATAGCTTTAAAATTATTTCGCTGAATATTAATATATGGATCATAAATGCACATAAATAATTTTTATTATTAATTCAGTAAAAGTTTTGCCTTATCCCTAAACAAATTTTTTTTTTTATCTATTACATGACATATTACATCTGTATAATCTGTCATTTATCATTTATGATCAACACATGTAGTTGTGAATGTGAAGCATGTATATATTTATTTGAAATAAAAATAATTAAGTAGCTATTTACTTGTTCAATATGCCGACTCCAGACAAAATCCTAATGAGAAAAATAAAAAAGCGTGAGAAGAAGAAATTAAAGCTTATCAACCAGAAGAAGGCTAATGGTATTTCCGAAGACAATGCAGGTAACATAACCTCACATACTACTTCGACATTCGAATTGAAAAAATATATTTGGTGTAAAATTAAATTTGGACTAAACTTTTATTTACTGTATGATAAAATTAATATGTAATCTTATACATACTGTTTAATATATACTTATATACCCTTTGTTTTGTTAGGGACTTTATTTTACTTTTTGATGTTACAGTAGTTGAAACTAACCACGAAGTAGAAGTAAAGAAAAGACCACGCGAGGATAATAAAGAAGCAGTACCCAAAAGTAAGATATTCTGTATTATTTTGCATAGTAATTCAATTCACTAGGCTTAAAAATCAAGTCCAAGTCGTGAGTCAATAGGTATTATTAGATGATCTTTGATTAATTATTAAAAATTAAAATAAACATATTTTTGCTTAATAATACAAATTCTGAAAGTAAAGTAATATTATTACTTAATGCTTTTCAGATTTTGTATTATCAAAAAGGTGATCCTTTGAATATTTATTTGCTTTTGCCTTAGCCTTTCACTAGGGAAGGCAGGCCTACGTCTAGCTGTGGACTCGTATAGTGTGATTTATTTGCGTTATACCGAAATTAATGAGCACTGAGAAATTACATTAAGTCATTTCTATATTACCTACATCTATATTTCTTGCATACTTATACCTAAAACTGTCTGTTTAGAAAAAAAGAAGAAAGCAAAGCAAGAAGTAAAAGAAGAACAAGCTCCAGTGAAAGTAGAACCAGCTTCAGAGAAAGAAGAGAGTGAGTCCGAAAACAGTGAATCAGAAGGAGAAGAGAATGATATTGAGGATACTACTAACACGGAAAGTCAATGTAAGTATTAATAATACAATTAAAACAGTAAATGTTATTATTACTGTAAAATATCACTTGGTTCTCTTTCAATATCTTGATATAGTTGATATAAAACATATTTTTTTTTAATACATACATTTTATTAATAGAAATATCTATGACTCTGGTTCAAAATATCCCTGCTCACAGAAACATTTACTCCTACTGGGATTTGAGCCCAAGACCCTTATGACAATATGGAGCCTTTAATACCGCTGTTCTAATTATGTCGTCGTCAAAACATTTGGCTCTATATGATATGCAGATATATGTCAATCTGTGCCGATGTGAATGTTAAAGTTTGGGTTTAAACATCATAAAGCTATACAACGTTACATTGGCAAAATAAAAATAAAATATTATAATAATTATATGCTACATCTTTTCAGTGCCAGGTTCCAGCTTATCCCTTGGTATATTATCAGATCAGAAGTTTACTGCGCTAGAAGGAAAAGTCTGTGAATCAACTTTGATGGGTGTCAAAGACATGGGTTTCACCACCATGACAGAGATTCAGTCTAAGGCTATTCCCCCTTTGTTAGAAGGAAGGGACCTTGTGGGTGCAGCTAGGACAGGATCAGGAAAAACTCTAGCTTTCCTTATACCAGCTATTGATCTTATTTATAAATTGAAATTCAAGCCTAGAAATGGTAAGTGACTACCTATTATTATAACTTTAGTTAGGTTTTAAGACATTTATTTTCTCAAAACTTGAAATGTTGGTGCTGCCTAACCCCTCGGGGACGACAGGCGTGATGTAGGTATGTATATATATACATTTTTAACATATAATGATGACACAAAGGCGAATGTGAAACCTTGACTGTCACATCTCCAAAACCAGTACATGTACACATCAGTATAAAATCGAGTCTCCGGTGCTAACTGTTGAGGCACATTTTGTATTGAGGTAATCATGTACTGTAGAGTTTGTGAATAGTTGTTTTGTGAACACAGAATGGATATCTGAACTTTTGAGCCAAATAAAGACTTGTGCTTGCTTCATATCCCTATTTCTTACATAAGTTTTTATTTGCTAGGTACTGGTGTAATTATCTTGTCTCCTACAAGAGAATTAGCTATGCAAACATTTGGAGTGTTGATGGAATTGATGAAGTACCACCATCATACTTATGGTTTGGTAATGGGTGGTGCAAACAGGAGTACTGAGGCTCAAAAGCTGTCTAAAGGTAAAACAATCTTGCTAATATTATTTAGATCCTTAGCAGGGCTGCCAGTAAGCAACGACGCGATTATGCCATTTAGCATCTGAAATTATTCCAAATGCGAAGATATTATACCATACTGCCTATTCTATGTCGTATGAGTTTTTTTTTGTTTTAGCTCAATTCCCTCGATTATTCGATTATCCTTTGCAGAATTCGCGGACAACTTCTTGGCATGACCTTTTTTTGTGAGTGTCTTGCTTTTGTATCGATTTATACCAAATGATCATGGATACCACATGGATACAATACATCGTCCAATTATACCAATTTGGTACCAAACAATACAATCTGGCAGCCCTGATCCTTAGTTTGTTTAACCTGTTATTATTTGCCCTATCTCCTACTAGGAAAAATGGTTGACTTTAATGAAAAGGAAGAGAAGTATTTCATTAGAAATAAGCAGTACCCTTGTATTTATTCTTCCTGTATGTATATTATTTTTGTTTTAATTTGTCTGTTTGTGTATAAATTGTATATCTTGATGTTCGATATAGACTACTAGCTGACCCAGGAAACGTCATTTTGCCACTTTTAAGAACATGTCCAAAATGAAATGACGGCATGAATGACATAACAACATGCTTATAAAATTACAACGAAAAGTGGCATTGATTTTTATATATATAGATTTGAATTATTAGTTAGAAAATATTTATTTAACAATTTATGCAAAACAAACAGAAATAATATACATATAGGAACAATAAATACAAGGGTATTGTTTATTTCTACTGAAATCTCTTCCAACAGACATGTAGTCATGGTAGTAGTGTTTTCATACTTAAAAAAATATTATACATGAATAATTGTTGTTTAATTTATTATTTTAATTTTCAAACACCTGTAACAAATATGTACATTTTATATGGTTAAATAAACAGTATTCTAAAATTATATTCTAAATATTTTATTATTGCAGGTATTAACATAGTAGTAGCAACACCTGGTCGTCTATTGGACCATTTGCAGAATACACCAGACTTCTTGTACAAGAACTTGCAATGTCTTGTCATTGATGAGGCTGACAGGATATTGGAAATTGGTTTTGAAGAAGAAGTTAAACAGATCATCAAACTGTTGCCCAGTAAGTATCTATATATTTTAGTTTAAAAGTGTATAGAATTATATAGACACATTCTATTACCATTTATTAATTTATTTAAAAGAAAAGAAAAATATATAAATTTTTTTTAATATATCTCTACTTGGATGGAATTTAGTATCTTATTTAAAATTAACTTCCTGATGTGCTGAATATTTTTTAAATATAGCTTAGAATTTAATGACATTGCAAGAAATCTCTTTGATGGCTCAATTAAGGGTTAGGGATTGCATTTTGCATATTTCTTTATATTATAATGTACAATAAATTCTAATTTATTCTAGAACGTCGTCAAACAATGCTCTTCAGTGCCACACAAACAAAGAAAACCGAGGCTTTGACTGCCCTCGCTGTGAAACACGAACCAATTTATGTGGGAGTTGATGATCACAGGGAACAGGCTACTGTCGACTCTCTAGAACAAGGGTATGTATTCACAACACTATATCATAGTTTTGTCTAGTATTTCATTGAAACAGTTTAAATGGAAATGGATTTCGACTTTGTGTAATTTGTACATAAACTTTATTAGTGGTGTTCTCTGTAAGGAGATGTTCCATAAATTCTACATTACTTGTTGATAAATAAGATCTTGTCGAAATTATGTTTTTTTTTCGATGCAAAACAAATAATTCTTTATTTTATTTACTCTTCCAATTTCAATGTGTCCAGTTTTTAAATAGATTATTTATTTTACAGTTACATTGTATGCCCATCGGAGAAGCGTATGATGGTTCTATTCACATTCCTCAAAAAGAATAGAAAGAAAAAAG
This sequence comes from Craniophora ligustri, assembly GCA_905163465.1. Classification (NCBI taxonomy): domain Eukaryota; kingdom Metazoa; phylum Arthropoda; class Insecta; order Lepidoptera; family Noctuidae; genus Craniophora; species Craniophora ligustri. The sequence goes on along the minus strand of LR990965.1, from coordinate 8,223,660 downwards.
TTATGGTGTTCTTCTCGACTTGTATGTCTGTGAAGTATCATCATGAGCTCTTCAACTATATTGATCTACCTGTCATGTCAATTCACGTATGTATCAATTCACTAATATAATACTTCTAACATTACAGAAAGAAATAGAATATGGGATTCCAAATCCCGTCAATAATTTAAAATTACGTTTGTAAGATGAAAAATATAAAATAATATTCTTCAAGAATTTCATTATAAACCAAATTCAACCACGCAAGTATTTTAATATTATTTATTTATTTAACAGGGAAAGCAACAACAGACGAAACGTACAACCACCTTCTTCCAATTTTGCAACGCCGAGTCTGGAATATTGCTGTGCACAGATGTGGCTGCCAGAGGACTGGATATACCTGCCGTTGACTGGATCGTACAGTATGACCCTCCGGATGATCCCAAGGTATGTGAAAAAAAGACTGATAATATAATTGAAGGCACGGTCTCGGGTTTAGCTAGATGTTTGTAATATGAAAGGTCTTACGTTGGCGACCATGTAAAAGCCGTTTTAGGTTTCATAAAATACATTTCATTAGGAACTACACTGACAGCAAACGAAATTCCCATGCTGCCAAAATAGTCACTCTCCTGACGAGCTGCGATGACCTGACTTACTTGTAGAAACACAACTGCTGTCTTCTGTAACGCAGAGGTACTTCCCCAGTCAGGCAGCACAATTTGAGAGAATGTCGCTATGCCCTACCTCTCACAGTATTATTTTCCTTTGCTAAAATCGGTTTGGTGGTTATTAAAGCAACACTAACATATTGCTTCATTTATATATATATTTTAGGAATACATCCATCGTGTAGGCAGAACTGCACGAGGTCTCGGGACTAGCGGACACGCGTTACTATTCCTACGGCCTGAAGAACTGGGCTTCCTTAGATTTTTGAAACAGTCCAGAGTTACTCTCAACGAGTTCGAATTCTCATGGAATAAGATTGCAGATATACAGCTGCAGGTACGTGTATATATATTGTATGTTATATTTTTACATTCCATGTGGTCTTTGACTATGGACGAAATATAAACGCTCATTATACAGGCACTAAAAGGCAATGCCTATATGTTTCATTTGATTAAATACTAAAAATAATTGTCATTGTAATCACCGTGTTTTATCAATATGTTAGTGACACTACACAGACACAATGTTTGGTGGCTTTCCACTGATTTAAAAAAAATCAGTACAATTGATTGAATGTATACTTTACCCAATATGTTTAAAATAATTGATGCACCTGCCTAAGTGGGTGTGTATTGTCGAAGTTCGCTATTCGGTCTAGTCATTCTGTGTCAGGCATCGTCACGACGGATCGGCAATTATGTGCTCAACTTGAAATAATAAAATCCATTTTTTTTTTGGTTGATATGTTTTGAAATATTTATATTGCTATAAACCTCTTCACTCTCTTTATTTTATCATTGGTAAAAATGGGGGTGCCTATTAGTCCTATTTATAAACACAGGCCATATATTAATATTTAATTCTGTTTCAGCTCGAAAAACTGATATCTAGAAACTACTTCCTGAATCAGTCCGCTAAAGAAGCATTCAAGAGTTACTTGAGAGCTTATGACTCGCATCATCTGAAAACAATCTTTGACATTGACACTATCGATATGGCAAAGGTCTCCAAATCATTTGGCTTCACTGTTCCACCTGCAGTTGAGCTAAAAGTAGCAAGTAAAGGACCTCCTCAGAAGAGAAAAGGAGGCGGCGGGTACGGATACTTCAAGTCATTGAACGCGCCCAACAACTTCAAACAGAAAGCAGAGAAAACTAAAATCTACAGGCAAAAAGGCAACAATAGAAAAACTGTAAGCTAGAATAAAATAAATCAGTTTTATTTTTAACAGTTGTTTAATTCAACATATTACATAACCTTGGTCAACATTTAGACAACAATGTTGTTATCTCACACTTAAATGCTCCATTTGCATTAAACCGACACATCAAATGTTTATCTCGACATAGTAATAATAATCGTACAGATTTTGTTGATAAACAATGAGTGTTTTCTTATTTTCTGGGTGGGTTTTCAAGCCTGCAACGTCATTTCTTTTTTGGGACTGATGTTTTAGTTAAGAAAATTGTTGATATAATTGAGCTTTATCTTTTCGTCTCAGCATGGGCTTATCGGCACCGCCGACGGGCTGTTAAACGTGTTCGCTGCATGCAACGTGGATAGTAAAATAAATGTTCTTTTACTATCCACATTACTATCCGAACCTCCAAAAATACTTATGATATACCTAAACAAGACCTATTACTCTCACAAAATTGGTCTCCGTGAATATGACGAAGGCTATGGAAGCTCCACGCTAGCCCGCGAAATTCAAATTTTCGTACGTTTTTTGCAATTTGCCGGTATTTTTCAGGCTGTACATTGAACAAAATATGATTCGCGCCTGTAATAGGTATTTAGTTACAGAATTATAATCATTAATATCATCAATACAACCCTCACATTGCATACAATTGGATTGAATGACTTTTTCATGAAATAGACAATCAATACAGTTATATGCACTTTGAGGACTGTTTTATTGATTTAAATGATTATAATTCTGTAACTAAATATCTATTACAGGCGCGAATCATATTTTGTTCAATGTACAGCCTGACAATGACCGGCAAGATGCAAAAAACGTACAAAAATTTGAATTTCGCGGGCTAACGTGGAGCTTCCACCTTAACAGTTTTAGATATTAATGTATATAAATATAACTCTTAAAATGTACCTACTGATTCTGTCTGTCTGCTCTTTAGAAATTTTAATATGTATAGGTACCTATTCTCCGAACGGGTAAACAACGTTATCGACACAAGATAAATATACCTATATTAGCACATTATAAGTTGGAATATTTGGAATACTTTATAATGGAATACTTTATAAAAAGGATACGAAAATCAACGTGAGGTTGCTCTTGAAATCCAAAAGCCTTTGCTGCAAGTTTCAGATCCAATGAATTGATATCAAATATCTTTTTGAGCGGATGTGTTTTATAACATCTAAGGAATGAAAGATAAGCCTTTCTTGCCATGGTCTTCATTACACCATTATTTGATATTAAGTTTTCTAGCTGAAAAAAACAAAATATATAAATTAATTTAATAAATTTATTTAGACGCCATGTTTTTTTACCTATAAAAATAACAACAAAGTACTTTCAAGAAATTTCCTACACAAAAGTGCATTCCCTACCTAGCTAACGCCTGAACATCAACAATAGGTATAACAAATTCGTGACAAAAGTTCAGTCCATTTCAGTCAACACCTGAACTTTAGGTAAATAATTATAAGCACCCAATTACCAGATCTCTATCACGCTGTGTGTGTCTTTGTCCCTGCTGTGTCAGGTTCACGGTAGGTACCTATACTAATTACTATTCTAAGACACACAGACATAAACTTAATATACCTAGTAAGCGTGTATAATAAGCGAAGCGCACTTGATACCACTACAGATTCAGATAATTTTTCGTCTTGCAACACAAAAATGTATTATTTTGTAAATAGCATTTGTATCAGATCAAAAGTTATTAATACATATTTATCCTCGGTTAAATTCTTACCATGTCTTGCACCTCATCAGGAGGCTCACCAAAAGTATATTTATCTAAATACACCTTTTCTTTTTCTAGAAACTTAATAAATTGTTCTTCTTCGGGTCTCAAAAGTATGACGGCGTTGCCTTTATTATTGAGTCCTCTAGCCGTGCGACCAACTCGATGAATGTACTCCTAAAAGATAAGATAGTGTCAAAATATCATGTCAATCAGGATTTGAAAATAAATAAAATATAGGTAGGTAAAATATATTACGTAGATTTACTTTTCATTGCATTCGATTACACAATTCAGTAGGTACCTATTGATTTCATGACCTGTAGGTTTAATATCATGCTCCAAACAATAATCTGTATTTTAATGATACAATATTATTGTAGTCGACGTATTTGTGTTAAATAAAATATTATAAGTTAAACAATACCTTCGGATCCGATGGCGGGTCATACTGGACAATCCAATCAACGCTGGGGATGTCCAAGCCCCGAGCTGCTACGTCAGTACAAAGTAATATCCCATTGTGTGCGTCAACAAAATTATGATACGCCTCTTTCCTCCTAGCCTGACTTTGTTGACCCTTGAATAAACAGTATTTAAGTACTCGATGCACTTAACGAGTAAATATACAGACACAGTTATAATCAAGAAGGTTAACAAACTTGAGAAATCGTTCAGACTAGTTTATTGATGTCGAGCAGTTTTTGAGGTCAGAGAAATACGCATCGCACTATCAAATTCCGTTTTATGAATTCGAGCCCTACATTTTATAAAGGAGTACATTTCCCCAAAGGTGGGTCGAACTTCTTTCGCTTGCTTATCATTTGAATTATGTCGTTGTTACTCAGTACTCGGAAGATCACTTAAATCCGGATAGGTACTTTGGATATTTATCTTTAGTATCTCAAGTTAATGATGTGTATAATAATATCTATATGGACTAGTTTCCTATACAAAAAGCCATCCCGCTTTTAAAATTGAAACTTATCGGGAATTTCCATCCTAGAATTTCGAATTGGTAGCCTACAAGAACCGGGGGTGGGCCCTAGACCTTTCCGGGGTAGTCAAGGCCCACTCTGTTCCCCCCTGTATACCTACGCCTATGATTTTTAACAAGTACCTAAAGGTCAAACAAAAGGGGTTACCGTACATTGAAGTCAAGCTTAAAGATACACAACGACTCAGTCGCTAAGCGATGAGTGCATTGTATGACTCAGAAAAATATAACACAATATCACGACCTTGTAAGTTCACTACGAATTACTACATAACAATGAATGCAGACTACCGCGGGAAACTACGTCTGGAATAAACCTCTAACAAGAAATCATCAGTGAATACACACCTAATATTTGTAAAAAAGCTTAATAGGTATCGAAGTAGTTAAGTACAAAATATGTAGTACAAGTTATGTAACTTGTAAGATCATCGAAAAAAGTAACAGCTAGTTAAATTATTTTCACCTTTTTTTCCTCTCTTTTCTTTTGTGAAACTGTGTCGCTATAATTTTGAATGTTGTCGCTAGGATAAGAAATTAGTAAAGCTAAGTTCACAGTCTCAAGACACTAAAAGGAATAAGTTGGGCTTTTGATCGCAGGTTTTATCTCAATATGTAACAAATATTTGCATGGTAGGTAGGTACATCTTTCCTGAAAGGCCGACAACGCATTTGCACGTCCTACGGTGATGCAGATGTCTATAGGCGGCGGTGATCACTTACCATTATGTGAGCCTCCTGCCCGTTTGCCTTTTTATTTCCATTAAAAAAAGCGTTTAGGGGTCCGAGGGTTATTTGAATATTATATTACTTATATATGAAAATCCTGGACACCAAGCACCTGGGAATTCTATTCAACTTTAATTAAGACTTCTACTTACATGTATACTCAAAACAGAAGCCTTGCAATGTATTCTAAAAAAATCGTAATGAAAATCTACAGATTTACATGATGAGAAAAATACCATCACTTTTAATTTTCTACTTTTTTTGAGCATTTTGTATAACCATGACATTCTTTTCTCCACTGGACAGATGTAATACCTGCAATATTTAGTTACAATTAATTTATCGCCATTAGGCTTCAAATTTGTCTTTTAAGCTTGTATATAATATAAATTTTATATATAAAAATCTCATGTCACAGTGTTTGTCGCTGAACACCTCCGAAATGGCTTGACAGATTATTATGAAATTTTGCATGTATATTTGGTAGGCCTGAGAATCCGTCGTAGGCTACACTTTTTTACACCCTTAGGTAATGAGGATGTCTCTCACCACTTTTTTAAATATATTTTTTTACAAAACATTTTTTGTATTTTTTTTATGATTTGGCATTGAAAAATAGGTACTTCTAAGCCTAAATTTTCGCTCTTCTACCACCAACCCCTATAATGTGGCAAAACAATGTTTGCTGGATCAGCTAGTGATAATGTTAAATCAGACTCTCCTCTCCTTTTATTAAAGATCTTTCAGCTCTTATCAGTGGTTCAATAGTAATAGTTGTATAACCTCAGCCTTATTTTTCATCTGTTGATGCAATAATTATTATCTTCTATTCTAATAATTCTATCCTAAATATTAGTCTAACTTTTCAATATATACCACAGTTTTTCTAGGCATTACCTTGGATGCTAAGCTTCAGTGGGGCCCACATATAGAGAAATTATCGAAGAGGCTTAGTTCTGCAGCTTATGCCGTTAAAAAGATACGTCTTTTAACAGATATAGAAACAGCTCGTTTAGTGTACTTTAGCTATTTTCATAGCGTGATGTCATACGGCATTCTGTTGTGGGGGAATGCTGCTGACATCCAAACTATTTTTGTGTTGCAGAAAAGGGCTATTCGATCAATTTACAGCTTAAGTCCCAGATATTCACTGAGGGAGAAATTTAAAGAGATTGATATCTTGACTGTGCCATCGCAGTATATTTACGAAAATCTATTATATGCTCACAAGAACATCAATCTTTTTGAAAAGCGATGTGATATCCATAGTATTAATACCAGGAATAAGAATAAATTTATTGTTCCTGCAACTAGGCTCCAGAAGATAAGTAAATCGTTTAAATGTCAATGCATACGATTGTATAATAAAATCCCAACCCATATACAAACATATAGTCTCAGCAGATTTAAATCCTTTATTAAACAGAAACTTTGTGCTAAAGGCTACTATACATTAAAAGATTACATGGATGATAAAACTGCTTGGGATTGAATAGTTCTAATGAACCGGGCTATCAAACCATTTATTATGTCTTTTATTATAATCTGGACATATTTTTTATAATTCAATCTCATACATTGAGGTTAACTTTTATATTTTTTTTCTTTTGACATTATTCATTTTATCTTTGACATGAATTCTATATCTCGATTTTAAATATTATTTTTTTACAATAATTTTATATAATGACATTATTTTGATTGTTATGTTCAATATACATTATTGTAATTTTATACATAATTATGTGAATGTGAGCATTTTGTAGGTACCTAGATAAACACACTTATAAACTTTTAATGTCTGGCGGCTTTGGGATTTTAAATTGACCTACACAAATGTCCTACTGATCTTGCATTGACGTGCGTCGGGTCGTTGAACTCCCTCAATGTTGGTTGAGCTACACGATGGCTGACGTATGCGTGCTGTCAGTATGGACAGGTCAACTCAAAACTGCACTGGTGCTTTCTTCAAAAGGCCATCTCAGACTTTACCCTACATCGTCAGGCTTACATACTATAGACACAAATGTTTGGACTTTAAAAGAGACCATGATTCTCTGAGTTTGTTTCGGCATTTCTTCTCAGAGGTCGTCAGTTAGGAAATGCCGATGCCAACTAGATATTAAAAAAAAAATTACATGACTTGTAAAAGTGTCTTTAAAAAGATCTATTTGCAGAAATAAACAATCATTTCACAATATATTTTTTAACAAAACTAAGCAATGAGATCCTAAAGAGAAATTTTCATATTTACCCTTGTTGGAGTCCTGATACAGTAGATGTTTTATTATCAGTTACAGATATTAAAACTGGATCAGTTCTTAATGCCAGCCGAGCTAGGTTCTTAACATTTTCGCCCATAGTGGCACTAAACAAGACTGTTTGTCTATTTGCTAGAAGAAAATAATAACATGTAACATAATAATATTCAATCCAAACAAACTTATCTGAGCAAAAATATCTATTCAAAAGAGTTATTTGATATTTTAATACTGAGTCAGACAAGACAAGACATTACTGAAGCCAACAATAAATTACGATTTAATTATAGTAACCACATTTAAAATTACAAATTTCATAGTATTTTACATAGGTTAATGTGGATTACAGTTGATGGTAATAGGCACACCCCCTATTGCATGGGACCTAAAAAGTACCAGCGAAATGTGGGTCTACATTAGTACACCTCTGCGTAACCTTTAGGGGACTATGTAAAATAAAACAATTATCAAAACATAAAAATACTAACTACTTACTTGGTAACAAGCTAATGATACCAGTGATATGCTTCTGAAAGCCAGCTTCCAGTAACTTATCTGCTTCATCAAGTACTAAACATTTGAGTTTATCACACTTAAACTTTTCAGTGTTCTGTAGATGATCTAATAACCGGCCTGGAGTACTGACAATAATATTAGCACCTGTAAAGTTGTATTTTACTAATGCAAACAAATTTTATATGGTTTAATAATGAACCTATAAATAGACTGTTTACAAATAAAAATACCTAACTATATGTTATGGTCTTCTAGTAGATATTGAACCCAAATTTTCTTCTGGGTAAAGTTAACAAAGTGCTATATATATTCACAAACACCTTCACCAGTGTGTTACAAAATATTTTTTGGTGTTGGAAGATCAACTAAAATCATATAAGACCTCCAACCACTACATCCATCATACTATCAAAGATTAGACATATTACTTAAACAATTTATGTGAGGATTCCTTTTAAGGTTTTGCATGAAATAAGTAAAGAAGAACCAAATTGTCCTTAACATTTTAATAGTAACAAAACCTATTGGTATGTTTTATAAAGATTGGGGAGAGGTTAATGTCCTGCAGTGAGCTGCATTAAACTGTGTTGATGGAATATAAGGTAACCTGATAACTTATTATAATTATACCACCCAATAAATTACATATTATACATAGTTAAGTCGTTTCATACTTTACAACTCAATTATCTATCAATATATTGTCACACTTACCTTTTTTCAGATTCATGACATCTTTGACTCTTTTCTCTCCTCCAACAATAAGACAGTGAGATAAATTTATGTCAGTCAGCAATTTCTTTAGAACATCAAATGTTTGCAGTGCTAATTCTCTTGTAGGAGATAAAATAATGCAGCCAGTACCTGATCATGTAATAAAGATAACACAATAGAACATTGAACAGACTAGTTTATTTTGATCAAACTGACATAAAAAATATGAATATCAAATTAATATAATCTATATCAAATCAATAGCAGACAATGCTGTAATAAAATAAAAGAACAGTACATCAATTACAATATGATACCTTTCTTTTGCGTTGTCTCCAACTTAATCAACTGATCGACAACCGGAATTAGAAAAGCTAACGTTTTTCCACTACCAGTTTTAGCAGTACCGATCAAGTCTTTTCCTTGTAGTAAATGTGGTAGAACCTCTGCCTGTATCCGTGTAGGCTTTTCAAGATCCATAGATTTTAGGGCTTTTAATATTCTAGCATCAATTTTCCCTTCTAACATTGAAAAACAGGACTGGGAAACTATTTGATCAACGTCCATGTTTAACAGTTATTATAAGTCAATGTGGGGGAAATTGGGTATTGTCAAATATTTATTGTTTAACCATGTATGTGCACCATACGTTTCTATCACTTAATTCGGGGTAAATATAAAGTTTTCCAAAAATCCTTATCACACGTGCTTATGTTTACAAAATTTGACACTAATGACATTTAATTGTCAAAACTACATGTCTTGCTTCATAAACCGGTTTATATACTGTAGGTATATCCAGTGTATATATTTATTTAATAGTTAGGAAAACCAACAGCTGTACAAAGAAATAAATAGCAACTTGATTAAAAAACATATAGTCCAAGATCCCAAGGCCGCCAGACGTCACGTATTTTCTGGCGAACCAAATGTGGATGATTGAGTAGTGCTAGTATGTACTAAGAACCCATGCTTACCAGCTAGCCTGCTTAGTGGGCCAATTTTCAGGTATCAGGTATCAGGTAATCAAGGTACATATAAATATTACTTACCTCACGTAAATTATCCAAGCTGATTTTTACGTATATTTTAGGCATATGACGAACACTGCCTTCTGTGCTATGGGTCCCGGGTTCGAATCCCGGTAGGGACAAATGTTTGTGTGATGAGCATGAATATTTGTATCCGAGTCATGGATGTATATATCTAAAATATATATGTATTTACAAAAAAAAATTATATACAGTCCCACTAAGCAAGCTAGCTGGTAGGCATGCGTTCTTAGTACATACTAGCACTACTCAATCATCCACGTTTGGTTCGTCAGAAAATACATGATGTCTGGCGGCCCTGGGATTTTACTCTAATAGGTTGTGTACTCTTATACTATCTTCTTTTCAAATTAATTGTACCTAATTAACCTAATGATGCGATACAGTTGTAAGTACGTAAATGATTCGTGAAAGTATATGAAAAAAAAAATAAGCTTTCGCTAATTTTAACTTTATGTGGGGGTAGACAGAACAATATTTGATCACTGAGAAGTAGGTCTAGATACTTTTTTTAGTCACCGTTACCAGCGGGATTTATTCGCTTTTTCTGGGAAGATTATGATTTGCAAAGGCATGCGGCTCACTCTCATCCTAAGAGAGTTACTCTTTGAGGGAAGAGGGCGAGTTTTTCATTCATTTCCTTTCTGCTCGTATTTTATATGGCCTTTCAGCGCTTCGCCGACCCTCAAGCTCGTGACAGCATCAGTGGCGTAGCGTGGGTATTTGCCGCCCGGGGCCGTCTGGAAATTTGCCGCCCCCTTTTCTAGTAGTATGAAAACGACGTGGCACTTGATGCCGCCCCCTTTCATATGCCGCCCGGGGCCATGGCCCCCTTTGCCCCCACCACGCTACGCTACTGGACAGCATACACAATGTGTATGCCGTCCAGTATGTGTATTACACATATAATTGACGATGGCGAGGTGCCGAGGCTGCACACGATAGTTTCTGACCGGTAAACCGATACTGAACAAATTTGGCAGAAAGCTTACATGCGTAAAAAGGCTTTTACTACTAAAATCTGTGCTCACCACTCGTGCCGACAATTATATTAAAGTTATTTATGGTATATTGGTACTGTATAATAAAATAACTGCGTAATATTAAAACAATAAATTTATTAATCGCTCACAATGTTTTGTTCACTTCCTTAATTAATTCTTTCTACTTGAACTAAAACAGCCTTGCATTTGAGGAATGTGAGAAAAATAATGTATGAACTAAGATGTTGAACATTCTGTCTTACATCAAAACACTGATAAATAATCCATGAAATTCCAAAAAAAAACTTTTAAATTAGGTACTAACACTTCCACTTAAAAAAAATGTTCTACTTCATACTTTCTACTTATCCATTCTACATTAAATTCTGGTTGATTTTCAGTACATGTTTGAATTATTCACTTTTATTTAGTGTGATTTGAGACTTGTCCTTAGAGAAACATAATGAACTCTGACTGTTTTACATTTGCATCTTAAGTGTTAAACACATATAGGTGTGAAAATTTAAACACTAGTATTTTTACAGTTCATCGTGAGATGAGGGCTGTGCAGTTGGACTTGAGTCATCACAAGCTGCAGGTGTGCTAAACTCCATCTTATATTCACAGCGGAAAGGTTCTGTGACAGATAAGAGCTTTGTCTCTAAACCACAAAGGACATGTACTGTGGTCATTCTGCTAGGCCCATTCCAGCAGGCAATGCCATTAGTATACTTCATAATTGAATATTTGTTGTGGTCTTCACCAGCCCATTCTCCCCAGTTTCCAAGTCCAATCTCTGCTCCACCATTCTTAGATTTTTGTGTGACCTTCTGGAACAGACATAACCTGTACACATACTCTTTGTCTTCATACTCCCAACACTCACCATCTAAAGTGGCATACTCTTGTTGCAAACCATAATCTTTCTCAAGATTTTGTTGGATCTTCCTAATATTAGCTTCTATTTCTCTAACTGTGCGTTCTGCATCAGTATGTAGACGGCGAGCCTCTGTTGCCTCATCAACTAACTTTTGAGTTTCTTCATCATAGACATTTGTTTGTTCTGCCTCTGCTTCCTGCTCTTCAGCATCATCATGAGGTACATCTAGATCACTGGCTTCATCATCATGTCCAGCATATTCAGTGTCAAGGTCAGCCTCATCAGCCTCTGCATCTTGTTCTGGTTCAATATCTTCTTGTTCTTCAGCTGGTTTAAACATACCTTGCTCCATCATTAGCAGTGGTTTCAACAATGGCCAAGTAACTGTTATGAATGTTTCTTTGTCTACACTTTCTTTATCACCAAAGAAGTATTTAACTTCTTCATCATCAACTTCTCCATTCTTATTTCGATCAAAGACATTTACTACAGTTATTTCAGCTATTGTTAATACTTCATCATTATTAGTATCAAATCTATTAAAGTGCTCTGTTGATTCTCTAATAGTATTTTGTCTCTCTTCTTCTACCTTCTTTTGTTTTTCTTGTTCTTCAGCATCTCTGTACACTTTAAGAGCCTCATTTTCTTTAGCTTCCAACTCATTTTTCAGGTTTTCTTTCTCATCTTTAATTTGTACAGCTTCTGACTTATCTTTCTCAAGTTGTTGTAATTGTTCTGCCATTTCATTTCGTTTGACATTTCCTTTTTCTATAAGTTCTGATCTCAAGTGACTACCTGCTTTGTACAATTCTGCTAACCGTTGGGCTTCTGCTCTGGCTTCTCTGCCCAAATCTTCACATGTGTTGGCACATGTCTCATCTGAGGCATATTCATCAGTCCCATCACAGCAATCGCATACACCATCATTAACTCTCGAACTGGGTATGTTTTGCGGTCGATGACCGGCGTTACTGCAGTGGAAAAAGCCATTTAGACATGCTGAAGTTCCAGGCTCGTCGCTGCCATCAAAGCAATCGCAATAATCATCGTTCACATAGCTGAACGGTATCGTAATTGTTCCGTCAAAACAGGTGAAATCCTTCGTCGGCGAATATAGCGGTGCTTTAGATAAAGAGACCCCGCGGGGTCTCGGCACATCAGACTGGACATACGTGACATAGGAACAAATTATGAATATAACTGAGTGAAATTGATGGATCCATGTAGAATAGATCATGATTAATTTAAAGTTACACTTTTATTATCTTTCTAAACACACCGGTCACTCGCAAAATTGTAATAGATAAATAGAGAACGTGTAGGGAAAATGACAGCGCTGACGTTATCCAACCAGAATCCGCCACCACAAACAAAATAAAGGCCTTTTGACATATCGCTGATTGAATTAGTCGAGTCAAATAATTTACTAATATAAATAAAGAATACTCAATGAAGTATATTGTTATCAGTATATCAAGGTAGTTATTATTTATTGGTGCTACTATGTCAGTACTGTTTGATTACTAATGCGTCAAAATTTATTGGTAGAAGTTTGGTACAAAAAGCTTAATTTACTACTACAATTTCTCTATGTAGTCAGTTTTGTCTATGATTCAAACGCCAAGACAATGTTGTTTGATTTTTCCTAATATAATCTGTAGTTTCATGTTTGTGTGACTGAAACTAAATTGTAATTGTATTCGGTTTTGTTTTCTCATTGTGATATTTAATTATTACAGTGAAAATCTAATTGACGATTTACTTATGTATAAGGCAAGAACTTGTGCTTTATAAGTGGACAGAGCATATTCAGTTATCAAGATGGAAACTATATTAGAACAGCAAAGAAGTTATCATGAGGAAAGGGAGAGGACGATGGATGCAATGGTCAAAGAAATTCTGCATAAAAAGACTGGAGTAAGTGCTAGTTTATATTGTATCGTAATAGCAATGCATACACTTACTTCTAAAGACAGTTTCTGCATAAAATGATTGACAGTTATTTTATAACCAAAATAGTTCCTAATTGATGTGCCTGGCTGCCATAAATATATTTTTTTATATGATTTTAAAAAAGCACAATATGGTGATAGTATATGTAATCATGTCTATACTAATTAGATAATAAAATTATATCTTTCAGCATCGAGAAACCATAAATGCTGATCACCGGTTGAAGAATCTACATGATGTAAGTATAATATTATATGTGTGTTATTTAAAATATGTAAATAATGTATATTATTTAAGTCTTTGTTATTTTATACTCAATAAAATATAAATTTTTAATCTTAATTTTTTTTCTAGAGATATGTTGAATCAACCATAAGGCTAAAGGAACTATATGAAGACAAGGATGGCCTTCGAAAAGAAGAAATTGCAGCACTATCAGGACCTAGTGAGTTCAATGAGTTTTACGCAAGACTCAAGCAAATCAAAGAGTTCCATAGAAAACATCCTAATGAGGTAATTATTTTCAGTATAATATGTATGATGTTTTATGATGTTCTGAGATGTTTGACGTATGTAACTTGTCATGAAAGTAATTACAAATGATTTGTTCCAGATTTGTGTTCCAATGTCTGTAGAATTTGAGGAATTAGCGAAATTAAGAGAAAATCCAGCTGAAGATTTTACAAGTAAGTTTTAATTCTTAATGTCAAGGTACTTAGATAGTAATTGTAATAATTATGTTTTAAAATTACATTCACCTTATTTTTTGTTTTTTAAGCACCTGTTGAGTTTACTGATGAAGAAGGGTATGGCAAATATTTGGATCTGCATGAGTGTTATGAAAAGTATATCAATTTAAAAGGTATTGAGGTTAGTATCATGTCCTGATATTATTATAATGTTCTATGAGACCAAACATCCTTTCACATAAGTAATTGACTTTAATCTAATTATTTTCATTTACAGAAAGTGGACTACATCACCTATCTGAGCATATTTGATCATCTCTTTGACATTCCTCGTGAGCGTAAGAACAGTGAATATAGAAACTATATTAGAATTCTCCTTACTTATTTGAAGGATTTTGTCAATAGAGTAAAACCTCTGCAGGATCAAGCACAGGAGATGGCAGCTGCTCATCAAGAGTTTGTCAAACAATGGGAAGCTGGTACCTTTCCAGGATGGCCTGTAAGATACAAATTAAATTGGAATATCCTTATTTAATATTATAAATGCAAAAGTAACTCTGTCTCTGTGTTACACAATCACACCTAAACAACTGAACGAATTTAAATGAAATTTGTATGGAGATACTTTGAGGGGAAGGACATAGGATAGCTTTTGTCCTGGAATCCTCCCTTAAAAGCGTGAAAAGGGTGGTGGAAGTTTGTATGTGGAATAAAAATTTCTTAAAAGTGGGTTGTAATAAATAATTTTATGCAGGCGAAGTCGCGGGCAGAAGCTAGTACTATAGACTTTATGTAATGTTGATTCCACTGAAGCAGAACTTGTTACTAGAAGAAAATTTTGTAGCATGCATGGGATTGGATCTATTGAAGTATACCAAGCTGTGAAATATGTACCTTTATGTATGGTTAACAAAATCTAAAAAATTATATATATATAGTATTATTATCTTAAAAATATATTATATATAGTATTGCTATCTTAAAAAGTGTGCATAGTCACCTCATAGTGTGAAGTGACTGTAAAATATGGGTCACTTTTGTACGTTATTTTAGAATGATGTGTTTAGTATGTAATGATTTTTAATTTTTAGAAAGAAACTGGTGGTGCTCTTACCAATGTGGGAGCTCATTTGGATCTATCAGCTTTCTCGTCATGGGAGGAACTTGCTTCCCTTGGACTGGATAGATTGAAATCTGCCCTTATGGCTCTTGGCTTAAAATGTGGTGGAACTCTAGAAGAGAGGGCACAAAGGTATAATTTATTATCAAAATTATAATAGGTATATTTTGTTAATAAACAATATGGCACACATACTTCTATCTCATGTTTCATTTCAGGTTGTTCAGTACTAAAGGTCAGACTTCATTAGATAAGTCTCTTGTAGCTAAGAAAGGCGGCAACAAGGCAAAGGCATCAACCCAGCAAAGACACAAAGATATTGGTGCTATTGAAGCACAAGTATACAGGTACCTATATTATTTATAGGACATTTTCTACTTGTTTTGTTATTCCTAATCTATTTTTATTTTTGTCTCAATATACCAAAAAATCGTGTGTCAATTTTTATGTGGGTCTGAATGGTGAAATTTGTAATCGTGTTCGAGACCCCTTAGAGTATGTTTTCCATATAGTTATTTATGGATTTAGTCATTTACACCCATTTGAAAAATTCATAATGATTGTCGAAACTAATCACCTTTGTCTACCTATGTAATCGATCTTTTAGAAAAAAATGTAATACCGTGCTAGATACAATAGCATTGTATCTAGTTTGTGTTATTCACAATTTACGAAAAACTAATAAAATTAATAATTTGTATAATTTTGAATATTGTAAATTTACTCAGGTTCGCCAACATCGTAAGTGGCACTCGTTCTGCGACCATCGAGAACGTTACCCGGCGTGCTGCCCGTGCGGCCGGTGAGCGCCGTGACGATAGCGGTGATGAGAGTGACGCGTCCGCTGGTCCTGACGTTGATTCCGATGATGATGAAGTGCCATACAATCCTAAGAACTTGCCTCTTGGTTGGGATGGAAAGGTTTGCCAAAATATAATGCTCTTCTCTCATTATATACCCATATAAAATATAACTCATTTTCATTCTATTAATAAGTGTAATAAAATAAATTTAATATATTATTTTTATATTTACAGCCGATTCCATACTGGCTCTACAAACTGCATGGTTTAAATATCAGTTATACATGCGAGATTTGCGGTAACTACACATACAAGGGCCCGAAAGCCTTTCAGCGGCACTTCGCTGAATGGCGTCACGCTCACGGCATGCGATGTCTGGGCATACCAAACACTGCCCATTTTGCTAATGTCACCCAAATTGAAGATGCACTTGCTTGTAAGTATTTATTCATTCCGTACTGTATTTTATTTCAGACTATCATGATCCCATTATTGGGCAAAGAAAGGCTTGTTAGAAGTGTCTATGGGTTGTGTGAATATAAATTATATAAACTTATTGATTGACATAATTTTAGTAGTTCAGGAAAGTATTAAAAAAATCTGAAACGCAATAGTATGTAACATTATTATAATATTTTAGTGTGGGAGAAAATCAAGCATCAGAAAGAGAATGAAAGATTTGTAGCAGAAAATGATGAGGAATTCGAAGATTCGCAAGGTAATGTTGTCAATCGGAAGACATACGAAGATTTGAAGCGACAAGGACTTTTGTGAATATTGTGTGCTTGTATTTTATAAATAATAAAATAGACACTATAATTATGACTATTATTAGCCAGTATAAAACTGTTCATCGACTTCATATTGCCACGGCTGTTTGAAACTTATATTCTCCTAAAATGCATTTTTCGCATTTATGTCCTATTAGCGTTTATATCCCCTAAAAAGGGTCTCATAAACAGCCCATATAACGGCGACTGTGTATTTACCCTGCCAATCGGTTAGACGACCGGCGCGTACGCTCCAGCTGTGCGCCATTTAGAGCCAGGTATGGATATCGAGTAACAGTATCCTTCATCAGTCACTTGGGGCTGGTTATTATAATGTGAGAATTATCTCCTTAGTATATTTGGTAGGTCTGAGAATCGGTCGTAGGGTATTTTTTACACCCCTAGATGAAAAGAATGTCCCTCACCAGCCTTTTTTCTTTTTTTTATTGACAAAACATTTTTTGTATTTTTTTAGGATTTGGTATTAAAAATACTTTTATAACCCTAAATTTTCACTCGTCTACCACTAACACCTATAATGTGGCAATACAACGTCTGCTGGGTCAGCTAGTAGCATATATAACATGATCTGCTAGAAAATGGAATCGATTTGAAAAAAGCTATGTAGAAAGTTATAGTTTTGTATACTATTCTTATGTTTATAAGTCAGATTGGTTCGGCACAGCACTAGTTGAAGTTAACAACGTGACATTTTGAGATTTGACACTGACGGCAAGTCAATAACAAACGCACGCGTGTTCTGTAGAATTTTTTTAGGAATGTTTATTAGTCCTTTGTGAACATTATACTTTATCCTAACTCTTAACAGTATTTAGTATAGTGCTACAATGTTAGAGAGTTCAAGCAGTCGGATTTATACCGGCTCCAGGGTTTTAGGTTATATTAGCACACATGTGCCCTTTGTTGCTAGATTTATCAAAAGACGAGGTGAAACTTTACTATGTACGAGTGTGGGTAAATGGTTTCATACATATGGATGTGATAAATTCCGTTTGCTAAGTGTTAGTGGTGAACATCCAGGTCCCATAACTTATATGAGCGGCGACAGTTACCACGTCTATACAGCCAGTGAAAACAATATTTATGCTTGGAGACGTGGTTGTGAATTAAAACATGTTTACAAAGGTCATAATGCCCCAATACACTTGATGTTTCCTTTTGGTATTCATCTCATATCTGTGGATGAAAATAACATACTCAAAATATTTGACATAAAGGACGAATCTGAGTTCTTGGAACTTGGTTTCGATCAAGACAGTTTTAAAATAACTACTTTATGTCATCCACCAACTTATTTGAACAAGATATTGCTTGGGAGTCAGCAAGGACAGCTACAATTATGGAATGTACGGACATCCAAGTTGGTGTTTACTTTCCAAAGATGGGAATCAGCCATAACTGTCACGGAACCGGCACCAGCTGTAGATGTCGTGGCCATTGGCCTGGCGAATGGAAAAATAGTCCTACACAATTTAAAGTTTGACAAAACTGTAATGGAATTTGTTCATGACTGGGGAATGGTCAGTGCATTGTCTTTTCGTCTGGACGGAGCTCCAGTCATGGTGACAGGCAGCACAGAAGGGCACATAGTAATGTGGGATCTGGAAGAACAGCGAGTGTTATCTCAGGTGCAATCTGCTCACTACTCTAAAATAGCTGGTTTACAGTGCTTGATGTCAGAGCCATTGATGGTGACAAACTCAGAAGATAATTCCTTAAAGCTGTGGATATTTGATATGCCTGATGGTGGAGCAAGGCTTTTGAGAAAAAGGTAAGAAACATCAAATTATTTTTTAACATAACTATAATTCATTTGCTCTTTTTATGAAGTCTGTAGATATATTTTTAATTTTCTACTTAGATATTGTTATTATTTATGCTTATTTTATAGGGAAGGACATTCCCAGCCTCCTACTATGGTGTGTCACTGTGAACCAAGTGGTAATAACATCCTTGCTGCAGGAAGTGACAGTAGTCTACACATCATGAACACAGTATCTGAAACCTTTAATAAAAGCCTTGGTAAAGCATCTCATAATAGGAAAGCATCAAAGAAAAAGAGTAAGTAAATGAGAATTCATGTTTTTAAATGATATAATGTTTACATATTGATGCTTTTGATTGTAGAAATGCTTACATTGGAGATAGAGACTTAATTTTAAATGCCTTGATGTTAAAATATTTGAAGATAAAAAAAGAAATATGATAATCATTCATTCAATCATGTCATTTTTTTAACAATATATTTTCTTCTAGAGAGATTACAAATTGATCACCTAGTGTTACCACCAATCACAAAAATAAGTTCATGTATGCAAAGAGATAAGCAGTGGGACAGTATTGCATCATTGCATGAAGGTTTCTTCATGGCTACCACATGGTCTTACAACAAGATGCGAATGGGAGACCATAAGCTAAAACCTCCAGAAACAGACAAAGGAGTTGTAGCAACTTGCTTGACTGTAACACACTGTGGAAATTTTGTTATAATTGGTAAGATTCTTATTCATTTCAACTATGACTGGTTAACTACTTCCCTCTGGATGTTCAAACCATAAATTTTCTACTGGATTTGTAATTAGATGCTCAATAGGTTAGATATTAGTTATCAATCTACATACCTGTAAATGTTTTAAATGATTCAATTATTTTTGTTGGTATTAAAAGTTGTTTAGAACTAATATTTCATAATATCAAATGCAAATTAAGCACTAATTTCTGCGTAAAAGAATGTTTAAGTAATATATAAACACCTAAACACGCACACACACAAGGAGGCACAAGGGAAAA
Source organism: Craniophora ligustri (assembly GCA_905163465.1). Taxonomy (NCBI): domain Eukaryota; kingdom Metazoa; phylum Arthropoda; class Insecta; order Lepidoptera; family Noctuidae; genus Craniophora; species Craniophora ligustri. The sequence continues at coordinate 8,203,780 of LR990965.1, read as the reverse complement.
TGCCCTTCTCCCCTAAAATAATCTGAATGATAATAATGAATTAATGTCAACAATGTTTCTTTGTTTACTTTTAATTTCGCCTAATTTATTCTGATTCTGAATACAGAACACATTCTTAATTATTTTTTATATCATGGAAAGACTTTAAAAATTAAATCAACACTTATGTGACCAGAGGAAGGGAGCAGTAAGAGATTTCCTTACAGGGGCAGTGGGAGTACATATTACTACCACATACTAGTTTTCTTTTCTTTTAATAGGCTAGTAACATTCTCATAATACAATGTATAATAATTCTTTTGCTGTGCAGGTTATACAAATGGTCAAGTGCATAAATTCAACATGCAATCCGGTTTACATCGAGGGTACTATGGTAAAGAAAATAAACTAGCCCATAAAGGAGCCATCAGAGGGGTTGAGACAGATCTTTGCAATCAAAGGCTTATTACTGTTGGAGCTGACGATAAACTGAAGTTTTGGCATTTTAAGACAGGTAAGAATTTGAATAATTAATAGTATAGATAAAGTTTTAAATATCTAATACCTACTTCATGCATTGTAAGAAATGAAAGCTCAAAAGTACCTACGACGTATTGGTCTTTTTAGGGTTCCGTACCTAAAGGGTAAAAACGGGACGCTATAAAACTTCGCTGTCTGTCCGTCCGTCTGTTTGTCACCAGGCTGTATCTCAATAACCGCGATAGCTTGACAGTTTAAATTTTCACATGTATTTCTGTTGCCGCTATAACATTAACAACAAATACTAAAAACAAAATAAAATAAATATTTTAGTGGGGCTCCCATACAACAAACGCGATGTTTTTGCCCTTTTTGCTCTATATTAATAACGGCGACAGAAAGCCGGTAAATAGTACGGAACCCTTCGTGCGCGAGTCCGTCTCGCACTTGGCCGGTTTTTTATTTGGCACTTCAATCATCATAACAAAATGTGCCCACTTAAATGTAGGATAAGTTATATGGTAATTAGTCACAAAATCGTAACAAATCGATTTTGGACTCAAGAGTAGCGAAACGCTATGCAATATTGTCGTATTCAATATAGTCGGTTATTTTGTACATAAACACTTAGATCCTACTAGATTATTGAATTATAATTATGATATTATTATTGTGTTATTATATAATTATATCGACTTAATAAGCCGTAATATCACTTTATACGAAAGTTTCGTAACACTGAAGTACGCCATAATAATCGGTAACCGGAGATACGTCAGGGGTAAAGAGGTCCTTTCTCCTGAAGTGGTACGATCAAAGAGTTGCTCTTGTGAAATAAATCGACGATAATTTTAGACGTTTTCACATCTCCCTTAATTCGATGATTATGTCTGATTTGTTGGTAACACACCCATATGAGGAGACGCCTTATTATTCTAGACTCACGCTTGTGTACGTGCTCTGGTTATGTTTGAAGCATCTGCTAGAGATAACTGCAGTTATAGCAAAAACGCAGCGTGTTCAGTTCCTCTTCTTAACATGGACTTTACACTCTTAACCTAACATAGTATACATTTTAGTCATCTTATTTAGATTTTTATGAATAGTCTAACCCATTTTTAATTCCGGCTCCTTTTGGAATCCTTCTCCCACTGTCTCCACATAGTATTAAAAGTTTTAAACTAAATAGACACAAACAAATTGACATTACATGTTCGTTTGCTCCCTGTATTATAAAAAAAATCGCATATATAGCAGTACTGCATAGAATATTGTACCTAATTTGTAATTACGCATAGTTAAACTTTGTTAAACCATTTCGGTAATATCCCGCCGCAGAGAACCGTGACATCACCGTATATAATACTGATTGTACGATAAATATACGCTTAATCATAGATTGCGGAAAACGGTCAACTATATCAATACCAATGCTAAATCGATGGCCATAAGACTTACGAAAAAATGTCTATAACCCCGACAACCTAATAATAACCGTATCATTTATAATACAAAATAACACTACACAATCTCACGATTGCCAAACAAAACTAAGCTTAAAATAATATTTCAGCTACAACCCCTTACCACGTATTACGTCTAGAAGAGTCAGTGTCCAGTACAAAATGCCACAGAGACAGCGGTCTGTTAGCCCTCGCCAACGAAGACTTTTCTATTACGCTCATCGATATCGACACTATGAATATTGTAAGGAAGTTCGACGGCCACGAGGGGAGGATAACCGATATTGAATTTGATACTCAGAGCCGGTGAGATAATGTATTAATTTGAGTACCTACTTAGATTTCCCATTTCTTTAAGTCGCTTTTTGCTTTAGGAATCGATAAAATGTTACTTTTAAAGTTCAGTTTAAAATGTTTACTTTTTACAGGTGGTTGATAAGCTCATCCATGGATTGCACTATTTGTACGTGGGATATTCCAAGCGCAAAATTAGTCGACATTTTCTCGGTAAGTTTAAGTTCCAGCAGATGTTTGTACAGAGAATTGCACTTTTCGCAATAATTATTATCAGCTTTTACCTAATAGTACCCGGTTAATTAGAGTTTTATTTTTATTATGTGTATTTTTAGGTCGAACAGCCATGCACATCTCTTAGTATGTCCCCGACCGGAGACTTTTTAGCAACAACACATGTTGGAGAAGTAGGCCTGTTTCTATGGGCGAATAGATTATTGTACGAGAGAATATTCCTTAAACCAATAGACAAGAAAGAAATTAATATACCTAAATTGAGTGAGTACCTATTATGACATTTTTATGCACAATTTTGGATCTTCTATATTCCACAATGAAAACGTGGAGTTTCTTTCTTCAGTTAATGCAATCTTGTTGTTTAATTTTTTAGGGTTACCAAGCACAGCACCGGAGAAACCCGATATAGATGACATAGGCACGATAGACTTAGGGGAAGAACCAGAATATAAATCGCCCATACAAATTAGTGAGGAACTCATCACGCTATCCGACCAGCCTACTTCTAGATGGTTGAATTTGCTGCATTTAGACGTCGTTAAGAAACGTAACAAGCCTAGAACTCCCCTCACTGTGCCAAAGTCGGCCCCTTTCTTCTTACCAACTATACCGAGCCTCGAACTAGAATTTGACTTGGAAAAAGATAAGGACGGCGATGGGAAAACGAAGTTGTTAATGCCAGATACTTTATCAACACTGACAGTTTTCGCAAAGAAATTAATCGTTTGTGAGACGGACGAGAATTACGAGAAATGCATAGAGAAGTTGAAAACTCTTTCCCCAGCAGCCATCGAAGCTGAAGTGACTAGTATGGCCCCTGAAGCCGGTGGTAACATAGACGTGATGAGGCAATTCCTGTGCATGCTAGATGTTATGTTAAAAAGCAACAGGGATTTCGAATTAGCCCAGTCCTACATGAGTTTATTTCTAAAGATGCACACTAAACTCATATCTCAAAATGAGGTACTTCGGAATACTTTAGTTTCAGTTGAGGAAACCGCGACTCAAGCGTGGTTGAAATTACAAAATCAACTGATGTATAATATTTGTGTTGTTAAAGCGTTAAAAGATATGTAATTAAATATATGTATTAATGAAATTAATGGCTGTTTTAATATTGTGAAATTCATTATAATTTGAGTAAGAATGAGGCTATTTTAATGATGCACACGTTTTATGAAAAATACCTTCGCATTGCATAGACATGATAAATGAGGCTACGAAGTACGAGCCGAAAATATAAAAAAATACCTCAGACTAAAGCTGTTCGTACACATATACAAAGAGAATAACCGAAACGTACTAGTGTGGGAGCACTCCCCCAACAATGGGACGTAATAGATGATTCTTTCTTATTGAGAACATTGAAAGAGTGGGTTTTTATAAAAATCTATACGAATAATATTGTTGCTATATTAGATGCTTCTTATGCCTTTAGAAAAACCTCAGACATCTATTACACATGTAATAAGTGCCACATAATACATTACGAATGGCTTTCTCCAAATTAATTTAGAGATAGCAACAACCATTCAATAGCAAGAAAAGATTTATGAGGATTATTCGCTTTTTAATAAAATATGATTTCCCTGTCTATGCAATTTTTCTACTTCATTGGATTCCGCCTGTTTGCGGATGATCCCGCGCGAGAGGGTCTTTGCGGCGTTTATTGAATATTTTTTGAAGGGAATTAAATCGCGGCCGATCGGTTCACCGGAGCCGGCGTTCATTAATGGCCCGCTTCATTTTCGCAATAAGTATTCATTTCTCCGCGCCCCCCTCTCACCGCCGCGACCCACGGCTGCCGCCGCCACGCCGTGAATCTCCAATGAAAATCTGATTGTGCTTCCTTTCCTTTGCATTATGAATATCTATCAAATTCCTTCCCATCTTAGCGATTCCTTTATTGAGCTCGGATTGAGTGATAAGCAAATAGCGCGAAAGTAAAACGTTTCATTAATGTGTTTAATTTTTTTTTCGCCTTGAATTCATTGGGAAGCGGATTTCATAAGGAATGTGTAGATGTAACAAAGGCTTTGAAAAATCATTTCGATGTTTATTGCGTCTTCATTTGCAAGCGCTTTAGAAAATGTTAATTTCCGGAGGGCGTTCGGAGCGCGTAGCTTGTGTAGGTACCTATATACCATATGTGATATAATGTACGTACTGTTACAAATAACCCATGAGTACCTACAATAATTATGGAAATATAATGTTTTCCGTTTGAGAAAATATGAACTTCTTGTAATAATACATTACGAGATACCTACGCTACGTACGCATTCCGTATAAGATTAGGACCGCTTGTTGGAGGGGCACTGTCCCGATGAAGCAAACCACGACGTATTACTTTGTATGTAGTTTGGAATGTGGCCACAACCCACGTTATAGGTAAGAACACCTACCTATCGCATCGTATCACCTGCACTATTATGCATGACTAGCGACCTACTAACCCAATACGTTTTAAGCGGTTTTAAGTCACCACGGGCTCATAAAGTTCTGCGTATCTATATTATTAGGTAGTTATACCAAGTTCTAGACATGATGGTCCTTACATACCTATGTATTTCGTTATTTTTATTAAAGTGACAAAGACGGAAAGTCTCGAAAGTTTCAAGAATTGGAGCAAAAAGAAGTCAGAGTTTACTGTTTGCACAACAGAAAGATCAGATCTCTGATAGGGATGTGATCTATTACTTCTAATTCAAATTTTATTAGTGTTTTCGCGATTTGTAGGCATCATAAACTAATATACCTACGCTAGATAGATATCCCAAGTAGCTATCCAGAAAGCTTAAAAATGAGCTAGAAAAAGCACTAAGTTGGAGGATATGTTGAAGTTATAGTTACTACATATTATCTTGCATCTACAATGTAATATAAACCCAACGTTTATGTAAAGCCATTTAAATTTGAATATCGCGAGTTTCAACCTTGAACATCCGTTTTAATGTGTCCTCTGTAACACTTACCAAACGTACCCATAATAACCACCCGTTTACACAGATCAGCACATAAATCTTTATCGTCATATAAAAGTTCTTTAATCAGAATATAGAACAAGGAAATGAGGATGAGGATTGTCGTCCATTTTCTATTACCGATGCTTTATTCCGCGCCATTTAACTTTTTCAGTTGAAAGTTGAATCTTCATAATACGGCGGCGGCGGTGGGCGGAGTGCTCGCGACCACTTGACAGCGTCCGCTCGGTATAAAACTCAATATCTACTAAATTAACTATTGATGCAGATTATAAAACACATCTGAATAGGTTTTCATATTAAAAGTTCCAGTCTGGAAAAGTATATTAAGTACTTTTGCTATGTATTCGCTTGATTAAATTCCGGGGACTTTCGTTTTAGCATGCATTTTATTACCTAGGTACTTGAGTTAGATGGAAGTTAGACGCCAATTTTCCTTCTGATTCTTTCATATATTTTCTGTGTATCAAGCCATCACTCAAAAATTAAACAGCAAAATCGACGTATCCAGATAATGGCCGATGAGTAGAATACATGTGCTAATAAATTACAATTTACAAGTGCGACAATTTATCTACGCATCTCAAAAAAGGATAGGTATTAGATAAATGTCCATGGCATCATATACCTATACCGTATCTATTTAAACGTTCCCATATTATTTAATATGTAGCTGAGTTTACTATAACACCACTTTTTACGGATTTTATCACCATTTATTAATGTTATTTAACCCGACGTTTCGTAGAAGTAGTTTTATTTCATTGTCCTAGAATTCGCGTACGTGTAAGAAATCCGTATAAGTATTACTAGTGTTTTTATAAGCTATTGATAGTGCTATATATACATACCTAATATATAGATATGGACTATAGATAGCTCCGTAATCTATGATCTACTACTTTGGGGATGCCCTTCGGGAAACTTCATGAATACACCGTATATTCATAAACTTCCATGTTAATAATTTTGGGAATGAAAGGAAAGTAATAAAGTATGTACAAGGAAGTGGAAGAAAAACCTGCGCAAGTCGTAAAACTTTGAACGGTTCGCGTGATGGGCCAGGAACTATTATTACGCACGCACTTTTACACCCATCACTTTATTTAGCTCGGCTGCCAGGGTTAGATACCTAAATGAGATGTCTGCGTTACCAGCTTGTACCTACTTACACAAAAACGTTTCCTACACTTTTATTTTGTATGAATGAAAAAGAGCAACGTATCGGCAGGTAGGTACATTAAAACTGCTTATCGTAGGTATTTTAAAAAATAAACTTCCTCTTTTCACGGCTTTTCTGAAAGACTTGAGCAAACACCGTAAAGAAATACGCATTCATTAAAACGTAGCAGCTAATCGTATTAAGCCTGATGAGTTCAAGAAAATACATTTACTGGCCAACATACTACCCGTCAGTTCCCGTAATTACATTAAAGTGCTTTCAATTCAACTTTTCGCAATGTAATAAAATCGATTCATCAATCGAATGGAATTGATTGAAGACGCAATTATAAATATCCGTCAATCACATCTTGCTGTATCATCGGCGGCGAATAAAACGACAGTTTTGATCGATACTTTCAGACGGGAAATTCAACCGTTAGTAATTTACGCGTGTTACATTAAGCAAACAGCTGTTATAAAGTGCAGCAAAATTGTTTCATGAAAAGTGTATGGGCCAAAGCCGTTTGTTGATCATTGGTTAATTAAAAGCAAACAGACTGGGTGAGTTTACTTTGTCCATGGTGTACTTCGATATCCGTTTTCTGCCCAGCCTACGAGATATCGTTCGGCCACTCGTAACTTTTATTGTAGGTACGGGTGGCAGGGTTGAGAGGCGAACGACGTTGAATAAGTGCTAATGCAAATATTATGTTCAGGATTCTTTTTGGTTTCGCACCATTATCATGGTCCGCTTAGCCAGATGTTTATATCTGTTCGATAAAGGAAACGATTTTATTTCCGTTGGCTCGTTGTTAGCTTTGCATTGTATTACCTATTAAGCTACATTATGAAGATAGTTTTTGAACTTTTACGTTTTTAAATAAAAGGACTTTCTTTTTCGTTGTTGTTGTATAATAGGCGAAATGTTAGATTTAATGCATAAGGCATGTAAATAATGTTTACATGCCTTATGCATTAAATCTAACATTTGTAATAAATAATCTTTATTAACTCGTTTTTTAAGTGCCCCACGATTTCCATGGCTTAGATTGGTCATGAATAATTTCAAAGGAGTGAAAAAAAATGTCGTTCGCAATACTCTAATTTCGTACATACATAAACTTACACCTATTTCCCATGGGGGTAGGCAGAAACTACAGAATGTGACGCGCCACCGATCTCTGCATACCACTTTTGCTTAATTTAGTTTGTTACGTAATTACTATCTGTTCAATATTATAGCGTGCATTATTAGATTCGTTGGTCACACAAAGGATTAAATTACCCTATCATAGTAGTAGTACATTATCACCGGTATGTACATTAAACAACGGTCGGTAATTAATGATTATATAGGCACATGTAATTGATGCTTAATACATACACTATAATATAACAATGTGTGGTACATAATACACGGGTATAGATAATATATCTATTATACAAACAATCAATTAGTAGAAGGTACAAATATCCGGCTGGGTTCTACAGTACCTAGCCACTATTACTATATAGGTCTATTCGTATAGGTAGTTAGTGCTGAGTTACCCAGCTAATCTAGACTATGTGGATAGTAGGAAATGAGAAAATGTAACAGCTGGCTGTGAGAATCGAGGGTTGTGATAGTGATTATATGGAAATGCAATCATGCTTGAAAGGCGATTTCACACTTGACGCTTTTTACTGAACCAATGGCGAAGCACTTTGTGTACCCATACGAGTGTGAAGTACCTACACTTGGTCTCGGATATACAAACGACATTATTTGTTTTGACAATGAAAACGAGGCGTTTTGTAATCGGATTTAAAGGGATAATGAGCTTTAATTATTATATTAAATAAAATATCACGCTTTAAACTTCCGTTGAGTAGAAATTAGTGAAACCGATTGTGTGTAATGAATATTTTAATATATTACATATTTCTATGGCACGTTTTAAACGGCAAGTCGTGCTCCTATTTTAATATATAGGTACTACTAAGCGTAATTAAAAGAGGTAGCTACTCTTTTATCATAATCTTGATTGCTTAAATATCCGTAAAAGACAATTTTAAAATGGTACTGTTGAATTGTCCTGAGCTGGACCTTTGAATTTTTTTATTAAAAACGTTTCTCGGATTTAATCCAACCCGTCTCGTCAATCGAAAAGAAAAGGGTTTTCGTCAGCGGTATGTTAATTACAGAAACCAGAATACACCCTTTTAACATACGTCCATTTCTGTACGTTTTATCTACTCTTTGAATGTGCTTGTGATTTGTTGAGAGGATTATTTTAATTCGTGTAAACGTGGCTCTTTGGTGCCGGTGTACTTAATTTCTGTAATAAGTACCTACTTGTGTATGTACGCGCGTCATTCGTGTACCTTTATCGTCATTTCAATGGCTGAGCAAAGTTTTGAGCGGTGAAATTATATGTGGAAGTAAGCTGGACTGACATTCAGTCATTTTGAACTTAATTGGTATGAATGGATCATGGTATTTTGGACGGTGTAACCCAGGACATTTGAATCGAATATATATTTCATGCTTGGTAAATAATTGCATTAATATATGTTTTTGGAATTATTGATAATTTAGTAAATCGCGCGTGGGTATCCTACTTATACTTATTATAAAATCAAAACTGTGTGTTGGTTGCTAATAAGGCTGAAAATGGGTGAAATTGGCACGTAGGCTTTATTTCGTGCTGGCGAAGGCACGAACAGACGATAGTAGGTCACATAATGAGTTAACATATTCCTAAAGATGTAACCCTATTAATATTTAAAAGCGATCACATTGGATATTCTTAAATGTCGCATAAAACGTATTGAATAATGGTGATGATATAATTTTGGAATTGCCATTTATGGCACCTACGCGCTAAGAGCAGGAGTATAACACTGACATTACAGCTAAGTGAAGTTGCTACGGACGCAAAGGCTACGCCGTAGTACGCTACATCGTAGAGTACTTATTCATTCTACGAATTCTACATGCTCATTGTATAGCACTTAAGTACTCAGCTATATAGGGTTGTCGCGTAGACGTAACGTGGCACGTTTGTGCGGCGTTCAGGACGGATGTGTAATTTGCATGGCAATAAATTATTAAGATGACCGAACGGTCCGCTGACCTTTCCCCTGTTTACAAATTAGGTGCAAATCTGACTGCTTCAATGTTGTAATGCTAATGGCTTGAATAAGATAAGCTGACAGTTTGCCTATTGGATTAAGTCATAGTATAAAAGCCACTCGTAATTCACCAGTTAAGTCATATTTAGTGAAATGGAAAACTCTATTGGTACTAATACTAGAACCCAACACAATAAGCAAAAGTTATATACTCCATTTTATTTTAAGAATAGAGAAACCCCAAATTTCTTAAATTTGACTGTTAATAATAATGACACAACGTAATGTATTAATAAACTTTACACTCCATTTACTTACCATCTTTGTCTGCCAATATTCATTAAAATAAAACGAGGATTCAGGTATTCCGAAATAACCCAACGAAATGAAATGGACAAAAACGGAAAAAACAGCATGCACTTTTTGTATGTATTAACTACATATTATGTCTGTTATGTGTCATTGCTAAACTCTTAAATCTACCTAATTATGTTGATTTACAAAATTCGATGGTATTGTGTGATTCTCAATATTATTCTTTATGTAAAGACATAAAATTGAATAGAACGTTTGTTTTCGGTAATGAGAACTAGAGGAAGATGATAATAATATTATTCTATTTCTCTTACTCTCCTACAAGTGGTCTCGTCAGAGGTTCTTAGACCAGTCTGTCCTAAAATTAGCGAAGTTCGCCAGCATTTTTTGTGGAGGCCTGTTTTTTCAACGGGCGTTTCTTCTTTTTCTGCCTTTCCATCTACTCAATTCTACTTTATGTTGTTACCCACATCGACAATACCGTATTGGAGCATAGTTCGGTGTTGGGGCTACATTTGATTGTTTTAAGAATACTATATAATTTTGATATTATTAAAAAAAATACTATTCGAAGTAAAAGAGATACAAACTCTTTACTTTTTTGTTAATAATTACCTATCATGGATTGAAGTTTATACATTTACGTTATTGTTTAACAAAAATTACGAGGAAGGTACTTATAATTCTGTAACAATTATATTGGATTAATAAATATTATGTAGTAACTATCCATCGCACAGTAATTATTAAGGAGTTCACCTATTATTTTATCGAGTTCACGTAAACTGCATTAATAACTAACTATTTACGATAGTACCTAAACTTTTAATGAATTGTTGCTGAATAAAAACGGCGTAGGTATTATGCTTAGTTCTAAAAATATCACAGTTCCATCTGAGTTCAATGCAAGCTACACATATAGTCGTAGCATCATTACGGAGTATTAATCGCCTGTATTAGCTTCAGTTAGGCCTCGGTCTGCAAGTGGTTGTACGTTGAAATTAGAATGTAATCGGTTAACGGCCCGGCGGAACGGAACAACAAGGATTTACGACCACCGACGCTTCCGCAGCATGCACCCCAAACACTCAAAAACTACACCCCTCACCTTTTTGTACGTAGAATAGGGTTTTTTTATGATAAGTGGAATAAATTGCGGGCGCCCAACCAATTTGTCCACTCATGTTGGTTTTTCTTACTCGCTGGCGACTCGCATATGTGTTGACTTGCTCCATGGAGCTTATATGCAATATACGTCCAACGTTCCAGTGATTTACCTTTAATATAAACAAATTCTTCCTGCTGCAGTTAAGTGCGTAATATTAATAAAAAGTACTGCTCTCTGGCACTTACGCGAATTAATAAAGTATTTTTATTTATTCATATCCAATTAAAGTCAAGCCTGTGGTAATGACTAATGAATGGACTGTTAAATATTTACGATATTTTTGGAGAGAACATTTTAGCACTGTTTCGAATTTACAACGCTATCTCGAAAATTATGAGGTATAGTGGTTGTAAATCTGTATTGTTGATGGTGACACTCACAAGTAAATTATATTTTCTGTAAGTTGGTATCGCTATAAAGTTCTTTAACGAAGTTTCCGAGTCCAATTTATGCATACAGCAAAGAGCGAAACAGAAGTCAACAAAAAATTAAGCTCCACAGTCAGCCGTAGTCTTTGTTCTTCTAATCCCGACTTTCCTTTCAGATAGCGTTCAGTCAGCTCTTAAATTAAGAATTTATTTCTGAACTTCATACTTTTCTGTTCCCTTTTGTGTTGCATCACAATGGAAATTATTATCAATTGGAAAACTTTCCGTTTCCACAACTTCTATAAAGGCTCACGTTTTATTTTCCACTTTTGACTTTCTTTTTGTTTTGTAAAGCGATATCACAGCGGGATATTTCACTGTCCCCATCTTGATTATCAAACAAATTATAAAGTAAACGATCTTGTAAACTCTCCGCAACTTTTGAATACGGGCGGTGTGATCTTAAACTACCCATTTAAAAACCCTTGGAGCATTAATTATTTAGAAATATTTTTTAACAGCGGTTCGTGGAAGGTTATCTTATAAAAGGGTTATCCAATGGAATATTCATGATTACCCCAAATAACATTACTGGTTGTTTTGAGATCCCTCATGTGAAAAGAAACATAGTAACATGGGTTGTGTTTTCACGAGTTTATGTTCATTTTGAAGAAAAACCCGTACCATCAGCTTTTACTGAAAAATTAGCATTTTACTCACACATACATCTAATGATGTGATGAATATTTAAATCGTGATGGAAAGCGGAAGAATATAAAAACTACAATATGAAGTATGTTATGCACGGCGTTTATTTCAAGTTCATACACTGTGCTTAGTGATTTTGTAAGTATAATAAAAACAAGTTGAGAGGGTGCGGAAACTGCAGGAAAATGGATTTCCGCGAGACAAAGAACTTTTGTCGGAAACTACTCGACTCTTTGCACATACATGTAAATAAATGAGTGCAATTGAATTTTAATATTTACTCCGTAGATACATTTGCACCTCGTTCGTTTTCAACGTAATGAACGATAAAACTTAATGGTTTTTTTTACAGCCAATGTATAAACCGACGTACTTCGCAATGGATTATTAATTTTATATTCCGAATAAAAATAACAATAAAACTCAACACTCGCGACCCCCACCAACACACCGTTTTATTCCGTATGAATAAAACACGTAAATTGGAATAGACTAACAAAAAATATAGGACATATGAGATGACATGTTGGCGCAGTTTATGACAATGGAAGCCGACGAGCCACTTCGGGTGAATTTAATCCGCAGCGGTTAAAGTTCCCTTCAGAAACAATAACAATTCGTTCAACGATATAATGTGACCGCACAGTTTTCCCCGGAGGAAGTTTTAAGTGCAAAAGGCCTCACAAGTTTATGTGTTGAATGAATCTAGGAACCAGCCGCGTAATGTAAAAGTTGTAATTTGATTTGCAACCGTAACCACTAGCTACCATTGTTTTCATTTACCTACAAAACGGCTTTTTGTTCCCCGTTTAAACAAGTTACGACTTTGAGAGTTATGAATAAATGAATAGCTTTTCATTATGCCTGACTCTAGAGATTTTTACTTTCGTGATGAAAATTTAAAAAAAGAGATGCTACCACACCTCTCGTTTTTTAATATGAATCGTTGTGTTGTGTGTGTGTGTAAATCGCGTCGCCGTTATATACATACAAATCTAACATTGTATGCTCATGCCGCTTGGGAACTGGGCCAATAATAAAGGCAATTTATTAAATCAAACCATTGTTGCCACTGTTTAAATACAGAGAAATTACCATTTTATATTTGACTTACCACTTATTGGCCACCAGTACAGCTATATGTATACACAATTCCTTGTACAGTTTTTACCTCCAACTATCTAGGCTAAAATAACTGCACGACCTTCAGTCGTACATTTACAAATAACATACAAATTGTAGTTCGAATAGGTACTATATACGCCAAACATAGTGCACTCATACAAATAAGAAGACAAATTTAAGAAATTTACTTCATAGAATTTAAATTTTATCCAATCATAGATAAGCGAGTGTTGTCTGCCATAGGCTAATAGGTCACCAAATCAATAGTAGGCTAGACTAGACTAATTATTGGTCTACTATATTACTATCATCGTCATCATTTATAAGCAGAAAAATATTCACAGTTGGACATAGGTATTACCACGACGACCAGTCCTGCGCCACCAGCATCCAGTGGATTCCAGCGACCTTCATCAGGTCGTCAGTCCACCTTCCCGGGAGCTCATCAGAGCCTCACCCACTGGATGGATATGATCTATAGTAATAAAGACGTAGCCAGTCTATTAGCTGGAAGTTATCAATATCAATACTGCACTCGATACGATTTGTGACGACTCTTTAAAACTACCTACAAATATGGCTTAGAAGCTAGATGGACTCAGCAGAACCTCTGCCTAATCCATCAGGAATATTAGCACGATGGTATGTCTGAAATCCCAATCTCATTAGTAACATAATTATAACACCAGTGCAACATAAAGGAAACGGAAAAAATCGAAACGGAATTAAAACTGTACCAATATATTGTGGTAAAATCAGTAAAACATAATTATTTCAACATTATATCATATTACTACTAAAAAAACTATTTGAATTTCTTTCTAATGGTTCTTCCTACATAATAAGTGTGTGAAAAATGCAGTGTGAAATAACATGAACGCTGAAATCAGCTCGTTATTAATACTGATAAAGGTTGTATGTTATTTTGTTCAATGTAGGTCATAGTAACCGGACGGTCGCTAGTCGACCGGATTGCAACCGATGCAAGGTGGCAACGCTTTGGAAATATCGGTTATACACTTTACATGCTCTAATTATGCTATACCGAGCTAGCAAATGAAGAGAACTCTACAAAAAAACCAGGCCAAAGGAAGACTTTCCTGCGTAATATTTTCTAATAATGGTAAGAAAGAGTCGTTAAGAAAATGTGTAGAAAAAATAAAAAATGCAGATTGCTGTAGGTATATAGGACGATCGTTGCAATACTATTCGTATTCCTAGTCGAAGAAGATAATTACTGAAACCATTTTTGTAAAATGTTTTGTGAATTGATAATGTCTTTAACATTAATTTTATTCATCTATCCAAGATAGATAAATTCACGTAACAAAGTCTTGTGTCAAGTAGTACCTACTAAAGTTTCAATAATATTGACTTGTGTAATCGTCTACAAAATATCTATTTACTGAAATAATAATATCAAATCACAAATCAAGTTCATCATTAATGTAATACCAATGTGAGATACTCATTACTCAGTTTGCCTAATAGTAATAACCTTACCTACAATTGATATAAATTTGCTTTTGATAAGATTGACACCTACTGTTCGATTAGGCTTACAAAAATTTTATTAAAATTATATTTCCTAAGTTTTTCTCTTCTTCAGGAAAACCAGAATTAAAGTTAGGTAAAATGTCGGATTAGTGAAATACTATATACAAAAGTTAATTTTTAGTCGTAAAATAATATCTGTATAGGTATACGGTTCTAGTTACGTCGTTTTGCAACGTTCCCTTTTTATTTATTTCGTTTGTCTTTTTCAGTAGGTATAATATTCTAATAGGTCGTAACGAAGAGTGTATCTAGCAATTAGCTAAGCTAGTTTTAGCTAATTTTAGTAATATGTTCAATGCTAATACAAATGTAGGTTTATATAATACGAGTATGTATAATGTCTTACTATAAGTATTAAGTACTTATGATTACACTTATGTAAGTTTTACGTTTAATTTCAGTATTGCGTAATTTGCTTTAGTGATACCGAATATTCACAGTAGACTAGATATATTATACCATCTTTCAGATTAAGACAAATCTCATCTTGTGTAATCAATCCTATGATACATTAATCAATTTCAACGGCTGCTAAATTAGTCTGAGCTAGTATGACAAAGTTACAGGAAATGTTCTCTGGATGAATGCAAATGCATCCTGTTTGCCGCGATGATCAATTTGAGATTATTACGATTAAATTATTTAGGATGAATATTGTTTTTGTAACATTTTGTAACACCACAGAGCTCACGCGTGAGTGAACACACTAGCGGAGGCCTAGGTCCATCAGTGAACGAATATAGGCTGATGATGATCGTTTCTGTTTAATTATGCTATTATCTATTCTGTACCATTACATATATACTTACCTATAAAAGAAAACTAGACATTTTTTATTCAGTTCTATTATGTAGAAAAATAGCAAAATACACTTACATTAATATACATTGAACAATAAAATAGCGGTATATATAGTTTAAGTTTATAAAAAGTATAAATATTTATGATACGTAAGTACTTAGTTTATATTTAGTCTAGCAACACAACCATAGGTGCGACGATCTTGAGTTTTGTGTTGATGGTTAATTGGATTCAAATATATGGATATTTATGCTTTATATTATAAGAAATTTATTAGATATAAACTAATTTAATTGGGTAGCATGATCGAATGTACATAAATTTACACCACAAATATGTATTAATGCTATACAAACTCTCTTATCTCAGAACGCTATTAATAAAAAGCAATTGTATAATGCGGGTATTATCAATGTGACTTCGGCATAATGTCCCTTTCGAAAGGGTTCAACAAGTCAGTACCTATGCTATAGTTTACTAAAATGTTACAAGAGAATATTATGACTGGGTTTCGTAGTTTAAAACTAAATACTCAGTTATTTGACATTATTCACAAGTAATTTACATATTATCGTGCTTGTTCTGACCCGTCGTTTTCTCGGTTGACCTTTACTAAAAGGTTGAATGTTTACTTTTTATAGTAAATATAGATAGTACATACCGACCTTTGCATTGCTAAAATTGTAAATGTACTTATGACAGAGGAAGTAATGTTAGTGCGAGGCAATGTTTAAAAAACTCATTCTCATCATTAAAAAAAAAATTGTCGCTCTAAAGTAGTTCCACTCTTATCTCCACGAAACTGACTGAACTTCATTACAAACATTAGAGCACTCTATTATCAAAGAATTTCGTGCAAGAAAATGAAGATTTAAGAAGAAATACAGTTTACCTGTAATAGGTTACGTGCAGAATAGGCCGCAATTTAGTTCCAGGCTTTATAAATAGTAAAGATTAACTTCTGTACACCCGAACAACATAGTAAGCATGAATTAAGTAGAACAACAAAGGTACCTATTTGTTTTTGTACTTAATACACTCGGGATATTCGTCGGGTACCGTAATAGGTACTTACAACCTTAATAAGTATTTTGAACTCTTTGCTCTAACCTAAAGTGAACCAATTCCCGGTAATTGTTACTTGGTTGCTATTTACATTTTGAATTTAATTGGGGTTAAGTTTAGAAAAAATCTTATAATATATGTAGCTAGTACACTTACTTAGTTATAAATATATAGGTACAGTAATAAATAAGTAAAAAATCATTCAGTATAGCCAATATTTAAAAGAAAACATCACGGTTTATCTTATTTATGTTACATTAAAGTTTTATTAATGATATGAAACATGTTCTTTTAGATATATGAACAAACAAACACCTTCAAAAACACGTTAACAATAAACTAATGGCCGCCATATGATTAAAAATTATTCATCATTAGTTCGTATTTTAACTTATATAATATTTAACTTATATAACTTATGTTGGTCTCAATTTCTTCCCTATATAAAATTTAACTATAAAAACGCACACACGCTTAATATACTTAGAATAAACTTTCTGCCTTAAGCATTTCAGGTTTTAATATAAAATTACTAGAAGATAATATCAGCAATAGAAAAGAAGATCTCGCTAATTAGAAGTCGTATAAGACAACATAACACGTATTTGCCACTTTAATTCCATTTACGACACAAAAAAGGCTAGCTGTACGTGAATGTAGTTCACGGGGACGCCTTTAGCAGGATGGTGCAGCCGTCAGTCCTGTCGGACGCCTGCGCTGCAAAGTAATAACAGCCGCTGCTAATGGATTGTGGTATTTAGGTAGCTGCCTCCGTTCATGTTTAGGCACTAGCTTTATTTCATCTTCGACTTCCTACGAAATATTGTAATGTTTAGTATTGGTTCAGACCATTTAATTATATTTATATTTTATTATTTTTATTTTTGCTTTTGCCCGCGACTTTGTCTGCGTAGAAAATTCTAGTCCCCTTTTCACTCTTGTAAAGAATGATTTCCGAAATAAAAACTATTCTATACTCTTTCTTAGGTCACCAATTATCTCCATTAGTATTTTATCTAAACCGGTTCAGCATTTTAGGCGTGAAAGGAAAACATACAGACATACTTTTACATTTATAATATTAAGTATGAATAATCAAACGGTATATTTTCAAATCAGTCTGATCATTGGCCGTTCCTAACATATCAAGACTTGTATGTGAAATCAGGTGTCGCGGTTATCATACGAATACGAGACGGTAATTATACCCATAAGTGGTACCTGTTAGAAACCCAAAAATGCTGACATTTAATTAAACCTTAGCATATTTGTACCTATTGTCCAGGAAAAGAATTGGTTATAATAGTACTAGCAAAAGGATTGCTTATATAGTAGTTTTACGGTCAATATTTTGTGTATTTAGCCGAAAACTGTCTGTAAACTGAAACTGGACCGTGGACTAAAAACTGACCGCTATGATGATAAAATTGACTTTCAATCTGACTTCTTCGATACTCCGGTTTCTTATTGAGTTCGTTTTACCAAATGCATTCGAATCTTTGTTTCTTTTATTAATTTATAACTACTTCTGAGTCGTATTGGTTGAAAAATAAAAATGATATTAGTGGTATTTGTAATTACGCTTATTAGATGTTGACGATGAATCCCCGTAGCCACAGTGTGTATCGAAAAAAAAAAAGATTTTACAACTGCTATATACAAGCAACATGTAAAATGAGGTCGATATTTTGGTAGTGGTCTTCTTAAGGTATTTGGGTAAGCCTATATTCCTTTATTAAAGAGAATGTCTTGAGTATTTGTATTTATCCTGTGTACAGGATTGGTATTAGTATAGGTAACCTTTGTGTTCAAAATTGGCTTTGGAAGTGTGGGCGTTTTGGATTCTTCGATAATATTCCAAAATTAGCACATTTGTAGACGCACCTCGTACGTGATAGGTACGCAGATACGTGAGTTTTGTTAGTAGAAATTGCTAAATTGTTTCTGTTAATTCTATCATCAATATAATGTATACGAATCTTAAACACTGGAATAAAACAGCATGAGTCTATCTGTGGCCATATTTACTGTAAAGAATCCAACGCGTAATTTTATTAACATCACTTAACTGCGAAAGAAACCGTAATAAAACTTGAGTTATGTTGAATACCACTAAAATATATATTAATTAACAAAATGAATAGCCAATTCTCTCGAAGTAACCGTTTTAAAAAGAATAAAAATTGCCATTATAATTATTTTAAAAGAACGACACAACAAGTGAATAACGAAAGGATTTCGAAAAGAGAAAAGATTACCATTTTAATCTAGGTAACCGTGGCGAACTAAATTTTAAAATTCACATTGAATTAGGTTTTCCAATGAAATGGTCGCGACTTGACTCGACACAATACAACAGTGACAAAGAACCCCTAACGACCCCGAATTTATCGTGAACTTTCCACTAATACCGTCATTAAACAACCCTTTGTTTTCTTCTTTGATAAAAACGCCTCGAAGCACCTTGGAGTTCGTAATTTTTATCTTTCCCTGCTTGAATAGTCACCTTAGGAACAAAAGCAAATACTTTTGCGACAATGACAACAGCTGTCTTCTCTTTGTCTGCAATAGGCCTATGTTTATTAATTTAAAGTTCAGTTTTCAACGAATTTTGAGTTTGTATTGTTTATTATTTGATAAAAAGTGTTTGTAATTACAAAAATAAATTACAGGAGGATTTATTAAAAACCCAATCTCGGGTCATCCTTTACCATAGGTATGCTTCAATCTTAACAAACCTAATGTTAATTTCACAAAGTAAACGTCTATTAAGAAAGTATTTTTGGAAAATTTAACGCATTGCTTCGGGCAACATCTAGTTATAATATAATTTAATATACATATTTCTTGAGACATTTTTTCAATATTTTGAATTAATTGTAGGTATGTCATTCCAACATAAAATCATTGTAGAATTTTAACGAGATTTTGTTTTCATTTGGTTTGGAAATAATTTTCTTCGTTCAACTTTAATATTTATGAATACTTAGTTTCCATTACGAGTTATGAACCACGCCTGTTTGTAGCAAGTTTCACACGAAAATAATGTAATATACCTTGTAAAAACCGTCAGATTTGTACCCAGCAGGGTGCATACAATTGAATTATTTAAGGTATTATGACGTTAAATGCCCAACGAAAGCGAGTATACCGTAATCAGGTAAAAAAGCGCCGACGCGCCGTCTGAGACATAACTAAGAAACCTTTATAATACGTTTTGCAATTATTAAAACTGTCCAAATATACTCATATAAGTTTTACAGTCAGTTAATACTGGACTTTAAAATTTCTATGAGTACATACTATATAATACCACATACTATATCCTGTATCCCGAAGGATTTGGTAGAAGTGTATTCATGTACAAACAGTTCACCTCACCAGTATGTTTTTAGATCCCTTGTGGTAGGTAGCGGTAGTGGATAGCCACTAACTGCACAAATCCAAACGAGATGCTCCAGAGAAATGTTGGCATAGGTAGATACTCTAACTTACATCACACCTCTAATCCAGTACAATCCAGCACCTCACACACAGAAGTCGTGCTGAAGATTTTTAAACAAGAAGGCAGACAATAAATAATAAATAAATATTTCTGGACATTATGACACAGCGCCATCTAGTTCCGAGCTAAGCAACGAGGCTTGTGTTACGGATACTAGTTGGTTGATATACTACATATATACTTTGTTTTTTTTTTTGGTAAATATATACATCTATATATATAAAAGGAGAAGCTGACTGACTGAATGACTGACTGACATATCCACGCAGGGCCTAAACTATAAGGGTTAGAAACTTGATGTTTTGCACAGGGATTCCTTTTATAACGTAGGGGAGCACTAAGAAAGGAATTTTGAAAATTCACCCCCTAAGGGGGTTAAACGGGGGTTTAAGGTTAGTATGTAACTTTGCTGTTTTTGAAGTTATTCAATTGAAATTCAGTTTGAAGGTTTTTCATTGAAAGTTATGAAACACGTGTAAAATGTTTTTTCAAAAATCATCCTTTAAAGGGGTAAAATGGGGGTGCAAAGTTAATATGAAATTTCTTTGATTTTCAATGAAACTTGGCGAGTGTAGTCTTTGTATGACGTAGGTATCCGATAAGAAAGGATTTTCCAAAATTTTGCCCATAGGGGGGGGGGGGGATAGGGGGATCAAGTTTGTACGAGACAACGTGATTCTTTGGTCCAATCTACTTCAAATTTTGCATAAACATTCTTTAACAGAATTGATGGAAGACGTATTTCGTATTTTATCGAAATTCAATCCCTGACGGGATTAAAAAGAGATAGAGAATTATGTTGGAGGTGATATCAATACTCCTTAGTGCTTTTGATTTAAATTACTTTTTATTTTGAAACATGCTTCAAAACTCAATCCGATTTTATTCAAAATAGGTTGAACTCACATAAAAGCTTGATGCAATGCAAATATTTTATACTCCTTAAAATTGGAATTTCTGTTTGTAATTTCATATATAAAAGTATAGATACGGTAATTAGCCAAAAAAATAATTTCTAAAATGTTTGTCTATCTCTCTCTTCGTTCCTTCTAATTGCTGCAACAGCTGGACCGATTTTGTAGGGAATTTCACCACCGTTATAAGGAGTAACTTAGGCTACTTTAATTTAAGAACAAGAAACGAATTAAAGTTCCGTATGACTTAAAAACGCGGGACCTGACCAATGCATGAATATGAACATTAAATTTTTCGTTAAATTTTACGCGGACGAAGTCGCGGGTAACAGCTAGTATTATACATAGAAACATCAATGACTCGGATACAAATGTTCATGCTCATCACACAAAACATTTGCCCCAACCGGGATTCAAACCCGGGACCCATAGCACAGAAGGCAGTGTTAACTACCGTTGGACTAATTGTGCTCAATAAAAAGAGTTAATATAGGTACATCAAAATATTTGTGTAAATGATTTACAAAGCTAGGGAATAGGGATAAATCAGTAATTCAAACTATACTGTAGGTAGAATGACGAATATGTATCCATTGCTTTACCAGCCGCGAGACTAAGCGGACGCGTTCTAGTATTCGCTATAATGATATATCTCTAAACAAGTACAATAAATATTTTTTGCGACGTCAGTCGAAAAAGTGTGTCGCGTGTGACTTGTAGGTTGCAACTAACTAAGTTACCTACTTACTAATATTGTGCAAAATGTATTAACCATTGTATAGACAATAAATAAAGTGTTTCGGCTATGTCTAACCCAGACTTCAGCCCGTTTGGACGTAGCCAGTTAGTACGGCGAAGCCCTCCGCCGACGCCTACCAGACCATTACCCCCGAGTGCCCGAAATGTACCTGAATCCACGGTCAGCGATTTACCATCTGAAGTTATTCCTACGCCGGAGATCCAGAAATGGATGGGATCGATAGATGGCATTCTGAACGATATCTGCACTATTGTCGCTGAAGGGAAAATGAACTCAGAACAGAAGCTCCGCGTGTCCAATCTTTGCCGGAAAGTTTCAAATGGCACATCACAGATGGCAGTTCTATACCAGGCGCTAAAACAAAAAACTATCCAGGCCCACAGCACGATTCAGCACCTACAGAGTCAGCAGAACGTTGCTACTTCAATACAGCAGTTCAAAGAAGTTGTTGAAACACAACTAGCTCCCACAGAAAAAACTTCTTACGCTACCATGGTGAAGAAAGGAGCAGACAATTTTGTGCGTCCTGCAAATTTAAGTTCTGTCGCCATATATCCCAGCGATAAGACCAAAACCAGCGACGACACTAAGTCTCTCGTCCAAAAGATCATCTCACCAGGAGAACTTAGGCTGCATGTCCGTGGCATGAGAAGAGTGAGAAATGGGGGCGTTCTAATCAGCACTGATTGTAAAGGCGACATAGACAAACTTAAAAATTCAGAGAAACTAGTTTCGTCGGGCCTCACAATAGAAGAACCTCCTAAACGCCGCCCTAGAGTAGCTATAATTGGTGTCCCTGTAGCCCTTACTGAAAAAGAGGTTTTTAATTGTATTTATGAACAAAACCTCTCTGACAAGTTGCCGAATACAAATCGAGAGTCATTTATGGAGAACATCAAGTTGAGCCATAAATCAGGCAAGAAAGACCTCTCTACCTGCAACTATATTGTACAAGTAACTGCTAGTATACGAAAGATGCTGATTCATCAAAGCCGAATTTTCATAAACTGGACATCATGCCCTGTGAGAGATTTCACTATAGTCACCAGGTGCTTCAATTGCCAACAGTTCGGTCATGCGGCCAAATTTTGCCGAGAATCAAGTCCTACATGCAACCACTGTGGGGAGTCTGGACACTCCTTCAAAGAATGCACTGCAGCATCTACTTCTCCGCAATGTGCGACATGCAAACGCTTTAAGAGGAAATGTGACCATCCAACAGGTGATGTAAGCTGTCCCGCGCGCATATATGCAGAGGCGAACTATATTAACTCCATAGATTATGAAGGGTCCTAAAGCTGACATTGAATACTTTAAGTAAATTAATCAACTTTGTGAAAATTCATCGCTTATTGATCATTAATTAACCTGTTTTACTAACTACAAATATAATAACCTAGAAAAAAAAAAAAAAATGTTTACGTAGCTTTATTAAAACTAACATGACTAATGTTGTAATTTGTAGTACACATGTACTTGTCCCACTTTATTATAAGCTGACCATTGAAATATCTGTGCATCACTGAATTTCCGTAAACACATCGATGGCAATTATTATGTATTGTTTATTTTATTTTATATTTTATTAATCATCGCATCGCATCGCATAGTTTAGTCTTATTTCATCTATAATAATAAAGAAGAAAATTGTTAATTTAAATTCTAAGGAATAGTATTATATTGCTCATAATTAATTATCATGTAAAGTGATAGCCTGAGACACAGGTTTCTACTAACCTAGTTCAGGCAGGTCGCGACATATATCTAGAGTTACGAATATTGTTATCTTGTATGCACCTTTAAAATAAATAATTTAGTTTTTGTGATTATTAAGACACTAATATACGCTACCTTACTATTAAACATTATTGCTAAAGAAATGTACACCTTTTTTGTAAAAGAATTTAAATAAAGATTATTATTATTATACATATTTTGATAAACACGTTGAGAAAATAATGAAAACGTAACGACTAAGTATAATATCGAATATAATGAATTCGGCTATAATTAGACATTCCTGGACATGATAAGTGTGGGCGTGAGGTGTGTATAATACCAATAAAATGAACTCATATAAACTATTGTGTTCGTATTATATTTTTCCCTGATGCTCCAGGCGTAAAAGCGTCGGTACTCAGACTTTAATTATACATTACTTGTAAAAGTGTCTTTAAAAAAATCTATTTACAAAAATAAACAATCATTCAATCAATCATTCATTAATTAAACGAAACAATTACTTATATATATATAATTATATACCGATAATTTATTATTTATGACATTAATTATTGACATAATTTTGAGTGCGGGAGAATGGAATAAAATAAATTATGTACATTTAGACGAATTATGAAAAGAGAAATAATAAATAAAGACTTGTTCCCAAAACATATTCAAAACATACATATTTAAATTGGTCAATGTATTACGTTTATTTTTGTCTCAAATTACTTTACCCTGGTGTATTCGGCAAGTTATGTTAAGCTCTTTATCCCTTCTTTATAAGAAAATATAAAGTATAAGTGACTGCCTAATAAAGTTTATCGGATGTGTGTACCTCGTGAGAATATGTCAGGACATTATTCCGAGGGTACTCCCTGCGGTCAAAACTTTATGCTTAACTCTTCAAACTCATTGATAGGCACTTTCCCCTCTAATTTTACCGTAAACAACTGTCAGGTACAAATGTTGTACAGCTCTTTGCTTATTATTATGGTTGGCTGTAACTAGAAATACCTAGGGTCTACTTTACGTCCTGCCTCCTTCCCCAAGTTATCTGCCCTATTTTAAGACGTTACTTTCACAACAAATTTTGTATGATTAAAAATTGATTATAATATATTATCTTCAAAATTGAGACGTATTTACAGTAAAGTGTTATAAATGATTTATAATTCATGTCAGCTAGAATACGTCCACTGCTGGACATAAGCCTTCCCAACGATTTCCACAACGACAGGTCTTGCGTGGTCTTATGTTTTCAGGTTATTAAATTCACAATATTGTAGACACAAACCTTCAACTATTAGGTAATAATGTTATCATGAAGTAGTCCCATATGCAATGTTGAAATATATTTCGTAACATCGCTCAGGAATAAAATATTTGAATAGTTGCGCCCCTTTGGTAGCTTGGAACCTATCCGTAGAAATATCATTAATTTATCTTGTCGCTTCAGTGGCGGTTCTGTGAAATAAACGTCATTAACTCTGTACTAGTAACATCAGTGTAATGTCTATTTCAGAGTACACAGTTGCTCTAAATACTTGAAGACCTAAATATGTTACAACGGCAATTTAGCGTTCCTTTTTTAACGTTCGGCTATTTAAATCATAACGCTGCTGTTTGCTTACAAAATAAACCGCCAATTAACCGTTCTTTGCTCTTTAAAATCACTACCTTTGCATTTTTATTTACTGTACCGTATTTTTGTAACGTCAAGCTCATTATTTGTGAATTTACTATTCAAAACAGCGCCTATAATTATTTTAACTATATTTTTGGTCTTTGGATCAATAATACATAGGTAAATTTTACTTTAAAAATCAATATAGGTATCAATATACATCGTTATTAATCTGTCGCTCTGTAAAACAATTCTTCTTTGTTTGACATTAGTCTTCTACAATAAAAACTCGTTGAATTGTCCATACCATATATATATCCGATTTTTTCCTTCATTGTTTTAGGCAAGCAATAAATTATTAGTAATTCATTCTTGTTAAATAATGTAAAAGTAATATAAATCTTATATATAAAAATCTCGTGTCACGGTGTTTGTCGCTGAACTCCTCCGAAACGGCTGGATGGATTATCATGAAATTTTGTGTGTATACTTGGTAGGTCTGAGAATTAGTCGTAGGCTATTTTTTATATCTCTAGGTGGTAAGAATGTCCCTCACCAGATATTTTTTTGTTTTTTTTAAAGATTTAACATTAATAAATACTTATAACCCTAAATTTCAACTCCAACATCACATAGTTAATTTATTTTTTTCCAGAGTTAATACATAAGATTTTTATTAAAAAGACAAAACTAAGAAACATTTTCAAAAGTCCTTTTGACAAACCTAACTCTACGATATCATAAAAGTAAAAAAAACAGTCAGACGAAAAAAGACGAAGAAGTATTTTATCATCTAGTAGAAATAGAACCGCAGTCAATCCCACGCCGACAATATTCTCGCACGTGCTTCGGTCACGAGCTCGGTAGGTTTTATTTCTAGTCTGCGATAAGAAAAAATCTAACTCCTTTAGGCACGGACACGCTTTGTGTTAAATTAAATGTGATCTACCTTATTTATACAAAGAAACATGAATTTGCGACACTGTTATATATTTTATACACCACACCAGATATGTACATATTTTTTGAACAAGTGATGATCCGCATATTTAAAAACTTCTGTTACATTATATATATATGTTTATTCCAGAAATGTTTTACCTAGGGCAAGATATAATTGTCCTTTAATTTAAGACACTGGACGATTTAGGCAACTAAGCTAGGGTGTCTTATCACATTGTTCGTCTAACACTAACGTCAGCAACCTAAGTCAAATTTATCTTTCACAGTAAATTATAGAATAAAGTTGTGTTCAGACGAAACCTGTGGCAGTGTTCAGTTAGATTCAGGTTGATTGTACACAAAGTGGGTTTAATTTAGTGAAGCACCGAGCTAACCCAGTTACTCCAGCATAAGTGCAGTTAATTTTCGAGATTAGCATTTGTGTGAGACAATTAGTCGTGAGTAAACTTTAAATACAGCTTTTGAATAGACTTATTGCCTTGCTTGGGCGCTTAGCCGGAGACCGACTAAAAACTGAGGGCAAAAACTTAAGCTGGTAAGTACACTTCTATTGAACGGAGTGAAGCGTTGCAATTACGTTAGTCCTCTCCCGGTAGACGCGCCCGGTCGCCCGGGCGCGGGGCGGGCACAAAGACTCGCCCTTGCTTTCATTTTCAATCATCATTTTGTTCAGATTTCTTGCTTATTGCATTCATTGTAAGGAAGTCTTAATACCGCGGTGCTTTTGAATTAAGTACGTCACAATTGATTAAACTTAGTGCAGCGAATAAGTAATCATTTATACGATATCTAGATTTTCTCTAATCTTTAAACAGTTTGTTGTGATCCACTTATACAAGTAATTGTATCGAGAAATTATAATAAATTTAGAAAATACTTTGATGACTGATCTACGTAATATTATTGTACAGCCACAAGGCTGGTCTGAGCTGGACTTGAGATGTCAAATGTTAAGTATTTGTGCAGTAATTTCGTAGGTTGGTATTTAAAAACTTATTTCAAGCAAAAGAAATACACACATATATAAATTAACTAGCTGACCCAGCAAACGTTGTTATACCACATTATAGGGGTTGGTGGACAACCCTTATCACTAAGGGGTATGAAAAATAGATGTTGGCCGATTCTCAAACCTACTCAATATGCTCACAAAATTTCATGAGAATCGGTCAAGCCGTTTCGGAGGAGTACGGGAACGAACATTGTGACACGAGAATTTTATATATAAGACTAGCTGACCCAGCAAACGTTGTTTTGCCACATTATAGGGGTTGGTGGACTACCCCTAACTTTGGCCGATTCTCATAGATACCGGATAAGCACAAAAAAATTCATCAAAATCGGTCAAGCCGTTTCGGAGGAGTATGGCAACGAAAACTGTGACACGAGAATTTTATATATTAGATTTAATAAATTTGACGCTGCTATATTATTTAAGCTTCGATAAAAAAGTTTTACATTAATTATTGTAGAACATATATAATATCCACCATCTCGTTTGAGTATTTGAACGTATTACTAGACTAAACATTGAACGGGAAGAAATTGTAGGTGTAAGTGCAATCTGTATCCTTACGTATTCTGTTCACGTGCACAGTTCCCGCAAATACTGCAATGTGAGACGAGTTTTGTCGCAGCGAAATCTGACTAGGCTTTGGATTATAGGTACATATAGTATGTGCATGCACAAATTGTTCAATTTACACGTTTTATGTAAATAAGAGCTTAATGCAGATGCATTGTGTTCAATTTTACAGAAAGTAAATGGATTTAAAAAAAGACGGTGTAGAGTTTTAGGGACTTTAATGGGATTACACAGCGGTGTTTTCTGTGAACCGACTTCCGAAACAGGAAATATTGAGTTCGAGTCGTAGGTCACTTGGTCTGGGTTAAAATAAGGGTAAGATTACTAAAGTTTTGAAGTGAGGAACAAATCCGCACAACTGATTTATGAGAAAACATCCACAAATTGGCGAACATGAATACATGCCATTCAACAAATATTTCCAACCTATAGTTTGGGACTAAATTCCCCTTTATATATCAATGGATGCACATATGCACGGAGCGTGAAAATTCAAACATACGAGGCTGTATCTATCTATGTGTAACAGTGCCTTTATCTGTGAATTCCTAGTACAGGTATTTACTACATAGGCTTTGAAACATTACCGTGAACAGATTCCAAATGTCGCAACATCTCGTATATAATACCTATCCTATCAGTTTCAGTCTCGACGTATGCTAATGTCTTCCCGTGACGTTAATAGTATTGAGAGACAGATCGTTGCTCATTTACAAAATATTAGCTCCTTTAATTGGGAAACTTTCTTCGCATTACCTTACGTAACTAGCAATTAGATAGCTCCAAATAGTTTATCTCTTAGTAATAAGGATTTATGTATGTACTGTTCTCTTCAAGAGTGTCTTATTTTGAAAATAAAAACTACCTGTTGAACAACCTGTTTTAATGATATTTAATATGCGTGTGTTTTAATATTTATTCGCGGCATTTTTTTGTTGTGTCAATAGTACCAAGAGCAACGTGAATATTAAAGTAGGTAGATACATAAATATTTAATTAATTTAAATATCACCTACCTACGTAGATAATGTACTTATTTATTTAAATGATTATAAGTCTAAGTTAAAATTAAAATAATTAATTACGCAGGTGTCAATGGAAAATACCGAGACCGAGGTCAGGTGTATAATACTAGTAACTAGCGTCCGTATTAGTGATAAGATTATTGTAGAAAGGATGCAGAAAAAGTTCTAGGTTCTTACAGTTCGAAGCGCGTAGTTTTAGACTCCTATGATAAAAAAGTGTGAATTGCATGTGTTGTTTATATTTATGGACGTTAGTGGAACACCATTGAAATTAAAATACATTGTTATTAAAATATAAAATATTTTATTCTACGTTAATCTTTATACATCGCACGTCCTGGTTATCGTTGCGTTAAGCGCTAAAAACCATTTTACGACAGGCAAGTTGTCACAAACCACAATATTTAGGTACTATATAATATACATATAATGTAGGCAGCAGAACGCACATGCAAAAAAAAACAAGATACAGCTTAGTTAAAAGTCCCCCTAGCCAAATAAAGTTCAGTGCAAACAAATTACCTAAAAACGTACTTAGGGTTATTCAGAGCTCAAAGTTTACAAACTCAACCAAGATTTTAATTACGTTACCAGACCTAAATGTAGGTATCAAACGTAGGAATATTTAATTTAATACAAGAATCTTAAAAGTACAAGCAGATAAATAAGGTCTCTTGTTGACCAGTGTTAATGAAACGCAAACAATCCCTGAGTAAATTCCGCGATGCAAACCCGCTACAAGTTGTTCTACTTCTGTACGGAGCACAACACACTTTGATGTGCTTCTTTTGTACATTTCATGCGGAATTGTGGCCGAACGACTTAATTAGGTACTTAGATCCGCTTTAATAATACATTATTTATCTAAACAAATCTATTTACATTTTCTCAGCTTCGTTTTAAGCAATCAATTTTTGATTGAAATAAAAATATATTTTCTTTGGATTTTATTTTATCGCGGTATAGTTAGTTATTATTATATTATTTAACTCCGATGTTGTCTATTTGTCAG
The DNA here is from genome assembly GCA_905163465.1 of Craniophora ligustri. Classification (NCBI taxonomy): domain Eukaryota; kingdom Metazoa; phylum Arthropoda; class Insecta; order Lepidoptera; family Noctuidae; genus Craniophora; species Craniophora ligustri. The sequence continues at coordinate 8,173,842 of LR990965.1, read as the reverse complement.
TCAGCTATGGAAACTGATTATTTATGTAAGAGAGGACTCAATATAGAAAACAAATCCGTTAAAAAGTTTTTTTTACTTATCAATCGTCATCTTAAAACCGAAGAAAGAATAGAAAAATAGCAGGAATGCTAATGTGGATCGAACACTACTGCTTAATAGCCTTAATATTTGATCAGATTCATCACTCTTACGGCTGTGTTATAGTTTAATCCTACCATTTGATAATCACCTTTTTTATTTTACACAGTTGAACATCTATTCGCAGTAAAGGCGAGTATCTATCAGTTAACATGCATTTAAACAGTGCAGTCGGAATGACGTAAGCGTTTACATTGTTAGTGGTTGTCGGCATAACACAACACAAATTCGTTTCTGCAATCACGGACGTGGACGTTCGAAATCTGATTTACCGCTGATTTGTGGTCAGGTGCGGCCGCGTACATGTACCTACTGTGCGTACCTACCCTTACATATAGCACGTCCCTACTACACAAACCGAGTTATGTTTGTAATCCAAAAAACAAAATGTCTAACTCATATTACATGTCGTTTCACTTGAAATATCGCCATGGAACGATTTTATCACTCGTGATGATGTATCCTTTATTGTTGAATACATTACCAGACTTTGTTCTTTAAAAACCCTGAAAAATTACTCTTTTAACGACTTTCATTTTCCCCGTTAGAATGTTGATGATAAAAATAACAGCACGAGGATATTCGGTTTCAAAGATATGTTTACGGTTCTATTTTATCAAAGTCTGCTCTATGTTCGATTTTCAAATAACGAGTCACGAATATGTTTGCACCTTCATTCTCGATGACCTGATTGTGTAAAATAGAATCACCTAAAAAATGTTTCCAATTGAGGTTAGTCGTCTAGTTGCTGTAAACAATAAAAAGAAAAGGTAACGGTTGCCAAGAGGTATTCAGTTCCGCACCCGTCTGGATTGTGTTATAGACAGAAAACAGAACGTCGAAGTTTGGTCGGAATCTCTACGAACTGTCAAACCTGCTTCATTTACGGCGAGCCTAGTTATTTACGTCTAAATTTGTCTAGTGCAATACACATTAAGTACTTTTAAGAACTTTCAGTCATATCTAAGTTTGCCTCGTAAATCATAGAGTACTTTGTATTGTTGAAGTTTTAGCCAAACGTAACTTTAACATGCCTACTTAAATGTTCTCAAACTGTAATACAGTATCATTTTGTGAAACGAAAAAAATAAGCACTCTGATAATAAATTATGAAAGAATCTTTGTCCAACAGTGAGTTGAGGTGAAAATAATGATCGAACTTGGAAAACATTTACGCGAAAGATATTATGGAACGATTATTGGTTATTGCGCAAAAGTTTCTTTGTTCGACTCATGATAATGGGCGAGGGAAATTATGAACAGACTTTTCTTGTATTTGTATGGACGAGTATTCTTTACAGATGTTATTTTTATTGGGGTTAAAATTGTCCTAAACTATTGGAAGTGACACATGTGTTGTACTTTAGGAAGTAACACGGGAATATCCAAGTAGAGAATTCGAGTTACCCGTCAAACTAGAGTTGGTACACAACAAAGCCATTACCAGTAGACGCGGCGTTCAATCTTATTTCCTAAGTTTAGGAATCGAAAAGTTGTTCACTAACGTGGAGATATGAGTATGAGACGATTTAACACGTGACTTTGAGAGGAAATGCAAATGTGAATTTTATTTTCTTAGTAATATTTATTGTTCATTTGTACAACGAATTAATTAACTCGTATATTTCGTGTACAGCCTGTAGCGTAACCACATGTTTATAGTCACTTTTGGTTTTACGCTTTTTGGAAGTTATCCAACATTAAAGTTATAATTTCAATTTCGTTATGGGCTCTACAAAAATATTTCTGAAACATTCTCGACGTGTTTACGGCTGTTACACCTACATATAATAAAACTATGAGCACGGTCAAATACAAATTTAATAAAGTATTATATACCTATGCAGATTGATATAGGTAATTTTGTTGCAGAATTTGCTTATAGTTTTTGTATATCCAACTACAGAGTAGTTGGTCACTATTTAGACTTACGTATAGTCACCAGCAAGTTTTCTTGGAGTTTATAAAAACTACTTGATTACTTTTTTTTCTGTGTGCCTTTTTTGTATTAGGCTACAGTACCCAAAATTGAAACAAATCCCTTCATTGGTATAAGGGACACATAGGGTCACGTCCTGCATTTTGATTGCTATCACAAATGTATGGCCAATGGACGCCCAAATGTGATTTACCGCTGATTTGTCGCCGTCTGTGACTCGCGCGCAAACATCCGCGTTATGCCTGGGTCACTATTGTTTACCTTATACGATTATGATAAATGATTGGGTGGTGCAAAATATTTACGATTTAGACATTTCTTTAGACAATTTACTTTATATATTTTTAAGCCGCATTATATTATGTACTTAGGCTTTTATTATTTTTTACTTGAGCACAGGTCTAAATTCTATCGTTACAGAATGCAATCATTATAACAGGAAACTAAGTGTAAGCAACCAGAAGCGGAACAAACAACTAGCCAAATCTATAAACTTTGTTATAATTCGGTGTACATAATATAATAGGAGGTACTTTTATATTAATTACGAGGAATTAATTATTATATTATTAGGAGGTACTTTTACAAAAGAGCCAACTAAAGACAATCCATGTAAAATATATATATTTACCAACAACATTTAATTAATATACATATAATGGAACAATCTCACCAATCAAGACAACCTTTTGGTTCGAAATCCATGAGCAAAAGTGCGCCCGCTCTGTAGCTGGGAGCCTTATAATAGCACACGTTCGGTGTTGTCATTACAATAAATACCATTATTAAGTTAATAATTACCCGAATAAAATTATATTGCTGATATAAGCTAAGCTAGTGAGGGAATAAAGTGAGTAAAACTTAGTGCTCTGTGTTTTTCGTATGATTATTTTTCATATAGGAATATAACTTAATTTCAGGCAGATGAAGTTTCATAATCCAGCTAAATACAGTGTCAAACGTATAAATCAATGAATTGAACAGAGATTCAGCCGAGGCGATTGAATATATTATCTGTTGCCATGAATGCGCTAATGTTGGAGAATTTAATCGGGGAGCGGGCGTGGGAGCGGAAGAGCCGCGTTCGTTGGATTTACGAGCGAAAAAGCTTCCGCTGCTTTCGACGTTCGCGCGAACTACCACCATTTTTGTTCATAACAATTTAAATAACTAGTGCTAAATATTAAATTATGACGATGGAAACCTGAGGTGTATTACACCCGCAGTTAACAGTGATTTTTAGGCAAGGTTCGCCGGAAGAAAAGCGTTTAGAGTCCAGTCTAGTGTTCGGGTTTTACAGGATAGCTATTTATTTTATTAATCAAATATGTAGGTATAGAAACTTCTTTCCAGAGGGGACTGCAACAGCAATCTTTTTCAGTTATCCTTTTCTAATTTATTTCACGGGTAAAGTGATACGAAACCAGTTGAGAATATAAATGTAAACACGTTGAATATGTTTTTCATACTCTACAGTTTACACCGAAAAGAGCAACGTATAAAATTTTATCAAATATTTTTATTGTTTGCCAGACGGTTGACTTCAATTTCGCAGACATTTATCTTGTACAAGTTATTTAACAACTGGAGTACAACATTTCGTTGGGTATAATTTATAAACAGCCCCTGAAAGCGCGATCTCCTAATTTGCTTTTCAGATATTTAGACGTCTCCTCGCTTAAGGGATTACATTTCATAATGCCGAAGGACCATTGTTATAGCTTGATAAAATTTAATTTGTCACAAGGAACCAGTCCTCAAACCCGAGCCACGAGGCCAGTCAAACGAACCGTGGAAAGTAATGATCACATGAAATCCCAGATCAAGAATTAAGAGTACTTTTGTTTTAGTAAACCGACCGGAATAATAGCTGAAGTTGGGCGTCGCTATGCCGACAAATGATTTGATGGGCTTCATCAGCACTCGACAACGTTCGGATAATATTTCATTTCGCGATCTATAAATGAAAAAGTTCCTCGAAACTAACTGTATATCGAGTGATGTACTTACTTACTCGATATAATTTAATAGTGTTTTTGCGAGGCGAGTCAGAAACAGCGTTGCAATCTTTGTATACTTACTATGTATATACTTTATATGTAACACTTTGTCGGGTGAAGCCCTGAATAGGCGGCCAGTCTTTTTGATGGTATTGAAAGAGAAAATGCTTATCGCACCATCGCCCGTAAATAGCCGAGTGGGTGTCGAATTCCTCTACACATGCTACGAAAACACACTTATCCTTTTTACTTAAACTGTTTTCACATCCCTTCTCAATAGCTGGAACTATTCGTCTGAGTCTTGCCCTATTGAATTTGTTGGCAGGTATGTTTATCGGGTATACCTAAGACTTACATGCATTATGCGACGTAATTTATGCAGGCCATTTTTTACCTTTTAATTTACTTTACTATAGAGTGCTCCTTTAATACATCAGTTAGAAATACATACATTCATAAACTCACGCCTTTTTCCTATGAGAGTAGGCAGAAACTACAGAATGCCACGCGCTATGATCCCTGCATAGCACTAATGCCTCATCTACATTCATGCATTTTGTCATGTATGCGCGCCGGTTACGGGTAATGCGCACTTGAGCTTTTTGAAGAAGTTAACTAATTAGGGGGCATCCTAGATTTTTCTAAGGTGCCGTTGGAAGCTAAAATTTATTGAATAATAAAAATAATAATATTCAATTATAAATAACCCATTAATAAATAATTCACGTAAGTTAGATATAAAAAACATACTCATTATTATAAATGAATTCGGTTTTGTTTTAGGTGTATGTTCAATATTAATATCGTTTTAACTACCATTACCTGTATTGTATTTGATAAATTTATGTTGGTTTATTCATTGAATGGTATATGGTTGTGAGTTCAATTGAATTGAACAATCCCTATTATATAACAAGGCTAACAATACCTAGCAAATAATTCTCACGTTATCATTACCACTTTACACTCATCTTTAAATTGAAAAAGCTAATGGCTTGGAACAAGTCGAGGTGGTTAAAATAAATCGAGGACATTCCATTTCCTGCAGTAACGCGACCTCATGATTCCGTTTTAAAAATTGAATTCCACATTATCAGTTCCATCAGTGTCTTAACTAAGAGAACCCAGTTAGCACTTCATACTGAGAACCGGTGCATGGAAAACAAAAAATATTCTTTTTTCTAAATCGTTGATCAATATTCTTATCCCATAAGAAAGTCTAATAAGGTATTCCGTTTGATAACATTTAACAAGCAAAGTTGAATGGCAAGTTTAAATCTCGTGTTTCGGCGTTATTTGGCAAATTAATTCAAAAACTTTATCTTCAGACACGCGAGTGAAAGATGTTTTTGCAGACAGAGTTTGTTACTTAATAATTCCTTGATTGTAGTCTGAGCTCTTCAAATTTTAAGTCCATATAAGTGATTCAGTTATCATAATTTTTAGGTAAGAAGGCCAGGATAGTTTTTTAAATTATTAATCCCTACCTAAGTATTTTTCAAGGATTCATCTGTGAAGGTTGTCAGACAATTTTCTGAAGCTATATTTGAATATAAAATATACAAATGAGCATCAACGATCATCGATTTGATCCACTATGATATCAAAAACTCACAGATCACAGGTTATTGAGTCCTACGGTTGTGCTTTCAGATTAGAAGGGTAAGGCCATACCTAGCTGGCTAAGTGATGAGTGCGAAGTACTAAGTTCGAAAGACTACTGGAACTTGGCGCTTACTGACTAGGTCGGACAGCAGTTATCGGCCTATCGGTGTCGTAGTGAATGCCCACATTCACGAGTCCTATGGCCCCAGTGCCAGTACGTACCGACCAGCGTAGACTATAAACTGAACTTTATAAACCTTGCACCATAGTTCACATGGTTCAGTTGAATGTTCTGAACGAACCATGTTCAACTGAACTTGATTTAGTCGGTCACGGTTTGCACGAGTTTTATTTTTTCCGAAACATTTTTCCAGAAAAATGTTACAGTCACGTTTTCAATAAAGTGTCATAGCAGCTTTTGATTGACTTTACTACCACAAAGGTGCAACGAGTATTGTGTAGCGCAACAATAAATAAGGTAGCTTATAGGTAGTAGGTACCTACATACATACCTACATATAGGTTGCAGTCTACTAAAGTCATGAAATAGAAAGTTGGTATGTTTGGATGTTTGTAACTTAATCACGTAAAAACAGCTGAAAGGATTTTAATGAAACTTAGTAGGTATATAAATTCATTACATGAATATTTAGGTATAAGCTATTTATTAAGATACTACTCAGGCGCAGCAGCGAGCAGAAGCTAGAACATTATGTAAAATAATTGCACTCTAATACTTATACCTACATATAATATTATAGTGTATTCGTACGTGCTCAGGAACCGCTCAACAGAAGAGTTGTTATGTATAGCTACTAAATGAAAACAAACAGTACCCGGATCAAACTAGCTACATTTGTAAGCCTATCTCTAATATTAAATGAGGCAGATACAAATAGGCTTCAGTATAATATCATTGTGAAATTTCCGATAATGTCAGAGTAAAATGTGAATTGTTAATTAATATCTGGCCATATGTTATAATATATTAATCGATTTTAAATGTTATTTGATAGTGTGTATACAATACGTCATTAAGCGATGTGTCGATTGTATATTACATTAGTCAACAGAAGTCATTTAGTAGCTGACATTATTGCATCATCCACTGTTGATGAATGCTGCTGACCTCGATCTTCAGCTCTTCTTACCCAGACACTGCGTCTTCGAAAATGTTGCTCCATCTGATAATCTCCACACAAAACCTCGTACCTGCTATTAGGTACTTACTAAGCTATAAGCTAAAGTTTAGTATTTGAACTTTATCATACATAAAGGCAGAATTCGTTTTCAGAAATGCACAGCTGAATTGAGTATCGAAATATCCGTATCTCATTTATAAAACATCTTGTATAGATATTCTATGAAAACAAATGTAGGTATAAGCTTTGAGAGTTTAAAAACCATTTATTCTAAGAAAATCATCACCAGCATGGAGTATCACACATTCAGCACAGTACATTTACAAGAATAAGTTATATTTCGCAATACCCAACATACCTAAACAAAACAGAATATGTAACTCTTATAAAGATTGTAGCGACAGTGTTTGCATAATTTCGCCGAACTGCGTCGAAATCCATTGCACTATATTGCAAAAAAAAACTGCACGTTTTAGGTTTAGGCAGAAATATGTAAATATGAGTACAAACGACGGACATGTATTGATAAAAACTTTGATAAGTTTCGCTATTTCTATAGGTAGACGAATATTAAAAGCGATCGTGACATTGTCCCATTCATGAATATTTTTTATGGAATATTTTATCTGACGGTTTGTGTTAGTCCAAGCGAAAACAACAAAAAGTAAACAAATGTAGATACATGTGTGTACATATATATCTACATTTGTAATAATTTGACTTGTAATTACATATTTATCTATTTATTTATATATATATTTAAAATATAATTACTACTTCACATTACAAACGAATTCCCTGACAAACTTTTATTTACAACAATTTTAAACAGGTACATTAAAATACTACAAAAAATATTAAATAATCGAAAATATGCGTTCACAAGAAAAATAAAATTAATTTGAATGTTCCTTGGATAATAAAATAGCTCTTTTATTAAACAACATAGGTATAAACTGCAAGATTTATATAAATAAACATTGTAGGGTAAGTGCTGTCTCAATCTAAAAGGAGTTTGGAATTAAACAGGTCACATTGTGAAATTCTCTAGAAACCGTTTTTAATATCTAATTTAGTCGAATCGCATTATGTATAATCAGCAGCATTCTTACTAAGACCAAAAGTATTGCCTAGTAGTGGGTTAAATGGCATTATTTTAATACGACTTATTGTAGTCTTAAGTCATGCGGTTTAAATATGTTTGAGTTTACAGCGACATTGCATTGGTCGCGCACGTCAATGCATCTGCGTTTTAAAACAAACCAATATAAAAAGGTGTGCGTTAAGTGTAATAATATAGTGCGTGCATGCGTGTGAAAAATAATATTTTCTGTTTAGTGTTATATTATTTATGTCCAGCTGTGTAAACGTGTTTTGATAGAACTTATAGAACAGATTTCTATAATTAAACATTTTACTTTTCTTGTATTAATTATATACAATAGTAACTAAGACTGTATATATGTAAATAAAAACATCAATAAATGTACGAGCGTCATTTCTACAATCATATAAGTGAGTAAATAATAACTAATAGCTTACAATAGATATGTGCTAGCTACTGCTTATTTTTAAACGGTGCCCCATCCTGAGAATATATCGTGTGTTTTGGGTGCGTTTACAAACACAAATATTCACAATGCATAACCAGATCCGGAACAACTGCCTGTATATATATTTTGCCATACATATATATTTTGTTCTGTGCGGGGATCGAACCCGAGACACGCTGCGTAGTAGATGATCATTCAATCACTGCACCAACGGTGCCGTCTGAACTAAATTAGTACAATGTATTTTTTTGTAAAATATTAGGGGAATACCTCTGATAACAACCAACTATTCTACCAAACTATGTAGGGATATTAGATTATTGACAACTACTACAGTTGCAGGTTGCAGTGGTTTCCCAGGTCGAGTCAAGTGTTATTAAGTTTTTCTATTAAAATTCTTGACTCGCCCACTTACCACACTTACCTTACCGTACCTTAGCACACCTCTGCCTAATCCTTCGGGGACAACAGGCGTTTTGTATGTATGTACGATCCATTTTTTTTTAAATTTCAGCCATGATCGTCTCACTGCAGGATAGAGAGCTTTCTGTGCCTTTGTCTTGAAGAATGAGTGACGTTTGTTGCACTATCACATTCTGTATATGCCCCGACGGCTTTTGACATATTGTGGCATCGTCGTGGTTTCTGCTCACAAGTCAAGATGTGTAGCAAATGTGACAACATTTTGGCCAACATGTAAGATGCGTTTTGCAGCGTTGAATGTCAAAATATTGCGCTCCACTTTTACGGAAAAGTCGAAGGTTAAATCCGGACTCCGTAGGTACTTAAGAATAGTATTATTATTAATAAATGGTATAGGAAATTGTCTCTATCCTATTTATTGATAATAATAAAATTACAAATTAGGTAAGTATTAGTTAGGTAATTTATGATAACTCGTCAAAAATATGAAAAAAACCTGTATCTATTTGGTATTTACTTTAAGAATTGTACGAAGTATAGGAATTCGGAAGTAGATAATAAGTTCACTATTAAAACCGGATTGGCAAAAACCCAATAACTCAAGTATTCTAATAATAAATCTTATATTACCGATCTGTGTAAACAAAGTCATTCTTGGACTGTGCGTGTAGTTATATAGACGAGTTCATTCGCACCCATTATTACGTTTATGTCTTGATACTATATTATATAGGGCTAATAAATTAGTGTTGGTTCTAATCTTTATTTACACTGATTAAAGTTAATGTGTATTGTATGAAGAAAATAGTTCAAGTGGAGGTATAAAATGAAATGTTGTTTTTAATTTGTTATAGTTACTTATTAAGTTTATGTGTGCTTTTTTAATTAAAGATTTTACTTTTAAAATAAGTGACGATTAGCTTCCGACAAAGTTATGTGTTGATAAAAAATAGTCTATGTTATTATTCAGGTAATAAATTATTTTTTTGTTTCTAAATTTAATCCATTGTAGTGTAGTATAACAACAGGATAAATTACTGTAACTTTTTAACAGATATGATTTTTTAAGAAACTGACAAACAGACAGCTACTTTTGCATTTGCAATATCAGTTTAGATAATTTTCTTTAAAGAAAACGCTAATGTAGCGTAAGACTGCGAGTCCGTCCTTCGAATCGTCGCATTTTGGTTAATTTTGTTCTCTGTTTGTGAGACACCCAAAAAGAATTTAAATAAAATTATTTCTGATCGTTAAAGTATTGTCTTTATTCTAGCACATGGCGAGAAGCAAATTTTCAAATGATTTCTGTAATATATGGTAAATCACGAATATATACAATGCATTTTCCGAAAAAATACGTTCGAGTGAAGTTTAACCATCGTTATACAATATACTATTAGTTATTCTGAAAATCAAAAAATTATATAAACTCAAACATGTTTTCTATTTGCAGATAGCGCGAGCACTTTTTTCAGTTGTCATATAAATATTAGTAGAAAAAAATGTTGAAATAACGTAATTTTTGCAAATTTTCCAATTAAATATGTATTTTTTTCTATTTTTTAGAAACACATATAAGGAATTTTAAAAATTGCCTCATATTCTTCAGTTATTGTTTAAAAATAATGTAAAATTACTTTTTAAGTAAATTGATATCTTAATTATGTAAATAAAAAGCAAAGTTAGCTATATTATCGAGCGCACAAAACTGATCGCGCCAGTGACGATCGGGCCATCCCAGCGTGAGGACGTATCGCTTTGTGTCACTACCGCGCGTATTTGTCGTAAATATAGTGTTCCCAAAATTATACTACGACTACGACATCTTGATCCAGTGAGTATTATTAATAATATTTATTTTCTTTGAAATTATTAAATTGTGTTTGATTGATTTTATGTATAAGTTTAAATATATGGAATGTAGAAATTACTCATTTTTGATACCTACGACTGATGTCCGTTTCATATCAAATTAAATTTATTTTTGTTATCTAGGAATTTCCTTTCAGATACTGGTATGTATTTATATGTGTTATTTTATTGTAGACATGGGAAGAAAGAAAGGAACGCATTACCGAGGAGCTAAACGATGGCTGACGTATGCGTGCTGTCAGTATGGACAGGTCAACTCAAAGCTGCACTGGTGCTTTCTTCAAAAGGCCATCTCAGACTTTAACCTACATAGTCAGGCTCACATAATATATTGTAACCAAAATGTTTGGACTTTAAAAGAGACCACGATTCTCTGAGTTTGTTTTGGCATTTCTTCTCAGAGGTCGTCAGTTAGGAAATGCCGATGTTAACTAGATACTAAAAAAAATATTACATGACTTGTAAAAGTGTCTTTAAAAAGATCTATTTACAGAAATAAACAATCATTCAATCATTCATCATTCAATATACATTTTATTTTAAAATAGTTGTAGAGTATCTTGCCGGAATCGTCTCCATGGGAACTTCTTGGTCAATAAAAACTTGTTGATTTTTTGATTTATTGAATTTACCAATATTTAAAAAAAAAACTACTTAGTTTATGTTGATTATGTTAATATACTTAATTTATACAAACATGACCAGATTTTTATTACTATATACCTTAAATAAAAATAATAATCAAAAGTATCAACATTGTTTGCGTGACTACTACACTCTGTATTCATGTGTGCGTGAATACTGCACACAAACAGCACCGCAATGAATTTACCTAAACTTGACCGTGTATATTTTGTGCACGGACTCTTAAACTTAGTCCTGCTAGAGCAGTATTATTTTTTTCTAAAAAGAAATAAATACAATATCGTCATCCACCCAAGATTCCGCCTATGTGGTATGTTAATATAATATAGCCCATTTATTTTACAGATGATTTTGTTATATTACAGTAATTACAGTTTAATTAAAATCCGTTCAGTACTTTTTGCCTATAAGAGTAGGTACCTACTAAACATCCAAACAAACTTTTATTATGTTAGAAAAACGTAGGTACAATAAAAATATAGTATTTATGTGTTATTATGAAAGTGTTAAGTATTTTATAACAAATATGTGGCAGTAATAACACATTTTTATTACGTGTATAAATACCTATGTAAAATTAAAACTTTACAGAAATAATATTTCTGTACAGCTTGTACGATATTATTTTAATAAATAAAAAGGAAGTTCAGCTATATATAAGTATATCGAATCTAAATACAGGGCAGCTGTCAGTATAGCTTTAAATGTTTTTTCAGACGTTCTGTATTGCGGTGTGCTTTTGATACTGACAGGCGATGTAGATGATAGTAACCTTGGCAGCATTGAACAGATGTATATTAAATTCTTATTTAATTACGTTAATATGTAATTACAATTTTATTGTAATTCATTATTCAGTTGCGCGATATCTTTTGTCATATGGTACAGTCGTGATTGTATTTAAAAATGTTATTTTATTTTATTTGAAAATACATAAGAGAACATGGAACCTGTTTGTATAAAAACTTTTTGTTAGCCGAATCGGGGTTTTTATGCAAACGGTAACTCTTATTATCATTTCTTAATCTTAAACGTAATAATACCTAATTTAGTAGAAATTTAACGCTTAAATTTAACGATTGGCTCAGTGGCTAAGCGATCAGATTGCGCATTACGGTTTGATTCCCGCACTGAACAACTTTTTTTACTGTCTACAGGTAGTTGTCATAGGCGGTCTAGGCCTTATGTATGTGGAAATCTGTGTTTAAAAAGACGACAAAAGAGAAAATTAGTGTTAGCAACGTTTTATTAAAAAAATATTATGTTTATAATCGTATACTATATATAATTTTTTATCTATTGTTTTAGGCATGTAGTGTCTCCGTTATGAAACGAAATTGAATAAATACATATTTGTACCATGGATACGAACAGCTACAGTAACGTCAACACGGATGAAGTGCAAGATGTGAAAATTTCAAGAAGACCATTTTTAAGACAGGTATTTTAAGTATTTTATTTATAATTATTTGTCAAGCAAATAATGATTAATTGTTGTTCCGATTTCTATGAATATAGGTATAACGATATTTGTCGTTTGGCTTTTGTAAACTGTTGAACCGATTTAGAAGAAATTCGATAAGGCGATATTTTGTATCCTGGGGAAGGACATAGGATAAGATAGGACATTATCCTGGAAATCATCTCTTAAAATGGGGGAAGGGGTTGGAAGTTTGCATGTGGCATCGATCATTTCTTAAAAGAGGGTAGCAATAAATAAACAAATTGATAAAAAAGTAGATTGGGCATATTACTAATTCGACGTAGACGAAGTCGCGGGTAAAAGCTAGAATAGAAATAAATCTGATTTTATAGCGATATATTGACATTATTTATTCTGACGTATCGTATTCTATGCATCACCCATGGTCACGGGCAGACTGCCTGATAAAAATTAGTTAAGGAAATCTAAGAAATCAGTTTGCATACTGTGAAATTAATTCTGTATATGTTTCAGTTATTTGTGGTCGGCGGAGTATGGATGATCTATTTCGTGCTCGGTTTGTGTTACGGCGCACCCAACGTTTTCATACCGCAAATAAGAAGAGATGCTAACTCCACAGAAGCTGTCAGCGAAGATATGGCATCGTGGTTGTGTACGTATCTATATAAAATGAGAAAGTAACTCTGTTGGTCTTTAACTTCTTCAGGCTGAAAATGGATTTTAGTAGCATTTGGCAAGAAGAGAATTTTTATTCCGAAAAAATATAATATATAAATCTTAAAGGAAAAATGCAATGCATACGAAGATCAGCTACTACTATAAAATTGTATATAGTGTAACAACAGATGTCGCTGCCAAGCCGTTAAGCCCGCCGTACCGCTAGATGCCGCTAGCAAGCCTCAGCCTAGCCGCTACGTCACTCCCCTCTCCAAGCGCCCGCCGCCCACTCTGCCGACGCTAGCCAGCCAAGGGGGGGTGAAGTAGCCAGCCAGCGTATATAAAGCCGAGCAGCACGAATGCTAATGATCTTGTTTCACATACAAATCTGTTGTAAGGGAAATCTCTGCCCAATTAAATACCAATTGATTATCTGTCTGAGTTTACTTTACATTAGTCGTCTCACTCAGAAGTGGGATTGATCTCTTTGTATTTCTCGCTCACGATGAAGCGGCGCTCTGCTACATCCAGACTTCGGGAATCTTCTAATCGACAGGATGAAGATTCCGCATCTACAAGCCGGGTTTCCGAAGACGAGAACGAAGGCCGATGCACACCACCTGCAAGAAAAATATTGAAGACTCTCCTGGCACAAGAAGTGGAGAAAGCGTTCGACGAATTAGAAAATGAGGCTCCTACCCTCATTCGTCGGAAAGATCATCGCGCTGCATCTTTGATTCCGGAATTCGACCCTGATAATGAAGAATGTACGGTGACCGCCTGGTTAAAGAAAATCGAGCAACTTGGCCAAATCCATGGTTGGGATGATAAAACAAAATCATTTCACCTACAAGATAAGCTAAAAGGGCAGGCGAAGAAATGGTACAATCGGTTGGAAGAATATGATTATACCTGGGACCAATGGAAAGAAATGCTTCTTCGTGCGTTCCCAAAACATAGAGACTACGCCCACGTCCTTGAAGAAATGCTCAACAAAAAAAAACTACCCTCAGAAAGTATGACCAAATACTATCAAGAAAAAGTGGCGTTGTGCTTTAGATGTAAATTGTCAGACATCGCTACGGTTTCCTGTATCATACGAGGCTTGCCCCTTTCATTGCAATCAAACGCGAGAGCCTTTCAATGCAAGAGACCTGATGAGTTATACGAAAATTTTTTATCAGCTCTCGATGACTACAGGACCCCTGTGACAGATACAAAATCCTACAAGGATATCCCACGCCCAGCAGACAAGAAGCCCCCCGTCAACCCCGAAACCGATCCATGTCCACGTTGCAAGAAGGTTGGGCATCTAGTACGCAACTGTCCACTGCCTGACCAACGCACTTGCTACCGATGTGGATCCCAAGGTCATATTGCGCCACGTTGTCCCAAAAATGGATCGACCCCGCCAACAAACAGCGTGAAGGAAATAAAGCTGCTTCAAAACTACAATGATATTTACATGAAAACCGCAAAGATAAACGGTGTTTTTGTGAAATCTTACATCGACACGGGTAGTCAAGTAAATGTTCTTACGAACGGAGTCGCTCGACTCCTGGATCTAGAGGTCAAACCCGTCTCCGTTACCTTGAAGGGATTCTCAGGCGGGTATATCAATTGTACCAGTGAAGTTGAATTCGAACTCGAAATCGACAACCTGCAAATGACCTGCCGAGCATTTCTTACTGACATCGAAATGAGTGGCGTGAATTTATTGGTTGGGCAGCCGGTCATCAATAGCAAAAACGTGACATTAGTTGTACATGATGGCAAGGCAGTACTTCGGAAAGAGCTCAACTTCCCAGCCAATGTGGATGTCACAGAAGACGTTTGCAGATACCGCGTGATGACTGCTGAAAAAGAGTGCTTGCCTCCTGGTGCATCCATTATCAAAGTCAACATTCATGGAAATCCGGCCGGAAATCACGTGGTGACACCTGTACGACACTTCGAGTTTCAAGGGGCGTCCTTCTCTCTGCCTTCGACGCTTCTATGCGGGAGTGAAGGCTACCTCAAGGTCATCAACAGCGGGGTGAACGACATTATGTGGGAAGAAGGGACCATCCTTCTTCGCGCCGAAAGCTGCCAGGAGCCACCTCCGAATGACAAGGTCAGTTTTAAAGCCAATATTTGCCTATTGCCGTCAGCCAAGAGTGTAGCCAATAATGCCAAAAGTGAAAATATCTTCGCCATAGGTGGTGTTGACGTAAATAATATTAGCATAGGACCCATAAGCGAATCTCATCGTAATAAGTTAATTAGTTTACTATGTCGATATGATACTTGCTTTGCTAAATGTAGTAAAGAATTAGGATGCTCGGATTTAGTGCACATGCGTATAAAATTATCTAACAATGAACCAGTTTACCGTAGGCCTTATAGGTTAGCACACCACGAACAGGAGATTGTTCGGTCTAAAGTTAATGAACTGTTAGAAGCAGGCATTGTCAAAGAATCGGAATCAGCTTATGCTTCTCCAGTTGTTTTAGTTAAAAAAAAAAATGGCGACAGTCGTTTGTGCGTTGATTACCGTGCATTAAACGCAATCACTATTCGCGATAGATACCCTTTACCTAATATTGACGAACAAATATCTAGACTTTCTGGCATGAACTATTTTACTAGCCTTGATTTAGCCCAAGGCTATCATCAACTTTGCATACACCCTGAAGATACCCATAAGACAGCCTTTGTAACACCACAAGGACACTATGAATATAATCGGGTGCCTTTTGGTCTCGCCAACGCTCCCTCGGTATTTATGCGATTAATTAATAAAATTGTAGGTAGTTTAGAAAATTACGACAAACACAAAAACGGGAATCCATCAGAAGTATTAGCATTTCTTGATGATATATTACTACCCTCAATTAATATTGAAAATGGCTTAGATTTGCTAGACAAAGTACTCGTAAAGCTGCAAACGGAAAATTTAAAATTGAATATGAGTAAATGTTCATTCTTGCAAAATAGAATTTCATATTTAGGTTACGAAATATCATCGGATGGCATTCAACCGGGTGAATTTAAATTGGCAGCTGTATCTCGATTCCCAGTTCCGCAAAACGTTCACGAAGTACGTCAATTTATCGGTCTGTGTAGTTACTTTAGAAAATTTATCCATAATTTTGCAATAATAGCCCGGCCCCTTACCGAATTAACAAAGAAGAAATCTGAATGGGCATGGGACGAACCTCAAAAATCTAGCTTTGAAAATTTAAAGAATAAACTTTGTGATAAACCGGTACTAGCCATATACAGCCCTAGCCTGCCAATAGAAATTCACACGGATGCATGCAAGTTAGGTATTGCGGGTATCCTTTTACAAAAACAAACTGACGGTAGTTTACGCCCAGTCTTATATTTTAGTCGGGTCACTACTAGAGAAGAAAGTGTTTACCACAGTTACGAGTTAGAGTCACTTGCAGTGGTAGAATCATTACGCAGATTTCGTATCTATGTGATAGGTAAACATGTCCGTGTAGTTACAGATTGCACCGCAGTGCGTGATACAATGACTAAACGTGATCTTATTCCACGTATTGCTCGCTGGTGGTTGTTAATTCAGGATTATGATATCACCATAGATTATAGACCTGGAGAACGCATGAAACATATTGACGCATTAAGTAGAAATCCAATAGATACCGTCAATATTAATCGTTTAGAAGTTAGTGATTGGTTTAGTACAGTGCAGTGTCAGGATGAAAAATCGAAACGTATTATGGATTTGTTGCAAGGTGGTTGTACAGATAAGGATATTATAAATAATTATGAGATGATAGATGGTAGGCTTTACCGTAAAACTCTTAAGGGTAATAGATTAGTTGTGCCCAATTTCGCGCGTTGGAAAATATTACAAATGCATCATGACGATATTGGCCATGTCGGACTTAAACGGTGTTTGGATATAATTAAGCATGATTTTTGGTTCTCAAAAATGTCTCGTTTTATTCGGAAGTATGTCACATCATGTTTACATTGTGCGTACGGTAAAGGAATGTACGGTAAGAAGGAAGGGAAACTATTCCCTATTCCAAAACCAACTAAACCGATGCAAACTATACATATTGATCACTTGGGGCCCTTTAGCAAAACAAAAAAGGGGTATCAGTACATGTTGGTGTTAACGGATGCTTTTTCAAAATTTGTGGTAGCTGAACCGACACGTACAGTTAATTCTGTTGAAACAATCAGGGTGTTAAGATGCATATTTAGCTTATTCGGATTCCCGAATCACGTTATATCTGATCACGGTAAGGCCTTTACGAGTAGGTATTTTAAAAAGTTTGTTACTGAGAAACAATTTAAGCATACTTTAACCACCATTGCATGCCCTAGATCAAATGGACAGGTAGAGCGTACAAATCGTACTATACTCGATGCGTTAAGGGCTACAGAGCCCAGCGAGGCCTCTCATAATTGGAACAATAGTTTACCGAATGTTATATGGGGTATTAACAATACATTAAATGAAACAACTGGTTATAAGCCGTACGATTTAATGTTTGCACGCGAAGGTAGATCGATATGTGATGTGGACATTCCCGATAGGATTCATGAGCCAATAAGCTCCAGGCGAGATAGAGCTACAACTCGCATCAAAACTGCCAGCCAGAAAATGAAACGTAACTTCGATAAAAGACGTAAAAATAGTACTATTTATAGGAAGGGTGATTATGTACTCTGGCGTCAAGCATCAACTTGTAGTGGCAGCAAGGTTAATTCAAAGTTGGATGATCTTTATTCTGGTCCCTATGTGATAGTTAAAGTGTTAGGCAATGACCGATACAAACTTCGAAGTATCAAGGGTCTTAGGGGGTACAAGAAATTCACAGGTCTCGTATCAGCTGATTCCTTGCGACCCTACCGCAGTGTAGCCCCTATAACAGATAGTGACAGTAGTGTAGACGAGCAGTTAGAAACTGAGGACCTTATAGATCTTCTCGAAAGTTAGTCGATGGCCCAATTGTCTCATACATAATATTTCTTATTTTTTTAACTGTTATAACTTTAATACTCATGAGATCGTTTCCTTTCCCATTGCGGGAGCAATTGTTACAGGATGGCCGAATGTAACAACAGATGTCGCTGCCAAGCCGTTAAGCCCGCCGTACCGCTAGATGCCGCTAGCAAGCCTCAGCCTAGCCGCTACGTCACTCCCCTCTCCAAGCGCCCGCCGCCCACTCTGCCGACGCTAGCCAGCCAAGGGGGGGTGAAGTAGCCAGCCAGCGTATATAAAGCCGAGCAGCACGAATGCTAATGATCTTGTTTCACATACAAATCTGTTGTAAGGGAAATCTCTGCCCAATTAAATACCAATTGATTATCTGTCTGAGTTTACTTTACATTAGTCGTCTCAATAGTTTTACCCTTTCACTACCTCATTGGTTCAGCGGTTGTAAGCGCGACTGCTGAGCAAGATTGGGTTCGATCGAGTTCGATCTCGAGGCCGATAACAATGTAATCGGATATTACAATTACGAAATTCTCATTAGCTCTTGATGTTAGATTCGGCTTCAGTTATTGAAAATAGTCTAACTTCCTATAATGTGTAACTTAAACCATTGTGGCAAATTGTATGTGTACAACTCAGCCGAACCTTATGGCGATACTAGCGTAATAGTGTATTCTGTAATGTGAAATGAAAATAACAAATTTAAGTCGTCAAAATAAAAATCACAGACAATAATAATATACTTTGTTATCGTGTGTTAGCGCAGTCATTCGCCCCTGCACCGCAGCGCAGTTCAGATTCAGATCGGAGCACTTAGTACTCCGCAATCACTTAGTCATGTCAAAAAAATGTGTTTGAATTGCTAGAGCAATACATCGCCATTTACTAAACTAAACAATGACTAACTACTATTTTTCTTTAATGAGTTCTTAATTTGTTTTAGCAATTTAGTAATACAAATATTTTATTTCGGCTACTTTTTATTTCAGCTTCCATCCACGGTTATGGTGCTCTACCATGGATACTCATAATACCAATACTCACTCGAAGGCTCGGCAGAAAAGTGCCGTTTATTATATTGTGTGTCAACACACTCGTTGGCTATATAGTATTTTATTTCAGTACTACAAATACAGTTCTTTTGATCAGCGAAATTATGCAAGGCATGCTTGTTGGCAGTAACATGACGCTTTTGATTGTCGTTGTTACCGAGTATACTTCGCCACGCTACCGAGGTATATTTATGACGGTTAAATCAACCATATTCTTTTGCGGAGTATGGATCGCCAATGCAACTGGAACCTTTAGCCACTGGAAAAATATTGCTCTATTGGCTTTCGTATTTTCAATACTCTCCCTTACCGCTTTACTTTGGCCTGAATCCCCATCGTGGCTGGCAATGAATGAACGTTTTGAGGAATGCGCAGCGTCCCATCACTGGTTGAAAGGATACGACAAAGACTCTGAAAATGAGCTACAAAGTTTAATAAAGTCACAAAGAGAATATCTAGCATCCAAACGGAAACAAGCTTCTTTGAGTCGACTCAAACATATCGTAGAAACGATATCAACAAGAGCATTTTATAAACCTCTATTACTTTCTATGACAGTCATGTCGCTATACAATTTCTCAGGAAAGTTTGTTTGTAGTATGTATTCTATTGAATTGATAAAAAAAATAACGAACAGTGAGTCAACTGCTTATACGGGTATGTTAATTTTGGAAGCCGTTACTATATTTAGCATGCTGATAGGTTGTGTTTTATCAAAATATCTGAAAAGAAGAACGTTATTATTAACATCGTCTTCAATAGGCATCTTGTTTCTTTTCTTAATATCAACGTATTTGTACCTGATTAAACTGTCTGTGATAGCAGAAAATAAAATAATATCATTATTATTATTGACTTTATTTTCGATGACAATAAGTTGTGGGCCTATGATTCTTGCATGCTCTGTTTACGGAGAATTGACTCCTCTGAGACATAGAAGTTCGTCGTTGCCAACTCTGGCTATATTTTCTGAAATATTGATGGCAACTGTTCTAAAAATATCACCGTATATTTTCAAAATATTTGATTTACACGGCGCTTTCCTTTTCTATGGTCTGTCAGCGTCAATATTTGCGTATTTGTTGTATAAACATTTACCGGAGAGTAAAGACAAAACTTTGCAAGAAATAGAGAACTATTTTAAAGAGCCCCAGAAACTTGATTTTTCTCGAGATTTAATGCAAGAAAAAAGTGAAAAAGAATTATTTACATTGGAGGAAAAGCCATAAAAAACCTGGGAAACTTAATAAAAAGTTGAAGAATGAAGCTGGAAAGACGTATTTGAAAAATGGAAGAAGCTCTATCATAGAAATGCATGTTAGTTGACCGACAAATTGTTATGTAAATAAAATGTTTTTTTTTGTACTTTGTTGTTCCTCAAAACGATGAATAAGCTCTCCAGGGTATGCATGTGTAATATAGCTATTTTCAATAATAAACTGATGAGAGGTAGGGCATAGTGAGATTCCTCACTCAAACTGAGCTGCCCGACTGGGGATGTACCTCCGCCTTACAGAAGACCGCAGTGAATTAACAATAGTTGTATTTCTGCGAGTGAGTTTGCTGTCAGTTTAGTAATTCCCTATTTTTAGAAACCTAAACGGTTTCTGCAGGGGTGCCGACCCGTTTAACCCGAGAAACCGTTTATGCAACGCATATGCAAGCCTTCTGGTATTGCAAATGTCCATGGGCGGCGGTGATCATTTACCATTAGGTGAGCCGCCTGCCCGTTTGCCCCCTTATCACCATAAAAAAAAAAAATTTTTACTTACAGATTTCATAGAATCATAAACCAGATACCAAAAATAAAGAATATATTAATTTATACACATTCACATATACAAAATGGTTTATTCTAGGGTATAATTACTTGAATCTGTATATAGAAACTCTGTATAGGTATAAATATGTAATAATATGTAGGTACAGTTACCTACGGAAGATCTATTTGAGTATATTAAACAAAAATAACTCCCATTAACGAAGAGTTTGTCAAGAAAGGAAGTGGGGTGGGTATGTTTATAGCGTTATCCTATTTTTTTAGCATGAAATATGAACTGGCGTCGAACAAGCTAAAGTCTCATTTGTCACTTCTACATTTTTGTAAAATCTCTGTTAAGTAATTTTTTTTTTTATGAAAGGTACATTTCTGTTGCTAATTAGTCTCCAAAATACATGTAGCGAAGTACATGTTATAGTGCTTTGGCTCTATTTTCTTTACATCTTTTTATAGCTTTGTAAAATATTTCTTATTTGTATACCCATTTGTTACTTAATTTAAATTTATTTATTACTCAAATATAACAAGGTTAGATTTTTAGATACAATAATTTGTTGTGGGACAACATTATTATTTAATAAACGATGATATTTCTTCCACGAATTCAAAGACACACAGGACATTTATACCTGACATTCATGTATTTCTTGAGGTCAGGGGCTAAGAAAATTGTAATATCAAGAAATTGTTCTCTTAGAATCATTGAAGAAATCTAAAATCTACTGTGATAATGTCCTTTAGCTTATAGTGTCGCAAACAATTCTTTTGACATTTAATTGCTGTTAACTTTTATAAAGGGTAAGGATTAAAAGTTTACGATTGTATCTTTACTATCACTTATTTATTTCTCTAAGTAGATAGTAGGTAGGCACCTACTTCTTGTATAAGAGAAAAGATGGTTCATATAACACATAATTATAGCAACATGAAATTCTATCTGCGCCTGTTGTCTCCGATGGCTTAGGAAGAGGTGTACTAATGTACACACACACACATTTCGCCGGTATGTTTTGAGATCCCACGTAATAAGGTGCCAGCCCAAATTGACATCAACCGGCCACTAATCCAAACTTCGAGCTGCTAATGAGAATTTCATAGAAAAAGCTAATAACAATTTGCTGGGTCTGGGAATCGAGCGCATGACCTCATGCTCAGTAGTCGCACTTATGACAACAAGACCGACGAAGCAGTATCAATATTTAAAAAAAACAGTTGCAAATCATATCTAAAAATATTAAATTGGCTCAAAATTCCTTCCTATCACTACAAGGAACGGTAAACCACACGTTTGAGGTTCGATATTGATTCTTTGAAACTCTTTAAATTAAGTCCAAAATAATTAATTAAAACCAAACGGCGTTTGTTCGTCTCTCAACACAGTCGGGTATAGGTACAGTACGCCTACAGCCTGTCCCGAGACTCAGACGGACCCGTACAACATGTCATTCATAATTACGTGATTAGGGAAGTACCACGGTAGCTGTCATTGTTAACTTGTTGGTTAAGTTAGAATTATCCGATGTTGTGCAACTCGATGGCAAACATCAACTTAACGGTAAATCCCTTAAGAACTTATAAGAGGAAACTGGACGAACTTAATTCTTAGTTTTTTTGTTGTCTATCATAAATATTGGATAAAAGATGTTTGGTTAGGTCAGTATTGACATCTTTATATATATAAAAGGAGAAGCTGACTGACTGAATGACTGACTGACTGACTGACTGACTGACATATCCACGCAGGGCCTAAACTATAAGGGTTAGAAACTTGAAATTTTGCACAGGGATTCCTTTTACAACGTAGGGGAGCACTAAGAAAGGAATTTTGAAAATTCACCCCCTAAGTGGGTAAAACGGTAAGGTTACTATGTAACTTGGCTGTTTTTGAAGTTATTCAATTGAAATTCGGTTTGAAGGTTTTTCATTGAAAGTTATGAAACACGTGTAAAATATTTTTTCAAAAATCATCCTTTAAAGGGGTAAAATGGGGGTGCAAAGTTAATATGAAATTTCTTTGATTTTCAATGAAACTTGGCGAGTGTAGTCTTTGTATGACGTAGGCATCCGATAAGAAAGGATTTTTCGAAATTTTGCCCAAAGGGGGGGGGGGGGGGGATAGGGGGGCCAAGTTTGTACGAGACAACGTGATTCCTTGGTCCAAGGGCCTAAACTATAAGGGTTAGAAACTTGAAATTTTGCACAGGGATTCCTTTTATAACGTAGGGGAGCACTAAGCAAGGAATTTTGAAAATTCACAATTCAATTCATTAATAATGTATGTCGGAGAAAGCTATAAGTCGGTTTGATTATTGTTTGCAAGAATAAAGCACATAATGATTTATTACATTTTTCCATAGCTTAAAACCTCCTTAGTCTAATAAAAAGTAAAAAATATTGTTATCAGTTATAGACCAATCAGAGCAGAGCATTTAGCTTGAGCGTGGTCGAGGCGCCATCTTTACTTTTGGAGGGACGCGGACAGTATTGGACATTATTGAGAAATAGCGACTGATCGAGTTGGATCATTGAGATTGAGAGTCTGAGAGATTGAAAGAGTATTAATTGTTGGTAAAAGTAAGACCGGTGCCCTGAACTCGCTGCTCGGTCTTAACTGTGCATTTTCTCTCGATATTATTATGAAGTGATAAATTGTTATTTAATCCGAATTAAAATAATATGTAGTGCAAAACCATGATCATTATGTTTGTGCTTGCAATTAACCCTGATGATGCCCACTAAATTCTTAACCACTAATGACGATGTCAACAGAAATAATGTTTCTCCGACATCAGAAGTGGGATAACTACCTTCGCTTTCTGTCGTTTTTCAATTTATATTTCAGATTTTTCATTTATACGGACACAAAGCAGATCGGACTCTGTTAATCGTGGTTCGAAATTCGAATAAATCTGGAAGCGAGGTGCAGTCGCAATAACAAGGCATTGTAGAAAAACAGAATATCGAGAAAAACTTGGTGATGTAAATACTGACGCTGGTTGGTAACGGTGGACTTTTGCTTTTGCGGATCGTGGTATACAGGAAAGTAAATTAATTCTAGTACTTATTGAGTCAAAAGTTACTTCGTTTTCAGTAAGTGATAATGTTTAAATAAAAAAATTACGAACGGAATCAAACGGATAACGATGATGGCAAAATCGTTGTACCTACTGTTGTTGTATGTTGATGCTGTTGTACTGTTGTTGTATTTTGTTTAAAAATGTTATATTATCGGAGTTTGTGCGTGTGTGACGAATACTAGTCTCTTTATAAGATACTAGGGATGATACGTACTATATACTGGTACAGGTATAAATACCCATTATGAGCTTACCAGTACGCAGACTGGCTATGTATAGCAGAAACCCGGCCGTACCCGATAAGTACAATTTTATTGTACTAGGTATCGAGTAAAACGCCGAACTAAATCGTATGATGGTACGGACTTACGCGGGTCTCTTGTCATACCCAGTACGGCGGCGCGGTCATTCATGATGCTCGCGCTCGCGGAGAATACGAAGTTACCCGAATAGTTACGGCGATTCCCGACACGCGTACGTGTAAGATTTTAGCATTTTCTAACAAATAATTCGGAGATACAAATCTGTTCCTTATTCTAATCTGAATTGAGAAGTTAATTGCGTAATAATGCTAGAGTATTTATTTTGAATTACTAAAAAGAGTTCTTTACGTTTGATAAAGATAGAGGTGATTTTAGAGTACCTATTTTAAAATATTGGAATTGGTCGACAATAATAGTAATATTATTTTAATTTTAAACATTTTTTTACGTCAGTTTATTTTCCTGTGAATATTTATGAAGTCAGATGGAATTTTTGGCGGGATTTAACTGTTATCGTGTTTCTGTATTGTTTTTGTTGTTTTGATTGTTGTGTTGTTATTTGTCTGTGTATAAAGTAATCGAGTTTCTAAAAGGCGACCTCTAAAGGTGATGATGATGACGATGACCGCTAAGGCCAGGTTTGGAAAACCTATAGGTATTTTGATATAGGGTTTTAGTAAGTACTAAACACTGGAGTCCGCTGGAGCGGACACGTCGTACACATGGATGATAGTAGATTGCCAAAGTCTTTCTTCTACTCCGAACTCTCATGCGGAAAGCGCAAACAAAGAGTTCAATATCTGCGTTACAAATACGTGTTGAAACGCAATCTCGCGGCCTGTAACATATCTACTGATGGTTGGGAGGACGGAATGAAGAGTACGGAATGGCGTCATACCGTCTACACTGATGTGGTGAAGTATGGCTTTGCAAGTCACATCAGAGCCCATCACAATGACCAACTGATCATTTAGTAGTCGTCGTCACCGGATACGGTGTGGAGGACACATATTAGTACCTAGGTACTGGGTATACGGCCATACCCATACCTTTGAACCCGGGTACGTTGCAAGGTAATGTTGCATGGTAATGTTGCGCGGTAATGTTGAAGGTATATCTCATGCCTATAAGATACCCTAGCAGCATGGTGGTTGTTAATGTTTAGGTAGACTTTGTGAGAGGCGAGGCGGCGGATACAAGGCGAGGTGGCCATAGCAAGATGAGGTAGCCATAGCAAGGTGAGGTAGCCGTAGTAAGGCGAGGTGGCCGTAGTACGGCGAGGTGGCCGTAGTAGGGCGAGGTGGCCATAGCAAGGCGAGGTGGCCATAGCAAGGCGAGGTGGCCGTAGCAAGGCGAGGTGGCCATTGAAAAGTACCTAAAATCTGTTGGATAAAAGGCGAGGTGGCCAATTATCTAAAATGTGAAACGTGTATAACGGCGAGGTGGCTGTTTCGATACTATGAACTTGATTTCGTGTGTAGCGTGTGGGCTACTAGGAGTCAGATTTGATAGCAAAAGGCGTATAGCTAATGTAAGATAATATCTTATCATCGGTGTGCAGGAGATAAAATAATGATTCCTTTGGTCAGGAGTGGCCGAACGATAACAATATCTTTTTTGCAGTTAAAGACGATGCGCAATCTTCAACATCACACGAGGGCGTGTGGTATGTCAGGACGGCCGTGTCGGAGAAAGCTATAAGTCGGTTTGATTATTGTTTGCAAGAATAAAGCACATAATGATTTATTACATTTTTCCATAGCTTAAAACCTCCTTAGTCTAATAAAAAGTAAAAAATATTGTTATCAGTTATAGACCAATCAGAGCAGAGCATTTAGCTTGAGCGTGGTCGAGGCGCCATCTTTACTTTTGGAGGGACGCGGACAGTATTGGACATTATTGAGAAATAGCGACTGATCGAGTTGGATCATTGAGATTGAGAGTCTGAGAGATTGAAAGAGTATTAATTGTTGGTAAAAGTAAGACCGGTGCCCTGAACTCGCTGCTCGGTCTTAACTGTGCATTTTCTCTCGATATTATTATGAAGTGATAAATTGTTATTTAATCCGAATTAAAATAATATGTAGTGCAAAACCATGATCATTATGTATGTGCTTGCAATTAACCCTGATGATGCCCACTAAATTCTTAACCACTAATGACGATGTCAACAGAAATAATGTTTCTCCGACATGTATATATATCTCAGCTATACCAAATAAAATAAATAAATAAATATCAATATCCTAATTCTAACCACTACTAACGATTGTTGTACGGATTGGCGGTGTAACGTCCTCACCGGTACACGGTGAGATCTAAATAATAATAAGTTAAGTACAGTTAGGTACTAATTAAATTGACCTCGGACAATAAAAATAGTTTTTTAGCTAGGGGACTCTAAAGTATTTTCTTTGTTCTCGATATATAAGTTACAGGTGATTTTGGGCATAAATATGTCAGATAGATAAGTAAGAGTACATGTTTTGATCGCAATAGATAATCAAGTACATTTTTTGAATTATATCATCAAATATTTACTAATCGAGGATTAGTGTAAACCTGAATTTTGTTGCATAAGATACATTTCAGGGTAGTACCCTGGTATCAGTGATAAAAACTTTAGGAATATTAAAACGCAATGACGCGTTATTGACGGAATATCACCTCCGACGCATTTTGTGGCGGCTATCTTGGACCAATTTTCATCAAACAGAAGAACAGAGAGAGGTTTGAGAGGTGAGTTAGTCGGGAGGACTAACTCACCTCTCAAACAAAATCAAAATCGGTTCACCCGTTCGGGAGCTACGATGCCACAGACAGACACAGACACGGCAAACTATATAGCATAACTATATAGCACCCCATCGTTTTTGCGTCGGGATTTAAAATTTGCCTTTATATCAAATCAAATAATTTATTTCAATTAGACCAATACAGGTGCTTTTGAATTGTCGAATTTAATTGAATTTAGTTGCACGGTTCCAAAAGGTGGGTCTTATGGAGAAGAACCGGTAAGAAACTCCATAGATACTCTTTTTAAATTAAATACAAATTT
This sequence comes from Craniophora ligustri, assembly GCA_905163465.1. NCBI lineage: Eukaryota > Metazoa > Arthropoda > Insecta > Lepidoptera > Noctuidae > Craniophora > Craniophora ligustri. The sequence continues at coordinate 8,146,234 of LR990965.1, read as the reverse complement.
ACAAAATTGTTGGTTTTGTTTTACAATTATTTATGTAGGTATGTAATATCAATATGAGACTCGTGCAGTTCGATGTGAAACATATGATTTATGCAGAAAGGAAATAACTAAATCCAATTTAGGTTACCATAACATGTATGAGCCGACCAGTCCCAACTGATAGCACCCGTTCACGAGCATGACGTGTGTATCGGCGGCGTCTGACTACTCAACCATGTTGTAAGGAATAAACGGACCCGACACACAATGCCACCATCAGCAGGACATTTGAGTGAGCAATTGAGCATGACAAGCCCAGACTGCCCGGCAACCGGTAGGCATTTTCACATTTTATAAAAAATAAAACAACATCAAAGCCAACAATTATGTCTCATATTATACAAGCTATTTTACTAACTCTGTAACTATTGCGTTAATAAATAATAAATTAAATAAATAAATAAATAAATATATAACAATAATACTTAAACAGTCGTAAATATTTTATTGCAGGTAAAACACACGTATATACAACAAACAACTATGATAAATAAGTATTATAATTAAAATAAACGTTTCAGTCAGGTATAATGCGATATTAACGTAATTCAACAACTAATTATCAACACAATATCCGGAATTACTAAACACCGTTGGTTAGCAATACTGAATATTTAGCCTTAGGCCTGAAGGAGAGAACAACTGCCTGCTTCTGATAACAATGGATTTTATATTGTATCTGTAATAAAATCCTTGAAAAATTAATGACGTAACCATTATATTATAGATGTTAGTTTTCTTAGCTAGTTTACATTCCTGGGAGAACGTCAAGTATAAACGTTGTATCTGGTACTCGTAGTTATTAAAATAATACATACATTCATTTTACAATGTTTAAATAGACGCAAATCACTAGAATACATCTAAAAATGGAGCACTTTGATGTATCAGATAATTGACGTAATTGTAAAACACAAAACTTATTTGTTACATACTTAAACCGAATAATAATAATAATTCTAAACTAGCTGATTCCCGCGCCTTCGTCCGCGTGCAAGTTAACGAAATAAAAAAAAAACATACTAATTTTGCACCCCCGTTTTACCCCCTTATGGGGTGAATTTTCAAGTTTATAGCTTAGGTCCTGCGTTGACATCTCAGTCAGTCAGTCAACTTCTACTTGTATTATAGATACATATATACATAGAAGATAGATAACAAATAAATAATTAATTGTTGATTAAATAAAACATCTGAACCTTCGTCGGCTTTAAATAGGTAATAATAATAAGCCCCAACTGATTTTTTTAAATTTACGCGAATACTAGATTTGTAAAATATTTTTTACATATATATTCGTGGTATGGTAACGTCAAGAAACGTCGGCGATATTATAATAGTCTGGTTTATATAATAAAACATATTTAAGAAAAAAAACTGTAAAGGTTTCAACGATTTATAATATAAAAATGTTACTGTTCTTTTCCATGAGTGTATAAAGTAACTAAGAGGGTAACCCGATCAAGTGGATGGGGTCAAGAGGATTGATTACCCACTTACTCGTCGTCCTGAAATAATGAACAATTAATGCGAGTATTTTAATTCCTCTTGTAACACAGAGAAGAAATTACATACTTTAAAAAATAGTTATCGTAAGTTACTTTGTAATCCAAAATATATTTACTCGCCAAAATTATTTAATTTTAATATCCAAAGGTAACATCTGTGTTTTCTTATCTTTTTTAAATTCAATCCTTACAGTAACAAATTAACAGCTAGAAATCTGAAATTACATAAACAACGAAGTGTGAAGCATGTTTGATTTATTTAATCAAAGATAGGGTTGTTGGATCACTCATATTATTTTCTTATACATTTAAATAAACAAAAAACTTAGGTTCTTGAAACTGATACTTTGAATTGACTTCGCATGTTTTAGAAACTAGTTTCTGAATAAATTCAGTCCGATCAACGGGTTGTATAATATGAAGATAAAAATAGACCAAGTATCACCAAAAAATAAAATAAATAGATCATACCTAATAAAAATACGACTACAAATGATATGTAAAAAGGAGACCCATGCTCTTAGTAGGGCAACCCTACAAATTTGAAATGGTCGCTCTCTGACGTGAAGAAAAATTGGGGGTACCCACATAACATAACTTTTAATGTACGAGTCGCAAAACAAATTTTTCATTTACATAACATAAGTAGGCAAACACTGCAGTACTGCTGTATTAAACGAAAAAAGAATAGCGGCCTTCTTATATAACGAAATAATTTCCTCTAGAATTATTTTACACACTACAAAGTATTTATAATAATTATCTCTGTTTTTTTATATAGCTATACCTAATATATCACCTAAACAAGTTTTACAACAAAGTACCTAAGCATGTCGTGAGAAAAATAATTTATACTTAATTTAAACCGTAATTGATAATGTTAATGTGTTTTACCATTCTACTTTATCGGTTCAATGTTACCAAGTTATAATTATTCCTGTACGCACTGTATCTACATTTTAATTCATGATTATTCAGTACAATTCTGAGTAACCGCTGTACTCCTACCTAACATTCACATCATGCTGTAAGAACCTAAAATCCGCACCACCACAACGTCCACCGTTCCACAACAACGCAACTTTTTAAGGCATTTTCTGCCTCGCACAACCACTCGGTGGAACCAGCTGATACTGGCGGTTATTCCGAACTGTTACGACCTGAGTACCTTCATGAAGAGAGCATATTCTTTTCTGAAAGGCCGGATAAATATTTGCAAGTCCGATCGAGTGACTTACCTGTTTGCCCCCTTATTCACATAAAAAAAGCAGCGTCGCCATATTATAAAAACAAGACATGTTTATTTATCGACATGCTTCGTGCACAACAGAAAAGACAAAAATAAAAAACGAAATAAGAGGAAGGGGTTCTGTTGTTCTGTTAACACCGTACATATTATTTGAAAATGTTTTCTATGGAGATACAGAACATGAACGTCTACAGATGGAGGCTTTAGCAATAAATAGCGTTACTTTTCGTAGAATGATGCTCTAATATAATATAATTATAATATTATTTAATGTAACAAAGTAAAAGCTAACTACCTTACACCTTTGTACTGCGCAAATTACGAAGATTTAGCTAATAGTAACTTTAATCGCCAAGTAAATTAAAATTGTTTTGTAACTTAAAACGGCTGGAATGTATATTTTAGATACATAAAATTAAGTTTAGTCAGCTTGAACACCGCAAGTTGTTGTGAATTCAAAGTTGGGAAAAGTGTCAGGTTTCAGCTGCTATATATACTTATACACTATACACACTAGGTATATATACTCAATGGGCTCGACATCAAAAAATAGCTACAAGTTCCATGTCTCGACGTCCACGTTATAAATACTTCTGTGTCATTAGTTACTGGCTTTCAATGAGCAAAACAAGACGCGATTCAATATGACAAACCTTTCTTTGACATTTAAATATAGTTAATTCGAAGATTTATGGACCAATGTAATCTTAATAACCCGTGTACTCTTGACCTGTGAGTGTATATATACTGAGATTTTGGGGACATACGCGGAAGTTGGGGATGCAAAAATTTTCGATGTGTTTCCTGTGCAGTTGCGGTTAGTTCGTGTATTAAGTTAAGAACTGGTGAGAATTTACATAATTGTAATTTATTATAACTAATTTATGTAATTAATACCTTCAAAACGCATCTCGACCTCACAATATTATTTCTTTCTTATTATACATAAAATTACTACCACGGGTGTTTAAGAGAATAATTAATATCTAAGCCATTTCTTAATTCCTAATTCCGTGCAACTATCATATTAGGGTAATTAGTGAGTGCGCGTTATATTGTATCCTGTTTTAGTAAGTACTTTCTTGTTATTGTGTACCTACTCCAATCAGACGAATCATTTCATAACAAGCGTCTGCCACGCCGCAATTGAATGCACGCGGTGTGCATAATGGTCGGGCCTCATTTACGCGGTATTTTACCGCGTCTCTAATACAAGATGTGAAAACTAGTGCTAAGTTTTATTTTAACAAATTATATTTTTAAAATGAAATACTATAAGTGTTCATCGTAATGTTTATTTGGATTATTTGATGATTTTATTAATTTGGATTATTATCGAAGGTAGGTAATGATTTTCATATTTGTAATCAATGCAATTCTTCGCAGTAGGTACTATTTATAATTTTGAAAGTTTCCGACCCCATTCTCCTCCCTTACATAGGAATGTATTAAAGAATTATTATTTGTACTTAGGTACCGTAATTATTATCTTTTCGCATTTTTGTGAGCTTACGTAAGAACTGTCACGTCTCCCTACCACACCTTTGTAAGAAAAATAAGACATAGTCGTCCCCCTCCCCCCCTAGATTATATTAAGTAATAAATGAATGGCCCCTAGCAGGAATTATATTCGACTAAATATGGTAATATTTTTACATAGTAACAAAATTATTATATTTGTTGTATTGAAAATGAATGAGCGTGTATTATCATATGTCAATATAATTAATCAAATAATTCTTCATGCGTACAAAGTCGTATTGTCCCGCGTTCGCCAATGTGTATGATACCTTAACAAGTCCAAGAAATTTGACTCAGTGTTAATGCAATAAAGACATCGACGCGACTGACTACTGTGATCAGGCATATTTATATAATAAATATCACTTTTAAGTCATGTGATTTTACCTAAGCACTGCATTATTTGATATAACTGAGTCTAATGTCCTAAACTAATTGTGAATATAAAACTGTGTTACAAGTATTTTTATTATTGTGTTTATTACCGTCATTTGTTGTTATATGTTTGTTCGATGTGTTGTTATGGGAACTTTGACCTAGGTACAATGTTGCATATTAAATTGCTTTCTTACGATAAGAATACGTTTACATAACGATCTACGTATGTAAGTGTCTAAAATTTATTTATTGCTTTCTCCTAAATTTTGATTTAGGTAAGTAGTTTAGAAGTACGATGAATTTATGTTGTAAAGGTTCACGTTTTATATCCCTAAATAATATTTATCATAACTTTGTCATATACATATCATAGTATTGGTAGATATTTGCTGTAGTGTGAAAATTAAACGTAATTGGAAACCTGACCTAAATTGTGATTGTTTTACATAATGTTACTTTGATTATATATTTGCTAATGTTTGGTAAATTAATTTTATTAATAATTAATTGCTAATATTATAAAACTTTTTACTTTTAACAAACAGTAAATATTTCGTCATCACAAAAAAAAACAGAATATACATTGCAAGTAGAAAAAACAACTTTTATTATAATGATCATGATTTGATGATTGAATAATAAGGTGTTTTTAAATTTTAGTATTGGTTAAATGTTGGTCTGTCGGTGTTAGTCGGTCCGTGATGGGATGTGAAGTATCTAAAACGTTTTTATTTTAATGAATAATATTCGACTCATCAGTATGTTCTGTCCTTACTCACTTATTATATATTATATACACTAATAACATTGTCGGCAATAGTAAATAAATAAAATATATGGTATATTAGTTTAAATACTTTACACACAAAAATGTTTTTCATGTGCTTATGGGTGTAAAGAGGAATAAGTTATAACATCTGTATTTACATAGTGTATTATTGTGTGCTAAAAACATTGTATTTTGTTACCAGTTTTTTTTCCGGTTGCCCAAGCGCATCATACCATATAAACATACCTTATCGACCGTAAAAATGGAGAAGAACGGTAGGGAGGGTGTCGAAACTGAGGAAGATGAAGAATGTACAACACACATGAAATCCTCGAGGCAACCGTTCTTAAGACAGGTTAGTAATTATAATATTTTTTCTAGAAATGAGCACTAAATTAAAGTACAGTCAGTGAAGAAAATGGCATAAAGGTTCTAATAACAAAAAAAAAAACGATGTTATATCGCTAATATTATTAAAAAAACTGAGACAAAATTTAATAATAAATATTGCTACATTATTAATTTACGTACAGCGAGTTTCCTCTCTCTGTTATAATAAATAATAATAATAAATATCCCTGGCCATTATGACACACAGCGCCATCTAGTTCCGTGCTAAGCAACGAGGCTTGTGTTACGGATACTAGTTGGTTGATATACTACATATATACTTTTTTTTTGTAAATAGATACATATTATAGATAAATACATCCATGACTAGGATACAAATGTTCATGCTTATCACACAAACATCTATCCCTACCGGGATTTGAACCCGGAACCCAGCACAGAAGGCAGTGTTAACTACCGCTGCACTAATTGGGTCGTCCCGTCGTGTTCTGTCAACTCTCAAATCTTAGAATGTTACACCACTTTTTTAGTCGACTGTACAGTGTAAAGTGAGCGGGAGTTATTATGATTGATGAAGTTACTTGATACCATATTATGTACATTACTTTAGCGTAGGAGTTAAAGTAACAATAATACTAAATTATATTATTTTACGGCACGACGCAATATGAGAAATTTGAAGTATTTTTGTGTTAACGATTTTAGTTTTAAATTATTGATATAATGATAGTTGAAAGGTAATCTTAATCGGAATATTGTACGCTACGGAACTAGTAATTGGCTACTTATATTTAGTATCGTATAGTTTTAAATAAATAAATATTATTAATTAGACTTCAATTTAAAAAATAATATAAATATGTATGGGTGTTTAATTACCATACTTCAGTTGTATTTTACGACTTTTAGGATTTGAATTTAATTTCTGCCTAATTCGTATTGTCAGATTTCCTGGTATTTAATGATGAAGGATCTATTTTCAATGTTGTTTATTTATGTTTTATTTATTATATGCCTTCAAGCAGGTAGGTATACTTATGTACACATGTAATTTACGAGTGAATGTATGACTGAAGTGATTACACGCTTTAATCATGATGTCATTTCTCAAGGAAATATTTAACAACATTGTTTTAATGTTTATATTATGTTTTTGTTTGCAGTTTTACGTATGCACAGTGTGCACGTCCTTATATTTTGTGCTGGGATTATGTTTCGGGGCACCAACAGTCTACATACCACAGATGAGGAAGGAGGCAAATGCTACAGAGCCGTTAACGGAAAATATGGCATCTTGGTTGTGTAATAATATTTATGAATACTTACACATTTATCGTGCGGTAAAGTGGCGCTATTTATACAGGGTAATTCGTAACATGTTAACAACAGCTTAAGGGCATTTTTTGTATAACTGCAACTTAGTTTTACGACTTTTTGAAATAACCTCTCAAATAGCTCCACTTTACTGTAAAACAAAACATAGTTTTCTATATAGTACTGGATCTGCAGTCAAGCGATATTAGTATTAATTGTATTATTTATTGTATGTATTTCGTATTAATAAACAGATATCCGCATATTTTCATAGATATCATAAAGCATTAACAAAGCACCATGCAGTATTTATAAATATGTTTATTTAATGTTTTCTTCTGTCATTAAACCATTATTGTGAAATTTTATCTAATTTAATACGCGTGTCATCTGTCGTAGTCTCAAAATAACTACATGTGGAAATATTTTATTAACGATGTTGACTAACGTCGATCTAATTTTCATTCCAGCATCAATCCTTGGCTACTGCTCTCTACCATGGGTGATCATTCTACCAATACTCACACAGTACATTGGAAGAAAAATACCATTTCTAATAGTAACAGTTTTAACTACATTGAGCTTCATCGTTTTCTACTGCAGTACTAGTCCAATACATCTTCTAATCAGTGAAATATTACAAGGTGTAACACTTGCCAGTAACATGACAGTCCTCATTGTTATCATCGTTGAATACTCATCACCTCGCTACCGAGGCGTGTTTATGATGATAGAATCGTCAATCTTCTTTTGGGGAGTATGGATCGCTAATGTGACTGGAACGTTTACCCACTGGAGAAACATCGCTATAATTGCATTCGTATGCTGCATATATTCTATGACAGCCATAATTATGCCCGAATCTCCATCTTGGTTGGCAATGAACGGACGATTTGAGGAGTGCGCCAAAGCACATCATTGGTTAAAAGGATTTGATAAAGAATCAGAAGAGGAACTTGAAAATCTGATAAAATCTCAAAAAGAGTACCTCAGACAATGCGCCACCCGCGTAAAATCCACTTCGTGGTACAGAATTCGAATCATCAAAGAAACCGCAACTGCTAAGGGTTTTTATCAACCTCTTTTGCTCTCTATGGGCGTGATGTCGTTATATCATTTTTCTGGAAAATTGGTTTGTTCAATGTACGCAGTAGATTTGATAAGTCAAATTACCTCCAGTGAATCCGCAGCATATACTGGTATGCTTATTTTGGACGCTGTTACAATACTTGGCATGCAGGTTGGTTGCGTTTTATCAAAGTTAATAAACAGAAGAACATTGTTATTATCGTCATCTGCTATAGGAATTACATTTCTGTTCATAATATCCTTATACCTTTACTTAGTTAACTTAAAAGTTATTATGGAAAACAAAATAGTTTCCATTGTTTTGTTAACATCGTTTTCAGTTGCTATTACTTGTGGTCCTATGATTATGCCGTCGACTATATTCGGTGAATTAATATTTTTGAGGTATAAAAGTTCTTCTTTGCTTATACTTACATTGTTTTCTGAGCTACTGATGGGGACTGTACTAAAATTGTCACCGTATATATTTAAAGCGCTCACTTTGTCTGGTGCTTTTTTGTTCTATGGTATATCAGCTTCTGTATTTGCATTTATTTTATATAAATATTTGCCTGAAACTAAAGATAAAACTTTGCAAGAAATAGAGCGTTATTTTAAAGAGTACGAAATGGAGGAGGATGCTGGTAAAGCGTTTATTAATGGAAAATCAGATGAGACTCAGAAATGTTGAAAGATTTTTGTGTTATTTTAATTCTAAGTATGCATTTACTGTGTAAATAATAAATGTAAGGTTAGTTTTAGTACTTTATTGTGTTCTGTTAATTTTTATTAAAATATAATGCAGATAAAGAAGTGATTTTGGACTCCTCTGTTCCTGTGGTATTCTTTAACTTTAAATTCAATATGACATTATGTGTAATAAGATAGGGTTCACTATTTATTCCTGACATGTATGGTACAGTTATATAATTCTAATACTAGTTTTCTACCTATCTATTTCATATAAAAACCTAGCAAGCGAAACAAAAATGCAGTTATTCATACATATATTTATATAGACGATAAAAGACATTACTTAAGTACTATAAGTATATAGTACTTACTACTAAAACATTGAATTATTCAATAAACTCTTCTGAAGTTTTGTCTCTAAGTCTCCAAAGTAAAATAGGTCAAGTTGGGAACGAGCCAGACTTTTAAGTTGAAGTACAATGAAGATAACCGATTCACCAAAGCCACAACAATGAAGTACCTTTTGCCGTGCAATCCCTTGTCGACTACAGCCAGGAGCCGGCAACAGGGGTTGGCTGAGCAATCTCCAAAATTCCGAGATTCACTGACGCCGTAGGTACTCAATTGCATCTTTACAGTACAGAGAAATTTTGACCCAAATAACGTGTTTATGAGCTTCATTTTTGATAGTGACGAAATAGAAAATGGTACTCGTGAAAATTCAACGAGAACTTCCATCAAGTGGAAGTTCAATCAAATATTTTGAAGAGCCAATGACCTAACGGCACTCTTTTTTATGAAATAGCTCCTGAAGTCCGTATACAAACATGTACGGTAAATTATGAAATAACGTTGAATTCAGGGGAGTTAATTGTAAAAAAAAACAGGCCGCCATGATTTTTCACTCTTATAAGGCTAATAATGCAAATATTTCAGACACGTTTTATTTCACAAAACAGTCATTTTGAATCAATTTATTAGAATTAATTAACTTATACACAAAATAAGAAAATGTCGAAATTATATATTAAGTTTTGGTTGTGTCTAAAGGTCTCACACACTTTCTAAACACCTGGTTCCGAATTCAACACCGGCAATGCTGCAAAAACTGGACACCGTTTGTACGATATTAGAACTATTCGGCGCTCTGAATCGGAAGAGCATTTTGTACCTGCATACTGTTAAATTTTTTACCAGATCGCACGTATATTTTGTCATCGAGTGGGTTTTTCTGATACACACACAATTTCTGGTATGTGGTTTTTTTAAGTGCGGATAAATCCTTTACGGACTGTACCGTCGCCTGGGGAGGCGACTTGGTCTCACGATAAAAAGTGAAAAAGAAAAAACCACGAGAATGCGTATTGGTTGATTCAAAAAGTAAGAAGACGATGTTGGCGACATTAATCCTATTATTAGCAATTAAGTACATATGTCATTTATTTACATATATAATTGCAATTGAATCACCATAACGCAATAGGTACATACTATCACATTACGTATTAAATAGCAAACGATAGTGAATGGTGTCAAATCTATCTTATATAACAAGATGAGTTATTACAATAGGTATGTTAATTTAATATTCACGGTACCAGAAAAAGATACTGTTGGAATTCTAGTGTAAACATAATCTATAAAGTCTTATATTTCTTTATACGTTCTAACATCTTCTTCGTCAATGTGAGTTATATTTTTAAATGATTTCAGCCCCTTGTGTATTCTGCAAAAGCCTCTCAAAAATAGAGCAAACTAGTTCAACCGTTTTAAGTTGACCAATGAGCATAATGAATTTTAAAGAAAATTTCGTGTTACTATATATGATAACAAAGTCACGACAAACCATGAAGGTTTGTCGTGACTTTGTTATCAAAATTACACGTAGCGTGTTATCCTATCAGTATTTTAATCTGTAACGATTACGTATGCTACATAATTAAAATATTTTTACTGAATTTGCAATAGTAAATGAATGAATGAGCTCCATTAATACAATTTCAGTAAACTCTCGATGAAAATGCTAAAGTATTTTACGTCTGGAGTTGGTCCCACTCTAATAAAATAAATTATGCTTACAAAATTGCTTACAACTGATATGCGTTCCAATGGCTTATTAGGTGGAAGATCCTATATTCGTACTTTTGCTGTCTTTCCTTCCTGGTTGCAGGATACCTCATCCACAAAAACTCCTCAATATGTAGGTATCTTCTGCTAAAGTATCTGACATAGCAACATGTCATCAGACTTGCCAACAAGCGGTGTTGCTGGGTGAAGGAATTTATATGCGTTAAGTACTGTAATATACCTGTGAAAAAAATATAAATCGAACTTAAATAAATGAATTAGACTTAGACTCGGACCTCACAATAATAATATGCAGCTAATTTGTGGCTCACAAGCCTGATATTCTGGTGATAGATCAAAGCGTTGTAAAATTATTGTTGATATGATAATCTCGAGGAAGCTACAAATGGATAAACATAGGAAATATCTTAGCGTGGTACGTGAGGTGTCGACATAATTATGAGATATGGATTCAGCAAGCATTGCACTTTTTTTTATTAAGCTGAAAAATCCTTTACGGACCTTCCCGTCACCTGGGGAGGCGACGGGGTGTGTCGGACTCCACTTGAGCGTTAACCGACTAAAAACCCGCATCCGTCAACGCCACCAACCCTATTACCGGGGCCATGGGATTCGCAAAAGCATGCACCACAACCCCGGCGGACTTCGGTTCAGCTCTTATCACTGGACCCCGGCTAGGAGAACTGCAACACACTGTTTCGTTTAATGTATTGGATTACACGAAAATTTAGTTAAAACAACTTCACTAAAATTTCAAATACAAGAAGTATTTGTAAATACTTCCTGTATTTGAAATTTTAGTGAAGTTGTTATAACTAAATTTTATACGATTTCCGGAGGCGTCTCGGCAGTATATTCACTGTTTATCATATTGTATATTTAATTGGAGTAATAAAAAACAAAACTCAACAAAAATCGTAAACGAATGATTAAATAATTCAGTGCCTTTTCTGTATCAGGCGGTAAACAGGTTTTGCAGGTTTGTTATCATAATTTAAATAAAACTACATACTCGTACCTAATATATAATGAGTTTATAATCATCACTCTTTTGGTATAGGTATTCAAATTCTATAATTATTCAATTTACTGGTATGCAGTGAAAGATTAGCGCATAACCACGTATTATTAGATCATATATATTCAGAGTTCGCTAAGGCACGCAACTTTTAGCTTTTCAGAATCAAAGTACTAAAAATAATACCTTATTTATCTCGCGCTCAAACGGTGGAAGAAAACCACGGGAGGAACCTGCATGCCTCAGAGATTTTCTTGACGTTGTAAGATTTGTCAATCAAATTGTGCTACCTGAGAGTGGTGGACTATAGCATAGTCATTCTCAAATGAGAGATGACCCTTGCCCAACAATGGGAAAAAACAGGGTTCTTACAAACGATATAAAGATCTTCCTGTTATTGGGGTAGATTAAGAAATAAATATAATACATGTATTTATAATTTAATCTATACATATATACAAATAAATAAAATAGAAGTGTCTGTAATTTCAAATTAACAGCTTTCCACTAAATGCATATGAAAGTATATACGGTAAGTGTTATTATTATATTTTTGTAAGTGTATACTTACTTATAATACTAGTGAATCCTTAGCAAAAATATAGTGCTTCTGTCATTAAAACCTAATTAAAACATTCACCTAGCCATCGAATTGGAATGTGAGTAGGTACCTACTTATTTATCCAAGTGTATGTTGATATAAATAACTGTAGTTGTTTGTTTTGATACATACGATACATGATTTATTTACAAATAGAAAAAAAAACACCGCCTCACACGCACACACATTTTAATTCAAAATACTCGTACGTGCAATTCTATAATGGAACATCTTCACAACAACATTGTTTAAGAACTGTCCAAAGCGCTTTGTTGGGTTCCGTACCGGTTGTTGCAGCAAACAGTTTTCCTTTTACAGTTTCAGTATCGAGGTTTTACGATTGTCATACTTTCTAGAATTTGAGATACTTCACTTGGAAATTATTTTGCACGGACACAACTTTAAAGAGAGTTGGAATATACATATAGAAGAAGTGGGCTATAGATATAGAAAAAAATGCATAGGCAACAATGTACATATATATTATACTCATATTTTAAACTATTGGTTTGAATAAAAAAAAAAACATTCAAGTGTTTGATAGTCCATTTAAGGGACGCTATATAAAATCACGCAGCTCCCATAAGGGGCGGAGCGACAACGAAAAATATTGTAAAAGCGAGCAAAATTTGCTGCACTCTCTTATGTAACGCAGACAAAGCTGCACGGGTCAGCTAGTGGACAATACTTGGTTGGATTATTTTGGACGTGGATAAAGACCGCGTATTCGCAATTAGGCTGATTGGTTATGATTTATAAAAAAACTAAGTAAACAGGCAAACCACATTTTATACCTAACTTTTTTACCATATAGTGCGTTGGGGTATTTTGGCGCTTGGGTAAGAAGTGGAATCCAAATTTCACACGTCATTATATTCCGCCGTGGCGCGCCATGTAAAGTAATATTTCAATGTCTTTTGTTTCAAAATATTTATTTAGTTTCGATTGAAAGGCATTTTTTTAAGTTTTGTGTATTTTAGTAGGTAGATGTATACGTACATTTACAGGTGAAGGAAAACATCGCGAGGAAACCTGTATACTTGAGTGATTTTTTTAATGGCATGTAAAGTCTACCAAACCGCAGTAGGCTAGCGAGGTGGACTATAGCCTAATCCCTCTCAAATGAGACGAGACCCATGCCTAGCACTGGGACAATAATGGGTTGATGATATAGTAGGTAGACGACATCTTTTGATTTATTTACACGTCCAAAGCAATTAAAAATATATGTTTGACCGTTTTTCATTCATATTCTTATTTAATATAATTATATGAATACCTATTAGAACATTTATTGTAGCAAAAGCTTATTTTTTGCTTCTTGATTTTTTGTCTTCTTCCACGTGACGCATAGATAATATTGATTAGTAAAAAAACATAAAAACCAGTATTATGAAATGAGGGACAGCGGAACAGATGGGACCATGTGATTCCGCTGTGTGCATTTAATAGTGTTAATTTTAGAATTTAACGTAGACGAAGTGGCGAGCGCAGCAGCTAGCTAATACATACAAAAATAACTGTCACCACGTAACTTAACATGAATTTAATTTGCATCTTAATTTACAGTCGAAGTCGTTTGTGTTAACTGTTTTATTTAGAAAATTAAGTAAAATATACAGTACATATACTTTAAATACTATTTGTTAATAAATCAGTGGTGATACGAAGATATCTGTTACTAAACTAATCCTTAGTAACCAATTCTGTGATTGCGAAAAACTACCTTTTACGGAAATCACACAGGATTGATATTGATAATATTCAATCATTATTATGGAGACGTGCGAGTCAATGCAGTTAAAGTGGATGATTCTAAAGAACGGACTGTCCCGGCTTCATGGATGCCACTTATGAGACAGGTTTGATTTTAGAACTTACCTATTATAATAATGTCAAAGTTAAAATGAGTGACTTATTAAAAAATAAAACTTTGTTTAGTATTCGTGATATATTTTTTATATCAGTTTTATTTTACATACAAGCTCCGGTCAGCTGACTGTTATAATATGTTTGTAAGGTTGCATCGTTGTGTAAATATTTTTAATCAATCCAACGACCAATTTTCTAGCTTTTCGGCCATGTACGGAAGGTGTATTTTTATTTGTTACGTCAGTTTAGTCACTATGATAAAAAAAATGTGAATATTTATTTTGAGGTATTCCCGACGGCAGACAATCCGTCAGGAGCTGCCACTTATAATAAACGTAAGTGTATGCACCGTCTATGTTTTGTCTGACGAAAAATAAGGCTTTCTATAGTTCATAAATAACAATTATTATTATGCAAGGTTGAATTTTTTGATGTGTATGGGCTCGTGAACAAGTAATAACACTTAAGCTTAAACTTGGGGATCGATTGATCTTCAAGTTTGAGCTTTGCAGGCCTCGGAGAACTTATAGAACGCTCCGTGCCTCGGCATGCCTAGCCATTAGCTTTGGTTGTCATACCTATCAGGATAATTTAATAATATAATTTATATACTGTTCAGTACAGCTGGCAGTTGCTTCGTGTAAAATTCAAATTTTCAGCTATATTTGTTTGGGAAACCAACCCCAATATAGTTGTAAAGAGTCAGAGAGTAAAAAGGTTGATGCTAATTTCGAACATTGATTTGCAAATGGGCTTCCACTTCTGTAAATCAATGTTAACAATAATAACATATTATTTCTACACTACGTTTACTATTTAGACACAGTTACTGATGGTGGTGGATGTGAATAAATAATGTGCATTTATACAATGTTCTTATTATAGTTCCATTTATCGCCTTGCAGATATTCGTGTGCAGCGGTGTCTGCTCAATATATTTCGTACTTGGCTTGTGTTTTGGGGCGCCTACAGTGTTCATTCCACAAATTAGAAGTGAAGGAGATTCTACGGCCGACCTCAGCGATGATATGGCATCTTGGTTATGTAAATCTCTTGTTTATTACGTTATTTCAAGTTGCAAAGGACTATATAGGTTTGTTGGCAAAATACTAATACTCCTTTAACCTCTCTAACTTTTGAAAATATTAAAAAAAAACATTGAAATAAACTACTTTTTACGGATTTTATCGCGGTATATTAATATTCTTTTTAACCCGACGTTTCGGATCCCTTACAGCATCCATGGTCAAGGGCCGACTGAGGTGTTGGTCGTCTTGAAGTTATAATTACTAACAGCTACCTTACATTTTTAATTATTATTGACAATCCGCTTTACACAGAACGAGCTCACTGTGTCCTTCGGACGTGCAGTTTGGTTCTTGGAATTAGATTAAATAGAATCATTGATGGGGTTCCAAGCAGGTGGTAATACCTAGCCATCTTCTCTATTGAAATTTGGGTGTTTTTTTAATTTCAATGGCCTCACGAATCATCAGTAATTACTATATTATACTATGAACTCAACTACAATTTCATTAAATATTATAAAAATATTTAATGAAATTGTTGATTGCAGTAAATTAGCTAAAATAATAGCTACGAGGAAATTTTAGTCCACTTGTCAGATTACACAAATTTAGTGAAAGTTTGCTTTGTGTAAAAAAGTGAAGTACTTAAAAGGAAACAAAAGGCAAATATAATGAAATAAACTTATTTCCTTTCCAGCTTCCGTGCACGGGTACAGCGCATTGCCGTGGTCTTTATTATACCAGTACTTTCTCAGCGTGTGGGACGAAAAATATCGTTTTTAATCGTGTGTGTAAACACTATAGTTAGCCCTATAGTGTTTTATTGTACCACTAATGTACAAAAAAACAAATAATGTACAAATAGCACAACTACTAGTAAGTGAATTAATGCTGGGAATGCTTCTCGCCAGCAACATTACACTGTTGACTGTTATCATTACCGAGTACATTCACCGCAATATCGAGGCGTGGCTCTTACTATCAAGTCAACCATTTTCTTTTGGGGAATATGGGTTGCAAATGTTACAGGAACATTTCTCCACTGGAAGAACATCGGCATTATCGCGTTTGTGTGTTCGCTGTACTCTCTAACAGCCGTTGTTTGGCCCGAATCACCTTCTTGGTTAGCTATCAAAGGACGCTTCGACGAGTGCGCCGCGTCACATCACTGGTTAAAAGGATTCGACAAAGACTCGACAAATGAACTCGTAAATCTTATACAGTCACAAAAGGAATATCTCCAAATACGAGCTCATCGAAAAAAAAGTTGGAAATGTCAGTTTAGAAGTATCGCAGAAACAATATCATCGAGAGCGTTTTATAAGCCTTTGCTCTTGTGTGGGTCAGTCATGTTGCTGTATCACTTTTCCGGGAAGTTAGCGTGTGATATGTACGCCCTGGACTTGATAAAAATCTCCGGCAATGAATCCACTGCTTATATAGGTATGCTTATATTAGATGGTGTTGCAATAGTCGGTATGCAAGTTGGGTTAGCGTTCGTCTTTCGACGAACGCTGTTAGTGCTATCCTCTTTGATAGGCATAATATTTTTGTATTTATATTTAATAAGGTTAGGTGTAATACTTGAAAATAAAATTTTGTCAATGTTCTTGTTAACGTCGTTTTCGGTAAGCATTAGTTGTGGACCAATGATTTTGCCAGCTTGCTTGTTTGGAGAACTAATATTTCTGAGGTACAAAAGTTGATCGTTACTTTTACTTACACTTTTTTCCGAAGCATTGATGGGAACCGTACTCAAAATATCACCGTATACATTTAAAGTGCTGACTTTACGAGGTGCTTTTTTATTCTATGGATTTTCAGCGTCTGTTTTTTTATTAATTATATACCTACAAATATTTGCCTGAAACGAAGGATAAAACGCTACAAGAAATAGAATCATTTTTTGAAGAGCCTCTTAAATCAGATCATATTTCAGAAACATTGATGGATGACCATCAGAATATTGATAGAAGGCAACACAATGAATCTTAAAACTTCTTGTTCGTCTTCAGGTTGTTTGAGTGATAGTGCAAAATGTTTACTGAACAAACTATTATCAGTAACAAACTTGATTAAATTAAGTTTTGATGTCTTTTATAGTGTGTTACCTTCGATACGATAATATTAAATCAAATGGCCTGTAAGAGTACCTGGATGACGAACATTTATTTTCTTTATGACTTCATTCTAGCCATCGTTGAGAAGCTATGTTTAATAAGCGATAGTCAAATTAAACATCGTTTCAAATTAATCGTACATAAATAATATTATTAAAATATAATGATATCATCCGCGCCTCGTACCGAATTACACGTCCGCATTACTGTGTAACGTAACTAGATAAATTGAACAATCAGTCTCATGGTCCGCGCGGGCGACGGGGTACGTTATTGTTCAATAACGTGGGTACCTCTACAGTGTAGAGGTAAACACGTCATCGAACAATTATAGATTGTAGAATCTACACACAATACGAATTATTTAAAGATTTTGTTTACAGATAACCGTAAAAAAAATAGTGAAACATTATGTGTATATTTTTTCAAATAATTGAGCAAAATTGCAGAAAATAAATTTTGGTTTATTGTTTGTCTCATGGAAATTAGCTCATTAAAAAAACAATAGATACAATTCTTTAGAGATTAAAAATCCTATCAAACTTATTGCTGGCTGATTGAGACATTTTCTGCATTTTTCTGAACTGTAACTGGCAAATCACGTTGCAAGAGCCTCTTTTTTCTGTTCTCGATTTAAATTGACATAATTCCTCACTAAGTCTCCTTTTATATCACCCCATACCATCTCTACTGGATTGAGGTCGGGATGATTTGGAGGCAAACGAAGCACTGAATGTCCTCCCTGATTTATTATTTCATCAACTGTGTATTGTTTTGGAGGTCTTTGACTATTAATGAATAGTATTGAATTACATTTTCCCAAGGTTTCCTTGGATGAAATATCACGTTTTGTTATCTACTCTTGCATTTGGTAGAACTTTTCGTAAGTATTTTTTTCAATTTGTAGACGTTTTTCACTTGTTCGACGAAATCATTTCGAGAATATGCGGGCAGTTATAATAATATACCTTTATAAAAATTTTCTGTGTTCATATCTCCGATGTGTGGCCACTTTTGGAATGAGATGAAATAATATCAACGATTTGTTGTATACGAATACTGGTCGACCATCAGCGTGCACAATAATTAATCTAAATCCTTTGCCAATATTTATCATAACTCCACGTTCATTGATTGATGGCCAGTAGTTTACCACAGTATGTGACTGATTAACATATTAATTATTATTATTACGTTTTGTCAAGTTAAAATATTGGTCAACTTACATTTCGATAATTTTAATACATAAAAGATAGTGTAACTTTATGTGTGCCCTCGATAAATAGCATTTATCTTAGCTTAGCATTTAATTTTATTTTTCATAAAGGTAGAAGGGATTTAATATAAAGGTAGGTGTATAATTAATATTATTTTTTAAATTTAGTGGTGTATATATTTAAAGTTTTGCGCTGAACAACACGCCTTCCGTAATGCGATCTATTCCTGTTTGTTTTTTAATGTGATCTGAATATAGCAGCACCATAATTGTAACGTACTATTTTTTTGGCAAATAATACTCCTAATATATTATTTCGGAATGAACTAAGTTTGCCAAATTTGCCACTATTACTAGTGGCACTATTATTAGGATTCATCTTTGGATGGCGATATGCTGTGTTTATTATGTAACCACGTCGTAGCTACAAGTGGCAACAACGACGGTTAAAAAAAAAGCGTAGGTAAGTAGGTAGGTACTGCAAACATTTGAAGTCTCTAACGATGCGCAAGCGAATCCGTTATCATCAATTTGTCGAGCAAGTCGACTGTGACAAGTGACAGATAAAATGCAGTCTCACAGTTTAAGGGGTCTCTGTGATTTATTGATGGGATCTCGTCGACATCGCGACCCCCGCTGTTTGCCTGTCAAACTAAACCACGAACACAAGTTTACTAGATAGTTCCTAATACCTAATACTGGCTGAGCGTGACGAGTGATTTAAGATGCGGAATAACATTAGCAATTTCAGTGGGCACTCACAATAATCACATAGCCAATCTTTTCTTCGAATCTTTTTTCGCAAAAATATAACATAAAATCGGTCAAACAAGCTAGTTCTAGTAAGGCTATTAATGTCATTGTATTTGTTAGCTTATTTAAATTAAATTTATAAGGAAGGAACTGTGACCCATATGTATGAGGCATACAGCACACTTGTTTAACGTAAAACGTCTATATCAACATGTTTCTAGTTATATCGTTTTGTGATTATAAAGGTAAAATACAGCCAATTTTCTGACGTAGTCGGTACTACTAACTATAATGACTGTGATTTTTCAAATTAAAACGTTTCCATTAATTTCAAATGTAGCAGAATAACTTATAATTTGTTTTATTCATGTTGATACGTTCTAGGGGAAAAAATAGTATAATTTGTTATTTTAATTCTTGTTTTTATATTATTGTTGAATAAAGATGTGAAGAAACCCATTTTGTAATGATGTTATTTCCTAATTAACAATTATACTACCCTTCTTCTGGTTTTATTTTAGCTAGACGTATAGCATCATCATAAAGTACTTAGCTCTAGTTATCCAATCGGAGCACAACACAAAGCGGCAGCCGGTCTGCACACAATCATTGTGAAACCAATTCATCAGCATGCCATAACAAATTTAAATTCTCAATCATGGAAAATTGCACATTCACTCGATTCTCCCCACTTTATAGGTCGAGAGGCAGAGTAAACAACTGCCGTGCACACAAATAAAAAAAAAAATGGTTCCGCAATGAAAATACAACGTAATGAATTTACGAAAATACTGCCACTTCACAAAATACTACAACATGTGTTCACAATAACACATTTTTACTGCAGTTATTTGTCTAAAACATACGTAGAGCATACATTCATCTCAATATATTCAGGTGAATGTATTGAAATATATGTTTTATATTGCTGTAAACATACTATGTTTGCTACAATATGAAATATTTGCTAGCCTGAAGGGCTATAAATATAGTAGTATACATGTAAAGGTTGAGAAAAAGAAACACGCATATGACTACTTAATTCTGTAAGTCTTATAAAAAACTCATTTAGAGCAATACACATAGAGTTAACAGCACTATCAGCATTTGCAATTAAAAAAGCCTTAGCAACTATAATTAAAGAATAAATCGTTTCATAAATTATTAGCCGTTTATATTAGAGTAATAGACGTTACAGTCATACATTTATATGTTGCTTGGCATTATCGAATGAGTTATCAGTTTATAACGTCTAAATAAGCGGCGGAAGCCGACACTAGCTTATTTACAACTATGCAAATGGCTGCGTAAAATTCACCAATAAATCTCTAGTGTGCCGTAGTTCAGAGACAACCGGCCTATTAGCGGCCGATTCCGTATATTACTGCACACATACAAGCGTTGATTGGAATTGTAAAAGGACCATTGTTGCCTGCTGTAGGTAATGGAATATTCCGGTATGAGTTTCCAATCGATTTCTCGTGTTATCAACTAAAATCCTCTTTTGAAATGGTCTTTAGTGCGCTGTACGTTTTGCATACGTAATGATGGATTATCTTATCTATCCATGATGATTTCTTAACGACGAAAACAATGATATAAGTATGGTACTTTCTTAAGGAGTAGTATGTACTTCCATTTCGGCCTTTATAATTATTTATGAAATTAAGTATTATAAGAAAAGGGATTAATGACAAGGAACGAATACATTTCTAATTAAATATATTAAATTAAATTATAACTCGAATATGTAGGTTTAAGCGTTATAATAGTTATCATATGAAACTCACCGCAGAGCTGCTGTTAAACAATCAAAGTAATTGCTAAATTAAATAAAAATGGTGAAGTAAATTGTTGAAAGGATATTTTTTTTAAATGATATTTTATAAAAATACTTTCATAAATAACTTTACAATAACCTTTGATAAATTTCCACTATTGTTAAAACTGTTTCAAAGCGTTCTGTCTGTACCTACATAAAAATATTTATAAGAAGCGTGGGTTGCTGCTTTTCGTGATAAGGGTCCTGGGTACTTCTCCTTGTAGTTTAGTAGTAATTTTAATTTAATATGCATACATCTATAATACATATTATGTTGTATGTATTAAGAAAAATAAATCTTTGTCACCACAAAGATTTATTTATCCTGTTGATACACCTATCAACCATATAGTAACCGTAATACAAACTTGATTGTTTAACTCAGAAAAAGATCGCGCTGTTATTAACGCGATTTACATTATGTATTATTTTTATTTATTTAAGTATTTTTTTTAACAAATAAAATGAAAATTAAGAATTTCATCCAGATCAAAGTAGAGTATCTGTGTAGTTTAATATTCGGTATTTTATTTCGAGAAGAAGTAGACATACCTACTAGAAACTAATAAAGTAAAATATTTTTAAATGCTATTAAATTTTTTCTTAAAATTCGTAAGATAAAAACATGTTATCATTTTCAATTAATAAAGTGAAATGTAAATTAATTGTTCCCGCTGAAAACGACATTAAAAAATGTATTTTATTTGCAGTAGAATTGAGTTAAGTTTACAATGTAACAGGATTTTTAGTATGAATAATATCTATGTTTTGTTAACATACAAGATGAGGATAGGACTAGACCAGGAGCTTAATAAAACTATTATCTATTCATATATTTACCTAATTAATTTTATATGAATAGATAAAACAGAACTAGTCCTCGTATGTCTAGAGGACGTAAGTTTGACTGCTGAGAAATAAGCCTTGGGTTAGATTTGGTTTTAACTAGGAAATGCTCAGTAGCAGCTCGGAGTTTTAATTCGTGCCTGGTCGATAGCAATAGGCACGCTGCGTGGGACCATGGGACCTAAAACATACCGGCAAAATGTGGGTGTTAATCACTATACTTCTGCCTAACCCTTCGGGAATGACAGGCGTGATGGTAAATTATGTTATATATAATTACTGCCGAAATTGACTGATTAGTTTGTAGATTAGAATGTAGTATAGATTAGTATGTTGTATTGTAGTTTAGTATGTAGTATACACCCATTAAGGAAATATTCATGGAATTTCCCTGTCTAAAGAGTTAAAATACCTAAGCGATCAACTATAGAAGGCCATCATTTTCCAAGTATGAAGCATGCAATTTCATATACAAGCTTCTAGTGAGAAATATTAAATGTTTCATTGTTTTTGGAAATTTTACCTGTAAGTGAATGAAATAGAGGATGAAAATTTATATACATGCATAACAAGCATGAATTTAATATCAAAGCTGCTGGATAAAAGTAAATGCATACGTGCGTCGTCAATTTTGGGAATTCCACCATTGCAATTAAAACATTTCGGGAAAAATGGGCTGGAATTTTTTGCATAGAATTAAATTTATCTATATAATTGAAGAAGAGTCCATGTTTTGCAGACGTGAAAGCGACTCCACAAAAGTAAATTGCACCTTAGTAATAACGGGCCGCTAGTAATTTATATTTACTTTGAGTACACAATTATAAAATCGCTTTGTTGCATCCGATCGTCACATACAATAATCGTTGGACCTATTCTTATTACAAAAATTAAGATACTATTGATAATAATAACAAACTGTACGCTTGCGAGCGATTGATTATATTACTTTAATGTAAATAAAGCTAATGTCTTAATTATAAATATTTTATTAAATATCTACCTAGTTTATATTAAACATTGAGTCTATTTTCATACGCAGTAACTCCGTAGACAATTCACATCAGAATTTCATATTTAGGATCGCTAAAAGAATTCTTAGAATAATAATTAATAAATCACATTGGCTCCATTACATTTATAAAAACTTAGTAAATTAGTATCTAAAAGCTATAGTTAGTATCTAATATAAACCTAAGATGTTGTTCAAAGCTATTTATAAACATCGCGGTTTCAACATCTCTATTGTATTGAAAGCCGTGTCGATAAACGGCTTAATAGCGAAGAGCTTTGATCAATATCTGAGAAGCTCTAGATCAGCATTCGGATTAAAGGCTCATACAGATGATATTCTGGAAGCGCTGAGCGTCGGTTGGACGCTTCGTGTTTTTATTTTTATTAAATTAAATAATTCAATGTTAACTATCTTATAAATGGTATAACAGGTAAAAAGTACACAGGGAAAGATTTGACTCACCGCAAGCTTACCAACTAGACCTTAGTCTGTTGGATAAAAGTGCGGTATAATAAACTACAGGATGCAGGTTTGAGTACTAACCGAGAAAATCGTTTTGTATAAACAAAAATCATTTTTTTAAACCGCTCAGAACTAAATAAAATATTAGTTCATTAAGTTTACGGCAAAAGAAAATCTTTATGTAATCTAATAAATTTAGTATTTAATACATACGAATTAACTTTCTCGAACCATTTCGGGCACCTGCAACTTGGTGCCCTCTATGAAACAACAATAAATAAAAAATTAAGAATGTTCAACATCATTTCGTGAACAACAAAGTAACGCGTCAACGTCAATGTACATATAATTGAGAAAACGTTCAGGTCTGTTGAATTCAATTTTCAGGTATATAACTGACAGACGCAACTCAATAGATATTCAATTCTGAGTTTTAACGAACGGCAGGTTCGGGTGGAGTCAGTGATTTTGGGAAATGTGTATGTTTCATGAGTATGAATTTCTGGTCGGTTTATTGCTTCTCATATAAACATGGAGAAACATAAAGAGATATAAAAAAAATAAGGAAGAATTAAATGTATTATTGTTTTTTTAAGTACTTACCTATTTACTGTTCCACTCTGCTAGGTCTCCTCTCTTTTTCTAAGAGGATTAATTAGTCCACCACGCTAGTCAACGGATTGGCAGACTTCACAAGTTCACATATAATCGAGGAATCTCTGATCAGACGCACAGGTTTCCTCACGCTTTTTACTTCACCGTTTGAGCATGCACGCAGTCAGATTATCCGCTTGGGATCAAACTCGAGACTTTTGACTTTATAGTACACTGGTCATAAATAGTACAGAACACTGCCATAATATGATTACTATGCAGAACTATTAAGAGAATTCAAACTAAATATCGCTACCCACATTTCGATATTATTCGTATGTAGATAATATTCACCTAGATTCACACGAGTTTATTTTTGCTAAATACTATACAAGAAATTATTAAAGTAAATCTACACAATAGAATTAAATGAAAGTCTTTGTAACACGTCCACAACGTGCGCCAAATAATGCAACCAATTTGAATATAGTCACAGAAAAAGTAGTTAGTTAGACTAGTTACCTACGTGTGACCGGACTTTTTAACCGCTGTACATGCTACGAAAAATCTAATCCAGAGATTTGTCTGATAACGGGCGTTTAGTTCATCTATTCTTCAGTTGTAATTTTAATGACATATGCAGGGAATATGATTTAGATTTGGCCAATTTTTTTATTTTGTAATTGGTTCGGTAGCTCACTAGCTGTCGAACAACCTTTGAAGATAGAATGGATGCACTTATCCATGCTATATTCAAAAGCTCACCACACACGACAAAGAGGATAGCTACCGAACTAGTCGCGGAGTCAGTGCGGCATGAAACAAATGCCGCCCGCGGCGTTTCCAATCACACTGCCGTCCACCTGTCTGAAACGACACCTCTTTTAAAGGTATCAGAACTATTTTCATTTATGGTTTCATTTACCTTCCTATATTTGGGTCCTAGAAAGCAAATTTCTCAATGTATGTTTGTTTTGAATCGGAATTGTGCCGGTTGCGTTATGGCGCAAAACCCAAACCCTCAGCCATTGAGCCTATTCTACCGTTGACGTATATAAGTATATTAAAGTTGTAAAAAGGTAGTTACCTACTTCTGTACTTTTTATTACTTACATTAAAAAACTTATGGGTTATTTATTGCTTATGCAGTAATACTTAACATCATTGTTAGGGTTATGCAATGTTCAATTCATTGTAAAAACATATTCTATAGAACAATCGAGAATAATTAAATTTGATAAACATTAAAACGTCACATTTTAAGTGATGTCAGTTTTATTTTTTTACTTTCACCAAGCGGGCTGGCTGTAAATTAAATTTTTCACTTAATATTTTCATATTAAACTAAAGTGAAATATACAAGCAGTGTAGTTATAATACATATGTATATAAACATGAGTTTTAAAATGCCGGGCTTATTCCCAAAGTGAAACTTAATTTCCACGCAGTCGTTCTAGAATACTGCACACGTTTGTAAACACGTAATAAAAATATTTATATTCCATGGGTATATTAATAAGAGCATTGGTTGAGCTTTCAATCTAAAGTAAATTACGAAAAGGAGCACCGTTTCAAGCACTACTTTCAGTAATAGGAACAGAAAATGAAAATTACTTTCTCACTGACCGGAGATGCGGTATCAGAGTACCTACCTCATAAATATTATTTAAAGTATGATTATAGTAAAAGCTAGCAAGTCAGTTTCAATTCATAATTTGTGGTACGGTGTAATGTTAATAAAAGCCGATATTTCCTGGGATGCAGCAGCTGGGAGTTGCGCGTATCCAAATGAAAGAGAGCTTTGATACATGTATTCCTGTAACTGCACTGCGGCATCGGTCTAAAGCAAAAAAATCTAGCTACATGAGAGCCCACTGTTTTCCATTACCGTAATGGAGTTACTTTTCTGTTACATTTTAGTCACTAAAATTTAGACGGCCGCGGCTTTTTGGTAACCGATATGAATAATATTTCGACAGCAATAGTTTGTTCTAAAATAAATTACAGTATCCGTGCGCAGAGCGTTATCTGTTCGGAAAGGTATATTTCAAAGCGGGTGAAATTAAATTTTCATAAAATACACTCTTGCCACTCGACTGTCAGACAACTAACGAAAATGATTTATATTGTGTGACGACGGAAGGTGCAAGGAAAAGCAATTAATTTGAACCTAATTACTGCCAGGTGTCAGAGGCAAGCCGCAATGCCTGAACAACTTTACCCCATAAGTCAGCCACGATCGAGATGAACGAACCACGCAATTATTCACACAAGTGCGCAATTAAACCAGATGCTTCTTATTATTGCTATGTTTAGCATAGTTTGTAACAAACTATTCCACTTTGCTGGATTAATCAACAAATTAGTC
Source organism: Craniophora ligustri (assembly GCA_905163465.1). Classification (NCBI taxonomy): domain Eukaryota; kingdom Metazoa; phylum Arthropoda; class Insecta; order Lepidoptera; family Noctuidae; genus Craniophora; species Craniophora ligustri. The sequence continues at coordinate 8,119,541 of LR990965.1, read as the reverse complement.
CTTTGGGCCTGAATAAAGGCAGCAAAACCAGCTTTTGTTAAAACAGTTGCCTAAAAAGCAGAAATCAGGGCCTCGGCATTTTCATTGATAGCTCAACCATTGGGAAAGGTGACGTTAATCATGCTGTCAGACTTGATTAAATCTAAAATACGAGCCGCAGCGGCATCTATTGAGACAAGTAAATAAATAGCCGGCTTCAAAGTTGTCGCAATGTGCTAACGGGCCAAATATATCTTTAACTGGGACCAAAGCGTCCCCACCTTGGAAACAAAAGAAATACAAACGACCGCCGTGGCGTGAAATTAATTCAAAGCGATGGGTCGACGAAATTGTATACAAAGGTAAGCGAAAAATAAAAGCGAAAGAGCCGAACCAATTTCCAAGGTCTTCTTTACCAGCCATTGTGGCCTTTATCTGAGTGAAGACCGCAATTGTTGTCACCAAATTATCTATGCGTCTGCTCCAACAACGTTAATACAGTCGCCGTAAAGAGGGATCAAGCTACAAATTCTTAAGTATTTTATGAAACTCCTGAGTTCTTTAATATTGCGGAATCTTGCAAACGGTCAGCACAAAATATTTAATAAAATATGCCTATTATACGGCAAGGTTTATCGCAGGTACATCAATAACGTACGCTGCTTAATATATGGCGAGTAAAAATATTATAGATATTGTCTTTTGACTGACACGTTAAATTTGTGAGTGATGCGAAAGTATTTACTGTCCTGGACGCCTGTTGGTGACATAAATGTTGATAACAGCAGTTAAATTGGGATAATAAAGAAATAAAAGTAAAACGTAATGGGTCATTACGTGCGCTATCCATGGGAGCGTGTGAGTGTGCACCTTGTTTTGTTCTCACGGACTCGCCTCAGAGCCGACGTATTTCGAAAAACATCACATAACTTTCCTAGAACCCTTTTAAGACAATTAGCGAAGAAAGTGTAACGAGATATCCTTGGAGAAGAAAATGGCTTTATATGTAGTTAAATAATTACACATACACTATTAAAAGTTGTAATTATGAAAACCACATTTACCTATTGTATTTTTGATTAATGGCTTTTAATGAAAACGTTATACGACTAACGTTGTGCGACGCCAAATGTATTTTATTGGCACATAAATCGTGATATTTTCTCAAACAAATAAAATCAGTTATCGAATCGTTTGTTTATCTGTCAGCAGGTGTAGGCTCGCAGGTAAATGATGTGGAAGGTGGAACGTACGTGAACAGCCTGCTAAGGTTTATCGACAAATACTTTCAGTGGTATCGATTCCTCTGTTTGCTTAGTTCGAAAGGAATTTCGGTTTAATAAAATCCCATTTTCTCGGACAAACTTTAACAAGCCACATTAAAATAAAATTAAGAACAGTAAATAAGATAAATAATTGTAATTAAAACAAACTTATGGACATGCAGAATTTATCATTGAGTTGTTTGTTTTGTAAGTGAAAAATAGTACTTTATTATCGCCAGATCACAATAATTTAGAGGTTCGTAAGGGTACCTTCATTTCACACTCCCGTAAATCACGTTTTTGTTTGTTGCTGGCAGTCCTTTGTTTTGAACGAGGAATACCCGGAGCAGTATCTATGTAGATATTTGTCTATTATTCCATACACATACGTTTATATGAAGTTCATTTAAATTGTATGGTAGTACGTTATTAGGTACCTACGTATCGCTGTTAATGACACTGTTGGTATCAATGCCGGCTGTAAAGAGTGTTCTATGTTCATGTTGATACGATTACACAATTCATATAGCGTAAACATGAAGAATGTTAGATTAGGTGTATTGTTCCATTTTCCGTGGAAATTAGATGGTATTTTACTTTAAAACGACTACGGGGAAGCCGAAATTGTACGTGGCAGGTCTCGTATAATTTATACGTGTAACTTTATGTTCCGTGTTTTGTGGGCACTAGGCGATTACATTTATTTCTATCGTTTATTTTATTATCGTTGTGAGTGAATAAAGCTCCCCCAGTGTAGCATGAAAGTGTCATTTCTCTCTCGCGTCAAATTGTCAAAGTCCATTAAAAAATTAGAAGTTTTAGCTCGACCTTACAAATTGTTGACAATAGTTAAAATATAGACGTAATAAAGCCCTATTGGAGCCATTGTGAGACAATTACGTTTGTACAGAAACCGAATGTTACTTTCAAGTAGTTATTGACATTAATACCTACTAGTAGGTAGATAGGTAGGTAGTCGGTAGTAATTACTATGAATTTCAAAATACTGTCCTGAATATTGAAGAAGATTATCCTACTGTTGTATGATACCAGTAAATAAAAACAAAATGACATTGCAAATTGTAATGTACAACCAATATATTTTTCTTTCCCCGAATACCTATATAAGTTTTGTTTGTTGTATACATAGATATCCGTGGTTGTATACAAACATACAAAAGAACATTCGAAAAACTATGCCGCAGCAAAAAGGCTAAGGTACCTACCTTACTTACAAACAGGCTAAAAATAAATGAAACCATTTATTCAGGGCAACAAAATGGCGACTGTTTTACTTTTACACCACGTACCCACGTTCATAATGAACTCGGGCCGTGTGTCGCTAATGCCCCGAAAACTGCGATACGTAGTGCCAAGCATTTAAGAAGACGACTTACTACGGCTACAAAGTTTAGTGGCATAATAATATCTATGTATTTTTAGACGTGTGTTTATTTTGACCTGCATTTTTCATTTAATTTATTTAAAAATACAAAAATGGAGTGTATTATTTATCAACACACCTGTGACCTGCTCCGGCGCACAGCCGCACGCTCCGTGTCACCGCTTAGCCCGCCTGCCTACCCCAAGACTTCACCGCGCGTCGCCTATCAACCACGTAACTTCACCGCGACTTTGTCGCAACGCTCCTGCTCGGTGAGTTAATTTATTGATTTAACTTTGCGTCGAGAAATGAAACGCACGCCGCCGCCTAAATCCCTATCCGCTACGGAGTCTAACTTCCTGAATAAGTCCTTGTCGGACACGGAAATTAACATAGTGGACACACACAAAACTCCACAGAACTATGTGTTCCAACGAGTCAAAAGAAGCAGAGATGATATGGATGATTCCCTTATCGAACAATTAAATAAATTTAAGGAAGAAATAAAAATAATGCTCTCGTCTTTTAATGAAAAACAAGGGAAAGAGACACAGATAATTAATTCAAAACTTCAGGAGATTCAACAAACAAATGCACAAATAGAAAAATCTATCTCGTTTTTAACCGCACAAAACCTGGACCTCCAAGAAAAGATTACCCGATTTGAGATGCAGGCTAGTGAAGACAAAAAATATATCTCCGTTTTAGAAACTAAGATTGAGGATATGCAAATTGAAAATCGGAAGAGTAACCTAATGATTAAAAATGTGCCGAGAAAAAATGGTGAGACTAAAGAAGATCTTTTAAGAATGGCTATTTGCCTCTTTGAAAGCATTCAATGCAGCATAAAAAAATGCGACATTAAAGACATATACCGAGTACGCGGAAAAACAGCGGAAAAGCAAAATACGCCTATTGTTGTGGAAATTGGCTCCACAATCCTGAAGACCGAAACTTTAAAAATGGCCAAGGCTTTCAACATAAAACATCAAAACAAGTTGTGCTGTAAACACATGGGATTTAATAGTCTAGAAGACACCCCGGTCTTCATAACGGAACACTTAACAGCTAAGGGCTCTCGCCTCCACTTCCTTGCACGCGACCTTGTTAAAGCTGGAATCTTCAAGTTTTGCTGGACTGCCTACGGAAAGGTATACATTAAGAAGAATGAAAACTCGCCAACTATAATCGTAAGAAGGGAAGATCAGGTACATAAACTGTTGCTGGACAAATGACTATTTTCCATTCACATTATTAATTATTTCCTTCTAAATGGTAAAATGTTTTTATTACTGTATAATTTGAAATTATTTCCCACTATGCATGATTTGAAGATCCACTCAATTGGCTATTATGGCATTATGCTAAACTATTATGATAAAAAAAGAAACTTCACTAAACAAGACACACATACTATACTTATCTATCTTACACACAAAACATCTACACAAAACTCTAACACACAATCTCAACTACGCAAACGTTATACTATACTGTAAATTAATATTACAGCCTACCCAAAAACTACAAACGAATATGGTCGCTTTATATGGCTACTTACTGTCTAAATACATTGAAATAAATACTTACCTAATCTTCAAAGTTATTCAAATGACATTCAGTATTAATGGATAATACACTGCGCACTGTGTCTGAAATAGATAGCATTGAAATTGCCCGTACGGTAAAATGCGATTCTATAGAACTTCATAAACATATCTGTGTTAATAAAAGTGATCTCACAATAATATCTCAAAATATAAGGAGTATTTACTGTAATTTTGACAACTTTGCGATCACGTTATCTACACTTAAATTCGAACCTGACATTATTATCCTAACGGAATGTAGATTGCACCCTAATAAAGGTATTCCGCAAATAAACAACTACAACTCATATATGACGACTCGTCAGTTGAACCAGAATGACGGAGTGGTTGTATATGTTAAGGGTTCTTTGAACCCTAAAGTTAAAGAAATACAGTTAGTTCAAGCATCCTGTCTGCGATTAGATGTACTGGGTAACACTGTTTATTGTATATACCGATCTCCTTCTAACTCTAATACGGACAGCTTCATTGACTCCCTCAGCACACAGTTAAACACATTAACATCACAAAAAAACATTATAATAGCGGGTGACATAAATATTAACATCAGACCCAAAGAGACGGAGTCATCTCAAGACCATAAGAGTAGGATTAATTACCTAAATATGTTATCGTTCTTTGGTATTCTACCTGGACACACTTTGCCCACTAGGGAGCAAAGCTGTCTTGATCATTTTATGATTAAAATACACTCAAGGTTCTCGGCATCTATCGCTATCCTGCATACTACAGTGACTGATCACCATACAACATTTATCGCTATAACGAAGCTAAAAACAAATAGTAAAAACGTAAAAAGGGCCACCACCACACTAAATTATGAACTAGCTTTAAAAGATTTACTGAAAAAGAATGTATCAAACTTGTTATTTTATAATGATCCAAACTTATTAATTGATAGTTTCATTAATATGTTAACCAGCGCTATAAATCAAAACACTAACATAAAAAATATTCCAAGTAATCAACGCATTATAAAGCCGTGGATCACCTTGGGCATCCTTCGCTGTATCAAAAACCGTAATAAATTGCAAATACAAAATCGTAAAGACCCTCATAATGAAATATTAAAAATTACTTACACAAGATACAGAAACTTCTGTAATAATTTAATAAAAAAATTGAAAAGAAAATATGAAAGAAATTTACTTGTACAATCAGTATCTAACAACAAATTACTCTGGAAAAATATAAAAACAATCACATACTCGAATAAATTAAAAAGTCAAAACATAGAATTATTAAATATAAAAACAAACCCCATAGAGTCAATAAACTACGTTAATGATTATTTTGCTGATATCGGAAAACAACTTGCTCAAAAAATAAATCCCGAATTAAATAATATTCATAATAGCCAAACAAATACATTAAGATCACAACCTAACACCTTCGTACTACTAGACACGGATGACACAGAAGTGAGTGGAATTCTGATGAATTTGAAAGCAGACAGTGCCCCTGGCTGGGATAATGTCTCGACAAAGTTCTTAAAATACATAAGGAAAGAAGCAGTTCCCATCATAGTTCACCTTGCCAATCTCTGCTTTCAAAAGGGTGTCTTCCCGGCTCCACTAAAACAGTCCGTTATTACCCCTGTTTACAAGGGAGGGGACAGCGACGATACTAGCAACTATAGGCCTATTTCAGTTTTACCATCGATATCAAAGGTGCTCGAAAAGCTTATAAATGTTCGAGTGATTAACTATTTCAAAAAATTTAATATTTTATCTAATTCGCAGTTTGGTTTTAGGCAAGGTATATGTACTGAAGATGCAGTAACTGCGTTAAGTTCTCTAATAGCAGAGCACCTTGACAGGAGAAAGAAATGCCTGACTGTTTTTTTGGACCTTAAAAAAGCATTCGATACCGTTTCTGTCCCAATCCTTGTGAACAAGCTGGAAAAAGCTGGGATAAGAGGGACTGCACTCTGCCTAATAAAAGATTACCTGTCCAACAGGAAACAAAGAGTGAAAATAGGACAGTACTCCAGTAGCGATGTAGATGTGTCATACGGCGTCCCGCAGGGTAGTGTTTTAGGGCCTACCCTTTTTCTCCTGTACATTAATGATCTCTGTAATATGGAAATAATAAATGCTAAAGTATTCTCGTACGCCGATGATACATCTATTGTGTTCTCTGGCTCATCCTGGCACGAAGTCAAACTAAGTGCAGAGGCGGGAATAGCTCGCGTAGCAGAATGGCTAAAGAATAACTTACTTTCCCTAAATACAAGTAAAACGAACTACATATGCTTCAGTATCACTAACAGAACACAGCCTACGGAAGAGTTAAATTTAAAGGTACACATATGTGGAAACGTGCCTAACAGAAGCTGTAACTGCCCATGTATTGAGAAGGTCGCTCAAACTAAATATCTTGGAGTTGTGGTTGATCAGGCTCTGTCCTGGTACCCTCAACTTGAGCAAATCTCTGGGAGAATAAGGAAACTTAGTTGGATCTTTAAAACCCTCAGACATATTGTTCCATCTAAAATTGAAAGTAATAAGAACCGTCCTAGAAATCTCCTTAATGAATTATATGTAGCACTGGCCCAGTCTGTACTATTATATTGTATCCCAATTTGGGGCGGGGCAGCAAAAACAAAATTTTTAAACGTAGAACGAGCGCAGCGTGCACTAATTAAAATAATGTATTTTAAAAATAAAAGATTCTCCACTGCTAGCCTATACCAGATAAGTGATTTACTCTCTGTAAGGAAACTGTATGTAACCCAAAGTATACTAAAAATACATAAAACCCGACCATTTAATGATAACGCAAAATCAAAAAGGAGAAAAGGTTTAGCTGTCGCAGTTCCCTTAACAAAAACTAGATTCGCTTCCAAGCAATTCAATATACGCGCTACTCAGCTCTATAACAAAATTAATAAGCATGTTTACGTATACAACAAAAGCTACCACGACTGTAAAAAAAGTGTAATCGATTGGATAAAACCACTTACCTATGATGAAACCGAGGCACTTTTGGGACACTGTGAGTAGCTTAAATGAATCTTATATGTATACTACCTACCTACCTACCTACCTACCTACCTACCTACCTACCTACCTACCTACCTACCTACCTACCTACCTACCTACCTACGTTACCCTACCTACCCCACCCACCTACCTAACTAACCAAGTACCTATTTGCCTACTACGTTATTACGTCATTAAGTTAATACACCACACCACACCACATCGCATTACATCACATCACATCACACCGCACCGTACCGCTCCACACCACACCAGACCATACCATTACACATTGCATCACAGCACACCACTCCAAACTACACCACATTACACTACATTACTTACCATAACACACTATACACTACAATGCATGCACTAGTTACTAGTTACATCTTTTTTCTTAGTACGAGTAGTTATATTGTGAAAAATGTACTTACGTTACATAACCCATAAGGTCAAAGTACACTATATTGACGTCTGTCAGTATAAGTGTACGACAGTGATTTGAAAGAGCGGGGCCTTCTAATACAGGCATTGTTTGCTTAAAAGAAGGCTCCAAAAACGTTTTATGAAATGTAACCTTATTCCCCAATAAAATATTTTGTATTTTGTATTTTTTTGTATTTGTATTTATGTCATATATTTAACATATAAATCATTATCGAGCGTTGTATGACCTTGCAAAACGTTACCAAAACTTCTTTTAAATTGACACTTCCATGATTGAAATAATTAATATTGTATATGCGTAATTGAATTACTACTTAATTCAAATAACGTCTTAATTACCTTCCCAAATAAGGAACACTTGTACCACTTAATAAAGTGTTTGCTGTTTGTTTTCTAAAACGATATTCAAATCTAATCTGTTGTCAAATGTCATATCAAGCGTTCTGATTACTTGTTCAAATTTTGAATGATTTCGGTTAACCAACCACAACGTTCGACATGACATTTGACAGCTTGTTATTTGTGTGTTGATCGGCGTTTCAGAATTCGGATGCTAATATGGTTTTTTTTATCGTTTATAGGTCAGTGTTTGACCACTATCTCACCTGATGGTAAGTGACGATGTGGTCTAAGATGAAGCACGCTTACCTAGAAGATACCTATTCACTCGTGACTTGTGAAAACCTCCTGGGTTTTTTAAAAGCAAGTGAATAATTTTAACACGCTTGCACCTTCCTCAGGATTTTTCATCGTTCACATATGCCACAGTTTCAAGCTATTAATCATGTTGATAGCAAAATTAAGACTTAATCCGCAAATTCGAATTTGTCTGACACAGCTGTCGGATGATAATCCTGAATTACGCAAGTCGCTCGGCAAATTTATTTTTAATGCAAATAAATACAGATTCGTCGCACCTGCCTGTCTAGATGTAGCGAATAATTAAGCAAAACATGAAGCGAAATAATACAAATTACTTTGAGACTTAACTCGACTTTATTTTATGAGAATACATTATCTACTTTAAGCGGATTACTTGACAATCTTGACATACTATTACTCAGGCGTAAATTAATACTTGCGTTGCGCTTATTTGTTACTTCTATGAGTGCGGAATTTTAAAATATATGGAGTAGGATTTGATATATGTCACACTGGCTTATTTATTTTATGTTTAAATTTGAGTTTTACTATGTTATTTTACTTTGATAGTATTAACTTCTACGCTTTGTATGTAGGCATAGATAGTAGAACTATTGAGAACTATAAGATTTTCATAGGGATTTTACATTGATAGGTCAATGTTGGTAAAGGTAAGGTAAAATACTGGGCTGGCCGAATATAGCTTAAACTATAATATTTGATAGTCTAAATAGGTAGGCTCGCCAAAATACGCTCTTTTTATGAAAGATTTAGATAGGGTTTTATGATATTTAAAACTGATTTATTTAGACGGTTAATATTATCTTGTTAATAAGTTATCATTTAATAGTGAATTTAACCTCTTCTTTTTGTAAATCTTGTTGTAAGTTATAGGTAACATCACCAAAAAGAGTCGCGAATCGAATAAAAAATTAAAGAAACATAATTATGTAGGTATAAGAATATCCTTCGACGTAGTAGTAACGGAGTTATGTGTATTGTAATATTTGTAAGTAAGTTATCAGTGTGAGCATAGGTGAAGTACTTGCAATGTTAGACCTGGTATAACGAAAAACTTTTGATTTAAGCATTCATTTAAAAATAACGTAAATTAATCTTACACGGCAAAAGTTTAAAAGGGTTTTTTGTACAACCTCACCTCACCGAATCTAAATTCCCAGATTTAAATTATATGTTATTATAGTGCTCTCATCTGGTGTAGGTAAGTATTGTATCTAGAATATTTCTCTATCTTTAGAACATTCGCTTGCTCTAGTGTTTCTCATTCTAGTTCAATTGTAGGTATTTTGTTCTATTAAATGTAAAGCCACAACTACAAGTTCTAAACGAAAGTATACGATGAGCATGTTCTGCGTAAATCGGATTGTTGAAAATGTAAAAGAAAGTAATTATAACACCCCGACTTCAATTCTTTCCTTGACTTCAAATGCTGTAAAGGATCTGAAATGTTAAGATTTAAATAATATTAATATGCCACGGTAAAATCAGTAATAATATTTGAGTAAATAGGTATACGAAATCAATATATCTATATCGTTTTCAGTTCTCATTATTTATCGTGTAGTATGGAATATTTATGAAAAATATGTTTTATGTGTTCTGGTTCCGCAAGTAACATAAAAACCACATGCCACAGGGAACTAGCCATTCCCAAAAACACTGTGTGAATTTTACTACGATTTTTACCGACACATACAGCCATTCGAAAAATTTCGGTGTAATCATTCTACACGTGCAAACTGGCTCACTGTTCTTTTATTTATTATCTGTTACAATAGAGTCTTTGTATTTTGACTACAGGTAAAACTATTACTCGAGTACCAAGCATCTGTTGCGGAATATTTGATTGAAACCCCACAGAAACCGATAACAAGTACATAGTTATAATAGAAGTAGGTACTGTAATGCCAAAGTAGGTAGAATTCTATACAGTAAACTATTGTTCAGCTAATAATGTAGTTTTGTATTGTGCGTATCTTTTTTTGCTAAGCCATTTCATTGCTTTCTTTCCAAACAGCAAAAGATAACAGATTTTCTATTTTGAAGACGGGAGAAACTCACCGCAATAATATTCAGAAGAAATATAATCGTGGAATTGTCTGGAAGCAGTGTTGTTTTCTCAGAATATCTCTCATCGTGATTGCAAACGGCTCGAGGTCGTAATTGCTTCTTCCGCCTCTTGACATCATTATCTTTGCCATTATGCACCAAGCTAAGCTGCGACGATGGTACCGCTTCCACAAACCTTCCATAAATTTATTATTGTACTTAAAATTTAATCCCGCTCCTTCCAGCGCCGATATTCGGGTCAATTCTGTTGATGTATGACTTAAGATATTTCGGTCCGGTTCTGGTGAAATTGAGTAAGATTTTCACGTAGAGATGTTTGTTTATGCATGAAATGTTTGCAAGTAAAGTATGCAGCTATAACAGTAGCAGTATCAACTCAAAAAGTGCCTTTTGCAATCTGAGTTTCAGATTTTAGATTTACTTGCGGGGTAAGTTGGATGGTTCCGCATTTATTCGAGTGAAATTAAGTGTTATAATTTACATGAGCATACTTATTCCGATAATCGTCACAAATAATATTAGTATAGCATTTTATATGAAATACATAAAAAGCAAGATAATTAACTTGACTTCTAGCCTATTATCCTATTTAAATCAAACTGCTCTTAATCGAGGTCAAAACGTTTTATTTGGTCAACATTTTGATGTCCGAATCTATGGTAAATAAATGTAAAAAATTTTGGACTAGAACGATAAGAAAAAACCGCGAATGCGCAAAGGGTTCCGTACCGTTTACTGGCTACTTGTCGCCGTTTTAATACAGAAAAAACCTGAAAGCATTTTCTGAAATACTTTATTTTAGCATCTTTACCTCATCTCATGATAAAATACATAATTTTTGGGTTTATTATAATATTGTATCTTTCACCTATGGCTGTTACATCTTATATATTATTATCAATATTTGTAAGATACGTATATAACGAGATTTTAATTTTAAATACAACTAAACTGTGTTTTCTATTAGCAACATTCGACATAACACGTATAAAATTAACATTAAACATTAATTATACATACAACGCGTAAATAATGTGAACCTTATATTTCTATGCAACTTTTAATTATAAAAAAATATAATTCCTATAGTAGCCTCTTTAAACAGTATGCAAATATACCTACACATTTTTATGTTTAAGTATTATTATGTCAACTCGTTATGCCAAATAGTCTAATAATTTTATTTTGACAACTATTAGTGCATGGGCACAAATACTCAAATAAATACATAAAAACAAAATAAACACATATGTCACGTTGATGTTGTCTTGTCTGTATGTAAATTCTCACATTACACTTCAGTCACAATTTGTTACATCAATTTATTAGTAATACGAGTTCCTAATTACTGCGATTAGATAGTAGATCTTAAAGGACGTCTGGAAGGCCTAGAATCATGACCTAGGTAATAAAGAAAAATAGAAAGACATTATTCACTTAATATAATAAATCTATCTTCTTTTCTGACACGTATTTTCTAATAGCTCGTTTGAATACGATTCATGATTATTTATTACTAAAACGTTTCAGTAATTCTACCTTCATCGACTATTACAATATCCACATTGGGCAATGTAAGTAAAAGCTTTTTTGACGCGTCGATTTATCACAAAACCACTGATTAATCACCGATCGTTCGATTTTTTATTCAACGCCAATATAACATTAGAAAATTGAATGAAATCGTTTCAAGAGAGATTTTCCTCTTATTCCTAACAATACAAGATATAGAAAGATATTAATAGGGGTTTTCTATATCATAGGCGGATATCTCTTAAGAAAGCAGAAGGCGTACGCTCATGTATTATTACCAATACATGTAACACATAAGGGATAGAAATGTCTGCTATGGGAATACAATGCCTATGGACTCGAGACGAGTTATCTCAAAAACATTTGTGCAGTCGCTTTCAGTCTTGTATGAACGTCGTTATTATTTCTAGAGCTTGCGTGATTTGTTCAAGCACTGTTAGGTTAATAAAGCCATTGTGTAGGCGAGAATCTTTATCATTCTGAACGAGTTAATGTCAGATACCGAGTAAAGTCGAGCGCTTTTAGATTTTAACGACAAAAAATTGGGTATGCTGAGATAAAAACAGTGCATCTGTTCGCGGCGATGATCGTAAAAATACCGTACTGTATCGACGCCAGCGTGAGATGAAATTGGAGCGATGAGAAGGGGCAATCAATATTAGGCAAACGTCGCACGATATAGATGATACTGCTAAAAAAGTTGATACAACAAAGACTTTGGGAGTACTGACCTATCTAGGTCAATAGAATAATGGTTTTGGTATTACTAAACGTTCGCCGTATATTATAAAAGATTTGGAAGTCGGTCTTGTTTACATTTAAATTTTAAACACCTAAAGCAACCTTGACATGAATGTTTCCCTCTCGATATTTTTATTCAAAAAGTCATATATTCATAAATGTTTTTTTAGTGATGAGCCCACGTAAACGTTACTTAGGTTTTATTAAAATATGAATACAATGGACAAAAAAAAACCCATGTGCATGTGTTACTGTTCTTTTATACAAACATATCTAGTGTTTTGTCAGAATGTCAAGTAACATTTTTTTTATTGAATAAACAGATAGTGTACGAAATATTAATAAATCTGGCGGCGAATGGTATGCTATAAAATAAATCAATAAATGAGTTACGACTTGCTGATAACTTTTTTATCCTTGTATACAACGATGTTGTTGTTGATGTTGCATTCATTTATAGATACTGATTTATAACTCGTTATAATGTAACATTGTTTACCGAAAGTTAAGATGAAGGTGAATATGATAATTATGTGATGATAAAATAATATTAATGTGAATGAGGAAAAGAAATGATAATACTCGTGTGGCGCGGTGGGTTTCGGGTTCAATCTTCGCTCAGAGCAAATATTTGTATATAAAGTACAAGACAAGTAGTTGTTCCGGGTCTAGGCGTGATGCCTGGATCACCTGGATGTAATAATTTGTGTATTTGAATCCACGATACTAACAAACTTGAGAGAGAGTCAACGTTACTTAAAAAAATCTTAATATTGACATATAGGAAGATGAAACCTATAGAAAGATAAGTAGGAACTTAAAATAGACAAAAGTTTTTCTAAACTGAGCTACAAAAGTTAGATTTTCGATATATACTTTGTGTTCCTAATTTTAGTTCCGACTATTCAAAAGCAACTGAAACATCAAACATTATATCACAGCATTTTAGTGAGTTTATAAAAGTTTAATACTTTTTTGAACGACTCCCAGGGGCTTCTAAAGTCCTTTCTTAACTAGTAAGACGTCACCCATTGTGAATATTTAAAGCTTGAAATAGTAATTTTGTAAAAGGAACTAAATGCACAGTCGTAAGAGTGTAGTATTAATGAAGCTAGAAACTTTTCAAGCTCGCCACGAGAAATAGTTGCACAACTCTGTATATATCCGCCTGGCAACTTCTCCACTGTGCTATTGCACTTATATGCGGATATAATATCCTGTAGCTATGAAAACTCCTCAACTTTTAAATGCATAAATTATGAATCAAACTTCTGGTGCGAGTAAGTGAACTTTAGCGGTACAATTACAGGTTACAGGTAAAAGATGGCATTTTTTTTATTTGGTTTGGTTTTGGTTGGATGGGATATTGACGGAAAATTTTGTAAGACTACTTTTTCTTGGGAACTAGCTGCCGCCCGGTGATATGGTATATAAATAAAGAGTAGCCTATATGTTAAACTACATATATGTTCAACTAAACTATATGTATGCTAAATTCATTCAAATCTGTTAAGCGGTTTTTGCGTGAAAGAGTAACAAATATCCATCCATCCATACTTACAAAGTTTAGCATTTAAAGTATTAGTAGGATAAGAAAATGGCTTATTCGTAATAAGCAGTCGTACTATCATATTTAGTATTATATATGTATATGCGCAAATTATAAGCATCAACTCTATCAACTCAAGATACTCAGGTCTCCTCTTAGTATAAGAGTAGGTTAGGCTATATACGTAGGTAGTTCACCTGAAAATATAATCATTATAAATAATAATAGCAATAATTCAATGAATTAAATATGTATTAAGAAATAAGACAATTACGCTTGGGAGTCTATGGTCACATCACTTTGCTATGTTCGATGATTCACTGTATTTAAAAAAAAACTTCTCATTTTATGTCTTTAATAACACAAACAGTATTTAAATACAAACACAAAAAATATAACTTAATTTATTATATTTGTTTGACTCTTATTACCAAACTTTAAACAATAATTATATAAACTACGTAAATACAAATAAAATTTCGTGATGTTTCTTTACAAATATTCATTTAGAACTGAACTACATATATAACTTTCATTTAGCATAAAAGCTGTATGATTAAAAAAAATGAATATGTTTAAAAAAAGCCTATAAAACTTGAAATAATTGTTCTATGAACAACTTTCTGGCATTCGGTTGTGCTTAAAAGGAAAGTTTGGAACCAACACGTGGCCGCCACATGCTTAGATTAATTTAGTGGACTTGGACAAAATCGATTTGGTCCGCAATCTATCCTTAGTCTGATTCCACATTTGTTCTACACTATTTACGTAGTATTATGAACACTTGCGAGTAGTTACTTAGGACTGACAACACTGTCGTTTCAGTAACCTTCTGTTGGTTTAATCGATGTTTTTGGTGGGGCTCGGGTTATATGCGTCAACAGCTGTTTGAACAGCTGATCAGGTAGTGAAGTTTGACTCATTATTTAATCATTGATGTGTGTATTCAACATCATACGTAATTATATGTAGAAGTATTTATTATGGTTTTTATTGTTATTAAAACATGAGCTGTGTTAGCCTAGCGGTGTGATCAGTGGGCTCAGAGGTCAGAGGTCTCGAGTTCAAATCCAAGGCACGCACCACTGACATTTCGGAAGTTATGTGCGTATTTATCACATGCTCAAACGGTAAAGGTAATCATCGTGAGGAAACCTGCATGCTTCAGAGATTTTCTCGATGGCCTATGAAGTCTGCCAAAACGAACTATAGCCTAATCCCTCTCAAACGACGATGACATAAAGATGTGGTTGTTTTTACTTAATAATACTATAATTATACACAAATAGACTA
Source organism: Craniophora ligustri (assembly GCA_905163465.1). NCBI lineage: Eukaryota > Metazoa > Arthropoda > Insecta > Lepidoptera > Noctuidae > Craniophora > Craniophora ligustri. The sequence continues at coordinate 8,104,020 of LR990965.1, read as the reverse complement.
TTGTGTGACGTCTTTATTCTATATGAAGTATTTCAATAAAAATCTAGTAGTTTTCCGTTTTTTTGGTTTTGTAACCACTAAAAAATATACAAAAGGTAATAATAAAATTCAGCAATTTTGCCTAACTTTACAGTTTCAATGATTAAAGCAGCTACTGCATATATAACTACATTTATAGCTTGGTATGTTTTAAACGGAACGGTAGCCGTCCAGCTCCGACCTCCCTTTGGGAAAACAAGTTTTTAGAGAATAATGTCGGCAGTCTAGCTACAGTACAATGTTTGATCGCTCTAATTATGTTACAAAATACAATACAAAGTACTCAGTATGAATATTTTCCCGATGTACTATAAAACAGTTTATTTTTACACTCAACCATATTTTTATATTTGACTAAATATAACATAACATAGATATAACATATGTCCTACAAAATATACATTAAAAAATAACAACTGGCTGACTTAACTATGAACCTAGTTCTGCTCGGCCTGAACTGAAACCAAAGTAGGTTCTTTAAGTATTCACATCGAAAAACTTACATCGGTAAGCATATCGTTACAGAAAACCATATTTCAAGCAAGGCGGGGTTTGGGGAAATTCCCAAGGGCTTAGAAAAAACAAAATCATCACGGAAAACATTGTGGGATGTAGCACATTACACATTGAATATAAAAATCGACGATATAGCAGACTAAAAGTAATTTAAAATTAAAATAACCCATAAAGTATTCAGTCCGTCTTTTTCATTTATAGACAGCTCTAGTAGGAAATGACGAGACGAGCTTGACTTCAAGATTTAAATACAGAAAATTTCGATTTTAAAATTTTTATGGACGTATGGGATGGGATACCTTTGTCCAAGCGTGATCACGGATTAAAATAAATATGCCAACGGTAATATCAAAATTCATAAGCAACAAAATTATTTGATTCGCATCTACTTTCCTACATTCAGACTTTAACCTACATAGTCAGGTTCACATATTGTAACCAGAATGTTTGGACTTAAAAAGAGACCATGATTCTCTGAGTTTGTTTCGGCATTTCTTCTCAGAGGTCGTCAGTTAGGAAATGCCGATGTCAACTAGATATACAAAAAAATTACATGACTTGTAAAAGTGTCTTTAAAAGGATCTATTTACAGAAATAAACAATCATTCAATTATTCACTCTATAAAAAACATTTCACTCGATTCATTTTTGTGTTGTGCTTTTATTAAGCCAGAGTGGTATGGTAAGTTGTACATTTTTAACTCTAGATATCGATTGATCTGTTGCTTAAACTACTATTGTTATACAGAATACATTTGATTACACAATTATATGTTTTATAGTACTTTGTACCTGTTTTATGTCTCGTCTATTTTATTCAAAATGCCTTATTGCATTATTGCCTTTAAAACAATAATATGAGATGAAACTGGAAATATTTTAATCTACTAAGTGTAATGTTGTGAGGCGTGACGTCATGTAAAGGAACTATATTCAAAACGGCACGAGCATAACGCGCAAAGTTTCCGCGGCAAACTCGCGGTAGCAGGTAATTAAGATATTTAGAACTTGCACATGCTCCGCATTCAAAACTTCTTTATGAATATTAAATACTTAGCCAAAAACCCAGTCACATTAGGATGGAATAAGAGAAAATCTGTTAAATAAAATAGATGAAAAATTTCTCACCAAATAACCTGCATAGGTAGTTTAAAAAAATATAAATAGGTAAGTATTTATATAGCGTACATCATTGTGAGTAGTGACACGCATTACAATGACACGAGTCGTATCACCCGCCGCCTGAACTTTCAACAAAGTGATTTACCTTCAATATAAAGTGAACCGCTGATTTACAACGACATGGTTCAATAAGACCACCCCTATTATTACGAGCAGCCCTTTAAAAGTTCAACAATTGACATTTGCGACGAAGACACTATTACGAAGGCAATTCAAGCTTATTATTGAGCAATCAGCGTAGTAGACAAGATAGTGGAGGATTGATTGTAATCTATTAATATAAATCAGTAGCAGCAAGGGTTCCGCAGGCCACTGGTGTATACAAAAACGGTGTAATAAGGAGGATTGATCTGTAAGGCGAGATGCTAGTTTGTAAGTAATCTGTTGATCGCGGGTGGCGGAGGGTAGCGTGCGGCAGGCGCGTTGCGGAGGTTCGTGATTGCTGACATTTATCTTGCGGCTGGCTAATTAGCAGCGTGCGCCACTGAACTGACTCTCACCACAATGGGCTATTCGACCACACTGATAAGCGAACTGTAAATTTTATTTTATCCATGATATTTTAATAATACCAAAATAAAGATTAATTTATGCAACCCGCTGCGCATTTAACCATGCGATAGCTTAAACACCACCAATTTCGCAATAACATGTAAATCTCAATTTTAAACATGTTTATATTTAAATAAAATTGTATTCAATACCGCATAATTTACTGACAATGTAGTAATCAAGTTGTAAAGTACAATTAATGTATGTACAACAATAATGTATTTTTTGTCCAGCGCGTGTGCTAATGAAGCCCACTGGGCGGATGTGCTGCTCGTAAATACTAGTCCGTTTCGTTTTTCCGCTTCCGGGCTAGTGTTGCCATTACTTCAACGTAACATGTCTTATTCAACCTATAGGTATGTAAGTCTAATTTCGAGTTATGCATATATGTTTAAACCCTTATTTATTGACTATAAAAAGGCCTGCATGTTGTTAGCTTATCGTCTCATCAATATGAAATATGGCTGCCTGGGGTGTAACTCCTTGTGTATATTTTAGAGCGCTTAATTTTTACATGACGTTTATGGTGTTATTTACAAGTAAAACAATGAAATAGGACTTTTCGGTTGTAAAATTAAATGGTTTCGTAAATGTTTTTGTAGGTTAGTTTTTGTCTTTTGTAAATCAGATAACATTGATAAACAATCGTTACTGTTATGTCAAGTATTATTTATAAGGTTATATTTACAACCCTTATTTACCGCAATCAATACAACACTATTAATATTCTGATTACTAAAAGCAACTTGTGGTAAATTGAGGAATTAGCTCGTTGTAATTTCTATGGAAGTGGTAGAGATGGTATCGCGGTAGGTACGAGCTCCTACAGTCCGCCAGTGAGTACTGATGCCTTAGGGGAGGCGCCCCTTACCGAGCCACTTTACTAATGTCGATTATTAACTGCCTGCTACACTTAGAACACAGAGCTATATTGCCTACTTCTGGAAGTTAGTTTGGTACTTAGGGAGCGATTTGGCGAGTCTATTTAATTATATGTCTGTGTTATTTCGTATTGTATGTGTTGCTGTTAAACTTATAATGATCACAATATTACTAGTTTTCTAATAACTGCAGATAAATTTGCGGCTGTAGAGAATGAGGACGTATATTCGAATGGACGAGTTGAGTAATATGTTATTAGGTTTTCCTATGAAATATTTAAGTTCGATTTAGCTCCGATTAATATGTCAATAGGCTCACAAAATTCTACACGGGAGGTTAAAATGTATTTTGGGTGCATAAATGGCATGTATTCGGACATTATTACATAACAGCGACATTTAGTTCCGAGTTAAGCAACGGCGCTTGTTTTATTGGTCCCTACTAGATTGTGAATATTTATTGATATATATTTTTTCGTAAATATATAAATGGAAGTAATTTGACTCAACTGCCTAAACCTTTAGAAACGGAGGCGTAAAAGTAAGCACGCCGTGTAGTTTATAAATAAAAATATAATAATTTAGATATCGAATTGTCGACATGTGAACGAAATTGGAATATTCACGAACATACGCGAACAAGATACGGTACTCATTATTTTTTTGAATCAGCGATTTAGTCAGATTCGTGTTTGGGTACGAACTGGAAAGGGTGTAGCATCCCCAATAAACGCTCAGCTGTCTACAATATATATTTATATTAGTCAAGAAATAAAATCCCAAAGCCCGCTAGTTTAAGGAAAAGGACTCAATTTATTGCATCTACTCTATCTATTTTATCTTGTTAAATTGATTCTTTTAAACACTATTCACTATTATTATTCGCACTACAGGTGCAGTGGTTGATTAAGTGATTTTGAAACGGATCACGGGTTCGATTCCCAATTCAAGTGATTCGAATATTAATAATTATTTTATGATTACAGTGATATAAACGTATGATTGAATATGAAACATACTGGCACTCTTTAAGACTGTGCATTAGATGGTGGACATAAAAAATAATGAAAACTCAATTTTGAATTGTTATTTATGTTTAATAGGACAAATATAATTGACACTTTTAGAGCGCTGGCACTGCTGCGGCGATAATAAAAACAGCATTTATAGTGGAAGAAATAGTCGGCGCAGCAAACTTCATAGCAACACGTTACTGTCTGTTTATTAAATTAATTATTCTATACAATATTTAGTATTATACCTAATTATGTAAGCAAGAACCAATCTATTTTACCAAAAAAATATGAAATTATATATACCAATACGAAAGAATTTACATAATACAATATTAGTGTACTTAGGGCATACATTTTTGTACATAATCTACTACGTTAGTTATGTCAGAAAAGCGACGACCAGAAGTTTTGTGAAGAAAGCCCTCTAGTGGTTAGGTGAAAAACTAAAATCGCTGCCAAACAGTTTCTAAGAGACTTTTACTGGCCTACTAGCAGACTTTCTATTTCCCTGTCAAGAGCGTAACTTTAACTTACTTAAATTTAAAATAACTCTTATGGATTATCAACTAATTCAGATAATATAGATATAATATCTGAAAGCCACATCAAAGCACGCCAGTGCAGGATAATCATAATTTCAAATTATATATACAGTTATACACGTATCGTATTAATCCCCTTTAATTACAAACAAGTATGCGAGCACATTTTAATACGCAAACCAACTGTTTGTACATTTCATGAATAATTTATGGAAACATGCTTTTTATTCGATGGACTTGAGCAATAAGTAATTAATTTGTCATCTTGATAGCTTTTATTATTATCTATACTTGTTGTTTAAAGTTGGTAAAGTAAATAACCTTAAACCAGTGCTTGCGATCGACTGAATGCGGAGTACTCATCGTCAGTGCAGCGTATGCTGAAAAAAAGCCTTATATATGTATACCAGAGATGCTTATTTTACTAACGTTTATTAAGTCTATTTCAAAGGCTTTCATTTTTCATGGATTCGATTTTTTGGAGCGTCTTTAAGTCACGAGTGAATAGAATATTTTTTAGGAAGGCATGCTATATCTTAGACCGAATCGATAATTTACTATCAAGTGATTACATATGCCAAATAATGCTTCACATGGGACCTATTTAGTTTCAAGCTCTGAAAACCTAGTCCCTAAGAAATATCTCTTTTGTGAATTCATCCCTAAAGAGTGTAATTTGTCACATCATTATTGTAAGAAGACGATTATCTTATTGTTGTCCATTGTCTAATTACTTTTGGGGATTACCTAGAAGGCCCTATTAATAGAAGTAATTATGTAACAAATGTGAATCGTGATTGATTGTGTCAATAAATATGATAGATAATCTGCAATTAGATGCTGAATACAGTCTTCTGTCAGGAATAGGAATCGTCCTTAATGATTGTAGGTACAGTTATAGTTCTAGAACTATCTACCTTGTCAAATACACACGTATTGATACTACAGTATCTTGGCATATCTAATGTAGAACGGTTGACAGAGAAACGTATTGTCTTTGTCTGCCATTATAATACCTGAAACGCATTCACGTACTTGTGAACAGGTAAGTATCCATACCAAGAAAAAGAATACGAGGTAATAAAATTAATATAGTGTTAATTACTAAAACATTGGCAATCATTGTGATTTGGTTGCATTTTAGTTTGCCTTTTGTTTCGAGTCATCGATAAAGGCCTTTTTTTCGCTGAATAAAGGCCTCCCTGAAATATTGAATCATTGGAAAGAAAATTTTCTTGTATCATTCTTCCGATCATCAGTATAAATGTATTGAATTTTCTTGTAAATGTTTATTTAAAGAGTTCGGATTAAGGGATGTTACCATCATCGATAATGTAATAAAATACTAAAATTGCTATACGGATGTGAAGTATTTTGAAGTTCAAATGAGTAGTTAGGTTAAAATCTTAATATTTTCAGTAAAATTAATAATTTGACAAGTATTGTTTAACATGCTCACAAAAATTTCAATAATTGGAATTACACTTTACGTTAAATTGTATAAAATACTGTAATAAATAAAAATAAGGTAATATCATATATAAGGTAAATCTTGAGAAAACTCTGTAACCCTATAAATAAATAGATCTACCTTGAGGATTGGTTTGCACCAGTTTGCAATAATCTTACCCCATACGACTGTCCCTTGCCGAGTCCAAACACAGTTACATCGGCGACTAACCCCTAACTAATGAATCTCGTCGCAGCTCAGACGATGAGAGGAAAAGTAAACACGGGTGAGTAATAAATCTAAATTCGTCCATCAGTGAGTGCAGGCAAGCGTTCAGTGCGCTCGCGCTAGTTGGTGCGGGGCGTTAGTAGTTTGTCACTGGGAGGACACGTTCGGACGTGATGCCCAGTTTATTGCTTCCCCGGCACCGACTGATTGGATAACTCAGGGTAACTACCATAAAAGCCGAACTCGTTTTACTTTTCACTTTAAAGAACCCCTTCATTTTTATAACCTACGTGACGGGCGATATGTGAGAGCGTTTGGGACTCGTAGTAGAAGTTCACGTAACGCACGAGTGGGCTAGGATATACAACGAGGGAAACATTATTTAATGCCGCAGGACATAATTCCATTTTATTTATATATTTTTATTGCATTTTTTATTAACTTAAATAACATAACAAGGCATGGAAATTTGTGTCTTAGAATTATACAGGACCTATAATTACTATCATTATCAAACGCATGTATATGTTTTAAACTTGATATCCATTTTTAAATATATTTTAATAAAAAAACTTTCTTGCTTGCTTTATTGGCGAACTTAATATAACGCTAGATGAAATCTTCAGTCCTTTAAAAATGTTCCTCCCAAGGCATTGCAAGAAATGTCATACTGGTGCAATCCTCTTTAAATTATATTGCAGACTCTCAGTAGATACGTCTATCTATACAATTATATATTTTTTTAATGAAATGAACTTCCACGAAGTACATTTTCTACAATGAAATATTTAAGCCCTGGGAATTGTAAAAAATACCCTCCAGAGGAATGTGATAATGTAAATTTTCTTTCCGCTTTTTAAACGTCCCTGTTTGCTTGGTGGCTGAGCTTCATGCACAAATAAGGAGTTAGCACGTACAACTCGTCTTTTCTTAAGGCACGTAGCTCGCTTGATGCCTACTTTATTGCCGGCTAGGGTCCTTGTGAATGCCGGTGCATCTCACCAATGCACTCCACATTCTTTTTTTAATTGGGAGATACCAATAAACTTGAAATGTGAACGATTTACTGCATACGAGTAAAATAAAACACGCTACACTCAACTACACCAATGCCTACATCACAATTCGGTGAGCGCTCATATTAATCAACAACGCGATGGCAAATTTATATCATCTGTACCTAGGTATATATAGGGCTTTATATATAATTGTCTATCTGCTGTCTGACGTAACAAATTAATTGGACGCTGATCAAATTTGATCGAGCGCCGTAATTCACACAGAGGTGATTAAACTTTGATAAACAAACATAAATTTACCTATACTTTATAATTTAGGCACGTACCATCGAATATACATTTTTTTTCAATTCGGAATGATATAATGATATATATAATAAAGTTGGGTGATATCAATTACCTGTCGATATTAAAGGAAATACACTGGAAGTTAGTAATTTCTGTATATATCCGCTTTGGTACTATTTATTTTCGGTACAAATCAATTAATTGGCCAATACCAAATAGTCCCTAGCTCTGGTACAATTAATTGGTTTTACATATAAACAAATATAAAAAGTATCTATTTCTGGGTCAATTTATTCAGTAAACATTGCTGCTAGTTTTAAAATAAATGAACAAATACGTAAAAGATTATGCCAATCAATCAATTACTGTACTGAATAAATCAAGTCTGGACAACATTCAGGTAAATTTTTATTTGTTATTAAGTAATGTGTTAGATACAATATGTTCTTTGTAATTAAAACCTCATTATGGATCAATTAGAAATAGAGAATTCCTTTTGAACGTCAATATGGGCAAGGGAACGCGTTTTAGAAGATGCATTGTGACTATCTTTTTCAAAAGCGCAATCAACCTCATTGTGAGATTCTGGTAAATCTGTAATAGGTACATGCAGACATGCACTGTGATAACATTTTAATACAACTTTTGTCTAAAAGACCTGATACACTTTTTGCAATTCTATTTTTGAGTATAATCAAATTGGTATATAAGAACACATCCATAGTGATTTATGTTCCAAAAGAGATCCACTACTGAACAAAGGCTACCTAGATCTCTACGAATGTCCGCAGACCAAAGGCTATTCTATATATTTCTATTCTATCGGCCGATAGGCTAGTCGGTTTGTTATATTTTTGTTTCAAGATCGAATCCTTGAACTTGCATTCATCTGATTAAAGACATCGACCAATCTAGCGGCCAATAATAAGTCTGCGGTTTGCTAGCGCCCTTAACTTCTACTCGCATCCTAGAAAGTTCCAGCTTACAATTATTTATGCCGTCAAAAGATTATCTATCCAATTGATCAGCTGTATGTAGGTAGGAAGCACCTTAGTTCTATATTTTAAAAAGTGTGTCAGATTACTCTTTTACTTTTTCTTTTTCTTAGTGTGTACATGTATGTTTCTTTTTTATTAGGTTTCAAAGCTACGTTATTACGTAGCTTGTAAATGTCCATTTTCTAGACCCTGGTCAAGAATCGGCTACTCATATTTCAATGCCCCAATATCCCTTTGGTATCTGAATGCGTATCACGTGCCCCCGTCTCTCAGTTTACCCCAACAGGCTGATTGGGGATGAAGAAAGTGCCTTATGATATTATTTACCCTCTCCTTCTATTTTCTGGTTAATTTAAGCTTGTAACAAATATTTCGAGTGCAATTTTTTCAAGATAACATGTTATTGAATCTTTTCATATATTTCAAGTATTTTTCATTCTATTAATTATGCTTGTAATAAGTTCAGGTAACATAAATTTTGAATAAAGAAGACTTGATTTGTAAGGTTCGTAGATATCTATAGGTAGATATCTACGAACCTTACAAGTGAGTGTTTGCCATTTAAGTATAAAAAAAACAGCGTAGTAATCAGCATACATATCTCATCATCTCACATTTTATGTGTGTTTAGATATCGATACATTTCATAGCCTTGGCCATTAAACTAGTCCCAATTTAAATAGTAGTTTTGACTCAGAATATAGTCAAATTCACTCTGTAACAATTATTATGACTTCAGTAGCTTCTATTTCAAGCTTAATTAATTACTAAAATAATATCATTATTTCAGTAGTAATGAGAGTGTGGCCGAGTATGTAAAATATTTACAGTACGTTGTAAATTTATTTTCTCTATCTGTAATTTCATACATTACTCCAACATTATAATGTATTATATATTTGTATATCGGGGCTTATCTTTGGATTATCACTGCTAGCCTTTGCTCGCCACTTCGTTGGCGAAGACAGTTCTACCCCCCTTTTCGGTTCTTAAGAGATTATATCCGGGATAAAAACAAATCTATATCCTGGGACCCGAACTATCTCCATAAAATGTTCGTTGAAATCGGTTGAATGCGGTTTAAGTGTGAAAAGGTAACAGATAGACAGAAGTACTTTCTAGATATATGCATGCTGTGAGAAATAATTTCAGAAATTTCTGTAGGGCTCTAAAAATATAGCGGCTGCAGTCTAAGCTCCCCTAATGCGGGTTGATGAACTTTAGGCGCTTTGAATTCCATCAATTCAAATATCAATTCTTCCGTTGCCTCTACGACGAAAAATTAATTGCAATAAGCTCATAAGGCGAATGTTTATGGTAATGAGTCGGCCCAAACCCACAAAATTAACATTTTATTTGGTTTTTCGTCTATTGTATTGTTCATAACAATACAAATACCTCACTGCATTCACTACTGTGCCTAAAATATTTATTTTGCAGTCTATAATAATATATGTATAATTTTGACTTTATCGGGTGAAAAACTTAAGAGACCTTCAAAAAGAGAAAGATCAGGCATGACAACAATATCTAGTGAGAATTTTGCTGTAAATCAATCTAGAAATAATGAAATAATATTCCTATGCTAAAGTGTTTATATGTCCAGTATATATACCAATGTGTAAGACGAATACATGTGTGTCTCAACTTAATATAATGATTTGTGTGTACCCAGTTCCGTATCTCGTCTCAAGCTATGTTATGCGTTGACAAACTTGTTACCCGTATGTTGTGCAGCCGTTATAAACGTGTATCATGTATCTGGGTACTCTGGGTATGAACTGGGTAAGCACACAGTAAACAGTTATTGAAGCAATAGTTTTTGTGTATATGTTAGAGAAGAAGTATTTATTTAGATATTTAATTAAGTTTCACCAACCGTTGTAACAGATATAATAAAAATAGGAACGTACCTACGTTAAAACCTGCCCCCATGGGAAAAAGGCGTGAGTGTATGTGTAGATTTAATACACAAATACTTGTACATACAAAATGTACAAGTATATCACATGCAAAATGATTTCTATATCAACGTTTGTTAGTTAATATTTTTTTGTTAAGTTTTATGCGTATATGGTTACTTTTATTTCTTCTAAATGGATGATTTAATAAAATTTATTGAATATATTTTGTAACAAGGAAAATGAGAAAAGAATGAAATGATGTCCTGTGGTGAATTCAGTTGGATTGCTTTGTTTCTATTGTTGAATGATACATAATGGCCTAAATTAGTTGGATAGCCCTATTTCTGTTAGTTTTTAATTAAGTTTTAAAAACACAAAAGCTACAGTGGGTAGTAACAAGGAGACATAATACAGTGAAAAAGAAAACGTAGGTATCACTCAATGGCAAAGCTTATTCCGATAAACTTCAAATGTTTACTGTACCGCATAATATAGAAGATTATTATTTCTGGAAGTTTACTCAAAAGGCAAGAATAAATATTTTTCCTTTATCGGGCTTCCCTTCTTCGTTTTAATTGCGTAAATCCTCTTTAAAGGGATCGTTTTCGATAAAATCTTTGTTTTTCAGGAACCACGGTACCAGGGTGATGTAATTAGAGATGAGGAAATAGGCTTACCAGCCCGTTTGTGGTTACATTTGTCTAATTAAACCTCATTAGTATTATCAATATTCAGAGAGAGTAATTTTTATTGTGTATGCTGTTGTTATCGCAGTGTAACAGTATATCAAGTCATAATTATTAGAATGGAATTCAATGTAGCCCTGGTTCTTTAAAATCACGATCGTTATAGATAATAATTATTTATCACCCGCTAAAACAGTGAACGAACCTGCATAAGATATATTATCGACGGCGTATGATCTGCCAACTCGCACATTTCCACCACTTTTATGTATTATACCTACTTATTCACTTTCGTAGTAATCAGAATCATAGTCTAGTTAATAGAGTGGGCTTATAGCTTGTAATCATTTCAGATGATCAAGCTGCGTCAATGCGGCAGCGACATGCGAAGAGATTCATACCTTTCGAGCCTCAGAGAACGTGTAAAATATCGCTCTCTTGTATTTGTCGTAATTAAGTTGGTACTTGATAATTTTCAGTGGTAATAACAAAATCTAAAAGCTTGAAAGCCAGTTTCCCCTAAAAAATGTCAGTATCGCTCAGTTATTGAGTGGTCGAAATCTGATGGCCAGTCGAATGGTGTAAAATATTGATTTTAGGTCTTATATCAATAGACTGAACTCTAACATAATTAAGGAAAAAGTCAGCACGATGACCTCCAATAATAAGTAACTTACCTGACCAGTTTAGGTACCTGACAAGGTATGATTGATGATATCTGATTATGTTTAGTAGAGACTAAGAGTAGAGACTCTATTGACTTATTACTCTTTGACACAACAGATCTTCATTTTATACAGCCATACTCTGTAATTCCTTTAGGTGTGTATAACATTTACCCGTTGACAATAAAGGCGATATTTACCCCTTAAAAGAACAGAGTGTGATGCCTATCAATGTACGGTTGAAACGTCAAGTTTATTTATTTATAGCCTACAAGATAAGGTACACTTTTGGCTAGACAGCATAAAGGGTTCACCATAAAAGTCGCCGTTTGGAATTTGTTTTTTGTACAAGTCGTGCCGGTTGCGATAGCGTGGCAAGATTATTCTGCTGTCCCTTATAAATCAGAGTGGTGCATAATATTCTAAAACTGTTTCATGTTTGCAAAAGAAAAGTGAGCTTTTTATTTTTGTATTGAATGCGTTTTACCTGATGGAAAACTCGGACAGGGTCTGATGGAGCATGCAATTCAAGTAAATACTCTATCGGGATCTGGGACTCGCATACATACGGATAGAGTATGTACGTTGTACAGCTATTACACTGTTTAGTGTTTACACTATTGGAGAATAGTTTCATAAGGAAAGCTGATAAAGTGATGGTTAAATTTAATTAAGAAAGAAAAATTCAACCTCAGGCGGGACTCGAACCCGCGTCTTCTGGATTGATACTCCAGACGCTCTGCCAACTGAGCCACCGAGGTATCCGCCTGATGTGTTGAATTTTTCCTTCTTTATGTTATTTATGTCTTACGGCGACATAAGACGCGGGTTCGAGTCCCGCCTGAGGTTGAATTTTTCTTTCTTAATTAAATTTAATAATCTTAGCTTGAAATAAGCTAAAAAAAATACAAAAAGATTTTATAAAAAGTGATGGTTATTAGGTTATACAGCGTGTAGTTGTAGGTTAGTTGACATTACTCGATTTTCTCAGGATGCGGAAATGAAATTAGTTTTTTTTCTTTCGTCGGATAGTCAGAGTTTTATTTACAAATTATCTTGTTATTTTTGTAAACAATTAAATAAATAAATAAATATTCTGCGACAATGACACAGCACCATCTAGTCCCAAACTAAGCAGAGCTTGTACTATGGGTACTAGACAATGGATATAATACTTATATACTTTTTTTTTGTAAATACATACTTATAATACATAGGAAACACCCAGACGAACACAAACACTTATATTCATCACATAAATATTTGTGTCCCGTGGGAATCGAACCCACGACCTCGTGATCAGCAGTCCGGTATTCGAACCACTAGACCACAGAGGTGGGCACGCCACGATAGTGGCGGTAAGACCCATCATGGAGGATTGGCTTGAGAGGCGCCACGGCGCCCTCAGCTTCCGGTTGACGCAGGTCTTGTCTGGGCATGGGTGCTTCGGCAAGTACCTGTGTCGCATAGGCCGGGAGCCATCGCCCGGTTGTCACCATTGTGTGGGTTGCCCCGAGGACACGGCGCAGCACACACTCCAGGCCTGCCCGGCCTGGACAGAGCAGCGCCGTGAACTCATAGCGGCAGTCGGCGGTGACCTCTCGCTTCCGGCCGTGATCCTATCCATGGTCGGGAGCGAGAACGCGTGGGATGCCGCCGCCTCTTACTGCGAGCAAGTTATGCGCGCAAAAGAGGCGGCGGAAAGGGAGAGAGAAATCACAACCTCTCTCCCGATCCGCAGTAGACGCACCGGGCGCCGGAGGGCGCAAACAGACCTCCGGCCTCCATAAGCTGTGGCCAGCGGGTGGGCGCGACTAGGGGAGTCCGCCGCCCGAACTGGTAATGGCCCCAAGTAGGCGGCGCGCGTGTTCGTCACACGTGCGCCTGCGCGGAGGATGCGAGGCGAGCTATGCCTCGCTCCTAGCCGGGGTCCAGCTATAAGAGCTGGACCGAAGCCCGCCGGGGTTGTGGTGCATGCTTTTGCGAATCCCATGGCCCCGGCAATACGGTTAGTGGCGTTGACGGGTGCGGTTTTTTAGTCGGTAAACGCTCAAGCGGAGTCCGACACACCCCGTCGCCTCCCCAGGCGATGGGACGGTCCGTAAAGGATTTTTCCGCACTTAAAAAAAAAAAAAGACCACAGAGGTCGTCAGAATTCTTTATAAGCATTTAATGGTACTTAGTCAAGTGATCTAAATAAAATATAAATCAAAAGTACCTACCTACATAAATATTCTAGTGAGCTTTTTAAAAGAATCAACTCCATATTATTTTTGAATATTCATATCTACTAGTACATATGCTATATAGTATGAAAAAGTGGTTGAGTAGGTACCTGCATCGAAAAATAAACTGTAAAGACTTTTTTAAATGAGTTGTAACACGTATGTGACTGGTAGGGTGACTCAGTGTCGGTTACCGCCGAATATTTTATGTCTAGTACTGTCACTAAACCCATCTAAAGTACACAACATAAAACGAAATATCGACTGGCCGTTGGTAATTTTCTAGCTCACGCTATTCAAATTTGTTTACTAACACTAAGTTATTCGGAGGTATGTAATACAACATAGGTGCTATATATAGAGTCTATGATGAATACAATGAATAACTTGTTTCTTCAAAGCTATCTTTTAGAAAAACTGTTGAAAAAAAGAATTTAAACAATCTCTTCATTTGTGAGACGTTGAATTTAATATCCATTTAAATTTTGTAGCCATGCGATAGCAATTACAAAACGAGTATCATAATAATACTCTTGCGCAAATAAAAAACTTTACACAGTTATTTGTCTTTAATATCTTTTTATCATTATCCATTTCGCTTTCGCAAGATGAATTTTTTATAGTACAAATAACATTGTTTGATATAACATATTACGTTATATTGATGAGAAGGCAAAGGCACATTAATATTGAATAAATGAATAAATAAATTGCTGAGAAAATTTACAGTTTTAAAGGCTGCTATTAAAATGGAATTGCAGAATGGTATTCATAAAGATTAAGCCTTAAGGCGTCTATGTTCCCGTGGCTAGATACGGACACATATTTATGTTAGCTAAACGCGGAGCCTCATTTAGTTCGTCTGCTGCACGCGAACTAGCCGTATAGGTAAATAAGTTTTAATTACTTGTTTATTGTTGTTTCTTCAGTATTTCTATGGCTGTACAAGAAAGTTTAGTTTTCTATAGTGTTGTTTATTCAAGGCTTCTTCGTGATATAGTGGTGAATTGGTTTAATAAGCAATAGTTGAGGTTAAAACTTTACAGCCAATTACTCTAATGCTACTAAAATTTCAGCAGGTAGCTGCCAAACATAGGCCTGCCTGCGTATAAAGCGCTCCTTAAAATTGAGTAGGTAGTGTTTGAGTATATTTGGCCGTATGATACAGGCAGTCGTGCTGTTGGTGTCCGGGAAAGTATTACTGCATTGTTTAATGTTCTACTGCTTAGTTGTAATGTGCCAAGATTATTACGTTCTGGTGGAAATAGTTATGGCACAAGTCGTATGGAAAATTGAAGTAAAATAAAAACCACGTTCATCTAGAGCGGTGGGACTTCATAAACCTTTAAGAAATGAATCAAATAACTTGCTGAAAGGAATTCATGAGGTAGATGTTCAGGTTTTCCTCAGCAAGTTATACTTAATCACATATTCTGATTCGCGAAGATATTAAGAAAGTTTGAGCTGTGTATTGTGGATCTGGACATAAATCACTATGTATAGGTAAAACTAACTAAACTAACTAGGTCATCATTGTTTAAAATATTGAATTACTTAAATAGCAATTTTTCTTCCAACTTCCATTCTAAACATAGCCTTCCATTGTGTTATTATAATTTAATACTATTAGAAATGTCTGGACTTTCAAAGAGTTGTTGATGTTTAAGTTATTCAGGTGTTTCTTCTCAGAGGTCGACTGATAAGAAACACCGCCTTCACCTAAACATTAAGAAACATTTGGTAAATCTTTTATATTAAACTAAAGAATGAGAGTTTCTAAAGAGCTATCGTAACTGTATCAGCGTTCAAAATGTAGCAAGTCATATTTAATTTACTGTTTTATAAATGTTGTGTTATGTCTTTCCTTCTAAAGGCTTCCATTCGTTCTTTTTTTACAAAATATTAACTATAGGAAATAATTGAGTATATCCGAATATACAGAAACCTTAAACTGCAATAACAATTATAATTATCTATTAATATATTGTGTATAATCTTATCTAAACCAATTACACAACAATCATATCCAACTTCTGATAAAGGTACATTTATGTTTTTACTTTATATGTAAACGCGCGCCCGCCGCTAGCCTGCGCCGGTTGCTCAGCGACTAAAAAGCAAAAATAGAGGTGGAATGGCAAAACTTATTCCACGTGAAAGCACAACAATATAAGCCGAATAAAAAGGGCATTGTCTCAAATATAACCTAATAAAACGTATGTGTTTTCTACTCGCGACGCCAACATTGTCATGAAAAATTCTATGGAGATTCAAAGCTTTCCATTTTTTAATATCTAGTCGCTCATACAAACAAACAAAGGGTCTGAATTCTTTTCCGCTGGCTTTAATTTATTTCCAATAAAGATTGCGCGAGTACTTAGTATGGCGGAATCGGACATTTTCAACGAACGTTTTTACGGAGCTTTCATAAAGTCTGATCAGTGGAAAAGTCGTGGAAAAGCGATTTTCTCTAATTGGAAATTGAGTTTATTAGCTAAATACGTACTAACGACTTATTCGCTGACTTCTCACAATATCTGGTGTAAGGAGGCAATAAAACGTTTTATCTTATTATACGCGGGGTTGCGTATGGAGCAGACGGTACGAGTTTATTAAAACTTGTATTTTGCGAGTCATTGCGTTTTCTTAGGATTTCTCTTAGCTCACACCTTTTTACCTTAACTAAAACGGTTTTATCATATATATGCACATTTAAAATACATACAGTATACTTTATGTTTCTTATGGTTTTTTTTGTAAGCATAAAGCGATAAGGTGACATGACCACGGATTGCCAACTTAGACGTCACGAGTTTAAATCCGAGCGCAATCACTTGCTGATACGGTGATGAAAACATGACGGCAGTGAGCCAGCATGGTGGAATATAACCTAATTCTTCTCATCACGGACACAAAAATGGAACATAAAGATGTTTTTATTCATATTCACCTACACAGCTTTGCGGATATCTCATTGTGTGTTATTTCAACGCAAAAAATAACATACCTTGCAACATGACTGCGAGAAAATGTGCTGGACAAACATAGTAGAACAAAGATGTATATTCAGTTAATCCAGAACGAGGTAAAATTTGTGCTAAAATTCGCGTGTTTTGTCATAGTAAGAGTTAGTGTAAGTAGAATGTAGCTGGGTAGGATTGAATATGCAGAGTTCCATTATCGTTATCCAAATCTTTAATATTGATGTGGTTATTATAGCTTAAATATGCATTGTTTCAACAAAAACAAAATGAAACTTACACACAACCGAGAATTAGTACGGACGATCAAGGGCTAAAAAAAAGCTCATCCCACTTTTAAAGTTGTCTTGTTATGATTTGGTAATAATATAAGTGGGATGACCTTTTTTTTAAGAAGATTGGAAGATTGCTTAGGGCATTAGGGCCTTAATCTGGCACTGGCTATTTATTGTAGGTGCCTAAATGCGACAAAGAAGAGGTCGACGCATAGAGCCCTCAACATTTACGCATACGTCTGTGTCATGAAATACATATATCCCACAAATGCATAAAATGGATGCGAGTGTTTATTAAATCATTCTGCAAAACGCCTACTTGATATAAAATATTTCATTTTATATTCATCCACCATAAAACGTCACTGAGATTCGGATGTAAGCGGTGGTCTTCAAATTTTTACTTTTTTCTACTCTTCAAATAATAATCTACATAATTATTTTATTCCAAAAATTTATTCTTTTTCAATTATATTCATATAGTTTGAGTTAACTAAAAAATAAGTACGTTCAAAATTTATAAACAAGAAAAATCTTGCACTTTTTATATTCATATAATATAAATGAACTTATTCGCCGATTTTATATGAATTAAATATCCATGTAAGGTGGAAATGTTTAACCTGGCCGCAACGCGTATATTATTTGCTTGCATTTTGAATAAAGCTATTGAAAACAAATCAAATTCGAGCATTTGTGGCAATTAGTTAATGGCAATATTACAAACACTCGAATTTAGTTCACCGACCACCAATGTCATACTATTTAATAAATTCCAGAGTGTAATAAAAATAAAATGGATTCCATTTCATTTAAAATCTACCCGTTTTGTTATTTTGTGTATATTGTGTAAAATGTTCAATATTTAAGTTAACAAACACATCGTCGATGAACATAAATTAAAAGAAACGGTTACATTCGCTGCTTTTTATGGTTTGCTTATGATGAGAGTAGGAGTTACATTATGTTTATCGTTTCACACATTCGCTCCCACAACCTTCATCCAGTCATATTTATATATATAAGGTATATATAAACTACTTACACACTTATGTAAACATACACTTAGTAATATGACACTTTTAACACAACCGCAACCAACCTCGGAAATGAAGTACGGTGTTTTAAAGTATAGGCGTTCTTCTTCTTCTTCGTGTCGATGGAACATGAATGTCGTCAAATTTAATACCCATATTTATTTAGTAAATATGGCCATTAAATCTGACGAGCCCAGAGAGATGCCAATATAGGCATTCAGCTTGATTTAGACACCAGTTTAACTCCAACTTATTTAAAGAAAACTGATGTATTTTTCTTCTAATTCAGATGTCACTTGCGTTAATTAAGTTGTATACCTACATATGGCACTAATATGAAACTTAGAAATTTTCAAGTTTGCGTTCTGTAACGTTGTAAGGAGGTCTATTTGAACAAGTTTCAATCGAGATAGTAGCTTTGTAGAGATTGTAGTCAATAACATCGCTACGTACAGCTCACGCCACGCCGCTCACCGCTCTCATGTTATATTCTGTTATATGTTCAATTTTGTGGTGTAGTTCTGTTTGAATTTAAATTATCTTATTCCTAATTCTGCATACATATAGGTAATGAGTGACAGTTTGAAGTTGTGACATATTCTACAGCTTTTGTCCAACGTAAGTATTTAAATGTATACTACATAATTGATTCAGAGTTTTTTTTTTTTTTTGGAGTGTGGCACTAGTTGTTTGTTTCAGAGTTAAAGTAATACTTAGTATCGTAGTTTTTACGGGCTTCCAGTGAGCAAACCCGCAAATGTCAGGAATCAGCTATCACTTCTTACTATCCCACTGACGCACATCCTCTTAGTTTGAGGGGGATTATAGCCTATCCCTTTAACCGCCCACCAAGTAGCCCTTGTGTGGGCTGGCTCAATTACTCACTGAAACAGTCAAGAATATCATCGATACTATAATCACCGTTTCAACAACTGATTACAATACTATAGGTATATACGAACCCTAAATATACTTTCCCGTATTAATTATTACGGGGAAGCAGAAATAGATGTTGTTTATAATCAACGTCGTGTATACTATGACAAGGATTTCTGTTAGATATTTTTTAGCAAGGTTTTTGGGTTTGTGTACGTTAATTGGTTATGGGCCCGCCGCTAATACTTGTTGTTATATAAAAACACATTAATTACTGTTCAACAGTATACATACCTTAGTCTAACGATTCGCAGAATAAACAGCACCTACTGATATTATGCTTTGATAACTGTTACCTTTAATAAAAGCGCCTGATATGATATAAATATAAATACACTAAAGCCGCGATAATATTAATTAGTTAAAATAAAAAAGACTATGTTTCATAGAAAAATGCAAGCTCGGATAAAGCATTACCGGTGTGCATTTTTAAGAACGTGGCCAAGTTTTAATTTTGTACATTCAGCAAAAGAGTACGATATAGTTAGGTGTTTATATATTTTGCCGAGTTTATTAAAAGTACCATATTAGAGATCAAAGTCCTTTGGCAGGGTCAAGAAACAAATATTTCCATGTCATGTAAGTGATATTCCATGCGCATAGTTTTTCACAATGTACTTCAGATTGGAGCTCACTGTTTCGGTTTGCGGCTTAGGTCGGATAACTAAGCCGCCGGCATAATTAACTGTGAAGTAAAAGTCGAGCATACATTACAAGCATATTTTCCCATAGTTGTACTGATTTTTGCTGTTTAGTACAAGTAGCAAAAATCAGTACAGGTTCGGGAATATTTATTTATTTAAACACGTTAGTGGCGTTTATCGCGATCGCTGCGATTGTTCCGCTTTGAGCTCGAATTGGCAGTCACTAGTTTACAGGAAAATACTAAAATATTTACGTGTGAATTCGGCCAGTAAGAGTGTTTATATCGATACCATCAACACATTGAACCTTTATACTAACTAATTTAATAACGTACGGCATGGTAGTCCATCAGATACAACGATTTGGTACGATTGTACTTTAGCTACTATAGCTAATGATTTGCGGCTTAGAGACAAGCAGTTAATAGTAAGCCATTGACTGCAGGTGATCATAATGTGGATTATTAAATTTGGGCCTCTCGTTTATTGTTTCTTTTTCGAACAGATTCAAGTTTGCTGTGAGTTGTTAATAACATATAATATTTACGTTAATTTACTTGATAAATTTCTTTACTCATCGCCTAAAAACACACACGAATTTATATTTCAACCAAAAACTTAAACATTTTCATTTTTCAAGCGCACCGTATCCGCCGCGAGTGCGTGTCCAATATAATTCCGTTAAGTGTTCAGGGGCTCATTTCGCCTACAAATTGTAACGATTTAGTGAAATTAACTGACGTGTTGCCTTAATTTTCACACTGCTTGTAGTTGTATGAAATTGAAATCGTGTTGTTAACGAGTAACGAAAACACCGTGTTGTACCTACCGTGATGTAATCTTAACAACTATAGTAGAGGTTTTATTATTTCTGTACGCCTGATTTCTTTATCTTATTTATGTTGGAGGTGATGTGAAAGTGATTATAAACTGTATGTGTATGTAAAACATTAACCTGTGCTTCTAGTATCTTATCGCCTTATCATGAAACAATGTATATGTCAATATATGATTTGTGTCTTTTCTATCCTTCTAAGATTAGTCAAGATTAATAAAACATAAATTAACCGGGCTCAGTCCACACTTTATTTATAAATAAGGCTGTGATAGTGATTCAAACATAAATTTAAGAGTAAACCACAAAAAAAAATTTTTAACGACTACTGAAAAATCTAACTGTATAAGTATGTATTTATACCTATCGACGTTATATCTGATTATACATAAGGGTAATATAATTTACATATACAAATGTGTTTGTTTATCAACTTACAAAGTGTCAGGCGAGTTGGAAAATTGGGCCACGTATCCCAATTTCAATGGCCCACGAAAAGGTAATCAAATGTTGGTGTATTAAACTTTTATAGCTTTATTTAACAGTGGCGGTGTCTAGTAGAAGTTTCAAATCACGAACGGTGTAATTCTGTATCTGATTCAAAGTGAATAGCTCCATTTGTGCCCTCCTGAATGCATCCGGACCCTTCAGGATCGTGACAATCGCTATTGGAGCTCTGTTACCTGAGCTGGATTTCTTTCCAATTTGGCCTCGGTGACGACGTGATGGAAAACCTTAAACGGATTCAAATATAAAGTGTTCTTTATGTTGGAATAGTCCTATTGTGTAAGTGTAAGTACATGTATTACTTACTTATTGTAAGTTCGCAGCGTGTTTTGCCATTAATAGTTAGAGGTATACATATTCTAATTAATTCTTAATTGGATATATTGCAGTCGCCTCATTGGCAGTCGTTAATGAGGCATATCCTGAGGTATACAAATTGAATTCCGTTGAGGTGAGCGGTGTTATTGCTTTTTTGAGTTGTTAATTGTATTTCACGATCATGACATGATGATGGTTTGATGAAAGAAATCTCAATATTGAACAAGCTAGCTTGAATGTAACACTGTGTTACTTTCCTGTTTTGAAGAATTAAATTAAGTCCAGTTAATAGCAACGCGCAGGTATAAGCCGTAGTAGAAATTGAATATATGTATTACCTAAAACATAGAAGTAAGTATGAAATACATATACCTATATAATATAATGTAATTTGTATAATGTAAATAACTGATACTGTTGACCCATTTCGTTATTAATCTTACAATCTCAATAGCAATAACTAAATGATTCCCTATTACTTCACAAAATCTGAAGAAGCCAAAGAGAGTGAGGAAAACTAGGAAGTAATTTCAATCTATTCAAAATTACGTAATGTACCGACAAATATTTATTTGAGACGTTAGAACTCCATTTGTAATATTGGTTTATGAAAATCAAGTTTGTCGTGCAAGCATTTCATATATTACGTCGATATTTCTATACCGCGGTTACAAAACATGCTTCCGTGCCATGGGTATTTATTGACGTTTTTAACATAGTTATTGAAGGGTTATTCATAGCTTATGTTGTACTTAGAAATATCACTCATATCCTATCTATTTAACTTAATTCTATAATCTTTCTTATGCATCACCTGTGCAATGAATGCATAGATAAAACCCTTAAACAAATACATTATAAATATATCCGGTCATTATGTCACAGAGCCTTCTAGTTACGAGCTAAGCAATGAGGCTTGTGTTACGGATACTAGATACTTGATACACTACATAGCGGTGTTTGTATAAGTATATACTATTTATATATAGAACAATTTATGATTCAGGCACAAATGAGGTTCATCAAACATAGCCTGTAACAGTATTCGAACCAAGGACCCTCACCACAGAAGGCAGCCATTGACTGCACGACTTTATTTTTTCAAAATACTCTATCAAAATAAATTGTAAGCCTATTTAATTTATTGTATTGAATATTAAGTTACTGTAATAATTGGCCTAGATTTTGTGTTGATACAGTATTAAATATTCCCCGGTGTAATGGAAATATTGTTCATTTAGCGGTTACTCAATTATTAATTTTTTATAGGCGATTCATTTTTTCAGGCGGGAATTAGTCCAGGGAAAGGTTTCGAATTTTCCCTCTGAGGGTTGTGGTATATGTGTCCAAAAGCCCCGTAGCCCCTACAATTGGGCGAGGGTCTGTACAAATCCGACATGTCCTATCGCTTTCTTTCCTGGCGAACAATACTTGAGTACGTATTTCCCGCACTTTCAAAAAAAGGAGTCTGCGCCCTTCGCTGTGGATAATTAAACTAGCAGTCTTTCCCGCAATGAACGATTTCCTTTCGGATGTAATGTAATCAAATCCTTATTAAAAAGTTCATTAAGTACAAGCCAATTTACGAATAAATTTCTAGGCGGTCAATATTCAAAAACAGTATTAATACAAATAAAAACAATGTAGGATGTATCTACTTACCTTTGTCAATATATACTTTGATTTTCTATAACATGTTACAAATAATCAGCCACAGAGTCACCAATAAACATAAGTGTAGTTACTGTTGGTTTTATGACGTGACAAAAATTATATTTACACAGCCATTAGGTATAAAATAGGTACCAAATCACTCTGCAGTCGTTAACAATTCATATTCGTAGTACAGCACTTCAGTAAAACGGCCCTTATAAGGTTAATGACCAACCGAAAAGGGAAGACGAAATAAAAAATTACGGTTACGAGCGCTATCATTAAAATCCCTTACCCAGGAATTCGCTAACCTTGGAATATGTTAGTAGCAACTTATTTTATGTTCGAATTGAAACTCGCCAAAAAGTTCCTCAGTTCTTAAACCAAGATAATATCCAGTCTAGAAGGGCTTAATAAATAACGCTTTAATGCCATTGATATTGATCATAACGTAACGTCGGTACATGAATCCACGTAGTTACATAAACAAAATAGGTACGCCACACACAACAGCGATAAGTATCGTGTATGCGAAATGAATTCTAATGATACCTATTTGTTGGTATGAGGGTACAATTTCGCAAGTAACTCGAGAAAATTGTTCGTTCGTCAGATAACAGTCGTCATGTGACACCTTTGGACGTCTCGAGTGACAAATTTACATTCGTGTCGCGAAGTGTCCCGAAACTGTTGTAGTAGCGAGATGTCGACGCTTGTAGTGCGGGGTCGCCGCCGCAGCTCGGCGCCCGGAGCGCAGGTGTCACTGTCCCTCGGCTCGGACCGACGACAAATATGAAATATAGAACTTCCACGACACCTCCTGCATGATATATGACACCAGTGACGGCTTCGTTCAAACAATTCTTGAACATATTGTTATGCCATTCTTTGCACATTTAATATTTATTTGAAGGTTTCATCTTGATATATGAATCCAATTTAAGTCCTATATTATAACTCTTTCATATAATATTTCAAATTTAAAGAGTTAAATGTAGTTATTAAAACTACGAGTAAAATAGTATTGTAACAATATATTTTATATACAAAGTAGTTTTATAATACAACGTAAATAACTACGAAAAACCCCAGCATGGGGTGCGATCGAAACCCGGCGCTGCGCTTGAGCGCCTCGAGTTCGCTGACATCAGGGCTCTCATCAGAATCGCCCACCTCGTTGTACTGCATTTCCTCGAACTTACCGGACAAAGCTGAAACAAAACACTCGCTTAAAATCACTCTCAGTATCCCTCGAGGCTAGATTGGACGCCATTTTGGAAAATATCAAGTTACTCGACATGACCATTAACTTTTCCCTCTAAACGCTTTCTGAGTATTTCTTATCACGGCAACAAAAACAAAACTTTGCGCTTTCATACTTCGATACTTACAATACAATTTTATTGTCCCGTCCGTGTCACCGAGGGAATTCTTTGATATGCAACTGTACGTGCCAAACGTGTTTCTACCAACTTTTTTAATCTTTAGTCTCATATCCACTTCGTAACCTCGTTCTACAGCCGTGATTTCGAACCTCTTATCCGCTGAAAGATGATTATAATAATAAATTCATAATCTATTAAGCTACGTATAAAGCAGGGATTCATTCTCACAAGAGCATGGTACTTACACTGTGATATGATTTGATCATTTATCGTCCAATAATTAATAGATCTAGGAAAAGCTTCTGAATGGCAATCCAAATGTACAGTATCGCCTTCTTTCGCTCCTACTAATTGGTTCTGTATAGTCATTATCGGTGGAACTGTAACAAAGTAAATAATTTATTTAATTCACCAAGTGGACACTTTTCTCAAATCAAATCATTTAAATCAAATCAAATCATTTATTTGCTGAAATATGGTGGATACATGAGATGTTACATTGAGATACAGCGCAGGACATATTTCACCCTCATTTGGGTATGCAAAATATTAGGTAATGTATCTACTAATTATAATAAAATTACAATTATTCGAGCAATTAGACAACTACAATAAATATGAATGGCACTATAATATGTATAAAGGATATTTAAATTACAATTATTTGAAGGCTAAGTCATGATAAATAAGAGGAAGACAGATAATAATCTTAGTGGGTACCAAATCGGCATGTGCTTTTATTCAAAAAATCTTTAAGGCTATAGAAACTTTCCTGGATCAACCATTTTCGCAAGGCACAACAGAACCTTTTGTATGGCAGGTCAGACATTTCTTTTGGCAAAGAGTTATATATTAAAGGTGCCATATAGGCGCAGTTATTTCTAAACAGTTCGAGCTTAGGCACCGGCATTTTTAAGGGCAGATGGTTAATTTTCCGTTTAAATGTATTGTCGTTGGTGGTAAAAAGATGACTATGGTACTTAACAAATTTAGCTACTTCATAGATGTAAATGCAGGGAACAGTTAGTAGGCCTTTAGATTTAAAGACCGGTCTACACGAGTCAGACCAGTCCATGCCATAAAGTGCCCGGATGCATTTTTTTTGTGCTATAAACAACCTCGTGATGTCACAGGAATTTCCCCAGACTACTATTCCATACCGTATAATGGAGCATACGTAAGCGTGATATACCATAATAGAGGTATGTCTGTTTGTCACGTCTTTTAGCTTTCGGAGTTTAGAGTTTTAGCTCACGTCGGTATGTTACAAACAAATTAATGTAAGGGTCTTGGGCAAGTCGGTTGATGTAATTTAGTTCAAATTAGCTTAGTTGCGGTTTAGAATTCAGCTCTAATGCTGGCGACACACGTTTTCGCGCTTTGCGCGCTAACCGCAAGTCTCCACATAGCTTAAAGTTTATCTAGGTTTAACATTTAATCTCTTTTAAGTCTATCGTTCACTCTGAAATGATGTAGATTTTGGTTCCGGTCGAAATATCAAGTTTTCCAATCTCAAAGGCATTTTATAAAGCAATTGAAGTTGGCTTAAAACGCGCGACAGACAATAGCTGCCCGGCGGCGATCTGCACCGGCAGTGGCAATGAACAATTTATAGAGATCATTCTATTTTCTAAAAACAGGACATTTCTCAACTTCAGGCGGAATCCAGTTCAAACGTTTTATAATATTTCTAGATAATTGTTCTGATACGTATAAATTCCAAAATTTTCAAAAAATCTAAATGGAATTTAGTGTAAAAAAAGGTTAACAGCATTTAAATTTACTTCTATAGAACAACCGGCAAATTTTTATCGGGGTCTAATAAAAATCTATATTAAGTAGCGTCAATTATTTTGGGCGTAAACGAAGGCAGAAATCTTAAAAAAGTAACTTACAATGAACAACGAGCATCACTCGTTTGCTGA
The DNA here is from genome assembly GCA_905163465.1 of Craniophora ligustri. Lineage (NCBI taxonomy): Eukaryota > Metazoa > Arthropoda > Insecta > Lepidoptera > Noctuidae > Craniophora > Craniophora ligustri. The sequence continues at coordinate 8,077,333 of LR990965.1, read as the reverse complement.
CGGAGGGCGGGACCCCATTGCTGGCGATACATAGGTACGCACCCATATGTAACCTCGACACTTTAACCAACTGGAGTACTGCGCCATTCACTGACGAATCTAGACAATAATATAATTATATTTTTTAAATTTTTTCAAACAGTTCTGGGGATTTGTACTTCGGTATAAGTTGGACTTCTATCAGATGGACCTTAAAACATGTGGGTTTATTAGTCTATCAGTACTTCCGGCATGGCTTATACGGCGTGATTCCAATATTTAAAAACAGGATGGTAAAGAATTAACTTATATGATGAAACTATCTTCAAGAATTACAAATTTACAGACGTTGCGGTTTGTGCTGCCATTGGATGTTGTTCATATTTATCATGCCAATAGATGCATCTATTCTCATCTGTATTTGTTGCGAAAATGTTTAGCCAACTGATAGGCGAAGGAGATTTGATCAAAGATACATTTCCGTTGGCGAAGTTAAACTTAGCAAGTGGCTTGGGAAGGCAAATTCGAATTTACTCTATTATATATAGTTTGCCGTAGTGGGGGAACATTTACATATATATAATAAACGACATAGTAAAAAAGAAAATTGAAATCAGCATTTTTTGTGCGATTCTAAGAATATGCAACGGATATTGGTACGATTTTCTATTACTTTCTTCGCAAATGTATATATATTGTAAATAGAAAGTAAGATTAGACGCTGTTTTCTAATCGAATCGTAATAAATATATAATTTACATCACATTAGTAGGTACATCACACCCATGCGATTAACACGATCCGTAGATAATAATCTGATTAGAAGTTTTGCGACCTTGTTCATGTTTAGTTTGAGATACAAAACAAAAATAATCGTGCTCTCTTCGACGTAAATATGTTATTGTATTATATTATACTCACACTATCAATATCGTGCAGGTAATAATACTCTAAGACGGAAGGATTTTGGGTGCTTGCAATTCAGACGGTCGGTGTTAAACTAATGCTGCACAAAAGCTTGAATCGAGGCTAGAACGTGTAAAATCTGTCCGACGCACGTTCGTACGTTAGCAGGACGGTAACATTTCAAAGCCGATGTTCCCCAATCGTTATTTAGTACTCGTAGTGCGGTAAGCGCACGTCAAGTATTGGTAGAAGTCACTACAATACGACTGGACGGCAGCTGTGTGCCGTTTTATGATAGACGGTATGTCTTGAACTGCTATCGTATCGTAAGCACGCTTTAACGGCAGTTCGATATCAAACGTTTTAATTAAAAGCGGTCTGAGAGCATTATCTGCGGAAAGCATTAACGTAGATTACAAAATACAATAGGAATATTTAGTATAATTTATAATGAATAACAGTAGTCATACTTACTATGGGTGTCACTAAAGTTGGAGGTAGGCAACAAGTCGCCAGCCTCTTTTCGCCACACAACGGTAGGTGTCGGCACGCCGTGAGCTGCACACCTCAGCGTGACGTTTGCTCCTTCCCTGGCGACCTGGTCACTACTCGTCGGGTAGTCCAAAATGTCCGGAGGCACTGCGCAAATCCGTAGCGGTATTTGATATCTACGCGAATATTGTGTTGAATAGAAACTTAACACCAATTTCGTTGGTAAATGTCGATGTAATTATTATCAACAAGTATCCTGAACCTTTCGATAGTTAGATTTCAAGGAATCCTTTTCATTGATGTTTCGAAGATTCGTAACGTGAGATTCAAATTTAGATTTAAATTGAAATTATTAGCAGATGTGACGTTTTTCTACATCTCAGGCACGCAATAAAGCGAGGACGTGAGTTTGTATCCTATCCAAGGTCAATTTTATTCCTCCACAAACGTTACAAGTTTAGAAACTTTTGTATGAAAAATGCGTAAAATCAATCTAAAAGATAGAAGTTATAATGTTACTCAAATTTGTGTCAATTTAAGATTATTCTTCAGGAATTTGAGAAAAATATAAACTAGGTAACATTTCTGAATAGGTAAGTGGACTTTGTGTAAACTTCATTTGAAATTCACCTTAGCCTTTATTATGAATAAACTATGAACATTCCTAAGCATATAGGTAAGAATTGGGTTTGGGACACAAATAATTTATACTACTACTGCCCCCAGTAAAGTCTCTTTAAATAAAATTAACTATGTTTTTGTACTCAGTAAGTTTGGAAGCGGTCCCCTTCAAACCGCTGAAACTTTTCTGGTAAGATTCTAAGATAGGGACATAGTGTAACTCAGTGTGTTTATAAGTTAGTAAGCATTGCAATATTGTTTAATGGCGTGGCACCATTCGTCCATTAACCAGTTCGGCAAAGGTCGTTCTTAAAGGGATCTTAGACTATATATAGCCCAGCTAGAAAACGGCGCGAGAGTTTATGTATAATGATAAGATAATTATCTAAGACTCTATAATATTATATAATAATCCTATCTAAGACTCTTTTCTATATAGATTTATACATACGTATCTATTAATTAAATCTCGCCAAACATTTCTGATGACTTACCTACTACATCTAAATAGGCTGTTTGGCTCTTCATAGGGTCGGTGTTGAGCTGGCACATGTACCACCCGCGGTCCGACTGCCTCACGTCATGAATGTGCAGGAACCACACCCGCCGGTCACTGTGGTTCACGGCGATCCGATGGTTCTTGGTGATCACATGAGTCGCAATCGTCAGGATCGTCTGCGTGTCCACGCGTAGCCACGCCACCTATTCAAAAATGAATTAAAAAACAAGTGAAATTAAAATACGTTTTGATTTTTAGTGTTTAAACGCTACGTTATAATTAGGTAGAAATATATTTATTTCATGCATATAATTAAGAGTAGCTAACAGAAGCGTATAAATTTTAATTGGATATTAAAATGTGTACTATTTCTTTATAAAATTTTCATGGCACATAAATTAATGTATTTATAAACATAAATTAATTGTTAAATACTTAATCGTATTAATAAAAAAAAATTAAATGCTAGATTCTGCTAAAATTGAGTGCTCAAATATATGAACTGTGATAACTCAGTGGACAATGAAGTCCACCCCTAATTTTTTTAAGTTAATTAGCTTTACCACATACTCAAACGGTATAGAAAAACATCGTGATCATAACTCAAAATTTGAGAGATGTTCTCGATGGCGGACTCTCGAGTCAAGTCTTTTAAAGTGCCGTAGACAAGGTGGACTATAGCCTCCATTCTTTTAAAACGCTCAGCTTGACAGTAAATAGGTCGATGAGTATTAAAACTTAAAATAAATTCACATTTTCAATCAATATTCCTACATTAAGCGTAGAATGTACTGCAATGAAACTTACTCCAAGTCTAGTCTAAGTAGTTAAAATACTTACCCTATATGAACCGAGGTCATTGACAACGCAAGTGAAAACTGCCTCCCTTCCCAAAGACACAGTCAAGTTGTTGAGGCTATCTTCGAAACGTGGAACTTCTAGAACAATAACATAAATTAATTTCTCAAGTTTACGCTGTTATTGTTCGCACAGTTATCATAACGTATTTTAAATGTTAACCATCTCTGTTGATCGGGAGTATGGAGGGTTTGTTTTGTCTGTAAATATTTTCCAAAGGAATTTAAGTGTTGGAAATTATGATATGTTATTTTTTTGTTTGATTTATTTTGAAAATTAATTAATTTTGGATTCGTGTAATTTACTGTCATCTATTTTTATGTTGCGAATGAAAATGGTGCTTTATTGAAATAAGAATTCTTTTTGATGCCATTTTATAATAAAATAAATAAAATGATTGGCATGTTGCAAGTCCGTTGCCTTTTTCTGAAGAATTCGATAAATGCTAATAAGCTAGTACCTAAGACCACATATGATTACTAAACATACCGGCGAAATACCGGTCCCTTTCGGACAACAGTCGTGATAGTACACTATGTTATACTTATAATAATAATTTTGTGTACCTACTATTAGTTTAAATGCTTTGTAATTACGTAGGATTTTGTAATATTCCTCGCGTTAGGTAGGTACTTTATTGGCTTTGATCCACTTTTCTCTAAAACAAATGTGCTTAGAGTTCTTGTGCTTTAGAGAGGATATACTATAGGGATGGTTCTAAGCCATCACTTGTTTTGCTTTTATGATTTTATACTCAAAATTATACCTTCAACCTATACCGGGTGACTTTTTTTACCGTCTCGATAATTATAGGGTAGGTTATATGTATAGAACGGAATCTGCGGACGAGACTATTTCTGTAATAGCATTTTGATTATGGGAGTTCTGAAAATCCAAGAAAATCCAGAAAAAGAGAACATCCTACACGGCGCGTGCGTAATAGTAAAATAGATGCCTACACTGCGTGTAACGTGATTTCCAATGAATGAAAAGTGCGAGCGAAATAGCGTAACTACATATCTGAATACCTAGGCATTTTTCCGTTGCGATTTTATAAACTCCGAATTGTTTTGTAGAGATATCAATCTTCCCTTCATATTTTAAAGAGCTTATGATCTTTTAGCATGGTATAGTTGTGTGTTACATGTTAAACTTCCTCATTTGTCATTATTTCTTTGAAAAAATAAAGTATTAATTAGGTATGAGTATGCGTAAACTAGAAATTACTACATACTCTGCGTATTTAAAATATTAAAATCAACTTATTACAAATTACAGTGATTTTAATTACAAATATTAAAAAAAGTACCTTTGAGCGATATCGCAGTAATCACAGTGTCCACAGTTTCTCTCTCTCTGGAAGTAGGTACATTCCCCGCAAATAATTCAAAGGAACGTCTTCTAACATTATATCGATGATGGAATGTTATGGATGGAAGGGACGAGTTTTTTGTGGATTCGTTTGAATCGACAGTCCGAATGTCGAAGAAGAGATTGCAGATGGCTTGGTCCTGTATACATTCGCCGTACACCATTTAAACTTTCAAGGGACACGATATAACACTGCACCATTACTAAATAAGTACTCTACATTGTTATATTCGTACATGTTTATTGTTTACGTTAATCACTTTTATCACAGTGAGCGACCGACGGAGACATGCGCGGTAACGTAAACATTGCGAATATATCACGCGACGTCACTGAGTGCCTAATCGTATGTGACTAAAAATTATTTAAAATAATTAGAATAGGACTGTAGGGCAGTGGGGGTCCAGCGCGGGATGGCGGGAGCGGGGATCCTGTGTCAGCATCGGAAAATCGCTGGCGGCTACACGTGTGCGTTTGTTTGAAGATCTAGTTTTACCTATTTGAAACGATATCATTCATGATATGCCGCCTGTTTATTAGGGTGACTATGTTTACAAATTTGAATTATTTTTTTAAAATTTCTCTGAAAATTAAACATTTATGTTTTAATATGAAAAATTGGTTGTAAATTACTTGTGTATATTAGTAGACAAATTTTAAATGATGAGTGTAAAACAAAAAAAAATGTAAAATAACTATGCCATAGGCTTCTACTCCATTTACCCATCACACCCTATTTTTATCAAGACGGTAAAAAAAGTCACCCGGTATAAAATATAAATTCCATTAATATCATAAATGTAAAAATTTGTATGGATGTTTGTATCACGATCCACCCGTTATTTTCCCACTGCTGGGCACGGGTCTCCTCTCATTTGAGAGGGATTAGGGTATATTCCACCACGCTAGCCTACTGCGGTCTGGCAAATATAACATGCCATCGAGAAAATCTCTTAAGCATGCAGGTTTCCTCACGATGTTTTCCTTCACCGTTTGAGCATGTGATAAATACGTACATAACTTCCGAAAAGTCAGTGGTGCGTGCCTTCGGTTTGAACTCGAGACCTCTGGCTGGACAACAGGACGTTAGTATGGATATTTCTTACTCTTTTACGCAAAAATCGGCATACATACATGTAGTTTATTAGTGGATTTATACATAAACAATTTTTATGTATTAATAAGCTACTAATATATTATATTGCTAGTAGATGTATATTCCTCGAAATCCCATTCCGAACATCACACTATTTCATTGCATTGACATAAATGAATTGTACCTCGATGTCATATACATACCTAACTGCCTTAAGGTATAAGGCAATAGACAATATAGGCTCACCATAACAATACTAGGAATATGGATACCGTTTGAAGGTAATTGTTTAATCTAATTGAACATCAATAGCAAATTAAGCGCTTCTGCTGACGGTTGGTTGAACGTTTGTTGGCTGTGGAGCAGCTAATTGTAGAGTTAATGAGATGTATCAGTGTTTAAATAATATTAAACCATGGACTTAGATGTTTAAAGAAAAGCGAATGAACTGCGTCGGTTTAATTATATAGATCTTGTTATCGCTATTCATTATTGAAATATAAATCGACTTTATTACGATGTAAATGTGGATAATAGGTATCTTATTTAGTTATGCGAAAAAGATATGTGATTGAAAATAATATTTTCCTTTAAGAATTGTTTGTAAATTGTGCTGTAAATGCAATTTACAATTTAGGTTTTATACTAGATCCCAACAAATAAGCATGAATAAATAATGTGTACTCAATAGTATTGTAAAATGCAGCATTCAAGAAACCTCAATTATGTAACGGAGCTGTAAGTCGAAATACAGGTACCTAGGTTCCTAGTTCGGTTCTATATGTTAAAAAATTTGTGTACCTACATAATACTGTATCTTATACATACCATCACGCCTGTCGTCCCCAAAGCATAGGGCAGAGGTGTACTAATATACACCCACGTTTCCGGTATGTTTTAGGTCCCATGTAATAGGGGGCGAGACTATTGCCATTAACCGGGTACAAATCCAAACCCCGAGCTGCTACTGAGAATTTCGTAGAAAAACTCAATAAAACTTGCTCGACCTGGGAATCGAACTCAAGACCTCTTGCTTGGCAGTCGCACTGTACGACCACTAGATCAACGAGGGACTGTATCTTATTATGTCTCTTATCATATAATTTATTTACCTACCTGTATCTTTAATAAGTAATACTTCTGGAAATAAAGATTATTATTATACCTGCTATGTTTGTGTACTACCTATGGAGTTTCTTTCCGGTTCTTCTCCATGAGATCAACTTCTTGGAACCGTGCAACTAGAGTCTTAACGTTTTATAAATGCTTGAAAAAGTTCATATGAAATAAAAACATTTAGATTGGATTTGATTTGATAATCTATTCTGTAATTTTATGAAAATATCATTAATGTTATCTTATTCATGATTTGAAGTCAATCAGAATACATTTAAATGGTTATATACTTATATATACGCTAATAAATAACTAATATTGTAAATCCATTACAAATGATGACAACAAGTAACATGACAACAAGACAACAATAAAGACATATCTTTCAAATAGTCTCTACTTTGTTTGTATATATCTTGTATTACTCTAGTTCACGTTATAAATATCAAGTTTCAGGTAAAATCACACTGTGCACTTTGCAGCAAAACCATTGAATATCAGACTTGAAATTTCAAAATGTCAAAACTTTTCTTCTTTATTTTAGCTAATTACCAAAAGAAAGAATGTTTAGTCTAGATTTATTTTTCATCCGTATCGATGGCTCAGTTATATTTCAGTAACACTTTGAAGTGTACATTTTAATGAAGCGCCTTTCATAATTAGAAGTTTAAATACCTTCATTATTAACGGAATTCGTAGACTCGCCGCGTTAAAATCCAATCGCATATTTAAAAAAATAAGTTTTAAGATAACTTTAATGTTGTCGACATTCCGATCTCAAGAAGAAGCACCTCAAGATTATTAGAATTCTATTGATACACGTTCAAAGTTATCGTAATTATTTCATGGAAATCTTATATTATTATATCCTTAGTGAGCATTTAATTAAACTCAATTTATGTTATAAGATTGAAATAACGATCAATTAGGTATTCGCTTTGATTCGAAAATTAGAAACGATGTAGACACTACGTAAATATAATTTGAGTTGTGTGTATCTAGAACAGATAAAGTTATCAATTTATACAAAGTACAGTTCCTATGAAGGCGACATGTTTATGGTCGCCCATATATTACAGAGCTTTATCTTCACACTAATGTATCAGTGTATATAGATGTATAAATGTTCTTGTTGCTTCGGCAGTGTGTTCTCTCACGTACAGTCCTAAGCATTTATTGTGCCTAGAGCAAATTTGCTTGCGGGTCGCAATATCCAAGTGAACGGGCCCTGGGGTGCTATCTTGTTTTATTTGCGCGCTAGAGCCGATAATGAACGTTTTTTTTCCGTATCTATTCTGAGCATTCAATATACTAAAGGTGTAATAAAGGCAACATATTAGCCCCTTCCTCTAGCCACTGAGACGTTATTGTCTTGTAACGTAATCAAACTGTATATATGAATTAAAATAGGTCTTATGTTGTAAACTTAAGGTTCTTTTCTCTAGGATTACATATTATTAAGCTAATAAAACAATAGATAAATATTTATTAGGCAGTAAAATGTTTAGGAAAGTTTTATAGCCTCATGATTTCGTAGCCATGTATTGTATGTTATCGTTCTTTAAACTCTTTGATATAATATGTGGAATATTAATTATATGATTAACCATATCGTATACATTTGTTGTATCCGTTGATTTCTAAAAATAAGTACATCATTATTTTCAGAAATGAATAGATGGAGAAAAGTACCTTTTTATTAACCAGAAAGTAATTTAATTTGTAACTTGATTTTTGAATGAAGCAAATTTATTAATTTCATTTAAAAAAATTCTAGTAGTCAGGGATATGAAAAGCATCTGTCATTTGTTTCGTGGATTTAACCTAATTGCATGCAAAGGACAAGTAGACATATCTGACTCTTACAGAAGGTCACATTCAACATAATAAATTCGCACTGGTTAACGACTTAATTCAGTTTAATTATAATATAATTTCCAACCAAACAAAATTTTAAAGTTGTTAATACATTTAGTGGTCTACATAATTAGGTACATTTATTATTTGATGATTCTCAAATTAATTCGTAAAGTATTCGAGTTACTGTCGCCCTTTCAGAGATATTAGATAAAATTCTTTTGCCGTGATCTGCCAGGTATCTGAAAAGGTATCTGTTTATAACTTAGACGGAGCCCTTTAAAATACCTCTGTACATTTTAGATAATTCCCAGATAACAAACTCGAAACAAAGTTTAAACTCCGCATATTAATGAGTGAATTTGTCTCGATGTATTTCTTTGAAATGAACGAATTGTTTAAGACACAAGGAGGTACGTAGCTGTTCCCTTCAGAAGCTACAAAAGATGATCTTTATCGTTTTATGGGTTCAAGGAGTGGGGTGAACCCCCGGGGAGAATTTATGTTAGAATATTACCCCTCCTTAGAGACTCTAAAAGAAAGTTTTAAATGCTTTATGTCGGTACTTGTACATACGCTGTTGCGGACGTTAAATTCTGTAATTTAGTATGTATTTTTATAACATAAACTGTCATTCATGTTTGCCGATGTCTGCGGGCGACAGTTTTATCGCTCAGGAAGAATGCCATTGTATTCCGCATGACAGAAAGGCAAGCACTCCCTATTGTTTTTTTATCGGACGCCAATTGGCTCTGTTCGCCCGTAGACTGTACACAATTTGTCGGGTTTCGTTAAAGATTGTATACGTGACGAATGACAAAGCGTCATTTTTAAAATATGTTTTCATTTTATATAGAAGCTTAAATACGAAATGAAAAAACTTTTATTTTGTCATGTAAAAGCTACTTTAGGTAGCATCTTTTCTTTCGTGTCACTCTGTATCATGTACAAAGTGGCCCCAGAGAATAGTACTGTGGTAGGAATTACAATATAGCCACGTTCGATTACCTCAGTGTTCGTGTCTAGTGTCTCGCAGCTGCAGTTGGAATTCACTTATTGGCTAGTTGAATTAATACTGATAGCACAATGAGTATTTACTCATTGTACAATACATGAACTTCATGATTCTAATTGTCACGTTCTAAGAACTGGTAACTTTGGATATTCCCGTTATGATTTACACACCAATATATCTTATAAATGATAATACGCAGCTTATTTGATAGCCCGTGGAATAACATGTTTTTTAATGGAATATTTTTCTAAGATGTCGGCCCTATTTATTGATCACAAATTAAAGTAACCAGTACAGTCTGGGAGCACGCACAGAAAATATATACGGCCTACGCGGAATTCGAAATTAGACTCCGTGCGGCGACCGCCCATCCGGCTGGGCGAAATAATCGTCATGTAAGACATTTGACAATACAACATTGTTCAAAAGTTTTTCTAAGTCTTGGACGTAAGACGAATGGCTTCTTCTTCACTCAATCACAGCTTATTGAAATAAAAAGGTATAATTAATAAAGCTTAATAAAGCCACGAATATCTCGGCCTAACTTAAGGATTTTGCTATTATCCTACGAAAATCCAATTAAAAAACTTAATCTAATCGATAATATAATTAAAAGGAACCAAGAGGATCTCAAAATACAGCTTTGGCTTAAAAAGCATCTTAAAAATACATTAACGATCATTTAGGTATATGAAATCCAAATATCAATTCCATTGTAGCAAAGTACCTACCTACAATGGGAATAACATTTGATCACGTTTGTTAGATTTTTTACTTTTTGCTTCAAACGACGCATGTATATCAGCACGTTCGATTTGCCGCGGGGGATCTTGGTATGTACATGATTTTCACACTTTTAAACTCGTGCAGTCCGACTTTATAATACGTATATAGCTTGTACAACATCAAGCGATTATGTTAAAGCGTTGCTTCCCTTTATGTTTGTCCCGTTTTTCAAATGATATACTTGAAATGTGCAGTGTAAAAATGTTGAATGGAACATGATTTCTCAGTTAAATGCGAGATAGCTAAAAGTATCAATCGAAAATATTCATACTACTACTATCTATAGGGTTATAAATGCGAAAGTAGGTATGTATTTTTAGTCTATGAACTCTTCACGCAGTAACCGCTGAACCGATTTAGATGAAATTTGGTATAAATATAGTTTGAGTCTCGGGGAAGGACATGTAATTTTATTTCATTGCACTGTCATCTGCAAATTTATTTATTGCCCTCCTCTTTTAACTTAACTTCTAACTTACACCCGGTCTTTTGACCTTTTTAGGGATGATTTTCAGGACAAAAACAATATCATATTTCATCTAAATCGGTTCAGCGGTTAAAGCGTGAAGAGTTAATCGATAGAAAGACATACTTCCGCATTACAAATATTAGAATGGATATGGATTTCTCAGACAAGCAGTGCGACTTTCTCGCGAAGAGGATTCAAAGTTCAGTTGTGCATATTAAAATAAGTACGTTACACTTTTGTAGTTTTATCTCATTGACCGTCTTTATAGCATAAAGATTCTTGCCATCAAACAGGTTAACATGATTTACAAAGAACTACGGATGATAAGATCATAGTAGTGATCATGATAGTTCGTATTATGGTGTTTTCTTTGTGTAAGTTTTTATTTATACAATACATACACGTCTTGATAAAATATATACTTATGCTATGTTGTAGACTCCAATGAAAGCTCACAGCAAAACGCAGTTGTCTGGTATTTTGTTTACAAGATTTCTTTTTGTTTGTTCTGTTTTCTTTGCTTCTCGTTTACTGTTTGCTAAAAAACTAAATAGAAGCAATGTGTTTGGAGTCATTGTATTAGTTACATTTGAAAAAGAGTCATTTAAATATATATAAAAAAAAAAAGGTTTATTGCAGAAACTTGTACAACTTTTACAGTAAATGTTACATAGAGACCTTCTTTTAAGTAAAATATATACCTGTGCTAGGAGGCCCCGCTCTTCAATAACAAAACAAAGTGGTACAAAGTGGTATGATATGTAGTAGTATATTGTGAAAATGTTTTCGATTTTCGAATAATTACAATACAATTATTAATTGATGACATGTGACAAAATTCTAATGATTTTACCATCTGCGGCATAGTATCTACATAACTGTTGGGTTATAATATGCAGCACCTGAGGCTTGAACTTGCACTTGGTGTGAGGTAAGACTAAGATGTAAAGGACGTACCTACCCGTCGTCTAATAAATTACTTTATAACAACACGCCTGTCGTCCTTGAAGGGTTGGGCAGAGGTGTAAAATATACAGGTGTCCAAAATCTAAATCTATATTTCGACCTGTTAATGAGAATTTTATAAAAACCCAATAGCACTGCTCGACCTGGGAATGGAACCCAAAACTTCTTGAGCAGTCACATTTTACGTCCACTAGATCAACGAGACAGTCATCACTTAAAAATTATTTCATTTAATAAAGTTGATGAAATACAAGATGATCAATACAAAATCATACGGTACGTGTTGGTTAAAACGTATGGAATTTATAATGTATTTGTGTATGTATGACCGAGTTCGATGTATTAATAATTGACTTTTCCGTATACAACTCAACACGCGCACATTGAAAACCACTGAATTTATCAATTTATGTTATTAGTCAGAGTTTAAATTAGTCCTATACCTGGCAATACTATTCTTAGAAAGCAGAATTCGGGTTACAAAATTATATTAAAATGTATTTGTATAATAAGAATAATTGATTTATTTATAAATCAGTATTTTATTTCTGATATCATGTAATTTATCATGAATATAACTAATATATATTATAGCAACCTTGATTCTTTAAAGATGGAAGTTTGTATATATACGCAAATATTTACTGTTGGTTTTTTTATAATGGACGGATTTTGTTGGATATACACATATTTAAAATTAACTGCTGTTGCATTTATTTATATTTTTTATAAATTTATTTTCTTCTATACAATTGACAACATTTCATTTTTTAACATACCTGTAGGGGAAGGTGGGGGGGATTCGTACACTTTTCACTTCGAGCCCTATAGCAAAAGAACTAAACGTTATTTGAAATCAATTTGAGCATTACTAGATTGGTTATGTATTTGCCTACAATGTTTCCTTAGACGACTTGTTCGTAAAAAGAAGCGTGGGCAAGCTATAGCGATTTAAAAAAAAAATGGAAATCGTACGAATGTACCCCACTCACGGGGTAGCTTCGTACATGTGTTGGGGTACCTTCGTACATGATTAATAATGCTATTTATAGAAAATGTAACGTTTATTGAGTTCAAAAATTCACAGAATCAGCCTTGGGTGCTTAAGTACTTAGTAATAATATAGTTTTAAATACAAATAGTTAACCTCTTTGTTTTAATATTATTTAACTTTTGCACTCGTGTTTTCAGGCTCCCTCAGACTCAAATTTTCGTTCCGCTTACGATAGCATTCCATCCAACCTTTCCCTGCCATTTTATTTTGATCCCAGCTAGGTGAATATTTTAGATTATTAACCTTAGCAAATTCATATGCTAATTTTTACACCTGTTCTATTGTTAACCCATAATGCATTTTAGAACATTTTAAAATATACTTGTTCAATAAAGTCTCTTCCTCAACTGAAAATACTTGATCAGAACTGAACTTTGAAGCAAAAACACGTTTTAGAGAGTTATTTCTCTCTTCCTCAGAAGAGTTTTTCAACTTCCTTAAGTGGTTTTCAAGTGTGGTAGGTTTTACGCCTTATTTTTCAGCAGATTTTCTGATGGACAACGTTTTATCTAGGACTTCTTTAGTCGCAGATTGCATAGCAACTTCGTCGACCTCCTCTGATCTTGTTCTTTTTTTAACATATACTCGCGGCATGGTCCTGTCCTGTCCAGGAATCCACTGGATGCGGGCGGCATACGACCGGTCGTCGTGGCGATCCTTGGGGGAGACCTATGTCCAGCAGTGGACGTCTAACGATTGAAATGATGATGATGATGATGGTCTTGTGAACAATGTTTTCTTTGAAACAAGATTGTATAACATACGTGGGGTACATTCGTACAGTACGAATCTACCCCGTTCATACCTGTACGAATCTACCCCAAACAAGAAATTCGGCTAATATATTCAACATAAAAATAACTGCTGAGATAATCTTCAAGTAAATGTCGAAATAATAAACTTATATATGTACCCAAACACCTCAAAGAATCAGTTTAATAATGGCAGCAAAACTTATAGAAGATAAACATGTTTAAAGAAACATCGAAAAATTACTTACACAGAGCGAAAAGACCTTACGTCCTGTCACATCGAAGCTGGCGGCTGCACTGGCAAGTCACGCCGTGGTTAGACTAAGCGTGTGAGTGGGCATCATACACACAGATACGAAGGCGCCACTATGTTGCATATTCGAATTATGGCCGTTGTACGAATGCTCCCGATGTACGAATCAACCCCACTTTCCCTATATTATTTGAAACTAGATGTAAAATAAAGAGGCCCATATTTATTCTTCTCGTGATATTCGGTTATTTAAAAGTTGTATCATTCTAAACAGACGTGACGTCATATTTATTTATTTATTTATAATAAGCACACCAACAGTACAATCGCTTAAGATACAGGACAATAATAACAGTAGGTTTGAATTATTAGCAATCATACAAATAACAGGTATGCATGACATTTAAATATGAATATAGAAAAAGAGACTTTAAAGTAAGTACGTACTATAGATAATAATCATATCAATATATATGTATATATACGGCGGATTAGCAAAAAGCCTTTGTTTCACTAATTTGTAAAACTTTATCGTTTTTGAAGCTGGCACAACATCAACATATGGCGATAAACTCCTTCAAAAGTGGTTTTATTTCAATATCTTAAACCCCAAGTACTTTTTTTGTCATAAACAAATTAACATACATACATGCACTGATCGTAATCAGCGTTAAAATCGTAACGTTTATTAGGTTGTAGGATAAATAATATCAACGAGTCCCAAAAGTTATTGATGCCGATCTCGTAAAGTATTTTTATTACATCGTAAACTAACTAGGTGTAATAATTGCCAACCCGTGCTAGTGCAATGTTATGGAATTATTCCTCGCCTAACACCTTTTATTTTGAAAGAACATTTGTGCCCAGCTATAGGTTTGCATAATCAGTTGGTAATGATTAGGTAAGTCTATATAAGATATCTTGAATTAGAATGATTTGGTAATGGATTTTATATAAAACAATATAAATATTAATTTGATATAAAAGAGTATCTACAGAATTTATTTCCGGTTCTTCTTTATAAAACCTTTTTTTTATGGTGATAAGGCGGCAAACGAGCAGGCGGCTCACCTGATGGTAAGTGATGACCGCCGCCCATGGACATTTGCAACACCAGAGGCTTGCAAATGCGTTGCTAAACCCTTTAGAAACCGTTCAGGTTTCTTAAAATAAGGAATTACTGAACTGACAGCAAACGGAATTCCCATGCTGTCAGAATAGTCACTCCCCCAATGAACTCTGGTAACCTTACTCACTCGCAGAAAGACAACTATTGTTGATTCACTGCGGTCTTCTGTAAGGCGGAGGTACTTCCCCAGTCGGGCAGCTCAATTTGAGCGAGCAATCTCACTATGCCCTACCTCCTACAACCTCCCTTTTGGAACCGTGCAACTAGTTATTGCCTATTCAAAAATACCTGTAATATTCATTTAATAGAAATAAATCGTTTGAGTCTAGGGCAAGGGCATGAACAAACGAAATAGGTGACGGGCGTAATTGTTGGCATTTGAAGACTGACTACCCACACATCGATCAGGCATGAACACTGTGCAGGCCAATGTGTTAATTATCATCAACTCATTTACTGTATACCCCTGACCACAACATGCATTTATATTTGGAAAGTACTAACAAATATGGATTCACACTCATGCTTTGCGGTGGGAATGTTGTACACAGAGGCGCGCACACACATGAAACGTTTGTGGAATAATATCCGTAGCGTGCTATATCACAATAAAATTTCCGATGGAAAAATCAAAGTGTTAATAGAATATTAAATTTAGTAACGGAATACTGAATTTAATTTAAAACTCATGAAACTTGTCATGGAATTATTGGTTTCATAAAAATAATTCCTATTCCTTCACCATTTCGCTCGGTTTTTATTCATTATGCAAAGGTTTGAATCAGTTTTATTTAATAATAGGTAAGGAAGTACAGTCAACACACAAACGACTTATACAGGTTGATTTTTTCAGGTGGGTCTTGATAATAAAATACGGAAACATAAGAGGTAAAAAATGAAATTAAAAGAAATAACCTCGCCCGATTATGATGAAAAATGCGATTTTAGAAAAATACATATTCCCAAGGAATCGAAAGCAAATTTTAACAAAATACTCCATTTGCTAGTAGTGATTATAAGAATCAAATAGTGGTATAAACAATAATATAGAAATGACAAGTGCCAAATGTCTTTGATTCATACTTTACTTGTACCTCGTCTACAATGTTGCTCAGTTTAAACATTTTTTTTCAAAATTCAGTTGTATTGCAGTCAGTTTTACAACATTATTATGTCCTAATATCGTTTGTTTATTATCCTATTGCGATTAAAAGCCACAGTAAAAGAAACTGGGGGGTGGGGGTTTAATAGGTAGGTAACGGAAGGAAAATAAAACTGTATTAAGTTCTAAATTGTTTTTTGTTTAGATTGCCATATGTAGTTTCAAAGAATTTCATCTTTATTGTATAAACTACAGGCTCGCCTCGATTTACAAAGGGTAGATATTTAATCCCTAATTGTTTCAAATAAAATATAACGTATGTTCGTCACGGATAATGTACACGTGTAATGTAGGTATAGTATTCTAATGGTGTAATAATAATTTAAATCAGTTCAGTAGTTACGGAACCTATTCAATATTCAATAAAAATATTAGTATAGACAACATTATAAGTTCTTATATACATATGTTTTTTTTTCTTTTTAAGTAATTGTGAATTTTGATTTTACAAAAATCCAATTATATAGTTTAAATCTGATTTACTCTTTGACTATTCCTCGGTAGTTGTATTAGGTAGTATTTTGATCATTCACGTTTACTTGAAAAATCAACCTGTATACTGGTTGTTTTAATATAATTACATGTAATTTGGTAATAATTATTCGTTCAGTTGATTTTAATTATGTAATATGTTTACTTTTCCGTTTTAAATACTTTGAAATAATAAAAAAACTAAATATAGCTCTGCCTTGACTAACTATATCACGTTTCAGATTTATGTATTCAGTTATATTGTTCCTACAGCGGGGCTTACTTACTCTATTTTTGTACCTCCTAATTTTAGTACATTTATGATAATGGTAATTTTAAAGTTTATGGTACTTTGAGAGGACAGAAAAGATAAAAGATAATCATAAAAGGTAATCGTTCTTATCGTAATAATGGTGGTTGTATTAACAAAAAATAATGGCAAATAATCATTGGCTTATTATTAATTGGCATGTAATATTTCTTATGTATATTTTTTGTCATGAAAGATAATTTTAAGTTTTCTTAATTAGCACTAATTAATTAAAGCTACTATACTATACTATCAGGACGACTCAATTCAACTTAAAATTTCTAAAAATCCAACTTACGTTATAAATCGCTGACTAATGTTAAAATTAACGGTATAAGTAGGTTGGTAGTTTTAAATATCAGAAGACAAAAAATTAACTGATACTTGTCATTGGTTTTAAGTTAAATAAACTTAATTTAAAAATAAACAAGTATATATCTTTCAGTTTACTCATTTTTAAATTTTTGTTCGTGTATATTTGTGTGTACGTTCGTTTTCATCACATTAATGATTTGTAAGTCTTTCAAATACCTAGCAACGAAATGAAATAATAACCCAATGTTACTGTTAATTAGGATTTTCAGGTCAATTAATATGCTGCTGAATGTTTCTATCAAATTCTCAGTAGCAGATGGAATCGATAGCTTTAGATGTTTTCCTGTTAATTTCAATAGGTTAAAATATATAAACAAAATGTGTATGTACAGTACATCTGTATCTTCCTACTTAGCTCGTCAGCAATATATTATGTGTGATGGTAGATTATGATATGAATAATATGAGATTATGATAGTGCGTGGTCTCTACGCATTGACCTTAGAAATTTAAGTGTTTTATAAAATTTCAACCAAAGGTTCAAGGGCATACAACGACAATATATACCTATATAATTATAAAGTATAGATATAAAGTGTATTTATATGTATGAAGACGTAATCATAAGGTAATTTTTGGTGACTGTGTTTTATTTGCTAATTACGAATAAGATAATTAATTCAGTTGAGGCTGCGGTTGCTAGCTGTACGTCCCGTCGCGCGTCGCCGCGTCCGCGTCGTCGTGGCTCGCTTGTCGACACCAACCGCTATCCGAGACTCTCAGATATATTTTAAACTACTTTGCGTCTATTTGTCAGACTTGCTGATAGTGCTTACCAGGAAAACCTTTTATGCAGATTTCTTTGTTAAAGAGACAAAAGAGGAAAATATTCATTAGGTATTTTATATTCCGCATTGTCGTTTTCTTTCGAAACTTCTATAAAAATGATACTCCAGTATGCCATTAAGGCGTAGTCGATACTCTGAAATTCGAAAAGTCTACAGTAAAAATTAAACGACACGTTATCCGCCCTTAATTCATTAAGAGTGATCACGCACACTAGTCCTTTTTGTTTCTTTGCCATCATTTCTTATGTTACAGAAAATAAACTGACTGCAAGCTTTTCTTTTATTGAAAGAAAACATAAAAAACTATATTATTTGCTTTACAATCGAACACAATAGTTTTACAAGGTTTTTCCATTTGTTTAAAAGAAAATATCCAAGTTTTACAACAAGCTCTCATTAAATCTAGATATGAATGCAAATAATAGACCATATAAACGTGTTTACATGACCGCAATTTTACATAAAATATGTTTGTAATTTACCTACGTATATTTTCATGCCCAGATTTGTAGGTACCATAATATGAGATTGAATAACAAATGAGAACGGGTCCTATAAAAGTGCTAACATAAAAAAGATATTGTCGATAAATCATGACATTGTGTAGAGCCTCACTTAATCTTAATTTGGGGCGATACCTTTGAATGGCCGTTATGCAACGCGACTTATTTGTGCCGTGACTTTGTTGTGAATAGAATCGACAGGCAATATTTTCTCTTTACAACGAGGTTGGTACAAGACAACGCTTTCAGGCAATGACTTGTGCCGTGGGGGCCGATATAAATATTTGCGTATCGCATCGCCGCCTGGCGGCTGCCGGCTGGCGTGCCCCGTCCCCGCGCCCGCGCCCTGCCCGCTCCTCCAAACGTGGCTCGTCACGCGACCGCTGCCTCAATGTAAGGAGTTTATTCCACTTTAAATATCCTACGTGAATCGATATGTTCTACGAATTAAGGTCGGTTATTACACTATGACTTTTTTTAGGATTGTGTAAAATAAATAATTATTTAGGTAAAAAAAACATAAAATAGTTACATACTCGTTTTAAATTTTTTGTCCGGTTTCCAGATGAAATAATGATGGTAAAATTAAAATATGGGTTTTTTTATTTTTTTACATAGAAAATACAATGCTTGTTACTAAACAGTCAAAGTTTTATAATTAATGCCATTCATGAGTAAATTACGAATGTTTTCATGAACTTACGAATTAATTAAGAGCAACAAAAGTTTACGCAGGTACGTAATCAACTTGAGTTAAAGGAGTGAACAATTTAGAGATAAGAAGTGTTGTAAAGAAGATTATTTAAAATATTGAGTAAGTAACAAATTTTCGAACGATCGGCGTGATTCGATAACTTTTCGCCGAAGTTTGCTGAAACTTTGAGAAAGTTTCCAGTCGTGTTTCTGAACCTTATCGTCCGTGGAAGTAACAAGCCGAGATAAATGAAGTTTAGTTGCTCTTAATTTAATGGCTGGCCGGAAGTTTGGACGACGTGACCGGATGGCACGGGCGCCTTATTCCTACCAATTATTCGACTAATTAATAAGACATTGTATTGATAGGATTGTTAACAACCTTAGCAGCATCCACAAACTTGACGAAATCACTAAAACAATTGAGTCGGAACTAAATAAGAGTGACTTATCAGTAAACAGAGTCAAAACAAACAACGTCATTATTTATCATGGAAAAAAACAAAGTTGCTCGCAATTAAAGTGTTCTGAACGAGTTGTGGGTTGAAGTATCTACGGTAAATGTCTTTCAAGTCTCTCGAACACCGCAACTGAGCAAATGGCGAACGATATAAACGCTTTCTTAAAGGATTTATCGGAGATGACACAAGAACAAGAGAAACGGGGAGGCAAAGTCCTACCAACCAAGACAGGCTAAAGCGGGAACAAAGATTTATTGAGGGACAAATTGTAACAGAATCACTGTTTAAGCTAAACCCCTAATTAGTTTATCAGTTATAAATTAGACATCATTGTCGTTTTTACGAGGAAATGATTCGGACAATTTGGTGGCTGATTTCCCTTTTATAAATGTATCCAATAACTATTAAATGTTCAAAGTTTTTGTAAATCAAAGTTAGTATGAATGCATTTTAAACCAACATATATTACAACATAATATATTATTGTTGGTTTAAAATCGTTGGACCAAACAAACCAACAATAATAATATATTATTGTTGGTTTGTTTGTTTGGTCGTATGATGAGACAAATATGACGACAAGGAAATTCTTCAAAATTTTGGCTGGGCCGTAAATACACATGTATGCATTTCTAAAAATTTCCTCTACGCGATCCAAACTCTTCACGTATTAACACACATATTGTCTCAAGATCACAAAAAAAATAGATTCTATGCCATTCTAATTGTATTAGTTTCGATAGAAATTCGCTAGGCCTCATGTTTTAAAATTATTCTACGAAAATAAATAAACCTGGAACAAAATTATTCTATGTAAATGAAGAACCTTTTCCTATGTTGATAATTTAATGGATATCTAGTTATAATAATATTAATTTATCATACAATAATAGTGGTGTTGTTTTTTTAAGTTTAGACGTAAAATGACCTAAGGGTAATGGTCTATGAGTTTTATAAATAATGTGACGAAAATCATCCATTATGTAGGCACCACGTATATTGTATTTCATCGTATGTTTAATTAAAATGAAGAATTTTAGTTTTTATTAAAATCACGGGCTTAAAATGTTTTTTATAAGTTATTCTAATATTATATGTTTGAGCATCTTACAAACTTTCAGTTCTAATCTTTTTTAAAGAAACGTGGAAGATAAATTCGACATCACCGACTGAGACCGCGGTGGCTTAGTTGGCTAAGCGCTCCAGGTTCCTGAGAAGGCAAGTTTGAGACGTAATACGATAGCGTTTTAAGTCCATTATAGAGTAAAACGTCTCACAGATAATTCACGATACTTAACATATTTTTATGTATCCTCTCGGGAACTATAGATGTGTCGGTCAATTTATTTGAAATTCATAATATGATTATCATTAGCTTCCCACTCACCACGTTCGGATGAACACGGGACCATTTTAAAGCTTTAATGAAACATTGTAAGCGCTCCGGGAATTCCACCACTTAGTCGTCATTTTAATAATTCAAGTACACATGTCTATCATTTACCCATGAGGAAACTTTAGGCGTAAATTCAACCCTATCGTGGGCTTATAATAAAAAGGTAGAAACTAGGAAAATTAACTGAATAATAAATGTTTGCGACCCCTGATTATGTTCACACGACAGTCAGCAGGCCCCAGGGGCATTTAACCTTTATTCCCAACCATCCTGCCGGTGGATGTAGTCGCCCTTTGCGTTGCAAAGCCGGCTTTAACCGGAGGCTTGCTGTAGTAACATCTCGGTAGACTGCCCCTCTATTTAATATATTTAACACCATTATTTATGTTATTCGAGCAATATATAAATACATTTTCAGAAAACGGTGCATGACTTCGAAACGGAACTTCTTCTTTTTGCTTTTGAAGTTATCAAGGGGCATAGCAATGCCCCTTAATAACTTTATTTCTAATTTTTACTTTATAATATCGATTTAGTTCCTGGGTAACGGATTAATGGCCAGTATCCGTGCTGTAAATTATCCGAAACATCGGGAATACATTATATTTATATACCCCGATGAAAACACTTATAATTTTTTTGGCCACAGCTACTTAGGATAGGAGCATTAAGGTGTATCAATTTCCTTCATAAATATGTTTATATTGTACGCACATTTGTAGCTTTATAAGTGTTAAAGTAGTAATAGACAAATTGTAAGCGTTTCACCTTATCAGTATTTGACTATTATATTTTCAAAGCAAAATAATAAAGAAATATAAATGAAAAAGTAAATATATTGCATTATATCGCAATTGTTATTAATGATGTATGAAGTTCTTTATTACACATTGTATATCATTTTGTATATTCTGTGACAGCAATTAGTAATGTAGCTGTGTGTTGTTACACTATTGTTTACAATAATTATTGTGTAAAAGTAGAAATATCAAATTTAATCTACCTGTGATTTTATTTTGTTGAATATGTATTGAAACCTTTACAGCCATATATTGAAGTGATATCCTTTGTTTAAGAGTTAGTTTTGGGAAATAAATTATTATTATAGTTAAGTTCGCAGAGCAAAATCAGTTTACTCGATTACTGTCAGTGAGACAAATTTGAAGAATCGATTGGCGAAGTGGTCGAGCAATCGGCTTGTGCGTCACGGGTTGGTGTTTCGATCTCCGCATGGAGTAAAATAAAATATTTGGGCGATCTATAGGTAGTTGTTACGCGTTGGGTGTTGTGTTTGAGTGTGTGGAAATTTGTGTTTGTAATGAACGCGTAGGACAAAATCTTAGTGTGAGACAACGATCTGAAGAGTTGTCTCCTTTTGTTATATACAAAAAAACCCCAGGAAGCCGAGCTAGACGAGCTTTGTCATCATATCCAGATTGTCATATTGATCAATTATACATTTGTATAAAGCTTTCATCAAATTTATTTTATACCCGTTAAAGCTAAGGGCAAATATCCGTGGGGAATTGTACATTTCTGCAGCTAGCCACTTAAAACAAAAGAACAATTATAGAATTTAAAAATGTTCTTTTGAGGACATGTTACTTTTTGCTTTCCATAAGTCTTCCTTTCCATTTCTAAAGTATATGCCTTGAAAGGCATATACTTTGGAAAGCAATAAATGTATCAAGAGTATAATGTTAGGTCAATTATAATCCGGATACTCCCCTGTTGTCTTAAGTATTATATATATATATATATATATATATATATATATATATTCGGACGTCTAACATTCACTTATTCTTTATCTGAAAGTTCTTCAAATATTCACAAAGTCAAAAGTTGTGAGTTCAAGTCCAATGCCTTTGACTTTTCCATGCTCATTTATTGTTTGTACCTACTTAGTAAATAATCCATGATTAATAGAGAATGCACGTTAGATGCACCGATAATGCTGAAGGAGCTATTAGGATTAATAAAAGGTAAGGCCTAGAAGGATTTAATAAAGGGTAAACTACATCTTTGCCTGAAAAGTACTAAGTCATGAACTCGTGTATCCTTTCTGTCCTGATTTATGTGCAGAAATTTGATCCCTGACATTCAGAGAGCCACGCTCGTTTTCTGACAAGGAATGTAGCGCAGTCACTATTCTGGAAGTAAAACCAATCGATCGTATCAGGAATACAATACTGCGCACCAAAACTCAAATTACAGATCCCATCGGCAAAGCCAGTCAGCTCAAATAGGGCTGGACGTGGAAAGGCCATCTCATGTTATGAATTGTAGGCAAAAGTGGTCGTAGTTAGAGTCAAACGTGAGGCCTGTGAGGCCTTTGCGTAAGTGAGAAAACAGGCTAGCGACGTAATATACTGATTGATGATGAATTTTGCGTGCCGGAGGAAATATCTCGACAGTGTGCAAAGTCTGCCAACCCACAGTCGATCCCCGTAGACTATGCCTTTAATTCTGAGAGTGGATCTATGGGCAAAAAGCGGAACAGAGTCATGACAGAAGAATCAACTTGCCGTAATGGAAAGCTTTTTAATTCTCTTTATATCTGTTTAGATGGATATTCAATAAATGCTTTTATTTTAACGTTTGAACATTTATTCAACGATGTATTACAAATTATTAACGGGTTTATAAAATATGAACGAATATATGTATTTTAACGAATATGTAACGAATTGTGTAGAAATTAGAAGAATCTGAAGAAGGGTGGTTGCAAAGACTACAATATATATACGGGTGGTTGTTCGAACGATGACGATATGAAGTTGGTCGCCGCTCTCCCATTGGCTGCTTGCTGGCCATCATGCCACTTGCATTTGCACCGCTCGGTGCGGTGTTCAGGACGGTGCGTGATTGCACAACTTTGCCAATAGATGGCAATGTACGTTCCAACATACCGACCGCCTTGGAAGAACCCTCTTCCAATTATTACTCGGAATCGACAGGAAGCGGGCAGATCTTGGAACAGGCTCGTCGGATGACGCCCGATGCAGTGCGGATTTCAGCTACCCTCGAGATGCCATCGGTTCCTGCAAACACGCGAATAACTCTGCCCATTCTCCACTTTAACGGTGGTAGGTTATCTTCCTTAATCAATACCAAGCTATTGCACGCGATGTCGTCTTTAGTGGCAACCCATTTGGTCCGACGCTGTAACTCCGACACGTACTCCTTTGACCAGCGCTCCCAAAAATGCTGCCGTAGCTGCTCCAGCCGCTCGTAGCGCCCGAGACGTGTTGGAGTCGCCTGGGTCAGGTCCTCGCTAGCATGCGCAGTCAACGGCCGGCCAATGAGAAAATGAGCTGGTGTCAGAGGAAGGAAGTCATTGGGGTCTGTGGACAGAGGTGACATGGGTCGGGAGTTCAGGACGGCTTCGATCTGTGTCAATATCGTACTGAACTCCTCGAACGTTAATTTTGCATCGCCTACAACGCGTCGTAAATGATGTTTACACGACTTTATACCCGCCTCCCACAAACCACCAAAATGAGGCGCGTAAGGCGGAATAAAAAGAAATTTAATATTATTATTACTAGCAAATTCTAAAATATCTTTGGTATTGTCAAATACAGCTGAAAGTTCCTTTTCAGCGCCTACGAAATTTTTCCCGTTATCGGAAAAAATCTGATAAGGTTTACCACGTCGCGATATGAATCTTTTAAGAGCCAATATGTAATCTTGTGTAGACAATGTGCTCACCAACTCTAAATGCACCGCTCTAGTGGTAAAACATATAAATAAACAAATGTATGCTTTAATTAAGCGTGACCCTCTGCCTTTCCGGTTTAAAATAAGTACAGGACCAGCGTAGTCAACCCCACACTTCATAAAAGGATATGTAGGTTCTAAACGCTCTGATGGCAAGCTGCCCATAAGTGGAGTTAGCGTCTTCCCCTTAAGACGTGTGCAGGTGACACACTTATGCACTACATATTTTGCCAAATTTCGCGCTCCTAGCACCCACCAAGTATCACGCAGGGTAGATACCAGAAGTTGAGGTCCAGCATGAAGTAACCTCTTATGTTCATACGTACATAACAGTACTGTGAACCGATGCTTATGGCACAACAATACTGGATGCTTTTTATTGTAATTAAATTGCGAATTGCATAACCGGCCGCCTACGCGGATAATATTATCTGTATCTAAAAATATATTTAAACCAGATATTTTATTAAAACGTTTTTCGTACTTATATTTAACAGGTAAGTTCCGTATAAGATTATTATATTCATTATGAAACGATTGTTGCTGAACTAAACGAATTATAACTTGTAACGAGCTAGCTATCTCATCCACTGTCAATACACCGGATCTACGTGGTTTCCCGTTACGGGACGCACGTGCATTATGCAAAAAACGTATCACATATGTACAGGTTCGTTGAAGACGATTAAAGCATGAAAACCTATCAAAATTAATAACACTGTTGGAATCTGTAGAAATTAGATTTATGGTTTGAGGTTTTACATCTGGCAAATGTATACTATGATCAGGAATTATAGGTGTAGACCAACTTGATGTAGGCTCACATAAAAACCTAGGACCGTACCACCACAGATCAATATTATCTTCCTTGAACGAATTGAAATAGACGCCTCTAGACAATAAATCAGCCGGGTTTTCTTTACCCTTAACATGACGCCATATCGTGTTACCCGTCAGCTCATTGATCTGCACAACCCTGTTTTGCACAAATGTTTTTAATTGATGTGGCGACATCCGAAGCCAGCCTTGGACTATAGTGGAGTCAGTCCAAAAGTATACCTTCTCAAATGTGAGACGAAGTGATTTTATTACCTTTTGATACAACTGTGCTCCAATTAAGGCTCCACATAATTCAAGGCGTGGTATGCTGACAGTTTTAATAGGTGCCACTTTACCTTTGGCACATAATAGCCGAGTAGTAATATTAGAATTTGTGTTATCAAATGAACGCACATACGCACATGCACCGTAAGCAACCTGGGATGCATCGGAAAATATGTGAAGTTCCTTATGTTGACACTTGACTACAACACAACGAGGTATGATTATTTCAGGTAAGTACTTTACGCTATTCATGAATTTATGCCAGTCATTAGCTATATTAACTGGAACCTCGTCATCCCAATCTAATTCGCTTAACCATAATTGTTGCAACAATATCTTAGCCGTAGTAATAGCCGGTGCTACTAAGCCCAAAGGGTCATAGATTTGTGAAATAATAGACATAATTAAACGTTTTGTAATTAATGTGTCATTTTTGTGTGACTCTAAGTTAGTAGTAAAATACAGCGTATCATTTTTATTAGACCATCCTATGCCTAATGTTTTGGATTGACAATGTTCGCCTATGCTTAAGTCCTTACAGGTTTCTGGTGTCACATCATGATTAAAGGTCCATTTCCGTAAGGGGAAACACCCACTCTGCAATACCTTAGATGTTTTGCTACAAATATCTAATAAAACGTTTAACTCGTCATGGCCCGTTATAAGATCGTCCACGTAAAAATCGTCATTAATGACGCTCGCGATGACGTCATCGTCACATTCCTGGGCCAACTGTTTTAGACATCGAATACTCAGGTAAGGTGCGGATGTGGTACCATATGTGACAGTATTCAAACGATATACTTGAAGTGGCTCATTACTATTGTTACGCCATAAAATAAGTTGCAAATTACGTTGGTCCGCTTGAATTAGTACCTGTCGGTACATTTTTTCGACATCTGCGCAGGCTACGTATTGATATTGTCTAAAGCGCAGTAGAATCGAGAATATGTCATTTTGAATGGCGGGCCCTACATATTGAAGGTCATTCAACGATTTATTGCTAGTGGTAGTGCTACCGTCAAAAACTACGCGTAATTTAGTTGTGAGACTATTTTCTCGATATACCCCATGATGAGGCATAACATAACACGGCTTAGGTAATGTTTGTATACCTGCTAACAAAGACATATGACCTAATTGTTCGTATTCTTGCATAAAGTTGCAATACATTTGTTTGTATTGAGGTAAACGCTCCAATTTGCGTTCTAACGAATAAAAACGATTTTTTGCGGAATTATATGAATCTCCTAGAACGTCGGGAGACTGTTTTAAAGGCATTTTGACATGAAATCTGCCATGATTATCACGTTGTGTCGTCTCGATGAAGAGCTTCTCGCATAAACGCTCTTCTTCAGACAACACACGCGGAATATTTATTTCCTCAATTTCCCAAAATTTACGTAATTGAGAATCAACCTGAGAAAAATTGCACTGAACCGTATTTATGTGTGACCGTTTATTATATACTGGACCGGATATGATCCATCCTAGACTTGTACCCTGTAGGCACGGGCCTGACTTGAGCCTTATGATTTTATGTTCAAGTATTAACGACCAGAACACATCGGCCCCTATTAGTACATCTATTTTAGACGGTACATTAAACGACGGGTCAGCAAGCTGAACGTGGTTAGGTATGCATATCGAACTATGATTAACGTTTATAGACGGTAAATAAGAAGTGATGCTAGGTAAAACGAAACAATGCAAGTCTGTATGAAAATCATATAATTTTGAACGCATACTGATTTTACATGCATGATTACACTGTGTGTGTGCTTCTCCCACACCACATATATTTATAGTGGACTGTATAATAGACGCATTTAAACGTTTACATAAGTTTTCGGTAACGAAACAGTTTTGACTGCCATTATCAAGAAGAGCACGAACTGTGTGATAATTATTATCAGAATCGGCAACCTCAATCAACGCGGTAGACAACAAAACTGTTTGTAACGCATTCGCATTAACGGTGAACGCACCGCGACGCGAGTCAATAACCTTGCAGTCAGCTGATTCGCTAACGCTATGCGAAACAGATGACTGCGGCAACGTATTATTATTAATTGTCGATCTTGGCGTTGTATTTGAAATTACGTTATCAGTGTGCAATAACGTGTTGTGTTTTTGTTGACACAACTTACAGGGTCCGAACGTACAATCTTTAATTGTATGACTATTTGTACGTATACAATTAGAACAGAGACCTTTCGATGTAACTATTTTTGACCTTTCGTTTATTGGCATGTTTAGAAAACTTGCACACGAATATAACCGATGGTAACCGGTACACAATGGGCAAGTAAAATTAATATTACGCTTATTTTGATCGTCTAATGTACTCTTGCCCTTATTTGTATTTGAAGTATAGCTATTCGTATGTTGAGCGTTGGGATTTCTTTTATAATCGTTTGATGACCTTGAATCGCCTTTAGAATGAGACTGTGAATTGTAATTATTATTATTTTTACTGCTACTGGATTTGATCATGTCTAACATGTCTGCCCTATTTCGTAAAAACGTAAGTAAATCTTCTAATTTTAACGCATTGTAATCTTTACGCGAATCCGAAATCAAAGTGCCCTTATGACTTTCCCACTCGCGCTCAGTCGACGAGTCGAGTTTCGTAACTATTAAATAAATTATTAATGTGTCCCATGACTCGGTGGGCTCTTTCAAGGAACTAAGTGCACGTAAGTTACGTAAAACGGTGTCAGTTAATTTTCGGATTTGCGTTGCAGATTCTTTATTTAGCGATGGGGTAGTGAACAGGGACTTCACGTGGTTATGTACCAATAAACGATTATTGTGAAACCTATTTTCAAGTAACTCCCATGCGTGACTGTAATTAGGGGCTGTAAATTCCAACGCACTTATAACATGTAACGCAGTACCACTGAGTGCCGATTTTAAATAATGAAATTTCTGTATAGCGTCCAAGTCTTGGCGTTCATGTATCATTGTTATATACGAGTTTCTAAACTCTAACCACTGATCGTAGGAACCGTCAAAGGCAGGCAGCTTTATTTGAGGCAATTTAACACTTATAGGTTTACCCGCAGTGCACTTAAAATTACTCGACTCACTGTGTTCATCATCATTAATCATGCACTTTGCTGATGCTATAATTGAATAATATTGACTCTCAAACGATTCCCTATATTCTAACTGAACTAATAATTCTTTTTCATCAACATTGTTTTCGATCTTAGTTTGAATATTATTGAAATCAGAAAAGAATATGGACGCCGCTTGCATGCGCATTCGAACTTGGGTTATAATAACAGCATCTAAACATGATTTATCTAATCTATCGATGAAATTAACAAAGATCGTTAATCTACTTTTGATTACACCTCGCTGTTTTTTGAGATTGTTAATATTTACGTCAGAATAATCGGATTTACATTCGTCGTCACTCATTATGGCGGCTTGTGAAGGACAAGGTACTTACAGTCGTAAAAATGGTCGGCACGGCTGCGGCGCGGCGGCGGGCGGGCCGGGCAACAGCACTTGCGCGCGAAGTTACGGCAACAAAACGGAATCTGATGGTCGAACTTCTGGAACGCACAGTAGGTACGATATTAACACAAAGCGAATAGGGCGAAGAGGAGGAAAGGTGAGGGATAACCTGACCGTTGCTGGCTTGTGCTCCTCAGTCCTCAAACGTCTGGTAGTTGTGCTCCACCTCTTCTGGATATTTGTACGTTACGCCTGGGTTCCAGTAGGAAGCGCCTCCTCGATGTATCGAATACGTCCGGCTCGAAGGTCCAATGTTCAGATGGATATTCAATAAATGCTTTTATTTTAACGTTTGAACATTTATTCAACGATGTATTACAAATTATTAACGGGTTTATAAAATATGAACGAATATATGTATTTTAACGAATATGTAACGAATTGTGTAGAAATTAGAAGAATCTGAAGAAGGGTGGTTGCAAAGACTACAATATATATACGGGTGGTTGTTCGAACGATGACGATATGAAGTTGGTCGCCGCTCTCCCATTGGCTGCTTGCTGGCCATCATGCCACTTGCATTTGCACCGCTCGGTGCGGTGTTCAGGACGGTGCGTGATTGCACAACTTTGCCAATAGATGGCAATGTACGTTCCAACAATATCCTTCAAAGAGGATTAAGTTAGTTATCCCCGTACGAACCGAAACTAAAATAAACAATAAAAAGTAGAAGATTATTTTCCAACCTTCAACATCGGGAATTATAATGAAAGCGAGAAAGATTTCGTGTATACAGCTAGTATATACATTTACATACATATTTTTTCATATAAAAAATTGATTAAATTATAAAAATGCGGAAGGTAACAGCTGGCTGTCGTTTCGTGCCAGTTCCCACTAAAGAAACCCTTCTTACCTAATAATATGTAAGGCGAAGAACTAATAACGTACATGTAAACTCACCTTTGCCCAATCCGTTATGCTAAAACGGTTTGAAATATTGCAATCTTTATACTGGGTGACTTTGAATTTATTAGCATCGCATTAAAGGTACTGCTTTGTTAGTCAAGTTGTATCAAGTGAGACTGCTAGGCTTAATGTGTTCGGTTTGAATCATAGTTTGAGCAAATTATAATTGGGTTATTTTATAGAACAATAGCTGGGAAGTTAGAGGTATCGATCCATCCGGTTCAATCCCGTGGTACTTACTTCTGACTTTTCGAAGGTGTATATTTATGAAATGATGAAGGAAAATATCATACCAAGAAAATACAACCTTGTAATCCATACTATCCATACTAATGCAAAGACTCCAAAGAATCCATAATATCCATATAAATGCAAAAGTATATCGGTCTGCACGCTTTAACCGCTGAACTATTGAGATGAAATTTGATATAGATAGTTAGTTTGACCCGGGAAAGGGTAGTTTTTGTTTCGGAAAACATCCCTTAAATGGGTGAAAAATGGGAAAAACGTACGCGGCATCGATAATTTCTTAGAAAGGGTGGGTAAGAAATAAATAAATTAAATAAGATTGATGAACAAGCAGTTTGGATTTCTAATTCTACGTAGACGGAATCGCGGGCAAAAGCTAATTTCTTATAATAATTGTAAAAATATTTTCTTATAATAATCATCACATAAATATCCACACGGGCAACTTATTATATGTATGTATACGTTAAAGTATCTTTACCTTGCGCGAATCACACCGGTTCGATGGTGCAAGGCAGATATATTATTATAATGCCATACCCATACAAGAGAAGAATACTAATTATCTATTAAATATACATTTCCAATATGCTAATTACTGATAGCATTTAGCATATTGGAATTAAATTCAATTTGCCATTGTTACAGAGCTTCACCTGAATTAAAGTAACTGTTTGTGACTAGGAAATTAAAAACTCGTAAAGGCAAATGATGATAAACTCTTTATACTTACGCCTGAACTGGGATAGTGGTTGAGTGATAATTTTGGTTATAAATGCTTGGGCTGTGGATTATGTGGATTCGATTTTATGATATGTAATATTGGATTGGTAAGTGTTTATGAGCGCGCTTAAAGATTGTTTTTATCTGTAACCACAATATGCCATCTTTAAAGCGGATTCTATATCGTGTCAAAATTTGAGCTCAATCGGTGCAGAAATAAGAGATTTATAGTTTTTTCAAAGCAACATAGTATTCTTATATATAGACTAACTGTTGCTCGCAGCTTCGCCCGCGCAATTTTATACTTGTTTTTCCTCCCGATTTCGGCCATTAAGGATTGAATTTTCAAAAATGACGAAACACGTATGCATTCATTTTTGCTTAGAAGCCTGAATATTAAATTTCATTCTAGTTACTTAAAAAATGACAGACTTCCCATATAAAACGTGTCTATTTATTTCTAAACAAAAACTTGTATATGAAATTTCATAGCTCTAACATTCAACAACAACAGAATTTCGAAAATTCTTTTCTAAGTGGGTGTTTTCATGATAAAATGCATTAGCTGTCAAAATTTCAAGTTTGTAGCCCGAGTGGTTTAGGCTCTCCGTTGATGAATCAATTAAGAAAAAAGATTA
Organism: Craniophora ligustri; assembly: GCA_905163465.1. NCBI lineage: Eukaryota > Metazoa > Arthropoda > Insecta > Lepidoptera > Noctuidae > Craniophora > Craniophora ligustri. The sequence continues at coordinate 8,045,081 of LR990965.1, read as the reverse complement.
TTTTATATATATGTATTTGATTGTTCGACAGTCGCTTTTCAAGAGCCTTTTACTTATTATCAAGTTTAACTATGCTTTACTTTTAATTTAAAACCGTTATTCATGCTGAGAGTTTTGCTTGATTTATTATAATTATTATCAAGTAATCCCCGAATCTGAAAATAATATAAATTGATAGTTACCCTGCATTATCGATTTTAGTTGGAAATAAGAATTCCGAATATCTGACATATCGGTTAAAATTGAAATGGGAATTACGCTGTAATCAAATACATATTGTACATTAAAAGCCCTGATAGCCTAGTAGCTTGACCATTGAACTGTGCAAGTCAAAGTTCTTGATTCGAACCCAAGGCATGCACCACTGACTTTCGGAAGTTATATGCGTTAAATACGCATATAATTTCCATATGTTAAACGGCGAGGGAATGCATTCTTTAGCGATTTCACCAAAATAGCATGGGCTCAAATGAGAGAAACCCCATGCCCAGCAGTGGGACAGCAATTGGGTTGATGCTGATTTAAAGTTACCTGGTTGATACTTGTTGAATTTATATAAAAGATTAATAAGTTGAGTAGCTAGTTAATGATTACAAAATAGTTATATTTAAGGGTATATTTCATGATTTTTTTCTTAAAACCTTATCATAGTCAAGTTTTTTATTTAAAATATTTTTTTTGCGGATCATACGTAGAGAAACCAGACAAAAATTTTATAGATACTCTTTTAGAATAAGTGGAAAATTTCAAACGGAAAAACATGCTGTATTATCTCCGAAATCACGTTAGTTCTTTTCAAAACATACAAGACCAAAATAACGACGTAAGAAATAGATTAGAGAGAGTAGATTTCAATAATACAAGAAGGGTTATAAGGCATATAATTTTCATATTTTCCCAAATAAAAAGTTTATTTAAAAACATGGATTTTTTAAAAGTGTCTTGTTATCTTTTATGCAGTATATATATTATATATGTATATATAATGCTTATTAATCACAATAAATATTTTTCCACTTTTCGTAAATCCCTCGGTCCAAAAGTAGGTAAATTTAATAACCTGTATTTATTTTAGGTGATAGTTTCATGCCTTAGTAAGGCAGTATTAATAATTGTTTCTTATAATATTATGTGATAAAAGTATAGAAAAAATATTGAGTATTTAAATGTAAACCAGAATGTAGTGAGTGTGTGTAGTATCGGTGCGATTGTGCATATGTATGTGCGTGCGCGAAATTCAAATCCGAAACACATCTCTAACTTTGCGAAATCGTAGTCGCTAAAATTTGTTGTAGAAGGCAGTTTACAAGTTTTTTATTCCTCATAGTAACGTTTACCAATTAATAATAAAAAAAACAGAAAATTGTTTGACAAGGAAAGTAGAGAAAAGATAAAAAACTATTTATTCCGTATCTACTATATACTTAGGTTCATGATAAAACTGAATATTCCATCACGCATGTCGTCTCCGAAGGGTTTAGGGTTTGGCAGAGGTGTACACCAGCTTTTGCGGGTATGTATTGGGTCCCATGTAATAGGGGGCAAACCTATAACCATTAACCGGCATTAAATTCAAACTCGTTTCCCTTACTGAGAATTTCATAACGTAATAACACTTTGCTCGACTTGGGAATCGAGCAAAGATTCCAAGACCAAGACCTCTTTCTAGATCAGCCGTCGCATTGACGACCACTGTGCCAATGAGGCAGTTAATTATTACACCCCCGGAAAAACATCCCACCTAAGCAATGTTGGTTTAGTTCCTCCTAATTTTCCCTTTTCTAACTATATTTGAATTCCACATCAGCCTAGCATAATGAACTACACGAAAACATAATTAATAAATCGTTTGTGTGTCTATTATAACATATAAAATAATTAATATAAGTAAATTCAATCACATCACTGTATTTGCTGCAATACAGCTTAATTGGATAACGAAATTAATGTACCTACACATATGTTCAGATTGGCTTTCATTTAAATATCTTTTAATTTAAAAGAAATTAAAGTCTTTATTGCTCTTAATTACAATAATTTTAAATATACTCTGTGAATTATTAACTTATATAATTAACTTACAGCCAAGGTTCCAATATTTTAAAAAAGTAAGCAAGTCGGTGATTTATATCTTCTAGTCACGACAAGCGAAGATCATATTATAGTTATTGACACTAACATATAACTGCCTTGTATATTATTCGTGCACGAGTCAAAGGAGTTTTAATAACGGTACTAAGTGTTTTCCCTATTACCGGCATGGACCTCGCTAACCGTAATGAAATCAACATTGTGTGGTTCTATTTTTGTTTATACTAAGTGTTAAGTAAATTTTCTTTCCTCCAAAAGTATACATAAATGTTTCAAATTAAGTAGTAGTATATTTTTTTAATTAGGTGCATTATTTTTTAACTTACCGACTGAATCCTTAAAGCAAATCACAACATGGAAGACAAGTCCGAAATGTATGTAGAACAAGAGTTTTCCCAACAACATCATTCAAAACACATCGTATGTTTGCGAAAAAAACTTCACTGTTTGCACGGCATGCTACGGCGAGTTCGACGATGTAGAAGTTCGTAGCCCGTAGCGACGTAGACGTGCTACGTGCGTCCGCGTAGCGAGTCGAGGCGCGACTGTAGACCCGCTACGTACGACTTAGCTCGCCAAGTTAGTCGCTGCGCTGCACATGCGCTGCCGAACGCATTCCGCTCGAGCTAAATCAAACTTAATAATAATTCCTTCCTTTCCACTTCACTTATCAATCGTCTGGGATAGAGTTGTATTTGATTTTCGTGTGCAAGAACGACTTAATGTGAAATTGTGAAAGTATGTTGCTTGCAGTTGTTATTTTTATACGTAAATTGATCAAGATTCAAGATGCAGATGCAAGATAATTTCAAATCAAAGAAACAAGAACTATTATATGCTATTAAAACAAAAAATATCACAGAATTTGAAAAATAGTTTTCATATTTTTACTTAAAAAAGGCAGCTTAAAACATCCCTTGATTTTATCGTAATTGGGTCTTGTACGCTTTTTATTATTACATTACAGACTGGAAATTGAAAGAGTGGCGCTATATTCTATAGCTTTTATAATTTTAAGGCGTAAAACCTTAATTTAATAATAAATACCTATATTATTTTGCAATATGCAAGCGTTTTATGTAAGAAGTTAACTGTGTATATTTTAACATAATTTTGCTAACTCATTGTGATTTAATGAAATTGCGGTTTTATGTTTTATAAATTACAATCAATAAAGCAATTCCATTTAAATTACAATTCCAAAAAAGTACAATTACTAGGTGTTCAATAAATATGGGGTATATATTACTGAGAATTTTATACGAAATATTTTAAAATATTAGTGAACATAGTTTATTCACTACGTTATACTCGTAACTGTTGGCCAGTTGATTTAATTAACTTTTACGTCGGAAATACCATAACATTGTGGAACATGGAGAAAAAAATTTCATGAAAATAAATATTAAATAGGAGTGCTTTTTTCTGTTACCTGTTACACGGTAGCGAGGTGAAACAAGACTTTGTGTTAGTAACTCAAGTACGCATTCTTCGCGCTCTCTACTCACCGCAACATGTCTGAGGAAGTTGTCGAAGTCGCGAGGAAGTTAACTAGCCCAACCTCCGCATCTGATTAATCAGTGAGGGCAACATTGTTTCAGTGTTGACCGCTCAACGTCCGCACTGCGTCTAAATTACACTTAAATAATCATAATATGTACCAAATAATTCAAGTGCTACCTAACTATATTCTACAGTTTCGTACCGACCGAAATTCTGCGCTGATTCCGGTCCCAAATTACAGCTCTGTGCTTTACTTAATTCAACCGAAACATACGTCTTATGTTGGCACCGTTTCGGATTTGGTGAGCTAAAGGTATAATTACGGAATCAATTTGTACTAAAATTATTACCAGTGACAAAACACACTATGAAGTTATTCACGAAGTAACTACATATAGACAAAGGGGAATAGCAGTTTGCTGAATACAATTTAAAATTTCAATCTGATATTAATAGATGTATTAAAAAAACATTCGTGTCATTGAATGTTTTTTTAAATATCCCCATCTGGAAATCTCAAGGACGATCAACGGAGTACAGTTGTCACAGGCCGGTGTTTATGCATAATAGATAATATAGAAAAAAAAATTAGAACAACAGCAGAGAGATTGTTTGTCGGTCTACTCATCTGTATGTACACGTATCACGCAAAAACTTTTTCATAGAATTGAATGCAGTTTTTTCTGCTGTATTGCTAGAGGTTTTACTTAAAATATTGGCTCCATTTTAGCGCAGAAAATATCTCTTTCACACTGTTTTTAATTAAAGATAGTAAATATATTAGAAATAGCACATAAGCCATCTTTATCCACATAACACGCGGACCGTGAGCGTAAGCCAGTGTATTATATTATTATACATATAAATAAATTTTCTCTTTAATTAATAAATTGAGCAGTATTTCGATTTTAGAATTGAGATACCTATATTTAGTTAGTTGATATTTAGAATCAGTGTTCCCGTTTTGATTTAGTTCAGTACTTCAGAGTTGTAGAAGTAAGAGGCGAATGTTTGTTCGCAAAGACACAGAGTGTCAGCTGCCTTGTTACGAGTTACAGTTTCAGGATACGACGGCTACCCGAGTTTGACGTTACTAGTCGATACTTTCAACTTTAAGTGACTATTGTTATGATTTAGATACAAATATTCATACAAAATCAACGATGATTGTGGCGATCCTCGGCGACACCTATGTCCAGCAGTGGACGTATAACGGTTGATATGACATGATGTTTCATACAATCACGTCTGTCCTCCTCGGGGTTAGGCAGAGGTGTACTAACTACATCCACATTTCACCGGCACTCTTTAGGCCATTTAATAGGGGATGAGCAAGTCTATTGGGCACGAATTCAAGCTCCGAGCTGCTACTGAGATTTTCTTAGAAAAACCCAATAACACTTTCCACGACCCGAAAATCGAACCTAAGACCGCTTGCTCAGCAATCGTACTTACGACTGCTAGACTTCAAATATACATAATAAGATAAAAGTGATCCGCATCTTAAAAGTAATTATGTATGTATTTACAAAAAAAAAGTATATATGTATTATATCAACCATCTAGTATCCGTAACACAAGCCTCGTTGCTTAGCTCGGAACTAGATGGCGCTGTGTCATAATTTCAGACAGCTTGACAGCCAGACATATTTATTTTATTACTTTAATTTTACATTACTGTTAGTGTTATAAACATAAATCTTATTATATTGTTCAGCGTATATAGACAGCATACTGTTTCATCAATCTCGAATTTAAGCCAAAGTCGAGTTCGGCGGTGGGAGAGGGGCGCTGCCCATAAAACCATAATCGATGCTCTCACTGCTTTTATTTACTGTAACACACAACTCCCGCATTATTGTGTCGTAATTGCTTGCGTTTAAATAATTTATATTTTATATAGCCTAACAATGCAAAATATTAGTAATTTTTGACAGTATTTATTTGTGATAATAATCAAGGACTGTAATAAAAAAGAGCCAAATGGATGTTTATTATCTCGGCAATCATTAAAAAGAGCTCGTTAATGCAGAAATTATTCTGACAGCACGGTAATTCTGTCTGCTGTCAGTTTAGTAACTCCCCTATTTTAAGAAACCTACAACTGTTTTTACAGCATGGGCAATGCGCGAACTAACCGCTTACCACCAGGTGGGCCATAAGTTTGTTTGCTACCCTATGGGGTATAAAAAAAGTTAAACGTATATATAATTCACGGCTATCATCTGAAAGAAGAGCCACGCATAAATACCCCGTGCTTGAGCCACGCATAAGTAATGTCCGGCGTGGAGCGAGCAGAGCGGTTTCAGAGACATCTCAAAGCTGACAAGGCACTCTTAGTAAACGGCACCAACTAAGCGAGCACCCCTATAATATTGCTGTCAACACTTTCGTCTTATATTTATTGTAATAAGTTTTTATGTAGTAACTTGTCAATTGATTAGAACAAAGTCAATATTGTTTGAATTTCAATCTTTAATACTAATAGCGACTCGCTGACATTGACGTTTCATATTAAGCCTTTGTGCCCGGATACCTTCCCACGGAATATTTTTGTACTTAAATCTCGGCTATTTTTACTGTATCACCGAAATATAAATAAAATTAAGGCAATGTATTCACTTACAAAGATAAATTGAAATTACTCACCGGAATTTGTGCCGGTAAGCATTTGTTTATGCTTACTTAGGGCTCACTTTTGTTTTTTTTTTCGAAAGCAAACCTCGCAAGTCCTTTGTCTATGAAATACTTAGGGCCGGAGGCGATTTACCTCATCCCATGAGTTTTATCTGTGGTCGGAACATTGGTATATCTAATCATGACAATGATTACATTCGAATTCTAAATTTCTCACGAAACACTCCTCAAAATTTCAGCGCCAAGCTCTTGTATACGAATATTTTATTTCAACAGTCGGTGAAGCATCCTTTCAGAGGCACTTTTTTCAAATTTTACTCGCGGAAACAGCGTACTGTTTACACAGCGCTCGCCTTTCTGCTCATATCCAATGTAGTTTTCAGTTTAAAATTCATAGCGTAGCTTTTAAACTCGGTTAGATTCTGAATATTCTTGCGGAGAACCGGTTTCTAAATGAGTGTTTAGCCGTTTGAATATGACGCCTCGTTGAAGGAACTTGAGATGTGTGATGAAAATAAAACATATTTTTAGAAAAAAAGGCCTTTTCTTCAATGATTGCAAGAAAAGTTTTTACAGGAGCCAGAAAGAGCCATAGAAACCTGTACCTCAATCACAAATTAAGTGTTGTATGGCGTAACGCTACACCCAAAAGGTTTCTCTCATTTTCTGTTTTTCCTTGGTCCTAATGATCTGGAGAAGGTTGTGCTTTTTACATCGTAATAACTGCGTACACATAAATAAATTTAGATGCGGAAAAACGTCCCAACACTAAGATTGTAACATAATGTAGTACCTGCAATTGTACGTGAGAGCTTTTTTATATTTTTTTATTTCAGCTTTAGTTTTTGCTTGGTGCTTCATTTGAGTGTACCTACTTGCAGATTGAGCCTAAATATTTACCGCTCTGAATTACAAACTTGTTTACAGTTTTGTGATAACAATACTATGAACAAGTTTGCAACTTTGTTTATTATATTGTGCTCACGGAGCTTTCTCTAATTGATTGATTTGTAATTTCGTACTTGGTATAAGAACTAATTAATTCTTATCATACAAACGATTAAGTATAGATTAGTTGGATGGATAAGTAATAGCCTAATGGTTCTCTTAAAGTATGGTCATTTACAACGTTTAATCGAATGTATATACGTACATATGTATTGTAGAAAAATAACGATACATTAAAAATAATGTTATAATACCATATTTATGTATATCGGAATATAGAAAACATGGTTCATTAAAGTATTGATTACGATTTTTAATTTTAATAAAACTACGGGCACAAGGAGGTCATGGATTCTGTAAAGGACTGTCTGCTGATACTGCGAGATATTATTAATATACCGTGATAAAACCCTGAGAAAGTAGTTCTATTTGATTTAGATTACCTAAATGTGGATATTTTATAGACGTATCTTATGTGTTTATGTCTAATACCAGACCAAAAAACATGATTATATGTAAAATATATTATGTTTTGTAAATCTAAAATCAACCTGTGTTTGGTGTTGTGGCTTTCTTTGATATTGAAAATGAAAAAGCACATTAGCATTTTAAAAGCATCACGGTCATTCGTGCATATTTTCGGACAGATTTTCTCAACGCACAGGTTTTCTGTTTTAATATTTCAGATTGAATAGTACCTACCTTTAAAGATTCATACATGAATTTTTTAGATTGTTACAAAAGTAACAATCTAAAAAATGCAAGTCAATTAAGTAGTTAAATATTTTCTCTTGGAGTATTTTTAAACTGAAAAGTTTCAACATTAAAGTAAATTATAAACTCTCTAGAAGTGTTAAAATGGAAGTTTATCTTTCTTTATGTAACACAAAGCTTCTACTTTGATAGTTTCATACATAGACTCGCGCAGTTAGGTTCACATAGAGTTGGCGTCAGTTCCAGTGGTGGGAAATCTAATAAGTGGTGAGGTCGGCGGCAAGTGGTGACAATGTGCTGTTAGCCATAACGGTAACGCGTCTATCGCAGCTTGAGAGCCAAATGCTCATTTAATTAACTGACATGATGCCAACGGATATGCACCTACTATAGTATTGATGTATGTTATCTCAGCATCTGCTGCCCAACTACGGTATTTAATCTGAATTAAAGCGAAGTAGTTGGCACTTGACCCATTTTCGATTTTATACCCAAGGAACAAAATGGTCAACCGCCAACATTGTCAATTGCAAATTAAAATTATTCAGAGCACTTGCCCACCACCCAAATCCCTACTACTGCAACTCCTGTAAACCAGGATCAACAATAGTAACTATCCAGAAAATCGTCGAGACAATGAAGTCCGACGTGTCCCAGGGGAATGATTTTAACTGTCTTGGAACCCGCAGCGAAATTAATCATGAAGTTATATAGGAGGAGTAAGAAAAATATCAGTTTTTTCACTTCCCTCCTTATCAAGCGAGAGACAGAATAGAATTTACATGTCATTGATATGAGAACAGATGTTTACAACTGAGTTAAGCCCAGTTGCCAGGCACCACGGATGATAAATTAATAAGTTATGGGTCCTAATAATGTGAGCTATTATATCTGATTCCAATAATAGGTATGGCAAAAACGCTTAAACGCACGGAAATTCATCCTAGTCGCAACAAGGTCCGAGTAATAAATCACCCCAGATATAATTTGCAAACTATCGAGCATAATATTGCGTTCACTTTGCCATAGACTACACTCCCACAGGATATGATGTGCAGATTGCTCGTATTCACAGTTCGTTGAACAAGGGCACAATGGTGAGGAGACAAGCTTAAATGAAAACAATTTACTTTTAAAGTTGCCGTGTCCTGTAAGGAATTGGGCAACACAGTGGTCCACCTCCAACCAAGTCCTCTCCAGCCGCTCACGAACGGATGGAAAGAATTGGTGGAGATGGCGGCCCTTAGTAGAAGAATCCCACCTTATCTGCCATTCGTCTAAGAGTTCCTCCCAAACGTCGGCCTGGGGTTTAAACAATCTAATAATCTTAGCCCGGTCACGTTCTAAAAGGAATTCATTTTTCAAGTACACTCTTGAAGCGAAATACATTGCAGCACGTCGTTGTGCCTCGAGATCGACTGGCAGCACTCCCGCGAGTACTGGTAGTGCTTCCGTACTAACAGTCCTATATGCTTTACATAAAAATATCAATGCTAGACGCTGACTTTGAAGTAACTTACGTCGTACCGCACCTATGGTGGCCCTATCGGCCCAAACAGGTGCTCCGTAGCACATACAGCCTAGGTAAGTAGCCCCATAGATGGTTTTTAATGTATGAAAAGATAAACCCCATGTAGCCGTAGATATTCTAGTCAAAGCATAAAAGTTACGTTTAGCTTTTTCACCCACAGTTTTAATGTGTTCAATAAATGAAAAATTTTTTTCAAGTACGAGACCGAGGTAACACACTGACTCCTTTCTTTTTACGGTGACGTTATCGAATTTGATGCTAGGCGAGGATTTAAGACTACCTTTCAAGATTAGTTGAAAGGTTTTTTGCGGCGCGAATGTTAAGCGGTTCCGTTCGCCCCACGCGGATATTAAATGTAAACACGAGTGGGCTAAGTTTTCGAGACCAGACCGCGTATTTGACTGAATGAGCAGAAGGCCATCGTCCGCGTAACCAGTCAATGAACAGCCGTGCGGGAGCGGTATCGCGAGAAAATCATCAAATCCCAGATTCCAAAGGTACGGCCCGATTACAGAACCTTGAGGACATCCCATAGTCAGTGCCTTCGACACAGAATGGTGCCCAAGTGTCAGTTTAACGGTTCCGTGTAAGAAGTACGAGTATATAAGAGTGTAGATATTTCTAAAGCAACCACGACTTTTTAATTTAAGCAGTAACATCGGCCACCAAGCGTTGTCGAAAGCACCAGAGATGTCAAGGAAAATGCCGACGACGTATTTACAATTCGAATTATTTACTATCGTTCTAACAGAGAGTGCGGCGTCAGTTGTTGATTTGCCTATGGTAAACCCGAATTGGTTATTATGAAATTTAGGCCCGTCCGGTAACAAACGTGGAACAATTAAACGTTCGAGGAGTTTCCCCAATGAAGGCAGTTCAGTTCAGTATTCAGAGCAACGTAATAATAAAATAATAATAATAAATAATAAAATAATTTATTATTATTAGAGCAACGTAATAAATGTTAAGAATGCAGAACTTCCCACCTCTCGAACAATTCCTTTGTAAGATGTAAATTTCGCAAAACACGGTGATCATGTAAAGTGGGTAAGTACTATTTTGTTTTAAATAAACAGCAAAAAACTTGTATCTTATTGTTTTGTAAAAAATGACTCTTTTTTTCTCTTTCTCCTTAGATATCATCTATAATATTCCAATTATTGATGATTTCTAAGGCTATTGAAAATAAAATACAACATCTAAATTTCAATAGAGAAGATGGCTATGTCCTACCACCTGCTTGGCACCCCATAGATTCTATCAATTTGAAAAGATACGGTGAGGTCTTTTGAGGAATTGTCGATAACAAACAATATGCAGGGTACATTAAGACACTTAGCACCTCAACCTATCCGTAGCCATATTGTGAAGGATCCGTAACGCAGGGATTAAAACAATATTAATACAAATTCATGAAAAATTGTTTTAATTCAAGTCAATCATATACTGTTCAGTCGCCTTTTACGATGTTTTCCTTATTTTATTAATAATTTTAAAATCAAAATGATCGTAATCTCATCCATTGCGCCTTGTATTGCATCTGAAACGCACTGTACACTCTAAAATCTCATAAATGGTTCAAACTATTTAAGGAAATCCATATATCCAGCATTACACATAGTTATAGGACATATCGAATGTCCGTTTACAAAAATCTAATAAATGAAATCGATTTCGGGTCACAGCAGATATCGAAAATAAACTTAACTATCTGGATCGCCCGTGGACACGGCAGTTTGTTTGCGTTTAATTATTCTACGTGATGGGAACTCCGGCCGATCCCAACTTCGTATAAACTGATATATTCCCGCTGTTCCCAGGATTGTGTTGCATAATTATATTTACGCTGATCATAAGTGCACAATGTACAACAAAGGAATTGTTGCTGTCACTATCCTACTTCGTATGTTAGAAACTAATGAAGGTGTAGAAAACTTAGACGTCCGAATTCAAAATAAGAATTTGATTTTGAAATTCTTAATTACTAAATACATACACCCAAGACTTTTTCCTATAGGGCTAGGCAGAAGGTCATAAATGATAAAAAATAATAATACAGAACTAATAATAAGATAAGTATGGATCACACTGATTTGACGCGGCGAGAGAAGCAATTTTCCCGATGACATAATTATGTTTCATACCAGTCTTGAAGCTATGTGAAATCTGTCAACAGTCGATTTATAATCATCACGTCAAATCTAATTGTTCAACGCGTTCCATCTATTTGATACAAAATCATCATACGAGTATCTACATACGCGCATTAATGTGAGCGTGCGCTTGTTACAGTCGTTGTTTACGTCTACGATGACGCTTACATCAACGTAAACATCAACATCAACGCATATGCCTTCATATATTTATTGTATTTTTACACGTTAGGTAACTGTGCCAAATTTAAACGTTAAATAGCGGTAAATACAACTTTTTATTTTCTCGTAGGATGCATAATATACAGGTAATATGTTGTACAAGTGTGCCCAAAAATATTTTTTTATGGAAGTCCATAAGAATATATTGACTACTGCCCCAGGAGTCGCAGGTTTGATTCTCATATGAAAACAGCTTTGTACAGTTTCCTTTAGTGTTTGTCCGTGTGTATGTGAGCATTGATACGTACTATACAGAAGATAATACAATTCTGTAAAAAGAAAGAAAATGTTCTTTTTTAAGTAAACGATATACGTCTTTTTGAAACAGAAACACGATTATCAAAGTTAATTATCAAGTAAAACTTATTATATTAATATTCAATACTTCAAAACTTTGAACAAAATCTAAAATCACATCGTTTTCTTTGAATCACAAGGTTAAGTCTTTAACATGCTGTATCCAACGCGCCCTAGTGACATTACCAAGTGTCTAATTCCACTGGTAATTATCTCGTAAGTAGCTTTAATGGCTGCTTTCAGTATCTCACTGTGGCCCGAGACATTATACCGAGTAATTATTTTATCTCGAGAAAGATAATTGAATCGAATAATTCGTTTCTCTATAGGCAGAATATTTTTGCTAAAGCCCACCTATAGTCGGTTGGAGATCAGATAGATATGATTTTATACTCAACGTCTTAACGTTGGACAAGATAAGATGGTTAAGATCGGTAGCTTTTACCTTTAAAATGTATTTTCCACTGTTGCTATCCAACTATAAGAATGAAATCTAATATATAAAATTCTCGTGTCACAGTTTTCGTTGCCATACTCCTCCGAAACGGCTTGACCGATTCTCATGAAATTTTGTGAGCATATTGAGTAGGTCTGAGAATCGGCCAACATCCATTTTTTCATACCCCTTAGTGATATGGATGTCCTTCACCAGTTTTTTTTTCACTCTTCTACCACCAACCCATATAATATGGCAAAACAACGTTTGCTGGGTCAGCTAGTATTACATAATATTTGAAATATAAAGATTAATATCAAATAGAGATTTCAATGAAGATACTTGTTTTTCTATATTAAAACCTTATAAATTTAATTTTACTTTTCATAATAAAACCTAGTGATATAGCCAAGTCATGGGTCTCGAGTTCAAATACATTCGTCTCACATTTCGAATCCATATTCATTAGATTAATTTGATTACTTGCTAAACCGGTAGAGAAAAACATCGTGAAAAGAGTAATCAGGCATTTTCTGGACGGTATGCGAAGGTTACTAATCCTCAAGCCAAAGTGTAATACCTCTCAATCTGAGATGACCTGAGTCCAGTCGAAAGGCAGTAGCTTCTGAAGCTCCATAATTATGCATACCTATGTAGTATTTAAAACTTATTTAGATACTGCTTAATGAAACAATAAATAATAGTTCTACGTTCTATAAATTAACAATGTTTCAAAGTTTGTTTTAGGTCACTATCAATTATTGCTTGAAGAATAGTACCGAATGAAATTGGGATTACAGTGCATAAATTGCTTCTTATAATGTACCTAAAAAGGTAGTCAGTTGATTTACAGAAAATTACATACATAATGTTTGCCGACTAGTCCATTCCATATAATTCCCAGCAATTCAATAACATAATGCACAGTTCACTAACCGATATATGAGCGTAACTCAATAAACGTTGATGTATTAAACACTTGGAAGGTGGATTTAGCCGGATAGCGTACTTGGTCCGCTCCCGAACCATGCTATTCGTTTTGCTTGACCAGTTCAATATCTCGGGTCGGCCGGCCTCTGGGGCGCACGATATCCCATTTTGTTCATACTCTGTCAAAAATTACTTGCTTTGTGATCCAGTGTTGTGATAGCACAAATGTTACGACTTTATCTGCTGAAATGAGTTTACACTGAGATACGAAAATAGACGTCTTCTTTAAGGTGTTTTTTTTTACAAAATTCATGGCCGCGAAAACAGTCTATAGAAACAAAAGCAAATATCGATGTTCTTCATAAAACTTGTTTTTAAAGTATTTGGAACAGCTGCAACAGAGATCTAGATAATATTTACAAATGTTTTATACCAATGTATTATTTGTTTTATCAAACTGTATTTATAAAAGATTCTCTTTATTTAATTAACAAATTGGAATAGAAAGTCTCTTTGAATAAAGATAGTTATCAAATTAGTTCACCTACGTACGTTAGATCTGTTTGAGCGATGGGTAATTATTTTCCCAAAGATAAATAGGTATGTTAAATAAAGTTAGGTATATAAGTTCAATAGTATGAAGATCAGAAGTTGGCTAAATGTCGTGGTAATATCAATAGTTCATCCTTATTGGGAAGCTCCAAACCAGATGTTCCAAACACACACATAGATAGGTACTTATGTTGTCGAAATTTGCCAATAGATGCTAAAAGCCTATTCTGAACATTTAGCCTATAAACATTTCTGAACTATTTGCTTATGAAATCCACTACGTGTAACATAACATACCATCAAGCCTATATTTCTGAAAGGTTTGGCAGCGGTGAATTGAATGTATTTATGAACCTCGTCATTTCACCAGTATGTTTAAAGTCTTAAAGCAATTTATACTCACAGCAGCTCTAAAACTGAGATTTTCATAGAACTACCCAAAAACACGTTCATCTCATGTTTGCTACTAGACCAATTAGACAATCCTACACTAATAAATTAATTTATATAAACTATTCGATATGGTTTACCCACATCTGGACAGTTTTATCAGATATTTTTCTTTTACTCCCCGATATTATTACTGGTCCCAGTTCGAAATTAAAGCCATAGATTAAATAACATCGCAGCTATCTCGTGCGTATACCCATATTAGATTGGCCTGAGTAAATTTACTCCATGTCCAAATGAACTAATCCTGTGGGACGCTAGCGACTGAACTTTCATTAAAAAGACAAGGAACGTTTGTCGTACCGTGCGTGTCGTGTCGTGTCGGTATTATAGTGCCGCGGATAGTAATAATTGTCGTTGAACCGTTTGAAATCACTTTTTTGATAGCGGTGCAGTAGCATATGACGTGCAACTAAGTGGTGTCCATAAATTGAGCTCGTGACGTGTCCTGTCCGGTGGAGTGTCGCGTGTCCATCCATCGTATGCATGTTGCAGCTTTACGCACCAATGAACCGCTGTAATATGTTTAATTCATTATTAATGAGGCAATGGAAAATCACAATATTCTTCATGACCTATTCAATATAAATATAGAGTAAATCATAACTGAAGTTAGTTATTTGTTATAGTATAAAGTTTGTCGTTTAAATAATCTTATTTATCCAAATTACATATTACAAAAAGTTGTGCAAGTAATTGCTGTCGCATGACCGAAAAGTGATCTAGATGTCATCAAAAAATAATGGTTAGACTAAAAGTCAAAAGCCAATAAAAAAGGTTACGCTAATGTCACCTTCGGTCAGCTTAAAAATAAAATACCTATATTAAAATAGAATTTTGTTGGCCACAAAGTTAATTGTTTAAGTTAAGCAGTATGATGTTTTTCGTAAGCTCTTCTCAGTATGACCCACTTATTGGATACGCGGAATTAATTCTTAGTAACCAAAAGTACCTATATAGTCTGATTGAAATATAACATTTGGCTTTGATCTTTAATTTTAGGGTAATTAATTAAATGGTACAATATTTTGAATCAAATCCAGCTCATGAAAGGATGACGTCGAACAAGCATTACCTGCCACTAATAAATTCATCTCTCATTGTCAACCGCCGCGCTATCAGCGAATATCGAATATCCACATCACGGTACGCTTTACGCATACGAAAACACGTTTAAATCGTATTATGATTGCTTTTAACTACAGCGAAGCGATTGTGTATAAATTATTGATTTGCAATCTACATAGATTGTGATTACAATGAACCGAGGGTGTCTAGGGAGTAAGTACTGATTATAATTAGAACTAAAACGACGAGAACGATTGGCTTTGCGCCCTAATGCGTTTTAATTTAAGTTGGTTGGATAATAATTCTGTTCACTTTGTAGTTGGGACTTCAAATAAACCACATCGTAATTAATTGTGGCGAAAAAGGGGTTAGAAAGATATTAAGTATTCTTTTTTTTCGCAAATGATGAATGAATTTAATGATAGGACTGCCTGGCTGACCAGTATTTTAATTATGTATAAGCGAAAATGTATGCTTAAATGTTTATTTAATACACTTACTCAAATATAACACGTAAAAATTTAACTTCTTTTTACCAGTTTAATTTTTAGTAATATTAATGCCTGTATGCATATGCTTATAAATAATCCGGGATTAATATAATATCAATATATGGGG
This sequence comes from Craniophora ligustri, assembly GCA_905163465.1. Taxonomy (NCBI): domain Eukaryota; kingdom Metazoa; phylum Arthropoda; class Insecta; order Lepidoptera; family Noctuidae; genus Craniophora; species Craniophora ligustri. The sequence continues at coordinate 8,028,931 of LR990965.1, read as the reverse complement.
ATAAAATCCGTGAAACGATGTTTAATTTTATTTATTATAATAAATCCGGTCGTGAAAGTAGCACGTTAATTGCGCAGTTAATGCACCCAGCGTGTCAAAAAAAATAAACTTTCATACAAATTATAAATTTATTTGTTAGGTTTACTTTTCTTTATTCAAAACTGTTTAAAACAACAACTTTAAATAAAGAAAAATCCTTTTTTATATACGTTTAAAGTACTCGAATGTGTATTTTAGCGCGCGTGATTGATAAGATATATGCATGTGGGGTTTTTTCACAAACGTACCAAAGTACGAAGTTTGAGCTCTATACCTATGAGATAAAGTCGTGACTATATTTATGAAAATCTTAACATTGTAGAAAATGTTGAATAATAACACGCGTCACCTTGATCCCGGAACTAGGGATCACGGTAACTCTTGTTTCGCTTGTATATGAAAAGAGTAAAATTATTTCTTGTTATTGCAAGTCGACGTTTTCGTGATTAACGTGGATGAAGTAACAGACGTCACAGGGGCCGCGCGATCAATCTTGCAACACGCGCCGGAATCTACTGCGTGCTGCACTGAAATGATAATTGTTATACAACAAGTAAAATATCCGGTGGAAAACAGCATCTTTTAATATTAAACTGGAGACTTGGAAAAAGACGTGCGGTATATTTTGTCTTATGTACCCGTGAAAACGGGAGGTTCTACAAACCTCACATTTTCCAGTGACTCTTATGACTCAGGTTGGATAATCAACTATAGCTAAAAATACTGTCAAAATGGATTCATCTTTTTAAGAGTTATACTGCCACAATCTGACACGACTTACATTTGAAGGTTAAAAAGAAAATAAGTTGACTTATACTTTAATTGCTAGAGCCTACAGTAATAAACCAATAATGGTGAATAAAAAAAATGTTTTTTCCATTCCACAGTCACGTGGTATATTAAAAAAATATCAATATTTAAATAAAGCACGTTATGTATAAATACACAAACAGAATTTATTGTTATTATGTTTTTTTTAATTGGGACGTGCCCCTAAGTACCCTACCCTACTATTGCAACTCCTGTAAGCCAGGATCAACAGTAGTAACCCAGAAAATCATCGAGACAATGAAGCCCGACATGTCCCAGGGGAATGATGAATTAACTGTCTTGCATCCCGCATCGAAATTATCGTCATTAGGTATACAAAACCAATTATAATTATTTTAAAATCGATATGACGATTACTATTTGTGTATGTTCCACAAAAGTAAAGAAGCTTCCTTTCTTCTTTCTTTAATTGAAATGAATTCTACAATTCTTCAAAATGTTAGGCCGAGGATTAAAGTGAACATAAAAACCCCCGAACGCCATTAATGTCCAATGTGATAAGGGCCGAACGTATCGATATGTATTATTCTGACCGATCCAATTCAAATTCACAACTATACATATTATAATCCGAGATTTTGTCCTTTCCCATTTTTACCCTATACTTAGTGAAGGTATTATTCCGTATTATTGGTCTATTGGTCGTAAAAATACTGGATTTAAGGCAGAGCAAAGGTTCTAGAATTCTGCTATGAAAGCTCTTAGTAGAACAAAAAGATGAAAGAACAACGATATATTTCTTTATTTTCTATTTCTTTATATTCCTTCTCCGAGGTTGCCAATCAAGAAATGCCGACGTCATTTAGTTCCTAAGATATCCTTTATATGATTTACAAAAGTGTTTTCAAAAGACCTCTTTGCAGAAATAAATACCATTTATAGCATAAACAAAATTTTAAAATAAAAATTCAAGTAACAATTAGTTCTTAGCAACTCGGGTTCGAGATTACACTCGCTTAATGCTATAATAGGTTCGTTTTCTATTGTGTGGGTATAAATAAAATATTTACCGTGGTTGTACATACATACATTCGTTCATCATTGACGTATCCCTTTACGAGATTAAGACTTCATATAGTGTATATCATCATCATCATCATCAACAACCCAATTAAGCTCCCACTGCTGGGTACGGGACTCCCCTGATTTGAGAGGGATTAGGCCATAGTCCACCACGGTGGCCTACTGTGGGTTTGCAAAAATCACAAGCCATCGAGATTTATATCTGTTAAGCATGTTGGTTTCCTCACTATGTTTGAGCATGTGATAGATACGCACATTACTTCCGAAAATCAGTGGTGCATGCCTGAGGTTCGATCTCAGGACATTCGCCTTTCTCAGTCCACAGGTCCCACTACTAGGCTTTCACAACTCTCAGTGTATATGTCAGTGTATCAAAAACAGGACTTAAAATATTATAAAAAAAAAACGTAATTACTAGTATTTTATAGCTTTCACTCGTATAGTGTTCACGTATGTCGACACTGCTCAAATGTGATTGGCAACAAAGAGAAAATAAAATGTTTTGTATCCCTGGGGAACTACTTATATTGTTGGGATTAGAAGTGGCCTGTATCCATTTCGATGACGCAAGCTTTCTCTGTTCAGACTTGTCGTAATTCAGTGTTCAATTGAAGAAGAATTGAGTACTATCATACAATAAGGTATCTACTTAGGTATATTGGACTTTTTTATGTAACAAACTTACAATGAAAGAAAACATAGCGAGAAAAACCTGCATGCCTGAAAGATTTTCATGATGGCGTGTAAAGTCTGTCAACTGGCTCTGTGCAGGTATAGGTAAGCGATGTATAAGAGATAGTAATGAATGGAGACCCGTGCCCATCAGTGGGATAGATACTGGCGTTGGCGGTTATGACGTCATTAAATTGTTAACTTTGCTTACTCAGAAACTTATAATTGAATACTTTGTTTAAAACGAATACGAAACCCTACAATAAGGTCTTTTGTAAAGTGCTTGCGCAAAATAGAGCATATGATACTAAAACATATTCCGATAAGACATACCCAAGCGTTTAATAAAATATATCCCATATACCTACATAAAATATCTGGACTCCTGCATAGCTCTAATCGGTCATAATTTTATTAGTGCATATTGTATGCAGTTTAACATTTGCATTTAACAAATAGCGTGTCGCTACAGCACAAGTAAGTTATACATTGTATTGTGACGTTTATTATGTTTATCGTGGCCACTAAATTTATCACCCGCCTAACTTACAAAACAACATTTGTCAACAATTTAAAAAATCTTAATAGCTAAAGCTACGAACACAACGGCTCCACAATTTGTCAACAGAAAAAGTAAAGTGATTAATAACAGTTTTAAATGCAAAAACTTGCATCATTTACACCTTAGCGGGAAATTATTCAAATTTATTCATGAGCCGCGGGAGTAGGTAATCGTCTCTAGAAACTGCATGAATAAATAGGAAACAGTGTACAAATCACTGAGACGGCCACCCCGCGATATAACCGTATACGTCGAGATTGTTCCATAAGGGGTTGCTAACTCGCTACCGATTGTATGCCTTCACCTATTTACCGAAACACGTACAATACTTGTCTCTCATGTTGCGCCCATTACTACAATACCGCCTATCTCATACACTACCTCTTTTATATGAAGATACAATGTTCTAAGTAACGAACAGTACCTAAAGTAGGCTTGCTATTATATTTCTTATAGGCGGGTTAAGCAAGTAGTTTTTAAATTGCCTAATTTTAAGGTTTCGCGTACATTAGCATTAGACTATAATTTAATATCGTCTTATAATTAAGTTATACGACTTGCTATTAAATTATTATATGATATTGCAAATTTTGCACTCTTAGTACTTATAATACAGTTTAAATGAATTCTCATGCTAATATTATAATTTAATTTTAAATAGATATTCTAAAACCCGATAGCTGCATCTTTGCGTCAGTTTAAATTTTTTGAAATATACGGATATTTAAATAATTTTAAAGAGCCGAGTAGTCGCGCGATATGTCACAAGAGAATCCAATCGATTGTTCTGGACACAATTTGTTTGATGTTTGAATAGGCTAATAATAATACTACTAGCCGAATCACATGCGATAATATTTTCAAATCGAAACAATTCAATTAATGTAAAAAACTAAATCATTTAGTGCTTATCTTACACGTTTAACATAACTTAAGGTTTGCTATTTAATTATTATTTGTACATACCTATGTTAAATATATCAACAGTCAATTGACTAATATTTGAATATAAAACTATGTAATTATACCTAGAAAGCAAATAGAAATCACAAGAAAATGTACTTGCTCGTATTTGTAATTAGTGATCCATTAGCAACATTCATTCTGGAAATAAAGCCTTGATTTTTTTTATACTCAATAACTTTTAATAACGGCAATTAAGAAGACAGCGGTAATGGAAAAATAAAATTATGCTTTCAGGTAACCAAGAAAGAAATGTATAAATCATTTATTCTGGCGGGACTCTTAATTAAATATAAAAAATACTTTGGTGGAACGCACATGTAGGTCAATCGAATTTATTTAATATGTTTTTGAGGAAGAAGAAAAGGAAACATAATTAATATATATCAAACAATTTCATTCAAGCAACATTTTCTAGTTAAAAAAAAACAATAATGCCACATTTATATAAGTCGTAAAAACAGTTGGTTGGCCGGCTTTATTACACAAACTCTAAACGAAATATAATTGAAGTTCGCCGCTTAGTGAGTGTTCTGAGCCACCCTATCATTTTCAGTGTAGACCCGCAGTAGTAAATGACAATTGGCGGACATCAAAAATTATTTCGATAACCTTTTTATTTTCCTTTGGACTCAGCCTTGGGCGGAATGGCGGTCGTACGGGTTAACAACGCGGTCCACCAGAACGCATTAACCCTTTCTTTGCCCCTCGAGGATGTGGAGCGCTAACGTGCACTACGATATACACTAGATATACAATAACAATTTTGATATTTTCGCTTAGGCACGCGTGTTTCTCCGAAAATATGCATACTAATTGAACATTAAGCTTCTCATTAAAGAGTGGAGCTTAATACACATACGTTTTAATTAATATTACAGTTATGAACGGAATATGGGATGTATAGATGGGTTTAATCGCTCGACTTAAACAAAAATTAAGTTTGAAAACGTTCAAAGGCACAAGTTGACGAGTCTGCAACCTCATAAAATTGGCTAATTTCGTCTTTCTTTCTCATTCGTCGCTTGGCACTCGTTGTGCTACTGTAGGCAAATTTTAATAACGCTTACTGCGCCAACCGCTCCGCCCGCTATTTCGCACCATTGAATCCTTGAGCACTTTCTACCCCCGAGGCCTATGTGTTTTGGCGCGATTTCCCTTTGAATATAATTAGGTACGATGACTGCGGTTATTATATAGGTATATTTGGTTTCTTGTGTTTTTGGCGTTTTAAGTTTAACTTAAGTTTAGTTGCTATAGTTGTGCATTGAAGTGTGTGAATAGGAATATTAGATTTTAAATTTGGTACGACACTACGTTTTATTAGATAAGTACCTATGTGGATAAAATGTGATGAAATTTCCCAGCTATTATATGTTAAGAAGAATATTAAAATTATTAAATATTTTAAATTGGCCTGCAAAATACCAATTCAGATTATTCTCAAATTCTTGTCTTCATTTTGTCTTGGATTCTCAAAATATTTTGATTAAGGTTATAAAGGTGCTATTCCATCTACTTGCATAAATTGCTAGAATTTTCACTGTGATTGAACTATGAAAATAGAAAAATAAATGAGAATTTCACTTAACCGTTTCATCGCTTAGACAAATTGTATTTCGGGATTTGGAACATTTTCATTTGAAATATGTGACACTAGCTTGAGATTGCGACTTCACCTGTGAAGTTAATGGTATTGTCTTTTTTGGGACCTTGGGACCTTTCAAAGGTATTTTTATCCAACCTATAATATTAAAAAAAGCATCGCCGCGCGCTAGGAATTTTTCCAAAGTCATGGGTGTTTTTACAGACACAAATATTCACAATGCACTAACACTCACATGCGGAACAACTTCCTGTGGGCCATACATATATTTGTTCCGGCCGAAGAATGAACCCGCGACACGCGGTGTAGAAGCCGATCGCTCGACCCCTGCACCTACCGTGCTGTTCGTACCGACTGTATTTGTTAATAAATAAAATACATTTGGTATACAATAACAGGTGAGATAAGAAAGTGTTTAAAAGTATCTAGAAAGTGTTCGAGAAAAGACAATAGATTTGTACTGAATAATTTTGTGCACAGATATCCCCTTCGGAAAGTTTGTGTGAGAATACAACAGCACTATGCGAGTAAAATGTTTTCCTTGTTCGCACCGTGCACGCCTTTGATTTTACACTGGATCTGCTCCGATATTTTTAAGCTAATATTGAACGTACGATGTACTTAAAGTGTCGTGTGGCTTTGAGAATACTTGAGAATAGACTATGCTATTTTTCTATGGAATGATGTCATAAAATTAGAATAAGAAGGGTACTGTTTTAAAATACGCTATTGAGAAAACTTATGCATGCAGTTTTCGTCACGATGTTTCCTTCACCATTTGAGCATGTGATAAATACGCACGTAACTTTTAAAAGTCAGTGGGGCCTTGTGAATGGCCTTGAGAATTTTGACCTAACAGTCTACTCACACCACTAGGCTACAACAGCTGCATTTTTAAATAATAAATACGTAAAACAAACGTTAAGTACATTATTTCTTTGACATTGCATTTGACATTATTGTAGTGTTAACCATTGTGTTACCAAGACAACGTTGGTGCAATTTTGGAAAAGGTTTCTTTTTTTGATTGGGGAGATTTAATAAAATATTGGTTTTGATTGAAGGGCTATTAAGGGATATTATTGTGATTGAACGACGAATGATTTTAAGTTCAATGTATTAATCTTCCTTTACAAAAATAATTTAAAGCTCAATTGTGCCTTACAATATAAAGCATAAAACCTTGGATTTACTAAGTTCGCCTTGTGCAAGTAAGCAGATGTGACTCACCATCAAAAAAGGGGTAGGTAGGAACAATTGGGTGAGAGTTTGTGAATGTCAGCCTTGATCAATGTTGGTTAATAGGTACATTATGTATACTGTTATTTCATGTCTACAAAAATCAAAGAGTCAAATTAATTGAAGTAGTAGATTAGAAGCAAATTAGTTAAGACAGACTGTCCGACGGATATCCACATGAGTGATCCTATAACGGTTCCGTTGTTTTGTGCAAACCCTAAAATGTGAATCATTTTACCGCTCAACCATTCATCGTGGGACTGAGTCACTGGAACGGTATACTCAACAGTGTACGTTTGCCGGTTGATACGATGAATATTGAACGAAATTCCAAAGAATTCTAGGCAAGAGATAATACTGTAGGTACCTTCATAAAGTAAAGGTATTGCGTGACTGGCTTTATACCGCGTCCACGGCTACAGTTGGCCTCCATCAGGCCAAACAAATGATAAATAAAGTACCTTTAATTTGTATTTGTACAGTAATAACGAAAACTGTGATTGACGAATTAATGGCTTAATAATCCATTTAATTGGTACCATTATAACGTTCACGCCGCAGACTGTATAACTTACAGTTTGACCTTTTTGTTCAATTCCAAGCAATATGGATACCAACGAAAGAGTAAACATTGAATTTTACATCGGATTTCTAATATCGATGGTAATAGGAATTATTGTATCAATACTAACCGTGCGTCGTGATGGGGATGGTCAGTGAGTGAATGTTTAGTCACTGATCTGAAAATTATTCTGTAATCTATTTCACCCGTTAGACAACAGTAATTTTTAAAACGGATATTTAATTGATTTATCTTTACATGAAACAAGGCTAAACATCTTAATAACAAAAGAAAACCTTCATAAATATAGAAAAATAAAGTATATAAAACAGTTACCATTATATTATTTTTATACGTTCTCTGACACCTTCAGCTAAAAATATGCCAGCATTTTTTTCCGTACGAGTGACATAGATTGGCAGCAATGTGAAGTTTCCATATCGGGTGGAATTAATGCTATAAGCGTACTATATTAGTTCAGTGCTTGCATATTCAAGTACTACGATGATAAAACACCTCGGTTGTGAAGTCAACTCCAGTAAATTTGCCCAGTGAGCGATCTAAGAGCGTTGATAACGCGATGCAAAGTCGTCACGCAAAGACAACGACGCAAAATTATCTGTATTCATAAGTCATTGATAGGTAGAAATGTTGTGTAAAGAAGCAAGAAAGAATTATCGTATAGGCATTTAGCAATAAGCAGCAGTATACTATTACGAGTTAACTTGTAAGCCTACTACTTGTACTTAGCGTCGCTGAACTAAGCTGTCGACGGACAGACCGACTGACAGACAGTCACGGACACGGTGAAACTATGATGGTTGACTATGGGACACTAACATTAACAAATAGGCAATCACGAAATTGAGATTAGAGTATATTGCTCAAAATCAAGATCAAGAAAAAGTAGTCTTAGAAGTTACGACAAAAATTTGTTTCGATCTTCCAAGTCAGCTATCCCACGTTGGGCTGGCTTATTCCCTCTCACATAAGAGGCTATCCATGATCAGTAGTGGGAGATTATTAGTACTAAGCAAAATAAGATAAAAAATATACACGAACAAAATTACTATTTAAAAGGCTCAGTAATTGGCCTTGTGTTAATAATAAAAGCAATTGTCTGAATCCAAAGAGATATTATTGTTTTTGTGACGACGAAGCTACTCATTTCTTCAGAGTTTAGGTGGTTCCGCAAATTCCAATAATGCCGACAACACCACTCCAGCTCCGAATATAGCGTCTCGGCTGCAAATATTGTTCGTACTACACTTAGACGACCCAAGCAAGAATGGTTTTTGACTAAATTGATTTTCTGGAACCAAATAATGCCAGTGCGACCTCATTTGTTGTCTATATATCTTTATATAGGTATATATCGGATAAACGTGAATTAAAAATCGTAAGAAGTAGTCGACACTATTAAGAAACTGTTCATCAATTTTATGGACCCTAAATTTCTGGTGGTAGGAAACTGCCTCAAGGCATGCGACTATAAACCTGGCTGTCTGGTGACACCGCGACAATGAAGGACAATACTGATAGCTACACACCTAATAGAAATAAATGAAGAGAAATACGAGGTAAAAGACTACTCATTTATTTTCTTTTGTTTATTTGATAATTGGTTTATTTTATTTTTTTGTGAAAAGCAACGTTATTTGGAATTGGATATAAATGTGTTTTATTTATTTAATAGGTTTACGTACAATACATTCAAAAAAATAAAGTAGTTACCTATAATAATATACTTTATTATTTCGTGAAGATGAAGTGCAGAAAGAGAGTGAGTTTTACTACAATGAAGTAACTTTTTTTAATTTGAATTTTATGTAGGTATCTTTGGACTTTCCAAAGAACTTTAAACGAGTCGAAACTCTTGATTTACTTTGTAAACACTAGCCTCTGAAGGTTTGCTCCAATTTTGTGTTAAGAGAATCGTCCTAATTAGGCGTGGACTTTTTCTTAGCATAATTGTTAAGAAAACTTGTGTTACAATGGGACATTGGTTGGAGCCGTAACAAAACGTTCACCTCGTTGGCCCATTCTTATGGTAATTCGACCTCACTGTCACGCGACCTTCTGTCCACACCCTGATAATATGCAAATTAGACCCCTCTATAAAGTGACCTGAAAACGCTTCCTCATTAAGTCCATTTTGGATTCAGATGAATTTCAAAACTAGATCCTTCTCAAAGACATCTATCTTGATATAATATACCTATAAACCGTCAAGGGCTTATATAGAATAAAATAAGAATTTCGTGAGTAAAATTTATATCATCTCCGGTATTACATATATCAAATTTCATAGATACCCAAATGTTGGGTAAAAAACTCTGTTTTAATGGGTGAAACTTCAAGGGCCATTAGTGTAAAGCCTCGCGTCATTCTCCCCGTACAAACTCAAGCTTTTTACTGCAATAAACTTTCTGACAAGCCATTTGTGGCCGGAAAGTGTTCGCTGAAATTAATCACATGACCCACAACAGGCCTTGTTTACTCCTACCCTGTGACTCTTGATAACTTCTTTAATTCACTTGTGAATTAATGGCTGTCGTTTTGCGCTTGCTGTTATAAAAGTATAATCCAGAAGCGCATACGTTTATAAGTTCTCATCGCCTCGAAAGTGGCAATTTAAACGTACTAATTAAGATTCTCAAATTATTCTTTGTTGCTGAATCTCTCAGTTAATTTAGAGAAAATTAAAATTTGTCGAATCAAAGCAACTCGTGTCAGGCACACAGCGTTCCACTAGCACGATGAATAAGATTGAGATTTAAATTCAGAATTGTGAAATTTCACTTTGATATTTTGTCTGCAATTCTAAAGTCACGTATTTAATCCAACTTCGTAGATGGATGCAAAGTCAGTGTAAATGATCACAATACTAAAACGAAAAGAAAGTGAGTAGGTAATAAAACTGTGACAAGTAGACGACAGATACCGGTGACAACTTTGATTATTCGAAAATTCCTTTCTAGGAGTTAGATACTCTATGGACAGAATGAGCGCAAAAGTGTAGCATGCCTACAGGTACTTTAGAAGTGTGCTTAACGTAATCGCAAGAATTAATAGAAAGTGACTGTGTGTTCCCATATCTGACATTTCATTATTCTTACAAATTGGTAAAGAAGGCTGAACTCAGGAACCCAAATCAAATAAACCGGATTAGGTCATCGCTTTACGGCGAGTGGAAGTGGCGGGTCATCTCGGAGGAAGCAATTCTCGTGGTCGTAGATTGAATGCAAAATTGGATGAGATCCCACTGTTTTTACTGTATGGATCCCGGGAATGGTTACGTACCAACTTCCCCGCGTTTTATTTTGTCGAGGGCACACATTGTTTGAATGGTTTGATTGAATGTGACAATAGTTATTGTAACTGACGACGCTTCGACTGCTTTGGGGTTTCTTATTCAATCGTTTTCTTCAGAGATATATTGATTCTCTTTATATTAGATGTATGATCGGTTTTTTGGCTTTATTGGTTATAATAAAGATTGCGAGTATTACGGATTTCTAATTTTTATTAACCTATTCCAGTGTTAAGCACGGATCTCTTCTCATTTAAGAGAAATAACATACGCTAGCTGAATGTGGGTTGATTAACATCGATCACAAACAGTAATTGAGAAAATCTAACTTTAAAAAGTTAGTGAGTATGCTTTAGGATTGGTTTAAACCAATCCCAAAGCTTGTGGTCCTTACACGATACTAAATTCAATTGTAATAAAATAATAAACTATTCAATTGGCGCAGTGGATGAGCGATCGGCTTGTGCGTCACGGGTTGTGGGTTCGATCCCCGCACCGAACAAATTTTTGTACGATTTACAAGCAGCTGTTCCGGATTTGGGCGTTTATGTATACATGTGAATATTCCTTTTAAAACGCACGATAGGTGGTGGACGTTTAAAAAAATGCATCGATCTTAAATTGCAGGTATAATAATCAGAAAATACTCACTATCTTTATGTAACGTAGAGACCTACCTAATTCAGTCACGTTCTGCTGTGCATAGCGGGGCTCAGGGCAATCCCCTTTACAGTTTCCCCAGGGATTTTCCTTTCAGTCGACTATGGGGGAAGTTCTAGAGTTGGTCTTTTAAGCGGACTTGAGGTCTCACTTCATATTCCGAAGACCACAGGGATGGTTTTAGTAAAGTAAAAATCGAACATTTCTTAATCCTCCCCTGGTGGCTACCTTCTGAAGCAGTATATTATCTTTTTTGTATTTTTTAGCTTATTTCAAGCGAAGATTTTTAAATTTTTTTATTAAGAAAGAAAAATTCAACCTCAGGCGGGACTCGAACCCGCGTCTTCTGGATCGGTACTCCAGACGCTCTGCCAACTGAGCCACCGAGGTATCCGCCTGATGTGTTGAATTTTTCTTTCTTTATGTTACTTATGTCTTTACGGTGACATAGCCACATCGATTGGACAATTCTGCCCAACCCAGAATTCTCCCTTTACAGCGAGTAGATTCCGGATGATATTGCATTACCTTTATGCAATCTTTTTTGTATTTTTTAGCTTATTTCAAGCGAAGATTTTTAAATTTTTTTTATTAAGAAAGAAAAATTCAACCTCAGGCGGGACTCGAACCCGCGTCTTCTGGATCGGTACTCCAGACACTCTGCCAACTGAGCCACCGAGGTATCCGCCTGATGTGTTGAATTTTTCTTTCTTTATGTTACTTATGTCTTTACGGTGATATAGCAACATCGATTGGACAATTCTGCCCAACCCAGAATTCTCCCTTTACAGCGAGTAGATTCCGGATGATAGCAGTATATTATATTACATAGAATTCCACAATTCCTTCGAATCCGCTGTCAATATTTCCCACAATACATGAATAGCACAATACAACTAGGAGAAATTCGTTCTGAACATTTGTTTTGCTTCGAAAGCAAATGCTCAATTCTTATACCAGACGTAAAGGGGACTTGAAAACCGCTTTCCTGTTTTCCAAGTTTACGAAAAATATTTATACATTCTTGTGACAAAAGAGTGTAGTCAAAAGCTCCCGTGAACTTATACCGCTAACAGAGCCAATCACGTGACTACTGTAGTTCCAGTTGCGAGAGGTTCAAGTGGACTGCCGTACTTGCATAGACCAATCGCAATGTTACTTTGCATTCGTTCCTAACGAATTCTATTCACTAAAGATTAATAGGACGCTTCAAATGAATGAATGAATATTTTTTACCGGTATATTTTTTTAAATATTCTATATGGTGGATGGAAAATTGTTGAAAAATCTGACAGGAATTATATAGACTATTTGTTAATAATCTTTTAGGAGGTTATGGACAGAAGTCCATAACAGCTAACAAAATATTGCCTACATAATTTACTACCTTTGGCCGCGACTTTGTCTGCGTATAAAAGTAACTTTATCCAATCTGCTTTTTCATCAATCTGTTTATTTATTTCTTACCATTTTATGAAATTATCGATGCCACATACAAACTTCCATCCCTCATTTCATCCTTGATGATTTCTGGGACAAAATCTATACTATATCCTTTCCCGGGACTTAAACTACTTTCACACAAAGTTTCATCTTAATCGGTTCAGTGGTTAAAGCGTGAGAATGTAACAGATAGGCACATACTTTCTGGATTAATTATGATATTAGTGAGTATTTATTAAAAATAAATTTATCAATAACGGACTATATCAACTTAATCATTCGTTAAATATTTATTCCAACGGTTTAAAAAAACAACTATAGTTTCAAACTTTACGTAACTCAAAGTGAATTATTCGAGAGTAAACTTTCATGTGTGCAATTTTATTTGAACTGTGCAGGATTGCTCGCATTTTTGTTTACACAACATAGTACTCGCTTGATTTTTTATCCTATTCGTTTCGTCATATTGCATATTCGTACTTTTGTAGAAAGATTGGAAACGGTTTATTTATTTATTGTGTAACGTAACAACAGGCAGCTGACTCGAAGGTATGAGTTGGTTTGGTTCTATGACGTCACAAGTCGCTTCTTGCGTCGCCACCACTTGCTGGCTATACACTGCAATCTCTCTGAAAACTTTGCCAGACATACCAAATGAAAGCGCTGTTGTTTGTATTTTTTTAATCTGCTTTTATGACACATAAAACATGCGTTTGCATGCATAAAACAACAGGCGGTTTATCTACTATAGACTTGAACTAAAAGGCTATATTCAGATGACAAGTAATAAATAATAAAAAAAGGGCTTTTATTTCTCGCATAATTAAAGCTATTTCCATTTTCATAGTAATAATTTAATCATTGTTATTAATGTATTAATGAGCATAATAGTAACTGAATTATTTGGATTGGTAGATTGTTTTAAAGATGTAAAAAGGTTCTAATTATTTAACATGCAGGCATGCAAGAACCCCTTTTATGTGAGGCCTCCTCTAGACTTTTCCATTTGTCTCTGCCTTTGGCAGTTGTCTTCCAGTTTTTACTATTATATAGCTATTTATTTATATCGTTATACCAACGAGTTACCGGTCTTCCTCTTTTTCTAATACCAGCAGAGCCCCGCATAACGTCAGTCTATAATTCCAACGGTCACGCTTTAACTTTTGTGAAAAATTAAGTGCATCTGTAACTCAGATGACAAGTACCAAAGTCTAAATATAACACTCATTTCACTCGTTACTTAAAATGATTCTCAAAAGTAACATCTTTCAAGTTTCATTAAAAATGTAGCAACATATTTTTACTATTAACTCTATGTAAGACGGAACAAACTTTTCAACCAATCAACCCAGTGCACAGTGCAAAGTTAAAATGCTACCATCTATATTAAAATGAACTCAAAAGTGCAAGCAATTTATGTTAGTTACCTTAAAACATTTTTAAAGTAGGTACTTGTGATAATTAAATCAACGAGCACTAAAGTTTCGCTCAGAATCAGCAATGAGTGAAAAAAGTGAGTAAAAACATTTAACAAAAAATTATCCGACTGAAGTTTATATTTTGATTTTTATATTAATTGTCGGTTTAATTTTATTGTTAAGTGTTTTTTGTAGGTAGACACTATTAATTGAATCAACGAAATTAAACTGTCAATATTCAGTCAGTTGTTACCATATAAAAACCGAATTAAAATAAAAACCTACCCACATTATGATACTCCCCAAAAGCAGAAATAAATAGTCATAAAGAGCTTGATATGCTTGAGAACTTCCTCCTGTCTAAGTCTGCTATAAATATAAACTTGAAAAATCTTTAGACACTTGTGTTCCCAAATTTACATTAGTAGGTTTCTGTTTATATTCATTTGGAGTATTTTGGAGTAAATTAGAATCCCCGCATTCAAGTTTCGGTTTCAATATCGACCGCGGTTTCCTGCGACCTGAGTAAGTAACAACATACCTAGTACAGTACCAACAGCAAACTACTTGTTTGCCAAAGTTTTGTAAATATAGTTTAATTTAAGCAGGAAAAGTATTATTCTGTTAAATCCTCCTACATATAGTTTAAATAAGGCACTTTCTGTTACATTTTTTTTAAAACGTTATACATAACTAACATTTTTTTACGATAAAAACTACCTAGGTTTTTTTGGTTAATTTGTCAAGCTGGTCGCATCATCCTACGCTTATTTACCTTTAAATCCTCGAAAGCTTATCTCTGTGAAATATTAAATAAACGCTCATATGTGAATTACAAAGCTTTGTTTGTAACCAATGCACAAAGCCAAGTTTAAAATGAAGAGAGTTTAACGTATTAATTTTAGTCAAGTGAAATTCTATCCGCAACTTTGCATTCGAAATAATTTTTCTACTCTGAAGTTGGCGGCTATTATATGCTCAGTTTATTTTTCTCCAAGTATGAGAGCCCTAGAGTTAAAACACACAGTCTGTGTTCAAGTGAGCCGCTTCGCTGCGCAGCCCCCGCGCACCAAAGCTAATATAAACTGTATGTGACGGACTATATTCTTTCAACCATAACGCTAGCAATAACTGCACAGCTTTTCTAAATGTAAAAGGATTTGGGCTGGATAAAACATTAAATTGAACCAATATTTCTTCACTTCATTGCTCTATTTTTATAAGCTCACGTCTGATGGAAAATTAATCTAATACGCAGAAGATTTTTCGAGTAACCTATTTCATAATTCTCATCGAGGCTTTTAGGGATGCGCCGCTATTTTTTCATAAAAACATCATGACGCATGACCGCCATAAGTTTGCCCAGAAAAGAGCGGAGAGAGCTGGATCCATGTAATTAGACGCTACGAAGATTTATGTTACGGAAATTCCCAAATTCTTTTAAATTTTTGGCTGCGACACGTGCTTCTTAAAACACGTTTCTCTCAGGAAAAACTTATAGCTTTAATAAGCAAAGTATTTTACAGTTAAATGTCTTTTACTGTATGTTGTTAAATGTTCTAATTAAATAAAACAAAAATTAGAGCGAACGCCATTAAATAAGGTACATTTGTATGATGAGTCCAGTATATCTAGAGCGTAGTTCCGAAATATCTATATATATATATATAATAATATATGGATTTAAACCAGGAGCTTTATTTTCTAGATCTACGACAACTTACTTAAGGCATCTTCTGATACAAATACGTACATTATCTCGGTCCAATTTTGTTAAGCGAGGGGAAAAAGGTAAGAAAATGTATGTACTCCGTGTTTATTCGGGTCCGCTTTATTTCCATCGTCCTTTGGGGGCTCGCTTCATGTATCACTGCAGACGTCAGCCCTGGGTTAATTGTCTACGTGCGTTTTCAGCTGGATTCGTCACGTTCACATCCCTATCCCAGTTTAGCCTCGTACTAATAAACGTTTCCAAATCAGGAGCTCCATGTTCCGTGCTTACTTTTGTATCAATATTTATTTTTCTGTATTTGTATTCAATGTTATTAATAGATTTTTTTAATTAATTAAATATTGCAATTGCAGAATCACATATTTTATAATCATACATAGTTTTGTTTTCTCTTTTAATTTATAGCTATAAATAATTTTAGTTCGCCAATGAGAAGTCTAGTTCCATGTATGTTAGAAGTTTACTCAAAATTGGTTATTTCGGAAATAGTACGATCAGGATCGACTACAGTGATACAGTTTATATCAATAGATGGTTGCAAAATAATTCTTAAGTCGGATTTAAAGATCTAGTGGTATGTGCCTATATTAAACCAATCCATAAATCAAAGCAATTTTGTTTAAAAGTTAGGTATTTACTTTTATTGACCTATATACCGTATGACGATGAGATTAAACTGAAACTGACCTCATTTTTGATACTTGCTAAGACTATGCTGACGAACCTACGCGAACAAAGATTCGGTACAGAATTTTAGTGAAGATCTAAGGTGGGGACTTTTCTTAACCGTAATTTTGTTTTGTTGTATACATTAAAGTGTATTGCATACGAATTTACACTTTAATTATGTACAACAGTGATGTGATAATCACTTACACAATCACATTTTCATTTAAATAGCTACTTATGTTTTAAAGGAATAACAACCTATATTATTATAAATGTGTAGTACATGAAAATAATATCTCTTTGCTAGTAGTTTTTAATAATTCATAAGCAATACTCCCTGTAGCGATTTTATTATTTACTCGAGTAATAAATGACAAATGTTGTTGTGGAATGTTTGCCAAGTGTCGTTTGTGCGGATATTAAACTCTTTATTTATTCTGCCATATTAATTAGTTAGTGGAACGGTACTTGTGTGTGCATTTTCTTTGTATAATTGCTAGAATGACCTATAAATACACCTATATATCTACACAGCTAAGTGTTTTGAGACAAAGTGTTAAACTAGTCTGTGTTATACATGCTTATGGTACAGAGATTGTCACCCAAAGTGAACATAACTTTAACAGTATGATCTATGGCTCAGCCCAACATTATATTATCCTCGTTCTCCTTTCACGACACACATGGATAGAAAAGAATCCTCATAAGTTGCGACGAAATATTATTATACTTAAACGCTACAACATACTGAGTTTTATTTCAATTCAAGAGACAAAAGTACCCAGCCGTATTTCATGTCCGTGGAAGTTAATAAATTCAACCAGTCATATTAGTGATTAAGCTGTAAACACATAAATCCTAGTGATTTGTCATTCTAAACGTGTAGTACAGATTTTATTTCGCGCAATAATTTATCGGTTGTCGAGCCTGCTAGAAATTTCCGATTTAGTTTCAGGTAGCTGGGAACTGATACCGATCTTGTTTCCAAACACGGTACAAATATTTAACTTCGAATACCGCTTTGAATTTAGCGGTCGTGGAAATACACACGGTATTTTTAACTAGACGACCGGCTCGTTTGTGTTAGAAACCAATCTCGTTGATATATCCATTAGCCAAATAGAGAGCGGAGGCCGGCACGCCGCCCTTAACAAAACATCTGCGGGTAAGTATTCGTAGTACGAAGAAACAAAAATTATTTTCCTTTCATTTGTATGGCTCGCAGTTCAGTTAGATACCCATAGAAACTGCTACACACAATAATTATGATGAAAGGGGGTATGATAAGGATTTCAAATGATACATTTGATTACTTTGGTTACGTCCATTAGATTTCATCTTTTAATCAGTTGGTATGATCAACTAAGTGAGTAGACTTGAATTTGTTCCCATAGAGATAATAATAAGAATAGAAATTTAAGGTTTTCGAATAGCATGGAACGTCCATATTAAAATCATATTCTTCGTAAATTATGTTAAATCCTGGTTATACCTCCAGATTTCCAATCGTTTTAAAATAGAATAGAAATCTAAAGTATCAGAGATAGAAAAAGACAAATATTTATTGATAAAACAGTTTATACTGTTTGTAAAGTAAAGTAAGTAAAGTTTTCCTAACATATTGTATGTACTATATATCCAATTATCAAGTAATTCAACGTATCGATCTTAATTTCTGGACTCTAAATTGATACGAGTATGATCATACCAGCAGTTTATTCGCAAGTGAAAATTGTGTAGGACCTACAAAATACGTACATAACGTCCTGAACATTGTGGGAACGTGAGAAAAGGTAAGTACACCGTATCCTGTCCGCACCTGTTATTTATGGTCACCTCGCAATATGCATTCTTTTACTATCATTTTATGTAAATGGTAACAGCCGTACTCCTTGGTTAAAGATAGTAAATTTTAATAATGCATAACATAAAATTAAGCTCTCTAGTGCCTTTTTACTTTTTCTAATTGCCTACTTTCTTGTAAATAGTGTGGGGGTGAATTAATATTGAAATATAATTGCATGCAGCTAGCCCCAGGGCCGGCTCACGATGCCGGCAACGTATTATTATGGTAATAGTTTTTAAACTTGAACAGGTCAGTGTTCTTTGTTTCATTGCAAGTGCTGTTCAATTGGTCACAAAAGTGCCCGTTTTAAAATCACAACAAGCCTGTGGCTATTATCTTTTATCGCTTTTGCTTGTGGTGCTAGCTAGTTATTACAAGTTAAAATAGTCAGTAATGACCCTTAATCCGTCTCATCATAATGCTGATGTGATGTTAAATTATATATTATGTTTTATAAAATTTGTATGAACTATTATATTTTTTTTACTTCAGCCAGTTCATTTTATGCGTTCATCATCTGTCTTTTTGTTAAAATAACTAATTGGATCATATTTAAAATTAGCATACGAAACATGACATAAGGAAAACCAGTAATAATGACACCTTATAAGATGATTATCAAGATGTTAGTTAGAATTAGTACAAAGCTGTTTGGCCTGTTTTAAAGGTTATTTATGGTGATGTAATGGTAATTCTTGGCAAAATACCTCTGAAAAAAAAATCTGTATAGTTTAGTATGTAATTCATAATATAGAGAGTAAGATAGTTTACATACCAGTTCCTATGTGCATCATCACGGTCAACATTCTTGCTCACATAGAGTTATAACTAGAAAGAAACACAACTCATATATCCTCAATTAAAATCGTTCCATTCATCAGAATAATATTATGACGTTAGTAATATGAAGATGCGTACAAACAAAGACAGCAGACAGCCGCCCGACATTTCATTTCTATTCAGAAAATAAAGAGGCCAATAAAATTCTGTTCAGTGCAACAGCGATCGTTCAGTAGAGCGGCTATCTGCATTTTATACTTTCGACGCCATCACCGAAGCACTTTATTTTCTTTACTTTGTAAATACATAGGTATGAGGGTTACGTGTAGGTACTGCGCTTCCTCGTTGTTTATTTAACGGATCGTGCTCGATCAACGGTTCTATTGAATTGAGCGTACACCGAAACGTGCTGCTTACAAAGTTTTAATTTCACAAAGGTAGTTAAGCTCGCTAGCAAATCTGCGCTCGATAATGAAGTCACCTGAGTACGGTTTAAATTCCTATACATCTGCTTAAATAGAGCATCCGGAAATGTCAACGTCAAAACAAATCGTATGCCGTCCGCAACGTCGAATCCTAAACAGGATTGAAACTTGGACGGGAAGCAATCTAACAGGAACAACAGTACATACAGCGGTCTACCAACGTAGAGCCCTACGTAATTTAAAGAACAAACAAGCCTCGCAACTGGGTTTACCTCGACTGCAACAAACTCTGCGTCGTCGCTTTAACTTACTCATTTGTCGTTTACTATCACTTGTACGTAGACAAAACTTAAGTTTATCTAGATATCCTTATTGAATCCTTAATAAACATCTCGGTATCTTTAATAACATAACATCATTTATAAAACAAACACAAAATATGACATAAAACAGATTTAGAAGCCAATCGACGTGGTAAGTCTGTTGGTATATGAAATTCGGGGGCTCAAAAAATGCTATAGCGCCGCAGATGAGTTCGGCTCAAGCGAAGCGTTATCAAGCCCAGTTAATCCTGTCTTCTGTATTATTGAATAAATTTTCCCTCCTGACGTACTTTTGCCATTTCATATCGATTTAATGTATTGGAAAAAATCAGGACATTGCTATTTCCGAAACGTAACGTTATTTCATTGATAAAATTGTGAGTACTTAAGTGAAAATTTTAACTATATACGAGTATTTAGATAAATGACGAGGTGTTCATAATAGGTAATCCTATTTACGATGGCTTGAACGTTATATTACGCGCAAGCGGTCAGAGGGCGGTAAGGCGGCGTGATGTTATTGTTATGATGGCATAAAGCGAGCCATGTATCTCGTATAACGCAGGTGGCGCTAACTACCGGCCGTGTAGTGGAAACTGTCGACACTACGACAACTGGAGACACGGATGTGTCTACACACCATACAGTGTAATGTTTCACGGTTTGTTGATGCGCAAGTTGGAAGCTTTTACACGAGTAAACTGAATTTTAAGTTGGTTCTGGAGAACGCCCGCACCGTCACATTGGCATAAACTGCTTGTTGCATTTTTTTAAAGCACACATTTCTTACCTATATTGATAGCATTGTATGTGTTTCATACATCATGAACATTAAAATAGAAGTGACGTGTTACACTATGTGATCCTCCACTCAGACGGCATCTAACGTCTCCCTTGAGTGTTGTAGCAGGCGATTAAGGGATTACCTAGTGAATGGGAGACTGCCTTCACCTGTGGGTACACTGATAACATCGTACCGTTTAAGCCCTGCTTGCTTAAGGGTTGTCAGACTAAACCGCCAAGATTGACGTGTAAAGTATAGAAAAGTTCTATATACCTAGTTGTTCTTAATAGTGTATCATTATGTGTATATGAATAGTGAAAAATCCGTTCTACATAAAATTAATGAGAAGCTACTGAAAGATGCTGGTTACGGTATTATGTTTGTTCCATTAATCAAAAGGTAAACACTCATTTCCAAGGTATAATATCAGAAGTACGTCACTCTCATATACATGTTGAGACAACATACATTTACATAATTATGTTCGGCTTTCATTCATCCGCATCATTACAGCACCTAGTGATTTTTTGTTATTTATAATAATACAGCTCTTTAGTCAAATAATTTAGTTTAGCAATTTCAGTGTGATAAATCAGTCTGGGGTCGGATTTCTAGCTACCACTAATTGAAAATGTTTTTCATAGTATTTTAAGTCATCCGGAACCAGTAACTCAATGTGTATTGCGAGGCATGGTCATACAGATTGAATGATCAGCTAGTTTTTTCAAAGTTATGAGCCTCTCTAAATCTCTTCCGTATATTCTTTCAAACATATTCAGCTATTCACAAAATATAAAACCATATTCCAGCCCACACATTCACCTGCAAAGTCTGGTATAATTTTGTTTCCGTAGTTTACATTTCGCATGTAGCGGCGTCCAATAGCCGCGCTATTCTGCCTCATTCTTAGGCCTTTTCGTGTCGCGGGTACATGATTTATAACTTTCTGAGATACGTGTCTTCGTTGTACCCTAAAGTCTCAATAATTTTGCACGAGGCACTGAACATAAATAATAAATGTCAAGTTTTGTACCAACAATGTCATTCTAGAACCCGGCCAATGTTTTATTTTTCTTTTTCTTTATTTTTATCGTTACTTTTAGTTAGGTTGTTACGGTTTATTGTGAGTCATGTTATTTAAGAATTCATAGAAATTTACAACGATAGTCGTTTCTGATACGATCAATGGTTTGCGGCGCCAAGTAATTCTATTAGCTGAAATAGAACCGTGCATGATTTGACTGTAACAACCGGTAATTACTCTTGTAGAATTTACAATCTCGACACTGTAATAAAAAATATCTTTGTTGCTAGTTATTTGTATTGTAAGGGATGTATTAATCTACCTATTCTAAGTTCTATATCTAATAATCTATGCACCATTGTAACCCTTTATATTGCACTATTCTATTAAATATAAGACAGTATTACTCGAGCATTCATTGGTTTCATTTATCACCAACACCGCACCTTACATGGCGACCCTGCCAGGATAGTCAGCCTGCACGCGTGCCGCGAATTTGAGACGTGAATGAACCTAATACCTATCTCGAAAGTATCGCGGAATATTAAAGACAATGGGACGAGTACTAGTTTACTGTAATTACGGACTGGACGTGATTGTACGCATAATCCGCGAACATGGGCAAGCCGCAATCTAAAGAAGAAAAGGTCATCATCCAAAACGCGGTGGCTGGTACTAACCAAGCCACAGCAGAAGAAATTCGTTTTCACATGTCTACGACAAACATAATTCTTTCGATATTCCTGTTAATAATAATACTCGGCGGACTATTTTTTATATATCGGCTCTATAGAAGATGTCACGGGAAATGGATTACTAAGGAGATAAATCGTACGGCTATCAGGAGATCGCTGTTTCGTCGACAAATGCAATTGGGAGCCACGGATCCCGCTACGAAAACCTACGCAGAAAATATTGTGTGATTAAAATAAAAATGTGTAAAGTGCATATATAAAAAAAAAAAGTGATAAAAGTGCGGTAAAAGTTAAAAAAAATAAATAAAATAAATACATAATTATAATACGGTTCAATTTTAAATCTGAATATTAATCGTAATATAATCTATAAAATAAGTTTACAAAATTATAATGTCGCGCAAGTGATTACAACCTGACTTTACTAAGAATGCAGTGTCTTACCAAATACGGACGATGTGCTGATTGAACTTTGGACTATGGTGTTATTTGCGTTTGATTGAAATAGCTTCGTAATTTTGAAATGTTATAATAATGTTTTAATGCAAATTACAGGTACATAATTATGATTACTTTACTCTACGTTATGGTGGTAAGTGGATTATGGATATTATTTTAAATTTGTATAATGAATTAAAGAAAATTAGAACTTATTTAATAAAATTAGGACCAAAAAGGAGAACGAAACAAAATTTAGACAAAAAAATAAATGAGATTAATGAAATTTATGATCACTACGAGACTTGGTTAATTGATTTTAAAGATAACGTTGAGAAAAAATATTATACTTGCCAAGATATTTCATTAATAGAAAATTATTGTCGTCTATTTTTAGATTTACGAGAGGATACTTTATTGTTATTTCAGAGTGATAAGTCAGAATCTTTGTCCAATATGACGTCTTTTGATTTAAAAACTGCCTTAAATCTTTTACCTGTTATGACAAATGAGGAGGCCAATACGAAACAGTTAATTGATAATATCGAATACTATAACTCCATATTAAAGGAGAGTGCTTGTAAACAAAATTTAATGAATTTTGTGTTGAAAAGTAGACTTTCCCAGGAAGCTAAGTTAAAATTAAAATCGAAATATGATAGTGTCACTGACTTAATTGTTGATATGAAAAATGTATTATTGTGTAAGAAAGCTGCAACGGCTATACAAAATAAACTACAAAAAATTAAACAAAATGAAAAGTCAATTGTGGATTATGGAAAAGAAATTACGGAATTATTTGTGGACCTGACGATTACGCAAGCCGACGGGAATGAGCAGTGCTATAATATATTAAAGCCAATTAATGAAAACATGGCAATCAAACAGTTCGCCGATGGTTTGCGAAATCGTAGGTTAAGTACGATTATTTCTGCAAGAAATTACAGGTCACTCAAAGACGCCGTTCAAGCAGCCCAAGACGAGGAGGTCTCGACAACCACAATGTCTTCTGGAGAAATCATGGGTATGTACAAAAGACCATACAATAATAATAATTTTAATAGGAACAGGGGCCGCTTAAATATTTATAGAGGCCAACGCGGAGGACGTAGCAACTTCTTTTCATTTAGAGGACGAGCTCAGGTACCACAGCACGGAACCCACTTTGTGTCACGAGGACAGTGGACGCGAGGTGGAACTGGTGGGCGCAGGCAGCATAGAGGTAAATTCGAAAGTTTTTATAATAGAGGAAATCAAGGGATACGTGAACGCCGCGATATAAACGTTATAAATAACTCAGATAACTCGGTTGAATCGACGTCCAATCAGTTTTTTCGTGACTGATAGTGATAAATTTATTTTAGCTAGTGATAGCAATTGTTATATTTCTTTATGTTCGTCATTATATATTAATAAAAAACACTATTTTCTCGTAGATTCTGGAGCTTCGTTGTCAGCATGTACATATAAACATGCTCTCGAATGTAACATTCCAATCCATATAGAGAACGTAACAATAAACGGACTAGGGGGCAAAGTCCAAGCAATAGGATACTTGTATTTATCGTTGACTTTAAAAGATGAAATTATGTTTTTCATAACTTATTTATGTTTTTCATAACTTACCTATTAAGGGAAGCGGAATTTTAGGTCGTGATTTTTTAAACAAGTACAAAGTTCAATTAGATTTTAATAACAATATTTTAACTTTGTATCCGAATAAGAAAATTGTTTCTTTGCCTTTAATAAATCCATTTAACGCAAATTTTAACATTCCTGCTAGAAGTGAATCTATACATTTTATACGTACAAACTTCAATGAAGATTGTGTAGTATCATCAAAGGAAATCAAAGATGGCGTTTTTTTAGCAAGTTCTATAGGTACTCCTAAAAACGGTTTAATACCTGTTCGAATATTAAACGTAACTGAAAATAACCTATCGTTAACAGAAATACAGCCTAAAATTGAGAAACTTAGTAAATTTAATATTTGTGTATTTGAGAAAACGCAAAGAAATGCAGATAGGGTGAAAAAATTATTTTCCTTAATGAATTTACAACATTTAAATGATGAGGAACAAAGAAGTATTGAAAATACTTGCGCTAAATATTCGGATATATTTTACCTTCCAGGAGATAAATTAAGTACTACAGATATTTATACCCATACAATTTCTTTAAAGCCTAATACAAAACCAGAATTTTCTAAACAATACCGTTTGCCACATTCTCAAAAAGATGAAATTAAACGTCAGATTAATAAAATGTTAGAAGAAGGTATTATAGAACCCAGTAAAAGCGACTGGTCAAGCCCAATATTATTGGTACCCAAGAAGTCGGATTCATCGGAAGATAGAAAATGGAGATTAGTAGTAGATTACCGGAAACTGAATAATTGTATAGAAGACGATAAGTTCCCATTACCAGATATTACAGAAATTTTAGAATCATTGACAGGCAGCATTTATTTCACGCATTTAGATTTACATCAAGGATACTATAACGTGAAATTAGAAGAAAACAGTCGAAAATTTACAGCTTTCCATTCAGGACAATACCAGATGACGCGTATGCCGATGGGACTAAAAACTAGCCCAAGTTCTTTCTCAAGAATGATGACAATGGCAATGGCTGGTTTGAATTATGAAAAATGTTTGATTTATTTAGATGACTTAATTGTTTTTGGTAGAAATTTAGTAATTCATAATAAAAATTTACAAGACGTATTTGAGAGGTTACGATCGGTTAATTTAAAGTTAAATCCAGCAAAGTGCGATTTTCTTAAGAAAGAAATTTTGTATTTAGGACATATTATTTCAAGCCAGGGTATAATGCCTGATCCTGCAAAAATTGCTGTAGTTCGAAACTATCCATGCCCAAAAAGCACAGACGAAGTAAAACGTTTTGTAGCTTTTACTAATTACTATCGCAAATTCATTCCAAGATTCGCTGAAATTGCTTTTCCCTTAAATAAATTAACCAGAAAAGGTGTACCATTTGAATGGAGTATTGAATGTCAACAATCATTTGAAACTTTAAAACAACAATTAATTAATCCGCCTGTATTACAATATCCAGATTTTTCGGAAGATAATAATTTTATTGTTCAAACTGATGCGTCAAATAATGCTATAGGAGCAATTTTGTCAAATAAAAACCTACTACCAATAGCTTTCGCTAGTAGAAGCTTAAACAAAGGCGAAAAGAACTATCCTGTTATAGAGAAGGAATTACTTGCGATTGTTTGGGCTGTAAAGTATTTTCGTCCATATTTGTATGGTCGACCTTTTAAAATACTTACAGACCACAAACCACTTGTATACTTGTTTAATATGAAAGATCCGTCAAGTAGGCTTATGAAATTTAGGATGACGTTAGAAGAGTATAATTTTGAAGTAGAATACGTTAAAGGTTCTGACAATGCAGCTGCAGATGCACTGTCCAGAATTACCTTAAATGAGTTGAAGGAAATGCATGAAAGTGTCGTAAACGTAATGACAAGAGCTCAGGCAAAAAACTTAAATAACCCTAATTATACAGTAGATGTGGATCCTTTAGACTTGAGGCTTGATCACCCAAAAGTCGTAAGCACCCATATCAAACCGAAAGATTCAGTTGAATTAAGATTTATTGATGTTAGAGGATTAGAGAACTTAAGGAAAATGGGATTAATTACCAAAGAAAATAAATCATTTTGTTATGTTGAAAGTAAAAGAAATATTTATGTAAAATTTCTTAACTCTCAATCGCAAATGACGCGAGGCGAATTTGTGAGAGAGATAGATATTTTTTGCAATTTATTGAAGATAGAAGAAATATACATTTTAAAAAGCAAAGATAATGAAATTTTTATAAAAAAGCTATTAGAAGAAATAAAGAATAATCAAAATAGGTCCGGACCGCGTATATGTATTTTAAGTAGCGTAAAAAGAATAGAAAATAAGGATGATATAAAAGTTATTCTTAATGACTTCCATCTCTTACCAAGTAGTGGCCATGCTGGTATGAGACGGATGTCAAATAATATAAAAAAATATTATTATTGGCCTGGTATTGATAATGATGTTCGAGAATTTGTAAAGCGTTGTGATAAGTGTCAACGACAAAAGTATTCACTGCCAAAAAAAGAGCCAATGATAATTACTAGCACGGCAAATACTGCATTTGAAAAAGTATTTTTGGATCTTGTTGGTCCTATAGACACAGATAATGGTAATTTTTCGTATGTGCTAACGTTGCAATGCGAACTCACAAAGTTTGTGGAAGGCTATCCCTTAATTTCCAAGAGATCTGAAGAAGTGGCGAGAAATTTTGTCAACAATTTTATTCTAAGGTACGGTGTGCCAAAGATAATCGCAACAGACAGGGGAAAGGAGTTTCTCTCGGAAATATTTCAAGAGGTATGTAAGTTATTAAATATTAAACAGCTCAATTCTACAGCACATCATCACCAGAGCATAGGAGCCCTAGAAGTAACTCATAAACATTTGAATGCGTTTTTGCGGATTCAAACAGAGAACCATCCTGAATCGTGGAGTAAGTGGATCCCATTTTGGTGTTTTGCTTACAATACTGGAGTACACACAGAGACCGGATTCACTCCTTACGAATTGGTTTTTGGTAAGAAATGTTCTCTTCCCAGCAATCTAACGGAAGAATTAGATCCACTATATAATTTCGAAAGTTATCCGTATGAGTTAAAATACCGTTTGCAACTTTCTCAAAAAGAGGCTAGAAATAACCTGTTAAAAAATAAGTTTAATAGGAAATTAGTATACGACAAAAATATTAACCCTGTTAGTTATAAGGAAAATGACTTAATTTTAGTTAAAAATACACCATGTAACAAGTTAGATAACATATATTCAGGTCCTTATAAAGTAATTAAAGACATACCACCAAACGTAGAGATCATTAATAAATATGGAAAGAAGGATATTATTCATAAAAACCGTACAAAACCATATCATGTTGCTTAATTTTAACTTTATATGTAATTAAAAAAAAAAAAAAAAAACCCTATGTGTTATTTTTTTTTTTCAATAAGTACGGTGATGTAAGGGATGTATTAATCTACCTATTCTAAGTTCTATATCTAATAATCTATGCACCATTGTAACCCTTTATATTGCACTATTCTATTAAATATAAGACAGTATTACTCGAGCATTCATTGGTTTCATTTATCACCAACACCGCACCTTACAGTATATTTCAATGTGGCGTAATCATAGTGAATAAGATTGTCGCTATTTGTGTGAATTTATGCTTAGACGGGCGGTTGGCTGAAGTTACTGCTTTCTACTTAATACTTGCCAGCAGCTGTTGCACAGATTTGTCTCGGTGTGAATGTTAACATGTCACTCGACGGCTACACTCTGCCTTATAAGGTGCCCACAGGCAACCTCAATATGATGTAAACTAGTAAATTCCCGTAGCGTTTATATTAGGTAGTGTCTACTGAAATCTTTAAACTTTACATAGTATATTCATGAATCTTAATCGAAACTAAGAGATTAATTATTTTTTGAACTAGTACCTAGTACCTAGAATTCATGCGTATTGGCTCCAGTTGACTGACTTCTAGCCCTCTATAGTTAAGTGTCGAATCTTGCCATTTTGTGCTTAAAAACAATCGTGTCCAAACTACTTTTTTGCTGGTAATCCAGACTTGACTAAAACAGCTGTAATATCCTACCACAACGGGCTCATCGTAATTCCTTTAAAGCCAGCGTTCTGCCGCGTCCCAGTATACACCTGCCGCTGCGGACTCGAAATTCGTCGTTTTAGAAATAATTTTGTGTAACAGTATATCTTTTTTGTATGTAACTTTGTTCGTTATTTTAACTAGGCACCAGGTGGCGTTAACAGGCGGCGTTGCAACGGAAATTGCCGTCGGTCGGTCTCGTCGCCGCGGCGGCATGGCGGCCGGAGGAAAACTTGGCTCGCTCGAACCGCACCGCCCACACTTGAATAGGCCCTTGTTAATTGTAGGCCAACACAGAAAACAATTAAGAGCCTCGTGTGTGCCAACACTGAATCGGAATATTTCATTAATTACTTGTATAAAATCAGGGATGTATGTGCTTACATTACGCGTTAAATTAGATATAACACAAACAAGGAGATTTGAGTCAGGACTTATTATGTGTTCGCGGAACTTTCAATCGGTTTATCTGTTTGTTTATTTTATACCATAACTGTAAGAATTGAAAATTGTAATATGATTTCGGAACTAGGAAATTTTCAATCATTATTTTATAACTTGGAGGTGTCATAAACATATCTATACTCATGCATTTATATAGCGTTGATACTTAACGAGTAAAATAGGTGTAAGGGACATATACTATTTTATTATATTGAAAGTAACTTAGTCAAACTACGGAATCCTAAAAACAGGCACAGAAGATTTTTTGTTTATGAAATAAGAGATTACTTTCAAGTTTCTTATTAAGCAACGACACATTACATGCTTTTGTACTTATAACATCAATTGTTGCGGTAACAATACTTTGTAAAACAAAAGAAACTGGAACATCAATTTATATCAACAGGGAAAGCTTAACAAATGGATATCACGCGTACAAATGAAATGAAAAGGGCGGCTCCTAACTTTAGAACGTTTAATGACCTTAAGCGTTAAGGAAGGTGGTAAGGTTTGACGTTGCATTAGCGAACAATAGAGGTTGAAACTAAAACTAGATCCGCCTTTATCTTCGCAATTGTTATAAAACACAAAGCGTTTAACTAGTTGAAAGCTTTCGGCAGGGCGTTTACATTGGCGGTTTGTGGTCGTGCCTATACAGCTTACGATGTAACGATGTCGATAACTCGATTGCTACTGCTACATCCTACTGTTATTGGAAAATAGCGTACCATTACACTGTAGTGTGGGAATCGATCATTATAGAATCTTATAAATATTTTTGAGACAATTGACGGATATACGAAAAAATAAATTGCCAAATAAAGTACACTAGGCAATTTATTTTTTTAATGGCAAGATAGGTTTCTACGTAATGGGTCGTAGGATAGGTCTCAACTCGGAACACATACCTATTTGCAATAGCTTACAGGTGATTGTTCCAGTAGGCATTTCTAGTAGGTATAACTGTAAGAGAAATTGTACAACGCTCTGTAGCATCCACGATGCAGGGGAAATTCCCTAGAGTGAGAACGATTTTTTTATACAGAAAATTAAAAAAAAAATCCTGTGTTTTGTCACTAAGAGGGCGGTTACGAATATATAAACTTCCTATAATGGGAAAAAACACGTGCTTCAGTTAAAATGTCAACGAAACTTTGTACGCTTTGTGGGGTCTGATGATACTCCTGGCTAGCTACCATCCTTACACGTTAGTCGACATTTGTGTAAGCTACTGCACAAAAGGAATAAATAATTGAATTGCGAGCTCTATAAATAAGCCCTCGTTTGTGCTTTCTACCGGACCGAACTAGGATCAAGCGCATTCAAGTCAACAAATAAAATAAACTTCGGTTAATGTCATTTAATTGCAGATATTTATTTTCTGTAAAATGTTACTTATAATGTAATGATGGAGATTACATATTATATAAAAATAACATGACATTTACAAATTCAGAAATAACCATTGAAAGACAGTATTAGAGAAGTAGTAGTATGAGAGAAGTTATCTTTTTGAGTCAATATATAACTTCAATATCGAAATTAGATTGTGCAAATAATTTGTTTTCGAAGTCAAATAACCTTTATATGTATGTCATTCAGATATTATTTTATTTATTCCAGATCCAGCGTCAATCTAAGGCGACTATTTGATATCTTCTTGAAATACAATAACCTTTATCCTTTAACGTCATATCATCTTTGTTTATTCTTATGCCTATATTATAGATAATAATATTGGTAGGGTTATATACCACTAGTAGTTATTAATATCACTGGAGTACCGTGAGAGTCGAGTTGACCTTATCCTATTAGTCCAATGCAGACAGCCCACAGCCACTCGATAGCGACTGGCTGTGTAAATCAGTCTTAAGAGCTGTGCAATAAGAAACGTGTTCAATGTATAGTACAATTAGGTGTATAATTATACTATTCTGCATTTGGTATTTTTATTTTATCAAATAAAGTAATGTTTTATTTCATTGAAGATTAGTTCTATTTTTATAGTCACATAATGTGCATAGTTATAGATTAGGTAATGTTCGTTATTTCAATGATAAGTCTCAAATATTGTGGGAACTCTGGTACTGCGCGCTTAACACTGCTTAAAATGTAATTACTAACTCAAACCAAGTAATTTCAAACCCGAATTCATACCTTGCAACTTCCTGCACAGAATAGAGTAATTGCTTAAGAGCTAAACTTGGAAATCAAGTGCATACCGAAGTTGAGTTTCAAGTAATTAATCTATGAGGTGGTAGAATTGTTGGAGTCATCCGTCAGTCTCAAGTCATGTATTGAGCTCGACGTTTGGAGGCGAGGCGTCATGTAATTCTGTTACTCTCTCCCACTTCCAGTTAATTGAATACGTCTGCCACTCGACTGAGGAGCCAGAAAATTCGATTCGAGGTTCTAATGTGTGTAGTAAACGTCTTAAAGCAAATACAGCTTACTTGTTTTAAGAATACGAGCGAAGGATGACGCGTTAATGGGATTGCTACGCGCTACCTACATCTTTAATAGCATGTTATTCAGTGTTACTCCAGTAAATGACTTTGACAAGAATCAATTATGTAAGGGATACAGAGCTTTTTGTATACAGAGTTAAGCGTATCTTATTTTTAAAATGCGTGTTGATGGAAACACTGGCAAGGTCTGTGGAATAAAGAACATCCAACTGCTCATTTACGTGATCTTATGATTATCATATTAACATTTCCACACGTTTCTTGTCATCATTATACATCCCATACGATAGCGTCCCACCGATCTGGCATTGACGTGCATCAGGTCGTCGAGCTTACTAAACAATGGCTGAGCTGTACGATACCTGATGCATGCGTGCGGTCGACAGGGACAGATCAATTCAAAACTACAACGACGCTTTCTTCAATTGCCATTTCATAATTTAGCACACATTAATAAATATATAGTTGGATAATAATATCTATAAATATACATATAATAAATCCATTTCTATATGAATAGTAGTAAGTATATGAAATATTTTTATCGAGAAAAATAGCTGCGGTGTTGAAAAATAACCAACAGAATTTCTCTTTTTTATATTTGAGATTTGAAAAACTATCCTATGTCTTTCCCCAGGACCCTCCCCTTATCCCAATACCAAATTTTATGTAAATCGGTTCAGCGTCTACAGCGTGTACAGGTGAAAGACAGACAAACACATACTTCGTATTTTTAATATGAGTACGGATATGGATCACTCATGTAATTTTTAGCAATCTGCCTAGAGTCGGCAAATACGGTTGTGTGTTAAAAAATGAGTAAATATTGATTATACGCTATGAGCTTTTTAGGATGGTAGGTACAAAAAAATCAAAGGCTTTGGCTTTGATGTTTCATCAATGCTGGGGATATTGATGTTGATTGTACTGTACACCAACTTTTTTCAAGGATAACTTGAAGTTTAGCTGCAAATTGTTACAGTCAATGTATGGATCTAACTACCTATACATAATATATCCCCGTGACTAAATTTGGTGTCATTTTAATTACTCATTTAAATAAAATAGAGCAAAAAAGAGATGTGTGCGTATATGAAAACTAACTACTTCCGAAACATACATATAATTCCATTTTTACACGGACATAAAACATGGATACATACTAATCTCTTTAAGTTTTATCTAACTCTTTAAGTAGTATTCTGAATAAATTACTTAAAGTCAGGTTTATTTTTAATTACCTAGGTGTACATCGGAAACTTAAAGCAGGTATATTTTTAAGTTTTCACCTACACAATTGTTGGGCGAATTGGTAGTTAAATTTTATTTCTTACCGTAGTCAGAAATAAAATTTCCCTGTAAAAGTAGATACAACGATATTTCTATTTTTGACAGAATTTCATAAGTTTCACGATCAGGTAGGTTTCATTACAAAACGTATAGGTAGTTTATTTTTGGCTTATTTATTTTTCCGCAGTGATTTCGGAATTCTGTATCAAACTCGAAGAACATTACGAAATTATTTTTAGTGAAATATTGTTTGTTGTTAAATATTGAAAATACCCGTCATCAAGCCACTTTGTGTTTCAAACTCACACTAGGAATAAGTTTTTTTACGAGTGATAGTGATATCTAGTATTAAGATGGAGGTTATTTTGCGGTGTGTGTTGTCTCTACAAACACACACACGAATAGCATAAGATTCATAATTTACAAGTTCAACTTACAAAAATGTCAGAACTATTAAATATGTGTGTGTATGTGCAATATAATTTGGCAGGCCATTGTTCATCATTACTGGCTGCTTATTGTAATCTAAATTATATAATATAAATTAAAATTAATACTTATTATTACAGGTTAGGTGGCATTTAGCATGGAACGTTAATATTTACGCATATACCTGCTGCAATAAGGTTTAAATTGTTACCGTAATTGATGAATTAAGAAGAAGCCACAGTAAGTCGATTTAATTCGTAACGCAATTTGATTTCGTTTGAGGCTTATTACGAAACGTATAATAGGTACCTACCTACAGTTTTCTTTTCAATGTTTATTTTGAGGACTGGTATATTGCAATGATTCTGGTAAAGGTCTTCATTAAAATGTTCTTAGATCTAACTGAACTTTGTAGTTATATATTTCCAAGTATTTTACCTTGAAATATTATATATTTACGAGATAAATTTTCCTACAATTAATTCATCGTCATCATCTCAGCCTATCGCAGTCAACTGTAACAAAGGTGGCGGGGATAGACTGGATGAGGAAGGCGGAGGACAGAGTGTTATGGCGTATTGCTTAAGATTATTAGTAAAATAATATTACGGTGTTCCAAGATCAAAACCATAAAGAGCCAAACTTACCTACATGGATATTTTTAAACATTGGAATTAAACATTTTTTTACGAACCTGTATAAAAACCTGAGCAATCTAACTGCCTCATGAGTCTAGGCGGTAGTTACAAGCGCGTTATTACACGTTTTTTCTTAGTTTAATACTGGTGTCAGCGGGATTGAACTTGAATGGATGATTGATCATCATCACGATGGATGGATTGACAATCCTATAACATTATGATCAGCTGTGATCATACGAGTATGTTCCGGTTATATACGAGTATTTACTGATTTATTATTACATTTTAGTATCTCACTAAATCTTGTTATAGAAGTTAAAGGCTGGTAGAAACACTGTTTCAGAAGCACTTCACACTTAGGTCCTGGCCACAAAGTTTATGGTATAAGATATTTCGTGACGCCGAGACTTCCAAGGAGCATTTAGCTATTCCTAATTAAGCGTTAAGTGATAATAAAACGTGATACTAATACTGGTGGGAAGTACTCTAACTGGTATTAGAATGGAAGTAGTGGAACGTCAGTCAGGTAATTTGGAGGCGGTTCCAGTGATAAGGAACAAGGGATGAGCGATTCGCGGTATGGTGTCATTTAGGTTTCACAGATAGGTATTCATTCATATGAGTATGTATCGATAATTCGAGGAAACTTTGATTGATTCGACAAGAGAACATACATACCTATATGTAGTATATCAACTAAAAAGTACCTACCCTTTACACAAGCCTCGTTACCTAGCTCGGAACTAAATGGCGCTATGTTATGACATAGCGCCATTTAGTCTGGGTATATTTATTATTAACTCATGAATTGTCTAATCGATAATACACTTTTTGACGGTTATTATTTCTAAAAAAAATATAAGTAGGTATCGAAGTTAGAGTCTACGAACTATGTCAAATTTGTTCTTCGTCAATAAATTATTGGATTGATAGACCGTAAAAAAACTTTATATACGTTCAGATGTAACGGAAACAAAATAGTTTGTTCCTAGTTACTTTTATTTATACAATGTGAGCATCAATTTTAGAAATGAATGAACGAACCTAACAAGTCGAATGAAAGTTTGTATCCTTTACCTTTTAAAAGTATCCTCAATTTATTTAATTTTTGTCAATTATGTTTACCGGAATTATAAATGATTAATTAATTTACAGTAGCTGGGCTTGTGTTTTGGCAGTTTGAATTAAATGGACGGCATATTCTGCTTACCTTAGACTAATGATAAATATTTTATAACAACGTTATTATTAATGATAAGAAAATACTACCATAATTAATATTTAATATTATGTAAAAACTAGTGTCCTATCCCGGCTTCACATGGGAAGATATTTTTGGAGTTTTAGCACAGATCCCTATTTTTATAGTAAACGTTAGCAAGAATAATGTAACATTCTATAATGGCGAAAGAATTTATGAGTTTATTAATCTGTTACAAACATACAAAAATACAAATTGTTCCTCTTTATAATATTAGTATAGACCAACGAGTACTAATAATACCATATAAATATAAAGTTATTTCATATTGACTCTTAAAGAGTTCCGATTTTGACAAATCGGTTGATCATTATTTTTACTATGTGTAAGTCTCTAATTAATATAATATATAATACGATACGATTGATAATAAGAAAAGGAGTACATATCATAAAGAAAACTAACGAACAATATATTCACAGCAACCATTTCACGAACCCACAAACCTCAATTAAAGTAGAATCATGGTAATCATTTGATGAGTGGTTTTCTCGTCTCATTATGTCAAATGTTCAACAATATACGAGTACTGTGGCCACCTCAATGGCATTTGAAGTAGTCACGTAGAGATCATTCTTGACCACAGAAACATCTACGGCGACAAAGTACCATTACATAACATAGTCTACAATTAATAATACTAGTATCACGAAAGCTTTGGTAGAAATGATTTACCGCCTGTAATTCGCCGGTAATTTTTAATATTATAGGCAAAAATCTTGTTCTGAATTGGTAATCGAATTGAAGGTTTTGCGCCTAATTGCTGCACTTGCAATCATTACAATAAGGCATATTGTACAATAACATAAAAATAATATACATAAATTGCTTTCGAATACAGGGTGGAGGAATCCGCAGACGTTTAGTTGCGTCACGTTCTCGTGTGACAATGATCCCACACGACATCGGTTTACCATACAGCGCAATAGAATTAATCGCTCCAGCGCAACATTGGTTTCAATAAGTATGTCCTGTTGGCGAAGGACCCGCAGACGGTTGCTTGCGTTGCGTCACATCTCGGTGTGACAAGGACCCTACATGAAATCGCTTTAAAATACAGCACTATAGAATAAATCGCTTCAGCGCAACATTTGCGCCGATATGTCCTAAGTGCTGTGGGTGCAGGAAGCCGCAGGCGCTTCAGCACGACATCATGTAGCGTAGCGTGTTACATGCTGCACACACCTCCACGATAATTGAATCCGTGTCTACTGCGATGTGGTGCCGTGCAACCTTCACCCACTCACTATCTCCTACAGCCGGGTAGATAGCGTTTTGACCTCTAATTAAGACGATGAAAAAGGGTCACCGTTTTATTTAAGTACCTAACGCAGAAAATGTTATAGATATTTTTTTCACAGAAATATTTTTCTTTCTTGTGGCTTAATAGGACTGTATGAAAAATAAAATACTTGTAATGACTGATATTTTTTTTTTTAGATTATTATAAATCCCAAATCGGATAAATATTGGTCTAATATTGCACAAATATTTTCACGGTTTTGCAATGTCAATAAAAATTCAAAGTCAAAGTTAGGGGCAAGTGTGACTAAAAAAGTTGTTTGCATAGTTCAGAATTTTAACTATCTGCAAAAGGATATGTGTTTTAAAATCATTATCAACTAATGACGACACGTATATAATCTAAACCGATAAATCCTTTCCGATAAAACTCAAATACTAACGGTTTAATTTATGATTTATTATACTATAACGTGCTTTACGGAAGAGTTAATTAAGTCTATCTACATAAAAAGTGAGATTTTAATTTTCCTTCAATATCCATAAAATTGCATTTTATCCTAGTAAAGAACTTGGTTTATGTTGTGGTATGAGAGATATACATATATTAAATTGTAGGTATGTATTTAAAGTTAATTTTAATCACATAATAATTATTATGATGTGATTAAAATTAAATTATTAAACGATTAATCGAAACATTATTTAATGGCATTTTAGTATTGGTCTAGGTTGATAAATAGGTGTAGGAATAATTTGTGTTACGCAGGACCCTTTTTGATATCTACGGCATATATACGCTTTGATAGCAATACGGTGCTCAGTTACGTTCTGATTACTATATATTGAAAAAATATTACCAAAATAGCAAATATTCAGGGCAAGAAACGTGCCAATCAACTCCTGCCGAGAGATCTACGCGCGAAAATAAGTAGGCGTATCATAATGTCTAGAAGAGTTAGTCCTATACGGGGGAAATCGGCGTGGAACAAGATGACGCAATCGGATCTCTGTGTATCCAATTATTTACCTGTATGAGAGTACAGATTGAGTGTTTGCGAGTCGCTATGTAATCAAAATGTTCTCAACCACATTCAGTGAATTGAATTTTCTGTTCATCTCGTAATGGGTGGCTTTTATTCCATTTCCACAAGCAGCGAGAAGGTTGCTGAGGTGAGCATTGAAACAGCCCCAATGAATACATTATCGATATTGATTAAACCGTCTAATCTATAGTATCAAGTTCATTACTCACGTTCCAATGTAACCGACGCTAGAGTATTTATCATTTGTCTAAATACTTCACTATATTTATCCATTATTCATCAAGAGAAACGATTAGTTTATAAAGAGATCTGTAGATGTACACATAAGTGTCAGTTTTCTTTGTAGGTACTTGTTTTCTCTGCATCAAATGCTTCTGGTCGGAACTGTAGTATTTCTCAGGGAATCAAATAGCTTGAAGCTAGAAAAGAGCAGTTGGATGAACTGATAGAATTACAGCTGGCAGAAAAATATCGGTGAACTTACATAGAAAATATGGAGAGAACAAATTTATCTTATATTAAAACCTTAACAAGACAACATATTGAATCAACCGAGGGGTAAGACAGTAATCGACTGATGTATATATCCATAGTTCACTAATCAGATTACTATTGTTATTAACACAAAACTAAATTCCGAGCGGCTACTGCAAGTCATGGGAAAACTTACCAACACTTTTCTCTACCCAGGAATCGACCCTACAACCTCTCGCTTAGCTATTGATAAATAATCAGGGAGGGAGTAATACTCATTGACATTATTAATATGATATCTATCTAGTTAAAAAATGTATTGGTTTAATTTTCAATCGAATTGCTCGAACGTGCTGGACATATCTATAATCCCGGAATTTCAGAATTGTAAACTTAATATTTTTCCACAACCTCCCACAAAGGCCCCATAACGAAGTGAAATAGCCAAATAAGAAGGTCTTAATGTCGCAGTTAGCTGAGAATTCTCCCTTGTGAATGCTGGGTCATTAGCGCTATGTTATTGCGAATTACCCGTAAGACTCGGCGCCCGGGACTCTGGTAGTCACGTTTAATCTGAATTTTCCTTATACTATAGCTACTTTGTGCTCTACATGTGAGATTCTACGGAATGCTCCAAAGCGGCTTACATATGCAGAATTAAATTACACTAATACATTCAAAATGTATTCGGGCAATAGTCGACTGTAAAAGCTCTGTTAATTTGACCTACGTAAAAGGTTTGATGAATAAATATTTATAATTGTATTGTCTGCGTATAATTTTCCGTGGAATGCAACGACTGTCAGATTAAAATGGGGATTTTAAAGTAGGCGGCCGAAACAGGTATGACGGTTTCAGCCTGCCAATTGGATGGTATTGTTCATTGTTTAACACGTCGAACGTTGCAAGCGTGAAGCGTATCCGTATTTAAATCACGTTAAAATGTTTTAAGCTTTGTGAACATTCTGAAAGCGAAAGCTGATTTTAAATTACTGAACGCTGGCAGGCAAGTGGGACGAGGGTCTTAAAATCCATCACGCACGACGCCGATCTTATTTAGATAAGTAGCAGTCAGCTGTCGGAAGGCCACCCTGCTTAGTTCGCTTGACTGATTGCTGCTAATGAATGTCACACTTTAATCTTTCTTTTTAATCCAACATTTTTTTCAATAACGCTGCGGTTTATCACTAAAAAACTTAGGTGGATAACATTTTACCAGAAGCGTAAAATATTTTATATAAAATTCAAAGTCGATACGAAGACTTGAAACATGAAAGCTGAAGGTTCAAACATAATTTATATTTACTTTTCGTCCTACGATATATGTAATTATTTTCTTAATTGCGCAAAATGTTGATTGAAGTCGGCTTTTGACTGAATATTCAAAATAAATATAAATATAAATTACATACGGTTCTGTCGGCCACACAAAATTGCATTTAATTAGGTATTACTCGACCACTCAAACCACAGGTTGTTCAACAAGCCTACATAAATAAAGAGAGGTTTACATATGGACGATCTAACTGAGTGCGCTTCGATGTCACCGTAGTGAATAACACGTTTCACTGGTCGCATTTAATTTTCCAGCAGCAATTTATTCGATATTCATTTCATTAATGACGCGTATGAATACTCAAACTTGTTTCTTTGATCTCACTTAAAACTTTTCTGATTCGAATTCTAGTTATATGCATAATTAAGCTACAATTTCAGATTAAAACTGTAAGATACTAAAATATTCTCGTAAATTTTATTATAACGGCCATTATTCTTGAATGCAAAGTTTGAATGTCGAGCGTCCTTTGGCCGACAGCGGCATCTCTGGCGTGTGGTTTACGTTTCGATTGAATACTAAATGGATAATTTCTAGGGTACGGCCACCACAATAACAGTATTAGCAGCTCTTAAGTGTAGTCTTACCCAATATGATTAATCAATATAGGGTAAGACTACACTTAAGAGCTGTAGTAGCCTAGAGACTAGTGGACTGAGATATCTCGAGATAAAACCCAAGGCCAATGACTTATAGGGCACGCCACGATAGTGGCGGTAAGACCCATCATGGAGGATTGGCTTGAGAGGCGCCACGGCGCCCACAGCTTCCGGTTGACGCAGGTCTTGCCTGGGCATGGGTGCTTCGGCAAGTACCTGTGTCGAATAGGCCGGGAGCCATCGCCCGGTTGTCACCATTGTGTGGGTTGCCCCGAGGACACGGCGCAGCACACACTCCAGGCCTGCCCGGCCTGGACAGAGCAGCGCCGTGAACTCATAGCGGCAGTCGGCGGTGACCTCTCGCTTCCGGCCGTGATCCTATCCATGGTCGGGAGCGAGAACGCGTGGGATGCCGACTATATATGATGATGAAGACTATACTAGTTTTATTCAACCAAAGAGGTGACAATTAGTGTTGTAGTAGTTTTTACTGCAGCGTCCTTAGAGAAAGATGGGGAAAAAAATCACATTACATTTTCATATTTTATAAATGTTTCTAAAACATTTGTGTGTGAGTTCATATTATGCGAGAAGCACAAACTCCACATATCTTGTGTAAATGCGACCCACCAATGCATAAAGTAAATGCGCATCTGGGGAAGCACTTATGTTACCCAGATGAACTGCAACAAATCTTCGCTAAGAAAATCCTAGAGCTCTTAAGAGATATGGAGATTTCTAAATAAGATGGCGACCTCAAGAACTCAATGGTCATTGTTGTACAGATACGAGCTCGGCTTGAAAGCTTAGAAAATCAATCAAAGTTGTAAAAAAACTGTATGTTTGATTTTATATTTTAATACCTATTCAAATAGTACATCTGTTTATTTTCCACTGATTTCTGATTTTATACCTATAGGAAAATAATAAATTTTCCGTGGGTAGGTATTGTTTCAAAAAGGAACTTAAATATTGTGGTATATT
The DNA here is from genome assembly GCA_905163465.1 of Craniophora ligustri. Taxonomy (NCBI): domain Eukaryota; kingdom Metazoa; phylum Arthropoda; class Insecta; order Lepidoptera; family Noctuidae; genus Craniophora; species Craniophora ligustri. The sequence continues at coordinate 7,987,963 of LR990965.1, read as the reverse complement.
AATTAGGCAGATTGAACAATTTCCATAACATATTTTAAAGAGACCTTCCACTTTACAAAACCAAATGTTATCATAGAATTAAGCCTTCATAAAAGTTATCCTAGATATAATTTAAACTGAAAATCCCGAGCAGGCAGTATAATAAACTTTCCGACCGAAGGAATTTAAAAGTTTAACAAAAAATTTGAAAACAACACCGGGTGTTGGATATAAAAACAAATTAAAACAATCTCCGTTTTAGTATTTAATGTATACTTTGCATCTAGCAAGCAGAGATTGTAGCACAGACGTAATTGTTTCTGTTCAAAAGACCGCTAATTTGTATTCAAAATAAACACCTCCGGAAGCGAGAAGAGTAAGAAGTGATGGAGATACCCACTTCTGATTGGTCTACGGAAATCTTGAAGGAAATAAATTATAAATTATTGTAAACAAGGGAACTAATAATATATGGAACAAAAGGTATATAAGAACAAAAGGTCGCTTGTATTATAAGTAAAATAGAGAATTATGCTAGGATGGATGCACGTACCGCGCACGTGCAAGTACCTACCTTTACTAGTTTGCTAAATAAATATTGTCATTTATCTGGCATTAATTTAATCTTCAAACTACTTAGAATTTTATTACAGAAAACCGCAATAACACATTAAATACTCTACCTAATAATCTATCCAAACGGCTTAACAGCCATGCTTATGACACCACTAAGGGATCATAGGTAATTGAATATAGTAAGTATTTATCAAGGTAAATTACTTTTAACCTGTTTAGTTTCCTAATGGTGATCTTGCATAATTTTATAGGTACCTACTAAATACAATTTGATTAGTACTCAGTTAATATTGAAGTTCTCGAAAATATAGTTCATGCACCGATATCATTTCTATAAACGGTATTTTTATATGTTTTGTTTGGATTGGGTATATTGGATAGATTACTTTACTGCCTGAAATAAAGATTTTATTATAAAAAGGACAACTTGCTGATGTTGAAAACAACCCTGCTACGAACTGGGTTGTTTTATCTCCGGCCGCGTTTATTTGCTTTGCATGAAGTGTTATTTTCACTGTTCCGAAAATAAACAACAGAATGAAGTGTCATATGGATGCGGATTTATATTTTTTCGTTTTGGATTTTGTGTTTGTGACTACAGTAATACGTATGTACGTGCTTAGTTGAAATTTATATCTAGTTAGGTGGTATAAGTAGTTGTTGTGGTTACAGCCACAAGTCATTAATCTATCAGTGGTAATGGTGGGCATCCACTGCTTAATAAAGGCCCTTCCCATCGATTCGTTATGTGCCACCAGTATCTAACTAATTTCAGCTACTTTAGCCACTCGTTCATCTCATTGGAGGCATGTCTCACGCTGCGTTTTCCAGTGTGTGGTTTCCACTCAAGATCATTTCTGCCCCAGCGGACAACTACTACGGTCTTACAAGCAATGTCCCTCAATTGACAACTTTAGATCTTCTCATTCTTTAATTCGATTTCGAAAAGTCGATAGTCAATTTAACACCGGCACAGAGATTGCAGCACTGCCCTAGTTATCGATGGAATCGAGTCCCATATAGTCTACAAATAATAAACAAAACAAACAGTGCCACTACTTACTTGTGTTACACTCCTTTATCTGTATGACTCGCCGTAGCATATATAAATGGTCTAATCGCATCTCCATCTTCGTAAGTTTAAAATTAATATAATGACATGTGCACGTCACGTCATCACATGGTCTCTCGACATTAAAAAAAAACAGATTTTTTTAATAGAAATCCAGGTATAGCCTTACCTTCTATAAATTGAATTCTGCGTAGAGACACGTGACTATGTGAGAGAACAGTAAATTTGATTACAATGATACCTAATGATGATAATCTAGGGCTGACATTTCAAACGGTATCGTATTTGCGTTTAAGATTAAATGATGAGAACTTTGTGCGAAGGATGTGGTGTAAATCCACGCACGATCTGTAACAAACTACGACGTTTATGTAGGTATTTATAAGAATATGCAAGTATTAAACTCTTATGTTATTGTTTTTAAGGTAGTTATTATATCTACATATGCAACTATATATATTTTCTTGTCTGTTGTCTAATAACTATGTTCCAATTTTGCAAGTCTAAGTAATTATTAAGCCTAACGGCATGCTCGTCATTAAACTTTACTTAGGTTCTCTTAATTTGCATATATTTCACACTTGTTAAGTTTTGTGACCTTAAGGCTGCCCTGTATCTATAATAATACCAAAAGCATTATATACATACATTGAGTTTATATAATATATCATTACACTACCCCCTATTCAAACCTGAGTGGTATTCGCTGCCACTGTGGGTAGAGGTACATACCGTGCGGCTTTCGCTCAGGTATTTAGTATCCATGGGTAGAAGTGCATACTACTGCGGGGTTTTCTACCCACAAGGATAGCGAATTCCGCTTTGGTGTTCTCTTCGGGTTTTCTCTTCGGCAGACGGTAGTGAATGCTGCTTAGGTCTGAATAGGCCTTAATATTAGAAAAAGTATAATGATATCATCCACAGTTGGTTGGTATATTTAAGTTTGGGCCAACTACCACTACCGGGCACAAATCTAGACCCCGACCTGCTGAGACGAATCGAATTTAATGCCCTACCATTACTTGGACTATTATACCAATAAAGCAGATAATATTAAGATTTGAGTTATAATAACTTACAGATCATGTAAATGTTTGTCTAATAAATCGATGTCAAAACTATAAATTGAATTCAAATACGCAATTAGCAAAACAAGTTTATGTAGACAAATATTGCAGAGCGGAACACTTCGATTGGTATGTTCAAAGACATTTACCATTACACAAGTAGGTTCATTAATGAAAGGAGTAAAAAGTTTATGTTAATCTTACATATTAATATGTAACAAGGTGTGTAGGAATGCTCAACGCCATTTTATTCATGTTTCTGTTGAAAATGGAGATCCAGCGAAAGTTTGGAAATTCCTTAGATCAATGGGAATCGGGAAGTCACGCCAAGACACAATTCCTAAAAATTTAGATATTACTTTATTAAATCAACATTTCTCTGCTTCGTCTAATATGGATAGGACAAGTAAAACAAATACATTACGTTATCTTTCTACACTTCCGATCACCGATTATCCGCCTTTCGTCTTTAATCAATTATCTGCTTGTGATGTTAAAAAGAGCATCCTATCCATAACTTCCAACGCAGTTGGTAGTGACGCAGTCAGCCGTAATATGATCCTTCCTATACTCGACGAAATCCTTCCTATCATATGTCACATACTAAATCATTCCTTATCTAGTGGTGTTTGTTCCGAATGCCTGGAAAGACGCCCAGATTACTCCTTTACCCAAAAAACCCAATCCCGTTTTATTTTCTGAATACCGTCCTATCTCCATCCTACCATTCCTGTCCAAAGTCCTGGAACGTCTCATTCATAACCAATTAAGTTCATTCCTTTTTAAGAATAGACTTCTAAATCCCTTCCAATCCGGATTTCGTCCTGGTCATAGTACTGTTACTGCACTGGTTAATATTACGGATGACATACGGTTAGGCATGGAGAATGGAAAGTTGGCGGTACTTGCACTGCTAGATTTTAGTAATGCTTTTAATACCGTTGACTTTGACATTTTACTTGGCATACTTTGCTCTCTTAACATATCTCCAACAGTGATTGATTGGTTTCGTAGTTACCTGACTGGGCGCCGGCAACGTATCCGCATTGAAGACTCATACTCTTCATGGTGTAATACTACAGCCGGGGTACCTCAGGGTGGCGTTTTATCCCCGTTACTTTTCGCAATATTTATTAATTCTATCTCCAACCAATTACTTTCATCCTACCACCTTTATGCAGATGATCTTCAAATCTACTCGCTAGCTCCACTAGAACGGTTGGCAGAGGCCGTCGATAACGTAAATGTTGACCTTGCTAAAATATCCGAGTGGAGTAAGAACTTCGGGCTTCAAATCAATCCGTCTAAATCTCAAGTTATTGTTATTGGCAGCTCACGTATGGTTTCTAAGATTGACTGGTTTAATCTCCCACAAGTCATATTTGATGGCGTTCAGGTACCTGTAAGTGATAAGGTCAAGAATTTGGGAATTTTAATGGACAAAACGCTGTCATGGGGTCCACAACTGCAGGAAACCAGTCGTAAGTTATTTGCGTCAGCAGGTTCTTTGCGACGACTGCGAAACTTTCTCCCTACTGCCACCAAGATTGCGCTTGCACAATCTTTTCTTCTGCCAATTCTTGACTATGCCGATGCCAGTTATCTTGATCTCAACAATGACCAATTTAATAAGCTTGAGCGACTTCAAAATTTTTGTATAAGATTTATATTTGGTTTGCGCAAATATGATCATGTCTCAGAATATCGCGCTAAACTCAAGTGGCTTCCAATACGCCTTCGTCGGGATGCTCATATCCTTTCTTTACTTTACAGTATTTTATTTAATCCTTTAACCCCGTCATATCTAAAAGAACGTTTTGAGTTCATCTGTGACACACATTCGCGATCCTTACGGTCATCGGAAAACCTAAATTTGAAGATACCTGCGCATTCTACAAGATTTTATGACCATTCGTTTACGGTTCAGGCCTCTCGATTATGGAATGCACTGCCGCAATATATTAGACGTGCACAGACATTGGCTGCATTTCAAAATTTGGTTAAAGAACACTACTTGACTGTTTAGACATTTGACAGTTTTGTATTTAAACATTTATGTATGTATATATTTACTTTTATGTAGGTATTTATATGCTTTATATATGTATATATATATGTATATTGTATAAGTATATATTATATTTATATGTATGATATCTAATGTATCTTAGAGTTATATTGATTATGTACACCAACAGCTACTCGTTTCTTTTTCTCTTCCTTAAACTCTTGTCCATCCAATCGTTGTCTGGAAGAAATCGCTTTAAGCGATAAGACCGCCAATTGTACTTTTAAGATTGGTTTATTCCATTTTGTTGTGTGTATTTCTTTGTGTACAATAAAGAATACTCTATCTATCTATCTATCTAATATACCAAATATCGTTTACGGTCGGCAAAACGCGAGCGACACCTCTGGTGTTGCATACGTCGAACGTCCAATATAGGCAACGGAGAACATTTACCAGCATGCGGGCCGTGAGCATGTTTGCTACCTGCGTGGTATAAAAAATAAATAAACCGTAAATAATATTGTATTTAAAAATAATTCTCCTAAAAAGTCGGTACAGATAAACAAATAAGGATAATTAACTCGTATCATATCCATAATCTTAAATCAAATATAGATCTGCTTATAATTTCTTCAAGCCTTAATTCAATTTAGCTTTCAACTCAAAACTAGACTAATTTTCCCGCCCGCATCAATTGACTATGCAACCAACATAATAGCCACCTGTTTGCTGTACAAGATATATGTCGGGATAGCTCGCAGCCGGCTTATCCTATACTGATAAAACCGCCACTGACGCGAATGTAGCCCGACAAACGATACATATAATAAATCCTATCGCACCTAAACTGTGTGCGAAACCACAATTGGTGCGCTTTTCTGTAAAATATGGAATTTGTTTATATTTAACAACAATGTAGGTAATACTTTTTCTACAAAATTGGATACAAGTTTGCATATCTACATTTTTTTGCAGGTTTTTCCGTTGGTGCGGTTGGGCACCTGGGGCGGGCACGGTCCAGCGATGAGAATTTCTAATCGGTAGCCCAACACCCTAGGGTGGACACTAGGCCATTCTAGGGTGGTCACGAAAGGTTATTATATTAGTGACCAGTAATAGACACTAAAATTTTTTGTAACGCCTGCTAGAGCAGCATACTATAACGTCCTATAATATCTTCAGTGATTAATTGCTTAAGTAAATATCACATATCGGTAAACAATTAGTCATTTGCGGAACTGTTATCTGAAAGCTATAAAGGCATATTGTTCCTTTTGGAGGCGTAAGTAGGTACTCATTATCACGAGAATAGAGATGAGAGTTCGTGTTGATTTTATAGAATAGCACAGTGTCTCATGTAACCGAATACATGTCGCTCCACGCAACTCTGATTCAGGCTAGTGTTAATTTGGGGACCAAATGAAAGGCATTGGTTTGGTTTTCGATGTAGGTACATCCGATCCCTTTGGGAGTTCGGAGCTTTGTTAATTACTAGGCACCATTCGCCCGACTTAGGACAAAATCGACACTTCGGCACGAACATTACGTACCTCACTTGAAATTTGAAACGTCTTCACGATAATATGTCTATAATGTACGGAATTAAGTCAATAAAATGTTTGCAAAAAGGGAATATGAGATTTTTTTTATTTCATTACAAGTACAAAAGAACTCCCACTGGCCTCATTTGTGTTCCCTTCTTATATTACATACATTAGAACCAAGGAACAATATTTTTATGCAAGCAACATTAGAGCCACATTATTTTATCTACATTGATAAATAATAAAATAAAAAGAAAATAGTAGGTACCTAAATTAATGCCTCATTGGTCTAGAAGTTGTAAGTAGCTTTTTGGGTTCGAATCCCAGATCGAGCAAAGTGTTATAGGGTTTTTATATACATAAAACTCTCAGTGGCAACTCGAAAATTGGATTCTTGCCCAGTTGATGGCATTAAGCTCGTCCCTTATTGCATGGGACCTAAAAACATATGGGCGAAATTCTGGCATACTTTGATTAGAACTATGCCTAACCCTTCAGGGACGACAGGCATGATGGTATGTTTTATGTTAGTACCTAAGTTAATACGTAGGTAACTAATAACATTCCTTATTTTTTTTTATTTAAATACAATACTTAAAAACTTAGAATTTGTAGTACTAAACACCATATTTCATTATTACAACTTTACTGCGTCTTAATCGATCTGCGGTTATAATAATACGTTGAATACGAACGTAAAATATTATACATAATGCAAATAGTAAGGTGAATATTGCATCATATGGCTGGTAAAATATAACATACCAATTATAAGATAAACAGTACGCAAAACTAATCAACACTCACCCAGTAATTACGGCACTAAACTTTGCATAATAGCTAATAAATTTGGACATAACATCCGCAAAACCTGCATTTACGTAGGTACATATAAATACGTGGTTACATTATCTAGTTTAAATGTTTTACACTCCTAATAACTCCAAAAGTCTTTTTAAAACTTCGCCCGGAGAAACAATGAATGCCGGCGGAGCTCCACTTAAAATTTTCCCCAAAGAAATATGTAGAGTTCTGTCGTCTCAAAAGGCGAATTCGTCGTAGGAATCTCGACGGCTGGTTTAATTAGCCGTTTTAATGAATGTCGTGGCACGTACGCTGTAAATGCGGCCCATTACCTGCGTAATTCACGCAATGATAACAAAGACGCGGGTCTTGGGAGGCGTCTTCTCACCGACACCGAAGATCGCGACAATACTCGGTGTTCCGTATTCTGCTGAAAATAACGTTTATTCAAATTGAATGAGGTCTGTGTTTAAAAAGGTAGATATATCTTACTATATTTTTTTGTGATGATTTTACTTTCGAGATGTCAGAAAAAAAAAGAAATTAAATACCACTTTACGAAATGTTTTTTTAAAATAGGTAATTGAAAGACATCGCAGATGTGAGCTTTGGGTCGTTTTATTTCCTATACCCATCCTCCAAATATCTATTAACTTTACAAATAAACATAATTACAAACTAACGTATTTATAAAGAAATAAGTAAACACTAATACACAAGTGCTTTAATCTGCAATACAAAAGATACATCATCACGTTAACAGATTATTTCTCAAATTAAATTATGCTTTAAAATAAGATTTCTTTATATAGATAACAGGAAACGGGAAATAGCGATTATCGCATTTACGTCTTAATGTTTCTTAAAAGCTTTTTATATTTTCGCTTATTTATGCTAATCTGAAAGTCGGGAGCAATAATATGGAAAAAATATGGGCGGCAGAGACACGGGTCTCCATAAAATGGCATAAGTGGGGCAAACTTGAAACATAATTTAGCTGTTTGAAAACTTGTCTTAGCTCTTAGTTAATATTTTTATTGTTGCTCTTATCATATGTGTCATGTGTAGATGTACGTAATATATATCTTTGTTTAATGTATGATTAGTGGTATTTTAGCTTTATCAACATAAGAACTTTAGGAAGTTATTTTACTAATAATAATAAACTCCATCGAGATGCCAATTTGTAGCAGTGATATATATTTCTAAATGTAAAACATAAGATACAAGTAGTTACCTATTATATAACTACTCAAAAAACTTATTTCAGTTTATAATCAGATTAATCAGAATGCAAAGTGTCTTTAAAGACACTTTTACTTCTTTGTGTTTTTACTTGTAAAGAATACAACACACATGCTCGGAGGCGTGTTTATACGTAATGTTCGTCGCAAATTACAGTACTCGTTAAGTACTCGCGTTGTAAGAATTAAGTGAGCAATAACACATTGCTAACGAGTACTCAGTCTGTTCTGTAGACTAAACGTGACAAAAGAGCGCGTTGCCTCTTAAACTGCGAGCGCTGTAAAGGCACTTGTTTATTCCCTGTATAATTGTTACACATAAGAATTGTTTTAAATAATTTTACAATAAAATTTCGTGAAATATGATTAAACCTAGAACGAGATTAACCGATCAGGTAATGGCGGATAGAAAAAAATATGTATGTCGTTCACCGAAATTAGAGTTTATTTTACTATTGTTCGTTGGTAGACATTTTCTTTGTATAAAAGTTTTTATATTTAAATTAGTTGAAACGATTCACTGAATCGTGCAAATGTAATAGAATGTCAAAAATTCAGTGGGTGTATAATCAATATTATCCCCATTTTGTTCCTTTCAGGGTGGGTGTTTTATTTTATTAAATTTAATGAGACCAACTGTTGAGATTACTCAACTTAATAAAACAGTAATTTCAAGGTCGGCGACGCGTGGGCGACACCTCTGGTGTTGCTTATGTTATGTCCATAGGCTACGGTAACCGCTTAAGCAAGTAAGGGTTGCAAACCAACCCTTGTGGTATAAAAAATGTCATAACCAGACTACTCTGTAAAGAATTCGTGATCAAAATATTAATAAAAAACTGTAATTTACGTTTCATTTTAACAATTATTTCTTATTTATGTAGAGCCTTGTTTACTAAATACTCACTAGTTTACTTAGACGAATTATTAAAATACTTCATACTGAGTAGTACGTACCTTATATTTATAGATAAACACAGCTTCAGGCGGTCTTAGGGCTTTAGGGTTCTTAAACGAAAAGTTGGAGGCGGCCACTCTCGAAAGGCAAATTAATTGTTGTTCTAATGTTGGCATAAGTTCTTATTTTGTACAATAGGTATACTATATTGTTAGAATTAGCAAATGTCATAATTTACATTGAAGTTTGTCATTATTTACAAGACAGCTGTCGCTGCTATCTTTTATGGAAAAAAAGGCATTACATTTTGTCCCATCCTTAATCCCACTTTTTATATTTTATCGTAGGACTGTGTGAGAAACCTAAAGTCCCTAAAGTCCACTGCTAGTCTGTTCTTTCACAGCACAACATAAAATGGCAGGATAGTCATATTTGACTCAATTGCCACCAGAAAGAAAAACCAGCCAAGTGCGAGTCGGATTCGCGTACGAAGGGTTCCGTGCAAAATTAGGCAAAAAATAGCGTTTTTTTGTATGGGCTTTTAAATATTTACACATTTTATTTTGTTTTCAGTATTTGTTTGTTATAGCAGCAATAATTACTATTGTGAATATTGTCTACATACATAATTTGTGAAAATTTCAACTGTCTAGCTATCGTGGTTCTTGAGATAAAGCCTGTGACAGACAGACAGACAGACGGACGGACAGACAGCGAAGTGTTAGTAATAGGGTCCCGTTTTTACCCCTTTGGGTACGATACCCTAAAAAGAGGATCTCCTAAACCACTTTGACAGTTGCTATGGCTATCATGCTATTCTGTATCATTGAAATGGAATGCCCTAAATAAATACAAGATCTGTTTTCACTTCAATCATTTTGTCTGGCCTGCGCCCACTCAAGAACTTTACATTTAAATATGCTGTTACTGTATGCCTACATGTATTTCTTAGGTTACCCTCAATGTCGAACAGAATATGGCTGAATTAATTATGTATGAATTTAATGTATTGTTAATTGTTGGGCGCGTTGGTGTTAATTATATGTATAATTTACAAACTGTTTGTTTTATTATGTACCTAGTGCCTACCTACTTATTACTATACAGCTTATTTAAGCTAGGTGTTAATAAGGCTTCTGTTCTTTGTATGTAAGACAGCTAATACCTCAAACATTATCTAGGTACTTAAATTAAGTGTTCCACCTTCCCTTCAACAAATACTCCGGTTAAACGCATTCAAGACTAGGTACATAGGACATACAAACAAAATCTGGTGATAGTAAACTTTGGACTACATACTCATAAACCAAATTTATAAATTTTGGTCTACCGCCGAGTTTGTCGATTGTACAAAAACAAAATATGACAGTAATGTTATGAAGTCTCTTAAAAGCCTTTTAATATCTTGATTTCAAATTCCAACTGTTGCAGTTGATATTGTCTGTGTTAATTAAAGCTCTTTGCATAATGCAAATCATGGTTACTCGGGAAGAAGAAAAAATTAAAATGTAGGTACCTACCTATATAATTGTATTAAAAAGTTGGCGATGGATTTTTAATTTTTACTGTTTATGCTTATTTTTTGTTTCTGTTTTTATTCAAATCAAGATCGATTTCAATATTGTTCCAAATGAAGCTTTATGGTAAACTAATAAAAAAATGTATCCGAGAAGACGGCTGATTTTGGTCGCTGTTTGCCAGCGTGATATGAAAAGTTCATGATGGAAAAATCTTCTATTGCGGCCGTGGTATAATATGTTTCCATAAGTCACTTGGCCCCGATGATAAGCAGCCGCGCTTTACTATATTTATAAATAACTGAACTGCGTTCTGTTAGGGGACAGCTTTGCCTAGCCATGACAAATGAGGTTATTAAAAAAGGGATATCTTATTAGACTTTAAGTAGGGCAATATTATTAAATAGATGTAGGTAAACTAATGTAGTGTGTGTTGACTAGATTAGTAACTTTTTTTTGGATAATCGGGAAAGTACCTTAAATTAAGTACCTTTAATTAAATTAAATATTAACTTCCTCGTTGGTCTGGTGGTCGCACGGTGACTGCCGAGCAAGAGGTCTTGGGTTTAATTCCCAGGTCAAGCAAATGTTATTGGGTTTTCCATGAAATTCTCAGTAGCAGCTCGGAGTTTGAATACGTGCCCGGTTAATGGCAATAGGCTCGACCCCTATTGCATGGGAACTAAAAAACATGCCGGCGAAGCGTGGTTGTACATTAGTACATGATGGTATTATGTATGTTATGTTAATTAAATATTAAGTAAACTATTCATCAAAGCTGTGAAAACAGTCCATTTGAAATTGTATGTTATTATTTTTAAAGCAATACTAAGCAATAATAAGTACCTAATGGTACTTATTAGGTACGTAGGTATCCATTAAATAGTACCTACTTAATTAAATAGCTTGATGTTTAGCAAAGGTTTATATATAAATAAGTAAGTAACCTATTAGTACGGCAGACGACTGAAGGCAAAGACGAAGTATACATTCCCGAAATATCTTATTTCTTATAAAGTAGATATTTAATTACAAAATGGCGGAAAACGTATCATATTCCGGTGTATTACCACATCTGAAGAATTTGCGATTATGTGGCTTCTATCAATTGGATTCCAATTCGCCGAAAATAAGAAGAATCCTACACACAGTCTATATGCGATTAATTTTATTCTTTATATTGCTGTACGCGTGCCAACAAATAATCAAAGTTTATCTAGTAAGTGGGTTTGATATATATTTTTTGTCATTATGTTCACTTAGGTATATAATTCAACTTACACCAAGTACAGAAACGCAAGTTAGCTAATAGCTAACAAGGTTTGCAACTACACGTAGGTACCTATTATAATAAAAGCTAGCTCTTGATAGATCGATGTTTCTGGCCTAGAAAAAATTGTCTACCTGCCCTCATTTTGGTTTCTTCCCACCTAATCGTCTACAACAATCCTTTGATGTCCCGATAACATTTCAATGTATTTATAAACCCTCTAAGTAGGTTCTTTGTCTATAGTCCCTGTTAGCTTTGATTTTATACAGGTAAGTACCTCAGTCAATGTTTTCCAGATAACCTGCTTAAAAAAACCTTTCAGCTTCGTGATGATACTGACAGATTAATGGGTACAATGTTCCTGTTGCTCACTCATTCTGACTCGATCTACAAACAAATTGTGCTCTTAAAGAAAGCTAATCGTATCGAAGGACTTTTAGCTGTAGTTAGAGGTGAGTAAAGTGTTATTCTCTTGTTATATAATTCTATAAAAAGTAAACTATACCTGTAGCAGATTTAAAAAAAGTATTTAATATAAAATTTTAAATTCTCTCATAAGCGAATGCACAGACCTGGTCCTTCTATCTGTAAGCCATATAATTAATATTTGTTACGTACGGAGTCCGAATAGTTCGGCCATATCGCGATTATAATTTCGAATGATTAAATCCATAATTTCAAGTAAGCTATCCAAAGAATTGAATGCGCATAGTTACTATATTCTACTAGCTGTTACCCGCGACTTCATCCGCGTAAAATTTAACGAAAAATTTAATGTTCATATTCATGCATTGGTCAGGTCCCGCGTTTTTAAGTCATATGGAACTTTAATTCGTTTCTTGTTCTTAAATTAAAGTAGCCTAAGTTACTCCTTATAACGGTGGTGAAAGTCCCTACAAAATCGGTCCAGCTGTTGCAGCAATTAGAAGGAACGAAAAGAGAGACAGACAAACATTTTAGAAATTATTTTTTTGTGTAATTACCGTATCTATACTTTTATATATGAAATTAAAAACAGAAATTCAATTCAATAATTTTAAGGAGTATAAAATATTTGCATTGCATCAAGCTTTTATGTGAGTTCAACCTCTTTTAAATAAAATCGGATTGAGTTTTCAAGCATGTGTCAAAATAAAAAGTAGTTTAAATCAAAAGCACTAAGGAGTATTGATATCACCTCCAACATAATTCTCTATCTCTTTTTAATCCCGACAGGGATTGAATTTCGATAAAATACGAAATACGTCTTCCATCAATTCTGTTAAAGAATGTTTATGCAAAATTTGAAGTAGATTGGGCCAAGGAATCACGTTGTCTCGTACAAACTTGGTCCCCCTATCCCCCCCCCCTTATGGGCAAAATTTCGGAAAATCCTTTCTTATCGGATGCCTACGTCATGAAAAACTACACTCGCCAAGTTTCATTGAAAATCAAAGAAATTTCATATTAACTTTGCACCCCATTGTACCCCTTTAAAGGATGATTTTTGAAAAAACATTTTATACGTGTTTCATAACTTTAAATGAAAAACCTTCAAACTGAATTTCAATTGAATAACTTCAAAAACAGCAAAGTTACATACTAACCTCAAACCCCCGTTTTACCCCCTTAGGGGGTGAATTTTCAAAATTCCTTTCTTAGTGCTCCCTACGTTATAAAATGAATCCCTGTGCAAAATTTCAAGTTTCTAACCCTTATAGTTTAGGCCATGCGTGGATATGTCAGTCAGTCAGTCAGTCATTCAGTCAGTCAGCTTCTCCTTTTATATATATATAGAAGATGTAAATTTATTTTATTTATTTATACATATACACACAAAATAGTTTTACATTATAGTTATGTACACACAGTGTAATCATAAACCAAGTTAGGTTTTTCTGTACACTGCTTGGGTCCGTCGACAACTTGACATTCATGCCATTAATGTAGGTAGATGAACACGACGTATCGCGCTCGCATCCTTCATAAACGGTTACCCTCTTAAGTTTAGTATATTATTATGCCTTATGAATGATATACAGCATGTTTTTTTTTTATGTGATTTGACTATTGAGATTATATTATATATTTATTAAGCTTCAATTTCCCTAAAAAGTATTCTATAAGTTTATATTTTATGTTTTTACACGTTAGACCATTTTGTAACTGTTGTGGCAGATTGATTATTACGTCCGGTATAATATAAGCTAAGCGCAGTTTTCCATAAAAATTGGTGAAACTAGGTGTTATGAGTTTTTTGTATGTACTGCGTAGTGTCATGTTGGGCTTTGTATTATAATTTTGCAATTTTTTGTTAAAGAATTGTTCAATTAATAATGTGTATTTCACTTTATCGTGAATAGGTATTAGTTGACAATATGGGAATAGATCACTATAATCCTTTTGATATTGCACTCTTATCTTGTGGGGTACAATGGTTTTTAAAATTCGTATTTGGAGCTGGTAAATTACATCATATATGTAGGTACAGTGCCTCTGTACTACGTAATACAGGTCATAATAATTATATTTTATTAGGAAAACGTGTTAAATGTGGTGACATAAGTGTCAACACTAATTAATCATTAGTCATTAACAATGTAGTAAGTAGATATTTATCTATTTGTTACGGCCAATTTTCAAATCTTACTCAATTCGACTGTTCTAGAAGTAGAGCTATTTTAAGGGCTTATTAAAATTGAGTATCTTCCATTGAGTATTTAGTCTTTATTTGCTCGATAATTAGTCAACTTCTAAGAACAAAATAAATATTAGTAGGTAACATTTTATCGCAGCACTATTTTCTACTTCTTCAAGGTCCAATATTTAATCAGCAAATGCCGGAACATAAAGAATATCTGCTCGCGGCCGCCCGGCAGGCTAGATTTCTGTTACGTGCATTCAATATTGCAGCTCTATCAACCTGCCTCCTCTGGGTTCTGTACCCGATCATGCTATTTGTGCAAAGAAAACCGGCTGAATTTGCAATATGGCTACCCTTTGACGTCAACCAAAGTCCGCAGTGAGTTCAAATTTGCACGTAAACCATACATTTCATACCCTATAAGTACCTACTCATTACGTAATACCGAGACGTACCAAAACTACGTAGCATAGCAGATTAAGATTTTCATAATTTGTCTTCTAGCATAATAACGTGGTTATTTTACATATCCATATAATTTTACGTTACAAAAGATTGCTATTTCAGCTTAAGTTAGTTAAACCTAGCTACATAGCATTATGCTGAGGGACCTAGACAGAGTGGGAAATAGGGAAATGTAAAATAGGAGGTCACAATTACCTCTTTATTCATGTTGGACTATACTTACCTACCTATTTATATGATTAAGATCCACAGTAGGAAATATATCTAGAAGGTATCATAATTTGCAATATTATGTTTTTATTTCGGTAACTAATATTGATTCAATTGCGTTATCGTATCCAAAATTTTCAAGTAATTTTCAACATTAATTTTTTTTATAGTTCAATAGACTTCCATTTGCGTCTAAAATTAGAAGAAAGATGATACAAACGAGTACATATTACGCTTTTTTAAGTATATATGTGATTCATATCCCTACCTACAAAGTTCTTTTCGAGCTGATTCAAACCACCAGTCACTTTCCTTTCGGTCATAACATGCCTATGGTTGGCTTAACACTTAGTAACCAAATACTCATTATAATGCTATTTTTGTTCAGATTTTACTTCGCAGCTGTATACGTGTGGCTACAAACTTCATGGCTTGCTTACGGTAACACTACAATGGACGTTTTTATTACTTTTTTCCTCGCACACTGCAAGACTCAGCTCTTTATTCTCAGGTGAACAGTTCTCCTTATAAGTGTTTTATAAGCAATACATTAAAATAAAACCTTAACTGAATGTTTACAGACGGGATTTAGAAAACATTGTAGAAAATAGCAAAGAGGAAGCGGAAGAATCGTCAATGGATTTCAACAATATTTTGGAGATTAAATTAAAAAAAGTTTTAATGCATTACGCAGAAATTGTCAAGTAAGAGACTTTGTTTTTAATTATTATTCTTTATATTTAAGTATCTCTAGTCGTTTCCTCATCGTTTGAGCGAGGTTACTTCTGTCGGCTTGGTACACTTCGCCACTCCACGCAGCCTTAGCCATTCCAATACATGCTACAAGTCTACAAGTAATCAAGCAATATGACGTATAAACACACTTCAATGTGTCAGTAAAGTAAGATACAGATGCACTATGATACGTGCATATGTGCTATGATATGTGCTATGTACAGCACATTTCACAGCTATTTTGGAGAGGTAGGGCATAGCGAGATTGACCTCGCTCAAATTGAGCTGCCCGACTGGGGAAGTACCTCCTCCTTAGACTCTTTACATAAGACCGCAGTGAATCAACAATAGTTGTGTTTCTGCGAGTGGGTAAGGTTACCAGAGCTCGTTGGGGGAGTGCCTACTCTGACAGTTTCTACAGGGTAGGCATCGCGCGAGCGACACCATTGGTGTTGAAAACGTCTAGGTATAGGCAGGTTACGGTGACCGCTTACCATCATGCGGGCCATATAATGCTCGTTTGCCAACCTTTAGACATTTTTTTTTAATGATTTAACTTTAATTATCAAAAATAACTGTGGATTCGTTTGTCGCTTGTTATGAACTGCCATATTGTCATCTGTCACTACTGCCTACACCATTATCTGAAGTAAACGACATCGGTGGGAGGCGGAGAGTGGCCATTTTGTGTACGTACTTAGAAAGTACTATTTATTTGTTGTAATGTGACGCTTCTACGAATGGCTACGAATCTAGTGCGGACCTTCAGATATAGAAACTTCTACACAATGTTTTCCTTCGTAGCTTCAGTGAAGAGTAATTACCTAATGTCTACACACGCACATGGTGACGAAAAGTCAGAATTTGCAAGTAGGTACGTGCCTTCGTTTCGAATACGAGATATATGATTTAGCAGTTTGTGGTCATATATCCTGCAAGACCAGGTCACCTAACAACATACCTATACGTAAAAAAGGATAAAAAACTAGTTTTTACGGATTTTATTACGAATCCATCCATGGTCTCGAGCAGACTTAAACAGGAAGTCGTTATAATGTTCAACTGTTTGACGACCCAATTCGTGCAGCGGTAGTTAACACTGCCTTCTGTGCTATGGGTCCCGGTTTCAAATCCCGGTAGGGACTAATGTTTGTGTGATGAGCATAAACATTTTTATCCGAGTCATGGATGTATCTATGAATATGTATGTATGTATTTACAAAAAAAGTATGTATGTAGTATATCAACCAACTAGTATCCGTAACACAAGCCTCGTTGCTTACCTCGGAACTAGATGGCGCTGTGTCATAATGTGCAGAAATATTTATTTATTTTATAACTGTAAATTATTTTTTCATTGTCTAATGTTCGCGTAAGTCTGATACTTACGTGTAGTGTGAGAAGTCAGTATTTTCAAACATTATTTTTCTAGATTTGCAGGTGTAATCCAAAATGTATTTGGAGGAGCTATACTATACCAATTTTTAGTTAGCGGTTGGATAATATGCACTACAGCTTACAGAACGGTTAATGTAAGTCTATTAATTCTTGTAAGTAATATACGGACTATAAGCCTATAAGCACTCGCTATTCAAATTAAACACACTAAGTAGGCTTGTTATTGTTTTTTTTAGGAATATTCTATAAATAACATTTAAAAAATACTTTTTATGTTTTATAGTGTAATTTTAGACCAACAAGTAGTTGTGTCAGTTAGAAATCAAAACATTAAAGTACTTATCTAATATATAAAATTCTTCTGTCACGGGGTGCGTAATCGAACTCCTCCGAAACGGCTCGACCGATTTTGATGAAATTTTTTGTGCTTATCCGGTATCTATGAGAATCGGCCAACATCTATTTTTCTTCCCCCTAAAAGTTAGGGGTAGTCCACCAACCTCTATAATGTGGCAAAACAACGTTTGCTGGGTCAGCTAGTTAATATATAAAATTCTCGTGTCACAGTTTTCGTTGCCATACTCCTCCGAAACGGCTTGACCGATTCTCATGAAATTTTTTGTGCTTATCCGGTATCTATGAGAATCGGCCAACATCTATTTTTCAGCCCCCTAAAAGTTAGGGGTAGTCCACCAACCCCTATAATGTGGCAAAACAACGTTTGCTGGGTCAGCTAGTTTTATTATATTATTCTCTCTTTCATCGAAACCAAAATATTTTTCATAAATGGCGCTAGTTGTTAAAGTAAGTACCTACATAATAGTTTTGTAGTATTTGTAGTCTAGTTGTTGTGAACTATATAATAGTCAATATTCTAATATTATTAATATTCTCGGGAATAAAATTGATAATCTCTATATAAGTAAAGCAGAACGGATATTTTATTTTTACATGATGCGTGCAGAATGGAACTGACAAACATTTTATAATTGAGAGAAATTGTAATGTTTTACTACCCTTTAAATATTTTCGATGGAAGATACAAAGACGACACGAACTCTATTTATTACATTATAATGTTACAAAGATTACTTATTAGGTAGGTATATATTTGATTTGCATATTCCATCAGGGGATGTGGCCCCTTGCGACCGTCGAATTAAAGTTTAATTAGGGTTCTAGCCAAATAGAACGTAGATCAATAACAAATTGCGAGTCCATAAATATATCAATCACGCAAACCCCTCCCATAATCATAAGTTTGTACTTAAAAATCGTTACCATTCAATCCAAAAATTATAAATCCTAATCATTGAAAATCATTCGTGACAATTGCATGGGGACGATTTTTGCGTAGTAAAGAATTATAAGTTCTACTGTTAGGTATTGATACCTACTGTTCTATGTTTCTCTAATACTTAGATTTAGCAAACTTAATCCTCAAGTAAATGATTCATGTACCTACTTACGTACCCTATCCCTAATAAAGTTCTCCTGTGCATAATTAATTTTCTGTAGGTAACGTCTTAGATTTTCTCATAGCCTTGATCATGATAACTTACCTATATTCGCATAGGTAACTTATCATCATTATATAGGTACATAAATATGTCATATTTTTTATTATCAAGTAAGTAGGCATGGTCATGGGCATTTCATACATATTATTGTATGAAACATACATAAGTAAGTAGGTGCACATTGTAAAATAAAAGTGTTACTTTCTGTTGCAGATTGATCCATTATCAGTGGAATTCGTTTCAATGGTCATGTATATGGGTTGTGTTCTAATCCAATTGCTTCTATATTGCTTTTATGGAAACGAAGTAACATATGAGGTGATTTATTGGCATTTATATATCAATCTATTGCTGTCCACTGCTGGACGCCTCGATCAAAGAGCGCCTACTATCCCGGTCTATTCCGTTGCAATGGCATTTAAATTGATGTACCAATAGTAGGTACTTGTATCCAATCTGATTATTTATTTCTTTCAAGAAATTATCAATATCGCATACAAACGTTTACCCCCATTTTCGTCCTTTTAGGGAATGATTTCCGGGACAAAAACTATCCTATGTCCTGCCCCGGGACTCTAAATTCTCCATACAAAGTTTCATCTAAATCGGTTCTACGGTTTAAGCGTGTAGAGGTAACAGACAGACAGACATACTTTCGCATTTATAATATTAAAATAATGATTCATATGATATGAATAGGTAATAGAATTACAATATCATGCGAGCGGTACCCTTTGGTGAAATCATTTTTTGCTACTTCCATAAATGTATAAGATTAAAATAAATATCCATCTATTGATAAAATCTAACTAGAAACATGTTAGTTAGCATTTGGACGAAAGTGTTAAATATTAAAATGTACTAAACAAATTCAATTGTAGAGTGGAAAATTATTAGAATCGGCGTATAATATGAAATGGCAGGAAATACCTCTTAAATATCAACGTGCTCTGCTCATATTTATGGAAAGAATAAAGGGTACCATAAAACCTGTGGCAGGTATTTTGATACCACTGTCTATCAGTACTTTTATCTCGGTAAGCTTTTTTGTGATTCCTGGCACTAATAATATGTGTTTTATGAATAGAAAGAGGTACCAGCCTCTTTTTATTCATAAAACAACAAAATAGAACATTTATTATAATAGTTTTATACATTATGTTATTGGGTTATTAATTATATACATTTTGTTGTAGATTTTACGGAGCTCATATACATTCTATGCTTTTTTGAAGAATACAAACTAGAATAAAATAAGTGTGAAAAAAAGCAAATAGTTTCAAAAGCCTTTTATTCAGTTAGAAATTTTAAAAAGATAACTCTAAATGACAGCCAAGTGATGTGCAACGTAGTTACAAGTATCGATTTATTACGTTCATTTTTGTTATGTTATGTAGGGTAAAAAGAAAGAAGGGTACATACCTAAAGGGAAAATACTATAAATAGGTACTAAAAGTAGAAAAAATATTCAAAAGTGACATTTCTTTATTTTTTCAAAGAAGTAAAATTTATTCAGATATGTATATTTAAAAGTACACTCGCTAATATAACAAGGGATTTATAGCAATTTTTACTCACCTATACTCCAAGGAGTACAACTAAGTCAAAAATTACAAAATTAAAAATGTTTTTCTTGGACTCGTGCCACGTAGACTTAACCTTAACTTACCTTTATAAACCTACTATTCTTAATTTCTAACTTTTTTTTTCTCTCAAATCTTATTTTTCGTATGTTCTCTATATTTTTAAATAACACCATCAACTCTTATATTGCTTTTTTTCCATAATTTAAATATATTTTTTTTTTAAATCCATCGTAATCCGAATTTCAAAAGTATTCAATGTCGGAGCCAGGGGATTGCTATGGGGGCTTAAAAGTACATTTAAGAAGTCAAAATTTAACATAAAGCATTTCTTAATCGGTGAAATTTAAAATGCACAGGTACCTATTTTATATCTCAAAGGATGAAAAGTTCTTTCAACTCTCTTGCTATAACAGTTTTTTCTCTGAGTAGGTAAATGAAAATAATATTTTTAGTGAAAATGAAAATCATAATTATCGTTAGAAAAGTTTCAAAAATATCGATATATGTACCCCATCCTTTCACGTTTGGTTTGACATGACATTGTTTTTGACAGTTCATTTCCATGTATTCTGATTCTGACGATAGCGTGTTGTGAGATTTTGATCTTGGTTTTCATTACTTTCTTTAAAATTGTGAGAAGTCCAAAGTTATTGTCAACATGTTTCACTACTTACTTTCCTTTATGTTGATAAACAGCTATTATCAAAGTTTAGGGAACCCTATTCTACCAAGTGCTCCAAAAGAAATACTATCCAAATCACTTGTTACTCTAGCCAGCCACTGCGAGAATCCGTTTTTGGCTAGTCAGCTCAGAAGTAAAATAAAAGATTGTGCAGTATACGTACCGCCTTATAGCAAAAGGCAATTCCAGTGTTTGATATTCTATGACATAAACATGCAGTTGTGCTCAGCTGTGGCAACATCAAAATTGGCATTGAATAACGATTACCTCCCTATAATAAATGAGAAACAGGATGTGAATACTGTGTGTACGCAGGCCAAGGATTGGGTATTTACAAATATTACAGAATTTGTGAATTACAAAGAGTCAGCGGAAACATTCTTTAAACTACCAGCCACTTGCGGAGAGGTTTGTAGTGTTGAGGACATTCTGAATGAGGCAAACTTCTATTGTAAATACTACAAGTGGGGCTTGGAAATGTTGAAAACCCAACATCTGCCTACAATTGCTAACAATGCAAATAATGCACAAGTTCCACCTGGGGTTTCAGAATCTGATGTCAATGCTAAGGTGGATATTGCTGTACCAATTAATAGCAATCCACTAATGCCACATGATAGTAACACCAGAACATTGAATGAACAAATTAAGCAAACTGACCCTGCTGTTGCTAAAACTACTCCCCAAAAGATTGAGGACACATTTGAAGAAGATGAAGTTAAGTCTGAATCATTATCCCAACCAACTTCTAAGCAGACTCCAAGTATAGATGCTGCTGAAAAAATTGACAAAAATGATGATTCTGATGTAAATGTTAATAAAGAGGAAGATCCTTCAGTAGCTTTGCCAGAAAAAGAAAATGTGATTCCGGCTAATGATCATAGTAATAAGACAACTGTTGTTGCTGAAGAGAAACCAGCAGTAGGGATTGACTTGACTGTTCCCGAGTCTGGTAAAGATTTGCCTCTCAATGCTGAACAGAAAGAAGCTGTGTTGGAAAATCCAAAGCCAAAACAGATGAATGGTGATCCTGATGATTATGCAGGTAAAGTTGGTTCAATAAATTCTTTTTTATTATTCTTTACTCATTTTGCGTACAAAAATAATTAATTTTTGTACTTGAGTACTTAATAAATAATATTAGGTTTAGATACTGTTTTATTTAAGAGTAAATTTTATTTAATTTTAATTTAGTATGTTAAACAAAATGCTATGTCAATTGTATTCCTAGGCTTAGAAGTACTATTAGGCTTTTCAAATAAATTCTCAGCAGCATGTCAGTTTGACTTTGTGCCGAAACTGACAACATACTAATTAACTTTGGGTTTACATTAGTGTGTTTTGAATAGTGTGATGGTGTGTTATGTCATACTAAGACAATATCACCTTTATAAATGCTAATTTTATAGCAAATTATGTTTTTTAATGTTAGAAAGCTAATAAAGTTGCTAAGTCATATTTTATTAGCGACATGGTATTTTGTTAAAGTATATTCATTATCAGTTTACTTTAGTTAATATTATTTTATCATAGATTACAATAATAGATTACAATTCTACTTATGTTGAATACTCAAACTAATGGTTATGTAGAAATTAATTATCAGTTACATTTTATAATTATCTGAAAACAGATTTATTCACTACCTATGAGAAACCAGTTTTTATGTAAAAAAAAGGAAACATTACGGTGAGACATATAGGTACTTAGAATTTATTGACATTAACAATTGGGTATTATTTGTCCAATCGATGTTGCTATGTCGCCGTAAAGACATAAGTAACATAAAGAAAGAAAAAATTCAACACATCAGGCGGATACCTCGGTGGCTCAGTTGGCAGAGCGTCTGGAGTACCCATCCAGAAGACGCGGGTTCGAGTCCCGCCTGAGGTTGAATTTTTCTTTCTTTCTTAATAAAAATTTAAAAATCTTAGCTTGAAATAAGCTAATAAATACAAAAAGATTGTATAAAGGTAATGCAATATCATCCGGAATCTACTCGCTGTAAAGGGAGAATTCTGGGTTGGGCAGAATTGTCCAATCGATGTTGCTATGTCGCCGTAAAGACATAAGTAACATAAAGAAAGAAAAATTCAACACATCAGGCGGATACCTCGGTGGCTCAGTTGGCAGAGCGTCTGGAGTACCAATCCAGAAGACGCGGATTCGAGTCCCGCCTGAGGTTGAATTTTTCTTTCTTAATAAAAATTTAAAAAAATTTAAAAATTAAAAATTTTAAAAAAATATATTTGTTTTATCAATTGCTTTAGCAGTAAAATGAACTTAAACTATCACCAAAACACAAGATTTTTAATATGTTAATTTGATGTTTTAAGTAAGTCTTATGTGTCGCTGTGTTTTTGTAGAAGCTTTACTGATAAAACTAATAATATACTGGCAAAAATCAACAAAGTATAGATATAACATATAGACATAACATATAATAAGAAGAGATACAAGTGTGACATCTTCAATCCCTTTAATTTAAAATTAAGTACCTATCCATCCCTAATTTCGATTGGGTATTAGATTGTGAGATGCAGTCAAAACAGATTACAATAATAATTCTGATTAAAAAGAAAGCATTTATTGGTCTGCCCTTGATTGTGATTGGTTGTACAATTATCAGTTACTTGAAAGATATAGGGTATCAAAGAAAGTATTAATTAAACTATGTATTAATTCATAAACTATTGTTGGAATCATAATGATGATAAAAACGTTTTTAAGAAGTAACTTGATATAATTCTTTCTTATTCTCTAGTAATAAGTAATTCTCTTAAAGACAACACTTCTAAATTAATTATTAATTAAAACTTATTTATAATTTCAGACTCTGAAGGAAATGATGTGGGTGATGATGACGGTGAAGACCCTGGTTTGGAGATGAAATCGGACCAAGATGGGAACCAGAACTCATTTCTTAAGAACAAGTTGATTGTGCCACCTGTCCATGATGTGGATGTTTCACAAAAAGGTAACCAAGCAACAGAATAAAGCAATAATTTGATACATTTGGTGCAACATAAAGTTGTAGCTGTAGTAGTCTAGTTGTATGACCAATGGACTTGGAAGTCAAAAGTCCTGAGTTAGATCCCAAGGCTGTTACCACTGACTTTTCGAAGCTATGTGTATACTTATCCCATACTCAAATGGCGAAGGAAAGCATTGTAAGGGAACCTATTTAGGTTCCGTCAGGTACTCTCAGGCATGCACGCTTCCCGTACCATTGGGAGATCTTCTCAATGGTATATGAAGTCTGCGAACCGGTATTAGGCTAGTATGGTGGACTACAGCCTAATCTCTCAAAGAAGAGGAGACCTGTGCCCAATAGTCCCATATACATATATTCTGATGATGATCATTTGGGGCAAAGTTGCCATTTGCCCCAAATGAAGTTGGTTGGTGTCGTTTTTTCCAGATGATTTAATTTGCATTCTAATATTATATAGGTACTTCTAATCTGTTGTAATAGAATGCAATGTGTTATTAATTTCAGTACAGTCGATGTTTAAAGAAAGTAACAGCAACACCATACAAAAAAACCTATTGTTATAATATAATAATTGTTGTACTATTGTAACTGTGCTCGGTAAACACTAACAATAGCATTATTTATTTAATTATGTAGATAGTTATGCAATACATTTGATCATTAAAAATTAAATAATTGTGTGTATAAAATTAAACCTTAGTGCTTAATTTCAGCGATAATGGATGCATAGAATATCTGTCGAGTCTATCTATTTATCTCATTATAATATAATAGCATTACAAACAAGGCCACAAAATTTAACACAGGCACGAAAAATATAAAAATTACAGTTATTTTTTTAGGTGAAGGTATGATGAGTCATCATATGTGGAGGTCTTATTGTGAAGGCCATTGAGGTTAGATATACGTATTTATTAATGTCTACTGATTGAGCAGTGATCACTCATCAAATGTTAAATACTTGCTATCATAATGTAATTATGGATTGAGGAGTATGTGTTCTGAATTTTAATTGTTTTTTCAAGGTTGGTTTTATTTGGCAGAGCATTGCAATTTGCAAATAAAATTAATATTGATATGTATGGGCAATTGTGCATCCATTTGAGAACACAAGAAATGTTTATCTTCCGTAACTGTAATAGTACTTGTTACGGAGTATTAGTTTTTGCCATTGTGTGCTAGTGTACCTGTATTGTATAAACTCAAGGTATGTATGGAATTTCAGTGAGTTTATGTATGAAATTCTTAATTAGCAACTCAGAATTCGGGTTTGTGCCTGGTTACTGGCGAAAGATTCATCCTCTATGGGCACATTCAAAAATATATCTAGGCTATTTAATGACGTAACTATTGACGTCCTTATGAATACAAATTGACGGAATACAAAACAATACATACGAATAGTACTTACCTACGTCAATACAAATATTGTAAAGAGATATTACAAGGATAAAATATTTTGTAGTGTGCGTTTTTTCCGAATGTTTATTTTGTGTGTGGCAAAGTACCTAGTGGGTAGGCATCTATAATAATATGTTTTATTACATCTTGCGTTTTTTAAAAGTCTTTATATAATTATAACCATTGTTTGCTGGATTGACTCATCTGAGTGCTATGGATCACGATTTAATAACGTTTTGGAACAAATAAATACTAGAGACTGTGGTCAAATCTATACTTGAAGAAAAAAAATCTAAATGGTGGCTCCCGTTTTAAAAATGATACGCTAAACGCTACGCGTATATGGTAGTGATTTAAAGGTTAATTTAAACTATCTTCTTAAAAAAGCGTCCTTACAAGAATTTTAGCCATAGCAGTTTAAACTACGTTGTTTATATTTTTGTTCAGTTACGTATAGTATATTTCAGACAACTGTTTATTCAGGTGCGTACGTAGGTACTCAAATAGATTCATTTTCTCCTCTGAGAGAACGGGTTTTATTCTCGTGTAAATTTTATAACATTTCTCATGTAACGATAAACATATAAAATGGAGTCTTTGAATATCAGTAGGTAGGTATTGCGTATAGTGAAAAAATATCATGATTTAGTAATTAAATAAGGGGCAATAAAATATATGAGTAATAAAACATTTAGGTATATTTTTGTCTAGAACATTTTTACCTTAACATATTTTAATGTTCTACAGTTTTATTTAATAATATATATTGTGAATCCAGGTTTTTGTATTAGGGGGTATGTCTGTTGCCGTCAACTGGGTACGAATCGAAACTCCGAGCTGCTACTCAGAATTAATAGAAAAACCAAATAACACTTAATCAACATTGAAAACGAACCCAACACCTCTTGCTTAGACTGCTAAGCAACCTACTTCGTTGGTCTAGTCATCGTACAGTTACGATAATTATTGGAACGAAGTTCCTTATCGCGCGTTGCGAAAGGGGGCTAGACGGAAAAAAATAAGACGAAAAGTTGTAACGACACTTTTTGCTATAGTAAGCTATTGTAAGCCGTGCGGCGTGCGCATGTTTCTCTGTCTGTCTCTCTCTCTCTTATAGAAAGCAAGGGACACCCGGATGGAACGAAGTTCCTTTCGATTAATTAGTGAAGGAATTGTAAAAACGATCTTCGTTCCATCCGGGTGTCCCTTGACACCTCTCAAGTTTTTTATAATATTATTTTTATAATTCAGAAAATTGTATGTTTGTTTCCAGAATTTTTCCCCAACTCTATGCCTGATGGTTTCTCAGAGGACAATGACCATTTCTTCCCGTTCTTCATGACATCAGTCGTTCTGATGGTGTTGCTGTATGTCTTGTATCATAACAAGAGCAAAGTTAGCAAGGTGGTGAGTATTCAAAAATAAAATTGTTTATTTTTATCAATTACAATTATCTACTGTAAAGGTAGTCTATAAATAAATTAAAATTGAATAGAAGAATTAAGAATTGTATTGTAAGCAAAGTATGGTACATTATAGGTTATATAAAATCTGCCTAATAGATACTGCTATAAAATTAAATACAATACCAGTGTCATTTGTTCTATTGAACTGTGAATAATGTATCTATTGACTAAAATCAATAACTAAACTGACATGTTGTGTATGTCTGTAATTGACATCAAAATGTCTTATTTCCTAAGCTATAAATGTTTGTGTTTACGTTGTTGATGTGCCTTGAATTAATAAATAAACAAACCAGTGCAGAGAACACTACAGAATACTAATGTACCTTCGTACTTAAGGACCACATTTTGCCTGTTTCTAATTTATAAATCCCGTCAAGTATTTCACGTTGAAAACTAAGTGTATGTGTGTATGTTGAAAACTTATCACAGAAAACAGAGCCGCACGTTTGCTAAAACTGACGCAATTTTGACACGAAGTATATTTCTGAATATAAATTATATAATTTACTAATAAAACATTGCCCCACTACCATTTTCTCCTACATCGTAGTTCGGCTAATGTATACAAACTCTCTAGAACAACTACCTGAAGACTTTATTGTGATGAAACGTTTTTTAATAAAGTTAATACCTTCATGCTACTAATACGATTATGCAATTTATTCCAGTTCTTCGGCTTAATACTGGAAGGTCGTCAAAGCGGTCGCCGCCGCAACAGCCGAGGGCACGCGTACCGTCGCCTGGACACCTTGGAGCAGGCCATGAGCGCCAACACAGCTGCGCCACCCAGCAAGATCATATACTGAATAGCTGCTTAACACTTAGGTAACACAATAACATTCAAAGTCCTCGCTTAGAGAGCGCGCGGACTGCGATCATGTGAACTGTGCTGTTTAAATGAATCCACGCCAATATTGTGATATTTGTCTGTATAGTGAGATGCCATGAGAACGTCAGTGAACGTCGTAAACTCTTTATTTGTGTGGCTTTGTTGATGTAGCGATAGCCACAGTTCTTTATCTTCTTTTTGGCTTCTTGGTACGACTCGTTTTCTACTTTTTTTTTCAAGTATTGTATATAACTGAACAAACCTTAATCAATTTAATTTAACAGCTGTTTTAGAGGCCATAAAATCAGCATTCCAGTACACAGTACATTACTAACTATCCTAAAATACTTATACATTTTAATGTTCAATAAACAAACTATGGCCTATTACATCATAGCTACTGAATTTACCGAGTAATGTTCAAAGGCATATAAAGCATTTTAGGATTGCAGTCAGAAAAGTAAACTTATCAGCATAGAAAATAATTTGAAAATTCAATGCGCGTGTTGATACGCGTCATTAACGCAGTTCACAGATTACACGGGCGCAGTCTGCGCGGGTAAAGTGGATTTATGATAGGGACAGACCTTCTTGTCTTAGTTTTTAATCAATTTTCTTTTATAAAGCAAGGATACTTCGTTACTAACCACCATTACGTCAATATTGTTCATTCCCATTGTTATAATGTTAGAAAATTATAAAGTCATTAAGTATAGAACTCATTACAGGTTTTTTTTTATAATAGTGGTGTAGTTTTATTAATTTCCTGCACCGTAAAACTTTTTTTCTAACGTCTAGTCTTTGCCTTATTGAGAATACAGGCGCTATTTTATAAATTCATTTATTTATCTTTGTTTTATAGATAAGTAATTGGCCAGTAGTACTTCATTATCCGACTGTTTAGGTGTATCTATGAGCCTCCTCTTTCATATCAACCGTTAGACGTCCACTGCTGGACACAGGTCTCCCCAAGGATCTCCACAACGACAGGACTAACGGTCATTTCTCTTAAATTAAAACTTGGTTTATCCAATATGTTGTAAAAATAAGGAATTGTTGCTATAATTATAAGGAATCGACACCCGAGATCGAGCTCCGAGCAATTTCTTTTTTATTTCTATTAAGCAACTTCGCCTTTTTCGTTTATGTTCCCATAAATCAAATAAGGTCGTTTAATTAAACTAGGCTTATTTTTATTTTTCTTATCTGTGTTTTACTTAGTAACTAAACTACTAAGATTCCGAGTGTGAGGTTTGTTTGAAGGGATTGTGTAAGAAAATATAAAGTGGGTATAGCATGCGCACGCGACAAGGCAGCGTCAATGCAGCCAGACATTAGTATTATCACTATAAATTCGATATGCTTACAAAACATGCACCAAGTGCCTGTACGTATTTAAGACATTGTTATAAAAAACTTCTGCAACTTCATTAAGGGTGACAAGTACAACAATACTAGGTTAATAAAATCAACCATATAATAACATACAAATCTCATAACCATATTTATAATTTTATGTAATCTGTGATTAAGAATTTATGTATAGAGAACTAGCTGACCCAGCAAACGTTGTTTTGCCACATTATAGGGGTTGGTGATCTACCCCTAACTTTTAGGGGGATGAAAAATAGATGTTGACCGATTCTCATAGATACCGGATAAGCACAAAAAATTTCATCAAAATCGGTCAAGCCGTTTCGGAGGAGTATGGCAACGAAAACTGTGACACGAGAATTTTATATATTAGATTTATTTTTAAAGAACTTGCGAAGTTTCACTTATTCAGGAATATTAAAAGTAGAAAATTTATGTTTTAATTAGTTCCTAAAAAATTAGTTCCTAAAAAATTGCACATCTAAATTTTTCAACAAATTCATAAGTTTTTATATGGTTACATGACCAATCTTTAAACAGACCTTTGCTCCAATTTTGATAGTATCTCATGACGCTATATTGTAATACGTTATTTTTGAAAAATAAATGCATTTTGTGTACCTACTGAGGTATATATTTCTCTAAATCTAAATAACTGCATAAAAGTAAGAATGTACATTTTCGCTGCACAATAAATTTGGTATCAACAACTACGGCGAGAGTTATCGCTGATCGGGAAAGTGGTGAAGTTATGTAAAAGAAAACAGGAAGCATTTCTGTAAAATACATAAAGTGTTTTTGCATTTAACATCAGAAATACCAGCCTCTGCCTGATAAATCATTCCATTCTAAAAACACACTGACGACATTTAAGATATAACTAGAATTTTAATTTGCGACTATTCACCATTCTATTAGGCAAATTGACAAAAATAAATTGATTATTACGATTTATTATGAACTAATTACGTACCTATAACCAAACATAACATTTTGTAACTTAACATTTTATGCTAATATATTTGTCTTGTTTTAGACAGCCTCAGCGATTATTAGTATCTGTAACTTATATACATATTGGAACATTAAGTAAAATTAGCGGTAGGTATATAGGTTTTGGACCTTACGTTGAATAAGCGCGAAAAGTGGTCTGCCACTTAACATGCGATTACCCCTCATTAAACTATTGTCACCGTATGTAATGGACATGGATCCTATCATATATGTATGGAAATATTCCCGTGAATAACTAACTAAAACACTATGTGTAAATTATGTAAATACCCATAACTTTGAATATCATTGTCTGTATTTTATGATTGGGTAGAATTCTGACTTAATTCTGGTACCCATCTTGGTTTCGGTTGTGAATAGTAGCAATATAGAAATTAAGGTAATATCTACTATTATAATGAGTATTATAACAGTTGAAATTGTCATTTGTAGTTACACAATAAATTTTAAGTGACACGTGATTTTGTTTGATTCTACGAAATTTATGATTAATTAGTGTTCTAATGTATCGTGACCTGTAAGGACTAAATATAAGATTAGATTTAATTAACTTCACTTGGTATTTATAATAAAGTTTAAAAAATATATTGGGTATTTTATTTGCATGCAACTAATTACATTAACAGCTGGTTAGGTACTAGCTGATTCCCGCGACTTCGTCCGCGTACAATTAACGAAAAAGAAATGTTCATATTAATTCACTTCGCCCGCTCCCGCGTTCTTAAGTCACGCAGTTTTAGTACCGCGGAACCCTAATTCGTATTCTTTTTCTTAAATTAAAGCCTAAGTTGCCTAATTGACTCCTTAAATCATTAGCCATCTGCGAGTGAAAGTCAAAAGCTCTAAGGAGTAGAGTAGTAGTAAGAGTATATTCTAACAATGATGTTAAATAATGTCTAATTATGCAAAATTTGAAGTGGATTACGCCAAGGAATCGCATTGTCCCATACAAACACGAACCACTCTTTTCACTCTCTTTGGGGTGAACTTGGAAAAATCCTTCTTATTGGATGCCGACGTCATACAAAGAACATAGCCTCCAAGTTTCAGTTCTCTACTATCAGTAGTTTAGGCTGTTTGGATTTTAAATATGACGGCGCATGCGTGCGCCACATCTGCGACGAATCGCTTGTAATCTGCCCGAATAGTGTGCCCTAGTATCTGATTATAATGAGAAGTCAGAAGCGATAATTATGATGCCTCCTGATTGAAAATACGCCCACAACAACTGAATACATGATGAATTCTGATGAAGGCCTTCCTGCGCCGACAAATATATAGATTAACATTATTATTTTCTTAAGAGAACTCCGCTGTTGACTCGAGTAGGTAATATTTGATTGCTCAAGGTTACTTTTTTAACTTGTCGATGAGGCGCGATACCTGCAGTGCCTTCATCCTAGAAAAACAAGTGTCTACAGAGTATCTACCTTAATATGTTTTTGGCTGCTGAAAAACACACATGCAGTGTTTTGACTCACGTAACGCGAGAGCGGCGCAAACGTGCCTGGCGTGTTTTCATATTTTGTGCTACGACTGGGCGGCAAAACACGCCCTGCGTGTTTCTAACATCGCTACGCCAGTGCGGATTACGCGCGAGGCGTGTTTTAAACCGACTTCAAAAAAGAAGGAAGTTTTCAATTCGACCGTATTTTTTATCTTTATTACAATATAATATATTGTTCTATATTTTTTTATCTTTCTTTCGTAGGTATTTAATTCTAATCAGCTTTAACGAAAAATAAATCGACATAATATAAGATGTATTTACCTTTATTTATTAATTAGCCTTAATTTAAGTTTCAAAAATTTAGTCAAGCGTCTAAATTTTCTCTCAAAACGGTAGAGCACGTAAAAAAAATTGAATGCACGAGAGTGAGTGGATTGCATTAGCATTGCGGACAATAATCGCGAATATCTTCAGAGGGGCCGAGTGTAATAAGTTTTAACAAATTTAATAACAAACGCCTTCATAAAATTCGAAGAAAACATAGTAAAATATTCTACAAAGGATTCTGCGGTATTAACAAATACACATCTGCGTTTTAATTTAGAATAAATAACTTAGTAGGTGATTGTTTTGCACAAAATATATCGTAAAATAATTCTAAGTACCCAATTGTTTTATGCACTCAAAAATAAAAGACAATGAATGGTTACTATTACTACTATTATTATTATTACTATTACTATATATGCGCTCCCACACCAGGTGTGTTTTGGCCGCACTGTTGGTCGGATTACAAAATGTGTTACGGCCGTGCGGGCGCTCACGCCAGGCGCGTAAATAGCCGCACCGGTAGGTTAGCGCGCGCTATGTTAGGCCGCAGCCAACGTGTTAACGGTAGCAGTATTTCAATGTAGTCCCATAGTGTTATCAAATCATTTATGTATGTACACTGTCAAGCAGAACTTGTTTGAGTAGTCAGCATTCATCTTTCCAAAAATTCAACGCCCTCTCTTGTTCTGCTTGTGGAGTGTTCACTGTTCAGACATCAGACTCATGAAAACACGTGGTCGGATTACTTTTGTCGCAACAATCTAAGAGAGATGACGCTAGTAGTGTATTTTTTTAACCTTCGCAATTTATAGAATAGTTAAGTTTCCTGCGATTTCATTCGTATGAGATACAGGATTTTCGCGATACTAGATAGATGGTCCAAATTAATCGAAATGTCTAGACGTTGAATCGTGGAAGCGCAACAAACAAACATGTTACTTGCGCACTCAAATATTAGTGGACAGTCTTTCAATCATTTGATAAAAAAAGTCATCCGATTGTTACATAAAAAAAAAATATACTTACGCGTTGACTGGAAAACTTTCCAGAGTCAAACAATTTCATCTAAATACGTGCCAAAAAAGATTCCGACAAATTCTAGTTTTATTTAAAATTTATTTTACATACAAACTTTATATCTTACTCTTTTGCTGGCTGTGCTTCCGTATGCCTATAGGTACCTACATCCTACATACAAGCATAGGTAGGTACGTTTTGCACGCCCCGAACTATTGGTCTTGTATTCACAATAGGATTTTAATATTAATTATAAGTAGACCCTATTTAAATGTGAGTTCTGCTTAATATTACGCACATTTAATATATTATTAATGCACACTTAATATATTATTAATGATTACTTTGACTATAAGAGAAATCTACACTGACCTCGTACACTTATTTCCGGAATATTGTACCTACTGCATCAAAGATATACCTTACTTTGCCTTATTCTTCTCTTTAAGATCAACTTCTTGCATCAACTAAATTTCATAAATGTTTGTAAAAGTTAAAACAATATATCTTAAGTATCATGAGACCATAGATTAATATATTTGCGGGGACATGAGACGTATGAAAGTCTTTCTATCTGGAATTACAGCCCAGTTGTAGGTATACCCAACTTTTGCGTTCTAATATTTGACAATGATATCAGATTCAATCATTCAATGTCAAAAAGTAAATAGCAATATTATAAAGGTAAAATTTAGCGTCAAATCCGGGAAACCAGAAAATTTAACTACAAACTGGAAGTGAAACACTAGAGGTTGACTAAGTTTATTTCAAGTAATTTAATTCGGATTGTCAAAGAAACATAAAGAAAGAGGTTACGAGGGGGAAACAAACAGCGGAGTTATCAAACAGCCATACAAACTGTATAACGAAGTCATAGGTTGAAGGAAGTACGGAGTTTGATAGATCCCTTTAAGCCGGCTCTGTTATAATAACAGAGGGGATTGTTACAAAATCAATTTGTGTTCACTTTAGTAGGCATTTATACCGTCTAAATGGGTCGTGGTCTATTTTTCACCATGATTATACTGAAGCGTCATATGAGGGAACCACCTTCTTGTTGTATGTGGTTTTATGTTCCAAATAATATCATCCTACAGACCTTCTCTAATAGGCGTTATTTAAGATATTTGATGCAATATGATCTGCATCCCGTTTTGTTATAGGTAAGTACTAAGTAGTCAAGATGCATTGATTTAGGAATCTATAGAAAAGGAACAAATAAGTAGGTCATTCAACTATAAAGTGATATCGATCTCTACTATCTTATACTTTTCTTGTAGTTCATCTACACTAAGTACTTAAAATGAATTAATGATCACTGATGTACCTAAGGCAGCAGTACCTGCGCATATAAAATCAGCTAAAGTAGTAGTTAGTTGGTTAACGTAAACTCCCAATGTTGCGAGATCTTGCCTTGCATAACCAATAATAAATGTCGGTTCCATGAATTTCGTGACATCGATCACTTTGGATAAATTCTTACTCCGAGTGCGGCGTGAACTTGAGAGTATTTTTTTTTTTTTTTTTTATGGAAATAAGGGGGCTAACGGGCAGGAGGCTCACCTGATGGTAAGTGATTACCGCCGCCCATGGACATCTGCAACACCAGGGGACGTGCAAATGCGTTGCCGGCCTTTCAATAAAGAATATACTCTCCTCTTGAAGGTTCCCACGTCGTAACGGTTCGGAAAGACCGCCGGCGACAGCTGGTTCCACAGAGCGGTGGTGCGAGGCAGAAAATGCCTTAAAAACCGCACTGTTGTGGAACGCTGGACATCGAGACAAAATGGATGGAACTTTGAGTTCTGGCGCGATGTCCGATGGTGAAATTCAGCGGCCGGGATCAAACCAAACAATTCCTCGGAACACTCCCCGTGATAGATGCGGTAGAAGATGCAGAGTGATCCAACATCTCTACGCAGAGCCAAAGGATCAAGCCGATCGGAAAGAGCCTGATCATCGACAACTCGAGCCGCCCTTCGTTGGATTCGGTCAAATGGAAGTAGCTGGTACTGGGGGGCCCCCGCCCAGAGATGAGAACAATACTCCACGTGGGGCCGGATCTGCGCCTTCTAGAGATTTAGGCACTGCGCCGACCTGAAGTACCGTCTCGCCTTGCTGAGCACACCAAGCTTCTTTGAGGCCAATTTGGCGTTACTTTCCAGTTGACCGCGGAACTGGACGTTGCTCGAGATGTCGACACCAAGTATTCCGATGCTGGCTGTGGCGGATAAGGGAGTGTTCTCAAAATTAGGAGTTACGACGAATGGTGACTTCTTAGCGGTTAACGCGCAAACCTGTGTCTTTTTGGGGTTGAATTGGACTAAGTTAAGTCTACCCCAGTCCGAGACTTTGGTGAGCAAAGACTCGATTTCAGACACAAGACGCATTCCCGAGAAATGTTTGCTCGGCCAGTGTACACGGCATCCACAGTGCTGTCGTCTGCATAGCAATCAATGTTGCTGATATGCAGAAGAAACAGGGTAGGAGACAGGACACAGCCTTGTGGAACACCAGCATTGACAAATTTAGGATCAGAGGATGCACCGTCAACGACGACCTTGATGCTCCGATCTGCCAAAAAACTGGTGACCCAGTCGCACAATTTCTCGGGAAGCCCAAAGGAAGGCAACTTCGACAGAAGCGCTTTGTGCCACACCCGATCAAAGGCCTTCGCCATGTCCATACTAGCTGCAAGCGCTTCTCCCTTGCTCTCAACTGCCTCCGCCCATCTATGCGTTAGGTAGACTAGAAGATCACCAGCTGACCGACCCCGACGAAAGCCGTACTGGCGGTCACTAATCAGCTGGTGCTCTTCCAGGTATCGCAGGAGCTGGCAGTTAATAATGGTCTCCATTATCTTGGAGAACAAGGAAGTGATTGCTATAGGCCTGTAATTGGACGGATCCGAGCGATTGCCCTTTTTAGGGATCGGGTGCAATAAGTATAAACGAGGTTAGATAATAAACCTACCATTTATTTTATTGGCAAACTTTGGTTACTTTATTTTGATGAGTAATTAAGTATATAATATTAAACAGATTCAATAATAATTTCTTATACGGTACGTACATAAATGTAACAGCTGAAAGCCGCTTAATTTTTGTGGTTGTTAGATTCGTTCAATACCTATTACGCTTGCCATAAATTCCATTATGTCAATCAAAATAGGATATCATTATAAATTATAATTTTTCATCCGATTTTGATTCAGGCAGATTTGAATTTGCTTCATAACCATAATCGTTGTTGTTATGTATAAGTATTACCTATTACGAGAAAGAATTGAAAACATTATTATTGTTGAGTATGCATGTATGCAGAGCTCTTTTTAGGCTGTCGGTCTTAATACACAACTGAAAATTGAACTGACTTCGTGATTTTTTCCTGCGCTGCCATTGGGAAAGCCTAACTTAAAGGGGTCCTAATTATTTATAGTGTTGTAACTGCAATTCCATCTGCGTAAAAGTTTTAAATAAAAAACATCATGTTATGTAGGTACCTACCTACATACAGCGCCTTAATTAAGAAGTGAATGTGGTGGCTAAACTTAAATTATGGGTTTCATCATCATCAACATCAGCCTATATTCGTTCACTGCTGGATGTAGGCCTCCCCTAGTGAACGGCACAGAGCCGGAGCCCAATGGCGGGTTTAGCAACAGGTAAAATGGATTATGTAGTCCGAGTGTTGCCAGACACAAATAATAACTGTAATAACACTGCGTGTTAGATAGGTTCATTATTTCAACTTTCTTATATTGTCATTTTAGTTATGATATAGAGGTCGTAAGACTTTCAAGACAATTTTTTGACAGCACCACTTACCACACATGATAGCTCATGTATCCACCGGTAAAGAATACGGTCTTCAAAATTTCCGAGCTTTTAAAATTTGCACTTTTAATTTCCATTCCCATCCTGTTTAATAGGCAGATTCATTGAATTTATAATATCGTATCCTCATAATTAGCTACGCCAATGTCAAGAATAATATCGTTCAAATGTTTTTAGAGGGATTCTACTAATTAATTCTGGACGTGATTTGCCTGTTCTCGAATTATTTAACCTTCAGGGTGAATGCGTATCCGTTCGAAAGTACTTTAATAAAAATTTAAAGGTTATGAACCAACTTGATTTAATATTAATTAATAATTTACCTAGTAAAAGGACTGCATTGTATGATTTGTTTTATGTATTATAATTATGTAGGTATCTTTAAATATTAATATATATTGTATTTGTTCATGTATATTGTACGTAGGTAGGTATAGTTAAATATTTGATTCTGAAATCTTAGAATCTTGTAATCGCTAAGTAACTGCTACCTAAGTAAGTAAGTTGGGAGCCAGGTATCAATTGTAGTTTCGTCTGTTTTCAGTATTTTTTTTAATAAACGCTGTGAGGAACGTAGCCTACATTTAAAATAAAAAGGGTGAGTATTAATTATCTGGCATCTTATACCTTTCCTCATCAACTTGCGTAAACAGCTATCTTTCTAACGAAGGTAGAGCTAAAAAGGGTATTAGGATAAAATGTTTAAAGGTTCAGTCTTGCAGATTATAATAATCCAATGTAAATTTTCAGCCAGACGCTCCGGCGCACTGGACTACCCCAAATTAATCTCGGCTATACGACAAGTGCCTCTTAGGCCCTTTTGAAATGAAAATGCATTTCCGTGTTAGAGTACCTATAGGCATGACTACGAAGAATAATTGATTACTTTGCATGGCGCTTGTATTTTTATTTATTATTATATTTTGTGACATTTCGTTAATTTTATTATTATGTGATGTTATCAAATTGACAATTTTATATGGGAATATCTAACTAAAATAAATGGATTTTATTTTATTTTATAAGTGTTTTCTAGTACTAGTTTATTTTATTTTATAAGTATTTTCTAGTACTAGTACTGTCTGCTTCACTGGTCTAGGGATTGCCGTTTTTACCACGAATATCAAGCATAACCACAAACAATTTGGGTTATAAGATTTTTCTGCTTGATTCTCAATAGCAGTTCAGAGTTTCGTGTCCGTTTAATAGGATTATACATTCACTGTACCTATATGGTATACTGTGATACACATGTACCTTCAGTACATCTCTTCCTTAAATGTTAAGGGATATATAAAGGGATAAACTTTAACTTAATTTCCAAACTGTAGAATCAGAGAACAGCAATTAATACCTAATCGCCCTGTCGGCAATACTTCTCGAAACGTATCTATCTATTCAGCCGGTGACACCCATTGCTGAGTAAAGGCCTTTTCTCTCAATTACGCTGTATATAACACGAAACGTATATTATAATTATATTCCTTTGACTACCTACTATTAGTTAAAGGAAGCCCACGTGCCTTACATCTAAATTCTGGGTTTTTAATGCATGTGCCACATAGTTATATTGAATTTCCATCAAAACGTAAACAGTTTAAGCTTGACTTGATAAGTTAGGGGTGATCCTTTGCAATGCAATTTTTCGCTTCCTGCTTGACATCATTCATGAGATTATGCGAATCAATCAATTTGCTCACTTGGAAATTTGAAATATGGTAATAGCCAATTTTGTATCGTATTTCAATTTTATGATAAATATTACCTGCAAAATATAATAATATATTAATCAGGGCGGGTCGCTACCTATTCCGGCATCCAACGGGTGCAATGGATCTCATCAACAAACCCACTCTACCAGACCGAATCAAACTTCGCAGGCAGTGTAGTAAAGTACATAGGTACCTACACAAAATCATGAGAATATTTCCAGCCATTTCTGAGGAATTTAGAGTCATAATCTATTAAGGAAAATTATGATTTCATCATTTTCCTAAGGGTAATTTTAATAAAAATTCTATCTCTATAGACACTTCATTTTATTTCCTTCGATGTAAATGGGTCTATTTAGGTTAATTGCTAGTAAACATAGACCGAAATGCGACACATACATCCCCTGCAAACTGACAGAATGAATTTACGGAAATTTATACCCGTACGCAACGGCTAAAAGCCGGTTATCGTCTTGCTTTCGTGGGTCGCACCTAAACTGGGATATTTCTCAATTAACTACAGTATTTTATGTGTACACTAATATGAGTAAAGAAGATACTTTATCAAAAATAAGTATATTGCTTTGCATCAAAGTGTCATTCCTTTACCTACGGGAAGTAATGGAAGCTTACCAATAACTCCTTATTCTTTAGACTTTAAAGCGTAGGTGCAAGCCACACCTGGAGGACGAACCGGGGTCAAACAGTATATAAGAGAGGGAACAGTAAGTGGTTTTTTGCATTCAATCGTCTGATTTTGACACGTTGACATAAACCATACATGTATGTACGTGTATAAAGAGTATTTAGAATATTGCGTGTTTTTCAATATACTTAAGTTACTGTGCTTATAATTCATTTTTCATAAAATCAAAGTCAAAATATAATTTATTCAAAGTAGGCCAAATTTAATTGGCTCTTTTTGAACGTCGACAATAAAGACAGCCCCAAAAAACGCCCGCCTCCTAGTATTTTTGCTGGGAAGAAGATATTTAAAAGTTGCAGTTTTAGTATAAGTCAATATTTCTTCTAAGCTATCGGTGCGTTCCAGTAGACAGTCCCTTTTTTTTTTTTTTTTTTGTTTACGGGGTGGAAATCCTCTTGGATGTCCCCCGCCCCGGGGAGGGCGGGGGGGGTCTGTCGGACTCTTACCGACTAAAACCGAACCCCGGTGTTCCGACTCGCACCTGCGCCGGGGGCCTCGGGAACTGAATATTCGTCCGCTGCCCCCGGCTGGTGATGGCCCGCCTGGCGGGCCCCGTCTCGGGGGGAGTTTAGGGTACTCCCCCCCCTTACATCTCTCACTGGTGTGAGGGGCGCGCGTGGAACACTACGCACTACGCAACACTACTCGAAATGCTCAGGTTAGGTAGAATTATTCAATAAATAATGAATAAATTGGAGTAGGTAGGGCGGCTACTGGTGCGTGGTACCTACACGTGTCCGTCGATATAACAGGCTTACCATAGCGACGTAATAGAAAAACATGACCTATAAACATATTTTCTTTGTTTGATTTCTATTATACCAGACT
Source organism: Craniophora ligustri (assembly GCA_905163465.1). Taxonomy (NCBI): domain Eukaryota; kingdom Metazoa; phylum Arthropoda; class Insecta; order Lepidoptera; family Noctuidae; genus Craniophora; species Craniophora ligustri. Next base: position 7,947,801 of record LR990965.1, on the reverse strand, counting down.
GTAGTATAAAGCTGGATTAGATACGTGATCTTTATGGCGTTAATAGCATGGCGCTATAAAAAACCGCTGTCATGAAAGTCTCTTATCAGCTACAATCAGGAGATTGTTTAATGTTTGGTTATTTTCCTTTCCTTTTTTAGAGTTTAAATAAACTGACTTTTTTATAGATGAATATTCGGAAAGGTTAAATGGATATTACTGTTCATTCGAACTTGTTTTATTCGTCCAATGGCATCACTTTTGTAGGTTCGATTAGCTATGTATAACATATAGACTCTATTAGATACCATAAAAGATTTGATCTTTCAGATGACACAAATAAATAAAAATATTATTAAGAAAAATAATCCAAACCATTCAAGATGTGCTAAACTCGTGATCAATTTAGCAACATCTTGTCATTAATGAGGCATGTGTAAACTCATTACAAATACTTTAAAAAGATCTTTAAGAAAATATGAAAACAGATACAAATTTGAACATAAAAAGCAGTTAGCTGTTTTTAAGCAGTAAATAATTTAGTTTATTTAAATATTTATAAATAAATAATTTACATAAAATAAAACACCTAAAGTAAGTAAGTATACCTATTGTAATGAAAATTATGTAAAATTTATAGCATCAAAAATGTTCTGAATAAAATAATACTACTTACATGATTACAAAAGATCGCGAGATTTCGTCAAAATACTGAGCTTACAATTTAACGAAGAATCTTTATAAAACATGTAAGTATTTACTTATATGAAACATACTTATACTTAATGAAATATCTTTTAACTAAACTTCTTCAGCTCGATTTCTGGTATTTTCTATGGAAATACAAAAATTTCATCTTTCCGCGTCAATTCAACCCGGCAAACAGTTATCAAAAAAGAACACGCGTCCTTTATCATTCGAATTAAGCGCTGTTTTGGCAAATTCAGTGACTAGGTATATCATAAAATTTGTTTTTGTGTAACAAATAAAATGTTAAAGTTTCTTCGTCAAGCCCAGAGCAGGAGATTTAAGCGTTTAGTTGAGGTAGTATGATATGAGAAGAAAACGCCATGAGCTGCATAAGTATAAAATTTGAATGGGCAATGTCCATGGGCGGCGGAAGTCACTTACCATCAGGTGACCCGCATGTTCGTTTGCCCCCTTTTTCACATATAAGATTTAAAGAGGACGCCATATCTCAATAATTAATAATGTATCTGCGTAAGTTATAATGGCTATAATCATATTTTACGTTTCATATCCAAGCATAAAACGTCAAGTACAAGACATTTATATTCACGTAAACTAAGGGCATAAACCTCAATGAAATATTTTGTTCACACAATCCACTTTCGGCAAATTGGTATCAATTTCTATTATGAAACCTCTCTGGGTTACCGATTGCGGTTTGAGGGTGAAGGCCATTATCATTGACCCGGATTATAACTAAATTTATAAACTTTAATGACTCCCATATGATATGTTAGGGGTACCTATGTCATTTTGGAAGTTTCACTTTGGTTGCCGTCCTTCGATTAAAAGTTATGGCGAATAAGACTGTACTTATATGGTATTAGGGAGAATTTAAGTGTGAATGTTGGTAGGTATGATAAGTTTCAAAATATTACCAGTTTATATTACGTGGGAGCTAAATAATAAAATTGAATCATATCATTTTGTACACATTGTCACCCGCATTTGCTTGATATAAGAAGTTGTAAGCAGGTCGCTTATTCTAAACCTTTAATTATATGTACCGATTGGAAGTGAAATTCCCAAATGGAACATGTATATGTATAATATTTATATCGTGTGAAATCAGCAAATATATTCTCTATTACGCATAATATATGTACATATATATGAAATAGATCTGAGCTTTCAAAATAGTCCAAATCATATGAAGGATAAAAAACATTTGAAGTTATGTATGTATGAAATTATACCATTCAAATTGTTGTAAGCATCTAAACATATGCATCATTACGCCTTAAAGGATTAAGCAGGGCACCCGGGTACCTACATCTCGGCCTAATTGGATTACGTCGTTATGCTTTTAGGTCCTCTGTAATAAGAAGCGTGCTTATTGCCATTAACCGGGTACAAATCAAAACACTGAGTTTCTTCTGAGATTTTTAGAAAAACCAATTACATGTAGCTTGAACTGGAAATATAACCAAAGACATCGCGTTCAATAGTCGCGTTTGGGACCACTAGATCAACGCAGCAGTTTATTTTATATATACCTACTTAATCTAACCAAAATTTTTTTCCCTGTGACCCACATCAACGGGATAATTTTTTAGGATGTTGATCACGCCTATATAAGCTACAGATACCAAATTATACGTCTACTTTTCACCAGAATCCGTTCAGCCTCTTAGTCGTGATTTAGTGACGAAAATCCATCCAGTTCTTCGGAATGATAATCTATTACTAAGATTTATTGTAGGTTTAGCATTATTTTTACCTTGGTTGGTTTTATTTTTACAATTTTACGACAATTGATCCTAAAGGACAGAAACTCTTTTCGTCTTTAGCGAAAACGGTTTTTAATATAAAAAAAAACTGATAAGTAGGTACCAAACAAAAAAGGTCCTGAATTATTGTATTTGCCTATTTATTTATTGAATTATTAGGTAGGTTTGTTTCGTATTTTGTGGATACGGCGCATTAAAAGGTCCCTTTTCCGTCGGATCATTGCATCAATAATGAGGCTTGAAATTACACGAGTCATTTACCTAACTTATGAATACTACCCGACGTTTTGTGAACTGTGAAATAGCCATGTGTTTGATCAACGAATATACATATTTTACTAGATAAAAGGTTTTAATTTTGAATGTAAAACTGCGATAACTTTATTTAGGCAATATTTTCAAACCTATTCCAAGCCCTTGGGCTGACTTAATCAATTCCGGTTTTTATGATGCAATTATTTAATATCCCCAGATACATAATATTCGATTTATAGCTTAACATAAACGTCTTGAGATCCGAAGCTCTACTCCGAAGTTCTTATATCTGGGATGTTGTACGGTATAAAGTAAGTATTTTATCAACTCAGTCAAGAGATGTATGAGCCTATAATAAAATTGACTACGTTCTTTCATTTCAATCTCCGGATAGGTTGCAAGCGTTGGCGAAAATTGATGCTGTGGAGAAAGACGAATTGATACCATTCCCTATTATGTTTCGCAATTCCGTGTATTTCCACTTTAGACGTATATAGCCCGCTTACTAATTAGTAGTATTAGAGTACGAAGAATTAAAAGAACCTTATCTGTGCAAGGTACTTTTAAGGAAGAAAATAACGTAAAGTTGGATACGACCCCTCACTAATACCCACGCATTTAAGAATGCTGAAGTCCTAATTGTTTTTTTTTTTCAACTTAAAAACACATGCATTATTATTTTGATATAATTTGTGAATGCATTTAGAGGTATTGTAGACACTAATATAGATGATGCAAGTACATTTATTTTGTGTGCCAGTTTTTATAAAAACTTAATTTAAAAATATTTACTTTACTGTATCCTAAATACTTGTCAAGTCTTTAATCCTCTATAAGATTTTATTCTCTCTATAATTACGCAATAAGTTGATATTAACATGTGACAATAAACATTTATTATTTATTATTATTATTATTTATTTATTCATACAGGAAACTTAGGTAAACATAGGTAGTTCAAACTTTAATTGTTTCCTGTTATGAGGCACTCCTTACTAGCATATATATTCTGTCTTAATAACACAGACAGCATTAGGGAGGGCAAGTCATTAGTGCTGATATTGCTGACAGAAATAACAACCTCGAGGCCTCGCCCCTAAATTATTATACGGTTATTAAGAGTTCTCAAGGGACAGCTCTCGAAAATAAGAATCATAAAAGATATCAGCATATTATTGCGTATTTCATTTTTTATTTCAATCAGCAATGTAATGGTTTCGTTCGGAATTATTTAAAAAAAATGTTGCGTTAAAAATGTATAACAGTTTCTTAAGCATATAAATGCCATACAATATGAAAATCTGACAATGAATCAAATATTATTAACACCATCATGTAACAGAGAACTAGTCTCTGTGAACTTTATTATTTACACAAAGGGGTAAGGTCGCTTATGTCCAACTTTACAAATTGGTACGTGAATAATTGGGCCTTCAATTAAGCTAGACCCTGAATGTGTAAGCCATATCCAACCAACCTCGTGGCTCGTGGTTTCAATAGCTGTTCTTCAACCACTTATACTACGGTAAGAGTTCGATAGTGGTTTAAGCGTGACGCCGGACCATAGTATTTTGTCACCTGCATCCAACTCTCCGGGTCAGGTAATGTTGAGTTTTTCTGTTCTTGGAGCGAAGAATTTGTTTTAAGTTAAATTATTTTTCTGGCTATATCGTTAAAATTAGTTTTAAAACGATACTTTATATTTGTTACAGACGATCCTTTATATTTTTGGCAAGTATATTTTACTCGAACATATTATTAAACATGGCTTTTTTTAAATCTTTAGTTGTTTACAACACTTAAAGTTAATAAACAAAACACTTGTTAACATTAAACATGAGTTGTTTTGCTTTATTGAGCAAACAAGATGAGTATGTTTTAATAGTCAGCTCTTGCGGTCACGCATAACTAGCATAAATCTGAAGATGAAACGCTTTTAAGCTGGTTTGCAGGAAAACAGCTTTTAAAACTAAAAATTCTTGCAAATATATTTTTTAAATGGGATTACAAAACGTTGTAGTAGTTTTACTTTTGTAAATTAGTAAATGTTGCCTAACAACGGTCAAGTTGATGGATAGTAGGTAGGTACGGTTGAAGTTAAATGGTGAAATATGGCCCTATTATATCCAGTTAAGTTAATAAAGTTTCATTGAACAAATAACTGTGGAACTCATAAAAAAGCCACCACATTTAAATACTCTATTTGTGCATATTGGTACATACAAGCCGCTCGTACGTTCAGAAAACTCGTGTAACAAAATTAAAAGCAAATATTTAGGAACGCCAAGTAAGTTTGTGTGTATCTATTTGTTCCCAGGTACTTAATATTCTATGAGCTTATCAAAATACTGATTTCCGTTTACAAACAAGTAACTACCTATATGTATAGGTACATAAAGGTCGTCTTAGCATTTATCGTGCCCTAATAGGTACTTGCGCTTCTATTTATTTATCAAAGAACTTAATAATTCACATTAAGTATACTTAGTAACTCATGTTTACTGAGTTTGAAATATTTCGAAGCAAATAATATGTCACACGTTACGAAGATTGACGAGAAATTAATAAATAAGTAATACGACGCTCACCGTCGATATTTTGACAGTCTTACTAGTGTTTTACTTTACATTATTATTTCACTAATGATATGGTTCGATGGTACAAATAAATGATACACGCAAGTACACTATAAGAATTCGCATGCAATACCATAGGACTTGGAGTTTTTACTATAGGTACTTAAAATTATATATATAGTTTCGAAGTTTATATTTTAAAGTTTTCAGTTATTCAGGACAAATATAACAAAATAATTGTTTAAAATTGTGGTAAAAATAATTGATACTGTTAATTTATTGAAAATATAATAGTGTGAAAGTGAGTACGACACCTAGAGCATACTAATATACGCATTATATAAGGCGTCCCACAGATATGCCACATTGAGGGAAAATACCTTGAATATAGTAGATGGAACATTTTACTGAAAGAAGACATTATTTGAATTTAAAATTTAATTTAAACTGCGTTCATAGTAATTAAATAATTACATGGTTGAACCGGAAATCGAACCCGTTACACGAGAAAAATAATCACTCTATTGCTTTATGAGGCGAATATTTAAAAAAAATATTATATTCTGGAAATGTAAACATATAATTTCTTACACTGCTGCGACAGTGAGACATTAAAATAGAACTACTTATTTTGTGTAAGAAATCAATGGGTACGTTAATACTTTTTCAGGAAATATCCACAATTTCAAATTATTCAGTTTTCGACATTAAATTGTAACCACAGATGTAGGGTGACAATACGGACAATCGTTCACAGGGTAATTGTAATTTGTCGCGACGAGAGGGATATTTTGTGCGAATTGAATGCGGGGACGAAATCTAGTCCCATATTGTTCCCACGAGTGCTTTTATATACTGAGTAATATAGCCTTTTTTTGCTAAGTTGACAAGGGATACTCGTACCAATCGGATTTATATTACGATTCTTTTCATGTGGGCCATGTAATTTCTAAACGACAATGAGGATAAAATATATGTATTTGTCATAATGACATATGGTATAGGTACTTATAACCGTATCAATGTACTTATTACAGTATATACTTACTTATGTGATTGAATGATTTTTATTTCTGTAAATAGATCTTTAAAATGGGGCGTGCGGCTGTTGGGACCGGGACCGCGGTCCAAGATTCCACCTAAAATATAATAATTATTTTGGAGTAGTATTGTGGGACCACAAGATAAAGGAGAAATAAAAAGATAGTATTATAAATAAAGTACAATAAATGAAAATTTTAATAGGTAATTAAAAATTATAATAATAAAAACATTTTTTTATAAGTAATAATAATTAATACGTAATAACAATAATAAATGTAATAATAATAATTTTAAATGAAAATTTCTAATAATAATTTTAATTAAGAAATGCAGAATTATATAACACAATTAGAATTAAGAAGAATAGATATAACGCACCTAAGTGCCAGAAAACAAATGAAAAAACTACAACATACAAAATTCCAAAGAGATAATCAAAATCTCTGACCATGTCAGAGGACATAAGAATGGCAGGAGTGTGGTTTTAGCCGGTAAGAGTCCGGCACTACCCAGAGCGGTTACTCGAGACCGGTCTGGGTGTCCATGAGGAGTCGTGCAGTGTTATTGGGTTTTCTGTGAAATTCTCAGTAGCAGCTCGGAGTTTGGATTCGTGCCCGGTTAATGGCAATAGGCTCGCCTCCTATTACATGGGACCTAAAACATACCGGCGAAACGTGGGTGTACATTAGTACACCTCTGCCTAACCTTTCGGGGACGACAGGAGTGATGGTATGTATGTATGTATGTCCCAAAATGCCCATTACTACCCATGTAATGGGTAATACAATTGTATTATTACCCATGTCATTGACCTCTAATTGAAATTGATCAAAGAATTACTCGGTGTTTACGAATAGACGAATTTCAAAACAAGAGTGCTTTAATATTTTGAAGATTTTATTTTGTGTCGTATGTCAATTGCAGGCGGGGTTAATTTATTTTCAATTTCCGTTTTTAAATAGTTGTTAGCGTGTATTTTTAAAGACGTTCTCATATTTTTTGTTAAAAAGAATGGTCTTGTAATATTTTCATTACGTCGCTTATCTACATAAAACGCTAAAAGGCAAGAATAAGCTTTAGCTAAAGGCAGGTTTTCATCTTGCTTAGATTCAAAGCTCTAAATAGGTTATGCGAATGATATTAGCATATTTCGTATAACCTAAATGACTGTAGTATAGATTAACTTTAATGTTTATGCTCTTGAATTATATGAACCGATTAGTATCTTACCTACTTATCTTAACCTACTACTATTAGAAATGTAAAAGTGTGTCCTGGATGTAAAAATGTTTCACACCCTGGCAAAATCTTTCACGCAAAAAGTGCTGAACGGATTGAACGATAAAACTTTAATACATCATTTGAACATGCACACATAAAAAAATATTACGTGACGCTACTTTTATCCATATCCGACATGGGCGAAACCTCAAGCGATTAGTATTTTCCTGTTACCGTGTTGATTTACTCCGCATGATGCATGACATAATGAAACAAATATCTTTATTGTGAATGCTCTTTTAATATCAAGTAAAAAAAATATTCGCAAGTGATGTAATTGGGTTGCAAATTCATTCCACACAAAAAGTACCTGAGGCTTTGTATGCGTTCTGTAAAAACTAGAAGCGAGTTCTATTTACCAAAGAAAAAAGAATTATAAATTGAACAGTCGTCAGTTGTCAACATCTGAGGGATCCAATGGAAAAATTGGACTTCGTCTCGGTTTGTAGCTTGTAAATAATGGTAGCGATAATACTGATGTAACAAACGCTATTATAACTTTTTTGTTTGAAGAGCCGCCCTCCAAGTGCTGGTCACAGCTACGTAGATAAGTATTTACAGATATTGCAACGTCCTATAGATGTTACGTACACCTATAGTTTCAGGCACCCCAGCAATTCAACACGCCTAAAACAGGGTAAAATTAAGCTATGAGCCAAATGGAATGAATTTTTTATTAACCTTTAATTGCATTTTGGTTTCTAATCGTATTTTATTTGTTTGAATTTTCAATGAACCCCTAAAGCACCATAACGATATGATTTTTTTTAATGATAATTTAAGATTCAATATACTTAATTCCTTCAGTATCTACGTTATCATATCACAATACAGTTGCAGTTTTCTCCCAAGCTATATTTAGATATTTATTTTGTGATTAACATAATGCAATCCGCTTAAGGGAAACAATGCTAGCAGCACGTTTGGCGGCCTGCTGTCTATTGTGAACATTAAACCTTTTGTATTTGTTAAGTTAATTAAGATCGTGGTGGCTGACAAAGAGAGCATCTCAAACGCAAGATCTTTCGGAACATGCCTAATACTTAAATTATACTTATTTTATATTTTACTTGGTTCTTTTTATGATTAATGATTGAAAATGGTTCGAACTTATGTCCGTTAATTGACTAATGTTAATGAACTAAAACTTTCACGGATTTTATCGCAGAGTTATCAATCTGTAATAGGATAGAACATAATTATAGTTACAGGCAAATTGTGGATCCCGTAATATTTAGTGTTCGGGTAAGTATGTATAAGAAGCATTTATTATTTCATTCTTGTTACTATAGTTGTGTATTGAAATTCCAAGTTTTTTTTTAATCAGAAGTAGTTAATGCAGTCTGTATTCTTACACCAATAGCTCCACTGCTTGTTAAAGCATGTATTTATCTAAGATCTTTCATATAACTTCAGGTTTACTATTTCCCCGAATTAGTTTGATATCAATGTGAAGTCTTTTTTAAATCCTTACAAAACAAAACAGCAGCACATTTTAACAAACAAGCAGCCCCACAAGCTTAATCATCTAACGTAAAGGACCATTTTTAGTTGGCCTTTTTGCGTCGGAAGTTAAAATAAATTACACCACTCTTAGCTGAAGCAAACAGATTACAAGACAAGCGCCCCGTCTGATATGATATAACGCAATTAGTCTGAACACAACGATTTTGAAAAACATCTCGGGCTAAGCTTTTCCTTATGTTCCGACTCGAGTAAAGTATTGAAATAAAGCCCCCTCGTAGGGCTCTGAAGCGGAAGGCGAAATGTGGGGATAAAAGTAATTTGTTGTGCTAAGGCGTGCCAAGATATTTTCCATTTGGAGAGCATTCCGCGGTCCACTAAAACATTACCGCAAGACGAAAGAGCAAGTGCTGTAAATTTTAAACTTTCTAAGTAAATAACTCGCCTCTTGCCTGAATAGTCCTAATTTAGATTTTATAGATACCCACGCTCCCTCAGTCGCCGCGACCCTTCCAGAGAATATTGCAGACTTACATTCTGAATAAATATTTGTCTTTTTATACAAAGCTGGGCGAGGCGTGCCCACACATACGCTGCGAATATTGTGACAAGTTCGTTAGACTCTTATGTTAACAATGTATATTTAAATGTTAGATTCATAGATATTCAATAACTAATCAAACTATCAAGTTTTACATCCCTATATATTCTACAATACTCCTTATTTTTATGTCGATAAGTTTTATTATTAACTGAAAAAAAAACAGAGAATGCTGATTAACAATTTAAACTTTTTCCTTTCAATTCAAATATAACTGGATAAAGCTTTTACACACAAAGGGAAATTTGCTCGTTCACAAAACATTGTTCGACTAATTTCGTAATCTCTCATTTCAAATCAACGGCGTGCGTAGGTACGTAGGTAAGTTAAAAAGCCGAGCCGTCTGATAGACATTGGAAAAATTAAAATTAAAATTAAATTTGTTTTGCTTTTCAATGAAAATTGTTTCGAAATTGTAGCTTTGTCCACAATGCACATAGTGTGCATTGAGGACAAAGCTACAACTTCGACAGAGCTAAGCATGTAACTAAGCATTACGCCTATAAATGAGTTGGCAGACATAAACTGATGATTTTAAGATTTCCGGAATATTTTATAAATTCTATATAGGTATCTTGTTATTTGAAAGAGCATTTTAATGCGTTTAGTGGTAGTTGAAACATAATTTACAAGCCTAATATATCATCGTAGGTATTATTTTATCGATAAGATTATCTTTCATTATACCTAAGTTAATTTATAGCTTTCCAAAAGGTCTGATCTAAACAGAATTGGAATTGGTTATATTAATACTAGGTAGATATTTTAACAAATCGGTAAGAATGTATTGAGCGTAACAATATTAGTAGGTATTTTTTTATGATCTATTATCCTTCTCATATTCACAGCGTGGGCAGGCCCCCGGCAAGATGGACTGACGACCTGGTAAAGGTCGCTGGAATCCGCTGAATGCGGGTGGCGCATGACCGGTTGTCTTGGCGATCCTTGGAAGGGCCTATGTCCAGCAGTGGACCTGTAAAGGTTGATATGATATAATGATCTCTCATAAGAACTAAACATATATTCACACAGGTATATACATACTTACGTGCACCGAAGTTAATATTGCTAATGGTGAAAAATGAATAAAACAGAGAGGTCATTAGGACAAAAATGTTTTTATTGTAAAATAACATTTGGGGCTTTATTAATGAAAATGAAAATTGCAAAACTGTTGAAGCTGCCTACAATGTCATGAATTTATTCCAGTCCATTTTCCATGAAATCCATATATATGTTCCCAAAAATAAAATTATTTGTTTTTAATTCCGACGCTAAAACGGGGCTAATTCTATGAAGTCACGACGACTAACATTGTACAATGCTCTGTTAGTAACAAAAACTAAAAATATATGAGTTATCTAATACATTCTCAAAAGTTTTTTAAATACTGCATAAATACAAATACATAATGTATATTCAGACATGGAAAGATACTAGCTGGTTAATACACTACAGTTTTTTGTTGTTGTTAATATTCTATTGTAAACGTAACAAATGTCCATTCCATTCCATGTCCAAGTCGTGACAACCCTCTTACTACGCGCTACTTGTCAACTTAAACAAAAATACTTCACACACAAGACAACTTAAATAACTGGAATCTAAAAACCATATTTTAGTTTTACCAAAACGAAATAATATTTCTTGTTATTTTTTCGTGCATGGTGCGTAGGTCCTAACAGAGCTATCAAAAGTATTCATGAGTTTCACGCGACTGGGAGTGTGTGTGCCTGTGCAATATAAAGCCTAAATGACGTCTATAAAGTTCAGGGAGGCAGTAACCCTAAGTAGCGCCCTTCTATGAAATAAAACTCCATTAGCATAAAGGATAATATTCTTTCTTTACAAAGAGTTATGGAAAACTTGAAGGCAAGTTGAGAACATTAAAATTTCATGCAGAGAAAGCAAAAAATATTATTCTATTTATATCAAATCTGTATGTGCAGACATCAAAAATATAAAAATAGTTTGTGCACGTCAATGCAAAAGTCAAGGTCAACGACAGCATAAAAGTAAAACATTTTTTATTTTAGTTTTCTAATTTGTTATTTTTCAAGAGTAGGTCACACCCGTAGGATTGGTCGCCGTGGCAATTCTTGGGGGAAGCTTATGTCCAGCAGTAGACGTAATTTAGCTGAAATTATTGATGCTAGAATATATTATCTAAATATGTATAACACGATTAACACATTAATATTATTGAAATATATTCGCGATTGCTTTTAAAATCGATTGAAAACTATAAACGCAAATTTGATTTTTTCAGATGGATAATCCATAATTCAGTTATGCAAATACTTTTAAAATTTATATGTGAAAGTCCAAGTCATCAGCCAACTCAAATTTGTAGTCAAAGCTGCAATCTTGAATTTCTTATGATTCATGCATGATATTCGTTGCGTTTACGGAATTAAGGGCATAGCAGCTACTTAATAATATACGTATACAATAAATATATGTGCACATCGGGATTTTTATGGAATGAAACCACTTTGACTCTGTCATATAATCAGACAATAAAAGGCTTTGCTTAGTAACACTTAAAATATGAGATCCTTTTCCAAGCTATACAAACTGGTAGGTACTGTTAGGAATTTGTTACCTAAATATGATTTTTGATTAAATCAGAGCTGAGGAAAATAAGCATTGTCTAAAAGTCACGATATAAGACGCAAATCATGTAGGTATTATTTATTTCGATTTATTTTTGGCTGGGCTTAAACTGATGTAAACAAATATCGTAGAAGAAGTTAGGCCACCTAGCCTAGACCATTTAAACATGAATATGTATAATGAATACTCGCTCGTCCATAAAACTTATTGGTTTCTAGTGTTACCCAGTGTTCTAATGCTGATCTTGTTTTTCTTAAGTAACTTAACCTTTTTATCATTACTTATTGGCAGCATTAAAACCTACATATACGAGATACCGATTTGTCATAATTATAACTTTCTCGAGAGGTTGGGCATAGCGAGATCCGTCGCTCAAATTGAGCTGCCCGACTGGGATAGTACCTCCTCAGTCAGTGACAGTGAATCAATATTACCTAGATGTATTTGTGCGAGTGAGTAAGGTTACCAGATCTCGTTGGGGAGTGACTATTCCGATAGCATGGGCATTCCGTTTGCTGTCAGTTTAATAATTCCTTATTTTACGTTACTGCACCTTACAAATACGTTATGCGTTAATAATATGTTAATCATTAAGTACTTTTCTATGTCAAATATTGACTACAAATAGAGGTCAGCGACAAGTCTATTGTTCGATCGATCCATCTCGTAGATAATTATTGGCTTTGGTTATGAAGTTATCAGCAGTTCGGATATATAGGCTATATTATATGCTCTACTTCTGCAATAAGAATGCAGGACCAAGAAATCTCGGTAAACTACTATATTTCTAAACGATAAAATTTATATTTTACCTATCAATTAAGATGATATCGACGATTTTTAGGAGAAGTAGAGGGCATAGCGACATTCGTCGCTCGAATTGAGGTGAAAGTCCGCTTTGCAAAAAACCGCAGTAAAATGACAATATGAAAATATAATATTATGATTAAATTTGATTGCTGAAGAAATGTACACAATTTGAAAAAAATAAAAATATATTTACCTACCATTAATAATGAATAGTTGTGTTTCTGTAAATTATGTTACCAGAGCTCGTTAGGGCCTGACTCATTTAGTAACTCCCCTAATTTAAGAAAGAAACCTAGATGTTTTATAAAGGGTCGGCAACGTACAAGCGACACCTCTGATATTGCCGATAGATTAGGACATTTGTGTAAAATATTTCGTGTATTTTTAAATGACATATCCTATGCTTAATTATTTTTAATACTACCGAACTGACATATTAACATTCCAATTATTTATTTTTATTTTATTTTATATTGACATTATGCTGACATTCAGTTCTTCATATTAATGCATCTGATTTATTGTTATTATTATCACAGACATTGACATTATTGTTATGTAAAAAATAAAATGTATTGTATAATTTGGTGAGCATGAATTAATATTAATCAAAAATTATTATTAGTACCTAATTGTAAATTAATCTTGTAAGCGTTTTGGGTGTGACATCTGTTAGCTTGTAAGATCAAATGAATAATAAAATAAATAAAATAAAAATAAATATTGCAAACGTCTATAGGCTTCGGTGGCTGCTTACCAGGCAGGGTTTATCAGGCGCAAACTAGTTTGCGACCCTTGTGGTTTATAAAAAAAGATGTTTTATTTTTATTTTGCAAGTACTGAAACTTACGATATTTATTAGATTCTGGTTTTCCATCAAAAGCATATCTATGAGACAATAATTCTGACGTCATACTCTTACTTCCAATTATATCGTCTTTTTCGAGAATTACTGTTTCTATACTTTCTACGTTTTATAGACGGACGTTAATTGGAAAAGAAAAGGGTAATTACATAGAGAACGCTACCATTTCTCAAAATGGAGGCAAACATAATATGATATTACTCCCACACAGAAATGAGCCGAGAAGAATATTCTGGAACCCTTATTTGTTCAATTAGAAGAATTGTTCATACATTTGACACATCCGCTATTTGAACACTCGTCACAGGGACATTATCGTGTCCAAATTTTCCGTTCATGCATATTGTGTTATATATTGTTTTTAAGCTATTTATTATAAATGAACAGACAAAGGGACGTTTTTTTAATAAAAAGGAAAAATTATACTCTTGGTACTATGTGCTCTTATTTAATGGGAAACATCATCATTATACGCTCATACCCGGAATTTTGAGAATTCAGGATGAGTAAATGGTTTTCCATTGTGAATATTGAACCCGCAACCAAGTCGAACTACTGCGATAATCGTACCATTTTATATATACATACTAGCTGACTCAGTAAACGGGCTGTAACTGTAGGTAAGTATTTTTTAATGCCAAATCATAAAAAAATACAAAAAAAAATATTTGCTTAAAAAATAAGAAAATAAAATCTGGTGAGGGATATCCTTATCACCTAGGGGTATAAAAAAATTTGTCTGCGACCGATTTTCAGACCTTCCAAATAAACATACAAAATTTCATAATAATCCGTTCAGCCGTTAAGGAGGAGTTCAGCGACAAACACCGTATGGTATTGTTAGCCGAACTGTCATGACATTTCAAACTAGGAAAAATACGGGTAATCTTGGACGGATGGCAGCCCTAGTCCTAGGTAATATTTTTAAAAGAAAAAGAGATGTGATTTTTAAATGACGCGTCGACCCGATTAGCCCAGCCGAGGCTACGGGTCGGCTACGGTGATGAGCATCACACAAACATTTGTATCCGAGTCATGGATGTATATATGTATAATACGTACGGATTAAAAAAAAAAATTGTACATACATTTTTATAACTGTAATTACTACATAATTATGTAGTAGGTATATGAACATTCTGGTATCCGTAACACAAGCCTCGTTGCTTAGCTCGGAACTAGATGGCGCTATGTTATAATGTCCGGAGGATATTATTATTATTATAAAAAATTGTTCCCCATCTGAGTTTCAACACAATATGATCTCATAAATACATGTTAATCTTATTACAAACACCCAGCGGATTTCTGAAGTATTAACTAACAATTCGTATTAAAATGTCCAGTCAAAATTTTATTAAAATAATTTATATAGATGTAACGTTTTTTTCGTTAAAAAAGAATCAAGGAATAAAATATAACAAAATAAGAAAGTTGTGCAAAATATGGAAGTAATTTCGTGAAAATATGACAAAATTTCAAAAATATTTCTTTGGTTCGGCGTACAAATGTGAAACTCTTTAATCAGTTAAGCGGATGTTAAGTTTGTGAGCTACCTGATATTAGAGATAGACAATATTTTCAAAACAGGTTTCAATATTTTGAAACCATAATCATTTCCCTTCCCCTTGGACCGCGAAAGTGCTTAGACGTGTCTTCTGTGTTATTCTTGATTAAAAATTAAATATAAATTAAAATTAATCGTTGAAAATAGTGTTCAAAAAATTCATTCGAGTACCAGGCGCGCAGAAACAGTAAAGAGTTGTCGCATCTACAACACCGGGTAAGCCACGCCTGTGCTGCTACTATTGGCTAATTAGTTCATTGACCCCGCCCACGGTTTGAACATCCTGAGTGCCTACTTATTTTTATAAAGCAAAAAGCTGCAGCTAACCCTATTTTTAAAAAACAAAGTCAGGAGTTAACTGTTATCTTTCGTGAACTATAAAGATTGAAGCTTGTGAAGTACTATTAATTCCTGGTAGCTGAAAGAAGTACTATGCCGCTTAAAAGAACACCACCCGCATCACCGGCCCCGACGGACGCAGTCATGCACCCGTCTGTTGCTGACCGAACTTCGTTACACCCGCCAACTGTTGATACACAAATCTGCCACTACGATTCAGCTCCCGATCTTCATGACCTCACATCTAACATAACTGAGAGAAAGAAACGAAAATATGCTGATGAGGATAGCAACATCTCGAACACAATCAAGGAGATGTTCAAGGCATTCTCGTGTGATCAAGAAAGGCGCTTCCAAGAACTTCACAGTACTATTAACCTTCTTTCGGAACAAAATGAGGAACTTAGACATAGTGTATCAATGATGTCCAAAAAATATGATGATTTTTTGCAGAAAATTAGCACCCTTGAATCTGAACGAAAGGCAGACAAAAAGACCATAAGTGAACTTGAAGACAAGCTCGAG
Source organism: Craniophora ligustri (assembly GCA_905163465.1). Taxonomy (NCBI): domain Eukaryota; kingdom Metazoa; phylum Arthropoda; class Insecta; order Lepidoptera; family Noctuidae; genus Craniophora; species Craniophora ligustri. The sequence goes on along the minus strand of LR990965.1, from coordinate 7,931,399 downwards.
ACTCTTGAAAGGAAATCACGTCTATCCACCGTTGAGATTCCTAACGTATCTAAGTCTGGTCAGGAAACTAAAGACTCATTGTGTGATATAGTTGGCAGTCTGGGGAAGGTATTGGATGTTGACATTGACTATCTGGCGATAAGGGATATCCACAGGATTAATTCTAAAGATAAATCTAACCCAATTATAGTTGACTTCACTTCTAGATTGACTAAAGACAGGTTTATTACGGGTTTGAAACGGTTCAACAGCGCTAAGACTAAAACTGACAAACTAAATACAACCCATCTGGATGCAAATTGTCAGCATAAACCAATATACATATCTGAATCCCTAACGCATAAGTCTAACAGACTGTTCTATCTTGCAAGAATTTTTCAAAAGAGCCACGGATACACATTTTGTTGGACTACTAATGGGATCATTTACCTAAAAAAGAACCCGAATTCACAACAAATACGCATTGTTTCGGAGCAAGATATACTTAATCTTCAAAAGGACTTGTGACTATTTGATCTAACTATTTACTTATTTATATTTAATGTTACTGATAAGTTTATAACTTCTTTTTTAAAATTTCTGTTAAGTTGTACTGTTAATCATATAACACTAATCACACACAACAAACTCACACACTGTGTAACTTCCATTACTCATTATATCACTTGTCATTGCAACACCAAATTACTGCAATACCACTTACACAAGTTAATAGAGAGCATGTCCCGATGTATACATATTACAGGTATACATCCAACACAACCATATACACGTACACTCACATTACTTCTTGCATTAAATTACAACGCAGTTTGGATACATAATGACATGTTAGTTTTTGAAATTCCTTATAACTCCTTCTATATAATTATACTCTTAGAAACCTACTAAACATAATCTTCGATCTTAATACACTCACTAAATTCAATAATGAACTAGATTCTTTTGGCGTGGCTGAATGTGGCAGCTGTCATTTGGAGGATTGCTCAAAATTTATGTATAACTCCTATGCTTCGGTGAACATCCTAATTCAAAATATAAGAAGTATAAAACGTAATATAACAGGACTAAACACCCTTACGGCGAGGTCAAAAATTGATTGGGATTTGATCATTCTTACGGAGTGCTGGCTAGCTAATAATCAATCAATACCCATAATAAATGGCTATAAATTGGCATGTTCGACTAACTAATAACAGAACTCAAAACGAAGGTGTCATAGCTTATTATAAACTTTCTCACAGCTTCTGTATAACTGAACCCGCCATCGATGATGCTAATTGTTTACAAATATATATAAACTCACAAACAGTTATACTTGGCATATATCGCCCCCCGAGTGCCAGAAATATCTCAAAATTTTTGGATTCTTTAAACAATATTTTACTTGGCCTTAAACACTACAAAAATATATTTCTTACCGGTGACATAAATATTGATATTGCGGCATCCTCAAAAGACAGTAGAGCGGAACATTACCTAAATCTCCTAGCCTCGCATGGTTTACTTCCAGCACACTACATACCTACTCATTCCTTAACATGTCTTGACCATGTTGTTACGAAAACGAATCTTCAGGTAAAATGTCTAGTCGCACATACAACATTGACCGATCATTACAGCGTTGCTTTAAGCCTACTAACTACACCTTTTCCACAATATCGTACAGAAACAATAAAACTTATTGATTACGAAGCCCTTGATGTCAAAATTAGCAATTTAGATTGTAATAGTTTTTATTTATTGCAGAATCCTAATGATTCTGTAGGCTTCTTCCTTCATACACTCAACACTACGATTAGTAGTTGTAGTCAAACAATTAAAGTCTCCAGGCGAAAACGAATAATAAAGCCATGGATTACACCTGGTCTAATGCGTTGTATGAGAAATCGTGATAACCTACACCTTAAATCCAAAAAGAATCCAAACGATCCTAATGCAAAAATTATATATTCACGTTACCGCAATTATTGCAATGACATATTAAAAAAGGTCAAACAGGAATATGACAAAGCTGAACTTGCAAAATGTGGAGGCAACACTAAAAAACTATGGGATACAATAAAATCAATTACTTCCACTACTAAAGTAAATGTATCGGCTATCGACTTAATTGACAATAAAAATCCAACGGAATCTGTTAATAAAATCAACGCATATTTTGTTAGTATAGGCAAATCATTAGCAGACCATATTACACGATCAAACTCACACATTATTCCAAATCGATATTGTCTCAAATCTTGTCTCTCGTCGTTTGTTCTATTGCCAACTGATTCACGCGAGATAAACACTATAATATCGGGACTTAAACCATCCGCCACATTAAGATTTGATGATATTCCTAGTAACGTGTTAAAGAGATATGTCAGACGTCTCTCGGATCCTATAGCGCATATATGCAACCTCTGCATCATTAATGGTGAGTTTCCCATCACTTTAAAAAAATCACTCATCCACCCGGTTCACAAGAGTGGTAGAAGGGATTGTGTCAACAACTAGCGCCCCATATCAATATTGCCTAATCTGTCGAAAATATTAGAAAAAGTGATAAATAAACAACTTTCAAATTATTTAGAATCAAATAAGTTATTATCAGGAAATCAGTATGGATTCCGGAGTGGTAGATCAACCAATGATGCCGTAAATCAACTCACGGATACGATAATAAGTAAGATAGAGGATAAAAAGAAAGTTTTAACCATATTCTTAGATTTAGCGAAAGCATTTGACACAGTCTCTGCACCACTCTTGTTAAATAAGCTTGAACATATGGGAATTCGTGGAACTCAACTTAAATTACTAAATAGTTACCTAAATGACAGACTCCAACGTGTTGTTGTCAATAAGTGGGTGAGTGATGGTTCTACCGTTAATTTAGGCGTGCCGCAGGGTAGTGTTTTGGGTCCCACCCTATTCCTCATTTTTATAAATGGTCTCTGCGAAATATCTCTCACCAATTGTCGTGTATTTACATTTGCAGACGATACAGCACTTCTTTTCTACAGTGATACTTGGGAGGAAGTCTATAGCTATGCGCAAATGGGCTTAATGAGTGTAGTGGATTGGCTTAATAATAATTTGCTCACACTTAATGTAGATAAAACCAAATACATCACCTTCTCTCCAGCAAATTCTTACCATTCCGATTCAACTTCGCTCAATTTAATACCCCATTCATGCAATAACGTCTACACTCTCTGCAGATGCCCTAAACTAGAAAAAGTAGATTCCATAAAATACTTAGGTGTTATTATAGATCAAAATTTAAACTTCAATAACCATATAGAAATGCTAGTTAAGAGACTAAGAAAGTTAATATACATATTTAAGAACCTACAACACGTTGCTAATGAGAAAGTCATCAAAACAGTATATTATTCATTATGCCAATCTGTCATAACATATTGTATTACCGCATGGGGTGGAGCACCGAAAACTTCAATGATAAAAGTGGAACGAGCGCAGAGGGCAATACTGAAAACAGCTTATTCCCTACCATTCTACTACCCCACTGAAGAATTATATAAAATTTGCAAGGTTCTTACCGTGCGACAACTTTTTATTAGAGATATTGTGTTGAGGAAACATTCTCTCCTGATTTATAACCCATCATTAAATAAGCAAAAACGTAACAAATCTAAAGTTTGTTCAAATGCTCTCTATAAACTAGTACTTTCTCATCGTCATTACTGTTTTCTTGGGTCATATTTATACAATAAACTAAACTATATACTAAATATATACCCAATGCCTAAGTCAAAGTGTAAGCAAGCTCTCACGTCGTATCTCATTGAATGTAACTACAATGTTACAGAAGAACTTTTAATTGTTCCAAAATAACTCATGTTTTTTTTTTTCGCGAACACACACACGCACACACACACACACACACACGCACACACACACACACACGCACACACACACACACACACACACAAATTCATGCATATAAACACCTACATAATATTACAATGCAACACTATTCATACACATATTATCATAAGCTATGTTTATTGCATAAGAATTGCCTTTTTCTCTTAACAAAGGTTTATGTTTAAGTTATTAGCACGCTGTTTCTTGGGGGGGCCTGGTAATCTGTGTGACAGGGTTTCCTAGTGCAGATACCAGTCTCCCACAGAGGTTGAGATTAACAAATAATGCTTGTAAAAATATAGCTGTAAGTTACCTTTGTGGAAGAGTAATAAAAATACATATTATATAATATTATTATATTTCTTTTTAATTCATAATGCAATATATTTAATTATCTACTACTTATTACAATAGCTGTACAAAGTATTACGACTCGGCGAACTGTAAATGATGTTTTGAAGCATTGTCGACAGTAACAGTGCACTGAAATTACTCACCCGTAAATATTTTCAGCGGCACGGAAAAGCATTAACAGATTTATAGCCTTACAGATAGGTATTCCTTTCTTCGAGAAAATAATGTAAAGTATCGTCTTTCACAGCTTTGAAAAAAAGTTTTCGCTCTTTATAGAGCGGCTGTAAATTAAAAACGAGATCGCAATACGCTGAAAGATTCTATCGCTCGTTAGTACGTGACCTCTGGGTGTATAATCAAGAGATCTTAACACCTGTCTGATGCAGTTTAGTGAAATTCGGTTCGTTGAAAACTCGCCTTGACTCTTCTTGGGGTGAAGTTCAGTCGAGTCCCATCCGCGGTGCCGTTAACACGCGCTCTGCGACGCGGGTGATATGCGACCAAACTAACAACACTGTGACTAAAATCAAATAAAAGATTTACTTCAAGAAATTACATGTATCAAATAACAATAATAATAAATTAAAAATACAAATACTTCTGAACTTAAATGTACTAAAAAAGTTTATTTTACTAAAGTTTTGTAAAAGTTTTTACGGTTTTAAATAATTTAATAGTGATTTTTGTTGATAATTTTTCACGTTGATTTACATGAACACATGAAAAGCAAATTTTTTCAATAAGTATTGTGCAAATTTCTAATCAGAAATGGTAAGGCAATATCCATGTATAAGGAAAAAGCGGAAAATGGAACGAGTTTTTATTCAACGACTCTGCAAAGGATGCAGGACTGGTTAATAATAGGCTTTGGTATTCGAATGAAGTAATCAAGGCTTTGCCAGTCTCTTTGCCTGTTAGATGAATAAATAAAATAAATCTCTAATCCGCGATTGTGTGACAAACGTGATAAGAATATTAAAGTACTTGAAATATATAAAGGTTTCAGAAATTTAGAATTATTGCGGCTATTTTTAGATTTTTTTGTTAATTTTATTGCTCCTGTCTTATAATAAAATTGTAAAATATAAATGAACATTTATTTATTATAACTAGCGGCTCTTTTAGGAAGCTACGTGTATGATTAAACCTGGAATTAAAGAATTTATCGCCCGTAAAAAAAATGTTTTACGACATGTTTTTAAATAATTTGTGGCTTATTCAATTCACTTTGATTTTAATAATAGCGTAATGGCAGATGGTAAATATTGTTTAATGAATCTATTAAATATAAATATATAATTGTTCTATATAGACGCGTAACATTACTTATTAATCCTTCCACTCCGATTGAACCGACGTGCTAAGTATCAAATAAAATCTTTATGACCGCAATCTTTCCGTAAGTGTAAAGTGCTTTTACATTATTAAAGCCCCTCCTATTCTTGAAAGTCGAATACGTTTCACGGGGATTAAGTTTGAATTAGGCAATTCTATTCGCATCCTGGAATGTTTCGCCATATATGTAAATTTGTAAACAATATTAAATCTATACAATCCTATCTCGACAAATCCGCGTATCCTCCTATGCTTAGGATATACTTATCTTACTGGAGTGTTGTAGCTAAATTAATGGTTTTATAAACTAATCAACTTAATTAAATATTTAGAAAAAAACAATATTATCTGTATTTTGTATGTGATGTTATGTGTAAGCTAATAAGTAACCCTATGTTAAGGTTTTGTGTAAAGTTGCTTAAATTGCCTTTGTTTTTGAGTCTAATTATTCTTCAATAAAGTCTTAATGGTAATAAGCCAGAAGAACGTTTAAAAATACATAAACGTATGTAAATTTGAATCGTAATATTAAGCATCTCATTCTTCGAATAAAAAACCAATATTACTCGGTTATTTATTGCCAAAGCTATATAATTTATGTATTTTATTGTATTTTTTGCATGTTTTTAATAATAAATTATATTCAAAGCCTGTTAAGCAGAGTAATATTAGCACTCAATTAGTATAACATTGTAATAGTAAACTAATTAACCTATTTTTTTATATGTTGCATGGCGGTCGATTCATGTGAAATATTGGCATAAACCTGAGGACAATAGCATTATATCTTTCTGTAACGTCTTATTTAGGTCTCATCTTCCAATATAACTCCAACTTTTCTATTAAAACAATTGTGTTGTGAAGAAGAGATGTGTGTTGTTGTTGTTGTATGTTGTGAAAATATCCTTTATTCTCGTTAACCGCACGTAAAAAGTCTCTCTAATTCTCTGTATCCCGTAAGGGATTGTGAAATAAGAGAGGGACTGATGCGGAGCCTTTTCATTCTTATTTATCGAATTAATATCTGATATCAAAATAGTAATACATACCATCACACCTGTCGCACCAAAGGGTTAGGTGTGCTAATGTACAACACATTCATAAACTCCAAGGTGTAACTGAGAATTTCATAGAAAAACAATAACGCTTTGCTCGACCCGGGTATAGAACCAAAACCTCTTACGTAGACCAATAAGGCAATTATATCAAGACATTAGGCAGATACCTGTCTAATGTCTTTGTATGATTGCCTTCTATTATATGTTTGGTATATTGTATGTTTTGCTCTAATATGTATATATTAGGGCAAAACGTACATAATGATAATAATAATTATTATTTCGATTTAAAACTGTTTAGACATGTTCATGATTACATATACCCACTGACTGAATGATATGGCGAAAACTCATTGGCGAAAACCTCAATTCGGCTACCCATATTTCGTCGGTTCTCTAAAATTACTAGCAAGAGAATTATTGCAATCTTAAAGAATATATGACACACAACCATAAGTTTGCTTAGTGCACATAGAACAAAGAAAACTAAGTAGAAAAATTTGAAGTATCAGGATACAGTTCATCAATAAAGTTGGACATTAATCCACGATGTTCCATGGTTACAAATACAAACCAGCCACGAACAAATATCAACTAGCTAGCGTCTCTTTAATATTTTGCATGCTGATTCGAGTTCCTCAAAAAACTGTTATAGGACTTCCCTTTAGGGTTAATAAGCAATTTCGTGCCAGCCATCGTTGTGCGCTACTAGTACTCGTACGCTATTTTATAAGCTTTAAGATAAATAGAGCTATCACCGAACGTATACTTGCATACGCATAAAGAAAAGATAATGAACCTGTTATTGGATCGCATGAATTGTGGCAAAAAAAATCTATAACGGAATTGACGAATGGTTTCAATTTATTTTGTATTGTGTTTTAGATTGTAAAGATATAGCGTATTTTTATATGCGATGGTTAAACTATTACAATAAAAAAAGGTTTTTATACATGCAACACTCCACACTTAGTGATGTAAATGATTGCTTGTATTCAATTTTCAATTGCATCTGATAAATACAGAGACAAATATGTAATTAATAAAAATCCTCTTGAGGTTATTGTCATTATATTCAGCTTTAGAGGTCCTTTGACTGATATGATGGTGATTATGAATCTTTTGTTAAAGAATGACTTGAGGAATATTTCGCTAGTCATTGTCTAGTACATTACTATTGTTACTGCTCAATTTTACTAGATCTATTGAAAAAACGAACGTCTTATTGCTGCGGTAATTTCACTAATTGAAATTGATGGTTCATGCAAATGTCAAGTGATTCTTTTATAGCTTTTTTATAACTTCAATACGCAGCCACGTGTATCATTAAAAATTCAATTAGTCTTTTATTCAATTCCAATTGCAGGGTATATATATATCGCAATTAGTTTGTGTCAATTTATTTGTAGATATGTAGATATTATACAAAAATACCTGTAAATTATTGCCTATTAATTAATACAAATAGATGTTTGAAGAGAACTCGAATAAATAGTTAGAAAAGAATCTTTAAATTATTTAGTTTATACGTACCTACTTAAATATTTAATCTCCATCAGAGTACTTTCAACCAACGATAAAAAGAAGAGGGTCTCAAGTGAACGCCTGTATCTTTTTTGATGTATGACCAGACATAATTTTAATTTGGTAGTCCCATATTTATCTTTTATTTTTTAAATATCATATCTCTTATTTCATCATATCATGTGATGAAAGATTAAATTAGTAGTTTCTAATCGCAAAAACAAAATATACTGAAAAATTAAACCGATGAAGAACGAAAATACGAAACCAAATCGTTTTTTCGAACTGTGAGATAATACTCACACTAAGCTCTCTGTGATATCTTTCTAATATCACAGTTATTCTAACATTTCAAACCCACAATTCTTTCAGGAAATTTGATATAAAATGACCTTTATTTGAATTGTTGGTTGGCACTTAAAATATTTAGGTATGGATCTTTTCTCAATTTTATTAAACCAAACATTCCAAGATTGCTTTGATGTAGAAGCGGGCTTGAAATCTAATGCCATCTGATTGTTATAAATTCAATTACAGGGTATCTGACGCCAGACGTATAGACCAATTTAGTTTTTTCTGAAATCTGTTATATTTACCGTAACATATATTATTCGGTATATAACTTGTCGGAAATTTTATTATACCTTCCTTTATCGCAATTCGAAAGGTACAAACGTATCTTTGAGATAAGGAAGAGCCCTTGAAAATGCTTTTCTTCATTCCATCCTTAATTTTAGATTTTTTTTCCGGAACATTAAAGATAGGGGGAGCATAATGCGGAAAATTCATTGCGTATTCAGAAATAAACGGTCAATTGCGTCCCTTTTATTATAATGACGCTTTAAATGACCTTTTCATTGTTAGTTGTGCCGTAAAAATTATGTTAATGAAGGAAATAACAAAGGAATCTTAATTAAACGTAGCTTATTAAGTGCACAGTATAGCTAAAGAATAAATGGCTATCGTTATGATTTGTGTGATTCATTTTCAGTGACAAAAAAAAATAGTTTTATACATCGAAATTAAATTAATTAACTTAAAATTAAACTGTTGTTATAAAAGAATGTGGTAATAAAATATAATGAATTGCCCTAAAGAATGGAGTGTAAAACCGTGTAACTACAATGAATAATTGAAGTAATTAAGTGACAATTAACTGAAACTATTATTGTGTCGTGTTTCGTGACAAATTACTTTAGTTGCAAAGTGGAAGTGAAAATATGTTGCCATGGACTCCGAAATAGATATCCAATTGTTCATCAATTGCACTCAGCAGATACTAGGACGACAGCAGTCGTGGGATCACCTCAATGTCACTCAGATCTTGGACTTGCTTCCAACGAGAATCCTCGAAGATATCAATCTCAAGTAAGTATAATTATAAAATCTATCTACTAAACATTGATAACATAAATATTGAAAACTTTAAGAAAGTAAAAATATCTACCGTTTTTAAATTGTCGCGCATAAATGCCTTTTTAATAAGCCTGAGTATAGTCAATAGTATAGTATAATAGTATTTCAATACATTTTGTTTTGAATACAAATTAAAGTATCAGCAATTCTTCTTAGGTAATTTGTATCATTCTATAAATTTTGAAGCATACTTAAATTTATTTTTATTCCTCTCAAAATCAGTATCTCTTGCGAGAAAAAGACTTAGTAAGAGCTCTTTCGTTTCGAATAGGAGTTGGTATGTCAGTTATATTTAAACAACGCCAACCGGATCCGGAAATGCCTCCTTAACTCACCTTCTATACACCATTTCAGTAGGTAGGTATATGAAATGTGTATAAATTTTATACAATAGTGTTTATACACAATTTATACAGTAATAAGATTTATTTATTAATATAGTATATTGAATTTATCTGATAGATAAGAGTCTATTCAGAGATTGTAAAATAAACCCTGAGGGTGTCTTCATATATTACAATCTCGGAATAAACTCTAATTCGTCGTACTAGATGTTGCTGGAAACCTATACTCATAAAAAAATTAGTTTTATATCTGAAGCAACTAGTAACACTATTCTCTAGGATCTCATAAACTTGTTAGTAGGTGCTGGCTACGCAAATTGTAACTACTGAATTTTGCTGAAGCGATTCGTAACTTTATAATTATTATCGACTATTTAGGTATTTCGTACCTAATTATACTATCGTGTTCCTCCATAATTTTTGTGTGTATACTAGATTTGGCTAAATATGTCAGTATGTTACACAAATTGACTGTCATTAGACCTTAGCAATTAAATTATTACCTACTAGGTAATACATGTTCTGAGGATGAAGTGGCTGTCAGGCTTTCGATTAGCTGTACAGCAGCTGGGACCGATGATTTAATGCGCTCTGAGAAGCTCGGAGGGTTCTCAATGAGAAAATTTAGGCGTAGTCACCTATCCCGAGATTGACCGAAATTAATGCAATTTAACGTTCTGTTTTGACCATTGTGGTAGAAAATATAAAATCAATGCATCAAATAGTAGTAGTTCAATGATAGGGAAGATATTATTACAAATAAGTAAAATCAAACCAGATTTCAAAACAAATAATAAAATTATGGTTTTATGTAGCACTTAGAATTTAAAGTTGATGGCAAGTAAAATTTGTTCAAAGTACGTGATTGTATTGTACTGTGATCATGTAGACGAACATCTTACTAAACATACTCGTTTTTCGAAGTTGGGTATTATTTAAAACAGGCTTCACTAAAACTTATCATTCTATCTAATATTTCTGTAGAAAAACAAAATTAATTGATGAATTATGGTTTAATGAATGGAATAATATATTATGCAACTGTGTTTGTTACTTACTTATATACTATTAAGTCTTGGACTTGGGACTATGCCAACTGGTAGTAATTATTTAAATGTGCACCTAGATGTCACAAACAACGATCTGATGGAATTTATTAATTCTCATCTTCACTTAAAAGGTTTATAATTAACACTATATTGTAATGAAAACGTGAGATATGCTTATTTCATCGAATAAGGTTGTTGATTAGGTATTATACCCATCTACTATAGATGTACCTAGTGGTCTTTGTTATTCCTTACGGTGGAAACAGTTGGGTTCTGTGCCGTGGAGTAGGATTTAAACATGGAGCAAATATTTTGTTAAGGCCTACTTACTGATAGTTCTCCCGAGTTTTGGGGTAATTATATTATATATGGAATTCGTATAAGCAGGAAAAACTATTGGTAGGTTGTTTTTTGAACAGTGGAGGTTATTGACATCACTCACAAGAAGTAGGTCGGGCGTATTCATTGTTTGCTCACTGTAAAGGAAAATAGTAATTTAGGACCTTATTCTGAAATACTATGACATAAATATATTTTTCCCAAAATGATTAGAAATTATACTTAGATACATATGGGTATATAAATACTAGCTTTTGCCCGTGACTTCGTTTGCGTGGAACTGATAATTGTATCCAGTCTTCTCTTTTTCGAATAAATAATTATTTGACCCTCTTTTAAGAAATTATCGATATCATATACCTACACATCTGCAGCCTCCATTTTAAGCTATAATTTTCGGGAATAAAACTATCGTATGTCTTTCCCCGGAACTCAAACTATCAACAAATCAATCAATCAATCAAACTCAAATCGCTTCAGCGGTTTAAGCGTGAAGAGATACAGTCAGACACACTTTCGCATTTATAATATTAAGTAGTATGGATTTGAAACTTAGGCGTCAATAAAGTTAAACAGATTACTAAGTAATGGTCAGATATATATACAATATACTTACTTTAGCTACCTCCTCTCCTTGCAGTATAGAGTAAAAATGTATATTATATTATAACGTACAAAGTAAGAAAGAAAAAAATAACAACCAACATCTAATAACATACAACGCTCACATGTCACATTATCAATCATTTTAATTAAATTCTCTTTCATTTCTATGGTACAGTCAAGTGAAAAGTTAATTAAGTAAGAACACTTTGAATGCCAAGGAACATCGTTAATATCTACTTAATTAACATTAAAAGCTTCGGTTTATAATATCTTAATAACTTAGGTACTTAATAAATAAAAATGTTCAAGACTATCATAATTCCAACGATTCCGACCAAATTTACGAATTCACGCGATCTAATTTCTCCGTTTCAAAAGCCTTGTAAAAGTCAAAGAACTATTTTTTACGCTTGAACTGAATTTGATAGTTCTTTGACCCGTAGTTTTGGCCTTCCTATTATTCTTTTATATACTTTTGCTTTACATCTTGATTACCCAATCAGCTGTTTATAAGAGTAGCTTTAATTGAATTACCTCTGAGAATGGGATTTAGTCTACAAGCATGAACAGTTTTTCCCACGCTAGTGAAGTTTCAAGACGTTTCATTGCCGGTCCAGTTTCAAGACGGCTGTATTGACATTGTGCGTCGGTCGTCGGTCAATTAAGAATCTTTCATAAACAAAAGGCGACACATGATCCCAATCTGGTCTTAGTTTCGTTAAAGTCTCAAAAGTAATAAATATTCTATACTCTTTTCAATTTCTTAACTATTGACTTGGGCTAAAATAAAAGTATTTGTTACTATTCGACATTATAGTGTCTCTAGTAATGATACTATATTGGAACAATATTTTGACCATTTTCCACTATTAGAATTGACCTTCAAATTATTGTATCGATCGTCGGGGTATTGTTACCACTCAATGCATTTTATATGACAAACTAGCTGTTGCAAGCGGAATATTGTCCGACTCCGCCATTTCCTGTAACTGTTTTAAAATTTCCATGAACCGATTAACGTTTACTACATATGAACAACCCATCCGTTCAATTTCAGAATCATAACTCAAATATTTTTCGGGATTTCGTGTTTAGTCAGTAGATATAGGAGGTAAACTTGAAACTTTTTTTAACACGGTGGAAATAACGAACATTACACGACAGGAAAGTATTATTATACTGAATATACCAAATTATACTAAAAGGGAACATTTCTTTATTTTTCTAAAGAAGCAAAATTATCCTATCGCATCCAGGAAACGAACCGACGCTAACTCATTCGGATTTAATGGAATATAACAAAAGCATCCTTGTGTCATAATGATAAGACACAAATTCTCATTTGTCTTCCAATCCCGTGTGCATGTAACATATTATATGATATTTATTAGCGAATCTATTTATAAACGAACTTGATATATGTATTGAATATATATCGTGTGATCATAAGGCAGGATTTTCTCGAAGAACATTGTTTGTGAACTCTTCTAATTGTTCAGAAGTATTTCGAGGAACTGGTATTCATGTGAATTAACATAATACCATATTATTACTAAATGTATACTTACAGTACGTAGTCGCCTTGTTAATGAGTAAAATGACAACGGCATTTTCCATTTAATTAATTAAGAAATCGCTTGCCCTGGAAATCGAACTCAAGACCTAACGTTCGCGCCTGTGAACACTAGAGCAGTGAGGTAGTTATTAACATCCTTTAAATAATATATAACTTGGATAACTATAGCTCAATTGGGATAACTAAATCTATCACAAACTAAAGAGTTATTCTAAATATCGGTTCTGTATTTTACAAGAATGCAGATAATCTAGGTATTTAGAATTCTTTTTATTTCAGCCCTTTAAAATTATGAAAAAGATAGCTAGCTAGAACCTTAATGGGTTTCATTGAAAAAAGGATTGAGACATTCCCAACAAAAAACTAAAATCTAATATTACAAAGTAACTAATCCAGTTTCTTTTCAAACTAGTATTATACGTACGTAAACGATTCGAATTGAGCTGATTTTGTAGAGACCAATTACCCAGTTCTAGAGTTTATCTTTTCAATCAGCCAAAACTTAACCAATCAGCATCGAGGATTGAACTATGTTCAAAAGTATGTCGCGTGGTCACCCTGGCTAAGACTGAGTTTTACTCGGCTGTAAGGATTTCAGCGTCAGATTAGGGACTTATACTTTATTGTATCTACTATATTTTAACAAGCTGCTTTGGTTGTAGAATGCGTAACAATCGTGTTTGCCAAAGGTCTGCTTAAATTCTTATTAGCTGCTTAAAGAGAGGGGACTAAGATAAAATCCCTTTGACTTTAATATCAATACATCGAAAAGGAAAATGGATAGGGGTCGACAACCTTTTTCGTTTTGTTTTGGCGGATGTAACAATAAACTACAATGAATTGCTTGCCAAACGCTGGACTATCTCAGAAATGTTCAATATAAATGGAAGAAGGTTCTTTGTTGGTTTCTTTTGGGAAATAATTAGGTAGGTACCTAAATATTACGTTCCGTTTTATCGTTTCGTTTTAATTCCACGTTTATTTTCTGCCGTCTGAGTTTGGGTCAAAGTACAAAGTACGAATAAAATTATCTAGATTTGTTCGTTGTTAAGGGTAACTCAGCCGGATAAATGCGCGGGGGCTTAAATAAAGGTTTAGTCTATTGTTTCGGCTTACCATATTAGCACAAGGTTGTATGTAGTTAAAAGTTAAACATGATATGTACTTGAATGTATTTCTTATATATATGTATATACTATCATACATTTACTATATCATGCTTAAGTTAAAAAATGTATCAAAACTCAACGTCCTGTTAACTAAATAAAATTACTATCCTGTCTCGCTAAATATCAAACCTGCTTTGACTAACGAGATAGTTGTTAGCATATGTACAAGCATACCAATTTAATATATTTGTGAATAAAATAATGAAATGGGACATTAGTTCCTGTAAGTCCTAATTTCATTATCGGCCTAACTGTTTAATCCAATTTATGGCTATAGTTAGATACGGTAAAGGTTGCCTGAAGTGTTAATTCGCTCAATAAATTCTAGCTTTGATTCGATAAGTTTGTCTAGAGCTACTAGTTTAATTAATGGATACTTAATTAAGATCCAATACTTAATGTCAACAGTAAAATGGTATCGGGTTTGGCGAGTGCATTTATAAATACAAATAAAAATATTAAATAAAGGATAAATTATCACAAGATTGCAGTAACGCCCACCTGTTCTTAGAATAGAAAAAATTGAGAAATGTTTCTTTTTCATTTGTACAGCTGCCTCTCTAGACATAACGAATTCTATAAAGTGAGGGCCATTAAGACTACGGTCTAGACGCTGCAGCCACGATACTGAAATATCTAGTGTACCTAAATCAACTTTATTATAATCTTTAGATATTTAGTTCTTAAATTCTTGGTAGTAATTATGCAGGTACGGGGACACATGGATCATGTGCTAAAAGCAATACCGAAACAAGCAACAAATGTGTACGCGCTTTAGTAAAAGTAGAGCCTGGATGTATTATTTGTAACATGACGTGTTGTTCAGACTATGAATAAGGCCAGGGAGCCGTCTCAACAAATTTTAGCATTCAACGAAGTCGAACATTTCACATTCTTGTCGCTTGTTTTCTTGTTCCCATTATGTTTGTTTGAACCTAAAGGCAATAATTTCACTGAAATTACCTAGGTATATAAATTACTAACTTTCGACTCCAAGATTACACTATAATTAAGATTTTCGCTCCAAAAATCGTACAAAGTGAGAACACTCATAATTGAGAATTCCGTACGTGATAAATATCAACTTAAGCCACAATTTCATTAAAATGAGCAAGTACGTATCTATTTAAATTATAACGAGAACTTTGGCAAGCAAGTTGTATTGTTTATTGATGTGTGTTGCCAACAGGTAGTAGGCAATACAAAAAAACAGGATCTTAATTTACTGAGATATAATTTGGATTTAGGCCTGAATTGCTACCTACAATAGGGTATTAAAGTCCCTTGTTGACACGAGATCTTAAGCACACTCACCCAGCGTAGCTTGAGTGTCGGCAAACACTTATGTTTAGAAACGATCTTATGTTATGATCAATTCAATAACCAATGATCCCTGTAACTACATATAAAGTCTGGCAACTAGTACAAGATAAGTGAGGTAGATCTATCTTTTTTTCTATGTGAGTGAAAACCCAGCCCGTAAAAGAAAGTAATGGTCTGCAAAATAATATCGCAAGTGTGTTCTATCGGCTCTAAACACATGGAAACTTTGTACGCTCCCAGTTAGGCTAATGATGCACGAATGGCAAAGTTAACTTGTATCAAACGAATTGACCTCCAGTCGGCTTTTAACTTGATCAAACATATGTCCGGGAGCAGCTGCTTGATTATTTTGAAAGCCTCGCCTTTTATATAGGTTTATCGTGTACTTTGTAGAATGTTGCCTGCAAAAATTGTTGCGATGTTGTTTTTTGCTTAATTAGGGACCAACTAGGAGATTCAACAGAACTACGTGTTTTGTGAGAAAAACTAATTAATTGCCATAGAAAGTGGAGCTGTGCATAAAAATACAAATTTCTTCACTTCAATTTGGCAACATCTGGCGTAGAATGAATTTCTTGCAGACCTTAGGATACATCTTTACTCAACAAACGCAAGTAAAATATAATTAGTGTAAATTAAAAGATTTGCCTCATAACTTTATAAAACTACGCTAAACTGAGACTGCTAATGTATATATGGCTTGATTACTATATCGGATTGGATTTTTATTAGTGCTGTGAAATATTGTTATCACTATACTACCACTAACTCAGTTTCGATTTGTGCTTCCATAATATGCTAGATTAAACCCCATCCCTACTTATATAGGGAATGGGAATAAGTCAATTCTTTTCATGTCATCGCTTTCCTACGAAAAGAAAATCGAAAATCTATATAGAAATAATTAAAACAACCGGCCATGCGCGAGTCGGACTCTCGCACAAAGGGTTCCGTACCATCGACTAGGTAAACAACAGTAGGTACACAATTGAATCAAAGGTAAATTGCGATTTATGATTTATGACGTATTAAAAAAAATTACGTAACAGATCTCGTTCAAACCAATTTTCGGTGGAAGTTTGCATGGTAATGTACATCATAATTTTATTTTTAGTTTTATCATTATCTTATTTTAGAACTTACACACACACATTTTACCACTTTGGTTGAGACACTTCTCAAGCACAAACTATTCAGTTTAGAAGTAAATGATATTATAAACCTCAATATAATTTTTGAAGACCTATCCATAGATACCCCACACGTTGAAGAACAAAATTTATTTGAGTTTCTCTAAGTAAGTGTTGTTGAGTTTCAGTTCTAAGTATGGGGAACCTCCAAAATTTATTGTTTTTTTTTCAATTTTTGTGTGAAAATCTTAATGCAGTTTACAGAATACATCTATTTACTAAGTTTCAACAGTATAGTTCTTATAGTTTTGGAAAAAAGTGGCTGCGACATGCGGACGGACAGACAGACCGAAATGACGAATCTCTAAGGGTTCCGGTTTTTGCCATTTGGCTACGGAACTCTAAAAATAGATTGTAAAACATGTACATATTATGCTATGGCGGAGTAGTATAATATACTTCGGCCATAAACAGTATGCGATGGTGATGTGATGTAAGATACTACCAAACTAACTGTGCCCTATGGTGTTATTTGCGTTGACCTCGTTTTCTCCAATCCTGTGGGGATTTACCTTAATCATTTCTTATCCTGCCAAAGTTTGTTAGTTTTATAGTTTCTGTGATTTGTGTAGTCAGTCAGTGAGTGAGTAGTATTGGACTTTTATAAACATGAATTAAATATCATAAAAGAAAAGCCGAGACGGTATCGTTAATAAGATTGTAGCGAAACAAACGAAATTATTTTCCATTTTATTTTATTCTATTACTTTTAAGAGATCAAAAAATAAGTAGGAGTAACAACTAGAATGCCTTCGTAAAATAGAATATTAAATATGTTACAAGGGGTAAACAAACTCATTAATTATAACAACATTGTTTAACCTATGCAATGCTGCGGTGGGACTGAAAGAGGAACACACTCAAATCTCGTTAGCGTTTTGTTGAGTGTGTGTTGGTGCTCTACATTACTTACGTATTAATGTAAACTCAACAGAGGTAGACAAAACAGGTTTGAAATTAAACGCTAAGAGTGCTTTTCAAGCAATGCTTTTATGAAGACAAAGGCTTGTCTTTAGTTGTTCGTTCTTGTACCTCTTACATTGTCACAAGTTATTATAAGTAGTAATAAGAACTTGACTAACATACTCGTAGGTGACATAATTATTTAACTAGCTTTTGCCCGCGACTTGGTCTGCGTAAAATTAGTAAGTTTATTTCCACCCTTTTTCCCCTTTTAAGTGATGATTTTTGGGATTAAAAATCCTATGTCCTTCTCTGAGACTCAAACTATATCTATACCAAATTTCATCTAAATCGGTTTAGCGGTTATAGCGTGAAGAGGTAACAGACAGGCACACTTTCGCATTTATAATATTAGTATGGATATAAAGATTTAATATAAAAAAATTAAAGATTTTTTAAGCAAAATATGGCGTAGGTGTATCACTAATGTCGTCTCCGTTAATTGAAATCAAAATGTCAATGACAGATATCGTGTAGTAGATAACTTACGCTACAATTTTGTATTAAAATCGAAAGCAGGTAAATCGGTGTCAAGATAATTGTTCATACAGATTATTATGTAATATGTGTATATATTATATACTATTAGTTTTTATACACAGAATCAAAGTGAAAACCTAACTCCGTTTGTCGAAAACAGTTCCCATCCCAAAGATAATATTTTTTTACAACTTATAAAGGCTTTTATCACACATAGATTCAGCGCGAAATGGTGATCTAAAATTCTCAATAAGATCTTTTCATACGCGTGGAAATGATAATGGATACCCGCCAGCGACTGAGGCAATGGGTTATTACATAGTTAATCGAAAACCTAACGTTACCCTATTTAAGCGTCAATGTTACCCAAACCTAACGTTCCCCAATATCTGTATAAGCCAAAGCGCCTACTATCAGCTTTTTTGTTACAAAATCCCATCGCGGTGACATTCGTGTTCGCAAGGACGCGATCAAGTGAAATATTTTTGAGGGAAAAATTTCGGGGCGTTAGCTACTACAGTAGCCTCTTTTCTAGCGTAAACCTCTCATTTCTTAAGGTCATGCTCTAGTTTAAATGTAAGTGGACCAATAAATGTATATAAATATAAATGATAAAGGGAATCCATTGAACCGTAAGTAATGAAAATTGACCATCGTTTTACCCTTTTCAACTGGCCGCGGGTATGCTTATAGACAGTTATTTATAATATCTAGAGGAAATACCAGATATTTATAATGTTCTTTTGCTTATTTTACAAGGTAGTATTAATGGTAGCACTGATATTTAAAAGAGTCATTTGTTTACTTGACAATTCAACCGGCTCTGAATTTACGTAAAAAAATATCATTTTGACACCCTCGTCTTAGCGAAGTAGCGAAATTATAATATTATATATTCTGATAATACAAAACTAAAAATATTTCCTTAATTCAAATTACTGTACCTTCGATTCGATAGCGTTACATTCTTTAGTTCAAACGTATAATATAAACTCTTACAAAAAAAAAACGTTGACTTCAGTGAACTTCAGAATTACTAGGTTAATCCACTTTGTAGCGTTTATAAAGAGAAATGTAAACAAATGAGTGTTGTTGATTAACTTCCACATAAATTAGTTGAAATCTCAAGAGGATCATTAGCTTAACATTTGAGTAGATTGTTATCCAGTATAATCTCTTTATTTCTAACTCCGCAGATATCAAACCTCACCTGTAAAATATTTGAAACTCAATTATGAATTGTCAACGTATTTTTGTGTAACTTTTGTTTAATTAAAGCCAGCGCAATCTCAAAACTTTTGAGATTGTTTGTTAATGGCATTCTGAACTCCGGGAATATTTTTATTAAATGGGTATTTTTGTATGAAAGTTTAATTTGTTTTATGTGAAACGTGCACTTCCTGGTATAATTTATTCTATGACAGAATCATTCCAACTTAGTATATTAAATTTGATATTATAATGAGATAACTGCAGATACAGTTTCAACGACAAGGTGACTTTTAATGTCCCTAGGGATGCAAATGAAAATAAAGAACTAACGCCATTCGGTCATTTTTATATATATAATCACTCTAGATATAATACATATATATGTAAAATATTATTTCAGCAAAAAATAGTTTTTTCACATAATGGTTTTAAGCACAATTTTGACTACATATTTATTTATGTTAAATTATGGTAGCAAACTTTCCATGATGATTGAATATATTGGTAATATTTTTGGCATTTAAGACAAAAGTACTTCAAAAACATAAACTTAAATGATACGTATTTTTGTAATTCATAAATGTTTTTGTTAGTATCTATTAGTTTCATAATTTAATTTAATTGAAATAAATGAAGAGAAATGATTGGTTGAATAAATAATCGACTAATATCAATTAAGAGATTTAAATAAGTACAAACAATGCTTAAAAGAAAGTTCAATGCGCCGTGAGTACCTACTACAAACACTTTGTATTTTACTCCAGATCATCCTAAAAAAATCCTAAAATCACCATTTTACTACCGATCACAAATTTGTATGGTTTTAGCACACTTGTTAGTAGTATATCGCTTACATGTCTACGAATAGAAGCGTTTATGTACCTGTCGGTACGATATTGAATTCTTATTCGAAAAGTAGGTTTTTCCTTGAAAATTCTTGAACGAGTAAACCAAAAAGTATTTTTAATAAAAGCGCAATAATATGAAGAACAAAAATGCGTATTGCTACATTTGTAAACGCTCTCTTTGTTTATATTAAACGTTTCTCGAAAAACTATTTGTAGAGATAATATAAATTCCGCTTCAACAATATAACTCTGCTTTAGTAAAATATCGCAACCAAAAAAAAAAATGGAATAGTAGGCACGTTTTCTTGTATTTTGGCGAAGGTTCCTCCACCCAAATGAGATACTTGGCCCTCCACAGATTGCAGAGAAGATAGAAAATCTTACTGACTTTATTTTTCTCGCACAAGATTTCATTTTATGGTGTGCCATTTCTACTTTCTGATAAAATCTTAAAAACATCTTGTTTACTTCTGATATTTTAATGCGCTTTTCACGTTTCCATTGAAGTGAATAAATTAACTGCACACTTACTGATTTATATCATGTATATAAATAAATTAAATAAATAAATAAATATTTCCGGACATTACTACACAGCGCCATCTAGTTCCGTGGTAAGCAACGAGGCTTGTGTTACGGATACCAGATGGTTGATACACTACATATATACTTTTTTTTTGTTGTAAATACATACATATTATACATAGATACATCCATGACTCGGGTACGAATGTTGATGCTCATCACACAAACATTTGTCTCTACCGGGATTGGAACCCGGGACCCATAGCACAGCAGGCAGCGTTAACTACCGCTGAGCTAAACGGGTCGTTAATAAATGTATTAAGACAGGTAATGTATATGGTTTTGTCAGCCTTCAGCTTTTACTGTCTACTTGTGCTTTAACAATGTTTGAATTTTATTAAATAAATATATCTACACAAAGTAAATTGTTTCCAAACGTTATTACTGTAACTAGTAGTTTGACTTTGCGTGTATAAGAATGAATTGCGTGAATATTGTATAGAAGGTTATGCTAGTTATTCATTTCTAGAATTAATTTACCTTAATAGTGTATCTATCATAGGTTTGATGCTCTGATGTCCTTTTAACCCAGGCTAATCAGCCTGGGTTAAAAGTTATTGCGTAGGTGCAAAATAAAATATTGAATTAGGGGGCAAACGGCAGAAAGCCTTGAACTTTGCCTAATTAAAGCAAAAACATCTAGGTATGTAAACCAGTCGGTAATGAGAAAGGTCATCAAGGTCATTGTCAAGGCCAATGTCAAGGGTTCACTATTATGATTATAACATGCTAACATGATTGTATCTCCGACGGGATAAGACCGAAGAGGATACATAGTCACAGTTCCCTTGTGTATTTATTAATATAAAATTTTTCATTTTATTTTCATAAGATAGAAAACCGAAGCTTACCGTGATTCTATAGAATTTTTATATTTAATTTTAGAAAGTTATCCAAATCAGTTCACATACACAAACCTACAGAAAAATACGTTTAAGAAAATGAGTATCACCAGGAATTTATTTCAGAAAAGGGGAAGCGAAACATTCAGCTAAGACAAAGGTTCTAACATACAGAGCACGGCTTTACGCTAATCCTAATGAAAGTTTACGATAAGGCAATATTGCAGCATAATGCGTAAATATATATTTCTGGAATTTCAATTAAATCTAAAATAACATTAATTTTGTATGGAAATTCTTGCGGTATGTTGATATTATTTAATCACGATGTTACGGAGCCTTTACAGCATCCATGAACACGAGCAATTGAATTTTATCTATCTAAATATTTCTAGATCTATATGTTAGCCGGATTGAGCTGTCTATTGTAAATAATAAATTATTGATGTATAGCAATGCGTATTATATTTCTAGCTATTGTATTAATAATTATTATTATTGTAGATACCTATGTAATATCTGCAATATTGAGCGTGATATTCCACTCACAATGGATTGCGTTTTATGTTTAATGCAATTTAATATAATTATATTGATACAATTCAGAATAGGTAATTTAATGATAGTGATTTCTTGATTCTGTGTTTCAGGTTAGGCTGTTTTAGGTTAGGCTATATATGTACCTATTCCTTATAAAAAGCCCAAGAAAAAAAACGTGTTAAATGATTTTGTTTTTTCTAGGATCACTCTCGGCAACTGCATGGGTTTGGGCGAGAGGCCGTTCAGCCCGCCATGGTGGGGCCAGCTGGCATGGTTCATGGTGTTCGCCATCATGCTGCTGCTAGCTGTCTTAGGGAATACCCTCGTCATATGGATTGTTCTAGGTAAGTTTTATAAGTTAAAGCCATTTATTGTGTTGGTTATAATATGTTGTTTTTATATAAAAATGTTTTGATATATTATTTTATTATTATGTAAAGAAAATATATTTTTATATATTCTTTATTAATAAAATAAATATTCAATTGTTTGGATAAAGGAAGAAAATTCACAAAACGAGAATGTTTTTAATGTAATTAATGTCTCTATTATTTACACACATTATATTTTCCAAGAGTTTAACTACAGTATATCCTATATTCCATAATAATATCATCTCTGGCGAGTATATCAAGTGTACTATAATTATTTTACCGGTAAACAATAACTTTTAATGAGCATGAACTATGTAGGTATACCTTTGAGCGACGAAGCTTCAAAGCACCTACCTACCAAGTATAAAGTATGTGGTAATGGATAATCTTGAGATATTTGGTTCGATGTATTTATAATATATTCAACGGATATTGAACTGCAGTGAGAGCGCAGCAGTCTGACCACAGACTGTGCAGCATGTCTCGAATTTAAGGCTACTGAAACAGAAGGGTAATATAAACTACAGCGGAGATTCTGCACAAATATGTATTAACAAATTAATACACTAATGTGGACCGACAGAGCAACGGCTTATGCTAGTACACTCGATGTAATGAATGAATGCATGGAGTATTTGTACCCTCATGGCTTCAGTTTGACACGATGCTAGGGCGATTGTCGGCAGGCTTGGCTGGCTGTCAGTTGTGGCATGTAACTGACGTGGCATGCTCGGCTTGGCATTTGGCTCGACGTGGCGTTAGGTACAATGCAGGCTTGGCATACGGAGAAAGGCGTATCAGACAAATCATGACATAAACTTGAATAATAATAATGTCCTTGAGACATTAAAGTATAAAGCTAAGCGTGAATGAGAATATTTGATTGCGTGTGAAATTTACCTATTCGCTCATATAATACATACCATATTGCAACAGTTCTTATATTGATTATTATTTATTTCGCGTTGAGGTAGTTTGATATTGTAATCTTACCTTAACATAGTTGAGCAATTACTAGGACGCTCACGAAGACAGGGTATAATAATTTTGATAGAAGAACTTTGCACAACGACGATTCAAAGTTTTAGAATGTTGATCTCAATTATTTTTTACCCTTCAGATATATAAACTACTAAACTCATTAAAATGTTTATTAGAAAACAAAAGTTCCAAAAGATAATCATTATAGTAAATAAATACAAGATCCTAACTATTACTGCCGAAAAAAATCTTAAGTGGTAAAGCGTCAAAGTGTTTAACATTATAAGCTTATTTGTGTTGATGGATAAGATCGTCCGATGTTGTGTCTTTAGACATTTATACCTCATCAGCTATCTTACGTCTTGGCAAAAAAGTTTTAGATGTCTTTTTACTTATTTTTCTTTACAAAATATATATTTTACTTTTAAAAGTGAAAGTATAATTTTTATTAAGTTTAGTTATTTTAGCAAAAGACTTTTTATTTACATTTTTGTCTTGCATTTTCAGTTGCATTTAAGCTAAAACAAGGTTGTGAGAAGCATTGGGTGTTCATTTATTTATGCATAATGCATGCCACACCGCACTATTTGCTAGACCAATTATGTGAAATCTTAAAAGCTGCCTTTTACAAATCAGTGTCTGAATTGATGTTCGTTTATTGACATTAAGCTCCACTCCTATATACTGTTCTGTATTATTTCTGTACTGTTCTGTGTACTATATTTCTGTTCTAACTTGTGGAAGATAGAAACTAGTGGCAAATATTAGTGTGTTATTTTCTTTTTCATGTGCAAAAACAAGGACTAAAATGCACCAAAACTAAAGAAACAAACTGACTTTTTTAAATCAATTTGTTGTTATTGCTGTTTACGTTTAGATTTATTTTTAAAAATAGCCCCAAGCGGAGAAACGACTTGTATGTTTTATCTCATTATGTATTCTCAATAGCAGTCGCCCGAATCGATAAACCTATATTAAGAATTTAACTTTGTTTATGTTCGGGAGTTCGACAAAAATAAAAGTAAAAACTACATTTTACGTTGTCGCGATTTTACGTTTTGTGACTGTTTTTTTTGTATACCACCAGCAAAAAAGTTATGGACTATGACTGGACGTTTGCAACTCCAGAGGTTCCTCTCTCTCGTTACCGAACCTTTATAAACCGTTCTAGATTTCATTAAATAGTGGAGTTACTACACTGACAGCAGTGCAATTCATGGCTGTCAAAATAATCTGTCCCCTCGCGCTTTAGCAACGTTACTCACTCGCAGAAACATAATTATTGTTTTTTCACTGCGGTCTTCTGTAAAGCGGAGTTACCTCCCCCGTCCAGCTGAATTTGAGCAAGAAATCTCGCTACACCCTATCGCTTGTTGAAATATATCGTTTGAGAGACACGTAGGCAAGTAATACCCACGATTATATTATCAATAGATTCCTAAGCCGACACTGCACCTGCCGAGATCGGTCTAAAGATGTGGGTGCCCATTCTTAACGTATAGGGACCCTTCTGTAGAGCACATTAAGCCGTCCTCGGCCTGTGTTCACCTTAAACCTACTTATCTTTAGGTTATCGGTATCTGAATTGCGGGCTGTGAGTGGCTGATGGCTTTCGTGGCCGTTTCGTAAAATATTGATATTTAGCCACAACTGGGAAGACTTGGACGTTGAACCAACAATAAGCTAAGATGATAATGAGAAAATTCTTCGAATATCAGTTAAGTATATAGTAATGATTTATTTGAGTCATGGTCGCATTTAGTATATTTTAACACTTTATCGCTAGTAGCCCAAGAGAGCTTTTTGTGATAATAAAATAATGTTAGATATTACTTACTGATTTATAACAGTTACGCGATTATCAAACATTGAAATAAAACTACTTTTAAGTACCTATTTTTTCGCGGTAACTTAAATTTATGTTTATAATCATCATCATCATCATATCAGCTAGAAGACATCCACTGTTGGACATATTTATAATAGTCATAGATAATTTTTAATTTTTTGGTATTTTATATCAAGGCAGATGAAATGATAACTGCAGGCAATTTTTCTAGGGTCATTTAAAAAACACTATTTTGAGTATAGGTCCCATATAATAGAGTCGAGTCGATTGATATTCTCTGTATATACGTTACCTAATTACAAATTTATTTTGGTTTTCACCTACATTTCCTTAAACCTATTCAATTTCCTACTTGAAACAAAAGAAAACAGAACAACGCTACTTCATACGCAGTAAAATGTAAACCAGTGCGGCGTTACGTTTAAATTTAAATTTTCAACGTTACGCTATACAGAAAACCACACAGGTTTGTTCTAGAATATTCGTACATCGGCGCAATAATTTTGCCTTGTCAGCATAAAATGCACAAGGAAATCGTTTGTGAAACGTGACTTCCTTAGCTATTGTGGGTTTGTTTCGGCCTGAGAATTATAAAGCTATCAGGGTGACCTCTCTGCTTTTTATGTGTTCCATATGTGGTTTCAATGAGTAAAACCTTACATTAGAAAAGGGTTTTCTGAATGAAAACAATGGATTTGGTATATATTCGACAGGAGAAACTATTATAAATACTACACTTTTTTGCAAAACGTTGGCTGTTTATTCCATTTTAGGCACGGAATATTTTTTTAGGTAGGTACATAACTAAATATATTTTTTACCCATTTTATGATTGTATGTATCATGTATTTCATTTTTAAATATTTAAATAAACATACTGTTCGCGACAGAAGAAATATTTTCTGAGAAACTTAATTTCACACCAGTTTCAGTAAACATCGAATTGGGTAACCTAATTTTGGGCCTTTTGTGATGTCATTACTCGAGCCAATATTGTTCGCGGATACAATTTGTCTTCACATACATCATCGCTGATACAATTTCCCAGCCTTTTAGATGTACAGGAAGACCTATTTTTTCTTCGGAACGGGAGGAAAAATCACAATACTTCTAATCACGATTACCCATCTTCACATACAACTAGATCCGTCACTGTCATCCTACCCTTATAACGGTCACATTGGCATTCTGTTCAGTCTCTACAACCATAGTTTCCTACACCTTATCTTTCAAGGGCACTGGTATGGGTAGCTGTACGTTTTATTAAGTATTGCACTAGATTCACCTTAATTTCTACATGCAGAAGAAAAACTTTAAATTGTTTACAAAAGTACCATTGCAATCTCTTACAACTAGCGGATCTAGGTCACATTAGCAAACGATGAGACGAAATTAAAGTTGGTACACCTCTTAGTCTAATTGATTTATCCGATAGTAGCACTACTGTACCTGACCTTATTCCAGATTTATGTTGTTATTCAACTCTTTATGACAGTCGAAGGTAACACCTTCTTGGAAGTTCCATTTAATACAGCTTAAGTAGAGGCGTGAAACTCATTATAGGTAATAGCCCATTATTATGGACCGTATGGTATGTCTTATAATGATGATAATTCCTGCCGGTTCTCCTCGCCAATATGATTTGACTAATTGAAATTAAAAAAAAACAACTGACTTTGATTACTACACAGTGCTACGTAGATCCGAAATACCTAAGTAGAAAAATAAGCAGAACAATCATAAACACAAATTAGAACAATCAGATGTACTTAAATGCCTACGTAAATTGCCATCAACAACACGTAACTGCTACTGTAGACGACAAGTTACCGCCCTTGTCGAAACAGGTGATCTTGTTAAATGTGCCCCTCGGTTTGAATACAACACGAGCTATAATATTCAGATTCACATTTTAGTCGAGGACAATTCTCATTTTCTTAACTAGTTACTTACGTAAAAATGATCTCAGATATAAATGAATAATATTAGTTTACGTTAAAGCTATCAATTATTGCTTTTGTGTTTATAGTCTCTTAATATTATAGAAAAAGTTTTGTTAAATATATACATACAAGAACCTATCAAATGGACACGACTGAGAAATCAAAATAAAGGGATTGTAAAAAAATGTTTTGTAATTTTACTAGAGCATGGTTAAAAGGATGTTAAGGTGCCTACTATAATTGTTTTATTTTTTTAACTTAGCCTATAAGCGTCCGGACATCCATACCTATTAAGATTTTCGGATCCAAAGTATATTTTTTTCACTCTTCATACATATAATAGTTACTAAACCAGACTCTCTTTACAGCCCATCGCCGCATGAGGACAGTGACCAATTGCTTCCTTGTGAATCTTGCGGTGGCGGACTTGCTGATGGCGACACTGAATGGAGCTCCGAACTTCATATTCCTCGTAACGGCGGACTGGCCTTTCGGTGCAGTCACGTGTACTGCAAGCAACTTCACCGCAAACCTCACCGTGTCGGCAGGAGTATTCACATTAGTCGCTATCACTGTTGACAGGTAAGTTTAAAACATTTGTTCAGTATTTTGTTATTTTAAGAAACAATAAATAATGACTACTTCACATACGCATACGGTGAAGGGAAACATTGTGAGGAAACCTGCATACCTGAGACATTCTATCAAATCAAATCAAATCAAATTAAATCATTTATTTCAATTAGACCAATACAGGTGCTTTTGAATTGTCATATTTAATTGAATTTAGTTGCACGGTTCCAAAAGGTAGGTCTTATGGAGAAGAACCGGCAAGAAACTCCATAGATACTCTTTTAAATTAAATACAAAATTGTTGGTTTTGTTTTACAAAGATTTATGTGTGTAATGTAATATCAATATGAGACTGGTGCAGTTCGATGTGAAACGTATGATTTATGCAGACAGGAAATAACTAAAACCAATTTAGGTTGCCATAACATGTATGAGCCGACCAGTCCCAACTGATAGCACCCGTTCACGAGCATGACGTGTGTATCGGCGTCTGTCTACTCAACCATGTTGTAGGGAATAAAAAGACCCGACACACAACGCCACCACCAGCAGGACATTTGAGTGAGCATGACAAGCCCAGACTGCCCGGCAACCATTTCCAATTTTATAAAAAAAAAAAAAACAACGTCAAAGCCAACATCAGTCTCATATTTTACAAGCTATTTTGCTAACTCAGTAACTATTGCGTTAATAAATAATAAATTAAATTAATAAATAATTAGCATGTCAATTTGTAAAAGTGTATAACTAAACATGTCAAATTGTATAAGTGTATAACTGAGCATGTCAAATTGTAAAAATGTATAAATATATCTTTATGTAAAACAAAAGAAGTCAGACCAATAAATACAAATAATAATAATAATCATGAGGCTAGTAAACCTGTGGAGCTGGACTAGCATTCTGCCAAACTTTTTTATCTACAAGATAAAATAATATCGATGGCATGGTATCAGTGGGATAATAAATGGGTTGAAGATGAAATAATTTCAATAGGTATCATATTTAGGACAAATAAACTTAATTGTTGTTTGTTTATGTAAATAATAGTTGTAAAGTGTGTTAAGGTTGTCTTTTGTTCAAGTTTTGAATCCAATTTTGTGCTCAGACGTAGGTACACATTGAAAGAAAATATTTGTTTCTGTTTCAATTCTAAAACAGACTCTTTTCAAACAGGGAATATCTATTTAATAGTTTGTAGCTTAATACATGTTTCAAATCGTGCAATCGAGTTAGACTTATATCTATAGACTAGTAATAAGCAAACGGGTATGAATAAAATTCCCGGAAAATAAAAGCCAACAACTTATTATTATCAAGAGAAACATAAATAATAGCTATTCCAATGATTACAATACACATATAACTCTAATATTGGTTTTTACTGCACCCAATACAGTACAGTTAACAAACTGCAAAAGTAATTTTGAGATTAAGATTGTTTGCATAGTCATGAACTATCAATCTATTTTATGAAGATTTTAAATTCAAACATTTTATTTCGTTTTATAAATCATAATTAACTAGCCATTAATGAATATTTCAAATTTTCTTGAACGATCCAATTTACCTTAAGTAACTATTAGTGAATATATTATATTTTTTTAGTCTATGACGAGTATGATGTTGATTTAAAGACTTAGGTAAGGCATACTTACGCATAATTTGTTACAAGTGTATCCCAGAAAAAAAAAAAATATAAATATTCCTGGACATTATGACACAGCGCCATCTAGTTCCGTGGTAAGCAACGAGGCTTGTGTTACGGATACTAGTTGGTTGATATACTACATATATATACTTTTTTTTTGTAAATACATACATATTATACATAAATACATCCATGACTCGGAAACAAATGTTTATGCTCATCACACAAACATTTGTCCCTACCGGGATTCGAACCCAGGACGCATAGAACATAAGGCAGCGTTAACTACCGCTGGACTAATTGGGTCTCAAAAAAATTCTGTTACTACGAGTGCATAACACATTTATTAGCATTTTCTACAATGATCGTAGAAGTATAACTAGAAGAGTGTAATTACAAGAACGAACGTCGTGATTATAACCTACAAATATAAGGCTAAGAATTTTCATATACGTAGGTTTTTATAGGCAGAACTTGGCATGGTTTGACCTGTCAGAATTTGTTTGCGACAATCTATTGATAGTCACCAAACAAGCGAAATCTATTACCTAGCTAGACTAGTTTGTACAAACTCCGCCTAGGTTGAAGTTACTTAGGCCCGACCTTGGATAAGCTTTCAGGTAAATTTACGTATTATGATAGATGTCACAGCGGCAGAACTTGTATAAATTAGTTTTGGTCTAGTTGGCATACTGATGAAGGATTAGTAAGTAAATATGGACCAACTTTGTTTGGATAATACAAAACTTGTAAGAATAATTACCAAACTTTATTCTACAAGTTTGTTAAGAACTGAAAAGTTTTTCTGAAACATTTTTCAATACAAAATTAAATAGCTGTTTTTGAATAGTCTTAAAACAAGATAAGATCAGCATTATCGAATTCAAACGAAAGAAACAATTCAAGTGGCTTTGATATGAAGGTATGATTAAACAAAGATACGTAAACCGATAGTAACGGCAGTCAGTGAAATAGATAGCAACATATGTATACACATACATCGAACTGAAGATTTAACGTCTTGATCTAATTACTTAAACTCTAAAAATATAATTAAAATAAAGTATATATTTATAGTCTTTTTAAGATTACTGCAAATTTGATTTCCTCCATGTTAACTTTTCATATTTTCTTCTTCAAGTGTATAACACAAAGTTTGGTATAATAACATAGCTTACCTGCTTATATTTTATGTTGATTATTGTGAATATTTTTTCAATTGGCTTGTTCTTGACGACCTCCGGTAATAAACTTTGAAGTTATATTTTGTTTTATCTTTAATACAAATTACATTTTTTTCCTCAGAAACCACTTCTTTTGATTTCATTGTGGTTTCTGAAAATGTTTTGTTTTGACGTATTTTGGCTTGTTGTAACCTTGAGTTATAAAATACCTTGAAGCCTACCTAAGCGAAAGAAAAAAATATTAATTGAAAACAATTTATGAAAGAAAATTATTATACTATATGGCGACGCTATGATCATCATCATCAATGGGATGATGATTCATCCCAATTATTTGCTCACTGTAGCGCACGGTTCTTCTCACATTAAAAGGAATCAGGCCATAGTCCACCACGCTACCCTGGTACGAATTGACAGACTTCATATTCCATCGAGAAAATCTCTGAGGTATACAGGGTCTTTCACAATGCTTTCCTTCACTATTTGAGCATGTAATAAGTATATAAGTAGCTTCCATAAATTAAATAAATAAATAAATCAGTGGTGTAGGTCTTGGGTTCGAAGACCACAGTTTTTTTTATACATTTTTAACATTTTTATAAAGTAAAGGTACTATTTCATTTATTATGTTTCATTCAATCCCATTTAAAAGACGTGTCCATTTTACTATCTATATATTTCAATTTCGACGACCGTCGCCTAAAGTTTATCTTGTTATCCCTTACTTTATTGCTAAACAGCGGTAGACAGCATTACGCCAACAAGACACTTTGGAATTTTATGTTCTAATAACTTCCTTATTTCCCCTAACTTTGGTTACGACTACTTACTGAAAGAGGAAAGTTGAGTTCCGCAAAAAGTAAAGAAGTAAATGGGTGAGCCTCTCATCAGTCAAGTCATCACGTCTAAGATCCTAATATTATAAATGCAATAGTACTATGTCTGTTGCATTTATCCCGCTTTAACGGTGGTTAGTTAGTTTTGTTCAGGAAATTATTTCATAAAAGGGCGGTGGAAATTTGTACGCGTTATCGATTATTTCTTAAAGGAAGAGGGTAAGATATAAATAAGTAGATTGATGAAAAAGCAAAATTACTAATTCCACGCAGACGAAGTCGCGGGCAAAGGCATATAGTAAATAATAAATGAAACACCCTGTCCCTAATGCTAAATGTGAAATGATTGGATAAAGTTTCTTGTTACAAGGGTCCTGAGTCAATATTGAGAAGTGTGTGTAATCATATAAGTCCACGGTAACTTTCTTATGTGTGTGTTCAATGACTTCATATTGTCTAAGTTGCTAGCCTACGACGCAATAATATCCCTGCAGTTGAAATTAATTGTGTCATCATGTGTCATAAAAAACTGAACGAAGATTTAACTTACTTAAAATATGAGCTCTTTTTATGACAGATAGAAACGTGTTGTTGATTGCTAGCTAGGGTTGCTTCTTACCAGTTATATTTGATAACTGCTTACCGCAATTATCGTTAATGAATCATTAACTGTCAGTGTTTGTGATAATGTTAATTTTATAATATATCTGAGGTTCGTTACATTTAATTGCCTTGTTGCTTGGTCTAGTGGTCGGAAATGTGACTGCTGAGCAAGAGATCTTTGGCTCGATTCCCAAGTCGAGTAAAGTGTTCTTGGGTTTTTCTATGACATTTTTAGTAGTAGCTCGAAGTTTGTTTTGTGCTCAGTTGATGGCAATAAGCTCTCACCCTATTACATGGGACCTAAAAAATATCGGTGAAATGTAGGAAAAAATTAGTACACCTTTGCTTAGTGCTTTGATGACGACAGGCGTGATGGTATGTTCAATTTAATTAATGTTTATGTGTCCGGAGGTAAAAGTCTTATACCAACACGTATAGTCGAACCTTTACTAAAGTCACTTTTTAATATCTCTGTCTATTTCAATACCAATAAAGGACTACGTAAGATAAAACCTACGTTGTAACGTCTTAGCTATAAAACGTGGAAAGGTAAAATAAGATTAGTTTCGGCAGCAAGATTTTTTGTCTGAAACTAGTAAACCTTCTAAACTTCATAATTAGTAGGATAATTAACGAAGACGTGAAGTCCGACAGGCTGTTAATAGTTTTGGAGTTTGTGGCTTGAAATTTATTATGTTTCATTTATTCTGTCTGGACACTGATGCAGGGTGTCAGAAATTCTTTTTTCAATTTGTGATAATAGTGGTATTTTTTTAGATGTAGCAGAAAAAACCATCGTCATTTTCATATGAGCTACTTACTTCGTCCACGTGCAAAATAACGAAAATAAATGTTCATATTCATTTATTTAACCCATTTCTATCGAGTTCCATCAAAATCGATCCAACCATTTCAGAGATTACCTATTTAAATCAATACTGAAAATAATTTCTGCAGTGTGGAACTAACAGTAACTCTTATATTTATACAAACCATTATATTTTTTATTAAAGGAATTATTATGCATATTAGAATAGTGAATCAACCTTAAAATATAATGACGCCGATTTAGGCAAAAAATAAACATAAGAAATAATTAATGTCATGTACCGTGTGGTAACCCTGATACCTAACGATAAATAAACCTTGTGGTAACAATTTACTCCGCCTGGCTTTAACAAATGAAAATATTTCTGTGCTTTACTTAATCGCATTAATTCACCTTTCTGATTTTAGGTCTGTGTTTGAATGTTCAGGGTTAAAACTATCATATTGATAGTTTTTACCCTGGAAATTCAAACTCACTTGTTTGGTTTTTTTGTTTACTCAACTACTATAAAAATCCTGATTTCAATAGTATTGCTCGGTACCGCGGTTTTTTTACCAACTTCTACATATATTCAATGTTTTGAGTTTTCAGTAAAAGCTTTTTAATGCATTTGGTAAGTGCGAGGTCTCGGGTTTGATTCCCAGGTCGAGGAAAGTGTTATTGGATTTTTCTGTGAAATTCTCCATGTGCTATGGAGTTTGGATTTGTGCCCGGTTCTTGACAATAGCCTCGCCCTCTATTACATGGGACCTAAAACCTACCGGCGAAATGTGTGTGTACACTGGCCTAACCCCTAGGTAACAATAGGCGTGATGGCATATTTATGTAACGGTTTATATAATGTGAACGTCTAGACTTTAGAGGTTTATTAACTGCATTCAAACAAACTTCAATGTGTCCAGTTTCTAATATTTTAGAATTATAATAGAAGATTCACAAACACTGCCCTATTTATAGCTAATGGAATGAAATAATTAAGGTATCTTGTAAGAGACATACAAAAACCTCTCAGAATCTGAAGTGATTCCCTGACTTATTGCTGCACTCACGGTTGATATTAGAGTTAATGAACCATTAACAATGAAACACGAATCCATGGTATTTTTATAAAGTCACGGGTCTTAGGTATTTTGGTAGTTTATTAAATAAATAGCACAAAAAACTCCGCTAAGTACTGCATCTTGCGGACCTTCAAAAATAGGTAAATAAAAACGGGTTTTCTCTGTAATGTACAGCACTGTACATATTAGAGAATAACATTAATAAACCAATATTAAAGTATAAAAATGACTTTTTTATGGTTATCTACTATATTATTTATATTTAATATCCTTTTGTGTAAAACATTAGGTGGGTAGGCAGTAGGCACGCATAGTTTGATGACAGTACGATAACGCTTTTAAGGAATCAAGTAAAGTAATACGTTATTATTTAGTACGGTAATAAATATTGAATAATACCATTAGTCTACTACTTGTTTATTCATTTTATTTTTATGCAGTGTGACAATTTTTTATTCATTTTTACGCAAAATTTTTCATTAATATAGTAAATAGGTAGGTATCTATATCAGAATATCACATGGGACATATTTATCAACATACCACGTGGGGGACGCCTTAGTAATGCAATAAGTTTATATTTAATATACCTACATACATGTATGATATTATATATGGATTTATCATCAACATGGGTTGATGATAAATCAACCATTCAAATCAACCATTAATTTCTCCACTATTTGGACCGGATTTCTTCTCAGTACAAGAACTGTTATGGATATAGTCCACCACCGTTAAACAAAATCTCTCAAGTGTTCAGGTTTTCTCACGATGTTCTCAGTTTAAGTATAATAATTTATTCATTAATATTATCTATAAGTTTAAAGCGTCTCGTGGATTTGAATTCAAGATATATTCGAGACCATTTAAATATATTATATATTATTTACTTATCAATTATGTTATGCCTACTGTGATAGGATATCTTCAATTAAGTTGGTCATAGTTTTATGTTCACCTTTTAAACTTCATTAAACTAAATAATGTAACGGAGTACCTGGCAAGTTTAATTGAACGGCTTTAATTCGTTTATAACAACATGTGTTTACGTAGGTACCTCGGTTTTAAATATTATATTTATGATAACATAATTTATATGGTCGATATACAAGATTATATTATTATTTTTTACTTTAGATACAGTAAGTTCATTAGTTTGATTGTTAGTCTACAAAGATATGATATAAACATCGGTATATATCGCGGTTTAGTATATACTTTTCATTCATTTGGTTGTCTTACATTTTTAGAATATCGTATAAAATATACTTTTAAACATAATATGCCAAAAGTTTAAATCAACATAACCAAAAGTAAAAAAAAACCTCAAAATAAAAATATATTTTATGTACTGTAATTTGATTTACTTTGAGAACAAAGTAAGTCAAATTTAATTGGCTCATTTTGAACGTCCGCCCCTTCACCGCTTCCGAGTATTTTTGCTATGGAGAAGAAGTGGCGCAACAAACTCCCCAACATCACATTTCTATTTGTTTTTTTTTTATTAAATGCTCTGTATAGTATTCAAATGATTGACCACACCAGTCCATTTTACTAAATAGAAAATTAATGCGGGCCTTATACCTATTAACATAAAAGTAATTATACAAAAATAATTAGTATTGGCCACTCTTGGCCGTCATTTTTAAGTACCTGCTCGTTTGCCTACTCGCTTGCTTATACATATTCGAAGAAATAACACTGGAGAGTCCCTAATTAATTCGGTCATCATCATCATCATCATCATCGTCATCATCTCATCAACCGTTAGACGTCAGACACTGCTGGACATAGGTCTCCCCTAAGGATCGCCACGATGACCGGTCATGCGCCGCCCGCATCCAGCGGGTCCCAGCGACCTTCACCAGGTCGTCAGTCCACCTTGTCGGGGGCCTACCCACGCTGTCTTCCAGTACGTTGGAAGGTCACCATAAAATATATGTATAACTGTCCCTCTTTGTATTTTTTTTATCATAAACATACTGCAATGCAACTGTCACCAGCTGACACTTAGACCAAACAGCTCTGTTTTATAAAAATACTTGCTTTGTATAATAGCAGCAGCAGTGGCCCAAAAAATAATTCCATAGGACACGATGCTATGAAAATAACTAAAATAAAGAAGTCGAGCAGTGACTGACTTGGAGGCAGCAAATTGTTTAACCTTTCTGACCGCTTAAGCAGTAAAGCTTAGTTTCCCCGCGAAACATGACACATGGTTAGTACCTACCTAACCTACTCGTACATGAAATATGAAACACAAACTTGTTTATAAAATAAAGACACGGTCTTTTTTTAAATGACCTAGTAACAGAATATCACTCGAGATTTTAAGTTTTCAGTCTTAAGCCGAATTTGTGCTAAAAGTTATAATGGGGATGACAATGAACTATAAAGCTCCTGTCTTGTTGATTACGGACATTGAATTATCAATAACTATAACTAACATAGTATGCTTTACAAGGGCTAGCTAGGTAACTTAGCAATATTATGACTGTTGAATATAATATTATTGACATTTAATTCATAACTTATGAGAAGCGAGAAGCTTTTTATTTAAACCTTATATAATTGATTATCGTTGAGTATTATCTGCGATGAGGAACAAACGTTCAAGTCTATATTTTTGATGCATATCTCTATGATAAAACCGGCAATAGGTAAATATTTAAAAAGAGAGCCAACTTGGCGTCGAAAACAGTTTTATGTTATTCAAAGTAGTAATGCAAATTATGCTCTTTATTTTTAAGATAATCTTGGCAATGTATGTTCTAGTTATGGAATAAATATGATGTCATTATTTGTTTACCAAAAGTGGGTTAACTTGGTACCTAGATGTGGTAATAATAGTTGGCAATTATTAAATTGGGGACGTTTTCCACTAGAGATAATTAAACAAGCTACAACATTCCTTTACAACACCACCCATTAGTATACTCATCCAACTAAGAGTCATCTTCAACTGAAAACTAAAAATAAATTACATATTTAATTAAAAAACCATGAGATCTGCTTATCGTTCAGTACAGTTTTCACTGAGAGGGTGAAAAGTAGCAGGTTGGATTCTATAAAATGTTTTCACAAATGACGAGTAGAGTTCAGAGTATTTGGCTACTATTCAGTTTTAAAATAATATGAAAAAATATCAACTGATTATTTTTATTTGTATTCAGTAAAGAACTTAGAAATTAGGTAGGTAGTTCTGTTTTTTTTTTGTAATTGGCGTGAAGATTATTTTCAGGAAACTGCCACAAACAGTGTAGGCGTATCTTACTCAAAAAAATTCTTACAAGCGCTGTATAAATTATCAAAAGAAAGAAAAGAAAAAAAGAACATAAAAGCAACACTATTTGAACTGTCATTAAAATTGTCTTCAAAGCTTGCGGAAGACTCAAACAAATTGGCTCGTACAGCCATAAAAATATGTCTCAAAGAGGCTCTGTAAAACTTATGGTATGATTAAGAAGCCCGTTTATGAATTTATAAGAACCAACTTTATAGTCTACTGCGTTCAAAGCGTTTTTATAGGACAGTCTAGCCAGATAACGGTGTTTCATGAACGCGACTTTAAAATATATTTTTATTCTCTTTTAAAGTTAGATTTAAAAATCTAGTTCCTTTCAAAACTTAAACATTTTTTTTATTATGACATCTAATGAGGATATTGTTAACTTACTAAATTTACAAAAAAGGCATTGATTAAATGAGATAACAAAACAAATAATCACGGGATCAAGAAGAAGAATTTGGGGATTTTTTGGAGTCGTTCATCGAGCTACAAGAATTTTCTTACCTAGAAATTTACCTTACATTAAAGGGGTTGTTAATATTTAAATATGCGTCCTTTCACAGTAAATAATATTACTTTTGA
The DNA here is from genome assembly GCA_905163465.1 of Craniophora ligustri. Classification (NCBI taxonomy): domain Eukaryota; kingdom Metazoa; phylum Arthropoda; class Insecta; order Lepidoptera; family Noctuidae; genus Craniophora; species Craniophora ligustri. The sequence continues at coordinate 7,893,012 of LR990965.1, read as the reverse complement.
TCAACCCAGCGAACATTTTCCACGAACAAAGTGAGCAGCCTTGGAACTTCGTGACAATTTCCTCAGAATCTCGTATAAAGTTTTGAAAGTTATTATGTGGGTGATCTCTAATAGTTTTCTAACTCATAACCTTCACAAATATTAATATAACTGTCGTTATATTATGCAATATATTGTAAACAAAGCGTTTGTTTCGGCATTTCTTCTCAGAGGTCGTCAGTTAGGAAATGCCGATGCCATTTAGTTCCTAAAATATATCTTATACATACATGACTTGTAAAAGTGTCTTGAAAAGATCTATTTACAGAAATAAATATCATTTAATCATTTATAGGTTTGCTATTGGATCACTTACATGTCTCTTATTGGATTGATCAATCGACATAAGATGTGGTAGGATGAAAAACGAGTGTTAAAAAATATATTAACTGCAAATTTAAAAATGCAGTTTCGGCTCAGCCTGTAGGCCATGTATTTAGAGATTGACTTCTACTCTATACACATGCATCTGGATGTCAGTATTATACATAAATCTACTGCCTTCAGATTTCTGTAACACGATTACTGGACTATAGTGGTTGTTGTCCTTTGCAAGACTCGGATATTAAAGTTCTCTATCAAGCACACAGGGGTCACGATATTTTAAAAATGCTCCCATCTATAGATGTAACTTAATCTTATGAAGGCATAATAATAAACCACGATCACTTCCTATCAACGCAGTAAACAAGTTAAAATAAGCGAAGCGGACGACAAATGCGTGGAAAGATGTTATGTAGAAGTAGTTTATTAACTTCTACGCAAAACCAATGCTGAATGAATGGTTACCTATTTGAAATTCTCAATAGTAGTGTAGCGACATCTATCTCGCCACACATGAACTACGGACTCAGCGCGACAAAGCTAATAATCCTACATCGCGCAAGTTAAATTTTCACGCGAGATAGCATATATACTACCAAAAACAACCGTTGGGCAGTAGCACGCCACAAAGTTTTAACTAAAGTTGTATCATCACTAATAGCATATATCACATGCTTAAACGGTGAATGAACACATCGCACGAAACCTGCAGGATCTCTACGGTATGTGAAGTCTGTAAAGTGGCACCTAAGCGAGCGTGGTGAAATTTTGCCTCTACCTTCAGAAAAATCAGAGGAGACTCGCTCCAGCAGTGGTAGTAAGTATCTGTATACAACAAATGTTATTACCAACAAATCTCTATATGTTACGTAACTTCTGACGTTGTCTTTATAAACACATCTGGATGAGTTACAAGGTTAAAGTCTATCTGTAGCTAGGTCTAAGTAATAAAGTAAGAGTACACGTCTGGAAAACTAAAGTGTTTCATGTTCTGGTTGAATATTGTTAATATAGAACGTTGTAATAGTGTTGTCTAACAAAATATTATGATCACAATTTACTTTAAATGTACGTCGCGATATTATAAAACATGGTATGTGTCATCATGATCATTAATCCATTATTGTCCCACTGTTGGGCACGGATCTTCTCTCATTTGAGAGGGATTAGGCTATGGTCCACCTCGCTAGTCTACTGCGGAATGACAGACTTCACATGCCATAGAGAAGATCTCTCAAGTATGCAGGATTCCTTACGATGTTTTCCTTCACCGTTTGAGCATGTCATAAATACGCACATAACTTCCGAAAAGTCAGTGGTGCGTGCCCGGGTTTGAACTCGAGACCTTTGATATCTCAGTCCACTGGTCTCACCACTAGGCTATCATAACACCCCATCCACACATGGTGTGTGTGTATTATCATTTTATATATTATTAGCGGATACCCGGTGTGTGTACTACTTACCACGCTAAAAAATAAGAGTGTACGACTAAACGCCGACAGACTGAACACCGACAAGACGATTCGAAGGGACGTTACGCCGACAGGACACTAAAAAATCGGATCTGGCGCTTCGCCGGGCCGTTTCCGCGGCACGTTCGCTTCGCTCGCTCGGCTCGCGCCCCAGCGCGCGCGCTTTAAGAAAGCCTATCACTGCTCCTCACTTCGCTCGTCGTCATACCTATAATTTTTGCTTATGGATGTATATTATATAATGCCTTGTCGGCCAGCGTAATGTCCTGTCGGTGAAGAGTCCCGTCGAAGTAAATTCTTGTCGGCGTTCAGTCTGTCGGTTTAGTCATACACTGAAAAAATAAAGACTGGTATTTTTTTTAAGTATCTTTTAAAATAAAATGAAGTCGTTTGATGCACATTGGTTGGATGGTTTCAAAGTCTGTAAAGGACATCAGTAGAAACAGTTTTTGTGTTGTATATATGCACATAAAATATATTTAAAAAAACTACACTCTACGACTTTTACTCTGCCGGAGGCTGCGTTTCTTTAAGCTAAAAAGCATAAATAAAGTACATTTCCATATGATATTATTCAGTTTTTAAGTTCAAACGGTTAATTGAAATTGTACGTATACCTAAGTACTAAGAGAATACATAGGTTCAATCTCAATAAAATACTGGATAGGGTACTCAATAATTCATAAATATGACTATTCATTCAGCTATCGCATTGAAACTTCATCATTTATCACAACCAACCCGCCATTACGGTTCACAGATTTCTTCTTTAGCGTAGCGTAGCAGACATGCATGAATTTTCGAGATGAATTATGTTTCTTTAACTAAATACTTCCTAAATACCATGCCATAATAATAATAAGACACTCCATAGTCATGCTTTAACTTTATATTAACTAATATTTGTTTTGATTATGTTACTTCATAAGAATACCATGTAACTTTATCAACTTATTAAATAAATAAATAATAACTATTCGATTCGAGAAAACAGAGTAGGTACATACATATTTCAGTACACGAGCATGTCTTATTTAAAAAAAAAACGATTTTAAAACCATTGACATGTAACGTTCGGCTTACGAAATCGTTGGCCTGAAAAACGCAAATTGAGGTGACGTAGAAACGGTGTAAATAAAGGAATTTCGGGAACAAATTTTCTTTTATTTCGGGCAGCAAACGATAAATTATTATTTAGGTAGAGTGAAAACGTTTTAGTAAACTTTTGATTTCTTTTACTAAAAAAATACATCGGAAATACAGAGGTCTATCCATCAATATAAAATTCCTTAAAAATCTAATTTTTGTGTATTTATAAAAAACACACTTGTTTGTGGTCATTAAAAAAACAAAAGAGACAAAAGGTTAAAGCCCCCCTTTTGAATTAAATTAACTAAAGAAGGGGTTTTTTTACTTCGTGTAATCTGGAAAAAGTTAAACAGTTTGACAATATTTACTAAGTACATATTTCAATGAACCCGCATTCAGTGTACATACATGCCTAATCAAGGAGTTTCCTTCAAGCAACTATAAGTTTTGGGTCAGGAACTTGTACGTAACTAGAAGTACCTAATACGCAGCAATACGAATAATTCGATAATTCTACATTACCGAATTGTTCGTATTGCTGTGCAGGTACTAATAGTCTAAGATCCGGCAGCAAAATCTTTGCGTTCATAAAGTATGTAATCAAAATCTTTTTTTTGTATTAGTAATAATGGGGGAATTTATTTTAGCCAATGCCAATCAGAAGGACTTTATCACACCAATAAATAAAATTTGTTTTAAATTTTTTTAAGTCACGACTTTTCTAAAGTTGTATGTAAAAGTTTGGTAGTCCTTTTTAAAGTAGTAGTTTTGTTACTACATATTATGATTATGAAATACATTTTCAAATGGACTAAGATTTTTATTTATCACAGTAAATACAGATGTACGTAAACATGTGTACTTTAAACTTAGACTTGCCAAGACCGAACGTCAAAGAGATTTCACAATACTGTACCTACTCGTTTTGTATAAAGTTTTACCACGAAACTTTCGTGCTGTTGGAGATTACTGGAATTGCACTCGAAACATGTTCAAAATTCACCTTTTTAAAACGTTTTTTTACTAAAAGGAGGAGAGAGATCTTGGAACTTGATTCACTTCTGCATTTTTTGTACTCTTTTGAAGGTTAAGCCATTTTTACCAGAATAGACAGGCAATTTTTGGGCTCTTAAAATAGTTGTATTATTACATCTTGGCTTAGATGATGATGTGAAAAAATTAATTATATTTATTCTACGTAAAACTCTTTAAGGCTTTAATGTTCTAATAGAAAAAAATGCTGTATTATATGCGTTATCTTAACTAAAAAAAAGTGCCGTAGCAAGGTGAGTAAATTTGTATAAACTTTATATTTAATTGTGTATATCTAAGCCGCAGAATAAGGTCCTCATACCTCATACCTTTTACATATTATAATTAGTGAACGAAATAAATTTTCTTTTTAAGATTTCGACTCAAAGTATAATGTGTGTAGGGTCTTGTAATCTAAAAAACAAACCTAAAAAAATAGAAACAAAATTATGTATATGAAATAGCTATTCCTCATCATACATTTAATAGCGTTCCCAGAATTTTACTTTTATAAATTATTAAAAAAAAAAACACAAATGTTGAGTGTCTTCGATTCAAAATACATTTTCTGAACTAGTATAAGACGTGTTTGCATAGTCAATTTATTTCTGTAATCATGACGTGATTCTATATCCAAGTTTGGCTCTAGACAAATTAACTCCTCAACGATTAATACCATAAATAATATTGTAAATTTTACCATAAATATCTATGTTAGGACCGTGAATTTATAAAAAGTTTAGGCCAACTTACGTAGGTATCTAATATAAAGAATTGTATATTCGATAGCTTGTTATGTATAAACCAATCATTGCCTTGTTTTACAATCTTGCGTATTTCCCGAAATATTACCGCCCGCAAAATTCTGAAATGTCCCCGTCACATCAATAGCGCCGCGGATACAATCAATCAAATTAAATAAATATTTGTAGTATTTAGCGCCTAAATCGATATTACCTTTACTTAATCTAACCATCTTTATGACAAGTTTTATCACAGAGAATCAACCTTAAAATTATTAAATAAAAAGGCAATACAAATATTCCAAAAAATAAAAAAATAATTAAGTTTTATCACAGAGAATCGGAAAACAAATCACAAAAAAATTTACATTAAATAACACCTAAATCGAAATAATTTCAATTATGACAAGTTCTATCACAGTGAATCAAGCTTTAAAACAATTGATTGTCCCAGTCATTCGGAATAAACTTTGAAAAACAGTCAAAAATTATATTTTTATATGTAATTTACAAACAAAATCTGAAAGTATTCATATTTTGAAACAGTTAAAATGTGCTTAGGTAGTTGAATTATTTTAATTAATTTATTACTAGTAACCAAAGCTGACTAAATGTATTATTTTTTGCGAACCATACTCCACCTTCATTTGTTGGAGGCAATGGTACATAATTTGATATTTAATTATATATTAAAATTTATTTTTGGAGGCACTGGGACAAAATTTTTGGAGGCATGGGATAAACCCAATCAATCAGCGAGCGTTATTTCATTCAGATTCACTAATTTGCTGAGCGGTGTCCGTTTTGCATCAATATTTTCTCTAGAATCCTTTTAAAGGGATTTTTATAGTAGAGCGATCTTCTTCGATTATCTGAGTTCAGCCATAATTTATTTCTTTTTATCATATTACTAATATTTCTGTTATTATATTATCAATGGTATTATTTATTGCAAAAAAATCTTCCTTGTCATTTATGAATATTATAAATATAACATTACTTGTGCACCCAGTATATAAACAAGAACTACAAATAAATCTTAAAAACTTGGTCTCTATAAATTTTAATTCTTCACATATAATCTTATTTTATATCCATTCATATGACGGCCGTTGTCTTACACCACATTATCCATTATAATCATATCATAACTCAGTCGTGACCTACTCCGGTAAATTGTACGTAAGTTCATGAACAAATCGTGAACTGTGTTGACCCAGAACAATTGATAGGCATGATTGATATCTTCCTGAGTAAGCACTGCACTGTTAACAACGAATCATGCCAGGAAATTCCAGGTTGGATATTCCATTACGCATTTTAATTAACTCTGGATGCTGGATGAATTTCATTACTGCTCAAATTGAAATTCTTGAAACTGTCATGTGTGTTGAGGAAACGTGTTTAACAATTTTATCATGGTTCCTTATGTCCATGGTCGTGTCATGTTTACCTAATGAAGATTAATATTATGCTCAATTTATTATTAAGTACTCTACCTACCTATGGCTTATATTATATCAGGAGTTATATTTTATTTCTTTTCTGTTCCTACATAAATGGAACTTTTATGTATTTATTCCGGCTAACAAAATTGATATACCCATTGTTCTATTGAGTTGTTTGTTCACGATGTGTAATAAGTACCTATTGAATGATCTCCAATCCACTAAAAAAACGTAATTTAAAAATAATTTTATCAGAATGAAAGTCTTATATATTTATAGTATAGAATTCTTTAGACTGTCGAAAGCAATTATCAATTTTTTATAAGCCAGATTTGGTTTCAGGAAATTGTGATACAAACTTGCTCCCTGCGTTGACGTTGACTTATCGCATTCAATATAACAAAACCATACAGCAAAAAACATTTAGTTACTGTACAATACTGATATTCAACAGGCGTCACGTTATGAGTCAACCACGAAATCGTTGAGGAAAAAAAGAGTTTGTCTTGCTTATTTTATTAGAATTGCGAGCATTTCAGAAATATAGGTCACACATGACTAGCATTTCTGTTATCATATAATAAGTCCACGTTTTGTCACACAGTGCAAAAAGTGGCATTCAAGTCAAGGCGACAATAAATTTCCTTTGATCTCGCTCTCTTCAACGCGACCGAGCTTTCGCGTCAGCCTTGTAACTTGCTACTAAAACCACACAATATTCAATCTGTCAGAGACGGCAAAAGGTTATATCGCATTCATAGTATATATTACAAGAGGGTTAGGCAGGGGTGTACTAGTTAAAGGACAATGTTTGTGGTGAGGCGAAATACCCCGAGTGGTTTTAGTCGATAGTCACCCGCACCTCTGCGGGTGGAGACCGACACACTCCCGCCGTCACCCGGTAAGGTAAGGTAAGTGAGAAAATGCATTTACATACGGTCAACAAAAAAAAAAGGGTCAGCAACGCGCGAGGGGCACCCTGGTGGTGCAAACGTCCATAGTGTAATGGTAACCGATGCCAATTAGACAAGCCGTAAACTTGTTTACCATAAACATATATGGTTTCAGAAAAATATGTAAGTCAATTGGATTTACCTAATCAATTTGTATTTAGAACTATTTTATTAAGGTCTTTATTGATCAAAAATCTTTACTTTGGTTTGAATTGGTGTTGTTGTATGGTATATGAATAGACGGAAGACAAACAAATAAAAATGATTTTTATAATAAATCAATATAACGAGTAATAATACGAGTTAAATTCCGATTTTATTAAATTCTTCTTAGGACTATCTGGAACAGCTACTAGAGTACATAGAATAAATTAATTCATACACGGTTAAAACACGTAGAATCCTTTACATACGTTTGAATAACATTAACATAATATTGAACATAATATGTATTTGTTACATGAGTGTTTTATTTATCTTATATTCTTGGTTATGTTCTTGGTAAAGGTGAATTTGAATAATAAAAAATTGTATTGTAGCAGATTTATTTCATGAGGTTTATAATCGGTGGTTATACGAAAACGTGTATGACTATTTCCTTAACTATATAGTTATAATATCTACGGTAATTATAATAATGCTGAACATAAATGATTTAATTTTAATTTGCTATGTCGACATGCGTAAAAATCTTAGTGTAACCAGATGCAGAAATATTAAATGATACTAATTTTGAGTTTCACCAACTGGACACACGTGTGTCCAGTCCAGTCGAGTCGAGTTGGTGAAATACCCCAGCTGAAACATTCCCAGACGACCTGCAGTTGGGTTAGTTGTTAGCGTTGAGTTTTTATTGCGCAATTCACGTAATGGGTCCTCGCAACTGTCCTTGAACCACTTGCACTGGGAAAGGCCATAATAAAAAGATCACCACAATTACACTAGGTTTTGGATCAAAAGTTTGTATGCTTTGTCTCGTCCACCGTACGACGACAAGGCTTATGAGGTTAAAAAAAAACTATTTTTAACGACCCCTTCTCGGAAAACCGCAGTGTTCCCACAAAACGTATTCGATACAATTCAATACCACGCTTCAGTTTCGAGATTTCCAAATTTCAGTATAGTTATTCAGCATTGTCATATTTCATCTGGTTAAAATTCGGAATAATTTTGGGCTCTTAATTATTTTGTCTGCCATACGATAATTAATTGACAGGCCATTATTTATAATTAATTTAGGCTTATTTGGATTTTCGTTTTCCTGAAAATTGCTAACGGTTTTTTATTTGACTACGATCAATTATATTTTGAAGGAAACTAAAATAACGTGGACTGTTGTAAAAATTGCCAATTAAAGTAATTAAATAAAATCGGTTTTCCTACAAACTGTCGGTATTCCTTAATTTTTATTAATGCTACGTAAGTGACTGAAAGCAATTAAGAAGTCTTCTCTTAGAAATTTCAAATTAACATTATAATTGGTTTGGGAATTTTGATATTGTATTGGTTGGATTTAAATAAAGTTCTAAGAACCGGGGGTAAGTGTCGGAGTGACATTTCACTTCAATAGTTGGACATTTAAATGACGAAGGCTTCGTTACCTTGCCTCGATAAGCCTCCTCTTCGTGAATATATAAATAAAAATAAATATATAACTTCCCCATGTAAAAATAGATTGATCATGTTTATTGTGTACTTAATCGTAGCTATGTATATATACGTATATATTTTCATAGGAATTCCTTGTGATGTGATCGTCCGTGTTTTAATCTTGGCCCACTTTATCTTGTTTCCTCAAACACCCTTATCTGTCACTGGAAACATATCCATCTATCAGAACGTCCCATTCTAATGGCCTCTTATAATCGATGTAATTTATCTTTTGGTATATGATTAATGTTTGTTTTTAAGCTCGTCCTGCTGATCGTCAGCCATCATTCCGGCTAATATAGCTCGAGAATTTCTAAATATATTTATTTATTTAATCGTTAGGAAGACCAACAGCGTCAGTTGTGTCAGTTTATTTCCAAGTCCAAATATGTCACCATTATATGGAAAAAATACGTTTATACAAAATTATTCATGTATCTAAAAAGTTTTTATGTATCTAATTATCTTTTTTTTTATGCAGATATGTGGCGATAGTAAAGCCTCTACAGCACCGACTAAGTCGTCGAGTGGCGCGTGCAGCGCTCTTCACAGTGTGGTGCGCCAGCGCGTTGCTAGCACTACCCAGTCTTCTTTACTCCGATACTTATAAGAAACAGTAAGTGGCTTAAGTAATAAGTATGTTATAAAGAACCTTTATTTCCCTCACTTCAATATCCAAAAGTTACCCAAAGATGGGTTTACGAATAAAATAAAAATTAAACACGAACACTTCAATCCAATCCAATAGGTCTAAATTTAACCTATTTATTGAAAAAGGTGTAATAAACCATACAAATACTTTTGATGGTTTATTATTTTGCGCGGAAGATTTAAGTAAGTATATTTTCTTAAATTAAAACCAAGATTACTCAAACTGTGGTTCTTATTGAGAAACACAAAGGCAATGAAATATTACAACAACTAATGAGACGTCTGTTGTTGCAAACGACATTTGTTGACAAATATTTGTATACATTTTATAAACATTTTGAATGTAGTTTTCTCAAATATACAAGTTTCGATGAAAATATAAATGTTGGAAGCGAAGTTTTCTAAAACAAACAAACTTGATCCGTTAAATAATTCTCATTTGTCATAAGGTAGCAGAATGCGTGGAAAATTAACTATTATCTAAGTACGTTATTTAAATTACTACTGAATTAATTACATATTGTTATTATTATCATTAATCTATTTAGTTTCTCGCAGTTAGGCATGAATCGCCTTTCAGAATGAAATAAATTAGTTATGTTCCACCACGTTAGTCTAGTGCGGATTAGCAATTTAAATACACTGACGGAACATCCTCCATTGATACACATGTTTCTTCAATTTTTTCCGTTTTCGGGGCGATTTTTAATTATTTACTAACGTGAACATCATTTCTAAAATAAAATAAAATGCTTAAAAATACTAATTGAAATACGAAAATTAAAAAAACTTTAAGGCTCATATTTTTGGGCTCAAGGGTGTTTTTTTAAAATGAAATAGTATTATCACAGAAGTAGGTTCGCGTCTTCTTCATTAACTCTTCCTTTTTTAGTAATATCAATATTATACCCTGATACGAAGGATTACAACAATATATTTCAGGTATATCTTGTTCTCTTAACTAAGAAGACAAAATATAGCCAAGAGGAGCTACAAGCTGACTTGTCGTTTATTTTCTAGACGGCTCCTAAATTTACGGCGTAGGTAATGATATATTAAAGAGAGTACACTGAATATTTTAGAATCTCAAGACCCACAAAGTCTGTGTGTAGTCTGGAAGCCTTAAATATAATTATTTTATCCAGCATTTGACGGGTATTCTCGAGGGCCGGTTAACTGCCACTATACTTTCCAGTTACGGTTCACTTAGTAAGCTTTAAAATGAGTTCCGTGTAATAAACTTACGGCACTATATTCGGTGTGTTCATAAACATTAATGCATTTTTGGTGTAGTTTTACGTGTATTTTTTGTATGTTGTTTATATATTTTATTCTTCGTGTCTATGGAACATGTATGAACGTCTTTATAAATTCCTTCATTTATATTATTTAAACATGAACGACGATTACGCGTTATTAAAAAACGGTAATAATTAACTTATTCATCAGAATACATTAAAAGAAAAATATGGGAAACACGAGCAAACGTAACTTTATTTAAAGTCCGCTTTGCATGTGTTAATATAAAAAATATAGTATAGTAGCTACCTATTCAAATGTATAAATATCTAAAAATATAACATAACTTTTCTTTACACCGTAGTTGTGAGTAGGTATGGTTGTTTAAATATATTTTTTCCAAATTCAATCAAAGATCAAATTGTATCGAGGAAAATAGACACAAAAAATAAATAAATAAATTATGGAACGCTAATGGAAGCTTTTAGCTAGCTAAAATATCTACCTACAATGCCAAGCCCGGTGAGGTAGGTTAGTTAATAATAAAATTTATTTGCGCTAAAATTCATCAATTGACCCTGTATTCAGCGTGAATCAAACGCTGAATACAGGGCCAATCACAACACTAAAAATATAGCCACAGGGTTCAATGAATTGGCATTTCACCGATTGCCAGGCAGCGTCATGATAATCGGATTCCCTCAATTGACTCACTGAATAAATCGCGAGTGGTACTGCCACTCTGAAACGTGATTGCCAAAAGGCGTATTTAAAAAAACAATCTATGTTGGTTTTCAGTAAAAGCGGTATACAGGTCCAGATTTCACCTCGTATTATTCTGTAGTTTTTGCCAACTTCCACGGGAAAAAGGTCATTGCAAATGATGAATGATGAATGAACAAAAGTTTTGATTTGACGATGAGTTAGTCTTTTTTTAAAAACATATCTGGACACACACACTAGATGGTTGACATGTAGTTTTGTTTTGTAAATACACATCATTATTATAATAGATAGCTGTTACCCGCGACTTCATCCGCGTAAAATTTAACGAAAAATTTAATGTTCATATTCATACATTGGTCAGGTCCCGCGTTTTTAAGTCATACGGAAGTTTAATTCGTTTCTTGTTCTTAAATTAAAGTAGCCTAAGTTACTCCTTATAACGGTGGTGAAAGTCCCTACAAAATCGGTCCAGCTGTTGCAGCAATTAGAAGGAACGAAAAGAGAGACAGACAAACATTTTAGAAATTATTTTTTTGTGTAATTACCGTATCTATACTTTTATATATGAAATTACAAACAGAAATTCCAATTTTAAGGAGTATAAAATATTTGCATTGCATCAAGCTTTTATGTGAGTTCAACCTCTTTTGAATAAAATCGGATTGAGTTTTCAAGCATGTGTCAAAATAAAAAGTAATTTAAATCAAAAGCACTAAGGAGTATTGATATCACCTCCAACATAATTCTCTATCTCTTTTTAATCCCGTCAGGGATTGAATTTCGATAAAATACGAAATACGTCTTCCATCAATTCTGTTAAAGAATGTTTATGCAAAATTTGAAGTAGATTGGACCAAGGAATCACGTTGTCTCGTACAAACTTGGTCCCCCTATCCGCCCCCCCTTATGGGCAAAATTTCGGAAAATCCTTTCTTATCGGATGTCTACGTCATACAAAGACTACACTCGCCAAGTTTCATTGAAAATCAAAGAAATTTCATATTAACTTTGCACCCCCATTTTACCCCTTTAAAGGATGATTTATAAAAAATATTTTCCACGTGTTTCATAACTTTCAATGAAAAACCTTAAAACGAATTTCAATTGAATAACTTCAAAAACAGCAAAGTTACATACTAACCTCAAACCCCCGTTTTACCCTCTTAGGGGGTGAATTTTCAAAATTCCTTTCTTAGTGCTCCCCTACGTTATAAAATGAATCCCTGTGCAAAATTTCAAGTTTCTAACCCTTATAGTTTAGGCCCTGCGTGGATATGTCAGTCAGTCAGTCAGTCATTCAGTCAGTCAGCTTCTCCTTTTATATATATAGAAATCAATGACTCAAGTCAAATGTCCATCCTCATCGCACAAACATTTGCCAGAACGCAGTCTTCTTACCGCTACGCTTATCAGGTAGACAAAAGAAGTCGTCGGTATAAAAACTATCATTATAATTTGACTTTGAAACTGACTGACTTGAACTTTCACATTATAATACACATGCAATACGGAATTGCGAAAACAACACAATTTAAAACTTGTATATGTAAAGTAAAGTTTAATATTGCGAAGCATCGAATCCCACGAAATATACGCTTCAGCTGAGTTCTAGATCCAGTTACAAGAGCGAATTAGGATAACTAACAGTTTCTCGTTTGTGATAATAATTCTAATGTAAATTATATATTAAATAACTGTTCTAGTGTTCGACCTTCGGTTCTATTGTTTTATAAACTTTTTCAACAGTAAAATTAAATTGGGTGGTATGGAATCAGACTTTAATATCAAAAGAGAGAAAAAACTTCAGAAGTGTTTGAACAAGCTGTTTCAGTCTGTTAAATCATGCGTAAAATATCGTAAAGAAATTATTAACTTATTGAAAATTTCGTATATTTAAGAATTGTTTTAATGTGGCGTTCTGTAGTTTTACCCTACCCCCATGGCAAACAGGTGTGAGTGTTTGTATGTATATTTTAATGTATCGTGACTGCCTCGTTGTTCTAATGGTCGTCGTAAGTAGATACTGCTTAACAAGAAAAGGTCTTGAATTCGATTTACAGGTTATTGATATTCGATAAAAGAGTTATTGGGGATTTCTATGAAATTTTCAGTTAATCCTCGGATTTTGGATTGATTGCAATGGCCTCGCCCCCTATTAAATGGGACCTAAAATATACCAATAAAATGTGAGTATATATTAGTACACCTTTGTCTTAACCGCAGGGGAACACATGCGTAATTGTATGTATGTATTGTATTCAAGAGTATCGGGCCTAAGTTTCTCAATTACATTGTAAAAGTTTAAACGTCCGATAAAATATCAGCCCTTCTCATATCGACATACATACATACATTTTACGATGTCCTTAAATGACTACCGGCACGGATTACCCTTGTCACAGGGTATAAACAATAGAAAATCCACCTGTCACACGTTTCATCGCACGCTGACCATTTATATCTACGGGTACATGTAATAAAATTATAACAAGCTATATCTGTACATTATAGATACCTATTGAAGAAAAACTGACTCCCTCCGTGTTTAGAAGAGCGCGAGAAACCAAAAAACATTATTAATATTTTAGTCGCTTGATTGTATGTTTGTACACGCATCATGCAAAAACGAATTCATGGAATTGAACGCAGTTTTCACAGATGTTTTGCTAACGGTCTAAATTACAATATACATTTATATTCATTTAATATAGTGAATACGTTAGAATAGTACAAACGCTAAAATTACACATTAAATCAAATAACTACCACGGAGGCTAAGCCGCGGGCGAAAGCTATTAGGTATTTCAATAAAATATATACAGTTGGTAGGATTGTTTACGCGGTAAAGAAACGTACCTACCAATGTAACTTTACTTTATAAATACTCAAATTTTAAACGTTTTTGACCCCGTTAATGTTTTAAACACATAACGACATAAATAATAAAACATGGTAACAATAAAATCGTTTAATAGCATTTGTGGAAAATACACAAATTTTAAACTTAACTCTTTGTACTAAGTTATAAAATATCGGAGTTCACTTATTGTTACAACGTTCAAAGACCCTGTTAAAAGTTATAATTGTTGTTTAATAACAAATATTAATCGAATTGATTTTGAATTTATATCCACCTTCTGGTGTTGTTTAATGTAATGTAATCTTTAATTCTTTAGGATATTTATCTTTTAGGAGTATAAGACGTCGCTACCTAAAGGTAGTAAAAACCAAAATCATACTTTAGAAGGCGAACAAAAAACAAAATTTTAAATATTTTTTTGATAATTACTTTTTTGTTCTTATAGGTATATTGACCCTATTAAGTGAGGTTTCTTAATTTTCTATGCTCTTTGCAATAAAAAACCTTATTTTATTGTCAGTCTCTTAGTTTAGAAGTTAGCGTGGAATAACGACAAATTTTTTTTTCTTAAATGGTTCATATACCCCATAATTATTTGAGTTATTACATTGTAATGAGTCGTAACTACGTGTACATTCAAATGTTGGGAGTCATTACTATCATATCTGTATGGTAATACTACATACCTTACTATACACTTGGGTACCAAAACATATAATACCTAAATACCCCATTGTACCTACTAGTACTTTGAACTAATTCCAATTTTAATTAGTTAACGAATCAAATTTAGACGATTATAATTTAAAATCATGATATTACTCAAAACAAAGTCTAAAATAAATATGATGGTGGTAAACCATCTGACTAACGAGTTTCAAAAAAAATACACGGTGAAGGACACAGTGAGCTCGTTCTATGTAAATCGGATTGATAATTAAAAATGTAGGGTAGCTGTTAGTAATTATAACTTCAAGACGACCAACACCTCAGTCGGCCCGTGACCATGGATGTTGTAAAGGATCCGAAACGTCGGGTTAAAATAATATCAATATAAAATCCGTAAAAAGTAGTTTTATTTCAATGAAAATACCGTTCTGGCAGGCATCTCGTGGTTATGTCATCATCTCTAGAATTTTTGAAAATGTAAAATAATTTTTTTTCAACCTGCTGACACAAGGCTACAATTTTGAGGGAATATACTTTCAGTTTATTAGTAAAGAAAAGTATATGTAAACAGCCAGAATATTAACACCTTTTGTAGATCAAAACTTGTGTTAATGTTGAGACTTTTGAATTTTTGGTGAGTTACTTTGGTAGTACACCAAGCTTTGGATTGGCTTTTACAACCTGAACTTATACCAAAATATGGTATTACACCAAATGGTCATAGAAATTATATTTTTTTGGTTCTTACATCATGAATTCCATCAAAAACCCTGTTTAGAAAAGCTTGCAAGCATCATAGAGACCAATCGATAGAACGTAAAATTCTGAATAAGACTGCATTCTTAACTCATTTTGGGTAAAATGGTTTATACGACCTTTCTACCCCGAGGTGTCGACGTCTAATTCTAAGGGAAAGCGTGTTTTTTTTTTCTTATCTATGTATTTTATAATTTTGTTTATTAGAATACACTTTTTGTAATGAATCACGAACATTTCACAATTAATACTTTTTCCAAATTAATGAATACTAAGTTCTTGTTTCTTCAGTTTATTAAATCCAGGTCCAGAACATAAACTTTTGTAAGTATTATTTCTTTGTCAACGCCCTCTGTGGCCATGTCATTAAACTTCTTTGAAGCATAAAACTATTGCACCGTCTGACGCCTAGTCGTTAACTTTCAATTTATTTTACGTTGGACTAAAGCTTTTACTACTTTTTTTTAATATAGGTAGGTACATAAAAAATACGCATTTTATCTTCCATTAGTTCCATTACAGGTGACAGTAAAACAGTGTTTATTATTATTATTGAAACATTTTACGCATGTATGTACCGTAAATTTGATATTTCGGTATAAGTACGTTCTGCCTACAAACTGTGACTGACCATTAATATTACACGAAATTAAGAAACCTCGATAAATATTACGAATTATTAATTAAATAGGTACCTACCTATTCTAATTTCAATGCAAAACTAATATTTAAGATACTAAGATAAATACCAATATTAAACCACGGTATATTACTTAAGTTGGTATAATCTTAAATGAAGTTTGCTAAGTTTAATAAAACTTAAACGCTGAGAGAGCACGTCGAGTGCATCAGTGTACCTAAACGCCACATGATGTTATTAATAAATACCTACTATTCTACTTGAAAAAATGCCTATTATTTTTTGAATTTCATATAATATATATTCTTTATTTGCAATTCCACAGTTTTTTAAAAAATTGTTTAAGGTCAAAGGTGAACTTATAATTATAGAGTTCGAAAAAGTATTTCTAAAAGCCGTAGAACATATTGTACATATTAAAGTGAACAAAAGTATCGTTATTATCAATACTACATCCCTCTTTTGGATTAGCTACACACTTATAGCCTTATCTAAAAAAAACCCGTATATTCAGATTTGTTATTTGCCGTGTTTTAAGGTCATAAATTTAGTTTAAGTTGCATCGTTAAACCTTGCAAATCATGACGTTTTATTGCTCGGCAACGCGTACGAATGTGTTTAAAAGTTTTGATCGTTTACAAAGCTCAGCTTTTAATAGAGTTAGAGCAGCTTTTGACAGTTCACATTTTATTACGAGTACGTAGAAGTTACTTATTGCGATTTTATTTAGTATTTGAAGAATGTTGTTGAAATGTTTGATTGCTGTATTGAGGTAAACATAGTACGTCATGTTTTTTTTTGTTTGTTACAGGTATGTGAATGGAGAAAGAGAAATATGTTTTATAAAATGGCCTGACGGCAGTTATCCATCTTCAAGGACAGATTACGTGTGAGTTTTTAAAATATATTAAAATAATAATTTTTTGGCAATGCGCTGGCAAGTCAAGCATACTGGTAGCCTGTGGGTAGGTTGGAACCACAGTCAAATTAGTTATTTAAACTAACTCGTTTGTCTAGTAATTGCATTTACTAAATTACGTTCAAATCAGAACATAATGTTTGCAGTAACATAGCACTGTTTCATGGGAGAATATTTGGTAATATAGTGTACTTCCCGTAGGCACCTACATAACATAAACTCAGCAGTAGGTAAACTTTAACCATAAATATGATAATATAGTTTAGTAGGTATTCTCAGAACTATTTTTTAATATACATATGTTAGAGTGTCGAACACAAAAACGCCCTTTGTCGTCGAGCTCTAATAGTCACTCAAAAATATATTAAAAAATCCTGCATAATAAACCTCTGCTTAGTTTGGGACTAGATAGCGCTGCATAATAATTTCTAGTTACATTGATTTATTTCTGTTGCTCTTGTGACCTAAGTTTTACGATGTACCCAAACGAATTGTCAAAGGTTTATTTATAAGAATCCTTCTTTGTTAGATCTTAGATCACTTTATTCATGAAGATACCTAAGCCTGACTTCGGATCAAACAGTAAATAGATATCTTATTAGGGTTTGCAGACCGTGATAATATCCCCTTAAAGGAGAAAAGGTACCTGCGGAGGTACATTGAATCTTTTTTATCGCAAATAAATAGCTAGACCTTTTACACCCGAGGTAAGTAAATCCAAAGAGTAAATATATACTGCAAATACTGTCCAAGAACCGATACATTCAATTATATTACTAGTGTTCTAGACTTTACCAAATAAAACACTATTTTATGCAAGAACGCATCCTTAGATCCTTGATTGACGGTCTCACAGCTGTATATTTGGCAAGATTTATTTACTCTTGAATGAATATCCTTTTTTAGTATTAAACTTAGTAAATGAAATGTTGATAGCAGACAATAAAGATGACTGATGATGATTTGTGCCTAAGGGATACAAAATCTAAGGGATAGTTTATGAAAAATCATATATTCTTCTCATAATAACATTGTCAAGTTCCAGTTACTACATACCAGTTTGAATATTTTGTTAGCTGATTATGATGTTTTTAACAGTTCATTTAATCCGTCAAAAAACATCAGTGAAATCAATCGCGTCATTCATGATGCGCCGTATATTTACACCAGTTTACGTTTCATATAAATCTTCAAATTCCACATACAGTCCAACTTGCTTGAACAAATCTTTTTGTGTTTAAGTCGTTTGAAAGTTTAATCGACTTTATACAAGATTCTTAGTATCAGACAAACTCTGTTTCCTTCTCGAATCTTCTTTAGTATCCGCAAGATAATTCTTTATTTATTTAATTAGACAAAAGGGTGTTACGACTCTGCAGCTGTTATTTCGTCTGTGTACCTACGAACCAGTGCGCCGCGCCAGAAACTAATATTCTGCCGCTTAGTAATCGCATACTAACATTGTAGTTGCTTATATTTGTTATTTGTTTACTTATTGAAAATTCAATTATTATGCCATGCACTTTATTAACGACTAGTGTTTATCCGCAACTTCGTTCCTTTGGCCTATTAGAGTACCTAATAACAACTCTATGCAATTTTATCGATAGTTTAAGGCTTGTACCTTTCTCCGTGTTCTAATTAATATTTATACCAAAGACCACGTTAAAACAAACAAGTACTTTAATTACTTAAGGATTTCGTATATGAGTAGGTATGGTTTTTAACATATCATTAAATAATTCTGACCATAAGAAAGTTATGTTCAAAGATTTACCACAAAACTGGGTATTCTTTTGTTTATTATGGGTTGATAATAAACTTGATTACAAATAAGTATGTCGCTCAAAAGAATACTGTATTTTGACGCTTTTAATTTCCATTAGTTCAGTGTTCCATAAACCTTGAGATAACTATATGACACGCTCTCACAGATGCAATGTTTCGTTTGCTTACTAAATTGTCTACCAACCTCGAGAGAAATTGCTATTTCACGGAGCGTATTTTCGTTATTCCATCCTCTGTGTATGCCCCGTATCGCCAGCTCAACCATTCTTCTTTATTTTAGTTATAACTTGGTGTTCCTTGCTGTGACGTATGTGGTGCCTATGTCCGTCATGGTGTGGGCATATGCGCGCATGAGCGCTGCGCTGAGAGGTCGAGCGATCGGCGAGTGTACTCATCATCAGATGCAAGTGGTCAGGGCTAAGAGAAAGGTCAGTACTGTACGTTCCAACTTCAAAATTTTATTATACATAGCAAACATTAATTTCGTTTTGTAAAAAAAGAAAATTAGTAGTAAAATGAGGTTGATAACTTCCGAAAAAGTTACGTGGAACTTAAAAACATACCACACCAGTCAGCTCTTGATATACTCTAGAATACCTCTGCTCTCCATTCAGATAAATTAGCATAGTGATAAAAATAACAATTCTAATGAAACAACATAAGTAAACACACCTATTAACATAATTAGACTATACAAATATCCACAGTGATGAGTTATGTAAGCAAAACAAGAACGAATATTCTAGTTATAGTTCGCATAATCGTCCTAGTATTTTAGGAAATACTAGCATGCTTATTGAAAGATAACCAACCAGACCCGATATACGTCATTCTCTTCACGTTTGGTCTGTTGAGTTAAGTTGTATACCTAGTAGTAATCGTTTTCCAAATCTAATTGAATTTTCTTAACCTATTAAGCTCGTTTGGAATTGGTATTGCATTACACTGGTCACGTTATTTACACTTTTTACGATAATCACTTGAATAATACAGTATTCCAAATTTCAATTTCAAGTGAGCGAAAATGTTCTGAAACTTTTTTTTAAAGTTATAGCTTACCCTTAGCAGTTGAACAAAAGTATGAAAAAATTCAGCGGGTTACAGAGCAGGACATATCTATGGACATACTTACGGATATATGTTACATGAACATGTTATGAACAAACAATGCGTCGATAAATCATTAAATGTGCCCAACGATAAATGCTATGCGGCCTAGCGTTTTGTTTTCAAAGTAATTTATATGCATTACATTTGAACTTGTTGCTAGTTTCGTTTTAATTTATCGGTTTTTCTATAGGCATTCAGTTTAATATTTATTTGTTATATGTCAAAAGCTGTAATACCCTAGGGGGGTGACCATTGAATTGTGAGGTCTCGAGTTCAATCCCAAGGCACGCGGGGGTGGGGGGTGGTATGCGGTATGCGACCTGAGTTTTCGAAGTTAACCACACCTCAAACGGTGAAGGAAAGCATCGTGAAGAAACCTGCATGTCTGAGAGATTTTCTCGGTGGCGTGTGAAGTCTGCCAACCTGTACTGTGTTGGACTATAGCAACACTATAGCCTAAACCTGAAACCTTCAAAGAGACCTGTGCCCAAGAGTGTGGTGGCACTAGATAAGTTTATGATACAAAATGTCATGCTTAGCTCATTTATTTTAAATATTTAGGTAGCAATTAAAGGTAACAGGTAATCCTTAGTGATAATAGGTACATGCTTTATGAAAACAAAATGTTAGTTCTCTCCGAGTTATGTTGTTGACTTAAATTTTAGAATCCTAAGTAGGTACTTATTTATTTAAGGAAGGTATTAAACGTAATCTTGCAAAGCTCCAAATATGTCATCCTTTCGGCGGCATTAAAGAAGTAATTTTAATTAGTTTATTAGTATGTAGAACATTAATTTGCCTACAGCTAGTCTGTAGCTGTAGCTACTGTACCTAATGTACAGTTTTTTGTTAGTTATATATAAGTATGTAAATAAAAATACATATTCATATTATTGACCTTTAAAAACAGGAGCAACATGAGTATTCATAATTAAATAGAGTACAATAATCGACGACTCGGTGGCGCAGTGGCTGAGCGATCGGCTTTTGCGTCACAGGTTGCGGGTTCGATCCCCGCACGGAGCAAATATTTGTATGTTCTACAGGTAGTTGTGCCGAGTCTGGGAGTTCGTGTATGTATAAATTTGTGTTTGTAAACGCACCCACGATACAGGAGAAAATCACTAGGATTTTCTCCTGTATCGTGGGGCAACGTTTTCTTTTAAAAAAAAAGCAATATCTCCAAGAGTCATTAAAACTTTTTTAAAAAAGCAACGTAAGTACTGACTGTATTCCATGTATTTTTAATTACCATTACGAAATAATTTTCATTAAAAGACAAATTCTCTGAACGCCTAAAAATATTTGCCTATTTTAATAATAAAATATTTTTTTAACTAAAAGGTTTTCTCTGAAAAAAAAACAACAGCAAAAAACACGCTCTGATAATTATATTCGACCGAACTTTGGACAGCAGCATTCGCAATTAAAATTGTAAGGACGCCAATGGAAAGCAATGGAGGGCAAAGCAAATTAGCTGAGGAAACAATTAAAATAAATTAATGTCTGCGGATAAACATGGCGAGGGGAACATCCCTTTCCGTACCGACTGGAACGTAACATAAACATAGCATGAGCTTTTAAGGCTGACAGACAACCCTGCCGTACATTGAACCATAACTCTTGTGTATAGGTTTAGGAACTTATCATAAGCCGACTTTCATCAACATCAACCCATCCCTGCTGGAACAAGCCTCACCTATCTGGGAAGAATTAGGGTTCTTAGAATTAGGAACTTGTACGGGTTGGCAGACTTCACACGTTTTGATGCAGTCTTTCTCATGATGTTCCCCTTCACCTTAAGCATCTGATAAATGCGCTCGACGCTTCAAGAAGTCAGCGGTGCGTGCCTAGGGTTTGCCCAGTTTAACTCCAGTTCAACTTCGCAGTCCACTGGTTACACCATCAGGCTATCACAGCTCATTAGCCAACTTTACCAGATCAAAAACTAGCGACATTCGGGAGGACCTGAAAATCGATCTTCTGTATCATTGAAAACTTTTTCATTACACCAAAGGCTTCGACGACATAGCCAATAAAAGTGAGTGCGGTTTTAACTCCTACAGGAGTTACGAGGCCATCATATTCCCTCTATTTTTTCCTCAGTCAGCCGAACGATTTATGAGCATTCTCTTCACTAAAATGTTTAATTCTATTCATGGCAATAGGCCTAAGATAAATATTAAGTTACTTTTAACACTCCCCTAAACTAAAATCTAAATCGAACCCACGCCAATAGACATCAATAAATTTTTAGATATTTAATTTACTTTACTAAACTGACGTATATTAAATACAAACATAATGAAGAAGAAATCATTGCAGAACAACATTGGTATTTCTTCAAACTTAAAAAATTAGAGTAAAAGCTTACGAAAAATTAAATACCTTCTAATAACATTTGTTGTATTTCTTGGTAAAGTAGATATCAAACAAAATTGTTATGATTTTAATTTTCCGAAATGCAAAAAAGTTGCACTAGAACTTCTTCAGTCCAGTTAGGCGGAGATAGATAGAAGAAGATTAAAAACTGTTTCGTACCTCGTAACCAACTTTGAAGCAATAATTTATGCTACCATTCAGGGTATTTATGTAGTTTTTTTTAATAAGTAACCGATAAAGTTGGTTTCTATTTATTAAATTAGATATTGGATTTTAGAAGTCAATTGCAAAAACCTTTGATGCCTTGTTTTAATATCTGAAACACTAACCTCAGAAATGATCGAGACAATTAGATTTTTGACGATTATCTTTCCATTAGATTTTTTTTTTGAAAAACATTATTGTAAAAACAATAGGCAGCTGCCGTTTTCAGACGGGAATTTTTAATTTCTCTAAGGCGTAGGCATATGCCTTAAAACATTCTTCATTTCAAAGAAAGTACACTTCTAATACCTAATTGAAGTGCTAAAAAGATTTTTTAACGCTAAATTTGGAACGTAACGTATGTAAATTACATACCTATTATGTAATAACATTATTTTTATTCTATACAAAATTTTGTTATACGCAAGCTTCACAAAAGATGTAAAGCCTTTGTCGATGATCGATTTATGATGGCCCTTATGCTCGTCATAATAGAAGCTACATATTTTATATGTATTGTACGACAATGCCACTTGTGATGCCATTTACAGCTCCGTTGTAACCAATATCGTAATTGATTTTTAAGTTATTCGTGTGTATAAACGACAAAGGAAAAAAGACTTTAGTGCCATTTAACTTAGATTCATATAATTACTCGTACAATTCATACCCATAGTATTAAATCCCTAGATAGTCTTATATTGGTTTGTAGAAAGAAACGGGTACTTTGTAGCCAATTTGTTGTCGTTACGGGCGATATAGGCATCCCAATCTCGTTAAGCCTTTGTCCAATACTTGCATTAATATGTAAGAGTTGGGTTTATACGTTTGTGGCTATCGAAATATTTTATAAGGCTAATTAAATAACCTTTATCGGTATAATAAGGTTCATAAAATATCATCGCCATCATCATCATTAATCAATTTACGGTCGCGCTGCTGGCCACGGTGGGTCTGATCTTACTTAGAGAGATTAGTTCCCCACGCTGAATTAATTCTACATATTCATCAACCAACATAGTTAAGTAATCACTATTTATATTTACAAATTACTTATATCAATAAACTATCCTACCTATCAATAAAATCAATATACCAAAAAAATACCATAGTTATTGTTGTAGTACAAATATATGATCATCTATTGTTGTCACTATCCAGCCGTGATCGTAATATCCGGCTGAGAAATTCTCATTAATCCACTACTCCAATTGAATCGCGGTTGCTTCATAATGAAAAGTTGGCCGGTAATTATCACATGTATATAAACGTTATTGTTTTGTTAGTTAATTTAAACACACAGGACCAACTACCACATATTGTGACAATACCTAATAATAATATTTACGTACAACCCTTTCCAGGATATCCTCTAATTTCCTCTCAGTGTAGGTACAGTGTTGGTAGTAGGACAAACGAATGAACAACGCTCGACGTGCGTATTTCCGCCCTCTATTCATACGCGAATAAAAGGCGGTAAAGCAAATAAAACCCCGTCTGTACATGGCGATGACAAGGAATTCTGTCACGCGTCTCTTGAGCTAGCCGACGATGCCAGATTTTTTTGGGAAAATGTGTGCGATGCAACATACTCCAATCCCTTTTGTGTATTTTGAGGGACACGCGAATCGGGAAAATTGTTACAGCTTTGACCGTTCTATGTTTATACTGGGCTACATTAAAATGTTTTTAGGTTTTTTTGATACAGTATAAGTAAATTCACCGTCATGTGACTTTTCTGTTGAAGGAACTACTGTAGGTATTAGTTTCTTGCACGACATATCGTTAAAGTTTCAAGTCTAATATATTATTTCTATGACTACCGCGTGTCGGTAATAAGGTCGACAATTACAACTGTACAACACGTTACTCGACCTAAGGCTACAAATATATTTGTTTTTTTGCGACAACCAATAAAACTAAAAACAGGACCAATGTACATGACAACTGTACATATTGAATTACAAGTTACCGAAAAAAAAACATAAAAAAAAAAACTCATTCAAGTTATACCTACTTGAATAAAAAAATCTTATATTTTCATAATAATTATTTTAAAACAATGCAATGGTTGGAATGTTATGTTATGAATTGATTATTTCCACAAAACATGAACAACACAATACCGAATAGCGATGAAAATTGCATGCATGAAAACATACTCCACCAGATAATTTTAGGTTAAACAAAATGGAAATGAAAAATAAATTTGTTAAGCATATCGGAAATCAATTATTAAATTGTATCATCAGTATTTTACGCACTGTACATGAGTGTAATAATGATATTATACGCACATTACATGAACTTTATTATGATGTACTAACGTCTTACTTTTACTACGAAAATAACTAAGTTTTGCGGATTTTATCGTGGTGTATGGGTATTTTATTAATCCCGACGCTTCGGATCCTTTACAACGTCCAACATCGGGCATACTGCCATTGATCGCCTGCCCGTAAAAAGTAGTATTTAGAATTTATGTCATCAAGGTGAATGCTAACCTATAAGAAATTTATTTAGTACTTGCCATCATTATATTTCAAAGTCATTGACAAACTATGACAGCAAAGCGAATGAAAAGATTACTATGAATGAATGAATAAATTACTATGAGTTAATAGCTCTAGATTAAGAGGCCAATGAAGAATTAACTCCATGCAGACACAATTAAGTTGTAAATGATAAATTGAACATATTATTATAATTGAATCATACACAATTATTTTACCAAAATACTAAAATGCCAGAACAAATTGTGCGTCAGTTTAATTTATAGAATTGAATTTAATGTTATGTTCATAAGCTTGTATTTTGTTATTTTGCTGTAATTTCGTAAAATAAGCTCGTGCAAACCCAAAGGAACAATTTCGGAATAATATCCATGCGAATAAAATACATTAAATTTACTTAGTATTAATTCTATTATTAAGTTTTTAAGGTCTATTATGTTTCCAACGACCTTTTTAGTGAATAACCAAATTAAATTTTATTTCAATTAAATTTGTTTCTGTAATTGGACAATATTAAAAAAAACACAAACACCCAGACCCTAAACAATTATATATACGCCATAACTTATATATTTGATCCGTGCGGGGATCAAACCCGCGACAATTTTATTTCATTTTACTTCATTGTTATTCATAAAAGTGACTTCTAATAACTTAATAGCCAGAAGACCAAACCAAGCTTATAATTATAAGAAATTGGTTAAATACACAACAATGAACACGTCTAGGATGCTTAGAAAAATCTCAAACGAAAATATTTCTAAAACTTCCCATTTTCCTGTGAAACCTTCCAACAATATTTCCGTCAACCTCAAGTTTCAATGTCACGACGTCAATAAAGTTATTATCTTCCTAGTTATATATTAATATTAAAGTTCAAACAGGTTATGATGACGTGATCCATCCAACCACAGGGTTTAAGTACATATCTTAACAACTATGAGAAACAAACAGGACATTCCAAACAGTAATTTTGGCAGTTACTCTAGATTATCTACCGTCAAGTTTTTTTTAGACGTGGATAGGTTTGCGCTTCACCACAATCTCGATAAGTTTTGATGTGGTCTAAGAAGGGCCGCGGTTACACATTAGCTTACTATTTACTCTGTTCTAAATTTAGTGCTACATTAATAATAACTTCATTACTCACATGGCTCTTTGCTTGGTAAACAAAAGCAAAACAAGGACGTATATTGTTCAGTAAGTGACTGCCGAACGTGCGGTTTTGCATCTAATTCCTATATAGAGCAAAGTGTTCTTGGGTTTGCCATCTATTACTTGCGCTGTAAATACATAACTGAGGGACTGCTCTCTACACGGCCTTATGGTACGTTATATTATATATGTACGCTGTGTCTGTGTAGTCTCAAGCCTAGAATAGCCCTCTTATCTATCTGTCTTCGACATCACAGGTGGCACCAATGCGGGTTCGAGATATAATATTAATACCGAAAATGCTTCAGAGAAGGGTGACCATATTGGACGAAGCCTACATTTGTAATACATATTAACGATTAAAATGTATTTTACACAATGTTTCAATTTTGGTCACCTTTTGGTCACTTTTGCTGATCTATTATTATTTTTCAATATATTATAATGGATGTGGTTAAGTAAAGACCCAACACAATTAATTATAGAAATCTAAAATTTGCAACATATGTTTATCGAGTTTAATTTTTACTTTAAGAAGGAGAAAAACGTCGCGAGCTGACAGCTAATCATCCTTGACGACCCAATTAGTCCAGCGGTAGTTAACGCTGCCTTCTGTTCTATGGGTCCTGGGTTCGAATTCCGGTAGGGACAAATGTTTGTATGATGAGCATAAACATTTGTTTCCGAGTCATGGATGTATCTATGTATAATATGTATGTATTTACAAAAAAAAACATATTATGTTATCCACCAACTAGTATCTGTAACACAAGCTTCGTTGCTTAGCTCAGAACTAGATGGCGCCGTGTCACAATGTCCAGGAATATTATATTTATTATCCTTTAGAGTAAACTGGTCATCAAGGTTTCTGTATTGCCCAGAAGGTAAACGCTTCGCAAAACTGTAATAGTAGATGTTTTGTATAAAATAATGATATCAATCAATCACACCCGAGTAGACTAGTAGACCCAACATAATTGTTAAAGTTATGCAATCTTTACAATACAATAAACTCTTGATTTTGTTCGCAGGTGGTGAGAATGTTCGTTCTAGTGGTGATGGTGTTCGCCCTCTGCTGGTTGCCATACCACGCGTACTTCGTCCTGACGTACCACTACCAGTCCCTAGCATCAGCGCCGTTTGCGCAGCATATTTACCTCTTCTTCTATTGGCTAGCTATGGCCAATTCCATGTTCAATCCTTTAATATACTACTGGATGAGCAATAAGTAAGTATACCTACATTTAAGTACTATATTTTATTTTGTTGCTTTAAGAATTTGGACGTCATAAATCCTGGTAATAATCATCCATAAAACATATGTCCAATGACGCAAACAATACCTACTTAATTTTAGTAGCCTTAAAAATTATGCTGCCGTTTTCACTCGCCTGCCAAGTAACAGAAGTAGCACTATATTTGAGAGCTACTTAAAATTGAGTATCTTTTAAGTATTTGGCCAATATATTTTTGTTTTTTAAATAGGTTTACTCTCAAATACTCATTGACACATTACACGCGCACTTAATCATACAAATAGCCAATATTGTATTATTCCGTGCGTGAATCTATTCCAACACGAATTCGTTTCAAGAAAGGTTGACCACTCCGTAATTACTTGGTACAAGTAGACGATTCTATATTATGTATATATACACAATAATAAAATAATAAAGGCATCACAATAATCCAATTATTTAAAGAGAAATGCTAGACTCAAAAAAAATAGTACCTACAGCGCTGATTATCTTCTAGCGGCTAAACAGATTTTCTTAAATTATAACTAAAAAAAACATTCTCAATCAAATCATCTTTGAAACAACCAAAAAGTAATTATCCCTTTGGGAGCTTCGTTGCCACAGACTGACAGAGGCACAAACTTAAAGCACCAATGGTTTTTCGTTGGGGTATTAAAACTACCAAATAATTTTGTCATTGGAAAATATTAGTAAAATTTAAGTAGCTACCATAGCTTATATAAGTCGACGCCAGTGACTGTCAGACCCTTTACAGGGGTTTCAATGCCGTCACCAGCATCAGCGTGTAGATGAACTGAGTGGGTGCTCCCCTCGAGATAACTAAAGTTAGGTTGTTTAACTAATTGTATGTGTTGGAGTTTAAAAATGTGGAGTCACACTGCATAAGCTTTCAATTTAATAGGAAAACTTTTAGTATCCGGCAGTATTTTATATATATAATATTCCGTTTGCACGTCTGTTCAAGAAGTTGTACTATAATATACATATTTGAAAACGTTGTAGTATGGATGGATATCGTATATTATGAGTTACTCATTGAAGAAAAGAATATTTAGTATTCTAAATATATTAGGAATATAATCTACATTAGGCACTAATTTTAACAAAAATTCATTTCGAAAGGAATATATAAAATATATAAAAATATATAATATATAAAATAGACTGATAAAAAAAAACAGTAACCTTTTTAACCCCATGACATTATGGGGTTAAAACGGTTTTATCTATCACAAAATGCTATCTATTACAATGAAAATAATATTGAAACTCGATTCCGTCAAGCAATTAGCCGCACACATCCATTATCTCCAACGAGAACGAATAAACGAATGAATGACGCACTGATAACTTTCCCTGTGCGTCACTGCCTTTGGAAAAATTTATAACCACGGACCACGTGATCTCGGAATCTGTTTGTTTATTAATTGAACTGGCAGCGAGGAAAACAATAGACAGTGTGCGTTCGTTCATTATTGCTCGCATTTACATAGAACAATCATCGAAAAACTATTGATGCGTATTGCTTTATAAATACCATGTATTTCCAAACGTACTTGTTTTGAGTCATAGTATATTGTGACGACTTTAATACTTTTAATAAACAAATGGATAACAAGACTTACGTATTATCTTTTAATTCGATTCTTGGAACCGTGCAACTAGAATCATAACGTTTTAAAAGTGCTTGAAAAAGTTTATTTGAAATAAAAACCTTTTGATTTTGATTGATTGATTTTGATCTATTCGCAGGACATACTCTGAAGTTAGTGCAAAAAAATTGAAACATCTATTATTTTTTTTGCCGGAATTCAGTAGCTTTTAAGTGATTCTTAGCTTTATATGCCTGGTATTTTTAATTTTAATGGATTTCGATAAAAAAGTACAACACTTAATTTTAAGAATGACAATAATACTTATACATCCATGCCACCAAATTGATGACTTTTACTAACAAAATGATAGACATAACATCGTCCACTGCTGAACTATAGGTATTGATTACCTACACAAAATATAAATACAGAATATTATGTACTTATTACTTAGTACTTAATACTAGTATGTATTATGTCTTATCATTAATATAATACTGTCTATCACCTATTATAAGTCTATGTTCGTGTTTGTTGTGACTGAAAATCTGACATAATGATAAATGGTTATTTGAGATATTCGAAAGAAAAATATACCTATATTTCATATTTATGTTCAACAAAAGTACGGCGTAGCATAAAAATATAAGAATAGGGTTGTCAGTGAATAAACTAGACAACAATTACTTGTTAAACCCATTTGCTAGTTCTTTATGCATGAAGTAAATATAACTTCCTCGTTGGTTTAGTGGTAGTAAGGGCAACTGCTTAGGAAGTGGTTTTTGGTTCGATTTCCAGGTAGAGCAAAGTGATAGCGACGACAAGCGCAGGCCTGGAATGGCAGGTGGGACCTCAAATATACCGGCTAAACTTGGTTTTACATAAGTATACCTGTGGCTTAACCCTTTTAGGACGACAGGCGTGATGTTTTGAACTTAATATTGTCCGCTAAAATAGTGCTTTATTAAAATTAATCAGCCTATTAATTTAGGATTTTTACTAAGATTTTGTAAACGAGCGATTTAGCGAGCGAATTTATTGGGTCTAATGTTATCCATTATGTTACATAGGCAAGACACATAACTACTTTATAGTCTAATAGATTTTTATTAAAACTTATGTAGGTAGAGGTAGCAAATGAAAGGTTATATTGTAGCTAATTAGGGACATCACCAGGTGGAGTCGTAATAAAAATGTCCAAAAATTACACTTTAACAAAATTGTTGTTTTCTATGGATATAAGCTGAATAGAGCTCAATAAGTGTGAGTAGTCCCTAATGAGATAACTTTGAAATTATTCCGTCAAGGCTAAATCTATTGATACAGAAGTTTGGTACTTCTGTATCTCTATCTGGGACTTATTTATTGTATATATATAAAAATAAATAGCAACTTTTTTATGGAAAAATTGCTTAAATCTTAGCTAACATTATCTTTTTGATTCATGCTATCCGCATTTCGATATAGAGTTATCAGTTTATTTTCATATTCTACTACAAAGCTTACTTTCGTTTTGAAGTGTTATCATATTTGTGTATACATATTCGTATGAATACAATTTTATTAAACTTTACAAATAAAATAGTCTAAAATACAAAAAATCTAAATATATCACCGCACGAAGTAAGATTTCTTTATACAAACTTTACCTCCATACTGAAGTAAAAATCACAGTTTCATTCAACCATTTATACATTAGTTATATTAACGCGCGAGCAAAGTCACGACCTGCATATAAGTGCAATAATAATAAAACGACTTGGCTGTGGGTAATTTTACGAATATTAGATTATAAAGGGTTACAATATGACAATTGTGTGAAAAGGGCCATCTTGGGTTGCGTCCTTTCTCGTCATAAAACATTTAGGATTGATATGTGGATAATAGTTCCTATGACAAGGGTGCTTTCCTACATTCCTATAAGTTGACTATCATTCGATTTGTTGTTATGCCGAGTGTGTATGTAACTGCTGGAAAAGAAGAGTCAGTTCTCGAAAGATATTATATATTATTTTTGTATTTTATTACTGATTATTTATCTTCAAATGGATGATCGATTATTTTAATAATACATAATTAGATTTTTTACAGTCATTTTCAAACGAAAAAAAAAATCTGTAATGGGTTTTTCCGTTTAGGCAAACATACTGATACACAAACAAAAACTGTACCAGCTGGTTGTATAATTTCCTGGCTATAGCTTCCTCTTTTACGTATAAAACTAGTAGCAGATCGTGCCAGTGGCACACTTTAGCTACCGATTACAATTTAATACCGCACTGGCTACACGCATATTTGAGTGCTAAAAGCCTGGGAATCGTCCCGGATTTGAATTTGTGTATTTGAAAACCCTATCTGTGCTATTCATGGACTAAAAGTTATTTTAATAATTTAGTTCAATCTATTTCAACCCCTAAGATTAGCAGCTAGTCTAGTCAAATCAGTTCCATTTGTTCTCATGTTATCCTATAAGGCCCTAGCAAACCTCAGTACCCAAAGGTCGTATTTTTATGTGAATATTGAAAAACTCAGCAAATTTGCTGCGAACATAATAAAAGTCTCTTCCATTTATATTTTTTAACAAACAAATATTCGAAACCGAACTTCTTGTTGACCTACTGTAACAACAAGTTATATAAAGCAGCAGTGCACCCCTGAGTCAAGTAAAACTAGATGCCCTTCTTGAAAAAACACCATTAACCCAACCCTTTACAGTTCACTTTTGTTTTTCTTACACTATCTAATGAATACAGATTGAATTATGCAGGGATTCGTTACGTCACAGTGTTAACATTCGTTACGTAACATCGTTAACTTTTAATTCATGACTAGAGATTTTGCAACACTTCTGTAAACATTATTTTGGAGGGCTCCCAATGTTTCAACTCCCGTTTTCAACTTTAAAGTGCGAAGTCATAGATATAACTGAGTCTGATATTAAAACTATCAAAGTTTTCTAAGGATAGATTATGACTAGGTCTTGTCTTTCTCAGTCTCTCGGGGATATTAACATAAAGGAGATACTGCGAAAATTATAACTTCTATACCCAGTAGCTATTAGAACACCAATAAATTAGCATTTGAGATTTGTGACATAATATAATATTTATAATATAATATTTGTTTAATGAATAGATATAGATTGTAGATATACAGTTTCTTGCGGATAGTAGCTTGATAGCCGTTAATTATAATTAGATATTTAAGCAATTGGATATTAAGTGACTTAAAATTCAGAGATTAGGCAAAGATAGGCTTGATTTGAATTTAAACTGCATTTAAAATAGTAAAAGAATAATAATAAGTAATAGGTAATTTGACGACCCAGATAGTCCAGCGGTAGTTAACACTGCCTTCTGTGCTAAGGGTCCCGGGTTCGAATCCCGGTAGGGACAAATGTTTGTGTGATGAGCATAAACATTTGTATCCGAGTCATGGATGTATCTATGTATAATATGTATGTATTTACAACAAAAAAAAAAAGTATATATGTAGTATATCAACCAACTAGTATCCGTAACACGAGCCTCGTTGCTTAGCTCGGGACTAGATGGCGCTGTGTGTCATAATGTCCAGGAATATTAAAAAAAATTAATTAAAAAATTTGTTCATAATACCTACTTAATGTTTATTGTAGTTCTTTAAACTATTTATTATTAGGTACGGAATGATACCTAACGATAACTAACGGTGCATATTCTTATTACACAAGAAAAACCTTATCAAAATTTGAAAACAACTATGATGGAATAATAATTAATATCAAGTATACATTACGCACTGCCGTAGATGTGGGTAATAAACAATGAAGACAAAATTCTTAGCTTATTGATTGAGGAAGTCAAATCGTCGTCGATAAACAAATTAATATCGTTTGTAAACCCAGACACAAGTTTACAAACACCTGTCACCATATTTACTTAATGTTACCGTTTTGTTATTGTTAACTGAAAATTTAATGTTGATAAATATTCAACTAAAATATTTTGTACTTATAATATAAAATAAAGTATTTTTAGGCATTATTTTTGAAGCCTTAAAAAACTTTCAAAAATAATTGCAAAATATTAGAAACTGAATTTATTGCAATATGAAAGGTTATATTGCAATAAATTCAGTTTCTAATATTTTGCTTTGGAACCTAAATGAAGAGTAAATTATTGTTTACGTTAGTTTCTAAGTGTTTTTTAAAGTTTAATGCTATTACCAACTTTAGTAGAAGAAATATTGAAGAGGAATATCACAACTAATTAGTTTTGAGGTGCAGTGGAGTTTCCAACTTTGCGAAGTCTTCTCATCAAGGGTTTTACGAAAACTGATGAATGCAAGCAATTAGTAGTTAAAATTAAATAGTTAGTTTAAGCAATTGCATATGCTAATATATTGGTATGATTAATGTTTTACTTATAATTTGTTTACAAAGTAGTTTATAAAAGAAAAAGTTATAAGTGTAGGTATTTGTACAATTAAAAAAGAACTAAAATAATTCTTAGTGCAACTGAATAAACAAAATCATGTTGCTAATGTGGTTAGTGGAAATGTATCTTATAAATAGTTCACGAGTATTTTCATCCCTTAAATAACTCCAGATCATTACTTGTAATAATGAAGAATATATATTCTTACTCATTATTACAATATTGTTATTTTCATTTGAATTTTATGAGTTACCAAAAGTTCACTAGTAAGTGGAAGAACCCTTACTCATAAATTGTTTGTTACAGATTTCGGATATACTTCCGAATGGTGCTATGTTGGTGTTGGACACCAAAAACAGCAATATCAACCGATTTGAAGAAGTTAGAAATGAACAAATCCTTTTCTGGTAAGTCTATTACTTGCAGGTAATTAAAATGGATTAGCTGTTTCCGTGGGGATATTAATGACGGAAAAGTAATCACAACACAGTTAATTTCGCCAACCCTTTCTTGGTTACGTTGAGGACGTAAGACAACATATTCACCACTTCAAAAAAGTTTCTTACTACTGTTCGTTTATTATACTGTTCGTTCGTTCTCTGGTGTATTTTAAGCGTTGAATGTTAACAATGTCTTTTTTTATGCCGCAAAGGTGAGAAATAAGCTCACGGCCATAATCTATAGACAGCACAGCAAATTTAAATTCCATGCTGTAAGAATAGTCGCTCCCCCGATGAGCTCTGACAACCTTACTCACCCGCTGAAATACAATAGTGACCCAACAATAGTTGTATTTCAGTACTTACAATATACATTGTAATTACTTCCCCAGTCGGGTAGTTTTCTTAGGCTCTTATATAAACACACTTTATTACAATCTGAAATCAGAAAGAAACACTATTTGTATGTCATGAATATTTTATTTACTTGGATGTTGTTTGTGGCTGCTACCCTTTGTTTCGGTTTCAATATGCTTTTTTCTCAGTGCAAATGACATGGCGGCTCGGAACAAAATAGGTTCTGTATTCACAAAGAGATGAACAGACGTCTTTTACAGGGAAGTACCTGGGTCGAATTGGATAGAAAAGTTTGCATCACCGACTTGGAAATATTCTCTTTATAGATTTTAAACGGGGTTCGCTGACATTTGTTTGCCTTCTCTAGATGTTGGTTTGTCTTTTGATGTCTCAGTATTACTGGCAAACGCAAAATACGATCGTTGACCTCTATCAATCTGCCCAAACCGCCATTACACTTTTATACATATAATAATATGTAGTAATATACTGCTACAAATAATAGGTTATTGGTATTTCAGTTAGATTGTTATGGTAACTATTGTAAATGATCTCAGCAAGAAATATTTTTTATTATGATCAGTTCTCGGTTCACACGTTATATTATGTTAAAAAAACTAGTATGCTTTCTAAGATTGTAATTAATTACACAGCCAAAACATTAATGAATGTTGCATTTATTGCGTATGTCGCAACGATTGGCCAGCTCCAAACTATGCAACAAATAGGAATGCTTAGCGTTTCAAACGCGACTAAAACTTTTAGTTTACGGTTTGGAAATTTCTGATTAAATAGCACCCAGTTTCAGTGGCATCCAATGATGAATTAGGAACGCTGCTAATTAACATTTACCCTCTAATTTATACGGGCTACGATGACTGGTTGTTCATGAATTCTCAGATACGATATCTGACGTTTCATTCGAATAAAAAAATCGCATCCTATGAAGGTATACTGTGGAAAAATGAAATGTTCCCAATAAATTGAGAGCCTTTGCGATTTTATCACTTTAGGGATTTAACAAATCCCCCGCGTCTCATCGATTAAAAGTTAATTCAAATACTGTTGTTGGAACGGATACTAGATTTGTATTTCATTTATTGCAGACTCGAATATATTTTCAAGTAATTATTTGTAAAAGCGAAAACAACATTTTGTTATTTGGTATTTTATCTGGCATTCTTTATTTGTGTTGCATTTACACTGAAATGGTATTGAACAAAAAAAACTGATTCGCAGGAGTGTTGATAACCGAATCTAGATGTAGGTATGTACATATGTATAAGACTCTACCCAATTAGTGAATCAGAAATTGAATCTACTATTATGTAGCTATGTATAGGTATTGTAATGTAAATGTAATTTAAAAACAAATTGTCAAACTAAATTATTGTTTTATCCTTTGCATAAAATATATTATTTCTACTTTCCAGAAATTCTCATGAAAGTTCGTAAAAAAATAAAATAAAATAAAATAAAATGCATTTAATTCAGGTATGTTCACCCATATTTTTACATTGAAAAGAAAATAAAAAATTTAATTCTAATTATTAATATTGTTATTGTCCCTCTATCCAACACTATATGTGACATGCTTATTACAGCAGTGACGGATATTGTACAAAGCAATTTATCCTTGACCTCCTTCTTAAACAGCAAACTCGTAATAATTACAGTTTTGCATCTAAATCTTCTACGAGTAAGTAATTAAAACCTAATCTATGTAAATAAACATAAAGTTTCATAAAAAAACCTATGTAATAAAAATTGCTAACTACTACTATAGGACTAGCTGTGATGGCGATTTATTATTGTTATAATATATAATATATTATTGTCTTATTGTAATCCTGTTTGTGGAATTCCGAAATATGAGACACTAAAGTAGAATTAGGTTGTACCTAAGTAAGACTGCGTGGTCAGTTTTTGTTTTAGTATAATGGTCCCATTTCTGCTTTGGAGTGGTTTTCGTCTGGTCAAGTCCAAACAAATTCTTTCCTTTGCCAGAAATACGAAAAACATTAATAACAAGCCTCGTATTTTTCCATAACAATTGTATTTAAATGTTACCTAAGTTTTGGCATTACTCTTTCACTTAAAAGGCTTTTTGTTTCTAAAAACAATTATATAATTTTAGCAAACCTAGCCAGCCAGTCTGTGTTTTTTGTGTGGAATTGTTGTTACAATTTTAAATAGGTACTTAGTAGGTATTTTTTTCTTTTTTTTTTGGTAGGTACTAAAGTTAGGTAGGTACTTAAATTCATGTTTTCGTGGATCAAAATAAAATGTACAGTTGGTGTTTTAGAAACAGCTATGTTTATATTATTGGCCATATTAGGTATAGGTACGTGGTTATTATGTGATAGCAGGTAATCATGGTATCTCATCCATACTGAAGCTTTTAGACTAGAATAATTTCAAATAATTGAAATGCCTCCGTGTATAATCAATCTTACTTACAATTTTGACATTCCTAATAAGAAATGCCTCTAGTTTAATATTTTCAGTCTCAGTCTTCAAATAAAAAATGCGTAGGTATATTTTTCAGCCTCTAATATTTATTTTATTTGCCATTAAATTATTTTGCCTATAATATGTAAGCAAATTAAATCTAAGAACTTCAAAACATATTAGTAGATATTCATTAAATGTATTTGGAATCTACGTTAGCAATTAAAGCGAACAATACGTAAATCACGGTCTTTGGTATCTAACATATGTGTTACAATAGGACAAATACGTGATGAAACCTGCGAAATACATGAATATTTCCCTATCGAAACGTAGAACTTTGAATAAATTGTTTGCTATTTTAATCGCAACTTACTTACGTAAAACAATTAGTATTCTCCGACGTCAAACCCTTATTATTACGATACATATTTCGGTCACCGAGTTTTGGTCTAGTGATCTCAGACTGTAGAGCACTAATGATAATAAAGGAGTAACGGCCGAAAAGCCTTGAATTCTCTTTGATAGCAATGCTTTATATAATATATCAGACAACTTGATGAATTAGAAGCCTTTTAATTTGGGAATTTATTATAAATGAAACTATTAAATTAAGTTTCTATATTATTTTATTTCCAAAATATTTATTCTTATTCTAATAAACTTTTAAAAGTCATCTGTATGTAGGTAGCGGTAAATTATGCTAATTTTAATACTGTGGTTTAGGCGACAAAAGATGAAACTTAACACTCGGGTCCAAATAAAGTTAATGACGGTTATATACATACATACTAGAATATAACTATAATCTGTAGCTACCCGACCTTTCCAGCCGTGGTGGGATAATTCTCGTATCCTTCGAGATAAACTCGAAATGAATTAATAAACTCTACACCACCGTCATGCTGGTAAACATTTGTACTAATAGTAAACGTTTGATGATCATATAACCATAATATACTACATATTGTGTGGTAGCATTTATCTGCGATCGTGAACGTGGTATTAAAAGCCTTTACTGCAATTTAATCCTCTTATTACCGCAAAATATAATGGTATGACTCAGCTGGGATCAGGCCAATGTTGTTTGAATTATTGATAACTGAAACAAATATTTCACTTAAGTTTTATATTTAAAGTGAAGTTGAATTTACTCAATATAATTTATATCCATTTGAAGCGTCACTCGTGTCTAATAAACGTAACATTATAAGGCTATCGGATTTTGACAAATTAGACTAATTCTCTTTAATGGCTTTGTGGGACACATCCGTCGCTGCGCTAGGTTAATTTATGGAAATAAAACAATGTCACACGTTCCGTACTACTGTACAGCGACTGTGTCATCAGTCGACATTTGTAACCTTCAAATACGCATTTATTAGCTTAGGGGAACGAACGGACGTATTTTTGTGATGAAGGACGACATTGCTGCGAGGACGTTTTTTAGGATTTTCAACACAAGCAATTACAAACGCAATTTACATTACTTCAGTTACTGATCTTTAGTTTTCAATAAAGACTCTGTAATAATGTGATGTTACGATAAAATCCGAAAAGAGTCACCTATTTATTGGCGCTGTTTCTCGAGTTTGTACTTCTTCTTAACTTTCGTCTTCAACAAGAATTTCTTATTCTGCTGACTACATTGTTTTTGTGCTTCAATGCAACCATATTATACATAACTGATGTCTGTTCTTTCTTTTCAACTCATAATCTCCTCAATATTTCTTTTGCAATCGTTACTGGTCTTCCGTAAAAATAAATGACTAATACAGTACAAATTTGCTAGAATTGCACCATGTTGCATCATTGCACCATGTTGCATCATCTAAATATTTGACATTATTAAAGTGTCATCTGGTACCTCTTTTATTATCCACAGCAAAACTCGTCAAAATATAATAGAGCGAAAATTTCCACGAGTTAAAATTCGTTGTAATAACGGTAAAAGTTTTCGAAGAACGCAATATAAAACAAATGACAGAGTTGCTTGTTAGAATGTAGCATCTTTCCAGAGAATTCTATTTTCGAATGCAGCAGTTGCATTTTTATTTTAAATGCCCAGTTAAATCGTTGTATTTTTATTATTACCAAACAAATTACATGTAAATTACACAGGGTTTACGCATATATATTAATGTCTATTCTAGATATTACTGCTTCCACTTTTTAGTACTTAACATTTTTTTTTATAATTTTTTTTCGTCGATACGATCCTTAATATGTACCTACTACTTTTTTGTTAAATATATACCATAAAGAGTTGTGATAGCCTAGTGGTGTGACCAGTGGACTGAGATATCAAAGGTCTCGAGTTCAAACCCAAGGAACGCACATTATGTGCATAATTGCATATTTATCACATGCTCAAACGGTGAAGGAAAACATTGTGAATACACCTGCATGCTTGATAGATCTTCTCGATGGCATGTGAAGCCAACCCACAGTAGGTTGGCGTGGTGGACTGTAGCCTAATCCTTCTCAAATGAGAGGAGACCCGTGCCCAGCAGTGGGACAATAATAGGTTGATGATGTATAACATAAAATGCAATAACATCTCTGTAAGGTTTTAAAAGGTTTCACGATTTTTATACATTTGAATTATTATGGACAACGGGTCTAGATCGTGTAGTTTTATTGAGGTATAAAAAGGTATTTATACCTCAATAAAACTACACGATGTAGACCCGTTGTCTATAATAATTCAAACACATCTCCTTAAATCCGAAAAACATAAACTGGAATTCTTCCCCCAAAGTATTTAGTCTCACCAAAAACTAGTGACTATCTATCGTATCGATCTTATACAGCTATTAACGAATCATTTTTCTTCCGTTTTTTTACAGTAAGCCAGAAAAACTATCGTGACATTTCTTCGTTTAGCAGAGCATGACATTCAAAGAGACGGAGCAACACTTCGCGCTCTACGCCGCAGCATGGTATGTTATTCAAATTTACTCTTATTTTATGTATTTATACAGCACGTAACGTAAGTATAAAGTGCCCTCCGTCTCTTACCAATTATGGGCCAACAACATTCATAATTAAGTATACTACATAGTACATTTTTAAGGCGATTACAAAAAAGAAAAATTACGTAAATACATAATTTGCTCCTAAATTATGCATGTAATGTTAAGGTACTCATCAAAAAACTTTGACTTCTTCTTTGCCTGGCCCTTTCCCATTTTATTTGGGGTCGGCCCTACTACTATTTTAGTATAATATTTAACAAGTACAGAAAAGTAAAAACCCACGCATAACTTATTGAGTTTTTGTTTATGAAATCGTTTTTAACATGTGTTTGAGTTTTGTAGTGCTCGATGTACATAGGTGTTAATTACATAGTACGATACTTCGTACTATGTAATTAACTGTTTTAGTTTGAGTAACAGCGCCCCCCTAATACCTTCCATCATTAATATTTAACTTCATCGAAAAGGATCACAGATAACTGAAACCACCAATTAAATGTATACAGAGTTTTCAGGCAATGATATTGATTACTTCAGAGTGTAAAGAAGTCTTAATAAACCAATTGTATGTAAAGACAAAAAAAATATTTTCATCGAATTTACGACTAAGTCTACATAGTATAAGGGTAAATATAATATCGGAAAAAATCCTTTATCCTACAAATAGTGTAATTTTAGTTCGTCGCGTCAAAGCAGTAAAAAACTTTCCATATGAATACACACACTATCTTTTATATCGTTCATGTAACAAAAGGGAACGGGAATATTCTGAAATAGTTATAGTATATTGTGGCCGGTCTAATTGACCTCGTTCGGTCAAATGCCCGTTATCTTAATGAGAACTTTGTCAAACATATTGTCAGCTGTCACACAAACCAATAAACTAAGCTCTAGGTAATATATTTTTCTTTTATATTCAGGTGTAGCCCTTTGTTATTATAGTGCAAAATTATTTGTCAATTAGTGCGTACTGCATTCTATTTCTTAATGGAATTGCGTGCTATGTACTCGTAAAGGTACCTACGAGTAAGCGGGCGCCCGGGTGAGGCAATGACCACAAGCCAGCTGAACGAGATCTTTCAAGAATTCAGCAGAGTATATTTATTAAATGATAATTTAAGATGCTTATCATTATCATCGTGAAGAGCATCTTTTAGAAATTTAACAAATGATTAATTTATGGGTGAGAAACGACAGTTTAGAATGGAATTTTGAAAATTTTAATTTTTTAGCGGTGTTTGTGGCCTGTGAACTGAACTTTTACTCACCAGCGTACCTTTATAGAATAATATCCATTACGTACCTTGTTACTTTACTCATAAACATACCTAATAACATACAGGAAGTAAGGAAGTCCGGCCAAAACTAGTAACTTAGAACTAATGGACATACCTTGTCGACATAAGCCTTCATTAAATAGGTTGTGTTTACAATGCTTGTTCATTATATTTTCTTTACTTGTGCAACATGTGAAGGTAGGATCATTCAAATAAAATGCAACTGTGGTTTGATTATACTATACATCATCGTTTACAGTCCCAATATTCAATTCTTTTTTATGATCTATGGACCATCTGCAATAAATATTGGTGTATAATATATACGTTACCGGCAATCTGTATAATTCAGGTATTCTCTACAATACCTAAGCAATATAAATATAGAATACCTGGGGCTTCCAGGCAATGTATGAAATATTGTGAATGTTATTGCCCATTACATACTTTACGTTGCACCGGCAATGTGTAAATAGGTTAGGTTAGAACTATGACCCACTGCCAGGGGGTATTTCTCAAAGCGCAGCCATTTTCGGGCGCACCTAACCAAGCGCACCTAAAATATTCCTCCAAACGCACTCGGTTATGTGCGCTTGAAAATCAAATTAAAAATATCATATTTTTATTCCTCGAAGCGCACCCAGTGGTCAAGGTGTCAATAGAGATGTGTATTAATGAACGGAAGATATCGATAATAAATTGCTATTTCTATCGGAAACTGTCATTGATTTCAATATTTGTATCCTATTTTCTTTTTTTTTTTCTTTATTAATCACAAGTAATGGCATAATATGAGACAATAATCAGTACTAATTTTATTGTGATAACAAATCAATATTTGTACCGGGTGCGCTTGTAGGAATATTTTAGGTGCGCTTAGTTAGGTGCGCCTCAAAATGGGTGCGCTTCGAAGAATACCCCACTGCACGAAACGAATCACAATAAAATTGACGCGATACTAAAAATTGATCTGGCTATAAATACCTACATTACCGGCTGCACATTCGGCATTGTATAGAATACCGGATTGTACAGATTACTGGTAACATTTATAATTAATTATAATAGGATTTCTTGTTCCCGAATTATCATTCTATGTTATACATACTTGACTATTATTTATTTAATATATCTATTAATTACCTTTTCAAGTGAAACTTACTTTTCTATTCCACGGCCCGCTCAATCCATTGTCACACGGAACATATTTGTTTCACTGCAGACAATTCAACAGCGCATGTTTTTTTAATCCAGGGACAAAAAGGTGGTATTACGAAATCCTCCGTAGAAATAATAATTTGGTCTTTACACAATGGATTTAATCGAGCTGAATCTCCAACGTTTTTCACAGACCTCCATGATTAATATGGCCCATATTTTCACTTACCTGATTGGTCATTTTTTGAATAGCACCATCGGGATCACTGTATAATTACTAAAGACGAAATTTTCAGCGATATTAGCAGAAACGCGAAATAGCGCTGCTGCTAATAGTAATAATTTATTTTAAATTTATCTTAAATCCTACTTTACTACAACCTTCATAAAAACAGTAATTTTATATAAGTACTTGTATTATGTACTGATCATTATCCATGCATTACCATATAAAGCATGAGCGCCTTATTTTCATAAACTACAAAGTTTAAGGAGTTTGAACTCTCGATGGTACTTAATCATTACTCACACCACATCTTTTTAGCAAGTCGAGCATATCGATATAGATTGCATTAAATATCAAAATTGATGGCTCATACATCAATGTTTATATTAACTTTGAACATAAATTCATCTTAGTACATAACTATATAAGTTTTGTTTGTACGCGTTACAAACACGTAAAACTTGTATCGTATGCAGCACATAATACCTATCAGGGGCCCAATGTGAAACTGCACTACATTACCTAAATATAGTTGAGGTTACAGCGGTTGGTATTTACTGAAAAGTTACTTCTGAGGTATATACATATTTACATTAAAAGCACGTTTAGTTACTCCAGGAAACTGCTACAGGATTTATTCCGTGATATTTTTATGACGTACGCTTTTTGACATTTAATTTCAAACTTCTCCTGGAATAGAATAGTTAGTACCTAGGTAATCTAAGTCTAGACATTCATATTAAGAGTAAGTCTAGATAATAATCGATCTACATACTAAGTAAT
Source organism: Craniophora ligustri (assembly GCA_905163465.1). Lineage (NCBI taxonomy): Eukaryota > Metazoa > Arthropoda > Insecta > Lepidoptera > Noctuidae > Craniophora > Craniophora ligustri. The sequence goes on along the minus strand of LR990965.1, from coordinate 7,849,705 downwards.
TCTAATTTACAAGTCAATTGAGTAGGTAAACCCAAACATATCAAGTAGATAGGAACACTGTAAATGTGGTCATTATTCAAACGTACTGACTTCTGTCTGAGTGTATGTAATATGTTCTGCGCATTTACTAATTAATTATTGTTATTTTAGACTACTAAAAGCCTATTCAGTTGAAGTAGTAATTACATAACTAGTTACTAGATAGCATATTATGAAATTAGTTTCAAATATTAATAATTGTACTGCTTAACTTTGAATAAACTAATATAACAAATTAAAAAATAACTTAATAAGTTTACATAATAAGAAATTGTATATATTTATGATGTAATAAACATTAGAGTAGTGATTGTAAAATATACTCTACGTTTTTATCCATAGTGTTTAGTTTCAATAATTTTACAATTTTCTCAAGATACTAACAAAACGTATAATTAAAAAGTGTGTCGAGACTTGTCTCCCGTATCACTTTACCTAAGCTAAGCAGCACCTGAATAAACTTTTAAGTCTTATCTCGTTTAGCTCAAGTTCAAGTCAATTTTACTAGTCTTATCAAATTAAAAAGCAGGAAACAAAGTCCTTTGTTATACTTATTCTATAGTTGAAAACATAAGAAACGAGTAGCTTTTCTAAAACTCATAAAGAAAATAGATACGTATTTATATAACATGAAATATTTAAATTATTCACTTATAATTTCAGGCGTAAGCAAAGTTATAATTGCAAACTAAGACAATTCTAAAGACCCAATAGCTTACTGAAATCATTGTTCTTTCGTAAAGTCTCAATAACTCTGGTGTATTGACACCAGAGTTATTGAGACTTTCAAATTCATACTGAATTTGGTAAAATTTGTATATATGTATATGAAAATGGTAAAGGGCATTATTGGGTCATGTCGACGAAACGACAAATCGATAGTAGCTATCATTCATGGCTTATAGGTATATATGACTTACAAACAATGGTTTCATGGGCAGCCGATAGTAATTGGCGTCACTGTTTGTACCCATTATGATGTTAATCGATTTTGTCTCTGTCAACAGATCATTCGAATGCTACAGAACTGATAATGAACGGCAATGCAGTGCGAATGAATCCGAGAGGCGACCCCGATGAAAGACATTTCCATTTGTGTGACGACAAGTTATAGAATAAGTGTAAATATTAGTATTTAGTACAATAAATCGAATAATAATTGTAATATACTTATGTAATTATGATCTCGTAGATCTCGTAAGTAGTGTCGAATATCGAGTTTGTAAAGACGCTAGTTTTTTTAATAAACTCTAATGTACAATTGATTATTCCGTTATGTAATATTTTTAAAGTAAAATATTTAAAGACAGGTTTGTGTTGTATTATATCGAAAACCTCGATAAATATTAATATTTGTGTGAAAGAATCATTGGATTTTGGAAAGTGCGGTTTCTTAGATATACCTACATAGTACATACCTGCATGTAAAATAAACGAAAAAATATAAAATATAAGATTCTTTTTAATTATGTATCTACCTAACCTAAATATATTATTGCATGGTTTGTAAATATTTAATTTAAAACTTGTTTATTCTTGACACTATGAATAATAATCCTGTTTCAGAACTGTCAATTGAGTCACAATTTTTAGAGAGGACAATTTCTTTGTATTTTTAAAATTAAAATAAAATAAATTATAAAAAAATTATTCTATAAATCTAACATATTAATTTCTATAAATCTGCTGGAAATCTCGATTGATGATAAATCGATTAGAAGTAGATAAATTGTATGACGTAAATGAATAGCGGCTAAAATATCACATAATGGCGGCCCCTCACTATTGTGCCGTTTGTTTATTGGCTTGATACTTGAATTAACAGCGGACAATATAACCACTTATGTATAATATTGCTGGGAGCCGGTGGGAGCGAGTGGAGGCCAGCATCAATTTATACGAGCAAACGAGCACATCAACATGTCTTGCACAGGCAAAATTCAGTGCTTTGATATGTCGGACAGTTTACAAAAAAACAATAGTGGAAATCTTGAGTGCACACAAAAATATTCATTAAAATCGGTAAGCAATTAGGGAAATTATCGCGTAACAGCCATGTTTAATAATAGCGACGAATTGAGAGCGTAAGGAAGAACTTTCAGGCAGTCGCACTGTACGACCACTAGACCAATGAGGTAGTTTAATATAAATAGGTAACGAACCTTATTTAAATATTTTTCAAATTATTTTGATTAACCTTTAATACATAATTGATATGCATTAGATTTCTTATCTTTCGTCAACTATTTCATTTCATATTGAAACAGGCCAGGGTCATTCATAAAACCTCATCTAAGATAAGGTCAATTTATAGTGTAATAAATCTATCGTAACTACTGTTTATTATACCTATTCTATACATCTAGATAGAAAACCATTACCGCTACTGAAATGATTTATTTTCATACCCGTTGATCGAATACATTAAAGACAATACTGTATAGACATATTTGTTAAATTATTTTTGTCTTTGAAGAATATTGATATAAATAATAATGTACAGTGTTTTAAATCTCCATTTCTTTTCAATTAAAATGTTGTTGTTTACTTTTCTTGTTTCATTTACATTGATTTGACCTTGAATTTCACAAGGTTTCGTTACGTATCAATGCTGAAGTTTCGTTTTAAAATTCAAATCGATGGAACTATTAGAGCGATTTCCATCAACTACGTGAATCGTTGCATGTTTCTGACTACGAATAATATTTATATTTACGTACTGTAGTTGTACTTTGATATTTTCGAATCCATACTCTGACTATCGGTTCAAGGAATTCATACCGAATACAATACAAGGTACCTCATACAAAAGCATTATTACAATTTTATTTTTATACCATTCCTTCTTTTGTATCGAAACAATATTAGGTACGTATTTCGATTACAGTCTTTATCAGGAGAGAGAAATTAGAACGAATACAAGCAAGATTGAGGGAAATTTCCCCCTTTCGCCAAGGGGGAAGCAATTACATGGGTCAATTGGGACACCCGTAACCACATAAAAGCACAGTGATACGTATAGATCTACAACCTTGATCAAGTCGCAAAAAGTCTGAGTTTAATTTATTTGAGGAAGTAAATACAACTGAATCAGGAGATTAAATGAATTCTCTTCTCTGTACCATTTATTGCAGCTTTTTTTTATGTGACTATTTCAGTGATAGTTATTTGCACTTTTTTTAATGTCAGCTGTTTGTTTTATTATTTCTTTTTATTCTATTTATTATTTCTCCCATGTCTTTGATCTAATATGTTATCGATCTTCAAGCTGCTCGCTCAGCCACCCAGATCACAGATCGAGATAGAGCACAGGTTGCGGATTCGATCCCCGCACGAAGTAAATATTTGTACAATCTGTCTGACACCCGGAACTACATGTAGATCGTTTGTGTATGTGTAAATTTTGTGTTTATAAACGCAGCCATGACACTAGAGAAAATTGTCACGTGAAGTAACGTGTAAAATATATAGATAAATACGTAAATCATTGATATGTTGCCCTTATTGTTTCAAATATTGTCGTCGCGTATGTAAATTTTTACTTCTCATCCCGTCCCATTGTTCCTTTTTGTCGCTCCCATACGACAATATATCAGCGACTGACGCGGTTACGTGGTATGAATAACGGTGTCCACATAAAATTACTACCGAGGGAGCGAGTATTCTACAAATTCGTTGCTGAACCAACTTACACGTTCTTCTTAAAATAAAATAGGTACTTCTACGTACATATATCAATCAAAATCAAAAAGGTTTTTATTTTAAATAAACTTTTCAAGCACTTTTAAAACGTTATGATTCTAGTTGCACGGTTCCAAGAAGTTGATCTTATGGAGAAGAACTGGCAAGAAACTCCATAGATATATGAAAACAATCATCGTACGATAACGAAGATAACGATTTATCGTACTGTATTATCTATGATGTGTATGATGTATAGTCTCGTTTCATTAGGAAATATTTATATGTAGGTACACTAGCAAACCCAGCAAACGTTGTTTTGCCACATTTTAGGGGTAGGTTGTAGAAGGATGAAAATTTAGAATTATACGTATGTTTTATGCCAAGTCATAAAAAATATACAAAAAAAAATCTGTCAAAAAAAAGAAAAATTAAAACTGGTGAGGGACTCCTTATTAAAACTCCTTATGAGGGGTTTAAAAAATACGCCTACGACCGATTCTCAGACCTACCAAATATACATACAAATTTTCATAATAATAATCCGTTTAGCCGTTTCGGAGGAGTTCAACGACAAACACCGTGACGGAAGATTTTTATATATAAGATTTGCATTAGATATACGAACACTAGTCTTCATTTAATATATGCCTTATAAACATACATATGTATGTCAAAACATAACATAACCTCTTGTATGAATATATATAGAAACTTATATATTTATTGGAGAGTCAAATGAAATCTGTAGAATCTCATTAAACCAATATAGTAGAACTAGATAAACAAGGACATCATATCTTTCTAGATATTGATCTGTTTTTGTACTGAACAGAAAAATATTGTAGCCACCTTCTAACATAAAATATAAATGATCGAAGGTTCAATATCGCGATACTATAACTTCTAGCATTGATAGAACATTATTAACATAGTTTCATAGCAAATCTAACACTTTGAAAACATTTGTTTTCTTCATTTAACTCTAATTTAGCGAAATTACATATTTGAAATGTATTTTACGTGAGTGTGTGTGCGTGATTGACAGGAACTGTTGCTGTTTAATTTTCTACACGTGTTCGGTATCGATGGTTGTATTTACTTTTTGCTTAAATCACGTCTACATCACTTACCAGTCTTTACTGATAAGAGATGACGACGTGTGTGGACTGAAAAGTGGTGGTGTATCCTAATATCACGCAATACGTGGTAGTTATAAACCTGTGTTTGGCGTAAGCAGGTAGCGGAGCGTCGCTAAATATAATACTCTCAAAAAACCACATTCGTAAAACATCACATTCGCAAATTGTCCCGTGTATGTACATATAATTGTATAGCATCGGTAGTGTGATTAGGTTTAGCTTAGGTTAGAACTGCGACATACAAGAATATGATATTTAGCGACGGAGCGGCAGGTAGGACTACTAGTTATACAGATAACAGGTAGCTGGTGTTACTACTAATACTTTCTTTAAAATTGCCTACTTTTTAGCTTTAGCCTGTAGATTTAAAGTCAAATCATTTATTTCAATTAGACCAATACAGGTGTTTTTTGAATTGTCGAATTTAATTGTATTTAGTTGCACGGAACCAAAAAGTAGGTCTTATGGAGAAGAACCGACAAGAAACTCCATAGGTACTCTTTTAAACAATATAAAAATTACAAAATTGTTGGCTTTCGTTTACAGTGGCTTATGTGTGGGTATAATAACAATATGAGAATGATGCAGATTGACGAAACGTACGTATTTTTTATTATAAAAAAAAACATTTATTGAATATTTTAATTGGCAAATTAAAAAACATGTTTAAATTTAGTTCCCAACTATGAAATTAGTGCATACTTATAACAATACGTGAATACGTGAATTGAAATGTAATAATACTTGAAGCACATTATTAAGGTAGGTACTTACGATTTTTATTATAGTTAAAAGAACTAGACTACTGGAGAAAAATATTGACTAATAATTTCCCAGAAGGCCTATTGTGAGAGCTGATAATATTCAAGACTTATTGTTCCTATAAGCTGTTATTATTAATGATTCACTAGAGAGGTATTTTAAATGAACACAGTAGGAAAAGTATCCTACAAAAATATTCAGATTTGCCTATTATAAACAGTTTTGTGAGGTATTGTGTGGAGCGAAAAAGGAAAAAATAACAATTAAAGTGTCGAAAATATAATATATAAACCAAGCCGATTGTTAAAATATTTGGGCGGTTAATATGAGGCCGACTTTGAATTTCCGATTACCTTTTTCGTTTTGAATAATGAGGTCAAAAAGAAACGTGTAAAAGTGTGTTAGTACAACAAAATTGAATATCATAAGACCCAAACATAAAACGATCGCAAATAGCTTATTTTCGATCTTAAGCCACGGTTAGGGACTAAATTTTCGACACAATCCCAGGCCATTTAACTGTAATCGTTTTCGTTCGACGATCAACAATTTTGGTTGAGCGTTTCGTAAGCGTCAATTTTCGTCCTATGTAGATAATGTTTGTATTCGTGCAAAATGAAATTCTTTATCTAATTTATATTTTCATCATCATCGACCTATTATTGTCCCACTGCTGGGCACGAATCTCCTGTCATTTGAGAGGGATTAGGCTATAGTCCACCGCACTAGCCTACTGCGGGTTGGCAGACTTCACACGCCATCGAGTAAATCTCTCAAGTATGCAGGTTTCCTCACGATATTTTCCTTCACCGTTTGATTTATGTTAGTTAGTCGTGCGTGCCTGGGTTTGAACTTGAGACCTTTGACATCTCAGTCCACTGGTCTCACCGCTGGGCTTCCACAGCTATATTATCATCTATATTTTATCATATCTTAATATATTAAACACACATGGCTCGGTTAAATATACATACATAAATAGGTTTCGGCATCGCATAGGCTTTTATATTATCGCATATACTTAGTATATGGAACACAAAAGATGCATGACTCGTGCATATTCAGTCTTAGATGTTTCTAACCATCCATTACCTAAACTAATTTTCTTGGCTAAATGGATTAATATCCATCATCGTCATACAATCAGATAGAAGTCCACTGCTAGACATAGGCCTCCCCCAAGGATTGCAACGATGACTGGTCCTGCTCCACCCACATCCAGCGGATTCCAGCAATCTTTAGCTAGTTGTCAGTCCATCTTGCTGTCGTGTGCGTCAGTCCACCTACGATGCGTATTTCCTTACGAAGTCGCTACTCAAGATTCTTTAATGACCTTCATATAAATTGATCAAAACTATGAATCATCTTCTCCACAGCTTTTAAAAATTATTTGCTCGGCATAAGCATTTTCAAACTATTATATTATATTATACTAGCTGTTACCCGCGACTTCGTCCGCGTGAAATTTAACGAAAAATTTCATGTTCATAGTCATGCATTGGTCAGCTCCCGCGTTTTTAAGTCATACGGAACTCATTCGTTTCTTTTTCTTAAATTAAAGTAGCCTAAGTTACTCCTTATAACGATGGTGAAAGTCCCTACAAAATCGGTCCAGCTGTTGCAGCAATTAGAAGGAACGAAGAGAGAGAGACAGACAAACATTTTAGAAAATATTTTTTTGTGTAATTACCGTATATATATTTTTATATATGAAATTACAAACAGAAATTCCAATTTTAAGGAGTATAAGATATTTTTTTAATAATTGCATTGCATCAAGCTTTTTTGTGAGTTCAACCTCTTTTGAATAAAATTAGATTGAGTTTTCAAGCATGTGTCGAAATAAAAAGTAATTTAAATCAAAAGCACTAAGGAGTATTGATATCAGCTCCAACATAATTCTCTATCTCTTTTTAATCCCGTCAGGGATTGAATTTCGATAAAATACGAAATACGTCTTCCATCTGTTAAAGAATGTTTATGCAAAATTTTAAGTAGATTGGACCAAGGAATCACGTTGCCTCGTACAAACTTGGTCCCCCCTATCCCCCCCCCCCTTATGGGAAAAATTTCGGAAAATCCTTTCTTATCGGATGCCTACGTCATACAAAGACTACACTCGCCAAGTTTCATTGAAAATTAGAGAACTCTCATACTAACTTTGCACCCCCTTTTACCCCCTTAAGGGATGAATTTCAAAACGGGATGTCGGAAATAATCATGATTAGGATCTTATAACCCAAATATAACATTTTATTGATATAACTTTGAAAATCAAAGAAATTTCATATTAACTTTGCACCCCCATTTTACCCCTTTAAAAGATGATTTTTGAAAAAATATTTTACACATGTTTCATAACTTTCAATGAAAAACCTTCAAACTGAATTTCAATTGAATAACTTCAAAAACAGCAAAGTTACATACTAACCTTACACCCCCGTTTTACCCCCTTAGGGGGTGAATTTTCAAAATTCCTTTCTTAGTGCTCCACTACGTTATAAAAGGAATCCCTGAGCAAAATCTCAAGTTTCTAACCCTTATAGTTTAGGCCCTGCGTTGATATGTCAGTCAGTCAGTCAGTCAGTCAGTCAGTCAGTCAGTCAGCTTCTCCTTTTATATATATAGATTCTCCCCTATTTTGACAATTCAATGAAATATAATTTATCAACTCATCTTTCTCGAAAGCCTAATACAGTAAATGGGTTGATAATAATAGTCAGTCATGAAGACTTCCGGGAAAACAAACTTAATGCCAATATACTTATATAACATGTATTTGATTCAGTCAATACTGAAATTTTATGGATCGGCATCAAATTGTACCACAATAATATAGATATGTCACAATATTTCGAATAATTCGACTGTGAAATTATGTTCACTCCCTTGAGCCTTCATATAAGTAAGTGTCAAAGCGGAACACATTGGAAAACTTTTGTAGTAGAAAATTTAAATTGCTTATTAAGATTGTGAATTCGTAAAATTTATCGGATTTGAATATGCTTAAATTATTTCGAGTTGTGCTTAAATAACGCCACTTAAATACGGCTTTGACGCTTAGTTTTACATTGAGCTACATAGTTGTATTGAACAACTTATCGACCTCAATGTTGGTTTACCACGAAAAATGAACAATTAGATATTAGTTCGTGATAATTTAATTAAGGATTTTTTATTTGCCTTTTGTGAATTAAATAACTAAATGTGCAATTTACCATTTGTGTGGCTGAATGTATTTTTCAAACGTATAAAACGGTTGCTCCTGCCTGACTGATCTATCAATGCACAGTCTAAACTATTATATCACCGTTGTGCATGTAAAAAAAAAAAAAATTCTAATTTAAGGGGGCGAAATAAGGAATAAGGGCGAAGTCATGACTGCTTGTATACTAGGTATAAACAAGCTTATTTTATTTCTACATTCTTATTTTATATTACAATTTTTGTGAATTGTGAAGTTACTCAATAGAAAAATCATTACACATAAATAATAAGGAAAATTCAAAACTTTTACAATATTCAATGAATTGGAAAGTTTGCTGCTAAATCTTTTGAACGTTGGCCCGAAAGTTCCAGCAAAGGGAAGTCAAATGAATAGGGCTTAGAGCCTTTGGTCGTGTTTTATAGCGTCTGCCATGTCTAGTTCCATTTCCTATGTATCGACTTAAAGCTAGCATCCATTTTACGTTTCTACGTTAAAAATATATAGGTACAAGTGGTCGCTAAATTATCATTTACCGAAAAAAATACAAAGGAAAAATATATGTATATTAAAATACAACGGTTATTTGGATAAAATTTTGATTACCGGAGTGGTACTGTGATTTTTGTTCACGACATTCCAAATTATTTACCTCAGTTACTATTATTATTTACCATAGTACTTTTTTTTGTTTTTTTTTAGTTTATAGTGTCACAAAGAACTAGACATTAATCTTCGTTTATCTTCAGAACGTACAACGCCTTAAGTACTTTATTATTTCTTGAACTTTTAAACTCGGATCTAAGTCTAAGTTTATCCTATTACTGGGATAATTAAGTAATAAGTATAGTATTAAGACAAATTTATAGAATAATTATCTAACGCAAGAGACAGAATACTTAACGGTAAAAGTTTTAAAAGTAAAAAGTTTTAATTTGTATTCGTTTTAGCTTCGGGTTACTTATTCAAAACTAACTTATGTTAACTAGCGTTAAAAAGTATTTTGAATTTAAAATATGCTTAAAAAATTATAAATCGAATGCATTTAATCATTGCTTTTTATTATTCATAAGATTTTTTAAACGTCTTAAGTTTCTAAAAAAGTTACACTAAAATTATTTATGTTCGTCTAGTTTTCTGGTGTCATTTTCAGATGATGGAATGACCTATCAAAATATAAAACATGGTGCTTTTGTTTATCATCAATATGATTCTAATAGCTTGAGAGTTCATTTAAGAATTTAAAATTCTTTGTCTGTTGCACATGATTGTGAGCCAGCTATTTTTTACATAATTATGTCAAAACGAATCACATTCCTTTCACATCTTCGTGATATCTTAGCTAAATGGAAGGTTAGCAATGCACATAGTAAATGCATTCAAGAACATAAAATTAAAAACCTCACGGACCACGAAAGAAATATAATGGAAATCAAAGAGATCGCGTAGTCCGATAATCTTGACTTGTGAATCGCACCAAAATTAAAGCTTCAACTCCGCAAAACCTATTCACATTTCGAAGTCAAAACGCCTACGTAACGTAAATTGTAAAGTAATTAAAAGTTGGGGAAAGCTTTGAACTTAGGAAGGTACTTTTTGTTCCTGCCGGAGGACAAAAAAACAAAGACTCAATGTAAGCTCAGGTAAACGTAGGTTTTACTTTCAAAGTTTAGTTACAGACACTTTATTAGCATTGTTCACGTGCGAGTAAGTACGAATGGAGCACATTTTTATACCCACGATTTAACATTTAATATGATAAAAAAATACTTTAACTTTAGCAGACGGTATTTCTTCACAGTATTCACATTTGAGTTTTCCAGGAAATGAGCATCCGTGATAATATTCCAGATTAAAAAAGAGAGATTTGGAACGTATTTAAGTTTAAATTGTGTAGGTTACTATTAAAAAAAACTGTTTTGTTTTGATTAAAATATCTCGTTGATAATTATATGTATGTTGATAAAATAAATGTGTTGTTATAAAAATATATATTTGTATAGTCCAGTCAAAATAGAATTTGAGTTAGCCATAATTCGCATAGAGCTGAAAATTGGCAGATACGTTTAATGCATGATTATAAATGATATGTCAAAAATCCCCTTCGCTCCTACTTCTGCAAAAAAAAATATTCAAGGTCAAAGATGCAAAATTAAGGTTTTTTTCATTTTTCTCAATAACGGTAAGTTTTATGTAAAAATAGGTTAGACAAAATTTGTAGATCATATGATTCTCTACAAAAATGGTCCAGTCACTTTTTCTCTTACGACTTACCATTCGTGAGATATCGCGGTTTTAATCATTCGATAATACATATTTGACATAATATGCACTAAAATGCAGCCTGTACACGTCATCGGACGTTCAATATAAATGGAAATAAAGAATTATTGGTTTGTGTTACTTACACAATAAAACTTGGATAAATTGAATGAGTATTTTAAAATAACAGATTACTGTCAGTCCCTAATTCCCTTCGTTGGTAACCTTGAGTAACATTTGCTAGCTACGTCATTGTTCGAATGTGGAGGGTCGCATACCTGCTTATTTTTGAAGGAAGTAAACGAAATAACTCAGTATATACTGTTAGTTTTGAAAATTCCTTTATATTCAGCAGACGTGCTTGTTGGTAATATTTTCAATTTTAATTTGTGCTGTTAAATAATTTTAACAAAATATCAGAAGTTTGTTTAATTTGTAATAAACCTTTAAAAGAAAGTGAAGTTGTTGTTGATCGTCGTATGAAGACTTTGATTGATGCAAGTGTTGAAAGAAAAGATAAGTTTTTTGAATACTTGAAATACGAGAAGGTCCCGTCGCCTGAAGTGGCGACAGGGTGTGTCGGACTCCGCATGAGCGTTTACCGACTAAAAAACCGCACCCGTCAACACCACCAACCCAATTGCCGGGGCCATGGGATTCGCAAAAGCATGCACCACAACCCCGGCGGGCTTCGGTCCAGCTCTGGTCGCTGGACCCCGGCTAGGAGCGAGGCATCGCTCGCCTCGCATCCTCCGCGCAGGCGCACGAGTGACGAACACGCGCGCCGCCTACTTGGGGCCATTTTCAGGTCGGGCGGCGGACTCCCCTAGTCGCGCCCACCCGCTGGCCACAGCTCATGGAGGCCGGAGGTCTGTTTGCGCCCTCCGGCGCCCGGTGCGACTACTGCGGATCGGGAGAGAGGTTGTGATTTCTCTCTCCCTTTCCGCCGCCTCTTTTGCGCGCATAACTTGCTCGCATTAAGAGGCGGCGGCATCCCACGCGTTCCCGCTCCCGACCATGGATAGGATCACGGCCGGAAGCGAGAGGTCACCGCCGACTGCCGCTATGAGTTCACGGCGCTGCTCTGCCCAAGCCGGGCAGGCCTGGAGTGTGTGCTGCGCCGTGTCCTCAGGGCAACCCACGCAGTGGTGACGGCTCCCGGCCTATGCGACACAGGTACTTGCCGAAGCACCCATGCCCCGACAAGACCTGCGTCAGCCGGAAGCTGAGGGCGCCGTGGCGTCTCTCCAGCCAATCCTCCATGATGGGTCTTACTTCCACTATCGTGGCGTGCCCTAGGTATGCGACTCTCCACACTCGAACTATGACGTAGATAGCAGATGTTACTCAGGGTACCAACGAAGGGAGTTAGGGACTGACAGTCGTCTGTTATTTTAAAATACTCATTCAATTTATCCAAGTTTTATTGTGTAAGTAACACAAACCAATAATTCTTTATTTCCATTTATATTGAACGTCCGATGACGTGTACAGGCTGCATTTTAGTGCATATTATGTCAAATATGTATTATCGAATGATTAAAACCGCGATATCTCACGAATGGTAAGTCGGAAGAGAAAAAGTGACTGGACCATTTTTGTAGAGAATTATATGATCTACAACTTTTGTCTCACCTATTTTTACATTAAACTTACCGTTTTAGAGAAAAATTACAAAAACCTTAATTTTGCATCTTTGACCTTGAATTTTTTTTTTGCAGAAGTAGGAGCGAAGGGGATTTTTGACATATCATTTATAATCATGTATTAAACGTCTCTGCCAATTTTCAGCTCTATGCGAATTATGGCTTATTACTTATTTTTGTCTATTTTGACTGGACTATGTAAGCATATTTTGGTTTAACAAACCTTACTCTTTATTCAAGTAGGGCAGGTTTGTCTTAAAGGAAACGACAAAATAAGCCTGGATACGGTAGTTACGACCAGAGAAGTACCTGTGAGAATTTGCACGTGGAAGTAATGTGCATAAATTATTGCATTGGGATGGAGAGGAGCAAGATTCGGTACCTACGCATGTAGACTGGGATAAATCGAGGAAAAGATTTCTGCTATAAATGAACGTAACATTTGGTGAATAAAACATTTGGTTTTGTTTCCGACAATCCTCAGGGAAATGGTACTCCTGTTGAAAAAGTTTAAGTAAATAAATAGGCTGTCTAAAAACTGATCTCATTACTAATTCATGTTATATTTTGAAACTTTACTACTAGTTAGCTTTTTTTTCAGGTTAATTCTTTTAATTTTCAGTTCTGTTTCTTTAAGGATTGTGTTGCTGCCAAATAGGATTTACTACTATATTGAGAACGCATTTAAATATGTACAGATTTAGACTTTTGTAAAAACTGGATAGCAACAGGCATACATAGAAAAAAAGTCCTGTGTAGAGTGTACTGTGTCCTGTAAAAGTTTGGGAAAACTTTATACAAAGGCATACAAAAGTTTTTTCTTCACGTTATAATAGTAACCGTAAATATAGTGTACCGAACCAATTTTAATAAAGATATCTTACAGAGTAGAAATCTCAGCGTATTTCATTAATTTTATGTAGTACTTAATAATAATGATTAAAATAATTAAATAGTTTCGAATTTCGCAAAAATGCGACGATTACTTAAAAATAATGAACGGGTGGTGGTAGTCTAGTTACGAGATCAATGGACTGTACAATCAAAGGTGAAGTCCTATCCCACACAAACAAAAACATCGTTAGAAAAACTGTACACCTGAGAGATTTTGTCGTAGGCGTATGAAGTTTGCGAACTCACATCCTACTCAAGCTGTAACTTAATATTTCTCAATTAAAAGGAAACCTGTGGTCATAAGTAATAAATATTATTGTGTAACTAAGTACCTACGTAATAATTTTCTTACATTTGCTTTTCTTAACATAAATGTCAACTAAAGGTAAGTATATTATGTATCTACTCGTACTAAATAGGCTGCTTAAAAAACATGAGTTTGTAAATTTTATGTGCGCTTAGCGAAAGAAGTCCCAAATTGCTTTCTACTTGAATAGCTCAGATTCGATCCATTAGTCGTTTTTTACCTGGTTTCTCCAAGCTGTTGAAGCACTTTTGGTTTGAAGATAGCACAGGATAATAAATTATGAACATTAAACTTAATACCAGGTAATTTTAACACATTTGGTATCGTTCACCTGTATACAGTATTGGTTTAGCCAAAGAATTTATAATAATTGTTTTACTATTCTTAGCTCCTTTGATAGATAAATCTATATAAGAAACTTTTCTCAATAGATCACCCTGTTTTAGTCGATTTTACTACTACTAACTCTATTATCTAACTAGTAGAGTTAGATAATAGAGTTAGTAGCTAGTAGAGTTCCGGGTTCCGGGCGCCATAAAATCCAGTGTTACGCATTCAACTGGACCCAGAAGGGTTTTTAAGTCAATAGTGGGGGTATAATACATCACCTGTCAGTACGCGAGAAAACGTCCACTCTTACATACATACATCGATCATTCGATAGACGGGATCAGTCTATTGCCACTTCAGCTTACATATAAAGTATGATAATTATTTCATGTCCGTCATTTCAGTTCTCTGTTGTCTTCGTTTCGGATTCTACGCATCAGTGAAACTCCAAAAATAGACGTGGCGTAGCTTGCAGAACAATTTTTAACTTGTGGACTAATGTAGTTGTAAGTTTCCATGTTTTGACTGCACTTGTTTTACGGGAAGATTCTTCAGTCTTGTCGGTAAACACGTTCCTTGCGTAAAATTTGTCACGGAAATAGAAATGATTTAGTCATAATATAATTCATTTCGACATTTTATTCTGTTTATGGAAATAATACAATATGTTTAAAAAATTAAGTACTTATTTCTATAATTGCCTCGTTAGTCTAGTTGTTGGAAGTGCGACTGCTGATAAGGAGGTGTTGGATTCGATCACCAAGTCAGCAATGTTCAATCTCTGTCCAGAGATTGAACATTGCTGGCTTGGTAATCGAAATCGAATCGAATCGGTGTTCAATAACACTGCTAGAAAAATTTCATACGGCAACCCAATGGTTTATTTTTACTTCGGTCTAAAAATATTTAAACATTAATCATACGTCAAGGGAAATAGAGTGTTATTGAAAAAAAAGACTAGTTCTGTATTCGTTACGCATCACAATCTCCAGAGGGTTGTTGTAAGAAGGTCTATTGGTAAATAACTAAAAGCCTGTTTCAATCTATGATTGAACTCATATTAAATGTATTGTAGTATATACAAGCCTGCAATCTATAATGCTAGATTCAGCCTTCACTGCTTGAATATCGAATATAAATATATCCGGACGTGAAACAGCGCCATCTAGTTACTAGCTAAGCAACGAAAGCTTGTGTTACGAATACTACATGGGGGATGCACTACATGTATAGCTACACTACATTTTTGTAAATACATACATATTATAGATAGAAACATCCATGACGCAGTTCAAAATTTGCATCAAATTTCAAGAGGTAGGGTAAGCCCTACCTAATCGAGGAATGTAAGGATTCCTTGCTCAAATTGAGCTGCCCGACTGGGGAAGTACCTCCGCCTTACAGAAGACCGTGAATCAACAATAGTTGTATTTCTGTGAGTGAGTAAGTTTACCAGAGCTCGTTGGGGAAGTGACTATTCTGACAGCATGGGCATTTTGTTTGCTGTCAGTTTGGTAATTCCCTATTTTAAGAAACCTAAACGGTTTCCCAACACGCAAGCGGCACCTCTGCTGTTGCAAACGTCTATGGGCTACGGTAACCGCATACCATCAATGGTAACCGATTAGGTTTTCAAGCCCTCTGGTATTGCGAATGTCTATGAGCGGCGGTGATTACTTACCACCATGTGAGCCGCCTGCTCGTTTGCTCTCTTATCACCATTAAAAAAACACAAACATTTACACCTACCGGGATTCGAACTCAGGACTCTTACCACAGAAGTCAGCCTTTGATACCGCTGTGCTAATGGTGGTGGACTATAGCCTAATCCCTCTCAAATGAGAGGAGACCTGTGCCCAGTAGTGGGACGTTAATGATGATTTAAACCTAAAACACTTGTGTTCGAAATTGTATTATGTGGACGTCTAAACACCATCCATAATCATGCAACTTCAATATAAAATTTTCTTTTACTAGTCTTCGTTCCAACTATTTTCTATTAAGCTAAGAATTAATTAATTTAGGTTCAAGAAACTTTCTATTGACTATTCAAGATAAATTCTATCGAGTTGACTTTTTGTTCAATTCCTTACATTAATACAAGTTTATTTGCATAGCGAATTAAGTGAAATCGACGACAGTGTCAAAAGTTGCAGCATTTATTTGTATATTCCGAAATTAAGCTTAATGGAAGTCCCTATCATGCAAGCATTTGTTCACTGCATATTAAAAGAAAAAATCAGAAAATCCAACGTAATATTCTTAATGCGGAAGTATGCTTGTATCTGTTACCTCTTTACGCTTAAACCGCTTAAGCGATTTAAATGAAATTTTGTGTGGATAGTTTAAGCTCCTTAAGAGGGTGAAAAATAAGCCACTTACATTAATCATTCTACAAAAATGAAGTCGCGGGGCAAAAGTAACTACGGATTATATACCTACATGTTTTTTTTATATCACTTTTCATTATTTATTGTTTTCTCTCATTTTATTACTAAACTGATCAAATTCAACATTTTTAGCCGTCACAACATGAAAGCCAAATTAATTCTTCTCATATTCCATTTTTCAATTTTAGAACAACATGCAGCAATAGTTTTTTTTTGTTTTGCTGTCAAGTACTTTCACAACACGTGGTAAATGCGGTACGGCTGTTAGTTTTGTAGTCAAATATTGTTTCTTGAAATTTTGTAACAATTTGGACAACTGCTGCACTAATATAAAACTATTTTTTACGAAGTCCATAAGGTATTTTACGTTACGTCGGGATATATATTAGGAACTGCGATATAATCCGCAAAAAATATTTTTAAAGCAATTTCTCATAGGTACCTATAGGAAATTAAAATGTAATATTATCTACAATACATATTATATCACAAATGATTTACACCGACTTAATAAATAATATATTTAAGTGTGGATAAAATTATATTATTCTTTTGAATATTCCGGATCCATCTCTTTATTCTTTAGTAGATTGACTGTGAACATAAAAGGTTCCCGCTACCATATCGACTATCTCAGATAAATTGAATCTAGGTTCCATGCAGAATGGTTTTACTCGCTAGGAAATTATTTGTACACTATAAGCAAGTCTTTAGAAAGAAACCTTTCAAAAGATACCTCGCTTTAGGAAAGCCTTTGATTTTTTTAAAGACGCAAAGTTTCTCAATGATTTGAGAAGTCTACATTAATATGTCTGTATTCATATTCACCCTTTGCACGTCAATGTGTCACTGAGTCACCGAAGGTTCTCATCGTCAATGCTGATTTTTTATGATGACTTGATGATATTACTACTCCCAGATGACATAATAATATTATTAATTAGTATAGTAGTATAGAGTAGTATATTATTATGAATATTATCTATATCTAATAGCTTTTTTTGTTGCTTTTTTAACAAATCAAATCAATATTTCTATTATTATACATAAATGAATCCTTACAAAATATACCTCCATAATTTTAAGTAATTATACAAAAGGATACAAATATTACAAGCACAAATAAACAGAAACTATAGAACGCCACACGCATACTATTTTCATTTTACCCACATTGACGTCAGCGTCCCTCTACATATTAAAAGGAAATAAAAGTATTTACCTGTATATATACAGGGATCAAATATTTACATACGAATCGTAATTTCATCAAAGTAAATGTTTCATGTTGATCTTTTACCTTACATTCGTAATTCTCACACGATCATCAGAGTGAAAGCAAACAAATTTATACGAATTTAATGTCATGTTGGAAATATTAGGTAACGATATCGTTAATTAAAGTTTCTTGGAAGTAATTGAAAATACTGAAATAAGATGAATAAATAAATGTATCCGGACATACAGCGCTATCTAGTTTCGAGTTAAGCAATGAGTTTTTTTTTATAAATACATAATAAATATTCCTGGACATTATGACACAGCGCCATCTAGTTCCGAGCTAAGCATCGAGGCTTATGTTACGGATACTAGTCGGTTGATTTACTACATATATACTTTTTTTTGTAAATAGATACATTTTAAATATGCAGTCCACTGGTCACAGTAGGCTAACACAGCTTTCTTTACGCTTATAGAGTTATTCCATTGTATCCAATGCCCTTTTGCCAAATTTTATTAATATTCTTTAAATAAAATATAACAGGCGAAAAGACAATTTCGTAAGGACTTATACACACAGATGTAAGTGCCTCATTACCTCGCTGCGTGGGTAACGATATTTATAAAGGTAATTTTCCGAGTTTAGCGGTTGTACTTTTAACCAAAATACAGGAGGGAAATTAAATATTTACAGATTTCATTTGTTTTCAGCAATAATTTCGTAATCGTGCGTCGTAATTAAATTTTAATTGAAATAAAACTAATTTAACGTTTTTCTTCGCGATAAATTGATATTACCTATACAAAACTTTGAGTTTTATATCTTTTACAGCGAAAACGTTAAACAGTAATTTTATTAGTTTATCTAAATAATATAATGAAAGTAGTAATATAAAAAAAGAAGTACGTTGTACTATAGTACTTCTTTTAGTACTTTTTTTAGTACTTTTTTTAAATTTTTTAAGATGGCAGCAGTACTACTTTTTTGCGTTACAATTTGCCCTTACCAGCTTTTGAACCCGAGATTCTTACTCTGGAAGACAGCCTTAAATACCGCTGCAAGATATTTGAAATATTGTATTAGTATTATAAAAATGCAATACTATATGTATGTAAATTGTTTATTTTCATTAAAATAGCAACAGCTGTCGGGATAATATATTGCTTTAAAAAACATCGACGGTTATCTCCGAGACTAAACCAATTTCGTATTCCATTGAACAACGTCCTCACATCAAATTCAGAACATTACCACAAGGTCGGGCTCTCGTGTGACGTCTTACGTTATATACTTATATTTGGTTTGCATCAGAAGAGCTTTTAGTTTACGAGACACAAAGTAGAAAGTGGAAGAAAAATTTAATAAAGTATCATCTAAATGTAATATTCCTAGACATAACTTTAATATTATATTATTGTCCGAAAAAAAATTATGATGTGTGTCTTATTATTAAAATAAATTGAGATGTGACTTGTTAATTAGGTACCTAAAATAATAAGTAAAAAAATCAACTTTATAACAAAAAGGTGCAGAGAAAATTGCGAGGAACGGCACCGATGTATTTTTTTAAACGAAGAAACAATGTTACTGGTTTAGAACAATACATATATCATATTTATTGAGGTGCCTAATACTTAACAAATTATAAACAGTTAGTATGTTTACGTAATAAATAACACACAGTATATAAAGTACACGTTTATTATCCAAATGGCGTAAGTTCATGGCGCGATAACATCAAAATGATTACCATAAATTGTGTGTCTATATTACACTAAAATATTTTCCCATACAGACCCACGGAGTCGTTTACACCTTATTGAACAATTTATGTGATGTAGGCACTAAACGTTTATTGCTTCAATAAGGACGTGGTATAGTACTGCTAATATTATGATAAACAATTTCCAAGGGCAAAGCTTACATTTGTGGTATTCAGTATTAACCAAAATTCTAGACCTACTTTGCTTTCCCATGTTGGTAAAATTAAAAGCCATAATCAGCACCACCATAAAGTTCATAATCACTTTTACAGTTTTTCGCATCGTATAATATGTTTAATGTGATGTTTTAACACAAACAATAAAACGCAAAAAAGACAATAGTATACTCGTACATTAGCGCCTCGAACAAGTTAGTGTACCTAAGTGGATGGACCTGGTCTTAAGTTTATCGACTTAAAAGAAATCAGTTTAAATCCTTTGAACCATATTTTTTAATTAGGTATGTGTTAAGTTAACTTTTAAAATATAGAAAGTTTATGTGTTAAGTTAACTTTTAAAATACAGATTTTTATAAGAACTCATTGCATGTTAATAATTTGTTAAGTTATTCCTACGCTGAATAAAATATCGAAACCACAACATATTTTTTATGTTTCAATAAAATCAATTAAATATTTAATTACTCAATGTTCGTATAAACTCGTAGGTATATAGTAGAAAATATACTTATTTTAATCTATGGATCACTAATTCTGTTTGTCACTCGATTCTTTAAAACAAACCTTCTCTGTACAGGTTTAAAATTTTCTCTGTCATCTGCAAATTCTGGTATTCTATCCTTTTTATTTAATATTTGTTGAGAGACTTCATTGAATATTTTCTTTCCTACACTATTACTTTTATTTTTATCGTCTATTTTCGGTGTTATTTTCTCCGCTTTATATTCAGTATCATTAATTGTTTTTCTTATTATTGGTATTTTTATTTCATTATCGGTAAATACATCAGTTTCGTTAGCAATATCGTTGCGCAATAAAAAATCATCGTTCTCTTTGTCCAAAGAATCTATGTCTAAATTGAGGTCTTCTTTAAAGTTGTTTTTTATATTTTGTTGTTTATCATGAACAGTATCATCAAACGAGTTCACTAGCTCGTCCTCGGGATGATAGGGGTTATTGAATGCAATACGATTTGCGATACCTCTTTGAGCAATTTGATTTGCTAAATTTATAAATGTCTGTGACTTAATTACGCCTTCCATTAATTTCAATAAGTCCTCAGGGTCGATCTGTATATTTATCGACTTTGCGTTAATAACTAAAAAGGTAAATAACCCCACTAAAAAATAACATTTAATTAACATTTATTTACTTATATTATGTCAAATAGTTACAATAATCAAATGCATTATTTTACTACTTACAAGTGAAACGTAAGAGCAGTTTCATATTATATGATGAGTGAAAAGTAACATGTGTAGTTTGCAATTAAGAACAAAAACCTCGTTAAAGTAATAGCATGAAATTGAACTATTTTATATAATGGTTAATATCTATAAATGCATGTGTTTAATTTTAAAACGTATTTAATTAATGCTTATATTAGTAACTAGTGATAAGGAAGATGATTAGCGAGGTTAAAGGCCTTCAAACTCCGTAATAATTACACGCCAATTTAAACATTTTCCTAACATTCATATTTTATAATTCAACAAAGGCTAAATACAATATCTATATAATATAATAGTATAATAAATCTTTAGACAGTTTAGACGTATATTGAAAATATGCCAAGCCGTAAAGGTTATCAAACAGAAACCATTTTTTTATACATATTTATTCTAGAGAAACAGGGAACGTAGGTTGAGGTACATATTTTTGTGTTACATCGCCATCGGAAAAAAAAAATGTAAACAGGCACTGCCAAGCTAACAACAGCTCGTTTTTGCGAGTTTTCCTCACGTGTTTGTAAATGAATGAAGCCTATTAAAAAAAATCCTAAGTTTTCTTTGTTCAGTGTAATCGTAATTTCTCCAGGTATAGACAAATATATCGTTCCATTTTGTTCTATAGCCGCAAGCCACGCGTGTCGAATAGTTGAAAATAAGTTTTATAGAGACAAGTTGAGTTATTAAATGGAAACTTCCTACTTTCTTCTGAAACTTTTTCTGTTTGTAAACTAAAGAATACAGCAATTTCAAATATAAAACATACAAATGTATAGGCAAATGAAACTTTGTATGGCTGTGTGTGAGGTTTACTTTTCCAATGAATATGGTCTCTAATCTATGGTGTTACTAGGATATTCTTTTTAATCTTTTTGACATGAAATGACTTCACGGTAAACAGTACCTACCGGCCTAATTTTATATATTATATATTAGTACCGGTATACTATTGAGTGTTTCTATTCTTTTCAGTGGTAAAATCTACTTTTAATTCCATAATTACGTTTTCAAGTACTGCTCTCTTAGCAGTGATGGTAAAAGCGAATAAAATGCTGCTATTACGTTTTCACCGGTGTCATTTTGTTTTTTTTTGTCATTTAGTTCGCAATTGTTTACGAAATCAATATCTGAGATAAGAGTCCGCCTGATAATCAAATACGAAGAATGAAAGAAAACAATAGACGCAATTTTGATTTTTTTTAGATAGAGATTAATTGATGATAAGTAAAACACTCTGATGATAAAAGAAGACCCATGTCATCATTGAACATGATTTTATTGACAAAACTGAAAATAAATGGCACTTTTTTAAACTTTTCAACCACGAAACAAAAAACGGAGGAGGTTCTCAAGTCAACGCGTAAATTTTTTTTACAAATAAGTATGCCGATTTTAATAATATTTTTTAAATAACTTTTTAAACCTTAAGCAAGCAAATTAATTAATTACGTTATAATGTTTATCGCTGGAGATTTAATTTAAATTGAAGGTAATTTAGTGATCTATTTTATTGATTGATTGGAGTCGACTCAAATTTACTTAGGTATACTTACATTAGTTTAAGAATATAGTTATTAAAGTTAAATAATAATGATTTATTTTTTTTCTTTTCAGTTTTTCGGCGGCTTAATTTTTTTGTTAAAAAGATTTTTGATAATTATCTGATGTTTTTTTGACGCGAAGTGTAGACATCATGTTCGCTTTAGAACTTTACGTACACTGAGCTGTGGACACAGAAGCCAGTTACACAATACTATATAACTATATGAGCTAACTAGGACAGAACAACGAAAAACATCTGACCCGTTGCTTTTACGATACTTGCAGAAATTTCTGCAAGTGTCGTAAAAGACAACTTAGGAAATGTATCACTTATTATACGAGTATTATTATTATTTAATGATGGCATAATATCCTCTTGTCCGTTTATTATAATAGGCTGCAATACTAAAATAAGTTAGACGTCATAAATTATTGTCCTAAACTATCAATAAATAATGTTGTTTTTTTTCTCGTATAATTATAAAATGGAATTTACAATTCACCTTTTAAAATTTACTTATATATCTTTTTAATCACTCACAACGATTGCTGTCATATGTTTCCCTTGTAATAACACCGTTTAAGTGGGTTAGTATGTAACTCGTACGATTTGAATTCGCACGATTCGTGCGAATCGACTACTTTTAAATTATACTATTTTTTATAATAGTACTTCAGAAATTTGTAAGTAGGTGATTCGCACACTTAGGTTAAAATAGAGTAAAATTTAAAAATGTTTACAGTAAGTAGCGCACGGAAATTAAAGAAATAAAATGCTTGAGAATAAATAAATCAACTTTTGAATCCAAATAACAGTTTAATATACATAACAATTATATATAATGGCAAAATACATAAATATATCAGGAGATGATGACACAGCGTCATCTAGTTCAAGGTAAGCAACAATGCTTTTGTTACGGATACTAGAAGGTTGAAACGGTACATACATACTTTTACTTTTTGTTAATAAGTTAAGTATATATTTATTATACATAGATAAACCCATGACATGGGTCTAAATATTGATGTTCATCACACAAACATTTTCCCTACTGGAATTCGAACCCAGGACCCGTAACACAGAAGGCAGCGTTAATTACCACTAGGCTAATTGGGTCGCCTCATAAAACATTCATGGGTAAACAACACTGTAGGTATTTATAATATTATAATATTAATGCATGTAGGTAGGTGGAGAATTGGCGTTGCGCGCCGGCCGCAGTGTGCAGCAATAAAGTCAGTCTTGGTCGTACATACGAGTTTGATTTACGTGTCCACCTCATCCTCAACATAACATGGCGCAGTCGGTAGGATTATGAAACGTAATATGTATTCGTAAATATTAAGTGCAAAATCAAAAATCAATAACCTTCGGAAGAAAACAAATCTTCAACATTTGAAGGAATAACACGTACAACAATTAGAATGGAATCTGTTCTGCAACCGCCGAAGCCATTTGAATTTGAGAATAGTTTGTGTAATATTACGTCCGGCAATCTAAGCACGGATTGGCAAAAATGGAAGAATGCGTTTAACATATACTATGAAGCTTGTGAGTTGTCCAATAAAAGTAAAAAAACGCAAGTTAACATATTATTACACGTCATTGGTGAGAAATGCCGCGAAGTGGCGGCACAATTTCACGAAGAATTTAATACGATAAATGAGTTGTTGACAAAGTTGGATGGCTTCTTTATACCAAAGAAAAATCTGGCAGTGGAGCGACATAAGTTTTTTAAGAGGGACCAAAAGGAGTTAGAATCTGCAGAACAATATGTGTTTGAACTGAACAAGATGGCGGTCAGGTGTGACTTCAAAGATTTACGTGACGATCTTGTGTGCAGTAGATTGATATGTGGTTTAAGGGACATGGCCCTATCAGAACGGTTATTACGTGAACCAGAAATAAAATTAGAAAAGGCATTAGATATATGCAGATTAGCGGAAATGTCACGTATGCAGGCAAGAAACATGAAAGTTGAGAATCAAGAATACAAAAATCACGTGCAGGAGATCAAGAAAGATGAGACAAATGAGTATGAGGTAAATTGGATGCAGCGAAAAGGAAATTCCAGACAGGCGGCGCGGGCGTCGCGCTGGTCTCGCCCACCAGCGATTAGCCGTTCGCATTCTTACCATCTACCGAGACCCGACACGGCCACCGTTCCGGGCCAGTCAACGAATCCAGCTAACCACATTGTGCAGCGTCATCAATATGTGAACAAGAAATGTGGAAAATGCGGGCGAGTACACAGGAGGAACGAGTGCCCGGCGATCGGCCAAAGGTGTATGAAGTGTGATCGCATGAATCACTACGCAAGAATGTGTAGGGTTTATACGGTGCATGAGGACTCCACTGATCAGGTAACACACAAAAATACTAATAACTGTAACGACTGGATGGTAGAATTGCAAATAAATGGCGCTAGTATAAGTTTTAAATTGGACACTGGAGCTGATGTAAATGTCATACCTCGTAGTTTTCTAAATAAAATTAACATTTTAGAGTGTCATTTATCTAAAACATCAATAAAATTGCATGGTTACTCAGGCAGCACTATTTCGGTGATAGGCAAGTGTAATTTAAAAGTAAAACACAAAAACAATATTTTCATCTTGCAGTTTATCGTTGTTGATGCATCTTCACCTCCAATTTTAAGTAGGAATGCATGCGAGGAGTTACAGTTAATTAAAAGAATAATGTCAATTAGACA
Organism: Craniophora ligustri; assembly: GCA_905163465.1. Classification (NCBI taxonomy): domain Eukaryota; kingdom Metazoa; phylum Arthropoda; class Insecta; order Lepidoptera; family Noctuidae; genus Craniophora; species Craniophora ligustri. The sequence continues at coordinate 7,824,395 of LR990965.1, read as the reverse complement.
AGATAAGCAAAGTGGTAGTAATATATTAAATGAATTTCCTAATGTTTTTGTGGGCATGGGTTGTTTACCTGGTGAATATAAAATACAGATACGAGATGACGTCACACCAGTCGTACATGCTCCTAGGAAGTTACCAGTAGCGATAAGAGACCAAGTGAAAATTAAGTTAGCCGAAATGGAAAAAGAAGGTATAATTTCGAAAGTCGATAGGCCGACAGACTGGGTAAATAGCATGACAGTAGTTAAAAAACCTAACGGGAGTCTACGCATATGCCTTGACCCTCGTGATCTGAATACAGCGATCAAGCGGGAGCATTTTAAATTACCCACGTTTGAGGAAATAATTACCAAACTAGCAGGCGCAAAATATTTTAGCACATTAGATGCCAAACAGGGGTTCTGGCAGATAAGACTACATAAAGATAGCACAGAACTATGCACGTTTAATACAGCATTTGGCAGATATAAGTTCTTGCGTATGCCATACGGCATCTCATCTGCATCAGAAATATTTCATAAGCGGTTATATGAACATTTAGACGATATTGAAGGGGTAATACAATTTATTGATGACATTTTAATTTACGGTCACACTAAAGAAATTCATGATCAGCGTTTACGTGCCGTCCTTAAAAGATGTGAGTTCATTAATATAAAATTAAATAAGGAGAAATGTAAAATCGGTTTAACTGCAATAAAATATTTAGGGCATATAATTTCTAAAGATGGTGTAAGTCCGGATGATTCGCATGTGAATGCTATAAAAGACATGCCTACTCCTACCAACGTAAAAGATGTAGAGAGATTTTTAGGTCTAGTAACTTATGTTAGTAATTTCATACCCAACTTGTCAGACAAGTCATGTATTTTAAGAGAATTACTTAAAAAAGAAATAGAATGGCACTGGACCAACAAACATGATCAGTGTTTCAATAATATAAAAAAATCTCTTGTGAATTCCCCAATACTACAGTTTTATGATCCATTAAAACCGATTGTAATATCCGTAGATGCTAGCAAAACTGGACTAGGAGCTTGTTTACTACAAAGTAATTTACCTGTGTGTTACGCTTCAAAGGCGCTTACAAAAACAGAACAGTCATATGCACAAATAGAAAAAGAATTGTACGCATGTGTCTTCGCTTGTGAAAGGTTCTATACGTACATATATGGACGTACAGACGTAACGATAGAAACGGATCATAAACCGTTAGTAAACATTATAAATAAACCCTTAGCCACCGCACCCGCGCGGCTTCAAAGGATGTTAATGAGATTACAGCCATACACTTTCACATTAGTTTATAAGCCTGGTAAATATTTATACATTGCGGATACGTTATCACGTGCGGTTGCACCGAGCGCAGAACCAGTCGATCCCCTCCCACCGCGCGATCACTATGACGCGCAGGCGCAAGTGTGCTCGGTCAGTGCAAACAATACATTGACGGACACGCATTTCTTGGAAATACAGAAATATACTTCTGAAGACGAAGATATGCAAAAATTAATCAAAGTAATAAAACGTGGTTGGCCAATACATAAAAGTAAACTGGACGATAGACTAAAACCCTTCTGGGAATACAAGGAGGAGTTGGTAGTTAATTTTGGAATAGTATGGAGAGGCAGTAGGGTTGTCATTCCTAAGTTAATGCGTAACAAAATGTTAAAATACTTACATAGTAGCCATTTAGGTATAGAAAAATGCAAGCTCAGAGCCCGTGAGATAATCTTTTGGCCCAACATGAACACACAGTTACGAGATTATTTATCACATTGTCAGGCCTGCTTAAGCTATAGAAAACAAAATGCGAAAGAACCTTTAATTCCTCATGAAATACCGGATAGGCCGTGGTGTAAAGTAGGTACAGACATTTTCCATCTCGGTTCTAAATCCTATGTAATAGTAGTGGATTATCATAGCAAGTTTGTAGAATTGGCACAAGTAAATTCATTGACCTCAGAAAATGTTATTAAGAAATTAAAAATAATATTCAGTAGGCAAGGGATTCCGGAGACTGTCATGTCCGATAATGGCCCTGAGTTCTCATCCATGGCGTTTGCAGAATTTGCAAACCACTGGAAATTCAGGCATATCACATCATCGCCAAGGTATCCACAGTCAAATGGTCAGGTCGAGCGGACCATACAAACTATAAAGAACATAATGAGAAAGACAACGTATGATCAATCAGATTTCAATTTAGCATTCTTAGAATATTTAAATACACCCATTAGTAAAGAAATACCATCACCTGCAGAGCTATTATATAATAGGAAGCTACGGAGCGTTGTACCCTGCAATCCTATTTTGTTTAAGCCTACATTACATAATAACACAGTACAAAAATTAAAGACTCGTCAACAAATGCAAAAACATTATTTTGACAAAGGATCTAAGAATTTGAAACCTTTATGCATAGGACAAAAGGTTAAAGTTAGAATAAACAACACTTGGCAATCGGGCACTGTAACAAACAGGTTTGGAGTGAGATCATATAATGTATTAATGAATGACGGATCTACTTTGCGACGCAATAGGAAACACTTGATTGCAGATTCAAACCGCACTTGCTTATCACCGCTAAATGAATACAGTTACTCGTATGACGACATAAATATATCTCAGCCCGCGTCAGTCGACTCCAGTGAACCGGTTTTGCAATCAGCAGAAGACAATTCTAATGCTTATCGTACTCGATTCGGCAGGATAGTGCGGCGTCCTGATCGGTGGGGTTACTCAATGAACGAAAATCCGTAAGTAGAATTTTATTTAAAGCGGTGATCTAGTGCGTACGAAATCATTATGAGTTTTTGTCATGAACATGTGTTGTAATATTATTAAATTGAAATTTTTAAATGAACAATGTTAAATGTAATAAATTTTATGTGTCTGAATTTATTTATTTGAATTGCAATTTTATTTTACTATTTGTTTTATTGTCATGACTTTATATGTATTACTACAATTTTATTATTTATTTTATTGTAATGAGCATGAATTATTATTAAAAAATCAATTTCATATTATTTTACCATGTTTAATGAAAGCGTACTTCTTTAAATAGTAACTATACATAGGCACTTATTATACATGTAGCGAAAGTTTGTAATTATTAAAATTAAGTATATACCTATGTATAAATATTGGGCAAATTAGCAAATTGCAATATTATGTTTAAATTTGATAGGCATATGTTTAAATTAACTTATTTGAAGCGCAATTTTACTATTTGTTTCATTGTTATGTTTTAAATGATTACAATTTTATTATTTATTATATTATTATGTTTGAGCATGAATTATTATTAAATTATTTAATATTATTTTACCATGTTATGTAAATATTATGTATGCCGTACATCACTAAATATTTACAATAAATGTGGCGATAGTTTGTAATATTAAGTTAATAAGTGTAATATTAAATTAAGCATGCACCTACCTACATATAAATATTAGGCAAATTAGTATATTGCAATAATATGTTTAAATTTGATAAGGGATATTGATTGTTATATAAATAAAATAAATATTTTTAATTGAGAAAGGGGTTGTAGGTATTTATAATATTATAATATTAATGCATGTAGGTAGGTGGAGAATTGGCGTTGCGCGCCGGCCGCAGTGTGCAGCAATAAAGTCAGTCTTGGTCGTACATACGAGTTTGATTTACGTGTCCACCTCATCCTCAACATAACAAACACCATACAACGTTTTGGCCAAACAGTACCCCTCTCACATATTTTGAAAAGATCTGGGCCATTCACATTATACCTATTGTGCATGTGATCAAAAGCTTCTCAAGATTTTTGCTATTGTTATGTCGTTGATACAAATGTCGTAACATTTCTCAGATAGCGAAGACTTACGAACGAAAATCGGAAAAGTTCGAGGATCTGCAGCATTTGGCAGATTTCCAAAAGTAACAATAAGGTACTAGGCTAAAAATAATATTTAGTTTGAGGATTCGTACTGCAGAATATTTTGAAATAAAGCGCCTGTTGTACTTATACATATATATTAATAGAAGGTGTCTATTTTTTAATACTAACTGCCTCTTCGGCGACAGCGTGAGTTATTAGTATGATATATAATGGGGGTGGGTGTGTAACTGTATATCTTAATCTTATCTCAGTAAATATAATTAAATAACCATCGAAATGAGTATTGCAAATCAGTTTTTTTGTAAATATGAGCATAAGGATTATTTTCTTGACAATTACTTCAGAAGTAGGTAATAGAAACTAATACCCTCTATACTTCATATAGGATTTCAAAAATACCTTCTCTTTTTGCACTGCAAAGATGTTGCCGAAGGCATGGGTGAATTTTCACCGCCGTCTTGCCATCCAACGTTAATATTCTGGGCGTTAATATTCTTCACCCTACTCTCTTAAAACGATACGAAGAAGATTTTTGATACTCTTTAGCTAATATGTTTTAGTTTTATAAGTGTAATTATTTATTTATGAATAAGTAGTATTGTTGCAATTAATAAATAAAAAGTTACTAGATTGTTAACAATATATTAATATAAGAATTCGTTTAAAAAATCGTCCTCTCCCCTTACTTAGTATTACTCTATTACTTTTATCTATTTGCAATCTTAAAACCTTTGCTCTTTATTTACAACCAAAATATGAAAGCTGAAAAGAAAAGAATGATGTTGTCAGTTTTCACCAAAGGTAGCGTGGGCATACAATTTAATTCGTTCACTATTGTGTTGAAGAATAAATAATGTAGGAACCGGTCTATTTTCCTTTTATTTTCAGACAACTGAGGTATATTTATTCTAGAAAAACAGATGCTATCTCGGTGACGTGAAAGATTTCTAGAAAAACGTATTCATTGGTATAATTTATAGTACATAACATTCTCTGAAAACTTCTTTGTTATCTGTTTGTCGGCAAAGAATATAATAAACTGTTGCCAAAACATAATGCTACCTACTTCCACCTTTCTACCATCATACTCATAAATTTACTGATATCAACATACTATAATAAACTTATTATCTTGTCAGCCCATCCCCTGCTTTTTATGAAGATTATCTATTAGGTATATAGAAGATATAGAAGCATTTTTTTTATGAAACCTTTTTTGTATTCCAAATAATTTGTAAAGATAATGATTATATCAGAATATTAATATTATTAAACAGCGCCACCTAGTTCCAAGCTAAATAACTACCATGAGTTACGTATACTAGATGGTACAAATAGATTAGATACAAATGTCCATACCAACATATTTTACCCCTTTCGGGTTTCGAAGGCATGACACGGAAGGTAGCCTTAGTACCTACGCGTTAATCTGGTCGTCATAAATTACTTAATACTTACGGCGTTATTATATTACTACATACGCGATGTGAATTGGGTGTTATATTCAAGTGATCATTCCTAGAGCTATTAAAATATAAACCGTCAATAAGAGACTATTCAATATTCGACTGAAATACTGACCAAAGAGCACATCTTACATCTTTGATAACTTTATGTAATAAATATTGCCCAAACAAGGTTGTTTGTGTAAACAGGTGCCCACGTCACTAAACATTGAAATTAATGTAAACAAAACAGACGAGTATCTTGGGATGTTAACTTTGTATTAGTAAATGGGTATAAGACCACCTGAGGTTACTCAATCAAGCCGCACCAAACTGATAACATATTGACGTGAAGAAAATCTAAATTTAACCCGATTTCTTGGAATTAGTTTGAGCTTATCAAGAATTGGGTTGTGATGTGAGTGAGCCTAGTATCACCACAGGATTATGAAGTTATAAGTCTCTCGATCAATCGCAAGACTTTTCAAACTTATGTGCTTATTAATTACATGTTCAAATGTTGGTGAAGGAAGATATTTTCTATGTTTGCCAATCCGCACTAGGCTAGCGCTCTCCTTTCATTAAAGGAGACCTATGAATTGATGTAAAGTGAGAGCATAGTTACGTATACGAACGGGGATCATGTTTTAAGTGAATGTAGATGAAAAATTCTAACCTAAAACTATAAGGAATTGCAAAAAATAAATCAAATCAAATCTTGATGGAATATCCCAAAACTGCATCACTGGATTCTTTTTTAATGAATTACTAAACACTGACGTCGAGTTGCCAATGTAACGATAACAACATATTGTTGATACCTTTTTTAGGTAAAAAATGTATCGAAAGGTATATATTCCCTGTAAGTCCTCTTCGAAACTTCAATTCGTGTTAGTGACATTGTTATTTCGGCATATTCAAAATAACGTGAACATTGGAAACGTACCTTAATATGATGGTTAATCCATTATTATGTAACATAATGTCTAATAAAGGAACCTTATATTGTCTCAGCATATGTAATATATTTTTTCATAACACACCCACTCTACATACACCCACTTATTAGCTTTGTCGTGTTTAATGCGTGTTATTTCCTGCCGTACACTATGTTTTATGTTCATATTATTAGTCCCCGAAAATATTTCCACAGCAATACAAACACTATAATGTTCGCTGCTTACAATCTAGCTTAAACAATGCCCAGCATTTCCTTTTTATGGCGTCGACATATTTTTTCTTACGCCTACGGATTTCTGTCATTGGTGTAGAAATTGAAAGCACAATTGCTGAGTGGAAGTTCGTGTTATCATGTCTTCATCAATCGATTTTAGTCTTACTGTTGGGCATCTTCGACGTTTGACCACTTTCTCTATGTTAGACTTACCTAACCGGACATTTTGTCCAAGGTAAACATAATCGTCAACAACTTCGAGAACAGAGCTTCCGAGTCGGACCTTCACCGGAATCGGCACAACATGGATATTCAACATCATTTTCGTCTTGTCCATGTTCATTTTAAGACAAAGCACACAAAACACAAAACTGCTGTACAAAGCTGCTATTATAATTCATTGCTATTTTTAGATTTTATAAAAGAAAATTCACAAAACACGATTTACTATAAATTTGACATACTTACCTTAAACATAATTTATTGTAACTACCACAATGACATAAATACAGTTCAACCGTTCAATTCATTTTTACCTGCTAAATATTTCATCCTTCTATTTTGAATATTGTATGACGACCGAATAAAATATTCTAAAATAAATTTTAACAATCGGAGCATTACGCTCCCGTGGACTATGCAGTTCGTTTACGAATGCTTCCTAGTATTTATTCCGTGGTCCGGAGAAATAGAAATCCTACTGACAAAAATCAAATTTATTTCTGAAAACGGATTATTTGAATAAACCTTTACGAGTTATATTTTTAATATATATTTTTTAGTAATGGATTTCCTGATTGACGAGAAAAGCCGAAAAAACTCTGAAAATAGTCTTCATTTTGGTTTAAAATATTTAGAACAATATAAGTCAACGTCTGAAATTGCTTTTTGAATCCAAACGAGAATACATATAGCATATTTTACCCCGTTTTCTCGTTTGCAGGATGAGTATATTTATAGTAGATGAGATATTTTAGCAGCGTCGTTATATTCTACTTAACCCGTTTCTTTCCGGTAGATCTTTCGTCATTTTATATCACACATTATATATGTATGACTGAGTGAAAATTTGAGGTCGTAGACCTGTTTTTAAGATGAATTTACAATAATAGAGATGTATCCAATTGAAAAAATAACTGTATTTATAACATATTTTATTTACCAACCTATTCTTACAGCTTACACCACACATAGAAGTATTAGGCCACGTGAAAGGATATAATACTAAATATAACATTGGATATCGGTACAACAATTATGGTATTAAACAAATAAATGTATTACTAGATGCGGTAGATTTTAGGTACGGAGTTCGAAGTGAGGCTAATTGCACAAAAGCTTTTGCTCTGACACAACTCGCCGAATGTAGAAACAAATTTTAAAACAAGTCACGTCGAACAGCCTCAACCCTTCATAAATCTGATACCGACAATTGATGCATATATCGTAACATTAGCTACATGTGACGTCATATTATATACACCCGTAACTTTAAATTTAATTATGTTTCTTTTATTCCATAAATCCATATTGAAATTAATTTAAAAAAATACGTATAACCTTTTTTACACATAAAATCGAAAACATTGGCAACAATGCCCTTTTCGTGTTTTGACTTCATACGAAGTAGATCTCCTGGTAAAGTGAACCTTAATGAAAATTATTATTTATATGGTCTTACCTGAATAATTACAAAACTATTAGTATAAAACATAAATCTAGTGTCATTCTATCGTCAGTCTACTACTTTTCTCCCTTTTGATTGGGGCACACGCAACACGGTCCGTTGACTGGCAACGCGCGACGCACACTATCAGCACATAAGCTCTTTTCATTCAGAGAAAATCGAAAGAAGAAGAAGATGGTTCTTTTGTGTGTTTATATAATTTATTCAATAAATGTAATTTGTACAATGTTTATCGACAAAAATAACATCAAAACGATTCCAATTTCATCTCTGTTTGTGTAAACCTCGTGTATATAATTTCACAAACCCATAGATACTCTATAATAACACTTATTTAAAGGTGCTCCATAAATGTCCTGTATAAAATCTATACATATAATAAGCGGAGATAAAAAGAAACAAGAACGACATAAGGCGAGAAGAAATAAACAACAATTAGTAGGTCTTATTCTGGTAAAAATAAAGTTGTATTACCTTTGATTCTATTCGATTTAAAATCAAATCAGGCGTAACAGGCATCCAACACTGACGTCGCAGAATGTGCGGTTAAGGAATTGTGGGTAGGTTAGAGGTAATGGAACAGGTGAACTGTAACGTGAAAAGACGTGAGACAGAGGGGTTTGTGCCGCGTCACTAATGAGTCAGTAGGGCGCTACATATTTTCTGGAAAATAGCTTTAATTTACTCAAAGTTAAAGTACAATATAATAAGTTTAAATTGTATTAGGAACGTACCTACATAATCAAAAAGTTATAATACTTAGTAAATTCCGATGCAATTACGAAAACAGCCATATTATGCTAGCTATGTTATTCACATAGTTAACGCAAAGAAAACACTTAAACATATTGTTGAAATTCTGTTGTAAACTACAACCCGGCTACGATCCCAACCCACTGACTTTTTGAAGTTAGATATACCTATATCTACGTATTTATCACATTCTCAAACTTTGAAGTATAAAACATCTTAAGAAAACCTATATGACGACTTCTGTGGTCTAGTGGTTTGAGTACCGGACTACTAATCACGAGGTCGTGGGTTCGATTCCCACGGGACACAAATATTTATGTGATGAATATAAGTGTTTGTGTTCGTCTGGGTGTTTCCTATGTATTATAAGTACGTATTTACAAAAAAAGTGTATAAGTATTATATCCATTATCTAGTACCCATAGTACAAGCTCTGCTTAGTTTGGGACTAGATGGTGCTGTGTTATTTGTCACAGAATAATTATTTATTTTTATGCATAGACATTTTCTCGATGGCGTGCGGCGTGCCTTGACCGTGGTAGACCACCTGTAGACTATATATATGGAACTGAAAAGAGATCAATCCCCAGCAGTGGGATGATAAATATTTGTGTCAGTTGTTGTTTATTTAAAAACTGCGATTAAAATAACCGACTTCAAAACTAAAAAGTTAAAAATAACTTAATAAAAAATAATACCTACAGTCGAATTGATAATCTTCTCCTTTTTGAAGTCGGTTAAAAAAATACCCAGCACATTAAAGTTAGGTCCTTTTTAGCACAGCACACATTATGTATTATAAAACGAATATGCTAATTAACATCGTATAAAATAAAATTGGACGCCTGCTGACGTTCATAGAAACTTAATAGTTTTATGACTCTCACAGACACAGCATCACAGAACTTAAAAAGTACAGCTTTATATTCTGTATTTATGTATAAGAAGTAACTTTAAATTGTAAATAAAAAGAATACTCCGTCTCTACATCCCTACATAGTATATAAATTCCGCCGTCGGTTTTTTTTTTATTGCGATTAGTGGGCAAACGAGCAGGCGGCTCACCTGATGGTAAGTGATCACCGCCGCCCATGGACATTTGCAACACCTGAAGGCTTGCAAATGCGTTGCACACCCCTGCAGAAACCGTTTTGGTTTCTTAAAATAGGGAATTATTAAACTGACAGCAAATGCAATGCCCATGCTGTCAGAATAGTCACTCCCCAACGAGCTCTGGTAACCTTACTCACTCACAGAAAGACAACTATTGTTGATTCACTGCGGTATTCTGTAAGTACCTATTTGATATTTAATTATATTATAAAATCACTTGTGTTAATGGAGACCTCGTACAATTATCAAACACTTCACAATATGCCGGCGCCGTCTAGACAGTTAGAACAATTTATTAAAACGTAATTCTTGTCGCTAACTTTCCTTTAATATATGTAATAGTTCTAGATACTATTCCCAAAAGTACCGAAGATATTTTTCTTCTTTCTAAGCGGTAATTTACCCATTGAAATTGAATATGTACATATATGTAGGATATAGGCTGTAATAACATAACAATAAATGTATGTACCTACATAAATTATAAAAAATAATATGTTGTTGAAAAGTGTCAAATGCAAGGCTACCCACCAAACGGGCTGATTTTAATCAAAAGCCATATCCAATTCTAAAAAATTCAATGAATCGCGTCCTTCGTCAGAAATATTATTACGATTCGTCAACTGCCGATTTCTAGGTATAAAGAACAATCTGTCAGTCACACGGAATTCAGAAAACTTTTTTGTTCTTTTTAGTACAAAGGACTTAAAACGTTCTTAGGAACTACCCCAGTCACCTTTGACATAAAACACTTTTTTGTCAATCGATGTTACGTAAAACCTTAGAACTTATTAAACATATTTTTAAAGACGGCACATAATCCTCTAGAGCCCTTATATAAAATACGGACTTAGTTTCTGTTATTTAAACACGCTTGATTTACGTTCAAGTAATTTCGAAGTATAACAATGTATGAAAGTTTAAATCTTGAGATTGCTGACTTGAGAGTTTCAAATTCTGTTACATAAACTTTGTACACTTGTGTGTTGCACCATACAGAACCAAATACAACAGTCTGTTAGTAAAATAATTTAGTTAGATACAATCATTTATTTGTATTTATTTGTATCCTAAAAAATATACTAGAACATAATGATGTAGGTAAAGATATATCAAATATGCATAGTATTATATCGCAAAAAAATATCCAACTCGATCCCTCGTGGTTTTTTGTAGATATATAAACAACTATATAAATTAATACAATTAAAACAACACTGTTATGCTGGTAAATTTCATTTCCCAATAGACGACACACGTGTGTGCAACCCGTATTATATTAATACACGGTTGTACGTTGGTTGGGATCGTGCCAAACGTGTTCCTAGTCTGACAGCCTCGTCTAGGCAAATGCGTTTTTCAATTTCCATGAGTCCGAAATACCAGACGTCTCCCCAGATAGCGAAAGATTCGTTCGATAAAGATGAATTTTGTCTATATTTCCAGACACTCAATAATTTTAAATCCCTCTCACGTATACGTTCAAATTGCGTTCAATTGAGCGTTTGAACATGCTTTTTGCTTTAACGATACTCTGATATTGTTAAAGTAAAAAGTATGTTACAACTAGGAATTCTACTCGTTCATTCTCAGAATACTCTTTGGTGAAAAATATTTAAGCACTAAACATTTCTACAGATGGCGTATAACGAATACAAATGTTCTTTTGTTGTCATTATTGTAGAAGAGAAACTCTTTCATCCCTTTAAGAAGAGTAAAGTACCTAACTATTAATTCTGTAGATAGGCACAATCACATTAAAATGCCTGTTGTGCGTTAAGCTACAAAATCTCACTTTGACGCTTGTGCCAAAACTAAAACTATTTCCACATATTATTAGATCTTCAAAACTATTTCCACATAATAGGGAAAAATTAACTTATGATAGGTACATCTTTACATGTGGGCGATTAATTATCGCACTTACCAGTTACAGGTCAACAAGTATCTTGTAGTTTTTCCGTTGGTATCTGGTAGTTTGTTTGTTTGTTTGTTGTGAGAAATAAACTATTTATATATGTATTTGTACAATAGGGGATCAGACAAATTTTCAGAAAGTGTTTTAAATTAATGTTCATGGTTACTTATTCCCATAAAAAAATATTTATTTATTTAAGTACAACATTCTAGGTACTCAACATCATATTTTAATATTATTTGTTTAAAAATGCCGCCAAACCGCCACGTTATGTCATATAAGCGTGCGTGACGTAATTTGTGGTCATAACAAAACAGCTGTATGGGCATTAGTTCGCGAGAAGTTTTGTTTCGTGGAGTAGATTCTTTTTTTGTTATTATGGAATGAAAATGTCAGTACTACAAATAAATATAATGTGCTTAAATTAATTACACAATACACAATGTATGTTACATTGTGTAATGTTAGAGGTTACATTTACGAGAGCATCCACAGATGACGTCACGCACTGTGCTTGGTGTTTCAGTACAGATTAAAAATATTGTAAGAAACAAAATTTTATTTCTTTATTTAAATATATTTAAATGAATTATATTTTGATATTCTTCTTTATATAATCGTAAGACAGTATATTTATTTTATCTAAGTACATTTTATATCTTCTGATTACCTACTGTCCGATCCCCTATTCGTGCTGAGACGAATTATACGTGTGATAAACTGATAACATAAGGTCCCAATGCGTGCACAGGACTTCTTCTTTTCTTTCTTTTTTGCAGAAATCTTTACCTAGCCCACCATGAAATTACACAGCTAGCCAAAACCCAAACATGGCAATCAGAAACAAAGTGGCCTCTTCATCTTTGATTAAAGATCTGAGTCATATAGCAGAATTCAGAACACAACAACATTTTTGCCCTAATAAAGATTGATAGTGCCTATATTAGTTCACGCTCCGTCGATCAATTCCTAAAAAATAATAAACAAAGGTTATTGACATTTCATAGATGGTTGCCCTAATATGTGAAACATAAAAGCAGCCATGTCGAAGTAGTGATTATAAAAAGATTCTAATTAATCGAAACTTTATAAAGAATTGATTGGAGATCCAAATAAGTAAGTTGATTATAATTAACGGATCGTTAAGCTACTTCCATTATGGTTGAACTACACGATGTCCGTTGTTTGCGTGCCGACGGTGAAAATAGGTGCACTTACAACTGCTATCTTCAAAAGGCCATCTTAAATGTTGACCTACCATGTTAAACTTGCAAATTGGTTACCAAAATGTACGAACTTTAAAAGAGACGATTAGTTTGTTTCAGCATTACTGCTTAGGGGTTAGCAGTTAAGAAATTCTTACGACATTTATGTGAAAAAAAAACATATCTAGAATTTTAAAACAAAAAAAGGTATTTTTTAGAAATAAATATGTATAATTAATTATTAAAGTAATTTAAAAGGCTATTTTTAAAATAGATTTAAATAGAATTAAAATTCCCAAAAATGTGTTATATTGATTAATAATTATCCTTCTTTTAATTATAGTCGTATAAACAAACATTATTGTATTAAAATAACACAAACTTTTCCGGGTATTAATATCCATTGATATTGTCATTGCTCAATAACCGATTAAGTAGAGGACTAAAAGCCCCAGAACGTAACAATAAATTTATCTCAAAACAATTATTTTGTCACTTCGTCACTACTTTTCGTTTCTATCTGTGACTTTAATTTAGATGTAGTTTGACTTCAGTGAGAGGTGATTATTATAAGGATTGTTACTATTTTATGTAAGTAAGATTAACTTCTGCCTGTGGCTTTGAATCCGTGAAATATAGATAAATATGAGCCAACTGTGGGAATAACATATTTTCCTTAGGTAAAATAGCACCTTGAATTTAAGTTAAATCTCTAGCATGCAGCAGTTTTTTTCGTGATGCTTGTTCGAACGTACAGAAAGAACGAGAGACTTTGGTTTTCCAAAAATGTTAAGAATGACCCGACCGGGCCTGATACAATTTTATCATACGATATAATATACATTTTATATATAATAATACATTTTATAAATAGTCAAATAAATGTGAAACATCCTTACGAGGTTAGAATTTTCAGTAGTAACATCGCGAAAAATTCTGGCCACTGCTTGTAAAACCCACTCGCAGGTTGTTATGTGGACATGGTCACTATATACATGAACATAAAACTCTCTAAACAAAGCATTAGAACAAAGAAACATTCTACGCAACTGTGGACGTCGTCCGCACTGATGTTACATTTTTTATTTAATTCCAGCCTTTATATCAAGCACAATAAGTTCTCCTTGTTTATCCATTTTCAACACAAAGCTTGGCCACTAACATAAATATGAAACATTTCTAAAAAAAAGTACTAGAGAGAGTTTGTTTTGAGGCTGCGACACTTGGGTCAACGTAAAGCCTAAGTATCCATTTATACGCTACAAGATTATGCTGTGATACTTTTTTCAAGAGAATTTATATTATTATTTTGAAACCATATTAAAAAGACAAATGAAAACCTTTTCATGAAATCATAATGACATTTACAATACGCTCTCTTTTGATGCCTTGATTTCAGCTTAACACAATATTTAACTGGACACATTAAACCTCAAAGAATGTAAATTCATGTAATAATATAATAGAAGTTCCATTTTATTTGTCAAAAATTCTAAATATTAACTCCCCAACCAATGTATGCTCTGACTTTTAAATTACAAAGCATATTTTATTCCCTTTGCACACACCCACTATATCCTAAGATACAAATTTATATACACAAAAATACGTGGCTATTATCGACGGTCGCAATACAACACATATGGGACTTTATTCTCCATTTCTGGAGTCTGGTAAAATATTACGGCTGACAGTGATCAAGGCGACGCTATATAAAATGAATGATTCATATGAACAGCTATTGGGAAAAAGGACATTTAAGACCCGCATCGTTTTTCAGTAGATTAACTTTTTGCCTCGCACGTGTAAATATGGTTTGTTTACAGAATACTGTTATTGTATATCACTTACATGTAAAATAAGTTTTTGTAGTGCCTGGGGGTGAAAGGTACCATAAACACAGTTTGTGGATAGAAGCTTCGAGTTACAGCATGACAACTTGTCATTCGACCAGTAGTTTTGCTGGCTTTATATCTGGAACACAATATTGTTAGTCTTGCCACTAAAAAGCTGTATACTATCTATTAATAATGCATGATTTTAGATAGATAGTTTTTAGTTCTTTCTAGGTGTCATTAAATTATTGGAATGGTATTCAAGGACAACCATTTGTGCCACAAGGGTGGCAAACAAGCTTACGGCCTGCCTGATGGTAAGCGGTTACCGTAGCCTATAGACGTTTGCAACACCAGGGGTGTCGCTTGCGTGTTGAGAAATCGTTCAGGTTTCTTAAAATACGGGAGTTAATAAACTGACAGCAAACGAAATTCCCATGCTCTCAGAATAGTCGCTACTCTTACAAGCTTCGGTAACCTTACTCACTCACAGAAATACAACAATTGTTGTTTCACTGTGGTCTTCTGTAAGGCGGACGTACCTACTTCCTCAGACGGGCAAGTCAATTCGAGCGAGGAATCTCGTTATATCTCGCCCGACTTCTCTTATTTAGAAAGGACTTATGTAAAATACTGTCGTTTAAACCAAAACAAAAAGCTTCAATAAATAAATCAGAAAAAACTACAAACGGCTAGAATACATAAACCCAAGAAATACATAAAACCAAGATTTTTCCCAATCGTATATGAACTATCCATACGTACCTGTATCACAAAGCGTTATGATATCAATAGCAGGGGAAATTGCGATATCTGGTTGATCAGTTCTATATACAACTTTCCTTTTTATAAACCAAAAGTAATCTGTTCCATAAACCCACAAGGATACATATTCACGTACTCGAAAGACATGACAATGTGTATCGGGGAATTGAGACAAGTGATGGATTACTAACGTAAATTATTTGGATTCTAACTCGCAAAGCTCCTCGTAATTGTTATTCCCATTTCATGCAAACGCATTTATCGTCCTAAATACTACGATTAAGCCGGTGACTTGAGAGTATGACTTTGTTCTTCACTAATCTACCGCCTATTGTAGTTGTAAATTACTGTAATATAATTTAACTGAAGAAGAACGAAAGTGATACCATGGATTTGTTATATTCTGAACGCATTGTGAATGAACGCAATTGGAAAAGGAAGTCGATGATCGGAAACAAAAGGGAAAGGAAAGAAGAAAGGAAAAACTTTGTCGTGGTGCGATTTTTCAGAATTTATTATTTTATTTTTGGTCCCAGTCTTATCTGTATTTCAATAGTATTTTTACTACTTTAAATTGGAAGTTTGAAGTACTCACTCTTATATATAACTGAAACTCGGATATTGTCCGCTCTGGCTTGGTACTTCCTTTTTCATAGCCTTTATTTGTAACTTTTGAGAATGTCTAAGTTTCTGAAAAGATTCGCAACGCAATTTTAAAGCGGCCTTTGTAGTAAAATATTCATAATATTCATTGTATTTTCTGTAAACATCTTTGTTATTTTTTTTTATTTAATGGTTTTGTATAAAAAGTGAACCGTTTATAATTTTGTTTATCTAGAATATATCTTGCTTGCTTGATTTGGATATTTTAAGTGTTTATTCATGTTTCCTTGTTAACACTAACCATATTTTTACCTTTCTTACTTACTGAAATACTCTTATAAAATTACCAAATTGATCAGCAAAGTATACAAATTTGAATAATACATATAATATTTTTCTAGCAGTGCACAGCACAATTATACTGTATTTATAGTCTTACATAGTTTTATGGGTTCTGAATTATCAATGTACATATTTTATTGTTAGTAAATTCAATGAAATTGATACTGAGACGATATATCCGAGTATTTTTTTATCAATTAGTCACGTAGGTACTAATCAACAAGATACCGGTATCGGGGTACAATCCCTCGGCTCACAAATCTTGTGGAATTCGTTATTCTAATTGTATGGTAGCCCACTGAGGGGCAGGGGTTAAGAAACTCGGTCGGTACGTGCCGAAAATAATAACACTCCTTCAAAGAATTTATTATACCTTTTCGTGATGAGCTGTTTCCTTGTCTGTAGGTGGCACTTTATGCCATGACACATTTATAAACTTTCCGGCTTTAGAATATGATGATAATAAAATTTGTTTCCTAATAAAACTGTAATATATAGGCTGGTGCGGTGTTCAAACATACGTATATTTGTACAACTCAACACTATATAAAATGTTTGTATGTTTTTTAGGAAATTTACAATTTATTTGGCACAGAAAACAAAATTCTGTCCAAAAATCCCATGCCGCCCTGAACTATCGAGATTTGTATCCTGAACTATCGAAATGTGTATTTATTTATGAGATATTCTACAATCAAACATGTAGTTAGGTTATTTCATCAAGTATTTTTTGAGCATAAAGACTCACTATTATATACTGAATAGTAGACTATAGTAGTAAGAGGTACAAATAGTACACTGATTCCAAAATCTGTTAGAGGTCGCTTGTATAAAGTTTTAATTGTAACAACTGGTCAGCTCACTCTGAAACAGGAATCCCAGAGTTTTAATCGTCTACATAAGTATTAACCGCTGTGAACTATTTTAATGGGCGGATCATATTGTCTTCAACGGTAAAAAATTTAGAGCTACCTTCAATTAACAGGCACTGTTACAATAATTGACTACTATCCTAAAACTTAAATACCTAATCTATTAAGTTTTGGTCGATCTGCTTTCTACCTAGTTTATTTACAAATCAGCAGATCATTATGGTTAACAAGTAAGGTTTCTTACACATACTGACACCATTCATTTTTATCACCATATTTGCGTCAATACTGTCCTTTCTATTACCTAAACGTACAGTCTAACAACCTAATTGAACCGACCGATCCATGTGTGGATGTAAACCAATTAGCTTGTTAGAGTGTAAATTTCAAATATACATGACAAAGTACAGAAGTAACTGTAGTTAGTAATGACCTAATCAGCATACCTATTAAGAGGAACTGTTACGTCCCAAGTTACTATATCACAAAGGTCCAGAGACAGGTCGTCTTAATTCTATAATGAACTGACAGTTTAAGTCAGCGAGGCAAGATGATTAATCACAGGTATTTTTTTTTGTTAAATTAATAGACTTTACTTTTTACTTCAGCTAATTATACTTATAATTTTTGTACGAAGTTATTAATAGACTATTTCTAATCCAACTTACTGTAGCTTTCCTTTTTCCTTTAGCTATAGTTAATTTTTAATAATAGATTTCAAATTTATTGCTATCAGAAATAAGGAAACTTATTGTAGGAACACTACATAACTAATGTAGGTAGACGTAAAGATGGATGACTACGTCCCATATATTCGTTGTCCTGGTATTCATTTGTCACTACCATTCTCGCATTTAATACCGGCGCCAAACAGTTTTACCGGGTTCCGTCGTATGTAAGTGAGAGCTAGTGCCCAAAAGGGTTTTTGTATTTAAATTACGTGACTATAATATGAAGATAGAGTACGTTATTTATATACAATGTCAAAATCGGAAGGAAGGTTCAAATGATACTATTTTGGCTTCGATCAAAATAAAAGCATTAATTTTTTAAAACTCACATTACATAGTTTAAGAGGCTTCTTTTTTCTTTTTTTTAAACGTTACCCCACATTAGGATTTTCTCCTGTGTCGTGGGTGCGTTTCCAAACACAAATTTTCACATACACAAACACCCAGACCCGGAACAACTACCTGTAGAATGTACAAATATTTGCTCCGTGTGGGGATCGAACCAGCAACCCACACAAGCCGATCGCTCAGCCACTGCGCCACCGAATCGTCTTTAGTAGCATATCGTAACTATATATATTCTGTTCTGTGACTGCATGAAAATAATATAATCCTTTGCATTAGTACAGGAAAGGGCTAAGACGTAAAGGTTCATGGGATTCGCGACCCAATTTATCCCTGTCTCTGAATACTCAAGCTTAACCCGATTACCTAATATCAAACAATAGCAACAGCTATTGACAATATTCCGAAACATGCTTATGAATAAAGTTAACAATAATTTGAATACTCCCTCGCTAATCGATTCTCTTTACAGCATAATTTTAATTGATAACAACGTAGTTAAGCTGAGCTAACACGACTTTATAACAGATCAAATATTGACAAAATTAAAACCAAAAGGAATTGGAGTTCGCAATAAAATCGACTTAAGAGGAAATCGCTTTGAAAGTTGCCCAATGACTTGGATATTAGCTTTATGTTAGAGGCTGGTCAACGAAATGGTAGACCAATCAGTTAAATATTTCTCAATGGTTTAATTCAATTTCAAATTGTTTTGTTTGTTTGTTGAACATTATCTGTCTAAATCTATCTGTTAAAGGGCAAGATTTTATGACAACGTGTTTCTTGGAAATGCTCTTCTTGAATGCTAATAGGTTCTAGTGTACCGCTCTTATCAGCCTATTGCCGTCCACTGCTGAACGTAGGCCTCCCAAAGAGCGCCAACCATCCCGGTCTAGTGTACCTACTTATATAAATATATATTCATTCATTGTTGTGCTCATGCCCACCCCAGAAAGAAATAAAGGATTGGCTAGTGCCAAACCAGTTTGATTGAGAAGAAATCTCAATCAAACATGTCAGTTTCCTAGCGATAATCATCGCTTAATCTTCACCATTAAACGAGCGGTCATTAATAATAATTATAAAGATGATGTTGTCGTGATACGCGGCAGTATCCATCATAATGAAGATCAGGTAAGTACTGTATAATACTTCTTAACCTTTTAACTTACAAGCGATACATTAAATCTACAGGAGTTCTGTTTTTGTAATGACATATAGGTAAATGAAAAAATAAAGCAGCACAGATAGAACAAACAACGTTTATACCATATATATAACGTTTGATAATTAAAAGAAGTTATCGAGCGAGCTCTTAACTGACGTCAAGTGTCATCTAGGCTCCGCTGCAAATCAATACGCTGCAGCGATTCAGCGTGCTTGATTTACGGAGACCTTATTGCTAATGAAATATCATAAATAATAATAATACTAGGTATATTAAAATAACAATATTTATACTAAATTAACGAATATAATACACTCAATTACTTATTTAAATTAAAAAATGTATACTGTATTATAGTAATTAATACATAAAAAAAAAGTATTGAAATACATAAATAAAATAATTTAATAACACTAAATAGTTTAATAAAATAAAACTATAAAACTTCAAAACTACCTTTAATATAGAAAAACCACCAAATCTAGTCATCATCACATAAATATTATATTTATTATAACTTACACAAACAAATATTATATTATATTACAGATATCTTCTATAATATAGAAGATATCTGAATATCTTTTTATATAAAAATACATTAATGCAAATGCGCGATATCGTAATAGTCAAGTATCCTCCTCTCTTTTAAATTGCCCTGCAGGGTCCATAATGTACCATATGTGACAAACAATATCTAACATGTTTATGGAGCGCAATAAAGAATTTGAATTTGAATTAAATATTCACAAAAGAAACATTTCTTCAATCATTCTGCAATATCATCACGTGGCTTACAGAAAATATTACTTTATTCCTTAGTTACATAAAATTCTTCTTTACAAAACCAACAAATGATACCAAAAGATACCGATTTTAACTAAAAAGCCGTCGAACGAAGAAAAATAGCTTTTCAAATCTAGGTCAAACATCAAGCAAAATTAAGTCCGTTGTAATCTGTCGTAAATCCACAGAAATGTTATGAACCTAAACCAGATCAGATAATACTTTTATTGCCTTTGCGGGTGTATGATCAGCATTCGGTGTTATTTGCATTAAAAATAAATTGTTGAAACGGTCCACGATTCTGTAATAAACTCTGGAGTGGTTAAAATATTTAAAACGAGTTTCGGCAATCATCCTTTAGGATGCGTCTGTAAAGGTAACGTAATTAAAAGTTCCCGTATTGCGGAGTACAAATATTTATTTGTTATGAAAAAGGTACGCCAATCTTACTCATAGATTGAATTCTGAAATTATTCATGACCTACTGTTTAATGTTAACAATTGTTTCATCCACGAGAAATTTGACTTTGACGGTACTAAGACCAGTAGAGCAAAGTATAGATATATATGTAAATATATTTGAATTACATTAATTATGGGTATTTCGCCAATTTTATTGATATATACTACACCACGAAAAGTAAAGTTTACTACCTATAACCTATTCTGTATTCGTCAATACCATCAAATAACATCAGTAGGTACCTAAGACGGAAGAGGAAAAAACAAAGGCATTTTTGTTCGTCCCATTCAAATTCATGGGATAACTGGCGAGGGAAGAACTCAAACCTTCAAATTCTTATTAATTTTCAGGACTTATGAAAATAGGTAGGTACCTTCTATACTAACATTGACTTGATATGTCATAATAACATTGACTTGTGATGTCATAATAATATAGCCCTCGGTAGGTTTTAGTCGGCTAATTTTTTTACGTGATACACACCATGGTGTCAATTTTAAATCTGTAAAAGGCACATTTAGACCTAGAGTAGATCAAGGAGCTCAATTTAGCGTTTTCCGATTTTATGCACAGGACGCTAGACAGCTGCGTCCTCAGACGTCACATGTTTCTATTCCGCAATGTTCACGATATCAACTCGACGACTCAGCAATACCTATTACATCAGCACCAACATATCACATAAAATTGTATAGGTAATAATGAAGCGATGGGTCCGTTGGATTTATTTTCTTCTCCTTCGATTAATTTGACTTTAAAAATGTTTGTTTTAGTTTTTGCCGAACAAATTTCCATCTATCCAATCCATTTTAAGTAGTCATTGTTGTATGGTCGCTTACCTGCTAATTTATTAAAAAAATTCATGTCTCTTAATGCAGCAGCGAAGTAGTTTTCCAATTTAAAACAAGCAAACAAAATTACATGTGTAAACAAAGTTACGTAAAAGTACGTGTCTAAACTGTTGACCGTTGAAAACTTCTTGGAGCACCTTGTATATAGAATCAAGATGACCTGATTCCACAATGCACATGCAATTTAATGCATTATCATTTAACTCCTAAGAATGGATTTAAATTCAATGCGAGATTCGAATTAAAACTTGTAAGAATGCAAAAACCAAACTTTGAAATAGATTTAATACTTTGTTTGAAACTAAAGTACAACTTAACATTAATTGGAGCGCAGTCTTAAACTGTTTCAACATCAAACAGCAGCTGTTCTACGCAGTATTGAACTCGAACATGAGACACTGCCACGTCTAAGTTTGGAAAGTGAACTTACTTCAGTTCTATACTCAAATACATAATTTTATGTAATTTATATAATGTAGGGTAGGTTTACAATTGTAATTTGAAGTAAAAATGTAATTAAAGAAAGAAAATTGAGATTTTCACTTGTTTTTTCGCTGGTGCCCAAAATAGTACATTTGCATGTGTTTATAAATACAGAAGGAGAATAGTTAATGCGTTTAAGTTTCCGTCATAGAGAGTTTTTGCCTTCACGTAGAGGTGGTGATAAAACCCAGAGATCAGTGAGAAACACGATTTAAAGCGAGAAGCCAGGTTTATATGGAGCGGTCGTTTAACGTTGCTGTTGCATCTAGGCTTTGGAAGTCTATGGTACTCCAAAAATCAAGAGGACTGGTCTCAGTTGTTATATTTGAACACCTATGATAGTGGTAAAAAAAGCCTAACAATATCAATATATCCTGAAGATAAACTAGGATACATCTTCAGGATATATATCGATATTGTTATATTTCGAGATTTGATGGAAGACGCTTCATAAAAAATGATGCCAGAAATACATAAATATTTTTTCATTACTTTTACTTTTTACAATTTAATAGAGATAAGCATTCTCATAAAATAATATAAGATTTCAGATATTATTTGAGAAAGAAAAAATCTGAACAGAAAATTCAAGTTAAGGAAACCCATTGAGTGTGTCAAATATCTGAATCTTAATTAAGGAATGAAATAAGAGTAGTACATACCGCCCACCGCAAATGAGAAAACTGTAGGCTGAATAACAAGGAAGAAATATCTAAAAAAAATTGAAGATATAAGTTGATTTATTAAGATATAATTATCACGCTATCGTAACATTTTAACCTGATAAAAACACAAAATTAAATTTTATTTAATATAACATTTGAGTAGGTACATGCCTAAAATACAATATGCATAAATCCATATCCATACTAATATTATAATTGCGAAAGTGTGTCTGGCTGAAATTTGGTATATATGTAGATAGTTTGAGTACCGTGAAAAGATATAGGATAGGTTTTGTCCCGGATTCATCCCTTAAAAGGGTGAAAAGGGGGGTGGAAATTAAATTACTAATTTCGCGCAGACGAAGTCGCAGGTAAAAGCTAGTAATTAATATTTACAACTTCAAGCTCAAAATCAACGCTTCGAAACAAAAGAAATGCAGATTACATTTATTTGCTCACGAAATTTCGTACACTTATTTTATTCCTGTGGTTATTACGTGTACTAGCTATAATAGCAGAGTAGAATTTACAACGATTTTAAAGGTCTATAATGATTGATAAATTATGAGTTGATTAAAATGCCTATATTAATCAAAAAATAATCATTAAATCACCGTTCATTAAGAAAATAAAGACTTGAATCTAAATAAAAATCCTAACGCAAAATTGCCGTCAACGAGAAAACTACGGAAAATAGTCTGTTTTCTCCCTAGGTCAAAATATAAAAATATTTGGCTATCATTAAAAAAGTATTAAAATTAAGAGCCCTACCTTAATGATAGTAAGCTTCGACCGATATTACAATATAATGTACCTACCTATAGTAGATGGCAAGGAAATACGAAATTTGAAACAGTAAATGTTTCAAATTTAGTAACGAATTTTAGTTGAGACTTGCGTAGACTTGCCTAAAATCAAATACCTACTACGGTATTTGATTTTAGGAAGATTTAGCGCATCAATTCAAGCGTTAAAATTAATAATCCCAGCTAAGAAGGGACAAACGCTATTAATTCAAGATTTTCAAAGTGAAATGATTTATTACGATTAGACTAACATAGTTTTGACAATTCAAAACTATTTGTCAAGTAATTTTGTAATTGCCAAAACTAGTGGCACGGTTCGAAGCGGTAGCCTTATAGAGAAAAGCTGGCAAGTAAGATTCTGGTTTCTTCTTCTTTATTTTTACTGAAATGAAAATTATAAAATAATTGGTTTCTACTACGATATACCCAATTTACCAGATTACCCATCCACTGGATGCGGGTTGCGCAGGACCGGTCGTCGTGGTGATCTAGTAAATCAGTGGACGTCTAACGGTTGATATGATGATGATGATAATGATGATACCCAATTACCCAGTTATTAATCTCCACAAGAACACTGAAAGGATAACCCCTGATTTGTTTTATTGATTGACATAGAATACATTGTTATAGATCCGTACGTAACTTTAGATTAAACTGGAGCATCACAACTTGTGGACATTTCTGAACATAGTTTTGATTCTTGCTGGCCTTAGACTAACCAAATTTCCAAAGTAAACTAAAACCAACATAGTGACTAACAAGATATCGTATATACACATAGAGGTATGTAAATATGAGTATCAGTTGAGCCAATATCTGGACATGGGAGGCGACAGTAGAATGCACAGAATAACGAAGTCCGAAATAACCTTGACATATTTGTATTGTATGGAAAAAAATGGAATTCAATTACATAAATACATAATTTATGTAATTGAATTCCATTTTTTTTTTAAATAATACACTAATATGCTCTAATAGTTGATCTACATATAGTGTGTAATAGCTTAGTAGTGTGACCAGTGGACTGTGAAGTTAAAGTTTTAAAGATCATGCAAACGCCAAACTTGAAATTAATTAATTACGTCATAATGTTTAGCGCTGGAGATTTAATAAAAATTTTAAGTAATTTAGTGATATTTGTTTATTGTTTGGCGTCGAATCAAAATTACTTAGGTTTACTCAGGTAAGTACTTAGTTTACGGTTTCATTTATTTGTTAAAAAGTTTTTATATTCACGCTTTCCACAGTAAATATATGTTTTGTGATGTTATGTAAAAGCTACTATATTTATATCCGATCCTTTGGTCATGATTAAATTATTATTAGGTGTTTATTTACCTCCCTCAACTTTCCTGAATAATAATATCGTAGGTTGTGAAAACGAACAAAGTTTTTAAGTGAGATAAAAAGTGAGTGAGTGAGTGAGTTTTCATTTTTTTAATGATACCCTAAGGTCTATGTAGAAAATTGGTTATTCCTGATGGAGAGTAGTGGTAGATTTGCACTACTAAAAGAGTATGAAAGTTCTATTGACCAATTTGCATGCTATTGACGAGTTCAATTGCTGGCCGCTATTACCTACACAACGGGTAAGTGGCCCAATTTCTCAAAATACATATATGCTCGTTTCACCAATACATTGGTACCTACTTCTGGTTCCGTAAACGCGCTGCGTAAAATCCTGATGTATTCTAAGGATCTACATTTCTGTAAAGCCCATGTTGTGCATGGAAAAATTTTTATGACCCATTTTGGCTTAGGGCCTATAATCGATCAAAAGATTAAAGTTCTATGTCACACGCGATCCTCAGATTAATGGAATATTTTGCAGTTTATATTTATTGAGTGCAGGTACAACTCTGCTTACCATATAGGTATGTTTTCATTGTTTGTAATGTAAAGCCCTTCACTTTAAGGGTTTTGCAAGCACGGGTGGTTCTTGAGCCGAATCTAAAATATAGTTGGCAACTGCATTTAAAAGGCACTTAGAGATTGTATCTCAGCTTTGGACATTCTCGAGATAAGTGTCTAGATTCGGTAAGTTGGTACTAAATTATTCTTACAGAAGAATCCTCTTCACTTAAACTGACATTTTTATTAACTACCATCTGTGAAGGAATAGGTTATCATAAATTAAGCTTGTTGAAGTTATTCTGTTTATATCATTTGAAGAAATAAAAATGTAAATATCATTTAACTAGATTTTTATTTTGACTATGCAGGAAGTTTAAGAATATACATACATATATTATTTATACTGATTTAGACCTATATTTATCTTTCATCAAAGAAAATTGAGTCTTTGATCCTTTATTTTTTTAGTTATACCAATTGGTTTACGAATCACAAATGTTTATCCGAAATATGAAGTGAGAACCGGTGTCTTTGGTATACCGTTAATTTTCCGGATTAAATAAAAATAAAACGTGAAAAATTGTAAGCAAAATATTTTATTGTTTTTATGTATAAACACTCCCCCTTCATTACGCATCATTCATATCATACAATATACATACATATACATATAAAGTTTAATTATTCGTAGCGTTACCGATACATATTTTTTGCAATATGTATCTTCTAAGTATAATAAACATAATATATTATTATTTTAAATAATGGCCGTGATCACACATTAACAACTTAGTACCATAATCTGTACAAATAAATAAAATAGAAAATGGTTCCTCGTAATTTGAAAAAACCGAACATAAAGTTAACTGACGAAGATAAAAGTGTACTTTTTTTATTTTCACACAAATCATTTTATGTGCATTGAAATCAGTCAAGTAAATTAAAACCTTATGAATAGAATAGGTACATTTACTACTTGGTAACTTTGAAACGGTATTAGAAAAAATTGTGAAAAAATTAAAAATGTAATGGAAAATAAAAGTTATTTTGAGAAATTATCTAAACCAGTGTTCAGATCATTTTTCACATCTTCAATTTCATTTGAATATTATCATTTTTCCATACGTTTAGATAATTTGCGGCATGGAACAACAAGTTGTTGCTTATTAGGTAGAAATGATACATTGTTTAAGATTCTTAATATTACATTTTATATTCCTTAGAAATGGCCTTTCGCATCTTTCCATAACCTTAAATCTACAAACGGCAATTTGTCACACGGCACCACATGGTTCCTGAAAAAATAAATATTATAAGTACATAGGTATTTATTTATTTATAAATACCAAAAATCCTGAAATCTGCTTTTTTATATATTCTTTCCTTACAAGGAGCTCGTATAATAAGTGGATTATTTATACCAAACACTGAATAACTCTCAAATTAACGCAGTGGGTATAATTTGCTGGGGAGATATTCCGTTACTCAGAGATATATGTCGCCGTAAGTGACGGGACTGTAAGTAATGGCGAGTACTTACCCGGGAGATATCTGTTTGAAGGCTCTAGGCTGCATGACTCGTATGTTGTCACCGTTATCGCACAGCAGGCGAGCCATAGATGCCTTGCGTATGGACTCCAGCTGACCTGTTTGTTGAAAGCAAGCTTAACAATTGTTTCACTACCTCAAATTTGGGGGTATATTTTGGAAGCTAGATTTGTTGTTATTTTTAACGTAAGATCGAACTGTTTTCCTGCTTACCTTTTCCTATTTTTATAAAAACCTTAGACTGGTGTCTAATGCTTCTGTTGTATGTACAGCTGGACTGAGCCAGATGAATTAGGTAATGTTGAGAAAATTTATAACACGGCTATTCAAACAGACTTCGATTTACCGAGCGACGCGACGTGTCACAAATCTGTTGAATAATTGCCGTTACAACTACATTTCATTTCATTACTTTTTGTAAAAAAAAAATGACAGCAGAATGTTATTTATTCGGTATAAATCCATTATTTGCAAGATAAATAACATAATAGTAACGGCTGAATCTGGGTTTACCAATTTAAAATTATTCGGTTGAAAGGATGATCAATTACGCGGTGCAAAATGGTTTTAGCATAACATAAGTCTGTTTGAAGGATTAGGCAGAGTAGAGTTGTGTACATATAATATGGGACGAGTCTATTGCTATACAAACTATTTAAAACTGAGTTGTTACTGATATTTTTGTAGAAACACAAATATTTAATTTTATTTACGATTTTAATTTTCAACAACACCTAGTCTATTGGACTGACTATTGAACAAGTCTCAGAATTGGATCACTGGAGACAAATATTTAAACTCACTATAAATAAGGCAGGTATTAGCTTACTTATAAAAAATAACTTTATTTTTCAGGATATCGAATGAACAGTTGATCTCATTGACCTGGATTTGTGAAGGCGTAAAATGCCTCTCTGTTAGATCGATTGGCGTGGAAATATTTATTATGAATCATAAATTTAGGAACGGGGTTCCGACTTGATTCTGTTATTTGTATCTTTTCGTCCGTTACATTATTATTGCTGGGATAACATAGATAAATAAAAAGCATGATGTGAGTTTGGAAATCTGAATCTGAAATGGTATATTGTACGTGAGGAAGACTAAATTCTGTTGATAATTTAATATAATAACGGCAACAATGTATTATTGTTGCATAAATTATATTTTAAGTTTTTGACAAAGTTCTTGAGATCAAATCCAAAATGACCTTTGTTCTACTTGGTTGGTCGAGTGGTCGTAAAAGACGACTGCTGAGCAAGAGGTGTTGGGTCCGATTCCCTGGTCGCGCAAAGTGTTATTGGGTTTTTCTATGAAGTTCTTAGTGGCAGCTCGGAGTTTGGATTCGTGCTCGTCAGATGGCAATAGGTTCGCCCCCTATGGAACCTTATAACATACCGGCAAAATGTGGGTGTACATAAGTACAACTCTGCCTGAACCCTTCGGGAACGACAAGCGTGTTGTTATGACATAAGTTATATGAATCATCATCCGCTTCGAATTGTGAAAGAAAATAACGTGAAATAATCTGCGTGACTGAATGATTTTCTTGACAGCGTGGACTTGTCACTTTAGCCACTCGAGAGCGTGATGAACTATAGCCCAACCTCCCTTCAGCTCAACAAGAGGAGAAGCCCAGCTGCCAGCAGTTGTACAGACAATTCTAAAGGACGCCAACAAATTAAACTGTTTAAATGAATGCAGTAAATATACTCACTTGGTGTAAAAGCAATGTCAGGATCGGCTCCGTTTTCATAGAAGTACCTGTCACCGACTCTTGTTCTATAGAACTGTTCGGTGAGGATGCACAAGTACGTGGGCCCAGCCTGCGCTCCGGGCACGTTCTTCTCCAGCGAGCCAGCTACCACCAGCTCTACGTCTTGAGGACTTTCATAAAACCTCTCGAGAACTCGTACATTCTAGTGAAGTAAGAAATAGGGTTTTATTAAATTATTGCAGTTTTTGGGCAGATTTGAATTTAAATTAGGGCTATTGCTTTCAAACACCATATAGTGTACCTATCGTCTTTGTAGATTTACAGGTCAACCCAAAGCGTATACAAACAGGTAATTGTTGCAATTTGTGAGAAATTTTATATACTAGTTTACATTATAGATTCTATTAAATGAATTGAGGGGATATACATATTATGGAAGAGATCTTTCATAATATGTAAACTAGTATATAAAATGTCTTTATGCATGAGGTTAAATCATTGCTTGAGGTTAAATGTAAGATGGACTTGTTTTACGAACATACATTGCTGTATTGCAAAACTAGAAATGAAAAATATACTTATATACACTGGAAATATGTTCAATATATTGTCTTCTTAAAACGATTTGATATACTTTTATAAATGAACTTTAATATTACTAGGCACCTTATAAAACTTAAAATTGTGGTCTAACTGACTTTTTGACTTGCTAAAATTTTTTAGGATGTTCAGAATGTGTGACAAATAACATCTAAGTTAAATTAATTGGCATACTGGTTTTCGGCAATCAGTTTTCTTACTGCTTATTACATACACTCTCGTAATAGGATCCCACGCAGTGCGCTCGTAAATGTACTTAAGCGCAGGCGGGTGGGTGAGAGCTGATCAGGTAATTGACCTTCTAGCTGATGGCAAAGTTTATTTATATAGATTATATTGTATCAACAAATCAATATCAGTAGTAGATGGAATAACCAGAATTCAATAATCCTACATTACAATACACATTCATACACATACATTTATATTTTTTCTCGATTCAAATATCCTGTTTTAAACCTTTTTTGAAAAACTTTAATCGTTTTTCCTTGTTATTACCATAGGAGTTAAAACATATTATTATATTATGTGTTTTGGCTTTTCTATTGTTTTTCTTTTACTTAGTACTAATACTGAATAACTTCACAGAGCTAAAACTATACCTACATAATGATATTGTATACCGTGAGAACTAAAGTAATGATAGCTAGTTATTAGTGATTCTACGCTTCTACGGGTGAATATTGGCTTGTTGTTGAAACTAACTAGTACCAACTTCATTATCATTACGTTAAATTGGTTTGATGGGCTCGTTAAAATCACATCAAGCTCAATAACGTGTACAGTTGAACTGAGTCCTGTTTATTAGATACTATAATGAACTGATGAAGTATGACGACGGTTAAATATTTAGGATATCGATTACGCCTCTTTAATTACTTGTATTTTTTTTACCACGAAGAAAATAATACTGAAATATAATATTGTGCTGATATACAGATGTAATTCTTTCATGCCACGAGGTTGGGAACCTAGTTTACAGTTAATAAACAGCTAAAGTGTAATAATAGCATATTACAATAATATATCCCATGAGAGACAACTTATACGAAGTATTGTTGAACAAGTGAAGGAAAAAGTGGGGATCAAGTCGTATCAAGAGGTCAAAAAGAAAGCAGAAGAAGATAGAGAATAGTGGAGCCATCTAGTGAGCTCTGAAATTGGTACGAAAGATTATTATAGGTACCTATACTTAAGATATTTAAGATACATTTGCTGACGGTCACATCATTAAAAATAGCGATGTCTACCGGGGGGTTTTTAAATGAACAGCAAAATGTAAGTTAAAATTAGACAGGGTAGTCCGAGGTTAATGGTGGAAGAAGAGCGCAAAAAAAAATACTAAAATAATTTATACAAATTATTTTTGTTTGGCAGCTTCGTCCATTAAATAGCTTTAATGGAGGAAGCCGAATGCTGCCCGCGAGCGATTTAATCTTGCTGTTATCTGTTGATTTCGAGTCTTTAAGCGACTTGGAGATACACGTTTTTGTACAATTTTTTTTTCACGATTCATCTTTATTAATTGTAAGGATTTTCAGCATAAATTTATTTGTTTAAACATATTTAAGTATGTAAACAAAATTTTCTTATGAAGGGTGATCTTCCACTGTCCCTAAAGCGGAGACTCATGGACGTATGCATACTTCCCATCCTCACATACGGTTCTCAAACATGGTCTTTGACAGGACAGCTGAGGTCCACACTCAAGGTTTGCCAGAGAGCAATGGAACGGAGTATTCTGGGTATAAAACTTGTGGACCGGGTTAGGAATACAGTCATCCGTTCCAAGACGAAAGTAACAGACGTCACTTGGAAAGCTGCCACGCTGAAATGGAACTGGGCTGGACACATCTGTCGCATGTCAGTCGAAAACTTGGCCAAACTGACCACCCAATGGGTCCCACTTAATGGCAGACGACAACACGGCAGGCCCAGGCGGAGATGGCGGGATGAGCTGGACTTATATAAAAAAGATTGGTCCTCTACGGCAACAGACAGAGAGAAGTGGAAGAAGAGTGGGGAGGCCTTTGCCCTGCAGTGGGACACGACAGGCTCATAAAGAAAAAACAACGTTTCCTGAAAATTTTGTTTTCATACTTTGATTTGCCACGGGCGAAAGTTTACTTCTATTGTTAAGTCTATTCCACTGACACTTTCAATTAAACAGCCTTTAAATAAATAAAATAAAATGATGTCTCTAGAGACAAAATAACTTGGTCATATCCTAGAACTACCAAAAATAGAAGTATTTCTTGATTTTTGTTAGTCACGTCATTTGAAGATAGACCTGACACGAGCCGACTGTGCAAAGTACTTTTTCTTTCATGATACAAGTCAGCTGTCACACAAATAAGGTAGAACTTTGTTATATTCTTGTACATATTGTAAATACGGGTACTGGCATTACCTATCCTTAGGTTTTTCCGATTCATGCCTCATTGACGAGTTTTAGTTCTACGTTCCTATTACGTAGGACGCAGGTAAGTTAAGCCGTTAATGAATATCTATAGGCAATTACACACTTTATGTACATACATAGGAGTGTAACAATTACTAGTCGACACCCAACTGTGGCTGTCTTCCCCAAACTTTCGAGTTTCAAGAGCAACATGCAGTTGACATGAACTGCTGTTTGACCGAGACTTTTGTCCTACATCGGATATATCGAGCACATTATGGTATTCCGATTCGGTAAATTCCCAAAATACGTTGCAGTACTTTTTGCAGTTTGGACTTTTGAGCCTCAGTTTAGGATCATATTTGGCGAAAAATATCCTATTGAATTAAGGTGTCACCTTAAACAGTATTATTTGCTTCGTGGTAAAAAAAATGTAAACTGAATCTTGCTTATTTTTTCAGATTCATAATAAGACCGCCTTTTCTTTAATGTGCGAGCCATTTGTATCAATTCAGAAGCATAACTGTGATGGTTTTATTAAAATAAAAATAAAATACCTCTTCAGAAATGAAATCGACCATATCATGGAAGGTCTTGGGCACAGGCAGTCCACATGCAGCCCGCGTGGCTACATAGGACCCAAGTCCGTGGTCGCGGCCTCGTTGGATGTCCGTCGCACGCAGGTCTCCTCCGTTTGTGTTATTGCGCCTATTAAAAAACAAAAACAATGTTTATTGTAGCCAACTTATTACCTTAAATAGGCTATTTTATTTAGGTAGGTACTACGTATGTATCTACACTAGAGAGCAATAGGTATTTCACTAATATTTTAATAGCTCCGAAACTGTCAATAGTACTTTTACGAACATGAAATAATATGAAATCTAATTTTATTTTTACTACAAATAAAGGGTAAAATGTAGGTACTACACAGAGCTTTTGTATAGATTTTTTCTTTTTTCAATAATTCCATCATGAGATATGCACAATTGCGAGAAGCAGTTCTCGTCTCATCTTCCTCACTTTTAAGAACTATTTAATTAATATTTTTCTTATAACAAAGTACCACCAGCCCGATGGTCTGACGACATTGTGAGGGCAGTGGGGAATCAGTGGGTGCGACTTGCACAAGTTCGGCAACAGTGGCATAATAGAGAAGAGGCCTTTACTCAGCAGTGGGTGTCACCGGCTGGATAGAAAGTACTTTGGGGTTTGGATTTGTGCCTGAATCTAAACTACGAGATCCTATTAAGTTAATGATAACAATCCTTCTGTTATATGATCTTTAAACACCATAACAGTGAACATTGTAGTTCTACTTAACTCCCTAAAGCAATGTGGATGTCTTCTAGATAAACAGTCTCAAACTCCGAAATCAACTTTAACTTTTAACTCAAATTTATAATTTCAGAATGATATCAAAACGCCTTTTGACAAGTTAAACAATACTAATAAATTGAACTGTTAAGTTTTGCAATTAAATCGTAGATAAGTAGTGGAATAGTCCAGACAGTTAGGAAAATTAAGGCCAGTGGCACAAAATTAAAATAAGCAGAGGCTAATTTAACGGGCTTATTATATAAAAGCGACTATACCGAGTTAGTATCCATTTGTATGAAAGTAAAACTCGTCAACGAGTGAAACTTGTGATCTCCGGTTTAGAATTATGAGACTCTTCAGATAACTAAGCTATCAACGTTATAGTTATTTATGCAACTGTTGTATAATATGGGGTATTAAAATACGAATGTGGGTTTATCACACAAGGCGAAGCCGAGTGTGATAATAGTATCACATGAGTGTTTTAATATCTAATTATAACAGTTGCATACAAGACTTTATCTACACCCATGATATGAATCCTCTATATTTGTAAACAACAAAATATATATTTTTTTCAATACTATTATTGAACAAAAATGGCGGGATACAACGTCAATTCAAAAATTCGTATAAGTTTTTATTTAAATTACGGCGCTTTGGTAGTGAAAGGCGCGTGCATGACAACGTTCTTTTTTTGAAATTCATAAAGATGCCATGAGAATGTGGCTGTTCGATGAATAAAAAAGGAGTTGCATTATGAAATTTAGTACATTATAATACCAGTTTGGATGATATTATGGTTATTATGACACTGGCTGTTTAAATGTTATTAATAAGCTGTTTCAAGAACTTTTATAGAGGATTTATAGCATGGGTGTAGATAAATATATTTATAATATCGTTAGAAAGCATACAATTCTTTGGGTAGGTATTAAAAGTGGGAAGTAACTTGAAAAATAACAAAATTTTCTCAGTGGCTTCGCACGCATAGACAAAACGTACCATATTTCTTACCTCAGGATGAGAACGAATATATCTCATTGACAAATCTTATTATTCAGCGCCTTAGGCATGAAAAGGCATCACACAAAAATCGTTCGCATATAGTAATATATGTATAGTATCTATCATCTAGTAATAATAAATATTGTCATCACAGACTCCTACATATACTACACTAGATCATAGGTTTCTCGTTTTGAATCCAGAATTCAATTTTGAATGGTAAAAAAACACCAAGAGTTTAACTGCATGCCTGAAAGATGCATGGTGGACTACCACTTCTCGTACTAAGAGAGAACACGTTACAAAAACAAAAAAAGCAGTCGAGCAGTAAATTTGCAATCCACAGATACAAACATAAAAACGAAGTAGTATAATAGCATAAAAATTCGTGGACTATCGTCCTATTAAACAATCGTGTACAAAGAGCCTTTCAGAAATGAATGATGAAAGTTATATCTGTAGATTAAACATTTAAGTCTTTCTGTAACTACTTTGAAGACAAAGATATCAAAGGGCACGGAACTTTTCAATACCGTTCTTATCTAAATTGCTTAAGTATCCAGTAACTAAACTTATTTATTTTTATTTAATAAATCAGGAATCAAATAAATCTATTTGGTATGTGTAGCTATCATAATTTTTTCACGCGTAGTTACATTTCTGTTAGGCGTGTAGGTAAACTTTGCAACTATGCGCGATAAAATAAAATTAATACGGGCGCAAAATTCATTAACATGTAGGCGTGTTACGCACTGTTTGGCTTCGAATAGTTTTATATTAAATTTGACTGACAAGTTATCAATTAGCACTACATTAACCTAGCGGTAATGTAAACAAAGCCTTTTTGCCATAAATACACATTTTTGCATCACGGTCACGAAGTCGACAACAAATCGTCTAAAATAAAATTTTCTCATCATAAAAATGGTTGTGCCGGTTAAAGATAATGCATAACCCCTTTGTTTATGGTGCTCTGTCGGCTAAATTACGGCTTCAGTTTGTCGGATCAAACCAGCTCGAAAGCATAAGGTACCTAACTACATTTTCCGCGTTTTGTGTCAAATCAAAGGCGACAATAGGAACTTTGAAGTCACTTAGATGTTTGTAATTCTATCGTATATGAGCCTGTAAGCATGTGTTATATTATACCAGAAACAAGAGCCAATTACCTTTGATGTGATAATACTTTGATTACAAAACTACGTATATAATATTCAAAATTCCGCAGTATGCGACCTTGATTTCGTTCCTCAATCCATGATTTCACATAGCATAACTTTAAGTTTATAGACATTTCAATTTGAGACCGTAATATCATCGCAGATTGGTATAAATATTAATGAGGCTATAAATTTCCCTCGTATCTTCCATGCAGTAAAACTCAGCACAATTTTGGCGACTGTTTTCGTCGTAAATCATCGGCGGCCATCGTTAACCCTTCTTTTCTTATTGTAGAAGCTTATTTTGAATATTTATTCCGTAAGTTCCCGTCGCAATTTTGTCTCTTTCGTATCCGATGAGACGTACTTTCAATACTGAACGCTGAAGTTCCTTGTTGAATTAGTTTGGAGTGAAAAGTTTTTATTAAATTCGAAAGTAGGTTTGGCTTACTTAAAAAGGAATTGAGTTATTTCTAAATCCCAGAACTGGTCACTGAAACCTTGTTCTTGTGTGGCGAGTCCTCTTGCCAAGTCATCAAAGGTGTTATCAAGCTCGAGCAGTAGAGGTCTGTTGAACCAGTCACTTAAACGAACGGAGTTGAGCACACGGCGGTTCTCCGATATTAGCCTGGGAAAAATTACACAAAATGTTATATTATAATAATAATACTGCCTTGTTGGTCCAGTGGTCGTACAGTGCGACTGCCGAGCAAGAGGCCTTGGGTTCGATTCCCAGGTCGAGCAAAATGTTATTGAGTTTTACTATGAAATTCTCGGCAGCTGCAGTCTGGATGTGTATAGTTGATGGCAATAGGCTTGCCCCTATTACGTGGGACCTAAAACATACCGGGAAAACGTGGGTATACATAGTACACCTCTGCCTAACCCTTCGGAAATGACAGACATGATGGTATACACATACCATCACGCCGTTATCTTATAAAAATACTATAAAATATACTAAAGACTATATTTATGCACTTGCTTAATCGAGGTTACTAACTAATGATATAAATAACAGAGACAGTTAATTAATATTTATCTAGAATACCAATATCCAATATTGCAATTTCCTATCTCAATTATATTAATAGTCAATGAGAGAGTCACGTGTTCCATATACGGCGAATTTAGAATTACAACAATAAATGTTGTAATAGTAAACTGTTTGATGTGTAGTAGAAGAATTGATCTCAATAATAATTGCACTGTATAGATATTTGTAGAAGTGTGTGTGTGTGTGTGTGTGTTCGTGTCTCTGTGTGTGTGAGTGTACTTACTTCAAGAAACCGCGAATCAATGTGTGGAAGTGTCTGAAGGCGGCGGTGGCATGTTCATCCAATACTGAAGGGTCTACTCCAGGATTGTAGTCATTCACGAAGCCGTAACGGTTCGGGTAGATCAGCTTGTTCTTTACCATGTTCTCCGTGCCTGGCGATGAAAATAATGTTTACTGCAGAATGAGCGTTAGTCTTCCACCACTTAACTATCTGTCTGAAGTAATGAAACAGCTGAGTGATTTTGGATGTAAGCGTTTTCTAGTAGTGATAATCTTTGCTGTAAAAAGTAAAAGTACCTACAAAATGCCTACCGATCTAAGAATCATGTTTATTAAAACTCCTCCATTCCCGCATTTTGTTTCAAATAACATCAAAAGATA
Source organism: Craniophora ligustri (assembly GCA_905163465.1). Lineage (NCBI taxonomy): Eukaryota > Metazoa > Arthropoda > Insecta > Lepidoptera > Noctuidae > Craniophora > Craniophora ligustri. Next base: position 7,787,224 of record LR990965.1, on the reverse strand, counting down.
ACCTGAACACATACGTGGTTTAACATAAATCCTGTATTATTTCGAATACGCAGATTATCGAATCGGTAATGGAGGTGGTTTACCAAACTTTTGAGTACGTCCAAACATTATTATATGTGGGCACATTAAAAACAAACAGCAGGAATCCAATAGATTAATGGATGTCAATACGACATAATATCACAGTTGGTAACCATTTTGATGAGAAGATTACGTAACATGGAGATAAAGTTCATGAAACAAATCTGTATTTATATAATGAGCATACCACAAAAGTATAAAAGTCTTACCTAGTAAAATAGGAAGATATTCATAATAGTTGATGTGTTGAAACTCAGCGATGTGGATGCGTCTGGCTTCCTGGTAGATAGTTTCATCGTTCCAGTGAGGGTTAAGGTGCGCCAACGCATCAGCAATACGATTGTGTTCACGCATCAAGATCACTTGAAGAACCGTCAGTTGAGGGTTTTGGTTCACTCGGATGTCACCTGTAAACAAATAAGAAAGGAATTATTTTATCCTGCTACGTAATACCTGATAGCTCATATCGTGGTAAGAAGATAAGTCAGTCAACACGTTAAGTAGCAAGTTTTATTATAGTGTAGTGCAGTTCTTATTAATATTTCGCTATCTAGGGAGGGGACTGGATACGTCGTATTCAAACCGATTTAAAAACTGCCTTCCCCCTTGACCTTAACGTTGAAACACATGGAACAAATTTACTACGACCCTGACGTGATTAATTATCCATAAGTATGATAAATAAAAGTAATCGTTATATTATTGATTATTAATCAATTACCGTTATTCATAAGTACCGAGCACGTTGTCACAATTCTTTGAAAACAACATGAACAATATTATCAATTAACTTGAGGCTTTCACGGAAGCTTTTCTATTTATATAAACTTCTCGTAGTTTATTTATAGGAGGCCAACTTTAATTGGAGACAGCTTCAATAGGGCAACTTGCGTCAAATTGCCCTCGAGAACGTTATAAGAAAAGATCAAGTGGATTTTCCCATTAGTATTCAAACGGCATAAGGTTATGTAGGAGCCCATAGAAACGTCAGTTTCCTTGAGTATAACAATCTTGTCAGTATTACTAAGTGGATTATTGCAAACCCCTCGCAGCTTTACAACTTTCTGCGGTTAAAGATAAAAATACTTATGATACTAAAATTAGCTAACCTTTTTAGAACTAATTACTAGGGTGGTTTTTACAGTTCGATATTGAATGTAAGCTTTTATTTACTGTTTCTAGATTATTACGTATTTTATTCTCGTCTGCATTTAATGTATTTTAAATCTTCCTATATCCATATTATTATTGTTTGAGATGTGCGTGGTTTTAATATCATTGAGCCAAAAAGGTATTGACCTAAAAAGGTAAGGCATCTAATGAAAATTCATAAAGTCTTTCATAAGGACACTTACCGGTCAAGTAGCAGGGTTCAGAGGGTGACTGAGCGGACTCGCAGGTAACGGTGACATTAGGATCCTGTGGGGGCCACTCCCGACCTCCCCTCACGGCTGTTAGGAGACGACCTCCTCGTCTCGCTCGGATAGGCTCGGCCTGAGCAGCACTGCTGCCGTAGACCAAAGACAGATCCATATATGCTGTGACTGTTGTTATCTAGTATAAAAAATATATTCAAATTTTAATAATAATAATTAATCAGTATCACCGCTGTTAACGTAATTAAACGTTTCCAAACTTTTTAATGTTAACACCAGGTCAAACAATGCCTAAAGCTTTTTCTCGGTAGGTACCTAAAGTGTCGAGCAAAAGTTGGTACTTATTTATTGCCTTTGTATCAGTACGAGTTTACAACACAAAATACAAATTACGATCTTCTTAAATTGAAATTAAATTCCAGTTTATGAGTTGTAGATCCTAAATAACAACAATACGTCTCCTTTGGCTGAAATTTAGGAAAATAAATAAGATGATAGTTGAAGGTGATAGGAGTTTAAGGTTTTATAACGTAATATAACTACAGTCATAATCTTGGGCCGAACCCATCCAGCCCAGGGACTGGTTAACGTCTTGGGATCGACTTTTGAAAGTAGAATATGTACTCTAGGGCAAGGATTCTCAAACTATTTTGAGCATGAGATCTCTTTTTTCATTTTCCAAAATGAACTTGATACCAGCCAGACCAGCCAAACTTATCATCAAAATCAGTTTTCGTGTATAACCGACTCCTGGGAAACAGATTTAGACCCCAAGGAGTTTAATCTCGATAAAGAATCAAGTCAAGTTTTGGGAATTCTTACTCCAGTGAATATTGACACAGAACGAGTGTTAAGTCGATACTGTTCACGACAGCCTTAAATCATCTCGAAATTCTCATCATATTTGACTTATGTATTTTTTCACGGAAGCTATGCCTCCGGGATGTGGCAAATCTATTTACCTTCCTTTTTCCTTACTGTTCATTATCCTTTGGGAAAATATCATGACACAGTAATACCGACGTGGTTTTACCAAATAAAACATTGCTATTCTTCAGTTTGGGATTTCTTATTACATATTTATGTTCCTATTACATTCAAAAATAATATGCAGATCCAAAGTGTTCTTCAATCTCTGCGTAATATAAATATTATTAAAAAAATGTTTAACCCAATATAAAAATATTATTCTGAAACATCATGTGGCTGATAAGACGAACATACAAAGTAAATTATATTTTGCATTAAGTAAAAGGGCTAATATTTGCGATCCATTTTTTGGCTAAGAAAAAACAATTTTTTTTTACTAGGGTGTTAAAAGAGGCTATCTATATATTGATCTTTAACGTATATTAATAAAACTTGTATGTGCTATACCTACATAAACTAGATACCCAAATATACGAAGGCTATTCCATAAATTAATTTCATGAAGCCTATGTTTTAAGTTGATTTATGCTAGAGTCTTACTGGGGCTACCAAGTGGAAATTTTGTCGAACCTTATTCTAATCGTGACTGACTTGTTATTTTGGCTTCTTCTACTGAAACATTGTATTTTTGCAAACATTTGCAAATCTGATAGTCCAAAAAATCAACACCTTTAATTGGAGCATAAAAGCTATTAATGGTATTAACATCTCCTCCATTTTGAAACTCTTTGAATATTTTTTTTTAAACTAATACATTTGACAGTTAAGAGCACAAAGACTACAAACCCTAGAACCTAACAAAAACTAGAAAGTAGGTCGGTAGCTCTACTCTCAACGCCCTTACGCACCTTGAAACACAAATATAAGTAAAATAGACCCAACTCACCGGTTCTGCAGGAGCATTTGGAGCTGTACATCCTCTATCTCTAGTGGTGCCGGTCCTCACGAAGTTCATACACTTAGTCCCTAGCGGTCCGTGAACGGGATCATCAGGAAGAATAAGCAATGGCGCACACATTGGGTTGAATGCTGCGTCAGGAGCTAGCTGGCCATTGTCATCGCAGCATGTGATCACGTCCTTATCTATTCAAAAGAAATTTAAATGGTAGATAATTCTTTTGTTGGATTGCATGATTTATGTCGTTACTGATACAAAAAGCTTAAGCTTAAGAGCCTTATTTCAAAATGCTTACGAAAAATTTATTAGATTATTTGTTTGTGTTATTTGGTCAATAAAATAAGATGGCAATAGCTAGGATAATATCAAATTTTGCTAAAAGACACCAAGTGAACACTTTGAAATAAGGATTAAATCGCCCTGAATTATGCTCAAACTAGGAATCCAAAAATAAATTTGCTTTGAAACTCACGTACGAATATATCGTAGGCAACGTAATATACTCATGAAAACACGTTAATATCTATCAGTATTAAAATTTTGATCTAACATATAGCACAAAAAAAAATGTATTCTTACAAAAAATATCACCTTTTTACCGTCTCAAGGCAAAAATAAAGCCGTTTGACGTATATACTTTCGCCCCACTCATGGTTTAATATTAGATCCATTGAATTTGATTGGTCACATTTTGTAAATATTAAATTTGGAGTATTTATGTGTCTCTTTTTCCACATAATATTTAATAAAATCGCGTAGGACTGTGTCTGGCTATACGGTACATGAAATCTCTATGTCAGCGAGTCGCGTCTATAGTAAAGATTAAAATATAAACTGAATTGAATTCCTTCTAAAAATTTTAACACAATATTGACAACGGAATAGGCTATTCCATAGAAACGACGATTTTTATATTTTTATGCACATTGTAGGATTTTACCTATAAATATTTTCCAAAATGCACTTATTTCTTTTTGAATTGGTAGGTTTAAATAGACTCGAATACTCAAGAATATATAGAGCACTAATTTTGATCATCCTGTGCTTAACCCCTCCACCACCTCCCAGTCTGTAGTATTAGATATAAACTATAAAACAAACAACATTTTTTGCCAAATTCAGACACCGCCAAACAATGAAATTGTACAAATTATTTTGTGCATAGACTTTTTCCTTTCCGGATATTGCTGATCCATCTTATTTGTACAATAGATAAGGTTTTATTAAATCGCGTCTATCGATGTCAACGGCATTGAGTTGATCAGTCAAACGTAAAGGACGTGCCTTAGGTGACAAAGAAAATTGTATCTCGGCGAAGAAATGTCCACCATTTTTATCAAAAATATTTTAGATTAATATTTCGTTCAACTTTTAAAAATAGCCACTCTCTTATTTTTAATTAGTCAAGAATAGGATTCTCGACTAATTAATTAGCATGCAGCTACGAAAATACGAAACTACGAAATTTTTCTCATCTTCACCAACGCGTTGATGATGAGATTTAATGAGTAAGATTTAATGGGAAATGTACGGTAGCGCCATTGATTTTATATTTAGGCAGACGTTTTTTGACCCCGAACAAGAATCCGTTTCTTGTTTTTAATTTCAGCTTAATATTAATTCAAATCAAATTAACATAGCTACGGTGTTCTTTTAGGAAACGGGATATGTTATTAGCTAGGCGTTACCGTAATTAACTATACTTTATATTTTGATTTCGTACACAGCTACGTAAGTAAGTTAGATATTTATACTTTATGTATATTGTTAGCTCAAGAGATATTTGGCAACATAAGGTATCACACTAAAAGGCAGAGCATCATGAAATTGCCTTCAGCTAGGATTTAAATAAACTACTTAACAGGCGTTAAGGTCGCAAACTGAAAAAGCTATGAAACTCCACTTAAAGCGTTGTTTCGGAGAGCTGGAGTTATATTTTTAATTACAAATTTACCAGAAAGAAAAGAAAGAAATATATAATTTATTTAAAACAAACACAATGCACACACACAAAAATAAAATATAGCAACCTATCAAACGCATATATATACTGTCTATTCAGACACAAAGGAAGTGTTTCTTTTTGTAGTAAAATGATGAATTTCTCCAATTAAAATCAATATAATTAAGTTTAGGTTAGGCTACAACGTTCTCGTATGAAGATGACAAGCGGAATGTTCTACTTATAATTTTACAATTTTAATAATTTACAACCAACGTCATTAAGAAGCGCCTGATGATAATTTACGAAAGTCACAAAGTATCAACAACATGTTGCTTTAAGAAAACGTAAGGCGCAGCCGAAACATCTTCCCGCCCGTTGAAAGGCTTGTCTTTCAACAACGTAAATTTTCCGCTGCAGGTAGAGGACACAGCTTGACTAGTGGTCGACGAATTACACCTCTTGTGGTGTTCACATCGGCAACTCTTGAAATCCCATCGGGGCCAGGGAACAAGCGCGCGACACGACCCAGCCGCCAACATAATGGGGGTATATGATCCTCATGTATGAGCACGAGGTCTCCAATGTTTAGGGTTTTATGATTCGTTTTCCACTTCATTCTTTGCTGCAGCTCGTGTATGTATTCATGCTGCCAGCGTGACCAGAAGTGTTGGTGAATTTGTTGTAGTCGAGCATATCGTTGTAAGTGATTCTCTTTAAGATTTTCCAAATTAGGTTCCGGTAATGCCTTCAATGGCCTTCCGATTAAAAAGTGACCTGGGGACAAGGGAAGGTAGTCATCAGGAGATGAGGAAAGCGGGCACAAAGGGCGGCTGTTTAAGACTGCCTCCACTTGTGCGAAGAGTGTGGTAAGTTCTTCAAAGGTAAGATGGGTATTGCCCATAACTCTCTTAATATGGTATTTAGCGGATTTAACTCCGGCTTCCCAAAGGCCGCCAAAGTGAGGAGCGTGAGCAGGTGAGAAAATAAAATTTATGTTTTCATGAGTTGCAAACTCCGTTAAGGCCATATTATTTGATTTTAAAAAAGCTCCTATGTCTTTAGCAGCAGCCACAAAATTTGTACCGTTATCACAGAATATTTCTAATGGCTTGCCACGTCGCGAAATAAATCTGCGTAAAGTCATTATAAAGGCGTCTTTGGTGAGGTCACTGACCGCTTCCAAGTGAACACACTTATAACGCAAACATACAAATAAACAAAGATAACATTTAAGTATTCTGGCACCCTTGCCTTTACGATTAATTATATAAAAGGGTCCAGCAAAATCGATTCCTACTGAAATAAACGGGAAACCTGGCGTCACACGTTGACTAGGTAGATCACCCATTTTAAGATTTAGAGTTTTGCCTCGGACTCGACAACATCGCACACAGTTATGCACGGTGCGCCGAGCTAGCCGTCTGCCATTTATTGGCCACACTAATTCCCTAATCATGTATAGCAATAGCTGCGGACCGGATGCATGTGGCGTATATGCTCACGTTCAAATATAAGTTCAGTCAGATGGTGAGAAGAATCAAGTATTATTGGGTGTTTCTTTTCAAAACTATAAGTTGAAGAATTTAGTCGACCACCGACCCTAATTAATTTGTTTTCATCTAAAAAAGGTGATAAAGCTAAAATTTTACATTTATTACTCAAAGGAACATTTTTAGATAACGCATTGTATTCGTTTGGAAAGCATTCATACTGAGATATACGACAAAGATAATAAAATGAGTCATCCAACTCGGCAATCGTAAGAGGCAAAACCTGTTTGTTATCGCGATTACGAATGTTAAAACAAAATCTTTTAACGAATGCAACTATTTTTATGAGCTTATTTAAATTGCAGTAGTTTTCAATATTTATTATAGGTTGTATTATATTGGTATTAAGGTAAGTATTTATTTGAATTTGATATATTGTATTATTGGTAATATTATTATGTGAACCTAATGAATTTTGTATTTTAGATGTTTTTGTTTCAGATGCAGACTTCCCCGGGAGCTTGTTCGATGAACTTATGGTAAGTGGAGTGTATTTTTTATTAGTAAGAGGTAAGTATTTACGTTTGTTAGTAGTTTTAGATACATTTTTAATTTCAGGTACGTCACTTAATTCACTTGAATTTAAAACGGGCCAATCATTTTCAGATTTTGTTAAATAATTTGGGCCTGACCACCACAGACTATTTTTTACTAACTGTGAGGCATTGATGCCTCGTGATATAAGGTCAGCGGGATTCATGTCTGTGGGGACATGTCGCCAGGACAACGAATCCGTGAGCTCATTTATTTCAACCACCCTGTTGGCAACAAAAGTTTTGAGTTTGGTTGGATCACCCTTAAGCCAAGCAAGTACTACGCTCGAGTCACACCAATATACGATTCGTGATGGTCTGTAACGAATAGACTGCGTGACACTGTGACATAATTTGGCTGCTAGTAACGCTGCACACAGTTCCAATCGTGGTATGGTCATGGGATTTATACGAGCAACTTTGGACTTCGCACACAATAGTCTAACCATGAAGTCACGATTGTTTTCCGAGCTCCTTATATACAAACATGCTCCATAGGCTCGCTCCGAGGCGTCGCAAAATGAATGAATTTCTATTATTTTTGGCGAATTACACAATACTCTTCTTGGAATTTGGCAATTTAATAAAGAATTTAAATTAACTGAAAATTCTAACCACCTTTCTTTTATTTCCTGAGGAATGTCTTGATCCCAGTCTATTTTTTGCAACCATAAACTTTGTAGCATCATTTTAGCTTGAATAATACAAGGACTTAAAAGCCCTAGAGGGTCAAATATTTTAAATGCATTCGATAATATATGCCTTTTTGTTATTTTATCATTATGGAATTTTGTTTGAACCGGGAAGTTCAAAATATCAGAATTAGGGTCCCAACCTAGGCCCAAGGTGCTCGACGCTTCACTTAAGGTTAAATTGTCTTGCACATTTAAGGATGAATTTTCGAAAAGAATTTTTGAATTTGTTTTGAATTTACGCAAATTAAAACATGCTGTATTTAAGGCTTTAGATATAGATATTTGGATGTCACGTAATTGTTGCTCATCATCACACCCGGTGATTAAATCATCGACATAAAAATCGCGCTGAATTATTGTTTTGATAGTTTCGTCCGCACATTCCCCGCCCACCTGCCACAGACAACGTGTGCTCAAATAGCTCGCACTTGTGGTTCCATAAGTAAGAGTATTCAATTGCATTGTTCTGACGGGCAAAGACTCGTCTTCTCTCCATAATATCAACTGTAAATTTCTAGAAGATTCATCTACAAGTAATTGTCTGTACATTTTTTCAATGTCTCCTGTTAATAAATATTTATATTGTCTTGCTCTTATCAATATGGAGAAAAGAGAATCTTGTATGTTAGGGCCAGCAATCAGAATGTCATTGACGGATAGACCAGAAGATGTGGGGACTGATCCATCGAAAACGACACGTAGTTTAGTAGATTCGCTGTTGTCCTTAAATACAGCATGGTGGCACAAAAAATATGAGGGGAATGGTTTTTCTTTAGGAGCTACAGACATATGTCCTAGTTGCTCATATTCTTTCATAAATTGAATATATTGGTATTTTAGTTCAGGATTTTTTCTAAAACGTGACTCTAAATTTAGAAATCTTTTTTTTGCAGTATTATAAGATTCACCTAAGTTATTTGGAGAACAATTAAGAGGTAACTTAACCTTAAATCGTCCATTGTCTAAGCGGACTGTATGTTGCAAAAAATGCCTTTCGCAGACTCTGTCACTTTCACTTAGAATGGGCTTGTTTGGGATTTCTTCAATCTCCCAGAGTTTTGTGAGTAAATTTTCAATATGAGATTCGTTATGAGTGTCTTTAGACTTATTTATCATGGTATTGTTGCAATGTACACTATCTAAGCTATTTATTGGTATGGGACCGGCTATCAGCCAGCCAAATTTGGAATTTTGTAACTTTAGGTTATTGAAACCTAGGGAAGATTGTTCGCTTCCTAGGACATCCCAGAAGAGATCAGACCCAATCAAAATATCAACCTCGGACGGCTCATAAAAGTTTGGATCTGCTAATTTTATATGTTTTGGAATTTCGAATTGAATTTTAAATCTATTTTTTGGTAATTGACCAGTTAACTCATTCATAACTAGTAAATTAAGCGTTACATCAAAGTTTTTATAAATAGATTGTAACTGAGCAATACAGCTTTCTTCTACTTTATAAGACGGATGATTCCCGATGCCAATAACACTAAGGCTAGATATAGGTATTGACCTTAGTGACAATCTGTCTCTTAAAGATTTCGTAATAAAACTAGCCTGACTGCCACAGTCTAACAATGCCCGTACTGTTTCACACTTATTATTAACGGGATTATGAACTTCAATTAAAGCAGTAGATAAAATAACTTGACTACAGTCGTAAGCTGACGAGTTCACGTTTATTGAATCTACTTCTACGTGGGAATGATTGTTAGTAACAGACAGATTAGTTTTATGCAACAACCGGTTATGTTTTTGTTTACATTCAGGGCATGGACCAATACCACATGAGATAGCAGGGTGCCCCTGTTTTAGACAATTTGAGCACAGCTTATACTTAGATACATCTGACCATTTTTCCTGTAATGTTTTATTTTTAAAAGTGGTACAGTCATATATTTTATGATTTTGACCACAAATTATACAAACAAATTGATTAGAATTTTCTTTGTTAACGTTCGTAAATGATTTTACAGTATGTTGTTTTTCAGGTCTATGATTATGATTTACAGGTGTACTTGAATTATAACGAGTTTGACCTTGAGAGTCCTTTTGGTTATTATTATCATTTTTGTTCCTATTTAAGGCTTCAAGTACATCGGCGCGATCTACTAGAAATTTTTTAAAGTTTTCTAACGTTGGAATGCTATCAAAATTGTTTCTAAACTCCTCCCACTTTATTAGCGAACGACTATCTAGTTTGGATGTTAAATTAAATACTATGATGGTATCCCAATGCTCAGTCGGCTGTCCTAAACTAGCCAACGCCCTTAAATTTTTTGTTACATGGTCAACTAAAAACCTTAGTGACCTCTCTGATTCTTTGTTAAATTGCTGAATGTTGAATAATGAATTTAGGTGGTGGTTGACAAGTAACCTTTTATTATCGTATCGGTCACATAATAATTTCCAAGCCTCTTTATAATTTTGAGAAGAAACTTCAAGATTGGAAATTATTCGTGCCGCTTCCCCTTCTAGGTATGAAATTAGGTAGTGGAATTTATGTACTGATGTGATTTGCTTATTATCATCAACTAAGCTTAAAAATGTATCCCTGAACTCGAGCCATTTAAAATACGCACCATCAAATTTTGAAATTTGTATACGTGGCAACCTAACACCAGAATCATGAGGTTCATTTCTCGCTTCACGACTACTTTGCTTGCAACTATCCAATAAATTGTTTGCAATGGCAAGTGCATTTACCATTTCATATTCAATTTTTTCCCGCTCCTCAAGCTCTGATGATAAGTTTCCACTATTTACGACCTCAATCTGACTTTGCAACTCATCAAACTTAACCGATAACTGCTCAAATTTACCATGTTTAATACTTAATTCAGCAATTTCTACATTTGTTAAGGCACCTGAAGGTGATATTTTGTCTAAATAATTTTTAAACTTGGTAATTTGGCCTTTGATTGAGCTACGCCGAATGGATAACTCCCGTAATGTTTTAGATTCAGTGTCTTGCATGATTGGACAAATAAGTTTGATAATGAAAGCAACAATAACAATTACGGGCAACCAAACGGAATAACAAAACCGTATACGTATGAGCGCACTATTTTCTCATCTAACTATTCTAAAATACAACAAAAGAATCTCACGCCCCTCAATCCGACGACACCCGCCGACCAGGAAACCGGATTCGCGCCGAGAAGCACGAAAGATAAACTCTGCTCGTACTCCCGCGCGGCGATGGCGTGATGTTTCAGAGTAATAAATCTGGAAATTCCGGCGAATCACGTCAAAACTGAGAGTGGCTAGTTATTTTTCCTAGAATTGCGTAAGAAAACCAAATGTAGGTAGACTGAGAACTCAAAGAAAAAAAATATACCTGCAATTATCATTAATTTTATATTGAATTTGAAGAAATGGAATTTAGTTAAATTATTAGTACGATAATATTATATATGATAGATAATTGCGCAGTATTTCTAGATTAATTTGGTGGCAAAATTATAACAAATTTATTAATTATTTCAAGCCGTTGGTGTAGGCGAACCTAAAATTTGAAATTATGGCACAAGTGGAAGGCAAATTTCTTAAACCTTACACCGATAAGATTAGACGGGATTTAAGATGACTAAGTCTAGGATGGTAAAAATTGGTAAAAGTTGAGGAAGGAAGGTCACTTAACTTATGCTGATCCGCTGACCGATCCACGAGAATATAACCTTTGTTGCTGTTCTTCAATAATCCTGGGTTGATACTTAAGTTGCACCAATGCTCCAGACTGATTAGGACTTCTTCTTGAATTTACCGAACGAGTTTTGGCCTTAAGTGGTCTCGATGAACTCGCAGGTGAGCTGGTTCGACGATCAAAATTTTTCGTGAATTTCGTGCCGTGCCCACCCGGGGGCGCCAAATTTATGTCTATTCAGACACAAAGGAAGTGTTTCTTTTTGTAGTAAAATGATGAATTTCTCCAATTAAAATCAATATAATTAAGTTTAGGTTAGGCTACAACGTTCTCGTATGAAGATGACAAGCGGAATGTTCTACTTATAATTTTACAATTTTAATAATTTACAACCAACGTCATTAAGAAGCGCCTGATGATAATTTACGAAAGTCACAAAGTATCAACAACATGTTGCTTTAAGAAAACGTAAGGCGCAGCCGAAACATATACATAGTTATGTTCGCTAAGTAATCACGCGGTATCACGAAGTTAAAATAATCAGCGTATATTATAACAGTAATTAATAAATTAATTTTCAGTATTTTTATGATGAATACTATAAATGTGTATAAAACATTATTATATTTTTTTCTCTTGCATTATATTAAATGGAACTAATACAACGAGTTATTCTGTAGATAAAACACATACAAAATTGCACACAATGAACAAGGTTAGTAACACACACAGGCACACTTAAACTTACTGTTACTCGAAGAATACGCTGTGGGGAAATAACCATAAAATTATTATAATTTTCAGATATGATTGTAAATAGAAACTTATTGAAAGAAAAATACTTTTTGACGAATTTATTGCGGTGTAATTATATTATTTAACACGATCCTTTTGAACATTCATGGCCGGATAGACTAACATTAATCCATATTGATATGTCCAAACGAACCACATTGCCATAGATTGTTCACTCGGAAACCAAATATTTACTTATAAGTTGTATTTATTCGACACCGTTTATTATCGCTTCCGTTCTAATGTTACAAAAGTTCACAAAACGTAACATTGTTTGAACGAAATCCGATAATCCCAACGTAAATCTACGCCAGGCCCTTTGTACACAACCCTAATGTACAAATAGGTAACAAATAAACTTTATGTTACTACGAAAAAGAAATTATATTGAGAAAACTTACGGGACTGGACTACGCCGGCTGTGAGTGACATGTCGTGGGTTACTATTTGTCCCCATTGTTGCGTGTTGAGATTCCACATGAGGTCGACCACTTGGTGGTCGGGGAACAGTTGATAACTGACGGCTCTTGCGTTCGGTAGAGGACGACCAGAATAAGACCGGGGCATGGCGCTTACACCTGTAAAAAGACTGATTAATTAACAAATAATTTGCAGCGTGCGCTCTAAAATAATCTTGGTTGCTCAAAAACTACATATGACTACGTTCAAACTATCAGGAATTATTCAAATTAAGTAACTATAAGAATTACGCTGTTTTGAATTACAGGTATTTCTTATATATAAATATAGTGTAAGTATTGGTTTTGTTCCAGTATTATGAAAGCGTTAAGAAAAAATTGTGTGTATTATTAGTGTAAATAAAGTATGTATTGTCATTTACCATCAGCGTAGTTATAAGCAGTCATTCTTCCATAAGGCGTCTGGGGCATGCCTATCACAGGATTCTGTAGGTTATTGCAGGAGCCATCGATAGACCTGTAACGGGACTTGGGGCAGAAGGGCGGTGACAGTCCACAAGTTTGAGTAGCCGGGTCGTCCGAGGACCCTAGCGGTGGAGGCGGGTTGCTGAAACTGCATTAAAGCTGTATTAGTAATTCTTAGTCTTACTGTACCTCTATACAAGTGGTGCAACTATTGACTTCAACGATTTAATAAAACTACAAATATATTATAGGATTGTTATTTTCAGCTGACCATTGACATGCACATTTACATCGTAATCTAACGTACCGGTATATTGTAACATACGTATAAACTGATATGTTACCGTAAATACTGGTATGTTAGGATCAACCGATGCTGATCAATTGACAGATTTATATCATCCTATATAATGAAAAGTCATAGCTTCCTATGAACGTTAAAGCCAATAATTTGTTACTTATCTAGAGGTGAAACATTTTCGGTTAGTAATTAAATAAATTAATTTAAATTAATAAGATTTATAAACATAATTATGTAAATTCATGCACCTACATTAGCAACAAAATACATTGAATACATAATATACGTATAACAAATCGTCTACATCGTCTTCAACCTTTAACGCGTTGAGAAAAACTTATTTACAATCTACGCTTTTCCAGAACACCGTGCAACTAGAATCTTACACACAATGCAAAACAAATTCCTAAAGTTTGCTCATTGAAAACTCTAAAATCGTTCCGTGGAACATTTGTAGAGAATCTTTGCGCTAATAAATGCGTAAGGTAATTACAGGGAATCGTAACAGATTCGATTTAGAGTGAAAGCAACAGTTTAGTTTTAGTTACAATATATTACTGAAAATTTCATGTAGAATTGATGTGCGTGTTATAAGATTTTTTATATTTATAAAATTATATAGTTTACACTATATCATTTAAATAGTGTGCAGTATACCTACTACTTTAATGAATGGAGGAGGATATTCAAGATCGTTTTGCGTTTAGTTCAGTATAGCTAATTAAATATTGATTTATTTGAGATGCATTCAAAATTAAAAAAATAAGTTGAACTATATGTAAATTATTAATACAAATGTTTGCCTATCCTATAAGACCTTAGAAAGTTTAAGGACTTATATTATAATAAGCGAATCGTTAAACTATATTAAAAAATCTTTTTTGAAATAGCTTACAATATTCACGATTTCAAGGAATCCGTTATTAAAGCAGTCTTTATAATTACTTTATTCCCACCTAAAATTTGTGAATGTGCCTAAAAGGCTTTACGTGACACTGAAAAATAATGCTCTTTATTCTCACGTTTTACCAAACACGAGATCTTAATAGCGCGAGTACTTACTTATCTCGTCGAGAAATATAACATTATTATACTCATGACGTAACAGTGTGATAATATTATATTTTACATCTATCAAATTATTTTACTTTGTAACTTTTAAAGATGTGTTTCGCAACTTGTTTTTAATATTAGATACATAGGTTGGCGTTTAACATCAATCTCACCTAATGATAAGTGACAATCTGCCTCATAGACCACCTAAGATGCAGAACGCTAACCTAGAAGATACCTTTTCGCTCGTGGCTTGAAGACCCCTAAATTGTACTCGTCTGAAAATACATACTCAGCGAGCTGATCCCATTCGCTGTGCGGATTACAAAACACTAAGCGAAACGCTTAACGTGTTCTTCTCCATAAGACCTACCGTTTGGAACCGTGCAACTAGTTTTTGTCAATTGAAAAGTACCTGTAATATTGGTCTAATTGAAATAAATCATTTGAGTTTGAGCTTTGTCAAAGCATTTCGTATTTAATGACGGAACGGTAAAACTGTATACATGAAATATTGCTATGGAAATAGTAACCAAATGTTATGTTAACAGTAACTGTCATAACAATGTTTCATAAGTTGCATGATAAGGATATTTTTACCTACTTTGTACCTATAGGTTTTCAAACCCATTTCGTACAGTAAATCTTCAAAAGTAAAGACGAAATGTCTACCGCACCGGTATATCTTAATGGACTACAGTCTCTTATGAAAAGCCCCTCGACTAGCAGAGGGTAATAAATTGGTTAATGATTGATATTATAAAACTCCGATGGATATATTTTTTTTAAACTATGTTTAATGTCTAATTCATTCATTTACATTGCAAAAACGGAAAATTACTTGTACACTTTTGTTTGCTATTTTAAAAAGATTTCCAATAATTTAATTACGTATGCATTAAGTAGCTTTGATAGACTACATTAATGTGAAATCTTATAATAAAATGTTAAAATAAAACCTAACAATGTTCATTACGTTTTCTATTTTAATTGTAAATTATACATTGAAATTAATAGAAACATGGTAAATGAATGCTATTTGCTGTCACATTTGATTCAAGTCGTGTGATTCAATTTTAAGCACAAGAAATTACACGCCTATCTCCACCCTTTACAGTTCAACAATTACCTTCAAAATGCCTTTCTCTCTAGTAAATCTCAAAACCCTTATGTTTTGATACATGAAGGATGCTTAATCTAGATGTATTGTTTTTAACCATAATACGCCTTGAATGCAATGTTTTATGCTTGTAGATAATATGAGTTGTATTTATCATCTAAATAAATATTCACTATTGTTATGCTCTATGTAATGTTTATGCTCATCACACAAACATTTGTCCCTACCGGGATTCGAACCGGGAACATAGCACAGAAGGCAGTGTCAACTACCGCTGCACTAATTGGGTCGTCACTATGATTTGTTCATAGCTGCTGGTTTCGAAAAATATAATAAATAAATGAATTGTATAAATATGTGTATATAGCTGATATATTATTCATATTATATTATGTTGTGTTAGTGTCATTAGTTTTATTAATCATATTAGTAGTAGGTAAATCTTTATAGGTTATAAAGATCTTAACAAATGTTAGTCACTTTATTCAGGAAAGCTGAAGAAAACATACACCAATCGACACATTTAAACCTTAATCAGATAAAAATATGTAACAAAATGGAAATAACTGTGTATGTCATTGATGATATTATGCTTTTGCGTTCCTGAAAATGATGTATTAGTGAGTTGTAAGTTAATGACATGTAAAACAAGTAACCTTATTGCGGGTCCAGTGGTGCCGTAGTCAAACGTCGAGCTGTAGACAGAATCGGTGCATTTAAGAATAGTGACGTGCGACATAAATCATATAAGGGCTGGCCATACATGACATTTTATATAACATTGATCCCCTACTCTAAATAAACAGATGTTGCTTAAAAAGAGAGAATCAATATAAAACCTAAACTTTTAATAAACTTCACGCGGTCGCTAAACCCACGCTAAACCTCAGTTTTAATATAACACAAACGGATAAAAGAATCCGCCAAGATGCTTTACAATATATATATTTATCAAAGAGTTTTTACTTTATTTTCATTGTATAAAAAGGTTTGCACTAAAAGTTAATCCTGTATTAGGGGCGTGTGTTTTAACATTCGATCACAGGATAATATTTTTGAAAGTAATTGCTGACTCAAAAATGTCATGTATAGTAAGAACCTTATGCTTGCATTTTTTAATGTTACTCAAGCGGTGATGTAATAGGACTACTCCGAATATTAATTTGAGTAAGTTTTTCGTCTAACATGATTCAGACAAAATTAAACATGTCACAAATCTCCGCTTGAGGACTATCCTAAAATCCAAGCAATAATTAGCAACAGTGCATATTGTCATGTGTAGCAACAAAAACTGTACAAAGATAGGGCAATAGTCAGTCCATTGCAATAAAGAGAAAATTAATCACAATTAGTAGCCTACATTTAGTATAAACCAGAACTTCTACGAATATCCGAATTTAATCAAGTGATTATAGGGCAGTAATTATTATTTGATGCAAGATATTAATATAAATCCCGTTTTGAATTTCATTAAAATAATTTATTCAAATCACGTACTGTGTTTGAAAAGCGTCATAAGAGTCAATTATTCTACAAAAACTCAGCGAAAAATCCTGCCATATCACTTGGTTACCTTCATATATTCACAACTGTAAAAAAGCAGCAATACTTATCTATTGCTGCTGGTAAAACAGTAGAAAATCAAAGGTATGTTCAATGTTCAGTGTATTCTTACTACTAACATTGTTGGTCATTGGAAGAAATGTATTTATTGGTTTTATTGTTAGGAATACTAAAGTGCGGCTGCTGAATGTGAGGTTATAGGTACAATACACAGGTCAAGCAGTTTTATTGGTATATATTAATTACCTTGTCAGTGACTACTTGCATTTAAAATTAAAACTAACTAATTTTGTATTACACTAAACTTTTGCCTACTCCTGCGAGGAACTAGTTTATTCACAATTGACAAAAGAAAAAGTAATATCATAGCAAAAATAGATTAATGACAATTAATTATCTACCACCTATTTCCAATGTCTTACCCAAATCCATTGACGGGTAATCTGGCAGGTGTAGGACGAAATCCGGCAACGCTAGGATATGCGGCTCCAGATCCCGTGACTTGAAAACCAGGTGAATTATCCAGGAAAAATGGCGAGTGATCTGTATTGAAGTAACCTGTTCGGAAGTTGAGGTTAATGCCCTCGATGGCACAGCACAATGCCAGCGTCAAGTATATTGTCGACAAACCCATTGTATCTGCAAAGAAAGAGAATTGCGTTAGCACTGTCTACTTTATAACTCTCTATGACATATAACATGTGGTACTACTAGACTTATATATGATTTCAACAAATACTTTAGGCCTGTTTCATTTTCTTCGAGTTGGCAATTTAAACAAATTTTATGGCATGTATTTCTCTGTCAGATATAAATTGATTGCAATTTATTACAAGCGAATAGAACAAACCATGCATAACCATTCATGTATTATAATGCAAAGTCTACACATATATACCTATAATAAAAACCGAAGTGCAATAGTACTATTAATATTCCCAAAAGTTCAAGTTAATTAATATTCTCAAAAGTCAGAGTCTAGTTCAATACGCAAATTGGTCAAATGCTAATGGATATTCGGCTAAGCCTTAATTGATAGCTGGTGAAATGACTGGCACTTAACACGCAGAAGTCATAAAACAACAGCTCTATAATCTAATATTTCATTATTGTAATCCATACTTCCATGTACTAACTATGTTTGATGGTATGGAGATAGTTTGAGAGTATATATATTATAATTATAATATACATTTAGTGCAAGTAGTAGTAGTAAATAACATCTTTAATGTTAATGACACGCTTAGACTGAAACTAAAACTGAAAAGACCTGAAGCTAGAATTTATATGTTAATGATCATCCAAAGAAGACACCACTTCATAAAGTAAGCAAATTATTAGCAGCTCATATCGTTCGACAGATAATATTATTAGTAGAATTTACCGCTAAATCCATAGCGCTAAATTCTAAATTCTGTTATATAATATATTCTGATGTCCATCGAAGGCTATCCCTAAACCATACTTAATAGATAAATCAGATGAGAACAAAGAAAGATGCGCATCCTCCAAAAAATACTATATAATAGCCTCCAGTGGTTCAATTCCCAGGTCGAGTAAGGTGTTATTGGGTTTTTTCTATGAAATAAGATATAATCGTTCCTTCAGCCTTGGCCTTCACCGGACAGAGGTCATCTACTACTGCAATATTATTCAATAGACAATCGGCATAACGTGAGGATAGTTTTTGTTTATTCGACTTGTCACGCAAGGTATTTAACACTGTCGACGTCGGAAAAGTAAGGTTTAATTATTTTATACATAATATATTGCATAGTGTAGTGTTCTAAGCAGTGGACTGGGAAGCCAAAGATCTCAAGTTCGATGCCCAGGCACGAATATGCAGGATTTCCACACAAATCGTGAGGAAATCATGCATGCTTGAAAGATTTTATCGATGGCGTGTGAAGTCTGGCAACCTAAACTATTAGTGCCGGTTGGTAGACTATATTATGGTGAATCCAGCCTATACGATGATAAGGTCTTTGACGAGAGAGGGAGGAAACGGGTTGATGAGCAACGTGAATTGTACATATTATGTACATCTCACTTATGCCTTTTCCCATGGGGTAGGCAGAAGCTACAGAATGTCACGCGCTACGATCCCTGCATACCACTTTGGCCTCGGCCACATTCATACACCTCGTTTAAAGAATAAAATTATTATTATGTGAAAAATATTATAAATTGTAACGTGAATTGTCTAAAAAAGAGAGTTATTGGTTGCGTAATCGCCCCAACTCGCGATTACATTAATAAATCCCAATGAATACTGAACACACTATGCATTATATACCGAGCATTACAGCTCACACTTCACGGTACATAATCAGCTAACAAACTGCTTTAATAGTTTATACTTCACGCTACTAAATGCAGTTAATTGCCTACACGTTTAGTATGTACGACATGATAATGAGTTTAATTACAACTACATTATGATTAATGTTTGCTTGTCAACTATGATGACTATACAGGGCATTATTTTAAGACTCTCCTTTCAGCACTTTTCAAGCGTGAATGAGTAATTGCTATTTACAGTCACTGAGACAATTAATAGGTATTTAGTTTGGTAGCCAAAAACATAATTATCAAATATGTCTTTGTATTGGACAAAATAATTATGCAGTTTTCATGATGACCATTTAGTGCAGTGGTATTAAAAGCTATATTCTGTGGTTCCATGTTCGAATAGCGGTAGAGGCATATGTTTGTGTAAGGCAAAGCAGGGACATTTGTACCGATATTAATGTTTATATGTATAATATGTCCGGAAATATTTATTTATTTATATGTATATATTTACAAATAGAAAAATATGTATCCGTAACACAAGCCTTGTTGCTTAGCTCGGAACTAGATGGCGCTGTGTCATAATGTCGAATATATTTATTTAAAAATACAGTAATGATATTTTCTTCAATTATAAAAGCGTTATTCGAGAGAATCTCAAAAGAAAGCTCGAAGGAAGTTTCTTAACTAGCTTTTCAACGTTGAGTTTACTTTGAATTTTATAGATTTGCGATTCTTGGTTTACATTGCAAATCTCGGTAAGTCGTGACTCATGAATTCTAGAACAACGTTAAAATTACGAGCTTTAAATGTGTAAATATTAGCCTTAATACAAGTATTAAAATTAATAAAGTAAGCAAGTAGTTACTAGCAAACTATCTCTACCTCAAAAGACCTAAGAGGGGCTTAATTGTGACTAAGCACAAACCTAAAATACATGCAGGCACCTACCTAACCTAAGTTAGTCCGATAAATCATCTGTTAGTTCCGGTGGTCATATAAACAGACACATATGGCTGTATTTAAGAACAGTCAGTCAATCCCAAAAATCTTGATATACAGTTTATTTTTAAATTTTTATTAAGAATGAAAAATTCAACATTTATTTAAAAAATAAAAAAAAATCTTAGCTTGAAATCAGCTAAAAAAATACAAAAAGATTTTATACAGTTTATTCTTAAAAAAATGCCCAATTATCGTAGGTATTGGAGGTCTGATTACAGTGGCATCGTAAAAATACTGATATTCAGCTATATCTGGGTGGACTAGAAGGTGACTATAACACATTTAAGAAAAGGCTTGAAAGAATAAGAGCCTACACAATACTTCTTCATGACAATAATTCCGTTAGGGAAAATGATCAATGTCATATAATGATTAATGATAATTCTGTTTTCATAAAAAACAATCCCTCATTGATTCGCAGCAATTCGATTGTTTTCACGTTCTAAAACCAATGTTCATTGCAAATATATATTTTTTTTATTCTTTGAAGACGGCCAAGTTAACGTACTAGTTGTTCTGATAAAAAGTTAACCTTAATGATAACTTTTACTGTTCAAGCGAATCATATTGCAAACCGTTGATTTAGAGCGTGTCAATTTAAACAACTGCCTATCAAACATAAATTGGTGTTAAAACAACATTTCATTAATGAAGTAGTTTTGGTATTACAACCCAGCAATAAGGCGTACCTAAGCATTTTTATTAATATCATTAGTATTTTCGCATTGGTGTCATCATCAACCCATTAACGTCCCACTGCTGGGCACGGGTCTCCTCTCATTTGAGAGGGATTAGGCTATAGTCCACCACGCTAGCCTACTGCGGGTTGGCAGATTTCACATGCCATCAAGACAAATCTCTAGCATGCAGGTTTCCTCACGATGTTTTCCTTCACCATTTGAGCTTGTGATAAATACGCACATAACTTCCGAAAAGTCAGTGCCTTGGGTTCGAACTCGAGACCTTTGATGTCTCAGTCCACTGGTCACACCGCTAGGCTACCACAGCTCCTCGCATCGGTGTAATCATGTTTAATCTCACTTAGAGATACTTAGGATGTAAAAAGTAACTAATATTACTGTCACATCACTAGTATAATTACGTCACAAACGAAGCGTCAATGCTCGCAATCGTTCCAAATATTTGAAAAACAAATGAACAATAAATTAAGTGAAAATTATACAAACTACTTAGTATGTAGGACTGGCAAATCGATCTACGAACTTACGAGTCTTAAATAGATAAAAAATGCACCTATCCAACGATACAATCGTTTGACAGGTCATCGATTACGGCGAGACACTCAGAAGAAACCAAAATATAAACTAAACGTATTTTCCATGTGCGCGGGTACCAAGAGGCGCCATAAAACACGGTTGAGCGACAAAGGTACGACGTGCTGAGAAATTGCCTGGAAGACGGTCGGGAGCGGTCCAATATGAAGTAAATCGCACCATTTTAGTACAGTTCATTTTTACATCTCATGAACTAAAGTATTAAAAAAATACCGCCACATATTCAACTTACTGAGATGATTCTCATCCAAGCTGAGAACTTGTTTAATGAAACATGATATTAAAATATTAGTTATTATTTAATTCATATCCACATTCATATGGGATCAACAGTTTAGTATAATTATATGAAGACAGACGATAGCTTCGAATGGTATCTTCAATTGTACATGATTTTTTTAAATTGAATATCGGAAAAAACACATTTATTGTGTTATTTGTGAGCCCAGTAAAAAATATATTTTTAGAACCCACTCAATGTCAATAACGGGACTATAAATTTTCTTCATTAAAAAAATAACAACTCTAGAGCACTTTTAATAAATTCTGTATATTCGCAAAGAACTGTAGAAAAATCAAGTTCATAACTTTCAAAGATCGAACAGTTTCTAGTTTTATTGGAAACATTTAGGTATTTAGCCCATGTTGTAAATAAATTTGAAACTAAGTAGATGGTATATTATATTTCTCTCTTTTGAAGTTCAACCCTTCTTGTTATTAAAGGTACATTATTATAATTCATTCCTGTTCTCATAATTATCATACTACCATATAGAATTAAAATTTGTATTAAAAACCGTGGTTTATTTAGAATACAAGTATCATAAATCAATCATTCTAGTTCGATAATGATAAGATGTAAATTTAAACCTTTAATGATCGCAACTATCGGTACAATTAAATTCGATCTCAAATATTCACTAGGAGCTTGGTGAGTTGGTGACCTACATACATACACTCACGCATTTGTCTCATGAGGGTAGGCTAAAAATATAGAATGCCACACGTTACGATTCCTGCGTGCCAATTTGGTTTCGTCCATATTCTTACATCTTGTCAAAAATGCACGCCGCCGCTGGTTAAGAGTACCTACTCCGCATCTAACCTTTTCGAAGGAGTTCACCACGGTGAACTTGACCTATATTTTCGGTAACTAATAAATTTACTAGCTCGGTTAGTGTTTTCATGTGCTTCAAGGCCAACATAAACACGACTACGCCTATTCATTTGTTTACGCCTATGCAGTAAACAGAATAGTTTATAGCCCCATAAGCGGAAACCTGGAGGCAGTAGTTACATAATGCATTACGTTTGTTCAAGAACCATAAGGTTTGGAATCCTTAGAAGAGCAATTGAATATTATTGAAAATACCCCTATGTCATACACGGGTCAAACAATAAAAAAAAAAACAATCATTCACTACGAAGTAAATAGAAAAAAACTTAAACACAATTAATAGTAACATGCTAGAAACGTGCTGTCATTACACACGAAATATTTTATCAGCCTTCGATATACATATGTACCTTCTGCAGTATTTCGTATTGGAAAGTTAACAAAAAATTGAAAAACTACAAATCAGTTGCAGGTATGTATTACTCGCAATTTAAGGAATTGCCAGTAATATAGACACTACGGGCACACGATACTAATAATTTAAAGTTAAATTTTCATCATACCAGCCAAAAGAATATCTATTATTAAACAAAGGTTCCCCCTGTTGATTTTTACTATGACGCAAAGACCATGTGGCCATGTACATACATGCCACCTGCATTGAACGACTATTTCAATTTGACTTACCAAAAAAAAGTTAAGCGCAAAGCTTCCGTACTGTTTCAATGTTGAGTGATAACAAAGTTGAATGTACTTAGAACGATCTCCAGCTGTCTCCCAAAGGTATTCTTGCAAAATTGCAGGTAACGTGTCACGTGTCAAAAGAACGACAGTGAAGTAATAGAGCTCATCCCCTGTAATTGGGATGGTTTCTTGTTGTTACTGTCAACCAGAGCCTAATATAGCCCTTGGATTTCCCAAAACGGAACGGACGACTAACCTTAGGAATAAAACTGCAAAAGGTCCAATATAGTAGCTACATCATTAAGGTGTTTCTAAATTCCTGTATAATTTGCAGGGGCGTACTAATTGTAACGCTGATTAATGCAGTAGATTGGCTATTAACTTCTATTGGAGAATTATTCAATCCTTAATCATGCCGAACAAACCACTTCATAACCTTAACACCTATGACTGAACTTTGAAATTAGACATAATTGAAAAATAAAACATAAATAAAGGTATATTATCTTCAAAGACATATTATTTCCATTAATTATGTAGCTAAGTCGATATCCCAGACCAAGAATGAATAATGTATTTCTGCAATCAGTACTTTTAATCCGCGGTAAACTACTATTGTCAAGTTCAGGATTTCAAAGGGAAAACTACTTAAGAACTGGCTAGAAAAGCATTTAGAACTTTAGGACAAGGGATAGCGTGGTGAGAGAATAATACTGCTCAAATCCTATTGTGATATACAGAAGAATTTATACAGTGTAAAATGGTTTTGTCTATAAATCTCGGTAGTATCTATTATGAACAGTAATAATAAAAAAAACTATAACTTTCGACCATTCATTCTGACCTCGTGACTACGTGAAAACAATATATTCAAGCTTTACTTAATTACCATAAATTCAATGGCACCTCATAATGTTTACGTTACGATGATAGAAATCGATCCTGCAGACCTAATAGTAATGACGTCAGCCACTGCGATTTGCACGTAAATGCCATAAACAGCCTACCAGCCTGCTAGCCTGCCATTCACATGTGGCATCTACATATATCTATTTACAGTTCAAGTTCATGATACAACAACTGTTAGCTTATTGTAGGGGTGTCACGCACATATTATATGAAGAGGCCTGGATATTGTATTTTTCTTTTAGAAAGCTTCATTGTTCACGCTCGTCCCTTTGCCATCATTTTCTGTTAACGCTACTCGTGTACTCAATGCACACTCGACCCTCGTCACTTTCAATTTTTCATAATATTCATTCGTAGAACATTGTAACTTCGATATACGTGTTAAACGTTAGGTGTCGATTGTCAGTTATTGCCTCTTGAATAGCAATAGATGACCTACATTGCTCTTTTTACAGCGTATTTTGTAGAGCAAAATAATACCCACTTTACAATAATATGTTTTGAGGCAGTATAATTTACACTCAATGTATGACGAATAATTTTGGTACTTAATCTAACATGATTGCATACAAGTAGCAAAGAACAAGATCGTAAAATAATCGATAAGAAATAAGTACCTACCGATATAGTACACGTGCAGTTGACGGTTCTGTTAGTAAGAACCAAATAAACGCACATTTGCATAACGTGGGGGGATCTTCTCTATAAGGGATGTTTGGGATCCATTGCTGGCAAGCCACTCGAATATTACTCCCAGATTTTAAGTTGGTTAATTAGGAGAATAAAGAGCTTAACTAAAGAGTTCTTGATAGGTAGAGCGTAGCGAGATTCCTCGCTCAAATTGAGCTGTCCGACGGGGGAAGTACCTCCGCCTTACAGAAGACCGCAGTGAATCAACAAAAGTTGTATTTCTGTGCGTGAGTAAGGTTACCAGAGCGCCTTGGGGAGTGACTATTCTGATAGCATGGGTATTCCGATTGCTGTCAGTTTAGTAATTCCTCATTTTAAGAAACTTCAACGGTTTATGCATATGCAAACCTTCTGGTATTAAAAATGTCCATGGGCAGCGGTGATCACTTACCATCAGGTGAACCGCCTGTTCGATTGCCACCTTCATCACCATAAAAAAGCCTTCTAAAATTAGAGGTATTTTTTACTGATCTCTATCCACCATGCTTCTGCTGCTTCACATATACCTACGGTTTTTCAGAATATAATGATATTATGTATGATGACCCAATTTTTGCGCTCGTGTTAAGCCTGCCTTTCATAGTAGCGGTTTTATGGTAACCGGTACCCGGTAATGTATATTTGATACGCACATTTGTATGAGTTTCTTATCTTATGACAATGTAATGCCTGACTTGCTAACAGAAATCTAGGAATATGAATCAAGAATAAACTTATAAATATCGAGGTTTAATCTCGCTATAGTGAGTTATGGGCGCATGGGGCAGACAGGCAGGCATAACGTTTAAATATTGTTTTATTATCTAAATATTCCACCACGTTAAAAAAATACTTTTACAAAAAATATGCGATTGTAAATTAATTCAACATTGTGTTAAATTGCTCTCTGGGGGATCTATATGGCTATGTGACAACTGACAGCTTGTCAAGCTACCTAAAATCTGATTCCGCCCGTATTTTATTTGTCGAAAAAAAAATCGGTTGACAAACAAAGTAGACAAAGTATTGAACTGATAGTCTAACATATACTTACTATATACCTATTATGAAATTGAGTACTAAAAACTATACATTAAAACCGCCGCCTTTGGCCCGATTTTCTGCAATGGCCAGCCGCCAGTGTCAGTACCTAAGGCATGAAAATATGTGAGACGGCCTTGAAGTTGTGTCACAGTACAATTACTATACAAACAAACAGAGACCGTTATAAAATACACTATTGTGACCATATTGTGACACGACACCCACAGAATTCAGTAATGGAATGTCAATGTGAAATAACTGGAAATAGGTCTATTGTTAAAATAACGAGAACGTTAGTATGATTACAATAAGTGAGATATTATTTGTCAATCACGATTACGTCTGGGTATGACAACAAAATATTTTTTTAAACGAAGAAATATAAAGGGCAGTTGTTTGATAAAACTATTTCTGTGTCAACAGACAGCTATATCTGTAACATTCATTTACACGCAGTCTCATTAAGTGTCACATTTCTCGAACGTTATTAAGCTTCGGTTAGATGGGCACATGATTATAATTGCTGCATCGTTGGTGGTCAATTTCCAGTCTTAGGTTCAATTCCTAGGTCGGGTAAAGTGTTATTGGAATCTTCTATGAAATTCTCAGTAGCAGCTTGGACTTTGGATTTGTGCCCGGTTGATGGCAATAGGCTCGCCTCCTATCACATGAGACTAAAAAAAACAACCAATAATGAATCCAAAAGTAATATATGCAAGATAGGCTTTATTTAGGTACCTACTACTCTTTTGAACGTCATTATTGCATAAAGCAGCTACAATAACGCTCGCCTGTTATTTGCGTTAGCAGTTTAAGAGTAATAAGAAAGTAAATAAAACAGAAAATCCAACAAACCTTTACTACGTAGGCACTTTGTATGTATAACTGAACTTTGTAACTTCGTAATTGAAAGGAAATTGACTGTACCCCACTCCGTTGTTTAATGTTATCTTTTGTAACTTATTTTTGTTTTCGCACTCTGAACAAGGAAGTTGTAAAATGAACTAAGAGCAAATAGTACCTACTACCTACTGGTACGTGTGTTTTTGTTAACAATAAAATCATAATTATAACTTTCAGTATATATTCATATATGTTATGTTCAATACCTATGAGTTTCAAAAGTTCTAAAAATGCGGTTTAAGATTCCATACACTTAGTACTGCGTCTTAATTACAGAGCGCCGGCCGCTGACCGGAATGATTTCGACGCTGGGTATCCTTTAAGAGTTGTATAACGAACATTCCTTAATATTCTCGGTGGATGACCTCGTTAAAGATCTGGAGCTTGTTTTGTAAGCGAATGCTAAGAGAGTAGGCCGGTGTTCATAATAATAAAGTAAATTGTGATCTTATACGATTGGAGTTATACAACAATATACCTACAATCGGTCAGTATACCCTGAACCTTGAAAACGAGGCTGATATACCAAAATAACAGATGGCTGGCTGATATTTATATTGTGGCAAGAATATTATTAAATAACGAATGAGAATAGATTTACTAAGTTACTAAATTGGTAATGATAAGTAAGAAGTACTTTTTAATAAACATAAATATTCCCATTATACCTCTTTAATGCACGCATTAAAAGTAGGAATAACGCAGAAGACAATTTTCTTGCTCTTAATATTCTTCGAAAGTGTGGTTAATTATATATGTATACGCACGACGTACCTTATATTATGTTGCAATTTTATGCCGAAAAAATAGTCTGTCATTTGCATTACCTACGCCTAACATTATTCTAAAGGCATCCCACAACCTATACTTAGTAATCATAAATACTCAAGTTACAAATAAATAAACATTAGTCACCTTGTGGACTTAAGGTTAACAACTAGTTGAACAAACTTTTGCCTACACGTAACAAACCTTTGCCGAAGTTCGTCAACCCAACGTGTCCACTTCGTGTGCGTGGCGTGCGTGACTAACGTATCAAGACAATACTTTTTAATAGTTAGATATCAAGAATAATAAAATTGAAACTACTAGCTGTGATTTATTAATACATCATATAATTATGTTTAATCATATTCTGCTATCACGATCATGTTCTGTATGTTTTTGTGATATCTGATAATGTATAACATTATGTACTTTTAAAAAAATATGCACCTACACACACACAAACATACACAATTGTGTATAATTAGTGTCTGATTTGTAAGTTGTTAATTAAATAAAAAAATAAATAAAAAAAACAAATGATTATAAGTTCTATGTTTTACACTCAACTAAAACAAAACCGGCGTAATTAAATCATTCTTGCGACAACACTTAATCTTCTCACACGAGTTTAAATAATCCAGTTAATCCAAGAATTAGAGATGTCTAAACTAATCTAATTACCTAATTGACAGATCAGTAGATTAATGAACAATTCGTTTCACCCTATATGAACGCCTCTTTAAGTCTATTCAACTGGTTATCAAGTACATGTTGTCGACTTCCCACGCACTGGGCCTACTGTTTCTTACAATCCACTCTTCAATTTTCACATAATAATTGTGTGCAATGTTATTAACACAAAGCTTATACAAAAGATAATCACGTTGCACACATTTAAACAAGTTCACGCACACCAGTGAGAAAATATTACGTCGCTACAATAAAAGTGAATATGACTATGTTAGTTCGAATTATACAACAACTTGTATATATTTTCAATTTGTGTTTACCATTCACCGTCCCTCTGCTTGGCACGACTTTCCTCTCATTTGAGGTACACTAACTGTTCTGCCAGCTTGTGGGTTGGCAGACTTCATGTCAACATGTAAATATTTTTTTTCAGGCATGCTGTTTTCCTCGTGAATTGAGCATGTGATAAATACCAACTACTATACTTTGAAAAGTCAGACTGACTGAAAATCAATAGGTTCGAACTCGAAACCTTTACCTTCACAGCCCACTGACTCGCATCACAGATATTAGGCTATCAAAACAGATATAACTTTCGTAGTAGGTACCTATATATTGATAAAGATATTGTATTACTAGGGAAAAGTATATCCTATACCTACTTCGCTAATCGGCTGATTCCCCAAGGGAATATAAAAGCCAACCTATAGTCATCATACACGTGTAATAACACCAGATCCGGGTAGGAACGCGGTACCAGATTATGAAGTATATTATAAAACTTTGTTCAAGTATAAATTTCGAGGGCGGAGATTCCCAATTAAGTAAACCCAAGTAGCCTCCTTAGATTTTTTATTGGGGTCGAGACCCTCGCGACCGTTATGTCCTCCGCCAACTGCGCCTGTAGCAACCGTAGAATATTTAAAAATATTTATCAGTTACTAACTAATACCTCTACTTTACAATGTTTTAAGTTCGAGTACGAGGTTTGAGTTAACTAAACTAATTTAATAGTCATATTTAAAGCGTGAACTAATAGATATTAATGTACAGTTATACTTCAAGAAAATAATAAGAAAATTTAGCTTTTTAAAGTAGAAAAAGAATTGCTCCGGATACGAAACATTTTTAAAAACGTTCTGCAAATTACACTAAATGAGACAGTGAATTTTTGTAATGATTCAGTTATCCTCTTAAAGTGACATGGCAATAAGATATTATGAATATTCTGTGTAGGTATTATTGTTCTACTCCGTAGGCAGAATCAATTTAAATATAAAATGATATTATTTCATTTTATATTTAAACTGCTAGTGAAGTAATACAATTCGTTTATAAAAAAAATACTAATAAAAATAATCTTGAGTTTTTCTGCGAAATTCTCCGGTGTATGTTGCGATTTATGCTTAGCTATTTATTAAAAACAGGCTTGAAACCAGGTGCGAGTAATTTAGAACACCTCCACCTAACCTTAAGGGATACATTTGTTGGGGGCGTAACTTAACACATCAACACTTCTTTGAAAAAAACAAAAATATTTTTTTTTATCCGAAAGAAAATTGTAAAAAAAAATTATCAAAATTTAGCACCCGGGCACAAAGTTTCGTAACAAGTATCGTACGAAAATAATTTGAGGTAGGAAGTCTTTCTTGTATTTTTTTCTTTCCTAAATCTTTTTAAGTACCTACCTACCAATAAACTTATTAAACTCGATGAAAATGACGAAAACAATAACCCTTATTTCTAATATAATAATATCAAATCATTTTGATTCCTTTATCAATGTACTTACTTAACTGTTTACACATAATATAGTCTTAAATTCTATTAAACATAAAAGGGTAAGAAGTTCACATATTAGTTTTACCCAATCTCTAGGAAATAGGGTATATAATCAAATATTTTATTGCTCTCACCTGAGATTTTGGGTAACAAGAAAACTTGTTGGGTGAAATTGTTTTATCAATGCAAAGTATTCGGTGTTCATTCACAATTTCACGCATGTTTACGTATAAACAAGTAAGTACGTAATAAAATTATTGTGAAAATCTGTACCTTATACTACATAATAAAACTTCACAAATCTTTACGCCTTTCTTGGAAATTGTAGAAAACCATTTTGCTACTATTTTTTTATATCTGGAGGTTCTACGAGAATACTGTCAGATAAGATATTAGATTAAAGTATATTTGTCTCGTGACAGAATTATAGTCAAAGGCAAATCCTGTTGGTCCTTAAGTATATTGCCTCTTAATCCGCCTTCATTGGATCTGGAATATAGATCAATACGAGTTGTTCTACATATATCTAAGTTCTCTACTTACAATCAATCTAAGTTTTAAGATCGATCCATCTAGCTTTATTTACAGAACAGTTTAAAAAAATAAGTACATTGAAAACTGCTAAGGGAGTGTTCGATTAATTCCGTTGATTCGATTGTTCACTGCATTTTACAAAAGTGCCTTCCGCTTACATACGATAAATGCTGTTTTTAACAGTATTGACAATACGCTTTCCGATATTTTAATATACCAATATGAATTGTCAATTTGTATATTATTATTATAATTTTGCGCAATAATGTACGCGGACACTGATTGGTATCTTTGTGAAACTTGTATTGCAAACTGCGTCGGTTCTGATAAATACAACTGTTGCTAAAGATAGTAGCGTCAACATTGCTGGCTAAATGAAAATTCAGCCTAGTTGTATATTTCCAATATTTTTCATCGTCCGTTATTAAAAAATTGCAATCGTTCATTGAAACCGAATCGAAATAAAAATGTTAATAAAGATTCATGTATATTTCTTTTTATATTCTGATTTATGAAACCACTTTTATGAGATCGTAATATTTTTATAGACTTACACATATGTAAGTTATGACATATAATTTACAATAGTCTATAAGTCATATATACACATAATAGTCTTAGATAACAGTAGTAATGTAATTATTTTATATTTCACCTAGGAAAACCGTTATGGTGTGGTTGGTTGGTTTTTTTTTTGCCTTTAATACCGACATTAAAAAAGGATTAATATCTACTTTTTACCGATGGTCATGGAACTGCTCGTAACCATGGATACTGTGAATGTATGTAAATAATATCGATATCATCGTCATCATTTATATGAGTATTATTCACGTAAGTGTAAGAAACCAGTATAAAAAAGGACTTCTACTTAACATATAAAAAAATAGTTTTAATATTTTTTTATTCATCGACAAGTGTACATTTGTACAATACTAATAAAGTGTCACATGACACGTCTATATACATTACTAGTAGTTAGGAATTTGAGATTGCGGCAAACCAAGTTGCCTCAAGAGAACCGTTTCCTATCAATCTGGAGGGAACCAGGGAAGTATCCGTTTACTCTCCTAAATGGAAGTTTTTATTTTAAGCACGAATTTACTTATACTGGATAAGGTGTTTGTTTTGAAATCATGCATTATATTATTATATCTCATCTGTGAAAATATTTAGAACAATATTTAACAATCAGCCCAATAATAGAGGTACTACCTATGAGTAATATTGATCTCTTCATTGCTTAATTAGTTGTTTTTATTATTGTGTATATCTTCAATGTACAGAAATTGTGTATTTATAATTTTAGCCCACCTATTGATTTCAAAAGACAAGATAGGAACACATTACTCTTTTCACTGTGAAACAAAATAGGGGTCCGACTCTCGATACCCACAACATTATGTAAGGGTGGATTTCAATATCAATACCAACTGCTCCAGACCACTCGAACTATTTATTAGAGTCGATATATTTCTTATATGTATAGCTACACAGTGACATCCTTGATATCTTTTTATCGATGCAATTGATATTTCTTCAAACTTCTCACTATGTAGGTAGTTTAGAGTATTATTTGTTGTACTTCAATGAGACACCAATATGGAATAATAACGTATAAACAATGAAAAGTACAATTAGCGGTCTTATCGCTAAAAGCAACAGCAATAATATTTAATGAGCTACGAAGTCTTCTCCACAAGAATTTAAATCCAGACTGATTTAAATGTTACGTATAAACATTATCTGTCCTATATTATTGTTTTTTTTATGATTTATGATTGATTTACCTATGTCATACCTAAACACAGTAGAGATATTTCTAGTAATTTTACTCCGAACACAGTTGAATGAAAATACTAATGCACTTTAAGCTTCTCAAAACTCCTCCCTTCATTTCCGAATCTTAAATCCTCTAGCACACTCTAATCCTTCAAGCTTTATCTTAATCCACGTTGAAGTAGAGTCTTACTAATCCTTTGTCGTTTTTCGCTCATTGATTCCCCTTGGGAGTTATTGTAAGGTACTGTTATAATGTTTCACTTTCATTTTAATAAAAGTTTATGGACTATTTTACGTAAGGTCTAATATTACGTCGATTTTTTTGTTGCTGACTGCTTTCGCAACGATATTACAATATGAAAGCAGTTCTGTACTTATGAAAGTACTGACCAAATAAAAACGGCAATGTGATGTCAGTTAATGTGGAGAAAGAATGTTGAAAGCAACAATATCGTAAAAAAAGACTACCATGTTACGTCAAAACTTCTTTTTAACCGCTGACCCACGCTAGGATTTTCTTCTGTGTAGTGTGTACATTACATTTACAAACATAAATTTACAAATATTTGCTCCGTGCGGGGATCGAACACGCAACCGAGTCGTTAAATATATTATTTACAAATGAAATTTGATCGCTAAACAAATCTAATTTGCACGAACACTAATTTATTAGTAAGTATTCGGAAACCGTAAATGCCAATAGTTTGTCGCTGGACGCATAGTCAAATATTCTTTGTTGTTATTATTAAATATTCCCTACATTTTAACGTAATCAAATCGTTAGGTCATTGATATGTCTTTGCAATGTTTCCCACAGTTCATGAAAGGTCATAATGATTGACTTTTATATGTCACGTGACACTACAAGACTTGTAAAACGTTAAATGTCATAACTGTAATTTAAAATAGAGTCCATTTAGTCATTAAACACGATAAATTCGTCTTAAATTAAGCCTCAGCTGTTACACATCAAAGCATATAAATTAATTGCAGTTTTTATGAATGTTTTATTCACTTTAAATATTCTTAAATTAATCTTTTATTATGATGATGAATATCTGATGGTCTTAAAAAATCTAACAATGGTTTTATTTTCAACTTATTCAGCTCCAATTAAGATCACGGCTTATTTAAAGCAATCACGATTTTTGTTTGCAATTGTAAGAATAGGTCTTAATAGTTAATGAAATGATTGATTGAACAAAACTGAGCTGAACTGACTGATTGATTTAAAAAAAATAGAAGATGATAATTAATTATTATCATTAAAGATGATTCATGAAAGCAAAGACTGCATAAGAAATTAAATGTTGGTATTATAATGAAAAGGTTCTTAATTAATCACATTTAGAGTGTAATTTAGTTTCATAAAAACTATAAAGAGATCTTTTCCAAGTAATCGAAACGATAACGTTTCAGTTAAGACAATAATAAAATTCTCATTTTGAAATCGTAATAAGGATTCTAAGTACGGGGATTTTAAAACAAAAAGTGGGTACTGTGTTCAATGGGTTGCGATAATTAATTGCTACAAAAACCGCAATCTTCACTGAAGCTATTAGAATGGAGACGTATGAACAACTCTCACTTTAGTTCAATTTATCAGGTCGCATAGGGAATCAAGTTTCTTACACATATAAACTTCGTGATAACTTACGTAACACAACGGTATATTACAAGAATATGTAAGGAAACAGATGACATGCCAGTATCCAGGGTTGTTGGCTTTAATATCTTTAACCTAGATCAGGATTTTCTCTAGTATCGTGGATCTAGACCGTTCACAAACACACATTCCAACTTGTAAATAAATATTTGTTTGCGCGGAAATTAAACTTTCATCCTATGAGGCGAAACCCGACCGTTCATCTCTTACACCGCCAGAAAAAAAACAAAACGTTAAAAGAAACGATGAATTTTTAACTTGGTGTAAATTGTGTGGAAAATATGGTCATGATTTATGCAAAGCTTTTTAAAAGCTTTAAAAATTATTCAATATTTTAAATGATTTTAATATTTTAAAAAATACAATAGTATTTATTGACACACAGTAATTACTGTTAACAATACATTTGTTCTTTCGGAGTTTTTACAGTTGTTCTTTTCGTTCAGAGATTCTTCTATTTGATTGTTATAGTGCATTTTCCACTTGAAGCTGTTTTTAAATCTACAAATTATTATTTCACCAATGTTAGAGATTGTCTAATCTATAACTTATATCAGTGCTATTATGGTATATAATCAAACAATCATCTATTCGTCATTAACTTGATTACACCCCATTTTCTAGTATATACGTATGGTAATTTTTAGTACCATTCACTTTCTAAGTGATCTATTCAGTAGAATAGTTACAGTCAGCATTAAAAGTGTAACTTATTTAATGACTTCCTTTATTTAAACTCGTCAAAAATTGTATATTATTATAAATAATAATAATGTAACTGCCCCATGTCGCGGTCGTAAGTGCAATAGTTGAGCAAGACGTCCTTGGTTAGAACAACTCGGACTTTAGATTGGGCTTGGGGACTTTAGGCTCTCCCCCTATGTCATGGGACCTAAAAACATACCGGCGAAATGTGGGCGAACATTTGTACACCTCTGCTAAACCCTTCAAGGAGGACACGCGTGATGCTACGTTATATTATTATATCTAGATAAATCATAATGTACTTCCATAACATTATGTGCTTTTACTAAACGAAACTTTTCATGCCAACTGTACTTCTCGATTGCTTTAAATATTATGTAAGATCTTTAGTATAATCAAGCTAGTTGCACACTGGGATGCCCTATTTGAACGTAATACACAACACAACTAGTCATACACGCAGAACAATAATTACATTATTACATAAGTGTACACAATGTTTATCACCGTTACGATTAATTATAATTATATAGGGAAATTATGTGAAACAATTCTTCGGAATTTTAAACTAGTAATCGTTGTACACATACCAACGACAAGGTTAGTACAGTCACCAGTTGTTTAGCAATGGGCTTCTTGACCGATAGTCACGACGAGATCCCCAGACGGAGTAATAATAATGTTTGTATTTGTAAACGCACCCAGAATCCAGGAAAAAAAACAAGTGCAAGGCAACGTTTTTTTAAATCAAATCTATTAACCAAGATCAAACTTCAGTTTAGGTTTTTTATCAGAACGTTTTTTATCCTGTATTTATCCTTTGTGTCTTACGCAATTACAAGTTCTTATCTACTAAGATGTTTAGACAGAGTTTAAAATGGAAATCAATTACTATTACAGTGAAACCAAACAAGAGGATTAAACAAGCGGTGGGTGTATTAGTAGGTAAACGACCAAACGACCTCGTTGATTTTGGTAGGTAGTTCTAAATACCTAAGCTATTTCTAGGTGACTAGCGAATGGATCCGAGCTGCCAGTTACTGGGATGGTTGGCGCTCTTTGGGGGACTCCTACGTTCGCAGTGGACCGTAATATGCTGTTTATATACCTATATACATATAAATATCTAAACCAAAGTGAGGCAATATTATTGCCTCGCAGTTCATTGACCTTTCGTATTATTAATTTATCCAGATCTAGAACAGTCACCAAATTGCCAGCCATATATAAAGTTGTGGATGCTTAACTGGTCTGAAGGATTCGTGGTATGACAGATAGAAGCAGTTAACTCACAAGAAACATTATCCGGCCACTCCTTTTTAATGTCATACAGGGTATAATAGTTTCTGTTTTTAGCTTTATAACATGATGTACCTACACACTTTTAGGTGATAGTTTTCATATTATTCGTGTCTTGTTCGTATTTTGTTTAGAAATATCGTTAAAAAACTATCTTCATTTTGACAGCTTTCTTTTCTTCTTATATGGGTACTTTCCTTTACCTTAAGTCAACCTTCTTCAACTAACACTCAAAGTAATTTCCTCATAGCAAAAACATCTAATTACTGAGTTTTTATGAGATTATCAGTCCACCATAATATTTAATTATTGATTCAATAATTGCAAACTGTGAGTGTATAATCAGTATACATCTACCTAACCCTTTGAATATGTAAGCGTGATACTATAAAAGTGAGAATATAAAATAAAAACTTACGGTCACCTTGACAATTCAATACTTGGCATACGCGGCCTTCCCACTGTTAATATTTTAAAAACTTAAAAAAGTCTCACTACCTAGCATGTAATGGACCATAATTTGCAAACAAAAGGTTTTATTTTCAAGTATACTTAGTAAGTATAATATGTTGGGACACATACGGAAAGCATATCTAACGATAAATGACAAACGACTATGGGACTGCAAACCATTCTCATTTCGCTGAACAATTGAATGTGCTGACTTCTTTAAGTTTGCATGCATATAAACAAATGTCTATATAATATCCTAGTTCGCATTTAAATATACATACATAAATAATTTGAACTGTTTAAAATATAGACTCACGTATTATTGTACCTAGTAACTATACCTACTTTCTGACAAATCAAATCATAGATGATGAAAATGAACACAAGTAGCCTAAAGATGTCTAGTCGACACTTCTTGACAGCCGGTAAGGATGTTCCCCTTACTATTATACTTCTCTTATAAGAATTCCGTGAAATTGTTTAACAAACGCATAAGTCTCCTTCATAAAAGCTGTCTGGTTATCCAATTTTCATCTGTGTTCGGTGGGGACTTGAAACTGCACTGGTACCAGGTACTGACCCAATCAAACTATTAACAGTTAATTACGATGAATGAATTATTTTAGTATTTAGTAGTAATACTTTTACCTACAAGACTGAAAATTAACTTTTTACACTTAAACCGCTGAACAGAGTTAGATAAAATTTCGCAAGGAGATCTCATGCTCCTTTTGTTTAAAAAAACTGAACTGAAACTGCGCAACAACTGTACTTAGGCATATAAATATATGGCCAGATTTAATGTAGGGATTGCTAAAATAGAAGTAATTGATTGCTTTATAATTGCAAGTCAACCCATAATTTCGTCGCCCATAATGTCGGTAGGGTTCACCGGATCATTGTCGTGACGAACAAAGGTCACCTCTTACTGAACCCTCGCTACCTACATACCTACTTACAGCTAACGCTTTGTCATGCCATAATCTACCTAAAACTCCTAACAACTGTTTCGCTTTTAATTAACGAATAAATACCGTTTAATTAACTTTAAAAGTGTACTTAACAACAGTACTTTTTACTTCAAAGAGTTATTTTTTTAGACTGATTTAGTTGGTTCTTTTGAAAAATGGAGGAATGTAAAAAACAACTTAGTGGCGCGGGAGAACATTGGACTTTAATTTTCATTTCCTATAATAGAATATGAAAGTTAATGATGAGAATATCTACTCCTCCATTAGCCTAACAAAAATTAAAGTATAATTTCAAAAGATTTAGATACGTTACTTTTCTGTTATTATATTTATAAATTAGCCTACAATAATTGTGATAACCATTAGTTCAAAATTGATAACTGTTGATGTTGATAATTGATTAATATTCTACGATTATATTAATTCATTACAATTGAGCCATAATCTCTCAATGGCTTGTAAGTAGCTACCACTAAATAAATCACGCGAATCGCGACCATAACGCCGAATCGGTATTGTTTTCAAACATCGAACTACTCTAACCTTCATATCGGGTCGGACGGGAAGCCGTTGAATTTGTCGCGGCCATTGTGTAGGTTTAAAAAAAAACTTGACCGAACTGTATGAACCAATTTCACGGTACCTTTTTTAAATCACTCTAGACCATTCGTTCTTAGGTGATTGTTCAATTAGTCGGCAGTTTTCGTCAATATAAACTCAACAATGACAACAAATAAATATAAACGTATATTTCTAGAAGGTGTTTATTTAGAATAGTTACAACTTACTTGAAGGGTTAGGCAGGGATACACGGTACACTGACAGTAAGTCGTATATACGTTGTGATCCTACTGCCAACTTCCCAGTTTGATCCCAATAGTTGTTTATAATCGAGGCCAATCATAATTTGGGGCAATATATTTTAAAAACAATTCGTATTGACTTTAAAAAAAC
This sequence comes from Craniophora ligustri, assembly GCA_905163465.1. NCBI lineage: Eukaryota > Metazoa > Arthropoda > Insecta > Lepidoptera > Noctuidae > Craniophora > Craniophora ligustri. Next base: position 7,748,332 of record LR990965.1, on the reverse strand, counting down.
GATGCAATGCAAGACATGTCCAATGGGGCAAGTAATGCAGGTAAATCTTATTAAAATTACGAAATGAATGTATGGCGCGTGTTATCTTATGTAAGTCGTCACTTGACGGAAATTTGTGTTACACGATGTCGGCTTTGGGCCGGTGATTATGTGATTTGTCATACAATATTTAACGATCGGTACACTGGTTAAAGCAATACCTACTGTGCAAATACATCAGTGTAAATTCGTGATAAATACACATGGGCAATTGCTTAGTGAATAAAACGCTTACTATACAGCCTGGGACATTTGTATAAAATAAAGTTATATAATGTTGACGTTATTATGTTTTTTTACATTTATGCGAATACTTCATAACTGGTAGACTACTTTTTATATGAATTCTTTAAAGGATCTGAAAAAACGGGATTAACTAATATCCATTATAACGTGATAAAATCCGTTAAATATAGATTTCAATGATAGATCATGTAAATATGAATATTACGACTTCTGCACAACTAAATGCTTTTAGACGTACCTACAAATAATTACTTATACGATAAAGATATTTTAGTTAGGAGATTGTATTGTAACTTCTGGTCCAAGTCAACTGCTTGGACCAGAAGTTACAATACAATCTCCATAAGTCATAATGAATTATCTCTCGTCTATATAATTAGTTCCAAGTTTTGTTAACTGCACACAGTAATACATTTCACTGCATCATACAAAAATATGATTTCATTAAACGGATAATCTAACAGCTGCTTCGAAATTTGTTAGAAGGTTTTAATCATCACTGTTATAATTGGAGGAAAATTTTGTAAATTTTCGTAAATGAAATAGGAAGTGTCTAAACTTACTTCGTTTGTTACAAGGAAATTGTTTTATTCTCTCGATTGACTATGAATACATTAAGGTTTAGTATTTTTGTATATATAAATTTTGTTTACTTTGATACAATAACAGCTTAATCTGACAATTATACTGCCTAGAAGTGTAAGTGCAAGAGCTGATCACGAGGTCTTAGGTCCGATTCTCAGGTCAACCAGTGTTATTGGGTCTTTATATGAAAATATCAGTTCAGAGTTTGGACTTGTAGCCAATGTATTGATGGCAATAGGTTTGCAGCCCCTATATCATGGGAACTTAAAACACACTGGTGAACATACACCTCTGCCTAACCCTTCGGAGAGGGCAGGCGTAATGGTATGTTAATCTCATACTCCAAACTCCAATAAATCATATCATTATCAATGTCACAATAAGGGCCACTTTGGCCTTGTCGCCTCACAATTACTTAAACCGTTACATTCAAGATTTGCATTACGCAGATCTGCGCACGCGACTCGTTACCACATTAAAAACACGATCAGATTGACGCGATAACGAGTAGGTTCATGTAATATAACTGTTATTGATATAGAGATAAGGCGCATTATTGTTATTATAATTTCGTAAATAATGGGATAAATAATTGAATTAATTGTTAAACCTGAGCTGTGTTAATGAAAGCCGTTTTGCATTTCATCACTTCGATTTAATTACTTATGTACTTACTTGTATATTACACAATTCATGCAGTACATATTATATATAGTATCATATATAGTATTATCGTTTATAAAATTTTGAAAATTTAAAATTAAATTAATATTACAATTACGCCATCTTTTACGACACCTTTTTTATGTTTATAATTATTAAATAGGCAGTTGTGATAGCCTAGTGGACTATGAATTCAAACGTTCCGAGTGATAGAACTCGGAACGTTTGAATTCATAGTCCATGCATACGACACGCATCACTGACTATTCGAAGTTATGTATTTATCACATTCGCAAACGGTGAAGGGAACATCGTAAGGAAACCTCCATGCCTGAGGGAATCTCTCGATGACATCCGAAATCTGTCAACCCGCACTATAATTGAGTGATGATAATAATAATATTAAATAAAGATTTATATCTAGCTCATCTACCTATCCCATAATAATATGTGTGTATCTACTACGATAGTTACTTATAAATTATGATATGTATGGTAATTAATAATCATGTATGATAATTAAATAAGCTCGATTAAAACAAAGTATATTCAGTTATTTCATAGTAGGTATACCTGACATTGCACACTATATTGAAGTCAGCAATACTAGTTGAATAGAAAATCTGGCAAAAAATGTTATATACTTAAATCATCCTTCAGCGTAATGCATAATACATATTTAATATTCATCTATAATGATGATCTTTATAGATGCTTGAGAATTATATGAATAATTATTTGGCCATTGTTCTTAGCAATGTCAGTATTAAATGACCTTAGGTCACTGGACGAATATATATAACAAAAATAATGTATAGTATCGCCTACGTAAAGGCTTCTTACATCCGAATGATTGAGAAAATTTAAAGATTTATAAGATTATTTTATGAAATAAAAAAAATAAAAATTATTTGGAGGCGTAGGGCATAGCGAGATTCCTCGCTCAAATTGAGTTGTCCGACTGGGGAAGTACCTCCGCCTTACAGAAGACTTTGCGAGTGACTAAGGTTACCAGAGCTCATTGGGGGAGTGTCTATTCTGACAGCATAGGAATTCTGTTTGCTGTCAGTTTAGTACTCTTATTGTAAGAAATTTAGACGGTATCTACAGGGTAGGCAACGCGTGAGCGACACCTTTGGTGTTGCAAACGTCTATAGCCTTCGGTAACCGCTTACCATCATGCAGGCCGTATGCTTGTTTGTCACCCTTATGACATAAAAAAATGTATCTGTAATTGTATTACATAATACAGCAATACCTGTACAAGATAAAAAAAAATCAGATCACCAACTTTATATAATTCCATGTAATATGTTGTTAACTGTACCTGCCACTATATCTGTGGGAGTCTGTACCTAATATGCATTTATCAATTTAGTTCTTGAACCCGCGAAACGAGATGTATTTATTCATGAAAAAAAGATTGATCATTTATTAGAATAGAAATTAAATAGAAGGAAAATTGATCGTAAGGGGAATACACAGTTGCTCATTACACATCAACTATTTTCTACATTATTATTACAATATACAAATTAATTTAAAATATACAATTCAATACAAACAAAAATAATCTTTGTTGGGGCGGAATAAAGCTTTATGTCCTATAAATCATGAAATAAAACTATTAATAGTAACGTAACTACGTAACTACAATGCGTACGTTCAATTAAGAAAAATGCAAAGGTTTCAAATGTCCTAGGTACATTGCTCTAACTAGCCACCAGTCCTTAGAATTGTAAAAACTACAAACAAATCCAACCAAAAACAATGGGATACAATGAAAAAAGTCCGCAGTCTGAAATATGTAAATCTGGAAATATATGGTTTCTTGCGTACAAGTAAAGCTACTTTATATTTATCTGCGCTACAGCTGTGGCTTGCTGATGCAGGAAAGCAATGGACAAAGCCAAAGCCTTGAACTACTTACATCCTTGTCAGATAGACTTTAAACTCCTCTCGTTTTAAACGAAATCATGGTCACCTACTCATTTTTCCTTTCGAAAATGTGTAAAATTGTTTTATAACTGCATTTTAATTTTGAGCGACAGAATGGAGTAATGTTTTTGTGTATAAAATTAAATCGCTGAAAACAAGCCAATTTATTTTCAAGTAGTGTCTAGACTTTAGGCAATATAAACTGTTGTAGTGATAGTATAAATAACCTCAGTTGTGCAAACTTATTTATGTACGTAGTTATGTTTCTTCTTCTTAATTTAAAAAATGCTTAGTTACTTGAATAAACACTCTTGTCATGGGAACATCTTTTTCTAATTTATATTTTACAAATAATTTATTTACTACTCTTCCAACTCCAAATATTACAACACGTTATCAGCACGAAGTTCTGGAAGAGTTTTAAAATAGAATTAGTAATGTAATTAGTTGAGTTTCTTGTGTGACTGAAAAAAATTATAAGTCAAAATGTCACCTGAAACTGGAGATGCTTCGAGTGTTAATAAGTCAATCCCTCTACGTCGAATTCATCTTCGATTCCATCATTTTGTCTTCGGAACAAAGATGGATATCCTTCTTGGAAGTTTAAGATGAGAAATTACCTTTTACACGAGGACTTGTGGTTAACAATTAGTGGCTATCCGGATGGTGACACGACCCCTGCTTCGATCAAGGTACGCAACGACGAGAAAGCTCTTGCAAAAATATGCTTAACAGTTGACGGTGCAGCTATTACTCACGTTAGATGTGCAAAAACTGCAGCCGAAGCATGGAAATATTTGCAAAAAGCGTTTGAAGATAAGGGAATGGGAAGAAGACTTGCTTTAGAGCGAAAACTGTACAGGTTGAGTTTGTCAGATTTCGGAAATATTGAACTCTATATTAATGCAGTTTTATCAACCGCACAGGATCTTGTGGATATTGATGTAGTCATAGAGGACAGGTCTATTGCTGCAATACTTTTGGGAGGTCTCACTCCAAAATATGAACCTCTCATTATGGCTTTAGAAAACTGTAATGTAGACGTGACTAGTGACTTGGTAAAGACAAAACTGCTAAATGAGATGTCTAAAGATGCAGCTATATCTATAGATTCCGCCTTTCATGCTAAAAAGAAACCTAAGTTCAAGAAGAAGGAAATAGTCTGCTACGAGTGTAAAGTACCTGGTCATAAGAGACCTGACTGTCCGCTGAGAAACAAAGAGAAGGGCAATACAGAGAAAGCTAAGAACACCACGTTTACAGCTCTCAATACTTTTGGCCCCTCAAGCAAGGAGGTATTTTATGTAGATTCTGGTTGTACTAAACACATGAGTTTCAGACGAGATTGGTTTCAGAACATTGCGATACAAAACAAAGGTAGTGTTACTGTCGCAAATGGAGAGCAGATTAAATGCTGCGGCATAGGAGACATTTCAATAAATACACCCGAAAACGTAATCAACAAGATTAGTGATGTTGCTTTTGTCCCCGACTTAAAAGCTAACTTATTGTCTGTGCAAAAAGCTGTTGATAAAGGTTTTGTTTGTATTTTTGATAAAAGTGGATGTAACTTTTATAAATCTAATAATTTTAATTTTACAGGTGATTCGGTACTTCATGCCTCGCCCTGTGGTGGATTATACGTTGTAGATGGTACTGCTAATGTTCCCGAGAATGTAGCAAGTAATCATTTGACACACGATGTGCACTCTGACTGTCAGAATGTTAGTTACAAACTCTGGCACAAGAGGTTAGGACATTTGTGTCGTATAGGCATGACGCAACTGAAGAATCACGAGGTAGGTGTAAAATTTAGTGTCATAGATAAAAGCAGTTGCATCGCTTGTGTGGAAGGAAAACAGGCAAGGAAACCTTTTAAGAAGGTAGCATATAATAGAGCTACTTCTCCTTTAGAACTGATTCATATGGATTTATTGGGACCTGTGTCTAAAACCTCTTTTCAGGGGAATAGGTTTATGTTAACCATTGTTGATGATTATACAAGGAAGGTATTTGCTTACTTTATTTCTTCCAAGACAGAGGTTAAAGATAAATTTAATATTTTCCAAACCTTTGTTGAAAATCAATTAGATAAGAAAATTAAAGCAGTTAGGACTGACGGCGGTAAGGAATTCGTTAATAAGGAATTCGATGATTATCTTGCCTCTAAAGGTATCCAACATCAAACGACGGCGCCGTACAGCTCTCAACAAGTGGGAATAGCTGAACGTACCCATCGCTCAATTACAGAGAAGGCGAGGACGTTGTTAGCAGAAAGCTCACTGCCTAAAGCATTCTGGGAAGATGTTTTCCAAGTTGCCGTATACCTAAAAAATAGGTCTCCTCACAGAGCCTTAGGTGGTCAAATTCCCGAGGACAGGTGGTGTGGTTGTAGAAATGACCTCAGTCATTTGAAAGTGTTTGGCTGCAGAGCACTTCTACATATACCTTCATGTCACAGGAAGAAATTAGACGTAAAGGCAAGGGAAGCAATTTTTATCGGTTATTCAGAAAATCCAAATACTTATATATTTAGGGATCCTGCTAACCTACGAAAAGTGATTACGTCCAGAGATGCAACCTTTTTTGAAAATTGTTTTACAGGGTTGAAAGAGCAGAGGCAGTCTGAGCCTGTGGTACAGTCAGATTCCATATTGTTATATCAAGATAAGGAACCTGAACATGACGATTGTCAATTTTTCGATTGTGTAGAGAGTACCGATCGCATAGATGAGCCAACTTCATACGTAAATGTAGAAAGTACAGAAGAATCAGCAAATATGAGGGAACCAGAACCATCATTTGAGCTGAGACTTCCTAGTGGAGATGAAGAGCCACCTAGTTTAGTAGAGGAGAGGAGGTACCCTACAAGAGACAGAAAATCACCAGATTTTCTTTCTTATAATGTGTCGACGGATGATGCAAATGAACCTACGACATATTATGAAGCTACTCATGCTGATGATGCTGATAAGTGGCACCATGCGATGGCTGATGAGTACAACTCTCTGATAAAACTCCACACATGGGAACTAGTAGATAGACCAAACAAAAAGGTCATACCATGTAAATGGGTTTATAAACTTAAAAAGGACTCTTATGGTAATGTCACTAAATATAAAGCCAGACTTGTAGTCAAAGGTTTTAATCAAGTTAAAGGCGTAGCCTACGACGAGACTTTTGCGCCAGTGATTCGTCATTCTTTTCTCCGCACCTTGTTTGCATTAGCTGCAGAGATGGGCTTAAGAATGAAACACTTAGACGTTGATACCGCGTTCCTTAATGGAAACTTAGAAGAAGAAGTTTTTATGGAGCAACCCCTTGGTTTCAAAGCAAAAGGCAAGGATAACATGGTTTGTTTGTTGCGTAAATCTTTGTACGGCCTGAAACAGGCGCCAAAAGCTTGGAACAAAAAGTTGAACGAAACGCTAATAAAAATAGGTTTTACAGGAACTCCTTCTGAGCCTTGCGTATATACGAAACTTTTTGGCAAAGAACTTGTTATATTAGGTATTTTTGTCGATGATATAATTATCTTCTTTAAATCTGAATTGACATTTGACATTGTCAAAAAAGATTTGTCGAAATATTTTTCTCTGAAAGATCTTGGAATATTAAAATGTTATTTAGGTTTACAAATTGAATACGATTCCGATAGTATAAAAGTAAATCAGAGAAATTATATTTTATCGTTACTAGATAAGTTTAATATGAAAGACTGCAAGACAGTGGATACTCCTTTAGTTAAAAAGGATATGGTAAGGAGAACCGATGGACAAGTTGGAGAGTCTTATCCTTATCAGAATTTAATAGGAGGACTAATGTACCTTTCGGTAAACTCTCGGCCCGATATCGCCTACGCCACGAGCTACTTAAGTCAGTATAATACGTGTTATACGAAAGAACACTGGAATGCTGCTAAAAGAGTTCTGCAGTACCTAAAGGGTACTCTAAACTATTCGTTGGTTTATAGGAGCAGCGGAAAACCCTTAAAGGGCTATTGTGACGCTGACTGGGCCAATTGTACGATAGATAGAAGGTCATATACTGGGTACGCCTTCAAGTTGAGTGGAGGTCTTGTATCTTGGGAGTCCAAAAAGCAACCTACTGTTGCTTTATCCTCGGCGGAAGCAGAGTATATGGCACTAGCATCTGCCACGAAGGAAGCGTGTTACTTGCGTCGATTTATCTATGAGATAACAGGTAAACTTTCGTCAGTTAATTTAGCTTCTGACAGTCAGAGTGCCATTAATCTCGTTCGAAATCCCGTACACCACAGCAGGACGAAGCACATTGATACCCGTTTTCACTTTATTAGGGAAAAAGTATCAGATAACGTAATAATGTTAGAATATATGAAAACTAGTGATATGCCTGCTGATGTGCTAACAAAGCCACTAGGGCCTATAGTACACAGACGATGTACAATAAGCTTAGGTCTAGAAACTTAATATTATTATTTTGTTTTGTTTGTGTGTTGTTTTTTGTCTTGCACAACTTCAATTAAGGGCAGCTGTTGTAGTAATAGTATAAATAACCTCAGTTGTGCAAACTTATTTATGTACGTAGTTATGTTTCTTCTTCTTAATTTAAAAAATGCTTAGTTACTTGAATAAACACTCTTGTCATGGGAACATCTTTTTCTAATTTATATTTTACAAATAATTTATTTACTACTCTTCCAACTCCAAATATTACAACATAAACGCAACTTCTGAGTTATTCAAATTAACTAAATTAAATTGTTAAAATTCAAATCTCGTGTCTACCTTCTCCTTTAGGTATAAATTAAATTTTAAATCTTTTAACGTTAAGTAAAATAAAAGTTGCTCTAAGACAATGGTAAATCCAAACAAGCATAAAACCTTTATGTTTGGTGTTAACCATTTCAACATTTATTATACCCATTATTCTTAATATTTTATTACACTTACCTCGTCTCCGTTTTTACGCTTTAAACAAAGCTTCAAGATTTAAACAAAATCTTGAAGAAAACCTTCTAAAAAGTTGGTATTATAATTTTTATCCTTAATATCTTGACAAAGAAGGACCGATTTATAATATAAATTAAGGACACTTTAAGTAAAGCTAGGTCATGTTTTACCTTCAAAAGGTTTTAGTGCTAACAGCTTCAAAATTTACAGGTCCGAGATTTAGTGCCAGACTTCATAAACGGATGTTCAGGGTCCTAAAAAAAACTGGAACAAAATTACTTTTTTCTATTCTTACGTGAGTCAGACTTTTTTATGATTTGGAGTAAATGTACCACGTCCTACTATAGTATCACGAACAGCTTCTACCCTGCGTAATAAAAAATGGATAGGTAGATATTTTGCAGGCGAATGATTCTGTTAGTACGTGATCTGATTCAGATTTTTGTAATCACAGGAACCCTCGTCACAGCCCTAAGCTCAAATATTCCAGATTCGAATATTATGGGTTTACTTGAGAAGGCAGACATGACGAGATTCGATAAGGAATTTAATCGCAAACCACAAACAGCCGTTTTATTGGCACGATTTTAATGTCCAGCTTCCTGGATTTGAGGATCACAAATTTCATCCGTAATTCCAAACGATTTCTAAACACCCAACTTACGTTCAGATGAAAGATTTGTTTGACTATTGTTTATACAGATACAAGTTCCTGTTTACTATTTTAGAGATACACGAGCCAGAACTTTTAACAATGGAAACGTTGGCATTATTTTGAGCATGAAGCGGACTTAAATTTATTGAATTTAACCTTTAAAGAAAGCTTAAAGGAAAACAATCATAATAATCTTGATCGACGTTTATTTTTAATAAAGATTACAAATTAGCCATCAACTTTCATACAGCGGATATTGAATTAAAATATTTTAAATAATGGAAAATCCCTGTAGAAAATATTCTCAGAATCTAAAGTAGATTTTTATTTTGCATTTTCTCCATTTGGAGGCAACCGCAAGGTTCTCGTTATTTATTGGTGCCGGGAGTCAATAGAGGAAAATCTAAGTATTGAAAATATATAATTGCTACGAGAAATTATGTGATGTAAATAAACATGTTTTTAGACATATTTTAGTAAAAAAGGGGTTTAGTAATAAATGAGTTGAAAAACGGCAGCTAATAATTTCCAACTGTATTTTTATAAGATCAGCAACAGGAATCATGTAGAAAATTTACGAGTTAGTTATGTGTTGCTGCTAATAAAAAACTAAGATTTTAAATCTTAGCACGATCTTTTCTTGCCTTTCGTAAAATTGTTGCTGAAATTTATTGCCCAAACCACATCGTATCCTCTTCATTCGATCGTCTCCAATGACCAAGTTCCAGTCAAGACGTGCCAATATGTCAGCTTACTTTTTCAGCCAGTGAACTAAATTACCAGACGGTTCAACTGCAGTGGGTACTTTATGTCGAGTTTTTTCCTCTATTGTTATACAGACCTTGATGCCGATGTTGAGGCAATATAATTCAATGGAATATAATAGACATTTTTAGTTTTGTCTCGATTTTTCCTGCAATTAGTTACTTAACACAACTTTAGTACCTGTATTGAGACTGATTACTGTCAACGAACTTTTGAATGATATACATAGTTCACTAAACCACCATCCAAAGATATGGAATAGTCTTCAGCTACTAACACTGAAGCGCTATAGTGAAGTGTATAGGATGGATCTCCCTGCCCAACTAGATCACAGCCTTCTAAGGCCTCTTTCTCAAGAAAATCTTGCCGTGATGAAGAGATTTCCAAAAAAGGATATACGAACATTTATTATAGTTATGTACTATATAACATCGTCATTTGCGCCTTCTTAATTATACAAACTGGTTTGATTTCAAAGAAAAACTTATTAGTAGTAAACGTTTTAGTAATGCTTCCATTAGAAACTCGTCACGTAAATTTAGTAATATTTGTATATATTTCCAAAGTACGTGAGGTTTATATTTATATTTTTTTAAATATTCAGTTTAAATAAACTCTAAAATTCGTACTATAAATCAAGTTAAGCGAATTTTTAGACGTCTATCTACAGTAACACTGCTTTCCCGCTGTGATTTATGTAAACGTTCCAGATTTTGCTCTAAGACCCTTGAAGTACTTCAACATTTTATCCAGACTAGTTATTATTTTGCGTTTTTTTAAATGAACTCTTCAACATTTTAAAGGAAATATTTCAGAAATTCAAGATTTATTCTGTTACTTGTCATAAACTAGTATTAAGGTTTCACTCTAGTTGATATGTCATACAGCAGTAGATATTTCTTTATTCCAGGCCTGCAAAAATCTTAATAAAGTAACTAAAATATTACGAAGTTATTTGTCCTAATGACGCTGAGGTCGGTTTGAAGATATAACCTGACGCGGCTGAACATTTGAAATTTTAGGAAGAGCGACTTCTGTAATTTAGTCAGAAAGGTCAAGTGACCGACAGACTTATTGCAAAAGGTTGTTAATAATCTGGTAGCACAATGTTCTATTTTTAAATAAATATTTTTATAAATAAATATACATGTGAATGTATTTGTCACAGAAACAAATCTGAATAAGAAATACATACACGGTCTAGTAGTGGTAGATGCGACTGCGGAGCAAGAGGTTTTTGGGACGATTCCCAGATCGAGCAGTGTTATTGGGTTATACTATGAAATTTTCAGTAGCAGTCACGGAGTTTTGATTCGTGCCCGCTTGACAACAATAGGATCGCCCCCTATTACACGGAGCCTATAACATACCAGTGGGTGTACATTAGTAGACCTCTGCCTAACCCTTCGGGTACGACAGGCGTGGTGGTATACCTATATGTAAGTTACGTTAGATCATTATTTTTAACATAAAAAAATCGACACGATTCTGAAAGCAGGACCACGTAACTTACATAGCGCAGTATTACAGCATTGATTAATAATGCGCTTACACGTATCTATACGGGCGTGGGCATGTATCGTGCGATCTCTCCGACTTCCTCTTCCGACGTCAGTGTTTATCTATTCAACAAAATTTACAGCGGCATGTACTGACTGACTTCTATGCATAATACTTGGTTACGCTACATTGCATCCGGAAATGCTGTGAAAGAAAATTAACTTTTTTTCTTTTTTTTGTCTTCGTAAACTAATTATTGGTTATGTTTGGTCATATTATCACTATTCGCTAATATATTTATTAAAAATTAACAAACAAGAATGAAGTATATAATATACAACACAAAAAGTTTGCAAACTAGTTGATCGTCAGTTTTATGTCAGTTCCATTTATGTCCCTTCCTGTTAAATGTTAAGAACATTAACTGCTATTCAAATATAAAACCATAATTATGAACGACAAAATTTTGCTAATAAAAATGAGTAGGTATATAATTTTCAATCTTCCTGTCATTTTAGGATCAAATTTTGTTATCACGGAGCCATTACACGGTTGAGGGTTGGTGCTTAAGTTTAATAAGTAAATTAAGTAAAGACGCAAACGACCGAAATTATGTGAAATATTTAATCGAGCTCTGTAGCTTTCAATAGGGGATATTTTCATTCGGTGGCGTACGGAAATGATGATGATTTTATTATATTATATTAATTGTAGAGTTATAAGTCAGTCAGGTAAGGGCAATCTTATTTTCCATACTCGAGAAAAGTGCACCCAGTCTTTTTGTATTGATATACCCTGATTTATGCAGGACAGGCCCATGCTAGTACAGGATGTCTTTTTTTATGGTGATAAGGGGACAAACGAGCAGGCGACTCACCTGATAGTAAGTGATGACCGCCGCCCATGGACATTTGCAACACCAGAGGCTTGCAAATGCGTCTTGGAAATACCAGTTCACTTGTAATCTTAATACGCATAATGTATAACTAAATATCTATATAAAGAACTTGTATTACTTATTATTATTATATAAAAGTACATGTTTGACTAAACCTTTGGAGAATAATGCTTAAACTTTGTGTCGCCACCTTTAGTGTCGCCTCCAGTACGTTCAAGCAAAGTTGATGTTTTATAAAGCACCCACGATTCATGATAATAATTGATTGCATGGTTTTAAGCAAAAAAATGCCTCAAATACAACAACCTGAGTGATTCATTCTAATTGTTTTAAAAACAGCTTTATAAGTTTTTTGTTTAACTTTATTGTATAGAATTTAAACAATACATACCTACTATACAAATTTCACTATTTCCACAATACCTAACAGGTACCGTCTATACATGCAATAACATAATAAATACAAATAAATACTTGAAAACAATACGGCTTATTAATAATTTTATCGCGGTATATTCGTATTGTTTCAATACTGACGTCTCAGATACGGTCAGCCTTGTGTGATATTATAAAATTACGATTTCTGATATTCACGTCATAAAACCATGTAGTAAGAGCTACTATAATTATTATTTATTTGTACAATCGTCGCATTTAAAGTACATAATTATATATTTTTTAATAAATCAAGCAGCAAAATTATATTTTTTATTTTTATAATTTTTCTATGAATATCGACGGTGAGCTAAAATTCAACGATTAGCGAGTTTATTCTGTAACCTTCTTATAATTAGGTAGTAACGATACTCGAAGTTTAAACCGATATCGTTTTTATTTTATTTTAGCTGTAACTTTTTCTCCACATGATTTGAGAGTGACCTCCATTAGTGACAAATTATGGTCATGAAAGTCTTTTCATGACCAGACCTTTTCAACGACGCGGAAGTACATAATACCGTTATTGGGCGGTGGGAACAATTCGTCCATTTTCCTTTACAATCATTATTTCAAGTAGGTACCAATACCTAATTATACATCATTGTAAAATATGAAACACCGAAAATATCAAGCTATCGGGAACAATTAAAATTTTCCCATTAATAACTATTTTTTATATCTACCTATATTAACGCAATACTGCAGTTGAAATCATTGCTTTAAATAATGTTTTAATATGATGTACATCATATTAAAACATTATTAAAAGCAATGATTAAGTTGTAAGTTTTCTTTATGGCAAATAAATATGAATTAAAAAAAAAGAAAAAGAAAGTATAGTTTCACGAGCTTCTTGTTTCTATACATGTACCTATGTTATTTTTTGTTCACAAATAATAACCTATACCTATATATTTACTGGGGTCATCTTTTATACGCGAACATAATGGGTGCTTTTATAAGTCACGTTAAACGGACACGTAATGAAAATATTCTAACAAAGGGATTTTAACAGGAAGCGCGGCAGAAACAAAGCACTTTTTAGGCGAAAATATTTATGAAAAACCTCTTGTATGAAAACATAAAGCTTGAAATTCAATTATCACTTTCACTCTGATGGCCTTTATTATTCTAATAGTTTGTAAAAATATGAATGAAAGCAATCTTTGTACTCACTGGAGACCAAATAGTAAGTAGGAACCTAAGTTAAAATGTCATTGAAATTTGTTCGAATAAAAGTTGCTCAACTAATTATAGAGATATCATCACCGTCGACTCATTCACTGCCCGAATGCTTGGCATGGGTGTACTGTCATTTGACAGGATTAGGCCTATAGTCCACAAAGCTAGTCTAGTGACGACAGACCTGTATTACAAGATAGAAAATATAATATGCATGTAGGCGAAGTGGCGTAAGACGTGGGCGGTGAGCAGGCCTCCGCCCACGGCCTCGCGGTGGAAAGATCCTCGCACTTCTTAGCCGAAAATTAGTTTAAATAAGTATGGAAAATCCAAAGTACACGCCACAAGGTTTTTCTTATAATAAATACATTAGAATTAATTCTCAACACTCTTTGGCGCACGAAATAAAAGTAAATTACAAAAAAAAACGATATTTTTGACAAACTATATTATGTAGTAAAATTCAAGAGATTTTTTTTATTCCCTTATTCTTACACCATCGGAGGGCCTCGAGAAATGTATCTTGCCCACTTAATGTTTAGGTATTGCGTCCCCACTCATTTTCCTTGAACGTGATAAATACGCATGAAACTTCGAAATGGAACGGAATGAATGAGATTGAACCTTCGACTTCGCAGAGCATCAGAGCACTGATAACACTATTAGATTATTGCAACTTTTTTCTAATTAGCTCATCATTCATCTTTGCTTTTTAAAACAACATCATGTTACTATAATTTAATATAATATAATAAGTGCTAATGGTGGAATACCTATATATGTTTATTTAAAATACTTAAACAAATGACGATTGCCTAAGCTTGCACCGACAAGACTTATATTTTATGTTGAAATCACTTTATTTTATTCTTTTATATTTTGTAAGGGATGACACGGCACATTTCAAGTTCAAGTAAGTCTTTTTTAAATGACGTTCCTAGCAAGAGAAAGTTGTAAAGTTCAAGTTATGTCGCTAAAGTCCGCTGCAATCTGTTGAGGTAAAACTTTTTAATCATAACAGATGTTTTCCCGCATTCTACTTTCTCTGAATCTTGTTTGAGTAGTGCAAGTGGTTAATTAAACGAACGTCGAGCGGAAAATCATATCTACGCTGATGATATGACACTAGATGTGACTAATATTTTATTCACTATTTAATATTGATAATAAAATTGAAAATATTCTAAGCGTAAGCTCCATTAAGGATATACATTGAATTGATAGCTTAAAATAACAATATAACACTAATAGTAATACCAAAAAGATTTTACGAACGGTAAAAATATTTTACATTAGGGCAAGTTGGTGGTTTAACGTCTGTTTTCCATAGACTAGATCTTAAAAGAACGGTGTTTGATACTTTTCGCTCAGTTGAATGACAGCAACATAATGGAAAGCTACTTTTATAATTGCGTAACATTTTTGTATATCCATTGTTGAGGCTATGCGCATAATCTAGAACATGTCTTAATGTCTTCGTATGAAATCATACATCGCGGTAACGGAAGCGAATCGTGTCAGTACTGGCGATGACAGCGCTATCTCCTTACAGCAGCACTGCTGGTGTCTGTACTAAGATTACAATCATAAAAAAATGCTGATTTACATATTTTTTTCCTTCAACATTATATATATTAGAGCATAAAATCCCTACATGTAAAATAGAAAAAATATTACTACTTATATCCGTTATAGATTTTGAAACTATCTAACCGATGTGCCCCAAACCGGTTTCATTTGAAAGCAAACTGCGAAAATGGTTGAAAAATTAAGAACGTCATTTTTTTTTACCAGTAATAAACAACGTGTAGTTTAGGTAGCACCCTTATGCATTAGTGTACACTGATCTAAAAGCAATTTTATAAGTAAGTTTTGTTTCTTTAATTAAACTAAATTAGTTTATCGCTGAAAAAAATAATCAAACAAATTTTATAATTTAGTTCAGACAATATTAAGTTAGACTAGGAGCAAATATTGAAAGAGTGGTAACTGTAAACAGCTTGTTTATTAAATACTTAATAATATATTTATAAACACATTATAAAACTCGCAACTATTATTACATATAATACACTTTAGTTCAGTTCAGTTAAAAGAAAACTTCTTCTAACTGAACCATTGCTATGTTATCATTTATTATACCCACTGTTGGGTTCTTCTACATAAGGAAGAGACAAGCTATACATATAATTATGATTAACATTTCGCGGTCGTGCAGGTTTCCTCACGTAATTCCCTTCACCGTTAAGCGAGTTATATTTATTGCATAAAAAATGAAATAATTTTAAAAGTCAGAATAACCTTGGAAAGGACTTGAAGCCTTAACACTTTAGTCCATGGTCATCAAGATTGGTCAACCACTGCTTATATGTAATCATGTAGTACACAAAAATTAATTGGTACAATTGAAAACCATTTCTTAACTTATACCGAAACTCAATAATATTATAGGTAACTAGAAAAAAACAACAAATCTCTCAGACTAGGTAAAAATATTTCACTCCTTCACATTTCAATATATTATTATAACAGTGTAGATTAGAGTCAAGAATCCGATCGATGTATTGAGATACATATTAGTAACGGAGCCTTTATTATTCTAGCAAAATACAGATGTTTATAAACCTAACATACCATCACGCTGGTCGTCCCCAAAGGTTTAGGCAGACGTGTCTCAATGTACACTCACATTTCGCCGGTATGTTTTAAGTCCCTTGTAATAGGGGCGAGTTTATAATCCTATCCTAACATGCCTTTGCATATAGGTAAGACGTTTGCCTGTCAACAATACCGATCAATTAACGTCCTAATCGAATGATAAATTACACGGATATTTGGCAGCTGACAAGATTAACGCAAATGAATGACGGTTTAGTTCTGTATTTGACTATGCTAAACTATCCGTTTATCAGGCATAAAATAATGACTTGACTAATTCAATACTACAAGATATCAGTATATTAACAAAATGATAGTAGTTTAAATGTTATCTGTCAGACTGTAGTTGTAAGTTCCACCAACTGAGACGGGATATCTATTGCCACGGAATGGGAAAATCTACGAGCTTTAAGGCTATAAGACTGTGCTTCTGACTTTTTCTGGAAGAGTACCTACTACTTGATTACTAAACATTATTGTAATATTTTTTTTTTAAATCTTGTCCACACACTACGATTTTCTCCTGGTACGTTTACAAACACATTTTTTTATTAACACAAATGCCCAGACCCGCACCTGTAGATCAATCAAACAAACTTATAAATCGAGGCGGAATTGCTTATAATACAATCGAATGATGCGCTCCAAAAGTTCGACGAACATTTGTAAGTGTGTTATAAGTATAACACACTTATTATGTTCGTCGTTTTGATTCAAATTGATTTGTTTGAAAGGTGACTTAATCGGTAGCAACTGAAACTATTCTTAAAAATATCTATTTAGCCTGTTAAAGATGATCATCAGAAAGTACCTACGAGTTTTTTAAGTATCTATTAAGTTCTTTATTAAAAAGCTAAGCGTACGTACTACGAATACTGACTATAGTCAACTATCTAACATGACACAAGTGTCATACCTACTTCAAACATAAAATTGAACCTTTATAACTTGTCTCATCCGAGGGCGCTCGGCACAGTGTTATATCGAGTTGACCTAAGCTGTGTGACGTCACTAAGCAAACACGTGTTTTATTGAATGCCGATGTTTATCAGTGTGCAGTAGTACACCAACATGCAATTCTTTCGTCTTTATTTGTTTCATTCTAAGTAACAAGTTTTTAGCGTTTCCTATAGTTTTAGTCAAACTCGTGGGTTTCCAAGAAAAAAAATATGTTATAATTAATGCTTATTGTTAACACGGTAGGAAGGATTGGCACGTCTTTTTCACGCGATATTAAATGCAGATTTATTTTTCCTTTTAAGACACCATAGAAATATATATGAAGCTTATATACATATAATACTTATATACCTCTCATGGTTCGCATTTACCCTTTTTTTCTGCCTCTACTTGGGATCTCTTATTTATGTAGATTGTGTGAATCTTCTAATATTTTTTCTCGATCCACTGATCTGTCATGGTTTATATTATATAAAGGTATTAAATCTAATATCATATCTAGCTTATGAATATTTTTTTTAGAATCCTACTAATATTATAAATGTGAACGTTTGTATGGATGTTTGTTACATTTTCACGTAAAAACCGTAAAAATGTTGCATACATAATAGTTTGTTACCTGGATTAATACATAGGCTTTTTAACTGTATACAATGCGGACAAACCCGCAGGAGGCAGCTTGCAATAATTCAAAAACACGACGTATTCACATTGGCACCGAATAATCTAACTCCCTCGACCAAACTTTTAAACTAATCCAATTCAAATTTTGACTTAAAAACTGGCTTAATTTTTTTTCACTTATATTTCAATCAACCTACACATCTATACGGTATAGGACTATAGGTATCGTCAAAACCTCCATTCAACCTTATCATCGAATTTTGTGCACACTTTTAGCCTTTTTATATACATCGAATCAAATTACTGAGTGAAATGTATTTTCATGAGTACCTACCTATAGACGACTAGTATTTCATTGAAGAATAAATAATATAATTAAAATGCATTGATATTGGAAATAGTTACTAATCAAATTGCAATTTGTTAAATTATTCATAAATCTAGCTAAGAATAACTAACATAATTAAAGTGCATTGATAGTGGGAATAGTAAGTAATCAAATTGCAATTTGTTAAATTATTCATAAATCTAGCCATTTGATCAGAAAATACTAGCAGCATTTATTCATCTCGTGGGAAATTCTCTCAATCCCAGTCTTAGTGGTAAGCAACACTAAGACTGGGATTGAGGGAATCCCAGCCCCAAAGGCTACCTTTTATCGTAGCTAAGTTCACAGTTAAATAAATTTGGCTGGTAGTACCTAGTGTTTAAGTTTCCGCTTATTTTGCGATCCTCATTAATCACCGAGTATTATATGTATCCCTATCTATTAATTATTATGCACAAAAAAGTCAACTAGCGGTTCAGATGTTTTCTTTTTCCTAGTCATCGAGTTCACCACCAATAACCAGTTGCAAAACTAAACAATCCATTCCTGGATTGTTTAGTTTTCCAAACATAATGGATCAAAATAAATTAAAATACAAACAGTAAATAAAGTTACAGTTTAGTGTTATACACACATATGCACGTTGTAAATAATTATATATATTTATTTTATATATATATATATATACATATATATATATGTATATTTATTTATTAATAAAAAATAAATATAATTCAAAAATATATAATTTATATATTTATACATAATAATATAAATTGTATAAATATTTATATAAATTGTAGACATAATAGTAACATTTTATGTTGAGGATATCAAATTTACGTTATAATATTGTAGGTACTAAAGCTGATTTAGTTTATTGATCCTTTATACTTCTATCTAATACATCTACTACTAATATTCTACTCTACTTTAACTTTAATCTCAGCCGCATTATTCCTGTCAAAATATTAATTAGCTACCAGTTGCCACTTTCAGTTTCTTCGAAATGGCGGTATCGTCTTTTAATTTATTATACGCAACAAACTTCTTGTAAAGTTACGGAGAAGGTATTTCTACACCGTTGGAACTTCAGCGGTATGTGACAAACGGTGCGTCCCACTGAAAATTGTTAAGACCCTTCTACATATGTTATCACCTTAAGACTCTAGATCAAGAACTCGATGTAATTATCACGCACAAGTAATGAACTTGCTCGTAGATGCTAAAACCCATTACAATTAACCATGTGAGAAATCCAACTTTTGCAGTACATGAAACGTTAACTACAGTAAGAGTAATAGTTCTTTCCTTCTGAGCAATCAATGAACAATTACCAAATCTCTTTGAACGACTTTGTCCAATTATTTTGGTATCGTGCACGTAGGGAGCTTTAAGGATTCCAATCATGTGATTCTCATTAAGCCAGATCGTAAATTAAGTTTTAATGAATAAAACAATCGTATAAATTGTTATCCTTGTGTTGTTACAGATAAAATTTATTTCAGTTATTTGTAGGTTATATTTTTATATCATCACGACTGTATTTCCCAAAGCAGTTTAGGTAGATATATACTTACTAACAGCCCAACTGCTTTACTACTAAACTAAAACTAAAACCCGTGTACTGTGGGTATATAACCCACAGTACACGGGTTTTAGTTCACATGATGTAATAGAGGATAATACTATTGTTAGGGCAACAAACATATCAATATTTTCTATAGTCACGCGGTATAATGGACAGATATCCTTGAAGTTAAAACCCTTAACCCCGGGATAATCAAAACTTTTTAAGTGAATCCGAGCAGTGAACTCTACGGGTCACGACCGTATCTTCTCCAATCAAATAAATAAAATGTAGAAGTTACGTACGCAACAGGCGGGCAGCAAACTATTAGAACTCCTTGAAATTAAGAATTTTCGAATTAGTGCCAGAGACAGCTTACTGATAGATAGATAATTAACTTCAGTATGGATTCTCTAACGATATTACGGGAAATCTATAAGCTTTAGCAGCCAAAGTGCCGCTTTTTTTGCCATCGTATGAACAAAATGACATAAGAAAAAAGGTTTCTGTTCGAACGTAAGAATATAACACTTCCTCCACACACGCTGGGAAAAAATATGGGTTGTAACTTGTAACCAAGCTAGTGTCGTAAGAAATAACATATTTCGTCTAACTACTTTTAGAATGACGACTGTTTTACTATGATTTATAATGTTATTGATTAAAGAAGACAAGTTTCAAACACATTTAAGTCAGCATATTATGGGTAAAAAAAGCCGGTCAGTTAAATATTAGCGGGGCTAAACATCAGGCTCCGTCGACGTTACTAGCTGTTAGCTGTATCACACATTTTGCCACTATGCTTTAGGTTCTATGTCATCATTATCCACCCAATATAGTCCTACTGCTGGGCTCAGGTCTCCTCACTTTTGAGAGGGATTAGAATATAGTTCCATGAAATAGGAGGCTATTATATCTTTCTAATACATCGCCAATCATACATGAATATAATTGTCATCACTCGTTGCAAGCTATTCTAATCCAGTAACTCAAAGAGTAATAATGGCTACCGAATTTTATCACAATCCGGACGAATCTCAGTAGAATTTTATTCTTAGAAGCAGTCTAATGTTTGTATGTATTGCCATGTAAAAGAAAATAAGGTCGCTCTATCAACTTCGGACCTAAAAACACAATGTCGTCGTTTTTTTGTGGTCAAAATTGGTCGGATTTAATTAATTCAGTTGAACACACAAAAATGTGCTGATAGAAAAACCCCATCCAATTTAAATTTGTTTTTTTATGCACAATGTTAGGTGTTGAATAATTTTATACTGTACCTTAAACAAATAGGTATTAAGAAAATGAAGCGGAAAACATTTTATAAAGAAGTTTAATTTCTAGAAGTCTCATAAGTATAGTCGCAAAACTTCAAAAGTAAAAGTATCGCCAAATTAAAATTATATTAACAAAACTCAAAGTAATTTAAGATCGCGTTTATGATAATTTTCTACTATTTTGTATTTAATATGCACTACAGGGCTTAGGACAAGTTAAAGAACATTATTATTATTTATTTAGAGGTTTGGATAATTATATGCCTTCATTAAAAATAAACGGGTATGAAAAACTTAAAATAATGTTCCTTATCTAAATAACTATATATATAGGTATAATATAACTCAAAGGTGACTGACTGACATAGTGATCTATCAACGCACAGCCCAACAAACCACTGGACGGATTGGGCTGAAATTTGGCATGCAAGCAGACGTTGGCATACGCTGAAAAACGATTTTTGAAAATTAACCCCCTAAGGCGTAAAACGGGGGTGCAAAGTTAATATGAAACTTTTATTTTTTTTAGTTAAATTGCACGCGGACGAAGTCACGGGAATCAGCTAGTGTCTTTATAAAAGTTCAAATGCGCGTGTTCAGATAAGCAAAAACAAAAATAAAATATAAAGTATCTGTTAGCTATCCTTATAATACACCATGGCTATTTTTAACCGACTTCAAAAAGGAGGAGGTTCTCAATTCGTCGGAATCTTTTTTTTTTTATGTATGTGGTGCCGATGATGTGGTGGTTTTAACCATCCCGCTCAAGGTCACTGTTACGTTTCAGTCAATCGTTCAAGTCAATCGTAATAGTAAGTGTACTTACGTTTGGCTTGGCACCGACTTCATACCTTTAAAACTAAAAAAAAGGTAAAACTCTATGAAGTTATTTTTAGCTTTTTAGTTTTTGAAGTTGGTTTTTCTTTTTTTTTAAAGTTAATATTAGATATATTTTTTATTAACTAAAACATCTTAAGATTTATTTATTATGAGTACAGATTAAAATATATATACAAAATATTCGATAAGTACTCTTTTAGTGTAGGCAAAGACTAAATAGATATTGTAACCTACCGTTGGAAGTCACAGAACTGAATAAGATTCCATTTATTTCCGTAACTCCCAGGGGCATAAATTAGAGTGGGTACACTCTTCAGTGTTTATTCCTAGAAACATGAACATTATTAACTGTTTACATTAATTAACTGCACCTACGCATATTTTAATTGCAGTATTGGATAGCTCGCGTATACTCATTGATACATATTTATTGTAAATATTAATAACCTTTGTGAATAATTTTGTACATTGCTATTTTCGCGCGATATTGACACGTGTTTTTCAGAAATAATGTACTAATATTTTACATTTTACTAGTTATTATTATAGCACGTGGGTGCCAAACAAGCCAACAACTCGCCTTATTTTAAGCGGGAAGCCTAACTTATTAACGCTACCTTGAGAAGTAATTAATTCGTAAATCTCATTTCCCCAGTAATTTCACTGCCCTTCAAACTAGTATGTACAATATGTATATACAATAGATTTATTGCACTAAGAGTCACACTCGAGTCGTTACTATTTCTGTTTCCTGTTGATTTTCTCCTGTCGTGGGTGCGTTTACAAACACAAATTTTCTTAAACACCAATGCCGAGAACCGAAACACCTATAGTTCGTACAAATATTTGCTTTGCTGGGATCGAACCCACAACCCGTGACGCATAAACCGATCGCCAAGCGAATCGACATATTCTAAAGTATAGATATTGTTTTAATATAAAATAACAGACTAGGCTTGCTACTGAGCATGTGATTTCAAGGGTTTTGAATTTGATACCAAGGCACCAGGCACCTCCGACCATTTTACTTTATGGGCACATTTATCATAAGCTCAAACGGGGAAGGAAGTCGTGAGGAACACAAAATGATGTCTCTCGATCTTATCCCCGTTGTTTTGCTTCTTGGAATTTCCTTAAATCCAATCTAAGCGTTTAAGAAACCGTTTAACGTGACGAAATTATAGTTTCTTGGATTTGGTTTGGAATTTTTTATGTCAGTGATTTCGTAAATGGTATTCCCCTATCCATGCTTATTATTATAAATGCGAAAGCATATACCTATGTATCCTACCTCTACCCGCTAAAACCGCTGAATCGATTTAGATGAAATTTGGTATAGAGATATTTTAAGTCATCCCGAAATCATGCCTTACCTTAAGGGGCGAAAATTTAGGTGAACATTTGTGTGCCAAATCAACAATTTCATAGGTGTGTGAGCCCGTGTGTGTTAAAATTAGGACTATTATGTACCAAAAAATACATTAATTCAGAGTCTTCGTAGTCCAGCTTGAGTGACTAGCTACTTCTCACGACTTTGTCTGTCAATCTGCTTCTCATTAATCAGGTTGTTCAGATTTTACCCTGGTAGTATGGATATGGATGTTTAAAATCATTATATGTATGATTGCTAATTGTAATTTTATTTAATTGTAATTTGGTTTAATCTATTTAAGATTTTAAAATACCATGCAATATAATTAATATTGGTTGGTGCCTACAAGCCAAAATAATTAATTGTAGTTAATTTCACTTAGGTACAAGTTTAATTATCTGTCAATCATGATAAAAGGTTTACGAAATAAGTTAATCTTTTAATAAGACAATGACCTTGTGAGCTAAAAGACTATTTATTGGCGCCAGTTAAAATACACGTAAGAGTTGCAGACATTTTATTTACCACCATTTACATTAATATAATATATCGAAAGGAATTGTGAAGAATTTTTTTAAGATTTTTCGCTCAAATCGCTGCCAGACTAGGGAATTTTAAGAAACTTTAAGCCGGTTACCGAATTATACATAATAAGCACGGTTTACATGTAATTTTTAAATAACTAAAAGAATGTACACTCAAAATTTGAGCCTTATAGGAAGCGGGTTATGAATTACTATCCCGATTTAAACTTTCCTATGTTTTGGCACACACTTGGAACCATCAAAATAGGTTGGTAATTTTTTTTACACTTAAACATATGTAAATTACAACATATAAAAGTTGTTGCCTTGTAACTTGTACCAACAGGTTAAAAAAAGTTTTTTTTTTACATTTCCAAAATTTATTTGATGACGACGCAATCGCGATAGGCCTGCCAGAACGGTACTGTCACAGTATAAGTATTTATACTGTGGTACTGTCATGATTAACAGATAATAAATCATCATTAAAAAAACTAGGTTTGTGGGATGCTGGTTAGTCAGATGGTTCACCACCTCTTAGGCTATAAAGTATGATAAACAGATATATATGTATTTGACATCTCATTTATATTATAACTGCATATCGAATACCTACCGAATACCTATGTGCATAGGCCACTTTTGTTTTTTTAAGAAGTAATTGTACTAAAAATACATGCTTACATACATACACAACTCTTAATAAAATTAAAATAATGACGATACATATTATATTACACAAAATCCGTGAATATAAAACTTTATTGTAACGTTTATTTATTCAGCTGTCTGTTATCAGATGCGAGCATAATTAATTTTTTTTATGTTTAAATATTGTTTGTTTCTATCAAGGGTATAAAGGTTTATAGGTAATTAGTCATTTAAATAGCTGCAAAATATGTATGTGAATTATAATGACTGTGAGGTCAATTACAACAAAGTCATTTAGGAGGCCGGCGGAGATTGTGTTCAATATGCACAAAAGGAATATTGGAATAAATGGCAACTCAAATGTGTTCATTTAATTATTTGATTTAATGAGCACCTACAATTACTCACAGTTTATATAATTATGTATTCGCATGGAAAATCTGTTTGCCCCAACTAATCGAACCGAAAAGATGAACAGAGAGTTAAAAAAAAAATGTTTTTTTTATTTGATATTATGTGCACGTACCGTCCTTATCAAACATACACTTTTATTTCTTTCTATTTCATTCTGTACTGTACCTATCTATAGTACCTACAGAAATATATAAAAAGATTTCGACGAATTGAGAACCTCCTCTTTTTCTGAAATCGGTTAAAAAAAATACGGTTAAAAAGTAAAAAATACGGTACAAAACCTATTACAGAGCGCTTAATATATTTTTAAATCTGAAATCCAATTACAACTGTACACAGTACTACAATAATATCATGCAAATTGAGGTATTTATCTAGGTTTAAACTGAAGTGTAAATCTATTTAATTTATTTGTTAAAATAAAATTAATTATAACAATCATAGGCACATCTTTGAATTCCCAAGAGTTAGCAGAGCGTATGATTAAACTTACTTTCGCTCATTTTAACTGTAATTTTTGTTTAGAGCAATTTGGTTTTAAAATAACATACCATCACGCCTGTGTGTACTCATGTACACCCACGTTTCGCCGGTATGTTTTAGGTCCCTTGTAATAGGGGACGAGCCTCTTGCCATTAACCGGGCACAAATCAAAACTACTACTGGGAATTTCATAGAAAAACCCAATAACACATTACTCTACCTTGAAATCGAACCCATGACCTCTTGCTCGGCAGTCGCACTGTACGACCACTGGACCAACGAGACAGTTTAATTTGGTATTTAACAAAAAAAAATATCTATGTATATTCGATAGAACTGAATTTGTAGTTTGTAACATGACTAAATTCGAGAATAAATAATAATATTATGACGAAGCACCATCTAGTTCCGAACTAAGCAACGAGTTTTGTAACACAAGCCTCGTTGTCGTCGTCGTAGCCGAATAATAATTGATACAATATTTTTTTTTGTAAACATATACACACAAATATAAACATACATGACTCAGACACCGGAAATCAGATGTCCATGCTCAACACACAAATATTGGCCCCTACCGGGATTCAAACCGGGGACCCTAATCACAGCAGACAGCCTTTAATACCGCTGCGATTACGAATCAGCAAACAATATAATGGGCGTTACAAAGTTAAATACAATTTCCTTGAAAACATCAACGGAGAAATAGTTGGAACGGAAATCGTAAAGTATCCTAGGTGCGTAACGCAATTTGTATGCACTTATTACAAAACTCCACTTTCCACCGGCGTTACACAACTTCACTACAGTGAGCACGTGGGTGTTAGAAATTATTATTGTTTCCTACAACAATAACTTGCACTGCTTAAGAAGCTGCAAATTACTAGATTTTCTATAAAACGTTGGTAATAATCATTGAAATAAAATCACGTTTCAAAGATTATAAGACGTTATACTGTATATGAATCTTGATCCAAAACATTTTACCAAAACAAGATGTTGTATGCGCTGATACGGTATTTTGTAAAAATAAGCTACACCTGGAAAATATTACCTGAATTAAAATATGACAATGTAATAAAAATATGTCTGATTTACTATTTATAATTGATATATATACCTAGTATTCATTTTTCTGTGACATCTTAAGGAAGACGACTAAGGTCGCTACTTTGTATAAGACCCTAAATAGCGACTCTAATATCTCCTTATCACTATTTTGTTTTTTTTTGGTAGTGTAAATAAGGAAGACAACTTCCTAATTTACTCTTTACATTCTCTAACATAACCTCACACATTTTATTAATATGACAAGATAAAAATTCCAAGGCCAATGTTTAAAAAAACATAAATAAGACTACAAAGTAGATAATAACTTCATCTGGAGAAAACGCGGGGTACTTGAACTCAAATGTTGCTAATATTTCATTTATAGCTATTATAATAATAATAATAATACTCATATATTTCAGATTAGGTACATCCATATTTGTTAGTACAATTACGAGCTTACGAACTAGTGTTAGCAAAAATAATTACAATAACTCATGTAAATAATAATATAAAACACGATAATTTAATAATAATAAAACAATATCAAATTTTTAAAAAGAGATATACTAAAAATGTTGTGAAAAATATGCAGGATTTTTTGCGTCTTAAAACAATCGGTAAATATATATGATCGTAACATGTGATAAAAAAAAAACTAAAAACAAACTGTTACCTTAGTGCAACAACTGTATTTATATTAAATAATTATATCTAAAACTGTTTAACTTTGTGATGTGGTCTAGCGATTAAGTGACCATAATTTATTCTGCCGTCGTAATGAAAAAGGGCACAACTAAATTTTTTTTTAAATTTGAGTTATATACATATTCAGAATCAGAATTAAAAGGCCCATCTGACTATTTTTTTGTAAAATTTTAGGAACAAGATTATAGAAGAATCATTAAGCTCAAAGGGCACAACTTCGCAAATATTTATGTTATTTTATGTAAGAAAAGCATATCTGATTAGAATACTTCAAAAAGTCAGAAATGTATAGATGTGGCTTTAACAATATTTCGTAATTTATAATTTTAATCATTGAAAAGGCATAAATTAGCCTATGTTAAATATAAAAGGCGTATAATTAATAACGGATATTATGACAACAGCGTATATGTGTCAATGTCTCGTAGTTAATCCACTAATTAAATCGCATAAAATCCAACCTTGTTATAGGCCTACAAGTCGATTGTGAAAAGTAAACAAGGACAGATTATTTGGACTATACTTAAAGGCACGTGACCGATCATGATGGTGCCAAGGTAAAGTGCGTTCGAAGAAAGGAAAGCATGTGACTAAGAGCCCTCACATACCTGTTTAGCTTGCCGCAGGTCAGTTTTCGAAGCAAGGCCGGCTGTCAATACATTGTTGTTATACGTACATTACACCAACGGTTATGTAATCCTAGTACATTCATAATTTCGACAGCTTATTAGTAGGCTGGTAAGTATGAAATAAAAATCTCTCTTGTATATGAATACTAATCATATTAATTATCTAAGCAGTCATTAAAAATATTTTTTATTTATAGTTATGCAGTTACTACATCGTAATATAGAAATTAATAAATTAATAGGCAGTTTATTTTATAATACTTCCTTAATAGGAAGTATTATGAAATTAACTGCCTATTAGATAAAAAAAAAATAAAAAAAGATACAACATACTCTCGTTTTTTTTAAAACGTTACGAAATACTATTAAACATTTTGAAATGAAACTGCTTTTACTTAACGCGAGGTCTGTTATATATAATATTTAAGTACATCTGAGTTGTTTAATTAAAAAGGTATATAATGGGTGGTAATTTTATAACGAGAAAAATGCAGTAATATTAACGTAAAAAGGTTGTACATGGCATTGCACAATACCTGAGATAACATGATAAAATAAATTACCTGCGACCGACCCGACGTGCAATGTATGTACTTACAATTAATATATAAATATGAATTTTGATGAATCCCGACTGTTAAAGTCGTTTACTTGTTTTTCTACTTTTTACGCAGTCGGGTTTTAAAATTTTGTTATTAACTTATTTTGACTTTGACTTATATTTTTATTGTCCTTGAATGTATAATTGTACATATATAACCCTACGTTAGAAATTCTGTAAATGGTAATCGAATCGTATCATATCAATATATGTGTTTGAAGAAATAAACTGATGCGGTTAGCCAGGATACGTAGAGAATTGTTGGCAATTTTTTTGGTCTGGTGATTATAAATAGCCATAAAGGTGGTTATTATTTGAAGATTTGATTATTTTATGATCCTCCAAAATTTGAAAAAATATATAAATATATCGTATAAAATTCTCTTCCAATTTGCTCATTGATCTCTCTCACACGTCTACAATCCTTAATCTTCGTCTAAAGTACTCTTAGATTGTACCTATATACTACTTCTAATATATATAAACCGTTTATCCCCGCTCATCTTATCGAATTAACAGCTAACGGCCCACCTCACGGTGAGCGGTTACGACAGCCTGTGGAAGTTTGCAACACCAAAGATAGAGACCCTGTAAAAATGTTCTGTTAGTCGTTTGGGAAATCTTGGCAGATCATTCGTCCTTGGCAGGTCAATCACTTCGACTATTATATCCCTAGCTTTTTTCAATTTTTCAAAATAAATATTCCAATCACGATGCGGCGGTGCCTTCTAACTTCTCAGCTGCTTTCTGACTTCACGAGCTTTGTACACCCGTAATCTTGATATCATGAGGACATATTACAAATTCATTATATTTGTGAAAACTTCAAATTATATGTTACGAGCAAACCATAGTCAATACGAACCGTAAGTTGACTTAATCGCGTATTATTGCGTAACTGACCGCATTTTAGTGCAAAGCTGGTTCACATAAGGACTGTATATTTCATAAAAGTAAATAAAAGCAATCAATGACGACATCATACCACCATCGAAACTCAACACTACAGGTTAAACTTGTTCTCTTTCATTGCAATGAGTTTCTCTGAAATTTTTCGTCGTATTAAATTTAAATTAACGTGAATATAGTTTAGTTAAAATTGGTAATAATACTTACTTATATATACGTACCTAGTGGTGTAAATGTATTTCGTAGTTTTCATAAATTTAAAAGTATCCACTATCGGTGAAGTAACAACTGAATGGGGTGAAATAAATGAGTGGGAACGTATCTTAACATAATTAAATAAAAAATATTGTGAGAAGAAGGTCGGTTGACAGCAAATTAGGTTTAAAGTAAGTGAATAAAAAATCAAGGTAAAACTATACATACCTCCATGTATACACATGTAGACACCTCTATACTCTTCATACACTAACAATTATAATCAGCTTTGTGTGTTTGTTCAACTGTTAACCTTTTGAACATCAAAATAAGCTATATATGAAAACATCATATTAGGATGGTATTAAATTAAATTCATAATATAACCCACAACGAAATTAATCATCAAATTAAATTGAAGGTCTTACACCTTCTTAGAAATATATAGATTCTACTTGCCTCCTTATCAAGCAAGTTTAAAGGGTGAAATTAGGTACTAACCAAATGAGATCTAAGTAATAAGACCAGTCTGGCAACGTGCAGGCACATTCGTTGTTTTACAATTGTCCCTTACCATAAATGGTCCGTATACTCCATATAAGTTATAGGGGTCAAGCCCCACGATTAGCACAAATCAAAACTTCAAAACTTACCACTTCACGTTAAGCCACAGATCTGTGCACTAAGCAAACCTCTAGCTCTAATTTGATAATGGATTTAATTAAATTAAAGTGTGGTCCCCAAAGGATTTTCATTTCCATGATGTTTATGTAGGGGAGGTCATTTAGCAAAAATTATGTTGATGAAAGGGTACTATAATTTTTTCTATTGTTGTATATACCTTACGATTATCTATTAGTATGTAAATGTAATAATTCACAGCACAACCCACACACAAAATCATATGTAATATAAAATCGCCGAATTTCTTGACTCGGAAATGACGTTAAAACTAAATTAATTAAGTATTTTTTTTCAATTGATTTGTGGTAATACATACTTTATTTTTATTCAAATATTAGATCAGTTGGATTGTTCACATTTTTAGTCTACAAAGTACCTACCGCCTGTAAGAAATAAGCTGTTATTAAACTTTATATCACATGACACTAACATACAGTACTGTGTGTACTTATTATTATCAAGCTGTATCAACAAATCAGTAATTAACTATTAGTAGCGACCCGACCCGGTTTCGACCGCGTAATTCTTAAATATTTGCGCCATCTAGTTTAGTGGTAAGAAACGAGGCTTGTATTCCGGATACTGGAAGATTGATATACTACGTATTCATTATTTTGTAAATACATACATATTTATTATAAAAATATACATAGATACATCCATGACTCGGATTTAATTGTTTACGCTCATCACACAAACATTTGTCCCTACCGGGATTCCAACCCTGGGGCCCGTAGCCCAGAAGGCAGCCTTAATTACTACTGGGTTAATCGGGTCGTCATTAATACATTTTTGTTCTTAAATTCAAACTAAAAATAAGACTTTAGTAGGTACGATTCAAATCGGTAACGAGATACGATTTCGTCAATTCGGCGGGAACAGAAAATATAATTACTTTTTTGCCATGTCAACAAGATAAACCTTGGCACACTCCAAGAATTGTTGATTTTTGAAAGCGAATTGCAAATTAGAGTATCGCAGTTTACTTGTTTTATTGGTATTGATATTAGTAACTGTAAGTATGACAGTTTACACATTACATTTACATAAAAAAAATATTAACTTTCATGCCTAATCTAACTACAACCGACTAATAAATAATCTAACCGACTCCGGACTCAAGTGGGTAGAAGTAAATACGATATAAACAGGTGGGGTTACATTGACGAAACAAGGATGGTCTGTCAATGTGCTATTAGCCCCCAAACCATGTCGCTCTTACTTTCATGCTCTTCGTGCCCCGATACCAGCATGTCGAGAGACCTTTGGTTTGCCACTGAAAATGCTGTAAATTTGGCTGGCTGGGCTCGTCAGATTTAATGGCCATATTTATTAAGTAAATATGGGTATTCAATATAACGTTATTCATGTTCCATCGACACGAAGAAGAAGAACAACTACATATTATTATGTCTATCGAAATGTATGTAAACCAAATTAATTCTGATTTAAAAATGTCAAAAAGTAATAACAGTACGTTAGACCAGGGTGTTAGAGGGTTATGAGGAGAACATAGCCATGCATATGTTCTATAATGCATAGAAGCCAAA
Organism: Craniophora ligustri; assembly: GCA_905163465.1. Classification (NCBI taxonomy): domain Eukaryota; kingdom Metazoa; phylum Arthropoda; class Insecta; order Lepidoptera; family Noctuidae; genus Craniophora; species Craniophora ligustri. The sequence goes on along the minus strand of LR990965.1, from coordinate 7,716,462 downwards.
GATAAAATATTAATTAAAGAAATAAACTGCAGGAGATATACCTATCTACCAAAAGCTGATAAGACGAGAAAATAATTCAAATTTAGTTGAAAAATTATACATTTAAGATCTAATTGCTGTACTTAACGGGTGCCTGGCAATTATTCGCATTTGAACTTTATGACTTTAGACGTCATACAGCATGAATGCATTCGTATAATGGAACGATTATAATTACACCTATGAGAATCATTTGCATGCATGACTATGATCTAAGCATTCTGTGAGATGATATTTACCTTTCATTCAATTAATCTCCATTTAAAATTATGTTCCTCCATAGATTAAGATCGTGCAAAATTAATTGGCATAATAACTTGGTTCAGAATGATTGATTGTAGCAGGATATATAAGATCCGTTTGTACCAGACGTTAGTGGATACTCAACCTTTTTATTTCATAATTATTGATCTGTAAAAATTAAATGACGTATCTGTATTATGATAGTTGGCATATATGTACTTAAACAATAAAAGGATGAAGATGTATTCTACATTTTTACGTTGGGTTTGTCCTAACGCGTATTGCTTTTTTTAATTACAAATAATAAAATGGATTTTATTGTAGCAAGGGATTGTCAAATTCGAACCTCTAGTAAAGTTACTACCTATAATTATCAATGGTACAAATCTTCATGGTGATCATTTTTGATACAGTTAAACAGTTAGGGTTCGAATAAAGTATATCAGGTTTATAACCTTAGACGTCTTTATGATTATTATTATTACAAAAAGATCCTGAAAATTCCTTGGCATTTTTCCCACAATTACATTCTATAGTAGAAACGGATTTCCTACTTTATCACAGGGAAATGTCCGTTATAAATTAATGGGCACCTATCTGACCACTGGCGTAACGGCCAACAATACTTTATAGCCTCCCGTAAATATATTATATAGGAACATAAGTATTTATTGTAATATAAAAAATATTACCCACAAAATTGTTACATACATTGGGCGATCATGTAAGAAATGTGTAGGTAAAGCGTAGTTTATATGACTGACATACAACTTGTATAATTCTGGATACTACAAAAGTTAGCTTACACCATGAATAAGTATACATATATAATATAATCAACCGTGAGTACCAATTTTTTAATAGATTTAAAAACAAAAATTTTACTCATAACATTTTTATTTTGATCATCTGCTAAAGCAACATTTAAGGAAATTATTTAAAACCCGATAGCTTATTTTTTAAATGTTTATCGGTAATAGTATTCAGTCATATCTTGTACTAGCCAGACAAAGCCAATGAAGAGAATAAGTTATTCGTTTCGTTGTTTTTGTTTATGTCTTACCTACATAATGTCTCAAGTATTGCAAACATTAAACAGGCGTGACATTCATATTATAGGTGAGAGTGCAATTGAGATCATACGTGATTACCTAGCTGTCAACTGTCATGAGTGACAGATATACGGAGATCTATGTTTAGTCTATGGACTTCGGACATATTGTTTGGGTGATTTAGTATTCATAAAATGCAATTCCTGTCACGAGATGACTCATGTTACCGTTGGAAGAATAAAAGTTTGATAATATATTTTAGACGTAGACGTGTGTTTTTTTATGTGTGCTGATTCTACTTTGCATGACGTAAAATAAATTTACTTACATTACGAATAACTTTCTTACTAATGTCTTAGAAAAATGACAGGACATTTAAAGATGAAAGAAAAAACGTGTAAACACTTGGAACTTGAGTGCCAATTTAGGCACTGAAGTTCCCGGCGTGACGTCATCGAATGAAATAATCTATATAGGAACAACCTAACAATACATGTAAACCTTGCCGGAAGAACTGAAACGCCAACAGTTAACAATAAATTACACAAGACGTTAAAACAATTATGAAACTATAGGGGCGATTAATGGAACGAGTACGGATGATCAATGATCCATTCAAATTACATTATTAGTAACTATGTAAGGAAGTAATCACCTAACTGGCATCTGTTTAAAAGACTACCACGGAATATATAATAGGCCTGGGGATATACCTGGAGAAGAGCCAACCTCCGTTGAATGTACTAACACTGAAATATAGAAAACACTGAATAATATAAAAATTACTACTCATGCCGCGATGAATTAGGAATTATTTGATATTTATATATTATCATCGTTCATCCAACTAATTCTTATTTATTTATGTAGCTTCGTTTGGGGAAACTAGGGATTAGTCTGATACTTAGGCCTATACTTCTTTTATAAGTAACTATTGGACCAAAATACAACTCTAAATACATATATATTTCCCTAGGGGTTAGCTCTACATATATATTCGTCTTGGCAAAACATTAATGTCTAACCTACCTCTGAAACCTAAATATCTACTTATTTTTTGCAGAGGAAAAAGTAAAGTAATAAATATATAATATAGAATTCACATTCAAATAACCTCATTCTTGTCTTTATTTGCTAACCGATTTTCCTTATATTTTTCTGTTTAGTAGCTATTGACAACCTTTTGTCTAACAAAACAAAACAAAAAATATTTGTAAAGTACTTTTTTGCCGTGGATTTTCGAGCCGTTGGTATACACACATAACTATAATTTATATAGCTAATATAAATATTAGCTATATATATTTATACTATATATATATAATAGAGCTTATTGCTTTACCCACACACGGGTATGTGGGAATTAAGTAGTACTTACACACATGACATTGAAATACAACTACTTTTTACGGATTAAATCCATATAGAGTAGTTTTACCTATGACAAGTCTGCAATATATTTTCATTCATACGAAACTTTAACTCTAATTATAACGGATGCCGATTTTCAGCCAATGCGCCAATGGAACTCCCTAATTAAGAAACAAAAGTTGATACCTTTTTATTAAGCTAATAAACTTGCCAGTTACCTAAACTGACGTAAATGCAAGAATAAATTAATATCAATAAGAATACACGACTTCCTAACATGGCGTGCTACTAATTACCTACATATTTTGTACATACTCCAAGAACTAGTGAAGGGAAAGATAGAATTAGTCACTTTTTATCGCTCGAAATATACCGAATAAGGAAACGAAATTGAGACGTAAAAAAATAACGATTAATTCACATGAATCGTTATTTTTTTACGTGAGGGAAAAACCAACCAATGCTTTCACAGAATTAAATAATTACATATATTTTTAGTCATGCTTTTACGCAACTATCCTCGAAATATTAAGCAGAACTACCTTGATTTACACCGATGTTTTAGTATAGACCATCTAACAGTGAGTGGTCATGTTGCCATCAACCGATTAAATCCAAACTTCGAGTTTCGAGAGCTATTACTGAGAATTTCATTAAAAAAACCAAACAGGAGATGACAACAGGATCATTCCCCAGCAGTTGCACTTTCGACTGCTAGTCTTCATGGAACTTGACTTGATGTTAATACGAAATGTCACGCGTTTCGTAAATCTCGACCTTATTTAATACCCATACATAAAGATGTTTCTTTCGATGTTTCTCACAGTTTGCATGAAGAATTATATTGTCGGACTGTCTGATTAAATTAACGAGGGTACTCTCGATACTGAAGTGAGAAATCGTGAGAAAAACTTGCGTGTTGCATGATACCTTATGCAGTATTATATAAAACCAATTGAAAGTTAGCCAAACAGTCCCTGATTTTGGTGAACACTTCTGGTTTAAAATTGAAAAGTACCTAAATTAAAGTAATTAAATTTTAGGTAATTAAATATTCACCTTTTTTTAAACCAACTCTATTATATGCAAACGGAAATTTCTTTTAATAAGCGCTACTTTCACACCTATTCCGTGTTTTTATGTTCATTTGTCAACATCTCAATGTAAGTGTAGGTATATAAGTTATACAATAATTAATTAAATTATGTGTTCAGTTTGCATCACAATTCCCTATTTATTATCTTAACAAGTTTGCATATATATTATCTTTGCGGCCACAAACACAACCACTCTTACAAAATTTAATCGTAATCGGATGAATAGTAATAACATTTCAAATAAGCTAAAGAAATAAACAAAATGATAATCATATTCATATAATGGGGGAATGTACCTACCTACTAAGGACGCTGGCGTATATGGTTTACCAAATTCATGGCAGAACTGTTGGCGATAGAAAATTTGCATTTTTATTCTAGAGGTAAGTCTTTTGCGAGCTACGTAAAACAATAAACATCGTATTTATAAGGAATCATATATTTATAGGATAAAAGTAACTTACTCAGTTGCGTACAAAGAATCCCCGTGAATTTCAACCACATCCATCATCCGTGACTTGAAGCGTGAAAAGGCTCAAAGTTACAAAACAAGACAAGCACATATATGAGTATTATTTATTTATCTTATACGGGGTTATGGAAAAGGGGAATATCAATGTTTTTAAGGAACAAAGAAATAACATCAAATAATTTCGTTTAATGAACGTAAGTGAGCTTTCCAATTCATTTATCAGTAAAGAAGAGATAGCAATGCAATTATCTGATAGAAAATCTTTTTTCTTTATTCGGCCCCTAGCTGGGATTTTTTATAGTAATGTAAGTAAAAATAGAAATCACACTTTCAGCACCCAGACCCCAAACAACAATCTGTAGGTCATACAAACATTTGCTCGGACGCGAACTCGTGACCATTTTTCTATACAGCCAATACCTTGACTACTGCGCTAAGGAAATTACCCGTCTAGTAATATTTGTATTTACATAATTTATGTCTGTAGCCACGCAATAATTCAATGTAAAACACTTATAACAAACAATGTGTAATAATACTTAAGTAATAACATCATAGTTATTGTAAGTAGGTACATACCTAAATGTAATATTGTATAATTTCGGAGCCTTAATAGCACTTTCATAAACAATCGAGCACCAAAGTAATTTCAATCTTAATTTGACTTTATGTAACATATAAAATCACTTCTCGGTATCCACAACTAAATTATGTACACGTCGCGGTAATTTACAAGTTTATGATAGTCAAAGTATATTGAATCTAATTATTCATTGTTTGAATAAATTATAGCAATAAAATTCTTATATGATTGACAAGTCATAACAATCAGTTCGTGATAGTATGTATAACTTTTATATATTCTAATATAATAAAGCGGAAATCTTTGTTTGTTTGTAATCATCATCATTTCTAATCTCAAGAACTACCAGTCCGAATCGAAAAAATTTAAATGCAGGTTGCGACCTTTATGGGCAGAGTATTAATGAAAAAAATGTTGCAGATACGGGGATAATTTTACCCACTCTCTCCTATGTGAAGCAGACGAATAGCTGGTCAGCTATTTAGGTATATGCAATGACATATAGTTTTTTTATATCATTGGGTATATGATTATTACTTTGAAAGGACCTGTTGAAATAAAACAAGTTTTACGGATTGTATCGAGATTTTTCTTATTCTCTACGGCATCCATGGTCACGAATAAACTCCGTAAAAAGTCTTTTCAATGTCCAATATTCGCATAATTGTAAGAAATCAATAGTTTGAAAGTATTTTTTCCTGAATGCTGCACGTATCATTATCGAGTATATTATAGAATGTAATTTTAACGACCTTTAGATTTATGTTTTGTGCGCAACATAAATAAATTTACCTGTTGTCACACTTCACACCTCTAAATATATAACACTAGTTTTTGTTACGGTACAGTAATTTTAGAATAGAACTCAGCTACTTACCATATTATATAAATATGAGATTCTACCAAATTAGATCTAAGTAGATAGTTTATTTATATTCGTCAAATTTAAGATTTTTTTTTGTATATGCGACTAATTAAAAAACTAAATAATTTATTGATTATAACTTTATTTTTATTTCGATCATAATATTTTGTTAAAATTTTGATGCATATCTAATCAAAGATTTTGTTTTTAGTTACTAAACTAAAAACAAAATCTATGCATCAAAATTTTAAATCAAGTTATAATTTTTTTTTTATTATAACTATATAATAAAAAAAAATCACGCATCTATTTAGTTTTACGTATGCGTTTTTTTTCACATTTGCGTATTATTTCATATTAGCGTACCATTTCTCAAAAAAGCTCAATCTAAATCTAATCGATCTTCATTAGTATTTAAATTATTTGTTTACGAAATAACTTCTACATCGATACTTATCTATTATAATCGAACCAGTAGATATCACGTCTTTCACAACACTTAGTTGTTTCAAATCGTAACCGTGTCGAGGAAAAACGTGCGAGAGAGAAAAATAATAAGTCATTGTGGCCAACAATAATGGAGGTATCTTATGACATTGTCTTTGTTTGTTAGTGAGCTAATTGAATATTTACAACTACTAATTCAATTGTTACACCTACCCCACTGCATGTGTGTATGTACCTATATACAAGTATTGTAGGTACGTCTAGATATACTTACACTGGGCAAAATTTTAAAATGGAAATTATGTTTTTTGTATGAGCCTTGGACTGAAACAGGAGGTGACGAACCTTGGAGATGCACAAATCACTCCATTACCATTCAAAGGTCATTTTTAAATGTATCAGTCCAACATACAGACTATGGTAAAAGATAAGAATAAATCAAGGATGTCTGTAAAGTATTCGTTGAAAATCAAGGCACATACAATTTTTCCATACTAGATTAGGGGGGTCATTGTAGCTTTACATAAGATAAGATATAAAATCTGAACTTCCTCATGAGGTTTACTTTTTATTTTAAACTGAAACTAAATGTTAGATATTGTATTATTATCTTTATGCGCTAGACAGCACTCTAACTAATCTAAGTAATATTTATGGTACCAGTGAAATACTTATGCTGAGAACCTTAAATGTTTTTTTTGTCAATCAATACCTACACTTATGTGGAATAACATAGGTAAGTAGTAAAAATATCATTTCCTTAGTTACGTCATGTATTTGTTTCTAAAAACACAAGTAAAAAATAAATAAATAAGGACTATCATTATTTATTAATGAAAAGACCTTTTGAAAAATATGGAGAAGCAAATACGGTTTAATAAAAAAGTTATTATATGTATTATATGTATTTATTGCAACAAAGTAAACTAAAATGAAACAAACGAGATAATTATTGTAATACTCCGATTGTCTTAAACAAAGTGTAAAGTACTTTATGCGAACTATTTACTTATCTTTCCCACAAAGAGATAAATATCTCAAACAATACTGTTAGCGAAATAATTATAGCGTGTAATATTTATGTGTAAACGATATCCCCTAGTTTCTCACTCATCAGGTGGGTGTGTGAAAATATTAAATATTTTCTAACGTTTTCATTGATCTATTTATAATATACCTATTAAGAAAGTAGTTAATCCTACTTTAGACGAAACTACTAAACTCGCTAATCATGATTTATTTATTATAATAAATTATAATTAACACTAAAAAAATCTCTGAAATATTTAATTCTATTAGTATAAAAAAGCTTACCAATTCACATAAATCAAAGTGCGTTGAAAATCACTCCACTTTTCACTTACAATTTAATCGTAACAGCTTTCCGAACGTTAAACAGTTTCGCGCGTGCTCACGCGCAGGCAATCAACAGTGCTGCCAACTCCCGCCAACCACAAACAACTAAGCCGCGGGAAGGGCGAACTTGTAATATATACAGCCAACAAGCGGGGATATATTAAAATCATAGCAAGAAATCTCAAACTTGTAGAATTTACTTTTTAAAATAAACAGGTTGGATTAAAGTACCTAAACATAATTAATATCTGGCATTAAACTATAAAAAACCGACCAAGTGCGAGTAGAACACACGCACGAAGGGCTCCATACAAAATAGGGCAAAGATTTGCGTTTTGGATTTTGCGTATGGGATAAATAGTTATATTATTTTGTTTTTAGTATTTGTTGTTATAGCGGCAACAGAATTTGTAAAATTTCAACTGTCTAGCTATCGCGGTTCTTGAGATAGAGCCTGGTGACAGACGGACGGACAGACAGCGAAGTCTTAGTAATTAGTAAAAATAGTAAAGGTTTACTCTTTGGTTTCGGAACCCTTAAAAACAACATCGAAGTTTGGAAGCAAGGAATATTTTGAAATTCAAATGTCCATGTTGTAACAGTTGCCAAAGTACGTTTCATTAAGGAGTAACAACAATAGCTGTACTTGTATAGCAAATAACCGTAATATAAACAAATAACTATAAAAAACCCTGTAATTACAATTACGTAAAATGTAAAAGTAATGTATTATTATAAAACTCAAAGCTAATCAAAATAGTATACGGTTGACACATATAATTTGCCAACGTACTGGCTGATGTTACAAACAATAAAATTAAAAAAGTTTCTCTAGACCTCGTTATTATGTTACCAAATATGAAACAATTCGAGCATTATACTTTTTAGAGGAGTCTCCAATAAATAATTATCAACCTGTCAAAACCTCATAAACTAAGATTTATATTATTATAAAGGCTTAATTTTTTTTAAAGTTTTCATTGTTTTAAATGACTCTGGAATTATGTTTGACCGTTTGCGAAGGTAACCTGTCTTCAATCATACGGGTCAAAAGACGTGAAAGTGGTTGATAAAGGCAAAATCAGTTCTGTAACATTGTACTAAAAAAGGGGCGCGAAGTTAGATCTTATAATGAATTTCAAACTTGAGATTATAGATGAGACACTTGTAACAAAGTCTTTCTCTAATAAATAGGTCAATTTAATTCCATTAGAACTAAATCTTTTATTTATGGTGTAATTTAAGTAAAAAGTTTGACCATACTTTAAGTTTGGTTATACAAACATTTAATAGATAATAAAAATTCAATATAGTTTTCCGCGTGCAAGCCACACAAATCCGAACTCCGATCTGATACTAAACATTTTTAGAACAATAACACTCGTGGATCTGGAAACTGAACCTAGGACCTAATGTGCAGCCAGCAGCAGGGACCACAAGCCCAATGAACCATTGTTAATATTTCTAAATTAATCAAAATTGTACTATCTGTTTATAGGTATAAGATAAAGTTTTATAGCATTGTCCTTTATATTAAGCCGGTGCTATAATCCAGTAATCGAATATAACATAAAATTATCGCGGAATGTAAACATCAATGTTTAACATCTCATTAGGAAACATCTGTGTTTTGTGGAATCCGCCCTTCAAATTGTGAATAATCGAAATACCCTGGAATCCGGATGATAGGCTCCTCGTTTCAAAAGATTTGTTTAACGACAACCCACAACGTAATCTTGAGACAGAGGCTATATAAATAAAACAACATTATTTGTAAGTAAATAATGTATGATGATAGTAAAACTAAAGAGTAATAGCTCTACTTAATACTCATACGATTCTTAAGGTTTGATAGGAGAATCCTTGATTCAGAATCTCTTAGCGTTTGAAGACAATGCCTTTTTAACCATCTTTAAAGAAAAAGGTTCTCAATTGGTAGTTCTCGACTATATTTTTTTAATGTTTGTTACGTCAGAACTTTAGACTGGGTGAACAGATTTTGATGATTCTTTTTTTATTTAAAAGCTGGTGCTTCCCGCGTGATCTCACATCATTTGGTTCAGTTCTGACATTTGAATTCGGTTTTTTTATGCAGAATTATTTATTGGTCCTGCTAGTTGAGCGTAACGCACCAACTGGATTCTATGTATTTTCAGGCGAGAAACAGTTATAGGGTTTTACTTTCAGAAAACTCCAAATGATATACACAAATAGTACCTAAGTATAACTTTTTCACATTATATAAGTAATTTAAATTAGCGACTCGCCCTTAGTGCCTTTGCCCGGGTGTTCCTACCATTACTCCCTCTTCCCTTTAAAATTAAAATATCCAATGACCAAACAGCAGATATTTATGTTAGGAATTAAACCTATGTTACCAATTTCAGTTTTATAGATTTAGTAAATAGTTTCCGTTTTGCTGTAATAGATGAGTCAGCCAAAACAAACCATTTTGAAGTTTAGAATAATCTTGCCAATACTTTCCTTAAAGCCATAATCTTGTTTAGAATAAAAATAATTATCATCGTCTAAATTCTCTGTAGGAATCAGACAAAGTTATAGCTATTCTTAAGCGGTATTCATTTACATTTTATAGATTCCAATAGTAACGTGAAAAGCAACGGTCTTCTGAATAAATAATACCTATTGGGAATTAACTGCAGTAAATTTGTCAAACAAATTAAGGATAATATTCCACTTATTATTTAAGGCAAAACGACTTTAAACAACAATCATAACGTACGTCATAACGTATTATATAATTATTTATTTGTAGTTTAGTCAGATATAAATCATACATTCTATTAGAAATGTCAGAATTAAATACTGATTTATTTATCATTAAGTATCAGCACCAATACTCATATTTTTTACTACCTATTCCTTCCGCAGAGTCCTTTAATATTAATATAGGACCTACCTAATAGGTTTTACGCCGTACCTTAAACCGGTAAATAAATGTCTTATTACAAATAAGATTTAAGGGGACTTGGCAAACAGGTTGAACACAATGCAACGCAATATCAGTATAATTTAATGCTCTTCAAAGAGTCAGGTATAAGATAATACTAGCAGTTGCAGTACGTAAAAATCTAAAAGTAAGATCATGACATGTGCGGAAACGGCGACACGACCCTCAGATTTCAAAAGTGACCGAATAATTTTCAAAAAAGCTTAAATTAAAGTGACAAGACTGGTCATAAGACTTGTCGAAAGACCGATGGACGTCTCATAAAGAGAAAAGACAGCGTAACGGCAAACAAATAACGTCCAATAAACAGACCAAAACTAATAAACTAGTAAACAGACTGATACTCTCAAATAGGTTGGTAGATCCGGCTTGATGCAAAATGCTAATCACCACGGGATGTGGCGTACACTGACAACAGCCTATGTGTGTGATAGATTAATTGAAACCACTAGTAATTTTATCAGTCAGAAAAAGTAAAAAATAATAATCATGAGGCACAGGTCTACTCCTACATTTTTTGTTCCGATGATTTAGGCCCATGTAATAGAAGGCAGGCATCGCAAAATTTAAATAAAACAAAATATTTTGAGAATTTTAGTTCATAAATTACTTACCCCAGTTATGACGCTCTCGCCACTGTAGTCTTGAACTTTCTCTTAAAAATTTAAAGATTACGTAATGGTTACAGAGATCAAAATGGCAATGTTTTTGTTGAGATTGTTAAATTTTATTCTATACAAACACTATTCAGTCCATTTTTAGGGCTAAGTACCGAAAGGGTGCCAACGAAACCCTATTACTAAGCCTCCACTGTCCTTCCGTCTGTCTATCTATCTGTCACTAGGCTGTATGTAAGTATCTCATAAACCGTGATAGCTAGATAATCGCAATTTTCAGAGATGATGTACCTATTTCTGTTACTGCTACAACAAAAAATACTAAAATAAGAATAAAAACAATATTTAAGGGGGGCTCTAATATAACGAACGTGATTCTTTTGCCGTTATTTGTTCTGTAATAATAACGGCGACCTGTAGTTGGTAAATGATACGGAACCGTTCGTACGCGAGTCCGACTCGTACTTGACCGGTTTTTTTTTTCTTTCTTTCTTCCTTCCTTCGCCATTCAACCAATTTCAATGTTTCATAATACCCGGTAACGTGAGTCGTTGCGCAGATTTGAACTTGATACATTATCACAAGATTAACATTACCTATGCCTTCCTACCATAATACACTATAAGACTATATCTAACGTACTGTCCACTAGTTCAATAGACTATTACTGGTACCAATAGGCTACTTCCCATGTAAATGTTATTGAATCCCATATAAAGGATAAAAAGGAATTCATTATAGGCAGTAAAAATACAGGGGAACAAGAGGTAATGTGTGTTGTTGGCCATAAATCTAAATAAATCTCGCTATTATAAGGAACCTTGTATGTTTAAGTAATCCTCTATACTCTATATGCGGGAGTTTCTCTCGCATTTTTTTATGATTACTTTGTAGATACAGTGAAAATGTTTACAAATTTAGCGAATACCTACATAAGTTTTTTCAGAATACCCTCGAGGTAGAGCAGACTTTTGCCAAGTGGGAATAAAAAGGCTACATTCTAAAGAATTGTTTTTAGAGGCTCGTTTCTTTATACAATATTACATGGAAGGTACTCGTTGTTTGTACGTGATTCTGTTTAAGTTTTTAACGTTAATTCGTCGATTAATGTTAATTTTAGGTAGATACAGTGAGACAATAGATTTTTGACTAGAAATAGGTATATTACTTTTACCCATTAGGAATCGTATTAGATACTAAAAATCAACCCTCCGAAACACAATACGAGTGAATACAAAAAATATATAATTATAAAGAGAAAACACTAACTTTCAATAAAAAGTTCATGCACCTAGCAACCCACCATGAATTACCTCGTAGTAGTAGATCGTATTACCTTTCATCCTGAGAGCTCCTTGATATACTTCATTCAAGTTCATTGTTCTTGTAAAGTAACTAACGTATGTAGTGTTATGTATGTAAATAAACCTCTTCAAAACGGGGTTAAAAAAAGGGATTGATATAAGATAGGTTCTTAAACTAATATGAGGAGAACCTTATTGTAGGTATATCCTTATCTGTAATCACACTAGGGTTGCTTCTTTTGTCCCAGTAGAATAGGGTGAGATTAGGACTGAATTCCCTACCGACAACATAACCTGCATCGAGTATAAATTTGACTTTAATAATATATCTATACAAAAGGTGTCTAGACGAGAGTTAATAATATTCTTTGAGTATTGAAAAATCGGCTCCCCGGCTCTTTAGAATATAACTTGTGAAGAACCGTCAACGATGTCCCAAAAATTTTATTGAAGACATGTTACATAAGAAAAACCTGATATTGAAACGATGATGGCGTGAAAAATTATGATAAATAATTGATCTGCTAACGGTTAATAGGGGTGGTATATGCAAGGATTTTTTTTAAATACGTAAGATTTTTCTCTTTTTTTAACATACACACATAGGTAACGTATCTCATTAAAAATCAACCTATTAAAAAAAACATCCTTGCATACGGTAGGTGGTAGTATAAATATGGTTGTTTGATTTTTATCCATAAAGACAGATTTCTCAAAATGGCATACAATATTGGGCACCGTATTGTTAATTATTGGCCTGTGAGCAGTTTAAGTTTAGAGATAAGATCAATTAATTAAATTCCTATACAATCTACTTAGGGTACGAAATTGTACCTATACATATAAATTCCAAGGGTTAGCCTTAGAGGCAATATATTACAAGCTTTTATAGGTCAGTCTACCGCCAGCAATGTTTAAGCTAAACGAAATATACACGAACGAAGTATTGTAAGTCTCGGTACAAACAGCTGGCCAGCGAACTATGACGAATATGTACCTAATAGCATTTGTTGAGTGATAACATAACATTCCAACACCTTCAAAAGGCCGCCTACGATGGTAAGATTCCTGGTTTCGGATCCCAGTGGGGACAAATGTTTGTGTGATGAGACATATGACGAATGTTTTTATGTATAATATGTTGTATCTACAAAAAATAGCTATGTAGTGTATCAACCATCTAGTGTCCATAACACAAGCCTCGATGTTTATCTCGGAACGAGATAGCGCAGGGTCACAATATTGCAATTGCATTGCAGAAAATCATCCCAAAAGTTTTACTAATGCCATTAATCATTGATTTCAAATCCTTAATATAAACTGGATATTGAAAAAACTCAGCAGGGGTCAGTCACACAAGAGTCAGTGACGGTCGGCAATGACGACTCGAGGTGAGAGAGAGGACTCCGATACAGTACATAAACATTAAACACAATATAAATGATTAAATTGTAAAATTCTAAGAATAAGTAAGTTATATAGGTATAAGTTCTAATTAATTTTATTTCATCATGACGAAGGATTTTTTTAAGTCATACATTTTAGCCAACACAAATTGAAGTACCTATCTGTTATGCTGAAACCGATTTTTTTATTGCGATATTTGCAACAAAAATATTGGTTGTGTGCAAAGTCGGTTTACGGATGATAATTTTACGTGATAATGTTCGGCCGATAGAGTGGAAGATATGTAGATACGTCACAAGCCGAAAGCTTAGACCGATCTTGCCTCTCTATCGCTTGTTCCGCTCTCTCGCTTGGACGCTTGTCTCAGGAGGAACGTGACAAGTTTTCGTGCGTGCAGCTGGCGTTCATCAATTTATTAGATGTTATCACGTCAAAATGAAATACTGTTTTTAAATTACAGTAATGAGTAACTAATAATTTTCAATTACCTTACGGAGTATTCTGGTTTGGGCAGAATTGTCCAATCGATATTGCTATGTCGCCGTAAGACATAAGTAACATAAAGAAGGAAAAATTCAACACATCAGACGGATACCTCGGTGGCTCAGTTGGCAGAGCGTCTGGAGTACCAATCCAGAAGACGCGGGTTCGTGTCCCGACTGAGGTTGAATTTTTCTTTCATAATAAAATTAAAAAAAAAAAAAAAATTACATTACTGTTTTAAAAAAATAATTAATTAAATTAAGCGTTAATTACGATACCAAGAGACTTTAATTAAGCAGAGCATTCAATTAACTAACTATTTTGCACTCAAATAATTTCGAGTTAGTTTATGACAGTAGGTATTAAGTAATAGGTAGGTACCTACTTATAATTTCTCATTTCAATATTTTTCTAAAAACATTCTCCCTTATTAAAAATTCTAATATACTAAGCAGATTTAAAAATATAAACTTATTACACTACATATTTTTATTGAATAGGTAAACTTGTGTCAGTATTTTAACACCCAGTGAAAATTTCTTATGACAATCAAATGTAATTGTTAGTCAGTTTAAGAACTCAGCGTAGGCTATCACAGTGTTGGGCAGCAAACGCAACGTACAGTTCCTATAATTTAACTGTGCTCTCTGATTTTCTTTCCACAATGCAAATTCTCTCTATCTCGTGCGTTCTACGATTTTTTTACCCACTCTTCTGTTGGGAAAGCTTAACTTCAGAGGGATCACACTAAAGACAATTCCAGCAAAAAAACGTTTTACACATTTTTTTACAGTACATAAATTAACTACTAATTGCTAACATGCATTTTTAAAACTTAGGGTAATCCTACGCTTACCTACGTGTGTTACATAAAATATTACAATAAAGTTTATTATAGTTTAACTACCTATGTTAAACTAAAATATTACATAGGCAACTTATGACGATATTCAAAGGTATTTAGAGTAAGAGGATGTTATTAAGTGCATTTGCTCAATAATTTATCTTTGTACGTAGGTACGCGTATTATGATTTAGATCTACATTGCCAAAGACGGGAAATAACATGTTTAATATGTAGTTGTATGTTTTCTGCGACATTATTAATGTAAGTCTGTACTTAAATTAAAAAAGATTTCTAACGTGTTACGATTTGTATGATTGTATCTTTATAATCTAAACATGTGATTTATTTTGATAGAAGTAGATATGTGTTAATATTATTTTGTTCACATTTTCACTTATACGGAAAACTCAAACAGGTTGTGAAAACCAACCAATATACAAATCATAAATCACTCATTTTCTGTCAATCATAGCTATATGTAATGGTAGTGTACTATGTACGTACTAGCCATAACTATAATTATGTATATGTCATATAATCTGATTGTAATAGATCGAAGGTTAGTTAGAAAAGCTAGTTTTATTGTCAACGAGAAAGACAAATTATACTTTACTCATTCGGATTAAAGTAATTTTTGTTTTACATGTGTAGGTACATCTGAATGCGTGATTTACTTAATGATAGGGAAAAGCATTTGTGGGCCAGGTGTGAGTGGCCATAATTTTCACCCGCGCTCGTATGAAAACATCCCCTAAAAAGTCTAGACACAAATGACCAAACTCATAATGAAGCACAATACAGCTGACTAAACGCTCCACGTAAATAATTTCTATACCAACGTTATTTACGCCACCAATTGACTAAAACTTTCATTTAATTATTATTAATTAAGTGAAAAGTTATGATCTTGAATGATTATTGATTCAAGATCATAACTTTTACTTTATATTTGGTTAGTGAAGATACACAAACTAAAACTTAATAAATGGAGTGTTACATTTAGTAAATTGTTTGCGCAACCTTTTCAGGGCCAAGATATTGTTTCTAGAAAAGTTGGGATAGAAGGTAAAGTACTTGATAACTGTATCGGCCACTTATCTCCTAAGATTATTGTAAGCTATTTCAGAAAACAAGTTGTCGTGTCGGTTTTGGGAAGATTCTTATAAGCTGTCTCTACTAAAGTACGCAGAGTAAAGTTTTTCTTACCAATTCTTTAAACATCAGATTTCCAGTGAAAAATATCATCATCAACCACCCATTTACTCTATCACAGCTAGGTGTGCCTAGCTGTCACCTTCCGTTTGAGATAAATTAGGCTTAAGTCCTGCTACTTAAGTGTGGGTTGGCAAACTTCACACGCCATCGAGAAAATTTCGTACGAGTCATGCAGGTATCTTCACGATGTTTCTCTTCACCGTATATGCGATAAATACGCATGTTACTTCAAAAAGCCAGTGGTGCATGCCTTAAAATTAAATTCGAGCTCTTTGACGTCACAGTTCACTGGTCACATGCAAAAAATTGAGCAAAAAAATTGCACTTATAACCAAATTACACCGAGCATTTGTAGAATTATTCAAAACATAAATTAGAAGAATTTCCAATATCAGTCTAATTGAAGGGAATTGTTTATTCAAAATTAACTGCTAAATTTATTAGAAACTTAACCTTTTCATCTCCTACACAACGTTAATTGAAATGAACGAAATCGCAACATAAATTGACAATTTGACGATAGTAACATCGATCGTGCCAACAATATTACACTTGGTTCCATTACTTACTAAAAATAAATTAAGAATTCCGTGACGGTAAGAAACGTTCTGATAAATAATCTAAGGAGTCTGTGTCAAGATTTTGTAATTGTATCCTTTCTACATTTCTAGAGAATTACCATCTTAGTTAAAGAAATAAAATTTCCATTTTTAGAAGGAAAGACCGAGTTTCTGTTTGTGATCTTGATTATTTTCGTGGTTTGTTAATTGGAGCTGGAAAAAGCTTTCAAAACTTTAATTATTTTGGTACTCCTTCTTTAAATATTTAGCTTTACTTCCACATAAGTACCTTTCCATTGAAATTACCTATTTTACATGTATAGCTGTTAGATAGATACTTGGCTAACTTATATTTTGTTACGATTTTAGCATTCACCAGGAGTGATACAGTGATACATGATGCCCGCCGGGGTTGTGGTGCATGCTTTTGCGAATCCCATGGTCCCGGCAATTGGGTTGGTGGCGTTGACAGGTGCGGTTTTTAAGTCGGTAAACGCTCATGCGGAGTCCGACACAGCCTGTCGCCTCCCCAGGCGACGGGAAGGTCAGTAAAGGAATTTTCAGCACTTAAAAAAAAAAAAGGAGTGATACATCGAAAGCTGTATCTAACTAAGCTCTCTCAAGGTTAATATTGTTGTCCATCCATCTTCCTGATAAATAAGTACCAATCTCTAATTTGATCGTACATTTTACAGATGAGGAAGTGTTGCTAAGCTTTTCTGGGAACATTAATCTCTGTTAGCCCTTCACGTAGTCGAAAATCGATTACTTCTTTAATGATAAAGAAGAAAGTAGGTCTTGGCGTAGATAATAAAAATTTATTAGCCTTTATTAGCCAGATTTGTTTTTTTATAACAAAATAATTAGTGATCTACAGTTGCTGACAAAACGAGTGTGAATAAGTAGGTACTGAACAAATTAAAAGACTCATCTGGGTTCACATATTATCAAGTTAGCTGCTGTAAATTATAAAGATTTGTTCAGCATTTTTAGTTTTGTTTTTTTTTTCTAATCGTAATTTTAGTAAGCCCTGTCTTATAAGTTGAAAATCCCTAAATAAAAGTAAATATTAAAAAGAAACTGCAACCTTCATCAAATCGCCTCGATAAATAATGTTTTCGTTTCTATTATAACCGTTGCAACAAAGATTTAATATATCATAAATCTGAACTGATGAAAATAAATAAAATAGCTCGTTCTTAATCGTAACGAAGTAATCGCCTTAAATGTAATAAATACTGCCGTTTTATTAGTTTACTATATCTCATATTAAAATAATTAATGGCTATTTTAACACCTAAATACGTGCAATCAAATCTGGTAGTCTGACTTTAAATTACCTCAAAAAATAATAAATAAATAAATAGATCTTTGTTTTATGGACTATAAATACATTACATATTTTTACTTATAATGCAGTCAAATAGAATGATATTTGACATGTTAGAAATTGGTCTTAATTTTACTAAAAATGATCACATACAATAGTAGTACGTACTAGGAGAATAATTATCTTCTAAATATAATACCTAATTAATCGAACCCAATCATAATATTGGCTCATATAGCCTTCGAAACGTTAAATTAAGGTGTCGTACCTCATCACTACATGCTAGTCTGAATTTCTGCCAACATGTAAGTAGTCACATGAAGTCACATCAAGTCACATCTCGCCGCTCCGTATTACAATATGATCGCAAAGCGTGTATTGCCGTGTATCTTCTATGGAACAATGACTGTTAACCTGACACTCCTGACAGTATTCAAATTTTAGAAAACGCAATAAATTGCAGAAGGTAATTATTTTTGCAATAAATGACACAAACTAGTCATACAATGATGTCAAAAAGCAGGTAGAAAATAGATAGCGGTGACAACTGCTCCACAGAAAAGAGCCTATTTATTGGTAAAATATGTATTTGGTTGCTTATTTTCATAATTAGTTTCACAAATACATTCAGGTTTTTTTTTTATCACCATCATCGTTACAGGCGCTGAGGAGCTGAACAAATGATATTGTACAAATAAGGAGGAAGCATATGCCGTGGGTATCCTTCAACTCCTACGATACACACAATACTATGTCTTAAATAATGATGATGAACTATTATATTAATTAAAATGCGAATTAATTAAATTTATCTTGTACTTTTAAAATACGGGAGTGCCATAAAATTCGCGTAGGTAACTATATAGACATATCTTAGCTACCTACTTTAGTTGTATCCTACTGGGCACCCTCAAGATGACTCTTGCTTAAAAGAGGTAAGGAATGAAACGATATGAAATATTTAGATATTGTTTCTACTCCTTTACTTTGTGGACACTGATTCGTCAACACACAATATCCCCTAACATTGACGTATAACCTGCATGATAGTAGTGACAAGGAATTGACGAATAAAGAGACTGTTGGTGGAATTACCATTCATATTACAATACCTATTCAATCTTGCAACATGACGAGGACGCGTCAGAGTAACATGAGAAACACAGCGAGCGTGTAAGACAGTAACGAAACAATACTTTTTCTCGTAGAATTTATTTATTTGCCGTAACATATTAAATACAAAAAAAAAACATTCCAAGTCATATTTATAATATAAGTACCACACGACAAGATTATATGGTATATGTTAAATACTTACATTGTATTTTTTTTATATTGAGACTAATATATGTAAAATATAAGCGTGACTATGATAAAATATAATGAAAATATACACATACCTGCGTTTTTATGCTCGGCCTTACAAATACACGAACTCCGCCAATAGATACTAAAATGAAAAAAATACTGTTATGTACTGTTTATCGATTAAAAAGGTTAATTTTATTATTATTTTTAAATACTGGGTTATGTATAGGCAGATCTTTGAACTAACTAATATTTTTTTAACTATTATTCTAGTAAGTCATAGTGGAACGATAAATTCACCTGCACCGTATCAGGGTTTTCCCTAGAATAATCTATGTTTATAATATAATTATTAATTAAACTATGCAATGAAAGAAAACAATAAATTTATTTCTGTCATACAATTTAACTAAATATTTACACAAGTTGCAATTGTTTGACAAAATAAATCGTTGTATTTTTACTTATATTACATATCTTGTTATTGTCATTATTTATCAACTTTAAGAATTAGCGAAGGATAATTAATGACATTTTTGTTTGTAGACACATGATATCACCAGTCGAACTGTACCTATATTACTTTGATTATTATTAGTAAACCTTACTTACGTATTCAAAGTTACAGGTGGTTTTAATAAATTTTCAAACTTCGATCTACTAGTAACTGAATACAAAGATATTATATTATGACACTACTTACTAAAACAAGTGACGTTATTTTTAAACAGTATTGTGAGGACAAGCTACATCGGTCCTGATATAGAATGGATACAAGAGATTTTATCTGTTTTGGGGGCCTCACAATAGGTCCCCATATAGATGCCCATATTTCTACATGGTTTGTACACTACTGTTGGAGTGCCTATATTTTGAATACATTTTTCACGGTTTGACGACCCGTTTAGCTCATCGGTAGTTAACGCTGCCTGCTGTGCTATGGGTCCCGGGTTCAAATCCCGGTAGGGACAAATGTTTATGTGATGAGCATCAACATTTGTTTACGAGTCATGGATGTATATATGTATAATATGTATGTATTTACAAAAAAAAAGTATATATGTAGTATATCAACCATCTAGTGTCCGTAACACAAGCCTCGTTGCTTACCACGGAACTAGATGGCGCTGTGTAATAATGTCCGGAATTATTTACTTATTTATTATATATTTTTGCTAAAGAAAAATAGGTAGGCTCCCTAGTTGTGTGACTTGTGAAGCCACGCATCACTGACTTTCTGCACACACACATGTAATTTCCTCATGCTCAAACAATAAAAGAACACGTTCATTAGAACGAGCAAAATAGATTTTCTCGGTGGCGTGAGAAGTCTGCTTACCCGCACTAGGTAAGTGTGATTGACTATAACACTTATCCCTTACAAACGAGAGATCTCCCAGCAGTGGGATAGCAAATGAGTTGATTATGAGGTGAGTGCTATTTTTAGTCCGACATGCACCGCCACACCGGCTTAGCCGCACTATTATTTATATTTAATGTCAAAGTCAAAGTCAAATGTTTCTATTTCAATTAGACCCATATGACAAGTACTTTTGAAATGTCGAAACTAGTTGCACGGTTCCAAAAGGTAGGTCCAAGCTGGCAGCACCCGTTCACGAGCATGGCGTGTTAAGCAACGAGGCTAGCTTTACACATATAATTTTTATGGGAACTAAGGGGGCAAAGGGGCAAGAGGCTCACCTGATGATAAGTGATCACCGCCGCCCACGGACATCTGCAACACCATAGGACTTTCAAATGTGTGGCTAGCCTTTTAAGAATAAATAATAATAAATAAATAAATAATAAATAAATATTCCTAGACATTATGACACACAGCGCCATCTAGTACCGTGCTAAGCAACGAGGCTTGTGTTACGAATACTAGTTGGTTAATATACTACATATATACTTTTTTTTTTAAATACATACATATTATAGATAGATACATCCATGACTCAGATACAAATGTTCATGCTCATCATACAAATATTTGTCCCTACCGGGATTCGAACCCGGGACCCATCGCACAGAAGGCAGTGTTAACTACCACTGGACTAATTGGGTCGTCAATATGCAGAATGACTATGCAGTCTTCTTGAGGGTTCCCAGGTCGTAACAGTTCGGAAATACTAGATGGTTGATAAATGGTTGATACAATGTCCATGCTAATCACACAAACATTTGTCCTTACCGGGATTCAAACTGGGACCCTTGAGTACCACGGAAGGCAGCCGTTAATACCGATGTGCCAATCGGGTCATATTGTAAAGTATTGCTGACGTCACTTTAAGACGTCGAATCTAGAAGAGAAAGACGTTATAGAGAGATCTCTCACTGGTTGGTAGATTTATTAATCCATTGGCTATTCAAAATAGTCGGTCTACACACACATATGTATATTAGTTAACTGACTTAAATATATTAACTTGATTGATTAATAGGAACTAATCTCCAACACACTGCCTCAATTAAATCGATTCAATGAAATAAAACAATCATACTATACCTATTGAAACGGAAGTCATGCCATAACAATATAATAGATAGGCACATTTATAATACTCAACTCTGTACCGATTGTTATAAATTACTTTGTTTCGGATAGCCATAAAGGCTTGCCTTGAATATTTCGTGCATTGGATCAGGGTGCAAATTACACCTTAAGATTTAAGATATTGCTTAAGCAAAGCAATTTGTATGAGTAGGTACCCAAGTGCGTAGGTTAATGTACTAAAAACGAAGCAAGGTGTAATTTCGTAACCGATTGAAACCTGCGCTCCAAAGATTCTGTTTTATATGTCAAGAAACTAATTGGGCACATACAAAAGAGAAAATAATTGTTAAAGGTAACTGATTTATTATACATATATACATAAATATTTATTAATTGGAAATATTTGTTCAGATACATTTCTAATGTTAAGGGAAAGGTATCCGTTAAAATTAGAATACCTACCTTACGAATATGGAATGATACAAAAATAACGCGAGACGTTGAAAAAAGAACATAAGTATGTAGGTATTATGGGCATAATTTCTGGAGTTAGACTTTAGACTAAAAACTTATATTTTTGTTTTGTTTAAAAACGTATTTTTTTTCCTTGCACTTCTTCGAATATGGGACCATTCGAAGAAGTGCAAGAAGACAGTCAGTGTAGTCTATCTTTCATCATACTATGTAGATTACGCCCATAGCTACGCCTTCTCATCATCATCATCAACCCATTAATGTCCCACTGCTGGGCACGGGTCTCCTCTCAATTGAGAAGGATTAGGCTATAGTCCACCACGCTAGCCTACTGCGGGTTGGCAGACTTCACATGCCATCGAGAATTCTCTCAAGCATGCAGGTTTCCTCACGATGTTTTCCTTCACCGTTTGAGCATGTGATAAATACGCACATAACTTCTGAAAAGTCAGTGGTGCGTGCCTTGGGTTCGAACTCGAAACCTCTGACATCTCAGTCCACTGGTCACACCGCTAGGCTACCACAGCCTTCTCATAGACTGATAAAAATAACCTTGTGTTAAACTGGGTAATTATTATATGCCAAATTTCAGTCAAATCTGTTCAGCCATTTTATAACAAATAATCTTTACGTTATAATGTATTCCGAATAGATGACGTACTTGCATATATCATTATTTGAATGTAAGTACTTATGTATATGGTATTTATTATGTAGGTATATTATTATGCCTACGTAAAACTATTACTCACAGGCCTCCTGTTACTTTTACCTGTGTGTTACAAAGTCGAATTATAATAACTTCTTTTGGTACTAAAAATAATTTCCGAGCTCTACCTGGATTTAGCAAAGGTGATTTGTTGTGAACCTAACGATATTAAACTTACCTAGTACTCTGACATACATTACCTATACCTATATAAAAGAAATCAATAAGACGTAAACGTGGGTGTACATTAGTACCTACACCTCTGCCTAACCTTTCGGGGACGACAGGAGTGATGGTGTGTAAGACGTTCCTAAAATAGGTTTCGGTCTAACAAGTATTCCTTTGTAAAGTAATGGCACTTATCTTGAACTAGCTACAAAATATGATTACTTCCTACTATGTCTAATTTTACATAGGTACCATATTTATGTTAACTAATATTTTTTTCAGACTATCACAAGTGTTTTTGTCGTCTCACCTGAGTAAATAAATTATTTTTATATGACCTCTACTCTATGTGTACACTACAAATACAAGTTATATGTCATTTAGAACAAATAAATTGCATAAATTATATGATTTTCTTTTACACGTTAATAAAAATATGACCCCTCGTATATTAATAGGTATTAATAAAATAAAATAATTATCCTTAGTAACGACGATTGATTTGTAATAAGCTACAGGTTAACAGAAATTAATAAACTGTATTAATTTCATTACACACCCTTTATTATTTTCTCGCTCGTTTTTTCAAGGAAGCAGAGATGTTTTAATTACATAAACTTGTTTAAAAAACCGACAAACCAACATGTTTTCAAATCTAAGCGTAATTCTTTAATGTACTTATAGCACACATAACTTAAAATAATGTAAATCGGAAGTAAAATCTTCCGATTTACATTACTGTCATCGGTATTGTAGGTACTCGTCATTCTTCTAGTGTTGTAAACGTCCTTAGATAGTACCTGCCAGCCTACCATCGAGCAAGTTATCTTAGAAATAACTATAAAAAGTTACATTATTACTATTTTTAAGTCATTTGTGCTTAAAGTTCTGCCATAAACTTAATAATAGGTATATGCGAGCAAAGCCGCTACAAACTACAAGGTTTCTCTTGAAAAACCAAAAGCATTGATGCCTACAGGCCATGTGATAAAAAGTTAAATATAAAACAAAGTAGTATTATGATCTCGCTAATTAATAAAGCCCGTATCTTATTAGTTGCTGACAGATGTTTTTATTGCCTGTACCAAATTACACCTAAGATTTTAAATCGTGATAGGAGTGCAGCCAAGATGTTTGTGTAACCTGATTTATGACTTGATAAAACATATCCTGTCCACCCAAATAAGGTAAGTAGGCAGTTATTATATTTGTAAAAATTTAATCTACGATCGCAATAAGCTGTGATAGCAGTGTGGTGCGAAGTCAAAGGCCTTAAGTTTGAAACCAAGGCACGCACCACTGATATTCAAAGTTCTGTTTGTATTTATCGCATGCTCAAACGATTAAGGAAAACATCGTGAGGAAACTAGAGAGATCTACTCGATGGCATATGAAGTCTGTCAACCCTTCTCTCACAGATTAGAGGAGACCCGTGCCCAGCAGTGGGGCAATAATTGGGTTGATGCTAAAATTCTATAAATTATCATTAATGTAGTACGGATTTGATTTACTCATTTCGAGCCGCCATCATTGAAAGGCAAAGGTTCTCCATTGTCATTATAACCATGAGCAAGCGCAATTCACATTTATGTATGAAGGTCGGTATTATACTACTAAGAATACTCAGTACCTGTGAAGTAGTTAATTGCTTATTAATTTATTTTGACAAGAATACTTGGTAAAACAGTAGCTTATAGAAAATAAGGAAAACTGACGCAATTGAATGAAACCTTGAGTACTTCGTGAATTTATTCCCTGTAATGACTTTTATTGTACTGTACAATGAAAATATCATCTTAAACGTAATTAATGTCCTACTGCTGGGCACGTACGTCTCCTCTCATTTGAGAGATTAGGCTATAGTCCACCACGCTCGCCTAATGCGGATTAAAAGTCTTCACATGCCATCGAGAGAATTTCTCTGTCCTGAAAATTCCCTGACGATGTTTTCCTTTACCGTTTATGCATGTATTATATACACACGTAATTTCGAAAAGCCGGTGGTGCGTGCTTAGGGATCGAA
This sequence comes from Craniophora ligustri, assembly GCA_905163465.1. Lineage (NCBI taxonomy): Eukaryota > Metazoa > Arthropoda > Insecta > Lepidoptera > Noctuidae > Craniophora > Craniophora ligustri. The sequence continues at coordinate 7,691,025 of LR990965.1, read as the reverse complement.
CTAAGAATATTTCACTTCACGGTCCACGGTCCACACTGTAGGATTATGGTCGAAATAATATTCGATTGTTATGTTTATGCAGAGATTTTAATAGGTTTATTCAGAACGACACAACACGCAGCAAAATGAAAAATCAAGAGAGTGAAGTTTGCTGTCACATTTATAAAGCCTGTTAAACATATGTCTAAGTTTCGTTTACAAAGACATTCCAACACCTGCCCTTAAACGAAAACACTATCAATCAACCGATTATAAGACAATAAATATTACTCATAACAATAATTTCTACACAATACTCCTTAAACTAAATTGGTTTAGAAAGTTAACAAACTTTTCCTTTACTAGAGGTTTTGTGAGAATATCAGCCGGCATTTCATCTGTGGGTAAATATTTTATATTAATAAAATGTTTATTTATAATATCTCTAATAAAATGATGCCTGATATCTATGTGCTTCGTTCGAGCGTGAAACATTGAATTCTCACACAACTTCTGTGCAGACTGGTTGTCATTATACAAAGTTAAAATACAACTCAAATTGAGACATTCCATGAAAAAGTGCGTATAAATAATGCTTCTTTACATGCATCTGAAAGCCCCATGTATTCAGCCTCTGTGCTGGACAATGCAACCGTCTTTTGTTTACGACTTTCCCATGAGACCACAGAGTTACCTATTTTGAACACAAAACCTGTATAAGATTTGCGATCGACTTCGCAGCTCGCCCAGTCAGCATCTACATAACCAGCGATATTTAATCCTGATTTTTCAAAAAACAAACGATAGTTAAGTGTGCCTTTCAGATATCTTAAAACACGCTTCGCAGCTTTCCAATGAATCTCCGAAAAACAATTATTAAATTGACTTAAGAAACTCACCGCATGGGCGATATCAGGTCGCGTACATACTGCGATGTACATCAGACAACCAATTAGATTTCTGTACTCATAATTGTCAGATAACGTCTCTGCCTTGGTAAGTTTGAGACCAGGTTCCATCGGTGTCCCTATGGGCTTACAGTCATCCATTTTAAATTTATGTAAAACATTTTTAATATAACTTGTCTGATCAAGAGTTATTGTACCTTTTTCTTTACACAGTCTCATTCCTAAAAACTCATGAGCTGTACCCAAATCTCTTATTTCAAATTCTTTCATTAGCTGATCTTTAATAGCCTTTTTATCTTTATTCGAAGATGTCAATAATAAGATATCATCTACATATAAACAAATCATGGTGAGCCCGTCCTTTTGGGATTTAAAATATACACAAGGTTCTATTGAAGATCTTTGAAAAGACATCTTCTTTGTTAGAACTGTATTTATTTTATCATACCAACACCTTGCTGACTGCTTGAGACCATAGATAGATTTGTTCAATTTATATACCTTATTTTCTTTTCCTTTTATAATGAAACCCTCTGGTTGATCCATGAATACATCTTCGTGAAGATCACCATTTAAAAATGCAGTTTTAACGTCTTACTGATCTATGTCTAGATTATATTCAGCAGCTATAGCGAATAGCATTCTAATTGTTGAATAACGGACAACGGGTGCAAAAGTTTCCTGATAATCAATGCCATATTTTTGCGTAAACCCCTTTGCAACTAAACGAGCCTTGTATTTAATTATTTTACCATTAAGACTACGTTTAATTTTAAAGACCCATTTACACTTTACAGGCTTTTGTCCCTCTTTCCTATCCGTTAAAGTCCAACAATTATTTTTATAAAACGAGTCGTACTCATCTTGCATTGCGTCTCGCCATTGCTTAGTGTCCTTGCCACTCAGCGCCTCCTGTACTGTCAGTGGCTCGTCACTACCATAGCTCTGCATGGATACCATGTTGACATACTCCTTGAAATCCTCCATGCTTTGGAAGCTAGAACTATCATCACCAGATTCCAGCGACGATTCCTCTGGAATGTAAGTTTTATCCAACGGATCATCTGTACTTAAAATTGAGGACTCTTCCGGGTCAGTCTCATTCGATGAATAAATCTCTTGTCTTCTCTGGCTAGACTTAGTTACTATGTCATCAGACAAATCCTCATTAGAAGACTCTGGATTAAGTCCACCATCATCGAATGATTCTGACTTAGGAACGAACAATTGAGATTGTTCTACAGAATCAATACTTGGTGTTAAAGGGACTTCAAAAAAATCATCATGTGACATATTATTTTTGAATTTCTTTGAAATAAATTTTTCTTCAAAGAAAACTACATCCCTTGCTTTTATGCAGGAAGTTGGACATTCTGAGTCTATGAGCCTATAGCCCTTAGTATCCTCACAGTATCCAACAAAAATGTACTTTTTACTTTTGGCGTCTAATTTCTTTCTATTATGCACCAATGCATAAGCTAAACAACCAAAAATTCTGAGATGACTAACATCTACCTTTTTGCCTGACCATTTTTCTTCCGGTGTCACACCCATAACAGCTTTAGTAGGTGTTCTGTTTTTGATGTAGACCGCAGTCTTGACCGCTTCTGCCCAAAACCGTTTGTCCAAGCCGGCATCTTGAAGCATGCACCGTGCCTTCTCCATGATTGTCCTGTTGGCTCTTTCGCTCACTCCATTTTGTGCCGGGCAGTAAGGAACAGTCGTTTGATGGACTATGCCGTGCTCCTAAGTATGCCTGTAAACGATTATTGACATATTCACGACCATTGTCACCTCTCAATATTTTTATTTTCCTATTGGACTGATTTTCTACTAATGCCTTAAAATTTTTAAAGCTTTCGAAGACTTCACTCTTAGACTTAAGAAAATAAATGAAAGTCTTCCTAGTAAAATCAACCGTGAAAGTCAAAAAATATTTTGCTCCTCCAAGTGAAGCTTGTGACATAGGCCCACATAGATCGGTGTGAACCAACCCTAATATCTCATTTGACCTGCTTGTAGAAACCTTAGGAAACGGTAATTTAGCCTGCTTTCCTTCTACACAAGCAATGCAAGACATATAATTATTTTCATTATAATCAATCCCTGTGACCATACCTTTTTTCATAACATACATACTCCTCGAGTTCAGATGAGCCAGCCGCCGGTGCCACAGCCCTTGTGTAGCCTTACAACCCGATGCGGCAGTTGTGGAGGTTAGCAACCCTGCCTCCTTAACAGATGTGCTCGCAGACACATTCGAAACATCTGAAGTCTCCTGTGAAAGACCTGCAGAATCCAACACAGAACACGAAAAAAGACTGGCACTTTCAAATGCTGTATTACATGTAAATGAATCTACTGTGTCTAGTTGATACACATTATTAACACGAGTAGCAGTAGCTACTATCTGATCCCCGTCTAATATCTTACACCTCTTTGAGTTGAAAGACACTTCATAACCCTTACTGGTCATAGCGCTGACGGATAAAAGATTAGCTGAAAGTTTAGGTACAAAATATACACCACTTATGGTCTTATCGCAGTTTTTCAACTTTACTATGATGTTGCCTTGACCAACAGCGGACAGTTTATCACCATTAGCAATGTTCACCTCCATAGGCTTTATCGAGACAAAGTCACTGAAGATACTTCTATCGTTACACATATGGTTCGTTGCTCCAGAATCAATACACCAAGAGTTTGCTTTCACAACAACCGAGAGTGCTGTCAACAAGACTTTATCCTTGACAGATGGCGTCTCGTGTCTTTTATTTTTCTGAGGACAATTTTTCATCATGTGACCGGACTTTTTACACCTGAAACACTTGAGTCTTCCTCGCAGCAAGAGCCGTAACCGTCTCTGTATTCTCATCCCGTCGCTGGTGCTCCTGAAGTAACTTACTTTTAACCATTTCACTCGATAGCTTGATATTATTATTTTCTAGTGTCATGATAAGCGGATCATATTCTGGTGGCAGCCCGCTTAACATTATTACAGCTACAAAATCATCATCTAACGGAGAACCAATATCAGCCAGCTGTTGCACAATTTCTATAATTTTGGATAAATATTTGTCCATGCTCTCGTACTCACACAGTTTCATGCTGAACAGACTTCTCAAAAGACTTAGCCGTCTGCACAATCCCTTATCCTCATAAGCTCTTTGCAAGTTATTCCAAGCTTCGAAAGCGGATACCGCATTTCTAACGTGAGGATATGCTGATGTATGCACTGACAAGCATATTTTTGCTAAAGCTTTCATACTTTTCTTGTCTGCAGCTTTTTCTTCAGATACCACATATTCCCATAAATCTTCATGCATCAGTAGCATTTTCATGGCAAATTTCCAATTATGGTAATCCTGGATTCCTTTCAATTTCTCCAGTGGTATCGACATACCTGTGCTTCCATTGTTAGCGGCCATTGTGTCGCGTTGACAAACGATTTAGTTTGAATAGATTTTAAACCGTTTTACAACTTTTCATATAAATAAACTGTTTACTACACAGGGATAACACTCTGGGCCCATAACCTGTAGGATTATGGTCGAAATAATATTCGATTGTTATGTTTATGCAGAGATTTTAATAGGTTTATTCAGAACGACACAACACGCAGCAAAATGAAAAATCAAGAGAGTGAAGTTTGCTGTCACATTTATAAAGCCTGTTAAACATATGTCTAAGTTTCGTTTACAAAGACATTCCAACACACACCACTTGGCTGAGACAGAATGAAAGTATTTATTTTCCAAATTTGATAAAATGGGTAAAGTAATTCATTTCGTATAGGGATACCGTACTTGAAAATACTGATCCAATTAAAGACATACACACATTGTAGAATTATTTATTGACGTATAAAAAAGCGCTTAGGGATAAGAAACAATCATTCCGATATGAACAAGAACATTAAATTAAATTCAATACAATCATTTTGTTCGCTTATGAAAATTAAATCAAAGTAAAATTATGAGTTCTTCAATACAATAATAATTATAATATTGTTTTAAACAGATTCCATATTATGATTTGTGACATGAATTGTTATAATATATTATATTTGTAAGCCTATGTTTAACAAATAATAAATGATTTGATTTGATTTTTTTAAAGAAATGCATGCATGTTTTCATAAATTGCCAAATATTTTGTGCTAGTTCAGTGTGTGCCATAAATCATTACATTATTATAATTTAATAACTTATATAACTGACTAAGTACTCACACAAATATTAATTTAATGAAGCATTTAAGTACTTTACAAGTCAACAAATCCTGATTAAAATACTAAGGCACCATGTTTTAAATATTTAAATTAATATTATAACGAATTGACACATTTCTGCATTACGTACGACTTTTCCTACTATATTTGGAAATAACAAAATCGTGGTAAATACCGCCAGCAACCTTTGACGTAAACCACTTTTGTAGTGAAAAGTTGCTACGGCAAAGGTCGCTGATCATACAACCATCAAAAAGTCTGGTTTTAATGACGTCGATACAAATACAAAAAAAATAAGTTGCATTCCAATCTTTGGTATTGCAGGCACACACTTCTGCGTTCCAAATTTAATGTTAAATAAGAAAATCATTATTCTGAACAAAACATGCCCAAATACTTAAAACTATAACATAAAAAAAATCGTAAGAGAAAAGAAAGAACTCGAAAACAAGACGAGATAACAACAGAAAACAATAAAAAGAAAGTGTTACGATGCAAAAGAAATACTGGGAACGAAATATTATCAGAACAGTCCTTATACAAATGCACCACAAACTCCTGCGCACTAAAACGATCGAAATAACGATAATTTATTATTTTTCGGTGAAAGCCAGTTAGCCTCGTACTGAAATCTCAACAAAAATCCTTATTTGGATCGCATCGTACGTCACCCAAAAAAGAAATCTCTTGTCACGTTCACATTTTTTTTCTCAAAATCCAGTTAACAAGCCAAAGTTGTTTTTTATTCCCCGCATATTATTATTATCACAGCCTACAAAACTGTGTTATTATATCATAACCACAACCGCTGGCCAGGGTTATAATAAATTTATCGAATGTTCAATATTTATCAACAAATGTACATTTATCGTAGACTGCCTAATTCTTTTTGATAATTCCCTGGCTTGATATAGAACCTGTTTATGTTATATTTAACACATATCAGCAATTTTTTTTGGTGTAACGTGTTATTTAGATGTTGTTTTTTGTTATTTAAAATAACTCTCGGATCTTTTAACATATGGATCTCAAGAATCATAAACTCACGTCCCGATTTGAGACTTTTTTCTCTATGCAGTGGACGCCGCGTCCACATATCACAGCCACTGTACGACACGGTACAATCACACGACAAGCAAGTTTGACCGAAACCGTTATCATTGATAATGATACAGGCAAATCTCAATTTTATAAGACACTCGAATGGTCTATAACTAAACACTAAAGTCGTATGACTAAGAAGTTCTCTTTCGCATCGAGGAACGTGGTTTCAACTACTACTAACTAAATAACCACACAGTCACAATCAAACAAAATACTGTATCGCTCGACTACAATTTACTTAATTAATGTCTACAATGCAAGCTGGAACAGTCTTAATACATTCGTTTTATAGCCCTAACTACGGGTTCTTTCAAATATAGAACTTAGTGGATAAGTAACTAGGTACAATTTTACATACACCGAGTTATTTTTAAGTACTCGATGGTTAATGGCTAAAGACTAACACTAAAAACTAATTACATTTGGCCTAACTTGCACCGCAGAATAACAAACGTATAGATGTGCTTAAAAAACTACTTGGTGAAGTTTCCTGAGTTGCCAACTTTATTTTTGAGCCAGTTGTTGGTGCGGGTCAATATATCAGGCTGTTCTGAGGGGTCCTGCCACGCTTCCAGATTCACTTTCTTGATTTCCTCGCATGATACGATAGGATTTCTGAAAGAATAAACAGTCATAATGACTCACAAATAATAAAATAAGGCGTGTGTTAAATAAGTTAAATGCCACAATGAGAAGGATAACCGCTTTCAATGTAGTGATGATGAAAATGTAAACAAATGAAACTAGTGGACCAGGAAACATCACAACGAAGGCCAATATTGTCTGAAATGAACAGTATCTGCATCCTACTTTGAACGGAAATAATAATTTATATATTTTTTATTTCAAAAAAATTACTGGACTATGCGGTTGTGTTGTTAAAAACTTTACGTTTATATTTTACATCAAGTAAATACGTATTTTCGCACAGTTACCTATGTATATCAACAAACTATTAAGCGATGACTAATAGCGACCTGCTTTTTGCAAGCAATATGGGGTAAAAACTAGGACCTAAAATTGTACCTTGCGGCATATTTTAAAATTATTATTCATACCCGAAGGAGCTATTAACGTATATAATAAAGCCTATTTACCTGTCAGAAGCTGGCTGGAAAACGTCCTTCTGTATTCTGTCAAAAGGCATGTTATCACAGAGCAGTCTCGCGAGGGAGGCTCGTCTCAATTCCCCAAGCTGTCTCTTGGTAAATCTTCCAGCTTCATCCTGGTGGCTGTAGAAGTATCTGTCACCTGCCTTTGTGCGCCATAGTTGTTCTTCTGCGGGTAACAAGAAGGAATTGATTAAGTAACGTTATTTTATTGGTTTAAACATATGTGAAATCCAAGACTTGATAAATTTAGAAAGAAGACATGTAATATATATATGTAATTATATACATACATATATGTCAGCGCTACTTAAGCCAGGTAAATCCATACCCTATCGTATTTCCATACGAAAACATACGTCTTTGATTCTTAGATCATACTAATAATTGTCAGGCGAAGGTCATGGTCAAGGGATCATGTGTTGCGTCAGTTTTGTTTGTTTCCGAAAATAGTTTATTCATTTCAGGAAATACACTACTATGTATGATGCATGGTTAATTTGTACTTACTTATGATACAGACAGCGGTGGGCCCCAAAAGAGAACCGGGTGTTGGTGTCTCTGCCATCAGACCGATCACCAAGTCAATATCACCAGGCTGCTCGTACAGCTTCGAGAGTTTCTCAATAGTCTGTCAAACATATACAACTTATAAGACAAACCAAATTTAGATAATCTACCAACATTTTGGTTTTTTGCGGCAGAAATGAAGAGTGAATTTTTTAATGAAATAGATTTTTATTAGATATTTTTTGATTTTTTCAGTAAGTACTTGTTTGAGGTGTCTTTGACGAATTAAACAATAATATACTCAAAGTGCAATGTGTTACTTCATAAAGCATTATTTTGATGTTTGAATCTAGTTGACCAATATTACTGGTGCTTTTAAATCGCCAAAACTAGTTTGCACGGTTCCAAAAAGTAGGTCTTATGGAGAAGAGCCGGCAAGTAACCCCATATATAATCATTTAAATTTAAAACGTAATTTAAATTATTGGTTCCAAGCATTATTTTCATCCAAGTAATCTAAAACTAAAATCTAAAACTTTTACTACAAATTTGATACAAACCTCTTCTGGCATGACATCTGCTAGGTGTTGGAAGGTAGTAGCAGCTGACATGCCACAAAGAGCACGGTACTGAGTATAGCCAGGCAGACCATGATCACGGCCGCGTTGTATGTCCACTGCTAAAACGTCCAAACCACCCAGCCAACGTTGACGAAGCTGAAAAAGAAAATTTGATGTTATAACCTTGTAATAAAACTTAAAATCTAATAATATTAACGCATGAAATGCACGCTTAATGAAATAATGAGATGCTACATCATTTGAGACGTGATATAGTATTTTAAACTAGCTATTTTACCTACAGTATACTTTAAGACATTAATTAGGCAGGTAAGTAAAAATCCAAAAATAAATAACATACGATTTTAAAACATTCATTTACACAAATAACGGTAATCAAGTTGATATAATTTACTTTGTTAATAGACAGCAAATAGTACAATGATATAATTATTTATTTATTATCAAGATATGATTAGATTATTATGCTTATATTATATTAAGTAATGCCATTTTAATCTAGTTACAAAGACACTTCGCTTCTAAGTACAATCAATGGACTCAAATAAATGGAAAAATAAGTCGTTATGAATTTCACAAATATCTCAATGATACGCATAAACTAAACTCCTTTAAACCAGTTTCATATCTTTGGAAAAGTTCAGGGATTTAACGCCTAAGTCAACTGCCTTATAAAAGTCTTAAAAAAGATCTATCAACTCATAAATGGTATATTATATATGACCTATCTTATCAACAAATGCACTTACCTAAGTGTATATGTATATACCTATAGCCTTAGATAACCAACTAACTTATCTATTCAAAGACAGATAAAGTATAGAATTTTTGAATGAGGTATATTCATGTATGTAAGAGAAGTTATTTTCTATTTTCTTATATGTCTATATATGTATTTAAAATCGTCTACTTTAAAGAGAGATCACCCGTATCCTCTTCTATATTATAAAAGACTAGCGGCCCGCCCCGGCTTCGCACGTGTTATAAACATAGCCTTTGTTACACAGGAATAATTTAGCATTGTAATGGTGAAAGAAATTTTTAAATTGGTCCAGTAGTTTTTGAGTTTCTTCCTAACAAACATAAAAAAATACCAATTTTTCCTCTTTATAATATTAGTATAGATTAATTTTATTTCCTCGTTGGTTTATTGGTCGTAAGTGTGACTGCTGAGCAAAAGGTCCTTGTGTTCAATTCCCGGGTGGAGTAAAGTGTTAATGGGTTTTTCTACGAAATTCTCAGTAGCAGCTTGCGAGTTGGGATTCGTGCCCGGTTGATGGTTCGCCCCCTATAACATGGGACCTCAAACATACGAGGATGAAACATACGTTGTGATATGTATGGTATGAGTTTTTATAAGAGCATGTTTTGTAATAAGAGAGTTCAATCAGTCGTAATATTTATGAGATACCAATGTTGTTTATTACAGTATGCAGTGGATACATCACATGATGCGAATAAATCAAGTGTATGCATTTACGTGCAGTGTATGTTCACATGTATAGATGTGAACATAAGGCAAACACGTTCAATGTGACATTCAACCATTGTTCAAGGCGAGAACAAACGCTCGGTAAGAATCCATAACAATTCAGCATTTGTTATTTGACTCACACTCGGGAAGTCATTTCAAATGAATTTTAAAACATCGAATTCATAATTTATTGTTTTTGTATTTTTACTTATGTGAATGTTGAAAGAGATATTAAATATGTAATATATAATACTCTAACATTTATTAAGTTGGTACTTGACCTGTGCCTTGTCATGAATACCAAGATTCCTTGCTAATTTTGATTTACATTTGGGAAATAATATTAAGTTAAGTAATTAAGTTATCAAGTACCTATATAGAAAGTTTATCAATTTCAAACTGAATATTTATAGTAGTATTAATAGTAGTTAGCCGGTAGTCAATGTATAGCTGCTAATTTTAAAAATCTGATCTATAGATACATAGGTCTACGTAATATAAACACCTATAGCAACTTAAAATGTCTTGCTTTCAATTAAATCTTTTGCTTTCATTTAAAGAGTATTTTTAAATTTTAATTTATTAAGAACCACAATGGGGCATATTGTGGTTCTCACGAACTTACAATTGACATGTTGATATTCAAATGTTATTTGTCATTGTCTCGATTGTATAATAAATACTCGTTTAACTACTATCGTTCAACGTACCTACTAACGTCACTATTACGTATTTAAGTCGCAATATCTATACTTAGAACATTTGTATACTTTAACAGCTTAATTTCTTATATCATAAAGATATTTATACCTATGAGGTCAATAGAATCTTCTTTTCCATAGGTATACAATATACATACAATATATCATCAACCCAGTTATAGTCCCATCACTAGGGCACGGGACTCCCTACATTTGAGAGAGATTATTGGAGTATAGACTCCACCAAGGTAGCCTAATGTGAGCCATCAGGCCCGCAGGTTTCCTTATAATATTTAATAGATACGTAACTTCAAAAAGTCAATATGTACCTTGTGATCTAACTCAGGACCTTGGACTTCACTTTTACTAGTCACACTACTAGGTTATAGCTTCTATTCTATCAAACGTAAGTAACGGTACTACCGTTACACGTGTTACCGTGCTACCGGGACACGGTAATGTACCTTTTATTACATCATTCACGCTTAATTATACTTTAATATAAATCTCAAGGAAACTTACATCATCATCGTAGTTAAAGTCCAATCCCTGGCTCTTTTGACTGACCATCCCTCTCAAAATCTTCTCCAATCCTCCCTTTTGCGACACAATCTCTGGCTTAAAGTAGTTGTTCATGAGCCTGTGTGACGTCACATCCTTGTTCTCGTCTACCAGCTGGATGTCCTGGTCCAGGAGGCTGTTGACGAAGTGGAAGGCTGCGGTCGCGAAGGCGTTGGTGATGGTAGGGTCAGTGTCAGAATTGTAACCGGTGTCGTAACTCTCGTACAGCTCATCGAATGCTTTGCCTGTTCAAACAGAAACAACGATTATGAGAAAAAAAAATGTAGAAGATTCGAAGTTTTGAGATGAGGTATTGTCTATTCTTGTCCAATAAAGCGATATCAAAAGATTATGAAATAACTAACTATGTTGTCTTGTCAATGCTCAGTTGTGCTGTCGAGTATTTTAAAAGACATTTTACCAAATAGGATATATTTGTTTTATTGTCAGTTTACTTTTTAAATGCTACTTTCTAAATTTAAATATGGAATTGTGCGCCGTATTATGTACGTAGGGATCTATTTTTTAATATCTCATTAACGACCCATTTACACAACACAGTATTACTTACTATTGAAAGTATCCAATACTACAAACTAACAATCCAACGATACAATACATACAGATTTTCAATAGCTCGATAGTTTTGTAATTACTGCGTGTAAAGGTTCCTTCAATTCTTAGAACCGGAATTCTCTGGTCCACTTCACACAAAATATTTAATACATACATAATGCCTATTGTGTTTTAGTATCCATTTAACATAATTACACATGCATATGTATACTACTCGTAATTAAGGTACATATGTTTTAGCATTGTTTAAACACTCAGATATTTATTACACACACAAGTATTAAGATTAAACTAACCTACATGTATTTAAACTTAGACGACATTCAATTATTTTAGGTTTCTATGGTCAATCAACTGAAGCGTCAGATTAAAAGTATTTTTTGAACATTTATGCGAATATCACATAATTAAAAATTAAAAACTTTTAACGTAAAAACTTCTTAACAGAGCCATTACAGCTAATAGTAGTACTTTGAGTTGGTTGCAATCACTCTAATTAGACTTTATGTTCAAGACCCCAGAACATTTCGATAATGTTGTAATATAAAAATCTTACCAGTTAGCGCAGGCAGCCAGTTCTTGTATGTAATCTGTTGTAGTTCAGCAATGACGATCCTCCGCGCCTCGTGGTACAGGCGGTCGGAATTCCAGCCAGGGTTCAGGGCAGCCAAGGCACGGGCCACGCGGTTGTGCTCCCTCACCCACATGGAGTACACACTTGCCAACCAGGGGTGGGTATTGGCACGAGCATCCCCTGGTAAAAAAACATCGTAAATTTAGGACTCGTTCTAAAGCGACTTACTAGCTTCCAAACATATCTGTTCTATGAATACAGACATGATAATATTAAAAGATACTCCTGATTTACTCAATCAGCTGAGTCGTCTCTTCTTTTTAACCGACTTCATACTTTATCGTCGCGGCACGAGACACACATATATCTATCTCCTGTATTTTTACACATTGATTGGTTCAAAGAAGCTAATGTCAGAATGAAAATAAGAGCTCCTTGTTAAGAGTATGAAGACCTCGGTAAACTCGTTATTTATGCTAAAAAACACGTAGCAACCGCGACCAATTAGCTTAACAATTCCTATATAAATAACTAGATATCGCAACAATATTTCCTTACAAATAACCATTGGTATAGTCATTAAATATTCCACAATAGACATTGACGGACTGAAGTAAAAAGTTTGACTGAGAAATACTATACATACTATAACAATGACGCTTGCAATTTACGCAATGTACATACTCTTGATTACTAGCTAGTATTGAGACTTAAAAATATATTTTTCCTTTACCTTTTCTATGTCAATAAATTAATAAACAACTATTATTTCTTTCGCTTAGCTCATTGAACTCAGTAAAAAAGTTAGAATAATTAGAAGTCTATAGATATTGATATCGATAGAAGTCATAGGTTTAAGATTCGTCCAATCATATCTTATACAAAACTAAATTTAATAAAATAAATTCAAAAGTCTTACAATAACAACAACGTTACTATCTTGATGCATGCGACTTTATTTTTTATTTCTGAATCGTTTATCATGTACTATCATTGCTAATCGATCAACGTCGAACAATTCGGCTGACCCAGTTTAATTAAAGGTAGATAGTATATTCACATTAGCCGATGAATCAGATCTAGGTCACGTGCATTTCTAGAAAGACTAGATAGAAAGGTTACAATTTGTTTTTGAAACGCGAAAGACACATAATTATGCAGGACGAACGTAGTAAATTAAGACGACAAAAATTACACTATCTAATTTTGTCATAGCTTTCATCGTTGCAGTCCATAATGATTCAAGACAAAAATCATCTTTTTTTAGAAGATAGGTACCTTAAATACCTCAGTACTATTTAATGAATATCAAATCGTACGAAGTCAAGAGCCAGACGGATATAATAACAAGACTCAGTTTTAATCTGTGCAAGAAAGTTTATTAACCCTCAAATCAAAAGTACTATTTTGATTTGAGTGTCACAACGAAACAAGTGCTTACACAATCATTCAATGAATGTGACGTCTTCAAACTGAATGTGAACAATGTGCCCTTGGATAATGGACTTTGATGACTTCATTCTGAATCTAGGCCATTGTACCTAAATAGCACCCATTGTGTAATAATAACTTTTATATACTTACACTACCTTTGTTTATATATACGTTGTTTTAATATATATAATAGAGTAGGTAGAACTTTGTTGGCCAACGATCCCTAAACTTTCAACTATGATCAACGTCTCTGACCTATTCGTTTTCTCTGAGACAGTTAGTAGGTAATAGTAGGTAATGTTGCAATTTGTAATTTTTCCATTAAGATTCATAAGTACTACGTGAGAAGAAGTTAAATAAATATATGTACGACCACGTCGTGTATAAACTAAGGTCTTATCTAATCTGATAACGCTATCAAATGTACTGATAACATAATAACATAATCTCGTTATCTTTTTTATCAGTAGCACCATTTCGCCGCATGGTGCATACGTGAATATATTGTAAACAATTATTTTGCAAACCTATAATTCTACATACGTCTCTGACATATTTATTTAATTAGCACCTCAGAATACATTTAGTGAGAGCCATGTAAAATGCATAAATCTATGACTAACGTTAAATTTAATGTTTGTATTGACTATAAAATACAAAGTATATTTTTATATAGGAGGTCATATACCTTTGTTTACTAATAACTATTATTTACTCAGTGCCTTCATGTGAAAATCCGACTCTAATAGTAAATTAGCACCCTACCTAAATTGGGCAGAACATGCAGTTATTAATTTATAAATTAAATATTAAAATTGGTTGTCATACTGTCGGAAAAAATATTGATTTATAAGCTGTCACTTTCCTCCTTTGGACCCAGAATAATTACATACCTGCATTAAAGCAAATGCCAGAACTGCTCTCAACGAGGCATTTCTCGGTAGGGTTGGCAGCGAAAGGCAGGTGTTCCTCGTCTTCAATGGTTGACGTTTTGAGGAGACCACCGGTCTTCTCCCTTAAAGCAGCGGCATCCCTACTGTTGGAACCGTAAATGTTGGACCCATCCAGGAAATGTGTCGCTTGGTTCATCTGCAAAGAAAGACATTAAAAGTTAGATTATATATTATACTGCTTGTAAATAAATCAAATCAAATCAAATCAAGAAAAAATAACATTTATATAAAAAAAGTTAAAAGTGGATTTGATGTGCCTGCAATTGTAATTTAAGTATGAAATTACTTTTAAAACTTGAATTCAATCATATAAACTAAAAATGAACAGTTTGTGGCAACATTATTTCACCTCCACTCTCGGTATGGTAACCAATTGAAATTTCTAATTAAATATTTATAATGAATGAAAGTTGTTTGTCCTACTTATAATGCAGCTATTTATACTAATATTAAGAATATTGTACATATCTGAACAATAATAAACAGAAGGTAAACACCGTTTAATAAAATGGACATCGAATAGAAAAGATTTGAATAGAAATGTACTTTAATTGTAGATCACACAGAATATTATAAATATACTATTCAGGATATTGAAAGACGTCATATATTATGATCCGATGACCCTGTAACCTGCAAAGTATATTCAATAACCAAACCGGTGTAATGAAGGTTGAAACTACATCACAACTCAAAATACTTATGTTTATTCTAGTTATCAGTGACCTCGGTATGTATTACTTATAAATATTATAGAAATCAATGTCAAATAAAATTTATTTGTTTATTGATCGAATGCAGACATGTTATGGAAGTTGGAGAACATCGGAAATTTCATTGGTAATAACTGGGTCTTATAACCGAAGTAAATAAGTAAGTTTCTCTCTTTCTTAAAATGTTTTGTTGACGAGAGGAATCCTTCAAAAGGCAATCCGGTGGATTTCTAAAGCGAGCCCGGGACCTCTTAAGAAATCAAAGTCCGGAAATGTCATGATTACTACGGCATTTTTCCTCAAATGTAAGGAAATAATAGAGCTATCGAAGAACTTCATTTTAATAGCACAAACTGTTGAATATTTGAACAAGGCCAATGTCGGTTTACATCCGGCAAATTGAAATGAGTGCCCGTAGAATGTGTACACTTAGATAATGTCGTGGAAATATACCACAGCCTAGCAGTCGTAACTGCTTACTTTCTTGTTTAAGATTATTTTTACAGTCAGTCACGTATTTCTGCATTGCGCTTTTATATCAAAATGCATGATGCTGATAGCAAAAATAGGGAAACGTTTCGATTAACTAACTATTCAAGTTATAAGAAATTCCTAACATTAAAATCACGAAATTTACCTATATTTATTTTATAAACCTAAGTATTACCTAACTTAACTACGTATATTTACTACGTATCTTCAACCTCGATAAAATCCGTAGTAGGTACTTAGGTAGACATTATTTTGTTTAATACCTACTTACATAGTCATAGAGTATTGGGAATGACAGAATACACTGTTGGGCTTTTCCAAAACAATGAAGACAATAATTAAAGATATATTTATAGTAAGTAGGAAAAAATATTACGTCAAAGAAAAGTACGAAAATATACGCCACGCGATGTCAAAACGAGTGGGCGTCAAGTTATTTTTGGTGCTGTTTGAGTATATTCGAGGTATGAGTCATGAGTACAGTTGTACACGCAAACGAAACATTAACTTGAAATTATTTTACATTCAAAAATACATAATATATTTATACTTAATAAATATATTATGTATTTCGCAATATTTATAAAAACATCACACTAAATTGCATTGTACGCATTATGTTATTGCAAACTGCATTTATAAACTATTTAATCGGCGTCATATAACAATGTGAACGAACTATAATTTATATGCAGTTCGTAATCACAAACATAAAGTTCCAATGCTTGTTATACAAAACATGTTATTGTTTGAATGTATCAAGGGCCTTATCAACTGCGCGTTTGCCTCTAACAGTCTTTAATTGATCCGGACATTACTAATATGTAACAAGTGCATTACGCAAAAGTCCATAATACCCCTTATGTAAGACTACGTAGGCAATGGAAGCGCCTAGACCCGAGATCTATTATTAAACCCGCATACATGGCTCGTGCATACTATTATATCGCTCGCTCAATTGAACCCACTCAGCGTTCAATTACAAATCGATAAGGCGAATCTATCAGCATTGCCAATATTTGAACTATTGAACCTGAAGCCCTAACCTTTAATAACAAAATTGTATACAGTTTGATTTGTAGATTGTATAAAAAAGTTATCTAATTGAAGTAGTAACCGCAATTTGTCTTCCACATTAATTTATCAAATGACACTGAAGGACATGTAACGTTGTTATTTAATTGTTCTAATGTTCTATTGGTCAGTATTTTGAGTCTGGAGAAACATAATAATGTTCAGACAATTTAATACCTATGTATTTGCTTAGGTACTATGTTTAATTTCTCTGATGTTGAATGTTTCGCAATTAAAAACGCAAGTTATTGGTATTATTTTAATGACACAGATATTCATTCTTGGAAGTTCCCATACCGTCTTTCGATTAAGTAAATCGTATTCAAGAAAACGGTCGTGTTTTGATAACTATAAAACAAAAACAAAGGAGATTCGGAAATTCCCTTTTTCTTCAGTAGTCGTGGTGGACGCGCATGATTCATAGAAACGATTGATTAATAAAATATTTTATTCATAACATACCTACTTACATTACAAAAACAACGAATTGTACAAAGTATTACCTATTTGTCTTTATTTTTAACACGACTCTAAAGCGTGATCGGTAGAGCGACATTATAGGTATTTAAACAGTCTTTAGACGTCATTTAATAGATTCTGATTATATCTCAGAATTTATTTATATAGACTTGATATATGGTTTATTCGATGTTAAAGAGGCGTGCACTGTGAAATTACTGGAAAATGACACAAACAACGAAATCATAAGAAACATGAGTACAATAAGATTTAAACAACATTCCTACTCATACATTCGTTCGGCACTTTATCGGATAGGTATTTACGAGTAAAACAAAGATTTTACCGTTACTATTCCAAAACAGATCTAACTACCCTGAACTACCCTAACTAACCAGAACTATAAGCTATAAACGAACTATATAACTACTACTAAGTCAAGATATAGAAGAGAATACTCCTCTCAGACGCAATAAAATATGGCAAATCGTTTTTTTACTTTAACGTCACGTTATGTCCTTCGTTACAACTACTTAATTAGATGGTCCTTTATTATGTTAAATTGGTAAAAAATCTTTTCCACGTATTAAATTCCAATAAAATAAAAACATAGAGGTAACCTCTCACCTGTTCAGCAGCTCCAAATGTGCAATCCCCTCTGTAGGTAGTGACAGACCTGGTGTATTCCATGCAGGTGACGTACTTCTCCTTGTAGAATGGATCGTCGTGGGGCACCGTGATGGGCATGCAGCTCGGGTGGATGTACCGCGGTGAAAGGGGGAAACCATCGCTTTCACAGCACCGGATGGCTTGGTTCGTATGAACTGTTGAAGAATTCAGTTGTAAATAACATATTGCAAAACCTTGCGGGCAAATGTTCTATGTATAAATCTTGGGCGCTTTACAAAGTCCAAAAACAAAAAAGTTAAATAAGCAGTGTTAGTATCCATTTTGTTTTTATCAATCTAAGCAGGCATTGTCACTAAAATCAAAATATGGACGTACTCGTCTTCCGAATTGGTGTGTGAACCAAATCATGGTAAATGAACTGACTCCAGACAGCCATGGCAATGGTTTTGTCGTTGTTAGGCAGGTCCAGGTTATTAGTAAGCTGTGTACTGACAACACGCGCCGAAGGCAGAGCCTTGTGGCTGAGAGCACGCCGGGGCTGCAAGAAACAAACATTTTACCATTAAATCATAAAAATATAATAATATTTTTATCGTAACGAAAATATTACGCAATAAATGATAGCGTATCTGAAATAAATCTATCAAAACATGATACAATCCACTTGACTCGCCTGACGTATTCGTTAAAACATGTTTATATAAGTAGGTGCATTAGTAGTTCTCTTCATGAGAATTTATAATAATAATTTTGTTGTTTTGTGCAATATCTATTACCTAAGTTTTGTCATAACAATTAAGCTGCACTATCGCATTGGGTCAACTGTAAAGATAGATGTAAGGAGTATTAAAATAAATAAATAAAATGTTTACTTTCATTATTGAGTAAGATAATGAATAAAGCAAAAATATTGACAATAATAAGGATCACAGTACTAAAACTAACCTCCTCAATGCCATCAGCATATCTGGGGTGCAGAAGACGTTTGTAGCCAGTGAGAGCTTGGCCCCAAGAGGAGCGGACGGGGTTGTTGCAAGAACCATCAAAAGTGCGATACTTGGACGACATCTTATTTGTACGACACGTAAAACGCTCAAGAGCCGCACACTCCCCACCAAACTCACTCTCACGCAAATTCAACGTGCTGATAAAACTTGCACACTCATCATTTGGCAAACCATATCTGAATGTGGACAAACAAATAGATTAACTTCCAATTCAACCTAAGTAAATAGTTACAAAAACCAATAATAATTAATGTGATATACCTTCGGCATTTAGTGTAGACTAGATTCTGAGATGCTTTCGTGATAGTCAATGATGACTTCTCGTAGTGCATAGCATTGTCAGAGACGTATCCGTCGATCGCGAGACCACGTGCTACAGAACCAGTTTTAGGATTGATTCCAGCAGACTGCAAGTTCAATTCCAATCTTTCCAACATTGATACTTCTAATTTACTTATTCGGATCGATCTGTTCGTATGTAACGTCGTGACAGGCGGTAACCTCTTCAACATTTCAGCACTTGGAAACGGAAAGTCGTACATTGGCGGTGGATGAGTTATATCTGCAAGAGAAGGAAACAATTGAGACCTCGTTCCATACAAACAATGTTTTGTAAATAAAGATGGAATAGTAATTTACGATTTTACCTGTTGGGAATAATAGATTAAGCGGATATGGAGAGACGTGGCTCCCAAAAGTCACCCCAGCCCATAACACCACACCAAGTAATACCATCTTCGTCATTTCTTCCAATATACTGTAACAAAGGAAACCCAACCGATTAGTAACCACTTCACGTTTTGAATAATACCACTGCGTATTTATAAGCTACCAACCGATGACAAACTTTAACTATTAACATACTTTGTTCTGATATCTGAGACGTTTAGAGTCCAACTGACCATCAACCGGGTGTATAAACAGTTTTATGAGGACCTATTTACGAGAAGGGTATCATTAAGACCTCTGATAACCCGACCCTGCACATATCTATAGTGTTTATACGTATTGTTCGTCACTTTTATCTGTTATCTGTTAGTTTTAGCAAGCATACGTTATGTGGACGAGCCCCCTGAACTCTAATACATAACATCTTTCTCTATAAACAGTTCCGGTTAAACATAACTAATGAGATGTTATTTATAATTTAGTCATCAATAATAATTAATTCGTACTAATTGTGTCTACGGAGAATCCGTGTAACGGGACATAAACAAATGACGTATTAAAACGTCTTGATTTTGGAATAGGGACTTGTTTTTGTTGCTATCGATAAAATAGGTAATGATAACTCGTAAAACAATAACTAAGTGTTAAAACGTACCAACTCAAATGTTTCATTTCGTGCCAAGAAGGATTTTATATTCAATTATGTATTATTACGGATTTTATTCTAAATATTTGATTATGTATGATATTATGTTGCAATTTTGTTATGTGCCTATGGATTTTTATCTGAAATAAATGATTATGATTTTGATTTGATTTGATATTAAAACGACAATATTTTATTTACTATAGACGTCGATTGTTAACAATGGTGTGTAATCTCAGATATTTTCCATTCTTCTTTTATTTAATCAGAACTTAATTTACAGTCCCTGTTTTAAACTGTTTCAATCTTGTATTCTCATCAGGCAAACCAGTCTTCGAAGAAGGAAAAAAGCTGGTTTAGGTGCACGTAACTAAGTGGATATGTAATACGGTGCATTGATCCTCGCTTTTATGTCTTTCGGTTCAATGAGATGACTGGCGCAGTTATGCGTCGCAGTTTCGAGTGTACCTACATACTGCAGAGTGTATACTACACACTGGCTAGACCCAAGAATATGATAACATATTCAAATAGACTATAAAGTAGGTACTACATAGACTTAGACTACCAACCTGACATATGAACGTGCACACATAATACCAACACAAATTCATACAAATGTTATACCTTATTCGTTATTACACAACTTTCTTTAAAATCTTATAATTTATTTACATAAATTCTTCTATAAACTTTGTTTACGGATGAAGCATAAAATATCGATTATTATTATTGATAAATCTTAGATATTGGTATCTGCGATTCGAACGGAGCTTGGTACAGAGATCAGTGAAAACCACACCCGTATTTTTTAAAGTACCTAGGTACACTGTTTAGTAGAAAATATTAAATTTGTTACTTTGTTAGCATTGTTACCATGAATTACGCATAGTAGCTGCCTAGGTACTAACATATACCGCCTCGCGGCCGTTTCAATTAAAAAACCAATTAAAACAATCAATCATGTGATTTAAATCTCATACCCAAAGCCTCATGAAAAGTCACGGTTTTCGACTTCTACCTTTGAATTATGATGTAGTATGAAGCAGTAAGATTTATTAAATTATTAACTGATGTTATCGACGAAATATGCAAGTTCATGTGAATCATGTGATTTCCACATAATTCTAGCTTGTCTAATATCTGTGATAAATGAATTTATGTGCTCTCGATCAACGGTGTATTCTGATGAAATTAGTGACGATTGTTAAGCCAGTTCTTAAAATCATTTAGCGATTCACTTATTTATAAAATTAATAAAGGAACACCGTATTTTTAACCGACTTATAATGATACCGATTCACTTAACGATAAATTGGCTTCTTTTTATATAACAGTTATATAGACATACATCATAAATACGAATCTCAGAAAAAAAAAATTTGCTTAAATAAATTCATATTTTTTATAAAATCTAAGTCACGTTTGCATTTAAACCATTATACATAATATAATGGTTTATATGGAAATAAATGTTATACTATGAAACTTTTGTCTTTAATAATATTCATTTTCACAATCCCAACAACCACTTAATTAACATTTTCTGATATAAAAATATACGTGAATATGTATATTTTTAGATCAGAAAAGTATACGTATAATAGGTAGGTACATAGATGTTTTATGACATTCATTAATTGACTTGATAATTAATATAATCAATAATAACTATTATTGTGTCTACTAAACCTACACATGGAATCAACAAACATTATCACTAGTAAAGGTATTCTAATCTATGCACTAGACTACTTATTAAATAACAGATGCCGGAAAAACTGCAAGTAAGTAAGTAGGTACCTACGTAACTATTTTTGCATGGGAATTTTTGATGGTTAGCCATATAACCTCATTATTATAAAATAAGGTATTTTCTTTGTAGATTTTTAACACAAAAACTATGGTCAAAATAAAAGGAGGATGGTTTACTATACTTGCGGCGCGGGCGGCGCCAACATGGGGTAAACCAGCAACTGGTAGGTAGGTATCCACAGACCAGTTTTCAGCAAATTGATAGATAGTTAATTGTTATTTCTTTGAAATTAGATAGGCTTTATTTTAGGTAGGTACACGATATTAAGTAATTATTTAAATAAACATTAGGTACCTACATTCATATTATTGCCACCGATTAAAATTAACGTAGTGAGAAGTGAAAGTAATAACAGTCACACAGATATTAGGAAGTAAATTACAAATCAGTGGCGATAATTAAATTAAAAAAGGCAGTTTTGTCAATATGTTTTTGTATGTAACGCTCTTAGGTTTAGTATTTTTATTAATCAAACCTCCTTCTAGGTCAAAATAAATATTTTGCTTTATACACAATATAATTTCGCCAAATTGAATTTACTTATTAAATGAACTAGTACTTAGTTTTGTATGACAATAACGGCACGTGCTTTTTTTCTAAGATTGATTTTTGGATTATTGACTAAGATTATTTTGAATTTTTTAATAACCTTACAAAATGAAACGCTATCGAACCATAATAGAGACAAAACACAAAATAATAGGTACCTGCCTATGCAGTTAAAGAAATACCAACTGTGGTAAACAACACTTACCTAGCACAACCAAGGATGCCGAAAATGTTGTGAAGGAAAACGGAACATCCTTGGCCTTATAATATCGATGCATTGTAAATAATTTAAAAACCCTTTAGTATATGTGACTCATTTATATTAGCTAGTGGTTGTCAATTGGTCACTCCTCTTTGAAAACATGTTTTAAGGTCGTTGATCTTTATCATCACACACAGGTAGGTATACTAAAAATGACCCTTTTTAACTGTCAAAACAAATCAAAGGTATTTATGTTCAGCTGCGCTATGCAACTCTTCCAGTTGATAAAAGTCAGTCAAGATTGCACATAGGTGACACAGATGTAAAAGCTAATGTTTAAAAATAAACTGTTGTTTTGCTTATAGATCTATCACCTACCATAAAAAAGCATGTGTGTTTAATTTCCTAGCGTGTAAAAGTGTAAACATTGTCCCATCCCATCAGTTTTGTGAATTAGTTAAGCTTTAGTGTGTGTGTGTGTGTTATATCTATGGTTAATTGTACTTTAACCAAGTTAGGATGAAACTGAGGATCTCGACTTACGTGGAATGTTCACTACATCCATCGCATTCCGACCTCCTTCTAGAACATTTCTCGGGCGAAATGTTCTTCGCATCGGTGTTCAACATGGACTTTCCTTCAATGATCCGTTTAAACAACATAATAGTAGCAGCAGGATTTGTTGTTTACGGCAATTGTCGCGTCTAAGACGAATGTTTGATTTGTTTAACACGATTGCAGATGACACTTTCTCAAAAGAGCGATGTTCCATTAGATTGGCAGAGAAGCCAATTTCACCTCTACTGCCAAGCTCGCACTGGAACTTGTAAACCTAGAGCTCAGCGGGCGTCCGATCGAATCAACAAATGTTACCCCCCTTCCCCGTACCCTCGTATGCCGTGCTGATGTCATAAAAGAAACCTTAGCCACAGCCCAGGAAAATACAGTTCACAAGTTACTGAGTTCATTAGTTATCGTTGATAATTTCGATATATTTTATGAATTCGATAAAATAATTGGTAAATACGGTTCATATTATCTTAAAAAAGACATTCAAATATCACACCAAGAACGTAAATAAATGAAACTCATCTATGTGATGAACTGATATGGTTATACTGTGTCTCTGTTGCCTTTATTAGTGTGCATGTTACATATTTTATAAGTCTTTAGTTGTTTGAAAATGAGAATCATATAGATTAATCCTAAATCTTATGCAAAAGCACCTATAAATTTTTAAATTAAAATTTAAAGATTTCAACTTTGTTCGATTGTTACCAATTTATTTTAAGTTTGCATAGTTATAAATATACTGTTTACTCAACGACATTTAAGTACCTACGCGTCTATGATTCCTAATAATAATTACCTATTTATTATGAATTTCATTTCAATGATCGTACCCATAAGCGCACAATTATAAATAAGGATTCCATTTATTTACAAGTGACGCACAGTAATAAAGTCCCACGAGCACGTGGAGTGCGCATGTCCACGGCGTGGTCGTGCATTCCCTCCCCGTACGTTTCCCTCCACCCCTCTGTGGCCACATTGCCCTCGCCATCAGCTGATCACGCAGCAACAGCGTGCACAAAAGCCGGTTCGCATGAATCGTTGCAGTATGTATATTGTATTACTGTGTGTATATAAACATAAACCAAGGTAGGGACGTTGGTATACGTTTACTTATTTTGCGCACGAACTTGACACACTGTGTGAGCAATTTAAGTATGTTTATAAAATAGGAACATTTGCTGTAAAGTAATGCAAATAAAGAAAGTATAATGTTTTGCATTTTAGTTTTATTTGCCTCCTAATGTTTTTATGGTATTTAAAAAGTTAGAACCTACTCTTTACTAGGCAAGAATGTTTTTTTACTTGACCTATGTACGAGGTAAACCGTACAGTATTTTGATTCTATCATATTGTAAATATTACCTATATTTTATTTGTAATATGATAATCGTATTCGTATCATGTAAACGACGAAAGAGGAATACAATAAGAACTGTAACGACTTTTCTATTTTTAATAGCAATATTTTATCAGTAACTTTCGGCTAAATTGGTGTATAAATCACTATACCTAATTACTTTTAGCGGCTATTTTGTAACCAAAAGGTAAACTGACTTACTAGCCAATACACACAAACATCACAATAATATTCAAAATTGCTCCTTTTTGGCCATAACCCCCTCCCGCTACAAATCAATTTACACTGTTGAAATCTGCCTAGCCCTATGGGGAAAAGGCGAAGAAAATCGAAGTGTCATTCTACAAAAAATTGCGAAAAATACCGTGCACCGTAATCAAAATTTATTTCTTAATTCTTGGTGGGCACAATATATTATTTATACAGATAAATTTATCGGAAATGACGACCAACATTGGTACAGACCCGGATAAGCTGATCTTAGGATGTTCAGCTTATCCGAAATCCTCAAGAAAATTACCTAAGACCTATTTACCGTATCAAACCGATTACACTGGAATTTGTTTTGGCTGCGGCAAAGCTGTAAATGTAACCGTGTACATCTTCAGCCAATATTGCTGTAGTAGGTAGTTTTATAAAATAATTATTTTAACATCAAAGCCGCAGTAATAATCAGCTACTACGAAGTAATTTTACACTCATTTAAACAGACGAATATTAAAATTACGGTGTTACTAGAAGTAAGGTCTTGTCTGCAGACTTTTCTTCAAGATCCAGTAAACATTTTCACTGTACTGGCAATACTCTCTAAATGTCATTTCATACAAGTAAATGTCTATTTGTCAACGTCAAAATTGGCAAATTTGGCAATCGTTAACTTTGCTTGTATTGTATTGCATTTCTAATTGCATTGAATATATTTATCATTTCTGAACTTCTGTTTCTATAGTAAATTCTAGTTTAACAAATCGACGAAAAATATCCAAGTTTTATATTACCGGATACCATGGCATCTCATTTAAGCACTAAAGACCGGCTACTAGCTTTGATTGATGACATTGAGCTGATTTCTAAGTAATTACTTAGTACTTGTGTGGTTTTTAAAATAACAATGAATAAAAACTTGTGTTATTAATAACTTCTTATTACAGAGAAATGATAGAAGTGTCGATAGCGCCGAAACCACAGAAGCTTTCAGCTGCGGACCACGCACAGCTTACAGATTTGTTGCTCTCTAAAGATTCGGAACTTAAGAAAACTTTGGAATTGGCTGATGAACAAGCCAAAATTCAACAAAAAATGAATGATTTGAAAGCTGAAGTAGAAAACAAAGTAAATATCAACTGTGCCCACTGCTGGGCTCCTCCTCTCCCTTCATTTTGTGTTCCATATGAGAGATTAGACTATAGCCCACCACTATGCATTTGAGCCAATATTTATTGATAGATTCCAATCTAATAGTTCAAATTATTTATTGCTTGATGTTTTTATAGGATCAAGACATCTTTCATTTACAAAGACAACTCAAAGATGCTGAGCAAATACTGGCAACTTCATTATATCAAGCTAGACAGAAGTTAGCATCTATAGTCAAGTCTAGAAAACGACCTGTGTCATCAGAAGAATTGATCAAGTTTGCACACAGGTAAGGACTTAAACCTATAATCCATGTTTTTAAGATATCCTACTAATATTATAAACGCGAAAGTTTGTAAGAATGGATATATTTATGGATGTTTGTTACTCTTTCATGCAAAAACCGCTAAACAGATTTGAATGAAATTTAGCATACATGTAGTTTATTACCTAGATTAACACATAGGCTACTTTTTATCTATATACCATGCGGGCAAAGCTGCGGGAGGCAGCTAGTTTAAAATAAAATAGAGCAAATTAAAACTTGATTGTTACTTACTATTGTTGTGCTATGATGAAATTAACAATTCACAGAATTAGTGCTTCAAACGCAGTCAGTGCACCTCTTTCATGGCAGCCAGGAGATCCTCGCCGACCGTACCCCACAGATCTTGAGATGAGGCTTGGAATGCTTGGTCGGCTCAGTGATCTGCCACTCAATGGTCACACACCATCTACATTGAATGAACTACACAGAATGACAACAGGTGGAGGTGAGTCATATTATACAATTATTTTCTTAGAAAATTATTCAATTGCATTGGTGTATTAAATATTCCTATAATGTTACTATGGGTATTTCCATGTTTGAATAAAATTTACTGCAACTTTTATTAATTAATAATTACACTTCCTTATATGGCAATTACTCATACCAAGTTACTATTTGAGTCATTTATGGGTGCACCAATCTGTGGTAGCCTAGCGGTGTGACCAGTGGACTGAGACGTCAAAGGTCTCGAGTTCGAACCCAAGGCACGCACCACTGACTTTTCGGAAGTTATGTGCGTATTTATCACAAGCTCAAACGGTGAAGGAAAACATCGTGAGGAAACGTGCATGCTTGAGAGATTTGTCTTGATGCCATGTGAAGTCTGCCAACCTGCAGTAGGCTAGCGTGGTGGACTATAGCCTAATCCCTCTCAAATAAGAGGAGACCCGTACCCAGCAGTGGGACGTTAATGGGTTGATGATGGGTGCAACCAACACAGATTACTGTGTTGGTTTCACTTGACACAGATTTAGGAGCGTAAATTCTACGCTCCTATTTAAAAAAAGTCTGAAATTCTTAAAGGAAATCAGTAGGGGGCCCTATTTGATTTTGTTCATATTATTTTATCTGCAGCAATAAATGCTTTTAAAAAGATATGATATTGTGAAATAACCATTTAAATAGATGGTAAACTGAGACAACTGTCAATATGTTAAATATACCTAATAGGAGTTATAAATATGTGTATAAGGAATAGTGGATAGGGCTGCAGGGTGGATATTTAATTATTTCACACTTGCATGCAGCACCTGCTTTATAGTGATAGTAATGTAACATATTGGTGGGTCCATTATTTTCTTGTCACTGGACAACACCCACCAGTAGATTTGAAAAGTTTTCATCTCTATAGATAGAAAAATCTTTCTATATATATTTTTTTTTATTATAATAAAACGTTGCCCCTCACTAGGATTTTCTCCTCTATCATGGGCGCGTTTACAAACACAAATTTACACATACACAAACGCCCAGACCCGGAACAACTACCTGTAGAACATACAAATATTTGCTCCGTGCGGGGATCGAACCCGCAACCAGTGGCGCACAAGCCGATCGCTCAGCCACTGCGCCACCGAGTCGTCAACATAACATAAGATTTTTATCAAACTCATTTTCCTATTCCGTTATTAATTGTTGTAATATTAATAAATTTCATAATTTATTTTATTGTTTTATAGTGCCAGCATCAGCATCTAATCAGTTCACATGGCACCCCTCTGGCGAGCTACACATGTCAGTCGGGGGCGGCAACTCCGTCGCTATTGATGGCCGCGGCAAGGACGCGCCCAACCAAGAAGACGTAGAAGTAATGTCCACCGACTCGAGTTCCAGTTCAAGTAGTGATTCTCAATGAATATGGAAGAAAAAGTGTTTCAAACACAATAAAACATTCTGATAATTTGCAGTGACTTATGTTGATAGACAGCAAGACAGCTATGCGGAATGGACTGTAATGAATATATTTTGGTTATACATTGCAATATCAGATTTAAAGACTGTTCTTTGAAACCTATAACATAATTTATGTACCTACTATTATTTTAGACATAATTCTTTATTAAAATAGTATACAACAATAATCTCATAAAATGGTTTTATTTACTCAAAAAGAGTATTGTATTATATTATGTAGTGAGTTATATGTGTGAATAATGATTTTTATCTACGAGTAAAGGTACACCAGAATTATTGGGAAAATTAAATACCAATCTGAATACCCTTTAAAATAAAAAATCTTCTCCTCCTGGCTGTGTTAGCAAAATTAAATTAAAAGCAATGTTTAACTATATAATTTAAACATAACTTAAATTATTTAAGGTTCTGTTTAAGAAATCGGCAGGTAATATGAATGGCCAAATCCTTAAATGCTGCAACATTTTTCATCCACATTGGGATTACTGGAGCACCGTATAGAGTATGTACTTTCTAGGTAATCTACTTTTGACGACAACACGTCGTAGGCATACCGTCAACGCACGTCTACGACTGCAGCTGGCAATGTTGCACCCGTGTGTATGATGAGCTCTATGACACTTGCGAAGTCAGGCCAATAAGCCTGTGACATTAGTCACAAGTATTTTTTTTTAAGTACCGTGCCAAGCATAGTACCGTTGGCTATGGATACCGTTAGATTACTATGCAACAGGCAGTTACTATAGAAACCTTACTTTTGTGTACGACAGGTACACGAGGTATCGGTGACCGACATTGACATCTGTAATCATAAAACAATTATTATAAAATTACTTCGTTAAATAGTTGTAGCAATGGCTGAAAGAGCTCCTGCGTCCACAGAAGAAACTTTAGTACGATACGACAATCCTGTACTGGTAACAAAAAAAACAGAAAAAGTTGTAAGTTTCTTATTACTTTGCGTTTCTTAATGAGTTAGTTGAACGAGATTCTAGTTATTTTCTTACATAAACGACCTATTTATTCCAGGTAGCCCCAGTTGCCGGTTCTTCAGTACAGCCATGTATCCCGACAGAAGCCAAAAAGGAAACTGAAGAAATTCTTAATGCCATTCTCCCACCTAAGGAATGGGAAGAAGATGGTCAAATATGGACTCAAAAGGTGATGTACTGTTTCTGTAAAATATTGTTTTGTTTAGTCCCGAAAGCATCACCCAAAATCGTCTGATATATATCCCTGTTTTCTTTACTTGGACGTATTGACTATAAATCATTTAAATTACCTATGTCTTATTGTCCAGATATCATCGACTCCTGCTACTCGACTAGATGTGATAAACCTCCAAGAAATGCTTGACACGCGCTTACAGCAGAGACAAGCTAGGGAAACCGGCATCTGTCCTGTTCGCAGACAACTCTACACTCAGTGCTTTGATGAGCTTATACGACAGGTTTATAGATATAAAATTTACCAATCGATTGACGCTAGAGAGATAGAGAGCTATGGTAGCCTAGAGGTGTGACCTGTGGACTGAGATGTCAAAAGTCTCGAGTTCGAACCCAAGGCACGCACCACTGGCTTTTCGGAAGTTATATGCATATTTATCATATGCTCAAACGGTGAAGGAAAACATCGTGAGGAAACCTACATGCTTGAGACTTGTCTCGATGGCATGTGAAGTCTGCCATCCCGCAGTAGGCTAGCGTGGTGGACAATAGCCTAATCCCTCTCAAATGAGAGGAGACCCGTGCCAAGTGGGACGTTAATGGGTTGATGATGAATCGATTGACGAGACCTATCAACATCATATCGCAATTTCTCTGCCTTTTCGATATACTTAATGTGCATAATAATTATTCGTCACTGAAATGGTGAAGGAAATCTGAATACGTCTAAGTCTGTAATTAAATCCGAAATGGAAACAGGCGGGTTGGCAATTAAAAGGCACTACCCCAACAGTCTTTGTTTCTTTTATATGTATAACGTATGTTCATCATCATTATCACGATGCACCAAACACCCTGTTGGCGCATCGTGTGCCAAATTGAAATGGTCGACTGAAGGGATCATCTGCTAGCCAGACCCCTTAACACCCCTCATGCCCTGTGGATTTTGTTTTATCGACTTTTTGTTGTTTTACTAAAAAAAGACTCAATTTTAAAAGGTATATAGGGCGTAGACTCTGAATTTTAATTTTATTTCGATGTGTATTGTTAAATTGTACTTTTAAATACAAAATTAGTGACATTAGTTACCTAGTTTTGTTTTTAAATTCACTCGCAAAGGTTTCTCATGTTCCATCGACACGAAGAAGAAGAAGAACTTAAATTAAAGCTGTACATGTTACAGCTGTTTATATGGCTACAAAAAAAAAACAAAAGCGACCGGGATCTTCCAACTCCCTCATTAATTTTCCGGTCTATCCTCTTGCTAATGATGTGCCACATGCCATAAAAATCTTTTAACAACTTTGTGAATTCCCTAGAATTGTGAATCGAGTCACATAAGACTACATTCCAAATTCTATTTTTTTTTATTGCGTAACTGTTACTTGAGAAAGAGTTAAAATTTGTTTTCTCCCTCTTGCGCAGTAAAATCTATCTTCTATCTCTTTCTTGCATACCTTAAATCGGTTTCAACAAATCTTGACAATGTGGTCCCCGATGCGTGGATTGGACGCGATGGCTAGCAGATGACCCCTTCAGTCGACTATTTCAATTTGGCACACGATGTACCAAACACTGTATAACAGCCTATTGCCGACCACTGCTGTTCATCATCATTAATCGTCTACAATTTCTGTAGGTAACAATAAACTGCGGGGAAAGAGGACTCCTCTTACTGAGGGTACGCGATGAAGCAAGAATTACGATGGAAGCTTACCAAACCCTCTATTGTAGTTCAATCGCCTTCGGGATGAGGAAAGCATTGCAGGTTTGTAGTCACATGATCTTTACCTAAAAATAGCTGTAAAAATATTATCAAATAATGTGATTTTAGTCAGAGCAAGGCAAATCAGATTTAATGGACCAAGTGTCAAAACTGGAAGCTGAACGTTCTTCCTTGGAGAAATTGTGCAATGAGTTGAAGCAAAAGACTGAACAACTTGAGCGACGCGCGGCCGAGCTCCGGGCGGCTGAGGAGAAGCGCCACCAAGAAGAGCTTCTCGCTTTGAAGAAGACAAACGCGCAGCTGAAGGTGAGTCCAATTTATTTACTTACTGTCGTTATTATAATAATGATGATTAGTTTTAACCCGACCTATTCAAATTTCTGCTATGAAGTTGGTGATTATTTGAAACACACTTTGCATAAAACATTTATATTATGCTGAGGGATATATCAGTACAATATTCCTATTAGTTTTTTTACGTTTTTCTATAGTGTACCTAGATTACATTATCCATTACCATTTTTTCTGTTTCTGATTTCAGGCGCAACTGGAAGGAATTATTGCACCAAAGAAATAGTTATTTTATTAGTTGCTTATTTTTAAGATGTTTTTGTTGTTCTTGTTAGAATAGTCATTAAAATTGTGTTCCTTAGATATATTTAAATATTAAAGATATTATAATTATGTGTTCAACAATTTAAACAACGTTTTATTTTTATTAAAATATATATTAAAACATTTAATTGGGACAAACATACAATGTTTTCAAGTTTACAATGCACATATCACTAGAAAGGTATAAAGGACACACATTCTTCCATTCAATACTTCAATTTATTTACCATCATGATAATGTATAATTATTAATAAAATCAAACTCAAATAATACATTTCATAAAGTCGGAAATGTACACTTTGTTGTATCTGAAATACTTGTCGGGACATTTACAACGAATCTTAACAATAAACACTACGGTCATACCTACTGATGCAAATGCGTTATTCATCACCTTGTAGGATTAAAATCTTTACATTAAATTAACATATTTTTGAACAAAATTACAAGAATGATACAATTAAAATTATAAAAGAAGTTCAATGATAAAATTGTTTATGTAAAATTGATTTCAAGAAATCACGGCACCACATATAATTAAATTATTATTACAGTTAATTAAAATATTAATACATCAGCAAACACAAAATACTGCATAAAACAACAATTCGCGAATAAACTAAGTAATAGTATAATGCAAGTAGTGTCAATTGATCAACTTGATGCTAGTGTCGTGCACTTGCGTTGCATTCCATTATATCTTGTTGGTAAATGGTATGTACACCATTAATATAATCTTATACTCGGCCTACAT
Source organism: Craniophora ligustri (assembly GCA_905163465.1). NCBI lineage: Eukaryota > Metazoa > Arthropoda > Insecta > Lepidoptera > Noctuidae > Craniophora > Craniophora ligustri. Next base: position 7,658,277 of record LR990965.1, on the reverse strand, counting down.
TCAAATCCTGGTCACATTCCTCAACAGGTACAGCATCAACATTCAGTCAAAAGTAAAAACTTGCACGGAATGAAAATTATTTAAAATTAAATACGTAAAGTATTCAAAGAATAATAACTATTATTATTTCCAAAAATATATAATAATAACACCTATAATTATCCTAAAATCTCCGTCGCAAAACTAAAATAAAAAATAAAAATTGTGATCAAAATAAAATGCCACAAAACGCATCTCGCTAGTGGATTTCTTCAAGCGCCTTTAAGTAACATAACAAGTCGGTGGAATCTAAATTTATTATCACAGTTACAATACAAAATTAAGATGGAAACTCGTTTCACGAACGTTCGTTTCGTTGAAGAAATCTACAATCGAGTTCGATTCTCGACAGCGGACAGTCGAGTCGTGTCTGTAACAACTGTGTTTATAACCGATGTGTTGTCATGGGATTATCCTTCAGGTAGGGGAAGACCGGAGATTGAGACATATTGGGATAGAGATCTGAAGTGTGTATGTGGTTTACTGTGGTGTTTCTGTGTAAGCGGTAACCCGATGCGTGGGACCGACAGGGATGGCCGTGACTCGGCCGGCGCCGCCGTCCAGCAGGGGGTTTACCACCTGCACGATATCTGGCTGCAGCGAGTTATCCCCGCCCTCGGTTTCGCCCTCTCCCAAGCTAATACCAGCCTCCTCCAGGTCGGTAGGCGCAGTTTCGCTACTCGGGCTAGTAGTTAATTCCAGAGATATTATTTTTTCTTGCGTGGTTTCCACCTGCATAAATAAATACAATGAACACCAAATACTAGAAAACTTGACTTTTCGCCAAATGAAAAATGCCATGACCGTTTTTCAAATGGATAGAGTATGAAATCTACACTGTCTCCAGAAAATCAATCGTAGAAATGTATGATGTTCTTTGAGTATATTTTTGAGAACGGGGCGATTATAATGTCAGAAGTATAATATTTATGGCCTTTAATATGTTGTGTTCAAAAGTATGACTGATCAACATAAAATGCACAAGCATCCACCGCCAAACAGTCACAAGTTTAATCACTTTTTGATATATTGGTGTAATGTTGGTTACCTATGGAAAATTACATGCACTAGCTACTTTGATATTGATCCAATATACAGGCGTTAGTGTATTAGTTTCGCTTCTGCTGCTAAAGCAATGAGATAAGCTTTAGTAAGTCTATAATGAATTGTTGAAGAGTAATAAACGCAACAAACCATTGTTTTCGTTGAAGCTTGCCGTGTCTAGAATCCAGGTATCGTCTGACAAATTACACAATAAATTAAGTTAGCATGCCATGCCAAAATATCATGCAACACTCGTGAAAACATTAAATAGATAAGAAGAAATAAATAGACAAAAATAAGGGAAAAATCGGGAATTGGGATACTGTCAAATTGGGCAAATAGTTTCTTATATATAAGGATTTGTAACTATAGTTATTCTATAACTAAAGTCTTGTTATTGCCACGTCAATTTAGTTCTACATTTACGTGAGTGAAAAGTTCTACGTGTTTATCTACGTTTGACATCAGTCACAGAAAAACATCATAATCGGTTATTATCATCATAGTTATTTTTCAAATTCTAAGGCTAAATCTTGGTTGGTGAAATTGATTCTACTCTATAAACTTTTTTGCTTAAATATATAGAATAAAACTGAATACTACATACATCCTAACTGATGTATCAACTGAATAGTTATGAAATCAGTTTTGAAGATAGTAAAATGCATTGGATGAAACCTTGGATGCATTAGGTTCGGCAGACACTGAATAGTACTTTATATAGTTAAATGTTATAACTCCGCATAAAATTAGTGAAATGACTATGAAAAATATACAATAACAGATTCTGAATTTTCCTACGAGTTTTCTCTACTGCAATAATTGTGGTGTTTCACATTCGTGTTGTGCTCAAGTGAATTTCGTTATGTGCACATAGACCCCGCGTTAAAAAAATGTGTGTTTATACACATAGTTATCTTAGTCAGTCGTTTTATTAATAATTGTCTTAACAATGTATTCATTAAAATGTATAAAATCGTTAACTTCGTCACAGTCTACAGTAATGTCTTGATTTCATTCGTCTGTCAGAATAGTTGCACGTTGAAAGCTAAGCGTATTTTTAAAGATATACAAAAAGATAATAAAACCACACACGATACGGCATTGCTTGTGTACAGCGTCTTACGTAGCACAATGTACAAGTCGCGGCGTTATACGCGTACCTCTTTTTCAATGACTTTCTCAATGTACTCGACGGTTCGCACTTTAGTCTCGCCGGTTGCCGGGCACACGAACTCCTCGGTGCGGAGGGTAATGCGCTCGTCTAACAATTTTTCTTTCTCCTTGACGGCCAGTATAGGGCCCGGTTTTGTACGTAACGCGATACGTGGCAGGGGCCATTTCTATAATTTGTAAAGCCAATTTTGACATTCGCAGCCCATTGTGAACGAACAATAATATGCCCGAAAAGCGACATTGATCCCCACCCACGATAAGACAAACCACATGTGTTAGTTCAAGTTACATCACTTTAAGTACTGTTACAGGTATTCGCAGTAAGACATTATCTAATTTAGTGTTCAAGTTCAATATGGACAGAACTAAGAGAGATTTTATCAATTGATTACTCGACAAAGACATTCTAACATTATTTCAGTGTTAATCACAATGTTAACATTTACAGACAAACACATTACATGTATTTTATTATTAGATTATGACAAAAACATTTTAAATCTGAAATGGAAAAAAGAGTTATAATAGGGGCTTTCGAAATCCTTGTTATAGCATGCGGGGAAATGTATTTCCGCTAAGGTATGGAGGATCTTTTTTCCAATTACAGAATTGGTTGCTTTAGTATTTTAATTTAAACAACATTCAACTTATTCATTAATTAGACAAAATTCACATAATTACCTCGGACGGAGAATTTTCTCTCGGAGGGTCTTCTAATATATCGCTCGCTGGCCCCACCATGCTTTTTATTACTTTCTGTGATTCAATCGCTTCCTAAATAAATAAAAACATATTCGAAGATATGAAATGTGTCGATAATATTGATATTTACTCTCTTAATTATTTAAATAGTCTTAATTTATTAGCATACATAGGCTTAGTCCTTCCCTATATGAATTTGTCAGTGGTGAATCTTGTCAATTTTGGAATCCTCATGTAGTAGGGTACTTGGATTAAGTAGCAAATTAATAAACGCAAGGCAATTTTTTCCAAATAATGTAAATGGCGAATGTAGTTGCTGAGAGTGCACAAAGATTCTGCACAAACTATATTTGTGGAATTTTCTTTACTTGTACCACAAAACAGGCATTGTGCTGAGATGCGTTAATTCTTTCTTCTCAAAACGATTATTTTTTTAGGAATAATGCTATAGGTTTTACTTTCGATTATATTGTATAAGTACATTTTCGACACGGCTTTCAAAGCTACCAAACTATTAAAAACTATCATTGACGTCACGTTAGGTGAACTGTGCCATGAATAAAGGACGCTGACCTGTTCAAGCGAGCGCAGTCTAGCGGCTCGCCAGGCCGCGCGCCGTGCAGCGCGCGTGGCCGCGTCCTCTACCTCACCGTCGCGGGCCTCACGTCTACGTTGCGACTTTGCTGACGGACTCACACCTCCAGACACACTAAAATTACATTTATTTATGTAAACATACCTCCTCGTTTCATAGATGGAGGTCTAATATGACTCGAGTTATTTAACACACGACCTAAAGCGTTACTACCTAAATGGTTTTGGCCTATGATACAGTGCAATGTACGGACGGAACCTTATTGGAATTGTAGGAATTGACGGAACTTTTGTTGAACTCGCGGTTCTATCCCCACACGGAACGATCTATGGCCTACATGAAAGTTATTCCGGGTCTGGGTATTCGTGCATTGTGAACATTTGTGTTTGTAAACACACTCACATAGGTCAGGTGCGGATCCTACGGTAACAAATAAAAATGTTGTATGAAACATTTTCGCTAGCTACTATCATACCTATGGCCATTCTCATAAGGTTCGTCGTCGGAATGCGAGCTATATCCACTCTGTCGGTCCTCGCCTGGGGACCACGAGCCGAGCTCTGACCGCGACAGAGATGCCATTTTTCGTTCCTCTTCTTGCTTCAATTTCTCCACCTCATCCGCTGAGAGGAATGTGAAAACTTTTTCTGTTAACGTAAAAACGAACGTGGTGAATATTAGTAAAATACAGGATATATTTTACATTTAAAATTTATTGTAGAAAGTTCTATGATAGTTGATAAAATGATAAGACGATAATAACTGCTAAAACCATATATTATTACTGTTACAACTGTTTGATACAAAGGAGCGAGGGAGCACGCGCGACTATATTGCTGGCGGTCGTATTACGCACTGATTTTATGTAAAATGCGTTGATTACTGTAAGCAGCGTAAAGTGCTGATTTAACAAATTATAATTATTGTAAGGTTCACCGTACATGCTCCCGGGCGAAAAGATTACATTATATAAAATAAGATAAAAACAATGATAAATTAACTATTTTCCTCAAAGTTATTCCGTTTTTGCGGGATAGGGGAAGTAGCCTTTTCGTGTAAACTATTTAAACTGTAAGAGCTAGCCGTCACATTCTGGTCACTAGGCTGACGGTCAGTCGTACTTTGCTTTCGCGTAAATTTCACTATGTTCACTTCACTTGGAAAGGTATCATTAGGTTGTAGTTCAGCCATGTTCTGGGTGCGCGAAAACTTCACTGAAGGTTCTGCCATCTGTGAGGAGCCTCTGTTGGAAATTCTTCTCCTCCATAGGAATACTGCTGCTGCTATAATGGCTATGATTAACAAGCCATAGCAAATGGCGTACTGATGAATATCGTGAGTTGACAAATTTAATACTTCATAGTCAGACTCAGATGTATTAGCCATATCTGCTTTCAGTTGTTTTACTTGTTTTCCCAAGTCCTCTATGGTGCTATTTAACGGATTCACAGGTTCCGAGTAATGTGATAGCGATATGTTGATAAAATGATTGAGCTCTGTAATCTGCGGCTGTTCTACATAAATTTCGGATCTTATGGTATTTCCTGAATGAGATCGTGAGTATAACGCAAAGTCTTTGCCTTTAATGATGCATTTAGGCTGCAGATTAATTATACCGGCTCCAGTTACTTGCTGATAGGCAACTTGGTCTTGACAAATAATCCGTAGCGAATAAGTGCTACAACAGTAAAATAAATATTTGGATGGGTCGTTCAATTCGATCCACGTGTCCTTGCATTGAGATTTGCTGATTATGCATTGATTGCTAGAGTTGCTAGTTTCGCAGAATTTCTCATCAATGGGGAGATATTTAACTGGTTTATCTATAGTACATAAATAGGCATTTTCATTCTGTAAACATTGCTGAAGCTCCATTGATGATATTGTCAGGTAAGCATCTTTTCTCACATTGATAGCTACGTACTCAGCTATCGGAATTACGTTAAGCATGGCAGTTTCAATCTGGTGTGGGACTGGCAAGATTTTGTAAATCTCGTAACTGTCTCGACTAGACAATGGGAATATGATCTCGAATATGACATAGTCAGTCATTACTCTTGCTTTGACTCTTAGCATGCTATAGATCGACTTGAGGTCGGATTGTATGTTTTCCACAGATAAGGTCACATCTTTATTCAGCTGTCCTGAAATGAACTGTAATTCGTTCCTAAGTTGATCTGGTGTTAATAAATGCGAGTTGAATTTGCCGTGGTAAATGTCGGTAATGGTGTCTAGTAAAGTTTCTTGAATCCCTTTTAGATTTTGAAGTAAATTGACTGCTGTTAACGCTGATAACGTGAAATCTTGAATTACATTTAAATTTTCTACCGTTTGTTTGATTGTGTTAGTTGCTCGATCCAATTCGTTTAGGTGTTTATTGATTGTTTTGTGTTGAATTTGTATATTTTGTTCAGTCCGTTTTAGCACATTGTATTCGGCCTCAACGACAGACGTTTGGTTTTTGAGTAAGTTGTTAACGTGGTGCTCGTTTTCTTTTATAAGTTGAATGTCCCTTTTGTATTGCTCCGCAAAACTTTGATCCAATACGCCAAAGAGGGAATTCGCAATGTAACCCACACCATTGATAAGGCCGCGACGCTGTCTGGCGCGCGCGTCAAAATGCTGAGTGAGGAGTAGTCGGTTGTAATGTTGTAATTCTGAGTACTCGTGATGTAATTGAACTAATATAACATTACAGCGATTTGTGTCTGGAAGAGCGCTACACGTTTTATCTAAATAATTCAAAAATTTTGTTGTTGTTGTCATGCCCTCCCAGTACGGAGACATATTGTAATAAACAATGAGTGTCCACTTGTCTCTAACAACTTTCATATTATGGATAGAATCAAAATATAACGACATGTTGCTAGGTAATGCTGATATACTAAAAGATGCTTGGGATGTAGTTAATAAAGACATAAAAAATATGAACGCAATCGCCATTGACGCGAACATTGATTTTGGTTTGCTGAGTTTTGATGTTGTTTCTTCCGTCCTAATAACTTTTTGCTTTTCATTAATGGTTTCCTCGCTACTAGGTGAAATTGGTAATAAAGATAATTTGACAATAGGTCTCTTTATGATGCCATTTTTAGTTTTTAATGATACAACCCGAACGTATCCGTCCTGTCCGGGATGAAGTTCTAACACTCTACCCATCATCCATTTCCCTGGCGGCAGGTTGTCATCCTGTATGGTTACTAATTGTCCGATTTTTATGTTTTCAGAAGATTTGTTCCATTTAGACCGTACTGACATCTGTGTTAAGTATTCTGATTTCCATTTCTTCCATATATCATGAGAAATCCTTGCTGATAGAGTCCACCTGGTGCGTGCATCTTGTTCTGTTTCAATTATTGTTGTTCCAGGCCTTCCATTCAGAAAATGAGCTGGGGTTATTATTTCTAAGTCGTCGATGTCTTCTGACAGGGCACACAGGGGTCTGGAGTTTAAACACGACTCTAGTTGTGCTAAGACAGTTGTATATTCCTCAAAAGTTAGCTTTTGCTCTCCTACTACTCTTCTGAGGTGATGTTTAAGGCTTCTAACTGCTCTTTCCCACAATCCTCCAGCACTTGGCCAAGACGGGGCGTTAAAATGCCATTCTATGTTTAGTTCAGATAAATCGGCTAAGAAATTATCATCAAAAATGCTTTTTAGATCGTGGTATTTTTCTTGCAGGATGCGATTCGCTCCAACAAAGTTGGTTCCGTTGTCACTGTATATGTGACGCGGAGCCCCTCGTCTGGCTGCCATTCGACGCAAGGCTGCTAGAAATGCCGAACTGCTCAAGTCCGACACTAGCTCTAGGTGTACAGCTTTCGTCACCATACACACAAATATTGCTACATAGCCTTTGGATGATCTTATTCCGCGGCCCTTGCTGGACTTAACGTCAACGTAGCCAGTGTAATCTACGCCCGTATGATAGAATGGGTGAGCAGGGTTGGTTCTGGCTGCTGGTAGATCGCCCATCAACTGAGGTTGTATCTTAGGTGTATATTTTTTGCAAGTAACGCAATTTTTTAATTCCTTTTTTACTGTTTGATATCCTTTTAATATCCAATATTTCTGCCTAATATTTGCTAGGGTTAACCGAGGTCCACCGTGATAGGTGAGTAGATGCGCCTGATTGATAATTAAGACAGTCAATCGACTATTATGCGGAATGATAGCTGGATGTTTCATTTCCATACTTATATCGGCTTTTCCTAACCGTCCACCTACTCGTAGAATTCCTTCCTGATCGATAAATGGGTTAAGTTTAAGTAAATTACTTTTGTTGCTGAATTTATTGTGTTGTTTGTAATATGCAATATCTTGCTCTAATAATGTTCGCTGTACATGTTTTATTATCAATGATTTTGCATTGTTCAACTCACGTAATGTAATATACGAGGGCAATGTCTTGTGTGTAGCTGACGTAGCATTGTTCGCTAATTGCATTGTTCTTGTAGCTCGAAGTATCCATGCCACAATTTTAATAATTTTTGAAAATGAACTATAATTTTCTAGTAATTTCATAATAATACTTTCCGATAGATTTTGAATTGTTGCATTTGATTGTTGACCATGAACATATTTTCCTTTTATCTCCTCATCTGTTGCGCAACGTTTTTGCTTTGATGACGGTAAAGTTTCATCAAATGTTTTTAATGAGTGAGGCCCTTGCCACCACAAATTATGATTTTTTAATTGAGAGGCTAAGATGCCTCTGCTGGCTGCATCCGCTGGGTTTTCTTCCGACTTGACGTAGCGCCAACAAGCTGGCTTGATGACCTCGGAAATGCTTTTCGTCCTGTTTGCTACGAACGGTTTCCAGCGTCCTGGAGCACTTTGCAGCCAGCCCAGGACTACCATCGAGTCGGTCCATCCAAAAACCCGTACTTTTTGTTCTTCTAGACAGCTGATTAGTTTTTTCATCAGTCTTCCTAGTAGATGTGCTCCAGATAACTCTAATTTAGGTAATGATATGTTTTTTGAAATCGGTGCTAATCGAGATTTGGCAACCACTAATACTACCGATGTCTCATTTTGTCTTCTAATGCGCGCATATATAACTGCTGCGTAAGCTTTCGTTGAGGCGTCACAGTACCCATGCAGTTCGATGACGTCATCAGGTTGATAACTGATCCATCGAGGTATTTTAATTTCGTTAATGTTTTCTATATCTGCTCGCAATGTCTCCCATTCCTTGCTGATATTTTCCGGAACTTCTTCATCCCAGAGCATGCTCTCTACCCATAGTTTCTGGAATAGGAGTTTGAGCTTAGTTGATACTGGTGCGATCCAACCTAGGGGATCGAATAATTTTGATATCTCAGACAATAGTTTTCGCTTAGTTAATTTTGTGACTTGTTTTTCTAAATTATATTTAAATGTAAATTGATCATCCACCGAATTCCAGCACAAGCCTAATGTTTTTGATGTGTTCTCTGATTTAAAATTGAATATAATACCTCCGTCGCCATCGATGTAATTAATATTTGCTAAGAGTTCTGAATGATTCGCCGACCATTTTCGTAATATGAACCCTCCTGAATGCAATAGCTTGTTTAAATCTGATATAAGATTTTTTCCATTTTCTATAGAATGTGACCCATGGATCAAGTCATCTACATAGAATGATTCTGTTAAGACCTTGGCGGCTTCTGGATATCTGCTTTGTTCATCTTTTGCCAATTGACGCAAGGTCATCATTGCAAGAAAGGGCGCTGATTTGGTTCCATAAGTTACAGTTGCTAGTTGGTGTGATTTAATTGGTTGACAGGGTGAATCTCTCCATACAATCTGTTGATATTGCTGATCTGCCTCGCTGACCATAATTTGCCTATACATTTTCTCAATATCGGCCGTATATGCATACCGATATTGACGCCATTTTATAATTAGTCCTTGTAGATCCTGTTGCAAATTAGGTCCTTTGAACATAAAGTCATTGATACTATATCCACTAGACGTTCTGGCAGACGCGTTGAATACGACACGAAGTTTCGTTGTCGCTGATTCAGATCTTTGTACGGCGTGGTGCGGCAGGTAACATGATATCGTTTGATTGTTGTTACATTGACTGGGTACCATATGACCTAAAGCTTGATATTCATGTATAAATAATTTATATTGCTCTGCTAAATTAGGCTGTCTTTTGAATTTGCGCTCTAAGCTTTGAAACTGTGCCAATGCCATTTCCTTGGATGATCCCAACTTCTCTTTGAGATCTGATTTGAGAGGCAACTTGACTTCATATCGCCCATCCGGACGTCGCTTTGTTGTTGATTGATAATAGTCAATGCATTCCTGATCTTCTGATGATAGGTTTGATTCCTCGCTAATATCTTCGATGTCCCAAAATCGTTGCAAGTCTTGAATATCATTTAATATGACATTGCATCGATATGACGTCATCTCTCCACCTCCGAAAATAATCCAACCTAACTGGGTTTGCTGTACCACCGGCTGGGAAGGATTCTCTCCCTTGATCAATCCTGATAGTAGTATGATACCGTGGACATTGGCGTTTAATAATAAATCTACGGGACGGCTGGAATAAAATTCGGGATCTGCTAATTTCAAATTTTCAATATGCGACCAATCCGGTTGATCGAACGATTTGCTAGGCAAGTGCCCCAGTAAGCTATTCATGATAAGTGCATCCGTATTAAACGAAAAGTCATTATAATTCGATAAACAGTGAATAGTTAGCTTTCCTATACACTTGTTTTGCTGCTCTCCGATACCTACTATTACACCATTGCACCGTGATTTTTGTAAACCTAATTTTTTCACGGCACTCTCCTTGATGATAGATACCTGCGAACCTGGGTCTATCAAGGCTCTTAAGATCTGATGTGACCCATCGATAGCCATGACCTTGACCAATGCTGTTGCTAGCATCACTTCATTCATTTTGACTTCAATGGATGCGACATGGGATGAAATAGACATGTTAGTATTTTCATTATTTTGCTGTAAGTTGGCTGTAATAGCGTTATTTGCGAGCGTCGACCTCAGTTTTGTGCATGCGTCGTGCATAATCGTGTTGTGCGCTTCATCACATTTGCGACATCGTTTTGTAGAAATGCACTGCTGTCCATTATGATCGAATAAGCAGTTTAAACATGCCTTTAATTTCGCAATAGTTTTCAGCTTGTTTTCGTTAGTCAATTCTAGAAACCTTTTACAATTATATAGGCCGTGTTGTTGACCGCAGTAAAGGCATTTAAATGCTGTGGACACGTGTAATGCTTTAGAGAATGATTTTAAATTATTGTTGGTATGCTGATTGTTATAGTTGCTATGATTTTTGGAACCAGAAGATTTTGTTTCATGGTTCGTTTTGGGCGTATAATGCTCTGGTTTTCTACGCGAGGTTTCGAGACTAGTAAACTTGCTTTCTAAGTAGTCAAGAAACTCTTGTAAAACTGGTAGCTCTCGTGCATTCTTTAAGGAATCGACATAATCTGAAAATGTTACCTGATCCAACTTTTGTGACAGTAAGTGCACGAGAAGTGGGTCCCAGGTGCTGATGTCTATACCTATATTTTTTATTGCGTGTAGACTTTCCAGAGTTATGTCGTGTAATTTTTTAATTTGTACCAAGGACTGTTGTTGCATAGTAGGTAAGCCTAATAATGTGTTTGTAATGGATGTAAAAATAAGCCTCCTTGCTGCTAGCGACGTCCTGCTTGTGACGTCTTGCTGTGATACACTCCGATGAGAACTGCTGTAACTCTCACTGTGCTGATCACTGAACGAGTCCTCACAAATTTTTCTATCCGGAACGAACGGACGACTATAAAAAACTCGCGAAGTCCCGCACGGTTGCTCGAAGGACCATGTAGAAAGTTCTATGATAGTTGATAAAATGATAAGACGATAATAACTGCTAAAACCATATATTATTACTGTTACAACTGTTTGATACAAAGGAGCGAGGGAGCACGCGCGACTATATTGCTGGCGGTCGTATTACGCACTGATTTTATGTAAAATGCGTTGATTACTGTAAGCAGCGTAAAGTGCTGATTTAACAAATTATAATTATTGTAAGGTTCACCGTACATTTATAGTTGCGTAAATCTTATCAAACTAGTGTTTAAATAGAATCAAATTCCATGAATTTACTTGGCATTATCCATGATAAAAAAATGGATTAATTAAAGAACAAGATAGATCAACGTCCTAGACCCTGATATTTACCTGGTTTGGGCGATGGTTTATGACTTTCTTCCATAGCGTTTTCGAAGAACTTCTTCTTATCGCTGACAGATGCTTTCACAAAATTACCGGAATGAGGTGGGGAAGCCTGAGGACATTCAGTTTTGTTAGCCAAACTTATTAGATTTTACACCTGTAAATACATAAAATAAATAATGAGTTAATAAAAAGCTTATGATATTTACAAGCCATGATATTCCCTTCTCCAGGCTTCACACCCATGCAGTCAATGTTTTAATAAAAAATAGTTATAAAATAAAGTTATTGCGGTTAGTAAATCAAACATGCAAAATATAAATAATTGCAAGTTAAAAACAATAATTCAATGGGAGGTAAGTAACATAATGGGATATGGATGGACTGTGATTTTAGTCAAGAATCCAGGTTGGGTAGTCGACGAACACAATCAAAAGAAGCTGAGTGTGTGTGCGAGGATAAGATGCCGTACATTGATGTTTACCTCGCCGATGGCGAAGGCTTTGATTTTGCTGCTCCATGCGGGTTTCAAGGCGGATGCGGGCGTTGGGCTCCCTTCCCTCAAGGGATCCGAACTGTTCGACAGTCTATCTGTTTCGGGCACTGTGGTCACGTCACCGAAACGAACTCTTCTCTCTGATTGAACACTTTTAGGCGCATCATCGTTATTAGTGGGGACAGATGTAGTAAAGTTTGCATTTATATCTTGTCCTAAAGTACTAACTAGAGCGGTCTGTGATTTGTGATTCAAATAACCAGATTGATTGGAAGAGCATACGGGGACTGTGCACGTGTATGGGTTGTACGTTCCAGCTACAGTTGTTAGAGATGGGTAAGGATTAATTGGTGGGTATGTGTTAGAATGAACCATACCCGGCGGAATATTATCTGCCCTCAAATCACGTAATGAACGGTGTACAGGTGCGTACACAGTACGCTGGTCAATATAAGTTTGATCTGGATGTATGCTACACGGAGAATTGGGAACATGTGAGACAGTAGGAAGAGTTCTATATTGCGCATGCAGTAATGCAGGAGGGTCAGGTTCTCCACTAGGACTGACAGAAAGTTCACGATAATATTCATCATTACAATGAACAGGAAGTTCTGATGTACGGAAGATTTGAGGTGAAGGTACTTTTGATATTATAACCGAGCGAAATGGTATATCAGGTTCCGCTGGACCTGGGACCACATTCGGATAGGCATCGTAATTTACGGTGGGAGGAACTTCAGTTTCAGGAGAATTGGTCGAGTTTGAGGACTGCATGGATGTTTCAGCCACCGCAGGCTCAGGCAGCACAATCCGCTCAGGAATTACGGTGATAGGTGGTAGACTTGCCTCATAATCTTCTTCATCAATTAATTCACTATCACTTACGTAAGTGTCGAACAAAGGCGGAGGAGGGATGATGAGGTCTGCGTGAAGTACTCGACTCGCTTTAGGGACCGGTCTCGAGACTTCTAATTCAGTAGACGTTTGGTTTCGGATTAGTAAGGAGCTAAACCCCTCGCATGCATCGTTAGTGTCCATTATTGTGGGCCTCGTCTGTTCGTCATCATGCACGTCATGCAATAAGGGTCCGATATTCGTATTCGCATCGATCGTCGACATAGGGTATCGTTCGGGTTCATCCATCGGTTCTTGTGTGAAACTAACTCGCTTCGTGTGCGGTTTGCGGGGCACTTGAGGTTTTTGTTTGACGGGGAGCGCGGAGGTCGCGGGCGGCGCGGGCGGTGCGGGTGGCGGGCGGTCGGGGCGCTGCAGCGGCGGGGCGGCGGCGGGCGGGGGCGGGGGGTGCGGGGCGGAGGGGGGCGGCGTCCTCGCGTTCTGCTGCGTGAACACCGCTAGCGGCGAAGGGGGCGCCGCTTGCGAACTAGACGACTAACCAAACCAACAAAATATACTGCACCTCACGGTACTTACGCAACTCATTACTTTAGCTAGATACTGCTAAAAGAAAGACCAAAACAAAGTGCTAGACTCGAGCGCAATCACAGATTAGCCAAATATAATTATTGCTATTACGTCGGTAAATAGCAAAGCTACTTGCACGAAAATATGAATTTGAGAATTACGAATCAGTAACCAATATAATACTTAGTAAAATCAAAGCTTATTTCAGCGACGAACAAAATCTTCCAAAATAAATGTCATTGAAACATGCTAACAGAAAAACAAAAGAAAACTTCATCTGAAACATATGTATTTTAATGCAACACTAAACATAACGTCAATTAGAACAATTTTGTACATTAAAAAATAAACGCACAATATTATTTATCGAATGTAAAAAAATTGGCAGTTGAGAATAGTCATTTTGGCCATATATCTTAATATTAAGTTTTTCTAAACATTTAAAACAATTGAAAACACGTTGACAAAATGTATGATAAATGGGTACCTACTCAACGGGTACCGATTTGAAATTAACACATTTTATAAAAACTGTCGAAAAGATAGGATGGAAGTATAAACATTTATTTCAAAGTTTCTTTCGACTAATCTATGTCGTTTCTATGATTTATGTATATTATAAGAATTTATTTAGACAATTAGGGATATATGGGTATATAAAATTGGTCTTTTGGATTGAATATAAGTACATAGAATACAATGTGTTATAAATATTATCAGTATTTAGATTAAAGTATAAAATGTAGATGTAGACTAAATATTTTGCTACAATATTTCTGACAACAATTGGTCGTAGAGATTTAGATAGACTGCTGTTTAGTGGGAAATATTTCCGACGTAGGTAATGTAGGTTACATGTATGAGTAATATGGAAACTATTTAATTGTGGTGGAAAGTCAATATTTTTATCTAAGATATAATTTTGCACAGAAACATCCAATTGTGGTAGGTACTATGAGTATATACGAATAAATAAAATGTTAAAATTAGAAGTTAAAACCATATTAAGGTTTTTATCGACACGTATGTCGTGTAATTTTAACTACATTACCCTTCTTCTTACTTACTAAATACAATGATAAATCTTGATTTTATTTACATTTACCATGTCATTTTATAATGTTATTTATGTAATGGATATTTTCATGTTTTACATGTAGTTGATAATGCAATTTAAATAGCGCGAAGCCATAACGACATATAAGAAAGTACAATTGGATACCTACACTTAACACTTAATTGTTAACTCGCACATAAACAATTATCAATACGATTCAATTCAATTGCAAAAAGTCCCATTTATAACATTTATTTAAAACATTAATTATATCGGGCAGCTAAATAATAACTGCATAATTATTATAATGATTTCACATCAATATTATCGGTCAATCATACACAATGAGCGCAACACAGATATAAGTTATATTACTGGACATGTTATGTGTATCCATGAAGTTTATTGAACATTAAATTACATTATTTGGACAGAAGTTATAATTTCCGTACTATGTGTTTCCTCCTTTTCCTCTGCATTTGCACTCTGCAATGGACGACATACGCTTTGTCATTAATTTAATATATAGCGCCAGTAAGGGTTGTCTTCTAGGCAAAACCCGCAATACAAGCTAACACATGACGACATTGAACTATGCTACATTAAATTAAAATAAGAACTGAACAACATCGTCTTGCTATAAGGTTTATAATACTAATAGTACTAGGGTACATTTAGAAGTTCTATTACATTTCAATTATTATAATAAACGTCCCAAGAATTAGAACTTAAATAAATCAAAGATACATGCAAAACAGTTCTTCATAGTCAATACCAATGCTCTGTAGTAGTTGTTACATTTAGACACATGAGACAGAAAGCTCGCCGTAAAGAGACAGGTGTACTAAAGTTTTCTGTAGAGTGCCACCCTTCCAGTTCATCACAAACCAGCTACATAACCAAGGCTCATGTAGATATACTAAACAACATTTATTTTGGAAGAATAGAGGTCAACATACGAATAGAATACTTAAAGTAATACGGATATTTACTTATATTTTCATGCAAGCCATATTTATACTACAAAATATACATAGTGCATGCTATCAATCACAGAATCAGGAAGATGCCAACCGTGCAAAAGTTATGCAGCAGAGTTGTTTCGGCCTTTATAATGCGCGTAAGTTAATCATAAGTATAATACATAGCTACATTTCATTTATCATGCTGTAATATAAAGTTTACAATTAAATCGAAATATAAAGCTAAAAATATTTCAAGAAATAAATTATTGTTAATTTCATATTGGAAAATATAAATTACATGCATAATAATTATTATTAACAGTTGGACACAGAACAAGTTAAGGAACTTTGTGTGTTTATGAATAATATTATTGATCTGATTTAAGTGACTGTTTAACTTATTCTGTGACTTCCTGTTGTTGATTGAATTTATTCAGGGGATTATTAAAGAACAATGCGACCAGCATGCTAGAGAAACATTTTAAAAATATAGTTCAACCTGCCATTTAACCCTATAGCCGCATTATTTAACAGGTAAACTTGAGCATACCAGGTGAAAAACAGCCATGTTTTAATTTTTATAAATGGCGATTTCTTATAATTTGCTTTTAGAGAGAGAGCTTATTCATCTAAATATCGTAGCGTTAAGAGCGATTCTTTAGATTAGGAAGTATCCAGTTTCAGTTGTCTTAAACATTACGTCAGTATAATATAAACCAGTGATAAAATAAAATTGTCTGTTAGTCTCTCATCGTTGAGTTTTGAGGGTTATTTTCGCGTTAATATTTTTTATATTACACGTGTAAACAATCTGGAAACTTCCTAATCTTCTAGCTTATAACACAAAGCAAATCATATATATTTACAATATGCACAGTTATCCACTGACCTGAGGTTGAAGTGTGTGTTTGGACATTACGACAGTAGTCGTCTTGTGTTGAAGTTCCGGCGATATCGGCGGTGCGGGTTCGAGAGCCATGCTCTCTACAGCGTGAACTATATCTAGCACCTGGAAATTTTTTATATACATATTTATGATAGGTACCAATATATGTATGTATGTTTTTAGTTTTTATAAAACGATGCTCCCACTAAGATTTTCTCCTGTGTCATGGGTGCCTTTCCAAATCAGATTTTAACAAAAACAAAGACCCAGACCCGTAACAATTACCTGTAGGTCGCACAAATATTTGCTCCGTATGGGAATCGAACCCGCTACCCATGACGCACAAGTTGAACGCTCAGCCACTGCGCCAAGCAGGTTGTCAAAACATAATAAATAAATAATAATAAATATATCAGGCAAATATTTCACTGCGCCATCTAGTTGCGAGCTAAACAACAGGCTTGAGTAACGGATACTAGATGGTTGATGTAGTACATCATTTTTTCATCAGTTGTATATAGAAACATCCATCTCGTAACATAAACATTTAGGTACATACCTTTTCAGGTGTAGATTTCTCTCTCATTTCTGCGACTTGTTTCTCATGTTCAAACTCAACAAGGTCCTGTTGGAATTGTTGCTCCTGTGGTAAACAGTAAGTGATTTAGTTGTGGCCGTATGTTGTTAAATTATTATTGCATTATACAATAATTAATATAACCGGACATCGTGACGCAACGTCATGTAGTTCCGAGCTAAGCAACAAGGTGTTGTGTTACGGATACTAGATGGTTGATACAGTACATAGATATGTTTTTTTTATTATAAATTAATTCATATTATATATAGAAAAATCCATAACTCATTAGTTCATCACGCAAAAAATTGCCCTGACCGGGATTCGAATCCGTCTTAGGTCTGGATTAGTGCCTAGTTAAAGTTCGCCCCCTAATACATGATTTTAAAGCAGTAGTAATAACTTATAGATGTATTTTAGAACACCTCTCTTTAGCCTCACTTCATCTCTCTTTAGGAATTAAGGTACAGGAGCAATATTATGCTGCTTCATTGTATACTTACAAATAGTGGTACATATTATGTGTTTTCATAGCTTTAAGTGAATGCTTGTGTTGTTCGAGGTGAAGAAAAAAAGGTAAAACCATGCGAACAAATTTCCAAAGATAAATGTGAAGCGGTATATATACTGACCTGTTGCTGCTGGTGCAACGGTTCATCCCTGTCCAGGCTTGACGTTGAGTGAGACAGAGAGCCGCCAGTTTCCGCCGTCCCGCTCTCGCTACCAGTCTGTGCAAACATTCGCTCTATCTATCTTTTTCTAACAAGCGCTCCAAAACGGACTCACGAAATTTTT
Organism: Craniophora ligustri; assembly: GCA_905163465.1. Lineage (NCBI taxonomy): Eukaryota > Metazoa > Arthropoda > Insecta > Lepidoptera > Noctuidae > Craniophora > Craniophora ligustri. The sequence continues at coordinate 7,640,330 of LR990965.1, read as the reverse complement.
TTATAGTGAAAAATAAAACGCACTCGGGAGCGTGCATGAAATGCTAAGTGTTAAAAATATAATCAAATAGTTGTGGAAAGCGTGGACGTTATGTAAGCGGTAGATATTTAAGAGTATGCTAAAGTCCATTATGTTTAATACTTGTTGGAAATAGTTGTTAATTTCAGGCGTTTTAAGTAGTCGTTGGATATAGCATCATCGTTTAGCTGTTGCGACCAAGTCCACAAATACTGCCAACAAGTAAAGGCTGTTTGTAATTATCTTACAGTAATTTTCTCCGGCCTGGTATATCCGTAGCACACGACGAGATGCAGTGGTGCATTAGTGGCTGAGCGCAATGCATTTACAGCTTCATTGTGCGTCGCGCCAAGCAGCGACACACCATTAACTTCTAATAGACGCATGCCAACCTGTGTGTGAGAGGGAACACGAAAATGTATTACTTCATCTAGACTTAAGAAGGAAAATGTTAATATCAATAAAGATTCCCAACACACCTTCAGTCTGCCATCTCTCCTTGCGGCACCACCGCTGTTTATCTTCGATATGAAGACTCCCTCGTCGTTAGGATCGTTAGGGTTGCCACGTTGACCGTTCAAACCGCCTTTTATGTGCATTCCTAGCTTCTCACCCTCTTGTTTGATGATCGTTAAATCCTGAAGGATGAAGAGATTTAATTAAAAAGCCAGAAAACCAAATCAGAATAAAAAAATCTACAGGAATTTGAACTATAGAAATATAGTACCTCTTTCAAAGTTATGTATAAAAATCTGATAAGTTAAATAACTACATTTACATACAATTATAACATGCAAAGCCACAACAATATTTCATGCAATCAAGGTAACAGAAGCTTTCGTGCTAAATAATCACAAGAACATTCTATACAATAAAAAAACCTAGCACACGACAGAAAAAAGTAAGGGGTGTAAGATTTGGTTTAATTGGCATGACAGTAGATAGAGCTATAAGCAAAGAGGTTTCATAATTAATATGAAAAGTCGCGTTCTAAATAGGACAAGCTGTATAAGGAAATAACCATTCCGAATACGACGATAGCTGGGCACACGGACTGACTGGATGAGGGGTTGGAGACTGACATATATATTTGGTAAATTAACACACATAAGTTCGAGATCGTCGAGCGACGTTCACACTTACAGTTGCGTCAACAATCTCAACTTGTATGAGACCCTGAACGTGTGGCGGTGGCCGTGTTGCGAACGTGTGGAACAAAACAATTTTTTGCGTTTTATAACGACTAAACAAATGGAACTCGTATCAATGCGCTGTTCAGAAATTTCGTCATTAAACAAGAAAGACGTAGATAAGCGACAGAGAGATACTAGTTGCTTTTGTCAATATAAATGTTGAACAATCATGTGCATCAATGCATAAGCGTTATGCATACTTTTTATTATAGTATACCGCCAAATGACTACTGTAAGTGTTCGGTGTTATAAAACCGAACACCTTAGTTTGCAATATTTACCGGACGCGTTGACCTAAATGATGTTATTACTTTTATGACGTTATTTTATAATTGAGTTTAGTGCACTTTTGACTACCGCGTTAGCCGAGTGTATTCATACATTCCATTAACATTACATTAACATTTTTGTACCATTTTTACATTTAAAACCATTTCACAGAGAACTAATAAATAGTGATAAACATTAACATTTATTTCTTTATAAACATTACCGGCACCTCGCTAAGTACCCCGACATAGTTTTTTGGTCCTTCGAGCCGGATCTCGCGTCGCGTAATTTCGAGTCGGTTTCGGGAGTTTCGTGAGTGAGATCTGAACTATCGTAACAATAACAGTGAGTGTACATTGTGAGGCTGTCAGTGCGAACATTGGAGCATCCACGAAGGCTGAGTACCAGCAACGGAGAATAAAAGTAACAAATTTCCTTATTTTTTAGTCAGTAATAACGGCATTTTAACCTCCAATAACAATGTCTGACATTATTGAAACTCAATCGATAATCTATGACAGCATCGTCAAGCTTAGCATTAACTTGAAGAAAGATAGTGCTGATAGGAAAACCATAGACTACTTCAAGCGGAAGATTGACACTTTAGAGAAATACTGGACTGATTACCAAGTTAATCATGAGCGTATTGAAATGGAGGTAAGTAAAACGGATCCTTATTTCACCGACCGTGAATATGAGAAAACAAGTAAGGCGTATGAGTCAGCCAAGGCGTTGATCAATCAACAGTATCAGCTCCGGTTCATGAAGACAGGAAGCCTTTCAACAGGTGAACAAACAACTTCGCGAGAGCAATTACCGTTGGCAACAGGTGTTCGCGAACAGGACGAACCATGTGAGGAAGCTGGACCGAGAGTCCCGAGGCAAAGGAGTGACCCTACACCTCAAAAACCTAACACAGATTCCAATAGTAAGGTAGACCAGTTATTGAAGAAACAGTATGCTAATTTTAAAGCTTTTGTACGCACAACGGTGAACATCGACGTGGACTCCATCTCCGATAAGTGGGAATTTGAAGATGTGTTGAAGTCATTACAGACCAGATGGTCTGCGATTGATAATTTACATTGGGACATCGAGATCGAGATGGGTGAAGAAAATGAAGTCTACAATAACATGTATGATAAGTATGAGATGAAGTTTAACAAGCTAAAAAAGGCTCTTAACACCAAGATGTGGTCAGTCGCTCATCGAGAAAAATCCACACCTCAACTGGAGATACCCAGCTTTAATGGGAATTACAACCAGTGGGTCCGCGATCTATTCACGGAAGCCATTCACAAAAATCCCTCCTTATCTAACGGCCAAAAAATGCAGTATTTGAAGGGGAAGATCCGAGGGGAGGCCGAAAAACTTATTCAACATCTACAGATAAGCACAGATAACTATATGGTGTGTTGGAATATTCTCACTCATCGATATGATAACAAAAAACTCATCTTTTCGTCACACATTAACATTTTACTAGGCCTGCCAAACATCCAACAAACATCCGTACAGCAGATAAAGCGAATGCACGACACCACATTAGAATGCCTCAATGCTATTAAAAACTTAGGAGTTGATATCACGACGTGGGACCCTTTGATTGTACACATTTTGGGGCAAAAGTTAGATACAGAAACATATGCCGATTACATTGAGTCGCTGAAAACCTCTAAAGAACTGCCGATTCTCGCCGAGTTCTTAGAATTTTTGGAAACCAAGTTCACCTCTTTAGAAACAGTTCGTCGAAAACAAGACGTGGTGCCCTCGAAGACTCATCATCACACTAATAATCAAAATCAATTAGCTAACTTTAGGAGATATAATTATAATAATTCATTCAACCAGGCTAAAACCAATCAAAGCAACGGAAATAGAACAGTTGCGAAATCATTACACGTGTCGAACATAAAATGCCCTCTTTGCAGTAATCAACACGGCATTTATAATTGCAAAACATTTTTAAAACTGAGTGACGAACAAAGGCTGAGAACTGCGAACAAATTGAAACTTTGTACGAATTGTCTATTTAGCCATAACGGAAACCCCTGCACTTCTAACTTAACATGCCGAAAATGTCCGGATCAACATAACACCATTTTGCATGACGCATTTACAAAATTAGCGAACACATCAACTCCGTCGACAAGCGGCGGTCACGTTGAAAAACAAACCGTAAAGCGTAATGAACCCTTAACGGGCTCTATTAATGCCTCCCAAAACGAAAATTCGGAAATATTGTTGGCTACTGCTTTAGTGAAGGTCAAGGGTGCAGACGGAATGTATCAAACCTTACGCGCGTTAATTGACCAAGGGTCCCAGATATGCTTAATAACTGAGAAGGCCGCTCAGATGTTAGGTATACAGAGGCATCATTGTAAAGGTGTAATATTTGGGATAGGGCACAAAGAAAATAGTTGTAAAGGAATGATAACTTTAGAGTGTGCTTCCATGTACAACAATTTTGAATTCCAGTCTGATGTTTTCATTATGAACGAACTAATAAAAAATTTGCCCAGTCAAACATTCTCGAAACCGCCTTGGTCGTACATCGAAAACATTAATTTAGCTGACCCTGAATTTTACAAAAGTCGTCCTGTAGATATTTTGTTAGGGGCTGATATTTATGCTAACATCATGCTAAGCGGAATCATAAGAGGAGAACATTCTCAACAGCCTATCGCCCAACAAACACACCTAGGATGGTTACTATGCGGCAGCGTAAAAACATATCAATGTAATGTGGGCATAAATAACACTGAGGAGATTCGGAAATTTTGGGAAGTTGAGGAGATTATTGAACATACAGACTCATCGTTAGAAGATCAGATGTGTATGGATTTTTATGAAAAAACAACAACAAGAAACAGTCAGGGGCGCTATGAAGTCAGAATACCACTGAAAGAAGATTTAAAACATCAACTAGGGTCCTCCAAACCCATGGCTATTGCTCAACTAAAACATTTGGAACGTCGACTTGAAAAACAACCCGCTCTAGCCGAAAAGTATGTGGATTTTATGCATGAATACGCAATGCTGAATCACATGAAACCCGAGCAGAATAACAGTAACGTAACACTCGAATGTTTTTTGCCTCATCACGGCGTACTGAGAGAAGAATCGACAACAACGAAGCTAAGAGTGGTGTTTAACGCATCCGCCAAAACATCAACAAAATACAGCTTGAATGACGTCATGCATAAAGGGCCAAATCTACAAAAGGATTTGCAGGCGTTATTACTTCAATGGAGACAATACCCCTTCGCTTTTACTGCGGATATAGAGAAGATGTACCGCCAAATCTTTGTAAACCCCATTGACCAACATCTTCAAAAAATCGTATGGCGTGCGTCCTCGCTTCAACCCATTCAAGTATATCAATTGAGCACTGTCACATACGGAACCAAGGCCGCACCGTTTTTGGCAATAAGGACTCTAAAACAGCTAGCGTCGGATGAGCGAATCAAATTCCCAAAAGCAGCGGCTATACTGGATAATTGTTGAAAGGCTACGTGGCTGTATTTATATGCATGGTCACGAAAGCCGTTCACCTGGAATTGGTGTCAGATCTTACCAGTTCGGCATTTTTAGCGGCACTTAAGCGAATGGCGGCCCGTAGAGGAACACCCCATCACTTATATAGTGATCAGGGAACCAATTTCATTGGCGCTAACCGAATCCTACAGGAGGAGTACGACCAAATACAAGCTACATTTGGGGATAGTTGTCAAGCAGAAATTGCTACGATGAACATACAATGGCATTTCAATGCGCCCTCTTGGCCGAGTGCGGGAGGACTGTGGGAGAGAGCTGTACGCAGTCTGAAGTTCCATTTGAAGAGAGTAGTCGGTGAACAAAGATTAACTTTTGAAGAGTTCACTACCGTCCTGACACAACTGGAAGCTTGCCTTAATTCGAGGCCGTTGTGTTCTCTTACGGAAAACATTGAGGATCTGGATTATCTATCACCAGCCCATTTTTTAACAGGCAGACCTGATTTAACAGTGATCGAGACAAAGGAGGATGCGCGTACAAGATGGCACCTAACAACTAACATTTTTAAACAAATTTGGTCTAAATGGAAGAATGAGTACCTAGGACAATTAATCGCTAGAGAAAAATGGCTTAAACCTCAGACCAACTTAAAAATAGGTGACTTGGTAGTAGTGCATGAGGACAATATTCCAGCAGGAAGGTGGATTATGGGCCGAGTTGTAGACGTGCATCCTGGTAGCGATGGCTATGTAAGAGTGGTGTCATTAAAAACAAAAAATGGCATCATCAAACGCCCGGTAGTCAAACTTTCACTATTACCAGTAGAACCCGTAGGAAATCATAAACAGGACACATCAACGGAAACTAACAATACCGCTGTTCCAGTCTCTAAAACCCGGAACAATAACAAACCCACAAGAAAGACGACACCGCCGTCCTTATCGTATATCGTCATAGCATTAACCTTTTTTATGTCACTCTGTGGCGTTGCAAATTGCAGTCATAACATCACGACATTAAACAATAACCAATCGTTCTATTTTGATCCGGTGTCAAAAATAAGTTTGGTGAAAGACAGTTGGGTCCTAGTTGTATTTTATAACATGTCTCCGTATTGGGAAGGTATCCAGGCGTTTGAAAAAGTAACATCATATCTAGAGAAAATATGTAAAACAACGGGAAGTGAACAGTGTAACGTAATACTACCACAGCTGATTCACGAGAGTAACGAACTAAAATATTACAATGAACTTCTGATGACGCAACACGTAAGTGGACACTCCATACGACGACGGGGACTTATTAATGGAGTTGGCTACCTTGCAAATTCCCTCTTCGGCGTATTGGATGAACAATTCGCGGAAAAATATCGCCGAGACATCAACCTGATACGTCAGAATGAGAAACATTTAGCTGGTTTATGGAAAAATCAGACTTCAATCGTTGAATCTGAGTACAATCTGCTTAAAAGAACAGAAGAAATTATGGCAAAACAACACAAAATAATTAATAAACATCTGAATACTTTGGATAACATCTCAAATAAAATACAAAAGGAAATAAACAACATATCCGTACTTCAAGAATTTACCATAACGGCCTTAACAGCAAGCAATTTGTTGCATAACCTAAAAAGAACACAAGATACTTTACTGGATATCTTAACCAACATTCATCACGGGAAGTTCAACATTCATCTACTTACTCCAGAACAACTCCAAAAGGAACTAAGCATTATCTCTGGACATCTATCCGATGATAAAACATTACCAATTGACCCACATGATATTCGAAAATTATATTCCCTGCTAACCATTAAAGCAAGAGTTACAGAAGACTATTTCCTCTTTCAAATAACATTCCCACTGATCAGCAGAGATCGATATAAGTTATATAAAATACTTCCGATCCCGCATCAGACTGATAATACTATGGTTGAGTTAATCTCTTCTTCTGAATATGTGGCCACAGATCTAAAGAGGGACTCTTATTTAACAATCACTGCCGAAGAACTTTCCCAGTGTAACCAAGAAGACGATATGTATATCTGTGATTGGAAAAGGCCGATATATCATTTGAATAATGAGTACAACTTTTGTTTCATAGATCAAGATACCCATAAGTGCAAAGTCCAACGATCCATATGCGAAAACAAATGGATACCACTAACAAATCCATCACTCTTCTTATACTATATCTGTAACACGTGTACCGTCAAGCTGATATGCGGGGAACAAATATCTATTGTACAATTGAGCAAAGCAGGTGTCATTTACCTCGATCCCGGGTGTCTACTGAAAGGTCAAGACTTCACGCTGAACATTCAGAGTAACAGGAAAAACAATATCGGCATAAGTACTGATATATATATACCTGAGATGGATCAGTTAAATTTAATAATTAACAGCACAATGCCTTTTGAAAACTTGAATAGCACAACTGATACAGCCGATATCAAATATGCCTTAGAAAAGTTGCACAAAAAGATTGAGGTTATGAAGACTAGCCAAGTTGAAATAGGACAGGCCTTATCCTATCACGACATCCATCAATATGCCGTGAGCTACATTCTGGTCGGCGCTGTGGCGCTGGCGGCTGGCGCGCTGCTGTTCCGGTGGCAGCGAATGCGAGCGCGACGCGCTCACATCACTTCTGACCTGGAGCTACAACCCACCACCAGTATTCGTGATGTGCGAGTGAATAACAGTGCTAGTGCGCGACAAAACATAGTTGAACGCCCGTGTAGTGCTACCCATGTTTACGGTGAAATAAACAATGTAATGATGAATAGGCCGTGTCCCCGCATCCCGAAGGAGCATGTGGAGACCCTCACCCCTTAATTTTAATTTATAATATTTTTTCTAACACTAGTTGTAGGTTGAATTGTTTTTTCACCTTGTCAACATTATCATTTGCCACTTCATTAGTTTACTAACATGATAAGGTTTCATCTCAACACCCTTCATTCCCATCTTTTTCGTGCCCCGGAATATGTTCGGTGTTATAAAACCGAACACCTTAGTTTGCAATATTTACCGGACGCGTTGACCTAAATGATGTTATTACTTTTATGACGTTATTTTATAATTGAGTTTAGTGCACTTTTGACTACCGCGTTAGCCGAGTGTATTCATACATTCCATTAACATTACATTAACATTTTTGTACCATTTTTACATTTAAAACCATTTCACAGAGAACTAATAAATAGTGATAAACATTAACATTTATTTCTTTATAAACATTACCGGCACCTCGCTAAGTACCCCGACAGTAAGCGACATTACTCAAATCATTCTACTCGTGAATTCACATTATGCTTTCAACTTCTCACCATCATAATCCACAATTCGGTTACTTGCATAACATGCAAAACATTGCGCGGCTTACGTATGTGTATGTACATACAGATTACGAAAATTCATCACAAGACATATCCAATAGTTGGGACTGTATTTTGTCAAATCAAAAGCATTTTATAACCCAATTAATCAACTGTTATTTCAAATATTGTGTGACACAGGATGATTATAACAAATGCTCCATTGTTAGTTAACCAAGGGAATATATCATACATATTTGCATTTGTGCTACTACATTATTTCAGGTAAGTAGATTATGAATGAAGCAGATTTCGTTAAGCAAGAGTAAGTTAGAACGAATTAATATTGTCACCTAGTCCCACATGTTTATTATCACAGGGAATAAAGGATTTCATCCCGTGTCACAGTGCGTAATGTAATGTGTTGTGACGTCACAAACCTGGAATCCATTTGGCAATGGGTCATGTCGCACGGAGAGCGTGAGCGTTGCGCCGGGTTGCAGTAACAGTTGCACGGCGTCGCGGTGCGTTGCACCAGTCAGTTCTACGCCGTTCACTTTAAGTAAACGGTCGCCCATACGTAACTTGCCCGAACGAGCTGCTACTCCGCCAGGTACCACCTGTTTTAATTTTCGTAAAATCTTAAAGTTTATTGCAATTAAAACTTTTAACGACGTTATATTTATAAAAAAATAATAGATATACTGTTAATCTTTACGTTCAAACGTATTAGACACGTCTGTGTGAAAAAGATATAACAAGTAGTGTTTACTTGTGTATGTCTATCAACTCAGGGTTTTATGCCGCAATAGGCTGACCACTTTGGTTGCGATTTCATTAATTAACTTACATGCGATATGAAAATTCCGGGTTCTTTCCCACCGAATGGCACACAAGAATGATCAGTGCCGCCGATAATACTGAATCCAAGGGATCCTCCCTCTTTGACTAAGATGATATCCTGTAACAAAAAGAAACCGCATTGTAATATTTTTAACCCAACAAGAAGTAGTACATAATTATGACATTATTCTTATTATTATGTATATTACAAAATAACTTCGCCGGATAGTAGCTCTCCATCCGAGAAGTTATGTTTGTGGAATCTATTGCTAATTGAATCGGAATCTTATTATAGTATTGTTAAGTTGGTCTAGCCAAACCTGGTCTAGAATTACAATAGTAGAGCAATATACATAAGACGAAAGGTGAATTAACTGTAGGTAGATATGTCAAAATAGCAATACTGCGCGTTTATGACGTGCCAAATACAGAAATTTATAAGTGGTATGCAATGATAGTATCATGCAGTGAACGCCCAATTTGGAATGCAGAGAAATTATTTTAGCTACTTATGCATTACTAATGTTAACATTAAAAAGAAATACGCATGTAATGTATGTTATCTTTGTAGTAATACTTTAAAACGAACGGCCTCATAAGATTTAGTAATCGTTCTGCTTCAAATTCAGCAAAACCTATCTTTTATTTATAAACTTGTACCAAGAGAACAGTAATTTATTACACTAGTTACCTACATCATAATTTGTCTGCGCAATATGATGGTAGTGAAAGCGCTAATTGTTAATTATAAACCATGAAAGAGTATTAGATGCATATTTCTTTTATTATATGTGGTCTAGACACATGAGCGCGAAAATCAATAATTTTGATCTAGTCTGCATGACACCCAAAAAAGCGGATGGAAAGTAACCGACGAAACGAGATTAAAAATGAGTAACGTCAACTTCAATTTCAATTGGAGGGACTAAACTTTACCCATTTTTCCTAAGATAACGTGCATATTACCTTTCACCTTTTTCTAAACATTTTGATATTTTATGAACAGTGACAGTGCTTGCCATCGCTTTTAAGAAGCATCGACTTCGCAAAACGGCTTTTAACAAACATAAACATTGCGAAACCGTAGCCCAGTAATATTTGTGGTAGAGTTGAAACGTCGTCGGTCGGCGTTCTTACTTCGATGATGAGCGGCGCGACGAGTTGGTTGTCGGTGATTCTGGTGACGGTGGTCTCGGTGAAGGTGGACTTGGTGATGGTCTCGGTGACGCGGCCGAGCGCGGCGGGCGGGGGCGGCAGCACGACGGCGGCGGGCGCGCGCTCCACGGTGACGCGCACGCCGCGCTCGGGCGGCTCGCGCTCGCCGGCCCGCGCGCGCGCGCCGCCCAGGAAGTGCGCCGGGATCATCGCTTGGAACTCCTCGCTGGTAATAGGCCGCGACGGCTGCGCGTTTAACACGTTCACATCGAATCAGTCTAAATGTATTAGGCAAGGGGAACAGTGACCTAAAGCTGAAAACTGTAGAGCTGAATTTTACTTAGCTCACGCTCAAAAAAACTGAACCAATCAGCATGTATTGTAGAAAGATAAAAGTATATTAGAGAAGGGAAAAGGCGAACTATAAGTTGATATTTATTTGGACATGGTAGCGTATCATTGTGTCTTAACCATAAATATGTTATTTAATTATAGTCATCCTCATGTTTATTTTATTGTATATAAATAACTAAATTAATTTTATGACCTTATCTATGTTTTTAACCGACTTTAAAAAGGAGGAGGTTCTCTATTCGACTGTATTTTTTATGTTTGTTACCTCAGAGCCTTCGACTGGGTGAACCGATTTTGAAAGCTTGTGTTTCCTGTGTGGTACCATTGCAATTTGCTCGATTTCTGACATTTGCGAAATTATTTTAATAATATAGTTAAATAATTCAATGAAAAATTTGTTACGAGATTAACATGTTATCATCGTTATCAACACATTATTGTCCTACTGCTGGGCACCGGTCTCCTCTCACTTGAGAGGGATTAGGCTATAGTGCTAACCTAATGCGGGTTGATATGTATATATCACCAAATGAAAATATGACTATGTAACTTACTATACCTTGACAAGGCAAAACTACTTTTTACATAATGTCTAAATATTTACGGAAGTGTTAGAAATAATACATAACATATAGGCAGTTTGATCTAAATATAAAATTTTGTGAGAGCCCAAAACATGCGTGTCCTTTTCTAATTTTCTTTACAAAAGAACATCTCATTACAAGAATATGTCATTTTGATTACAAGACTCTTTAATCGTTGCCATTATACCTACCTAATTAATATCAGTTGAGATAGCGGCCAAACGCAAGCCTATTCTATATATCAAACGGTTTTATTATTTTGTTTGACATTCCTGTTGCAAGCATGCAAGAACAACAAAACACATGCTTCATTGTGTAGATGCAAATAAAATTAATATTAGCTGTAGTGCGCACTTCTTTAAAGACATGGTTCAATATTTTATATTCAATTGTAATTTCAAAAAGTTACAATTAATTTAGAAATATTTTGCCTGGTTACTTAGACCTAGTCTGCAGGCTTGAGTTAAGTAACAGACTGGAATACAGCCAGTTATTTTAGATCAGTCTTAACATGCTTGTTTACTTTTTAGGCTAAGAATCCCTAAGAATAGAATAAGAGTAATATTAAACCATAATAGAGAAAAGAATAGAGTATTATTAAATGTGTGTACTCTCTACACTGGACTCTACACCTCCACAGGTTAGGTAGCCTCATAAAAAGGCAAATGTGACAATCAGTCGATTGAGACGCAACTGGAAGTTGGCGTATTGATAAAGCTTTAAGCTAGTTTAAATGCAGTTTTGAAATGAATGACGATATGATGCCAATCTGTCTGCAAAGTGCCCTAAGTCGTTCCCGAAAAGTCGTAATAGGTTTATCAGATATAGATAGGTTTATCGTTACTTCCTAATCATACCGTTATCTCTGTTGCATTTTATATAATACTGTAAACGCACTAAAACTTTATTATAACAGACAATAAGTAGCGTATGTTATTTTTAGTTTCTTGAGTGTCTGTTTAGACGACGTCGTTTTTTTGGTGTTGATTTAAACAATTAAAAGTATTGCCAATACAATTCACAATTAAAACGATAGCATTATTATTATCTGTATAGTAAATTACAGCAACGAATAAATTAGTACATATTTTTTTAAATCAATAGTAAAACTAGTATTTACTCATTTTTATATTCATCATTATATCTTTTATCTATTAATCCCTATGAAAGACTTTGGAGGCGTAAGAACTACCAAATGTACACTGATAAGAAAAGTACGAGTTTCAGACTTTACTATAGAATCTTAAATTGGATATATAATCGAATGAATCTAAAGATACACCTATTTATTTTCTTTTGTTTTAAATAAAGGCATATAGTTCTATGAGAACCAACTATTTTTAACAGCCACATTTAAAAAAGTGTATACAGCTTATCAACTTTGATTGCTATTCCAACGTAGCTTTCCAGCTTTAAATATCTGAAAAATTAAAAAATTGCGCTTTGTGAGATGTTTACTAAAAATACTGCAGCTAGCTACTAGATAAACTGAATATTAAGTCTTCTTTCTCCTCCATAGCAAGACACAACATTTTGGTAGATATGGAATCTTACATACTTACATAATATACTTAATACATACGTGTTTTGCATACGATAATAAATAGTTAATAATCGTGTAATATGTCAGTTATAAACAATGTTGCGTCGACAATGTTTATTGGCGATAGTGAAATTATACAAGGTAAAGCAGAAGCCTTTATTATATAATGCTCTAACTAGTGAATACACATGTAATAATATTAAAAAGTGCTAATTTCTACAATACATAACCAAATAATACATCGTACGATTTTATAATAAATGTAATGATACGTTAGCATGTATTTTTGAACTGAATATTGTTTTAGATTTACTTTAACCCACGTGGATTTAAATTAAAAGATCTATGTACTATGTTGATAGTATTTTATATGATAGGTATAAAAGCAGATAAATGTCAATCAAAGTATGGAGGTCGCATTTAGCCCAACATAAAATAGTTGTGACCGGTATAACATCCTAACATCCCGAAATATGAGCTCTATACTCCGGAATGCATCGGGTGCAATACCTTTCGCAACTATTAGGGGATAAATGTCATCGCCAACTTTCAACTAATCTACATAATGAAGTGAAACAGATAAGGCGCCGCACACATTGGTGGTAAAGCTATGACGTAAAAGCACGGATGTGAACGTGTTAAACCAATACCATCACCTGTGAATATGGGTACGTTAATCAATAACTAAGTGGAACTGTACCTGTATATCGTCGAAGACATCGTCGTTAGATCCGTGCACGTTATTGGCGCCGGGAGTTAGGGGCGTGCTCGTACTGTTAGTTGTCGGTTTGGCCTGAAGTGAACGAGTTTTAAATTTTGAATTTGTTTTGTCGGTATTTCGAGACACATAACAAATTGATTATCTTGAATATTTGCGAACTTTGGGCTGTTGATATTTAATGGCAAAATGGTTGTCTAAAACACACTACATCTAAAATAACTATTTGATGTGCTAATTAGGAATAAGTTAGACTAATTTACTGAGACTATATTAATCCTACATTGCCAAAACGTAACCATAACCGATAAGTCCATAGAAAGCGATCACTAAGCCTCACCTGTCCATTCGGTTGACTCAGTTTTCGCGGTGCAGGTTGCGGAGGGACGGTACTGGTGGGTGCGAAAGTAGCCTGCTTCTGTACCGGCGGCTGCGGCGACGGTGCTGGTGTGTGAGTGGGAGGTGCAACCTGTGTGGACACGCGCGGTGCTGTGTGTGTGTTGGTGTAATTGTCAAGAGGTGCGCTTATGTGATTCGTGGTGGGTTTCTGTGTCGGAGTGACGTTCACATTCTGCAGGCTTGTCTTGTGTTCTCTCACTTCGTCTGATGTCGACTTCCTCGGGATCAACTCGCCTATACGAGGAAAAAAATACTTTAATGAACGAGAATAAAGCGAAGCCGTTTTCTATGCTGTGGTCACTTAAATATACCTATTACTGATCCAAGAAAATAAACTGTATGCAATATTTCCTTTTTGCAAAAAAAAAATGCCAATCCAAAAGCGTTTAACTTGGCAAGCTAACAAGGTAATCTACATGGTAATAATAACTTAATTAATATATTTACCCTGTTCTGTTGTGATGGTTCGCTGTAAAACGAGCCTTACAAATCTTTCGTGTCCGGTGAGGAGGGATACAGCTGCTTCGTGAGGAGCGCTTTCCATATCTACGCCGTTTATCTAAGGAAATAAATCTATATTAAATATTTCACTAAGGCTAGCTGGCAACGAGTGGCTTTCGTATTTACGTATCTTATTAATAAATTCTGTGTAATGTTTAACCATGAATAGTCTTATAATGGAACATAAAACATTTTATTATATTCTGTAATATGGTACCCAACTTAACTATACTACAAGAAATTCAACACAAAACGATGCTGATTCAGCTAAATAACATTTGGATTCAATGGTTCGGTATTAGTTAAGATTGAAGCTACTACCTTTCACGAGAACATTTTATATCACTTTACCTTCATAGTCCTTACAATACCTACCTACATACTACATAATTAAACATTTATGTTATGCGAAACCTTGACTTCATTATTTGTCTGTTATATTGTTTAAAAATAAGTACATTTGACACCAAGCATTCAGATTTTACTTTTTAAAAGTGTCCATAATTAAAGCCTAATTGAAATAAGAATATTTTTGACTAGCTTTTTAAAAATTGCATGGTAGACAGCACATTTTGTTTGATTGCCGTTATTTTATTGATGAATATTTATAAGAATAACGTTTTATTAAGTTTGGCACTGAATAAATATTTTGTAATTTTTTTTTAATATTACGTGGTGTACTCACAGAGACCACTTTATCGCCGACCATCATCTTGCCGTCCTTGGCAGCAGCACCTTGTGGTGAGATACGGGAGATGTAGATAGCGTCGCTGTCATCCCGGTACGGCGGGGAACCCTTCCCGCCGGCTATACTGAACCCGAGTCCGGCACCGTCACGGATCAGCGTCGTATGAACTAGCACCTTTTGTTGATACACTAGAAAGAAGAGAAGAAATGTTCAATATTTGTACTATTTTGAGGAGGTTTAATGAACGTAGATAAAGCGAAAGTAGATATAGGATCGTATCCGTAATCGATAAACTCTGGCTACCGCAATTAGGTTGATTTATGCCAGTATCCAAGCAAGCGAAATATCCCTATTACATAACATTGTCGCAGTGTTTTCCCACGTACATTAAAATCGGCCTTTAGTCTAAGCAAATGCGGTAGTAAGTTAGGGCACCTGTTGCCTGACCTCTGCAAACTAACAGGGAGATACCGGTTTGTAAAGGTTACGCTGGTAATCAAATTTTATTGAGCCTCTCTCATCTGCTGTGACGACATTCATGAGCGGTATGAGCACTGGAAGATATATATTTAAGGGGCATTTACAATTCTCGAACAGGAACGACCAGTCTTAGAACTTTGTTGATGAAGAATCACTAATATTGCCAAACGAGTCGCGTCTTGCGTTCGCAATTTAAAAC
Organism: Craniophora ligustri; assembly: GCA_905163465.1. Taxonomy (NCBI): domain Eukaryota; kingdom Metazoa; phylum Arthropoda; class Insecta; order Lepidoptera; family Noctuidae; genus Craniophora; species Craniophora ligustri. The sequence continues at coordinate 7,624,565 of LR990965.1, read as the reverse complement.
CACTTTTACATGTGTGACAAATTGCTTATATTGTACACACAATTAAGTCTCGATACAAATGATTCTATTTCATCTTATTAGGGTATTTTTATTTTTAAACAACTTAATAGGTTCACATTTATTTTTACTCAGTAGCAGAAATATTGAATTACTAGCTTCTCTATTAAGATTGTCGTACTTCTCATATAAAATTTGGACCCCATTCCACCGTCTTGGAAAATGTTTGTTTAATAAAAAATACGCTTAATTCCGTGACTTTATTTATTTTCTGACTAGAATTTTGTATACCGAATGTCATGGTTCATCCTTTATTTTATCGCATAGGAGGTGAAATTCCACCGACTACTGTGCTACAGGTCACTTGGGTTCGCTTCGCGCGCAAAATTTTTTGTCTTTGTGTGAAAATTCACACAGAGATAAAATTTTCACAACCTATCATAACATAATCTATTTTTATGAACTTACCGGGTGGTATGTATGGCTCAGTAACCGGAGGTGGCGGTGATGCTTGCAGGCGCTGGTATGTGTCGGTGGTAACTTGACCCGTGGGAGACGGGCTATAGCTTGTTACTGTAGTGATCACCGTTGGGATCGTCTGGTTCACCACTTGTTCCTTGTACTCCGGCTCGAACTCTTGCGCATACTGATTGCTAATGATAAGTGGCTTAGCTGGTATACCCCGGCCCATCACAACCTGTTGAGAAATTGAAATCGCGTGTTTATCGATATTTTATACAATAGTTGTAACAAAAACAGTAGTTACATTACATTGCGATGTACATCTTCGCTCTTTGATTTACATAGAATATTAAATCAGATGTTACCTGTCCATTTTCTAATGTGGAGACTGTATCAGTAGTGCTTGATATGGAGTGATGGCTCGCCCCACTCGGCGCTCGACTGTGAGTTCTGAATAACATTCTCGATTTATTAAAATCATACTTGCATTCCATACAAGATTTATAGTTGTGTACAGTTAGTTGCAGACACGATTGACGAGCTGTCAATGGTACGATACTTTATTCAATATCCTGGAGCTAATGTTGTCTTTTGTACTTGCAACGACATAAATGACGCTATTAAATTGGTTATAAGAATCACTAACAATGTTACCGCTTTTTAAATCGTAACGTTACTCAATATAAACTTCCATAAAACTATCTAAATCATTTAGGTTCTCGAAATTCGTATTGCAACAGTGATGAAACATAAAGATAAGGAACCAACGGCACTTACCTGGTCGAATTGGGCGAATCTCTGGTCACGACAAGTGTGAGCGTGGGCCCACTTGCTTTAAGTACCTCCACTGCATAATAATGATCCACTTCTACGACAGACGTACCGTTTACTGAGAGCACTTTGTCGCCAACCTAAAACAATGGCCATTATTTTTATTTCTCGACTTCCCAATAAATCTATTTGGATTTCGTACAGCACAGGTCCCTGCTACATACATTAAAGATCAAGCAACAATACATGGTAAATAGTAATGTTAATCATATAAACAACAATAGATAATAAATTTGAAAAATATGCGAATATATTTTACTGTAATTATTGGAGTCTTACCCTAAGTCCAGCCATATAAGCGGGTCCATTTTGTGAGACTCGAGATATGAATATGCCGTCATCATCGCCTACGTAAGGCGTGGAGCCGCGTCCACCGGCTATGCTCAACCCCAGGCCACCAGCAGTGCGCGCTATACGGACTTCGATGCATCGTTGATCGTTCACTACCCGCGCTTCGCTCTCCGCTCTTTCGGACACGGACTCGCCTGTGATAAACCAGAAAATATTAAGTAAACATCATTATCACTGTGTACATTGCTGAGCATGTGCTTGCCCTATAAACCGCATAAGTAACCATAATATGTGTATATTATCAGGGCAGTCGGGTATTAAGTATAATCTTTAGCGCTCGCTACTACACCCTTATTCCTATAATTACAAGGTTGAGATTATGATTGCAGCTGATAACAGTTACAAAAATAATAGATTAATTTCAATAATATTTTATTATAGTTATTGCATTAATTATGTCATCTATTAAAACATTATGTATTTATCATTGTTAAGCCCATTATTTTATTATCTGCATTTTTTAATCGATGATGAATTCAGTCATGATAAAGCAACATACGTAAAACGTTCAGCTCAATGACAAATATATTCTATATACGTTAGTCTATACAGACTAATTAGGTATGTCTGTTTCATCTAGCACTATTCATTATGTAATGAGTATTGTTTCGGACTACTGAGTTCCGCCACTTGCGCAATGCTCACATGTATCTATTGTCAACCCGTGTAAGGTCAAGCATGAAAATGGATCTTTGTGAGAATTATACATAGACTAATTGAGTTACTTTTCAGGTTACAGTAATTATATCAAGACAAGATGTGAACGTAACTTCCCTATATGCTACACAAAATGAATTATCTCAACAAGGTCTTCTGGGTGTTAATAGGGTAGTGGGCGTAAAAAAATCCGGCACTGAACTAATTATTGACCCTCCTGTGAATAGGAACAATGAGCTGTATGCAATCCAGTGCATATGTTTGCAAGGTCAACGCGCGATCATGAGCACAAAAATAAGCCGTCACGATATAGACATTATGATAGTATGACGTATCACCTGCGCTTGCGGTCGTCACGATTGTGAACTATCGCTTACAAAATTTAAGTCTGAACCGCTCTGAGAAATGTTTTGTTCCAAAGACCAATAACAAACGACGCGCAGCGACAATTATTGATGATACGTTTCTACCAAACGGATTTCTAATTCCCCAGATCTTCAAAGCAAACAGTACGGAATTGAATAACAAATGATCGCGCGTCATTCTGTAACGTTCGCACGACAATCAACATGTCGAGACGAATGAATAGGCCACAGTGAAATCATCCAGAATGGTCGGGGCCCGCGTCCTGTCTTGTGCATTACAATAGCCAATCAGTTGAGTTACTTTCACCCCCGGATAAGCTTAATAGAATAACTACACAACTATTGTACCCTAGAACGAATCGTGATAGTTTACAGAGGGATTCGTGACTCTCATTTTACAGTAGTCTTATTGGAAAATGCTCTTTTCTAGGAATGATGGTAATTTAGTACCAATCTAAATCTAACGGACAGGTGAAAGTTGATGATATGAAATGCATCTGTAAGTAATTCAACGAAGAATCATGTAACGAATAATTGTCGTAAGTACTTTATGAGAGTAATTTCAGTAAAAGCAGTGAAGCAATTTTCATTAAGTGCATGTAGAGAATGCAGTTTTTGTGGGCGAGCGCGCGAGTAAAAACTTAGAAGCAATGTAAGAAATTCCAGCTTTCATGACAGGAATAAATTCTGTTCTTGATAGCGGTCCGTTAATGGCAAATTAAGAGAGGCAATTTGATTTAATGGCTGTAGTTGGTTTTGTACAAGTAATGGGTGTAAACACGTAAATATCTAATAACCCTGCCTGCGCTACCGGTGCGGCCTCGCGACCATTAGGCCGTAAAACTGCAAAACATATATGATGACTTCATGCATACATGTTATTCACAACGGTACAGCACTATTATTTCCACTTGATTTAAGTAGCTATTTAAATACTTGACTCAGATGATTTCTAAAATTAAATATTCATAAATACATTGAATAGCGATAGATAGATAAATAAAATTGTTATTAATTTTGATGAAACTTTCAAAAATATGTATAAGATACTATTTATTGCGATATTGTGTGGATAAAATATTCCTTTATTTATTTGTGTATACCGTTGTATAGAGGGTTTATGGCTGATGTTAAAGAAAATGGAAATCGAAGATTCAGTTAAAATTCGTTAATTGATATTTGGGTATTGCTTTAGTAATTCGTTTGTTTGGTAATTAGACTGATTTTTAGTTTATAAAATTACATGTAGTTGTTCTTTGAGATTGATGAGATTCGTTTATTTTAATTTTACTCATGTAAAATAAAAACCGGACAAGTGCGAGTCGGACTCGCCCACCGAGGGTTCCGTACCTAATGTAAATATAAAATCATCAAAGTGGGCGCAGAGGATATCTTAAACGAAAAACGTTGCACACATGTCTATAAGCTGTTTATTATAATTAATTATTTATCATCAAGTTGAGATTTTAAAAATAGATTTAAGTTGTAACTAATTTAAAAGGACGCTAAAATCTTAACATAGTAAGATTTGGATTGAAATCGTTGGATCCTGCAGAAAAAGACTGCGCCACGTCAACTTTCCAATATTACTTACCTAGTCCGTTTCGAGTAGCCTTTATATAATGTATGTAATATTCTTAAATTGCTTTGTATGATAAATTGTTCGATAGGTACCTATTTTAATTATTAATAGGTATTTTAGTTAAAGTTTGCTATAACGTTAAAATTAAACGTAATGTATGTTTTTTTAATATCCTATTAAAATCAACCTACTATTACATACATTAATGTAATATTCTTCAATTGCTTTGTATGATAAATTGTTCGATAGGTACCTATTTTAATTATTAATAGGTATTTTAGTTGAAGTTTGCTATAACGTTAAAATTAAACGTAATGTATGTTTTTTTAATATCCTATTAAAATCAACCTACTATTACTATTTTGTATGTATTTACAAAAAAACGTCAATGTTCAACCGTCTACTATCGTCGCTCATTCTGTGTAAATCAGATTGTCAATAATAATTGAAAATGTAAGGTAGCTGTTAGTAATTATAACTTCAAGACGACCAACACCTCAGTCGGCCCGTGACCAAGGATGCTGTAAAGGATCCGAAACGTCGGGTTAAAATAATATCAATATACCGCGATAAAATCCGTAAAAAGTAGTTTTATTTCAATGTCTAATATTCGCGTAAGTGTATGAAATCAACATTTTAATTGTATCTTCAAAATTCACGCCAAAACGCTCGCTGGTGTCATGGCGTCTGCCTGTGAAGTCATTTTTATGCATGTCAACACTAAACATTGGGTGCTTATATATTTTGCGTGTTAAATATGAACTCTAAATTATATAAGTGGTACGCGGCATCGCAATGCAATAATAATACATCAATTACAACTCTCAACAAACTATATATTTACGTTCCACACAAAAAAATCACCATCATAAATAAATTATAAAATTACTGGAGTACAATACTCGGCTGTATTGCCTAAATTCCTTTGCCTTATCCCTAAGCGGAAGTAAAAATCAAACAATCAGTGTACGACGTAGGTGTATAAAAACTGACATTGTTCGACTTATCATGGCGGATTGCTGTAATTTGTAGTTTTATTTTAATAAATATATTTATCAATGACATTGATAAATATATTAATAATGCGTCGGAAAAAATAAATAAAATTTATTTTGCAATGCGCACATCAAGCCCTTACATGTAATACCCCATTTGAACTAGTAGCTTCAATTTGAAATTCAGATTCCTATAACAATATTCAGACCCCCTATTTTTGAAGATTCAAATATAAATGTACAGTTTTGAGATTTTTCCTTGTATTATTGGTCTATAAGGATGTTAAATGCCAAATTTCATAGGTCTAGGTCAAAGGGAAGTACCCTATGAGTTTTGATTCCCTTGAGCGTGTCGAAAAATGCGTTTTTGCTGATTAAACGGTTTTTTTTGCGAAAACTTAGAAGCTTGATTCTTTCACAACTTCATGGGACCATAGACCTGAGTATACGGTTTAAATTTCAACTCGATACCTACACGTATTTCCGAAATAAAGGGTCTTGACAGACAGACGGACAGACGGACAGACAGACAGACGGACAACAAAGTGATCTTATAAGGGTTCCGTTTTTTCCTCTTGAGGTACGGAACCCTAAAAACGAATGATATTTAAAATAGTAATATTATTGCTTCAACCATAGTGTAAATAAAACATCAATACGCACGCCATCAGTTATTTCTCATAAGTTCAAGTAGGCAAGCCATAACCCGGTAAGTACCTAACAAACAACCGCTAGGTGAATAACTATATAATATTTCAAATATTATTTGAAATCCAGAATACAGAATTCTGGATTTAAAAAAGAAGGCAATTAAGTCTGCCTGCTTCGAGAATAAAAAATACTATACAATATAAAGCTGATGTTTTTAAAATGTAATGGAAATAGTTGGGATGATCTGGTTTTGAAAGCTGGTGAGTGCAAACTATACGGTACTCCTTGCACGATCCTAGCACGAGCTGCAAGCACTAATCACAGTTATGAAAGATAATTTCAACGGAGGCTTGCAATTTACACGAAAAACACATAATTGTGGTGTAAAAGCTTTATGAAAGTAAAGATAGGAGAGATCATTTCGTGAATTACTATGGAACACGATGCAGAGAAATAGGACCGAAAGACCATTGACCACTTACTGAACTTAAAGCCGAATTCACAAATTATTTCAACCAAGCTATTTTCGAAGATGACGTACTAAAAGGTCACGGCGAGGTACACAAAGGGCGATTTGTACTAAAAATTGACCAATGACAAGACAATTCGTCAATAATGACCAAAAAATAAACATACTAGTTTTATAGAGGTACTTTTTACTACGCACTTGCGAAATATAGGTACAATGGCGAGTATCTTAGGACCCACCCGAATACGTAAGCGGTGACCGCATAGCTTAACCATTTTACTGGTGTTTCACCTTCACACTTGCTAGGGTATTTACGAAGCACGTTAAATATGTTACGTATGACCCATTGAGCAGAAGCAGTGTGCGATTAAGTGTTATTGAGTACAAGTGCGCCGTAATAATATGTGCATTGTTTTGCGGTTTGTATCGGCTGGAATCTTGTGGGATTGTGGATGTTATGTATGAAGCTTTTATGAAGTGCGGTTAATAAGACCTCGAGATGGTATATCAATTAATTTTATATTGTGTCTGCAGGTATTTCCTTTACGATAACTGTCCGCATTGGTATTCGCATAAAACAAAATCGTATGTGAAGAAAACATTAGAAATCAACTGTTACAAAACATAAATTTAAAAGAAACATGCCGTAAAATTTTACAACTAACATTTGGTAATAAAACATTGTTTTTCTTTAGGTTACGTATAAAATGCGTGTAGAGTTACTATCCAATTACTTGCCGTGGTAGATCATAATTAAAATCTGATATACGTGTAACAATATTTTAGCTACGTTCTAATTCACCTTTAGTTACATCGAACGAAACTTATCGTTTTTATTTCTGTTGATACAAAACAAACGGCTTTCTTACAGTAAATATTATGTTGATACTTAAAATGACACTGAAAATATACACTAAAATATTTCTGAGGTGCATTTCTACTATGCAAGTTAAGAAAACATTTATTTTAAAACTCACTTCATGATGGCTACCAAACCAATACTATCATATAAGTTTTAACATTAAAATATTAAAATAATAGTACTACCAGTGTAAGCAAACAACGTATAATGGACAAGTTACAATGCACTTCAGTGTCATTTCCGTGAATGTTAGAAGGCTGGAATGAACTAACTCTACATATAGAGACACAACTAATAAGGCGCGAGATAAGGTAGTCACTTATATTTTTATTTTAGTCCCTGTTTAAAATAAAACTGCTCTGAAAATTAGTCTAATCGCAAGAAGCTCAAACAAGAGGTTCTGGAAACGTTCAAGTAAGGTAAACAAGCGCATCCTGAGTTTTCTCTTGTGCAAAAAACGAAAGCTAGTGATTAAATAATGCGATTAAGTTATATCACTCGCCATCTACCTATTTGATACGGACCTAAAATATCTGGACCTTTGGTCTGCGGTATAAAGCTCGATTTTCTGTCTTACCCCGCAGGCATACAAGCGTGATGGTATGTTATGGTACAATTATGGTACAATATAATATTTCATATGGATATTTGTGAGGCTCTCAGAAAGCAATATACACAGCAGTAAAATGACAGATACTGAAGTATCTCCCACATTAAAATCTTTAGATGTTTAGATACTTAGCAATAAGAATGTAACTTCTATAGAATGTGAAATTGTATTAGAAGTTCCCATAGAGTGAGAATGTAATTTTCTAAAGAAAAAAGTAAACAATGAACCCTGACTCGTTATAGTCACAGAATATTTAAGAGTTATAAAGCACGATAATATTCCATAACAGCTATAACAAAAGTAGCAATCTATATTTTTTTGCTGACAGCTATTATTTTATTTATAACTTCACTCAACTATAGAATAATAAATACATATGCAAATACATTAAAATCACAACGACGGTGAAACAACTTTACTTAGGAAAAGGTAAATTAAAACTAATTTTGAAGTAATTATTGTATCGTTTTCAGTGTTATTAAGTTATCTAATCGAAGGGAAAGTAAACTTACGCTTTTTCCTCCTTATCACACCCATTTCCTATTCCTCGCCACAAACAAGTCCTGGGTTACTTCCTGAATAGGGGAAGTTATGTCCGTAGGCGGCAGTTGATTTACCGGCTCTCGTTACGATACTATCTGTTTAGTATCGTACGTCAATCAAACCGAAGCACCGGCCGGCTATTCGCCCTAATGCATTCCGACTAGGTCATTGTCCAATTTGATAAAAAAAACAATTATTTATAATTTAACAGCCTATTAAATTAAAGTTAAACGAGATCCAAAAAAGGTATTGGTAAATGCAATAAGTGTAGGCTACAGATTTGGTACGGCAAATGAAAACAAACAAACAACAAGAGTAGTTAACACCAAACTGGGTATAACAACGCGTGTAGTGCGCGCAGCCCGGGGCGCATGCGATGACGGAATGCGCGCGCAACCACCACAAGATGTGGCGGAGGCTGTGGCGCCGGCGCCCGCGCCCGCGACCTCTCCGCCCGATTAAAAATAGAAAGTCTCAACCTGGCGCATACCGATTCCTTTATTTTTACCCTAGCGTTACCTACCCATTATCTACACCGATCCATCGCATCTACATCCGATCTCGTTACCGACACTTTCCATTCTTTGTGAGTACGTATCGATGTGATCGATTATATACCCATTTATTATTGCTATTATCACTCCTCTATTGTAAAACTTCTTCGAAAAAATTTGACGTTTCGTAATTATATACTAAGTTACTTTTATTAATGTAACTACCTAATAACGAGTTTGTTTCATTTATGCAATTTCATATTCAATTGTACAATATTTGTGCTGAACGTGATTGTTTATTTCTTCCTATTTTAGTAATTTATAGATAGATTTTATATAAAAGGAGACATTAATTTAAGTACTGAAGATATTATACAATTACGTAAATACAAGATTTTATTTTACTTTAATAGTTACTTTATTATAATAATTACTTTAACATTAGCAACGGTAAAGTATAAAATAATTAACAACGTAACCAGGCAGTCAATGCGACATTGAATGTAAAACCGAGATTATTAATGTCTAGTGTTAATAGCACTATGAAAACTTAACATCCACAGAGAGTCGTTTCAAATAAATTTCCAATATTAACTTAATTACATAAAATATGTTAAGATGGGAATTAATTACACAGCGAAACGATATAATGTTACCAGCTTATCGGAGAAAATTAGAAATCGCGGAGCAGCCGGGATATGGCTTTCAGTTAACCATAGATTATTGAACAGGACTTCAGCTTTCGAAAAGCAGTCCAACCAGCGATCTACATACAGGCAATGCGCACCTTGCAGGGTGATTAATGTATGCAAGGATGCCAATTAGATACGGCACGCGTCACAGATGTAATGGACGTTCAGACCTACTTAATATAGCACTAACAAACTTGTTCTCGAAAGGATACTTTTCTCACCGAACGTTTATGTCTCTACGTTTTCGAGTAACGGTCGTGGTGACATAGCTCTGTAAGAATTTGATGTTATTTCACGTAGGCGGATTCGACGATAAACATTTGAAAAAAAAATGCACTATTCCTGCGTTTAAATCTCAAATTTATACAAAAAATGTCGTAGAGTATTAGTATTGATATTATCGTCATTTATAATCACATCATTAATATATTGTGTTTATTTCACAACATAATTAATAGAAAAAGGATATTGTAGAGAAATACAAGCGAAAAGCAATGGAGCCAATGTAAATACTTTTAATGATAGGGGATTATGTTCTCAGGGTATCATGTTATTGATGCGCTTCAATAACTCATTTCACAGGTTCACTTTCGAGATCTGCCTGCATGAATATAAACCGCAACCGACGGATGGTTTCCTGCAAAACTGTCTAGTTCTATACCCAACAAGAACTTTTTGCATTGCCGCCATATTCATATTAAAGAAATCATAAACCTAGTATAAAATTAGAAAACTTCACGTGCATCACCATTCAAACGGATGTCCTTATAATACAAATGAAAAGATAAGATTGAGCAGGTACTTCGATAAAATACCACCGTCAAGTGGCGATTGCAAACGATATCTTTCCAAGCAAGATATTAATAGTGAGAGAAATCGAAAAAGGTTACGTATCTCTGCTAAACTCCATTGTAACAACAATAACAATTAATAAGTTCACGGGGCCAGAATATACAATAACAAGGACTTTCACGGCGTTGAATAAGACGCGGATGCACGAAGATTGATAATGCAAAAGAAAAACATGAGTGCACTACCTATAGTAATTACTGTTACAGAGAAAGGTGTTTTGTATCCAACATTATAATAACATGTACCAAATTACAATCTATGACAATTATTTATTAAGTTTCGAAAGTAAAACACGGTAATTTACGTTTCGTGTGACGTGACTGATAGATCCCTAGCTTACTAATAACATATTTTCTTTATTACTCAATCACATTCCACAATTTTCGTAATTATTTAAATTATCGTATCATTTCATAGTCTAGACTCATTATTTATAACTGGTGTTAATACTTTTTATTACGATATCAGAATTTTAAGAATCAATCAAATATTCAATTTTTTTTGTGTTATAAGTAAATTGACACTAAATCGAATAAGAAAAATCGAAATGCGATGTTATTTGAGTGAAGCTTTGAGTTCACGAGTGTCAATCGTGCTCGTCTCCTTTTCTATCAGGCATCGGTGCACGAACTCGGCTCAGACACGCGCACCCTGCCTGGCACCACATCGCCTCCTCTACTGTATTCGCTTCGCAACGAAAGCTCATCCGTTACTATTTGTTAGGGTCAAATAACCTCCAACTTAATACACTGCTCGTATTGTACTTTCTATCCGATATCGCCAACCGTTACACAACTGAGATATAGATTATGGTTTACGAACCATTTCTTATTATCTTCGTATCGAAACTGTTTATTATATAAACACCGTATCTAAATAAACTACACAAAAAGAACGCCAAGATGCGAACGTGAACTTTCAAATAAGACTATCATACATAAACATAGAAATACAAATGAAGCTTAGTGACTCACAAGATGTATGTATAATGAGAAGATAATGCGGCGACTAATCTTATTCTTATTACTAAATAAAAATTTGTAACGTATCTCTAAAACTTAGAACTCTTTTTAGTATACATAAAAGACAATAAATAGTCATCGGCCTTCTAGCTAAGCCAGTGTTCCTTTTGTGCAAATGCTAAAATGGTGACATGCAAATCTCAAAACATACCGATCATAACGGCACTGGCTGTTATTCTGCTGACATGATCCGAGTTTAAGTAAATGTAAAATATATATGTATTCCCAATCAACCCAATCTATTCTAAAATAGAAATCATAAATTTTGATGGCATGACAGCCCAGTCATTTAAATATAACATAAATATAGGATTTTTAGGAGATTAAATTTATTTTCTTATAATACGTATAGGATTAGGAGCTAACTCAATGATAGATTCGATCAAGTCAAACTTCTTACTTGCTTTAAATGTAAACTCCATGAGAGAGCACATGATGCCACGAACAGCTGATTTCGTAACCGCCATGGCAAAACTTTTAAATAATTAATTTAACACCACTGAATTTCAATATGAGTCCTTAAACCTCTACAGGTTTATAAAGTACTGAGAGAGGCCGCTAACTCAGCGGTCTGGCTCATTAGAGCGCACCAGTAAATGCGGGGAGAGTGCTGCAGCTATTGTTGTCCGTCCCTCGAGAGGGTTGGCCCACATGTCGTCCTATTTACGCACACACGCATAATAAACCTTTTGTTTATATATAGAAGTGTCGAGAAAATATTGTTTGACTTGACATTTAATTACAATCAAATTCTTACCTACTGCAATGTTTTTATCTTTTCAGTTAAGTTTAATCTTTTAGTTAGAAATCTGTAGCAAGTTATAAATAGCCTCGCTGAATTTAAATGTCGCAAACTAGTTAAGATAAACAGGTTTGCAGCTAGCTTAATGGGTAGTTAGAATATCGATACTAAGTATTCAAAACACCGTGGTGGTTAAGCTGAAAGTAAAGTATATTTTATGGCAGTTATACCTTGATACAGCGTGATATATTGCAGGTTAACGACTAGATTAGTTTCTATTCAAAACGACTTTCTACCGTGGATTTCTCTTAAGACTTAACTGTATAAAGTGTGATTTAGTTACGAATAAAATATTTCTTGAAATAATCTTAAACTGAAACGAATAACTCTAGTAGTCTTTGGGCAACGCTTTAGATTTTTTAAATCGAATTTAGTCGAAACGAGTTTCATAAATTTGTCAAGCTTGAATTATACATACCATATCCATGTACAATAGGCTCCAGTTCGCTGATTCGCACGCGTCTTGGTCCATATTTTGCGGGTAACGTGTAATGAGTATTGGGATAAATTGGTGTACCCCTTGCATGATCTTGACGACTGACAGATCGAGGTAAAGTCCCATGTAAACGAACTGACGAATCATTATACATTGAACTGTCTACATGGTCGCCAATGTGGCTCGATCGTGGTAACGATCCTTGGAGACGCATGTGCTCATCATTATACATTAAATTATTCTTTTGCTGATCATTACGACTTACAGGTCTTTGCAAAGATCCATTAATTCGAATTGAATCATCGATATAAGTGGGATTATTCCTCTGTTGATCTTGACGACTCAGAGACCGAGGCAAAGTTGAACGAAAGGACTCTCTGTCATACTCTTCATTGCCTCTTGGCTGGTCTTGTCGACTGACTGATCGAGGCAGTGATCCGTGCAATCGAATTGATGGATCATTATATACAGGTTGATACTGACCCGTATTATGCAGCTGTTGCGACTGGTAATAATACGGCTTCGTTGAGTCTGCGTAATCAATATAAGGGTTGTTTTTGTCTCTAGTACCGTTTCCATTATTCCTCGATTGTTCATAATGATTTAAAGCTTGCAAGCTTTGTGCCGGATATCCATATTGATTTGGTTGCCTGCGGTACTTGTCGAGTATATCAAAGGATCTATTGTAAGGTGCGGAGAAACGATCGGTGGCGAATATCTCGCTTACGGGCAGTCCGCTGCTATTGTTGCTTGTATTGCTACGGTTACTCCTGTTACTGCTCCTGAGGTTGTTACGACTCAGTGAACCATCTCCGCGAACGCTTAACTTGACTTCAAGTCTCTTTTTGTCTTTCATATTGTCCTATTTATTACGACTTTTTTTACGGCACTATTATCGGAACCCCTTGATTTCACTATTTATTACTTAATGTGTTCGAATCAGAAACTTCAGACATAATAACAATTTAATTATAGCTTACAATGTTATACAATGAAGTAACATATCACGCTGAAGAAAGTAAATTGCATTTACAACGATGTACATCATAAGCGATGAGATGAGTAATGATGATCGTTAATATACCTATAAGTAAATGACCACAAGCCCGAGAACAAGACCGCCTTTGTTGAAGTTAATTGAGGTTAAAATAGTTTGGATGGAACACAGCTAATCGACAAAGGTACTGTCAATTCTGTGTTGGACAATTTGACGTATAGACAAGAGATCGACGGTAAAAAATGCAAAAAAAAAGATGTAGAAAAAATTCTTAGATACGTTTACTATAAGTTAACAATAACACTATCAATTAGTTCCTTATGGAATTATACACTTCTTTTTTATGTAAATACCATGCCAGTATCACTGCACGATGATAAAATAAACAGAGACAGAAAAGAGATTCATTTAACGAATAAAAACCAACGATTTGAAATCTAAATTATAGCAAAATTACGAACGATGTTGCTTGATAAACAACTTCTTGACATGCAATATCCGTGCCCACAGAGTAAATCCGCTTTAATAAAGTTTCCAAGAACGGTAAGCCGTAGGTATCACACTAACGAAACGTAACCAATTAAGAAAACTATCGTATCAACTGTTAATTAGAACCGTTTTGATGATTACTACAAAGAGAAATAATATTGATTTAATTATATTACACACAAACAAAGACTTCCTTCTACTTGAGTGCAATGTTCAGCTACGACTGACAATGAGTTTCGATCATATAATTTATTATTATAGCTGATAAGATAAAGTAGTCAGTTCAATAACTCGTATCAACAAACATATATATTGTATAGGTGCTATACCCCAGAGGCACATAACACCTTCTATGCAACCTTAGCAAAGTTATTGTTTGCTAATGTTAAACGTATTTTTATCAACTTGTCATGCTGGCCACGTGGGTCATGAAGTACACTTTAGATACCTTAAGCGGGAAAAATACCTTGAATACAATTACGGAAAATACGTTTGGTACCTTCACTGGGTCAAGGTTACAGCTGCTCCGTTACGCATACGGTTTTGGGGAACTAGTGTTTTAATTTATTTAATTTATTATATGAATGTTATCTGTTTACTATACTCATATAAACTGACATTTACTTATGGTTAACTCTTGTTTTTGTTAGTTTGACTAGATATTGCTACGATGTATTGAAGCCATTGAAGGAAGATTAAACAGAAGCTACGTAATATACATATAGGTATGTAGTGTGTAATATAAACTTTGAACACACTAAGGTCCCAATAGTTAACAAGTTACTGTTTGTAAATCAAACATACCAATATTATCAACTGTGTGACGAAGCGCAGTGCGCAACTATACTTTATTTAACAACCCGTTCGTTGTTTGCTTAGGACCACCAAAATTGAGATATAAATTAGGTACCTACTGTTAAAGTAATACTATGGAATTAAGCTTAATAGGATTTAGAAGAGAACAGCGATAAAGCAGTAGTTTTTGTTCTATGGTAGTATGACACAGGGAAAGTGGGTACGTGTGCAACTGGGCGCGTAAGTGCAAGGTATACAGCCCGCAATTTGAGAGTAAATGGAGCAAAGCGTATTACCGCGAAGTTCCGTCAAACACTGAGATATTTTCGAAACAAAAACACAAACCACGGAGTAAGTGACGCATTTATATGTAACGATGTAACAATAACCGAGCTCGACCTTCATACACAACTTGAGCACTAGTTTCTAGAATATCATAATACAAATATATATATGTGTTTAACAATGGATAATATCAAATAAATAACTTAATCATGTAAGTCGATTAACGAACACTGTTCTTCATTTACGTAAACACAAAACTGAAGATACCAAATAATACGGAATCATTGCGTCAACGCGAATTTTCCATCGTGACGAATTTGAGCAAATAATTGAGCTTATGACTCATCCAATACCTAATGCAGGTCTCACACAAATTCGGCCCAGATCACAAATTTATATCGTTGTCTTAAAGTATGTCACGCGACTACAACACTCGAATATATTTTTTTACTGAAAAAGGTGAAATTAGCGGCAAACTCGGCGCAAGCAAGTGAAACACTGCGGGGCTTCGTTCAACGTAACGAAATGGCACGCTGAGTGTAGAAGATAAGCTGATAACATAGCGATACCGATTTTATACAACGCTAACATTGCGTATTACAGGTATGTTGCTTTATTCATGGTATGTACTTGGAAGACAAAGTGGAACACACATTTAGTTACTTAAAAAATATTGCAATGAGTTTATTCGTACCATACTTCTCCTACTTAGTTTTATCTAATTAGTCTAGATAGTGTTAAATGCCAATTAACGAGCACGCGTTTTCAAGCTAGAAAGTTATTAGACACAGTTAAATGTTTCCCACATAAAAATAAAGGTGAGACGGTGCGTTTGTGTGTGACGCGAGAGTGACAGACGGGCTCCGCTCGGTTCACGTTCGTGATTGCAAGACGACAGACTATGGTCACGAACGTGTGAAATAATGTCGCAACTATCGAATATCTCAAAGAAAGATCGTGCACCATCAGTGTTGTGATCTATAATATCGCCTAATATACTTTTTTATTTGCTTAAATGCCTAGAATATTAGGGTGCAACTTACCGTCATGAACATCGTCAGCGGCTTCTTCTTCATCAGTCTTCGGCTCTTCTTGTTGCTCTCTTTTTTTAATTGCCTGCGAAAGAATGGATTATTAGAACTGCAGATTTGTTTAATTAAGTTAAAAGGTAAACAGGCAACAGAAGACAAAAAGCCAAACTTATTACAGCTAGTAGGGAAGTTACTTAAATGTCGCATAACACTACATGCCAGTGAAATGGTATGATCGTGACTCGACAATACACAAGCGAAGCAAGCTAAACCAAATTCAGTGGAATCTAAATTGAAATCTTTCGCTAAATGTCTTTCTATCTTGCATACGCATCTCACCCGGGCAAGCCATCCTCCTGCCGCTTTCAAGCACCTCATTTTAATTTATACCAATAAGGGGCACTTAGGAAATTGCCCGGTATTTGTTGGTGATTTATTTAACACTACACTTGTATTGAGAAAGCGGCACTTCACTTATCGATTAATCGCGGTACACGAAGCATTTTTACAAGCAGCGCGGTATAAGGCACTCATTTCTGCGAGCCTCGCGGAGGGTCTACTGAGAGCGATGTGGTCGAGGGCCCGCGCGCATCAGCCCGTAACAGCCGCGGTATTCCAACAATTACCCACGGTTGGGTCGTGCTTACAGAAACGGAGCGATTCACCGGCAGATTTATTACTTATTTACACACTCAATGCGATTTTATCAGATTCCTTACTAGGATGTAAAAGTAGACTTTTAAACTAGTTTTAAGATATTAATTTTGAGTATTAATTGTGAGTGGAGTGTTAATACTCGCCCTAGTGATCGTTTTATGTTAATATGTTCACAGAGTACGGGTGCGATGCGAAAGAGATCTCACGACGCTATTGTTTCTGCTATTCTCTGGTGAACAAGAAATTTCGACGCGGACCGTGCGTCAGCTTTTACCCTTTCGCGTTATTGTATAGTCCGCAATTTAGATGCCATTGTGATGCGCAGCACGATTGCACGATAGCAGTGTATTTAATTGATGAGCGATCAAGTATAAGATTATATCTATCTACAAATAATATCATCACTAACTGAATCATGTATACTGTAGAAAAATTATAGATAGCTAGGCCATTTATAAAACTGTATTCAAATTATCCGTAGCAAAGCTTTCACTTACGTTATTATTTTTATTATCATTGAACGTCTGTCAGATAAAACAAAATTGATAATTTAAGAAGGAAGTAAATTCACTGAATATAGTACCTATACAGTACGTTTCACTTAGGTACGTAGATATTATATTATTGGAGTTATGGTCATATTTCAAATGGCTTTTCAATATGAAGATTCATTAACTGTTAAACTATAAAGGGCAAAAACGATTACTACCTACTACTATTTTAAACAAGAGCTGTCAAAATTCCCTTACTTATATTGGAAACTAATTCAAGATAAATATAATTTTACTATATGTTATTTAAAAACAAAAATAAATAAAAAAGGCTAAAATTGGCAGACGAGAACGATTTTCGCCAAGTTTATTTATATGACACAGTATGTCTGTCTCATATCGAATAAAACTTTCCATCCCTTGGCTTTCGTCCTTGGGACCGTGGGATTCGTAAACGCCCCAATCGGTTCTGTCCCAGCGCCACCGCTGGACAACAGCTCTTAAATGCACTGTTCAGACGGCGGACTTTGAGTTTAATTTGCTAAGTTCCTCTCCCTTTAGGCGAAACCTAGATGTGATTATGATATACCCACATATTTAACAGATTATTACTTCTTAGAATTTTCTGTATAATATAATATTAGGATTAAATCACTTCCAGGACAAAAACAAGGCTACAACTCTTAGATACTGTCAATCCTGTTATCAATATCACACTTATATTTTATCATGCACTACTTAATACGTTTTTATTTATCTGATACGTATAGTTATTAATACGAAGCGGATAAATATAAAACTGTAGCCAAAACGAATGGTCCTATATTTAGAAAAACATACACACTGTCTTCTATACTGAACACCAAGGAAATAAGGTGAATTGTCAAAATGAAATACAACATTGAGGGATAATGTTTATACTGAGATAACGTATACATCATGCATGAATGAGCGAATTTACACAGTATTGTGAATTTAATTAGAACGAAGGTCTAGGATGATCAAACATCAATGCAAGTACTAGAAATGAAGCAAGATACTAATTATAACATAACACGTTAAGGCAAAGGACTATACACTACAATAAACATACATGGTGCTATTAAAACAAGTAATTATGATTGCCAATATAGTACACACAATATATTGTTAAAATAATGGTTTATTAATCCCCATAGTCTAAAATATTTATTAGTAAACATGCAATCAGAAAATGTTAAATGTTTTGCTGTTATGGATAACATTAATAAAAAGATAACTGGACTCCAGTTTGCATGTGGTGGTTACAAGTATACAGTCTATCTGGTCATAAATGCAATATATAAAAAGAGAAAATCTCAATTCAAAACTCGTTCAAATTGCTAATTAATATTTTACTGAAATATGGGTTAAGAATATTTAATCATAAGAAGGTATTCAATTTATTTTTCTTACGCAGCATTTACTAATAGATTTAATAACGTATAACCTGTAAGATCTAAGTTGTTTGTTTTTAATAAATCCTTGCTGTTATAACTTAAAACCACCACTATATAGGCTGATGCCCTCGCTTAGCCCGAGTTTTTTGTAAATTGTATAATACCGATTCATGACAATGGTAATCGTAATCGTATATCCATTATTTTGTACTTTTATATATTTCCTTAAAAATAGTCGTTACAGCTGGCACTTCTATAATAGCTCTGTGTAAACGTTAAAATAATTAATTTTAGGCTTTAATTCTAGAAATAAAAATAAATGAATTGTGAAAAAGATAAAATCATTGTAACGATTACTGTTGCCATGTGACCCTAAGGTGACAATCGACGAATTACCACAAAAAATTACAGGCTAAGCGAGAAGATCACTGAATATACCTAGCACCACCCAACCAAGCAAAACTAGACAGTCAATAGGTTGTAAGTACATAAAAGACAATGCATTAGGAAGACGGTAGCAGCACCTGCGCAATAAGGTCTCGCGCACGCCTCGCGTCGATCTGATTGACGCGTTTGTTCTTGAGGTGGTGTGGGGTGTCGCGCCGGTGCAAGCGGCCCGCCTGCACGGGGGCTCCGCGCTCCTCCACCGTAGCGCGCCACGCCACCCGCCGTGGACGCTACCCGCACCACCACCGACACACACCCGTGTATACATATACCATACAGTCATATCTCGAAGCAATATACGCTATTGAACCAAAGCTCGAGCAGTGGTCGAGCATCACATCTACTCATGTAATCGAGGAATTTCATCGTAAAACCTCTAACTTCGTCTTCCAGCTAATATGAATTATTTACATGTCCACCTATTCTTTGGCGAGTGTAGGGTGATATTGATGACTGTAATAGGCGCTCATCGCTGGCATAACAATTATTAGACTATTTTGCGATTTCGGGATATGACTGTATTTGTATCAGAATCCTTCCCAGTGTAAGTGTGTGGGAATGTGAAAATGTATGCTAATGAAATTTGATATTATCATTTGTTACTACTTACTGGTGGGTATATAAGGCATTAATATTTATTTCTGGATCATTTAGGAAATGTTGTTCCTAAACGATCCAGGTCCAATAATGAATTTTTCATTTGCATATTTTTCAGTTGTCATTAATATCATAATATATTTTAAATCAGTAAATCTCCTATCTACCTTATGCTAGATAGTTAATTTGTTATTTAATTATTTTAATATGTATTATAAAATAATTATAAAATTGTTAATAATTGTCTTTTCTCCTATGTTAATTTAATGCGATTAGAGAATCGGGTCAGTACTTATGTTGCAGGTAGCATAAGGACAGTTAATACATATTTCCTCTAAGTAGACATGTTAATCCCAAGAAGCAGAATAGTGGTATACTTTTCCCTAAGCGAAGCTATATTTTTTGTAAATAACACTTAGTCACTATTAACTAGTCCCGTATCAAGTGGCATGAATTACTTATACCGTCATACATACATTATAGTCGTACTTTTATGAAAAAAAAAGTTGTAGAAAGTGACTTTGTTAATTAGGTGGCTAAAATCTTCCGAAAATGCTCGATTTTCTTACTCTATTTTGGATGTAATCCCAAGAAAATCGATTATAATTTACTTCTCAGACAGAAAAAACGAAGTAATAAATCGACTAAACTTGTAGTCGACTAAATATTAGTACGAAGATAAGTTATAAAGTCTCACCTCTAGTTCGTCTGAATCGTCATTCTCGTCGTTTTCACCTTCAGACGATTCTCGATCTCCAGCCGTCTGGGTGTCGCTGTCTTCTTCTTTCGTCAATTCGGGAACTGGCTGTGGTGGGTGTATTACCTGTAACCGTAACTTAGGTTAGTATACCGATATACGATATAATCTAATTACTTAAAAGTAAGTACATTAACTAGGTAACCTAAACCTAACCTAAAGTTCGTATATGTAATATATATTTATTAAAAAAATATATAATTCTAATATATAAAGTACTTTCTAGAACATCTAGTCAAATAGATGAAATCATATATTTTATTTCTGTAAGTAGATCTTTTGAAGTCACTTTTACAAATTAAAACAATTGCAAAACTAAAACGATTGTATCTTATCTAATATATAAAATTCTCGTGTCACAGTTTTCGTTGCCATACTCCTCCGAAACGGCTTGACCGATTTTGATGAAATTTTTTGTGCTTATCCGGTATCTATGAGAATCGGCCAACATCTATTTTTCATCCCCCTAAAAGTTAGGGGTAGTCCACCAACCCCTATAATGTGGCAAAACAACGTTTGCTGGGTCAGCTAGTCATACTATAAATGCCAAAGTATGTCTTGTGTCCCCTTCCCGGTTTAAACGCAGAAACGATTTAGATGCACTTTGGTATGGAGATAGTTTTAAACCCAGAAGGACATAGGGTAGTTTTTATCCTAGAAATCATCTTTAAAAGGGTGAAAAGAGGAGGGGGAAGTGCGGAATCGTATGGTATATTGCTAATTTCTTCAAAAATATATAAATAAATTATTACTAATCCTATGTAGACAAAGTCGCGGGCAAAAGCTAGTGTTTTATAAAGTTACTTTTCAGAAAATTTCTACGTCATTAAATAAATAAATAAATATTTCGGGACATTATTACGCAGCGCCATCTAGTTCCGTGCTCACACAACCATTTTGTCCCTACCGGGGTTCGAACCCAGGACCCATAGCACAGCAGGCAGCGTTAACTTCCGCTGAGCTAAACGGGTCGTCATTAGATCAATACGATTAGTTATTATATGCTTAATTATAGTAATGTACTTTACAGCAAAATTTCTATTTTAGAAATACTTGTAAGGAGAGGAAGTCGTTAATTGGAAGTAAACAGATTAGGTACAACGTGCTCCTGTTCCGTATTGACGAACCGTTAGAAGCTATCGCCATAATATTAATCAACCCGTGTTTAAATACACTCACAGCAACTTCTGGGTTTAATGTCCACGCATATAGGGAAAAGTGGTAGACGCAATTTAAAATGAAAAACATTCAATACATTATTTTGCAACGACTTTAAAAAATAAAGTCAACTGCCTCGTTCGTCTAATGGTCGTAAGTGAGACTGCTGAGCTATAGTCTAGGGTTTTGGGTTCGATTCCCAGACTAAGCAAAATGTTATCGGGTTTTTCTATGAAATTGTCAGTAGCTCGGAGTTTGGATTTGGACCCAGTTGATGGCAATAGGCTTGCCTCCTATTACATAGAACCTAAAACATACCGGCGAAATGTGGGTGTAAACTAGTACACAGCTGCCTATCCTATATCCTATGTTTATGTCAACTTTTGCATTGGATGTTTATTATTAAGTAAAAGTCAAAGTGTTTTGATTGGGACGGAACTTAACAATATCTCCAACATTAACAAAAAAACTAGAACAATATCTATCTTTCTCAACATCCTCGGTTCATAATATGTAGAGCAGTTGGAAGTAGTAAATGTAATAAGGAAGTCAATAACTTACTTCAATCGTTTCCACCGGCACTTGAGTGACTTCAGGCGGCGACATTGATATCCCGTTGGTTGTCGGCGGCTCTTGTTTTGCTGCTTGTTGATTCGCAGCCTCTGGTGACCGTCCGGCAAGAAGTTTTTGTGCCTTCGCCTTCAAATCTTTCGGGTGAGGTGTGTTTTGACGAACAAACGGAGTCTGTAAAAATATATATATATTAGACGGTGCAGCCAAGTTTGGTTCCTCCCATATTCAATTATCACTAAGGGCGTGAGAAACGAAACATGCTCATGCTTAGTATTATAATAAAAAATTATATTAAATATAAGCTTTAATTTTTTTCGTATATTCATAATAAGAAAGTGTTAGTAAATTTTAATAAAAAAAAGCATTATAAATTATTTTTAAATGTAGCCAAATTAAGAGCCTTTGATAATAATAATTCGTAGTATGCTAAATATAATTGAAGTAAAAAGATGTATTTAATAAAAAACTGCAAATAATGCAAGTGCTAATGATATGAAGACAAGTGTTTACGAAACAAGCTAGTGTGTATTCATAATTTTATCATGTGTTAATATTAATTAACATAATAATACAAAGACTGTTAGTATACCGGTAAAGGTTCAGATTAAATGTGACATAGTTTAAAACCACTTGTACAACGTTTAAATGTAAAGTGATTAAAATCTATACTATTAGGAAACTCGTCAATGAACTGAAGACACTCAAAGTCGAAACCCAATTACGGTTAAAAACTTGCTGGAAGTACCGAAAAAAAATTATAATTGTCACTTAACCTATTAACCGCATAATGTCGCAATATGTGAGACGAAACGAAATGATTCACAGGATATGATATCACACATAGTCTCTCCTTCGTGCCACTAAGACGTTTGTCGCTGGTATAAAGCTAATCTACTTTAAGTGCATATCAAATATTGTGCGTAATGACGAATAACTTGAAGGGATATTTTTAAAACAGGTGGCATTTTTAATTATTATTTTTTTGTTTATTAGGTATAGTTAAGACTTTTTAAAAAGTCTGAATACTGAGGCGCCCGCTTGCCCCGTTAATATTTTTTTAGGATGTTGCATGTTCTAAAATTAACTTGAGTGATCATTGAGCGGTTATATTAAAAATCTCCATAATCGCTCTATAGTATAATACCAATATCCGTGACTGTCAAAACATTTTTTTTTTCAACTTATATAATGATTTGTGTATATGCTTACATTTTACTATGAAAGTGTTATTATGGTAATTGTCGTGAGTACAGTTTTCTTAACAAAAAATAGTTATTGATGTCCAATTTATAAATAAATTCAGCGGAATAAGAATGCATCTTAACCTAAAAAATGCTTTGATAAAAATATCATTCCATGCTAGGACGACAGGTTTGGTTAGTGTTGCGTAACAGTGTTGAACCGTCTATTGGGTATGTGTGTAAGTCGAATAAACGCATAAAAACTGACATGTGTTTGCAAGTAAGAACAACGCTATTTATCTATGCATTAGTCTACTTCCAAAGAAAACAAACTATTATCTAAATACTGACAGAGCAAGAGGCTTAGTGGCGGACAGCGCATACTGAACTCGTTGGAAGTGCATTCACAATTTTTATATATTTTTGTGTAATTTATTGTTGGTTTCACTCCGGATATAAACAAAATGGTCATATTTACCTGTGTATTTTTTTTGTTAACCAGGTTGATATAGAATTACTTGACTATGGTTGCAATAATGTCAATGAAAAATGACATTAAAGTGTGCTTTAAAAGTTTTCTATCATTATATATACTATAGATTAAATGTTAAAAGCAAAATATTCTTTATCAGTTCTTATGTAATGAAATTGTGTACGCAATGCGGTATTTAAATATACAGCAAAATATTT
Source organism: Craniophora ligustri (assembly GCA_905163465.1). Lineage (NCBI taxonomy): Eukaryota > Metazoa > Arthropoda > Insecta > Lepidoptera > Noctuidae > Craniophora > Craniophora ligustri. The sequence goes on along the minus strand of LR990965.1, from coordinate 7,600,326 downwards.
CGTATAGCATAAGACAGCATTTTTTTATCATCGTTATTTGTGAATGCACCCCTAGAGACGCTTGGCCGCATACCTCCGTGAGGTTAGTTATAGAGGAGGAGAGTCGTTGCAGGGAACTTCTCCGCTGTGTGGTGACTAGCTTGCGAACTACGTTTATAGGCCGCCTGAAGGCAAGCATCGACTGTTGTGTGAAGAACGAGTCGGAAGGCGTCCCGTCCTCACTGTCCTCCTGAATCGATGAAACCTTAAAATCAGAATTTTTGTTCCAGGCACACTTCACCATCGACATCATCAACTAAATTGATCTTCTGTCACAAAATTATTCTACATACGTTCCAGGTTCTTTAGTTTTTATGTACAAATAATAATTTATTAAACATATTTTTCAACAATACAATAAAATAATCATTTACCTGCACGGTGTACTATTTTTTATTTTTGTACTTATTTATACAGTAAATGTAACAATATACAGGAAATCATATTCTTGCAATCGATTTCACGATTTGTTACTAACCCGTATTTTAAGCTTACTAAATATTATCAAACATGAAATTACATATTTTTACGTAGTTTCTAAACAAACGAAATAAATCTTAATTATAGTAATGTAAAGCTGTTTCGATACAGCTGCTTCGATTACTAATACTTATGAAAGATTCAAGAAGATTATTTAGAACATTAACATATAAACTTTTTATTATTTTTTCTTATTAGTTTACCATCTGTAATACAATCTTCGTTGCTTAGATCGGAACTAGATGGCACTATATCATTAAGTGCTTTTTATTTATCTACATTATGCAGACCTTTGCCAATAATATCCACAAAATTGGCTAAAGCTATGAATATCTATCTATTATGTAATATAGACGAATATCACGTAATCTAGTCTACATTTTTATACCAAAAAAACATTTTCAACCTTAAAAAAAATACAGTTCTACAGTGCGGCCCTTTCGGTTGATATTTGAGGTAGGTAAGTATTTTCTACTTTAAAAATTCGAAATTAGACAACTCTGTATAATGTTATAAATTATAATATATGCATATACATACATATATAAAATATTATATATAAAATATATCGATTTGAGAACCTTTTTCGTTGGTTTAAGAATTAAGAAACTTTAATGAACTTTGTTTCAGAAAATATTAAGGTGTAACCAAATAAAACATGCTAACAAAATAAAAGAAAAAGAGTAATTAAAAGTTTATTATAAATTTAATAAACATGGTAAGTATTAGTATCCGCTTAACTAAATAATACTGAAATTAATCAAGCAAACTTAAATAAAATAAGATCTTTAGACGCCACAAACCTTTCTTTAGGAATATTTCTACCTCTTTACAGGTAGGCAAATTTGTATTATACAAATAACAAAAACATGCTAAATATAAAGCGTTTATACATAATTACAAGTAATAGTGATTTGTGTGACTGAGATTATTCTAAAGCTACAAGTATCGTACTCAGCGCTAAATAAGCTCTGTGACGAGAGCAAGTCTCAAGTACTCGTGTTCTGAACCAAGAGCCTACTTTCCTCCACCTTCCTCTTAGTGTGGCACCAGCATTGTGAAAGCATAAAGGCACATTATAATGTTTGTGACCGTACTTAGTGCTAAATTCCCCATTATGTTTGTGAGTATACCGTTTTCTAGTAATGTAAAACAAGTTACAACAGCAAAGGCTCACCTCTTTCAGTTCAGGCATATCTTCAGTGAACTTAACGGAGTGCGTGCGTGAATTCTCCTTTTGTTCCCAGTTTTCGTCGTCGGAATCTCGATCGCGAGATATACTCGATTCTGTAGAATCAATTCAGTTAGTAAAATGTGTCAAAGGATGTTAGTCAAAGTGTCAAATTTGGGTAAGAGAAAATAATATGTCAGAGGACACTAAGAATTTTCAAGACATATTTAGGTACTAATAATAATTTACTATGTATAATGAAAATGATATTCCAATGTAGTTAAACCAAAATACAATGACTGAGGACAAACACAACACAGCAGCGATGCGTCACACACCAAATAAACATTGAAAGCCAAATCCTTAAATGTAATGCAAGTCCCAAACATTGGGTAAAAAATAAAAAAAACACCTATATCAATGATTGATTAATGATAGTATCGTAATGTTGATTACAGCTTTCGTTTAAACCTCAAAACCAAATAATATTCATGAAGGAAAATATGTAGGTATATAATACATAAAATAGTTAAAAGGTATTATAAACACTACAGTTCTATTCAGTGCAGTGCTACAGCATGATGACCATGAATTGCGTAGTGTCGTAAAAAATAACAGTGCAAAATTGTCGTTGTAATAATAATAGAGTATCTTCATTTCAACCTTGATAACGTAGCGCGTCCGTGATAGTAAAAAGTGGCGCGAGGATTTTTATTTACTCAGCTATTTCCGACAAACATTTATCTCCTTACAGTTATTTGTTTTTATAGAAAAATACGTGTTATCTCTGAGCTGTATTGTGCTGTGACGGGAATGCGAGCCAAATTAATGTTTTTTTTATTTGATTCACTAATTATTCTAAATTAAATAATAATCGCGCAAATAACAAAACTGATATTGATAAATATTTTGTAAAACACTCAGTTCATTAACGTATAATTGGACGCCCTGGCCTGCATTTTTTTATAGTAGGCTTATGTTGATCCTAAGGTGTTTGGATTTTTATTTTCCGAAATACTGCATACATAAATGTATTAGTATTTGAATTTAGGCGCGCATACGGGAACAGCCATATTGCTAGTATATGTAAAAGTATGAAATTCCTAAGAATAATCTGGTAATAATTACCTGTGATACACAAATATTTCAAAAAGAACGAACAAATTAGTAATTGTCAATAACGGAGAGATTTTTGCGCGATTTCTATTATTTTTGAACCAACTCAATGTAAACGACTATAAAAAAAATTTGGTAAATTAAGCGAAGACATCCCCTTAAAATCACATTCTAATCGGAAATAGGCGTTTAACTCTATTAAATTTTACAATCAAATGGACGCGGATATCGTTTCAAAGCATATATTCTTAATACATATTCTAATGTGAACCTTACCTCTTCTATCTAGCTCTTGCGATTGTGAATTAAATCTGTGATCCCTGTACCAGTGTCCACTGCCGACCTCTGACGTGTGTTCCAGCTCTATTCGTGTGTGACAAGTGCATTTAGTATATTTACACAGCAAAAACAAAACAAGAACAGTCAGAGACAGTTCACAATACCTCGTAATAAATGCGAAAAATGTCAAGTTTATGATAACAAGAATTGCAATCATGAATCATTGTATTTCAGTTTAAAGTTAAGCAATGGATCCGCAATTCGATCTCTGATTGAATATTTTTGTATTACATAATAGGACGATCAACATTCAATTTACAATGGCTCATTATGATAACAAAAATTCAATTGTCATTCAGATCTAATATAGATACGGGTCCAAGATTAAAACAAACGGTTTATGAGTTTTATGACCCCTGCCGTCCCTGCTCCTTATAAACTTTGCGACTTCTTGGGTGTCCCTTTTAATTATAGTTTGGTGACAGGTTATAGAAGGACCATAGTGTAGGGTATTTTTATCGTAAGTATAAGCAACCTTCTACGATTTCATTGGAATAGGTATTTGGACAAGACGCAACACATTTTTTTTTCTTTCAATATATTTTGTAGAATTGGTAATTTTTTATTGCGAATGTATACGACAATTACAAGGATATGAGTAGGCTAGCTAGGGTATGAGTAGGTTGTAAAAGAGGAGTGAAATTCAAAAAAGATTCATTTCAATTCTTGTACATAAAGATTTGTGAACTGTCTACTAATGTTGCATAATTAAATAAAAGCACGAAAAGCAAAGGCAAAGACGACATTTAAGTTCGTATCAAAATGCTAACATAAAAGCAAACACACAGTAATATGGTATTAATAATAATTCTTGACTATGTCATATCAATAGGGATAATATTATTAATTTACTATACTGCATTTGCTAACAATACGTTTTCAATAACACTATGAAAATATAAACTATTAGTAAAGAACAAGGTAAAAATAACTTAAATAGTAAACCATTGTAGTTTTAAAATCAAAACATAGGTATAAAATGAAATGCAAACTGATTTTTAGTCGACTTAAAAATCTCATCACAAATTGCAAGCTTGTGAAAAAACCAGTGTGGAAAGGCAAAGATGATAATATGATTAATAACCTAAACACTAATATTTCTACTGACAGGACACCAGAAGCAGAACAACAAAACAAGGGCGCATTCATACCTGGTTGTTGAGTATAACTAAGTTGAGGTAGCAAGAAGCAAGTTAGAACATTCTCCCCTGTAGTTTCGTCCCTATCCGTTTGGAAGGTCAGTAGTGGCTGCGCTTGATTCTCTGATAGCCACACCGCTTTAAGTTCTAAGTTCACCAATGTGTAAGGTAAGTACTGTAACCTGGAATACAACAAAGAACCGTGTTATTTTACATCTTATAGCATAACATACCAGCACGAATATACACGCAACGATCAGCAGGGATGTACTATTACGTATACCGACATTTGGCCGCAATGATTTCGGTTATGGCAAGAACATTGCCATCATTTAAAGAACCCGAGCTGCTATTAAGAATTCCTTAACAGAAGAAACCCAATAACACTTTATTCCACCTGGGAGTCGAACTCAGGACCTCATGGCCGACATGCTTGCAATAAGTAAAAACAATGAGATAGTCTTTTATATTTTAATAATTTTAACTCATGTACTGCAAGATGTTTAGCCAATTATATAATTAAAATTTGTGTGTAAGCTTATGAACATAATTAAACATTTCAATGTCATAATACTTATTATCTTTATCAACAACAAAAACAAAACAATGTTACATAAACATATTTGTATGTAGATGTATCGTAGCTTAATCCACTTAGTTTATGGATATATTGTACATAGTTTATCGATGTGATTCAACTCACCTATTCCCGCTAACATCCAACACATGCAGCGATTTACAATTTCCAAGTTCATTTGGCAATCTAGTAAGTTTGTTGTCTCTTAAGCACAAGACACCGAGTAATGTCATATTACCAATCTCTAACGGTATTTCAGCCAATGTATTCCTATCTACATTCAGTACAGTCAACTCATTGAGATTCCCTATCGACTTAGGCAGCTCCATTAAAAAATTCTCCGTTAATATAAGCTCTTGTAGATTTGTACACCTGGAAGAGAAATACGAAATCATTAGCGTTATAAATAGCTCAAGATAAACTAACAAAATGAAATATATCTTAAACAGTGCGATATACTAACCTTCCTACATTTTCGTTTAATGTATGTAATCTATTTTGGTCCAACTTCAGTATAGCTAACTTGGATAAATCTCCGGTACCATCAGGTACAGTTTCGAGCATGTTTTGGGAGAGATGTAAGTCGGTTAAGGAGCTGAGGCCTCCTATTTCTTCTGGAATTTTCTCTAGTTTGTTTTCACTCACATCTAGACATATTAGTGCCTTCAAATTGCCAATTTCTGGTGGCAAATACTGCAGTTTGTTGTGATCCAGCCATAACTCTTCCAGCGCGGGCAGCTCACCGATGAAACCCGGCTGAAATTGAAATCACAACATCATTTAATTTGAAATCGGGCGTAACCAATAGGGCATTGTATTACAAAATGTGTAAATAACTTACCAACTCCTCGATGTCATTGTCACCGAGATCCAGCCTCTGTAGTCTCGTAAGATTTTTCAAAGACTCTGGCAGTGACTTCAGTAAATTTTCTCTCAGCTCTAGGGACTGCAGCGAGATCAAACTGAAAAGACAAAAACATTTATTTTAAATCGTTTAGAAGGACATCAAGGGGAAGGCATTAATTTAATAGCATGTAACCTTCGCTACCCAACAATTCTAACATGATGATTTGATGAGACAATTCAACGAGGTGGAAACACAATAGAACGAATATCACAGTAACAACGACTCAACAACTCCTACTGCATTTCGTTGCAAGGTTAATTTAACTCTAATCACGTTTTATCTTTGACAAATTCCTGAAATTAAATCAGATCATTTTATCCACTTAGAATTATTTTTGACCATCTGGATGATAGAACTTCGGTACATCGTCGTGGCATTCATCCATAGTAAATAAACGGTGTTTTGTTTAGTATCAAAACCATTAATACAATTTAATATCGCAGTAATAAAACTAACAATAAACGTAAACTAAATTTATTTTCATCCAGCAAAATTAAATTACGTTTAGGAAGTAAACTGTAATAAGTGTTCCGTAATATCCGCACAAGGAGTCCTTACATCACATAAAAATGAAATTAAGTTTTCTCCAGACTTCGCAAAAGCAATAAAAATGTAATGAAATGAAGACTTACAAAATTGCGATTTGTGAGCTCCTATTTACAGCCCATTGTGAGCAAGTCGCTAGAGTATATCGCATTTGCCTATCTTACAGCATAACATATTAAGTAATTAGTTAATATTTCCTTATGTTCCTGTTCGTATTTTTTTTCTACTTACGAAAGTTATTTAGCTAATTAATTGTCTTTATTTACTAGTATTTAGTAGTATATACAAAATACATTATTAAAAGTTCTACTGTTTACATCGTTTACCGTACCGTTCACTAGCTTGACAATGAGATGATAAACTTGAGCAATTGAACCTTCACTAGTATCATTACTAGTGAAGGTTCAATTGCTCAAGTTTATGGTCATCCATTCTAGAGGATGTCACCGCGATTATCTAGAAGATGATTATAATTATTCTTAGATAACAATCTGGTTGAGCGTTTTAGCAAAATATTCTAGTGAGCAATTTCCTATGACCCATTTGTATTAATATAATATTTTTACAACAACTAATATTTATTACCACAGAGGAAATTCGACAACAACAATAACAATGATTATCTGTTGCAATGGCTTTCAGTGAATGTTTCGGATATAATCAATAGTTCATCGATACTTATATAACAATATTAAAGCGGAACAGAAAGTAAGTTGTGTAGCGGCAATCGTAACCAGAGAGAACCGGTGGTTGGTTCAAATGCCAAAATATAAATAATACAGTCTGTACAATATCTGATTCAAGTTTCACGCAAACTGATTACAAACCAGTCTGACATGCACGAAAGATACCTAGGTAGCCAAGGAAACGGAATTCATATCGGAGGTGGCACGTGAAGCCACGACAGAGTAACTGACACGTACGGTTTAAAATTTAAATGGATAAGTCTAGCCGGTTTCAAAGCATTTAACACTGCATAGGTTTTTAAGTTCCAAGTCTCACCAACCGACAGAAAATTATCCTGTTAGGAATGTGGAGGAAACCTTTTAGCGAGTGACATGTTATTAACTTTAGAACCGGTTTTTAATTGCATTCGATTCAACAACATAGCGCTTTATTTATTTATAAAGTAAACAGCCAGTTATTTACAATTTAATTTGTAAGGGAGTCTAGGGGTCGTCAAAGATAACTTGATTCATGTATGTTTCATGTTGCGATTTTCTATGTAAAATTTATCACCGTCACCATATTTATACATTAAAAGATAGGTAGAAGAACAACAAGCAGCAGCAGCAGCAGCAGCAGCAGCATCATCATCATCATCATCATCATATCAACTAGATAACATCCACTGCTGGACACAAGCCTTCCTCAAGGGCAATTAAAGCAAACAAGCAAGCATAATTATATTTTATTTCTATGTCGTGTTCTTTCAAAAAACTGTTGCACTGACGTAGCCGCCACGACAAGTTTCTTGGAAATAAATAAGTTTCATAACAGTAAAGAATTTACTTTTGGCGTATTTGTAAAGCATACTAAAGTTTGGAGTATCGCAAATGCGCCGAGAAATATATGCTTCACAATCCTTGGCTGAGATTAGGTAATTGGCTGATGTTACGGTGTTATGAAAAAGCCCTATTGTTGACTGATAATAGGCGAGCACACGTCATGTTTGTTTAGAGCCTTGAGGCCGCATTCCATAGACGATGTCAAAGTACTTAGCGTTGGTTTTGTACAACAACCATCGTGTCCTGACTCATTCTTTAGTCCGCTTATGTATATACACAAGTAATTAGAATATTGAGTAAATATCAAATCCATGTACGTTTCACTAATCATGGTACGTTGTTCGTGACCTGAATCCAGAAATAGTGTTATAATGAACTTATATGTATAATTGTAATAAATTATTATGTTAAACCACAATTATAACAAAAACGTTTAAAGGTAATAAAAAATAAGGTTTATTATAATAATAAAAGTGATCTTCAAAGAGACTCTTGACTTAATAAACACGTAATGTGTAAATTAAATCGTAAAGGAAAACATTAATCTGTTTGATATAAAGCAACACAGAACAGCAATAATAATAATAAAGTAATAACGTGTACATTGACATGTATCGTTAGGTTACATGCTTTTAACGGCACAGCTACTTTGATGACGCTGAGATATGTTACGTATGTATGTGTATTTACTTATTTTTAATACTTTAGGTAAGGTTCAAAGTTTAGTGGGTATTTTCAGTAACATGTTAGAATAGAACTCACAAAGACTGACTGCCGCTGACATGTGTCACACGTCGTATGGTCTGGAGTTAAATAGGTTTTTACCGTAATACAATAATACTCAAAATGCCCCACATATTTTAAGAATATTTACTGTTATAAATAAATACCTACTTCGTGATGAGGTATTTCAGTTCATCCAAGGATTACTACGGCCGATTTTTCAGTGAAATACTATAGGAACTACAAATAATTTTGTATTGGGCGACCAAAAATTGGGACGTCGATAAAGTAACACAGTAGCTTTTAGGTCATGAACTTAATTTTAATGAACTTGCACGGCTTTGTAAACATATATATTGAACGTTCCATTAACGCCCCTTAAAAGCTGTTTCAGACTAATTGATTTTATAAAAGCTATCAATCAATTGCAAGATATTTGTTACCCTGATATTGGTTTAAATTAACCATCAGGCTAACTGCATATATGCGCATAAGTAGAGCCGGTAGAGCTCACTGTCAAGCAACGGCATTAGTCATAAACATTACGCGTACGGTACAGTCACTGGACGGTGACGATCGTATAAATCATGGAGCAGGGTAAGTGTCAACTTACATGAGCCACTAGTACGTAGAATTTCATTATTGTAATAATTAAATACACGAACATAATAAAATCAAGATCTATTTATATCCGAATATTTAGCAATAAAACTCAGATCGGCTATTTGTTGTGTTCTTCAGGCCAGTATTGTGCCATATTTACCAGACTAAACGCTTTACGTGAGACACAAAAGTAGAATCAGTAAAGCTTTTCTCTACATAATCTCAGAACAATGGCATTACCAACCGTTACACAATGGAAAGTACTTATACATATAGAAAGGAAAAAATGTATTGACAAAAAGAACGTGAAACAAGTTTACTGATGTATTATATATTTGTATGGACGTAAATAGGAGGTCACTTTAAGAGCCGACCATAGCTTTCCAGTTCAACTTTCGCTTTCGCTTTGAGCTCAAACAAAGCTTGGTCATACAATTTGTTAGTACAACTAAACTCGTGACTCCTGCCATCAATTTATAAACTTTCACGACTACAAAAGCGCTGATAAATAAAAAGAGACTAAGCTTAAATCTACATGCAAACGCAATAAAGGCCCTATCTGCGTTGTTAATGGACTGAATTTGCAACACCGTTATGTAACCTGTTAGGGAATTATTTAGTGGAATAAAAACAGTAACTCGAATTCACGAAGAGATACTGATGAGAATATTAAATGTATTTCGTTCGTTTTTACAACAGGAGACAGACATCAAAAATCCGTTGAAAAATTTAAGTGTCCTGAAAAAATTTAATTGCATAACCTGAATGATAAAAAATATGTATATTTAGTTAAAAGCTATCGAAATTTTTAACTAAATCACACTCAAAAATGATGCCTGAGGTCACAAATACGACTTAAAACATAATCAATGTATGAAGTATGTCTTGGAATATAATTATAGACACAAAGAATTTAATTAAGAATTTTGACTGACAATCTTAATTAGAAAGGAATAGATTAGCCGGGTTCTCCACACTATCGGTACGTGATCAACGTCGATTTCCCACATGAACTAAGTGCCAAGTGGAGTAGAAGTAAAGAAGGCAAGCAAGGTATGTTAGCTCTATTGATAAATAACAATAGGGGTTACAAAACTATCCCGCAATCTTCTTTCAATCAAATGCAATTAAAGAGCTATTTGGCGTTCTTTTTCAAAAATACATATGTATTAAGCAGACATCATACTGTTCAAGCATATTATTGTGTAGTACCTACCAACTGGCAAAATATTTTTACTTGCAATGTTTACGATTACTACAAAATTAACCTAAGTCTTACCTAAAATATTGTTTTTTTTTACAAAATTAAGCTGTCTACTTTCTTTGATAAGTTAACAGATAACTATCAAAATGAATTCTATATTCTTATCTAAGGTTCCACATTCCTACGTGCTTGTTCACACAGAAATTGTAAACAGATCTTTACTTTTTGCGGTACCGTTTTAATTTCGGTGATGACGTATTTATATGCGTGTGCAAGTTAAGATACACCGCAGTATCTATTTCAAATCTAGTAATAATCCGACAAAATACTCATTTTTTTCGGTTTTTTACTTTTCGTAGTAAGAAATGTTAATATGAAAGGATAAACATAGCCACGTTTTGTATTTATGCCTGACCTTTAGACTTGTTCTAAATAGTATGTCAATGAATAAAATAAATCATAATTCAACCGTTGATTATCTCATTGCATAATTTGTAGGGCTTTCTTGCAGGCAGAGAAAGGATTGTCTGTAGTGCAAGTCGAGTCTGGTTAGTCAATTTTTAATACTAACATTAATAAATGCACATTTAAAAAGGTGACCTTATTATTTTTATGAAATTAAAAAGAGTTGTTGGTCGTATGGAAACTTTTACCCTTGATGTAAGTACTTTTATGTAATGACAACAAACTGTTTATCATCAAGCAGAAATCTTTGATGACCCACAACTGTCGCTTCCAATAAATTTAAACCGAAGGTGAATGATTAGTAATTTATTGTACATTAACTTTGCAGATTTACATAACCACATATTACAGTAGGTACTTATTATGACTTCGATTATGACCTACTAACAAAATTAAAAACATCATTTCAATTATCTATACGTATTTGATATTAGCCATTTTCAAAAATCTATGCTATATCTCAGGATACAACATTCAATTTAAAACTAAGAAAACAATGCTGCTGGTTCGGAAAAAAATTTTTAAAGCTTTTGTATGTCTCACCTGCCAAAGTCGCTGGGCAGGCTTGTGAGCGACATGTCATTGAGGCCGAGTACGGTGAGCGCCCGCAGCTGGCTGAAGCCCGCCGGCAGCCGCGGGATCGGGTTGCTGCTAAAGTCCGCAATTTGCAACGCCCGCAGCTTCTTGATATCCTCCGGGATGTCGGGAATGTCTGCAAAATACCTACAGTTTTACTACATATGACACATTTCGTTTGCTTTCGAGGCCAGACTGTTTGGTGTCCAACTATTTACCGAATTAGTTGTTGAAATAACTGTTCACGGTTTTTATCGCGGTATATTATTTTTATTGTTATTCCAACTGTAAGGATCCTTTAGTTTACAACCGCGATACAATCCGTAAAAAGTAGTATTATAGAAATTTCTAATATTTGCGTAGTGTATAAATTCAGTATTTTGCATTCTTATGTTGTTACTAAATATAAAAATAGAAACGGTTTCAGGAGTATTCAATGCTAGTTTTTAATAAATACCGAATAATCAATCAAATTTATAAATGGGTAAATAATACCTACTGCACATAACAAAAATTACGTATGCAATAAAAGTAATAAATGAGTCAAATTAAAGTTTGTGGTTCTTCTTCATTGATCAAAAATCTACTTCGTCTATAGTATGGTTAAATGACATCATTGTTTATTGTAATTAGCATATAGCTACTTGATCACTGGAATAAATATACCAGAATACCTATTTAATTTATGCTACATAGAATATACATTAATATCCTCTGAGAAACAATATATGCAGCAAAAACCTTAATCAAACCACACACATGCGTTTGTTTTAATAGTTAAGTGTTAAGTGTGGTAACCAACCACAAAAGCACTATTTTTAGGTTATGGCAAGTATTGCAGCATTACGCATCCAAATATGGCACTGGCAGCCAACCGCGGTTTCGGCATGGCACAGTTAACGCCACACAAGGACCTATTGCATACGTATGCAGTGAAGCTAAGGGCCGCCGAAGGTCGACATGAGAGTAATTGGCACATGGACATAAACATTGCGGTGATCAAAATAATTTGCGATTGTTCCACGTTTCCAGACGTTAAACAAAACATTGGAAACGACGTTCGAGACAAGGTCATACCGAGAAATTTTTAATGCGATTTTTTTTAAATTTTAGCCATGATCTGTAAATATTTTATCTAAACTCTATATGATTTCCTAAACGCAACTACGTAATATTTCAAAAGTGACATGAGGTTAAAGGAAGGAATAAAGTCTCTACATTAATGTTGTTTCATATCACAAAGTTATTATCTTTTTACTTCAACTTTCAGAGCGTGATGCTTTCAAAGTAATAGTGCCCCGAGGCCCTGATACTTATATTTAGTTCTAGCTTTTGCAACATAAAATTAAGTGAAAATTTCTAGTTTAGGTACAACTTACTAGAGTGAAAGTAATGTTCGTTTAATTAGAGTTATAAGCGAAATCATTCAAAATTACTTTATTTCTACGATATCAACATAGTTATTTTAGCATCGTGATCAAAATAACGTAGTTAATGATTCAATTTGCTGTTAGGTAATAATATCATAGCTAAGCCAGCATAAACGGAATGTGTGACATAACCTTCGGTTTACTTTAGAACCTATATGAGTTCGTGCTCTATTTAATATGAATAACTCTTAACACTCTTCATCCTTTTAATTCTAAATAAATTGGACAAAAACACTAGGTATGTTATTGATAAAAAAATTGGCCGAACTGATTAAATGTTATTGGCATCAATTGAGAGCACACGCCGAAGGCAAAAACATAAAATTGTAAGACAAACCATGCGCACATCATGTATGTTATAAGATTTTATTATTTTCATGTCGATCATTTCGGGTAAAGAATGCTCATTTAGTGTTTTTATTTCTTGTTTGAAATATTTATTTCAGTCACTGTGAACCATGGTTTAGGGCTCCTTCACACTGGGCGTAGGTGTTCGATGAACGTATACGCAGCGCACACACCGCAACAGCGCAGCGTATGCGCCGCGTTGTCGCATACGCTGAAGGCTCCCTTAAATGTAATTTGTGAGAATGATGCACCTTAAACTTGTGTGTTAACCAAGGACAACTGCTTATTTTAACCAATAACTACACTTCTTATGCTTCCTGATGGAGCTCTACAGGTCCGACCTTCTATTAAATAAATGTTATCCTATTCCGAAAGCACTTATGGTATGTTGGAACAATTTGACTGGCTTAATTTATTACTCAAAACGGAATCAGCGATTCACAAGATTGTTACATTTATACCATGATAACCATGTCTACCTTATCAGATACCTACTCACAATTTACAGAAAATAATATGTAGGGATATTATAAACAAGTGCTACTATTAGCTATATTAACCGAAGTAACTACAAACCGTGTTTAGTGGAGCAGGTAATGCTAACAGTGCCGTAGCCGTAGTTAATCTACCAACGGATACTAAAGTAGGTAGCGAATAGCGTGCACGACTAATATGCATATCGAGTGTTATCAAGATTATAAAACATAAAATACTGCATTTCTATTTCATCATCAACATACAACAGCATTATCCGTAGGTACCTATTAAAAAATCACTCGAGAATAACCTACTGGGTTTAAAGGCACTATAATCTCATCAGTTTATTGTGTCTAACTACAACATAAGTCGATTATCGTCTGGATGCTAGAGCCTTAAAATAGTTTATTAGACAATTTAATGTAGCAATTACAATTGATTTTTATTGAGCAAAATAAACAACGTTATGGAAGCAATTCCAAACTGGTTTTCTAATTTGACGTTGTTAACGGTAGTGCGCCCCGGTTTCCGGTTTGCGGGCTAGCATTCCAACGGGCGTGTCGTCATCAATTATTTGTCAACCCATGCCAGTATTGTATGGATGAACCCGAACGATAACAGGTCAGTCACTCTTAACCAGAAATCTGTATTTTAATACTATATAATACCGGGATTCATTGATAATCCAAAAGTCAGATGTATGGCAATTGGTATTTTTGTTTGGTTTTAAATTTGAATTTACTTTGTAAGTTTCATTTCTCCTTAAAAAATAAATTATTACTTGTGTTACATAGTTTGTTTTATTTGCATGTCATTAATAAATTCATTCATTTTTAAAACACATGTTTATATTTTAAAAATCCAAAATTTATACCTACAAACTTTTCCAATTTAAAATATATGTTTAACAGTTATTGTTTTATAATTCTTAGGATTTTGAATCAATATAACAAAAGCTATTAACTTTGATATAAATCTTTTAACATATCTTTTAACAAAACACTATATAATTATGACTACCTAACACCAAGCTTTAAAATCTACAATGATACAAAAATCCTAACAATCAGACAACTATACATACTTAAAACTTGTATACTGATACACAAAATTCTAACACAAGATACACATTCACAACTAATCTTTAAAAAAAAAACTTATACATTCAACGCAAGAAGAAGAAAAAAACTAGAAACAACAAGGCCTAGAACCGATTATGGTAAGAAAAATATATTATACGAAGGGGCCAAACTTTATAATGAAATACCTAACCATGTAACTAATATCGATAGCTTGCCAAAATTTAAGAAGAGTTTAGAAGATTACGTCAGAAAAAAATACTTAAACTAATAAATAGAATTGTCATTATAATATCTATAACTACCTTATAATGTATTGTGATCATAGAGATACTTAGTTACTTTTATTGTATTAGTACATTTTCTCATCATGTAAGTGAACTGTAATGTTCTTTTTGAGAAAATAAATGTCTTTAAACCGAACAGCGCGTAACAAAAGAAGTGAAGTGATGTAATTTTAGCGCATGTTTTTAACGCTGTGTGTGATTTTGCAATATATTAATAATTCATTTGAATGATGTGAATCGGTTTCAACTGTAAGGCCTTTTAAAGCTAATAAGATCATTAGCTAGTTCGAGGTTTACAAAATAAAAATAGAAATAAAAAAATAGAATATCAGCTGTATATCTTAAAAAAAAAACACTTTATTCTTTAACTTTTAGCTGATATTAGCTTTAGCTGATATATATTAAATGGAAGCGAGAGAAATGGTGGCATTTTTTAATGAACCTAAAGCTGAAGCTATTTTAAGAATGGTATGTGACGGACTAAGTGCACCGCTTTGTTTATCTGTAGGGTTCGGAAAGATGTTCAGTGCAGTCCTACGGTAATAGTACTTCCGCTGCGCTTCGAACTGTTCTTAAAATGTTTACAAATATGGCAGCTAGTACTACCGTCTCTTGAGTATTCCCGTATGTTAATGCTTCCCATTACAAGTTCACGTCAATCAACTGCAACAGGTTCAACGATCTCTTTCAAATCGTATTGTTCACTTTTAATAATTTGGAACTAATACAACGGTTAATTTAGCTGCCGTTCAAGAGTAGGTCAAATGGAAAGTATAACAAGACAATCAATAAATGGTTAACTAAGCAGCGACGTTTAATTTACCCACAATCATTTTGTAAATCATCTAGGAAGTTGAGCGACTAGTGTTTTCAGTGTTGCGCGTAATTTATTCTTCTTGGTTCAAAAGTCATAGTAGTTAAGTACCTGCCTACACATCTTATTTACACATGATGACATAACATTAAAAATAGTAGTTATTTCCATAACTATATTTTACATATATAATAAAGTTAAGAATAATTGATATGTCTGTTTTATTTTTCATGGGAAAGGTTTTTTTTATTTTTCATAAATAATTCACTTTATCTGTGCGGTAGGGTAATATATATTTGAAGAAAATATATTGATGTTTAAAGAAAATATATCGCTAAATAACAAAGTGAAATTATTTACAGATCTCAAGTACTAGTACCATACAGCTCGCTGGAACCGTGTAATATCCGTTGCAGAACACAAGCCAATGGTGAATCGAATGGGGACCTACGAACGACGCGACGACTGAAGGAAATTAATCTTTAGCTTGCGGTAGAACCTTTATAGCTGTGATTAAATAACCGATACATGTGCACATACCTATCACAAAATAAAACAACAAAAAGCTTTTATCGCAGTGAAACCTTCGGTACGCCTTACAAATGAAATAAAGCCATTGGAAAAGAGTAGAAACAAAAACAAGTCACGTTAAATAAATAAGCAAGCGAATGAATCAAGCTCATTTTGAATTCTATTTGCGCATTGAATTCAAGATAACACGCTTAATATGTCGTCGCAAAACGCTTTAAGTGTACGTAAGCAATTTTTTTTTTTAAGATAAATAGTTGTGGAAATATTGTCAAATAACAGTGTCAATAACCTAGTCATGACAAGTTTCTAAGCGCCAATTAAACATAATGTTTTGTTGGGAATTTAAAATCAATATAATTGTTTTAATTAATCTTCATGTTAAACACAAGTGAGATCCAGTGTATTAATTGAACGAGCAACAATTTATTTTTAAGAGATGATGTAATAAGTTTTCGGCAGAGAACCATTGATTTCTATTGGAGCATAAATTGGTTGGCAGATATATTAGATATTCCTATAGCAGATGTTACATTCGCATGTTATAAACAGTGTCAGCTGATCTCGGAGTAACTAGTATCAATGGTAGTAGGTACTGCATACAAAAAGTAAAATACACATATGGTGTAGGTTTTATAGGTCATGTGTCTGGATAAACAATACACAGGTTCGATAAATGAACAGTAAAAGTTATAGTCGCCGGTGCCCGGTCGAGTGGCGGTCTCGCGTGGCTTGCCACTACTGGAATCCCATTAGAACGTTATTCGTTGTATAAAGCGACCAACAAGTATACAATACGGACCCAGCGCTCGCTTAATGGATGTCAGTTCAACCAGTGGGACACAATAGACACCCCAGGGCAAGGAGCAAAAATCCTATTCGTAAAAATACGTGCGCTTGGCACCGATGGGTCTATCGGCTGCTATAATTAATATTGTTTTCAGCGCAGGCAACCATTATTATGGCTCATATACGAGGAAAATGTTTCTTTACAAGTAATCGCATGAATATTAGACATTTACGATGAATTGTGAAAGGAAAACTTTAATGGGAGCAGAGATCTCATTGCTTTGTTTATTTTACCAAGTATTTTGGGTTCAAAACAATTACTTTACCAGTTATAATAAACGTATCTTTACAGTATTTCATAGCAATATCTTAAATAGGTTTTTGAATGTCGATAATGCAATAATCGACACGGGTCAGTTGTTAGGTAAGAGATTCAAAATCCTTTCAGCTTTATAATCGATTGAAGTAAGAAATAATCTTTAGCAGTTAGATACTATTACATTATGACGTTGCATAAACAAGCACAGATGATTGATTGATCACAATGCGTGATCAACGCAACACACACATTTGGAAGTCAAATATTAATTTTGATTATAAACTAGCTATTGCAATCAGATTCCCAGAAAACCATTTCAAACTAAGTAAAGATGTTAACCACTCATCCCGATAAACAAATTCAATTGATATATGTTTTTTCCGGGCTGAATGATAATAATAAATGGTGAAAGTTGTTGTATCGCCAATCAATATTTTAAAGGATAACAGTTCAATAGCTGAACCATTTGCGTAAAATTAGGCACGTTTATGTAATTATGTCATAAGTGTGGCAAACAAGCAAACGGCCCGCCTAATGGTAAGCGGTTACCGTAGTGTCGCTTTGCCCTGCCTCTCCAAATGTTAATAGGTCTTCACAGATATTACTCCATATTAATAAAGAATACATAATTCCTTGGTAGCATCAATTCTTAATGCTCGAGAATCAAACTGTGAATACAGGGGCTGCTAATGTTCAGCTTGTTAACAAATGCTATTAGCCAACTCTTGTAATATTTTCGCCATTGAACGTCGTAAAAGTACGCAAGTAAAAGATTTGGAAGCTTGGGTATTTTTTTTTGTGTATATTTAGTATTCTATATAATGATTGGATACTTTGTATTTAACAATACACAGATAAGAAAAAATATTCCTTTAATTTAAAATCTTTCATACTCATATTTTGATTTAACCTGCCATTGTTTGCAATCCACTTTTGTGACATGAAACATCACTGACGTGTAGCCTCAATCAAATACAACGTGGGAATAAATTTTAAGTTGCGTTATGAGATGATACAATATAAAACCATGTTCTTAATAGTATAGATTTAACATGCACTATTCAATTATTTTTAACGTTCTCAATATTAAACATCTCGTTCTGAGTACTTGCTTGCACGCAAGAATTAGTCACACCTGCGACAGTAAACGTGCCATTGCTCCCAGCTTCGATGTTTCCTGACGCTTTGATTTTATTACTCAACAGTTGAGTATTTCTGTAACATGTGTAAACTTAATTCTACACTTGACATTGACATAAAATACAAATTCAATTTATTGCTCATAAAAAAATGGTTTTCTGATTTCAAGGCATATTTACTTATTTCGCGACTTAATATTTTTGAAATACTGAGTAGCCTTATTCTGCATTTGTCATTAACATTATTTTTATTCTTGTGACCCTATTACCTAATACAAAACATTTTTTTATAGAATACACAGTTATCTCTGAGATGAATATTATGCAAGTAATCTCACAAGAGTTAACAGATGATTCAACAAAAACGATTTTAAAAAGTAATTCTCAACCCGTAACGTATTATTTAATTTATTGTAACCAAACCGGTTCAAAAGGTGACCTCACTGTGATGATCAAATACTTGAATTACGAAATCCCTATCTTATGGAAGGCAACAACAAGTCAACGTAGGTTACCTGCTAAATGTTTACAGCATAAGAAATTGTGGATTGGAGATATGGGATTCCAGACAACCGTGCGGCCACGCGATGCGCATACGCGTGGGAGCCCGTTCCGGAGGGCGAAGACAATACGATGTTTAACAGCACGCTCTACCAGTTCAATAGCCCCAAAAGCAACCATTGAAACACTGACCCCACCTTTAACCCTTTCCAATGAAATTCTAGCGAGAACAACAGGTTTACTGGTACAAAAATCTCAATTTTGTATTAAATGTTCATATTGAATGAAGGACATATATTATTTGTTGTTTAACAGCTTATAAAGAATGCTTTATCTGTGAAAGCATGTCCTGGCTTTGCCATTAATAACGATTATGATGATAATTATGATGGAACTTGTTCGATCAGCCATTTTATTAGCAAAACAATAGTGATAAATTCAATTGGAAGTATAATCCCATTATTTCTCAATATCATAAAATAACTACCATATTTGCTAATCTTGCGACTAATACCATACTTAGTTAATTGGCCATTAGAATGGAATTAGTTATATATCTAGGTACAGTGTAATCGGTTTAAAACGAGCAACCTTAACGAATCCCTTGAGATACAAATATTATTTATAGAGATGGGCTATGCAACTATCCTTGAAAACATACATGTAAAGGAAAACGAAGGTTATTACAGTACCGATACAGCAATTCCTTACAGTGATATCCCGGGTATTTTATCGTAAATTTGTACTTTATTATTAGATCCTCACACGGAAAACAGAGATGTAAAATTACATTATTACTCGTAATCATAATTGCCAAGGGGCTTGTTAACTTGTCATCATACCTGTAATATTTTTATCATTTCTGATAATAACTTTTAATACAAATATATCAAGATAAGTACGAGGTATTATTTAGTTCTCATAAATGATTTACTTTGCGGTGCATGCCCTGCACGTACATTGGTTCCGACCCCGGGACGAGCACAACTATTCCAGATTTATATACCTAATTCTACCGTAAAATGTAGTGAAGAATCTACGTCACGTCGTTGTTAAATCATGCTAAGATTGAATAAAGATAATGCTAGCAAGCGAGTAACTGTGGCACGGAGGAGCTTATATTTTATGCAAAGTGGACTAGACCCCAAGAAATAACTTTAACACAATGTTATCCTATAAAGTCAACCAAACACGTGTGTGCTATATATCGATAGACTTACTCGTCCTAGTCCTACCTTAGATGCGCTGATATATTGATTGATATTTCATTTCAAAAGACATGTTACTTTTGCTTTTGGTGAGAGGATTGGTATATTTCGATATGTATATTGGTACTATTTTTTTACTACGATAGTAAAAAAATACGATATTTAATTTTTATATTTTGTAATTAACAAAGAAGCGCTTACAATTACATGTTTTCATACGAAATACCTTCACCAGTACAGAAATTAAAGTTCTATTTAACACTTACAAAACGTGTAAACATTGGGTTTATTATTAAACTCGGAATTAAGCGACTTGCTAAAGTAATTAGTCGTCTGAAATAATTGTTACTACTACAAAGGTAATTCAATAACAGCTGTCGGGATTTGCTTAATTAAGTACCCAGATTCTGGAAGACATCAACAAACACGGGTTGCTTTGTAATAACAAATAAGTAGGTACATTGCTAATTAAAGCCTTACAACATTGAAAATAATACCTTCTTGTTTTTGATGTTGGAAACGTGCATACTTAATATAAGTCTGTCGTTCCCAACGACATAATAGTTGCAATACTTCGTTGTATTGTTTTAAATTTAGAGCGAAGCAGTTAACTGTGAATAATACACAGATGTTAGTATATACAACATAGTAGCACTAACCGCTTGATGGCGAGTTTAACAGGAAATCTAGTTCATCTACACGGGTCGTTGGAAACGTACTCGAATCACCCACCGCGAACTTGCCATGTAGGTACATGTATGTTTAACAATACATACGATAACGTAGTGGGGCAATTTTCAGCTTTTTATAGCTTACAAAACGTTCGCAGTCTTGCCATTTTGCTTTTATACTAAAACTAGCTGATTCCCGCGACTTCGTTCGCTTGCAATTTAACTAAAAAAATATAAGTTTCATATTAACTTTGCACCCCCGTTTTACCCCCTTAGGGGGTGAATTTTCAAAAATCCTTTCTTAGCGGATGCCTACGTCATAACATCTACCTGCATGTCAAATTTCAGCCCGATCCGTCCAGTGGCTTGGGTTGTGCGTTGATAGATCACTATATCAGTCAGTCAGTCAGTCACCTTTGAGTTATTATTATATACCTATATTTAGATGCAAAAATATTTACTCGACTAGATACGGATTACAGAACACAATGTGTATGCTACATAGTAGCATTAACCTCTTAATGGCAAGTTAAACAGGTAATCTAGTACATCTCTACAAGGGTCGTGAGATCACACTCAGATCACTCACCGCGAGCTTTACGTGTAGATACGTGTTAGTTTAACGATCCTTAAGATCCTCCTATAATAATATAATTGCACCTCTACCTTAGAGGTGCAATTATTCAGAGTCTACAAAACGTCTGAGGTCTCGCCGTTTTAATTTAAAATAAATGTTACTATACTACAGTTGGAGCTGTGGTAGCCTAGTGGTGTGACCAGTGGACTGAGACGTCAAAGGTCTCGAGTTCGAACCCAAGGCCACCACCACTGACTTTTGGAAGTTAAGTGCGAATTTATCACAAGCTCAATCGGTGAAGGAAAACATCGTGAGGAAACCTGCATGCTAGAGTGGTTTGTCTTGATGGCATGTGAAGTCTGTCAACCCGCAGTAGGCTAGCGTGATAGACTATAGGCTAATCCCTCTCAAATGTGAGGAGACCCGTGCCCAGCAGTGGGACGTTAATGGGTTGATGATGATGATGACTACAGTTTAGAGAATATGTTATAATACCACTATTTCCTATAATGAACAAGTGAACGTCGAACCCTCGTCATATAAGTTAATGAAGTGAAACAAAAGGGCTAACATCACACGAACAGGATCTTACCAAATTTTTATTCAGTGGAAGACTACTGAGTAAAAATGTGTCAAGATCTTAATCGAATGTATGGAGGGAAAGAAAACGGGGTGTGAGCAGACGTTTAGCGTTCTAAGTTTAGTTTAGTTATTAAGCTAGATTTAGTGAAGTTGTAATGGATTCCGGCTCATTCTGGAATACGTAGGAACCAAGAGGCAGACCAAGTATATAAACTCAACATAAAAATGTTCGTAATAACACCACAGTTTCATAAGTTGCTAAACGCTGGCATTCCAAAACATTCGCTAACATCATCAATGTCAAAAGTAGATTAACAATTTATAGTTTCAATACTACTGCTAATGCTATGCTACATATAAAATTAAGACTCATAGAAATTTGACAATTAACGAAGTAGGTACTTCTAAGTCTTAATAGTTATTCATCCGGAATCTACTCGCTGTAAAGGGAGTATTCTGGGTTGGACAGAATTGTCCAATCGATGTTGCTATGTCGCCGTAAGACATAAGTAACATAAAGAAGGCAAAATTCAACACATCAAGCGGATACCTCGGTGGCTCAGTTGGCAGAGCGTCTGGAGTACTTATCCAGAAGACGCAGGTTCGAGTCCCAGCTGATGTTGATTTTTTCTTTCTTAATAAAAATTTAAAAAATCTTAGCTTGAAATATGCTAAAAAATACAAAAAGTTATTCTAATATTAGATTTGGGCATATTCCATTAAAACAATTTGCTTATCTTACGCCAAAAATTTTTAAATATTATAATTTGTGCGGAGTTGAGAAGATTTCTAAAATATTGATAGGATGTGCCAGAGTTGCCGAACTAGAGTTACTGATGAGAGCATGTTAAATAAATATAACGCAAAAATCCCGCCTTCTATTATATCATCCCAGCCTGTGATAAAGCGAGGATGTTTCGTAGAATATTTACAGTGCTATAACACACTCGCATTTTAGGGTTGGCATATTTAATAAAACACTTAGGTATAGAAGTGTTTTATAAAATACCTATCTTTTTTTTATTGACGACCCGTTTAGTTCAGCGATAGTTAACGCTGCCTGCTGTGCTATGGGTTCCGGGTTCGAATCCCGGTAGGGACAAATGTTTGTTTGATGAGCATAAAAATTTGTATCCGAGTCATGGATATATCTATGTATGATATGATGATATATACACAAAAAAGCATATAATTATGTATTATATGAACCATCTAGTATCCGTAATACAAGCCTCGTTACTTACCACGGAACTAGATGGCGCTGTGTAATAGCGTCGGGAAATATTTATTTATTTATTATTTTATTTTATTTAGAAAATAATAAAAAAATAAACTAGGTTAATTAAAACTAGGCTGACTTCGATATTTATAACTTAGATTTTTACTTTAATTTTACAAACAGGAAATCAAATAGTACTACTACTAACCATAATTGACTTTGGATAATCTTGAATGCTAAGTTCAAGGAAACAGTTATCTTTTCTGATACTAAATGTTATCAAAAGCGCTGTTCAAAAGCTCTAACAGGAGCAAGAAACAATTTTCTGCGTGAATAAGAACGGTAACCAAACCAATTACGTTTGAAAATATGAGATATTCAACTTAGATAAAACCATATAAAAGGCTTGAAATTACTCTTCACACAGAATTTATTATAATTCAAAAGTAAACCGCATAATTGACTAATCATGTTATTCAATACATGCAACGAAAATTTAATGGAAAATAAACTGTTCTTTGGCCAGCTGAAGCTATGTTTTGGATGACAGAAAATAATGAGTAACACAAAACTAAGAACACCGTTAACAGAAAACATGAGAAGATTATATGTATAAATCCATTTCACCAAATTCTCTTACACTAGTCCATCGTAATGACGAATTCATACAAACACGTCGAACGTGGGAACAATATTGTTTAATAACAAAGTCTGAATACTTGGTGACGTCAGATTAGCGGTAAAAAAATAATAGACTGAGTGGACAAGGCCTATAAATGGCACAATGAAAGTAATTAAAATCCGAAACAACATGTTAAGGTACCTATTTAATAAGATTCTGGGCGTTATATTTATGCTAATTTTCTTTTAAAAGATTGATGATTATTATTAACCCTGGCGCCCACCCAGTTGACTTCTGTAATCTGACTATTCACACGGTTGCTTTATTATAACAATAATTATGACTCCAAAATATCATGGAAAACATGATAATTATGACTAATCTGTGCTTAATCTGTGACTGCCCTGTTAACGGAAACTCGGTACGTTAAATAAAACAATAATAAAGAAATCTCTACATTTGCCATTTTATTTTATGATTTACATTAACAATAATATATTATTCTATAACGATATCTGATTTCGGTTACAATAAATGTATGATAAACACATATTTTTAACAATATGCATTTTTTAGCATCATGCAGGCAAATATTTATGTATGAAAGTGTTCAGTTTGACTGCCTATTGCAAGTCAAATTATACGCGAGATAATAAAAATGATGGAATAGGCCTTGCGCATAACCTTAAGATGTATTAATTAAGATACTAAACCTCAATTCTTGTATCGTTAACAGAAACAAATCTTAGATGTCTATGCCTATTATAGCAATCTGCTGAAATGCGTCTATGAATGTATAAACCCAAGGTCGGCTGACAGATTTTCAAAATACTTTACAGTAAAACGGTTTAGAGCGCTACTCCAGAGTGCGAGTTTCTGAATTCGACTCCTAGGTCGAGCAGTGTTATTAATACCGACGAACTAAGTACATCTCTGTATAAACCTTATCCTATCTACCCTACGGGGCAAATATTATATATTATGGACCTATCATAATGGTCGCCTTTTTTGGTAATCTTTAACATTTTATGTTACCTCATTAAATTCATAAAGAAAATAAACCTTTTTACGAGTTGAACGTTTGACATGAAACACGGAATCACTTAACCTCAGACGGAGATAGAAGTATAAAGTTTACAGTTAATTCGTGCTAGCTTATGACCTTCGTCACAAGTAAAGTTAGACATTCCCACCATATAAAACGCAAGATTCATTCAAGAATAATATTTTCCCACTGAATACACAATAGGGAAAGACGCTTAGTGGAGATTTGCAGCCACGCGCGTTTGTGCAAGGCGAGGTCACTGGAAACCTCATGTAAGCATGTCGGCGCAAACTGTTCAATATTACATACGTCCTACGCATTGATTTGACCGTATTTATTACTTAACAATTTCAGTATATTATTAACAGCTAAATTGGCAATGGGTTCATGGAATTTCGATAGGGACTTGAGCTATATCTTATCTAAATTACCCGTGTTTATTTACCAAACCTCGATTTATATTTCAATTTGATGATTTTCTCTTCTGATATCACCCGCCCTACAATGCTAGATACTCTTATTTCCCTGTTCTCAGTTAGTCTATTAAAGACTTCGTACAGCTTTAAGAATTTCAGGAGCTCTCTTAGGTAACAAAATAGGTGCGCCAAATAATTTAAATTAAGACCCAGTTAAGTCTTGATTGTTACTCATTAGCTGACCATTTGTTAGCTCTATTACCCAAATAGTTATTCCCGAATCATTGCAAATTAACGT
Source organism: Craniophora ligustri (assembly GCA_905163465.1). Classification (NCBI taxonomy): domain Eukaryota; kingdom Metazoa; phylum Arthropoda; class Insecta; order Lepidoptera; family Noctuidae; genus Craniophora; species Craniophora ligustri. The sequence continues at coordinate 7,574,584 of LR990965.1, read as the reverse complement.
AATGTCCACTAAATGAGAAATGTATTGCCACTAGTACATGAATCACCATCTAATTAATAGTAGTAATAGTACTGGTAATGGATCTCAATTTATGTAAAAATGTTACGCGATTTTCCATAAAGTGATGATATAGATGTGTATGTTTTTAGGGTTTGCCAAGTCGATAGGTAGTCTTGATTAATTTCGAAACGCATCGATTTGCTGATATACCCTACGAAATGTTTTTATTCCAATTCCATTGACGAGTATTTTAGCACCTGCTTCGTACGTGATGTTATGCGCTTGATGGGCAAGCACGCAACATGCATACTGATAAGTGAGGAGGTGCATACCTTAAATGACTATGCCATTTTGAATTACCTTTTGGCAATTCTATACTCAATTCTTACTTTCGAATTACCTTTCAATCGTACACATAACCTATATATAATCATTGAGGTCAATGAATGAATAAAAAAATACTAAAGGGCACAATGTTACAATAAAGGGGTGTACCTACTTAGTCCTATGAACAACTTCCTCCAAAGTAAGTCTTTCAGAAATATAGTGACCCTGTAGCATAAGTACCTTCCCTTTCTTTGGGAAATAAAAAATGTAAGTCAGGTACAATTAGATAATAAAACTTTCTACCAAATACAGTCAGTTCACCTGTGACTATGTTTTTTTTTCTTATACATATATACTAAATAAATAGTTACAAAGGTAACTACTACTACTTCTTATTTATTTTATTTTTATTCTATCTTAACTTAAAAACATATGTGATAAAAAGAAGTAGTGACAGGTTGTGAGAACCTTCTTAGGTAATAGTTCTTTACATTGTTTTTATTATTTATTTAATTTTAAGAAGGCTTACAAACGAATAACACAATAATTAACTACAAATATATGTTTAAAAAAATTGCTAATTACAAGCCTGCACCAATAAAAAATGAAAATAAGAGAAGAAATGTAGGATTTACCAACTATACATTTCAATTCTGTAATTATGGAATTCATATGTTGTACCTATTATGTAAATAGATCAGTAACTTACCATTGCGAGATACATCTAGCTCCACTAAGTTTTCAAAATTCTGTATGTCTGCTGGAAGTTTGTGAATCTCGTTATCACTGAGGCCTAATCTTCTTAGTCTATGAAGTCTGAAGAAATTCTGTAACAAAATTATACAATCAATTTACATGCTTGTGATGCCAGTATCATTAATGCTTGAGAAAAAAGAGCCTGGTTCTTTTTCATACATTATTATATGTAATGTGTATGCTAAGGAAAGCTGTTTCAAATAGGGAGAAAAAATTAATGATGGAATGATTTTTGAAAGCCTGACTGACAGACTACTTAATGACAAAAAATATTAAACAAGGAGGACGCTTTCATAGGACATGCAATATGCTGAGAGTCGTGGCAAACACTGAAAAGCCTTGAATATAACTATAAGACTCAAACTGATCACCTATGTTTTGTCTGCAAGTCCTAAGTGCTTAGAGTAGTTACATGTTGTGTACACAAAGTGAGATGTTAGTCAAACTTTGCTCCGAAGGTACAATAATAAAACATGTATTCATGTTGAGCCACATACATTGGCAGACTATATTATATTGAAGAATATTATTGTGTGTATTTAATGTCTGGGAGTGCTGACATTATAGAGATTTAAGAGAGATTATGTTACATTACAACTAAGTCATGTGGGTTAATAAATTCTCTCACACCCTAAATACTCCATAGTAAATTAATGACAAAATATATCTGAACAGTTTACCTGTGTAATATGTTTGAATAAATTTAAGTATCTAGTTCCGAGCTAAACATCAAGAATATAGATACAAGGTGGTAGATAGAGTACATTTTATTTATGGACTGGACACCCTAAGGTATTCAGATATCTCAGAGTGATTACTGTCCGCACAAGGGAGGGGCAGATGAACTAGGCAAATGATGTCTTGTGTTTACACATCTTTGAAGGCAAATTTGAAGTAATAATTATTTATAACATACCACCTCTTATATGGATGATCATTATAAATCTGTAAAGTACCTATATGCAGACATAATAGAACATCTATTGTCAGTTTAGCCTCCACATTATAATAATGAAATAAATGTAAAAAACAATGTTTCAAAACTAATGCAGAATAATAATCAGTGGTGAGATCTCAGCACTGATTATTGAAAAATATAGGCCACCATGTAGTGCTCATTTAATTTTTTAATGAGACAGTGACCTACAATCATAATGAATTTGAACAAGGATTGAAAATGCATACTATGTGAATTCAACTTAAAAATTATTATCATACAGTATTGTAACAAAACAACTAGGTATATACATACGTAGTACAAAACTGTACACTACTAGCTTTTGTCTGTGACTTCGTCGGCATAAAATTAATAAAATAAAATTAGTAATTATATCAGCATACAAACTTCAACCCCCTTTTCTCCCTTTTAAGTGCTGATTTCTGTGATGAATACCATCCTATGTCGTTCTCTGCGACTCAAACCTTGTCTATACTCTATACCAAATGTCATCTAAATGTTCATCAAATTTTCATCTGTTATAGCGTGAAGAGGTAACAGACAGAAAGAGACACTTTCGCATTTATAATATTATAGTATGGACAGTATGGTGGGTATGAATCCATACCTGCTTCATTTGTTACAAGCAACTAAAGTATGATCTAAAAAGCCATTATAACTCTTATTTAATAAAAAACAATTTGTTATTTTTTAAAGCCCCAGTTAAGGAATCTGTTCATCTCAAACATCTGTACATATAGTTAGTCAGTGACATGACTGTGAACTAAGTACATATCAGTAATAAACTTACATGATCATTTTCATTGAAAATAATGTTTTTACAGCACATACTATTACAATATCAAAGCATGAGCATTATTACACTTTACAAACCTATTAGTAACAAAAATATAAGACGCATTGATATTATTTACACCTATCCAGTGATAAGGTAAACGCCCACGAGTGAAACGATCCTCTAGGTTAAAATTCACTCACCTTCGGCAGGTCTCTTATATGGTTGGCATCCAAAAAGAGTTCCTCTAAACTCCTGGAATATCGCAAAATGTCTTCGGGTATAGTTGGCAACGAGCAATGCCGCTTGTCTACACATTCCACTTGGCGATTACATTTGAACAAAGGTATACATCGAAACATGTTGGACACTACACTTCATACAAACAAGAATAGAATAAATCACTACAAGGACACATATTTGAGCACTTTCAAGATTGTAACACTATTTTAGCATTGTAAAATTGATAACGATATCAAAATAATCCAAAAAACACAACTTACACCTCACCCTACAAAATGAAGCCACAAACTGTCAGAGTTGCTATACTATTCTAATTCAAATAATGATAGTCGTGTAATTTTTTTCATTAGGCAACATTAGAAAATCTCAACGCCTCATTCAAGAACTCTGCCACATACCCAACATGTGAATACGAGTTACGACGTTCGTATATTTTGTCATTTATTCTTTAGCTCACGTTGGCAATTTTTGGGTCTTGGTATCCCAGTATCTCATGTGCGTGCCGAGGCCAGTCTATAATGGTTGGGAGATCAAACCGAATGGCATTAGATACAACGAAGGTCGGTCATCAAAATCAAATGAAATCAAAATATTTTTGGCCATTTAATTGGCTCTTTTTGAACGTCGACAGTAAAGACAGCCCATAAAAACGGGTAAATTACTTTTACCACAAAGAAAGGATGAATTCATTCATTTGTGACCGTGGTGTACGTAATGTAAACTAGGGTAACAAAAGACATCGATATTTTTTAAACAGTCGTATCTTTGGTACATACCACATTTATTTTTCTAAATGGCTAATATTTCTACCAACCCCTATTTTAAGGTTACCCATTAATTACTGGACACTCTCTAAATTGTAGTCTTTGGCCGTAACCTTTAATATTTAAAACGATCATCATCGTTTCAGTTAAATTACGTCTGGACTTTTTGACGGGAAAGTGAAGCGTCATGTTCAGCAGCTTTGTTTTATTTTCTAAAATTTGTATTTTGATAAACTTTAATGTATAATAATGGTGGATTATTAACTGTTAAGTGTTTGAAAACGTGCATGAGTGTTGGCCAATGAAACAAAACAGTGTAACGTGACTTTCAAATTCTCCCAAGAAGTCCGGCTTAGGTTTCAGTAAAGAACCACATATTTACTGAAACTAGGAAAAAAACAATCATCTATCACCCTTCATAAACCATTAATTCACCCTATCATCAACCATTATCATGAATCATCCAGTCATCCATCATAAATAAAATAAAAGAATACTGAAGACTAGGCTGTATGAACTAGATTCCTTTGCCTCATCCCGAAAGGGAAAAAACGTTTAAAAATAATAATAATAATAACGTCTACTGCTGTAATAAAAAAGAATACTGAAGACTAGGCTGTATGGACTAGATTCCTTTGCCTCATCCCGAAAGGGAAGAAAGGTTTAAAAAAAAAAATGTCACACGACATGTGTCACTGTCCAACTTTTATTTGATTACATTTTATTACTACCACGTACCTCTAAGTATTAAAGTACCCATTTAGATTTTTACTGATGATCACTGATATTAAATAGCTATATACTACAATATATAAAAGTTAATGTTTTTTAGTTCAACGTGATTTCTTGTTCGAATCAGTCGATCGTCCGTCCAGTCGGGCGTCCAGAATTACCGACATTTAAATTTCATATTATTTCATACCATAATTATATCTAAAAGGATTTTTATTTATATAATTTCTACAGACTAATAAAAAATAATGGAATTCAATTTAGGATTTATCGGTGGTGGTAATATGTCCACAGCAATTGTTAAAGGAATACTTAAAAGTGGTATGTTTGTATTTCATACCATGTTTTTCTGTTGTATACCTAAATAAAACTGTATAACAAATTTATTGTGAATCTATGAGCACTGGCTATAGTTTTACGTGTATACTCATCTGTTTCAGGTGCCCATATCCCATCGAAGATTTGGGTTTCAGGGCCCCATATAGAAAACCTCAAGCATTGGAGTGACATGGGTACTAATGTGACTTCAGAGAATGGGGAAGTATTTGATAATTGTGATATGATATTCTTGGGGGTGAAAGTCAACAAATTGGATGATGCTGTTAAAAGTATCAGAAATGTTGCAAAAAAAACTACAAAACAAGTTCTGTTTGTCTCTATGTTAGCCGGGATTGAAATAGAAAAACTTCAGGCGGTATGTACATAATCATTCATTGTTACAAAATCTCTTAACTCAATACTTTTTTGTATACCAATTGATTGTATGATTTTCAGTAGCTTCTTAATTTTACTATACTTTTCACACATACACGAACACTATTGTTCAAATTTAGAAAGTTAGTATTATTATATATTGTATGTAAGTGATAATATGGATGTTTTAGATGTATTTTACTTAATTGCAGACTATAACATCTCATCTATGTGATGTAAATGCGAGTGTCATACGGATAATGCCCAATACTCCAATGACAGTGCGAGCTGGCATTTGTTTATACACTCCAGATTCCAAAGTGAATGACCAGCAATGTGTGATATTAGAAAAACTTTTGAGCAGCTCAGCACTTTGTGAGAAAGTTCCTGAATACTTAATGGATTCCTTGGGCACATTGACAGGCTGTGGACCAGCTTATGTGAGTATGCTTTTACGTAGTTCTGATATAAATGGAGTTGATTCGCTTCAAGGGTTGTATCACAATTTGAAAAATAAGAAAGTTTGTATAGTGAGTGAACTTAATTCTATATAGACTTTACAATGATAAGTACAACAGGCAGGTAGGGTAACCTGTATAGCTATTGCCCACTTAAGGGCTTCAAACACATTGACATAAAAAAAATATTTAAAGTATTTTAACTATAAACCATTTATTATGTTTTTCTTATAACCTATATAAATTCTCCAGCAGAGTATGAACAGTTTTTTGTTAAAAGTTACATAACTTAAACAATAATGAAATAAATTTAAAATGATCCAAAAAGTAAAGTTATTGCCCATTGCTTATAATAATTGCCCACATCACAGCAAAGAAATTGCCCAGTACCTTAAAATAATAAATTAGGGTTTAAATGTATATGAATCATTAAAACAAAAATTATACTTTAATAGGATAGTCTTCAAAATAAATTACATCTGGCATTATGAATATTTGAATATTTCTTTAGCTGATGTTGTCGAGTCTGAATCACCAGAGACAGAATCAGCTATTTCAAAACAAAGATGACATAAAAATACATGTATGCCGGAGCTGTTGGGTATATGATCCTTATATTTTAGTGGAATGCAACATACATATGTGAAAGATTTTTGAACAAGCACTGCAAGTCAATTTATTTTTTATTACATTGAAATGATAAACTCCACAAGTAGGCTTTGATACAATGTTATCAGATTGTATTACAATATTACTTAAAACAGTTATCTTTTTAGATTTCTTGCTTTTCAATATTTAAGTGTATTTCTCTTTTTATCTCCTTTGGTATCAGTTGTTGTAGCTCAGTATGTTCAATCAGTTGTTGGCTATAATTCACTAAACATGTTTCTATTTCCTTAGAATTAAAAGTCTCACTGTTAGAATACAGAGAACACATGAACTTTTGGCGTTTTTGGAATACTGTAATTAAAAAAATAATAACTATTTATGCATAATTATTGCGAAACAATTTAAATATTCTACTACTAAATACATTTTGTCGGCAATACATTTTGTGAAAAAAATAATTGCCCTGGACAATAACTGTAGATAATAACAAATGGCAATAACTAAAATCATGGTGGGCAATATAAAAAATATGCAGATTTACGTACAGTGATTGCACACCGTTAAAATAACGTTAAGAATCAAATTTTATTAGATACAAGCCTTAAAAACTAGACAATACATAGGATTTTATCATAACTATACACCAATAGTTGAATATCAAGTAAAATGCAAAAACAAAATGATACTCTAAATAAGTAAATCCTTATAAAGCTAAATTATTTACAGGTTTGAGTAACACATTCACATGTCTTGAAAAAACCCACCATTACTTACTGTTCTTTTTACAGTGTTGCCTATTGTCAATTTTAAATCTAATATAAATTGATTACAGAATCATCTAGTAAATTCTAATTGAACTAGAATGATTCAACATTAGCACCTGACAATATTTTTCTTAAAGCGGGCAATTGCTGTCAGTGGGCAATCACCCTCTGGTTTACCCTATTTATGGTATTCAAAGGATCATAACATTTTGCAATTGTTGTTAATGTGAGTAGTCTAACCACATTTAGTAGGATATTAGATACCCATAGCATGATGTGGGAACTTAAAAGGCTGTTAAGCTTACTTTGTCAATAATCCCTCTTAAAATATTAGTATTTTGAATAAATTTTAATAACTAATCATATTTGTTTTTTTTTTACTGTGTTTATCACTTATCACTTTTTCAGTGACATGTGGTCAACCATAAAAATAGTGTTGTTTTATCATTGTAATACTTTTTCACAGATAACATGTCATTATCGCTTCTGTAACCTAGTTGTAGTGTAGGCAAAAGAGGCCTACAATTTGTCACTATATTTTTTAGGTTCCATATAATATAGGGTCAGCCTATTAGCAACTTCTGGCTGGTACTATTAAAAAAACTGAATAAATTTCACTAGATCTGGGAAATTTACTCTGAACCTGATATTCAGCAGTTTTGCTTGAGGTCAGTAGACCATTTATGGCAGTTCTTTTAAAGATGACATTTTAAATTACAGATGTATTTGGTAATAGAGGCCTTAGCGGATGGTGCTGTGAAGCAAGGTGTACCTAGAGCAATGGCAATGCGCCATGCGGCACAGATGGTTGTCGGCAGTGGACAAATGGTACTACAGTCAGGGAAACATCCAGGATTACTGAAGGATGAAGTATGTTCCCCTGGTGGATCAACTATTTGTGGTGTCACCGCACTTGAAAATGGTAAACTGAGGTAAGAGTAAAAACATTCTTCAGAAGTATTGCTAAAATTAAAATACATAGAAACAACTATGATAGACAATAAAAACTTGTAATGAAATTAGTTGATATTATACATATAAGTGGAGTAAAGTGCAAAGGTAAAAGCAACGCCACATTAATACAATAATTCATCTGTGCAAAGGTGCGGAAATTGGCTGTGAGAGTATAACGGCATTGCCAAATATTCTGGTGCCAAGAAGTATTGGGATAACATTCCTAGTGTAGCCAGTGTAACAACTATAATAATTTGACTCCATGCATTCATTATACTTTTTTCCAATAAATATCTGAAGGTAGCAACACTCATGTAATGCCTCAGGTGTTGCTAATTTCCTTAGATTATGGTTGCAGCTTGCCATAAAGCAGGTTTTTTGCTGTTTATTCACATTAGCCTAGTCACATAAGTAAATAAAATAGTTTTGTTTGTAAAATAATTAATATTATTATACCAGTTATAGAATAGTTTTTGTTACAGAGCAACATTGATCAACGCTATTGAACAGTCTACAATTAGGAATAAGGAGCTTGGAAAATAATGTGGTTTACAGATACAATCTGATATCATTATGTGAACATTTAGGAATGCTGGTAATCATTGTTGTTCACTGCATAGTTGAAAATGCAAAGTTATTTATGATAATACTGAATGCTTTATGTGATGTATATATACATGCTTGTAGATAAATTATAATTTTGTGTATAAGCTTAGGTACTTGTGTGTAACTTTAACATGACATTATTTAAGTATAGCAATCAGAAATGACCCTAGGATGTAACAGTGTCTAGTAAATTGATATAAGCAGGAACTCTCATGTACAGAGTTTGATAACATTTTTAGAAATTAATTGAGGCAGTGAGTGCCTAAGTACAGTAGCGTAGCGTGGGTTTTTGCTGTCCGGGGCCGTCTGGAAATTTGCCGCCCCATATTCTAGTAGTATAAAAAAACGTGGCACATGATGCCGCCCGTTTCATATGCCGCCCAGGGCCTAAGTAGCCTATCTTTTTTATAAACAATTGAAAATCAATTGTGTCTGGAATTGATAGGCCGTTCTGGCTCTCACTGCCTCAAGTTTCCTAGTTACTAAGTCACTTATTTAATTGAAGCTACTTATTTGTGTTTCTATATTCACCATTGTATATGACGGCTATCTGCAGTAATTATCTTGAAACTAACTATCATTAGTGTCGTTCAAATGTTCTGTAGTTTGTGCTAGCGGTGGGTACTCTTTATTCCGGAAAGTGAATTGATTCACTTATTCCGGATCCGAATCCGGTAACGATTCACCTTAATGATTCCTTTTTTCCTTTGGCACCGTTTGGCACCGCCGATCCACTCGCTCCTTTTAGCTCTTCAGAACCTTTTATTCCTTTCATTCACTGGCTCATAATGACTCCCCGGGCCCAATTATTCAGTCGTAGCACTGGATAGTGGATGGTCCAATGAATATTATAGGGGATAATTTGATTGCTTTTGGATAAGTAATGTAGGTATCTGTTTAATAATAATGAATATTACTTTTCTTCGCAATTCTATAAGTTTCTAATATTGATAACAGTGGCAAAGTAAATATACCTATTTACTTTGCCATTTAATTTTTGTATATAAAAAAAACATTAAAAAAAATCAAATAGCGGTAAATATTAATAGCGAAAAATATTACTTACAACAATAAAAAAGCATAGTCTTTTTCAGCGGCATGAACAATGACATGATACGACAAAAGTTCAAAGTTTTATGCACACTAGTTAATCCAAATTAAACCTTAGCGTCATTAAAATAAGAATTTACTACACTGCTATTACTATTAAATGCATTCCTGGCTCCGGCCACCGGCCGCTCGCCCGCTCTCTTGGTGCAAACGAGACAGTTTTGAACTCTAACTCTATGAATATAAGGCTATGAATATTGTCTGTCAGCCGAGCCGACAAGTGAGCCAAAGGAATCACATTCGCTACCTATACCGCATCGCTCCGTCTCACTCCGAAATAAATGGCACCGGTGGTGCCGGTAAGGATTGCTCGGATACATTAAGCTTATCGTGTCCGCGTTCGGTACCGGCACCTTTGGATCAGTACCTCCGGATTTACCCACCGCTAGTTTGTGCACGTTGTTTACTGCAAAATATGACTTCATCTCGCATGTACAGTCATGACAATATTAATGCTCGAGACCCTACTGGTATGGTAGTAATTTTATTCCTATATGGGTTAAATTTTAACAAAATATCAAAGGACAGTTTTTATTTATTATTATTATTACCTGTACTTAATGTTCCTGTGATCAGTTATTTGTTTATTATTTTTTTGTGTGTACATTTGTAATGTTAAATAAATTATTTATTAGCAACTATCGCTACAGACCTTATATTTCAAAATAAATAAATATGTTTACTTAGATATGTATATGCATATTCCATCCTCGAAAGTAAGAAGTAAAACTTGACTATAATATTATAAGTATTATAAGGAGTATTATTATATTATGTTCGTTTAAGTTACATTATTACAATATTACCTCAGCACTATGAGTTTTAAAGTGCATTTCTGTGATGTCTTTTATTAATTTTGATATATTTAGGTCTGGTCATTTTAGCTTATGCAGAAGGTACCTGACAGCGTATTAAAAAGAATGTCATTTATTTATTTTAATTTTATAAGAAATAAAAAAGTTTGCATCGCGTATTACTATAGAGTAATTATTACTAGTATTAGCTAAAGTACATTGTATTATTTATGTTTATAGCACAATCTCGTCTGCATAAAATGCATTACACTAACCTCTATTCTGCTTTCTAATAAAAACTATTATAAGCTTAAACATAATTTTAATTGTTGTATTATTTTACCTAACTTTCCTGTCCTATAGTAGCATACGGCATACCTACAGCATTTAATGTTTAAATTTCTAAAGAATGATCGATTTTAAACTTACACTCGTCGACGAATGTTAGGTACATTCGGTTAAGGGCTATTAACAAAAAAAATGGGTTATTATTAGATATAATGGTAATTTTATTAAGAAAAATAGTAAATGTAATTTTTCCCATTTCATGGTAAAAATAGGCAGGAAGGTATTGTATTTTATTGTTGAAAAAAAATGATATTAGAATGTAAACATATTCAAGCTTTTACTTACAAACAATATAAACAATATAAGAGAATACTCTCTCCAACAAGAAAATAACAAAAGGAGGAGAGATTTAACAGTTGATTTTTGGGAGATTTTTTCCTTTACATTTGTTCTCCCAAGCGACCCACGCGCTGAACCCATGCACCGCAAATATTTTCTTAGTGCACTGCGATGCTATAGTGATGTCGTCCAACAGGAGATCTAAACAAACAATATATAATTAGAATGTGCATTAGACTCGACTATCTCAACGTCACGACCATGGGGGTATCTAGGTTTTTCCTTCAGGGGGTGATTGGCCCCTCCTAGGGTGGGCACTGGCCCATTTTGGTGTGCCCGTCCGGCGCTGCAGATCTTGGATGCTTTCAGTCTAACTTACTCAGCAAAGCGCCATTACCTTATCACTGCAGTGGGCGTCGAACTGTCTTGCGTGATCCCACCCATTTGGCGGAAACTAGTGGTTGAATTGAATAACCGCCGCTTCCTCTTGTCAACAAATTACGCGCGTGAAGGTGGTGAAAGAACGGGGCAGAGAAACGTATCCACTATCCATTCTCTCCCATTCTAGAAGTGGCAGACCTCTGGCCTCCGGTGAGACTTTTATCGCGGAGGGAGAGTAGTGTCGGCGATAAGGTGCACCGCTCTCCCTATTTTTCTCCCACCTCGGTGGAGCAGCAGCACTGAATTACGGTCGTGGTGGGGTCGCAGAGGAAGGGAAGTGTCGGTATTATGTCGCGTTAGATTATTTACACGTACCCGTGAAACACCTCGTGTGTAAAACACAGTGTCGGTAGTGGCCCACTCTGAGTGGAGTTCGACGCACCCTGGTAAACGTATTTCCGCACGGTCAACAAAAAGTTAGGCCTTGAAAGGCTAGAAAATAGTAGGTAATTCTCTGTCATGGTCTAATGTTGTGTGTAAATAACGGTGCGTGAAATTAACTCTCTTCCTTATAGCTACATACATTACATATAATTATGTTATCAATTACCTTTACAGCGCACGTTGCAGGCCTTGCCGGGTTTATTACCATGGCTGCACCAATACCGATCATTTATTTGAAATAGGCCGTAGTCGTGGGACCCGTCTGAATTCCCGCTGCCAACTGCATTTGTTTGCCTTAAACTCTCTCCGTTAATCAAACATAACCCTGAAAAAACATTATTCTCATAATTTTGAAACGTGTGAAATGAAGTCTGCAATTATCAGTTTTTTTTTTCAATTTCAACACTAAACTCTTTCTGAGATTGATATACAATATCTACGTTAGGTATAACTCCATGATGATGATGATGATGTATTAATTGCACTATCTTACAATAGGATACTTAATTAAAACCAAACAGAATCCGTAATTCTGGCGTCAATCCAGAGTGTGCTGTATTCTAACAAACAAACAACAATTATTATTAACACTAATATATGCATAACTATTGAATATTATAAATGCGTAAGCCGCGAAACAGATTTTGATAAAAAATTGGCAAGAGTATTTTTATGCGAAAAATACTCTTGCCAATTTTTATCAATAGGTACTTCATTAATAATTTCCTTCATCGCTTAAGCAAATACGCACATCATCATCAACCTATTATTGCCCGGTGGCACCCGTGCTCATTTGAGATGGATTCGGCTATAGTCCACCACGCTAGCCTACTGCGGGTTGGCAGACTTCACATGCCATCGAGAAAATCTCTCAAGCATGCAGGTTTCCTCACGATGTATTCCTTCACCGTTTGAGCATGTGATAAATACGCACATAATTTCCGATAAGTCAGTGGTGCGTACCTTGGGTTTGAACTTGAGACATCTCAGTCCATTGGTCACACCACTAAGCTACCATAGATCTCAATATACTCGTATAAACCTACACAGCTTTGATTTACTTAGCAGAATAATATACCAATTAGCTCCATCGTGCATGCATCCACCGTCAAAAAATTTACAATTATAATATTCTTTAATGTCGGATGGTTGACTTGTTTGGCAGACTATTTCAAGAAACAAGAAAAAGTCACAACAATAAAATTCAAACTAAATACTAATAATAAAAAAAAATAAGATGTTTAATACTCACAATCTCTCATTTGATGCTCCGGAAAACCTTGTTTTCTTAAGTTCGCGACCAATTCACATTCTGTGAAAGATTTCCCGAATGTTTTTGATATAAAACATAAAATGACAAAGAATAGGATGGCACGCGTCATTTCTGCTCTTTGACTCTTTACGAATTAATATGAGTAACCAATTATTGCGTGTCAAGGGTATCAATATTCGGAGCTTTAATAAAACGGATGAGGCAAACGACTAATTGATTGCCAAAACCTGTTGCAGTTTATAAAAAAAATGCTGTGTTTAACGATGAAAGCTAAACGCTGCACTCACTTATATACATAGAATGCCTTGAGAATTCCGTTAAGCTCCCTTTATAATGTATTCTGCCTTGTATTCCTATCGACACATAAGGAAAATAATTAAAGGTTCTAATTAAAAAATCCCAATGTAATATTTTGTTATTTAAAAAAAACCCTCTGCAAAATGTGTATTGTTGTTTTGTATTAAATTATTATTTGAATCACCTACAGCGGATAAATAAAACAGAAACACTTTAGTACGACACAAAGGAAATAAATAAAACGCATAATAATATTGCCAAAAAATTAAAATATTAAGGCGGAAGTGTGCCTATCTGCTGCGACGCAGTTTACATTTCGTGAAGTAAGTAGGTACGCTGAAGCTCACGTGTATAGTATACAAATAAGTATAATATTTTGATAAATATATATTCGGATACCACACTCGCAATATTTAACAAAACGATAATCATAAAGTATCTGTATGTTAAAAAAATTATGCATAGTGGTGTCGTGATGTCGTCTCATCTTAGTATGAACTGATAAGATTTTATAAACTTGGATCTTTCTTTGCTAATGATTAGTGTCATCAAGAGCGGATCCAGGGTAGGAGGAGTCATGTGGGTCATGGCCCCCTGCTAGGCTAAGTCTAGGTCGACCGTGAAATACTTAATTTTTCATTATAGGTAATTATTATTCTAATCGATCTACTATGACTAGACCATAGGACTATGCAACCCCCTTAACTTGAAAGCTGAATCCGACCTTGAGTGTTGTATTGTAGGAATAATAATAGATATTACGTCTATTATTTTATTTTTGTAAACTACAAATCACAGTTATTAGCTTATTACTGATCTACTAATAGTAGCAAATAATAGTATAGGTATCTGAAGCTAGTCTGATCGGAAAGTGTTGACATCGTCGCAATCCTGCCGGCGTCGGGCACTCTGAGGCATAGAAGTACCTATTCAGTTGATTTAGACACACCTTTCTAGATGTGTCTACTTACGTGCAACTAAAATAGGTTTGAACGCACTATAACTGAGCAAAACGGCCCCCCCTCTGTCATATGAGGAAGGAAGAATTTTACTAGTTTAATTGACCTACTAATTGGTTGAGTGTGGTATTAATTCCCTTTTTTTATTGTTTTGTTACTCACGCTTTTGTTCATGGAGGCGGAGCAATAAATTCTTTTTAATTTAGCAATATTAATTGTTGGATATAAGGTAAACATTGAATACAAATCACTAATTATTATTCAAGTATTTTTTTAATAATGAAGTAATTTTTTATATAAAAAAAAAATAAATTTAATTGTTTTAATAAGAAAAAAGAATCGCTGTTATCATAAAATTGCTATGCATGTTGTTGTTGATAGGTGTAAGTAATGATTTAATGGGCATAATAATATGTGCTACGAACTGGATGTACCAAAATAAATTAATTTGCCAATTTTTAGCCCTAGATAGGTTACTGTAATAATCCACGATCATCATGCATAACATCATGGGTTATTTCAGTCCTGTTTTAATAAAAAAAATATTTTATAATTAAGTATATCTATTTAATTACAAATAACAAAAATAATTACTCTATAACTTAATCTAGAAACTATTTCATAAAATAATGTATACATATTAGGTACTTATTAAGACACTAAAATAATTCAACATTCCCATATTGCTTGCCAAATCTGCTCGCAGAAGGCACTAGGTAGGTGAAGGCGCTTAGATTCTTGACGTAAGATGGTATCTTTTGCGGACATTTCATGATTTATATGACATACATATCTGTAGGCTTCGATTACCTACTTTATTTACGTAACGTTAACTGTGACCCACATGACGATCAATCTAGAGTAAGTTTAAGAAGTAACTTAACGGAGAAAATACTGACACTGTCTTTATAGTACCTACCTAATATTCAAATGAATTTGTTAATGTTATATACAAAAGTATAATTAACGTTATGTAAGATTATTTTATCTCATATCTAATTCAATTTAGATAGATAATAACAGCCGGTAATAAAAAAACCCGAATAGGTACAATACTTTGGTATTTACTTTGTCTCAATTTTTGCTCCTTGCAAGTGATCCAATGATGACTGGTTTATTAAAAAATCACAAGCTTTATAGTCTTATCACTAATCTTTCACACCGTGACTAAAGTCTCAATAAAAGAAAACGTATTTTATTTTTCTTCAGTAAACACGTAGATTTTCCTTGTAGTTTGTTCAGGCGTATAAGGATGATAAGGATGTACGCACACTGTTCTCCTTGTGAATAGAAAAAGAGATACTCGTCGCGCCAATCCAACACCGATGTCTATACTTTTGTGTCTTGACACCTCCATCATAGGCACCTCCTCTTCGGCCTCACTCTTAAAACAGTTTAATTTCCGAAAGCTGTTGCGAAGCCTGCCGAAGGCGGGGATCAGCGCTGTTTGTATGTTCGGCAATCGTCGTAGCAGTGTTTTCTTTTCACCATCTCTATTCGATCGTTTGTTATATTTCTTCTTACTGTATCTACTGTCAGTTTTAACAGATTTGACATAGTTTCTCGTTGTTTCCTCCGGTGCGATCACCGATATGTCTTCTTCAGACATTACTAGTATGTTTTATTTTTCACATTTTGTATATACTTTGTTCGCTTATCAGACTAGAGTGAGCTCCTGTCTAAAATTTTGGCATTGATTGAGTGTGACGCAGTTGGTTGATGATAAGATATCAAGATTACCGTGATTACAGCGACTTTTATAGTGATTGCGCAAGTGATTAAACGCTGTAAAAATCTCATTCAAAATATTAACACATTTTATTATTAAGATAGGCATTAGGAGGTGCTTAATAAATATTACAAAAATTATATTAGCTTTATTGATAAAACTTCTTGTCCTTGCCAATATGCACTCTCAGCTTCCTAGGCCAGTAGGTAGTCAATGTCTTTCAAACTGATCACTAAAACACAATGCACTAGAAAAAATAGTAAAACTGCGACCTTGTGTTCAGTAACCGTGAGGCTACTAATGCTTCCGTCACGACAATAGTTTACTGTAAAACTCTGAAGTGATTGATTCACAAGACAAAATACACAGGTAGAATTTACTCAAATATATTTTGTTTCATAACCATTTGTACTATAGGTACAGTACGTTGTCGTACTCGACTCGATACATACATACGCAGAGATGAACACATCTTTCCTTATTAGTAGGTGCAAATGGATTAATATTGCGATCTTATGCTAAAGATACCAATTATCGTATCCATATACATAAATAGAATAGGTATGGAAATAAAAAATCACTAAACTTTTAAGCTGTTGCTCGGAATTTGGACTTGTTCCCAATTACTAGAAATATGTTCGCATTTTGTTACATAGGCTCTAAACACGTACAGGGGATAGTGGGGAAACAGTACCTATTTCTCTGTCTGCACAGGGATAGTCTGGACTAGTTAATTAAAAGTTAGGTATGGATAGAGTTAGTGACAGATATTGTTATTTCCTTACTACCATATAATCCGTACGAATGCCGCTGTTAACGAATTAGTAATGATGTACAAATTATAAATAAAGTACTTTAAAAATTAAAGAATTTGATAAAGTAAATATAATGGCTCTGGTCGTAACGCTCAACACGTAGCGATAATATAAGTTGGTATCTTTTGAAAAACAGTGAAGTTTTGTTCCACTAATATAAAATAGATTCACTCAGTAACTACAGGTCCACTTACAGTACAACTATAAGTACACCTATAATTATCGTTTATCGGTCATAGTCCGTTAACCATTAGGCAATCAGCAGGTAACTTAGGCAATGACTCTACCACAGTACTGCGCCTATATAGCGCGTGATATCGTTGCTATATTGCATTGCTATTGCTTGTTGCTTTTCGAAAGGGTCCATCTGTTACCTCTAGTATCTGAAATACTATCATCACGCTTGCATCCTCAGAGGTGGGTTAATGTACAGATACCATAAGCGTCTTCAGTGTGTATAGCTGATTGCCTTTAGGTAATTTGTTACATATCCAATGTCCGAGTCGAACCTAAGAACCAATCACGCAGCCGACCAGAATGGAAATAAAACTCAGGCATAGTTGGTTTATTTGTTTATAAATATAAAGTAGGCACCTTTACCATTTAGGTAATTTTGACTGTCAGGTTTTGACGTATAGGAAAATCCTTGTGTTGGATGTCCAACGCTTAAAAAAAAGTATCCTAACAATCAAAATCAAGAATAAAATTGCGCCATGCCATGCGAAAACCGTGGACAAGGACAAAATCGACAAAAAAAGTATTATTGTTATATTCATGAAATATACTTTTGTCCATTGATAAGTCGCCATTGTAATCTCTCTCCTAAAACCTTCTTTTTACTAACCGAATTCAAAAAGTAGGCAGTTCCTTTGATGTTATTTTGACTCTATATATTACCTACTCTACTATTTAGACGTAGAAATTGTTTTATTTATTGTTCATTTGAAAAGGAGAGCGTTGCGTGAAAGATTATTTTAAACCCCTTATCGATCCATATGTTATCGTGCCTTTATTACTACAACCTTGTAACATAAGGGGCATGCACCTTTCCTGAGTACCTACCTATATGACAAATGCATTGTACGATTTTTCTTGCTCGCAATACGGTAAGTTCGGTTGTTCTACGTCCAACACGACAAGGCTGAAACGACTTTGGTCTCATTTTCACTACTGTTGATATCAAGCTGTAGTTTTCAATCTCTCTTCTTTGTCTTACAAATTATTTTTCACGGTGGAGCGAGAGAGATAGATAATGTAGTTTACTTGCGAGCGTAGTGCGCAGACGTTCGCGTCATCGCACTATTTCCCTCGACAGTATGACAAACCGCAACCTACGAACAACTGATTCATTCACTTTTGTTTTCTTAGAGTTGTGTTTATACCGTGGTTAGCATAGGACAGTGTTGTTATTCCATTTTACAAAATAATAAATTAGGTAAGGTTCAGTTACGTTTATTTCATACCTAACTAATACTTAGAATTAGTGCAGCATTATTTTACTAACAAAATTGGAACATTGGTCGTCCACCAACTTTTTATTCAAACATTTTATCAGCTACAAGTCATGTGATTATATTTATCATATTCTTGTTTATTTTACACCTGTTTGTGAAAATATTGTGAAGTGTACCTGCATGACTAAATATAATTATACTTCTCTTATTCTAATTCACGAGTGGGGTCACTTTTCATAAGAACATTTTGACAAATAAATGCTATTGCGACAATTTATTTACAAAAAAACATAAGTGAGTTAGGTCCTTGTAGGGAAAATTGAAACACGTAATATGAATTTAATTTTATATTGTAATAACATGTGTAATGTGTATTTAATACCTAATTCTTTATTAAATCTTAAATTAAATAATATTAATTAACACATGAATATACGTCTTCGTAATGTTATTTAACCGTGAAGTTACCCCGCCTTTTATTTACATAATAATAAATATTAATTAATTGTTTACAACACGCCAAGCTAAAAAGACAATGAGAAATAACCTGTTTATAAAATACCTATTTCAATAATAGGCTGATAAGAAATGTATTTGAACTAGATAAATACAAGGTATCGACCAATTTGCAGGTATTTCTGATATTAATCAGTGCATTACCCTCATGTATAAACGGTTACTAAGACCTTCAGATAGTATAAAAATATTTTTTTATACAATAAGTATTACTTATCTGATATTGTTATAAAGTAGGCAAGTAAGTATCCTGCTCTAAAGTCTAAGAGTAAAAGTAAATCATGACGTTCTACTTATTTTCAAATGTTATTTTTCATTTGTTTTATCCTTCTTTAAATAAAATGTTCAGTATTTTTTTTAACTAATGTAATTTTGTATAAGATTCCTATGCAATTATTGCAATGGTTGCTAGGTGATTGCCTTGGTCGTACTAGAATACTGGGCTATTTTTAGGGATGTATAGTGGATATATATTTATATCCCTTCATGTTGGATATTGTTAGATAGATCTATCGCAAATATTATACACATGTCACATGCGTATAATATTTAGAATATAAAGATTTATGCAAAATATTGAGATTGAAGTGCTAATTTTGATAGAGCCGAGTGGCCACCGCTGCTAGCTAAATGTTTGCTTATGGACGCGTGAAAAAATCGACAAAGAAGCGTAAACCATATACTACTGCGTTGATTTTGTAGGTATAACAAAGTTGAAAGGAAGACTAAGACGGATAAACATAGGTATTACAAGTTAATGAGTAATAGTCGATCAACAGGCAACTATGTGGTCCACAACTCAGACTCCGCTACGAAGATGGTTGTCTTTTACCTATTTGTTTATATATTTATAAATTAGGCAAATAGTTACTTATATTTTCATTATTTTTCTAACTCAAATTGGTGGATATTTGTCGCGCTGGTCAACTTGCTGTAGGAAATCTTACTCCTTCATTTTTATTTTTGTCATTCTACACATGCAAAAATGTTAGCGGAGTATTAGCGGCTTATTTTATGTAGGTATCTATTTATAGTCATTCGTGTTGCCCTAACATGTTGGGACACAATAAAACCTTTAGGGTAATTAATATATGACTACTATATTAGCAATTAGACTAATGGCTATACGTATATTTTTTAAATTAACTAGCACCAAAGCGTCTTTATCAGCGGGGAAATATAGTTACCAAGTGTTAAATTGAACTTGGGTACTTAAACGAATTTAATTTTATGAAATAGGTATATACCTACCTACTTCGTAACTTCAACAACTCGTTATGATCAATACTTTTTTCTCGCTTCTAATATTAAGCATTTATTTATTGTTGTTGACATTTAAGACATATAGACACTGGGGAATCTAAGCTCATTTTAGGATTTTCATGTCTATCGGGTTATACCCGTAGTACCTATGAAATAGGCTCTTCAGAACTCTGTGGTTTTTAATAGTTATGTATACATATATGATACTTATACTATATGTAACGGAAATTATTGCTCAAGTTCTAAAAGCTAAACATAATTTAGTAAACCTAATAGTTTCTTTTTTAACTAAACTATCGAGTAATCGTGTGTCGGTAACAAACAAACAGACATATTATATGGCAATCTTTAAACATTTTTGTTATCACTGAACAATTACGTTTTTCAACTTTTTTATTTGTAAATTACCCATTTCCTATGAATGTTGAGATTTTATTACCTTATCTAAACAAACTTAGGTATTCAATTTATTGCACTTAACTACATATTTTATTTGCGGAGATAGTGTAAATGTATCAACTTTAAATTTAGATAGTATTGTCTCTATGGCGGAATAGCGCTAATATACATGGACCTATCTGCACAGTATATTCCATGTTTTACTGTGCTATCTGCGTGCGTATCTACTTACAGCTTAGATGATAGAGAAAGTAATGTAATGAAATAAGTAAAGATGTATAAATAAATAAATAAATGTATTTGGATATTATGACACAGCGCCATCAAGTTCCGTCGAAAGCAACGAGGCTTGTGTTTCGGATACTAGAAGGTTGATATACTACCTACATATATATATATTTTTGTAAATGCGTACTTATTATACATAGATACATCCATGACCCGGATAATTTTTTTTCCGGTATTCGAACCCGTGACCTGTAGCACAGAAGGCTAAGGCCAAAGCCTTATATGTAATCGTCCTGTTTTGTCAGCCAATGACGTAGTTAAGTTAACCTAGCCTATCAGCAAATTATTTAGAATTTCAGCTACTAAAACATATTTTGCTTCTATGCCATAAACATTCTTTTGCACAATAATTTTGAAGACATTATATCACATATCGTTAAAACAAATTATACATAGTAGCTATATATATTATATATAGTTTACTTTCTTGAAATATAGAGCCTACAGCCTGTTTGTAAAATAAAAACGAGTTTGACAGGTGACTAAGTGTTATAAGGACATCCTGTGTCACGTTTCCTTTTGTATTTCGGAGTCTCTGCAAACATTTTGCTCATACATAGTGTGAGTAATTGTTGCCTCCTGATATCAGCCGATAACATTCAATGATAAGAGTCTTAACAATGATAATATATCCGCCATTTTGTCACTTCGACAATAACGACTCTGGAGCTTATTGCGTTTTGTTTAAAAGTCATTATGCTATGTATTTGGTCTTTAGGCTACTATCTTTAATTTATGAACGGGCTAGGGCACTATAAGTAATCGATTGCTATCATTTTTAGTTAAAAACTTCTGTGGGTGAGGATGGGTTTGTGTTTTTCAATCGACTGTGGCGACTGTGACGTCTGCTGCAACCCCTGCTGTCTGGCATTGAGTGCGTGTTGTCTGGTGCCCTGCTTGTGTCCGAACGCGTGTGGCCAGCAGCAACCACCTCCTCAGCAGGTGACGGTGATTCAGCAACCACCGGTAGTCTACGAGCAACAACCACCGCCCGGCTACCCATACCCACCACCTCCCGGAGAGTACCCACCTCCCGGAGGATACCCACCCCCCGGAGGATACCCACCTCCAGGCGGTTATCCAGGATACCCGCCCCAGCAAGGATATCCTCAGCCTATGTACAGATGAAAAGGTTTTAGTCAAGGTAAGACTAGTGGTCGACCTTTTCCAGTAGTTCCTTAGCTTATATATAATGCTTTTTGTAGTCTTAGTTTATGGTATGCATGGGAGTGTTGGTGATGTAGGTATACTAGTTTTATTACTTTTAGTACCAGGATATGATAACAAGAATTGTATCAATAAGTTTTTATTGGGAAAGATATATACCGTGATATCGTTTTCGTCATAAAAAATATCTTTGTACCTTGATTCCTATCAAACCAATTTAATACTACGATATTATTATCGTTTATATGACAACCCAATAGAAAATACTATATATGTATGGTTAATTTGACCGCTCCGTTTTTTTATTTCTTAAATATATTTGGTTATTAATGATCATATATTAAATCTATCATCAATCATTTAGTCAGGAAATTCACGGTATGCTTCTTAGAAAACCTTCAATCCATTGCATTATTCTGATGAGAAATGGCTTGAAACATAAGAAGCTCATTAAGAAATCCTCGATTCTAATTAGCATCACATTGCAAATACATAGCTATTACTCATAAATGTATTGTCATGTTTATTGTATTGTAATTGACTTGTGGCAAATAAAACTACTAATATATGACATGTGATACATCTATGTGTTGGTATAGGTACGTAAATGATTGTTTCTTTAGTACTTAGTAGGTATGTACCTACTTAATTGATTGACCAACCAATTGCAGGCACTGTTATTACAATTAGCAACCTTTGTGAAACTAACACAACTCACACTATCATGCTGATCGATTGATCATCAAGGTTAAGTTCCACTTGTTCAAGAACCATAGCAACCAAACATTGTGATTACAAAATTTTACTTGCCTTTGTAATAAAAAGAAACTAAAAGATAACCACATTCTTGATGTCTATGTGTAGATAATATTGCTGTTATCTTTTCGAACTGATAAAGTTCTAGTCCATGGGATGCATTTTCTGAATATTTAAATTTCACGCTGAAATGTTAAAGGACAATATCGTCAGTAAGAGCTTTAAATATAGTTTATTCCAGGCTAAATAGGCTAAATTTCATTGGCTCCATGGCGTCATGAGTAAATCTGCATGACTGGGTCAACATTATTCATGTTCATGGCAATTTTCCTCTATAGTATGTGAACGAGAGTCTCTTACTCTGCATGACATTACATGGGTTGACTATGAACATAACATTGTTTATGTTTCAGGATGGGTTGCAATATTTCATGTCGTCCGTGTTGCTGCTGTTGCATCCCCTGCTGCTGCTGTGACTGTTGCAGCGATCCTCCACCGCCTGCAGTGGTCCACCATGTATCCCATCAAGTCATCGTTCAACCCGTGCCACGAGGACCAAGCGCGCCTCCTAGTGGAGCACCACCACCGTACAGATAGTACAACATTATCCACTAGCAACATTTTCTAAACCTTTCCAAAGTTTTAGAATCAGCTTCCATTTAAGATATAATGGAATTGTTTATAATGGATTTATATAATGGAAGATTATTTTTCTTGCGAAAACATTTTGCATCACACGCCAAAAAGTATATAACTTTAGCAACAAAGCCACCTTTTTCATATCCCGTTTAAGATATAGTAGTTTAATATTCCTGATGCTTACATACTTTTTTTGCCTATGTTTCTAGTACGGTGAATTAAGTATATTAAGCTTAATTATATAAAGGGTTGAATACTTTTTGTCCTTATTATAAAGATTAAAAAGTAATCAACCAAATTTCGATTATACCTATACCTAATACCTATACACGCGGAGGCACATGACAGTTCTTTCTTTCCAAAGATGCTTTTTAATAATAATAAAAAATATTTATTATTTTTAAAGTGAAACGTTGGGCTGTCTATCTATATGCGCATTGCATTAGGTACCTATTATCGAAATGCTGACCTAAACCTTGTTTTTTTATATTACTTTTTTTTACATCGTGTCTTTTTTTAATATTTGTTTTGTGTAAACCAGGGTATGCAGCAGTCATTGTACTATATGTATTTTCATTATTTATTTGTTATATTATAAATAAAAATGTTTATAATCGTTAAGTTATTAAATAGAGATTCTATTTAAATGCTTGTTGTAAAATATAAAAAGTTAAGACGTAGCTAATATTATTTAAGTTTTAGTAAACATTTAAAATGATTTCATGATTATTTGCGGATGCCAGAACCAAGAAAGAAAGGCCTTGAAAGAAAATTTGGTTTTCTAAAACCAAGTGAGAGTGTTACGTGATATTGTTTGTAATATGTACCTACATATTAATTACATTCAACATTATGCTTATTACGTCTTTTCTTATTTTATATACAAAGTCACAATAATGTTATCTTGAAATTTGTGCTGAAGAGCATGTGACCACGACTAATTGCTGTTTAGCACTTGGTTTTTCATCGTGTGTAAGTCGAGATAGGAGATATCAATTGTGATAATGTTGATTCTTCAAATACCTGTGTTTACCTCGATTGTACTTAAATGAAATAAATTACATATTAAAATGTTACATACTATCAAAGTTACCTACTTTTAGTCATGTAATCTTGCTATTTTGTACATAATTATGTATCTTGTTTTTTTTCCTGTATCCATAATATAAGGTAGGTATTAAATTCCCATTGCATTTTGATCACGTCACTGCACACTGTATACAAATTATTGTGACAATCTTTGATGAAAATTAATGCTATATTTAAGGATGTCTTGAATTGTTGGAATACGTAAAAATAAAACACAGTTAATAGATATTGCTGTAAAAATAGTAATACGCGTGATCGGGTTGAAGTTAGGCATAATAAGATTTTTGCGTATCAGTAGCACGCACTAGGCTGCGTGGTGGATCATAGCGTAGCCCAGCAGTGGCACAGTAATTGATACATAGCCACTGGATCAACTGTAATATTTGCTAATATTACAATAACACTCCTTTTTACGGAGTTTTGGCGACACGAGTTTTTGACGGTTGGGTTTAAAGTAATACCAATATAAAGTTTATAAAGCGGTAAAATCCATAGAAAAGTATTTTAATATCAATTCATAAAAAAATATTGTGACGAGTGGAGTAAAACTAGAGCAAAGAATTCAATACAGAGTTAGATATACTATGGATATTTATTCGACTCATGATTCCATATTGTGTTATTGATTTAAAACTGGAAAAAATAATGTGCTATAGCAAATATAATAAGTTATATAGTTTATATTACTGTGTAATATGTAAGTATAAGGTACCTACAGGAAATCCATAAAATTCTAAAATATCATGTAATAAACGATTGTTATAAGCACTTGTTTTTAACTGTCATCTACCGTTTTAATACTCTATATATTTTATGTTTATTTTTACCTACACTATATTAACATCTATGAAATAAACTATTATAATTTTATATCAGGGTAAATTACTGTCAAGCAAACATAATTACAAAACTATTATTTGAAAATAAGCATACAGTTTGGTGGAAAAATAAAACTGTCATCAAGAAAAAGACTAGTATCGTCACTGATATTTAGTATACGATCACACAAATCACGATCTGGATTTATAAGTTAATTAGGCAATTTACCTAATACCTAATATATCTCTTATTCGTTTGACACAGCCTAAACATTAACGATGCTACTACTACCTACTCTACTTCTAAGGAAAAGTAAGTATACAGAAATGTAGACGAACATACATGTGAATCCCTTGACCGCCACGTCAATAAAGAAAAAAAAATGTTCCCTGCGCCACGCTACAGTAAAATAGTTATATTTGCCGTCGAAAGCATCGTGAGCACGTTCTGATTTGTCAAGTATAGCCGACCGTGGCGGTCAAAGGGTTAACATGCTGCGGTAAGTCCTCGTAGTATTATGATTACCTACAGTTTTTTTTTACAGAACTTGCATGGGAGGTATCTTTCATCTGAAACCTATTCAACTTTAAAAGAACCGTAAGAGAGCCAAGTTCAGCTTGATTTCATTCCCATATCAGGCAGTCTTATTGGGTTTTTCTATGACATTTACAATTGTATTACCTCTGAGTCGGGTATTATTCATCGGATAAACCCCGAATAATAAATACCAGCACCTATTACATGCGACGTATGTACAACCTACTGGTTACCATCCGGTTTGTACATACCAGCGAACTATGTGTACCAATCATAGTCGAACTATGTATGAGTACAACCTACACGACCGCCATTTTCTTTCTCAGAGATTGATTATAATTATTTCTTTAAATAGATATAAGTTGTAATAAATACCAGCGTTATTAGTGTTTAGTATTAGAACGGAATAAATCAAATAATCTCCCTATGCCCTGCCCTATACCTCTCTGTAAATAAAAGAGTGAGTCAGTGACTCCAATCAAATCTACCAAATATGACTAAATAAGATAGTATTCGCTATACATGATATTCTTAAGTTAAGTACCTCGAATGATTCAGAATATACCTACATAGGTTTGTGTATATTTATAGAGTACTTAATATTCCGATATCGATATCATATATAATTATAACAGAACCGGGGATACCCATCAGTGCCTTATTGTATTTGAGAGAAAACTATCGTTCTTGTGTTTATTCAACGCCTGTTTTTCACACATTTATCGCATATAATTCAAAAGGTAAGTTTCGGAATTATACCCCAAACTATAAAACCACACAATATAATCGGATACGTGATATTAAGTCCAAAATTGAGATAATAAATGTACGTATTATCTACTAAGCCTACCGACATATATTTTAAAGTAGATAACTGGCTATCATTATTATTTGTCTTCAACCAATGAATCTTTATGCGAAAATAGTGCTCATATTTATAATAGTTTAGTAATTATCATTACCAATTATCATCAGTAATGTGAATCGCAGGTGTAATGAGTTCAGAGTACATCACGTCACGTCTTAATTAATGTTTTCTTTTTATAGAAGACTAGCTGTTACTCGCGACTTCGTCCGCGTGAAAATTTAACGAAAAATTTAAAGAATGTTTATGCAAAATTTGAAGTAGATTAGACCAAGGAATCACGTTGTCTCGTACAAACTTGGCCCCCCCCCCCCCCCCCCCCCCCCTTATGGGCAAAATTTCGGAAAATCCTTTCTTATCGGATGCCTACGTCATACAAAGACTACACTCGCTGAGTTTCATTGAAAATTAGAGAACTTTCATACTAACTTTGCACCCCCGTTTTACCATCATAAGGGATGAATTTCAACATTTTATTAATTTTATGAATTATAACATTTTATTGATATCACTTTGAAAATCAAAGAAATTTCATATTAACTTTGCACCCCCATTTTACCCCTTTAAAGGATGATTTTAAAAAAAATATTTTACACATGTTTCATAACTTTCAATGACAAACCTTCAAACCGAATTTCAATTGAATAACTTAAAAAACAGCAAAGTTACATACTAACCTTACACCCCCGTTTTACCCCCTTAGGGGGTGAATTTTCAAAATTCCTTTCTTAGTGCTCCCCTACGTTATAAAAGGAATCCCTGTGCAAAATTTCAAGTTTCTAACCCTTATAGTTTAGGCCCTGCGTTGATATGTCAGTCAGTTAGTCATTCAGTCAGTCAGCTTCTAGATTGGGTTA
The DNA here is from genome assembly GCA_905163465.1 of Craniophora ligustri. Taxonomy (NCBI): domain Eukaryota; kingdom Metazoa; phylum Arthropoda; class Insecta; order Lepidoptera; family Noctuidae; genus Craniophora; species Craniophora ligustri. Next base: position 7,546,867 of record LR990965.1, on the reverse strand, counting down.
TCTCACCTGATTATCAGGTACCATATCGTCACAATCACGTCGTTTACAATGGCGTAGCGTGGGGGGGGGGGGGGGGGCAGAGTGGGCCATGGCCCCGGGCGGCATATGAACGGGGGCGGCATCAAGTGCCACGTTTTTTTATACTACTAAAATAGGCGGCGGCAAATATCCATACGGCACGGGCGGCAAAAACCTACGCTACGTCACTGGTCATTTACCAGTGACGATGTTGTCTAGGATAAAGCATGCTTATCTAGAAGATACCTATTCACTTGTGACTTGAAGACTCCCAAATTGTACTCGTCGGGAAAACAGGCAACTGAGTCCATTCCCTCGCTGTGCGGATACAAAAGGACAAAGCGAAGCGCTTCGTGCGGGTTTGGGGGATTTCCAATAGCGTATTAAAATTTGACTACGAACTGTCTTGAACCTGTAATTTCTTGACGTACCGGTTGATAACATACCTCACTTGCAGAAACAACTATTTATAGTTTGCTCCAGTCAGGGAAATTTTAATTGAAATTGAAATATCGAAAAATCTCTCTCTCTTTATTAAGATAAGCTATTGTTTTGTTGCAGACAAGATGGGTCACTTGGCATCACGGTTATGTAGATGTTGCTGTGGACCACCTATCCCGCAACATCTTCAGGGGCCAAAGGGACTTTCCTATACACCACAGCCTAACCTTGGGTTTTCGGTTCCAATAACCCTACTACATCACCATGGGCCGTCACACCATCACGGCCCATCTCACCACCGTCACCATAATCATGGTTCAGCACATCATCATGCCCCATCACATCATCATCACCATCACCATGGTTCATCACATCATCATAGCCCATCACATCACCACCACCATACCCCAATACATCATCATGTGCATCATGGCGCCGGTCCCTGGTGAAGATAAAGCAATGAAATCCAAGAACTAAATAAAATTAATACATCATTTGAAAGTTTGTTAAAAGTTATTATATTTTGAACTGTAATAAAAAAAATAACCATTAGCATGGCTTATTAGGCGTTTATCCTTTCATACATTTGCATATGCTGACATTTGTGAAGAATTTTGTTTAAAATAGAGGCTAATAAATATTACCTTTATAATTGGTTACTAAAGTATAATAATGTAAATATATATTATATTATAATAATAATAATAGTTTTTATTTCAATCCCACAAAAATATACAATTAAATGTTATGAAAGTACGTATAATCTTACCTACTTAATTCTAATAAAATTGTGTCCAGACATTTGTGGGAGTCAGGAGCCCAAACTAGGATTCCCTGTGCTATGGACCCCTGGCTCGCCCCTCTCAGACTAGGACTAGGAACATTCTTACTTGAATTTTAATATAAATAAAAGAACAAAAATTAAGGAACAAAAATAAAATAAAAATAAACCGAATAACAATAAAATTATGAAAATAAATGTTTAGTCCATAATTATATCAATGTATTAATTTTTTGATATGTAATTACTATAACAGACAAGGCTACTAATTAGTCTTAGAAGTATATTTGCTAACCATGTAAGTTGCTAACCAATAAATTGATTGTTGTATGTTTGTACTTTGATTATAGGCACGTATTTAGGTTCTAAATTAACTGGCCGTCGCAAGACCGACAGAGGAAAACAATATCTTTGTAACGTATCTATGATTATCTTGTTTTTATTTTGTAGTTTATTAATAATTTTGCACTCTTTCAAAATAAGACTAGTAGATTATCTTGATTTATTGTTGTTAATACTGATTTTACAAAGACTTTTTACTAGATGTTTACAAGTTACTTTCATTATTAATTTGCTCGATCGGTTTAGGAATCCATCGAATTAATTCTTAGAACTTATTGTGTAGCGAAATGTTCTTACAGATCATAAGGATCAATAGGCTCGCCCCCTATTACATGGGACCAGATCATATGATCAGGAAAAATACCGTATTTTATGGTATAATACAGTAAAATACTGTATTTTGTCGTATTATACCAAAAAGTACAAATGGTATAATCTGGTATTATACCATTTGTACTTTACCTTACATCTCTATATAGGACCTATTACATACCGGCGAAATGTGGGTGTACATTAGTATACCGCTGCATAACCCTTTGGGGATGTCAGGCATGATGGTATTTTAGTTCATAGAGTAATGACTACTTACTTGTTTCAGTGTTTGATGTTCCAAAATAGTATCTAAATAGGTTGCTAAATTTCAAATCAGTTATTAAAGGACATCAATTATAAAATTATCATAATAAATGATTTATGTATGAAGTTATTTGTGATAATGTTTTCCTTTAAACGTTGATACCGTAAAAATGTCTTAAGTAAGTGATTCATACGATTCGAGCAACCGATATTTCGTTTGCTTTTTTTATCGACAATTTATCTTATCTCATCGGTGCCCAATTGGTGGAAATACTTATTTTAGTAAGTAGGCTACATAATAAGCTGTTTGGTAATATAAAAAACATTTTGGTATCCGTGGTGGGACAACGTTTGGGTGGACATCCTCAAATTGAAGTAAGTTCTTCATTGTTGTTCTATTTATTGTCAATGAAAGTTTTGAGTTAACCTACAATGTAAAACTGTTTGTACAGATATTGGTCAGACATTAGACATTATAGAAATGGCTGCGGATGCACTTAATATGAACTCATTCCACAAATACTTCTTGACGACACATTAATACTTGCAGATTAGTATGTAGGTATTAAAAAAGTATGGATTGTGTAGGATATTAGTGTTTGGAAGTTCTGGTTATGTTCAAAATACTTACATAACCTTATGATAGTATTTAAAATTGTGTGACCCAAGGATAGGGGCCAACGCCCTTACCATGTTAACATATAATTATAGTACAGAGATCTTTCAGTATCAGTTATCTGGCGGTCTAAATAGCGGGATGTGGGAGGCTACTCCAGGGCTCTTAAAAATATATAGGAGGCAAGAGAGATGGTCTTAAAGGAATCATTCAGATGCCTTATTTGAATAGGGTATAATTATAGTTTATGTTAAGAATTGACCAACGTATTGTCTTGCATGACAATTACATCAATGGACACTATGGCCTTGCTTTCTTCATTAGCTTTAGTGTTGGTATATCACAATAGATCTAGTTCATTGACATTGCATTGTGGTGTTGCACAGTACTATTACCGTACAACATCACAGCCGATGAACAATTATACGTTTGGCGAGTGTACAACGAATTAGACCTAAGTTACGTACTCATAATTAAATAAAAAACATTCAGTCGAATTGAGAAACTCCTCCTTTTTTGAAGGCGGTTAAAAAATAAACAACGATAGATATAGGTTTCATTGCCCATTATTTATATATAATAATTATTACAATACATAACATAATATTACATTTTATTTCTGACTTTGATAGAATACATACGTTTGAATTTGAATTTAGAACCAGACGAAAAAGTTGATATACCCCAGTGGCAAGCATTAAATTCACTGGCCTTTTTTCCAGCTGCCTTTGCAAAAAACTACACAATGTACATACAATGTATCCATGCATGTTACCTTATGAACTGAAATGATACTAACAAAATAATTTGCTAAATTTCAGTTATGGGTTTATGTTGTTCAAGCTGCTGCGGTGAAGATGGGGGCGAAGTCCAAGTGGTGGACCAGGGATACGATAATAGCGGTGGAGGTTTCGTCCAACGTCCCGGCGGCGGTGGAATGAATATGGATCCCATGGAAATGCAAAGATGACCCCTAAAAACAAAATAGCCTTATTTATACTTTTTGTTAAAACATACAGGGGATAAACAATATAATATTTATATATAATTATAACATACTGTTTATAAATTATGCTGATGATTGTCCCTGCAATTGTAGTTTTTATTTTTGGATACTACACAGCTACATACCTACTTAAAAAAGTAGGTCTGCAAAAGAGCCGACTAAATCAAAATAATCTTTGTTTCCACGGAGTATGTAATTTCATCGAGCCAAAAAGATGATTTACGTTTGAACTTTGCTTATCTTAAAATGTATATTAAATAACTTCTATTTGTAATATACTCGTAACAAGTCCAAGCCTCTCCTGGCTACGACTACTTTTATACATATAACTGCTGTTATTGCAGGGCATTTTATTGGAGAGTTTGTTATTTTGAAGATATACAATATTATCGATAAAATTGTACTAATAGATCGATAAAAAATAATGAGCTCAGTAAACATTAAATAAGATCAATATGAAACAGCACCAGTGTTTAGGATGAACTTGGGAAAAGAGGAAGTCGCAATTAAAAATTGCTTTCACAAGGGGAATTATGTAAACCATTCTTAATATTTAATTAAACTGACAATTTGGGGGATCTCTTGTATTCAGATTGGATTTTTTTTTAAATATGCTATAAAATAATGCCAGTATTGAGCATTGATCAAATCGTATAATATAATAATACCTTAAAGAAAAAGGAACGTAGTTCAATTAGTTAAGGTACCAATAGCAAACCATAAATCCATTTAGGCCGCTTGTGGAACGAATACTTAAAAATCCATTGTTTATGAAGAACTAGGTCATAATCGCAATAAATTTCTTTGTCTCTTGTGGCCGTCTGCGCATGCGATTATTGTCCAATATAAAACAGCTCGTGTTGCGAATGATATCATCTGCGAAGGCCCAAGATAGCTTATACTGTTGATAGATGGAAATCGAGAAACCACATGAATAGATAAAATTATAATATTTATAGTTTGATAAATTGTTGTACCCGGATATTCACATTTTAAAACACAACTTGGCGGTAGCACTTTTGATATACCTATGTCGGTTCTTTCTTATAAAGTACATATTATGTATATGTATATATATGTACTTTATGGTTCACCACAACTTAAAGTTAACTTTAAAGTACACATTCTACAAACATCAAGTATTAAAATTGAGGTGTTTAGAACATTTATAATATGGATGTATCGTATGTAGGTAGGTATAGGAAATAGAGATATAGGAGTTCTATAGACCATTAGGCCATCCAACATGGATGGCATTTTTAGGTGACGAAAAAAGGAAGTTTTAAAGTATTTGCGTTTATTTTATGTATAATGCCAAATGTTATTATAATTAACACTTTCAACATACTTAACCCATTGAATGCCGAAGGTAAGCGTCAGACCAAACCTGGTGGCCACCATACAAATGGTCTACTACGTAATTATTCGTAGTTGGCATCACGTATATAAGGATATAGTAGGATGCCAGTATACATAATATTGCGTATACGCAGTATTACGTAGATAGGCACAGATAGAAAAATAAATGTTAGTAGTGCCTACCTACGCAATATTACCAAAATTACGTACCTTAGCTCCCTAATAAAACACAGACTATTGTCTATCTCGTTTTAACATGTATAAATGGCAATCACGTGTTCTCCCCACTTATTTTTGCATCAATAGTACATTTATTACCTGTGTGCGCATTCAGTGTCGCGCCGCACGCGCTGAGAGACTGTCGCTAGATAGGTGTAGGTAGTTATTGCAATATGGAGCGCGGACGCCGATCGCGTCGTATTTTACGCGGTAACCGAAATCCCAGGTTGTTACAACGACAGTTGAATGTGAATGAAATACCTGGAATTCTGATGGAACCAGAATCGACAGACGATGAGGACTTCTCTTCCGGATCAGATAATAATTACGTTCCAGAGAGAGAAGCGCGGAGTAGTAGTTCGTCTTATGAAACATCGACATCTGACAATGAATCGCAGCCGCCACCCGCAACGCTCACAGAAGCATCGTCATGTGATCCAGAGTTTCAGTGGAATATAGGTTCTGCAAGACCCCAACAATTTGCATTTACGGGTGAGTCGGGAATAAAGATTGACTTCAGACCTACCCCCGCTGCTTTAGCTGATATATTTTTTTCAAACGATTTTCTGCTTTCTTTGGTGCAAGCTACAAATAATTACGCATGTCGCACAGCCGGTCCCTTACAAAAGCATGCCCGCTTTAGATATTGGAAGGATACAAATATTGAAGAAATGCGCAAGTTTATTGGTATGTTGCTTTATATGGGATTGGTGCAATTACCCTCTATAAGTCATTACTGGCGATTGGATCCATTGTACAACATGCCGCTGTTTAGGACTTTGATGAGCAGAAACCGCTTTCAATTATTGTTACGTAATTTTCATTTTTCCGAAGACGACTCCTCGGCTACATCCAGACTGCATAAAATACAACCTATATTAGAACGGTTCAACAACATAATGATTGATCTCTATTATCCTAAAGCTGACCTAAGTATCGATGAGTCAATGGTTTTGTGGAGAGAAAGATTGATTTTCCGACAGTACATAAAAAATAAGAAGCACAAATATGGAATAAAACTGTATGAATTATGTGAATCGTCAGGTATAGTCATGAAAATTCGTGTTTATAGAGGAAAAAGTGAGAAGCCTCCACCTGGAACATTACATAGCACGGAAGTTGTATTAGATCTAATGGAAGGCTATTTAGATAAAGGTCACGTAATCTACGCTGACAATTTTTACAATTCACCTGATTTGACGAGACGTCTTACCCAAAGGAAAACATACATATGTGGTACACTTCGAAAGAATCGAAAAAACTTGCCTGTAGACGTTACAAACGCTAAGTTAAAGCGTGGAGAGCTAGCTGCTAAAGTATGCAATGATATTACTGTTTGTAAATGGAAAGATAAACGAGATGTACTGGTAATTTCGAACAAGCATAATCTTCAGTTGGTGAGAGTTAGGAATAAGAATGGTAGAATCTCACTGAAGCCGAACATTGTCGCCGATTATAACTTGGGCATGTCAGGTGTAGACCGAGGCGACCAGATGGTCTCATATTATTCATGCCTCAGAAAAACTCTTAGATGGCACAAGAAGCTAGGGCTACACATCTTTGAAGTGTACATTCAAAATGCACACCGAATACTTCGTCTTCAAGATAGAACTTCTAAAATGCGACTGCTGCAATTTCGTGAAGGTTTTATAAGACATCTGTTAGGAATGAATAATAATGCGCATTCGACACAAGCAGGACCATCACAAGAACCCCAATCAATTCTATCCCCGGCTTCAACTAGTCAATTATCTGCTAAAACTCGTGTACCACTAGATAATTTTCATTATTTAGAAAAGCTTCCACCCACGGCTAAAAAAGCCGTTCCGGCTAAACCTTGTCGTGTTTGCACTAAAAATAAAATACGGAAGGAATCATCTTTTGTATGTGCTACTTGTCCTGAAAAGCCGGCTTTGTGTGTAAACAATTGTTTTAAAATTTACCACACAGATCCTAAATTCGCTTAATTTTTTTTTAATCGTTGTATAGAAGTTTATTTTTATGTTTTTTAGTGTTGATTTAGTAAGAAATATTACTGTTTTTGTTATAATAATTACTTAGAAGTATATTGATCTCAAGAGTAGACTGTGTAATTCATGATACCAAAGTGTATTAGATTTAGATCTTTAGAAACAATAAAGTTACTATTTTTGTATATTGTGTTTTATTTGAGGTGCCAAGTAGTATAAAAACGAACGTTGCAGGAGGCCAAACAGTATAGATCACCCTACAACCAACAAAGAACATCTACGTACTAACACGTAGTTGGCCTCTCCTGTTAACCTACCTTACGTAATATTACGTAGTCGGCACTCAATGGGTTAAACTATTCAAAATAGTTTATTACAGTAAAAAAAATAAAACAACAATACAATTTGTGTAGTTATAAAATTTATTTAGTTTATCAAAATGTATTAAAAACAGAAATAAAATATGGGTATATAGTTATTATATGTATATATAGTGTATCCAAATGTACATAAATAGGTACATGAACAGCAGATGTACAAGATTTATAAAAACTGCCTCAAAGTATCAATAGGTTACACACAAGTATAGGTTTATTTTCGTATACAATATTTAAAACTTTGTATAAAGTTTAAGTATTCAACCAACGATTCTGCATAGGACTTCGTAACTTTTCAAAGTAATTTCAGCACCACCGTATGAAATATAACAGCATCCGTGGCTAGGGTGAACCTGTAATTATACAAAAAATAATTAAAGAAAGATATTTATTAAACGCTTATTTAAACCGTGTGCAATCCATAGAGATATGTCAAATGGATGAAAAAAGAAACAGATGTTTAAACTTTATGCCATCATTATTCCAAAACTGGTCATAGATTTCTCTAAAGTTAAGAAGATTGAGCTCCACACAAGCCTAACGCTTTAAGGCATAGTAGCATATTTGGATCTTTCGTCAATTTATATGGCAATGTAACCATCGTTGACGTACGAATGTGTTAAATTACTTATCACTTTCTATAGACAAAGGAAGGTATTGTCTTATCTGAAGATTAGCGTTTGTAAAACAAATTGATGTGGACTGCAATATTGCTATAGTTCGAGAAAATTCTGGAACGATTCTAAACTACACAGCACATGTTCATCATAGAAGATCTTACTTTGCCCGGTGTAAGAGATCGCAAGTGCTTCGCTCGTGCGATATAGAGCGGCTCCGCGTTATGAGTGTTGCCAGCTGCGATGGCCCCTGCAGGAACTTGGCCGTTGCAAGACGGCAGCCAGCGAACCGCGTGAGACGGTGCACACAATACCTGGAAAAATTGTTAATGCAAATGTATATCACGATCATACAATAATTGGATGTTTATCAACAACATTTTTTCAAGCAAAGCAACAAAACCTTAATCTTAATGATTTATGCGATTGTGTATGTATTTCTGAAAGTATCGTATGTAGACCTAATAAATGAATAAGTAACAGGTAAAAGACAGATTTATGAGGCTGGTTCTTCTTTAAGTTGTGAACATTTTACCTCAAAACTATGCACAGGAACTTCTTTTCCTCCATATGGCACATAAGCTGCGCGACTTTTGACCGCCAATTTCCCCGGAATGAACTCTCCACCGTGGTGAGCCCTAATCACCCAAAGAGGACTACTGTCCCAACCTTCCCTACCCGCTGCGAAAGCTTTATGTGTTAGTGCAGAGAAATCCGATGTTGTAGCTGGTACCCAGTCAATAAGTGGTTCTGGAAAAAGAAATTTAGTCTTTTTAAGTAGTTTTTAGAAGTGTGTTTTAAAAGTAGATTTCGAAGTCGCTCTGTATGACAAGTATTTTCATTTGAAATGTAGCCTAAACCTTTATTCTACATGTCTGTAGTAGTGGCCAATAGTCTAATATATATATATATTATATGATTAATACACCTACATTTTACAGATGCAGTGTAATGTCGTTTGGTATAAATATTGACAACAAAATACTACGAATTTTATCAGGGTAGATATGTTCTCGTCATTTTGGATCTTTTATGGCATCCATGGAATATAGATCATGGGTAGATTGAGGTGTCTTGATGTTATGTTTACTAACAGCTATCTCTCATTTTAGTTATAATTATGTATGAAACCACTATAAAATCAATTTTAATTTCTAATATTCATATACCTAAGTATCAAATATCAGTACGCTTAAAAATATTTTTTCACGGTACTGGGAAAACAGATCAGTTCTTACTAGAGTTTAAGTTCTGAAGACTATTTCCGAGCCAAGTTAACCCCTTCGCTAGTCTCTTCTCAGCAATTGTCTTAACATTATCCAAAGGACTACTTTGGCGGGATTGAATCGTGATTTCTGCAAATACATATAAGGAGTATTATGATATCCAAATGTAAGTCCTTTTTATATTACTTATTATATATCAAAAAAGATGAAAACCTCACAAAATACTAGAGCAAATAAAATAATTTGACACATACAGTTAATGATCCTGTTTAAAAGTTTTTTTGTGTGTACAGGTTACTTAACCAAACGTTTAGAAAAATATCCTACGATCTAATGGCCAAATACTCAAAAGCTACATACTCAACAAAGTAAAAATATATTTTATTTCTGCCTCCTTCACACGACTGCAAAGGAGAAGAGACACTTTAGATTATGACTAAGAACTATAACCAACAGAGAAACGCTCACTGTAACATAGTTTGTACTTTTATTTGTGTCGAGAGATGTATTTCATATACATATATGGATAGGTTACCTTCAACTACAATAGGTTGAGGCTGTGGTTGCTGGTAGATGTAATTCGTGACGTAAGTAGGCTGCGGCGGCTGCACCGGTTCTGGATGTGGGGGCGGCGGCGGTTGGGGCTGGTATACCGGCATCATGACCGGCGTCTGTACGTATGTGTACGTGCCGGATGCGGGCGGCGCTGGCGGGTGATGCGTCATGTGCGCGGGTGGGTGGTGGGTGCCCGGCACCGAGTACGCGTAGTACGGGGGTGGGGGGCCATGCGGAGGATCTGGAAAATTAAACAAATTATATTAATTTTCTTAAATCTACAAAACTTTCTACCACTATGTTACTCTACCTATACCACTAACCTTTACCCCGGTCTTTCGAAAATTAAAATTGTTATATAAACATCTGAAGTGACGAATGGTTTGCCATACAGAAACAACTCGTTTTCTTACAATCTGTTCATTGAAGTTCCCTCAAACAAAATTAGCTTGTTGTTGCATGACTCATAGTCAGTCAGTAGCGACTATAGCGAATTGGGTCGGACGGTCAAAATTAAATATGGGTTGATTGCGTCAAATATTAGTTTGGCGATGTGCAACGTTGCTGTATCATACTATAATAGATTCGTATAATAAGTAAAACTTGGATAGATGATTAGATTATGCCTTTTCTTTCAAGGTCATTGTTCTTTTTTTAATTGAAACAGACATATTAACGTAGAAAGAAGAGCAGTGATAGCCTAGAGATGTTATAACCTGCTCAGTTAAGTCTGTAGTTTAAGACGTCCAAGACCACTTTTAGCAATCTCCAACGGCTTAAATATAAAGGTTGATGCCTATAATAATTAAACTGTTAAGTCTAGCATCTAGATTTATCACAACATAAAATAATAAGTAGTATAGTATAATTTAAATTTTTAGTATAATTAAAAAAAGAAAATAGCTGAAACTCATGGTCAATACTTTGAAGTTAGACAAAGAAAAAAGATTGGAGAAACCATTGCCTAATATCCCCACACTAGATAGTTTAATTTTAACAAACTAATATGGCAATAATTAGTAACTTATTCGGTACTCACATAATTCAAAGTACTTACTGTGAGACATAGTAAAACTTTATTAAAACAAGAAGTTAATCAAAATAAAGAACGATTTGTTTCACTGTTGTTATAATATTTACTGAATATCTACAGTTTTATCATTTAGTTGTAGCTAATCATCTGATTCACACCTTTATCATATCAGTTCGAACCATTTAATGATTAGATAAATAATTGTGCTTCGACGCAAAATTGAATTCAAAATAAAGTCCTATAACAGTTTAAATACTAACAAAGTGTATGGGATGTTTGTCCTGAAATAAATATAAATAAATAAATAAATAAATTGCAATTAATCAAATGTTAAACGCAAAATACATGGGCGAAATGCATTCTATATTTTAATATTATTTTATGAATTTGTTTATCTTTTCTCGAATATGATCCCAATAAAGCCCCCAAAAGACTAGAAGAATAATGATCTGTTTTCAGGGTTGTTTTAATTTGCAAAATGACCATCTGTTCGTATACTCATAGGCTAGCCTTGTAGATTGATAAGATTGTCAAAATATGATTATATGGCAGACGGATAGCAAGATCGCCGTGACGAAAATGTTGTCAATATTGTTATTTTTAATGCATCGTGTTATTGCCTGAAGAGAAAAGTCGACATAATCCTTTAACCAAGGTCTAACACTCCACCTGCTAGAAATTAATTTTATCAATTATCAATCATATTTTATCCAATAATATTATTGTCGACTTAAGTGTAAAACGATGTAAATATGAACCGACTAATATTATAGGACTTATACATTCCCCTTGATTTCATTTTAATTGTTGTGATGGTAATAAGGAGATCGATATTAATACTGTTTAGTCATAGTGTCTACCTCATTCACTCTAAGCCGATGTTTCGTATTTCGTAACAATGTTTTACGGGTATTTTCGTCCATTTAACATAATTTGCAATATTTGTGGATTGATTAAACCTATTATAACAGCTACCGGAAAACCTTCAAATATAAACTTTTGGCTTAAAATCTGGGCTTTGTTAGTTGCTACAGCTTTAGGTAGCAGTTACATATTTTCAATAAACAAAACATTCGAATTCAATATCAAAAAGAATTTGGAAATAATACCTGATATTAATGACTTAGTAGTTAATATCCTTATTATAATCATTAATATTATGAATAGCGATCAAATATGCATTAATATACATGAAATATTCGATTCAATATTGAAAGATTTAAATTTTGAAAAGAATACTTTGAAGTTATTCGCATACAAAATGTACGTCTTGTTGTCGGGATTGATGATAATTTTCTTCGTCCTTATTATATTGGAATTCACGTATAAATATCCACCTTATATCCTTCTTGTAAAACTGCCAAAGTTTTTATCAATTACGAATTTAATTCTGCATTTATGTTTAATATCAGCGGTCCTGAAAGTTATTAACCTTCAACTAACTAAATCGTTGATTTTGAATGAAAAGCTATCTAATAATTATTTAAAAGAAAATTATGGTAAAGCATCTATTATAAGATACATTTTCTGCCCTAGTTTGGAATTTTTCAAAGTAGATGAAAATATCAATCCAATTCACTTTGATGTATTATTTCTTTCTAAAATCTACGATGATTTGAGCTCTTGTGTTCATCTGTTGGAAAAATGCTGCGGTTTACAGGTACTAGTAGATTGTAAATTTGTTCAGATTATTCAAATGGTTACATTGTTCCTATAATTTCTAAATACATATAAAACAAACTAATAGGGAGTTATAAGCAATTATTATTTTTTAGATGTTTCAGTGTTATCTCCCTTCTTCTTGTTAATGTGCTTATAAGATATCACCTTTATATTACCATGCATATAAGAGATATTCCATAAATCTCTGCTTGCTCTTTCCATCGTGAGTTTTTTTGCATAATTTTCAAATCAAATTAAATCATTTATTATTTGTTTGGCATTATTAACTACCTACTTGTACATCTATATATCAACCTATTACAATATATTTATAATTAAATAGATAGCGAATATTATTTCAGTTATAAATCAAATTTTAAGTGTTTTAGTCACTATGGGCTTTATATTAAAAGCTTTTATGACGGAGCACCTATGTAAGCCGGGACATAATTCCTTGCGCCAATGCGCAATAAATTAAATGTAATAAGGGTAAATTCCTTGTAATCTCTAGACATAGCCACAGTTTTGACAGTACAAATGAAGCGGTTACCGCTTCGTAGCTCGGCTCAGTTAAACTTTTCTCATACATAGTTCATGATGATATATTTACTTCTTCATTTTATTTCAGATTTTGCTATCGATTTGGTCAATGTTTATGAGTGCAGTTGTTGGGGTAACAGTGATTGTGACCGGACAGGTATTTTGTAAATTTTGTTTGAATATAAATTATCTAATTAATAATCAATAACTGAACTGTGACCTTTAAATTTGGAGGAGTAGAAAGAGGACCCTGTAGTAAAAAAATGCTATTAAAAAGATAAACTGATTTCTGACACTTATGCGATTTACTTTTGAGCTTTACTTTCAGTTTCGAATCCTCTACAGATGATGATATGAGGATCCATGGTGATGGTCCCCGCGATCATAAATGCTGTAAAGAATCCGGAATATATTTATACTATAAAAAGTCGTTTTATTTCACCATATTATTTAAATAAATGAAGTTATGTACGCCGTACATGGTAAATTTGTTTGAATCTGATTGAAACATGTTCATTACATGTTTCAATCAGATTGCGTGTTTTATTATATTTTAGTACTCAATTAAATGGCTCATTATTGTGAAAAGTGTTTTGCCGTTCTTCTGGTGTTTCATTGGATGTTATATCAACGAGCAATTAAGTAAAGAGGTTGACCAGACCATGACACTGATTATCAAGTGCTTGATTGACTACAGATGTGGTATGTATTTTATCATCTACGGGTATTTTATTGATTTCATAGATGACGTTTTTATAAATAAGGTGTTTTCATTTAATTTAGAATTACGTACATTCATTTTTAGGGTTATGTACCCAAAGGGTAAAAACGGAATCCTATTACTAAGACTTCTCTATCTGTCGGTCCGTCTGTCTATCTGTCTGTCACCAGACTGTATCTCAAGAACTGCGATAGCTAGACAGTTGAAACACAAATTATGTATTTCTGTTGCCGCTATAACAACAAATACTAAAAATAGTATAAAATAAATATTTAAGGGGATCTCTGAGACAGAAAACGATTTTTTTTGCCGATTTTTGCTGTTTTAATAACGGCGACGGGTAGCCGGTAAATAGCACTGAACCCTTCGTACAGGAGTCCGACTCGCACTTGGCCGGTTTTTAAAAAGATGAATTGGAAGGATGAAAGTAATTTGTTTTTTTTATGACTGTTGAATGTTTTTTCGTTTCTCTCTCTCTGTAAGTATATAATCTTAAAGGTGTAACTTTATATTTTATAAAATTCAAAAAGTTATGCCTGAGCCCTCATTGTTACCTACACGCACGATACACGGGGTATAGTCACAGTATAAATATGCAAAACTGTGGTATAGTCTTGCTTATTAACTTTATTCAACTTGAAAATTGGCAAAGGCGATTTATCATAGAATCTCTAGGGTTGATTTGTTAAGCATTTTTCATATTTTTTCATATTTTGAATGACAGGGAAGTGAGTAAATGACGATAATTTGAGAATATTTTGAAGCAATAATAAAAATAAAGTAATTTTGACTGTAAAGACAATTTTCTCTTAAAAATATTTTGACTCGAGATAGTTTATGTTGTGCAGCTACCTAATTAACCTTTAATAAAATTAATTATTATTAAAATACTTGAATAATGTTGGACGTCATAATGTTGATTTGCGCAGACTAAAATTCCCTTAGGTGTTAAACTATTTGTACAAACAGTGTGACTGTATTGTATATTTTTTTATTTCAGATCAGTCAAGAAAGCCGACTCTAAAAACTTTTAAAGAACTAGTAAATAATGATCGTCTCCAATTCACAGCATGCAGTTTGTTTAATTTAAACTACTCGATGTTACTTGGCATTTCACTTAATGTTATAACTTATAGTATAATATTAATTCAACTATTTTAGAGCATGATATTATCAAGCATAATTTATTTGTGGATCAAGTATGTAAAACTCACTCAATTTTAAACTATATTACAAAAAAAGTGTTTAAGTAACCAGTGTACTTACCGCTTTGTGATAACATAACGTTTGAATGTCGCCGTAGATAGATTTCAAGAATTGGTTTAGCGTGGACTAGGTTTTAAAGACTTTTGTAATATATTTAATGAAGGAAAAAAATGCATCCACTGCAGTTCACACTATGTATGTAAGAATATTATTCCGTAGCAATATTGTGTGGTTGTTGTTAATTATGTAGTGTTTAAAAAATAGATGTAGGTAATGATTGTGTTAGTAAATGTTAGATAAGTAAGATTGTTTTTTATTAAATTATATTTTATTTAATAATATTTGCACAATTGACAGCAAAAGTAGTGTAAATGTTTAATTTTGTTTGATAGTCTGTTTGATTTGTGGCGATTCAAACAATTGCGCAACTATAAGCGGCCGATCTGCGTCAACATAATTCACAGAAGAAAGGAAGGAGTGTCCACGCCTCAAAGTAACCAACGTCCAGAAGTTTATGATTTCAATTAAAATTATATTTTATTTGAGATTCTACAACGAAACTTAATTTAAAATTACATTCACAATTATTGATTTAAACATTAAAAAAAATAACAAATTTTACATATAAATTAAATAAATCACTAATTTAACTTCTTTACTAAAGAACTACGAGTACCTTTCAAGTATGTAGGTACAACTTTAACATTTGGTTTATAATATTATCTATTTGTAACTTTTCTCTTGAAGAACTTATCTCGTCGGGTATTTCCGAAATTTACGTTTTCTGTTTTCCCAACGGTTGATACTTATATCTCTAACAAACGGAAGATTCGAGATAATGGTTTGAATTGTCTTCTTTATCTAGTTGGATTCCTCTGTACTAAGCTTTAACATGTCTTCTTACTAATCTTCGTATGAGCAATAATTTGCAATGACGATTTAAGCCATGTTAAAGTTGACCCATAATTTATCTTTCGTTTATACATGAGTAGCATATTAAGCTCTTGGACGTTCCTTAGGGCTATCAGGTGGTCCATAGGGCGTCTCATATGGAGGGGGGCGGAACGGTTTCTGCGCATTCTTATCACCTGAGCCAGACATATCTGAAACAAGTAAACAAATAATGGTCACAACAAATATTCCTATACCTATTCGGATAGTTGTTTTGCCGCTTTATAGCTTTGTCCTACTCATGTACGTGGAGGATAACTTACACCCTCTATCCAAAGCTCGCGCTTACGTACTCATTAGAAAATGTTAGACGCACATACATAACTTATATGCAAGGAAGTCCTATTGATCCTGCCACGTTTACTATGACTATATATAGATATAGAGACACCACCAACCAACGATTCAACTTGTCCGATTTCAATACCAGCTACACAACGTTACGTGCATATGTGTGCGTCAAGAAAGATACGGCTGTGAATTATGTGACTAATTATAATATTGTTAATTGAATTTCGAAATAAGATACGAAAAAAACCCTGCCTGTATCATGTTTTGAACTGTTATTTAACTCTTAAGATAGGAAAAATAGCATTGTGCTTTTTTCAGTCGCTCGTTTTGAATTATTCAGTTGTCAACTGTCACTACTGTGAATTATATCTGAAATTCTGAACTACGGACGGTTCAAATGTAAACTACTTCGGTGGGATGCTGGGAGTGTCAATTCTGAACATAGTATTAATAAATTATTCTATGCCGCAGTTTTACTAAAATTATAGTAAAACTTTATGGAGGTTTGGTGCGAGAGACAAAGAGGTCGACTATCGTACCTACTAACGTAATTTAATAACTAGTAATTAATAATTAATTAAAAAGAAATATTTGACTCACCATTTGAATCAGATTAGACTCAATTAACTTATGAGTTGGCAACATTAATTGGTCAGTAATCTACTAATTGATGATTAATTTATACTGAGAAATGATATGTATAGGTATACGAGTAGTTAGGTACATAATAAGACGTATCTTTTTATTATAAACTGCGTGTTTGTATTATAATAAAACTTAACTGCTTACCTGATTATGTTATAGTATTTCTGGATAGCAAACTCCACGTTAACCAGTCGTTTAGTAACTAAATAGCAGACCAATATTTGTGCTTTTTAAATACAGCCTGGCACGATAACAACTGTCCATATTTTATCTTGAATGTATTATCTATAGTACCAAGCTACTTGCACTTGGGATTCCCTGATCTTCGGATGTCTTAAATTGAATGATAATTCATCTTTTGGTTTTTCACCACTGTCACATTTAGTACCTATGTAACACGTGTTGCAGATATATTATCACACATGACTATTGTAATAACCCTGTGTAGTTATTTAAATGTCTATTCAATAAATTCAAAACATTTATTTCAAGTAGACCAGTATAACAGGTGCTTTTTGGCAGTTGCAATTGGCAAACTAGTTGCATTGTTCCAAAAAGTAGGTCTATCAAGAAGAACCGGCAATCACTTGGTAACATGATCTCTTGCATACAAACCCCTATCGAGAAAGGTTACCAACCTAGGTCAGGCATCTTTCTAGCTCTTTCACAGCTATGTCTGGATTTCCAGCCCATCAAGAGCAGCTGTATGTATTTCACATAAAGCAAAAGGTCTCATAGCAAATGCTTTGAGATCTCGGAAACCAGATTATTAGGTAATACCGATAACCTAAACATAAAACGAAATTACTTTGAAATAAATCTACTTTTTACGATATTGTCGATACGTGATTCCCGTGGCTTAGTTCGCGTGCAATTTGACAAAAAAACATTCAAACTTTGCGGCAGCGTTATACCCCGTGAATTTTCAAAAATAGATAGATTATTTGATTATCATATTAATTTCAATGTCTAATATTCGTGTGGGTGTAAAAAATCAGTAGATAAATAAAGATGGTAATGGTTTCAGGTTACTAAATAGTACTAACGATTGCCATTGTATGCTCGTATGATTAATGGAACCCCCCAAACGTGCTGCGGGAGGCGCGGAGGGATATTAAGAATGGTCACACATCCAAAGACTGAATTATTTTGGCAGAATTAATCAGGGTCTTACTTGGCCACAAGCCTGTGGCTCGGTCAGGCGTGTTTAGTTTTTACTAAACTTGCACCTGACGCGCATAATTTGTTATCTTGGGTACCATTTTTAAAATATTGGCTGGGGAAATGCGCCATATGCGCCATCGCTTGAGTATGCAAGACGGTGATGTGAGGTTCGAGTGGCATTCCGACTAAAACGAGAACCGCTGCCAACATTCCTACATGACGGCAAGAACCCTCTGACGTTAGATGTCATATCCTCCCACGTGCACCGAGGACCAAGTGCTAAATTGAATTTTTGAGCATGAGATACATAGATACAAATGATGACAACGGTATTGAATGAACACAATATTTTTATACCCCTAAGATATGTTATATCAGCACGATTGCTATCCCGTTTGCACCGAGCCTATTGCTTGGTGAACAACAGTTCATCTCGGTAAGGGAACTCTCTCAAGTCATTTTTAGTATTTTGCTCATTTTAAATATCTCTCTGATAAGTAACTTTAATTTCTACGTTTTTAAAGTATTAACTAAAATCTTATTCCCAACTAAATTAAAAACAAGTGAAATATAATTGTACTTGATGAGATCAAAAACTTCCTCATTGTTGCTGTAATCTAATCGACCTTCCGGAGTCAAATCGGCGTTTGGTAATATCTTTGAAGATGCATACTTGCACTCAGACCCCATGACCATTTAAATATTTAGGAAGTATTATAAAATATACATCAACTATTACCATTAATATGACAAATCGGAAGTGGATGATAAGTGGGTAGGTATTGGAATGTTTTTTTCCGCAGTCTTACCTTTTAGATAATGATGGAAGATTATGTTTAACAGATTTTCCAAGCATCAATGTCTATCTCGATGACATTGATAACAACAATTTAAGAGGCGAGGATATGCCTGTTGATTGGGTAATTACGTATGCATGACAGACGAGACGGATAAACCCAAACTTGGGTTTAAACGTATGTACTTGATAACGTAAAATTTACTGATTTCTTTTTATTGTTGGTTTTGGGCATCCGTACAGGTAGGATACCTTGATTTAGTACCCATAATACAAGCTCTGCTTAGTTTGGGACTAGATGGTGCTGTGTAAAGTGTGTCAGAATATTTATTTATTATTATTTAATCTTTTAATGTGTTAATGGTTCATCTTACGGTGATTTAAATTACTTGTAAATGATTATATCGGCCGGCAAGCCATTGAGAAAATGTCTCAGGCAACCACGTTTTTGGTTTTTGGTTGCATGTTAAAATAAAGTTAAATAAAACATAATTAATAAAAATGAATAGGGATAGAAAATTAAACAATTTTAAGTATCTTGAACAGGCCACGTACAATAAACAAAATATTGAAATCGAGGGCAACCCTCAATTTTTATATGCTCTTATCACGTTTGTCATAATTATATTTTCTAAAGCTGTTCTAGTATTGCGTCTAACAATCATCATTTCATGTTGTTGACCTGACGATGAAAGGTTCTTTAACGGTTAGGAATTAAAAGAAAATTCTGTCAATTATAGGCACTTATTACGTTATACATGTATTCTCCAAAGCTGTTCAGGTATTTGCATCTGAAATTACCACCTCATGTGGATGATCTGATATGATGTAAAGTACAATTCCTCAACGGTAAGGAGTTAAACTAAAATTCTTTCAATTATACATATGGACCGATAGTTGTATTCTTTCAGGCTATTGAATTGACCCAATAATAGAAGGTAAATCTTATTATTATTAACACTTAGAAGTTTGGTGGAAAAATGAACGCCACATGACACCTGTAATAATTTTACAAGATATCACAATTGCAAAGAATTTTGTAATGCATTTGCCGATGAATTATTTTTTTAATTTAAGTTAGAAACTATTCTTATATTTATTTTATAGCATCGTTCAAGTCTCACATACTCCACAAGATGCAGGAGTATACAAACTCGATTGTGATTGGGGTCTCTCTTACACAGCCCATACTAAAAGAAGCATCATATGCAGAACAACACATCGCTGAAGTTAAACACCAAGAAGTCAGCAGTTTGTGGATACCATAGACAAACCCTAACATTACATCAGATTTGATAAACCCCAAGTCCTTGCATAAAGAAACTGATTCCTTCCCAGGGCGACTTGTGAGGCCATCGAAATTAAGAAACACCCAAATTTCAATAGAGATAAAGGCTGGGTATTACCACCTGCTGGAACCCCATGTAGATTCTATTTAATCTAAATCCAAGAACAAAACTGGACCATGGATGCTGTAAAGAATTCGTAACGTCGGGTTAAAATAATATCAATACATATACCGCGATAAAAACTGGAAGAAGTAGTTTTATTTCAACAATTATTTTTTACTAAAATTTCATAAAATTCAGGCGAAACCTACTATTATCTACTCTCGTCAAAGTCACAACGGACACCATGGCGGGAATCTATGCGGTTACTTTAACAATGAGACGTAGTTGATGCCGAGTTCTTACTGAATCTTGTAGTGAATAATCATTAATAACACATACTTACGTTATGGTGCTATAAAACTTTAAAAAGGCGTTTAGTATACTCAAAATAGGGAATATACATAGTTTTAATTTAATTGTGGATATAAAATAATAGTTAAGCTATTTCCATGAATAGAATTACGGTTAAAAGTGAAAATGTATATAAAATAACTGTTGATTAATCTAAAGACACACAAAACCTAATTGTAAAAATTTTGTCCTTACTTATTTACTTTCCGAATGGTTATTTTCTGTAAATATAAATCGGAACTTATTTTATTTTTCCATTTTTCCATTATTATGGCTTATTCTCTTTATAAATATAATACGTAAACACTAGAATAATAAGTATACCTACTTAGTGAGCGACTCCTCAACAACTTTAAATATTTAACAATAAATTGTAATACAAAAAGATTAAAATTATCCATACTAATCGTGGTATGAGACCTTAGCGGTTGATTTATTATTGATGTTGTGAATATATATTATAAGAAAAAAATGAGTATGTACTTAAGTGGCTAGGCAGACTACAGATAATAATACACTACGACAAGGATATGTAACGACATATTAATCCTGAAGATATATAATACTATGTACCCGATAAAGAGTAATTTAGGTTTTATCAGGAAAGCATATTGGGCCCTGTTAGTGCTTTAATTCTGATGACCTCGATAAAATAAAATAACTGCCTGACCCTGAAATATATCTTATTATCATGTAGGTCAACTTTTAAGGACGTTTTTAAGGTCGTGCAGCTGACATAAAAATATAGGTATCGGTATCGGTAAAATATAGGTGTAGAACATACCCGGCTGATATCCTATATGATGGCAGATGGTAATGCACGTAGAAACCTTGGGTGGAGTATTTGAAGAAATAGATTATAAACGGGGATCCTCCTAATCTATACCGCCTTTACTTCAGGAATTGTAATGGTTTTTTGTTGTTTGAAATCGAAAAAAGGTTTTTTTTTATGGTGATAAGGGGGCAAACGAGCAGGCGGCTCACCTGATGGTAAGTAATGACCGCCGCCCATGGACACTTGCAACACCTGAGGCTTGCAAATGCGTTGCCAAATCCCTTAGAAACCGTTCAGGTTTCTTAAAATAGGGAGTTACTGAACTGACAGCAAACGGAATTCCCATGCTGTCAGAATAGTCACCCCAACGAGCTCTGGTAACCTTACTCACTCGCAGAAAGACAACTATTGTTGATTCACTGCGGTCTTCTGTAAGTCGGAGGTACTTCCCCAGTCGGGCAGCTCAATTTGAGCGAGGAATCTCGCTGTGCCCTACCTCCTACAAAAAAAGGTTTGGTGTTTTTGAAGAATGGGGTACGTCCTATACTCGTAGGTAACATTAGGATCTCAGGATAAAAATTAAATTGAGTGGTTATATATTATAACGCATAATTATTTATTTACATTAAATTTTATACTATAGATGTGTCGTGGTGACTTTTTATAAATACACGTTATTTTAAATTAATTACTAAAAACACAATAGGTATAAACTAAGCCTATGTTAAAATATATTAAATTAATTATATGAGATTAAACTAAAACAGCAGTAAACAGTAACCAAAACGAATTACTACTCGAGATTCCAGTAATCATCAGCCTTTCTTCATATTGCTTAGAAGTTACGGCCAAATCCTTGTGGAGGCATGGTGTTGCTCATTTTCCTGATCACTGCTGCAGTCATGAAGCATGTGTTGGGCTGGAAAGGTTGCGGTGCAGGAGTGACAAAGTTTTCTTTACGATAGTGCTGATTATTGGACGGTCCAAAGCAGGGCCTCGGCGAAATGCAGTAGTTCTGATAATTGTTGTTCATGGTAGAACCAAATGCTGAGTTACGCTGCATTCTAGAAATAAATGAAAATAGTTTTAGTCACCTTGTTCAGTACAACAACAAAAAATACGTTTATTATGGGAGTGGTCACAAAAATACATGCAATGATGGTAATACTATGAGATAAAATCTTAATAATAATAATTCTTAATAAAATTTCACTCTGATATTTTTAATTTCTCTATCTCTAGTTCGAAACGTGGAATTGTACATAACGAAAGGACAATTAATTAAGGATTTAATTAAGGATTTTTTATTTTAGGTTCAAGATAAGATGTTATTATGGTAAGGCAATAATAGGATTACTATGTTTGGCCAGTGGATACTGTAAGAGACAATGAAAGAGAGAGCTCTATAACTCGTTAGTCACTTTTACGGGAATATTCGTGGTCGAATGAGTGATACTATCAAGAAATGATGCGTAGTAATAATAACATCCTGTAAATAATATATTAGTCACTTATTAGGTACTTACGTTTTGAGAAAATATTTTCTATATATATCAATATGAAATTTCACTTGAATTCACCAAGCTGACTTGTTTGTGTATACCACTCGTACGTGTTATTGCATTAAGTCTTCCGCTGCTTGTATTTATATGAGTGCTAAATGTTTTATCGGATTATTGTCACCATTCATTTACTATCTGCTTGAATCATTCACTGACCTGCTTTTGATTTGTGTTATTAGAAAAATCGGTCATAAGAAAATCCTTCACTGTGTTATTATTTTTAGTCATTTATTTTATCATCATTAACCTATTACTGTCCCATTGCTTGGCACGGGTCTTCTCTAATTTGAGAGGGATTAGGTTATAGTCCACCACGCTAGGCTGCTGCTGGTTGGCATTTTTGTGATAAAAAATACGCACATAACCTCCGAAAAGTCAGTGGTGCCTCTCATGGGTTTGAACTCGAGACATTTGTGACTGCGACAGTGGACTGGGATGTCAACATCCCAGTCACTGGTCATTGGCCACTAGGCTATCACAGCTCTCTTTTTCGCAATATATTTATTTACATATATGTATGTATATAAGTAATTTAGAAGCATACAGCCATATACCCAATAAAGCATATAGTCATTAGATATATGTATCTATATTTAATTTAATGTTACATGACTTAATGTAACTCTCTCAAATTCTACCAACGTACAATTAAAAATGACTTGGTTTATTTCATGATAATTGCTCTAACCAGATCGGTGCAAACTTTAATACATATATTCGTGCGTATGTTTGGCACATCTAACAATTTAGTACTTCTTTACTGTTTCAATAATAGGACAGATTCTGTGTAATATATTTCATGTTGGTAATAAATATCTTCTGCCACAACAATTTAACATTCTTTGAAATGATTCTGAAAAAGTAATAGCAGCACGTTTTTGACTGCTTATGCGAAGAACCTAATGGCTGCGTCATCTTGGCCAGGCTTTCGTTATCAACATTGTTTTTTTCCCTTAAGAAATTAACACTATATTCTTGGAATTCAAATCGAGCTATTTTTAATCATGTATTATCTGATAAAGTAATAAAAGTCCATTTACTTATCGAGATATTCATTCATATCCATAAACAAAATGTTTACAGTCACTTATTTTTAAACTTCTGTAAATAATGATGTTACTAACTTTTAGATCGAAGGACCTTCATTTATAGTTTGGATTTTCAGAGGTGTTATGTATATTTATTAGTTTTTATTTTAGCCCTTAAAAGTGCCAGCTTATAGGAAAATGTAAAAGGGTTATTGGTGAAAACTCGATGTCTTATTCTCGTCGAAAATATAGTTTTGTTAATAAGACTGATTGATATACATCAGGTAATATGGTATGTCGTACGCTTGTCACAATCAATCTGGAAATCACTCTAAGTAGGTATTGGTATTATAAAATCACAAAGTAACTGATTTCTGAAGCCCAAATATTCAATCATCATAAAGGCCCTGGCTTGTCTGGGTTGCCCTCTTCCTTGGATATTTAAGTTATGAGAGAAACATTGATAGAAATTTAAGTTTTCTAGATTTACTAGAATTGGATTTGCATGTGCGTTGATCAATTAGCTGAGCTCAGAATCGAATGTCGAATTCCTCGACGAATTGTTTGTTGAAAACACCCTTCTTCCGTAGTCGGTTCTACAAATTATAGTTCACAGCTAATTCAGTAACAAGATTTTTTGTAAATGGGCTAGTTGTTTTTTGTTGGTATGGCATATATACATGTCATTGGTGCCTACTTATCAGATGATATTTTTTGTTGAATTCACTTTCAGGTTATGTTTTTTAAATAGATATTTTTTATAGGAAAGATCTGGATCTGGTTTGTTTTGCAAACAATAATGTAAACAAAGATTATCTCGTCTTGGTACGAGTTTTATCTCATCTCAAGACAGTGTCTTGATATGAGATACACAATATACATATTTGTATTGGGTCCATATTGGCTCACCTAAAGTTCTTTACCCAAAATTGTTCTTCCTAACTATTTGTAATCCGAATGATCATTCTTCCTAAACATTTTCATCCTAAAGTTTTCATTCATACTATTTGTAGTGCTACCGGCGATGCTCATAACACTGATGTACCCGAAAATTTTAATCAATAACATCATTAATGTAAATATATTTAAACTCCTACTGTTTTTTATCATAACGCTTTTATCCCTAAACATACTCACCATAATATTTTCACTCATACTCAGAAAGAAACATTTACTAAGTGTAATAAAAAATATATGTGGGTATAAGATGGTATTTATAGTTTTAATGATTATTATTGGGGGTATGTTTTACTTAACGTATTGAGTTGTGTCTATTGCTAAGTTCATGTCGGTGTATTATCATTACGTACATGTTAATGCTTTATAAATATGGAGGAAAAATATTTAAAATCATTTAAAACCAGTCGCGGTGGATTAAAATTAGACGTACATGGATTTATATTTGAAACTTTTCACATTTTTACATTAAACCGTTTTATTTTTGGTTATTGTTGGTATAAACTTATTATTACTATATATGTTTATTTATACATGGCTGTTTAGAATATTTTTGTCTTAAATGTATGAAATTCATAAAACACGACTCGTTTACGGTTATGCTTATGGCCTGGAAGTTTACCGTAACCGTAACTAAACCAATAACTAAAGGACCAATTCGGTTCTGGCACTTCGCCGGCCGCTGCCGCGGCACGCTCGCTTCGCTCGCTCGGCTCGTGCGTTGTGGTCACCGTTCTAACCTAACCTAAACCAATAATTAGGAATAGGACCGATTCGTTTCTGGAACTTGACTGAATGATTGGAGCAGGACTCTGGTTTTGCTCGCTCGGCTCGTGCGTTATAGTCGCAGTTCCAACTTAACTTAAACCAATGACTATAAATAGTACCGTGGTATAAGCGTAAAGCGTTATTGCTTAAAAATATATTCCTAAAGATTTACTATTATCTATGCAGGTACACACCGCTATAAATAAAATTAAAGAAGCTTTAATTAATAAAAACAAAAAACCAATTCATATAATTAGTGAGTCCGGTACTATTATTCTATACCTACAAGTTATGTGAAAACAAAGTTACGCAAAATTAATGTATATAATATTGATTATTATGAATAAAAAGAAATCTAAACAAAAAGATATGACTTTGAATAATAGTATGAACGATGGTTATGTTGAGAAAATATAGGAAAACAAATAAAAGTATAATAGATGTTTATTGCTACTGACATTATGAAGTTGAATGCTTCGGAATTATTAACATTAGAGACAAAGTAATTAGGAACTGTGATTGTTAGGATGAAAAATGTTAGGAAGAACATTTTCGGATTTCCAATTATCGTAGTTGAAATTTTAGGTGAACTTTGGCGCACCCATTTGTATACGAGTATTTTCCACTTGACATTCACGACATCTGAGAAGTCTATTGATATTGCAGCAGAACTTTTGTTATTGAAAGGCTTCGCATAATTGCTGGTGTTTTATTATAGTTTGCATTCCTTGTAATTTAATGCTGATTGTTATCTTAAACAAATTAAAACATTAAGGATCGATCTAGAAATCTACAAATCCATCGAAAACCAATGAGAGCATTATTTCCAATATGACTCATGAATCTGTAAACACTTCCACAATGATGTTTAGGTTATCTTGAGATAAGACGTTTATTCATGAGCAGTATTTCAAAACCCCAAGATTAAGGCCAATAGGAAAACACAAATAATAATTAATTTGAAAAAAAAAACCCACATGAATCTGAAAAAATAAGTGCGATTGGTTTTCCTCCTGGCAACAACAAGTGACAGTTTGAACTACTTGCAGTTAACATAGTAATTATAAAATACTAGCTGTCCCCTGCGGCTTTTACCGCATATGATATGGATAAAAAGTAGCCTATGTGTTAATCCAGGTGAATGAACTATATGTAGGTATGCTAAATTCATCCAAATCCGTTAAGAGGTTTTTGCGTGAAGGAGTAGCAAACATCCATACAAACTTTCGCATATATAATACTTGTAGAATATTTCACTTTAAGTGTCTTTTGTAGGCTTTGCGATATTTTTGGCGTAGTCTCTATTACTATTATGATATGAAAGAAAATAGCGAAGGTGTACTTGGGACTCTCGACGAGTTTGTTCGCAGAAAGTACAAAGCTACACGTACAGAAAACTGCATCATATGAGAAAAATATGTAAATTTCTTTTGACTGCTCTATCCGCTAAATTCTCATCTAGGTCTTTGAAACATATATAAATGGTGGATCAGCTTGAGAACTTCCTTGTGAACATGCTAACTAACACGTGCCCTTAAGAAAGGAAGTGGAATCAAACCATTGCGTCACCCTATACTGATATTGCGGTTGTATAATCTTAATCCTCTACAATTATTGGTATAACAGTCTACTATTATATAGGATAAGTTATCAGCGTTGTTAGGTTGATATTATGAAATTAGTGGGTATTCCTTAATAACAGATGGCGCTGTTTAGAATAAAACTGAACATTTACTACATATATATATATTGTAGAAGTTATAGGGTTTGATGGATCTGCCGTTACCAGAATATTGTGGAAAAGCTGTTTTCTTCTAAAAAATAATTTCTAGTTGTTTTTTTATAGATATTGTTGATAGGTTTAACTTGATCACCAGTTCGACTAATGTTAAAGGACACTGTGATCTGTGATCTACGGATGGAGTGCGCTTACCTAAGAAGAAACCGATTCACTCTTGATTTAAAGACACTCAGATTATATCTATTTTATTACCCACTACCGAAGCCCATTCCACATTTTAGTGGCACGCATGATAGAAGTTTTGTTCGAATTTTTGGAATGTCTACTACGAATCGATGTCGCTTTGTCGATAGTAAAGAGGGCAAGAGGGAACAAGATCGTGGAGATCTGATGCACACTCTCCGAAGTGTATTCGATAAAATACCGATAAGTTACCAATTTTGCGACTTTGTTCTAGACTAAGGAGATTTAAATAACTTGTTACCTGAGTGAATCTGGCTGCGAATAGTTTGCGGCTGAATGGGTAACAGCAACCAAGTTATTTACATATATTGCTATGGGATGGATTGTAGTTTTTTTCATAGCAAGTGTTTTTTTTTGGCAAAAGCCAATTAATATTTTTTTTTAATCGCAGCAGGGGCAAATTTTGATTAGCACCTTGGCAAAAATAGGTTCCCCCAGTCTTAATTATACCTAAAAAATAGATTTTGACTATGTACGCTATTAATGTAGTGATTCTGCAGCCGGATCTTAGACTATTATTATAAAGTACATAGTTACAGGTTGGTAAAATAATACCTACGTGCGTTCAATTAATATTATTGATATATTGGCGGAAATGATTAGTTTTAAGATTATTTTGTTGTTTTAATTAATATTTGTTATCTTATCTTTTACAACCTGCAGGTAACAGGTATGAGATTTATATCTAAATAGTGAATTATAAATAATAGATCTTATCATGTAATAAATTCTCGATCCTGTTATTTGCTAATTAAAATTGCCAATGACATGTAAGTATGAAAACATTGTAAAATACTACCATATTTTTTTGCCCATATATTTCGAGGAACGATCTGCCTAGGGCCTAGGCCATTAAGAAATGTAAATTATGTGTAATAAAATATCGCCACAAAGCGATATGAAACTGACATTGATTGAACATTGCATTGACCTTGTGTGACCTTAAAATAAAAATTTATAAATTCGTTAAACAACTATTTATTTTCTAGCTTAGCTTACAATTTAACATTAACTTATCTTAGCATCAGGTAATATTTAACAGTCGGAGATTCAGTCGGGTCAAACTTTACTGAAAAGATGGGTCGAATCGCTGTGGAGGCTGTGTGTTGCTGATTTTCCGGATGGCGGCAGCAGGCATGAAGCAGCCCGCATTAGCTTGGAAGTTCGGCTGCTGGGGTCCTCCCATAGGTTGGCCGTAACCGGGAGCGTAGACTGGGCCGCCTGGGTTGTTGAACCTTGCAGGAGTGTTAGGCGCTCCTGGTTGCATTGGCGCACCGTTGTTCATGCCACCAGGGCCGGGGTATCCTTGGTTATGTCCTGGGCGCTGCATTCTGCAAAACAGATACAATTAAAACCACAATACAGTAGCAGTCCTGTTCCCGTCTCACACATAGGAAGGATTTTTAAACACGTTAATTATATTACAACACAAAACACAAACACTGAGGAGAAAAAATAAAAACGATATAATTAAATACAGAATTAACGACAGAAATATTGGTTTTTAAACAAGTGTACTTACATTGTTATTTTATAAAATTGTAAAAGTAAAAAAGATACTCGTGGTACCAATCAATTTCACAATCTGTTCTTGAGATAGGGAAGCGGCATCCATTTATACGTTATTTTATCGGATTATTCGAATAAAGTTTTGCTATCGCTGAAAATCACAGCAATCACGTCTTTGTTTATCATATCGGATGTCGACCAATTTTCTTGTGTTTTTCTGACCATCGACCGTCAATTTAATGCAATGTCATCGCCACCAACTATTGGAATTGGTGCTGATGAAGTTGCAATAAGGAATTGACCTATGGACACCCAAAGTACGTCCCATAGGTATTTGATGCCAATTTTTAGGGTCTAATTGTTATAGATCAAACAAAATTATTTTGAATGTTCTACAATTAATGTTATTTATGGCTTTAACTAAAATATTATTTTTTTCAAGTCAATGCAGTTTTGTTGTTATTTGTATTATGTTCTTACTTTTTTAGTATGTAGATAGTATATTCAAAAGATTTCATCGCAACCATAAACAACTGTAGGTGTAGCTGTCTGCTGATTGATCGATTTGAAAGGACGTCGATTACGGTCAGCTATGCTTTCTACAAAAATACAAACAACCCGTCAAACCAGCAAGACAACCATGATCAAAACGAAGTAGGTATAGCAATCAACACCGCCTCCTCTCGCAAGTCGAACAAGCACCAAAAATTCAAAAAGAACAAACTAATTACGTCCCCCAATACTGCTGGTCACCGCGGGGGCGAAAGACTACAACCCTCCAATAACTAAAACAAGAAGAAAAAATAATAAGCTCTACATTGCCACCTTCAATGTAAGGTCCCTAGCAAATGAAACAAGAATACTCGAAATGGAGCATGCTATATCATCACTAAAATGGGATATAATAGGCATCAGTAAAACAAGACGATAAGGTTTCACAATAGGAGACAGAGACGATTACTACCTTTACAATTACGGCCACAGCAGAGGCAAATAGAACTGTCAGTAAAGGTCCTTGGTTTTATCGGTATAACAGTTAGAGTCGCTTTAATTCACATCAAGCTGCATGGAAAACTATATAGTATCGGCCAAACTTACGCACCTACCCAAAAAGCAAGCGAAAAAGAAATAGAAGAGTTTTACACCAGCCTAGATACATTACTGGAAAAAAGCAACCCCAATTTTATATTTCTTGGGGACATGAATGCCAAAATTGGGCAACCAGCGGAAGGTGAAAACAGGGTGATGGGCAGCTACGGATACGGTAAAAGAAATAAGAGAGGTGAAAGATTTGTTCAATTCTGCCTTCAGTATAATTTAAAAATAGCTAACACGCTCTCCAGAAAACCTAAGAAACTAAGATGGACTTGGCTGTCATCTGATGGTTATACTAGAAATGAAATAGACTTCATTGCCACAAACAAACCGAACATTATAGAAAACTATAGTGTGATAAATAGCATACACCACCTAAGTGACCACCGCATGGTTAGAATAACAATTAATATTGAGCGCAAGCACCTACCACGTAAAAACTTCTCTACAACAGCACGGAAATAAATCGACTACGAAATATACACCGCAGAAATCAACAAATTCATAGAGCCAGACACAATAACATCTGTGCAGAACTACTACGACATTATAGAGAAAACAATCTTACAGAGCGCCGAGCGTGCAAGCATCAAGTTTGCATCATCAAACTATAACAACAAGAAGAAACCAATAATAACAACAGAAATTATAGAACTTAGTCAACAACGACACTACTTAAAAAACAAGCACAATACTACTTAAAAAATAAAACAAAAATCTCACTTTTTGTTTTATTGTAAACTCAACTTAGCAAGTTTTATAGACAAATAAATAAACAGATTAAGAAAAATATGAGACAATATATAGTCAATATTATAGAAAACCAGCAACTGTATGCATCACAAGATATCACAAACCAGGAAAAACTAGCCGAGGAAAGAGTTTCTCCAAATCATGACGAAGTACCAATATTTAATATAAATGAAATCGAATGCTCGTTAAATTTATTAAAACCTGAAAAAAGCCCTGTATACGTCACGTATGTAATACGTCAATAAAAACTCCCAACAAATTATATATTCACGTTCCACACAACAAAACAATGCGAAATAAGTGGCTTAATCTCGCACGGCGAGATCCATAATTCTGTGAAGATCATTTTGAAGTAAGTTTTAAAGGATTTTACTGTATTTTATGATTTTAAAATGATTTCTGTCCTTACTTGAGGTTTAATCAATAAATTAATCGATTTTTGAGGTTAGATTTCATCTTTTGAATAATCACCAATGTTTATCTTATTGGGTTTCATTATTTGTATTATAGCTGCCAAACGGTATGGCCTATTTTGTGGAGTATCATGTGATGTAAATACATTGATAATAACAAACTTATATATAACATAACCTCTAATACTACCTCGAGAAGCAGTTTTAAAATGTTTGTATAATTTGAATTATCTAGTGTTTATTATTTATAATGTACTTACACGCAAGTTTTTATATTTCTAAATTATGCGGAACAGAAGTCAGAAGATGTTTGAAGACAGAAATTCTCCCAACAGCCTTAGTAAATAAATAAATAATATAGTATGAATGTATAAATAAGTACCTAGTAGTTCTAGTTACAGGGGCGTGACGTAATTCGCTCTGATTGGTTTCGTGTCTCATGGCGGATTGTTGTATTTTATTGTTTTTATTTTATTAAATATTAATTAATCACACATTAAAAAATTAACATAATACAGTTTTCGATTCCCTTGAATCCTATTTCAATCATTATTTTAGTGATTCTAGGGTATTGTCATCATGCCTATTGTCATTGATATTGTTCCATATGTTTGGAGGAAAAGAGCCGAAGATCGATCTCTGTGGCGTTCACTAGGGGAGGCCTACGTCCAGCTGTGGACGAATATAGGCTGATGATGATGATGATTGTTCCATATTCCTAAAGGAAATAAGATATTATTTCATTTGATTGTAATGAATTAACACTATGACCAGACAAAAGACTCAAGACAAATCGAAAGATCGGAAACATATGGTAAACGGTAAGTCCAAGTAAAATTTGTGGAGGATCAATACTAGTTAAATATTTAAATGTTAAAGTCAAATGCGTTTTGACTTTTTAGAGATCGAAGAATAAATAAATTATTTTCTAGAATTAATTAATCAGGTCATCCAATATTAGTCAAATTATTTACTTAAAGTGCCCCGTCTTGATGAGGATTAGATGGGCAATCTCTAAATACCTAGATAACTGAATTAGACTAGCGATAAAACCGTCTATTAAGATCTCAGGTCAATGATAAAAGTAATTCATCAGGTTGTTGAATTAAGATAATAAATTGAATGTAAGAGTGCAATTTGTATTGTAATGTGTGTACCTAAAAGCGTTTTAAGTACATACACTCATAAAACATGACGATATAATTATTGCAGAGCAATTTTGTGTTGAATATGGAAAAATTACACTCTAGCAAGGTTTTCATTTAGAAAATTATTGTTGCGGGAAGTTACCAGTTTCATTTTTATAATATAATGTAATTAATGACCAGATTGCATGGTAAGTTTCCCAGTATTTAAATTTGACGATGGAATTCAAACATTTTTAAGTTAAAAAAAATGTTTAGAGTAAAACGTCTTTGATTTTGCTATTATAACCAGCCATGGTGGTTGACGAAATCAAAGGATTGTGTAATTAGTGTACCGCAAGGTTCTATCTTAGGGCCGTTCTTGTAATCCTAATACCACAAACTATTTAAACTGAGTATTCAAACCATAATCGAATCAGAAGCTTACACCAAGTAAGTATACTTACGATAGATAATTAAACTCCTGAACGTCTTCTGATAGGTACAAAAAAATATATTGTATATTGTAGCTAGTACTTTACCTATACATAGTATACTCTACTCATAGTTGTGGCCGTTATAGATATGTGAATTTGATATGTGTACTTGCTTGCTACTAATGATAAGAAGACAATTGACAGGAACTCCCTCGTCAATTTCCTATTTCACCTATAGTTTTTTGGTGGTTTAGTAATTGTGTGACATGATCTCAACGTTTAGTTGTCTCTAATAAATGTTTGGAGTAAGTTATTGTACTTAAATATTAGTTATTGGTAAAATAGTATTGCTCAATAATAATCTGATTTGGAAATAAGTGCACGCCCGATTATTTGTTTGAAGTTGGACTGAAGAAGAGAAAGACTGAAAAGAGTCCTAATCTAAAAGATTAATTATAATTCTGCTATAACGTTTGGTATACCTGTATCTTAATCTCTATTTAATGGTCTTAATTTGTAGATTCGTCTGTTTTCTGGCCTGGTAGCCTGAAAGAGCTTTAGGCTAGATTGACCAAAACTTTAAACCTATTTCGCCCATCTCAGTGTCAAATTAATGGTGGCAAATAATCAAAACAAATTTTTAGCAAAGAATTCATTGCGCAATGCAGTAGATAAAAATTTTAAAAAATCTTGATAAGCGTAATGAGTCGGTTGGCTAGACATTGCATGCATCATTCGTTGGTTGATAATAAGAAGTATATATAATACTGCCTTCTGTGTTATGGGTTCCGGTAGTCTCGAATCCTGGCAGGGACAAATGTTTGTGTGAAGTTCATAAACATTTGTATCCGAGTCATGGATGTTATATATGCTATATGTATGTACTAACAAAAAAAATGGGGCGTACACGGACTAGTTTAGCATCTCCAGAGGTGTTAGACAAGGATGTGTGGCCTCACCGTGGCTGTTCAATCTATACATGGATAGTAGTTTGGCAGATTTAAAAGAGGGTGATAGTGGACTTAGAATAAATGAGTTGCCTGTCAATGCCTTCTCTATGCTGATGATCAAGTATTACTTGCATCGTCGGCAAAAGATTTGCAAGACATGGTAACAATAATGAACGAAGCATTGAAATTAAAGGGAATGAAAATAAATGTAAGCAAGACGAAAGTTATGGTTTTTGAAAGAGAGGTAGATAGTGTATGTGTGTGTGTATTAAGATAGATGGTAAGAGTGTGGAACAAGTGAATAAGTTTTATCTTTCTGGGAAGTATGTAGGGATGGCAAGATTGATGCAGATGCGTAAAGACGAGTAAATGCAGGAAATAAATTGAATGATGCTATGCATGCGGTAATGGCTAACCAGTATGAGTCAAAAAAGGTACCGTTGGCTATCCATAATAGTGTGCTGGTACCTACACTTAGTACCTACTGGTACTTACAATTACTTAAAGCAGAATTAATGCCGTGGAAATGCGTTCATTGAGAAGTACGTGTGGTGTAACTTTGATTGATAGTTTGAAGAGTGATATGAAAACGTTGTGGTTTAAAAGACGACGACAAAAATTGAGAAGAATGTACTACAATGGTTTGGGCATGTTGAGAGGATGAATGATAGGCGATTGACGAAAGGAATTTATAAGGCAGATGTAAGTAGAAACGCCAGGAGGGCGCCTTAGAAGAACATACACCGACCTAATTGGTGAACTCCTTCAAAAAGGTCAGGTGAGCAATACTCGTAACTGGCGCGCATACATGACGATATGTATGAATGTGGCCGAGGCAAAAATGGTATGCAGGGACCGTAGTGCGTGGCATTCTGTAGTTTCTACCTAACCCAATAGGAAAAAGGTGTGAGTGTATGTATGTAACAAAAAAAATATACATGTAGTATATCAACCAACTAGTATTTACCTATAGATAGAGAGGTTATCAGGTGGACTACCACTACTACCAGTCGGAGATATAAGTTGGTAAAAGGTTAAGGGTAAAATATTTTTAACTTAACATCAATCGGCAGTTTGAAATAAAATACACAAAATAAAACAAACATATCACCTTTTTTTTATAAAATGTAATTTATTTTAATAAAAGTTACTTTATCGTATACAAAAAAATAAAACTGTTGCTAAGTGTTCATGTCCCAGAATCTTTAGATTCCATTTGTATTTGTGTTTTGTTTTCTTTTTCACAGGTTTTATTGGCTTCGCAAACGTCCTGTGCGTTGCTTTTTGATGACATTGATTGACGTAGTTTTCTTGCTAATAAATACGATAGTAACTGTATGAAGGCTAATGTGATTCCGGGAAGTAACCAGGCGTCCGGCATATTCGAGACAGTCTTTGTATAAAGTAAGGAGTATAGGGGTGATGATATTGTTTGCATTGCTGATTCTAAAGCACCCATCACGCTGTAAATTTTACCTGCAAATCGAAATACACAATATAATTGGACAATAAAGTTCGATTATTCTATTAATAAATATTTTATCATTTTCAACTTGACATAATATCTACTTGGTTAAATTTATTTATAGATTCTGATAACATTGCATCCGTTGTAGATAATTCTAGTTTTATGATGTTATCCAGTCTTATACAATTCACAAACAAAGTAATAAATCTTAGTACTTATTAAATATGATATTTAATCGTACCTACCTTTCATATTTTATAAAACGAACACTGTTTATATTTTTTTTAAATCTGTTCATGTACAAGGGAAAGAGTCCGATTAAAATCAAAACAACAATGAAATGAATATATTTTACCTTGTTCAGTCGGCAGTATCTGTTTATTTAGTATAGGCCTTTGTACTACTTGCGAGCCTTGTGAGATTATTCCGACCAAGGCAACTGCAACAAAAACATTACATTTATAACATACCTACCGGTACCCTGTCACGTTTTGCTGCGACAATTTAATCAAATCAAATCAAATATTTTCATCATAATGGTTGCTTGTATGAGAAACGAGGAACAACACAAAGCATTGATGCGAAAAATTTAGTTTTCATTTTTGAAGCGTGTATATACACAATTATGTATAGGTATCGTGTACACGAACCATCATAATTTTTTTTAGATATAGAATAAAGTAAATTCCCTTTATTGTTTTATGTTCGATTGTATTCGAGTGTGTTAATTTAAGTTTAAAACTAAATAAATTCATATACTTAGGCCATTTATTTTCCGTTTTAGGATCCAAGTACCCAAATTCTTAAACGTTTTGCCCTTGTGGATTATATTTTATTATGTATTTTATAAGAACTCATCGATGTATCAAATCATTCCATGTTATCAAATACAATAAAAAATACGATGTGATTGTGACGCTCACGTTTGCATTGTATTGTAAATACACGTTGGCTTCCGCAACATGATAAGTGTGCATCTATTTTGTGTAATGTTGCTGATGATAATTTCATAAATAAATAGGATTTATGACCCTAATTTTCATATTTTATACTAAATATATATTGAATGAATTATTACAATGATTAATCGTGTAGAACTCATTTTATCAATTTGATAAAATGAGTTGATAATGAATTGGTATCAGAGGCCACCCAATGACTACTAAATGGAATGGTCAGAAGGGGAATTATTTTAATCATGTATAAAATTGAATATAAACCTAAAAATTGGTATACTTGACCACATCAATTCACATCATTGTAGAATTGACGCAAAAAAACAGCCGAAGTAATCTTTTAAAAGTAGAACACAGAAACTAATTATAAAATGCCTTATAAATTCATAGATCTTCCCAAAATAACAATACTAGCCTTATATTCCGAAACTAATAAAATATTTGATAAAGTAAGGGCGGTAAGTAAAAGAACTTATGTGAGTACCGATATATCTATGAACCTATGAATGATGGTCTAACGTTACCCGGGCAGTTAGACTTCCTAATAACCTACTAGCTGAATAAGTAATATTTTTGCTTAAGCATTGTCAAAGTAATGAGTAGACCCGATAGAAGAACATTAGATGAAGTTGTAAGGAATGAAGAAGTTGGATCACTAAATTGTTCTCTAAACAATTTTGGCAGTAATTATTTGGTAAGAAGACACACTATTCAGCGAGTTACGTATAAAATACACTTACTTAAGAGCGTAGTTTTTTACGATTACCCTTATTATATACCTATAAACCTCTTTTATATAATCAATAGGTATTAAGACGTTTCTTAGTGTTATATGACTTCAATACTACCTCAAATTATTTATGATCAATAGATATGTGATTCGTGACTACCTACAGGGTAATTTATTTCGTCAATTACTTTATTCGTATTAGGGAATACCGAGAAAATAATCAATCTTTTCCAGTTTCTGGCTGAGTTCCATGTTGCTTAATGATAGTAATGGTTACGGTTTACTAGTTCTATAGACATTACATTAAAAATGAAATGTTTCTTTCTTAATCCGAGATTAATAGGTCGATATATAAAGATAAAATAATGAAAAACAATACAAAAAAAAACAAAGAATTAATATGTTGATTTGATCTAGGTGCCTAGACTAGATAACGTCAAACGACGTTTGTTTGTTGTGAAGACATCGTATTGTACTTCAAATAGTTTAGGTCAATGACAATGATATGCCTGGCAGTAACTGTAATCAATATTTGTGATATTAAAAATATTCGTCAGTATTTTACTTCTTAATGTATGTTTATAAAAATATTTTTAGACATATTTTTTTATAATTCTAAATGTTCTGTCTTAGGATCTTGTTCTAATAATAACTTATACCACAAATTCTCCCTATCTGAGTATTGACACCATGACAAAAATA
This sequence comes from Craniophora ligustri, assembly GCA_905163465.1. Taxonomy (NCBI): domain Eukaryota; kingdom Metazoa; phylum Arthropoda; class Insecta; order Lepidoptera; family Noctuidae; genus Craniophora; species Craniophora ligustri. The sequence goes on along the minus strand of LR990965.1, from coordinate 7,508,802 downwards.
GATGCCTAGAATAAGTACGCTTACAAAAGACATTCAAAAATACGAAAAAAAAACAAATACGTGAATTGATTGGATTATAGTACCCATACATGGAACCTACAGAATATTAAGTATACTATAAGTAATAATGAGAAGACAGAAAGACATAGACAATGATATGTCAAAAAATTGTAAAAAATATCGTAGATATAAAATAAATACTTACACATAAACACACACCAAGTCGTTGTAGAAGTAATAAGGCCTGTAGTAGCAAGGATATAAGATATACAGCTCAACGTGCCAACGGTCTCATCGGATAACTGTAACCGACGCTTGAACACTGACAGGATTAGTAATGTGCCTGAAAATTAACTAAGGATTATTGTACCTATATTATAAAACTAGGACCATTCTAAAGTAAGCTGTAATACCTAAGCCTAGTTATGTAACCAGCGGACTGTGAGGTCAAAGGTCTCGGAGTTTAATCGAGGTTTTTTGAAGAAACGGGGGTTTTATCACATGTTTAAATGGTAAAGGAAAACATCGAGAGGAACCCCGGAGAACTCTGCCAACACACACTAAGCTAGCAGCACAGCAGCTTGAACAATAGCGTAATCCGCAGAGGAAACTAGTGCCCAGCAATGGGGCAATAATTGGATTGATAGTCATAAAACTATTGTGAACGGAAAATTATTGATAACGAATTGCGCGGAAAATTATAAATATGTCAGATCAAACTTTAATAATAAAAGTCTTTTTGTACATACCAAAAAAACTGACAATGTTTCTGTAGGCGAGGAAAGATCCGAACATGACGTCATTCCAATGAAACTTGTATCTGTAGTACATGTATGCTATTAATACCTCCGCTGCAATAATGATAAGTTAATTTTTAGTAACATTGCCGACTAGATTAGATGTCTTCTATGCATTTAGTCAATTTTCAGTTCTAATATGTTCAGTAATTAAGAAACCATTGGCTCCCATCGGGGACGATTGCGATTTTTATCATATTTTTCGAACTGTTGTTATTCTCAAGTGCAACTCAATAGACTTAGTGTTCTATAACAGGCTTTACGAAGCCTATGATCCTATCACAGGCTTAGTAAGCTTTCACAAATCAAGAAGCACTCGCCATGTTGATTGATATACTTATTATATATTTATGCATATTATTAAAAACCTGTGAAGCCTTTTAAGAAGAGGATTAATAAAAAATATAGGAATAAAAAATATTATTTTTAGTATTATTAGCGCCATCTAGTGATATCAGTCTAAACTATAAATTATGTACAATTGTACTAAAGCGACATCTAGCAACGGTTCTTTGAAGTAACCATACAGTATTAGTTCTAAAAACTGCTATCGTGCCTCATCTGCACATCGGATTATCATTATAATGTTCAGATATATTTAACAAAGAGTCGTTTGTAAAAAGACACCAAAGAGATTATTGAACGTCACTACCAGAGTTAAAAAGAAAATATAGTAATGCGACATAATAGCCCAGGGACTTAATTTTTTCTAGCGAGTTTAAGAGGAACAACAATAGAGTAACGAAATACAATTGTATTAGAACCATGTTTGTAATAACATAGTTAAGAACAACTAACACTGAAATAGTAGTAATGTATGTCTACTATCAAAGAAAATTAGCTCCAATAATAATCAATTAAAAATAATAGGTATCTACGAATTTTCTTTGAATCGCGTATATTAGGAACATTTTCTACGTATATTAAAACATTAAATATGAACACACCAGATAACAGCATTCTGTCACCCAGCGTGACAACTAGCATAAGAAATATGATTATTCTCTTGTGGTCCTCTCTCGATTTTATCAGACAATAGACAGCTTCGAACGGCAGCTTCCAGTTGCACACCGACACTTTGTTCTCCCTGTTTACATTGACATCTTTCACGGCGAATATCACGTACACTAGGGATGATAACTGGAATATTAAAGCATATTTATTAAGTTTTAACGGTTGCACTTTTAATCAAGGATAATTTACAACCGGTATAAGATAGTGGTAGAATGTAATAATATCGCGAACTACAGAAAAAGTCATAGGTTAGCGTTCAAATTGAGTTTGATTTTTCGAATCATGTGTTATCAATTGCCGATATAGTGATGGAGAACACTGTTAGAAACCTGCATAGGAGAGAGATTTTCTCGACAATACTTAATTTTCTATTACAAATTTATAAATGGTGAAATCTCAATATAAAAAGCCACAAAATTAATTGCGTTTAATTCGTATTAACGTTATAGACAGGTACACATGTAATTTCATAAAACTTATTTATGGTAGGTAATAGGAAACGAATATTTTTTTACTAAAATCAGAATAAGTATGTATAAAATAAATATGAAAATAGACGACGAATTTATAGTAAAAAAAAGAGATTTTTGTAACAAATGATTGGCTGTCGTGTGGATTTTCTCAACCCAATTGATATTTCATTAGCCTTCCATTTTTGTAGTCGAAGTTGAGGTTGAAATAATATAACGAATAATGAATGAGAACAGGCCACTGCATCTAAATGCAAAGGAAAATCGTCCGCGATATCGACCCGGCGCGGCGCGGCGCGGCATTGTGGCTTGCAGTGTTTTCTATATTCGCAGCTATATCTATAATATATATAATCTAGCTACAAGATAGCTTTCATTTTTTTTTCATTCCTTTCTTGTTCGTGTTGACGTTTTATCGCTCGAATTGTTGTAGGCCCCCTACAACTCGGACTATGATTGGTTTGGATTTGTAATTTTAGGGATTATTTAAGTAGCGTGTGACACATGGCTACAGTAAAGTATTCATATTTTTAATCTATAGAATGGAGTAGAGTGGCATGTTATTTAATTAATAGTAGAGGTAAAAGTGGATGGTAACTTATAGATGGAATGTATATACCTGTAGAAATAAAACAAGTGGGAACACACCGAAGAATCCGAGGTATCGGTAGAGTAGGGGGCCGCCCACAGCGCCCAACACGTGAGCTATTTGTATGGCGGCCCGGTGGGTGCCCATGGTGCGGGTGACGTCACGACCCGTCGCGTAGCACACCTGCAAACATTTCAACGCTAGAATTTATATGGATTCACCATGCTATATAGTTTTCTCAATTTGGTTCAAGGAACCGGACACATTGAATTCATTGATTGAACTTATCTTTCGAGCCTTTTCCTAAATAGGTTTGGGTCGAATTCTAGTCTACCCAGATACGGCTGGATATCAGAATTTTACACGAAGCGACGGTCCTTAAGCGTCTGCAATCTAGTTACCGTAATACGGCTGTCCTAAGGATAAACTGGTCGTCAGAGCCTTTCACCTTTTTTTCTGACAAATAGATTAACAACTATTTCCAATAATATATATTTATATATTGCGTATGTCAGACGGGACCGAGTGTTTAACGTGCTCTCCGAGGCATTGAGGGTTCTCTATTGAGGATATTGAATAACCTTACTTTCAATTGATTAGCTAGGTGATTACTTAGCTAGGAGCTTCCCAAACGGATATGCATTTTGATTGTGCAAAGTTTCTTTTTTCTAACTGTTTCATTTAGTAAAAAATAACGCATTCATATAGATTTAGAGAGGACAATGTTATTATCAAGTCTAAGTTACGTTACGTAGAAGAATTTTAGTATGAAAAATGCCCAAATCAATACAAAAAAACTTTTCTCTCCTATTAGTTAGTTTATTCTTAGACTTAATTAGATGTAGCCCCCAGATAATTCAGTTCAGATTCCGATATAGTTATTAGTTATATCGTGGTTCATTCGTTGTATTATAACACTTTATTGTACACAACATACGTTGTTGACGTAATATAGACACTACTTGCTATATCATACTGCGGGTGCTGTGCCGGTAAACAATGGGGACATCTAACCGATGTGTAAAGGCCAGTTTAATTTGACCTACTTTCGTTACCAATATGTAACAACAGCAATGGCCTAAGCTGATGCACACAATTATTAGCAGTACCTCAATACACACTCGCGTTTCCAGAAATTACAAATAGCGACCTATTGTAATACTCGTAATTTTAGATCTACCAAATTTCATACAAAAAGTCATCACATGTACGCAGATTGCGAGTAATAAGGTAGGCAATTACTGGACTAGCCTTTAGAAAGACATTACCAATAAGGTCCATGTGGCCTTCCAAGGAAATGACGGGATGTCATCGTCCGGGGCTTATTCCCGGTGACACTTCCCGTGGTTATTCCGATTGATTTTTTGTTAAGGAAATTACAGTTAATGAATTGACTTTTCTTGCCGAAGGATAATTTTGAATATCAACACTATTGAGGTACATATATACAGTACATAGGTGATAAATAATATATCGCCTTTAATATTATTGAAATTAGAATATCAGACAGTTTTAATTTTACATGTTATAGTATCTGCGATATCTTAAAACGTAAATTTAAATAATTTATCATCCATATTCTTATTACTAATCACTAATTTTGTAGAAAATCTGCTGTTGTCTGAAGCACAGAAATTCAGTTATCTAGTTCAGACATAGATGTTCACTGAACGTAGATTTAAGAAGTATTTGTAAGTTCCTGTAATTGTATAGCTGATAAGTATTTATTTGAAATAAATTATTATTATTGAAGTGAAACTTCTTTATCGGGGTTGGATAAAAAAATAGTGTAACATTTTTGCGTTACGCGCCATCTTTATTTGAATAGGTAACCATAGCAACATGATGTTTGTTTGACAACTAAAAACTATACCTTTTCCAATACACCAAGACCATTTGTTTTTCTATTGAGAACTTGCTATTGGTTGAGACATCGACGTTTTGATAAATATAAGATTATGAACCAATCATAATCTTCTATTTATCAAAACGTTATTTGGAACTGACAGAGCTACAAATCGAAGACTATTAATTCAAACGCTCTTTTTAAATTCAATGTTATTCGAGTAGATACCATAATTACCTATATCAATAATCATAAAATATATTATTCAACCAATTTCTGTGAAATAATTTTTCGAAAAATGATGTCATAAAGCAGTTTCACTTCTTACGTGTGTACACACAATTTTTTTTATTATTATTATTCATATAATAAATCATCAGTTGTGGGACTCCGTTAGGCGGGTTTAATTATTTTGTATGTCAGCGGTTACGCGCATACTGGAGTATGTACAGTAGCAGAAATAATTGTGTAAACAAGGTATTCCCTGTATATTGGTGATCAGACTGCAACCAGTACTAATAATTGTTTTTATCTCTTTTTAAATGGGTTTGTTTTCTGCATGCAAGCAAATTCCATATTGCAAATGTTGATGCATGCAAGGAAATTCCCAATTTTATAAATATCATTGTTATAGATATGAGAAAGATTAGTCAATAAAATTTATCTGTTGCTGTGGTACCGATCTGGGAAAGGATTTTCAATAAATTTAACTAGCTATTACTAGGCAGCCTGATCACCAGAACCGAATGGTACAGAAAGGTACCTACAGGTTTCTATCAAATTTTATTGACTAATCTTTCTCATATTTTGTATGTCAGCGGTTACGCGCATACTGGAGTATGTACAGTAGCAGAAATAATTGTGTAAACAAGGTATTCCCTGTATATTGGTGATCAGACTGCAACCAGTACTAATAATTGTTTTTATCTCTTTTTAAATGGGTTTGTTTTCTGCATGCAAGCAAATTCCATATTACAAATGTTGATGCATGCAAGGAAATTCCCAATTTTATAAATATCATTGTTATAGATATGAGAAAGATTAGTCAATAAAATTTATCTGTTGCTGTGGTACCGATCTGGGAAAGGATTTTCAATAAATTTAACTAGCTATTACTAGGCAGCCTGATCACCAGAACCGAATGGTACAGAAAGGTACCTACAGGTTTCTATCAAATTTTGCTATTTGTTTCGGTCATATACCAATCCTGTACGAAATGATGATCAAAGTATGTTAATAGGTTCAAAGAGTGCCTTGAGCTCCATTTGATGTGCCATGGACTAACTAGAGTTGTATCAACTGCTTAGTCGACTCGCTCTTACAGGATAGGTACGTGTAGGTATCCCATTTTTGTAGTTTCATTTTTATTTATTTTTTACCAAAACGAATTGAGCGTCCTGATAACTTTAGACTGCATTTATTACCATGTGCTAACTAAAGTTGAATTATATTGATTCTTTTAATACATACATATATAATAATTATATCAAATTGGTAATAAATACACATGTGTACAGCATAGATATACATCTATATTTCTAACAAGATATATTTTCTTTCTTGTCAACATCTAATCAATGACGTTAGTAAAATATCAAAATCTAATCTACCTTGACGGTAGAAGTCAACCAAATTTTAAATAATTGGCTGTGGTGTTGCCTTGGTACTTACATCACCTATGTGGCTAAACGCTGCTGCTAAAAGCAGTCCAAAATTGCCTCCCAAAGAAATCGGCAGTTGTACCATATATAGTACTTGGATGGTTGAAGCTCCTGGGAAAACCAGCATAAGTATAACTCCTGTCGTCATCACACACATGCCAACCAGTGGCAGTATAAGCAGCGGTTTCCTTCGTCCGCTGCAGTCGCTCCATGGCCCCACAAACAACAAGACTACAGTAGATATTAGAGATCCAATGAAACTTCGACTGACATTTACACCCGAGACAACGATTTGACTCTCAGCCTGAAATTGTGAATAAAGAAAGATTGTAACGTAACATATTAAAAAACAATGAATTTTATTGTAATGTTTTATGACATTTTTACTATACTATACTTTCGGAAGATAATGATGAAAATTATGATTTCTTACACTTAGTTTACAAGAATTTATGACACTGAAATAAAACTGGTCACGGTCATTCATGGTCACGGGCAGACTGACAGCGACCACGGATGCTGTAAATTATCCGAAACGTCGGGATAATATAATATCAATATACTGCGATAAAATCCCTAAAGAGTAGTTTTATTTCAATATCTAAAATTAGATTTTTTGTTTGTTTGTTATAGTGAGGAAATACTGTCTCTGTTTGTTGCATTGTCAAATAAACATTATTTAACTATGCAGTTATAAATGTACTGTAGACAGTAATTGTTAGACGGCCCAAAGAAAGTCATGACAATACCGCGTCGTCGAGATTACAATTATAAAGTCATTAATTTAATTACAACAAATACAGATAAGGCTTTTGTTGCTACCGTAAATAATAATGAGTAAATATTTAAGTGTCATTGGACTCGTATTAACGATTAGTTATATACTTATATTTACGAACTCATTTAGAGTGCGTTTTGAGATTTTTTTTGAGCATATGGGGCATTTATATTAAAATGACGATAGGACTGCTTTTGTAGCATATATGATTTATGATATATGATCTTTCATAGACTATTTTTGCACATGAAATTTCTGCTGGTATCTATTCCAAGTCAAAAAGACGTTTAACCCAGTAAAAACAAAACAAAATGATAAACCTACTAAGGCTTACGGAGGTCATAAAAAAACTGTCTATACCTATTGTGTATTTGTGATTAGTTCCTTGACGGACTAATTGTAAAATTATGTAAGTTAACGTAAAGTTAGATCTAACTGATTGGGGTTTTTTACGGCACAATTATACAGTTTGTAGTAGGTACTCATGCGTGGGTTACCATCCCTATGTTTTTAGGCTCGTGGAGACGTTAATTTTACTTTAGATCTAATGTAATTTACAGTTATTGCTAACGATTCTTCGTGGTAATCGCAGGTCAATAAATTTTATTCCTTATGCTATATTTGAACTTTCAGAATAAAAATAAAAATTCAATAATACAAAATAATTAAAGGTATGTTATTAAATACATAATTTAATATCATATCTATTGTTATTTTTTGGTCTGTATATAAGTATTATGTACTATGAACATAATATACTGTTAGGCTTATTTAATCTAATGTCTGATAAAATTCACGGTTGTTTTATGAGGTCAACCTAGTCTTACGATAAGTAGTACCTATTATCTGATATTGAGGCATTGAAATCATATATTTCGGAAGTTAAGACATGGCTGCATTGACGAGAAATTGGGAATTACGAATGTTGATCGAAACGTTAGTGAATGAATGAATGAATGTAAGATATGAGAATGATGTGAATATAAAAGACTGACATATAAATATTACCTCCATCTCTCCTTTTTCACAGACTGACAAATCCATTCCCAGGTCTATTGTACAGGCTGTTTGTAGATAAAAGTTCTGCACAGAGGTTTGACCTAGATTGATGGCTATCATAGCACCCACTAGAGCCGGCTCGAGAAGAATACGATATTTCTGTGGTTGCTCCGCACATGGTGGCTTAATTTCTTCCTTTTCTTCCGGACCTCTATACAAATAGAAATGCTTGGAGTCAAGTTATGTTTGATGAATTTAAAACAGCTACGTGACTGCTTTCTATTGCAAGTACTTAATCCTTATGTGAAATTAATAATTGCTACGCGTTTAATTTATTCCACATATATCCTGGATGCATTGCAAGTAATTATGATATAGTAGAATTGGACGGCCAATACATTACATACATACATTATATTGTATCCGGGGTTTTAATTTATGTTTTATATAAAATCTGCTCATACCAAACAGATCTACGAAGTACTGTATGATGCCAGTAAGATAAACCTAGTTATAAACTGTTCGCACACGAACACTGAATTAAAACTATACTGCTGTCACATATAATAATTATGAATAACACAAAACCTTAATCTTTCCAATTCACCGTTAACATCAACTGTGCCTTCATTCATTGTCACTTTATACAATTTCCACGGATACGATACAATATATTTAAAAAAAAATCACAGTGTATATCACAAACACAAACGAGAGCTCACATCACCGTTTTAGTATACAGTCAACGACGCGTCTACCCGTGATGTACAGCTTCAAGTACAGTGAGCCGATAAGATACCAGGCTGTTTGCAAATTGGAAACAAAGTGCCTAGTCAAAGAAAGATAACTTTCTGAACTGAATACTGTATCGGATGTATTATAGTAAATACACAATGAGCGTTTAACTGGATGATGCTACCGACCGGCGCGGGTAACCACTCGTTTCAGACCAAATTGGTTCGATTACAGCAATTGCCTCGCCGCACTCACTGATACCAATAGGGTTACGATAACACTAAAAATATGTTGTGACTGAAAATGTTTGTATTGATTTTTGCACAAATTATGCATAATTTAAATTTATATGTTCTCTTGGTTGATAGATTTATCAAGGTATCGGAAGATAGAAGTCCATCGGGGCGATAGACAACTATGGCCATATCAAAATGAATTGTTAAACAAAGTTATATGCCTAATTAAAAATATACACACAAAATAACGGTATTTCATTTTATATTTACTTTAAATTCCCAATTCATAAACAGTAACTACTTTATTGTATAATTGCTTTGTAAATATTTCTCTGTTTTTTTCTGATACTTATCTCTTATCCTTGTTTTGTTCTGTCTGCCTGATAAGTTATAAAATTAGCTGAAGGATATTTAAAAAATAATGTTCATAAGTGTCGCCGCCTCGAGCATGTCCTAATAAAATCATTGTTATATATCTGCACGCGCTAAAACCGTTTGCCAGTATCTTTCATATCTTTCCTTATGTCATTAAATTCGTGATCTACGTGATAGAACCCACATACGCAACTTTTTAATTAATTGTACAGACACGCTTTGAAGTTACTTGCATAATCAGCTACAGATACAATTCTCTTGTTTAATGTAGCTTCAGATAACGATCCTTAGGTGTTATTGGAATATGTGTCATGAGTTCATGGCACTTTTCTACGTCTAAGATTATAAAATATTGGCTGCGCTTCGCATAATATTTGAGCGCCGTCAATATTTTAGAGAGTAAAATTAACATTTCCCGACGGCCTCAAATGAAGACGTACCGTGTAAATAGATTTCATGCTTCGATTGTTTGAAGAAATAAATAGCTTCGGCAATTAATAATTCGCGAGACAGCGCTCTTGTTTCTCAGTCAATGAACGACATTGTCTATTGCTCATCAGTTTTGTACAGAGCTACACCTTTGCAATATTTTTCATGGCCAAAGTGTGCGGAGCCAGCTTTAAAATAAAACAGTTGAGAATCTCGCTCGGCGGTCGGCACGCGTTGCTGCAGTAGTTACGCGATCATTACGTGTATAATACAATTATCACTGATTATAGAACGGAGGTCAATTCCGCTAGGTGTTCCAAAACGTAAGCAATCGCATAGATAAATCACTAAAACAACAGCTACGCGTTTTGCGTTTTTGATTTCAAGTGGCATGAATCCAAGTGTTCCAGATTTGTAATGTGCTAATTTATTTTATTACTTATTTGTTAAACTAAGATATCAATAACAAGTTTTAAATTCAGTGAAAAAAGGTCAATTTTTGCAATTACATTTTTAAATACACCTTGATTTACTAAGGGCATTTTAGTATAACTAATACTCACAAACGTTAGCATATAATTAAACTGTCCCTTGCGTTGATTTCAGTAGCTTGTTTGTGTATTGTTGCCTTTATTTATACAAATAGGTATATTTTAGTAGCCACGTATTAAATAATAGAACCACGACTTAAATGAAAGTGAATTATGAAAGTGTTTCATTTGTGCAGTTGTTTCATAAGAGTGGACAGAGATAACTCACCTAATAGACTCCTGTGTGTCTACAACCATGCTAGAATGATAGAAAAGTACTGTACAATATTTGGTAAATTAACGAAGCTATAATTGGTGTTAATTAAATGCTATCTGTTTCGGCTAAACAAGTTTGGAATCACATTAGTTTCAGGCGGAAGCGACCGTTTGATGCAAACTCACTTTTAACTGGATGATATTACGAAACACTTTACTTTGAAAGTAAAATAATTTCAAAGTCTTATAAAACGTCCTTAATCAGTCAGTTGGTTCGAAATATTCGTGGTTATACATACATATTCGGTTTAAAAAGTTTACATGAAGACTGATAACTGTGGAACACTATTGTGAAGTGCTAAAGCTAACTGGATCACTTGTTAAATAATCGTGAACATATCAATTGGGTGCAAAGTGGAGCATTCACCCGCTATTGTAATTTCCTTATTAAACAGCAAGTTTCGCTTTGAGTAGATGAGTATATACGCCTTTTCATTATTGTTACATTTAAACAAAGACTTTGACAAGCCGCAATGTCGTACTGAAACTTAACAAAAGATTTTTTTGCACTTGAAGGAAGTATTGTGTCGCTTATTTCGGATGCTAACACTTTGAATTATCTAATATTGTGATAATAACTAGCACACTTATCGTCTCTATGCAAAAATATATTTGTAATGTACCTACCTACCTATATGTATTTTTGCAATGCTTGTAATCTAATCAAACAATCAATAAATTAGGTTTGATGTTTGTATTAAAATTCGTACTTTTTTTGCTATTTTACGTGCCCTAAGAGAGTATTTTGGACACATTTCAGACTATCACTTGTAAACAATAATTAAATTTAAAAAAAAATAAGTTAGTAGATAGTTGTAAATTAGTAATAAGCGCAATATTTAAATTGCTTTTGTTTTATGTACAATGATGAAACAAAGAAAATAAGGCTAATTTTTTAAACTAATTTCTTGTCCATCCAAAGGTTGTCTGGTAGATATCGCTATTTAGTGATAAGACCGCCATTGTACCCTTATTTCATTGATGTAATGTATATTTTAAATTCCTGGTGTACAATAAAGAATATTCTATCTATCTATCTATCTATCTAATTGATATAATACACTTAGGTAGGCAACATGATCAATAGGCAGCAATACGGTACGGAACTACGGACTACCGTACCGTATAATCTACCGTGTAATCTTTTGTTTTCTATAACTACATATAATAAAAAAACTAATTAATATAAAAATTAAACACACGAAAACCTAAACCAAAATCTACAAAAATATTAGTTATAGTCGGTGCCAAGTATTTTTTTAGTCGAGTAGTTTTTATTTTACATTTTACTGTGGAACTATTAATGTGTGTGTAAACTATTTATTGAATCAACGAAATCTAATTGTTACCATAATATGCCACAATTAAATGAGTGAACTATACTGCTGTTAGGAGAGCATTTCAAAATTAAATGGGCCGAATAAAAAAACTACGTACTTAATCACTTTTCATCTAGATTTAAAAAATATAGTTAAACTTATATAAGTAATTGTGTGTGAATAAGTTGACTGACACTCAACTAGAATCTGGAACATACGGAACATGGTTTGGGTGGAATAATAAAGCGACTGTCATACCGTTCTCAACTCGACTAGTGACCCTAACGACACGAAAAACAGATGACCTAGTCGCGAACAACACAAAAAGGGACTTAAAAAATTGTAGAGCTGACTTGAACACGGCATATGCTCAGACTGGCTGTTGTGTCATGTTTTAGGCACGCAGGGTACATCTTAGCCAGTGTAACGAAAAGAGTGTATTTCATTATACCTGTAGATACCTTGATAGAATTCATTACATATTACCATTGGTTTGCCTTTGGAAGATGACTACTCGTTCTGAACTCTCTCATTACACCGGTTATATTATAAATATGTTAAGAGAACAAATCATCATCATCCGGATACGAACGTAGACGCGAAGTCTCCTTGCAGTCAGATTCAGTCCTAGTTGTTACTTTAGTCTAGTAACTGGCTTATGCCTTGCCCAATCCACTTGAGTTATTCAACTCTGCTCATTAGTTTCCTGGGCGATATCGGAGATACAGTTTTAGGGGGTAGTATAACGCTTTTGCATTCGCATTTAGTTTAGGTAGCGTGGATTTCAACTTAAGTGTGACAGCAACACAACGGTCACGATATCTTGACTATAACGTACGCCATATCTAGTTTCGAAGATTAGTTAGGTACACAATAAAGAGTGCATAGCAGTGTAGTCCTATCAATTGAAGAGAATTATTCAAATGCCCGTATAAGAGATTACCTACCTACGTCATTAGATTTTCATACGGCAGCAAGCAGTGATAAATGCTTTTACAGTTACGTAGAGATGAGTGTAAAAATGAACTGATTCTATGACTAAACCAGTATTTTTTTGCCTCAAAATGTGTCATGTGGATATCACTAATTAAATATTGGAATATCGATTACGAATAATGCAGGATTATGTTTGATAACAGATTTTCCTGTGATAACTTTGTACCTACTCAATTATTATACATTCGCCCGTCAATCTTTTTGGTAAAGTTCAATTCCCTGAAGACAATTGCTCTGTGTCTCAATCCTATTGACGTGATTGTACTTGGTTGTATGGCGACGTAATCCTTATGAGGATTCTAGCTGACCTTGGAGGAGCCTTCAATGTTCAAGCATTGAAACGCGCATCCATTAGCCGTCTTAGAAACCTGAGAATTAGTATTGTTATAAGCACTCACACTAAAACATTTGAATCAAATAATTGTTTTAAGATTGGTTTAAGAAACCTAGAATGAAGTTTAAAATGAGAATGCATTTTATCCCAATGTCTAATATTTACGTATCTAAGTGAAACAAATCAATGTTAAGTGTGAATGTACATACAGTTTAAAATTTATTATAGGTACCTACATCATATTATAGAAAGCAAAATACATACGTCTAAAATGACACATACTAAGTTATACCCACTTATATTTCTATTACAGATTAGGATACTATGTGAGTGACGTCATATCGATCGTAAAATGGCGGCTGTCATATTTTGTCCAGAATTCATTACTTTTATTTTGGAACATTTTAGGGGAACATAACGATTTAAGGCATTTTCCCTTTTATTTTTTTTATTTTATTTTACTGTATTCTACGCAAGGTTGCAAATACCTTCAGACAACAAATTACTATAAATATTATTATAAGCGGTTATTCAGAAAATTGTATTGTGTCAAAAATATTGAATAAGGCCTCAAGTTTAAGGAAAAACATCCTTCGTATTTACAATTAACAATACCAACCTACTTGTGGAATTTACATGGCAATCGTTATCATTTGTACTACTTACATAAATATTTAATCGAAATATGTAACCTTGAATGAATAGCTTTCTAATTTGCAGCATGCAGAAAAAGTAAAATCGTGAGAAATAAATTCTATATGAAAATGAAATCGTTGACAGTTAAAAATTTTTTTGTGCCATTACAGCCTGTTTCCGAGGCTTGAGTTGTACTGCCATACTTATTATAGCAAGCTTCTCAATGGTGTGACGTCATATTATTGATCACACTTCTGTCAATGCTCGACTAGCCTACGTCATACGTTTCTAGCACATAAGAAAAAAGAAATTACAAAATTAGGCAATAAATTAGATTCGTATAGCTTTATATAAAATTTTAATTCTATATTTCATCATAAACCGTTAAATAAATGTATTTTTTCCTACTGGCAACACGTGTAATACGTAATATCGTATTTAGTGATTACCCCTTAGGGTGGTTATGGCGCATGCGTAAAGAATATGGCGAAGCGACGACGACCTCTCTGCAGGGCGGTAGTTGCCGTTCCTTACAGACACGAACTAAGCTATCCCATACAAAAATATTTTAAATTTCGGGAAATCTTGTTTATTTTGTAACATAATGAACGTAAATAGTATAGTTTTATTTGAGACGTTTTAAGTTTCAAGATTATGTCGTATTACAACTTGAGTTTTTCTTTTCAAGATTATTTTTCCTAAAGGGGTCAGCGCTGCTTAGATCCTTCCCTGTATAATATTTGCATTCGGGCACTATCGGAGACGTTCGCGCATTTCCGTGAGATTCGCCTTCCAACCCTCGTCGACATGCCTCTAACGCAATCTGAAAAATCTTTACAATATTGCCTACAGTTTCTCCAAAAAAACTAAGTTTTAAGTGAAAAATGTGGTTATTGTTATATATTATAAATAAAGTTTATGTAATGTATTGTTAAATTGTGAGTTTATATGGTTTGGTTTGGTGTTAGTGGCAGTTAATTGTTGTGCTTACACTGTGCTCTGGGTGCGAACGCAGTTCGATACCTAAGGTAAAGATTGTGGCGAATTTAACACGCTTTAATAAAGAATCGTCATAAAAAACGATGTACCGATGTATAATGTTGTTCTAATATTTTAAATTAAACTCGATTTAATAAATGGCGTCTCTAGATATTTTTACAAATTATTATAGAATGATTATTTTAGTTCAAGACTTAATATATTTTCTACTTACAGATTCGAAGCCATGAAAGACGTGGATGACGATAATGACTGAAAAGGGAGAAGTCAATAGGATGCTGGGTAAGTCTTAAATGTAATAATTTATAGTTACAGCACGCGTAAACAATCAAAGAATACAATAAATTAGAAATTATACTAATAAGTGTGCGATTTATTCACTACGTAAATAGGTAGTAGCTAAATTTGATATGCAGTTATATTCAGATTTATAAGATTAAATTTTCGTATTACATATATGCTTGCATTAAAATTGATATTAGTGATTTTTTTTAAATAGTCTACAATTCATTTATCAAAATACTTTAGTTTTTTCAGTAAGTAGGTATTTGATAAAGTAACAATAACACAAAATAAATCTAGTTATGGATTAATCCTGCTTCCTAATGCAGAAGAATGCCATATGAATTGGGAAAAGTCACTTACTTCTCTTTTCGAATCAATGATATAGTAAATTTTATTATTTAGAATAATATCGTATGGGCATTAGAAACGTAAATTGCTTGGTTTTTAGGTGACTAGTGTTTTTTCATGTATAAGAGCAAGAAGTACTTAGTAGTAGAGTTTGTGTAACTATAATATACTAGTTGGGTTATACATATAGAGTGCAATAAATGTGAAGAGTAGGTTAATATTTACAATACTATTAATTAACTGGAGTAATACCTAGATTAGTAACTGTACAGTAAAGGCATTATGTGCTAATAAGAAGACGGAAGAAACTAATAAAAACAGTCTTTAGAATTACGAAAAAATTGCAACTTGTAAGTAGGTATTTTTAAGCGCTTAAGTTTTGCTACATTTGCTGTGTTAGCGTCATACTAAGGCATTTCTGCTAGGGTCTCATAGAAAGTCTCATAGAAAATGAGAAGTGATGCAGAATTAAATGATCTATTTGTGACCACACATGGACTTTATAAAGTCTAAGAAAGATTCATGAAACATCGTAAAGTTGAACGTCTATCAAGCTCTCCTAATATATCGATTTACAGGTCAAAGCAGGTTACTAAAAATTACGTGGTTTCTTAGCTCTACATAATTATGTCAAGTGTAAAATGTAACCTTGGTTATTTATTGTAGGTCGATATCGTGAACCATCATGACTATTACGCTAGTGCCAGTTAAATTAACTTCTCAATCATCTTCTAGGTATACTTTAACTAACTGTATTTTCCGGATTTTCTAAATTTGACGACTCGATTGACGCAGTAGCTAAGCGATGGGCTTCTGTGTCACGGGTTGCGGGACCGATCCCCGGCTCTCCGCATGGAACAAATATTTTTATAATTTACAGGTAGTTGTTTCAATTTATAAACGCACCCACAACACAGCAGAGAATCATAGTATTATTTTTAAAAAATGGTTTGGTTTTTTTATTAACTTTTGGAAATCTTTGTTGGTGCGAAAAGAGCAGTTCACATAAGTTAATCCGATATCAAGCGATTTGTTCTAAAATAATTTATACTTAGATAGACGAATAAACAAATATTAAAATATCGATTAGCTCGCTTTGTATCTTCCTGGACATTTATTCAACGTTTCTTGAAATACCAACTTTCTGAAAACATTTATGGCGGTGATAATTCTTCCACTTTCCACGTTTGCATTTAGATTATAAACTTCATTTACACTTCTAATTCTAATTCATAGTGTTCTTTAAACGAAATTGGTATTATTTATTATAATTGTCAGTCACTAGTGTGAAATTTGGTCATTTGGCAGCACATTCCTGTCCATAATCCGTTCGTTGCTTCTGTATACGTTTATTCTGTACACTTAACAATAAAACTGTATTTTAAATAAACAAATAAACAGTATTTTCAATAATTTCCAGGTCTTTGTCACAATTTTCTAATAGGCATTACTTTTCGTAAACAGCTTATTTGACATATATGTAGATCATGTGTTTATAGCTTGTTTATTCCGATGGCACTACAAAGTATGCGTATCTGTTAGACTCATTCATGGAAATACACAGACATGCCAGACAGTTCCATAGAAATGGTAATGTAGGTACAATAGTTCAAACTCTCTCTCACAGCTCAACAGTTTTCCAGCAACAAAAACGCGTGGAAGGCAAAGTTATTTAAATAAGTATCTACACATTATGCTGGACTATTGCGAAACTTTTTTAAAGTAAAACAAAACTGATATAAATGGAAATTTTTGTTCATACTTCTGAATAATTAAAGGGTTTTAAAGGATTGTCTGCTCTACCAGATATTAACGTTCTCTTGGTTTTATGCTGATGTTCATTATTTAATTGTTTATTGTAATTGAATACGCATAGCTCATCTGAATAGAAAGCACGTAGCTAATGCTTTACGACGTGCAGCGATTACCGCTACGCCACGGGTAACCTGGTGCATAAAAGCATTTCACAATAATCCTTCAAGAGAATAAGAAGTACTGCCGTTCCACTGCACTAAACACTCAAAACTTTAGTGTTGTACCTCTAGTGACTCTATCAATTATACTTTATATAGTTATATTTTTTCTCAGAATAACTATTGCTGTGTGCACTCAGTGACAACGGATTAAAAATGATTGAGCGTGTGTGGCGTGTATTTATAGCCATATATAGAAATCACGCCAAGGCTCCCGCCGAGCCATGAGATGCGTTCAAACAGTCTTATATTTCTGTCTTGTCTCCGTAGAACAGTGATAACCTCTTGATAAACCAATTTCACTCGTACACAAGAGATAAACTTGGAGAGTATTCAAGAACTATCAACATTAGTACAGTGCTGACGACGCGGATAGCAAAGGTTATGTGTTATTCAACAAATAGCGTAAATAAAATAAAATCAAAACTGGTTTCAAAATATCATAACATTGATCGGCAAAATAATAAACAACTTGTTCATGAACTGAAGATTAACAAGAGGAAGAAAAAAACAGTGCCTCAAAGATAACATTTCGGTTAGCTATTCGATACAGATAAACTAGTCTAGTTTTAACTGTGTAAAATGATTGCCTTAGTTCTGTGTTTGTTTGGAAAAATAATTGAAGTGGCGAAGTGTGCTTACAGTAATTGTGAATTAGAACAAAATGAACCCAGCAGAAAAACTCGGAAGCGTAGGAAAAGGTTACGAAAAAAGAGAAGACGGAAAGGTAAAGTTTTACTGTCTTATAATCAACAGTTCATGTTCTTTAACTTTGAGGTTACAGTTAACTTGTACCAGTATCTTCAATGTATTCTTCTTTAATTCAGATTTGTTACTTCAAGTATCACAATTAATTTATGTTAACGAATTCATATCGTTTTCTTATTGTATATTCTTAACGCCCTCGTT
The DNA here is from genome assembly GCA_905163465.1 of Craniophora ligustri. Taxonomy (NCBI): domain Eukaryota; kingdom Metazoa; phylum Arthropoda; class Insecta; order Lepidoptera; family Noctuidae; genus Craniophora; species Craniophora ligustri. The sequence continues at coordinate 7,490,268 of LR990965.1, read as the reverse complement.
GCCCTGTACTGTAGAACTATTTACGAGTAGCCAAGGTCATTAGTTTATATAAATGACGTAACCACACGTGGGATGCCAAGTGGTACGACAGTATCAAGTTTCAAAACAAAACACAAATCCTTTTCAACGACATCTGTGTGTTTATGCTGTAACTAAGTGCCTGTGCATCGTTCGAGTTTGATAGAACTGATGCATTGATTGAAGGCAAACATTTAACAGCTTGCCTCATTGTTTCTGCTAGGTGGCGCTGGTAATGTAAAGACGACAATCATGTGGTTCAAATTATTGTTGTAATTCTATCATAATACTTGACGTTTATACAATTTATTATTGTATATATATGTTGTACCTAATTTCTGCGTAAGAGTTGACCGAGCGGAAGTTGAATGACAGTTAATAAAAAGATTACATTATTCTTTTGCTACGTGCAAATCGCTTTCGCAATACATGTGCCACGTCCGGCTTTCATGTGTCTTCTTTGTCTGTAAGAAAAGGATGTAAGTATGACGAATATTTGACCAAATGAGCTAAGTGTAGGCGAAAAAATTCGCCGGCTAATGCCACTATATTGTCAGGGTCGTCTTGCAAATGTACAAGATGACGTCAATTGAAATGCAACCGTAGCATTGAGATTTTATGATTTTTATGATTAGAAATTGACCTAAGTATCTAACTACCTAATGTTTTGTATATTTATATGTCTTGTTATTTATACATATTAATTTAAGTACATGTATATAACTATCTCAGTTCCAACTAAACTGCAAAATAGTAATGTTAGTTGAATCAATATCGAGATACCGTTTTCAGTGACTGCGTATTTTTGGTTCATGTTTCCTTTGATTACTTATGACATGAAACACAGTGGAATTAGCGTCAGACACTGCTTTACTTATAATTAACTGTATAACGTATGGCCGTAGACGAAGTATGGGAATGAGGAACCCGCAATCCGCATTAGTCTCGATTTGTGAGGTCATTCACTTAGCTCTGTATTATGACTGATTTGGCAAACATACCGTTACATTTTTAGCTATCCGGTGTTACTTTTGTCTCATGCAAACAGAAGCCTACACTATTTACTTTGAGTCTTATTTAAAGAAATTGTCAAGGTTTAGATAACATGTCTAAGATTTAATATTTTCTGAAACTCCTCAGTAATTTTATGTCGCTTGTGGAGTTAACAAACGTTTACTTACTTATTAAAATTAAAATTTGCGTATTTCCAAAAGACTTTTATAAAAGAGAGCCATCTAATGTAAATTAATTAAAATATTATTACAATTTAATATAAATATCTATTTTGAAATTTATTAAAAAAGGATATTTTAAGTGCTTTTGCTATAATTATTTTGTTTATCCCGGGAATTTAAGGATAATAATATATACAATATTAGACCTGATTTCAAACGTTGATTAGATATCCACTCAGTGATAAAACACAACTAATAACATATTACTAAACATTTTAAAGCAAAATGTCATGATTGTTAACTAAGTAACATCTGCTTACTATTAATTTATACAGGAGGATAATAACAAAGTTAGTTTGACTATTAGTTATGCACCCTACTACCTTTAGAGAGGCTGGTCATGAATATTGTGACGTATCTATGGAATGAAGTTGGCGCGCATGCGTACGTCAGTTACGGGCGCTGCGCCTGCGCGTTTGACGCTTTTTACACGGCGGTGCTGTGGTCGTGATCCGATTAACAACGTCAGTTTTATTTTTATTCTATTTGTCAATACTATGATTTGTGATATTACATTAATTTGTGCATCGTATTGCTTGATTTGACTAATACGAAATCACTATCAATGGATAAAATTCATTGCTTATCAAAACCTAATGTAGCGTAATCAACTACAGTTTCAGTTACTCATTGCGAACGTGGAAAAAAATAATATTCACATTATGATAGTTATTCTTGTAATCAAGTATATCTTCGTGTTAGTGGGAGGCCGTACAAGTATTAACACTGTTCGGTCGTAGTATACTCCAATTAATCCTATTCTATTTGTATCCCGTCCCGTTCCCGACACGTTCCCTGTCACTTGTGGCTGTGTTCACTGTATTTGTTGTCTCGTTCCCGCGCCCCGCGCTCATTCACGCGATTCATCCAATATTCCGACCGGGAATTCGGGATAGCACGCTCGCAGCTGTCAAATCAAGCATTACGCGGCGCAACTTTAGTTGTAATCATTTAGTATTGTAATTTTGTTTTTATTTCACTTGCAGTGTCTTTACTTGTGTTTGTCACGTGCAAAAACAATGTGAAAAGTGGTTGTTAATAAAATTTTCAAAGTAACTTGTATCCTTTCTGACTTGCAATAATATAAAATCGATCGTAGACGCGAAAATATGAGGTGTTTTTACCCTCGATGTGTCGAAGTGTTTAGTGATGAAGGTGCCTGAGTTACGATAGTGTACCTATTCGAACACTACAAAAAGGATACATTGAGAAAAGAAAATGCGGATCAAGACACACTCAGATTTTCGCCCGAATGGTAATTATTTGATTAGTTTAAGTACCTAACTAATAGACAAAAACATACATTAACCAGTTATACAACCATAGTTTAGTTAAGCTACAAACCTTTGTTTGATGAATTAATATCATTATCTGCTGAGCTACGTGATATTTAAATTTGTATTTATCATTAAGAACTGACATACTCACCTGCTATCATCTTTTAGGGAATTTTAATATCTAGGTACCTTTTTACCTACCTATTTGAACAAAAAGTAGCAACATTCCGATCTCTGATCAAACAATTTAATTGGAAAATTATTAATTTGTGCATTATTGCATGCGGGTAGATACTTGTAAGACATAATGTAAGACACTGACGTTCTCCACTGATGTGGTCATATTTGACACGGCTAATAATTGTAATGAAAATTTTCTAACACGCTATTGTTATTAGCTGAGAAAGTCAAATTTCACTAGCTTACGGTTTGTTCTTATGTAAAAATATTGTAACTTTCATTACAATTGTTGTAACTTTACTAGTGTCAACGTTGTAGCGAAATGTCTGTGAATTAGTCATTTTAATTTTTTTATTGTCTTATTTTGCCGCTTAGCATTCAGAGTTTTTAAAAGTTTCTTTTTGTTGCATAATTATTTTTACATACGTACAAAGACTTAAGATTTTGTATTTATATTAAAGTCACCGGTGTGTTAAAAGGGACAGTAAAGTCTGCACTTAAAGGTACTTAACAAATATTAAGACAGCTAAAACAAACGTTCTCGTATCCATTACTTACTCAGTCACAAATACACGTCTGTTTTTACTTTTTAATTGATTTGGATCTAAGCAAGTATATGAGAGCAGTAGAAAGTGGCAGACGCTTATCATACCACGCAAGTCAGCAAGAAGCGATATGCTATCATCGCATCGCTATCATAGCTGCGATCTTTTAGCCCATCCGTTATCGCCGTACGTGGTCGATAGAATTATTAACGCTAAAAATCTCAGCATGAAATTCATATACCTATTACATACTATCACGACTGGTTCTACGAAAGGTTAGGCAGTTCATCTCGATGTAGGTATACCAACCGCATGCCGCTTTTGCTCTTATGCAAAGGCTACTGGTGAGGCCATTGCTGTAGCCTTCACAATTCCAACCTTCTCGCTGCTACTAAGAATTTTCTAATAAATAAACCTAAACTCAGAATTGTTGCTTGTTACCGCAAGACCAACGAAGAAGGCATGAAATTCCTCATTTGTTTTTGTGAGAATTTTATGTCGACTCAACACTAAAATTGTTCAAGCTTGGTTAATGGAGGTCGAAGGGCGGTTTGCACAACGACTCAAACACAATTAGCATAAAATGTAATTAAAACGGCATTGTTTTTAAGTTAATTGTCTGAACTCTGCATTTTGGTCAAAATGCATAAGAATAACGTTTCATTATACATTATTATACAAATAATCGGTTTCAGTAATAATTTTCTACTAGGTGATTCTGTATAATTCTGTGTATCGAACTATGAATTTTGAAAAAAAAAACTCTGTACCAAAAACATACGTCTTTAAAATAATTATAAGAGGGAGTCACGAATGAAGGTATCTTCTAGGTAAGCGTGTGCCATCTTACTACTTCGGCACTTTCCATCGGGTGAGATTGTAGTGAAACACTAACCTATATCAGATAGAATAAAAAAGAAACGTTCAATCATATCAAAAAGAATATAAACCCATATGAAATAGTCTAGTTTGTTAAACAGGGTTTACAACGTCGTTACCAGTAAGCGTGTTAATATTAGCACAGTAATTACTCGGGCTGCATTATGGTAGAATGAATTCAGGCTCAAAGCGTTCTAATGATATAAATTACGATGACTTGTGCTGTCCTCTCGTTGGCGCAATTGTCGGACGAGGTCGGGCGCGGTTTCATCATGAACACAAATACATATGTACAATAAAACATCTTCCATATGGTCCATATGGGAGACGAACGAAATATACACTTACTATGCAACATTTCAATGCAACGGGTTTGTTTGCGTTATTACCCCCGTCTTTTATCAGTACGATAGCTTATATGAAGAAAAAAATATTTTTTTATTACAGAAATATAAACCTTATTGCCATGACTATACTTTGTACCGCAATGTTCATATAATTTAATTCTTGTAGGTATTTATTGTTGTTATATTGTTCTTGTGTTTGTCAAAACAATAGTATTGTTAAGCGTGACCCGCATCGGACGTCAGGGAAATAAAGTTTGATTAAAAAGGACGATCCAATTTATATATTTAAAATCTTACCGAGTTTTACGTTGAAATTCCAGCTAAACCTGTATTTATGTAATTATAGTTAATCACACGAAGTAATCATACCCCCTTCAAATTAGAAGGCGAATTCGGTCTCACTTTGAATATAGTACTGGATCTTGTAGCGCATCACTGCTTACCCCTCAAGGGAGCTGAATGTATGAATGATTCAGAAGCAATATCTTCTCGTTTGTATTCAAATACCTTTTTTGTATAGCTACAAATTTTAATATTAACATGATAAATGACCGAATTATGTTTGGTCATTGTGTGCTCCAACAATACCGAGCCACTATTCTTAGTATAGGGATACCCCAGAGTTTAGTAAAGCATCATAAACGTGAACATTACATGAACAATATTGATAATAAATACTATGATGAAGGCTTTTTATTCTTTATTCAACAACTTCCCATTATTCTGTTTAGCAGCGAGTTGCCACGATTCTCTTCTATTATGGCGTTATATTGTTATGGATATAACGTGTTTATAACTATAATTTTCTTTAGTTACCTTTAATTATACGGTTATATTAGACCGCTTTAAACCAGCTTTTCAATCGCTAAATAAGTAATGATCACGCGAACAAACATTTCCTCTTGTCTGGCTAAATTAATTTTGGTTTTCACAAGTGACGTAACCTCTATGAAAACAGATTTGAAAAGTCTACACCAAAACATTTGTCATTTAATTAAGTTTAATGCAAATAAATTTAAAGGTTAACAAATAATATTAACCCACATATGAAAATGATCTTTACAAACAATAAACATACAAACATATAACATCATACATCATGTTAAAGTTTGTCAACCTCGTCCAACATACGCGACCATGAGATTTGGCAAAGAAAAATTTAGCCTTTTTCATTGTAGTCGCAATGACAAGTATTTGATTAGCGATAAGGCTTACATTATTCATTAAGATGTTTAAGATAAGAAACGTCACTTGCCTACTCGAGGCTGTCTGTGAGCTACCCTTGACACCCTCGTAGGGGAGAGGCTTCCTTATTCAATCGATTCACGAACCACCCTCGCCGTCGACTGCGTCACAAATAACTATTGAATCAGGTGTACGTCTTCCATGTAAAGCATGGCAGACGTATCTATGGACTTATACGTGTTTCTATCCGCTTATGACCGATTTAAAGAAAATATATATTCGAGTCCATAGTTATTTTCGATTGTCACGTTCAGAATCAAGTTACTGTCAATTGATTCGTTTGATTTGATACAATATATTAATGCTGTCTAAAAAAAGATCTAGAACAGTATTCTATGTCATACAATTGATCCAATATATTTATTTATAGGAGCTCGTTTTCAGCAGGTTCGCGTATATTCTGTGTGCTGTGTGTAGGCGGGGCGTATCTGCTTTAACAAAAGAATCTACAGACTGAACTCGTTTCACCCTCGCTAATGATGCGTGTAGGCTTGATACGTTACGTATCTATAGGTATGTATGTGTGTAAATTTTTGCAACACTCGAGCAAAGATAATAATCTAAATGGTAGCCAGCTCATCGAGTTGCGTGTGAGGCACCAGAATGGAGACGCACGTGTGTGTACCTTCGCAAGCGAAAGTGTTCACGTTATCTATCTGCACTTACACTGTTATGTCATCATATAGTATTTATTACGTGGTTTTAGGCAGTGTTCGATGGTACGTTACGTAAATGTTAATAAAAACATCGAACTTTACGGTGTACCAGGAAAAAATATCGGTTACAATGATACGGAATTTATAAATAGGTATATATCTATAACTGTAGTATCTGCTAATAACTGATCCTTTTCTTTTTCCTGTTTAGCAATTTATGTAGATTAGAGTTAATCTTTCTATTTTCAATAGCTGTTATATATTTCGAATTTGCTAACGGAATGTCAATTTAAATAACACTGCAATATAACTATGCACACAAATGTACAAAAACCTATTTTTTTTTAAACTATGTCGCTAATTTAAAATGTAGATACTTATGGTCTGTTATATTAAATAGTCGAAAATATATTCCCCTTCATTAGCCACCCGTTGATTGTTCCTATGTACAACATAATTTCACAAATATGTTTCCTCTCATTTGGAAGGAATAAGACAGCCACCTACTTCGAGCTGGCAGAAGTCACACCCCATGGAGAAATCCTAGGGCATGTAGATTTTCCTTCACTATTTTTCATCTTCTTCCATCATCAGCCTATATTTGTCCACTGCTGGACGTAGGCAACCCCTAGTGAACGCCATAGAGCTTACCTTAATTGAGATATGGATATGTAATGATACGTTTAATTCGCGTAGAGGTCCAGTCACTTGCATTTACAACTTGGTTACGGCCTATTGAATTCATTAATAATGTTAGTTTCCTTATTATAGCTAGCTCATTTACTTAGTGTGAACATATTATTCTATACTATTTTACATTTTGTATGCGTTGCATAAACTTGATCATTATGCTTATCCAGGTTAATCCTGCATTGGGGCTTATATTTTACTATCTATTATATGTATCGTGTTTTTATATTCGATGCTGTCAATAAGACAAGTTTGACGACCTGTTTAGCTCAGCGGTAGTTAACGCTGCCTGCTGTGCTATGGGTCCCGGGTTCGAATCCCGGTAGGGACAAATGTTTATGTGATGAGCATAACATTTGTTTCCGAGTCATGGATGTATATATGTATAATATGTATGCATTTACAAAAAAAAAGAAGTATATATGTAGTATATCAACCAACTAGTATCCGTAACACAAGCCTCGTGGCTTACCACGGAACTAGATGGCGCTGTGTCATAATGTCCAGGAATATTTATTATTTATTATTATTATTATTTATAATAAGAGTATTTATAATAGTAGGTACAGCCGTTACCTTGCAATTGATATTGTACTTCATACTTGAAATACTTCCTGACAATCTGTCACTGTGTCGGAACAGATTGAAAGTGATTGTCGATTCTTCCAAAGATGGGTTTAATGATACTTCCTCTAACTACATCTCATACTTTTCATTATTTTTGTATTCAAGAAATTAAGATGTAAATTAATAAAAACAAAACATCTTTATTATCTAGTTGATACGCCATAAAATCGGGTAATTCCTTATTGAGTATGACATTCATACAACGGCACAGGTTTCACTATATTTGATTCTGTATAGCTATGAACTTTGGCGACTTTTAAAGGTGAAGTTCAGCCAAAAAGTTCACGTGAATAAATGAAGTACACATTATATGGTTGAGTGGATGTAATTGTTTGACAGGACTATACTAACTGATCCGTACACAACGAAACAAATGCCTGACCTTTGAAAGACTCTTAAAAATATTATTGACATTGTATTTTTTAGTGTGGCTAGTATGGCTCGTTGGTCTCAAGATCGAGCAGTATTGGTTAGTTTTTGTATAAAGTGCTTAGTAGAATTTGGATTTCTGATCAGTTCACAGTTATAGGGATCTTAAGGTACACAATTAACTTATACGAAACCAAACAGGAATACAACCTGATATTTTTTATAGTTTATATAGATAGTAATAATAATAATATTTATAGTATAAAATAGGACCACATTACATGTTAAAAATATATGATACTAAGCTATGTTTGAGAATCGAACTAACCGGTAGTAAAAAAATATCTTATAGTAATAAAATATGTACCGATTCAGTTAAAAATTATAAACAAGCATAACTAGAATTTGTTAAATATTCTCAAGGTTCAATTAATGTTCAATTAAATTACCGCATGCATTCTTGACCAAATGAAATGTCATGGATCAAGATAAGGCGGACATGAAATGTGTCCAGTACCAAAAATGGTTTCACAAGAGATGCATACACAAGGTGCGTTGTGGACCAGGTGGAAAATTACATGATTATTGCATCTGGCGTGTTTGTTTAATTTATCGTACCGTTTTAATTGAATACGATTATTTAGTTACATTGAAATCACAGTACTTCGGAAACCGTTTATTAACAATGGCTGTCATCCTTCAGTCAGTTTCCTCATTATATTGTTTTCTTTGCCAGTAGTTATATTATTACATCTTTATTTGAGCGTTGTGCAATTTTTTATTCGCTTGGTTTTAATTTTATAAATGGAATTGAAACCGGAATCGGATATTACTTGACTACATTAATGCTATCCGTTCAAAATTCAAATCCAATTAAGAATTCAAATTAATATTAGTTGGTACCGTTTTGGTGATAACCGATAGCAAATTAAATTGCAATACTTAAGTTAAGCACTGATACATTGAAATAAATAAAATATGTTTAATATTTATATTTTTTAATCCCTTTCTTGGATTTCTATCCAACGGTAGGGAGTAGAAGCAATGGAAATATAGAGGGATCTTAGTCTTATATCTTCTTCCAAATAAAAAACATAAATTATTTGAAATATCGATTTGTATGACTGTAGGTCGGGTGAGATTTGCTATCCCTCGAACTCTCAAATCATTGAATGCTCGGCAAGACGTGACGCTAAATGGTGACATCTGCAGAATAACTAAAAGGTGATCATAATAATAATAATAATAATAATTTCTTTATTGTTCAAAAAATCACAAGTTATGTTGGTTATTCCCTAGACCCCACACTAGGATTCCCTGTGTCGTGGGGTCTAGTCTCTTTCGTTCAATTAGATATACTTGAAACAATAAAAAATAAAAATAAAAACAAGTAAAACAAAATTAGAGCAATAATAACAACACAAAAGGTGTGTGTGTGTGTGTGTGTGTGTGTGTGTGTGAGTCTGTGTGTGTGTGTGTGTGTGTGTGTGTGTGTCGACTTGAGTGTAGTGTGTGTTTGCGTGCGTTTAATGTTTGTTACTGTATGATTTTCAATATATCTTCAGTGTTTTCATAATTTAATCTAAGAAGCCATTCATATATTTGTCTTTTACATTTATTCTTTGTCAGTTGAACTATCCTGAGTTTAGTATTAAGTTTTTTATATATATAAGGTCCCATGAAGAGGTATGATCTACTACCAATTGCTTTCCTGCACTTTACCGATTCCCAGACCAGTCTACGACCGGAGTGACTGCTCAAGGCACTACTCAGGGCATAGTGATAGAGAGTATATAAAGTTGACGGACACTGAGCACTCCTATTTCTGCGTAGAGTAGATTTGTGGAATATCTATATGGTCTACCAAAAGCTGTTTTTAGCAGTGCACGTTGAGCTCTTTCAACTTTTAACATATGCGATTTTCCCACCGCACCGCACGCAGTAATGCAGTAATTAAGAGATGACTGGCAGAGGGAAAAGTATACCATTTTTAGGGTTTTTTCTAGCGCGACTTTACCTAAAGACTTAAAAGTCCGCATAAGCATTCTAGTCCTACTGGTTAGTGCATCAAGATGACTAGTCCATGATAATTGGTTATCAAGATAGACCCCAAGATATTTAATTGAGTTGATTTGGTCAATTTGAGGACAATTACAGCTGCTAAACAGAGAGCAAGAGTGCAGTCTTAGGGACATTGTGCACCTTGGAGAGGAGCGTTTGGAAACATAAAAATGGACAGCTTTGGTCTTTTCTATATTGAGGGTCAACAGATTCCACTGGAGCCAATTAGCAACCCTTTGCAGACCACTTTCTACGCTAGACAGAACATAGTTCCAGGTTTTGCCAAAGAAGACTATTGCAGTGTCATCCGCATATGTAATTATTTTCGCATGAGGCAGGTCCAAGGCACATAAACCATTTATGTAAATAATAAAGAGCGTAGGGCCAAGGACACTGCCCTGTGGGACACCGTAATTGATTGTTTTTAGTTCGCTGCAATAGTCTCCCACGACCACCTTCTGACTTCTATCACACAGATAAGAGCCAAACCATGCTAGTGCCTTGCCACGAATTCCAAAATACTCCAGCTTCCGTATAAGCAACTTCCGAGAAACAGTATCGAACGCTTTGGCGAGGTCCAGGAAGATGCCAGTACATGCCATGCCTTTATCTAAGTTCTGTGAGATAAAATCTGCTAAGTTTGTTACTGCATCCTCCGTGGATCTGCCAGCACGAAAACCAAACTGATTATCGGAAAGGAGCTTGTTTTTTTCTAAATACGCCAAGAGCCTCTTATTGACAACTCTCTCCAATATTTTAGAAAGAGTTGTCAGCAAGGAGATCGGGCGATAATTAGATGGAACTTTAGGGTCACCACTTTTATATATAGGACAGACGTTAGCAGTCTTGAAGCAAGTAGGGACTGTACTGGTTGTTATGCTTAAATTACATAAGAAGGTTATGGGATTGACTAAGACATGAGCACAGGCTTTGAGGATCTTGTTATTAATATGATCGTTACCAGAAGCTGACGCTACCTTAAGTTTATTAATAATTTGGTGTATTTCGACCTCATCAGTAGGGACAAGAAAGAAGGAGTTTGGGCCTTTATTGGAGGCGGAGTAATGCTTAGCGCCTCTGGCTAGTTCAGCCTCTGTAATATTCAGTTTTTGAAGTGTACGACTTGCAAGTTCTTCGCCAATGGATCATGTCAGAATGTTTGAAGTTCTGTGAGAAGAATGCAAGATAGATAATAGTTTTTTTTAGTTAAATCGTCTTAAAATTTTTACTGTCATTAAAATTGTATCATTATTATAATTGGTGTATTCATCATCATCATCATCATCATCAACCCATTAATGTCCCACTGCTGGGCACGGGTCTCCTCTCAATTGAGAGGGATTAGGCTATAGTCCACCACGCTAGCCTACTGCGGGTTGGCAGACTTCACATGCCATCGAGAATTCTCTCAAGCATGCAGGTTTCCTCACGATGTTTTCCTTCACCGTTTGAGCATGTGATAAATGCGCACATAACTTCCGAAAAGTCAGTGGTGCGTGCCTTGGGTTCGAACTCGAGACCTCTGACATCTCAGTCTACTGGTCACACCGCTCGGCTACCACAGCTCTTCACTTTGGTGTATTCGATATACTTAATATGCGTTTTAAATTTATTAACATACATATTTGTTCTAGATTTATTTTATTTTATATTTTAGAATCGGCTTTCTCCCCATTACACAGTTTCTAAAACATATTTACTAACATACATATATACATTACATGATATCTAATAAGTATTAGTGTCCCATACACTCACTCTGGGTAAAAATTGTAGTTGGGACGGTGAAATAAAATGACTGCCTAATACCTAGATTTTAAGATTATATTTGTAGTAGGTACTAACAGAGTTATAAGTCTAAATTGTTACTAACCATTAATGGGTTATTTTATCTGAAATAAATTATTATTATTATTATTATCACTAACAGACTGTCAGTAAATGTCTATTTGTCGTAGAAATAACTGTATCTAGATAATATGTGCCAAATGTACAGTAAATCCGTTGGTACTTTTGCTTTTCGTACTCATGTAAATGTTACAACTGAAAGAAACGGATGGTGTTTACATACATTTTCCAGGAATTAACTAATTTCATTTAACGAAATGCTTTTAACAAATCTCTTTATTGTTGTGACAACACATTATGTAAATGTTAGGGGTATTTTTTATTATTTTGGGAAGAATATTTAGGCAACATAATACTTAATTTTGCCGCCTGTATCGTAAAGTTGGGTAAAGGCATACTGATTCCAGATTGTTGTTTTTGTAGTTGACTACTGAGATTTTTTTAATAGAAAATACCTTAATAGCATTGGTCTATTGGTAAGTATTAAAGGCGTCTGGGACGCTAATAAGTGTGTAAAAAAGTGTGTTTCTTTAATTTTCTTATATAATATTATACATATATTAATAACACATTGCAGGTGTAATTAACTGCTTGTAGCATTTATTTAACTTCGCCCGCAATCCTAACACCAAATCATTGCACAATACAATAGTTGCAAGTAGAATTAATCATTTATATAATCCATTCCATTGATAATAATTTGACAATAAAATAAGTTTTATGCAAAATAAAAATGTAAAAAGCCGGGCAGGTAGGCAGTATGGGATTGCAGATTTCATAATTCAAAATTATCTGTTTACTACTGTTACTGTTTGTTATTGTTCTGTTACCAAATTTACTACAAAAAACGCAAAATCGTCATATTCAAGTTACAATAATCACTAGGTATCGAGTGATAGTGATAACACTATTTAAAAAGAAGAAGTGGGTACTTCTTTGTAAATAATGGGCCTGTTTACAAGAAGTTGACATCATAAGGAAAATATTAAAACATTTCAAATATGGTCTCCTTCATATAAGAACAGAGCCACCTAACACACATAAAACCACTCGATGAATCACGCAGTGCGTGTTTTACCGGAAAAACTCAGTTACGAGCGCGAAGGATTAACAGCCAGAGGGGCTTGGGGGCACGACGTATAATATTGTGCTACAACTTTATTGGATTGCTTTTCCCTCTCTTATTTATACACACTTCTATACGACCTTTATTGTCACTCGTTATTTATCTAGACTGACAGCAAATTTGATAAATCTTTTCTAATTTCAAAGTTGTCCACCTTAGAAGCTGATTTCTTTACCATAAAAGGTTGCGTGTAGATTAGGTCTTGTTTTCACCATTACACGGACTGTTCAAGGCTACGCTTATTTAGCCATGCGACCTGGTATGGTCGTTAGGTAAATATTAGGCATCACGCCTTTTGATTTATTAACGTGAGTCATGATTATCTGAACAGAGACGGAGTATATATGTTCTCCAAATGTTGGTTCTGCCGTTGATTTTCCAGGAATTTGCGGGGGTGAGGGTTGTTCAGTACGACGACCCCTTACCCTCGCCGTCTGCAATATAGATACCTATCTACATGAACGATAACTGAAGTAAACTTTTCGGGGAACATACCTAATAACTTTTATTGCTTTTTACCATTGTATAAACAGGGTTTCAAACAGGGTTTTCATGGCTTCCATGAAAACCCTGTTTGGGTAATGAATGAATTACAAACTTTACTTAACATGGAGGGAATTGTATTTTTCTAACCGCTCTCATAATAATAATATCTTCGTGCCGAAAAGATTTAATCTTAACTAAATTCTGAACCAAAGATTTTAAGTGTCATATTAAATTTTCAACCAGCTGTCGGGAATATTGGAAGCCCCTTCAGTGATGAGTTGGGCAGGCGGCCGTCACGTCAGCGCGGGGGATACGGGCCCGTGCGTGCTCGCGCCTACAAAATTAATTTCATTCCCTACCCTACATCCATTAAAATGTCTAAGTAATGATGCATTAAGTTGAGTTACTACTGACAGGAATAACAGACTAAGGGCCTTTATAAGTTCAATTACCAGCTCGATTAACGTTTCTAGGATTTGTTCGCCTGCTTTTAAACACAGTTCGTTATATATGTACATATGTACTTAAGCGTAAAGTTATTTTTATATTTTTTCGGTCTCATGTATTTTTAAACGGTTTTATTTGTTGTTAAAGTTGCTCCACTTGACAAAACATACTCTAATTCTGTTGTTAAATTCAAATTCAAATTTATATAAGGACTATAAGCCGGATATTTGCATAAACTCATATAGATACAAAACGGATAGTGTTGTTTTCTACTTTCCTCTTCCTTTCTACCAAGAATCAAGCAATATCAACCACAACTATCAATGTTATCTTTTCAGATTGAAATGGCACAATGTTAAGCATTATGTTTGCGCCAACATTGGAACGCGGCGTAACGCGACTCCGATATCACTTTCAATCGAAGTGTTGTGTCCACATGAATAAGAAATAAGAGTTTCCTTTCTGCAAACAATAAATCGCGAGCACGCCGCGCGCCTGTGCGGCGCACTACGCACTGGCTGGCTTGTCGCCAACTTTTCCTTGCAATTTTACTGCTCACCCGGTTCGATCCACGGACATTTTGCAGTCGGCATTCTGGACGAAGATGGCAATAACCTATCTGTTTTACAGCTTCAAACACTAAGTTAGATTTATCATTCTTATACGAGTCGTTAGGTTTTCCTCAGCTGATCCTTTGAAGTTGAAGATTGAATAAAAAACATTTCTATTTGCTATATAAATCTCATTTGATGGAAGATTCTTTGCAATTTTCGTCAGAGTACTTCGCATTATATTTATAGACATACTTCTTATCGAATATCAACTTTTAGATTTGAATATTTATCGCATTTTACTTATGAAATGATCTTATAAATATAGACGCAAGCAAGGAATTCATAACCTACATAATTTTCTTCTACAAAAGGGATTTAAAATAGAGTAAGACTTAATAGATATACTAATATGTAGGTATTCAAAACTTATTGTGTGAAGAGCTCAAGTGAATGCTGTAATTAGTCTTGAATCTTAATGCCTCCGGAGAATGCACTTACGTATATGGAAAGTGATCGTGCTGATGACTGATAAGTCACTGCTTCGTAAAAACCAAGGCATTGTATTGTCAACGTTGTGCATCGTAATGCGCACTGGAACGTAAACACAATGCCATGTAAATGGCTTTATCATGTACCTTACTTACGATTACTATCTCATTTATAGTACAAAATTAAAGTCAGAACTTATATTAAACAAAGTATTACATATTCTGAGTTAGTTCAACAAAATATAATAACAATGGCAACTACGGATCTCAAGTTTAATCTACTTTAGTTACAGTCATTACGACTTAGTATTTTATTGAAATTTAACTGGATTATAACGCTGTGGCTTTTATATAACTAGTTAAAGGTTAATCGCTACCCATTAAAGAAAGGAATAGTACTAAGATTATAAATGAAAATGCTATGAAATTTGGTTGTGATTGGTAAAAATATTGAATATTTTTGTGAGTTTATGTGCCTTAATATAGTACTAAAGAATCGATACCAGCGTCCAGGTTCAGTGTAGGCATTGATGGAAAACAGATCGTCGCGGTATTGAGTGTCTGACAGCTCTTATTATTAGGTGCGAACCTCTTGAGACCGGGTTCAGAAACCGTAACACGAGTAGCAAAAAATTCATGGCTACAACTTGTCCAGAGGCCCAGCGGGCTATTTGAGTTGTGTAACTTATACGGTAGATAAAGTTACTGCACTTGTAACCACTACTTCTCAAAACAATTTTTAATTTAATAATATAAATATAATGCAGAAGAAAATCTAGCAACTTGTAGATAACAATTTGTAGGCTCATTTTCCAATAAAATTGTAATTCATTTTGTTATGTTTCCTATGAGATAATGGTAGTTGTTTGTACATAGGTATATTAATACCCTTATTATTTTTGTCATTAAATACTTACTTAGCTAATATATAGATACCTACTGAGCATTTATGACACACGCAAGCTACTAAGTAGGTAGGTACGTAGGAAGGTGTTGTTTTTCTCAAAATTTGTTATTATTGTTTTTGGCACTAATGAGAATATTAGTCATTGAAATAAAAGTGTTAGTTTTACCTTTGCCATAAATGTTGTAAAGCATCCGAAACGTTGTATGTAAGTAAATATTTAGATATCCTATCTTTTTTTTTATTATCCTAACTTTTTACGGTATATTGATATTATTCAAATCTATTCTATTCAAAAGATTCTGTGTACCCGTGACGAAAGAAAAGATTTTTAAGACTGTAAGAGATAGGTACGAAACTTCCGTTTTGTATTGCTAATATTGTCAATGTATTGCTATAAAATCGGTAGAAAGCAGTAGTGGGTATTTCATAAATGTGTCAAACGAATTACGTCCAGTTTTCGCATAGTTGAGACAATTTACCTCGTGCAGATGCTAAATGTAGTTACCGCAAGAAGGCACGCTACAGCTACATTCGTTAATATGGTGTCAGGGACGGACAAGCGTAAACTAATAAAGATCGATTCATACATCAACGGACATTAGCGGAACGAGAATAACACATGCTAAGATAATTTACAACAACTTGCAACAAGTGGAATGGAAACGATTGAAGTCGTAAACATATTATTTATCCTTAAGATATTACCTACGTTACCCGAAGTGTAAGGACTCTAGAACATAGTTCTTAATTTTTTTTGTCTTAGGTAACTGACGCAACCCTTATTGCACTTGTAGGAGTCTATTGTAACGGTTATTAAATCATTATTTTAATTAATTATAGTACTATATTACTAAAAAAAACCTTATTATTTTAATAGTGAGTATAGATAATACAATCGCAGACTGCCTAGCCTTAGTACTTAGATCAAATTCTTAGCACTAATGATAACAACTATTACGCGTTAGAGCATAAGTTTTTCATCCCTTTATATCTATCGCAAATCACCCTTCCTCAATCTAAAGAACATTACTACGGAACATCAATAAAAGCAAACAAGTAGGGCCTCAGTGACAGGTCTCTTCAATAATAAAATATCCTCCGGAGCTAGCAGTTCCGGTTTCGATGGGATTTCTCTTGATCTAACGCTACCGGCTGAATGTGCATCAACCCTAACTTATCTTCCTGTCTGTGTAATTTATACGTACAATAGTGTTCAGGGTTACCAGTTGAACCACATTGGATAAGATCATTGCGGATATACATATATACATTTTTGCTTGGTGCGGAAACGGATGGCACCCAATTATGTAACAAGGTTTCAAAGAACACGGTATTTAGGTTAATATTAACTTTTCTTGGATTTCTAGAACTGTAAAACAAACTTCCAGACAAATTTTAATGCACGTTGATTGCAAAACACAAAATAGTGGCATTTGCATAGGCAAGCTTTTAATAGTGACGAGCGGGGCAACACTTTTTTGGATTTAGCGATGATCGCATCTGTAGTTTGCATAATCAAATAAAATACTGTATCAATTCAATCCTTTTATAAGTGTTGCTAGTTTATACCAATGATCAATATTTTTCAGTTTCGCAGGTGCCTTTAGAGACACACACTTTACTTATACGTACAGTGTACACTTAAATATCGAGGCTCAATGTGATTGCTATGTAGCCAATGCGCGAAAAGTTACATCACTTTCAAAAGAATATTCAGACTACATATGATACCACTTCCTAGAATTGGCACTACGGTATGTACGAATACAAACAACAAAGTGTATCGATATACACCTGGTCCTTGTACAATAGTTTCGGATGCCAAGAGGTGGTCGGTTGTCTGCCAACGGGTGACGCCGCGGGGCGCCAATGTGCCGTGGACAGCGTGCTATTGTGTGCTAAAATAAGTAGCCAATATTTGTTGATGACAGTTAGAAGAACAATGTTGTCGTTTAAGGGGAAAAATAAGCCTTAATTCTAGTGTAATTGTACTTGAAAGAATGACAGTGACTGTGTAATTATAATTATTGCACAATGTGTTAATAGTATGCGCATGAGCAATGTATTGAAATATACTATAGAACCATAGCTTCTAAATATAGGTGTACTATTATTAAATGGTGTAGTGAACAGAGTATCAAAGATGGGATTCTTGTTTATAAATTATCTTCAGGTTCGTGTAAAGAGGTTTCATTTCTAACAATATTGTACTAAATTCTTCAAATATTCTCACACGAGAACATGTGAAATAAGTCTGCCGTGCTATTTATAAATTCAATTTGCAGAAATAAAATTTGGCACTCCAGACCAGAATGTGAGAGGAATGTGTGTCCAAAACTGCTGCTTTTATAGTGCTTATTCGTGAAATATCCTACCATTAATACATATGTTACGTTTTATATTTAGTATACGTTCATTAAAATTATGATGGCGACTTTATACAGCCGCTATAAACGGATCTCTGAATCATCCGAATTGAGATCAGAGTCTAATCGGGTTTGTCATAAATTAAGAGTTACTTATAGGGCAATTTCCTTCTATGTTAAAGATTATGATCATAAAGATTTAAGTGGGAAGAAAAGTGTGTCATTGTCAAGGGTTTAATTTTTCTTTAAAGATGGAATAAAGTATTCGAAAATATGTCCTAGATGAGAATAATCCTCACAAAGTCTAATTAACTACCTGGTCTGGTTGGTAACGCGTCTACAGAGCATACCTCTGACCTGCAGCCTAAGAGTAGGATAGCGCTTTACATGTTTTATAGCGCTATTCCTCTCTTACGACCTATAACTACTTCTTAAACTTCTTAAACACGTCATAGTACGACACTTAGATTTCATTCCAAACAGTGTTATTGGACATGTAATTCTCAGTAGATTAATGTCAATAGGGTCGCCCATATTCCATGATATCTGAAAACATGCCGGCGAACTGTTAGACTACACTTCTGGCTAATCCTTCGACGACTAAGCGTGATGGTAGATTGTGTTATGTTTACATAAAATCAATTATCGAGCACCACTTAAAAGCGTTATATTAGTGCTACCTAGTGAAACAGCCAAACATCGCTACCGACTACTCTCAGACTTACGTCGGTGTTAAGACTCGGAGCTATTAATCTCCCTTATGCCGTAGATACTTAAACCTCAGTAGATTACGGCGGTAGGTAAGCCGGATCAAGTGCTCTAAGTATGTTTAGTATTAACACTCTCCTAACGCTAATAGTTTATTACAGGAAATATTCTTCGTACCTGGTACGATGCGTTTGCACATAAAATAGGCGATTGCAATTTTATTTTATCATAGTATAATATTCTATATTTTTAAATTGTATATCATAATTAACAAATAAGCGCCGCGATGGTCGTTTGTTCTTGTGTTGAGCATGGTGTTATAGGATTTTTCTATTAAATTCTCGGTAGCAGCTCGGATTGTAGAGTTTTGCCCGGTTGGTGGCAATGGGCTCGCCCCCTATTATATGGGACCTAAAACATAGTGGCGAAATGTGGGAATACAATATACACCTCTGCTTAATGCTTCGGGGACGACAGGCGTGATGGTATGTTAACATAATAACATTGGCTAAAAAATATAATTAATCGAAGGAAAAAGAAAAATATAGAACGTCATATTAGGGAATCATGCTACACTAGAATTCTCGCCATTTCACGAGCGAAGCAGAATATACATATAATTGCAAGCGATCTTAATATTGTCACACGGTATAAACCTGTAGATTTCATATAAGATTAGGGGAATGGGAAATTGGTAAACAAATAATAAATTTATATATATATCCGCGGTGTATAAAGCAATAAATTATAAATCAGTATATTTTATTATTAGCAATGAATAATTTATTAACACATGTAATCTTTTACTTCCATTATGGCAGCGGAAATACAAATTGCTTTCGAAACCAGCTGGATAACTCAATCAACGTCTTCAGCTACATACATTGAGCTACTCGTTAAACCAGTAAAACATTTTCTATGTTCACTCCTTTCTTTTGCCTTAATAGGATTATCAGCAGTATAAGTCCATTTCTGCAAAATTAGAAATACGTTCTTACTTGCTTAATACCGGTTTTATTAAGATATTATGTTATCATCTTCGTGTAAGATTTTTTAAACTCGTATCGATATTATGATCTCCATTTTGGTACACTGATTTTAATCGTATATGTTACGAGTCTTCTGAATCTGTAATAGTCTTTACAGACTTATTTATCAACTTGACTGCTATCGATCGGACAATGGTCCACATTTTTATAATTTCCAGTATTTTTTCACCTACTTTGTCGGTTGAGCCGACGATGATAGAAACCAATCTCGGTTTCGAAACTACCGAATTGTATTTGCATATCAGTATTTTAAATGAATCGATTCTTCAATCCGATTACTCAGCAATACCTATACCGTAATTTACCTATAGGATTCTAATTCGATTATCTAATCTAATCTCACATTATGTTCTTAAATGTATGTACCCATTTTGACAGAAACTCTTGCGCTGTCAGTCGACGAGAGCAGCTATTAATACGGCTCTTTGTATACTATGCATACATTAATATTGATTTCGAAATTACCATTGCACATGTCATCAACATGCGCTGGAAATGCGATCGGAATGTTTATTGAACTAAATTGTGGAATATATACATGAAATGTCGTAATATCCATCTCCGTATAAATATTTATCATTTAACTTATTTCTGTAATGAACCTTACGATACGAAATTTAAGAAAATCTGATGTAACTCCAGTAAGCAAAGAAAATGTTGACGGCTGTTCTCAGTCACGAGAAAAAAAACCTTAATCCATTGTTTTTCAGTCTACTAGACGTAAAACCACGAAATACCACGATACTCTTGCGTTTAAATAACTCAATAATGCGTAACCAGCTATTTCTTGTTTTCTCAGTGCAAGAAACTGTCTACGTATTTATTCGTTTTTTTATTCAGATCGCATTTTGTTGGTTTTTCGAAGAAAGTAACAAAATTCCAAATTATAGTGAGTGAGCTAATAGCTAGTAGTATTTACTTATTTATCTATGACGCCATTGTTCCACCAATATGGTTTAAGTTGACTAAGTAGGAAAATAGTACTTATTACACGGACTAGGTATTACTAGTTAGCTGGTATCAACTCAACGTTGAGATAAGACCTCATTGTTCGGAATTCCTGTGAGATGAGTAATTAGCGTTCTAAGCAAGAATTATTCGTAATTAGACATATAGTCTTCGCAGCATTGTTATTAAGAGGTTTTAACCTATATGCCGTTAGATCTTGAGAACGAAACAGTATTTATTTCACAAAGGATAATTTCATCATCTAAGGATCATTTTAATTTAATTTTATCGGTTTTATCACCTTTGCTTGAAACAAACTTCTTTAATGTTATAGTGTGTTAGCTGATAAAACTTTTTAGAATGTCTTTCAGTGTATTTATTTAGTTCCACCAGCTGCTCCAATGACAATAAATGAGTTGTCAAATAAGTCGGGATGAGTCAGCGTTGAGTGAAAAACAAAGCAGAAACGACACATGTTAAATTATTAAGTGGTGTCTCTCTGGTGTCTTGAGCTTGTTCTCACGTTTTATATTATACGATAAATGTTAGGACCAAAAAAGGACGTAATACTATTAATTAAAAAAAATATACGTACCTACATATAATATTATTTACAGTTTAATGTAAAACAGTTATAATAAGACATGAAAGTCACTTTTACCAGACGAATGCGAACGCTTAAATAAATATAAAATGATAATAATTAATAACGGTATTTGTAGTGCTAACTTGCGCTTTATTGGACGAATTTTATGGCTAAAATTTTCTGCTATCGAATCATCTTAACTGGACGTAAACTTTTTTAGGATTGAAATAGGTACCAAAGCTAAATTCTTTGATGGATGAATGTTATAAAAAATCACTGATATCGGTATGGTTTTAGTTTCTTGCATCGAACACTAATTACACTCTTTAGCTTGTCTATTAATGGTAATGTGTGAGCGGATGACATTTTGAGCGACCGCTGTAAAAAACTAAGCTTAATTATCGTCAATGGATGTGTTTCGACACTCTCCCGGACCGGGTCTGTTTGGCGTCGCGTTGCAAACCATGTCAGTGTAATCACTATTAATGATGTCATCAGTACACTGTATCTACTTTAGTTGACATCAAAAACTATTATTTTCGCGATATATTAACAATATATCGTGTATATGTCATGTCTGAAATCGATTCTCTTAACACTCAACCGAATGAAAAAAAAAAGCGGCTAAAACTCTTCCAATTTCAAACCACAAGAAAGAGAGGTCACAATAATTGTAACTAATTGATCCCTGGCTTACTTGTCGCTACAAAATATAGTTTTGGAAATTTTAAAATATCCATTTTGACAAATATTAATTTATTAACCTAGTTTAACATGAACACAGTCTATGTAGGTTGTTACTAGAACTGCATGGAACTAGCGGTTGAATAAGGTAGAGATACAATACAAATTGGTTTCTGTTAAAACCTTGTATGGTCAGCTTATTCTCATTGTATTGTCCAACTGCAACAATTTTTCAGGGTTGACACTTACAAATTAAACCGTAAGATAAGGAGGTAGCTACATGATTTACTTACGTGCTTATTTTTTATGATATTTTTTTCTTCTTATGACCTATTTAAAATACGAATGGTAATTGTCATCTGTTGAAGCTCAATAATGAAAGTCCAACTGATTAAAACTGTACCTACCAATCAATGTGTCTCATGAATTGAAACAACTGTTCGATTTCTTGCTCTAATTATTGTAACGCTAGGTAGTGTATATCTTTCTAGAACTAGTTCTACATATTGATCCGATATTCGTTTTATACATCGTCTCTTTCGGTCCGCACGGCAAATGGAAAACAAAAGAAAGTTTTATAGAACGCGTATCGGGTGTTTGCCTTTTCAACACTGTACGTAACATCCACTTGAGTCAATCGATTACAATTACCCATATACAATATTCTAAGTACACTTGAATAAAAAGAATTGAATCGCAGATTTTGTTTTTTTTTTCATATAGAAAGCTACATGTCTATCATAAAATTGAGTAGATCTTTTAACACATTCACAGTCATGTATAAGTATTAAGCTCGCTCAATTTTACCGACTCTTGCAGTAAAAAAGTTCTGTTTCTATCTTTATAGCCAGAAAACTGGCACGTCTATTGTTAGTTATTACCGCATCTGAAAAATGTGATCTAGATAGGATAGTTAAAACTATAACAGACTCGAGAACAACATCCTGAAAAATGCGAAATAAGTTTACTGAAGACTTATTCTAGTACGACCGTTCGCTTTTGATACAATGAAAATAGCTCTTATCTTGTTGCCTATAAGGTTTAAATATGAAACGTCTAGAAGCGCATATCTGGGGCGTGCCTAAAGTGCTCTTGACTGGTTCTTTCTGAACAAAATACAAATGGCATTATACGAAGTCAGTCTTTCTATTCACAAGAAGACATAATGATGATTATTATGCGAACTGAATGAAGTCATAAAGCCAGCATGCCAATTTATCTAATTCTAGATAATGCTGTATGAAGGAAAATAAAGTCAGGAAGTTAATAAGAACTTACACTTCCTACTAATTATAATAATATCTAAGGTAGGAAACCATCAAGTGATTTATGTATCCAGTTTAAATTAATCTTTATTATAATTATAAATATGTACCTAACTAAGTCGTATCCTGGCGCAGATAAAACAAATAAGGTATGGCTTGGAATGTTCAGCTATTAAAAATGTCTGTATTTATTGAAACAATTGATAGCAAGAACGAGGCCAATATATTAGAGTTTGATTAAAAATAAATGTAATCATCGATTGTGTGATATCGTGCTAGTAGTATTTAGGTAGTGTTGTTACTTGCGCATACTAAATGTGGTAAATTTCTTGGTATATCTTTTATAATAATTCATTCCCAAGGAATCTAATCTTGTAGCTATCAAAGAGCCACCACCCCCTTTACTGACACGATAAAATTGTTTGTTAAACGCGACAGGTAGGTAAGAAAAACCGCAAACCGTTAAGATAAGATATATTAATTTCATGACAAAAATCTTTACGCCTGCAATATAAAAATGTCTTACCCAATCTTAGGATACAGTACGTGGGTAGGTTTCGTATATAAAACCTATCCGCGTAATCTATCCTAGATTTGATAAGATTATGATTATTGAGATATATTATCTAGTAAATCCCTCCTTACTGATGTTATTTAAATGTGGTTTTTATGGCTTGCTTGTAAAAAAATTCATGCCCTTTTCCATGCTGCTAATAGGTACCAGTTACTGCTGCAGTAGTTATCCATGTCATCTACCCAGCAAATACAATTAGACCGAATTTTACAGTAGGCACATTTTGTACGTGTATCATCTTATGTGTTTATCGTTCTCTGGTACATGAATATTATGAATATATTGTTTGTGTGAAAATGATTATTACCGTGACCTAACAATTGAGCAGTTTTTGAATAGCATTTAGCCCCGTAGCCGCGTGAGGAAAAAACTGAGCGGCCATGAAGCGTTTGTTTCCGAGTGTTTTTGTGCCGGCCATGCCGTGGTACAGTCCGGCGTGATTAGGGTTACCAGATGTAAAAATTGGGAAGATGAACTCACCATCACATACATATTTTTAGCTCTAAGCTAGTAACGTTTAAAGATATAATATATTTGAATATACTTAAATGTTAAGTTTTTTTTTTTTTTTTTTTTCTTTATTTAATTTGGGGTTTTTATCCATCGGAATACGTCAACCCCATCATGCCTTACACAAACTACCAACACGTATTTTAACTATTATGTAGTCTATGTCTAACTATAATGGAGTCTTAATCAATTAGGGCCAATTTACATAATTTTTTCGCAATGTTTGATTTTGGTTGTCCCAGTATAGTCTGAATGAAACCTACTTCTAATATGTTGACCTGGAACTCATTGATCAAGGCTATCCTTTCATTTTGATTTCTAACACAATCCATCAACAAATGGTATACGTCTTCAACTACATTACATGAAGCACAGTTCGGTGAGTCCGCCTTTTTCATTAAAAAAGCAAACTTTGCTGATGGATAGTGTCCACACCTTAATCTTAGCGCTAATTTGACATAGCTTCTACTTAGCTTACTATTTAATTAGCTTACTATCTAATGTTAAGTATATTTAAATATTTAATGTACATAGTATCTTTAAACATTCCCTACATTAACTTAATTACAGTCACTTTTCTCTAGTCAAGTTGAAGATGCGTTATATACTTAGTTCGTCAATGAACATGAGCCTAATCAATATTTGGCAGGATATAGCCATAAAATGCTGGGACACCTGGCAACCCTAGCCGGGTTAGTCGAACCGCAGTCATTTCGCACTCCGCCAAGGGGCGTATCGATTTGGATGCACGCCTCGCAAAGTTCCATGTTTAGTTACTTACGTATCCTCTACTCTACCACAGTATTTTTATAGAATACATATTCTTTGAAAGCCTAATAACTATTAGTTAAGCCTTCAACTTTGTCATATACTTAATCATAATGTTTTAGTAACATAATGTGTATGCCAGTTTTATTCTACTCACAGTAGTTAAAATGATTTTATGCGCCTCTATAAAATCGCTGGTTAGCTATGTGCCCTTGGTTATGAAGCAAATAGTTTTAAATCAACTGCCAAGGAATAAACACTATTCTCCATCACTATTATCACCACCATCTTTTGACTCGAATAAATCTTGTAGATAGGTATTAATTTTTAAGTATTATTTTTGCTTAAGTATAATATACCAATGAATTGATAGTCCAACCACCTGTATTTCTTGGAAAGTCATTAAAAGGAGAGAGCTAGCCGTCGCGACACGTCAAAGAGCAGTCTATAAGGAGAGACAGGTGATAACATAAGTCTGGTTCTAGCTAGCGAGCTATCGACATGATGTGTAGATAAAAGTTATCCATGCGACTTTCTAGTGACATTGATGCAATAGCAAACACGTCTCTTATTCATTATAGGTATAGTAGTTAATAACCACAAGCACAATTGTAGCAGCCACGGTATTCAAGATTTCGAAATATTTTAAGAAACTGGCCTTTAAAAAAGTAACAAATCGCATTTTAACGCTATCTAAACATGGGTTTCCAAGCGGTTTGTAGGTCGCGTAAAAACAAGTTTTACTATTTGCAAAAAAAAAACATCGAGAAATTCAACCGAACATTGACGTAACGTAACTGTACCTTGGAGTCTTGAACGACGTCCTCAATTATCAAGGAAAGCGATATGTTTCTGATAAAAAATAGTACCTACCAATGTGTGTTCTTGTCTTTGGGTAGATACATCAAATAAGTGAACACATATTATTTGGACTATTATTTCCGGCTACAAAAGCTGTCAGTTAATATTAGAAGTTTAAGTCATCTATTCATACGATCAGATCGACTTGTCAACAAGTATGTGTTAGTCATGTTAGGTCACATGTCAGAGGAAATGACCTATCAACTTGATCTACTTTTCTCGCGTATTAAATTTCCATTTGGGTTATGGGGAACATGCGTACATACGAAATAACCTTTTGTCTTTATTCGGCTTTTGCTAAACACAATGGGCAGTGGGTGACACCCACAGTGGAAAGTGCCTACTGTCACTGTTACTCTTGCCTATGACAAGGCGAAAGTTAACTTTTTGTTTGTAGTTTCCTTTAAATGGCCCCCGGCCCCGGGTCGATATTTACATTGGATGCGAAGTTGAGGCTAGGATACAGTATAGTCTCTGATTTTATAGTCTACTTCATGTGGGTCGAGATTACACTGTTTTCCGATCCCACATCATTGAATTTTACTTGCCTCGTATCATACCTACACATTCTAGATTTTCTTGATTTTATTTGTATTGGATTAAGTATACTTTTTATATATGAGTTGGTAGTTTTATTGGAAGCACTAGACACGTTCTCAATAATAATAATGATTGTATAATTAATTGCATTGCAAATGAGTTGTTCACTGTTATTGCAATCATATTCGACACATTATATTCTTGCTCAATAGTACAAAAACGACCTCCTGTCAAAACTGCCTCGATGTGGGTTGAACAATGCTCTTGCAGATCATTACATTTGACAAGTATTGTGTGGAAAAGAAACAGAGATATAGTCACACTTCACCGGCCATTGATACGCAATCAAAGGATACGGAAATGTAATAGATACAACATATCATGATGGAGACGATGTCAGATATTATTATTCAATATATATTCTAATGGCATGACATAACAATAACAAAAGTGTTAGGTTAGATGATAATTATCAAAGTGACTTCATCGACTTCCAAGAGGATTGTTAAAATAATTATCAGTTTTGCAATCAATCAATTACATATAAATTTATTTTTAGATTTCTCACCAAGGTTGGCCATATTTTGCAAATCCATTACAAATCACGTGAATTATTAAAATGTTATTATTGAAAATAATTTCTGTAAGTGACGTCACCTTAACTTTCGATTCGTTCTAACCACGACTAGCATGCATACATATCTACTACCAACGCGCTGTTAGTAATTAAAAGAACTCGTTTACCGCTAATAGTTGGCAGATCGGCAATGTTATAAGATACAGCCTTCAGATACTAGATTTATTTTTGAAATTAAATTAGACCAATATTATAAACCTATAAGTGAATATTATTATACTATTACTTTAACAAATATAATTTGAAGAGTAGCTTTAAGATAATACTGATTTTCTGCTCTGGCCCAATTTCGACATTTATCGTTTTGCACTTATCATTTGTTTATACTTCTCACGATAAATATAGACGAGACGTAAAGGAACAAATCTTATAAGATTGCAATTCTCGATATTAAGCATGTAATACTTAGTATCTATGACTGTATCAATGAATACAAAAAGCTTTGTACGATGAGTGTCCGGATGGCGAGGCGACGTCCTCGCCGCCGCCGGCGCGAGCGCACGCTACATGAATCAATGGCCCCTATTCATCTGCAGCCCGCATCACGCATGCGCTGCCCCTTTAATTGCTGATCGCTCTTAAATTACTTATGTCAATACTGCCATTGATAAGGTCTATGTTTTTTACTGAAACAGCTGTCATTTGGGCCCATATTGTGTAGCTGTTGTTGGTTTTATATGGGGAGGAATAAGTCATAGAAGTCAGAGCTTTATAACAGTTCGGTTACAAAAGTTTGCAATGTTTGCTTTGACTGTGTTTTTATTTGGGTTTAGCTTAACAAAAAGCTTAAAATGTTGACTTAAATAATTAAAGGTTCTGTTTTACCTCTCAATTTTTGTTAATTTCACACATGCTCTACCAAGCGTTTAAGTGATTTTTTGGAGACGAATATAGCAAGAAACTCCAACTCTTCTGTGTCTACTAGCTACTAGTTGTGCGAAAACAATCAAGGGTAAATTATCTATGTGTGAAAAGAAAGATGT
The DNA here is from genome assembly GCA_905163465.1 of Craniophora ligustri. Lineage (NCBI taxonomy): Eukaryota > Metazoa > Arthropoda > Insecta > Lepidoptera > Noctuidae > Craniophora > Craniophora ligustri. The sequence continues at coordinate 7,461,804 of LR990965.1, read as the reverse complement.
TAATGAAATATGATGCATGTAACGCTCAACCTATTTAGTGATAATCCAAATATTCGGAGATACATCGTTGTCCTTGTACCTAAAAAACCGAATGAAGAATATGCACAACTTTAAAGACATTAAACCTACTTTGAAGTCATATGTACAGCAAAAATTATAATGAGGATTACAATCTAACATCGTGAGGAATTACGATTTACACATCTTGAAATAAATATATACAATACCAAGTATACTAAAATGACATATGTTTTAAACCAACCGGTATACTGTTTTGGGGCCTATTTAAAAACGATATATGTATATTTTAACAAACATGTAAAAGTGTATATTGTCTTATGTCAGTCGGGTTTAAGCCTTATTTTCATTAATAATGATGAAACTAGGGCACGCACATACGTTTAGGACGTATTATTATCTATTTTGTGTACACAACAAAATTTCTTATCAACATTTTGATCACCTAATCGTTAGATACGGATCAAAGAGTACAGTGTACTCGTGATAAAGTACAACACAAAGGTATTTGGACGTGTCACTATAAAGCCTGATTCTAGCAACAAGTACAAACAAAATTCCCAAGTCTTTAGTGTCGAGTTAAGTCCACTTTTATATGGTTCATGCTCCGCTGCGGGTCACATTCAGTGAATCTTCTTGCGTCATATTATCCCAGCCACGACTTTAGCCCCTATCACTGAAGGCATTAGTTTTATAATTGCACGTAGAAGTTATTTATATGATGTACGAGCGAGGTGAGCAACTAGAACATAAAGGAGAGTGTCCTTCAACACTAAGTGGTTTCCAGAGGAAGGATATGCTTGGTGACTTTTAGTTTCAGTCGTAATCCTGACTGTCACAGCGGTCGTATGTTAATTACACAGTTTTACCTCATTATGTGCCAGTTTATACAACGCTCTTGAATAAATTAGTTGATTTAATAAGTTTGTTGATTCGTTTCTTTTTTTATAAAGTGACTTTATTTTATATATTTTTAAAGGCAATCGTAAAAATTTTGCACGTGAGTATCAAGTACGCAGAATTTCAATTGAGAAAAATGATAAAAGCAACTGCATTTAAAAGTGACTTAATTAATCCTCCAAACATAAAATTATTAAAACCTATTGTTTTGAAACTACTGTGTTTTCGCAGGAGATAAAAATCTAATTTCAGACAGTTGGTTTTTGTAATTTTGATATACACCAGATTATACTTTACATAATCTACTCTGTTAATTCAATTTAATAAAAAAAACAACTGTAATGAAAAATGTTTTTGTTCAACTCAAGGGTACATGATGACGCGAAAAGATAACGTAAAAATTACGGAAATGAGCTGTTGAATACATCAAAAATAATAATAGAATTATTTGAACTACTTTATAATCAATTTACTTAGCCACTACTCCGTGCTAATCAAGCTGCCGGCAGTCATTATGCATGGTCCAAAAGTGAAATTATATAAGAATCGGAAGCCTACTCGGAATATTAACGACATTATCCATTTGACAACGGTCGGATTAACATATTCGATGCTCAATCATTATGTAATATCTTCGTTTTAGATCTAACAATATACGCTTTCGCGATTGCATAAGTCAATGTATTTTATTTTTATCGGATGTTGATCAATTAACTTAGAATGTGTACAGATTAAGTTGTTGATTAATTTTGACCAATTACGCAATATTTAATTTTTAATTTTCTTTTTCAGGTAAGTTCGATGTTTTTGGCACATCAATTAATAATTCGTAGAGCTATGTAAGTATAATTAGAATAATGAAAAATGATGTTTTTTATGATACAATTAAAAACACATTATACAGATCTTAAATTAATTAAAAACTAATATTTACAAACTTAAAAAATAAAATTAAAAAAAAAAAAGAAGTTATAGGGCGTCAAAAAACTCATCCCCGACGCTGTCAGGGGGTAGAGTGCCCAGAAGACTGGCAGCATTGCCACGTTGAATGGCAATGCTAATTCTTTGTTGTTTTTTATTATATTTTCATAATTGTAATGGTTTTTATTTCATAAGTAGGTAAGTATACTGTATTGAAAAGCATTAAAAACGAAACGGTGACAGTAAACATTCTTTTTAATCATTAAACAATGTAAAACTGTGCTTTCCCTATATAAATTAATGTTATAGGCATAAATTTATTCATACTATAATTTAAACACACAATTATGCGAGAAACCTACATAACTACCAAACAACATAATATTTCAATACATATACCTAACTTACCACACAATAAAAACCGTCACATCTAAAACATGTGTAAATAAATACACGTACATTTGAATGTGTGTGTAGGAAAATTATATAGGTTAACAATATTTATAGTTTTCATGCACCATTTCGTTAAACTTGTTTAGTTATAGTCACGTATACATGGCGTAGGCATATATAGTTATTATACTTATACACACTATTAGCGTGTTTTAACTATACACATTAATTAGAGAGAAACTGATGGCGCGAGTTGATAACACTAAAATGTCACACATGTTGCATTTTATAGTGTAAATGGGAACTTTTTTTACCTTTAAATTTACACGTATTAGTACCAAATATTCGTTTTTGTTATTAAAAAATTGGTAATCTCATTTCTTTATTTATTTCATGTAGATTTATACAATACAATACAATAGTACTTGTGTGGGCTTTTTGGATACTAGGCATGTGAGTCCTTTATATTTTTTATTACTTAAAGCGAATTCGAAACTGGATTTAGTATAAAACCAATTTCAAAAACTAAAAAGCAAAAAATAACTCCATACAGTTTTACCTTTTTTTCAGTTTTAAAGGTATGAAGTCGGTGCCAAGCCAAACGTAATAGTAAGTACACTCATCGCAAGTGACCTTGAGCAGGGTGATTAAAACCACCACATCATCGGCACCGACTTCATACCTTTAAAACTGAAAAAAAGGTAAAACTATGGAGTTATTTTTTGCTTTTTAGTTTTTGAAGTTGGTTTTACTTTTTTTTTAAAGTTAATTTATTTTTTTCTTTTTAGTGTTGTATATATTAAACTTTTCATATCAGGTCAATCTAATAGCCTGAAAGAATACAACTATCGCTCCATATATACTTATAATTATGAAAGATTTTCCCTTCAACTCCTAACCGTTGAGGAGTTGTACCTTCCATCATCAGAACATTACATGAGATGGTGATTTTCAAATGCAAATACTTGAACAGCTTTGGAGAATACATGTGAATGTAATAAATGCCTATAACTGAAAGAAAATTCTTTTAACTCTTAACTGTTGAGGAGTTCTACCTTCCACCATCAGCTCATCAACATCAAATGATGATTATCAGACGCAAATACTGGAACAATTTTAGTAAATATATTAAAAACGTGATAATTGCCTATAAAATTTGAGGGTTGCCCTCGATTTCCCTGAGATCCCATCATCAGATCCTGATGTGGTTACAATGGGACCATCTGTGAAGTCTACCCTTTTAAACAAAAAAAGAATTTTGCAAATCGGTCCAGGCGTTTTGAAGTAATTCGTGAACATACATAAAAAAAAAAAAAAAAAGATTCCGACGAATTGAGAACCTCCTCCTTTTTGAAGTCGGTTAAAAAAAAGACCAGTAAATTAGGCCACACAGTTCGGTGTAATCAATTCCAACTATCTTTAGACTTGGACTCTATTAAGTACTGCATTTTTGATCAACCAGGACTAGATCTATCAATCGATCTTAGGGTTGCAATCGCATGTGCTACAAGAACTCGTAACTAAGAGACCAACTAAAGTCCTAGCAAGAAAGCTGTCGCCAGCTCATTGCGGTTTTATTACTTACAGAAGTGATATAAACTTGCTCGGACCCCGCTTCACAGTTTAAACTTCAAACTTGTTCGGCCAATGTTTGTGTAAATGCAAATCAACACGCAAACAACTTACATAACATGTTAATGGCTTTCTATGTTTATTCATATATTTAATAATTACCTCCTAATGAGGAGTTTTTGGTGTCATGGCAACCCTAGCATATATTTTAAAATTCAAAGTTAGATAATATTAACCAGTTGTGGTGTGGTATTTATCTGATCATTTTGAGACTAATTTAAGCCTTATCAATTTCATCTTCGATAACGTTATGATATTATTTCCTTATAAACCGTTCAGTTTTACATATCCATGAATTGTATTAAATAACCGATCAATACATACCGAGGAATACACACTAAGGTTTCACTTACGACTTGTTATTAAATTGATAGCTCAGTGGGCGTTTGAAAGATGGACCGAGAACTATCACCCACGTACTATAAAGTCGTATCTAATAGTTATTTGACCACCGCTACCATCACCAACCATGTTCAATGAATTATTAAAACGGGTACACCAATATTGAACGTAATTTTACCAATTAATTTAATAGTGCTGTACGACTTGTTTGTGACTCAAAATCGGATTCATGATTATTTGATTTCGGCTAGACGTAAGTTTGATCGATATTAAGCCTCTTATTGACCAAATTAAGCTTGAATTGGAATTAGATTTAAATTAGGCTCTTGATGCGCGTTTTCTCTGAGTTTATAGGTAGGTACTATTGGCTGTGTAGCTTAAGTACGTATCTAATTTATATATTATTTTAAGATTTTAAGTCACCGAAGGATATATTGTAACATGTTATGTTATATAAATGTTACACCAAACGATCATGCTTTCCCCAATTATACTCTACATAATTGGAATCAATTTAATTTATTGCCGCTGCTCGATAAACAAATAGTAAAAGTTGGCACTGGCTCGCCCACCGCCCACGTGTGAACCATGCAAAAACAGGGATCTTGTACATTCGCTGTGAAATCCTGATTCTACATTCCATGGAACCAGTTGTATTTCTTATAGAATCAAGCGTCTTTGGGAACGAAACATCGTTTATTGAGTTACATAAAATTTATTAACCAATAATTTACAACTATCTAAAATCAACAGCAAATGCAAAAACTTTACGACTGTATCGGTTAAAGGCTCCAATTATAATAATGTTCAGGTATACATAATAACTGCGGCACCAACTACGGCTAAGTTTTAAGACGCGCAAAAAATAAAAGTTGTAGTCGTGATCAATCTGTCAGAGATAGATATCTCACATATAAGTCAACCCGGTTGTGCGACATTAATAGGTGGACTGGAATAAAGTATCAATTTTAAAAAATACGCACTGGACAAAGCCATGCCGCTTATCCTTCGAAAACAATAAAAAAATATTAAATCTCTCCCTCTCTCTATTTGGATCTAACGCTAATCATCCGTAAATGTCTGTTAGAAAATATCTTAGGTGGCAAGGAAGCACTCTATTCCATAAAATTTTCACTGAATGCCCATACGTTTCACCGCAGGATGGGCTTATGGATAACCGCTTTATATGCGGTGGAACTTAAATATAAAAAAGCTGCTTTTTAAATGAGCCACATTCGAAATTTTTCTACAAATAGTGGGCAAATGTTTGTTTTGATCGTTATACAAATAGTGAAGTTTGCTTGTTAGTGTTGAGCCACCAAGATTGCTGTGATATTTGAGACAACACATTATACCTACTCAATTTTTCTGTCGTACAAAAAAATTTAAACGCCTTTATCTTTGAAGTGATATATCACAGCCCGCTAGCTCGTATTAGTACCTAATCAAAAAACTGGTTCACACTTTCAACGTCATGTTAACTAAGATAAATGGGAATTGAGAAATATGAAAGTGGTGTCCAAATTAGAATCGATGTGACAACAACTCCTGTTGTCGACATCGGTGTTCACATTTGAAGGACATTACATCACTAGGTTCGAGATTAATCAGAAATAAATTAAACCAATAGACTTAAATTGTCTACTACTCACTGACTGTATATATTACCGTCACAACTTAAAAGTCAGTAAGTTTACTATAGGGTATACTTACTTAAGGGGAAAGAGAGAGGGGACCGAAGAGGCAAGAAAAATGGCAAAAGATCAAAAGGAGGAAGACAATTTTGAAGCGTTTCTTCACTAAATAAAACTCCCATCTGTTTATTTGTGTTGTGCACTAAAGTATATCAGTTTATACAAGATTATTCGCCAAAGTATCCATCTACACGCGATTCAGGGCGTAGGCGTCCCCGGTCTTCCCGTCGCCCTGTTGTTAATTGATCTGACTCGATAATAGAGCCAACGATTAGAAGATTTACAGTGACGCCTTGTAACGTACTCTTACATGATAACTACGAATTACTTGTCTCGTTTAAACCGTATTTAGTAACGTGTTTATGGATCCTCGCTTAAGTATCTATCGGGATGGAAACATAAATTCTACAGCGTTATGGTGTTATAAAAGGAAATGATTTATCGACTGATCCATAAATAACGTAACAAAATATATTTTTTAAATGGTTTGTGGTATTAAGCGATACTCCTTATTTGAAACATCAAACAAACAAAATATATAACTACGCCTAGTTCTAAAATACCAAGCTTACCGAATCAAACCACCTACTAACAACATACGGTGTTTTAAAATTCAAGTAACAAATAAAATTCAGACCTATAAAATTCTTTTCCCGTCCACCTATTTTCTTAAAGAAATAAAAGAACGTTTGTTCATCCATGTCCCATCCTTCACTTGTTTTTGTTCATAAGTCAATTTATTCTCAAAACCCTTTACTAATAATAAATTGTGTATACACGGCATATATACATTATATACACGTAAGCTGTGTTTAAAGTTCTGTCTCGTTTTATTCGAAATACTAAGCGACAATTTTTATGCTGTACGCAGCATAAAAATTGTGACAAGCATGTAGTGTTTTCGATTTTAAATTTAACATCTTCACGGCATGTGACGTTAAATATTCGTGCTAACCCCACAGAACGTGATTTTTTAGAACTTACTCAGAACTGACGAGCATGAGTGTTGCAAAAAAATACATTTGATGATAATGTAGTATTTTATCAAACGTTTTTGCATAAACAGTCTAGTCTAACTTAACTATTTCCTGGTTCTAATACCACTGGTTTGTAATATAATATGCTTATTACAACATATTTTTGTGTATTAGGTAAGGCAACAATTGTTACAAAAATGTAATTCTTCAAAATATTATTTAATATTACATGATCGTATTCGTTAAAGAAACTACATGCTTTGTACTCGTTCTGTATGTAAGAAAGCGTTAATAGCATACTTATATGTAGGTAATATACATAACGAAATGTATAGTAGGCATATTTACAAGAGTTAAGGTAAAGTATAGACTATGAAATAAATGGGTAATTATTTGATGTTTTAGTCAACAAAATCACGTAAAAGAATCGTTAGGAATACGAAACTTGCTCTACGCACGTACGTTAAAGTCTAATGATCGAACTAGCTACCTTCGTAAAACACTTAATTGTATTCCACCTTGTGAACCTACGTGAGTATGAGAGCCCGAAAGGGAAATAGCTGTTATAGATAGGGGGTACCTACCATTCTTGAACTGCGTACTCACCAAACCTAAATAAAACCTATTTAAGGTAATAAATAACGTATAATAAAATAAGCATAATAAATAACGTATTCTCATTATGCCTACCTTATTTTAATTAGATAAGTTTTTGTAAATTAGTGTTCAATGGTTGCCCGTGGCCGCGATGCCTTCACACTTGAGTTCGCTCTTTCATTTCAAGGTTGAGAGCATCGCAGCATTCCATGCTCTTATTTTAGCTCCACTAAAATTTACGAGTTCTCGTAACGCAGGTACGCTTTAAACTACACATTCATATATTCAAATAATGTGGTTGCTATGATATAAGTATTGCGTTTTAATTAAAAGAGAATATTTTTGGTCGTCGGTTTGACTAGTTTTCTTAAAGGAACAAATTTTCACGGTCACGAATGTGTGATTACATATTAATAGATTCGATAACTTTCGCTCAATTCTATGTTAATTGCGTTTAATTCTATTTCCTGCATGTCGATGTCGTTTGCAATTTATTTTTAGTCTGCATTTGTATGCATGCACAGCATTGTTAAGCGCATATTAAGTGTGTTGGCTGAGCTATGGTTAAGCATAACCAGTGTGTGCACGACGTGGTCCAACTACAAACGCGTAACGACGCCATCGCGGAGACTGTGGCGACGCCGCTGCCTAGATAACGCGTCTGGGCGCTATATCTGCCCCAAGCCGGGCGTATTAGCATATCTTCACTGCTCCCTTCAACACTTGGCTTTATCTTAACTAGGCAATTTGTTCCTTTTTTTGGGAAGCAAAAGAGGTCTTCCGTTGCTTCTAAAATTAGAACAATTGTTACTAACCATTCTCATTTGTCAGATACTATAAATCATATGCTCTTTTTTTTTAAATGTCATTTCATCGGAATGATGCCCTTTTTATGTCTTCATATTCATTTTTATTAATGAAAATGCCCAGTTTGAATAAAATATAGCCGTCTTAATTTATAGGTCATCATTCTTAATCTTAATAGCAACACGATTTATATAGCTCGCACGTACGTTCTTTTATCTTCCTCTCTGGACCGATAAAATAATGATTGACTCTTCAAGCCAGCTCCAATAACCCGTTTCACAAATCACATCAACTGCTTTTTGGAGAGATTAATAAATAATGGCTTGAATGATGAACAGTGACTTTTACACTCATTCTACAAAAATAATTATAGAGAATTTGGCTTTTCAACTTTCGTGACTATTCGTGAGCAATCAATTGAATTAGACATTCGTGTAACTGATTTATACAACATTTCTTAACGTGCGAACATCGAATTATATAGATATTATCTATCTTGACCAGTTTTTTTCCTGCCAAATTTGTTTTTATTTTTATAAACTCACGGAAATGACTCCGCTTTCTCTTTTCAAAACAATAAGCAATTAAAATAGTACTTAATTTCCCATAGAACGTGTGAGCTAACATTTAGAATGCGATCATGTATACCCTTTAGCAGTTCATCCATATGGAACGCGTCTCGTCTACGGAATCCATTGTCCACGGCGGCCGTCGCTGCTTTGGCTCGGATGCCGGCTATTTATACGCCCCAATCAACTTCCACATCGGGAAATGTACCTCTACAACTTTTTGCCTACGTTAGGTTATCTAATGCGTATAATATTGGTTTTAGATATAGATTTTATCAATAAATTCTCCAAAAGTATATTAACATGGCAATTCGTGAATTTATTTTAAAAGTTTTTTGCGAAATATCCCCAGTAACTCGATATCGGTGTCTCATTTGACAGTCAACTATGAAATAACGTTATAAGTTTGAGAACAATGAGATTAATTGCAGGTTGTCACGACAAACATTTCGGCATCGCGCACCAAGTGCATTGGGCACGCAAGAATCATGATCCATATTTTGAACCAAAGAACATGTATATGCGATCAAGTGATTAAAATAAAATAAGGAATTATCCTTGACACTCAGGAAATGGTATTGGAGATCGTATTTGTATCGATTAAGTTTAAAGCTGTTGTTTTTGGGCACTACTTATTCCAACGAGATTAAGTCATTTCAATAACTTACCGAAGTAGTGAAGTCAGAACTTGTTTTATCAAAAAAAACAAAAACTGTTGTAATGTATGTCTACTTGATACGCTGACAAGATTGTCCTATATTCGGCGGTGCTAACGTGACTCTATTAAGACAGTAATTACGGTATTCGTGGTTCGTGACATGTTGCATTCCTGGTCATTGACTTGTATTTACCGTTTAACCAATATAGAAGTATACCCAGTAAGCAAGCTATTGTTTAGAAACAAGCAATAATCGGTTTGGCCACTAACAAAAAAAGCAAACGCTTTCACCTAACTATCACACACTGAAAAGCTTACGTATCTACAGCTATTCATGCTAACGTATACATTAGCACGTCTCAGTAATGGTTTCCTTTATGTTAAAGTGCCGTTATGATAAATGGAGCTTTTTAAATTTCATGTTATCACTTGCAATTTAATAAATGTTCATAATAATAAAGAGTACTTGAATAGAAACGTTCACACGTCCACGCATTCAGTCGATTTGGGATCCCGAACTGGTAATAAATCGTTAAGAAAGTGTGAGAAGAATACAAAGTAGGTAGGTAGATTGGTTAACAACTTGTTGTGTCAACAACTAGTTAAATACATAAGAAAACAACAAACTATAGCCCTTTACATTGTGATTTGCAAACTATAAATTGGCAGTTGTCGTTATGGCTTGAAAACAGTTCTTCTAAATATATATAGTAGCGAAGTTTTAGGCCAACACGCTCATACTAAGAACGATAGAATATTTGCGGTTTTCGCGAGTGAATAGGCTAGCAACACTTACGCAGCAGCCTTTCTCTTTCAGCACAAAATAGGCAATAGGTTTAAGAATTCGTGGTACAGACTCAGAAAGCAATGTCGGCGCTTAGTGGCGCCAGCGCTGCGAGTCAAGGACGACAAGACCCGCGAACATGTCGTATTGTTAGCGATTTCACTGAGATTAAACATAAGGCGCATACACACAAACCGGCTTGTTTGTACATCGCACATTGTATCTGTTGACAAAACATCAATACTACCTGTGCGCTATGTGAATGTCATCATCATCATCATTTCAACCGTTAGACGTCCACTGCTGGACATAGGTCTCCCCCAATGATCGCCACGACGACCGGTCATATGCCGCCCGCATCCAGTGGATTCCAGCGACCTTCACCAGGTCGTCAGTCCACCTTGCCGGGGGCCTGCCCACACTGCGTCTTCCAGTACGTGGTCGCCACTCTAGAACCTTCAAGCCCCATCGGCCATCCGTTCTTCGAGCGATGTGCCCTGCCCACTGCCACTTGAGTTTGGCGATTCTTCGGGCTATGTTAGCGACCCGGGTTCTTCTATGGATCTCCTCATTTCTGATTCGATCACGTAGTGAAACTCCTAACATAGCCCTTTCCATCGCTCTCTGAGTGACAGTGAGCTTCCTTATAAGGCCCATTGTAAGCGGCCACGTTTCGGTGCCATAAGTCATCACTGGCAACACACACTGGTCAAAGACTTTCGTCTTGAGACACTGCGCTATTTGGGACGAAAAGATTTGGCGTAGCTTCCCGAACGCTGCCCAGCCGAGTTGGATTCGACGATTAACCTCTTTCTCTAGGTTGGACTTACCTAACCGGACATTTTGTCCCAGGTAAACATAATCGTCGACAACTTCGAGAACAGAGCTTCCGACCTTCACCGGAGTCGGCACAACATGGACATTTGACATGACTTTCGTCTTGTCCATGTTCATTTTAAGACCGACACGTTCAGAAGCTCTGCTGAGGTCATTGAGCATAGTACTAAGCTGTTCAGCGGTCTCAGCCATGACTACTATATCGTCGGCAAATCGAAGGTGAGTGAGGTACTCGCCGTTTATGTTGATGCCAAGCCCTTTCCAGTCCAGAACCTTAAAGACATCCTCTAATGCAGCGGTGAACAGTTTCGGGGAAATAACATCACCCTGTCTCACACCGTGCTGCAAGAGGATAGGTTTTGAGGTCTGATCCTGTAATCGGACTGACATAGTGGCGTTTTCGTACAAACATTTCAACGCTTCGATGTACCGATAGTCAATTTGGCACCGCTGTAAGGCCTGTAGTACCGCCCAAGTTTCGATCGAATCGAAGGCCTTCTCATAGTCCACAAACGCTAAACAAAGGGGCAAGTTATACTCCTCAGTCTTCTGTATAACCTGCCGTAGCGTATGTATGTGGTCTATGGTACTAAAGCCTTTCCGGAAACCGGCTTGTTCGGGAGGCTGATAGTCGTCAAACCTGCGTGCGATTCTGTTTGTGATGACTCTCGAAAACAACTTATAGACATGGCTCAGGAGCGATATAGGACGATAGTTCTTCAAAAGAGTCTTATCGCCTTTCTTGAAGAACAATACGACCACGCTTCTGCTCCATGCCTGCGGCGTTTTCCCATCGAGGATGACAGAATTAAAGAGCTTTTGAAGGGCCATAAGGATCGGTTTACCACCCGCCTTCAGCAGCTCTGCTGTAATTCCGTCATCACCCGGTGCCTTGTTGTTCTTAAGCTGTTTGAGAGCCATATGAATCTCATACAGGCTGACGTCCGGGATATCTTCGGTATAGTGCCGGGTTAATCTAGCTCTTTCGTCGTTCGCTAGATTCACGACAGGTTCGTGTGTCGAGGTGTATAGCTTTACGGGCAGCTATACACCTCGACACAGCTCACACCCGCTCGATTTCACTCAGCAGCTCAGGTTTGGATGACACGATTCTATCATCGTCGGTCTTCAGCTTCGTCAACTGGCTTCGGCCAACAGTCAGATCTCTGGCAAAAACCTTACAGCCTCTGTTACGGTCTATCGCCTCTTTAATACAGTTTGTATTAAATTGGCGTATATCCCGCTTCAGAGACTTTGAGATCTGTCTGTTTGCTCGCCGGTACTCAGTTAGATCAGCCGAAGACTGCAGAATCATCCTGCGTCTATCCTCCATGAGCTGCAGAGTTGTGTCGGAAATCTTTTTGGTTCCACCAGTGCGTCGGGGTCTGAGGTGGTTTGACCCGACTGTATGGACAGCTTCCACAAACTTGTCGCCGATATCGTCAACATCGCTTCCCAGGGAATCAAAACGGTTGTGTAGTTGGAGCCGAAAGTTTTCGAGGTTTTGGATTTCGGTTGGTAATGGACGGAGCGTAGACTTCATCAGTCGACGTCTTTCCAGCTTCACATTTAGATTCAATGTGCCTCTGACCATTCGGTGATCACTGCCTGTTTTCACAGAGTTGATCACTGAGACGTCATTGAATATCTGCTTCCTCGTCGACATAATGAAGTCAATCTCATTTTTAGTCGTACCATCGGGACTCATCCAGGTCCATTTCCTATGTTCGCGCTTCCTGAAGAAGGAGTTCATCATAAAGAGACCTTCCTTCTCCATGAAACCCACCAATAGGTGGCCCCGGTGATTCCGTCGCCCAAATCCAAATTGCCCCACTCGCAGCTCATCACCGTTTCTCTTGCCCAACTTCGCGTTGAAGTCTCCCATTACAACGGTGAAGTGAGATTTCGAACTATGCATGGCTTTGGATATGTCCTCATACATAGTCTCAACCTCATCGTCGGAATGTGCCGAAGTCGGGGCGTAAACCTGTATGACCTTCAACGAATACCTTTCGGTGATTCTGAGTATAAGGTACGCCACCCTGGTTGACACACTCTCGATCTTCAACACGTTGTTGACGAGAGACTTGTTGACGATAAACCCGACACCACCCTGGGACCAGTTATGTGAATGTAAAATACGCTAATATTGCGCCAACCCAGAATATCGATTTGGACAATCATCTCTGTTACTCTGTGGGAATGAGTCACGCTTTGGATAACGAACGCGGTAGTAAACATTAGATTTTCCGATTCTGATTCACGACCACGCGTGTATCTTATTATTAACACTTTTGTTATTCCTACTCGTAGTTGCGACGTAACACAATTTGGTTTAGAGTTATCCATACTTATTTTTACACGTAAGCTATTCTTAAAGTATTCTTAATGTAAATACCTACTGGCACTTAGTTTACACATTTCGTTGGCTGTTTACATTGCGGATAAATATTAATATTAATGGTGTCATGGCTTACGTTCTATGAACTACTTAAGTAGGATTCACAGTTAAAGTGCTAATGAGATATACATTGGTTAGCTAAACAATAGAAATGGGCTTATGTTTTGTCATTAATTCTCAAATAATTAAATAATTATGAGGCGTTCATGAAATTATTACACTAAACAGTAAACCATTTTTATATTCTTGGGAATTGCAGTGCATATAAATTAAACATAAAAAAGTTTTTTGTTAGAACAATAAAAACTTATTTAAAATTTTAATTTTGTAAGTAAAGGGATTATAATAAATACACTTAAGAGAGAATGACTAAAGTAAATCATAATTACTTATTTCCTTTATACGGACGGAAAAAGAAAGGACATTAATCACAATACACAGACAATGTATTCGAAATGAATAAATAAAAGTTTATTACACATGGTAATTCACTTATCAACAGGGCATTGGTAAACAATGCAATATGCGTTGTCATTATGCAGGAGAATATCACGCCTAATGTGATTCGAGCGGATGGTACGCACAATAAAACCAATCCGATAGGGCTCTTTGTATTCTAACGAAGGTAGGGCATGCATTAGTCCGTGTAATGAATGCATCACACGCCGAGTAAGTGTTACTTTGATACCCTTAATGACTGTACGTCTCGACTTTCGATCAATTTGCAAGGATAATAAAAGTATCCAATCTAATCTGCACATCATCTGGATCTGTATAATGTATGTACGACGACGACATGTTTGGAATATCGTATGTTTTTCCAATTCCCGATTTCGTGTGGGCGGTGCAGCGAACGCAGCTGGGGTGTTCGAGGTTATTTTGTGTTGTAACTGCTTACCAAACAGTTATAATACATAATATCGTACATGTAGAGCTGTAGCCTAGATTCTAGACAATAATAAAACTCATACAAGCTACGTAACGCATTATGTCAAAGCGTATGAAGTGATATTTCACAAATGATTTACTTACGAAGCAAGCTTCCTTAAACGAGCTTGGTATCAGTGACATTGTTTTAGTAAATGGATACATCTACTACAGGGCCTTTTATATATTATTATTATCTTATATTGAAAACAAATACAACTGGTGCTTGGTTTCTTCTGTTGTTATTTAGATCTATCTAAAAATATTTATCTAATAGCCATATTTTTTTCATACCACAACGGAACGGCAAAGTCATTTTCAAATAGCCATTTGAAAAAGGAAGCTGTCGTTTGCACAGCGTCTAAATTGCCGTTTCAACGGTCTCGTCACATCGGCGGGGTGGCCCTGACTTCGTACAAATTGGTACCACTCGATTAGTCATGCCATGTTTTGTCTATCAGTGTGTCATTTGCTGGGGTCATGTTCGTTGTTCATATTAATATAATGCTTGATACACCGATCGGGTGCCAATAATATCACACAATATCAATCATTAGAAATTTAAAACCTGTTCAGAAATACGAAATGGTTTGTCATGTCATGAAGTCATAAATACTTGTATATACATATTGTATATACACGTATTTATGGCATGTCACTAGATCACCTGTATGCAAAAGTCACTTTCAAGGTTCCCGCGGCCTCACACCGGTCGTTGTGCTGATTTCGCGTGGGATGGTTGATGATTTAAAAACAGTCAACAGAAGGTATAATAATAATAATAATCTATGAATATAAATATATACATGCGAAAATCATTACAAAGCGGCCTGTTTGTGATGTAACGTGTGTGGGAGATTTTGTCCCACGCTGACATTTATAAAATAACATTTTCTATTGCAGCGAACGAAACTAATCACACTGACTCACATATTGACTAATCACCTGTTCCAAACTTGTTGCACGGGTTGTTTAAGCTTCAACAGGCGTGTAAAGCTATCTTTACATAAGTTAAAACACTATACCATTAACTTGCCAATAAAGATGAGATCTATTTATATGATACACTTTATTGGCCAGTAACTAGTTACAAAATTAGAGAATTGGTCATGCAGTGTGGCGAGGAGTAATTCTATTTATAAGGGTTGGTTTTCTTCCCTTTTGAGCTGAACTCATGTCGTGGAGGCGCTGTGAAATTATCCGGCGCCTGCCCCGTTTTCTTTTATTGTCGTCTCTTTGGTTTTGCAATTTGTTTTTCATATGACTCACTTACCATGCTTAAAATATATCCACCAGAGTTACTTATGGCCCCGTTTATTGCTTTATTATTGTAATAAACTCAGGAACATCGTATAAATCATGATTTCCCCACTGTCATTGATTAAATTACGAAACTCAATATGTTTGTTTAACTAAACGCGTTGGTTTAATGTAATTCCTGTTAGGTGGCGAATTGAGTAGAATTTAAATAAAACATGTGGGAGAATATTGTTTAAAACATTGAACAATCATGTCCCGGTATAAAGTTATTTTTTTATAGATATGTTTGTAAACAATACATACAACAATAACATAGCAAATCCGTTCACTGTTTTTTACTCGCCTAGCTGTAATCAAAGTACACATTGACAAATACTTGTTAAAAAAAATTAACCCTCAGATTAATCCCTATTCAAATACTCTGACATTTAGAATGCTCCATAAGTCTCACCTGTCACTGTTGACCTTTACCAAAAAAAGAGATAACAGATATTAGTGAACATAAACTCCCAACGAATGTTGAAAAGATAAAAGTTTTGAAGCGTATTCAATTCTTTAATTAAATCATGAATTTATTATAACATCATAATCGGATTGGAACGGCCTCTTTTTTAACCACAAAATTTTGAAAGTACTGGCAATGGACGCCGTAGTATCTCTTGGACCTACTAAAAGTCACTAAGCTGATGTATTAATCGGCTTAGTGACAATTAGGCTGATATATTATTAATTTGTTTACAAAAGAAATTATAATAACCGTAATAAGAGATAATGTTTTTCATTAGTGGTTGCTAGTTGTTATTGAAGAATTAGTGCGACAAAGACGAAAGATTTATGATATTTTTTGCTGTTCTAGATCTAGATGAACACAATAGTTTGCATTAGCAGCTTTACTTGAAAAAATATAATCAAATAATAATTAGAAAGTGTAATAAGATCTCGGTTTATTATTAAAAAGCAGGAAATAATAAAACTGTGTGAGTCGTATACGGACTTTAATATAGTGTAAGAATTCCTTAACTAAACAGTTTCAATAGCAGTAATTACTACTAAACACAATTTACGACACACTAACTGACATTTGACTGTAAACAATTCAGCCATTTTAGTTGGTGCTATGCGTGAACATTATCACTTTTCTTGGTATGTAGGAAATAATGCGCGTCCTAAATAAAAGGGATACTTTTACAATCGTTGTACCCTTATTGTTTACTAGTTTATATCCGCGAGTTCACTCGCGTAGAATAGAAAGACAATGATTACAAACCGTCAATAATATTCTCTTACTTGTACAATGAAAAGGACAAGCTTTATCTTAAAACCTATTCGACTAATTAATATTTTACATTGAATACCATCTTCTTCCAACAACAAAAAATAAATTAAAATTAAAAAACAGACAGAACGACAAAAGAAACAATTGGGTTCAGAGACGTTCCTAAGAAAAATAAAACATAATTTAAAAAGACTGTTACATTAGTAAGTGTGTTACATTATGCTTTATTTGATTTCTTAAAAGTCCTATGTACAGACACAGCTATTAGCAATTTTATAATGGTACGAGAACAGAGATGTTCGCTCACGATGCATTTTCTTAGAACCGCATTATGTAGGAGGAATGTTTCTGTGTGGTCCCGAAGCGCCAGCATGTCGTCGGCCGCCGTATAAGGACAGCGACAACCGAGCTCGGGAGGTGAAGGGTTACCTAGCACTGTGTTACCATTCTCACGCTTACAGTTTACTGTTTAGGTTACGGCCGGCTATTTCAATAGACGAGGTTTTGTCATGTCAGCCAACTAACCACATCAATGAAACTTTATTGAAATTTTAATAGTTGCTTTCGAATTAAACAATACCAATACACCTCGATGAAGTCCGTAATTTATAATATTCGCGAAAGCCAAAGTAGTCTAAAAAAATAAATACGATAGATTCCTTATTAGACAGAATATTGCATTGTAAGGATTATAGAATAACCCACTGCGCGCGAGTAATTATTAATGTAAGCTGAGACTAAGGCAAAATATATGCGGAGAAAGTAAATAAATCTGTCTGCGTATGTCAACACAGTCCGAGTTAAGTCGACAGAATGAAAAAGCTGTTCTGCCAAAACATATTCGGTCATTTTGATTTCTTTCACATTCCTCCCTATATTACTACGGTATCATGAATATTTATGTACCTACTATGTATGCCTGCCTAGCAAGACTTCACCACATAATAATTTCAAGCGTGCTGTGCAATAACTTAATTACTGTTAATGATTGCAATAGCCTCCATCCATCCGTCAGGCAATGAGAAGTACCAAACGCGGAACGCCCCTACCTACCACGAATTCAACATCATCCAACTGCAATGTTTTCATTTGCTCCGAATTACGAACACTCTCTGAAAATATGTAAGCGTGTTGCAGTTTCGTGGTAGGTGCCAGTCGACCTCCATTGGTGTCTCATGGCCAATTTAGCGGGCGATCTCACGGGCATTTTACATTGTCTCTTGCATGTCGCAAAAACTGACTGCAAAACTTGAATTGTCAATTGTGAAAATGCAATTAAAACTTAAAACACCGATACCAGTTGCAATAATAATTAACAACTTAATTAATTATCATTCTAGTATAGCGTAATTTTCTCACGGTTGTGATATTTTATGTTCCTTTTGTTTTGGTTGGCGCTATATATCGAATACCGCAATATTTACTTTACGAGTAGTTGACCATAACACGAATACATTACAAAAATATACTTAAATAAGCTCCATGACTTCCGCCACATTAATAATAAACGGATTAGCTGCGTACTTGCTAGTGACTTAATCCCGTTTGAAAAATGACACTTGGATCCAGAGCGAGGCAAAATGTAGCGTCTCAGACGAACGACCACGGCGTCCGCGACACAAATAGCAGCTAACATATAAAATATACTAAAAACACGGTTAATACATGATTACGCGTTTTTTTTGCGGCGATACGCCTCATTGCCAAAAATACCAAGCACAGTTTCAATAACATAGCCACAGCAAGAAAAAGTTTATTTGGCACTGTGCCGCTATTTGGAAGTTGTATTATCAAAACAACGGCCGAGTAAATGCTTTCTCCGGTATGCGTTCCACAAAACTGAGAAACCTCTATCACAATCCTATTAATTAAGTACTATGTAAACCGTTAATTCTTCCGAACTGTTAAATGTGTCCGACTTTACTCCTTCTTCGCTTCAGGAATTCTAACCAATAAATTAATTTAACGGTGTAGTGTGTAGAATTTTGTGTTGTGTCTCGAAATCAAATACCCTGTTGTCATATATTTTGGGTTACTAGGAAGTGTAAACAAATTTGAATTTACATTTCTATAAAGCACAGCCAAGATTCCTTTCATTTGAGACAATAAATTGCGAGAATGAAATAATGCAGTGTGTCCGCCCACTGGCGGCGTCTGCTCGAGGCGAATGCAATGTAGCCATACTTAAAGTTCTCAAATACTTTTCAATTCTATCTTTGGTGAGTCGTCTGTGTGATCGAAGTTAGACTATCATATCAATTTGTCTATGTCGTAAATGCGGGATGCCATTGTACCAACGTGATTGTGTGATTTAAATGGCTGCAGATCTATGAACCATATGACACCCACGAAGCTGTATTCTAAGGGAACATAAACTACGATTATGGTTTCATTAATAATGTATATGATAGTTTAAATTATAATAAATTACCTTTACTATCAATGGGACTTGTTATGAGTTTATGAGTCAATTTTAAGTTATATACGAAGAAATTGTGAATCAGCGTGTATAGGTTCTTACGTTATAGCTTCAAGTTTGAATTAACATAACATGGCTGCAAAAACAATTGAACATCCAGTCATAGCGACTTCTTAGCGATGTATCACTTGATGAGTCAGTAGGTACTTGCGTCACAGTCTCTTTACCGGCCTCACATGGGAGTTCACAGCCTTGCTTACATTATAACGCGTGACGATTATTGACCCAGACACTTGATAACTACGAATTGTTTACTGAACCAAATGTAACACCCATTATACGGTATTATCATGATTGAAAATTAAAACTAGTATGATTGAAATTGATTGCAAAGTAAAGCGGCGTGTTACGCAGTTTTCCTTATAGCTTGGATGCACATCGACATTCCCTAGATGGCATGTTGTCCAGCAAGCTTGCACACCCACGCCCCCCTCCGCCCGATAAACAACCTTTTCCACTACATTTTAGTATACCAATACCTTGCTCGTGACGGCCTAATGTGGCGCCATGGGGCGAATTGTTTTTGTAGTTATTAGGATGAGACTTTTATAGAAACTTGTATTTTTTTAACGATTTGTTTGAACAGAACGATAAAGTCTTTCTTAATTAGAGACATTAAGTAATCTTAATTATCCAAGACTTTATTGTACATATAGTGTCATTAACACTTAAATAGAATGTCCTTTGGTAGTGTTGGTCCATTGGCCCTTGATAATATATTGCGATAAATAGGTCTACTCAGCTGGATGCCATCTTACTCGTCATTATAATTTAATATTACCGTCAAAAATATTTAACAATTAGCTCGCAGCCATAAACACCGTTATAGACCAGTTTACTTAGCAGGCCAATAATTCAAATTTAATGTTCTGTGGAAGGGATGTAGGTACAGCGATAGATTAATTAATTAAATATCTTATAAATCTCAAATTACTGCACCTAAAGTTATTAAGCCAGGCCTTATGTAATTACGTTCAATTGTCTAGATTGCATTAATTTACTCAATTTTACTTTTTTTTTACCAATTAAATAAATACTAGAATATTTCTAAACGCAAACCTTAATTGGATGTACTTATATATTCAAATCAATTTAATAATGTTGGACAAAAAGATAATTTCAAAAGTTGGACACGGAATAGGGCAGTTGCTTAAGTTGAATTATCTGCCATCAGGCAACTGGCAGAACTGGGTAAAGAACCGAAGATTGAGCTCTCTGGCGTTCACAAGGGAAGGCCTACGTCCAGCTATGATGATAATGATGATGATTTTATTATTATGAGATAAATGACGAGCTTCTAGCATACAGTTGATTTAAATTATGTCTAAAAGTGTCCCTATTCTCCAAATTCCAGGGCCACCGCCACGGCTGGGGCTGAAGGCGGCGAGCCCCGGGGTGGCAGGCGCTGACGAGGACTGCAACAGCAACACCAGCCTCACCGGGAGTCAGCACTCGCACGATGACATCGACGCGCACTGCGACAACTCCGGGTACCTCTGGTTCCTCGACTATAAGTACGTATACGGTACTCATCAAAATAAAATGGCCGCTCTGAAAACATTAATATATGTATAAAAAATTATAACATTTGGTGTGAAGGAATAAGCGAATAAAGCTATAAGTAGTTAGACCTATAGTTAAAACCAACACACTGTCACTAGTAGAAAAATACTACTATTAATCATATTTATACATATAAAAGCAGTCGGGATAGATACATTTATATACCTTTAGAATCGGTGCTCTGTTCCGATTTTTATTCTGGAATGATTATTGGAAACTGTTATTTTATGTTTACGTGAAACCATGACTGGGTTAAATGGCTGACTCAATTCGTTAGTTTCAGCCAGGTAGACGGTAATTGAAATCGCTCGCTAATTCCGAACAATCTGATTTCGGTTAGCAATGACTAATCACTTGCCGCTTTCAACCAAAACTAGATTTTAGAATAACATTAAATTCATTCATTTTGGAACTCTGAATTGCACGTTTATGTATATTAATTATCATGAAATTTAATGAAATCTTTTTGTGTTTTCAGCCCAATTTTTCGAGACGGCTCCTGCCACCACACCTCAGTGCTGTCCTCCGTGTCTGCCTCATACAAAGGCATAAGCGACCTAACATCACGATTCGAATTCACGTCCCGATACAACGACATCGCGCGGGACCTCGACGCGAATCTCGCCGAGGCCGACATGGAGAGTTTTAGGACTGAAGACATACACGCACTGTTGATGACCGCCAACTTGCCTCACGACACCATTATTGATGACAGAACACATGATGTGAGTAATAACCTCAGTTAAAGCTCGAAAAAGGGCGAAAAAGAACAAAATGTAAACATGATTCAGAGAGTATATACTCATTCGAACTCCATGTTCTCATTACCATAATATGAAGCAATTTGTGACATTGATGTTACGATAGTGTTCCCAATTAATATTCCCGGCGTAGCTATATTGTTTATCCATTACGTTGTGCAAGCGATAAGTGTACGTTCGAACAATTATTAGTCAGTTGAGCAACGATTGTAAAACATTTAAAAGTTAAGAATAACTAACAGGGCATCTATAATTTTCTAATTGCATTTATTAATGCATCACCTTATT
Organism: Craniophora ligustri; assembly: GCA_905163465.1. Lineage (NCBI taxonomy): Eukaryota > Metazoa > Arthropoda > Insecta > Lepidoptera > Noctuidae > Craniophora > Craniophora ligustri. Next base: position 7,439,720 of record LR990965.1, on the reverse strand, counting down.
AGATCCTGAATAATTTTTTTTGTAGGTAATATTAGTGCCCGGACAATTACGTTCCAAAATCAATCATTATTTAACTCACTGTTTTATATGTATACATATAATCAATGCTAACTTGGGTCGTGGGAAGATTACAGGTTAGGGTGTGATTTTGGCATTAAGTATACTAAAAATCCCATATACTTATTAGGCAGATAAGAATGTTATTTTCGTTTACGTTAAATTACATAAAAAAGACAATAAAACGGAATACGTATTAAGTTCGCCAAGTTATTACGCATATCTACTCGGTTATTCAAAAAACACTGTGCCAAAGACAAACTCCATAAGAAACTGATAATAATAATATTTAATTAGTCATTAAAATATATTCGCTGTAACGAGAACTGACGCGATGACAAAAATACCCCTAAGACAGAAATAATAAGCCTAGTGTCAGCACAGACACCACTTTTAATTAGAGTTCCGCTCACTCATAAAAAAGAAAGAGATTCAAGTTGAGCGAGCATGCCTTTTCTTTTGCTGCAATAAATCACAAGATTTCTCCGTAATCACATAGACTCAAATAATCCTGCATGAATCAGAGATCATTCTTGGAATAACAATTGCCAAAATATCATATCGTTATCGATTCGACCACAAAAAAAACTCCAATAAATGCAAAAAAGACCTGTACAGCTGTCAAACGTGATCTGACGTTAGGTAATATTGAAATCGAACACATGTTTTTGTTTTTTTTTTCGGTCGTATTTGTTTGACAGCCTGTTAAAGATTTTTTAGGCTCAAACTAGATTTTTTTGTAATGTAAATGATATTTAGTCAATTGTAAAACGAAGGCGGCTGGAATATCAGCTTTAAACTTTCTACAAATCCCGCTTTCAAACTTTCCAAAATACGAATAATCCGAAATACTTACCTACTTAGTCCTTTTCTCAAAGATCAAGGCACGTTGTGTAATTATACAGATCAAGGATTTTAGTAAGCAGTTAACGTAATCTTAAGCCGTGTAATTTAAAACTAAAATCGTCTCGAAAATATACTTACTGCGGTTTTGAAGGCAGCTGTGAATTCATTAACTTGTCGTGTTGCAATGATAAAGTCATAAAAGGACAAGCTTCGAGAGGTGAACATAATGAATAAAGTTTATTTTTATTTTCATATTATGTATATATTTACATTTTAAATTAAACAATAATGATCTTATCTTTCACCTGACACCAGAGTTTTGTAATCACAGGTGCATTTTGCTCACATTTATTTTGTTTTTATAAACCTAATGAAAATGATTAGTAATACATTCGATATATATTAAATCTTGTACGATCTAAGAATTTACTTCTCCTAAAAATGTTCAGCAACCATCTTTAGATTGACAGTTTTGGAGGATAATTAGGCATATAATCCTCATATACCCTACACGTAGGAATACAAAATATAGTGGTTGTTTTATAAATTAGACTTAAGACTATGAAGGATGTGAATTGCCAGATGTAAAACACAGACAGGGTAAAAAATCCTCATCTTTCAGACTCTGGATCTTACATACAGACAAGGAAATTTAACTCGGTATCGTGCTGTACTCACTTGTAAGAGTGATAGCGTGATAGTTTGTTCTCTACTTTACCCATACAACACGCCTTACATTTTTAGCCTATCTTCTCTTCCAAAGTGTTCCAGGATACATTGCTTTCTACTTTACCGATTTCTTATAATTACGCGAATTACCATACGTTAAAAAAATAAAGATTTTTCAGATTTTATCGTGCTATATATGTATATATCCATGTCTAACAAATGTCTTCATCTGCCCGTAACCGTGGATCGGGATAAAATAATATGTAAATAAAATCGGTAAAAAGTATAGTTATTTGAATCTAGAATGCTGTGTCATACACTTTACATACCAGTAAAAGACAGAAAACTCTATTGAGGCACTTATCCTACACTAAGTAATATTTGAGAATTTGGCTGTCAAACAATGAAAAATAGATTTCATATGAATCTATTTTAGTTAGGTCAATGAAATGAATTTCATAGAGTAAAATATACAAGCAAGACATCCTAAAACTAAGAATAATAAAAACATGGCCTCTAGTTTTACATCTTGGTTACAGTTTAAATCACCAATCTTAATAAACATAAAGAAGGGCTAATTTGTTCTGCTACGCTACATTTTATTAATTACTCTACTCCTTTTGACTTCACAGTGAATATAATTGCTGGTAAAAGCCATGACTCGAGTAACAGAAGCTTCTCAGAAGTAACGTACAAATCAATTTGCTAGTCTTAGAAGTAATTTAAGGCCGTATAACCTCTGAGTGAACCTATTTACAGAAGACGGAAGCTATGGCGATGAAATCGACCGTTTATGTTCATGAAACGTTAGTTGCACATATGCAGTGTTGTAATGACTTGCAATATGGCTGGTGCAACAGCAAATGTTACTCTTGTTTCTATATTTATTGTGAAAGATACATTGATAATAAAAGTTCCGGTTTAAAAAAAAAATACCCCTCATAAGTTACGCCTGAGGGTCTCGTGGCTAAGTAATAATAACCACTTTAATAAATCTGCCCCTGCCAAGGTCAATCTATGGCTGGGTGACCATTTTTAAACATATTATTCTGTCCCCTCCATGCGCCGGTGAGTACGTCAATCCATCAGTCCCGGCTGTAATATGAATACCTATAGCAATAATCAGTTTACTCATGCAATATCCCTTAGGATATCGGCATCAGGGTTTTGGAGGTATGATTGCAGTAGCCAAAGTTGGTAGACTGTAAATCAACCCTAAAATATTTAGGAAAAGGCTCCGAAACTAATATTTAATAAACGTTCATTTGCAATAATCTATTCTACTGTTTATTTTTTCTAATAACCTGTTTGCCACAATCATTCAGTTATTCCCTATGACTAACTTTTTTATTTATTTATGTACATACAATTTTGTATTTCCTGGATCCATTCTATATAATTTATGTATGTTTATTTTTTCAGTTGATTTTAACCTTATTTATTTTGTGGATGACGTGTTATGGTGTATTGCAGAGTAATCCCCATGGTGAGATGTTCGCGAGCATCTCTAGCTCTCTCATGGAAAGATTTCGATTCGACAGCAGTGTCAGTGCCGACAGTAGTTTCCAGGTTCGCCTTACATTGCTGTTCAATGTTTCATTTCATTCATCTTTTTGAAAACTGCAAATGCTTAAGGAGTTTATTCATTTCATTTTGAACACTTTCGCTAAGCACTTGCTATTGCAATTAACTCTGCAAGCACAAACATCACTGCAGTCTCTACAAAGAATATATATAATTGTAACTAGTCAACGCCATCTAGCGCGTGAAATAGTGGCAAAATGAAACAAACTTTTTCTAAATTAGATATCGCGATAATGCTCTAAGTAGTTGAACTTCATATAACTTATTTTAAAATTTTATATTTCTAGTTTTTTTTTAATATTACACAATTAAGAAGTTAGATATGTATCTACTAATTAATATAGCTAATTTCTAATGATTCTATTTAATCATAATCTTATATCCGTCTAATAATTACGAAAACATACTTTTCAAACTTTTATATTACCCAAATTGCAACAGGATCCATTTCTAAAACCACAATTACTAAACTACTACCTCACTTACTAAAGCAATTTATTGTTAAAAATAATTAATAGATTACAAAAAATTGTGTAGATAATATACCTAAATTAAGAACATTTGATTATTTTCATTTCGGTTGTCTATACATTAATTAGTTATTTTCTTTTTGGATAATTAAAAACCAGCACACCAGCCAATTAACAGTTTAATTGAATATTATATGTATCTCTAGAGTACGCAACTTACGCACACATTAAAACAATACTTGGAAAGTCCAGACGCTTGGCTAGCATTCACAACTAGTAGGTACCTATTTCTCATAGTGTGAAGTGCGTTGGTCCCACGGGATGTGCCAGTAGTAAAGACGGAATAAGACCGACACTATTGTGTGTGTGACTAAACACACACACTGATACTCTTATAGTAACTACACGCTGAATTGCGTCAATCAGTTTAACCACGCTCGTTATTCCCCCAGTCATAGTCTTTCCCTCTGCGGCTGCATATGTGTGTGTGCGCTATATTTAATCATCCTTGTGTGTGGCCCTGTTCATACAGCGACCATGTGTGTGAGTTGCCAATGAAGTCTATTCTCTAGGCCAGCTGTGCTCAAACTATTCACGAAGTACAGTTTATCGCTTATTGTTGAAATATTTCCCAATTCATAAGGGTTTAAACAAAATAAACGAAACGCAGTATTCTGTTCCGTACTATTTGAAACCTTGGATCCTGCTAATAGAATGTGCTAACCAATAATTACTGCACGGCTAATGAGCATCTGTTGCCCTCATTAATCTTCGTTTAGCGTGTGCTGCGTTTTGATAACAGTTACGTACAACGCTCTGGATCGACAGGACGCGCGTTTTATTGAATGCTCGTATAGTTTGAGAAACACATGTAGTGGCTAATATTAAAATTAATATCCCGCTGCCCCAGTCGCGCCCAGGGCTCTCGGGAGTGCTGTACTGTGTACATTTTCTTGAAATGAATTCAATCACATGTTGCTTTACCAATAAGTGTGATAGTTCAGGGAACCTAATAGATAATTATGTTTGTGTTAGATAACGCATTACAGCGGACATTGTTGACTTATTGATTTCGATAGTGTGTATAGCATGATGGCAGTGACAGTTTGCTACAAGTAGCTGGTGAATTATTTAGTTGTGTAGTGATCCCGTTCTATTAGAGACACTGGGAATAGAACATACTGTTGTTAAAAATGGGTGTGAAGGAGTATGATTGGGATTCTTACAATGGATATTATTCAGTGAGTTTATAGCTTTAATTTATTATTTGTTTATCTTCTGTACCAATACTTGTAATTAGACCACCTACGATGTTCTTTAATTAGATTTCTAAGTAGAAATCTTTATTTTTATCTATAGATTATGGGAATACAGAGCATAATATCGTTTATACAATGACAGTATTGTCAATTTTATGAATACTCTTATCATTAATTACATCATCACCTCGCATACAAAGGACACTAACAAAATTCCACAACTACTTCTATAATAAAGATATCCTTAATTTCTATAATATAAATATATTGTACTTATATTTATAGGCGCTTACAGCTTACTACTCTTCTTATTTCACTACCCGCAATAAGTTTAGATCAACGAACATTTTGCAGTACCTACCCATTGTATTGCAATAAAATATGTGAAACAATATAATTGTTATGAGCGCTTGTTTGATTTGTGACCTCATTTGTAGCAGGAAAAGGAATTAAATTGATGATAAAGCTTGCAACGGCAGCCATGTTGTTTGTCACTTTAAACGTCCCGCTCTGACTGTACCTACCACAGATGCGTGGGGCGTGTCATGGAAAAATAATGGGCCGATTTTAACATACTTTCATCTTACTATGAGAACAAAACTTACTCTTATAATATGGCTGTTATTTACAGGATACTCACTTAAAACGTCCAACATTGGACTTTAGTCACATCTGGTCACAATATTAACACTAAAAGTTATCCGGAAGATCGGGATGTGAATGTACAGACGCCTCTGTATTTATAATGATAACAATAAATAGATACCTCTTATTAACGCTCATTAAATCACCATTAGGTACCACTTGTTAAACATCCACATCTGAATGAAGACCTAAAATGGGGAACATTAAGGGTTTCTACAACCTAATCTCGTCGATCTAATTTTGTTTCATGTGACATTGTATATAACATGATATTGTATTTTATTTGATACAAAAATCTTTCATTGACTCAAGATAATACATAAACATTTTGAAAGTCGTACAAATTCTCAAAGAACTACGAGTACTTATACATCTAAATGATAGTATTGATAATGGACATTGTACCTGTAAGTAACTGCAGCCCATTATTTTTAGCCGCGACTTGCATCCGCGTCGGTTATAACTACCTACACGTAAATGTTTATGTTCCAACTAACACGCGTTACAGTTTCGAAATCTTCTGAGAACATTCACATGCTGTGAGCAGCATGTTGCTTTGAATGCGTTATAAACGTTCTGTATTATATTTGTGTTACTTTTGTCCATAGCCAATATCATTTTAGGGTGAACGCCATCATTATTTTTTGTATGTAAATAATGTGTACTTATACTGTTTCGACTGCCAATCAAATAGGGTTCCTAGTTTATACAGTTTCTTTTTAAAGAACGAGCATACACATATCATAGTGTAGATATAGTAATAACGTGCAATTACAATTTATAACATTATTCCAATAGGGTGAAGAATCCGTCGGTTCGATCAACACAATGTCGATATGCAAATCAGAACTATTGTTCTCCCCCGTAAAAGAGGGTGTGCATGGCGTTCACTTCAGTGTGGACAGCCTCGACTGCGAGCTGCCCTCTGAGCAGGATCTCATACTTACCTGCCAAGCCAACAAGGACAACTACACCATAGCCTTTGAGGGCAGTCTCACCACATACTCTGAGGACAGTGAGTGCGTTGAACCAGCCGTCAATCAAAGACATGGTACGAAACTTTGATTTCCTTTCCTTAACTACTGATGCATACCGCTACAATGATATGTATAATGTTTACACAAAGTTTACAATGACGCTAATACATATACGCACCTGTACTGATTTACTGCAGTGTTTTTCTAATTACTCATGATAACTTGCCAACTCATGCTCTCAATATTTTTTCAGACAAATTGGGCGAGGAAGAAATATTAATTTTAGATAACGATGAAAGAACGCGCAGGAATTTAGAATTATTAGAGAGATGTAAGAAATTAACTAATAAGCTAACGACGTCTATGGCTAGGAGCGATTTAGGATTAACTACTTGGAGTAAGCTTAAGAAACAAACCAGTCAATCACCCTTAAGGAGGTAAATTACAGAGATTTTTATACATCCGTGATTATAAATTTTGAAATATTAAATATTTAACTGTGTAATTATATGTAATCAATATACAATATTTTAGGCACCCATCTGGAAATAATAATGAAGGTTCAAATGAAGCGACTGATGTAACAGATGACAACATGAGCAATTCAGTTATTAAAAGCCAAAGTTTGCCAAATCTGTATAGGAGGAGACTTATGAATAGTTCCATAAATTCGGCTGCTCTGAGTAATTCAACGGTACGTTGTATAGACGATTGCCAAGATTTTCATACAGCACCTAATTCCATGTTTATATTTATTAAAACAATATATTTTATCCACAGGTCGATTCTTTCACCGTCAATCAGAGACTAATAGGCACTTCTACCTGTATAAAAGTTTATGATGTATCACAACATCGGTCCACACAAGGTAGTCAACACTCGGAACCTATGAGCACATCTTCAACAGAAAATCAAACGTCATCAGATAAGAGTCAACCAAAACAAACATTTAGCTTAGTAAAGTTATTTATGAAGCAGAAAAGTATGAGTAACGATGGAATCGTTAGCATGGACCAGTTAGATAGATCGGAGTGCTGGCCCTCTAGCTCTGGAGGAGAAAGCGGAGAATCTATGGGCGAACAAAAATTAAACGATTCAAAAACAGCTATCTCTGAGCGACCACAAATTGAATTGCCTTGTACTGCCGTAGAGGAAGTTTCATCAATCGTCTACGAAGAGATACCAACTTCTTATCCTAATAGAGTATACGATGAAGTTTTAATTGAAGAAGAAGAAACAGGTGATGGAGCTAAATTGAGTGACAGTGAAACTAACCTGTATGCCACAGTAAACAAACCACACATTAAAAGAACTAATCTAAATGTTTTGAACAGTCCCTCTAGAATGAGAAGCACCAAAAAATCATGTTCTTCTCAATCTTCTGCCACTAGTGTTAGTATTTCGAGCTGTTCTGAATCAGATGGAACCCAAATCACCCGAATGAATAGGCTTTTACATCGTGAGCCATGTGATCATAAATCAACATCAACTCACCTTGGAGCAGACACTATAGATAAAAGTATACAAACATCTAGCATGCAGGTATCTACAATGTCTCAAAGAGAACTATTTAAAGTTGTCGAACCATCATTTCTAGAAAAACTAAAAGAAGGAGATTGTGAGAAGCCTGTTTTTGTATTATATCCTAACTATACTCTGCCAGATATCAGTTTCCTGAATGGAAGGCCAAATATATATTTAAATCCACTAAAAATTAATGTTTCACCTAGGTCGAGCGAAAGCAAAAGAAATAGGCTACAAGTTAAAGGTAAACGACCTTTTTCGTGCAACGATCTTGAAATGTTAAAGAAAAAAGGGCTTAGTCATATAAAAGACTGGGACTCATTGAACTTTTTATTGCCAATGGAGTGCAGGCAATTACTATCTGAGGTACCTGAACTTATGCAACACATGAAAGAAAGAGACAGTACGCTGAAGTGTGGAGATAAGTACTGTAATGCCTCGCCTTCTTCTAAATCTAAAAATAGACCAATGAGCTGTGATTGCAATAATTTGGCAGGCAATACTACAGCAGTATCTTCTAGCTCGAGCACAGCTACTCAGCCCTCTTCGGGTTACCGTGGTTCATCCACAATGCTCACAGATTCTTCAGCACAAAACAGCCCTGCGCCAGCTGGAAATTTCAATCCTCTGTTTGTTTATCGCTACGATAGCGCCACAAGCTCAGAAGCGAGTGGTGTTAATAACGACGGACAGAGAGTAAATCCCAGTATTCCAAAACGATCACTCTCATTAGCAGATCAAAATCGCATTCTTAAACAGGGAGAGTTAGCACCTCCAAGGCCACCATTACCAAAGAGCATATTACGTAAGTCATTGGATAAAACCCGTAAATCAAGCACACACACTAAACGATATAGTATGTTCGAAATGGATGATCTTATTCAAGATCCTATAGCTTGTATGACAGCAGCGACAGAACATAAAACTAAAAGGAGATCTTTACAAGAACCATATTACCTACAGACTCAAAATGTAGACTACAGAAAGAATAATGATTTAGCTGCTAAAAGATTATCACAACAATTCCTCGATGCAGCCGAAAAGGACGCTGATTATAACGAGTATTATCCAGACGAAGGAGTTGGAACAGAGAGCAGCTTAGAATCCGGAAAATCAAATGAATTAAAGTTCCATAGGCCACATACTCCACCGTTGCCTAAACCCCGAACAAAGAAAATGGAATATGCCGAATTCCCACCCCCTGGCGCACTTATCAGTAGTGCTGATTTACAACAACTTGAAGAGTTTTTGAAACACAGTGGATTCAACTGTCTAAATATGGATGAGTGGGATCAAAATCAAGTTCAAAAGGTAAGAAACCAGGTGACCAAATTTCTCCAGTTGAAGCGATCACAGGAGGAGAACCAAAGGTCCACAGATTCAAGCGGCAGTAGTTGTAATAGTAAGAAGTCAGTGAGTTTTGCACAGAAGTCTGAGGTTACGAAGACTGATAGTCAACAGACTCAGTTAAAACCTATGGAAGAGATAAAAGGTGGCAGTCTTACGACGCCACCTAACTCGCCCAACATTTCTGCTGTAATAGCGCAGAGGCTTTATCAGGTAACATTTCGTTTGCTTATGCTATTCCTGCTCACTCACATCATTGCCCGTTAATTTCTGTGAGTATCTTTGGTTCTTTATTTGCTCTTATGTATTTCTTTTATGTTCCCACATATTTATTATTTATTATCTGCTTGTGGATGTGCTATTATTTAATACTGTAGCATTTTGTTTACTTTACATACATGTTTTTCTTTGCAAGTTGCAAAAGTTACCTGCGCTTGTCACTCATTAACTACTAGTAACATAAATGGAAATGATTTAACTATTTTTAGAATGGTAAATATTAGTTAACGCTCTGACATTCTAGGGTAAGAACCTAGCAGAAATACCAATATGTGAAGAAGCTGAAGTAAGCCCTGATGAATTTGGAAGTCCTATCCACCATGACACGAGAGTGAAATATGATATCATTGATGTGTCACAGAAGAGAGGTAATTCTATAATTGTTAATCCATCCTTATTAATAATCTCAATGGCGCTATTGATTTAAAAAAAAACATATGATATTTATTACAGCCCTGGTTTCAAACGTGACCGATGCTGTGGAAATGTTAATTCAACATTTCTCATCTGCTACGGATCAAGCAGAGTTAGCCTTCCTAGGAGACTCTAAAGAATCCCCGGCCTGTGCAAAAATAGCACTAAATGCACTGTGTCCAGCTTTGTACGCGATATTCAGGGACGGACTGAAAGAAAATATAGAAACATCTTTTGGGGCTGTGAATAATTCCGTTTGGCAAATGGTTGAAGCTACGGCAAGACAAGGTAAATAAAGAAATATCATAATTTCCGATATTTTCTATCCGATATTTATATACTATTCTGATCTAATTTCTCTGATACATCTATTTTAAATTTTAGGCCCGATTACAAAATCCCTCAACGAGTTGGTACTAAGAATTAACAGTGAAGATGCCGTTACTGAAGGACTGGTGAAATTCAATGCTTTTATCCTTGGATTGTTAAAGTAAGTAGGAAAAAAGAGGATTACAGTTGAGATGACAGTTTATTTTTTGTACGGGTTTATAAAATCCTAATTTCCTTTCAGTGCGCAGTCTGTGGATGCTTGGGTTTCATATGTACGTACTAGGGAATCCGTACTAGCGAAACATTACAGTCCTGATTCTCTGATCCTTGCCGGCTGCGTGGGAGAACCGCGATGCCGAGCTCTACTAGATACTTTGTTGGCCAGCCTAGAACCCCTGAAGCTCCTGCCTTTCTCTATGGACCTTATGTTTGAAATGCGTGAACTCCACAGAAGTTTCAAGAAGATTGAAAGCGACATGCGTGCTGCTAGTCGAGTAAGTTTAGATGATATCCACGAAACTAATACCTAACTACTTTCCATACTATAAGAGCTGACACTGAATGCTACTTTCCCATGAAATATACGTAATCAATATTCCGTGTCTTTCGTGTTCCAAAACCACTATCGCATACTATCAAACAGCCGCCTGCCGGAGCAACATCGCTTTATTTGCATTTTATTGTTTACTGCATGTGCTTAAATCACAGTTCACGGCGTACGAACGCGATATTTTACCATTTACTTTCGTGCACAGCTTACATAAAATGCAAATAAAGGTATGGCCGAGCAATCGAACTCGATCAATGACCTTGTCAAGGACATTTAACTTGTACTAAACTAACATTGAATGGCATGATGCATGATGCTAAAAAGAATTTGGTGTATTTAACAGCCTACTTCGATTAACACTCCACCACTAACACTGAACCAGCGGAATTTGCTGAAGCTGGTGCGTTCGATGCAGTCGAGCGGTCTCTCCAGCGACGATTGTCAAACTAGTGTCATAATGAGACACAAAGAGCCCAAAAACAAAGAACCATCGACACCTGATCTGCTGAATGATTCGGCCAATATAAAGACTACCGTTGAAAAGAATAGGCCACGCTCGTGTGTCAATCCAACACCGATTGGTTATGATATTTGTCCGAATAACAGCAGAATAGAGATGGAAACAAACCGCAGATGGTCTGGGGTTCACTTAGGCTCCAAATTAATGCAGGCGTTCGATAGGCTTGTATTTGACGACAGCGATGATTACACAGATAGCCTAGAAAATAATAAGCCTCCCTCCGCTAAACCGTCCAGCAATGAAGTGAAGGTAACTCGGCGGTGCTTTGTGTGGACATTACTTTTATGTGCTTTGATAAAGATTTTGTTGCGGTCTACGTTGTTATTAACATACATTTTGTTTTAGTACCTTGCTTTTAACTGCTTCTAACATTCATTTTGTGTGCTTTCTTTTGTTTTGTTATTCATGTGAGTAAATGGCAATTTTGGCAATGTTTGTGTTCTCGTTATGTTATTAGGTACTCGTGTTCATAGTAATTTTATTCTTCATATTTTAAATTATAATCTATGCAGATAGATAGTCCATCGAAAGTGGTCCTAGTTCTGTTTAACCCTTGCATCTTTTTCTTGATCCAAGTTTCTAGTTAGTAAATGATCTACTATTAGAGGTTCCCGACATTAGTTCTGGTAAAAATGTAATTGCAATTTTATGACAAAAGTTGTGCGATTTATTCAGCTGGAGTGCAGCGGGGAAGAACATTGGCGGCCAGGGTCTGCCAGCAGTGGCGCTAGTGGCAACACTGGTAACGGCAGCGGCAACTCTGGCGGCAAGTTCCGACGTCTACAGCTCAAGTGGGAAATGCTTAGCAATGCCGAAAGCCCATCCACTCCATCAGGTTTGTAAACACTTTTAAGCCCTCTATAATTCTATGCGTGTGTAGTTATTATTATTCCCAGAATTTACTTCAATAACACATTTAAAATGAAGCCACTCAAAAGTCACTAATTTTCGGTATCTAATTGAGATAGTTTATTTCATTTGTTCTAGTTAAACAAAATATATTACTGAATGAAACGAAAATCAAGCTAAATTGGTATCAAAATCCTAGAATTGTAGAACGTCGATAGTAGATTGAACATATACACCGCCCAATCAACGTATCATCACCATGTAAATCTCGCAAATTGTTGTAATGTATACATCCGCAGGTAAAACGCGGAATAAATTGGCAATACTGCTATAAAAACAGTTACTATATATTTTCGTGAGAACAAACAACAGCTGTGTAATCTGTGCATCGGATAACTGACGTCATGTAAACACTTTACAGTTCTCATGACTGTGAATTTCGATTTACTATAGGTACTTTATACCTCCTCTAATTTACGCCATTTATATCCTAAATGGCAATTCATTGTTACTGAAGTAGCATACATATTTTTAATAATGGGTTGGTCTAGTATTAGATTGGTAAAGAGTTTTGTGAATCCCTTTGACAAACAGTTTTTCAAGATTTCAAAAACTATCAATTTCTCATTCATATGTTTCTTGGAAACTAGATCTGTATCCAGCTAGGCAAGCTCTGTTACTTTGAGACTAGTAAAGAACTGCATCGGTAAATGTCATGTACCTACATCATTTATTTTTAAATATCCAGGAGAGACGTCCCCGGCAGCGGCGCGTGGCTCGAAGATTCCCCGGCCGGTGTCATCGCCTGTGCGGCCGGTGGCACCAGCGCTGCAATCCCCAGCCAAAAATACCTCCCATCGGTAATATCACTACAATTACTCTTTTTTTTTTTGTTGCAGAAACTTTTTCTAAATTTATTGGCCGATAAATAGAATACCTATTCTACATTTTTGGGAGCTCATACATGTTCGAAAAATATACAAGCCAATGATTATAGCGAAAAAATATTGTTTAAATTTTATCACAGACGCAGACAATGACGAATAAATTGCAGAAGCCATTGTGCCAATATTCCCTCTGGATGTATTTACAGTTATCTGTCATTGTAACTGCTCAGTGTCTTCCTGGGTCAGAATAAATTTCACGTTTCCTGTTTACCCATGATAATCATTTGTAGAACAATATTGGATATCATTCGGCATTGCATTTTACACTAATAAACAGACTAAACTCTACACCCACTTACTGATGGCATTTAAGGTTTTATGCGAGCTAACGACTAAATTATTCAACTGTAACTACTAGTAAATTACCTAAACGAACCCTAAATATCAGTTAATACCCAAGATACAATGGAACAGCCTCTAAAGGAGTTTTATTACAAACAGGGGCATTCCAGTACCAGTCCGCAAAGGAACTTCACCCACTTCATCGACGCCCAGACCTTCTACAGCCCGCGGCACGGCTACCAAGAAACCACCGCAAGCTGCTAACAGGTATTTTTGAACTAACCAATACTATACGCACACAGTAGACTCTTTTAAATCTTTATTGCAGAATCCCCTTTGACATACATAACTAAGGGATGCCAGGAATGTTGCTGCAATACTGTTTGCCAAACCTGCAACGGATAATATTTCGACACTCAGGAAAACAAAACGTCCAAATATATTTTTATCAGATGACGAAAAATTTCAGCTTATAATAAAATGTTCTTGCATAAAAGCTATATTTAATTTCTATTGAGCACATAATTTTATTTAGTTCTGCTATTATTTCAAGGCTATGTGGGATAACACAGGTGGCGGAATTTCTATTTCTATTTTATTGAGCCATTGAAAATATATATTACTTTTATTTTATTTGTTTACGCCTTTATATATTTGTGTCCAGCACCGCAATATTAGTATGCTTATTATGCACAATATCTACAGAGTAATACCTGAGACGACAGCGAAGAGACCCAACGTGAAACCGCGAGTGCAAAACGTAGCAGTTTGTAACAATACAAATGTTAAGAGAACACCGTATGTACTAGATGGGAATAGCTTTCAACTAACATAGTTATTAAAAACTCAATGTTAACAGCATGTGCAAAAGGAAAATAACAATAAACAACTCATACTCCAGCTCATAAGCTCATATTTTAGGACCCATAACTAAATAATCCGTGGTGCCTGGCAACTGGGCTTAACCCAGTTGTAAACATCTACTCTTATGTCAATGACATGTAAACTCTATTCTGTCTGTCGCTTGGTAAGGAGGGAAGTGGAAAACTGTTATTTTCTTACTCCTCCGATTTAATTTCATGATTAATTTCGCTGCGGGTTCCAAGACAGTTAATATCATTCCCCTGGGACACGTCGAGCTTCATTGTCTCGACGATATTTTGGATGGTTACTATTGTTGATCCTGGCTTACAGGAGTTGCAGTATTAGGGACTTAGGGTGGTGGGCACGTCCCATTAAAATAATACATAGATGTATCTTAACACTTACATAACAGTTCTACTACATGAACTAATCTGAGGATGATATTATGCATACGTATTGAAAGAAAAAAAAATCCGTACTGAAAAAATAAATGAAAATATTCATTGTTTTATAATTTTCCTATACCTAGGTATATTGGGAAACTTAACCGCATCTTGTACTTTAAATCAAATCTCAAAACATATCATTCTCCTCGTATACCCGTATCATTTTGTAATTTACAAAATGATACGGGTATACGCCATAACTCGCCATAACTTTCAAAATAAACTTAATTCATTTGTAGTTTATCAAAAGAAAAACAATCACACAGGTCTCACTCGATTTTATCCTTGGTTATTGCATAGTTGTATTTTATTTTTGATCGCTGTACAACATGTGCACAGGACGTCACGTGTGGACGGCGCCGGTCATGGCGGGGCAGCTCCCAGGCCGTCGTCCTTACCATACGGCCGCACGCCGCCGCCAGCCGCGCCGCGCCGCGCTGCGTCCTCGTCAGCTGCACGCGCGCAGCACTCCAACACACAGCAAAAGCACAAGTAAGCTTGGTTGCGAACTTATGAAATAAGAAATGAAGTCAATAACAATTAATGTTTCATCATCAGCTAAAAGACTCAGAGCTAAATAAAGGCAGCTCCCGTTTTTTTAAAAATCTCACAATTAAAAACCGGGCTGCAAATAATATTTTGTCTTATGCAAGTAGCATCTTTCAATAAAAGTAAAATATTCTCTAAAAGGATTAAATATCTTCTTAATCGGTTTATGGTATATTTTCAGGTACGTCAGGACCCTGTGGCATCGGTTGCCTTCAGATTCAGGGCACCTTGCATTCAATGAAGGTGAACGCCTCAGACTTATATTAGAGGTAGATGATCAGTACTTGTTGTGTTGTCGCGGCGAACAGAAAGGGCTCGTTCCTCGAGACGCCGTGCTGCTAGAGGATTTCTGATATTGGCAGCCCTAGCACGACTGGCAGCCATGTTGGCGCCCGTTACGTTTGAACAGCAAAAAATAAAAGAATATCACATTTCGAGGTATACTTTCGATCAATTCGGGATTTTATAACAAATTTACGTTAGCAAATGCATAAATTCATTATAATTTATTCCCATGTAATCGAAAATATACTATATACGAAATGGTTGAAACATGTGCAATAGGTTTTGAAGTGAGAATTCAATGTGAAACTGAAATGCTAAGTATCGTCTGAGAAAGTGATTAAACTTTTCTGTAGTTTGATTCGGTATGTGCAAATGTATGTGATCGTGAATTGGTGAACTATGCTGTTCAAAGACTATGTGAATATACTTGTAATGTAATTCTATATTTCATACTCTACTCCACTCGTTTGGAGCGCTATTTTTATGTCTTACTTATTATTTTAAATTATTTAATTTTAATATTGCCTGACTCAGCAATATTCATTACTTCTTTGCAGAATCTTAACATCATTAAATATCTCTCACATTTCTAATTATTGTAGTAAATTCTAGTCTTACGTTATAAGGCACGACAAGGTCTTGGACTGTATATAAATTTATTTTAAGTAACACAAATTGTGGGAATATTTACTGGGAATGACATCGTGTAATGAAAAATCTTGGATGACGCATAAACAGTAAATATTTATCTCAATAATATGTGATATATAGAATACTATTTACTTTTATGATAGGAACAAAATCTCATACCTTAGGGACAAACTCCATCGTATCCTTAAATCATAGAAACTCATGACTGCTGAGAGAAAGACGCTTCAATGTACTTTGGTGTTTAGATAAATTACGTAAATGTGAATTTGATGTCTAAAATTACCCATTGATATTAACAATATATGTATAATATACTTAATACTACCTATTGGTATTAGTGGTAAAACATGGTAGGTATAACTTAAAGGAAAATTTTATAATACTTTGGTAACTAAGTACTTCGGTGTTACATTTGAATGTTTCACTTAGGTTTTAAACATTAGGTACGGCGGGTCTGAATAATATTAACAAACTTTTTACAGAAAACCTATCGGCAGATTGTGTTAACAATTTTGGCTCAACTAACAGCATGTATCCTGTCCTAATAACCACCTTCCTTAGCGATCTGTGGTGACTGGGAAACAACAGTTGGCAGGTGTAGGTTAATTAACTCTTGTACAAAGCTAACTGCATGGCCTTTCCTGACACTTCCTTTCCTCAAGCTAGCCTACACTTTCAAGATCAAGCACAAGACAGTTTATAATAGGGTGTTGGTACATAACTCCAGGTGTAATTAACTGCATGCGCCTCTCCTTATCACACATCCCAAGCCCAGCACACTCGAGTTTCAATTAAATATTCATTCATAGCAGTGCCGTACCAAAGTTTATGGTAATAATTAGTAGTATTCAATCAATTATGATATCGATACCTTTTGGTATTAACGATGAGTTTGTCATTAAAAACAAATATCTGCTTAACAGTCGCGAATATTATTGTGATATAATGGTCATATCACGCTATTATGATGCGGAGAGAAATGATATTTTTGGTATGTAATGTATTTTATTGCTCAAGTTGGATGCGCAACATTTTCGGATGATATGATTGATATTAATATTCGAGACGTAATACTCTAATATAATTATACCTATGATACAATTCAGTATTTGTTTCGTGTAAAGTAATTGTACATACATAATATTATCAAGTTATTCTTAGTAGTGATTTTAGAGGTCAAAATTTGTAACAAAACTTTTGAATGCACGATACAGTTCCTCTCGTAGTCCGTCGTGCTATCGAGTCACAAGATTGGTGAAAATGTAGTCGATATACTCGTAGTGAGCAAAATTATTATAACTTTGTGTATAAACGTGGTGTCTTTCTCTAGGCAGTCGTGGTCTATCGACTCTTGCCAACTACGTCCAGTAAACAAGATGTAAGAGGCTAGACGATAATCTCATTAACTAGAGTGGACGTAAGTTGACACAAATTAGAACTGTACAATAGAAATAATCTATACAATAATTAGGCTAAAGATGTTATCTAAATTATAGTTGAATTATTTAGATGATCGCAACCTCCACGCTGTGAGAACGGCGAGCGTTTGTAAAATACACATTTCATTACAGTGTTAGGATTAATTCGCGCTTTGTGACTGAATGATGTGTTGTGGCCTTTGTATGTAATTAAAGTTATTTAGTGTTACTGTGTCGTGTGTGTGCGCTTGTTGCATCAGTCGAAGTATTCATTGTATCGTCTACTTAACATTAAATAGCATGGGGAATGCTTCCACAAATTATTTATTATAGTATCTCCTAACTAGCCGTTAAAGTATTAGTCGAACAAACATGCCTTAAAATAATCAAAAGTAACGTATCTATTGGTGGGGCAGAACGTAGAGAGGTTCGCTTCGCGACAGCTTAAACAAGTAATCGCTTCGCAGTTAGTACCCATCTCTTTGCAGTACATAGAGGAGTTTGTTAGTTGTAAGTTTTTATCAACAGTTTGTATTATTGAATGATGTTGAACTGGTTTTTTTATAAAATGACATCCTGCGCGTTCGTTTTAAGGTATTGTTGGATACATGTGGTGAGTCAGTTGTCCTTGTGGGTACAAAAGGTTAAGTTATTGTACTATTTTGTGAGTAAGATTTTTATTTATAATTTTTACGATTGGGATCAATAAGTTGAATTTTGTGTTAAAAACTTTATTTTCTTAAAAAAACGTAAAAGAAAAAGAGGCTTTCGTTATCTTACGAAATGTCAACGAACGACTGAGAAATTATTCCGAATATTATAATTAAGTTTATAACGAAAAACTAAAATAATTAAATTAGATATGTATTTTCCGGCGTGACATTATTTCATTCAGTGTATTTATATATCTATTTGTTTAAAGATATTTTTATTTGTTTTAAGTGCCATAATTTAATGAATTAACAATTGATAAATATTATTATAATGCATAACCATGTACACCAATTAAACAATATATAAAAGAAGTATTGTTTCATTGCAAATCGTATTCCTGATTTTATTCTACCTTGTTGGAACAATTGTAATTTATAATTCTGTTTTGACATTAGGGACATTTGCCTAATACATATAGGTAGGTACTAAATATACTATAGGTACTGAACACCAAAATATGTCCCAATGGACATATTTGGACAAAAAAGGTGGGTGTTAAAAGACAAAAACAGGTCCTATTTTTTACTTTTGATATTTATACATATATTTGAGGAAACATCGAACCCATTGCATCCATTAAGCAGGCATCAATTCAAACGCCGATCAGCTTTTGACAATTTCATAGAAGAAACCGAGCCCAAGGTATCGAACCCAAGACAGCAATCGCCACAAACGATGGCGATCGCTCGAACCAGTTTTGTGCCCCAAATGGTACTTATATGTTATCGAGCTTCGTTAATTGTTTGTATTAAATTTATATGGTAGGTAATAATAATAATTTTTACACAGCGCTATCTAGTTCCGTGGTAAGCAACGAGGCTTGTGTTACGGATACTAGTTGGATGATATACTTTTATCTTTTGTAAATGCATACATATAATACATAGATACATACATGACTCGGAAACAAATGTTGCTTATCACACAAACATTTGTCCCTAACGGGATTCGAACCCGGGACCCATAGCACAGCAAGCAGCGTTAACTATCGTTGAGCCAAACGGGTCGTATACGTAACATTACGTCACGCCTGTGGTTCCCGAAGGGATAAGCAGAGTTGTACTAATGTACACCCATATTTCGCCGGTAAGTTTTAGGCCCCATGTGAGGGGGGGAGAGGGGCGTATACATATATTGCCATCAACCGGTCACAAATACAAACTCAGAGCTGCTATTGAGAGTTTTATAAAAAAAACTAATAACACTGCTCGCCCTGGGAATCGAACCTAAGACCTTTTGCTCAGTAGTCGCACATACAACCACTAGATCAATGTTGTATTTTAATATATTTGACCACTTCTTAAAGATGTAGATATTATTGACTTCGTAGGTATTTCCATGGTTTTCGGACCAGCATACAACACATAACTCATCACTGGTTGCAGGAGGAATAAAAATAAAAACTCAAAGTGTGGTGTATAGTTTATTCAACATAAACTCGGACATTTAGTAACGAATCTAAAGCTGCATTCTACCTGTATCGAGCCACTGTGTCGCATCTTTTTTCTACTACCTACAACAGTGACTGTGAAACTACATAATATACGAAACGAAATATTTATAAATCATCGGGTATTATGGCGGTAAAATACCTCAATGGATTATTGAAAGGACTTCAGAAATATTTTGTGCTTACACAATACGTCATCTAACTCACTGAATCTACAAACAAGTTTTTTTCCTGATACCTAAATCCTAACATGTTTCTGTGCACGTTTGTGCGATACAAATATAGTGTGCGTCTTGTAGATCTAACATTAAGAACTCAAATTGCATGTCTTCCTACTGACATAACGACATTTATAGCCTAGGGCTTTTGCAGATTTCTTCGGCCGTGATTCTACTGCATCAATATATGGAGAAAGCTGGACGTTGCGTAATGGAGGTTCGTCTAGAGCAGGCGGAGCGTACAGGCTCGCGGGCACTCATGGGCCGAGCGACCGAAGTTCGGCGGTTCCTCTCGTTGTTGCGTATGATGAGGTCCTCATCATCCATGGTGGGGGCCCTGCGTCGCGGCGACAATGCTCGCGGAGTACGCGGAGTACGCGGCGTACGCGGCGGCGCCCGGGCCGACAGACATCTAGACTTGGGACGATCTTCCTCAGCCCATTCGTGGACGGACATGTAATATTGATCCTGTATAAACAGTTAATATTAGTATGGTACATTTTATTATATTAAAAAATCTGACACTGGAAGTTCTTTTTCACAACACTTAACCTCGAAAATCTACCTGTAGATTCTATAAAATATTGTTTCGTGTAGGAGCTGTTATCTTTCTATTCGTCATGCTGTAGGAGCGATCTCAGCCATTAGTCGCTATAAAATATTATGTATATGTATAGTCTAGGGGTCAAGAAAATTTGTATTACTTATAGTAACTAACAATGTTATAGTTTCACAATATGGAGTAAACAATGGTGATCATTGTTTTCTATATAAGCATTATGTAATATCAATTGATTGTACTGCATGTTAACACTAAATATTGCAATACAATGAGATTACATCCATGATAAATATGTGATATTGAGGTTCGACTGAAATAACTCCATGGCGGTACGACACCTGTCTCCGTCGTTTCTTTGTTGACTCCTGTTTATCAAGTACGTCTATATTTCAATTCAATTTCATTATTCGTATTACTGTTATTTAGGTACCTATAGATATCTCAATTCTAGTCTTACTCTTGTATTACTATATTACAAAATGATAAGTGATCGGCTAAGTCGAATTTCTGCTTAAAACTGTTATGTTCTAATTATTGCAATTGATACGGTGATCTACTTACGATGTTTCTAACCGTAGGTACCTGTATCTACCATTCTCTGTAGGGAAACTACAAATTACTCGTACCAGTGATTTAAATTAGGTAATTATATTTACAGATATCCATGTCCATCCATCCAAAAACATAAATAAATCTATAAAAATATTTTTATAAAATGATAACTTACCAAATCTCCAATACATGAGTCTGCCTTCGTCTATAGACAGTATAAGTGCAAGTGAGAAGTAATGGCAATAGTTGACTACAATGACAGTTGATACTACAGGTTGACTCGTGATTCTGTGAAAC
This sequence comes from Craniophora ligustri, assembly GCA_905163465.1. NCBI lineage: Eukaryota > Metazoa > Arthropoda > Insecta > Lepidoptera > Noctuidae > Craniophora > Craniophora ligustri. The sequence continues at coordinate 7,418,165 of LR990965.1, read as the reverse complement.
TAGTTATACAAATAAAACAAAGTATTAAGTGTTAAACTGTATTAAACGATTACCTAAAAGGTATACAATACGTCCTTTGTTCCGCATAAATAAATTGATAGTAATCGAGTTATATTCCTGGCTATCTATTAGTTTAGTTAACTTATATAGACACCTTACTATAAAAAGCTTGCGTGTAAATTCATTCCAAATCGTAAAATTAACGAGAAATTATTATATTATATATCATCGCCTACGCGCCTAACTTTAAACACTTTAAAAAATATAACCAAATGAGTCATACAAATGCAGAATAATATCGATTTGACAATGACAATGCAAGAAAGGTTTGTGACCCAAGCTTTAAACATCAATACACACTATCTAAACCTATTCTCTTATAATAGTTACATATAAAACATTTATATAATAATCTGGTCAGTCAATCTCGAGCCCGAACCCGTTCTCGCCACAGCAGTGTCTCGTGTAATTATTATAGAATCATTAGTCACAGTAATTATATCAAAATATAGTTGTTATTCAGCGGTAGGTAAGACCTAACGCTAATAAAATAGCGAAATAGCTGAGCATTTCTAAATGATAAACGCTGTGCCAAGAACTCCTACCTGACATCTTCACATCCCAAATTATAGTACATTAAAACAGTGCATACAAATCTATGAATGCGTAGTGGAAACAAAAAAAACACAGTGATAACAAAGCCTATTTATCTAGGAATAACACAAATAAATATACACGTTGTTGATATAATTTCATGAATTTAATTATATATTAATACCATAATATATTAACACATCACCATAAGAAAAAATGTATACCAGTGCTGCTAATGAACGTATTGCCGATAAGTGCAATATTCAAGTTGGTATCATAAAAGCACTGTTAATGGGTGTCTACTAAAATCATGCTTGCAATATCGATGCCTCGATAGTCAAGGCTACTTGCCATAATATTGTTAGATACGACAAAAAAATAGTTCTACAATACTTTTATGAATTAATTGGCACTCGTGATACATAACATTTATTGGGTTATTATAATGATGATAAAAGAAAAAATATTTAACTTATAACCAAATATTCATCAACTATAACTTCTACAAGTACAACATTCATCATAGAATATAAGGTATAATTACCATTACAAGTCAAAATTTTACTGACACACTTAGATATAACGCACTGAATATATTGTCCGAAAAGATATGCAATAAATTATTGACTTTGATTATGACAAATTTAATTATCCAATTTGTCTAAACAAACGTACCTTATTAAAGTCACTCAAACTGGATAACAATATCGAATTAAATCAACAAATATAAAAAATGTTATACAATAAGTTTGGACTCTTGATTATAAACATTAGTGTTGGTTACTGAGAAGTGGTGTGTCCTCAGTACAAGCTCTTAACACTCTTGCTGGTTCAAATTCTCGTCCGATTTCGGTGGTTCCGATGACGTTGGCAGCGGACTCTACGGTGAAAAAAGTGCGTTAATTTTCCTTTCTCAAGTGAGTTTTGAATGACACGCAAATAAAAAGAAACAAATGATTTAGATAAGTAGGTACAACAGAAAAACCAAACAAAAACAAACACGCGTTAGAAGTTTGTTAGCCACGAAAGTCAACCCCTCACAAACTAAAACCTAATGAGTTACGTACTCAATAAAATGTATACAAATATCCTGGCTGAAACAAAAAAGAATGAGTGCGAATTAAACGACCGTCACCAGAAACCAAAATTAAAAAGCGAAAACCACATAGAATTGTAAAAGGCCCGACTAGCGGCTAGAAAGGGCCTCACCTCCTGTCGGGAATGGCCGAGACTGTCTGGCAGCGGGGATTGTCCAGTCGTCTGCTTGATGTAGTCTTTATCATCAAATATTTTGATGTCGCCGCCTCCAGGTTTATGCTTAACGTTATCCATGGAGCCCACTTTACTTTGTGCTTTGAATTCCAATTTTTGATTTTCGATCTGTTCCAAAAAGTGAGTGTGCACATAAAATAAAAATACATACAATATAAATAATATAAAGATTTAAGGTTCCGTAGATCCCAGAATAAGGTAATTTATACTTCAAATTACATATGTATTTTATGTGTCATCAATTTTATCAGTCTGTCGTTTCCTTGCTATCCAAGAACAAATCAATTTAAAAATCAATTCAAAAGCGATTAGAAGAAAATTAAAAGCCAATTTAAAAAAACAATAGATATATAGTTCAACCTGCCATTTCTTGTTACTCGGCTCTTAAGGAGCGTTGCGTGATGTTAGCCTATATAATAAAGGCTTTTATGAAAATAAAGTATTTCAATAAGATCTATATACCTACTAGGACATTTTTAAAAATAGGACAATACTTGCTATTTTTAAATGAACGCTATCTTGTAGCTCCAACAACTGTTTATTTTTATTAAATTAGTATAGTTTATAATCTATAATATAATTAAATCTTATTAAGGTTAAATTAAATCGTATAAAGGTTACTTTATTAATGTGTTGTTAATTCATTTTGTTCTTAACTGAGATATAGAACTTCAATTGATTTTATTTTGTTTTACGTACCTACATTTACTTACGTCAACCAAAATAATAAATGACAAGATTTGGCCTTGAATAATGAATGATTTCTTAAGGCAAAGTACATTTTTGCACAGTACAATTAAGATTGAATTGATTAGATACAATTATCAATTACAACATAAAAATGCTATCTTGTACTAAGAAAAATATTAGTCTAGTACAAGTTGTGCACTTGTATCTATATCACTCACCTATTACAAATATTCTTAGTAATTACACATCGATGTGACTGATTATATCAAATTATGAGCATTTTTATAAATCTGATATACTGAATTTTGAATGTAAACAGACTGACGCTTATACTATCGCATTTTTAAGATTCCGGGTAGATTAAATATTCATTATTAAAAGAAATCTCTGCTATTGCACAAAAATCGTGCGATGGCACAAGTAAGGCACAATCATCTACGGAACCTTAATACATACATATGTATAATATAAAATAAATATGTCATATCAGTGCGGTTGCTAAGTAATATTGTCATAAACAGAGATGATTCAATATAGGTATGTGTTGATATGTGTAGACATATGTATGTGTTTGTTTTACAATACAATGCATAATCGTTATTGATTTCCATGGCGTGCTTGTCGACGGTATTCGTGTAAGTCGTATGTGTAGGGGTAACGTATCGTATGTTCATTCCTCTACGTTATATAACAGTATCATTTTTATATTTTATGTAGAAAAAATATTATCTGTTAGCATTCGTAGTGTAAAAATAAAACGTACAATGTGTAATGATACTTATTCTACTGGCATTTGCATATTTTTCAATCCGGCAAGACATTATTTATGTTGGTTTGTTTATATTTTATTATGTTTATTTGAGAAAGACACGATAACATTTATGTTCAAAGCAATATTGGTATCCAGCGTGAAAAATACAGCCGCAATCCGTCCTAGAAATACCTCGGGTTGACACTAGACGGTTTAAAGTCAAATAATCACATATGTGGTACTTGATATGCACCAACCAACCTTACTCCACAAAGAGTGGTAGGCAAAATGCTTATGAGATGCCCTCCATCGCGGTAACGCCCATTTAACATACTAAAAAATAATAATTAGGTATACAAACTTACTACTCCGTATGCATATAAGGCATTTGTAATATTTCATTAGCAAATGACGTCTATTCCATTGACGTCACCGGCGAAAAACTTATATATTTGAAAACACGTAGGACATAAAAATTGTGCAATAAAGTGATTGTGTTCACACAAACTTAAATATTTATTTTTACTCACAGCTCTTGTTCCGTTCTTTGCAACTGGAGACTAAAGAAGAAGAACATTATATATTTTAATCTTGTACTAAACATACAATACAGGCGTAATGACTTTACGAATATCTATTTTACAATGAGTGCGTACCCAACATGTGATCTGCTCTAACGTATTTGCTTTTTATAATCGTGTCGCGATTTTTACGTGCTTTACCATATATTTAAAGCTCTACTCGAATTACTTATACCAGCTGTGCTGCCAAAATTACTTAGTAGGAAAATATACTCACTGAAAGTTGAATCATACCGTCCCTATCGTCTATTCGATTATTTTTTTTAATGTTTCGAATTAGTTATCTGTTTACCTTGACACCACCTCCTCCAGGTTTGTGAGTGATGTTGACTGTCGAAGCAACTTTCGGTTTTGCCTTTTCTTTGAAATCCAATTTTACCGTTTCAATCTTCTTGTCACCACCACCTGGTTTGTATGCGGTATTCTGGAGGGAGCCTATCTTTGACTTGGCGTTCCATTCCAATTTCGTGGATACAATCTAAAAGATACGGTTTAGATATTAAAATTATCGTTAACTTTTTATACCTTATTCTTTTTTAAAAACAAAAGTTTAATTACCTTTTTGACTCCACCACTTGGGGAGTAAGCATCATTTTTAGCAGCAATTTTAGGGGTTACGTTACCAAACTCTAATTTCCTGTTTTCAATTTTAACTTTTCCACCGCCAGGCTTGTACGTCGCATTATCCAATGAGCCAATTTTCGATTTCACCGCTTTAATGTTTGGCGACGGTGCATTGCCTACTTGGACTTTGTTCATAGGTACTTCTGTAACATATTGTTCATAGAAAGTAATAATAATTAATGGATGTACGTGATAAAATAAAGTGAATTAAAGCAAAGGTAAGAATTATAATAGTACAAAAGCTATAAAATATACATCCTTAATCAATAATACAACCATTGGCGTTTTTCACTTAATTTTAGTACTCCTAAACATTAAAATTTAACCCTAGAGCGAATATTATTAACTCTTGCCCAACCTTTTTTTTATAGAAAATATGACTATAGTTTACACTTTTTCATACAATACAATATTTTTTTATTATATATTATAAATAGTGTTCGTGAAATTACAATACCATGAAAGTTACACGCAAACAATATTAGTAGTTGAACTTTGTAAAAATATGGCTGCAAGAATTTATGACGTTACTCACTTTTCTTTTCATTTGGAAGTGGATTTTCCGGCGTTTTAGCAGTAGCACTTTTGCTGGAAGATCGTGAGAGACTCGTTTTTAAGCTGTTACTTGATTTCTCTTTCATGGGTAGCTTACTAGGGACCTTCTTGCTTGGAGATCCCGGTGACCCATTAACATCCTATAAATAAATTTATTTATATGTTAGCATAGAGAGAAATATTTTAAGAACCACAACAAATATCAAACTAGGTTCATACATTTCCCTGTGTTGATTCGTCGACACCACTGTCGTTGTCACCATCTAAAGAAAATAAGATTAAGTTTTTAATTTATTCACTTTTATTAATCGTATTAATTACATAGTATAAATAAAGATGTAGACGTTTGGCTCATTTTAAATCAAATAACATCGAACTGTTACTTAAATATTACCTTTTGGCCGAGATTTAGGCGCAGATGCAGTTTTACGAGGTGTTTTCTTTGCATCTACAGAAGCAATAGGGGTGCTTAAATCATTTGGTTTTTTCTGAACTTGTATGGGTGGTTTAGCATCAGGTATAGGAGATTTTGATGGCGTTTTATTCGTCGTTGGTACAGGTTTCATATCTTTATTGATATCATGGACCTTTGTCTCTAACTTAGGGTCAACTTTAGGTGTTTTTGGACGCGCGAGTTCTGGAGTTACACTTTGAGATTTATTAGGGGCAGCAGGACCTATTGATGTTTTCTGTTTAGGCTCCGGTGAATCATCACTGCGGGTCAAAGAAGGCGACCGGTCAGAAAATTCTTCTTTAGGTTTCGTTTCATTTGCATTTTTTGAAGTGGCCAAATTATTTTGCAAAATTACATCATCATCGTCGTCTATTTTCTTTTTAGGAGCTGACGCAGGTAAAACACCTATGAATGATTCTGTCATTTTAGATCCAGACAGGCGAGATTCAGGGCGGTCGGGAATTTCTCTTCCTCCTTCGTTTGTAGTTTCCGATCGAATACTTTCCTTAGATTCGCGTACATTTTCTTTGCTGTCAATTGTGCCTTCCTGTATTAGCCCAAGCCCTGGGCCACGGCTGATGAATTCGTCAATCCTACCTCCTATAGCACTGACCGATTTCCGACGATCATCTTCTGCTTTTAGTGGACTCGGTGCCCCGGGGGCAGCTGCAATACTATAGCTCCTGCCTTTAGCCACCCCAGGCCCCTCAATACCATTTTCTGCTTTGTTGACATTTTGGTTATCACTTGGGATATTTTGGTTATCCAGGTTGGCTGGTTTCGTTTGATAAGAATTAGATGTATCGAGACCCTTTAAAGAGCCTTGAGATGGTTGCCTCGGGAATCCAGGCCCAGGCGGTGGTCCGTTTTTAGCTACAACGTTGAGTTGCTGCAAAGGAATCTGTGGTCTACCCCCGTCGGGTGTTGTGGCACTTACAATCGGTGGCTGCCTTGGGCCAAACTGCAGATTGTTTGGCGGAGGAGTCCGTTGTATCGGCTGTCCTGTCGATTGAACTAGCCTCGGACCTTGCTGGGGTGCAATTGATTGCGGCCCAAAAGGTCGTAATGTAGGAGGTACAGGCCGAACTTGTTGTGCTCCTGTAGGACCAGGGGGTGGTGGGCCTCTTGGTGATGGGGCTCCTACTCGTGGCCCAAATTGGGGGGTGCTAACAGGTCCCCCAGGCTGGAACTGTGGTCTAGGCTGTGTCTGCGGTGCAACAGGTCTCTGAGATTGTTGCGGAAGGGCTGATCGTGAGTCGACCCTACTTAGCGGACGAAGTGGTGGTGGAGGTTGTGCCGAGACTGGGGATTCCTGACCAGCCGGCCCAGTAGTCAGAGGGCGAGTCTCCGTTGGTGCCTTTCAAAAATAAACAAGTAATATAATAGCAGGAACCAATTAAATAAAACTACATACATTATTTGCTAACTCATGGTGAAATATGTAATAATGTACAAAAGTTTTAATTAAAAGATTTTAATTTAGATACTCCCGAACTCAATTCTTTGTTTCTATTACAAGCTTCTTTTATACTTTTATCGAGTTTAATGACAAAACTACATTCTAGTTTGGCACGAGGCCCAGTTATAGGCCGAATTATTGTATTTTTATATGTAATAATAGCCTATGACCAGTAAGGTGATATTATAACGTCTTAATATCATGCATAAGCAAACACTGGGTATTTGCAAATCTGGCCAATAATTCACCAAATTTAGAGTGATTGAACACGAATATGATGGGGGCGGGGCGGAGACGACCGCGCTGTCACCAGCTCCCCACTCGACCGAAATCATAACAAACTGGCTTTCTGTAAAAACTAAATATTTTAATTGAAATAACGTAGATGTAAAACAATATACGACATTTAAGTGGTAATTACTTAAGAAGGTAGGTATTATCGTTCCATCTCATTCTAAATTAAATTTCAACGAAAATAAAAGAAAACCGTCACCTTTAAAATTATATACACATTTAACCTAGTCAACCTTGAATTTTAATGTTGTTAATAATTATACAACTATTTCGACTTTTTGCCAGCTGATATCAAAGGTCATTTACCTTCGTCGTATTTAGTACCTACGTATTCTTTGGCTCTGTTGACTTATGCACGCAGTAAAGATAAGTTATGATTACATAAATTACGTATGGCCGAAGTGGAATTGAGAAATGTACTAAATGACTTATTTCCGTGTTCCCGTCCCCTGTTCATGAATTTAGCTGTACCGCAAGCAACGCCCGATAGATACAAGTTGTCACGAACTCGGCTACTGGGTCAACGAGCTATTGCCGGGTAAAAAATATCTGCACGTCCTCTGAACCAGTTTCAGTAAATAGTTTGTTGACGAAACTATTCTTTAATATTTGCTTCGATTATTTCGGCAATTCTGAGGGAATTCCATTGTTAGAGACCTACTTGAATAACAATACCCCTCAAATTTATTTGCTTCGCCGGTATCTGAAGAACAACGATGATATTTTTTTTTAATATACAGGTTATTCTTAATTATTACTTATTAGTTATTTATAAACTCGAGTCTGTTCTAGACTGAAGTGGATAGTCCAAAAATAAATCTATTTGATTCTCATAATAGTAAAATACTTGCGTGTATGGTTATTGATTCTCCGATAGTAAGAAGTGATTACAATTTTAAGGATGGGTGTAAACCTTGTAGAACAGTTAGAAACAATATTTCTTTAAATTTAATCAATTTTTACAAACAAAAACCTTATTCCGTGATTACTTGCTATAAATTTTCCTAATACAGTTTTTTTAATTACCCAGTGCGTAAATACAAATCTATTTTATGTATAAACATTTGTATATATATATATATATATATTTATTCATAAACATTACGCCTCAAAGGGAAATAAGACAAATACAAGTCCTCTTTTATGAGACAATAACTGGCAAGATAAGCGTCAGCGCCTAGAACATTACAGATTAGATAGAAATTATGAAACCGCAAGAAGAAACTGTTTGTATGAGCGAGCCATCATTCTGATGATAACATCAAGAAACCCTTGATATATTTTTTGTCAATCGCTCCATTCCTTTTTACTCAAAAGGCAACAACCGCATTTAAATACAGAAATCATAATATTGGAAACCAAATAACCGAATGTTCGATATAGGTATGTGAACAAGATCAATAGTTTGTTAAAATATGTAAATTATATTGAATAAAAAGGTATGAATATTGTTTTTAACGATTAACGGCTCATTAATTGGGACCCGTTGAGGGCCTAATCTTAACAATATTACTACTTTGTCACGCGATGTATCATTTCTTTATACTGATATCTGAATTAAATAATAGCTACCTACATACAAATTACAATCAAAAAGTATATTTTCATAAATCGTAAGTGAATCATTTAATGTAGATATTGCATACTTGTGAGTGTCATTGTCATTTACATATAAAATTTAGGTACATTTAAAATGGTATGAAGTTTTCAAACTAAAAATCCTCATATGCATGATACAAATGCATAAATACAGTTTGGCAAAGTTGATAAAAATGACATTGCATCGCCATTTTCATATATCTTCGTATCATCTATGACAAAAGGTAGACGTTCTGAATCGCGTGATTTTTCCTCTATTTTATACCGCTCGTCAACGTATTCCTAAATTTACATGAAAATACTGTAAAATTTCGCGAATACTATGGTTAACTTTGGTATAACATTGCATGGCAGTACCTCTGCTGATTTATATTCATAAACACTTAAATCTGTTTGTTGCGATTTACGTTGATATTCACGCAGGACGAGACAACAAACTTTGCAAATTTACGAATCTCAAAGGAAAAATTACAAAAGTTTGCGAATTTGAAACGAATTCAATTCTTTTACTGGCGTGATGTTCAATGCCGAAGTTTTCATGAGTTAGTCATTCTTGGCCAGGTTTAATAGTCGCATCATTTAAGTAATCACGAAAGTCCGTGATTCGATTTGTTACCTAATAGGCTGAAACTGAAACAACCCTTATACCTACTTCTATTGGAGCATCTAACTGAATGCTTCATGGTCGTTTTTTGCACATTCTTTGCATTATAAGGAAAAACTGACGGAAACTAGTTGAATCAGTAAATTGGTGGAACTTGTTATAGAATAATTGATGTTTATAACGTCGTATCGATGATTATGAAGTGCAATAGTGCAGCATGTTATTCGGTGCTCTCGTGAAATCACGAGGCTTACCCGGTTAGTATCCATACTGCTTACTACAAAGATTAAAGTTTAACAATCTTTGATAGTAGTCTCTATATCATATTTCTTGGCTCGACGAGGCGATCGCGTATTAGCGATATCTCCTTGAAACTATAAAAGACAATAAATATTTTATTAGGTTTGGTGCCTTCACGCACAACAACCTAGTGCCATAAAGGTGCCGTGTGCTTTGCTGACGCATTTGACAGTGGAACTACTCAATTATACTCAAGTGTTGGTGAAGGACTATCGAATACGGTGACTTATGTAAGATTATCTTAACGACTTTAATAGCTACTTTGTGACTTCACTACGTCAATACAGAGTTCAAAATAGTGACTGAGTATACTGGTACACATGGCGGTCAAATCGATTATAAACGTTACGAGGTTTATGTAAAATCGATAAGAAGACATCCATGCAGCACCTAATACGTACGTACGTAGGTACGAAAATGGAACTCAGAATTCTTTTATCCTGTGTCTTTTATCACAACAATCTATTCATTTTGTACGGTAAACTGACACGTGGCAAGAGATTTGCCAAAAAGCTTAATGTATTTATAGCTCCTTATACGCACATTGTTCAGTTATTTTTAGGCTAAGATTTTGTTACATTGAAATATGTATTTTATTTGTAAGTTAACAACTATGAGATAAATGTCGACTATCTAAGGATAAGAGAGAAACTCATCTTGATATAAGAATAGGCTACATAAATGTACATACTACGTACGAACTGAACGCGACAAACGGATGACGTCATATTACTTGGCACTTACGTACGGTAGCGAACATATGAGTCATCCGGTAATGTTCATATTATGTTTGTAAAACTAAACAAATAAAAATGTTTTTTTTTTTCTTTAAACGCTCCATGTGTACCTATGTGGTGTACGAAACGTAGATAATACTAAACCACACATTAGTTTAATTGATCCAATGACCGTAAAGACCTTATTGTGTTAAGAGCTCTTAAGTGACCAATCCTAATAGCCATGTTCGAGTTGCTATGAGTAACACATATTAGAAACGAAACGTTGAATCATTTTCTCCAAACTACTTGAAGACAGGAAAGAACGTATAATTGAAAATATATTTTGAATTACCAGTCAAACATATACATGGATGAATGGCCATATCGTAATTACTGATTCCTTTTATAAAGATCCCTAAAGTCGCTTCTTTCACCTAAGAAGAGAACTGAAAATTATTCCGAAGGAATTGCATTCAAACGTCCGTCGCCTCAAAAAATACATCATAAGATCATTTAGAAATAAGTTCCTGGTTTTTAATTATACGAAAGAATAATAACACTACAATCAACAAATATTTTACGGTCATAGCGTATACTTAGAATAAATTAGCCTTGTAACTAATTTTCCTATCTTTTCAGTGTCATTAAATGTTAAAAATAAAAAATACTTTTATCATAATAGGACATTGAATTTCAAAATTAAATGAATACAATTCCAATCATGTATATTTTCTACTTTATCCAAATTACGGATCCAATTATTTAGTTAAGCATACTAACTAATCTTTGTCGGAAATTTTATGAAACTCTAGAAAGAATAGATTATTATGTTTGCGTCACATATAATCTACACTGGGTATCATTTCCAGGTCCACCGTCATTCAACAAGAACTCGGGGATCTATTATTGAAACGTAAATAAACTGTTTCTTATTATAAACAAATTCCATTTATTTTGGACATTTCCTTCGACGCTTTGACGTCATTAACGCCTATCAATGCTGATATGCGCTTCATATATTTGCATAACGCCTGTGATTATTGACAACCATTTGATAAAGTATTACGAAGTATTATTAAGTATTATGGTACTCGTATTTGCCTACTATTTAATAACTAATATTCTGAAAGATTCCTCGATTTTGTAAAAGGCTTTAGCACCGTTAGAAGCATTGTTTTTGTTTGACTATCGTTTTTGTTTTACAAATATGTTTATTTATTATGGAACTGTACCAGAGCAAAGGTGTCTCAAAATAAAAATAATATCCAATTATGTCACGACACGCATTAATAGCGCTCATTTGAAATTTACTTTTAGACTTATGTACAAGCGTGCTAATGACTTTTCCAGTGAAGTAAATTATTCTGATCACTAATTAAACAGTGTACTCTCCTATTCAATTTAATTCGAATACAAACTACTAATAGGTACAAACTTCCTCAGGGAGTATTTTGACTATTGTATAATCTAGATCTAAAACGTATGTACTACATACAATTCTAGAAATACATATGTAGACAGTAATTTAAACTTCAATTAACCCGCAAAACGCAGTGTATGAAACTACCAGCTTCTCGGCCAGAGGTCTCAGATTGAATACCCCACCAAAACAAATATGTATTTGTACGTACTAAGTCTAGCAATTGTGTTCTGTTAACTTTACGTACCAACGAAAAGGGAGAATATCCTTACTACGGAGAAAAAGAAAAAAGGAGGAGAAATGCAAATATATTAAAAATATATTTACATACGCAATAGAATCTTCGAGCCAAACGCTCGTAAAATAAAGGTATCTTCGGTATGAGATCGCATCATCAGCACGCAGCTGCCACGTGGCTGTGTAATGGATGGGAAATGATTGGCCGAGCCGTCACTCCGATACTCAGTCAGACCGTTCGTTCGGCACTCCCATGGGAGGGCCCGACCTTCGAGCCGATGATTATGCTTTCTTACATACCGTCACCTACCGTTAACCCTATGTTTGTAGGTATGTACTTGAAGGTGACCGGATAACGAACAGACGTATTGTTAAGCCGCGTAGAACCCCGTTAACAATGCGTGTTTTAGTCTTTATTGTTTTACTGTTACTAAATTACCTTATTGTTTAATTACTCCTAAGCATTTGGTTTTTACACGCACCTAATGACTTAAAAAAAGTTCATGAAAATTAACCATTTACATTTGATTTATGTCTTGACCTAACCGTTCTAAACCTAACATGGTTTAGAACGTTATTTCAAGACAATAATAATATATAATACCTAATAATATTTATAGACCCAATTATATAAACTTGTAAAATCGTTTGTCCTGACAAATAAATATATCTGGAATTTAGAACATATGTTTACTTTATAACGGAAGCATCCGGTGTTAAAAATATTTGTGATTTTGAGACTTGGAAAGCCAACAACTATTAAATTACTTAAACACATGTTTGAATAATGTCGTAAGGGCTTTTCTTATTGGAATTTTTTGCGCCGTTTTGAGGTTACTTTGTGATTTTATTAGAACACAGGTGGATTGCTACCCCACTTCGTAATATGGGTCGCCTCTAATGCAAATTTAACGCCTTAGGATTGTTTATCTCAGAGAGAAATAAACCAGAAAGTATCCTAAACATACCGCGAGTAGGATGAACAAGGTGGTGGGAACTTAAGAAAAAATAAAGTAGGTACCTAAGTGATGATATTGATAAGAATAGAGGGAATATCAAATATTATTTTGTTCGTCAAACAGTAACGTTAATATTACTCATACAAACAGTTAAGCATGACCAACACAGTAATACTCCATTTCCCACAATTGATTCGAAACCTGATGCGCTCTAGTTCCTTCATTTCTAGTTTAAAATGTCCTTTTGTATTGTTACCACTATACATTAACGGATCATTTATAAGTAGGTAGCATAGCGCTAAAGGTATTCAAAAGCATCTAGAGACGTACGGGAAGTTCCACGAAATTACCATTCATAAAAATAATCATACACATAAATGTGATGACATCAATTTACAGATAATAACAGATAGTGTTATGAAAGTTTCCGTATTTGAGCCAGATTAAAATCTGTTTCAAGTGCTGAAACAAATCAAATCAATTTTCCGTTTTATTTTTAAAGATACAATTACGATAATACCTTTCACCAAGGTACTGAAAGCACCGACCTAAGTACTAGGTACCTCCATACAGATAACGTGTATCCACCAGTTTATATTTAAGATAATGCCTAGGCTATGACCTACATAACATAATTATCAAATATCATAATAAACGATATAGATAATGTATTAGTTACAACAAAGGACTTGACCCGATGAGTGTAGGTACTCTAAACACTGTTGATAGAAAGAGCTCTTTTGTAAAATTGCAACTTGATTTGAATTGAAACACAACGATAAACACGACCCTGGCATACTTCTTTCAGCCATACTTTACATTTTTATTATCGTAAATATGAACGCCATGCCAATTTATGAGAATAAGGTAAACTTACCTACCTACGGTAAACATCAACTTTTTTAAAAGCTTCCTGATTAAACAACAATAAACCCACATTCCTCCACTGAGTTTTAGTACGTACTTGCCATTTGTTTTAGTACTGTTAACAATGTTCCATAATTAATTCAATAGTACCGATCCATGTTCTGATTTAAACAACCAATCAGGATCATGTTACATATAGGCACGGCACTGACGTAAAAAATACTTCCTTCTATGAGCCATTGTTTAATAATATTCGGAATAAAACTCGTTTCTAATGATTTGCGATTGCATAGCCTTTATTCATCTATAGACGTCTTGGTTATAAGAACGTGGTAGCTAATAAACGAGGAAAAGCGTTGCCGTCACAACATCAGGCGTCAGCGGCCAAGTGACGTGTTCTTAGATAGAGTTCTCTTGCCAAATGTGAGTCAGTAGCGATATAAAACCGCGCGGTCAATCTAAACATCGCACATTCAGTATAAAACCACCAACCCACGCTGTGTGCTCGTAAATAAATACATTTTAAAATATTAATGTTTGTAAACGGTGAACGTCTTATCACTTCTCAACTAGAAAGGATCAATTTGAACGTCGGTAAGTATTTATTACTCACTTTTACGAGTCTGTGACTTTTACAGTTCAATTATTAGGGTCGGTTTCCCGTGAAAATTTTGCGCTGAAATTTTTAAATAATGTTAAATAATTCTTTAACCTCAAGTGTTTCTTCAGGTCGGTTTTTAACATATTAATATATACCTACGACATTTTTATATATTTCTATTTTTCATTGCTTCAGGAAACATGCAACCGAAAGCCGAAAGACCGCCGGTAGGCCCTCAAGGCCAGCTACCACAACTACACTTGACCCCATCTGGTACTGGACAGAAGCGTGGTGACGGGACTCAACAGGGCTCAAACAATCCCTGGCTACTGAAGCCTCAGCACGATATCCCGCCCACCCCGCCACCACAAGCCAACCCGCAACCACTTGAATTTTTCCCACAAAGAAAAGGATAGCTTCACATTGTGGACTCTCGAATAAAAATATTGAAATATGGCAGCTTGCCATTTTCTTATTCGGGCTTTTCAAGAAAGTCGTATAAATACGCCTCGTTACGTTAAGGAGAATTTACGTAAATATGTCGCAGACAGATCGGGGGAATTTTGGGGCAGACATTACGTGAGTGCGTCACAGGCATGAGGTCAACCCCCATGTAGTTTTAAGTTGTTCAAATATTGTGATAATTAGTGGAAATCGCACGACATTTATGTGACAAAGTTATAATCTTCGGTTGAACTGGTTCTTAGTCTAAGTGTTTTTTGTTCTCAGTGGAAGCAAAAATTTGAATAACTAAGGCATTCAATTAGCAACTAATGTTAATAAAATATACGGGTATTTATTGTTATTCTACTATAAACTTATTTAGCAAACTATATTCTCGATAAATGTGAAATGAAATACATGATTTATAAATAGAATTCAATATCGCATATTATTTTTTTTACCTATGCATATATATTTTCAGTTGAGTGCATTGACGTCATTGCTTGAATGTTTGTTTTTTTTTTCATCTTCATGATTTGTGCAGTTTATCTTTGTTTAGATATTGGAAGGTTATATTCAACGTGTTTAAATGTGAATAGTTCAATGGCCTTTAACTTACGAGCGACAATGAACTCTTAAGAATCCAGGTTGATCGAAAGTAGAGTTGAACACCTACAGATTCAACACTCAAATCCGTTTTGGAAAAATATTCAAAATTGTTATTAGTTTTGAGTAAAACACATTGACAAATTGCCCATTGACAATATTATGACTAGATCGAAACAAAATATACTTTGAGTGTCTGAGTCACGAAACTTGGCCATTTACGTAAATACTTTTTTTGGATTCCTTATATTAATGCACTCTGATTACTTATCGATATACTCGTATTATGGATGTTATTATTTATTATCTTACAATTACGTATTAACAAGTAGATATCCTAACAGTACATACTTGTAAATACGTTATTGTTTAAAAAATAATAACAAGAAAAGCCCGTACAATACAGACCCGAGACAAAATGAGTAGCGAATCGAGTTTTCTTTATAAAATTTTGTTCACATCTAACACCTAAGAAGTTTGTCAAAATGGATTCTCCGATGAGTCATGAATGGGACAATTTTTGGTTGTCATGATATTTAATAAGCACTTTCCTAAGTAATATTAATGAGGTACTTACTGAAATTATACAATATGAATCAGTCGAGTTAACGATAAATCGTCAGTACTATAAGGTACTACTAATTCGTTAGACGTGGTTTAGAACGGAATTTTATACATTTACTACTTTATCAATAGTATTTATATCTTGTTTTTGCTCAATTGTTATAAAACATTACTAAATTATAAAATAAATAATATAAACATATGTATGTGTCTTTTTTGTAAACTAACACATTTCACTGGAGACTTCCTATAAGAAATTGAGAATTCATCGTTGCATTGTTGCATCGTTGTGGTTTTTCTAAATAGATACGTATATACTTCATCATCATCATCGTATATACTTATTACTTTATTATTTCTTGTCAGAAACAACAATATACCAAATTTTATAATATTCTGAAAAAGCTACCTATAGGAAAATATTGAAGACGGATGAACCGAATACATTAATTTTACCCAATTTAATAAAAAAACTGGTTATGGACGATAGAATGCCTACGTACAATATACGCAATTAGTAACGGTTTTTGTCACTCCCATTAGAAACCAGAAGCAATTTATCGTTTGTGGACGTCAGAGCGGCGGCGGATCTGTCAAATGGTCCAATTGCTCTAATGTATAGGGATTCAACCGGCTTGATTGACGCGTATCCAAAATTAACGATCGGCTTTCTACACCAGCCAATTTTGTTTGTCACTACAATACGAAGGTCACTGAGCTTTCACGTAGACTAATATAGATTTCCGTACCAAATGTAAACAAAGAATTCATCTTAATGATGAAGATATTGATTTAAGAATATCAATGTCAAGTGCTATTTCATTATTAACTACTGTGACATCAAAGATCAAACAGGGAACTCCGCCAATAAATATTCCTATCAAGCAAATGAACAAGCCAGCCTTCGGAATCAATCATCTTAATTGAAGCAAATATCTTATCAGATAATTAGTGCAATTGACGAGGGAAAACATTAATTACTTTGATATTTATGACGTGGACCAAACTGTTTAAAATAATTTCAACTATTATGATCTTTAAAATAATGTTCAATAAAAAAAAACATCTTCTTCTTATCGTGTCAATGGCCTAAACAACGTCTGAATAATAAGAGGCCACTTAAGTGTAAACCTTAATAGAACAAGCCTAGATTCAAAGTTCAAGTAAAAAATCTACTCGTGGCGTAATCGAATAAAGGGATTCTTTCAACCCTTCTGACGCTTCGAGTCCTTCAAATGTGGGAGTGACAGTGATAAGCGGCATTTCCCTATTAAAACTACATTAATAAATGATTAGTGCGTCCACGATCGATATTTAGAACACATCTAGATATTGAATAACTACTCTGTGTAGTATATAGTCGGCGACGTTAAGTGATATTATTGAACAGGAATACTAGAATGTTCGAGGTGCAGTCGCGAGAAGCCGTGGCAGTGCTCACTAGATTATCAGCCTTAATTCTACAACTCACCTCGCTGGAGATGAACGGAATACACTTTTATTTAGTTTGAAATATAACTGAGATACTCTGTGATTGAATTGGAGCCTCCAAGTAAGGGGTGCGTTCCGCAATGGACGCCGGCAAAACCTGAAGTGTCGTGATACGAGCGGCCTCTATCGGCAACTGGGGTACGTGAAGACCGCCTAAACTTTCAGAGAGGACATTAAGAATATATTTATTTTTGTATTAATTCATTTATTATACCTAATTCGTACGAGTTCACTCAGTATTCATTTAAATGTAAAAAAAATATCCTAATTTTCTACACTAAGATGTTTTTTTATAAACTTGTTAATTAATATTTTTATAAATGTTATACGCTTAATTTCCACACATTTCCATATAATATTAAGTTTTTTACCGTAAATATATTTTTGTAGGCTTTTACGGGTCTAAGCATTCATAGTTCTGGCGAAAAGGCGTCCTGCGCCCTGAAAATCGTGCGCGCGCATCCGCTACCAGCCAATTCCCTACAGAGGAACACTACTAAAGATTACTACAACCTTCATTGAGAACGAAATATATGCATCCCTATCTTGTTCGTACGGAACAAAAGAGATGACAGGTCAGTTTCGAAGTTGTTTCGAAAGTATTTTCCCGGTTTGTCGTACTAGTTGGTATGTTTATTTTTTCAGCTTCCAATGTGGCATGGCAGTAGACAGTCTGCTTAGAAAAAAAAAACAAACTAGCAATGTATATCTATTAAAATATATGTATCTAACTTCTAAACTGTATCGGCTAATTGTTACAAATCGTAAATATAGATAGGCGAAATCAACAGAGATAAAAATATTTATATCTATATCAGTAACCTAATAAATTAGTTACTAAGGATATACAAATAATTTGATTACAAAAATCCTTCTAATGAGACGTAATTTGCATTGCTTATCTTTATAGTTATATCACGGCGATAACATAATTACTATCGGAATCATTAAATAGGATAATTCCTGTGCGTAACACTTCGTAGAAAACTTTCCATCGTAATAAAGATGTGAAACTAATACACGAGTTAAAATAAAATGAGCCAAACGATATTTTGTGTAGGTAGCAAGTAAAGACAGGTAAACATTACAGTCTCACGATTTCTCCAACATTTTACCTGTAACAAGGAAAGAAAAATCATTAAAATGTTGAAAAACGTAACATTAAACTTGACAAGCATATCCAATACATTGAAAACAAAAGCTAGGTAGGGTAGGGTTGCCAACCATGCTGTTAAAAACAGTATTATACTGTTATCCGCACGTTCATAATTTTTACTGTTCAATGAAAAAAAAGTATACAAAATACTGGTTTCATACCACTGGTATTTTAAATAATTTTACTACATACTTTACTTAGCTTAATTTACAAAAATTAAAAAAAAACCTAAGTATACTGTTTCTTTTTCTAAAATACTGTTCATTTTATTTTTCTGACCTAAATATACTGTATTTCTTGTACAAAAAGTTTGCAACCCTAAGGTAGGGTGCTTAAGGAAAACCATCATGATCAAAGACTACAATATAATTGATCATGATCCATTCCTCTAATCTTAGTTTTTTTGTCCTTAACATTGTACATGCATCGTAAAAAACCAATGTGGTTAACGTTTACAACAAAGGAGTGAAACGCATACACATATTTTTATACCGTTCATTATCATCATCCTTAATTTTAAGTGATCGTTTGTACGTCTACCATGATTTCGAATTCTGGAATAACATTTAAGAAGTACATATATTACACAAAGTTTTAAGAATTAGAAAATACCTATCTACTAAAATACCTAACTAGAAAGAGAAAAGCAAATCTTGCTTTTCTCTTTCATACACTTCGGATTTTGACGTTCTAATGCATGGTCTAAATCATCCACGAAATTGATTAGCAAACTTTGTATGCAAAGTGAATGTTAATGGCAAGGACGGTAATGTAATGCCAAATACTATAATTACATTTAATTTGTATCTATTTTTTCTAGTCTATTTGAATCTCAGATCGAATTAAATCATTTTCAAATATACACTGCATAAAGAAACCATCACCGAGACCGAAATCGGTCTGGAGATCGTCATCATCATCACATAATAATAAGATAGATAACGTGTAGAATAGTAGAAAATCATTTTCAAAATCCCTAAAGGCCGCTAGCATAAACAAGCGCTAGCTCATATATGTATTACTATACATAAAAGCCCACGCTTGGTTTTGGTCGCGGCAGCACCAGGGTGACTGAAAACTTCCTCCTGATTTACAAGAATTTCGAAAATAACACAAGCTTTGCATTAATGCTCGCCCATAGTCTCACTGGTTATTATATCCTTTTAATAATTTCATGTAAACCTATAATAGGGGATTTTATGTCTTCATAATGAACAGTCATAAGACAGAAAAACTTTTTATACATATCCTATGAGTTGTTTGCTGTGGCGAAGGGTTCTTTTATTTTTTCCGCAATTATTTTTTAAGAGTAAAAACGAGTAGGCCTTGAACATAATATCCTACGTGATGTATATTATGTCCGTTAATTAATAGATTATCGATATTATCAAATTGAATTCTAGATTGTTTTCAAAGCGATATCTGAGGTGGAAGTTTGCGTGATACCTAACCAATTACGAATCATATTAAAATAGTAAAGAATCAACGCAATCTTAATTTTATCAGATAGTAAGTAGTATCGAATGCTTTTACAATTGGTATCTGAGGGCCCGTTTAACTCAAATTTATTATCAGAAAATTGAAATTTAAATCTTCGCTAGGTTGAAATTCCTTTCATCAATCTGATTGCATTTTGATTTACAAAATTTGAGTTCCATATGACGATCTACGCATATTTTTTTTCAGTACGGCACAGTACACCACACGGGAACAGTAGCCGCCATGCAATAAAGAAATACTTTAGATATTTTAGTACCCACAGCGTATCTTAAATATTACTATAAAATTTAAAGAAAAGAAGTTAAAGACCAACTTTTTGTAAGTAATCATAAAACGCAATCCTTTAATGCAGATCATTGAATGATTGCGTTTTTGCTAAAACCCGGATGCTTAGGTTTTTCCGAAGACTACAAAAATACAACCCGGACGTCCGTCCTCTATACCAGTCGGTATCTAATTTATCCAGGGAAACCCAGGCTTTTTGTTACTTATGCCATGTGACTACAAAATGATGTAGGTGCTGTTTAATGAATGTTTAGAATTAAAACAAAAAACAAAGCGGGCCATATTACTCAGAGACGCGTAGGTAGATACGACATTAATCTTTTTACCAAACAAGTCATTGGCATACAAATACGGATAGGTAAACAACAAAAGTAAATTAACTTTAAAATTCATAATGTATTGGACCACTTTTCGACCTTACCTATAGACGTAATAACAAGGAAAATAAGTCAAACGACAAGATGGACGCTTCTACTTTTATTAATGACAATGTATTTATATCTCGGTTGCAAGTTTTTGTATCTTAAAATACCCCTCTCATTCCGGGAATTCAGTGCTTCAAGCAGGTAACGAGCTCCAAAGCAAAGTTCTTAGATTAACAATTTTCTAAAAGTTTCGGAGTCATTTACGAGAAAATAATTAAAAGAAAAAGTTATAATTTTCTTCGTCTTTATGATATTCAGTCAAACCTTTTAAGCGAGTCTTGTAAAAAAACAGAAAATAGTTTCAAAGATCTTTACAACTACGTTTTGATATACTTAATACTCATAGGATCCGACTACAAACACAACTCCACCTGCCAATAATAGTGATTACCTATGATTGATTGATTGGTTGCGGTGATAAAGGGTTATTATCCGCCCAAGATTATTAGCTGCGCCGATCCATAAGGAAAGCCTATAAGCTACTATTTATTTAAAAGCGCTTATTTTTGTATAATTTTACGTATTCTTTAACTTATTTCAGAACATGTGCCTCTCTCAATTCCTGTATACATGGTCTATTTATTTTGGAAGATAGGTCCACACAATGGAAACATTTATATGTATATACATATAAGTATTAAAAAAAATATTTCGATGAACACTTTATCCATAGCTGTTTATATATTGCGAAAATCAGTGATTTCGTAGAAGATAGAGTAAATATTATGATAAGTAGAGGAAAGTGGGGTTCATTCGTACACCGGGAGCATTCGTACAACGGCCATAATTCGAATACGCAACATAGTGGCGCCTTCGTATCTGTGTGTATGATGCCCACTCACACGCTTAGTCTAACCACGGCGTGACTAGCCATTGCAGCCGCCAGCTTCGATGTGACAGGACGTAAGGTGTTTTCGCTCTACGTAAGTAATTTTTCGATGTTCTATAAGTTTTGCTACCATTATTAAACTGATTCTTTGAGGTGTTTGGGTACATATATGTAAAGAAAATCGCTATATTAGAACTATCGGTTTCCTTTAGCGTTTTACAACTGGCCACTTTCTTCATAGAGGTTTATACTTTTTATAGATGTCACATTTGAAAGTGACATCTAAAGAAAAAACTGTTAGTGTATGAAAATAATTGTAAGGAAATAATAATAAATAAATAAAAGTACTACAAGAAAGATCACCTGAAATAAAGGCTTTAAATGTTGTTTTTCGTCTTTACAGGTGAGCATAATAAGTGTTTTAGGTAAAAGTTTATATAATAAATAACCTTGTAAAATATGATTAATAAATTGAATTTCGTCTTTACAGAGAAAAACACAATTGTCTTTATTTTACTATAAAACAACATTTTCTGCAAATATTTCAAGAAAATAAAATAAAATGGAGAAATTGAGATTTGATTTTACTGTAAAAACTTCGGGAGATGGCAAAACAAACATTATTTGCATAACTTCAATAGGTACACCTAATGGACAGACTTTTAATATACCGGTCGAATATCAACCTGCAAGTTTACACCAAGTAATTACATCTACTTCAAGCTATACCAAGATAAGAAAAACATTAAATAAACGGCACCAGACAAGAAAAATATGGATTACTCTAACAGATGATATATCAAAGGTATATTTGGATGAAGAAGAAAATTTACAATTTAATGATTTTTATCTGGAAGAAATTATCGAAGACAAAAAAGAGGATGAATCTTTACCCAGTGCCTCAAATCAGAACTTGGAAAAACTCTTAGAGAAATTACTTGAAGAAAAACAAAGTAAATCTGAAACTCAAAATTTAGGAAAAATTTCAAAGGATTTTATGATAGAGAAATTCACCGGTAAAAATGCTAATGCTCATCAATGGATCAGGGAGTTCAACAAAGAATGTGAACGTTTCCATATTGATGAAGACAAAAAGAAGATTGAAATATTAAAAAATTTTTTGGAAAATTCTGGTCTAGACTGGTACAGTTGTATGTTAATGAAAATTACAATACAATGAGAGTGGAACAAATGGGAGAAAAATTTCTATGATACATTTGCAAATAAAGGTTGGTCGCCCATCAGATATGCTCTTGCCTTTAAATATCAATCGGGTTCACTGCTTGATTATGCACTAAAAAAAGAAAAAATATTATTAGAAGTCAGGAAGTCGATCGATACTGGGACACTTATAGACCTTATAGCATCAGGCCTGCCTAACTATCTGATTGATAAAATTGACCGAGAGACTATACAAGAAACGGAAGATCTCTATAATGAATTAGGAAAAATGGAACATCTTGTCGGAAAAAATAAATATGATAAAAAGCACTACACACAGCCTGATACAAAAAACAGAAAAATTGAAGAGAAAAAACCATGCCAGATCTGCGTAACCGAGAAAAAAGGAAAACGTTACCATCCTGAAGAAAATTGTTGGTTTAAAGAAAAAAACCAAAAAACAAGGTGAGAAGTGTCAATAACTCTGAATTAGAAATTGAACTTAATAAGGAGAATCCAAAAAACTAGAAGTACCACCATTAATACAAGTAAAATTACTATTAAATGATACCTTACAAGTTTCTGGAATTTATGATTCAGGTTCAAACGTGTCATTAATTAATGCTAGATTATTGAAAATCAAAGACGTACATGATACCTATTGTCACATTGGAAGGACCCAGATGATAAATAAAATAACACCATTCTACACAGCAAAGAATATCTTCATAAATATTAAGAAAATTTGCGACGAATGTGACATTTGTATAAAGAACAAATCAAGAAGGAAACCAAAATTTGGCTTGATGTCACATTTAGGCCCAGCAGCACGCCCATTTGAAATTGTATCAATTGATACCATTGGAGGATTTGGAGGATCACGATCTACAAAAAAATATTTGCATCTTCTGGTCGATCATTTTACAAGATACGCTTACATTTTAACATCAAGATATCAGAGCTCAAATGAGTTTATTAAACTGATCAAAAATGTGACACAAAGCTATAATATTGATATAGTATTAACAGATCAATATCCTGGTATAAATTCCAAGGAATTCAAAAACTTCCTGAAAACGAGTAACATAACAATAGTGTTCACAGCTGTAGATGCACCATTTTCGAATGGGCTAAATGAAAGGCTTAATCAAACTCTAATCAATAAGATAAGATGTAAAATAAACGAAAGTGATAAAAAAACAGAATGGTCAACCGTTGCACAAAAATGCGTAGCAAAATATAATGAAACAGAACATACAGTCACGAAGTTTACTCCGAAATACCTGTTAGAAGGCGAAACTGTGAACATTTTGCCACTTGAGTTGAAATCAAGATGCACAAGAGAAGATCTGAAAAGTGATAGAAAACTGGCCTTTGAAAATTCGATAAAATCTCACAACTATAATAAAAAGAAATATGATTTAAACAGGGAAGAACATAAATTCAAAGTGGGCGACAGAGTCTTTGTAGAAAACGGAAATCGTCTGAATAGGAAGAAAATGGATGAATTGCGGATTGGACCGTATAAAATCTTAAGCAAGATTTCTAACTCAATATATGAACTGAATATCGGACACAGGAAAGCAGAATCAAATCTCTACCATATTTCGAAGCTATCTCCAGTAGAAGTTAGCACTTAGTTGAACAATTATTTACAATAATTGTCCTCTCTGAGGGTGGGAGATGTAAAGAAAATCGCTATATTAGAACTATCGGTTTCCTTTAGCGTTTTACAACTGGCCACTTTCTTCATAGAGGTTTATACTTTTTATAGATGTCACATTTGAAAGTGACATCTAAAGAAAAAACTGTTAGTGTATGAAAATAATTGTAAGAAATAATAATAAATAAATAAATGTACTACAAGAAAGATCACCTGAAATAAAGGCTTTAAATGTTGTTTTTCGTCTTTACAGGTGAGCATAATAAGTGTTTTAGGTAAAAGTTTATATAATAAATAACCTTGTAAAATATGATTAATAAATTGAATTTCGTCTTTACAGAGAAAAACACAATTGTCTTTATTTTACTATATATATAAGTTTATTATTTCGACATTTTCTTGAAGATTATCTCAGCAGTTATTTTTATGTTGAATATATTAGCCGAATTTCTTGTTTGGGGTAGATTCGTACAGGTATGAACGGGGTAGATTCGTACTGTACGAATGTACCCCACATATGTTATACAATCTTGTTTCAAAGAAAACATTGTTCACAGGACCATCATCATCATCATCATCATCATTTCAATCGTTAGACGTCCACTGCTGGACATAGGTCTCCCGGACCAAGGATCGCCACGACGACCGGTCATATGCCGTCCGCATCCAGTAGATTCCTGGACAGGACAGGACCATGCCGCGAGTATATGTTAAAAAAAGAACAAGATCAGGGGAGGTCGACGAAGTTGCTATGCAATCTGCGACTAAAGAAGTCCTAGATAAATCGTTGTCCATCAGAAAATCTGCCGAAAAATATGGCGTAAAACCTACCACACTTGAAAACCGCTTAAGAAAGTTGAAAAACTCTTCTGAGGAAGAGAGAAATAACTCTCTAAAACGTGTTTTTGCTTCAAAGTTCAGTTCTAATCAAGTATTTTCAGTTGAGGAAGAAACTTCATTGAAAAAGTATATTTTAAAATGTTCTAAAATGCATTATGGGTTAACAATTGAACAGGTGAAAAAATTAGCATATGAATTTACTAAGGTTAATAATCTAAAATATTCACCTAGCTGGGATCAAAATAAAATGGCTGGGAAAGATTGGATGGAATACTATCGTAAGCGGAACGAAAATTTGAGTCTGAGAGAGCCTGAAAACACGAGTGCAAAAGTTAAATAATATTAAAACAAAGAGGTCAATTATTTGTATTTAAAACTATATTATTACTAAGTACTTAAGCACCCAAGGCTGATTCTGTGAATTTTTGATCTCAATAAACGTTACATTTTCTATAAATAGCATTATTAATCATGTACGAAGGTACCCCAACACATGTACGAAGCTACCCCGTGTGTGGGGTACATTCGTACGATTTCCATTTTTTTTTTAAATCGCTATAGCTTTCCCACGCTTCTTTTTACGAACAAGTCGTCTAAGGGAACATTGTAGGCAAATACATAACCAATCTAGTAATGCTCAAATTGTTTTCAAATAACGTTTAGTTCTTTTGCTATAGGGCTCGAAGTGAAAACTGTACGAATCCCCCCCACCTTCCCCTACATTATGGGTTACGATCATTGCAAATCTGGTCTACATTAAAATACCAAAGTATTATTTTGAATGTGTATGTGAATAGCACGCCATAGATATGCCATATTTATCACCACCAACACCTAAGGTCACATATGCGTATATTTCGTCGCTAACCCAAATCACGTGAATGCTTGCAAGTTATTGATAGTGAGGAGTCCTTGAACATTACGAGATCCAACCAGGAAGTGACTTCGCGATCGCGTGTCTGTTAGCATTACAACCTATTGGTGCGTGCCCTGTCTTCAGGCGTTTGGCTGTAAAATGTGTGTCTAGCAATCTATGCTGTCTTTTATCGGTCAATCGATACCTACCTCTTTCTTATATCTACTAAGTAACCATTTCCCTTAAAAATATGAAATATAAAATTATATAAAAAATAATTGTGTTTTTGAGGTAAAAAACGGTTTATCTCCATTTCCGGCAAAACTACAAGTCCTATGGAAAAAATTTAAAGGCAAATGTAGGTAATAAAAAGATCTACAACTTTTGTATTTACACTCTTTTCATATAGGTAGGTTAAAAATGTATTCGGAAAATTGAAATAACCAAGTTTTTGGTTTTTTATTTTTATTTTTCACAAAACAATTTTTTTGCGAAATTTGGTAAAAACTTAGATACCTTTATCATTATCGAAGGCACTGGTCTAGTTAGTAGTTAGTTGGCTCTTTCTCATACTATGCGTGGTGAAATACGAAATTGTAGGGTGAATTATGTTTGTGTATATCAATCAAAACCTTGTTTGCACATTCACGACAACCTAGTGCTGCCATCGCTCTAAATCTAATGATTTCTAATCCTACACCGCCATCTATGGACATTTTCCGTAACTATCAACTCAACTATTTTCCACCGGCGAAGTTCACGCAGCATGTTGCGCTACGTTTAAAACGCAAGGCCGCTACGGCTACGACGTTTTCACTAATTTTAATACCTTTCTGGTAGATGGCGCTATTGTTGTTTTATTTATGGTGATAACTATTTTCGAAAATATTGCTAGGTAATATAATATTACCTAGCAATATTTTTTCTTCAAATTATATTACTATTATGAATGCTATGAGATCGAAATAGTAAATATAATAATTAACGCCAATAATAATTGAAAGTTTGTGCACATCATTGAATCAAAGAAGTCAAATATTTTTTTAGGTCCAAATACAATAAATTTATTTATCATTGAAACAAACAAGCTCTTTATAATGCCTCAAAAGTAGTTTTCTACTAGTTTTATTTCTATTTTACAAAGTGCCACTCGATCGTTTGATTCATAATCACACGTAAAAAATCTAATCAAATAAAACAATGGTTGTTTACTACGCACATACGCCATGCTACGATACGGGATTCAAGGCGTAATGGCCCATGAATCTGACGGTTCGCTAACAATGGAGTTCTTGAGGGAGTGCTTTGAAACCCAGCCCACAGTTAATAGACCCGGAAGGGTGAAACAGTCCCCGTTTAACCCTCGGATGCATTAAAACGGAGATTACTTATTTGAGTTTACAGCGATTATTTCGGTCGTTTCACTTAAAATCTTAACTTAAAACTGTAATTATTTCGCCTAAATTCACATTGTTGTGCCACCACAGTGGGTGGCTCAAGCTTAATTTCTTCCAAACTTCGTAGATAAATTATAGCAAAAGTGAATAAAGTAGGACCGTGATTTTTAGATTTATTTTTATTAGGTACATGTACTTAGATTATAAAATAGATTAATAACCAAAATAATATGTGATGACACAATGATTGATAATTTTCGCGGATGAATAGAATAGGGACACAATGTCATAATCGATAAGTATAGGTATGTAGGTATATAAAAGAGTAAGCGAAAAGCGGAAGTAGATTAATGTTTATGTAAATATTTTTTAACACCGGCTTAATCGTAATAACACGTAACGTGCGTTCGTAGATCGGTGAGATTCCCCGATGCTGCGGAGGTGGATGCGGCTCCACGCCTAAAATTTTTATGTAACTGTAACTTACTAACACTAGAATTTAAGTTAAATTGTTACTAACCCTATGGACTCCAGTCTGAAATAAAATTATTCATTCATTCATTCAATAACGTATTAGTAAGTAGGTACTATAGCATTTTTTTTCGAAATACTTTCGATGTACAGGAACGTCACGTTGCACGTAACGTACAGACGTTTTATATGAATAAATTTTATTTCTCCACTAAAGTAACAATAGGTCAAGATAACTATTTTCAATACACGACTTTCAGCTGATGCTATCGGTCAATGTGAGACCAATAAAATTAAAATGCTAATAGTTAGATACATGAGGGCACCGTACGTACGTGTGACAAAAAGTATCGATTTCTTTGTGGCTACACACAATCAATCGATATCTGTTTCAACTCACCGGCACCATCGAGACGTTCTGATACTCATAATAATAATAAACAGTGACGTAAAATTAACAGTAGTTGATTAAATATCATATTCTTCTGAGATGTTATTCATCGAATGTTGTTAGCTGTCGGTGGGCAATTATAATCAAACAATTACAACAAATACTCGGTCATACCCATAGTAATTTTATTTAATAAATGGATAGTCGCAATAATTTCCTCTCTTATCCCATCCCACCAATAAATGCACTTAAAACATAACAAACAGTAGATACATACTCGTATCATTCCATTTCTGCCTAATACAGGCTTGATATTATGTCATGGTATAAGAGTGGCAGATAATAATTAAATACTAGGCACTATTCATTTGTGTAGCAGACCATAGTTACGTTTGAAGCAATAAAATATATAGCTTGAAATTCTAATGTTTTTAAAATGTAGGAAGTTGCATAGCGTTTCATTAAGAAATGCATGAGACAGATGGGGGAATGCTAATGAGAAATCGTCATGTGTGGGCTTGAAGTTGGATTGGTCCTAAGTGTTCTTTGGAGTACTCCATGCCAAGAGAAGCCGTGAGTATCGTCTGACGATGTCGACGCTATTTAATGACTCACACCTTGACTGCAATAGATAGGTGGATAGAGTACTTGCAGAGTTCAAAGTCAAGTCAAGCCGCCGCCGCGCCGCCCCGCCTTTGTATACAAATACAAATACAATCTATACAATAAAATAAATACCAACATATACCATTAGGTACACCTGTCGTCACCGAATGGTTTCGCCGGTATGTTTAGGGTCCCATATAATAAAGGGCGAGCCTTTTGCTTCAACCGGGTACGAATCCAAACTCCAAGCTGCTAGATAGATAGAAAAATCCAATAATACTTAGCTAGACCTGGGTATGGAACCTAAGATCTCTTGCTGCTTTCGCAAGCAGCAAGAGATCTCGACGATTATATATCTTATTACGACCACTAGACCAACGAGACAGGATCCTATCTCAATCTCCAATAAATAATCAACTATGTTCTCCTTGGTGCTTATTCCATTCGCATAGTGCATTATTCTATTCTATTCAAAGGCACTTACACTTTCGTAAACATTTATCTTACATGACTGGTCAGTACGCGGGTCGAATTTATATCCAGCATCCCGTCCTCTCTCAAAAAGGGTAAAGTGGAGGCTGTGAGGAAAAATTATCGGACAGAGCCCCAATTGTGAAACTAATCCCATTTGGTCACTATTCATGAAATGGATACTGGTCGTAATGGCCTATCAACATAAGTCGTCTACACATTGCTAAGAAATGGCTTGAAGCGTTCTTCTATTTGACATGAATACATAGTCCGGGGTACGTTGTGAAAGATTGCTTAAATTACTGAATTAGTTATATAGATTTAATGTAATGTAATAATTAGTATATGAATATCCGGACATTATTGGGTAAGTACACAGCAGCACCAAGTCCTGAATTAAGCAAAGAGGCTTATATTACATACTAAATAGTTGATTCACTACATTTTGGGATGAAAATTTTTGTTCCCACTCTATTATTATTAAACATATTTTTTAAACAATTAACCTTCTTGTCTCACTTTACTAATGCACTTATTAAATGCTTTAATTATATTTTTAAATGCATTTTAATGTCTGTGTATGTTTCTTTATCACGTTTACGTAATCAGGTTCCCACGGTAGTACACAAGAAAAGCAATCAGTATTCTTACGTTGTTTGTAACATGAGCCGTTTTTCGTCCCCACTTCAATTAGAACCTACCTACACGTCAAGGCTTTTAGTAATAACTACTTTCTTTTAAGTACACTTAGGGCACTGACACCAAGTTCATTTGAAGTATACCGATTACAGACGACTATACGTAACCTTTTTACACTTCCTAATAATTATCATCATCATCGTAGTAGTATTCAACCCAACTATATTGGAATCGGTTTGCAGTTAACCGAGTTACGGTTATGAA
Organism: Craniophora ligustri; assembly: GCA_905163465.1. NCBI lineage: Eukaryota > Metazoa > Arthropoda > Insecta > Lepidoptera > Noctuidae > Craniophora > Craniophora ligustri. The sequence continues at coordinate 7,387,526 of LR990965.1, read as the reverse complement.
TATCTCCTTCTAGTCAACTGCGATTTTCTGAGCATTGTTGCTTGCCAACTTTCTAGGTGTCTGATTTGCGGTGATGTTACATCCGTAGGACATCAAAGAATGTTACTATTATCACTAGGTTGTTTGTCAAAATATAATAATGATTCATTCGTAAATAGCGTGAGTTCTGATACCTCATTTGATAATCACATTATCGAAAATATAGTTCGCCAATTCCATAATGAACGTCTATTGCATGCTACCTGTGAACTATATTATATACATAATTATGGTTGTAAATATAATTTGACCTGAACATTAATGTAAATTTTGAATCCCTTTAAGCGTCATATTTCAGATACTTATCCTACAAAATAGCGTGACTTAAGTCTCTATAAAACTCTTTAGACAAACCGTGAAAGCTACGTCTAAAATTTTAAAGTTTAATTTTGCGCATAAACTAAGAGTTTGAATTAGACATTCTAACTTTGATCTATGAGCTGTAAGATATTGCTCAGATTTTAAGATATCAATCTTCTTTTATTTCTTTTCTATCATTTCGACGTTAATATCAGAGTAATTTATGTCGTGGTAAAATTATCAGCAGTCAGAAAATGACCAGTGCTAATTTAATTCCTGGGTGTTTCAGAAAAGGATTAGCGAATCAATCTGAAAGAGTTAATATTAAAGAGAATATATGGTTTCAAGTTAGGACTCCATTATTCTTTAACGGCGTCCTCTTTAGACAGAAGAGATCCATGGGGTTTATACACCAATAAAAAATAGCCACATTAGAAGCATTAGTTAGCATTATAGTAGATATAAGGCTAGGATGATGACGTCACTCTGGTTCATCAAGTTATTATAGGGTAATACCTAATCATTTTTAGCATGAACATCTTAATGTAGGCAACTTTAACCTCCATGTTATGTGTAAATAGATACAAGGTAAATAAATATTATATTATTATTATTGTTTTTACATTAAATTAATCGTATATCATGAATATTCTAGACTTAAAGATCACACTCCGATCATTACTATTATAACAACTTGGATCTTTTTATAGAAGAAATACTTGACTTTTTTTAAAATAATACACACAAATCGTAGCGGTATTATATGTAAATCAAATTTAATAATAATTCATACCTAAAAGAACAGGTTTAAATATAAAGCATTAAATTATTATTATTAATATTATTAGTTATATTAGTAAGTTACAGATATTTAAGGCGGCTTAAGGTAGTACAGAAAAACGGATAGGTATGCGAGTGAATGATTTTGTGATTAATCTGAAAATCTTATCAAATGCGCCCCTAACATTTAAATCCAATGTGTTATCACTGGCTGAAACGGTGGAAGAAAACAAAAAAGGGAAATGAAAGGAATTTGACAGCATGTTGAGTCTACCAACTAATACTAGGTCAGTACAGTGAACTCTAGAGCCGTTTTTTTAAAGTGTTCACGAGAGGGCCAACTGTGAGACAAATAAGTTGAATATGATTCACCTGACAAGATGATTATCATTCGAAATTACACTTCTTCTATGAACATTTATCGCTTCGGTATGAGCGCATTAACAATAACACATATGCGTTGTTTATACAAATAAACAACAATTCGCACCGAGATTAGCTAGTCAACCAGTTGGTAAACGAAACACAAGACGATAGTCTATATAAATATACAGAAATCAATTATCAGATAGAGTATACAAAAGTAGACAGTCGAGAAAGGCTCTGTACATATAAAACATTGCCAAATATGACTTATTTTTGTTCTGTTGTCTACTTAATTATCAGGACAAAGCCAAATCTTTCATGAAGTGAAAGAATATTTTTTAGACATCATCATCATGTCTTTTAGACACACAGTAAAATAAATACTATATTTGTTTTTAATTTTATTATTAGTTGTATTGATTTATACGTGAAGATAACAATGTGAAGTTTAGTTTGTGAGTTCTGTTATCACATCTGATATATCTAGGAAAGGTACCTACGCCGTAAAAGTCGTGCGGAGCCGGCTAGCTAGCAATAGCTAGCTTGTAAAATATAACAGATGTAGTCACCAGTAGTTGAGTCAGTATGCATCAAACTGCTTAGTACAGGTCTTATTCGGATAATAATCCAGTAATTGTAAATATTTTTGTCACCCACGCAAATTAAACGTAATCTACCGAGCCCGACCAATTAATTAATTACAGTATAACGATTATTGCTCCGTCGTGGCTCCGTTCGTATTTATTAACAAAATAGCACAACAGTTTATTGTGCCACAAAATTAATAAACACATTTAAAGTTTATATCTATTTGCATAGACCGTAGACATGATATTTAAGGTAACTACTGGGCTGACATAGCGTGACCCAAGGCACCTGCTTAGAGAAACTCTGAATAGTACATTCAAAGTTTTAGTTTTATTTTTCGCGTGCACTTAATATGTATATTTCCTGTGAGGTATTTATAGACATTAGAGGTGAAGATAGAAATTTTTATATAATAACCATTTTATTTTAGACACATTATTAAAAAATATACACGGTTGTATTATTTACCTATTTATGGTGCTAATATGTTACCTTGAACATGCGAACAGACATATCGGTCAGGAGTCAAGTCATAAGATGACTAATCACTCACCTAATTAAGGTAATAACTACTCATAATCTGCCACAATATTTCTATAGAAAAAATATGCCCACGAAGTAGGTACCTGCTGTTCATGACGCGCATAAACCATACAAAAATGATGGCAAAATAGTTTTATAAAGGAAACCTTAATTTGTAGCAAGAGCTATTTAATACTTTTCGAGTTCAAATATTACGTTCATTAGTTAGTAGGTACACAGAATATAAATCAGGTTAGGTAGGTTAAAATATATACAATAGTTAGGTATATGCAAAATGCTAATCTTATAAGCACTGGGTCACAATTTTTGTTTTTAAACGTTGCCTCACACCTGTGTCGTGGGTGCATTTACAAACACAAATTTACATACATAGTAGAATGGAACATGTTATGTCTATTAGGATATCATATCGAAAATCTTTAAGTGGCTGACCGACAAAAAATTTGACACTAATTACTCTAGATATATTTTCTCGTAAATAAATTATCAACACTTGTAGAACATTATTCCTACTATTGAGAGAAACCTACATTTTACGGATTCAGACATCTGGATTAAATATTATAAATATACCATATACGTATGTATTAATATTCATATATTCACTATACTAGTCTATAATGTATGTATAGTAATATTGTTTAATCCCGACTTTTTTAATCCATCCAACCACGGTCCTGGGCAGACTGTCTAAGGCCCATAAATGCTGTGAAATATAGTTTTATAATTCAATGTCTAGTATTCGCGAACGCAATAGATAGTCTAGAAACCCTGTTGCTTCTTAAACCTGTTACCTAGCAACAGACACTAGTGGAAAGTCGTCTATAAATAAATAAATAAAAAGTAAATTAGCATTTAGCAAAAACAATCACAGATGAGGACAATGGTCACGACCTTCAGGTGTCGTAATCATTAGAATCTAGCGAGTTCGGTTTGTTACATCACCACTAGAAATATTCATTAGACACGTCAAGTTATGGGTCATCAGAGTACACCTCACAGTGTTTTTGCTTTGTTGGTTTACATCCGATAATCTTATCTTTCGGATTTAGGTCTATTGCGGCCGCAGCTCTTTCATAAAAATGCGCGATATAAATTTTCTTAATCTCAAAAGCGTGTTGCTTAAATTTTGTGTTTGATACGATTAGGAGGATTTATGACTTGGTATTTGTTAATATATTAGTCCCCTGTGGTCTCTCAAACAAAGCCATGTATGTCGTAAGACTTGTGTAGAGGTCGAAGTTCAAGCTACATCCACCTGTAAAGGAATAATACAATACCTACCACTTACCAGCAATTGCGAGTCGTGGCACATAATACAACGAATGTTGTTTATAAACCTGTTTTAATGATATGATTATATGCAGATCCTAAGTTAAAAGATTACATCTAAATATGTTTATATACACAGATTTACAAGTAGGCCTAGGTCTAGAATTTAACTACAATTTCATTATACGGGTCGTAAATATTCAAATACTCGCTTATGTTCCAAATGTAATTGAATACTTGTTGTGAGTGTATGAAATCAGCGCGTGCGCATTGCTTCGTTAATTTGTATGCGTCCTCACGCGCCGTACGCGACACCGTGCACCGCCCGCCCGGGGCCAAATCTCAATTCGCTTCTGTATCTTTTATTTGCATAATACTATGTAGTAGGTATGTATTATTCAATTATCATTGCAAAACTGCAGCTCATCTTATGTTTACAAATTGGATTTAAACCGTTAAAACTACCGCTGCTGAAATGTTGTGAAGAGAAGTCAAAAGAATTTCTGTGTTTCGTCATCGAAGTACTTCTATAACAACTAAATTGAATATGTTATAAATACATATATGTATATAGGTATAACTATTTAAAGGAGCCAATGTACTAATCGCAAAAGCAGTTCGAGTAAAATTAAGTAATTTATTTTTGTAGACCAGCTTTAATTGGTGGTTTCACCTAATTGGTGAATCGCACGCAATGTCGCGACTAAATTGTACTAATCGTTACAATTATATTGACGTAATGGTTAAAATTTGCTTCGTGGGCGACATTTACTACCTTCATTTAAAACCGATTGAGACTGAAACAAATGAAGTTTATCTTTAAATCCAAATAAAGAATGGTAAAATACTGCCGGTACTACTTTGAGCAATTTAAGCAGTGTTTGAGTGGCGTCATTTGTCACAAAGTCACCATCAAAACTAAACTGTTGTTTTGTCTTGTATTTTTTAAAGAACCATTGTTCTGGATGTTTGAACAAAAGCAAAAGTCTTTTATAAAGTATAGGAAAACATTAAATACTAATATTTTCGTTGTGATACACAATCAGTTAGTTGTAGTTGTAACCCGTAGGTGGGAAATGACGCGATGCGTTTGCCCCGAACTCGTCCGGCAATTTACCAATCACGAAGCAAGATGCCGCTAAATGTAATTGTCCTCTGATGTTGAAGTTGGAACAAGCATTAGCTAATCCCCCACGGTTGTCAGCTTTTAATTCCAGCTTAACTATAATAGATGCCATGGGAGCCAAGCAATTGATGACTGGATAATGCAAATTAAATAATTGGAATCGTTACTTGTGTAGGTACGTTATAACAGAATTAGAGCAGAACGAATGAACATACTTACATAAGATATCAGGAACTATGAAAAATGTCATATATACTTAAGTTCTTGGAATGTGCCTTACAACACAGCTATCATTAAATTTAATAAATATTTTATAAGACGAGATTGACGCTCCCTGATTGTCCTATAAAACGTAGCCTCGTAAATCTGACATCATAACATTCTTAATTCTAATTTTATTATCTGCTGTAGTAAATACTTTTTTGGAGTTTTGTACTTCCAAATTATTTGGCCTATGTCATCATTATTATCTTATAGAGGAATTAAGTATAACATTGTTAGTAACTTTGAGATGTTTCTTCTTGTAGCCGTTCAGAAAGTTAGTTGTGTACCTTCCTACATGCTATTGTTCAGTTCACAGTTCATTAATCAGTGACATTGAGTATAGTTTCAGGATGAGCTCCCGCCACTCCCGGATATTTTTTATTATTACAATCTAATATTAATTTTAATGAAGCGTGTTCACCTGTGTTGTGTTTTAAAGCTGATTTATAAGAGTTTGTTATACTATTGAATCAAATAACAGAAATGCATATTTTAGACTTCAATAAAATAATAAGTTGATCCGAATTCAATTTAAAAAAAACAGTAATAGAATTCTTATTGTAAGATATGAGGGGGCTATTGTAAGGATTTGCACATTATAGGTACTTGAATTGATAATTGTTTACGTCGTTGTGGACGGGAGTAGGTCCTATGTATGAGATGTATAGTTAAAAACCCGTTTATTACTTAACTCATTTTACTTAAAAAAGCAAAATATCTACACATAACAGTAGATCCCAACGATTAAAATAAACGTTAGTAACCTCAAAAATATATAAAAATAACGATACCGTATTCCCCCATAGGAAGAGACCACCCTATCCTTTGATGCTACGGATATGGTGCATTAGAATAGAATGAGGAAATAAATCTTAGTGATCAACTACTATCTGTCAACCAGGAGGGCAATAAAGTAACGATATGAACTAAAGATGTCTACAAAACAGTTACTTAAATATTAAACGTTTTAAATCCAAACATTATTTGACTCAACATTGTATGAGACACACTGACATAATATGAAATTCCTTACTGTTTATTAGGCGATACACATTTTGCCTACATCTGACCTAATTGTTCACTTAACTGTCCCCGCGTCATTAGTTGCGGACAGCGCACGACTATGAACTACATATTTAGAACATTGTTTCATTGAAAAACTTTAAATATTTCTGCCTAAGTAAGTAAGTAAGTAGATATTTAGGTGTTTGCACAACCCATTGTTATAATTTTATTTATCATTTATGAATGAGTTGAAATGCCCTGTTGAACTCTGTGCCAGTTGGTTCCTAAAGACAATAGGTTGTGAGCTCAGCATAATAGGTACAATGAGTGCTCCCGCTCGAGGGCAAAGAACCTGCATTATCACACTAACGAGAGTAAGTGAGTTTAATTGTATTTATGGCATTACTTAACACAATAGATGCCGTCGCCCTGTCCAGGCCTACGCTCTGATTTAATAAGTGCTCACAGTTAGAATCGATTTATAAAAGAAGATAATAAAGTCAATTTCACACCGGTTCAATTGTACACAAAAATAAAACCTAAACTTGAAATGATATATTATGATCTATCTTAAGTCAAGTTAAGTAGGTTTTCGTTAAATATGCCTAATTAAATATGAAAAGTAGGCCTAGATTATGATTCGGTTCAATATAAACTTTGTAACGCTTCAATAGGCTGTTTATTCCATTGACTGCTAGTATTTACATACATTATTATGATACACATAGAAGATACCTCATAATGATGTACAATCTAATCTAACAACAATGTTAAACATTACGAGATGATTGCATTGGTGCAATAAATCATTATGAGGCATTACTCAACACAATAATAAACTACCGAGCGTCAAGAATGCATCAGAAAAAAATTAATACTACAGACAGGTACTCAAATGAACGTTTCATTGTTTTCACAAATTGTGGGAAATTTCGCGTAAAGTATCCTCATTAGAATGTATATAGCTTTTACTGATAATGTGCTAACCCTTTGTTCATTTGTCCTGTGTTATTAATTTTGCATAAATTAAAAAACATTCTACTATCTCTAATGATATGAAGTTGGTATACATCGATTTAAATTATGACCTTACTATACAAAATAATAATCTAATTCATTTCAAGAAAAAAAACTAATTACTGTTAATCCGATTAATATTCGCAACTAAATCTAAATACGTCTATAAACGATTTGACCTATGACTAGACTGGGACCATTAATCAAATTGGCCCACATATGAAACTGCAAATCATTGCTCATCACTTAGAAACACAGAAGCTTAACAACAAGCGAATCCTAAAGTATATTATTTTTTGTAGACATACTCTCTAATCGAAATTCTTATAACAACCTATTAACAGAACGGCCGCCTTTTTTACAATTAGCAATATCTACCGTAAAAAATCGACCCATTTTTATAACTTATATGCAGTTATTGATCCATAAGATTCAAAATCGTGTGCATGCAGACTTGCATCAAATAAAGAAATTCCTAACTAACAATAAAACAAAAATCGTAAAGCGAGCTAATTAAATTTCAGTGATTATGGGTAAAGCACGATATGAGACCTAGGTGCGGTTGGTGTCTGGTACGAAGCTTATTCTTCTAGGAAGCGTCATTACGCCCTTCACACCCCAAGCAAACCCCATACACAATTATCGTGACTGTCAACTAACTATTATAATCAATACTGTAGCTTTTAACGTTCTTTTCAGAAAGGAGCAACCAATTAGTGTAGTCATCAATTCTATAAAAGACTTATATTAAAGAAAACCTTTGTTGGAATAATTTGTGATTGAAACCGCTGCTATAAAGCCACAATAGTTTTTACTTCATACAGTCTAAATGAACCTATAAAGATAAAACTGAAATGAATAAAGACGGAAAATCCATTCCGCAAAACAGAGGTCCAATAGGAAATAGCTAAAGCCAGATAAATGAAGTCAAGGCCCCTTGCACTGCAGCATCAAGGGGATCGAGGTGTGTCAATTTATTGTAAGTATTCTTAGAAATGCCACCTACACTTGATCTATTTGTAGGAACTCTGGCAACGGTCAACGTGCGGAATACGTTTGCCGAACCTGAAAGTAGGTGACAAAATAAAAAATACAGTGACCCTTTCTTCAGCTTTTTCTATAGCAATCTTACATTTATTGTGTACGTGCTTTTATAAGCTTCAATGTATTAATCGATCCAATTGCAATCAACTTCGTTGCAAATCAGTCTATCAAAATGTTGGGGTAATAATTTGTTCTCAGCTATCGTATTTAAAACTGAACAAAAAACTAAACAAATGCTTCACTATATTTAAACCAAAAATAACATATATATAGCTCTTGTTCTTCGATAAGAACAAGATTAATAAATAAAGGTATCGATAACGCTTTGATAAATACGTTGATAATGCATTACCATTATGATTAATAGGAAATAAAGCTATAATATACAATAATTAATTTTATTTTCTTTATTGACTGATTCTTATCAATATCCACAAATACGAATCAATAAATCTCATAAGAAGTAAAATTTCAATAGATTAATCTTGTTTAAGAATTTCTGGATGAACTTTGTTTGCCTATGCAAGTCAAAGCCCGATTGTATGCAAGGGCAGGGGGCACTGACCATACATCATACTATATGCTTGTCGTCTAATAAATTATTCTTCTGTCATAAACTAGAACGATTCTATTAAATATGATAGTTATTCATTCAATAATAGTGGAATGTGGCTGATCCTCTCCAAGAAAGTGGATTGACGTTGATATGCCGCCACCGCCTACGTAATGTATGATTATTGTTAACGGGATGAGGACATTAATTTACAGGTTTATGACCACCAATTTGTAGCTTCCTATCTCCAAATGCAAGTAGGTGTGCTTCAGGATTCCGCATTATGAAATCAAGATTAGTTTAGTCACAAAAGTGTAGGTACGTTTTTGTTTACTTCACCAAATCCCGAATTTCTTAGTATGACGTAATTCCAATCATAGCATCATTATTTTTTACTCCTATTATTTTAAAAAAGTACCTACACAAGATATCGAGTATTGCTAATTCTAAAAATAACATGGCTACGAATAATAACGGTGTCGATTCGGTAACCCACTATAATAGAAATTTTATAATGAAGATGTCATTATCTTCAACAAAGATGGGTAAATGAATATAAAAACTAACAAAAGACTTCCCGTACCGGGAATCGAACCCGAGCCTCCTGGGTGAAAGCCAGGTATCCTAGCCACTAGACCATACGGGAGATATCTGATACTGTCAAAAGTAAGTAATGCTATCAAAAGATTGCATTATCGTAAGTATCAGAATGAGTAATGAAATAAAACTTTTACTCTACAATTTTGTTCGTAGTGAGGTGAAAACTCTTTTTATCTATATTACTGTCACCACTTCGAGCTTTTGCTTCTTTTTTCCACCCGGTATTCGATACAAACACTTACGTAAAGTAACACTAGAATAAAATAAGTAACTGAGTAGATTAGTAGCACTAAAACAAATAATAATATGTGTACATTGTTCAAAGTCAAAGAAGCATCCGGTTCAATTATCTAGTTACGTTTATAGAATCATAAATGGATCTGTATTTCATTTCAATGCCGATATCTTGATATAGGGCGATAAACTATCTACTGTGCAGTACATGATAATTATCTTGATTATTTTTAGTAGATATGCATAGACAACATCTATATTCTATACACCTACAGATATTAGACTCTCTCCTTTTACAAAAAACATGCCCTTGGGATTCACTCCATCAACCATTTCACTTAGTGCATTAACATCAAAAGCATCGTTCAGCACTTACAATTGCATGTAGTGTTCGAGTATTACAATAGAAAGTACTCTCTGATGGCTGAGTATACATCGACGACATTCACAATTAACTATTTTGGGGCAAGGATCTGTGGAACTTGTACATGCTAAAGTATAATTGTTACTTCCAGTTTAAGGTATAAATACATGATAGGTCCGGCTTTCTCCCAAAATTTCAAAACTGGTGTTAAGGCGTTATCAAGCATTCACTTGGCATCGCTTGATATGTAAATTGAACATAGCGATTGCTTGATTCCACTGATGATGAAACAATCATGAACGTTCCGCGACTCATTTAAGTCATTAATTATTATTTGTCAGGTGGCAACCTCGGTCTCATAGCATTGTATCATACGTAGAAATTTATTATGACCGATGTTTCCTTTGCCCATTGATTGGAACTGCTGTAAAATTATTCCAACTATATTATTACCCTAAAGCAATCGAGTTCTGTAGCAAAAATACAAATAAACCACAGAACTTACTTAATTTTTTATTTAACAAAGAGCAAATTTTATTCTTTAATGTATTTATGGTATCACCAAATGTCGATTAAGCAGAAACCACGAAAAAAACACCTAAATAACATTCGTTCTTAATTGAATTTTAAATCTACTCGTAGGTACCTACCTACTAATCGCTTAAACGTTTTCTGCAGTCTATTTATTTTTACTCATCAGAAATTATTACCTAATTTTATTTTTTGTCAATTTATACTAAGCTGGGATTAAGTAACCAACCATTTATCAACTGTTAAGACAGAGGCTGCGAAATCGTTTAAACATGTTAGTATTTCGTAAGATCTGGAAATGTTTTGATGCTAATTGTGTTAGCTTTGCTAGGTGACAACATGTATCGATATTCATTACGAATTTAGTTCGACTGCCTTTTTTTTGTGGCTAGTCGGGATGCTTAATTATTTTTATAGCCGGTATCTGTAATTTAATTATTAGATTATGTTTTATTATTTTTATTTAAGAGCATGGACTAGAGGTCAAGCGACAGTGTCGATTAATTTAAAATGCATAATCCTAATGCAAATTATTCAATTTAATGAAAAAATACAAAAAATATTAATGAAGAATTGATTAAGGAACAAAATTTGCTCAATGTATCTATGTTATACTGTCTACTACATTACAGACTCAACAATAATGTATTTTAATAGAAATGAACAGCCTATGTAACGAGCAAATGGCCCCCTTTTGCATATAGTCTGGACCATAACAATAAAATCGAACCAAGGGTTTTGTTAAGTCTCTACTAACTGTAGTCAAGACCTGTTGAGACCCTCGTAAATATCCTTTCTAACTAGCTCAAAGTACCTATGTATATGAGCAGCAAGTTTTTTTAAAAACTGGTTTGACATTATTCTGTCACATTATCTCTACAGAACTACACATTTGGAACGTTGCAAACGAAATGGTCCTTGTACAGAAAATAAATATTTAAGTGTTCTAGTCTTTGTTTACCTGTATTATGTTTTTCCGCAAGATTGCTGCCTGCGTCAACGTTTTCTTTAAAATCCGCCATTATGTCTTCACAAACACCAATACCTGCAATTTTATATATAGAAATATATTGTATGCTGTATTAGTGCACTGTTATCTAGGGTGCGATAATACTCAATGTTTGTACAAAATTGTTTCATCCGTTATCATGCGCTTAATTTGTGTTACCCAATATGTGTAGGTACTAGGAAATAGGTATACGCACAACTAATGTTAATGACTTATGTTACCATGCCATTACCTACAAACGCAATATTATTTAAGCAGGAGCACATTGTCAAAGGAAATTTAAATCGAGAATTGTAAAATAATAAACCGCAACCATCAGTTGTTAGTATAAAATATTCACGCTTTTAATTTCGTGAAAATATTCAGGGGTTAAAAGAAACGTCGGTAAATGTTAATTTTCAGACTACCAATAAAAGAAACAATGACTAACTGGTTTCAATATCACCACTAATTATGGTTGCGATAGTATGTATTAAGCTATTAATGTAAAATACTTTGTATTATCTATACATACATACGGATGTATCTACTTAGTATATTAACATTATGTTGTACCAACGTACGATGATAAGTGGTTGCCGGAGTGAGGGGATAGGTGTAAACAGTTCCACTGACATTATAATATAACAACCAAGACTCGAGAGTAACACGGTCAAACAAATAGATACATTTACATAATATATTAAATAGAGCGCCTGTCTTCTAAAATTTTCGTAAACTTCAAAACTTTTTGGCAGGGTCACCACATCATTTATACTTTTTAAAATACAAATAATATTTTTAGTAAGTAAAATTTTTGTATCTTACTTGATAAGATGTTGTGTACACCGGCACTCTCGTCACGTTATCACTGAGCAATCGGTCACACACACAACGTAAACACTGCTGAGGCACGGAGCGCGGAACTCGCTCGCCCACGAGATAAACACTGAGCTCTGCCTTACTTTGTAGAGCTGAGCACCGAAGAGCGCACCCGGAGCGGGGCTGCCACACTCGAGACGCTAAAATCCCGGAAGAAAGCTTGAGAAAATGTGTGAAGCACACATTTTACCATGTAACTTCTAAAATAAGAGAATGATAAAACTAAAAAAAAAATATGATGTACGCAAACTTCCACCGAAAATTGGTTTGAACGAGATCTACTAAGTAGTTTTTTTTAAAACGTCATAAATCGTAAATCGCAATTTACCTTTCATTCAATTGTGTACCTACTTTTGTTTACTAATTGTTGGTAGTCAAAGGTACGGAACCCGTTGTGCGCGAGTCCGACTCGCACTTTGCCGGTTTTTTTTACAATTACGATGCATTTTCCATTTCGTGGATAACACTTGTATAGTATGTAATTTTAACTTGAAAAGCGGTAGAAGTTTGAGGCTGGTCATACTAAATTACAGCTTCGCACTTTACAAATGCCGAGTGTACCCGAACGACAGCCGTTAAAAGCCGAACGCTTGTATTGATGCAGGGAAAACATTTTCCGCGCCATTTTCTCTGGCGCGAGTGTGAGGGAGTATTTTGGCAAACAATTCCTGTGCGCGCCCTTATTTTAAATGGGCGCCGGTAAGTAACAAGTGCGTACCTATAGCGCGTTATCTCCTAATTTTATAAATAGAAAATCTATACAGGTTATACTGTATCTATACTTGTATAAATTAAATAAAGTAGGTACCACCAAAGTTCACCAAACCAATATATAATTATAGTTGATGACTTAAAATTATATATTGGTTTGGTGGTACTTTACAAACATATTTTGTTCGTAGCAGGAATCATCCCGCAACCTACAGAACTATAACTGTTCCTTCAGCCACTGCGACAATATATTATCATTTTGCTAGGAGTATAGCAGAAATTAAGACGTTATAAATATATAATGAATACAGTATAATAGATTCCAGAATCCCGATAATGACTTTGTTTGTTTAAAGGAGAGCGTAGTAGAAATCTTTGTTGTACTAAATCGAGTTTTTCCTACGTAGTGTTATAGTAGTCATTGCTTTTCTTAAATGATTAAAGACTCCACTAAACCATTCGTTTTCATAACTAATGTTTTATTGGCTTTTTTATCTCTTCTTTTTATACCTATAAGTAATTATAATTTTGGAGGTATATGATTAGGGTGTAGTTTTATTTTATAGATCACGAGATTAAAGGGGATTTCAAAATTTTGTATTATCTCGCTCCTTTTATTTATTTAACACATTCACTGCGTTACGGCAAATATTTTGCCGTATTTGACTTTCATCCCGCGCGGCTACACGTTGTCCTTGTTTTGCGCTCGGTGCGGAGTCGATTTAGCTATGTTCCCCTACGTGTAAAAAAGAGACAGTGAGCTATTTAATATTGTTGCTTTTAATATAATAATATTGTACACTAATAACATACGGCAAAATAGTTGTCGTAACGCACAGTAAGGTAAGTATTTTCATTCAGTGCGGTACGGCGTCTATCTTGCCGTGCCCCCCCAACCCCGCGCATCACTGCATGCGTCCGCGCGTCGTCTCAGTCGACAATAGTGCGGGCAGTAAGTGAGACGTATGCTCGATATTATTTATTTGTGCAGAAAACTACGCGACTACCTTAAAATGAGACGTTCACGTAAAAAGCTTGATTTGAGTAAGGGAATTAAAACTGAAGGTGCAGAAGCAAGAAAAAAACTTGTTCAGTGTAGTTGTAGCTTGGATGTGACATCTAATTCTAAAAAAATAAGTTCGGTAATCACAAGTCCGTCATTAAAGTTAAGGATCAAAGTTGAAGTGAATTAATCAAAATTAAAAACCTTCCTATATTATATACCTAGAATTATGTTGATTTATGCACTGTTGAATTTTAATTTAAGAGTAGATTCAAAAGTTAAATAATAATTTTGTACCCAAATATTTAAATTTATTAATAAGTGTATTAAATACACTTATTAATAAATTAAAAGTATGTAAAACATGTACTTAGAACAAATTTTGTTGTACTAAGTAACTGTAGAGGTACATGTGACTGATTTTTATTTTGATATTTTAATTCTTGTGTGAATAATAATTATGTTGGCTAATTAAGAAGAATAATGTTGATTTATGCACTGTTAAGTTTTAATGTTGTGTCTTTAATAAAGAATATATTTTCAATGTCGATGTTCATTTCAGAAGTAAACCCCCATCCCTAGCATATTTTTACTTGTACGCTATACGGCATATATATTGCCGTAAATGACTGATTTAGAAAAATCTCTGTATCTTTTGAAATAACATAAAAATCCCGGGGCTACCGCAGCTAGGTGTACACGAGGATGTAGTCTATAATTTTTTTAGAAAAAACCATTGATATGAAGAGTTCCCACGTCTGTATGGTCTTCGAAAGTCAGGTGGTGGTACGGCAAAATAAATGTCGTACCGCATATTAGGAAATATAGATACGGGCAGTATTTGTCTCGTAACGCACTAGCAGAAGGTTTAGTTCTAATGCTGCCGCAGTGAATGTGTTAAATGTTCTCCTAAGTGGCGCTACCGAATCATAAAACTGTTCATGTAAAAAGATTCAATTAGGGTTTTTTTTAAACATAAAAAACTACATGTATTTAAGAAAAACTACGAAGGTGCTGATCCATAGACTTTTCATAACACCACGCGTATGTAGGTAGGTACAGTTAAATAATTGTGCTTCTTCTAACGTTGACCACAGCGACAATACCTGGTGGATAACTAATGTTGATATCCGTAGAGAATGAAGCAACATTATCGTTCTTTACAAAATAATAGTCAAGGGTAGGCGTTGTTGGAGGCTGCATTTATTGTTAACGTTCTATAAGAGCGTTCCAAAATATGATTTAGGATGAATAGGTAAGTGATATTTTGGCCTTGAGTTTGAGTAATAAATTGTCATATCACATTAATTTCCCTCCTTTCCCTCTTTTTTAGAGACAAGTAGAACTATAGAACCCCATTTACTATATCACTGCATACCAATTTTGGTTTTGTAAACACTCAAATTCACAAAACCAAAATTCATAGTTGCAAGAACTAGCTATCACTTGATTGCCGTCTATTATTTTCAATAACATCGTCACCGTTAGGGGGTAATGGAAGGATAGTCCCTCTTACGCAAGGAGTCACATGGTCGCATCTTACCATGGAACTATATAGCTACCTAAGCTACATAGTTCCATGGTAAAATGTTATGCAATCTCTCTCTGACCTGACAATGTTGGTCCTCTTGTGTGTAATATGCGTATAATACGTTGAATAAGGGTGGTATAATTCTTTCGCGCACCTAATATGCCGCGGCTTCCGCTTATAGATACGTTTATAAACATTGATCGGACATGGTTCTTGAGATTATCCACTACGGGGAGCAGTTTTAGGTGCGTGAACGTTGTGGATCGAATCCATACACACCACTACGATGGGTATCCTGATATATCTGATGATGATACCCATCTTAGTGTAGGTCCTACTAAAATATAGCTGTGGCTCAAAGGAAAACAGCAAGATAGCAATAATTATGTTTGGTAGGTTCAGTTTTTGGTATCCAAATATTGTCATTTACCTTATCTATGAAGTAATTTTGTAACAGCTCAATCTTCTATCTTCTAGTGCCGAGATTTTTGGCCCGAAAGATTTGAGAACCAAAACACACCGGTCAAACTATTGATCACATCAGACTTGATAGAGTATGTGTTTTGTTAAAATTATGAGGGAGGAAGGATAAGGAAATGCGAAGCAGTGAATTACTGCTCGTATAGGAGGCAAAGGTTTCCTACACAGTTTTGTTCCTAACTATAAATCCTCAATCGGAACAGAGTTCAGTGTCAAATTATATTATTTGTAAGTAGCAAATAAGTTCGTTGGTAATTAACCTATCTTGACAAATTTTTATGCTCAAATCAGCTTTATAACGACTATGTCATTTCATACTAAATATGCGGAAGTTTTTATAGTTTTATTAGTGCTCTAGGCAGCGATTTGAAAATTTCTCATATTTTATTAATAGGGAAATAGAGAAAATCGAATTCCATATTTAATTAACAAGTCAGCTCTATTTGCACGTAAAAATTATAATAATACATATGAATAACGTGCAATATTATTGAGTTTTAAGATTACTCGACTGCCTACTTTATCAGTATATAAGTTTATATTTGTATCTGACATCGAATGATACAATGAGCTAATTGAAGATAACACCAAACTGAACTTTAATATGTTTATTATAAAATTATTTACGGTTTTTTGTATTTTTGTCATTATAAACGTACTTAATAAATAATAATAAATTTAAAAGACACGTACAACGTGTGTTTACAGTATGTTTAATTTAATCTTACTTTAGTATGTACAGTCATAGGTAGAAAGTTGTACAAAACGATTGTGCATAGATGTTGTATTCGTATAAAAAGGGGGTAGTCCGTATCTAAGATGGCGTATACGGGATTTCGATGTCACCGAGGGTGGGGCGTGGGCGGCGCACGGCGGGCGGCGGCGGCGATGACGCAAGTGTGCGCCCGCGCAGCAAGACTCTCGCCGTGCGAGCGCCGGCGCAGGTAACAGCCGTTTAGCCCTCCGCGGGTGCTTCTGCCTCTGATTCCGCCGCCGCCGCCGCCCCCTTAGGCTTAGGTCCCTGCCACCCATCGCACATTTTCCGGAGGAACGCTGGAAATATACGTACACAAATATTAGTAACAGAAAGTAAAGTCATCTTACTTGTTATTTGCAAATTGATATATGGGTTATAAACTTATGACAGGTCGAACATAGGGTATTGCGCACAATGCAAGAAATATATTAAAAAAATATTGTATCAGGTAGTTTTTGCAATTGCAATGTAAAAAAAATTGCTTTATACATAAAATAAGATGTTGGATTTTAAAATAGAATAGTATTTAAAAATCTATTCTACAAATAGCTGAAACTCATATCACCGCGACATTTTATTTACGAAGAAATTATAAGTAATCGGTTCTATGACGTATATCAGTATAATGATGACGCGTAGACAATTATTTATGTAGTAAACAAACAGTGTTGTAGCCTTTTTTTTTTATTATTTTGAAAGTTAGGTCAAAGCAAGGAAAAGTTGGCAGCTTCCTTTTTCGCGCCCAAATCAAATTATTGAAGTTATTAATTGAAAACCAAATTACTAGTAAATTATTATTAACCGCCTTAGACGCAAATTAGGGCATTTCCCAAAAAGCGTAATACCCTATTATTTCAGGTTCGATATATCCTTTATAGATATGGGTTATTTTTTAAGAAGCAGATATAACATAAGTAGAATGTGAAGCAGTCAAACCAAGTAACAAAAACAGAAATACAGAACAGCATTAATATTATAAAGCTTGAAATCGATAGTTAGAAGAAACGGAGCACAATGATAGCTACATTGTCGGCGGTCCACTTACGATCTTATAACTAAAGATATGACGAGATGAGATGCCTTCTACGCCATCACCTTCTTCAGGAATGCTGTAAATGGAAAATATGTAAGACAAGGGGACACACACAACCGGGACATGTACCCTCATGCCAATTACACTTGGGTTGGGAAATACAAATGGATCTACTAAATTCTTCATGTTGATCTTAAAAGTAAGGTTCAAACTATGGGGCAAAGACTACTTAGGACTTCTATTGAACATGCAATATTGTAAGGTAACTTGCTTATCTAAAGAACATAGGAGTGAATTTGTGCACTTTTACAGGTCAACTAAATTCAACAGAACATTACATTAACATTAGGTATGGAATACATTGTCGGAAATCAAACATCTATTCAATGTGACACAAATACATATGCAATTTATATATCGTGGATCTAAGTACAACAACCAATACTATAATTATATCCTTATAAAATGTATACAATAGTTTAATATTATACAGAATCGTAAAGAATTGACACTTACGTGCGTAAGGGATCATGCCATCGTCATCCTCAGCGTCCATGCAGTCCTTTGTGACTTCAGCGACTTCATTATCTTCCAGTTTCTCACCTGATGATTTCAAATGATTAAGTGACGATGTTTTTAATTTACAGATTCAATATTGTAAATTCTTTTTAAATATAGATAGTTAAACAAAATCGATGGCACTACTAAAGTATCATTATTTTTAAACGCACATCACAATGGCTTTTCGCCAACTGCTATCAGTTCACGTCCAACTGGAAATAAGGTCGGTGCCAATATATATTATTGATATGTTAAAATCTTTGAAATAACTGGTTCATATCGAAACAGCACAGAAACAAATAAAATACTTAGCATAAATAGACCAGCTTAATATTTGAAAATTATTGACTAACCTGATTTATGAGAGATTAATTTAAGCATTTAGGCTATGGCTAAAGAGGAACTGTTGTTATTTGTAAAAATATCACTGCTGATACAGATTATGGGTGCTTACCTAACGCAAGGAGAGTGTGTGTAAGTTCGGCGCCAAGCATAAGACCATTTTCGTTCTTGTCGTACAGTTTCAGACATTCCAAGAAGTCCTCATACTGTCCCTGGTCTTTGTCTTTCTTTGCTTGGCTGTAGATGGGAAGGAACTCTTCAATCTGCAACAACATAAAATAATAATAACATTTATAGTTTGAAACAAACACAAGCGGTTAACGATGCAACATTTACATAGTCATACCATACTATATTAAGCATGACCCATGAACAAACAGTATAAATAGCTAATATGTTACAATCCTTAACTGGTTCAACATGAATCTATCCAAAAATGTTGTGTAATATTTTGCCTTTAAACTAATTTAGGTTTCCTTAATTCTTCTTATTCAGTCCTCATTATAATCTGAATGTCAAATGCCAACAATACTTACAGTGAGCTGCTTCTCGCCCTTCTTCTTAGTTCCACCGAGTTTCTCGATGGTGGCCAAGGTGGGGTTGGAGTTGAGCGCCCTCAGGACATCTCCAAGGTTGAAGGCGTCGATTTTGCCGGAGCCATCGAAGTCGTAAATGGAGAAGGCGAAGGATGCCCCTAAAAAATAAATATAATCGTGCTATACTTCGGTTATGGAACATTCAATAATGTAAGTATGTATTTATGACAACTAGGATTTTTTTTTATAGTTAAGCCGTACCTCAACCTCACTTGTTTAGAATATGTTATATGTAACATACTCTTAACAAATAACCTACTCAGAACACTTTCAACCATTCCTAATCCATTTTATTTGTTTTATAATTATATTGTATTTATTTGTTTCATAACCGTGAATTGCTAAGTTACGCTAAATAAATGGAACCTACATTAATTTTGGATGATACTAATTTACTACAATCACTGAAAAATATTTGAAAACTCACAAATGTTCCGGAAAATACGATTTGTTTAGGCCAGGCAGCGCGCGGAGCGGAGCGTGGGCGAACATTCTTCGCCCAGAATAATACTTTTCCACGATACGTTTCAATATATTCGGTGTGAACTCATGAGTCACATTCTAATTATAGCCCAATAACATCCAGTTTATTTGAGGTACCATTTCAACTGGACCTTTATCTAACCTGTCACTATTTTTTTTTTTGCTGTATGTATATAAACTTCTAATTGATTAGTTAATTTAAAATTATTATTTCCAATGCCGATGTTGTCAAAATATAAGATCATATTTATTTTAAAATTGATTCGCCTAAATCAAAACAATTATCTCTAATATTTATGACATTGGTATTACTCGGCGCATGCGTAAAGTGCATAAGGATCAGCTGACTCAAGATCATCTACCGACCTTGGTAATGACAGCTGATTTACGAGTGCAAATTCATACGAAGTGACAGATATCCGTTGAATAAAATATACATGGCTCATTTAGGTAGCCACTGATTCCCACGCTAAAACATACGTAGCACGCTTGCAGTGAAATCTGAGTGGAGTTTCTCTGTTTGGGCGGGCGGCGATGCGGGATCACGTGACGCACGAGTTTAATTTTGGAACGCAGCGCGCGCGCGCAGCATGGTCGTACCACTGGCGCTGCCGCCCGGCATCTCTTAGTAACGCGCACCTTTTATGAGATACGATGCTAAACTTAGAAGTTATGGTCTTCAGCCTCGTTTCGTTCACGAAATGTTACGTTCTTTATACAATTATGTTAATTATACCTTACTTCATGGTAACGGTAATCATGCCAACTTCAGTCAAGGTGTCATTTAAGTAGAACACCATCAGGATCGACAAGTACAATATAAATTAGAAATTAGTATTGTAAATAGTCAGTTCAGTTGTTAGTAATCCCTATAAATGCACACAATTTAACATCCAGTTGTATCATATTAAGGGTTATAATGTCTCAACCAATGTTTTAAATAATTTAGTAAATAAATAGTCTTTTAATGAATATACTCACTTTCAACGTCGTTCTTGCTGAGGTCGCTCTGAAAATTACCAAAAATATTTCGTTATTTTCTTGTATGTAATTGTAGCCATAGTGTAGGTATATTAGTTGGTGTGTATTCACAGCTTTGCAGCTTGTTTTGTGTAGAAGCATTCGAATTATACGATACCATCTTCTTTCACTATTTTATTAGCACAACACTGATTTGATGAAGTGAATATATCCGAATCGCTCGCGAGCATCCGGTCTGCGGAATAACTTGCACGAGGAATCAACGCGTTTATATTTTACGTATTTCTTTGTATCACTTGCAAGCTAACAGTCCATTTTCTCACTTAGCACCTTTCCACAAATTCACTGCCGTCAGTGACTCACCATTTTGTGTGGTGTTAGTTGGTTCCCTCCCGGTCTTCACTGGCAGACGTTCAGACAAGAAGTGGGGCTCAGTAACTTTTCGCGGGACTGTTTTAACTGGCTTAGATGGCGCACCCGTCTGGATATTTGAGATTTAGCCCAGGAATCCGCGACCGTTCTATTTTCGGCGAAGTCGGTCCGTTTCCATAGCGTCTTCGGACGCACACCACTACTACAAGTGTAAAAGAGACAAAAAGTTTTTCCACCTGCCCCGTGTGCGGAGGCGCGCTATAGCCAATTGTATGGTAAATCTACATTTATGCAAAACTATTTCGATCGGATATCTGCCGTGTACTCTTAATCAAATAAAGTATTTTAAATATGCTAAAAATGCAACAGCATGATTTTGCTCGACAAAATAATAAGTACTTAATCAAATATTTATTTCGAAATGATTATCAATCTATATAAGATTGATAATCATTTCGGGACACACTTGGAAATCAAAATGCGATAATTAAATGGGTCACTTAAACCTTTATTAACATGAAATAAACCAAAGGAAATTAAACAGACAAACTGACGTGGATCTATGCAGCTACAAAATTAGTAGATACTCGCCGCACTCATCCGGCTTTGTATCAAAAGTGTAATCCTTCCAACGTGAAGTGTGCACGAAGGTTTCATTAACTGTATTGAACTTCCATACAACAGCACGAGTGGGCGAAGGCGATCTTATGAGACGGTGGTCCAAAAGACTGGCAGCTCTTCTTCTTGCGTCCGGTGATAAAGGACATAGTCCGCGAGCAGGACACGGTACCCGATTTTCCTATACAATAATTTATACATTACATTCGACGTAAACCATGTTACCTATTACTCAGCAATACGGTGTGCTCTCGTACACCAACAGTTTGCTGATGTTTTAGGTTCCATATTATACCTATTGACAGTAACAGGGTCTCATTTGTTACCTGTCATGACCATTGTGCGATAATAATGTCAAAATTTCGATTACTGTGTAATAAGTATTATTTTTGCTTAGTGCTGTCGGAATGTTGTATTGTGCTATCGATAACTACATAAAAATATAATACTGAACCAATTAGACTGAGTCCCTACTAGGTTCGTTTGTTAATAAGTTATATTCAAAATTATTCTTTATATAGCTATTCTCATACCTTGCGTTTACCGGGTATCCTACGTCGCCACCATCCTCGGAGACAAGCAAGAAGCCTGGCGCCTTGGGAGCGACACTTACTAACCAAAGAGCTTTTTCTAGATCCACTTGGTGCAGCAGACACTGCTGATGTAGCTGCCAATTCCGACTTTTGGGGCTAAAAAGACTCTTTTTTTTTTATCTGTATTGCGTGCTATTTTAGTTTGTTAACAAATAATATAATTTATATGATATACTTACACAAATATGAGGTTCTGGTTCTGGTTCGTGAAAGGTTGATAAGTTTTCATCGGAAGTATTCGCAGTCATTAACTCCACTTCTTGGAGGGTCATAACTTTCGGATCTTCTAAAATTTGATCTACTTCATCTTCAGAGCATTGCTCATAATCACCTAAACATTAATTTTCAACAATAGTAAAATATGTCTTCTGCCTTCTTATTGCATAAGTAATATCAGGGCTTTTTTAAACTAAGACTCCTTTTGCAAAATGAGATAAAAGTTAAATAAGAGCCACTTTATAGTTAATAACTCAAAATATATTATACTCACGATTTAAACTAAGATAAGCATTTTCATATAGAGCGACATCGTTGCTCTCGATTAAATTTTTAGGCACTTCTTCACAAGGCTAAAGACATTTGAAACAAAATTAATTATAAGAAGAGAGATTAATATTCATTATAAAATATATTTACAAATGTCTATAATGTCACCTCTTTTATTTCCACCGTAGGTATTAGATGACAAGTCTCGCAGTTCCTATCAACGTCACCAGATCCATCATCTTGTATGTAAAATGTTATATCTTTACCAATATCCTCAGCAAAAGCATCGGTCAAAAAAGAGTAATCAGAATGTTCAGTACTCGATGACCTGTCTAACGTCAATGTTCCACCAGCTATTGATTGCAACTGTTCAGTGGTCATACCCATCGCAGTATTGATGTAAGACTCCATTATTTTGGTCATAGCTTCAGTAATTCGCTCATTGGACTCTGAATTATCTGGTATTATTTCACTATTATCGCAGATTACGACATTTTCAACTTCACTCATGTCAAAAAGATGGTTGATAAACATCGAAGTTGATTTGGCTAACTCGTTATCCTGGAAACGATTATTTATTTTTTAAAGAATAGGAAATATCTATGAAATATTGAGAAGAAAATTAAATGCTTATAGTTTCTATGATATTTAAAGAATAAAATGTGGAATACCGAATCATATTCTTCATCTCCTTGTCCAATAAAATTACCTTCAGGTTTGTTTTTTTGAAAATCCTCTGTAATAAATAATCCTAAAACTTTAGAAACTATTATTTAATATATCGTAAACTATGTAAGCACGTGTATCGTAATATATTTAAAATTCTGTTATTAGCAGAATTGAGCACCTCTCTTTCAATAGACATTATTTTAACTCTATTAAACTTAGTTTTTTTTCAATCGATCTTAGTTGGTTCTGGATACAGATCTCAAATCAAGCAACATTTGTTTTCACCTTAAATAATCTGGCAAGCATCTAAAATGTTGTTTGAGTAAGAGTTACCTGTAACTTTTTCCGGCGTTGATGTTGCAACCACATTGGCAACATGTTCTATCTTCTTTTCATTTACGATGTCACTGCTCCCCTTTGACGCCTCAAACGATGTATCTTCATCATCGGCATCAGATTTTTTATCACTCTCATAATTTTTTAAAATTGGCTGATAAATCCACGGCTGACCTATTGTCATAATTTTGGTTATTAATATATCTTTTTGACGCATGTAACCATGTTTTTTAACCGACTTCATTGGAATAAAAGATAACCTACAAAAACTAAAGCCGTAGATAGATAATTTGGTACTCTTTTTTAATGCTTTTGTGGCATACGCTAGTCTCATGTAATATTGTTTGAGTCTACATCTAATAATAACTAAGCGGAATATAAAATTGACAAATCCTTTCGATCTTTATCAAATGAAGGAAAAAATAATGGCAAATAAAAAAAGTTTATTGTTGGAACATTACTTTTTCGTTAGATTATTAACAAATATAGGTACCTATTGCAGCCGTCTCATTTCCTGCGTTTACTATAATATATGCTTCATCCAAGACTTTACTGACAAGATTTACTGCCAACAAAGCAGCAAGTCGCCGGTCACAGACCTGCTTTCCGTCGACTGTACAAAAAAAGTGCAATCAAAATTTAGATTATAATTATCCATCCATTATAACATTACGTACCTAGAAATAAAGATCTAAGAACATAAATAATAAATCTAAATCCAAGAACACACCTCCCCTGTTACTCATCTTGACGATTTTTAATGACATTAAATTTTAACATGTATTAATCGGAATTTCCAGCCAATGCTAGTTGTCATCCAAATTGCATTACTAGTAATCATGAAAAAGTTTTTAATGAATATTAAAGTTTGTCATGGCAAAAAAAAAGCAGTCCATCAGTTTAAAAATTGAGATGCCTCAATGCGTTTTTTTAATTTAAATATCACGTTAGTAATAATCTACATATTTGATATCATAGTCTTTGCATCATACTAAAAGAGTTTCCCAAAAAAAAGGTATTATCTTAACTTTTATTAAATACGTAAAGAGCATTCACCATTCAAAACACAACGTCGCTATTTCGGTAACGCCCAGCCAATAGCTATGTATGTTGCATATATTCTAAAATTTCAACCTCGTTCTATTTTTGACGTGGTTTCGTGATTGTATCATAGAATAATCTGTTAGGTATATGGAAAAATATATGACAAAAAAAATAGTTTTATGCATATATTTATTAATATATCTCCCATACGCTAATATTAATACAATTACATAAAAGTATAATAGGTACCTTATCGTTTAAGCCGATTCCTTTCAAGCAATTTATGAATAGAGAACATTCAGCTAAGTAGGTACCTACACTAAAAACATAGGGCATTCTTTCTTAGGATCATAATGATAAGGTGCCTCGGTAATATATGAAATACAATAGCGTCAAGCGAGATCAGATAGTGTATATAGTAGTGTAGAAATGTATTTTACGTAACATATTTTGATTTTGACCTTTAAATTGATTTTGTATAGAATATACTATACCAGAATTGCTGGACATTATTCAATAATTGCATAATGTCAAACACTCGTTTTAATCCCCCACGTGTGTGCACTATTCCCATAGGTATATCAATTCGGGTGGACCTGTGACAAATAGGGAGTGCTGATTATATACTTAT
This sequence comes from Craniophora ligustri, assembly GCA_905163465.1. NCBI lineage: Eukaryota > Metazoa > Arthropoda > Insecta > Lepidoptera > Noctuidae > Craniophora > Craniophora ligustri. The sequence goes on along the minus strand of LR990965.1, from coordinate 7,361,803 downwards.
TCAGAAACAATTATTTTGTGTAAGGGTGTAATCTGAATGGAAGAATTTATTGACGGAGACGAATGATTTTAAAGGAGCGAATACGGGCCCGGGTATTCTCAAAAAGCCTGAAGGACGTATTTCAAAATATTTGCTACAAGGTCATAGACTATTAAGAGTTCTTGTTGGGGCCGAACTATGCTGAGAATATTTAATATTGCACGTCAAGAATATATGAGATTTGGGCTTCTTTTTTCTAACTCTACCATTATAATCTAGTATAGAAGGAATCATCTATGAAAAAGTATTTACTAAAACGCGTTTTATGTGTGATTTTAGGTGCCTAAATATAAAATTACTAGCTAACCCAACAAACGTTGTTTTGCCACATTATAGGGGTTGGTGGTAGAAGAGTAAAAATTTAGGGTTATAAGTATTTTTTAATGCCAAATCATAAAAATACGAAAAAAATAACAAAATCTGATGAGGGTCATCCTTATCACCTAGGGGTGTAAAAAATAGCCTATGACCATTCTCAGACCTACCAAATATACATACAAAATTTCGTAATAATCCGTCTAGCCGTTTCGCAGGAGTTCAGCGACAAACACTGTGACACGAGATTTTTATATATAAGATAAGAACAAAATTAGTGCGTGATTCACTACTATGATGCAAGACAAGTGATTTATTAAATATTATTTGAACTTCCTTCGCCGAAGTGGGAGTAGGTATAAAAATAATTGTTGATGTACACTTTAACTAATGACATGTACTCGTAGGTACGTGTTTAACAACATGACATCGTCAGTTGACTAGCAGTTGGGCTAAGTAATATAGACCTACGTAATTATAGGTCCACTATACAATTATACCAAGGGAGTTATACAGTACGTGATATCCATTTGACCAGTCCAGCGTCCTGGGTATATTCCAACCGATATCCCAAATGTTTGCTCTTGTGTCAGAATTTCAGGCGCTATCGAACTTAAAGGAGCTATATCTATTGACAATTTAATGTGATTTTCAAGAGTCGGATTTACTAAAAATGAGTTAAACAGATCTTAGAATGTGTTTATTCTTAGTTTACCCTAAAATTTCAACTGAAGTAATAAAATTGGGAAGCCATATTAGAAAACATTCCAAAAATTAGAACTAATTAATATTTTTCTATTTTTTATATCAGATTTTGAAAAGTGATGAAAACGTAACGGGTTATTATTCCATTTGAGCCACCATCACCCGTATATTCCGTATTATCATTAAAAAGGAGACCGATCGATCGTTCAAGTGTCGTTATAAACGTTTGGATTACCTATGACAACTGTAATATTCCGCAATTAACATACTCGAATTGATTAAAGAAGAAATTAGAAAACTAAATTACAATTCGAAAATATATTGAAATCTTGAACTATATATATAAGAACCTATGTTTCAATCAATCTTATTGTTCATTTCATAGGATAGTATTTACTACTTTAGGGCTTTCTTATCGTCACATCAAAATATCTAATTAGCTGTAAAACCCAAGGGCTGCATAAAACAATGACAATGTATGTGAACACAACTAACAGAAACAATCTATAAAATGGGTACTGTTTAGTGCCGGCGCTCCCTGACCGTCTCTATTTATAAAGTAAATTGCTTGCCACAAAGTGAACATTGATATCTATGCCAATCTTGTTAATTCAATGTCTTTATGTTTACCATTTTATTTGGCGGCGTATCAAATAAATTACTTATACGGACGAGGGTTGATAGAAAAAGATTTTGAAAGCACATTTTTTTATCAAATAGGGTAGGTGCCTACTTAGATCGCAGACCACAGATTTTTGTCGGTTTCTTTAACTAGTAGATTTTGAAGACGTGTGATTTGCTCATTATTGCGAGACCACCTTCATTAGAATTGTGATGGTCTGCGGAGGCTTATAGTTGGTGCGTGGTACCATTCCAGTAAGGTGTGAGGTATTTATAAGGTACTATTGATATAAGTTTGTTCATATGATTATTCAGATCTACGTGACTACTGAATCCTATTGCTTGGTTCCTGAAAATGGATTTTTTATTTAGAGGAAAGTGGGGAAAATACGAACATCTAAGGGAAAACATAAATAAAACAATAATAAATAATAATAATAAATATTCTACAACATTTTACACAGCACCATCTAGTCCCAAACTAAGCAGAGCTTGTACTATGGGTACTAGACAATGGATATAATACTTATATACTTTTTTTTTGTAAATACATACTTATAATACATAGGAAACACCCAGACGAACACAAACACTTATATTCATCACATAAATATTTGTGTCCCGTGGGAATCGAACCCACGAATGGAATTAAATCACTGAATTTTTTGTATTGTTAAATTATAAAGTATACTTATCTGTATAACGAATTTACTGATCAACATTTATATTTATTTAATTAAGTTTAACAATATGTAACGGCATGAGTGGGGTAATTACGTACTAACATTAATAAATACAATAATCACATTTATAACCCAACAATGTTGAATTTCGGTCAGCACAATTCTCGTGAGCTTAATTTTTACACATGTAGCACATAATACAGTCTTCAACAGTCTTGACAAAAAATTACTCGTGATTGCCCGACATGGAGTAATAATATTTTATATTGTATTTCTTTTGCCGACTGCGTCATGGTCATTTAGCTGATTAATATTTGAGTATTCCATTATGTAACAGTTAAATTGCAATTGTTGATAGAAATAATGCAACATCAACTTGAATTTACAAAAAAAAAATACATCAAAAACATGCAAAACATTAAACGTACGTCCGCGTCCTCCGTGTTGTTGACTGTAACTGTGGTCTCCAAAATAGCGGCAAGTAAAACATGGTTATCTAATTCTAACACATTAAAACCATTGGTTTACCCCGCGTTCGCGTTTCCCCCACTCTCCCCTAAGTACTATACATTACTACCACACTTTTTTATATCAATAGGCGTGTGCAAACCTGCGCACGTACCTTCACCAACAGTGCGGTTGGCGTGCATCTTAGGAACATAGTATGTTGTACCTTTGGACATGTTCGCGAACGATTTGCGTACAATTAATAATGTCCTCTCGCGAACATACGCAGTGCGATTCGCAGGCACGGAAGTGCGACATACACGTGCACGTCGAATGTCACGCGGCCGTATCCTTTGGAGGTGAGGCGTAACGTGCATAGTTCGTGCGTAGATATAGAACCACCTACATACAATTATACAATTTGCACTAACAACATACCAAATAAGTCCTGTTAAAAACAATGTTGAAAGCCTATATTTTTAAAACCTTAAACGTGGTTCAATGAATGTCTGGCCTACATTTTCAGCTGCTCGGTATCCGCAGCCTCATATTAGCGTCTCTATAGCAACCGGAGGCTGCCTCTTCGCCTCTCCACCCGCGCGCACAGATCAATGCTGAAATCTTTTTAGGGTTGATCCAAACACAAAGCATATTATTTTTATTTTCAGTCCTTGTTGTTACGAAATACTTGGAGTACTTCGTAATAACAAGTACCTAAACGAAGATTATGCACAATAACGCATCTAGGTAAGATGCGTTATTATGTCTGTTTCACAAAATTTACTATAGGTATAACAGAAAATGTTTCAAAATATAATAAATTATCCTAAAAATGTTGCACTCACTAAATGAGAAGGCTTGTAGACTAGTGGATCCCACGGGAAAATCCTAGTATGTAGTTATAATAGCGTGCACGTATTAAGAAAATCTTAGTTACGCCAACCCTACGCGTCTGTCTGGTTACAAATGCGCAGAACCTCATTCCCAGTGTCGCGTCCCTTCGAAGAGGTCCTCGCTTCCTCCCTTACTTTCCTATCGTGTTACTATAGGATGTAAACAGTGCTTTTCTCATTAGTTACTACTTAGCTATGTTTTAATAACTGCAAGTGGGTAATGCCTGTAGGTAAGCTATAATGACATCGTTTCACTTACTGTAATTATGTAAGACCTTTTATGTTTATTAGTTCAACGAAGGTAAGGTGGCAGTTTATTTAAATAATGTTTGTTTCATTAGGTATTTCTAAAATTGTGTGATCAGTATTTTATTGAAAGGCTTTGAGATAAGCTGAGCAGAATGTGCTAAAGGAATAAAACAGTAACTAAGTACTTTTTGATCGGTAAAGTCGTACTTCCAAACTTTAATACGTAAGTTCCGTATACGTCAATATAAAGAAGCCAGTGATATGTGTTTCATCAGGAACCCTTCGTAAGTATGAAAGGAAAAGAAATGTCCGAAGATGATCCAAATACCGACGAGGTAGTCCCGATTCCAGTCCAGATATTCTTATGGAGACAAACTATTCCGTTTGTGCGGCCCCGCCTAGGAAAAGTTCATGATGCTGCCTGCATGGTAAGTATACCTCAATATTAGTATTATATTAATAATTGTAAAGTAATATATCAAAGGCGCCTACGTTTAAATGTTTGCAAATGTGTACACTGTACATACGCTCGACACTAGCTGATTTTATGTTTCAAAATTATTTTGATTTTAGAAATATTTGGGATATTTTCAAAGTCCAAGTAGTTTCGGACTGAATTTGCTAATCATACGGCAACTATAAGTATATCCCAGTAAACCTACCTACCTACAAAATGTTACAAATAATATTTTAGGTATTGATATGAAACAATTATTATGGTTTTTAGGCGCGTACCTAAGTCTAAAATATTTATATACGTCCCTACCTATCTAGGTAGGTATCTTTTTATTTTAAAAACATAGCACAAATTATGGCGTATATCGAAAATACGATACGATTATCGTTTGTGTTTATTAAAATTAGGTACATAGGTAGGCATATATTTTTCAAGTAAATTGGCCGTACGCATGGCTTCGTCACGATCTCATATCTATTGAAACATAATACCTACACAGCAAGATTGTAACAGCTGTCGACCTGATGAATAATACTTACACATATAAATATTACGTAATGTAGTAATTAAATAATGTGAATTGGTGTTTGTAATATAGCTTGATCTATCACATCCCGTATGGTCTAGTGGCTAGGATACCTGGCTTTCACCCAGGAGGCTCGGGTTCGATTCCCGGTACGGGAAATCTTTTTGCCATGTTTTGGAATTTATGTATTTGTTGTAGTTTGTGTTGTTGATTGTAAAGTGTCACTTATTTCTTGGTAACACGCAGTTCTGTCAACGTGCACCTGGACACTATGTAAGTATTAATCACATTATTGTGCTTTGTTTTATTCGCACTTAATTGTTTAATTGCTAGTGGACACACTATCAAAATTTAATATCAACATCGTAAATTCTAAATAGGTACTTAGTACCCACCATTCGTTTTGTGTTAAATGTATATGTTCTTGTAAATATTACTGATATAGGCCACAAGGCATATAGTAATGTAGTAAAAGTTCTAGTGGCTGTTTACCATAAAGTATCCCTTGGTTGCGACTAATGAAGTAAAGCCACTTTTAAAAAACCTAACCTACTGCCAAATAGTAATAACATGGACACACCAGATATAAGCTGTACAATCATCAAAGAGGGATTCATAAGATTCTTGAATGTCTGCTAACTTACATGCTTGATTTGTCAAGTCCCTCAGTGCGTTAATTATGGGATTCATTTAATTATTTGTATGCTTTTAGATATTTTTGTATAGGTAACAATTTTAAAATTGTACCCGATAGTACATCTTTATGCTCATTAGATTATGTTTTTTTAGCTGTTGTTTATTAAAAATATTAGTCACTAGCTACTGCTGATGTTGTTAGTTCAGTCATTACTTATTAGATCTAACTATCTCTTGTGTAAAGATTGATATTAATAACTACCTACTCTTCATAATTAATTTTTTTCCAATATTTATTTACACTCTGAAAAAGCTGCTTTTTTAATAAATATTGGCAATTTTACTTCAGTAATGTCAAATTGACAATTTGGACAACTATTTTTGTATTCGACGTTGACATGTTTTTATTTATATTATTTCCGTAAAATTGAATTGAATTTAATTACTTGCGTAAAAGTTACAACAAAACAAATTAAATTCGGTAATTAATTGTTGATTAATATATATTTGTTTCCATTGCATACCCTTCCTAGGAAGTTAAAGAAGCGTGCAAGGTAAGATATTCAATAATATTTATTATTTCACGTGACATAAATTTAAAAATCAATTTTAATATCAAGAAACTGACCGAATATTGCTCAATATTTTCAGGAATCAAAGTAGGCACATCATAACAATGACAATATAAGTTAAAAAAAAATTAATGATCCAAATACCGTCACCTGCAGCTAATTTTGCATGCAGGGCTGTATAAAATAATATATAGTTGCTAATCTACAGTAGTATGAATGTAGGTACTTTCAAAATTATGTTTACAACAAAATTCTCTGTTTATGTCTTACAGTCCTTTGAAAAAGTACTCGTACAAAATCTCCGGTTTGGCCTCTCTATCAGCCTGACCGAAGCTATAGAGTCCATTCCACGATGGCGGCTCATACAAGCATCGCTGCCTCATGTAATGCATGGCTTAGCATCTTTGTTACACAACAGGTAAAGTTCAACAAGCCATTTATCATCCTACTACCATTTCAGAAGGGGCTCCTCTTGGGTGCAGGGGGTTTAAACCGTTGTTCCCACCATTCTCATAAAGTGGAGATAGCAGATTACACATTTGCTTCACTGTTTAGGGGGTGTTCATTAAAATATATGGTCAAAGATTGTTGACCGTGTATTGTACCATATTATTGAAACTCGGTAGGATTTTAACAAAAAATATTTATATATAATTTAATAATAGTTATTTATGTACTTTAATTTTATTATACTTCAACTTTATTAGTAATACTCTATACTTAGCTGCTATATTTAGCTATATTTGGTAAAGAAATAAAATCATATATTTTTTACTGATTACCAGTAGGTACCTAGTGCATAACATTCTTGAAGTGGTGTCAAGACTGCTAACAAACACTGAGCTAGTGTGTGTATGTTAGTGGTTTATCATGGCATCATCCACTGACTAAATATCTAAGGGATCTTGAGGGAAATAATGGAATCTCTAACACAGAATCATAATAATTTTACAGAGTAAAAGACAACATGCAATCCCTGGGCAATGCGGAGACAAAGCTGCTGTACACATTACACTGGATCCTCCTTGATGCATCTGATGAGTGCATTGAAAGTGATTATGAGAATGGAATTTTCTACTCCAACCCATTTTATTACCTCTTCTCAATACCTACCTTGACGGTACATATAATTTCTTACACTAAATTATAAATTTTACTAATAATGAGATAGTTACAATACATAATAATTTAGGCTGTATTACAAAGTATTAAAAACCTCTTTTTTACAATTATATAAATATTTTACAAAACTATGTATCATATGTATAATTATGATATAAAATATAAAATCTTTAGATATTTCTTTGCATTCTGGAGATCAAGTAAGTCTATTTTACTTTATAAAAGTACTCACTATGTACATATAATGTAATTTCTTCATTATCAAAATATAGTATTTCTATAATATGTATATTATACTAAATCCAAATATTATAAATATAATTGGATACACCTGTGTTAAAACTATTGTGAAACTAATTAGCCTGTTTAATATTTTTTTTAATTAAATTATTTTTTCAGCTATTTGTTTTTCTGTTTGCACCACTGTCTCACCACTTGAAAGAGTCTGACTTCACCAACAACTATCGGTTAGAGAATGGCCTAAAGATGTGGCAAGCTATGTGGGAGTTCAGGCATCCAGAAGCACCATGTTTCACCACACTTGTGAAGCCAAAGCCCAAGCCTCTAGGTGGCAAGTATTCCAAGAGACACCAACCAGGCGACGTGTTTATGGGACGTATGTAGAGAAACCTATCATATTTTACTCTTTAGTAATTTTATTACTAATGACTATAATTTATGGTACTTTTCCTTAACACAATTTCTTGCAATTGCATCCCCTGGACTGACCCCGCTGGAGTTTGTTTATTTAACACTTTAACCAATATCTATTTTGTATTTAGCAACCTTGGGCATATGCGTGTAAACTTTTTATAACTATACAAAGCTTGGTTTTGATATATTATTTATAATATTTTATTATAACTTTTCAAACTAGACTATATAACTAACAACTGTTCATGTTACAGGAAAACTATCGAAGGAGGAAGGGGGCAATGTGAATGGAAGTCCGCCAAGCCAGAACGTGTCGATGTCGCAGTCCGAGGTCACATCCAAACAGGCCAGTACGGAAGAAGAGCCTTGGCTGTCGTCACCTAAAGACACCATATTCCCTGAAACTATTCCCGAAGAGAGTTCGAGTACTGAGGAGGAGCATGTGGTAACATATGATATTCATAACAAAACTACCTACAATTAATTCACAAATAAAAAACACCTAGGAAACAGAAGGCCTATTCTAGCAGTTTCGTCATAATGAGCTGCTAAGCATCTGACATCAACCTTTAATTTTTACTTTTTAATGATTACTTTAGAACAAATGCACTGACAGCCAATCATAGATATCTTTACCTAGTCTATGTTTGCCTATATTCTCAATCTCATGACCTTTTTAGCCTGAATTGTAGCTTTCATCAACTTAAGAAGAAATTTAATTTTGATTACACCTGTTTTTTAGTTTATTTACCGGCTACCTTCTGAACAAAATCTCGGAGGTGCTGTTAAAGAGGCCTATACAGTTTACGCAGCCGACCCCAGTATATTTCAACTGCGTAAAACCGATGCCACGAAGCAGGCACTACCTGGTATTAAACCCTTGCCACAGATTACTAAGATGAGGTAAATATATGCAATGATATTGAGATGTTAGAAACCTACCATCTGTTAAAACTTATTACATTATGGGACGCAATAAAGAATTGAATTGAATTGATGTAAGTAGCGGTACTTACATTTACCGCTTAGTACTAAATATGTAAAATAATAGTGTCATTCTGTAGGTGACGACAGACAAACGACATTCAACAGCAACAGTGTTTGCTCTAGCGCTAACAGATAATCTACGGCCTTAACGAAGAAACTAGGCCGGCTTTGAGATTACAAAGCACTATCTTTCGAATCTAGAAATAATTTACCAAAGCACTTACATCATTTGTAATACAAATATATTATTATTTTTGTAGTTCTTCAGATAAAGAATCCCTGTCAGACAGTGGCGGTGGCGGAGGGGGGCCTACCAAAGGTACGCCCACATCAACGGAAAAACCGCCGCTTGCGAAACAAGGAAATGTAAGTATTTGAGCAATCAAAAACATTAAATATTATCTAGCTGGTTTTTACTGTACTAAGCAGTTAATATAGACGTTTATTACGACATCTCTCGAGAATGGAGATACAGAGTTGTTCGCAAGCTCGACTATTGAACATGAGGTCCGATTTTATGTGTAGCAGGTAGCAGTAGCCTAGGATTAAGTACCGATAATACCTTATATACCTTAAACCTGACCGATGAATTGTACGTCAGTACATTGCTGCCTCAGCAAAGAGTATAATAATAATGTGGTAGTGCCTTAGTCTTCGAGAATGCAGGCTTGTTATATTACTAATGTTACAGAGATAAAAAATAATATATAATATTAAAATTAATTCCAGGTGTCCGGCGCCACGTTTCTAGATGTCGCTACTTTGAGGTGTTTATTTACATCGCAATGGCAGGAAGAAGGCGTATATTGGGCACTACACTATTTATACAATAGGTATAAAATAACACAGGTCCTAAATTATATTTGTAATTTTGCACGAATTTCGTTACTAAACCAACAACAAATTCCAGGTTACGCGACATATGCGATGATATGTCTAAACAAACACAACCAAGAAAAAGGAGTAACTCCTTGCCAATACCCAAAATTGAAGTTTCAGTATACCAAAGTCCAGATATAAAAGATCGAGACTCACTCAAGAACTTTATTGAGGTGCCCGAAGTTAAAGATATGTCGCCGATCACAGAGATGCCCTTCACATCACCACCTAAATTGGAAGAAGAAAATCTAATGACACGACGATCTAGTGAGAAGATCAAACGCAAAATGAAAATGGCAGATCTAAAGGCGTTCGTTGAAACAAAGCTGTTATCGAAATCGGAAAAAGCACTGGAGAAAATTGGCCACGACGACCGGAAATTCTCCTTTCATACTGCAGTTAGGATGATATCTGTAGCTATATTTCTCGCTATTTTATAACCCCTGCCAATAATAAATTCTCAATTTAAATGCCGTTGCAGGAATACCACAGAAGTTTGGATAACACAGACGACCGGCCTAATTCAGCTTTAGCGAGTAACTTTCCTCCATTGGCACCAAGGCTAACTGGTGATCTATTCCACTGCAATCTAATCAAAGGGAAAAGTATGCCCAGCCTCAGGTAAATATCCCTGATTGTTTTGTATTTTTTCATTATTTTTCTTTCTCATGGCATTTTCCATTTTACATTCTTATAGCTATTGTAATTAATTAAATTTTAAGTAAAGCTAATTGAAAAGGCGTAGATTTTTTTGTACAGAAATAAGTAATTACATACATATTATATTTAACTATAACAATTATTATTATAGATAATTAGGTTTATTAATAGCAGTAGAACAAACACTTCTTATAATTTACTAGTTATGAGGAGGGGGAGAATTATGGCTGAGAAAATATTCCTAAAATATATATTATATTATTTTGATATTTTTCTGTTATCTTGATCACATTAAATAGTTCTGTTCTCTCCCTCTTACACTTGTATGAAAGAGGTTACAAGCTAAAAATAAATCGTAAAGCAACATCAAGAACACAACATCAGACTCTCAACTACGTTTTGTCACAATCACAGTTTCATATTCTTCCATATCAAAGCACAGCATGTTTATTTTTTCGACACAAAATTCTAGGCGAAAATTCTATTTGAAAATATATTTATTCTCTTTGTCCCATCTTGTTGACGCTTGTACCCGTACCTACACTATTGTAATGGACGAACGGTTTGGTCGCTAGCTGTTTAATTGATGAGCTAGCATCTAATGGGTAAGTGAGCAAATTAACAAAGAATTTAGAAGCTTCGTAATTTAGACGGTAGTCTTGCTCGGCGGATTGGTATACGAATAATAATTTCTAGGCGTAGAGGTTTCGCTTCACATTTTTACGAGCACTTCAGATTTAAAGCCTTATAATTGCTACTAAAAGTAAGCTTAAACCAGCACAGAACAATTACTTTGATTTAGTAAAAAGAACACACTGATACACATTCATGAAAGTCGTAATTAAACAAAACATCAAAGTAGTTGTATGCACGTATAATGCTCATTAGCTATGGTACGATACAGAATACATATACCTAACAAACCAATGCAGTAGAATATGATAATTTGAATACGTAGTTAGCTAACAATAATCGCGATACCAAGTAGAAAGTAAAAAAATCGTTTAATTAGTTTCAAGGCTTCAATGGATGCGGCAATTCACATTACATGCAAAAACCACTTATGTACCAATATTAATAATAATTACCAATAATAGCAAACAATTTTGAACTTTATTGCTTCACGTTCAAGGTTAATGTTACATGCAAGTATTTAGATTTTTACTGAAAATATCACCAGCGTAAAACTATTTAAGCATGTATATTTGAAAAAGTTACACAAATATTTAGCATGAATAAAAAATACGACAAAACACAGGTATAATGTGAAACGTTAATGATCATAGTGAATTACGTTATGACTAACAAATTAAAACACGAGCTATTTACAATGTGAGTATATAAATAGCAACACTGTTTCTATGAAATACGGTAAGTATGTCAAAGTACTTAAGGGAAATATCTTGCTTTAAATATGGTCATTGCAGGTACATTGATGAGGTGAGGACTGAGCGAACACAAGGCCCATCGAACACGATGCCTACGAACGCACAGAAGAAAAAGAATCCCATTATAACTGTGACTGAACACACACCTACACCGTCACCGGATTATTTGTCTAAAACTAGACAGGTATAACAATCGACTGGGCTATGAAATATAAACAAACGAGTAGCTTTTTTATAACAAAAATGTTGCTAGCAATTTTGAAAAGTTATTTCTTTTCCAATAAGAGGAGTCAGAAATTAAAATGATACTTCTTGGAGAATGATACTTTTTGCCTATAACTAAAAATATTTATCTCAGTTTTGATAGTACAGACATTAATAATTGATATGAATGATATGTATATTAATATTACTGGCAGGGTTCACTAGAGTCTCAGATAGACTCAGTGAGCATGCAAGGTTCTCAACACATACCTACTCCAGAACGCAAACCAAGTCTGACACGGTCCCAGACTGACTCTAACATTACGTATGTGGTTGAGGAAATACAAGAGGCGCCCGGCTCTTTGCACTATATCACAAAGGATGGTGACATTGATTTCCAAGTAGTCCTGAAGGTAAATATCTGACAAAGTAAACAAACTTTCAATGTCTTGTCTTAGTCAATCATTGAAATCAGTCGTTGAAAACTCCCATTAGCAAAATCATCATACAATTTAATGGTTAAGCCAATAATTACACCAAATTGTTTTTTTCATTAATATAATTTCAGGCAGTATACTCTGTATCAACAATGGACAGTTTTTACATAACTATTCGTGTTATGGAAGTGATGTTGAACTTAGTTGACACACTCATGGAAATGGGTGTCCATAAAAATTGGCAGATTAGTAAAAATGACGAGACTCAACCCGGAAATGTGGATCCTTTGGCCGATATTAATAAAGACAAGGACAGTAAAGTAAGTTGGAAACAAACGTATAGTCAAACATTTAGATGTATATTTATATATCATATATTGTATGTACATATTATATACAACAACAATTAGTAAAATTAGTACAGATAGTAAATGCGTAATACATAATAGCTTAATTGAAAATGGTTTACCAACCTCAACCTGAAATGACTAATTTCTAAATATTTGAACTCATACACACAGTGTTCTGCAACAAACTTAAGCTTTAATGCTCTACTTATAGGAAAGAGACTCTGGTATTCCATGCGCTCAAAGCCAGGACTCAACCAACGTGGAAGGCAGTGACAGCACAAAAGAAAAAACTCGGGAGGAAGATAACTTAGATTGTCCGTACTACATGATCATGCATGTTATTCTCAGGTAAATTATGACTTATGATTATATATATTTCAAAATCGTTTAGTAGAATTCGTTAAATCTTATAAATATGCCATCAAACCTGTCGTCCCCAAAAAGTTAGTAGTAGGTAGGAAGAATACTTACACCCAATTTTGCCGGTATGTTTTAGGTCCCATGTAATAGGGGGCGAGCTTATTGGCAATATCATTTAATCTTTTACAACCTATAAACGTAGTATGGAATGTCAAAGCCTCTCACGTGTCTTCGGACTGTAACTTAGCCTCTCTTACTTTTCTGCTGAATTACTCAATATTGAGTGACATATAAAGACTCTAAAGCTTAAATAATATTATAATGATATGAAAAATAAATTAATATATGATTTAATTTATTCCGTAGACTTCTTCGTCAACTAGGTTGTTCGCACGGTTGTACTACTGCTCTCCGCGGTCCTCAAGCGGAATGTCTCCGTGTACAGGCCCGTAACTCTCTCCGCCAACTTCGTTCAGCTTCCATACCTAAATTCACAACACGCTTAAAGGAAATGACCAAGTATTCGCCTATACGAGAAGTGTTGGATAACTTGCATGCGGCTGTTGGCTTCTGTGCTGAACCGGCTACTCTTGTATCACCTATGAGTAAGTAATTTTGTAGACATTTTTAAAACTTTAATACAAAGGTTAGCCCTAGAGAACGGAGGAAGAAATGAAGTACTCTAATAACAATAGAAGTTATTGTAATCCTCTGGAGCCTAGCTTGCTTATAATTTATACTATCCAGAATAACTACCTTTAACATTCTCGACTTTCTTTGTAATCATTTTATGTTCCGGCAGTCGACATGATTGATTCAAATTTCCAGATCAACAAAAACGCGGTTTTACCAAATCTCCGGATATCAGTAACCTGCAATCTGGTTACGCTACTAACTTCGGCGCTGGTCAAGGTCCAAGTGCTAGTCGAGCTATAGAAACATTCATCATCGAAACCACTTTCAGAGTCCTAGTTACCAGATTTGCTCTAATGCACAAGGAACTGAAGATGCTTGATAATTCTGTGAGTTACAATTATTATTGACATTTTAGATCGTCGTACTTACTTCCTAAGCAATATTGAAAGAGATTTTAAAACACAAAAAGTAACCTTATTAAAACTAAATCAGCCTTATATATTTTCCTCAGACTTTATACATGGAAGTTCGGCTCTTGCTGAGCTATGTGCGAGAAGCACATGGTGGAGAATTCCGTGTGGTGGCATTCAGTGCCTTGCTGGACACTGCTGAAAGGCCAGACAGCCAGCAAAAGGAATCAAACATGCAGACAACTAGAGTCATCAGGTTTGTATAGCTTTAGGGTATAGTGCTTTTGCAGCATCCACATCAATAGCTCCACTTGTCGTACATGCACGTCGATTTCGAATACATACTACGCACCTGACCCTATAAGGTCAACGAAGGCCAATTTGCAGTAGTGATCGGTACGTCCTTTGTAATATATCAGAATGTGTGTCCTTTTTGAGCGCTTCCTCTCAATGAAAATTAGTCGCTTCTGACATTGATAATATATTATTACAGGCATATTGCTCGTCAAAACGAAGAAGAGCGTGGTTCTGATACCGGTGCTGACTCCGGCTGTGCACCCGACGAACGTTCCCATAAGAAGTTTACTTTTAAGAAAAGAAGCACTTCATCTACAGGAGCGCATGTAAGTGAACACTTATTTTATATCGGGTCTAATTAATACAGTAGTGAAGTGAAAATCAATGGCCTGTTAACGATAGATGATTTTAAAATCTTAACGTGACCATTAATTCCTCTGGCCAATGAGATTTTGAAACGTTAAGGTAAAATAGACATTTATCTCCTGTACAGAGTCTGTTAGAAACCGACGGTGGTGAGGAATCAGCGAGCCAGTCGCCGCTGTCGGTGCGCACGCGGCGCTACCAGCTGACGCCGCGCCAGTCGGAGCGCACCATCCCGTCCGCGTCCTCCGCGGACATCACGCCGCACCACAAGATCTCGCATTCCAAGTCCATTCCCTCCAAGTTCCACATCAGCGGCATTGGTAAAATAAAACATTGTTGTGCTGATCTGCGCATAAAGAAGTGTATGTATATAGTATTTATAGTATATCAGCTGTTTGACATCGCGTTTTTTTCCAAGATTTATTCATATATTTATGTTTATATTTTAAAAAGCCTCCTAACCCGTCCATCGCTCATCTGCACCAGGACACTTGCACCTGTTTGCATCCCATACATATTATTGAAACATATTTGGAACAACTCTCTGCATAATGCGCGACGCATGTCAAAATGAAACATCTAAAACGTTCGCGGACCTTGTTGTGGCGTGGACGAGATTTTATTTAAGATATACCCAATATACACCTGTAGATTATTACACATCCCTTAGTACTCGTGTTTGACATCCAGCATGTCTATAAACATTCGCTTAAATTTTATTTAGCACAATTACTAACGAAATACTCGGCTTAAATTTTATTCAAACAATTCATAATAAATAATAAACTTAAATTATATATTTCAATTTTTTTTTCAGTGAACTGGTTCCGACAAAAACCGCATCATTCACAGTCCCTGATCCGCAATGGCGGAGGTTCGGGCGAGTCTTTGCCGATCTCCGGCAGTATGATATCACTAGCTCGTCCACCGCATATGCCGCCGCCTCATACCTCCCGACCCGTGCATGTCAAAAGAAGGGTTGGCTATACGTTGAATAGGTAAGATTTAACAAAACATTGCATTGAGGGTTTCAGAACATATGAGCCAGATTTCAACCTCGATTTTAATGCACCTATCATGGTGATGGTAATATGTAACTTCTTATTTGTTTCAGAGCTCGAAAAAGAGTAGAAGACAGGCTTAACAGGTTTGGTCTTAGAAAAATGGGAAAAAAGAGGGATGGCAGTATAGAAGATACCAGTGGTGGTTGTAAGTTCTACGATTATAAATTGATAGTGCTAAGTTGTAAGTTCAAATAAATTTTATTATTCTTACTGTACTGACTGTTACCCCTGTCCGCTATCAGTGTGTAACACCATTTATCATTCTTTTCTCTGTAGTCCAACATACTGATTGCAGTCTAGTTCAGTTTGTTATAGAAATATCTAAATAAGTTTGATTAAAGAATAATAACTATCTAATCAGCCTGATTATGAATAAAACTTCTCGTAAAACTCAAATATAAAGTAAACTGATTTCTAGAGTAAATGCAACGAATTTTATTATAAATTCCCACTTCGCATGCCCCATACCCTTAGTTGTCTTTGGCTCATTATCATTGTCTTCATTTCTTAAAGACTTCTGCGCGCCTTACTTCTTCAACTTTCTATATTATCTGTCCTCTTCAAATTGTTCTTCAAACAAGTTCCACGTTGTATTTATTTACTTCCAACTCATGATTCAAGGGTCTAATGAAGCATGGCTTACCCTTAAACCAATGTATAAGAATGTTTATCATTGTAACCTGTAAGTAGTTGCATGTTGCCTATTTTCCCTGTTTTCGCTAACAAAGTGTACGTATAAAAATAAAGATAATTCCCGTGATCACAGACATGTCTCGGCGAGGCTCTGCAGAGGGAGGTTCGGGCGGAGGTGAGTCAGAAGTGGTGATTTTAAAGCGTCGTCGCCTAGTAGCTGCCGCTCCGCTATATGCTGGGCTCGCTCGATTTAACTTCTTGTTAGATGCCACACAACCTGGAGGCACTCCAGACGCACTTTTCATGGCTGCACTCCTAGATTTGGTGAGTGATTGTAGACAGATATAAGTTCAAAAGTAGTTGACCCCCTAGTTTCCTATACTTTCTCAACTAATTGCATAAAATTAGTTGAGAAAGTATGGTGAAATAGCGTGTAATACATAGATTACACGCTATTTTACTGTAATGTGAGCCAAGAACGTAAATGATCAATAAAGAGAGCGATTTAAAGAGAAGAACCTCAGACTCAGAAGTCTCAACCTGACAGGAAACCTGCGTCTATACTCCAAATGTAGGCAGTAATTGTCTGATTACGAATGAAATTTATGAAATATTTAAAAATAATATTATTTCAGCCGCACACAGTTGTTGTTGCAAGGGCGGCGATGCTTTTAGAATGTGCTCACTTAGTACATAACTGCAACAAAGGCCAATGGCCTTATTGGTTGAAATCAAACACATCAAAAGTAGCTGGTAAGTTTTGATCACAAAATCACAAATATGTTCTTATACAACCAGACGCATACATACATATTTATATATAAACAATTATTTTCAGTTTCTTTGAATCCTCAACTTAAAAGGCAGCGTTTGGCTGGCAAACTATTTTACCAATGGGCAGAGGTATGTTATCTAGTAGTAATTTCATAGAAACTCAGAATTAAACAATAGTTAATCTTTTCATTCATACTTTTGTGTGTAGTTTTTATTTGCAACCTGTAACGGATTTGATTAAATATATCTTCATATTTGTCGTAGGCAATAGGAAATAGACTGGAAGAAATGTTGGTCGAAGACAAAAAACATATTGATACTGTTGTCAACTTAGTAAATGATCCCGATGGTCAGCGTGAACTTTTGCAACAAGATGAAGAAGAGGATTTTCTTGATGAAGGTACAGCTATTATTTTAAATTATGTACGTAATAGAGAAGACATGACCAGTCTCATGTATACACATACACTCATTCTTTTCAACTCTATGCATCTGATTCCATTAGTTTTGTTTTATATTTTTACAGCCAGTATACGTCTTCCTGGTAAACCGATTGGAGCCGACTGTCCTCGAGCCCTACGTATTATCGCTTGTGTACTGCTCTTCGAGATAACAGCCTTCCTCCGCGAAACTTATCAGAACCTACCAAAGACCTGCCGATCCTCGTTGAAGGAAAGAGGACCCTGGGACAGAGTTTACAGGTACCAAAATCCCTTGTTTTTAATTATTAGAAGATTATTTTTGGTAAGTAGCTTATGAATTCTTTGGTGTAAAATGTTTTATTTTTTGTCATTATGTTATGCGAAGATGGATGGAAAAACGACGTATTTTGTGTAAGACTAAGTGAGTTCATTATGTTCCGTTCATTTGAAATGTATTAAGAAGAGTGCATAATTATATTTGACGATACTTTTATTTTAACAGGGCTCTTAGCAGTCAACACACATTAATGCCAGTCGAGTATGTTTTCAAAAGAAATAATGCATGTTTCCTTGCATACGGCACTAAGCGTGCATGCGTATGTAGAATGTACATAATATTAAATAACGTACACTTTTAAAATGGAAGTATTATGTGCAAATTTCACTTGGACCGATGTGACTCTTATAGCGAATATTGTTCACTTATTGGCAATTTTGGCACTCGAGATTCACAATCGTTGCCGCATCTAACGCAAAATTTCACTATAACGTATACATTCATATTTTATTATGCAAGTAATGTGCAAATTTTGTCATTACATGTGGCTACATTTGTGCATATCTTATCTCCACGTTCTTATTAATTATAACAAAGGAATTCAAATATACGGTATAATGTGCATACGCACAGTTAATTTGCATGGAATGTTGTAAAATAACACACCTAAATTGCTATCGAATAAAAGTATTCTAAAATTTTACACGAATATTAAAATTGTTTTGTGAAACACCCTTACAAAATTTTATCCAATAGTTTTATTCAATGATAAAATAGTTTAGATGAAATTAGAGGAAACATCCAACGCTTTTGCTTCATTGGCATGTGAGATCGAACTAAAAATCAACCTGAATTGTATAGCAAAGAGAATTAGAAGCTAATTGAGTAACATAGCTGATAAAATGCAACCCGTCTCGTTGGTGGACCTTAAACTTCATTGAAATGTAAATAACTTGAATCACAGGGAAGCTAACCGTCGGTGGAGTATGGCTCTATCGAGCATGGGACATTCACAAGCGTCTGCACAAAGTTTACAATCGATTGCGGGAGCAGAGACGGAAAGGAAAATATCATTTGTCTTACACGAACCGGAGAACGTGTCTGGTGGAAGTAACGTAACTGTGAGTATGTAAAGCATATTTTTAAAAGTGTTCTGTTATCAAATTCTCCGAATTGACTCTTCCTTGAGCCAAGTGATGACTATTCTCTCAATAAATGTTGTACGTTTTAGTTAGCAGATGCCATACCCCCAGCAGTGGACGACAAGAAGGGTCGTCTAGGCTCTCGCGGCAAAGGAGGCATGCATCGTCGGAACACACAACAAACGCACTCAGCCTATGGCTCGTTCAAGCGACGATCGATCAAACTCAGACAGAAGGACACCAGAGATGTAGTCGATGAGTGTAAGTTTGTAAATATACATTCAAATAATTTTTCACTTAAATAGGTGTCTTTCATACACAAAAGAAAATCTGTTAATTTGACTGTTTTTTTACTACAGGGTTGTCTCTTTTATTATTAGAGCATTGACATAATGGTTTCGTTATTCTTGCAGTTGTAACTAGAAGATCGGATTCGATACAAAGTAGACGAAAAGTATCTTCACTGTCAGATAGGAGTGACACTTCGGAGGTATATCCTGGTGCAGGTAAGATCGTTACTAAGGGATTATGCCCTGTACAGTAAATTAATGATTTATTGTCTCAGTACCCTGAACTACTTATTTATCCTGACGACTTCCCCTTGTTTCTTTTAAACTTTGTGGTAACTTAATATACCTGCTGACTGGGATGATTGAAGTATTAACCTTACATTAACACAGGGGGCACTGTAATAATGTCGAATGAAGTGGATAGCGGAGGTGAAGAGAGTCCAGGTGTACTGTCCGATGATCACGACCACCCGCCAGATAGCCCTGACAGTAACTCTACTGACCCGCCGGACACGAATAAAGGATTCCCGTGGCTAAAGGTCGGTTATTTTATTTATATTATCTATTTGAGTAATACAGTTTATACAGTACTAATGGAAAAATATACATTAGGAATACCTATTTACTCTACAGCCAGTCAGTTTTCAATAGGGACATAGTAACATGTACATACAAATTTCATTTAGACTTCGAATTTGAATTTCCGATTGCAATATACTATACAATACTTATAAAAGGGTCTTTGCAGCATGTCAAAAATAGTGTGCTATCTATCTGAAAAAATATACTTTTCAACAGGTCATGGTGAAGTTTCTCAACTCTTTTAACTATGTGTGCTGTCATCAGAACTTCTGTCATCCCTACTGTTTCCGTCGCAATATGAGAGCCAGTGTGAGACTCATGAAGTCTGTACAGAAGGTAATATTAGCATACACAACATTAACCAGGAAGAAAATTGAGTTACAAAAATATTTTATGGCTACTATTATATTTATCTTTGCTGCCTTGTTAGTCTAGTGTCCAAAAGTGCAACTGATGAGCAAGATTTCTTAAGAAAGTCTTGTGTTCTATTTCCAAGTCGAGACAAGTATTATTGTGTTTTTTCTATGAAATTGAAATTCAGTAACAGCTGGAGTTTTGATTCGTGTCCGTTTGAGGGCAATAGACTTGCCCCCAATTACATGGGACCTAAAATATCAGAATGTGGGTGTACATTAGTACACAACTACCTAACACTTCGCGAACGACAGCGGTATGTTATGTTATATTCTGTATTTACCTTTGGTAGATTTATGGTGAAAAGTTTGGGCCTGAAATTAACACAACAAGTTCTGAAGAGGGGAATGGTGGTACGCGCCGTGGTCGACGTTCTCGCAAGTCGTCCGAGCATTCTACAGATAGGTATTCTCAGTATGATACCAATTTTATTATGTTTTATTAGATTAAACCTAGCCACAACATGTGAATAACTACTTAGGTTTGATCGTTTCAATATAATAAGATATGTTTTAATTTGATCGAAAATTTCTAGTACCAACTTATTAAGCGCAGTTAGTAGGTATTCATCTAGATTTATTGTTATAGTATTTGCTCAATATGGACTTCCAAATTATTGATATATAAAAAGCAGAATTGCATATATTATGATTTATTTATTAAATATATGTAACGTACAGTTTAGCGAAATCATGTCTCTGTTGTATAAGAATCGAGCGCTCCGTTATTGAGAGCGCAGGCCTCGCGTACCGAGCAGCTGGGGGTGAGCAGGCCAGTGCAGCCGCTGAAGGAATTCCGACCAAACCTGCCGCCGTACCCTACCCGCCCATAGACCCGCCACCTATACTCAAGTACCTCAAAGGACAGGTGACTATCTACCCTTTAAGTTACAGTAGCGTTTTTGCACATGAATAAAACAACCCTCAAACTATAGGTATAAGAACAAGTGTCCCTACTCATTATAGGAGATTTTGTAGGAGGTAGGGCATAGCGAGATTTCTCGCTCAAATTGAGCTGCCCGACTGGGGAAGTACCTCCGCCTTACAGAAGACCGCAGTGAATCAACAAGTTGTTTTTCTGCGAGTGAGTAAGGTTACCAGAGTTCATTGGGGGAGTGACTATTCTGACAGCATGGGAATTCCGGTGGCTGTCAGTTCAGTAACTCCCTATTTTAAGAAACCTGAACGGTTTCTAATGGGTTTGGCAACGCATTTGCAAGCCTCTGGTGTTGCAAATGTCCATGGGCGGCGGTCATCACTTACCATCAGGTGAGCCGCCTGCTCGTTTGCCGCCTTATCACCATAAAAAAAAAAAAAAAAACTTCTGCTTTACATTTTTCTGAATACCAAAAGCTGTCCATACCATATGTCTATTTTTTTATGTAGGGTTCCTTTCCTACTTAAATTAATTGAAACATTTAACCAAAAAACGTAGTGGGAAATATATATTTGACCCTTGTTTGAATCACATGCGTGTGATTTTGAAAGTTCAAACTAACCTAGCGTTTATTTTTAATAAATATATGCATATTCCTTTTTGTCTTCATATTCTGTTTTGTGTTTTCGTTTAGGTACGTGATGCCTACCACACACCACTCGCGACGCTAATCAAAGGCGCCACCACGATGGGCGAAGATATGTTCGCTGAATGCGCGCCAGTCGCGTGGCAGCTCCTATTGGAATCCGATCGCGAACTTAGTTCATGTGCCGCCGCGTTGTTCATACTGGCTGCTGTGAAGGCCCCCAATACTGCCACTGAAATCATGCATAATGATTTGAAACATGCTGAACCGAGTACTAGGTGGGTATAATTTATTTAGGTATAAAGAGATCATGATTGTATCATTATTATTGACATTGCACAATGCATTGATATTTTCTTCTTAATAAATTATAGGGCTGACGTGTGAAGAAACAAGTGCTGTAGAGTACAACTCTACAGCACTTGTTTTATTTATGTATGTAAGCTAATATGTAGCGGTAGTTACGGCATCTCCCCTATCAACCTATTTACTATTCCACTAATTGGTGCCAGTCACCTGTTAGGATAAGTAATCGAGCCACATCCACCATATGGGCATCGTGCGGGTGGAATTTTTGTTGGGAAGTGTATCTTCTTTAGATACTTTTTTATTGCAGAATAAACGCAATTTTACGGTTCCAAGTAATATGGAAGCTAAGATACCAAGTGTGGCCGCGAATGGAGGAAGGCGCTTCAGTTACGTTTAAAGTGCCGCCTCCGGGGATTGAGTTCACGTTGCCTTCGCCTAAGATAGGCATTGAGTCGCTAGCAGTTGTCGACCCGCCGTGGAGCCCTCAAGTAAAGGACAAGGATATGGAAATGACTTTAAATCAGGAGAGACATGTAAGATCAAATCTCATACATTACAAGTTTATTACTTTCGATTTTAAATAAATTTGAAAACTTGGCAGGAATCTATAGTGAAACTGAAATTTTGGGACGCATGTACCTCTATCGGTCTGTCTGGTTGCGTAGTTCAAGGGTCAGCGTCTAGCTAACCAAGAAACCTCAACTCTGATGTCTGGTTATTCATTAATTGGCAGAACTAAAACGTAAAGAAAAATGCTACATAATATATGTAATACACGCCATCATTTTATTTACAGCGATCTTTAGTGACAGCAACAAAAACACGCAAAAAGCAACAAACTGAGGCCATTAAGAGGGCGCTGCAACAACGTAACGATAAAAAGCGCGCAGAGCGGGAGAGCTTCCTTATCACTACTATACCCATTACAAGACAAGCGGCACGAGAACCGGCTCTGGATCATGCGGCTGATGACCATGTTGAACGCAAGTATCCCATTGTAATACTTACCTAACTGGAATAAAAAGTTTATTACTTTTTATTCAATTTATTCAAGAAGTCCAACTTTGAAGTCCCAAGTTACCGATGCGCGCTACATTCCAGAAAATTCTGTTTTGATTATAAGAAGTTCTAAGTAACAAATCCAGAGAGACGAAAAAAATAGTAAAATTTCACAATATACAAAATCTAACTGAATTTATTTGAATTTAGGCAACTTTTCCTGTGAGGGTTATTTTTTTCAACTTTTGATGTATTATTTTTTCCTCACAGCTCCAGCAGATGAGGAATTAGTAGAAGGTGTACGGGGATCACATCATACGCAAGTGGCTTCAGCGTTATTTCCCTCAACTTTATGCTCTGCTGTCGCTGAGATTGTATCTCTATTGGATGATGCCGCTGTTTCAAGGGACGGATGTTCCGTCTACGAAGTCGCTTATCAAGTAACGTATCCTTTTTTTGCGTACACTTGCACTTTGTTTAAAATAAGTTCATTCTGACACAGACACTGCTACTTTTAAATTACACCCATTTTTACGAATAAAATACATAAGCTAACTAAACCAATAGGTAATAAAATTAATGAAATTTTAGTTGATATTTTAGACACGTGTTTTTCAGGTAATATGGTGTTGCCTTGTCGAAGACTCAGCGCTATTCCTCCGCCACGTTCTCGAACGTTTAACAAGAGATCACCAAGACGAGATGTTCAAGTTACTCCGGCATTTGATACGATTCATACCTCGATTACCGCAGCAAGCAGCCTTCGCTCTGTACAACTACATTATAGGATATGTCATGTTCTATGTAAGGAGTCCCCATGAAGAGGGGCAGCGTCTTGTTGGTGCAGCTTTGTCTATCTTGTGGATGGTAAGACATACTGTGATTTTAAGTAGCCTTACTATTTCAATCCTATCTTTGAGCTAAAGGACTTAGATTTATATTCATCAGCGAAAACGACGGATGAATTTAGGTTGGTTGGTATCGTTTTGTCTCTTTCTAACATAGTCGTGGCGTTGCAGGTTGTTCATAGTGTCCACGGCATCATGTTTAAAGATCTGAAGCAAATATTGCGTAAAGAGCAATGTGATGCATCTATTCTGCTCACGGCTAATGTTCCTGCAGCTAAAAAGATTATTGTGCATGGACCACGTAAGTAGTATAAGATGTTCTATTATATTATCTTAGAATATTCCTAAAAGTATGTCCGTCTTTTGTACTACTACTACTAAAAATACTTCTATTTTATCTTAGCTGACAACGAAGGCTGTATACCATCGCAGTTCCCAGTTCAAGAGGACACTGTATTCGCACAGATATTAAAAGAGTCTCTCGATTTCTTTGGTATACCAGAGAAGTTACATCGAGAACATTTCCTTGTTGACTTTAAAACGCGTAAGTATTACTGCAGTATACAGCAAATTTCATATTATACATAGATGTGAAAGATTGTAGATATTTGTTGCTCATTAAAACTAAAACGTCTGAACGGATTTGGTAAAATTTGATAGATTTTATACGCGCGTTACCGCTTATACGAAGATAGTAAGTAGAAATAGTTTTCTACTTACTTATCTATTACTTATTACTTACAGGCCAAATCCACAACCCGCAAGGCTACGTCCGAGACCATTACTTTTTCAAGAGGTCTCAGTACCCACAACTGGGGTTGGTTCATATGGAACCTGATGAGGCTTTCCAAAAACTACAAGAACAAGAACTCTTGCAAAAGTTTGTTGAGATCGGGAAAGTGTTACTGACTTGGGCTATATTGAAAAATGTTGATATGGTAATATAACATTTTATATTATTACACATTAATGCCTAGGTTCATGACGTCCCTTTTGCCTGTCAAATTTAAATAATATAAATAAATTCTCTTTGAAACATATGTATATAGAAAAAACACTGACAAATAAGTTTTTATACAATCCACAATGTCCAATCTATTTCAGGTTGTCCAACGCGTAGTATTTCTACATGACGAACTAATGAAACTACCGTCATTCCCTCGCAAGGCTCTTGAGGCCGATCTTGTACTGTACAGTCGCGGAGCCCTAGGCTCCACACTGTTAGGGCTCGATGTATTACATAAGTTCATGTAAGTATATACAAAATCACGTCACTTATAATAATAATAGATATTTGAACACCTTCCTCTTGAAATAATCATGATCCTGTATGTTAATACAATATATAAGTTATAAGTTATAATGTATAAGTTTTATAGATGAGTACATAACAAAATCTGAATCTTCAAACCCATATTTTTCCTGACTGTAACGTTTGAGTTGTATGATATTCCGAATTCCAAAGGCTATTGTTAAATCTGTACTCCCTCGGTCCATTAACTCTTCATTTTATACTGTTGATAACTTCAGGTGGGTGCGACTAATAGCTCGAATGTTCGAAGCAATGGCGGGTAACTTCACATCGTCCCGCGACATTCACTTGTTCCTCAACGTTCTGAACGGAGCCTTAATGTTACATAGTGAAGACTCTTTGATACTTCGATATGTCATCGCTACATACGTCAATGCTGCTTTTAATTTTAAAAGCATATTTTCTACAAATGGGTACGTATAATACATAATTATAATTAATATATATAATATTCCTTATTATTATAATAGATCGTTTTATAACAAACACGACGATCATCGTTTGGCCTATGTATTTCTCCCGACGTATTTACGTTTTTTTTTTCAGTTATTTGCTGATTATGCCGACGCTACTACAAATATATTCAAACTTCCAAACAAATAAACTAGTGACGACAACAATCGAATACGCAGTAAAACAGTTCTACTTACTAAATCGAAAGCCGTTTATATTACAAATGTTTGGTTCAGTATCTGCTATTTTAGACACGGATGAAGAATCTACTTATGGAGATGCCAGCAAGGTAAGGTTTATATATTTTCATTTCTTTTGATGTCAAACAGTCTATTTCATAGATATAGCCAAATTTAAATGAATACTAGCCTTTTTTATTAAGAATTCAATCAAAAAGCGTTCCATCAAGCACTAAATCAGATCGTAAAAATAATTATTTTTTGCAAATAAGAGGACTGGTACCTAAGGACAATCGAAAAATGATTATTTAAAAAAATATGTCCATCGGCTTTTATATACCCCCTAAAATTAAAAATACAACTGGAGACAATTCATTATTTACACAGGTACAATCGAGTTGCCTGTTCAATCTTCTCCTGAGTCTGGAAACCCCGTCTCCCGACCCACTTCACATCGCCGAACTGATCAAGGAAGAAAAGCCACTGAAGCCAATAGACTTTTGCTACCGTGATGAAGAAGAAATGGTCAATGTGCTGGACTGCATCAGCCTCTGTGTTATGGTCGTGTCTTACTCCGCTGAGAGTATGCGGGGATACCAGATGTTGGTAAGTAAAAGTTAAAAGGGATTCATATTCCTGTTGAGAGGTTTTGTAAGGTCGGCCGCTCTTTGGATGCGTTTTCGAAGAATTATGCCCCTTATGAGCCATGCCTGTGTGCAACCCCTATTATACTTGTATAATACACTCAGGTGATCTTAAAAGATCGCGCGTGTTCGTAAGATAACGCATCTAAGTTACGGCCGGCTTTATACTTGTTTTTTTTTTCACTTAATTCCATTTCAGGTATATATATTTCAGACGCCTTTAATTATATCTTAGTTATCAAAATCAAATAACAGATCATTTTGGTTTTAAATCCGCAGCTTCAGTTGCTACTATTTATGTAAAGTGTATTTTCATCTTTCTTCCGTTTACTTTTCGTTAGACAAATTTATTTTTACTGTAGAATATAATTATATACCTAATTCAGCCTGTCACCTTATATTATATTTTTACAGATAATACTGGAAGCTATACTACCTTGTTACGTAAAACAAATCCAATTACCTACCTACAATCGAGAGGGCAAGACGGAGAAGGAAATAATACAACAGCTCGCTATAGCTATAAAGACACTTGTTAACAACTGTGAAGGACTCTCCAAGTAAATTATTTTAATTCGTTTATTATCATATATGATTGAGTAAAATATTGCAGGTGTTTCAAATAATTAGATTAATTGTATAGGATATTTCATTTATCAAAAATAGAATTATCTTTCGCAGTAGATGCGAATCGTGCCTTGTCTAATTGGATAGAATTTACCTCCTCTCCTCTGTTAAATTGTCGTTAACTCTTTGTTAAACCTACCTTTGCCTTCGAAGTCGCAGGGAACGGGTAGCAGTTTATAAGCTGTTAATGGACTTTACATCAAATCAACCTGTTATTATATCTATAATACTTTTATATTGTCTTTAAGATCTTACAACGGGCCATACAGAACTTCGCCTGAACATAAAGGCTCATCCCAAAGGACCGGGCCACGCACTACCGCGGCCACAATAATCGCTTTTGAAGAGTCACATTCTAAGTATGACAATTCAAAGATGCCTGTACAAGAGTATACCGGTGCTGAAGACTCAGAGGTAACCTAAAAACAAACACTTTACATCTTCGTAATGCACTTTAAACCGTATTGTAGTCACAATTAAGTTTAATATCAAACGTACATAGCTAGCTAGCTATGTGCTATGTGGAAAAACCACTCATGATCGTTACGACCACTATTTCATTGATTGGTTTTGTATGTACAGTTGGTACGAGCGGAATACCGTAGGCCACGTGATGTGTTACTGTCGCTCGTTGGTGAATTCATCGGGCGTGCTACTACCCGTTTGCTGGAAATCAACGGGTCCAACCGAAGTGGTGGTACTGACGGCAAGCCGGTTGAATTACTAGATTCTAAGTCACATGCAGTGAGTTTTAGGTCTTACCAATATTATAATCATTAAAGCCGACATTTACTTTATTTATTTATTTTCATTTTTAGCTGACTACGTGACTTCGCTATTTAGTTTAAGTTTATTCCAGTATAGATTGATTGTTAGTATGGTGTTATCACTTATTCACGACTTTAGCCAGCATTTTTTTTCAACTGATCGTTGTGCTAAGAAATCATTAATATTACGCGTATTGATGTATACACAGTAACGGTTATATAATTTATTCCAACAGCGTCTCGCAGAAATAGCTCACTCGTTGCTAAAGGTATCTCCATATGACCCGGAGTCTATGGGTTGTCGCGGTCTACAACGGTACATGACTCAAGTACTACCGGCCGCCGACTGGGCAGACGATGCGTTGCGACCAGCTCTTATCATGATACTGCGAAGGCTGGATAAGGTGTTCCTCAAGATCGCTAAGAAGCCGAGCATCAGGGTATGTAATTCCCACTACATGTATTTTGACGTACTGTTAATTGTTCTAATTTTATGAATACAGCTCAAATTTAAACAACACTGACGATTTTTTTAATGAATTTGTTCTTTACAGAGAAACACAGATTGGGATTCCGCTGCAGTTCTTTTAAAAGGTGTATATGAAACCATGATTCGTTGCCCATACATTATGCACTGGCAACATGTGAAAACTCTCCTCAATACCGTACAGGTGAGTAACTCTATATTCTCATTTCCATTATGAAGAAAAGCCTCTTTAATAAACGCTTATCCTTATACTAGTTAGTCACATGTACTTGTTGTTTGCAAACATTAAAAACTGAGACTAAACAACGTTTTTAGGGTTCCGTACCTCAAGAGGAAAAAACGGAACCCTTATAAGATCACTTTGTTGTCAGTCTGTCTGTCTGTCTGTCTGTCTGTCTGTCTGTCCGCCGTCCGTCTGTCTGTCTGTCAAGACCCTTTATTTCGGAAACACGTAGATGCATCAAGTTGAAATTTAAACTGTATATTTAAGTCTACGGTCCCTTGAAGTTGTGAAAAAATCAATCTTCTAAGTTTACGTAAAAAAAAGATACGGCCGTTTAATCGGCAAAAAACGCATTTTTCGACACTCTCAAGGGAATCAAAACTCATAGGGTACTTCCCGTTGACCTAGAACTATGAAATTTGGTATTTAACATCGTTATAGACCAACAATACTAGGAAAAATCTTAAAACTGTACATTTGTAACTAAATCTTAATTAATAGGGGGTCTGAATTTTGTTATAGGAATCTAAATTTCTAGTTGAAGCTTTTAGTTCAAATGGGGTATCACATGAAAGAGCTTGATGTGCATATTGCAAAATAAATTTTATTTATTTTTTCCGACGCATTATTAATATATTTATCAATGTCATTGATAAATAATATAAATATATTTATTAAAATAAAACTACTAAATACAGCAATCCGCCATGATAAGTCGAATGTCAGTTTTTAAACACCTACGTCGAGTATTGATTATTTGATTTTACTTCCGTTTAGGGATAAGGCAAAGGAATTTAGGCAATACAGCCAAGTATTGCACTCCAGTAATTTTATAATTTATTTATGATGGTGATTTTTTTGTATGAAACGTGAATATGTAATTTGTTGAGAGTTGTAATTGATGTATTTATTGCATTGGGGGGCCGCGTATCACTTATATAATTTAGAGTTCATATTTAACAGACTAAGTATATTAGTTTATTAGCACCTAATGTTTAGTGATATACATAGAAATGACGCCACAGGCAGACGCCATGACACCAGAGAGCGTTTTAACGTGAATTTTGAACATAAAATTAAAATGTCAATTTCATTAATATTAAAAAATCAAATATAGCGAATCGATTGTTTAAAATCTTAATCAGTGCGGGTACAACCACGGGGTACAACGTCCTGATTAAGATTTAATACAATCGATTTCCGTGTAAAATATTGGTGTAATAAGATGTTTGAAACAATACCGATTATGATATCAAAAATAAATAAAAAGAAAGCTAATAGTTTCGTCACATTTTCAATGAAAATAAGAAAGGTAAATGAAACAATCGATAAGTTAATCTAACTAAACACAATCCTAAATAGGTATTATTAAATAAAATATGGAAATTAATCATCTTTACTTAAAGAGTATATTTTTATAATGACAAGCTGCAAAATAAACAACGTTGCTTGGTAACGATGTCAACGAGTATGCATCAGGTTGCTACCAATTTAAGTGTCTTGTACTTATTAATAAAACAAATAATATCTCTGGACTATATGACACAGCGCCATCTAGTTCCGAGCTAAGCAACGAGGCTTGTGTTACGGATACTAGTTGGTTGATATACTACATATATACGTTTTTTTGTAAATACATACATATTACAAATAGTTATGTCCATGAATCGCATACAAATGTTTATGCTCATCACACAAACATTTGTTCCTACCGGGATTCGAACCCGGGACCCATAGCACAGAAGGCAGTGTTAACTATTTGACGTAGAATAGTAGGTATATTTTAATAGGATATTAAAAAAACATACGTCACGTTGAATTTTAACGTTATAGCAAACTTCAACTAAAATACCTATTAATAATTAAAATAGGTACCTATCGAACAATTTATCATACAAAGCAATTGAAGAATATTACATAAATTATATAAAGGCTACTCAAAACGGACTAGGTAAGAGGATCCAACGATTTCAATCAAGGAAGTTTCCTCCAAATCTTGTTATGTTAAGATTTTCGCGTCCTTTTAAAAACAGTTACAACTTAAATCTATTTTAAAAATGTCAACTTGATGATAAATAATTCATTATAATAAACAGCTTATAGACATGTGCTCGTTTTTCGTTTAAGATGTCCTCTGCGCCCACTTTGATGATCTTATATTTAAATTAGGTACGGAACCCTCGGTGGGCGAGTTCCACTCGCACTTGTCCGGTTTTTTTATGTTTTAATGAGTATCACTTTAAACTTCAATTTGAAATCTTTGCAGGCGCTCATAGTATCAGATAATAATTGCGGCGAGAACTTATCCTCAGCAACTGCAGCACTAATGTCGCAACCCCCACCACCACACTTTTGCAGCACAGTCGTGCGACTAATCGCATTACAGATTATCAACACAGGGGTAAGCAACTTAACTTATGGTACCAGATAGCAAGAGGCAATGATATGGAAGCGAAATAAAGATTTTGTTATCACTGTATTACCATTGTGCTCTGTTAACTGTCAGTCTACTATTAAACTTCTCATGTTACAGGACAGTTATTCCCTGGAACAAATGTGCGGAGGCAGTGCCTCATTCCCAACAGGAGAGAAAACCGAAAATATGTTGATGAATCTATTTATGCCGCTTTGTTTACGAGTCGGTAGCGGAAGGAAAGGTAATAGGACCGAAATAACATTTGATTTTCTTTCTTTTTCGATCTCCTAGTATAGTCTTACTCTGTTCACATTTTCGCACTTATGCAGTCACTAAATATTAAGTATTAGCAATAGGACGATTTGGTATGTTTTATGTTAACATTAATTTATTTCAGATGTGCCGCCTCTCCGCCAATCAGATGTAAGTTACTTGGTATCAGTGGTATTGAACGCGTTATGTCCACCCGCGCCGCCTGGCCAACTGGCGGCCGTTAACGCCAAACTGAACGCTTCAGACAACCGCGCCAACTCACTCACATTCACTGGCAGCCGAGATACTAGGAATACAACCAGGCTTTCCAATCAACTGTATAGGATTGCTTTCCTGGGTGAGTTATGTATATACATATAGTCAAATATGCTATGTTGAAACTTTGTTTTACTATTAAATCCTTATATGAACCAATATACGATTTCAAAATTTAAACATGTAAATGAGTATGTGCTTGTAATTTTGGCTCCATAAAATATGTTTAGTAACTCAAAATATCATGCACAATTAGCCAAATTTAGCTGGCTCTAAATAAAGACAGCCTCCAAAAACCCCTTAATTATTCAGCCCAGTTTCTATTTTCAGTTATTAAAAATATACCTAGTACCAAATATTTGATAGTTGTGGTTGACCTACATTCGAGAAACGGCATGTTACTAGTATGTCAAATTAATATTATTGTCAATTTGCAGCGTTGAAGGTGATGTGCGCGTGTTTCACAAGTGAGCTATGTACGGAGTGGGGTCGGATTGCCCGCGCTATGCGGGACTTGGGCAGGCGGAATGAAGCTGCACACCATCTCTGGGACTTTCTAGAACATGTCGTCACATACCGAACTCCGTTGTACATTCTATTGCAGCCGTTTATCGTGCATAAGGTAAAACATTTAAGTCACTTCACTAATCATTCCACATCAATATCCATATTGAAAGCACAATCGAACTCAGTTTGAAGTATAAAAAAATTAACCCGACGGCATATTATTCTCAAATAATATACCATCCTACTTATGACTATATTTTTATACATTCAATATCGTTACAAATATTATAAATGCAAAAATATGTCTGTTTTTCTGTCTGTCTGTCTGTTACCTCTTCACGCTATAACCGCTTACCGGATTAGATAAATTTTGGTATAGAGATAGATTGAGTCCCGGTGAAGGACATAGGATAGTTTTCATCCCGGAAATCATTCAAATTTCATCAGTTAGGAAATGCCGATGCCAACTAGATATTAAAAAAAATAATTACATGACTTGTAAAAGTGTCTTTAAAAAGATCTATTTGCAGAAATAAACAATCATTTCATTTCAATCATTTCACATTTCACAGAAATCATCCCTGGAAAGGAACAAAAAGGGTTTGGCATTTTATGTGCTGATAAAATTACAAATTTTACGCAGACAAAGGCGCGGGCAAAAACCAGTATTTTATATTTGCGAGATGGTCTCATTCCAATTTGGTTGATCTGACCATCGTTTCTTAAAATCCACCAAAAAGTCTCAATAGGTACCTACCTACTTTTTTTTAACTCCTGACGCAAAAACAACGAGGTATTATAAGTTTGACGTGTCTGTCTGAAGGACTATTAAAATGTATGAATAACCAGGACAAATCTATATACGGGTTAGTTGGAAAATACAAACAACCTCGCAGGACTAGATAGCTAACATCATAAGCAACAACTTTTGTTCTACGACTTTCAATAATTTCATTGATTTCATTTTTTTTTATTTCATACAAAACCAAATATTTATTTCATGATATCTTTACGCGCTTCCTAACTCTATGCACATAGTAAAAACCCCGCGGGACGCGGAGAAAGGGGGGCGCATTGCGAGTGCTAGCTTTGAACTTGACCGATTGTCCGATTGACCTAGTTAGCCGCCAGCCGTCGGCCAAGATGCGCGCGCGTTACGTTGTATGTTTCCTTCCGTCGCCATATCGATCGATGTGTTGTTGGGTTATACCTTGAGTGTTATTAAAAAAAACAGATAGTTACAGAAGCCTATCTACATAAAAAGTGCGCGACACCGCTAAGGGACTCGATATCTCACATCAGTGCAACTGCGTATTTGAAGTTAGAACTATTTTGTGCAAAAATGAAGCAACAAAAAATACGTGTTCAGTGACGGATCTTTAAATTCAACATTAAACAGTGAAGTCTCGTTTTTTAGGCTACCAGTTGTTTCAGAGACGTAAGTAGATATTTGCTTGTCTTTCAATGGTTCGTTTTAACGTAATACACATGACAGTTAGGTAGGTAGGTAAGCGCCCAGCTGATATTAAATAAGTAGTTTAACTAAACTGTGGAAAGCGTTAACAAACGATTACGTAAATCATTTTCACATACTTTGAAAGTTAAGATACCTAATCTACATACCTACGCATGATTTATTTGCTTTTAATAGTTAAATGGAGCCAGGTAAAGTATGAAGCGATTGTGGACTCAGTGTAGGTATGTACTCACTGCCTGCCCACAAACCCATTCGTGGTCGTACGAGCTAAAATCAGAGAGGGGCAGCCGCGGGACAGCCGCGTGCGGTGCCTCACTTATCGATCCCTCAGAGAGCGCTGGCGTGGTACCTAGTTTATTTATTGAAATGTGCGTAAATTAATAATTTAATAAATAACACTACAAGGGTAATTGTATAATCGTTAATTAGGTTTAGAAAGCCTTGTCATTAGCGTAGGTGACGATAGCGACAGTGACTCGCTGTCGCAGTATTGTCTATTTAAAAAAAAAAATATAATATTAATTAGTCTCAGTACAAATATCCATTTTTTTTTATTATTTAATATTTATCTTGTAATAATATTGCATTCTTTACTATTTTATAATATGTATAAACATCGACACAACAGGCGTCCCGCTTCTACAAAGGCGGCGAGTATTTGACATAGGTATAGGTAGTTAACTGGCGAATATTGTGTATTATTAAGGTGCTGCTACACTAATACACTTACTAAAAAATGTTAGGCATTGCTACATTCTATTAAGAATTGTTAACTGTTTTAAGTGCTCCTACACCGGAGGAAATTGTTAACAAAGGTTTATAACATTTGAAAAATCAGTTTGCCTGCAGTTTGGATTGCCCCTGCCGTGGCCTGGGTATAAATTTACAAACAAATGATAACAAATGTTTTATTTCGTTGCAATTTGTTAACTAACAATTTTGCTCAGAAATGTTCACTAACATTATCTAACAAGAAATCTTTTTCTAATATTATGATCGTATGTTTCTTAACAACTGTTTACTAATACTTGTAAACATTTTTAAGCAGTAGTGTGTTGAAGCCTTTATAAATAGCGCGAGAGTCACGTCGTCCTTCTTTATGAATGAAACTACAGACTTATAATATTCGTGTGTCATACAACAGAAACTTGAAATATCATTTTTTTTTCATGTATTGAGTTATGGCAGAACTCGTAGAACAAAAGTTGTTGCTTACGATGTTAGCTATCTAGTCCTGCGAGGTTGTTTGTGTTTTCCAACTAACCCTGTATATAAAAGAAGCTGACTGACTGACTGACTAACATATCAACGCAGGGCCTAAACTGTAAGGGTTAGAAACTTGAAATTTTGCACAGGGATTCCTTTTATAACGTAGGGGAGCACTAAGAAAGGAATTTTGAAAATTCACCCCCTAAGGGGGTAAAACGGGGGTGTAAGATTAGTATGTAACTTTGCTGTTTTTGAAGTTATTCAATTGAAATTCAGTTTGAAGGTTTTTCATTTAAAGTTATGAAACACGTGTAAAATATTTTTTCAAAAATCATCCTTTAAAGGGGTAAAATGGGGTCGGAAAGTTAATATGAAATTTCTTTGATTTTCAAAGTTATATCAATAAAATGTTATATTTGGTTTATAAGATCCTAATCATGATTATTTCCGACATTCCTTTTTGAAATTCATCCCTTAAAAGGGTAAAACGGGGGTGCAAAGTTAGTATGAAAGTTCTTTGATTTTCAGTTATTTCAATAAAATGTTATATTTGGGTTATAAGTTCCTAATCCTGATTATTTCCGATATCCCTTTTTGAAATTCATCCCCTAAGGGGGTAAAACGGGGGTGTAAATTAAGGAGGTGTAAAAGTTTTTCGTATTTACCTACATTATTTTGCACAGGGGTTCCTTTTATAAGGTAGGCGAACACTAAGAAAGGATTGTTGAAAATTAAATGATAAACAAATAGCATAACCACATAATACATAGTATTTTCATCATATTTGAACATACAAATATTCAATCATATTTGAAAGTCATAAAATATGTGTAAAATCTTTTTTCGAAAATCATCCCTTAAGGGGGTAAAAGGGGGTGCAAAGTTAGTATGAAACTTCTCTAATCTGAAAAATGAAACTTGGCGAGTGTAGTCTTTGTATGACGTAGGCATTCGATAAGAAAGGATTTTCCGAAATTTTGCCCATAAGGGGGGGGGGGGGGATAGGGGGACCAAGATTGTACGAGACAC
Organism: Craniophora ligustri; assembly: GCA_905163465.1. Lineage (NCBI taxonomy): Eukaryota > Metazoa > Arthropoda > Insecta > Lepidoptera > Noctuidae > Craniophora > Craniophora ligustri. The sequence continues at coordinate 7,325,776 of LR990965.1, read as the reverse complement.
CGTGATTCACCTTCGTCCAGACTACTTCAAATTTTGCATAAACATTCTTTAACCAAATTGATGGAAGACGTATTTCGTATTTTATCGAAATTCAATCCCTGACGGGATTAAAATGAGATAGAGAATTATGTTGGAGGTGATATCAATACTCAGTGCTTTTGATTTAAATTACTTTTTATTTTGACACATGCTTGAAAACTCAATCCAATTTTATTCAAAAGAGGTTGAACTCACATAAAAGCTTGATGCAATGCAAATATGTTATACTCCTAAAAATTGGAATTTCTGTTTGTAATTTCATATATAAAAGTATGTATACGGTAATTACACAAAAAAAAAAATTCTAAAATGTTTGTCTGTCTCTCTCTTCGTTCCTTCTAATTGCTGCAACAGCTGGACCGATTTTGTGGGGACTTTCACCATCGTTATAAGAAGTAACTTAGGCTACTTTAATTTAAGAACAAGAAACGAATTAGAGTTCCGTATGACTTAAAAACGCGGGAGCTGACCAATGCATGAATATGAACATAAATTTTTTCGTTAAATTTCACTCAAGAAAAACCCTAAAAGAAGAAATTGGAATAGCGAAAGTTAACAATAAAAAGCTATGGGAGGTTTTAAAAACTGTTACAAATACCAATACATTAAAAACACCCTCTTTAGACCTACTTGATGAGGTTGACCCTTTAAAGTCTATTAACGAAGTCAATTCACATTTAATTAATACTGGCAAACTACTTGCAGAAAAAAATCTTTCCTTCCACGTTCCCACAAATACAGACGTAGCTACCTCTATGGTAAGCAAAGTCTATGGTACTTTTAGCTACTGATGAAAAAGAAGAAACACTTATTGTAAACTTAAACGATACTAGTTCAGATAGTACAGACCCAATTACATCCATCTTCCTTAAAAAAATACATAAGAATACTCGTGGGGGATACGAGATTTTTTATTTAATTCATCATCAACCCATTAATGTCCCACTGCTGGGCACGGGTCTCCTCTCAATTGAGAGGGATTAAGCTATAGTCCACCACGCTAGCCTACTGCGGGTTGGCAGACTTCACACGCCATCGAGAATTCTCTCAAGCATGCAGGTTTCCTCACGATGTTTTCCTTCACCGTTTTGAGCATGCGATAAATACGCACATAACTTCCGAAAAGTCAGTGGTGCCTTGGGTTTGAACTCGAGACCTCTGACATTTCAGTCCACTGGTCACACCGCTAGGCTACCACAGCAGTTATTTAATTAGCTATTAGTTATAAATACTAAAAGCTAGGCTGTTTTAGAATGTAACTCCAAAAATGTACTCCTTGTTGCCATATATATAGTGTCACGTATATTTTCAGCTGTCGCAGCCCCCGATCGGTGACAACGAGCGGCATATGCAGTTCGTAGTCCGAGAGCGCGTGCGTGGGCTGAAGCTGCCGGCGGCGCGGGCCCGCGGCGCGCTGCTGGCCGAGCTGGCGCGGGAGCTGCGCCACATGCGGGACACGCACGACCAGTACAAGTTCGGTCAGTACTACTTACTGTATCACATCGAGCCCTCCCCGACCACTGAAGCTGCAGAGCACTAGTTTCATGCCAATAAATAATATTCATTGCTTAAAAAAACAACAACACTTTCAAATATAGTGATATATCTACCTACAACAAATCATGTTTAATTCTAGAACAAATAGCTGAGAATCTGGGTCAAGCCGCTGGTAAGCGGGCATCGGAAGTGTTTCCTCGTACGACCACCGTGCCTGACAAACATCAGCAGCACCGGCCGTCACTGATATCTATGTTGGTGGGACGAGCGGGAACCGGGGGACTGCCGCGAACTCCTGACCATCCGTCGGCACCACTGTCGGCGCAAAGAGGTATATTCTATCCTACCTAATTTCCATAAATTGGGTTTATAGGTTTGGAGGCCTCGTGGCAACAAGGGAGTGGAGGCCCCTTGGGGCCTTGGCCCCAACTTTTTTTTCCGAAGATTGTATTGTGGGGGCCCCTTTTTTCTGGAGGCCCAGGGTGGTTGCCCTACCTACACAATGTTACTACCCTACTAGAAGGCGATTCCCAGATCGAGTAGTGTTGTTGGGATTTTCTAATAAAGTACATCTTTGCCTAACCCTTCGAAGATGACAGAAAACAGCATACCATCACGGTATGCTGTTGGTAATATGCTAACAAAATGATAATTCAGGGCAGCTTCTATAATATATTCTAACAAGATAATATCTGACGCCCTCTGTTAATTATTAAAAACCTCAATACATATTAATCAATTACAATGCAAGATATGCCATAAACAACTAGTTATAAGAACCTAATTAGTAACTTTGATTTCACCCAGAATCATTGTCGAGTAGCTCAACTACAAGTCAGCATATGCCAACGTTTGAGGCTCAGTTGAATAGCGGTCGTCTAAGTGACAATAGTAATAACAACGCCAGCAGTGGAAATTCTCATATAGGTAATTCATGTTTTTATAACCCCTCTTTGAAATAAGTATGTATTCATGGATAGCACCTGCAACACAGTATTTACTAGCGCAGGTGCTAGGGGAGTCTACTATTCTGATGTATTTTATTTATATCAATAAATAATAATAATAATAATTATTATTATTATGATGGAATAATACACTATTTAACTACTATGTATAATTTATTTCTTATAGGTTCTCTCAACAACTATGGGAGTGACAAGCCAACTGCTAGTACTCCGTCGTTTACAAGCACGCAGACTAAATTGCGATTTGTTCCGTCCGTAGAACTGAAGTTCACTTCTGGTAAGTCACAAAAACCTGGATTTTAATAAACTTTGTCATGGCAATAAGTATATATAAATATTTATTTCTATTTTTAATCTAACCTTATCAGTTTACATAAGAAAAGAAAAATAAGTAAACTGGCTAACTGTCGTTATATGTCGTTAAATATATATAACTCCATATTACGGAATATTTATTTATATTTCACTTAATAAACAAATAATAAATATAATGCCCGCGACTTCGTCTTCGTATACTGACGCCATCAATACCGACGCCATCAATACCGATGCCACCAATACCGCCGCCACCGATCCCGAACCTATCAATACCGACGCCAACAATAACGACGCAAACAAAACCGACGCAAACAAAACCGACGCCATCAACACCGACGCCAAAAATACCGAAACCATCTGTACCGACGCCATCAATACCGATGCCACCAAAACCGCCGCCACCGATCCCGAACCTATCAATACCGACGCCAACAATAACGACGCAAACAAAACCGACGCCAACAAAACCGACGCCATCAACACAGATACCAAAAATACCGAAACCATCTGTACCGACGCCATCTATAACGGCGCCACCAATACCGACGCCATCAATACCGACGCCATCAATACCGATGCCACCAATACCGCCGCCACCGATCCCGAACCTATCAAAACCGACGCCATCAACACCGATGCCAAAAATACCGAAACTATCTGTACCGACGCCATCTATAACGGCGCCACCTATACCGACGCCAACAATAACGACGCAGACAAAACCGACGCCATCAACACCGACGCCAAGAAAACCGAAACCGTCGGTACCGACGCCACCTATACCGACGCCATCGCTACCGACGCCATCGCTACCGACGCAAACAATAACGTTGCGACCAATACGTATGCATCCTATACCGACGCCATTAATATTAACTCTGTCAATACCGATGCCATCAACTCCGACGCCATCAATACCGACGCCACCGATACCGAAGCCATCAAAACCGACGCTTCCAAAACCGACGCCATCGACACCGACGCGTTCAATACTGACGCGTTCAATACTGACGCGTTCAATACTGACGCGTTCAATACTGACGCGTTCAATACCGACGCCATAAATATCGACGCCAACAAAAACGACGCCACCTATACCTATGCATCCTATACCGACGCCATTAATACTAACTCTATCAATACCGACGCCATCAATGCCGACGCCATCAATACCGACGCCACTAATACCGACGCCATCAATACAGACCTCACAAAAAAAATCCGTAAAATACTAATTTTACACAGACGAAGTCGCGGGCAAAAGATAGTATTTTGATAAGTCTGACAATCTTTTAAGCACCGTATTTTGTAATATTGGGGCATTAATATACAAATGGTAAGTTCCGTGAATTGTTCTCTCATAATAATTGATTTGCACCTACCCATAGGTGCAGTGGACGTCTAACGGTTGAAATGATGATGATAGGTACTTTACGGTAGGAATAGCGTCAAATGAGATTCATCAAAAAAAACTGCACGATATAAAACCAAATGATCACCATAAATATATTTAACGTATTGTTCTCAAAACGTTTTTGTTCAGGAGAAACTTCGATGAGTCCACTATCGCCGATGTCCCCGGGCGAGGCGTCGTGCGGCGAGTGTGTCCCGGCGCGGGCGCCGCTGGACAGCGACATGCTGGTGGGCGACCAGTCCGACACCACCGACGGCGCCGACCGGCCGCGGCTGCAACGAGCGCATGGACCATCTAAGAAAACCTTCAAATTTCGACGCAGTAGGCACACCAAGCCTGATGTAAGATTGTTAAAAAATATCAGCTTTCTCATTTATTTATATAATGAACCATGAGGTTAATAGGCGTACGCCCCGGCTGATGGTAAACGGTTACCGCAACGTGTCGCTCACGCGTTGCCGGCCGTTATAACCGTTTTAGGTTTCTTAACTTAGTTACTGCACTGACAGGAAATGGGATTTCCATGCTTTCAGAATAGTCACTCCCCTTACAAGCACTAACACCCTTACTCAGTCACAGAGACACTCGTTTCACTGCAGTCTTCTGTAAGGCTGAGGTACTTTCTCAGTCGAGAATTTGAGCCAGAAATCTCGTTATGCCCTAACTCTCCACAAATCTCTTCTATTTTTACAGATCTGCCTGTATAAATGATTTGGTAATTTATTAAATAAGACAACTAGATTTAACACACTGAAGAACTTTATCCCTATAACAGGTATCACATGTACGGCTGGAGTCTGACGAGGGTTCGTCGCCGGGACCAGAGTCCACGCCGTTACGTCGCGCGTGGTCGCAGCCGCCGTTCCTGCAGCCCGCCTACATCAACACCGACACCTCGTACGACAGCGAGATCTCGCAGACGTCCTCCACCTCCGGATACAGGCTAGCATTACCTAAACTTCAGTAAATTGACGACCAATAACTAAGTGTCGTTAGCATGCCGTCTCAATGTGCGAACACCTTTCGAAACCGGTTCTATGTTCGGCATGATCGTCACTCATCACCTTATGTGCACGATACTGTCGCAAAGAAATATGTATGTCATTCATCTGCTATAAAATCACAGCACTCATATGTTCAATGTTTTCTTGTATACCTAAGTACCAATTACCAGACGACTTTAAAAAATACCATTTTCTGCTTTATGTAATAATATGTATATCTATTTGTGAAGTTATGTTCACTCTCAAAAATACTTAATGGGTACATAGTAGTACCTGACCGACCGGCGAAAACCCCATAAATCTACTGACTTCTCACCAAATGCCGAAAACAACAATTTTAACGGTTTACTAAGTAGCTTACTACTTGCTCTAGGATAGATAAGCCACTTGAAAATGCGTAAAATAAATATAGTGCGTTGTACCCTATTGCAAACAGAATATTTATTTATGAACTGAAGAGAAAACCATTACTATCTTCCAAGGTCAAAAGCCAGATATGTCCATGAATAAAAGCCAGTACCGGACGAGATGTCCAGCGAGGTATATGTTACAGGGAGAGCTACAGCCTGCAGGCGTCCATGACGGAGTCGCCGGGCGGCAGCGCGCGCGCGGCGCTGGCGTCGCCGGAGACGGGCGAGGCCGAGCGCTCGCCCAGCGCCACGCCGCACGCCAGCCCCGACGGTAAACAAACCTTCGTATGTACCGCTCAACTAATACGCAACCCCCCGCACTCTCGTCTGTCTTTTCCGCCTGTGTCTTGCCGAGCAGTCTCCTTTGTCGTGAGTTATTGTTCCATCTTCGCCTTACTGTTTCCAGATGATTTCGCGATATAGTGTAACATTTTGTGTTGTGTGCACGCTTCATCGTGTTGCGGTACTTTTGTTACCGCAAAATTAAAATACACTTAGTTTTAAACAGTCGAAAGAAACTGTAATTATCTTATTAATTTAACATTTAAATTCAATAAATTCCCCATTATTTTTACAAATAACGATTTTCTATACTCCATGAAAGCGAAGAAAATATTGCCGTACACACTCGCAATATGTTACAACTTTTAATCGCTAAATTATCTTCCTTTTAAATGTTGCTTTTATGTGTTAATTTAACCTTTTTATTACAAGTTTAGACCATTAATATTAATGCAACATTCGTTTTCTGTCTAGTTTCTCTGAGTTGTGAATCTGGGACGTCTTCTGCAGACCGCACCGCCTTGCTAGGCGCAGCTAGCCAGCGCTCTCTATTGCTATCTAGTGACTTACGAGACGAAGATACGCTTCTTTGAATCCATTTTACGATACATATTCAAAACTGCATATTGTTCAATACATACAACATGAAGAAGGCGAGTGAAGAGAATGAACATAGTACCTATTAAAATTTATCACATTAAATGGTTTTTAAAACACTCCTGTACTAAGTATGTAACTGAATTTCTTTTAACTGATATTGAAATTTACTGATATTTTTAAAGTTTGTAGTAAATTTCTCTTTTATTATATACTTGGTAAGAATTTGTTTTTACATGTACTATTATTATTTAACTTTCACATTAGCGAAAAAACTGTATTCTTAACTTATTATTATTTTACAAACACCTTCGATGTTTTAAATCTAATGCAGCACTTATTATTAATGATCCTTCAGGTTCCTTAGGTACTTACTACCTAAATAATACTGAGAAATAAAATTATAGATACCCATTGAGATTGAGTATCATAGTTATGAATGTTATACAGAGTTTAGTTTGGATAATTATTGTTATGTTTATAGTGCCATTTTTAGAGAAATTTAATAGATACTTTTCTTTTAATACCTTGTTTTATTTCTAGTTCCTACAAAAATAAAACACATAAATATCACAAACTTTTTATTATAATAACTAAGCCTCTTTACACATCAAAAATGGCTGTAATGCAACCTGAACATCCTGGTCCAAAGGTATTTCATGGATGTACTTTGAAAATGTTATGGCAATCTTATAAATACTCCGCTTAACTGATGAGATTAGGGCAGTCTTCATTTTAATAGCAAAAGTATCATTCAGTATATGCTTTCTAGGCACCAGGCCAGGTTTTGTCAACTTATCTAAGTTATGTTTAAGATTAATTAAGGTAGATATCACAATAGGCAAATCGTTCTGCACTACTCCATATTTATCTTCATTCAAAGAAGCAGCAGCAATACAGGCAAGACCCTCACAAGTCCACATGACGGGCTGTGCTTGCATCAACAAAAACTTCAATTTTGTGTCAGTTAGTTCCCCAAACAAATAACTAATACCTGGCTTTTGACACAATTTCTGAAGGAAGATATTAAATTCATCTTTAATGACATTAGCTAATGTGTCTTCCAGTTTATTGCGGTTATGATCCTTAAGTTCTGTCAGTTTGGGGGACTGAGCTAAGTTCCTCAAATTTGCAGAATAAGTAAAACCATTAGAGGTACTGCTGTTTCCATTAGCAGTATTTTCAGTTTCAGTAGATTTTCCATCACCATTAACAGAATCCAATTCCTTACTGAAGTCATTAATAATACTTATACACTGTTCTAACAAATTATTCCAGTTTCGTGGATGACCACCAGGTTGAGAAAGAGCATAAATTTGCTGTCTTCTTGTAGTATCAGTCATAGACATAATTTTCAAATCTTGTGCTCCTAAGTATCCATTGAATTGGGACCTTAAAGCAAGTGCATCGTGGAGCACTAAACTTTTTGTAGATTCAATAGGAAACTTCATTGGTTCCGTAAGGATTATATTGAAAACAGTTCTCATTGTGTAGACTGATACAAAGAACAAACTAGTATAGAACCAAAGCCCAATCCAAATTCCTGATCTCATTAAGTTCACAACATTATCTAAAGGTGGGTCTTCCAAATATAAACTGTACACCTCAGAGACTACACTTCTTGGTTTTGTTCCCCAAAAGTAGTAGAAAGTGCAGTAATATACAACTGGCATTATAGAATTTCTAAATCCCATTGAAAGAATATTATTAATAGCAAGTTTGATTTGCTGAAACTTATCCTGGTATATATGTGGGAACATGAGCATTGAAGTTCCAAATATGTGAGCATTTAAAAAATAATATAATCCCATCCACATGCCACCAAACTGTAGGAAAAGGCTTTGCTCTACGAGACATTGACCATCATAAAATTCACACTTTTTCTTCAGCACATTATAGTTGCTTTTGGCCAGTGAAGAGTATAAACCCATAGTAAAATAGCCACTCAGAGCATACAACATACCAAACATGGTATTTTGAACTGAAAACATGTTCAAAAACATAGAAAATCTAGTGAAGTATTTTGGCAGTGGTATAATGTAGTAGCTTCCGTACGCGTATGCTTGAAAAAATGACACCAAACTAAGGAGCACGATATTGAGACCCATCTTCCAACCAAATATATCGTGTAGTGTCGAAGTAATCCATGACACAGGATGCAGGATATCTACTTGGATCAGAAAAACCAACACAACAGCTAGAAATGACTGGAGTCCGATATTCCATAACACTGCAATTATAAGTCTTTTAGAAAATATTTCACTTTTTGTTTCCATGCCGGCAGTTAAATTTAAATTTGTTGTTTCGTTAGCACAACTCAGAATGATTACCACTTGATATAATGCACTGTCATAGTTTCTGTATAAGTTAAAATACAAAAGCTTCTTATAAGGTTTATCAGAGGTAGCGGTAATGAAAAATAACCTCCAACGAATTAAAAAATACACCAACCCTATTATTTGAATACTTCTCGTTTCAACCCACAACAGTAAACTATAAGTCCTGACACTGACGGGAGTACGTACGGGACACTGACAGATGACAGAACAGATTTTCTTCTCTTTCGGGATAAGGCGAAGGAATCTATTCCATACAGCCTTAACTTCAGTATTTTTCATTTTATTGATGGATGACGATCATCACACCGTGACTGTGCCCACCCCAGGTGCCCACCAGGTGCCCACCTCAGGGGCCTTTTGGGTATTGTAATTATTTGTATTAGTTAATTAAGAATTTAGCAGAAATATTAAAAGAACCAGGTTCGTTTCTTCAAATAAAATTAAATATTAGATAAACATGTAAAACCCAATTAGGTCGCTTATCTAGATGGCATTTCATAATTTTCAGAATATTTTGTTTGGAACAGTAGTGCCTTGCAAAGTTGCAAATCAGTCCATTATGTTTCAACAATGTTAAAATTATTAACATGCGTTTTTTTAACATGTTATTGATCACATCACTAGACATGACAAATGCTAATGGATTTGGAAACATCACTATAGTTGTAATTTGCATTTGTAAATTGTATTGATAGACGTGCTTCACTTTCGCTTCTACTATTTATAAAATAATATATTGAAATATCTAAGGTCATAGATATACATGGTCGGATAACGAAATATCACGCACGTTTCTTTTTGGAAATGTAGTTTACATTGCAATTGCAATGGAGTTGTTTCCCTATAACATCTAATAAGTCTATGTGGTATAGCCAAGTGCCCTACATTTCAACACTTTTTATTCAAATGGAAGAGAGTTGTGTACTCAAAGTGATTCTGTTTAAGGGAGTGACTTAATTTTATATCTGTGATGGAATCTTTCTTTCGGATATCGTCGAGTCAGATTGCCATTGATTGAGAAACTCTTGTTATGTATACTCTAATAGAGATTGCTCTTACAGTGGGGGTGCTTGTCACTCTCATTACAGTACTTTCAGTATGTGTTTGTGGTTGCAAGAACTCTAACCAGAAGTAAGTACTTGGTTACTATTATTTATATCCTTTATAGGTTTTGTAGTATTTTATTGTCAACAAAATAAGAAATTATCTATCATTATAAAAATATAAGTCAGAGATCTAGCTGTGTTTCGGGTATAATATAATCAATGTATTTAATAATAGGTTACATTGTTTCCAATGTGTAGCAACTAGTAGAGTATTTTATTACTTTACAATAATATCTATCAGTGTACTTGTCAGATATAATATGAAGTATATATGTATACATATAATAATTCTTACCCCAAAAGCCGCTAAACTATTTGACCCTTAGAGGGCATTTAAAATGTATTTTCATTACTATTACTTTGTTGTTATATTAATTAGTAACCTAATATAGTAAAATATTATACAATTTTGGTGAAAAGAATAAAAGATATTTGATACACATATATCGGCAGGTTAGTACTGTAATACATTTGAAAATATTGTAACTAAATTATGTTGAAAGTCAAATGTTTTGGCTAAAAATTATCAAGGTAGCGTTGACCTGCATTTTATAGAATGAAATAATGCTCACTCACTGATATCAATGTAGGTACATGTATTTATAGTATAATTAATATTATCTAAATACTATTGAAAGCAGACAGGCAGATTAATACTAAATGCACAAGTAATACTGCAAGAACTGCCCTTTTCTTAAATAGTATAAAAGTAAAATGCAATATACTTTTACACAGAAAGCACTTTTTATAAATACTGCCATATCCCATATTTCTGGGTATGGTTGAATATAATTCATAATATGTTTTATATTAAAATTTATATATGATATTACATTACTATTATGTGATGTTATATTGTTGCTTATTTTCTTAATGCAACAAATGAATTCCAAAAAGACATTGGTTCATAATACACTGAAGGTGTGACTCATTTTACATAGAAAATTAACATTGACATGTACAATACAAATATTTTTATATTTAACAGAAGTGAGTTGGTTGGTACGGCCGGTGTGGTCAAAATTCGTTTTGAGGAGGAGGCACCATCTCCAACACCTACCACTCCGGCCTCTATCAAGCGGTTTGTTATAGATCTAGCATGACCTAGACTAGACATACCTAACTAAGACTAAGGGCTAACATAATGGTCTATTATTTATTTAACAGATAAATAAATGCATCTGGATTTTCAACTAATTATGTTTTGTTTAAAACTGGTATATATAATTATAATGTTTAACCTTTTATATACTAAATTAATGGGGATAATAAAATTATTAACGATCTAACCAAATGTCTGGGCTGAAATAACCATATTCAAAATTTTCTAAAATATTATTTATTCTATTACTACTTCAATTATTGTAGATATCACCTTCAAAATGGTAACAACAAGTTCAGTTTACTTGTTGTGTGAAATAATTGTTTAATTTCTTGCATTGTGTTATGATTTTAGCAAAACATTCCATTGTATAATTATACATATTATTATGTTAGAATACTACAAAAAAATACTAATATAATTGTATATTTTTTTTATCTAAAATAACATAAAATATGTTATCTGTAAATGTATAGTTTGCTGCTTGTAAGTAATTATATGTACTTGTCATTTCATGATAAGTACCATTAATGCAATAAAAAAAATTATAGGTTTACAATTTATTTATTTTTGAACTTGTCATATTCTTTTCATAAATGCTCTAGCTTTCATAAAACCTATGCATGAATATAATAGCCTAATTGCATGTTTCATTATGTACCTACTATTAGTGTTTCTTGTTAAAGTTGTTAGTCATTTCCTAATTCAGCAGTGGTACCTTAATTGAATGGATCTGAGTTCTAATTGTTTTATTCTCTCAATCACTCTGACTGTTGCAATTTGTTTTTATCAATTTATATTATCGCCTCAAATAAGTAACAAAGCTAATACCTTTTTTGGAAAAAAAAATGAGTATTGAAATTCGAAAGTTACGAAAATGAGTCACGCGAACCGGCTGACGACTCACAATCTTTTTATCTTCAATAGAAAATGATTTGTGACTGCGACAAGTTTATTGTAATCAAAAATAGACATTTATAGCCAAATTATGCGTCTCTATTCTCAATAAATAAATATATCCGGACATTATGACACAGCGCCATCTAGTTCCGAGCTATGCAACGAGCTTTGTGATACATATACTAGATGGTTAGACTACAGAGGTATTTCTTTATTTAAATACATAATACTGACTATGTGATTATGACATAATACTTTGAATCCGGTCAAGTTTCTATGTTCATCACCCAAACCTTTACCCCTACCTACGACTATTGAGACACATCAGTGGACACATCCTTTCTTGGGAATTAAACTCTAAGTTCATTCAAATTTATTAGGAGTACAACTTAACAGCACCCGTTTTTTGCCAGCCCTGTGCAGTTAATCAATCAATTTATTTTTATAATAGTGCACAATACGACATTCAATCAAGATTACAATAAATTATAAAAAGCAGTTAAAACAACAAAAAATATCTCATTCGATACTTAAAATAATAATTTAAGTCGACCTTTTTTGACGCTTACGATCCGTAACATATATGGAAATGAAACTGTTTTATCACAAATAATACAACTTCGAATGGCTAGTAAGTACTTAGACCCTAAAATTGATTTAAGAATAATTAATAAAGCCAAATGTTTTATATGCAATAGCTTTGGAACGGGTCCGCGGACCCCCTGTAATATCTTGTTTAGATAAGTTGCATGTAGCTACATACGTCCATCTTCTATAAGAATATGGAGTCGATAAGGATATGTTTTAGATTAGTTAGTGGCAAAACCACGGGATCCTAGAAATTATAGTAACCTGTTCGGCAGCATCGCATAGCCCACAAAGTGGATCGATGTTCTAATTCCCTGCAAAGGTCGACAGCTAGGTATATTAAAGAACATGTTTCTTCATTTCCTTGAATGTTACATGAAGGTACAACTAGTAGTCTTGGCAGTCTTGATCACTAGGTACACACTTATTACTAAAAGAATAAGGTCGAAAATAAGATGAAATAAGATACTTAGTTAATTTCTAGAAGTACAGTATTGATTTCTAATTTATAAACTATGTAGTATGACGAGTATCTCAGTCAGTCAAAATTTTGATTATGGTAGATATTAATTTATATTGTAGCTTTTTTATGTAGCTACTTACCTAAAACAACAAACAGACCACATATTTTGACCATTAACCCTGTTCCGAAATTATTTATACGTATCTATATATTATAAGTAACGTAGCGGTAGTAAAACCACATGGTGGTCTTAACGATTTAGCTCTTGCGTGATGCACGCAAAATATTCTGCTTTGTTTTCAAGTTGGTTTGGGATCTATCGCAATATTTAATACTTTGTCTCTCTGTGGGCTTAAAGAAAGTAAGCATGCGATACCTATATGTTCATTTAAGAATAATGCCCCCCTTCATAGCTCCTAACATAACATTTGTAAGTAAAATTAAGCAACCAGTACAAAATTTTATTTAATCTTTCTACTAAGACTAAAAAAAATTGTCGCAATATAGTTATGTACCAAACGTACAAAATAATGGTGTAATCACATTTCCCATTCCTATTCTTTGTTGAAATTTGGAAAAGATACTTTTATAATTTCATTTTAACAATCGGACATTACTTTTATGGTGCTCCTGAAAATTTTAAATACAAAAATATTCGAGACATAAATTATTAATTTCGGGCATAATCCTGTTTTATTTATTTTCATCTTTCATTGACAGGGCGTCTACTCAAAACAGTCAACGAAGCTTACCCGAAATACCGCATCCTGTTGGGAGACACGACAGCGGGGACACCGCTTCAGAAATATATGCCACCGTGAATTTGGATGAAGGTAAATCGTTCTAGAATGCGAGTCATTCGAGTTTAATTACATTGCATTAAATTGATCGACATAATTAATACGAATCCATTAATACTCCGATGATCCAGTACTTGAGATACTATCTAATCGAAATCGATATTTCTCGTTTCATGAAATTTTTGAATAAGTAGGTAACATTCATCCTTGAAATCCATATTAACTGTCATAAGTTGCTAGATAAACATGTCGCAGTGTGACCTACGAAACCTCGACACATACCAAGTTCTATAAAGGTCGCGGGCGAAAGTATGTGCAACGAGATTTACTAGATGTTCAATTTTGGAATCTAAAACTATTAACTTAAGTGTCAACTATGCATGATATAAAGGTCTGTTGTTGTTATTGTGTGTCTGGCGTCTGCACTCTGCAAACTATCTGAATAGTTTCATTCCTCCCCTCCGCCTCCGTGACGTTATGTACCTACTCTAATGTATTTTAATAGTATGTTGTATGTACACTATGTACATATTAAATTGTTAGCTCTGCGCACTACATGTGTTAATTAACCATGAAGTGTAGGTATTAGTTATTGTGTACTAAAGAATAAGTATTCAATAACAAAGTATACAACTAATTGCATATTGTTGGTAGATTTTATATAGCCTAATTTGCTTAAATACGTATTTAGATAAACAGTAAATTTTTAATGATACAATACATTCTTATTAACTACAGACTAGACCTTGATTGAAAAGGTACTCGACTTAACCAGTTACAAGCATCATTCTAATATAGAATATATTATAATTAAGTTGCTCTGCTCCTCATAAAATATTCATAAGAAAATGGAATAATTTTATTAGCACTATCCGTCCTCAAGGTGTTTCGAAGGCGTAGCCTTTATATAAGTATCTAAAACACTTAAATATAAAATTCATGTAATGGTGTAATTCTGAGTTGACCGTAAAAGTTGCATAAATAAATATTATCTTTTTCTAAAATTATCCAGATTGACTGATCTTTGAACTCACGTCAACTCAGGTACAGCCAAAACTACTGAGATCAGTATAGGGTGTGAACTAATCATACGCATGACTAGATTAGACCCAATGTGCTAGGTATCATATGTTGTAAAGCCGCAGACAACAGCTAGTAGTGTAATAAGTTCTGTTTACAGAATTAATTACTTGTGTAAGATGTTAATTCACGCTGTTCTGGATTAATATCACTTAGGTGCGTCAGATTTCCGTGTCTAATAATTTGGCGAATGTTGCTAAAGACCTACATTTTTTTTAATGGAAATAAGGGGGCAAACGGGCAGGAGGCTCACCTGATGGTAAGTGATTACCGCCGCCCAAGGACATCTGCAACACCAGGGGACGTCCAAATGCGTTGCCGGCCTTTCAATAAAGAATATACTCTCCTCTTGAAGGTTCCCACGTCGTAACGGTTCGGAAAGACCGCCGGCGACAGCTGGTTCCACAGAGCGGTGGTGCGAGGCAGAAAATGCCTTAAAAACCGCACTGTTGTGGAACGCTGGACATCGAGATAAAATGGATGGAACTTTGAGTTCTGGCGCGATGTCCGATGTCTACATATATGTGACAAAAATATAGACTATTTACATGTAACCCAGTAAAATTTCTGTTGTGTAAAACAGTAAACTCTTGTATTCTAGATAGGTTAGTACTTTGTTAAAGTTGTAGTAGGTAAAGCCCAGTGCCACCCAATGTTAATCTTATTAATTTATTCATTTGTGCAACGTGATCAGGCGTGCCGGAGTAATAGGCTCGTAAACATACATTTATAATACTCTATGGAATTATATATATTTATATATTTCATATGGAACCTAAGGACAGCATATACATACACTAGCTATTGCTCGCAGCTTCGCCCGCGCAAATTAATTTCTCCCTTGATCATTTCGCTCGTTAGGGGCAGAATTTCGAAAAACAAACGAAACACGTATGCATCATTTTTAAATTGTAAATGTAATTGTAAATGGAGTCCCTAGGAAACCTAGGGTGGAGGGCCTAGAAAAAAAGCTCATCCTACATGTACATACATCACCAAAACATTACAAGACAACTGGGCTGGGCTGAGCTTTTATTTTAGCCTCAGTACTCTAAATCTTGATTGTCCGTATTAATTCTCGATCGTGTGCCCCCCTAGACGGGATGTCTTAAGTAATTGCTTAAATAGTTGAGGGGCTTATCCAGGACTGATTGTCATGTAAATTTTCGAAGTCATGAGCATATATATCACATGCTTAACGGGGAAGGAAAACATCGTAAGGAAAACTGTATTCATGATAGATTTCGGCGTGTCAAGTCTGCCAACCCGCGCTATCTAGTAGACTATGGAAAGAAAGAAAAGAAAATACATTTATTCTGACATACACAGCACAGGACAACATTACAATCAAAACAAACAGTTACACAGAGTACATTTTTTTTGCGTAACCGCCCTGCGCGATGTCAGAAAAGGCTCCTACCCTCAGCACTGTGCTAAAGCAAGCTTAAATAACAAGCTGCAGTGCTGATTTTCAGATGGAGCCCCTATGGTGAAGTCAGTCATTGACCCCAGACCTCACACCATTGACACGTAAGAAAAATAATAAAAAGATAATAAAAGTCATTTGTTGATGATAAAATATATAAATAAATTTAATTGATAGATAAAAATAACAATAAATAATACACTACAAATATCCATCATACATACAAAAAAGTAAAGATAAAATAATAATTGAAAATTATTATTTTATCTTTACTATTTTACTATAGCGTTTAATTTAAGTAAATGAATTGACGATGATAATAATCGCCGATATTATAATTTCAAAACACACTAGTATGACACGGTTCTAAGATAATAATTATAACTTATTACCATAATTGAGCTGCACCAATCGCTCAAGGAAAACCGTAAATTTCAATTTATATTACATCGGTAATACATGCATATACCTACATTAAAATATCAAACGTGCAACGGCACGTCCATAGTTAAATCCACGTAACTATATGATTGAAATTATTTTTCCTTTAAGTATTATTACATTGTATTAAATATTGAGATGTTTGTATAGCCAAGGTTGATACAAATAAACCTAAATAATTTGCAAGATTAGTAAGGCTACCAAGGAAGGCTAGCCTTAAAAGCAAATATTTCTGCTACCGTTCAATAGTAGTTCATTCATTATACCTATAGGAGATACGATCACAACATTATCGGCGCCAAGATCCGGTAATACTGTACAAAGGTGCCGCTACTCGGAACTGACGATACTGGAATTGTAATCAATTATGTATTTTCATTAATTGCTATTGTTTATCTTTAGGGAACAAGACAGTAGCAACTGCATCTACCAGCCGTGACCACCCCTATGAACACGCCTACGCCAAACTCCAAAATGAAAGCCATAATATGTAAGTATTCAAAAATCAGACATGAGCTGGATGGAATTGGATGGGTTAGCGATGGCAAAATAGGATGACCTAACCTTCAAAAATGGAATTCAAATATCGGTTGGATCCTTCAACGAATCCTCGAAATTAAATCCAAATTAATCTTCGTTTGATGTCCGATCTACGAGACAAAACAACAGACAGAGTAACAAACGCTATCCATGTTTCACAACTGATAGTATATCAATTCCTTTGTTCCCTTATAATCGTTCAATCATAAAAAAGCATTGCTAATATTCGAGTCGAAAGATTGGAATTTGTTTATTTCGTCTGATATGATATCTTGTTGTTGCAGTCTGGTTGAAGTAACTACGGATGAAACCTCTGAACGGGAAATACAAATTGATGAGAGGGAAGTGGGACAAAATGCCGCAGGTTTGTATGTACATAACTTAAATGAAAAAAATATACTTACATAAATATTGAACTTATCGCCCGTTCATACCATTATGTTTAAACATTAGTGACAATGAACAACAAGATCGCATCATACAATTCGATCTTGATTTTAATCATGACTATATTCCTGGCAATGTGGAACATTTTCAGAATCGGTGGTTATATCAGCGTCGGTGGCGATAAGCGGACAGTTGCCATCAAGTCAGGAGCTGCCTTACATCACGCCGCCTTCGCCGCGCCCCAACACAGACAACATCACTCATTTCAGCGGGGATTCTACTGACTCAGCCAGTATGTCCTTTAGTAACTAGTTTTGACAGTGCAAAAGCACCTGTAATATTGGTCTACCTCAAGTAAAACATTTGAGTTATACTAGCTAAATATTTTTCTTCAGGAAAGAAAAATACATAGTCTAACGTTAATAGGTAACGGAAAGTTGCATAGCGAAGATTACGTGTTAGGCATCATACCTACAAGTATAGCATAATTATGACATAAAGTTTATTAAATTAAGTAGTAAGTGTAAAAGGCAAAATGTTGGGGCTTCTATTCGTAAAATTATCATGTATGATTGAATGATGAATGATTGAATGAATGATGAATGATTGATTGATTGAATGATTGTTTATTTCTGTAAATAGATCTTTTTAAAGACACTTTTACAAGTCATGTACATTTTTTTTTAGTATCTAGTTGACATCGGCATTTCCTAACTGACGACCTCTGAGAAGAAATGCCGAAACAAACTCAGAGAATCATGGTCTCTTTTAAAGTCCAAACATTTTGGATACAATATGTGAGCCTGACTATGTAGGTTAAAGTCTGAGATGGCCTTTTGAAGAAAGCGCCAGTGCAGCTTTGAGTTGACCTGTCCATACTGACAGCACGCATGCGCCAGCCATCGTTTAGCTCAACCATTATTGAGGGAGCTTAACGACCCGACGCACGTCTATGCAAGATCAGCGGGACATTTGCGTAGGCCATTTCAAAAACCCAAAGCCGCCAGACATTAGTTTATAAGCGTATGTTTAACTACCTACAAAGTGCTCACATTCACATAGATATGTATGTAACAATAAAATAATAATCTCATTGCATAAAAATCAACATAATGTCAAATATAAAATAATTATGTCAAAAACATAACATTAACATAATGTCAAAAATATAGAATAAATAAATTCAAATAATAATAATAATTAAAAATCTATAGGTACACCTATACAATTCATGTCAGGAAATAAAATAATGTCAAAAAAAATTAAAAAATAATAATTAACATCAATGTCACGAAAAAAAAAGTACACAATATTACTTGCTTACCACCTTACCAATTTAAATTAATTTTCAAATAATATCTTGTAGACAATTTGGCGATCACTAGTCTCATTAATTTTTAAAAGTAAATATTATATTGAGGAAAAGTACACCTGCTTGCAGTGTCATTTCTACTTACAAAAAAAAAAAATCGATTGACCTTTCATCCATATCCAATCATTATCCATATTGATTCGAATTTTTGATTAAAGTCCATTATAAACTGATTAGATGCTTTTGCAGATAAGCTGAAATACCCAATTTTAACTTTTTACTTAAAAATAAATCTTATCCTTTAAAATTAGAGCCGATTTCTGCATGTTTTGTGTTACGTAAATTTACTGCCTTAAGTTGATGAGGAATGTAATAACAACAATTCTTGAAATCGTTAACTGCATTTAAAATAATATTATTTGTTTGAAAAAAAGAAAATTAGATTCCCGTTACTTATGTTAGACTTGTAATTTCAGCAACGGGTAAACATCGATATAATGTAATGATAAACTCTATTTGAATTATAAACTATAATTTCCGACTATAGTTAATTAGTATAGATGCTAGAGATTAACAATCGGAAAAAATAAATAGGAACTTTTTCGTAATAATAATGTTGTATGAAGAACATACTAGAAATCTCACGCAAGCAGTGAATCCTTACTTTGCTTTCTCTAAGTTCTGTAACTTGAGTGAGGTTATGTTACTTGTTGATAGCATATACTAGAGCTATATGATGATTCTCATCAAGTGAAGTGACCTTGGATAATGTTGTTACATCTTAAATAAATTGACTTTCGAAGCGAGGGTGAATTCGGATGAGTTTCGAGTATTTCGGTTTTTACGGTATAGCATTACTGGTCAATCTTCGACAAAATTTGTGCGTCATTATACCATGTGTAAATTATCTGACTATCGTTAAGATTTTATACGTATGTCGTAAGTGCAGTGATAGCCTAGACAGAATTCAAGGTTCCGCTGACTTTTAAAAATCATATGCGTAATAATAATAACTGTAGTATTAGCTTTGACGACAGCCAACCGGCACCACGCGTGCCTGATGGTGCATCCATACATGCCAAGCGGCACGGCCGACCGGCCTGGCCACCGGCACGTGCATTTTAAATTAATAAACAAACAAACTCATCGGCAAGGCAGTCTGAAAGCCGGCGGCAAACCCAGCGGCATAAGCCGGCGGCATGTGTGGATGCGCCATGACAGTGAGACAGTCCGTCCCCGTATACAAAGGCCAGGCAAATGAATCATGTATTACCTATCATCTATCTCTACAGGTATTCGATATCGATAACGATCCAATAATATTTCCTTCACAGAGGGCTACACTAGCATATCAGTACGTGAACCACTCAGTAACATCCGCGCGCAGAGCAGTAAGCCGCCGTCACAACCGCACTATGCCACTGTATCCGATGACTCCGGTAAGTGCAACTTTTCTATTTATTTTATACTGACTGAAGGACTGTACCGATATTTATGGCGGTTTGACTGAACCTACCTTTATAACTTAAACGTCTCGAACTTTTGAGCGACTATTATTGTTGACATCAATACGGGAACTTTGTATGATCCGGTATTATTTACTGTTTTTGTTTCGTCTTTATATTTGAATACCCTGAGTGTCACTAACTATTTGAAGCTGACTGTACTATATCATTTACTTTATTATTTTTTTATTACATCTGTTTGCTTTCTTGATTTTATTTATAACATAATTAGTATAATACAATGAATATTTTTTATTACACAATAAAATAAATTAAAATATATAACACTACAAAAGTTAATACATTTATCCCTATACGTTAATGAAGTAAGAAGAAAGATAGCATTTAAATAATTATGGGTAAAAATCTATTTAGATTAAAAAAAAACAAACATGGCTGTGTGAAAAGTGAAAAAAAATACGAAGTAACCTGCTCTGTTTTATGAAAACGCCAACAACAACAAATAAATTTAGCGTGGCGTGAATCTTACTTTTATGAGAAATAGACTGCTTTTTTTTCATATCTACGTCTCTTCATTTATAATTAGAAACTATAAATCAAGCAATTTGTTATTAGTGGACACAAGCCTATTGTACATTATAAAATTAATTCTAGCTGAGAGTATTTTTATTATTATTTCTGCACCTAAACGAATCTATCGATTTATCTCACGTTTATTGCAATCATTAAAGATAATCTTTTACCGGCGCCTACTGTTCTCCTATCTTAATCTAAGTGTAAAATTTCAAACAAGTATTTTGGATGACACGATGTTTATCATATTTCAATAAGCATGGACATTAGTTTGTCCTTCACAACATTACCTTTTAAGACATTTCTGACTCTTAAAGTAACCGAACGAAAATGTCTTTTTCTTCTTTCTTCACAGAATATTTTTATTTCATTAAACTGTTATTAAATGATTCACTATAAAATATTTTAAATTATTATTTTTAAGTTCATGTTTTTTAGCTTCAATGTCATACTAATTAGGACACTACTATATTTTGTTTTATTTTACCTCTTTTCCTCCTTTTCGATAGTAAATCAACAGAGAGTATTTGATCACAGGTATTATTTTTTTCAAAATTGCCGATCTTTTAGGGATTCAATGGAGGTAAATTGTACTGGAATATCAAAATTTTGTTTTCATAACTGGAACTATTGTATATATAATAATTTCAATAAAGTTAAAGTTAAGGATAAAATTAATGGATACTAATGTTCAGTAATTAACATAACTATTATAATCAACTTGGTTATTATTATGACATTATTTAGTCTGGGCTATTATTACACAGATGAGTCATCGTTCAATTAAAGCATATTTGCTTTAATTGAAAAGTCTTGCGGTACGGACTAATTAACAAATGGTTTCATACATAAATAACATACCATCACGCCTGTCGTCCCTGTACTAATGTACAGTACCCACGTTTCGCCGGTATGTTTTAGGTCCCATGTAATAGGGGGTGAGCCTATTGACATTAACCGGGCACGTATCCAAACTCCAAGCTGCTGCTGAGAATTTCATACAAAAACCCAGTAATACTGCTCGATCTGGGAATCGAACCCAAGACCTATAGCTCGGCAGTCGCACTGTACGACCACTAGACTAACGAGGCAGTTTGGTTTCATACAAACATCATTCATGCAAATCATGTATATCAACAATCGACGATGAAATATTATAATTACTCCAAAGATTTCGATTTTTTCTTAATATATGAAATATTTTTTTACTTTTTAGATGAGATGTACGCAGCGATTGAAGAGGCGAGTGTGGGTGAGGGTTCGGACACGTATGCGCAGATTTCTACCGAGCCGCGCCGGAGGGACCCGACTCCTGATCTGCTACACAACGATCCAACTCACGTGGCTAGGTAAATAGGCAATACCTATGTACGTATTCAGAACACTACTGTTACTACGAGGTGACGTAATAAAATGACCAATCGCAGACTGAAACTGGTCATCGAAACTGAAAACGGTCGTACGTAGATATAATTTACTGTTAATACGATGGCATAGGTATTGAGTGAATTCTAGTAATATAGACAAAAATATAATTTTAAAATATGATTATTATTTTATCAATTGTATTTTTTTAATTGAAAAATTGAAAATTGAAAAATTGTTTATTCAGTCCTTTTTCTTACATATTGGATAACTTAACCTAGTTTAATATAATATAACAGTGGTAACAATTCCAATCTTAAGTTATCATAATAGTGACCCCCAAACTAGACAACTGTCTGTATCTTGGGAGTCTGAGTTGTACTATACGTATACAATGAATATGTGGACCGCGTTAAACTTTTAATGAATATGTTACAAAAAATACAGTGGTATTTATAACCGCCTCATCTAATGTATTGACTATATTACTATAAACCAACAGCAAATACATACAGCATCTATAGACTAGTAATAGTAGGGTACATTTTCTTATGCATATGCCAATTTAGGAGTACACTACGTTACATACTTTATCATTAAAATGTATATTATGTTTAATGATGTCTTACTGGTTCTGTTTAGACGGAGTGCTCCACCAGAAATCAGCGCATCTACGTCCAATGCTACACACTCCAGACAAGGTATCTTCTTCAAGACTAGTTAATGAGTACATTTTTATACTATATTCGTACTTTTTTTTTAATCATAATTTTCCTTCCCGGCTTCCCATAAAGCATTTTATTGAAAGTAGCTTTCTAAGAAGAGCTTATTGCCCTTAACTGGGTAAAGACAAAATGCTACTGAAAATATGAATAACAAGACCCCTAGACAAATGCGGCAGCTATTAATATGTACACTACCTAAACACGTCGTAACGCGACTACTCATTCGTTTAAAAAAGTGAGATGTGGTTAATTTTACTTCTGATACTGATAACTTAATGCTCTTTTCATCAGCTTCATCCTCATCTTGCTCAAACTCTACTGGTGCGTTGGGCTCTCCAAAGCCGGAAAAACGTCAGGCCAATTCGCCTCTGCCGCCGCCGCCGCACGCGACCGCTCACGCTGCGTCTCATGCCGGACCCCACGCCGGATCCCACGCCGGATCCCACACCGGATCCCACACCGGATCCCACGTCAGCTCCCACGTGACGTCACACGTCACTTCGCACGTGACTGTACACGCCTCGGCGCACTCGTCACACAACACGGCACATGTGACGTCACACCCGCAATCACATACCTCGTCTCATGCTGGACCACGACAGCCTGCCATAGAGCAAGCATTAGCACAACGACACCAACGGATGTCCAGTACAGGTAGTGTTAAAATCCTTACTATATATAATTATTGTGACATCGTTTTAAAAGAATTACTGAGATTTTGACCATACCGTAAAATTGTTTACAGGCGATCTTCATTTCAACCACGACAAACTACGACGAAGTCTTAACGAGAAACACCAACGAAACAATAGCTGTGTTAGTTCTTCTGATTTCTATGGCTGCAATTACCCTGTCGAGAAACATAGGTTTAGCTCTGGGGATTTAATTAGGCCGCTCGTCGCCAGAGAGCTGAACTTTGATATCGATCAACGCGATGGTCAAACTGATAATTTGTATAATTCCATTGATGGGCCCGGCTACAGTGACTATTCGTCTGCGGATGCCAACACTAGTCTAAACTCAGAACACCGTGTAACCGAGAGTCCTTCACAAAATGTGGAAGAAATGTATGCAAAAGTTAAAAAGAAATCTAAAGGTCGAACGGAAGAGTCCATTAGACGATCAAAAGATTTTACTGGAGCCGAAGGAGAACCGCACACCTCAAAATACCGTGGCGATGATCCAGGGTACGAGACTATAGATCGCAAAAAATCTATGAATCACGGCTATGAAACAATTGCCCACAAAGAACGAAAGTCTTCCCAAAATCAAGATCCAGGCTACGAAACAGTCAAAGAAATTAACAAAGCAGGCCTAAACTCGAACTTTTCAAACAACAATTTACTGAAATTAAATCATCTGGTTGTTGATAGTGGTCCCAACAGCATAGTAAGCAGTGATGCTGGATATGAGCATATTTCCAAAACTGACAACAACGCCTCAGATTCCGATCCAAATTACGAAGTGTTACGGAACCAGCCGCCCACTCCGCCGTATGCCACAATCGCACCAAACTACAAAGTACAGCCTACTTACTCAACCGTCAATAAAAAGCCCGGCAAATACAATAACTGGCCTGCGAACAACAACGAAGAACCCACCTTGGAGCCTAATTACGAGTCAATGCCTCATGACCCGCTGTACAATACAGGAAGTGAATCAGATCCAAATTATGAATCAGTCCGACCCAAAGATCCGAATTACGAAAGTGTAAGTGCACAAGATCCGAATTATGAGTCATTGAGATGCAAGGACCCGAAATACGAGTCTGTCCGATCGAAGGATTCCAAATATGACTCAGTACGCTCTAAAAAGGACCCTAATTATGAAAGCGTTAAATATTTTGATCTAGCTAAGAAAGAACCACCGTATGAGAAAGTGAACAATGAGGGACCAGCGAGCTCCAGTGTGGAGCGGTCAGACTCAGCAGCTGGTTACGAAAGGATTAGTGTACCAAACAGAAGTGAGCCGAAAACCAGTATTAATAACGGGGGCGATGCCACCGTCAGTGATTACTTTCAAGTGTAAATGTGCAACAAAAGAATATTATATATGACTTTGTTTATGAACAATGAAACACAGGAAATTGAGCTAACATGAATATTTTATTAACAGTATTCACATAAGATTTTGAGATTGAGTGCTTTTTTTATTTATTTATTAAATTAAAATATTTTAGGGACTGTATACAGCACCTCAATGTTAGATATAAGAAGTAATATCTTCCTTAGGTATCTGTGATATATGTATGTTATAATAACGTTTTTATTTCCATAAGATTTTTATATGAGCATTGATAGACATTAATTATTATTCTAAAAACAAGAATAATTTGTTATGAAATCTCCATTTATTAGTGTGTTCATAAGTGTGATTATTTTCTACATATTATGCTGATAAAATGTATGTGTGGGTTGTATATTGCATGTACAATTTGTACATATTTTTTTAATTTTAAGTAATTTATGATTAACTTTATTATGAACTCGTTTATAATCAAAAATGGATTGACTTTGCATCAGTCATGAATGTTATTAAGAATAATGCTCTCGCGTTACATGACTAGGCAATGCATGTAAACAAGGTAATTGATGAGGTGACCATAATTATTTGATACAAATTGTATAAACTCAATATAACAAATAATTTGGTAATTTATATATAAAATAATGATTGTTGTGTTGAGTTAATACAATCAACGCAATGAGAAGAGTTGAAATATTTTCACCATCATATAAGTCGGCAAAAATGGTGCTTTGAAAAAGCGAACTTGTATGAATGTCAGAAAATATTTTCGTCCTCTTCCAACAAACCAACAGTATTGAAATCAAACTTAAAATAATCAATTTGTGTAAA
The DNA here is from genome assembly GCA_905163465.1 of Craniophora ligustri. Taxonomy (NCBI): domain Eukaryota; kingdom Metazoa; phylum Arthropoda; class Insecta; order Lepidoptera; family Noctuidae; genus Craniophora; species Craniophora ligustri. The sequence continues at coordinate 7,299,778 of LR990965.1, read as the reverse complement.
TACAATATTAAATCATTGGACGTCTTAATGGTTGCCTGTCGAGAGAAGGATATAAAGTAAATGGAGCCTGCATTTTAGCTTAAGACTGCCTTATATGTTTGATTGTATTGTACTATCACTTTATAGAAATTTGATTTTCAATTAATTTGGAAAATAGTAAAAACATATGTTCCGCAAGCATGCCATAATTATGGCAAATTGTTTAATTTGTAATGTCGTTTTATATTTTGTTGTTAATTTTTGTTAATGACTTTCTGTTGTAATTTAAAATGTATTAAATATAATAATTAACGTATTTTGTGTAAAAACGTGGCAAACTCAAGACATATTTTTTTAAGTGAAGGAGTATGAAGTTATTAATACTATTATTATGCTAAAATGGGTATTTTTGTAGTTTATTTGCAGTTCGGTAAGAGCAATAAGTACCTGAAAATATAATTTTACGTTCTATTCTCTCCTACAAAAGTTATGAATATGTATGTGGATGAACAAAGATGAGGTTTTAAGGCACTCTTGAAGTAGGGCAAACGGTACTTATGTTGGCACTCCTCATTAATTAAAGTAAGATATTATTGAAAATAATATCATAATAAGATGAATATTTTATTTTATCCTGGAATTTTTTTCGACGACGTTTTTTGAAACGTGTTCGTCTAAATTAACAAATGCCAATAATTATGCAATAATTGATATTTAGGTAAATTTATATTAATTTTCACATTTAGAACAAATAATACTAGTTCATAGATTTATATTTTTTTCAAAACCCGTTCGCATCAGTTTTGGATTGTATGTATTTGTTTGATTTTATAAAGTGGTGCAAATGATAATATAATAAATTATCTTTTAATTTAAAGTTTAATGATAGTAAAACATTTATTTTTAAACGGGATGCATTACTTTATTAATGCAAAGGTTAAAAAAACTAGTATGCTAGTTTAAAAACGGACCACTTACCAATGATGTATATAATACACGTCATTGCCACTTACATCGTAAAACTCAACTAATGTGCTAATCAATGTGCTGTTTCCCCTATGTCAAGAGCAGCGTGGATTCGAACGAGGGTCTGATACGCTCAGGGCAGTTGCATACCAGTCTGATCGCAGGCACGCGTTCATATTTCATGCATGTGGTGACCCGCATCGTCCATGTTTTAACCTACCGGAGCTTTGAATACATAGTACGGCTGGTGCTCATGTGTACAATCATTATGACGTCTTCATTCCGATACGCATTCATAAAATTATTTTTTTTCCAGTTTAACGTAAACTTTAGTTTGGTGCATTCCAAATAAGTTCTATACAACGTTGCTTCGTATTACTAGCTTTCTATTCCTGCCACATTATGTAATATAATTTTATTGGTGCAATCAAATATTATTTCAATTTCATTAAAATGAAAATTGTTCAAAACGAATCTATGTACGCATTCTACTCTAGTATACATTTATAATAATTGTATCAGAAAACCGAAGTAGGGTAGTAACGTAAATTTTTTATATTATGTATGTATACTTTTAACATCATTTTTTTAATAATGCCACATATATCATAATTGTTTTTACTGTCCTTATATTGAATATATATTCATGTGTTTAATGTAACTTCACGTATTGATTGAGTGTATATTATATTGTACCAGTACTTATTCACCTACAGTTGTATGTATACCTAATGATATTTATTTATATTGTCTAAGAGTCAGCAGAAATCAATCGTAAAACTGCTTGAACGTCGTCCCAATGATATTATAATATTTTATTATATTATATGCGAAAAAATATTATAAAGCGTCACGTTTCCAAGATATCTTTTTTAAGTTAAAGTTGTAGTAATGGTTGCCATCAGTTAAATACATTGAAAATTATAATTAAACTTAGGTACGAATTGGGTTTATAACTTTTTTTGTTTATTAAGTCGAAATAACCTTTCATTTTATTCACATGTTGCCACTGGTGCAAGTTCAATATCTTAATATGTTTGTATTTATAGGTATTGTATGTATTATAGGTATGGTAAGTTGGGTATGGCAGAAGAGGCATGAAAGTAGAATTAATGCCGTGGAAATGCGTTCTTTGAGAAGTATGTGTGGTGTAACTTTGAATGATAGACTGAGGATTGATGTGATAAGAAAACGTTGTAGTTTGAAAGACGATGTAGTGACAAAAGTTGAGAAGAATGTTTGAATGAGATGGTTTAGGCATGTTGAAAGGCTGAATGATAGGCGATTGACGAAAGGAATTTATAAGGCGGATGTTAGTGGAAACGCCGGGAAGGGGCGCCCTAGAAGGACATACACCGACCTAATTGGTGAACTCCTTCAAAAAGGTCAGGTACGCAGTACTCATAACCGGCGCGCGTGCATGACGAGATGTATGAATGTGGACGAGGCAAAAGTTGTATGCAGGGACCGTAGCGCGTGGCATTCTGTAGTTTCTGCCTACCCCCATGGGAAAATAGCGTGAGTATATGTATGTATTATAGGTATTGATTTAAATAGCATTTATAAGAAAAGCCGTTATTTTAAAAGACAAATTAAGATGGCAAATATGATGCCCAATATGACAATATCCAACGTCAATGTTTTTAAGGATAATTTTATTTGTATGTGGGGCATTTGTAACGCAGTTTTACGGTTGCAACTAAGTTGACTCGGACTGTGTATTACTCAAAACATTCCATCATACTAATAGACCCAATTACCAAATCTACCTACCTGTATTTAATGGAATAAAGTATGCCATATAATTAAATCTTTTATTGGAAACTTTTACCTCATGGAGGACGTAAGTTAGTTATTATTTATAAATTTTATGGATGTATCTTTATATTTAATTAATTTTTGATCTTGTGATATATTTCAAACAAATAAAATTTAAAAATCCCCTGGAAAAGATGGTTGCCCACCCTACCATTGCCATTTATCAAGTACACCAGACGAATGCTCTGGCTGCCGGCTGGACGAACACATAGCGCAGGTCTTAACATAACTCTGTAAGATTAGGTGATCCATTGGGCTCTGCCGTAGCGTAGCGTGGGGGGGGCAAAGTGGGCCATGGCCCCATGCGGCATATGAAATGGGGCGGCATCAAGTGCCATGTTGTTTTTATATTACTAGAAAAGGGGGCGGCAAATGTCCAGACGGCCCCGGACGGCAAATACCCACGCTACGCCACTGACTAAAGTTCGAATTGAGGGTGAGTAGGTCATAGTACTGTATGGGCCCGAAAGGGCCCAAAAAGGAAGATCAATCCTAAGGTGACTTAACTCGTCGTGTGGGAATGACGAGATATACTAATAGTAGGTATAGTTCGTCATTAAATTGACCTCCAAATACCCTCCGCCCAGGGCAGACCGGGAATTAGCCGCCCCCTATTTGAAAATCTTAGTGGTATAAGAAAAATGTGGCACTTGATGCCGCCCCTTTCATATGCTACACGGGGCCATAGCCCCATCTGCTAACCCAACGCAACGCCACCATCAAATACAGTCTGAAAGTCACCTGGTACAATTGAGGTAATAGGGGCAACAGGTAACAGGTAGAATTGAGATCGTTCAACTCAACATCGCGCATCAGCGGCAGTGAATCAGTTGGCAACGGCTGTGTGCGGTGCACCATGCGCCATACGCTGCGCCACTCAGACAAACCAGTCACCTGTTATACGCCTCCACGCACAAACTGTGCTTGCACGCTTCATTAAGTTTTGTTTGCCCTTTTAATCAACCAAAGTCATTATTGTCATTCAACTTGTTTATTTTAATACGTGTCATGTTATTAAGTCTATCTAACCTTTAGTTGCTCCACCACAACCTAACATCGCGACATGGTATTCTATGTTTAAATATACATATAATATATGTTTATATGTTTGTGTGATGAGCATAATCATTTGTATCCGAGTCATGGATGTATCTATGTATAATATGTATGTATTTACAAAAAAAAAGTATATATGTAGTATATCAACCATCTAGTATCCGTAACACAAGCCTCGTTGCTTACCACGGAGCTAGACGGCGCTGTGTAATAAGTGTCCGAAATATTTATTTATTTATTTATTTATTTATACACAATCAAATTTAACTATTTTTCAAAGAGTTGATGCCAAGTCCATACAAATTTAATTATGTTATTTAGTTCGTTACATAATAAAAATCTGTAAAATATAATAATTTATCGTATATTGGCCCTGTAAATTTTAGCTATAACTTAGCACAGAGTAAGGACTCTGATATGACAACTCATCCTCAAGTGACAATTTGCGAGTTGTCATTTTCTATTTTGACAAGTATCGAGTGACATGGAATTGGACTATTTTCTGTAGGTAACTAATTCGAAATCTTAAACAAAACACATCAAAAATGGCAAATTTCAACAATCCAAATGAATTTTCATGGCAGGCCCAAAATAACAGCCAAAATTACTCGTTCAACAGTTCCAACACTTTCGCTGATACAGCGCAAACATTAGGTGAGCACTCATTTATTAGAACACAGTACATATTCTCTACAGTACATACGTAGAGTTATGTACTTAATTAAATCACTTACACAGTCTTTAATATTATTTTTGTATCTTAGATTTCCAGACCTTTCCAACAGAACAACAAAATTACTCATTTGACCAGGGCCAGGGTACTATGACTGCCAATAATAATCAGTACTATAATTCAAACATATTCACGCCAGCACCACTGCCTGGGGAACCTGCCATAGAAACGACAGACTTCGACGAACCACCATTATTGGATGAACTTGAAATCTACCCAGATAGAATATTGGAGAAAACCTTAGCTGTGTTAAATCCATTTCATGGGCAGTCGAAAGCTGATGATGCTACCTTTCTTTTGAGGGATACAGATATAGCTGGCCCAATAGCATTCTGTTTAGCTCTAGCAGTGTGTCTATTTCTTGCAGGAAATAAAGCTCACTTTGGATATGTTTATGGCTTGTCTGTTATGTCAGTAATTTTGATGTACTGCTTACTGTCTTTAATGAGTCGTTCTGAGGGAGTTTTTACTCTGTTAAGTGTTGCTAGTGTACTAGGTTATTGTATGCTACCCATGGTAGTTTTAGCTGGCCTTGGTATTTTTATTTCTCTAGAAGGATCAATAGGATTAAGTTTATCTGCTGTTGCAGTTATTTGGTCAGCTCTTTCTGCTAGTAGGCTTTTTGTTACCATGTCTGGTGACTCTGAACAAAGACCACTAATTGCATATCCATGTGCCTTAGTAAATGGAGTATTTGCGCTATTAGTGCTCTTTTGATTGTAAATCATATTTCAAAAATAATTAAATGAGCAAATTCAATTCTGTAATATATAAAAGTGTTTTATTTAATGCAATTATTATTCCATAACCATGAAGTAAACTGCAATAAATTGATAATTGCAAATACAATTCTAGCAATTTTCTTATCATGCATGGATAAATTGTTTTTGATACAAAAATACAAATAGAATGTATGGTAACTATGTTAATTGTATATTATTTTAAGGTGCAATGTACACATAATAAGTATATTTCAGTTCTAAGTTCTGAAGTAACGAGTTTATAATTATGTAAAAACTTGTACATTAAAATAAATAAAACTTATAATTTAAAACCCAAAGATGTTTTAATAAATAAACTATATATTTAACTAGGTTACATTCTGTTATATAATGTAGGTCTGTCACTAAAGAAGTTCTTTAGAACCATAACTTGTGCAAATGCTACACACACAATTGCCAGTGATTCACCCATAGACCACCAGAATACTCGTTCATTAAGATCCTCTGCTCTTTTGCGACCCTGGGCCTCTCTTAATCTGTGATGAGTTTGGTGGTCAATGATTCTGTTGAGGGCTGAGTGAATTTCTTCTGCAGAAGTTTCCAACTGAAAACACATTTCTTTTATAATTTACAATGAAAGAAAAGAAAGAAAAATTAACTAGGTATTCATTACTTGATATTATTTAATTTTATAAATTTGTAATAAATACATCTTACATATTTCATGTTTGTTATAATCAGCCTATATTTAACCAGAGCATGATAGTGAAGAGTCAATAACAAAAGTATTCAACTTTTTTCTTATCACCAAATATTACTAGTTATTATAAATTTGCAATAGTTGAAGTTGTTATACAAGCTCTGTGGCGTTCACTAGGGGAGGCCTACATCCATCAGTGCACAAATTGGGCTGATGATGATGATATAGATTTACTGCAGTTAATAGCAGCAATGCGTGGCATTGCAGACTAGCAAAAATAAAGGTAAAGATACCTTTACCTTACCAGTTACTCATACTTTCTAATAATATGTTAAAATGAGACTAAATTCTATTTAAAAGATCAAGACAACTAATAGCTAAAATTAAGAAAAGTACAATAACTAAACTACTTTTAATTACTTTTGGAATATATATTCCAAAAGTAATTAACAGTAGTTTAGTTTGATCTTTGCCATAGACTAATGATTTATTTTAGTCTTTGTAATGTAATGACATTGCTACTAATGAGGAATGATATGCTAACCTGTGTAAGAACAGTTGCATGGTCTCCAATACCAGGTAGTGGTTTCTCAGGGCCCACATTAAGTTCCATGTACACAAGTTTGTGAGAGAATGTGCTGAATTCATTGCTGAAACAAACTTTGTATATACCTGAAACACATTAACAAAAAATTAGTCAAGGAATTTTCCTCTTACTGTGTTACCCATTGTGTAATATGCTAATTACATGTAATTCTATAGTAACTAGTCATTTTCTTGAAGCATAAAATTGACAAAGATGGGACTGCTTTATATGAAAATAGATAGAATAAAAAAGACTATAGGGAAATATAAGTTGCAAATGATGATGAGGGATGTCATGTGTAAGCATCTTAACTTACTCATCTACTCTATGTTAATGCCAGTGGTATGACAAAAAATTTCAAGTTTCATTAATATTAGAAATAGTCCTTGAATAAAAGCTCAACATTTTTTCCAAACTATAAATATTAATACTTAATTTTTCAACATGTTAAACAATAAGCATAACATTTTTTGTTATTATATTTAAATGCAGGTGCAAACACTGAATACGAACAGTGTTTGTAATGATGTTGATAGTTTAATTGGTAGTTTTGTGTTAGTAACAATTATATTCTCACTAGAAGTATAAATGATTTGATTCAATATATACATAAAATATATAAAAAATAGGGAGATAATAGTACACTATACAATACCTGTTACTTGTGACACAAACTGATGGGAATCATATTGCATTTTCTGTTGCTGATAAATAATTTGTTTATTTGGACCTTCAATTTTTACATCTACGTCATATTGACCTCCAGTTATCACCTGAAACAATATGCGGTCATTATGACGTCCATGATGATTTAAGATGATACGAGTGGAACTAAATACTGGAGGTTAGGAGATGGTTTCTTATGCCGTAATTTATTATTTTTTTTCTTCTGAGAGTAATTGGTCAGGGTGTCGCTGTATTTTACCTGATATTCTAATGAAGCTGAAGTATTCTTCTCTATGTCTTGATAAAAACATTCTACTGCACTATCAGGTAGTTCGAACGTAAGTTCAACACTTTTAGATGATATGCCATTGAATAATGTAACTAAAAACGTAACAAACAACGGCGTAAAAATCATTTTTACATTAATAATTTCTCAAATAGCGTATATACAAAAATATAATTAGTATCGCCAAGATTTAGGAAAATCACAATTCGCATCGATTGACAAGGGCAACTGACATTTCACCACGTAATTGGCTGCGTTCATAGCTTCTCAGCCAGCGCGTCAGTTTCTAAATGTTCATTTCGTTGCTTGATAGTACCTCAGAATAAGGATCTACCCAGAAAAACTTGTTTACACGTTCCCTGTCCCAGTGTCCTATTTTTTTTTTATACAAAGTTATAAAATGTATTCGTACGTCTACTTACTATCTCGTCGTAACATGGCAATAATTATTATTATAATATTTATTTAACCATATGTCCATGAAAATCTTTTTCTTCTTATTCATACGTCTAGTCAAATAAAAAAACATCTACTCTTGGATCATGACTCCAATTAGAGTCATGGTTTATGAGTTTGGTACAAATGTGACTCCTTCGGAGTCATTGGCCAGTGAATGTTTTAATAGAATAGAGTAATGATTTCATATCTATTAATTATTATTCAAGAATAAGAAGGTAAAGTTAGACAGATGTATTAATGTGTATTTACTGTTCAGTGTAGGTTTTAAGGCTATATATAACACCTACTACTTACTTTACTTTTACTACTTTTTTATTTGCAGCTAACACTTGCTCGTTAAATAGACAGAAATGCAATTAAATTGAGAGAATGCAGAGCTTTTTCGAGGCTTTTTAATTTTGTTTTTATTTAAGAAAGTGATTATACATTATAGTAAGTTCAGTCTTTAGTGAGCCACAGTATCGTAACGGAAATAATCATGCCGCTTAGATACCTGAAAGATTTGTATTGATTGTCTATAGATTTTTAACATAAATTAATATATTATTAAGTGTAATTTGTTCTGTAACCACAAATAAATGAACATTAAACTCATCTATGTTTAAATGAATCTGGCTCTCAGTTATTAATATTTTTTAACTTTGAACTTCAGAACTTTTCAAATGCATAGAACATTGCATGACTGTGGAAGTGGTAAATGTGTATAAAAACTGTCCATATAATTTGATTATCACCATCAGCCCATTGTTGACCCAATGCTGAGCAAGGGCTTTCTCTCATTTTGAGAGGGATTAGGCTATAGTCCATCACGCTAGCCTACTGCCGTACTGCGGGTTGCCAGACTTCACATGCTATCGAGAAAGTCTCTCAAGGGTGCAGATTTCTGAAAAGTCAGTGGTCTTAAACCCAAAAGATACCTCATAATAAACATATTACCCTCAGCCTATAGCTCTATAGAAGAAAAATCTCCTCGTTTTTGATAAATTTGGATTGCTCCTGAGAGCTATTTCGGCTTATTCATGTTTCTACGGTCGTAGTTTAAGTTCTGCTGTGTAAATAAGTCAGTTTAGGGGTTCTGTCACTTCGTGAATAAATAAAACATACGTTTAGGAATAACAGTAAAACAATTTTATTCAAAATTCAAGACGATACAAATTGGAAAATCAATTTTTCACTTTTTTACATTAAAGTAAAAAAGCCATGATTCCAACAAACAAAATACTGTGATATAATGTCTTAAGAGTTACACTTATGTGCATAGGGACTATAATGAAGTCTATAAAATGCAGACAATACTTCAATTTATCTAGTGAGTGTTTAGAATGCAAGACCAGCATCGGCGTATGTGGTGAATATCTTCTCAATAGAGTTAGCGTACGCCGCTGTTCTCAGATCTAAGCCCAAGTTGAACTTCACGGCAGTCTTCATGATGGCCTGTTGACAAATAGAAACAGTTAGTTAATACAGTTTTATTTTTGACGACCCATTTAGCTCAGCGGTAGTGAACAGACACAGTGTAGTGAACACAGAAGGCAGTGTTAACCACTGCCTTCTGTGTTCACTACTAAAATAAACCTCATACGACCCGTGCCTTACGGATGGAAAATTACCAGTAACAAATAAAATTAGTAATAGGGTTCCGTTTTTATCCTTTGGGTACGGAACCCTAAAAAAATTACGCAGCTAACCATCTGATACCTTTATTTTTATCAAATTGTTATTACAAAAAGGTTCCAAAGTTATATAGGCTTACCCTAGCTGATCTCTCCATGGTGTAGTCAAGACCAGAGTGCACGATGTCTTTTTCGGAGGCACCGGAGATCCTCTTCTGGAAGGACTCTGAAGGTGTGACTGGAATGCGACCACCGACGCGGCCGAAACGCCTCTCCAACGACTCTTGTACAGATTCTGCAATAAAGATAATAAATTAAAGCACTATTTAAAATAGTAACTGACAACAGTGCGCGTCATACTTTCTAAAAAGAAACAAAATGGTAGCTAATACGTGCGTTAGTCTCTGAAACATCCAATTTCATTGTTTTGAATGTTTGCCCTGTCCATATATGTACATAATAATAACATTTAGGTATAGTTTTTCTTAGCTTTGGTAAATTTACTTTTAACTGTAGAATAATAACAATAACAATAGAATAATAATTAATATTTATAACGCTGTCGGCCTTATATTAACGTTAAACAAATATAACAAGCAAACAACGTTTGCGGTCGTTCGTTTACATAGAAGTTTTGCAAATAATATTACGTAATTGTTGGAAAAACACGACACAATGCACTTAGAAAGGAGAAACGTACCCAAGAGGTGATAGTTAGATTCACGCTCATATTTGAAGGTAAGACGTCCGTAAGAGACGTGGTTGAGGTTCTTGAGCCACTCGAAGAAGGAGACGGTGACACCACCAGCGTTGATGTACAGATCAGGGATCACAAGGATGTTGCGGTCAATGAGGATCTTGTCAGCCGCTGGGGTTGTAGGACCGTTGGCAGCCTCGGCAATGATCTAGATTTTGAGGAAGTCTTTGAGCATAATAATATAATACAATAGACAGGAAAGTACCTACTTATGAAAGCATAATTATTGACTAAATAAAATTGCTGTGCATTACGATATTGAAATTGATAATCTTAGGAAAATATTTATCTTATCTTCAAATGATGACTTCGTTAGAGAATTTTACTTTAGAATATATAAATTAAGAACAAGACAGATAACAATGATTTCTATCTGACTTTGGAACATAAATACTTAAGAGTAGGATTAAAATTTTGACTGTAAGATATATTATATGTAGTTACAAAGTTAGGAAATATTTATGGTAACACACCTTAGCATTGATCTTGTGTGCGTTTTCCTTGTGGATGACCTGTTCGACGGCGGCGGGGACGAGGATGTCGCACTTCTCGTACAACATGTTCTCGCCTTCGTACGCCTTGGCTCCTGGGAAGCCAACGATTGTGCCATTCTCGATCCTGTAATCTTCCAGGGCCTACGAGTAAAACATTTTTGGATAAGGATTTATGATAATTTTAAACTGAAAATATTATCCAACGTAGTTAAAGTTCTCTAATATCATCATCATATCAGCTAGATGAGGTCCATTGCTGGAATACAAGATAGGGGGTGGGGCTGATGAACACAAGCTTGGTTTATCTATGTTAATCCCGAAACCGATACCTACGTGGATCATTAACAAACGAGTTCAGCGGCTTTTATTATGATTTCTGTTTTTTTTATTTAATCTGCAATTAAGTAGCTACATAGGTACGTGATGAATCTAAAACAAACTTTGGCATGAAGGAATTATTTTAATAGGTGTTATTATGTTCAAAATATTAAAAATTGTTTTTTATTCAAACAAACTTATTTGAAAGAAACGAACCGTAATAGTAGAAACAGTAGAATAGAAACCTTAGAAATCTTAAAAGTAAGAAAAAAGTGAATTTCCTTTCAATCGAACAATGAAACATTATAGTAAAGTTACTTAGTTTAAAAATAATACCTATAAAATAATAATTATAAAATGTATTTAATCTTTTTGATCTAACTCAAAACATTTTAAAATAAAAATAGCGCTAATGACTTAAGTCAAATGCAATGTCAAAGGATTCAAATTATAAAATACAACATTGTAACTTAGGTACCTATGTCTGATGTTTAAAAATAAAAATTAATTCAATGTTTTTTTTTAAATAAGTACACTTAGAAAATCTTTCTCGTCATTAATATGCACTTGATTGAATAGGTACAATGATTCATATTTTTTTTGCAGATGGTTATAGAAACAATCGAACGGCAAAACCAGGAAGAGGAATAAAAGAGGAAAACGGCAGCCATAATTAATATACTATTAAATTTGATTTTATTTATTTTTTAATCTTAGTGTAAAAGCTGTACCTCATCATGCTCATTTTCCCGAATCGGATAACATGAAAACACGGTACAAATGATTCCCTACATAAGTTCTCCTTGAGGTATTCAAATGAATAATCTTTTGATTGAGTGAACTGTTTGGCTCACGTTACGCTCACTATTTATCTATAAAAGTTAACCTCATTGGTTAGTTTGACTAAACAGACAAACACAAAAGGAAATGGGTTCTGTTGGTTGACAGTTGACACCTGAGACTCGTCCTTTGGAAATATTTTTATATACAAAATGCCCATCAAGTCTACGCAACAACCGCTATGTAGATAGATATCAATGTTTAGCGATAAGTCTGCCATTGTACCCTTATTTCATGAATATTTATATTATTGTAATGTATATATTATCTTATGGTGTACAATAAGTCATATTCTATTCTATATATCGTATAAATTTTGTAACATAAACAACGTAAAAATAATGTTATTTTCCTAGTAGTTGTAGCGACATCTATCAAGCTACATTCGAACTACTAATCCTACATCGCGCAAGTGACATTTGCACGCGAGATTGTATATATACAACCACCCAACCTTAACTGCCTCCATATAGTTATTTAGCACAAATCTTCGAATTATATTGATGTACTTATCGTAAATCAATTGATTCATATGAACGCACTTATCTTAAAAGTCTCGACTTATATGTCATATTAATCCTTTTGTTTATTATTTATCAATGATTTATACCGATATATTTTGCGTAGTGATTGATACTGGCCGATCAAGGTTCACTCACGCTTGTATAAATCTCAGAAAGCAAAATTAGTTCAATAGGTAAACAACTGTGGTGTTGCAATCAAGACTTTATCGGATCCCATGAAGACATTTATCATATAATAGGGTACTTATTTACTTATCAAATTATATACTTATTAAATTCACACATAAACGTTTTAATACCATTGATAATTTATCTATTATATTGATATTATATAATTTATATAATATTTAAACTTTTTGGAAAAGTGGTTTTTAATCCGTTGTGTAATCAGAATACACCAAACTGAACAAAGAAAAGAATATCTGCGTTTTTTAGGTAGGTATAGGTACTATACCACATTTGCGTGTAAAGTGTTATAAACAGCAGTTACGTACACAATTACACATAAAAGTTTGTCGTTTGTTGTGTTACGATTCATAAATAAAACTGATTCATTCGATAAGTCACATGTTGATATTGGTTCTGTTACAAACTAGAAAAAAAAGAGAGTATCGAAAAAAAGAAAAAAGGCCACCAATTACAGAGCGGGAAAATAGGCTTAGGTTATTTCGATGTCAATCAAATTCACGTTGCAATCAACAATGGGTAGAATCATCTGGCAGGATTTTCTATCCTTTTCACGTATTTCTTGTTAGAAAAATATAATTCTAATGACACTAATGAGTTTAGTTAATTTACAATACAACAAAATCAGCACCATTGTTACACCTGTAGCACAGTATTTACTGTGCTACAGGTAAGCCTGTAGCCTTGTTCATAATGAGGTAGGTAGGTTAGGTACCTACAATTTTTATAACGACACGCTGTGTGATTTGATACTTAAAAATTTCATAGATTCTATGGAATTTTAGTTATTAACTGTGAGATCCACGTGTTTTATACCTAATTATTTTATTTTGCGATGCCTCAACAATAATTTACTGCGATTGTCTCCAACATCTTTATAAATTATTTGGCTAAAATATTACCTTCTGGCTTCTACCAACATAATTATCTATATGTTATATTAAATTTCCTATTTTAAAGTAGGTATAAAAAATCAGATCTCTTAAAAACCTGGGAGACGACAAATCTAAAAATAACGTGAATGAGTAAAAAAAATCATATAGGTTGACAGAAAAAGCTCCTGCATTAGTTAAAATAAATCGATACAAAAGGACATCTTGAAATTTATTCGTTTAAGACGTAACAAATCAACTCACTAAAGGTATGTAGGTACCTAAGTCGGTTCGAACTTCGAAGGTCGATAAGAAAGGTTACGCCAGAATTTTCCTAATTGACAAAATTTATAAAATTTACAGTGATTATTCATAATATGTAAGTATATTGTATATAAATACCTATATAAGCTATTATTTTATTCCATATTCATCTATTCGCGTCCAGGCCAAAGTTTGTATTAAAGCGTATCCGTTCATTTTATATGTAGTATTTTTCGCCATCTAATCATAGATCATAAAGCATCGTGGCCTCCGGAAACAGAGAAATATATCATAATTGCCACTGCAGATAATTACCTATGAAGTATAGCCAATGAGACTAGTATAATTGGTTTTGGTTTTTTGCCCAGTTATTATAACAGCATGAATTTAAATTACAAATACAAGCTATTTTGTGCTCAATTGAGCGGGTAATGATAGAGTGCCGGTTTCAATCAAACAAGTTATTGTATTCTTTTACTCATTCTTATATTTCATTCGTTAATTATCATTCGTTCGCGTAATATTGTTACTGTTGTTGCTTCTCAAAAATAAATTAATTTTAGTAGTTATAAGCTAGTTTAGTAAGCTAGTTTAGTGCCTCTATGAGTGATGACTATATGAACAAAAAGTAAAAGTATAAAGTGCACAAATTAATCAGTGTTTCAAGTGCTTAATTCATCAGTTTTGGACTAAATAATGGCTAAGAAATAATTTGAACTACCGACATTGCTAATCTACCAGTTCATCTTGATAGAACGCGTAAGCGCCTGCAATTTCACGGCGCTTACGGTCTTCTTTCCGTAAACTCGCCCGGCTGCATGAGTTCGTCGCTGTTGTGGGTCTTTATTAATGTGCAATTCTACACTGAATGTACGACATAGTCTGGCGAGACCTTTATTAGTGTGCTATTTTTATCATCCAACACAATAACACAATGCCTCAAGTTGCACGGACCCCTCCTCAAGCATCGGTGCCTGCTAGCAGCAGTGATTGTTTGACGCATGATTCTTCGTGTTCTGAGCAGACTACGGTTTCCCAGCGCGGTAAGCGTAAAAGAATATGTTATTCCCCTGATAAAGATTTTAACCAGTTCAAAGACGACATAACTGAAATGCTTCGTACCTGGAAAAGCGAACAAGATGTAGTCCTATCTAAGTTGCAAGATACATCTGCGTGTCCATCTCTTACGAGCCCTGACAATATAACGCTGAGAAAAAAGAATATTGACTTAATTAGTAGCCAGTATGTCACAGATAGTTCACTGAGAGATATCATAAAGCAAGAACTTTCCTCAGCTTTGCAGTGCACCATTAGGGAGTTGGTTGGTAATCAGTTAAAACAGATACAGTCTGATATATCAGAATTTAAAACTTCACTTGGTTTTTTTAATGAAAAATTCGAAGAATTTAAGAAACGCCTTGAAGAAAAAGACGTAATAATAAATCAATTGCAGGCCGAAAATCTGATCCTCAACAAAAATTTAAGTGACCTTTCAGCACGGCTGTGATGTCTATAGTTGAGCAGAACATGCGTGAAAATAACGTCAAAATTAACGGTTTACCCGAGGATAAATCTGAAAATTTGGTAAACGTTATGCTGAATATTGCTAAGGTAACTGAAAGCGACATCAGCGATAAAGATATACTACAAGTAACACGTGTAGCCAAACTGAATAAGGAAAATGATCGGGCACGCACTGTGATTGTAAAGCTCCGCAGTCCTCGTCAACGCGATACCCTATTAGCATCAATTTCAGACTTCAACAAAAAACATCCTCATGATAAACTAAATTCTGCTCAGATAGGTATAAAAGGCAACCGTGTACCCATTTTTGTTAATGAGCACTTGTCTCCAACGAACAAACAACTCCATGCAGCAACGCGTACACTGGCCAGGGAGTTGTCATATCAGTTTGTGTGGGTTCGCAATGGCCGTATCTTTGTCCGCAAAGATATATACTCAAAATCTATTTACATTCGAGATCAAGAAAGTTTAAAACGAATGAAAAGGTACGATAACGCAACAGTCTAAAATTATAGGTCTATTTTTTACTTATTTTTTATCTTGCTTACGAGTGTTCTTGATGTTATTGAATCTAAAATGCTTGTCATTTACTATCAAAATGTACGTGGAATAAGAACAAAAACTGACGATATCTATAAAAATATTTTGATTTCGAATTATAATGTAATAGTGTTTACTGAAACATGGTTACACTCTAAAGTCTCAAATGGAGAGTTTATAGACCCGAGGTATGTAGTATTTCGTAGAGACAGGTCGAGTTCTAAGGTATCCAAAAAAGATGGCGGAGGAGTCATGATTGCTGTTACTAATGACATTAAATCAGCTAGGTTTCAAAATTGGGAAAGTGACTTTGAAGATCTGTGGATCACCATAGAATTAACAATCGATAATATACTTAAAAAAATCGCAATATGTGCCGTCTACATGCCTCCTCCTGTTAATTTGGATTCCTTGACGTCTTTTTTGAGCTGTGTTACCAATGTTCTAAATTATGTAGATGATGTTGTATTACTTGGAGACTTTAACCTTGGGTTCATTGGTTGGAACAAGAGTGACAATGTATTATATTCAATGCCGACGAACTATGAAAGCTCACTAGGTTGTTCATTGGTTGACTTTATTTCTATTAATGGACTACATCAATTTAACACTGTTCTTAATGGTGATTGCAGGATCTTGGATCTTGTCATAAGCAACCTACCTGATGTTTTGGTTACAGAGCCTATAGACCTTTTAAGTAAACTTGACTGCCACCATCCTTGTTTACTTGTTACAATACCATTCAGAAAAACAAATCACTTGAGACCAAAATGTCGAACTGGATACAATTTATATAAAGCTGATTTTGAAAATATCACAGCTCATTTGCAAAGTGTAGACTGGGACGATCTATTCAACTCGTGTAACAATGTTAATGAGAAAGTAAATATCTTTTACGAGACATTACTAAAAATATTTGATACATTTATTCCGAAATATAAGCAAAGTAAATCTAAATTCCCCCCCTGGTTTACCAGTTCCCTTATTCGAGGCTTATCGGAAAAAGAAAAGTATAGACAAAAATACCGTAAATATAAAAATGCTCGTGATAGAATAACTTATGAATTACTCCAAAATAGATGCCATAAATTAATAAACAACTGTCACAACGATTACAAACGTAAACTTGAAAATGAAATAACCACAAACCCTAAAGCGTTCTGGCGGTTTATCAAAACCAAACGTCGAGGTGACTCTAAACTACCCACGGAGGTGTTTTTGGATGACCGAAAAGCTAATAATGGTCCGGAAATAGCTAATCTCTTTGCTGATCAATTTGTATCTGTTTTTAACCGTGAACCCCCTATACAAACATCTAATACCTAATTTCTCAGGAAACCATATTGCTATTAGTAATATCCAGTTTACAAAAATGGAAGTCTTAAAAAACTTAGGCAGCTTGATCCCTCTAAAGGTCCTGGTCCAGATTTAATATCGCCTTCATTCATTAAGCGTTGCAGTCGAGTGCTTTGCTCACCACTACAAACAATTTTCAATTCTTCTCTTAATGAAGGAGTGTTCCCTGATGCCTGGAAAAAAGCTAAAATTACACCTGTCTATAAAAAAAGAGACCCCGCTAATGTTAAGAACTACCGACCGATTTCAATATTGTCATGTTTTCTTAAAATCTTTGAATCTCTCGTTTGCCCAATCATTACTCATGACTTAAATAAAATTATCTCCCCGTCTCAACATGGGTTTAAAAATGGCCGAAGTGTGGAAACCAACCTCGTACATTATGTATCAGATGTAACGCTATCTCTGGACAAAGGTTTGGAGATTGACGCCGTGTATACGGATTTCAGCAGAGCCTTTGATATAGTAGATCACTCTATACTGTTATCAAAGCTGGAATACAATGGAGTACATGGCTCACTACTTAACTGGTTTTCATCCTACTTGTCACGTAGATCTCAACTTATCGCAGTAAACGGGTATGAATCTTATCAATACTATGCTGAATCGGGAGTTCCACAAGGTTCCCACCTAGGTCCAGTTCTTTTTTCCCTTTTCATAAACGATATTACAAAGGAGATTCACAATTGCAAGTATTTAATGTTTGCTGATGATCTAAAAATATATAAAACCTTAACATCGGATATTGATGATAGCCTGATACAACAGGATCTCGATAGGATTGAACACTGGTGCACACTCAACCGTATGAATTTAAATGTACAAAAATGTTATCATATACGCTTTACCAGAAAAAAACAAACTCATCCGGTCTCATATAGTATAAAGAGCACCCCAATCAATACAGTAAGCGAAGTCAGAGATCTTGGTGTTATCATGGACAGTAAGTTACCTTCAAAAGTCATATTAATAGGATTGTAAAAAAGTCTGCTCAAATGGTAGGTTTCCTTAAAAGAAATACCAAAGGATTCAAGCTTGCAAGGACTAAAATTACATTATATAACACACTTGTTCGTAGTAACCTAGAGTTTGCCTGCGTAGTGTGGTGCCCACATTACGCAGTCCACTCAGAAAGGATTGAAAGTATTCAGAGATCTTTCACTAAACATTTCGCATATGCTACGAATAAAATATCCCCAAGATGTCCATATGATCAACGCATCGAATGCTTCAAAATGAATTCTTTACGAGAGCGTCGGCGAATACAAGATCTAATGTTTCTATTCAAATTAGCCAATAATATCATAAACTGTGTTGAACTTGTTACACGTATTTCAATAAATGTCCCTTATAAAATACCCAGATACCCTATAACCAAACTATATCATGTCGAGTCTTCTAAAACCAATATAGGTGTAAATTCACCGCTCAAGAGAATGTGTAGAGAGATGAATTTATTCATAAAATCTGTATCTGTTGCTGACATACATTGTGACTCAATTAATTCATTTCGATCCAAAATCCTGAAATCACTGCAAAGTAGTCAAGAAAATGTGTAACCCTGTAATCTGTAGTTTAAAATACTCATAACCTTTATGTATATTTTTGTTTTTGATTTCAATCGTATTGTGTACTTTAAGAAAAACATAATAATGTTATGCACTATGGTGAATGTTGGTTAGCCCGTAATTGGCTAGTGTGTAAGCCTGTTGCCTGAATTCCTTTAACTTATAATAATATGTTGTATGCACGAACTGTGGGAAGACCTTAATAAATAAATAAATAAATATTTTAATGTACTTAGGTACCTATTGTTTTATTTATAAGCAAGCCAGGTATTATTATGTAAGTTCTAGACTTAATTAGAAACTACACCTAGGCATACTTATTACAGGTTTTACTCTTTCTCTACGACTCGTATCTGCAGTACTAAGATGGAAAGTTAGTTAATTTGTTTTAAACTGTTTTTTTACTACATCGTTAATGATTCTCTTTCACATTTTTTTTATAATCGCTGTTTGTGCCCACGATTTTTTAATAATATAAATTATAATATAGAAAAAATACAGTTATGTAAACAAAAGGCAACAATATAATACTGTTACGTCCGAAACCATCACGTGAGGTAATCACTCAATTAGTTGAGTTATAATAAGTAGATAGGTATGCAAATAATATGTGTATCTACTTCACAAAGTGAGAAATATTTAAAATATTTGAAATAAATTGCTTATATTTTGAACTTTCACAGATCTACTTATATACTATCTGAATAATATCACAATGTTATGAAAACACGACTCGTTTATCATTTATTCAAGTATTATGGGCGATCCTTACTATCTTAGAGGCTGGTCTGTGATTAATGACATATTCCGGTGTATTTGGAAATCGTAACTAAGAGGGGTTATCTTACCTTGGGGTCAATGCCATCAGGGTTGTAGATGGAGCCGTCGTGCTCGATGATGCCTATGCAGGTAGCGCCGGCGCGGACGAGGTAGCGGCAGGTGTGCAGACCCACGTTACCGAAACCCTGCACGATGAATGTCTTGCCACCCCAGCCGGGGGTCGTGCCTGGTAAACATATTGTAACAATCACACTATTGGAGTAGAAGCAGATTTCAGGATAATTTATTTGTTTACCGTGTAAACCTCACAAATTATAATAATGCAATACTTATAAATAAAGACAGCTCAAACACAGGATACCTATCATGCATTCTTCACACAATACTCCAAGCATTCTGTCAAGATCACCTTTCATAAAGTCCATGGCTGGTTTTTTACGATTCGTCTGTTGTAGTAACTGCGAAATTAGCTTCTGCGTCATGGGAAGCGAGTTCAATCACCTCATGCGATAAATCATCGTGTGGCCTACACATAGTTCGAGCTATGTACCTAATAATTTGTGTTTGTATACATACAATGTCTCAGTGTATCATACTTGTGTCGTGGACACAAGGGTAAATGAGAAAAAGTCACATAAGACAAACGATTTAAAACAGTATAAATTTTCATATTTATACTGTGCTGTTGGTTTGTCAGGAAATACCGACAATCAATCATTTTAAAAACAAATATCATACACCTACTGATTATATTATTATAGCAAATAAAGAGAGATAAAATTGAATATCGCCCAAGGTTTATCTGGTTGGTTGCAGGCCGAACTTAGGGTCGATTCACCATTGTGGACATAACGATAAAACTCCATAGCACTTATAAATTAAACAAAGTGAAATAAAACTATCGCGGTATGTTGATAGATACATATTATTAGAAACCTAGGCGTTACGTCATCCATAGCCACGACAAAAAAACAGAGGCATTGGGTTATTTTGAACATTAACTAACTTACATTTCTAGGCAAACGAAAACAAAAGCGGAAACCTTATAACATGACTATGAACTTATTCTCAGGGTTGCGTGTTATGCCAACTCATAATTAATATTAATTATTTATATCTGCCGTAAGAAAAGGGAATATCCTAAAACTGTTAATTTGTATTAATTACTAGATACCTTTCACCCTCGTAATCGTGTCCCGCTGATTTACTGATTTACGCCATATTGATCTAGGTTTTCCAAATACCGTGTCAATGACCCTACACCCCATAAAGAACCTAACTTAAATGCCATATAATTTTTTGACGTCGCGTAATAAATTGATCCAGTTAGTGTTACTAGTAATTTTGATATTAAACAATACTAGGTGTGTGTATGTATGTATAGCTGCTATTAATATTTGTATTGCTATGCCTCTTTGTCTTCCTTATTTTTAATACACAGTAGACACATTCACATTAACAAAAATACAAATGAATTTAAAAGTTTTCCATTATAATTTAATTTTCGTAACTTAAATTATAATCGAATGAATAGCATAAAAAACCCAACATAATACAAACAAACTGATTCACTTTCATACATCAGATATCTCTAGAGTCTCGGAGTATATTATTATAGTCAACTGTTAAGACAATTCATCATTTTAAGGTATTTCCCTAGCGATTGTGTGAGTAAATATAGAAATTAGGCAAAAAAATGCGTTTTCTGTATGGGTCCTCTTAAATATTCTTTTTATTTTAATTATATTATTTATTATTAAGGTAAAAATACAACTGAGTATTTTGTGAATATTTTATGTACATGCCTGTTGCCATGCCATATTGGCAAAAAAATTGCGTTTGTTGTATAGGAACAAACTATAATTATTTTGTTTTAGTATTTGTTGTTATAGCGGCGACAGAAATACATAATTTGTGATAGTGATTTCAACAGTCTAGCTATCGCGGTTCTTGAGATACAGCCTAGCAACAGACAGATGGACGGACAGACAGCGAAGTCTTAGTCCTGTTATTACCCTTTGGGTACGGAACCCTAAAAAGCGATAAAAAACCATCAAATATTTTTTAGACGTAATGTATACCTAGATGTCATTAAAGAGTTTTTTAGAAACAGCTAATGACAATGGCTTTGAAAATCCCAGCATTGCCCATGAGAGGTTAACTGATAAAAATATTTAGGTGCTAAAGAATAGTTGGTATGCACAATTTCGTAGAATGATTACTATTTCATATAGAGGACATTGTATTTTTAAGTGGTTTGAATCTAAGTAATTTATTATCTTCATGAACAGAGCTCGACAGTGTCACTCTCGCCTGTGATTCTGCGTAACGTTATCAAATAAGTTTGCAAATATTTTGTTATGTAAACATATCTACATTGAATAAGAGAAGCAATTATTTTTAGTTAGGTATATATATATTTTTTTTTTTTGAGACGTGGTCACCACCCAAGTCCCTTCTACTGCAACTACTGTAAGCCAGGATCAACAGTAGAAACCATTCAGAAAATCGTCGAGACAATGAAGCTCGACGTGTCCCAGGGGAATGATTTTAACTGTCTTGAAGCCGAAACCCGCAGCGAAATTAATCATGAAACTTAGGAGGAGTAAGAAAAATCAAGGACGTAATCTCTGAAAAATTACGTAGAAAGGGGACGATATGTGAGTTACCATGTGCGGTCTGATGCGTAAATAAGGTAAATGATATTTAGGTTCCTACCTACTAACAGCACCTAAGTGAGACGAATGATGTAATAGCTATAAACATACGTGTCCAGACTCGCGCCAATTAGGCACATTGCGTTAGTGCCTAAAGGTTATGTCCTCATACAATATAATACACACGGCTAAACTATATGACCTACCGATCATGCTCATGTAGTTGGCCTCGTTGATGAAATTCTCCAAACCGTGGAACACTCCCCTGCCGGTAGCGGAAACTCTGCCGTGAATACCACCCTGTTAAAACCATAATATGATATTAGCAGGTGAGAGAAAGAGGCAGCACTATATTTGAGGGCTACTAAATATAGAATATTCAGACGTTCAAATATTAAACTATAGACTAGGCAGTCAGATATTTCAACAGCTGACGATGAATGTTAACATACATATACGTAACAATATAGACAAATTTGTAAAGACCTGAAATGCATTAGTTAATACCAGTATTGTATGTTAATAATCTTCGTAATGGTCAACTTTTGTTCTAGAACTTTTTGAGGAATCAACAATATTTTTATGTTCGCTTAAAAGTTGAAGAGCAAGATTGTTTTTTTTATTCGGAACGCCGAATAAAGTACGTGATTATATATTCTGTTACGAATAAAATACGCGATCAATTCAAGAATTCACCTGGTCGTAGCTTCCAACTTAGGCATCATACTGAGTGAGTGTGTATCCTATTACACAACTTCCAATCATAAATATTCCTAATCCACCAGTAAATTATTGCCAAGTCTATTTTGCCTCAAATGTTAAAAGGTCAGAAGAGGATCCAGATCAACCAGTTTCATTTATTACTTCGCTTACACCATGTGTCGTTTAGCTATTTTTAAAAGAGCCACATTGGTCTAGTATTCGCGATGTAAAGACGGCTAAATATGAGGTATTTTACTTAGTTTTTATTACCAAATTCTCAGAAACTTATGAGTAATGCATCTCTCTCTGAAAAATACGGGCGTATTGATATGTATGTTATCTGTAGTATATCAAACATCGTACGAGATCAGGTTATGGAATTCACCTGGTTGATAGGCTTGCCCGTAACGCAGGCGTGTGCGTTGATGTCCTGGTAGCCGATGGTCTTGGCGTAGGTGTCGGCAATCCACGACATCTCACGTTCGCCGGTACCCATGTCAGGGGCTGGCACATCCACACCGGGCCCTGAACAAAGAAAAATCAACGTTATTGTACTGTACCATCACTCGTTTATCGCGTGACTGGCGCGATTCACGGAAATCCGCCACCCAGGGCTTAATTACCTAGTAGCCATTAAAATTATCACTACCAACTGTCATGATGTAATTGAGACATCCTGATAAAGAAATTCCTTTGGTTGTCAAATATTTGAATAAAGCTGTATCACGAAGAGTAACTATGACATAATTTCGAACCATTTAGCTACGAATAAAAAATTAACCTATGAACCATGATGGGACTGGATCATTGCGTGTGTAGAAATATTTTTGATTATCTACGGCGACACTATCTATAGAGTGCATTTTTTAATACACTATCTCCAATTAGATTGGTCTGTTGTCATCATCGGCCATGAAGTTATTGCGAAGAAACAGGTGCATATGGTAATCACTTATACTGAATTTCATTTCGGTCTAAACCCACGGTACTTACAATACTAAAATGAGCACTGCACTGTTGTTAATATACATGGCATATTCTGTTAACTATATTTGTGACAAAAGCATTTAGGAATTGCTTTTAATTAGGGACCTTTTTCTTTTAGAAAGAAAAGAAAATTGGTATTGAAAATAGATCTGTATAGTTTGCAAATTCGATATATATCGTACGCTATGTGTTACCGTTAGGATTTTATCACGCAAGTGCAATTTTCTTGCTTCGGTTATCGACCTAGGTAATTGGTCAGTGACAGTCAATGAACTGAGGCGAGGTCAGAATGAGAGGTTTGTATGTACATACTTCATGTTGTTGTTATTTGTTAAATATATTTTATATTCACTCTTTACTCACGCCTGTTTATTTGCATATTTACTTTGTTTTATGCAAATATTTTATTCATAATACTTCTCAGCAGTCATATTCTGCAAATAAACAAGTTAGAGGGTGCTTATCAAAAACTGTAAAACTACTTCTTATTTGAAGGCTTAGGCCTAGATATAAACCTAGTCTAAATCTCGTAAAACAAGTGAACACTACATTTATTATCGAATTACCTACATCTAGAGCTCTTTACATAAATCTCGTAATTTTTCATTTATTAAGTAATAGGTACTTATAATATCGTTATTATGACATTAATTATGATATTGTTAAATCCCTTGATTTTATATAAATAATTTTCGATTACCGTTATCACCAAAATGAAATCACAGGATGTCTAGAGGTATTGCTGGGGTTACATTATTTATAGAAGTAAGAATTTACTTCTTCAGTAGGTACCTAATAATTTATTGTGAAAAAAAAAACAATCGAAGGCATAAGCAAGCATTTGATATACCCCAGCAATACTTCTTGAGAGCATGTGATTGTGATCTCATGCGTATATAGCGTATCTATGTAGCCAAGTCCTAATTTGTATGTGTATCTATTGATTGTGGGAGGATGTCTACAAAAATCGATCTCCACACATGTTTTTTGCGTTTTTTGAAAGGCAACCAAATCCAGGAAACTACGTGTTCTATCAACCGAAGTGATAGGAGATGGCATGGTCCAACTTCATCTAGTATTTTTTTGGGGTTGACCAACGAATTGAAGTCATCGCTGAATAAACATTTCCACGCATAAGGTTTTTTTGTAGATAATATTGTAGAATTTGTAGATCCCTTTCAGTACCAATTATGACGTATGTAGATAACGCGCATATACTTGATGATTACTTACTAAGTATTTTGTTTTTATTTTTAAAACTTACCGATGAAGCCTTTCTTGGCGAGCTCCAGAGTGAAGCGGCGGGTGATCTTCTCGAGTTCATGCTCGGAGTATTCTTTAGGGTTGATCTTGATACCAGCCTTGGCGCCGCCGAATGGCACATCGACGCACGCGCACTTGAATGTCATCAGGGCAGAAAGGGCCTTGACCTCATCTCTGGACACATCGGTTGAGAATCTGATACCTGTGGAAGAATAACAGAAGTCAAACTCGAAGTCAAACTCGAAGTCAAAATATCATTTATTTAAATTAGGCCAAATTTTATTAGCTTTTTAAACGTCGACAATAATGATAACACCCAAATCCCAGCGCCCGTCATTTAATTTGCTCACATATTGTGCTTACTACTGCTTACATAATTACGTTCTTACGTATATTAACTCAATAATTACTCTTTTTTGAAAAGAAAAATACAATAGGTCTTTAGGAAGAGATTGGGTACCGTAGATACAATGACTAAAAAATGGCCTTTTGTTTAATTTGTAACTAGGTGCTGTTGAAAAAAAAACTTTATACATAGCAGGAGCAACTTTAATTTTTGTTAACAGTGTATAGTTTCATCTTTATCATCTGCAACTTCAGCCCGGAATTTTGTATTGGTATTTACGTGAAGTAAAGTAATTATTTTGGGAACTTTAAAGACACATTCCGTCGGCCGCATTGCTTTGCAGACATGCAAAGCAATGCGGCCGACGGAGGTGTCTCGGAGGATTGGTGACTTATTATTAAGGATTTTGCCTGAAATATACGTATAAATCAGTATGGAGAATTAACGTGAGGTAAGTAATGTTTTTATGTACCTTGATTACCTGATACCTTAAAAATTGGCTGTCTAAGCAAGCTAGCTGGTAGGCATGCGTTCTTACTACATACTAACACTACTCAATCGTCCACATTTCGTTCGTGAGAAACTACGTGACGTCCGGTGGCCCTGGGATCTTACTCTATTACAACATAGCTGTAGAGGCAGGTATAAATAGTATAGCCGGCGTATATTTAGCATAAAATGTTTGTTAACAACATAGCGTTAATTGTCGTAAATTGTCCATTAAAAAGACAGCTAAGTACAGTTAATTATTTCGAGGTTATGGTAGTTTGAACTCGGCAGCGCCGCTATCACTGAATATTTTTTTTATGGTTAACTTCAAATATTAATTAACTAATGACCTACGATAAGTTTTCTCATTATTATTTATTCTTATTCAATTCAGCAATTACTTGTGTAAGATATTATTGTTAATCTTATTAATCAATGGATAACACAAATAAATATTTTTGGACATTATGACACAGCGCCACCTAGTTCCGAGCTAAGTAACGAGGCTTGTGTTACTGATACCTACTAGTTGGTTGATATACTACATACCTATATACTTTTTTGTAAATACATACATATTTATATTATACACAGATATATCCATGACGGATACAAATGTTTATGATTACAAAACAAACATTTGTCCCTACCAGGATTCGAACCCGGAACCCATAGCACAGAAGGCAGTGTTAACTACCGCTGGACTAATTGGGTCGTTAATTAACAAATGGATTATAACACTAAAATGATTAATTAGTCGGAATATTTTTCTACTATCCCGAATTAATTTTAGACACGAATAGAATATATTATAGGTCAAACCTACCAGCTGTTCGGTTTTTTAAGCGGAAAAATACTTTACGGACGGTCCCGTCGCCTGGGGAGGCAACAGGGTGTGTCGGACTCCGCTTGAGTCTTTACCGACTAAAAAACCGCACCCGTCAACACCACCAACCCTAAGACCGGGGCCATGGTATTTGCAAAAGCATGCACCACAACCCCGGCTCTCATAACACGACAAGCTCTTTTATAAATATTATATATTGGCAAGTCGCATAATTGTCTTATGTGTCGTAGCCATGACTCATGTCGTATCAGTAAAGATTTATTGCTTAACACCTAGCAACAGCCTTTATCTTTAAAATAAGTCCATTTTGATAGCATGTTTATTTTTACTTCAAGAGAGGTTATCCAAAATGGCTGCTCATGATAAAAGGAATCTCGAAATATGAATGATGAAAATATCAGTGATTTTTTTAAGTTGTTGTCACCTGATTACCAGTAAGTAGGTATAGATATAACAACAATGTCATATTTATTAGATAAACGAAATAATGATAAATAGGAATAAGTAGGTACTGTATTATGCAGTTTGTTCGATTTCGTATAGGCCCTTACTTAATTACCCATAAACGTACAAAATTAGTTGCTTTTGGCAACTAGAATTAGTTGCTTTTGGCAACTAATTCTAAGTTCAACTTCATAGCGTTAAGTATCTACTACATAGAACATTCCATTATAGTTACAGTGCCGTAACTAGTCTATAATGCCCCTGGTGCGAGCTTTTATAACCGCGCCCTTGAAAATAGTTCTAATATTACCCAGCTCTGACAAAACTGGCTATTTCGTATGATGTGTTTGTATTTGTATTAGTCGTAGAACTTACGAATCGCATCCGGTAAATTGCATTCATTTAGTAGATTTTATCAGAATACTTAATCGATTTTGTTGCAGTGGAACAATTGACTATAGAATATTGGCAGGGTATAAGGTCTAGCTTATCCTTAAAAGTCATCATCAAGCACTACACATCATCATCATCATTAAGTCATATATTTTTCTAGCGGTTTTAAGTCCTATATTAGGCACTTGATTAGTTGAAGTTTGTTTTTGATTAGTCTTCTTCTAAAATTTCAACAGCTAGAACACGGCTAGTCGAAGATATAGACTATAATATAAAACTATAAGAAACGCCTTTTTTATTAATTCTTGGCCAGTATCGGTATTGGTTTTGGTAGTGCTCAGGTATTTGTAGCTCTGAACTTCACAGTTGCTCAAGCTCGTGATTATTATTGCCTCGTTATCTAAGTCTTATCTCGTTTTACGACAGTTAGATCATATTCTAAGCAAATTGTTTTCAATATTTGTAGAAGAGTGCTTTTTATCTTCATTGGTTCACGACCTCTGTGGTCTAGTGGTTCGAGTACCGGACTGCTGATCACGAGGTCGTGGGTTCGATTCCCACGGGATACAAATATTTATGTGATGAATATAAGTGTTTGTGTTCGTCTGGGTGTTTCCTATGTATTATAAGTATGTATTTACAAAAAAAAAAAAAGTATATAAGTATTTATATCCATTGTCTAGTACCCATAATACAAGCTCTGCTTAGTTTGGGACTAGATGGTGATGTGTAAAATGTCGCAGAATATTTATTTATTTATTTATTGGTGGACGAGAGCAATATGGTTTTATTAGTGTACGTGACTTACATTTATTCAAAATGTATTTTAGTTTAAAGGCATTGTGAATTTTATATCCTAAAATGAATGCGAGGGCTTCTTGTTCATAACGTTTGCTCCAGATCCAGGGATCGTAGGGCTCGTCTGCAACTCCGACTAATACACGATAAAAATAGATATTGTTTACCCCCCTTCGATTTTTCTGGGCACCTCTGGCACCGCCTTAGTTACGGCACTTTCTATTAGCCAGAAGCCCGGTAAAGTTTTACAAACAAATTTGAAATAACCTACAATAACTTCATTAATTATAACTGGTACACTTTCTAAAAGTAACAAATGAAAGTGACTACCGAGAATTGAGTATTGAGTTTAAAAAAATAGAATAACCAAGATATATAAGAGAAACGGTGAAACTGCAACTGTTCTCATATATTTTAAATTATGGAGAGTCCACACACATTGTCCTGGTCATATAATAATATCTACATATTACAGATGTAAACAACTCGTATTACTGTTAACAATAAAGATCATTATTTTACAGCCAATTCATCCAAATGAACTAAACCACAACGCATATAAGTATACCTATTTAACTAAAGCCAATGAATATTTATGACATGGTTATGTATTTGTTTGTATCCTTTTCACAATTACCTCCTTTACAATCTACAACAATAAAACACGTATTTTACACGACAATTCCTTATCCTTTGGAGTACCAACAATAAAAAAATCCTACTTTGAAGTATAGTCGGATAGGTTAGCGCCCTTAGCTCACTCCTTAGTATTGAGTTATTCCACATCTGAGATAATTTTAATAAAACATTAAACTTCATTAAATAAATTAGACTTTTTTAATGAGAATACCGTATTTATTTGCATTAAACCCTTTATTTCAAATTAGGAGTCTATATAGTATCTAACATTAAAAAGGCACAAATAATAATCACATTCTTACTATCAAATTCTATTTTAATGAATGTTAGATCGTGTAATAAGTTTCTTATATTTTATAAATAGGATTAAACGATGAGTGACTGAAATTAAATGTGACAAACAGATCGAGACAATTCGAACTATTTTTGACTGTCCTCGTGATATGACGCACTGTAGAGTTGCAGACAGTACAACAACTTGTATAAACTTCCACCAAACATATTTATTTAACATAGTTTCCTTACGTGCATTGTTACTAAAAGCTAGTTCATCGGCCTGTTGTTTTGGATTAAGTAATAAGTAGGTAAGTATATATTATCACTGCCCCTTATCATTGTGATATCAGGTTCGGTAAAGGACAAGGTGTTTTGCAAGACAACTCGATCGAAAATTGAACGATCGATAGATACGTACGTATCTGTAGATATTGGCTTCTAAATATTTAAGACTATTCAAAACGGTACAGAGATGAGCAAATTAAGTGATTCTAATAATGTTAATACAAACATAATTTAATATTATAATGGCGAGGTAAAGTGGCTCACCTAATTTTTGGTCAACATGTCGGAAAATATGTATTTCATGTTTTTTTTAATTAAACGTTGCCCCCCACACTAGGATTTTCTCCTGTGTCGTGGGTGCGTTTACAAACACATATTTTCACATACACAAACGCCCAGACCCGGAACAACTGTATGATCCATCTATCATCTATCCTATGTTTCACAAATAAATTAATTTAATTTGAACTACCTATAGAACGTACAAATATTTGCTCCGTGCGGGGATCGAACCCGCAACCCGTGACGCACAAGCCGATCGCTCAGCCACTGCGCCACCGAGTCGTTGTAAATATTTAAATAGTTAATATAAATCAATGCACAGGAATGAAATCACGTTAGGTGTTACAACATCTGGAAATATTTTCCTCGTAGGTACAACCTACTTACTCGTTTTATTTTACAGTTCAATAGTCTCGTGCTAAATTAATGTAAATCAGTATCACGCTGTAAGTAGGTAACAGAAGCTAACAATAGCTAACCGCAATGCCAATAATATCTAAGTAGTGAAATTGCTTTCATTGATTGCATAGACAGAAATCTAAATCATTGTATTAAATGTCTGTGTTTGTGTAGAAGACATAGTACGTACCTACAGTTGAGTTCATTAATATATTGGTATTGCCAAGGGTTCAAAATATTGTAAGCGTTCAAAAGCTCAATAAATTCTATACAACTTATAGATCAAAAATATATCCTCATGTGTACAACGGTTCAGTAATATGTGCCATGCATAAGGCAATAATATGTGATCACCTTGGCTTTAATAATATCTGAGCAGGCTAAGCTTTATATTTTTTTATGGAAAATCAATTATATACCCGAATAAATATGATCTAGTTTATATTGTTACAGAAATGACAGTAGTTTCCATTATTTACCCCGCGTTTGCTTCCATCCAGCCAGTGACAAATAATGTTGCAAACTCCTTCACTATGCAATTTTAAGATTGCTAGTAAAATCATCTTTATGCCGAAGTATTAAGGTTGAACAGGAATTGGTTGGTGCATAGATATTTGTGAATCCTACTCTGTTCATATAATAATGTGCTTTTGGCTGTAAACATATTACTGAAAAAAAGCAGTCACATGTTAACGAATCAAAATTTAACCACAATTTAATGATACATACTTACAGTTGTCACATTGTAATGAACTTTGTTGTCGTTAATATATTTTTGAACCCTAGAAATGCTCATATATTGATGAACTCGACTGTACAATGTTGTTCGAAGATTGATAACATCAATATGCTGTTACTAATATTCTATTGTTTGCACACAGTGTAGGAAAAATAATCAATTGTTTCTTGTATCGTATTATCGATGATTAATCCAGATATTGTTCGTGTTTCTTCTGTCATTTACTCATGCTAAAATTACTATGATAATTTGTATGGTTGACGAAATACGTCACGCTGGAATACTGGCGTAAATAATAACAAGAACGAGTAAATACTTAGCAAAACCTGATAATTAAATTATAGCAGTTGCAATTGTGTTTATGTCGTAGCGTTTATGTACTTTTACAATTTTCATCTATATCATAATTATTATAGATAGGTACGCCTGCATCTGGGAAAGTATTGAGTATGAGCATTGAGTAACGACAACAAAACTTGTTTAATTTTAGATGTTACGCAATATTTTCTGACGTGAAAACTGCGTCACGACCACGCCCCCCGTTGCTAACCTGCGAAGAACCTCTGAAATTTTTTATCTTGTTGTGTCGAGCGCCTAATCTCACCTTCCCACACTTATTCGAGTGTCACAAAGTCACATAACACGCGATGATGAATCACGTTCTTGATTGCTTTCGGTGTATTTCAACGACAGGGTAAATTTGTTGTTAACCAACACTTGGGAGGTGTGTATGACAAACACACCTCCATAACGTCATTGGAACGTACCTACTATGTATTTCCGACATGTAAATAATTCCAGACTCTATGGTATTCACGTTATCGCACAACAAGTAGATGCGATAACGCGTTTTTGTTATGTTCCATACATTTAGTTTTTCAATGGTTTTGTCAAATGGCATTACATTATAGGTAGTAAAAATTGAATTACGCTGGGGACGATTACGATTATCGTAATCAGAAATGCAATTCTGTTATT
Source organism: Craniophora ligustri (assembly GCA_905163465.1). NCBI lineage: Eukaryota > Metazoa > Arthropoda > Insecta > Lepidoptera > Noctuidae > Craniophora > Craniophora ligustri. Next base: position 7,267,647 of record LR990965.1, on the reverse strand, counting down.
CTAATTTGCTGCATGTACCTGAGACTTATCAACCGTAGATCGTTTTAGATTATATTTTAGTTTTCTGGAATAACCTACTACTAAAGTAGAAAAAGTAGAAAAGTGTGGACATGGGTTCTGTCGAATGCTTATCTATACAATAAATGACAAGGACAGACCAGGGATGAAAGCGAACCGTTAGCGGTGTTTTAATAACAGGTAAGATACCTATTAGGGACATACAAGATAAGAATAGATTATAAACTTGAAAAAAGGGACACCTTTTGGAACTATTTATTAAAAAGGAAGCAACAAAATAAATGTTGAACGTGTAGTTGTTTATTATTTAAATATAATTAATAATTGAAATTCTTCTCGTCGGCGGACGGACCTTTTGGCTTTCCGCTTAATTTTTAATGATAATCTAAAACAAATGATACCCTACTGATTAAATTATAAGAGGCGGTCTCGAACTAGATGTAGATTTTGAAAAGCCGGCAAAACATGAATGAAAACAGTTTGGGAATACGGGTTTCCAGTCTGTCTTGAAACTTGGGTCCATTGGGGGTGTATACCGCATGGTAAATGTGGATGGACTTTAGCTTAATTTTGCCATTTCTGGAAACATCCATTTCTAGAATTGGTAAAATTGAGTTAAAGTACTTATTTTAACGTTGCAAGAGCTGTTGTTTTATGATGTTACGTTTTTCGATTTTCTGACTTTCTTTTTATATGAACTTCGGATTATCTTCTACATAGAAGATTCTTACCCCATAAAAGATAAGAAGCAAAAAACCACGTGTAATCAATGCCGTTTACCTCCTGTGGATCAATAAATACTTTACACACCGTGCACTTTTTATAAAATAGCAGCTGGTAACAGGTTTACCGTTCAGTTCCTGTTGCAAAATAAAGGAGACCCTCGAAAACAGCTTGTGAATAGTGAAGTGCTTGGCACAACAGCTGTGTTTTGTTCGAGGGGGTGTAAGTATAATTTTTACCTCGCAGTATTCGTTACTGACGCAGTGCACAATGCTGTACAATGCAATTATTATGTAATAGTGAAACAACATATCTTGTAGCCTTTCTATTAAGTACTCTTTCAGCTTCGTCAACTCTTTGGATAGCAGAACCTCTTTCCATATCGTTTATATATTACGTTTCTAGTATACAATCTATGGTCTGTAATAGAACTAGCTAGTTTCACTAGATGGACCTGTTTGAAATATCTAATTCGATAGGCTAATCAGGCTATTTCCGATTACGAAACCATTTGCAGTATACATTTCTCATTTATTCTGATACGACTCCTGGTTTGACCATAAGCTTGTCCACTGAAGATAATAGATCTATTACTAAAATTGTAAGTAAAGAACAATTGAGATATACACAAGTATTTTATCACTTTGATTGATTCATTAATTTATGCGCAAGAGGATTCAATCATTCATTGAGTGATCAAAGCAATGTTATATAAAATTTTTGTTCTGGATAGATCTTGTACTTGTCATTTTCATAAATATATTATTTTGTTATGCCGCCTACTTTATTAGGGATTGGCTAGGTTACTACCTGGGTAGGTATATTTCAGTTAGGAGTTAGGTACCGATACCTTAATTCCTAACTAAAATATACCGTTTCTTTTAGACCAAACATATTATAGGTTACAATAAATTGCTGTCATTCTAACAAAGGAGACCAGTTGGAGTAGTAAGTCACGTCACACATTAATTTTAATAATTAATCGCTAATGCGAACGTATCCTCTATAGAATGTGGGTATATCTTAGTGCAGGTATAGAATTCAAGTTTAACAAGTAGATACTAATGATTATTGTTTAAAACAGCTAGATGTTGCCTTCAATATACATTTTTATTATTGATCCGTCAAAATATACATCAAAAGTAATATACTAGTAATTAGTAGTAGGTAGTGCATAAAGATTATGATATTACAGTCGTTAATAAGAAAAACATTTTTCATTTTCTTAGGTCGTATTCATCGTTAGCTCACGAGTAATAATAGGAAAGTACCAACTTATTTTTAGGTTAAAGCGGCTCGATGGGCTACATCAAATGGCACAATCAAGGTGAATGGCACAATTCAGCTAGGTTAAATCAACATGTGACGAATAAATCAGGTTATATTTTTTGTTTCTTTAGCTAACATTTTTTGTAAAGAGTTCTTGTGCAAAATCTACCAAATAACTACCGTTATGTCTGCACCGAAAGCAAAAAATTCTTCATTCTCATATTTTAGCGAATATAATATTACGTACAGAAACATCACGTGTCTCCTGAGCTATAAATAAAACTTCCCATTAACAATAAGTATTACATGGATGATGTAAGCAAGGCTTAACGAGAATCGAATAAATATGGCACCTACCTCCTTTGGTTGGGGTTCTGTGTGAGGAATGTTGTGCTCTGTAGCCTCGGATCATTTCGTAATCGCCGGAATCACGCCTTAAGGGAAATTGAATTTCAATAATGTGATCACATGGCTGCATCATCTTCAAAATGCCGGCTACCTTCTTTTTCTTCTCTTCGACCGGTACTCTGGACTTCATGTCTTCTACCAGTTTGTCTTCGACCACTTGGCAGGCTCTGTGGAAGAAGTATTCCACCATGTCGAAGAATCTTGGGTTTGCGCTGGTCGGTATTTCTTTAAGCCTTTCCGGAATTTCATGACTTGCATAGTTTCGGCAGCATACGTTCACACCAGCAGGCGTAAGTTTGAGAATATTATTGACTGCCTCATTCTGGATGCCATTTTTTAAAGGTGCCACCGACTTGGCGAAATTTTTTAGGTGCAGCATTGTGATTTTTTAAGTATCTACGCTAGTCGGGTTAATAAACGGGCCGCACTAATCTACACTAAATGTACAATACACAATTGTATAATTATAATAACAGACTGTTAGTGACGACCCGCCCCGACGGAATCCGACTCACTGAGTAAGGCGGCGTATGGCAAAAAATAAAAAGGCCCCAAGTCGTGATGCGGATATTTGGTCTCGCTCCCACTTATGTATACAATGCAGTAAAGATATCGTCATAGCTACGAAGTTGGTCACACTCACAAGCCGAGATCGAATCGAATTTTTTGTCAGTAGAGAATGTTGTCAGTAAGAGTATTTTTTCAGTAGTATAATGCTTATATACCTACTATCATTAACATACAAACTGCAACTCAACAACTGTCCTACCCATTGGTAAGTTGTTTCCTGATAAAAAGTATACCAATTCACAATTAAGTAAGGAACGTAGTTTACTTTGAGTTAAAATACAGGTATCAATTAAATCGCATTTAAGACATCATTAAAATTTGAGTTAACGGCTGACGGTTCTTTTTAATTCGATACCTATTTTATTTCTATCCCTACCAGGGATTCCCTGGTGAAGTTTGATAAAAATGGCGAATAATTAAGGCCAAACTCCACAATACAAACTGTTCTGTACTGTACTGTTTATGCTGGGAGTCCGAAGTAGGCACCTACTGTTAGTTATTGCCTATAGCTAAATTGACCTTCGACAATCAACTTTTACTTAATATTTTTGTAAATTAACCTCTAATTAAGCTCTACAACGAAACACATTGCAAATAATATCGAGCTTCAATTTGTAGAGTACGACGATAATAATTTTTGTCTATGAACGTCTCCTGAAATGCACAGTAGCGCCAACACTTAACTCACTTGTACTCTGTAGTGCCAAACAACGTCATGTTAAGTGGTAGGCAGACATAGGAGCTGTCACGTAATGGTTTGATAATGTATCTACTTGATAAAACTGATATTCAATGAAAAACATTCACTTCAATAGTTGTTATCATTACCGTATTGTATTTAACCGACTGACTAGAGAGATTTAGGTATAGTCTGATACTGAACCAATTAGTGTTAGGATATATTTTCATATAAAAACATGCGATTAATGTATATCACTAGTAATCAATACAGACACATCCCCTCTCCGTCATTACACGTGTGGAAATAGAAAAGCAAAGTGGCAAAATACCTAAAATAACGATACAACGATTGAAGCCAAAATTAGAAACTGAAATGCTTTCTTGTAACTAATGAGTTGCATTTTCAACATTGACGCAGTAGAATTTGTATCTTCATAAATATTTTGATTCGCGACCGGTCTACACTTAGGTGAGTTTTCCGTTGGGCGCAAAATATTGATATTAGTAGAAGATATTAGTGTATTTTTTATTATTTTTAAGACTACATATTTAAATACATGTGTTACATCATTGGGTTGGCATTTTAGATCCCCAACAATGACAGCCGTAGAAGACGATCAACAAGAAATTGCTAATCTAATTGATACTCTACCGGATGAGCTGATGATACACATTTTTAAATTCCTCCCGTTAGAGACAATACTTCAGTGTGAAAATGTCTGCACCAGGTGGAGTAAGCTCTCTCGGGACCCAGCGGTTTGGAGAGAAATTGTTTTTATTTACTCCGGGAAACCGGGGCAAAGTGAAGTAAGCGAGAAAAATTTGGAAATTATACAAACACACGGCGAATGCATATATTGTCTTAAAATACAGTATGTTTATAGTTACCCTGTGATAAAATCAATACTTCAGCAGTGCCACAATATCATATCATTGGAACTCATTATGTGTCGCATTTCCAAAGAGTTTGAGGAAGATATTGCGCGGTGGCCGAATTTACAGAAAATTAACTTGAAAAATTCTCTTGTATTGATGAATAACGTAGACGTATTGGTCCCGTATGACAAATTTAAAAACTTGAATTTCTTAGCTTTGTCTGATTTTGGTCTCCCAATGGAGACACGTGATAGTTTACTTCGATGTAAACATTTAAGTCAGATTTTCATAGAAAAGGTTAAGAATCTTAGCAAAGAATATGTAAAAAACTTGATAAAGTCGAAAATGGACATCCTTTATGCCTTACATATTTACGGTGGTAGATCAGTGGACGATGAATGTTTAACGATGTTGTCACAGTGTAATTTGCTTAACGATCTGGCTATAATACGGTGCGATAACCTCACAGATGATGGATTAATCAAATTAGGAGACTTAAAACGTATACAACACTTACAACTGTGGAACAATATTATTTTCAGTGAAGAATATTTGCATAGAACTTTAAGCAAGCCAAATTTAGTAACTCTAGAAAGTTTGAGTTTATCGAAGATAGGAAATATGACACCTTTGATAGTAGATTTGATCTCAGAATATTATAAGAATCTTAAATTTCTCGCTGTTTACCAGTGCCCTGAAATTATAAACACTGATTACGAAAAGCAGCTTAAAGCAAAATTTAGGAATATTGATGTTGTTTTATATTAAAGTAGTGTTTCCGATAGTCTCACTAGACGTAATAAAACAATGTATAAAATCCACATAAGTATATTTCACGGTATAAATAATGGCATACGAGTCAAATAATTACAAATGTTCACTGAAACCAGACGAAATGTAAAACACAACTTAGAACTATAACATAAAATACTTACTAGTCTTTCGTTAAGAGAATCGATTTCCTCGTATTGGAATTCGTGTGTATATTATCAACAAATAAAAAAATAACAAGTAACCTTAATGTGCTCATATACAGATATTTTTATCTACTCCATTTTAAATAAACATGATTACAACATCAATTACCTATTTATTCATTCTGTCTCTAACATACAAGGATATTTATTGTTTCTCTTAAATATGTACTTTATTACCTTCATAATTGTGTGTTCTTTGTGATGCTATAATAACAATACATTACTTACGAGAAACAAAGTGGTTTTATTTTCGTTATGTATTGAGGGGCACATTGAAGACTATTTATTGAAATACTCTTTAGAGTAAGAGTGCACGACACAAAAGTAAAATGTTTCTAAAACATTGTTAAAATACCTTACCGTTTAAAATACAATCATACATTATCATCAAATCAATCATTTCGCGTCTTTAAAAAAACACTACATCACATTTATGTTTTATTTCAAACATATCACAGCAACCCCGAATAATTTGGTAATTTTCTGACATTCCATTAATTTCACTACATTAAGAATTCTGTTTAAATTTTCTTATGACACGAAAATTACTTACACAATGATATTGTATAGTTCAAATGAGAAAGATACGTTTTTAGTCAACGCAAATATAAATATAATGGAGGCCAATTGGCGTCCTACACTTGTCTAGTTGTATTAAGTACCTACTAGAACTGATTTATTACGAGTATCTATACCATAGAATATCATTGTGCACTTGTTTTTAGATGTTTAATATGATTATAGTGCCGATAAACTAAGCTAAATACACTAACTTAACATCTACAAATTTTTGACAAGCTCAAAATTTGTTTGTTCTAGATATTTTACAAGTTTCCTTTGTACACTGTCTATTATTTTTGGCTTCAAGCAGGAACACATAATTATTAAAAAACCGGTTAGGTAAATGTGTGACAGTGTTTTTAATGAACAGAAAGAGAACACAGAAATTGTAAGTACGAAATCTGTTAGTAGTTTGGATGGAAATACGAGCGTTAATAAGGCAGGTTTATACGGAGCCAGTCGGACTACACATCAAGATCGATTACACGTCGGGTAATACATAATAAAATGAATTATTTACACTTCAAAGTCGAATACAGAAAGTGTCATAGGAATCAGTATCGACTTAACTAAATTAGAAATCCTTCATATCTTCTTGTGAGTGTATTTGTCACTAAACAAGAAAAGGATGGACGTAACCACATGTGACGTCAACGCCCTTCAAATGCGGGCTTGTGAATGAGACAGGGACAAATGGCCACTTTGCGTCCACTAACGCTGTATAGTTATTTTTATTGATATTTACAGTTGTATATAAAATATTAGATAAAATCAAATAGGTATACATATCATGCAAAGGAACTTTTGTCTATTTATTCTGTCAATCTACATTTGACAGAGACTGGATCCGTATAAATTAGTCCTCCTGTATGAAATATTTTTTTGCCGTAATGTTTATGGCCATGTGGTATACATGGCCATAAACATACATACTTTTTGCTCATGAATTAATATTTTGATAGTGTATTTGGCTACGAGGTAATTAACGTGTGATATTGTACCGAAAATGCCGAAGATAAACATTCAAAGAAAATAATGTAATATCTTCTATCCCTGTTCTTCAATAACGTAAGACGTAGAATGTTCTAGTGGAGTTATGATCAAAAGTTAATTTAGAAAAATATATTTATTTTAAACGCTAGTTACGTCAAAGGGTGAATTTAAAACAAAGCGTCTAGGTAAGAAATCACAGCATGCACACAAATTAAAAAAATAAAAAGGTTGCGACCGAACCGACATTTTTGCTGTTACTAAAAAGTAAACAATTCGCATAAAAATCCCATACATTGTCATCACTATCAATATATTTACAGACATAGACATAAATGGGCCTTCGTTCGGCCTCCTACAGTGGTAACTATACTACAAAGGTGGCGAATAGGAAGGTCAAACTTGGGGGACGAAATTGTATCATATCAATATACAAATCTACTTTATTATCGACGAAGAGCGGACTCAGACTTTAAATGGCTTCATATAGTAGACATTTTTCATTGACAGCTAGCATGTAGCTGTCAATGAAAAAAAAACAGTATTTAATTTTAAACCTTTTTGCTAATATAAAGACCTGCTAAAATAAAAACCTGTCAAAAATAAATACAGCTTGGTAAAAACCATGTTCTTTATCGTCTCATATAAGAAGAATAGAATATTTAGAGAAGTGACGTCACATTATGTTTAGGATCACGTGGAAAAACATGCATTAAATGTAATTTAAATGATTTTATTATTGAAGTAAAAAGTTTTTATAAATTGAAGTTTCTAGAATGATGCTAAAAACTTTAAAATATGTAATATTTTCTTGTCTGTGCCAACTATTTGCATCGAGTTTTTTCAATGCCCTTGCAATTAAGCTGTATGATTGAGTTTTTGCTGAATCCGCTATCGTCGTGCGCTAGATCGTAGTTTGATGCTACAATTAAAGATCACAAAGGATACGAGGGACGGGAAGAGGTAGTTAAGTCTATCATCGCTTGCGGCCGCGCAGGATTTGTAATGCTTTCGCCATAAGCGGTGCTTTTTTAGGCTTGAAGGAGGATGATGTGGTGGTTGGCGCAGTTGGCATCGCTCGGACGCCGGCGCCGCCACGCAATATATTAGGCTGCGCTGCGAGCGAGGCTACACGAGCGGCTGGGCTGCCTGTCGCCATGCGCGCTGTACCATGCTGGGCCTATCGATAATAAAAAACTAAATGTTGGTAAAAGGACATAAGGAAGAGTCGTCGGCAAATTATGATGTACCTACCTAGTTTAGTATTTTTTTTATACTGCAAATAAACTTACGGGCCACCTGATGATGAGTAGTTGCCGTAGCCTGTTGACATTTGAAAACGGAATTCCCATGCTGTCATAATAGTCACTCCCCTAACAAGTAGTTGTAGTAGTATAGTAATATTATAGTAGTCTATTGGATGCAAGATTGCTATTATTGCAACTTACGCGTCAAATATTTTAAAATTATACCATGTTTGCGGGTTTCGTACGGCCTGTTGGCGTGCATCATTATTTTTATTAAAATTGCTACACGCTGAGATTCGAGGTGATCGTGAGAATCGCACTTCTGCATTATTTTGTCCCAGCAGTGGCAGGATATGCGATTTATATAGGTAGGATCAATTTCACTTCACAAAAGTTTTTGTAGAAGACTAGACATAATGCATACATATGTGTTTATAGGTACAGCAACTGTACATTATAGTTCGTTGGTTAATTGTATCTACAGTCGTAACATGAGAATTGATGTATCAGACATAAGACAATTATCATCTATTGGAATTCAGTGGCGTAGTAGAAAGGAAATCGAAGGTGCGCCTGTATGTATACATAAGAAACAGAAACTTACTCTTTGAATGTGTCAATGTGAATACAGTATCCATGTCATTTTCTTTTTACGCTTCCTTGACCGACGTTTCTGGATAACACCACCGATGGTCTATATAAATTGTTGCATGAAATAATGAAAATCTAATGATTTTAAATAGGATTACCTGTTTCTTCGCAATGTTACGCGGTGGTTTCGCTATGGAGTCCACGTACGCCATTTTAGTTTGTTTTATAGGCGCCTTCTTTGCTTCTTGAGCTATTTTAATGTTGGCTGTTAACGATTTCAACCTAATTTCTTGTTCCTCTTGGCATCTCTGAAATAAGAAATATTTTTCACCATAAAAAAAAGTGAGAGAAGATTAAATCTTATTTAAATATATTATGTTTTTTTATGTATTAAATCTTATGTATAAAATTCTCGTGTCACAATGTTCGTTCCCGTACTCCTGCGAAACGGCTCGACCGATTCTCATGAAATTTTGTGAGCATATTGAGTAGGTCTGAGAATCGGCCAACATCTATTTTTCATACCCCTTAGTGATAAGGGTTGTCCACCAACTCCTATAATGTGGCAAACAACGTTTGCTGGGTCAGCTAGTAACATTTAAAATTGAAATGGAAATTTGGCAACGAAAATGTAAAATAAAAAAGCGGATGTAGGTACTACATACAACAAGCCCAAGTAAATTGGGATAAAGGATAAAGACAGAAGGATGATCATGTGCATCGCAATTTAAAAGAAGTACAATCGAGTCTGTATCCCCAAAGACTTATGCATAGTCACTATGTACACCCCACACTTACACACAGCAATATGTTAATTAAATATCTCCCTATAATAATTAAAATCATGGCATCATATTGTCGCTAGATTAGGCACCACAACGCTAGATTAGTTTTTGTCAGACTTCCCACGCCGTCGACAACATTTTTCAGGCATGCAATTTCCTCATTCAGTGGTGCCTTGGGATATTACTCGATTTTAGTTTTAGATTAAAGTCCCATTGGTCACACGAGTAGGCACAGCTATCACGTGCTATTCGAGAATAATAAATTGCATACAGGTTTTATGTCTTACCGAGTACATCTCCCTCCATGCCTCCATTTCTTGACGCTGCTTGTTTCTGAAGTGTTTCTGGCAGAACGTCTTCCACAGATGGTCGGTGTCCTCCATCAAGTACGGGTTGTAGTGTTCTAATATGTACAGCTGTTGTGGTGTTGCCCTGTCTACTACGGGTTTTAGAATTTCGTATGGCACTCCACCCGTGTATTCAAGTGCTGAAATGTAAATACATGTCGTCTACATATTTGTGAAGTAAGCAAACATGATGATGAACATAATAATTTTGCTGTACATTTATGATTACAAATTTATGATTGTGGTAATCTTAGGCCAACATACTTAGTCATAACTGATTTAATTAGAACAATCCCTACTACTTTGGTTTCCTAAGAGGCCGAATTCGCTATAATGAGGACTGACCTAACGTTGGTGTGATCAAATTTCGAATATTTTACAGAACTGGTCTTTAATTATACAATATATTAAGGAAAAAGAAGATGGATTATTAATTTGAAAAACTTACCATCAATGTGTTCTTGAAGGACGTTTACGCACATCTCATATAACGTTGGTATTTTCCCTATTACCTTGTTGCCTGAATATACTTTGGTTCTGAAAAATACACATTTAACTTAAGAAATTAGATTTAGTAATAATTTTGTATCACGGATAGAGTTTTTGAGTAGCAACAAATTACTGTGATGTCTTTAAGACTTTCATTGACATTTTACATTGCACATAACTAGCCCATCGATTCAGTAGCTCACCTTTGGTTTTTGGACGATATGACAGCGCTCATAGCATCTTCGTCACTGAAATGCGGCAACGGTCGAGGTGGCGGCCGCGGCTTGTAGTTAGGTGAAATTTCTGGCAGCGACGAGATCTCTAGCGCGGGCAACGGCGCTAGTTTCGCAGTAGGAGCTAACATGGCGGCGGCACTTAACTACAAATAGTAAGAAGATTGAAGATGTAAAGCGCGAATTAGACAGACATGATTTGACATCACATGAAGGGCATCAACTCAATTATTGTTCCATTGCTGGGACATCACAGGTCTCCCATTTGACAATGGGACTAGGCTATAATCCACTACGCTAGCATACGTATCCCTACGCCAATGTGCGGGTTGGCAGGAATACCTTTTTTTAAGGTTTCCTCACGATGTTTTCCTTATAACTTCCGCAAAGTCAGTGGTGCATTTGGGGTTCAAACTCAGGACCTTTGACTGCTCAGTCTACTGGTGACCCATGTATGTATATTATTATGCATCACCAAAATAAACTCCGGATAAGAATAATTAATCATTGCTTACGTCATTGGATGGGGAAGTGGCGTCCTTTAATAATTTCTTTTTAGGTTTTGCAGGGCTGATCATGCCCAGTGCTTCAGCAAAACTGGCACCTTGAAATAAAATTATTTATTAGTATGTACTTATATAGGATGTAGTCTGAATGGTAAAAGATGTAGTTGGTATAGTTTATTTTAATTATTAAAACAAACAAAAAATCTGTAGGTAACTAAATGTTTTACTTTACGAACAATAAGTTTTAGCTACCCTGCAAATTGTTGTTAAATGTTGAATATTAAAATTTAATTTCCTCAAACTAATTATATATGTCGATAGTTTTAATGATAGGATTTATGTCTATACACCAAAAATGACTAACATTATCAAAACATTTACCTGAGCCACAATCGATTCCATCGTCACTATCCTCACTGGTTTGTATTTGAACTTTTTTCTTTGGTACTTCTTCATTCTTACTGCTGGTTGATTTACTGCTTTTGTGTGAAGAGGAACTAGATTTATGTTTTGACTTTTTGTCACTGCTGTTGTCACCATTTTTCTCAGAATGTGCCTTGCTACTATCCCGACTTGACTTATTATCACTTGATGATGAATGTTTTATTTCACTACTATGACTACTTGACTTGTCTTTAGAAGTGCTACTCCTATCTTTTGTTTTTTCCTTGCTTGAGTGACTATGTTTTTCCTGATGGTTACTACTATTACTAGCATTTTCTTTAACTTTGTTTTTAGATACTTCCTTTTCGGATGAACTCTTGTGCTTCTCTTTTTCTGAGGCATGAGAGTTACTGGAACTTTTATGTTTGTCTGACTTGCTGTGTTTATCAGAACTTATTTTGTTTTTGTCAGAACCATTGTCCAACTTGTGAGAGGTACTTGATTTATGTTCAGAATTGTTATGTTTGTCAGAGGAACGGTGTTTGTTTGAACTACTATGCTTGTCTGAGCTATTATGTTTTGAAGATGACTTTGATTCTTTATAGTTTTTGTCTGCATCTGATGTATGCTCTGTTTTGTGTTTCTTTTCAGAACTGGATTCTTTTTCCTTTGAAGTTTTATGTTTATCATGACTGTGACTTTTTTCTTTTGATGAAGGCTTTTCAGAAGAATGCCTTTCTTTTGATTGTGAACTATGATGCTTTGAGTGTTTCTCTGGTTCAGGGGGTTTTTTTGAACTAGATGATTTAGGATCTGAATGTTCATTGTGGGATGAATGTTTGGATGATGATGATAACTTATGGCTACTAGAATGTTCTTTTTTGATTTCTTGTTTAACTTTAACCTCTTCCTGAGAGGACTCAGACATTTCAGAACCACTCTCATCAGATTGTGAGCCATCACTGTCATCATTGCTGTCACTTTCAGTCTCAGGTTTCTTACCATGAGATTTTCTCTTGTAATCATCCTCACTAGAACTAGAATGTTTTGACCGTTTTATGTTAGATTCATCGTCCTGCAAAATATGAGATGTTAATGTTATATAAATATTTCCAGCTTTATCTAAATAAGAATTAATCATGTGTGGGTCACTAGTAACAATTGATTTTCTATTGTCTGTTTTTAGTTACTTGACAGGTTAAAGCTATCATGCAAAAATGCTTATCAATATAATACTTTAGCAAATTAACCAAATGTATGGTGTTTAATATGCACACTATACCAATTTAGCATTTCAATAAGTGATAATTTAAACACAGATAAAATACTAAGTGCGGTAAACTATGATAGCTATTAATGCTTACCTCACTGCTGTGGTATTTCCGTTTGCTCCCACTGTAGTTTCCATTTACTTCTCTGTGGTCTTTTGGTTTTGAAGTAGTAGAATTTGACCTCTCTTGTCTATCAGAAGACTTGTTTCTAGACCGAGCATTATCATCTGAATCTTTTCCACTACCATGTCCATTGTGTGTTGAGGCTAAAATAAAGTTATGAATGCAATTTTTTTTATATCATACCAGCTATGCACGCTTATAATGCAAAGAACACTTACACCCAGGCTGTGTTCAAATTTGAAAATATTTGTTCAGTTGGGGACGAAAAACCTCTTTAATTACTTACAAAAATAGCACTTTTATTTATTTACCTTATTTACTAGTTGCTATGCTAAATTGCCCTTTGTCCATTGTACAGCTCCTTTTTTGTATTGATGTTTAGAAGGGTATAATAATAAATTTTAATAAATCATTTTATGTCTGACCCTGATTTGTATTTTTTTCTACTGAAGAAAATCCACAAAAAATAATAGTACCTTACTGTCCTAATTTATATACATTTTTAATGCTGGTATTATTTTTGTATGTGCAAAGTTAAATCCTGATATGAAATTCTTATACTTTGAAAAGCAACAAGATCTGACATCTAATTAATCTTATAATAGAATATTTAAATTTACCAATCAAACTATAACCATTTCAAAGGAGGAAACTTTTAAATTTGTTTGTTTAAAAACTTGTGGTATCCAGATTTTACATTCAATGTTACAATATAGAAAAATTGTATATTTCTTGTTGGCAATAGGTTTATATGGAACCTAGAACATCCCGGTGAAGTATAGGTACACTTTTGCCTCATCCTTCAGGGGTGAGAGGTGGTGGTATGTATCTTATAGTGGTTCTGAAGATTTTACCATACTTATAACACAGATATAATTAGTATAATATAATTGCTTATGAGCAATTTTAATACCATATTCATGAATATGAATGTAAGATTCATGCAAATTTTACAAGGTTATATAAGGTTGCCGTAATGAAATTAGTGTTAAATTGAAAAAATATATTTCATTAAGAAGTAGAATTATTATATTGTAACCATAATAAAAACTATTCATTACAAGTCACCAAATACACCTTATTTAAATAAAATCAAAATAAATAATGTTTTTACCAAACTACAGCATAACAAAACAAAATATGTAAAATAAGTTGGATCAGTATATTGAGTATTATGACAATGAGTATGTAGCAGTTGTAATTAAGACCAGTATTGCACATTCCATTACTACATACAAGGCCAGCCTAGTGGTTTCTGGACAACTAAAGACTTCAATAACCAGAAGATTAAAATTACTAACAAGCCAAATGGTTTTCATTAAAATAATCTTTAAAAATATGAACCAGTCTATTTTATATTATATTCTGTACCTCTTTATTAATAAATAACCAATCAAAACAAAAACAACTGTTGGTACTATGCTTGACCAATAAAAACAATAAACTTGGCCCCAAAGTAATATAATAATAACAGTGAACCATTTCCAATTATGTTATGAAGTTAAAGCGCACCACACTATCACAAAATACATAATAGTTTTAAATAGTTTGCTCACTGTCATTCTGGTCTGTTTCCTGGTCACTTTCCTCAGCAGCTACCATCAATTTCCACTTGTACACAAGGGAGCGTGCCGCCTGCCCCACATCCCCAGGCTCCTTGCGCAGAGCATTCACTGTGCGACCCACCCCTGTCTCCTGCAGATGCTGGACTGTCACTGCTAATGTGAACAATTTGTCTATACATTTTAAAATCTGCAAAACAACAATGCCATTAATCTTTTATGTACTCCACGAAATACTGTACTAGTGCATTTTGGTTGCACTACCGGCCCAACTGTAGATATAAAACGATGAAAATCAATGGAGATGTGCAAACAAATTACCATACCAAGTGTTCTAGTAGGTATACCATATTTTCAAAATTAACAAGTAACTCGTAACTTTTATGATTATCTCGTTATAATTGTGCTATAGTTTAGTAATTTTAGAATCGCTTTATTACGACGTTGTTGCATGGTAAAAATATAATGAGGATTATCTAATTTATTATGTGGGAATTACACCAAATGGAAGATGAGTAGTAGTAGTAGTAGTAGGTAGTAGTAACATGAAAACTCACTTTATTCTCGTCGTTGGGATATTTCTCTATTGTATGCTGGTAATGTTTAACTAAATCAAGAACTGACGCCATGCTACACAATTTTTATCATCACAATGTCAATTCCTTCTTTTATCAATAGAGACAGGATGCCAGCTGGTAAACGGGCACCATTTTTTTATACTACAACCTTTTACACAATACGTCAATGACGTTTAAATCACGTTCAGGATTTTCGGTTTCATGATTGTATAAATAATATATGAATGCGATATTCTAGGCATTCTAGATGTGAACCAATGTTGTATCAATTATTTATATTTTAACTTTTTTGAATAATATGATGTAGCGGAAATAGAGGTCACGGGAGAATTAGCCCGTTAGTTAGTGCCTGGGTTGGTTAGTTACAATAGGCTAGCCCCCTATTACGTGGAACCTAAAACATACCGGCGAAATCTGGGTGTACTTTATTATACCTCGGCCTCACCTTTTGGGGACGACAGGCGTGATAGTATGTGTTATGTAATGTAAAAGCAATGTTTATAACATGCACATTCTAATATATATATATTGTCAGTGGCATAGCGAGGGGTTTTGCCGCCCGGGGCCGACCAAAAATTTGGCGCCTCCTACTTAAGCTTATTACTGCAAGAAGAAAACTTTTCCCTAAATTTGTCGCCCCCAAAAATCTGCCACCCGGGGCCATGGCCCCCCTAGCACCCCCCACGCTACGCGACTGTATATTGTTACCATTTTATTTTATTGGCCCACAGTGCTCAGCGAAATCTATTGATTGGCTTTATAAGGGCCTGTCTGTCCGCACAATAAACAGAAACTGATGTTAAAACCTATGGTAGTTCTACCACCAGCGACACCGCCTATAAACTTCGACGGCCACATTAACTTCAACGTGGTTTCAATGCGAATTGGTAAAGTTCTAGGACTGTTATTTGTATCAACAGACAACCACTACCTTAGCTGGTCAGCCACCTACTTATTACGAAAGATAAATCATATTTCTACACACCTGTCTTCCAAGTGGCTTTTGGTTTCGGCGGTTAACACCAATCTTGGCTTTCATGTAGTAGTAGATATAGAAAATTTCGAATAAATCTTTTAATGTGGCTACAGGTATCTTCTGCAAACAATTTTCAAATAACTGTCACGATTGCCACCTTTTTTCTGTTCCGTGATTGCCACCATCACCTTTTCGTAATATCGCTTTCATTTTGTTTCGGTATACAAGCGAAAATATTAAATTTTAATTATATTATAATTTAATAATCCGTTAAGTAGGTATTTATTACCGGACTATAGTCATCTATACGTACGTGGACTAAACTGCTCGAAAGAATCATTTTTTTCGAGCAGTTTAGTCCACGTACGTACAACAAGCTACATAATTGGTTTACATCCACACATGGATCGATAGATAGTTGCATGTATACCAATTAGGTTGTTAGACAGTACATACATATACCACAAATTAAGTCTCATTTAAATTTGAAAAAAAAAACACTATTATCTGTAGCAGAGGTCATTACCATTAGCAGGCAAGGTCCACAGAGCGACAAAGTTATAATATAATCCCGTGGCGCACTTGATAGTTAATTAATTAATTAAATAAAATGAGGACTTTTATAAATTAATTAAAATTAGTCTTGTGCAGGATGCACACTACTATTGCTGGGATTGCTTTGCTTTAAACACCCGATGAATCATTACAAACGTCGAGAGCCCTATTTCCCACCATACTAATACAAGATCTTCACATTTTTCTTCAGAGTTTTTCCTTGATTCTTGAAGAGCTTCAATTTTGCGAGTCATTTGTAAGAGAGTGTTGCGAGTGAGCTAATGCGCCACATGCGCTTATTTTTATGAATAATTTAGTAGGGTGCAAGTAGTGCGCTACTAACCTGGAAATTCTTTATTAAATAAACACAATATTTTACTATTTTTAACCGACTTCAAAAAGGAGGAGGTTATCAATTCAACCGTTTTTTTTTGTTCAAATCAAATCATTTATTTCAATTAGACCAATACAGGTGCTTTTGAATTGTCATATTTAATTGAATTTAGTTGCACGGTGCCAAAGGGTAGGTCTTATGGAGTAGAACCGGCAAGAAACTCCATAGATACTCTTTTTAAATTAAATACAAAATTGTTGGTTTTGTTTTACAAAGATTTATGTATGTAATGTAATATCAATATGAGACTGGTGCAGTTCTCCCTTCTTACATACTATAGTTTAATCTTTTACAGTTTTATTGCGATATCATCTTACTTTATATACAATATTCTTATATACTAGTACATTAGTATTATTTCGGTGTAATCCACATACATATATATTTAGCTAGATATAATTGGTGACAAATCAACAGCAAATAAGTTATCATATAGAAATTGTGATGTTTAATTTAAGGCTGGTATTCGAGCAGCAATTTGTTGTACGATAGCTTTCATGTTTGTTGTTGAAATTCTTATAGTGGCTCTGCGGAGCGAGAAGCATATATTTTTTAGTTCACAATTGAATTAGTTTGTTCGCAAAACTAAATGAGCAATACATTTATCCGAACGTCGCAAAAAAATCGCGTCGCTGATGCATCGCTTTCGGGGCAGCCCCAACAGCATCCTGCAATTTATTGCGGGGAGAATGGACACTGACAGGTGGACCTTCATGGAGTAATGGTTCATCTAATAATAAATATAGACTTATTTAGTGATTAGGGTAGGTACTTATATAGTTTTAAAATTGATCCGAGAGGGTCGTATCTATATCACTTTAATATGTTAGACACCAAAATAAATAAAATGATATAGTATACCGACACTAATCGTAGATCGCTACAATATAAGGCACCGTGATACCTATCAGGAAATAACTTAGATTTAAGTTAAAATAATTTTAGTTATCTATGGATTTTTAGATAACTTTATTTTATTTTGATTTCACGAAACCTGTCAGTTTTGTGGTCAGATAAAATATTATAACTAGGTATAGGTAAACTAGGATCTAGGTATATGTGCATCCAAATACAAAGAGCTCCCAACGTACGTATTTAACTAATACGTACGTTGGGCGCATTAGATCCTACTTATAGGTAAGTATGGGCGTATGCTACTTAGTTGTCATCTCTGACAATTTATGGCTGCGCTGTTCGGCTGTGGGTCAACAGGGCATGGGTGAGCTCTAGAGCCGCCGGCGGTCTTACGTGACCTCTGTCAACTACTATCTACCTTCCCTTATGCTTTATTTACCCACAATAGCCGCACCCACCCTCTATATTTAACCTAATACTCATCCGTGGTCTTTAACCTTCGACATAGCTTTTCTTAACTGCAAGCCGACGATCAATTACCTACTTTCGAAGAATTCTGTACTTTACTGTTTTGTCTGGGTTTGACTTACAACACCGTTTGTCTCCTGAATCTCATAGATTACTGTCGTAGGTGCCTTTTGCAAACACAATTTCAAAAGTGTTAATGTACTAGAAATAAAAAGTTAAGTATTTGTGGTACCTACCACATAAAAAAAAAACTTTTTGTCTTTTACGAAGAAAACAGTAATTATGAAAAAAGTTTTGAATGACAAAATAATCGTACGTTAAGCTCAAAGAACACATTAAACTAACTAGTAATCAATGTGTAAGTGCATGTAAGCTGTAAGTGCCCGTTACTTCGTCTGGCTTTCAAGTTGCCACTTACAAGGTAGCAAAATGCGTGTTGCAGTTATAGGAAGCTCATCGAATTTTGCGCAATTGAAGCCACTATCTGAACGACGTGTAGCATGTCAAGCAGATAGGTACGTATTATTATATCGTTAATTATATTGACATTAACTAATGTATTGGGTGTGTAGTGGCTGGCGCCCGCTTCCCACGCATTTGCCGTTGACCCTACTGCGTACCTCTGCTTCCCCTACACACCAGTACATGGCAAATTCTGTGTACTTCGGGTAAGTACACGTCTAGCGTTAATGTCCCCGTTATCTTTGTGCTCCCGCCTTCCTTCGTGCCATGTTGCAGCCCAAACTGCTTCGACGTACCCATAAATCGAGCATACACTGGCCATAGTACTCCTATTCAGCTTATATGGCCAAACAATTTAGTTAAAGCGTTACATTTAAAGTGAATGTCTATAATTTTTGTGGTTAAAGTATTAGCTAAAAACAAAATTTACATATTTTGGTACTGAGTGCCTGATTTGCGGTGTTAGTTTTAATAAGTATAAACGTATTGCTACCGGTTTCCATGTAGGCGTTATGTAGCTTGTTATGGAGTGGTGATTTAGATAAAGTTCAGACATTATAATTACTTGAGTAATCCATTTCTCTACTACAGACCTAGAAATTAAAATAGTAACTCGTAATTCTTGTTACGGTGAAAGGCATATCTTGAAGTCTAGTCGCTTCAACTTGATAACTTTATGTAGGTACCTTACCTGCCTTCTTATAGATATCTATATAAAAATGCTACTAACCTACTTGACCGTTAGCGAACATTTAGCCTACTTGTATCACTCAAGATTTCAAGAAATAAAATAGGTACATTATTCAAACATATTGATCAGCGGCATCTCATTAATGCACATTTATGTTTACAATTCCACTATCTGCCTATTATTTTCATAGATCATTACTTGCAAGGATAGCCGGACCTATACCTGGTTGTTATTATGCTCGGCCCGCAACCGGGGCGATTGTTATCATTTGAGAATCACACTAACAAGTAAACGTGAACTGGTAATGGGAGTCGGGACCGTTGGTACCGAATTCAATACAGCGTGCGGAAGCATTGCGACGGTAATCTGCCCGCACAGCGCCCGTAGATCGAGATATTTGCTTGTATGCAAATGGAGGCCCTTACCGTGCGACTGCGCCGGCAACAAGCTGATGTGATAATACCCAACGGTCTCCATATAGAGTGATACTAACACAAGATACACGTGTAGATAAGGGCGATGGTCGACAAACCGTAATAGAGACAAAGGGACAAGGGCCCATTGCTGGACCGCTGCACTGAAATAGGCGCTCATAACAATAATTTTGCAATCAAATATTTAAAGCGTCAAGTAGTCTTGCACGATAGGTACTTGCACGCTACTAGTTCCTTATCATATCGCTGTATAAGTCAACAGGAAGACTCATTATGTAAACAAGATGGCAAGAAAAAGTAAAAATAACTCAACAGTCCGGTTCGTCTACCTTCATCGACTTCCTGCGCGGTCGGTAAGGAAGTACGTCCTGATTGGTAAGGGAGCGCGTGCGCTAAAGCTTGTTATCTATAATTTACCAGCAGACAAGATTAATATAGCGCTAAAGGGATCATCACTTGAAGTTATTAAGGTGTTGTTCAGCACTTGAGGCATTTATCCAAAGGTCAGACTGTAATAATCGTGGTGTCCATAGACTAGCGTTTGAATATTATGAATGTTATGCTTCAAGTCTGTGCCATATATTATAGTAATTTACTAAACCTTCCATGAATTTAATTTCTCGTTAACCTTTTAGCACCTAGTCAGCCCAAGATGAGGAGAGATTATAGTAGGTAGGCACCTACCTACTATCTGTTTATTAGTTGAATAAAAATTATACGAGTAAGTACCTACCTACATACTACGCATGCAACATACATACGATTTTTAAATATCATGAACAGATAAGTGATAAGTTAAAGGCCATTTATTATTGTCCTTTAACTTATTTGTAAATAACAACCTATGTAGACTGACTAATAAGGTTTCCGATTAAAACTACAATATTGCGCGGTTGACGCATGGATATCGTATTGCTTGCCAGTATAATTCATTCGCTTCCTTTGCGCCTTTTGTAAATTACACCTGATTCAGTGTTTTAATATTAAGTGCCGTCGTCGTTTTTCTTTCAATTTTACATTAGGTACCTTCGTTTTTTATATATTTTTACAAACTATTATTTATCTTGTTCAGAAGTCTTCAATCGTTCAATCGTTTATATATTTGCTTTTTGGGTGATATAGCGTGCCTTATCTATTAAATTGTTAGGAGCCTTTCGTTTTTAATGTACCTAACACTAGACCAGTCTATTTCCTGACACATTTTGTTCGCAGTGACAGGAAAATAAAGCTAGCGTAAGGAAATTACAACTGCTATAAAATTACCTGCGAGAATAAGGTTAGGATGCGCGATTTCAAATGTGATACACTGAGTCGTAAAAGGAGCTAATTTATATAACGAACATGTGCCACGATTTGCATGCCTATCTGGCGAGAACGCCTCTGTAACGTCTGTATCAAACTCATTTCATGCAAATAAAACTTCTTTTATATTACAAGGCGTTTGATCTAGTTCAAATTACGAAGTCGTAGTTGCTTACCTACCGTGAAAGTAGCATTAAACCTTATTGTTGCATGGAACCAATATGTAGCACATACCTATGTCCTAATAATGGATTGCAGGCTATGAACACAACATATTAATTCACATAACCGACAGTTTTATAGAATAATATGTATCGTAAACAGTTCCCGAGGCAAATTAATACAGCGACCGATCTCTCTGACCTTTTGTGATTTAACAATATTGTCTGTATATGAAAGTAATTATAACGGTAGCTATAAATTATCAGTGCTTTACCAGTTCTATCGCATGCCCATACAGAGATAGGAGCATGTATGGAGTTCCGAGTGAATTCTACTTTGTGCGGTTCCGTACCTACATCTTCAAGCTTGATATCATGTTACAGTTATTGTGGTCGCTGCGTCCGGTCACTCATCGAATAAAAATGCAATAAATTACTTTTATTTTATTTTTCCAGTTGAGGTGTGAGGGTTATTTTTAAGTCGGTTGTTGCTATTTTCACTGTTGCTGACCTGCTATTTGATATCGTGGTTACATTCAATTTTTATGTCAGTATGCAAAAAAGCACCGAGGGAGCATATTCGATGCGAGAATTATAACTCATATTAATAGTTTCTGGGTTTTGATAAATGAGACTAGATATTATAATGGCGGTTATGATACATTGATTATTTTTAGAATTATGTCACTATTTACACGCACTATTTGTTGAAACCTTTGTGTAATGTAGTAGATCCAGTAGGATCTTGATGAAACCGCATTCACAACCACTTACAGGCTTGTAAATCTTTAATTTTCAGAAATAAAAAGAAGTCGCAAGTTTAA
This sequence comes from Craniophora ligustri, assembly GCA_905163465.1. Lineage (NCBI taxonomy): Eukaryota > Metazoa > Arthropoda > Insecta > Lepidoptera > Noctuidae > Craniophora > Craniophora ligustri. The sequence goes on along the minus strand of LR990965.1, from coordinate 7,245,336 downwards.
TTCGTTATCTCAGCGAAACGAGCGGAGGCGAACTCTCCTTCCGTGCCGACAATTTCTGTGAAATGTTGCTAACCTTTTAGCTAATTCTCGTCGGAAACGCTTTAAAAAGGATGGACTGGATGGATTCTGACACTAACCTCGCAATTGTCCCCACCCAATGTCTAATAGAGTACGATTTCGCTGAAGTTATATTTTATCGACTGGAATCAATTGTTATACGGTATTAATATTACATACATTACATGTATTATTATTATTACTTCCTTCATGGATCATGCCCGAGACTAAATTCTCAAACCTTTCTCTAGGCTTCATCATTAAATGCCAAATAAAATATGTGGCTACTGTCACGTTGACTTAACCCCAAGCCACATTCATCAAATAATATGGAGCTACATTTTCGCGAGTAAAAAAAACCGGTCTCAAAGAACATCTACTTACTATAATATGGGAGCTATACTAAATTTACTCAAAGATAAAATAATAAATATCAGTTTCTAAATGGTGAAGATATGGTATACGCAAAAAAAAACGACCAAATTTGTTTTTGTTAAGTCGTTTGAAACGTGTCATACGTTCCATTTAAATTGTAGTATTTTTTACTTTTTTTATCGTAAGTGGCCACTCTACTTGCACCTTACCTTTTACTATTTGACAAAATATGTACATACCTACAAGTTAATGATACCTGCTCCCACATTGTTTGAGTTCTGACGTTATCCATGATTATATTGTGTTTCATGTAAACATCAGCTTTTCCGGCTATTGTAAATGATTGGGTTTAAGTTTGTTATAATCAAATTTATTGATAAGTCTCTGTAGGTATGCACACAGTGTTTTCGCCTCTCTTAACTGGGAACAAGTATCTAACGATAACTAATACGTATCTAGATACCTGAATTGACAAAAGCTAAATTCTCACTTAATGTTAACTGTACCTAATGTGTGAAAGGTCATAGGGCCGGTAGCAAATGGTATTTCTGCTGTTCTTGTGTAGAGGTTACTGAATACATACATATAGCTTACGCAGGGAGACTTTGGCTGCTAATTAAATAAATATTACATTAAAAGCTTTATTGCAAAATTAATCAATTAAAGCAAGCCTTTTAACTGTAACTGCCCAATTAAGTAAATATAAAATTGAAACTTAACGTGTTTCCATTCTTTATGTCGAATGAATTCAAATCTAATCACGCAAAGAAAGACAAAGAAGGCAAAGAATAACATATTTATAGATAACAATTGCAGCCTCGTGGCGGGTTGACAACCAGTGACTCGAGAGCCTCTGGCAATGCCGATGGGAATGCCACGCCAAGTGCAATTTTCCACCGCAACCAGGTTCAATTGTGATTTTCATTACTGGTCCCAAGAGTTCGCGACCTACTCTAATTAGCTTAGATGCTTATGATTAAACGACTCGGTCACGACTCGTCGATTTACCTCAAATCCGTCGCGCTTTTGTCTTGCGAGGTCGAGCCATCCGTCAAGTCGGACATTCGCTGGAAGCAATGTTGATCTACCTTGTCTTATATGTTGAGAAACAATTCAGAACGTTGCATGAAGAACTGAAGGTAATCAGTGTAACTTTGACTACTGATGTTTAGTGTTTATCTTGTTGTCTTCAGCTATGTGAGTTAGGAGGTACTTAAGTCTGACCAGTTGACGTAATGGTCTTACAACTCGGAACGCTTCGAGGCCTAATGTTCGTTTGTAAGTTACAAATATTGTTGTTTGTTGTTCTACTTGAAGAGGTGCAACGCTCGTGTACGTTTGGCTGATTACTTATTACTGTACCTATACGAGTTTTTGTAAGGTACAAGTTAATACGGCCGCATTCTCCGTTAATACTACAATATTTTTTTAGGTGTTATGCTTATAACCCGACAGTGGAATAAAGGTTAACCTTTGATGTAGGTAATTTTAAGTAAGAAGCTCAGTAATTAGGGTAAACCGATTTTAATAATTAAAAAGAAATGTTTCTAATGTTGACTTGAATTTATTTGACCTTTGTCTTGCCTGATGGAATGCCCCGTCTACGGGTTTTAAGTACACAATTCAAGTAAATGTACGTACCTATAATTATTTACCCATCCATAGTTTTAAGAAATACATTTTGTATTGCGTTTCTCCTTTCTACAAATTGAAGGTATGTTACTAGGGTCACCTATGTTATTGTGGTTATTAAAAGGTTATTAGGTACCTAGGTACACGTTATTTGTCTGCCAAACTTTGCTTTTGGAAACCGTCAATGCAAACAGAGATAAAAATAACTAGGTACTATGTTAATTAAGTCATCAAAATAACCCGTTTCCGCATTATTTCTTGATATCTTTCTTTAAAAAGAGAATTTAAAATATGGTTAAGATTTTGGAACTTTCTGTCATTGGGCATATAATAATAATAATAATAAATAATAAAACTGTTTTATTGTCACATAAACAACGCTTAACAATAATGTTTTTCACAAAATACAGGATATAAATAATAAACAATAAACAACAATATGGAAAGTTAAAACAAAAGTGGCCAGACATTTCTAATTATAAACAACAATTAAAGCAGAGGTGGCCAGATAACATATACTCATAATTTTATTATAATAACAATAAAATTGTACGACGCGCTGCAGGTGTGACAATAAGGTTGACACTCAGCATAATACTGGATGTGACGTATGCCACAACACAGCGCTGGTTTTCAGTTCCAACCCCGCATATCGGTATTAAAGTCATTGGGTAGGTATTCAGTTACTTTTCAATTTATTTTGGCGCGATGTTTGGAGTTTTTACTGTGAGAAGAATGCATAGTCGGTGTTTTTTAAACTCAAATAATAAACATACTAGATTTACCATAGTTGGTTCACCCATTGTAAAATAATAGTAGGTACCTACTACTGTAGTCTTTATTAGGAGTAAGAAACCATACACCTCTCTCGATCCGTAGCAGATGCACCGCCCGATTGATGCCGCTTCCTGCTTTCATGAGCAGTGACCTGCAGGTGACAGTGACCAGCAAATTGCCTCAGTAGACTAAGTGATGGATGCGAGGCAGACTTGCTTGCTGTGGGAAAGTAGTTAGTTAGTATTTAGTTAGACTTATACCGACGTACCTCGCCAATGCCGAAGCCACAGACGATCCGTGTGATTTTTTGCGCACTGTAAAATGGGTAGATACTATGAATAATTAAGATCTGATATCTTAATTATTCATAGTATCTACCCATTAGTACCTAGTCGAGTGGTGATTTCTTCGATCAAATCTCGGTTTGAAACAGGAACTTCACGCACTTTTAAATACAGACTGACTTTGAAATAACAAGCAACATTAATTATTTTCACAAACAGTACTTAGTTGACATTTTTGGGCGCTTTTAACTGTACCTATATGTACTTATTAAAACAGTTAAATCATTTGTTGGTATTGTTAAAAGCATGCAATTTGCAAGCTCAACGTACGGTTATTGAAAGTAATAAATAATTATAATATATAATAATAACACGAAGTCGTGCAAGCTGTACGTGTTACATGATTCAGTCATTAGAAGGACTTCATGTCAAGGCAAGGTCTGATTAATTAATATAAAAGAAAATATTAATTGCTTAATTTTGACAACTACAAGTGACAAGCGCAAGAAATAAAAAAATGCAGTCTAAATGACAGTTGCTTCGAATTTCGTTGTAAGTAGCAAGTTGTTTTTTATTTCATGTGGGTACCTAAATGATAAATCAGCCGTTCGATTGGAAAGCAAGTATGTCTGATAAGTAGACCGTTATCCCAGGCCCACGGCTAGCGCCTGCTACACAAACATTATAATTAGAAGAACCACCTTGAGGTGGACCAGAAAAGTACTTGATTAATGACTGTAGAATAATGGAATGAATTTTGTGTACTTACTATTTACTTTTACATTGAAATTTCTGTAGTTATTGTTTGGTTTTCTGTAGAAAAAGGTATAGTATAGGAACATTATTGGAGATAAATAATAAACCTCAGTAGATACCTAGACGTAGTCGTCTCTCGAGTTGTCACTCGTTACCCTATTGTCCATTCTTGAACTTGTAGATCCTCTTAGCCAATAGACGTGAGTTGTGTCCATAGAACTATGCCATCAACTATTTTCCGTGATAATTTTGCCCGTATGTATATGGCAAAATTATCATCAATGATAGTTGATGATGTTAATTATTCATCGTAATTATTTGTGATTTTCTGTTTTATCTATTTTATAATATAGCGATGAAATGATATATACATAGGTACTATCACTTGACTCTACTGGGTAAGCGAGCATATTTTTATATCTGTTACGTTTCTCGCATAGAACGTAAATGAAGTAAAAGGTGTGCTTTGGTCTCATCTATGTTCATTATCGTGTTAAGCATGCATGCTCATCGATTCAAAGTGCTTTTAAAATGAAATAATACCCACTACTATTTACAGTTACATTTAATATAGACTCTCACGTTGTTAAAAATTTTCGAGTAAGCTGATGACATTAATTTGCAATCAATTTTGCACATGGCAGATGCAGTTGTTTCAACTTATTTCCGTTTGGATAAAATATTTACAATTTGTGAGCGTATCGAGGTGTCTGCCTGGTTGATGTAGGTTGTGGTCTCAGGTTGTTGTGTTGTTAGACCGTGAAGCGGCGAGTTTGAATCCTCTCGACGGCCGCCGTTTGTTTCGGCACACATCTCTGGGTCACTGTCAATGTTCGCTTTGTGTGAGCATAGTTTATTCGCACCTCAAACCTATAATAATCACTGCTAAACGTTGCGCACCAAATTCATATTCAATCCTATAATTATGTACGACCCGACGAACTAATTTATTCTCCTTAATACGTTTGTGCCGTACGCTTTTTGTTCATACAAAAACCTAACACAAATGATGTGCCAATACTGTTATTTTTGTTTTGCATATCAGTTTCGTTACACTGAATAGGTGTCGAACAGACTTGCTACATAGTAAAATGTAGTTTGCTCCATGTTGGTTTGTCCATTACGGAAAACATCTTGCCTATTGTAATCATGTTTGGTGCTTACATCCGTCAAGATCCTATCTCGATAAAATAAACTAATGACTAAAACACACCTGTTGTTCGCGTAGGAGTGACTTGTAATGACGATGAAGATAGCTCCTAGCAGTTTGATGTTCGCACAATGGACCTGAAGCTCGTATCGCATCAATTCTGAATATGTTTTTGTGGAAGGTAATAAATATTTATTTATCATGTTTCATCCACTAAAATGTGACGCCATGCACTTTATCAATGTTCGCTGCGCAATCAATCTTCAAGCCAATTACATACATGAAATACTTATATTCATACTTATCACCTGTCTTTTTCTCAGGTCAAGCAGAATTCAGCACGTGATACGGGATAGTATGGATGCCAAATAGATCCACACCACGGTAAAGATAACTTATATCGTATGGATACGTAAAGATAATAGTTTCTACTAATAGTTTTCCACAGTAAAAGAAGAGAGAAAGTCACCGATAGTAAGTTGATTCCGATTATACCAAATACTTAAATGATAAAAAGTTGTTTAGTTTAGTGACTGTTGTATATGCTTTCAAAGGATAACAAGCAGTTTCTTCCTGCGTATTTTTATGCGATTGATAATAAGTAAACTCGTGTAAAACAGAGGTAATTGTACGAGTAATGCGGTTGACGCAGTGTGGTTTGTTCTGGTGGTGGTAAATCACGGCTGCTTGGACTAATTGGCCGTATTGTGCCATTACCCGCGTAATGGTGGAGCAGCCATTAGGCGGCACGAGTCGCCGCCACGACACCACGAGTGCAGCCAACGACCCTTACTGGCACCGGGCACGGGCCATGCGGCAGTCGGCACACACGCTGATTAGCATATCACAACTCAGACAAATGGACAGTTATTGTGACGTGATCTTGGTAAACATAAAACAGTTTATTTTTTAATCGACTTAAAAAAGCAGGAGGTTCCCAAATCGACAGTATTTTATTGATGTTTGTTACCTCAAAGCTTTCGACTTGGTGAACCGATTTTGATGATTCTTTATCTATTTGAAAGTGCTTCCCGTGTGGTCCCAGTTCAATTTGGTCCAGTTCTAACATTGAATTCGGTGTTTATTTAACAAAATTTATTATTAAATATGGTGTTTTATAATTATAGTTGGTATTGACTCTGTACCTACACTACAATGGAACAGGTTCTTGGGATCTTGGGTTTTATCACTTAACCTTCATTAAAATATACTTACACAAGCAATATGGAAAGTAAATGACTTGAGTTATTGTTGAAGTGTCGGCGGCTCCCCTCGGGTGGTTGTTTAATTGGAGAAACGGCTGGGTCAATGGGTGATGACCGCACATCGCCGGTAATAGTATATTTAATAACTTCACCTGAATAATTCACCGGCAACCGTTATTATTTGTGAGCCGAATGAATGTTAATTTGACAAGACACGAATGAATGTGCGAACTAATAATACACTAAGACGAACAATGAAGTGCTCACAAAACTGAGCAAAAAATTAATTCGATTAGAATGTGAAGAATTAAATCTGTAATAATAACAAATTTATTTTCATATTGAATATAGGTACAATTCAAAGAATAAAAGTGACGAAAGTAGATACATTTTTATTGCGGTTGACCAAGTTGGTGTTACATAGTTTACAAACGTTTGTACTGTACAACGTTTATTATAAAAATATTAGTAGAAACATATCTCAAGCGAGAATGTTCTACTTTTACAAATCTTTATTATGCGTTCACATACTTTTTTATATATACAGGAAGACTTTAAAATGTATATACCACTTTTCCTAGACTATTTGATGATAAATAATTTCCTTGAAAGAATTATTATTATTCATCTGTCGTTTAGGATAACTTTGTGATGTCATATCTTAATATTTTAACACTGAGTGATACTACAAAATAAAATATTTTTTTCTATATTAACCGAAGATCTTATTTAAATTCATATGGTGATTAAAAATTCTTCCTGTATATATATACAGTGTTAAATAACAATCAATATAATCACTGCCGCAATTTCAAAACATCGCGTACGTATAAAACGCAAAGGAAAGCTACGCTATAATTATTTATTAGACGTCAACTCTTACTTGTGATGTAACGTTTATCTAAAATAAGGACAACAGTCTTGTTAAGCTGTATTATAACCTATACTAACTATTTACAGTTAAACTGACGTGAATGTGTTACCAAACATGGAATAAAGTGTTTAATTATATGACCTCTGTTTTAATAGAAATAATTACACCATTATACATAATGTAAGTACTCACTTAATAGCTAATAAAAGGCACATTATTTTCGTAAGTATAGATAGCTGCACGAAGTTCGGCCACAAAACTAGAAGTGGTAGCGGACTACACTAGCGGGGCTAGGTTCGTCGTCGTACGGGAAATATTATAATGACTATGAATCTCAGCGTAAATGATCCTGGTTATTTGATACCGAAGAGGTGTAAAGTCACCTGCTACTATTATCAAGCAAACAGTTACGAGTAATGGAACAGCTCAAATAGCTCAAATAGGTTTAGCGGTGTAATGTTAATGTACATTGGTATAAATATGCATTCAGCTTCATCGAGACTACTGGTAAGATTCTACAGACAATGTCCAGATTAGATATCCGCTAACCATCAGTTTTATTAAGCTACGTCAAAAATATATAATACATTTCCAAAAACAACAAAAAATAATTCAATTATATATTTATAACAGATAGGTACAATCATTTATAAACGTAAATATGTGACAATTCATGTGCTCATTCTAATGACTGAATCAAAACAAATTCTCATGACTCAACTAATAAATTCAAAGAACAAACACAGTTTTGGCATAATTTACACTAACAAAACCTCTTCCTTTTATGTGCATAATGTGTTTATATTACCTACATTTGACAATTTATTTACATTTTTAAATTTTCCAAAGTTATACTTTAAAATACACCATAAAAATATACCGCTAAATGCAAACAACATTTTATAAAAAGGAATTTATCACATATACATAAAATAAAAGTGAAAAATCTTAAACGTCGAAGAGTGACTAGTTATAAAAATGGCTGGCTAAATATTGACTCAATAGCGCCGCCATTCGAGTGAAGATTTACTTTCGTAGGTTACTGGCAACTAAAAGTGACGAGTATAAAAGTGTTTGAGGAATATGACATGTTTTATTTGGCAAGAAAAAGTGTACATGTAGAGAGACGAGACGCCTTCGAGAGTCCTATGCAAAGTAGGTGCTTCAAGCTATTATTAGCCGAGCCGAAGGTTAACGAAGCGTAATTTTAACAGCGGCGCCGGATTAGGTTTTTTCTGATCGGATTCCAGGTCCGGACGTCGCAGCAGTTTCGAGTAATTAAGCGGTCAGTTATGTGTATAATTACATGTGAAAATAACATTTGTGAGTTGAGCGGGGTCGTTGAACTATTCGGCAAAAAATATGGTAAAAAATGACGTTGAAAAAGTTGCCCAGCTTGGTTGTCAAAACACACGTCACAGGAATATGGATGTGTCGCCTGCGGCGTAAGCGCGCTTCCGACTTAGGGCTGCCTCACCATCTGTTTACATTACATTATAATAAACAAATATAGAACAGAAATACAGAAAGTAGGAATACATTTAAATGGAAATACTTTTAATATTACAAATTACTCAATTTACCTTAGTATTCATTGTAGTACGCGGCAGTTCTTTGAACTTAGGATAGTTATGTCATGCCGTTAGTAGGCGAAGTTATTTCATTTTGTATTAAGTATAAAATACGGGCAGGCAACCCTATATCGGTAAACCGACGGACTCTTATCGGCTCTAGCTCAGTTTATTGATCGCGAGAGGCATCGGTAGACGCCGACGCCGATCATTGTTTGCTAATGAGACTGCGGGTAGCACAGGTGGTCCACCGTGGTCCTACTCAGTTAACTAAAACAAATATGATGTCATGTTGACAATAATAAATGACCTCTATTAATTTATCCTAGTATAAAACATCGCAGTACCCAGAGTTATAGCTATAAGTTGTACACTATGGTTTAGATAAAGCGGGATTAACGGGTTTTGTTCTCTTTTAAATTCTTATTGTTACGGACGTAACAATTCTAATGCTAAATTATTTATATCACTATATAAAGTTCACATAATTAACTACAACATAAACGTAGAAAAATCGCAACACGATGAAAGCAATCACACCACAAACGCACATTCAGAGCTTGCACTATAAAATATCGTTTTACTTTGCCCGGTGCACGATTTCCAGCTTAAAAATGCACAGAACAATGCACACGCTTTTATACCGGAATGGAAAATCAAACTATAGGTACAATTGACGGAAGACAGCTTACATTCTAAATTGTTGAAGTTTCGCCACTAGACTGCACTATAATGCTTTCAATTCACTCTACACTGAGTCGATGAAGCACATTAAATCACGCATGCATGGAAAAACCCACAGGAAGGATTATTTTTCGACTGGTCCTTGTGGTCATTATATTCAGGTTCGAAGCTTAAACGCAATGTCATTATAACTGTATTAAAAATTCTGAAACACCGTAGTAGCACCTTCATATTGATAAAATATCATAAACTTTTATTCACAAAATATATGAAAACATTTTGACATCAAGATATTTGTTAATATCGATTTAATTTCAAAATAAATACGGGTTAGCCCCGTTTTCATCCGTTAAGAAATTTGAAGCGTGATTGACACATTAAATTCCGTGTAGAATTTTATTGTTGTTACGTGAATCGATGAAATATGTCTGTGGTGATACCTAGTAAGAAGTCGAACATTTCTCCAGAATCGGTATCGGCCCCCATTTTTTCGTCATCTCGGATTACCTGCGAACAAAAATTATGTAAATTACAGACCCAACGTGTGATAAGTATTTGAGATTTTTGACTGATTGAAATATAATGCACTTAGGTTTAAAATAATAATAATTCGTGGATGTTATCAAAAAATATGCCAGGACAGAAATTACTTGATGCATTTTGCTCTTATTTTTAGCAAGTAAGGAATGCTATTAAGTGTGTAAGTGAATACCAGTATTGCGTTGCACAGCGCAGTTCACTTTAATATCAGAGACTATCTGATAACATCAATTAAGGTTTTAGTTACAGTGAAATATGTTGAGATTAACAGGTTAAGTGTGGAACGACCGTTATTTTGTAGTTCTCGTATATTTGTACTTCACAGCTGTGTTTCAAATTGAATTGGTATCCGCGATTTATGCAGATCGTTAGACGATTGTTGATATGTGTATAGAGATTAATCGAATTAACGACAATACCGGCTAGTGCATTTGTATTGGTTTCTGCCTATTAATTCTCTAATTGTAGATAAAATTATACTGAGCTATTCTTAATAAATGCGCTATAAATGCTAAGTAGGAACAGATTGCTAGAAGATCACTAACTCTATTATTTATAGGACTTATGTTTCGTAATTCAGATGACTTTTACCAAGTGAATTAATTCGATACTTTGACTATTTTATTTCTTTGTCTATTGAAAATCAGGTTGATTTTTAGAATTAGTTATGACAGGTAAATATCACTTGAATAACAAAAGGTATATCATTTTAATCATATACATCTAAATACATTTTATTATGCTTCAAAATTCAATGCTTCAAAGTTCTCATTTATAAAGTTTGGATTGAGAGTGTGAGTAATTGCATTCTGTAAAAGCTAATGTGAGAATAATTTCTAGTTTTTATTGCAATGTAAAATTAACAAAAGTAATAGTTGCAAATCACTGGAGGTTCACAAGCAAATGATACAATGATAGCATATAAACGCGCCAAGATAATAATTTAATCATGATATTAGCCGCGCTCGAGGGCAAATTGCTCCGTTTATTTGGAGATGAAAAAGAAAAAGAGTGTGACACACATTTAAAACAGGAGAGATAGCATCGCAAAAAGTTTAATGAATGGGACGCGGCAATGAGCATATTTCGTGTTCATTGTTGCCGATTTCTCAGAGCGATTTGCTAATAGCGGCTATTAGCCCGCCTCCGGTCAACTCTCGTGATGTTGCGTGTCGACTACCGGCCTTACTAACGTACACAAAAAACATAATTATTCCTAAAACGGTAACACTTAATTGATCCTCCATGTGTAGATAGTCATACGGTAAAATTGGTGCCACGTTTTTTTGAGAGCCGACATTCGGTCGTCACTCGAGTGTCCGCGCCAAAGTAGCAAATTTATCGATATGTTATTAGCTTTAATTTTATGTATGAAAGCGTAATTACCAATAAGGATAATAATTATGTTTTACGGTTAGCAAGTTTAAAAATGATTTATTTGTGTTTAACGAATCTGTTGCGCACTATAATTAGGTTTTATCAGATTTTGAACACAGTATTTGAACAGAATTGAAATAAGCATATAATATTTGTAACGAAATTATTAAAATGTACCTACGTAATTTCAATAATTTTGTAATACAACACTTATTCATCCTTTTATTTGATGCTAGGTTTGTATCCAAAATAAACAGTAAAACTACGACACCATCGCTCTATAGTTCCCAAAATGAAAATATTAGAAATATGCGGCGGCGACTACAATAATCCACTTTTAATGCAACATTAAAACTTTGAGAACAAAGTTTTATCAAAATAGTCGAAACTATTTAAATATACTAGTATATTACATAAACGTTATACGGATCAGACACAATTAAAATTAAAGATAAATTATTTATCAATTTGAAATAATGGCATAGGCCTACAGTGTGGTATTGCGGATTTTTTTAAGCTGAATTAGCGACCGCGGATGATTGAGTTCTGCGACATTCGTGCGGCGAGCGCCTGTGCAGGTCATTACGCCGAAACTTCGGTCTCGGTCCGCAACGGTATTGAGACCAGCCGCCGAGATGTTTTGGGACAATTTAACGACATAACGCCAACACTAACTCAGCCCATCGAGTTTTTATTAGCCCAAAGAAGTTTAAATAAATATAACCAGCCATAGTCGAAATAAATAAATAATAAAATTCGACAGTATAGGAATTCATTTATGATTCTTTGATTCTTGATAGACATTTTGAGAACTCAGTTTGAGTTTTTAAAGCGATTTGTGAGTAGATGAAAGCACTAATGGACGGCAACCAGTAATTTATAGATCCAAAGAATAGCTCTATTTTTCTTTTTGGTAACCCGATAATCATACATTGATTTTGATTGACGACTGAAGTTTCTATGAATAGATCTGTGTCAGACTTCAAAAAATTTGTAAAGCCTGGCATCGATACGGAAGATCTAGAAAGCTTATAATGTAATTATACACATGTAGTAGGTACATCACTCAATTAAAAATACAACAATATTGATGTGTCCAAAAAAATCTTGGTTGAAAAAGATAAACGGTATCCCGATGGGAAACGAAACTGTGCCATCGCAGCTTGAGTACAAAAAGAATGATACTGATCACGTACAGAGTTGGAGTATTAAATTTTCCGGTTCGTTTTGGCGACAAACGGTTAGTGAACGGTCCAGCGCGTGTTGCGCTCGCGACCACCTCAATTTAGCGAGTAACACCGAGCAGACAGTAGGTTTTCTACTATCTTTTGAATACTTTCTTGTTCCTTTCATAGAATTAATTTCCATGGCGTGATGCGGCATTGCCTTTTCCAAGAAAACTACATTTATATATGGTATCTTGTTATTGATCTACGATACTTTGATTTCTGATCACAATTAATTAAAAAACAGCAGCAAAGTGAAAATAAGTAGATTTGTTTTGGACAGAGATACGAAAAGAAATGTTGTTTTCTATTTACCCGAGAAACGGATGTTTAATTCCATTAAAATAGTTTTATTCTAATCAAGCAACTAAAATGTTATCTGATTGTATTAGTCGATTTATACGGTTAACACCACTAGTGTTCCGTCGGCCGACAAGCTCTACACAATTGATGGATGACTGTCCAATCCACACACACGCCAATCATGATTCGTGTCGATCGCCTGCAGCGACAACATCCAATACATGATACAGTAAGGATCTACATCGCCAACACCCACTTATTTAACCGTCCTACTTTTATTTTTCCTGTTTATTTTGGTGCCTATTTAAATATCCCACTATTTTTAGTAGTCGAACCAATACTAAAATAAATAGTATTATTGCTCGTTAGGCGCTCGGGGTTCAGACGCACTTTTTATCGTACTTTAATTAGTTCTTCTAGTCGTTTCTTTTGTTTTATGTTACATTATTTTATTTGTGTCAGTTTTTATAATCGAAGCCTTTCAAGATTCAACAACAGCTTATTCAATTTATATTCCGTATAATAAAAGAATAAGTAATTTCTTGTTTAATTATGGAGCTTTCATCACGTTCGACATTCGTTTGAAAGTAAAAATCGAGCAAATACCTACGTAGACCTCTTTATTTAGAATAGTTCGGCAGATTTATGTCGCGAGACAATATGGAACGGCCGCTCGAGACTCATACATACACTTACACAAAAACTTAATGAAAGTTGAAAGTACGCTTTCACTTGTCGGTGGTATTGTATTGGGCGTCAATTGTATACAACACAATTTCAATTGTATTTCTAAAAGTTTTTTTAAAACAAGGGTGGCATATTCCCAGACGGGCCATTAGCCGTCTAGCCGGTCATCGGCACAGAATTAGCCACAGCATAAATTTTAACCAAGTATTGCACACAATGCGACATGTTCGAGATAGCATTATTATTTTTGAGTGAAGTCATGGTAGCTTGAACAGTTTTGAATAGAATGCGTTTTCAGATTTGAATAAAATCTACTGGTGATTTATACTGAAGAGGATGATTCTTTGTGTAGGGATAACGATATGGAGAATAGCATTTGTAGGATCTGATATGCTGAGTGAGTATTTTCCTATAGGAAATAACACGAACACATTTTTTCAATGCAACTAGAACATAAGAATAAAACAATAACTTGTGCGTATTTTTCGTATAGAGAAAAATTATACGCTAGTGACTATACGGTTATATTAATAACATTACGCTGTCATCACTAATACGTCTGACGATAAAAGTAATTATGTCCATTTTCAAGTTTAACCGTAGCATGTTCGCTGATGTTTATGGGCAGATATTTATAAAAGTTGTAAGAGAAGCGATGGGTAGCGCCTCATATTAAATATAGCTGCCGGCGCTACATTGTAAAATGAGCGACAAGTATTCGTCGTGATGAGTAGACTAAATTAAATTAAGTACAGCTTTATAGCTTGGTGACATTATACAAAAAATAACGATAATAAATTATCGATATTTCTAATTTTAAGCGAAAAAGTTTAATATCAGACAAATTTAACATAGTTTTGTTTAAATACGTTTGTGCGCGATTACCCGAAGAGCAATTAGGTAGGAATGCAGAAATTAATCACTAAGTTTTAAGAACGTGTGAACATCTAATAATAAAGTTATTTTATTGATATATCTATTATAGAGTTGGTCTCTACAATAATATTTTATGTTATTTTTCCTGAAGCCATTAGGTATCTAAGCTCAGCTATATTTTTAATATAAATGTGATGTATATCTCTTATTAAATTGATTTTAGGATCTGTAGAGAGCGCTGTTAATTAACGCGGTGTGTAAATTAAAAATTAATGTTCTTCACAGATTTACTAATAACAAGTCAATAAAAAAGTCTAGATTACAAAATTGATATAATTAGTAGATATACTAATTTAAATACACAGCATATACATAATAATGAAATAAAGGAAATGAGTGGATTGATTTAGAATGGATATTTAAAATAATGTGATGCCCAGTTACTCAGGCTAATTGTGATAAATTAAGGAACCGTTTTATCAGTTTATGCCTGGAAGTAATATTAGTTTACTTTATATTTTCGTATGTTTTATCATAAAGTAACTGCAATCAGAGGACATAACTCCTGTAACGGTACACAGTTATTTTCTAGGCCTATTCAAATTAGTTAAGAAATAATGAGAGCAGGGAGTAATGTAACGATGAGATGAAATAGAGGAAGGTAGTGTTGGTACCTTTGGTGTTCCGTATACGGTTTGCAGTAGTATTTAGTATGCCCAATTATTAAGCCCACTTTTGAAATATCAATATAATAATTATGTAGGCCGTTGAGTTATTTGTGTTCTGTGACGCGTTAATATAACGCATTCCTAAAATATTCGCCCCAAAATTGTCTAACTTGTCTTTTTAAATGATTTGTTGGATTTACTAATAAAAAAAGGTAGGCATAATTCATATGCATATAATAGTAGAACAAGATATTTTTTCAAGAGCTTATTAATTACAAAGTAGGTTGATAAAATTTAAAGCAAGTAACAAATAATAATAAAAATATACCATTATTCAAAAACATATGTGTACTCGTTAAAGATGGAATCAGTATTTTCAAAAACTCAACACAAAATCAACTTGACAGTATTGTAGATATACAGCAACGCTAACATGATGAAAAGACTCTGATATAAAATTACGATATTAAATATGAGCGTAAATGCGGATAGCTCAAAGTCATTAGTCATATAATCTGACAGCAGAACAAGCAGCGACAACACATTAAAGCGAAACTCTACGTGTTCAAATTGAATGAGAAATGTGTCGAAAATAACGTTGGAAATGTGAAACTTAATTTAAATTTATATTCACTGGTGAAATAAAAACGTCAAATAACGTGTAGACAGTGTCGTTAACAGTTAGTAATGTGAATATTTAATGTCGGGAACGTGTGTAGTTATAGGGGGCTACTCTTATCACTAGTTCACTCGCTCGACAATGATGTCAAGAATTCACAATGCTATAAACCTTTTAACCCCCACGTTAGTTGTCGTGTCTGCAGCTGTGAGAGTGTAGTTGTCACCTGCGTAATTAAACTTGAGCTAGGGGCCATTGGTCGGCGGCACTCATCAGGACTATAGAATTAACAGTAAACTGCAAATAATATGTGTAATGATCATTTATTATGAATATCATAAATGGCCGCTATTTCAAAGTTAATGATGTCTGCCTACTTTTGATACTAATCCTGTTACTAATTCTGGGAAAATGTAGTGATTTAAGTTGTAATGATGTGGGACAGTGACGAGTTGACAAGCTACTACTAATTGTGCCCTATTAGGTATTTACGAGTGTATAAATCATAGTACTACTGGCTCGTTGGTCTAGCGGTAGTTAAGGCTGCCGAGGAAGAGGTCTTGGGTTCGATTTCCTGGTCGAGCAAAGTGATAATGGGTTTTTCTATGAAATTCTGAGAATTTATATATTAATAGCAGTTCGGAATTTGGATTCGTGCCCGGTTGATGGCAATAGATCTCCCTATTACATGGGACCTAATAGTGCCGCACCGAATTTCAATGCGTTATATGCATTATAACGCATTGAAATTCGGTAGTTTGTAATTTAGCCGTCAAATTGTGAATTTGTGAAAAACTAAACGCAAGATTTAAGTTGATTGGTAGTCCTAAAGCCGCTATCGTTTGTGATAGGGACGGTTTACACTTTAGCGGGCGTTAATGTCTCAGAAAATTGGAAAATAAATTGAACATTGGTTCAAAGGTCCACGTTTGATTGTAATTTGACGACTGGACACTGCCAGACTTACAAATATAAAAAATATAACGAATATAAATGTGTTATATTGAGTTGAAAATCTGTCTAGATAGATTATAAACTAACGGTATTTATGATGACATATACAACACAGACACAGCTCTAGTACCGCTAAACGGACGTGGAAGATATCAAATAGTTTGCAATTTAACAATACTACTATATCAATAATAAGCTGCTGTGTTCTTCAGCGTAAAAGTCTAAAATTAACATAATGTTATATGTACATACCCAGCGTCATCACACAGACCATTAACAAATAACTAAATTATTAAGAATACATTACATTAATAAATAATCTGAGTTATGAAGCAAAATATAAGCTACTTAGTATTTGTCGGACAGAAATGACGATTACTTACACAAAACTAAAACATTTAAAAGGAAAGAACAAGACAAAATAAAAAAAAAGGAAATTCTGTTTTTACGTATCTAATCAGTAGTAGGTACCTCGTATGTTGTTCTCGCCCCCTATTACATAGAACCTAAAAGATACCGGCGAAATCTGGGTTTACATTAGAACATCTATTAGTACACCTCTGCCTAGCCTTTCGAGGACGACAGACTTGATGATGTAGTATGTTGTTGTGGGTAGTTAAGAAGCTAGTGACAATGATGGAAATTGGGAAGGTACATATTTAAAAATGAGAGAGAAGGTAACCTGTACAGCGTCTGGCGATGGTTGGGGTGCCTCCCAGGCTTGTCACAAATCTCCCCAGATGATGGCGCGCTTGCCGCGGTCCACTGACGCCAGCAGTCCCGACTGCGGGTGCCACGAGACCGCCGTCACCGCCGACCTGCAATTCAAAGAGCACTGTAATAAATAGTGTATAAAGAATACACCCATCAACATTAAACGTAACGGTGAATCCCGCGTAAAATATTATTATATTATTATCTTGTATCTACATTTTCGAGTAAATGAGCGGCACACAAACTTTTTATGGCCTGAGATGTCTGAAGATGACGATGATTGAAACAAATTAAGCTTTAGCCAGAAAATGTTTGCGAAAGTATTTTATAGTCGCCGCCATCACGGCTTACCATCTTTAGAGATGTACTCTGTAGGTCGTAGTAATTGAAAGTAAAAAATGTTTCTGGTTTAGAATTTTGACAAAATCTAAGTTCATGGAGTCATAAATAAAACAAGTGCAGGCACACTTACTTTATCATAAAACTAGAGCGTTTTTGTGTGCAAGCCGCGTGAACCGTTACGCTTCTCAGAATATTATATGAGGGGACTATGAACGGTATTCGCATTATATGACCGTACATTACGAATATTATGTAGACATTTAAATCTATGTCACTAGCTCTTAAAGATACTTATCCGCTTCCATTAATAATAACTTCAAATAAGACTAACAAAAAATATACCAAATGTGTTCGAATCTCTTGACCACTTACCGAAGATGATCGTACGAATGGAGGGCGGTCACGACGGTTCAAATATATTTGCAGAACACAGTGTTGGTGAAACGCATAAGGAAAGATTGTGACTGAACTAGTCCATAGTCGTACAATTTCGAGTACAGAAACTGTTGTACGTAGCTTTGATTGTCGGTGGCCGCTTAAAGGCTTTACATCGTAACTATGCGGGGCGAGGCTTCTCATAAACAAGAATTAGCGTCGGGTCTGTTCGGCTCGTTTACACATACCGCTGCCGGTCGCGTATAACGAGCCTATCTAAGGATTTCCAATACGGGGACTAGGAAGCGCCATAACACGAACGAATCTGGTAACCAGAGACTGCGATTGTATTCTGCCTCCGATGTTATAGTAATTTTTATTAAACCAGTAAAGGTATGCGGGTAATACGAGTATGTTGTATCTACTGCCGTAACTGTGCAATAGTTAGAGACTTCATAACCGTTAATTTATTCAATTTTATATATTGGTTTCATGGACAGTTAATTAAGTGATGGCTTTTAATGGTTCCGCCTACAGGGCAACGTTTGGAAAACGTTGTAAATAATAATTAACGCCTGAATGAAAGTTATAAAATGTTGTGAACCGGATTTATTGATCGATTTATTCCGTACATGAAAATATAATTAGTGCGTGGCCGATATTTACATGATGGGTTTTATATTGCTACAAATGGATGTTTATAAACATGTAGATATCGTGTACCCCATTCCCGTCCCGTTGGTTTGATTCATAACCGCGTAACACGCCTACTGTGTTCGGAAACAGGTTACCCAATAAAGTAATTTCAAGAACCTATCTGCAGCGGTCGTTACCCTCTCCGTTACAAAAAGCATGTAAGTATCGTGATGAGAAGGGACAAATGTCGGGCTTATATGGCAGTACACATACGCTTATAATCTAGGGGGTAGTTTAAACAGGCAATACGGGGAAATGCAACAAAAGGGAGTTGTTACCTTAAGAAAATCGCGAAGATTAACATATGCTCCGCTCCCATCCGTCGCTGTTAGAGTAAGGCCGGTCTCATATTTTATTTACTCCACATTGGAAATGAGAGTGCACTAATGAGTTTTAACGTTTATTACTTACGCAATAAGTTATATACTGAACGCATAAACTGTACGCCGAGGAAATTATTAAGCGTATGCAGGCGAAGCGGTAGTTATCGGCTATTGTCATATTTACAATTTATATAGTAAAATAAGTCATTATCATAAAAAGCAATTGCAAAATCATCAACTGAAGCATTCCTAAAGAGCATTGCATACATTAATATAAAATAACTAAACAAGGCCAATGTTGGGTAAGTATTTAGTAATATGTAACATCGATAATCGATAATCGTATGAGGACGATTAATTGCCCATAATGTATTTTGTCCAACTAACGATAAGATCCAACGATTGTAGGTCTGAGAGATAAATCACGGTGATCGTCGACGACGACAATAATGTGTGTCGCACTTGTTCGAGCTAATTTTGTGCGATGGCCGCCTGCTGGGCGTGAAGCCCGAACAACGCAGACACAACGTACGCAAAGTACTCGCGGATAACGTACAAAAGCGCAAGCGCAGAGCATTTTACTAACATCGCGGCCCTATTGTATCTATTCATTCCGGAAACGTTCTACCTGATGCTCGGTCAAGTTCAGTGTGTACAATAGATACGACAGCTGAATTGATCACATTTGTAATATTCGACTACAGAAACACATTTGATATACGATCAGGTCTGCGCAAACATTACTAGCATGACATTAATATTTGTGGAAGCTATATTCTGCAGACCATCTTCAGAGCCCATAAAGCCATATATAGTAAGCACTCACGAGTGTCTCTGAAATATTTTATTAGCAAGTGCAAAGACATTTAGACACATGTAACATAGGTACCCATAGTAAAATATTTATGCATGTAATATTAGTAACCAATCTAAGTGTTTGAAATGACACACAATAGTTACGATCCCTTCGCGGTTAAAACCGTATAAGTATGAAATAGGAAACAATGGCTGGGCTAAAGGAAAGCAATCTTTACGGCTCATCTCTCTTTATTTCGATATTGTTGTGTTCAATTTGATTTTAGCCGGAGATGATAAGAGTTTTATGTCGCAACGGTATACTGTAGGAAACCGTAGTAATGTTAGTTTCAATATTGAAACAGGCTCGACAATACAGCAATAAAGTGGGCGAGCAACTTAACTGAATATCACAGCTCACATACAATATCGTATAAATGATCATCAATATGGTACTTTTACTAAGCAAAAATATGCACGTCGAGATGCCATAGGAATGTTTCCGAGTTACCTTTGTCCTTGTTACGATAAAATTGTTTACACTATTGTGTGTGGTGTGTCGGCGCGAATTAAGTGCGATTGCATCGCACCATGCACTTGTGGTGGACACGGCGAGGGAACAATATGTCCTATTTGCGGCGATCTGCGGGAGAATGGGCCCCACGGACGGGTTGCGCGGGTGTCTTGACAAAGATTCGATCACGTCCTATTGCAGCGAGCGCTGCCGATAAGACTGGACGCGACGCCCGACAAGACCTAAGGGTAAAACAGTCCTTTGACTGCCGCGCTTGTCGCCTGCCGACCAGGAAGTGCGATCGTAAATAATGTGCTATTTAAATGTACGTTTTATATCAAATATCAACTAATTAAATGTCAAAATCCCACTTGATTTTAAATTTGTAAAATGATAGCAAACTAAGTAGTCATTAATTGTAGTAATACTTACCTGTGTACAATAGCAACTGTTAGGCATTCCAGAAACACAAAGCTAGATCACTTGTTGGATTCCAGAAAAGCACATTAAAATGTTTTGGCATTTGGTATTTAAATAAATTCAAATGTCATTCTTTACTTTAATCGCATCGAGCAGGTGTGACGATAGCTTAATGCCAAATAAATATGCAGTGTACGGTATGGGAAAGAGAAATTTGCAATGGTGAGACAGTCGAGCCAATGTTGACCTCACGATTTCAATTGTCCATGCGAAATGTTACGGGGATACCGAACGATGTCGCGACTAAAACAATTCCAGTTTAAAATTCAAGGTCAGAAATGTGTCTGCTGAAAATTTATTACGAATCTCAAAGGTCACATCTTCCTTGAGCCATAGTTACAGTTACAAAGAAACGATCAAATTGAAAACAAATTGCACAGCTGTCTACAAACGTTATAGGTAAGCTATTGTTTAGGATGTTCGTGAAATACAATTTATAGTTATTTTCAAGAATTAAATTAGGTATTCTGTAATCAAAATAATGGCTTCATTGTCTCGCTGTGGCATATATATGTTAACGGGCCTTTAGCTTTAGTGATTTTAAATTTTGTAGATTTTTTGTATACTTCAGTATAAGTGCTAGCGTTTCTTTGTGGAAATACCGACACTTGATAGATATTAATAAAATCTCGTTCTATTAGGAGTGAATAGGTTCAAAAGTCTGAAGAAAACCAGTTGTATCAGCCGACATAAACAGTCACTTATCCGCCCCTTACCGCAATCTTTAAATTAAATACTTCGTAATCAGAATCACGACCAATATAGCTATACTTAAACATGGCAATATAAATGTTTTATTTAATATTCTAACGCGACAACGTTATCGTCATTAAATAGATATGGCAGTCAACAAACTAATTAGCAAAACGAGATCATGCTTAGTGAGGACAACTTAATCAACAAGCGATATAATGGCAATAATGAGAATAACCATTAAAGAGAACCATTAACCATTAAGAAGATGTATAGGGAACATCTATATTTATTACTTCTAGGGGTGTAGCGGAGGGACTTACATAGATCGACATTTGAAATATGGATTATCAATAAAACTATTTTCGCGTTAAATTAATGCTTACGATATTGGTAATTGATTTCCCAATTACCCTTAAATGCACTTGATTGACTGTATATTGGAGTAGGATACCTACGACCACAGAATTCAGTAAATCTAGATGGGGAATTATTTTATGACTTGAATCGGAATCGCGTCTTTCGCGATCAAAGGAAAATAATATTTCCTTACACATTTTATAATTGGAAGACATTGAAAGATCAATAGACGGATCATAAACAATTGGAATCGGATCCTTTGCAGCAGCCATGGATGGACACCGATGACCATTCATGGATACTGTAAAGGATCCGAAACGTCGGGATCAAAATAATTATTTAGAGCACGAATGAGGTATTAGGACTGAAACTGCCTTAAGCGGACGCTCGTGCGGCGTCTATACAAAAGTGTATGTCCTTGTTCCATTACCCGTTACGGGTTCCCGTAAGGAGCCGGTCCCGGTCCGGTCCGCGTATCGTAGTTTCAGCCCTTAAAGTATGTATAAAGTTACAATACATTCGAAGTATAAATGCAATGAGGAAGCAAATGAGGAAGAAGAGCAGATTAGTTCTACACTATGATTTCGTTTCTACGCCGAAGTAGATTAAATAAACAGTGGCAAATTTTGTTTTAATGCTTTGCGGTACTTACGTGTGATCCTTCAATATCGTCTCTAGCCGTCCGGAGTGCGTGTTCCACACGTAGGCGGCGCCGTCCGCCGCGCCGACGGACAGCAGGCGGCCGCCGGGCCCGAACGCCGCCCGCGACCAGTCGCACCCCACCTTGAAAGACTCGTGACTGAAACGCAATTAGTCGTCCTCTACAGTTTGTCACGTTTACACTAATAAGTCTATTCTTGAACCAACTTAATGTACAGGTGTTCAGGATTCCTTTTGCAAAATTTATTCCAAGGGGTCGTTTTTAGTTGCGATTTGAATTGAGATTTATAAGTACTGATAAATATCTATTGAGCTGAGATATACATTAAATAATAAGCAATATGAATTTATTAGGGAAGTAATAAAACTGGTTACTTTTAATCTTTCTAGTTTTTTAATTAGATTTGCTCAAAAGTCTAAAACCCTATTAAATTTGTAAAATAAGCAATTAAATTAATAATCTTGTTAATACTAAAACATAACGGAAAAATTAATAAAATGTTATTCAACCCGGTCGATATAGACCTATATATTTTTATTACCAAATGCAAAATTTTATTATAATTCACACAAACTAACTTAGCCTCACTGAGGTTATGCTTTTCAAACAAAAGCATACGTAGGTAAAACAATTACTAATAAAACTATCGAGAATGTTACAGCGAGATAGTATTTTGAATAACTTCAGATAGTCCATGTTATTTCGTGAAAACTTTAAATTACTTGCATTACATTTACATAGAGTCACACAATACTATGTTTTTCTATACTACATTTCTTTTTATAACCATTAACGTAAAAAATATTATCATTAAATGAAAAGTTGTTCCGGAATAATGGCTTTGTACGTGTCGACAGGGAAGACTTCTCAGAAACAGTACAAAAGACATCAACGCGCTGTCTTGTAAGATATATTACTTGATTTCAAAACATTTAAGTTATATATAGCACGTGTGGTGTTTCTAAATAAATTGATTTTATAATTAACTAGCTTTTGACCGCAATTTCATGTGCGTAGAATTTATAGTTTTATACAATCTCCTATCTAATCAATCCGGTTAATCTTTTATATTAGTTTTTGAAAATATTATCGATTTGGCATTCAAATTTCCACCCCCTTTGCTCTTTTAAGATATGATTTCCGAAACAAAAACTATGTCCTATGACCTTCCCTGAAACTCAAAATATCTTCATACTTAACATGTAAATTGGTTCAGCGGTTAAAGCGTTAAGAGGTAACAGACAAACATACTTTCGAGTTTATAACATAAAAGTATAGTTTGAATAAATTGATATACAAGTCATTGTTTAAAATATGTAGATACTATATTAATAAATGCACAATATGTATAATTTGAACTCATCTAATATTTACTCATGTCTATTTTAATTTTAATTAATAATTGTTTGGTCTATTGTTATACGTCATAAAATATTGAATATCTAACTGTAAGCAGTTGTTAGACTATTAAATTGCTGGAAAACACATAAAACTTTATACAAGCGTAGAGAGGTTAAAAGTAATAATAATAAATTATAGTGAAGCGTACCTGAAAGAGCGTACGATCGTGTTCATCCTCAGATCTATTAGTTGTATTGTGTCGTCGCGGACGCACGCCAGCAGATAATTGTTGTCTGAAACAGCAGTTCACGTGCAAATAAAAACGTCTATAACTGCCATTTAAGATTAAAACCCTTACAGTTACATGCTTATATTTATTCATAAATGAATGAATTGTATAACTACGGACATCATGCGAAATTACTAAAATACACGGAGACATATTACAGTTCGTGGCTAATTTAGATGATTTGTGATCGAGAACCGCTATGTTCTTTATTGCTGTTACGATAATCGTTGCGAAGGCAATGTTTAACCTTAAACCTTTCAATTGGCGCTTAATAGTTTTAATGTAAGGTAAAGAGCTTCACGGATCGGGCACACCGCTTTATTAAATTAGATGATTTAAGTGTTCGATAACATCATCCTTTCATTAGCTATCAGTCGGTATGGATAGCGGTCAAATGTCTCGAGGTCAATAATAAAATCTCATGCGGTCGTAATACATTACTGGATCAAACGTGAGTTTGGCGCCTTGATGTAAACATTGGTGTTGTACTAAGAAAGCGCATTGATCACGTCGTGTTGAAGCAATTTGAGATTAATCTACATACTTATTATGATATTTTCGTTCGTTCACAGAATTGTAATAAATACTAGTATATTTTCCTAAGCTTCAAGGAAATACGAAACACGGTGCGGTACTATTTTCTAGATAAATAAATAAATAAATAATCTATTTTCAGATTCCTTACAAAAATCATGTTTTTTTATTATTAAAAATCATAGACATATACCGGTATACCATATTATTATCCCTATCGTCATATTACTTTTGCCGCTTAATTGCATTCTTCATATTTTCTCTAACATTACAAATTAATGTATTCTCCATTTCTCAATTCCTTATTGTGATGCTTTTCTTATTTTTATTTCACTTTCATGCTATCAATCTAAATATAAGCAAATTTGATTGCTATCAATAAAGCTATAAGTGAAACTGAATTCTGATAAAACTAGAACGTAGATATGATAAACTTTCGAACGTGACATATTTGTGATTCCACACAATATCGGCGCATGATAGATAGTCGATAGCGCCGATGGATCTGGATCGAGCGTGATGGCTAACTGTGAACTGTCGCCCCTATTCATTTGTCCGATGAAGTCCACGTGATTTAATCAGTTTCCGAGGCAGTGGCGTCCCGACACCGCGATTGATTGAAGGTATCAATCTAAGCGTTTCGTGCGATGCACAGACCGTTACAGACAAAAAAGGGATCGATCGAGAAACGCGTAACGGAAATGGGCATTGCGCACCCGTCACGTTGTATTGCTGACACGAATACCGATACTAATATGCGACGCATTCAATTACGGAAATTTACAAGTAGTTTATCGAATAAACAGCTATTTAACTTTCTATGTAACGTAATGTACATGTCTTTTAATGTAACAGTAGTTGAGATGTTAATCTTAACTGTTACTTTAACTAGTCGCCGGTGAAACACCGAGTTCATTTCTTGCATTTGAACATGTACATGTGTATGGATGCGTAAGAGTAGACGCCGTTTAAATAATTGTTTTATTTTTGCCAATGAAATTAATATTTCATCTATCACTTCGTTTATTTTTCCTTTTATGGCCGTGGTGATACTAGTATATCCTAATACATTTTCTACGGAAGTAATTTATCATATTTTTCTAATATTGTGTTAATATTAGAAAAATATTAGAAATATTAGTTATTTATTGCACTAATAAATAACTCATCTTGCTTAATGTGACTGGCAATTTAGAGTAATATATAACCTTCAAGAGCGACGATCTCTAACTTAATAAATGAATAGTCTACAATTGATCGCATAATGACACGATAAGGAAAAAGATAATCAATTAACGAATACAACGGTATTTCTAAGACAAGTATACAAAACATACATACCTCTACTAAGATCAAGCGACGTGACCTTTCCTTGCAGCATGATATCATTCGCGGACATTTCCGTGCGAATGTCCCAAAACCTGATCCTCTTGTCGAAGTGTCCCGAGATGATCGTGGAGCCCGCACCGTCTGACGTCACCAGATCATTACACGATGACCCCGCGAACTTCGTCTCCGTGCCTGTTAAGTCATACGTTATAAAATCAGTGTCAAACAACGGTTGATGACAACAATAAAATTTACTATGGATTTACTAATGGACGCATGTAATAACATTCATTAATTGCGACTTTTCAACGTTATTAATAAAACGTCTGTTATTGTACTAACTCCGGAAGGCCTATAAAATATATGCATTATTAAAAAGAACAGTTAAGATCGCCTCTTCGTGAAGTACGAACTGCATTCGGGAATGTATGGCTTCATACATAAAGTTTCGGAGTGCGTGTGTTGTAATTAATTCATCTCCCGTTACACGGCTTGACCGATGGTAATGAAATACCTGGAGGGAAATTAGTTTAGTTTAAAAAAAAATGCCTGTGCTACCCGTGCTTGGTCAGGGGTACGTGAGATTCTGCTGTCATACCTTTTGATGCGATATCAAGCATTTGAATACTATGAACGCCATGTAACAGTACTTCAATTTTAGGACAGATTGTTTTTTTTCTATGAGATTGATAGTATGTACAAAAAGCTAACGGGCATTCCTATGAATAAAGATTAGCCACTAAATTGGGCCGCTACTAATAAAATAATAGCAATTAATATTAATTAATTATTTATTCATGATTAATAGATAATAAAAAGTTATAGTAGCAAGTCTACCGTGCACCGATTGTAACCGAAACACCGAAAATGTCTTTTAATTCATAGAACTTAATTAGTATCATAAAAACGTACGTAATTAGCCTAATAAATGACAAAATTAATAATGCAATAAGATGCTAAGCTCTCAACGAGCGCGAGCAAGTTATATGTTCACTTGTAGAAAAAGTTTGACGTTAAATTATTTGGATATATCCATAGCGTAAAATGTACGCGTAATGCTCACTTGATTGCGGCTAACCGCACCGCGCCGCATCTCTGCTGGCGGAGAGATTTACGGACCAGTGCGCAACAAAATCTATCATGTACATATCTAGATATGTTATATAGGCATCTATGCCTGCCGTGTGGTCAAAGGAGAATAAACCAATGCCATGTCACAATAATTTTTGTTTGAGCTATGATGGCACGTCGGCTACTGTTGCTCATAGCTCTAAGAATTCTGGCTTTTTATGAAAGGTTCAATTACATCAGGTATTTAGATCATTTATTCTGCAAGAAAGCTAACTACGTGGCGAGCTAAATTCCACTCGGTAAGGTAAAGAATGCTGGACGTATTTCTACAGTTGTTATTATAGAAATTCATATTTCTATTAGAAAACAAAATTTGATAATATTATTAACCTTTTTACATGCTTAAACATCTCGAACCGAACTCAAGACTTTCCTCGACCAATAAGAAACATAATCTTATCGTATGTCCCCTTTGTAGTAAAATCGTGAGAAATGTATGAATTTTTCAGAGCAATTTCTTAACTAAACATCGTCATATCGTTTCTCATATATTCGATTAGCACTGGTTCTTAATAAATTATTTCAATAATTATGATCATTAACGGTTATGCAGGTAAATAGGTTCTCTTACTCCTGTTGATAATAATAATATATTATTATTAATAAGCCAGTACATTGACTAGATCGTCGATCGATCATCGTCGATATACCATTAAGTCAGGTTAAGAGTCCGCTCAGTATCAGCAACATTGGTATAAAAAATAATGTTCTCGTTTTTCCCCTTATTTTTTAAATGATTTAAAAAAGAACAACATTTTGGCCGTGAAAAACGTTTTTAAAACTTTGTCCTTTCACTAGGATTTTGTGATTATGGGGTTATGTGTAGGTCGTACAAATATTTGCATTGTGCGGAGATGGAATCCCGTTTTGCACCACCCGATCGCTTAACTAGGTACTGCACCAATTGAGTCGTCACGAAAATCTTTTGGAACAATTACATAAGTTACATAGGTAAAAGTTGTGGGATCTAGTTATTTTAGCTAGTATAGAAGTTCCTGTTAAACAAATTTCTTATAATATTTTTTAATTAAGTAGGCTGGTAACATTAAGTGATTATATCAATATTAATATTTTTTATTGAATAAGTACTTCTAACCTGGCAGTTTGGCAATAGCACGACATCATAATAACTTGTCATCCTAATTTTTTTTATACTTATTTAATTGAGCCACAGAACAAATAAAGCATGAATATTTTGATTACAAATATTATTATTATTATTACTTAAATTAATTTAGATATAAATTAAAACTAGTATATCAAATATCAAAAATAAAAAACCAGTAAATATAAACAAAATTAACAATTGTATATGTAACACCCAATTAACCCTACTGGTTAACAAAAAGAGCCAATGACTTTGAATGAACAAATCTTCAAACGAAGAAAGCCCGCACCATCGGTGCTTTCGTTTAGGAACTACGATGCCATAGACAGATACACGGAGACATCTAAATTATAAATACTGTTCGCGTCATAAATAAGGTATTAATTATTACAACCGTTACTAAAATATTATTTATGTGAATTAAATTACTTTGGAAGAGCTGTTGATGAGATAACGTTAAATAGACCTATTAACCTGTTGAAGTGTCCAAAGCACGTTATTTCATGATTCATACTCTTCCATTGCTGCCATATGATACTGCATAGTAGGTAGACTCCATTAAACTTAGACTACACTTGTAATCAACTGTCAATAATTTCCTGGTGTTATAATAGGTAATATAATAAAGCAATAAAATGTCTATAACTCTACACTTCTTGAGATGAGAAGCACACTTACCTACTACTGGTATAAACAGTTATCACATATTTATAGGTTACTTTAATAACATTAAGCAATCTGTCAATTCTCATCTATATCTGATGTTTATCTAAGACGATACAAGTCCGAATATTACATATTGTGATTGGTATAAAGATATTTGTTAATACAATAAATTGGACCGCAGTGTGTTGACGCCACGGGACGTCGTCGTTATTCACACTTGATCGAGAATCAACTCGAAAGTAGTTGATTAGTTATGAGCAAGAATAAGGTGGGCTAAGCTGCTTGTCTTTTTGTACACTCATCATTGCACAGCATTTGTTCTAACATTTAAAGCTACGATACTAACTATAGTCAAATAATTAAGTTACGAGTCTAAACAAGGAACATTATTTTTTACTGTTGATGTAAGTTGACTGAGTTTAGGTTTGTTGCTGTGACTGAGTTTAGGTTTGACGTTTGTGACGAAACGTATAACTGCGAGGTTTTGTCAATTACGTATGAAGTTTATCAATGGTGAAGAGGTGTTATGGAGTATAATCCCCTGAAATTAAATAATATCAAACAGCCTTATTTTATAGATGTGAGGTTGATATAGTCAGGAAGTGGCATTTATAATATAGATGGGGTGATGCGTTTAACAACACCATCCATAAAACGACTAATTCTAGGCAAAGCAGTAGTAGTGATAAAATAAATAAGGTTACACTATAATTAGTTTCTTGATGTAGATAGATCAAGTATGGGAAAAAGGATGCACTAAAATGGGTAATTGCGTTTTACGTCCTGATTAGATTTGATCAGTTCTTCGAAATGCTAGGATTCTACGGCTGTTAATGGTACAATCTAAGTTATAAATGGTGTTATCTATCAAGATCCAATAATTGTAGCATGTTTATGAGTACAGGTTTCTAGATGTTTTACGGCTTCACGTAAGTTATCGAGACTTACATAAAAGTTATACAAGCGAGATAAATCAGAGACTATAAGTGAAAGAAAACACACCTGGGTACCTGCATATATATGTCGTATTAAATACCAATAAATATTTTCAAAATGAGTGCACGGTAAGGTCCTGTTAATGTCAGCGGAGACTAATCACAAATTTTAAGTGAAAAAGCTCTAAACACTATTTAGTTTTAGTCCACAAACTCAAGCGAAAACAAATGGGTGCCAGATAAATTACACGAACGTATCAAATAAATGTATTGCCGCTATTTAGATAAAATGCAAATTTTTTATAGATGGTTAAATAGGAAGTTTTCCATTTGGAATTCAAGACAATCATTAGTACTTTCACGGGTTAGATTAAATGATGAACTATGAATGAAATATTTATACCAATACCAGGATTTTTTAATTCACAAAGACTTTAGTAACGTATGCTTCCGTAGATTTTAGTTTAAGCGGATACAGATAAATATTAATATTGGTAGCAACGGATTAACCGCTAAAGGACATATATATATTTCAGATGAGTTAATTCGAAGATACCTATGCAAATTGATGATAATATATTAATCGCGTGATAAAGAGCGATTGAACAACACCCGATAGAGAAACATTTAAAACGGGCAATTATTCAACTGAGCACACCCTGCGTCCTACACTGTTCTTTAACTTAGTATAATTTTAGCAACATTTATCATTTACATTATCTTTTAATTTTCACACGACGACATTCCAAACCGCCGTTGTTATCCATGTTAGAGACAGGCAGCATTAATCCACAACTATATATTTAATGTCTGCTCGTATATCAAGCGCGTTACTTTATAGTGCTTCTGTGATGTAGGTATATCTATGTCCGGTTGCTATGCAGTAGCCTTTGAATTAGCGTCGTTTTAATGTATTACAATAGTAAGGTTGCCAAAGTTTGTTTGACTATAAGTTTATTTTTCTGTAGGTACTATAAATGATCCTTATCAGACTGAATTAACGCTGCGTGACGGCGGAACTTCGCGCTTGCGTCTAGTTTGCGCTCAATTTCACATTGTGAAAAAATCTTACCATACGATTTTCCTTGTAGGCTAACGTTCATATACAGTGTGAATGTCGCAAAACTTGATTCTTCACATATTTATATTGTTAAAATATCAAAAGTATAAAGAAGTTTTTTCTAGTCTATCACAAACTTATTCGCAAATATATTTTTTTGGTCGGTTACGGTTAGGTATATAATTTCTACAATCAGCGCTTTTACGTGAACTAATTATTACTTTTGATAGGCAGATTAAGTATCAGATCAACTAACAATAAATTGAACTGACAGTTATAATCGTATTCCAATACCTATATTTTGATGATAAATTCAAGTTAGGCTGTGGATCTAAAGCTGTTAGTACGTGTCTCAGTTATAAAAGACGACTGTGAGAGGGTTTCCATACAATAGAATATTAGGAATTATTGTGCAATACATTTCTGCCTGTAGCACAGAGAACACTATTTTGTTATTAAAATCGCTTTCAATAAACTAGACGGCCCTATAAAGCAAATAAGTTGGTACATACTTACACATTTTACTTCTAAGGTCCCATATTTTGAGTGTTCGGTCATGGCTTCCCGTGATGACTTTGGTCGGTTCCCCGAGGAATTTTGCTGCCATCACTTTACCACTGTGACCCGTCAATGTGTGCTGTAACAAATTAATTGCAAGAATTAAATAAGTAAAGAAAAAACTCATATTTATGTTCAGGTAAGAATCACAAAGTATAATCATAACAATATCAAAATCACATATTCATTACGCAATTAAAATGTGGTGATACGCTCGTGTTGATATAATTATTTAATAAAAATATATTAAAGAAACCATTGACGTAGCTGGCGAGTGAAGTAATAAAATGCAAATGGCGCTACTGTCTAGAAGCCGACTTCGACAAGGGTTTACACGTGGCTTTGGCTCCCGGCGCGCCACGAACAACGATTATTGTCTTCTGTTTATAGCATCGTGATCTCTTCACACAATTTCACTTAGCACTGCACCAAATCGATGTCTCACGAAGGAAATCGGTGAAGTCTATTTGCATCTAAAGTGCCTATTAATTGCTTCAATGTCACAGTTTGCAAACGACTCTCTGAGTTTACGATAATGTTCAATATTGTAACGTAATTTGAATAACATAGTGTGCATACAAATTAGTTTAAAGATATTACGTACTAAAATAACGCAGCTTAGATTGGTATAATTTTCTTGTGCGGACTGACTAGAGTAGGTAGATACGAAACTTTTTATACCTATTCACGCATATGCACATGCTTTGTGGCAAGATCTGATGATCCTCATGTCCACACAATCTACTATGTTCTAGTGTATTTTTTTAACGTCTTCTATTTTTGGACCCAGAAATTGCGTATTCTATATTAGACCACATCTGTGGTATTCTTCAAACGCATTCAAATCAACACTAAAAAAATACTCTTATTATATTCAATTTCCACTTGACTGTAGAAAATTGAGCTTTATTTACACAAAAATTTTACTACAATAATTTTTACAATTTATAAGGTCTTACATACTGTATTAAAGTTTTAAAGTCCATCGTGTTTGGATAATAACATTGGTAGAACATAGTTTACAACAACAATAATCTTTGGCCCTCCATAGTGTAGGAACTGCTAGTTGTAATTGCGTAGCTGTTCATTAGAGAGTTATGTATTACCTACAATTAACAAACAATCTCACTGGAATCATGACGTTATGGCAGATTTATAACACAAGCTTATTCTAAACATGACAGGCTTGTAGTTAAACAATCTAGACACGCTCAAAATGTCTCCATAACTTTGTGGTAATGCTCGAGTGGACGGCTGACCCGCTCTCGCCGTTCTTAGTTACAGACAAAACGCTCCGTTATCGGACGGCACAGTCGACAAGTTTCATTCCATTTATGTACAGTAAACAGTAACATAAACAAAGGCGAGAGACGCACGCCGTGGCTAACAACGCTCTGCACTCGTCCGCCACACGCTCATGTAAATTAAACACAGCGGACGCAGACGGTAGGGCACACGTTTTTCCGCCCGCCTAAGAACTACATCGTTAAGTAATTGAAATTGTTTTGCTACAATACTTACGAATTCTGCGCTCTTCTCGAGATAGCGATAACATGTTAAGTCATTAGCGTTCATATTGTTATTAGACCGGCTATCATTTTGAGGACATCAATTGCAGCTCGTTCTGCTTATTTAGATATCATTATAAAATATTTAATACGGTATGAAATGCTAAAAAAGATAATCTTAGTAATAAGAGATGTAACTAATATTACGAGGGGCAATTGACCTCGCTGTATTATGATAAATATAAATTTAAAAGCAATCATACATATGGGAACTATTATCACATGGCTATTGTGCTACGTGCAACTTTTATGTCGGCAATCGCCATCAAAGTCAATTTGACATAATGAGATGGAATTATGATCAAGATGTTTCTTTGAAACAAGCTTTAAATTAGCTTGTACTCGTGCTGAGTTGGCAACCCTAGGATGTTCTGCTCTTCAGCTTTCTCTGCATTCATTTCTCAGCCAAATTCAATCCAGTGAGCACGTTTGGCGAGGAGGAATTAATTAAATTTAATTCTTAAGGCGCCATTAGCCGGCGGGTAGTGTTCCCGAAGAGCGCACAACGGGACCTTATCATCGCTTTTAAAATTTATAGTATAACGGCTAATTAAGAGTACACTCATTTGGTTCGTTTGTCGCGTCACGAGTGCGAGGAGCTTATATGCGGTTTCGGGTTATTGCCACGCGATAGTCAGGGCACACTAATTGAGGGGGTTAAGAGATATCATCCGGACAAGGCTCGCCGACTCTTAACGAGCTAATATAAGCTGACGTAGTACATTCCCAACCAGTAGACCTCCCAATGTCCACAGTTTGATATTCAATATTATACAATAAAAAAGTTATATCCTATATAAAATTTAATGGATCGACTGACGAACAAAAAGTAATTTCCGAATGCATTTGTATAATAATTAGGTTTTGCCGAAGCCCATCAGTGCGCAATTATAAAGAACAATTGGATTACCGGTACCCATTACGTTATTTCGTCGGTAATAAATGACAAAGAATAATGTTATGATTTATTACGCCATGAACGTATAAGGCATATCTGGTATACATTATACTTATCACAATAATGGTCTACAATAATATCTACGCGGCCGTTAGAACATAAGTAAATATTGTACGCGCAGCCGGCGAAATAACTTACTCCTTATAAATCAGTTGATTTGAATTGCGCTCTCATTAGTGATTCCAGCGGCGGTGCATTGCACAGAAATACACAACTTATTACTTTGGCTACATGGTTAAATCCATTTATAAAGTATCCACATTTAGCTTCTGAATACGCAACTTATCTCACGATACCTGAACGAGTTCACCAAATAGAGATAATATACAAAAAAAATATTTGCGTAGTCACGTGTCGGTTTCATTCATGTTCGGCATTTGCATTTGCACAATGCTAGCTGAGCAGCTTATAAACATCTTATTTCATAGTATCAAAATGTTTATCAGTGTCAACATGAGCCGTCATGG
Organism: Craniophora ligustri; assembly: GCA_905163465.1. Classification (NCBI taxonomy): domain Eukaryota; kingdom Metazoa; phylum Arthropoda; class Insecta; order Lepidoptera; family Noctuidae; genus Craniophora; species Craniophora ligustri. The sequence goes on along the minus strand of LR990965.1, from coordinate 7,210,824 downwards.
AAACCGTAATGTAAGTTTGTTGCAAAAATAATCTCGACTTGTTTATTATGAGAAGCATGGCGGCGCCAGTATCAAAACTTGTACGAGATAATCTTTTTTTTATCTGCCCGCATTAGCATCTTTTAGGAAACTGAAAAAGAATGCGAGTAGAATAATATGAAATAGAATATTTGTCGAGCGATAGCGCGAAAAAGGTAGGTAGTGTATGTCACGCCTCGTTTCTAGTTCCATGTACTTCCTCGTGTGCGGCTATCGGAGGACATAAACCACGACAGGTGGTTGTTAAATCACTGCAGTGTACGCGATATGAAGAGCGACAACAGATGCAATCAAGTAGTAGTCGCCGAGGGGGCGCTGCCATTAGTTATTTACAGAGCCGAGTAACTAGGTGTGCAAGTTGCATCTATTTCCTTTGCCATGTGATAGTATCAGTGTTCATTTATGATGTTAGTATCACGATATTTCGCAATTGAAATTATAGTAAAAGCTTGGATTAGTCTTGTACAACTCCAAAAAACAGTTATCAGAAAATATTGTAGATCAGAAAATTAAATATTATAAAAAAAACGCTTTCATTGTGCTGAATCAGCAAATTATTATGTGGCGGTGTTATTATACTGAGGAAACGTATTAACCATTTAATTAATAATACGTGATGTCTTAAATTAATTTCATGGTAATTTTCTATTTGAGTAAGGTAAGTTTGATTGTTATCCTTATGCGATGTAATTACGTGGATGCCTGTGAATTTGCATACAGCAGATTAATGAACAGTCTTTAATGAAATATAACAGAACTGTTGCGGTCAACGTGCTCCTGAGAATTGTTTCGTTGAGATCAACATTTGAATATTCTACATTCTTAAGACTAGGGACAGAAATACTTTGTCCAGCCTGTTTTTTAAGATTTAGTAAAAAATATGTGTAATTTATTATACTTGTTGGAGAAATACCATAGAAATTGCTTACTATATTAGGTAGCGGCAAATAGTAGCAGAAATATAAATATATTCGAAAATAGATTTTGAATTAACTGCAGAAACACGATTGTGTGAACTTTAATTTAATTTATATACTGAAATTACTAAAGAAATTCCATATTTTTTTAACGGACGGAATACCACGGCTCTAAGTATTTATTTGAATAATTTAATAATATTTCTTTGTGTTACCGAATGTCTCGGAAACTATTTCTAAATTTCTTCTGTATCTAATTTTGTTTACATTAACTTTAAAGTCTTTCTAGGAAATATAAAATTTGCATTTTCAAGTATGTGTGTGCGCACAAAGCTAGATTAAATGTCAAGTATTTACATTATTGGTAGGTGCTCCGAGAAAGTTTATTAATAACTGATATTAAAGGAGTGTAATATAATAGAAGGTAACAATAATTTATCCAATTCATACGTATTGTTTGTTCTAGGGGAGGCCTACGTCTAGCAGTGGACGAATATAGCCTGATGATGATGATGATTTGTTACAAATAGCGTTAACATATTCTTTGACAAATAAGTTCCAAATACAGGTAGACAGAGACTTATTAAACACAAAATGACCATAATTATAAGTGTTTTTTTTTTATTTCTATAGTTGGTTTTACATAGTACAGTCATCTTCATTAACAGTATTAGGGCGCCTTCACACTGGGCGTAGAAGTCGACTATACTATGACGCCGCAGTAACGCGGCGTATACGTCGCGCACCTGTGGCGCTAACGCAGCGTATTCATGCTGCGCTGTCGCGGCGTCTGCGCTGCGTATACGTTCATCGAGCGCCTGTGCCCAGTGTGAAGGCGCCCTTAAGATGAAAATTTGATTACAGCATAATCAAGGCGGTGCTAAATTCTTATGAACAGTTTACAAAAAATAGCGCTGTCTTGGCGCATAAGAACAATTAAGGTAGATGTATGTAATTATAACAATTTAAAAGAATGATATATTTTTTATCAAACCTTAGCAAAGTATTCGTTTTTCAATGAACACTATGTGCAATAAATTATTTAAAGTTGATGTCGTTATGGTAAATTGAACTTAAAAAGTAAGAAGATTGGATTCAGAACGTGTTGCTAGTTATACTTATAACGATGTTCAATAAGCGTTCACAAGTATTTCACCAATTCGACACGAGATAATTAGGACCTCGTGTGGGAGTTTACTAGCGGTTAAAAGAACGCAAATAAAATCTATTTTGTATGTAGCTTTATTTAACATTTCTGTGTCATGTGAAAATGTCTCTGCCGATTTGAGAGACAGGTCTGAATGTACGGCCGTGCACCGCCAAGTTTGAAGGACCACCACAGATGACTACTGGTATATCTTTATTACTCGTATTATTAACAGGCTCATTAGTGAAGTGGTCGCAAGCGTCTGAATCGATTTCCAGGTCAAGCTAAATGTTATTGGGTTTTCTATAAAATTCTTTGTAGCAGCTCGGTAGGTACTTGTACTTGTGACTGGTTAATACCACTACATGCTGGTAGTTTAAGTATAGAAGTATTGAAATGGCTTTAAATTAGCTCTCACAACTTTTTATGGTGTATAATATAAATTGTATATGAGATAGTATTAAGTTCTGAGTAACGAATATTTGAGATTATTAGTACATACGTCATCAATAGTTCAAATCAAATCAAATCAAATCATTTATTTCAATTAGACCAATACAGGTACTTTTGAATTGTCGAATTAAATTGAATTTAGTTGCACGGTTCCAAAAGGTAGGTCTTATGGAGAAGAACCGGCAAGAAACTCCATAGATACTCTTTTTAAATTAAATACAAAATTGTTGGTTTTGTTTTACAATGCTTTATGTATGTAATATCAATATGAGACTGGTGCAGTTCGATGTGAAACGTATTATTTATGAAAGTAAAAGAAATAACTAAAACCAATTTCGGTTGCCATAACATGTATGAGCCGACCAGTCCCAACTGATAGCACCCGTTCACGAGCATGACGTGTGTATCGGCGTCTGTCTACTCAACCATGTTGTAGGGAATAAAAAGACCCGACACACAACGCCACCATCAGCAGGACATTTGAGTGAGCATGACAAGCCCAGAATGCACGGCAACCGGTAGGCATTTTCACATTTAAAAAAAAATTAATAAAACAACATCAAAGCCAACATCAGTCTCATATTTTACAAGTTATTTTACTAATCAGTAACTATTGCGTTAATAAATAATAAATTACATTAATAAATAATTTGCATGTCAATCAGTAAAGGTGTATAACTAAACATGTCAAATTGTATAAGTGTATAATTGAGCATGTCAAACTGTAAAAAATTATAAATATCTTTATGTAAAACAAAAAGAAGTCAAACCAATAAATAAAAAAATAAATAAAAGAAAATATAATAATCATGAGGCTAGCAAACCTGTGGAGCTGGACCAGCATTTTGCCAAACTTTTTTATCTACAAGATAATCTTCTAATTTGTAGTATGCTTTCTTGCATAGAGTAGACTTTACGATGGATTTGAATTTATTTTCCGGGAGGTTTAAAATTATTTCCGGAATCTTATTATAAAACCTGACACTATATCCCACAAAAGAGGTATGGACTTTAGCGAGACGAAGCTGTGGCTGCATTAATTTTGACTTATATCTAGTATTATAATTATGCAGTTCACATCTTTTCGTATGATGTGATATATTTTTTCTAACGTACATTATATTTTCAAAGATATACTGACAGGGCACTGTCATAATATTTATTTCTTTAAAGAGTTCCCTGAGTGAATCACGACTACTTAGGTTATAAATGGCTCTTATTGCTCTTTTCTGCAGAACGAAAACTGATTCTATGTCTGCAGCACGGCCCCACAGCAATATTCCGTAAGTCATGACGCTATGAAAGTAGCTATAATAAACTAGTCTTGCGGTTTCTACATCCGTAAGAAGTCTGATTTTTCTAACTGCATAAGCAGCTGAACTCAAGCGTCCTGCTAACGCCTTAATGTGCGGTCCCCATTGAAGTTTGGAATCTAGTTTAATACCTAAGAATACAGTTTGATCTACGAATTCGAGCTTCTCATTATTCAATATTATGTCACAACCATCGCTTCTAACATTTGGTAAGGAAAACTTTATGCATTTACATTTGTTACTTTGTTAATGATTCTATAAGACATAGTTAAAACCTCTATTTTACCAACAAAACAAGAAAATACTTAAAATTGAGAGGGCTCTAAATGTCATTCATTTTCCAAAAAATATGATTACATTAAAATTTACTACATACATATGTATAATAAAAACTCTTTAAAAAACTATTTGTTTTTTTTATCAAAAAGACTTGGCGGCTTTATCTCAATAATTCCAAAAGAGATGCTATTTGCCTATATTAAATAAGAGTTAACTAATGTTCAAGTTGGTACAATGTATGAGATAGGTATAGTTACATACAGCGTGCGTCTCATCCCCATTAACTTATTCTCACACTATTTGTTGATTGGTGCGTGATTGTCTCGCGTTAGTATCGATTGTTATCATCTATCCGAAGCCAGCTAATAAATCTTAGTTACTTTTTGTACCTATAGTATCATGTTCCCTTTTGTTGGCTGACACACTCCCATAACACGTTTTATTTATCTTTGTATCAAATAATACGTACCGATTTGCGGCAATTTAACAGTCATTAGCCACGCTTAGTACATTAATAACAATTTAGGGGTTAATAGCTGAATTCACGCTTTGGGCGAGCGTATTAATCACGCAATATATCAAACTGCCATATAAAAATGTTTAGATAAACTATTTACAAATTGACCGCTAATTTATGTTATGTCGTACCTACTCGAATTCATGTAATTATATAAAATTAGTTAAATGATTACTACTTCATCATCTGATAACATAATATTAAATAGGTACATATCTTACAAATTGAGATATTGGCGGAAACCGTGATTTTGGTATTAATCTCAATGGATATAATTGATCATTACCAGTCATCTACATATATCCACATATTAATACGTGAAGCAAAAAATGTTGTACCCCTTTTTACGATATTTATACCCACACGTATAGTTTATATAGAGAAGGAGTCCAGAATACAATTTTCTTAATCAGGCATAAAGAAACTTATACTTTAAATTAATTATGGTCGAATTTCAACCAGTGGGCGACCACTAGTTCGCATAACTGTACTAATATGTGTGTTTATACTAATTGTTGCAAAATTTACTTTGTATTTAATATGCACATTTACCGATGTTACTTTGTTGTGCCAAACGAAGCAATCTTTACGTTAATGAGTTATTTACAGCTCGATCTGATTCACTTAGGTCTTGTACCGTTAGGCAGGAACTTATAAAACGGTTATTAATGATTACCCCAAACAATTCTTCTATCTGGTAGGCATTTTTTATAACTATGCCATTAATATGAAAGAGACAAATTATAAAACTTGATTATTATTTATATGTTTTTTTTATTCCAAAATTTACACATTCCGATAGAAGGATATAAATTGGCGATGATAATTAACCGTAAATTTTATGTAAATTCTTGCAATCAATAACTATTTCAACGCCGTGCTTTATTCTTTGCCAAATTAAAGACAGAAAATTAATGTAATGAAAGTTGTGTCAAATCATAGTGTTGGCATAAATCAATTTACAGATGATTAAATATGTACCTAACTGTACCGTTGACTACAACAGGGTACAGTTAATCAATTAACGAAATATGTGGTGTACCGTGTGGACCGTTGCCAACTGTACGTATGAAGTACACACCTATTTGTCACAACCGCGGCCGCGCCGCCGTTCACTATCAACGCAAAACCAGTTGATTAGTTAATTTATCTCCTTTCCACGTTGCGAATCGCTATGTTAGCTTGTCTGCTTATTGGGTTCCCCGTCGGATTGTTTATAAGCTTATACCAGAAACAACTCGGCGCTATGAATCTGAACTTATGACGTCACTGATAACATCAACGTACCTATACATGTCTTGGCCCTCTTCACGAAATGAGTTGAGCGCTAGTCGAGCGGAGGAAAAAGCTAGTTATGCGGCAGTGACTAATGATGAGCTCCAACGAGGAAGTGTTCGTAACATGCACTAATGTCAATGGAAAGTACATAAGAACACTCGCAGTTGTTATTGGGTCGTTAACATTTCGCGCGTCTAATTGAAAAGATATGTTTGTTAGACTTTGTTTCAAGACTATACACCAGCTTGGCTATAAATAAAATAAAGCTTTTTATTATCTGTGTTGAAATTTAGATTCGTTAAAATAGCTGTTATTTTATGACTGTTCCTATAGCAAATATGATATGACAAAGCTGAAATAATATACAATAATGATGATTTGAAGCTTCTTTGTAACTGTAGGGTAGAATACCATTCTCAATAGTTTAAGTAATAATACGGCAACGTTAACAATCATTTAGAGAATAATATAGATTATTATATATCTCGAGATGTATGTAAGTGTTGATTGATTAGAGTATTTGTTAGAAGTGGCGAGGAGTTATAGCATAATAGGTAGGTAGTCTTAATTACAGGAGTAACACGAAACAACGCAGATGCGGTGCGACGGCCGGCGACGGCGCGGGCGCAGCGGCGTGGTGGCGCTATGCGCTCGTAACGACACGGCAGCAGTAGCAGCACGGTGCGCTCACGACGCGACATCCACCGCCGATTTATGTGTGGGAGCGCTGGGTCGTGACCCCACCACATGAAAATGTTAATTCGTCTTATATCGCAAGCATTAGTAGCGATTTAGCGAACCACATAACTACCAAGTCCAACATAAGACCATAATTTTATCATTACAATTATATACTCTATTAGAAAGCGCAAATAGGCTTGGGTAGCAAGCATCGGAATAGCACTAATTAGTTGCTTTTCTACACTAATGTGTCTAGCTAGATATTTGCATGGCGAGGCTTTGATTCATGTTTCAGGAATTAGGACACAATTTGTGTCTAATCACTTTGTCTTGCATTTTATAAGGCACCCAGATTTTTTTTTATTGAAAACGGTAAATTCAATTACGGATATAGAATGTCGTAACTCGAGAAATCGGAAATCTACAACCGAATCATTCGAACTTGTTTTCGCACGCTCATGTAAAAATTGCTCAGAAACTATAAAAGTGTGTAGTGAAACCCAAAATTGGGCGGTCAAGAAATGATGTGACCGTGTTACAGATGGTAGTAATGCCTCGATGGCGTGACCGCACCATCTCTAATGTTGTTATAATAGCGATATCGGGTTGGATCGTGTGAGTAAGTAATTGATAGAGCAACTTGCAATTGTCTTTGCTATTAGTCGTGTTAATACACTTAACTTATTAAAGTTCAAATGTCGTGATGTTTTTATTATACCTAATGAGGTATATTATAATGATAATATGTGAATTTTTGGACAATAGCGTTATAGCTAACAGTAAACGCTATAATAAAAACGGAACAAAATGTCTCGCAACATTTACTTGGTGTTTTTTATTACGTGATTGTTTAACATCAGATTATTAAGGTATGCTCGTGATGGTCATTTGTTAAGGGAATGTAATTACTTTACACGCAACAATTTTACATCCTGAAAAGTAACCAGTCAAATTTGACTTCATTAATTGTCAATGAAGACTACTTACTGATTAATTAATTTATTAGGCTTACCAACAACTACTTCTACTAATACATTTTTATTTTATAACATTACAAAATTTCATAATAGTATAGTTGCAGCTTGCACAATTTATTTACTCTTGATAAAGTTAAGTTTATATTCACAGTTACAAAACAGTTAAAAGTTTTAACTTAAAACAGATAGTGATAATAGGCAATTGCAATTTGTACTTATTTATTAAGTTATCATTCAGCGACATAGTATTTTATTAACTAATAAAAGTCGCAATATGTAAAAAAATACGAGCCGCAGTTATTCAATTAATAATAATAATATTCTGCGACATTTCCACACAGCTCCATCTAGTCCCAAACTAAGCAGAGCTTGTACTATGGGTACTAGACAATGGATATAATACTTATATACTTTTTTTTTGTAAACATATACTTAACATTATACTTAAAATACATAGGAAACACCCAGACGAACTCAAACAATTATATTCATCACATAAATATTTGTGTCCCGTGGGAATCGAACCCACAACCTCATGATCAGCGGTCCGGTACTCGAACCACTAGACTACAGAGGTCGTCAATTAATATTACCGCAATGATTCCGTAGTTTCAACTATCCTCTCAACAACACTTTGGATACCTTATAGAAATATTCTGATACCGATGCTTTCCACTACGTACATAAGATAACATACACATTACAGAAGACCGCAGTGAATCAACAATAGTTGTCTTTCTGCGAGTGAGTAAGGTTACCAGATCTTATTGGAGGAGTGACTATTCTGACAGCATGGGAATTCCGTTTGCTGTCAGTTCAGTAACTCCCTATTTTAAGAAACCTGAACGGTTTCTAAGGGGTTTGGCAACGCATTTGCAAGCCTCTGGTGTTGCAAATGTCCATGGGCGGCGGTCATCACTTACCATCACGAGAGCCGCCAGCTCGTTTGCCCCCTCATCACCATAAAAAAAAACATACGTTATTTTCCTTTTTTTAGAGACAACGACCACTTTTATTAGTTTGAAAGGAGTGAATGGCGGCCATTGTGTATTTATTACTCGTTTTTATCCTGTGACTGTAAATTTAATTCTACTATCATAACTGATTACCTATATTTCACGATAACTGCCAAGTAATTGATATACATCCGATGTTCGACATGCAATCAACAATGAACTTAGTTCTGCCGAGTTAACAGCTACTTGAGTGGTGTTAAAAACAGAACGGAAGATATAAATCTACTACTTTTTGTTAGTCTTAATTTTATTGGATCATTTAAACACCTTTTTATATACGTACACAATAATATTTTCCCAACACTATTTTGATGTTAGTAAAATTACGTACTGTGATATAACTGATGTGTATCTCGAGTTAAAAACGTGTGTTAGTAGTCATAATATTATAAATGATTTTCTTAATGTAATAGCTCTAAATAGTTTGATTATACGTATTAGTGGCATAACATGTAATCTGCGTCGTTTGAAATAGATTACATCGAGACTTGTGGAGCTTAACGGCTTTTACGACATTGGATAATTGCTTTGGAGAAAAAAAGGTTAAACATGGATTAAGGATCCGTATAAATCACAAGGACAGTGATGATTCGGTTTAATGACTGCGTTCTGCGATATTGATGGACGATGTTCAATCTTGATTAGTTACTTGCATGTCAAGGTATCGCTATATATCAATCTTATGTTATAATCATATCGGCGGCAGCATCTCAATAATGGATATTGGATGATCAGAAGGGATAATGCTTTTGGTAGACAGCTGGGTGATCACAGTATGTTCTCACAAGCATACAATATGATTTGCTCTTAGCGATTAAATGTATTATATTATAAACCTAGTCAACTTAATTGTCCTATAAATGATTTATACGATGAGGCGGACCTACTGTTTGTCCCAAGCAGCACAGAAATATAAGATTCTTTTTTAGACAATTCATTTCCAGTTATGTGTATTTTGCTAAGTGAAAACCAGTATTTATTATTACTATTTTTTTTACACTTTTATTAGTAATAGAAGTGTGTGTGTTCTAGCTTATATTTTTTCTTTAACGAAAACAAATTAATTAAAAGCTAACAAATTAATACAAAAAATAAATGAACTGTTCTTTTCTATGTTATATTAGGTATTGCATAAACTTACTTAGCGAATATTTTTACATTATGTGTACAACAACAAAAGCATTATATTTCCTGCACTATGAAAAGCTCACGAGTGTCTATCTATCTCATACCAAATGGCGTTAAAACCATTTGAGGTATCCATTGTAACGAAACAATAATAGTAAATAATGTGTAAAGAGTTATTGAAGAAGAGGCTTTCTACAAGTGCGTGCGTTTCTAACACGCACTAGTAAAATCAAGTTTTATGCATTATTACAATTACAGTAATCTGTGAAGATCGATGATTGAAAGTGTGTATGAAGAAAAACGATTATTTGGTAAAGTTTCGTGCATAAGTAATTCAAAGCTTTTAACCATTAAATTGCGGGTTAGTTACGAGAAAGTAGGTACTGTAAATTTAGCACTTCCCTTTTCGAGTGAAAGTACGTACAATTGATTTAGTACATGTATTTAAGTACTTATTTATTTAATATCTTGTGAAGAACCGGAAATTACGCATCAATATTTTTCTTCACAACCGCAGGTCCATTAAATGTATTTATGCCTGGAGAATACAGTACATATCAGTTGGAGAGCTATCAATGTCAGAATAGTACAAGTATTGTTGTTTCAGAGTAAATATAGTTAAGTCAGAAATGGTTTTCGAGCGTGAGCTCGAACGCGTGAATGTTACGTTTAGAGGTGGGTGCTAAGTGTTCCGCTATTGGTTTGGGTTACAGTGTAGGTAAAGTGTAACAAACAAAGGATCATTCGCATTTTGTGCGCCGTGTGAGACAATGCGCAGTCCAGGCGCCCAGCTAGCGTAACGCGGGGTGAATGAAACCTAAATCAGTTCACGTTCATGCCAGTGCTCAGCAAAGGCACTCTAACCTTTAATAACTTTGCAGCGCAGACATCTTAGTTACACAAGCTGAACATCATTAAAGGAAAAATATGAACGAAATACACAGAACGTCTGCACGCTCGTAGGGAACAGCCGAAGCGAATTTCGATACCACAACTATCATCACATACATGCCGTATCTAATGTGCCTTACGTTACTGGCATCTTATAACTTCTTTATACGAACGGTCTTTGACTTCTTGTACCCGGAATAACAGAACACTGATTGACTATTTCCTGGCGCTGTAAAGTATAATTAGGTAACCACTAAAATACTGAATGATACATACCAATTTGTGATGGAACAATTTTATTACGGTTCTTAATTATTCATTTAGGAATCAGTAACCTGGTGAGAATAGCTATGATAATAATCTAAAAGTAGTAGGTTAGTATGACAACATTAGTATTCAACATTGTATAGTTCCAACCGTATAAGGTTTGTGTTGAGTTCCACAGAACTTGTTGATGAACGGCGCTGAGACATGTGGGATAGTTGATCGGAGGAGAGATCTCGAGCATTAAAGCGTTATCTTGCAAGCCGTTACTGGATCAAAATGCAAATTAACTCACAATCCCGCACCTGACTTTTATATAGTCTTGGAGTCCAAGTTATAATTATTATGAACAAAAGATTTTTTCAAACGGCATATTTCATATTCAAAGTTGATCAGTTTCTTTTGTAGTTAACTGCTACCTATTGTATCTTTATGACATAAAAACTATTAACTCTAGGTTTTGCTCCATGATTGAGTTGGAGCAAACATCTCTCTTCGATTATTTTTTACAGTATACGTAGACATCTTTATTTAGAGCTTCGTCAGTGTTGGCGAACAAGTCTTTTAATTTATTCTTAAAATGTACCTTGAAATAAAGCCTTTTATTTGGGTTTTGTGCAGTAAAAACAGCAAGTCGCCTGTTTCTTGAGGTGGCACCTAAAGTTTGGGATTCGCGGTAAAGCGCGGAAGGCGCATGAACAGAGCGCTATCGGCGAGAGGCCATCTGCCTCCGTATATCAAATTAACGGTGCGGAACTGGGAACCATGGCAGGGCGAACGACGTACCGAAATTCGCACTTGTAAGCGTGTGTCACCCACACATATTTGTACAGAGCTTGTAGATACATAGGTACATCATATACAGTATGAATACATGCGAAAAATCGGCCAAGCGTAGCTAAATGTCTTTGTTTTAGGCAAATTCAAACTTCACATAAAGAATGCCGTTAAATAAAGTATCTTGATATTTTTATGTTCCTGAGAAAATATTCAACGCTACAGGGTAAGTTTTATGTGAGCTGGTGTACGAAGGCACTTTAAAATTGAACAAATAAATGCAAAACGCCTCTAAGTAAAAAGTCTCTAATATATTGACAATAAATATTATGATGGTATATTTAATGTTAGTAAGTTAGTATTAGTATAGATGACAGTTGCTTGCTCAAAAATTATTACATTCAGATATTTCTCTTTCACTGGAAACCGGTTCATTTTATGAGCAGGAATTACATGAAATTATTCGTACTTACTTTATTTGAGTTAACGTGTCATAGGAGTTGTTTAATGCGTTTAAATAATATTCGTATGAAGTTAGTAAGTTAACATGAAAGATAATATTTTATGAGGTGTTTACCAATATATAAATTGATTTAAATATATATTATTGTTATAAACAAGTGAACTATCTCGTGACACTTATATTTTGTATTAAGTATAAATTGTCAAGACAGATGTTCGACTGCGGGCAATAAACAGTACATATGTAAGTATAGGGTTAAGTCGCGACACCTTTCTGTGTGTTTGTGTAGGTAAACATAAATCTGCAAACTTGGTTCGCTTCAACGATACAATCGTGGGAAGAAAGACGTTAAAGTGCTATATAATTGTTTGAAGACATGAATAGTCAGTGAATGAACGCGTCAACTATGCATATGTATGTGAAATTCAAGTACCCCTGTGGTTGGCTATATAACCATGGCGGTACGAGGAAAATTCTATTCATATTTGTTATAAAAAACAGGTCATCATTATACGGTTTTTATGTAGCGACAAAAAAAAGAATCTAGGATGCTAAAGTAAAAACATCATTTGTCAAGAGACAAGGAGCGTGAAACTGGACACAATGATGTTTGACCAATCGGTCACGCGCCGGAACTAAACAAAAAATTGTAAATAAACTCAAACACCCATTTTTGTATTCGATTATTTTTGATACAAAATATGTATTGAAATTGAAACACCCGGTGAATGATGACAGTTAACCGCTGTTACAAAATGTTTGTTATTCCACTTCGCCTTGTTACCAACGAAATCTATACGCGTCTCGGTAATTTTAAACTACGACGCCACCTAAATTAACCACCGTTATTTGTGTATCTATACCGCTATAGATGTTTTGAATTGAGTCAATCAGGACTCACGCACAAAAAATGGTACTTATAATGATTAATTTCGGCAACAAGACAATAGTTTGATCGATAATAATATAACAAAATACCGATAATATTTGTTTATTAAGAGTACTCTATTAATTTTGGGTTTCTAGGAACTATTCAGGCTCACGTCGGTAATTTATCATAGTTTTTGTCGCACACAATGAACATACCTGTTTGTGTATTCCGATTTTTATAACTGTAATCTGCAAGTTAACATTTTTTGGTAGCTTAATATATTCATCATGGTTAATATAACAAGAAAAATATCTTTTAAGTATGTTATAAATATTAATATCGATTATCTTATATAGCTCTACACTTATTTATAGTGATCATTAATTGTTGCATGATGTATTTATTGTTGACTTGAGAGTCTGCTACATTTTTGTTATTTATAAAATGTTTGATCAAGCCAAAAGGCTGACAGCGACACAAGCGGAGTCGGTCGACAGTAAAGGTCGACTGCTTGGGTGGTCCACTCAGGCTTACACGCACTCGCCTAATTACGTCTCGCGTTATAATGTACTAACTCTCAATTTCTAATCAACTTCGTGATTAGGTTCCTTTGAGATCGTGATTAAATTGTAACAACTCTATACGAAATACGAGTATAAATTATTGAAACGAGTTCAGATTATAGAAACGCAACCCAAAAAGTTTTTGTGTGCGCAATTTTAAACTATTTTTACGACAGGCAAGAAATTTTATTTCAAAATTGACGATAAAACTAACAGTTAAGTGTGATTATCTTTAAGTATACGAATGGGCCTGGGATACAGATTAAGATCGTGGACAAATTCACCGGAAGGATTCGGTCGGAGTGCAGACAATACGCGGGTATTCGTACAGTGGGCACATCCTCAGTGCTGAGATAGTGTTTGTAATTAGAGAACAGACGGGCGCGGGTGTCGGTGCGCTGCGGCAGGGTTAACGCGACGCTATCGTGCCATCCGGGGCGCCTGCGCACCTCCCTATCATGTGAGAGATCTAGCGACGGGGACTGCGTACCTCTTGCCGCCAGTTCTATCTAATGCAATATTAACAAAAACAAATGTGTACACACCGGGAAACGCAAACGGTCTGCATACCTACCATTCCTTATTTTTGAAGTGAAACTTCTTTATCGGGGTTGGAAAAAAAATTAGTGTAACATTTTTTCGTTACGCGCCATCTTTATTTGAATAGGTAACCATAGCAACATGATGTCTGTTTGACAACTAAAAACTATACCTTTTCCAATACACCAAGACCATTTGTTTTTCTATTGAGAACTTGCTATTGGTTGAGACATCGACGTTTTGATAAATAGAAGATTATGATTGGTTCCCACTATTATTTGGAACTGACAGAGCTACAAATCGAAGACTATTAATTCAAACGCTCTTTTTAAATTCAATGTTATTCGAGTAGATACCATAATTACCTATATCAATAATCATAAAATACAGTTGGAAAACAACTAGTTTAACCAATGCATGTCTATTATAATAAAAGCCTTTTGCATAAGCTTTATCTAATTTAGCTATACTCAACCAATTTCTGTGAAGTTGTAAATGGTAAATCATTTTTTGAAAAATAATATCATAAAGAAGTTTCACTTCTTACGTGTGTACACTAATACACACAAACACTTTTTTTCTGTATTAATACGATTTAAACAAGATAGCAAGGTATTTGCGGATTGGCAAGCTTTATTGTAGGGTAATTTGTGGTAACTAATTGATTGCAATAAAATTAATTAATTACTACACGTCACAAATTAGGTACCAACTATAAAATAGTAAATGTTAAATGTAAAAGTTCTCGATTGCGATCGTTTTGATGTTACTCGTAATTGATCCATTGCGATATACATAAATACATATATAATTACAGTTTAACTGGTCGCTATTTATGTCTTGCTTTCGATTCCTAAGCGGAGTTATTGGGTTCTCTATAAAAATGTCCATGCAGCTAACGGTAATAGGGTCAATCTATGCATTACCTGGGGGTTAAAATATACTCGTAAAATGTTGTTTTTTCAGAAAGGCGTAATGGAACAAGCACCATTCCGCCTTTCTGGAAAACCACATTGTATTGCTCGTTCGAGGGTGGTTCGTCAGTTACGGTGTGGTGTTACGCGATGCGGCCCACTGGTATCAATGTTGCATGCGGTAACTGTTGATAATTAAGAGTGGTCGTTTAATGGCCGTTGACGGTAACGGCGCGTGTGCCGGTCCGCGCCGTTTCCGCGCTACACCTCCTGACAAGTGAGGCGCGTCATCATCAAACATTGCGATCAACATACCGATTCTTGTCACATTGATATGTACTCCATAAATAAAAAAAATAACTTAGTTTTTTATTACGTTATTATATTGTTTTACTGATGTTAAACGTTAAGGGAACTTTTGTCCATTCTAGCTTCAAATAACTTAGGCTACCCGGCAAATATTTTGATTTTCAATTTAAGTTTTATTTCTAACCGTTGTCGTCAGGCTCTTTGTAGAAGAGGCTGACGTTGAAAAATTGGTGCAGATAAAGCGTAGCGAATACTAAGAATAGGTTGACTGCTGAATAAACATTAAAATGTATTTTTCATATAATCATATTGCGATTCATATTCTATCAAGTAAAGAAGTTGGTATCAAGGATACAGTAACAAAGGAGTAGCTCTTTTTACATGTGTTGTTCATTTGCTTAACCCATAAATAATCAACTTAAGCCCTGATGAGAATATAATTTAGCACAGAATTATCTTTATCCTTTTATAAATAATAGTATTATTTCATGAATTTTATTACTAACTGGAGTTATTCTGTTTACGTGTTTAGTTTCTAGATACACACACGTACAAATACAAGAGAATATTTGTAAGGAAACAGGAAACAAAAGGAACATATAGTTAAGACCCACGCCTGTGTGGTTCCGCGGCATGGTATCCACACGATTGTATTTCAGGTATGTTGAGTTGAGTTATCGCCGCTCGTCCGTCGGGGCCTTTGCCTTCACGCGGCGCTTCCGCGACCGTCGCGTGTCGCCGCCGATATGACCATGACGCCCGCGGCCCTTTTGATAATGCTAATGTTTCTACGATAGCCTCGTGATACTAGGATCACATACAATGACCGCATCAGCTAAATGGGCATCAACCGAAGTCTACAGATTCCGACGCGCTTGAATATTTGCCGTCGATAGAAAGATATTCATTGCAATAGATTAACAGTTATGGTAAGATTTTACGATCCTTTATGTAGAATCTGCTGCTATCAATTAAAATAAGAGAAATCTTCAAATAAGAATCTAACAGATATCGTTAAACGAGTGAGTGGTGAATTCATCTCAATAATATCGAGTTGCCAGCGGGTCTGCGTCGAGGAACAATCGGTCGTAAAGTGTCAATTCAACGTTTCACATTATGTGTTTGCAGCCAAAGAATCTTAAGTGGGCGTGTTATGTCGTAAACAAGCATTTGTTCGATTGTGTATTAACGAAATGGTCCGAAAGTCGATAATTATATAGCAAGTTGCAAGCTGGGCGTCGTTGGCCTGGCAAGTTCGGTGCCGGATTTAATTAACACCACAATACTTCCTTAGAAGAAGCAGCGTGAGATACATCCTGGGTGTTTACCGAGAATTTATCTTTAGTTAATATTATTAAATCAAAAATTCGCTAGCATATGTACCTAATAGTAAAGTTGAGATTTTAAATATTTTCAGTTAGCGCTGTTTATAGATAGAAAGTATTTCTAGTAAGGCTGGTAGTTCCCATTTGAACTTTCTTAAAATTTTCTGTCATTTATGAGAACGGAATGTAATTATCTGGAAATGCAATGAGAGAATTTTCTGGCACACAATTGAGGCAAGATTGTCCAAGTCCATAACTTATGCAAATTATGGAGCACGATATTCCAATTTGGAGTTCAGTTCGCTCCTTTTGAACAATTGCAGGAAATTGAACTTAAAAAGTTACTCTCATCTTATGAAAAGTGTCCATTCGTGTTACCTAAATATTTTTCCTGTTTGTTAAATTCATTTCTTGCACATAGGTAAAGATTGTACCACAATATACCATTCAGTGTAATAACAATTGATTGTTTGAAAGAAATTCGTTTTAGGCATTGGCTGACCGCAGCCTATATTTGTGTATATTTTTAAAATAAAATACTTTATTCTGCAAAGCTAAGATAGTAGGACAGTCGGTCGACGAGACCGAACGAACGTTCGACGTTATAAAATTATGAAGGTCACCAGTGACAACTAAGTGCTAAAGGGGATTCAATTCTATGGTATTTTACCGTAGAGGATACAGTGCTACGGATACCGTTAGGTACCGTTTTCTTGAATTATATGACAATAAGTTTTTTTGCATAAGGTATTTATGTATGTCTTATTTATTCCGAATAGAATTACGAATAGTAGATAAGACGGCAATTGAACCGGAACGCGACGCGGTGACAACATTGCATCTAATCGAACAATACGCACGGGAGCGTTGGTACGTGATCGAGCGCGGTCACTTGCTCGATTTAATCACATTAATTGACAAAACCGTTAGCACATAATGACCATGTATTGTTCGGATAATTTGATAATATTTAAAGCATACCGTGCGTTGCGTGCAGAAAAAATACGTATATAATACGTACGAATTTATACCGCAATATTCCAAGTAAGTCGAAGTAAGTGCTCAAGATATTATACTCATATTGGACATTCGCGAAAATGCCATCAATGTTACTAATGCAGTTTGCTCTCCCGCTCTATAATCTAAGGCACATTATACATAATGACCCGACTTTTTTAGGGTTAGATAGTCTGCTCTAGGTATATGAGCGTTCGATGACTACATGAAAAATGGTTCTTCTTTGAGTTTTTATGCGCGCGACTATATGGACGTGTATAGAGTACCGGCGGTTACTTTTTATCTTCTCAAATCAGAAATTATGTTTAGTACGTGAATATGATTGCGAGCTAATGTTATGGCTCCGAATTAGATAATGAGGCCGACAAACTGCGTGACTTTTGAAAATATTAAATTATAAAACAACTAGTCATAATGACAGGTTAGGACTGGGATAGAGATGGCAAGTAATATGTAACGGTAAAAATCAACCAAATTCCTACATGCATCGATCTAGTGGCAGTTACACAGCGGTCACGATTACTCGCCGAAGTGAAAACATTAGATGTGTGAACCCATAATTTACAACAAATCTCGTAGACCATTGAACTTTGAATAATTTAGTAAGTGGTCAAAAGACGAGCTTAGCACTTAAGTAACTAATTTTGGTAACATTATCAAGTGTGAAGAGAGCATTTTTGCGGTTTACTGATGACAGTGTTTTGATTGCCGACAGAGCCTACCAAGTACAATATCTCTATTGTAGTCACGATTTTCTTGTTTACTAACACAACTAATTTTGTAAACAAGGAAACAAAACTGATTATTTATAATAATTATGTTTCCTTTCTCTACGCAATGAGTTGCAACAATTCTAAATAATAATTATGATTTATATCTTGGCGTGAAATTCCTTCACCCCCCGTAGACTGCTACGCGAGCGGTCTTAGTAAGTGTAGCCATAATTACCATACTCAGTGTTATGAAGTTATCGCAGTATGTTGTTAATCGTACATGGGTTGCTGTTAGCCGTCCTCTTCAAGAATTAATTCTTTAGTCGCCTCTTAAGACACCAAGGAAAATTATGACGCCCTGTTGAAGGCGGTGCGTGTGGTCTTTGTTTATTCCGACAGGGGTTTAAGTTTTAGTTAAAGGGATAATATTGCATATAGCAAGTATAAAATGAATGTTCTCTTACTTTGTAGGAACGAAGAGGAAGTGGAAATTGAAATTTATTGTAATCATAATAGCAGGAGACGTGATGTTGGCCGACAGTTAGGCGTTTAGATGTGGGTGCGGGGCGGGACTTCGGGGTACGTAGTGTCGACGTCCAGCGGGAACAGTCCTCCACGAAAATTTATTTATCAAGTATCGGTTGTACATCAGCGCCTAAGGACAAGCGGCTGGAAATTGCGGGCGGGCGAGGCGCGCCCGATGCGCTTGTCGATACGGGACACTGGTTACTTCCTAACATAAATTCGGTGCACGGGAATCGGATATTATTATTCAATCGTACGATCGAGGTTCGCGCGGGGGCCATAAGTCACGGCGACGCGAGTGCCGGCGGCTGCCGTGAGCGGTGGCGCACGACCGCGATGCCATCGCGTCTGCAGGCACCGCTAGGCGCTAGGCGCTATGTGCGCTCGCCACCGCCATCGCCACCGCCACCGCTAACGCTGACACCGCGCGCCGCACCCGCACCCGCACACATGTCGTGCGATGCGATTACGTGACTACTACTCCAGATAAGGAAAATTTAATTAATTATACGTCGTTAATGATAAGAACTTCCATACCAGCCTTGGAACAATCAACTTTAATGCTCATAAATGTGATCTCTCTCTTATATGCGGTTATATGCCTCTTTACTGTTTTTTTTACTTTACTTAATTTGTTTCTCTTTCAACTTGGTTCTATTGTCAATAGTGTGAAGTGTCAATTTACTATCAGTATTGATAACAGTATCTCATCCTGAAATAAAGATTTTGAACACATTTGGATCTTAGTTTACAGTTGCGCTCCATAGTACTGAACTGCTTTACTTCATATAGAGGTAATAAAAATATACGCACTACAAACATATACTATAATTAAAGTTGTAATGTGGGTATAATAGGTAGGTATACCTCATTAAAACTTACATTATTCACGCACAGCTTGTACAAAAATAATTGAAATTTCCATTACATTAAAATGTTAATTAAATAGCACGACCCTGGATTATTACAGTCTTACGCAAGAAACATTTCAACATAAAGTAAATAGTTACAATAACTGATTTGGTCACTTTACTAATGGATGCCAGCTTCTTCTGACAGATAACGGAACGTTTTTACCAGATTCTACGCGTTATTAAGGAAGAGGAAGTTGATCATTAATCATTTCATCACAGCTATATTCTGCCTCTGGAGTTATCATTCAAAGAGCTATTTTTTAAATATTAATACAGAGTTTATATGCAAATGCTTCGTTATTAATTATTCGATACACAAAAAATGCCAAATAAGTCGTAAAGCTAGAGCAAAAAACTTTGTTATTGGTCAACGAACTTATTCTAAACGCTGCATTTTTTATTTACCTACATGAAGCTTCCTTATAGGTACGGAAAATACAAAAATAGGTTATAATGTATGATTTTTTTACATAAAGTGACGAGAAACGATCCCATGATGTGGGAAAAGGATACGCTTTGCGTAGGCAACTGCAATAACAGCACATTAAAGATTAAATCTGTATTGAATTGTTGAACAGTCATGTCGCAAAGAGCATACCATGTACCGGGGAGTCGTGTAAAGTTCAAATGCTCCCGGTATGGCACGAGAGTAAGAACGATACTAAGCTCGTTTTGGATGCAACAGGTGTATCTAAGCGACCAAAAAGCTTTTTCATTCGTGTACCTACGTAAAATACATACTGAATGGAAAATGCGACATGTAAATGTTAAACTGAATAAACAACAATGATAATAATATATTACTAGTAAATAAAGTCCATGGTAGTACCAGATACAAGGTGTTTAATTTTAAAATCAATTTCTATAAAATTACTATCTGACCCAGCAAACGTTGTTTTGCCACATTATAGGGGTTGGTGGTAGAAGGGTGACTGAACGAGCTGTTAGCTCAATGATTGATTGATTTGATTGATTGATGAAATAATTTATAAATTTGAGGTTAAAGGTATATTAGATGCTGATTCATAACAAAAATCCAAAAATATATTACGTCAAAAAAAAAATTTGGTGAGGGACACCCTTATCACCTAGAGGTATAAAAAATTACTTACGAATGTTTCTCAGACCCACCAAATATACATACAAAATTTCAATTTTATTTATAATATGAAGAAAGACACTCATAAGTTAAAGATTGGTTTATCGTAAATCGTTCAGTCAATTATTCAGGATTGATTTTGGAGTTAGTTTCTATTGACAAACAACATGATAAATATGCGTAAATTGTAAGGATACGTAAAGATCTGCTAATAGACATGGGAAATTCTACTTTTTGTATGAGATATGAAGTTACTTGACGACTCGTCGTTTGTATGTGTATGAACGGGCTCGACGACTCGTCCGGTCGTCTATCAGTCCCGCGTCGCTCACTGCATCACGCAATGCATATTTTAATTTGTATTAAAATATGCGTTGTAAGCATTACATGTTAAAATACTGATATGCAATGACGATATAGGAAGGAATTGTAATACATTTTTCATACCTATTTTATGTCAAAGATATATTTATTTAGTAATTCGTTTAAATTTATAATTAATAACGTCCTATATGTTTAATACAAGAAAATAAATACCAGTAACAGATTTTAGCTACTAACTTATTAGTATCAAACCACACTATCTATATAAACTTATGTTTTACCAATTTTTACAATTAACAGCTTTAATACTAATTATACAATATGTAAAAAACAAAACGCGATGAATAGGGAGTGAGGTGCAATTAGATGTAATTTCATTATAGTATTATAAAGCGTTGAGACGATAGAAAAGAACAAACAATATAATATACCTAACATATTGCTACCATGGTGCATTTAGCACTAACTGACAAGTCTCTGGGAACCAATTACCGGTTAAAAAAAGCTAGACCGGTGACATACTGTAATAGTTAGAAGTAAGATCTTGACTAGATCTAAACAGCATAATCAGTGAGCAAATCTCTTGTCATTTATATAATGAATTAACACATAAAAATTCAATTATAGTTGGCAAAAGTACCATATACCTACACATATTATTAGTTTATGGAAGTTCCCGTTAATTTTATGTACCTACCATAGGCCATTATGATGATACAATCGGCAATATCTTACCAATTAATTTTCTGGCTAACGCTACAATTAGTTATTGATTTGTGCGTAAATGTGCCTTCCACTGTGATAATTATTTAGGTACCCAAAATATTTCAAAACTCCAGTAATCTTAATTCCATTATACGATATGCAACAAGGACTATTGTCTGAAGTGTGGGAACCAATTCAATATAACAGTAATATCAGTAGATACATTTATATTTTTTGAAGTACACCACTAAAACAATTTCCTGCCGGAACTCGCAAATGGATCGCAGAATGCAGAATAATATTTCCTTATTAGTTGACTGTTCACAGAAAACTAAATAGATTTTGTAATCTGACAACTGTCAGCTTCTAATCTCACCGGATAGGTATATCCGTTATAAGCCGATGTGTTTTTGTACCTAAATGTGGTAATTAATTTTTATGCACACATATGTCCATTCTGTTTTTCCTTAGGTATCATTAATTCTAGTATCAAAATATCTTGATAGACCTGTAATCGTTATATCTCTTCCCAGAAATTAAATATTCATCATCATCATCATCATCAACCCATTATTGTCCCACTGCTGGGCACGGGTCTCCTCTCATTTGAGAAGGATTAGGCTATAGTCCACCACGCTAGCCTACTGCGGGTTGGCGGACTTCACATGCCATCGAGAAGATCTCTCAAGCATGCAGGTTTCTTCACGATGTTTTTCCTTCACCGTTTGAGCATGTGATAAATACGCACATAACTTCCGAAAAGGCGTTGGGTTTGAACTCGAGATCTTTGACATCTCAGTCAACTGGTCTCACCACTAGGCTATCACAGCTCAATTAAATATTATTGTAACTATTTAGTTATCTACTAAATCCTTCGCAGATTACCTACAGATTATCTACAAACTAATAACTGGGAAAGTATAACGAATTTTATTGGTCTTACTTTTAAGATATATTTTTGATCGTAAACAACACAGGTGGAACATCGATCTCAACTTTGTACCATACATAATAAAGAAGGTGTACCTGTATTTTTAGGTACCGAATTTTAATTCGGTATTCTCCTGTATTTTTTTCAAGCATTTATAAGTATATACTATCAATCTATGTTATCACCTATTTGTTAAAATATATTTATTTTACAGCATAATTGTTTTTATTTAGCGTCATTAATTCGGTATAATATAAAGCACCTCGTAACTCAGTCGACAGTGTAGTTTCTTGGTTGTCCTGTGTAATTTCCAGACAAGTAAGCATATTATTTCATCAAGTCAGTGACACAAATCTTTTAACGGGTATCTGCCAGCAAAAGATAACCTGATTATTTCACGCAAGGAAACGTATATCGACAATGATAGATTCGCAGCACGTATCAAGAGAACAACGTCATTAAGTTACCAGTTTACACAAGATTAAACATGCTATTTTAAATTACTAGTTATTTTTATGTTGTGTTGAAGTTGAAGGGATTCAATTAAATAAGCATTTTATTGCTTGAAATATTTACTGTAAGAGTTTTATTTTCACACATTAAGTGTTGTTTTAGAACGCTGTGAATTCCATGATAGAATTAAGATGTCACATGCAAATTAGTACATAATGATAAGTGCATTAGTATGTTTTGCATAAACTCTAGATATATTTTTATTACCCTGATACCCCAAAACATTGGTCACCTTACTCATGAATAACAGATAAAAAAACTTTTAAGCAAATTCCGCAGTATGGGATGGGTGCCATAAAGTTCTTGATTCGTAAAAGTTCTTAAAAGGTCAAGAACTTTTGCGTTTTAAAGGAAACAGCAACAAGGAACTTAGCAATAGGGAATTACGAGTAGGCAGTCTCGTCAGTTACGCATACTCGCGAAGTTAGTGGTGTGCGCGGCTAACGCGGCCGGGCGGTGGATGCGCACGGGCAAGCCGTAGACGACTTCATGGAACACGCTACATGAGAATGTCTTGCGTGCTGTCTGCTTACAATAGTGACCGCCGCGACTACATTGTGGCACACTGTGTAAGTCAACAGCGAATTTTAAAATAATCAGACAAAATATGTTATGGAGTTTAGAAAATTTGGATTTATCACATTTATCATAAGTTTATATAATAAAAAGCTAAAATAGATTTATTTGTTTTTAGTAAATCGTATGATGTATAAGATTAAAAAAAATCAAAATGTAGATAATACTTAAAAAATACTTTATTACATTAATATTTCGAAGGTAATAAGAATATTACCTTCGAAATGGAGTAATAAAGTTATAAGAAGAAGAATCTTGTAGCTTAGTTTCTTGTACATTTAAACGTCTCGAACTCCAATGCAATCAAATATCGCCAATTCGTCACACTTTTTTACGACTGATCACTGTCTCTCAATCTAGTTTGACTTTCAAGGTACCTAATAAATACAAAGAACTCAAACTATGCAGTAAGTACCTACTAAGTGAAAACGAAATATTATGAAATTGAAGTAATTTTTATTTCCTATGCTACTTAAATTGCGATGTCAGTTCTTAAACGGTAGATTAAATTAAAATTTAGTTGTACGAGTAGTATTTTGTTACTTTGTAACTTGTTTATTTTAGTACTATAACGACAGTAGTCCATAACTTAGGCCCTGACCTCAGAGGTCATGGGACAAAGCTCGCTTTGTGTTTAATCTACTAAAAGAAATTACTGCCGCTTCGCCTCTAATTGATAGCACTACTGTATTATAAGCATCATCATTAAATAATGGCCTTATGAAATATTCATTTGGCTATTGTCTTTTATCCTTTAGGGCTTGCGATTTTATTTACTGTCTGAAATGACGTCTTGCAGTTGTTTAAGTATTGCTGTACAATGTTTATTAAGTCTTGATACACGATAGTTATTTAATATTTATCCATTATTGTTTTTATTACCTACTATTTCTTGTTTGTAATCATAGCAATTGGTTCGACGATATGCGCTTTTTAGGTGAGGTACCTGTAGCTTGATATCGAGGTCACCATTAATAACTCTGGCATCAATCACCCGTAATCAATGCACTATGCAATTAACGACACTTACGCCGAATGTTTCGAAGAACATGTATTTTAATAGTGAGAAATGACCGACCGACATCAAGCTCTTAACGATCTCAAGATTCGTGTAATTATGAACTTAACATCGCTTGTTTATTTCGGTACGCATAATTACTACACTACATAGTGAATTCATGGCGATATCCTAAAACGGATTTCTGAAAACTGGTTAAAAACTAGTTTGGATTGAACTATGAATCTATCGGGCTTGAGTACCTTTATCTATGATGGGTAAGTAAGAAAATAAAAAAGACCTGAACAGGGGCAACGTGCTGACACAGCCATTAGACAAGAGGAGGCGGTGATGGCGAGAGCGTGCAATGGCCGCGGGTAGCGTGAGAAATACGCCTCGAGAGCCAAAGCGTGCGCACCCAATTCCTTATGCAAATGCGCAGGCACATCCAGCGCCCGTCGACGCCATCTAGTAACAGCAGCCGCCAACCCACCGCGTGCGCTACCTACTTTTATTAACAGCCGATATTAGAGTTTAGACGTAGATTGCTAGGGTTGCATTAGTCGCAAAGGTCAAATGGTCAAACGTTATTGTTTTCAGTAAAGCGTATGATTGTTTCGTTATAGTTATGACATAATTTAAACGCATAAGTTAAAGGAATAAAACACAAGATAAGTGAAAAGCTTTAAGTTGTGAACTTTACTGTACGTATTTAAGTATATGACCAAAAAGGGAATTATTGAAGATGATGGACGATTATCTAATATATAAAATTCTTCTGTCACGGGGTGCGTAATCGAACTCCTCCGAAACGGCTTGACCGATTTTGATGAAATTTTTTGTGCTTATCCGGTATTTATGAGAATCGGCCAACATCTATTTTTCATCCCCCTAAATGTTAGGGGTAGTCCACCCCTAAATTTTTTTTTTTTTAGACAAAATATTTTTTTGTATTTTTTTTTAGATTTGGCATTAAAAAATACAACCCTAAATTTTCACCCTTCTACCACCAACCTCTAAAATGTGGCAGAACAACGTTTGCTGGGTCAGCTAGTATTAGTATAATATTAGGTATAGTTATTGAAACAATGGAAGTAAATCATATCAAAACACAAAGGTAAGTAAGTGCATAGTGTTGTATCGTCGTGAACCGGGATTGGCTGTGTTGATTTAATATTACCTACATAAATAACACTACGCAAGTAATACTTTTAAATTGTTCATTTCAATCAATCGTATCGCCTAATTGTTTTAGATGATACTACGATTGCGTTATCCGCATATAAGCGTGTATTTTGCTTCTAACTTGTTCGCAGAACTGTGTCAGCCCTATTCTGTCGCACTCACATCGTGCATACGGGCGTTACAGCCGAGAGAGTTAATCGTATTGGAAATACGATTTTCAGTGCTTTATTGGCAGCATTAGAAAGGGACTAGCCTGCGTTAGGCTTTATACGGCGCATCACAACAATGGGGTTTAATAACGACAACGGACCGCTCGTTACCATCCGCCGATCTCATGTCGCGAGAAATTGCCTCCCCTATTATTGTTCAGTGCGGTGAAGTGTGCAATAAGAGCAAAAATTTGCGAACAGCCTCCTTTATCTGATATACGTTTACTAAAAAAAGACGCATTTCACTCGACGGAATTGAGATTGACGTGTTCACCAACGGATCGATAAAATCGTTGCAAATTATAAGCTCATTTTGTGATATAATTTTCTGACAGTCGGACCTTAGATGAGATGTGTCTGAATCTCGTTAAGATATATTGAAGGTATTTGCATCAAACTAACCGCTAACTCTATTAGACTAGATCAACGAGGCGTTGATATCTTGTTAATTATAACATAAATCACATGAGCGAAATAATAAATCAAGACATTATTGCTGCTAGAGATAGGTATCTACTGGGAGAGCAATTCGCTATTCTCTTTTATAACATGAGCTTGGACGTTTCCAGGGCACGGGGTCTTAGTATTAACTGACTTATTACATACAAGTGTTCCGTGCGCTGTTAGGTCGGTTCGCGGGGAAGATGACAAGAGATGAGCGCCGCTCGGCGTGTGCAGATTGAATCCGACAGTTGGGATGATATTGTTGGAATTACAAGCGTTTAATCACGGAGAATGCGCGCGCGTCGCGGAGCGCGAGCCGCCGTCGGCTCCGACAATGGCTGCACTGTCACGCCGAACGTTGAATCCCGCGCCCGATCACGACCGCGACATTGGAAATCAATAATCGGATGATTTAGCCACCGCGCCGCGTGCGAACCTGATTAGACACGATAATGCCTGCCGCGTCTCTACTGAACGCTATGAGGTTGCGGGGCGATAGGTTATCGTGGCCGCGAACAACATACAACTGTATTATTTCTACGGACATCATCTAACGGAATGACATATTTTCAATGATACACATCTCATAAAACCGCGCACGATACTTTCATTTACAGTAACATATACCTTATCAACGGACTGTGTCAGCTAAGTGGTCTAAGTAGGAGGTATTCCATTAGTATCTAATATACCATTTTAAAATAACCTACACTTAATTTTTTTATGATTGTCAACAGTTAATAAAAACACATTAAAACTGATAAAGCAAGACTATATAAATGAGACAACATCATCAAGACAAAATTTTGCCGGTATTATCGACTTAACTATAAATTACGTGTTCTATAAGACAACAAATTACGGACGATTGCTTCAAATGTTCACGAATAATAAAAAAACATCTAAATGGATAGTATACGACTAATGTAAAAGGAATAAAACATTTTCAGAGCGGTGAAGATGAATGTAATGCGAAAGCATAGGAATTAACATTTTATACACAAAGATCTAATCTTACGTCTTTAAGGTACTTTACATCTATATTTGAATATAAATCCCTGAGAAAGGATACATATATTAGCTTCGTTGAGTTTAACCCAGTTCATGTGAATGGATATGCTCAAGGCAAACCGGTGACCCCCATTTTAACATAATTACTACTTTTATGTGCATGTCGTTCTATATAATTTACATTAATAGGGCATATGATAATGTTTGTATTTGTATCTATTTTTCACTTTGTTATTTTGGACTTCTACATCACATTACAAAAGTGAATCTTTGACAGTTCTGACATTTTATGATCGTAATCCCTCGCATCTATTATAATGGTACCTTCAGGTGTAATGTACGTACTGTAATTAATCGATTCCACCTGAAGATATCCGTGACAAGTGTCAAATGATGTCGGGAGCATCAACGTCGCGTCGGCGTCGTTTGCGCATTGTTGCCCGACAGGTTTCATTCTTCTTTAAAGAAACAAAAATAATAGGGGGATAGAATATGTTATTTAACAATTTATCATACGTAAGCTCTTGTAACTGGCAGTGATAATATTATTGATACTTTATTTGGGATTAAGTTTTTTGGTGGTAAATTTTAAATTTCATCTCTCTCACAAATATTCCCTGTGTTAGTAACTCTTTAAGTAGTACGTAAGTTAGTACTTTTTAAGTAACTGAAAGTACTTCTTAAGCGAAAAGGATAACCCAATAATAAAACTTCACGGTATCTACTAGTATAATGCAGACTACTCATCATTTAGTTAATGCTACAATAAAATTGCACAATGAGGGCGAATTCTTGAACAGCACTTAGCTGGAACAAAGCCTAATTACATTTCGTGAGGTATCAATGAGCGGTGCAATTACGTCAGTGGGCTTTATGTAATCGGTGCTTCGAGCGCATTTCCCGGGTGCTCCGCCGATGTATCTAGAATAATCTACCATTACCATGATTTATATCTAACCAATCATGGACTGGGTGGCTTAATGACAGGCTGGGAGGGCTCGGGACTGGCACATATGACTCTGAAACCCAAGGTAATGAGTGCGCGGTGAGCTACCCTGGAGTAAAGAGAACTCGGGAATATATATTAGGTAGCGAATCCGCCGCGACGCGTGCTTTATGTATAGCATTTAGACTGAACTGATAATGCAAGCGTGCCATTGACAGCCACGATAAGGTGTAAACTAATTCCGATAAGATAGCATTATTTAAAATTCAAATGACTTTTTTTTGTAGCGGTAAAGAAAATATATTAAGCGGTTAGGAAATTGAGATATAATTATCGCTATAAATTATACCATTTTAAATTAAATACTATACCGGTCCGAATGATAAATCAAAATAAATTAACGTTAAGCTATCGTATTACATTTAAATGTAAACATTTGTTATAGCTGTCGTTGATATCTCGGGGTGACTACTGTTATTTATTTAACCGTAAAGTATAGACACGGCACAGATTATCAATTTAAATAAGGTCAGAAGTTTTTGAAAGTGGATTATAACGTGATAGATAAAGCAATTTTACAAAACAAAATGATTAGTAATTACCGACTACATAGAAATGAACGTGGCAGGAAATGGTAATAATAAATATATTCAACTTTTAATGTAAATTTATACACAAAACACAGACTTCTACTATAAAATATAAAATTACTATGGAGCACAGATGTTCCGTACTTCACATTATCATTGTAAAAAAATAAAATGATATCCTGTCAACACACAAACGTGGTGATTACGTTTAGTTTCTTATTTATAAGAACAACCGAGATGGATTAAGTTTAAGCGAAACATAAGATAATAGCAGCTTGCTACAAATAATCCGCCCTCGTAGTTTGCAGCCTTGTTTAAAAACAAAATTGAATTATGTAAATACGTATGTAGTTTATTAATTCCATGGACAGTCAGTTTTTCTATAGTTTAATTTCGTACGATTAAGACCGTTTTATTTAGCAGATTGGTTGTAAATAAACTAAAAAACATAACCAAATTGCGCGATGTCTACAGGCGTATCATTACATTACTTGTAATTATCCGATTCGAGGGTGGTTAAATGTCTGTAATTTTCGAACAAGCTGCTCCGACAGCTAGTCGTTTAATAAAGTAAAATAATAAGTGCGATTTTAGTTCAACACTTTAGCCAATTGATTGCCGCTTACGCCTGGTGCAGACTACAATAAAACCAACGGTCTGCAAAACAAAAATAAGGAGACGAGTTGGATAGAATGTGGAGCAAGAAAAAGAAAAATGGTGGACGCACGAACGTCTGGACACCGAACGGGGAGTCGAAGTGTGACGCGTTCGACGGGTAGATTCTAGCTTGTCACACTCAATCACAGTGGTCATTACACAATTAGTGGAAGTAATGTCACGTCACATCACTCAGAAGTTATGACCGCTCCCACAGCCTGCCATTAAATAACCTATCGATAAATTCCGAGAACTTAACAATATACAACACAAGAAACGAGATTTATTCCGTAGTTGAGGTAGGTAATTTATTTTATTTGTTAGGGCATTTACAGGTAATATTTACCACAGATGTTGAAACGATGAATGTCACAATTAGTAGCTGCGTAGGTTACGATTTGTAATGTCTCCAATCATGATATGTAGGAAGCCTTTAACTCTAATTTCGGCGAGTGGATCACATACCTCCACAACACGCCTCTCGTCCCCGAAGGGAAGGGCAGAGGTGTACTAATGTACACTCACATTTGACCGATATAATTTTAGGTCTCAGGTAATAAGAGACGACCCTGTTGCCATTACCCGGGCACAATCGCAACGCCAAACTGCTACCGAAAATGTCATAAAAAACACAATAATATTCTCGACCTGGGAATCGAACCGGGTTGTTGTAAATTCGGCATAAAGTAAATTTGCCACGTTTTGAAAACCCAATACATTCAAAATGAATTCGCCACAAGCTTTAATAATATGTTTTAATTTGCCACAGGTAGGTAAGGATTATTGTAAATTTGCCACAAATCTTCATGTTACATATTATTTGCTTAAAGTAGCGATAGCAAGCAAAATTATTGGTTCTTAGTGCTTGAAATTGAATACACATACTTACTGCACACGCTCTCTCGATTCACTCGCTCACTGTATCTATCTCTTTCTAAATGTATCGGTTAAAGCATCTAACAACTTAGCGAAGACTTGAAAATAATTTTGGACAATATTACGATAACATATCCCATATTATGGTTGAAAATCTAAAAACACTTTCCGTAATGCACCATTTTAAAAACTTATAATCAAGCAATGTCAATACATTGATGGACTATTATAAGTTTTTAAAATGCATTTCTAAATCTATAGAACAAATATATACTTATTACAGTTTATTAGTAATTATATAATTTAGTATTTTTTTAATATATAGTTAGTTATAGGCAAATCAGCCAGGAAACATTGTGATTTTTACGTAGGTGTAACGTAAAATTAAGAAAAAAGTGATTATCACTGTGATTTTATTATTTTTAAATTATATTTCTCGTCATCATCACTTGAGATCTGTGATTTTCATGTTGCTGTGATTATGAAAAATAGGTACCTATACGTTTTTATTCTCCTTATTGTTTGATTTTTCTGCTATCCGTACGAAGAAAAAACATGTGTCGAATTTTCAATAACCAAAATAAATATATTCGAAAATTATTAAATAAATTAGAACTATGGCAAATTTACACATAGGTACCTACTATTTTTCGTTGCGAATTAAGTTTGTGTCGAATTTACAACAACCATCGAACCCAAGGCCTCTTGCTCAGTAGTCGTACTTACTACTAGAACAACGAGTCAGTATATTATTTATACCTAATATTGGTCCACAACTATTATGTGCAGGGAGTGTTCAGTCACGGAGACTAAAACCAGTAGTAGTAAAAACACCGTTTTAGTTATTTGTGAAGTACATTATGAGATATAGTTAGTAGAACAAATTACAGTTACATTTTAGTACCTGTATTTTGGGATACGAACGTGACTAATGTATGAAGTGTTAGTCAATAAAAAATTTGAAATCACACTATTCCAATCTTAAGTTATGACTTTTCTTCATTAAGAATAGTGATGCAGTTATAAATTTCCATTTATTACTGCGACAACCTAGAAAGACCAGGCAAACCTAGAAATGCGATTGTCTTACTCGAATATATATTTTGCATGCAATGTAATAAAGTTTACTACACTGCAAAGGATTTCATTAATAACTGTAGTTACAAACATTCATAAAAAATATATTATGCAGGTTCTCAGTAAGCTTTTATTATGTTTTCCTGGCCATGACGCTGTTATTTGTATTCTCATATATACGCGATGTGAAATGCTCGTCATTTTATTTAATACGTGTAGGAACGATTATATAGTTAAGTACCGTAAGAACTATTCACATTATAGATGCCATCCAAAAATAGTTCGTTGACATGTCAAGGGATGTAACAGTTTGGCGCTGTAGTAAATCAAAAGGCGCCTCCGAGTCGGCGCGTCGCAACGCAACAGGGTAAAGGTGCGTTTACTACAAGCTAGTCTGCTTATGGCAGGGGAAAACAGCGGGAAATTTGCCTTTAGGATTGTAAATTTATCGTTACAAATTATGAAAATGAAAAATGAAAATAGTTTATTCACAAAAAAATACATCTTTAAAAGTACATTTATTACCTCTGCCAAACTGCAAAGCAGTTTGTACGTTACGTTAAATCAATAAGTTGGTTTTTTAGGCTTGCTAGAGATAATACGTGGACGTGGCCAAGATTAAACGATTAATGTGTCAAAGATTATTTGTTCCAAGCGCAGTGTGCTACTGGAATCGCTTCGTCCGTGACTAACAGCTATATATCAGGGCAACACGCGCAGCAGCCTTAAATGGCTTGCATCGAGACGCGTGATCGTAAAAGGGGCTTCGGCATCGCATTAAAGAGTCTGGCAACGCATGTTGATGAGCATCCCCGGTTAACTCTACCGACAATCGGACGCGATACCTTCCACTATCGACATATATCCGCTGGCGAAACGATTGAAAAGGAACTTCAGTCCGTCTTATTTCGAATTTAAATTTTATTGTATTGCTCGGAGCCAGATTGTATCTAATGGAATTTATCCAAATGAAGATATTCTTAGATAAGATTGCTTGGTTAAATATGAAATACAACATTAGACTGTCAAGCTGATTAAAATATTTTACCTAGAATTTATTTGTAGCTATAAATTATTTTATTTGCAATAAATAACATTTAAGCTTCATTAGTCTATTAATAAAAACATTAGTTTAATGATGGTATTAAGAACATTACATTGATGTTTTGAGAATATATACATATCTATTAGCAGTGAAACGATTCGGAAAGACCAAAAGTAGTAAAAAATCATGTCTCGATTAGCCTAGATTGGCGGTTCATTATTCAGCGAGGCGCCAATAATCAGCTCTCGAGGCATGTGGTCCACTCGCCGTAAATAGGTGCATTAACGAGAGGCTGCCCGCTGGCGGCCGACAAGGGCTATGGTCCATACGCTCACCAACTAACCTACAAACCCTGGGGGATATTTGTAAATATTCACATAAATATATGTTTTTTTTGTATAATCATTTTTATTTTCAATTCACGACACTGTAATTCAATATACCTATAATGTGAAACTATTAAGTAGGTTCTACTATAAATATTAAGAGGATATTATAAATGGCGCAAATGAAATTTATAGAGTATGAATTTAATGACTACTATTTGTAAATTACGATAGTACTTGTAATTTAATTGCATACAGAAAATGTTATTCGATTCATGTCAACGCAGCGCTCGCGCGTTCCTAAGCACCTGTTTAGTTCAAATTTATGTAAGGAGACATCCACAGTTTGGACTTACGATTAGAGAATCCAGATTACAAGGTTGAGATTTCTCGTGACTAGAAATTTTTCAATCGCGGCTTTTAAGCTATCTTTATTCGGGAAATTAAATAACTAAAACCTACTTCGCAGGTTATATCATTTATTTTTTTTTTATTTTTTTTTCTAATTACCACATTACATTGTACTTGAGGAAGCTGTTTATCGTCAATATCACCTGCTCGCAGTCTATTAGCAGTGGTGATTTGGAAAAAAGTTCTTAAATAACAAAACGTTCTGATAGTGCTGTCCAACTAACAGTATTTTATTTCTGTTGCTATGTACTTAGCATCTGAAAATGCCCATACTCAACACTGAACCAGCGTGAGCAACCTATTATAGCTGACTGCTGCCGCTCAATCTCGTCAATGTCGCGAGATCTCACCCAATTTATGCTTCGGGATTGATCTATAAAATGGCTCGGCCGCGGCATCGAGTTTGTATTCGCTACTTACGATTCAATCAATGTAAAGCTTGTAACCTATTTATGTAAATAACTTTAAAAAGCGCGATAGACGATTTATTTTACATTTTATCACACTAGATTACTCCACATTCTTTCGCGTACAGCTTTACATGGCTTTAAAAGATAATGGTATGCTAATGTCCATGAATAGATGTTTCTTCACCGGAGTCGTTAGTGCGAAACAAAAAAAAAAATATTAAAAATTGTTTATGTATTGTAAAAGTTTACATGACCACACAAAAAAGTCCACGTATATGGTGCTCATTAATCGCTTGCATATCTATATATATATCTTAAGTACCTACAGAGGTATAAAATGCATATAATTATTGGGTTAAAAAGAAAGAAGACCACAAACTTACGTTCGTAATCCAATAATAAGCGGCTAAGTATGTACAGGTGCGAAGCTTGTTTAATTGGACGTAGAAGACGCGTTTTGAATATCAACGACATAGTTACGTACAATTAGGGATTTTCTAACACGGTCGGACCCCATAAGGGTCTTCCTCATTAGGCGGTTACACGGTTGCGGTCGGCGCATCGTAGTCCAGCGCCCTACACGCCCGCCCTACTAAATATTCATCAGCTGGCAAATTGTAAAGAATCGCTTTTATGGTAAAATTTAATATTGAGCACCGGTAAAATTTATTGTGTGGGGCATGCCGTATAGGGGCGTAACAATGTATTTACCAGATCTTGTTGACCTTGAACATCTAACTGTAAACAAGGTCTAAAATAAAAAATAAGCGATGGATTCCAGTACCGTTTGCAAGATATGAAAATATACGCGCTAAAAAAAGATTCAGTGATTAAACTTTATACGCATGAGACGCTTCCATTCAGTTATAAATAAAAATGGCTAGCACGAGAAGCCTCGTCCCGTAAAATTGCGAAGCGAGGGCTGTTGCTTGGAGCGATTTATCACTTGGCAGATCGAGCGTGGGGCATTGTGGACGTCAGCGGTGTGGAGCGAGACAGGGAGATTCGTAAAGAAGTGAACTTAAAAGACTGCGTAGTCGCGAGGGTTTTACGGTCGGTCGCAAGGACGCTGCGCAAGGACGCCGAGTGTCGTTAGCCTGTTGCTATCAGTGCACCATGTATTTTACTTTGTATTGCTTTCCGGGTCTATAAAACTTAAATTAATTTAAAGTTCTATAATTTTTGTTCTAATTTATTGATGGAATAAATAAACTTCTTGCTGCTGTAATTTAGGTATAGTAAGAGGCGTGCTAGCTTTTAAATAACTCTTGTCTATACGCCTATGAGGATGTAAATAACAATATTACACTAAGATATTAGCATAACTGGTTTCGCGCGTGATGCGATAACTTTATGAACTCCAATAGCATCAGAAGAACAAGTAGACATTGAGAGGTTTAATTTGAAATATCCAATTCGTACAATCAAATTGCCAGTAAATTAATGATTTATTCAGATTAAAATTTTCAATTCGCGGGAGTATTGATTAATCTAATAAATATAATAATAATAATAAACATTTTGTTGTTCAAGTTTTGTAAAAACTAATTTGATTTCACCGAAGACGTTTAAACAACAATTGCTATGCCTCCGCGATAAAACGATTAACAATAAAACCAAAAACTCAAACAAACTAACTCTAATTGCTATCTCGTGTAAAACTAAACAGTCTATTGCATTGTCACGAGGCTATAATAAAACAGTTTGAATAATATGAAAATAAAGACTTAAGCGATAATAATTCATTCCCATTCAATCTTTAGTCGTTGTGTTGTAAATGTGCCGTTAACAATAAAACAAAAGTCCATGGAAGGGTGCAATGCTTTCAAATATGCAACCGGAGTGCACTTGCCGGTGAGTCCAGCACGGGAGTCGGTGTCTAAATAAAGTCTTGGCCACAGGTTCCATAACTCTAAGCTCCCGGCGCCTGATATAAATTGGTTCGATTATAAAGCGACAAGTTTACTTGCGCTCTAGTTGGTCGCTACCAGCGACTCACCATTTCAGTATGCAATCTAAAACGTAACAGCCATGTTTGGTTTCTTGTGGACTTGTTCGGTTATCTTATCTTTTAGAATCAATACCCAATGGCGAAATTTTCATTGTGTTACGTAGGACTTAAGTATTAAAAGCATACTTTGTGGTATGCTTTTAATGAATTCACTTTTAGTTTAATAACTTAAAATTTATATGTGAATTGTTTTATTATAATCCGACTTTAATCTGTTGTATGCCTTCTTGTTAAGTTATTTAAATGATGAAGTAGTTTAGTTTAATTTATAAGACATGTTTATTATATTGACCTCCATCAAAAAGTATTTAAGCTTTGCATTTTAAACCTTATATATAAAATTCTCGTGTCACAATTTTCGTTCCCGTACTCCTCCGAAACGGCTTGACCGATTCTCATGAAATTTTGTGAGCATATTGAGTAGGTCTGAGAATCGGCCAACATCTATTTTTCATACCCCTTAGTGATAAGGGTTGTCCACCAACCCCTATAATGTGGCAAAACAACGTTTGCTGGGTCAGCTAGTTATATATATTTTTTAATTTTGAGAGATATTAAAGATATTAAAATTCTTAAATATCCAGTAGGTTAGTTTTGTTTTTTTTTTTTTAAATACAACTTTAGACGCAATGGGTCGAAAACCAATTATATAAGTAAAGAGCAACAAATTCTTCAATTAAATAGATCACAATTCAGGGTATTTTTACTTTTTACTTTGGAAGTTTGTGACTAGCCTCAAACGTGAGCACGTATCTTTGCTTGAGGACCCGAGCTAGTACGTTTTTTTAGCTTTAGTAAGCTTTTTACGATAAAGTTCGGAGTAAGTAGCTACCCAGGTTTTTTCAATATATCTATATACGCAACCATAAATAATTGTTGTATTTTTTATCACAATCGTTTGACCACAATCTACCGTCAATTACAATTTACTGACACGCCCGCGCCGGTTGTTACATTGGTAAAAGAGTGAAACGTCCAAATATTATAAATAGATATTTTATGAGTAATATTTAATCCCGGTTATCCATCTATTTTCACTAGAATAATTTACACATATCAGCAGAGCTATGTGCACCAGTCAGTACATAAAAGCTAGATGACTCAGACGTTTCATGTGGCAACTTGGCTTACTTTGTCATCCATAATTTATAAATTCATATCGTTTAGTAATAATTGACTCTTGCGCAGGCGCACATTATTGTCGACGACAAGCTATCATCGTTACTACTTGTTTTATCATACCCTCGACTGTTAATATGGGAGAACATCAGAATAAGAATATGCATTAATTTATTAAACAGATACTTATCACAGAAAATTCCTGTTTAATGTGTTTAATTATGTATTATTATTCAGATGAGGTTACATGTCGAAGATATTGTGTTAATGTGATCTCTAAATTAAGATGCAGGAGATGTAACTAAGATACTTAACTGTAGTTAGTAGTTAAAAGTATAAAGTATTTCTTAAGACCAACTAAATAGGGAATGAAAGGAAGATTGACAGTTTATATTTACAGTTTTATCTATTTTTAATACAAGAATAAAAAAAAGAGAATACAAAAAAAACAATTCTTGTTTACAATAACAGCTATAGACATACTAAATAATGCACAGAAACAGTTCGATGAAAATTGTATATGCATGTAGCTACATTTGTAATCAAGTTTACCAAAGATATTGACCTCAGTTAGAGGTGGATGACAGATGATCGATGATAGAAATAAAGGCTTACTTAATTGATATGTATGATGGCGCTTCGACCAATCACCAGGAGTAAAATGGCGATTAAAATCTAGTGCGTTAGTGAAATGATATTAACTAATTATAACTGATTTATTAGCTAATTCGAGAACGTGATTGATTAAATTTTTATTCACATTATTCTGAGCTACAAGAATAAATCTGAATCCTGCTTCCGGTAAACAACAAATTTATATGTGTCGTACGAACAAATTTGTAGATGTTTTTAATGTAATATATGATAGGGAAATACTCTATCAATGAATGAAAGGAGTCGGAATTAAATAAATGAGAATCAGAATCAAATGTATGAGATATAAATCGGTAAAAATACAAAGCATATCGATCGATACAAGTAAAAGTGTGGCGCCCGATCGACAGGTATCTAATATTTTTATTTGTAAAGATGAGTGCTGACTGAGAAAAGTATACTTTTTGTACTTTTTGCGCCCCAGCGAGCCATGCAAATGGTATTTAACGCATCACAGCATGAGGTCTCAGACAAGTCGTAGATTAACGAGCTTCCACCGATAAAAATTCAAAAGATGTATAT
Source organism: Craniophora ligustri (assembly GCA_905163465.1). Classification (NCBI taxonomy): domain Eukaryota; kingdom Metazoa; phylum Arthropoda; class Insecta; order Lepidoptera; family Noctuidae; genus Craniophora; species Craniophora ligustri. The sequence continues at coordinate 7,172,355 of LR990965.1, read as the reverse complement.
TATTTAAATGTAGAGCGTACTCATTACTGACGGCTTTCAGCTCCAGTTCTCAATATCAATGAGTTGTTACGTACAACACTTCTGTATTAATACCAGGCGCACGGCTTTGTTTGCGTCCAGTTGTTTTGGTGTCTTTGACCGTGATGATCTCTACAGTTAGACAATGAGAGTAATGGCATTTTTTGTCCAATGAATAATGGCAGGCTTATTTGACTTAGTGGTAAGTGAGTAGGATGTTAGAGGTTTTGAGGATAAGATGACCGATAACGGAGTCGGGCGCTACAGCAACAAGTTACTCATTAAGTTATTCAATGTAGGAATCAATCGTTGCACGGATTTCCATTGGCGAATTAATTCGGTGGACGCGAGATCGAGTAACGGTGCCGGCGTGCCATTGACATTCGTCAGCGGTGGACGTAGTGGCCGTCACAGTTCGTTGTTCGAGCACCGCCCCCAGACGCGACGGTCGCACTCGTCACCTTGACCACGGCTTATGCGTTCGGTACTCATACGATAATTATCGTACGCAGAATGCACGCGTCATTTTTATAAGATAATATATGTAAGAAATACGGTACCTACATTCCAAAAATTAATGCTCGTGTAACAAATTTAAATTTATATATATTTAGGCACATTTCTTTTGTTACAAGTTGATTAATATTATATTTTGAAAGGCTGGCTAAAACATAATTCGATTGATGCACGCCGTTTTTGATGTGGTCTGGCAGTGTCGAACTAACGTTTCATTAAATAACTAAACCGCACGGCTTCCCAGTAATGAATGAGTCGACGTTCTACCACCAAGTTCGGTTAGCAGTTTTTTGCTCACTGCTCTCCTTATACTAGATTGATTTCTATTATTACCTGCCATTGAACTGTGAACACTATCGAAATGAAATAATTGGCACCTGGACAAAATACGATACATCAAAAAGATATGCACCTACTTTCTCAAGAATAGCTTTAATATAATTATTAGAATGAGTCCGAATATTTTCGAAAGCCATAAATATGTAAATTATCAAACAATAAAGAAATTTCAATCGCGATAAACCAATTTTTGTGTTTTCTATAAATAATGCATAATTTTTCGCCACTCCTTGCAGCCATATTATAATAGATTATTATAATGAAAACATAACGTTATTTTTGAGTTCCGTATGTAAACATAAAAGTTAATGAAAGCACTCGATACCACTCTTCTTGGACATCATTTGTTTATGGTCTGTGACTAAAATATAAAACGAAGCTTAATTTTATTCGGTTTCACGAGGTTAAATTATTGTCGTGGTATAATGAAGTGAGTAATGATGTTTGAAACACAATAGTTCAAGAGATCTTTATAAAATAATCATGTTTAAAATGATTACGACGGCTACACTATTTACAAGTGCTCATATTACATTCGGCTAGTTTTTTGCACATCGGTGGCGACACTGGCGACAAAGCTAGCTGTACATTAAATGGCTGCAGACATACGCCAAGTGTAGTCTATTTCAGTTAAACCATTTACGCACCTGTGCCCATACTTACATTTGTACCTATTGCACTTTTCGGCATTGAAATTAATTCTCCAACCAATATGTAAATCGCTGCTTTTTTGTTAAACCATAACAAAATCATGTTTAGAAGAAAAAGTATTTGTATAATAGTTATGAGGAAAATTCTTATTAAAATTAGATAGCGGCAAGAGGTTTTTAATAATATTCGGTATTGTATAAGATCGAGATCGATATATAACTACACGAATTTCTTAAAAAAATGCCTTGTGATGCTCATATTTTCATATTTGAAGCTGTTAATAAAACTTAGCAAATCCGCCAATCGAAGCAAAGTGCTCCATAATATTTAACTAAGGTATAACTGCAGGCTTTGTGAACGGATGGACTCAGGATGTGGGACTAGTTTACAAGCACTACAACAGCCCACTTCCTTAATTGAGTCTTTCAACTTAGGTCAGATGATAAGCTACCCATACATAGGTATGATTTTCTTTATTCTATTTAATGAATCAAGAAATATGGAGAGAAAACTAAAGGTTATCGCAGATTCATTAGTATTTGCTATCAGAATATTAACAATAACCGTTAATAGGCAATTCAGTATCTTTCATTGGTGAAATGTCGAAGCTAATATGGCGACTTTTATTATTATTGCCTTGGTGTATATGGCTAATAATTTGAATATTTATACGAAGTAGAAATTTTAGCTTTTATCTTTAGATTAAGGATTAATTGAGAGGATACTTAAAGCTACTCGTTAACCTGCTATGTAAAGGAAACAAAGTAAGCCGAATCACCTGTATATGTCCGTTGATTGTAATGTTAATATTAAAACTGAAGGTAATGCTGCGATCGTAAATATCAAATGACTTGCAAATTAATTAGGTAGGTATATCGGGTTGTAGCTTACGAACAAGTTTGCATATTGATAGCTTGCCCCAGTTTAATTTAAAAATACGAATACCAATATGGGAATCTCTCGTATTGGTATAACGGATAGCGGTCGTTTGTTTCGTTCTATCTAAACAATTTGCATTGACGATGGATCGTTTGTTTTGTAAAGCGTGATTATAACACATCAATGACGGTAACGTGTTAAACAAATATAAACAAGAAGTTAAAACACCATTTATATAACATTTAACGGTGTGTCGATTTCTTGCATTTCGTGTTAAAAGCTGGAAGTACATACAGCTTTTAAAAATACATTTATTATAGATATGAGATTTTTAACATGCTTTTGATCGGCATTTTTTGCATTAATTAATTTTATCTTTTGCTTAAAAACTCCAAAAGCTTTTATGTATGTACCTATATCTCAAATTCCGATCAATTTGTGTTTTAAAATATTGAAAGCTCTTATAGTGACTGTAATGATTAACATCGCTCAATATATTTAATTGACAAGTCAACGAACGACTTCCTTAAAAATTAGCTAACTGCTTAAAACAATTGGATTGATTTTGTAAATGACTCATAAAGTTGTTTGTGAACGTAAAGTGCGGCGGTCGGACGACATCTCAAGCTTTCTTTTATTTCGGTGCCATGTTGAGGAGTGGCCGGATTAGTGTCGACACTCGGACATTGGCACCATTTTCACACAAGCGAAGTTCCTTCGATTCAAACCCCAAATAAGGCAAGAGACTTAAAAATATATGTGATTTGATGAAGGTTGTATGAGATAAAAAAAGGAATCCATGAATACGCAAGGTGATGAACAGGCTTACGTTGATACTGGCAATAAGTATCCTCTAACTACTATCAGTGGCTGTATTCTGCATTCGTACAAACTTACGGTAATTTCCGTAAGTAGGCAAGTATATGTCGAGAGTTTTGTAGAATGTTAGGTTACACGACGTGTGAAGGCTTATTTTATATCAACAAGATTTATAACGAGTAAAAAGTGGGTGATGTGGAAGGCAGCCTTGGCGCTCTACATCTTGTTCCGCGAACCACCTGCACTCGCATCGTCTGCGTGTACAAGAAAATGACCTGTGAAAAATGGAAAGTGGAGTGAATTTGTCTAGCTCAGTGTGTTAGTGTCCGAAGTATAACGGTGCGCGTTACTCAGATAAAGGCCTGTGTACACCCGAAGGAAATGATACACTCCAATTTAATATAGCGTGAGAATCGCAATTACCCGTTAATATAGCACACTGGATAGTATCTCTCTGGCTATAATCGTGACAAACTATTAACCGCGCAGTTGAGTTCCGACGTTATTATTACAGCGTTTAAATGGCGTAATTAATTTGTACATGTGATGTCACGCACGCTGTGACTTAATGTAAGAAGTTAATGCTTATTTCGTAATAGTCTTACTTAACTAGAAACCCGAGTTATTTCGAAGAATATACCGTAGATTTAAACTAAACTCAGTTGAAATACGGTATTTTGTAAGTTTGAAATATTTATAGGTAAAGTAAACCTTTAAGCTTAGTTATTTTAATCTGCTACAGAGTTCAAGATCAAGTTTATACGTGTATAATGCAATTCAATACCAAAAAACGATAATCAAATATTCAAAAATGAAAAAAAAAAGCAGACTTACGAGAAAGTATTGTGGGATAATATTGTACCAGTCGATCGGGACTTAACTGCTCCAGGAACGTTTAACTTACCTGAAAAAAAGACATAAATGAATATGATACCGTAAAAGATGCACATTATTAGCTATAAAATGATAAATTTATGAAGGCCGATGGAGGGATTAAATTTAAACGTATGGAGTGGAAGTCTTTGGTACGAAGCGCACAATATACGTAATATGTCTACGAAAACACGTTATTTTTTCTAATCATCTATGAAAAAAACTTTACACAGGTAATCTTTAAGACTTTGTTTAGGAGAAAATATTTAATAAAAGTAAAATACTTAGTAACACTCTAAGATGTATATGATTTATTGGAAGGAGGTTTTTTTTTGAGGAGGAATTGGCCTCTGTATATTGCATAAAAATGTAATATACAGAGGTCAATTTATATTATTTATTTTATTTTTGCTGTGCCAAGCAACCATGTGAAATGAACATAAACTGTTGTTTTTAAAATACGGAAAGATAAAATAAATTGAGACTGTTAACAAGTCCTAACGAACCTTCGTTAGGATTCTTTTTGCAGTCCGGTCTAAAGAAAATAGATATTTTTGTAATAAGTAGTTTGTGGCGCGGAAATAAAGCACGGCATTCAGTGTCCGCTTGATATATGGCTTGCATATGGTAATTCAGCTTCATGCCTCAAGTTACAAAGCATGCAAATGCCGCGCGGGGTTTCTATTCGCCCGTGTTGAAATTAATGTGAAATTATTCCTCAACACCACTAATTAATTCCTATACTTAAGCTGCGACTAATATCCGCCGCTTTAATTTCAACTCTAAAGCAATATGCCGTTAAAATGTTTTAACTGCCAATTGGAGATACGTCTTAGCTCGTAAAGCTTAGTTCGTCTTCCTGTCGTTTATTAAACATTCAGTTCCTACTGTTTGAATAACAACCGTAGAAGTAGTAAACAGGACAACCGTAGGGCATTCATTAAATTTATAACGACTAATCTTCAAAGCGTGGTACATATTTTAGAATAGTATCACTAACAAGCAGCGCTATGTGATGACAGTATATCTTTGAGTGCAATAATAAGCTTCAGAAATTAAGTCGAAATTAGAAAGAGACGAGTGATTGTTAGAATTGAAATTTGATATAACAGTTGTACACACAAAAAAGAGCAATACTTTTCAGTATCCAGCGGGGAAAATCAGTTTTGCACACATGTCGAGACAGTTAGCACGCGCGACCCCAATCGTGATACGAATATCACCATCGTCGATATCTATCGGCAAATATTATACCTAACAAGTTGACAATGGTCGTAAAATAAGAATGGGCGCAATAATAATATGTGCATTTAAACTGTGGCCGACTCTCATATTATTATTGCGATTTTCACGGTACATTAGATCTTCTAAAAATAAATGGTTGCATTATTTACATCGGTTTACGATATGGCACAAATAACAGACAATATTTATTGACTTGAAACGATTGTTCTCTCTAATACTAACTTAACAACGTTGGCGGAAAACAAAGCTTTGCTTTAGCAAACAAGAAAATTGGATTTATTTAACTAAGTAGGTTAGCAATGAACATTAAGAAATATGAATAATATGAATAAATTAAAAATAATAATTAATATTTTTGGACATTACGACACAGCGTCCGAGCTAAGCAAAAATGCTTGTGTAACCACAATAAGCCCCCAATCGCAAAAATATAAGTTTAAAAATACACTTCTATATAAATGTATCCATACGTCCTTACCCTAAAAGGACTTGAGCACTTATTATCTGGTATAATATGAAATTTTATAGCACATATCAGCTTTCAAGTGTACTAAAATAATATGTTGCACGATTATTTAATGTGTACAATAAAGTCAGGCACTAGCATTAAGTTTAAAACAAACAAAGTGGCGAGGAGTGTTCCATCCTAACCCCAGCTGGCTAATTATAGGTGTAATAGTTTAGCTTTTGACTCTAAGATTTACAACCCTGCTTCCGAGTAGGCCGTAGACGGCGGGGCCTTTGTAAACCGAAATCATGTCTTTATATTTTACTCGCTACTTTGCTGTCTTTAGTACCTAATAATATGTGCGTTAATTGCTATCATAAAATTGTTTGATTCGGCTTAGGAAACGAGATCTTGATTAGATAAAGTTTATTGATGTGTCAGAGCAAGCATTTTATTAAATGCAATGAATACAGAGAAATATAGATTGTAATATTTGTGATAAATTTGTTATTCATCGCTATAATGTGCATTAATGTTGTATGAATAGATTGTGTAAATAATAAATAATGCTTTTTTTAAATATTACCGTGTCGTTCACATTCATTCCAAATAGTAGGGAGCTATGATGTACGGGTATTATTAGTAATCATACATTTTATTGAATACAACAAATAACTAACAAATATTTTTGGTACCTACTTTTGTAAATATTCATTCCACTAAAACGTATTAATATTTTAAGTGACGGAAAACAACTTGACTTGACAGTAGACCATTTTGCATTAAACAAAAGTGCAAAATGAAATTTATAGCTTTAAAGCTTATGATTATGCATTAAAGCATTTGGATGCATTGTGTCAGATGTCGGAAGATATTTATTATAATTATTCATAGGGTTAGTAGTACATATAGGTATAATGAAAGTAGTAGTATAAACTTACGGGAAAATGAGTCAAACAACAACAATTACAATTGACAGGAACATAACGCTGGTTTTTGCAGCCGGCGTTTTCCCGTGAGGACCGGTCTCGGGCAAAAGCTATTATGAAAGACAACTGAAGTAATTATGTAAGATATTAAATAAAATGCAAGCATTTCAAAGCTTTTGTGTCGGTAATTTTTATAATCTGCGAGCCGTTTTAATCATTTTCTCTGATGAGGTGAGGTTTGCACAGGAAGCTATAACTTTAAAATGTGATTGAAATTTATTCGATTTCCAGAAACTCATTTATACGTGATTTCTTTGTGTAAAACAAACAGTTCATGATATCTACTGTTACTTCTTTTTCAAACGTAGATATGAACAAAATCTCACAATCACAAAGTGACTATTTAGTTACCTACAGGCTATGGAAACGTTTGTCATATATGGGGACTGAACGCACGAATCGGTCACTTAGCCATTGCGCCCTTCGTGATCATAGAACTTTTTATTACCTTCCTGCTAAAAATATTTAACGGTAACACTAATTTAGATATTTATTCATTGGTTTTGGTTTTAAGTAAAATAAACTTTGCAAAAAGCGTACAAAACGTTGTTAGTTTATGACCACAGATCTAATAAAGTAATTTTAATAGCCGATAATACCATCCATTGCAATTAGGTGTAATAAATGTGGCCACTCTTTTACTGTTGAGAACTTTTTATTAACCACAACATTACACTGAGGAGTTTACTTTGCTTGTTTGAATGGAACAACCAACAGTGGAGAGGAAAATAAGTATAAAACTTCATACTCAATCTGATTCTCAATTTTAATATCAATTAAACTTTTGTAAATCGATTAGAGAAATGTACTTAACTAACTAATTCGTAATCAAGTATCAATTCATCATAAATAAACAAGTAATTATGTCCGGCACGGACAGAACAAGATTGATGTGTTCATCAGTTAATATCATGTTTCGAATTCAAACACCTCTCGAAGATAAAAAAAGATTTAATATGGACTTCTAAAAGTAATATTTCAAAGGTATATTTATAATTAATTAGCTTTCAAAGAAATGTATTCCATTTCGTTCAACAGGTATATATGATTACAGATAAAAATATATGTTCTATATTTCGCATCGTATACTTTAGAGCCTAGAATATTTCCTGGTCTATAAAGTAATAAAAAATCCGCGTCTGTTGATTAAGATCGGGCTCGGCGTAATCTTGGATCGTGTGAAAACAGATCCATCAAGGAAAGGTATCTGCATAAATTAAAAAATAAATGAGTACAAGAAAAAGCTGAGGAGGAGACATGAGGCTGAGTATGAGTTTCATAAATATCGATTTTCTGTCAAGTAAAGACTTCTGTCAGACCGCAAAACCAGAAACTGATGTAAATGTTTAAAACAAATACAGAAAGTAAAACTCGATGAACGTTATGGGAAAATGTTTTTAGACAATACAACTTTGTCACTTATGCGAAAGATATATCAAGGAAAGACAGTGTTTTCATACAATATTTGTATATACGTGATGTTTTTTCAGTAAATATTTAGGACATCAAGTACACAAAATAAGCAAGTAAAATATTGCACGGCGATGTTAAAACAGTTATGTCATGAGGAATTCCACGTTTTCATGATTCTTCGACGCTAAGCTTAAGAGCCAGTGTTCAATAGGAACAAATATGTTGCAACTTTGTTGAGCTACATAATGACGTTGAGACTCTGCAAGGAGGATGTAACAATTCCCGCATTACAACCCTGTATAGCGTACAGCTCAATAGGGACACTTAATTTTACTCTACAAAACTGCTAGGTTGTTAGTTATGATTATAAAGCCGTAACGTTTACATTGTAATCAGAAGTTAATCCAGCCGGTTTGCGTGCGATGCAATTTATATATTATATACATAAGAGCGTGTCTAATCTCACCCATAGATTTTGCGACTATATTTTAGAACGATTGTTGATAATGAATAATACCCGGATTATAAAGTCAGCTTTAGACAAAGAAGAGTTATGATAAATATACCAATATAAATAATCATCATTGGTCATAGAAGAAAAGAAAGATCAAATGATAATACTATAACTATTGGAGATGAAAGAAATAAAATATAATAGCTATATATGTAGAAGGAGACAACACAGAAAGCGTGGATATAATATGGCTAGTTTTAAAATATTATTTTATAAATTCTTTGAGACAAGTTTTAGATAATTCTAAGCCGTAAATAAGAATAAGCGAATAGCGGTATAAGATGGAGTTTCCGTATTATTTAACTATATATTTTTTTATTTTAAATGTTAAATGTCGTTAAATGAGTTATATTGGTAAGTTGAAATAATAAATTAAATGTCTAGCTTTTAGATAAAGCTTTTTTGAAATCCAATTAATTATATCCAGCCAAAGCCAGAAACTTTAAATAACAATGATATTGATGATTTTATAATTAAGTAGGTAGATATTATCACAATTATTGCGATTCGACAATAGCACTTAACTGTACTACAGATTACTATAATTTTATTTATTATTTATTTATTTATAAGAATATAATGAGATAGACATTTTACTCATTGTTGACCATTCCGATCTAAACGATTAACGTGGAAAGTTATTAGGTGCCTAAATAGATTGTCACATAAATAGATGATAACTGTCTGCATACATAAACATAAAACCGCTATCAATTTACATATATGTATAAATTAATGATAAATAATTTTAATTTTACTTTGATATTGACATGTTTGGCCCAGTGTTTAAGCGGTGGGCTTTTAGGTCACGGCTAGCGAGTTCGTTTCCTATAAGGTTGAGAAATCGTGAACCTGTGGATGAGTATTTAATAGATATTCACTGAGACTCAGAGAAAAAACTAAAAACTACTATAAAAACATAATTAGAAACACAAAATTCTGAAAGAAATATATAAACCCTTTTTTATTCGGATTTTGTGTTCGCCTTTACACTTACAATAAAAGAGAAAATATAATTGACCATATTTTGATAAACAAAACATTCTGTTAAATTCAATAGCAATATGAGAAAGTAATTCTAGTAAATTTAATTAATAGCTTATTGCATCGTATTCAGTGAACAGTCTTCGCAAGGTGTATAGGATAAGCAATTTTAAATCTTAATTTTAGAACTCTTTAGTAACTCTTAGCAACTCAAAACTTTAATTTATATACCCCGCATAAAGTTCTAAAATGGTTTTAATATAATGAGAAATTTAACACAAGCTATATTGTAATTTATTTCAGATTTCATATATCTTATTATGCCGACTACTATCTCTGTCATTCCTCGACGGCTATATAAAACTTGATTAAAGCAAGCGGTGAGTTTAAATGTTTTCAATAGCACCCAGAGAAATAATAAGGGAATAAAACGGAGAGTAACACATTAGTACTGCAATGGACATTGTACAAGCGTGTATAATGAAATAGTGAGCTGAAGGCACAAAGCAAATGGGGCCAATGTTCGCGGTATAGAGATGAAATGTCTAACACATCAAACGATTTAATTGCCGATCAATCACCATAGAACTTTTAGTCCAAGCCTAAAATCGATATTGCGATCAAAATTCAATGTAATGTAATGTAATGCATTTTGTATTCATATATATCTCCTGTCACGGTGTTTGTGGTAGGGTAGGTATGAGAATATGTCAAGAAGTATTTTTCACCCTTTCTACCCATAAAAAAGAGGGGAGGCGGTTGTTATATGGTAGAGCAACGTTTGCCAGGTCTTAATTAATGAATACGTTATGAATTTTATGGCAAATCTACCTAATATGGTAGATATTCCGGGATATTCATCGATATAATGCAAGAATTACTTTCTGATAGCGACTAGTGGACTTCAACAAGACGCACGTACGCATAAAAAGCACTAATTAACTGGGGTGTAACTAATAATAAAATATAATTAATAATGTATTTAAAAACATTTTTAGCATGGCGTAAAATTTACCGTTTCGTTTACGAGCTAATAGATAAAACCTGTGATGTAATACAATATTATTTTCTGCTTAGGCAGGCACATCGTGTAGCAGGCTGATAAATTTAATGACTATTTCGCTTTTAAAGGCTTTGATTGTCAGTAGAATTTATGTCTGTATTTTTATTTAATTCGAGCTAGTTACGTACTCTGAGTGCAACAAAAAGTCAGTAGGTAATCGAAACGACTTTCTCAAGGTTTTAAGTTCATGATATGGAACTAACGAACGTCTAGACGTCTTTTATTTCAGTTTATTTAATAAGGGTAACCCCATATATTATCTTATATATGTAAAAAAATCTCGTGTTACAGTTTTTGTCGCTGAAATCCTCCGAAACGGTTACACGGATTATTATGAAATTTTGTATGTGTATTTGGTAGGTCTGAGATTCGGTCGTAGGCTATTTTTTATACCCACATATAGGTAAAATTGTCAAAATCTTTTTTTTGTACTTTTTTTTTATTTGGCATTAAAATATATAAGTATTTTAATGCCAAATAAAAAAAAAGTCTAAATTTTCACTCTTCTACAACCAACCCCTATAATGTGGCAAAACAACGTTTGCTAGGTCAGCTAGTAACCTATAAAATCTGAAATATATAATGATACATACATACCATCACGCTTGTCGTTCCCGAAGTGTTATGCAGAGGTGTACTAATACGTACCTACACCCACATTTCGCCGTAATGTTTTTAGGTCCCATGTAATAGGGGGCGAGCCTATAGCCATCAACCAGGCACGAATCCAAACTCCGAGCTGCTACTGAGAAATTCATAGAAAAAGCCCAATAAAACTGCTCGAACTGGGAATCGAACCCAGGACCTCTTGCTCGGCAGTCGCACTGTACGACCAATGAGGCAGTTGATAATGAGGTTCCGGTATAAAGTAAAGCTTTATATACACTGCATATTTATTTATAGCCGTTGTTAATTATTTCAAGTTACATATCTAACATGTAAAATTGCATATCGTAATAAACAATAAGATACGTATCATCGGCCAATAAATGAGTGAGTAGCATTATATCCCGGAGCGTAATAGGCACTCAACACGGGAAATATGTGAAGCATAACAAACTACAGATAGCTCTTGGGAACATTCTTTTATGATGTAATAATTGACAAAGAGGAAACTTGGTTAGTTGATGTGAAACCATGATGAATCGACGGCACTAATGAAGACTGTAAACCTACGATTACGGTAATAATTACTATAAAAAGAGTAGACCGACATTAAAAATACAAAAAATATGTGTTCGCTGTCAAGTAAAGTTGTTTCTAGTTCATTATTATATCCTATTTACTTGACATTCATTTTAAAATTTTACTATATGTGTTGTATATATTTTTATTTATTTTATATTTTTTGTGGCTATAGTCTAACTATTACTACATGCTTAATTTTTGATTACTTTTAAACTAGCTGCCTACCTTTCAATACATAATTCAGCATTAAAATCTGTGAGTGAACGAAAAATAACCCCCATTTTCCCTCCTTGCTGTCCATTTACTTTGTGATCTATAAACTAAATGAACATCCTGCGCATCTTTAACAAAAGTGAGGCTTGATTTGAGATAGTCATAACCTAACCATAATTGAATCACTACATATTTCTTATATGGTTTGCAGAGAACATGTGTTCCTGCCTCTTCATTTTATTAATTACGATTTATTATTACTAAGAAATATGTATATGTAAAAATAAATAATTTTATTTTTAGTCTAATATTTGGTGACTGTAACTTTTGTGCATAATAGAAAATTGTAGCGGTCAGGAACCGTAATAAAATAATTAGCTAAAGATCAGATAATATGGCTTGAATATAATAACTCATCAATTAATAGAACGCAATCACCTGACCACACTATACGTACGCATCGTAAAAGATGCCGAATGACGAATAACTCGTGACGTGATCTTGTCTCTATCAAAATATGCAACACTAATTCGCTTAGTACTTAATATCTTGATTACGCTGATTTGTGTTATCTGCAAAATGATCTAAATAATATGTTTTAAACAAGTTTGTGACAAAAGTAGGCTTACATTGATGTATTGGTTGGTATAATTATGAGATAGTGTGGGTGTGAAGTTGCTACTAAAGCTACTATGCCGGTTATGGCCATATTTGAAAAAGGCTGACGTCGACATTTTGTAGGACCTTGATTTTAAAACTAAGTCCTATAAATATGTAAAGAATAGTACAATGATTGAAAGCGTAGTTGAGAAATATTTGAGGTATTATTTTCCGAGTTTAGACCAAGTACTTTTACATGCCCATACATTAACCAGCAAGTACTTTTATTTATTTCCAGAACCAAATTATATTGAACATTCAATACAGTTTGATAACTAGCCCCGCCATCTGTAGAACTTGTTTCCTAAGCGTTAGCTATAGAATAGAAGGAAGTTTTATTTCAAACGTGTTTCAAACGTAGGACCATTATTTAACTTCAGCCTGGGCGGTGAGATGTCAGTGAATAGGCGTATTCCGTCTGCATCTATCTATATCTATAAATAGATTTAAATCAACCCCAACTCACATACAAACATATGTATAGAAATTTTGTGTTGCACAAACAACATACTTATTTTGTGCTTAATGGCTCCAATTTCTCTTAAGCAAGTCACGTGAAAGTGTTATTTAAAAAAAGAAATCAATGGCGCTGAAAATTCCAGTGAAAAGTAAATAAAAATAAAATAAACAATTTTCAAGATCAGACGTCTTAGAAAGCGGAGGTCGTCGACATAATCTTTTCTTTGGCACATGTCATTAGGCAAAACGTCTCAATTGTTCCATTTGAAAGCGAAATGCTTTTACATTTTCATTCACGTATGTGAAGATGAGAGTAAAACATTGAGCTATTTGAGTAACAATTGAACTCTTTATATGACTTATTCAACAAGCGTCGTTATAGGTCATAAAGCCACGGAGGTAAAGTGTTGTGAAATATGACGGTATCATTTAGTTTGTTCACCTGTCTCTATTGTGGAGCGGATAGTAATAAAATATGAGTATTGTAATGTTATCCAAACCAACCGTTTATAATACCACATATATCTTTTCAAATGAGTGTTTAGCGATGTGGGAATAAATGTAAGAAAGGTTTTATTGCTGCTTCAGTACCATTTTAATTAATAATTATAAATAATTATAATTGACTTCTTAAAACCAGTATTTATATTACCAAATATATAAAAAAATATCAGGTTCAGGTTTTAGTTTGTGTATCTAACTGTGGATGTAGGCTGTGGACTCAATTGAATTCTAATAGCTGTTTTGTATGTATAAAAAGAGTGATTTAAAAAGCATAAAGAAAAATTTACAGGGACTCATACAAAAAGAAAGTTTTACATTCACAATAACTTAATAATTTAAGGTAAAAAAATATTCGTTAACAATGTATCTATACTAATATTAAAAAGAGGAAAAGATTTATATTTTTGTATGTAAGTAACGAATAAACTCAAAAAGTAATGGGCCGATTTCGAAAATTCTTTCAGCATTAGAATGCATTATCCTCGAGTAACATAGGCTATATTCATTACCTATTAGAAAAAAATAGGGATCAAACAAAACCCCGGCCCGTCCCGGCTCCGCACGAACCCGGACGGGCCGTTAGTTTTAGATACCTTTATTTGTGTGAGTGAAAGATATCAACAAAACCGTAAGCATTTTTTCATAAATACTGTAACGCAGGATTTTCTTATGTACCGTTAACTAATATAAATGCTCACAAACACAAAAAAAAACAGACAAAGAATATTTTATTTTTTGCGCGAATCGAACCCCAGCTATATCTGATATCGAAGCTGATCATTTAGCTATAACGCCAACTATGCCGATAGGAAATGAAAATCGATTGCAGTCAACTATCGTCTACACGGACCTTTAGGATTAAATGAAAGTTGATCGTCTGCGATGTTAATGGTTAATGGATTAACCATTAGGATAGAGGAGTATCGACTTTCCTTTAACCAACTATGTTACTTAGGATTCTAGTATAATTAACTGACGCAAAATAATTCCAGTACCGTTTGCAAGTAATGAGTCCAGTGAGGCAACGTGTCTTTAAATTTCTTAGTGTGGAATCAGATCAAGTTTTGTTTAAATAATTATGCATTTTAGATCAGGCAATTGTTTGGTCTTCGTCTAATATATATATATATATATATATATATATATATATATATATATATATATATATATATATATATATATATATATATATGTTATATATTATATATTTTGTTATACAAGTTGCCTCACTGCACTCATTACTTGTGGACACATCAAATTATTATATATAAAAATGTTAGGTAGTTCTAGATGTAAGTAGCGATAATTGTTAAGATAAACTGAGCACATCTTTCGCCATCAATCTGCGTCATGTAGTTTGGAGAATTTAAGAAAATTGTATAATTTGTATGCCTTCTTGTCCCATAAGTAAAAAGTCCGCTTTCATAAATTTACTTACAGTATTGCTCGCGAGTAGGTAAAGTTATTTTATAAAATTTAGGCAGAGTATGGTGCACTATATAGGAAGAGTGTGAGATTTTACATATTTTGTGCCCAATTCATGGCATAAGC
The DNA here is from genome assembly GCA_905163465.1 of Craniophora ligustri. Classification (NCBI taxonomy): domain Eukaryota; kingdom Metazoa; phylum Arthropoda; class Insecta; order Lepidoptera; family Noctuidae; genus Craniophora; species Craniophora ligustri. Next base: position 7,157,029 of record LR990965.1, on the reverse strand, counting down.
AAGCTCATAGCATCCAAAACATAAACATATAATCAACATAACATCGAGCTGTTGGTGTGCAGCAGACCTCTTCGGGATTCACGCGTAATTTTTATTGATTGAATGAACAATCTGAGGTCACACTTTTTGGTCAATGCCGTTCGAAAAACATTTGGAAAATCTTTGATCTATAACATTTACCAAATTGAGGGCGAGCGGAAGTGAAGCTATGAGTACTTTTAAGTTTATACAATGTTCATCTGTATGTCTATCTTCTTAAAGCTAGCTTTTTTCCGGTGAATGCTCGACCGCGTGAGTTTACTCGCAGGTCTTTTGTAATAAGACACGCCAAGCATTTATGTTTTCACATGACTCTTATTCGTAGAAATGCAAACTAGTCTTTTAAACTTTAATCAGCACTAAAACTATTATCAAATGGCGCAATAATCTTGTACTTCGCTGACAATTCCAAAGACACGATGCATATAAATATGCTCCTGAACTAAGTATAGAAACGCAATCCAGATTACCGTTACGTTTCGGGGACCTTTGGCTATAGATAGTTGTGACCGAGTGATCCTTGCTTTGCTATTGATATCTATGAATAATAGATCTCGTGGCAACCGTGCTAGTAGCGTATTAACGGATTGTTTTAATCTGATGAGATTAAACACTCCACAGCATCTATAGCTGTACAAAGCTCATGTTTTTAGTAGATACTGTTTTGTTCTGTAGTATCGTAAGTTCATGATCCAGGGTAGAAATTCAGCCGAATTTTATGAAATATAATTTTCTTTCATATCGGGCACATTAAGATACCAGCTACACTTAAAACGAGAATCTGTTAATATCATGCAATCATGGATGAACAAACCGTGCGTTTGCTAATGGATGCACGCACGACTGTTGACTGGTACTGGACATTATGCAAAGTGGACTTGATAACTGCAATCATGAAATGAAAGCATGTCTTCATTGCAAAATTATCCCAAAATTCATGATAAAAGCGATAAGTTGATTTTATGATTGTGAAGCCAGTACCTATACTAAAATTACAACGTACTTAATATATGATATGAATACATCAAGCATCATTTGTTTACTTATTGCCTAATCAACGCTTTCTACACACCTTAAACACAATATGCCTTTTAAGATCGTTTATATAATATCGTTTTAGTTGAGTGTCATAAATTTCCCAATTTGTTAAAACGCTTATGATCAAACAGTAGTGTGAAAGATAAACATTATCAGCATTGTGTATGGGAAGCAGGATGGGGTCTGGCGGCGGGCGGCTGGCGGCGCGCACCGCCGGACCGCGGTGTCCGCGCGTCCGGCGACCGTCATCTCTCCCTTTCTCTCGAAACTATCGCTCTCTCTCTCCGTCCTTCGGCGGCTCGTTCCTCTTCTTCTTGCAAGGTTAAGGTTACGTCAGACGTGTTATGTTATAACCGTTGGGGCGCACTCTGGCAAGTTCAGTGTCTCGTCGAGAGTGGCCGCGACACTACTCGCGACCATCGTGCGCGCTCACCCCGAGGACTGTGCGACCGCCTGTGATATACGAACAGTGAAAAGTTCATGAACTGCGTGTTGAAATTTGTTTGAACTATAACTTCACGTGACGCTTACCTATCAACTATCCTCCCTGTAGCCCTTACAAGGTACGTCCCTAGTTATTTAAAAAAATATTTACTTTTAAAACTTATTTTTTAGAGAAAGTAGTTGATAATATTTTTCCGAGCTCGCACTCCTGGACACCTAAGTGGTCAGGTGATCCTGTTCAATAAACTGGTTTATTAAATATTTTATGGTGGATGTACACTAGGGTTAACGATACAACCGTAACTAGGTACTTTATAATTAAAACTATTAAAATATCTGTATAAAAAACTACTTAAAAGTTTTTTTTTTATTAATTATCTATTTTATATTAGTGCACATATTTGTCAGTATTGAAAAAGTAAATAAGTTCTGATATTTCCGTTTGGTATTTCTATTAAGGTACAAAAAATCTAAAAGCTTACTTGAATTTACGAACTAAGATAAAGCAACATAAATTTTAACCGCTTCCAGGAAACGTCTGTCGAGGAAAAATAAATCGATGATAACGTAGAAAAATGAGTAGTGTGTATGGCGTACCGTTAGGGTGTATTATAGGAAGGTTTTTACGCTCATGCGCGCGAGTTTGTCTTCAATCGTGTATAGTATCGATAAGCTCCGATGCGCATATAGCAATAATGGCACTGCGCTATATTTAGAGTTGCTTCGTTTGGCTCCCTTTGCGAGTAGATTTATCATTTACTCCACTGTTTTTTTAGTTCTAGCTATAATTTTTTACTAATTGCGTTTAATAAAATTATAAATAAAGAACAATACGGCTTCGTATAAAAGACATACTACTACGAGTTACGACCTGTTAAACTAAGGTTGTTCAGTACAATATCAAGGCTAATATTATACAAACTGGATGTCACAATAAATACTCACACACAACTTACCAACCACTAAAATCATTAGGGAAATATTTGCGGTCAAATTCACCTGCATGCAACAACTGAGTCGGAAAATGTGTTATGTGCCGCGGTCGACTCTAGTAAAAGACATCAACGGGAGACGCGGAAAAGGTGCAGTGGTTTTATAATTCTACTTAATATCTGGAGCGTACACTTAACTATATATTATTATCGCCATTGTAAAAATTGAAGTTTAACATTCATTCATAGCCGAATAAAATAATATTATTATTTCATACAATTTTTTTAATTTTGTGGCTGAAATAACTACCTACACACTGAAAAGTAAACCGACTATTTATAGTTTCTAATTAATCCTTGCATTGTGCTCGAACATTAATTACACTTAATTGCGCAAGGGTTTTGTTTCCAATATAAGTATTTAAAGGGTTTCTTCGAAGGCTGTGTAATAAATAGGTTTACAATTTAACGAACAGACGGTACTTACTTACATTGAGTTAATGTTATGTGCATAAGGTGTTTTAGTTCTGGCTAAATAATTGCTACAACTTAACAAACATTTTTTTTATGCTGAACACGAACATATTAAATGGTAATAGTAAATAACAAGTTAATAAATAGAATATTTAGCAAAATGCTCTACATAAAAATGCAAGAGCACAAAAGATTTTTCCCACGAAGAAGCATTATTAAGGTCCTAGCTACCTACGATATCTAGGTCCGCAATTGTACACGGAACAACTGGTAGCGTTGGTGAACCGCAAAAGTATAACAAACGATCCGGAGAGCACGACCGGGGTTCAGGTCATGTTGGTACCAGGGTACCAACTGGCTGGAATTGGATCACGAACCTACAAGTTATGACCCAACGGAAAACTCGAGATACTAAAGTTTGGCGGATTCCTTTAAGCACCAATTTTAAACCGCCCGTAGCAAACCAATAATTTCTTAATTCGCTGTGTGTGTTCGCGAATAAATTTGACGAGCAATTAAGTATAATTTAAATTGTTACAATATCGTATCTACGGACTTTAATTTACTTTTAACATTTTTTTAATATATGTTAGGTGTGTTAAAATGGGTTATTTAAAGGAAACAATTTTAAAATCAGTCATGGAATCTGTTTTTCCAGTTACCACAGACGATAGTTAAAATTATAATAGTTTTTTTTTGACATTAGAGGCGAATGACACCGTGAAGAAGACAGATACTGTCATCGTTTTGTTTTAGCCAAAATACCCTACTTTAAGATTGTTTCTATTTGCAGCAGTGAACAGATCCTATAATGCTAAAAAGAATACATTGATTAAGTTGTTGCAGTATTAATCAGAAAAGGGTTACTAATATACAGACAAAAGTTTAGAATTAAATTGTTTTGGGTAGTCGCTACAATATCAATATGTTCATATCAAACTAAAAAATGTTAAAATATATTTTTTTAAATAGTATGTCCTGGTGAACTGGGAATTGGGAAAATCTTTGTTCTTATTTCGTAGTTAGTTTTAAAAAGCTAGTAAGATGGTATTGATAAAACGGCTAACGTATAGTTAGTGGGTTTGTTAGCCATTCATGTGAATTTTAAGTTAATGACATTGCGGAGGTGGATCATGGACTATGCCCAAATACAAAACTGAGTTAGTCATAGAGTTTATATAAACTTTTTAGCGCAAATATTTCCTCAGATTAACTACATTAAAGGGAACAAAATCTTAAACGTTGTATGCATTCTGTTGACCCGATTGCGAGCTCTGAGATTACAATTAAGAGGGTCACGTGAGAACAGCGATCCACCGCGCGGTTCGTGACTGCGCGCGCACAACCCGGCGACACGCCATCAACACCGATTATTGGGCACAAGGCGATACCGCGTGCCGATTTCCTGATTATTTTGATATCATACTAAAGTTTATGGAGATATTATTAAACGATTTAAGACGAAAGCGCAATAATAATAAAGATATTTTAACTGACAAAGGATATGGGAAATAAAGGGTGCATAATATTCAGAAATAAACTCATAAAATGAATGAAGTTTTTTAGTTACGTAGTTATAACACCAATTAAATTTTTCAAGTGTTAACTAACCGTAGGAAATGGGTGATTGAAAATATTGAAATTAGTGTTTTTTTAACCGGATTTGTAATTAAATATTGGGACCTATCTACCTACCACAGTCGTTTATGTGCTGATAAAAATTGAGGCATTTCTATTAGTTTAAATGGTAAAATAAAGTTATATAGACCATGACTAACAAAAATATATTTAAACAATTTAGTGATATTTCGTGTGTAAATTAAAAGTATAAAAACTCTTATACAGCGATGTTTTTTATCAAAGTAATTACTATTCATACGCAATCTACGAACGGATTGACGCTGTCAGATTTTAAATACATACCGCAAGTATTTAACAAAATGAAATATCAAACTTAAAACGGCGGAATAATGAAGTTTATTTTTTTAGTAGTAGCTCCCGTATTGCACTGCAATGGTAGGGACCTCGAAGCTGGGTTGCTCCTATTTATAAAGTAACGTTTAAAGGGCGGTACTAGGCGGTCGTGCGCAGGGTCAGGATGGATTCCATCAGGCGTGCTTTCCATGAAGGATTTTAATTACGTCGTGTCGGGGTGAACGACCTGTGGCCGCGGTGCGGGTGCGTGGAGTTTTGACGGAACGGGCAGGTGTCCCGTAACTTAATTTGTTTTTATCTACTATAACCTAAGCTATTATTGATACTACTTTTCAAATCGATTTGAGTTATTGAAACTATTTTTAAATTATATCGAATCGCCGGTATAATCCGAGTAATATTTCTTTGTAAATGTAAAAAGTTAATAGGTTATCAGTGTATAAAAAGTAGCCGATTGAAGAAGTAACTGAACTCAATGATGTCATTTCTAAATTCTAAAATTTCACCTTAGTAAATATTATCTAAATATTTAAAAATAAATGTAACGTGTAACTGTAACTAAAACTTAGCAATGTCGTAAAATGTTGGTTGCAAAAAAGACTTTGTTTGTTTATGGCGAGATGAGTATGTAAATGAGGGAACCTGCGCCTGCGACTAACAATAGACGTGGGTGTGAGCGGTCGCCGTTGACTCATCCTCGACACGGATACCACGCCGCGCCGTATCCAAATATTGACACAAATATTGAATTAAGTGAAATTCGCAAACCAGTTTCCGCGTTCTTATTAAAAATTGAAACATTATGGCTTAGTCCACTTTATTTATGGGCACCTCGCAAAAAATGAGAGCAACGCTATCAGCCACTGAACATGAAAAATAACTAAATAAACCACACTGAAAATTTAAAAGTACCGTTGTTCGAGGTTCGCGGTCAATTTGAACGAGACCGACAAAAGACATCTTAGCAAAAACTAGGAACCAAAAATGTTATTTTTTTATATTCCTGCCTATTTTTCTACCTTAACGATGGTTCCAATTAGGTTGGTCTGCGGTATATATCCGTTCAGAATAAACGATTTGCTTTTTGAATTTGTTTAAATACTTTAGCCAATGATTTAACTTATCATTTCCTAATTAAAATAATTTTAATTTACCTATAGAAAATCAATAAAAATCAAACGTCTGTTGATCTGTTCATACTTTTAACAAAAAAACGTATCAAAATCGTGACAAACACATACCTACAACTATTGTTAGGATATATTTGCGGTAAGCTTTAACTAAGAAAATGCGAGTACAGTTACAGTAGTATGTATATATTAGGAAAATATACAAGTATCTCTGACTATCAGTATCTGTAATCGAAACAGAATCATTTCTCATAGCAATGCATCGATTTATGTACAAAATTTGTGATAAATAAATGAAAATAAATGACTGTTGTGACCCAGATAAAGCGGACAAAACAAAATTATACACAGCAAGCTTAACATTAGCCCGGAATGAAACACCGTGTGAGCTTAAATGGAGAACGTGGCTGTAAAGCGTTTTATGCTCTATAATACGTTGCAAGTGGGGCGACGTACAACGCCTGCAATGTGCTCAAATTGATTACGGGCGATACACGCGAATCGTCTAATAAAATCACTAATGGAACGGTACCAGTGGCGTGCGTCGCATAACGGCGCGGTTCTGTAGTCGCTCCCACGACTGACACATTATGCAACTTGCGCGGGCGTCGCGTCGACGAGCACAATGTGAGCTATTGATCGCGGCCGCGATCGCGTTCCCGGCGAAAAACTGCGCGCACCGTAAGTGAAACTAGATGCAATGCTAAGCGACATTCGCGTGCTTCTTGATTGACAGAATCGCAGCAAATGTCTTATTTCTTCTTCTCAGCTTTATCTAGCTATAACACTACAGTTAACTTACGATACGATTCGTTGGTGAGAATTGTTTTACTACTTAATTTTTTTGAAAGAGTTATTAAAATATTGAGCTAATAGACTTTAATAGAGTAATTCCGTGTTTATTAAATATTTTTAGCAAATTATTTCTAATTTAGTTTGACCTTTGAGACTGCACGTGTTGATAATTATAGATTGATCGAATTAAAAATAATGAATGCCAGTGGGTAATTAGTTTTCAACGTCTAGTTCATTATGTCATACACGAATCTTCATAGAGCATGCAGACGTTATTAATTTGCTAGGGCGCAGAGCGGAACGTGCTATTAAAAATGTGATATAATTATAATAGAGACGTATACGCGTATAAACTACACAAATTTGTAATTACAATGTGTTGCTAATAACAGAAAAAAATTACATGTTGGCAAAATTAATGGTGCTTGCAATGAAGGGGTTGTGGGGAATCTGTACTTCAAATGAGTACTAATGACACGAGTAAGAAAATAGTAAAATATGTACACAATCTTTTGTTGCGTTAAAAAAGATATTTAACGAACAAAATAAATAATAAACTGCACAGTTATTTATTTCATTATCTAAGTTATGAAATCGATTCTATTTAATATGGGCACAATAAACAAAAAGAAACTGGAATCGTTTACAATTGTATTAATTTGCATCAAATTATCCATAATACCGTCATAACCCTATTAGAATCAATTCTCACATTCATTACCACTCACTCGGAATGCGCAACAGATCGTTTAGGCGAGTGCTGCATTGTGAACACGCTATGTGAATACAACAATAATACGTAAAAATACATATTTAGTGTTGTTCGCAAAGGCGCGGCGCGGGCGTGGCGGCGGAGCCGAACGTCGAACTAATCAACGTTGACTTAATATATATATTGTAATAATCATTTCTACGATAATAATAATAATAATTCAAGAAATTTTTCTTTTTATTCGACCATGTCTGATTTCTTCTTTAGGTTAGATTATATCAAACTTATTTCTACATTACGTACATTCATGAGCAGTTGGTATTTATATTAATGTAAGAAATAAAATTCCAGGTGATATACAACACCTGTACGTTCGAGCAGATAGCTATCTGTCTCTTTGTCCACGTAGCACGTAGCGATAGCGGAATTTGGCTGCGGTCGGTAGGCGCGTGACCGCAGCAGGCCGAAACGCACGGTCCGCAAATTATCAGGGAACTTCTTATACGTCTGTCAGATTACTTGCGGTGAAACTCCACTGCTTTACGCCCCGCACTTCTATTACCAAGAATCAGTGTGTGACCTAAATACACTCGACGTTCCGCACTTATTTGGCGTGGTATGAATGTGGAATGTCATTTGCTGCGCGCGCCGCTATTTTACACCGCAATGGATATGTGTTGTGCGGTCGTTTACTACTGTCTTTCGTTAATTTTATTTGCGTTTTGAGCTTCTAACTGTGAATGTGTATGCGTACACAATGTTCGAGATTTTATCTATAACCGTAATTTCCTACATCCGTACTTGGCTTTTCTGAAACATGTTAACCGCCACCGAACTGTTTCCCATCACAGCATTGAATTATAACCTGCGGAGTTGTATTTAACCAATGTAGTCATGACAAATGTGGTGATTTCTATACGTTTAGGCTCTATCTAAACCATTTATTAATGCTTGTTCAGATTTGGTTCAAAGTAGGTTAGGTATCTGGATTCGTCTGATAACATTCTCAGAAAGGAGTGTTAATTTCTGAAACTAGGAATATGTAAATGTTTGCGGATAAATCTTGAGTGTAGTGAAAAACTTGGTGAAGTGTGCACATTAAAAATAGATAACACATTCCTCGTTTTAGTCGTGACGATTGCTCTGTGGCCAGTATGTCGAAGACGGCTACGATCGCGGTAACGAGTGCTCCAGCGGGAGCTTTACATAGATCCAATGCAAATTGACTAGCGATTTGCGCGCGTATAAATCAACCGTCGTAAACACTACTAGTGCGCATTTCGTCAATTAACGTCAACCATATTGTGCGCGATACGTGCGTGCGGTGTTGAATTCAAATTTATTACTAAGTTTTAAACTAGTGATCATGCTGTCAGTTAAAACTTAAGAGAAATATAGTTCCTAATATTAATCAAAGATAAGGGACAAAAATATCAAATTTATTTGATACATTTACATATTTTGTCTTCATTGTCAAGATATTTTTTCTTTTATGGTTTCAAAGGATATAGTATCAAACAATAGAAGACCTGCCTTATATTGTTTTAAAGAATCCTGTTCTATTTGTTACGCTAACTAGAAAGTGAATTAGGTATAATCATAATTTGTCTGGAGTGGTTTGAGCAGTGAGCAAGGTAAAATTATAGGGAGCTTCTTAGAAAGACCCGCGTGCGCAATTCTAGAACTGGATGGTGATCATTATCATTTCTTATATTTATGAATGGAATGCAAGACCTGCTCAAGATGTCATCCACTGTAATTTTTAGGGACAGGATAATTTAACACTTAAAAAGGTGTTTCAATGTTTCCAATAAATCTGAAAATAAAACATCGTCCAGCAATAATGGTTTATAATATTGAAGAGGGGCGGAACCGACGTGCTAAATCAACTTAACGGTGTTCGCGTTTATCTATGTTTATCCTGGCGGCATAAACGTCCACGCCTATCATCGATGCTTCCGATTAATTTTCGCCGTACATATATTAAATTTTATTAACCAGAGCAACAGATACCACACAAAAGATACTTGCATGGCTGGTGTGATACGAAGTAGGCGGAAATAAGAACGTCGTGAGATCACTTGGACGATTCACTAGATGTAATCGTCGGCCGCGGGAACTTCGACAATAAGCAATTAATGAACCATCTGCTCGGTATTTTATGTTGCGTAACGGCCAAGCCGGTACCATTTATTATCGCTTACCATAAGAGTTACCTTATTGTTTGGTGACGTTCGTTAGATATACAGGACTATTAAGAAAAATAGTTTAAGTTAAAAATAAGAGGTATTGACTGATTTATTATATTATTCGTTGTGTAGGTACAAACTACCGAATACAATAAATTTACTATTTATTGATAATAGGCTTGCACGCGTGCGTTGTAAGTGTGTAACTAACGAGACTGCTTTATGAGTTTCGCGATCGCGTCAGGAGATGATCTCAGTTAGCCGGGTGCGTCGGTACTCCGCCAGCAGCCGGGAGGTGTTGCCCGGGTCGGGGGTGTCGGGGGCCGAGCTATCTAATCGGGCGTCGCCTCGTCGCTGGTGGGCGGTGATCGGGATAACGCGCCACCACCGCCGCGCCCACACGCCAATTATGTGGGAAGAGGTTACGATTGCGCGCGCGATACCGCGAAATAACGCAAACGGACCCACCTAAAGACGATCGCGTGCATTAATCGGGAAACTATTACCAATGCCACTCCAATTAATTCTATTGATAAATATGTAGATTTCTAAATTACTTTGTTGAGTAAATCCATCCATAGGACCAAATTGGCTCGTAATAATAAATAAACAGTTACAATGTCCATCTAATTTTCTTCATTCTAGCGAGATATATCTGCGTCTAAAGCAGGAACACAAAGTTTTACTTAGGTAACTAGTTTTACAATTTACAACATATAGAACTTGAACATAATTTACAGGTATGCTAGTAGGCACAATGTAGGCCCCTTATTAACCAGTATAAATTGTGACATTTAATAAAAAAATGTTTATAATAGAATATGGTGAATCATCAAACAGCTTATACACAAAGATGCTTGGTCAGTAAATGAACTTCTTACAATTAAAATGATTAGATATAATTACGTCAAGAGCAAGTGCCGCATAGATAATAGGGCCGATGTTATCGGTACATACGGACGCTCTCCCGTCGCATCGATGGATAGGAGTCAGCGTCCGAGCGACGTAATTACAATAAATACGGTTCACAAGCGAACAGGACCATCCGACGTCCGACACGTCGGCGAGGCACATGCCACCGCATTCTTGCAATTATGTAACACCTCCAGCAGACGATGCACGGTGTTAGTGAGAGCCCTAAGCAAAAATGCGAAAGAAAGGATGCACCAACCGTTATCATCGTTAATAATAAATTATTAAACACCGGACGTGTATTACATATAATTGACTATCATATATCATTGCAGATTAATGTAACATTTATAATGTGCTTATATCGAAATTTAAGATAGAATTACAAAAACGACATGCATTTTCGATCTGGATGAAGTATTGGATATGAGATATGACTAATGTGTACTTTATAAAAAAAAGTTTTTTTTTGTTGACATAATAAGTAGCTACCAAATTATATCAGCTTTTTCCGCACCAATCAACCGTCAATTAATATTACGATATCATATTTATAAGACAACGTTAACGAGGAATATTAATGGTGTTGAATCATTTCTTCAGTTCTTGTTGGTAACGCTAAACGAGTATGCATTTATGCTATTACTTTATTGTGGGATGTCTATTTCACATAGGTATGTTTTCGATTTTTCAAGTCAACGCAAATTTATAGAATTTCGTATTTATAGGAAATATATTTTTTCAATGTAAACGTATCCGAGAAAACTTAATTAGAAGTGATAATATGACATTTAAAATATCCTGATTTATAACATAATTACATGAGCATAATGAGGCGGTAGTGGCTCTTAGCTTGTAATCAAAGACGCAATAATCACAGGGTATCTCGCATGACGCGTACTGACCACACTAAGACATCATCTTCTACTGTTAGACCAGTTCTGTCACGCACCGCTGCCAATGTCGACACATTCATAACAAATCTTAATCAAAGGAAGTCTTAATCCAACATAATCCGTGCTACTTAATCAGGAGCTAGTGCTGTCTATCCGGTTGCTAATTAAAATTACATTTGTATGCAGTTATGTGCCTTGACGGTCAAGGAATGATGTCTAACGAATGCAACCTAAACCATATTTATAAGTTGGTTGCCTACCTATAGCAAAATATAAACATAGGTTATAATGCAATTGTAATGAACATACCCTTGAAAAATAAGAAGCGTCTCATGTTTAGTTACCCGAGGAAAGTGTACAGAATAATGACAGTAGGGCGGTTCGGCGTTATTACTGTAATGTCAGGTTATTTCGTCTTCGTTCGCGAGCGTTACATAGCATTTCTCCTGAGCGTCAGCGAAACTAAAAAATAACACAAATAACCGGCTTGCCACAAACTCTATTAGATTTCCAACTTACTTTTTGCAGAGGTTGTCGTCGCCTAACTCGATCTCGATGCGGACGTGAGAAAATTGTTAATCTTATTTTGTAATAGTAGTTTGCAAGGAGAGATGATGAAGCGGGTTTTGAATTGAAAACTTATTCAAAAAGTGACATCGTTCGGTCCCACTCAAAGGATTTAATTATCTCGACGTAACGCAAGTAAAAACTCGTGATTATAATGTTTGCTTATTATAAACTTTGCGTTAAGGATTCTATATGCTCATTCAACGCGCGACTAGATGTTACAGTTATGCGAATCAAACCGATGTTTGTAATACCGATGTCTAGGCAACTTAAGATGTAATAACAGTCAACAGCTGCGGTATTATCGTTCCACTAGTGAGTGTAATGTAGAAAGGAAGAGTGCAAGTGTCAGAGCGCAGAGTTGCGACAGGGAAAGCGCTTTGCCATATCACGAAAGGGAACTTCAAATCCACACTCGGGTACGTCAAGTTCACTAACAACTTACCTCATTCGATCTAAGATAGGATCGAATACAAGAACTTGCAAGGGCACTTTCTTCGAGTCATTCAAGTTTTTTGACGTTGAACCGGGAGGGACTCAGCTGCTATATACTTATGTTTAAGTGTTGTGGAAGCATTTGAGTTTACATAGTTGCAGCGTTAGAGTGGTGCTCCCAGTGGAACCTGTCCGCCGCCACCGACTGGCCGCCCTCGGCATGATCGGATTTCCCGTTTGCGATTATTACCTTTCTTTATTTCACGGGGCGGTTCGTTACCGTTGGTATCGGTATATAACGGTACAGCATGGGTACAGGCATTTGCATGGTGATCCCATTACGGCGACCGGCGAGTGGAAGTTATTAAAATACGTTTAAGATCGTACTGTATTCGGCTGGGGCGATAAAGAGTAGACATTGCGGAGTCGTGAGTTTGCTCCGAGCTTTATTGCGTTCGGGATGAGATCGAACTCCGCGGGCGAGTACGATGCTAACGTAAACAAAGAACGAATTGAGGTGTTGGGCAAGCGAAGTCGGGCGCTGCCTGACGGACTGGCGCGCTATGCGCTGCAGCCCGCTGTATCTCGTTAGCGGCACATTGTTCGCTCTCAGACACCGACACCGACATTCACCCTACTGTAATTGGCTACACGAAATATTGCATTATCGCTTTTATTATCTAACCATTCATTGTTTATTTATTAAGGCAATTTGCTTAAACTCCGTTAAAATAGCCGTTTTGCCGGAAGTCATTTTAAGGGGGGTAAATTTTGTAGAAATGCATTGAGGGAAAATACATAAATGTGTGTCGGCTTTAAATCAAATTAAACCGAAATTTATAAACTTTGATTTTCTTTTAAAATTGTGCACTCATTCAGGTGCCACAAAATGTTCTAATATGAGAAATTGTGCTAACCTACTTATTTCTTAATTAGCCCGTGATCAAAGATGCTATAAAAGATCCCAAACGTCGGGATTAAACACTAAATGTTAAAATATGTAAAAACTTTATCACAATTATTAATATTTTTTATTTTAAAAACATGGTTGTATCTTTAGTTGCGTTTGACCATTTTATTCATAGGAAACTTAAATAAACGATACTCATTTGTGTTTTTGATACATCAGATCGATAAGAAGAATTCAATGATTCAAAGTAAACAACCTAAGCACAGTATAGTTCAAGGACACAAGGTTAGAAAGTGGGTCTGTGAATGCGCTACAGTGACAGCCGCAGTGCAATCGCGTGACAAGTCTCACTTTGAACATTATCATTCCACGTACGAAGCTAAACCACTTATTCGGCTCGTGGTGACCGTTACCTGGCGCACGCACGCCGCTTGCATCAATGGCATATTTTTCCCCGGCGAAACTCCGCACACATTTACCATTCAAGGTTAACCCGGTCAGTGTAGTGCTTTGTTTACACGAGTGTCGCGACTTCCGACATCACACGGCGGACGTTCACACTTCATACTGGCAGCAAACTTGCCAACAAACGACCTATTGTCTCCTCGCAGATTTCTAGACTAATTTGAAACGGAACAAATCTAAACTTATGAAATCGTTTGTCATACATAACTTTATCAACGCTCAGCAATACCTAATAGCAGAGTCTGGAAAGTTGAAATTTCGGACGTCGGTTCATTTCTAATTTTCCAAAAAAAACTGTTATGTTACCTACAGTATTTTTTTTTGTTGTATTAATATCACAACTTATCTAGGTATGACCTGTAAAACTCATAACGGCGTTACTATGATCGATATGCAAATTTGTGTGTTTAATAAATATAACAAAACATTTGCCGCGGGCTTCAAACTTGCACAACATCTAATGCCGGCTCCATCTAGGAATCTAGATAATGCGTGCTCGAGGTATATAATCCAGTCGCCCTATGGCGTATCCTAAATTATTATGTCAATAATCTAACAGCGTCAGTTAATTGAATGGGCATTCTGTAAATGAAGTCAATATAGATTTACCAATTTATAGATAGTAGACGGTGAATGATTTAAGTTACGATATACATATTAAGTACTGTGCCCTGTAGTCAGGTATCGAATTGCGGATCAATGAATCAGGGGCTGAATGCCTGGAATGCCAACCATGATGAAAATTTAATTTGCAATGTTTTCAGGAAATTCACTTAAAAGGTTCCGTAAATTATGTAGCTATTCTACATTTTTGATGTTTTATATATTATAAACTTACAAATATAAGTTTCTCGGCTATGAGCTAATAATAAACTAGCAGAGTATTTCAGTTCGTTGTTTTGACAGCAACTCTATGTGAGTTGCTGTAAATTATTCAAAACGTAGTGAATACAATATTATACTTATTGCGATAAATTCCATAAAAAGTAGTTTTATTTCGTAAATATACTTTTTATTTGTTATGATTATGCTGTGTGATTTTTTTTAATTATCTCTTTATGAACAATGAACATTGTGGATTGCAACATTAATGCATACAACAATAGTATCATAAATAAAATTAATATAATTTATGGTATTTCTTAGCTATTTAGTGCTAGTAAAACAGCTTTGACCTACGAATGAACAGACGGACGGAAAATAATATCAAATCTAAAGATGCATATTTAATATAGAATATGTATTATAAAACCGTTATTACTTTCGACTCAAAATACAGTTAAAATACAAAATATATACGAAACAGCTAAAGTACCAGATACGATTAAACTATTTTGAGCCCTAATGTATAACATACAACACATAACATAGCATATCCTATGGGTTGACCGCAATTGAAATGTAATTTACGCTTATATAATATTAATTAATGTGTCCGGTTGTTGCAGGTGCTTCAGAGACGGCAAACATCGCTCAAACCTCAAGTGTTGACAAGGTAATTTGAAACATGCAGTTATTTGTATTCGGCTTCGTAAGCCGTGGCTTTCTTAGTAATAATACTGGGATCAATTAAAACAGACATTAAAAAAAACACACACACAAGTGATTAATAAAGTTTTTATTTTCAAGCAAAATATCCAGCACATATTTATATCAACTTACTAGAAAAAGACGGTTACGATACAGCATATTTTAAAAACATTTAATGAAAAACGTCATCACATATGATATATACTTCGCATAAAATTAATTTGTTTTCATTGCACTTGTATTGCAGAAGGTGGCAATTTATTTAGGACGACACATGCGGGATGTGTTCTCATTTGTATCGAAAGTATACCACATCCGCGAGTTTGTGTCATGTGTGAGCGTTGTTAAACCTGTCCGTACGCATTGCACCAGTTTCTTTTAAACTGGTCTAGCTACACATTTAATAGTCCTCTTCGCCTTGCTAATTGCATTTTTTCAATGCGTTCAAAGAATTTCGATGCGATAACTACAAGCATGCGCGAGTTTAGATAAATGGTTTAGGAAAGAAATTCATTATGTGTTGAAGGAGGTACAAGTTGGCTAAATAATTGTGTGCATTTAGTTTTATCATTCAGTGAATCATTCCTCGATTAAGGCTTCTAAAATAAGATAAAGAAGTGAAAAAGATGAAAGCTTTAATCTATGGAAGCTAGAGAGCTTATCTAATGGCGCGCTTTTAACGTCTTACCCTATAAAGTTATTTATTTACGGGCAGCAATCAGGCGATAGAACGAAAACAACGGCACTCTAGGCAGCAAAATGGCGAGTTCACTCTAAGTACTTAGTGGATTAAAATAGATTGACGCACGTCACGAAGCCAGGCGACAGGAATGTGAAACTGCAAATACGTTTTTCAGTGATTTGAATTTGAGCTGCGATAGGGTTGACTCGCGTGCCCGTCCAATACGAGCACCCGTCATGCCATCCGTACATTTTAACGAGAGCGCGATCGCCCGCGCCGATAGCGACAGTCTAATGAAAACCCCGCTGAATAATGCATTAATACCAGCGTTAAATCGTGAGCACACACTATCGAACTGGCGACGAGAAAATACTACCAAGATGCAAATTTAAGTCAACACCGACGCCGATAAGCTTCTGAAGGTAATTCGAGAAATTCAACTATAAAGTTGAAATAAATACCGCTCTGCAGCAGTGCTGTTTGGATGTCAATGTAGAAAATGGTATCCATGTTTCATCACTTATCAAAATGATGAAACATTTGCTTTGTTGGTCGATAGGGTTGATTTACGTATGGTGGTGTTTCCCGGGGACAATAAAATAAATAAATAAATAAATATTTCTGGACATTATGACACAGCGCCATCTAGTTCCGAGCTAAGCAACGAGGCTTGTGTTACGGATACTAGTTGGTTGATGTACTACATATATACTTTTTTTTTGTAAATACATACATATTATACATAGAAACATCCATGACTCGGATACAAATGTTCATGCTCATCACACAAACATTTGTCCCGACCGGGATTCGAACCCGGGACCCATAGCACAGAAGGCAGTGTTAACTACCGTTGGACTAATTGGGTCTAAACTAAACAATGTTGATAAATAACGGCAATCATGTAGAATAAGTATGATGTTGACAGTAGAAGCCTTGTGTAGGTGGTGGTTGGCTATGCTGGGCGTCGTGCTTCGCGTCACGCCTCGACCTGCGCTCACCTTCTCTATTGAAATGTCAGTGCGCGGGCCGGTGACGAGACAATCGTAAAACACAATGTTAAGGTCACATCATGACTTCAATAAACTATTCCCAACATGGGAAACGTGACGTCGCCGCTGTAACCGAGACCTCCTGAAAGTGTGCCAAACATGTACCCAGTCGAAGAGACAACGTGATCCCTTGTTTGATCCTAGTCTGTTAACTTGTAGCTATTTTTCTTTTTTTCTATGTGTAAACAAGGTAATACATTAACACATTTAAAGAAAATGGATCAAAACATAAGAGTGCGTGAATGTGGATTAGGTTGCACAACCAATCATCAACCCATCTGATGAGAGAAATTCGGGCACGGATCTGGGATGACACTACGCGGATTACGTTAGTCCCAATACGCTGATCGACAATAGGCTGGCATATTTCACATACAGTTTCGCTTTGTATTTTAATATAATACATATAGCATATATAACAACAATAAAGTAAATATATAGCGGTGTCCTTAAGGTATTTGGTAGAATGAAATATTTGTAAGCAATAACTTATTCACATTTAAATGATTGTTAATAAACAGGAAGTATTAAAGCTGTATGATATATTCGAAAGGCAAATCCATAATACCGCGTAAGCAAGATAAATAGGAAAGCGAGGTATAATATCAAGTGTATAGTTGTCAGAGGCCAAGTGTCAGGGCAGGACGGGCCAAGATGCCATACCGTCCACAGTCACACTACCGTTCCCGCGTTCCAGATATACGAGCATGCGAGAACATACTTCGATAGACAGGATTGAGGTCGTTCGTGGTGTCACAACACTCTATTATTATGCTCGTTTTTAGATGTTTCCAGACATACCTCAAGTTAAACGTAAAGTAAATCATTTGGTATTTGTACCAAGTAGGAAGCGTGGAAAAGAACAAAATTGTCTTTATGAGTCTTGAAAGTTTTTTAGGGCTTCAGAATGGTTTGAGCAAATTTTTCATAGAGCTCGCTTTTGATATTTGGCTTAAATTGTATTTTTATGTCACCTATATTCTGATTGAACTCATGATCATGCAGGACTATCGGAAACATTATCCTTATTTTCTGAATATTTTAAAACTATCAATTATATTCAAAATTATGCCTTTTGCAGTAAAATAACCTAAAATACAAATGAGTGTCATAGAAATCAGTATTCCAGAATAATTTATCATAGCAATTTGTGTGTCAACAGGACACGGGGCGAGCGCCAACATAGCGGGGATTTACTTTCTTATAGTGGCCTCAAGAAACTAGTTAAGAGAAAGTAGGATTAGTATCTTCAGTGTATTTATCGTTACATAACCGTAACTGAACCGCTAAATAATTAATTTGTCATGCCAATAAGTGGGGAAATTAACGAGAACCTTATAAATGCGTAGGAATATCGGTCGAGGAAGTAAAATTTCGCTATTATAAATTACTTTCTGACACAAATAAGGAATTCCCTTCAGAGTGAAACAAATTCGCGCCTACAGACATCCAATTAGGCCGGTGGTATCGTGCGTATCCACCGACCCACGTGTGTAGAAAATAGGCACTTACTCATAAATATTTATGGCGGACACAAAGCCGTCTTTGTATACTTCCACATTCACTCGGAATTATAATGGCTGTCACAGTAGGATCCCGAACAAGAGCCGAAACGGCTCGCATTAAGAAGAATAAAAGATTCTTGCGACGGTTTCACTTAGCAACCGACACGGCGAATATCTCAAATAGAGATGACACAGAAAGAGTTTGTTGGAGGAATTTTTAATGGGAAAGCCATGAGAGCCGAGGTGACGATATCAACGGCTTGCGTCAATTACTTTGCACCTAAGAGTAATGCCATCGTGAGTCGAGATTCAGTTTTTATTGGTCAAAAGTTTTTGTTTATTGTGGTTTTATTAAGTGCGGTTCCTGGAGGAAATGAGTGTGGCGACAAAGAAGGTTGAGTGGTTGAGGACGGTGACGCCCGGCATTTCCCGTTGCGGTGGTGGGTACGAGCGACCAAACGGCAGGCGGTCCGTGTCGTACGGTAGTGGTACAGTTAGCCTGGATAAAGGCGGTTACGGTGTCCGCTGCCGTCGTTGTGATCTGTCAATTAGAACCCCATAACCTTGTTCACATCGCTGATCGCTTCGGCCAGCCCTAACGTTTACAATTACTGTCAATCCCTAACAATGAGTTACATTCTATTTCCGCCATTAAGTTTGCACCGAGTTTAATGTAATCCATGGTGGAATGTTAAGGTCGTAAACAAAAATAAAAGTTTCTTAATTTCGAAAAAGTATTGCGGTCAACCTACTGCGCTGTTAATTTAATAGAAAAGTAGCGGATTTCACGGTCTGCATTAAAGATGATTCTAGCAGTACTCGCAAGTTTTATACTTTTTAGATTATGTATCTTGTTTTTCTTTTAATAAATTAACTATTATTTATTAGACTATTGTACGAAGTAATTATTTGTAAAAAAGAATTAACACATACAATAAATACAAACGATATTTTAAGATTAACTGTATAAATATCCTTTTATATCGGTTCAGTATTTACTTACACTTAGGTTTAATATAAAACTAATAGTTTTTGTAAAATTGCATCCTATTTTCAATACATAGGTATATTCAGTATACTTAAACTGAATAGGTACATTTAATTATTGTGGTAACTGTTCAATGTAGAAACCTTATTGTAGGAAGTAAGTACAATCAGAAGGAGTACTCTAGCTATTACGAAATTATCGAGGCAAAACCGTTACATGAAATTTTGAATCAGAGTGGCTCGAGACACAATCACGTTTTCCATCACTGTGAAATCCACCAATATTAATGCAGTCCAGTGGAACGGAGGCTGTAAAAGATGCGTGGCATCACGTAGACATAGTTCCAAAACAGCGTCGTGCTCTGCGCTCGCGCAGGTCGACGGCCGACTTACGAAATTTAATCGAATTATACAAAACTCATTGCCAAACAAATATTCCGAATCAACGGTCTCTTTTTACATTACGTTCGTTCACCTCAAAATAAATCGTGTTGAAGTTTGTAACATTTTATTGAGTCCATATACAGACAGTTCGCGAGATAGATAAGTAAACTGTCTCTGGGTGAAATGAAGAATGTTTTAGGTTGACTTTAGCGGAGGTGGAAAATGGGAACATTGTTTATTTTCCTATTGTTTGGAACGTGCTTCGTATTCAATGAACAACACTAGCTAGTGTTTTGTAGACCGAGGACCATTTAGTTGCTTTCAAGCTATCGAGTTTTCAATGACAAACACTGCGGATAATATTTATGCGACACGTTTGCGTTGCGTGGGTGCTGTTGTGACGTACCAGAGGTCCTTCGAAAAGGTGGATACCACAACGACGCCATTTATCGATTTAGTGATACTAGCCCATTTTAGTGTACTTGTAATGTGATAGTTTTAATGAATTCAGATCTTACTGCATATTCTCACGCTCACTATGGGCTGAGCGTGAGACTGTGCAGTAAGCTTGCATGAAGTTGCTAGCTGTGTTTACTGCTAACTTGACTGCTAAGTGAGTGTTCAGAGGGTAGTAAATTTGTCTTTGTAGCACTTTACAGTATGATATAATTATAACGATGAGATAGGTAATTTTTCAAAGGTTATGAACCATGAATTTGTCTTATAGGTAATTCGAGATTCTGTCTCAAAAAGAGTACTTACCAAAGAACTACTAAGCAACTTGAACATCAGTATCAACTTTCATCTAGAACAGAATATCTATAAAGGAATTATTAAAGGCCAATTCACCCATATATACTTTATGCATAGCTTTTCTTATTATTCATTAAAGTTTTAACTATAGTTAAGACAGTTTCACTTTAGAAAAGAATTATGTCTTCCCAAAAAAATATTCTAGCCTTTATTATAATCTAGATTTGCAACTTCAATTAAAGCTGCTTAAATTCATATAATATTATGTAGCCAAAATTGTGGCACATTAATAAGTAGCCACAGAACATAATTGTTTTTTTTATAAATTTATGTTTTACTTGCCTATAATATAGACTAATATAGGCATACATAAAATAGGTTTCTGAATACTAACAGAAAATAATTTCTCTAAAAGGAACACATGACGCGAGCATGTCGTGTGTGTTTAGGCGCGTGCCTTTCCGAGATGAGTCAATATTTACAGGTTATCGACCTGACTTCCTTTCTTCCAATAGTTTAGAAGGATATCGGTAAAACGAAACAATTGTTTATAATAACATACTTACTATATAACAACCGATAGTGAACATTATAAGCCGTAAATTCTAAAAACGTTATATACGCACTAATGTGAATTTGTATGTTCTGGTAACGCGGAACCGTGAACCGAATGCATCTGATTAAATCCTGATATAAGGAGGGCACGAATCCATGAGCAACAATCCGTGTTGTCGGTTCGATTTCCGTTATCTAATGTGGATTTACAACGTAAGATTACAACGCCTGGTAGAAGGCTTCTTCAGTAGTGATCTTTTCGTAATGGAAGTAAATATACTTCCTAGTGTTGGTCACGTGAGAACAATGTTCGGTGCGACATTGACAAATGGTGCGCGGACGACGGGCGGCGCGCTATGCGCACTGGACGCTGACGTCGACCGCAACAGCGATGCGCAAACACTACAATTTATGCGCCAGACTAATCAAAACTGTACGCCACATTATACATTTTCGAACCTTGAACTTCCAATAACCTGTAACAGTTACTTCTATGAAATTCTAACTTTTTAATTACTCGAAAACAATACGTTAACGCTCAAAGTAACTAACAAATTGGATTTGTAGCTGTAATTTTGAGCAGATCAATCATGACACACAATATTGAACTATCACACCATTATATTATTGATCGCTGGATCACGATAATGAGGACGTATTAAAAATAATGCCTGTTACGATGCATAAATATAAAACCATGATAAAAAAGAGCTGCTGATACATATCAGTTTGTCTGTCTAAACAAATAACCGCAGTAGTCGGCAAAAAATATATATGTATTTAACTAGTGTTAGTTTAAGCTACTAGTTGAGATGTGACTTATAAACCAACAAAAAATGCATGAGAGTTGTTATAATTGACTGTTCGTTTAATATCATTGCATGTTCCTATTAAATTTTAAAACCTCTCAATTATAAGCTTACCTATATTTTAATTTCAATAAAACAAAGGCCCTGCTGTGATAAAGATTGTATTATGTTAAGCACTTTAGCTATTTTGCAATTATAATATTATGAATGTGACAAGCAGAATAGGCTTACAAGAAATAAATACCAATTAAAAGATTAAGCATATTACTAGCGTAAATTCTGGTTCGATAACATTAATTAATTAAGTCATATAAAGATAATCCAACGCTTTAAACACCCGTTAAAATATTGCATAAAGTGTGTATACTATTAATGTGTACACGGATATTTTATATATAAACTGAGTGTGTTGAGGGTATAGTTTACCTCGAAGTAAAAATCCTTATTTTTTGTTCCAACTGTGAATATAATTGTATTTGTTCCAAGACAACTTGGAATGTTTCTCGATTAGTTAAAAAAACTAGCATTTACTCTCAGTTTCTTCGTGTAAGTTTCGTGTAGTGCCCGTTTCTGTTATTTGACTGTGAAATTGCAATTGTAAGCCAGTCGAGCGTGTTTACTTGGCTATAAAACAATCTATGGGAGCCCGAGTGCCGTTTAAGGTTCAATGATCACTAGGATCAGTCAAGACTACTTCTGACGGATCGGTAACTTTTTCTAATTCTACGATTCGTCCGGCCTGCTCAAGCGTGGGATCGCGATGAGAGCCCACTGACGTATCGTATGTAGAGGCGCTGTGATTTGATTAATGGAGCAGATTGAGAAAATTGAGTTCGAATGTGATTAGTGGCATGTGTTTCATTAAACTGACGTGCGGTCTATGCAAAGTGACGCGTATAAATCAGTTTTTTTTAGATAGGTTACTGTACTTTAATTTGACTTGAAGCGGAAGCAGATACACTGTTTATTTTATACTTGTCTTAATTAAATCCAAACATCGATTTTTTGCGGTATGAAATGAAACACCACTATATACCCAACGGAAACACTCATGTCTAGATATGCTATTCAGCGATAAATCAAGATTAATTGTATTTGAAGACCAAATGTGGTCGTGCCTCCAATATACAGTATTATATAATTTCAACTTCTGAGAATGAGATGTACATACCATTATTATGTGCTGCTTAAAATATTGAGATAATATTCACATGTTTACCTGAAACAAAAACAAAACATATTTAAATAATCGACTTTCAAATTAACAACTTAATTCAAGTATCGTACAAGTGCAGGTCAAGCAAAATACAGTTAATACTTAAATCGTCGATTCTCTCATATCGCTACAGAATACAAAACTGAGAAGTTCCGACAAACGAGCAAAATGTTTTCTCAGGCGAAACTATGTTGAATTTAAATAATTTCCCGCAACTTTGAATCCAGTAAGCGACACTTTACATAATTCATTGGCTACAGATAGATATTTAACGATGCTGACTTCGTATTTCAAATTTAGTTTAGTATCTCAAACGTATGTATGCATTATTAGTTTACAGAAACAGTGTTTTCTACATATTTAGTAATAAATCAATATTTGTATGGTTAATTAACTAAATGTTATTCCTGGAGTATACACAGGTACATGCCCAGATGTAAGTGTAGTACAGTGGCTCTTGTATTACTAAAAGGGGCAGTTGCACCAACATTGCTTGAATAATTTAATTAACAGCACTTTGAGCACCACAAAAACGCTAAATAAACTCGGTCTCACCACATTAAAGTAAAATAAACAGTAAGTTATAATAAGCACATAACAATAAGTTATGTGCACTTTACATTCAGCGAATATCTGTTACAAAACGTGTTACATAATACGACGCGGTTATCTGCTATTACCATCACTGACATGTCGTAAACAGCTGTATCCGAGGTGCAAGGTCTAGTTCAAAACTAATGGCTTTACTTATGTAAATAGACAACAGAATTATGGGAGAAGCGAGCATTCCGGGAAATTCTTAAGCGCAAAATGTTCGTAATTACAAGTCGATACTGGGAAGTGGCCATGCTCTATTCCTGAACTGAATGGGAGAATCACGAGCGTGCGCATGCATTCGCTTAGAATGTTGCGAGCGAGTGTGTGATTACAGTCACCTGTCTATAATTCAACATGTCATAATTGATATACACTCATGTGTAAACTGCGTAATTAACAATGGCGTTTTTCTTTTGATTGCAGAACGGCGGTGGCGGTCTGCGGGTAGCGGTTGCAAAGACTGCCAGGTTAGTAACCTCGCGTACTACACTATCCTACGATCGGAATTCGTGAATCTTCAGAAATAACACGTCATTATATCTTATTAGCCGTAGAGGAAGCACTTAGAGCAAATGTAAGGAAAATAACACCTTTCGTCTCGATGTTCTACTATCCATTATTGTTCCCATTAAAGAAATTAGTGTAGCTTTATATTTAATAAATAATGAAATATAGTGTGTAATTTAGAATTATTAACGCTAATTAGGATAGTTTTATTTGTAATGGTAAACGAATAAAATATGATTGCATGTTAACCGGTAATGATACTGTCAAACTATCCAGAAACAAATCAAAAAGAAATAACAAACGCACCGAAGTGCAAACAGATATACAGTTAGTTTTCTTATATTATTCACTAAATGACTCGCTGATATAGTCCGGTAAGTACGTGTATATCGTTATTAATGCGGCGCCCATTACCAGAATTGATGTACGGATGTTACGAAACGATGAGTAGACGTAGCTTATGTACCGTTGTTCACAAATAAAAAGCTGCCTTAATGATTGATTACTTCGAATTAATACACCGTTGATAAATAATAAATAACGTTAAATGAATCAATTCATACGTATTTACGCTTTAAAGCTGCATGTATTTTTAACAGTATTTGTTTAAAAACCGGCCAAGTGTAAGTCGAACTCGCGCACGAAGTCGAAAAAACGGCAAAAATATCACGTTTGTTGGTATCAGAGAATTATTAAATATTTATTTTATTCTATTTTTAAATACATCATCTCTGAAAATTACGATTGTTTAGCTATCACGGTTCATGCGATACAGCCCGGTGTAGACAAACAGACGGACGGACAGCGGTGGCTTAGTAATACATAAACATTGAGACATCGCCATTTAATAATAATGTCGAAAGAACTTTGTAATACACGTTAATTAAGGAATTTTGACCAACTTTATAATAATAAAAAGTAACTGGTCAATAAAACGTAAAAGCGGCATTCTCAGAATACGCAGGCGAGTACTAAATTCCAAAGGACTATATATCTGATACATCGTTGGAGGTTTCTAAAAAAAGCTCACAAAAGTTCGGCCTGTACCTCGATTTCCGAATTATATGAACCGGTTGTGTGTATAACATTATCCTGTTACTTTTTACCGTTTTACACCAGTGAAAATACTTGCCAGTGAAACTCGCTCTACAGAGCGTGCACACAAGTGCATTTGCATATACGTAAACGTTGTTCCTGACCCATGTAATTAGGTATCCCTCATTTACTCATACTTTCGTAAATTATTTTCCAGAATTTTAAATTTATCAAGTACTCAACGTAATAAAATACATAAAACTACAATAAAAACACCAATTTGCAAAGCAGATTAATATAAAGATGACAGGTTAAAACATAATATTATATTAAATCCTAAATAATTTAATTCATAATTATATTACATCAAGTTTTTATCGCTGCTTTAGATAGTCGATTGAAACATTAGCTAAGCGGTAAAAACATAAATGGGTTTTAAATAAGCTTATTTAGGTTTATTTTAGCGTATGTTCATGCCCATTGTAAACACGTTAACACCTCAAGTGATAATTTATTATTGTGCTACCTACTGCAAATTTCATTATCTCTATTGCTTGTCAGGTCTGATTTATTATCACGAAATCACTTTCGCGGCAAAGGCGGCGGCGCGCAGTCGCCTATCGCGAGTCTACACGTGACGTTCATGTGTTAATTTAATTACGATAGTCTCGTTATCGACGTCTAGGCACGGTTAATCCAAGAGTTGAGTCTGCACATCGCAACTGGTTATCTTAATGCGTAATCATTGTTTGAAATTTTAAGTTCAGTACCTACCTAACTTATTTAACAAATTGTACAGTTTATGAACGTTTATGTTCATTTCGTTTAATGGTGCCCATAACGGTGGGTGGTGGATATTTTATTGGGTATTATCAGTTAAATACTTCCTAACACGTCAATAAAATATCTATATGGGTGTGTAATCAGTAACTACTAATAATCACCCATTTTATGTTCCACGTGTGTGGTATTTAACATTTAAGCCTTAAACACATTTTTGTGTAGGTTGATCATGATCATGTATTTATCGCATAAATGACCTTTTACAAGATAAAATCTAATATATTGATATACAGATGCGATAATAGATACATATTTTAATATGCGGAACTACTAATATACTTATTCAATCGTAAATGTGGGCAATAACTCAGGGAAAGAACAGTAATTTCAAAATAACAAGTCATTGCAAATCCTATATATCAAAGAGGCAAAGCCTGAGCAAAGCTAGCAAAATATAAAGCAAATCTATTTTAAACTAGCCGTCATGTACCTATGTATATTCTGCCGTGTTAACAAAAAAGGGCACAACTAACATTTTTATCGAAATTGAGTTATACACATATTCGGAATCAGGAAAAAAAGGCCTATCTGCTCAATTTTTTGTGTATTTCTAGCAATAAAACAAACAAAGATAGCTTAAGCTTAAAGGGCACAACTGCACCATTTATTAAGATTTTGTATAGAAAAAGGTCACAACGTGATATATGTCTTCTACTTCACATTTATGTTTTTAAAATATTTAATAGAAAAGGCATAATTGGCGCATGCCAAATATGAAGGGCTTATGTGGCAATTGTGCAATTTTTTGTATACCGACACCTTAGCAAGAAATCTAGAAGCAAAGTCACAACTGGCAGTTGTGTCTTTTCTATTTACCCTACGCTTTAAATTTTATACATAAAAATAGGCACACTGGCGGTTATGCCTTTACGATTTAACATTTCTAAAGAGGGATGAAGTGCGGTGAGCGAGATACGCGAGAGATTACGCCAGTTGTGCCTAACGTGTCACGACGAGTCCACGCATCATTTAAAATTTAGTATTTTTGTTTTACCAGAGATAGTTTTTTTTATTTTGTGAAAATATTTTAGAAGATACTTTTTTCAAAGAAATTTGATACATAGTGCCATTACTAGTAATAAGAAGTTGATTCTAGTTTATGATTGTGATAAAACTACATAGTAGTTGATAGACTATTTGTTATTTTATTATTTTAGCCCGAACTGTCCCAAAATTGAGCAAAGGCCTCCCCCCTCTTCTTCCATGCCAGTTGGTTGCACGCGACTGTGGACCAGTCTGGTTGAAATTTATCCAAATTGTCCCGCCACCGACGACTTGGGCGTCCTCGTCGTCGCCTGGAAGTGGGATGCCACTTAGTTGTTATTAAACCCAGTTCTGGTCTGGCATGCGGCTAATATGGCCTGCCCAGTCCCACTTAAGTTAGGCAGCTTTCTGGGCGACGTCGGTGATCTTAGTTTTGGAGTGCAGTATACTGTTTCGGATCCGGTCGGTCAATTTAACTCCCAGAATACTACGCTCCATTGCTGTTTGGCAAACCTTGAGTTTGACCTTTTGACTTTCTGTCGAAGACCAAGTTTGGGCACCGTAAGTAAGAATGGGGAGGATGCACATGTCCATTAATTTCCTTTTATGTTTCATAGGTAGGCACCCTTTCATGAAGGTTTTTAAGGACCAATAGCTCCTCCAGGCATTTTCAACTCGTCTTTCAACTTCCTTGTCTTGTCTTGCCTGAAAAGAGACTATTTGGCCCAGGTATAAGTATTCTTGGGCATGCGCTATTTCCACGCCATCGACTTTAATTGGTCTCTTGGTGCTATTAGACATAACTTTGGTCTTTGACATGTTCATCTCTAGGCCAACCCCAAGGCTGGCGAGTTTAAGATCCGCGAGCATTGTGCCGAGTTCTGCTGATGATGTTGAGAACAGCACAATGTCATCAGCAAAGCGCAGGTTCGTCAGTCTTCGCCCTCCGATATCGATTCCTTTGTTTGCCCATCTGTCAGCCAGCTTGCGGAAGACCTCCTAAGGGGTGCTAGTGAAAAGTTTTGGAGACAGAGGATCTTCCTGTTTGACCCCCTTGTAAATGTTAAAAGTTGGCCCGGTTGTGTGAAGATGGATTGTTGCTGTACTACATGTGTTATAATAATTATTAATGTTTCTGAAAACTAGGTTCATTTTCTTTATTTTGATAAATATTGTTTATATTTCTTACTTGATTTGGTTGTCTTACTTGATTTTTTATGGAAAATAATTTTGTGCTAAGACGCATTTCTAGTAATAAAAATTATAGTCGGGGTGGGCAATTTTGTAGCTCAATTTTAATTCGAGATTTTGATTAAAATGTTAATAACTTAGTTAATTATTATAGTTTCTAATTATGATTGAAGGTTCCTACTTTAATAATATGATATTTATTTTGTTAACTTTTTGAAATAAACGTCTGATTTTCTTGTAATTACTTTATTTTATTTATTAAGAAGTTACCTCTACTTCCCTACATAATATTGACTGACCAGATTCTAATGAATTTTTAATGAACCTCAGGCTCTAGACTATCTGTGTAGTGTAAAGCTTGAGCAAGTTCATAGGCTCGTTTTTATTCCGAAATTTCCGCGGGAACGGGAACTAAGCAGGTAAAACCGCGAGGCACAGCAAGTTTCTAATATTTTACTGTATAAATCTATACGAATAATAATACAGTGAAAAGGCACAATTGAATATATGTGCCTTTTCTATGTAACATTATAAAAAAATCCTCAAAATTTTACATTAAAAAGGCACAATTTGTTGTTTGTGCCTTTTAAACGTAATATTATAATGTATAACTTAATTTTTATGTTAAGATGAAAAAAAATAAGCTAATTATCTATTTTATGCATTAAAATAAAATAAAAAATATACTATGGTCTTATATGTACTATATAAATGCAAGTATTGCCATTCGCAAAATTTCGGAAAACATAGTTTATGGGTGTTTTTTTCAATAAAAACTAAAAAAATATTCAAACTCTATTTTCTCAATATTTACTTAATGTTAGTTATGCCCTTTTTAATTACGACGGCAGTATTGTTTCCTGATTGAACAAGAATAAAGAGACGATTGAAATCTAAACTAAAATAGATTTTATGTTAATTTATAGAACAATCAGAATAGAGATTAGTTCAATGCAAGCACACAAGTAGTAATACAGGAAATGTCCGAGCAATATCCACCCTGAGGCGTAGGGTATGCATCGGGAAGCAATCGTGTACATCCTATAGAACAAGCAAAAGGCGGTCGAGATCTCCGCCAGAGGCTTTTAATTGACAATAGATAGCGAGCGACCTGTATAGATATGCCACGGGATAGCACTTTACCTTTAGCTCTCTTACGGTATGTGTTGGTAATGTTCTCTAATCGGTGTTGACTCCTGCGTACCATAATTAGCATACACTATGTTAATTTATTTCTGTATTTTATAATATCTGCGAATTCGTGCGTTACCTTGTAAGCTATATGCTCCGTTAAAGCAAACGTGGCTTTATAAGGCAAGTCGCAGTTATTGTAAAGTCATTACACACACGGAAGACAAAGTTGACAGAAGAGTTACAGCGCTTGTAATCGTTATGCTGATTGCCAATCTCTAAGAAACATAATACTGGGAGAAAAGCTGGAGTGACATTAGCGAAGCGCACTCAAGACTTGCATTAATTTATATAGAGCGCAGACCACCCAATGTCTAGCCGTTTGTACGATCATTAGCTCATCAATTAGTTATACTACGTTATTAATTGTTTATCTGAGCTGAAAAATAAAAAATAAACTTAGAAAATGTGGTTAATAGGTAATAGGAAAATGATGAATCGTGTTTGTAACCGAATTTCCAGTTTGGTATACTCGTATTCTAAAGAAAAATAGACGAATGAATACGATTAAACAATATCCTGTAACTCAGAACGGCTAAAGCCTACGCGAATCAGGTCGCAAAAGCTATGTGTTGTCTTTGATAAACGATCGTTGTTGATAGAGGTTCTGTGCGGTCTATGCGAGCAAATTGCGACACAATAGCTGGAAAGGTCGGTAGAATGTCTATTCTTTCCAAAGTTTTCACCGAACCGGGATTCCCATCATGTGTATGCATCCAGATTTTATCAAACTGGCCTTAACGTACTAGTTAACGGTTGTTATAATGTCGCATTAAAATGTACATAGCGTAATTTTTCTGGTTTGTGTAAAAGTAGCCGACTCGAGACTTTCACGTTCTTATTTGTTTTACGACCGTTGTTTAGAAACCTACGATGTCATCGCATCGCGGTGTTGGGCCCCTTGCATGCAAAGATGTCGGGAGTATCCCGCACAATAAATTTGATCGCATGGCGGGATCTGTGTGAACATAATTGGATATTCGCGGTAAGCCGCGATTCCAAAGATAAACATGTCGAGGTCAGCGAGGAGGCGGCGTTGTCAAGTGTCCATCCAATGTTATCTGCGCGCGACATCTTTATACTGAGGTCGGTTTTTCTACGCGTGCGCGATGCGGTGGGCGGTAATGGCGTCCGCCCCAACGGGATTCGCGCGCCGACATCGTTTCGCGTCTCATCGTGCGGCCGCAATACATCGCTCCACTTAAATTACGTGCGAGCTTGTTCCGGTAAACTATCGCGATACCTATACAATAAAAACGTTCTTACTTTTGCACCTGACCAGCTTCTCGCAAGGAATGTTTCGAGTAAAGTGCTTGTAGAACACTATTACACTTGTATGGACATTGGAACAGCCTGTTAGGCTTCACTAGCTAAGCTAGACACGTAAACATTTAAAGATCAGTGTCAAGTATGTCGGCCAACGGCAGATGAACCAAGTTAATATTGCACTGGCAGAAATCAGTTACTCAGTTTATTGGGTAATCAATAATACAGCTAAACGATGAATAGCGCTTTGACGAGCGCAAACGAGGCTTGTAAACGTTTCGATAACGGTGGGCAAGATCTTGTGACGGTACAAAATGTTGAATAAATGTTTTAGTGATTGATATAGAATCTGTATGATAATCAACAACCAAGTAGACCAATGGGCCTAGCAGAGTCCATCAACATTATTAAATAATCTCTATCAAATGATGTTTAACAAATTTACCTAACATTCATTGCAGGTCATTTCTAAAAGATAACTTTACGATAAAGATTTGTGAAATTATAAAACAATGGTAATCTTCAATGAGAGCCTCCCACGTGCAACGGAACCTCTTCCGCCGTTTAAATTGTAGAGTATCAAAAATAATGGGCACAAACAAAACCAAGTAAAAGACTGTTATAACACAATGTTTACCGTTATATATAATCAGATGAATGATGTGTTTAGCCATACACGCATATTAGTAACATAAATCATTCAACGTAAAAAAAGTATTTTAATTTAGGTGGTCAGTTAATTGTTTCTGGGCGGCACAAATTTACTTTTGTCAGAGGCGTACCCGTAACCGCTATTAGTAGGTGGCATTATAATTAAACACTCGGGCAAAGTGATTGACAGTCCGGAGTATAAACAGGTATAAACATAATTGATAGGCTTTTAATTTAATTGGTAATGTTTTCACTTGAATGATCAACGAGTATGTAACGGTCAGCATATAGGTATCTTCGAGTATGCATGCATACGATAATCATCGGTTAGCATCGCCCTACATTGAATGTTCAGTCTTAACACTTTTATCTTACTGATTTCTTATATTATTACAACTTATCCGATCGTTCTCATTTGGAGTTTTGGTTTTAATGGGGGTCACAAGATCTTAAGTTGATTAATTTCGTGCATGCACGTAGCAGTTTGTAAGTATCGACATTGCATTGAACGAATTTGGGCCATATGATCGCCGTATCTTTGATTGAAAGCAGTCGTTCAATTTGTGAAATTAAAGACTATGTAAGCACTTAAGGGCATATTGCTTGCCGGAAGAGCTGTTTCACCGTTATAACATTAGTGTTTTTGCATCCGCCATTAGTGGGACAGGAGTGTGTCGCTCCCGTGCACCGGGAACCAATCAATTACATATTAGCTTAATGTGACGTAGATAGCCTGCAGTTCGCGCCTGGACATTTGCATGGTGCGTGCAAAACGTATGACCGTTGACGGCGCCCAACTATAACGGACATTCGTCGGGGACAATCACAATGTGATGCTTCTTATAAAGGTAGCACTTTTATTACCCAGCTAAACAATTTTTGCTACAAATATTCGTACTCTTTTAAACTGAAATATACTGTTAGGCAAATCAATTCAAACAGTTGAAAATAACGTGCAGCTAATATCGTGATTTCCTGGATGTAATTGTATTACGAATGCAAGTCGGAACAATGTTCTTACCATCATAAAGCACGCTCGTGTACTGTATTGCAATGGGATTTATATGGTATAAAATATTTTCATTAGAAGAGAGTTAGAGTGGGATCGTAAAGTAAGTTTTAATTGGTGGTGCATGGTGTACCTATCGTGTGCGAGTACGATGGTGCCGCGAGGAGTTACAATGGCAACGTGCGCGGTAGGCGGAGGCAGCGTCGTGGTCGCCGCGGGCAGAGGCATACCCGCGCCTCAGAATAACGATTTATAACAAATGCTGACCCGCCTGCTCAACGTACCCAAACTTTACTCCAATTCTAGTTTCCATTATCCTATAATAGGTACTCCATAAGTTTCTTAAGCCATATTTTTTACAAAAAAAAAGGCAGCAGCTCTAACAGCGCAAGAAGCAATAAAACCAACAGATCGTATCCGCATTTTACGCCTTACCTCTCCTTACACGTGTAAAACTAAGTTCGTTCATAAATAAGACACGTGAAATAAGTGCAGCAGCAAATAAAATGTAAATTTAATAAAAGGAAAGAATAGACAAGATAGACGCTTTCAACTGCAAAAGCATAAAACGCGCGAGGCTAGTAATAAATATGCCACTGCAGACACGAACCAATACCAGTGCCTCCTTACGTGTGGCAAAAACTCCGCATTCATTACCCGGTGCATGTAAAAAGACTTCAAAGCGCCAGTTACAAATAAAAATATATCAAAGCTAGATAATTTACTGGTAGGCTCTAATGAAAGTAATTATTCATCGTGGCCACTATTTAGTAGGTACTTCATAATTATAATTAAACTAAAGCATTGTCGAACCTTGGTCATTACATAATATATTTTCAATAATATTTGGGATTCGTTTTACAAGGTGTACCTATATTTTATTAATGTGTCATATGGAATGACATGCTTGATAAAGGTAATAAAATAAATCTTAATAAGTATGGGAATTAACAACAGGTTTGACTAGAGCGCTTTTTAGGAATGGCATGTAGACGCCGCCTCCGTAATATTTTTGTAACAAGCAGAATTCGTTTTAATGATGTGATGGGTACAAGAGTTTTGAAAATACAAAACAACTTGATGGGAAATTCTTTAATGGAGTCATCTTAATTTAAATCACTTTGTATTGAGCACAGCCATTTATTAAAGACAGACTTCTGATTTATGATGCCCATCCGACAATAATTATATGTTTTTAAATCGTTATTGGCAAGTCTATGAATGTTCGGTAACGAGTTTACTAAAGGTCCGTTAGTCTTGGACCGGTGTGTGTAGAGTACAGGTGGCGTCCACTTACCAATTAGTAACCGCCGACATGTCTTATGTAATTTCGTCATTGCGTTCTTCGACACGAGCGCAGGGAATGCACAGATTTCATCTACATGTATTATGTATTTTACTTCCTAATTCCAATCGCAAGACTAACGGTCGTCTCCATTGCGATAAAATTGAATGCGACAACGAAATATACGTGATGTATGTAGTTACTTTAATCGAACTGGAATATTATTGCGCAATGATCGAATTGAAAACATCCGTAAGATAATCCAATGCATAACTTTAAAGTTGCCATCATTAATATTATTTGTTGTTTATTTATAAAGTAGGTGCCTATGGCTGATAAGTGTAGGTGGTTGTTGGTACTCATAGCGAAATAATTTAAATAAAAATTAGAGTCTTATCAGGTACAGGTAGGTAGGTAGGTAGGTAAAATATAATTTTAGAGATATAACTACTGGTTTTTGTGCCCGCAAGTTCGTATATAGGTACGCTACGTGACGTAGCGCAGCTTTCTGGTCATAAATACACCGCCAAAGAAACTTACAAAAATAGGACAAATGTGTTCTGTTGGTTATATTCTAACACCACAAAAAAAAAAATAACCTGTATTATTTTTTTAGAACTGATTTGATGTGCAGAAACACGACGACTACAGATTTATCATAAGCATGTATAGATACCGAACCACAATGCGAGAGAAGTCTATAAAAGAGACGTAAAGGCCAATAAATCTCCGAGGCCTTATAACATTCCACAACACAATAGGCGACGTTAAAGATCCTATTGTACAAATTGTGAGCACGTGCCTAATGCGATTCAATCTTACAAGCTGTATAAAGGTGTTAACAGTCATTACGTTGCAAACTATTCTAATCAATGAAAACAAGATTTGTAACTATTTGATGTTTCTGCATGTGCGCAATCAATATCGCGAATTCGCTCCTGCGGACACCCGTAAAGCCGCAGCGCAATTTTCCACGTGTTCCTACTGCTGTGATGATTGAAGTGAACCTGTAAATCGAATCTATCACGTACGTGTGGCTGTCATTACATTGCGCTGTGTGATTTCCTTGTGGTCGACAATTCTGGAGGCGAAAACACAGCATGAGCAATATTCTATTTGCTACATTAAGTTCCGGTTCCATCTATGTATTAATCACTAAGAAAGTGCGGGGGTCAAAAAGCTGTAAAGTAAGATTGATAAGAAAGATTAATACATATCCGAAGCATAAGTACAAGTACTTACCACACAAAGATTAACTGCTCCCTGGCTATTACTTGGATACCAATTTGCATCCAATTCGTTTCTATACCTCATTATCATACATCATAACTCTTGAGGGTTTACTGATTCATATTTCATTCTGTATTGAAGGATGTATCACTGACGCGATACGAGATTGTATTTACGAGACCTGGTCGCGGGCTGCCGTACGCGGATAATATGAAATCGATCTTTCTATCATTATTACGATCCTAATATGCACACAATATGGTGCAGTGTTGGTCACTCTTACGTACAGTCTGTGAATTTTCATTACCGGTAACAGTCAATCATAAAATACCCAACTGTACTTTATGATCCGTTTAGAAATTAATGACCGTTATAGTACTTACTTTAAAGTGGAAATTTAAATTCGAAAATACTATTCATGTTACTTCCTAACGGATTTCTTAAATATACCTACTGTTGTCTAATTTATTGTAGTTTTTTAATAGTAAACTGGAATTCATAAATTCTACAGTAAAGTTGGGGATTATATGTATTTAAGTATCTAAGTAGGTATAGCTGTTTATTCTGAAATGCTTGGATTATTGCGACCTCCTTTGCGCATTGTAGCATTTATATACCTATAAAAACGGTGGTTTCTATTTTCCTGCGTACTGCTGAATTCTAAGAATGATGAGGAGTGAAAGGGTCGGCGCGGGCGCGGACGCGGACGCGGCTCGAGCTCGTGCGCAACCCAACACGCTGCCTACCGTTACATTGCACCACTTTTCTGGACAGTTAACTTCAAACGCGTATACTGACACTAGTTTCAGATAATCAATAAGAAAAAATCATAAATAGTTCGTGTTACACACTAACAAACTAATGTGTAACCCATTTACTCCAACATCCTACTATAAAACAGCAATAAGCATGATTGTACCACTTAACGCCACCAATGAGTAACCAATGAGTATGTCGTTAGCGCTGTCCTACTGTGTTGTTAAGTAAGAGGACGTGTACTCGTTGCTGGTCGTAAACAGTGCACCCACCATTGTCTGTCACAGCGACATGATGGATGACGGCATAAACAAGTGATATTACCTAGTTTGGTGAGTGGATATAAAGATGTTTATCTGCGAGGTGGCCGCGTGTAAGCATATCGGTAAGTCTCAACAGACTTCGGTAGTGTCACCCGCGGCGGAGACGCAGCGGCGACGTCGTGACTGACGCGCGTGCGCCGCTCTTGTCATGCGCTACTTGTGATTATCATGTCTAGCGCCTGCGTCACGGCACTCTAGTACCCCAGACACGACAACAGCTTTTTGCTTATTGCGACTTGTAGAACTCAAGTAGCTCAGACGTAAAATAAGGTTAATTAATAATAAGAAACATAAAAAAGAATGCGTGTATAAAAAGTGCAATGCCGTTTGATGACAATGGACGAGCCAACATTTTCAGGAACGAGACCTAATATCTACCAGTCGTTTCGAATTTAATTACCTTTTTATTCGTTTAATAATTAAGAAGTGATTTCTGGATGGAGAGATGGAGACTTGTTGCCTGGAGAGTTTTATGTAAGAGCGATATATTTTACAGAAATTAGCTACTGATGTTTGTGTAATTCTATAGTATCTATCTTTGGAGCGAAGTGTGCGGGTACGTGGAAGAGGAGTATGCGGCCGCCTCGACCTCCGCGAACGCAATAATTGAGCATAGAAATCAAATTACAGATGATTGATGATGCCGTTACTGCACGACCGAAGCCGCAATGACGCCCGCCGAGCGGACCGTATCATTTGCGTAATAGGAATTATAATATATAATGCTTACTATGTGCTAAAAAGTTTGCCAATATGACCTACACATTTCTTAGATTTAAAATGGGCGTGAAGATAAATCGTAGTTTTGCTGCTTACTGCTAATCTGAACCAATCTGTGCACTTGGAACAACCGAATTATTTAAGTTGTAAATTTACATACCGTTGATTAACGCGCGATTGATGAGGAGGCCCTAATTCACTCGTTATTTTAGTACTTGTACAAAAACAACCCCTCAATAAAAACCACATATTTTTCTCCGAATTTAAAATGAGTTTTATTGAGTTGGTACAAATAAGCATTTTATTTAAAAAATGTATATGAATACTAATTCGTTATAATACCGACATCTAAGCTGAACGACACTTAGATGTCGGTATTAAGTATAAGATACAGAATGACATTTGTTCTGTTATTTTACGAGATAGGCCATATAAAACCATTAGAAGCAATAAACGCTCGATCGAATCACGAGAGTAATGATTTACAACGCCGTTTGAAATATCGTTTAGGCCTCACTTGTACGTCACATACGAGTTCAGGAAACGTGCTTCAATTGATATGCCAGCCTATGCTTTAATATTGCACATAATTAAATCGACGCGACATATGTTATGGATATTACGATAAATAAATAATTATCAAGTTACAAGTGTGGAATACATTTAAAAATTTATATCAGATGTACCCTGAAAATAAAAGGAACCGACGAATGGATGCAAGCGCAATGTGTTCGCGAGAACACTTCGCCGCCACGCAGCCCGCGGCGCCGCTACGCGTGAAGCTCTACTTTTATAAACATTTATTGCTTTATTTCATTTACCTAGAGCAAAATACGAATCTAAATTATTCTCTCAGTAGGTATTCAGCACAGTAACAAAAACTCGCAACAGTAGAGATAGATATCAATCAAAAATTTATTTCTTTGACGTCTATGAAATAAAAAAGGATAACTGATTTAAGTTTTTTTGGACCATTAATAGTAATTGAATGTAACGATAGAATCTGAAATAAATAGACCGCGTCCTATTCGATGTAGTATTTTTCAAAAATAATTGAGCTTTCACCCAGTGGTGGTCTGACGATGAAATTGAATAACAAAAAATGTATACCACGATTTATCTCATCATATTATAGCTTCGAATGGAAGGAATGTGGGGGTTTATCCAAGGGGAGAGCAACATCATATACGGATACAATTATATGGTCAATCTAGCGTTAGTATGTAAGTGTAGCAAGTTTTAAAATAATCAAGAATTGTAGAAGATACGCCGCCAGCATGAATGATTTGAAAAATTAAATGAAGGGAATGGATGAAACCGGTTAAGTGTGGGTGCACGGGGAACAGGTGCGAATACGGCTACGGCCATACATGGATGTGACAGGATACAAACCTGTATTAGACGAAATTTACTGACCGTCTCTTGCCTACATAGACGATAAAGTAAGTTTTAATGGCTCAAATCGATGCTATCAAGCAGATGAATCGTCCTATGGTAAGTTTAAAATAAATTGAATGCGAGCCACAGCGGTTCATGTAAACTAAGGGATTTCGCCCACTCACTGCTCCCGCATCTAGTCAACATCGCTTCATCCAGGGTCGTCATCGCGTTTATTGCTTGCTGTGAATATCTATCTGATACCGTAGCGACATTCTACTGCAAGGCAATAAATTACTGCTTCTTAGACTGATTTTGAGTCAAATAATGTTGTTGTGACCTGAGACTTACGGTTAAAATACGATTGAAGTGTCCTTTTCTGATCAGGAGTTCAGATGTTAAACAGGTATTTTTATATTGTAAGAATTTCTCAGAACTCGTTAACAAGTAAATTCTAATTTTAGAATAACCAGTAAGTACATTCAGTACACAGGTTCAGGCAGTAACCACTAAACTTTCGCTACAGGAGGCTCTGTATTTTATTAAGACAGTATTTTTATATGTACCTACTGAATGTTTTATAGTTGATTTTAAAAGCATATAATATTCTATATTTAAAAATATTAAAAGATAGAAATATACCACATATCACATTTAAAGCGTCGTTAATACTAAACAAATCAATACATTTATGATTAGTGTGAAACATCCAGAAATATAAAGTACCATACAGCATCGGTCGCGCCACTTAAGATTTTTTTAAATATTTTATAGTAATGGCTAGTGAACATACACACGCACAATTACATTATCGTAAACGAAACCAGAGTAAACGTATCATTAAGTTATAAAAATAAATGACACTAAAAAAATGCTAAGCCACCTCGAAAGTAATCAAAGGGAAGAGAAGATGAGTGTAATTGCACACAGCACCACAAAGAATATGTAAAAATATGTAATGCGGGCAGAAATAGAAACAAATTGCGATGTCGCCGTCGATAATACAACGAGTGACCACAGCACACTCTCATCTGATAGCCTACATTACAAGGTCGCTTTACCCACAACACGTAGCTTGAAATAAACTTTAAAATAGCCACGATTAAGTGAAATCTAATCACAAACTTTTAATTTCCAATAAGCTACGTTAATTGATTCTAGTTGCACGGCAACAAAAACTTGATTCAAGAAGTACTGTCCTTCTTTGTTTACACAGCGCCAATGCGCGCAGGCAAAGAAGACACGGATGCGACGACTGCACTGCAAACCTACTTCCGATTGCTTCGAGCCCATGCTGCCGTGAACAATGCTACAAAATTATAGGATTTAAACCCAAGTCCCTCATTGGGTTAGCATGATTAATCGCGGAGAAAACTAGGCGGGATTATACGTTTGTAATTTAAGATCGCACGTTTTACACAGTACTGATCATTAGTAGAGCTATTCCGAACACGATCGAATAAATTTTTTTAAACAAAAATTTGTTAGAAAATCATGTAGGTAAGCGCATGATATGTTTAAATTACACGTATTATACTTTTGATTCGCGTGAGTTTGATATATTGCCTTTCAGATTGCACGTTCTTGGCATGGTTTAAAGCTTCTACTAGACCGTAAAAGTGTGTAGGTACTGGTTTTTCTTGCCACCAATACGTTTAATAACCTGAAATTGGATAGTCTTTACGATTTCACATTATCAGAGAATTACTCATTACTGATAATAACATTACCACCACAAAAGTATCGAATGTTGAGAGTTGGTTCCACAGACCAGTAAATGGCATCTTTTTCGATGAAAATTTATTACAAGTAAATGGATCTATTTATTTAAATAGCCCATACAATCTTTTTAAAACCACGAGTTGTAACGAATAATAAAACGATGCAATTTCCACCTGCCCACTGGAATGTGAAGCCCTGAGCTACATCATGGAAAGTGGTCCAATATTTCAAATACTTTCAACGAGTGTTGTTTGGTCAAATGCCCTAGGTATGCGCAAGGGTAACTTAACGTTTAAATCTTAAATAATTCTAATGCCGAGATAAAAGTAATTAATTAATTAAGTATAATTATACTTCTGGATGAAAAGTACATAGACAGACATTTTACAAGTTGATTTAAGATATGCTAACGAGCTTTCGAGTCTTGAAAACCACAACAAGCTTTCGACTTGTGACAGAAAAACGAATTACGGAGGCATGTTCGTTGGGTTGTTGGTTTCGCGTATTTTAATTGAACAATTTTAGAATTAACTTTATAAGATAAGTGTAGTCACGTAGGCGGTGGTAGCAGTCTTGTGTTTACAATGTACTGATCGGGATCAGTGAAATCGAGATTCTCTCATTAATGTAAATCGCGTTGAGGCAACCCGCAGCCGACGCGGGCGCATCAACCTACTAACCTCTACTACAAGGACATAGTATTTGCAGCACAGAACCCTTGCGGTGTGCTCTATTCCCTCAAACACGTTTACCTTGCCAAGCTAATGGTTTCTAATGTTTAATTATTATAATGAGAATTGTTGTACCCACTCGGACGTTCCTCTGTAAGTAATAGGCCAATTATGTGTCTTGCGGCGTCAGCCATGCGAAGTTACGCGGATCTTAAGCGGTAACGTTATAAAAATGATGATAAGACGTTGAATAACCTGATATTATAATGACATAAATACTGCATAACGAAATTATGAGTACGCAACATTATTTTCACACATTATGTCCTATGTTTATCCCAGTTACTTATATAGTTTGGAAGATAAACAATCGAAAGAAATAGCGTCGGCTAGTTTATTTGAGCATTGTGTACACGTGTACATAAATATACAGTAGAAGCATAATAAAAAATGTTCATTGCTGTCTTCAGCGGGTTAATAAATTTTGCAACCGTGAGTCAGATTATCTGCTAGTTATTCATTTGCCTGCCATGCATGTGTAATCATTAGAGCCTATGCGTTGCCTAAAGGAGTAAAAGTTCTTTGTAAATGGTCGCTAGTTTGTCGTTACGACTAATACAAATGGACTCGAGTGCGTACATCATTGTTTTTTATTTATATACAGACGCTGTTCGTGTCTACTGTAACCGAAGTCATCAATTTTGCTCATATGGAAAAAGAAAGGTCGGAACTTAAAGTAATTATTGTTACTTTGACATTGTATGTGTTTACAACGTCAAGTTGATAAGATATAATGAGCTTAGTTTCTTTACAATGTACATAGGTGCACCGAGACAGTTATTCACCTCGATGCTTAAAAATAGAGCAGTTAAAAAAAGCTGATATATTTCTTTAGTTATACGACACATATAAAGTACCTTAAAATTAGGTAGGTACTTGGTTAAATCTACGCACATATATGGTCATTTATATGTCTCAGACGTGTTTCGTTTCAAATATAGGCATTGAACAATGAGCGACATTGACGCCTGGTCGAGGACTGGCGCCTTCTAAGGGCGTAGAGTCACTATCCTGGCCGTCAGCTACGGCACATAAGGAAACCGCCACCCCATTAGAGAGAGACACAACAAATTACAATTTCATTCAATGTAAATCCGCGGAACGTTCTCTTAGCGATGCTAATGGCTGAAC
Organism: Craniophora ligustri; assembly: GCA_905163465.1. Taxonomy (NCBI): domain Eukaryota; kingdom Metazoa; phylum Arthropoda; class Insecta; order Lepidoptera; family Noctuidae; genus Craniophora; species Craniophora ligustri. The sequence continues at coordinate 7,115,134 of LR990965.1, read as the reverse complement.
TTAGACACGCCTAATAGTTTACAGACGAGGGGATTAAGCCGTTCAGCTTCCCCATTGTATTCTGACGGGCACGTCAGTCTATATCGCGCACTGGCGTCGAAGATATATTCAAATAGCTTCTGTAATTAGCTTTAACGGTAGCCCGCTTTTATTACCGCTATCTACCGCTGAAGATAAGGTATGCACTATGTGAGACCCACTATCTACTATGTTGCATTACCTACTGGTAATTAATTATTATAACATACATGCTAGCGTTTTCGGAGAGTATATTCCACAAGACGATTCAAAAAGATTTTAAAATGGAATTAATTAATATTATAATATATGAAAGAATATATTATACTGACTTTATATTTTTGTTGAAAATAGTTAGGCAAGTCAGCAACTACTAATTAAGACAACGTTTTAATTATAAAGAATATAAAACGCGCTTGGATTCTGGAATAGAAAAAACCTTTTTGAACAAAGCTTAGTTTTCGATGACTGATTTTATACATAAATTAATGAATAATCTATTAGTAGTCTATTCTGTGTTTGTGGAATCAATTAATTAAACAGCAATCGGTCAATGCGATTTACCTTATAGCGAGAATCTTTTAATAAACCTATTTAAAGCTGCTTTTAACTGCAGATAAGATTGGCTACCCAGATATAATACCGAGTATAAAACGTTCAGAAGCTTTGGATCAACGCCCGGTGTTTATGTAGATAAGATTGTAAAATTTATGAATATCACAAATTGCAAGTCTAATTTAATTGATGTAAACATAAAAGAAAATATTGTGGACTACTGTATAAGTGTTTTGCAAACTGCTAAACATCTTTATAAGTATATTTTATTTCAATAACATTTTTTATTTTTATTATCATATTTTAGCTTTTCATTTCAACCGACTTCGAAACAGGAAGATTTTATATTCGTTTGTTTTTTTTTGTTTCTTATTCTAATTATGTTCTTAAAATTTTTGCAGAAGGGTTTCCTTTTAATATGCAGTTAATAATCAATTGCATTATCGAGGGCCTATCGGGATTTATGACAATAGAACCAATAACACAGATACTACAATAATGAATGAGAGGGCTTAATACTTAATCACATTACGAAAAAAAACGAAGGTTTTCTTCCATGAAGAACCTACTTACTACTACAGCAAAGTTCGGAGCGAGTGATTGCTTATATAGGCGTATCACTTGTAAAGCGTACAAGAAAACGAAGACGCTTCCCATAGTGTGCCAACCAGTACTGGTATGGTGAAACGTAAATAGCAGGTTGAAGGCATCCGGCTCATTGAATACGCTGACCCCATCTGATCGGTGCTCCAAGCGAGCTGAGCGTGCCCGCACATTCGCACTGCCAATGTCCACCGTGAAAACTTATAGAGTATTCGACTAAATCACTATCTTTTTATGATAAGAAATGCGTCATTTTTTTAAAGCGGAAAATATTAAATCTTTAGTCCAGCTGGCAATTACCTCGGAAATATTTTCAAAGAACTGTTGAGGAAATGGCCCAGGCATTAAATTGTCATGATATTTATAACAGACTTGGCAGTTTTTGTTCAAATTTTAAGTGACCCAAAACATGGCCTCCACGAAAACGTAAAATATTTTGAAAACGCATCTTGATTAAAACATTTCACGACTTGCAATTTTACTTAACTATATACTCACAGGCTGTTTTTCGAAAGCATAAGCAATTAAGCATTAAATAAAGTTAACTGTATATTTTTTATATGTTATTATAATTATTACTATTCTGGCGATAAATTACGATTATTTATTACGAGTATTGCCCATTTTATTCCCGCAGCACTATTAATTAGAAGTGAGTTATGTCGGCGAGTAATTCGTAGTAAGTGGTAGGCACGACCTACTTGGCGAAAGTTGTGCTTGCGCTATGCTTCTGGCTCACGACCTCTGAAGGTATAAAAAGGGTCAATGCGTTGTTATGAGAAACCTTCACATTGCTTAAAGCAACACATACAAGATTGCATATAATTTTTTTTATGTTTCCTGTAAAGTTTACATAGTAGCGATTTTTTCTAGAAATATAGGAAATACTCAACTCAATCCTTCATTTATCAAGCATCGATTCTGTAAATGATCATTTAGGAAATGTATGCACCCTGGATATAGCAACTTGTTCACTGGCCTTTCAAAAGCGGCATAAAATACTGTTGTGTAGGTCATACTGACATAAAGATGACGACAAATAAGTTTAACCGTTAACTTAGTCGTATAACATGTAATATTGTCGTCGAGTAAAATTAATGAAAATGTATATCGGTGTCTTTGTGATTCGTTTTGATCGAGAGGTACCGGTAATAGAAACATTTTCAAATGGCATCCAGCTATAACTAATACAATGTCGCAAGCTTTACGACACTAGCGTGCAATGCCCACTTTGTAGGTTAGCGGGCAAGCAGAACGGGAGTGGAAACACACACATATGAAACATTTAAATTTAAATGTTTATGAATGAATAAATTCTCTTGTAACATTTATTTCTCCGTAAACTTGCACATTTCCGCCTGTAACTAATTGCAACTGATTCCAATTACCCGACATTCTAAGAGTAAAACTCGGGGACAATTTATTATAATATACAACTTAAACATTCTATAAATATAACGAGTTAAGTAAATTTAATAATAATAATAATAATAATAATTTAATTTATGTTCTTTATACATTTTTCTTTCTTTGTATTGGAGGTATACAAGCAACTTCTAAGCTTAGAATTATACCGTAACGTGTAAAAGTGTTACATAAATCGGAATCGATCAAGCCGTACCCGAGGCGGCCTGCGAAATACCTACAGCTTACCACGATCGGTACTCCTGTTATTTTACGCTATTGACGCCGACGCCCGTCCCTGTTTATTAATACTTTGCTGTTGAACTTTGCCTGTGAAGACCATGACAAATAACCCTTGACTAGCCCGCGCCCCGTTGTAATGTTTATTCTAGGAAATTGTTAGATACTGAGCACGAAATCATTTTAACAATGTCATATCTGATATGGTATTTACTTTCGAGTCACGTCTTAAATTTGCGAGCTGATTCCAATTTTATTAAAATGTGTACAGGGACATCTATCAGGCACGGAGGTAAAAAAAAGTTATGCCAGTAAGTGTTTATAGGCGAGTAATTTAATTTTCATAATGGACGGGCAGATCAAATTACTAGCAGGCCGTGAGCGACACGAGACGCGACGCATGAAATGAATTAGGTTTCCTTGGGCGGTATCATTCAACCGTGCGAATGCAGAGATCTGCACTGTGCTGCCAACACTAGCACCGCCGTAATAACTAATAAAAGTGTTAATTTTCTTGAAATAAAACATAAAAATAAGTAGCTCACATTACATTTAAAACATATATGGTACATTGCCAGAAGTTTAAAACAAATTTCAAGAACTTGTTTCGCATCTGTTCCCACAATTTCCATGTTTATTCGTGTAAAATTGCTTTGATATCCATGTTAAAGACCTCGAACACAATAAAAGCGGAGGTTATCCAAAGATATTACACACATTTCATAGAAATAACCTTTACACAAAGTTAAATGAATTCTATTATATTAAGTGCTAGTTTTTAGCACCTGCTAAAAACTCGTACTCGCGAAAACTTCATATATAATAATGTTGAATGCATAATTCCTTGAAAACTTACACATAAAATACTCAGTTAGGTATACTTAATATAGAGTCTCGAAAATATAAATAGCATTATTCACTTGGCTATGATAAATACTTTTTTCAGCACGTTATTTCAGGTCAAGCCTATCTAATCATCTCAGCAAATAAAATGAAAATCAATAAGTGGTAATACCGTTATATGAGTGAATGTAGATTATTACCGTTACAAATATTATGCGTAGCACTAGCTTTGACTCCTTTATGATGTTTTGTATATGATATGCTAATTAGCTGTGTCCAGCGATGTTATTTAGTGTGGTTTCGATATTCTCAATCACGTTATGACTCCCGTAAATATTTTTATGGTCATTTCACGCTTGCCTACCTCATGGAAAAACATAATAGTGAATCCAAAGTCAAATCAAGCCAAGTTCTCAATTTTGGAAATGTAAGAAGCTCAACAGTTTCTATTTTTTTTCCCCGAAATAATGAAATAAAATGTCAAGTGAAAAGTAGAACGAATTAACGAGTGATTGGAAGAAGGTGCGCAAATTGAAGACGGTGCTATAAACATTTTTTACAATGTTATGTGAAAGCGCATCAAAATGATTCCCATGAATCATATGAACATTGCATTTTCAAAAAGAATACTACATTCTCTGATTGTGTAATAATACATCTAACGCAGTTCAGTTTATGATGAAGCCCAGTGTTACGTTACGTTACATACGCCGCTGTTGCTAGTTAATTACAATGAGACGGCAATCATTAAGCTAATGCCCTTAGACAGCGAGTATAATTGTTTCGCGTTTTATTTTCTCGTGTGCATCACTTAAAGCCGAACACATTTACAAGTAATGTATAGTAACAGTTAGAAAACAGCACTAAAAAGTTAATATCCAAGATTCTCTGTTTCAGTAGAATTCCGTGCACTTAAAACGTTTTCTTGCGCCAGACATATCTCAATAACAGCTATTATAGAAAGGAATTTGTAGATAATATCGAATGTATTATGGATAGAGGTAGAATTTCATATCGTTGCCAATACACAAGGATGCATGGGTTCAGTTGTCGCACAAAGTCCACAAATTGTATACAAGAACGTATCAATAGAACACATCTCTTCGATAGTTACGGCAAACGATGCTCGATATGGCCGTAAGATATTGAACGATTTACCCTATGTAGGAAGAATGGTTGCGTGCGTCGCTGAACGACTTTATATACGATAATTCTAGAGCTTCCCATGCAATTACGTACTTTTAAGTTGCCATAAACTTCTTTAACCAACACTTTTTTTCTTTTGTTTCAGATAACTAATGTTGCCACGGCCCCTCTCAGAGACCACAATGCGGTTACTGCTCAGTATAGTGTTAGTGGCGTGTGCAGCAGAAGCTGCAAAAAAGTTCGAAGGGACTTTAAGATCAGCAGTTGACGCACCACCTCAAGACAATCTTGCCATTGAAACCGGGTCCCCGGAACCGGCTGTAGTAGCTGCTCCTGAGGGCTATCAGAATCCAGGAGGACCGCCACCTGAAGATCCTATATCAGAAGAACCTGCCGAAACTGCCCCCGCCGCTGTGCCAGAGACAGCTTCGGGTGGTGTTCCACCTTCTGCTCCTAGTGGAGTATCAGCTCCATCTGCTCCTGCCAATTCCTTGGAAGAATGCGACCCTGAGATGATTGGATTTGAGCTTGTAACTGGGTAAGTGTTCTTAATCTTGTGTTTTCTTTATCGGCCCGGTTATACCGTCTACTCATGGCGGTGGAGTGACCGATAATTGTACGTAATTAAGATTATTAAGTCGAAGCAGCTAGCCGACAAGTGAAGTTATCAAGATCCGGCTTCACTCATATGCTGTCTCAGAAAAGTGTTTCTTTATGTAGCATTGCGCTAGCCGGATTAAATAACTAAGAGCATTGAATTATAATTTTTAATTTTAATCTTGATATGTTTAAATATGTGATTATTAAAGTTACATTCATCATTATATAGATACGTGTTCTCGGCGCCGAGTCACATCCTAGACGACATCCCCGGCACACTTATGTTGACCGACTGCCTTGAGCAGTGCCAGGCCAACGATACTTGCCGCGCTGTCAACTACGAAACCGGACTCTGCGTTCTCTTCAGTTCTGATGCTGACCAACTGCCTGGTGAGTATAAAACAATAATAATGTTTATGCTTCCAGACGGTAGGTATAAATGTCACCCATTCTTTACCGTTGTATTTTGATTACCAAACTATAATAACTTCCAGAAAGTATACAAACTTAAATGCTCGTATAAAAACTAAAGTTTCTAAAATGTTACCTACTTTTCTTTACTATAAATAAAAATAACGCCGAGAAAACAAATTGCCTCGTACATCTCAAACACCGTTATTTCAAACTATTAATATTGAACACAAATCCATCATTTATAGATTACAAATATTATTGACACGGTCGTTAACGGGTACCTACTACTGAGACTACAATATAAATCAATATATAAAAAAAACAGCATAGAAAACATCTTTACCAAGATCATGCGTTAATGAGCGGCCAAGTATCAAAAAAAGACTAACAATAACGGAACAAATGCATGCATGGCGTATAATATAATCGGGACACGTTGCAGGTGGCTGTGTAGTGGCGCCAGTGCGTACTCTCGTTTGGCCGACATAGAGGTGTGAGCTCACAAACAAGCGAAACGTTCCGATTTTTTGCTTGAACACATAATTTGAATGCCAATAACGGCATGACTATGCTCACTCATCGCGCCTTATTGGGAAAAAAATACTCTCACCGCGAAAAGGAAAACATGACCGAGTATATTTAAAGAAGAGTTAGTGGAACGCGCTTTGACCTCATAACCATCAATAGACGTTCTGCTATACACAATAATTTTGCTAATAGCAAAAAACGCTTTATTATGAATATATTTAAGTTCATGTTCAATGAAACTTAATTATACTTATAGCGAATTAATGTATTTGATTAATAAGCCGGCTTAATTGTGTACTTATGCTAGAAAGTATCAGCAGATATTTGAATTTAAAATTCATTCAATTCATTTGTACGGCACATGAAGACGGCATTGGAAAATATAACTCAACTTTTATTCAATACTTGCGAAGATGCTAGTGTCAAAGGCGCCATAAAAAGGTAGGCTAGACAACACGGCGTACCAGAATGTGGTTCTTATTTTTTTTATTTTGACCACGAAAGCACGACGGGGATGCAAAAAATGAAGTAACCTCGATTATAATAAATAAAACCGTGACTAACAAAAATGATAACGAACTTTAACAAATGCATTCTTGTCGTGTAATAAGCAAATGTAGACTGTGGTTTATGCCTTAAAATTACAAAAATGTTACGTGTGGATATATTACCAAGAATATATTAGTAACTACGACATAAATAATGTTACGGGTGTGTAGAAGATACTGAAGAAAAAAAACACTATTTATACCTAACAGATAACAGGCCTCCAGACTAAAGTGTATTATCTGCATGTGCGTGTCGGCATTGGCAGCATGAGCTCAGCCCCGAAGCGATGACGTTATATTGTTGGCTGCATACCGCTGCGTTCGCTGGTTTGTCGCGAAATAAATGCAACATGTCTTCAGTAATCCAAACGTACAGAATTTGCAAGGACGCTAGAAGTGAGATTCACAAGATAATGCTCAGTAGACGCGCCGGTAACGTAGACGCAGACGGCGGAATCCCATATATTTCGACGCATTCTAGCTGAAGTAAATGGTAAATAAGGGTCATACTGACTTAAACTATACGCAGTAAAATTGCCCCGAAGCCGCGAGTTCAAGGAACTAAACGATGAGATCCAATTATGGAAGCACAAATCGCTCCGGTCGACTCGATGTGCGGATTTTGAAATTCGTTAAGGTTGAACGCCTCCTCATCCAGAACACGTGTGTGAGCATGAAGAATTTAATGATGACACGAGCGCCCCTTATTTTCTCATATTTCTTGCAGACATTTTTTTAACCTACAACTTGGAGCACTAACAAAATCTTATTTACTGGGTAAAGATTATTTATGTAATTCTATTATTATTTGCAGGTGCATTAACAAAATCACAATTCCCCGTGTTCACAATTTACGCACAAAAGTCGTGTCTCGGCGTGCGCCCTTGTGAAAGGGCCTGGTGCTTCGACCGCGTACGCGGCTACCACCTCAAAGGGCGAGGCAAGAGGACACACACAGTCGGCTCCAGGCAGATGTGCCTTGACCTCTGCCTCGGCGAAAACGAGTTTGTTTGCAGGTTAGTTAAATACCAGACAAAACACATAAATAACGCCACATGGTCCTGACTTCATACACGTTTAATTTGTTCCCCGACAATAACTTGAATAAACCCTGTACATAAAGAAGTTTAGAGATAAAATGCGAGTGAAAGGTTAGAATTTAAGAGATTTACGAGTCGTTTAAGAAATATTTAATGAAGTTCACGTCCGATGTTATTAAGTGCAATAACACTTCTAAGAAAATGAATATAGGTACAATATATTCATATTTTTGTCCCAGACATAAATATGAAATTTATGTTACTTCTCAGAGCCACAATAGAAGGATGCGGTAAATTTATTGAAATATTATTTATTCTGAGAGGCAGGCTGTAGACAATCCTGTTTTGCCGAGTTTATAGAAATAGTCGAGTCATCATTCGTTATTGTATTTTCGTGTTTCTCTGGAATGCAATAAGAGGATAATTATGTCTACAGTTATTGATAGAGTAATTGGATATGAGTAAGTCTCTTCTCTAACAGTAAATTCATCTTAGAGGTAGTCTATGAACACGCTGTTAAGGAACACAGGTAGGTAAATGACTAATACATATTGTAATTAAAATATATATAAATATTACAAAGTAATTACGTACTAGGTCGATTTAATTTACACAAACAATAAATAGTATTAGACATATTAAACGTTTGAAACGTTTTAAAGAAACTACAAAGTAGAGCGCTGTATGGGCGGAGTGAAACATGAATGACCCGCAAGCACTCCTTGCCCTCGACACGACCTGTGCGCGATTGTACAGACACTTACAATAGTATTAGTGCAAACAATCTACTGACCATAATATAGATATATAGTTTGAACAGTACAGATGCGGTATAGTATAATAGTCAGTAATTAGCGCGTTTAAAGAAAGTATAAGAAATACTCGCTGTAACAACACATTTTTTACTCAACTACGCAACGACCACTTGAGTTTAGACGTTAATGATTTTTTATTATTTCATTGTGCGATTTCAAACAAAATTGCCTTACATTGAAAGGAAATATTTCATTGCATATAGCGAACAGCAATCTAAGAGTTAATTAACGATCCGATGGCATCATGTCGTAATTGTTGATGCAATTAAAATTACACAAGGGATTTTAAGAAATTGAAGATACGTTAATTGATATCGAAGTTAGTTGCAATTAAAATAGTTAATGCCGTATGATTTATTCTTGGTTAACAAATTGTTTTATTCAAATGGTTTTATTACGGTAATATACATTCACAAGCAAGAAAAGATGAAATTAAATTGAAAGGAAGTATGAAATAAATTACAACCATTACATACTTTCTACCTTATTTATAGGCAAGGTTTGATTCTCAAGTCAAACGGCAATATGGAAACTAAAACATACTCGGCGTACAGTGGGTGTTCTACAGTTGGTACAAGTTTGCTGTAAACTTCCCGGATAATATCGTAAAATATGTAGATATCCGTAGATATTATGAAATACATGACATTGAAAGCATTTAGTATTGAGATTATTTTCGAAGTATAACGCGAATCCAGATTTATTATATGTATAAATAAATTCAATACAAACAAATACAATATAAAGAAAAATAATAGTTGACTCATAAACATAGAAAACAATGACGTTAGTGAGATACGGGTTAAGATCGCGGTTTTCTTCGTCGCACGTATTTCCCCTTTGAATTATAATTATTTTTTTCGCGAAATTGTACAAATCTTGTCGATATATAATAGTATTGACAGTAATTATATTAATAGCTTTTACAATACTTGCACCGGTAAAATATGGTTATGGATATTTGAATGTAATGCTAAGTAAAAGCAGGCCCACATTGATATTGTGCATTACAATTGCACTAACAAGACGTGAAAATAAACGGAAGAGGTCATGAGTATATTCACTTCAATCAGATGTTATCATATTTACCGACTGATTCAACATTGTGTCTAATGACGAAGGTTATGTACATAAATGCATCCTTAAAATGTATTCAATACAACAAAATGTCTCGTACATAATAAACAAATATTTATCATCAAAGTCGGCTCATTAGATAACCATACGCGTATAAGCTAATTTATAGATAAGCCCGATAACGAAGTCAATCAGCCTTCACCAAGTTGCCATAGATGGTGGGCTGCGCGGTACATCTTTGCGGCTCAGTTCAGTGGATAAGTCACAGTCTCTTCCTGGTAGCCGTTCCGTTTCTGAATTCTACAAACGAGCATTATATACAAAGCAGGGAGGCCAATTGAACGGCCTACGTCTCAGGCGTCTAATGTAGCAAGACACGACTGTCCTATTGTGTTTATTTCCTTGTACGGTTTTTGATATCATTAACATAAATAGTGTACTGCGTCAGTTGCTCACATTCGATACACGTATTTCCGTTGGCGTGTTCAGGTCAAGCTTGCTCTCAGTAACGATTGCGGATTGTAGCGCTAATTTGCTTCTGAACGCGTGCAATACGTGCGTCTGCGAGTATAGGCCAAGAATATTACGAATCGGAACACATTTCTTCTCTACGACTAGAAAGCCACAGTTGGTTTCTATCTATAAATTATTTTCTAAGCATCGTCTCTGTAATGCGTTTATAGTATCGCCACTTAACACAGTTTGGTTATTTGCAACTTTTTCAAACCGTTAACTGAAAGTGCAATAAAAACTTGCCAATATACCTGAATCTATGTTGACCTACTGCTCAACACATTTTTTAATTGAAACGTCAACAGTTAAACGCTTTCATTATAAAATATTTACTATTTTAGTTATTTTTTAATATGATACCTAAAGCTGTTATTTTAGCTGATATTTATTACTGTCTCAATGTCTACTAAGAATAAAATAAATTCAGCTGTAATAAATTCCACGATTCCACGCCATCATCTCTGAATTCTTAACTAGGGTTGAGGTTAGACAGCGATTAGAGAATTAAATGTAGGATTTTACGTAGTGAAGCTTGGTTCGACACGTGTACCGTTGGATACAAATCGTCGTATCTCCATTGAGGCGAACAGGCGGCGCGGGCGCACCCCGGGCGGCGAGCATCGCGATCGTCGACAGTCACGACATTTGGCAAATATTCCCCGGACGTGGCGAGCAGAGTGCCGCGCGGTGTGGGAGCGGCCTGCCCTATCGCTTCCTACTTCCATGATACAATAACCGATAAGACATATATTGTTTTCCCCTTCGAGCCCTTTCCGCACTTAAATAATTATTGGTGATAGCTTATTAGGTCCTCCCCACACTGTTGCAATCTCTTTTGTTGATTTTACCTTTATAAAGCTCACATTTATGAGCTGGAAAGGAAAGAAATCTCATCCATGAACTCAAAGTAATTAGAGTCGATGTTGAGGAGATTACTGTCATTATTTAATCTACAGATCAATAGACGTACAGGGTACAAATTACGAGCAAACAAAATTATGGCCTATCAGTAAATTACACATTATTCGTTTTTTTCTTAGACCACCAAAGACGTCGGCATTGCAAATTTAATGAATACCTATGATATGTGCCAATCTAATATCATAAACTTTGTTGATTATTAACTATCGTGGCTGCTCTTTACCATCATTATTAAAATAATATTTATGAGGATCTAACCGACAAAAAAAAGGATCGATATTTAAAAAAATCTGATTGTAAATTAGTAATATCTTTTGGTTAATAAGATAATCATTATAGCAGAAGATATCGAAACAAATTTTGCTTATATAGGAGTATGTGAACGTGAGGAAGATACAGTTGAACAAATTGCTAGCAGTCAGTGTAATTATTATGCGATGAGGTAGAGGCATCCGAGCAACCCGTACGGTTAAATGAACAACGGCTACCGGTAGCGGGACATACGCAATCATCAGCAGCTTTAAACATACTAAATTAATGTCTACTCGTAATAGACTGAAACCGTTACGAGATAAAGAAAATAACCATCAAATTCAAGGCAATAACAAATTATTTTCATAAATTCAAATAAATAGACACATTTTGTATCTATAGTATGAAACAAAGTTCTCAGGCTGCACAACAAAGAAATGCGCCCATCTTATGTGAAAATCCCACAGGTTAGCGCAAGGGTCATCTGATCGGGTTCGAATGTACATCAAGAGAAAATATTGAGCTAGATCAACTTGATAATATTATACGGGTGGTCACTAGTAAGTACCTACAGAGTAACATTATACATTGAAACGGCACAATTTTATATAGATACAATGTTAAAAAGTATAAAATCGTATACACAACAAATGTACAAATGAAATCGAAAATGGAAAAAACGCATAAAATTATATTTGAATATCATACTATTTTATAAAGGTTGCATGATGATAAATTTATTCAGCGTATAAATAAATATCGTCGGCACACTTACTCAAGCGGTATGCAAACAGAAAAGCTTATTGAATATAAAGCTATTATGACAACTCGACTCGTGGAAATTGAAAGTAAGAGTATAAACTTGTATAACTGAGTAGTTTAATAGAGGAAACATTGGGCATATAACGACATAGTAAACCTGCACTCTTATAGACTACGTTAAACAAATTATCACTGAGACACACATAAGATTATTACCATAAACTCGAACTCAAACAGCCGTATGATCTTCTTAACTGTCTCTATTGGTTAACAGCGTGAATCAAGCGCTACATAAAACCAGTCCCAAGAATATCTAGCAAGTCTCGATAAATAGAAACTAGCCGCCAGGTCATCACGTCAATAATTTACTGTTACTTTAAATAAATTAATACATAAAGATGTCTCACTGAAATAAATAATTGGCATATAAAACGTGATAGGTAATTGACAATTAACCGGTGCAATCAAAATAGCGTCATTCGAACTATGCATGCGGTTAACAACTTGGGAAAATTCACACAATAAAAAAGGTAACAAAAACATAGCTGCTGTTTAACCGCGTGAAACATTGTTGCAGATCGGCGAACTACAACAATAAAACTGGGGAGTGCGTGCTGTCTAACATGGACCGTATTACTCTGGGTGGAACTAACTCTTTCCAACCGAACGAAGGTATAGCCCTATCAAATTTTTTATATTATTTCACATAGTTTTACATAATGTACTTTTAAATTATAATTTTAACTACGTTTTTCTACAGACACCGACTATTTAGAGAACAATTGCGTGGAGGAGCCTACAAAATTGTGTGAGTTCAAGAAAATGGGTGGCCGTATTCTAAAAACTGTAGACTCCGTATATCAAGATGTTCAAACGGTTGAGGAGTGCCGAGAACTTTGCTTAAATTCGCCATTCCGTTGCCACTCGTACGACCATGGTGACACCGGAGACCACGTCTGTCGTCTATCTCATCACTCTAGAGCTACGCTCGCTGACATTCAGGTATGATTTCCCAGAAGTCTGCAATCATTTAAATTATTAATTTCTGATATAATTTGTTTAATGGTGTATTATTATTATTTCATTTTAGGATCCTTATTTGGAAGTTCCCGAAGCAGCTACCTATGAACTGTCTTCTTGTTATAATGTGTCCATTGACTGCCGTGCTGGAGATATGGTTGCCAAAATTCAAACATCTAAGCTTTTCGACGGTAAAATCTACGCTAAAGGCAGTCCCAACTCTTGTGTTGTCGATGTTAAACAGAGTCTTGAATTCGAATTGCATATGGGATACAACAATCTTGAGTGCAACGTCAAGCAGAACGGTCTTGGCAGGTAAAAATAACCAGTAAATACAATTATAAGTATTGATTTCAATAAAAAATCAAGTGAATAGCTAATGTATTTTATGTTTTAAGGTATTTAAATGATGTAGTCATTCAGCACCATGATACAATCGTAACATCGTCTGATCTTGGTTTGGCTGTAACTTGCCAATACGATCTCACAAATAAGACTGTAGCAAACGAAGTGGATCTCGGAATCCACGGAGACATCCAGACTGGTTTGTCAGAGGAAGTCATTGTCGACTCTCCCAACGTGGCCATGCGGATTACGGACAGAAATGGAGACGACACTATTGCATCTGCTGAAGTTGGAGATCCCCTGGTAATTACAATCACTTTAACATGCATGCATGCGATATTCTTTTAACGTTCCTTCAAATAACCATGTATTTTGTTTAGGCATTGCGATTCGAAATCATGGACCCGAACTCACCATTCGAAATCTTTGTGCGCGAACTTGTTGCCATGGATGGAGTTGATTCCAGCGAGATCACGCTCATCGACAGTCACGGTTGCCCCACCGAGCACTTCATTATGGGACCCTTATTCAAATCAGCGAACAGTGGAAAGGTAATTATCCATTTATAATGTAATGGTTGTTTATATTAGTCATAACGAATTATAATGAGTAAAAAAGATAATATTCTATATTTATACACAGTGATTAGCCAGGTCATATTAGTTTTAAATACCATTTTTTGCCACCCGATAAAAAATATTAAACAAAGGAGAAGACAGACTCGTAATGAAAATAATTGACTCATTAATCAATACAAAAGATTTTAACGAGCATTTCGTTCAATGTTACAGATGCTGTTGTCCCACTTCGATGCCTTCAAGTTCCCATCTTCGGAAGTTGTCCAGTTCCGTGCCTTGGTGACTCCGTGTATGCCTACGTGTGAACCGGTTCAATGCGACGGCGGCCCGAACGAACTCCGCTCCGTCATGTCTTACGGACGTAGGAAGAGGCGTTCTACCCCCGCTGCACCCACTGACGACATGCTTCTCGTGCAAACCATTCAGATCACAGACAAATTCGGATTTGATAAACAACGCGCCAAGAATGTGACTGAAGATTCAGTATACGTAAGAGAGACCGACGTCACTTGTGTCAACGCAGCAGGAGCTATGCTAGCGGCAGCTGCTTTCCTAGCTGCGCAACTAGTCGTACTAGCAGCGTGGACCTGCAGTTGGCAGCGAAGACGTGCTGCCGCCAAGGCTGCCGAGCTACTTCCAGGACCTAACGCCCCCTCCGCTCTGTGCAAAGTCTATGATGCCAGTTTTTCTCGTGCGCACCAGAGGCACTTCTAAATAACAGTAGGCGTGTCGACGTGATCAGCGTCCGCAATAGTAGTATATTTCGTTAGTTTAAAAACCCCCGTCGAGTTCTGGCTCGTGAGGGCGACATGTTCGCAGCGCGACACGTCATCATCCGAGCGCAGGATAGCGATAGCGGTTATTAATGGTTAGTGTCCGAACGCTTCCACAGCACAGAGTGCGCATAGGCACCGTGGTGCGGGGGCGCGCGACACAGAGGCGGGGACGACCACCAAAGCGTGCGCGAATGTGGACGGATGCGAGTGCGGCGCGCAGTGTGACCGTTTGTTGAGTGCGTCTAGTGTGTAAGAACGCTCGCTTGTCCCCATCTCCGGCGTCGTCGGCGGGACCGCGGCCGTGAGTCGATATCAAGATCACGTCGCTCATTCGTTCACTTTACGCTCGGACATCCACTTGCGGAAGTCCGATTACGTATTGTACCATATTTTTTTAAAGTAGCATAAGCCTGATTTTAATGATACGTAGTGATAAGTAAAAAGTAACATTTCAGTACCTTTTAAGTAGATAACCGAACGTGCGACCTAAGTCAAGAGACGATGGATTGACGGCCGTCCCGACATCGTAATTTATTTAATTTAGCATAGTTTCTTTTTTACGTAATTTATGATTGAATTTAATACTATTTAATGAAATTTTAATATAAATGAAATACCTACCTAAACAAACGAAAGCTTACGACTTACAAATGTGCTATTCCATGTAAACTGAAAGTATTTTATTATGATATCTAGTGACTTAATAATGAGATGTTAATGTACTATTAAAATGTTTGAGCATTTTATTTGAACAGCATTTAACCCTGTTTTATTCGTCCAAATTATCACTTACTAAAATAAAATTTCCAAAATATTACTGACATGGTTTTATTTAACACATTGGAACTCCACAATAATTACAAAGAAACAAAGACACCCCTATTCAATGCTAATCACTAATTAAATGTGAATGCCATATGAAACAGTGACTCATTATAAGCAAAATGAATAGATCAGTCAGATAAAAAGCATGACAACATAACTTCACCTTTTAATTGTTCTGCCTGGGTATTATTAAAAACATTCATTAAAAAAAAGAACAAGCGGCGTGTTTGCGCATTACCTGTTTTTTGACATGACCAGAATACGAGTGAAAAAAATGCCAAAATAAGGCATGGTAATAAAAAGGCGGTGTAGATTTGACCAGTGACTCTCGAAATTGCACACATCAGTGAGATGGGATCTTTTTATTAAGTTCTTGGCACCATCACGTGTGAAGGGGCACAGCGGTCGTTCGTGCGCTAGATAACATCGGCGCGCGCGACGGCACGTGTCCTGTGTCGCGTGCCGACAGGAGAACAACTAAGCGCAGCCATTAGTAGCCCAGCAACAAAGAATTTGTCCCTACAAGCGTTCTTTCTAGATTTAGATTAGCAACGGTGTTGAAAGGAAATAAAATTAAGCTTGTTTGAGTTTGCCGCGAGTACTCCGGCTTAAAATAAAAAGTAGAGAAAAGGTTTTTCAAGATAGTGGGTTAGGACATGGTTTTAAAATAGGTGCACACCACAATCAGAGAAAACAATTAATCTATAAATGGACTGCCAAAAACTCTTGGTTGTGGGTATTGACAGAAATACAAGTTTAGGGGTCTCTTAAAATTATGTATGTTTTATTACATTACATACACATTGACCTTCTTAGTAAAGTACTTAAACTAATTAATGTATGAACGTGGACGAAGGATGCTTGAAACTAGCAATCAGCGGCTTCAGGCGATTTCCATAGTGGTACAAAAGCGTGATTGTATATAAGAGAGTTTGAATAATTTAAAAATCCTTTCACAAATACTTGGGAAAACACTGACACTAACGTTTTCTTTTTTAAATTACTCTTTATATAACGTGGTAAAAGTAGTTAATAAACGGCTTAAAGGATTAGCAGGCAAGTGTCAACTGTCAATTCCAGGCAATGCAAAGCCGTCCAGTATACAAGTTACTAGAAGAACGCAATTCAGTCTTCTTGAATAGGGCTATAAAAAATCTAGCCTGTTTTCAATTGAACGCCTAGAAATAGGTATAAAAATAATGCAAATGTCTTGTGAAAGCGGAGGGCGGGCACAATTTTATAGTAGTCGACAGACATTTTCTAAGAACTATAAAATTCAAATATTGAATGCTACATTGTGCTGAAGATAAAGTCGTTTACAATAATATGAAATATTCATAAAAGGGAATCGACGGTGGCCACCGGAATCGCGAGGTATGGATGAGAAAAAATAAAACAAACAGAACAATCGGTTGGCGAACATCGGTCATGGGACAAGTCCAACAGTCAACATATATATTTAACATTGCCATGACTTTATAAGGAACGTCCTTGGTACGCTTTGGTATAGGGTAGAACTTGTACTCGATCAATATCGGCTCTTTTAGTATCTTGTTCCGATCCTACTTATTGAGCGAATAGTTAAAGATTTTATCTGGCGCTGGCATCGGAACACAAATAAAATATTACTGGGAAGGCTCGCTTCTCATGAAATATGTAATCTGATTAAGTATTACAATAAATGAGTCACGTTGAAAACTTAAAGAGCGCAACGCGCACAAAATGAAAAATATTCATGCTGATTACGAAAAATCTGCGCTGCAGGAGTAAAAAATATTCATCTTATATGTATTCTTCACGGTAAAATAAAACTGCTTTTTACGAATTTTATCGCGGTATATTGATATTATTTTAAATCACCCGTGGATACGAACAGAGCGACTGAACTATTCAGTTCTGTTTATTTCAATGTTTAATATTCTTGTAAATGTACGAAGACAGTCCATGCGTTTAACTTTGTTTTGCCAGTCAATAGTAATCGCGTTTTGTTCATAACCAAAACGTGATACGTATGTCTACTAAGGAAAATTGTTCATATTTAAAAACAAAAAGACATTTAACCGTAGCAATTCCACAACCATTTTGACGTCGACCTTAATATAGGGACGTTAATATTGTCTCGTGATCATTTAGATCGATTAAATACATTACAACGGTTTCACTTATATCTCCGACCATCATAACATAAAAAATAGCCAAACATGAAAATGATTATGCGTTAGAATTTCCTGTATAAAACTTATCTTGATAAACCAAATTCTCAACGAAGTGATGATTACTGCCCACGATATCTTTTGGAAATCTACATAAGTAGTTACGACTTCCTTAACTAAAAGTGTAACAAAGCGCTTTCGTGTAGCAGTAAAAATATAAAACACATTAGGTACCCACTTCCTATGCACCAAAATTGTAAGATACCAAAAAGAGAAAGGAAAATCTAAACAAACAAGCGATAGTTAAGTAACTATAATCGCAGATGGTGACTGAATGGCTACTTTTGTAACAAAAGTGCATTATCTTGCCTTTTTAATTCTATCTAGGACACTTTCGTTTCGAAAGGGAAATTAACGATGACGCTTTCATCTTCTTTAAATATTAGAAAAAGACTGGAATGTGAATGCGACTTGGTAAAATGGATGATAACAAAACTAAATAATTCCATGCATATAGCTAAGTTACTAATATTTCTTAAGGATAATTAATTATAATCTAATAATCACACCACCGCAATTTCCATCATGCATGCATCCCCGTTTTTATGCGAAACTCAACACAGAACATTATTTGCGTGCGCTACGTAAACGGTATATGATGTGAAGATACTATGTAACTGAAAATAATGTATGGCAAACATGTAGGTTTTTAATAGTTCGGCAATCTGTAGCATGTAGGTTTTTATAAGTTCAAGACGCATTACATCTATCGTTTACATCTAAGTGAATATGGTTACTTTCACGTTTTCAAAAAGTATTTCTTGTCTAAAAATATTGATGCTTATAAAAATAAAGTATTCTGGATTAAATCTGGATTAAACAATTTTGCCAGAACCAATTTCTATAGTTTGGAAATATTTTAGTCCAATTTCGTACACTTATTGACAGTACCACTGGAACAGATCTGCAGTTTTGGTGCCGCAGATATTGCTTGAACTGATTAAGAATTGATCACAATAGACCAGCTACGCTCTCAGAGAAATCATAGCCGGAAAATCTAAAATAATAAAAAAACACTTCAGTAATAATTAATATGTGGCATACTTAAAAAAAGGACTTAAAGGCTTATCCTGAATGAACCATCTAAGTCGTAGAGGTAATGCTGTGCTGTGGAGCGAACGTTAAAATAAAAATAATAGACCTGTAAATCCTATCTTATGGGAGTCTTTTCTCTACAATTGCTCAAACTTATAGGTGGAATTTTACTCCTCGAAAACCAGAGCAGGACCATTCTAAAGTTTGCAGCGTTGCTTGGTCAAGTATCAAATTCTGCAGTTAATAATCTCTGGCCAAAATGCTACACATTTAAATTTACTTGACTGAGTAGATAAGACCGCCTGCGCTGACTATTAATAAATTTTCATAGCCTACAAAAAGAGTGCATTTCCCTACTTATATGTTGGTTTACCAGGTGCGTCTTCTGAAACCTGTATAGTTACGATGTTACAAATAAATAAAAAGGCATTGTGTTCATAAAATTATAACTTTCACAGAAAAGGATATATACAAAAAAAAATATTGTTTCAATGTTTTTATGATTGCGTACCTCAAAAGGAAAAGGGTACCTATATGAGTACCTTTACGTACTTCGTGTTTCATCTGTCTGTTGACCCCTAAATACTTCTATAATGATATATTATCTAATATATTTTCTTTCGAATGAGTGCTTGTCCGAATGGGTTTTTGGCTTAAGGTCAGTTTATGGATCGTAGAGTGGCTTACATAAGCTACTTATCGCACGCAGTAGCTAGTAAGTGTAAGATTTTATATTCAGACACTTTTTTATTTTTCCAGCTAAGCTCTAGCTTATAAGCGAGGAGACGTGCTCATTAAAACAATTATTCTTTAAAATTTATATTCTTAAGAAAAATAAGTGAATTTCTTTACATATAGAATCCAAATTTGTAGGAGCTATTTATGACCATGTCTATAATTGGCGCCACTGTGGTCAATAAATAGATACAAGTTGATGACTTCAACAGTTCCCTTTAAGGCAAAAGGCAATTTTGAGGTGCGAGAACTTATAAAAAAACAAGATTGGCAACTGTTATAGAACGAATAATCTGTTAACAGATCGTAAATCAGACGGTACTCGAGATAAGAGAGCATCCGGTGGATTCACGAAGCGCAATCGATTTGGACTCATTATTTTGCTATTGCTCGGCGCCGGTTATGGATATTCGCAGTGCAATTTGTGTATTATTTGCATCGGGATAGTTTTGCGATACTGTGGTCACGCAGGGGCTTTCTCAATATGAAAATAAACTGAGGAAATTATGACATACCAAACTAGAAGAGACTACATAATATAAAATAATGCAATGCGAATAAGTGTGGTACTTCCCGAAGACTTAGAAAGCATGCCAAATGCACGCCAATAAAAAAGCAATTCAGTTATTCTAACAATTTAAAAAAAACGTCATTAATGGGAATAATTTTTAACTTAATGATTTGAAATAAGTAATGGTAAGTATGGTTTACTAAATGTACTTAAGGAGAAATAATACTTGTCATTACGTTTTATTGCAGCCGTAAATAAATACAGTTAGCGTTATAAAAACCATCATAAAATAAAAATCATATAGGTTTTATTGGTAGGACTTCCAGCAACCGTATTAACTCAATGTCGGTCGGCAAAATGAGTGGGCGTGCTCTCCAATTTGTTGACGTTGAGGTCCTGATTGTATGTTTGTACAGGATCCGCGATGAGAGTATGCGAAATATCCACCGAGGTGGGCGGCATCGCAATGGCATCAGTTATACTTATTGAATCCAGTATTATCGTTGCGAGTGCAATATTTACTTCAACAATAAACTGATTTGTTATTCGATTCAATTGAACTACACAAAATGGTGCGTTCGTTTATTATAGCGATAAGTATATCTTAAATAGCGTAAATATCTAAAATAGCGTAGGTATCTAATACAATTTAACCGTAAAATTAAACAACATACTGTATACATGTTTTGATATGTTCATCCCATCTAACTGTTTACCTATCTGTACTGTGTAGTAGAAATGGGTTTCAGAACTAAGGTCGTTAATAGTCTACAG
The DNA here is from genome assembly GCA_905163465.1 of Craniophora ligustri. Classification (NCBI taxonomy): domain Eukaryota; kingdom Metazoa; phylum Arthropoda; class Insecta; order Lepidoptera; family Noctuidae; genus Craniophora; species Craniophora ligustri. The sequence goes on along the minus strand of LR990965.1, from coordinate 7,094,043 downwards.
TAGGTATTGCGCTCGTTCTCTGATTAATCTACAGTTTAATTACAATTCCTAACAGTGCACTTGAATAAAACATAATGTACAAGGCACTAAAAACGTCAGTTTTGATAGATTTAAATCATCGTATTTATAATGTACATAATTCATATTGGGATCGGATGAGTTGGTACTCGCGTGAAATGTCGGAAGTGATCAAAGCGGGATCACGAAGCGCAGACGCGCTAACAATCCGCTAATAGACGATCGTGTTCGTGACCCCGCCTCCCGACCACAATAATAATGTCCGAACTGACGGATACTCTTATTGCCTCGTGGTCGTTTACACAGCAACACCCACATGCATCTGCATAGCTAATATGATTTGTGATATAGTGTTCAAGATCAAATCTTATAAATGCGCCGTCGTTTGCGAGACAGTAAATAAATAATGATTGGAAAATTCCAATTATTAGAATAGACATGACTAGTGAGCAGGAAGATATGGTTAATGTTATTCATGATCGGTGTAGCGAAGCACCACCAGCTATAAATACTGTTTATGAAAATAAAAACGACAAGAATCTACAAACTTCCTTCTCGAAATTTAAAAAAGATCATTACAATGTCTACGAAATCTACCGTTAAGATAAAGTTTGGTGTAAATTCTTTGGAAATTTTAAGAATCGCCCAAGATAAAATAGATCTCTTTATCTCTTTATTTTCTTGTGGGTTATGTTAAGATTCAATTAAGATAATAATATTAAGTACAACGACTAAAATGTTTCTATATGTTTTATGATGTTCTCACCACAAGATTGAGGAAGCTAATATTTGTTTTTAAAACACTCAGCAATGTAGCTGACTCGCAAGTCCTTAGCATGACCTATCTCGCTCTTTGCCAGTCTATCACGCAATACTGCATTGTCACCTGGGGTGGAGCGAATAAAACTCACTTCTTGAAACTGGAGCGTGCCCAAAGAGCAGTACTAAAAGTTGGCTGGCGGCTACCTTATCGATTTCCTACATATGATCTTTACAAAACATGTAATGTCCTCTCCGTTCGCAAATTATTTATCCTCAATACTATCCTCACTTCTCACTCGCGCATTGCTTACAATTCGTCCAAATTAGACTTTAAACGTCGGAAATACCAGGTCTGTCCTTCGATTTCAGTCAGAACAAGCCTAGCTCAAAGATGTTTCTATTGTCTGGGTAATTATGTGTATAATAAAGTAAACAAATTTTGAACATACATCCATTAACCAAACATAAATGTAAAAAAGTAGTAACCACCTGGTTAAATCATTTAGATTACGATGAAACTGAAAATATTATCTGCACCATAAAATAAAAAATGTATATACCTAATATCTCTACCAACTAATAATATCTTTCCACCCATACCTCCTCTTCCACCCTCATCCACTTACACACACACCCAATTACATTCAAACACATATCACACACACACTCACTCATATATATTCATATATATATAAATATATATACATAATTTATGTACATACACAAACACATATACATACCGAACGTGTAAAGATAAATATATATAAAAAAAAACCTTTATTCATGTATATTTCTTTCCGTAACTTTAATTACATCTTATCTGTATCACGTCTAATTGTAAACAGTTTTATGATTCATTATTAATAGCGAGAGCCTGGAGATCTGTCACACAGGTTCCGTACCTAGTACAAACTCCAGCTCTCATCAAGGTTTTAGATTAAGCTGTACCTAATTTAGTTCCTAAATGTTCCTAATGTACCTTTATGAGAGAAATAAACGAAATGTTATTATTATTTTTATTATTATATATTCATTTTAGTTTTTTTTTTCCATTTCATTCCTTGATTTAATTGCTGCACATTTCATATTGTTGGTAATTAATCAATTTTATATTGCAGAAATGAATTGGTTCTTGATTTATTAAAGGCAACACTGTTATTGAGTGTCTATAAAAGGCATAGTTCATTTCAGCTCTCCTCTTACTTCTATCCAAACTGAGTTAGGAGGCAGACACGATACTAGTCGGTTGATATACTACATATATACTTTTTTTTTGTAAATACATGTTATACATAATTATATACATCCATGACTCGGATACAAATGTTTATGCTTATCACACAAACATTTGTCCCTACCGGGATTCGAACCCGGGACCCATAGCACAGCAGGCAGTGTTAACTACCGTTGGACTAATTGGGTCGTCAATTTTGTCGTGTTCTTTAAAAATCAATTTTAAAATTGATTTTTAAAGAACTTTTAAAGATTTTTTTTTTTCATCAATAAAAATTTATTTTTGCAATACTCCACAAAGCTTTTAAAGCAAAAGATGTGTTTATACATCTTTCTAGCACAACGAATCCAAACAATGAGCTTGTTGTTTGGAATTGTACTAGGTGAAAGGCGATAAGGCACACTTCCTACATTAGTATTTATTAACTTACGTTATACTTAATTAGTACCCACTATTACATAGGATCTAAAACATACTGGCAAACTACCGGCGCGCGTATACCATAAGTACACCTCTGCTTTACCCTTGGCGGATACAGACGCAATAGAATGTTATGTAATGTTGCACAAAAGCACGTTATATTTTATGTACTTTTGTAATTCGATTTTTTAGGATCTTGATGGCGTCGGAATTTCCTAACAGACGAGAGCTAGGAAAAAAATAAGAGACAAACTTAAAAAACCATGGGTTCTTTTACAATACGTGACTCTTGTAATGTAGGTCAAAGTCTGAAATGACCTTATGTAGAAGGCACCATAGCAGATTTGAGTAGACCTGTCCATGTCGACGGCACACATACATCAGCCATCGCCTAGCTCAATCTTTAACGAAGGGGTTCACCGATCCGACACACGTCAACACCAGATCGGTACTTTCGTCGTCCAATACAAAACATAAAATAATTTAAATTTACACTTTAATTGGCAGGCAATGTACTCACCCTTAATCGCTGATCGGCCACTGTCCACACGCGACTCGCGAAGTCATTGGAGGCACCTACGATGTACGCGCCAGTAGAATCGAAGTCTACTGACATGACTCCCGCATTCGAGCCGACTAATGTACCTCTGTTTTCGACCATACCTGAAATCGTATTATGTGTAATGCAGAAGAATCTCATTTCTGAATCTCTTGTCTGTGTCTATATTAAATATTTCAAAAAACATTTGGATTATGATCGTCGAAATGGACTCCCATGAGCATCGAATTTTTGTCTGTTCTGAGTTAAGGTAAAAACAAATCCGATAAGCGGTCTCATGGTTTACATAAACATTACATATCACTGTTTATTTTTCACAAGATAAGGGAAAGGTATCTAAAGCACAGGTTTAGCATATTCGATATTCATAGTTTGTCTGGTTTTGATCCTTTTTCCACCAGAAAATTTCTTCCCCTAATGAATTTATAAATCTTGATCTAATTCATAGTCATAAAATTTGGAGTGATTGCATCTATTTAACTAATAAGTCTTAATGGATTTTCAGATAAACCTATATTTTAGCGTTCTCGAGCCAAGATTCTCCATATTAATAACATCTTACTTTAACCCTGAATAGGTATCGATTAAAGATATGATTTATTATTAGATAGTATAACCAGCTTTATGGAATGCCTTTAGCATTTAGTACTAGTCATTTTGTTATGATATATTTTTTTCTACTAATGATAAGTACGTGCTACGTGTACGAGTAGTGTTAAAACTTTTAGATAGGTACGAGGGTGCGTTTTTAAGTTCGCGGAATGAAAGGGTTGGAGGGGGGTAATTAGGCTCATTAGGATCGTAACGTGTTCAGTTACTCATAATTAGTATAAATACAAGGTTTCATTGTTATTAGACAATTAGTCTTTGAGATATCGTCAACCAAGCAACATAATCGGGAGTGAAAAATAAAATATGGAAAAAATCGAATATCGTGCCGTTATAAAGTTCCTTACCAAGCAAGGAAAATCTGTTGCGACCATAATGAATGAGATGTCATTGGTTTACGGCGACTCTTGTCCAGAAAAACCATGGTGTACAAGTGGCACAGTTTATTTAAACAAGGAAGGGAATCCTTTGAAGACGACCCGAGGCCGGGCAGAAGCATCGACGTGACCACGGCACATCTTATTCAAAAAGTCGAAAAAATTGTACTCGACGATGCTCGACTAAAGAAGAAACAACTCGCAGAAATGATTGGAGTATCCGATACAACCATTTTTAAAATCCTACATGATCATCTTGGCATGACTAAGGTCAGCGCAAGATGGGTGCCGAGAATGCTCACGCCGCCGCAAAAACAACAGCGCGTAGAGTGTTCACGTGCATTTTTGGACCTCTGTAATGAAGACAAGGATGGTGTATTGAGTCGAATTGTTACTGGAGACGAAACTTGGGTTCATCATTATGAACCTGAGTCGAAACAAGACTCGATTCAGTGGCATAAAAAGGGCACAGCACCTCCCAAGAAGTTTAAGGTGTCACAGTCAGTTGGGAAACTGATGGCAACGGTCTTTTGGGACTCAGAAGGAATTTTATTAATCGATTACAAAGATAAAGGTGTTTCTATAACCGGAGAATACTACGCTTCAATATTAGAGCGACTAAGAGAAGCCATTAAAGAAAAGAGACGCGGAAAATTGACAAAAGGTGTGCTGCTTTTGCACGACAACGCGCCCGTCCACAAGAGCCGCGTTGCGTTGGCTGCCCTGCATAAGGTGGGCTTCGATATTTTAAATCACCTACCCTACAGCCCAGACCTGGACCCCAGTGATTATTACCTCTTTCCAAAAATGAAAAAAGAGCTGCGGGGTAAAAAATTTACCACCGATGATGAAGTCAAGGAGGCAGTTTCGGCGTATTTTGACGACAAAGAGGAATCATTTTTTTATGAGGGTATAAATAAATTAATTGATAGATCTGAAAAATGTGTCCGTCTTGCAGGTGAATATATTTTAAAAGGAAAAATAATTTGGTTTTTTAATTTCCACCCCTTATCCCCCATTCCGCGAATATAAAAACGCTCCCTCGTATATAAAATTAATCTTACATTTTGTGACATCCCATAATTTGACTTTTCTATCAGCGCCTCCGGTCGCCACTATTCTATCTGTTGGACTCCATTTAACAGCATTGACTTCACCGTCGTGAGCATCCTGATAAAAGGCAGAATTAATACTTATAGGTACGTACTACAGTTTCTTCACTATAGTAAAAGCGCCAAAAACACAGTGAGTTTGAAATAATAATAATAATATTGTTTGCGTACCCAATATCAGAATGGATTACTTTGAAACTCGAATCTGTTACTACATACTTAAAGTACTAGGTTTATGACGCACCTAAATTGATAACTGAAATAGATTTACCAACAACATATTGGCAACGGATCCTAAGGATTTACTTACAAATCTCAGGGCAACTTTATTAGGTAAAACAGTTGCGTAATACGGCATGGAGTCCAAGATTTTGTCCTCGGAACTGCCGGAGCCACTACTCCGGCTTCCACTTTCCCTAGCTGCCTCTTCTAGTTCTTTCCGCACCTTATCACTTTTCTTTCTGGAAGAAATCAATTTAAAGTCACAGAGTTACCAATTTTCTTTGTAGCGAATTTTATTACCGCTCCGACCGTATTTCCACGAAGCTATTTTTGCAGGCGCACTATTTTTGTTTAATTTAAACATTTTATGAATATAACCTATTTCTTGTACCCAACCAGGAATTAATAATAACATGCACAAAGAAGACACAGCAATCGTGGTGGTATTTATATTGAATTAGTCTATAGCCTTACGCGTCCAAAGCATTTTGCTAAATAGAAATCATCATTTCGAAAAACAGGAATATACCATTATCAATGCGTATAGATATTTACAGGATAATATACTTTCATGCAGTTTATCGTTTCAATAGAATCATAACCTCTGTATTTATTTTTGTTTTAAACATAGAGAGGTATGTATAGTCGGTATTTACGTACCTACTTCAAAGTGAAATAATGTCGGGAATTATATTGTTACACAGTCTCTTGCTTTTATTCTAACGTGATTAAGTTTTAGTCTCTTCGCTTGCTATACAAATAACAACAGTGCACAAAAACCAATAAATATAGTAACCTAACATGCAAAAACAGCATTTACTTCAAAATTCAAACAGGTACAAATTCATCATACCAGTGGGCAGTTAATTGTTAATATTCAAACTCCATTACTTAATACTTTATTGAAGTAACTATAAGCTATAATAAATATTACCCAATAGTATCAAATATAGATCAAACGTAAAAAGAATCAATAAATATTAAATCGTATTTATTTATAGTAAGCCGTTGAAAGTCAAATAAATATAGCTACTTCAAAGTATAATAAAAACGGTGAATAAACAAACGTGAGTAAACTTAGTAGGTATCATTATGTAAATATTTCTACTCTGAAGTAAATGTACTTACGTATATTATTTCATTGATAAAGTGAAGTGCAAGCTCATGATTCTCATAATATAAACGTACTTGGAATAAAAGTTACTACGTTAAATATTTACGTTTCTATTTTAGTATTTAAGTGTTTCCGTGGCGCAATGACAATACCAGAATTTAATGTAACGTATCGAACGCTAATAACTGTAGATACTAGAACTAACCTTGCATGTTGTATTAATAGAACGAATATGTTATTGGATGTATAATGAAAATACTCTAGGATTTAACGTCGCAAACTCGGAACATGCACACGTAATCAAATGGAATTTTGTAAGTATGTAAATAACATGACGGAAATGTGTGACAACGGCACGTACCGAAATTTATAGATGCATTCTTAACTTTCGACTGAATGCCTGAATGGGATGATGCATAATAAAAAATGTAAAAGGATAGGTATGAAAGAAAATGTCTATATAATTTATACAATCAAAAGAGGAAAAGAGATCATGAGTCAGTTTCAGAGTGCAGTTAAGACATAAATATATGGGCCAATTTCATGAAGAGATAAATGTTCAATAACGAACGCCACAATGCCTTCAAACCACCACATCATTCACATTATGTCAAACTCACCCGAAACTAACTCTACCAAACGTGTTGATGAAAAACGCGGTAGGGTTGCTTGACCTGTTGAAGAAATTAGACAAAAAGAAGCAAAAACAAAAATTATGGGTACTTAGGCAAGCCTTCTAAGCCTCGCGGCACACACAAATCCCACTTCAATAACGACACTTGCCAAAATAAAAATACACATTTTAAACACAAAGTAACATAGTCAATGTGCATATACTACTTTCATTTGTCATGTATAAATCGATAATATAACAAATACAATTGACTAAAATTAAAGGGAATATGAATAAATCGATTGAATGAATATTACAAAGGCAAATTGTTTTACACATGACAAATATACTACGGTGCAGTGCACATTAATTCTATGGTAGCAGCGACATTCACTTGCAAATCTCATTGCAACTAAAATACTCACAGGCAAAAAAATACATTGAAAATGTATGCCATTTAACCAAATGCCCCCATAATGATATAATAATAATTAAAAGTTCAACTAAATCGCACATATGAATGTAATTTTTATTTTTACCCAATATGTAATAGTCGCCTTTTTATGTGATCTGAGTGCCATTTTGATAATATGACTACTTTAAATAAAAACTGAAACATAAAACATGCTCGGAATTTTAGTTATTATATCTTTTTAAAAATCTCAATACTTACTTGAGAAAGTGTTCATTTTCTTCATTCATTTTATCTGCATCTTTAGCTTTGTATTTTATAAGTCTCTCCACTAACGATCGATTTTCATCCTATAACACAAGAGTATCACTGTAACAACTATCAACTGGCACAAGAAATACACTAAAATGAGGATAAATAATCATTACCCTTTTAAAAACTCTTCTCATGTTTACTAAAATAGTATTTATGTATGTATAATTATTTAAAAAGTATCTGTTCAATTCATATACGACCTTCACAAGGAAAACATGAAAACTGAACTTTGAAATATACTCCTGACACACTGCCACGAAATTTTCTATCTGACTGAACGTAAGTGATGTTACTTGACATATAGGTATAAGCATTTCATACACAGCTGTTATCACGTGATCATCGTAAAGTATACAGCGTGCTCCATTTTATGATATTCCAGTAATAATTCCATTCCATTAAGTGATTATATTTGGAATAACGCAAGTTCTCATGTAGAAGTTATGAGGCTGTCGTTCTATATACGTTAAGCCCCGTATCGAATCAGGATTGTTTCACTTACTTGGCCGACTTAGCCTGATATATTACGTGGTTAATATGCATTTTGACTATAATGTGCCGTTATATTATACCACCAGTAATTGCCAATAAAAATTAAAGCATCTTATCAGGTAATAATTTATGTTTACTATAGGCATGTTTAAGTTATCCCTAAGCTAAAATTATGGGCATAAAATGTATGAAGTGATTATTCACATTTTTTTTAAATAGTAAATAATTTATTTTTAATATTCGTTTTAATAGTTTAAGGTAATTCAAATGGATGCAAACAGTAAAATATGAATAATTGCTACATTAAAAAAACAAACACTACCGTTGAGGAATTCTGGATTTACTAGTTCTTCGTAATAGTGCAAATTTGTAACCGATTTGTAACCTTGTAGAGGTAACAAATCGTTAAAAATACTCAAATAACATGTATTTCATGTATCTAAAATACCTGCATGAAGAAAATATCCAAAATAATAAGCTGGAATATGAAACACGCTGAATATTATTATAAAGACAAGCTAGAATCAGCTTGGACCTTTGCCAAATTTTAAATGATGCTATAAAAATCTAAAGTTCCAGTGGAAAAAATTGTTCAATAACGACTACCAGTAGTATGCCAAAAATATTTAACTCTGTATAAACAAAAGCAAGATAGCTTCAAACGTAGAGGAACGTATCTTTTTTAATGCCTCTAACGAGGCAGAGGAAGCTCACAAGAGCTAATCTTTAATTACCGGCCAGCAAAATGGTTGATTCATTACTCAATGTCGTGTTTAAAAGTTATTTTGAAACAAGTGTTTAGTGTGGAAAGCCGAGAAATGTGCGGTACTGTGATGTAGTGCACAATGTTAGCTTTGTGGCGAATTCTGAATGAATAACAACCGTGATGAGTGAAAACGTATGGCGAGTAATTTTTTTCATGTATCGTCAGTGCGTGAATGCGATTATTCAGAAGCTTTGAATGAGATACGCTAATTCTTTCGCTGTATATTGTTTGGTAATTATGAGTTTCTCAATGAAACAACTTACTATTTTATGTTCAGATTTTAGAGAAGCAAGCTTTTTTGTCAATCTGGGCATGACGTACAATATTTTTGAGCTCGCCACATCTAGGATATTATATTAAATTCAAATTCAAATATTTATTGCGATCATGAGTGATACATAGGTGTTACAGAATGTAGAGGATCTATTTATTATCCTAGAATACTCTATCTATCTTTCTAGGGATTTTAATACTAGAAAACAGCGTTTTCCTATGTTGACCGATCTAACGTGTAGGTATCAGCCTGTCTGTTAGAGAAAAGATAAGTAGTATGAACAAATATCGGATAGATATCATTATTAAAAACTAAAAAAGCATTCGTTTTGTTTTCATTGCTTACTCTGTTTTGGTTATGTACATACAATAAAGAATATTCTATCTATCTATCTTTGTACAACAAAGGTACAGGGGTACACATTACATGTCCAAGTAGGTAGATACTTACTGGGAAAATTATATTAAATATCAGCTGTTTAATAGTATGAACCTTACATTCAGAATAGCCACGCACACGTAAACACCCACAATGGTAAGAATAATATATGGGCCGTAAACATGAATTTTATCGTTTCTCTAGTCTACAAAACGCCATTCCCGATTAGGTACTAAAAGCTTTTGTATATTTGATGATTTCTATACAAAAACGACTTGTATTACCTACCGAAGAGATAAACAAAACCATATAAATGCCATGTTCACATTATACAATTACATATATATAGGTTTTAGTTCACGCTACATGATTTGATGGGCCGTATACATGCTAGCCACACTATTTCTGTGAAAACAATAAAAGTTTCCTCAAATATACGCACATATACTAAATTATGTCGTAAGTCACACACCTCTTGTTTTTCCAATATTTCTATAGGTATATAGAGGAAACAGTTGGAGAAAAATAAATATGATCAGGACATTATGACGCAGCGCCATCTAGTTCCAAGCTAAGCAACGAAGCTTGTGTTACAGATACTAGATGGTTGATATACTACATACTATATATATACCATTTTTTGGTGAATACTTACATATTATACAAATGTATATGCTCATCACACAAACATTTGTCCCTACCGGGATTCGAACGCAGAATCCATAGCACAGAAAGCAGTGTTACCTACCGGGCTAATACCTTGGTACCTTGCTACCTTGGGCTAATCGGGTCGACAGTTAATTCACTTGATTCAATACAAATACGCAGCGTTTAAAGAATATAGTATAGTACCTGAATGCTGCAAAGAATACAAAATTAAGTAGGAGTGAAAGGTGTGTACAGTTTGCCAACCTGGTCTCGGCCAAAGAGAGCTCATGCGTTTGTGCCTAGCATTCAAATGAAACTAAATAATTTATTTTTAATTTTTATGAATTTTGTCGTCTCACGATTTAGAAAACTGTGGCACTAAATAGTTTTTCGCACCTTATTCTATCAGATTGTGAAAGTCTATTTATTTATTTTTCATTGTATTTTACTATTCATGACATCAGTGTGCCCATGTTAAAGCAGATATATGTATACACATGTAATCCACAGTTGATTGGTAATAGAAAGCGCACCTATTGCTATTTAAAGAGCTTGAAACCAAACTCTGAGCTACACAGTGTATGTATTTTGTATGCAGTATAGATTGCGGATATAAAAAAACATGATAACCAGGATAATTATAGGATATAAAAGTAACTGCATCCTAAGTAGAACTTTAGGGCGATATGGCACCGCGAGAATTTCTATCTTTTGATACCAAATTGGTATAACTGGACGATGTATTGTATCCATGTGGTATTCATGATCATTTGGTATAATTCGATACAAAAGCAAGACGCTCACAAAAAAAAGGTCATGCCAACAAGTTGTCCGCTAATTTTGCAAAGGTTAATACAATACTCGAGGGATTTGAGCTAAAAAAAAGCTCTAGCTATAATTGCAGATGCTAAATGGCATAGCCGCGTCGTTGCTTACTGGCAGCCCTGCCGGGGAATAAGTGTGTTACTACAAGGGAGTAAGGATGCCAAAGCTAGACGAGTAACCAGTCTGTAAGACAGCATGTAAAAAATCCTGTTTGCTGACAGTGTAGTAACTCCCCTATTTTAAGAAACCTAGAACGGATTTTACTACGCGCGAGCGACACCTCTGGTGTTGCAAACGTCCATAGGTTACTGCTAAACATCAGGCGGGTTGTAACCTTATTTGCCTCCATAGTGGTTTACAAAAAAGAAAACCTATAGTTATTATACCTGAGCTTTTCTTAGTTTTTCCTCAATAGCTGCAAAGGCTATTTGTAGAGCTTGGTGTTCATCCCTCAACACTTGATTTAATCCTTGTAATTCAGTCATATTAGTTTCATACATCTGGATTTCAGCACGTAGTGATGCTATTACAGCAGTGTTTTCTGAAATGCTAAATAAAATATACCTTATTACATCAATTTTGAAAACATAGATGTTTGTGAATAGTCTTATATTAAACCACTCATTCATTACATAATCAATATCTCATGTGATTAAAATCATGATGTGGAACCGTATGGCTACACAATAGACTTATTAATAATTTGTTATTGAGATAATATAAATTAATAGGAAGAAGTCAGCATACTTTTCAAGATAAGCAATAACATACTGTGCTACAAACTTTATGGCTGAGAGCAAACAGATTATGAAGATGCATCGTAAATAAGTCGTAAAAGTTATGACGGACGAATTCCACATAAAATCTCGCTTTTAAAATGGCAAGGGCACCACTATTGCCAAAAGTCCTTTGTTTATTTGCGATATGTAACAACAATTAGTCATGATTAGTGACAATAGCAACCAAATTTCTGTTAAAAAACACTAAACAGAACATAAGAACCTAATGGAAAGTTGGAACTTCTTGCCCTTTAGTTTGTTTGTTTTTTAAAAAAAAAGATTGTTGCCCCACATTAGGATTTTCTTCTGTGCCGTGGGTGCATTTACAAACACAAATTTTCACATACACAAACGAATCAGACTCGGAACAAATACTGTAGAACGTACAAATATTTGCTCCGTACGGGGATCGAACCCGCAACCCGTGACGCACAAACCGATCACTCAGCCACTGCGCCACCGAGTCGTCAACACCGAGTAGTATGAGTCATGTGACTAAATACTAGTTCCTACTAGAAGTAATTGTAGGACATATAGTCACTCTAACAGTATGTACTACTTACATTATATCTTTTGCTTGTAACTGTTTTTCTAAATCATGTACTCTTTCATTGAGACTCATTATTTGCTGAGCATTTTCCCCTCGTCTTCTATGCATTGAGGTCAGTTCTTCTTGCTGAATTAAGATCTTTTGCTCCAAAGCTTGAATTCTCTCATTGCTGGCTGTACCTGAAATTAACAAATATTTTGTGTATTAGTATACAAATCATACTTTATGTAAGATTTGCATACGTTATGAATAGTATTATGGATATGTATGTTATAAAGTCTGTGAGATTTGGCCTATGTATCAGCCTATTGCCATCCACTACTCTCTCCTTCTCCGTCTTTAACTCCGTCAAAGTACTCCTACCATGAACAAAAAAACGTCGTTTTTTTTTCAAAAATATATTAAAATAATAGTAACATTTTAAAATACTTACCAGTGCCAGATAAGACACTGTCAGTCCCGGTGTAGCGTATTCTTTCATTTTGCAATGTTAACTGGAGGTTTTCATTCTTTAAAGTATTCACATTATCAAACAGTCTGCTCTCTGAAAACAGTATATACTTAATTATATATTACTAGGTAAAAGCTTAAATTCTGAACAGCATCCACATAATGAAGAAACACTAAAGCCTGCTAATAAACCAGTCTTTAATGTTTCACAAATGCTTGTACTTCAATGTAATGTCAATGTTTATGGCAAAATACCTGTTTTACTTTAATGATGCATTTATTGAGATGGGATAATATTATAATTTATTGTAGTTTTAGGAAGATACAAATGTGAAAGAACATAAACATTACATTGTCTTTGCATATTGAAGTTCTAATATTATATTGACTACATTAAACATTATATGTACTAAAATTTGTATTTATTAATTTATTTAAACTAATGTATGTTTATTTTTAGTTATTAATGGCCAAACAATGAAAATTTACAAAATCTTTATATTTATGTAGCATGCCTTAATATTTTTTTCCCCGTCTTTCATTTCGTGGGTGAGTAGCTGCACAATATTCAAGGGCTATCTAAAATTGAGTATTGTTTGATTATTAGAACATAAATAAAGTACTTATTCATCACTACACAGATATATTATTACAATTGGATATGATCAGAAAACTGTTTTCTACCTGGATAATATTGTTAATTGAATTTCTATTTTTTTTTCTTCATGATCATATCTAACTACTGTAAATATTAATAGAATGAAGGTACATAGATTGATAGACAACAATCATAATGTTGCAACAATTGAAAGCATGAGTGATTCAAATTTCCAGAAGTCACGTTATCATTGATCATACTTTATCAATCTTTTATCTATCTAATCATGCACAGACTAACATCTTATAGTATGTGAGTATGAGCCATAGTGGATAACTTATGACCAATGTTACTTTCATCTCAGAGTGCTTTTGCATTATTCTAGGTTTCTTTCCATTGTCTCAGCCAGTGCAAATGATGTAGGTTATAAACAAACTACCTACAAAAGTAATTAATGACTGAGATAAGAAATGTAATGAAGCGCAAACTATCAGTAAGGAACAATAGATTATTAGCCTAGTGATAAATATCGTTTATTTGATATATTACTAAAATGTCAACACAAAGACTCTATAGGTTAAGTTACTTACGAAAAGCTATTATATCCTGAAACGCTGCAGTTTCGTATTTATTTCTAGCCTGTAATTGGCTCACAATATTACTTCTCCATTCACCTTCCATTTTTTAATGAGCAGTGATTAAAACTGATGCAAATTAATTATTATAATAACTATCATCAGAATCAAAACAAACAGATGTCATAATGTCCAACGGCAATCATTCGGCTAAAATAAAAAGTGTACTCAATGTTAATTAGCATAAATCAGTTCTGCGCAATTAAATTATCTGGCTAGTTTTCTAATTACAACAAGAAAGTAGAAATATCCGAAGATTTCTATTCAATTTCCGAGCAATGCAATATCAATGACAGTACGCTATTCACATTTGACAATGACATCTTTTAGACGTAGTGACATGTGTGTGACAAGGACTAACAAGTGGCCGTTAATAATTTTCAGAATAAGGATATTATTATTATATATAATAAGATTATCTGCTTATAAGTCGTCGACTCATGACACCGTTTTATTTTTGTTTATTCTATTTATAACTACCTTACACTAGGAGTTAGGAGACATGTATTAAGTACGTAAGTATGCAAGACGGAAATATGTAATTAAAAAAACAAATGTGTCATTAATTCCTCAAAATAGTGACGACGCACAAAGCCACTACAGTTCCAATTTTGATCATTAAATCAGATAATAACTTTTTTATTCTGTTGTCTTATTCTGGAGCGACAGTAAAATAATAATGAAAAAAATGAGCAATGAGTACATATGCGAATATTGCACTAAAACCTACTTAGCAGCAAAGTTTAGATTACGTACGTTATATTCTTTAATTCATGTAATTCTGTACAGTACTACAGAAGGACAGTAAGAAGTTTTGAGCACTTGTTAAATTTCCAAGAAGTGCGAGCTTAGTGCTTGACATCAGCTGTCCCCATGCTCCGTTTCGCTCGCACGTTTTACTTATCTTAGCGTTGAGGGGAATCGTGACGTCAAACGCCGCGTGCATTTTTAAATAATACCGCACGAAAATGCGCACTTTGATTGCTATTACCTCGACTATCTTTGCAAATGTATTTCTTCTAGATTACTTCGGCATATTTAGAAAAAAAACATTGGCCAACCTTTTTTTAAGCGCGCTAGATATTTGAAAGTCGAATAATGCTGTATAGCCATTTTAAAATTTACTGCTCGAAATAGCTCGATAGGACGGTATGTAATAGCAAGTAGTTAAAGCAAGACACTAAGATTTACCCACTACCTACCCATCTCCATTGCTCGCCGTAGAATAATATTGACTTTTGACATGTAAGAAATTTTGACTTTTGACTAAGCGAAGGTGTAAATCTAAGTAAGTAGATATAGTTTCTGACTAAGCCGCTTTCCAATAATATCCACTCCTTTGCATTTTTCGCCATTTAGTTCCGAGCTAAGCAACGAGGCTTGAGTTGCGGATACTAGATGGTTGATACTGTGGGGTTTGTTAATGAAGGTAGTCATTGAATAATAGTCTTCATATTATATCTATATACTTTACTGTGTGGTACATAACAGTTATTAATACATAAATAAACTTAACTACATAACGACGTAACTGTTTGGGTTGCGGGGACACGACTGCCGCGCTGCGCATAGTGGCTAAGCTAGTACAATATAAACTAATGCGTCAGCAGTGTCCCCCAACATATTAATTATTGGCCCCTATCGGAATTCGAACCCAGGGCCCTTACAAGGGAAGGCAGCCATTAATACCGCTGCACTAATCGGGACGTCAATAAATCAATCGGCAAGTAGTATGTGTAAGTAATATTTTCAAGTAAGAACAATGAACATACATACATAAACAACCACATTACATGTACAAACTTTACATTACACCTACTGGTAGCTGATTATGATGATACCTACATATTATTATGCAGTCTAATAAATGCTAACAATAACGAATCGATACACCTATTTATATTTTTTATATGTAGGTAAATTTATATAATATTTTATAAATACCTAAAAATTATACAATAACATTGTACTTACCTACGTTATAATCGTTATCATCCTCCGTCAAGGACCTCATTCATCTGGACTTCGACTGTTACTATTCAATTAAGGATTGGAAATTCAATTATAAGTTTTGAGAGTCAGAGCTGAGAGCTCAAGGTATGCGCTCAGGCGTCTAAATTAATTCGTACTTTGAGATATGATTATCTGTTTACCGTTAAGACCACTGGGATTAAGAAGTATCTACCTCCGACGATTTACGGAAATAGTGTTTATTAACAGGATCAAATAAAAAGTAGAATATTAGAGATATTTAAACTACTCTTGAAAACCATCTGGGTTTTATTACACAATAGACTACGGTGTCAATATTTTTAGCGTTTTAAATATAGGATGTAATATTCTCTGAAGTGCTCATTACTGTTTCACTTTGTTAATGAAACCGATTTTTTTTAGAGTTCCGTACCCAAAGGGTGACAACGGTACCCTATTACTAAGCCTCCGCTGTCCGTCCGTCTGTCTGTCTGTCACCAGGCTGTATCTCATGAACTGTGATAGCTCTAGACAGTCGAAATTTTCACTAATTATGTATTCTGTTGTAGTAAAAATAGAATAAAATAAATAAAATAGTATTAATAACGACAATAGGTTACAGTAAATGGTATGGAACCCTTCGTGCGCGAATCCGAGTGCCAATTGGCCGGTTTTAAATAATTGGCGGAGTAGGTACCTATTCATCACTACTCATTCAAGCCAAGTGAAGTTATTTTACATATACAAACATCTTATATATGTAAAAATGTTAAGCCAACTGCGATGAAGCAAATGAGAGTAGTAAGGGTACTGTTTTTAATTTAAAGGTAAGTTTTAATAACAAGATGATGGCCAGGTTTCATTTAGAAAAAAAATATAATTTTACAGAAAACGACATAGCTACTAAGGTAAAAACTAATACTTAGCAGAAATTATAAAATAACAAATAGCTCTATGCTAACAAAACAGTACCTAGGTGAAGTTCTACCTACATGGTTAGTATTGGTAATAAAAAAAAAACTTACTAAGTATGACAATGACTTTCTAACTCACACAGTAAAAAGTTATATAAGTACGTCTCATAACTTTCGAATAACTTGAATGCAATTTAAACTAAGTTGGAATTTCAAGTCCCTAATGTGCTACGACCGTGTTACAGGCCGAGATTACAAGCTGACGACTGCCGTGGGTTGCATCACAGTCCCTAAATGAAAATTAAGGTTCTAGTAAGTGTCGAGCCATTACCCTAGCATATACAATAGCCATTTACCTTGCACTCGTGTTTTACGTATTGATATTGCTTGAAAAAAATACCTATACGTTTATTTAAATACGGGGAATATATCATAGCAAATAGTCGTACCGAATAAAAAACGGCTTCAACGTAAAAATCAATACCTACATATTATAAGTTCATTCATTCATCAGATAGCGATTCATAATGAAGAACCTGATTTAGTTTTTTTGGCGGTGCATTGATAGACCAATTTGGGCAGTATTGTAAGCTTAGATTATATCTACGAATAGTAGGTAGGTACCTACCCAACTTTTTAACATTGATATTTTTATATAGGCCAAAATTCCACTGATTCTTTTAATTAATTAATAATATGTATATGTATGATAATATGTCGACATCTTCCCCTTTATTCGCTAAAAGCGAGGTTCCACAAGACAATTGAGTGGTTTAGTTTTGCCAAGTGTCTCGTTAGAAATGTCTTGTAGAAAGACTAATGCATTTAGGATGGACGCTATGTTGTGCGATGTTACCCCATTTTCGCTTTAGATACGTGCTATATAATAGGACATGATAAATATATTTGCTCCGTTCCCTCTTTGAAATTATTTTTAATTGTACCAATTTAAATATCCTTACAATGTCAAGTTTCCTCGCGAATTTTCTAAGAGGTTTCAACCAACGAAAAAAGTAAGAGTTTTCAATTGGACGCGTACTTAAAAGAGTATATTATTATTTTACTGTACGACCATGCAGAAGTTTTAAAAGAGTAGTCGGTTTTGATATTTTTTATTGGATTTTGTAGTCGTACCTTTAACTCAAAGTTATGCATTTAAATAAAGTTTAAAGCTTTAGCTTTATACAGAATTATTTTTTACTAGCTGATGCTCGCAGCTTCGCCCGCGCAATTTAATACTAATTTCTCCTCCTCATTTCGCCCCCGTTTTCATAGAATAAATAAATAAATATATATAGATGAACCACTATGTGTACAGCGACATCTATGTTGCTACATAGCAACAACGTAGGTACATAGCGACGGAGAAGCTATCAAAACTGACATGACACATCGAACGCGATAAAGAGCTGTGGTAGCCTAGTGTGATGATTTTTTTACGATTACCTACTCCTAAGATATTCGTTTATAAAAAGTAGCCTTTGTGTTAATCCAGGTAATAAACTATTTGTATGCTAAATTTCATTAAAATCTGTTAAGCGGTTTTTGCGTGTAAGAGTAACAAACAACATACACCCATACTTACAAACTTCCACGTTTATAATATTAGTAGGATAGTAGGATGGAATTTAGTAAATTATTGTAATTTCTATAGGTATCTCAGTGGGAAGATACATAGTTAACTATATAGATATTATATTTCTACGTACAAAATTCTAACGGAACTGACAAGAGGACTATACTCAGCAGTGATAGATAGATACGAAATTGTTATGATCATTACTACAATATTTAAAACAATATAAGTAGTTCATCTATGAATTGTGTTAACATTTCATTTATTTTTGCAGAATATAATCGATTTAATTATTCGATATTTTGTTATCTATGGTTCTTACTGTCAATGCTGTAAAAGTCAACCGTTTACGTCGCACGACTCGTACTTCACTTTTGTTCCGGACATCGAAGCAGGAGGTTCTCTGAGCGAACGGTTGACTGGTTAATTCTTTGCACATCGGTATTGTTTTCGAGCGGAGCATCTTAAACGGTTGACTAGCTTGATTCTCAATACTATAATATTGGTCTCGTAATAAATATATCGTAACTAATACGTGGTTTTCATAACTTCTATATATATTTTTAAAAGTTCAGAAGTGGTAAAAATCACGTCAACCGCACGGTCATAGGTAACGTTGCAGAACACGGGGTGAGTTTTTATATTTTTTATGTGTTAGCTGGATGTTGATTTATTCTATGGCGATAATTGTGTGGTTTCATAATATAATAGCAATTGATCGACAAGTACTAATTGCGTACAGCAATGTTGATTTACGAATTTTCTATAATTGTGACTACTACCCACAATTACGTCGATAAAATTGTTCACCTGTAATTATGAGTGCCAATGACTACTGATTTTATTATTCTTTGTGTTCATCCAAGTTATTTAGGCGATGCATTTTTATTTCTGTGCTATTTTTATTTTATTTTTTCTTCTACCAACACTATTGAGTATTGCAAAACTATTTACGATTTCGGTGTATTATCTTACACTATCTATATACGGTAACGCGCAAAGCTACAAAGACTTTGAATTTCGAATTATCATTATTATGTTTTTACTAATATCTGACTATTATTACTATATTGCGTGTGTAGGCATTTTAATTTTAGTATGGATTTTCTACTAGATTGTTATGATTATTATGGACTTCCGATATATAATTTATTTTCCTCTTTACCGGCGATGCATTTTTATTTCTGTACTATTTTTATTTATTTTTTTTCTTCTACCAACACTATTGAGTATTACAAAACTATTTACGATTTCGGTGTATTATCTTACACTATCTATACAAGGTACCGCGCAAAGCTACAAAGACTTTGAATTTCGAATTATCATTATTATGTTTTTACTAATATTTGACTGTTATTACTATATTGCGTGTGTGTGTTTGTGTGTAGACATTTTAATTTTATTATGGATTTTCGACAATTGTTGTGATTATTATGGATTTGCGATAAATAATTTATTTTCCTCTTTACCGACATGAAGTTTTTATTTCTATTTTATATGCAATGGACGAACATTGCATTAACACTTAATATTGTTTACAGCGACCAAGTATAATCCTTAACTACTATCCTTACCCTTGTTGATCTGAAATGGATACACCTCCTCCTGCTAGGTCAAGATCCCCGAGCTTTAGTAGAAGTAGAAATCTATCCGTGCATAATACTCATTCCCGCTCAAATGAAAAGACTGATAAGGGACGGCGTAGGTCTTACAAACGGTTTCGCAAATCGAGAAAGCATCATAGCGATCGCAGATACGATTCAAGTTCATCTACCTCTTCATCGAGCTCTAGTGACTCGTCACCAGCTAGATTTAAACGTCATAAACATGAACGAAAACGGCCAGAACGTTCGGGTGACCTTAGCGAAACAACGGTTTTGGAAAAACTAGTAGTAGCTCTTAACGATCGTAATAACACTGGGTCTCTTGGTGCATCTGGACTCCATGCTGCTCAAAATATATTATCGGATTTCGATCCTCAGGCTAAAACACAAACAATGAAACATTGGTTAGCTAAAGTCAACGAGTCAGCTCATGTATATGGCTGGTCGGAAAGGCAAACAATATTTTATGCTTTGCCTAAGCTCTCGGGGCTTGCTAAACGATGGTATAATGGCCTGACTAGCGTTAAATACACATGGACTGAATGGCAGGAAAAACTCACAGCTGCATTTCCTTGCGAACACAACTACGGTGAGCTTCTGTCAGAAATGCTGGCTAGGAGGTCTAGGCGAAACGAATCTCTAGAAGAATATTATTACGATAAAATCATATTGATAAATAGATGTGAACTAAAGGGGAAGCAGGCTGTAGATTGCCTTACTCATGGCATTTATGATAATAACGTTCGAATGAATGTTCAGGGTGCTAATTTACTAAAACCTGAAGACGTTTTAAAATATTTTCGGAATATATCGTCCAAGATGAACGATGCCCCACCTTCTAAAGGGTTTGCGTCTAATAGAATTTCAAATTCTGTCACCACTAGGGTAGCCGATTTACACTCGAGGCGACAGTTTAATCCAGACATCACTTGTTATAACTGCAAGGAACAAGGGCACATAGCGTCGCGGTGTTCAAAACCTATCATAAAATGTAATAAATGTCGTCAATACGGTCATATTGATAAAAATTGTGATAATTGGCGTTCAGGTAGCGTAGCTAATCAACAACCGACTACGAATATTCTTAGCAATCAAACAAAGAAAGTACTCAATATAACGCAGAATAGACATATAAGTGATAAATATTTTAAACCGGCAATAGTGAAAGATAGGTATATCAAAGCATTTGTAGATCTGGGTAGTTACTGTACGTTACTAAGAAGAGATATCGGAGAACAACTCGGAATAGCTATTGATAACAGCAATTTACCTACACTGAACGGATTCGGTCAGGGGACTGTTTTACCGAGCGGTCGTATTACGGTTCAAATCAAACTTGACGGCCTCGACGAACAGGTTGAAGTATATTTAGTTGAACCTAACCTACTTATTGCAGATGCACTTATCGGACACTCACTCACCGAATTACCCGGTGTAAGAGTTTATAAGTCTGATACTTCTCTGTTTCTTTACAAGGAACCATTATCTAATAGTAAAAAGGTCGCTTTGTCGTGTTCTGAAGATACTTCAATCTATGGCATGTGTAATATTAAGGTAAATACGGACCCCGAAATATCTGGACTGGCTTACATCAGTAGCGAATCTTGCATGAAAATAGGTAGAGAGTATTTTGTACTACCCGGATTATACACTATTGATAAGGGGCTAGGGTCTATTATTATATTAGGGCTTAGTTCAGAACCTTTTATCTTAACCTCGAGTACGTTAATAGCTAGGGCAATATATTTAACCGGCAGTTTACCGTCGGTGACAAATCAATTTACTAAGAATCAGAATATTTTTAACGTTGATTTTGTAGAGAATTCTATCACTAGTGAACAAATTATTGTTGATGATGATTTAGACTTAGAGACGCGTGAGAAACTATGCTTGCTGCTTAACTCACGACGTGAATGCTTCGCTTTTTCTATTGAAGAATTAGGTAAAACGTCATTAGCCGAAATGCGTATTCAGTTAAAGGATCATATCCCAGTCACATACAGACCGTATCGTCTTGCAATATCTGAACGCGAGAAAGTAAAAATTATTGTTAACCAATTGCTTGATACCGGAATTATTCGCGAATCGAGGTCAGAATACGCTAGTCCAATAATACTTGTAGCCAAAAAGAATGGCGATACAAGATTATGCGTGGATTACAGGGCACTAAATCGGAAAACTTTGAAAGAAAAATTTCCGATGCCACTAATAGATGACCAAATTGATAGGCTCTCGGGTCAGGTATTCTTTAGCACTCTAGACTTGACATCTGGCTACCATCAGGTACCAGTATCGGAGGGTTCAAAACACCTTACAGCTTTTGTAACGCCCGATGGGCACTACGAATATAACCGTATGCCTTTTGGTTTGACCAATGCACCAGCCGTGTTTCAGAGGCTTATTTCAAATATTTTAAAACGACGCAACATCCCTGGCGTTCTTGCTTACATGGATGATGTCATTATTGCATCTACCAGCATTGATGAAGGACTGGAAAAGCTATCGGCTATTCTTGACCTCATCAAAGAAGCCAATTTGACATTGAATTTAAGTAAATGCCACTTCTTCAAAAAGTCCATAGATTATTTAGGATTCGAGATTTCGTCAGAGGGAGTTCGACCGGGACTTAGAAAAATTGCAGCCGTTAGCGCTTTTAAAACACCTCAGAACGTTCATGAGATACGGCAATTCATTGGATTAGCAAGTTTCTTTCGCCGATTTGTTGCCGGATTCGCTTCTATTGCAAGACCTTTAACGTCTCTTACCAAAGCCAATACCACTTGGACATGGGGAACTGAGCAGGAAAAAGCTTTTACATCGTTAAAAATGATGTTGACTCAGCGACCCATACTTGCAATTTATAATCCCAGCTACCAAACAGAACTCCATACCGATGCGAGCTCGTCTGGTCTGGGAGGCATTCTTCTTCAGCGGGCCGAAGAGACAAAGCCTCTGCAAGCTGTAGCGTATTTTAGCCGGCAGACGACACCTGAGGAGCAACATTTTCATTCTTATGAGCTGGAAACCCTCGCTGTCGTCGCTTCCCTTAATCGCTTTCGGGTCTATCTACTTGGGATAGAGTTCAAAGTCGTTACTGATTGTAATGCATTACGAACAACGTTGACAAAGAGGGATCTTATTCCAAGAATAGCCCGGTGGTGGCTTTCCGTCCAAGAATACTCGTTTACAATCGAATATAGGGCAGGAGCTCGGTTAGCTCATGCAGACGCACTAAGTCGTAATTCGATTGAGTCTCATGATTGCGAATTGGTTCCGGTGATGCTAATAAGTGACGTACATTGGTTACAATCTGTACAGATGAGTGACCCACGGCTGTGTCATATAAAAGCCATTTTAAATACAAATTCATTAGAAGCCAAAGACGTCCGTAGTAAGTACGAATTAAAGGATGGTAAAATCTTCAAAAGGATAGGCAACGATTTACGTTGGGCCGTACCTAGGGACGCTCGATGGAAAATCTGTCAACTATGTCATGATGAGGCTGGTCACTTTTCATATGAAAAGACTATGGAAAAGGCCAAACGTGATTACTGGTTTCCGCGAATGACCCAGTTTATTAAAAAATATGTAAGAGCATGTATCCCATGCGCTTACTCTAAACAATGTGGTGGTAAAAGACCGGGTTTTCTACATCCAATTCCAAAACCAGACCTACCTTTCCATAGTCTTCACATAGACCATTTAGGACCGTTCGTGAGGAGCAAGAGAGGTAATACATACATATTAGGGATAATCGATAGCTTTACCAAGTTTATAATCCTTCGTGCGGTTAAAAATACGAAAAGTAAAACCTCGATAAACGTTTTGAATGATGTATTTTCTCTCTTTGGTACACCAAAAATCTTAATATCTGACAGAGGTACAAGTTTCACATCTAAAGAGTTTCAAACATTTGTTAAGAATAATGGTATCAAACACACTCTAAATGCTGTTGCGACGCCCCGGGCGAACGGCCAAATTGAAAGATATAATCGATCAATACTATCTTCTTTGGTTGCATTGTGTCATGATAGTGATGATAGGCACTGGGATAGTCACCTGGCAAAAGTTCAGTGGAGTCTCAATAATACTGTTAACCAGGGCACGGGTAAATCACCTTCTGAAATATTTTTTGGAAAACCAAGCGTTAATGCGAAGGAAGGTCATTTGCATGAATTGTATGTTGAACACTGTACACCGAGCGACACTCTTGAAAAAATTCGTGGCGAAGCTAGTGCTAAGATCAGGAAACAGCAGAATGACATGAAGGAAAGATACGATAGGAAACGGTGCAAAGCTAGGCCGTATAAAATCGGAGAGTTAGTAATGGTTCAGAAAGTCACTAAGACCCCCGGTGAAAGTAATAAACTCGCACCCGCGTTTAGTGGTCCCTATAGAATTACCCAACAATTTGACCATGATCGTTATGAAGTTGGTAGCGTCGATGGTTATTCAAAGAAAAAATATTCAGGCGTTTTTTCGGTTGATAAAATTAAACCATGGATCAGATTCAGAGAGTCCGAATCTGAGACCGAATACGATGACAGTGATAATTAAAAATACACTAAATAGTTAGCATTTGATTGATATTCAATTAGATTTCGTGAACTCCCATCCTTTTAACCTATGTCCCAACCTTTTAACCTATGTCCCCTACCAAAAGTGCCAACCTGTCGAATAACAGAAAATCTAGAAGAAGCATCTGGTGGCTTTGTGGATATTACCCAGTACCGGCAATATGACTTGAAGTTTCTCTGCGACCAGACCAAGAGGGAGTAGACCGTTACACGAATAGTGGGCAATACGCGGAGGCCAAGACTCCTTGTGCGGATAAAAGATGCGCTGGTTTGAAACTGTGTGGGCTGGGGTGCCTGCCTTAAAACTGTAGCTCCTTGGGTGGGCTCATCGTAGGCAGCCGTTATATCTACCGGCCACGCTCCTTGTGAGGGCTAGAATTAAACTGCCTTAAGACCGTAGCTCCTTGGGTGGGCTCATGGTAGGCAGCCGTTATATCTACTGGCCACGCTCCTTGTGAGGGCTAGAATTAAATTGCCTTAAGACCGTAGCTCCTTGGGTGGGCTCATGGTAGGCAGCCGTTATATTTACTGGCCACGCTCCTTGTGAGGGCTGGAATTAAACTGCCTTAAGACCGTAGCTCCTTGGGTGGGCTCATGGTAAGCAGCCGTTATATCTACTGGCCACGCTCCTTGTGAGGGCTATAATTAAACTGCCTTACGACCGTAGACTCCTTGAGCGGGCTTATGGCAGGCAATGGTTACTGTGTTACGTGGCTCCTTGCGTGGGCTGGGAACGTAACTCACTGTTCGAAGACCTCGGCTCCTTGTGTGAACCAATGGCGATCAATCCAGCGATGTGGAACAAGACTTTACGTGCATCGAGATTTATGGACGACACACGACCGCAAATTATTATCTATCTGTTGTATGTATAAAATATAGTTCAATTTTTGTTAAAATATTTACATAATTTTTTTATTCACCCAAACAAATAAATAAAATGTGAGCAATGAGGTCATTCCTCCATAACAGAATGGCCGAAACAATGTGGTTAAAATGTTTATTATAAGAAATATTTTTTTATTATAAATAAATAATAGACAATTATATTTTAATTATATAAAATAGATAGATAGATAGATAGATTTTATTATATTATTAATTGAAAATATGATTGATTTCTTTTGTCAAATTTTGAAAAGGTGAGTACATTTGGAAATTAGGCCGTTCCTGAAATAGTGGGTTTGAGTCTCTTCGCGCAAAATGTAATAACCTTTTGTTACTGCGGTATTTCTCACTATTGGCTATTGCTCTTTTTTTTTTCCCTTATTAGTGTCTGGGACCGACACTTCTTCAGGATGGCCGACTGTTAACATTTCATTTATTTTTGCAGAATATAATCGATTTAATTATTCGATATTTTGTTATCTATGGTTCTTACTGTCAATGCTGTAAAAGTCAACCGTTTACGTCGCACGACTCGTACTTCACTTTTGTTCCGGACATCGAAGCAGGAGGTTCTCTGAGCGAACGGTTGACTGGTTAATTCTTTGCACATCGGTATTGTTTTCGAGCGGAGCATCTTAAACGGTTGACTAGCTTGATTCTCAATACTATAATATTGGTCTCGTAATAAATATATCGTAACTAATACGTGGTTTTCATAACTTCTATATATATTTTTAAAAATTGTAAGTAACCTTTGAGGGTATTCTAGGTTTGGACACAAAGACTTGGGCCTTGGGCTTGTACCTACCCTGATATTTATTGTTAAATAAATCGATTATAAAGTTACAGAATCGCTACCCAGCCGTTGCGGAGCGCAATATATTCGGCTTAATAGTGTAATTTTGCAGGCTCTTGCAATGTCTTGCGGTGAACTCGACCAACCCTCCGCCGACCTCTGACAGACGCCAGATTGCATGCAACATTCTGTCGTTAGCAGACGAATATAATAGCTACCTTAGCTTGGCAATTTGTTTAGACAGGTTTCTACGTGAAAATAATCTCCTAATTTGGATATCATCATAAACTATCTAGCTCAAAATCATAAAGTTTAATTAGCTAGGTAGGTACATAAATACATTTGGCTCCCGAAACAAATTGCTTTGTAGAAATGTTATGTTTTAGATGAATCGGTAGTTTTAGTGTAAGAAAAATGTTCTGTATAGACTAAACAGATACTTAATCAATTGGAGTTAGTATTTATTGTAAGATATTTGACATAACCTTACAGGATTTTTTAACATACGAAGTACGTTCTTAATATTAATTTTTCACAATTTGTAACCAATTGTTAAACAATACTAAAGTTCTTTTAATGAATATTTTATAGCGTTTTGCTAGTGTCTTATAAAGTGAGGCACAGCACCGCGTTAGAGCAATAAAAGGCGCGAGTTTCCAATCATACATTATTTATAGGGGTTCTGTCGACAACAGCTCCTAAAATCAATATAGGAAATATCGTGCTATAAGATTCTTGAACCTAATCAAATAAATCGAGTGAAAGTTGAAATTGTAAAGAGTCTGTTCATTGAATTATTCATCAAGTAGTTGGGAGGTAAACCTAGTTAAAGTTAAAATGGTTTAGGGCAGTTAAGAGAAGAAAACTATTACCTATACCTAAGTATAATATTATACAAGGTCTAAGTGATGTAATGGTATTGTCACAAAACAACTATTGAGTTCAACTGTAACTTTATTAATATTTTTCAAAGCTGCCAGAAATTACGCAATTTGCTCATTTCTGTATCCGGACTTGCCAATATGTCTTTTTTTGCGGCGGCGGCGACGAGATTCTGTAAGAAGGTAAGATAAATTCGGACGAAGGGTGTTTTCAGCAAATAGTTCTTCGATGAAGGTTATTTCGATTCATTCGACTTCCAAAAAACACAAACTTCATGGAGTTGGTACAATGATGCTAATAATGGTAGATGCAAGACCATCTTAAAGTACCCATAGGTAAATAATAGGGACTTATCGAAGTAAACAATGAGTACATTATTTTGGTTACAAGCCTATGATTTTCTCCTATCTCGTGGGCGGGTTTACAAAGACATTTTTTCTAATACACGTTTATGTATGAGAAAAAATGTTTGGCCACTGGGCAGATATGGAACAACTCTCTGTAGATCGTTCAAATATTTGCTCCGTGCGCCGATCGAACCCACAACCAGTGAAGCACAAGCCGATCGCTCAGCCACTGCGCCAATTAGGTAGTCAAATTATTATTATTAACATCTGAATTTTAGTTCAAGAAATAAAGTTCGTCAAGGACCGCTACTAGGGAAATAATTAATTTAGATACTCACCGTCTGAACCATTCCCTGATTCTGACTGCTTTTGATATTTTCCGTGTATTTTGGGATTTTCTGTAAATTGAAATTGTCAAATTGAACGAACCAAATTCGTGTCCACATGGGTTTGCAAACTTCATATCTACGCCACCACTCTTAAGAAAACCTTTCATATATGCAAGTTTCGTCACGATGTTTTCTTTCGACATTAGAACAATAATAATTGAAAGTTTTAAGAACATTATTTCGAATTTATTGTATTTATTTACGGTCATTAAGTATTAAGTTTTATTAATTTGTCGTTGATCAATAGGTACTTAGGTTAGGTTAGGTTAGGCGGTGTCGTATTGGAGGTACCGCGGCTGAAGGTTTTCGGGGCCGCGGCGGCTGGGGCCTGTCGGTGAGTATAGCGCCACTCTCCCTGCCTTCCGCGGCCTCGGCGGGGCCACAGCCGCTGAACTGTGGTCGCGGTGGGGCCGCAGGGTGGGAGAAGTGTCGGTATCGTGATGTGCCGCTCTTCCTATCCTCTGCGGCCGATAACAGGGCTCTGGAGGGTGGAGCCAGAGTGGGAGGCGCAGTCGTAGGTGCCCCACTCGTGAGGAGTAATGGAGATCAGATTCCTTCCAGAGTCTGGGGACCGCAAGGGTGGTCCGCCACTGCCAGGGTCGCAGAAGAATGTCAACCTACCCGTGACCCCGGCATTTAGTGGTGAGACGGACCCCGTGTAGGTTTAATCGGTAGTCATCCACTCTGAGTGGAGTCCGACATAGCCCCGTCATCTTCCTGGGCGACGGGAAATGCGTAAATGAATTCCCACAACCAAATTCACAATAAAATGAAAAATCACAATTAAATTTACGTGAATCAAATTTTATTTTCTGGCTATAAGAACATTACCGGCTTCACATTCGGTATTGTATAGAATACCTAGGCAAAGTATGAAATTAATAATTTTTCATACATCACTATAATTATAAATTTCATACTTTGTATTTTGAATTTTAAACATCACATTTGAATACCGGATTATAGTAGCAAAATTATGTATCTGTGTAATTTTGTTACTCGGACTTTATAGAATTAGAGTTGTCAATTTGCTATTTTTCTGCGTTATGAATTTACATGTAGTTACTTAATTGCCATTCTTTATAAAATTGTTAAATAAAAAAAATTGTCGCGCGTTAATTTTGATTAGCAACTTGGCAAAAATAGATTTCCCCAGTCTTAATTATACCTAAAAAATAGATTTTGACTATGTACGCTATGAACGTAGGTAGTGACTCTGCAGCCGAATCTTAGACTAATAGACATCAAATGCTTTTATAAATTCTCCCTCTATTCTGGCCCGAAAGTGTCACCGTATTTAAAAATGTACCTATCTAAATTTACTATTAGGTACCTCATTTTAATATTACATTTAAGTTTTATAATTATTATTCTACTGGCAGCATCATTAATGCTAACTAAGTGCAGGCTGGTAGGTAACCTATGCATATATTTATTTATAATCATTTGCAGGAGTATATTAGGTATAGGACCTACCTTCTTCTGGCTCAAAATCATCTGCTTTTAGACCCCTCGTGCTTCGCAAATTGTCCTCTTCAGAACCAGCTGTAATTTATTTATTTCCTTTAATTTAGGTTGATACCTAGGTATTTGTAACAAAAAAATATTACCAATATATTGATTTAAGTACCCCTTACGTACTGGATATTTTACTCAAATGATTAATAAGGTAAGAAATATTCAGCAAGTGTTGAACAAGAACGTTGTTATTTTCGCGAGATGTATCTGTATTTAGCTTACCTTTTTAAGTAAAGTGAATAAATTCATTCGATATTATACCGCTATTGCCTGTAAATGTAATCGTATAAAAAGAAAAAATTACAACTTTTGTTGTCATCGTCGCTGCTATCACTAGACTTCGCATTTGCTAGATCTTTGCTCCCTTGATCATGTTCTTTAGGTTTTTTTTTACTACTACTACTATCGCTGTCGCTGCTGCTGTCATCCTCCATAGCCCTTGGGTTAAATCCAGAAGAGCCTAGAATAAAATATATTGTGTATTATAAATGATAAATATTTTGTCCACCAGCCATATCCACTGGAAAAGTATACCTTCGAAATCTCGAATGCGGAGTGACGGAGCTCCATTGCTCCCTTGTGTTAAGTCAAACCCAAGTTTAATATTAACTAAAAATATACAACAGAGTTGTATCAAAAGCTGAATATATCTAACAAATAAATACATAGACTACGTGTTTCGAAATTAATGTGATACTTACTAGTCTTGCTTTCTAATGTTTCACTAAATGCAATGATTGTTGATACCAATATCTGGAAATGAAAACTAGCATTGAGACGCGAAAATGTTTTGAAAGGGAACACGTAAGCAAAGTTATCATATTCATTATTTACCGTTATAAAGAGCCATGTTTTTGGACTGCTTTCGCCTGGAAGTAGCATGATGGAGTTTTAAAAGAAGTTATATGCTATATAAGTGAGATTAAAAAATTCAACGTTTCGCTTTGAATATAATTTCCTCGGTAATATAAACATTTTATTTTACAACATAAAATTTTACCGATAAGCTCTATTGAACGAGTAGGTAGTTACTAACATGAATTGAAGTAGATTTTTTTAATAATAATTTATTCTGAATCTACAGTTACCATAAAATAGAAAGATTTTAGAAAATAGAAGGTTTTCTAAAATATTATTTATCTTTTGGGTAGGTATTGTTTAATTTTTTAAGCCATTTTTAATTAGGAATATTTAATGTTGCCCAAAAGAGCTGCACAATAAAATTCGTGAAGGGACTTTGCGTAGATATGAAAAATAAAATGTTCCCTTATCATGCATAAAGGTAGGTCCATCCATATATTTTTTAATTTTCTTTCGCTACGTTAAAATAATTTCAGCGCTATTTTATAAGAAAATTGGAAATTAATAGCACAATACAACAAAGTTTGAAAAAATTAATATTGTTTTAAAATCTTATGAATATTACCCAACGATGCACTGGAAATAATCATATTTCCAGTTTTAATTTTAATTCAAGCATTTTAATTTATCTTTGCTTGATAGTGAACTATAAGGGGCACCACTCTTACGTCGATAACAGTTACGATAAACAAATGAAAAGAGAAAACAGTTCACTCGTCTATTTGAGATTTTCTTAATTCCTCACCATCATCAACCCATTTATTGTCCCACCAATCGACATGAGACGCCTCTCATTCGAGAGGGATTAGACGGGTTAGTTACCCGCCATCGAGAAAATCTCTTGCATGTATGTAGGTCAGAAGCTTTTTATAACGTTTGAGTAAATGATAAATGCGACATAACCACAAAAAGTTAGACGTCGTGCCTTAGGATCGAACTTCAAACCTTTAACTTCACACTCTATTGGTCACAAGTCACAAGACTAAGGTACACAACTCTGTAATGGTTCATTGATTATAATAATTTGGAGTAAAAATACCTGATTTCGAATTTACATGAAAATATCTAAGACGAGTTAACTGTATCAAGGATTCGTGAAAATTGTTTCTGAAGCAAAAAGAAAGTTATATAAACGATATCTAATCGGCACTTAGAATAAAAAAAATTGTGTACCTACCTACTCATAAGGAAATTAAGAACCTCATGTCAGTTCCAAAATTCTTAGCGTTACCTTTTTAGCCAACATGGACTCTTTGTAACACATGGACATAAGTATGTAAAGTACATAAGGACATAAGTTTTATAAATATACACTATTAAATGAAGATGTAATTTAAAACAACCCAGTAACGGCTTTCGTGTGCTTAATTGAAACGTTTTGGTATGGAATAAGAACAAAAAATTAAACAGAAGAATGAAGGAATTAAAGAGTTCCCAAAATTCAAAGCGCTTGATAGAGACACTATATAACCGTATCGTGCAAAAGAGGTATTATTTAAAGGGAATTAGGAGTTAAATTACATTACGTAATTTTAAGAAAATATTTAATAATATGCTTGGGACGTGAGCTCACCGAGCTGTTTTGCAAGACTCTTATAAGGTAAGTGAGATTTAGTATTACAAAGCAGTCCTACTTGGTACTAGTCGAAAAGTCGTAACACCAACTTTATAAATGATTGCGTAATATTTACTGTTGTATAAAAAAATCTAAAACCTTTTTACGGATAGGTAATTATAATACGTAGTTTTAATTACAAAAGAAGTCAACAAAGGTATTCTTTCCTAACAGTCACAGCGGCTTCTGTTAAATCACATCCATTTATAACGTAATATATGAGCAAAGATAATGTGTGCCCCGAGCGAGACAAATTTGCTAACTTTTTCTGTTGAACAATCTCTTTATATGAAATGGTTAGCGTTGGAAATTTTCGCGTAAAGTTCCATTATTAGTTATGTTAAGTATTAATTTTTTCGTTTCATTTTAAAGCGTTTAAAGTTATTATTCACTAACCTTTCGACATTAGTAGAAAACTACTAAGTCACTACTATGATCCTATAGTGCTTACAAAAATTTAAAACCAATTAATATCGCCATCACGTGGCGATATTAATTGTTTTTTTTTGGTTATTGCTTATTTTTATGCACCGCAATGCCGCAATTCAATCGATGAACTATATGAATAGCAACTATAGTTATCTGAATGGTGATTCAATTTCTACATAATTAAAAATAAACTTTCTTGACGTAAAGAAAAACTGTAATACTTTTTGCATTTCTGAAAATTAAGTTCGTTCAGGTTAATATACATATATTAACCTGAACGAACATAATACATAATTATGTATATTCGACTCACATAGACAAATAACGTTATATAAGAGGATATCAGATAATCGTAAACGTAAAATATTTGTTTAATCTTACCTTAATCTGCTCTACGTAAGGTGAAATAGAAAACAGATTATAACACCATTTATTCCATTACTCAGAAGCGCATGGCGTTTATCCCGATAATGTTTTATAAATAAAAATAATAACTTTGCGTGACTGACCACAGTTAACTTGAAAATTGTCTCAGCAATTCGGATTTGTTTGAAATCCTCGCAAAAACCGACAGCTTAAAATTTACATGAAAAGTACGTGACTTAACGTTGTGACGTCGAGGACGTGTTTTTACCTTGGGCTTTAACTGCTCACTCTTTATTTAAAATTGGCTTTGAGGCTTATTGGATAAAGCGATTAAAAAATGTTTCGAGGTTCAGATCAAATACTCAGCTGTACATATTTACTAGCCCTAAAGTATGGTATTGGAAACACCGCCCGTAGATATCAAATAGGTATAAAAGCAAAGCAAAGAGATGCAGCTTGAACTATCTTATCAAATAAATTTTTTCGTTATCGTTTTGTTTCGTGTCGTTTGGGGTTGAAACGCTTGGGTCATGGGTTGGATTGCCTACTGTTTAAGTGCGAATATATCCATTTCAGTATTGGAATTTCATGTAAATACGAAGTTGTAGAAAACTAAGGAGACAAATAAAAGGTACCTACCTATTTTAGTTTGTGGGTGATTGGTGCCGTCTACGAGGTTGCGTGACGTTTCCCCGAATGAAACTATTGCATGACTTCCAAAGCTCATAAACTTTGTGTTTATGAATGTCTTGGAAAAAGTTTCTGTTTGGTAAAACTTTTGTTATGACAATAGTACTAACCCTGTGTCTAACATACCTATATAAATATCTATCTGGTTATGTAGTATGTATGTACAACCTAAATGTGGTTTACGACGTTAACGTATATGTTAGTAGTGGGTAACAAAAAGTATCTCATTTTTTTTAAATTTATTATACTAAGGTATTAAAATTAGCTCAATAAAAGCAATTAAAGTTATTTAGATAGGGTAAATTTAAGTGTTCAGTTATATACTGTTCATTATTTTTTCGTTTAGTAAAAGGCCGGTCCACCTTCTCGTTATTTTATGCATAATGGCTCGGAATGCTTGGATACTTTTTGGTATACCTAAGCGTTCCACTCTATCTTAAATCAGGCAACTGAATCTGGAATAACAATGCGATTATCTTAGTAAGTCGCGCTACACTAATTACTAGGCAGGGTTTTACATCAAATCATTCCTGTGCTACTCGACCCTAAAGTGTAGGCGTTTAGGTACATATTATTGTGAGAGTTATCAACACGCTATCCTTTTTGGTCTACTACGACTACGACTGAGACAATTTTCGCTTTTTTAAGAGCACGTTTGAAATGTATAAATTTATAATCACTGCGTTAATCGTTACTTACAAAAAAAAATCTAACGTATTGTAAAAATTGTAAAAAGATTGGATGGATACTAACTGTAGGGGACACCCGGATTTGAACCGGGGACCTATCGATCTGCAGTCGATTGCTCTGCCACTGAGCTATATCCCCGTTGAATATTTTGGCGAAAATGTGATTTAAGAGGCACTTATAGGAAAATATTTCAAAACCTTATCATAGTAACGCAAATTAATCAGTGTTTAATAAAATTGAATGCTTGAATTCATTTAGTTCTGACACAACGCTATTTATTTATAACTACTTACTCACAATTTTAATGATATAACTTTTTATTGTATCGCTAGGTATAACCTATATTACTGGTTTATTGTTGTTGTTGTCTTTTCATCACTAACAGTTTGCTTAGTACTTATATTATTATGATTTTCGTATTATGTACCTTACACGTGCCCGATTAAGTCAGGACTGCTGAAATAGTTTGGTTATGGATAAATTAAGAGCTACGTGGCTCTGATAATGATATCGATATGTTCATCCAGCACACCTAGTACCACCATCCTCGCTATGACGCTGGCTTATTTATTTAACACGTGATGAACACTTGTTACAAAGTTTAGCCGTTATGTGGGTTAGGTAGCTAACAAAGGTTAGCCGTTATATTGAGATATTTTTTCTGCGCAATCAGTATGTTAGTAACTTAGTAATTAATGCCGCGGGTACGTAGGTATGTACCAATTACATATTACAGCGTCACTAGGCAGTAGGTACTTATTGTAATATACCTAACTCTCAAAATCGGTTCTGTCATTGCGGATGTTCGTCAGTCCGTTGAATGACTGCGTCACTATGCAGTATTTTAATGTAGGCTCATAATCGGTTCTTTCATTATTAGGTATACTGGTATTACAAGTTAATGTTTCCGGTGAAGAAGAGTCTTAATATTACGATTAACACAACCATCTTTCTTGAGTTGCATAAGTCTAGAGCCTAGGAGGTACCTACTTTACCTATTTATTCCTAAGAAAACATAACTGCATAAACAAAAGACAGGCACCGCAAACATTGCATACAATTAGATATGCTATACTATACTGGACATTATATTATAGCAGTTTTATGAGAACCTAACGTTATCAAGCTGTTAACTTATTATACTTTTCACGAGTATGGTTCTGCATAAGTGCATTGCAGTACATAACAAAGTTTATTAGCCGTTAATTGTTCGTACGTAGAATGTAGGACGCACTGCATGCTAATAGCAGTAAATATTCTGGAGCGCAGGAACTGAGATATTTGTGACATTGTTTTTTTAGATATATACCGAATGTTATAATGCTGTAATGTTATGTAACTCGCTTTCGGTAAATAATAATCTCTTTAGAATAAAAAATACTTAGTGTAAACTGTTTCTTTCTACCCTAAAATAAAAAAAAGTAGTACCTAGACATAGGCAGGAACTTACAACAACTTATTAAGCTAAATACCTACTGCAAAGCCTATTTTCCCCGTTATTGAATAAACAATGCTCGAAAGCGCGGCGCAGCAATACCCTGCTTACAATATGCTGCATTGTCTTATTTTTTCATCTGATTATTTAAGTTATAGGTACTTATTAATAATTTACTGGTACTTATTGTATAATTATTTTGCTTATTACCAAGCTTATTTATAAGGTTCCGTAGGCACCCCTTGGGTACGAAACCCTACTGCTAAACCTACGCTGTCCGTCTGGTGAGAGACAGACGGACACCATAGGTTCAGCAATAGCCACCAGGCTACGTACATACAGCCACCAAGCATACAGCCACCAAGCTTGGTGGCTGTATCTCATGAACCGTGATAGCTAGGCAGTCAACATTTTCACAGATCGTGTATTTCAGTTGCCGCTATAATAACAAATACTATTATTATACAATAACCAATACACAATGTTATGTAGGTACGTAGGTGAGACAAGTGAAACTACTGACAGCTATAAGCACACTGTTTATTCCTCGGGTTAGAGCAGGCGGGGACGCAGCCCACGCACACATACATAATGTTGACATACACATATATAACACCTCCTCCCCTTAAGTAAACAAAATCTTACAATGTGTTCACAAATACAAGTATAATAACAAATAGATTGATCATGATAACACATAGATTGACAAGTTACAAGAAAGGTTTGTAATCTACCCTGGCAATGTTTCTCAAGAGTCTGTCTGGATTTCTCGAAACCGGTTCCGAAACTGTATCTACTTCTTCAGATGGTGGGGATTCCAGATTTGACTCATCAGTTTCCCCAGGACTCTGACCAACCTGAGGGTCGCCAGTTGACGACTCGCTATGACAGTTATTAAAGTCGTCAAAGTCATAATGGTCTTGCGGCTGTTGTAAAACATTACCCTTGCCGCCTTTATATAATATTATTTGGTTCTTATGCTTTTTAACATTGCACGATGAACCAAAACCCTGAATAAGGTAAAGCACTTTACCCAGTCTTTTTTTAATAATACCTCTAACCCAGCGGAATTTAATATTATTTAAAAACTCTTTATACATTATCTCATCCCCCGGCTTAAACACTTGTTTATTATGTCTTCCGCGTGATTTAATTTGCGAACACTGTTGACGATTAACATTATTAGCAGGGGTTGTGAGAGAGACCGCCGGCGGCTTTGGATGGATCAAATCTAAGCGAGACCTCAACTTGCGACCAAATACTAGCTCAGCTGGTGAGAACCCTGTGACAGAATGGACAGAATTTCTATAGTCAAAAAGATATTTTAATATTTTTAACTTGCAATCATTTTTCTTGGCCGAAGAGAAAACACATGATTTAATACCTTTTTTCACTATTTTAACAAAGCTTTCCGCTTGCCCGTTACTTTCTGGGTTGTACGCTGGTGACGTCAGATGGTCGATACCGTTTCTTAAACAAAAAATCCTAAATTCAAATGACGTAAACGCTGTCCCATTGTCACTTACTATTGTGTGTGGTAAGCCATATTTGGACATAAAATCGTATAGCTTTCCTATGACGTTTGTCGAAGTCGTAGACATAGTAACATCATACAACTCCACCCATTTGGTGTGTGCGTCTACAACCACGAAAAACATCTGATTATTTATCGGACCTAGGAAATCTATGTGTATCCTATAAAATGGTACTGGCGGGTACCGCCATGGTGCGATCGGCGTTCGCGGCGGGGACGGCCGCAGCTGTAGACAGACATCACACGAGTTGATCATGGCCTCTAACGCCGCGTCAACCCCTGGAAACCAAAATCGTGATCTAGCCTCAGCTTTGGTTTTCACGATACCTAAATGCGAATTATGTAACTCGTATAAAAGTTTTGAGCGTAATGTTTTCGGAATAACCACCTTATGGCCTCTCATTACACAACCATTTTCATGTGACAATTGTGTCCGACACAAATAATAAGGCTTAATACATACATCCGACAATAGTTGTCTAGGCCAACCATCATTAATGTATTTAATTACTTTTGCTAATGTGACATCCTTGGCGGTTTCTTTTTGTAGTTCGTTCAATGTCACTGGCATACTGCCTTCAACTACAAAGTTAACGTAAGTAGCGCGGTCGATAGGGGCCGCGGCGGTAGCCGCGTACGCGCCGCTGTCCCCCCTATCTCCCGCCTGTTCTTGCTCGTGACGTAAACTCGCCCGTGACAAATAATCTGCATTATTATCGGCACTTCGAACGTACTCGATTTTATAATTATACGCGCTTAAATACATGGCATATCTTTGTAGCCTATTGGCCGAAACCTCTGGTATGCCCCTATAGGGACCAAAAATTGAAATCAAGGGTTTGTGGTCGGTACGTAATATAAACGGTTCGGATCTACCATATAAATATTGATGAAATCGCTTAACACCAAATATAATCGCTGTGGCTTCTTTCTGTATTTGTGAGTATCGTTTTTCGGCTGACGTGAGCGTCCGGGACGCGAATGAAATAGGTCTTTCTATCATGTCACTACCTACTTGCGATAAAATAGCGCCTAAACCGTGTGGAGAAGCATCCACCGTTAATATTATTTTATAATTTGGGTCAAAATGTGTTAACACTTGTTCCGACGTTAACCGCTTCTTAATTTCATTAAATGCATCCTGATGCATTGCTGTCCAGTGCCACTTAACTCCCTTCTGTAATAGATTATACAGAGGGCTGAGTATACTTGATGCTCGCGGAACGAAATTCCGATAGTAGTTAACCAAACCTAAAAATGATTGCAAAGTGTTGATATTAGTAGGAACGGGAGCGTCTACAATAGCCTTTACTTTAGACGGATCTTTCTTTAGTCCGTCCTTGTTGATAACATATCCTAAGTAACTTATTTCGTCTTTAAAGAAATCACATTTATCCTTTCGTAATGTTAGACCCGCGTCCTGAAGTCTAGTGAGAACTACATGTAGTTTTTCCATATGTAAATCTTTAGTTTTCGCTGTTATCAATACGTCGTCTAACAGGCATAACACTCCGTCTAATCCGGACAAAACGTTTTCCATCGCGCGCTGAAAAATAGACGGCGCGCTCGACAAGCCGAATACTAGGCGTGTGTATTTGAATAATCCCCGCGGGGTGTTAATACAAGTTATGTTTTGTGACTCATCATCGAGCAAAAATTGGTTGTAGGCCATGGACAAATCAATTTTCGAAAACTGCTGACCACCGTGTAATCTTGAAAATAACTCGTGAACCGTCGGTAAAGGATATTGTTCTATTATTAATTGTTTGTTAATGGTCACAGAATAATCCGCACATAATCTGACCGAACCATCACGTTTAAGTACGGGCACAATGGGTGACGCATAGTCCGAGTGCTGAACCGGTTTTAAAACTCCTAAGTTTAATAATCGTTCTATCTCCTTATCGACTTTGTTGCGCAAAGCAAACGCAATGGGACGCGCTTTAAAAAATACCGGTTTAGCATCATTATTTAGTTTTAATTTTACTTTATAGTCTTTGAATGCGCCCAGCTTATCTGAAAATACTTCGGGGAACCGTATTTGCAATCGCTCAATTGTGCTTTGACCATCGTTAAGAAAATTAACTCGAGTTAATTTTAATTTAAATATGGATATGAAATCACGGCCTAACAGCGGTGGGCCGCCGTGACGTATAACAAATACATCAAGTGTGTGTGTGTGCTGCATATAAGTTATTGCTAACCGTACACAACCTACACACTGCATTTTGTTTCCCGTGTAACTATAAAATCTTTTGTGAGACTGCTGCAATGGTATATTCGCAAACAAATTTTTATATGTACCCTCGGATATGACTGTCACTGCTGATCCACTGTCTATTTGAAATTCTAAATTCTGTCCATTTATTGTCACCGTTTCTGTCATAGGTTCCCCCCGAGCTGAATAAATGTTATAAAGCGGCTTACCATCGTCGTCCTCGCTCACATCCCCCGCCAACATGTAGTTTATTTTGTCACACATTCTACGTAAATGCCCTACTGTGTTGCACTTTTTACATCTATACTTTGCGAACCGACATTGAGACGACTTATGATTTGCACGACCGCACACTGAACACTTTTCTTTCCCGGCACTATTACTAGGGTTGGCGCCATTTTGTCCTTTCGTCATCTTGAACACCTGCACTTGGTCTGGTACTGTAGAAGCAGTAGCAGCAGCGCCAACGCGCGCGCATCTCACGCTCTCTGCTAGCTCCACCGCCTTAGCCAAGGTTAAAGTGTTCAAGTCCCGCGCAAACAGCTTTTCACGTTCAGGACCCGCTACCATCCCCATCACAAATCGATCACGCAATGCCTCTTCAACATTGCTGAATCCACAGTGCACCGTTAGCCCGCGTAGCCTCGCTGCCCATTGCGTATATGTCTCGCCCGGCTGCTGCGAAGCCGCGTAAAAGTTATGCCGCTCGCTGAACCCGCAACGTTTTGGAGTAAAGTGATTATCCAATAACGTCACTAGATCTTCGTATGGCACCTCTTGCACGTCTTTGGGCAGAGCTAAGTCGGTTGCCAACTTGTAGGTACTATCATTGAGTGCGCTGAGTAGTATGGCTCGTCTCCTTGTTCCCGCAGTATCATTTTTCCCATCGATGTTATTTGCGATGAACCACTGCGTGATACGACCTTTGTACGTCTTCCAATCATTGACATTATGATCGAAAGTCGATAAAATACCGCAAAATGACTGCGCCATTTTCGTATACGATTCACTTTTATAATTGTGGGTAAACTCGTCGCCACTGTTATGTAGGTACGTAGGTGAGACAAGTGAAACTACTGACAGCTATAAGCACACTGTTTATTCCTCGGGTTAGAGCAGGCGGGGACGCAGCCCACGCACACATACATAATGTTGACATACACATATATAACACACAAGAAACTTTTTTTTTTAGCGTTTTTTTCCTGTATTAATAACGGCGATAGGTAACCGATAAATGATACGTAACCCTTAGTGTGGGAGTCTGACTCGCAATTGGCCGATTTTATGTTTACATTTCACTTTTCGTCCCTTAATTAACGACATCGGCTGTATTTATTTACAAATTATTTGACTGTAGCAAATAGATGTTTTCAAATCGATTAAATCGCCTCAGGCGTTTCGACATCGCGTCCGTTGTCGTTTACCGCTGACAATGCTAACAGCAAATGAAAATTAAACACGTTCTGTAACAATTAACCACACGTTGGCAAACTGTCGGCCCTCCTTCATTATTTATTTTGGATACAGGTATAAATTATGTTCGGGAGGGTACAGCGACGATATCTGAACCACGACATTTGCATGTGAACGATACATACCGAACTTTTTGTTTAAGTTTTTTAATTGTTTAATGAACCCTGTCCCTTTATCTATATAAATAAAAATGAATCCCTATTTTCCTTGGTCACGGCATCACGCGTGAATGAATGAACCGATTTTGATAAATTTTGGTATTGATATAGACCAACCCTTGGAGAAGGTACGTGGGCGGAAGCTAGTATAGAATATAACTAATTAACTGAATTTATAAGTTCAGTGCTCTTTTGAACGTAACCTTACCATATATCTATTTGCTTGATCAACATTAAGCTAAGTAGGTAGGTAGGTACCTCCTACTCAGATACGGTTTTACTCCATCGAGCAAATAGGTACCTATGTCGAGTAAAAACCACGGCACGCACTTTCACCCACACATTCAGCATTCATCGAGTATTTTATTAGTCTTTGGCATTCATCTATTGAGTGACGCGCGGCGTTAAGTTAATTTTTAAATTTCGACGACCCAATCAGTCCTGCAGTAGTTAACACTGCCTTCTGTGGTAAGGGTCCCGGGTTCGAATCCCGGTAGGGACAAATGTTTGTGTGATGAGCATACACATTTGTATCCGAGTCATGGATGTATCTATTTATAATATGTATTTACAAAAAAAAAATTGTATATAATTATGTAGTATATCAACCAACTAGTATCCGTAACACAAGCCTCGTTGCATAGCTTAGAACTAGATGGCGTTGTGTCATAATGTCCAGACATATTTATTTATTTAATTAAGTCACACTTCGAGTAGCTGTAAAACTATCCTTAAAACCGAATGTGAGTATGGACTATGGATAGGTCGTTGTGACGGAGTTGCGCATTAGAAAGTAATCATGAAATAAATTATGTATATCAGCATTTTGCCGTTCACTGCTGAACGTAGGCCTCCTCCAAAGAGCACCAACCTTCCCGGTCTCGGGCAGCTCGCATCCATCCGCTGCCAGCCACCTTCTTCAAATCATCGGTCCATCGACATTGCTCGTAGAATATGCACGCTGAAGTGGAAGTGGGCCGACCATGAATGCAGACGGACGGACGGCCGATGGAGCCGTGTACATTTATATGTATACATTTTACAGACATAAATAAAACAACAAAAATGCGATATAATATTCCCTTAAGGTATATTTATACTGATTGTTCAAATACGTCTTAAACAACGTTAATCAAATGACCTGAGCCAGAGTTTCTATATCAACTTTAAATCGTATAATCGCACTGCGCTTAAAATACACATATTTTTTACAAGTTTATCCGGCCAGAAGAAGTTTTATGCCGTCGCCGCTTAGGACGACATTGCGTCGCGTCCCATCGCGATCATCAGTAGAAACCATGACAGTGTCATGATCAAATAATATTCTTTATCTAGTCAATTATTATGGTTGTAGATTTATTATTTTTTAAATGTATTAGAATAGCATCTAAAGTTTTATCCATATCTTTATCTAATGAAATCAATTCATTTTCTTTATCTTGAATGTGTTTTTCATATAACTGATATTTTTCCACTGGCATGTTATTAAAATATGAGAGTATTTCATCATATATGTCTATTGGTGTTAATAGTTCCTGTTTAATATCTTGCCAAATCATTTCTATCGGCGATAAACATTCAAAATAAGTAGGTAGCATTAAAACTTTATGACCCTCTGCTCTTAAGGCACGTTCGACGCGACTCATTTCTTCTACGGCGCCATGTTTCTTGATGAGTTTATATAATTGTGACTTATTCATTTCTCTGCTACAAGGGATGTTGTGCTTTCGTAACCACAAAAGCATGTCATATTTTGTGTCATATATAGAAACAGATTTCGATTTTGGTGTTCCATTTAGAGGAGTATTTTCTAAGACAATGAGGCTCGAAGGTCTTAATAGACCAAGTAAGATATCTACAATCCACTTGTAAAAATCATTTTCGGTTGCCGTGTAGCTAAATAAACCGTGCGTGAAACCAAACTTAGATATTGCATGAAAGAATATGTATTTGTGGCCAGACGTGTCGGATAGCATTGTATTTTGTTTCATAGAGCTATAGAAATTTCGATCAATATCTATATATATTAAACCCACATAGTAAATAACGGTACCCTGTTTTCGTATTTCCGTTATTTTATTGAGATATGAATATCTTTGGAAAGTTATTATTGGGTCTTCCATTAGCAGATTTCTATCACTGAAAATTGTGTGATAATCAATGTTCAACATGATTAAAATTTGTTTAAATTCCTTGTAATTTTGAATCTTTACTATATTTTTATTAACATGTATGAACAATTTTTCAAATGTAGGCAAATCTTTACGTTTATAGAATTGTTGGAGACATTTAAATATTTCTATGTGGGCATCGAAATCAATGGGAGATGGTATGTTACTGGTAGAGGAATTATGTATTTCATTGATCTTAGCTTCAGATATACCAGTATAATACGCAACTCTTTCTTTTATGGCAGTAAGAGGTAACAGCAACTTGTTTGTTTTGGCCTCAATCTTGCATTTTTGTAACATATTCCGAACTATTTTGTCAATTTCTTCATTTTTTTGGTTCTGTGTGTTTTGCCTGTGCTGAGCAGTCAAATTTGCTTCCA
The DNA here is from genome assembly GCA_905163465.1 of Craniophora ligustri. Taxonomy (NCBI): domain Eukaryota; kingdom Metazoa; phylum Arthropoda; class Insecta; order Lepidoptera; family Noctuidae; genus Craniophora; species Craniophora ligustri. The sequence continues at coordinate 7,050,396 of LR990965.1, read as the reverse complement.
TTGCTGAAAACCAAATTTGTTTGTTATAATGATTTTGTAATTAATTGTGCCAAGAAACTAATAAAATTGTTACTATTTACTCTTGATACTAATTGCCGACAATATTACCTATAAAGAAATTCATTTATCTTTTGAAAAGCAGAATGTTTCACAAGGTACCTAGGTACCACCCTACAAGGACAAGAAACAAACAATGTCTAAGCATGCCGTCAATGAATATACATTGTATCCTGCATAATTTTTAACCAACTTCAAAAAGAAGGCGAATGTCTGTTCCGCTGTTTGTTAGTGGTAAATAATAATAGGTTTACCACTTTTATAGATTTTATAAGAATGTCATTTTACATTTATTATCAGAAATTAAGGATTTCATGTGATATTGTCTTTGACATAAAATACCACCTACTACTATATTACTTAGTGAAGCTGGTCTGATTTATAGATTGTATAATATTATGATCTATTAGGTCGTATTCGGTTTCAATCAAAACAGATAAATATTTTCACAAACATTATTTTCTTACCGGATCTCTATAGGTACCAAAGTATAACAACAAAGTTATGTATCTAAAATCTTAAAATTCAACACGGAGAAGGTACCAAACAAATATCAATATCCACGTTTACCATTTATCTCTAAGAACAACACAAGACAATGCAATAATTAACATGGTGTTTCATTCTCCAAATTGATTTTACCATAATTTACTATAAAAACCCTGTAACTATTTTAGTTTTTTGGTAAACAAATAAATTCGTAACAACAAGTAAAAACGAAGCCGGTTTCATTTGACAGTTGACACTTGACAGTGACAGTACTCGAATGCCACCTAAACTGTACAGATAAAATAACCTGCCCCGCCCAAAGGCCCGTGAGTACCTGTGAGCATAATATTATTGCTTATTAAATGATTCTACTCTTTGCTTGTGACTTGTGAGTTTGTGAGTGATCGCAGCTACTGAGAAAGGAGTAGAAACTAGTTGCGTTCCATGTAGAACAAAGAACAGTATGTTTAGTATGACTTTGGATTCGGAATTCGTGAAAACGGTGCATACCTAAAAATAAATAATAAAGTATTAAATTACCTATGTCGTCCTGGGATATGCACCACGTAAGAAAAATATTATTAGTTTAAATAGTGTTATTTTATTTTATAATATAATTTTATTTTATAGTATAAAATAGAACTTAAATCACTATTGACGACCCAGTTAGTCCAGCGGTAGTTAACACTGCCTTCTGTGCTATGGGTCCCGGGTTCGAATCCCGGTAGGGACAAATGTTTGTGTGATGAGCATGAACATTTGTATCCGAGTCATGGATGTATCTATCTATAATATGCATGTATTATCAAAAAAAAAAGGATATATGTAGTATATCAACCAGCTAGTATCCGTAACACAAGCCTCGTTGCTTAGCACGGAACTAGATGGCGCTGTGTGCCATAATGTCCAGGAATATTTATTTATTTATTTATTTATTAACAAATTTTGTTAATAGTGATAATTATATTAGGAAGGAACATATTTAGTTCCTTTAGCATATATTTTTATCATATTTGAATCATGAGATTTATTTCTTAACATTTTTTTAGTACTATTTATCTCTACTAAGTTTACCTCTCTTTACTCTGAAACAACTCAAGCAGCCGCGGTTTTCGCGTTGTTTCAAAAAGCAAAAGCGTGGTTTTCGTTTTCAATAAAATGTTTTGGTGTATTTACAAAAAAAAATACTAGCTTCCTATCTAATCTAAACTTAATGCCCAAAAATGTTTTGACAATTACTTTATGAATTGCGACCGATATTAAAACTTGAACATGTAATAATAATTTTGAAATTCTTTTTTAAATGTTGTAAGTAACACAACATTTAAAATAGAATGTCAAAATTATCGTGTTACGTAAAATTTTTAGTTGCAGTTAAATTAGTTGTAGTGGCAGCTGCAAATGCCTCAAAGACAAGATAACGCAATGCACAGAGCCAACTGCAGGCTATTTCAGATTATTATGGCGGGCTGTCTTACATTTGGAACGATAAACTAATATTTTTGTATGACTTTCCTAAATATAGTTTTGTTTGTTTCACATTTTATTATTTCTCTTGAGTTTAGAATCCCTTGTTTTATTGTTTTTATTACAATTAATATTAGGTGCGCAATATTGTTATTTACATACATTAGTTATTAAAATCTATCTGTCTAGATTTTGTAATTTCTTACATTTGATGTGATATACTATTTGAATCGAGATTTATTATAGCTTTGATAATATTGATAATTGGCACTTATCGTATTCGTATTATTATATTATGGTAAAATGGTATTCGTTTAGGATAAGATAATCTATGGGTCATACTTACACGTAGGACTAGTGTTTAGACCTGTTCTCGCAATCCTAACGCTATCTCACTCATTTTAGTTCGTTCTATGATAGGTACCTGCCGTTTGGTATGATACTCCTGAGAAGCCGAGCTTAGAGTTAAAACTAAGTATAATTTATTTATTATACAATATATCTATTTAGTAGCCATAATACCAACTTATAACGCTACAATTTCGAGTACCTATAGGATGCTTTCATTAACTACTATTTACTAGGGGATTTTCCTTTTCAAGGGTATTGTATTGCAGTTAGGTACATCGAATAAGTTTAGACCAGTTAAATGTCTCCGCCGTTCCCTAGCGTTGACTCTTTGATCACGACGTTAATTAAAGCTCTCGCGCATTTCTTGGTTTTTAAATTGCTTGATACGTGGAGTTTTAATTAAGGAAATTATGCTGCACTTACCTCTTAAAAAGGTCACAGTGAGTGGTAACTAGGTACTTAGACATATTATTATATTTTTTTCTAATTTATTTTCCATACCGTATAACTATTTAATGCCTCTACTAAATTACACAAAAAGACGGGCATATTTTACTGTTTAGGTAGGTTCATACATTTAGGTAGGTATGTACACATACATTACTTTCACAATTGCAGTAAACTTTATTACAATAAATTAAATTTTCTAATGTTTAACAGCAACAGTTTCTTAATGTATATTTTTTTATCAAAATTAAAAGTTTCTGTGTTTTCTTATGCGATTAAAAGTTTTTCAATGGCCCGGTTGATGGTTTAAGTTCGATTCCCAAATGACGCCAATTTTAAAATGTCTAAGGGCGATTGTTGCAGCGGCTGTGTATTTATGGCTTGAGTATTTGTATTTGTAAACGCACTACTTAATGATACAAAAGTAAGACGGATTTGTTTATAAATGGGCCAGAGCGTCTCGGGCGCCTCCACGCATAGTGTAGAGTTCGACTATTACTCGTTAAAAAATAATGTAAATGCCTATTTAGATGCGAAAAGATTCCGAGTTGTAATTTTCGGAATCAAGCAACTAGTTTTGGCAATCGAAATAAAACTTTTTCTGATCCTATTTAATGTTGTGGTCTGCTTCCACTCTACCCAAATCGAGATGGGTACAAGTATTTTGCATGAATGGATTGCTAAGGTGTAATTGGCACGTTTTATGAGTATGGAAGATTTAAATGCGATCACGCAGCTTTGTTGCTGCATGCTCAGCTATATAATTATACCTATGGCTTGGTAGTCATACAATCGAAATGCCTTAGCCACAAGAGCCCAAATTAACCAATCCCTCAATAATTAATTAACGTACATAATACGTTGTAATATTTCATGAATGCAGCACGTTGAACAAAGTCACGTGGAGTCAGTTATTTTTAGTTAGAAGAGGCGTGTAGTGTTACTGCAGTTGAGTATAATAGATCACGTAGTGGCGCGTAGACCGTAAACAAAGCAGCCCGGCCGGCGACCTGACGCCCGGGGATGTTTATCGGGAAGCCTCGCGATGTATGTCGACGGGAACTCCACTTTAAATTTTTAAACATTCGCTTTAACGTCTTGCATACAAGTTACTAGCCTACGGCGATGAGGTTCGGTCAACTAACGCTTTACCTCAGCTTTGTCAAAGAAACTTTTGTTGGAAATTTAATGTTTTAGTTTTTATTACTATTGAAATAATTCATTTTTGTGTGAGATATTCTCAACTGCCTCGTTGGTCTAGTGATCGTACAGTGCGTCTACCGAGCAAGAAGTCTTGGGTTCGATTCTGAAGTCTAGCAAAGCGTTATTGGGTTTTTCTATGAAATTCATAGTAGCAGCTCGGAGTTTGAATTCGTGCCTGGTTAATGGCAATAGGCTCGCCCCTTATTACATGGGACCTAAAACATGCCGGCGAAACGAGGGTGTACATTAGTACACCTCTGCCTAACCTTTCGGGGACAGGACAGGCCTGATGATATGTTAAATGTTGCGTGCTACCTGTGATATGAGACCAGCCTACCTCAAACATACCGGTGAAATGTGGGAGTACTTCAGTGTTCCTCAGCCTATAATTCCGGGGATATAGCAGTGATTGTATAGACATAAAGTATTACGCATAATTAAATTTTTATAATAATATACAAACTAGCGACGGAGATCGGACGAATTTGATGGTGCTACAAAAAATTTAGCAAATTATGCTCCCGGGGACATTATTGTTTCTGCTCATATTGTTATGAATACATTGTCATGAGCTGGCGGCGGGCGAGCGTGGCGGTTCTGCAGCTGTCTTTATATCTATTGTTCACAAAGCCGTGCCATATCTAATTGCTGTGGGTAGCGCTTCTCTCAGCACATAATTGCGCTTTTCTGCTACAGCTGAACTTAGTTTTGTTTTAAATACTTAGGTATAGTTTAATGTTTCTGATTTATATTTTATACTGCTGTGGTTTTTTATTTATGAGAAAAAGACATTAGACATATAAAATTATTATCAGTTTATCACCGATTCACTTGTACATGCCTTACCATTCGAAAAATAATTATTGGAATGACTATTTAAAAAGTAGTGATTGTGAAATATTATTATTTTAAAACAGTTACGTTGAGTCTAATTTTACTCTTATAAATGATAGGAAGTAACCTATCGTTTTAAGTGTCAAATTATAGGAAATTTTGATTATTGTATGCAACATTTATAAACAAATTATGATTACCGATAATTTTTCATAAGTTTCTTAGTAAGTTTTCTATTAGGAAATCATCAAAATTTGTATTCAGCAGACGTAGTTAAGTCATTCAAAATTTAAGGGAGCAAAACTCAATTAATAAACTTCTAAAACCAACGTTGGAGCTCAGCGTTAAATTCCATTTTTGAGGTAAAGTTGCTGGAAAGCAATTCATCTGCACTAGATTTTTTCGAAATAAAAGCGTCAAAGCTCGTTAAAAGAGCAAGGCTATAGATGTAATGTCGATGCTATAACGATCTCGGTGCAGTCGCATCCGTCAATGACAAGAGTTGCAAGTACCCAACTTCACCGACACTGCTTCACATGTTTATACTGAATTTCAGTTCTTTTTTGTTGTATAACATTTTTTTAAATAACGTGGTATTTGGGATTTAATATTTTATATTACTTATTTTTATTTCACAATATAAAACAAGCTTGAATCTATTGACTGTTAAAAAAACCATCAAAGGGCATTTGGTTTCCAGCTATCTACCTATAGACCATGCTTGAGGCCATGTAGGTACTGCGTTCACAACGCGGTGATTATTGTTTTATGACGACCCAGTTAGTCCAGCGGTAGTTAACACTGCCTTCTGTGCCATGGGTCCGGGTTCGAATCCCGGTAGGGACAAATGTTTGTGTGATGAGCATAAACATTTGTATTCGAGTCATCTATGTATACATGTATGTACATATATGTACATATGTATGTACATATTTACAAAAAAACTGTATATGTAGTGTATCAACCTACTAGTATCACACGTAACACAAGCCACGATACTTAGCTCGGAACTGTGGCGCTGTATCATAATGTCCTGGAATATTTATTTATTTATTATTTTTTATAAAATTATTATTGAGTGACTTGGTATCTACTCTAAGGTGGAACAGGCGTATTATAACTTCAGTGTCACAGTTAGTACGAAATCATAATTATTATACTATGAAGTGCATCAGTGAAACAGATATCTAACCATATAATGTGAAAAACTTACCCTATGATAATAATCATTAAGTACATTTTTTAATTTAAGTAGCATGTTAGTAGGGCTTTAGTTATAATCATAGCGAAGCCGAAAAACAAAGTATGAAGGGCTGCTATTGTAAAATAAATCGATGTAATTTTTTTGTAAAAAAAGCACCAGTAGGCAAGGAACAAGTGTGTAATATACTGCAGCTATCCAGTAAAAAATGCATCGTCGGTCTAGTCTAAATAGTTCGCGGCTTAGATGTTCCTTTTTTGGTTACTTCGGTTCAACTAAACTTTATCATGCATATTTTTAATACAAACTAGAGTTTCAGTTTACTCGATCTTCATCGCAAACTTTATGAAATTTACAAAAAGTCACTGAATTACACACTATTTTTTTTCACGATTTTTTTCTAAGAGTTAAATAACTGTGTTTAATAATTTTTAGGGATCATTATTTAACCGTCTCATGGGTTTGGTATAGTCACAAATATACTTGCTGACTGCGCGGCCTTGGATTTGATCCTCGGGCTAACTAGCAAAGTAGTATTGTTTTAGAGGCTTGAGACATGAAACCTAAAAACATTTATGATTTTTATTATTATTACATTTATAATAATACACATTTTCTAATGGAATACAGGCGTCGTAGTAGGTATATTATAATAGCTAAATGTAAACTTTAAAGAAAGAAAGAGGGACAATATTTTAGAATTTGTAGAAATGCGACTGTAATCCGTTTATTGTCTAATAGGTATGTAAAAGCGTACCGCTGGGAAGTTCCACTTCCAAAGCAAAACGTGCTTGCAGTTATTGAACGTGGCATAAAGTATTTAATAAGCCATTAAAACACATTTAGTACGAGTGCTGAATGTTTTATAGCAACTTATGTATGAAACGCATATTCATACCAAAGTCTGAAGTCTGACAACACTTCGCTGAATTCGGTTCCAAAACAAGAATACCGTTAGAAAACGAGCTATTCTCACATAATGTTCATCTTAAGAGTGAATAATTATAAGATAAAGTAATTGGCCTTGGTCTTTTGTATCATATTATTCCCTCACAAAGATGCGTAGACTCACTAACCCCTTCGTAATAAATAGTACCTACGTAATTCTTTGTATGTTATACAGAGTATTAACTACTTATAAACAAAGAAGATGTGCTCGAATATTAACTTGGATAATATTCGATGTATATTTAAGAAAAGCAAAACCTATGTAGAATACTGTGCCTTTTGTACGAAGAGCAAAGATTCTCAAAGAAATAAATATTTGCGGCATTTCACCGAGCGTCTCACTCTATACCAACTACAAGCTTTTAAAAATGCCTTTTATCTTACTAACGTGGATTATACCCTAGTTCTATTTAAAAATCATGGATCTGATTAATTACTAGTATTCTGAGAATATTCGTTTTGTATGCACTGAAATATTAAATACCTGCGGATCAGTATCATACGAATTAAGAAAACTTTTCCAATTGAGGTAAAACTTGTAAAGTATTTTGCACTACAGATTATTTTATTAGTTAAATTCATTACAACTATAATTAATTTAACTAATAAAATAATCTGTATTTTAATGTATTATCTACTATAATAGTGTAATCTCATTACTCTAAATAAAGTTTCATAGCACCTATTTTATAAGCTACTACTAACCTATACCTACTAGCATATAAGGATACAAAGAGAGTGCGTTTGATTGTATTATCGTTTAAAAGTTTGAGGGAAATTCGTCACTATTGTAATAAAGAAATAGCCGTTAATTAATTAGTGCCGTCGTGTTTTCTTTGTGTGGGTGTGGCTATTCTTCTTGTTTGCTGACCAAGGGGAAAGAAAGTTAGATTAAATGCGATTCATTGTTCGGTCTTTGTAATACTTAAGAACATACGCCTTCAGCAATACAGTTAGCTAAGAGAAAATAATTTATTATTGAATTAAAGTGTATTTATTGTAAGGTACTTCATTAGTAAATTATTAATTTATTAACATGTTTTAAATTTTATACTATTTTTTTAAATTTGTAATATTATTTATACACTTTGTTTATTGCCTAGAGTTGTACCTATACGAAATAATTTCAACACGAATAAATCATGTCGGTAGTTTGAAAATTGAAAGCTTGACAGCCAATTTATTCCTAGGATATGGGTATTGCCCAGACATTAGGTAGCGGATATGTAATGTCAGGTTTCATGTAAAATAGTAACAATCAGTCGTATGTTGTTATGAATGGAAGCTAATCCCAATTCATATTTAGGAACCAGCTCTATTTCGATATTTATGAAGCTGCCAAATTATGCTTTTCTGAAAACTTTTATATTTTTATGCTTCTAACATAGTTTTAGTAGGTTATCAATTAGCGCCGTATTTACAGTCGCGTTAATCATCGGTAGAATTGGTAAAAACTTGTAATCTAACGATATTCTGCTGGAGCTGTGGCAGCCTAGCGGTGTGACTAGTGGACTGATATGTCAGAGGTCTCGAGTTCGAACCCAAGGCACGCACCACTGACTTTTCGGAAGTTATGTGCGTATTTATCACATGCTTAAACGGTGAAGGAAAATATCGTGATGAAACCTGCATGCTTGAGAGAATTCTCGATGGCATGTGAAGTCGGCCAACCCGCAGTAGGCTAGCGTGGTGAACTATAGCCTAATCCCTCTCAATTGAGAGGAGACCCGTGCCCAGCAGTGGGACATTAATGGGTTGATGATATTCTGGTACAGTCTTGTCATTCGCAACTTAATTTTAAGCTGTCTTGAATAAAATTTAATCTGTCAATGTTGTAGTGTTTGGCAACGATAGAGTAAAATAAATTTCGAAAAAGCAATTTGCAATCGACCACTGGCTCAAAGGGCCAAATCCCGTGAGGTAGCGAGAACCCTGTATTAAAATTAGAAACTTCATTTTGGCAGATAAATTGCTTCTTGACTTTGACTATGGCCAAGGTAAATATTGTCAGTAATCTGGGTCCGGGTAAGTAAATAAACTTAAAGTTGTTATACGTTTTTCCGTTTCAAGCGTCCATGATGAAGTAGGTGCCTGAATTTGTTGATATTACTGATAATATTTGAAACGTATACTTATATATAAAGGTACCTATTATAAAGGTTATATCTTGCAATAACAGGTCTTGAAAATCGAAATTAAAAGTTAAACAGTAAAGACTATAAATTTTTACCGCTGTTGATTTACAGCCAGTGTTATGTACTTATATACGATGTAAGCAAACGCCTACCGAGCATGATCGCCTTGTTACGCCATGATCATTGATTAAACTACTTACTGTCAAATTATTTGTCAAGTAATTAGTTAGTCAACTATACAAGCAACTAGCTGAGATTGCGACTAAGTCGGGCTAACTAATAAATAATATTACTTTCTACGATTTATCTACGAAAATTCAATAGTTTTAGCAACGCAATCCATTTTTTAAACCTATGTAGAAAACCGAGCCTTTTGTACGAAGAACAAAGATACTTAAAGAAATAAATATTTGCGGCTTTTCACCGATCGTCTGACTCTATGCGAGTTACCTACGCTTGAATGTACCAACTAGAAGTTTAAAAAATATGCCTTTTATCTTACGCTCGTGGATTTTACCCTAGTTTTGTTCGAATTTCATCTATTTGACATAATATTGTTATATATTATATAGGATTAAGAAAAAGTTAACAACTATCAGGATGTCCTAATAATAAATATATTAAAATAAAATGAATAATATCTGTTTGATTACTAGTTTTCTATGAATATATCTAAATATTAAATACCGCAAGTATTAAGTAAACGAATTATGAAAAGTTGCATTGGTGGCAATAAATTTAACTAATTAAAGCATACAAGAATCCGTCGTTTTATATAATACATAAAGTTTTTTTTTATGGTGATAAGGGGGCAAACGAGCAGGCGGCTCATCTGATGGTAAGTGATGACCGTCGCCCATGGACATTTGCAACACCAGAGGCTTGCAAATGCGTTGCCAAACCCCTTAGAAACCGTTCAGATTTCTTAAAAGTTACTGAACTGACAGCAAACGGAATACCCATGCTGTCAGAATAGTCACTTCCCCAATGAGTTCTGGTAACCTTACTCGCTCGCAGAAAGACAACTATTGTTGATTCAGTGCGGTCTTCTGTAAGGCGGAGGTACTTCCCCAGTCGGGCAGCTCAATTTGAGCGAGAAATCTCGCCCTACCTCCTAAAAAAACACTGCTAAAAGTAGTAGCGTCCTCTCATTACTCCAAATAAAGATTTATAGTACCTATGTAAGGATACAAAGAGAGTGCGTTTGATTGTATTATCGTTCTAAAGTTTGAGTTCGTGTTCTTAATAGCATTTATCATATGATTTTTTATTAAATGGTGTTAATTTTCTAAACCATTACCTATGTTCAAGTAATATTAGATAAAATATTTTTTATCGGTCATTAATTCAGCATAAACATTTTCGGTAGGTACGTACCCACTACCATTTGTAAAACAACTTCATCAGTGCTACCGAACGGGAACGGCAGGATAACTTAAAACTTACTTTCCGCAAGTAGTAGGATCTAAAGATGACTGTGTCTCTTGGCAAAATAATATTTAAATCGGTGCCAGTTTTTCTGCGTTCCATCGTGCGTATGAGAGTCAGGGCTCCATATTGCATTCATTTAATTTTCATCTGCGTGCATCACCTGAATGATACCCATCCCCTTTTCCTATCAGACAAAATTAATATCAATTAGGCCAAAATAAAAAAATATTAACGAAAAGTTGTTTTTAAATCAGGATCATTCGAAGTGGCTGATCTGATTACAGCTGACCGTTTATGTCGTTAAATTGCAGAAATTAAATATTCTACATAATTATACAAGTATTGAAATTCTCTGTAGGTAATGAAGCTGGACGATACATAATAATTTATAAACTTAAACTTTTTTACTAAACTGTGAAGTATTACCTAACGTATTTTAAGGATTTTTTTCTACCCTTGGATACATTTACTAAATACTATTATTATCAAGACACTATGAATTAGGTCGCGAATTTAGTCGACTTCATCATGTTTTTCTCTTCGTGTTAGCGATAAAGAAAAGATGTCCACGTTTTATTCTACAGCCAAGTCGTCCGTAATTTTATATATATGTATTTGTTGAGATGAGACTGATAAAAGGCGATAATGAGTGAAGAATATTGATATATGGAGGATGATAAATTATATTTTTAAAATTCAGTTAATATTATATGGAGAGAATTCGAAAAATAAATATTAAAAATAATAATAAATATTTCCGGACATTTATGACACAGCGCCATCTAGTTCCGTGGTAAGCAACGAGGCTTGTGTTACGGATACTAGATGGTTGATATACTACATATTATATACTTTTTTTTTGTAAATACATACATATTATACATAGATACATCCATGACTCGGAAACAAATGTTGATGCTCATCACACAAACATTTGTCCCTACCAGGATTCGAACCCGGGACCCATAGCACAGAAGGCAGTGCTAACTACCGCTGGACTAATTGGGTCGTCAAATCACGTCAAATCACTAAACAATATTTGGTTTGGTAGATTCCGTTAAAATTTGGCTAAAACAACTTAAAAAACCGAACTGCTAATCACGGTTTAGTTTGGCAACAAAAGAAGTTGAATTCTATCAATTGAACGATGGAAATTTAATTAATAGCATATTTTACGAGTTTTGATATGATACCTAACTGATCTTATAGTTCTGATAAGTTATCGTATCTTTTGATATTTTAGAAAGAGTTATTCAATGTTATTCGACGTTCAGCCGTTGAATATTGTAAGCAGTGAACATAATTAATTATTATAATCTGTACCTACGCCAAAAAAAATGACCGAAAAGATTTTTGTAATTGTTTTTTTTTTAATCAATGTATCACTCAACTCAACTCAAATTGATTTGACAGAGTTGTTAAATAGCAACTAATATAACAAATGCTGATTTTCCAACTTTAGATAATCCCAATAACACAGATCCACTTAATATTTGTTATGAACATAACAATTCTGTGTACAGGCCAAGTAGTTGTTGTTAACAGTTATAGCGATACGAGTTGTTGTAAAATGCAACGTATCGAACAAATACGCACATCGTTCCACACAATCCCCAATTTGGCTACAGTTTGGTGATTTACTAAAATTATCAGTATCAGTATATATGAACCTAACTACTCTAAATGGTTTAAGTTAGTTAGAATTTTGTAAATAACTACACCGATACACGAGTATTTCAGGGTAAATAGTTGGTTTAATGTTTTAGCTGTAGGCAAATTTCAGTTATCACATTGGGCAGACTGTGATTAACTATTGTTTTGAGTATGGCATGGTACATAGATCAATAAACTACGTCAATATCATCGTGCAGTAAACAAAGGATCATTTTCATCCACTCCTCATTTCATGCCTCCAAGAATGAAATCCAGTTATGAAAAGGAGCAATTCTTGCGATAACAATTCGGATTTGTATGCCCGATAAATAAATTATAAATACATTTAGCAGCGCACATTTCAAACCATTTCTCTTCTTACACGACTAGCCCATTTGCAGATCTCCAAACGGTGCCATTACTCAGCAATAAATTGGCATTTGCGCCGTCATACATAAATTACACGAGCGCGCTGAAAACCAAGTTCTCTGGTAGACACTTTTTGTATAAATGTTACTTGTTTAATCTGTCATGTAACCAACTAGAACTTTGTGTTTTGCTATGTATCTTGCCATATATTATATCTTACTTATGCACCACAGGTGAACCTTTTTATGAGGTCAAGTAACAACTTTCCCCGGCTGAATTTATGTGGCTAATTCACTACGTTACAGATTTGATAGATTTATGCGTTCTCCTCAGGCGCGGCCGTCGACTGTCGCGGAGGCCATCTGTCTGCCAGTTACAAAAAAAATATATACTGAGGTCGAATCTCAACACGTCGTCGTGTCGTGTTCAATTTTTATCATTACATGCGACATTGTATGAAATTAGTTCGTTTGTGGATACAAAAGCTGACTAATTGGCAACTGTATCAGTTTTGCATAGCCGCAATCCCAACATACAGTTGTCGCAAAGCCGGCTAAATCTATTATAAAGCAGCTTTACCCAATTTATATGAATTAAAATCGTTTGCGGGATCGATTGTGTGGTAGTTACGTATCGTGCATTGTTTCACTTAATGTATCTTAATAGATTTCTGTAGTGTTGTACCTCTTTTACAAATTTACTATCCAGGCAGATTTAGGCGAAGACATCGGTTTGCCTTTTACTTATTTTATTAGTACACTTTGAAATTGTTAATGTTGGTGGATTTTGGACTTAAAACGTCCAGACTTTACAGTATTTTTGTAGCTCTACAAAATTGGGTTTGTGCGAAGTATTAACGCAAAACGCTTAAGATAAGAACTACGTAGCTTTAGGTTGCAAGTCAAGGCATTATCCGGTAAGCTATAGCCGCTTTATGTCACAATAAAGTGTCTGTTATTGGAAAGTAAATCATGTTCTGTTGCATTTTTGAAAACATTTCCAGCTAGAACTCATACCTATACTACTTGCTAACTAACGACAAGCACGCGATGCGTTTGAATTATTCATACAAGTTTTAGATACTGTTTTTATTACTTTCCTACGTTCCACAGAAAGGTAACAGAATTTGATATTTTTATACAAGTAATTCAAACTTTACAAGTTGCCTCAACGTGTGTTTGTGTTTGTGCGAATTTTCTTACTTGTAAATGCACCTAATACAGAAGAAAATTGCTGTATGTAAATGTAATAGGATTTTTTTTACAACTACAATTAATAATAATATAATTCATCCATCCGTGTAATTTGTCTCAAGGTAACGCAAATAAAATCTATTGAAAAAAAAAGCAGACAACACTCTTAGCTATTACCGTTACAAAACTATCAAAACTATTTCCGAATGCATTCGCGTAATGGATTAAATCTAATCAATCTACGCGAATGGAGTTGAAAGTATGCAAAAGCAAAATTCACGCTTTTCCTATTTTACATCTACCTTGTTACAATAGGGATACCTTCAATTTTTAATAATTTAACTAAGTAGTTTTTAGTTTTTTTCGTATTTAAAGATATTTTAAACAAACTTGTCAATCTTTATAATATATACCAATGAGCTAAAAGGTTACCCATTTTAGCTTTGCATTGGGGAATCGCTATCCTTTTTATAGCACAGAATACAAATATAGAGTAAAAATAGAGAGTGTACCTACACAAAAGAATCATATGTAAAACATAAGGAGAAAAGAATAACAACACACGCATTCCATATGTAAGATAAGTATAAAGAAATAAAAACCAACAAAAATAACTAAATTAATCATAATAAAAAGTTTAAAAATATAGTTACGCCGCAGTTCGAGTGCTCTAGTCAATGAGCCCGCAGGGTGAATGACATTACGCATATTGCTGGTGAATGTGGTGTGAGTATATTATAGGTGCCGTCACGAGTTTAGAGCGCTGGCCTTGAATGCGCAGATATCAGTTTTTGGGTCCGTTTGGCGAGGTGGGCGGTGTGCGGAGGGTGAAGCGGCCAGTGCTGGCGCCGTATTGGTGCATCGACCAAAGTACATTCACGCACATATTGCTTTCGTATTTTTTCATCGTCTTTTATCACCTTTCAATAAGTAGTTCCAGTCGCATCCATCTATAAACTTCGACTTCCTTAATTAACGACGATTTGATGGAAGGAATAGGATTATTGCCAAACGATTAGAATTTAAGTTTTTTAAAATATAATTGATTATATGTAGATAGATAGATATAATATACATTATTGTACACCAATAATTAAAATACACATTACAATAATTTTATTATTGATTATGTAATATTGATTCTATACGTATCAACAAAAAAATATAAATTATTATTTTTATAAAATAAACCGTGGTTATATTTTATTTTTCTCTTTTAAAATACCTATATAAAACTTATTTTTCTTTTTCATTACAAGTGACAACTCAAGTTAATTTAACTTTTCTAAATACACTTCGTAATATTGTGAGCACGAGCGTACGACATGCGCAAGTCTCCCCACTACTTTCGTCGAGCGCTCTAAACTCGTGACGGCACCTATACTAAAAAATTACAATTTCACAAGACTTTTGTGTTTTGACTGTATGATAGGAGCCGAATCTCCCCAGCCGCAATTTGTCATTTGGACAAAATGTAATTGAGTTTTTGTAAGTAATTCTCAGATTTACCTACTTAGAAAGATGGATTTGTACTTGGTAATTAATGACAACGCTCTGAATGTGGTCACGCCTTATACACCTACGGGTCCACCTACGCTTCATGTATAATTTCGGACAGGTGGAGATTGTGTTATTGTGATTGCTTCTCTTTAACTAAAAAGTAATTACAGTATAAAATCTATGTTCTAAAACTCTGAACCTAGCACGTACGTAAACTCAATAGGTATATGAAGCCATTTTCAAAATAATCACGTCGCTTATAATAAAGGCACGTCCTTACATGAATCTTTCGCGGCTTCAGTACTAATGAAACTCATAAGCATGGTACTAATACCCGGTCATTAACACTTCCCAATTGCTATTCGAAGGGAGAGAAAAACTCCCCCTTTGTGAGCCATGACTGCTCATGTCTTAAGGTCCCATTAAACTTAACACACAAATTACCCAAAACATTAACATCAAACACGGACCAGAAAAAACGAAAGGTCTTGTTCTTGTAATTATTACGCATAAAAGATTTTTTATAAATGTTTTCCACATAAATATTCTGTTATTAAAAACACTTCCATTTCAAGTAGGTACACTTGCTAAACGTGTGCTCATTTTAAAACGTTGTGGGGAATGTTATAAAGGTATAAAAACATATATTATATTTTCGCAAAACGAAAAAATTTTCTTTGAAACTTTATTGGTAAAAATATCAGCCCTAAGACTACTTTTTCTAAACAAACTTACTAATTTACTTTGGCGTTTTACCTATTTTCTCCATTTGCCCACTGATCACTGCTCTTCCAACAGCAACAAAAGAAAGAAAAAAAAATGTCAACGAATCTGGCAACCACTATTCAACAATGTCTAGGTAATCAAATAAAAAGGGGAAATTGTTTGCGTTCAATGTTTCTTCTGAGTAATTCCATAAAAAACTTTCGACACTTAGTCAAATCTCAGTGAGATGTCATCCAGCTTCAAAGTTTGCTTAATACTTTAAACTGGTAATGAAGGCATTAAGGCGCGCTGAATGCATAAGGAATGAGGTGCCGCCGCAACCTCTTTTATAATTAGGACCTTTAATGGCCACATATTTTTACTTTGATACATTGTGGAATACTTGACATTGTTCGGTTCCGTGCATCTTTTTATAATCAATAATAGGCTATAGAAATACATTCTCGTTTCACCTCCCAACGTCGCCACTTTATTTTCCGCGAGGATACAACTAAGCTATTCAGCGTTTTGGTCGATAGAGAATCTAACAGTTAGTGTCAATAAACATAAATACCTCTTTGATATTGTCCTAATCTATCAGAAAGGATCTTATGAATGAGTCTGTAATTGTAATCGTCAGCTTAAGCGGTTGGTTCGGCGCTTGCCAGACACAATAGATAAATTATGCGGTCTCGCTTGGACCCGCCGGGAGTCAAGGGATTCAATGACGTATTATGTATATTATCCCGACTTGTAAGTTCTGTCGGGCTACAAGCCAGACAACAGAAGGTACATTATAAACCGATTTATAACCAGTTCGCGTATCTGATGATTATTTTAAATGGTATTGTTCTTAAATCTGTATATGTATTATTTATTTATACCAACTGCACGGATTAAGAAGGGGACCAAATTCAATTATAGTGCATGGGGTTGCTTTACTTATCTAAATAAAATATTTTTCTTGTAAAAGATTCATTGCCTAAGGTGTAGCCTGCATATGTACATTGGTATTTACTGCCGCCCCGCCGGGTAAGCACACTAATAATTTGAAGTGAATTGCTCCTACAACATTGTTTGTGACTCCTATTGTGAATACTGCAATATG
The DNA here is from genome assembly GCA_905163465.1 of Craniophora ligustri. Lineage (NCBI taxonomy): Eukaryota > Metazoa > Arthropoda > Insecta > Lepidoptera > Noctuidae > Craniophora > Craniophora ligustri. Next base: position 7,033,305 of record LR990965.1, on the reverse strand, counting down.
TACTTCGATAAATAGATACAATGGCAAGAATGTTTCAAGAGGATACAGTTTACTGACTTATGCGAACAAGGTCACACATTCCTCCAAGTGTAAATTAAATTATGTTTCGGAATAACGATGGACTTTTTAAGATGAGAGCATGGTAGAAGGAACTCAGAAAGGAATGGCAAAATGACGTCAATAAAGTACTAAGAGAGTCTGAAATATATCACAAACATCGAAGAAAGCGGAAAAAGTTAGCGAACAAAGTTTTTCAACATTTCTCAGTAATTTACTAAAGTAAGAGGGATACTTAATGTTTTATTTATACAATTTAATCTAGATGGTAATGTCTTCGGGCATTGTATAAAAAAATCGAAGTATGATATTTACATTAACACACCGAAATTGAGAGATTTCTTTGTAACGATTGGGAAATGAAAATATAAAAAATGGTTGTGTACAATTTACTTCGTTTAGGGTTCTGCGAAGCGAACAATGCTGGCGGGCAACATCAATGAAGATCACAGTTTCCAATTTCTGATAGTAGCGAGCCCAAATTCTCTTGGAACTAATTCCATAAAGTAATCGAGAAGGTTTGCTTGGTTTCCGTATCGTCTTGTTTAATCTCCATTCATTGCCCTCCCCTCTCGTTAAACAGCAATTTTGACGTGTTAATAGCCAAAGTTTATTTACGTTTACGCCTAACGAACAAGCAAAATTAACACATTGAAATTTGATTTGAATTTAAGTGTAACTAATTCTGTAGCAAGTATCAACAGGGCTTAGCTAAACAATGAATCCCGAGATTCGTTACGCATACAGCGCTGTTTGAGTTTAAATATTAATTTGACATTTGAATGAATGAATGATAATTTGATTCGAATGATTTTGTTACTGGCTGTTTTTTTATTTTGTTATTAAAAATCGATAAACTGATAACATTGTTTATTTTTTAAATTAGCCAACAGTACCCTTTTTCGTTACTTTTAGTAAATCGAACGTTCTATAGCTCTAATAAATGATCCAAACAATATAAAGGAGGATAAAATAGATTATGGAACAATGCCAATACAAAAGTGTTTATTCAAAACTATTTTGTTTGATTTTCCGTTGAATAATAAAGTTACACAAAATAAGATATAAAAAGTTTCTCGTTTTTTATTTCTCGAAGTAGCGGTGAAATTATTAAATTTTTGACGACGAAAAAAATTAATTTAAAAATTGCTCCAGCCATCAGCTTTCTTTATTGCATACGATTAAGATTTTTTTAAGAAAATTGGTCTTTTATAGAAACTAATATAAAGTTTTAATGCTTTTAAATCTTAAATAAAATTTTAGACAAAAATTACTTTAAAAAATTACGCTGCTTAGCTTTTATTACCAGTAGAAGCTTTCAAAACATTTGAATCGTGTTGCTGAATAGAATTCTTTTAAAAAATTTCACGCGTAAGCTTTTAATTATGATGATATCTTTTAGTACAAATAATATGGTTTGATGTTCCCCTGTAAAGAGCACTTCATTAAAGCACTAATTGAACGTGATTCATTATCTGCCAGCCAGTTTATTCATGTAACCGGCTATTGTAGCTATAGGGGCTACATAATTACTACATTATTTTGTATGATAAGACAAATTATCTCTTTTAATTTAAAAGTAATCGAACCTTTGCTGAAGTTTAATACGTAGGTAGGTATAATATTTATAAATCAATTAGCAATTAATATCATATATTTTTTCACAGTTTTTTTTATATTTAGTGGAACCAATTAAAAATATATAACGATAAGACTACGATTATTTATATTTTTTACAGCTATTTTATTAACACACTTAAATAGCATTTAATAATGTATTAATGTATGAACTTTATTATTTAGTGTTTACAGCATACATATTGATTTTAAAAAATCTATGATCGAAAATAAGGACAATATTTATATAAAATAAAGTAAGTTCTTGTAAAGAATTTATATTATATCATGTTATGATGAGCTATGAGTATACTACCTATAAACATTTAAAATTGCGCTTCGAAATTCCGTAGATAACTGAAATTTGGTTTCCAAAATAATTTCGTTACGCTCATGATGGATGCATGTTTGTGTATTTAATGCCTACGAACAAGCAGGAATAACTGTAAAATGATTTGCCCTTTCCGGCCATGGCCTAAAACGAGCTTCATGCGATCAAGTCGCAGAGGACCATAAATAACCTCCTTGTGAACCGATCGTGTATCGGCTGTACTCGAGTTGGCATACCATCGATAAATACAAACAAATGTGAATAGAGATTACGCGCCTACATAACTGGAAAAATAAGTTAGTGTGTATTTAAACTCGTTAAAAAAGAGATTTGTTCGGACAGAATGAGGCAAATCCTTTCGTGGGTCTATACAAGGATCAGTCAGGAGCGCTGTCACAAGATCCTGCCCGTTAGCCGTGCGTTAATAGGATCAAACCGGGCTTTATTTGGGACGTGTCCACGCGCTTTCACCTAACTTATCGAATTTGCAAATCGGCTTACACTTCGTTAACCATATCAATGTAATGAAACATTTCATTTACGTGGTAAAACAATAAAAAAATGCATTGCAAACGGAATGTTTTAAAAAAGTAATTTAAATATGGGAAATTTGAGAGCCTATTAATTATTTTGTCAAATTTAACGATTATTAATTAATCTACAACGAAAATTACTGGTTTTTAATCCTTCAAAAAATTGGTGCTTATTATCTTTTTTTGGTTATAAAATCTCTGTTTATCTAAATGGGCAAACACTTTAGCCAATGATTAGCCAATATAATTAATGAAAAATAAGCATATTATATCAATATTCTGTAAACGGAGTATTTGAAAGCCGCTGTTATTTTCCGCGGTCCATGCATAATTCATAAGGATTGCAGTGGTGATGGAAACAAAACAATTTTAGTTTAAGTAGAAAATAGACGGAAAGCTCCTCTCGCTTAGTCTCTTAAATTATTAACCTTTGTGAGGGCGATACGCAGAAAGGTTCTGTCTTGTTTACGCGTTAAGGGAGACAGGGAAGGGAACTTAATACCCTATATCACTGTCGGGGTAATACAAACTAGCGGGGTCGCAACCTTTTCCACTAAATTACGTATCGGCACGTGGGATAATCCGAACTAAGTTGAGTTACATTGAGGAGACTGTAGTGAGTGCACCGAATTAACGAGCTTTGTGTAAATGCATTTTAATTAAGACACGGCTTAATTAAATTGTGCTATTACTCAAGCAAATGTGATATACTAGTACAAATTACATATTGGATTAACCGAACTAAGGCTCTTTATTTAATTTCGTTTGAATACAATTGCTCTCGGTCTTTGTATGTTCGAGAGTGTTTGCACTTTATAATATTAGTTTTTCATTTATTTTATTTGAACGTTTAATAGTTATGGCTTCAATATGCTTACAATTATTAAGTGTCTTAGTAATTACAATAGTTAAATTGTTATTGACAGTCGATAATTCCTTTACTACGTTCCTAGTAATACGTTCTACTTTCACATTATATTTTGGAGTAACATCTTAAAGTTTATCAAAATTGATGTATTTAATGTTGTGAGAAACTCATCTCTAACAAAATAATTGATTCAAGTAGTTCACAGGTTTACTTCGTTTGCTTAACTTACAAGAAGTAGGATAATTTTAAACGTTCCTCGAAAATTATTGCGTGAATCTGGTAGGTGTAATATCTAATGCATAAATTATCAACTTATCTATTCCCAAACTCGCTGGGGAGGCGTCCCCTTCGAGCCATAATGTGTTACGTGTGACGTACGGGCTGTCTCGCCTCGCGTTAATAATCCATCAGATTGACAAAATCTTTGGATGACCCCGTCTCTACTAAAGCCTTTCTCCTGTATCTACTTCAAATTTCATGTGTGAGTGTCTTTTGCACTCAAAGGGCATCTTTTATAAAGTCTTGATAAGCTTTATCGGGCAGTTAAAATGAAAAGGGTTTCAGTGAAACTGACAATGGTAGTGTGAGTAATTTGCTGGATTTATTTAAATATCTAGCAAGAACTTATCTGTATGGATAAGGGTATGACAATCGCATTCATTCTCGGTAAACCTTTCATTTGAATCGTAATTGTGATGTAAATGCGATTTATATTTCAAAGCAATTCATATCTCACATACTGATAACACCAACTGTAATAAAATAACGTTACATAGTAACGCAACAATATTCTAGCACTGCCTATAAAGATAATTTCCCAGTAAGTAACGAGCAAATTAAAAATTAATTTCACGAAATAAAATTTTCTTGTGTGATTTCGCCGTTCAGAGTGGAAGAAGAGATTTCTCTCCCGCTCTCAGGGCGACCGTAACGTGCGAGTGCCACTTACCTGTTACAACTTATTGAATTATTTATGAAACTATCCACCTTATTGGATTGAAATATCGCAACCCTATGTGGCTTATTCGGCGAACAATGCCATTAAATTGACAGGCAAAGATAATTTAAAACTATTGGGTACTTGTACGTATTCCCTTAAGGTGTAGTTTTTATTTTAGTTTATTTTGTAACTAATATTGATATCGACAAATGTACCTCTTCCTGTAAAACCTTTTCACAAATGAAAAGGTATTTTTACAACTAATGTGATAGACAAGCAAGTATAATGCCGTCATCGTTTAAGACTGACCTGCTATCACCATCTAAGAGTAGTTAGGGAATAAAGTTTTATCGACCAATGTGTAAGAATACTTATTCCAGTTTATTGCTCTTCGTCCAGTCATCTCTTAAGCTATTAAATTCGTAGGAAACGTCACATAAAACGTTCGAATCGATTTCGCATAAACGATAGACGTGACCGACCAAAAAGTGTACGGTGTTTATACTTATATACTTTGATTTTTGAGGAAGGAACTACAAAAATAATAATATATAACAGAAAAAGTTCGATAAAAATATTTTATGATTCTATAATTGTTAATACTTATGAAATTGGATCCAAGTTATATTAATATGAATGTTATGTACCTACAATCTTACATGCTCATTTATATTATAAAGCAGACTTTTTATCATAATTAAGGATTGATAAGGAAAACTTTATAATGGAAAGCGTGCACTAAACAAACGAAACATAATAAGTAATTACTACTAGGTTGAAGAACAGTAAAAATGAGTTAAATATACGGATAGGTAAGTAAGACTTTTTTAAATTAATCTATGTTGTGGTGCAGAGATCATTTTTTAATAATGTTATATTGCTATGTTATTTAGTTACAACATAATTTTGTTTATAAAATAAGATAGAATTGGCGAGTACTATTCCTAAACAGAAATTCAATTAGAAAGTTTTGCGAGAGTTACCATTAGATTAAGGGTTGGTCCTTAGATCGAAATTAATTGGCTCATGCAGATATTGTTGTAACCGAGGACCCTCATCTCCGAGGATTTATGTCTAGTTGAGAGACCCAGAAACGTCGACAATTTGTTTACCCACTAAACAGGTTGTATACTTGATTTAGAAATCCTCGTTTCTATTTTGTGGTAAGTTAAGAGTAAATGTTAATTATTTGAATAATAATAGACAATGATAAGGTAATGTGAATTCATTCGTAACACGGGGTCCAAGCAAATTTATTCATAAACGATGTAACTTCCTGTAACATAAGTTCCAAGTTAATATGAATTAACTATTACGTGATGATGCTAAGAAAACTTTCAAACTGCTTTACTTCTATGAAAAGTAACTTAATGAACTACGAGTCCATTATAAGAAACTTGTTAACGAGAAGTTGTCTTTATAACTTGCATAAGAAAACAATGTTTCAAAGAAATTATACATACATATATTATTAAGTCGTTTCATCTGCCATTCGCCAAGTCGAGCAAAAAAAAAAAGGGGCACGGCCGTACTATACTTTTCTCGAACCAATTCAGGCCATTTTCGACCCCCTATAACTTCGTTGTGGATTTAACTAGAAGCTTGAATTCACTACCCAAGCACGCAGTGTGTAAACACAGTATATTAAAAATTTCATCCAATTTGAACCAGTAGTTTAAGAATTATAACTAGTCAAAGTTTCAAAATTTTGTCACTCACTCACTGACTGACCGATCATCAAAACTCTAAGGCACTTCTAGCAGACATAGAAGCTTCACATTTAGAATACAATGAGTGTTTAGTGTGCAAATAAAGGGAAAACTAAAATATCTTGCAATTTCAGTCCAGTTTTTTAGTTTCACCAACTGCATACGTAACTTTGTATTCCTATATAAATATAAAAGATTACCAAGTTACATTTGCGTTTCATTTAGAATTAATCGTAATTATAGAATAATAGGTGTAGATAGGTACCTAGATATAATTATGTTAAATAATCATCATCATCATTTCAGCTAAATTTCGTCCACCGCTGGCAGAAGCCTCCCCCAAGGAATTCCTTGACGACCGGTCCTGCGTCACCCGCATCCAGCGGATTCCAGCGACCTTTACCAGGTCGTCGGTCCACCTTGCCGGAGGCCTACATACGCTTTGACTTCCTGATCGCAGTTGCCACTCGAGAAATTTCGAGCCCCAACGGCCATCAGTTCTTCGGAGCAATATGCCCGGCACTCAAGTGGCACTGCCACTTGAGTTTGGCGATTCTTTTGGCTAGGTCAGTGAAACTCCTAACATAGCCTTCTCCACCTCTCTATGAGCGACTGTGAGCTTTCTTATAAGGCCCATTGTTAGCGGCCACGCCTCGGTGTTGTTACTCATTACTGGCATTGGCGTAGCTTCCCGAACGCTACCTAGCTGAGATGCATCCGACGATTGACCTCTTCCTCTAAGTTCGACTTACCTACCACGTAAATGTAATCGTCAACAACTTCGAGGACAGAGCTACCGACCTTCAGCAGAGTCCTAGTCAACATAGATATTCAACATCACTTTCGTCTTGTTCATGTTCGATTTAAGACCGACACATTCATGAGATCTGCCTTGCCCTTCCCTTCCTTCCCTGTCTCACACCACGCTGCACGCGGATAGGTTTTGAGATATGATCCTATTGTTCGGATTGATACAGTGGCGTTTTCGTACAAACACTTCAACGTTTCTATGTATCTACTTATAATCAATTTGGCACCGCTGTAAAGACTGCACTATTGCCCAAGTTTCGATCGAATTGAAGGCCTTTTCATAGTCCACAAACGCTAAACATAGTGGTTGGTTATACTCTGTGGTCTTCTGTGTAACCTGCCGCAGCGAATATAATATGGTCTATGTTACTGAAGCCTTTTCGGAAACCGGCTTGCTCGGGAGGCAGGGAGTCTGAACCTGCGAGCGGTTCTGTTTGTAATGTTTGAACTAATTATATTCAAAGTTAACTTGGATACATTGAAATAGGAAGGTCGTTATAATGCAATTGTACCAAAATCGGGAAAAATATTAAGTAGATGAAATTGCCCGAATTTGCCATGAAAAAAAGAACACAAATAATCATAACCGCGGCGGGCGAAGGTAGTTGGTCCGCGCCACAGTTTCTACGCTTCCCGTCCGTCACAGAAAGTCGACCGTTTTCTTCCATGCAACCCTTGGGTCTTGCTGCGATATCACAGGCATATACACAAACCACGTTTTATTTAACCGATGGAAATTGTATTACTCAGAATGGGTATACCAATTTTAATAATCTTTATATAAAACTAATTCTGTACAAAAATAATAGGTTAAATGTTGTTAAAAATTAAAACTTCTTGATTCCAGCAGTGATTACCGTACATTCGTTTAAGTTAATCCTCTGTTTAGTTTGATGTTGAAATTTGCTGTTCAGTACATTGACAGTATTTATTCTGAATGAGAGATAACAATTTAACATGATGACGTAACTTGTAACATCAAAACCTCCGAGAAAAACCCATAGAGACAGGGCTTTGAGAAAAACTCTAGTAAGCTGAAGATTAAGAAGTAGTACCGGAAAAGAAAAAGAGGAGCACGATCCACAAAAATAAGAAAAGCTTAAAGAGAGAAGGTTTTATGAAGGGTGGGCGGAAAGAAAAGAAAGTAGAACTATCTACAAAAAGAAATGAGATGCCATCAAAAACATACTTGTAAAAAACCCAAGTCGCGCCACTCAGTTCTTCTAGCGTAAAAAGTTGTGAGATCCATGCAATACCAAGTCGGTTAATTTATTCAGTCCCTATTTTTAGATTTAGATTGACTTGGGCATCGCATGGAAACACAAAGTATCTCACAAGTACTACATATTATCCTTACTAATATTATAAACGCGAAAGTTTGTAAGTATGGATGGATGGATGTATGGATGGATGTTTGTTACTCTTTCACGCAAAAACCGCTAAACACATTTGAATGAAATTTAGCATACATATAGTTTAATACCTGGATTAACACATAGGCTAGTATTAAAGCGCGGGAGGCAGCTAGTATTAAATTATTGTTTAGTGCGATGCCCAAGTCAATCTAAATCTAAAAATAGGGACTGAATAAATTAACCGACTTGGTATTGCATGGATCTCACAACTTTTTACGCTAGAAGAACTGAGTGGCGCGACTTGGATTTTTTACAAGTATGTTTTTGATGGCATTATACTTACTTGTAATACAGGCTACAAGATGCTGCACGTAACTGTTTTAAGATAATTATATTTTTGGAACTGCCTCGTTGGTTTAGTGGTAGTGCTGTGCGACTGCCGAGCAAGAGGTCTTGGGTTCCATTCCCAGGTCGAGCAAAGTATTATTCGGGTTTTCTATGAATTTCTCAGATTTTTTTATTGTATATTTTTATTGAAATAACATATGGGCTAGAAGAGTGCATTGTTATACGGGGGCTTGGTAAGTTTAACCGGTTTTTATGCTTCTCTGGTTTTTATCTTCCCGTTTTGTGTAGAAGTTTGGATGATTTCTATTCTAACAAATTTGTATATTTCTAAACTATACAAGCTTTAAACAAGCAATATGTTGTATAAGTGAAAAGTACTTGCATATTAATAGTTAAGTAACTCATCTATGTACTAGGACTCGATAGCGAAAATCGATGGCGTACGAATATAGTAGTATTATAATTATGTGTGTATGACAATTGGACACACGGACGGAAATCAATATCAACCGTTGACGACGAGTGACTAGGTATTACCCGATCCATCAATATATCTACGACATACAAACCATTGTATCGTTCTTCATGTTATTTCAAATCATTATACCGTAAAACATATTGCCTATTATTATTAGAATGACGATTTTTAGGTACATGTTTTTTTGGTATTTCTTCGTAATAGTGTTTACATAAATATAACTTAGTACTGTTTCGGTGAATAAATTGAATGTCTGTCGATATCAGAAATCGTTTTCATAATGATTTCAAGCGTAGGTATACAATAAAAAATAGGTATATTTCGGTATCGAAACAACTATATTCTCAGAAAACTATGTTGGTCTTTAATATTGAAGAAATACTCGTGGTATTCTAATAAAATACTAATAATGCATCTTTGAAGTTCGAGTACGTTAACATTTGACAATATGTATTCTATTCTTTTTATTCCTTAAAATTAAAAATCAGCTCAGAAGGAAACAGTTTTCATGGCCAAAAGACGCGCTAGCAGCGTTTGAGAAGGCCGTGGAAGAGGTGTCTGTGGAGGACTGGAAAAATGATTTTAAAATTGGTACGCTTAGACCCTTGAATACACTTTAATCTCATTTCAAACCCCTGAAATAAAAATATTCCTCGTTTTATTTTTCTTGTTTTAGCTACATTTTCCGCAAAGGATCATGTCAATCAATCAATCAAAAAGAAAGATTACTCCTGGGAAGTTTCCGGTGTTAAGTAATTTTAAATTAGTGAACAAACTAAATAATTAGATTATACGGATGAGACTTGCTATTTCGGGGAACATTAAATTATATAAGATACGGTTTGTTCCTTTTTAGCATAACGACGTTTCAAGTAATAACAACATGAGTTACTTTATGATATTATTGCGGTGTAACACTTCTTTATAATCAAGTATCCCAGGTAATGGTAACCCCATTACCTGGGATACATAGAAATGAGCCTGTGTATTACTTAATTTCTTCGGCTCTTATAATCATTTATTATTATAGGAAATGTTGAGATGTCAATTTAGTTTATTAAAGTGATGGGTGCTTGACAGTTTAGATCTCATTGACTTAATTTGATACGAAAGCGAAATTTGTGAAAAATCTACATTATTCATTTTATATAGGTACTGAAATGCGAATATTAGACAATTAAACATACCTATTTTTTTCAGATATTATGATTAACAAGAATTAAGTTTGATGTTGACTTTTTAAAAGTAGTTTAAGAGTCTACAATAGTTTACATTTTGCTATAGATTATAGAAAAAGTCGTGTGAGCAGTTAAAATATACCTAATTCCGGGTAATATCAACAACTTAATGAAACTATGTTTCATTTATCATTGTTTTCCATTATTACATTTGTAAGAGAGCGTTAGCTTCTTGAAAATCATGAATATTAAAATTGTAATTACCTATGTAAATATATTTCTGAATACACCTAATTATGCGCAGGGTTTAATTAAAAGTATATGAATGAATACATTTTCACGATCATCTTAACTGTTCAGAAGTAATTATCACTAAGCTAACGATACAAAATTAATCAAACCGGGCAATTACCGGTGGGGTAGAATTTAGCTTCTGCCAAACAATTACTGTTGATGTTTATCGGACGTTTGTCATCATTCATCTTGTCTCACTGCGTTAAAATAATCAAAATAGTTTATAACAGCAAAAATTTTGGCGCTTAAATAATTTACTCAAACGGTAGCCGAATACTGTTGTATTTCACGCAAGTCATTTTTCAAATTCAGTCATTCATTTCTTAAAACACTATTGATGAAATTGTTAGATGCGTGAACATCGCTCGCCTATAGCTTTAGTCTTAGAAAAACTTACATTGTTATTACAATTTATGGATACGTTACTACATTAGAATATATTTTATTGTAGGTAGTCACATAAATTGTGACAACCTAGTGGAGTGCCCTAACAGTCCAGCGTACAGTCAAAGGCTTCGAGATCGATTTGATAACTACCGACGTAACACTGATTCTTCGGAGTTATATGAGTTAAGTTGTCTCTATGATGTATGATGTCTGCCAACCCGCACTAGGCTATCTTCACTTTAGCTAAATTCTTTAGAATTGGGAGGGCATTCTAGATGAACAAACAACAGGTCCCCCTGTTGTTTGTTCATCTACGTCTACGTCCTGTTGACGACGATGACTGTAGGTACCTAGTCAGATTTAGCTTGATTTCAAACACATACAATGTAAGGCCAATCCATACTAATATAATTTCATGCGTAAACCGCTGAACCGATTTAGATGAACTTTCGTATTGATATACCTACCCCGGACCGGGGTGGGAAAGATTTTTAGTATAGGATTAAGGGGCGAAAATAGGGTGGAAGTCTGTATGGGAAATCACTAATGTCCTAAAAAAGTACTATAAAACTTTTCGTAAGAAATAAATAAGCAGATTCATGGATATTCAAATTACTAATTCCACGCAGACGAAATCGCGAGCAAAAGCTAGTACCTAATAATTTATTCGGTTTAATTATATAACCAAAATGCCAAATCACGTTGCGTCTTTTCCACAATGTGCAAGTTTTGCTATAATAGTTAAAAGGTGGTTAAACATGCGTCATCTGTTTATTATTAGGCCATAACTTACGAAACGTTTAGCATAGGCGTATAAAAGTTTTATAACTCGGTAACACGAAATCGCAACGATTTTTCGTATGACAATGCAAAATTTAGAGAGCGTAGTAAATTATATTATATAGTGTATAAATTATACAGTAAAATTATGCTCTGTTTTGTTTAAACTAGGATTGTTTTCTCTAGGTATTTCTCCTTAGATGTGCACGTTTGAGAAGCTTGATCTACTTTAAGTAAGCGGACACCTGCAAGGGGTCTTACGGACTGCACATCGCAGTTGGTAGGTACACAAAGGACTTATCTACTACAAATTTGGCCATTCGCCTAACTCACGAATTACTAAGACTTCTTAAAATTTTCTATCCGTTATAACAATTATTTTTAATTGAGCTAGCTCACAAAAAAAATTAATGATGTTGAAATCCGTGAAAAGTATGAGACGCTGCAGATTCACGAGTCGAGTGGCACATCTGTTACCGGTCTGCTCGCTCCTCTGACTTGTAATAATGGAATTAACGAGCTGGTTATGAACAAACGGCGTCTTCATTTCCAGGGTCCCGTTTATTCGTCCTTTGCCCTATTTCACTGCCACACCATTACACTGAACGAAATAATGGACTCAATATTGTTCTCATTTGGAAGGTCTTCAAAACGTCGCGCTAATGTTTCACAGGTGCTTATGACGGAATAATATAGAAGATAATTTAATCGAAAAGTATTATCACTTGAAATTGAAATAATTAGGAATTATTAGTATTAGGAATCACTTTCATGTAAAACGCTACTTAATATTAGAAAGTAATTATACAGGTTGGATAACTTACGGTAATTACAGGTTACTATTCAACTCAACGTTATAACTGTATCGGATAGGCATACAATATAGTATGTATAGGTATTCAACTTTAATTACATTTATTAACTCGACTATAAACTGAATTTACGCTGTCACCCGTACAAAATCCATTCACTAAATAGCCGCCATCTCGTATAATGAGAGAGGCTACGTAATCCAATTAATTAGCAGCGAGATGAAACTACATGCTAGTTGCACAATATCTCTCCTTGAGAGGCGGCTGTCCCTTACTGACCTTTCCTTGCACTATTTAGGGAATACTGACCATTTGCCCAAGAATTTATATCCTTATAATACCTACCTAATAAATTGTGATGGGCTTAGGAGGGCCACACGTTAAGCTCTAAAACGTGATTCCTGTGATAGTTACGTGGAATAGCGTAAATTTTTTGGGAACCGAGAGGTTTACTAAAGTTTTTGTTGCTAAATAGATGTTGGCATGACAAGGTAACTCTAGGTATTTTAGTTACATATTTAATATGTTATCATTTGTATGCACCCTAAAGTGCTACCAAAATAAAAGTACAGGTGAAATGAGTTTAACTTTACATTTTTTTAGAAGGTTTTTGTCGAAGGTAAACCTAAGACACATACCCCCCAGACAAGCTGAAATTTACATAGGCATGTCTACAATTAATTTTAAGAGTACAATTTAAGGTAATACGTTCATAATGCTCAGCAGTTCACTGGCTCCCGGTGGACTCTGAGACAAAAGCTAGCAGCAAATCAGCGCAGTACGTCATCGTTGAGACATGATACATCGGATGATTGTAATTAAACTGCATAACGTAGAAAATCGCCAAACGACGCAAACAAGGTAAAACAGTGAAAATTATCAATGACAAATAAAATTAGTAGCTAACTGTTAAGTTGGTTCACAGTCAGCCTAAGTAGTGTCACCAAAGTTGAGATTTCAGTTAAATTTAATCCCATCCCATATTATTGTATTTATCACATGATATCAAACAGCGAAGGAAACGTGACTTGGAAACCTACACGACTTTTTCCTACATTTTCAATGGCCTGTGAAGGCTTACCGACGATATAGCCTAATTAAACCCTCTCAAATGAGACGAGACCAATGCGTATCAGTGAGACATTGAATGGGTTGATGGTGATAAATTCAGAAACCATGATTCTAATCCCAATATATCCCAGTGTATCAAATTCAATAGTCTTGTTTTAAAATTGTCACGAGAATAACAAATGTGCACCGGATTTTATAGGCTTTCACGATGATGCATTGGTTTTATTTCTGTCTGACAGTAAAAACTAGGAATTACTAGGTATATTGATGAAAAACTTAAGTGAAGTTGTATGTTCTATTTAGAATTTATTTTTTATATTTATTTAGGTACTTGATTTGTTGGCCGAAATAATAACGAGATCAAAGCGAGTAATTTTTGATATGGTTTCCATTTAAGAACTATATTATCGAGTTTTTATTGCAATTTATAGTAGAAGCTCGGGGTTTGGATAATTTTCCTGGTTAATAGCAATAGAACCCAAAAACATACTTACGAATTGTGGGTATATTTAGGTATACTTGTACTCCATTAAATAATACATTAAGGTATAGTCTATCGTGGTGGACTATACATTAATTTCTTTGAAATGAACGGTGACCAATGCCCAACAATGGGATAATAATTAGGTTGAAATTAATGTATGTTGATTTTCCAGTTTTACATACATACCTATTTATCAACATAATTCTGAACTAAAATACCTGCTAACTATTTCCTATCCATTTCATGCCTATCAAAATTATATATATTATTAATACCTATATTTTTTATGAATATATTTTTCGATAAGGGGCTAACTTTTAAAAATGCAGTCAAAAGTAATAAAAATCCGTCACGCGTCGAATATTTTCGGCGATGCATGCAGTTCAGCGGTTTGGCTACAATTGCAGCTAACTAGCCAGAGTGCGGTTTACCTATTTATAGTAAACGTGCAGTGTGAAATATCACGTGTGGCTTTTTAATTTTTGTATTAAATATACACCTCAGTTTTAGTTGAAATGATGAAATGTCTGCGGCACTATGATAGCTATGCAGAATTTTGTATCAACATTTAGATCCTAGTTCGTCTATTGTCTCACTAAATTTGGATACGGTGCTCTTCTCAGTATGAGAAGGGAGAAGAGGTTTGATTAACGTTTAAATATTTAGTCATACTATCATGGTTAAGACCTTACCAGCTGCTGTGCGTCGCTTTCAGCATTTATTTGAAATTACTTGTGTCAAGAATTACTTGTGTTTACACGAAGCTATCCCCAAAGACGTCTACAATTGATAGTACTGGGAATATCCCCGTCATGTAGAGTAATTATAAGGATCAACCACTAATCACTTCGTATAGTGGTTAGGGTTTGCAGAATTGTAAATATCCATTAGTCATCTACTGCAGCAAAGCATCTGTTGCTATTATTAATTTTAGATCAAAACGTTAGTTAATGGAGTACAGTTATACCTAAATATACCCACAATTCGTAAAATATGTTTTTGGGTTCCATTAAATGGGATAGATAGATAGATAGATAGAATATGCTTTATTGTACACCAAAATTAAATTATACATTACATCAATGTTTATGAAAATGTGGGTACAATGGCGGTCTTATTGCTGGATAGCAATTTCTTCCAGACAACCTATGAATGGATAAGAAATACCTAAGTCAAATTAAACGGGTGTGGCATACTAGACTAGCTAACCTAGAATTATTAATAAATTAAAGCTACAAAACAAGAATACAATAATACTCAAAAAGACTATACATACAATAATATAACATATATAACACATAATAATTATATAAATATGTATATATATATATATATAGCAACATATGACGAGACACTAGTATAAACGTACATTATTGTGACAGAAAGTGTTCTTTTACCAGAGCATTAAAATAAGTAAGTGATGGAGCACGCTTTATCGATACAGGCAAAGCATTCCACAACCGGATAGCCTGGACAGTGAAAGACATGTCGTACACTCTTGTGGAATGCATTGGCATTTGGAGTATTAAGTTTTCCGATGACCTTAAGTTTCTATCATGTGTGTCATTGAGGAACTTAAATCGTTCTTTGAGATAATTGGGGGCGAAGGGATTAAATATGATATTATATAGCAGAGATAAAATATGAGCATTCCGGCGAAGACGGATTGGGAGCCACTTGAGCTTGAGACGAAATTCTGAAACATGATCATATTTGCGCAGGCCAAATATGAATCTAATGCAATAATTTTGGAGACGCTCAAGTTTATTAAATTGTTCCTCGGTAAGGTCAGGATAGCTGGTATCTGCATAGTCAAGGATAGGAAGAAGAAGGGAATTTGCAAGGGCAATTTTGGTAGCAGTTGGGAGAAAATTTCGCAGCCTATATAGAGACCCTCCAGAAGTGAATAATTTCCGACTTAACATCTGGAGCTGGGGACCCCAAGATAAATTTTTGTCTATATAAATCCCCAAATCTTTGACGGTTTCGCTAAAAGGGATAGCAGTACCATCAAGAATTATCTGAGGAAGTGTAGTCCAGTCGATCCTTGATACCGCACTAGAGCTACCAACAACAATGACCTGAGTCTTTACAGGATTTATTCTCAAACCGTAATCGGCACCCCACTGCGCAATTTGTGCCAAATCTTTGTTGACCATTTTAATGGCCTCCGCCAAATCGTCCAACGGGGCCTGGGAGTAGATCTGCAGGTCATCTGCATATAGGTGGTAGGATGACAGAAGTTTATTGGAGATAGAATTAATAAATAAAGAGAATAGTAGTGGTGAGAGAACGCCGCCCTGTGGTACGCCAGCAGAGGTGTTACACCAAGAGGAAGAGCTCCCATCAATGCAAATACGCTGCCGACGGCTACACAGGTAACTACGAAACCAATCAACTGCTGTTGGAGATATGTTTAAAGAGCAGAGTATGCCAAGTAGCACGTCGAAATCGACAGTATTAAAAGCATTGCTAAAATCAAGTAAGGACAGAACAGTCAGATTACCATTTTCCACACCCATTCTGATATCATCCGTAATGTTTACCAATGCCGTAGTTGTACTATGTCCTGAGCGAAACCCGGATTGGAGAGGATTAAGGAGATTATTTTTACGTAGGAAAGAGGTGAGTTGGTTATGGACAAGGCGTTCTAGTACTTTAGAAAGGAAGGGTAATATAGAGATGGGACGAAAATCTGTAAAAGATAAAGCATTTGCATTTTTAGGTAAAGGAGTAACATGAGCGTCTTTCCACATAGATGGAAAGACGCCACAGGACAATGAATAAGAAAGGATGTGACAAATCACAGGGAGGATCTCATCCAGGACAGGGAGTATCATCTTACGGCTGATGCAGTCACTTCCAACCGCATTGGATGTGACAGATACAATGCTGTTCTTAACATCACAAGCAGACAGTTGATTAAACACGAACGGTGAATAATCAGGAATTGGAAGAGATGAAAGATAGTTGATTGTATTAGCTTTTTGAGCCCCACTATACTGAGGCGCAGATGAGAACTGTTGATTTAATAAATCAAGATTAATATCTTTAGGGACAGCATCTTGGTGTGATTTTCCAACTCCCATTGACTTAAGAAATTTCCATACTTTGGCTGGATCTCCGTTTTCAACAGAGTTGTGAATATGACGGCGTTGAGCATCCCTACACACCTTGTTGCAGTGATTGCGAATAGCCACAAACCTCTCCCGGTTAGAGGGGCTGGGCCTACACTGGATATGATCCTATTGCCAAATATTATATACGTTAATTATTATACCTAAATTATTAATTCATAGACTTCACGATCGAGAAAATTATACTGGCATGCAAGTTTGCTCATGATGATTTCCTTTGTGCCTATGATAAATACGTAACGGATAGAACTTAGAACCCTTAATTTCAGTCCACTAGTCAGTTTTTTATCAAATATACATACCAAAACTTGTCGGATTTAAAAAATACCAAAAAATTGTCAGTGCAATCTATTTATTAACCTACCTTCGTAGGTACTCAATGTATTTCAAGGAAAAATCCAACAACAAAATCCTTATTTCTGCTTTTGATTAGAAATAAAGCTTGGAAATAATTTTGTGCTACAACAAGCTGGTGTGTGCCACGTAAAAGAGTAGTTCAATTAAATTAAGCTTTGTGACAGTATAAATAGACTTATAATTATTATGATACATTTAATAGCGGGAGCTTTGATATTCGATGTCTTCGTTAAATCTACGACCCTCATCGCCGACACAATAGACATCATGTCAAATGTCAGCTTCGACTTAACAGAAATTAATAATAATAATAATAGTCCAAATATGACTATTATTATTTTGACGAGGCGAGGAAGTTTTGTATTCTTAATAATTAATTAATAACGTTGATTAAATTCAACTACAATATGCATACATATATGCAAAATACTAAGGAGAATATGAAAGGAAAGCACAATTTAGTATTAACATTTAAACTACATATTTTCCTCGTAAGTAGGTACCTAATTGTCGAGAATAATTTATCTATTATTTTTTTAATATTTTTTAATTTCACCGTAAGCATACTAAATATATGTATACCTATACATAAGGCTAAGAAATGCATATACATGTAGTTACGCATTACAGATTTTGGTGTTGCAATTAATTATACGCCCAAAGGTATAATAATGTCCACTGGGGTTCAATAAATCTGTCTTCGATATAGATCTGTTTCAATATTTATGAACCCAAAGACAAACAACGATAAGTAAAGGAATTGATGCTTTATTTGCCTTTGATACTAATAATAATCTAAATAAATCTTAGCTTAAAAGACCTAATATGCATTATCTATTATTTCACTTACATCAGTGACTCCTATTATAAATGCGCCTATTAATTTGTTAAGAACTTCAAATTTTTTTTTGTTTGGTTGATAAAACGTTTTTTACTTGTAGTGCAAAACCTATAAGAAAGATATGGGTACAGACAATCACTTGAATTTGAATTATTACATTTTTTGAATATGGATTTTATACTTCAAAATAATATCTTCAATAATAAAAGATGAAAGATACAAGTTACTGCAGCTTATTATGATCGGAAAAATCGCAGGTAAAAGACGTGTCGGTCGGAGGAAGAAGTCAAGCAGGCTACGTAACAACAGGGAGTGGACGGGGATAGTAAGTGCTGCCGAACTGTTTCGCCTCGCTAAAAGATAGAAACGAATATGCTAAATTGACTGCCAACCGTCGCTAGTCGGAGAGGCACTGAGAGAAGAAGAAGAATAATAAAAAACCTCACTTTCCTGCATAATACACTTGGTGGGAATAAAAAAGATATATATTTTTTTCTTCGCTGTTGTTGAACTCCCTGTGAGGTTTAATAAGACCTTGTTATTTTAACAAGACGCGAACTATTTGATGGATGACTTATCCTGGCCGAGACTCTTTCCGCGCCTTACGAGTTTTACTTAACACTTCTAAAACTAGGCGGACAAACTTCACCACACAAACTTTCTTAAGTGTTAATCGATCATCGCTAGTCAATGATCTGTGAACTTTGTATTATACATACATTTTGAACACTATAATTTATGTCGTGTGATGGAAGGACCTTACTGTTTATTTAATGGTTTTTAGATATACTTAGAAGTTTGCTCACTGATAGCTCTCACACTAAAGCTTTCTCTATCATTGTATAGATTTGGTAAAGTGCAGTAAGATTTACTTAGGTATATTAGAATAGATTTGGCAACGGTGATGTTGCTAGAAAATTAACTCACACGTAAATAAAATCTAAAAATCTATTAAACCTACTTTCTCAAGACACAAAAAGATTTGACAAAGAGGGAACAATGCGCCAGCAACTGGACATAAATCGACGTTAGACTTTACTATCACCACGTTTTCCTTTTAAATTTTTGGATAGAATGACAAAGGCATTTTCGCGTATTTTAGAATAAAAAATGTGCAATATTTTATGAATTTAACCGTGGTTTTACAGTACAGTCGATACAGTGCTATTGCATTGTGGTGAGGAGTTTTATGGCGAACTGCAAATAATATACATGCATGGGCCTGTGGTTCACGGCTCATTAGTTTATATCGTGATCGTGAGGGCTCCCGCGTCCCAGCGCAACCAGGGCTGAATCCATAGCAACTCTACACATACAGATATATGTATACACATTTTCCTCGTTCATTAATATTAATATATCTACGCTAGTACGGAAAACTTACTTTATATTTAGGTAATGGGTAGTTGTAAGAAAAGACAACATAATACGAGGATGTTTTTCGCGGGTGATGTTTTTTTTTGTTAATAGGTAAGTACGTATAATATAGGTATATTAATATTACCATGTCGCTTTTGAATTGTACATTTTATTAAACTTTCCATATTCCATTCAATATTGGAGTACTTGCTGCCATCCATATATTTTTTTTATATTACGAGACCATTTTTGGTATCAACCGAAATTTCCAAATTTTGAAGATATAGGAACCTTATACGGAGAAATAATAAAATAAAGAAATTACAAAGAAACTTAAGTTAAAAAAATCTTAACAAAGTTAATACATATTTTGAAAACTCTCATCAACGTTTTATCCAAGTGTGATTTCATTTATTTATATTATTTATTTTTTATTTTAATCTAGAAAGTTTGTCTTAAGAAACCAAATCAAATCAAATCATTTATTTTATAAAATATAAATATGGGTACATGAGTTGTTACATTCAATAAATTAAGTATCACCAGTCTGCTACTTAGCATGCAAAAAGTAATAATTTTTCGTATACATTAGATAGATAAATTAATTCTAATATATTTAAAATGTCAGCTATTGATTTAATGTTAGTTGGAAACCGTATTTTCAGATTGTGCCATTTGCTACTTAATTTTTCAAACATACTCATATTCTTCCTGACAAATACCACAAATTCTAGAATGTAGATGCATAGAAGAGTAAGTAAGTTTTGCGAAAAGTCTATAAAGGTCTACAACTATCAGTCTGTTTCAGCCTAAATATTGCTCTTATGCACTTCTTCTGTGCTATAAATGCGGCTTCTTTATTTATGGAGTTTAATATGTTTCGATGTTGTCATGTCACAAGAACCTTTTAATGACGCGTTTCCGCATTTATAGGTACGACAAAGTCATACTCTTAAATAAAACGGGGACATCATTTTTATTATAATAATACATAATATTATTTTTTTAGCATGAACTAATATATATAGAATTAATTTATATTCAAGTAATTTAAATCCTAATTATTTATAAGTTTTATTGTTACACACAGCTACAAACTGAACAGTACTACTGCAAATAAAATTAACAAATCCATTGAGTAAAAATACATTCGTTATTCTTTTTGTTCCAAATTTTAAATTGAAATAATACAATTTAAAACTTAATACCCAAATTGTAATTTATAATCATAATTTATCGCCTCGAGGTCGCTTTAGTTCTATCCATAATTGTTACATTCAGCTTGTCAATGTTATGCTATCATATTCGAAAAATATAATAATAACAGATATTTTCATCAAATACATCAAAAGCAATAAAGTATTTCAAGTGTTCCTACGAAAACGATCTGAGAAAAGAAAAATACACGTTCTAAATTGTTGTAGTTGAAAAGAAAAACAAAAGAAATAAATTAGTATTTCACAAGTGGGGCGACGCCGACGTCAGAAGTTGTGATGCTTTACTTTACGTTTGTGGAGGGTGATCGTAGGCATGCGGGAGGGGTTCCACAGCTTTGAAAGCGTTAGTAAGCCATGTTAAATCCCGGGCGTTATAGCGGCTTAGTGGATTTATTTTATTACGTTTACTTATTCAACGGTTAGATCGGGCTATGATGTCCGTCCGGCCGCGTTTAGAGGCTACTTAGTTAATTAAATGTCACACAAATGCCCGCCTATATGCACTATGTTAGTAATGTTTATCACTACATTGTTACTATTCATTTTAAGTTCTAAGCTTATTATAGGTATGGCTTTAAACACTGTAATTGAAAGGTTAGGTCTTATCAACAAAGATAATTGCGATTATTGCATTAGTGGTAGTATAAAGGAGGATTGTATGTGTATAAATGCGATTAAATCTAGATATAGCTGAATAGAAAATGCTTGGAAATGGTAGGATCCATGAAAGAATGTTTGGGATAAAACTGGAAAGTGCGCAAATCGATGGGGCACTTTCCAGTTTCATTCCAGTCATTTAGCCGGCTAAGATTCCTATTCCAAAGATAGAAAGATAAATTCAAGGAAATTCATGCCCTCCCATGGGAGTTTAATCCCATTTTTTATTAGATATACGAGTGTATTACAAACTATACGAAATTGTAACATAACTTTTAAAATATGTAAATTATAAGTGGTTGCTGAAGGTTTCATTAATCTAGATTGACTTTTTAAAATGAGTTGATGTAATATTTATTAGCAAATAATAATAAAAGTTGATTAAAATATTTTAGATAATAATGATCATTATAGACTATCAAAGTGGTAACAAAAATAAAGTGCTAACAATGCTACGGCATAATAATATTTTGTTAAAACTAAATGCAATTCAAGTGGGATATTTCATATTGACACACATATGTAGTTCTTGCGAATAATGCATGTAAATGGCAAACAGGTATCAAAATTCCTTGAAATTTCATTCGCTTTTTAAACTATAGTGAATGATAAATAATGACTGTGACGCAAGAGCGTAAAGTGAAAAATTGCAGTCTAAAGTTGTTCAAATATACTTTCTTCGTAGTTGAGTACATATGAAAAGTGTTGATATTTTATTTATTCATTTTGTTAGATCCTTTGTAAGGTTTGTGAAAATTTATAGACTTAGGATGGAGTAAATAATAAAAAAATATACAAATAAACATTTTTGACATTTTACACAGCACCATTTAGTCCCAAACTGAGTAGAGCTCTTGTACTATGGGTACTAGACAATGGATATAATACTTATACATATACTTTTTTTGTAAATACATACTTGTAATACATAAGAAACGTTTATTAAAATTGACAAGTAAGTTTATTTCGTAAACAATATTTGGAATAAGTGTTGCACAATTTCGATTGTTGAGAGGACATCTCTCTTTTTGTACAATTTCGTTGGTAGAGAGAACATCTCTCTACAATCGAAATTGCACAAAAACAAATGTAATTAGAGTATAGTCTCCAAATACATCAAAGAGATATAGGTTTATTAGTTCTTAGATTTCTGTATTACAAAACAGTGGAACTTCTTGGAAATAGGTACCCTATTTCTAAGTAGTTTTATACGTCATGTTTTGCGAAGCAACTGAACCAAAAATACTGAATAAAGTATGTACTCCAGCTTTTGTAATTTAAAATATGAATTTAAAGTAATTCTATAGCAACGTAGTGCATTACAAGCTTATAAATACACATGTTATTGTATGAGCTGGAAGTGAATATACGCTTTGTGTACCTACTCGTGCGCCTCTTTTCAATAAATTGCGTACCCCGGAGGCTGCATTATCAAGCTCGGCTTTGTCTTGTTTATCGTTCAACTTTGTCATGCATAAAGAGCGTTTAATGAAACATATTCTGTATCGAAAAATTATAATTTTAATGTCATTCAGAAAACGAGTTTTCTCGTGATACGTTATCTCTTATGTAGGCATGTTATGCTATTGTTTCGGCGTGTTCCGCTTTGTTGGGTTCGTTCACCCACATGTTTACAAACTCTTAAACTGCGTGTACACAAAAGGGAGTGTAATAAAAAATCAAGGTAAACTCTCCAACTCGAGGGACTTAATTGCTCTATTTCCACTCAGTATCAAAGGTACTCCGACGCAATTACGCTCACCCAGCCAATGCGTTCTCTCTCACTTCGCCCCGCTGCGATTAAACGATTCAATTTTCGAAGTGGCAAACATTAATGAAGAGTTCCTCGTCTATTTTACGCTCAGCAAGCATAAATTTGGCGGAGCGGAAAAATATCACTGAATTTTGGGGAATATATTGCCTTTTAAACCAACAGATAGATTGATTTCGTCGATCGAGTTCTTTGCTTTTGAAAATTTATTTTCTAATACTGACAGATAATTTGACACCATTTTGTGGAGCAAGTAATGAAAACTTTTAGATTATATTTTAATTTATTTTGAGACGTTTTTATAGTGTAGGTACATATAGGTACGCACAAGTTAAATTAATACGCCATTATAACCTATGGTCAAAGATTATTTTTAAATAATCTCGTTAGTTCACTCATCTCTAATAATTCTTTAATCTCGGGTAAAACTTTTCTATAATTAAGTCAATCACGCCTATTTAACTCGATTTTCTTTTAAGAAACCTATTACAGGCCGCAGGGACCATTCTCGCAAAGAGGCCAGGCGAGCTAAATTGCTCCGAGGTAAAACCAGTCAATTTAAATGGTAAAAGAGTTTCATTTAAAAAAAATGTCAATGCAAATGACACCGTTGGAAAGTTTTTTATTAGTGTACTTAAATCTAGATACATTTCGCACGCTGCACATTATAATAATAACAATTCATTTTCCATTTGAAATAATATCATAAAAGTTAAGCAATAATTATAATAGGTATTCTCTATCCAATCCCTAATAAACTCTTATAATTTTGAAGCAAATTCAAATTAACAAAAGCTGTTTATGCCAAGTGTTTGTCCTATTACAAAGTAATTTTAGGCAAAAGGTAAGGAATTATGATAATCCAAATCATACTGAATTAATAAAGACGTCTCAGAAGATAAGACAGGAATACGAAGTAGAATTATATTACGTCGTACAAAGCTTTCAGCCGAGCTCCGTTTGCGGGTTGTTTTTTGTTTCCATCCTTAACAGTAGCTTGATGATATAATAATGACTCACCGAGGCCGACGCAAACATCTTTCGAATAAAAGAAAAAGGTCAAAAACAATACGAGAAGAGTACTTCCTTAGTTCCTTTAGCAGCGCCTCCTGCCTGCGCTTTGTCAGCTCTCTTGGGTAGTTAAACTTAATTAATGATTGTACTGTGTTGATAACTTCTGAACAATGTAAAATGGAGATATTACTGCAAGTTTTGTCTGCCATACAATAGCATGAAAAGATGAACAAACATACGTAGCTCAAGTCTGGGTTCACTTTTGTTTGGTCTGGCAAATAGTCTTTGCTTTTGCATATCTACATAATATTTGAGCAGTATCAGAATTGTATGAGTTCTTGGAAATGTGAATAGGTTGATGTATACAGTATGTTATACATATTTGTTATATTTGTTACAACTGATTTAACAGATTAAAACGAGCACTTAAAATATTTGTAGTAACTTAAACTTTAGTAACTTAAGTAAAATGACGTATTGTTAATTATATAAACACTTATTTTATAACTATATTTACATGTGTATTATAAATCCAGCAACTTAATTGAGCATCTCTCTCAACCGTTGGCGTATAATCTTTCCCCTAGGATTTCTCGGCATTTCTTGAATGAACTTTACACCACCTCTCAATTGCATAAACGGCGCTACCTAAAAATTAAACAACTTTATTGAGTTAATGAGCATTTTCGTTTTGTTAATTGGATGATCTCTTTAATTAAGGTGAGTTCTCATTTGTAATGGGGACAAATACCGTGTTATCTCCTGTAGGTATTTGTATTTCTGTTATTGCTTAGTTTAAGGGCTGATACTAGCCTACTGAACACTCAATTAAACCATTTATTTGAGTTAATGAGCTTTTTGGTAGGTCGGTAGGTATTCTGTTAATAATTTCACAAAATTCTTGTTTTCGTTTGTACATTCAAAATTCCTAGACGTCCAAATATCTTTGCTAACCATTTTCTTATTGTTGTATGACAAAGGCTTGGTTTTGTTGTTGTGTTTGTCGCAGTTGGTGTTCCTATATAAAATGTTTATCTTTGTAAGATTTGGAACACTTTCAATAGATTGAGATAAAAGAAACGGATAGGTGCCTAATGTTTGTGTAAATATAGACTAGTTCTATAGGTAGGTACTTTCGATTTATTCACCGAGTGGATATTTGAAGTGAACCCAACATTTTCAAAAGTGAAATTTTTATTTTCCCGTGAAACAAATCAGGCCCCTACGTGTAAAAAACATAACTGGAGGTAATTTTATTTAGATACATACCATCACGTCCAAAAGAGGAAGACAGAGGAACACTAATATATTCGCACGTATTTTTTAGGTCACAGTAATTTTCAGGTCTAACAAAGGCAACATTGTAAGCGGTTTATTTCAATTGTTCCGACCGAAATAAATTTAATACACACTTAGCGCTATACAGTAAAGTGCTATGAATATAATTTAACCTACCTTTAAATCTAATTTATGGACTGGTTGACACCCATAAAACTGTTAATGTGAAAAAGTATAGTAGATAGGTCTTGTATTTACCTCCGAAGCAACATAATCAATCAGATCCTGCTCCTTCACATCTACTCCTGGTTGTTTCACCACAAATGCAGTGGGTTCTTCTCCATAAATTGGCACTGGTTTACCAACCACACCAGCTTCTGTGACCCCCGGGTGCAGCTGCAGTATTGTTTCCAGTTCTAATGGAGCTACCTTAACATGGAGAAAAGAAAACATACTTAGAACTTGGCTATGGGGTGAGTAACAGATTAACATCATCAACCTAATTAATGTTCTATTGGTGGACTTGTGTATAGTGGTACAGTCAACTTCTTTTCCACCGTAATCCTGTGACTAGTGCGTCTCAATCATGAAGTTCCCTCTCTATATATTTATCATTCACAATTTCAAGCAAATTAATGATTAATACTCAAATTATAGAACCAGACTATAGACCCAAGAACCATGACTTAGAAGTGTATGACCATTAATTCACTGATATAAAGCATATATATCAAACATTTTAAACATGCAAATATGCTGAAAGTGTATTTTAAACATCCAATGAAGTATTCTAAAATGACGTAACACAAAAAAGTTACGCTATAGCCGGAATATAATATAAGATAGCAATTTATATTTCCGTAACAAGCCACGGATCTAGAAATAAGCAGATAATATAATATGACGGATTATTCTTAAGACGTAAGTCCTTCAAGAAAGGATTTCTTTGGATGAAAAGGTGTGGATTGTATTTCGTGGACAGTACCGGCTATTATTACTTATCCACAAAAACCTTGTAGCTTATTGCTAGAATAAGACACGAAATATCTTTTTTGTACAGGTCAGTTTTAGACGTCATTTTTGGAGTATACAGTTGTTACATAAGACGTCTGGATTACTCCGAAATGGCTTCATTTTGTGCTATTAAAGTACTTGATAGTGAAGAAAAACATTGTAAGGAAAACTAATGTCTGAGGAATTTTCTCGACGCTGCCCTACCCACCTTATTCTGACAGTTGGATAGTCAATGGGTTCCCTATGAAATACCACTTTCGGTAGTATTTTCTTTTGATTGTACAACATACTTAAACTGCCATTTTGTGTCTAAATCTTATATTGCCTGGTTAAAAATTCTGTTAGCGTTGAATATAATAATAATTAGCCTTTGACGAGAGACTGAGAATAATTTAAAACTGCCACCTAAATGTTCATTATGAAAATAATGATTATGGCAATCTTCCCGATCAATTAGGTTGGAACCTCTTAGAACCAGCTTCGAGGAATCGTCAAAAAGACTTTCATAAATGTTGGCGATTATTAATTATAAAAAAAAAACGTATTGGTTTTATAATTAATTTAGGTAAATTCACGTCGTAATTACGTCCATAATAATAACGTATTTATATTTTGTAGTTTCTCTAACATGCTTATCATAATGCGTCAATACATATAGTTCAAT
The DNA here is from genome assembly GCA_905163465.1 of Craniophora ligustri. NCBI lineage: Eukaryota > Metazoa > Arthropoda > Insecta > Lepidoptera > Noctuidae > Craniophora > Craniophora ligustri. The sequence continues at coordinate 7,005,944 of LR990965.1, read as the reverse complement.
TTATATAATTACTTATGATTTGTAACAAATAAATTGTAAGATTGGTCTAGCTTCAATTCAGGAAATTCTAATTATAGTATTCATTTTTTAATTACTTACCTTATAACCATCATAAACGATGATTTCTTTCAGTCTCTCGATGATATAAAAATACTTGTCCTCGTCATAGTAACCTAAGTCTCCGGTTTTGAAGAAGCCTTGTTCATCCAAGTAATTTGAAGGGGGCACTCCGATGTAACCTTTCATGAAAACAGGACCTCTCAGGCATATTTCTCCGCGTTGATTTGGACCCAAAGTTTTACGGGTTTCAGGGTCCACTACCTTTGTATATATAAAATATTTAATACATTTAGAATATACTAGTATAGCAGTAGTAGTAGTAAAATAGTACACTATTTTGTGCTAGATCTGGCGAATAGTACATTCATTCGTTTATTCTTCTAATGAAAAAATTATTCGTAGCTACCTTTAAGGTGATCCCAGGAGAAGCCATTCCTACACTGCCCGGTTTAGGTCCTTTCGTACCCCAACTTTCTGAAGTCAATTCACCAGCTTCTGTCATACCATAGCCTTGAAAAATATTCTTTAGCTTGGGAAACCTACAACATACATGTCAAAACCAATATTCATTACTTTTTTTAGGTATATATATGTCAAAACTATGTAAATATGAAATTAATACCAAATTAAATACACGGTTGCTAGTGTACAAGGAAACATTAACAAATATACAAGTAATCGATATCATGAAATTAATGCGTCAAAAAGTAATTAACAAAACTTTCTTAATCATAGCCGCTCTTAAAATACTTAACACAAAATCGATATGAGAAAAAACGAAAAAGTAATCGATACTCGCCTACGTTTAACCTGTTCTATAGTCTTATTATGAAGAGGCGATGATCGAGAGTATATGATTTTGAGTGAATCGAGACTACATTCATCTGCTTCCTTCTCTTTGGATAAGTAGCAAACAAAAGAAGGTACTATAAAGGCGATGTTAACCTGAAACGTAGAGCACAAAATAAAAATTTTATACGTGAATTAAATATCATCTTCATCAACCCATTATTGTCCCACGGGCACGGGTCTCCTCTCATTTGAGAGGGATTAGGCTATAGTCCACTACGCTAGCCTACTGCGGGTTGGCAGACATTACGTGCCATCGAGAAAATCTCTCAAGCATGCCGGTTTCCTCACGATGTTTTCCTTCACCGTTTGAGCATGTGATAAATACGAACATAACTTCCGAAAAGTCAGTGGTGTGTGCCTTGGGTTTGAACTCGAGACCTCTGAAATGTCAGTCCACTGGTCTCACCGCTAGGCTACCACAGCTCAGAATTGAATATAGGTATGGGTAATTATCTAGCGTATAATAATAGAAGAAACGTATCATTACATTGAACTTTCTATACATTAAATATGTATATCAGCAATACCTACTGTCCCCATAAGCATATTTTTTGGTAGAAAGAAAGAAGAAATGATTTTAGCTATGTAGATTCATAAAAAAAATTGACACCGTCGATATCTACTCTTCTGTATGGTTCATAAATTAATTTGAGTGTTGGTGTACCTATTATAAAGAATACTCTATCTATTTGTGTTTAGCAAAAATACAAAGAAATATTACACAAAAGGGCAGATCTTTTATAAGGGTTTGTCATTTTAGGTCATCATTTATAACGTTTGAGCGAATGGCCTTCAGAAAGGTCAGGTGCGTAGTATTCACTACCGGCGCGCATTTATGTAAAGATTCATGAATGTGGAAAAGGCGAGAGCTGTGTGTAAATATTGTACCATGTAGGTAGTTCCGTTAGTTTCTCTTCAGGGAACTCCTCAGGGAAAATATTATGAAGTTCGCATATATGTGTATAGAAATAATAGTTGTATTTTATGTGTGTTTGTATATAGAGCTTAGAATAGAACTTAATGTGGAACAGTCTTGGTTCATCACCATAAAAACTTTTGTTCTAATTTTTGAGTCAGTGAAAAGTCAGTGTCATATAGATGTTGTATCGCCAGCCAGTATAACGAGATGATAACAATTTGAAGTAGGCGATGATATTTTAGAATACATTTCATAAATTTTACTTCTTAAGCACTCTAATACGTATGTACGTCTTTCTTGACTTCACTTATTCTTGCTAGTATTAGTTCAAACGTAGAACTAAAAGCGCCTCGAGGGATAATTATGAATTGAACAGTTGTAAGTGTTAATTAAATTAGTGCCTTAGTTCAACTACTTACGTCACAGTCTTGTACACTCTTAAGGAACGCAGATGGTTCTGCTATTTTGACATACACAATTTTTCTTCCCAGATATAAAAATTTATACGTCATGAACGTGTCGTAATTATGATACCATTCTCCGAAAAGAAATGCTGTTTGTAGAGACTCGTCACTGAAGCTGAAATGTTATTTGCTCGTTAGGCGGTGATATGGAACCTCCATAAATCACGTACATATTTATAGAAATATAAACATGTAAATAAAACTTGAGCCAGTCACCTATATAAGTGAAGTCTTATTTTAAACGAATCCGGAAATAAAATACATTAAAAAAGCAGAAAGTAACTAGTCATATTTAAAACCAATACTAATAAAATTTTATACAAACAAAACAACGATTAATATGCATTGGTTATTTTGATTTGGTTACCAACACTTTGTTTGTAGGTAGAAACAGACTCTAAATTAATTATCGAAGCATGGACTTACTCATCGGGCAAACTATTCAGGATGCAATTCAAATGTGTCAGTTGTACGGCTTTTGGCATGCCAGTAGTGCCAGAGGAATACAGGATGAACGCGTTATCGGTCTGTCCCTGAACTTGCATCGGTTCAAACTTATTTACGTCCACGTCATCCGTGACCAAAGTTTTGATAGAAATTACTGATTCCGCACCGTCGTCGTCCAGTGTTATGAACATTTCTATGCAATCAAAGCTCTTCAATATATCGCTGTAGGTGTTCCAAAAGAGGTTTGAGCATATAAAGTATTTCGGCCTAGTCAAGTTTATCTTGTGCTTTAATGTTGCTAAAAATATTCAAAAACACACTTAGTACAAATTTTTAGTAATAAATATCATATTATGGTTTTCTTCCCAAATAATACAATAGTGAAAAAAAACAGGTAACTCAAAGAAATGCTCAAATTAACAAAGGTTTTCTTAAATCGGTGCAATAAGGTAAGGTTAAACCTGTTGCAATCATATTTTTTTATGTTACTAAGATGATAAATGAGCATATGACTTGACTGATAAGCCATAACCTACACAGTTCTTGGTTACTAGAGTTATCAGTCATTCTCATTTGTACAATAATATAACATCTGATCTGACGAACTGCAGTAGTTTGTCCTCCAACAAATCGGCGATAAAATCCACTGGACTTTTAGGACGAACTCTGCAGCAAATGTTTCAAAAAGTTTAACCATTAAAAAAAAAAACTCAACCGCACATAAAATATATGGAGCGTTTAAAGAATGTGGTGGAAGTAAGATATTTTGTCTCACCTCTCCCGCTCTTTAAATCATAGGGGGTGTACGTCGCTCCGGTGAACACGATTGCAAGAACCGACGGGACGAATTCATTGCGTTTTTCGGATCCCACTGCAACAATGTCGCCCCGCCCAACCCCCAGCTTTGTCAAAGCGTACGACATATTGACGGCGTATTGTGTGAATTCCTTGTATGTTAGCTTTTCACATGTTTCACCTAGTTCCTAGACATTTTAAAAGAATCACAAATGTTTCCGTATACAATTGTTAAAAACCTGTAGTTAGATAAATCTGTCTTACAAAATAAACCAGGATCATTAATATAACACCGAATAAATTAAATATATTTAGTGCAACAAATTGCACTGTTGTATGCATAACAACATTGCATTGATCATTAGATAAAAAAATCCTACTAGTATTTATTATTTATATCATATTTAGAGGGTTGATGGCCAAATAATGTATCACTGGATGGCGGCACACAGACAGCCACTCAGATTTTATGTAAATTCAACATGTTCAAATTTTAGGACTGAAAATAAAAGATTTATTGTTATTATTTAAACTTACCAAAGCTACTTCATCTTTTTTGAGTCTAATACGATCTAAAATAAACTTTCCAAAATTCAAATGTGCTGGTACTTGTACATTCTGGTCACCATAAACATAAAATTCATCGTCAAACATTTTAGTAAATTTTTTCACCAACGTCTTTATAAATTTGCAATAAATAATACGATAACTGACAATCACTGTTCACAGTGGTAAATTGAAATATGAACGCAAAGTGTTTGTTAAGTATACAATTAAAAGTCAGTAGTTTTTAATTACTATGATATCAATAAATTATAGCGATATAAATATCATATGTAGTCTGAGTACATGTCCACTGTATCGAATGTCGCCCGAGAAATTCAATCATAAACTAGAATTTCTTACACTCACTGGATCGCGTAAATGGTTTCTGTTAAAACAATAGTGCATAACGATTTAAAAAGATTGCTAAATCAGATAACATTTTTTATGAAAAATACTTTGATTTATTTTTAAATACGAACGTATAGTTTCTAATTATGGTCTATTCTAATTCTATTATTGTTTCGATATAATATCATTTATTTCTGATCCCACTGCCTGTACCCAGTACTCCTCTCTCTGTACCTCAGTACAGGCCTCTATTAATGCATGCCATTCGCTTCGGTCCTGTGCCAATCTCGTCCAGGTTCGATCCGCAAACTCAGCGATATCGTCGACGCGATTTCGTTAAGTTATGTATTTAATTTATAACTTAAATATCTAACTTACTTTTAGTTGAAACTGTTAGTTCATATCGAGTAATAAAATTACTAGTCAGTTTTGGATTACAGAAACAGTTTCGAGTTTCAACGAAAATATTAATAACTAGAAGTGAGTTTAGTGGTTGTAAACTTATACTGAGTTCAGAGGTTGACCTTCAAAAGGCAAGGTTTTTAGTGAAACCTTCTTAGATACCTGAATTTTGAGTGAAGCTGTGGCATAGTATTCTAAGTTTATTTTTTATATTTACACAACTTCTAAATAAGTATAATATCTGTCTCTACCTCGGTTACTAGTACTAAGTAGGAGTAGTTAATAGTCTCATTCACAGCAACTTACATAATATGTAGACCGAGGACGCAACATCGAAATCGATCGAAATGGGACATTCAGACGTTTTGGTAAAGGAACTCAAAACAGGGTCTTAGTAGAAAGATTGATCATAAACAAACTTGTACTTGTGTTGTAACTACCCGCGTGTAAAGTCATCAGTTAGCATGTGCAATGGCGAAAATTTTGCACAGAACTATGACCCAGTTGCGGACGTTAATTATGAAAAGTTGAATGTTAATTGGTCAAATTAATTGGAATTACCAAAATAAACAAGTCCAAAGCGCAAGCCGAACAATAATCGATCAAGACATTATTGTCTTGATATATGCTTTTTTCCAAATGAAGTCACGGGACACGAATTGAACTTTTAGTTAGTATAATTGTATTTAGTTCAAAAACTTGAGCGTTTAGGAAAAGTCTAGACGTTTTAACGGCTCCAATAAATGGCTAGCATTAAAAATTTGAAAGAGACAGTGAAACCTGGTAAATAGACCTTGAACGGTTACTCGTCATGATAACAATGTTAATGCACTTATAAACAACTCATTAAACGCACCATTTATATTAATTTAGTTGATACGATTCAGAGGTTTTGTTTTCATTGTGTGGATATTTTATTTAGTTATATTGTTAAATTAATATTTTTTTCTTTAATGAAATCGTTCTACACAGTACAGAAATCCACGATGTTAATTACGTACGTTTGTTGTTCATAGTTAGTATTTCGCTATATTCACATAAGCGTAAGGAGGATAAAAATATTTACTGTTCATTACTTTTCTGTTATAACGAAACAGTCTTGTAGTTAACGAAACGGCTAAGCCACATATTTTGACAGTACATTATGATAATTTTTTAACAGTACGAGTCATATGGTTTCGTCTTGGCATCATTTTACATGAAAATGTTTTTGGTGATCTTGATTTACTGGAAAATTTATATAGAATTACCTAATCGCCTCATTTATTAAATATACTTTAAAATGTTAGGCCATAATAATTGTTTCTACTTTCTGCTTTATGAGAAATTATCATGAACCCAAGTACTGTCCCACCGCACGTGTCCGTGGTGGGCACGGTTCTCCTCTCATTTGAGGTGGATTAGACTATAACCTATCACGCTAGCCTAGTGCGGGTTGGCAGACTTCACACGCCATCAAGAAAATCTCTCAAGCATCGGTTTCCTTGATGTTTTTCTTTACCTTTTGAGTATGTGATAAATAAGCACATAACTTCCGAAAAGTCAGTGGTGCATGCCTTGGGTTCGAACTGGAGACCTTTGACTTTCAGTCCACAGGTCACCACCAGGCTATCACAGGCTTTTAAAAAATATCCAAATGATTTATTATTATCATTAAAATATCATTGAATAATACTTTGTCAGTATTTCAGATTCGTAGTAAATGTCTCATCCCATCGATAGTATATGTTCCCGGCTCCCATGGCTCAATAACCGAACAAGGTAGTGGGTACGAAACCCCCGTTTCCCTATCCATGACAAATTTTCTCACTATAAAATAATGGTACAACTCTATAATTTGGACCAAACTAATTCCCTTTTCAGCCCCTACGTGGAATCTGCGAGCAACATGGTATGGTCTTTAAGTCCCCTTCCTGTTTTCACAAACATTCCATTGTTTGTGGAATACACCCAATACTTACACCCAATCTCACGTCGATTTCGAACGATTTGCGCTGATCATGCCAATGTTAAAAGACCTTGAGACTAGTTATATCTAAGAATGTTACAATTTTAAATTGTATTCATATTTCAGTTGATAACATTACCTTTATCGTATCGCTTGGTTGGCAAACAAAATGATTTTGTTATCGTACTTGTTTGTTTGTTGATGTTTCAAAAAGGTTATTAATGTTAGTCTTTAAAAAGAAACATACATATATTTGAAAATATTGGCCTGGGTTTATTTGTGTATATATAAGATCCAGGCCGATTTCGACCACAGCGACTTAGATCTGACTATTGAGGACATCGCTGGTGTGCCCTCAGGTGACTGATATAACCAATATTTGCCGTGAAAGTGCGTCCACATTCACGGCAAGTCAGCACCCCTCCGATGTAATTATATAGAATGGCCGCAGGTGGTCGGGCCTTAAGCTCGTCTCGTTTGGCATCGAGCTCCTCTTTACGTCGCCTTTCAAACGCAAACACCTTAGTGCTCACGGTGTGCCTCCACATTGACCGGTCTGCTGCCATTGCCTCCCATTGTGACGTCTCTAGGTCACACCGCTTCATGTGGCGCTTAAGCACATCTTTGTACCGTAGGAGTTGGCCGCCTTGTTTCCGCTTGCCATCCTGCAGTTCTGAGTAAAAGATGCGCTTCGCCACTCTGTCGTCAGACATTCGGGAGACATGGCCAGCCCACCGCAATTGGCGCCGCATTATATAGGCCTCTATTCCACCGACATTAGCTCGCCGTAGTACTTCCGTGTTACGAACACGGTCCGACCAATGGATGTTCATAATGTCTCGTAGGCATTTCAGATGGAATCTATCTAATGTGCGAATGTGCTTGCGGTATAGACACCATGTCTCGGAGGCATATAAAAGATTTGGCAGTACTATTGCCATGTACACAGCGATTTTTGTATGGCACTTAATGTCATGCGAGCGGAACACCTTGGCACGAAGTCTACCAAAGGCCGAAGCAGCTGCTCCAATTCTGCTGTTGACTTCGTTATCAAGGAGGCACCTGGATGTTATAGTGCTGCCCAGATATTTGAATTTGTCTACCTGCCTTAGCGAGACGTCACCGAGTTTAATGTCGACTGGGCCACTGTTCAGTGTATCAAGAGCCATGACTTCGGTCTTCTTCACACTGATCTTAAGGCCAAATCTGCGACACGACTCATCAAGACTCGACATAAGTCTCTGTAAACCCTCTGGGGATTCCGCCGCAAAGCACAAGTCATCTGCATACATCATTTCAGTGATAGTGACGTGGGACACTTTGGTGTGAGCTTTAAGTCTAGTTAAGTTGAAGATACCGCCGCCATTGATACGAAAACGGATGCGAATACCCTCGGATAAAGTCTGCGAGGCATCCCGAACTGCTACTGCAAAGTACAGAGCGAACAGAGTTGGAGCGAGTACGCAGCCTTGCTTTACGCCGCAGCTCACAGAAAAGAACTCTGAATCTTCGCCCTGCACACTAACACAACAACGCATGTCATCATGCAGGAGTCGGATCATTCTTACAAACTTGTCCGTGCATCCAAGTTTTGTCAATACCACCCATAAGGCTTCTCGAGGCACACAGTCGAAAGCTTTTTCTAAGTCAACAAAACAAAGGTACAAAGGTTGACCCTGCTCTCGACTCTTCTCTAGGAGTTGGCGGACAGAGAAGATGGCCTCACATGTGCCTCGATTTGGCCGGAAGCCAAATTGGGTTTCAGGCAGAATGTCTTCAGATAAGGTCATCAAGCGGTTTAGTAAAATTCGCGCAAAAACTTTTCCTGGAGAAGTCAGGAGGGAGATTCCCCTATAAGAATTGCAGTCGGATTTATCACCTTTGTTCTTGTAAAGAGAGCAAATACGAGAGACTTGAAAGTCATCAGGTACTCGCTCTTCATGCCACATCTGAACAAAGAGCTTCCAGATGGTTTCGTGCAATTCCACACCCCCATACTTCAACAGTTCTCCAGGCAGATTGTCAATGCCGACCGCTTTTTTGTTCTGCTGTTGTTGAACGGCAACAACAACCTCGCGCAAAGTCAGTGGGTCGTCCAGCTTGTTGACCGTGGGAAGCGATGCCATCGAGTTGATGTAAGTAGTATCCGCACATCGATCAACATTGAGCAAGATGTTAAAATGTTCTGCCCATCTTTTGAGTACATCTTGTTTGTTGGTAAGCAATTGTGTACCATCGAGAGATCTCAGGGGCACTTTATTTCGAATTGATACACCAACAATTTTGCGGACCTCATCATAAAACGCACCCAGCTGTTGAGTGTCAGCGAGCCACTGCATGCGCTCGGCCTTATGTCGCCACCACTGGTCTTTTACTTCCCGTACATATCTCCGCAGCCTGGCACCACTTTGCTTGACTTGCTCCGCTTGGTGGTCGTCCCGATGCTGACGTAAGAGTGATCGGTGACTCCGAATAGCTTTTGACAAAATTTCATCGTTGTCATCAAACCAGTCCTCGTGTCTGCTAGGTTTTAAGCCCAGTGTCTGCGAGGCGGCCGCAACTAAATTGGATGAGAGCGTATGCCAGTTAGCCACAGAATCACCATTCTCAATGTCTACTGTTCGGGCTGCATCACTAGCCGCTTGTGCATAGTTCTTACGCACCTCTAGACTTTGCAATTTTTCTATATCTAGTCGCTTAGGCTTCACAGCATGTGATCTGCAAGGAGGATATAGTCGGAGCTTTATTTTGGAAACAACAAGACGGTGGTCAGTGGAGCAGACCGCATTAGCATCACGCATAACGCGAGTGATATGCACTTGGGAAATATCTCTTTGTCGGACAATAACATAGTCAATCAGGTGCCAATGTTTCGACCTCGGATGCATCCATGTGGTCTTATATTTTGCCGGGAGTCTAAACACGGTGTTGGTGATAGTCAGCTCAAATTCTGCACAAAGAGACAGCAGGAGTTGACCATTACTATTCATGTTGCCAACACCATGTCTTCCCAAGACCTTGGGCCAAGCTTCAAAGTCACGCCCGACTCTCGCGTTAAAGTCGCCCATCAAGACTACCTGCTCCCTGAGAGGAATTTTCGATAGGGTTTGCATAACTTCTTCATAGAACTTGCCCTTGATGTCATCATCTTTGTCCATTGTTGGCGCATAAACACTGATGACATTGAGGTGGTTTCCATTAGCCAAGTGAAGGCGCAGGGTGGTAACGCGGTCCGAGATGTGGACGGGACACTCCTCCAATTTAGTGGCTATATCATTCCTAATCGCAAAACCAACACCGGATCTCCTAGGCTCTGAAGACGGAGTACCTTTCCAAAAGAAAGTATAGCCGCCCAGGCGCTCCACTCTCTCTCCCTCGTCGGCCAGGTGCGTTTCACTGAGCGCAGCAATATCCACACCATAACGTCGGAGTTCACGGGATACGAGAGCGGTTTTTCGAGGAGGACCCAAGTTGTTCTCACGATCAAGGAGGGTGCGTACATTCCACGCTGCAAATGTCATATTGTGAGTATTAATGATCCTGAGCTTATTAATTCTTTTATGTATCTTGCGACCACGTGTGATTGATGCAGAGACAGCCGTGGTTACTACCTCCGAGTATGATGGGTTAAGCCTTTTTTAGGACACCTTTTCTAGTCCCTTCCCCGGACCGGGGGAAGCAGGGCCTCTCTAAATAGAGCTGCTTCGTCACCCAGGGAGCTGCCGAATTGCACTGTTAACCCAATGCAGGGCAAAGCGACCATCTTCTCTGAGCCGCCTGCATGCAGACATTAGACAAAGCCTGGTTGGCATCACAACCAGACCTCTCTACCTCTGTCTATCGCTGCAGGACTTTTGTTAAAATCGGAGTCCAATTTTCAGAGCCAAGTCAATTGCGCAGGAGATATTAAAGTGCACGAAACGTAAAAACGACAGTGTGCGCGCGTACACAGGTGCACTCATATCCCCACCTCCCTGTATCCAATGGAACGGGGGACCGCCACAATCGGCGAGAGGCAGGAACGTCCCTAAGCGTCAGTGAAACCGCTGACGCAGACCGGGTGGTTGCAGGATGACAATTATCAACCACCCACATGATCCCTTAGTCGCCTTTTACGACACCCATTGGAAGAGATGGGGTGGTGCTATTCTTTGTGTCCGGACACCACACGGAACATATTTATATTTGTATATTATATTTGTGTATAATCTTCTAAGAACTAATGTTGACTAAGTATTCCCCATATAGTTTCCATTTAGTTTAGTGTCTGTCCAATTTTTTTGGGGTAAGCTTATTCTGATATTTTACATCTCAATAAATAAACCCTTTCTCGCTACTAGTTACTACTAGTAGTACATATTAAACAACTATCAAATCAAAATTGCAACAACACTTCAGAGATGTATGTTATTGTCAGATTCGATTGGAAATTCAGCAGTAGAACTCGAATGCAGTAAATTACTAAGTAAGGTATCGATTGTCCTGGACTGTAAAGGGCAGTGCACCAGATTGTTCCACGTTACATATTAATAGTTATGGCCAGTAGTCCGCACGGCCGGCAGGTCTCCGAGCATTACAAGTGAAGGAAAAGTTAGGCGGCAGCAATAGGTAGGCAAGCTATATAAAAGTTTAATTATTCAAGAATTGAAATTACTTAATAAAATAAATTCCAAATCCACCATTTGTATTCATCACATGCTCAAACGGTGAAGAAATATATCGTGAAAACCTCCAGAGATAACTTCTCGATGGCGAGTGAAGTTTCCTAACCTGCACTATTTTAGAGGGTTGGGGCTCCAGTCCACCACGCTAGGACTATAGGCCTAATCCTCTAAAAGTCTAAAATGAGATAACACCCATGCCAACTGTGGGGCAGTAAATGGATTGATGATGCTTATGATGATTAACCAACTCCACTCACCTCATAACCATTAACGAACTGTACCGTAACTACCTATACATATACTACAAAAAAATGCTGACAGATACACAATTTACACGAAAACACATATAAGGAAGTTTCCTATAATAATTATTATTTTACATGCTCGTAAACTTTTCCCCATAATAACATTATTGATTTCAAGTTTAGAAGATAAACGATTTGTAAACTTTTGGGGGAGCGGAAAATACATGCTTAATTAAAGGAAATCGTATAACTTTTCCTGCGTCGAATTCGTTACGTAATTAATGTATCAGTCAATCAATCTGTCAAAGGAAATTTTCCTTTGCGTAATGAATACCGAGTAAGCTTTTATTATATCACTGGCTCCACAAGTTGACCAACCAGTACGGTAGCGGCAACACTATTTGGCTAACAACGTGTGGATTGCTAAAATAGTGTTAGCCCCATCGTTCACGCAGCAGGTTTTGATTGACTCAACCCGATTACCGCTACGTTGGGCCTAATGTGTAGAGGGAATTTCAAGAAGATTTTAAGGACCATTGGACCCCGAGGATGGGGTGGGCAGCCGTTCACCTCGGACGAATAATGACGAACTTATCTATAAATGTTTCTCTGCTTTGCAATTCTGGATAGTAAGCTCTATCTAGTTCATGCAACTATATTTCTATAGTTAATATTAGTGTCGGTAGGTACCGACACTAATATTAACTATAGAAAGTCGTGACATTATGTAGGTACATAATGTCACGACTTACAATGCTGTATTTGATGACCGAAAACCGATGATTGCATGAGCGATTTATGCAAAACCATGTCAATACAAGCATTCCTAATTATATTTCATATAGTCTTGCCAAATAAAGGCCCGAATATTCACAAGAGCAATCATACAGGCAGACAGTTTCATAAGTTATAGAGTTTTGTTTTATATTATACGGACTCTTTCATAAACTAAGAGAGGTTTGGGGCTTTAATTAAAAGTAACATTTTAAGCTTCGTTTTATTTCCATATTTTACACATTTATTTGGCAGTTTTCATTTTGTAGCATTATGTAAATCATCACAAAAACTTCCTATTTCTCTATAGTGTCTAGTTGTATTTAACATTACGGCAAATACTTTAAACACAAGTTTTACAGTGAAATTAACTTCAAAATAAGCCTTACATATAATGAAAAATAAATAAAATAATCGACCAGTTATTTTCTACCAAAGCACAGTTTACGTATTGTACATATACGTTTACTAATCCATTTACCAAAAATTACAAACCCCTAAGTACAAGTTTTCAATTGGACAGTTATAGATTTATCACTAAAAAGTCTAGTTAGGCGCTTTTATAAAATCGATGTAGTAGAAAATGTTGTGTACAAATATCTCGTAAAACTAAGCGAACCTAGGACACATATATATGTACTTATGAGATCTTATAATTAAGAATAAATAACTATTTTAGTGACAATTTTGTAATGCATTTACGAGTATGACGAGTTGTTTGATTCGATTGATAATAAATACAATGCAAGGAATTGAGAATCTATAATAATTTCTCAAAAAACTACTTATTTGAAACGAATGCATTCACGCACTCGTATAAATAAATGTATTCAAACAAGATTCCTTAGTGCCACCTACTTTCTTGCTGAACTAGATGGTCGAAACACCCCATCATCCATGATTAGGTACTTTACAAAATCGTTACCAGTCTACATAAAATATATTGACAAACTAATCATTTATTTGCAGAGGCTGAAAAGTTGCTGATAAAATATAATTATGTACACAAAACTTTAAAATAAAAAAGAGGCTGAATCTAACACAGCCTGTTTACGCGATAGGTACATCAAAGTTTACATAAAATGTCTTTTGATCGACGACAATAGACCTAGATATTTAACAATGCGAATTATCATTATTGTCTGGTCAGCTTAAGAAATAAGTAACAAAATAAAATTAGCAACAAATTATACAACTTCCATCACAGTATTCATTATTTTAATATCAAGAAAGTAAAATATATCTGGCAATGTTTATTACTTGATAAATTAAACTGTAAACTAACATAGTATTTACTTTGTTGGTGCACGCTGAATTTTCAAGGTCATCTAAAACAAAAGAAATAATAATTATTAGTCATTCGCTCATACTCAACACGCGATATCAACAGGATAAATTGCGTTTCTATACATTTATTATAGTAACCAAATCTGAGCGTCCTAAAAATCCCTTTCTACGTTATAAAAGTGATTAAGTAGCATTTGTTAATAAATAAGTAGTTGCCATGTTTATCGGCTAATAAGATTGTCGTCTGGAAATATAGTGATAGCTTTTACTAAATACCTACATGTTTCATCAAAGTACATAGTCACAAAAATAAATGCACCTATACATAATACGCTGTTAGCGTTAGGAATGTAGGATACAATGATTGAGTATTGATTTTTCTTTTACAAAGTGTTTCGAAGGAAGTTGTAAATATTAGGTACATACAAAGGTTATGGATAAAATCGTTACTTAATTATTGGTTTACTAAAATAGTATCAACAGACTTGAAACAAACTCGAAATGGTTTGACCTGATTTACATTAGAAACCAGTTTCGAAATTGGATAAGTATCAGAACATAAGATTTAACTTCGTAGAATTATGAAACACTTAATTAATGGACAAAGTCTATTATGATGTCGTTAAAATTTGTAAAATATTTACCGAAATCACTTAGCTGTTCGCCGTACATTTCACCTTGGAAATTCGAACTGATTGCGTCACTGCTTTGAATGATTTGAGGCAAACCTGTTGGAATATTAATTACAAGTAAACAATCAAAGTTTGACGTAAGAAAATTATGAAATATTTATCGTGGAAAAGCTACCTTTCTTCCTAATAGTTTGATTGTCTAAAACTGTTTTTTGCGTCGTTGTGAATGCGGAAGGTGGAGCCGGAATTTCTGAAAGAAAATTTAATTAATAACTGAAACCAAATCCAATGAAATAGACAAGTCAAGTACCGTTTTTTCCGTGGAAATGCTGGTTATTGAGCAGATATTTTGCCTCAATTTTCTATCTTTTATTCAAAAGCAAAAAAAATTAAGTGTGTTTGATCGTAAACGCTGATGAATTTATTCTTTCGGGGATGACAACAATATACAGATATTTTTGTTTTAGTTGGCAAAAAAAGCTTTATCGACAGGCAGTTTTGTGTGATTTTCCCACACTCCCGAATCCCAAAGATCGTAAAAAAGGCTGTTTGTTTTTACGAGTCTTTCAGCGCTTTCAATCGCTCCCTCCGTCGAGGGCCGTTTTAAATCAATCTACTAATGTTAAAAAATTACCATCAAGTTTAATGATTCCATCCGTTTCACCCAGAGAATTCTTTGCGATGCATTTGTAAAAGCCAAAGTCCTCTTTGGTGATGTTCTTGATCTTCAGCATCATGAACTTGTTGTAGCCGCTGTCCATCGGGAATGCTTCGTACTTCCCCCCTATAATTTCCAATTCTACTTAAATAAAAAACCTGTGTTTGGTACTGCGTAACCAGCAGTGAAAAATAAATTTAAATTCGAATATCTGGTATAAACGAACAAAGTAAGTACCTAATAAAAAGTTTCTAAGATATTAATTCAAATGACCTACTTAATAAGTTGCTCTACTTCCAAACTAGTCTCTGCCAAAAACATGATATTCGCAAAATACCAACTGCAAAGTCGATACAAATGTTCAGTTTCAAACAAAAAAGCTGCTTGTATTAGACCACGCGATACCAGTCTACGGCACTACCCTAAAGAATAAAAGAAGAAATTTGAAAAAAATATTGGATTCAGCGTTGTATTTATTCGACTTATTTATCGATCGTGCATTTGAGCCGAAGTAGAAGTAATCAAGTATTTCATTATACAACTATTCTCTATTTGCGCATGAATAAGTACCTACATTTTGAAAGCATTCGACTACACCTCATTCGCTTGTTCCCGATACAAGGGAAACTATTTTCATTATGAAGTCATAAATCAATGATACAATCGAACGATGCCTTACTTGACGGGAACGCATGTTATTTATGCCAATATGATAAATGTATTGTATTTGTATTGTGTTCAGAGTTCAATAATATGGCGTTTATTGCTTGTTAGTTAACGGCGCGTGGTTCACGACTAGCGGTCAAATAAGGTTATTGAAAGTTCATTGAAATTA
This sequence comes from Craniophora ligustri, assembly GCA_905163465.1. Lineage (NCBI taxonomy): Eukaryota > Metazoa > Arthropoda > Insecta > Lepidoptera > Noctuidae > Craniophora > Craniophora ligustri. The sequence continues at coordinate 6,990,068 of LR990965.1, read as the reverse complement.
CAGCTTGTAAATAAACAGGTCCCTCGTTTATAACTCACAGAACTTTATTAGTTTTAGAAAAACTTTCCTTATTAGCGCTAGCATTACTAATAACTACTGTTCTGCAAATACAAGGGGATTTTAATTTATTTAGTTATATTTCTGAGCTTATTATTGAACTATAAGCGAGCAAAGAAATTGTTTTATATCATTATATTATCTCACATTATACTTATATTGCGTATAAAAGTTGCGACATGATTATATGAAGTTTTAGGTTTAATAAGCATGAGCTTAAGCATGTTTTCTACTCTTGCGTGTCATACACGGAAGGTGAAGGTTCTCTGCCTTAAGCTTATGTAAAGTCTCATATAATACAGGTCTCACCGGAAATAATCATGTCCCCGCGGTCGGTGGTCCAGTAGTTGATGGAGGAGGGGTAGGCCTCTGTGTGGCACTCCAGCGTCACGTCCTGCCCTATGTAGGCGCCCTCCAGTTGGTTGGGTATCGACAGCATCGGAGGAACTGTTACATGTAAGTGTTTTTTTATATACCTACTCAGGACAGGAGACATAAGGGTTTGGGTGACTATCAGCAGTGGAGTTTTGGTTGACATAGTTTATTTTAAATTAAAGTTTGAGTTTGTGTTGGTGTTGGGGAATTTGTTGCACCCCTTACTCTTTCCAAGCAAAAATACAAAGAAACGGTGAACGGAACGGCGTTTTTGAGGGCAACCTTTATTGTCGACGTTCAAAAAGAGTCAATTAATTTGGCCTACTTCCATAAATTATTCTTTGACTTAGAGTTCTTATAAAATATATATATTTAGTATGTGATGCGTCATGTTTTGTGAAGGTTGGAGATAAAAGTATTATACATCTTAAAAAAAAATTACATGTAAGACACAATCAAAGGAAATTTTCTTATTCCATATACTTATGTTTTTTTTTAGAAATAATAACTTTTCAAAGAATGTCTACGGATTCTGTCCTTATTCTTATCAATGAAAAAAAGTCTCTCTAAACTTAATTAAGTTATGATACGTCAATAAAATTTAATTGCTTAGTTATGCGAACATGGCAGTTATATTGATTGTACCTAAGTAATTGATGTTTGATCAAAGCTTTAACTAAATCTAGGAGTTACTTTGTTATTGTAATTGGGTATGCAATTACGTATTGAGTTAAGATACTTCTAAAATAATAATTTGACTTTTAATTTCATCAAATTCAATCACATACTGTCTCATTGGTCTAAGGTCGAGTTAAGTTTTATCGGGTTTATGCATGAAATTTTCAGTAGCGTAGCTAAGATTTTGGATTCCTGCCCATCTGATGGCCGTAGGGAGGGAGAATCAAGGGAGAGCCTTGTGACATGGTGATGGCACCTAAAACATACCGGCGAAATATGGGTGACCTTTAGTACATGTCTGCTTAACCCTTCAGGAACGACAAGCGTGATGGTATGTTATATTATTATGTTATGTAAATTAAATTATGACATTAACACAAAAATATACCTAATTCTATTAGTATATACGACCATTTAAACAGAGAATTATATTAAAAGCTCTTAAAAATACGATAAGGCACTGTTTACAAAGTAATGCCATGCAAAATGGTGTTAGACAAACATGTTTGATTTGCTTTCATAATTACCGAAACTTGTGTACATATCATGTGTAAATTTGATCTATTCTGATACCTCTAATCATAGCATGTCGAACAAGCAGGGCGATTCACACTGACGGGAAGACGATCGATATAGCGTGTATGACTGCCTTCAGTAATAAAACATGAATGACAAATCATTGTGTCGGATGGTCTAGACTCGTTGGCGTGTCAATTTGTTAGCGAGTTTCCAGACAAAAATAATCCGATTAAGCAATAGAACAATGAAGAGAAAAACTTACTAGATACTGTTAAAGTTTCTATTCCTCACTATATTCGTTAATATACGCCCTGGGTTAGAAGTCAATATCAATTGTATTATTTGCCATACTTCGTTGAAAATAGTTTTTAATTTTAATGTCACGCGTTTTATTTTCCCATCACTACACACAGCTATAGTTACGTCTCATTTACTTCATAAATTGGGCACAATAGGCTTTGAGCACGTAGGAGTCACGTGAATGCTTAAAGCCTCATATAAAAGTGAACCTTTTGCTTAAAAATATAGATATATTTTTGTCGAAATTCGTCGAAAAAACCAATAATACTTTGCTTTACTTGGGAATCGATCCCAAATTTATCCTCATAATGTGCATATGAGACCACTAGACAATGAAGAGCTTTATTGTAATCAATATAATATTTAATTTAAAATGCAATGTTGCAACTTACGTCTTCATTATCAAATTACAATACAAATCAAGCTTTAACTAAATGTTAATCTCGCATCGATGATGCTATGTAGAAAAATCTGTGGCACACTTACTTAGCGTGACTCTTGTGCTCAAACATCTGTGCAAAAACGGTCGTGAAATGGGAGTGTCCACATATCAGGTAATATCCCCTCGAAAACTATTGACACGGTAACAAGAACACGAAACGTATTCCTATTATTAGCAGTGGCAATGTAATAACAAGAATAGGAGCTTCATATGCAGTAAATTCACATCTGTACCTCTGCTCTGCTCTTCAATACACGCCACGTCGACTATAATTACAAGTGATGTCATTCGCACATATCGGCAGCAGGGAATACTCACATTGAACCATAAGCATGATCCGTTTACTAATCGATGGTGGCACCCCATTAGATGCTATACACAGGTAAGCTCCCATGTGTAATCGAGACACCTTTGTTATTGTCAACGTCTCTCCATCCACTACGCTAACTGCCAACAAAATAAACGAACACACAATTCAATAAAACGACAGAAATTTGATACAATTCAATGATCTTAAATACTAAGGTTATTGGAAATTTATGTCGTGTACGTGCCGTTCATACCTAACGCGCTTTTAATTTATGGGATCGTGGACTAAATGGAGTGTTCTCAGCATCGTTTGTAGAGCCAAGTTGAACTTTGATTCGGACATGTGATTACCAACGTGCCCAGAAAGCGTGGTTATTATTGTAATTTTCCTATTAGTCATTTTTTCTCACCTGCCATCTGTAAGGCTACTGTAATGGTCGTTATGATAATATTTGTAAACAAGATGTTTTTTTTTCCATTTTGTCCATAGTAAAGTCCACCATTAAAGTATGGACTTACAGGCTGGGTAAAACTGAAGAAAACAACTCGGTAGTTTACTGTGGAAAATAACGACCTACAAAGAAATTAACAGTAGCTTCTAGTTATAATTAAAATGTTCACCATTTAATGTGTTTTAAATGACAGTTGGAAAAGTTTCGTCCCATAATTATGTGATTGAAGTTTTATAGGTAATTTGAGGCAATTTGCTCTTAATTAGAGGTTTTTTTTGTTTTGTTTAGCTTTTTAATCCGAATGCCGTATTCAACTGTAATTTTACATAACCCATTACTTACGTTAATTTAGATGACAAACCAATATACATATTTAAGTAGTTTTTAGTAAAATAGCTTATACTGTGTGTACTGTTCATAAACAGTGCGTCAGTTTTTTCAAAAAAATATCAGTTATAAATAACCTTTATAGTGATTTTATTTTGAATCATTACTAAATTATAATTAAACTAGCCCATTATAGATATAGGGCCGCGACTTCATCCACGTACAATTTAACGAACAAAAAAAATTCATTCGAATAACTTCAAAAACGGCAAAGTTTCATACTAACTTTGCACCCATGTTCCTTGGGGGGTGAATTTTCAAAAATCCTTTCTTAGTGATCCCTTACGTTATAAAAGCAACCCGTGTGCAAAATTTAAAGTTTCTAATCCTTATAGTTAAGGCCCTGCGTTTATATGTCAGTCAGCCCGCATCTCCATTTATGTATATGTATATACACATAGATAGATTATTCATAACTCGTTTACCTGATTCTCCATTATAGTTAAAGTCTTGTCCGTCTTCTCGCCTCCACATTACGTAAGGTTCAGGGTACCCTGAGGCCCGACAAACTAAAGTGACGTCAGAACCTTCCCGAACTACCATATCCGTTGATGTCATGTTATCGATGATTGATGGTGGCACTGAGTAAACAGAAAAATGTAATATACGTGATTGTGTATTTTGTCCCAAACATTTCATAAATTAACTAATTTTGAATATATTAATGAGTATTTCTTTTTACGCTGCTTTAGAGGTCCAATGCAATTTCAAATTTTCCACAATATAACATTTATTGCGAGAGTAATCTCGACCTTATTACCTATGCATTATTGCGTAGGTAAAAGGTCGTTATTATTTATATAAATCATTATTAATAAACTTGAGTATTCATTATATAATTTATATAAAATGTCTAATGGTGGCCATTCACGAGCGTTCCAAAGATCCATTTGGCACCCTGTCGATCCAAAATTCGTCCGTGAATGTGAAAACACTATCGGTCCAAATGGATTGGCTCGGCACGATGGAATACCTACCGAGCCAATGGGCGCGGCGCGCACGGACAGGGGGCCCACTCGTGTATGCGGAAATCCAACGGTCCGGGCGGTCTGAGCCGTCGCACCATACGTTTTGCTTGTTCGTGAATGGTGTTATCAGCGGAGACACCAGTTCCAAAAGTTTTAAAATAGGTAGGTTCATCATAATTTCCCCAGTCAGTCGGCTCTAAAGTTAATTCCTTCAATAAATTAATGTCAGTGAGTTGCGATCTTTCAAGCAACCAATCCTTACACCACTTTCTTTTTTTTAACACTAGACAAATCGCTATGGGAGATAAATAAAACTCATATTCTGAATCGAAGTTCATTATGAACACGTCCGGTGCTGTCGACGCATACAGTCAAAATGATCAAATGGAACGGCTCGCTGGCGCGTTCGTGAATGCCATGAATTTGGCTCGGCGCGACATCGAGTATCAAGCCCATGGCGCGAAGACCATATGGACCGCTCGTGAATGCCCGCCTTAAGATTTAAAAATATTAGTCTAGAAAATCGTTAGTTATTCCATTGAAAAGAGCCAATCATATTTTGTTAAATATTCGCGTAGGTATTATTTCGGCCATCCGCTCCATAAAAATGATTTCTTATAGAAAGTACCTAGTATGAGGTAGTATGCTCACCCACGACTTGTAGGTATCCCTTCCTGGAGCGCATGGGATCTGTGTTAACCTGACACATGTACCAGCCGCGATCAACCTCCTGCACGCTCTTGATGTGCAGGTACCATGAGCGGTGATCATTATACGACAAACTGATGCGCGGATTTTGAGTTATTATGTTGTGGTGGATGCTCAGGATTGTTTGCGTGTCCATACGCACCCAGGCTACCTATGAACATACAAGATAATAATTCACATATATTTTTCGTTGTTTTTATTGATGTTTTTGAAATTAACACATGAAAATATTCTGAATTATCAAGTGCTGAGACGGTAAGAGAAAACATCATGAGGAAACTTGTACGATTGAGGATTTTTCTCGGCATGTGAAGTCTCACGCATTTTCTCAGTAAATAGGCTATAAGATGATGATAATTTGCCCGTACAATGTGTTCCCGTAAAACATGCAGCTATTCTATTTTTATAACTAACTTAAAAAACTAACTATACATTACCCGTATCGTGGCGTAGCAATCAGTTTCAATAATCAAGCTTGAAAGTAGATATTAATAATGCAAGCCGCTTGAGGGTATTGAACGCTCGATCGATCAAGACAATATGTGCGGTACTTGACTATCTAATATGACATCAAAAGGTGAATCGAGTGCCAGATCTATTTACCTTGAATCCTCTCAGGTTATCCACTACGCACGCAAGTAGGGCATCTCGGCCAACAGTAACCGTGACATTCGGTATAGGTTCTGCGAATCTCGGATACATGGATTCTGAAAAGAATCACTCAATAAATAACCTAGTAATGACTAGTAAACATGTTTACTTGTTATAAAAGTTTTAGTAGGAGTAAAAAGAGTCACAAATATGACGAGCGGTGCCGGCGCGTCTGCCGCCGTCCCAGTGTCGCGACGCGCCGCACAGGCCGGTGGCCAACACACTTCGTTGGGAATTGGACAGTTTTATGATATTCTGCCATTAATATTTCCAAAAAGCTTTGCATTGCACTAAGATTTTCTTCAGAATGGTACGATACCGACACACAGTTAAACTATTTGTATGCCTTACAATTTGTTCCGTGCGGTAGTTGAAATCACGATAGGTGGTATCAGCCGTGTCGCGATCGCAGTCTATATATTTTTATAATTTCAAAGATCTCCATAAAAACTCCAAAGAAGTTTTTTTGTCCATAATATCAACTTCTTGGAACTGTACAACTAGAATCTTAACGTTATTTATATGCTAAAAAAGTTTATTTGAAATAAAACCTCTTGATTTGATTTGACTTGAAGTAAAAGACAGTTTCAGGGTAAAACATTACTCCCAATTCACATAATTTATTGAACTACTTTTAATATATATTTTTTTAAATTAACCGGATAAAACAATTACAACACGGACACAGAATGGTACTATAGGCTACCTTTTATTTATATGACATTTCAAAATAATTAGCGTACTTTGCAGGTAAAGAAAATGTACCTAGGTACCTAACTTTTATATTTCATTTTTGTGAAAAAAGAAAAGTAATTATTAAGCTCATTTGTCATAACGGGTTTCAACAACAGCATATATCATTGTCTTCCTTTCGCTAGCCAAGATAAGTAGCATATATACCGGACTGTACATATAAGTCGAATACATGGCGACCCTAGCCACAGGGTTGCGTGATTTATACTCAGCCCACCAACGACAAATCGCGGTTTGTCGCTGTATCGCTCTTACACCGACAAAATAATGTATAAGAAACACAATGCTAAAAAAACATCAATCTAAAGCGCCGACCTCTGAAAAGTTAGCGGTCGCAAAAAGGTCCGTGAGATTTAGATAAAGTATGTTGTTTGCTAGGATACTTATATGTCAGTTATACATTTATTTCGTTTGAGTCTAGTCATTGAAAGTAAATAAACAATATTTGATGTATCTATGGCTCGAACAATATTTGGGTAACACACTTGACTTATGTCTATATTTTTATACTTACAAAATCATTGGGGTATTTATTATAGGTTTCTTTTGAACGAAGACTTTTCTGTATAGTTTAAATTAAATAGTTGAATATTTATTTTAAATGAGTTCACAGTAAGTATATAAGGTTAGTTTTTGTCATGTCTGTACTAATTTATTCAACCTGGCATACCTGGCACGATGAAACCTATTAAAACTTGCATGCAACCTCAATACATACTACTGACATAACTTATGTAGCCAGATATCGACGTATTATGCAATCTAGCGTCAAATGTCAACACCGGTGATATAATATAAACCTAGCTTTCTGATATAGGTTTCCTTATGGTACGTTAGGCACCGATCACTCGAACATGAGCAAACAAGCTTACATTCCTAATCCCCAATGTTGTTCACGCCTGGAGGCTAGCCGCTGGTATTATTGTCATGTTTTATAAACTTTAGCAATAATTCTATGCCTTACTATGAATATTATGTACGTAATAGTATAATGGGGAGACTAATAACTACCCATCTACGTGTGTATTAGTTAAAAATGATAAATTTTGTTAATTACGTATATGAAAAAATTGGACCATTTTTTATTTTTTAATAATAAAGTAAAGTGGACATGTAGTTTGTCACTGCGCGATGTTAGGAGACTTTTGAAAGGTGAAAAGGTTATCGTGGAACTTGCAGGCAGGGACGTCCAACCCATTGAATCAAAATGTTGTTCTATTTCCTCAAAAAAAACTATGTGGCTTATTGCTCGGCGTACCGTTCACATATTATCATCAAACTGAATCTTATAATATATCCTTTAAGTCCTCTTACGTCCACTTTTATTTATATACATAAATATAAATGCAGTAAACTATAATGGATCTTGTACTACCTTTATTTATTATTATAAAATGGATGGATGAAAAGTATTTTATATTTTTACCACTAATTTTCTCGGTGAACGGGTTAAGATAACGAGCATTCATTTAGTTAAGTTATGATACTGAAAACACGGTTATTAAGCTGGTACTACACTGAGTAATTCTGTAAGCTTTTTTGCAAGGGTAGACTGGTTGTAAAAATATACTGTTTTAATCAGTTAAACTATCTAAAATTGCTAGCCAGCCGCACTAAACGTAATTACAACTATATATTTTTTTTAAAACCACGTATTACTGAGAAGACATCTGTCTTCTCAGTAATACGTGGTATCTTTGAATATAACGCTCTCGTAAAGTATCTACTTTACGAGAGCGTTATATTCAAAGATTTTATTGAGGGTTCATTCTTTTTTGTCGAAATATTATAAACCCTAATTGGACTTTTTATTTTGTATACCTATTTTATTATCTGCAATATGATCGACAATTGTGAATAGATTCAGATCATTATTTTTGCGTTGAGTTCAGTATAATACCTAACTGGTCCCATAATAATGAGACCTATTAATATTGTATAATAGATATCAACGATACAGTATGGACTTGCTCAAAATAAAATACAACAAGAGTGTTGTTTTATAATTAAATTCGATTTGGTTAACTTAAAAGTACATAGTTAATTATGCTGGTTATGCATGTAGCCAGGTTATACAGGCAATCTATAATTTCCTCAAAATCAAATACAACAGTGTTACTTAATGATTGAATTGGAGTCGGTATATAAAAATATGTTGATTAAGTTTAACAAGAGTAAACATAATTAACAGTACAGGTACGCAGAAAGAGTAAATAATTTTCATGTTCAAACTTTCCAACAAGCTTATTTATATCTAATACTAGAATAACAAATCAATGGTGACTCTCGCGTTAAGCACGTTCGGTTACTTGAATCGTTTTTTATTTTCAAGAAATGAAGCTTAAAGGAATTCGTTTTAGTCACACCATGCGTCATGACCGCGCCATCAGCAGTGTGACAACAGGCTAAGTCTAACTAGTAGAACATTTACTGCAAAGTGATTGCAATTTATTTCGCATCTTCAATGAAGCTTACTTTTATATTAATATTGTAGTAACAACGATTGAAATAATAATTATTCATATATTTTACTTGCCATATTTTTTACACATCGATCAACCGAATATTCATTTAAATACAAAGAAAATGGGTACATTACATGCATATAAGAAAAAGGTGTACATCACAAATGTTGTTTTTGACGAAATTCCCATGTATGACATTAGGAATAGTCTAGTGTGAGGTTAGTAATTTTTTTTTACTACCTAATGCTTAGGAAACGCGTCTGTTCCCAACAAAAAAAATTTTGTTCCAGAATATTATTAACTCATATTTACAAATAAAGCACTTACCATCGGGAACTTCTATAGGCGCTACAGACACTACATTTTGCCCGGTGGGTAATTCCCGACCTGTAATTAGAACATTCATGTAATACTCTGATAGTTATTACTTTAATCTCGTTAGCAAAAAACATGGCAACCAAAACAAACGGTTCGACGAGTAAATACGTTTAAATTAAATTTGTAATGTAATAAAAATTCGTATGAATACTTTCATACGATTTTTTATAGGATACGTAAATCATGGAATTTGTAACAAACATTTCAATAATAGCCCTTGACGGCACTGTTTGCACAAGCCGACTGTGTTTGTTGAAGGAATTATTTTGACATCAACACTGTATAGCTTTGATATCCGTGGAATAAAATTTCGTGATATTGATTTTAAATCAGAGCGGTAACAACTAGACCCAGAATACAATTTGAAGTAGATACGTATACCACCGTCATGCATTATAAAGTACGGTTTTAGATTGTGAGCTCTACCAGTTTAAAGAAATAAAATGTTTTAGTCGACGCGGTACATTAACCAGGCACTTCACTCACGAAGTATTCAACTTACGAGACTAGATAAAAAAGACAAAAAAACTCCTAGACAAGTCGTAAATTATATAAAAAAGGTCTAACATTTATCCTTCGAAGTTGGTGCCCTATTTTTGTCGCGACACAAAAACTTTAACAAATTACCGACCGATTGTGGTTTAAGTATATCGGCCATTTATTGTTATTACATTGTAATTTTGTCGTGTAATTGAGTGAAAACTACAACGAAACTGGATATATAAAAGTTTTGATTGTACATAGCTAGGGACCTATTATTGAGTTACATGCGCGTCGGTTACATCAATTACTAGATAGCGTGGCGCATTCTACGAGCATGCTCTGCAAAACATGTAACCCTCAAACCATTTTATAACATTTTACGTATGTACTTATTAATTATTTGTAGTACGTGGTAATGATTTGTAACTATATGATAACAACAGTCATTTCTATAATGATAACAACGGTAACATATCTCTTTCTGTATCGATGGTGTATTTTACTCAAAGGCGGATCCAGGGGGTTCGTGTGGGTCTTGAGGGTCCTCCCCCTGAGCTGGGTTTATCGACCAGAAAATAGTATTTTTAATTAGATATATCGTGTTATAACGAGATAATTGACCATGTGACCTCACCCCCTGAGACCATGATGGCCCAAGTCTATGCCACGTTACTCGCGACTAAAAAAATCAGCACATTCCAACTAGTATATGTACTAACCCCATTTGACTATGTATTGAAGTCAGTCATAGCTAGTTCATATTTGTACGTACATCGTTAAAATCATTTGCTACGTAATTATACATAATAACTTCATACAATTATTAGAACTACCAAACACTAGAAGCTAAATAATGCAGGTGATTAATTAGCACATTACAATTCATTAATGACTCAATCACAACTGACGAGATCTAACGTTAATAATTCATTATTTTGTCCTATAAAATGCTATATGTCATATATAAAAGAATTAAATGGGATAGTTTACGTCAAAATGTTTATATCTTTATTAATTACGAAAAAACCGACCTCGAAAATATACTCTTGTCGCCAGATGTTAGACACATACGAAATAAATATTAGGTTCGTGAATTCTTAATGGACACGTGTAAGAAAATGTTAGCTTCACTCACTATTTTCGTTGAGCAATTACAGCTAGAGTTGCCAGCGAATATTAGCGAATATTAACCATTTTAGAAAATGATGCTTCAAACTCAATTTATGTCAAATTCAAGGTGTGCTTCGAATTTGACATAGAAACACACTACCTGAATTTACGAGAAGTCACCATCAAAATTCGGAATAACGACGAGAACAATAACAAACTATTCAAATAGAGTAGCTGGAATCCACATAGTCATCCTTGCAGCTAACTGCGCAATAACCATCCTATGGATATTGAGGAGCTGCCTCCAAGCGAATTGAGTGAAGCGAAAAGCCAATGGGAAGATGGAAAATGTTAGATTCATGAGTGTCAAGTAAGTTCGAATAATTGGACTATTTTACGTATGAATCTAATCGTTTGCATTAATCTCAGCGATTTGTCATAAAATGAAGGTCCAAATGCACTAAATGTGGCGATGCTTAAAATAACCAATAGCCCAACATAGCACAAGAGTTATACATTTAAAACTAAATCTACTTTTTAAATAATACAGTTAAAACCTTAGAGGATGATTTCAATGGTAGAATTAATAAAGTTTTCAGAAATAAGCGGAATAACAAATGGTAAGTACTATCATTAGCTATAGAGCTCTAATTGTGGCGGCAATGATAGATAGAGCACTCTACTTCTTCCCACTAATAACAATATCACTTACGCTGTGTTACGTTGTGACGATCCCATTTTTTTATTTTAAATCACACTAGGAGGCTTAAAGATTTATATTTAGAACTTCACTCTAAAGGAGGTTTGTGTCTCGGTTGATTGTAAATCAGATTTTAGATTTTAGTGATGGCATGACGAGTTCAACTGAACAATGTGAATATACAAAGATATGAGTGTAACGCTGATACTCACGTAGACTATAATTTTCTAAGAATATTGTACTATAAATTTCACCTAATCCTCCTAAATACGAATCGCCCTTCGTAAGGTTTCAATTAAATATTAGATAGATTAGAATCTATCTAATATTTAATTGAAACCTTACCGACAAAACTTTAAACATATGTAGACTTAGTAGTTTCTTAGATTTGATGACTAGTTAGTGAATGAGTTAGTTTTATTAATTAGTAGGGTTTTTAGAAATACGATGGTTTCTACGTCATTACGTTGCCTGCCTCGCTAGCGTCTAGCGTTGACAGGCCCACTCCGCGGCGACGACAGGATTGTTCCATTATCGGCGGGAGATGAATAATTGACGCCGTCGAGTGTGCTCAGTGGATGCGGCGCCTGCCGTACCGATATAATATACTACTTGACACGTGTTCCACATAACTTTTATGCCTTCATTTTGTGGCGCATTTTATTGAAGGGAGGGGTGCTGTGTTAATGCATTTCCGTGTAAGTGCAGATTAGGTGCAGTAAATTGTTGCGTGATTGATAGTATGTTCGGTTCAAGTGTCGGTGTTTATTTATTACTAATCTATTCGTGCTTTTATTTATTACACTACCCGTTTTTTTAGATTATTTCCGCATTAAGATAAGTGATGAAAGATATTTAATTGTTACTTTTAAAATATTAGTCGACCGTACACATATTTTATTTAGTTAAGGGATTGAACCTAATATTTGTTTCTAAAAGTTAGTTTTATCAATACGTTACAGATTTAATACGAAACAAAATGCGGCCAATAAATTAATGTTAGTTTCGTAGATCCAAGTGTGGGATGGTCGCAACTTCTCGAGCCCCGTTGACACGGGGTCATTGCGAGGGTAAACATGCCGCTTCCAGCCCAATTGCCAACTTACCCATAAGTGGATTGAATTCAGAAGTCGCCCCCTTCTATATTTGAACCAACAGCGTACATACATTAAGTATTACTAATTTAAGTTGAGAACGATAATCGCCCCTGATTTTGTGTATCTAAATCTCACCGTAGGAGATATTTTGTTTTTGCATTAAACTATTATTTGAACATGTTCTTTAAGCTAGCCCACATAGATTGGTCAATCTGTAAGGTGTATGTGTCGATAGCCGCAACCTATCTGTTGACATAATATCAAATAGTAGATGTCATTAAATATCTAACCTTACATACAAATATAATAATTAGTGTACCTAAAATAATTCTTTGTTTTTTTCTTAATTGATATTATGCGCTGAATTAGACCGCTGTTCAACCTAGGGTATAGACAACAGTAAAGTATAAGAAAATTCAATTGAATAGATTTTTATAAAGTTAGAGTAGGCTATAGACTAGATAGGTACTTAGTACAAACAGTACGAAGCCCTGGAAGTCCTTAGTGGAACTAGTAGATATAATGTATTCGAAGAAAAACATCTCAGCACAATAGAGTACAAAACTATCGCTTGGAATTGCGGTTCATAGTATAAATTAATATTTTGTTTCTCTGTTATTTCATGAAAAAGAACAATCATGTGCCTAATATGCTTAATATATATTTCTACTTCATAAATTCCAGGTAAAATGTACTAATTATTTCTACACAAGTGCAGACACTCACACGAGGTTCGAATTATAATTGGAAAATATGAGAATATACCACCATGTAAAAATGTTTCACACTTGGTCTATCCTGATAAAACATTCTTGTGAATTGTCATTCGCAGTGGCTCACTGCATTTTTTATGTAATAGACATCGTGTGGAACAAGTGACGTCACTCCTTAGTATACATTAGAAATACTTAAACGTTTAAAGACTTAATACTTTAAATCTCAATACTCTACTATAAAGACTACAAATAATGCACTGTTTGTAGTCTTTAAAGTATCCACACGCATTTACACAATATAATGCAAGTCCTGTTGGGTTAAGTAATATGATCATCGCCATTGAGAAGTTTTTTCGATTAATTTGGTATTTTTTTCTTTCGAGACCGGTTCAGTCCAGAAATTTACTGATTAACTTATTATAATTACTGTGACTCCATAATTTTTTATATAATATTATTTACGAAATATATAATTAAGTTATTATAATTATGAGTCATAATGACTTGATAAAATAAATGATTTATATATATTATTATTCTAGGTAGGTACATACCTATACCTCCCTTCTACTAAGACAATTCAATAAATCATATCGAAAGATTGGTAACTCCCATTAGAAGCATTGATTAATTACACTAATCTAATAAAAATGTTTAAGCACTGAAAGTAAAGAAAACGAAGATAATTTAAAGATTCGCCGGGGAACTGATTTATGAAAAAAGTTTTACAACCTTAAAACCAATTTAGAAAAAGTTTTTGTATTTCGTTACGCTAGAAAACGAGCAATTTGGGTTTCTGTAATTTTATTTAATAAAAATAATGAGAAGTCAGATGACCCGTTTCCTTAGGATATGACACAATAGCTATTTTTGAATCAAAAGTTATATGCTTTTCTTGTTTGAGGCAAAGGTAACACAAGTAGATAAGAATAAACTTGTTTGTTTTACGTTCATCCTGTTTGGAAAAAGTTTTATATTTGCTTTTTTAAGGGTTGTTTTTGCGTATTTCTCGCACGTAATTTTGTGTAGACCTTTCGCGTCTGACCGCCTTTTATGGTTAAAATTTCCAGCCACCGCGGTCGTAATTTTGAATCGCGTCAATTCAATAAATGGAATGTTCTACAGAATAACAATTATTATTACATTTAACAGCTTTGTATTCACTTCGTTTTCAATCTTTGTTTTATAATTCGCTTTCGAAAAAGGAAAGCGAAGCAGAAGATCAACGCTTTTAAATTTATGTTATTAAAGTTAAAATGACAAAATAGATTTTCAAGTTACTGAGCGAGAAAAATTTGATTTAGATGAAATAATTTTCCGTCGCAAGCTACTGTTGATGTTTGAACAAGAGCCTCCAACATTTCTTGTTAACTTTAATACATCTTAATTCAGTTAAAACTTGCGAACTTTAATGTTGATTGGGTTAATTTTGAAAAGTCTCTGCAATCGTATTTTAATCAGAATAAGTTTTAATAAAAGTATGTCATAGTTTGATGCTCTTGTTTTCAATTAAATAGTGTTTCCCAAACCTGAAACAGGTAGATAACCGCGTAGAAAAAAATGCTGTAAGTTTAAGACTCTTTAAAAGAAAAAAATCTTCATCTAGTATACATATAAACGGGTTCCACAAAGTTTTTGAAAGAAGCTGCTCCTATGTCTGCATGGTGGACTATGGATCAAGTAACCAACCTAACTGGTTAATCATAATTATTGAAGATAATCCCCTATTTAAAACAATCATAGAGGTAAATGGTAAGGCAATAAGAAGCAACTTATTATGTAGAAGATAATACTATTATAATCGCTATATCTACGTGTTATTTTTATGACTAAATATGAATTCTACATTTGTTTTATCAGTGCTTTAACCAAAAAATATTCCTATAACGATTTTCGATGGAGAGAAATTTTATTCCATTTTATTGCAAGCAAAAATCGGCGTCTGTTTATTTGTTTAAAAGCTTTTAAGGCTTTTAAGGCAAACTTGTGAGTACAAGTACGTACAAGTGAGTACAAGTTTGCCTACATTTACTCACAAATGTAGGCAACGCACAAGCCAACATTATTATTTTGTGAGTAAATGTAATTATTAGGGAGGGAAAACAACAAGTTTTTGTGCGATCTTCGATAATAAGTGACGTAAAACATTAGTTGACGTATTTACATCGATAAAAAACATCGATGAATGCCATGTTTCTCGGAGGATGGCCACGGATATCCGCCGATGCGTCACCGTCACTAGCCCTACATTTTGTTTGTGATCTTCCCCCTTGTTAACCGAATTACTCATATGTTATGGAAACAGGAGCATCTTTGCAACCCTCCAAAGATCCACAAACCTAAGGAGCTTTGCCATCGGGGTACTCGAAAAGGGACGATTTAGTTGTGATATACAATTTATGAGAAATCGATACTTCTATTTAAGTCTAAGTAGCGGTCATTCGAATACAATATTCTTTGAGGTTCCTATTTTATTTAACTAGGTAGGAAATTTTTTTTCGTTTCTTAGTGCTGTTTTGTCAATATCTACTCTAGTTTATTTATTAATAATACAAAATGATTTCTACTTATTGTATATTATGTCCAAATTAAAAGTTTATACTATAAAGTTGACAATTAAAAATTAAATATGTAATGAAACGGTATGGCTATCAGACTCAATATTATTGAGAATGTATAAAAAAAACATTTAAAAAGGTAGCAAATATGGACTTTAAACATTATAGGTAGGTACCATAAAATAACAAACTACGTCTTACAACAAATCTTATTTACTAAAGACTGACCTCTGGGTTCAAAATGTAATCAAATTTGCACTGGAAGATAAAACGAACGAACAACCTTGGCACAATGTATGCATTTCTTAGTAGCTGTTAAAAGATAGCACACATATAGGATTTGTATATTTTTATGGTAAATTATTAAACAGCAGTCTTATTTCGTGAAATGCGTAGGGTGACTAGTTTAGCACAAGAACCATTGTATTATGAGAAAAAGAAATGAGAGCGAAAAGATACAATACAAACAGGAAAGTACTTAATATGATATTAATCAGACATATTCACAACAAAAAAATATAATTGGCCCTCACTTCCTACGTTGTTTATTGTTAAGCTTGTTAAATAATTTCGGTAGATATATACCAAATATGACATATTAATTACTAATTCTTTATAATTGTATGATCATGACAATAAAAAAAGAACGTTTGATTGTCGAGTAATATTAATAAAAATAATTAAATTAATCATATTTGGATACTAGAAATTAATACTATTAATCACTTAATTCTTAAAGTATTTTATTGTTTTAAATCAATGTTTTATTGCAGCTAGAAGCAGTTATCTCAATGAAATGGTGGAACCAATTCATATCGCAACAGTCACATATAATTTATATTTTACACAAAACTTTTTACAAGTTGCCGGCGAACTCAATAAAAATGCTAATTGCACTATCAACTCACCTGTGGTGGTGCAGCAGCCAGTCAATAACTCTATCCATATAACACAATATAAATGTATAAAAGGAGTCATTTTGTCTGAGTCACATTAGATGATTGTCCTTTTTTATAGTCGCGTGGTTCACCTGTGTTGTTGAGGTCGTACGCGTGCGATAGGAAACAGTTCGGCGGGTGTGGAGCGTCCCATCGCTGGGCGGGCTACGGAGGCACTGCCGCGGGGCGCCACTCCGCCGCGCTAACTACCCCCAGCCGGATAAACAAGGGCGAGAAAACCGGGAACAGGCAGACAAGCCGTCTCGCTAGCCTTTATCGCCGCGACTGAGTAACGGCATAATAAAATAAGACAAAAGACGAACAACCAAAGAACAAGTCGAGCGCGGATTTCAGTGGGATGTGAATCATCAAATTAAATCAGTAACAGATAAACTTGGAGCTCTATCTGCGGCAACAATTTTGTTGTAAGAAAACAATGTCTTGAAGTCCAACTTTGAACTCTCAGCCGTTGAGACAATTGGATAAGTTAGGACTATTAATAGGAAATTATAATGTCGAATAATTGTGTCCATTTCCAGCAAAGTGTATAAAATAAAACAAGTATATTAAAAGTGAGGACCATGATGTAAAAAAATGTTTATTTCTCTTTGTAATGCATTACAAAAATAACCTTATACCATCGTAAGATTTAGGCAAGTATACAAAATATATCTATAATAAAACGAAGTTTGTGAAAATGAACATAGGGTTACCAAAACAGATCCGCCTCCAGACATACAATAAAAGTTTTAAGCAATAATCACGCATTACTGAACATCTGAATCAGCAAACATTCCGTATAATATGACAATAACGGTTGTCTGTGGGCACGATGTTCAATGTTATTGCCGTATCATATTCTTGGAGAGTGTCCCGACATCCCAGACACTCAAGCCATGAGAACACTGCATCGCAATAATGTTGTTCTTAAGTGTAACTGGCCCCTTGTACTCCGCGAGCCATGTCACAGAATAGGATAATATCGGCGTTATCAAGAGCGAGTCCACTATACAACAATATTCTTATTTTAAATTATGTTCTGTATATTTATGCTGTTGTACCAGTTACAGTTTATATAAATTATAATAATATTGTGAGTTTGTTTTAATTAATTAATACTTAAAAATGGGCTAATTGCTTAATTAGAAGCAAAATTAAACATTCAGAAACCAAGCACGAATATTGCACCGAAAAATACAGAAACTCAAAAGTGTGGTTCGGTTCGCTAATATAGGTACAAATAGAGTTCCTGCTAGTTTTGGTCCCAAATACAACTGAAAAGAGTCCTCTATTGAAACGCTTTGAGACACAGGAGTTGGCTAGTCGAATATAAAAATGGTAGTTTGTTATTTTGCACTGGTTTAGTTTATGTGTAGCGTTGACTAGTCTGTCACTATCTGATCGATAGTGTCCTAACCAAAATGCAAATGTGCAATTCTGCTATCAATTTATAAGATTTAAATCCAGTAAAAAATATGACAAAATATAAGTATAAACAAAACAAAAAAAGGACAGAAATTATTTAAAAACATGTATAGATGTGGAATTCTAATTGTTGACAAATAAAACTCATTTCTCTTATTTTTAACTGTTTGGTTATGCAGGCATCGCCTGGTTTTTATAGGGAAATAGGGAGCGTAACATTTTAGTTTCATAACGATCAGTCCGCTCCAACTATAGCTATAATAAATTAAAACTTTTAAGAAGAACGCACAAAATAATCGATTTTAAACTTATTACGACTAAAATCTGTTCATTTTTTTTAATATATTTATTTGATTTTTCCGCTCTCCTCATTTTGATGTTCCATTGTACTCCATTGAATACAATGACTAATAGTAATTAGTTATATATAAATAAAACTAAATATTGCATACATACAATATACTATCTCAATTCTTGGAAAGGTAGGGCATAGCGAGATTCTGACTTAAATTGAGTTGCCCAACTGGGGAAGACCGACGGCAGTGAAAATAACAATAGTTTAAAATTACAATAGTTAGTATTTCTGCGAGTGAGTAAGGTTACCAGACTTCGTTGCGGATTGACTATTCTGACAATACTATCAGAATAGTTAATCCCCAACGAAGGCAAACGGAATTCCTATAAAGGAATTCCGTAAGTTTAGTACCCTTATTTTAACTTAGTAACTCCCTTTTTTCGTTTCTACAGGGTGTTGCAAACGTCAGGCTACGGTAACCGCTTATATCAGGCGGGCCGTATGCTTGTATGGCAAACTTACGACATTAAAAAAAATCGGTCTGAGATTTATTAAATCATACTTATTTATTAAAATGACCACAAAAATGCTGCTAGGATATAAAGTAACGTTGTGTTATTTCTTTAGCTTTGCGTCTTATAGTAACACTAATGTTTTGACATTAGCGTATACTATACGTACGATAGCACTAGTGCCATTTTTAGACTTCTTAAGATATTTAATATTTAAATCCGTGTTATTATACGATTGACAGATTTTTTGTTCCTTTTATGAATTTCAATAGGTACGATTTTATTATATTAACACCTGCCTAGGGAAATGTAAACTTTGTCATAGCTTATCCATCCAGCAAACGTTTTAACGTCTAAAAAATTTTTGGTACCTACAGCTTCTTTGATAAATTATTCGATCGCTTTTGTAATCTGAAATAGCTCAATTTATTGAAAATTGCCATACTGTATTACAAGAACTTACATATAAATAACGTTCTAAGTTCAACCACTTCTACTTAGTTTAATTCACATTCACATGATATATCTAATCAGTTTCAGTGCTAATTAATTTCAGATTTCTGAAACTTAGTTGCTCATTTGCAATGTCTTGTAATAACAATATTAATTGATTGATGCCTTATTATATATTATATTAATATGTTCTTAAACAAATATTCAATCAAGATTAAATATAACACATAAGTAGGTATGTTATAAATTATTAGAAAGCAATATAATCTGCAATATTATGTAACTACTAGGTATGTTTCTCTTAATACATTCAAAATATTTATATAATGGTTGTATCAATACCTACATCAGTAGCTTGGTTTCTGAAATAAGAGCGAATTATAATTCGTACTTCCATTTGTATATTTTCAAACGTCAAAGTCGGAACCTCAGTATCCGAGCATTCAATTTCGTCCTTTTCGCGGATTTGTTTTCAATTTTCTCCAGAATATTCAGAACCGAACATGCTATCCAATTTTTAATTAAATTCCAAAACCTAAATATTACCTATTTTCCTGTAGGAACTCGTAATATCGCAAATACCATATTTTTTCTTTGTATTATCTTTGAATCTTCCTCCATATGTATATAGTTAGGTATTAATGATTTTGAAGGCACGTAGTTTATATTCGGGATTCTGTTTCTGTTCTGACTAAACAGCACAGTGTTCACATGCTGCTGTGCAGACCACATCTTGGAGGAGGCCCCTTTGCAATTCTTTCCCAGAGACCGAGTGTCTTTTTACTTCCCCGTAAACAAAAAAAGTAGCTTTTAGTACCTACCTTTTTTGCACTAGATTGAAATAATCCTACTAATGTTATAAATGTGAAAGTTTGTATTGATGTTTGTTATTCTTTCACGTAAAAACCGTTAAAAGATTTGCCTGAAATTTAGCATACATCATAAAATTTACTACCTGGATTAACACATAAGCTACTTTTATTTATATACCATGCGGGCAAAACCGCGGGAGGCAGCTAGTAATTAAATATAGTAATATTTATCTTTTTTTAAGTGCGGAAAAATCCTTTACGGACCGTCCCGTCGTCTGGGCAGACGACAGGGTGTGTCGGACTCTGATTAAACGTTTACCGACTAAAAAACCGCACCATCAACGCCACAACGGGATTCGTAAAAGCATGCACCACAACCCCGGCGGGCTTCGGTCGACCTCTTATCGCTGCACCCTGGCTAGAAGTGAGGCCTCGCTAGCCTCGCTTCCCCCACACAGCCGCACGGGTGATGAACACCCGCGCCTCCTACTGAGGGCCATTTTCAGGTCGGCCGGCGGACTCCCCTAGTCGCGCCCACCCACTGGCCACGGCTCATGGAGGCTGTTTGCGCCCTCCAGCACTCGATGCGTCTACTGCGGATCAGGAAGAGAGGTGGTGATTTCTCTCTCCCTTTTCTCCGTCTCTTTTGCGCGCATAACTTGCTCGCAGTAAGAGGCGGCGGCATAGGTAATATTTACCTACTTATACCGTATTAGTAAATCGTGTCTGGCCTTCGAATGCGCGCTACAAAGTTACAATTAGCATGCATAACTATAGAAGCTGTGGTAGCCTAGTGGTAGACCAGTGGACAGAGATGTCAATCACCACTGACATTTCGAAAGTTATATGCGTATTAATTACATGATCAAACGGCGAAGGAAAAAGTCGTGAGGAAACCTGCATGCTTGGAAGATATTCCCTGAAGTCTGAAGACTGCCAACCCGCAGTAGTTTAGCGTGGTGGACTATGAGCCTATTCCCTCTCAAATGAGAGGAGACCCGTGCCGAATAATGGATTGATGATGAACTATAGAAGTATGTAAATAATTATAAGCATATATAATTGTGCAACTGGACTGATAGCTTGAAGTACGTAGATTGACTAAGAATCTCATATTCATCGTGTCAGTAATGAATTACCAGTATAGCGCGTTTCTCAATCGTTTATATATGTAGGTATACGTACGTAAGTGATCTAGGCAATAATGTCGTAGGAGGCAACTAACTGGCTATTCTATTAATTGCATCCATAACACGTACGTGGGTAGGTAGTAGCTGCCAATGTAATGCCAATAGACCCAAGTGATAAACGTATGTATGTCGGTATCATGTCTCGTCAGAAACGAATCCTTTAAAATTCTTTAGTTAAATCAGCAATAGTATTTAAATACATACATGGGTGTTTGTATATGTAAGAGTTTCTGTTTGAAAACACAACCACGATAATATAGAAAAATCTTGTGTGGAACAACGTTTTATCTTAAAGGAGGCAAAGAAAGTGGATGAGGGAAACTGAATATAAAGAAGAAAAGTTATTTTCCACACAATTATTTCAGCAAATAATTAGGCACGTAGAATATTATATCATAGGTAGTTAGTTCCTTATTTGCGTATATATTTTTTTAATGTTATACCATATGATAGCACAGGTTTAGTTTAAACGAAATTAGCCCAATTATTATTTTTTATTGCTTATTTTATCGACTCATCCTGTTTACACTGTATTTAATCAACACAACTAAACAGATAAATTAAAAATGATATGGATTGACCTTGTATACAGGTTAAAACGTGACTGAAATTGAATAAAACTGCTAGTTTCTGTAAAACGCACCTTTACAGAAACTAGCAGTTTTATTCAATTTCAGTGCAGTTTACATAATATAACATGTAATAAAACGTAGTTATAAATAACATGTTATTAATTTTTACAACAATGTTATATAACTTATGTGAATAGGTACGAAAACGACACTTTAATTGTTGCATAACATTGTTATACAGCATTGTTATTTTGATATGGAAGTGTTATAAAACAACAGTTACATAACATGTTACTAAATCTGTTTGCACTTTTATATATTCAAGCAGCATTTAAATGTTGGAGTTGTATGTGACGTTTTTGCGAATAAATAACATTAAGCGTGCCGTCTGAGAGCTATTGATTTATTGCATAGATAAAATTATTATTATGCAGGTTTTTTGCTTTGCGATCTAAAAATAGAAGATGTAGTCGCTGTATAAAATAGAAAACAGTAAACGAATATAGTATAACTTCGCAGAGGTTTTTTTAACTTCAATCTCTACATGAATTTGGTACGTGAGTGCCTCGGGCTATGCTTACCTCGTAAAACTTGTACCGTGTAGAATACATACATTTTATTTTATGCAACTATCCTGAACACAGGGGTGAACTTTTAAGAAAAATGTATGGTGTTTTCTTTTCACATCATCTGATGCATCGTAGTAGCTGCAGGCCTCAGAAGATAAACAGCGGGCTGAATATATTGTATACATGTTTTTTTATCGTTGGCGTTTTGTTATGTCTTCATGGTTTGTTTCAAATTTCGGCCTACGTAAAGTAAATGTTATAGACACAAGGAAAACAGTCAGTTTTGAGAGAAAATCACTTGCTAGAAAAAAGTAACCTACGTTCAAAAGATGTAGTTAAATATCCACATTAATAGGTGACATAAGAATTATAATATTCCAACCTTATTACATCATTTTATCACTATTCATTCCAAAGTTTGCAACGAAATAGTTTGAACCAATTGCCTGCCTACAAAAATTTTGGCAGAGGACTATCTAATAGCGTGCACGGAAAAAGAATGACGGATTGTCTTCGAAATTGGTAGGGTACGATGACCTTGGCGGTTCGATTTTCTATAAATAGGCTGATAGAGGAGAATTTATGAGTGAAACTAGTGATTCTTTTCAGTGTGTGCTTTGATCATATATAATATCGGAGGTTAGCCGGCGCGTCGCCGTCGCGTCGTCGCCTCGACCCGCAGTTTATCGACCCCAAAATGTAGGATAACGACGTTTGTTACGACCACTCTGCGTCAGCCTTAACGTTGTTCTGTACTGCAATGGATGCGTTTAAAATAATTGCTCGTTCATTTGTTACTTAACAATGTTACTCGATCGTTACTGTACACTGCGGCAGTCCTCTCTTAACACTTACATGCACTTATGTGCATAGAGCTCTACATTTATGTATTTCATAACACGTGACTGTACTAAGCTGTGCTATGAATATAGTAGTTAATCCGAGTGCAATTGCGCTCTGAGTTCATTTCAACCATCAGGCTTCAGAATTCGTTTATACCGTATTGCTTGCCGGAATGATTTGTCTTCAGCTTTTTTATAGACATTCATTCCAGTCAAGTTAAAGTTTAAGTAGACTATGGCAGTCTGTTTTATATAATTTATTGTTATCTACCGATCTCTTGAGATTCATCACAACATGCACAAATATTAAATAATACTAAATACATTAAATAATATACTAATATATTTATAAATCTAAATATTTGTTAAAACTAACAAAAAACTGAAAATTTGTCAACGGTAAAAAAATTACCTCTTATCAACAGTAAAGATTCTTTCCTCAGATTTTAAAAGCGATCAACCGGTAATTAGATAAATTCAATATAGCGGCTTTAATTTTAGCTACACTACAAATGTGTGTTGGCTACACATAATATGGAGCCTACGATATATTAAAAGTACTTGAAAAAATATTATTTACTGTATAGTCATTATACATTTTGATAATTTTTTATCATTAAACGATGGAAGGATACCACTGAGACTATTGGCGGCGCTTGACTAGATTTCAAATAAATGCACTGCAGAGTTTTTTATATACATAGGTACTATAATTTACAGATAAAAAATCCGGAGGAAGGAGAAAATTATCATTAAAAATCTCCTCTTTTGATAATAGTATAAGCTTACGTTCGGCATTGTTATCGTTGTGATCTTCGATATTTAAAATCCTTTTCTACTATTCGACTCGCTATAATATTTGTAGGTACATTACGTGACTCGGAAAGCAATAATGAAGAAAAAAAATATAAGTAAATTGTTTGTAGATGAATAGCGATAACACTGTACAACAGAAAAGCATGTAGGAAAAGCTTGCGAATTAATATAGAAAAATAATAAATATATAAAAATATATAATCTCTTTGATCGAAATGAAAACATTGTAAAGTAACAAGAATATCAAATCAGTATCAAAGAAATAACAAAACATTCCTTAAAAATATAAAATATTTAATTCATCGAATGAGTAAGAGAATTAGTTTTTGTCGGTTAGCAGCATGGCAATTTTTATGATAATGTAGATATTTTTGATGCACAAAAACGCCACGTATACAGATTTATTAAAAGTATGGAAGGACATAAAGTATTAGTAAACTTATTCTCAAAGACTGTTGTTAAAAGAAATACGGTAAGAGAACTGTATTTTTATAGGTTTACCCTTTGATCACACGATCGAGCCAGCTTCAAGGGAAAACACGATTCATTGTCAGGGGATTTGTAATGCGGCACAAAGTATAACCAAATCATAGTAGCTCCAACCTACTTCCACTATGAATAAAATGCACTTTTGTATCGTAGCAAACAAGGATTTGTATTTCTAGTAGATCGTACCCGTGAGACTGCAAAGGAGAACAAATGATTTGTTACCCGCAACACAAAAACTTTGTGCTGTAAATAGATAATGCATACATTAAATTTTATGGAATACCTTTACGTGAACAGGTGCAGTTTATAACTATCGTTTTTTTACGTGTAATTAATCAATCAATAATAATTATAAAAAAATATGTTGAGCTATAAAATAAATTGTAAGAGTTAAGGAATTTCCAATAAGTAATAAGGAGTAGCAGAAGATTGCTTATGGCAAAAAAATCAATATAATGATCATAGATTCTTACCAAAAATTAAATACATGAGGCTAAAAATAATTTGTCAATTATTTTTCAGACTAACTGACTAATATTCTAAAGGTCCTTAACTTTGACTATGATTGCGAAAATCTTCGCTAAAATAAAATTAGACCTGTTGATCTTCAGCTAAAAAAGTGCTACACGAAAAGTTAATTTTCATACTTATTGGGATTTTTTTGCTGGCTGTCAACGGATTCGTGTCACGTTCACTCCATTAGCTGATTTACCATGGGAAGTGGTTACAAAATAGACTTCCATAAAATATTAATATTGATACTTTTAAAGAAGACTTGCTCTACTTATGCTTTAATATTTTTATTAAACCCTACATCTAGATTTTCCGCATTGGGTTTTTTTTTTTTTGTTTTGAACGTATACCCTTGACGTATAAATTGTAAACGGTATATTCATCTTTTCAAATTATCTTTGACAGCTTTATTTATAAGTTTTTGGCTAAATTGGCTTTATACGGAAGAAATAATAAAGCGGTTATATGTGCCAAATATTTGTCCATTAAAATAAAAACGTGTGTCTCAATTAACACCACTGTTTTAGCTAATTACACGTACATACATGTACCATATTTATTCATCAAGACTTTTTCTACTGACAGAGGTAAGCCGGCAAAAGATTTTTTTTGAAAATATTCTGGTCACGTGACACCGGGTCCGTTTGTAGTTAATTCAGTGCGACCCGCTCGTGTATGTAATCGAACTGGGGACTTTACGAGTGTACGGCTCAGCTCGGACGTGTCCGTACCCGTTTATTATGACTTCCTATAAGCAAACATAGTTATTTAGAACTTTGTTAATCTCCACGCTGTATATTTTATACGTTTCTTTATTATTCTTCCCCGTATATATCACTTATTGCGTATTTGGTTTGGTGCGGCTGCTAATTTGTAGATTTAGGGATGGTATTGTCCGACCGTTTTGTGAGATGTGAGAGTGGAAAGTTGATAAATAGAAGATAATTAATTACCTAGTTACTAACTCTATTGTTATTCTGCAAATATATAATGTACATACTATATTTTACTTATTAACACCCATCCACGTTATACTAGACTGTGTTTAAGTGAAGTCCTGATGACAGAATAAGCTGCGCTTGCTGTGGTCAGTATTCAGGATGGGTGACCATTCATCACGCATCAAGACCCCATCGTACGAGAGCACTTTATTCGGTCTTGGTTCTTTTAAGCATATGTTCTTTTAATCAGAAACCCAAAAGCCCTGACTACTAGTTAACCCTTTATATAGGATTGGTAGAAATAGGAGGAGTAAATACTCACGTCTCGTTAGTTACTTCTGAAAAAATAATATTGTAATTGGCAAATGCGGGGAGTCTGCAGATCCGTTAGTCTGACTCTAATTGAAATAGTATAAATAGGAGCATAGAGTTGGACATGTTTTGATGTAGGCGGGCGAGTTTAATAATAATTTTATGTGTCGACTGCGCCGAACTTACTCCTAGGTATCTCACGGCATGTTCCGTTCTGTATGAAAGTTGGTAAATCAGCAAGAAAATGCAGATTGAAGGAAAGCTATTTCCAACAAAACGCTCGGCATCGGCTCAGAAATTGGTTCCTCTTGCCGCTCCGCTGCCCGAACAAACTTGCTACGCTAAAACCCTATTTTTATTATTTCGTTCGCCTACATCTTGTTTTATTATCGATGTTTGTTTTTAATCTCCATTGCAATTTTGTTGAAATGTAAACAATATTTTTGTTGTATTGTATTTCACTTTGTTTTATGATAGCGCAGCATTAATGTATTAAAGCCTATCAAACGCTCAGCTAACTTGTTGTTAATTGCGTCACTGCATGAATGTTTGATGGTATTGTATGGTACATTTTTTAAATAAAATAATCATTTAAAAATAAAACAAAGTCATGGACATTTCATCGTAATAGTGCTAGAAAATATACCTACAAGCCTGTATCTATAAGCCTGATCATTGAGTTTGTTTTTGTGTTGATTCTCGTAACATCATTTCACCTTTAATTGTAAAAATACTTTATTATATTTAGGCACATATTATAGATATATTCAGACGATCTGTTTAAACAATTTGTATCACTTTGATCAGACTAAGATTAGTCCGTCAAGTGGCTTATAGATAACTAGTACCTATTGTCAATCTTATAATTACGCTTAAATATAGGTTCAATTATCGGTCCATTATTTGTAAGCCAAATCGTAATTGATAGCTGGGCGCTTTAAAAAGTACTTAAGATTTTATTTCCATTATATCATTATATATTAAGTCCATTATATGTAGCTATATACGGGACATAGCTACATATAATGGACTATATTAATAACCTAATTAGTATCAATATAAACCTATTAACTAAAGATTTAGTAAGCGTAGACACCTTTTACTTATAATACATTGTTTTATTTGATTTTTTTTTCTGTCTTTTTTATGTTCTATTCAGTTTTTTGTCAATTCAATTTTCATTAACATTTTCTATGATATGTCTCAATAAATTAGGTATATAACAATTTGCATAGGTATATATATGTATGTATTCGCAGTCTCCAGCAGTTCCGTTGGCGGTTAGTGGGATGAGCTAACCGAAGAATACACGTGTATATCCTGCGATCGATTAAGAATTACATATATATTATAAAATAGTAAAATATTTCACAAAAACAAATATAGCTTTTTATGTCTAAGCATAAAAAAACAATAAAAAGAAAACAAAATAGTAGTAGTACCTATATACTTAATAATTGTATGTGTGCCGTCACCTACCTATCACTTATTTTCTGAGAAGAGAGATGTATATAATATTAATAATTTCAATGTTTCATGTTTATTTTAATATAATCTACCTACACAAACATTTGTGTACTTAATTTGTCAAAGCAATAATATGTTTTTGGATTATGCAGTAGTTTTATCGTAAAAAGTATAATAGTAACAGTATAATAATAACAGTTATCAATTACTAAATGTAGATTAATCACAAAAATCCCGTGATTACTTATGTTATTTTTAATTTCAAAGATACGTAGTGTGCTAATTTAATACCAGACCACATGCAGAACTCACGAGTTCTAACATTATCTACAGTGCAAAGTAATGCTTAAGAATATTGAATTTAAAATATATAGCACTGCATGAAGCTATATACATCAGTCAAGCACAAATAATTCATTCAT
This sequence comes from Craniophora ligustri, assembly GCA_905163465.1. NCBI lineage: Eukaryota > Metazoa > Arthropoda > Insecta > Lepidoptera > Noctuidae > Craniophora > Craniophora ligustri. Next base: position 6,961,394 of record LR990965.1, on the reverse strand, counting down.
ATTTGGCTTAAGGAAAATGAAAAATAAAATTGTCCCAACTCAATTCCACCGTTTCCCTTGGAACAGATGAAAACCTTATCTCCCGCCTTTATTATTTTCCAAGTCCGTCCGCAATATTATGCGAGACGGCACGGCAGATGGATCAGAAAACATAAATCTGACGTCTAAACATGTTTGCGCTGAAAACGCTTAGATAACAACTTGAAGCGGATTTTTTTGGCCCTCGTACTCGTATCGCGATAAACAAGATACATCTTCATCCGATTGTTTGAGATCACTAACCTTTTTTACTATAGTTCGTTGTTGCAAAATTCATAAAAAAGTTATTTTTAGTTAACATGACATGTGATCATTACATCCTTGTACAAAATCATGAAGCTATAAAATATTGTATTTGCTTTTACAGGAAACCGCTCATACCACAAAAGGATAGGTCTGTTCGTAAAAATAAAAGAACCTCAATGCTTGGTCCTCGTAAAACCTAAAGCGTGATAAATATAATAAGCGGTATGTTTCGTCACCTCCCCCACATACAAATTTATTAGCTTTCACGGTTATCACGGCGAACCTCTCACTCAGTGGGCTCTTGTGAAATTGTCCGCATTCCATCCCCGTGCCGCGCATAGTTCGCCGCACTTCCGCCGGCGACAGAGCAATCCTGCCATAGATGTTGGAAACACACAGCTATGCATCCATTTTTGAACTTATTTCTTTTATTGGCTCGCTCTACAATTGGCTTTATTCTTTACTCGTCTTATTGCGAGCAGTTTGGATTCATGAATTGTTTGGATACGCACGACATAGCGCTCGTGCTATCAATAATTCATGTTCATTATCTTTATTGAGCGCCATGACCATACTATTTTCGTCTTTTCTGGGGCAGATATTTAATTTAGGATTACTTTATCGTATCTGTGATAGTATTATCATAATGAAGTCGTACAATCTTGAAGAGATAACACGACAGAGAAACAACTTATGTTTATACAAAGGGATGGCAATAAGCGTTTGGATACAAATCGCAGCTCTGCGATACTGTTCCTTTGCAAATTTCCAAAGAATCAACGCCCCATCCACGCAATGGGTACTGAGTAGTAACATTCTGAATTCATGAATGTTTTATTGCGGAGGCGACGCGGAGTTAGCGAGAAAAATGCGACGCCATTCATTCACGCTCGTCACGGACACTAACTGCGTGTTCTGTGTTGTTTGGATTTAGTGCAAAAAAATGCGAGCTTCCCCACAATGACGTGTAATGCAATCTCTTCAGTCATTGATATATGACAGTTTGAAAGAGGGCTTTGCTGGGCGATTTCAGTTGCAAGATACTTTCAAAGTTTGGAATGAATCATACGTAAAAGCATCTGATTCAAGAATACGTCCTTTTATACCAAGCTTTATAAGTGACAAGTTTTGTACCATCCATTACATAAATATTTATATTACAATATAAATAATAAATAAATAAATAAATATTCAGGGACATTTTACACAGCACCATCTAGTCCCAAACTAAGCAGAGCTTGTACTATGGGTACTAGACAATGGATATAATACTTATATACTTTTTTTTTGTAAATACATACTTATAATACATAGGAAACACCCAGACGAACACAAACACTTATATTCATCACATAAATATTTGTGTCCCGTGGGAATCGAACCCACGGCCTCGTGATCAGCAGTCCGGTACTCGAACCACTAGACCACATAGGTCGCCTATTATATATAAGAGAGGTTTCTCACTAAAACGTTGAGATAGAAATAAAACCCAACAAAAAGAACGGAACAAAAAATAAAGGCTATACAAGCGCAATAAAATATATTTTCCGTCCATAGTTTTATTATAGTCGTCACCCAAACACTAATTTTGTATCTACTTATAGATACGGGTCTTAGGCCTTCATGAAATGGAGCCAGACGGAGAGGCACCATTCGATTGCGTAACGCTACTCGGAGTTCCAAACACCCATGTAGGACAACAAACCCATAACTAGCCGTTTCTGTACTTATTACCAATATGTCTGCCAAATGTACGTTTTTAAAGAATACATGATAACACTTTTGCCAAACAAGATGTTTTTACGTTACTATAAATAAAGACTGATGTAACAGTGGGATTTTGGCCACAGTCCATATTTGTCTCATTTCTTTTATGTGTACAAGAAATATTTAAAGTCAAGAAAGCTTTAATACGATTGTAGCTTATTCTGAAATTATTATTAAAAATCTTCATCTAAGACTTAGAAATTGAACAACATTTAATTAAAAACAAACACAAAAACAGACATTTAATTTCAAAGATAAAACAAACCATTCTATTATTATTTTATATTTTGAGACTCTTTTAAAACATAAATGAATTCAGCACTTGATAGCTGAACTTAATTACTTACTTCCTTTTACCAGTTTTTTAAATTAGTGTGTCTTACGTAAAAAACGCAGGAACAAGAATAAATTAATTTAAGTTGCCAAAGGTGAGCTATTAGTATCTCACTTTAATTACAATTTCGATTTGGCCGTGTAGCTCTTTTCGACTTAGTTAAAACTAAACATTGTACAAAAATAAAACAATGTCGCTGTTTTATTTAATTTTGTATCAAAACTTGAACTCGCGATTATTAATTTGTAAAAGATATAAAATTTATATTCATTTGGACCCAGCGAACAAATTTGAATAGAATTATATTAAATTCATTTTTTCAAATGAAAACTGAAAACGTTCCTGAGAAAACTCAATTTGGTGATTGACCAATAAACCTTAGAAGTGATACGAATTCCTGAATTGATTGAATTTAAAACGTTAGCATTCCGATCACAAAGTGAGCTTGTTTGTTCGTGAAAGCGAGTAAAGTGGACAAATGCAGAAAACATAACGAAGGAGGTTCGACTCGGTCCGCCGGCACACTTGGCTGGCCTCCAGGGCCAAGATTTAAATGCGCTATTTATTGAGACTACTAAGATACTATTTATTTTGACCTCATTACTTAAATTACTGCCGCTTCATTTTCAGACAACATATTTCATAAATATACTTGACTGTAACTTCACACACGTTAATTAATTTTGTAATAACATTCATTACAATCCCTTTTAAAATTAGGTAAATAAATTTTGGATTTATGAATTGAATTTTGAATTTATCAACGTTAAGTTTTCAAAATTATACAAAATTCAAATAAACTATTAGTACCTTACTATTAAGTAAAACTTACTAAACTTAAATATGCAAATTAGTTATTTGACACCGGTATGGTATTGAGTTCGTCTTGCTCCGTATAGGGCCCCCTAAAGCTTGCCACACTTTATTATTATGAATCGTGGTGGTCTAAGTAGCACCAGCCATTTTCCGAATATAGTCCGCCTCTCCGAGGGGGGAGACTGCCCCTTTCATTCTTTTATATTGTCTCGGCCACCGTTCGGGTTCATCCTTAGCTCAATTTCCCTCCCCTCATCATAAACATGACCTGATGAGCTGTGACCCACCTCTACTTTAGTTTCCTTATGCATTACGTTATTTTTAAATTGAGGTTTGATGTCGGTAATGTTTCCAGTTTAGTCCTGTCTGAGATGTATGAGAATGTAAAATACATACATGAGTGAAATATTGTTTTAGAAGCTTTAAGTGGTACCTCAGAATTCCCATAAGGGACTCATGCTTTTCATACATGATGTTTATTTTATGTTGTTGCTTTTCGATTTCTTATATCCCCAGAAAGTAAAATTAGATCTGCTCCAAACACCGATGATTTACTTAAATTTCGTTAACGACACCCAAATATATGGAACATTTAATACTGTAGTACTTTAATACGAACAATGTTAGAATAAAGTACTTTAGAAGTTCAAATAGATCGCTTTATAATTTGGAGGGTTGGTTATTTAGCGGAAGCTATTAAGAATAGCCATACCCGTAGACAATGTCGATGAGATTATTATGAGGCGAGTAGCGATCGGCGCTCAGGGATCGCATTAACTTCGGAAAGAGTCAATAACGCCGGCTATTAAACTTTATAGACTACTTAAATTATTTTAACACCGTTATGTTAACAACACTAACAAATTTCTTTATAAGGAATATCGTTTGCGGTATACTCGTTCCCATCGCGAACTTCGCCCATAACATCAAACGTGCCAATATTTTACGCACCTCAACGATTTTTTCTTGTAAAAATCTTAAAGTTATGTTTTTCTACCTTAATGCAAATTTTATATGGCTTATAAATTATGGGAAACAAAATCAAACCGGCACGCAATATTTCTACAAAACTAAGTTTGAATTAAAATAACTCCATTTAACGTATGTTAATTGGAAATATTCTGTGTTAGGTACCTAATAAAGAATAATACCTGTTCAGTTGTTGTTGGCTTTTGGACTAACAAATATCCAAAACTATTTTTGCATTTATAATATAAAAAATAATAAATTATTGGATCAATATGACATATTCATCACATAACGATATATCGTGTGATACCAGCTAATAAATTCAATGATACTGTAATCCACATAGCAGTCATTTGCAAAACAATACAATTGCTTTTCAAGTTTTGTCTTCCATTTATGTGAGCACAAACCGCCTCCACACTCCGGCTATTACTACCGCTACCACTTCAATTAATGAAATAATAAACCATAATGACAAAAAAGTATGTAGGTATAACACTCGAATTGAAGAAAATAAAACTTTAAAAAAAACCGGCCAAGTGCGAGTCAGACTCGCGCACGAAGGGTTCCGTACAATATTAGGCAAAAAAATGCGTTTTTTGTATGGGTGCCTTAAATATTTATCTTAATTTGGTTTTAGTATTTGTTGTTATACCGGAAATAATTATATATTTTATACTTTACTCAGCCTTACATATTAATGTCATGAAAAGGTACGGCTAAATACCAATATATGATACGAAGTGTCTGCTTTCACAGACATTTGCAACCCAAATGTAGAATATCGATATTTTGTAACAAACTCTTTAACAGAATTTTGGATTTCTGACTACCATCAACGATTGAAATTTTTATTTATTCATTTGGCAGGATGAGACCTCAGCTGTAGTATTTTTCGAAGTTTGAAGATGTTTCTTATCAGGAATGGTCATCCAATCATACATTAATGATGATAATTTTATTGAGCCCTTCGTACTATATGGGATCTACAAGCTGTAATAATAAGTCACGGTATAGTATAATATGATCACATCGTACTCCCAAGAACGCAAACAGAGTTCGGAGCTAAAAGGCACCCACGGTAATCACATATTGGGTTGGCAGATTTCAATAGTAAAATGTTACAAGGTTCCCTTTGTTGACGTTTACAGCTTCGTAAATAGCTTATTCCTTGTATGTTTTGCTAACATTCGTATCGAACATGAAAACAAAACTATAAATGCACAAAATGTATGAGATATTTTATTAGATTACGTTATGAAAATGTTGATACAAAATGAAATGCTCTGACGTAAAGCACAACCTGATACAACTTAATTTGATTGAAATAAAACAATAAACAAACGGAGGGAACTATATATTTTTTAAATTTAACTTGACATCAAGTACCAATTGATGGGATTCGCACAAAATAGTCAGTTGAACCAACGTGGTTAATCGGATTTCGAGCTGCAATCGCTTTTATTAATGCAACGGACAGAGCTATAAGCCGTCAGCAACGGTCCCTGATAGCTGCATAGCGTAATTACCTACCGCAAAATTCTGTAAATAATTCAGATTAAACTTCCGTTATCCAAGATTTGATCTGAGATAAGAGTTTAAGATCTGATTAAGATGTTCTCCGTTTAAAACACGAATTTTCGAGCTTCGCTATATTGTTACCGGTTTTGTACCTAGTAGTGCTAGCGGCGTCTATTGTACGAGAAACCCTTAGTTTTCCGGGGTAAAAGCTATCTCTATCGGTTGATCCCGGGTACAGAGTGCCTATGTACTGAATTTCGTGCAAATTCGTTTTGCCGTTTCAGCGCTGAAGCATCCTAAACAGTAAGTATAACCTAAACTTTTTTGTTTCTAGAATGACTGTAATAAGCCTAAGTTAACGCTTTTCTATTGAAGAAATTGTAAGTAGGATTTTTTTTTATAGGCAATATCGCTATATAGTAGTAGAGCTCAAATTTTTACCTTTATGTATAAATATTTTCTCCATTATAGGTTCTGGATTAAGCCTACTTCATTTTTTTTTTTCCTCCTACCTACCTAAAGCCAATGGCTTTAGGTAGGTAGGAGGAAAAAAAAATAATTTCAATTCCAGCCATTTATTAAAAAAATAAACAGTTAATATAAACACGCACGTTTGCGAAAAAACAAACACAATAAAATTATACTGTGTTTTTTGTCCCATCCCCGGACAAAAAATGCAACTGAAAGATTTGCCGAGGTACCCAGTTTATCAGTATGTTATAGGACCCGTATAGGAACAAGCCTGTTCCCCCCCCATTACCTATCTATAAATGACACCCAAACAGAATATTATAATAATTTATCAATGAATCTAGACGCCTCAAAAAGTGATAGAGACAGCTTTTATATTTTTCGTAACTACCTACGTAAATAATTCGATGAAAAAAATATTCTAAGAGATGTTAATAAATTACTTTTCATTTACCTCTCCGAACCAAAGAATACAGTATAAAATGTAACTGAAGAAGGAAGATAATTCTGACAGACTGCCACCATTTCAATAACGTTGACTCGCCGCCGACCAACACTAAAAGTCTCTTTGAATAACGAAGGGGAACCTTTATGCAAAAGGGGGTATGAAAGGAAAACCATTTTTTAAATGATGGGCTGGTCTATCTTGAATATGCAGAGACTGTCGCATCATTCAACATCATTAGACTGAGAAATAGGAGCGGGGCTTGAATATGAGTTCTGATGTTTACGATATAGGCGCTGGGATCGAAAATTATTCTGACCCTGTTCCCGTCGCGGGCATAAATCTAAAGCGGTAGACAAAGGCGTATCGTGAAGTAGCTTAGTTATTCCAACAGCAAAATTAAGATTCAACAGCGATGATAGAATATGGGTAGCCTATCACTATACATTTTTAAAAAACAGGTTTATTTTATCCGGTCCATTAACTCAATGGAGAACTCGGCATCATCGAATGTTCATCACCATTTAGTTTAATTGCACCTTCTTCATTTAAAATAATGTTGGTTGAGCCGTTTCAAATAAAGTAGCGCGCAATAAAATCAAGTGGGCCGAGTTGGTTGCTGGTCGGATATCTGACACGGAACTAATTCCCACTATATTTTAATCCAGCAAAATACAAAGGAGCCCAATTTGCATAAACCTCGACTGTTTGTTTCATGCGAGGACTGTATCCGCTTTGCTGTGGACTATTTTGTACTCAATTTATCTGTTTGCACGCTACAGCGTGATTGTAAATATTATACCTATGATTTTCATCGTGATTCCAGTGTTTGATATTCAGTATTCTGTTGCAATTTTACAACTCATTAGTTACGTGTATGTGATGTTCGACTATCAAACACAAAATTTGAAATGTTCATTATTGTTTGGTCATTGTGTGTCTCTAAATTCATTCACTCATAGCAATACGTTCTTCATATAGAGATTCCTGGCAAAAGTAATTTTATTTGTAAATGGATAGTTTACTGTTAGGAATTAATTTATATAGTGTGTTAGGATTTAGATGATTCATCATCATCACCCTGCATTTGTCTAGACGTAAAAAGAACTTTTTACATAATTCGAAACATGCGAATTCAAGCGTCAGACGCGGTTTTTAGTTAGTCATGTAGGTACTCGCACCGATTTTATTTTCTTCTGCTTATGTGTTCCACCCCCATTACCAAAATCGTTCGCATTTTTCTAAAAAAAGGTTTAATAAATTTTATACTTACGTATTTATTATAGCAAAATTTTAGCTCGCAACCACCCAGCGAAAATCACGAGACGCAAATAGCGTAGTAAGTCAGTCCAAGTAACTAACTAGAGCAACTTCTACTATCAAGTATGGCGAGTGAATTACTAAACGTAACCGATGCTCTTAAGACGATGGGCGAACCTTACAACTTACCAACGTGCAGCTTATTATACTTTAAATCCTTTTAATATATTTATAGAAGAACTTGGTCTTTTATCAATATAAATATATGAAACTTGACAGTTGAATATTTCGTATTTTGAGGTAAATTGCAAAAAGGTGGTTTATGGATATTAAAAAAATATACTCTGTGTTTATAAAATGTAGATAATATCAAAGCCAACTTTCTTGATTATGGCAGTTTTCTTATCATAAAAACGGTCAAGTCCTATACCTACTAGAATTTAATGTATGGTACTAGTTTTATACGGTAAGGATAATATGTATAATAGATGATATCCACTACTACCAAACCTATTGCGTAATAATAATAAAATAATCGTATAAAACTTTTCACTGCTAGTTCTTTGCTAAAAAAATATTATAAACGTCATAAAGATTCTTTATTGTACAAAACTACTATACACTAACTCACTCACCAACACTTAACGCGCTATTAAAAGAGATTCTGCACGTGAGGAATCCCGGAGCGTTTGTGAATATTCATAATTCTGTTCGGCAAACTTGGCAAAACTTGCACACCAAACTTTTAGCTAGACTTGTTCCGTTATATCACTCATGGACGACTAAAATAACCGTTTCTAGAATACAGGAACGTATCCAAAGTTTCGTCAACTTCAAAAGTTATGTTTCTTTTATTTCAGTCAAATTGATATTCCATGCCGAATCATAAATAATGCACGGAGAAACTTTTCTTGTTCCGTTAGTGAAATTTCTTGAGTTTCAAATAACGGAAGATTAGAGCCCAACACGTGCCGTACACGTACGATTCCTCGGTAGGTGTAGTTTGTATGAAACCTGAGTGAAATATTTCTCGTCATACGGACTTGCAATACCGTAGGAACAGTCGGAGCGCATCGATAATTGGAAATCGCATACGCCGTGTTCGTCTTCGGTATTATTTCAATTTCAGATACAAATTGTTTTCAAGAATGTTTCATAACGTAGGTTGTACGAGTTTGCAAAAAGATGACCGTAATATTCGGACGATTTATTGGACTAAAATAAGAACTGATTTTATTTAAGAGAAGTATGAAGCTAGCAATTAAAGATCACGTTTCGAATAAAGTTTATGGCTAAACTTTAAATCACGAAGTCGTGCAACTAGCGGGAAACGTTTAAAAGTGCGAGAAGATGTGAGCGTTTACGACATTCATTGAATGTATTCGCATATTGCAGGAAATTGATTTTCCTATTTCATATCCGAATGTGAATAAAAAGTGCTAGACCGTTTTGTCCGTTTATCGAACTTTTAGAACGATCATCCTAACTGGTAGGTACCTCGTAAATCCTAATAAATTGTCTAGATGTGGTAACGAGTTCAGTGCGGTGCAGTCTCTGCGGATACGTATTTTATTAGATTTACTGAAACGTTCCTTTGCACCAAATCATTATTTATTGCCATTTAGTTTATCTGTATAGCTGGATACAAAATACTCAAAAACATATATAACGGCTACCAGTTCGCACTGCCCAGACTCGGCGTTATAGTCCATTTTATATAGAAAGATCAGATGTCTGACCTCTTATTTTAAGAATAAGAAACTTCTGCAAAAGCGTGAGTTAACAAGGTTCTTTATTTGTGAGTGATGGGGCTTAGTTTATAACTTGAATCATAAATAAATAATAAGCGAATATCATTCAAATTCGACGCGATATTACTACGTGAGAAAAGGACATTGCTTAAATGATACCAACATGTTGGTCTATTAATATATTCTGAGTTGATCACAGATGAAATAATATTACTCATGAAGGTACTATCTGGGTATTGAATCGTAATATATATTTTTTTTTATGGTGATAAGGGGCAAACGAGTAGCCGGCTCACCTGATGGCAAGTAATCACCGCAGCCTATGGACATTTGCAATACCAGAAGGCTTGCATATGCGTTGCCAACCCCTGCAGGAACCGTTTGGTATTTAAACGTCACTTGTCTGAAATCAGTTTCTACCGTACCGTACCGTAATCTCATCAAAGGCTGTCTCAAAAATAATTCGTGATTAGGATAGTATAGATAGTATAGGTTTTTTTTTACTTCGGCTACAATTAGAGTATCTACATGTCAGTGAGGTATCTAATAACCTGCCTAGTGTCTATAACACTAGCAAACATTATAGAGTAAGATCCCAGGGCCGCCAGACGTCACGTATTTTCTGACGAACCAAATGTGGATTATTAAGTAGTATGTACTAAGAACGCATGCCTACCAGCTATCTTGCCTAGTGGACCAATTTTCAGGTATCAGGTAATCAAGGTACATACAAATATTACTTACCTCACGTAAATTCTCCAAGCTGATTTTTACGTATATTTTAGGCAATATCCTTAAACATCAGTCGCGAATACTCTTGAATTTCAGTGTTACTACACTAAACTCAGGGCTCTGCAAGATAGACACAAAAAACAAGTAACAATCGCAGTCGTCATCAACCCAATTATTATCCTACTAGATTTAGATTAAGCTATAGTCCACCACGCTAACGTAGATTAGTAGACATACATGCCATCGAGAATGAATTGCGTGAATATTATCTCATGCAGGTTTCCTCACGATGTTTTTTTTTCACGAGGACCGCTTAAATATGATAAGTAGTAGAAACATCTACGTAACTTCATGAAGTCAGTGGTTAGCCTTCAGATTGAAAATCTTTGATTTCACAATCAAGCTACAATATAACACAAAAAAAATATTACGACTATGCGATTGATAGTTGTATATGATGTAAAATTGTGTATTTTGTATAGTTTGTGTTGGTATAATGTAAATGCGTACCAAATTGTAAATAGTACTTTTATTTAATGGATGGTACAAATTAGGCAAGTTAAATTTAGCAGAAATTAGCAAATGATATAGAACGGCAAATTTTCGAACACATACAAATAGACCGCAAATTGATCACAATTTTAGTTTGAATACGTTAAACAACCGTTAACAAGTTTATTGAGTGTAAATTGAAAATGATTGTAAACAGAGACAATAAGTTCCTGGTGTGGATCGTTGGCAATTTTATGAATAAGGTTACTGCGGAGCGAACGCTATAAACAAACAACCTTTTAGTAGCAATCAATACAATGAACTAACTACCTACGTTACTAGAGTTAAACGAAAATTTTAAATACCTCGTTTTTCTAAAACTACCTAACATACATTTGAAAAGATGACCGTATAATTATAGATATTGCTACAATTTGATTAATATTTATGAAAAAAACATAATTTTTATTTAAGTACCTAAACTATAGGTAATTGCACGGGCAATAAAGAAAATCATAGAAGAAATAGATAATTAAATGTAGATAAAATCCCGCAGCTAGAACGCTAAAATTTCCATCCAAACCAAAGGTTTGCTCTCTAAGTTTAAGGCCGTACGTTTATCAGTCACCATCGAGTGATTGCGGCAATTATTCAAGTCTAATTCCTTCCACCCCACAAGCTTTACTCGGTACAGGTTCACATTTGACGTTTACTGGATCCCTTAGGCCTTGCACAAACAACCCGTTTTTAATTGATCATCGGCTTGTGTCTTTCCACTGTTAGTTGATGGTACTTTATCGCTGATGCAATGCTTAGTATTTTTACAATTATGTATATTGGTCATGCCTATATTGATTGCCCTAATACCAGTAGCCAGTCTCACAATTACCTAGTTGACCTGGTATTTTGTTGTTGTTGTCGACGGCATGGACTATTCGGTGTTATGGCTTTTTGAGTCCCCCGACCCTATTATTGAGTAGCTTGGCCTAGGGATGGAACCTAGGGTTTCAAGTTCAGGAGCTGCGCTGGGCACATGAAAAACTTCGTATAAATTTGTAATATTTAAGGGGTTTGGCAACGCATTTGCAAGCTTCTGGTGTTGCAAATGTCTATGGGCGGCGGTCATCACTTACCAACAGGTGAGCCGCCTGCTCGTTTGCCCCCTTACCATCATAATTTTTTTTTTTATAATTTATAACCTTTCTGTTTGGCTTTAAAACATTTTGTAATGTTATTTCCCGAAACCTTTCGAAAGTATTTCCATGATACATGAGCTAGGTAGAGTAAAACGTGACTAGAAACTGTAGGGCAAAGAAACGGAATCAAATTGAATGTTTCGTATTATTGTTTCACTACTACCCGCTCATGTTTCAGTTGGCTCATGTTCAGTTGGCAACACTGACGAATAGTAAACACGTACATCTAAATGCTGTGCAATTAATTAAAAAAAAACTAGTAATAAAGTCGATAAACTGAGTAAATTTCACTGCAGCTAAATTGTTTGCCACCATAACCTATAAGTGAAAGTTATAATAAGAAGAAAACTTCAAAATCTGGATCTCAAAACACAACAAAACAACTGGTGAGCAACTTTTTAACGAACTCTCATGATTCAAAACAATTAGTTTATGTATTAAACTATTGTTTACTATATAAACAAGCCGTTTATGATTGGCACATCCAATAAGACATTTAGATGCATGACAGATCAAAACTACCAACTTCAAAATATATAATTCGTTCAGAATTATTGACAGATTCTGATATTCTCGGTCTACTGAAAGAAATATACCATAGACAAAATCATAATTATAAGGATTTATTTTAATAAGAGTTTCAATTCACTTCAGTTTGCTCTAAAAATAAAAATAAATGTCTGAAAAATGCGCTGGTTGCATGAGTGCCTTGAAAGGGAGAGGATTGCAATGTTTTCTTTGCAGTCAATGGTATGATTTATTATGCGCAAATATTCCAGATAAGAAGTTTAAATTAATGAATGCCGACGCTAAGGGTGCGTGGAAATGCCCTGATTGTGTTAATAAACAACCAAAACTGGACAATACCAACACGCCAATTCGACCCATCAAGCAATATAGTCCTAATAGATCTAATAATCGTTCTCCCGATGAAAGCACTAACGTAACCATTCGCTCTAAACCACCTCAACTACGTACACCAAATACTGATGAGGATGACACAGTGGTGACTAGTGGTTCTCTCAGAGAATTGATTAGAGAAGAAATTAACCGCGCTATTAAGGATACAATAAAGGATTTGGTCAACGATCAGTACAGTAAAATTAATGAGATAGTTTTGGAATTTAAGCAATCCCTTGCCTTCTTTAATGATAAGTATGAGGAGATGAAGAGCAAACTTGAAGAAAAGTCTGTGCAAATACAAAAACTTGAGAAAGATAATTCTATTTTACATAACTCCCTGAAGGACATCACAAAGCGTATGAACAATTTGGAACAGCATGCTAGGTCAAGTAATATTGAATTACAGTGTATACCCGAACATCGATCTGAGAATTTGGTTAATACTGTACTTCAGCTAAGCAAAGTCATTAACTGTGATATAAGGGATACTGATATTCAATTATGTACAAGAATAGCCAAAAAAGATACGCAGAGCCCACGACCGAGATCGATTCTCATTAAATTCAACAGCACCCGACTAAGAGACACGTTCCTTGCAGCATCTATGCAATTCAACAAAAACAACTCGAAAAATAAACTGAATTCGGCCCATTTAGGCATAGCCACCGATAAACCGGTGCCGATATTTGTCGTAGAGCATTTGTCTCCGGAAAATAAGGCGCTACATGCAGCAACTCGTACTCGTGCCAAAGAACTGGGTTACAAATTCGTGTGGGTCCGCAACGGGAGAATCTTAATGAAAAAAGATGAAACTTCTTCAAGTGTGGTAATAAGCAATTATGAAAGATTGAACGTATTAACATAATAATAAAAAAAAAAAAAACCTCAAGATTATTATTATCAGCATGTTATTTGAATCAACTTTTTAGAATTCAATTATTTTAAATGTTATTACCAAAACACAAGAGGTTTGCGCAGCAACTTGGCTGAGGTGCGTCAACAGATACATAACAGTGAGTACGATGTTTATGTTTTAACTGAGACTTGGCTTTGTGGCGGTATATTTGATTCCGAATTGTTTGACGATAATTTTAGTGTCTATAGAAGGGACCGGGAAACGTCTACTCTAAGTAACCACAAAAAAACCGGTGGTGGCGTCCTTATAGCAGTGTCTAATAAACTCAGTTCATGCCGTAGGACTGAATGGGAGAGTAACTGCGAAGACTTGTGGGTCACAATTGGAATCCGGTCAGGCCCAACTTGTAAGTCGCTAAATATTTGTGCCGCCTACCTTCCTCCACCAGTACGTACAGAGGTTTTAGTGCATTTCATAGAAAACTGTAATTCAGTTTTAGATGCCAATTGTGATAGTTACTCACTGATAATTGGTGACTTCAACTTGGGTTCTGTGGATTGGGTTTATGACAGTAACAATGAATCATATATAGCCTCTACAGGTAACAGCAGTAACTTAAAAAATGTCCTACTAGATTTCATTGCCTTAAACCACTTAAAACAGTTTAACGGGGTAAGAAATTCTCAAAATAAGTTACTTGACTTATTGCTCTCTGATATTAACCTAATAAAGGTTACAGATTGCACTGATCCTATACGTGGAATAGACAAATATCACCCAGCATTAGTATTTGTGCCGATAATTCCTACTGGCGCTAAAAGTGATAATATACCAGTAACTAAACTTAATTATTATAAGGCTGATTACGAAGCAATAAACTTACAACTCAGTAACATTAATTGGTTTAATGAATTTTCATCATGTCAGGATGTCAATGCAATGTTAGAACAGTTTTATGCAATTGTAAAAGATATAATTAAAAATTATGTACCAGAAACTGTATATTCACGCGGGAAATATCCACCCTGGTACACCCATCAACTCAAAAAGATGCTCAATTACAAATTGAAATTGCGTAAAAGTATTAAGAAATACAAAAATCCATTAGACATACTTGAGTTTAGCTATGTAAGGAAGGACTGCCAAATACTAACTCAAAAATGCTATAACAATTATTTAGAAGCCATAGAAACTAAAATAAAAGAACACCCCAAGTTTTTCTGGACACACATAAGAAATTTGCGTAAAAGCAAGAATTCTTATCCCTCCAAAATGATTTTAAATGACACAACTGCATGCGACAGTGTTTCTATCTCAAATTTATTCGCTGAGCAATTTTCGTCGATATTTGATCCTCCTAGTCATGGTTTTATTAATTACAATAATCCAAATGGCTTTTCGATGTCAGTGTCAGACATCAATGAATCTTCCATTTCTGCAGACGTATTACACAAAAATCTGTCTGAACTCGATCTCTCTAAAGGTGCAGGACCGGATAATATATCACCTATATTTTGGTCACGGTGTGCACGGTCGGTATCGTCCCCATTATCGTATGTTTTTAATACATCACTTAAAACAGGCGTCTTTCCCAACATATGGAAGCAGGCAAGAATTGTACCGATTCATAAGAGTGGCAAACGAGAGGTTGTTTCTAATTATCGACCTATTTCTATTCTGTGCACCCTGTCTAAGGTCTTTGAATCGCTTATGTATCCGGTATTGTATAATCACGTAATGAAATATCTATCCCATAATCAGCACGGTTTCATGGTCAATAGATCTACAAATACAAACTTAGTAACGTACATCACCGAATTAACGGCTGCAGTTGATCAAGGCTTCCAAGTAGATGCAATATATACCGACTTTTCGAAAGCATTCG
This sequence comes from Craniophora ligustri, assembly GCA_905163465.1. NCBI lineage: Eukaryota > Metazoa > Arthropoda > Insecta > Lepidoptera > Noctuidae > Craniophora > Craniophora ligustri. The sequence continues at coordinate 6,945,711 of LR990965.1, read as the reverse complement.
ATAAGGTTAATCACGAATTGTTATTACTAAAACTTCAGTCTCTTGGCATTACTAACACCACCCTAAGTTGGTGTAGGTCTTACCTCAACAATAGGCCATCTTTAGTTGCTGTCAATGGTAGTGAGTCAGAGCCTTATTTTGCTACATCCGGTGTTCCACAAGGATCTAATTTAGGACCTCTATTTTTTATTATATTTATTAATGATATACCGCAAGTTATTAGACATTCAACACCGTATCTTTTTGCCGATGACTTAAAATTGACTCGTGTAATTTTGAAAGAATCTGACGTAAGTTTATTGCAAGCCGACATAGATAGTTTAAATGAGTGGTGTCATAATAACAAAATGTATTTAAACTCCTCCAAATGTTACCATATTAAATTTACTAGAAAAAGAAACAAAATCTCATCTGAGTATAATATTCTAGGAGATAAATTAACCGAAGTAAACGTGATTAGAGACTTGGGAGTTTACTTGGATAGTCAAATGAACTTCATACATCACTATGATAAAATTATTAACGCAGCATATCGAGCTTTGGGTTTTGTACTACGTTCCTCTAAAACATTCAGACAACCATCTACCACTCTTCTCCTATATAATAGTTACGTACGAAGTCATTTAGAATATTGCAGCCCGACGTGGAATCCAGTGTATCAAATTCACATAGACAGAATTGAACAAATTCAAAAGAGACTAGTTCGGCATTTAAGTTTCCGGTTTGGGGTTAGAAGTGCAAGGACCTATGAGGATAGACTAACTCATTTTAAACTTACATCTCTCAAGTCTCGCCGCACTATCTCAGACCTAGTACTCCTATTCAAACTATTTAACAACTACACTGACTGTCCTGATCTCCTTACTAAAATTGGCATCAATGTTCCTACTAGAATTCCACGTTTTCCTCGTCCGCTGTTTAGTGTTCCACGTCATCGGACTAATTTAGGTGCGCATGCACCGATTGCCAGGATGACACGCGAATATAATGTTATCTCTACATCCTCGGAAGACATAGACATTTTTTCCAACAGTCTGGCCAAGTTCAAATACTTAATTCGCGCTGAACTTACTAATTCAATGTGACTGTTGACGTACCTACCGCTTAACTACCGCTTAATTATCTTTAATTATTAATTATTATTATAAAATATTAAATATGAAATATTAATATTAAATAAAATTGTTATTATTGTTTTATCGTAATAATTTTGTAATATTGTTTTTATTGTAATGATAATTTTATAAATTTTGTATTAGACACTGAATTTAAATTTTCAATTTATTTCAATTTTTATTTATTTTATTTTCGATTCTTAACTTTAATTTTTTTAATTATTTTTTGATATTTTTAATAATTTTAATAATCTTAATACTAAACAACAACATAATACATAATACCTACTATAGTTTTAATATTTATAATTGTTTCAGTATTGTTTGTATTTTTTAATGTACAATTTTAATTTTTCTTTTATGCATGCTGTGATCTCCTGTAACTGAGGGTACACAAGGCCTTACTGATTTTTTTAAACATGTACAATTAATATATACGTGTATCTCTTGTTGGAGACCCTAATAAAATAAATAAATAAATAAATGTGATGGAAACTTAATTATATGACTGAGTGACTCAGTAAGTAGTTTCGCTGAACTTACCAATTTTAAACTAATTACCTCCTTACTCAACTAATGTACTAAAGTGGATGGATGATTGTTGGTAGCTAAGTAATAACCACGCATACAACTACAAGCTGAACATACCGCTGTCAGTCTTCGGATGGTGATCATTATTAACACATCAAGCGGTTATTCAAACCTGCCCGTGGTTTGGTCAACCCCTTAAATTGTCGGTGCCAGATGTTATAAGAAACAATAGTTAGTGGTAGTATGAAACTCTAACGAACTTTATTCTTACCTCATCTCACTATAAATATTCTATTATTAAGATTACATATAAATATTGCATAATCGGATCACGAAAGCGTCACCTAATTTTTATCACTTTACTTAAAATACTACTGTAGCTACTTTACCTTTGAATATCATACAGACTAGTCTAGACATAAAAAAAACTAAACTAATATAAAATAACGTAAATAGATAACAACAAACAAGGGCCGAAAATATGCTTAGGATAAACTAGGTATATAAAATAATTTATGATACAACGTAAAAAAATTAACACTTTAGAATTCACCTTTTCATATCAGTAAAATAAGCTGCACTTAAACTATAGGTTTAGCTAATAGCATTAAAACACAGCAAGTGATGCGTTAGGTATAATTAAGTTTAGCGTTGTGGGACTTGTTGTAAATTATCGCAGCAATTGCATTTATCAGAATTGCACCTCCGACCGCTAACAAGATTTAGAGGGAACGTGGACGGTGTAACACGTCTACCTATAGGATAATTAGTATCGCTACCTCGCGGCGTCTCATTTATCGTTCTCCACGGGGAGGTGGGTCAGCCAGCAGTAAATCTACCAACCTGAGCGCTCTTGTCTTTGTAAACTTGAAAATCTAATTACATTTACAGCTCCACTTAAGTTCGCCTTTCCCGTTGAATTTGCATTTCTTGATTTTTGTCCTCGAGCTCTGATAAGATTTTGTTTCGGTGGAGTTCATCTTCATTATTCTTTTTTTAGTAACATTTTTAATTAGGAACATTGGACCGCCTACCTTGAGTTCGTGAATGTCGCGGGCGTATTTAAAAGGGAGGTGCGTAGAAAGCGAATGTTTGCGGAGCCGACGGTTTATATACTTGAACAGACCCAATAAAGGGCGTCTCAATGTTGTAAAGGCGTTCGTAATGCTTATTTGCATTCAAGAAGACTCCCAGAACGGGCAAGCAAGTGTACGGGAACGGTTCTGTAACGCCGGTACCCGGTTTGGAGCGCTAGACGGAGAGCTCCCCAGGTAGTGATTAGACGATGCTAATACCATTTACTTTCCAACTTTCCTGACTCACCGACCGTTACGTGAACATTCGCTATTTATTTTAGGCTACTTTAAAATCATCTTAAAGAGCCGCTTTAATTCTTTTCTGGACTATTAAATGCCGGTAATAGTAATATTATTCTTATTTAAGTGACTTTTACAGGAAAAAAAAACACAAAGAAATTTCTATTTCGCGTGATAGAGCAGGCACGAAACTTTGTTGAAATTCACCAACTAACATTACACCTGAAGTTTTGTACCTAATTAATGAGTACATTATGACTAGTTGGACAGATTTATTACCACAGTGTGAACTTCTAACATTACTATTAGTCAAATTAATTTAATTAACAAGAAGTCTTTATTCCAAATTGTAGAGTTGTCAAAGGAAAACTGAACGTAGGTAGCGGTCTTCTCATTAGCGTATATGGCACAATTTTCTCTGGAAACTGTTATTCCTTGAAAGTTGGAGCGAAAAAAATTAAGTAGAAATTTGATGTCCAAAACGTAGCGAGAAGAGCGGCGCCCTCGGTGGAGTCACCGGAGCTTAGTCCACATTAAAACTGCAACCATAAAACTTTGTACGGCGTAGTTGTGCCGTGGGCCCGTGGTCGAGCGCGCGGTGAAACTTGCACTACATTACGACAAGTAACCTATTAAGTGTTTACTTCGCACATTCCAAGGCATTGTGCCGGCAAGTTGGACCATAAAAACGGCCTGACTCCTGCACCTGCTTCTAAGTTCACTACATGATGTATGTACCTTATCTTTTGATTGGGTTTGTTCGACACCCAACTTCAGGAGGTAAGTCACGTTGAAACGTAGAAATAAATTAATCTGCTGTTGGGAATGAGTAGCTTATTTTCTGTCTCTTAAACAAATTTATTTAGCAAATGAATGTTGTCCTTTTTTGGTAAACAAATTTCAACGCGCTTTGATACTCATGTGTACTCATCGATCATATTGTTCATCGATATTAATTAATCTGTTTAATCGGCTTTCAAAACTCTCTGACTTGATTATTCATATTGATTTGGAATAAATACATTATACATTTATAATTTAAGACTTTATAAATTACTTCATAAATAATTTATTTACAATATCAATAATACGAATTGTACTTATTTGACATGAAGGTGTTTACATTTTCTACTCTAAAAGCAGAGCACTAGAGTAATCAGTATTTAGTTGATAATTATGCTTATAATTTAAAAAGATGAATAAATTATAAAGCCTAAATATTAACTTTATTTTCAAATAAAATCATAAATTTAAATCGGGTAGATAAAATGAATCGTTAATTCAATCGTAGATTAAATCTTGTATGCAGTGCAAAAATAAAAATTATGTTAGAATGCAACCTCGGGTTTCCTCTGTGTCGGTTTGATCATCGCTTAGTTGGCTTGGCACTGATTGCAGCAATTATTCACCTTGCCGCCTCCCCTTTGCTGCCAGAGCCCCGGCCTCCGTCACTCCTCTAACGGCTTCACTTAATCCAGATACCGCCGTAAACCACATTTTCATTCAAATAACAACCTAAAAAAAAAATTTACACTAAATAATTCCATCAGTAAAAGTATCCACCTAATCAGCGAAATGCTTTTTGTTGAGCACGTGCAAACGGAAAACAAATTGGTACCAATACATAAAGTGTAGGAGCGATTCTCGACAAAGTGAACAATGTAACAGGGAAAAGTTTGTGAAGTCGGAAACAAAGCAGGCCACCTCCATAGCAACGAATGTGCTTCTGGATATTATAACTTTCCTTTATGCGACCCATTAGAACATTATCTTAATTTCACTTGTTCAGTGCTCCAATGAGAAAGTACAAAAAGTTATGGGTCTCGTTCTCCAAGATATGTCCATTCGTTTTACAGGTTTCACTTATCAGACTATCTAATCGCATCTAAGATACCTACATTAGAAACTCAAGTGCCGAATCAACTAAATAAGCACAGAATACTCAAAACTAGCAATACATTCATAGACAACGAAAAACTTAAGTAGAAATATATTGGTATTCGGTTGAAAACTGCAACACAGCAAAACACGCCGTGGCTGAAGTCAAGAGGTAAACAAATTCAAAATAGAAAACAAACTATACGCGCGTTGCACAGTATTGATTGAGCTCCGGTTGGCCGCAATATGGAAGATTTGTTGAGAATAACGGTTGAGCAGATAGCTCGAGTGGCCATTACAGATATCTTGAGCTCCCGCGATCGAAAGAGAACACCCGCCCTCACCTACGTCTCACTCGAGTTGCTCCGAGCTGCACTGCACTGTTCATGGGCCGTACATTTTACCGAGCCGTAATACTTGGGATCCCGGGAAATGCTATTCTCTTTTGCTCGCTTCAAGCTATAAGTATAAAATAGGAAAATGTAGATAAGCTATTTTTTACTAGGTAGAAAGATTTTTCGTAAATATTTCTTTAAAGTAGAATATTTTATTTGGTTTTGCTTCATAAAATTATATATTTCGAGTGTATATTTGTGATAGTGTATAAACATATTACAATTCTTGGATATGACACGCACTAAATACGTATTTAGGATAGCGTGGACACACGTATGGGAAAAGCACATAATATCAATTATTAATTTCTAGATTGGACAGGTTAAAACGCAATCCCAGACCTACTGAAATATTTAACGTACTATTGCCGCGAAGCGTGACTTTTCTAGGGGTCAAGTAGAGGTGTTATAACATTTGTGAATTGCATTTATTTATAACTTTTGATAAAAAGTTAGATGATGAGTAAATCCAAAGTATTCGAGAATTGATTATTCGAATAGAAATAAAAATAAACTTTTGGATTGTACAATAAATACGAGATAGTTTAACATATAAATTATGTAATGTTTTCGACTAATAATATTGATATACATAAATTAAATACATATAACATACATTTACCCGAATACTCATTTTGTATACCAAACATTATTGGATATAAACTTTATTTGATCATTAATTATTTAATATACATTCAATACATTGATTGTATTTGATGTAACTATGTTTATTATTGATGGTAACATTAATTGTTTAATATATTTGACTAATAAATAAGTTTTATGTCATTTGGTAAATCGAACCATTTAACCATTATGTGTCATGTTGTTGACATTGTTGATGTTGTTGTAAATTTTAAGTAGTGTGCACATACATAAATTTATTTAAAAATCCCTATAGTAACTTAGGATTTAATTTTAAGTAATTGTTGCTTATGTTAAGTAACTAGTGCGGCGTGTATCTGTTCCTTTTCTATTTCAATTTAACCGTTCAGCTTTTGCTGGTAGAGTAAATGACATTGATCTGTTAAATCTCTCAAATTCAAAGTATTTATTTGTAAATCAACTGTAAGTACTTACATGAAGTCTTAAAATATAATGGTTCTCTGTCTCTACATCTTAAACTCAACAGTTAGTATATAACAATACGTAGATATATAGGGTGTATAATCTTAAATATTTATGAATACTAAATTATGTAAATATTCACTTATTAAGTCACTTGAATTTAATGTTTGAGAGTTGGCAAAAGTCCCAGAATAAAATGGTAAATGCAAATAATACGCAGCTTACTGTAGACGCGATTGTTTACTATATTTTGCTATGTATCCGTTCTACTTGGTGGTGAAATAATAATTCAATTGTTTAGTTTTATAGTTCATAAGACTTATATAGTTCATGAGATAAAATGACGCGTTATTGATAGTAAACTGGCATGTTTGGGAGTGGGAAGCTAAAAGCTATAACGGAGACATAGATACTGGAAGGAACATAATATACACGTACATGTCATAAAAATATATAAATATAAATAATAATATTGATGATTATAATTACTTCCTCGCGCAACCGTCACTTTCCTTCATTTCAATTAATTTTTTTACCGTGTAAAATATAATTTGAACTAAAATTCTTTATACAATCTTTTTGTATTTTTTAGCTTATTTCAAGCTAAGATTTTTAATTTTTTATTAATTACGTATGAATTTTTCTTTCTTAATAAAAATTTAAAAATCTTAGCTTGAAATAAGCTAAAAAATACAAAAAGATTGTATAAAGGTAATGCAATATCATCCGGAATCTACTCGCTGTAAAGGGAGAATTCTGGGTTGGGCAGAATTGTCCAATCGATGTTGCTATGTCGCCGTAAAGACATAAGTAACATAAAGAAAGAAAAATTCAACACATCAGGCGGATACCTCGGTGGCTCAGTTGGCAGAGCGTCTGGAGTACCAATCCGGAAGACGCGGGTTCGAGTCCCGCCTGAGGTTGAATTTATAAGCATTATAAGGCGTTAAGGGATACTGAATTAAATTCATACTAGACGCAGCCAAGCGCTACTCACAGTGTGGAATTATGTATGTTTAATGGCAATACGTTCGCACCTTATTTTATGTGATTTAAAACTATACCAGCGAGCTATAATTAAGCATAATCCTTCAGACATACAAACATAACATTTAGGATCTTACATTTTAGGTATGTATACAACTATTAAACTTAATGTTCAAGTTTTCGCAAGCATTGCTGAGCATTAAGGGATACTGAATTAAATTCATACTAGAGACATAACATTTAGGATCTTTCATTTTAGGTATACCTACAAAAATGTTACTTAATCGTACTTCGTAAAGTGGAGGCTTACAAATAAGTATCTGTATTTCCTGGTACGTCAGGTATTCTTATCTCTTCCAGAGAGCATGTTGTCGGTGTAAACAGGTGAACTCGCGGGAATCGCTATTTTGCTCACGTTCGACATCCGATAAAAGTTTCCGCCACAATCACCTAAGAGCTCAGCTGTCAGGGAATAACCGTATATCGGTTTTGTTTCCACTGTTGGATAAAGTAATATTAAGTTTTTTTTAAATATAAGTAGGTATAATAATTGTACTTACAAAAAAAAGTATTGTTTTATTTACCGACACTCAAAACCCCATCAGAAATTCATCATGATCAAACTGTTGCAGTCCGCTGCTGGACATAGGTACCTATCTCCTAATACACCGAATCCTTTTCACAATCTACCTACTTAAGTAAGTAAAACACTACAAGGATAGCGACAAGCAATCTAAGACATTTACTTTACCGCCAAAACAATGTTTATGTACCTATAAGTAACAATTTACATCGGTACACTAGTACATAACCTCAAAAAATAGAACTGGTTATAACTTTTACGTCCCAAGTTCTAAAAATCTAAGAATTTAAAAAAGGCTTGTCTATTATATTAACTACCAATTAAAACAAAAAGTATCCCAAAACACGAAATTTTATTAGGTGTACGAGATTCTCATACAAGCCTGCCATTCGCCTTTAAAGTCATTTTATAAAAACCGGCCAACCGCGAGTCGGACTCGCGCACAAAGGGTTCCATACCATTGACTACCAACAATGAGTAAACAACAGGAGGTACACAATTTAATGAAAGGTAAAATGCGATTTACGATTTAGGACGTATTAAAAAAAACTACTTACTAGATCTCGTTCAAACCAATTTTCAGTGAAAGTTTGCATGGGAATGTATACATCATACATTTTTTTAATTTGTATCATTCTCTTATTTTAGAAGTTACAGGGCTTCACTCATTTTACTACTTTGGAAGTGTCTCTCGCGCAAACTATTCAGTTTAGAAAAAAATGATATTAGAAACTCAATATCATTTTTGAACCTATCCATGTCCCACAATATGATGAAAAAACTTGAGTTTCAGTTCTAAGTATGGGGAAACGCAATCATTTTTTTTCTATTTTTGTGTCAAAATCTTAATGCGGTTCAGAGAATACATCTATTTACCAAGTATCAAGAGTATAGTTCTTATACTTTCCGAAAAAAGTAGCTGTGACATACGGACGTACAGACAGACAGACATGAACCCTAAAAAAGAGCTACTTATGTTCTCATATTCACAAGCCAAACTCTTAACAATTAATAGGTAATGATATCACAAAATATCACCTGTTATAATTGGCACCTTTATCAAAAAAAGGATAATATATACATAATGGCAAAACCTATAGGTAAGTTCATTTCTAAAAACTTAGAGTAGCACGCCCTTAGAATGTCGATATTCCACAATAATTGGATTGCTACAGTCAATGTAGCCTTTCCGCATTTCAACCGCGCTGCAGGTTTTGTTTCTTTTTACTATAAACATCTGCTGTTGATCGTAGGTAACTGAGATATGCATACAACCATATTAATAGTCTCGCTAAGCCGACTGCACCAGCTCGCAATCTATCATCAAATCCATCTGTTGGTTTGGAGACCGTCAGTTTAATTGCTTTGTAAAGGACTGTCTATCTGTATTGTGCATACAACTAAGATACATAAAACATTCTATAACACATTCTACCTTACTTTATATTTCATGCTGTGTAGAACTACACAATAGATTTTCGTATACAATATTGAATAAACAATCAATATTAAAGTTTGAGCAGGAAGTATTAGAAATACTTCTTCATATTTAACACAAAAACTTGTAAGTTATAGCCAGTCTTTTTGTTAATAAAGCTATAAAAGTTATAAAAATATAAGAGAATGGACAATAGACTGTCAATTCTCTTATATTTGTATAACTTATAGTCTTATAACTTGTTTCCTAGTTTCTTCATCATTTATTTAAGCTTCGTCTAAGTCTTACCATGATTTTTTTCACCATGTTTTATAACTAGATATACCGACCGATGATTGACTTTCGAACAATCAGATAACAATTCCAAACCATCAAAATTATACGATCTTCTTCGATCGAGACCGAGATCGAGATAAATCGGTTTTTCTTTTTGATAGATTATGTATAGCAATCTATAAAACAACTCAATCTATTAACTTAACTGCTAGACATAGTCCTCTCCCAAACTGCGCGATAGCATTCTCCACAGTCCTCCGCATTCAGAACGCTACCCTTGTTAGGTCGTCAGTTCATCTAGTCGGGGCATCGTACACTACGCGAAAATAGTATCAAATCGTCGAATTTACTCGCTGATAATGGTTATCTGACTATATAAAAGTCGCACTAAATTCTTATGATAATAAATACTTTAAGAATCATAATACTCGCGTATAAACGATAATTAATATTTTACGTACCGTTTCCTGAATATGAGCGTAGTTTAGTTTACAAATCGTAAAAACTTTTGAATGGCGTTCCGGTGCTTTTATATGAAGACATTATTTTAGCTATAAAACTGCTTTTCGGCTGTTATGTCATGAATAGTGCACATATTAAGTGAGCCGTCTAACTCTGTGTTCGCGATATCCGTGAACGATTCCAATATCAATTAAGTAGACGTTTGTGAAACCAGCGACATATACAGAAGCGCGATGATATAAATATATATTCAAACAGAAAAAGTTCCAGAATGTTCTCCGCAGTCATAGCGTGATTATTTTCAGTATTTTTTTAGAGTTCCATATTCTACATAGAACCATTATAGTTGCCACATTTGTTCCTATGCCTGTTTGTCTGACCGCGTCTTAGCTCAGAGACTGTTAGTACTAGAAAGGTATCATTTGTCATGGGTATCTATATAAATAACACTAACAAAGTGATAATAAAATCTTGAAATATTTTTATAGTAGTACACTCCTATACAAAATGATCTCTTTTATCTAGCTTTACCCCATGGATTTGACTGAATAGGGCGTAAAAAATATAGCTAAGTAGGCTTTACAAGTTAACTAGTAACAGTCGACGAACCTTTTTTCCGCGGCTCGGATTTCTTATTCATGCATAGAATTGTCAGTGTCTGTTACTGTTTTCATCTATAGTGATCTTGATAAGTGTGCCATATAGGTAAAAATAAGTATAAACATAATTGTACCTTGTCATACTCAAAAAGATACTCATTTTCGGAACAAGACTTTTTCCTTTGCTGCATATTACATGTTTTGAGAACTAGTCGCATCCGTATCAAAAGTTGCAACGCTACGTATTTCGTTCCATTCCACTTTTGATTACTCTTTCAATAAAGCACGGTCATTTAGCTAATGAGCGCGCTCTAAAGTAAATAACTTGAACAAAGTCTACGTCAGTGAGATTCAGGCAACAGTTTCAAGCTTTGATACTAGACTGAGAGTCGCGGCGACTAGTTAAGAAAATAAAAAATATCACCTGTTTACAGTGAAAGAAATAAAATTCTTCAAGTAACTACATGTAAAACAGTGAAGTTTTTTTATTAACTTTTTGTTTTCGTTGTAATCACCCGCCTTTCGTTTTATTATATCCTGGCTGAAATGAAGGATAAAACAATATTCTAAATTAAATATCAACTGTAAAAGAGAGCTATTACGTAAAAGGGTATCATCACCTCATATTTATAATTATTTTTTTATTAATTGGTAAAATTCCAATAACCAAGGAAAGACAATTAGTTAATTACCTCGTCTTTATTTTGTCAGTATAACTGACATAAAAAAATTAATAAAATAACGAACCCGATAGGCACTTTTAGAGCTACAGACAAATTTGGGATTCATTAAGTCGGCACTCATTGGAGTACGTAGATGCCTAAAGGGGCTAAACATTGAGGACAGCATTTATAATTCTAAGACCTGATGACATTGGTATTCCGCTCACGTCCGCCCCTTGAGATAAGTTTCAGCCACAATTACCTGACCGTTCAACCGTCAGGAAATATATTGGCACCTCCTGCAACCTCACCTCGCGATCGCGCCGCGACGCGTCGCCCCTAGCCAATCTTATATCTTCGATCTGATTTGGATCGCCACAAAAAACCGACACAAACACGAGCACCCTCTACCAGTAAGCCAATTATGATTTGATGCAAACTCCAGGCATTCAAACTTCCAAGTATTTTAGACTCCTTTCGTTTGATAAAATAAATCTCCAAACAAATATTTGCATGATTAATGGTTATTTATTTTTTCTTCGAAAACCGAAAGTTCTCGAACAAAGAACTTCGTGATTATTGTTGAAGTACACAATGAAATCAAACGACAACTTTTAAAAGGTCCCTAATGGACAAAAGGCCATCGATCAAAATACAAAGAAAGTTCTTCTCAATACAAAACAATCGATGACATCAAATATTTCATTGGTCATATTTTGTCTCATTACTTTCCGCAAACCTGAACGATTTGATGCCCGGCCATTATATTATCATCTGAAAATGCTAATATGTAAACATTTTAGTGGCTATAAATTTACGTCAAGGGAAATACGTATGTAAATTCGTAAAATTTGAAAGTATTTCAAGATATAAAGAAAATCAAAGGGTGGCTTAGTACCACGGTGGAATGTTAGTAGAGTCAAAAAGGGCTGTATCGGGCGGCCGCAATATTCGGAGCCCCTCGATTTCGGGATGGAATACTTGGGGCGGCATTCATTCGATCGCAATCTCTATGCTAACAGCTTGCGATTCTGATCTTCGTTTAGCGGAATGACCGCAGTCACCCCGGTTCCTGTGACGCTTACGAGTATTCCTTACACGTTCACTCCACAGAAGTTTTTTATGGACACGAGGAATGCTCGCCCTTTAGATTTTCTTTTCTGGATGACATAAAACTATTCAGGGTTGAAGATATAAAAGTAAACATTTGTGCTTTCGTAAAATACTAAGTAAAAATGTAAATCCTTTTGCTACAATTTTATAATCTTTTTTTTATTGTTTTGCCCATTTGCACGTATATTATATTTAAAGATATATTTTATCAACCGACGAAACAAAATACGGAGGAGATTCTCAAGTCGACGCATATATTTTATTTTATTTATAACCACGCATAACTTTTTACTTAGTAGTCCGATTTTGATTTATTTTTTTTGGATATGATATTCTTTAAAATTAGTTCCATATAAATTAAAAAAACCTACCCTAAAGGAGAGCAATTAGGGGTGATTTAATGTTTAGTCACAGATTTTAATGCTGAATTGTGTATACAATACACAATGATAAGGTACAATACACAATACACAAAGGTAGGTAGCTAAGAAGTAATAAAAAATTAAGCATGTAGTAATTAGTAGATAATATTCACCAAAAATTATAAAATAAAAATTTATACCAAAAAAATTTAACCGCCGAAAACTGAAAAGCAAAAAATAACTTTATTCTTAAACTAATATAAGTATACCTAACTAATTTTTACTTAGCTATATTTACATTAGTTTAATAACTACTATTTAGGTTAAATAATAAATATTTATTATTTTTTGCTTTTCAGTTTTTGGCAGTTAAATTTCTTAGGTAAAAAGTTTGTATGTAAACTATAACTATAGAGTTTATTACAAATCAGTCGAAGATATATTTTATGTCTATCATATTCAAGCATTCGTCATTGTAAACAATTGATTCTCAGCATTTGAAATTAAAATGACTAGATGACGGTTGAACGGCCAACTAACTGAATACCGACAACTGTAGCAGTGACAAAGCGGCCACTGTGGCGCTAGACGGACATCACATATACTAGGAATTCAGAGGAGAAAGAGGTTGGATAACATATAAGATTTAACTAAATTTCGTACCCAAAATAGTGGGTTGGTTTAAACATTATTTTAAACGTGATTTTGAAACCTTTTGTTAAAATAGAAAATAGGTATATTGACGTAACGACGGAAAAAGTAAACTAAAATTATTATTGTCAAAGGTTTGGTTTTTCAAAACAAAATATTTGTGAGCGACATAAACTTAAGATACAATTACTTTTGTAGTTGGAACAAAGAGTTTAGAAAAAAAAAACGATGTACAAACACGAATTGGTTTGGAACGTGCACCGGAAAACTTATATCCGCTGATATCTAATATTTTACTTATACAGAAATAATTCGAGAAACAAAAAGAATGAGGGGTCAAAAGCAGATGGTCCGCTTTTATAAAAATGTTGGAGGGTTGTGAAATATGACACAGTGTTATTTCTTCGCACACCCGGTCAAGAGTTATTGCATTCCATTATACGTTTTCTCTATCTAAAGGAAGCCATTTTCACTAAAGAAGAACTATGCCGTCTAATTTTTATTTCACTTATCATTTTTATTGCTCAAGAAAATTTTCATTTTCGCCTACATTATGTAACAAGTCAAAACATGACCTTGTACATATTGTAGCGATATATCATCTCATATCTTTTGTGTCTTTGAGCTGAGCGGGGAGAGTAATTATCTGCTAGTTATGTTATAATTTATATCTTCATAAAAATTCTGTAACGGTCTAGCTATCGGGGCGCCCCTTTTAACATGTCGGGCTGCGTAAGAGATCGACAATAGACTCAGTGGCTTGGAAGGGGACACCTTATCTTTACTACATTGTGTCCCATGTCACATGAAACGCGAGTGGTGGCCTAAGGCCATGAACGGATTTCACATTCACAATGAAGATTAAGCAGAATATATTTTAGCTGCGCCCGCTTTGTACGGCACCGCGTGTAATTCTAATTATATGGCAGCTAACTGGCGCTTCGATACTAAACGTAAATAAGCTCTAAAATAACATTTGTTTCAAAGACCTCGATAGAAACACATTTACGTGAAGCTTTCGCTCCATTTTCGAGCTAAACGTGGTTCGGTGGTCGTTAAGCTGTCAAATTAGACCAACTCGTCCTCACTGTCATTCGATAAAGAAAAAGTGCAATTTTCTTTTATCGTGTGACCTAAAAGTTTTGATATTATTGGTGACGTTGGAGGTTTTAGGCAGGTTACTCTAATACGTCTTTAACATTATACCTATACCTTCAGACTTTTTCGGGTATTTGGTATGCCTATTTCAAAATTAGAATTTAATGAGTACAGTAGAAAATTATTGCCCCAATAATTTATGATTTACTCGACACTATCAGCTCCGGCGCCGCCGGAAATTAATTGGACAGCACTGATAATAATTGAATTTTCTCGTTCAAAGGAAACACTTTTAGGAAAATACTCAGTAATAAATACTGCCTAATAAATGGTTAATGTAATTTTTACTGAAATATTACTTCGGTAGGTACACATTTTAATAATACAAGAGGGAATTTGACATTTGCCTCTTTTGTTTTCTACGAAATTTGTTACGGCAGCACACTTCACTGGAAATTGAATTCTAAGCCGGATGAATAGTTGTATTTCATAAAAGAGTTTAAAATGGAACACCTACAATATTTCAACCTTCAAATCTCAATAAATCGTCTAGGCGTGGTAACGAGCTCGCTGCGGCGTAGTCTCTGCGGATACGTATTTTATTGGATTCACTGAAACGTTTTTCAGGTCCAAAGGATTATTTACGAGCGTCTGCGCTGCCGTTGCAGAAATGCAGATGGACACAAAGCGTGTATAACTTATGTATATACGGACTTGCTCGCTTCTTATTCTTGAAGCAAATGTAAGCCTTGGTATTTGTAGTACCCGAGTATATAAAGAAGCTCACTTATATTGTGTGCATATTTTCCGTAAATTGTTAAGATAAGCTTAAATAATTTTTGAATTTGAGTACGTATGTAAGTAGTCTGAGATTATAAAAAGGCATTTTTCTATGTTGCGAAAAACAAAACTTAAGGTTACATAAAAAATACTTCTATACATTTTACACACTTTACCTAAGTATAAGATTTATTTTAAATAGGTACTTATAAACACATTTTATCTCAGATTTGTACTATATTATTGATATACCTTTTCAGTCCCTTTGATGCGAATAATCATTACAATTAAATGCGCAGTAACTAATAGGTTTCTCCAGTCTTTTATTTTTCTGCAAATATTCCACTGCCTTCAATTCCACCTTACAGTACCATGTTATCGTCCACGTGATATTAGAGCACAGGAGCAGGTGGTCAACTTGATTAATTGCCCCCGCGAGGAGTTAGGGATGCCCCAACCTATTTATTTATACCAACGTAAGTGCACCTCGATCGGAAAGTTGCCAGCGACGAATCTGTAGGGGATACTCGCTATGAGATTTCTGTTTTACATCCCTATGTAATTTCTTGTAAAGTTATTTGCTGACGACATTCAATCTGCGTAACTACGGTGGAACGTAATGAGGTTTCTTTGCGGTTTGTTTATGGGTTACTGAGGGCTAAACTCGTCAATTTACCTAATATTTGAACATAATTATTGCCTGTAGTTTATTTACCTTCTTTAATTAGAAATAAGTTAATTACTGATGAAAATATATTTTTATCATTTTCATTTCACTGATATGTTATGTGATGTTAATGTTTTTTTTTATGACTGCGTATGTTACGATAAAAGAAGTAACATATTCATATCAGCCATGGTATAGTGAAAAAAACGGGAGTGTATATATTTATTAGTTAATATAATAATAATAATAATGTATTTATTGTATATATTAAGCCAAATATTATTTTCTTTGTAACAAAACATAAAAGGAAAATGAATAATAATAAAAAATAGAAGAGGTGTGTGTGAGTGTGTTTTAAAGAATTGATTGAGGTAAGTTCGCACCATTAGAATGAAAGTGACCTAACTCAAAATTCCAGGAATTTCTGATTTTGCCGTAATATGATGTTACCAATCTCTTTATAAAAGATCAATCTATAAACCCGCAAAAAAAAAACATTTCCTATGAAAAACGGAAGAGATACAATTAAATATATTTGATTCTATACTTTTTTTAAATCTTTCTTACTCATTTTCCACAAATTGCATTTTTGAATCAAATCAAATCAAATCATTTATTTCAATTAGACCAATACAAGTGCTTTTGAATTGTCATATTTAATTGAATTTAGTTGCACGGTTCCAAAAGGTAGGTCTTATGGAGAAGAACCGGCAAGAAACTCCATAGATACTCTTTTAAATTAAATACAAAATTGTTGGTTTTGTTTTACAAAGATTTATGTGTGTAATGTAATATCAATATGAGACTGGTGCAGTTCGATGTGAAACGTATGATTTATGCAGACAGGAAATAACTAAAACCAATTTAGGTTGCCATAACATGTATGAGCCGACCAGTCCCAACTGATAGCACCCGTTCACGAGCATGACGTGTGTATCTACGGCGTCTGTCTACTCAACCATGTTGTAGGGAATAAAAAGACCCGACACACAACGCCACCACCAGCAGGACATTTGAGTGAGCATGACAAGCCCAGACTGCCCGGCAACCATTTCCAATTTTATAAAAAAAAAAAAAAACAACGTCAAAGCCAACATCAGTCTCATATTTTACAAGCTATTTTGCTAACTCAGTAACTATTGCGTTAATAAATAATAAATTAAATTAATAAATAATTAGCATGTCAATTTGTAAAAGTGTATAACTAAACATGTCAAATTGTATAAGTGTATAACTGAGCATGTCAAATTGTAAAAATGTATAAATATATCTTTATGTAAAACAAAAGAAGTCAGACCAATAAATACAAATAATAATAATAATCATGAGGCTAGTAAACCTGTGGAGCTGGACTAGCATTCTGCCAAACTTTTTTATCTACAAGATAATCTTCTAATTTGTAATATGCTTTCTTGCATAGAGTAGACTTAACGATAGATTTAAATTTATTTTCCGGGAGGTTCAAAATTATATCCGGAATTTTATTATAAAACCTAACACTATATCCCACAAAAGAGGTATGGACTTTAGCGAGACGAAGCTGTGGCTGCATTAATTTTGACTTATTTCTAGTATTATAATTATGCAGTTCACATCTTTTAGTATGATGTGATATATTTTTCCTAACGTACATAATATTTTCAAAGATATACTGACAAGGCACTGTCATAATATTTATTTCTTTAAAGAGTTCCCTGAGTGAATCACGACTACTTAGGTTATAAATGGCTCTTATTGCTCTTTTCTGCAGTACGAACACTGATTCTATGTCTGCAGCACGGCCCCACAGCAATATTCCGTAAGACATGATGCTATGAAAGTAGCTATAATAAACGAGTCTTGCGGTTTCTACATCCGTAAGTAGTCTGATTTTTCTAACTTCATAAGCAGCTGAACTCAGGCGTCCCGTCAAAGCCTTAATGTGCGGTCCCCATTGAAGTTTGGAATCTAGTTTGATACCTAAAAATACAATCTGATCGACGAATTCGAGCTTTTCATTATTTAACATTATATTACAATCATCACTTCTAACATTTGGTAAGGAAAACTTTATGCATTTAGTCTTCTGCCCATTCAATACCAGATTATTGACAGTGAACCACTCATGGACCTTTAGAAGGGCGCTATTTACATCGTCAACATTTGGTGAACGTCTATCTAATCTAAAAAATAACGAGGTATCATCAGCAAATAACACCATCCCACATCCATTCTGGCACATATAAGGTAAGTCATTAATATATACCAAAAACAAGAACGGACCCAGGATAGAGCCTTGCGGAACACCCATTTTAATTTTGGAACCGGATGATTTAACTCCGTTTATTTGGACTTTCTGTACTCTACCTTGCAAATATGATTTTATTAATTTTAACGAGTTTAGCTTCAATCCATAATGTTCCAATTTTAGTAGTAGAGTATCATGATCCACGCAATCAAATGCTTTTGAAAGATCACAAAATATGCCAACGGCATCCTGTGACTCTTCCCAAGCATCAAAGATGTGCTTTATAAGCGTCACTCCGGCGTCAGTTGTATTACGCCCTTTGGTGAAACCATATTGCTGGTCATGAAAAAGTTTATGTGTATTGAAATGTGACAACATTTGGTTAAGCATAATTTTTTCAAAAATTTTACTAAATACGGGCAGAATGGAAACTGGTCTGAAATTTCCTGGATCTTTAGAATCTCCAGATTTAAATAAGGGTACTATTTTACTGTGTTTCATAAGATCCGGGAAGGTCCCCTGGTCAACGCATTCATTAAATATATTTGCTAGATGGGGTGCTATAGTATCAATTATTCCACTACAAACTTTAGATGATAAACCCCATAAGTCTTCAGTTGTTTTTATTTTTATATCTTTAAAAACTTTAACGACTGACTCTGGACTAACATACCTAAATTTAAAAGTAGCTGGACAGACAGTAACATTCTGTTTAAGTACAGCAACGGAAAGTGCGGAAGAAGAATTTAAACTCTTAGTTATTGTGAGGGGTATGTTCGCAAAATATG
Source organism: Craniophora ligustri (assembly GCA_905163465.1). Lineage (NCBI taxonomy): Eukaryota > Metazoa > Arthropoda > Insecta > Lepidoptera > Noctuidae > Craniophora > Craniophora ligustri. The sequence goes on along the minus strand of LR990965.1, from coordinate 6,926,715 downwards.
TCTCAAATTCTTGAGCTACTTCAGAATTTGTGGTTATAAGACCACGTGCCGTTTGTAGTGCGTTATTGTTATGGCCTCCTTTAGATCTATTATTTTCATTATTTATTATTGTCCAAGTCGTTTTTATCTTATTTTCAGCATTCTTGATTTTGTTACGTATGTATAATTTTTTTGCTAATTGACATACTATTTTAAAAGTTTTTGAATATTTACTAACATATTGAGTAAACTCTTCGCTTTTATTAAATGACTTTAATTCATATAATTCAAATAAGTGTTCCCGACTTTTACGAATGCCTATAGTTGCCCAGTCACTAAATTTAAATCTAATGTTTACGTTCTTGGTTCTTAGTTTGAAATATTTATTAAATTCATTTCTTACAATCTCGAAAAAACGTGAATATTGTTTATCACAATTATTTATATTTATGTTTTGACTAACTTAGTATTTAGACATTTATTGTAGTTAACAATTTTATTCTTTGTAATCTGCCTTGTTGACTCCGTACACTTTCATTCTAAGGGTGCGATACATGTTTTATTTGGTTTTTAAAGGCACAAAGTCATGGGGACACATTAGTTTATTATTATTAATGAAAAGAAGAAAATATTAAGAATCGTATTTATAATTATAGAACGCTATTTATCCTATTGTATATCATGTGGCATGGTCGTATTACATTCATCAATTTTAACGACATCTCCCACGTAAAGTGAGTGGGTTTACAAATAGTAATTATCAGATAAACTCAATCCAATTGACTGCATACTATATACATATTTGTAATGTTTGCAAAACCTAATCACTCATGACTGCACCATTAGTTAACATTCAAATGCCACAACAGTACCTAAGTGACATTGTTGCCTAATGCTAGGTCAACTTAGTTAAATAAATTACTTACTTATATACGCCTAATCGTAATAATATCTGAGGAGTAGCCTAAGGATTACAAACTAAAGCTAAGCTACGCTATTCCTAGTTAAAACAAAATACTATTGAGTTTTTTATGATTTGATAAATAACTAACTCTCAGTCTGATTTCGTGTTCGATTTGTCGTAAAATATACTATTTGTGCTCATTATTCTCCTCTGCTAACTCTTTACATGCATGATGTTATATTATACTATTTTATATTATATCGTCATGTATTAGTTTATGTAAATATGAGTAACGTTTATTTTGACAAAACTACCGCCATGCTCCAATCTCATTACTTTTCAATTCTTACGTGGTCAGTATGAGTCTGCAAATTCTCTAAACGGTTCCATTCCATTCCTTCGTACCTATGTTATTTTGCCAAACAATCTCTTATAACTGTATCACTGCGCTTGATCTCCTGAATACTTTAGTAACAGAGCTAGTGATTCTAAATTTACTGTTAGTGAGGTAATATCAAACACAGTGTTATAAAAGAAAGAATTGTGCATATCGCAGGACTCCGAACAGCATCCTCCGGTTATGTACCCGTTGACTTATTCACATCGTCGAGAAAATCTTTCATCCAAGCAGGTTTTCCCCACGATATTTTTCTTTTCCGTTATTTTTATAGAGAAAAGAAAGCTAAATTTTCTAATAAATAATCATTCAAGTTCAGTGAAACACTGTCCCAGTGCCCCAGTGCTGGGCACAAACCATTAAATAAATAACATTACATAAACAGCACGCTTGTAGATATTCCCTTGGCGATAAGATACCCGTGTAGGATGTATTGTTCCTATTTTCTCAGTTAGCTAGTTAGTAACGTATGTATATTTTGAATCGCTCTTAATCAAACAGCACCCTGGTACCAAGAAAATAATAAGCCATAGACGAAGCCGTTCGCGACTGCAACATCAATATACAATATGTACTATAAACACGCCTGTCTTTCCCAAAGTGTTAGGCAGAGGTAGGTATACTTATATATTATATATAGGGGTCGCCTATTGCCATCAACTGGGCACGAATCCAAACTCTGAGGTGCTACTGAGTATTTCATAGAAAACCCCTAACACTTGTTCGATCTAGGAGTCAAATCATTTTGCTCAGCAGACGCGCTGACGACCAACGAAGCAGTTACAATATGACTATTAACTATTTATTTGTTTAGTAAACAAGAACAACATTAGTTCGAGCCCCTATAGCGATTCCCCTATAGTTATTAGGTACACGTACACAAATCACATCCACAAACATTCAGTCACGCGACCTTAGTAGTTTACCCACAAAGTTTTTACCACAAAGTTCTTACTCTACTTATTTTGTCATTAATATTGTTAAAATGTCACTTTTGGAAGAACACACACATCACACAAATAAACTTATCATTAATTTATAAATTGTTGTCTAACATTACCTATCCCAATATTGCGTCATCGCCTGTGCACACTCAGTCAAGTGTGACGTTCCGAGTTCAAATTAAAATCTTAGCAGAGTTTGAATTTGAGTCCATTTAATAACACAAACACAGCCTTTATTAGGTACTTGAGACCTAAAAACACACTGATGACTTGTGAAACTAACGGAACTTTGCCTAGCCCGGGCAAAGCCGCTAAAATAAGTATAATAATAAGCCTTTTATTTCATGCAAAAGTAGGATTACATAGTTAAAGAAAAAAAATTAGAAAAATATAATTATAATGAAGTTATTTAAACGTATTTTACTTATTTTTGACAATGTTAAAATCTAGATAGTAGTTTGATTGCATGAACCCCTCCTCAAGTGAAAGTGAAGGCCTCCTCTAAAGAATTCCATGTATCTCTATCTTGAGCTATTTGTGGCCAGCAGGTACCACCTATTTTTATTAACTCGTCTGCCCATCTCGTGAGTGGTCTCCCTATGAGTCGTTTGCCGATTGGACCCTTCCACGTTGTTACCCTGTTGGTCCATCTCTCGTCCTTTAGCCTCGCTACGTGCCCAGCCCACTTCCATTTTTGTTTTTTAGCGTAGGTTAGGGCATCCGTCACTTTAGTGGTTAGTAAAATAAGTATAACGGTTATTTAATATTTAGAAAACTACATAATGACTATAGAACATGGTTCCACGTTCTATATTATATTTTTGCTATAAACCCCTGTAGGATACTATAAATTATTTCCCCTGTTATTTCAACACAACACTAATCGATCAATCTCCTGAGACGATAAAGATGTGGGTTTTCATTAGCCACAGTCTCTTGAGACCAACTAACAAGTTGTTTTGTAGGTACTTGTTACACTTACAATTAGGCCTTACGTATTGAGATAGAGATAGCAAGTCCGGTTACTGATTAAATCGTAAAAAGGTTATTGGGGTTTTCCTTTCGAAAATCTCTAAAAGCACTCCTGAGCGTTCATGCGTATGCCTATCTAATGGCAACAGGCTCCCATTTATTTATACATCTTAAAAATATTAAATTAATTGTAAACAGTTGAAACTTGGTGAACAGATTAAATATAACGTATAATATAATATTAAATAGTTCATAAGTTATCCGTTTTACGAACTTGCAAATTACCTTATGCAAATCGAGTTATAAAAATTTTTGGGAGATTGTACCACCGCACACTGCCGCCATGCCAAAGACGATTCGCTATTTACCGGGCGGTAATGTGTCAAAAAATTGGTAAGATTGTAACACAAGCCATTGATTGGTTTATAGGTAGTCTTCAATATATGTATGTATGTACATATGTGTGTCCTGTTCGCAATATATCGATCGACAGCTTACAATCTATCTAGGTTAATTATAAACTAACGGCCCTTAAAATTTTATAGTGACCTATATAATATGCTTGCGTTCATGTGAGGTAGGTAGTGAGTTCACCACCTCACATGTTAATAAGATGATGATGCAGTTGTCTCTATTTTTGTTAATTAGGATTTTAAGAAAATTATATAACTCACCAAATTTACTTTTGTATCGTCAGTATATATTTAATTAATTTTAATTTATTAATTATAACACCCAGAACTAGTAATAGTATGTAGTGCCTTCAAACTGACAGTGGTCACAATCTCTCAGCTACTACGCTAATTTTGCAATATGAATATGAACTTATATAGAATATTTTGAGACATTTTCTACAAACAAACTTACGTCACCCCGACGAAAACTCAAGGACGTTAGTTTAGTGACGTCACTAATCTAGCATAATGTTTTTACTTTGCCCTCTCAGGTGTACGGGGCAGACGCAGGTGGTATCCGTGATTAATCGGAGCGGGTGCCCGCGCGTCGTATTTATAGCGTGGTGGCGCGCCGGAAGCGGCTACTGCCCGGGGCGTCTACCGAACCACAGGGGGCCCCGATTTTCCTGTTACGGATCTAAAATATCCGGCTACTTAGTACGAATACAGATGTCAATCGTAATATAATGGATCATTTGTTTGGTTTGACAGAAGTATTTTGTGTATTTTGATATACTTATAACAGTTTCCCTGAAAAATAGCTGAAAATATTAATTAAATCATGGATGATCAGAAGCAATTACATGGTTATTTTGACTATTCTTGTATTTAAGTGAAGCAATAAAATAAAATGTAAATGTTTTGCTGTCATTAAGCCTAAAAGGAACATCGTTCCACCCACGGCTCCACCCGCGTGTAGTTTGATAAAAAGTAGACTATTTCCTACTCCAAGATTCTGACTTTATAAATACCTATCAAAATTATTCAAAATCGGTTCGGTCGGATACGCGTGATGCCGTGACCAATGGAAATAGGGATTAATTTATATATATATACACTACATGTAGTTTAAGCTAACTCGAAGCTATACCTGATTGTTTTCTAATTTCGTACTCTCTTTCTTAAGAATTTTATCTCGGTATATTGATATTATTGAATCGCACTGTTTGGATCTTAAAGATCCATGGTTGATCTGGCTGTATGGTTACAGGCAGATTAACAATGGATGATATTTTCTAAAGTTATTGATGGGCTTAAGAAAAATCTAGATGGTATTAGAAAATGTTATAATAAGATTTGAAAATACATGAATGAATTTCCTTAACATTGTGGTAAATAGATCAGTATGTAACGTTAATTTTCATTAACTGCTAATAAATCTTGATTCACTCGGGTGAGGTTTTAATGAACTAAAGAAAGTGTATATTTAAATCGCTTGCAGGTAGCGCAAATTGTTTAAATCCGACCCCATTTTATTTTAGTGGATTAGTTGTGGCAATTAGTTGGAAGCTGGATATTTGGACAGTGGAGCCTTATTTATAGTCTATGCTAAAGCCCAGATAGCCGTCACTAAGCTCCTTACTAAGGTTCTGTCCAATACATAATAATATGTGTGTTTTAATTTACATACATATTATTTTCTAGCAACTACGAATGTTGATGGTGTTAACGTCAAACTGTATTTGATTAGCTATTTTTGAACATCACGGATCTGGTTCAACCGACATCCCGATTTAAGTTCCAGTTAATTTCTCTAATACTATGCATTTAATTTGGCTTAATTGATATTAATACAGATAAATTACGAACATAATTATTTACTGTATTTATATGTATTTGTCTTACAAAACAATATAATAGATAGTACAACTCATATCTAAATAGTTCAATAGTAACATTCAGTAAACCTTAAAACCTTGGGAAAATAAAGACAGGAGGGAAGATTTAAATCACTTCTGTTTTCATTTGTAAACAAAGTTTATATGCGCAGATGCCAGAATCCAATAATGGTACCCCAACGGCTGAGGACTACCTCTGAAGGGGATGAATTTCCCAAAAGTATTGGAAAAAGACACTAAAGTCACGAAATATAAAATTCATCGATATTGCTGTTTCTGAACATTGCGACTGAGGGTTTGTTCCCCATGCATAAATATATTTTATTCATTTAAATGTGGAGCGAAAGGCCTGTATGTGTCAGTTTAAAGGTCCGTTACCGAGGTAACAGGAGTTCGGTCCGTAGTCTCATTTCGCATACATTTATACTCTATTAGGTCCTTGGCAACGATATAGACATAAAGGGGCTCTTAACATGTAATAAATGTTTCCTTTACTCATATAAAGTGGGGCGCGCATGCAGCTTGCGCCACCGCCGTACTACCGGCGCGGCGGCGGTCTCATTGCCTTCATTTAAAACAATCCCCATTGCGAAATTGTAATATAACGCGTTACCAAGAATTGTGTCTTCCGTTAGTTAAAATAAATTGTAGCATATACGATTACACGTATACTCGAACATGTTACAGATATTTACAGTAAAATAACGTCGCAAAATAAATGTGTATTATTTCATAACGTTCATCTTTATATTATTATACAGTTAAAACGAATCTTACTAAACCAAACCTTAGCTGTTTCATAAAATTTGCCTTTCTTTCTTTAACAATCAAGGGAGTGCTTGTCATTTCAGGATTATAATAAGATTCTGTATAACGTAACAAAACGAGTTGCCAAATTAATTGTCAAACAAAAGAGATTAGCTTTCTGTTTGCGTTGAAGTACAAAATTTAAATAATCACTGACGCTAGTACTGAATACTGATTACAGTATTCAAATTGTGTGGAATTGTCAAAACAAGAAAATTGCTCGTGGAGTGAGCCCGACACACTGAGTGTAGCCCGTCCGTACAGCTCCCGCGGTGTCGATTAAGGCAATGCTAATGTCATTTGTTTGCTAACTTCGCAGACTCGACGTCGCGGTCGAATACGTGCACTCGTGTAAATATTAGAGACCAAATGGAAACAAATAAACCGTCTTATCTGTACACTTCCATTCACTTTACAATTGCCATTTTGGTTTTACTAACAGCAACTCACTGAATTTGGAGCGCGCTGTTTCGACCCAGTTGATTTCTGACTAATCAAAATTCCAGACCTTATTATTTGAGAAGGAATTTCCTTAGCAGTCATTCTTGTACGCGTATTCAAACATAAAATATCCATATCAGTTGGAAGTAGTCCAGAAAAGCATACGATGTTTCCCCATGCGGGTATATGGCACCATAACACCGAACGATATCCACTTCTTAATCCGAGCGATTTTACGTCCCGAATGGTTTGATAAAATGGTCGTGTACTAACAGCAGGCTTGTTTCAACCAGATATTTTAATTCTAAAACTAACTCTAGGACACTAAATTAAAAAAGGCCGGTTATAGTTTCCAGAATGTTTCTGAACGGTTTTTCCTTACACCTAAGTTACTGTCTCTTAATGCTTCCTTATCCTTTAAACGAGTAGGAAGAAATAATATCCTCTTATCAATTAAGCACCATTCATAATAATGGACATTCATATTCTTTTGAGGATAATTGTGTTGTTGTATTAACTCGTCTTAATAGACAAATTAGTAGGTAGTTGTAGGTTGTCATCAGTAACAGTTAAGTGCCCGCGACTGCTGGATGTGAACAAAAGAACTGCTTCTTTGTACTAGTTCTGAATATATTCGTTAGTCGGAGTTTGCTCAACTCAACTAAGTAGGTTAAGCCGTTTAATTTATGTACACACCAACTACATAAAATATGTTTTATATCTATACATTATATAAAATTAAATAGATTTGTTTTTTTTATGTAGAATTACGAGTATTCTATGTCGTTGTCCAATTCCTCTACATTCGAGCGTAGAATTTTCTTAGTTGTGTGATCCAATCTTTGCTCTTACTTATTCGATACTTACCTACATCGCGTTTAAATAAAGGCATGTAAAAATCTCTTTGATTGCTGTATAGAAAAACTTAGTACAAGTATGTTTACACGCAGTTTCTGCGTGGTCATTATGACGGTACAAAACACTAAAACTGCTATGCCATCACCAAGTCGCTATTTAACATTTACAAAAGTTATACGAAATTTCTGCAGCATTGGTTTTAAATGAACTTTTTTCATGTCACGTTGTTCTTTAGGGTATCTACGTATAAATAAATATTATTTTTTATTTCGTTACATTAGGGAGGCGATGGGATCACCACAGCTGACGGCGCGAAACGCCGCGAGTTGCCTAAGTCACTTCATTCAAACTTTTGCCAATTTTAGATGGAACTTTTGTTTAGACACAAAAGTTAACATTAGGACCTTTTTGTTTGCAAAGATTTGATGTAATTGGCAGTAGTGGCAAGTTTTATTGATATTGTTTATTGGGATTTGTAATAAATAGCAGTAAGCGTACCAAAGATAACCAGAGCTGAAAATCAGGTTTTCTGGTATCTATGAGCGACCACATCTGCTACATTTAAGCAGAATTTAGATAAGATCTCGAATTGTGAAGCCTAGTAAATACTACTGAGCTGTGAAATAGTGTCTGACAATGATGATGAAGTAAACAAGATCGAACCACGAACTTACTCAATATTATGTAAACTTCACCTTGGTTGCGTCTTGATATGATACGAATAGCAGTATCAAAACTGGATGTCGCCAGAGGAAATGTAATTGCTACATTAATAAATACGTAATATATAACTACAAAAGCTTTTAAGTAAAATATTCGGAGCAGGAATATTCATTGCAAAATAAAATTAAGGAAGGGAAAAATTCGGGACCCTTCTTTTTAAAGGGTGACTTAAGATTAGTCTGGCACTTAGACATTAATATCAGAAAGAAGCTCCGCGCAGGCGGGTTAAATAAATGAAGTGACTAATAATTAATTGGACTTTCGCCCTATTTTCCGTTCGGTGACAATTAATTTCCGGCACCGACGAGAAAAGAAACCCTTATCACAACCGTTTCGCACTCTCCGTTTAAAGTGAAGTGACAATTAAAAGGTCTCGCCGCAAAAAAGCAGAGTTTTCGACTCCAAACTCTGATTAACTTAAAATAAATACCGCATATATACTATGGGCCATTGTTAAAAGTTTTATGTAAATGGAAGTGAAAAGTGGGTCGCAAAAAGTGATTTAGGACCTAGTTGTTTTTTATACGGTGATATTTTTTGTTGCCAGCTCTTGCCTCTTTGGTACCGTATTGATACTTTAATACGTTTATTGCTAATTCAGAATTAAAAAGAAAATATAGGGAGCGCAGTGTTGGTAGGTATATTGTAGAACGTGAGTTAATTAAAATTTGACCAGCTTGACAAGTCTCATATTTCTCGCTATAAAGCACTGGCACTAGAGCTTCGTATTATTTCAAAATATGAGACCACTATTAAAACTTTAATAACATAACAAAATTGATTTTTTATTTTTTTAATTTACATAAACACTACTTATTACTTATACTTTTATTTAACATTTGAAACGGAAATGTCCCCTTTTTTTTACTTTGAATCGTAAATGGTTCCAAGACAAAAAAAAACATTGGCCGCTATCATCGAATCTTTGTCCGATCATTTAATTTTAATATAATGTATGCGGTAAATATGTAAATGTGCATTTAGTTTAAATCGGAATAGGAAGGCTTACTTAATTATTTGCTGCTAACAAAACCTAAAACATCCAAATTTTGTATCAGACGATTTCTCATAGTGTGGCGAAAGCTAGAGGGCGTCGAAGCGACAGGCAGGCTCGGTTCGTTCACAATCTGGTAAAAACATAAGTCGGACGAAATAACAACTTCATAGTGGGAGTCATTTGTGCTTAAACAAAGCGTCAACTGCAGAGTTGCTGCTAGCAATAACCGAGATCATTTTTCATGTGGTTCATTCGGGCGGTCGAGGAAAGCGATATAATAAATCATCGTTGCCAGCATCACGACGTTATTATTTAGGTTGGTTTTATCCCGTGCATGTATAAAATCTTATAAAACAGTCGGCATGAAGGTCTCAAATTATAACAATACTATACCGGGATTGAAACGAATAAATTATTACAAAACAAGTTTCTTCAGAAGAGAGTGTTGCGCAGTTTTACAAACTCATGAAAAGCCCGTTCTTGATTTTCAAGAAAGTTTCACTAACAAGGAGGTTTTTTTAGATTGTTAGGAATTGTTTTAAAAATAGTTAATTGCAACATTTCTTTCGTTCACTTAGATTTACTGTTGCGAAACCGAAATTTATTCAAACCTTCGTATCACGACCGACGGGACGGTACCTACTTTATAAAATGCAACACTTTCTACATTACTCTCAAGTGTGGCACGAGGGAGTCTTCAAAATAAACTCGACAAAGTTTCTTAACTCTTGCAAGTTGGTGCATTTTTTCACAAGTTGTGCAGGAGCACAAAAGCTTGTTAAATGGGAACTTGTTCCATTTAGGTGTAATATCGGTTTCGCCGGTGTAACCACGTTTGAAGCACGTGACGACATGAGTCGCGCCCGCGTGGGGGCAAACCTCAATCTTCCCCGTGTTACTTTATTTCACCATTTCAGAGTCAGAGTCGACCCCATTTGTCTTTGTTCTCGGTTTCCTATATTTTTGCACGCAAACTCCATTATCTAATTTAGCTTTGGCTGAATGCCAGGTCGGCATTGTTACTTTCTCCGCAGAAAAACAGTTTTTATTCCTTAACATTAAACACCTAAGCACATTTATTTCAATTATTGCCGTTTCGAATAAGAAAATTTGATCCTATAAAGCAATTTACTTTTAGTTTCTGTGTAAGATAAAATGTGTTGCAAATACTTGTTTGAGATTTGTAAGGTCTTCTCTTACTTTAGTCACGTTACAACTATTAACATTACAACTCTTAACTATGCCGAACAATTTACATATCCTATGTAAATTGATCGCCATAGTTAAGAGCCACACGCACCTACATCTGTGGGCGTATTATTGTTGCCTCGGTGTTATAGTTCTAATGCTATCTGCCGTCCAAGTGGCTTCTCGGAAATATACGCTCAATCTGTAATTAATTAATGATCACTTAAACCTTATTAGTTATTTAAATATTTGTATTTAAGAATACTTAAGAATATTAATATTTGCCCGCTACAAGCTCTCACAATAAGTAGCCGATATCAGCTGGTTGCGAACAACACCGGGGCTCGTCGTAAATTATAATGGTACAAAGTAGGCACTTTTGTTTTGAACGTATTACGGTCACGTGCCGGTTGCGTTGTGTTACTGCCACAATTAACAAATTTGCGCTTGCACACTACAATTATGTTGCCGTATTTACTTGAGGGTTGCCTGACCAGTATGCGCTTTGTGCTTTGTTTTATTAATTAAGGGCTGGTATTTTCTGACTGCAATGCCCATAGTGTTGTCTAACGTGAAAATAATATACTGTTTTTTACACCTACGCGAAAATTAGACTAGAAGCAATAATAGTTTCAATGACTAAAATATTAATTTATGACTACTATTGTCACTAAATATGTTTATATTATACAATATATTTACGTCAGTGATATAACGAGTATAATTGTTACAAGTATAATAAAAAATATTATTTGTCATTTCAATACTTTATTTTATCATTTAAATACACGTCTATCGGCTACGTACTATTTTAACATTCTCACAATAAACTTGCATGAAAAAAAAAATGTGTAATTTAATAAAATGTAGGACGCTACTACGTCAAACAATTTAGTAAGATGGGTTACTAGTTCCAAGATTGGAAAATAAGGTATGCATTTTCCATATAGTTTCACTTCTTTCTTTTGTAACCCGAGGCTTTCTCATCCATTAGTATCCATTACCAATATGAAATTGGCTGTCCGTAAAGTGATACGTCGCAAACAGGTGTCCTATATTACCTTCATGGTACATAGGTATGTAACTATTATGTATCGAGGCTCCGACGTTCGGCATAATTGCACTGTAGTTAAGATAATTAAAAACAAATATACATACATCACGCATACACTCAACGGAAGGTTAGGCAGAGACAAATTGCCCAGTGATTTCTTACTGAGAGTTTTCTAATATATAAAATACGGTGACGCAAACGCGAATGGGAATAAAATCAAACGTTGGATAAACAAATGACGAGGAGAATTTTACTGATTTTATTTGCTTCAAGCGTATCGATATTTATAAATCTGACGTTTGCGATCCTTTACAGCATCTATATTCACAAGCCGACTCTAACTAATAAATTTGGTACTGGTATATAGTGGTATCCATCAAACGGACCGTAGGTATGATTGTTTGATGCCAGAGGTATACCTAAAAAATCAGACAGATACCAAATAAGCGATAGCCTCATAGCTATAGATAAGTTATTTTAAAACCACCCTTTATTACAAATATAATATATCCATAACTATTGTCTCGTACAAAATCCTGGCTTTAATAACCTTTCATTACCAGGAAGGTTTCCGGTTCTAGGGAATGCTTATAAGCGGGACTCCTTACTCGCAGTGAGACTGATGGCAGCTGCTTGAATCTAAACAATAAAACGAACAGTCTTCGGGGCCAATGCTGGGGGACTTTCCGGAATTTTCAGTGTTGTTAATAACTAAAATTGTAATTTCCATGTCAAAATGATAATTTGTGGTGTTTATTACTGTATTTGTAAATCAATATGTCATCATCACCTGCCTTTGTTTTATTCGGTTTTGTCTGTTACGGATACTACATGGTTGATGTGTTTTATCAATATTTATATAATGATATTGACGTAAATCTACTTTTTACGGATTATATCGCGGTATACCTATCGAAATTATGCTAACCCGACGCGACATTAAAGATCCTTTACATGAAATACGTAAAAAGTATTGATTTCTTACACTTACGCGAATATTAGACATTGAAATAAAGCTACTGTTTACAGATTTTATCGCGGTATATTTTTGATATTACTTTCCGGATATTATATTCGGATCCTTTACAACATCCATGGATATATTTTATTAGTGTGCTATGCCGCAGTTTGGGAGAGGCCTTTGTCCAGTATGGGTTGCAATTGCCCGAGTTGAAATGATACATATTACACCTACATAGAAACATCCATCTCACTCAAGTACAAATGTCCTCCATTGCTGAAGGTTGGCCTGTATTTACTACGGAAATTCACAAACCGGTACTCTCTTTTTATCATCATATTCAGTAGTATTTAGCTACTTTATAAAAAAATCGTATACTGGAACATACATCGTGAGTATGTAGTATTTAATGTAATTAATTAGTAAAAAAAAAACGACGCAATAAATTTAGATATTTTTCCAACGGAATATTAAGAAGCGATTAATACAATGAGCAAAGAGGCCAATTATGGTAATAAACCACTGATAAAGTTTTCTTGAAAAGTAATAATTTAAAGCTTAAGAGAGGACTTGGATCCGCGTTCGCACCCGCAACCGCGCGAGACTTAAAACCTTTATAATTATTCATCAGGGTGAGATTGTCGTGACTTGCGGTTGTGTCTACATTAAAGTTGATGTAGCTATTTTTTTACATTTCTAGTAAATTAATATTGCACATTGTTTAAGCTACGCCTACACAATATTTGCGTTAATATAAAGATTGATAGGATCGACAATAGTATGACAATACTTTAGGGAACTGGCTGACCCATCTCAGCAATATTATTGATCGAATTGATAACTTAGTACTGGGTTATAGTAGAATATTGAATTAGTCTTTCGAAACATAAAAAACCATTTCGATTGAAGACTTAGTTAGGCAGAGATGTACATGCACAATTCAATACGTATTTAAGTCTAAGTCAAACTACCAGCTGCTACTAAGGATTTCAAAGTAAAACTCAATAATAGTTTACTAAACCAGGGTATCAAATCCATAATAATATAATCACGTTCGGAAGACGTGCTTGTGACTTAAAACCTTCCATTCATTTATTATTTATCCCGTCCAAAATAATTTCCAAACAATAATTTGAAACCGATTAGAAATTAATTATTCATACAATATCATGGACAAAGCATAAACAATTCGCATCTCACCGTACGTAAAATTCATTTAACAAAAGCGAATGGCGCGTGGTTCAATGAAAACTTACTCTAATCCTCAGGGTAGTCTTAATAAGCGGAGTTTTAATTCCAATCTCCATTCCGAGCGGGCTCACCTAGAGTTGGACTGCACATTCAAAAGCCGCGAAGATCTGACGTCCCCCGATAGTGATTAAAGTAATGCTAATGTCTGTTGCTCCTGACTTTTAATTTTAATTCAGCCAGTTAAGTTCTGTTCACATTTTTTTAAAGACCTGAATAGGTTTACATTAATTATTATAATGTTGTACTAGTGGCTTACTAACCTAATACAGTATGATAGAAAAAGTAAGTTAAACTTACAAGGAAGGAAACTCTGATTCTTATAGTGAATTATTGATTTATTTGAAGAGTTTAAATACATGCGTGATATTTCAGGCTATTTTTACAAACTATGCAGTCACTTATTGAATATTAATATCATGCAAAGTGATATGCGTGGTGATTAAATTTTCATCTCATAACAGTCCTAGAGTGACTGCGGGTGTGCTATATCACCCGCAGCTCCTCTAATAATTAATAAGTACAAGTTGTACTCAATAATTACTGACATAGCGGCGCCGTGATGCAAGTTTGACCTAATTTAATTCACTATCAAAATGGATACGTATATAGTTCCGAGTAGCTCAAAGTAAGATGTTTTAATTAAGTCTTAGACCTCGCGATAAATAACTAGCTGCCGGGGGTCGCCGGGACGGCACTAATTGCTAGTATATTTAATCCGGTAAAATACTACGGACCCTGATTTCCATAAGCTCCAATTGTTTGTGCCCGTGTATACCTGGCTCCGATTTAGTTGCGACCATTTTCCATTTGTGTTTATCTACCGCCGACGACGGGCGCTGAATGAATAAATTGACATTTGACCTTTACTTGATTATTTGCTTTCAAAACGTATTTAATGGATACACACTCAAAACAATTAAAATCTAACATTGTTTCGATAACACCTATGAAAATCGTGACCTCTTATTTTTTTTATTCGTTTGAATAGTTATTATTACTATTATATACTATGTATATTATAGTATTTTTATAACTATATATTATTTTATTTTTTTATATATATAATATTATACTATTTACGGACTTTATCGCGGTGAATTGGTATTGCATAATGCTGAAGCTTCGGCGAATATTATAATAATAATAATATTATTTGTTGACATAATTGGCACTGTTAAAAAAAAACCTATATAATAAATATTATCTTACAATATTGAGGGTAGTGGGATTATTAACCTAACCTAAACAATTATCCTGGAGCGTATGGAGGAGAGAGTATTACCTGCGCTTGCCACTTTGTACCATAGACCTATCTTACCACACTGCACCAAGGCAGGTTGTTAACTCAAATGCTTAGATAGTTAGATAGCATTCAAGCTTCACGTACAGAAAAACATAAAAGCAATTTAAGAACAAAATATTTTTTATACAAAGCCCTAGGCACAATAATTTATATTACGATACTTTTTGTAGACTTATACAAGAGAACTTAAAGCCTATACATGACAGATATCAACTAGATATAAATTTTCGTCTAAATCTATCTTAACCCTCTATTCACAAATAATATTGATTAATTTAAAAGTACAAGCAACCCGTTCATCATAATACATACCTACAAGTAATAATATACTGATAAGATGCTCAAAAATCCTGTAGTATTAAAATAAAAGCTGTAAAAGTTTTGGAAGGCGCAGTACATGGGTGGGTCGTGGTCACAAGTGGCAGTAAACGGGTAGCGGCCACTTGCGACTGTAGTGTCGGTAGCGAAGCCCGCCAGCCTTTTAACTCTTTTTCCATTCAACATTGTTACCTTCACAAACGAGCCGCCTGCGTGAGTGGCCTACACAATCCGAATACCTTTCCATAATGAAATACAGTAGATGTTTCCTAACATTTAAGGCGTTTGGATTTCAATGTTCCTTAATGTTTTGACAGCAAATACTATTTTTATTTTAAAATTGTCATATTTTTAAGTAAGTTATTATTAATTTAAAAGCAATCATCGAGTACATCAAATTGAGGTAGTTTGAAGCTTATTCTTTTTTCTTTATCCTGTAATGTATCGCTATAACAAAAATAAGTTCACACCCACGTAACATTTCTAAATAAACGAATGATATGGGCAAAACATAAGAGTTAGAAAAATATTAACATTTCGATGATATTAACCTTGGTTTGAGAGATACAAACTCTTCAGACGATCTCTTTATTTTGAAGCAGGAAAAAAATTAAAAGTACCGGACACCTCCACCGTTGGAGTTATTTTTAACCAACATTCAAGTGCTGCCAGTTTTCATATTTTAGGTTATATTTCTCAACGTTCCTCGTATAAAACGAAGTTGGCCAGGTTTATTTTTGTTCAGGGCATTTCTTGTTTACTATCCATCATATTGTTGAGACGTTGGCGTCTTATTTGTCGTGTTCAATTTTAGTTTTCCCGTTCGATATAAAACGATCTACAGTATTATTCTTTATAAATAATCACTAGCGATATGCTGTGATAGTTAATAATATTATTTTTAATAGGAAATGCGATTAAAATATATTGAAAAACGTTTTTCACGGATTTTGGTGCCGTATATCAAGTTGAGTGACAACCCTATAAGTTAATTATGAGTATCATTAATTATGTATAATTAATTGATAAAAAATTATTATAATAATTTGTAAATAGTTTAGCAAAAATACTTATAGGTATCACATTTTTAAACTATTAGAACATGATAATCATTTATAAAATGTTTTCGCTATTCGCAATTATGGAACGGTAGGTACTTAAATAATTATTTATTTTGTTGGAGTTACCGCAAATTATTTGTGTTAAATCTCAATTAAATTAGCGTGCGTGTTTAATTACTTGATCGCAGTTCATTTTAGTAATTATGTCGGAAATTGTCTGTTAAAAGATGTTTTCAAATAAATTACATTATTATGAAAATTTATACAAATTAGTGTAGATAGATAGTAACAAATGAGTAGGTATACTGTTAAACGCTTACTGTTATACTGTTAACACGCTTGTGTTACAGATATTGCTGTTTGCATGTCTGCATGACATGTCATAATGACCGTATATAAACAGGTATATACTATATATATATATATATATATATATATATATATATATATATTCCGACTTGTTGTGTTATCCCGATAATAATCTTATACTAAGTCATCTAACAAAACTCTTACCCTGTTTATTCCTAGTTTATACTTAATACCACTAAGCCTATTTTCCATCTAAGATATATAGCGCTACATACCATATACCAAAATAAACTTTCAAGCATATAATTTAGTTCTCAGATGTACTCGAACAATAGTTAGTGAATATCTATTGCGTAGACATCTGCGACTAACCGCATAAAACATTTAGTTAAACAACATCTGATAGACAATTTAATCTAAATCGCAAGTGTTCCTGGATAGGGCGGCGCGGGTACATGAAGCAGTAATGGAGGGTTGTAAATCTTTCAGTGGACAGCGCGACGCGGCACAGCGTTAGCAACAAAACATTTTTTCCATTCACCCCACTGGGAAAACGGATTCGATTTTGTACATTCAATACAATGTCTCTGACTGTATCCCATTTTTACTGTACCTAACGACTGATACCGCTTCGTTGTGAATCCACCTACATACTGGAAAATGTTGCTGCATGTCTGACATTTTCAGCGAATAGCAATCATTGGTCCAATATCGAAACAATTATACTCGTTATTTTGTTTGCTAGTTGTAACAATGTTATTAAACGCATCATTCGTTGATTGCACAGCAAACAAAACATTTAAACATCAAATATATCTATATTGTAATAAACAAAATCAAAATCGTGATCACATTGCTATTTAAACATCTATATTATTGTGATTCAATAGTTTTATGATCCAAAATATTACTGAAGTATTTTCTTTTTCAGAGGTACTCAGCAGTCTCTTTCAAATGTTCCCTTTGCACAGTTATAACAACGAGAAATTTAATAAAAAAGCGACAAAACGTAATACAATGCAAACTGTAAATAAAGGGTGTTGAAGAAAATATAAACGCTTGAGAGTAACGACAAAAGTTTTTATATTGAAATTCGTCATAACATTTCATTAAAGCAATATAATTTGTAGGGTAGGGAATGTGACTAAAGGGTTGTATTCATTGTATCTATATTTTTATTCGTCAAGCGGGTGCGAGTCGCGACACTGAGCCAAATAACCTGACGCCGTTGGCTGAAATAAGGCGCTTTCTAATTTACATTCTGTATACAAATTGCGCAAATGTGAGCATGAAAATAAAATTCTCGTCGTTTGTGTCTTCTTGGGGGGTGGTCTTTTCTCGCATTATGTAAATTTTTATTACGAATTCTGTCAAATTAGTTTATACACGCACATTTTTATAAAGCTATTGTATGGATTGTGTTTTGTCTTCACAATGTGTGTTAATATTAACTTCTACTTTTACATATTTTGTTTTAAGTGATTGTCATTTAATTGCGATGTTATTTACCATTTTACTGCAGTGGCACAACACATACATACGTACACAGTATTTTTATAGGATTGCCCTGTGATGATTTAATGAGTCACTCATTCTGAGTAGGTATCATAATTCCAATAATTTTTATATTTAAATATTGCTTGTAAAATCTTAAAAATATCTATTTCCAGAAATAAATATAATTTATAATGTAGGTATTTCGACTTCGCTGAATTTGAACCATACATAATAAAAATAATATTACGTATTATAGGTAGGTATCTACTTATTTGAAGTACCTAAAGTTGCTAACATAAAATATTAATTTATTTTTAAATGAATAACCATGTATTTGCAGTAATCTCTAACATCAATAATCTATATATATATAAATGAATCCCTATTTCCTTTAGGTCACGGCATCACGTGTGAACCACTGTAATGATTTTGATCAATTTTGGTATTGATATAGACGGAACCTTGGAGAAAAATATATATGGAACTTTTTATCAACCTAGTATATAATAAATGTACAATAATAAATTTGTAGACATGGAGTTTCTAAAAACATTTCCAAAATAAGTACGATACAACTAGAGGATAATAAACAGAAACCATTTCTCTTATTTTTATATTTGCTTGTGCACGTATCATATCAAAAGTACACAACTGTCGAAACTTTTTTTGAGAAAAAAAGGGAGCGGTAACATTTGGTAAGATTTTTTTGTTACAATTATAAAGAACAATGTTGAAAGAGTTATTAGTACGGGAGCTTTGATGACGTCATCGAGTCTCGACGGCCCAAAGCAAAGCGCATTATTGAACTGACCGTTGCGTGGACACCTAGTCTACGAACTGATTTAGTGTACTCTCCTACGTACTTCTCAATAAATCTACTGTGTGATTCATATACTTTGTATGCTATTTATATAACCCGTGTTGCGCCCACGCAATACATGCTCTGGGGAAGACGCCCACTCTGAACAACCAATTTTGCCAATATATTATTTTAAAGTGCTCAAAAAGAACTTCTTTCGTAATAATTTGCACCATTATTTTCCTACCATCCAGTTCGGGACCATGAACAGGAAAAAATAGAATTAGAAATTCATTGTGGTTATGTTGTTAAGGTTTGAAGTTTGAGATATCAAAATACAGCGTATTGTTTGCGTTCTCTTTTCTCTTGTATTTGGATTTCAAAATTTTTGAAATACGATTCTTGGTATCCACAACTATCTACGCTACTTTATCATAGTTTTAATCAAAGTATTCAGTCAAATTAATCTCAATAACAGAACATAAATATGGTTTCTTTATAATGACAATCAATTTATAAAGCTAGGTAAGTACTTTTATTTTGTTATCCTGAATTCTTATTTTAATGACAAGATCGATTTTAAAAATAAGGAGTTCACGTGTGACGTCCACGAAGTTTATTTTAACTCCCACACGGACGAAATGACGGCTTCAACAGCCAGTACATAAACGGAGGGCCTCACAACTACAGTTAATAAAAATATATTCATGACGTCATTATATGGAAGTTAGCGAATTATTGTGGTATTGCGGTCTTCGTCGCGGCGTGAACAAGCGACAAAGTACCACTGTTTAACTTTCCACGACAAACTTTACTCTTCACTATTCTCTCGATTTCGTATTATATCGAATGTAGTGCAGATAACTTCCCGGGGAAACTCTCGAGTTAACTTTTTATATTGTGAGGAGGGAAACTAGATCAAGTGATATGCTTTCTTATATTACCGAAATTGTGCAGATATTTTTTCGCGGCGAATTTTTCTATTGAGTTAAAGTTTTACTCCTTTTTCTAGTTCACGTTGATCGAGTTAATAATACTACACGATTTAGTAGTAATTTACACGAATTAAATACTAGTAGGTCTAGTAATATTAGTATATTAGACTACGAAGCGTCTACGCCGTAGCAGTTCATGCTACGCCAAACGTTGCTCACAAAATTATAGGTAACTTGCTGCCTCCCGCGGCTTTGCCACCATGGTATATAAATAAAGGGATATGTACTGTGATTTTGAATAAGGATTGTTATTGTATATTGTTAGTTTTATTGAAATTGTGAAAATATTATTATGTATGAATAAAGTCTTATTACTAGAAAATATACATATGTAAATAAATTACAATTAATATGAAAATTATATTGTGTCAACATTAATATATAAAATATGCATATTATGTATTTCGATAAATATAAACGTGCACACAATCTTTGTTAGACAAACAATAGGGTTATTTTGATGTCGAGCCCCTGTTTGTTCTAAGCGCTGGGTGTATTATACTCGAGATTCATCTAATAAGAGCAGCTACTAAATAAATTCTTGATCACGAGCAACCATTATCATTTAGCGGTTAATAAATGTTACGGGGTCGAAAGTCTAAGGTGGCCCCGTCGTCGAGAGGGGATCAAAAATCGTAGTAATAATCGTAAAAAGTTTCAGAGTAACGCACGCGTCGTGAATTTGGAAGGTAGTCAAACGATCTTGTCATTACTGAAACGAGGTCGATGCCCCTAGATAGTGTACGTGTTATCTTCAAAATCTGGGTGCAATGGTGATTACACGCTGTTACAGCCCTACCGTGTATGATGAAAAGAATTCAAAGTGAGGTACACACAGTATCAAGTAGCAATCTGTTATTCAATCACGTCTTGGTAAAGAACACTTACGCCAGTCGACGATATGACTTTGCTTCAACTGAGTCTCAATTGAGTACAAAACATTCCAAGACATATTGTTTTTATGATCTAATAGAATTGTTATGATCCAGCAAATAGGTCGCCATTTAATCAAAACAAGGTTTTGTCTTAGAGGTCTTATAACCTGTAAGTATAGCAGAAGTATCATCCATCATGATCAGAAGCTGGTGTATGATCCTTTCGTCACTAATCACATAAATGTTTATTATGTATAACCAAAAAAAAACACGCACAACACAGATATCTAGAGAATGTTGTTCTTACCAAACGAGTTGCACGGTATAGTTCTTAGCAACCATTAAGCTATCTCTTGGGCAAAATGTGTATCGTATATTCTTTGCCAAGAAACACACAGTACAAGTATGATGAAATATTAAGTCCACTAAGCACTTTGAATAAATATTTAGCTTGTTCTACTAACAAGACCGCACCGAGATATAACACAATCCTAGGCCAAAGGTTTCAAATAATGTGGTTGGACTAAAACATTTCAGACATTTTGTGGCTTATATAATAACTATTAAGCCTGCTCGTTAAGCAAACCAGTGCTGACTACAGTGGATTTAAATTCAACTTTAAAGTTCTCTCATTAAATAAAAAATCGTATAACATTAAAAACGTTTTTTTAAACGAATAAATTTTAGATTTGGGAAATATTCTAGTAGTTTTTAATCTTTAAACACTTGTATGGCCCCGATATTAATATTCAAGACTTTATTTAAGGCAAATTACGGCCAAAAATATCGTAAGTTGATGTTGTTGTATGATATCAGTATATTTTTTTGTTGAAATTTGATTTTAATAGTTTGATAACTGAAGTTGTTTTTGCTTAATATCAGTAATTGTTACCAGAATAATTGTTACAGTATGAATAAATATAAATAGATAAACTTTTAGATTATTTTAAACTGAAAAATACTCACTTATTCAATCAAAATAATTATTTCTAGCAAAAGCATGATTTAAACTCTACTTTATATACTATTTCTATCACTTGCACATAGTAGATTAGTTTCACTATATTATCATTGAATGATCGTAAAAATCAATATACCGCGATAAAACCGGTAAAATGTCGTCTTATTCCAATATTTATTGGTAATAATAGTTGATAATAATACTGCCTATTGGTAGTAAGTGCCATTGCTGAGCAAGAAGTCTGGGGTTCGATGTGGAGCAAAAGTTAATTGGGTTTTTCTATGAAATTCTCAATAGAAGCTCGGTGTTTGGATTTGAGATGGGTTGATGGCAATCGGCTTGTCCACACATGGGACCTAAAACAGAGTATTCCTCTGCCTGACCATAGGGTCAGACTATCCTCCCTATGGAGGCGACACGCTATGTATGGCATGTAATAATAATTACAAAAGTACCTGTACTCTTTCAAGTGTACACCACATTCAAATTTGTCTGCTTCCGATTGTTTTACTTGTCTCGTGTAGCTTTAAGTTTTTCATGTAATAATAATATATTGAAAATAAAAATGGTTACAAAGATACATTATAACTTTTGCAAAATAAG
Organism: Craniophora ligustri; assembly: GCA_905163465.1. Lineage (NCBI taxonomy): Eukaryota > Metazoa > Arthropoda > Insecta > Lepidoptera > Noctuidae > Craniophora > Craniophora ligustri. The sequence goes on along the minus strand of LR990965.1, from coordinate 6,904,225 downwards.
ATATTAATAGAAACAGTAAACATTGAACGGGCCATTTCCGTAAAACCAAAACATTTGTAAGACGTCATATTGTTCGTAAACTGGACCCGACTTTTAGTCGTGTTTTACATTAAAAATAACATAACATATTTATGGGTGAAAAAGTTCGTTGTTTTTTTTATACAAACCAAGAGAATGTGGAATTGGTAACTGATGCATATGATGTATTGAAGTATGTCAATTGGGCTACAAATTTGAATTTGAGTTGATTCTAGTCAAATTTCAATATACAATGGCCGAAATAAATTTATATTTTTTTATTTTTCCAGTGTTTATTAAATAAAACGCAATATATTGATGTCATAATTTGTTGCAGTAGATGAGCGATCAGCTTTACTCCACTGCTTCAGGCATGATGACAGATTTTGAAAAACTGATCTATTATGTTTTGGAAAAATTACGGGTTTTATGAAAGGAAATAGGCATTTTAATTTTATGTTCAAAATTCACGCTAAAACGCTCGCTGGTGTCATGACGTCCGCCTGTGACGTCACGCCTTTGTATGTCAACACTAAACACAAGGTGCTAATACAATAATACAGTTATTTTGCGTGTTTAATATGAATCCTAAATTCTATAAGTGGTCCGCGGTCCCTCAGTGCAATAATACGTCAATAAAAACTCCCAACAAATTATATAATTACGTTCCACACAACAAAACAATGCGAACTAAGTGGCTTAATCTCGTACGGCGAGATCCATCATTGTGTGAAAATCATTTTGACGTGAGTCAAATTAGAGTTATTTGCCTTGGTAAATCCTTGTTCCATGGCTAATTTGTTTTGCGATTATAAAACTAGGATCAGTCAGGTCTTTGGGGACCGCAATTAACTCGATGAACGCAGGTGAAAACAATTTGAAAGTGCAGAGAGTAGGCTTGAACGAAGAGAAATTGACGTGTAGTATGACGTTACGCGTAGTAGTAGTTCTAGTTACAAAGGCGTGACGTACTTAATTCGCTCTGATTGGTGTTCGCATCTCATGGCGGATTGCTGTATTTTATTGTTTTTATTTTATTAAATATTAATCAATCAAAAAATGAAAATAATACAGTTTTCGATACCCTTGAATCTTATTTCATTCGGGAAAATCAATATTTTAGTGATTCTTGGTTATTATCATCATGCCTATTGCTGCACAAAACAAATATGTATCATCTCATATATGTAGGACATAAACATTGAACCGATGTTTGGCTGAGAATTCGTGTCTTTACACACTATAAAAAAAGTGTCTAAGATACATTGAAAAACTTATGACCTAAAAGTGTAAGGTAGGTAAGTTTAGTTCATGATAGTGCAGAACCTCGAGGTAAACTGCGCCAATGATTGAAGACCTATATCGTAATACAATGAAGACTCATATTAATCACATCCATCGGTTCGCCTCATAGAAGGCATCGTATTTATAGTCTGTGGGACTTGTGGGAGGATTCGAAACGTTATACTGCTAAACGACAGTGTTAGGATCGTTCGGCGTAGATACAGATCAATTGACATTGAGGTAGTTGTCGGCGTCAGTTGAGTGAAATATTGTGGACATAGGATTCTATAAATAGATCAGTAAGCTTTTCAAATAGTACCACCTTTTTTAGCTCAACCTAAATAAAATACTGAACCTTCAATACATTAAATATAAGGTTTTTATGTAATGTTGTTGAAACTTCGTGTAGGAGTCATTATTTGAATACATTGTAATTTATTTCATAAATTATTTACGGTGTGATTTCTTTATTGTTTTAGTGATTATTTTATCTTATTACAAATGAATCAAGCTACATATTATATCCTAGTTAGCTATTTTATTGTTATTAAATCACGAAATAAAAAACATTTAATAAATAATATTCGATTAAATAAAACTTAACTTCGGTAAGTTATACGCAACGCCAACTAGTTCTGAGCTAACTTACTAAGCTCATATTATGGATACTAGGATAACATGTAGTTATATGATATTCTACATATTAATTTTTTTGTAAGTACGTACATATTACACATTACATGTCCATGCTAATAACTGTTGCCCCTATCGGAATTCCAGCCTTCATACCGTTGCACTAATCGGGTCGTCAGATATTATAATATACCTATAATCATAAAATAATTTATTATTCTAGGACCAGGCAAACGACATTGAGGTTAAAACTTCATTGCACCTTGTTGGGGTAAGATAAAAAATAAGAATAAATAAAAAAGTTTCGGCCATTGAAGCCTCATCCAATATTTTATTTTATATAACTAGTACTGAAAAAAAAACTCATCTTGAGTGCGGCTTAGCTAATAGTTTTACATCTAATTTTACTTACTCTAGATATAATAATAATAATAATAATATTTATTTATTGACACAATACAAAGTAGGTACATAGTAGAGGATACAAATAAAGGTACAAAAATGGTGATCTAAATAATTAATGTGAACTTTTCTTTAAAAATTAAACGACAATACGTATTACAGCAAAATGAAATCCCATTTTCTTTTAAAATTACGGGTATGTGGTTAAGAGAAAACTTTCCTCATACTGTATTTACGGAAAGTCCAAAATATTCAGGCGATATTATGATAACTTACTGTCAATGTACTTGATGTGACATTTATTTTCTCAAAAGTCAATAAGGACATGCGCTAAATAAATGTGTCATGGAACACCCGCTGTTGTCACAATTAAACTTTGAGTAGGTGTAATACTTACCAGTGAACAATGCTTAGCATAAACACTAACATTTCGTGTTATAAATAAATAATTTTGACTCAATAACACTTACGTAGTTTACATAAAATCAATTTTAGATATACACCAGTACATAAATAATAGAAAGTCAAACGAACTTACCTGTAAGTGACGTTCGATGACTATTAAACGATGTGATTCGCCCGAGAGATTACACTTATTAACTTGTAGTAGCACGGGACATGTGCTGCCATCTTACACTATTTTAGAGCAACAATCCTAAAAAATCCTTTATGCGCCCTTATGTTGGTATCTCATACACGTTTTCCCCTGGCCATCGTTAGCCACTATTTCGTGCTAGTCAGGGGAAGATCTGGAAGTAACTTGATCAGGGTCAGGGAGGGAGTGTAATCTCTCGGGCGAATCACATCGTTTAATAGTCATCGAACGTCACTTACAGGTAAGTTCGTTTGACTTTCTATTAAACTTCAGTGATTCGCCCTTCGAGATTACACTTATTAACTTGTAGATGTTTAGAGTTCCACGAAATAGTAAAGATGAAATTGTTTTAGGCATGGCAAAATCTAAAATAAAAAATAAACTCCAATAATATCATCAATTACTTAATAAATTTAATCAAAATCACAAGGTTTGAAAATCAAATATAAAAAACATCGTTGTCATTCTTTGATCGAGGCCATCCTACAAAGGGACCGTGCAAAGGTATCTGAGGTATCTAGAGCTACTTCTCTATTATAAAACTTTGCAAAAGTTTCTGATCTGCCGGTCCAACCCGCAGTCTTTTTAATATTATCTATGCTAACCCCGAACCTATTGGCGGCAGACGTAGCTGCATGTCTTGTACTGTGAGCACTAAAGACTGATGTGTTTATACCGCTTTCTTTCAGGGTGGCCTTGATCCAACGGCTTAACGACTGTGAGCTTACATTATTAAATGGCTTCTTAAAACTAATTAATAAAGAGTTACATTCAGGTTTTCTCTTATCTGCCGATACTATTAAATACTTTTCTAAAGTTCTAGCAGGACAAATTGAAGGTCTTTCGTTGAAAAAAGGGAGAATCAACACGGGTGGCGTGCGATTCACGGCCGAGGTTTTGATTGAATCCGTGATATTAATTACAATCTTTTCGTGATCATATTTTTTAATATTAGACACCTTAATCAAAGATAGTGTTTGTACCCGGTGTGCAGTTACCAAAGCCAAAAGTGTAGTCAATTTCCTCGACAGTTTTTCAAAAGAAAGGCTTTCATTGGGGTACCAATCACTTAAAAAATCTAACACAATAGACGGGTCCCAAGTAAAATTATATCTTGGAAGTGGAGTTCGCAACTTAAAGACTCCCTTCATAAACCTCGTAACCTGTGGGTCATTCATAGTTGCTGAATTTAAAAGAAGCGATAGTGCTGCTTTAGTACAATTAATTGAGCCATACTTTTGGCCCTGATTAAAAAGAGTGACTAAGAAATCTAATACATTAGCAACAGATGCTTGAAATAAATTTAAGTTTTTATCCTGGCAGAAGGTAAACCATCGTTTGAAAACAGTGTTATATTGTTTTAAAGTGTTACCAGCTAAAGATGCTAACATCACATCCGTAGCATCAGGAGGGGAGCCTTGCATCAGAAATGCTTGCCTGACAATACTCCGGCAACCAGGGTAAGGCTCTCTTGCAATTTGTGTTCCACACTGTAAGGAGATGACAATAATGTTTTGTTAGGTGTAAATTCAATTGGACTAGTAGTTAGCAACTTCCTGAAAAGTGGATACCAAGGTTGTGTTGGCCAGAGAGGGACCACAACTATACCTTCAGCCTTCTCAAGAATAATTTTTTGTAAAACTTTTAAAATTAAACAAAATGGAGGAAATGCGTAGAAAAAATAATTAGACCATTTCAAAGTAAAAGCATCCACGCTAAATGCTTCTGGGTCTCTATGCCAAGAAACAAATTTGGAACATTTCTTATTTAATCTACTCGCAAACAAATCGATTTCAGGCCGATTGAATCTTTTACATATAACTCGAAAAGCATCGTCAGCCAGCTCCCACTCAACATCAGCATGTATGCGGCGGGATTCCGCGTCAGCGATGTAGTTATCCTTAGAACTAATATAGGAAGCAAATACAAACAAACGTCGCTCTTCGCACCACTGCCAAATGTCGCGACTTACAGAGTTAAGATGAGGAAATTGTATGCCACCCATCCTATTGATATAAGAAATTGCAGTGGAATTATCAATTCGTAAAAGTATTTCACAGTTATGATAATCATTTGCGAAGATCTTCAGACCAAAGAATGCAGCCATCAGTTCTAAAAAATTAATATGCTGTGTTAATTCCTCATTAGACCATTGTCCGCTGGCTGTCTGGCCAGAGCAACTGACACCCCAACCACTTCGAGACGCATCTGAGTATATTTCCAGCTTATAATCACCTGATCGAATAGGGCTGGCACAATTGCCAATATTATTAAGCCACCAGTCAAAGTCTTCCCTTAAAGAAAGAGGTAAATTAATATATTGATTGTAATCATCTTTCTGTTTTAAACTAAGATACTTAGTTCTCTCGAATTTTTTTGTGTATAACCAGCCATATTGTGTGGCTGGGCAAATTGATATCAATAATCCTATCAAATGAGCAAAACAACGCAACTTACATCTTTTTAAGTTAGAAAAATGGATAAGTTCATCTTTTATTCTATGTTTCTTTTCAACAGGAATACTAATAGTGAGATTCTTGGAATTGAGAACAAAACCTAAAAAGGTTGCAGTTTGGCTAGGTATACTAACACTCTTTTTATGGTTTATTGTAAAACCTAGTGATTGAAGAAATTTTTGTGTAATTTCAAAGTTGTTTTTACAATCTATATAAGTATTCCCGAATAAAAGGATATCATCTAAATAAATAACAGAGAGTAAGCCTTGTTTACGAAGAAATTGCATTACTGGACGCATAATTTTTGTAAACACATAAGGTGCTATATTAATACCAAATGGTAAAACTTTAAATTCATACAGCTTCCCCAACCAATAGAATCGCAGAAACTTTCTAGAGTCACTGTGAACATTGATAGAAAAATATGCATCCTTAAGGTCAATAGAACACATGTAACTATGTTTTGAAATTAGTCTCATAGCAGTTCTATAATCTTCAAGTTTAAAATGTGGTGCAATGATGAATCTATTTAATGATTTTAAATTTAAGATGAATCTATTTTTCCCATTACTTTTCTTAACAAGGAAAATATTGGATAAAAATTGACCATCACATGGTTCGCATATGCTTATGGCACCAATACTAAGAAGATTATTAATTTCTTTAGACATGTGTAGTTTATCTGCATCAGACTTAGGATTATTTGGATAATATTTAGACTGTGATATATTGTTTGAAACTGGAATTTTCAAACCGTTAACCCATGTTAACACCACAGGATCATTTGTGATTTGTAACCAATTATGGTAAAAAAACTTTAATTTACCCGCCTGTGTGTTGTTGTTGTCCACTTCGGTTAGCGCCGTGGGATTCGATTGTGTTGCCGTGGCACGCGGCGATCCATCGCACGGCGCACGGGTAGCTGCTTGCGCCCACCAGCCGTCGCGGTCTCTCTCGGTAGCATGCGGCGAGGTTGCGACTGTGGCGGTGGCGGGCCCCTCCAGTTTAAAGCCCTCGACGTCCGTTCTTTTTGTTGAATATTTTTAGGTGGCAATTTCGGTTTGGCCGCTGTAGGCTTTAACTCGGTGCCTGTTCTTATAATGGCTTTCATAGATTTTAAATTATCTTGGAGCCCATTACCAAATAGTAAGTGGTCACGTTTAAGGTCCTTCACATTATCCTTAATTTCTTTGTTGAGGCAAGACAGCAAAAAGTTTCTTCTTGTTTGTGTCTCAGTGTAATGAGTGTGACACAAAAGTCTGCCGGCATCACTAAGATATTTTAATGTCTGACATTTAATCTCCTCACTATGAGAGCTAGTTTGTAAGACAGTGGTGATTGTGTTGGCTATACCGGTTATGATACAAGATAATACCTTCTGTTTGTCCGCTAATATGATGTCTCTCTTCAGAGCACCTTCATTAACCGCTGCTTTAATTTCCGGATTAAGTGTTGGAGCCTGGGCTAATTTTAAATTGTTAGGCACACTATAAATATTCAATAGATCCTTTTTTGTTTCATCCTTTAAGCCATTAACCAGAATATCAGTCCACCTGCTAGCAATATCTTTATGAACATTTTCACCAAACTTCTCCTCCTGTACAGGTTCATCTCCGAGTAAACACAAAATATCAGGCTCTAACTCTTGAACACTGTCTGTAGTTGTGTGTTCTTGAAGTGGTACATCCGTGATTATGGCAGTAGTCTCGGGTACAATGGTACAAGTGGGTTCCGGTGCAGAGCCTAAAGTTCCTGTCAATGTGGATATCGGTTCATCGGGCTGCTTTGAATGTGAGGTTGAATCGGACAGAACCATAACATCACCAAATGGGGTGCCTGAAAAACAATAGACCAATATTTTTTTTAGTCAATTCGTGATACAAACTCACGGTTTGTACTCTAGAATCATCTGAACCTCGGTTTTTAACAGAAAGTAGGTATGTAGGTAAACTCATGATATAATCTCTCAGACTATATTCTTGAGTCTTACGCACAGGTATAAATTCTTGATACAAACTCACGGTTTGTATTCTAGATAGAATTTATTATCAGTTTCGCCCACAAACACAAATTCACGACATAATCTCTCGAACTATGTTCTAGAATTTTAACGTGCTACCTAGTGTACAGTGATCAACCTTACAGATTGAACTAAGGTACATTACAGGACGGTATTAGTCTTACAGACTAAACTCATAAGCACTAAGTATCAAATAAATACAATTAAATTGATAATTTGAACATTTTGTTCTGTCAGAAAAAAATAGGTACCTAGATAGGTCATGGCTTCAGCGCCTTTGATTCTGATCTAGATTTGAAATATTACCAACCTTCGTTTTGCGGAGCCTCCTGCAATGATTCTGGGTATTGATCTTTATCAGAATATTGATTCTGTTCGGAATCCGAACTAGTACTGTAGCTGCGTTTCCGTTGTCTACGACGAACACGAGACATCTTTTTCTCCAATTTTCTAATTTTCTGAGCTAAATACTCCTCCTCGTCGTAGCGTTTCCGTTTTCCCATGATCAACACTATGAAAAACACTGAAATACACTGAAATACCACTAAAAACTCAAAAAATCTGAATAAACTAATTTCCGATTTGAAATTTTCGTGCGCGATGGCAACCACACAAAACGTGTATGAGATACCAACATAAGGGCGCATAAAGGATTTTTTAGGATTGTTGCTCTAAAATAGTGTAAGATGGCAGCACATGTCCCGTGCTACTACAAGTTAATAAGTGTAATCTCGAAGGGCGAATCACTGAAGTTTAATAGAATTTATTGCATTTAACTTTGAAATTTTAGCTTTCTCTTATATGAATGCATCTTTGTGAGTATCACAAGTATAAACATTTTTTAACTCATATCTCCAAAGTTTATAAATTCAATATTTGATCGGTGAAATAAACTGTGAATAAATAGATTGCTTACAAGGTGTTTATTATTATAATATTAAACAATACATTCACGCTTCTTCCCCATAGGTTTAAATAGCCACTTTCAAAATTATTTTATTCAATTAAATTATTCTTAATTTCATGCAGATATATAAAAAAGAAACTGACTGACTGATCTACCAATGTACAGTTTGACCGTTGGGCTTGAATGAAAACAATTTTTTTTTGATAACGTAGTGGAAGGAGAAAGACTGCTTAGATTTTTTCAATAAGGAATTTTATAAATTTAAGTTTGTATTGATTTCCGTTTATTGAAGTGAAACTTCTTTATCGGGGTTGGAAAAAATTTAGTGTAACATTTTTGCGTTACGCGCCATCTTTATTTGAATAGGTAACCATAGCAACATGATGTTTGTTTGACAACTAAAAACTATACCTTTTCCAATACACCAAGACCATTTGTTTTTCTATTGAGAACTTGCTATTGGTTGAGACATCGACGTTTTGATAAATAGAAGATTATGATTGGTTCCCACTATTATTTGGAACTGACAGAGCTACAAATCGAATACTATTAATTCAAACGCTCTTTTTAAATTCAATGTTATTCGAGTAGATACCATAATTACCTTTATCAATAATCATAAAATACAGTTGGAAAACAACTAGTTTAACCAATGCATGTCTATTATAATAAAAGCCTTTTGCATAAACTTTATGTAATTTAGCTTTATTCAACCAATTTCTGTGAAGTTGTAAATAGTAAATCATTTTTCGAAAAATGATGTCATAAAGCAGTTTCACTTCTTACGTGTGTACACTAATACACACAAAGGATTTCTTAAGCAAATTTGCTTGACTTTGAATAAAAACTACCTTTTTGACCAAGCTGATATGGCTGAGAATAGAAGGAATACAAACACTGAATACTTACAAAAGTCAAAAAAGATTTAATTAGCCGATGATTTAATTACGATGATGTTTGATGTACAATATAACAGCATTAGTAAATCATATAGTATATAGTGTACTTACTACATTATAACTATAGGTAAATACACTTACATACCACACGTATATAGAAAAACTTAAACATAAAAACTTAAATAAAAATTTTATTTTTCATATAGGTTTAGAAAAGTTGTCGGACTTTTCAAGTCATAAACCAAGTAGTTTTTCACGATTCCCGCTGCAAGTAAACAGATTCATTTAAACCTGAGAAGAGTATTTGCAAATTAAGGCTAGATCATCAACAAGATTGTCAAAGGAAAACAGTAAATGATTTGAAATAAAACGACCTTTTCCGGATTTTATCTCGATTAACTGAAATATTTTGTTAATTGATAGTAGGTACATATTATTATGATATAACTTGATGAAATCATTATGTTAATATATAGATATTAAAGACAAATATGTACTATTTACCAAAGTACGTAAGCTGAATATTCCGATACTTTGGCGGGTTGAGAATCATATAACCTCACAATTTTGTGACTGGAACTTTAAAATATATGAAGCCGATTTTGCATACTAAATCTCGGCTTTTCTCCGTGCCTTAAATTTCCGAATCTATTCAATTTCAAAGTTTATTTCTTTAGAGAAGTTATATGTTTCTGCAGGAAAACGAATTCAACAATTGAATGTTTTTCAATTCAAATAAAAACAGCCTTTTATCTTATTGCTTTAACTTAAGACACAAACAACACTGCACCGGCTATTTACTTTTATTTCCTCATCACTCAAGTCTTTGAAAGTACACTCATAAATATGCAAGTCCAAAGTTGTTGAGGCAACTCGTCGTATTTTACCACTTTTAGCTTGAATACCTATACAATAGGGGAACGCGACCCGCTGCATAGGAACGATGCGGCGAAGTTCCATCCAGTTACAATATCCGAACCTTCATAAATATTCACAGGAGTATGAAGTCTACTGCATCAACTTTTATCAACTCCCAACGGCACTGGAGCAGCTTACATTACATTGTTTCCATTTAAATGTGTTTTTTGACTAGACATCACCGCGGCTAATTGGTAACCTGATCTTCAAAGTTTTCAATATCAATGACAGCGTCCCGCTGCTCGATTGTTTTCTTAACCTGCGAGTCTTTGTTCATTAATTAAGAGAATTCTGTAATTACTGTTCACTTAATGGTTATGTTAATTAACCTACTTAATAAAAGTTTGAAACGTAAAGAATGACGGATGATTATTTATTCTAGTTGAATTAAAAAAAGATATTAAATTAAACTACTTTTTAATAAATTAAAATTTTATTTCTTGTCGTTGTGGAATTCCTTGGGGGAGGCTTATGTCCAGCAGTGGACGTCATCTAGCTGATATGATGATGAAATTTTGCAATAATAAAATTTGTGTCTGGTTTACAAATTGACCTACATACTTTCTAAGAATGTTAGTCTAAAATATTTATCATCATAAATATTAACTATCTAAATTGACTTTCAACAAAACCTAGATGAAGTTCAACGGCTATTTATTCGTCCTGTATATCTTAATAGCTACTACGTTCAGTTTATCGTTACGCAACCTTGTTTTCGCTAGCGCGCAAGATCGGAAACACCACGGATAGACGTGTTAATCTCACGGTGTCGAGAGCATGTGACGATATTATTTTTCCCGGCATCATATCGAGTGATTAATAACGTTATTCCTTCTGCCGTAATGACGTTCTCTCGATATCATTCTTTTCCGTAGTGTAGTGAAGTATTTGGGGCTCTCATAATGGGTTAATAGTTAGCTGGTGTTCCTTTATTACTTATTGTTTGGGTCAAAATTAATGTTTTGTTTATTATTTTTACTTGGGAAACTGAGATATCGCCGACCTCTATTAGGACCGTACGTTATACGTTTTGTCTTAATTTCTCTCGATTATTAGAAAACTGACAGAAGATACATATTCCCTCTCTCTCTTTCATTGTGCTTATTTACGAATCATCACAATAAAATCTTATTGAAGTAGGTATATCCAAGACTGTTAGGTGTTTATTTTACCTAGTTATCGTCATCTCGTTAAGTAATTTTTTTTTTTGAATAACATTGAGAAGAAATCCACTTTTCTAGTTACGTTATTAACAATCAACAGTATTTTATACTTCTCATATAATGGGAATAGAAATAAGATACGAACTCGACATAAACTTTGATAAAATCAAATACACAACATACTTTTAAACCCGTCGAATAAATAGTCGTATCGTGTTCCGAGTAGAAAGTCAGAGTAGCCGACATAAATAATGTGACTAAAGCACGTGTAAAATAAACTTTATAAAAATAGGAACCCTGTCCAATAGCGCCCGACTTATCGAAATCATATTTCAGAGACGTGAGGAGGACGATGTAGCTTTACCCTTTCTAACGCATTGTCTATTGAGCCCCGTTTACTTATCTATCAGACATCGCATGCCAGTAACATTTATAACATAAAACCCGAATGTAAGAGTAAAAGTGAACCAGCACTCCAGTGGCCGGCTTCCAGTCGGTTCAAACGAGGCATCACCCTTTTCTAAAGCATTGTCTATATCACATTGTCACGAACACGCGGCGATACAAGATATTCGTTGAGATATAACTTTATTTTTGTCATATTTCTCCGTGATTCTTGTTGTTCTAAAACACGAACTAATACTTAAAGTTATATGAATAGGACATTCGTGATATCTTATCACGCTCAGATTAGAACTCTTATTTTTTTATAAATATAATTGATACTATTATAAAAAGGTTTATTTTGCCGTATTTTGTATTTACACAAAATACGGCTGGTAAAATTAAGGTAACCTTTAAAAGTCAAAGGTCATAATAATTGAAATCTCTAAAAAAATCAAGGAAAATAGAATATTTCACGTCATTACTCATCTTTTAAGGATTCCCATCGTTTAAAATAAGAACAAAAGAACTTTAATTTAAGCTGGCTGAAATGCCGTATAATTATACAGCCAATATCCTGTATGACATCAATAGTAATCTAATCTAAACTCCAGCCAAACCACACACACTCTAAATCTCAACCTCAACCTCGCTAAGACAGCGACAATCTGCCGACAAGTTTACAACCACCGTTAAGCTTAAGTAGATGTTTACGGCTGGTAGACATTGCAACGAGACTGTGTGACTGAATTCCACGACTGTCTAGTATGTCAGGACGTACTTCTCGAATACTAACGAACAGCTAAGGCAGTTAAGGTAGCCAGCGTCCCGGGCGGACGGGCCTCGGAGCGTCCACTACGTTCTCTAATGAGAACGACTCCATCGTTAAATAAATTGGATAAAGACGTTCGTGATCTCTCAAGAACAACTTGAACCACTTCACAGTGACTAGCAATTAACTAAATTAAAAGATTGTTCGTGCACTTACCGAAACGTCTCAAACGCTTCAGTCTTTTCTCTATGTGCTTTTCACCATTAATTTACTTTAAGTATTGGATTTCCCATTTACTTTTTTGGTAAGATGAAACGTGGTAAAGGAAACCAAATTAGATTCACGTTTTGTTTAAATAAGCAGCCCAGATTAAACTTGGAAAATAATAAGATGGAAATGAATTTTATTTTAGTAACTTTTACATTTGTATTCTTACTATTTATTTGCCTGTCGGCTACAATAATAATTATTAGGCACAAAGTACAACAGGAATGAAACAAATAACTAAATTAAAAATATCAAATAAGAGTACATTTAAAACCTAATAATGAAATAATCACAAATTACCTATAATACTTATTCATGTTTAAGTTTCTTTATTGATAAACGGAAACAACGCGTTTAATCCGAGTTTCAGGCAATGGCAGATTGAACTCATTATGCGGATCTGTGAACTGTGACAATATCAGGGCCAATAAATTTACGGGTGTTTGTGCTGATAAAATAAACAGGTAGGTGTCGGACTTGCCCGCTGACCGCCGAACGATAAATTGTTCTCATTATTATCGTCTATTGCCCAACAAATCTCTTATTCCCATTGTTTTGTGCGAAATAACGAGTAATAAAGAAAGCCACTCATGGACTCATTATTATACGTGATTTAATTTTATTATATTGCAATCTTTCCCGTCGGATTATTGTTAAAAAAATTAATGCTATTTAGATATCTTCTAACTTGACTTGTACATACATAGTATAGGTATATACATATACATAGACTTCGGGATTTAATCAGGCATGTAGAGCTATTTCTATACACAGATAAATAAATAAACAATTATAGAAATTGCAGGTATTTTAAACCTAATGAAGACAAATCAGGAAGAACAGAGAAATCCATGTTAACATGTGAATCCGGGGAATTTAAAAGATTTCCATGCCATGTTCACCGAACAAAAACGTGTAAAGCTGAGCGTGGCATGACGCGACAATTTAACGCCGATCCTCGCAAAGTAGACGGTGCTCCGTATGTCGGCTGAGCCAGCTCGCGACCCCCATCACCGGATTAACTGCCTGTAACAGCATGTCAGCCGGTCAACCAGCCAAGATTTACGCATCTGTTTTCATTCTAGATACATTATAAAGATTTTATTCATCAAAATAAAACCGATCTCCGCCAAACTTATTATGTATTAACCAAAGCAACACACATTCGATGTATTTATATTAGGAACGAAAACAACGTTAGTATTCCAACGTCAGTAAACACTCTTGGATATTGACGCGTATGTCGGATGCACGTCAGAGTGGGCTCATATTGGATCTAGCCGGTTCCATATCCACAGCCGCGGCACTACGAGTGTAAGCCTTTAATCTCTGCATTGCGTCACACCGAGCGGAATGAGAGTTATCGGTTTCCCTACTGATAAATACAAACGAATGAGCCTGGGTCCGCAATCCAGCTCAATAATGCCCATACACCATATAAAAATTGATTGTAACAGCCCATCGCCTTAATAAATAAATATGTTCAGCTATCATTATAATGACATCGCTTTTCATTAGTTATATATCCGTTGCGGTAACAGAATTCATGAGCTTAATAGTTGTCGATTAACAATGGATCAATATGACAGCGAGGCGACCGGTAATGCCTGCAAGTGATCGGGGCGTTAACAAAGTCACGAAAATCGGGAGGTGTGCCATTATAAATATATCGACGTAAACGAGGGTGGTTGCCCAGCATTAACCTTGCCAACCTGACAAATAATTGTAGGTGCCTACACGGATAGGATTACTGAAAAAACAGCGTGCTCACCTAACGCCTCCTGACTAACGATGTATAAAATTTCCATTGTCATCAATCTCTGACACAACGCTGAGGATTCGCAAACTCTTCACTAATTGCAATTTGAACAAAAACTAAAAAGCGAAGTCATCGCGAGCTGCAATTTTTAACGCTACGCTCTCCAACAGTTGTAAATTCAAAAGTCACAAAATAATGGTATCAGCAAAAAAAGTAAAACAGTTCCGAGTTCAAAAATTGTTGTTTATTTCTCGTAAAATCTTTTCTACCAAACTTGGGATTCACCCGTCATGACGCAACATTAAACTACATACTTAAATAACATAATTATTTGTTTATAGACGACAATATAATCATTACATTAAGTAAGTAGTAGGTAGGTATTTATAATAACGCGGTTCGGTCTTTATCGGTTTTACTTAAGACCGAAACGCAGTTTCGCAGTTTCGTTCAGTTTTCCAGTTACTTCGTAAGACAGATTTTACCTCAAAGATATGGAAATGTAGAAAAAATAGAAGGCTAAACCGAGACTTAAAGCAGTGCGACTCGGATATGTTAGGTTAGATGGATAAGGCAGGAGCTAACTTTCCTCCTGCTAACTTAGCGTTCGCGTAATTATAGCTCGGTTATAATAACCGTCCAGAGTTATAGTTCCTAATTATCCTGATATCATGTTATCTTAGCGATCATGCAGTTTCGTTGTAGTTGTGAACAAACTCTTCTTTTAATTATATTTATTCGAATGGACAAAACAAAAGAAGTAATCATATTGTATAAGAAGCGACAATCATATTGTCTCCACCGCTATCGACAAACGTATGAGTGTATATTTTTCGGAATCTTCGATACATTAGTGTATGGTGGGTGTATCCAATCAACTCTCTTTATAATTACTATATGTATAATTCGTGTTGCGACTACAGTGTGGACATATGAGCGGAGTCGACGGGGTATCTCCGGTCAGGCAGTGTAGCTTAAATGACCATTGCCGTGTAACTGACATATTTATGTAATGTTCCCTACAAATACCATCGTCCCTGGATTTTTTTTCAAACTTTATATTTCTGCAGGTTCACAAATTTACATCAATCTACTTTTCATTTTATTTCACAATCTAACTCAATAAATGAATTATCTCAGTGTATGTGCAATAATATTTGCAATGATAAAACATTAAAACTACCTAAAAATAGATGTTATTAAATATCTTTAAATGCGCTTCCAAAGTTGAAGGATTTTTTTTTCTTGAAAAATTAACTTTTGATTAGGAAAATTACACCGAAGGCCTGCTTTAAATGACAGTAGAGTGTTTTGTGTTTCGGTAGGTCAGTTTTTATACTCCACCATATAACTCTGAATCTACAGTCCAATAAACTTAAACATTTTCACAAACGGCCTAATTTTCCAACGAAATATTTAAACATCGTAGAATATTTCACGAAATTTACATAAAAGTTTTTTAATAACTATGGTAATTCGTGGAACAGTGTTTCATTAAAAATGAATAGTCATTATCTATGTTGAACTAATATTAATTAAATCAATTTTCCAAAGCAATTTGAGCAGTCAAGGTCATCGAACTTGTTTTTCCTGCTTACTTTTTCAACTTTAACTTTTTTTTGTGCTTAAAAGGTAATAGATCAATTTATGTAAAAAATTAAGTGACTTCTTTACCTAATGACACTAAAATAAATTGAAAACATTTTCCTCGTGTTGAAGACACCTCACGTTTTTAGATCTCATGTAATAGTGGGCCAGCCTTTTATTTCAAAAGTACTTACCTGAGCAAAATATATGTAAATTACTTCCCTATAAAAAATAACGCGTTATTTAAAACACGTCTCAAACAAATATAACGATGTATAATTATTATTTTTCATGCCTAAATTTCCTTCACACCTGATCCTGCAAACAAGGTCTCATCATGTTACACGAAGTCACGTAAATTAGGTAGGATGTATACTAATCCCAAGATAAAACGCTTAAGCTTCTGCCATAACGTCTCGTGTGTAAGCAGCTTTATTTGCTGTAAACATTTGCGTTCCCGTTTGCTTTAAAATATTAAAGGAAATTCTCGTGCCTTCATATTTATGCCGATTAATAGGTTAAAATTGAACTTGTACATAAATGGTTCATTTATCACTGAAAACAATGAATAAGTATTGATTAATGAGCTATTGTATACTTACCTGACAAACTATTAAAAGAAACACTTAGAAATTTTTGTCCCAAATATTTTAAATGATGATGTCGAATAAAAAATATTTTTCTGTTTGATTTACATTTATTTTGCTGACGCCCTATGATGTCCTATAATGTTCCTACTATCAATGACAGGAAGAGTAATGGAAGGAAACTGATGAACTGTAATACATATCAATAGAGATATTGGCAATAAATAAGCAGATAAAATATGGCCGTTTAAGGTCGAAAGCAATTTGTAAGCTCGCCTATCTTGAGTATCAGGAAGATCGGTCGGAATTACCTACAACAGGTTTTTGCGTCATGATTTGTGGCGCCCCCGGGCGATGTTTGATCCAACACGTGCTCCCTATTGTCTGGCGAAAACAACTTGTATTTAGGCAAAATTATTCCTTTTAGAAACGTGAGCGTGAAACAAATGACACGTTTCGATTGTTTCCTAGGGGTACGACGAAACCATAAAAAAGTATAATTACATAATTGAACATTGAAATAAAACTACTTTATACGGATTATATCGCGGTATTTTAATATTATTTTAACCCGACATTTAACCTTAATATCTGTAAAAATTTGTTTTATTTCAATGTCTAATATTCGCGTTAGTGTAAGAAATCAATACATAGTTGAATTTTGATATCAAATCGTTTTGCATTCAGTTGCTAACATGCTATTATGAGAGTTTTTCGTCTTTGTGGTCTCGATAAATGAAACTGATCTTCATCTGATTTTTCATCAGCTAAATCATTCATCATCAGCTTATATTCGTTCACTGCTGGAATTAGGCCAACCACAGTGAACACCATATAGCTCGATCTTCTGATCTTCTCCTTCAGTCCCTGCTCCCCTGGCCGGCAGCCGTCCTACACTACGTTTGCCGTTCGTTCGTTTTTAGACGCGGTCTCCTCGGTCTCGAGAACTCCTTTGTTCAAACGGTTTTCGCTTCTCCGAAAGATGTGACCAGCCCATTTCCACTTTAGCTTGGTAATCCTCTTGTCTGTAATTTTAGTTTTCATATGGAGAACTTTGTTCCTGATTTTATCCCTCAGAGAATCTCCGAGCATAGCACTCTCTAGCTCGCTGAGCGATCTTAAACTTGTGGACCAGTCTCACCGTGAGTGTCCACGTTTCGGCTCCCTAGGAGGCAACGCAGGCACTAGCTAAATCATTACCTACCTTCATTTGGCTACGATAGCTTAGAACTGAAGATAGCAGTACTAGTGATTAAAAAATATTTCTTTTTACTCCCGTGAAATTGGACCATTTATTCAAAGCATTTTATATTATAAGGTCTATCAATCGGATCTATATGTATACGGTACAGTCAATATTGCAATAGCCAAAGAGAATACAATCACTTGGGCAGTAGCAGTTTAACAAAACTATAGCGTGAAAGCCAATCACAACAATAACTGTAAACTCATTTTACACTCACACACTCTCTTTATAAACTTGAGCGCGGTATGTAATCAGTTTTTTTGAAGTATCAAACTCTACGGTATGTGTTTCTTAAATTAATTATTAATTCTTAAATATAATCGAATTAATTTTATTTAAAATCTGAGTAGAGTTCGTCTTTTTATTATTCTCTAAATCTATTAAAATGGCATGGTGTTCATCGTCGATGAACTTAATTAAAAGTGCTTGATATTATTAGTGTTTAGTTTGATAAAAATAATGCACGCAAATATGATTTTATATCAGGACAAACATTTTTGCCTTGTATAGAATTTATGTACGATGTGATAAATTGTACTATGTGTCGCCTGCAAATAGTTTCGGGTAATAGTAATAGGTTACTAAATCTCTAAAAAAAAACTAAAACTAAAATATTGAATGCAAAAGTGTGTCTGTCTGTCACGCTTAAACCACCTGAACTGATTCAGATGTTTGGTATATAGATAATTAAGTCCCGGGGGAGGACATAAGATATTTTTTATTTAGTCCCAGAAATCATCCCTTAAAAGAGCGAAAAGTGGGTGAAGGTTTAGGTTAGATGGAATTGATAATTTCTTAAAAAGGAGTATAATTAAATAAGTAGATTGGATATGATTATTAATTCTACGCAGATGAGGTATTTAAAGTGAAAATGCCAAAAAGTTCTATATTATTAAATTTAAAAAGAAGAAGGTCGCCGTTTGCATTTAATAATATTAGATACCGATACCTCCTTTCGTATTACAAAGCTTAAGCTGAGCTCATTGTATCCCAAAGATATAACAAGCGGGATTTGAAGTCACCTTCTCCAAGCCGGTAAACTTCAGACCAGCTACTTTCGGTTTGCACTAACCCGTACCTACCAAATAAATATATGCGAATTTTAGCATGCATTCTAGGTAGCCTCTATTCGTATGTTAATAACTGATTATGAAGAAAACGAGTACCTACACTCTTATATTACGAGTATACCTTCGCGTAGTTATACTATATGACATATTATTGTTTGCGTTGAAATAACACACACACAGACTGGACTGCAGGTATGCAATACTGTGTAGGCAAGTATGAACATTAAGGTGCTACTGTACTATGGTCCCTGATCGTACAGCAAGGATCTAAAAATACGAGCATAATATGTCATCGCTTTCGCAACAAGTAAAGTTGCTACCGAGAAACTTTTGCAATAAATGTTTAATTTCATTTAGGTAGGCTCGACATTACAAGACATTCGTAATGTGCGAAGACGTCGAGACGAACAAATTTGTATTGTTTCAAAATTACTTCAAGTACCTACAAATCTATAAGTATACGGTCCGTTGACATTAGGTTTTTTTTTAATTACCTCGTACAATAGAACTGCGTTCTGTGTATCTTATAGTATTTTTTAACGGGATTAACAAATAGGTATAGTTTTAATCGATGCCACTTAAACTTCAACTTTCTTTAAATAGCTCGTACTTTTTATGCTTATTTACGCTTATATTTTTAAGAAACAGTATGAACATTCATTAATTAGTAATAATTGACTTAAAATTTATTTACCTCAGTAATAAAAATAACTTCCAAAAATACCCATTGTTTTGTAGGATACAAAACTGCGATTTATTTTCGTTACGTTCATTTTTCCGACAAACATCGAAAGTGTTGCGTCAAAATTGGTGATCCATCTATATATAAACGAAAACTTATTCGCAAATACATGGCTTACCCAAACTGAAGGGAGTTTAGGTAAGAGGATTTCACAAAAACGTATTGTCCCGAGAAACAGTGAATTACTAAAGGATTCTGAAGATCGACCAACGTTTAGAATAATTAATAGTAAATACCCTAATTCCACTCTCAGGTAACGCTAGGCTGAAGAAAATTATTTCGTTCCACTGAAGTGGCATTTACTTCGGAGGAAATAAGGCTATGTTAATACTTAGCAAGTTCATTAGGAAAACAAATTAACCTACACTACATTTGATGGGCGTAATTGCTCTTACCTTCCATCTAGTAAACTTAGAGTATTCTATTTACACAAATAAATTGTAATTTGCCTAGTTATGTTTTATTTCATTCACGAAATAGCTATCCTTCCTAATCCACGGTTGAATCGGCACCTATTGTAACAAGATAAAGAAAGGGATATCGTAAACTTGAAACACACATTTTTATTCCGTAGATGTGGTTAAATCACCTCGTAACACAATTTTAGCGTTTTTGGCACAATTTTCTTCAGCGCCGTCGAAATACGAAGCTTAATATTCTGATCAACAAAGTCTTTTAATATCAAGAAGAGAACGTT
This sequence comes from Craniophora ligustri, assembly GCA_905163465.1. NCBI lineage: Eukaryota > Metazoa > Arthropoda > Insecta > Lepidoptera > Noctuidae > Craniophora > Craniophora ligustri. Next base: position 6,883,819 of record LR990965.1, on the reverse strand, counting down.
TATTTTAAATTGTTTATAGGAAAATATTATCGTCCTGTATATCAGAATTTAATATTTTCCATATTGTTTCATTTATCTACTTTTGTAATATCCATACATTTCTAAACAAATGCGTACTTATCGCATATTTTTTTATAAATATATCTACTACACCACAACAGGTATTATTTGAAAAGGAAAGTATAATTGGCAACATAACTCTACAAAACATACATAATACAACTCAGGTTTCTTACTTAAGCGATACTAGTTATACGAATATCTACAAACTATTTTGCAGCACATCAGTAATATCTACAGAAACGTTTAGAGCATCGGAAATAGATGCCTTGACCTAGTTTGTCGCACATGAGCGGGACCCTTGGGTGACCCAAGAACGTTGGTTTGCCTTGCATCAAGCATAAGAGCGAACGGACTCGCTCGCTACAGAGGATGCGTAAAGTGGAGGAAATTGAGCCGGAAAGCCGACCCTCACACGCGGCGCGATAGAACCCCACAAGAATTTAATTGACGCATTCATATACTAGCGTATGCAATCAGCTCTAAAGTCAAAATATATTAAAAAGGAAACGGTAATCTTTACCTACTTAAGGCTGTATACACACAGGTGTAAATCCGACCGGATTGCTGGGTGAAAACAATTTTAACCATGACTTTCCAACCGAATACATTTCTCACAAATGTGTTATATATTTTTACAACTGTTATTATTTCGCTTCCATTCAATATATGGAAAGAATTATCTGTATATAGTACATAACACACGTAAATACGTGGAGAATTTTTTTTGCACGTTATGCAAAACCTTAACCGTTGCCGTTCGAATAATTTGTGATAGGAAAATGGAATTGTATGCAGAATAATAAAATCCACCGACCCTTCGAATTCAGCCCATATAATAAATTTTACCGTTGTGGTTTCAACCTACATGTTGTTTTGATCGCAACTGCCAAAAAAATTACAGGTACCCTTATACATATCAACACACATTATGGTACGTAACCAATACGTAGATTCAAGACATTCTGTAAAATTAAACAAAGTTAATCAATAAATCACTGACATGACTAAATGATTAAGATCTGCAAATATTAGCTTTCAGCTTTTCCGAACAAAGAAACTACACAATTATGGTCGTGTTTCATTTAGGTTCCTTTAAGACAAAGACTTGTCTCAAGAAGAATGTATCATCAATTTTCACAAAATATTGTACAATACTTTTTCAGTAGACGCAATTTCAGAAAAGTTTGAAATATCAGAAAGTATTTGTTCATTTCGGAGAACAAAGCTTTTTGAACAAGCAATTGATCATTTTAAGGCCATCTCAAATATTGGTCTTTTGTTTTATCTACATCAGACATATTTGATAAGTAATAAGCATTTGAAACTATTTAGCAATATCTATTATTATACGTTTAGCCACACAATACATTTATACCGACGATGAATGTGGTTAATTCATCCTAAACTCAATACAAGTCATTAAATGATAATAATACACACTTATGTGATCTAAACTAGGTAGATAGGTACTATCTACCTATTGATTTCGTGTTCAATCAGAGAGTGAGTGAGTGATCTTTTCCTTTCACGTCTGTATTATATTAACATACATAATAATGTATTATACATCTACTCTTGAAGATGGATTTGAGTATTCTTCGGAATAGAAACATTTTTGAATCAGAAAAGGTTTTATTTTTTGGTAATTGGTGACACTCTCTAATTGCCATGTTTTGGTTTAATATTTTAATTTTAGACAGTTTTACGTGTATACGGCGTTTTTTGGAGTGTTTTGGTCGAGTATTTTCGTCAATGATACACGGTTTCAAATTATTACATAAAACATACGTCGTAGAAGTATTAGTAAATTATTTTGTTTCAAATAAGATGTTTTTTATTTGTAATTTATGTGAGGTAAGATCCAAATACATTCTTTCTGCATAAATAAATATAATTGATGTATGTTTTTATTTCTCAATCATGAACAAGCATAGGTACCTACGCGTAATAGGCTGGCAATGTCGTCTTTGGTTGTATTTATGCTATATTTTAATTAGAATAATAAGATAGTTTAGATTGCACTTCTTATAATAATATGTATAGTGTCCATATTCAAGCCTAATGTAAATGTGTTAACTTTAAAATAAAAAAAATAGTACGGTTGATAAATTCAAAGTAGAATAAAACTTCATCACAAAATTGTTTTACGCAGTACATTGAGCTTAATATTTTTGACGCTAGTACGTATGAGTTAATGAGCTAAACCGAGCAATATAACACGTTAAGCTCATACGAACTAATTAAGCGGTATGGTACTCGAAGAGCTCCATCCTAGCCACTCATATTTAAAAAGCAAGAGTTACAGTGCTTTGTAGGCGCTGTAAGCTACGAGTAGAGCTCGAGGCACGAACTGTGGCGTGGCTCATCAATATTGCGCGCACGATCGAAAACTTTCTGCCACAATTACCTGAGAGCTCAAGTGTCGGAAAATATATTGGTTTTGTTCGTCTCAGTCCCAACTACTAAGAGAATCGATCTCCACGCAAATCTATTAACCTGTAGCTGAATATAAAACCACATGTCTAAGTGATACGATTAACAAGTTCATTCGATATTTGTTATAATCCTTTACACGATTTTAATCTCGCGGTATGCATGCGTGATGGTAGGTAGGTAGGTTATTGTACATATGTAGATAATGAGAATTACAAAATAAAGTCTCTTGTATGGTTTTCACTAACAGGTTTCAAACTAACAGGGCCACTACGTAAGTTATAATATTAATTCAAACTTGGCCAACAAATTAGTGTACCTACCCATTTAATTAGGAAATTCGTGAAGCGATTCTTGCAGCGCCTCTAGGTAATTATTTTTGGATATAATATGTCACAGAGGGTCCACATCCGGTAGAGTTAATTAATAACTGTGAGAGTGGGCCCCGGCATGTGTGCCTACGAGGTGAAGAAAAAAATATCATTCTGCTGAGCGCTGGTTAGTTAGCAGAAAAGACCGCTGGTGTATAGCCCGAAATAATAAGCCGCAAGCCGCCGCCCCGGTGATTTATTGTTTTGGCTTTGCGAAACCTCACTCGGAAGCCTGATAAAAAATGATCTCACTTATTAACACCACTGGCGAAACCCGACTTTATTACCCTTTGCCGATTTCTGTGACCTACCAAACATTTTATATTCAACATTTCGTATAATCAACCAATTAACTTTTCTGCGGCATGTACGCTCTCGAATTCACATGTTTCTTGTTTTATTTTTTATAGGTTGAAAACTAATTTCCATTGCTATATCTAATGTACCGGGTACCTTAATTTGTATTAAAAGCCTTTCATAAATAACATTAATTTATACTTTAAAGAAGTTACAATTAATAATTACTTTTCGGTTTCCCTTGACTCTCTAAGAAATTAAGAATATTTAGTATATATCTGTGTACCACGACGGTTTAAATATACCTATCAAATCGAATACAATAAGGAAGCTTAGTAATTTAGTATTCAGAAAGGAATCATGGCTATATAATACGAACTTAGAAGACTTTGTGGTTATGACTGTAAGCAAAATTCTTTACGGTATGAGATTGGGCCTACCTCGGGAAAGTTTTCAAATATTAGCACCATTATTTTACGAGATGACAGAGGTTGGGCACATATTAGCAAAGTTTGAGGGTGGTCGTTTCATGTCACTCCATTCATTTTTTGAGGATATTATATAATTATTTATACATAGAAAACAACCAAAATATAACTTGGCCATGCTCGTTATAACACGTAAGATCAGTTGGAAATAAATAACAATTACAGATTTTTTATAATGACTAATAATTTCGGTATTTTCTATTAAATACATCGACTGAAATAAATACTGTACATTTAAAAGATAGTCTATGTATAAACGTTTTAAAGAAGCCTATAGTTTTATGTTGTCGTAATATTAAAACCGTTCCTATCCTTATGCTTACCACTAATGACTAAATGTACCTATACATTTAGTCATTAGTGTTGAAGGTGAAGGTCTAAAAGTCAGTAGATTAAGCCTAGATATTACAGTTAGACGTAGAAGTTGGATTACGGAGGTAAGACAAAGACAATTTGCTTCGCATAAAGAATTAATATTTAGCTATATCTATTCGAACTGAAAGCCAGGCAGCATCTAGAGTTGGGAGAAGACAGTGGATGTGTCCGGCCATATATTGAATGAATGAATGATTGATTGAATGATGAATGAATGATTGTTTATTTCTGTAAATAGATATTTTTAAAGACACTTTTACAAGTCATATAATATTTTTTTAGTATCTAGTTGGCATTGTCATTTCCTAACTGACGACCTTATACACTTTTATTTTTGCCTGAAACCATTTGCAAACAAAAAATAAATAGGTTTACTTCTCTGATAAACACATAATTTGCGATGCAAATTAAACAAAAGCTTACACCATCGTACACAAGTAGGTACTTTTTCTGACAAAAATCATCACGCTGCATCTCTCTGTAATTTGTATGAAAGTCCGCCAAAAGTCTAATTTCATAAACGGAGAAATTAATTTACATTTCCACGTTTACATAAATAAAACAGGCAGTATTGCCGTGCGTTTATGGGCGCCGACGGCTTGGCGGGAAATGCTCCCCTCATATACTCCGTCGTTGGAAATGCTAATGTGCAAATGTGAGACCGGCAAAAACTGCTCGGCTGTTCACTTTCGTCTAGGTGCTAATAATTTCAATTTAAACAGCTCGCTGAGGCAAATTTTGTGGCAGTTAAGCTGCCGTGTTATAACCGTGTACCAGGTTCAATGTTGTTGATTTTGGTAATTAATATGGTGAAGATAATAATTATATTATAATATTTGGACCTACAGATTAGACATCTATTAAACTTGGAAATACCTGAAAAAGGTCTCTTTCAAATTATGGTTTTGATATTTGAACAAAATCAAACAGCAAAACTAAGTAAAATTGTTTCTATAAATTTTATTAAATAATATTTGGCGGGTAACAAAGGCAATTTCTTCTAAGTTTAATTTTAACAAAAGTTTTTGGTAACTGAAAACCTTATCTTTAAAATCTTAAGCAAATTGAGAGGCCCGCTTGTTTTCTCGTTAGTTAATGACTATAATTTAAACTTAATAATAAAGACGGACAAGCGGCTTTGTTTGTGCTTGAAAGGTAAAATTTCGTGCACCTAAATGAATGCTAATTAAGAAATGTGAGCCCAAGAAATAAACGCAAGTTGAAAAGCGTGACAATCTGAAAGCTCTGACGGTATAATTACGAAAAATTACAGAGGTATATTCCGGGAACATTCACGGGACAAAGGATATAATGGAATACACATGATCGCTATCTATAACTTATTATAACACGAGTGATATTAATCTCAATATCTAGCTATAATTAATGAAAAATGGGGGAGAAAGAGAGAGAGCAACTTATTTAATAAAATGGTAAAGTTTAATGTCGAAAATACATATAAATACATTTGAGGAATATGAAAACGAAATGAACGTGCAGGATATGAATCTTGCTCCCGTTACCTTATTTTATTAAATATCGTCATAAGGTTTCCTAGGTTGTTTTAAAAAAAACATCAATAAAGATTTATAAACCTAAACAATTAATATAAAAATAAACCAAAATTATAATATAATCATTCATCGTCCATTTATATATACATGGGCTAGATGAAGTTAAAAGTTTAATAATAATTGCCGAATAAAACAAATTTGAATTTGGTGGACTTAGCAATTTTTTTATAAAAATTCAGTTCAAAAACCGTTTCTTCGTCAATCTGAAACACATAAAAGTATAAAGAAGATTTATTTCATAGGAGTCAACAACAAATCCAAAGAGCAGAGATCCATACGCCTTGTATAATCTACGGAACATTACAAGTCCCGGCTGCGATTCTCTTTCCGCCTCGCTGAGATATTGTAATGAAATCCCGCCATCTGTTTTCTCTCGCCGACGTAATATGATGTGCGACCTGTGTCTGCTTTCCGTATACCTCGATTAAAATAATATTTATTATATTAAAAACGTTGTTTTTCTTAACGTAATTATGATGTAAACCGTATTTCATTGTTTTGTTTACCTACATACAGTTTACTACTTACTGTTTTTTTTTATGATAAAGGCATAACTTTAGTCTACTTTGTAGATATTAAGTATAAACAGTGAAGGTTAAAATGAATGTCAATTGTTTGATTTTGTTAAATTATGTAAATGGGTTGTCATCAAACTATTTTTTAGTGTCCCACATTAGGGCACAGGGCACAGGGCTTTTCCAGGGCAGGAGTGGTTTTTGGTCCATTTGGCACCAAAAACCAGTTCAGAGACTTTACATGCCGTCAAACAATAGCTCAGGTATACAGATTACTTATATCACGGTGTTTTGTTTCCCAGTTTGAGAAAGTGATCAATTTATTAAATACAATACTGAATATAATACTGTGGAAATCTTTGGGGGAGGCTTATATCCAGCAGTGGACGTCCTCCAGCTGACATGATGATGATGATGATGATGAATATAATACGCACATTGTGACGACAAGTGAGATACAGTTTCGATCCAAACTTCCATAACATAGGAGTCCGCGGTATTCAATAATAATAAAGCCTATAAAGGTAAATTATACTTAGAATTATTGTAATTAATATCAAAATAATAATTATCTAGTACATCTGACTCTTCAATCAAAACAGCGATATCCTTCGATAACACTGACTGCACAACGCTCTGGTACGCTAGATCATCTTTATAGATTATCATTTACCTACATACGCTAATCCATTGCCAATTCTGATCAATAGCAGAACATTTGTCCCCATGAATTATTCGATTCCAACGCCATTTAACAAAAAATGATAGTTTATTTCGTACCTTCTTTAAAATAATGTTCCTCCTTTTATTAAAGTTCTATCATGGTTACTACTTATCATATATCTTATAAAATAGTTAGAAAATACCAAGTAACGAAGCGAAGAAATTGAATAGAATTGACCCCTACCGTTGTACCGTAACCGTTGTAGGGGCCAACCTTATTAAATAAAATAATTCTGTTAAGTATTAATGTTGATCATACTGTTAAAAAAATCAAAATGATGAAAAAAATTTATCAATATCTATTGATTTCTTACACTTACGTGAATATTAGACATGGAATAAAACTATTTCTTTTTACGGATTTTATCGCGGTATATTATTGACATTATTTAAACCCGACGTTTTGATCGTTTCGTGTAGTTTTATGTATCTTCTCTTATACTAATATCGTTCTCTATGGAGGTTCAATATCGTATAATAGTTTTCCCAGCGTTCACTCCCGGTACCAGCAGTATCAAGTGAATCGTATGTAGATTTGAATTAGGTGTTAATTCACGTACCAATCCGTTTAAACGTATCTCATGTGTGTCAAATACGTAATTAACGTCAGTGTTAGTGCAGTGAGGACGCGGCGCGGCGCGACAGCGGCATGTACCGGTGCCAAGGTACACAGTCAAGCACCATATGTGATCGCAATAATCGCTCATATCGTATGCCGCAAACTGATAATGTTGCGTGGCATGCGTGCAAGCAATGCTCTAATATTCGATTTGTATTCACGGTCGCGTTGTTTATGGGCCATTGAGATGCGGGCGCCCATTGACTGGGCAATTTACATTGAATCGCTACTTTTGTGTTCACGGAAATCGGGACTCTGGAACGCGATGATGTTCTAATTATTATGTACATGCAGGTGCATGGCTGGCGCGGCAAACATTTTGGGGATGGTATGCGCACGGTTAACGATTTATTAAAAAAACATTCTAGAATAGTTATTTTTTATACGTGCTCGATCATCAATCAATTTAGAAACGTAAGTATACCTATTAAACATTAAATACGTATGCATTAGTAAAAAAAAAATTGGATTGAAATACTTACCATACAATATTTTCTCATAATTTTTATATTTTTCTTGTTGATTCAAACAATGAGTTGGTAAACAATTGTCTGTTCTTTTGGCCATGACAGGGAGGCTTATATACAAAAAAAATCGCTGACCATCTTGTATAAGCGAACCAACCCGTCAGCGCACTTGATCAATTGATCAATAATCATCATACGATGTGCTTGAAAAGCCAAGATCACGTAAAGACTTCAATAATAGAGCACATCACAACCAATAGGCAAAACGGTTTGACCTTTGCCAAAAGAATATTTACTTCAATAATCATGACCTATGGAGATACAATTGCTTGACATGAAGCATCCTTCAAGTCATCAATCAAAATGGTTTCAGCAGTCTGTATTATAAACATTCTGCACATCATAAACCTAGGACACCCGATACATCATAAAACAATTTCACATCTCCAACAGCTGTACTACTTCTACTACGTGGTATATAACTTACAAGCATTCTCTTGACCGAAGTGTTAGTGAGGGTACTTCCAGTAAGCGCAATCTACATGAGACCGATTCGCCTCATTAAAAGTTTGAGGCATCTGATCGGAACACTATGCACGAGATACCTACCACCATATTTTACATGCACCTGTTGTAAAGGAATAAAGTTGTTATCATTCATACCTATTATGAAACTTCTTTGATAAATGAATGTTGTTGCAGTTTTGTGCGATACAAAATGGAGAAATGTATTTTAGTATTTGGTCGTTGCGCGTAGGTAACGTTGAATCAAGATAGTTCACCGGCGGGTGGAATGAGACTCAGAACATATGGCCATTCTTTAATTACTTAATCTTAAAAACTTAATTGATTTTCCATTTCGTCAGAATCGGTATGAATACGTACCATAATAATATTAATACATTTTTAGTACATACGCCTATCGGCCCCCAAGGATTAGGCATAGTTCTACTAATTTACACCCACATGTCGCCGTTATATTTTATGTCTCATGTCGAAGGGCGAACCTATAGCCATCAATCGGGCACGAATCCAAACTCCGAGCTGCTACTTAGAATTTCATAGAAAGACCTCTTGGTCAACAATCCCACTTTTACTCCCACGATCACTAGACCAACGTAGCAGTATTAATAATGACTACATATATCTATAAACTATAGGAGATTAACTTGACCTGAGATAAATATGTGGTTGGGAGTTTTTCCACTGTTTCTACTCTAAAAAAGATGAAGGGTGGAGTTTTAGTGGGCGGTCTGAAACGTAATATTGTACGTTTAAAATCTCCTACCTTGTAGTCTATTTTGGATTTTTACTTTGACCTTTCTTACCGGCAAATGATTTATTTTCTACTGTCTAACAACCTTATTATTAAAATGCTCGTGATAAACCAATAAGATAACTAGCAGTAATAATTAAGACATACATTATATCAGTACAAATTGGTTCTTTATAAAATCACTCACATTCACGTAAAATGGTTTCATACATTGTTCGTATTGGTTAATAACAGTAACTTGTAGAATTGTAACTGGCAGTTAACGTGAAACATTATACACTTTTAAAAACAAATGTACGTTCCCGACAAAAATACTGTACTCGCCTTTTATATAAAATTATAGTAACATACATTGACCTCAATAAATGTTTACCAAATGTTGCTTATTAATTATTGTTATTATTAATAACAATAAGAAAAAACATGAGACTTAAAAAATGATATTTAATTGATATAGGTTGTTCTATAAAAGATGCGCCAAGAAGAAATCCATATTTAGAAACTTGAATAAGTGGCGCTTTATTTCATTAACTTCAAAAGTAATTCAACTAAATATGTTTCTTATAGACGATTAAATTAATATTCTGACACGACCGTCGATAGGGCTCGATATTGTTTATTAACAGGGAGGTTTATATAAACTCTCCATATTATATTTCATCTAGATCGTATAACCAAGTATTAAATTTGATAATATTTGGAATTAATAATCTGATAGTGGATCTAAATTGGCAATAAACTTTAAGGTTAGTCTCACAGACTGGCTAATACTGTATCCAAACGCTCCACAAATATAATTATTACGAAATCATATGATTGATGAGTATCAACTCATATTGACATCTAATTAATTGAATATGTACATAAAGTCAATATTGCGCTAACATTTCAATAAAATTTTAGGAATGGACTAATTTAAAAGACACGCTTTACTAAACCGTATGTATTTAGGCAGCAAATTCTAACCCAACCAATGATGTTTATTAGAGTAATATTTAAACGTACCATGTTCTTCTAAAATAATTTCAACACAGCAGTAAAATAACGACAAAATGAGTAAATGAACCCTTTCCAACTTTTAAATAGGGTTTCAAATATCGTTACGTCCTTATACGTATAATGAACCTACGACGACTATGTTAAACAACACATATCCCAAATTAAATGAGCCTAGTGGTTGTTCAACACATAATTCAATCTCTATGGACTCTACAAACAAGTGTATGGGGACGATAAAACAGAGTGGATATTGTTGTTGCGTGTGTATGAGCGGGCGCGGGCGCGGGCGCGGGCTTAGACATGGGTCAAGTTGCAAGTCGCCCGCTCCACCCAAGTTTATGTTTACTATTCATGTGTAAACTTTACATACGACCGATGATTAAATTTACTATTGCTTTGAGGAACATCTCATTGTATTTGTATATAGCATAAAGTTCGGTTTCCTCTGCAAATAAACGTATTTGAGTTTATTATTATCTTTAATCGTTTAGCTTACCAAGTAATAATAGAAAGAGAAACACTATTAGTAAGCTATTTTGTTATATTAAATATACATTTAATACAAACTTTATAAACTAAACCTTATCGCGATTCTAAACTTCTCCAATTATTGTTGAAGAGATTCGGATATTTATAGAGTGAGGGAACATCATTCGTAACTTAAATAATTAGGCTAAACTGAAAGTTTCTGGATATTGATATATAAGATCAGATATTATACGAGTATATTATTATTATCTGAAGTATATAATTTGTATATGAAGCAATGAATCCAGTGTTCAGAAAGGACATTTTCAATAACTTCTGAAAATCTGATATTAACATTTACCGCTGCTTCTGGGTTTATAAATCATAAAACTTTAATTTTTGAAAATTAAAAGTCACCAAGAGGTTTTGGAATGCGCCGAGAGTTCGTATATGCGATTGCTGTGCAAGAGGATTATTATTATTGGATTCGATTCCCAGATCGAGCAAAGTGATATGGGTTTTTTTATGAAATTTTCAATATCACTTCGGAGTTTGGATTTGAGCGCGGGTAATAGCAACAGGCTCACCCGTATTACATAGGACTTAAAACATACCGACGAAACGTGGGTTTACATTAGGTAGTACGTCTTTGCCTAACCTTTAGGGGAAGACAGGCGTGATGGTAGTGAGGAATGTAGCGTCATAGTAGTGAACATGATGATGGATGGATGACATTGCAGCGAGCATGTTTAAACCGAAACCCTTCGAACTCTTTGGGCAACCAACAGTTTAACTCTTTTGATAGCCGAAAAAAAACGCAATCATATTCGGTGGCCGCGGCATTCCGAATTTCTTGACATTTGTCGGTAAGTCTTCAAAAAGAAGATAAAGCCAGTCAGCAAAATGAAGACCTTCTGTGAGTAGGCTTTTCTTTCACAATATAGACAACCTGTTGACTATTCTTCAGCACCATTCGATACGTTATCAAGTGCAAGCCATCAGATAGCCAGTAGGTATACGAGCAAAATGGATTGCACTTTACTCATTCCAATGCGTAATATAGTATAAACTGGCGGTCAAAATTAAACCGTAAAAACTCATTGAGTGAAAATTATCCCGAGTGATAAATAGTGACACACGATTTTTGAAAGTATGATTCAATGAAAAATACAAATGACACCGTTGAAAAATTAAAAAACAGCATTTCAGTAGTTTCATATTAGAATTCTGTAATCGATTTGTATTTTTTTATTGTAAGTAGCCAGTTCGAACAACTTATCTAAAATATTAAGAAAAATGTCAAACATTTTGCGGAAGCCTTGTAGTTGATGCAATGTATCAGAGTAAGGTAGGTAGTATCGAACAAACTGTGTTCCCAGTGGGAGCATCGAAGAACGTATTTGCATCAATAGACGCATTGCTACATAAAAGGCTTGTGCATCACGTACAGAATTGTGTCTCACAGACATTTTCAAACAGTTTATACAGCACTTACTCGTAAGCTTAAACGTTGACTCAAATAATAACAACAAGAAAAATAATCAAGTCAAAAAGGAACGCAATAAACTTTCACGTTTAAATAGCTTCATAATTTAGTTACGTCTTCATTCATTATTTATTGTAGAAGAAAAGCTAATCCTACGTTCTTTCTTGGACGATAAATAAACAAAGAAAGATCTCATAATTTGATATAATAAGGAGGATTTAATCTTAAATGTTAATTATCCAACACTAATAGTTACTTACTTTTTTAATTGCGCCTGACGGATAAAATTAATCAAACGAGTTCCAAAACTTCAAACAAGGGTTTGATTAATTTTATTAATTTCTTTGAAAAATCTGCTGAATTTAAGATGTCTGACTGATATCGTAATTTCTTGATATCCCCGAGAGTTTTAGAAAATATTAATATATATTATAAATTTGGTTCTTAAAACAAAATTGCTGTTTTTTTAGTGCTTCTAAATATTAAAAACATTAAATATAAGTAGGAAAGGTTTTAGACAAAAGCTAATAAACAGATTGGTTTCTCCTACTATTTGCGTATAAACAATATATGTATAAAGAGCAAATACTCCAGCCTACAAACATACCTCTCGGGACCTCCGATATGATCCCACATACCTGATTAGACAGTGGTACGTGATGAAGCCGCCTATGCATCACGCAGACGTGATTCCAATTATAGTTTGCACTTTGCTCAAAACTCGAAGTTTCCTTTAGGATTATTCATAGTACACGTAACGGCCTGTACAATCCGAGTAACGAAGTGACCTGAAGTACCCGGTGAGATGCCGTCAAGAGGCCATTAAGGCACCCTCCTCTGCGCCAATCTTCTTGAGTATCACATCCAATTCTTCAGCAGACACTGTCAAAATCTGTCTTTATTTTAAACAAAAGATGAAAATGATTCATAATTATTTGATAAATTGAAGGTACTCGAAACGTCAGCACATACCCTAACAAACTTTGTTTGGAACAGACGTGATTGATGAATATGATTTTTTTATGAGTCGTTAAATCCCACGTGGTACTCGTGCGCGCGCCATCCAGTACAAAATCAACTTTGCTTAATATTGATGGCTTTTGCTAGATGCCAATAATTATTTAGGTCTTGAGTTATTTTTTATTAATATTTTAGTGTGTATATCAGCAACGATTATAACTGACGTTTAAATCTGAATGTTAAATATAACATAAAACAATAAAGATCTCTACGCAGATGTTGCACAGAAAATGCTAGAAAAAATCTTCTGTTATTATTAAAATAAACATGCAATATAAAGCTGAAAACAAAAAGCTGCGTGTGCTATATTGTTACGCAATCAAATTTGCTACTGGATTAGGTGGAGAATGTGCAGATGGCGCCCAGCAAGTAAGTAAAGAGCGAAGTGATAGGGTCCCGATATACGTGTCCCGGTTACTGACGACCGCTTTCACATTTTTGATATTCAGATCGAGCAACCACTGGGAACAAAACCCGAGTTAACTTCGCGATATTGAAAGCTTATGGATTTTCAATGCTGTCGACGAATATGACTCGGTAATGAACGACAAAATGTATACGTACCTACTATCAATAATAAAGATTTTTATTTTCTTAAATTATATTATAAAGTAAGTTTGTAATACAATTTATGTTAATCCCTATCTTAAAAGATAAAAACAAGAAATACAATTTAAAGCAGCTTATGGCGTTTGTCTACGTCGCTCAGAGTGACCTCACCCCTGAAAAAAACTAACCGTTTTGGTAGATAGCCGATTTTAATTGAATGAAAAAATGATCGTCTATGCATTTTTTCGTTTTGGATGATGGGCTAATGGAAATTGGCAGTGGTCTCGGCTACCACCCGTGCCAACTTTTGCGGAGCCAGCTATCGCTACGCTCCAGTTCGGAACGGACGAGATATATCGTTTCAATTGAATAATGGTCTCATGGCAATTGCCTTCCAGTGTCCCTGCGATCGAATTGATTATGAAAATGTGATGACTTCACTTTTTTAGAGCATTATATCGATACTACATACAGCCTGAACGACTACCGCCGAGTTAAATTGAACTCAAGATGTATCCTAAATGGTACAGCACTATTTTAAGATAACACAAACATAAACATGCGGTATTTGAATGAACGAAATTTTACATTTGAATGATTTCATTCATCTTTCAAATGGGAAGTCGATCGCATGTGCCCCAAATGGACGTATTGGCATGCAAAGCCTTGTGCAGTTTCTATTGAATTGTAAATTTGAGTTCTGAGACTCGAGCTCTGCTTCACGATAAAAATAGGTATTATAAAAAATCGTTTTAAAGGCTATATTGCCCTTGAGCTGGCGGTGGGTTGCCGTTATAAATTAACATTTTACATAAAAGATTTAAAATCTAACAATTTATGACTTTATAGATACAAAGTAAATTAGACTGCGGAGTTTTATAAAATCCCGTTTTTTTGTAATATATGTATAGATATAACATGTTGCAATATTTAGCTACATTGTATTAATTTGTGCGGCCGACATCATATATTTATCGAGGCGTGATTGGATGAGAGCCCTCGCGAGCACTCCACTGCCGCGGCACGTGATTTAATGAGTGCGAATATTTCATGTATCGTTAGGGCCAGCGTCGAAATCAATCACGTTATTAACGATGTGTGAAATAAATTGAACGAGCAAATAACTTGGCATTTCCCTTCATAACTCTGATTAAAAACGTTAACTTTGTAAAAATATGCCAAATGTCCTTATGAAAAACTAAAACTCCAGTTATCTACTACATCAATATCATCAAAGAGACGATTTACGGTCTAATTTAAAAAATCAAGCAGTATTAGATACTTTATTTTGTTTTATGATTACTATATATTTAATAATTAATTTTCCCTTCATTTATAGATTTCTAAAACGGCATTATCTTGATTGAACACTACAAAACCTCTCAGTACATAATATAATAAATTTTCTTCTTTGATTTAGCTATGTAATCGCGATCATCATCTTCGAACTCAAACTATCTATTGCTGTATTTATTATGCTTGTCTCATAGTGCATAATCCTTAGCAAAATATCACTTAAAAATAAAGCAATGTTTTTAATAGCTAAGTTTGTTTAAACAAATGAAGCCTAAAGACACAAGCCAATTGCCACCTTGAGACTACAGTTGTTAAGTCTAATTTCACTATGATATTGCTCTTTACACAAGATCACAATAATATAATTTTAGGAAACACACGCACACACATACACAATACTAGCATACCTACCTAAAATAATTCATCTTGTAATCCATATATTGATTCTTAACTTACTGTTAAGTAGGGCTGCTAGTTATGTATGTACTGTTAAATTACTTAGTTTATTAAACCCTGACAATAAGTTCACATAAGATATGTCGTAATTGTCCTTGAAATGTAGGTACTCGAACGAAAAATAATACTTCTATTTCGACATCGCTAATTTGTTTGTATAAAAACTATTCCACAAAAGTCGGAACGGGAAATGTTTACCTAACACATTTTTACCTTTTTTATCTCCGTTAGCTGCATTCTATTTTCACCGGATGAATTTATGTGACCACTTGTCATCAGGTAGGTGGCCCTTTTACCATTCTTCTACAATATAATAAAACGCATTTCTTTCCTTCCATATTACTTCAATTTATCGAAAATCTTTTAGCTTTCTGATCAGAAAAGTCTGCTGGTTAATGGTTTCTTAGAAAAGGTTTTTTTGTGGCTCGCTGTTTCTCTAGAGAATTCAATGTACTCAGGTAAGAGTGATTGATGTCTTTATCTTGACATTTGCAAAGTGAGCGAGACATTTCAAATGACGGCCATTTTACGGCATGGACTCACTAAAACAGTCCTCAATGTTTTTCTTGTGTTACCAAAACAAAGACACCTTTTAGTGTAACGGCTATAAAACAGACACATCAAAAACAAAACTCATATTTAAATATGATAACGGCAGTAGATAGTCCAAAATACTAATAAAATGCTTTGATAAAAATATTTATAGATATAATATAGAGTTGCACAAAAGTCATGCCTAGTCCATTCTTCTCCAAAATTACTACGAGTTGTCAAACGCATTCGCAAGCCTTATTTTAGAAGGCGTGTGTTCGCGATACCCATTACTTTATCACGTACCAATGTCATATTTTTTGGTACACATTCCCTACATGTGAATTTTATTACTTCATCACTTTGTCACGGATTTTTCTTTTATGGCCTAAGTATTTTTGAGGCGTGACTTTTGGTCATAAAACTGAAGGATTGTAGATGATAGCTTTAATATAATTTGAGTCCTATTAATCACATGTCGCCATTAACGAGTTAATACAATTAATTTAAACTGTCAAACAATCTTATAGTTTTTAGCCAGATATTTATTTTGGTCTCGAACTGCAACAATGAAGCAACTTATCAGCCACTATCTCACATTTTATGTTATTTTTATAATGTCATATACACATATTTTAAAGTGGAACTTATGGAACAAGAATAGAGTTATATGTAAATTTCTCCTGAAATAGTTAGAGTCTGTTCAATAATCGTACAAAAACTTCAAACAATGTGGCTACTAAACTATTTCTATGCCATGCTGTAGCTACATATTATCGTAGTATAAGAAATTCAAAATGAAAGTTAACAATTCGCACGTTAGGATAAACTTGTTGTTTTTTTATCTTCAAAGCTTTAATATGAATATTTTTCGTTGGGAAACAAAAGGCTTTATTCAAAAGTCTATCGTGTTTTCGCCCACAACAGATTCGTGGATCTGTCAGCAGCGCGTAACCGCAGACTACAACGGATTGGCCGGCGCTCGAGTCGCTCCCATTTCATACACGTCGCTTTTTTATTCAAATATCGTTTCACTACACATTTTTCAAAACTTTTTCCAAAAAAACAAAGAACATATTTTTTCAAAACAAATACTATAAATAAATGTTCTACTCCGGTAACGCTGTAAAGGCCATGAGTGGACAACAGCAAACCTACGTATAAAAAATCATTTATTTTAACAGCGATACAATAGAATGCATAAATCGAACATCTTCTCAAATGACATACCAGTCCATTCACGCTTTTATTTAAAAGAGGTGACTATTGTTTTCATGGCTGTGATGAAATAAAATAACAGTGACATAATATATAGTATTTCAGAAAAGCGGGCTTTATAAAAATACTTTACTAAATTTAAAGACCATTTTGTAAAAAGAAAAACGATCCAATAAAACGCATATTACCTCGTCGTATTGTAAAAGAAAATTTGAAAAGTAGGGGTGTCTACACAAACGGATGGTATTACAATTCGGTGCCATTTGCTCTCGCGTCGCCTCTTGTGTTCAGATACGTGCTTGTGTGGAAACTTTTTAGGAGACTATAAAGAAAATTCTTTCCCTTGAATTTACGATTTCCCTATCGCGCTTAAGCGGCGAATCATGGCGCATGGATGAAATATTATCGCGTGCTGGCTCTCGCACGTGTACTCAGCCTGTCGCTTGATGTATAAAGTGTTACCGGATTTTCACATACATTAACACGTTTCCAAATGAATTAGTATTGGATTTTTTATATTTATACTTAATGCAAAAGGGTGACTAGAATTCCAATAACTCGTTCCATATGTGTATCTGACCTTTTTTAATGGGTTGCTGACGAATATTGTCAGCCATACCCGCCTCTACGTAGAAAACTTGTTCCGAACATGTTATGTTTAGAGATAAACCAGAGGAAAATAGGTATAGTACGGTTCTTGGAATATTACAAATAGAAATAAAAAAAGTACTTTTTACGGATTTATATTTTACTAGCCTTTGCACGCGACTTCATCATCATCAACCCATTTATATCCCAGTGCTAGGCACGGGTCTCCTCTTAATTGAAAGGGATTAGGCTATAGTCCACCTCGCCAGCCTACTGCGGGTTGGCATACTTCACATGCCAACGCGTCTTCGTCTGCGTCAAATTAGTAATTTTATTTCTACCCCCACCCCCCCCCCCCTCTTTCCACGTTTTAAGGGATGAAACTATCTTTATACCAATTATACGATAAGTAATGTAGAGTTCATAGTGGAACTTAATTTTGGTACTTGTTAGTTGACATATATATAAATATGCCCAATTTATTAGTAGATAGTAGAAAATATTCAGATAAATATCTAAATTTATGATCAAACAAGGACTTATAATAAAGCGTGACCCCATTTTATTTAATCCACATTTTGTCTTTAGTGTTTTATGTTTTCATCTTATTATGTTTCGTAATATAATTAGATGCTCAGCTCTTTGTAAACGTGCCACCTGTTGACTTAATTTATACCGTACCATAATATTACCTATCCTATATTTACTCTATATCTATAATTATTATTTAAAAGTACCTATTTACATCTCTCCCTCAGATTTTAAAAGCTACTAGATCATTATCAAAAAAGTTCAAGTATTCAATTAAATATACATATTTCTTGACAATAGTTCAAGGTACGTACTTTAAAGCTTTAGATTTAATTTTTATTTATATCACTATTTATAAGTACTAATATAAATAAATAAAATGTTTTTAATTCAATCTTAATTGAATAATAAAAATATACACAAAATATAAGTAAATATAGTCGTAACTCGTAGGTACTAAATTCAATACATCAATTAGACTATTATATTAAAGAAAAACATACTTATTCTTTGTCATTAATATTCACTAGATTGAATACAATGATGAATTATATATATATGAATTAAATGGAACATCAAAACCGGCAAGTACCTATAAAAGAGAAAAGTAAAAACAATGAATATACTATTCAGTTGGCCTCGGCCTTACCGCGGTCATTTATCGTCTAAAGTGTAATCATAATAAATGATATCTTAATTTTTAAATCTTAAAGTAATATCGGTTATTCTGTACATTTTCCTGAAGATATCGGTAAAAATGGTATACAAACGACTACATACCATCTTTCTCGTGCTCTGTGATAGTGTGTTGTCGGACAATAAAGGCCAATTACGTGGAAACGTCTTAAGTTTATTTCTGCTCAACACCAAAACGAACCCGACCCTCGCTAAAAAAACGAACAGCAAATTCTTTAGAATCTACGTAGTTTTTAACGCACTGCCTCCAAGTCTTGACTAACTTGCGTCAAGACTTAGTTTTGCGACGGCAAAACTAAGTCTTGACGCAGTCAGTCTTGAGTTATCAATATAAAGCTAGATAAGAGCTCGTACTAAGATAAACTTACGTAACATGCAGTTTCAAAGAGGTAAAGATGAAAACGTTATATGTACAGTCAAGGTACGGTGAATATGGAATTAATTAGGATTAAAAAGTTGGGAGTTAGATGTTTGATCATCGAATATTTTTAATGAAAACGAGATGACGAAGATGAAAATTCATATTCTAAATAAAGAAGAAAGCATAGGTCATATATAAATAGCAGAAAGTTAGGAATACAAAATGATGTGTGGTTAATGCACCGAAAAATCCTAAGATCTCAAGCTTGATTCGCGAATACTGCCGGTTCACTACCAATGATTAGGAGACAATCCTAGTATGGGGCTATGTTTAAAATAAAAATTAACAAAGATGATCTGACGCGATGATGATGATGGCCTTCAGTAACTGTAAAGCCGAGATGAATTCTATAGTAGTTTTGGCAGCAACGATATATTGAAAACAAACTTACGAATGGGCATGAAGTTTATATCGATATAACTTGGTAAGGAGACTTATACTATAAACCTGATCACCAACTTCTACCAAAACAATGGACAAAACAACAATAATAATAATAATAATTGCGCATTTGTTCCTAGTAAATTAGAAAGCCTTATAACACCTCAAGGGTTTTTAATCAACAATAAATAACAAAATCCGATATCACCCTTTAAATAATACAACATCGTTACTTAGCCGTCAAATTATTCATCAATATCCGACGCCTCATTTTCAACAAAGGGCGAGGGAGAGAACACGAAAATTCATCAAAACTTTATTGAGGCTGAAACAATACATCAAGGCGCTAAAACATCGTAATAGCCCAAAGATTGATTGTTCAGGGTTGCAGGCATTATCAGGCTGAGGCATTATATCGGGAACCGCGGCCGCCCTCGCTCATCGCCGATACCGCCGCCGCCACCGCCTCGCCGGCCCAACGCGCCTATTTACCTAAGCAAACAATAGACTCTGTTGTACCATCTGCCGTCATATCAATAGGTACTAATCTAATTACTGAATCTGTGAAAATAGACAGTCTGTAGGGATGGTTGTGTAGTATCGTGTTTTGTTCATTTATTGTATTGGTTTTGCCAAACTTTAGGTGAGAAAACATCTTTAAACTTGGATACCTACCTGATTAAGATAAAGAATCCTTAGATAAATTCAATTCCAGTTAAAATAGTAGGTACACTAAGAATTTTATTCTTTCGTGACATTTTTAATGGATAAAACTGGTGTGAGTTCAAACAAGCTAATTAACTCAAGACGAGGCAACATCGTGTAGGAACAGATTGCTACGAAAAAGCAAATATTAACAACTTATGATTTCCTACAGATAACAGAATAACTGGGGCGGTTGTCAACTGTACCAATGAACATTTCTAGTGAGATTTAGTTGATTATTGACTAATAAATTAAACATAATTAAATTTGTACACGGTAATTTTAATTTCATAACCCACAAAAAATTACATAAGTTGCCTGTGTCATTTTTTATTTAACCTTTTAATTTTTTTTCTTATGTTTTCTGTTTAGTACATACTAAAGCTACGCTACATAAGAAAGTTGCAAGCACAGCTATACAACAAATCCTTTTGTTCAAATACCTCAAAAAAATAAGTAATAGATGCCCTCAATATAATTCAGAATTCGTAAGTAGGTATTTAAAGATTATTAAGAGATTAATTTAAATGGTGAATACGTGTATCAAAGAACGACAGAAACTTTGTTTTTAAAAATGACGTCTCTTTTCAACTTTCCTTTCTTTAAATATTGATTAATATCTAACTTGGAATGATTCGCATTTTTTTCAAACCTAAATGTACAAGTTTGAGTTCGTGATCGCAAAATAAAAAGTTTTCAGACCACTCTCGTTGATTCTTTGCGCGATAAATCTATTCTTGTACGATTAATTCTACACTTTATCATTGTGCTCAGATCTAACTAGAAGGATCTGGATCATGAGCGCTTAAACTTTTATATGCCATCAATATTTTTTATTATCAAGTAAAAAGTTTATCTAGGTAGATATTATAACATAGAATGAAATAAATAGATATATATAATTATATTTATAAAATCAGTCTGATCTTGAGGTAAGTATGTATATATCTTACATTCAAAGAAAATGGTTGAGTTGAAACTACCACTTAAAAGATTTAGGGACAGTGAATCAAAGCAATCAAGCGTTTTGTTTCCCCATCGGAGCGAGTACGGCGCGCGCCTAGCGGGTTCCGTCGCCGTCGGTAAGCGCGGCACGTCGCGCGTCAGGCAGCCCTATCGTAGGCTTCATACTGGCCGGCGACATCTGCACATTTTCGACGTTATCGACTAGAGAACACATTTTTATAGGAACAAATTTAATCTAAGCAGGAGGGATCAGTCTCGGGAGTGCCCTGCTCGCACGTGTCCTCGCGACGTGAGCACGGGCTAACGATTTTTCAGAACGTTATTATGTGTCCGATAAAAGACTTTATCTAGAAACTGCCTTTGGCGTAAGTCCCTTTTTTGTTTGCATATCATATTTATTTCACGCACTTTTCGTACCTGCTTTGTCCTCACACGTAGGCGGGTTTATGTAAATAATGCTCAAATATTGGTCCTATGATCATCTTGGTAATAAAAGCACTTACTACGAGTTTACGCCTTAAGTACAGCTCATTAAAGCTACTAACACGTAACATGTGTATTATCTCATGTTAAATATAACAACATTGTACGCCATTAAACGTATTAATGCGGCAAAAATAATCGTTTATCTGCCATTATCATTCTTACCTAAGAATTACGATCCTTTATCCTTACATAGGAAAAGGTAAAAGTTATATTTCTGTGGTTGCATGTACAAACATAAGTTCTAGAATACCCAAAACCCAGTCCTACCTGCAAGGTATTAGGCATTTTTCTTTCGATTCACGATTTTGGTTTCCGATTCGACTGTTGACTTAAAATACGCACGAGTAATCCGAATTTCAAAAAAAAATACAAGTAAAAATATAGGTGTAGCAGATAACTGAGTAATATAAAAGACCAGTGAAACTGTTCTTCTTCACTACTTGATTCTTCTTCTGCAGTTTGGTTTACGAAACAAAGGATGATAGAATGTGCATATGAAAATGGAGTATGGGTTTATAGATGGGTTTAGAGACCGATTGTTGTGATTTTTTTATGTATATTTGGTAGGTCTGAGAATCGGTCGTAAGCTATTTTTTACACTCCTAGGTGATAAGGATGTCCCTCACCAGACTTTTTTTTAATTTTTTTTATAAACATTTTTTTATTTTTTTTATTTGGAATTAAAAATATTTATAACCCTAAATTTTCACCTTTCTAGCATCAACCATTATAGTGCGGCAAAACTGTCCGGAAATATTTATTTTATTTAATCTTTTACGATAATTCAGTTCAGGTCACTTATATGTATGATTAGTTTTTCATATTTTTTCATTCGAAGATCCAGAAGATCAATTACTCCGATAAAACTTCGTATCTTACGCTTTAAAAATCTTGTTTAACTTAAATGAAATTAACTTGTAAACCGAGTGACATTTCAAAACAAAGTTAAGTACTAGTCCACTGGCTCAAGCCACTTAACTAACAAGTTTAACTAAAACAAAAGGTTAAATAATGTAGCCACGGCAAGAGGTCATTAAGTTTTTGTAACTCTTCCCATGGGGCTCAACAAGGATGTAGGGTCGTGCGAAGAAAATTTTCTTAGAAAAACAATAAATTTTGTGTGAGCTACGCTCGAGTGAGTTTCGGTGTCGGCTGAGCGAGAGCACGCTCGCCATAATATATTGAATTTGAAACGAACAAACTTTTGCGTTCACCCTACCGCGTGTAAAAAGATTTTCTGAAAATGTTTACATTGCAATAATTTTTATTCAATATCAAAGAGCAGCGGTGTTTAATTCGAACAACTGCCTGAACATCAACTGAATACGTTAAAATCAATCCATTTTACAATACAATAGTAGAACCACATAATTAGATAGATGCCTAGTTACAGTAATTACGTATTTCTCGTATTCACATATTTTCTCCTTTAAAGTTAAGCCTGTAGGAAGAATACAAAGATAGGTAACACTGCCATGCCACCTGTAATATTATTATTATTATTATTATTATTATCATACTCATCGGTAACGTAACTTAAGAGGAAAAATAAAATAAGCCCTGTAAGCGAATACAAAAAGCTTTAACTCCATTAATAATTCTTTCATTTTCGGGAACAGGAAAATCTCATTTACACCCAAATCCTTTTTCTTTGGGTTCATTCCTCATCAAAGTATCGATAAGAGATGTGACGAATCGTTATCTTTCAAAACAGCTATTGATCGGCAGGAAACACTTTGTATTACGCCGTTTTACCGCCGGTTAAACCACAAAAAATATTTGTGAAAAGGTGTGAGCTCTTCTGGCTTAATCCTCGACGATTTGCAAAGAGGGAAAAAAGGGTTTGTGAGCTTAGACGCCAACGATCCCCCATACAACCCGCCTTCTGCCCACGCTTATCGCCCTTAGCTCTATTTATTTTCCCGAATAAGTAAAGTCATATCCATATCGACAGCTTATCAATGTACTAGCTATCTTTGCAGCGACATTTCTATCTTTTTGGGACACATTTACAAAAAGTATTTAAATTTAACATTAGCCATCAACCGGCATTTCCTATTTGACGATCTCTAAATATCAGACAAATTAAATATTCTTGGACATTATGACACCACGCCATCTAGTTCCGAGCTAAGCAACGAGGCTTGTGTTACGGATACTAGTCGGTTGATATACTAAATATATACTTTTTTTGTAAATACATACATATTATACATTGAAACATCCATGACTCGGATACAAATGTTTATGCCCATGACACAAACATTTGTCCCTACCGGGATTGTTAACAGGCAGTTAGCAGGCAGTGTTAACCACCGTTGGACTAATTGGGTCGTCAATTTATCATTTAGTTTGGCTTTTCGTAAAATATATTTTTAAGGATAATAAACTTTCAGTTGAACTATATCGCGGCCAGCTTGTCCCATCCAGTATTGAAATTTCTACTATAACGTTAGATACGAATCATTTTATTTTAATAACCATTTTAAAACTATACAGAACACTCATTTACGCAAGTTGTAAAATAATTTAATTTTATTATAAGTTAGCTGGTGGCCGGCCATGCTCTCTGTGGTAGCACCCACAGTTCTAATTTATCTCGCCTGGCCCTGTAATCGTAATTAAGTAGGTACAAAGTTGGAACAAGTTTAACCTTTTAAAATAATACGCCGTATTATATATGTACTTTGTACAAAGATGAAAATCTGTAATATTTAATGTTACATAAATTTAAGTGAAAACGTTATCCGTTGTAATATGTATTTAAGTGTAAAATAAAAATGAAAATTTAGATGGGTTAAAAAAAAGGTAATAATAAATTATACCTACGTAGAATCTAGCAAGTCATCTTAAACTTTTTTAACAGTCCCATGATTATTCATTAATCATATCAGCAACAACCGCGAAATACAAATTAAAAAAAAAACATCAAAAATCAATACCTATTATTATAATAACTAGCTGATTTCCGTGACTTCTTCGGCGTGCAATTTAACGGGAAAATAAAACATATTCATTCACTTCGCCCGCTCCCGCGTTCTAACGTCACGCGGTTTATTCCTGCGGGCCCTGTAATCGTTATTTTTCTTAAATTAAAGTAACCTTAGTTACTCCTTATAAATTTAGCTATCTGCGAGTGAGAGTCCCGTCAAAATCAGTCCACCCGTTTCAGAGATAGTCGGAATAAATAAACAGACAGACAAAAATAACTATTTTGATGTTAGAACCGTATAAAATTTCATATGCATTTAGTGAAAACCTGATAATTTGAAATTACATACAAACAGATACTTAAATTTTATAATAATTTGTTTGGAATAGTATTAATTATTCACCGATTGACACCTAACAATTATATTAACAATTTAGTGTTCATAAACTGATGATTTAGTAATGAAGTTATTAACAATTGTGTTATCTAGAAAAACCTGCCGCATTTTGATATTATCACTGTGTTCAAAGAAAAACACAATATTTGACCGATTGTTACATTATTGTTACGAAAAAAAAATCACAGTAATTAATAGTAAGTATTATTATTATGTATTGGCACAGTAAAGAAAAAAAACACAAATTATTTGTTTATATTAATATTTTTCCACGATATTAAAAAACGTACGACGTAAGGTACATCTTAAGTGCTAGCCCACTGTACTGATACTGAGAATATATGTAGGTAGGTGGGAACCTAAGTGTCGTAATAGTATTTTTTTATGTTGAGTGTCATCACGTGCCAAGTTCTTTGGAATAAGATCTTAGGTTATTATTTCAACAGACCGATCATACATATATTATTTGATGTCTGTACACGGTGTGTAAAACATGTGTAGGCTTTGAAACTCAATTACAATATATGTATATTTTTTAATAAATACAAACTTGACAGAAATTATCATTCAGCTAATTTCTGTCAAGACTCTCTGTGACTAACCATAATTATTACATTAAATTAATAAAATGTTTTATCGTTTCAGTTTCTTTACATCCTTCATGGTTACTTAGCAGACCAAGGTATTGGTTACTGTAAAGGATCCGATACATCAGGATAAAAAAAAACAATAAACCGCTGCAAAATTCATAAAAAGTAGTTTTATAGCAATATCTAATATTAACGTAAGTGTAAGAAATCAATATTATTATTGCATAACTTTATAAAGATAGGTACATCAATAAACCATATATAAACGCTAACAGAAATGCTAAACCTTAGGTATTTAATTGTACGTATTATGAATCCTATTAGATCGGAGGCTGGTATTGACTTATTAACATACTGCAATTAATTATTCATGCTTATTGGATTCATAGCAGGGCTGAAACATTCTGATAATATTAACGTGAACGTTGTTTATCTCAACTATGTGAGTTGATTAAAGATTTATCTACGCTTCATCATCATTATCAGTAAATTTTCACCTACTGGGTGCAATTAAAAAATACTTACGAATATTTATATTTTTAAGTAAATCTTATACTGTCATTTACAAGTATATGTTTATAATATCATCGGCGTTTTTAACTATCTCTGTAAAAAATAAACTCATAAAATTTAAGTTTCTATCTTCCTCGCGATGATAACAATTTTAGCATAACTTCGAAATTTCAGCCTTGGGATCGAACTCGTAACCATGGCCCTTATATAAAATTGCCCTTATATCTATTTGGCTTTTGATATAAAAGATCGCTGTGATAGCTATATCAAATTATAACGCAAGACAATATTCCAACCTATGAAATTAACTTTCGAAAAAAATATAATACTATTCCAGTTTTCAGTAAACCAACTTACTAACGACACGGATACATTGTTTAGCTAAGTTTCCATAATTAGAGTCCACAATCCTCTGTCCTCATAACAATACCAGGTCGGCATGGCATTTGATCAGGCTACTTGCGATTCTCAGGGCCCAATATTTAGCCCTGCTCGTCAAGTCGATGCCGACTACCTTCAGTAGGTAGTCATACCGTACGACGGTATATATCCCATTATATTATATAAACATTATACGTAGGTATAGCAATTATTTATTAAGTAATGTTAATATTAGCAGGTAGAATCTTACGCAACCTTGGACATCGTTTGGGAAACATTAATTATTAAGATAGCATGTAATTGGCGCTAGATTCGCAAACTATCATAAATTATATCTAATCGAATTAACTCATTATGTTTCCTGGTATTTAAAAAACCACCTGTATAAATTAAATAGGTATTAAAACGTACGTTATTATAATATCAGGACTTCCAAGTCCTATCTTATCCGCATAACTTTTTGTATGCATTTAATTTAACATTTAATAAAATCGGAATCATATTTAATACCGTTACATCAATCTCTGAAATATCAAAGTGAACTTAAAAACTCATCATTATTAACATTCATTTAAATTTGAAATTATTCATAGCCAAAAACGAAGTTGCCGTGGTAGTATTTAACGCGCACCTGCCTGAGGCATCTTAGCGTGGTCGAAATTAATGCGACGCAAAGTCGGCAAAAGTCAATTACACTTTATTAAAACCGTCTCCATTTATATCAATTTGACGCAAACTGTTACAAATACTGGTAATGTTCCGTCCTTTCATCCGAGAGCGAGGCGGGGCTACGCAAGCGCCGGGAGCGTAGAACACTCGTAGACAAAGCGGCGCGGGTAGCGTAGCGCGGCCAGTACGCAGCCAGAGCGCCGCGAGACCGCAGCGCGCTGCCGACGACCGCTCGCCGCACGCCGCACGCCGCCGCACGCCGCTCGCCGCTCGCCGGCACCCGCTCTCACCAACCCCACTCGATTCACCTGCCGATGAATATTTAATGGAGCCGATTCCGATGGCAAATGAATGAGGGAACATCGTTACCCCACTGACACTCATCATAACACTTTTGTTGACATATTTGCAATTCTTTGGAAAGTTGTTTCGATTAACATGTCGTTGGGGTAAACTAATCAACATCATGAGCGGAAGAAGATTGGGATCGTGTCCAGCAGCGACGGCAGCGACAGCTGTGCTGCTGCTACTCATAATTAGCGGTTCAGTTACATCGTCGGATGGTGAGTAGGAAGTTGCTCGTTAAGTAATTAACAACGTAACTAATAAGTAACATTCACGAAATTTCAGTTGCTAGTTTCAGTTAAAATAATTATAAAGGAACAGTGCTAGCGTAACTGAAAAAGTTTGTGCCGTAATATAATTAAGTAGATATGCCTAGTTACGTTGTTACTAACTAATTCAATCATTAAAAACTTATATTTACCACTGTCTACTGTAATTAAATTTAAGATCCTACATAATAAATATGGGTAGTTTGTAAGACTAGGAAAGTGTAAACATCTACGTGCGTTATGTACACTCTTTGTTTGCTGAGCAGGGAAATTCAAAACTTTCCTATTGTCGTATTAAAGGAAAGTTACAGGTTACGGAGTGCGCGTTTTTTTAAGTTTTAACTGCCTTGCGTTTAGCTTGTCTGCATTTTAATAAAACGTGGTACTTCATGTAGTCAACAAGTGATGATCACACTTTCTTACATATTTACTATTAACTAAAGTTTATGAGTTGTATTTTCCCCTGGTATAGGTATATCAACAGATAAATCTAAAATCCATACTTGAATAGAAGTCTTGGAAACAATGAATAATGTTTTTGTTTCGTGATAGCTACCAGAGGTTTAAATAGTTACTAGAATTTGCATTTATGTTGAAAGGTTTATTGTGGTTTTCATTGCATGATTTACATTCATTTATTTATGTATGTATAGAATATAATTTGTTTATTTTAAAAAGCCGAAAATGAAGTCCTAAACTATTTTTTTTTTAAGTTAATACTTAGAAATTAATCAACCACGCAGTTCAATCAATCTGAATGGTCAAGCGCACTTGCCGCGGTCAATATTTAGAAGGGTGACCATTCAATAAGCATCAAGACCTCTTCTTGCCATACTCCCCTTGTCACACTCTCACAGAGCATGCCAAGTTGTTGTACCTCGTTGATAATTACCCGTAAGCATAAAAACCATTTTTTTACGATAACGTGTATTGGCCTGAAATTAGGTTGCGGAGATCCTGCGAAGGTAGATAATTGCTTTATGGAAATTGTGATATTCAGTCACATTTAGTGATACTAAAAGCCATCGACTCTTATGTATACTAACCTATTTTCTTTAACTATGACGCAGAATCATTAAAAATTTACCTCATATTAGATAATTCTTAAGCCCTGCGTTATCGTGGAATCTAGGTACTTACTTTGAACGTGCATCTAATTATCACAAGTTTTTTCTTGCGCTTTAACAATTTTCTTCCAGGTGAACCTTCAGGATCTTGTGCGCTCATTAGTTAGTGCAATTATATGAAGCTTCACGCTTAACTGATATCAAAAGAAGCCAATGCTTTCTAGGTTATGAAAAGCCATTTTATCACAAACATTTGTTAGGGATAACAAATAAAAGTAACAATTACCTGATATAAATTTACACTCTTTTATATATTCATAAACAGACAAACTAAGAAAAGTTTTTGTTGTGTTATTACTGGAATACGAACGAGCAATATGAACAATTATTTTCATTTCATTACACAAATTTCATTTTTTTTTGTTGTAATATAGCAATTTGCTTATCACTGTTTATAACCGTAACCGTAACTTTAACTTCTATATACGTTCCTAATATTTTTTTATTTTTCATACCCTGCTATAATAGATAGATATTATATATTATAATATTACATCTTCGTAATGCAATGTATTATGATAATAACGTGAAACAAAACTACACAAATAAAATTGGCTAATTTAAGGAGAAAAATTCTGAATGTCTTGAAAAATAACAAATTATATACACCCACGCATACGTGATGAATAGATACAGTAATATACTTGAGAGTTGTGTACGACAGAGACGCCGTCCTTGATGTGAAAGAG
The DNA here is from genome assembly GCA_905163465.1 of Craniophora ligustri. NCBI lineage: Eukaryota > Metazoa > Arthropoda > Insecta > Lepidoptera > Noctuidae > Craniophora > Craniophora ligustri. The sequence continues at coordinate 6,853,909 of LR990965.1, read as the reverse complement.
ACATTGTTTATAGCCTATCGCGGCTACAAAACGTCACAACATCAATGGACGCTTTAGAAACTTTGGCACCTTGTAGATAGAATAAATATACTTGTGTTCTTTTCCTCCGTCAGAAACTTCAGAAAGCGTCAATTATGCTAAACAGTTTATTATTATTGCAATTTTTGTTATACAGTACCGTATGAAATGTTGGGTAAATTTGGTAGATATAGTTAATATGATTCTAATAAGTGGGTATTGATATTTAGGTACGTCAGGCCAATCGTTTTCTTAACAATAGAGTACTATCATGGTTTGTAATTTAAATACCCTATTAATATTAAGTGTATGTGATGAGTACTAATGAGTAAGAAACAAACAACCCGTAATGTAGTGGAACCAGGACGAGAAAATAATAATGAGCTTACTTAAGTTATAATATGTGGAATAGGTACTTTATATTATAATTTACGGATAAATAGAGATCGTGATCGATTGTTTTCGTGTTACCCTTCTTAATTATCATTGATTGCTTTTAGTATGAGAAAATGAAAAAATACAAGAAATTAGTTGAATCAGAAAATGTTATGAATAAATTTATATAATAGGTTGAAAAAAATGTTGATGATAGGTACCTACGATTGGCGCAGTGGATAAGTATCATTGATGAATCACTTTTCACGAGTTAGATTTTTGCGGAAATCAAATATTTCGATGTGCATGATACAAACTATCCCCGAAAAATACCGGAAATAGCTATAGTGGGCTACTGTTTTTTGTAACGCAATATTTTGATGGATTAATTTTTGAAACTATTTACTACGGTAAATAGTTTCAATCCACACACGCACGTAAACTCAGGCAAAAGCAATTAAAACATCAACAAAGGCGAGATTTATTATTTAAATGCCGTTATTAATAACGAAACTTATGCAAAGGCAAACAATTGACATATTTTTCCGCCGTGCCTGTTCCAGGTTGATATCTATACCCATTATTCAGCGGATTAGCTTTTTACTGGATGAGTCGTAGAATATTCAAAAGGGAATTATTGGATTTTGTTGAATCTATACGACCGTGCCACTAAAATCGGTATAATCTTTTATTCCTCTTTGTCCTTTTATATCGATATTTATAGACATCGATTAAATGAATAAAATCGATTGAACAAAGTAAATTAATCTATCAAATTTCAATAATTCAATAAATAATTCAATACTGATTGTTCCCGGAATCAAAACAACGCGGGGAAACGAAAACAAACAAGATTATGTATCCGTCAATTTTACCGTTTCACTCTTAGTAACAACGCTGTTTTTATAACCGACCTAGTACCTACATATGAAGCTTGCAATTACTCGTATCCATAAAGTATAAGCGCGTGTTTGATTAGTACTATAATTATATCAGAATTGCATGTAAGTAAACAGTTTTTAAACGTAATGTTTAGAATATAAAACGTAAAATAATGTGATGAGTATGTTTTTAAAGCTCATATTTAAAATCACGACAAATTTACTTTTATTTGCAAAACATAATTTAAAATTTCCATCTGGACAAATGTAGAAAATATAAACATTTGTAAACAGTATAACCACTGGTATCTAGACCACAGTGCGAGCTACAAGTAAGGTTAGGTGAAGTCTGGACCCCAGAGAGATAAACGTACTTACGATATGCGCCGTGTTCGAGAATACTCACCGCTCTCTGTAAAGTTATCTTAATTTTCTTTATTTGAAATACATCATCTGAATATTTCCATTCCTTGATACTTAATTAGGTATTAGATGATGTAAATATGTATGTATGTCAGTTATTCAGATCACTTTATGTGTTTGATGTTCACACTGTTTAAATATGATATAGATATTTACATTATTTTAAGAACAGAAACTTAAGATATCAATCGACAAAAACATTAATAGTAGATTATTAACCAAGGGCTGTATGACACCAATTGCATACGAGGTTTTTGGCTAATTAACCCGAGTATGCAATTGATGCTTACGCCCGAGATAAATACTCTGCTGTACATATCGATTGTGAGGTAAGTAAACAACAAGACAGCAGGTTTCAATGAACATTTATTAAGAAGAAAAAAATGTGTATTTAATATCTTTCTTTCGAGTTCGGCGGTAGTATATTTTCGACAACTGTTTTTGCCCTTTCTTTAATAAAATCGGGCGTTAGATCTATGTCTTCGTCACTAGACATGTTTAAAACTTTTGAAAAAGAACTCAAACAAGAAAATTAATTATTTTCGCGATGCTTTCGCGCCTACTAGTAGACTGCCTTTTTTTTTCACGCACGCAAGCGCGTCAAATCTTGCTGGCCAGTTTGATTTTTAAATCGATTCCATCTAACATACGGTGTGGAAACAAATAGTTCCATATTTAAAATAAAATCTTTATAAAATAAATTGTCTAGATTCCGATTCGAGTAATTAATCGATACCGAGAAAAAAAATATTAACTTTTTAAAAATATTCTTCGTGCAGTATGAGTATGACAGTTCTTTTTTCAAATTCCAAAACCTATGCTGTAATGATAGTCATACACCCCGGCATTCAGGGGTGTAAGGGTGTACTTACAGAGCAAGAGATATGTAAAATTAATTAATGTATCATAATACTTAAAAATAGGTATATGAGTATTTTGTTGATCTTTTTATGGTTTTAAGAAGGACAAAACTAGAACATATCAACGCATTAAACTCGACATACTGTAAGAACATTTGAACACTGCAAAGTTACGTGTAGTTAGCGCAAATAAATGGGGAATGTGTACAGTTGTAGGCAAGTCGTAACAGTCAATTGCGTGAAACAAATGATTGCGGTACTAGTGGGTGCTGGGCCACCAATCTATCACCAGAGTGAGCACCACAATTACCCATTTCCCCACGAAAGGAATTCGCGCGACTGAAATATTAGGTATCATAGTATGTCATTGGCGGAATGAAGCAGGCGGGAGCGCTCGAGCGCGCGGAGTAACGTACTTAACAAAGTGTTATTTATTTAGATTTTTGTATATTTTTAAATCATCATCATTCTGTTGGTACGGAAGTTCCGACTACCATATCACAAAATTTCAGGGCAAAAGTGTAGCAAATTGTAGTTTAGGGACTATGATAGGCCCTGTGACTGAGCAATCAGCTTCTACGCAACAGGTAGCTGGTTCCAATTTCCTGACGGAATGAAAAATTCCTACAGGCATTTATTCTGACGGTTGCCTGTAAAATTACATATTTTTTCTGTTTACGTATGTGGAAATTTGTGTGTATGAAAACACTCCATACAGGTGAAAATCTTAATTTGGGGCAACGTGTGCTCCAAATAATGAACACACGCTTTCTCAAATTATAGAGTCATAGGCTCTCTAATCATATTAGCAAGTGGTATTGGACGCGTATTCATAGAGATTCCTACGATTTCTCCTCAAATTATGCAGCTTTATAACAAAATAAATAGCATTAAGATAATTTGGAAATAAACACCCAGCAACTACATGTACTATCGGACCTATTTATAAAAATACATAGACATATTAATAAAATCGAACACAAGCGTGGGAGCTAAGCCGATCACTCAGCAAGTGGTAATTGTGATTGGGATACCTATCTTGTTACACTACTTAAATACATAAGAGAATATACAATACGTACAACCGAGTCTAGTGTGTACAAAAGATTCGTATTTTGCTAATGCAAATAGCAATTTTCTATTCTGTTGACCGCAATTCTAGAGTGAATTACTATCTATCAGTCTTAAGTTGGATGAACTTCAACTGAAGCCCACAACTTACCTTCCTTGTGTATGATTATTTGCGAGTTGCCGGCGCCATACTTCAATTTGTTACTCAACTCGGCAACGCCTTTGCCGGGAACTTGCTCCCAGCTAGAATGCCGGTTCATTGCGACGCCAATTGCCACATAAACAAGCCTCACCCAACCCGAGCTATGCGGTCGCGATAGCAAAACTTCGTTGTTTACTGTTCTCACTACATATCATAAAACATCTATTTCGGGCCAAACTTAAACACTCATCTTTCCCGAGTTTCCCAGCTCACAAAACTTTGTTGTTCATAAAATAATAATTATTAGCTACGAAATTTACACATATACAAGGGGAACATGACGACTTTTGGGAGGCATTCAAATATATGGCAATGTCGATTCATAACAAACTTCCCTCGTTCTAAACGTTCGCTTGAGTTGTTTTTGTTAATTTATGTGAAATTTAATTAATTAGTATTGTATACAAAATAAACAACTAAATGTACAAACACATAGACGTTAGTCATAAAACCTTTGTAGATATAAACATAAGTAAATACAATATTTTAATATAATTCGTACTACTTAACATTACCTATAGCATGTATATTATTATATAAAAACCTTCCTAATACTGCAAATTCCAGATTTAACATAACACTACGAAATAATGATGTTTGGGGTTAAGATCCCAAACCAATCTGAAGTGGGAATTAATTTACCGGGCCCTTGAGTGTTATTCTTGGTCAATTAATACATTGATTAGCGTCAGACGCTAAAATTTAAATTAATTTTATTCAAAGTGAATACTTGTTCCTTTTATTTCAATTAACTGTTTTCGTTTACAGAAATTATAAATAAATATTGAGAACAAGTAAATTGGTTTTAGTATAACAATAAGTCAGCAAAAAATGATTTATAAAAGTAGTTGTTAGTTTTAGTTTTACTTAGTCAAACGTAACGTAACTTAGTGAAACTGAGTGAAATATAAAAAATATCAGTCTAGTGTTTTTTTTTATAAATCTAACCATTCAGCTAGCAGGGGGGACGCAGAGAGGATGTGGCGTAACTATAAGGCTTCTTTGTTGATGAAAGACCGGGACATGAAAGGGGTGACGTTGTTTTTTTATGAATCATAGTCCCCCATAACTGTCTATTATTCACTTTGTAAACTGAACTAACAAATTGGTTAACGTGCTGCTTGAGATAAGTCTTCATTCTACTCCGCGTAATCCGAGCCACTCAACCGTAGTCTCAACTATATTTTCTTTTAATATTAACCCTAACTCAGCTTTTCCGCGCAGCACCTTAACACCCGTTGAATTAAGTACAAGCGTAATTCTTAAAGGAAAATAAAAGCAAAAAAATTATGCAAGCCAATTTTTATCGGGACGCGTAGACTGAAGGGTTTACAACAACAGGCGACAGAACATAATCTACTCAAACGAGATTAGATGAGATGCTAGTTCATTGTTTGTGTACAACATAACTCACATACAACATAGCTCATGATTTTACCGGTCCAACGCCCGTGTATACTTGAAAAAAATGTAATATTTGCCATGGAACAACCATAAATCTTGAGGTTTTTCATAAAATTTTGTAATACATGTCATACCAGTCTCGTATATTGCACGTTGCTCGACAATATTCAAGAAAATTTGTCTTCAGGTGAAAACATGAAAAATTTCAAGAGAATGTGTGAATCAGTGTTTGATATATGAAATTTGAATGGCTGGCTGTTCCAATGTAGAGACGGAGCGCGGGATTCTCAGAATGATAGTGCTGCCAACTTTCCCTTATTAAGTTAAAAAAGTACCATCTTACTATACAAATTAGTTAAAACGTCGTCAATCACTTAGGTACCGATAATCATTATAAGAGTCTCGATAATGGTTTAGCCATGACACTTTGTATATAATTATCGTATCGTTATAGCTGTAAGTAATTACATGATTACAATAGTCCTTTATTCCACAGAGTTCAAGACCTTGTCTGAAAATTCAACATTTTCAATAATGAATTACTTGTTTCTCACAAATTCAAATTTCGTAAACATTTGTATAAGGCTTTATTAAATAAAAAATATAGAATTTAAATAATAACAGCGTTATTTTTGCTAAAATAGTTTGCAGTGATGGATCAAAATAACTTGTGCTCGCAACCCGGTGCACGGTTTCCATTAGTAAAGCAATAATAGCAGTATTATGTTTTACAACAACGAGTTTATAAGCATTATTATTATATAAAATACCTGCACGGTAACGTTGGTGTAAGGAGCGTTAAATTGCATCAAGCTCGCCGTCCGCGCGAGCCGTGTGTCCTGCATGCCGCGCCCTCGGTCCCTCTATCTAATGAAGCCAATTTTCCGCGCGCGCTCCACCTTGCTTTCCTTTTGAATTTTCTCGCGTATTTTCCCTGTCATCCATCTCCTTCCGCGCTTCCGCACAAGCAGATTACTTTTGATTTCAAATTCCAACACCATTGATTTAATAAAGAACATAACGTTCATCTAATCGTCACGAAAATAAAGATATATGTAAAACAATATTAGCTTCCCATTTTTCTAAAAGCAAGTTATTTTTCCAGATAATATAATATAATAATAATATATTTTGCGGTAAATAAAGTAAATTAAGTTTATACTTTTTCAGGTAATAATAATGCACCTTTATCTGTATTGAAATAAAAAGATCATTTCATGAAAATAATGTAAAAACTGTACATTAACAATAACAATTTGAGAAAGGTAAAACAAAAATATAAGAAATATAAACAAGTAGTTATGGGGCAAAAAGCTTGGTAGAGGCTACAGATGAGCGCGGCAGCAAGCACGCGTGTCTCAATTGACGCCGCGGTCTGCAATTCCATCCGCTGTGAGTTTCCAACTAATTTCTATTAACTTACGAACGAACTTAGTCGAATGTGTTATTTTTAAAAGAAATTTTAAAGTAAATACGTACATGAAGTCTTAGTCGCAGTACCGAGTTTTCATCTCTTGAAATATTTCAAAGCTAATTTTGTCTCACTTAAAGTTTATGCTAGTTGCCTTCGAGTCAGATGCGACGTAACGGGCATTACGAGAATACGAACGAAATGTAGAATACTAGCTCTTATTCAACAACCATTGAAAATTACCCAGCCATGCACCTAACTGCAGTGACACAACACGGCTTTGTAACAACAAATATTAGATTCTCAGCCTCGGGAGTTTGAATGTATAACAATTTTCTATTATACAACGAATTCGTGGTCCACGTATCTACTTTTGGAAATAAAAATACTTAACTCGACTTTTACAATGTATGATAGGTATAGTATATGGTTGGCGAGGAAATTTAAATGTAAGTACATGTACTAACAGGCATCGAAGTAAAGTGCTGTGGGACAATTCATTGGTTTCATAATGAATTAATAAGCAGGCATAATGCAATGGGAACGTTGAAAGAGTGAGTCAGCTGCCACTTTAATCGTTCAACCATTATTTTGACCTAAATATTGTATGTTTAATAAGATAATTAAGTGCTGTTATGTAATATAATCAATAGAAGTGCTTTAGTTTATTATTATATTATTATTTATTTAGTTTATTAGGTTATATATATTGTCTAATAATACAGTTTTAACCTAACTTTAATTTAATCTTTAAGTTAAAAAAAAGTTAATGTTTTAAAGACCGTTCATATAATATTTATGAACCAATTTTATTGTTAGAAAAAATATTATGAAAAAATATAAAAAAAAATTGTATACTTACTTAAAACAATAGTAAAATAAAACTGCTGCCTCGTAAGAGCAAAATTTTTCCAATTTGGCAAAGAACGTAAAATGTGTGTAGCTATTTTCATTTCTAATAAATAAGCTGTAAGACGTGTTGTGTTTTTATTTTCGTATTTACTCAAAACCTTTACTTAAGAATAATTTCATCAAAGATTATGAATAATAAAATTCTTAGAGCACAAAACTCATGAGCACCTACATATTCTATGGCTATAAATTGGTCAATCACCTATCTCTGAATCATAATCAAATAAACTAATCGATACATGAATATTCTGTTAGTGACCAAGCAATAGTTATAATTGTAGCTACATTTATTTTATATATCTACCAAACATGTTTCGGCGACCCGGCACGAGTCGACACCGCCGCCTATAGTCCCATATTTCGTATGTGCGGAACGTTTGGCCATATTTCTCGACGTCTATGCCGATGCCGGCACCGGTAGCATTTCACGCAACGTTCCCCGGTTTTTCGATGTGCGGTTTCCGCGCGACAATACCATTTTATTTACGGCTCAACTGCACCGCTCTATGGAGTTCAGTCACGAAGCGAATGTAAGTAAGTGAATCTCGCTCGCAGCGTCACCGCTCACGCCGTTTCGCGTAATTCACCTTGGTCAGGCACGCTTGCGATTTCAATCTAGCGATATGAGCCGGAAACCATTGCCAGCCACTCGATCTGCAGCACACACGCTTTAAAATTTTACTTGCTGTTACGAGCCGTTGTTGCTCTAAACCAATTTGACATATTTTCCAATTTTTGTAGGATATTCTTTTGGATACAATAGTATGGATTCGCAGATAGGTATTTTTAACAAAATAAAAAACGATTCAGAATGTTGCTGTTTTTCTTAACTCGCTTGATAGATAGGTATCCAAAAGAATTCACTAATATTTCCTGCAATCATTATTGTATTGAAATCGAAACGTAGGCATCGTATTTTTTTTAAAGGCGTATACAACGAAGCCGTTTATTTTAATTCGATAATCGGATGACCGCATATGCCATCACATTCACTAGTTATGAAAATAATCAAAGCAGTATCTGCGATCCATTTTTTTATTAATTAGTTAACCATCAGGTAAAAAACTTTATTAGTTATATAGGTAACATGTTATCCCATTAAACACTGGGCCAAATTTGGGCAAGGTTTTCACATTTGAATTGATATAGCTAAAGATCTATAATTTCATGACCAAAACATTGTATTGTTTTAATTCCTCAAATAAAATTAATTAGTAATGCTCTACTGATTTAGCTATGCTACAAACTTATTTATCATTTTCATTTCTTATACCTACTTATTTTATTTACCTACCTGTATTGTTTAACATTATAGACAAACATAAACACACATGTAGATGTTTTAAATAGATATTACAATGAATACATTTCGCAGATTTTAATTGCTTGCATACTATTTCTTTTTAATAACCCACACTAGCCACAAACGCCTCAAAAAGACTTAATGCGGTATACTTGAAAAAAATATATTAGTAGAAAAATCGTCAATAAAGGAAGGAATAGTCAAACTACTGTGTTCTTATTCACCTGTACAGACACAAATAGAAAGTTTATCCCTATAAATATCAATACTATCTATATATTCGAATCTACCTAGACACATTATTTTATTGTATATTGAAAAATATAATAAAATAATGTGTCTACGTAGATTCAAATTTGCAAATAAAAGCGCCTATAATAAAAATATTCAAAGATTAAGTAGGTGTAAGAGTACTATTATTAGTACAGTATTATTAGCAATTATTAGTTCTAAAAGAAATATATTTTAAATGTGATGTGTAATAAGTGACAACAGCGTGATAAGTGTATATATAGACATCGTTGGGGCAGGATATTTATGCTTATACATATGTAGAAAGCCGGTAGGCGACACAAGGTGGCACTGCCGAGCACGCCACGCGTCGTCACGCCGCCGCCACGCTCGACTGTCGCAGGCACTGATTTATAACGGCAATATAACGCCAACCTGTCCTCCAGATATTTTTATAACCTTCATACAAACTTCGTATTCTCTCGCGACATTTACGCTTTGATTTCGGCCAAGCTATGCAAAACAATCGCAGATATTATTTTGTGTCTGTTATTTTGCAAAAGAAGGAAAATATAGCCGAAGGTAGGTATATCAACTTTCTAGTACCTACCTTTTAACGTTACTATCGACGTTTTAAATCTTTGACGTTTGTTTATTTCAAAAAGATTTTGACTTTGACTGATCTTTACTTCTACTTATATCATCACGGGTCTATACCCAAGGGATTAAGTAGAGTTGTACCAATTTACTCTCAGAGTTCGCCGGTATGAGTTGAGTATATAGGTTTGATGTAATTAGAGGCGAATTTTGTTGAAACATTAAACACGTAAATTTCAATAATTATGTACATAAACCTTTTTTTTTTTAACTTAAACATTCATCATCATCAACCCATTAACGTCCCACTGCTGGGCACGGGTCTCCTCTCATTTGAGAGGGATTAGGCTATTTATAGTCCACCACGCTAGCCTACTGCGGGTCGGCAGACTTCACATGCCATCAAGACAAATCTCTCAAGCATGCAGGTTTCCTCACGATGTTTTCCTTCACCGTTTGAGCTTGTGATAAATACGCACATAACTTCCGAAAAGTTAGTGGTGCGTGCCTTGGGTTCGAACTCGAGACCTTTGACGTCTCAGTCCACTGTTTACACCGCTAGGCTACCACAGCAACTTAAACATTACTTTCGCAATTTTTTAAAAAAATTATCTGCCTTATTTATGGTTTTACTGAATTATACCTATTTCATAAGTAGATAGCTTTGTTAAGACCAGTACTATCTATCTATATATAAAGCAAATACTCTAAGGTATTGTGTAAGTACTTAAGGTTTTAGTACGTAACACAAACTTGTAGAACCGAGTTCCCGACCGCATTTGTCTCTACTTCGAGCTAATCTCGAATTCAATTAGAGAGATTTTAATACCGTTTCCTCTAACGTATTGAGTGTTTCACTGTACCACTGTATACATTTTTTACTTTACATTACTTGTACCTGTTTATTTTTCAATAATTTTAAATTGGTGTGGAATTAGGAAATAAAGTTTATAAATCTGTTCCCACTTTTTTATTCATGTCGCTTTATGAGCTCATTTACCATAGATGAACCATAATCGTTTACAAAATAAATAAAAGGTATTACTGTATACATAAATTTGTACATTGTGATAGTATAGTTATAGACATAAATAAATATATCTGGACATTATGACACAGCGCCATTTATTTCCGTGCAACACAATTAGATTTGTGTTACGCGAACTAGATGGTTGATACGCTATACAGATATAGTTTTTTGTGAATACATACATAATATACATATTTATGTACAGAGAAAAGTCCATGCTTATCACACAAACATTTGCTCCTGGCGACCGAACCCGGGACCCTTACCACTGTAGGCAGCCTTTCAATATAATGAATAAGGGACAGAACGTCACATTTGATACGCATTTTTTTAAGTCATCCAGACAAATTTATTCACGAGAATTAGACCTCTTTGCGACTATATGTCCACAGTCAATTAAATACAGAAGTATCCAAATACTTTTTTTTATAATGACAGCCAATGTCGCTGGAAGATGGAAAATATAAGAGAATAAAAGTAACATAGTAATCTACGTACAAAAAACCGGTACAAAAAATATTAACGTACTTAATTAAATATTTATTGTGTACAATAAGTGCCTTTTTTATACAATAATGCTGATGGATCAACGACAAATCTAACTGTTTATCCATAGTTGATTTTAAGTTTTAAGACAGCAAAAAACACTATTCATTATATGTATAATATGTAAATAATGTATCTACATTAATTGTTAAATATGTAGGTACTTGTATTATGTTCGTTTAGTGATAGTTATTAGCATTCGCGTGCAATAATTATAAATAATATCTTAGGTATGCACAACTACAAGAACAAGTATGGTACAAGTCGCATTAGGTGCACTTAACAACGATGTAACGAAGTGCTACAAACTCAGGCCGTGAAGCGATTAAGCTTAAGCATCTGTACTAATTGGTATCACACGTGTTAATGTTAACAATTAAACTTTAATGAAACAACATATGCGACGCAATTATAGACGGTTTATTGTAGCCACTAACGAAAGAACATTTAAACCAAATCTTAAAAACAGTGAATAATGTAGGCGTCCCCGACACCCGTCTTATTATTTGTCAGGTACAATAACTTAGAAAGATTAATGGTGTAACCAAAATTTAATTCGACTCCCGCAATAAATGATCCAATCCACAATCTTCCGATGAACTCAAATAACCACAAATTAACGTCTTATTCTAGATAGTGTCGTGATCTATCTGCAAACTTCAAATTAGTTAACTAACCGAAATTTGCATTAGTTGTTTGTTCATTCTGTTTACACAATAGGACCCGGGAATCTGAAATTAGGCGCGACTGATAATAAACAGGCAAGGGAATCGAATCTCCGGGTAAATTGGCTTTATCAAGCTCTTATTGCGAGGGGCTGGTGTCGCAACGCGCGCGACCACCACCTGACCGCTAATTGTATTGTAAGTTTATACATACACGGGTCCGCTGCTCTCAATATCCTGGACAGGCTCTCATTCGACAGGCCCGATAACGTACGCACCCATTTACAAGCGCTCGTATCTACTCCAATGTAATTCTAGAATAGATCGGTACCTCACATAATGCGTATCGTATAGCCGACATGTTCAAGTGAATCTTGTTGCATTTTGCATAAAATCGATACTCATGAATACCCACAGCCACACCGAAGCCGCCGTGAGACTCGGCAACTCGAATTTGCTACAATCGGTTTTATTTTTAGATGGGCACCAATTCCCGTATCGAAAATGGATAATTTAATTTTTAAATCACATCGCATATTCCTCTGCGTATATTCCAATATTCGACAAGATAACTCTAAAGCAATCTGCTTCAATTTTTCCAAGACATTATTTAATGGAATAAATATTAGTGCTTGAGCGGCGAAGCAATTTTATGTATTTATTATAGTACGAGTTTTCTACTTGTAGAGATCAATATAATTCAAACTTTCACTTTTAATTTATGAATATTTTAAAGTGTTTGTTACTTTAACGTGTAGAGACGTTAATATAACATGCTTTAAATATGATTTATGTAATAATTAATTAAATGAATTTTATGGTACCATTGATCAATGCCATCTTACAACAATTCATAAAATAATTAATAAAAATAAACAAAGGATTAATCTCTAAATGGGCTTTGACGCGTATTTCAATTAGAGGAAAGACAATTTAGGGTGAAAGAGGTAAGTAAAGCGAGCGGCAGCGGTGGCGAGCGTCCCGGACACCGGCGGGCGGCGGGTGGGCAGGGAATCTAATTTGCCGGGGTGCCCAACACGGACTTTTGTCACTACATACTGTGCCAATTAGGTAAATACGCGAGCAGTGGACGAGGTGGCCCGAGTGGGACGCGGGAGGCGCGACCCGTCACGTGCATCCGTAAACACTTATACCCTGATGAGCGGACCGCCCGTAATCATATTTCAAGTGGCCTGGTAATCTCGTTGTCTCATCAACACCGACTACATTATTAACACGTTACACTGTATTAGCGCTTATTAAAGTAATTAAACCCTTTACAGTGGGATTTAACCGTCTTTGAGAGCTCTTAAGTTATAGAGGTTGCCTATTACGAACGATTTGTAATCACGTGATGATATTACTTGGAACCGAAGCGATCTCATAACTTTGTACCGTCAAGTTTATTGAACGGAGCTAGTTTGTTTTGCGGTTTTGGTTGTTATATTTATATTTATTTACTCCGGAGTAAATAAATATAAATATAACAACCGCCTTATAGGTATAAGGCGGATAATATCGATGACCTAAATTTATATATAAAGGAAAATGAGAAAGTAGGCAAGCGACGCTGTGGTTGTCAGCAGTCTATTTCAATCAAAAGGTCAATTTATTGTCCCTCATTTCTCTTCCCAAGCTCTGTAGGTATTATGAAAAATATGTATTCTATGTAGTTAAGTATTTAGTGAAAAATAAATTAAATACTGATACTAATTGTTGTAGAATATGATTAAACCAAATTTAGAATCATAGTTACATTATACAGTGCTCTTTCTACATTTTATCGAAAAAGGTGAAGAAATCACCTCAAGTCATACGTTTTATTTGGATCATCTATTCAAAGTTCAATATAACTGGGATTCTGCAATAGCATTCTCTAAGGTCACATATCGCAGCGTCGTACGATGCAGCAAGCGTTTTGTCGCTCTACCCGTTTTGTTACACAGTTTTCGACAATGTGACGTTAGAGAATTGACCAACATTGTACCTACTCTATTATGTAGCCGTACCCAACTCGAACAAAAGACGTAGCACAATCATTTTTCTATTAAAAAAGGCTTGATCCCAGCTAAGAGCACATTTCACGGGCCATCTATCTTGCGGGATATTAGAAACAACATTTTCCGATTGTTTATACGTGCTCGGTAAGCTCTTCTTTCATTAGAGACGACGACGTCGCTTGCACAGAGGCCCGCACCGCTGTACCGCTAAGATTGATGGGCCCTGGATGGATTTGTTCTATACGCGTTCTGACTCATCAATCATTCGCGGATATTTTTCCGTGTCTCAGGTTGTTTAGCCTAAATAGATTGTTGCAGCATTGAAGCATCATTCATATCGACGTGTATCGCGTTAGCATTGACGTCTACATACGTAAGTCTTCTCACTTTCAAAGTGGCGGACATTATTCAACTTTATCGATATGTTTTATTCATGCTTCGGAAAATATAAAAACAAAATCCTTGTAATAAGACTTGGGTACTATCAAGTCATATTGATACACATTTGTTTATTTATATACTGAAGTGGTTAATACTTTATTCCTATTATAAGTTTATGGTGTTTTTTAATAAAAAATTCTGTTGATAATATACACATAATTAATTAGCACACTGTATCACGTCGTCATTATAAAATAATAAATGTTCAATATATTAATATTTTAAGGTAATCATAGGCCGCAAACCAAGCAGTCTTGCTATTAATAAGTACCTATACAAATAAATTAATAAGAGCTTTTATAAGCAATTTCATATGTACTAGCACTACCTTACAGCTTATTAACCAAAATAACTATTATTATTTGTAATAGGTGGTTGGTGGAAGATGTTTAAACATCATGACTTATTTTTAGCTATAGCTAGTAAAGTTCTCTTAAAAGTTGAGTAGAAATTATACTCTAATATGGTTCATTTTTGTTTAAAATCTTGTGAGAGATATAACTCAATCAAAAGGCACACGATTGGAGAGTGTGTACTTTGATGGATTGGTCTCTCACTTACATGAAGGTACTTAGGCCCATTGTATGTATTCAAGAACGACCCTACATATTCCACGGCGTGATTGATTAATTTAAGTCTACAAGTTAAATGCGAAGGTAACCGCGAAGTCAAAGACACTGTTTATGTGTATACCTTTATATGTGTATGCTAAATTAGACTCGGGACTAATGACGACTGTTTAAGATTAGGATTGTTTTTCCTTATCAAATGTTTGAAGTAAAAGCGGCAGATTTTTATTGCGAAATCTCTTACGTGTTGTATGTTGTACACGACAAGTCATCCATTTAATCCTGAATTCAGAACATTCAGAGAAAAAAATGAAAAGTTTATTTATTTTCTTTCTTTGAAATTGACACGATTTTGAGCATTTCGTGTTTCCAAAATAATGACTGAATTTCGTAAATTTGCTATTTAATTACATATTATATTAATTTTCTAAGTATCAATATACATATAATTAATATAAGTGCAATTGAATTCTTAATCTCAAAATATAACACTTAATACAAGCGTAGATATATTTTTTATAATTTACGAAACTCTGATACTATTATATTGATTTCTTACATTACGCGAATACATTTAAATAAAACTACTTTTTACGGATTTTATCGCGGTATATTGATATTATTTTAACCCAAAGTTTCAAATCCTTTCCAGCAGGTCACGGAAAGACTGAGGTGTTGGTCGTTTTGATGTTAGAATTAGTAACAATTAATAATACTTATCCTATTCCCTTAAATACATTGATGCTTGGTAATTACTTATTAAATTATAAGTTAAACGATTAGCAGGATTCGTTTGTGTACAATCTATATTAAGTTTATTGACAAAACAAACTAAAGCAAACGGGAACGTTAATCTGTTATATTTTGTTTCAGAATCATTATTTCCTCGTTTCGTGGAACCTGTTACGAACGTGACGGTGACCGTTGGGCGAGACGCGCTGCTCGCCTGCGTCGTAGAAGATTTACGGGGATACAAGGTAACTACATGTTCTTTAATAAATAAATATTCTATCTTACGTAATAACCTTATTACCTAAGAAGGATTTCCTTTAGGATAAACATAATTATTATCATTTAGTTAAAGTAACCGCTAATTACATCACAATCTCTAGATTAGGACGGATAAATAACTAAAGAAACTAACTAAACCGGAAAATTGTACTTTTATGGGTATTATAACTCTACGTTTTCCTTATTTTTTCATGTAGGGTCTAGTTTTAGTTAATAACGGTATGTTACACGAACTGCTATTAGACCTTCACAACTCAATTTCTGAAAAATACCAATATCCTAATCCGATAAACTTGCAGTCACGTTTATCGAGCCTCTCCAAAACATCCAGTTTTATTTAATGACGGCGAACCTTTATAGGAATACCGTTATCATACCTGTACTTTATAATATACAGCAGTTTGTTTACGTCATAATTATATTCCTACGTGTAGGTATAACGTCAAGAAACTTCATTGAGCTATACGCGTCTCTATTAGTAGGTACGCCTGCGAATAAGGTGTTCATACTAAGGAATAGTAACTGGAGCATGGAAGCATCCCTTTGACGTTTAAACTATTCCTTGCTTATTGGATAGTTCATATTGACAAGCAATTAAGAAAACAAACAGCGGTAACCACAACCGTTCGCCGATGGCGTCAGGCCTCGTGATGAACGAGCGGCATGTAATTCTATGAACGGATACGTTGCACCAGAGCCGAACTTCATGCAACTTCATTCGTGCGGTGCACGGGGTAAAGTTTTAACAAGCCAACTTAATATCACTTTGCTCAGAATGCACGATTCGCCAGTTATTAATCATGCAGGACGGCTAGTTAGCGAAATTGGAGTGCTGTGTAGTGCTGTAAGATTTATTTGGAACGACTCGTTCCGTCGTCATTTAATACAATATGTATGAGATGGAATTCATTTTGAAAAGATATAAAAAATAACTTTAATTTCCTATAGCTCCTTTATTTCGTCGTTACTTAATTATTATTCGCCGTCACGGCGCCAATCTTAAGAATTTAGTTTGCGTGTGGATGTGACTCAGCTCGATAGAACTTGTAACTTTATATAACAGATTCCTATCTCATAGAACCATAAATGTGTTTGTCACTCTGGTAAAAATGGAAGTTTCTATACTTAAAAGTTTATTCATAAATTCTTAGAAATACTTTATACTATAAATCCTTACTCCTCCGGTTTGCCACACTTGCATTTCCTACTCGTTCATCTGTGTAACCATCTAATGCAGTCTTATGCTTGATGTTCTTAAAAAGAAATTCTTTATATTTATATTTTGTATTTTTAATCGCAATATGTAAAGAACCGTAAAAGTTAAATTGACATTAAAACCTTACGATGACGATTTTCCGATAAACATTCAAAAAAATATCTTTCACAAAATTTTTGTTTTTACAAATGGTTAAAAATTTGGTAAACAATTTTTTATTGGTCCTAAAGGTAGCGTGGGTTCGAGTGGATACGCAAACAATTCTGAGCATCCACCACAACATAATAACTCAAAATCCCCGCATCAGTTTGTCCTACAACGATCACCGCTCGTGGTACCTGCACATCAAGAACGTGCAAGAAGTGGACCGCGGCTGGTACATGTGTCAGGTTAACACGGACCCCATGCGCTCCAGGAAGGGATACCTACAAGTCGTGGGTAAGCATACTTACTACCTTCACCAGTCCCGTCCACCAGTCTTTTAATAAACATGCTCTGCTCGTGTTCACACTGACTCTTTACGATTTAAAAATGTAAATAAATAAATTTGTCCGGATACTATGATACAATGCCATCTAGTTCCGAGCTAAGCAACGAGGCTTGTGTTACGGATACTAGATGGTTGATACTCCACATACTTTTTGTTTTGTAAATATTAACTTATTATAGCTAAATCAAAGATCACGACTCAGGTCAAATATCATCACACAAACATTTGCGCCTGCCGGCATCCATAGATCCTAGGACTCTTACAACACCGGCAGCTTCTAATACCGCCATCTCATGTCAGTCACCATCCTACAAATATCAAACCAATTGTATTCCTTTATTTCAACCAGATTTATTTACCACATTAGTGAATAAAAACTGACCATATATATTTATTTTTCCTTATTCCTATATAGACCGGAAGGTTCAAATTCAAGGTGCTGTTTATTGTCACGTTATGTACTGTAAATGAATGAAGGTTCTATTTAGCGTAAGAAAATAAATGGACCTTGAAGTGAAAGCGGGTTGATATTTGACACTAAAATACCCAAAATAAATACCCGGCTATACCTTACCCAGTTCTGGTATAATAGGGTAACAATTTTATACAGCATTGCTGTGGTTGCGGTACGGACCCTGTTACAGGGCAGGTAACGGGAATGTGACCTTACCCTTTCTTATACGTTTAAAATCTGTTACGACCTAGTAAATTGATAGCATCACGAAATTTTGCACATTCAGATTTTCTAAAATTTTGTAAAATTTTCTAGTGTACATAATATTGTATATGTAACATATGTAGTGTATGTCAGTAAGTACATATACTATAATGCATTAGCTTAACTTTATCTTGTTTTTGCTGATACCTATATGATTTCATATTGTACTAGATTATCAGTCGCAAAGTATAGAGGATAAAGAGATATTAATATGTTTTGTCTGTGCCTATTTTTATAATATGATAAACATGTATTATTTATATAAATCAAATACTATATTAAATCTCTTTTAAAATGATTTGACGGCCCAATTAGCCCAGCGGTAGTTAACACTGCCTTCTGTGCTATGGGTTCCCGGTTCGAATCCCGGTAGGGACAAATGTTTGTGTAATGAGCATTTGTAGAGATACATTTGTATCCGAGTCCTGGATGTATCTGTAAATGTAATATATAAATACATACATATTACAATATATATATATATATATATATATAAAGTATATATGTAGTATATCAACCGACTAGTATCTGTATCACAAGGCTTGCTTAGCTCGGAACTAGATGACGCTATGTCATAATGTCCAAGAATATTTATTTATTTATTATTTATTTCTACAAATTCTGAAGAATGTGCCTTATAAGTACTAATTTCAATTATATTGGTCATCAGTACCGCCTGTGATCATTGACAATATGACGTCAACGGACATGGTGGTCCGCGAAGGTACAAACGTGACGATGGTGTGCCGCGCCACTGGCTACCCGGAGCCCTACGTCATGTGGAGGCGAGAAGATGGACAGGAGTTCAACTGCAACGGCGAGTCAGGTAATTGGCACAATCAAATTGATGGTTTGATTTCCTTTGATGTTGTTGTTAAAGCCCCATTTAGTTCCAATTGTTTGTAGAGTGGTTTTATACACTAGATAGTTCGTATTTTGTTTGTCTGGGTATTGAACATTTATTCCTAGAAAACCAATAACCATTTTAATGTTTTGTTTATAATGTTATTGAAGTTTAAAATGTTCATTGTTTGGAATTATTTGCATTGAAATGACCCCGATAATTTTATAAGCTAGTTACTGAGTTCAAAACAATGAGTATTGCTCTACATAGGAAAGCTTTTATTTCAATGTTCCGACCGAAGTACATCAAAACAAATTTTTTTTTAGTTAAAGACTACCTTTATTTACGTATTAAATGTTATTTCAGTGAGACACAAACTCATAAGGTGATAGATAAGTATTTTCATTAACGTTTCATTTGAAAATGATTTTCACGCGCAATTTTATAACTTAAAAACTCATAAAACTTGTAAAATTTTATTTCCATGGATGAGAACGGCAGCCCCCGATGGTGATTTCTTTCAATAATCTATATTAGCCTTTTTCGATTATAGTATTGCATCTACTTGCATCGTCATGGGTTCTTCAAAATAATAATGTGCTATTAAAAACTTATTATTTCCGACTCCATAGAGTTCCTACGTTGCTGTCTAATTATCTGAATGAGTATATCATTTCAAAACTACAAGGGTTCTGGAAACATAGAAAGCGTAATGATTCCACTTATATTAAATTGATCTATTACCCACAGTGCATAAATGACAAGATACTGCTGTCGTTAATTCGGTTTTAATTATCTTAAGACTCAAAACATTTGCCAGAGGGCAAACTTAGCTATATGGCTGTTAGTGTCTTCACACGATGTAGTAATAACTATCTAGATCAAAGAAAACTCAACAACTTACTAAATAGAAGCGTTGGAAGAGTAGAGATGCACATCCCGGGACAAATCCAGGAAGCCTCAATATGGTCTCACAGTTGTGGTTGATTTAAATCTCTTACAATAGCAGTAACATAGGGATTACCTATTAGAATCAGGACATGCATAGTGCAGATATCGCTAAGCTACCAACTATACTGTTTAGGTATCTAAACAGTATAGTTGGTAGCTTAGCGATTATGCATTGCTTTTTTAAGCAACCCCTATTATGAATGTGCAAATATGGTTTACTTGCTGTGTGTCCCCATAAATATTACAACGATTTTCTTCAGACCTATCACACCCTCGCCAGTTCATATACAGAAGAACGAAGAAGAAGAAGCGACCCTGGTGGTTTATCACAATAAAACCTAGGATTTGATCTACCGATAATATCAAAATTTGCAAACATTTCAAACCGTCTCGAGAACAATACCAAATAACAATTTTTACACTAAACTCGATTAACGAGCTAAAAATCAGTACAGAAACCCGTATCTAAATCAGTTAAACCGTTTTGAAGATAAATAGAAACAATCGTTTTCACAAACACGCTAACAACCTCCCGCCCTAAGCGCATATATAGCCTCTCTAGTTATATAAAAACCTCGTTTTAACAACATATCTTAATTCATGATATTTTTTTTAATAATTATCTTTTCGCTGCTACGTTTAATTTTTGAAGCAAGTTAAATGTCTATTATGTCCTTTCAAAAGGAAACAAAAAGAACAGTCACGACTGGACACAAAGGATTTCGGTGCTCTTATAAATATCCGGTAAAAACATTAGTTCCGGACGATCATTATGTTGACGCTCTCTCGACGAAACAAAGCAGATGAAAGAAAGAAATCCCTGAAGCGCGAAATGGTCTGGAAGGGACTCACTGGATCCCACTCGAGTATATCGTCCAAACAAAGGTCAAACAAACAAACACCAAAAATCTATGATTTTGTTAAAATTATATTGGTTAAAAAGTTAATAATATATTGTGATTTCTCTCTTTATCTATTAATATGAGACTTATGAACTCATGGTTTAATTATAGATTCGCAGGAAATTAATTTAATTCACGATACAACTACAGTACATTTCGTATATTGTTTGTTACACAGCGAAAAATTTAATAATTATGTGTCAGTATAATATATATAATTATGTTCGTTGATAAAAATCGCCACTCAAGACAAGGCTTACAATATACATAGGTACTTGTATATAAAAACGTACACATTGCCTGCATAACGGAATTTGACGGGAAGTTGTAATTAAATTTCACTGAAAACGAGCATTATCTAATACAACTGGACCGTAGAGCATTGACTTGCAAAAGGGTTCGAAATGACGCCCCCAATCGATTGTTCCACACGATACTATGTAATTGTACCCGCAACCAACGCATAACAGAAATATTTTCGCAATTGAATTAACAATGGACTATCGAACGCGAATAATTACGAGGGCCGTCCATAATTCACTTATACCTATCCAATCATATTTTACGCCACCCCATTTTTATATCTTTTTCACCTAAATTAAACAATTTAGGAACAAATTATACATACATACATACTTTACGCATCAATTCTAGAAAACTTACAAAAAATTAACAGTTTGGATAAATTCGTAGACATCCCACGCTCTTAAGTAATTGTTTTTTCTTTGTTTCTCAGAAATATTAAATCCATTATTGCCAAATATATATTTAGGTACAAATATATATTTGTCAATAAGACCTAATGTTGACTGAGAATTTGTGTACATACATATTTTAGTTATTTGAAGTGCGTATGTTTCTTCCAATATATATTTATAAGAGTTGTTTGTTTATAGTGAACGTGGTAGACGGCGAGAACTTAACAATATCAAAAGTATCTCGACTACACATGGGCGCCTATTTGTGCATCGCTTCCAACGGAGTCCCGCCATCGATCAGCAAGCGAGTTGTGCTTATGGTGCAGTGTAAGTGATTTGCTTTGATGTTCCATTTTTAATTAAATGTTCAACCCATGTACGTCCACTGCTGGAGATAAGGGGAGGCTTATCTACCTCAAAGATTGCTACGACCGGTCCAGCGCTACCCGCATCCAGTGGAAAATAAATATTTGCCATATTTCTCAACACTTCCGAGAGAACACGTCGCACGTGAAAACTTTACTACTATTAATAATTTCTGGAGAAATAACGTGTTTAAAAAGTTATGCCCGATCTTGTTACCTTCTTCAAATTAAATCGCAGTTGGCTTAAATTTCAACAAGTTTGCCAACCTTAAAGGGTCGTTTAAGTTTTAATCAAGTCTATTTGGTTTGGTTTGGTGTCTACAGTAATAATTAATATTTGATACTAGTTCTAGACATAAAATAAGTATGCGTGAAGGAGTCTGACTAAATTAGTACCTACTAAATAAATTGACTTTGCATAAAACTCCTACCTGAGCCGAGCTTGCCTTATACTATTAATTGTACAGACTTCATCATCAACCCATTATTGTCCCACTGCTGGGCACGGGTCTCCTCTGATTTGAGAAGCATTAGGCCATAGTCCACCACGATAACCTACTGCGGGTTGGCAGACTTCACATGCCATCTCTCAAGCATGCAGGTTTCCTCACGATGTTTTCCTTCACCGTTTGAGCATATGATAAATACGCACATAACTTACGAAAAGTTAGTGGTGCGGCGTGCCTTGGGTTGGAACTCTGGGTTTGGTCTCACAAATAGGCTACCACAGCTCAATTGTACAGACTATTACAGAAACAGTACAGATATTAACCACCAGGTTGCATTAAAACGTGATCACAGAAATTAACAGAACCTAGATTCTGCTACGTATTAATTACGTAATTTTAAGTAGGTACCATACTTAAAATTAATACACGGAAAATGTATATGTTAACCCTACCTTTCTTCAGTTTCTTTTGTTCTCCTGAAACTTTTGTTGTGGTCGATTGGAACGTAATAATATAATACAAAAGATAATCTTCTAAAGGCTTCTTAGGTTATATGCTATGTTTGAGTAGAATCAAAATCCATATGAATCTTTCAACCTGAAATATGTAAAAGATCCGTAGCGTAAGGGTTAAAATAGCGTCAATATCGCGGTAGAATGTTGTTTGCGTATGTGTTTGAAATTATCAAACCTATGAGATCTGTAAATATTCAACAAAATATTATTTCAATATACCTACTTATAAGTACCTAAACAAAAATAACATACATAGGTACGAAGTTTCATTTACGTATTATGCTTTCTAAAATACTTATGTTATACTTATAGAAGGGATTAAGTATTAGTATTAAGTGTTGTAGGTAAGTGTTCTTCACTTACACGAAATCGTAGTCTTCTAAGAATTCGTCTTAAAAATATAAGTAAATTTAAAGTAGTATTTTAAAATTTCATCATTATCGATGTTATACCGAACCATTGCTGGGCGTACTACTGTGAGTATATAACCTTATTTATATAAGTACACCTTAAAAAAATAGAACACATATTGATTTAAAAGACTAGTAATATAAGTTTCGTCGTAGCTTCCTGCTTAATTTGAATAATTCGCACTGAGCTAAGTCCAGTAAGAAAACATTAATTCAAGCCCATCTGGTGTCGCCCCCGACATTGCACAGCATGGAGCCGTCTTGAATGCTGTGGGACAAGTTTTACATAACTTTATTCTCCCTTGTTCTTGATATATGAAGTGCTGTAAATATCATCAATGTTTATTGGAAGTAAATATTCCTGGACAGTCATAATAATCCATATCCATAATTACTTTAATATTATAAATGCGAAAGTGTGTCTGTCTTTCTGTCTGTCTGTCTGTTACCTCTTCACGTTTTAACCGCTGAACCAATTTAGATGAAATTTGGTATGAAGATGGTTTGAGTCCCGAGTAAGACATAGGATAGTTTTCATCCCGGAAATCATCCCTTAAAAGGGAGAAAAAGGTGGTTGAAGTAACTTATTTTACGCAGACGAAGTCGCGGGCAAAAACTAGTGTTAAATATACTTTGTTAATACTTTTACTTTAATGCAAAAAAAAAACGTTTATTTTGTTCTAATTAGTGCTAATTTAAATATGCTATCATATGCTACTACTAACCTATGTCAACCCGCCCGTTTATTTAATTTGAGATTCAAACTAACACACGGTGTGGTTAATTAGGGTCAAACTAATGCGTGGAACTCAGATTTGGATTACAACGTGTCTACATAATAACTAAGTTACCTAAACCATTATAATTGTTCCATCAAAATGCTTACAATTTACAAAACCACAGGCCCACGCTGTATCCAAGAAGGCTTTCCGTGTCAAAAGCTCTATATTCCTTATAAAATTTTTGATTTTTAAAACGCGTTACGAGCTTGGAGTCGGTAATAATTCAATTTTACAAATGCTAAGTGTTTTTTTACAAGCACTTTAATGATTACTACGTTACGGATCGTTTCTCTAGAGTAATAAATAACTTCTCTATACATATTTCTAACTCCTAAGCCAATTTTTGAAATATTATTTTATTCGGATAGAGCATCAATTTAATAACAAAATATATAGTTATATGTGTTATTAATATGTAATAATAATAATTTGTATCTTTTTTGTTAACATTATTTCAATAAATACATAAATCAAGGCGTAATAGAAAATGAATATCATTTGTGTATGAATGTAACTATGCATAGCAACACTGTTATATAATTACGTGGCACAAAGCAAATACTTTCATGTTTGAGCTATTAAAAATGTAAAAAAATATTATAGCTGCAAATATTTTTACTCAAACTATTTGGAAATGAAATATTTCATTTACGGAACAGCCATCTGGAACTCCAAAAAAATGCAAACAAGTAGACAAGAGTGTGCCTACATTCTGAAATTGTGACAAATTTACGCTGTTTATATTAGTAATTTGAGACACTCCTGTGAAATTTGAATTATACCTACAGACACTCGCTATAATTTCCTCATCTAGACGAAAGAATATGCCCGCACATTTGTCTCGGCCCGTTAACTTGGCCCAAAATGCTTCCTTTCGTAAGTACGTGAGCATTTCGACGTAGTCGTTTTCTTTAGTCGGGAGTCAGCGTCGAGAAATATTATTTTTCTTCAGGGTGGGTGTCGTTAACGAGTATTTACGAGGACACGAGCGTCTCTACCTGACGGCGGCGCCTTCCGCCGGATCGGCCGTAATTGCGCCCAATTAGAGCATTATGCTGACGTGAATACGGTACGGACGCGATAATGGCGATACTATCTGTTCTCCCGCGTCGCCCTCGCTACCTCGCCACCTCGACACTGCGAGCCACCGAACCCAATGAAATGCTTTTCGTTCCCCTAATTCACATTCCGTATCCAAGCGCGTTCACAGTACTCTCCATTTCTTACGAGAAACGTGAAACGCTCACGTAACTTTCACTCGATTAACCAACGAGACTTCCTTATGAATTCACTGTCAGTTTTCATTACATTTAGGTAGTACCCATACCTACCCAAGACAAATCTTTATGACAATGTTATTTTTTATGCGCGTCGCTGCCTGCTTTTACTTATTCATAACTCTTTGCAGATAATATAGTACATGCACCAAGGACGTAACTATGTATGTACACGATGTGTGTGGGGAATCATTTATCCGTACTGGTATGTGATATGTATTACGACTAAGGACAAAAAAGAGAAAGTTTTTGTGAAAAGGAACATTTTTCATTCATCGCCGTGCGTGCGTTAACTACGTAGAGGTGCCTGTGCGTGCGTGGTACGTAGTTTTCTGTATTGTAAGAACTTACTAATCAAGTAGCACAATTCAGTAACACTTAAGCCAAGTTATACTTTTACACCTAAAAAATATTGCTTTTAATATAGAAGGAACAGGTGATTTCAATAAAGGCAATATAAATATTCTGGTCAGTTTTAAACACACATCCATTGTATAAGTAGTAATAAATATTATTTGTAAGATGCTTAATAAAATGATCGATGACTTAATAGTCGCACGCATGTCTGTAAACAAAAAAAAAATGTTGACATGTTTAAACCGAACGGATTACACTTAATATAGTATACCTATAATACCTATATACTAAGTGATTGAAATAATATTGGTTCTTTATTGAACACTGGTATTAAACTATTAATGATACATAATAATATTATCCTCATAAATATGAATACTGTATCAATCAATCAACGGATATTGGTTCTATCGCAGTCCACTGCAGCTAGACAAAGGCCTAGAAGGTAGGTAGGATTGCGGAGGACAGTGTTATGGCGCAGTTTGGGAGAGGCCCTTTTCTGGAGTAATAAATAACTTCTCTATACCTACAACTGAACTGGCCTAAAACTGAACCTATATTTTTACTTTACTTTTTTGTAAATGCGTAACGATTTTTTTGTGTTTATAGATGGTTTAATTATATAGTAACAAACCAAATTAAACCCTATGACTATATGACATAATTGATATTAATCTAAAAAAGTTGTAAAACTGTGTCCTCAATATAAAAACTTTTAAATTTTTCTCGTTTTCTTCATAAAAATATCGTAAACATTTTCAACACAAGTTTGCGATGCAAATTAAATGTTACCATGGTCCGCGAAACCTACCATGTTTTCCTTTACAACATGGCTCCCTTTTGTCATTTAGTAATAATTTATACATCAAATCTTTTCCAAGGAACGCTCTTTAATATTAAATAAATTGCTTCAAAATCCATTGAGTCTTTCCTTTTTCAATCGCATTTGTATTATTAAGTAGATTTTCGCCTAAACGGCATTGAAAAGCGAATTTGCCCGTAAAAAGGTAGTCAGATAATATTTTCATGTTTTTGTTACTTCAAGCACTCGCTCGACACTTTGTGAGTGCAAATAGAAATTAAACGACAGCTAAAAATAGTGAAGCGTATCGATTGCCTGAAACTTCGAGCATTTTACTACTTTGATATGTGGTTTCTCAATACTTTATAATCAATATTTCAATAAACAGTTCCACCGATGCTTTCTATACCAAATCAACTGGAAGCTGCATACATCGGGCAAGATGTAACGCTGGAGTGCCACACGGAGGCGTATCCCTCCTCCATCAACTACTGGACCACCGACCGCGGGGACATGATCATATCAGGTATGATAACAATGAAAAAAATATGACTTAGCAAAAAAGAGTGAATAAAAGGGAAATATTTTCATTCTATTGGTTACGAGCACAATGTAGTCTGGCGTTGAAAAATGGCCACAACGCGATATGTATGCCTGCAATCAAGCCGCGGTGCCAGTTAATTAAGTCCCTGGCGCCCTTGAAACCTGAATAAGGTGGCTCACACTAGACACTGTTGGGATAGCGAAATGATGTAGGTAAATTAGGCGTACAGTAATACGAGTATATGGTTGGTTTATTAATAATGAACCTCTCCTGCAACCGCACACTTAATCCGCGTGTGAGTAGGAAAACCAATAATAATAAAGAAGCAATCTCATGGGAAATACGATGACTACTCCGTTCATAACGTCTATTTATTTTATAAAATAATTACGTCTGTGTTATAATAATTTTCAGATACATAGTAATCTGAACGTTGCCTAAAATGTAAAACAACGTAGCTTAATTTTATAATTTTTCAATATTTCCGTGTTTAATATGATACCTCTAATATTGATTGATTTTGAAAGCATACTGTTAAATAATTAAATATTTGAACACGAATTTCAATTTTTATTAAGAAAGAAAAATTCAACCTCAGGCGGGACTCGCTGAATTCCAACTTCACATCCTAGCACAGGTATATACTTTTCTTAAAAGGCGGTCCCTGTATAAGATTTACTGTAAAAGTGGTACCTACAAGTTTCTGCAACACTATTTTTTATTCATTTACTTTCAAATCATTTTTATTTTTACCTTAGATTGAAATTGAAATATCACACAAAGCATAGAATTTAATGATTTAGATATACACCCGGGTTCGATAAAGATTTATACGCTGGTAATCTATTTCGGATGACACCAAATCAATTTTACTTCTAAATTACAACTGCACAAATTTTGACTAATCACTCATCCGTCAATCATAATTTTTTTATTTGAGGAGTTTGTAATAAATGGTGAATAAAAGGTTCATTCAAATTCAAATCGAAACTGAACTCTCAATTACGACTTTTAAAAAAATACGACTAGCTTCATCTAAGACTAAAATAGGTATATATTAACTGGGACGTAATTGATTTGCTGAGTAATTGATAAGTTAGCCTGACAGCTTTGCGGAATGAGCAATTAATCGAATTACTAATGACTCCGTTTATCGTTCTGCAGGAAATAAATACATCACGTCGCTGAGTGACGACAGTTATAGTCGGAAGATGAAATTGACTATACGGAGAGTGTCGTCAAGAGATTTTTCATCTTACCGCTGCGTCGCCAAGAACTCCCTCGGCGAGACGGATGGGCTTATCCGGCTTGACGGTATACCAGATTATTCATATCCATGCAAAATAATCTAATATACGTATTTCAAGTCATTTTCATATAATTTATCTACTAACTTTTATTATTTTAGGAGACCCTCTGTGATTTTTTATAAAACTAAGCTAAAATTCGTTGCAGAAATTCCCGCTCCTTCAACTACAAGTACCACAGATAACTATGTTCCCACATTTCCACAAAGGAAAAAAGGTAATTTCTTCAGTGTTTTTTATTCTACATTTATGTATAAGTATTTTAAATTAAATTAAAAAGTAGTCATAAAATGAATAAATATATCCCAATGTATTACAGTTTTTGGAATGGCATACATGGGCTCAAGTACAAACGGCCATAGTCATACCACGATCATTTACCCCTACCAGGTTCCAATCCCGGAAAATCATCCTTAATACCTTTGCTCTTTTCATTAATCTTATCTCAAATATCAAATTTATGTTGGCGACGATATACATAAAGAAAATATTAAGTCATAACCGAGTTATTCTTTCAGTTTCAAATAACATCCCTTCAGGCAATATAATTTGTTCATCCATTCTGTTCATTCTATCGGATCGAAGTTGAAAATATTGGTCCTGACACCTAGACCTCGATAAGGGGCATCAATAGTAAAAAGTTGAGTGCAAGCCAGGGCGAGCCGCGGTTATACATTCATCGCAGGATCTCTACCTGACAGAAGGGTCGATGGTGGATTTTGTATTTATTGGTTTTGCCGCCACACCCCAATGCGTCCATACAATTGGGTCGTTAGTATATAATATTATTGTGGGAAAAGCGATTTTGTTTGCGCTTTGACTTCCAATGTACCTTCTTATTCTTATAGAGTTGGGTTTTCTTTTATACTCTCTATACCGTCATATGTTTCGTTCACACTTGAAAGCCTACTTTCATAGCCCCTTAGCAGCATGTAAGAAAATTTTACGACGCAATCATTTTCCGCATCGTTTTTTGCTCTTGGGACGTTTCTATCACATGTACCTTGTTTCTGTCAGGTAAACATAAAAATCGTTGGCGGGACAGCTCCGCTGAGAACAGAGTCATAGGCGACTACGAGGTCGAGGAATGGAAAGATGTCGGTAAGTATAATACCTACAAACATTATTTAGTAGTTTAAAAGCTTTTTACTGTTCCTGCAACTCTTTCTCAATAAAGTTGCAGACGAGATACAAAATTAGCTTTAAAAAAGATATACATTCATAAAATGTTTCGATAAAGTGCGCTCATTTCACATTCTGGGAGAAAATATCCTACTCGATATTCAATTAATTGACTAGAATTTCAACTATTATAAATATACAAATATAAATATTTTCCGTTTTAAAAATACCTTTGTACAATCACACGTAATCGGAGTTTTTGTCTTCATTTAATGTTTAGATTACGAGTCTACGCAGTCTTCTCGTTCCACCATCAGTCAAGGAGTATTATCCATCGTCCTGGGAGGTTTGATGATCGCCAGCTGACATGCCGTTTTCGTCTACATCCACGTCATATCATAGTGCCAATGAGACATTAGTGCTAAAAGAGATACGATATAAATAGCAGTGATAACTTTAGTATAGATGCTGCATCAATCATATAGTATTAAGTTGTATTTTATTGTTTAAAAACTTGTTATATAAACACATCGAAGATCTCAATTTTGTTTAAAACGAATGACTTCATTTTACTTGTATGTATATTTTTATGGAGATGTAGAAACTATCGGATAGGAATTGTAAATATTTTTCGATATAATTGAAAGACTGATAGTATTGTACGGTTAATGTGCCATATCTAATCGCATAGTCAGTATTGTGTTTAGTTTGTAAGTATCTCTCTAAATAGATTACTATTACTTTAATCAAAGACATTAATTTCTAGGCTCTCGCCTACATGATTGTACATGATAAATCACATTCGGAGATGTATTCTGTGGTCTAGTACCTATTTCTGTTCTATTTTTTGTGTTGTTGTACAAGGACTTAATTATTATTACGACAAAAGGTTGGAAAAATATATTAGTAAAAGTTAATTTTTAAAAGTGCTAAGTCAAGCGTGAGTTCTCGAAATATTCACGATACACCTACGTAACAAGTTACGCCCTGCATGTCGTGTCACGTACCTACTTGTGGCAATTAAGATAGTACCGTACTATTAACACTATGCAATTACTCACTTGCCAATTACGTTAGTATTAAGTTGGGACTATATTTTCATTATTCATATTAATAAAAACCTGTTCATGTAAAGTTATTTCGAGTCGACGTCCTTTAGCCGTTTGCCGTTTCTCAGCAGAATCAATTCCTGGCTTTGATTTTTTCTTCGTCGAATTTTTCTTTGCAAAATTCTAAGTAATACTGATTGTTGTATAAAGTAAAGAATATTTTTTGTACAGTTTTGAATTGTATCAGTGAATTTATATTATTTTTACATTAACGTGAATTTTGAGAATATGTAAGGGATTTTAAAATGTATGGTAGATAGAGCTGGAGTTGTGTTATTGATTCTAGTTCGCAGTTCCAGAAATTGTTCTAAGATCGTTTTCCTTGATCGGCTTATAGCCTGAAATAGATACCTATTTGAGAAATAGATATCATGTTTAATGCATTTTCAATACTAAGAAAATAAACATTTTATAAAATTTTATTTTATAAACACGTTCCTTGAAAAGCTTTATACATTTAATGTAAATATGATAAGTTTTGTGCAACATTAAATGAATATATTTCTGTTACGACATTTGTTGCTAAGGTAACTAAATACGTTATGTAAATACATTCATCACTTCTGCAATAAAGACAATATGGCGTGCTTTGTAATATAAATAAATAGCTATGTAATGTTTCAATGTATTTGAAGCTTGCGTTATATAAGATACATCCTTCTATAGTACAATGATTATTATTTTGTGCCATTTCCAGGATCGTTTTAGTAAACTATAGAGTACCCAAGAAATTATTTCTACAAATGATTTTTAATGTAGATTCGTATTCTATAACAATGAATAGCATGTAATATAAGAGCTACATATCTTGGAAATGGTCTGTTCCCGCGTTGAAAACTTTGTATAGTGACCGTTGCAATTAGCCGTTTATGTAAAGTTAAAATAAATGACGTTTCATAAACCCTTTGAGTATAATTTGTCACTGAAATAACTCCAGAGTGAGTAAGACTTTCTGAAATTTAACACATGGATAATGAATGTGGACTGTGTCATCCTAAATAAACACGTTACTGTAACATTTTTCAAATATTTTTTACGTTACCTTTTTGAGCTAAAGAGATAAAAACTAAAACGACAATAAATTATAAAAAAACATTAGAAATGTACTATTCTTAAAGTTCAAATTTCCTCAGCGAACATTAAATTATCATACAAGGTTATCACCACGTCACTGCAAAACATTAAACGTACTTGCAGACGAGCAACAAAGCTCTATTGTTTACAGAATTATTACAGTTCTCGCACTCGGGCTTATTTTGCATAAAATAATGGACGCGGTACCTGGGCAACTAGGCACCCCGCGGTCGCGCACCGACACTTTAATGCACTTACTGCCAAGAGTCACGGGTAACTGACGAGCGTGAATATAGCTTTACCGCTTTTAAAATTCGGTCCGAGCTACGTCTATTCAAAACTCGGTCGGCAGACGGACGGACGGACTCTACTCGTTTGCGTGAATACACATTGGGATTACATATATGACTTTTTACTGGTGCTTTTAAAGCAGTCGATGGACTTACCCCGAAAGTGACTCGCTTTATTGAATATTAATTGTTAAGCTCTCCTGTAGTGTGTAACCTTAAGAAGTTAGCAATTATCCGTAACTCATTAAGCACCGCCCATTTAATTTATTTTTTAAACAATATTTATTACATTACAAAGTACAACGTAAAAATTATGGGTGCTCCAAATGGATTTGAATTTCAATATTATTTAGAAATAACATCTCAATAATTAAGTTTTTTTTGTAACAGTAATACACCAAATTCTCCTTCTATAAAATTACATCAAAAATAACGATCAAAGCATCAAAAACAACGATCCAAACAACACAACTTTGAACAAAAACCACGCCGAAATAATAAGAAGAAACTCGTTTTACTTAAAAGTAAAGCGATTCAGTGATATGAGCAATTCAAAGGCGTACGTACGGTTACGGCAGCCCTATGATGGTATATATCGATTTTATGCAAAATGCAACAAAGTTCCCCGCTACGAACAGTCTGCGCTATATTAGCTATAAACCGCGCTTATTTTGCCAACACTGGGCGCTTTATTATTATAAAATAAGCCATCAATTTATCGTACCTACTTATCAGGTCGTTGTTGTAAATTGGTGTTGCGATACTCCGGATACCGGGTAACCTATCTCCATTATATTTTCAAAAGTATTCAGAATCAAATTAGGACAGCTATTAACCTAATACTTATCTTTAAGTTATTTTAATGGATAAAAATAGTAACATAATTATACGAATAAAAAATGTTTATTCCTTAAAACTTACGTTTTGTATAAATGAGATAATAATACCTACTATTTAACGCTTAATTTTGATAGCAGTAAATGTCATTCAGATCATTAAATGGGATCGATGACTTAAAATGCCCGCGGTGCAATGAAGTGGAGTTCTGAACAGTCACTTGTGTAATATTAGTACCTAGGTAGGTAAACTTAACAGCAGTGATCGATTGAACTAAGTAGACGCAACTTTACGATAGACCGCTACCACCAGTTGAAATTGAAGTGTTCAACTGTTGATACTTAAAATAAACTCCAAGTTTGCCTACTTAGAAAGTCAATCAGGATAGCTAATGGTACTAGACTTCGATAATTGTCAATATAGTGGTAAAATAATTCTA
Source organism: Craniophora ligustri (assembly GCA_905163465.1). Taxonomy (NCBI): domain Eukaryota; kingdom Metazoa; phylum Arthropoda; class Insecta; order Lepidoptera; family Noctuidae; genus Craniophora; species Craniophora ligustri. The sequence continues at coordinate 6,820,461 of LR990965.1, read as the reverse complement.
TTTTTCATTTTGATAGGCATCAATCAAGATATCATTGTCGTATCCAACCCAGTAGACCCATAAAAAACACGTCACACCGCGCGGCTGTTCAATCAAGCAACAAACATTTCATTTTTATTGCCGATATCCTCGTATAAAGAAAAGTGTAAAAATAATAAGGAGTCGCGAATGTAAATAATATTTAATCATAGCGTCACTGTCAAAATCATTGTGCAACGACTTGTGAGGATTAAGGGTGTGTTTTAGGATTACTCTACATAAGTAGAAGACGTTTGAAAAGGGTATGCGGTCAATTTTGTACGATTTGAATTTCACGTTGGTGCCCGCGTTCCAATCATAAAGAACGATATCGATGACAGTCACAATTTTGTTTACAAGGATTTATCTGCTCGGTTCTGTCGCCGAGCAATATTGGTACGTTTATTGTATCGCGGTCGACGATATTTGACGCCGTTGTGATATCTGTTACGCCGTGTAATGCCAATAAAAATGTTTATTTCCGTGATGATCTTGGGAGGAAAAAATACGAACCGAGTTGAACGATACAGTTTCTCATAGCCGCAAGCGAATTTATAAACTGTTGGAAATGATATTATGATACTTTGAGAACTCTTGGGTAACAATGATAACAAGTCTTTTGTCTAGTTATCTAAAATTAAATGCTATTATCAATATTGTCAATTAAAATGATAAAATCTTATCGTAAGGCATACTTATATTATTCCTATATTTGGAAGCAAAAAAAAGTTAATAAGCAACTGAGGACCAATATCAATTAAGAACATGTTTAAATATCGTTTTCTCTGTGTAATAAATTACTGCATACACATAGAAGGATCGCAAATTGGTCCTTGTTTAGTAATATTGCTTTCTCAGTGGCGTCGGTAAGCTATTCGGCCAATATTTGCCACATGATCGACCCGTCTCGGCCGACAATGTCCTGTTTTGTCTGATCAGGGTCACGCGAATACTTTAGTGAAATAGTAAGCCTTCATTCTTGGAACGAGGTTGGTAATCCTATCCCGAAATAATACCAACGTAACAAGTCAGACCAACATTACACAATTTGGAGCTCCCATTTCACAACTCAAGGTTCTTGATGACATGATGATGAGCCCTGACATTTTGATTAATCCAATTATTTGTCGTTGTATATACCACGCTAAATTAATAAGATCTTTGACTGACTCGACACCGTATTGCCATTTATCAACTATTAATTAACTTTTAGCATCAAATAATATTAATCCCCTTCGTGTTAATTGTATATGTACGCACAAATACGTGTATTACGTAATACGTATCTCTTACTGTAAATGTTATTATGTCAGATCTGCCTATTTCATAAGCAAAACTTAAACGTACCTACATATTATTTAAGTGAAGTAATTATGCAGTATCTAAACGATAAAAGCGTCAGTCATTTCCTTTATCTCCATCATAGCAGTCCCTCATTAAAAGCGCGCTGTTAAATAACGCTTCTCAAGTATAAATTGTATATTACAAAATGCAACGTAAAAATGTCTTCTTTTATATTCTGATATAATTTACGTAGCAACGCATTACTTTCCTCGGTTTCTATAAAAAAAAATAGTTTTCATACCCATCACATTAACGATGAAAGCAACTACAACATTTTTAAAACTTCCCAGTCCACCATTAAAATAATAACTTCCTCTCTGTTGTGCTTTTCAGTTGTGACTCAAAAATAAATATTAGAACACTGCATTTCATTTCTTTTTACACTTTGAAACTAGAAACAATGTGAAGATCCTTTCAATAAAATATTCCCTAGAGTATATAGAGAGACATGGCATAGTTTGACTACCGTTTTTATATATCTTTGTAAAATCTAAGCCTTAACCGACACTGATACATAGGTATGAATTCTGATTCGCATTGAATAAACCAAGTTCGAAGCAAAGTTAAACAACAATTAATCAGTTGGAAAATTGAACGACGTTACATCACATCATGAAGATAAACCGCTGTAACCTGAGCCCAAGTTTGCGTAAACCGAGTTGCACAAAGCGAGCAAGTCAACATTATCGTTAATAAGATGGTAGTTGAGAGTGAGCTCTACTTTTTGGGAAACTCGCCGGCGGCCGCGGCTGGCGGACGAAGATGGCGAGAGCTCCAGTTTTATTTTTCATTTCCTACGGGCTTACGGCACAGCGGTGGAGGTACAACAACGTTAGGTAAGACGAAACCAACGAAACTCCCTAGCGTTGGAAATTCTTATTTCTAAAACATTTACACAACACCTCTACACACGAGAGCTAGAAATGAGAATCGATTCCTCTGGAGCATGCAAATATTACTGAAAATATTTTCAATTTCGATATAGTCTCCGTTGCAGCACATTTAATATTTTTTCAGATTGGAATAGTAGAATAGTTGGAATGGTATTCCATATTATCTGAAAATAAAATACCGACCCGATTTCACGCAATGCAAAATAGACGATGAACTTGTTTAACTTATACATTACTAGCTGACCCAGCAAACGTTGTTTTGCCACATTATAGGGGTTGGTGGTAGGAGAGTGGAAATTTTGAGTACAAGTATTTTTATGCCTCATCATAAAAAAAATACATCCTTATCACCTAGGGGTATAAAAATAGCCTACGACCGATTCTCAGACCTACCAAATATACATACAAAATTTCGTAATAATCCGTCGAGCCGTTTCGGAGGAGTTCAGCGACAAACACCGTCACACAAGATTTTTATATACATATATAAGATAATACTTTTCGTATTTTTTTGTGCAAGACACACGGCATTTTTGTTTATAAATCGATTTATTCTAGATACTTATACTATAGTTATATTTTATTATCGTAATGTTATGCTGAAAGGTGAAAAAGGCAATCTATAACCAAAACACTATCCTCAGCCTTACCTTCTCTATAGCAATAGGTGAGCCCATAACTAACTATTATGAGCCATCTTTTTGGCCGACCTAATAACTCGTTGTTACATAAGGCCTAAGCCCAGCACAAAGTCTACAATAAATGACTCCCTAAATGGCTCAAAGCCGAGTGTCTGCCTGTGTTCAGGGTCGTGAGCTCGATTCTTTTACCTATTTGTATATGGCATACATATATATTACATACTTACTTATATTTATTAATATTACAGTATTTAGAAGAATATAACATATAGACAAATATGTACCTACGCTTAAACACACAGTGGTATAAATTCTTTGTGTTTTATGAGAATAGTAGAGACATAATTTCTCATGGCAAGCTAAGTCGTGCCCGTAGTACCTATCTGACTAATGCTTTAAATGAAGTGTACTTGCATAAAATCTTCTAGTAATTCATTTGTAGCGGTCAAGTGGCCGGCGCTTTAAAAGTTCTGACTAACTTCTCCTCAGGCCATTTATAGTAACGCTCTTAAAGGCCTCGGAGGGATTACAGATTAGAATTGGCTGGTTTTAAAGAAAATTACTTAGATCTAGGAAATAATTACCATGACGTGAAAAAAACAGGTAGTTAACCGTTAATCGTTAATGGCTCGAGTATGGGGTTACAGTTATTTAGGTACAACTTGTATCATAAATTTAACAGCACATCAGAGTATATTGAATATCCTGTTTATAAACCTGGGGAATGATTGAACCAAAGATTATGAAAGTGGTGAGTATAAAGCAGATAAATTAAATTAAGTCGGAACAATGGAAATGAACCTTTTGATCAAAATCCTCGGACTGGTGTAGTACATACCTATTAAAAGAAGATACAAATAATAAAACTGTAGGTAAGTATATAACAGTGTTTAATATCAATTGCAAGATTGTAAGACCTAGATTGGATTTCATAAATTTCCTTCTCGGTACTGGCTCTATTCTAGACTCAACATAAATCAGCGTAGTCATCCGCCAATCATAGATTTCTAAACATATCACAAAACCGGTACAAAAGAATTTTATTACATTATTTAGCTTCAAAATAGTCAGTTGTGAGGTGGCACCGTAAATATACCTACAATTGGCGAATAGAATGATCGACCCACATTTCTTACTTCAAAAACTAAGTGGATTCTTAATAAAAACGTTATTAATCATATCTTACACAATTTACTAAACGAGGGCGACGGTAATTGCTCGCAAATGACAGAATCTCTGCAAAGGTAGTGCGGCCGAGACCATTAATACTTGTTAGGTGTGAACATAAAAGGAATCATTCCCGTCTTTACGGAAAAATTATGCATTCACCTAATATTCTACGATGCCCGCAGGTTGCAGCAATTACAAAGACCTACTAAAAGGCTTAAGTAGATACTATAAATTGGCATTATCGGCGTTCGCACGCTTTTGTGTTCGGCGAAATGATTTTGGTAATAGTCCCCTGCCATCCTTGTAAAACACACCTACAGTATTAGTGCATGAAATATGGAGTGTGGAACAAGTAATAAAAAATATTGATTCAATTTACTGTGGATTGTAACAACAATCCACAGTAAATTAATCAATATTTAGACTGAGCTTAAAAATGAATTTAGCAGACATAAGAGTCTGCATATCAGTGTACCTAGTTTTCAAATAGTTGATACAATCAACATCAAAATGATCATCCAAGGTAGGTTGGATGAGTATGCATTGATAATATTATGCAATAAATTCCGATACTTTTGTCACTATATTTACTGAGCTGCTATGGAAAGCTTTCTTCGCAAATATTTAAAAAAATACTGTCAGCTCAAATATTGGAACTGTGTTGCTTAGATTTGACTACAGTAGCCGCTTATTATTAATTTAATAGTTATCCTTATGACGTAGGTAGGTACCAGAGTATTAATGAATTACCGATTGCTTACATCAATTTGGCACTGACTGTATCTATTTGTACTTAGCCACAATCACCCTAAAGTGGATTGTTCATGTTCATAGGAAAATGTACATACCTATAACTGAACTTTGCTATCCTCTTAATGTAGATAACACTTCCAAAACATTGCGTGAACGTACAATAACATGTCGGTGTGTACTTATCACAATAGAGCCAGATAACGTTACACATTGTCTACACACCATAAGCATTGCACAGTTGCCGTAAATTCTGAACAAATTAGTAATATCCCGAAGCCAACATATTATTATCTGTCTTAAGGATAAAAGGGAATATTGGCGCTTTTCTTCAGAAAAAATATTAAACTAATTTAAATATAATATTTATCTATTTGATTACACTTCTGCCTTCCGGAGTATTGGAATGATGAGATGAGAGATGAGAGTAGGTGTATGTCTGTATATAATAAAATATGTAAATTGTTGAGAAAATCGACAATATTTGATAAGCAATTAACATAATAACTACTTACACATCAAACAACAGCTAAAATACAACGCATACCTATTATGAATTTCTATTACACATTTTACATCTAAGAGATTCGTGTTTGTAAGCCTATCAAAGTGTAATTATGCATCCATTTCAAATTTAAATTAATGTAGACGAAGACCTATTTATTCTAGAACCCGTAAAGTCAAGAACGAAAACGTATATTTTAGCTCAAACGATAGTATAATTTAATAAAGAAAACATATAAAAGTATATAGGGTATTTTCCTTACATTTCGTGAGTCGGGAAATAAAATCACACTTTCTCGAAATCGCTACCTAGGTCGGATATATTGTTAACAGTGTCATAAAAGCTGGAGACAATATTTTTTCGTGCCGTTCCTCATATAAAACGATGTTTTAATAAAAGCGGATCACAGCTCTCAGGCTGAATATTGTCGCAGATATTTCAATATTGGTCGGATTAGCAGCCTATTTAAACATCACTTTCAATGCTCTGCAGCGTCATATCGAAATACAATATCATTCAAAGCAACCCTTGGTAATATTTACTCCGAACCTTTTAATTCTTAAATGCACACCTTCTCAGGAGTTTTGCGTTATTTGCCACCTAGGACCTAGGTAATACACTGACCAGTTTATTTAAATTCAACCACAAGAGAAATAATGAGAAAATCATTAAATAGGTTTGAAATTTTTAACATTTATGAACGCCTAAATCATCGTAAGTTTCCGATGAAGATATATCATCATCGGAAGAGAAGATATATCATTTCCGTGGGTACGTTATACTTGAAACCATTGTCAATTCAAAACTAAAATTAATAAAACTTTGGTTAGAGCCGCAGATTAATGATCTTCAATATAATATGACAACTGCTAGGACTATTTAGCAGGCATCGCCATGCCTCTCGTCTTTCATCTTATGAAAAAATATAAGTGAAAGAAAGATCTACTGATTCAAAATCTGATACGAATAATGAGTACTATTCGATTTTTAAACAAAATAACCCCTTTACATATTTTATGCATGGACTTTCTACGGGAATTAAGTCCACAAAGGTACCTACGTAAGTGTAGGGTAGAACCCTTCTTTATATTGATTTATTTTTGATATTATACCGAACAATATGAGCAATATATCTAAGTATAAAACAAAAAACCTATAATAAAACATAATTTAGCGTTCACGCCTAAATCCTCAAAGGGGTATGCTGAGGAGTAGTATGTAAGAATAAATTTACGGCGGTATGTTTTTTTCGGTCTAATATAATAGGGGGCGAATGTAATGCCATACCTATATTAAAAGTTGTTGACATAACTACTACTAATCCCCGTATACCGCAATATTTATATAGCGCAATATTTTCCGCGTCTATGGGAGATATTTTTTTAAATTCATCGTTCCTATTGAGTTATGAACCTCCGAGGTCCTTTTACACAAAAGGTTCTCCCCTTTCGTGACTTCATAAACGAAAAAACCGATGGATAATATTCGTTCTGCCATATGAAATTTTCGTAGAAAGCTGTGTGCTTATAATTGGCATGAGTATTCCGTATATAGAATTTAATCTTTTTAAACTTCATGGTTATATTACGTCATATATTATTTCCGTCCCTGAAATCCGAGGATTTTCATTGTATTTTTGTGTTAGAGTCTCTATAAACAAAGGCCAATGTATTCTTCGAGCCGCGGCGTCATTTTACCATGACGTATTGTAATCCTGCCGATGACGGCTATGCATAAATTGGCACGTCCGCCTCGAACCAGCTCGGGTCATTTATCAAGTCTGTAGCTGTTTCATAAACCGTCTATCGCATTGTTATCTCGTGATACGACATTTATAGTTACTGTCCTGTCCCGGATCAGTCTGATTAAATAATCAATGATTAAAGGGAACACAGGGATTTCTTATTCATAATATATTCGAACCTGAAGGAGATACCCGTCCTTAGTCAGTTCCTTTAGACTAAACTACTTAATGTATAAATACTGTATTATGATTGTATAAATACAATAGATAAGCGTGTCAGCGAAGTAAGACCGTTGTGTTTTGCTATCTCTATTAACAAGCGTAGTTTGAGATTTGGCTAATTCGCTAACACCCAAGTTTCAAACAGAAACTTGATAGATTACTATATTTTCTAGACGTTTACGAAGATTTGTGTGTCTTATCTCGATGTTCCATTACTTGCTTTCGGTAATTGATGTAGGTAACTAAGTTGTATACAAGATTCCTCTTAAGTAATGTTCTCTAGTCATTGATACCCTTTCAAACGCTTTATTATTTCGGTAAACATAGACATCAACAATAAATTTTAAAGTTATAGCTATTTCATTAATTATTTACCTACTTAGATCGGTTCCAAATTTTAATTAATTTAATTCTATTTCACTGAGCTGAAAGCAATTATCAAATAGGTATTTATAACTATAAAACATTATTATTAGCGCTTGTAAGAGTTATATTTAATAATTATACGGAATCAATGACATGCCTTCTACGCACAATACTTTATTCGAAGCTAAAAAAAATTTATTCACGAAAACCAAATTATTAATGCACTTTTCAAAAACAAATCGTTAATTCACATATGTAATGTACAACAGTGATACCGCGTCAAAGTTGATATTTATATTTACGACGTTCTACCACACGGTGTTCCAGAATTAATGAATGAATAAACAAGTAAGAAGGTCCGAACAACCCCCACTCTAACTCCATTAATCAACTGCGGAGCCATTTCATAAAGTGACATTTTCATTGTTGCGCGCCCCCCAAAAGTTCGTATTTACTCATTTTGTGTTCATAACGTGAGATGAAGCAAAGCTTTGCTCATGCAAGTCCAATAATACAGCCGCAGATTTTATGAGGTTTTCAAAAGGTACACATATACGTGTCCCCGAATCTGCTCATTAAGTTTTATTGATGGTGTATACATAGCCCGAACCTTATCTGCTCATATTGATTATAGATACATATAATTATTGTATTACAAAAACGCACACATTTATTTAAATTTACTGGGTTTAATTTTTTGCTCACCACTCGTGTTCAACAGGAATTATTGATAGGGGATACAAGAGGAAATGTTGGGAAGACAAGTATATAATTATAGTACGGCAACCCTTTTTGACAGCCTCTCTTTGCTTCGCTCTGAAATTTAATGAATGTTTCGTAGTTACATACTTAAACTCAGAATAAAAGCTTAATTCTTGAGAAGATAGACAATTATTTCATTGCAGCTTACCGGAGTAACACTGGTACTTACTGAATGTAAATATCTTTTTATCAAAAAAGAAAATAGAAATCTATTCCACTTATTCCGTTGTTTCAAAATATAACATCACTTAAGTTTAAGGATAAAAGTAAAGTTACTTAAATAATGTTCTCTCGATTGCTTTTATGTCTTAGAAAACCGAATCCTAATCCTTAATCTCAGAATAAAGTTACTACAGCATTTATACCAAGAAACAATCAAAATATGACCCGGAAATGTATAAATAAAAAAGAAAAGGTCAAAATCAGATTCCACCTATCGCGGTATCAAGCTCGATACATAACGAAGAGCATAATTATTTACAATTTAAAGATGTGATATTCCGTCATCGGTTTGTATTGATAAACCAGTACGAATGGAACACAATAATAACGTAATGTTGCTATAAAGAAAATTAAAATAATATGCTTAAGTAAACGTTGCTGCGGACACTTTGACGACCCGTTTAGCTCAGCGGTAGTTAACGCTGCCTGCTGTGCTATGGGTCCCGGGTTCGAATCCCGGTAGGGAAAAATGTTTATGTGTTGAGCATGTAGTATATCAACCATCTAGTATCCTGTGTTACGGAGCCTTGTTGCTAACCACTGAACTAGATGGCGCTGTGTAATAATGTCCCGAAATATTTAAATTTATTTAAACATTTAAACTGGTCTCTATAAAGGAATATGATAACCGAAGAAAAGGAACAGCCTTTTTTAGCTTCATTTACTTTAATATTATAACTAAAAAAAACCGCATATTTTAAAAAGGATTCCGACTACCAGCGGATTATGTGTAATAAACTGAAACGGAAAAGGCTGCAAACCAGCAGTGACGTTAACGGAATGCACTTGCCGTTTTTTTTTTCATACACTTGCATTAAGCACATTTAAACTCCACGACGTTAAAATGCTAGAACACAACCTCTGTTATCAGAAAGTGCGACAAACGGTTTCCGGCATTCCGCTCACCGCTTCAACTTTACGTGAACCCTTATTTTCTGGAAGTCTTTTCTTTTATTGTTAAAATTTTTGAACGCATTCCCTCTCACTTTGCGATAAATCAATTGTTGCTACGTTAAATATTAAAACATGTTATTTTAAAATGTGAAATTAGGATTAATGTTACTTTCGATAGTAGCATAGGAGAGATAGTGAAGTGAACACCTAAACATTTTTTTCTTTGCAGTTAAGAAGGAAACTGTTGAAAAGTGTTGTGTAATGTATAAAACACGTTTTGTGGCGGATATCTTGGACCAATTTTCATCAAACATAGCAAGAACACTTGATGACTCGGTGGCGCAGTGGCTGAGCGATCGGCTTGTGTGTCACGGGTTGCGGCTTCGATCCCCGCACGGAGCAAATATTTGTACGTTCTACAGGTATTTGTTCCGGGTCTGGGGGTTTGTGTATGTGAAAATATGTATATGTCGGAGAAAGCTATAAGTCGGTTTGATTATTGTTTGCAAGAATAAAGCACATAATGATTTATTACATTTTTCCATAGCTTAAAACCTCCTTAGTCTAATAAAAAGTAAAAAATATTGTTATCAGTTATAGACCAATCAGAGCAGAGCATTTAGCTTGAGCGTGGTCGAGGCGCCATCTTTACTTTTGGAGGGACGCGGACAGTATTGGACATTATTGAGAAATAGCGACTGATCGAGTTGGATCATTGAGATTGAGAGTCTGAGAGATTGAAAGAGTATTAATTGTTGGTAAAAGTAAGACCGGTGCCCTGAACTCGCTGCTCGGTCTTAACTGTGCATTTTCTCTCGATATTATTATGAAGTGATAAATTGTTATTTAATCCGAATTAAAATAATATGTAGTGCAAAACCATGATCATTATGTTTGTGCTTGCAATTAACCCTGATGATGCCCACTAAATTCTTAACCACTAATGACGATGTCAACAGAAATAATGTTTCTCCGACATCAGAAGTGGGATAACTACCTTCGCTTTCTGTCGTTTTTCAATTTATATTTCAGATTTTTCATTTATACGGACACAAAGCAGATCGGACTCTGTTAATCGTGGTTCGAAATTCGAATAAATCTGGAAGCGAGGTGCAGTCGCAATAACAAGGCATTGTAGAAAAACAGAATATCGAGAAAAACTTGGTGATGTAAATACTGACGCTGGTTGGTAACGGTGGACTTTTGCTTTTGCGGATCGTGGTATACAGGAAAGTAAATTAATTCTAGTACTTATTGAGTCAAAAGTTACTTCGTTTTCAGTAAGTGATAATGTTTAAATAAAAAATTACGAACGGAATCAAACGGATAACGATGATGGCAAAATCGTTGTACCTACTGTTGTTGTATGTTGATGCTGTTGTACTGTTGTTGTATTTTGTTTAAAAATGTTATATTATCGGAGTTTGTGCGTGTGTGACGAATACTAGTCTCTTTATAAGATACTAGGGATGATACGTACTATATACTGGTACAGGTATAAATACCCATTATGAGCTTACCAGTACGCAGACTGGCTATGTATAGCAGAAACCCGGCCGTACCCGATAAGTACAATTTTATTGTACTAGGTATCGAGTAAAACGCCGAACTAAATCGTATGATGGTACGGACTTACGCGGGTCTCTTGTCATACCCAGTACGGCGGCGCGGTCATTCATGATGCTCGCGCTCGCGGAGAATACGAAGTTACCCGAATAGTTACGGCGATTCCCGACACGCGTACGTGTAAGATTTTAGCATTTTCTAACAAATAATTCGGAGATACAAATCTGTTCCTTATTCTAATCTGAATTGAGAAGTTAATTGCGTAATAATGCTAGAGTATTTATTTTGAATTACTAAAAAGAGTTCTTTACGTTTGATAAAGATAGAGGTGATTTTAGAGTACCTATTTTAAAATATTGGAATTGGTCGACAATAATAGTAATATTATTTTAATTTTAAACATTTTTTTACGTCAGTTTATTTTCCTGTGAATATTTATGAAGTCAGATGGAATTTTTGGCGGGATTTAACTGTTATCGTGTTTCTGTATTGTTTTTGTTGTTTTGATTGTTGTGTTGTTATTTATCTGTGTATAAAGTAATCGAGTTTCTAAAAGGCGACCTCTAAAGGTGATGATGATGACGATGACCGCTAAGGCCAGGTTTGGAAAACCTATAGGTATTTTGATATAGGGTTTTAGTAAGTACTAAACACTGGAGTCCGCTGGAGCGGACACGTCGTACACATGGATGATAGTAGATTGCCAAAGTCTTTCTTCTACTCCGAACTCTCATGCGGAAAGCGCAAACAAAGAGTTCAATATCTGCGTTACAAATACGTGTTGAAACGCAATCTCGCGGCCTGTAACATATCTACTGATGGTTGGGAGGACGGAATGAAGAGTACGGAATGGCGTCATACCGTCTACACTGATGTGGTGAAGTATGGCTTTGCAAGTCACATCAGAGCCCATCACAATGACCAACTGATCATTTAGTAGTCGTCGTCACCGGATACGGTGTGGAGGACACATATTAGTACCTAGGTACTGGGTATACGGCCATACCCATACCTTTGAACCCGGGTACGTTGCAAGGTAATGTTGCATGGTAATGTTGCGCGGTAATGTTGAAGGTATATCTCATGCCTATAAGATACCCTAGCAGCATGGTGGTTGTTAATGTTTAGGTAGACTTTGTGAGAGGCGAGGCGGCGGATACAAGGCGAGGTGGCCATAGCAAGATGAGGTAGCCATAGCAAGGTGAGGTAGCCGTAGTAAGGCGAGGTGGCCGTAGTACGGCGAGGTGGCCGTAGTAGGGCGAGGTGGCCATAGCAAGGCGAGGTGGCCATAGCAAGGCGAGGTGGCCGTAGCAAGGCGAGGTGGCCATTGAAAAGTACCTAAAATCTGTTGGATAAAAGGCGAGGTGGCCAATTATCTAAAATGTGAAACGTGTATAACGGCGAGGTGGCTGTTTCGATACTATGAACTTGATTTCGTGTGTAGCGTGTGGGCTACTAGGAGTCAGATTTGATAGCAAAAGGCGTATAGCTAATGTAAGATAATATCTTATCATCGGTGTGCAGGAGATAAAATAATGATTCCTTTGGTCAGGAGTGGCCGAACGATAACAATATCTTTTTTGCAGTTAAAGACGATGCGCAATCTTCAACATCACACGAGGGCGTGTGGTATGTCAGGACGGCCGTGTCGGAGAAAGCTATAAGTCGGTTTGATTATTGTTTGCAAGAATAAAGCACATAATGATTTATTACATTTTTCCATAGCTTAAAACCTCCTTAGTCTAATAAAAAGTAAAAAATATTGTTATCAGTTATAGACCAATCAGAGCAGAGCATTTAGCTTGAGCGTGGTCGAGGCGCCATCTTTACTTTTGGAGGGACGCGGACAGTATTGGACATTATTGAGAAATAGCGACTGATCGAGTTGGATCATTGAGATTGAGAGTCTGAGAGATTGAAAGAGTATTAATTGTTGGTAAAAGTAAGACCGGTGCCCTGAACTCGCTGCTCGGTCTTAACTGTGCATTTTCTCTCGATATTATTATGAAGTGATAAATTGTTATTTAATCCGAATTAAAATAATATGTAGTGCAAAACCATGATCATTATGTTTGTGCTTGCAATTAACCCTGATGATGCCCACTAAATTCTTAACCACTAATGACGATGTCAACAGAAATAATGTTTCTCCGACATATATAACTATATAACCTACCAAAATCCTAGTGTGGGGCAACGTTTTTTAAAAAATAACATTATCAAAATCGGTTTATCCGTTTGGGAGCTACGATGCCACAGACACACGCACACAAGTCAAACTTGTAACACACCATCGTTTTTGCGGGGCTTAAAAACAAAGCTAAAAAAAGGTTTTGCTCTGTTACCTACTTGGTATTAAAATTGATTCAACTATCAATGGCAATATTTGAATGTATGTATATGTATATAATTATGTTTTAATATATTAAACTCGCTTAAAAACTCAAAGCAATTTTCTTCACTTCATCAAATTTATATATGTTATACACAGCTTTACTAGTCATAACTATTGGGTAGAATATTTTTAATATTATTTAGACCAGAAAACGTATTTAATGATAAGTTAATCAAATTATTTAGCTAATTAATTTAAGAGTGAGATGACGTCCATTAACATATTGTTACAGAACGTATAAAAGACAGACGTAATAGATACTTTATTCAGAGATCTTCTATAATTATAACGTTCCAAGTAACAGCCAAAGTGTTTCGTTACCACGGCCATAATAAGATCTTAATATCGAAACGTGTAATTCAAACAAAATTACAATATTTGTTATTCACGTCAATTTTCACTTAATGAATATCTTCTGACAGCGAGCAATATGAGCCTTTACCAGCGAAATTAGACTTCATTTTATCGGATAACAAATAAAATATAATTCAGAACATCGCAAAGGTGTATTTGAGTAACCGAGGTACGTACAAATTGGGCTAAAATTCTTGGTATTTGGAATATTGGCTAAAACTGCTAACTTAAAACCTTAGACTTAGACCTTAAAACTTTATTATTAAAGTTGAAAATGCAGTGCCAACTTTACGGGTATAAAACTCATTTTGCTAATCGTAGTCCTACCCAGATCGCTTCGCCCACACTTCGCTGCGGACAAATATTCTGTTCGGCATCATTTCTAGCTTGAGCATTCGCTCTTAATACCGCCATTGGCGATACCGTATTCAAATAATTCTTGCGTAAGTCCTTATTCCAAAAAAGTATTTTATAGCCTTACAACTTTTTAAAATGTATTTGTTTACCATAAATAGAAGAAGCAAGTGTATTCGTATACAAAATAAATATTACAATTTTATACATTCTATTAGGTCTGAAAACAAAACATGCAATACAGATCCCAAAAGAAAGTTACTTTTGGAAAGGAATGATAATACACGCCATCAATAATAAAACACATAGTTCCATTTCGTCTAAATTCCCGTCATAATTCCTTACAAATGTTAACAGGACACGATGGATCTAATGTATCTTTTTACGTTATAGATACGGGGTTTCTAACAATAAGTAGGAACCAGTTTGTGTTGTGAATACATCAATACGGGGGATGTCGGAAACTTCCAATGCTTTATTTATGCTTCACAAGTGACGGCGACGAGAATGTGGCGCGTGATTGATGTAACTGACAAAACAAGGACATTTCAAATTTCGAGCAATCTTTTTTTTTTCTATAAAACAACACTCATTCTATACCTGTGTAAGATTATGGATTTTAGCTATAAACTACATCAATTGAAATTAAAATCTGTACTTAAAGAAATAATAACAACATCTTGAAAACTGAAATATTGTGTTAACTTATAAGACAACAAACAGAATTAATTCTAGAATACAATGTGAACATAAAAATACTTCCGTAACCATTTCATTTGCAGCCCAAGGCACAGGAAGCGAAATGCACCATTCCATTTTCTCGACGTAACTACGTTGCACGCTTCGAACAATGAAATGCTTTTAAAACACGAAACAACCTGATTCAAATATATAAAAGTAATTTATAGTGTCAAAAACAAAAAAGTCAAGACAACATGCAATGGCATAACACTAACTCGACATAACTAATGTCAATAATAGTCTGTTATAAGGCGATGGATTAGGATTGGTCATGACTGATACAAATTGGATTCTATTTGTAAATGATTAGCTATAAAAATATGTATTTACGAATATATTACTAAATCTGTAAATGTGGCGTTTCTATACAGCGAAATTATTTCCAAAAAGATAATCAACAGAACCCATTTCTAATTTTTTTTTTTGTATTTATCGATTTGGTTGTCCATGCATCACTTTATCTTTTTAAGTGATGCGTGGACAACAGAGTAGCACACGACCAATGTGGTCAACAGAATTTAATTTTTTAGCCTAATCTCAGTAATTGCCTAGCCCAACAGAGACTCTAAAAGACTTTAAAGATGATCAAAAAAAATATAAAGATTTAGTGGCAAATGAAAGGCTTTATTTGTTGAGAATTTTAGTAGGCACAATTTTTTTTGGATATTCATGCCAAACCATTTTCTTTAATCAGTGTAATCTACTATAAAGCTGAGCTACAAAAAATATATGACTTAATTTTGCATCCTGGGCCACTTATACTTGTATAATTTAACTTATTACATATTTCTTTCACTTCTGTAAATCAACGAACGCCAAATGTTAAGAAAAAAAATATATGGTACGACCTCTTACGAACCTTACACGATTATGTCTCATACAATATTTTTGAAGACGAAACATGTACCTAATACCTATATATAGTTCAAATAAAATGTCTTAGAAACAAAAATATCACCTCTATACAGATAAGTGCTTTCACGTGTCGTTTACGTGGAACAAATAAATCCTTTCGATGTGTTTTCAAATCAAACAAACACCATGCCTAAACAGAGTGATACGTGCCATATGAATGAAGGAAATATAATGTGAAAATAAAATATAAATATCTACGCAATTGAATGCTGATGTTGTGTTATTTATATGACACCTTTTTGTATTGTTAAGGTATTTATATAAACACTACTTGAGGGCACACATATATAAAGTATCATAAAAGTGGTTACTTTGTTAGGGTATGAAGTTAGTAAATACACAGTAATAATTTAAAAAATATTTAAAGTAGTTCCATGGCGGTATCGTTAATTAATATTATTAATTATGAACATATTATGTTCGGTAATTGATGTTCAGGCTTAAGTTTTTGTTTAAAACAAAACTTTATTGTAGCTTTTATTATTTTAAGTATTTTATTTTATGATTTCTTTCTAGTTTAGATACTTTCCAATACCGTTACCTACTATACGACGTGTGTATCCGCACGTATGTATGCGTAAGCAGGTAGATTGTATGTGTCCCCTATCCTACTGCGGTAGCAGCATGGTATAAACCTATGACATAAGCCATTATAATGTCAGGGATTTGCAAAATATTCAAACGTACTATTGATTATTAACATAACGTTTTTTATATATGTTTCTGGGCCTTATCAATAGAAAGCTTCAATGAAAAACACCGAACAGATATTGGAACTTCGAAATATGAATTAATTCAATTATAGAGATATTTCAAGCTCTAACAAATATAAAACTTTGGAAACGTCAAGAAAATACAATAACGATAAAGTGAAATATACTCAAGTTTTATTGCTATGAATAATGTTCTAATATAAAAATCATAATGGCTAAAGTTTTTTTTCCGTAGAATGATTTCAAGAGATGTTGCGAAAAAACTTGTGATTATATAATAATTTTAAATCACTCAAACAAAATTATTTAATTTCGAGCCACAGATGTAAAAGCAAAGCTAATTATATATAAAACTGAATCCAAAAAGGCAAAGATCGATAGCTATCGTTTAAGAAACTAAAATTGTTAGATTTTGTTAACTATCTTATATAAATCTCAATCGCATAAAAATCTAAGATACCCGGTTTGGTTTGGTCGAAACAGAAAAGGCGATTTGATAAATATCTACAAACTTTGTTGGGCCGTATTCGCAACGGGGCTTTTAGAAATGTAGGAATACAATTTTAGCGCTCGCTTTTCTCGCCCGCAGCTCTGCCAGATGCATATTATACTTATTTTATCTATTTCGATATGTTGTGGATATCTACTGATTGTACAACGATATAAATTCGCTACATGACTTATGGGAATATTATCTATGTTTGCATACGATTTCGAAAAATCTTATTTATATTACCTAAATACATAGTTCCAAAATACTATTAGGTATTAATAATTATGTCGCAGCCAAAAAGTATAATCCGCCGTTTTACATTACAGCTAGCCGTTTTGCAAAACATCGCATGATTCGCAATGCGGCGTTGCAACGATTAGCCGGATTGAATGCTGCTAAATGAAAATCCGCCGGAATGTATTCGGAGCCATACGTTCTTCACTAGGCTTATAATGTAATACAGCGAGTTGTTATCCGTTGCTTTGTCAATTTTTAGTTCCCATTTAGCACTCGTGGTGCTGCCTTACATTACAACCACAATGGCGTCGGAAACATAAAATCGAAACGGCTAGCCGTAATGTAAAACGGCGGATTAAACTATTTGGCTGCAACATATGCATAGATTATTTATCCTAGAAAAAAAAGGCACGGACACTTGTGAATTATACAAGGATTTTTAAAAAAGGTCAGTCATCTACCCAGTTAAGTGGGCACGGATCTCCTCTGAGGAAAATAAAATCATATTATGTACATATACGTATGTTTATATGTCCATCAGTAGTCCGCATGTCAAACATATTGCTACGGTGCTATACTTCTATCTACATCTCTGGCTACCATCAAAATATAAATTATCCCACATACGTTTCGTCTAGACTTATGGGAAAATACATAACCCTATCTTTATTACCGAGTAGTCGGGTAAAAATGTTGAATTTCCCATACAGACAAGATTAACCGCTTTTATTAATCTTCATTAACTTTCTTCAACAGAATATCAAATACCAGATAACAAGTAGTTTAAATATACATCATAATTAGATTTTGCTTGCGGTTACGCTCGGGTGGATTTGATTTTCCGCTTATCTCAAGAGGCCCCTAATTTTTATCCGGTAGAAATTAGGGTTTTCCCTTGAGAGGATGTCTACTTTTTACCATCTTAGTTTCCTATCTGAATAAATGTTGTGTTTCTTTACATAGCGAATATTTTCAATAGAGATAAGCTTAGTCTGGTATATTTCTATGTAATATAATTCATGTACACAATTCTGTAGAGTAGTTACTATGTAGAGTAGGTAGGTCACAATAGGTTATTTATCATCATCAACCCATTAACGTCCCACTGCTGGGCACGGGTCTCCTCTCATTTGAGAGGGATTAGGCTATTATATAGTCCACCACGTTAGCCTGCTGCGGGTTGGCAGACTTCACATGCCATGACTCTCAAGCATGCAGGTTTCCTCACGATGTTTTTTTTCACCGTTTGAGCTTGTGATCAATACGCACATAACTTCCGAAAAGTTGGTGCGTGCCTTGGGCTCGAGATCTTTGACATCTCAGTCCAGTGGTCACACCACTAGGCTACCACAGCGGTTATTTATGATGCGACTTTATAATACGCCCCCAGTTTATAATACTTTATTTTTTACCAAGCCTTGAAGGAAACGTACACGCTAATTATAATTATAATTAACCAATAAGTTGACGTCTTCATTCGCGCATCGATATTAAGACTGCTGTGATAAGGGTCCTCGGTTGGATTTCCTGTCCAATATAGATATTTATAAAAAATACTACCTAGTGTAGGTATATAATTGTATCCTTGACAAATTTCATAGCTTAACTGGTCAATGCGTAATAACGTCCAAAAATATTTCTTTTTGATTTCCTCAAAAATTATACACGCTCGTTCTTTCGTTTATCACAATTTTAAAACGTTCTTATCAACTTGTTTAAAAGCTCTTATTTCTTGCAACAAATATTTAACGCCGAAATATTCAAAGTTAATAACAATAAAAACTTATTGTAATTCATAGATGCGAAAATAATTAAATCGAAAGCGGCACAAACTCCGGCGGGATCCCGACAGTAAATTAAATTTCCCCCTCGCGACCACTTGACCCTTGTTGAGTGTCCATTGTGCACTAACTGGTTATCGATGCAACGCATAAAATATATTAATGATTGGTTCCTATTGTAAACGATGTTATACTCATACTTTTCAATATTATATGTATGATTTGAAACATAAAAACTTTCAATAAACTAGGTACAATTAACAGAAGTACGTAAGTACTTTCAATAAGTATGTAGTTATCACGAATTATTCACTATATTTTTACACAACGGTAGTCTTGTAAATACAATGGCTTACACGTTTATTCGTTTTAATCAGCCAATATAATTTCAAATTAAGCCTTTTATATAAAAATGCATTTCAAACACGACAACAAATAAATATTTCGTAACAACCTAATACCACACAAGTTTACACTTTACCGAAACAGATAATAACTACTATAGTTAAAGTTATATTAATTACAGTCATCGAAGTTGCTAACCTAGTTGTTAACTACTGTTCAAGTTTTTATATACTCGTATATAAGGGGCTAGCCACTGGAAAGGGTAGGAAACGCATCAAGTTTATTGCTCCTAAATTTCACTATACAAGGCAACGATAGCTCACCAGAAGAAGTTTTACCATGATAATTTATTCTATCGGTTATGGCTTCGGATATTAATTCGTCCCGTACTTTAGCGTCGTGTATATTCGCTAGTCACTGCTCCTTCTTTACCACAAACCCTTTCGAGTGCTCGGGGCTAATTGGATCTTTTGAAATTTTTCGAAAATAATTTTTCGTCTATAATTTAGCCGGATAATTTACGCTTGTTTGCCATGCAAACACGCCTTTGAAGTTGATTACAGATTCCAGATGTTTACATCGAATGTTTTTACCAAGAAATTGAAAAGCCGGACCGAAGCTTAAGAGTATCATAGAGTTTGGGCAATGGGGAGTCCAATATTGCATAGTGTTCATAAGTTATTAGATACTAGATTTAACGTGTTCCGCTTCGCACGGGTGGCACTAAGTATCTACGACGTACCTACTCTATTTTCTAGGTCAGTAACCTGCACACAAAACATCTCACTAAAGTTTCATCACAATTGAATTAATGGTATGCCAGCGCATAAAATACGGAAAAACAAATATTGTTTTTCTAAGGATATTATTAGGGTTCTATTTGAGCAACTGACAAATGATAATTACGTACTTAAATTAACATTTAGTCATTAATATTTGTCATTTTAAGGAAGGTATACCTTTCATAAAGTATTTACGTATTATAAAACCTTCTCTCTGATTAATCCGTTCCTAATACTTGTTATTTACAAGCAACTGGTTTGACTAATGGTCAGATACATAAGTACGGACAGGTAAATGCATTGGCGATTAATGTGCGCAAACTGCACTATTATTAGCCCGCGATCCTGTTGCATTACCGTTATTTGCTATTCCATTAATTAGGGCAACATCATAATCAACTTAAAATATATATTAGTTAATTCAAAACCACAAATGCTCAACATAATTTCAACAACTTCATTGAATTACTTAGGTATTTCCTTATAATGTCATGATTTAGAAAAATATTGACAAATTACAAATTAGGTAGCCCTTGAACCTGTTCCCTGGCTCACTACGAATTCATCCTTGCGAGGACTGAATAATGTACGATTGTCCCCGGTAATAACCTGAACCTACTTTATAAAGGAAATGCGCCACTTTATTATGATAATTGGTCGGCCTCGAATCCGAATCTCAATCGAGTCCCGTTTGAAAACGTGATCAAGATTCGAAGACATGGAGTAGGTCGCTAATGATCTCATAAATAACCACGAATCTTCACAACTTTGTGGTTCGTTCACTTTTTTTGACGAAGTGTCAACAAGGGGTATGCGTGAAAGGACTCAAAGTATTTTTTAAGTACACGTGTTCTTGTCCCACATAAGGGTGACGATACCCAAAAAATTGTGTAAAGATATCCTTTGGTAAAGTTAGCCGTGTCACTGCCTCACTTTGGCAAATAATGTTTACCTACATGTAGGTGACGCGAAGCAAATCTGAAACTCACCTCGGGCGGGAGGGACGCCGACTTCCTATAATCCATTTGGGCGAACAACTGGAGTCATGTCAGGGTGATTGATGTAGGTACCTACAAGGTGATCCGCGCGGCGACTGTATCTACACCTCTTTGACAAGCAGTCCCGAAAACTTGAGCCACTAATGTGTACACAATGAATCTGAACGACCATAATGTATTATACTGATTGGTTTTGTAAGGTCCGAAGCGTTGGGACTATAATATTATTTATAAAGCGCAAAATAATTAAAATGTAACTATATTTTAGGGATAAAATGTATTTCAATTATAATGTGTTGATTTTCATAAAATTCAATGTTGAATATAAACTGGAACTAGCGTGCTCACGTATTCAAACATGTCTTTTTATAAAGCCTACTTGTATATTCGTGTCAGAACAATAAAACCGATCAATACAAAATTACGAACGTTTAGCGACGCTCGAATTAACGAACCATTAAGAACGCCGTGAATGTCAATGACAGACGAGGAAACATGGATATTTACAGTCGGTTACCACAAGGCAAAGGCAAATAGATAGGTATCTATTCTGAAGTTTATGACGCCGTTTGCAGACTCAGTGAGATTTACAGTGAATACGTAATATTATCAAACCTAAAACGAAACAACTTAATTACGCCCAAGGATGATTCTAAATGCTGACATTTTACAGCATTATTAAATAGGGGCTTTTGCTTTATGTAAGTAATTTCGTAAAAAGTTAGGTATTTTCTATCAATTACAACAGAAATACATATTTTTTTTCTGGAATTATCGCTCATCATTATCATCCCAATTACTGTCCCACTGCTGGGCATAGCTCTTCTTATTTGAGAGTGATTATCACTAAGTCGCATTTTTCAGTAATTATATTGAATAAATAATTTAATAGTTGAATAAAATAATGAATTTAAGTTAAAATTTTCATATTGCCTTCACTATTATAAACGTCAATGTTATATATATATATATTTGTTTATCTGTTAGGGACTCACATAAATTCTACTTATCTGACTGATATGAACCTTCACTATCGGATTGGTTGTAGCGTCCAGATTATCATAGGGTTTGTAACGTCTCCGGGAACAGTCCCAAGGGTCACTTGTTGGCAGTAAAGTTAAAGACAAAAACATGGACCCATATGGAAAACCATGAATTATTCTTTATGTTTGTCTTCTCGTGAATTTTAAAAGAGAAGCTGCTAAGAAAAATATTTGTTTTTAAATGATGTATGGAAACCCATTTTGTACAGTGTGTACAGATTATGAATACTGGGCCAATGTATTCTGTACTGAAGCGAAAGAAATCGAGTACTCGCATTCATATATTCGGAATCAGGAAAAATATCTTTAATATTTTCCTCATCGTGTACATTAAAATGATCAAAAGTGCGGGTCAATGTAATACGGAGTTTCCTGAGTTAACGGCTCATTGGAGCGGCGAGCGG
This sequence comes from Craniophora ligustri, assembly GCA_905163465.1. Taxonomy (NCBI): domain Eukaryota; kingdom Metazoa; phylum Arthropoda; class Insecta; order Lepidoptera; family Noctuidae; genus Craniophora; species Craniophora ligustri. The sequence goes on along the minus strand of LR990965.1, from coordinate 6,797,809 downwards.
ATGTCTCGCCCTCTGCACCGGTGCCTAAATCTCCAATCTAAGTGTTATTTACTTTTATATTTCTCCCTCGGAGGCTTACTGATTTTATGCTTCACTTTATGGCGCATCCGGTACAGGTCATAAAAATAGTCTCCCAGCTGATTGCCATCGCTCGATTCGAACAGTCAGAATAAATAACTATTAAAACTTGTGATTTATGATTGAACTATAGCATTCATTTAGTACTGAACGTTCGTCTGAATTGTTCGCCGGACTAAATTTTATTACCTGACTTAGCCGGCTGTTATAACAGAAGAGACGTAACTAGGTGAAACGACCGTTTAGAAAGCTACTTAATGTTGGTACTACTGTTTCTCTCTGCACAAGAGTATTTTACTACATTCGTAATGATTACTATATGACTTATTATTTTTATATTCCACTAGCTTTAGCCTACCTACTGGTAGGCTGGCTAGTGGTATAAAAAAACGCGTCGACTACACCAGAGCCCCCTCGCGCGTTGACAACCCTGTAAAAATTGTGTTAGGTTTCTTAAAATAGTGAAGTTACTACACTGACAGCAAATGAAATTCCCATCCTGTCAGAATAATCATTCGCCTAACGAGTTTTCACAGCCATACTCACTCGCAGAAACTCAACTATTGTTGTTTCACAGTGATCTTCCGTCAGGCGGCGGTACTTCCCCAATCGGGCAGCACTATTTGAGCGAGAAATCTTGCTTCTGATCTGCAACGAAATAGACAAATAAATTAATTGAATATTAACGCCAAAAATTGTTGACATGTTTTTTGTAGATTTCAAACGCAATGCAAACTGGTTACTTAGGTCACAGTCTAATTTATTCATTCAGGGAAGTGCAGCAGTGCCGGAACATTACATGGCTGATGCAAGTAAACACCACTAATTAACCCAGTTACACGCGGCACTATACGTATTTAGATTTGTTTCACAGTATTTAATTCTCCAGCTACTCGTATATGTACCTTATATGTGACCCTAGAGAATAATAATTAAGGTTAACATTCTACTAGTGTGGCTTGAAATAGCCTGAATTACTTTAAATGACCACCGAAAAGGTATTTTATAAAAGTAAATTACCTAGACGATTGTTTTCGATAGAACCATATAGTTCTGAAGTAAGCAACGAGTTTTGTGTCACATGTATAAAGTTAATAAACTATATTGATTTTAAAATCTGTTTTTATCAAAAGTAAAAAAAAACATTAATACATTTTTTTTAAATAAATAATTCTAAGTAGATTGGTAAGCAAAGGTAAACTTTTCTCGACCCACTTGTAATAGGTTGCTTAGCAGTTCCTGACAGATTGATCTCATAATTCACCGTAAAATATTTTTTTATTGGTTGGCAGTAGTTAAGCAGTGTAAGATGTCTGACATTGAGAACTTTGCATGATTTTGGAAGTGCCCATTGCGCGGCTCTTACTCACTAAATGACGTTGCTAAACGGATTGATGTATTTTTATGCTTATGTACATAAATTGCACTGCATCTTCCAGGAAAATTTCGACAATGAAACCGGAGATTACAATTAAAAAGGGAATTTAATAAAAGTCATAAACTTTAAACTAGACAGCTAAACTTTTGCACTTAATGAATATAAGTAACACATACTAAGTATTATTATCCACGTAAAGTTTATGACAAATATTAGATGTTTACAATCCTGAGCTCTCCTCTCATCCATTTAATAATTTCAGTATTACCGTTTTTCTGTAAATTAGTTAATTAAATTATAGGTTATATGGTATGTGGCCATGTGCGCCGCTCACTAAATTAATGGTTACTTAAGATAAACATACCATGATGCCATAACGCCTGTAACCTCAAAGGACAAAGCAGAGATACTGATATATCGTCGGTATCATTTCGGTCCTTTGTGATAGAACAATATTATGATGAATATATAATTCGAGCAAATCCAAATTTCAAACTGTTACTAACAAAATAAATATCATAAACAAACTCTCCTCGACCTAAGAATCGAACGTAATACCACGCTTTCAATAGGCACGTTCGTAAGTAATGTTAAAAACTAAACACTATGAACAACTAATGTCAAATTTATAATCATATTGTTAATTAACGAACTAGTGGTTAAATACTTAAATATTCTACATTTGTTCTGTTATTTAATTGACATTTCCTTTATTTTATATATACCTTGCCACACGATCGATCACGAGATATGAGAAACCGAGACAGCTAAATGTTCACCTCAAAATTTGTCGCATAAGGGAATCGAAGCTGCCACCCATCACCCATGTGTTCCAACGATGACGTACATAATTTCATGAGTTGAGTGTAAATAGGTAGGTACCTAATTTTCACGTATTGGAAATTCTAACATGAACTGCATACTGCTTCTTGTTTGTATCCCAATGTTGCTACACTACACTACGTCAAAGTTAATACCGGTAGCGCATACACAATTATTAATTGTATTATTATGCAATTACGGTTTCACGTTAAACCGCGATTTAGATCAGCCAAGTAATTACACAGATTTAGGTAATAACACGTTGAAGTTGCGGTCAATTGGTAAATAATTTGTGCGTCATATACAATTGTGCCTACTACAGGGGTACAATTAGGTTGATTGGGGAACTATATTTGAATTGGGTTTGAATTGATTTGCCAGGTGTTCTTGTGCCCTTAGGCAAAGTCCGTGATGCCAAATGCTTATGCCAAATAAGTATTTTTTCGGTATATTGTTGGTGTGTTTACAAACACAAATGATGGCACAATTAGGTATCATACCGGTTAGAAACAGTTGTAGTCATGCGTCTTGGGATTGAGCTCGCCACTCGAAACGCAGAAGTCATGTGCCAAGCCACTGCACTAATTTTATCGGTTGCTAGGGAATTTTAATCAATTTATTCCTCACGAAGCATATGTATAGCCAGCCACCTTAAGTACATATAATTTTCAATTATTTTAATATTAAAGACGGTTTATATGGTCTTACCATAATACCTGTTTACCAAAGACTATGTTTTATGTATGCATATGTAGTAATCCCTACCCTACCCTGTCTCTACCTCCGCAAAACGGGCAAGCATAGCCTATTCTTTGCACGTCATACCAATCCTTCATACATTGCAAATCTGTTTATCCTCAATATTATCATAAATCCGAAAATGTTATTGTTGAAAATATTTCCCTTTGTTTCTCAATCACGTTCAACTGATCAATAATGTTGTCACAACTCGAAAGCCACAAATCCATGCGAATGAAGCCACAAATAAAAGCTAACATTTGTGTGCAAATAGCAATGTCAGTGACGCTTAAAACATCCAATTCAATGGCTTACAGTGTATTCAAAGTAAACATTTACGTATATTATTGTAAGTATAATAATCCAATAAATTTACACTGTGGTTTAACCTCTTGTTTAGTAGATAGAACTGATATTAACATAACGGTTGATAGCAAAGTTTAATTAATCATTTCAATAAAGGTCATATCTATCATTCAGTAAAGAGTAAATCATTTTCTCTATTCAGTAAAATAATGAATAAGTTTAGACAATTAGTAACTACATAAAGAATAATCTCAAAATGGAATTATTTGAAGTGTAGACAGCGATAATTACAATCAATATCACAGATAGTATTATTATACCCTTTAGCTAACAATTATATTAATTTACTAACTGCTGTGCCCATTACTCTGACTGCGTAAAAGGTTAAAATTAACATCGTGTCAAGTAGACACCGTTGTCATATTATGGATCCTCAGATTCCAAAAGCAATCGGCTTGTTATCATAGAAATTCAAGATTATATTTTAGTTGAACATTCGATGGTTAAAACTGTTTGATTGAAGTTAATGATTTCGTAGGTATACCTCTATAGATTTTGGTAAGATTTTTTGATTGAATATCCATACTTCATACTGCTAAGGTTTCCTATAATATACAATGAACACTTTTAATTTGACATTTCAATTTAAAGTATAAGCTTAAATTGTGTTATAAAATACATCATGAAGGCTTTCAAATAGAAAAGTATGTGCATTTGCCCGTAATTGTAGAAAAAAGTAGGCTGCTTGATGAGTACAGAATCTTAGAAAAATGTATGTTTACGTAGACGTAATCATTTCGTAAGCTCGGAGGATCAGTACATATTATGTATGTTAGCTAAATAACCGATTACCAAAAGAGTTTGGGATCGAAAACTTCAACAAAATTTTCCACGGCCTTTAATTTATTAAATTTTATAATGAGAATATTATCGCGTTACTAATTGATATTGAAAATGAATGACCTACATCAACAATATAAAATCAACATTTTTTATTACCAGTTTGATAATACGTTGCAATTTGTACAATATTAAACTTCACGTATGGAAGTAAAGAAAACTGAAAACTAAAGTTCAATCACAAGAAAGCAAGGTCACCTCAGACTTCGGAAAGGTTTAGTCACCTCACTAATTTGTCCACTTCGTATTCTCACGGTTTGTCTATTTGTAGTACTCGTGACCCATTTATGACCTCATTTAGCTTAATGTGATATACAAAATCGTCCACCTGAAAAGATAGGCCCCATCATACTCTTACATTATATTATATACAACGTTTTATCATCAATCATTCAAAGACTTTCATACACCTTTTATCTCTATTGAATACAGAAACAATTGAGTTTTATAATAAAGTTATTGCTTTATTAATATTTCCTTTAAAATATTCGATCATCTGTAATAAATGATACGTCGTTACAATACGTACGTAGGAAATGAATAAAATAAATATAATTAACCAATTCAATATTTTCCGCAATATGTGATAATCATTGGAAATACTTAGTAAATACCGCACATTTCCACAAAATACACAGTAAATAAATTACTTACTCCCAGTTCACAGCTTGTAACAACGGGCTTATAAACATGCAAAGTTAAATTAGCTTAATTAATTTCCGCATGCCAAAATGCAATGAGAAGCGAGTGAATTCGTAGAATACTTTTACGTTTCGCCAAATTTTTCACAAGCTTAGATTTAAGGACCGCTTTTTTACGGACAAAGAGGGTATAAGAGAAAACAAAGAAGAGGTACCTACTTGCAAATGTTAGCCTTTTATTAGTCGAAAGTACAAATAATATTCAAAGCAATCTTTTTAACAAGTACACCTTATTATTACTACCAGCATTTCTCAAAATAATGTAATATTCTCTTTGAGACTAAATCTTGCAAAGGCCATTAAATTGAAGTACGATGAATAATAGATACATTAAATTTACGATGATATTATTATTTTTAAACATTTCAACAATAATTGTTGAAAATAATTCATTTATTAGTATTATATTTATTTATTTGTTTAACAAAAGCTGAGATTCCTTTTCACTGATCGTCTAAATGTATATCTATTCGATCATTCGATAAGATTTTAGTTTATTAAACGAAAATGAAATGGCTCTAAGAGAACTATTCACGTCCTAATCATAAATAGATTGATCAGTTGTTAAAATTACGGCTAATTCTGTGTTTGTAATCGTTCGTAACATCATTTGAAAGCCGAACCCAGTGTTCAATAAAACCCGTACATCAAATCTAAAAGTAAGAATGATTGCGTTAGTCGGCTGTCTTTAGAAATTTATCGTAGCATTTGTAGCATGGCTACGATCACTGTGCTACGCCCGTAGCAAATCTCTCTTTGATAAGCATTGAAGTAAGATTTGCATAATTTAAATTAACGTAATTTTATAAGATTTTCTATAATCAATCTTTTTTGGAGCTTTAGATTAAATAAAGAAAACGAGCTTCCAAAAACAGATAAGTTATTTAGTATGACAATCATGTTCCAATCAATAGCATATTATAATATAATATTTTTTTATTTACGGAATAAGCAGGAAACGCGTTATGGTGTTATCGGCAGTTAACTTGGAGTATATTCCAAATGCTGCAATATTCTGTCTGAGGCGTAATGTGCGAGTGGTTGAATGGACAGCAGTCAGTGGACCATGAACGTGAATAACACGAGCGTTACGGTTTCAATCGAGCCATCTCGTATCTCGTCACAACATGCGTGGCTATTGTATCAGCTCTCTGTTAAATACGAAGGTATTTACTTGCATATTACTTCAAACGGATTGTTTTTATCAATTCTCAGTCAATTCAGACCTTAAGATACTTAGTTTTATATAACTAAGTATCTTTCCCAAACAGCCAGGTGGTACTATGTGTTTATCTTTCTCTTTTAATAAATTCAGTATGTACAATAACATAATATGAGAACGAAATATAAAAACTTTGAGGACGTAAAAAATAATAGTCTAATGTATACATATTATATAATAAAATTGTTACAGTCCGATGTCTGTACTTTATAGAAAATGAAATATCTTCTTTATTACAGCAACAGAAACCAACAGATTAGTTTTTACAATTTTTGTCTGTCTGCCTATCTGTACGTTTGTATATAGGCCACGACAAGATTACTGCATGGAATTGAATGTACTTTTCATCGATGTATTTATTACTAGAATTCAAACTTAAATTACAGCCATCATTTTACTGCAGAAAAAAAACTTATTGTGAAAAAAGTTATACATGAAAGTTTGCATGTGTGTCACTCAAATACACGAAAACATTCTACCGAATCGGGTGGTTGGCTTTTTATAAACATACTACGAAGGCGGAGCCTGGGGCATAAACCATATAATCAACGCAACATTAACGGTAAAAATCTGTGAGCAACAAAAATGTTAGTTAAAATGAGACCTGGAGGCCAAAATCCTTGTGGCATATTTGTAAACTACAGCTGTTTCTTTTGTTTTTTTTACTATGTGTCCCGCTTAACGACTAAGCTTCACATCTGCGGTAATAAACTGAGTGCACACTGCACATGGCCCGCTAGCCAGGCAGCTTACGACATCGGTGCAAATTCACCCATCGGTGCAAATCCGGCCAAGCACACTAGGTACACACTACACACTACCACGCTGACCTCTTTTGTTTCGTAAAACCTCCCTATATACATACACAGCTCTTCTATGACTGCCACAAATATTGTGTGAACGAGTGTAGGTAGGTATACTTCTAAAATATTTATAAACTTAAATAATTAATAACATATGTACATACATACTTATATAAAGTTAGTAACATTACTTAAGTATGTACTAAAAATGTTTAATATACCATTAGATTTGTATACCCGGACGGGAGGGCAGAGGAGTATTCATTTATTCCTTCATATTGCCGCATGGTTTTAGGACCAATGTAGGTGACAAGTTCATTGGCATTAATTGGCACAAATCCAAACTCCAAGCTGCTACTGAAAATTCCGTGGAAAACCTGACTACTGGCTTCCTTTTGAGAATCGAACCCAAAACTCTTTTCACAACCACTAGACCATTGATTTATAGTATACCATTGATTAATAGTTAATTAAAAGTGATATGAAATGGTGAATATAGTAAATATATTCGATCGCTATGAGAGATTTTCTGTCTTTGTCCCGCTTTCAATAATTAGTAGTAGTATGGTTCGTTCGTTATTAGACTATAGAAAACAATATATTAAAATTTCAAAAATGGTCTTATTTGATTATTTTCTTATACCTAAATAAATTAAAAACAATAGAGTACATGATAGAGCTGTGGTAGCTGAGCGGTGTGACCAGTAGACTGAGATGTCAGAGGTCTCGAGTTCGAACCCAAGGCACGCACCACTGACTTTTCGGAAGTTATGTGCGCATTTATCACATGCTCAAACGGTGAAGGAAAACATCGTGAGGAAACCTGCATGCTTGAGAGAATTCTCGATGGCATGTGAAGTCTGCCAACCCGCAGTAGGCTAGCGTGGTGGACTATAGCCTAATCCCTCTCAATTGAGAGGAGACCCGTGCCCAGCAGTGGGACATTAATGGGTTGATGATGATGATGATGATGATGAGAGTACATGACTGTTACATGATAAATAAATAAATAAACACGATTTTTTAATTTTTTTAAGATAAATGGTTTCCTATAATTTACACATTAAAATGAATTATGCATTTTTACATATCTGCATGAAATCAGTGCCAATACGAACAACACACAATATGCGCTACATTTTATGAAGCGCATATTAACTACCCCTAGACCTTCAATACTTTGATGTGATTTCCGAGGCTTGATGTGGCATCGATGAGCCACGAATGGTCTCCCATCCACAGACTGACTGCGGTTTGTGCAGCTTTAGTTGGTGGACTGATTACTATCTATAACCTAGTGACGTGCAGAAGTTAAACTGTGGTCCTACGACCGTACTACAAACTACAATACCGCCCATAACTAGTTATACATAACATGAAAAAACAACCAAAAGTTTGCTATAAAATTAAAGGTTATAATAATTGATTATTGAATATTCATTTATCTACGGTATTGGCATGGAAAACAATCGTGATGTTTTTGGCGTGGTTGCCAAATCGTTTGTCTACAATCTTCATGCTATGAATTTATTTTAGTATTTGATCCTGACATAGGTTTCTATGCGTCTTTATAAAACAGTGTTGCTTTATCCGCATAGAACTTATTCATTGCTAAGAATTTTCGAAATGAATGTCAGTCGAAAATATGTTTACTTCGAAACAAAGTTCTAATTCAACAGGAGTCGTGTTTCAATTAATAAAAACAGTAAAAGTTCAGTAATAATGTTCCACGCAGCTCATACGTAACAAGAAATTGCAGGCCGCTGTTTTCCGCGTTGTAGTTTTAACAATGTAGTGCCGAATCGCGAGGTAAGTGCAGGCTCTGCATAAACTTGCGGCCGTACGATTAATAACAGCGGGGTTATGTATGCACAAACCCGAGCAAGTTACCTTGTTAAGCCTTTGTGCTGAGTACCCTCGTATCCGCCCAATTGTGTATCCTGAATTTATTGATTACACAATACTGAAAACCAATAAACACTTCTCATACAGGTGAAAAACTTGTGGGAAATAGCAAACCATTTGCGGTATTTGCACTTTATTCAAACTATATATCTATTAAATTGATCTTTCAAACTATTAGTTTCAAATACGAGAGTTGGCGGGTGACCATTTGCATAACTTACACGTTTCATTTCCGTAATTACCATTCGATAGCAACCATTAATCTCCTCATGAAATCCCACAGTGAACGTCAATCGTTTCACTCTAATCACAGGATTTGCTTTAAATGTCCGCATTCGTACTGGCCTCTTAGCGAATCCTTTTGAGAAAAAGTTGTTAAAAAAACGGCACAAAAACAAAAGGAAATAGTCGGGGCGGTCCCCAGAGAGTCGTTGTTAGCCCTGGGACGGTACTTAAATCAAATGTTCACCATTCAAGGAAATTATAAGAACAGGGCACGGATTCGCCGTACCCTCGGAGAGAATCCCCTCGGATAAAAAGGCTTACGTAGAAACAGTGTTGTGAATAGTTTTATTGTTCTTTAACAATATTTTTTCGAATATATTTTGAACCATATTTAATGAAAACACCACCTGCCACTTTCTGAGATTTTCTATAAAATCGTTTAGCCTATAGCGTTTGTGATTTACCTTCGCATAGAGTGCTGTGCGAATATATCTATAGTGATATCCAGAGCGCGAAGCGTGTCGGGTTGTGGGAAACATTGAGAGAAAACTTAATCAGGAGTATTAGTGAGAACGTTTTAATATTCAGAACGGAGTGCACGGTTAAGGATTTTCTTTTTTGTTGTTGTCTTCGAGAATATTACTTTACCTCGCAACAAACTTAAGGGGCCTAATCCGCTTTTCAACTCGAGCTTTAACTTGCCTTATGACAGCGGGCTTAGAGCTTCGAAAGACGTTGTGGAGAAAGTTTTTAATCTTTTAACATATACATACGTACTCGTGACAAAACAACTTTGTCAGACAAGGAGCTTGCGTACCAAACACAAAAGGCGATACACAATTATCGTATCAAAGCGTATCAGTACGTATAAGGTGCACATAAAGAATGGAAAAATAATAAGTAAAGCTTATGTCTTCAACATGTGTCCATATGTCAAGATCCTCAGAAGCCGTCCCCTCTCGCCGGATATGAATAAAATTTTCTTAGATAAATTGAGAGTTCGCGAAAACGTGTCGATTTCTTTATTTATTCAATACTTTTCTCCTTTGAAACGTTTCTCCTTGGATTCGTCCGCGCTTATCTTACATTTATGAATTCTTTTGTGTTATTGATGTAAAACCACTTTCTTCTTTTAGTGACATCAATAGGAATGTTGCAATAGCATCCCAAACACACACACGTCTTGAGGGAATAAACCCTTTATTTAAGTCGTTATTGAGATAAACGTAAAATATTCAAACATAGCATTACACTGTGTTTTATTTCCATAATCAAACAGCATCCAAAATTGGTAATTTTAACCAACCCAAGTCATGTTTGTATAGGACAACTTAATTCAATAAGGGGATGCAAAATATCGATGACGCAACCATTTTATCATAGCAAATATTTCAGAAAAGAAAACTTTTGTATGTTTTTACACGGCTTTATAAAGTTTTCGACATTATATTTTTTGTCATGAACAAATAATTTAAGAAGTTAATTATCAACATTATTTAATCAATCTATTGGATGACTCTGAAGTCACTAATAAAGTACATACATTGACTATACAGAAAAGTCATAGATTTTCTGTCAACCTAAGTGAGGTCCAAGTATAATGTTATATTTCAATTTGACCAATGTTATAGACAAGTACTTATGAATTCTCAAAATTGAGTTGCACAGTTTCAAAAAGTAGTAAGATACGTCTTATGGAGATTGGCGGGCAAGAAACTCCATTATCAGGCTTCGTTTACAATTTGTGTTATACAATTAATATGTTTTTGTGAAACTCATGAATTGGCGTTCAAAAAGAAAAATTATATACTAATTTGGATTGGAGTTATATGTTCCTATAAGTCACCAAGCGTCGCTCTACTCAACCATGTAGTAAAGAATTAAAAAAACCGTCACATAACGCCACCATCAGCCGCCAGCCGACAGCAAGAGATTTGAATGAGCATAACAAGTTTAGACTGCCTAGCAATCGATAGGTATTTTTACATTAAACCATTATTTATAGATCAGTCTCATATTTAACAAACAATTTTCCAAACCCAGTAAGTATTTAGTTTCTAATTATTTTAATGACAATTAAAGAAATGACAGTTTTTAAAAGTATTTTATCAAATATAGGAAACTAAATGTGTACAACTTAGGTCCTGTACACAACTAAACTTACTTCTGTAATAAAGGAACTATTGTAATTAACTATTTTAAAATCAGCAGTTCACAAAGCCACCCAAGTGTTTGAATAGGAATTAGTGAACATAATCTAAAAGATAGCGCCCGATCGAGTTTCGGCGCTCAAAATGTCCGATGTTATATATTAGTCAAACCGATATCCGGGGACCTGTGAAAAATGCTCTTGGAGCCGCGTCGACCGCCAATATCTCCGGGAAACAGCTTAAAAACGTTTCGGTAAGTTCGGCTTTTCAAACCTCCGTTTTTTTCTTCACCCAAAGGGATTTGCGTACGGGCTCTTCGAAACGTAAACATATTGTTTGTTTCAGATTCTTTGCTTGTATGTTGATTAATGTGCCTGTAGCGTGGACTAATATACGAGTATGTATATTAAATGTACGGGGTCAAAGAAACAAGCAATACATTTTCCTAAGTAGACTTATCCTTTTGGGTATATTTATTATTAGTTCCTACTAGACTTAAGTGCAGTGCATGCACCTTTAACTTTTTGAATTCATTAATAATATTAATAATATAAAAATGAACAATTAAATGAGGGTGAAAGGGAACTGTATACCTCAACAAAGCCAGCATACTCGGCTAATCAATTTGATAAAGGTTATGCAATAAAAATAAAACTACAAAATTAAATGTGACATAATATTATGTTATTTTGTTCTTTAATCCAGTGATTTATGTAGTTAGAAACACTTTCACTTTCGTCCAATATATATTACGTAGGAGTCAGGTTCTTTTTAGTCTTATATTTTATTCATGAAGAAGTTGTATAGATCTATCTCAAACATGATTTTAATCCTCTTGAAACATATACAATATTTCACTTTTGCTCAAAGATAATAATTTCTCTGTATACAGTTTTACAATATAAAAACTAATCACAGTGACAAAGTAATTTTATAGTTTAGAATTAATAATAGATTATTATTAGAACGATCTTGAAGATATAAAAAGTGTCTGTTATAAAATTATATCTGTACATATTTACAACAGTATAAAAAACGTATCCGGTTGATTTAAAAGATAGTACTTAACTTGATAATAATCCAATTAATTTTCCCAGTAATAAGTTCAGCGAAATAAATAATCATCAGAAGAACTGAGCACTCACAAAAAATAATGAACGCCTAGAAATATAGAACGTTTGTCTCTCATTTTTGTATCTTAATAGGGTTGTTTTGTCCGCCATTTTCTGATGCCAAGGTACTCAAAACACTCAGCTTAAATATAACTTGTTTCACTTTTAACGTTTGCTTGATTTATTTTTATAAAACTTAATTCGGCCCGGTCCAGCCGCTCAAATACACCCACCCACACGTGATAATAATCACGAATCTACATTCGTGATTTGTTATTTAATTTTTAGTTATGTCTAACCTGAATTGCCACCCTGTACTCGTATTGGGTAGTCTTAACCGTACCGGCTTAGAGTACCCAAAAATCATAGAAGAAAACCTGTACCTAGTATTACATCGGGCCAGTAAATGTGAAGTTATTAATTCCACGATTAGTGACTATCGTTTTTAATTAAATGTAACCTGAATGTATTTTAAAATATGTATTTATGATAATTTAATTTCAATTGTGTAATGTAAAAATTTTAAATACATACATATAATTATATATATATATATATAATTATATGTATGTATGTATGTGTTCCATTCTAGTATAATTGTTTGACAATCATCAAGTTAAAAGATACGGTTTAAATTAAATAGTGCACTTTTATTTCAATGTCATATATCGGTATGTTTCTATTCCGCAATTTGGTCTTTACGTTCATGTATTTTTTATTTATCTATAGATATAACTAGAGTGGATATTGTTCACGCTGTGTAATAGCAACCAAAGTACTGTTCAAAGTTAAGTAGTTTGTAGCAGTATATGAAACTGTAAATACAAAATGCTATCTCCGAAGTCATCAACGATGCCGTCTTGAAAGTATTATAACCGTTGTATTCTTCGTAAATGCATACAACCATAAGAGCTACAGAAGAGACAAGAAAAATATAAAAATATCTAAAAACACATCTAGGATTTAACCAAACACGTTGAACCAAAAGGTCGTTTTATTTTTTTTGCGGTGCTTTCTCCTCTAAAATTGGCTCGAGATCCATTCCTGTTGACAACTTTATCGAGCGGTTTTCGATAAATTGCGGCGAGGGAAAACTAAATAAATCCGAGAGGGACTTTAGATAAGGTAATGGCTTCAGTAATGTCTAGCGACTGCCGCCATAATGCAATCGGAAACCGAACCACGCTCACACAGTAACGGTGAGACAACGCCGTCTGGCTAGGTACACAAGCTTTTCACCTTTTTCCTTAAAAATACCTTTGGTTAAAAAACAATTAAAACATTCAAATGCAAATGAGTCCAGTCTAGCTACAAGTAGGTCCTGCTAATATTTTGCATTTAAAATGTCTTTGAAGGAAACTTTTTTCATTAAAATCTGGTCGGTTATGAAGGTGCCGCGATGCATAAAAGATCGCTGCTATTCTTTTCTTTTTCTTCTGTAATAGCTAACGTTAACTTTTTTGCCTAAAATTGAGTGCGGTGTACATAAAGTAATTTAGATCATTATACTATAATACATTACATATTAATTATATCATCTTACTACGTAGTTGCTTTACCGCATGAAGAAAAATATGGAAATAATATTAAAATGAATGCACACTAAAATAACATAATATCTACATGATTCAAATTCAAACAAAATAATCAAATAGCACCGGTCTTTAGGACAATACCGGGAAAACCAAATGATCTTACCTCTTCTGTGGTAACTTTTCGGATTAAAAGGCTCTCAGTAGACAGAACCATATAAAAGTTTAAGTAGTTTAAGCGCAGTCTCAAACGCATATCGAAGTCACAAGACAAACTCATTGTCTCCCAGCAAACATCGCCAATGCAACTTCTCAATGAAGTCGAGTAAGATAAACTTTGCGATTCGGCTCATACTTAGGAAGTTCACGCGAACACTCCAAGTGTACAAAATCACCTGTAACCGCGCACGTAGACACTAGAGCCCTCAAAAACAACGGGATGCCCGAAAACTTCCAATAAACACTCAACTGACTAACTTTTTGGAGGACAACAACAATGGAGTTAGTTTATACGAGAATAACGTACGCTAAATATTTGTTTGCCATGCCTTAATCTTGTTTACTCTCATGAAACGAATGAATTTTTATAATAACCTATTTCTTTTTGACTTCATTAACTTTCGTACTTGTTGTTTGTTAACTTGGAAAAACAGCTTGGAATGGAAAAAAATGTAATGATATCTTATTTTCTGAAGATGACTTGTCGACGAATTACAACTTGCAGTGTATCACAACTCTACAAGCCATAATGACTAAATACTATGTGTCCACTCGTTAAAAATCATAATCTGTACAGACAAAGACATTGTCACATGGACCTCCAAAGTCTTTTGACATTTGTAAAAACGTTTAAGGTAGCAGTTTTTATGATGACCACCATCCGTAAGAATAATACACAAACAAACGTGTAAAGAAACGAAGCTTCTATAGTGTAGTTATTAAATGTATAGATATCTAGAAGGTCTAGACAGAAACTTTCAAACTACTTCACCGTTTACAGACTAAAATAATAGACAACAATAATATAACTGAGTGCCACACAACCGTTAAAGCAGACTAATTCAACGGCAATGCAGGCAGATTGCCTGGGATGAAGGTATGGAGTCCGCGGCAAGCCGGATTAAACTTGTTTTTAAGTTTATCGTGGCTTTAATATTGTTCGCGAGGACTTAAACGCACCGTATAAACCTCGGTCGCTGGAACTTACGATGCAAGCGCATACAATAGTTACCTAGCTTATATGCCAGAATACTTCCAATAGGTAAGGCAGGGAAAGGCTTATGTTTTATACATCTTACGTTGTTAATCATATTCGTTATGCTAAAGTAATCTTTCATATATCCTTTCATATATATATTCCATATATTTTTACTAATATTCAAAGGCAACCCTGTTTTGTACCAGACAAAATAATCTCTAAATTAACTTAATCGTATTTTCATTCAGGTAGCCATTAATTTATTTCAGGACGGAGTAGCTGAATTCCCTTCGACGGGATTTCCTAAATTGCATTTAAATCTACTTTCCACCCGGCTTACATTTCCGCGCATCAAGTCCTGGGAATGTACAAAAACATGAACCGTAATTTGCTAAGACGAATAACGTTTGATTTAATCCGGCACGTAGAGCGGCCCCGGGCCGGGCCCGTCGATTTACTTTTATTGCTATTTCGTTTTATTTCGCCGGCCCCGATGCTGTCTGATGTGGCCCTGTTTTCGGGATCGTTAACGGCAATGTGCTAATCTTTTTTACGAAACCGTAGCGTAACAATAAGCGACTTTGATGATCATGGCCAACGGACGCCGTTACTCTCGCTGATGTGCAACGATTAAGGTTTAACATGGTGAGGGTCGATTTTAAAATCTTGACAACCCATTGTTTAAAGCTCGTCGTTAAAATAAATGAACAAGATCAGCGAATTTGTTCTACTGTGTAGGTATTTTATTTATGAAAATTTAAATTTATACCTGTTTCATTTTTTGTATTTTCATTATAGGTCCGCACTACTTTAGATCGCATTATCTTACAATTTGTATCAAATCTCTGTTGATATTATAATTAAGATGTTACTATTGAGTTTACGTAATAATATTGATATTTTAACTACCATTGGACCAACTGGGACTTTTTTATTTAAAAATTTTGTAAGAAGTTTAGGTCTCGTGCGAAGTTCGCCTGGCTTGCACTTCGGCATGTATACAAAGCTCCGTTAAGTGTATCTAACTTCGCGCAAAGAGAAGTCAATTACAACGACTTTAAAATACGACACCTCAAGACATTAAGAGACAAAGTTAAGCAAGCCAATAAACGCTTTTAATCCCACCGCCTACTATTTAACACCAAGAAAACTTTGATAAGAGTTTCACCATTAAGTGTTTTTTTAATCCTGGGCTAAGGATTTTATAGGTGAAGTTTTTCGTCAAGACGGGTTCAAGTGAAAGCTTAAGAAAACCTTACAATCTTTATTTTAGACTCTTTCTATTTAAATACAGTGGTGGTATTTTGAGATTCAGGAAAGATTTGCCAAATTGAGATAATTTTTTTCCTTAATTTCCTTGTGACGTGTAACATAACAAAAAGTACTTGGAGGTAGATATTTAGGTGTAATAAAAGTCGTGACCCGAACACGTACGCATGCATCTCTCGTAAAAAGAGTCACGAATCACACACAGTACGTTTTCAATAAAGGTGTCGTTACAAGGATCCCCGCGAAATCGACAAAGCGACTGTTTCATTTTGAAGGTAAGAGCAATTCTACTCTTTTGTCAGATGGTATTGCCACTAAGTAGGCGGGATTGCGTTGTCGAGTGTTTATTTAGGAAACGTTTGTTTACTTTATTTCAACATTATGCAAAACTTATTGCTGTGCACTGTTATATTGGACGAGTGTTTTATTTACTTTGAGGATATATACGATGAAAAGTCTACAAAAGAAAGTATAGATTTAGAGCAGCTGTAATACAGGGAAACCATGTTTTTCTAGCTCTAATCTATGTTATTAATTAGGCTTAATCATCGCCAGGATCATTTTACATAGACTGTGCTAAGATTTAAACAATGTACGCTTTTTGAAAAGCACAAATGTTAACCATTCGTCTGCAAAATCCAGTAAATACAACAGTAATACAAAATATATTAGTCAACCAGTTGACACCGCATTCAGATTCAAACTAACGTGAATAAACCAGGGAAGTGAGGTTCGATTGAATCACTTTCACACAATAGGCCTCATCACTGTCTGCGTGACATCATAGTGAGCCAGTTGCGAGTTTATGCGATAGGAATTTATATTAATTTCCTGTGTCAGTCCGCCGGGAAACCAGTTGGTTGCAGTCGATGCGGCGAGCGCAAACTGCGGTCGGACGCCTGTCCTGACCTGTTCCAAACACTGCAATGGACATGCCCGTATAAACTCACACGCTAATTTTACCTCAACCACGAAATTTCTATTCACACTTTGAACGAGACAGTGACTAAACGGAAATACTACAAACAGATACGATTGCGAAACAATTCTAGACCAAAATTATATCATCATGGAAATGGGTTTCGTATTCTAAGTTCACATCTTGCGGAAAACGAGATAGAAGCAAATTTCCAACGAAAACTTTATTTCAAGCTAATTCTGTTTTATAGGTATTTTACATCTTAATTTATTTTACTTTTACTGCATCCCTCCTAATTCTAATTTAAAATTTCATTCTCATAATAGTAAAATATAAGAGGATAATGATGGTAATCATTTTCATTCGTGATTTGGTAAGTAGAGCGGTGAGGGCAGTGTGCGGTGTGCGCTCGTTTAATACGAACACATAACTAACACACAAGTTTTATCTCCATGAAAGTTAGCGCCGCACCTTCATCCTTCACGTCCTGATCTCTTGCCAACAATAAAGTAAAGATTAGCCCGGCAATGCTGGGATTATACTTGTCAGACCAACAATGGCTTGACAATATTTTTAAACATTTTGTGATTCTAAAGACACCCACAAACTTAAACATAAAGGTACTGCACAGCACTGAAGGTACATTCTTGTATTTAATTTTGTAATAATAATAATTTTCTGATTCAAATGGTCACATTACATTGTTTATTTATTTGCATAATCCTTTCGAGTGTATAAATGATGGAGTATAAACTAATTAGTTCACTAAGAAGAGCGCTACTAAACATAGTCTCTCGTTTATGTACTATGACCAAAATCTGTATCAAAGTTAAATCTAGCACGTGAAAGTGTAGTAATCCCTATTAGCCGACACTTTATAGTGCAACGGGGAGGTCCAGTGTTGTACTGAAACCATCGAGCTTTACGGCCAATGAAAACGGAGCCGCTCTCCGCTGAGGTAATTATAGGATTACTTACATGTGTGCCATTCACGTGCTATCCACCTAACTTATATACACACTGACGCTGTGTCCAGACACCGTGATTACTTTGAGTTTAATAGAACTAAAATAACTTAAAACGTCAGTAAACAAACTGAGAGACGGGTTATTTAAGTTTTAAGTAAGCAGAACTAAAGAGTAGGATTGCGATGCTATTATTAGTTACGTAAGGTATGGTATGGTTAATTATAAATAGGTATCATAAAATTTTCTCTTGTCTCGTTTTCCAGACGAGGAACCTATTTATATAAAACGTTATACGATTTTTCTTACTTACAATATTTTTTTAATATAGGTGATTATTGAATATCATAGATATCCTTAATCTTTAATTTCTGACACCTACGCATACATTAGACATTGTACTAAAGCTACTTCTTGCGGAACAGTCTGCCCAAGATCATGGATGCTGTAAGGGATCTGAAACCTCAGGATTAAGATAATATTAATGTACTGCAGTAATATCCGTACAAAGTAGTTTTATTTAATTAAATTTCATTTTATGCAGCGATTAAAATTGCAATTAGATTTCACTACGAGTGAAAAGAAATTAAAACGAAGATCAATATAATTAATAATTTAAGATCTGTATAACGTGTTTGTGAAATATTAAAGTATCCCTATTAATAATGGAATTACACCTGGGAATAAATTAGAATATTAATCGCCTAACCGCAAAACAAAACCACAAAATAATAATATTATTATCGACATAAAAGAACATAAAATCCTACTACCCGTTGAATTTATTGAACTTCAAAGCCGGTGCGACTAATTAAACATAAAATTGATATTCCTAAAAACAATTGACTTGACAGACACCAATTTAATATAGGTAGGTATCTATATTTTATAGATAGCCATCCAGACGAAATCAAACCGTAAAATCTGAGCTAGATATATTCAGTCTGGACTTCGTTATATTTTTCCTGTGTTCGGTATTTTCGTTTTTACCAAGTTTGTTTAATGTTTTTGTTCTGCACGTACCAATTTTTATGCTGGTCGCTGTCGGACACGTACTGCTGTAGAATTTATCGTATAGTCATAATATTAAATTAGAGGAAAACTATATGTTAGTTGTAAAATCATAATTGCCCTGAGTAGGTAGTAAACAGTTAACTAAAACCTGTATTTTGTGCGGCAATTAATCAAAATTAATGATGTATACATATTGGCCCTCGGCTATGTATTAATTAGGTCAAAACATAGTGAGCTCGTAACGGGTAGGGGCTGTCTTCGGTACGAGCCGCACATTGTAAGGTAATATCACTTGGTTATGAAACCTCCCTGGGGAAGCGATTACACCTCGGCGGTGAAACACTCTAGCCTGCTGCTCCAGATAAACAAAAAAATATCAGACTTATACGTTAAGATTAATTTATAAGAAGCTATTATTTTCAAACCCCCTTAAATATTTGAATGCCAATTGCATTTAAAGATTAAAAGTATTTTTAGATGAGACGACATTCAGATGAATAATGTCACAAATTCATAAAGTACTCTACAATTCTATCGCGCCGTTTACAAAGAAAACAAAAATATTCACTGTTTTATACGTGTATTTTTAATGCAAATGGATTCTAAAAAAATGCACTTTATCATTTCAAATATACTTACTTACTTTTCAACTCTGCAGACTAAATAATCAAATAATAACATTTTAATAGGAAATCATTAAATAAATATATGTACATTAAAGATTGAAACCAATCTTGCGAATGGCTTTTAATAGGTACATATATTCCATATATGGTCGCGTAAATCTTTTTTCGCGTAAAACTTTATTTACAACTAAGTAATTCATATTCTCTAATGTTATGTATTTAGAAGACCTTAAAATATATATGTATTTAGCATTCCTGTAAGATGAGAATTTTTAATGTTTCAACTTGGCTGCGTTAACCGCACTTATCGCTAAGCTTTTCGAGGGGTTTCAGCAAGAACATAGATTATACTTTATAATAACGATAAAATAATTTAATTACATACGATAAATATAGGGAAAAAAACGTATAATAAATTTTGTCTGACTATAAATATTTACTAATATATATCGGCGCGAGGACGTCGCTAGGCAAACCACAGTAAATTTTTTTTTCTAATTTGGTTAAAAGCACTCTTTAGTGAAATTTAACGCTTAGATAAACTTAATTTGAGTAATTTGTTAAATTTATTTACTTTATTTTAATTGACGGTAGACGTTCGCAATTTGGTTTAAATACGAGCGTTTGGCGGAGCGCGATACATTCTAACTTGAGTCGTCGTACAGTACGGACCTCTCTGGGACGTCCCTAAGCTGCCCGTTGAATAAACGAAGCTTTAATAGTCAAGTGATGTTTTCGTTCGAACATCCAATATGAGTCATCATCATTTTGAAGGCCAATGTGACGTCGACAATGATGACGTCTATATTATCTTATATATAAAAATCCCGTGTCACGGTATTTGTCGCTGAACTCTTCCGAAATGGCTGAACGGATTATTATGAAATTTTGTATGTATATTTCTGTAGGTAGTTCTGAGAATTGGTCATAGGCTATTTTTTATACCCCGTGGTGATAAGGATCACCAGATTTTTTATATAATTTGGCATCAAAAATTACTTATGATCTAAAATTTTCACCCTTCTACCACCAACCCCTAAAATGTGACAATTCAACAGTAGTTTTACTATATATTTTACTGAACACTACTAAAAGGTATTGAATACCTCGCTGTCCTTGTTGTAATTCTATGCCCCATTTCACAACCATCTAATCCAATGATTGAATTTTTGATAGGTACCTATCAAAAATTCAATCATATATGTGTCAAAAAGTCCTTGTTGCAGTAAATATTGATGAGAAAATAAAATGAAAGTCATTTTATTTTCTCAACAATATTTACTGCTACTTACTTTTAACAGAAATCCTTTTATAAGTTATTTGTATCGGATATAAATTTTCTTTAAATTGCGCTGAACCATAACCGAATAAACTCTCGAAAAGGATCTATACTATATAAAGACTTTTTACAGTATTCAACAGACAACCTGCGACCTCATCTATCAAAGTGTTTTCATAGAGCATTGGTTTGGCAAAAGCAATATAAAAAGCAAAATAAATTATCTGTTCCTTTTAGCATCTGCTTAGTAAGGCCTCTTTGAATGTCAAACATAAACATGTTAGGTTGCGAAGTCAAATTAGTTATATGTCAGACACGATCTATAGCAAACAATTTAGAATAATATTTGTAAATGCAAACATTTATTCATAGACTATTAAAATAAAACCATTGCTTGTAAATAGTTTAGTGACTTGTTGATCTAGTGGTCGTATGTGTGACTGCCGAGCAAGAGGTTTTACGTTCCATTCCCGGGTCGAGCAAAGTGGTATTAGGTCTTTCTGTTAAATTCTCAGTAGCAGCCGGGTTTCATCTGCAATTTTCAATCATAACAATAGGCTCGCCCACTATGTGTGGATGTTTGTTACCCTTTCACGCAAAAATCGCTCAACGGATTTGGATACAGATAGTTTATTATATGGATTAAGGCTACTTTTTGTCTATATACCATGCAGCCGCACGTGGAAACCATGTGGACTTTCTATACATGTAAAATATGTTTTTAATGTCATCCTATTAATAGATAACTAAAACTAAACTCATCCCATTTACTTTTTGACTGGCTACGTAAAACGAGCATAGTTAACGTGGTTGACTAATCGTAGACATATGCGATATAAACAATAACGTCTTCGATAATTATACGATTGCTTATAAGTCTGTGGAGCCTCATAATGACGCTTCGCGCACATGGAATTAATAACCTAAAATTTTTACGGTTACAGCTACATATCGCAGATACTTTATAAATCTGTGTAATTATAAATTAAATTTGAAACTCATTTCCTAGATGAATAAAATACAATTATGGATACAATTGATTAAACACGAACGGATTCGTACAAATCATTAAAATACACTAAATACTTTTTGGTTTTCCCCAATCAAGCATTAAAATAAAACAATATAAATTCAATTACTGACACATTAATGTTCGTCAGTGTCTCATTTCGATGTTCGATGCAATTAATTATAGTAATGATATTGGAATTTGAGTACATGGCATCCTACGTGTAATTATTATTTGATGGAAGAATTCTTATCATTCGTGTGCGTTGGCTTGTTTCAATATTTATTGATTTTAGTAGTTTCTAGACGACGGAGTTTGATGTTTGCCAACACAGACTAGACCAGCGCAGAGGACTAACGTTAGAGGGGCAGCGTAAAAGAAGAATGGATGTCAGCAATAGCTGACACCCGTGCAAGCATCCGAACTCCGGAGCTGCTACTGAGAAATTTATAGAAAAACCCCTTAACACTGCAAGACTAGGAAATCGAACCCGTTTTGGTCTCAAGCAAGTCGAGTTGATGAGGCAGCATTACATCTTACCTTACTGCTGTTATAAATAAGATGGTTTATGTAGATGTGGGGTTGTTTGTTTCAATTGTACGCAAAAACTACTGAACGGATATTGATAAAATTCTACCTCAAATACCTACATCAGAGTAACAAGCAGGCTTTTGACGTGATAACGTCTTATATAGACTATAACCTAAACCCTCTCAAAAGAGAGGAGACCCGGCAGTGGGACAATAATGAACGCTGGCTGCTCGCACGAAAAATTCCGCCCGAGCCGAGCGTGCAAGTGAGAGCGCGGGACAAGCGATAGGGAGGCACGATCGGCCTAAGCGTTCGGCTTTTTATCACGTAATCGTATCGTCCGTAAACTGACACAACGGGCAGCCGTTTTTTTGTATCAATAGGTAGGTATACCTACCACGTGAGCGATACTTTAAAAAGCCACGATTACATATTATAATTGTCATTTTAATAGTACTTCCCTTACAGAAAACAATACCATGATTGCTTAACCGCGATAGTCCATAATTATACGTAGTTGCGGCCGCAACAATACGAGTCATTATGTAGAGTTTGTATCAATTAATAAACAATATCCACCGTTGTTGAATAAACTGTCAACGGTGTCGTAAATCAGTTTCAGTTAGCATGTGCCGCCCCGAGTGTGGACTGCTCGATAAGCTGTACCTAGACATAGACTGACGAGACGAATTGCTACCGGTCCATCGTAAAGCCACCAATCTAACTAGAGCCCTCTCGTATGCCTCAACTTTGATACCAATTAAATGAAAGCCATCGAGAAAGCCAGCTTCATTGAGTCTGAGAGGTCTAATTTTACTGGACACTTCTACGAATACACACACGTTTATTTGTCCAGGTATAAGGACGCCATTTAAATGTTTACCTTCTATCTATGCAAAGCTATTGAGAATTGCGATTTGCGAATTAATCCAATTTGAATAAGGAAATAGTAGTATTACGTATGTATTGTGAAATAATTGAAAATGGACTTTAAGGAACATTCGACTTTTTACCTTTGGCAGGTCTTATAAATATCTAGTCATCTAGTCCCGAGCTAAGCAACGGGGCTTGTGTTACGGATACTAGATGGTTGAAACATAACGTATTATATAGTTTTAACTTTTTTGTAAATACATTATGTACAACACATACAAATTATACATAGAAACGACTCAGTTCAAATGTCCATGCTCATGACACAAAACTTTTGCCGCTACCGAGATTTGAACTCAGGACTCTTACCACAGAAGACAGTCATTAATACCGCTACACTAATCGGGTCGTCAAAGGATGTAAGATTAACTTGTTCTGTAGTTTTATTCTGTTTATTCTGTATTTCTAATTAATTCTGTAATTTGTTGCCTTTTTATTATTCTTATTTAACTCAAACAATTATGAAAAGAACCGTGCAACTAGAACACGGTTCCAAAAACTTGATCTAACGGAGACGAACCCCGCAATTATATTTAATAAGAAGTCATAGCAGTATTTCATTCGGTCTATAAGTATGTTTTGATCAGTTATTTTAAGAATAGGTACCTATTGCACTAATTAGTAATACAATTATACTCGCAGTTCGCTAACTTCAAAGAGTACCTATGTATATATAAAAACTTTTGTGAAGCTTGTTCTAAACTCGACACGAAATATTCTGCAACGCGTTGTTAGCGCAAAGCCAGAAACATAATCTCGCACCAGAGAATGAAATGCATACGAGATACATACAACTACGTAGCTCGTATCTGATGCAGAAATCTGGCGGCAGTGTTTATACGACGACATCTTCCAAACAAAAGTTTTTACATTATATATTTTTCATCGTTTTTTATTAACCGACTTCATTTTAAAAATGTTTTACTCAACTTTCTTACGAGTTAAACCTTGGTTCAACTCATTACATTGTAGAACATATTGCGTCTTGAGTTCGATTCCCAGGTCAAACAAAGTATTATTGAGTTTTTCTATGAAACTGTCAGTAACATTTCGGGGTTTCGATTTGTGCTCGGTTGATGGCAATAGGCTCGCACTCTGTTACATGGGACCTAAAACATAACGGCGAAATGTGGGTGTACATAAGTACACCTCTGCCGAACCCTTCAGGGACGAAAAGCGTAATGATATGTTCTGTTTCAACTCGTAGTGCAGAACCGCTCAATTAACCGCTAATTGCACAGCTATAGTGCACTAATTATATCATCAATTCAATCAATTTAGTCGACTTCGTTGCTATTTTTCTTAGAACCGCTTTTAGATTCCCAATTAATTGTAAAATATTTATTGGATTATTAAGTGTGTGCTTGCTAACGTGTTAATCAAACACAAGTTGGTCGTATAAGTGTTTTAAAATATCACGTGATTATCTATCAGTACCTACAAATCTTAGGGTCTCTAATCTTTGATGTTTTTTATCGTTGACTTGAATTTGCTTGGTCCTTACCTTGCCTAGTATATAGCCAATAGGCTGTCACAGTAGTAGCAACACAGTAAAATTGTTTCAAGGACTTACCAACTATGTGTTAGGTACATATCTACTTACCTGACTTGCAGAGTACATATTGCATCATAAGTAATTACATTATGTTATATAATAATATTGATTCTGGATACGTAGACACTGATTGCCATATAATATTGAGTGGCAACATCATCCCCATCATAGTATCGCGTATCATCGTTGAACACTGCCGCTTGCTTGCGCCGTGTCACCGCCTGACGTTGACGAACATTTCACATATATAATCGCCCGCCTGCACTAACTATACTCGCCAGTTTTAACGTCAGTCGTAGTGTATAATGGCGTGGACACTCGGATTTAACTTAGATGTACACTTATATATCCTTTTCATGCCATAAATTGTGTTGTTTTTCGAATTTAGTTTGTATATACCTACCTAATGTTATAGTATAATTACTTTCCAATTTACCAAAACTTGCATCTTTATTTGATATTTTGTATATTTAGAACTTTATTCTCGTAAGATTTATTTATTAAACAATAATAATAATCTTAGTACCAAAACATATTCTCCGTGTAGTACCTAGTACTAGAGCCATATAAAATCACAACTTGTAAGTTGAGCAGAAACTCAGAACTTGCGTGAAATTAATTACAAAATATGTAGGTATATTATTATCAAGTAAACGCAAGCAGACGCTGAAGTACTTCCGTACATCCATACAAGTACAGAGTTTTACGGAGAACATTCAATTCGAAAAGGGATTTGCATTTATGGATTTATACTATAGGCTGTTTAGCACAATCAAATCACGATCCTTTTAAGCTCAATCAATATACACATATTACATACAATCAAAACTACGTGTTCACAATAAAATACTAGCTCGCGAGAACACAATGAAAACATCGAATCGCCGAGGCTCGCCTCTTGTCACGCGTGTAGATACAAATGGTCTGATTTATCTGCGATGCATGTCCGGCACTGTTGTTTTATAGCTTCATCATTGTACTCCAGAGTCCACTGCAGTCATCCGATGACGACACGCGCGCTGAACACAAGCCTTTAAAATATTTGCAAATAATAACACCGTGGGAAAACTGTTAAAAATTTACGCTGATACAATTCACAGTTTTTATGAAAATAATAAGTATATGTATTGTTCTTGAGCACTGCGTTACGTTTATATAATTGTTATAATCCGTATTTACTTAGATGAGAATACACATATTATTTCACTGTTAAAGATAACAATTAATCTTTTTTCAGTGTATTTTAGATGAATACAAAATATAAAACCTTTTTGTATATTTATGAAACGTAGCACCAATTATTACCCACGTTTAAGATTATATGCATAACACAAATTTTCACAATTCAACAATACGAAACAAAGTTTGAGTTTGGAGCATATGTTCTCGACAGATATCTATGGCACATCGGTTGCATTTACGGCGTCCCGAAGACATTACAAAAGCCATTCCCTTATCTAATGTTCTCTTTGGATTTATTTAACTTTTCCACGCCTTCACATCTTGAAAATCGTTCGATAAAGATGTCAACAAGAAAAGGTCACAAAGTCTGCGGGGACACTCCGAAACCTCGTGTTTTTATTGTCAAGTTTATGTTAACACGTTTTTCATATTGGGTATCTTTTTTTTACGCTCCATATTTCACACTTATGGCTAATTTCTCACTTTTCGTATTTTATTGAGCGTTAATGATAAATCTAATTAATTCTTAGAGCTCGACGACGTCAGATAAAAGCTGGTTAACTCGTAGCTTATGTTTCAATCGGATTGGATATGGTTAATCCGCAACACACACAATTCAACATCATCACTGAATGAGATCGATCGATAGCTCTATGAACAGTGCCTACTGTACTAAACTATCATGCACTTTTAATTATGTATACAGAATATGACCTATTAATACTACAGGATCATATATTTTTCTGTACTGATATTTATACAAGGTTATAAACCTATGCTTATTTACTACTCATATATGTATATGATGAAATGACTAGCAAATAAGCATAATAACAACAAAACCTGCGAATAAAATGTACCACTTGAAATAAATGGAGTAATCGCTACATCCCCTGAGATACAGACATAACAATAATAATATGCGTAATAGCGATGCTTAACGGTTAAGGAAAAGTAATTCTAGTTCACCCTTTAACAGCTTTGGT
Organism: Craniophora ligustri; assembly: GCA_905163465.1. Classification (NCBI taxonomy): domain Eukaryota; kingdom Metazoa; phylum Arthropoda; class Insecta; order Lepidoptera; family Noctuidae; genus Craniophora; species Craniophora ligustri. The sequence goes on along the minus strand of LR990965.1, from coordinate 6,770,471 downwards.
AAAAACGACTAATCCAAGGAGTCCAGTTGATTAACATAAGAAAAAAATGGACGATTGAGCAGTTCAAGAAAGAATAAAAATTTGTTGGGCTATAAATTAACCGGGCCCCGAGGGCAAGCCTCGCAATCTGCATTAGTCGAGACGCACTTCTCTCTGGCGATTAAATGAAATTTCACGGCCGGTTGCCTACGGAAACTCACTGGACAAAGGTCTGGGATATTTAAATTGAATGCTTTTAATCCGGCAAACTCCCCCACTTTTTCTTAAGATAGGATTTTGCTTTAGCACGCGGCGTCTTCGAATTCAGTGTTTTTTTAAACAACGTCCTCTTTTAGAATTTGTCGTATATGTGTCGCTATTAAAAAACAATCATTAACGTAACCCAAAATTACATATGCATTAACAGCTTGTCGTTATTTAGGTAACGACTACTTAACATACGCCTTGATAAAGTGACTTAAATTGATCTGAAGTTGATAAGAAGTTATTTTATTTTTTATTTACTTTATAAATAACCAACATATTATGTAAAAAAAGTTACCATTTTTAACTTCAGGCTGACAACGAGTCTGGGGAATTATTAAAGGAAATACTACAAAAGCTCTAAGAAATAAATGTCAAAAATCTTATAATATAGTATGATAAACAAAAATAATAAGTAAAAATTTTTTTAACGAATGAATTACATATTTCTCGATAATTTTACAGTATTTTTCAGTAAAGATGCTGCCACACTGCAGTTTAAAAATGTTTGCAAAGGTTAGTAAACATTTGTTAAGAAACATACACTAAGTGTTAGAAAATGTTTCATGTTAGGTAATGTTGTAGTTGTTAGTTAACAAATTGTAACGAAATACAATAATTGTTATCACTTGTTTGCAAAATTTATATTCTGGCCACAGCAGGGTCAATCCAAACTGCGAACGAGCGGAGTTTTCAAATGTTATATATGTGTGTACCTAAACATTTTCCATCGGTGTAGGAGCACTTAAAATATTTACCAATTCCTAATAGAATATAACAATTCCTAACATTTGTTTGTAAATGTTTAAACAGCAGTGTAACAGCACCTTTACTTGTTGCAAAAACTACCTAATACAATAAATTTTGATATTTCATTTCCACTGTGCGTTTGTATTCTCATTATTGAGATAAAATTATACTACTTTTTCGTACAGGAAATGTAAAGAAATTCTTATTTCAATTCATTCCACAAAAACAGTTGTTAGTACGTACGTAATACCTACTTAAAATATCGCCAATAACTTCTTTCCTAAATTGTCATAATTGTTTAATAATTATAATCTGCCATTATAATTATCAAACAATTATGATTACTACACGTCATATTATAGATTTCTTAAAAGCTCCTTCTCGATAAACGTATCGCAATCGGAAGCACCGGTAAAGTATCCCCTTCCGCACTAATCGAGCAATTTCTCCCATGTTATTAAAGGAAAATGGGAATGTTCGCAGGCCGTTGCGTTCTCAGAACGAGTTTCTTATAGACGGTATTGAATTTTTAAACAAATTTTTCGACCCGCCGCCCAGGCCCTGGAACCCACTTTATGTTATAGGATTAGAACGTTATTACACCATTAAACCTTCATCAATATTTTTTTCCATATTTTATAAGCTAGATTATAATTCCTTAATTTTCAGGGTTCGGTAGTCATCAAGAAACCTTTACAGTTTAACCGCTCTGTACCTTCGGCTGTCAGTCTACCCGCGGTTTAGCTCAGTCACTCTCTAATACTAAATACTAGCGGTATGTATGAACCGACCAACTGATAGCTCCTGTTCACAAGCGTGTGTTCGTCGTTCTACTGAACAATGGTGTCCCGAATAAAAATTAAACACAACTTCAGCAGGACATTTAGTGAGCATGTCAAGCTCATTGTTGTCGGTAGGCATTTATACACTGTCGATTTAGTAAATGCCACATCAATGCGGCCATCGTCTCACCTTTAACCGACTTCATTTACAAGTTATTTTTCATACGCAGTAAGTATATAAGTAGTTAGTCGTTATTGAAATAATAGTTAAAGAAATTTCAGTTTAAAACATGTCAATCTTAATATCATATTGTATTCAAAAGAAATATAATACTGAAGTAAATAAAAGAAAGATATTCGTCAAAATGTAAACAGGTAAGTCCCGTACTAATTATCTTAACAACATAATTATACTAGGTACTTTATTCCTGAGGTAAAATATTTCAATTGAGATCTTTTAATTAATCTTTACAATCAAATAATCTTATTTACAAAAGAAAACAATTAACTTGAACAGTTTAATTGGATTAAAGAGAACCGCAAAGACAAAGATTAGAAGCATTAGAGACGTTTAAAAAATACTACACAAAACATATTTCCCAAGGGTAACGTTAACGTTCCGGTGCCGGCGTAGGCCATTCGACCGAATCTCCAGAAATTAAAGCAGGGAAAAAAGTCAATAAATCCAAGAAGCAAGCTGTAACAGATAACGAATGTCTCCAAAAGAGACACGATACCGCTGCCACGGCAGAAAAATCGCGCGGCCTCGACTCGCCTCGCCTCGCCTCCCGCGTGCTAATGTGACAGTAAGTCCTTTTACGACTCGAAAGGGTAAACAAAACAACCGTAAACATTTGGATATCATTTTAACTTGCTTTTAAATTTTAATTACTTACGGCTACTTACGGAATCTTTTTAAGTAGATTCTAAAGTGGCTAGGGTTTCAGCTGGTTATTATTTTCATTTGTAGTTATTTATTCATTTAATTTTTTTATCCATAGTATGTAAAGTCCCCCAACATTTACACAAAGTTGTACGTTTCAAGTTACCAAACAAAAAAATCAGCCGTTAGGAACCACGACGCCATGGACACACAGATACACAATTATACACTTTAAACTTTTAACACCCTTTCTTTTTTGACATTGGAAGTTGAAAAATATACTATTGTAGCTATTGCTAATACATTCCAATAGCGTCAAAAATGGAACAAAATAATGCGGGAAACCTGTAAGGTGAATTAGGAATTTTAGGAATTGGAACAACTTCCGATACAAACAAGTGAATAACTATTTTGATCTAAATTGCTGTTTCCGAATCATTGTGTGCGGAAATCGTATATCTTTTGAAGGTGGTGGCTGCCCCAGGCCCCTGCTAGATAAATGCTGCAGTAAATATCCTTACATTCGTTTTTACTGACGTTATTTTCACCAGTTTAAAGAACACTATTTACGATACATCATTGTAAAAAGATTGGGTCCTTGGTATATGATGAAAATCTAGACTGACGAACTTATGAAACTGCTTATGGTCGGTAACATTTTAATTACGTTGTATGCAATAATCGCCAATGAGCACTTTTAGTAATAGCAAGAATTAGAATAATATAATTTAGAATAATATTAGAATTTAGAATAATAGAATTTAACTGACAAGATCAAATCAAAGAAAATATGTACAGGTTATACCTGTTTGGATTAAAATGGTGGTTTCAGAGCAGAACTATACCTATATGACATAACTGAACCTACAATAGGTACCAACCTATATTTAAAATTGACAGTTACGTTGTATCAATGATAGTTGTTGTAGGTGTAATCTTCATCTTGAGAAGGTTCCTTAATTATAATTTTAAGAGGGAAAGTTGCAGTATACCGTCTGTCCGCATGATGCCGAACGCACCGCGCAATCTACTACTGAAAGTTGGTCAACTAATCCAAGTTTTCCTTTACTGGCTAATGAGACGAGTTTGATTCGAATTCCCGCCGCGCTGGGAAATAGCCAACCTCTTTGAATAGCTCCTGGCTAGCGACCACTTCTTATATAAACTAGTGAGAATAATATTCTTTTTTGTTAAAAAAATAATACAGCTTATATTATTTAACTCTTCAGTTCTTAATGTACCAGGGATTTAGAACACCAGGCAACCAAATTGGAATTGGAAAATTTGGTTATTTAAAATATCATAAAAGACGGTCTAAAAAATCTTTATGAGTTATATCAAGCTGAGGTCTTTTAATTATAATAAATATATATATAACGGGCAAGTTTCTCCTAACATAATTATTAATCGATACCGTAATACAAAAACAACTAAAACATCTGTCATTGCCGACTTAACTTAAGTAGATATACCTAGAACCCTATAAGTAAACATAAAGATTTCCTAAGATGAAACAGAGATTCTCGCCAGGCTTATTGGACTGCTCGTACATAAACAAAGCGTCTGGCCTCCGTAATGGAAATTACATACCCCCGACGTCGGAAATCAAATTGACAGAAGAGGTTAAACAAACGATGCGGTCAGAGAGCCGAGACCGTAGTCCGTCGAATATTAATCGCTCAGTAAATGCGCTTTTATTTGTTTTTCCCTCAGCTCGTTGTGCTGGCAGCGTGAATAAGTGACAATCCCAACTGATCCGAGAACAACTTAATTACGAGTCACCACCTATTTTATACGCACTAATGATATATAACAGTAAACGGTATAAGGTTATATATATATATATATAGCCTTATACCGTAACGACATTTTAATAGAAAACCATTTAACTAAAAAACTATATTTATATCCATTAGCTTAACAAATCGACCGACTATTTTATGAACGCTCTGTTCTGTAGTATCTATGGCAGATATTACAGTAGGAATCCTAATGTTGGGAATGTTCTAAGAAAGGTATTATTTTAACGAATTTATTAAGAACACAATAGTTAATTTAAAAACAAAACCGCTGTATTTAGTACCTAATAGCTGTCATCGTCACCACTTATAATACTTCCACCCATATTGGAAGAATAAGATGCACTTTCACTATCGAGGCATGACGGAATAAAGGATTTCTCAACAACATTTTCCCGTAAAAACTTCCTGCAATAAGGAACCAGCTGGAACAAAAAGGAACATTTAAGTAATACCTATCATCATGAGGAGGATGTCCACTGCTGGACATAAGGCTCCCCCAAAGATTTCCACAACGACTGGTCTTGGGCCACCCGCATCCAGCGGGTTCCAGTGACCTTTACCAGGTCGTCGGTCCACCTTGCCGGAGGCCTACCCACGCTGCGCCTTCCAGTTCGCGGTCGCCACTCGAGAACCTTCAAGCCCAAACGGCCATCCGTTCTTCGAGCTATGTGCCCTGCCTACTGCCACTTGAGTTTGGCGATTCTTCGAGCTATGTCAGTGACCCGGGTTCTTCTACGGATCTCCTCGTTTCTGATTCGATCACGTAGTGAAAGCCCCTAACATAGCCCTCTCCATCGCTATCTGAATGACTGTGAGCTTTCTTATAAGGCCCACTGTAAGCGGCCACGTCTCGGTGCCGTAAATCATTACTGGCAACACACACTGGTCAAAGACTTTCCGTCTTGAGACACGGCGCTATCTGGGACGAAAAGATTTGGCATAGCTTTCCGAACGCTGCCCAGCCGAGTTGGATTCGACAATTGACCTCTTTCTCTAAGTTGGACTTACCTAACCGGATATTTTGTCCAAGGTAAACATAAAGTATTACCTATACTGATTCGCAAATATTAGCGATTGAAATAAAACTATCGTGGTCACAAACAGACTCTGACCATCGATTTCTGCACGGCTTTTAAAAAAATAATATTTACGGCATTTCAAGACTTCAAGTTGCCCAACCGTATCAAACTGCACCTATGTATATTTAACTAGGTATATTTTCACATTATACTAACTCTTCGATGATGCTCTTTAGCTTCTACGTTAATTCTCTTAATTTCTTGTCTCAAATGACTTGTCTCTTCAAAACGTGTGTTAACAGACCACGAATCCTTAGTGATAATCAATGGTAAAACATAGGGGATGCCTGGAATATCAATAAAATAAAAATAAGGGGAAAAAATACTCAACGATAATCAACAGGTAAAAGAAAAATACCTAGTCTCATAATAAAGAACTGTGTCAAAGCCCTACTAAATATACATATTTTATTTATTTTATCTTACCTTTTATAGTTCCTAGAGAACCATCACTAATGACACCTAAACTAATAATTGAATCTTTTTTGTCCTCAGTAATACGTGACCTCCAAATGCTACGCAAAGTTTTAGCCATTTCTGATGCTTTAGATATGCAGCCATAGGGGTTATTTGATGAATGCACGACCATCTTGTAAAAAACCCAAATAGTTATTAAAAAAAACAGGGCACATCTGAAAAATCTTAATTTTTTGTTGATAATGGTAGTATGTAGTTACAACTATTATGTCTGTAGAGTTAGCTTAAATTCGCTTTTACTGTTACCATTTAACAGGGTCTGTCACTAATAAAAATAGAGGCAAACATTGTTAGAACATTATACACATTAAGTATCTCTGTCAATAAAATATATTGTTAAGTCCTTGAAGGTAACGCCCTGAAAGGCCGTGAAGACATTATGCGATTAAGTTTAAATCGACTTAGGAATATTGAATATATTAAATAATGTACCCTTTCTATAAATTCTCTTTTCATCCAAGACTCATTGAATTGTATATGCTCTAAATTAAGTGACGCCAACATATCAGGCCCTACCGCATCCCAGTCACATTTAGACTTCTTTACTACTTTGTCGTGCTTTATGTAGGGCCTTTCAACTTCCGCGTGAAACACTAGATCATTTGCAGCCCAAACATAAACATCATTAAGCTGGGTACATTGCACCTTAAATATAATAATTAAGGAATGTTTGTTAATCATCATACATGTTAATGAAAATGTCAAAATAACCTTTATATACCTACTTATACGTAAAAGTAATTTTAACATTTTTAAATGTAACTACATATATTATGTAGAGGTAATCTAACATTTGTAAGAACCTAATAGGTAGGGAACCTATACAAAATAATATTATGGATTGGATTGGAATTCGCGACGACTCGAAGTGGATCTTGGCCTCCGACATTAAAGTGCACCATTTCTTCCTGTCTTGTACCAGGTCTGACCAATCGAGCACCCCCATCTCTTTTAGGTCTTGTCTCGTAGCGTAGGTATTTGCCGCCCGGGGCCGTCTGGAAATTTACCGCCCCCTTTTCTAGTAGTATAAAAACGACGTGGCACTTCATGCCGCGCCCTTTCATATGCCACCCGGGGCCATGGCCCCCTTTGCCCCCCACGCTACGCTACTGCCTATACAAATACAATATAATTAAATTAATTTAATAATACCTTAATATAGTCGCTTAGAACAATTTTTGCAATGCTTATGAGAGGCGTAGCGCAATACAACATTTTCGGCGGTAAAGTTTTCGCTATTGTCATCAATACGTCAATGACTAACAAACCATCACCGACAATAATAGGAGTATGCTTCTCTCGTTTCTTATCCAGTTTTTTCCTATTATTCTTACTACTCTTTTCTGGTTCTTCAACCATTGGTGGCGGTTTCCCTAAATTAGCTGCTAGTTTTATAATTAAATAGAAAGTATCAAACTGTTCATGAGAATCCATGTAGTCGAAATCGAGGGAATTCGGATTTTTAAAATTCGTCATGATGCAAAATACGTCCGCATCTGTAATACTGAAATATGTGCCAAAAGATAGAAACTAGGTTCAATATACATTAAGTATTAAGTAACTCTGTATTAAGTTAGGAACCTACCTCGGTAAATCTGACGTGACTGTTATTGTATTATAACAAGGGAATGCACACGAAGTCAATTCGTGAACTAATTCTTGTGCTCTATGTATTTCATTAACATAAACTAATAGTATCAAGTCGATCAATTGATTCTTTCCAAACACTATTCCAGACAACATTTTAGTCATAGTTAACTGTGTCGCTGCTAAGAGTGGGTTTACTACCAAAACTTTTAGAGGAGGAATAACTACGCTAGTCTGAAAATTCATGTCTCTTGTAAGGCAAACTTTAGAACTATTTAATCTCGTGAATCTTATAAAATCAAAAATATGATTAGGTAGTTGACATTGACGTGTTTGATGACAAATAATCCACAAAATGATCTATTGGCACTAATTATTATAGAAAACCTCATTGTTGTTATACGGAATTACTAAATTCTTGATGTAATGGACAATCACTCCCATATGAGTAGAAAGTTCACTGCAACTTTCTACTCATATGTACTAAAGTGTCTTTGTAGCTCCAACTCATTTACCTAAAGGTTAGAATGCTACCGATAATCACATTATCGTAAAGATGATCTATATCTCCAAAGGGGTTCAGCTTTATGACCTTCATTTTTCTGTCTGCGTAGAACCTGATACTCTGTCTCGAGCCTACCCCTCTCAAAATTTCCAGCCCTCTCTTCAAGGAGTTGAAAGTTCATACTTCTTTAAAAAGTTACTAAGATCATTTTGCAATTACTTAGAGCTTAAGAAAGTGATTTCAAAGTTTAATTTACAATTGACTTGAGTCTTAGGATCATTATCAACGATTTTTATTTGTTTTACGTATCTATTCATCATACTGCCTGATAAAATTAGAGTGAATTCAAAACATAATATTTTGCGCATTTATTTTTTCTTTCTATGAAATATTTGTTTAGTACATATTACATCAGATTTTTTTATACCGGCCCGCAGTACATCAATATCCGTGTGATAAGTTGAATTATTTTTTCAAAATTATAATTTGTATAGGAAAGTTTTATAAAGCTAAAAGGAGTTCGGGTTTAAACTTGACCCGGTAGGTTTTTCGACTTATACAATCATAGAGTTAAGAGGTCTTATCCATTACGTCCCGTGATTACAACAACTGAATTTAAACAGACAATCCCAGGATTTTGTCTCTGATTTCAACTTATACGTCTCGACTCTAAAAATCACAAAACGACGCCTTTTACCATCGAACCGAAAGATTCGGACTGAAAACATAGAGTTGTGGCAATGAATATTAATTTGTTTTATTTTTAATTACTACATTTCTGTATAGCGTCTTTGCGTATAGCTCTATCGTTATCATCATCAACTCATTATTGTCCCACTGCTGGTTACGGGTCTCCTCTCAGTTGATAGGGATTTGGCTATAGTCCACCACGCTAGGCTACTGCGGGTTAGTAGACTTCACATGCTATCGAGAAAATCTCTCAAGCATGCATCCTCACAATGTTTTCCTTCACTGTTTGAGCATGTGATAAATACATACATAACTTCCGTAAAGTCGGTGCGTGCCCGGGTTTGAACTCGAGACCTTTGACATGTCAGTCCACTGGTCACACCACTAGGCCGCCACAGCTCTTAAATTACCTTAGTGGTAATTTATATGCCCGTACATAGTATTAACGTAGTATAGGATGGCTGGCCAGGTGGAGAGACGGTTTGTGAAAGGCAGCTGGGAGCGACTGAAAGTGAAGAATCAAGAAGAAGCGGGGAGGCCTACGTCCAACAGTGGACGAATATAGGCTGATGGTGATGATGATGACATATTATAGTAAATAAAACTGGGTAGTGGACTTCTGAAGGGTGAGGTATTTTGGAATAATCCAGTGACTTTCTATTATTGACACTAAAATGCTCATTCAAATAAGTCTTCCTAATAAAGCAACTTTGCTTTTGAATTCTTCAACATGTTTGTGTACATCCTTCGTCTGTCCCTCTGCCATTTAATAATAATAATAATGTTCTTTATTAACTGCAAGTAATACAAATTCTTTACAAAAAAAGGAACTGGTGTTTCCAAGACTTTCTGCACTAGGCTGGGCCTGTCCTGCAGAAAGCTTTAATTTGAGATTCTAATACAATGTGTCAGAGTTGATAGTTACAATAAAAGAAATTACAATATATTTTTGCTACAATTAATGAACTAAAATAAAATAAAATTAAGAATTTTAAATATAAGTAAACTTATTATAAAAATAAGTATCTTAAATAAACAGTATTTTATTTTATTTTATTTTTTAAATTTAATTACAGTATGTGTTTTAAAAAGTCCTCTGATTCTTCATACGTCCAGGTTAGTAAATTTCTAGTTATTTTAGTGTTTGCTTCACGAATTGTAAAACTTTTGAGATTGCATATTTTATTGATATTATTATAAACAAGAGTTTTCATATAAATACAAAATCTTTTAGCAAACTCTGTTTTAACAGGAATGATGGGTAGTTTAAAGATGCGTTTTCCGGCTAATTCAGTGTAGTCATCAGAGTTAAGCACTTCTTTATGAGTAAGTAGAGCTATTTTTAATATGTACAGCCTTCTGACACTAAGGACTTTGGTTTCTGAAAAAAGGAGGATAGTTGGAAATCGTAAAGGTTTTTTTATCATTGTCTTAAGGACACCGCGTTGTGACCTTTCTAGACTCAAAAGATGAGTGGTAGCGGTACCACCCCAAGCTAGGATGCAATAAGTAAGGATGGTCTGACAAAGGGTAAGGTATACGGTCTTTAGCAGACTAATTGGAGCTACATCTCGCAATTGCTTCATCACATAAATTATTTTTCGGACCCTGGCTGATGTAGAAACAATGTGATCTCTAAAAGTGAGTTTTTCATCCACAATAACACCTAGATATTACATGTACAGTTTATGTGGAAATCAGTGTTAGAAGTCGTAGAACAGGTGTGTATCTTAACTTTAAGATATGTTGGTGGAGTTGATGCAGCAGTTTTATGGAAGCATATGTAGTTAGTCTTTGCAGTATTTAAAGTTAAAAGGTTTCTGTTTAACCAATCAACGACAATGCGAAGACCAGATAACTGCAAAACCACTCAAGACATATACCACGAATCCCAATAACCTCAAGCTTTCTAATAAGTATAGGAATTGAGACTGTATCAAATGCTTTCGCTAGGTCGAGGAAAACACCGATACATGATAAACCCTGATCGAGATGTTTTGAAATTAAGTTGGTTAATAGTGATACAGCATGTTCCGTGGATCGGCCCTGACGAAAGCCAAATTGTTGATTGGATAATATTTTGTTTGATTCTAAAAAACTAACTAGCTGTTTATTAATAATTTTTTCAAGCATTTTAGAAAAAGTGCTCAGAAGAGATATTGGCCTGAAGTTATTAGGATCATTAGTGATACCACCTTTATGTATAGGAAATATTACAGCAACTTTCCAGACATCTGGAAAAGATCCTGTACAAATACTTAAATTGAAAATATGGGTTAATGGTTCGATTATCTCGTTTCTAATATGTTTCACAAGTCGATTAGTTATTCCATCCAGCCCTGGAGCGCAATTGTCTTTTAATTTAAGAATGAGCATTTCAACTTCGGTTGTACTTGTAGGGTGTAGAAATAAAGAATTAAGAGGAGAGACAGGTATCTTGACTTTTAAAGCTAGAGAGTCTTGAGTTGCATTTAAGTGGGTTAATATTTGGTTAGCAAGGCGGTGGCCTACATTAGAAAAGAATTGATTGCAGAAGTTTAAGGACTCGATTTCATTATTTTTAATGTCACAAAGACTGTGTGTTTTATTTTTATCGGGGACAAAGCTGGAAATTCGTTTAATACTATTCCAAAGTTTGTTTGGGTCTTTTTTGTTGTTTTCCAGTTCATCTTTATCATGTTGTGATTTTAATTTACGTAGGAGATTATGAAAAAAGTTTCTGTACCGCTTGTAAATGAGACTTTTTATAGGATCATCTGAATTTCGTGCTTCTTGGTGCAGCTTGTCTCTATGCTTTGAACATTTGATCAATCCTGGAGTCATCCACGGTTCGAGAGTGAATTTTGATCGGCTTATACGTACATATTTTGAATAATTTTTTTAATTCCGTATTTACCTACGTATTTATGTATTTTTGTATTTATTTATTTGTAGGTGTATCTTAGGCTATACGCGCTGACTTGCACGTAGACTATAGGACCTGCGCGCAAATTACATAAGACCATTTTTCACGGATACTGATGTAAGATTTTTTTTTATTGTGTGATCAAGCTGTTGATCGTCGAAATTATGCAATTTCTGATTTTAGTAACGAGTGCAGAATGCCGAATAGGTATGATTTCAATGTGACATTGACTCTTTGACAGTGATATCTGACATAACATTGACGCGTATACTTTGGTTGTATTCATTCCTATTGTGCTCGAAATGTTTAGGAAAATAATATTTTTTTATTAAATCATGGCTTCCTCTAAGGAAAAGGATGCTGAAGTTTCACCAGCAACATCGTCATCCTCAGTGAAATCTCAATTCTTCGAAAGATCTCCATCCGTTTCATCATCTAAAGAGGACAAATGGCCGGAACTTTTGTTATCCAGGCCATACAAATCCTACTACTACAGCTCGAAGAGTAAGTACTGCTTTTATTTATATATTACTTTAATTATTTCACTCGTATATTCCTAAGAAAACGCGTAATGTTAAAATAATTATTATAAATACAACAAAAAAACTTTCAAACAACTAACTGACTCAGTAACTTGTTTATATTATTGTAGTTTTTGCTTCCCTTCAAGTAGGTATTTCATATTACTACTAACTTTAAAGAAAAGATTAATTTAGAATAGCGTACCTTAATATAGGCTACCCTTATATTACATATAAAATATAAAAAACAAATATAGGTATCCAGATACCTATAATTGTTTTGTTGTTATTCTTTTTTGGTATAAACTCATGAAGTGAAATTGTTGCAATGCTAAATCAAGTGCCAAGTAAAGACTGGTTTATTCTCTCGGTAATTCCTATCACATTCCTTATGTCTCCTTAACATACATAAATAATCTCTTTTTTAATAATCTCATGTGATATATTCGAGTTTATAGAACTTAGTTAAATAATACTATGACTAGTTATAAAATTGTGCTAATTTTAACATGCATTTTTTTATAATTAACATTTATGTAGAGAAAGAATTGACTTCAAGTCAATTTATATGATATTATTTCTCTAATAATTCAGTACTTGAACCCATCAAGATTTAAACATCTGATTAATGTTTAAAAATATAAGATGTTGCAAGTTGAACAGTTGCTGACCCTGTACTAACCATCTAAGTTCTTAAAATAAGGTAGTAACAGCATATGGAATTCTCAAGCTAACAAGCTCTGGTAACTATTGTTGTTTCACTTTGGTTGTAGTTCACCTTAACAGGGAAAAACTGCCTGACCTAGTAGATAGCTCAATTTGAGTAAAGAATTTCAATGGGTTCTATTCAACTATTTTAAGTTTATACATATAATAATATGAAGCAGGGACCCACCCTGACTTTGCATGGGTAGATAAATAGTATGATAAATTACCATTTCATATTAATACTTATTTTTATCTAGAGATAAAGAAAGGAAAACATTTTATTCCCTAAAATACAGATGAGATTAAAAAATATGAGACAAAAACAACACACAAAGAAATTCCTGGCACTAATTTGTGAATATGAGCTGAGTTCAAAACAAACAGTTGTTGTGGGCTCACTATAATAGTATAATATATGTGTTCTCTGAACTTATTTCTTTTTAAAATATTATACATATAATAAAAAAATACAATTAATTAATCTGCGCACAGAATTTATTAATTATTCTTTATAAATATTCAGTCATACCAGGTTTTTTGTTTATTTTCAATTAGGTTTTGCCCGCTTTGTCTGCATAAAATTAGTACTTTTAATTACTGCATTTTCATCTATCTGTTTATTTATTGCTTACCCTCTTTTAAGAAATTATAGATTCCGCATACAAATTTCAACCATCTTTAACTCCCTTTTAAAGAATAATTTCGAAAAAAACAATCCTATGTCCTCCTCCGAGATTATCTCCATACAAAATTTCATCCAGATAGACATACTTTCGCATTTATGATATTACTACTGATAATATGGAATTAGTATATTATTATAGAATGCATGTAACCATAAAACTTTTTAACAATCAATTAAACCACCGAAAAAACTAGATTAAATTTCTTACATTTCAATGAAATCTCCAGTAATAAACATTATAACGTAATTAATACGCTTGTTTGGCGCGACTCAGAATTACTTAGATATACTTACATTCGTTTAAGATTATAGTTATTAAGGTGAAATAACATAGTTTTATTACTTTTTGCTTTTCAGTATTTTCTGCGATTTAATTTTTTGTTAAAAAGTTTTAATTTATATTTTTTTGTGGTTATAATCTATTAATAATAATTTTAATAAAGCCTAATTTTTAAAAAATTACCCTTATTTTCCCTCCCTTAGGGTAGGATTTTTTTTTGACGACCCGTTTAGTTCAACGGTCGTTAAAGCTGCCTGCTGTGCTATGGGTCCTGGGTTCGAATCCCGGTAGGTACAAATGTTTGTGTGATGAGCATCAACATTTGTTTCCGAGTCATGGATGCATGTATTATATGTATGTATTTACTAAAATAAAAGTATATATGTAGTATACCAACCAACTAGTAACCGTAACACAAGCCTCGTTGCTTAGCACGGAACTAGATGGCGCTGTGTAATAATGTCCAGGAATATTTATTTATTATTTACTAGGGACTAGCTCGAATAATAACCTATCCAATAAAAAAAGAATGATTAAACTCAGATTACTCTGTAAAAAGTTATACGTGGTTATAGATTACAATTAGTATCATCAATAATCAATCATCCCCTATTTTCCTACCTTGGGTTGATCTTTGTTTTTCTAATTTAAATGGGACCAACTTCAGGGTATACTCTTTCCAATATAAAAAGAATTCTCAAAATCGGACTACTCTGTCAAAAGTTATGCGTGGTTACACATAAAAAAAAATATACGCGTCGACTTGAGAACCTCCTCCGTTTTTTGTTTCGTAGGTTGATTAATGTATCCATTGATAATTAGTTGCTAAACATCGTAAAGTGTTTTGAAATTGCCCTTTAACACACAGTTACATCTTCCCGCATTTCCTCTGCACTATTTGGTTACTTAACAGTTGACGTTTCGCCCGCCGCCGGTTTCTTTACGTCTGCGGCGTCGTGTTTCTGTTCCAAAAGGTTTCTTACTTTTGGAACAGATGGCGCTTGGTGCGCGCAGTATTGATTATTCCGACGTTGAAGGTAGGTAATACCGTTTGCCGGGAATCAATATATTCTCGACGCACTGGAAAAACCATTTGGCTCATACAGTTCGTGAAAACTTCCCGGTCCTAACGCTATCATCTAAAAGAAAGTTCATTTACTGAATAGCGGCCTAGACAAAGTACTCGGGTATTGCGGTTAAACAAGTGATTCGTTAAGCAATTGAAATTGACCTTCAAAGTTGCGCATCGTGTGAAATGAATATAAGGGGGTGATCAAAATTCACGTGACATTGTTGATTGTTTCGCTTGATAGTTTATTTGCTGATTATTATGCGTTCGCTTGCCGCGGTTCATGGGGTGGATCCCTTGCCTGAATTAGGCATTCCATCAGCCATTCAACATCAGGGTGACGGCAACCCAGACGGTGACATGGCCGGCGCACAAGATACTATCTACCTGTGTAATTTTCGCGTCTCCGTCGACGGCGAATGGCTCTGCCTAAAGGAACTGCATGATATGGAAATGCAAGATTCCTTTCATCGCCCATCTGCCAATCAAGGCACCATCACTTCACCTGAAGATCCCATGAATACTTTGATGGGTAATTTCATCCACTAAAATAACGCTGTATGTAAATTATAACGGCAACATAAACTCGGTATTATCATCTGTTGTAGCGCGGGATCCAGTTGTGATCGAACGCAGCAATCTCGTTAACATCTCAAAACTGATAGTGAAGGAGCTGATCGAACAATCGCTCCGGTATGGTCGAATGCTTGACAGTGATCACTTGCCATTGCATCACTTCTTCATCGTTCTCGAGCATGTTATGCGTCATGGACTCAAACCGAAAAAGGTAGTTAATTATAAGTACTTTTTTTCACTAACGTTTTTTTAAACTGATTTTATTCAGCAAATTAAAAAAAAGACGTCATAATCACAAATGGCTATTCCCTATATGAATATTTTTAGGGTTTGCTTGGTCCGAAGAAAGAGCTGTGGGACATCTTGCAAATGGTCGAGAAATATTCACCCGAAGCCGCTGACATTACGGCGAGTGTCAGGGACCTGCCCACTGTCAAGTAAGAATTAAATGTTGATGATTTATCACTTTTATACTATATTTTTCACCTAAATAATATTGTCTATTGTGTCAACTTCTACAATTTCCCTCATATTTATTTAATTGAGTGGTCAAATTAAATAATTAAAATAATTAAATTTCAAGACATTCAAACTGATCTCTAGGTTAACTGCTTTGGATTAGAATGATTTAGTTTTAGTCATGTCATATCATGTTTTATAGCTATAATAACGACCATAACTGACACGAAACCAAGGTAATGATTGATAAATTCCGCAATTAATTTGTAGAACCGCGATGGGTCGGGCACGAGCATGGCTGAGACTAGCCTTAATGCAGAAAAGGTTGGCAGACTATCTACGTATTCTTCTAGAACACCGTGAGGATACTCTAGAAGAATATTTCGAACCTCATGCTCTTATGCTAAATGAAGAGGCCGTCATTATTACTGGACTTTTGGTTGGCCTGAATGTAGTAGATTGTAACTTGTGTGTGAAGGTAAATATTGACAATTTGACAATCTTAGATGCTCTGTTTATAGAAAATGTATATACTTGAAGAAACGACCCTTACTTGAAATATAAACCTTCTGATCCGTTTCGTGATGTACACAGGAAGAAGATTTAGACAGTCAACAAGGCGTTATAGATTTCTCACTTTACCTACGTGGGAGCAACTCTTCTAACGACCTAGCTGGTAATGGTAACAACGGTGATTCGGAACCAAAACAACGCCATATTAACACAATGCTAGACCAGAAAAATTACATCGAGGAGCTCAACAGACATCTCAAGTAAGTTTCGAATCTATTGTTATAGAGTTCTCACGGCAATTCTCCTAGGCAATATAATGGCTTCTTTTGACTAATAGTCTTCTATTTAGTATTGTTCCATCAGTGAATGTACTTCATTAGTAAATTACTTCATTAAGAAACTTGCATTTTGTAAGTTTAAATTCTTATTACTTTTATGTTCTGTGTTATCATCCGTTAGCATCACTTTTAACTTTCAGCGACGGTTAGTAACCTGATTATCTCGCCCACCAGATACCGGGCAATGACATGGCTCATTATGAAAAATAAGTTATAGGTCGTTCAAATAGTATCCGAAAACGGATCCGATGAAACCGATCCACTAAAAAAATTCAGTAAAAACGAGGCGAAACTCCTGAATTAATAATTCTATTGAACTCAAACCTAATAACGAAGTAAATAACTTGTATTGTAGAAGGTCGTTATAATGAAGGTCACGATCGAACATTGTATTGGCTCTAGGAGGATTAACCCAGATCATAGACCCATAACGAGTTTAGTCACAATAATACAAATTTACCGTACCTTAGTACCTATCATGAGTCTTTATCATTTAGCAATAATCTGCGATAGAATCTGTTAATTAAATTATGAAAGTAGTCATAATCGCCTCTTCCAAGAAATTAATAAGTCTCATATGTAGTTGTCCAATTTAATGTTTATTTTATTTGAAAATATCTTATTTATTTCCTTTAAAATGTAGGTATAATGGCTTTCTAGAAATTTTAAAAGATGTCTCATCTTATTATTGCCGCGTAGTTTTCGACTAAAAACATACATGTTGTAACACTCATTTGACATGTTAGGTTTACTACTTTATATCACTTACTGTTGTTAAACATTCACGAGTATTATGGGTTGGTTGGATATACATAAACAAAAACGTTCTTTACGTCGTAACGTTGTAATGGGTAGTGAACTTAGGGATCTTCGTTGTGTCATCAGTACACTTGCTTGCTGTTTCTAAACGTATTCATTATTGCAATATCTTAGTTAACTATTGTAAATCGCGTCCGCAAGAAAATTCTTTTATTTCTTTCCAATCGTAATAAAGTTTTATCACTCTCGCTTGAAAATTTTAGTTGGTCTTAATCTTAATTACTAAATCTTTGTTTTAGCGCAACAGTAGCAAACCTCCAAGCCAAGGTTGAGAGTTTGACTACTACCAATGCCCTCATGAAGGAGGATTTGGCGATATCGAAAAACACAATGATTCAATTAGTTGAGGAAAACAATCAACTTAAACATGCACTCGGTAAGTCTACACAACACTCAACACTTATATTGTTGTACATTTACATTTAAATCGTGGTTTTTGTTCTCATTTCGGTTATGTACCTAGTTATATATTTCATGAGTATTTATTTCGTCAACGATTTTCCGTGTATAAGGAATGTTCCTTATTATTTAATAATTTTGTAAAATATTGTCGAAATCCCATTATTTTTTATCTAGAGATCGATAAATAATAATGGGATTTCGACAATATTTACACACAAAATATGCTCGATGAAAAAAAGTATTCTGATTTCTTATGAAATGACCGAATTCTTTCATTTGGGAACTAGTAAAGTAACATTTTCATTCATTAAATAAATTTTAAAAAAGCAGACCACGTACTATCCAAATAATGCCACTATTATATGGTAGCGGAAAAGGAAACTCCTCATGGTCATCGGTGCTTACTATCGAAATCACTGCGCAAACATACAATAATAATAATAATAGAAAATCCACCAGATAAGACACCTTGCAGCGATGAGTCAGTCTCTATTGTAACGCTTAGTAGGCATTAGTATGCCGAACCTGTCGCTCGCGTCATTATATTATTGTCAGTTATTATTTTACCACGGCGTTCCACCGTTATGCGGTAGACGTCAATATTAATGGGCAACTCAACAGCAAAAAATCAAACAAGACAAAGCTTTTGGACTAAATCCTGTGAGTTATTTATACGGCAGTGTAAATATATCACGCTGCAATCTGTGTTTATTTGTATATTGTCTAAGCACGTGTGCATTTTTTGTGCAGGGCAAGATATAACCAAAGATACGAGGATGAAAGTGACGGAATTGCAGTCTGATGAAGAGGTAAGATATTTTATCAACTGTTTTATTTTATTTGTGGTTTACCTAAAAGATGATACTTCGTTTGTACCAAATAACATCGTGTATTTGAATATTTTCCTCGTAAATTTTATTTAGAACATCTAATATGAATAGATATTACAGTTTATAGTTTTTTTATGTTGGTTTGTGGTTGTCCTCAATGCATTCTCTATTAAGTTACACTTTTAAATTAAATTTTGCTTTAATGGTATTAATGTGTAAGTAGAATGTAATTTTTATATATGGATGCTTAAATAACTAAAGTACATATTTTATTACGAAAGATAAAGATTGGCAAGAATTTAATATCGGTAGAAGTAACAATGGATGAAATAGTAATACGACACCGTGATATAATTTCTGAAATACCTACAGTGCGCTATTTTAAATGTAGTACATATAAATAAATAAATGAAGCTGCCGTCTGAATGTGCCATAATTATTTTCCAGGAAAAACGTAGTGTGAAAAGCACTACCTCTGATAAATCCAAAAATGATAGCGAAGCGGGAAAAATGCTAGAAGAGGAGAGAAAGAAGTATTTAGAACTCCAGAGAGAATTAGATTTGCAGGTATACAATAATTAAGAGATCTAAGGTTGACGCAACGTTCATTATATTGCATCAACAATGAGGTTTTATAACTGTCTGCTTGGACTAAAGTCAAGGTCGATATGCAATGGCTATTGTAACTCGATACTACAAAAGTCGGGTTACACGAATTTTTATTCATTATAGAACTATATTTTTGATAGTTGGAAAAGCCCGTTACGTAGTAAATACTCTATAACATCTTCAAAACAAAATCAAATGTGTACTCCATTAATGCACTTAAAAATTTCTTCTTCAGATTTCACTTAAAGCAGAAATGGAGGTGGCTATGAAATTGCTAGAGAAAGATATACACGATAAACAAGATACTATTATATCTCTGAGAAGACAACTAGACGATATAAAACTTATCAACCTAGAGATGTACAAAAAATTACAGGTGAGTTATTATTATATATCATCGTAGTAAGTTTGATATTCGCATGTTGTTACAATCTTTTAGGATTTTGTACCCTTAACTTCTGGTTGATCAATCACTCGCGCTTGTTGCGACAGTCGTTTCTTAATTCGTACTTCATGGTCTGTTGATGATCAATACAAGTAAATATACTACTTTCGACTCGCAAATGTCTAAATTATTCTGGTTATAGTTAGTAGGTGTATTATGCATAGTGATTCACACAATTTTAACGTAATTTTGTTGTGTGTACCGTGTATGAGATTTAACAAAGACGCTGCCCGCGAAGGTCGTTCGCCGAGTGTGGGTGCTCCATCTAACACTGCTTGATTCCCGCCCATGCATTCTCATTATTCCACCAATTTGATCATAAATGTCTTTGTCTTTGTCTTTAAACCTTTGTACCGTATTCTTTTGTAATATATCGTGTTTCTTCTTTAACCCTCTAACACTACGTATCCATTCTTATTTTCCGCTTTAGTTATTTATGTCTATTTTTTTAAATATATATTTAATCACTAAACAAGCCTGCTTAATATAATAAACTATTTATAATATATATATAATCGATACTAATACCATGCTGTATTCACAATGCCGCGATTGTCGTTCGGAAGGAATGCGAGATGGAACTGACGCAGAAGGGTGAAATGGTGTCGAGGCTCCAGGGGAAGGCCGAACAAATTGGCAAAATACTCCACAATCTTGAGAAATATAATCACTTCCTAGGACCCGATAATGACTTAGTCAAAGCTCTTAGATCTCCCACAACTAATGAAAATAATTTAGGAGAAAAGTTAGAGAAACTGAAAGCACAAAAGGGTACAAAGTCTAAGGATGAAGGCCCGCCTCATAAAAAGCTGAATCTTCAGGAGATACCACCTTTTCGTAAAAGCAATATTAGAGACAAACCAGCTAATCAAATCACAGAGTAGAACTAATCACTACTCGTACCTGTAAATACATAATACAATTATTCACAATAATTGAGGTGGTGTTTCCTGCTTCCTAGATAATTATTAATGTATTAACTACTAACACATTCTTAAATTTTTTGGTGATATCAGTGATGTTAAGGATAATACGGTTATAAAATTATAATATGCATTTACATAGTGTTTGAATTCAATATAATATATTATCACTGTATTAAAAGCGGAATATTTTAATAAATTAAATCTGTTTTTATTAACTAGCTATTAATAACAGCGTCATTCCTGAACTTGTCTGCTTAACTAACAAAAATAGTGTTATTTTCACTCGAATGAGATGACATTTTATGCAGCTAAACTGTATTGGCCTTGTTTTAGGAATGTGAAAGTTCCTTGAAACATAAAACAGAGCTAATAGCCAAATTGGAAGCAAAGACTGAATCAATGGGCAGCACCATACATCAACTCGATGAGAAGTAGGTTTTATTAGATTTTACTATGTCATCGCATCAGGCGGGCTACGGCCTGCGCTCATCCGTAAGGATCGAAAGAGTGCCTGGACAATGAATATTACGCTGATTAATATAAACTAAACGCTTGACATATCAGTACTCGAACGCACTTAGGTGTGAGCAATGCACAGCTTGCGTGTGTCAGATAGCGGCAACTCTTTCTATTCGCTCGATATTGGCAAACCCTCACAATGAACTTAGAGATTGCAAAAATCAGTATTTTGATGTAATTATAAAGTGATCGATCCTACGACAGTGATCATATTGTTAAATTTAACGTAATGCTACTGTTGCTTTGGCTTACTTGCTATGATTATAATGGATTTCCGAATGTACCATTCTGTTAATTCGTTTAAGTTTATATTAGGTTTTTTTCTGTTACTATAGTTATTTTAATTTAAGATGTGTAAATCTCACAAATTAAAATCTTATATTTTAGGTAATATTAAGAAGATTTCAATGTGTTAAAAACTCGTTATTTACTTTTATTAAAATAATTAAAATTTACGTATTATAATTATTACATACTGTAACAAAACTAATTGCAAGTACCTGTATTATTAGAATAGCGAGCGTGAGGACATGGTAGTGCTAATAAGAGATTGGTATTTTATATATTTTCCCATAAATTATTATCAAAGTCGCGTACATTGTATAAAGATGGTACGTTATTTATATAAAATGGTATTTGATCTCATTTGTTTTGGGTAGCTACATGTGCTTGATACCTTCAAGTTTTATTATTGTATACAAATATTGTGCTCGTTATAATCTAGCAACAAATGTTATAAAACAACAATTTAGATATTTCTTTTTATATAGTTTTGTAATTAAGGCGGTAGTTATGTAAAAGCCTTATTTATAATAAAGCATATTCAGTCGCATTCTGTATTTTATTGAACTTGAAATCCAGTGGACTTGCTTGTTTTAATTTTATGTTTATTGTGTAGGTTTGCCATTATCAATCTCACTCCTATGTTTGCATGCTTTTGTGTGACTAAACAATACCTTGAATGTAATACATACTAACTTGCCTAGTAAGCGTTTGTATATTCCTGGAATTTAAAACAATATAAATAATACTCAATTCATGATAACTGTTCTTGTCATGGATGTTTATTATCACTTGACTGAAATGATAAATATTTATTTTTTCTTTGCATAGTATATGAATTGTGATTAATTTTCTACATATTTAAATATATACAGAAAAAGTGTGAATAAATTAGTCTCAGGAAAGAGTAAACTGACTAATTGCAGTAAAACAACTGGGGGGGTACTAGTTATTGAAAGTTAATAATAAAGGGCAACAACGAACTAACAAAAAATTACACCGTAATTAACAACCACTGAAATAACACCTATGTAGATATATTATTGCCTTTAACACGCAAGTTTCGGGCGCAAAATAGTTTTCAAATTTGTCTTAAAAATAGTACCTAAATGTAGTAGGCACTCATCATACTGAAGCTTTAGATATAGACTCACCTACACTGTGTATGGCAAACAAATGACGTCATATCTAAGATATGTGCACACTGAATAGGTTGCAAGAAGATAAGTTAGCTAGGAAGAGTTTAGAAGATAGTGCTCGCACTTTGGGCCAGAAGGCGGCCGCTGCGGAGACCAGGTCACTGGCAGCGGAAGGAGACCTGAGGATAGAACGGGAGTGGAGGGTCTCTTTACAGGTAAGCACTTTAATACTCTCTTAGCCTACTACTCAAGGTGTTCTATACAGGACACAAATTAATAGAGATAATTATAATTTTTACAATTTGTATTTGGAACATTTCGACAGTTTGAATTTGACGTAGCTAAGAAGAGTATTTACAGACAAATGTATTAAATTTTGAATATTCTTGTATATTGTAATAACAGCTATGGTTGCGAGTACCATAACCATGTGGGTTACGTTATGTTATAGATCTGCACATACAAAAAAAAATATTCCAAAGTACCAAGGCTAAGCTAGAATCAGTCTCTAAAAAAATATACATATACTTAATAATTTTTGTATAAGAACTTAATAATTTGTAAATTATAATAATAAAGTTACAGGAAACCATAATAATTATGAATAAATTTCATAAAACATACCAACTCAATTTCAATTGACGAGCCATAGTTAAATGTATATCCCTGATCCTACCAAAACTTGTTAAAGCATTCTTATTTATGTTGTAAGAGGGGGCGCTATAAAATCATCAATTATGAAGGATGACGCCCTCACGCTCACAAGTTTAATTAAATTTAAAAATAAACTATGTTTATAAACATGTTTGCAGCCTTTGGAGATAATTCTGTGGCTGTTTTATGTGATTTTGAGGATCTAAAATACTTTTTTTTTTCTGTACTTATTTACTGTTCTTATCGATGTTAACATCGTTGTCAGTTGGTGAGGACTTCAAAATAACTACTGTTTGTTATTGACAAGCGACTCGAAACCTACAGTCAGTGTCTTGTGCAGTTGTGCAATTATATTATTTTTTTGTTTATGCTATCTCACATAATAGACATTTGATAAACTGAGTATTGATTAGAGTTTTGTATAGAATCATTTAATTAATTAACAGACTGAACTATGTTGCTGGGGAGTTTGTTGCAGCGCTTCTTCTTCCCAGCAAAAACATAAGGAAGCGGTGCAGGGCGGGCGTTTTTGGGGGCTGACTTTATTGTCGACGTCCAAAAAGAGCCAATTAAATTTGGCCTACTTTGAATAAATGATATTTTGATTTTGATACTTCCCCTGTTGGTCCGAATTATAACTATGCATGAAATAATATACCTAATCCTTATTATCGTGTTTCATCGTTACGTATTGTATTAATAAATACTTCATATTCAATAGGAATCAATGGTGCGAGATCGCGATAAGATATCAATGTTGACACAAGAAGTGGAATCACTCAAATCAATAGGCCAGGTAAACATACCTACTACTATTTTAAACTGAATCATAATATGACATTTGTGTTATAATATAGTAAGACTATGTAGATGAGATTATAAGTATTTATTTTACTTTTTGAAAATAAATGACTGAGACGATAAAAATAGCGGGTTTCTTGCTGCATAGGGTATGCAGCAAGAAACCCGCTAGAAATTGATGTGGAGAAATTTTTCGGGAGAGAGAGGGTTGACTAATACGACTACTTACTACTTACGCAATATATTACGCATATACAGTCATTATGATACATCAATGTGACATGATTATGATAAAAACATGGCATCTACAACGATTCATATGATTTTATAACGCCATTTTAAAAATACACTTGATGTTAATTTTACGTAAATACTTAACATAAATTCCTCCGATAATTATTATCCCAATATACACATAGGTAATAAAGGGATGTAACATAAGTACACATAATAATAATATAAACTTCTACGACGTTACAGAAATACCTCGCTCTACAAGAAGAGCAACACGTCTTAAAAACACAATACACTGAGGCACAGAAAACTTTAGAAGAAGTAGGCGCAACGCTGAGCGAGAACAAACTACAGTTAGCGGAATTGCTAGAGAAGGAGGCGCAGTCGCAAACTGTTGAGGAGACGCCCACGTGGACGCACGACAAAGACGCTACGGCCTGTACCGCTTGTGCAAAAGAGTTCTCCATTGCTAGGCGGAAAGTAAGTTCTGACAATTCGTTTACGCAACATTTTCCAAAGGACTACTAACGATGGCGATGTGTTGAGCTACGCGATTCTACCAGAAATTAATTTAACAAAACAGGAAACAAAAAAAACTGTGTTTATAAAAAATGACCGCATTAATGATGAGAAACCATAAATGTTGATTATAAATGTACAAACACACACATACACCACAAATGTATAAACTTTTGACAACCGCGGTGGGATTCGTTTTAAAATTAACGTTGTAGCTGAATTATCATAAATTCTTTGCAATCATTGAAACAAGTATGAATTTTGCTCTGCCTGGACTTGTTGCTAATATTTACAACATTTTTATACACACATACATACCATCACGCCACGTCCCCGAAGGATTAGGCAGAGGTGTGCTAATATACATGTACACATACATTTCGCCGGTGTGTTTATGTATATTGATTATCAGATCCAATCGATTTCATCCATTTTTGTCGCCCTCATTGGCCTAATGGTCTAAAGCGCAGCTGCTCAGCTTGAAGTTCTGGGTTCCATTCCCAGGCCAAGTGGTGTTCTCACTGCTATTACTATGTAACTAAACTGGACTGTCACAAAGTTAATCACTGTTTAAACACCAAAATTTGTTATACTTATAATATAAACAAGGCGAAATTAATTATATTTGGTGTATTTTTACAGCATCACTGCCGTCGGTGTGGCCATATATTCTGCGCGTCCTGTAGCGACAAGGCAGTCGCGTTAGCTGGTAACACCAAGCCGGTGCGAGTTTGCGATGCCTGCTATGCTGAAGTTAGACTAACGTAGTAGGTAAATACAATTAGGTATAGAACAATAATTTATATTTCAAATTGACCAAAAAGAGAATAGAAGTATGTACCATCGAAGATACAACTCAGTTTTGAGGTATACCTTTTATTATTTCTAATTTTTATAACTGGCAACTCAACTAGGCCTAGGTAAACAATTTGGTGATGCTTCCAACATCTAACGCGTTGAGTATTCATCAAATTAAATAGGTTAAATTTTATGATAAAATATACCTACATAATTCACTTTTATGGATAGATGTATTATTGTATTCAAAATAAAAGGTCAATTTGAATATACCCCAAAATGTGCTCGAAGTTTGTCTAACATAATGATTAAAAGTCAAAGACCGTGCATCATTTAGTTATTGATTGTTGGACACAGCAGATATTTAAGACTGATATCAAACTTCACTTCATTTTGTTATTGTTGTATAGTGAACGTTGCAAATGATCACGTGTATAAAATCTATCTAAATATGTATATACCTATAATCATCCGGAACAATAATATTTGAGTCAAATTATAGAAGCTACACGGATTTTTGATTAATATATATAACTAACTAACTACGATAGCTCAAACTACTAAATCGAACATAAACCTTAAATGTCAGTGAATAACGGGATAATCTTTATACAGGATTATCGATAATATGCTAAGAACCTCTTAATACCCTTAAGAGGTTATCGTCTTTACTTTTTAATTGACCGGTTATTTAGTGCAGGTTTTATGTGAAAAAGAAATCTAATCCATTTTGAAAAGTAGCAGTTAAGAGGTTCTCTGTATTTACCGAAATAATTTTTTGTGGGAATCAATTATTTTTTTTTTTTTTTTTGCCTCAGCCTATCGCAGTCCACTGCTGGACATAGGCCTCTCCCAAACTGCGCCACAACACTCTGTCCTCCGCCTTCCTCATCCAGTCTATCCCCGCTACCTTTTTTAGGTCGTCACTCCATCTAGCCGGGGGGCGTCCTACACCACGTTTGCCGAGGCGCGGTCTCCACTCTAGAACTTGTCGGCTCCAGCGGCCGTCAGTCCTTCGACAGATATGACCAGCCCACTGCCACTTCAGTTTGCTGATCCTGCGAGCTATGTCGGTCACTCTAGTTCTTCTCCGGATGATCTCATTTCTGATCTTATCCTTCAAAGAAACTCCGAGCATAGCTCGCTCCATAGCTCGCTGAGCGACTTTAAATTTTAGAATAGAATAGAATAGAATAGTAGTTTATTGTCTTCAATATTACAGCCATCATTGTAGTAATTAGGTACTTACAAGGCAACTATAATACCGAAAGCAAAAGGTTGAAGCGTCAGCTTATGCATAGGCCACCCTAGGGGGTTGCCCAGCGCTGGTTTTCAGCTTCAACCCTTGACTCCCGTTTACAAACATTGGCAACTATTATTACTATATAAGATTATGTGTTGGTCATACGTTACACTCATTATTAAAAAAAAAAAAGAAAAAAAAAACTACAACAATAATGTGGATATGGCTTTCTAGCTAACTAAAGTAGGACTGTATGAATTAGACAAATATATGGCAAGTAAAGGTATGGCAGAGTTGATCTATGACGTTTTAAACTAGAGAGGTATTTTTTTCTTGAAATTCACGGACTAATTTTTTGCATTTGTTTTTAAAGTTAAGTGTGTTTTTAATTATTCGAAAGGGAGGAGGTATATTGTTCCAAATCTTTGAAGCGGCGTACTTGAAGCTACCTTTATATCCTTGTGTTCTATGTTTCGGTATTAGAAGCTTTTTTATTTGCCTAGACCTTGTATTTAGGTTATGTGCATCTGTACACCAAAATAATTTGTTATACAGGTATGATGGACATTCCCTTGTAATAATCCTGTGCACGAAACATAGCAAATGCAGATGGCGTCGTGATTCCATATTAAGTATTCCTGTCTCTGTAATAATAGGAGAAATATGCGATCTTCTTGAAACTTTGTAACAAAAACGTATACAAGCGTTCTGGACCTTCTGTATGCATTTTTTTGTCTTCTGAAGAAGTCTAGGACCATACACGACATCGCAATAATCGAAGGTAGAAAGCACTAACAACTTTGAAAGGAGCTTCCTTATGTCCTCGGATAGGAACTCACGAATTCCATAAAGGACCTTCAACCTATAAAACGCATTTCGCATCCGACTATTAATATAATCTGAAAAGCGGAGTTCATCGTCAATAAGTAGCCCTAGATTATTTGCAGCTTTCACCCTCTCGAGTGCGCACCCGTTCACAACAATTGGCTCGTATAGGTTTTCAGCCATATTTATTTGATGCTTTGTGCCCATTAACATGCATTTGGTTTTCGATGCGTTGAGCACTAAAGTATTTTTTTGAGACCAGTCAACGATTCGCTCTATATCACTCGATATATCACATATGGCCTGGCTTGTATCAGTGGGTTTAAAGGATTTATAAATTTGAGTATCGTCCGCGTATAGATGAACTTTACAATGTTGTAGGGTGTTTGGCATATCAGCTGTAAATATAATAAATAATAAAGGACTTAAAATAGAGCCTTGTGGTACACCCCTTTCGGATAGCAACATTTTTGATTTAAATATATTTCCCCTGTCATCATTAGTTACTACTTGTTGATATCTATTTGTCAGAAAAGATCTAAACCAGCCAACACTATCAGTTGAAATTCCGTAATGGATTAGCTTGGCTAGGAGAAGTTCTCTATTTAAACAGTCAAATGCACGCGAGAAGTCTAGCAGTACGAGAATTGAGCATTTTCCGGCATCGGACTCAGAAAGTATGTCGTCTGTAACTTGAGCCAGAGTCGTCACTGTTCCATGACCCTCGCGAAAACCTGACTGATTTATAGGTAGCATAGAATTGGTGTCTAAGTATGATTTTAGTTGCTTTCCCACAACTCTCTCGATGACTTTTGATAGGACGGGAAGAATACTTATCGGTCTCATGTCTTTGATTTGGCTGATATTTTTAAACTTGGGAATGGGCTTAACTAATGCTACTTTCCATGAATCAGGAAATACTTTGGATTCTATAGATTTGTTAATGATACTAGTGATTATATGCACTGTTTTTGAAAGAGTAAGCTCAATCATATCAATGTTGATGCCATCATGTCCATAAGCCTTGGTTTTTATGCTATTTAAGATTTTCATAACTTCTTGCTCCGTTGTTTTTTCGAGCTCGAATTTTGTTTGACCAAACTTTGTATTTTCAAAAAAGTTTAATGTGTTCAAATTTGGGATTGGGTTTCCAGGTATATCTAAAAAAAAATTATTGATATTATCTGCATTATTAAGATCATCTGGAATAGAGGGCATACTTGAATCACCAAAAATAGATGTACTTTTTAAATGTTTCCACATCTCTTTAGGCCTTTTCGCGTTATTATTAACATAAAATGTGAAGTACGCCTTTTTTTCCCATCTTAAACTAGCTGTGACAAGGTTTTTCAATTGCCTATAATAGTTTTTATGTGACTCCGACTTAGATTTGTGAGCCCTAGCTAGTGCTTCATCACGGTGTGTCATCATTATTTTGATAACATCGGTTATCCAGGGTGTTGGAGCTTGACATACCTTTATTCGTTTGAGGGGCGCGTGAGCATCAAATAGAAATTCGATATATTCATCAAACATGGACACCATTTTATTGGCATCGTTCTCTCTAGAGATGTTTTCCCAGGGTAAAATATTCAGATCGCAGTTAAAAGCGGTACGGTCTATATTTTTAAACAGTCTAACGGTCTTGAAACGAGGCACTGGTTTAGGCTTTTTTATGTCAAAGGTTGCAATGACCATAGCGTGGTCGCTAATGATTGGGTTATGGTGCACGCTTACCTTCAAACACCGGCATCGCATGTCGGTTATAACTAGATCAAGGAGTGATTGGGATGTTTCCGTGATTCGAGTCGGTTCTCCGACCATTTGCTCGAGATTATATTGTGTAAGAAACGTATTAAATTCCCTAGTAAAGTTATTTTGAGGTTCTAGCATATTGACATTAAAATCTGTTAATATCACTTTGTATTTACAGTAAGCAAAAAAATTTATGGAATCAGCTAACGCTTCTATCGCATCTATTACCGATATCGTGGATTCAGACCTATAAGCAGTGCCCACCGCTACTTTAGCGCCCGGCAAGACAACCTCAAGCCACATCTGTTCCAGCGCCGAGTCTGGGTGTGGGCGAACATGAACACGAATACCCCGTTTGACATAAAAACCCACTCCTCCGCCCATCCTATCACCAGGGCGTGACCTGTGCTTTAGAGCGTACCCACTAATAGATGGTGCATTTTTTTCAGAATTTTTCTGAAGCCAGGTCTCGTTTAGAGCCAGGATATCCGGCTGCATAATTTGTATTGTAGCCTGTAAGTCGTCCTGACCGGTATTAAGCGACCTTACATTTAGTAGACCTAACTTTAGGTATTTGCTTTTAGGTTTTTTAGCCATAGTCTCTTAAATGACTCACAGTCGAGGATTGTGCCACGGATCTAGAGAGTAAAGTATGACCGAAATAATTTTTACAGCAAATTAAAAATATTTTAGAACAAACATGCATATTAAAATATTCTAAAATTGATGAATAAGAACAATATAGTCATTTATTATTTACCAAAGCGGACAAACATTGTTCAGACTTAATTAAAGTGGGTTTATCATCTGGACTCCTACGTATGAAAATTTTTCCATTCAGACTCCAGCAGGACATTTTATTAATCTTTGCGAATTGGCGGCATTCATAAAAAAGTTTCCTTACCGACGGAGTTTGGTATTCTGCTGCATATATAGGTGTTTTTTCGCCAGGCAATCCGATAGTGCAGGAGTTGAGCTTGTCACTTACTTGTCGTTCTTTATTGAAACGTTTTATATTGGTTAGAAGGTCATTTCTGCGGTAGACTGAGGTAAATTCTGCCACTATAGGCCGAGATGTTCCCGGTCTACCGGGAAGTCGATATATATCTCGTAAGTTAGATTCCAGAACCTCCAATTCTACCGCCTTTCCGATGTTGGTCACAATAGAAACCAGATCATTAAATTTTTCATTTTCTTTGAGCGGGACATTGTGTAGTTCGATTGACGCCGATCGTGACTGCATATTTATATCTTGAATTTGTTTTTCTAAGCATCCAACGACTTCTTTGTTCTCTTTTTTTTGTTTATCAAGTTCTTTTACATGGCTCCTTATTTCTTCGTAATCTTTATTGATAAAAGACATGCCTTTATCTAATTCAACGTTTTTATTTTGTATCTCTAAACACTGCTTTTTTAGTTCAGACACATCTCTAACCAATGATGATAACATGGCATCTTGTTCTGATTTCCAGGTTGACAGTCTTTGGTCTTGGTCAGCCTTCCATGACGTTAACATTTGTAGAAGTTCGGTTTTTAAGTCATTACAGGCACACATAGCTGGCTTGGAATTAGGCGAGTCTTCTATGCGCTGACGTTTGTTTCTAACTGTGATATTATTATCAGACTTATTACTACCAGCCGATGAGATAGGCTCAGGTGTGGAGTGCAAGGTTCCCTGTTTTGGAGTCTTTGGCGTCGATTTTGGAGGTGTGTGAAGCATATTAAATTCTTGCTAATTGGTTATATGCGAGTACAATAGAAGATGTGTTGCAGAATAATTTATGATGAAGAATACAGGTACATTATACTCGTTATAACTTTTGTAGTGGTACCTCTCAACTCGTAGCACTGGCGAACGGACTCGGCAAGCGGCGGCTACGAGCGGCCGACCGTAGCGATGAGCAGGCGAGGTAGCGGTAATGTGACGTAGGCGTGCGTGGCGCATGCACACGTAGCGAGCGGTGATTTCGCCGCACGATGACTAATCGTTGCTGGCGCGGTGGTTGGTGCGCTCGCCTGGTGCGCCTGGCGGCGTCGGTTCAAATCCAGCGAGGCGGGGAGGAAGTAAACTCCCCCAATTCGTAGTGTGATGCACTTTTATCTATTTGTCTCACTTAGGTCAGCCCACTGGGCGGAGTCCGTCCATAAAAACACTTAAGGAGTAACAAGGAATTGAAATTTGAGTAGTTGACCAATCACAATTTAATAAACAGAATATTGAGAACTCGGGGAATAAAGATCTACTGTACACGTCCGTACCGAACAGAGGCGCGCGGTGGAGTCCCAAATTTGTGGACTAGTTTTATAGTCAGTGTCCACGTCTCGGCACCGTAGGTCATGACTGGCAAGACGCACTGGTTGAAGACTTTGGTCTTCAGACATTGTGGTATAGGCGACGCGAAGACTCGACGAAGTTTGCTAAATGCTGCCCAGCCCAATCGGATTCTCCTATTGGCTTCTTTCTCGAAGTTGTGTCTACCAAGCTGAATGGTCTGCCCTAGGTAGATGTATTCCTGCACAACTTCGAGCATTGCGCCTTCGACAAGGACTGGCCTTGGCTTTACATGGACATTGAACATAACTTTAGTTTTGTCCAAGTTCATACCAAGGCCAACCCGTCGTGAAGCCCCATTTAGACCGTGCAGCATTTCGCCTAGTTTTTCCAGCGACTCTGCCAAAATAACGATGTCGTCAGCGAAGCGGAGGTGAGAGATATATTTGCCATTAACATTGATTCCCTGACCAGTCCAGTCCAGTGTCTTGAAGACGTCTTCCAACGCATTGGTGAACAATTTCGGGGATATAACATCCCCCTGTCTCACCCCTCTACGCAGTTGGATAGATTCCGTCTTATGACCTTGGATCTGAACAGTCATCGAGGCAGCATTGTATAAATATCTCAACACCTGTATATAGCGCTCGTCTATACGACATCTTTGGAGTGCGTCCAGAACTGCCCAAGTATCGATGGAGTCGAAGGCTTTTTCGTAGTCCACAAATGCCATACACAGCGGCTGATTGTACTCTTCGGTCTTCTGTACAATCTGCCGAACAGTATGGATGTGGTCCACGGTGCTGTAGCCTTTTCGAAACCCGGCTTGTTCTGGCGGCTGGAACTCGTCGAGTCTTCCTGCAAGACGATTCGTGATGACCCTCGAAAACAGCTTGTATACGTGGCTCAAGAGTGAGATGGGTCGGTAGTTCTTCAACAAGGTTTTATCGCCCTTTTTGTAGAACAACACCACCACACTCTTGCTCCACGCCCCCGGGGTAATGCCTTGTTGGATGACGGAATTGAAAAGACTCCCAAGCTCCTTCAGAACTGGAGTCCCGCCTGCTTTTAGGAGTTCAGTTGTAATCCCGTCATCGCCAGGAGCTTTGTTGTTCTTTAACTGCTCGAGGGCCGTCCTAATCTCGCTCTGGTCAACATCCGGAAGATCCTCTGTATAGTGGCGCGTGAGTAAGGCTCTATGATCGTCGCCGCTAGGAATCGCTGGTCTCGACGTTCGCACGGAATACAAATGTCCATAGAAGTTCTCGACTTCACGGAGCATCTCGATCTTAGAAGTGACAATTCTGCCATCCTCGGCTTTAAGTTTTGTCAGATGGGCCCGCCCAAGATGTTGAGCGAAAACTTTTGACCCCTTATTTTGCTCAATCGCAGCTTCAATGGCGCGGGTATTGGAGCTGCGGAGGTCGCGGCGCGTAAAGTACTTAATTTTAACATTTAAGGCTTTACCATCTGACGAAGTCGCCTGTGAAGGTGTCATTTCCCTTCTTTTCTTCATAAGATCGAGAGTCTCCGCCGAGAACTTAGACAATTTGCTTCCGCGCCGCGTTGCAAAGAACTTGCGAGACAGTTCCTGCAACGTAGTGACCATAGATTCCGTCCTCTCGTCAATGGTGCCTGTGGTTTCCAGCGAGTCGAAACGTTTTTTAAGTTCTGCTTGGAACTTTTCAGAACCTAGTTGAATCTGGAGCGGTGATGGTCTATGAGCAGACTTTACCAATCGCATTCTTTCAGCTGTGAAGTTAATATTTAGAGTGCCCCGAATGAGGCGGTGATCGCTTCCGGTATTGAACCTATTAATCACAGAGACATCTCTAAATACACGCTTCTTGTCGGTCATGATAAAGTCTATCTCGTTCTTAGTCACATTATCGGGGCTCTGCCAGGTCCATCTCCTTTGGGGCTTCTTCTTGAAAAAGGAGTTCATCAAGAAAAGCCTCTGGGACTCCAGGAAATTTACTAGCATTTGGCCCCTGTGATTTCTCCGCCCCAGAGTATGAGGTCCGATACTTGTTTCGCCGCGTTCTTGTACTCCCACTTTGGCGTTAAAATGTCCCATAACAACGCTGTAGTGAGTTTTGGTCGTACTATGGATAGCCTGCGCTATGTCTTCGTACATGACCTCAACTGTTTCGTCGGAGTGTGACGATGTCGGCGCATATACCTGTACAATTTTCAAGGTGTACCTCTCGTTTAGTTTCAGTACAAGGTACGCTACCCGTGTTGACACACTGCCCACTTCCACAACGTTGTTAACAAGAGACTTATTGACAAGAAAACCAATACCACCTTGGGAGAACTGATCGCCTTCGCGGAAGTAGAAGAGGTTGCCTGACTCCAGGATTATTGTATCCTCCCCCTTTCTGCGGACTTCTGATAATCCCAGTATGTGCCAGTTTATTTGACCTAATTCTACTTCCAGCTCGGCGAGGTGATGGTCCAGTCTTAACGTCCGTCCATTATACGTTGCCAGATATAGTCGTCGGGTTTTATGGTAGCCTGCCGTAACCCGGGGATTCTTAGCACCCCCCGTTCCGCCGTTACCGCGGCCGCTACCGTAGCCGGGAATAGCGGAACCACCGGGAACTGGGGGCCTGGTTAATGGCGCACTCATGGGAGGTAATGCCCATAGTCACCACGCTGGGCAAGCGGGAATCAATTATTATTTACACTATATAATTTGCAGTACAATAGCTAGTTTTGCGGGTAATTTAGCAAAAGTTACGAAGCTAAATCTAGACTTTAATATTATAGAACAATGAGAACAAAATTTTTGTGTATCAACATTCATCTTTATTATTATTACCTCATAACAAAATATATTGTTACATTATATTAGCCGAAATCACAAGGGCTTGCTAATTTTTTTCAGTACAAAATAATATTAATATTCATTGTAAATGTGATATATAAATCAATCTAATAATATTCGTACTATTTCATTATTAAATTGTTGTAATATTTTACATTATACAATAAAGCTATTTGACGTCATAGTTACGCAAGCAAAATTTTTATATATAGAACGAATTTATAAATGTAATGAATTTAATATGAAAAAAATATTTAGCTTGATGTTATTGAATGATGTAGGTACCTAATTTGAATAGATAAAAACAAGGCATTCAAAAATAAACACATTTAAATTAAATTTGCGGTCGGCAATTTTTTAATTCGACAAAAACATAAGAACATTATTTTTTTGTCAAAAAAGGTGAAAAGTTACTACACTTATGTATTTGCCTATTTATACATTAATCAATAGTAAAATAATTGTGGCCGACATTTATAGGGCTGATTCATTTAAAAGGCAAGAATTTCTTGTACAGCTTTTGCTAAAATGTTATATTTTGTCAAAATTTTGTTGCTTTTTATACAATAATAATTATAAATATGGAGACTATTTGCCGAAAATTAATTGTTGTCAACAGACCATAATAAAATAATTGTTAGTGTGTATTAGTTATTATGATTGTGTATATTTTAATATACACCCTAACTAAATGATGGCTTTACAAACTTTATGGTTATTGTATGCTGTTGTTTAAAATAATACTGTAAAATAAATAAAATAGCCAATGCTAGTAAAAATAAGAGTTATTACTTATAATAGCGGGGCGATCGGTAACGAGTATGTCTAGTCGATGAGTCCATAAGGTGAAATACAAAATTAAATTACATTCACCATTCGCACATTATTGAGAGCTAATAACTGAATCTCGAAAGATCTCTAGGACCGTCGTAATGAACTATTATATTATTAATAAATCTAATTTTTTTACTTTTGTTAAACCATCAAAAGTTAGGGTGTATATCATATGTTATTGATGAAAAACACAGAATTGAATACTGTACATAATATTATTGTTTGTATATTAATTATTATAAATACGTAATCTGGACATATAAAAATAACTGAATTGAATATGCGTTTTCATTATTTATTTGGTCAATACATAAGTACAGGTAGGTAATAAAACTACAATAATAACTATTTACTTTATTAAAAATCTACCTTGTTTTCGCAAGGATAAATAACATACTGTACGACGATTATTTTAAAATTACTCCATGCAATGCAATGCAATCAATCCATGCTGATACGAATTTAAAACTCATACAAAAATCAAAATATAATTCGGTACTGAACGCTTGGCCTTTTGTATTAATCCGCCATATATAACACCTTACTACCGTACTGATAAACCGATGAAGTCGTAGAAGAGTATTTAAAACTTACAATAACTGTAAACAAATGCAATATCTAACCCACATTAATCGTATGTCAATTCGATGACCCCACAAAATCTTCTGCCGTAACATAATCCAAAATGTGTCCCATAGCTTCAGGGTTTTCTTCTGGTATCTAAATAACAAAAAAAAAAAGAAACTGGACGTTTATTTCGTAACAAGAGAAGTACCTTGTGACCTGCACACATATTGTCAATTGTATTTGGTTAATAAAAGCTGTCACTTTAAATTTGAGAAATCTATGTCTGGAATGTGGTCGGACAGGGTGCAGAACAAAATCGATCTAAATCCTGCAAACTTATAAGGAATAGTTATCATTTTGTGGGAACTCGCGTAACATTAAAGAGGGGCGGACTAAGCCTGGGGGGGGGGCGGAAAAAATTACATGAGTCCCCTAGTCTACTTAGAAATAGCCTCTTCTAGATTATGGACCCTCTCAATGGTCCATTTATTTCGACACTGCAGCCATCCCGCACTCGAACAATGTGGTCGTTTGTGTCTTATGTTATAAACATACATAATATATGTGATGACCCACCTTACTGACCAGGAATAATAAGTTGACATGAGTTCACTTACCCAATGGCCAGCGCCAAAGACACACCAAAAGCTTAGTCTCAGCATCACTTTGTAGAACCCGTTTCCAACTCCAGGTATCGGTAGTCTTGTGACATTAGCAAATTTAGAAGCACCGAACCATTTTAGCTTGTGTACCCAGTTAGTTGCACCTACGAGTTGTAAAGGAATATGGTAGAAAATTTCTCATACAACCTTCATCTTTGTTATTACTGATGAGTAATAAGAAAGCATAAAATTATATTAATTAGACTTGTTAAATCTATTTCATACACTTATATGCTTATATCTTTTGCTAATGTCAATCCAAGTTTGAGTTAACTCACCACCCAAAGGAGTCACAACGTCCAAGTTTCCATTATAAACAGCTATCTTCAAATCGGTTTTATCTAGGAGAGCCTCTACTGGAATACAAAACTTGATTAATATAAGCTTTTGAAATATTGTAGTTACTTTACATACAATGATCTTCCATATACATATATTTTGTTTACCGAACATTATTTTGTTTTACATTAACCCTAGTCATTGATTCACTACATAAAAGTTTTTTTTTTCTTTACATACCACGCGCGTCGGTTACGAGTACTGTGTGCTTGTCTATGCATCTAAAGGATAAACATCACAGTAGTAAATATAAAGTAACCTTTTTTAAATACTTTTTTGATAGTCAACGATTTCAATTTATTAAAAAAAATTGTCTGGTTGTAAGATACATACAGAATGAAACTGATGGCACCAGAAAGCTTTGCTTCAAACTTTGATAGGCGCTAATGGACAAATACGACCATTTTCTTGTCTGATTAACTCCGCCCAGATGAGGCTTCACAAATTTGTTTATCTTCTTATTTAATTCTTCAAGAGCTGGATAAGGACTGGGAGCATATACATTGTTAAAATTTAATTCTCTCTTTTCATTCAGATAACTAAACATGATATCATCCAATACATCTGCTGATGAATAATCCTCTGTTTCAATATATCGGGCTAGTTTCTTAGCTATCTTTCTGGACTTCAAATACAAGTTCCGATCTATCGCTCCCTGAAACATACAGTAGCCGTAAAAAATATAGTAAAAATAATTGAGTCATACTTAGATGATTAAGTATATTTTATGATATTTCTACGCCTACAATACGCACAATGTTAATGGAATTTACATTTTTTTCAATAATTTATGACTTCGATGGTGTTTTAAGACACTGTAAATTAGAGCTAAATATTCCATACGTAAATAAGGCTTAAGTTTTAATATCAAATAACATATTTCATTAATTATTACCAACGGGTAGTATTTATCTGCAAATATAAAAATACTTGCTATTGCATTAAAAAATATACATTAATGGGCGATGAGTTCTTTAATGTGGGATTTATCAAAAAAACGCATTATTAGTTTACATATAAAACATACCGATAAATACAAAAACTCCGGCTGCACCAAAATACTTTCCTTTGGGTCTACCCAACCACCACCAATTCCTATTCCTTTCAAATTCATTTGCAAACTTTTCTTTTCAATCGCCTGTAAAATAATAACAACAAACTTTACTAAGTATAATTATCATTGATTCGCTTATAATGTGAGCGACAATTTGTTGCTTAATACCCTGTTTTTAATTAGATTAACCGGGTTTAATTGGCAACAATTCTGAGCTATTTCGCACCCAGGATCTCGCGCTTAGCAGCTGCGATTCATCATCATTCATTAATTTTGTGCCCATCTGCTGGACACGGGTTTTCTCGCAATATGAAAGGGCCTATAGTCTTGCTTGCAACTAATTAAACCACGAGCCATTAAATGTAGTGCATCTAGGCTCCTAAGTTATTCAATATCTCACTCAATCTCGACGTTTCCTTCGGTTTTTAACTGCGCCAACTGTTTGCAAAACTTATTTCAGAGAGTTCTTGTTAATTGTCAGAATAATAGATATAATACGAAAATTATGAAGATGTGGAACGAAGATCTGAAATAAATTAATTATAAGGTACATACTGTGTGTAAGTAAAATGCCAATCTTGGACACACTTTACCACCATAACTTTGGCTGAACAGGTATGTCGGGGTCGTGCGAAAGTTTTTGTGTCTCCTATAAAATACTTTAATTGCTTTCGAAAGGTCCATAGCTGAAAATATAAATTACTAATTTTAATTTTTGCGCAGTAAGTTATTACATTTTTTTTCTTACTCGTTTTGGTAATGGCTTGGGGCCAATGGACAAAGATCAGATGGTACTTAAGTAGGTTGCTTGTTGCCTTGGCACGTGGTTATTTTGTACCTACTGGGATATTTCACGATGCCGGAGGGCTGGCTTGTTCTTAGTCCAAAGAATTAACATCGCCAATCACGTGGCATTGCTGCCAGTTTTTTGGACGCGTTACCAGACTAGAGTGATGTTGGACAGTATTTTATAGCAGCTTTTTTATAAATATTTAGTTAATATCATACATTTTCCTAAAAAAACATACCCATTTCCCGATCCGATGTCGCATATAGCGAACTGTTTGTAACATAGCTGAAGCCAGTACCAACAGGATGATCTATAAATAATACGTTTCTTTCCTTTACCTAAAAAAATAAGTACATAATTATAAAATAATAATTATTATAAAAGAAATCTGGTAAATGACTTCTCCCTAAACCTGCCTGCCTTTATTAAAACTTACTTTCACATCACAATCTACTACAATTATAAAGGCAATGGGCCATTTGATAATGACCTCTATGATTAGTTCTTACTTTAAAATTAAACTGCATGAATCGAAGGTATCATTGGTAGACAGACATACCCAAGTATAATTACGGGGCAGCATATTCATATTGGTAGGCCCTAATTCAGCGAAGTTTCCCACGCCACTTGCAGCAAATCCTGGTCCTCCTTGTATCCATATGATAAGTGGTTTACTACTAGCATTTATTTGCGTTCCGTTCGCATAAAAAAGCCAGTAAAACATATGTGCTCCTGGACGAACTTGCACAAAACCATGCACACTATGCCATTGTTTATATGCTTGAGTAAAAGGATTTTCTGCAACAAAACATACAAATATCATAATATCAGGGATTGTTCCTAACCTTGGTGTGTTGGTGGAAATCCCGCATAGATAAAACGCAAATTCCCTAAAAATAGATCTTATCTAACATACGACGTAAGTATATACATAACTAGCCGTAATATGAAATCTAAAATACATGTATGTATATAAAAACTAATGTTTACAAAATGATATTGTGAAATATATATATAATTGTAGGTACAATTGTAATTCCGACTTTTCGGTTCTTTTACTGACAATCTGTCTATTATTGCAAACGGAGATAAAAAAATATCGATAAAGTGTGCGAGTAGCATTTATTCACATTATATGGTAATATTCAAATAAAGGTCAGAAGCCATTTTATTTAAATACGATTATATCTAGCTTAGCTGAGGTGGTTTTTTGGTTTTACACGTGCTCACTCGACAACAGATGCTGGTATCGAGCTTAAACACCATATTTTTTATACCCGGGAGTATTTTTTTCGATTTGTTGACACTTATTTATCTGGTTGTTTATTATATTTTCAAGCTGAAACAACTGAACAAATTCGATGAATTTTGTGTACGGACACAGATTGAACCATGGAGATGGATGGCATACCCCTTGTCTCAAAAAAATACGCGGGATAACACATATTACTTACAAAAATATCTCTATCAAGTATAATGGCAGTTAACGAAGAAAGGTCTCCCAAGACAGCAATGCGTACTGTCCCTATATTCTTTATAGGAGTTCCACAGGGGTCAATCCTTGGTCCATTTCTATTTCTTGTATCATTGTATTTTTAACAGATTCTTTCTATTTCAAGTAAATAAAATTAAAATAAATTATTAGGTATTTATATTTGGTTATCAAATTTAAATGCAACTTATTATATATGTAGTTTATTCATGATAACGGTAATATTAATCCTTTATTAATTTACAAATTTTAAATCCAAAGGCAAGATAAGACGAGACGATTTAAATGTAACGAACCTTGAACAAATAAATTGCATACCTTCGTAGACTATTTGAGCCATGGCACAAAACATTGTGGTCATCCATAATATTATTAAACTAAATGAGTTCATTTTGTACTTTATTTGTAAAAATAATAACACCCACTTAAAAAATTCACATGTGCGCTTCAGTGTCACTTGTAAACGATTAACATCGTTTTAACGCACGCCATGTGGTGATATCATAGTACCTATATTCCTCTAATGAATGAATGAGGCAAATCGACGAAAAAATATATAGATATATACGAGTATATCCGCAGTTTTAGAGTTTGTCACGCGCTTCTCATTAGAGAATTACGTAGGTGAACATAGTGTGCCTACAACTGCGAACTATTTTGCACCACTTATTTTTTATAAGTAAGTACTCGAAGAGACAATGGGTGAGTTTGAAGGTTGCTGCTTGGTATTTTCATTGATCTCCCATCTGAAATTCCGCACCGTGATACACACAAGGTCAGACAAGCTTACAACAGACTACACTTCAAAATAAAGAATCCGTTGAGACGTTTAACTACTTCATAGGTCTTCTAGGCTTTTAAAATCAGAAAGGGTAATTATTACATCACTTTTAGCACCCTAATTAGTTAAAAAGATCGAAGCTGGTAGAGCTGAAAGCATTTACGCTACGATTGTGAAAAAAATATATGGATTTGTTTGTCTTGCATTACTTGCCACTGTTTTGGTTGTAAAGCTATCCCCGTTATCGCTTGCGTAGAGCTTTAGACAACACATACATTGCCTACGGT
The DNA here is from genome assembly GCA_905163465.1 of Craniophora ligustri. NCBI lineage: Eukaryota > Metazoa > Arthropoda > Insecta > Lepidoptera > Noctuidae > Craniophora > Craniophora ligustri. The sequence goes on along the minus strand of LR990965.1, from coordinate 6,728,911 downwards.
AATTACTTTCTTTGAGTAGCAATTTATCTATCCACAAATCACAAAAATAAAATATTAAATATTGAAAATGGAAAGCTAAACCTAGCCTTAATCTGACGACATGGTATCATATAGGTACATTTTTATTTGGCTGTTGATCAGCAGTTTTAGCTTTAATTTCAGTGTTTAAGAGATCTGTTCTCTGCGCTATGGGTCCCAGGCTCGATTCTCGAATAAGATTTATATTGCATACCTATACTTATTTGTGTGGCCTGCAGATAATAATTCATTTTTACGGTTTATCAGGATTTGGGTAAGTATGATTGTAAAATTTGAATCTGTTAAAGAACGTCATGCAGGAACAATTGCCACTGCTGGAAAACGCTTAAAAATATTTACAGTAAATAACTTGTACGCCTAATACCTTCTGGCACTTCTAACATTAGGGTCTTAATTCGTGTATTAATCGTTCTCCAATAGTATCTGAAGAAACTAAAGATTTAGTAAAAAATACCACTTCTTGAGCTGTGGTAGCCTAGTGGTGTGACCGGTGGACTGAGATATCAAAGGTTTGAAGGAGACCTTTGATGTCCCAAGGCACGCACCACTGACCTTTCGGAAGTTATATGCGTATTTATCACATGCTCAAACGGTGAACAAAACATCGTGAGGAAACCTGCATGCTTGAGAGATTTCGCAATGGTATGTGAAGTCTGCCAACCCACGGCAGGCTAGCGTGGTGGACTATAACCTAATTCCTCTCAAATCAGAGTAGAATAGTAGTACCAGTAGTGCTGTGCCCAGCAGTGGAGTAGTGGTGGTGACCACTTCTTGATGTGAAATTGAACTACTTATTTACTTATTCGTGTGAGTAAACAACAGCAAGTGGGAGCGCTGCCACCGCTGATATGATATCTATGTCCAAAGCAATTAGTTTAACAATAATAATTACTTCAACAATATTTTCTTAATTTATGTTTAATTTTCTGTTTTTATACCTATGTGTGTGGGTTTTTGCTGGTTCAGTATTAGAACTAAGCGGGTAGGTGATTCATCTTATTTTACAAGAAAAAAAAACATACATTAAACAAGAATAAATTATTTAATTAAAAAGTAAGTCAACAAATGAGCCGATTATACTTGTAGATTTATTTGTTTGCTGAGATTTCTTTTGACGTTTGTTCGTGTATGGGCTACTTTCGGGAAAACGAAATGGGTTTTGTGTTATTTTTGATGCTGCACTAGTGGGCCGCACAGGAACAAAACCCACTATGTGTCCGTAAGATCCACCAATTAGGTTTGGCTTGTAAGCTTCCTGGGGGCTATCTTGAATATCCTCCTTTACAGGCTTTATGTGATCTGTAAGTAAAATTATAAATCACAATAAAAGTATGACCCGATTAGCGCAGCGGTATTACGGATCCTGGGTTCGAATCCCGGTAAGGGGAAATGTTTGTGTGATGAGCGTGAACATTTGAGCTTGTGCACGAGGCTTGTGTTATGGGTACTAGATGATTGATATACTACATAGGCTTTTTTCGTAAATACATTCATATTACACATAGATATATCTATTATGAATGTATTTACGAAAAAAGCCTATGTAGTATATCAATCATCTAGTACCCATAACACAAGCCTCGTGCACAAGCTTAGCTCAGAACTAGATGGCGCTGTGTCATGATGTCCCGATATGTTTCTATATTTTATTAATTATGTTTTTCCCTTCATTCAACTCTTGTCCATCCAATGGTTGTCTGGAAAAAATTGCTCTTAGCAATAAAACCGCCAATTGTACTTTTGTCTGTTGTCTGTTTTTATGGTTATGTACAATAAAGAATATTCTATCTATCTATCTATCTATGTTATTGGTCTAGTTATTTCGATTTTTCGTAACCATTCTCAGCAGCAGTTCGCAATGGGTTTGCAGTAACATACCGCATTCCTATTGGCTAGATTGAGGTACTGTGAAAGTACCTAATATTGTTTTAAAACTTAAATAGGTTATATAGCAGCGATCTTTCTGGTAAAAATTGTACAGTAAAATTTATGGAATAGAATAATTTCAAGACAACCAACACAATTTTGGCATAGCGTCCTCCGTGTTACGTGCACGGGTAAAGCGTGACTTTGTAGCAACATGGACAGTTGTGTTAAAAACTTGATAATTAAACACAACACGTTTAAATAAACTATACCTAGGTACATAAGGGGTGATCCCTAAAGACTAAAGACTTAAAGTACTCTTATTAAACAAATATTAACAGTGAATTTATATTCTTACTAGCTGACCCAGCAAATGTTGTTTTGCCACATTATAGGGGTTGGTGGACAACCCTTATCACTAAGGGGTATGAAAAATAGATGTTGGCCAATTCTCAGACCTACTCAATATGCTCACAAAATTTCATGAGAATCGGTCAAGCCGTTTCGGAGGAGTACGGGAACGAACATTGTGACACGAAAATTTTATATATAAGATAATTCTGACTAATTTGGAAGTTCAAATTTATTTGGAGGCAACTCAATCTTAATATTTACCTGGTGAATAATGATGCGAAGGTGGACGATAAATAGACCCGTGTGTTGTTGTATGTTCATCAAAATCGAATGGAACTTGTGTAGGTCTCTGGGGACGATATCCTGTGTATGGTGGTCTGCTATCCCCTGGATAATATGGTGGTCTTTGAATATGGTGATGGAAGTGACCAACCCTATCCTTTCGTCTTTGACCTCCTGGTGTAACTAAAAATATATACATGTTACAAATATTTACACTGTATTTATAACATTTGAATTGAATTCATTTTAAAAGTACATTTTTATTCGTTTTCCCGTGGATGTTGTATTTCAAATTCACTTAGTTATGTGTAGGTAATTAATGTATGTGTCTGGGGCGTCCTTGCGACACGATGGACCGACGATTTGAAGAAGTTGACTTAGGTTGGCGCTCTTCGGGGAAGGCCTACGTTCAGCAGTAGACGGCACTAGGCTGATATATATATACATATATATATATGTGTGTGTACTTGTATAATATGTCGTACCTAATTATGTTAAACGGGCGGGAGCTTTTGTAGTCCGTAAAAAAATTACCTACCTATTTACTTAAAAAATAATAACCAAAATATTATTTCAAGGCACACATTTAGATCGTACCCGAACATAAGATTTAGTTAATAAAACTTTTAACTAACTTGAACTAAGATCTGTTTCATCGTAATCTTCTATTTCACCGCAATCATCTGGATCATCTTCTTGGGGTTGTTCTTGCAGATCGTTGGCTGTTGGTGGTCTTCTGGGTCCTAGTAGATCATATATCAGCCCCAATGTCCGCGGTCCGGTCTGATCCCAACTGGCGAGACGGCGATGTGGGGCAATCTTGTTAGTAGGACACAACGATGGATTTACTGTCACTGCACCCAACTGAACCACTATTGAGGATATCTATGAAAATACGAAATAAGCTTCATTTCAATGAAGTATTCTTTAATGAATCCAACAAGTTTTTTATTAATAAAAACTTGAGTTGCTAACATACCGACACTAAAATAAGCCAATATTTTCCGACTGAGCTCATTTTTTATATTTTATTCAACACTTCACGCTGAAGAGTCTAACTTATGTCTGAGAGCAGCACTAAAACAGTATTATTACTTCAAGTTTAACCTCCCACGCAACTGTGAAATGACTTTAATACTTAGGCAATGACCGCTCCTTATGTGATATTTTTTAGTAATACAATTGTCCTCGAAACCGAAAAAGCTTCTTTTTTAAAAGGCCGAATAATTAATAGGACTATTTTGTAATAATCTTTCCACAGATCCAAGTGAAGTCTATTTATAGTGATTTATGATGATTTAATGGCCGGAGATCAGAGAAACAACTAAGGATATATATAGACCTAGGTGTTTCCTTTCTACCTTACCTTGGCTCCTTTGTCAAGCACCAGTGAATTAGGTGCCTAGACCACTAGAAGCTATCTTATTATATCTTATTACACATTCGTAATGTGAGTTAAATTGCTGGCACGGATTAAATAATAATACCTACCTACTAAGTTACTGCTGTACTAAGTATTTCAATATTAGTAGATCTACATATCTCGCAAGAGTTTTTCACCTATAGAGGATACCTACCTTTAGAAAATTAATTCTTACATACACTAACGCACCTTTAACTCGTAGCGCAAAATCTATTAGCTCAGTCGTTGCACTAATCATGCCGCCCATGCCGGTGGTTGATAGGCGGATGGCGGAAAAAGTGTAGGTACCTACAGCTGGTAGTTACGGTCCAGACATCAACTTTGGTTAATAGTTGATGTCTTGGCTACTTACCCCTCGTCACATCAAAAACAGTTTTAACGGTTACCCGCAGGAGATTCGGATTATGTTGCAAAATCATTGCATAACATGAACTTTACCTACACATTTGGTTCTTCGTAATGAAGCAAGACGTTTTTCCCAAAACTTGGTAAAACATATTTTAGAAAAGAGTTTCGTAATTACGTGGGTTGGTTTTATGTACATATACAGATTCAACTTTCTGTCTGCCAAAATAAAATTTAAAAAACGTTGAAAATAAATATTTGTGACCCAGTTTAGGAATAATAAAATATATATCCGGACATCATGACACAGTGCCATCTAGTTCCGAGCTAAGCAACGAGGCTAGTTGGATACTAGATAATTGATATACTACATTATACGTTTTATTTTTGTAAATACATATTTTACCCTGATCCAAATTCTCATCACACAAACATTTGTCCCTACCGGGATTCGGACACGGGACCCATAGCACAGAAGGCAGGGCAGCGTTACAGCGAATGAATCTAGGTATATATGAAATGTACGTAAATAAATTAAATTCTGTATTTAAACTACACACACAAAAGTAAGTAGTACATGTAGGATATCCAAATTAATGTTCATGATAATTAACAATTTGATATTCTGCTGGAACTAAAATAATCATAATAATCTTTATATAAGAAGAATTGCATCCATAGTGAGTCAGTAAATAAAATAGTGATGTGAAACCTTAACATTTAGTAAGAATATTATTGTACTACCAAAGGGCTAGGCGGTGCCTTGAGGCCCCAAAACCTGATTACCAAACTTCTTATTAAAATTGCCCTTATGGCTCTTAGTCACCCAGCTACGCCATTGCAGACATTCGTACACTATAGTTTTCAGGTTAGAGTTGGAGCAGGTCCGCACCTTACAAAAGGACGGTCCAGCCCAGAATGCTCTACCCCAGGACCTTGAGTACCGATTCGAAATTATTAGATAACTTCATTGAATTAGTAAAAAAAGGACCAAAAAAGGTCATCCCACTTTTAAAGTCGAAACTTGTCGGGAATTTCTCAGTATTTTTTTTGTGTTTTGGTTGATTAGTCCACAGGCTATACCTACTTAAAGAACACTTCACAAGAAGCTTTGAAAAGTGTTACATCAATGTTCTCAGTACAATGTCCAAATCTTCGTGCCAACATGTTACATAAGACTGCTAGAGTTCCTGTTCAATATTCACCTGATAAAATCGGTATAATAATGGCCCACGTACATAAACTTATAAAAGGTTAAAAAGTTTGATATCAGGCGGGGAGTATCCATTGTGCATGGAATGCTATAATTACTTATTCTGTAAGGTTTTCGTAATCGTTCACCAAAATCAATAAAATCTCGTTTAAAATGAGTTCAAAGTATAATTAATTTCACTGCAAGAATCAATAAAAGATCGCTCTTAAACATACTAGTTCAGATTTATTCGAGTTATGTAACTCGAATAAATCTGAAATATATCTTATGGTTAAGATTATTTACGCGCATATGAATATTAATAATGCGTAGCATATATGTACATGCTACGCATTATTAATATTCATATGCGCATAAATAATAATAACATAATATAACCATAAGACATATTGAAACTAATATACTAGGTAATTTGTGTTTAGTTGATGAAATAAATTACGATATTAACTGGTCATTCGGTTCACTTATATAAGACTCGTACCGGCCGAAGACGCGTAGTTTAATGAACTACTGAGCTAATACGCTCTGCAGAAGGAACTAGCTTTGAATTGAACGGTCTCGAGTCTCGCTCAATCGCTCATGAGTTACACTGTATTGAAGTCTACACACCACACACGTTGGCTATGTTTTAAAAAGTTAAATTTGACATTTCGCTCGGCAATCCAATAAAAATCATTGATCGGAAAACCGATTATTGTAGTTTTCTGTGATTGAGAAATTCTAACAAATGATTTAAAAAATGGCAAAACAACAGGGAAAAATATATTTAGGCTACGAAGATGAAGCGATTGTTGATAAAAACCAGACTCTATTGAACTATACCGTCAATAAAATCGGAGGACTACCTGTAAGTTTATAAATTTTATTAGAAATACCATTTAATATCGACCACATGCTTTGTTTAGGACTTATAATCATTTTATTTTATACAGGACTGGCCACCTCTTGAGAATCTACAGCTTTCAACTAAATGTCCATTGTGTGGATTACACAGGCTGCTTATTATACAATGCTATGCACCCCTCGAAAATTCCATATATCACCGTACTTTATATGTTTTTGCTTGTATAAATCCTAATTGTTGGACTCTGTCTGAAAGGTAAATATTATTTAAATTGAAACTTATAAATTCTGAATACTGCAATATAAAAAAGATATATTTCAAATTAACCTCCCATACTTTTTCTAGTTGGTTATGTGTTCGAAGTCAATGTCAAGAGAAATCCTCAAAGGAATCAAGTGCAATTGTTGATATACCAAGTGCTGACACAAATCTCTCTTGGTGTCAGGGTGCTGATGAGTGGGATGAAAATGATAATGATACAGCAAATGGGAATTTTATGAATGTTGATAATGCTCCTAGCCCCAACAATGCTGTGCAAAGGTAAATTTTTAAACATACTTAAACTAAATGACTATTTATATTATAAAATTGGTTTTGTGTGTTATCTCGGGATGATGGTGAGATACAGGATTAGCATGTGTGTAGTAGCTCTATTTTTTACTTTGTCATGCACTATATTATTTTTAATATATAATAATATAAGTATTATCATTATCGTCACATCAACCATTAGACATCCACTGCTGGATGTAAGTATAAGTATTATAATAATTAATTATATACTAATAATAATAAGTATATTTCTAAGTATATGACTTTAATAATTAAATAATGAGTTGGTTTTATCATGTTACTAAACATCTTAAATATTTTTTCTCTAACAGAAATTCAGATGAAGACGATGAAAGCAATTCTTTTGAATTGGAAAATGTGGAGCAAGCGTTTGGAAACCTGCAAGTGTTTGATGCACATAATGCAAATATGTCACCCATCCAAGGTATATAAATAAATAGTCTTTTATTACATCGGAAATACAGTAGAATCCCAATTATGCGGATCAAATAAAACCAGGGGTATTCCGGATAATCGAAAATCCGGATAATCGATTTCAAAGCTAATCAAACAATATTTAAATTTTAATATTTTTTCATTATTTAATGGGTTTTTGGCTTAATGAATCACATCTTTCTATTGCGGCCAAGTCCCTGATGCGCTTCAGTTGTAATAACAAGACAATCTTTAAGTTGAATGCTAACAAAGAAAATAACACAATAATAAACACTATCTCGCAAACAAATGAGAGTACACAATCGGAGGCGGGAATAAACTTGTCGTAATATGTGTCGTTGCGCTGTCAAAACATTTTTATGTCATATTAGATGCGAGATCAATAAGTCTGGATGTTCTGATAATCGAGGTCCGGATAATCGGGATTCTACTGTAGTATTTTTAGGTCCGTTAATAGATTTAACACATAATATACCTTTTTATCTTACTGATTTATTAATAAACTACTCACTAAATAAGAAAATATCTGTGTTTATGTAAGTCAAGTAAAAAAAATTCATTACAATATCCCAGGTGCCATGGGAGCAATCGGAGCACCAGCAGCTGCAGCAGAATTGGAAGGGGGTGATGAACCAGGTCTGGTCACTGTCGACACACCAACAGCACCAACCAATGATGTTGAAGCATTACTGCAGCAAGTACGTATTATTGTAACAACTAGGTGCTCTATATTTTATACCTACTCATATCAGTATACCATAGGTCTATAGGATAACATCATAATGAGAAATTACAGTGCATGTGAGATAGACTTTATTGATCAAAAAAGGTTGTTAAATTAAATTATTATTATTTAATTATTTATTCATATTGATATTAATGATTTCTACTGTGTATCTCTATTTTAGACTGCAGAGCTGCCACATGACTTGAGAAGTCGACTGATGTGTGGACCATTACAATTTGTACCGAAATTTATATATGTTGAAGAGGAATGGAAAAAATCTGCTGGTAATGATGATAGAGCCAATGAACTACTGAATGTGTATAAGAGAGAAAACGGTAAGAATTAATAATACCGTAAATATTAAAAATCCTTTTATATATATATAGATATGTACTACAATGTATATACATATACATTTATGTGGACTCAATTAGTGCAGCAGTATTAAAGGCAGCTTGGTGAATCTCGGTTGCTGTAGGGGCTAAATATATGTGTGATAAGCTTGGACATTATTGACCTGAGTAACGGATGTTTCTCTGTAAGCCTAGTGGTGTGACCAGTGACCAGACTGCGATATCAAAGCTCTCAAGTTCGAACCCAAGGCACGCACCACTGACTTTTTGAAAGTTATGTGCGTATTTATCATATATTCTCGATGGCGTGTGAAGTCTGCCAACCCGCAGTAGGCTAGCGTGGTGGACTATAGCCTCCCTAAAATGAGAGAAGGACCCGTGCCCAGCAGTGAAACAATAAAGGGTTGATGATAGATCTATGTAGTGTATTAAGCATATAGTAAAAGTAGCACAAGCCAAGTTGCTTACCACGGCATTTGTTCATGATGTCTGGGCACATTATTATAATTTATAATGCCCTCTTTTTTGGCAATGCCATTATATTTAGCCCATGCAGTGCTGGAAGTTTCTGATCTGATCTGAGATTTGAAAATATTTCAGAAATAGAAGTTTGCGGTGGAGACCGTGTTGGCGGTGGTGGCGGCTCTGATGACGAACCTTACGAGGAAGCGACTCCTTTACACGGCGACCGATTATTCCACGCTTTTCTGACTCGCCTGCGTAACCACCCAGGGCAAATACTAAGGTAATTAAAATATATTAATGAAAATGAATAGGCCTATACCTAATACTGTTGATTTGGTGAACCATCATCATCAGCCTGTATTCGTCCACTGCTGGAGGCCTCCCCTTGTGAACGCCGCAGAGCTCGATCTTCTTGGCGAAGTTGTTACAATAAAAAAAAATAGAAAATTATAATATTTTATATTCTTCTACAGGTATTCTCGAGATGAGCCTCCCGTCCTTGGTGCTCCATTACCGAGTACGGCGAGTACACCGGAGTCGCCTAGCGTGCCAACCATCTGCGCTCGTTGCGGCGCGCGACTCACTTGCGAACTACAGCTTGTGCCAGAATTTGCTGAAACCCTGCGGTTGCTACCCACCAACGCCTCCCTCGCACATCTCCACTTCCTCTCTGTGCTGATATTCACCTGCTCACAGAGCTGCTGGCAATCGTCTGACACCCTCATACAGGAATTTGTCGTTTTTCAACCTGAAGTTGTCTAAATGTTTTACCTATTTTTTATTTTAGCATAAAATCAAAAAATACTTATTCCTTTGCCTAACAATATCCGAATGTATGCATGGACATGCGCTCTGATTGCAGAACGATCGATCGCTTACCTCCCGGAGAGTGGAAGAATTCATACTATGCCTATAATGGATACCTTGTAGTCCTTGTACTATATACCTTGACGAATCCAATGCTAGAAATGATAGGATTATGCAATTTTATTGTACTTACTACTCAATTTGTCAATTATATATCTTCTTTGGTCTTAGGCCTAAAGCAATAGTGCCTCTAGCTATAAAAAAAGCACTGCTCTTATGTCTAAGATCACGATAATATGTATTTACTTCTGTACTGTGACGATTTTTCATCAGAATATAACATACGTATTCAGTTTCAATGTTTACCTATAGGTGTTTTTGAAAATAATTCATTGTTATTTCCATCGCGTTTATAGAAAATAATGTCTTACAGAAATTTTTTCATGACTCTTTGTTAAGCTTTTTATTGATAGATAGACTTTCAGCATTGTTAAAGAAAATATTTTTTTATATGTATAGGGTTTATTTTGTTCCTTGGTCTTTATTGTACTTTTTCATTATTATACAACATTATTCATATTTTTATTATGATACACAATATGTATGATATACACGATATTCTATAAGTTTTAAAACTATCTCATAATGTATGCATGGCGAATTTAATGCTTATTTTTCCATATAAGTAGAAATTGAAGTAATCTGTATTGAACTATAATTTAGATTTAGATTATATTTATGGATACTAAATTAACCTTAAATGTCCATTAAAAACTGCCAGGTAGGTAAGTTATAAGAATGTACGTATATTGATAAGAAAGTATGCGCCTTGACTAAAGTGTAACTATATAAGATGAAAATTATTTTCACTTATATATAATTATATAGATATGATTATGCTAAACTTGTTTAATGTTATAAATTAATGAGCAGATTACTTAATTTTCTACCTACAGAATTCAATGCTTTACTTTAAATGTGATGCTATTAAACGGAAAATTACGTTATTACTCTTAAGAGTACCTATATATTATTTATTATATAAGTAATACATTCTTACATAAGTATGGCATTTATAATTTAATTATATAATAATCTACGAAACAGATTCAGAAACTGACAAAATTTCAACACATATTTATGTTCCGTAAAATACAATTAATAAATGATATTAAGATATACGAAATTTGTCAACACTGTCCCATAAGATATCTATAACTTCTTAAAAGTATAATAAGATTAGAAACTAACTGAATATATTATGTGAAGGGAAATGAATTAATACATTCTCTGTTCATTCAATTATAGCGGAATTTAAAATAATAACTTTATAACCTTAATGCTACCTATAGACTTATTAGCAACTTATCGAGTGACACGGAACAAATGGTGTGCTGACTTAAGAATGCTCAATACAATTTGGTGTTTTTCATCGCTATGTAAATAATTAGTAGAGCTGTGATTTTACTCTTAGAAAAAGGTAGATACAGTCGAGTTCATTAATAAATATATAAGCACCTACAATCAGATTTAGAAATTGATATGAGAACAAGCGAGGGTGGATCCAGCTTTCAACTGAGCTAGCCTAAAAAATCTAGAATGATCAAGGAAAGGTCATCCCACTTAAATTAATTATTCCACCTTATCGCACCATCGCATCGGAATTAAATTTAACAAGTTCCAACTGTAACTGGGATGAGCTTTTTTAGCCCCAGATGTCACATAATAACGCGCCAATAAAATGGGTCATGGGGGAGTCACATGGTCAGTTATCTAATTATAACAAACTCCCAATTCGATATTTTCAATTTAAAAGACAAGATTTTAGATAGAAACATACGTACACTCACGACTTTTTCCCATGGGGGTAGGCAGAAACTACAAAATGCCACGCGCTACGGTCCCTGCATACCACTTTTGCCTCGTCCACATTCATACATCTCGTCATGCACGCGCGCCGGTTACGAGTACTGCGTACCTGACCTTTTTGAAGGAGTTCACCAATTAGGTCGGTGTTATGTCCTTCTAGGGCGCCCCCTCCTGGCGTTTCCACTGACATCCGCCAGAAAGAAACATTAGATAGAAACATTCATAATTTTACCTCTGCATATACTATTTAATTATTAAGTAGGTATATGATTAGACACCCGACCCTTGGACGACCCTCTGACTTAAAATCTAGATCGGCTCTTGCGCATCTACCTGCCAAATGGTAGCTTTGTCTCCATAAAATTGTTAATAACGTTAGATTATAATCTATCTCGCTGCGGGGCTCCGTCGAACTTTTATATGCAGCTCAAAATGTTTTTTTTTTTTTTTGCTTACGTCTCTCTCGCTTAGGAGTGCATTTGCCTGACACCTGTGTTCTGTGTTTTATTCCTAACTCTATGAACACAGAACCGTATACTGTAAGGCCGACCAATCTGAGACAGCCTTCGGACACGGAGAGTTGACAATTGTAACATTGTGATTTAACAGTTTCACTTCGATAGATAACAATCTGAGGAATTGTAAGCAGTATGTTACGGTTCACAATCTTTCAACAGTTAAACGGTATTTACAATTTTACGCCTCATAGGTATATGGTTATATGGGCCTAGTTACCCGAAATAAATGAATTTAATTTAATTTAATTTAATAGGTCAAATATTTTTCACGAATTCGGAGTATTTGTCAAAGAGTCAGTGAATTATCTTTCGCCTTTTTTATATTTATATTTAGATAGTTGAACTTGACTGTATTTACAACTATGGCCGCTCTGAAGTTATAATCGATTGTAAGATTGTAAAAGAATTATATATATCTTGCTGTGGCCAAACGTGTTCATAGCAGTTGTGGGACGCAGACATACGTCTTGCATACGTCCGACCCGCGCGGCGGCGGATCGACACTGAGCGTGCGCCTAGGCCTCGACTGCATTTGCGGCGCCCACCTACGAGACATCGCATCAAGGGACATGCACTTGTTCGTATCGCCGTGGTCCGTGGAATACTGAGTGCTTGCGCGCGCGCCCACTATTTATATGACCCGGTCGACGCTGAATCTTTGACTTTCCTATAAATACGGTGGCTCAATAAAATATGTTGTTCAGTCTCAAACTTGGTGTTTTACTATTCACTTTGAAGAATACCCAACATTGGTGACCCCGACGTGATATTGTTAAAGGGACGAAGCATAAAATTTAACGATGGAGAAGTTTGATGACGCAGTTGCTGAACCAGCAAGAATTGAAAAAGATATTGCAACAATTTCGCTTCAAGCCAAGATTCCACCTTTTTGGCGAGCCCAACCAAAGCTGTGGTTTGCTCAATACGAAGCCGTTATAGCACCGTATAAGACGAGTGAAGAGCAGAAGTATAATTTGGTGATTACAGCCTTGGAAAGGACAGATATCGAACAAGTTAGCGACATTATCTGCAAACCTCCAGCTTCAGGCAAATATAATGCTCTAAAAAATCGATTACTCTCGGTGTATGAAGAATCCGAGGCCCGACAATTCCAGAAGCTATTGAGTGGATTAGAACTAGGCGATCAAAAGCCTACTCAACTATTACGCGTGATGCGTGATTTAGCAGGAGAAAAAGTACCTGACGACGCCCTGAGAATATTATGGATGGGACATTTACCTTCTCAAGTACGTGCAGTATTATCAGTAAACACTGAGTCTACGCTGGATATTTTAGCTAAGATGGCAGATAAGATGATGGAGCACACAGATCGTTCAATTGCAGAGATCAGTCAAGATATACCCTCGAAAAGCTCCAGTTCAATTACTACGCAAGAAACGCAGTTTCAAATCTTATCGAAACAACTTGAGAAACTCACATTAGAAATAGCCGCATTAAGGAAGGGTAAAACTAATAATTATCGTCGTTCGCGTTCTCGCTCACGCAGATTTGGCTCAAGATCAGGTTCTCGATCAAGACCAAGAACACAAAGACAGCCAGGTGACGCAGACTGGGAGTGTTTTTATCACCACCGATTTGGAGATAAGGCGAAAAAATGTGAGTCACCATGTGCCAGGAAACGTTCGGAAAACTAAAATTTGCATCGACTGCGGCGGACGTCGATGCATCATGTGAAAATAACCGCCTGTGCATAATGGATCAAAACACACGAGAACGGTTTCTAGTAGACACGGGTGCAGATATATCGGTGCTAGCAGTAAGAAATAAGCAAACACCGATAACGACGTCGTTTAAGTTATTCGCAGCTAATAATACGCCAATTAAAACGTACGGAGAGAAGAGCCTTAACTTGAATTTGGGACTACGGCGCAACTACAAATGGACATTTATAATGGCTGATGTGAAGATGTCAATAATAGGCGCAGATTTTTTAAGATATCATAAACTTTTAGTCGATCTCCATCGCAAGAAACTTATAGATACTGTCACTGAACTCTGCGCCAACACAAACTCAATAGAAACTACTCAAGATACTACTCTGTATGTAGTCGAACCAAACCACAGATATCGTGACATTTTGCAGGAGTTTTCTGATGTTTTAAAGCCTTTGTCACCTAAGTTAGAAATCAAGCATAATGTAAGGCATCACATTGAAACTACCGGACCTCCTCTTTTCGCCCGACCTCGACCACTGCCGCCAAACAAGTACAAGGCAGCCAAAGCTGAATTCCAAGCCATGATGGATATGGGAATATGCCAACCTTCGAAGAGTCCCTGGGCTAGTCCATTACACGTGGTGATGAAGAAAAATGGTAGTCTGAGAGTGTGTGGAGATTATCGCCGGTTGAACTTCGTAACGCTTCCTGATCGTTATCCTATACCAAAGATACAAGATTTCACTTATCAGCTGCATGGAATGAGGATCTTTTCAAAAATAGACTTGAAAATGGCATTTTTCTGGATTCAAGTGGCTGAAGAAGACATACAGAAAACCGCAATAAATACGCCCTTCGGCTTATATGAATTTCGACGCATGCCATTCGGACTACGTAATGCACCACAGACATTTCAAAGATTTATCCATGAAGTCTTGCAAGGTTTGGATTACTGCTGCTATTCGTTTGTTGATGACTTGCTGATTTACTCGGAAACTCCAGAAGCTCATGAAGATCACCTACGCCTAGTACTGAAACAGTTATCTAATTATGGCATTGGAATTAATCTAGAAAAATGCATCTTTGGTGTGAAGAAGCTGAATTTCCTTGGATACGAGGTTACGAATGAGGGAATTAAACCTACCGAGGAAAGAATCCAGACTATTCTATATTATCCCAAGCCTCAAACTGTTCAGGAATTACGACGATTTTTGGGAATGCTTAATTTCTACCACGACTGTTTACCTAAGCAAGCCCAGATACAAATTGTATTGAATAAGTTACTACACAATAAGAAGAAGAATGACAAGACACCCATTATCTGGACCCAATGTACTAATGAAGCCTTCGATAAATGCCGCCAAAGCATATTGAATGCAGCTTTACTGACGCACCCGGTCCAAGGAGCCCCATTGTGCATTATGACGGACGCGTCAAATCAGAGTGTGGGTGCAGTTCTTCAACAAAGGATAGATTCCGTTTGGAGACCACTCTCATTCTTTTCGAAGAAACTCAGTGATACTCAATCAAGATACAGCGCGTATGATCGCGAATTATTAGCGATCTATATGGCTGTAAAGCACTTTAGAAGATTAATTGAAGGAAATGACGTTGTCGTATATACCGATCATAAACCCCTGACCTACGCGTTAACTAAAACCACAAGTGCCAGCGATACGCCTAAAAGGGAACGACAACTTCACTTTATCAGCCAATTCTGTCGTAAAATTGAATATATCCACGGCGAAGAAAATGTGGTAGCGGATGCACTATCCCGAATTACTGCTATTGAGTGTTCATCGGTTATGGATTTCAACACATTAGCTAATGAACAAGAAAATGATGAAGATTTGAGCACGCTATTGGAAAAGCCAAATTTACATTTCATCAAATTGCAACTCCCAAGTACAAAAAAGTATATATACTGTGAAAACTCGACCAAATTTCCACGTCCATATCTACCAACATCATTTCGTGAGACTGCCTTTAAAGCGCTGCACGGATTGAGTCACCCTGGCATACGCACAACGAGGAAGATAGTAACTGAGAAGTATTTCTGGCCAGGGATGAACAAGGATATATCTACATGGACGCGATGCTGCATCTCATGTCAACGTGCTAAAGTTCACCGTCATACCGCTACCCCACTTGTACAATTCCCAGAGTCGAAACGATTCGAGCATGTACATGTCGATATTGTTGGACCACTGACTTCATCTGAAGGATACCGGTACTTAGTTACGATGATTGATCGATGCACAAGATGGCCCGAGGCGATACCAGTCAGTGATATAAGTGCAGAAACTATCGCTCGAGTGATATATGATGGATGGATAAGCCGTTTCGGGTGCCCATTACGCATCACAACTGATCAAGGGCGACAGTTCGAGTCGTCATTATTACACAAACTAATGTGCAAGCTTGGAGTGTCAAGAATACGAACTACAGCCTACCATCCTCAAGCTAATGGACTTATAGAAAGATGGCATCGTACGCTAAAGACAGCATTAATAGCAAGAGGAAATAATATAAAATGGATTCAAGAATTACCTACAGTTTTATTGGGATTACGGACGGCCATTCATAAAGAAACAAATTATAGTCCTGCGTCAATGACATATGGCACCTCATTAAGATTACCTGCAGATTTTTTCACACCTGTTAAAGGAAACAATGACGACCCGACATTCTTACGTAATCTAATCGACTCAATGGCGTCGCTAAGTGAAACAGGTGCAACGGTTACGCAACAACGACCTACTTTCGTTCCCAGACAGCTGACTACGTGCACGCATGTGTTTGTGCGCATTGATCGCACGAGAAAACCGCTCACACCGCTGTATGAAGGCCCGTACGAAGTCATCAAGAAATATGATAAATATTTTAAGATACGTATGCCCAACCGTGAAACAGTTGTGTCTTTGGATCGATTGAAACCGGCTTATGTATTGCAACCAGCAGCAGAAGACAGTGTTGAAGAAAACCGGTACATCACAAGGTCCGGCAGGATTGTTAAACCTTCAAGAAATGTACGGTTTTCTTAGCGGGGGGTACTGTGGGACGCAGACATACGTCTTGCATACGTCCGACCCGCGCGGCGGCGGATCGACACTGAGCGTGCGCCTAGGCCTCGACTGCATTTGCGGCGCCCACCTACGAGACATCGCATCAAGGGACATGCACTTGTTCGTATCGCCGTGGTCCGTGGAATACTGAGTGCTTGCGCGCGCGCCCACTATTTATATGACCCGGTCGACGCTGAATCTTTGACTTTCCTATAAATACGGTGGCTCAATAAAATATGTTGTTCAGTCTCAAACTTGGTGTTTTACTATTCACTTTGAAGAATACCCAACACAGTCATACATTGGTGACCATAATCTTTGAAAAAAGAAACTGTTTTCCGGTCCATTCAAAATCATTTTACCTATGAAATAGTCAATCACAGTAGTCTGTCTAGTTATCTTTTAAATATATTAAATGTTAGTTAAAGCGATTAAGATTTATTATTGAAATAATCTTTTTTTGTTCCTTTGGGAGCGTTCAAATAATACGTAACGCAATTTGGGGGGAGGGGGGGTCTCGTAAAACGTTACGATGCGTTACAGGGGCGGAGGGGGTCTTTCTTACAACACGTTACGAAACATTGTTTTTTTTTTTTAAATAAAAAATTAGAGAATTAAAACTCCAAAATTGGCAACCCTTTTCATTTACGTTTTATGGGGAATCCCTTGATTGTATTAGTCTAGTCGTCATTTTTGATTTGTTCTCGCAAGTTGGCAAACCTTTTTGTTTATATTTCACGGGGAATCCCTAGATTACCGTAAAGGCAATTAAAACTATGCCAAGGATAAAATCTGTAACATACTTTTTTGCGACTTTAGGGTAAAAATGGTCACTTGAGTGTTACGTAACGTTTAGAGAGTGGGAGGGGGAGTACAGAAAAACGTTACGGTGCGTTACATGGGGAGGAGGGGGGGTCAAAAATCTTCAAAAATTGCGTTACGTAATACTTGAACGCTCCCTTTTCCTGTTCGGACAAGAGGTCGCCTTAGCCGTTACTCTTGAATTATAATCATATCGTTTCCCTTAAATATAAAAAGAAGAAATTACTTCGCTATTGGAGCTCCGACCAGCTATAACCGCTATAAAGTTTTTGGCGAGAAGTTTGAAAAAAATATGTTGCGATGCTAGAAGAAAAACCCAGTCGGCGAATAATGCCTAGATACATAATTATTGTATTTCCAATTCACATTTATATATTAACCCTCGTTATTGGACTATAGTCAAGTCAATTGAAATGTTAAAACTTTTGGCCTAAAATTACATTTCTCAGAGGACGCAATTTTATTTTTTAGATATCAAGGATTTGTGTAAACTTAAATTTAATTTTGAGGGCTGCGACCCCACGAACTTAATACTGTTCTTTTATATTTGTATGAATTTTGGAGAATAGTATTCGCTTCTCAGCTCCCAGCACTGAAACCTTAAATAATGAAGAGTATTGTAGCGACATCTATCTCGCCACATTATGAACTACGGACTCAGCGCGATGACGCAAATAATCCTACATCGCGCAAGTGAAATTTACACGCGAGATAAAATATACAACCACCCAACATAAACCGTTGGGCAGTAGTCCGCCAGGCACAACTTTTTTTCAGTAATATGTTTACAGCCAAAAGCACATTATTATATGAACAGTGTAGGATTCATAAATATGTATGCCCACACGAATACAATATCTAAACAATTCCTGTTCAACCTTAATACTTATTATTATAAAGATGATTTTACTAGCAATCTTAAAATTGCATGGTCAAAGTGTTTGCAACATTATTTGTCTCTGGCTGGATTTATTTCACTACGGCATTGAAACGGCAACAAAAAAATTTTAAAAACTTAAAAGAAGCAAACGTGGGTAAATAATGGAAACTACTGTCATTTCTGTAACAATATAAACTAGATCTTATTTATTCAATTAAGCTGAGCGGGCTAAGCTTCATAATTTTTCCATGAAAAATTATGAAGCTTAGCCCGCTCAGGTATTATTGAAGCCACAAGGTGATCACATATTATTATTGCCTTATGCGTGGTATATGTTACTGAACCTTTCACATGAGGACATATTTTTGATCTATAAGTTGTATAGAATTTTTGAGCTTTCGAACGCTTACAATATTTTGAACCCTTGGCAATGCCAATATATTATTGAACTCGACTGTACCACATTGAAAGTACTCTCTTTCAAACAAAAAAGAAGCATCAAAATCGGCTTAGCCGTCTGCGAGTAATCGGTGAACAAACATAATTTAAGTAAAGTAAAAATAAATAAATAAATCAAAAATAGTCATCCGAATTAAGAACCTCCTCTTTTTTTGAAGTCGGTTAAAAATATAAAACAGCTCTGTCCGCAGAAGTGACCAATGTATAAAATTAACTTTAATCGCCCACTTTGCGACGATTCTAAACCTTATTTTCTCCATATAGACTCCAGGTTATTCCCTCGTTACTTTCACTGCAGTTTAGATTGCCACATTATCGCTATGAATCATCGGTCAATTATATCAACGAAACCACAAACATTACTTACTATATTGATTTATTTGAAAAATAGATCAACTGACTCAACCTTTTGAAAAAACTAAGTCCGACGTCGCAGGTTGATTGCAGTGCTAGCGGAGACTATTTCTAATGCTGAGTACAGACCGGCCGCACACATGGGTTTCACTAACCTTGACTGTGCGTCCTTGCCTGGATGATGTATGTCGATTCAATTAGTTTGACATATCAAACTAATTCGTTCTAATTTAATGGGTTAATAACAAACGCAAACAAATACAAAATAGATAGTTTACCTCCGTAAAACCATTGAGACAGGACCAATCAAATGAAGATTAGAGAAACCTATCATTGTATTACGTTGGATTGGTACGCATTAGTAGAAAGCTCATGGACCAGAACTTGTTATAAATAGTACAAATCGCCTACAAAATACTTATTAAATAATAACGTAAGCAAACGTAACCTTACCCAAACCATGAACTAAAGAAGCGACATTTTTTATCTGTGTATCTGTCTACATCCGTCTTCCATAAATGAATCGGTGCGGCGAGGCGGCGACATAAAAAGACTACCTATCAATTTTCGTGAGTCGAATATAAATCTAGTCTGAAAGTTTGCGTCTATTTCATTTCTACGCAAGACGCGTTTATATCGTGTTTAGAAATTTGCACATTTAAAACATGTCTAACGAAGCACCAGCACCTCCTGCCGTTTTGTGGGCCCAGCGCAAGGAAGACGTCTTTCTCACGTTTAGCATCGAATCTAAAAACCCAGTCATTAAGATTGAAAAGGATTCAGTTTATTTCAAAGGCCCTAATGCATCAGATAATAAAATATACGAGGTAACTATACCACTATATGATTCTGTGATCCCTGAAACTAGCGCCTTCGTAAATAAAGGCAGGTGCATAGAAATGATTCTCCGCAAAGAAAAGAAAGATGCTTCCTATTGGCCATCATTAACAAAGGATAAGAAAAAACCACATTACCTCAAGGTAGATTTCAATAAGTGGAAAGACGAAGATGATGAAGATGGTGAAGAGAATGGTGGAAACAACCAATATGTCATAGAAGAGATGCTTCGGTCTATGGGCGGTGGCGGCGGTGACAAGCAAGACAAACCCTCGTTTGATGACTTAGAAACAGATTCAGATGATGAAAACTTACCTGATCTGGAATAACATCCCCAAAGTGATAAACTTATATTTAACACATTTAAAGTACATTATGTATAAGGTTTTTACAGTTATAATAAAATCACTGATAAAATGAACATGTAACATTCATTTAATCATTGATATGATGTGTGCCTATAGAACATGTTTAATATGAAAGATAAATGTTGACCTAGGGCAATGCTCAAACCTGATGTAAGTTCGGTCACATATTGCAATATTTTTCTTTCATATAAATATTAAGTTATAATTATTATAACTTAACGAATGCATGTGACATGCTCAACAATCTACATCACTATTTGATTTGAAGCAAATTAGGAGCTAGAACTCTAATCTATAGCTAGGAAATTTTTAATTTGAATATAACCACAACAAGATATTATGTAGTAAACTGTGTTTCAATATGAGTCCTCGTATAGTTTGCAATAATTTGATGTTAAAGCTGTAATTAGAAAAACTAGTTTTTTTATATATTAGATAAACTATAAAATTACAAGTCTATTCAATTTATTTTTAACACAGGAAAGTTGGGCACAACTAGACTTTATTAGAATCTACCTCAACAATATTTCAAGAATTGGGTAACCTATTTCCTAATAAAGGACACAGCAAAAAACATTGCTGCAGTCTACACACAAAAACATATATAAAGTCAAGAACTCTTGTCAGATAATATTTAAATGGCTGAACAAATTTTCCTGAATCATAGATAAGACCAATTTGCAAAACATGGCGACTTCATCACTTCAGGAGCTGTAATTCCACCACACACAATATTGCACCATTCATTCATAAAGTTGGTTCCAAACCTGGTAGTTCCCTACCATCTTATTGTGATTTAAACATATATTTTACAACCAGGAATAAGACAAAATAAATCAGTGTTTACACAATCTTCAATTATTTATAGCTAGAAATGGTCTTTATAATTAAATTCAATCTTAATCAAGTTATACTTTTATGTAAATCATATAACTATAACAGACAATTTAATACAAAGTGCAGTTGACATGGTTAGTTGGCAACAACTTTTCATAGAATCACTAAGTTAGTCAATGTATTTATATTTTGATGTTTTCCATTGCCAAATGAATCCTTGGAGGTATAAGTACTAAAGTCCTTCAAGCGACGTGCGATCGAGCATTGACGTGCATCAGCATGAAATTATATCCAAGACTGCAAATAAATGGACATAAGGCCACAGTATGGTAACGCTGTCTTCTGCGCTGGTGTGGAGCCCGGGTTCCAATCCCGGTAGGGACAAATTATTGTGTGATTAGTATTGATGAGCATCAACATTTGTATCCAAGTCATGGATGTAATATTATATAAGCACTTAAAAAAAACTGAACTAGGTATCTAGTATTCATAACACAAGCCTCGATGCTTAGCTCGGAACTAGGCGGCGCTGTCATATTGTCCGGAATAAAAATTAACATCTTTCAGCGTTCATGTCACGTTACTACTCCGTATATAAGGTAAAATTCATGTCTTAATTAATTTAATTCTAAGCATTATTGTCTCCATTTAGAACTGTAGGTAATTCCCCCGTTATTTTCACTGAAGTTTAGCCATTAGCGCGATTAATCATGGGACAAATTATACCAACGAAACTACAATATAATAATACTAATTACCTACTACATTGATATATTTGAAAAATAGATCAACTGACAACCTTATGAAAAAAATTATTGGACTAATGCAGTTCCGGAATTTCTTGCCGGCTCTTCTTCATAAGACCTACGTAAGTTTTTGTTAATATACCTAATTCAATAGTATCCGTAATTTTGGTAAGTAAAAAAATCATTGTACTTTGTTTACAGCAACTATTACAAACTATCCAATCTGCAAATAATTTTTAGTTAACTAAAAATAGAATCCTTACATTAGTACCTAGGTAGATACTTACAGGATGAATTAATGATTATGATAATTATGTACCTACGTGAAACCTTTTTTCTAAGGCATGTGTCCATCACTGAAATGAATATCAAATAGGTACTTAAGACTGCGACACCAAAAATCCAAGTTGCCGTCCGCGAAAAAATCAAAATTGTAGTTTGGGAGAACGTTGTTTAACTGCTAAGTGAGAATATATCTACGGACGGGAAGGGAGACTCAGGGAGAGTACGGACTTTCAGCGCGTGAGTGCAACAATGCGCGATAAATCTTAGTAATCTTGTCCTTTTTCGTCTATCATTAGCGTACCTAAGTAGGGCGTTTTCCCCGGGACGTAGGATGCGATGGCCGATGAAGCCGAGTGGACTACACGGAACATGAAAAAATAGATAGACTCCCACTGAACAGTCAGTAAGCACTTAACCTAAACCTATATAATTATGATGTATATGCAATTTAAATAAGGTCTTACATACGTAAGTAGAATTTTAGAAATTATGTGTAATCGTTGACATCAAAAGTGAGCGAACCTTTCACTCTCCTCCTTTGCTAACGTAAGCAAATACTGTTTTTACTATTGGGATTCCCCTAACCAAAGGGATTCCTAAACATACTTCTGAGCAATGACAACGTAGTGTTGCCATATGTGTTCAAATCAGAATTCAGAATCTACTAAACTAAGTCTGTCGAACATTTCATCTATCAATCGTCGGGCGCGGCGCGGGACGAGGCGCGGTTCTGTGCGTACCGAAGACGGCGGACACTTCTCTCCGGATCACCGCGCAGTGCACTGTTGTAATTCTTAAATATAATCAGTTACTATCATCTAAACCTACAGTCCACTTTATTCATCTCCCATCACCAATGAGACCTTGCAACAACGTCACTAGTCTTTATATTCATTCAGAAGCTACAAACAAAAATTAGGTTATATACAAACCTTGCTTCCTTGTGATAAGAATACCTCTGTGGTATTATAATTGTTAATAATTCCATAATGCAGGAGATAGAATAAAATTCCTAGGATTGCTATTCTATTGAAATACGAATACACTCTAGCAATCAAACTCCAATTGACAGTATCTATCACTGGAGCTAAATCTGTAGTTTGTTTAAGCTGCAGGGTTTATCGAGAAGCTGATCCTTTAGCCAATTAATAAGTGTGTCAGGAACAGCAACAGCCACACGAATTTAAATTATTTAGGCAATATAATATAAGATTGATGCTGTAAAGGATCAGAAACGTCGGGTTAAAAAAATATTATCAATACCTATACCGCGACAAAATCCGTAAAAGTAATTTTATTTGAAAATATAGTATAGACTACCAGTTAGATATCTCGAATGTATGTAAATTTTTAATTTTTTATTATTATATTTTTTTCTGAAAATCAGTAGGTAGCCTTACTTTACACGTAGCGAACTAGCGACATAAGAATTCGCAACCCGATTAGTGGGCAATACTATGGATAAACTAGTTGAGGCTTTTTGGGAGCCCGAATGCTCCCAAAAAGCCAATTATTTTAAATTTTCATAATAACCATTCGTATGGCATGGCAACCGGGACCGACGATTCAATGTGCTTATATCCATCAGAGAGACCAGAGCGGGCAACACGAGCCCTGGGCCTGAAAGTCTTGAATAAAGTTCATATATGAATGAGCATTCATGACAATCCCAATGTCTGTGGGTTCGATCCCCTTGTAGTACGGTGTCAAAGTGGTATGGCCTCGAACTTCTAACCTTGACTCGGCAGTTTGAAAAGACCGTATCACTCGGATCATAACTGTTTCGTCGAAAGATAACATTTTTATAAAAATAACAACAGTTATATATTTATTAAGAAAGAACAATTCAACCTCAGGCGGGAGTCAAACCCGCGTCTTCTGGATAAGTACTCCAGACGCTCTGCTAACTGATCCACCGAGGTATCCGCCTGATGTGTTGAATTTTGCCTTCTTTTATGTTACTTAACAGTTATATATTATAAACTTCGATTAATCTGGAGATTGGTTTAAATTTTTATTAACTAATACTACTATACTACTTATTTGTAATTCATTCATAATTCATAATTCTCTCTAAAAATATCATCATATTGTACCTATTAGGTATGTTTATTTAGATTTTTCGGAAACAGTAACTGCTACACTGAATAAATGAAATTGTTGCCCATGTCTTCGAACATTCAAAGTTAATGTCATACAGTAAATTAGTCTATTGAGGCTCTCACATTTCAACATGTATGCAGATCCTTGACCAGGGCTAAATATTGGTGCGCCGTGGCTTTGACAGTCAAACATAAAGTACGAAGACCCAGTCCTTCCGAACGCAAGGTTTTTAGTGGGACTCATTAGTATTCCAAGCGTGTGTTTCTCGAAGAAGTAAACTAATGCCTTGCTCAAATTAAAACGATCTGGATATATATTATACACGAATCCGAAAATAATTTTCTCAAACTTTACCGAAAAGTTGAACGGATACATATCGTCAAATTTCGGATCCAGATCGGAAAGTTGAATTTCGTGATTAGGATTAGAACCGACTTTTGTCATAAGTTTTTTGGTGTATTTATTACCGCCAATAACTATTCCATCTAAGAATCCACTCGTCCAGGCGCTGATGTCACACGCTTGGGTCATTCCAATTGCAACTACACTGGTTGCTAAATATTGCTTTCCACGGAGTGACTCTTCAAAGCTTTTATCCAATGGATGAATAGTTCCCCACAATGAATACAAATCACCAGGAAATTCGATATCCCAATCCTTCCACATCGTTTTAGGTGTTTTTCGATCTAGACCTAAGTCATTCGTAGCACTCATTCGTGACCATGGTATGGCCGGTATGTTTAACCAGTACATCTTTTCATCTACTATAGGCCGTAATTTCCTACGTTTTAAGTAAGGTAAGTTGGGATTATCATCAGGTTTGAAAAGTGGACTCAGTCTATAGTTAAGTGCAGAATGTCGAGGCGCCGTCTTGACGGATGTTAACTCGAAGGTGTAAAATTCTGGGCTATCTGCTTGGCTTCCGGGTAAAACCTTCCTAATTCGACGGATTAATGCATCTAAAGAACGATATAACGTCCACGACGCTACCGCACTTCCTTTCTTAGAAGGTTTCTCAAGACCCGTTTTCTTATCTGCTTCCTTTATATCTTCACTTGGCGGCGGGTAAGGGTCGAAGAGATGGTAATATCCTTCTGTCTGACATATTACCAAACTGCACTGGGGATATCTTATAATTACGTAGCGCAGTCTCCTTAACACCGCCTTTAAATATTGCTCCAACCTTTTCTCTGGATTTTCATTGACAACAATTATCTTCTTGATGTTAATATTTATGAATTTTCCATCCAGAATAACATTTTTAATTACTCTCTTCTCGCACACGTTTAAATTTGTAGCTTTTTCGTATATTTCAAGACCTTTTTCAATACAAACATCGACCATAACGTGGTCCCACGTTCTGATGGGATGCATTGCTGCCATCAACATAGCGATTAGACTAACGAAATGACAGGACTTCACGTCCGCGCTTGGTTTCCTTTGGTTCAGAGATGTGGTTCCTTCTATTCTATACACACCATCGACGAGTTGATAGCCAACCGTTGTTTCGCTTCTCGTCTCTATTGGCTCAAGAGAGCTTCGAGGTTCCTCATCCCTGTCAGAAGTTACAATAGTTGGCTTGGATTTTTTTGATGCTGCTTTACCAGTCGAGAAATCATGATCTTCAGGTAATTTAGTTCGGATCTCTTTTAGAAGCCGTCGGACTAATATTCTACTAAGGATAAATTGCTGGTCATCCGCTCTTCCATTCTTATTGTAATTGATTCTGTAAAAATAAGAAATAAGTATATAAAAAAGTGAAGAATTGCAATAACATTTTAAACACTATAAGATTAACTCATTCAAAGTAATGAGTACGTAAATAAGTTATAATTATGTATTTAATTGTTGGAAATGGAAATAAAACAATTAATTTAACAAGTACTAGGCTATGACTAACTCAAAGCTCATAAATAAAGTAGAAGACTCATGACCGAAAGATTTGAAAAGACGACGAATACTATTAGAGTAGTTAACGAGTCCGCGAGAGGCAGTCCTACGTTTTTACATGACCTGATGGGCTAATGAACATATCTGTCTTAGCTACGCTATTAATATTTAACCAAATATTTTTGTAACCAAAAACTCTAGAGCTAATAAAGGTTTAGTTTGATAGTATCACAACAAATATTATAAAAGTACCTGGGGCGTAGCACAAGGCATCTAAGCAAACTTATTTAGATTGTAAGAGCATTATTTACCTGCTTACAAGATCATGTAGCGTACGAAACCGTAAAAAGCAAGCTTTTCCTTTGTGTTTGTCTCTCAAACCCATGGCATTACAAGGACTGCCGTCGAACAGATAATAAAGTCCATTCTTCTTGAAGAATGCACAGCTGTACGAAGCTGTCGTGACCATGCCTCTATCGTATTTGTTCAAGAATTTTTGGCTCAGTACTTCTTCCATCTGCCAGCTAGCACCTTCACCGACCACATCAATATTAGCATGATATGCCTGACAATAAAACATATTTATTTCAACCAATCCAAACAACTTCCGATGAATTTACTGATTTCTTACAATTACACGAATATTAGACATTGAAGTCCGATGTTATAAAATCGGAAAAGTGAAGAACTTTTCCGATTGTTGTCCGAATGTTCAACATAAAGTTTTATTTCAATATTTTTCTGTTTACTGGAAATTATTTCAGAATAATTGTGCAAGGTGTGTGTCGTAAAATTTATAAAATCAAGAACCTACCTGATGTCCGAGTGCAATCTTAGGTATGATATGTACAGGAGCGAGGTGAAACTTCTGTTGTTTGTTATCATAGAGCCTTTTCGCGGTATCTACAACAAAATTCACAATACCGGGGGTCCACGTATTGATTGAATATTTGTAGGACGTTACAATGGCCATAATTGCACCAAAAGGCAGCATATCGTTAGTTTCTGGGACACCCGGTTCCGACACGGAGCTCGTTCCTCTAATCATTTGAGAAGTATCTGGTAAGTCCTTGAAATTACTCGGTTTCGCGAGTTCGTCCTTGACTGAACCTTCGAGCTGATCCTCCATTAGAGGTGATGTCAATTTTTTGCGAATTTGTCTCAGTTTAAAGCGGTATTGAGCGTCCTCTGTAAGCAGAACACGGCGATCGACATTGACGGCCGGCAAAGTTTGCACTTCTTCTTCAGCTATTTGCATAGGCGCTAGCTGAAATGTATATAAATTTAAAAGTTATAGAATGTCTTGCTTATTTAATGAATAGTTTTGACCTAGAGTAGGACTTCAAACTGTATCGTCCAGTTAGAAATATGAAAACGATAATAAAACTATATTCATATTTTTATGAGATGGGTACTTCAGCGAGTATTTTGAATCTTCTTTTTTAATAACCTAGTCGGTCGCTTTCACTTTGCTACTTCACGCTTAAGTCTACTGGCATAGGGAACTTCTCTCCAAGAAATTGCTGTTTACGTGATTCCTACATCTTATTTCTTATTGTGGTACTATTAAGTCACGTAAACGCACTTCAATGGGTTGTAGGTTAAGTTGATTGTTGATAACATGATAGATTTTTGGAGAGGAAGCTAAGTTGCCACCCTAGATAAGCTGTACGTAAGGAATACGGGCTACAGAAATAATTTAAATTTAAAGCGCCCGTCTTAATGAAAAATAAGGTCTATGCCAACATAAGGGGACTTACACGACAATTGAAGTGACAATATATACATTAACGGCCACTCATCATTTGACGCAATTCACATAAACCGAAGAGATAACGATGATTATAGCTATGTGTATGGGTGAAAACTGGGTGGCACAACAGTAATTATGTCAAGTTACGTACGGGCACTTCGGGCTCGGGTTGTGGCGAGGGTGGCGGCGGCGGCAGTGGCGGAGGTAACTCTGCCGCCTTGCGAGCAGCCTCTTCCTCTTCAGCTTTTCTCTTGGCTTCCTCCTCTTTATTCTTCTTAGTATCCTCGTCTTCCTCCTCTTCTGCTCCTTCTTCTTCCTACAATTGTAGTTGCACGTAGAATTCGGTTCTGGCACTAGGGGCCGCATTTCTAACCTAACCTAATCACACTACCGATGCTAGTCAATTATACATGGGACAATATGCGAATGTGAACTTATGAGAATATAATATTCAGCGACGCACCGATTTAGAGGTCTATATTAAACGAGTCATGCATCATTACAAATTCATTGTGACTACTGCTGATATTATAAGTGAACGGGAAAGCAAAATTCCATCTCAATTAGTTGAAAATAACTGTTTTAAAATTCTGTTGCAAGATTTCTACAGGTACAAACATACATACAAACATTGCAAGTTAAATAAAAGCTTTCAAAATAAGGATATAAAATCTGGTGCTTACCGCTTCTTCCCCGCCTTCCGGTGGCTGAAAATAAATAGTAGAAAATAATAGTTATATATAGTATTTTACGAGTTATATATGTCGGAACATCTGCTCCAGGTCAGATTTTTGGGGACCGATTTATAGATTGCTAATAAATTTTTTTTGTAAACAATATTTGGATGGTAATGTAATATCTTTAAAATCATGTTTTTTTCGTCACCGAATACGAGTAATAAGTAAATGAGTAATATCGGACCGGCATGGGCGGCGGCGTGGGCGGCGGGGTGGGCTCGGGGTCGGGGTCGGGCTCGGGCGGCTCGTTGGTCTTGTCGCGGGGCTTCGGCCACGGCGGCACGATCTGCGTCACCGACACCGTAGGAGAGTCCAAGTTTACTGCGAAACATACTAATCTCAAATTCCTATTCATATTACAGAGTGATAGGGGCACCTATGGAATTGATAGGTACTTGCTCGGCCGGTACAAGGATCGTAAGTACGACTGCGAAGAGGTCTTGGGTACGATTCCCAGGTCGAGGACAATGTTATTGGGGTCTTTCTATGAAATGTTCAACAGCAGCTCGGGAATTGGATTTGTGGCCGGTTGATGACAATAAGCCTGCTATTACATGTGATCTAAAACATACGGACGAAATGTGGATGTAATTATTGAAATATTACACCTCTGCCTAATACTTCGGGGACGACAGGCGTAATGTGTACGTACACTTAAGTACCTACTAATCCATCTTGCCCCGAATACGCACATTTATAGGCAGCCCGTGCAGACCAACTCATTATACAACAGCTTTATAATCACTTTTACACTTACCTAATTTCGGTTCTACGGGTTCGTCTACGTGACGTTTATATCTCAATGGTATCTGTGGCACATAAGCCTCCTGTACACTGTCTACCAAAGATACTATATCACCCATCTGTTCTTCGTCAACATCTGCCTGTAAAAACTTAAGTACATTTTCTTTCTGATCGCGTTTCTCAAACCAGGAAAGAGTTAGCACTCTATACACTGACCACAGCTGCAACAGACTGTACTGACTACCTAGTAATATAATCTATAGACTATTTGTATATACTGCAAAACCAAAGGTCTCGGTATAAGGCAAGTCTAATTTTACGGCCTGAGATATTTCTCGGTGGCAGATAAAGTCTACCGCCAGCAATAAGACAACGTGGTTACTTAAAGTCTCTCAATCTGAGAGGACGTTGGGACAGAGTTTAAAAATATGCTATAATATTTATTTTACGTATATAGTGTAAGTAGTTGGAATTATTAAGGCCCAGAACAAATGACAGGGTAAGCTCACAAATATAGAGAATCATAGTCTCCTTTAAAGTCCATACATCGTGGGATTCACGATGCACATGTATCAATGTATCCTACATTTTTACATCCACATTGTAGATTTAGAATGGTCTGGCTAACGACATCCATGCATCAGACATCGAGTAGCTTCGATTTTTTAAAAGAAATATCATAAAGATGTCTATGAATATTAAAACATACTCTAGAGGGTTTCGTGTCCAAAGTCTCAATAGGCATAACATCGTGGAAGATCTCATTGCCGTCCCCGTGAGCCTGGCTCATTGCGAGCACCTTTTTCTTAGCTTTAGGCCCGGCCAACTCGTCATCGCTTAGCGTACAGACTATTTGTAACTGTAAAAAAGGAAGGTAATATTATGGCATGAGTAACTTTCTTTTTTTAAGACATTGCCCTAGGATTTTATTCTGTATCGTGAGTACATTTATAAACACAATTTTTCACAAACAGGCACCGCCAGATCCAATTAGTTTACTATATTAATATATGTTCCGTGCGTGGACCGATACCCCGACGTATTGCGTGTCGTCAGAGCTAAATAAATAATTAATGTCACTAATCCAAACACAAGAAATTTGATAGAAGAGGAGTATTTTCCAAAGTGTTAGTTACTG
Source organism: Craniophora ligustri (assembly GCA_905163465.1). Taxonomy (NCBI): domain Eukaryota; kingdom Metazoa; phylum Arthropoda; class Insecta; order Lepidoptera; family Noctuidae; genus Craniophora; species Craniophora ligustri. Next base: position 6,698,104 of record LR990965.1, on the reverse strand, counting down.
TTGCCATTTATCACGTAAAATCACCAAAATAAAGTGATTACTTATGGAGGAAATTTGGCTAATTACCTTTGGCTCCCTCTTCTTTAATTTTAACACTTTAAAGGCATGGATGTGAAATTGTGTTGTAGCCGGTAAATAATCCCAATTCTTAGTGACAGCAGCTGCCATAGTTTCTGGATTTAAAAGCATCATGCAGCAAGCCTTTCCACCTTTCATAGATCTTAACCCATCAGTAGTACGTGGATAGGGGTCGAACAAATAGTACATATCTTTCTGTCTCCACACCGCAAGCATATAATTATTGAACTCCAATAAACCACAGTTATACTCGTGATTAAAAAAATCTTCTAGACCAGTTTTAATATTGAGTAAACATTCCTTTGTAGTAAAAAGCTGTCCTTTCACCCTTTCTCTGTATATTATAATCTCACACGCATAAGGGCCTACAATAATTTCATTTGGAATGTTATCAATTGTCATATCAACCATGACCTTTGGGTGAATACAATCAATATACAGCTTATTGCCTAATCGCAAGACTTTATCCAGCGTTTTGGAAAACCAGGTGTTAGGTGGCGATATTTTGGCGTAAGTCATCGCAACTATAGCTATAGGAAGTGCTTGTCTAAATTTAGCGTCCTCAAAACATCGATCTCCTAAATGCATGTTTGCGTTAACTATGGCACAGTTTTCATTTAAAATTCTGTATCCCATCATAGCCTTTTCCGCTTGAGTTAGTTCTTTATCAGATTCAAAATCCTCATCACTTTTCTCGTCAGCCATTTTCAACAGCTTCACGGCAGCTAGAACAAATTTTTGGTCTTCCAAAATGCTGCGTGCTAAGAGAACTTCAGCAACAGATTCAACATCTTTTACATTCATCAGAGCTGCTTGACCATGTGCAAAATTGGAGTATGCTCTAGAATCTCTTCCTGCTGCATCAAAAATGTAGTAGCAAACTCTGTCTTTCCATATCACTAGCTTCAGCACTCTGAAAAAAGGTTATAAGTATAATTTTATCAATTTATACACAGTGGAGCTTCGTCAATTGATTCAATGTAAATTTACTCTTACCGTGATAGCATAACGCCTGCTCTATGTTCCTTAAAAAAAGCTTTTAGCCCCCTACACAAATTGTATACACAAGGGTCTAACGACATCGTGTAACCAACGATATCAGGTTCGCAAAGTAAAATTTGCATACGTTTCCCATTTAATACTAATATTTGTTTTTTCCCAAACGGCAATACTTCACATATACCCTGAACAGCGGAGTGGTCATGAACTTTATCTAGACATTGTAGATACCTAAAAGAAAAAAAGTTCAAGTGAAATATTTATTTAACTAAATAGGTAATAAAATACTTTTGAGGATATTTTTCACCATTGGCATAGATTTTATAAATAGTAATTATTTTATAAGATTGGAAAAATATAATACATTTATATTTTTCATTTTTATATGGATATAACATACCATTGATCACCAGCGTCTAATAAGTTATCGATTAGCTTCATGGTCCACTGTTTAGGATGATAATGGAAGGCTAAACAATAAGCCATTACGCTCATTGGCAAGGCCTGTCTACCTCTTGATCTACTACCTATAACACAATACAATATTAGGTATATACAGACTCTTAATGCTACTAATTTACGTTATGAGTGGGTAGGCTTAGAACGCAATAGCACTAAGCTCTAACACACTTCACTTTCTACAGATTGGGATTATCCTTGGGAAAATTGTGGTCTAAGTACATCTCTCTCTCTCTCTCAGCCTATCGCAGTCCACTTCTGGACATAGGCCTCTCTCAAACTGCGCCATAACACTCTGTCCTCCGCCTTCCTCATCCAATAAATATATTCATTCCCGTCTAAGTACAGATATTTGTGAAATTAAGTATAACTGCAATTTCGGACAACTGCCACTTGAATTCCGTGACCCGTTTCGAACTAGGCCTTATCTTACAAATGTTATCTTATAATATAATTAAATCTTTCAATTAACGGTTACTTTGTCGAGAAACAGACTGCAACTCAAACAAGGGTTCCATTGGGTGCAGTTCAGCAAAAAGGAATCAAACCACATTGACTTAGTTTTAGTACTACCGCATCTACGAAGAATCACTTCGTAGATGCAGTGGAAAATTACGCATTTTCCAGGATGGATAACTAATAATAAGAATCCATGAGGAATTAGGATTGTAAATAGCTAAGTACTTACTGAATTTATTGTCGTACATGTTGAACGAACCAGTCAAAATACCATAGTGTATATCAGTTTTTCTGTCTTTGGTACAAGGGATAACCGTGAGGGAATGGGTTTGTATGGTCCCCCTTTTTAAATTCATTGGTATGTGTACCTGAAAAGAAAAATAGCCTGGTGTGGAAGTTTGGAGACAAACGAACTGTTGCTGCAAATACTCTCCAAATCGATCAGACCTTTATCTCTCTACTTCTATAATAAAATTTAGGGCAAAATTAATGTTTTAATAGTGTAGTACAATATTGGTAAAGGAAGAAGCTACAACTCCATACATCAATTTCACATCTTACTTCACTTTATTTTTGCGTCATTGAATTTAAAAAGAACATACATTATGATTACAATTAGGTATATCATAGAATTGTTACTAACGTGCTCTATCTTAGGTATGTCATCAAGGCCACATATTGAATCATCATCTCGTATAAACTTCTGTGTACCTCTACCTTTTGGCCTCCCATCAACAACGCCAAGGTTGGTATAGGCTGCTTCCGGGTATCTAAATAATTTAACCAAATAAAGTGTTACCAGCGAGCCTCCTCGTCTTCGTTTGATCACCTACCTCTCATTTTACCCCCCTAAAGTTGAAGTTTTCTTTATATCAATAATTGGATTATCGGAACTGCCTCGTTGGTCTAGTGGTCTTACAGTGCGACTGCCGAGCAGGAGGTCGTGGGTTCGATTCCCAGGTCGAGCAAAGTGTTATTGTGGTTTTCTATGAAATTCTCAGTAGCAGCTCGGAGTTTGGATTCGTGCCCGGTTAATGGCAATGGGCTCGCCGACGAAACGTGGGTGAACATCGGTACACCTCTGCCTAACCTTTCAGGGATGACAGGCGTGATGGTATGTATCGGATTAATCGAAATATTATATTCCTTTGGAATGCCTACATAATTATGTAGAAAAACAACCGTTATAATTATTACGAAAGAGCAACACACAAACAGACACTGTGATACTAAACACTATCATGGAGCTCTCTGGTGAACTAGAAAAGACTAGACTCATGTTCTGCAGTGGACTGCGTTTGTGCTACCTATCGCACGTTGGGACGTTACGGAAGTGGTTTCATCGGAACGGAGTCGAAGTCGGAGTTTTTAAATTTGAATTATCGGAGTCGAAATCGAAGTCGAAACGAAGCTCCGTAACATCCCTAGACAAACTTACAACTTAGTTAAATGGACTTACCCTCTCAATCGTAAAGCCAATTTTCTCTTTTTCATGTCCGCTATATACTTTCTACAAAAAGTAATCACATTTTAATTTATAATTATCGTACTACTACATTACCCTTGTAAAAATTACATACCGACATTTCTTTTTCGGGCACGTTTTTCGTTTACAGACCCTGAAAACAAATTAATGAATACATTACGCTATTGTATATGTAACATGCCTTTAACTTCAGCTACAAGGAAAATACAGGCAGACGAACATGATAGATATGCTGTTTTAGACATACTGAATGAACCTTATTTATGCCTACCTACTATTCTTTACTCATTTTTTTCAGGACATAATTTATTTATGGATTACGCAGTTATCGTCTATACTTTCTATAATTATGTACTTAGTAAATTCCGTACGATAAAAGTAAATTATGTTTATTTAAAAAAGCACACGACAATGCGGTTGTCACGATAACAATATTATTATATTTCCGTTTGTTTGTTAGGTAGGTACTTAAAACTTACTTCCTTCCCTGATACAAGATTATGAATGGTTTAATTTCCGAGTAGATGAAGTAAAAAAACATATTATTTATCATTTTTATATTATGCTTGTTGCTGTCTAAGGACTTACCCTCCCTTGTAGCATGGTTTTGGTTTCTTTGCTCTGTAACCAGAATTTTATAAATGATTTATTAAATTCATTAACAAGGATTTAAAATACATAATTACAATAGGTATAATACAGAAGATTACTTTGGTGGTTTTGAAGTACCAGGTATGTGTACAACGTCAGGAACAAATTGATGATCCCTGTTTAAAACAATCCCGCTGTGTGGCTTGAATAATCTGAAATATTAAGGGGTTATTGCGAATATATGTACAAAAAAAATACGTAAATAAAATGCGCAAGTACATGTATGCGTCAAATGCGAAGTGTTTACATAATTATGACAAATTCCTTACTCATGTCCAGATTTTGGAGGCAAAGGCGGTCTCATGTCCGCAAGTTTGACGGCAGCCCTTTGAGCTTGAATAACTTCGCCACTGGTTTTTGGGCTAGGTACCTATAAAATTAAACTTCATTTTATTTACGCTGCTTAAACAATAGAGTTGAGAATTGAGTAGTTAATATTATTTTAGTCAAAAAAGTATGACCTACTTACAATCAATCGTTTGCCTTTCCCATTCCCTCCAGTCTAACTGGACGCAATTAAACTATTAAGAAACTATAATCTTTAGGTTAAAGATTTTTATTACACCGCTAAGCGTATCACATCTACGTAGGTACTCTGTACGCGATGCGTGCACAACCAAACAGAAAAAAAATAAGAGATACAGGAGTGATGTACTTAAGTTAAAGTGCGTTGCAATTTCATGTAGCAGAAATTCAAGACTCACACTCAAGATAGATTTATCTGACTCGGTGTGCTTAACGACAGGAACAGGAGTAGGCAGCAATATGTCGCCAGGCATAAGATCGAAGTATCGGACACGCTTCCTGTACTTCTCGCTCCTTCTGCGTTTCTTTCTTAAAATACCCGCGATTGTCTCTTCTTCCTCTTCAGATGTCGAGACAAAATCATATTTTGAGTAAACCCGCCTGTAATGAAAAAACTTTAAATTAAATAAAGTCATTTAATACTGAATTTATTTAATTTATGTTTGTTATATTAAGATTTTTCGGAAACAAAATCGTATTTAAAATTTTAAAATCCTTTATGGATCTCCATAAAGCTCTCTCTAGCTTATTCAGAATAAGCTAGAGCTTTATTTCGATGTTTTATTACCGAAAACATCGAAACATTCTTTGTGCAAATCAGGGTTTAAACATTTTATGGGGTCTATACCTTTCAAAAACCATCAATATGTAGTAAATTATATTGCGACTTGAATGACAACACAAGGCATGTTTTAAGAATAAATAATACAACGCTAATAATTTAAAACACACCTAGTTCTTTCATCGGAGCGGGGTGGCTCTAAAGCGCAGTGACCAATGTATCTTAACCTGAAACAACACATTTTATTTATCCAGCTATCGTAGATTAAACATAAATCAATTTCTTTACGAAAATGTAAACGAAATCAAATCGATGGGGTCATACCATGACGTCTATCTATCTATGTATTAGAATTTGAATTTAGTACGGTGGCTTTCACTAGGTACCTACTTTAACCAAGGCGGTATCTACTACTTTTAGGTGTCTAAGTATAAAGGGAAAAATAATAACCTTGTATGCATAGAGGGTTTCATTGGCACGCATGTATCTTTAAAATGCGGTGGCTTAAACTGCTTGGTTTTGAATTTGGGCGGTTTAGATCGCATCTTTTTCTTGGCTTCTACAACATTAAAAAAAATATATATTTTACTGAGTTTAATCTAAATTTTACTGCATATCTTTTACTAGGTGGGTTGCTTTAACTGCAATTTACATATCTAATTTAGTTATTATACAGTTTAAGATAGCCCCTGATATAACTATTCAAGAACCAAGCTGCAAAAAATTAAAGGGATCACAAAACTATCTACTGAATATTAATATCACTTACTGGACAGCACCTCCTCATATGTAAGAGCTTGGATGATTTCCGCCACATCTTTTAAATCTGTACGTTTACCTTTTGGATTTTTATTACAAATACGCTGTAAGTCTGCTGGACATTTAGAGTGTCTGAAATTAAAGTAAACCAATACCTACGTATATAATATCTCTCAAATCAAACCCCATCACCCCGTACCGATTAACATATATATAACACTCGACGTGGCTATTGGTTTTATACAATATTAATAACGTTGTAACGGATTTAGATTAAAGATCGCACTTACCGCTTTTTATTCATTTTGCACCACTTGTTAATTTTTTATTTTGATATAGTATATTTTTTAGACTAAATAATTTTGATTGATGTTTAGTGTCCAATTGACAATATTTATTTATTCGAATTTTAAGGAGCAAATCACGTAGGTTTGTCAGTGTAGGTAGATATACCTATAATTAAGTCCATAGTTACTGCAGTTTTATTAAAAAAGGGCAATTCAAAACATATGACCAAATTAAGCAACTTCAGTGCCTGAAAATTTATGCAAATATACACAGGTAATTTGCGAAGTTACATAAATAATAATACCTACACAGTGTTTCAATTTTTAATAATAATTATTTTATATATATCTAATAAAAATAAAACGTAGTTTGTACAATACCAACATTAATGAATAAGTAAAATAGTTAAGTATAATATAACAATATAACAAATCATAAACCCTATTAAACAACATTATATTTTCAATTATACAGCCTGTATCTAATCTGACTCGTTTTACGACGTGCCAAAACATGGCTCAATTTTAACTTGGGAGTCGAATAAAATCAAAGAAATGTCTTTTTACATTATGACTAATAATAATAGTAACAGTAACCATAATTATTATATATTTTGCATAGCTTGTCATTGCATTGTTGACTTATCTGTTATTTTTATGGATATAAACCATAGCCCATCTTTAAACACCACAACAATAAAAATAAAATCAAATTACACCTAAACCATTTTTTCTAAACAATCATTAATATGTTGTATATGTACTTCTTCAGCTACTTTATATGAATTAAAAGACCTTCTCAAAATACAGAAAATCATCAATTTCGCATAATTAGTGCAAACAGTGATTACTACCTATTAATAATTATCTGAATTTAAAAAGGATTTTACAGATTTACACTCTTAATAATTTAATAACTAGTTTTAGAAGTAGGTACTTGTAATTCCAGTTACCTAAATCCGGCACTGCTACTTATACAACAAAGATTGTGTTTTGGATACTAGATTATTTATATCCGTGATAGATATATATTTCCTTTTGTAAATACATACATTTAATTCATAGAAACAACTACAACACAGATAAAAATGTCTGTGCTTATAACATAAACATTTGCTCCTACCAGGAGAAGAACCAGCCATTCTTATGTTCTAATTGTTGTGATAATTAAGTCATTGACACATTGTCATACAGTGGTTAAACAAACATTGAATCATTGGTGGAATTAATTGGATGCATAACCTATCTTGTCACAGAATGTTTATACCAAAAATGATGTTTCAAATTAAGATAATTATGTATTTACACCAAGTCAATTTAAATAATAAAATTAACTGAACATGGAATTATGTAGTGTATCTAAGTCTTCTTTTCTCTGTTCAGCTCGCTTCTTCTCTTTTTTAAATGCTTCGTATCCTTCGTCGTCTGTGGGTAGCTCATGTCTACAGAATGGACATGAGTTTGTCTGTAAAAATAAAAGAAAGGTTGCAAAATAATTAAATTTGTTACCAATCAGTACAAACTTTGTACGTCACTTACATTGACAAGTAAGGAATACTGAAGTAATTATTTTAGACATAAAAATGACCTCCAACAAGATAAACTAAATTATCGAAAAATTATATTTAAGTTGTTGCCAAACCAACAAATAAAGTATGATACTTTATTCAGTTATGTTTTTTTTATTATAATTGAATTAGGTATAACAATATGTCTGTTTTAGGTGGGTAAACATTCCAATATCTAAGATTTTTTTTCATCTGTGGATATTTATTTCAACTTTTAATGGAATGAAGATTAGGGTTATTTGCAAATAACTAATGATCAAGATTGGACTACTCTATGAATAGAAATTGTTATATAGCTATTGTTTTATCATAATTCTAAATTTCAGATAGAATTAATTATGTATGTGCACCAAAGAATGGCAAAATTTACCCTTTCAAGCCATGTCAGTATACAAGTACTGTGGAACTGATGATGACAAGGCATTTCCTTGGCCTTATCTCCTACATTGAATTTTTTCAAACAAATAGGGCAGCTTTTGTTTGCACCCTCTACTGTAATTTCTGGCAAATTTGTAACCGCTTCTTTTGATGCTGGAGGAGGCAATCTGGAGAAATTATTTAATTAATTAATTACATGCCATGCAAGTCTAAATCAATTTTGTTAGAATCTCTAACACAATCCATCTTCCAACACAGGTCAAACTTGAAGTAGGTCAATCTAGATATGGAAAAGGATTGGAAATTAGGATTCGTGGATATTTCTCATAGCATAGGTTTAGATATTTATTCTTTAAGGGAAGGTTGACTATTTTAAAGCTTCAGGTGAAAAACTGCATATGGCAACAATATGCATACACAAATCAGATCTATCCCTTTAATGATACTCTGGAGCAGAACCATTCTCTCATCTGTGTGAACCATTAGCAATATAAGTTTATCTACAATCCCCAGGTCCATAACCCTTAATGTTTAAGACCTACTATTGTAATAGCTGTAATAGCCAGACACTAGTGGTGTGACCAGTACTACCCATGCTCAGAAATAGGAAAGTAATGCATTGATGAGTGATGGTGTAAAAAGATTGGATATAATAATAGTAGACCCTACAGTGAATAAAAATGAAAATCAGTCACAAACTTACCTTGGCCATTCTCCAGAAAAATTATCCTCATACATCCCGAAATCTATGAGAAATCTGGCCATATGTAACAAATGGTTGGGTTGTTGACCATCTTCCAATTCTGCCCATCCCATTTCTTCGAAATATCCTGCCATAGTAACTAATCAATCTATCCAGCAAGTTATCGGGAACAACGGATTGTTTTTAAAGAAATTCGGTATTTAATAAATAAAGAATTCAAACAAAATTCTTGTAAATTTGAATCATATATTTCCCTTACGGATTGGAAAGTTTGTTTATTTGTCAATTTGAGAAGTCAAAGTCATGATTCATTGAAGTCATTTCTTCCCTTTCAGGATAAGGCAAAGGAATCTAGTCTATACAGCCAAGTCTTCAGTATTTTTATATTTTATATGATGGATGAAAATTCTTCCTTTTTCCTAGAATTATAGTCACTTTTTTATTGTAGATAGGTTAGCCGTTTGACTACAAACTACAATCTCATCTGATGGTAAGTGACGATGGGTTCTAAGATGGAACGCGCTTAAATAGAAGATACCTAATCACTGGTGACTTGAAGACACATACGGTTTTGTTTCATTTGCCAACACCCATGTGTACGTTTACGAATACTTCGGTTCATAATCCAGAATTATTGTTCTTGAAAATTCATCGAAATAAAATTTTTGAAAATAAAATATAACATTGCTTCAATTTCCCGCCAAAAACTCACCATTTTGAATGTTGTGAAATATGGTGTTTATTTTTGTTACCGTTATTCCGTTAAAACCATTTAGCTCTCACAGTACGACTTTATTGATTTTTTTGGCAAATTTTAATATTCTTATAAGTAAAAATTACCGTGCTAAACAATGTAGTAGTCGAAAAGCATAGATTGGTTTAGTGTGCAAACCTTATTAAAAGAATAACTGATAGGTACTCTTAAAAAACACTTTAGAATGATGATTTTGATAAAAAAATTGATCTTTGCTGATTCATCTTCAGATGAATGACTTTTTGATCGCATCAGCCAATGACACGAGTTTTTCCGGCCCATAGTGATACTATCATATCACTATAGACATCGAATAATTGATACTATGGTGATAAAAAGTTATTATATTCATCAATTTCATTATATACGAGTATCAATAAAATACCAAAAAAATGCAAATTAACAATGTGTAAAGCGATAAGTGCAGTTAGGTAAGGATCCGGGGTTCGAATCCAGGCAGGGGCAATTTTTTTTTATTTATACTTTGAATGGATGGAGGAAGAGACGGTTTGGAAACCTAGGTGCTCATCCAACTCGCGGAGTTTTTTTTTGTATTACCACTTGCCAATTACTGGGAACTCTAAAGCTTGTTATTGCCTATTTCATATACCTATGTGTTTTTTTAGTTCAGTATTATTGTCATTCCTCTCCGACAAATAAATCTAACTACCTACCTATCCATAGATTAATTTTGGACTCCTCAGATATCGATTATGAATCTAAAGAAAATCCATAAAGATCAAAGATCCTTTGTGATAAGGATCTGATAGCTTATAAAATCTATGGCCTATAAAGCCCATAGTCTGACGACTATAAATATTCCCTGTGTACTTGAATAAATTTTAATTTAAGACAGGTACCTACGTAGTAAGAAAAAAAGAAAAGTTGCGGGCACAACTGACAGGTTTTTATATATTATGAAATTATAAGCAATAGGTGGGTAAAAGAAAATGTAAAATATACAATAGATAGTTATTATAAAAGTAGAAGTTAAACTTTTAACAAAAATGCTTTCTTTAAGTCCTGTGAGCCTAAGTAGGCAATCAAGTTCGAATACTTATAACTTTATATATTTATTTAATTGAACAGAGCACCGTATGTCGAACAAGCAAGCGTTTCAAAATCATTATAGGTACATACTATTGTATACATAATAATTTCAATAACAATTCAACACTACGTATGTCGTAGGCATACGACGCGCAGTTGCGGATGACGAGTCCAAGAAATTGTTTACTTAAGTATACCTTAATACGATTCCAACGTAAAGTAACAGGTCATCGTAAAGCCAAGCACATAGTAAACCAACATTCCGTCATCCAGATAAGGGAACGCGCTCTGTTAGTCATGTATATTAGTTTCACATCGGCAGTAGTATAGTGGAAAGTGACGAAACTGGTCGCCGAAGTCGTAGTTCTGTAAATTGTAAAGTGCGCTCCGCTCCGCTAAACAAACCGGTAAGTTGTTATTTACACGTTCTATTAAAAAAATATCAGGCAATAGAAACCTCGGCGCGTATTAGACTAGTTAGAGTATTCCTGTCAAGGTTTGTACTGTATACTTCAAGTCAATATTGTAGCACCTACCGTCTTTGATGATATCATAAAAAATATATTTTGTCGTCTTGCTATTAATATCATCATACTCATGGTTTTAAATGATTACACACCTACGACAGCTCATTTACAATGTGGTTTACTAGATAAACATAGATTAGTAAGTAGGCCACCTAAACTCTTTCTTGATTACCTATTCCAATCGCGTTATTTATTTATTTATATATTTTTGTTATACAACAATTTCTACGATTATTTTAGAGCAATGTTAATGTTATTATTTTGTTTGGTTTTACTAAAACATGAGATTTTTATTCCGTGACCCACGCACATACCTAGTCAACATAATAAAATATATTTTGGTACAAGTTAGTTACTTCATAGGTAATACTTGGCTAGGCAGTAAAATCGATACATTTCAAATAAATAATTATCGCCAATATAAATGTTACTTACTTTAGCTGATATGATATATTATTATGATGATGATGTTATATAAATCAGTTGACTGACCAGTAACAGGTAGGTTGAGTATTCCTAAATTATTTGTTCAGTATGTTTGTAATATTTATCTAACTATAATTGTCTGTAATATTAAATTATGTACGTTTTTTAGGTACCTACCTAAAAACGTACATAATTTATCATTTACGGCCATTCAGCCAATTAATAGTTCCGTTGACCCTATCTTATAATGTTACGTGGGCGCTGCATTATTAATTTGGGAAGTGGGATAACTTTCACCTTGAGATTTTTATCCGTGCATACCGACGTTCAAGACGTCAGAATCTACATAAGTTAAGGCTATATGTTAAGAGTATAGACAATTTTCGACTACTTATTAGGAGGAGGTTGTCAGTTCATCCGTTTTTTTTTGCTTCCCGTGTGGTCCCATTTCAATTTGGTCCAGTTCTAACATTTGAGAATTATATTGTTTTTAAGTATATGTAGGTGTAGACCTATCTACTCACTAATTAGATACTTATACATCTTTATGTGTAGCAGTAGATCCAGCCTTCAGCTGATCGAACGCATTCGTAACCGCTTCGGGACTTGTAAATCGTTATGCTTATATTTAATTTTTGTAAATGAACAGAAGTCGAAAGGTGCTTGCGACTTCTGCTACAAGCAATTGTTTTCTAATTGTTTTGTTCTGTTCTAACTGTTCACTGTCCTTTGGTTTTCAATCGACACTGTAATGTCTCATATATCTACCTAACGATTTCCATTAAAAGATGCAACCATTATACTTCTCTTATGATTCGTCACCAAAACCTTAAAAGGAAAGACCCATTCTGTTTTTTTCTTAACTGATGTCTTTCATTGGCTATCTATAAAACTGCACTTTCGTGCTTGCTGGTATTTGCTGGGGAGTTTGTTGCGCCGCTTCTTCTTCCCAGCAAAAACACTAGGATTGAATGGTGGGGCGTTTTTAGGGGGCTGTCTAAGGCTGCCTTTATCGTCGACATTCAAATAAAGCCAATTAAATTTGGACTATACCTACTTTGAATAAATTATATTTTGACTTTGGTATTATTGATTTTGACTTTGAGTTTGAGTTTTGTATAATTTCTGGCGTGGCTGAAATGATCAAGTCCACACCTAATAAATTCAACATCACATCCAAATTCAAATACACAGAACTATTGTCACAGTTCTGTGTATTTGCGTAACCCAATGATAATTAAAGTCTCTAGCAACTCTACGGTAGATTCAGAACATTTTGATAATGCAAAATCCCAATTAGCTCCAGCAGGTTAAGTAAGCTCGACGTTGATAAATCAATCAATCGGTCGAACAGGAAAAGTAATTTCATGTTTTTATAAATATATGAAGATATAACGTGTATATTTTATCTTTGTTTCAAAAATAACACGCTACAAAACTACATATTACAAAATATAGGGCCAAATCAACACATTCGTCATCGTCAAAAATTATCGACTCTGGTATAATTGTTCATTGTTAGATTTTGAAACTTGATTAAGTATTTTTATTTACTTACGATAAGATTTGTCTATTGTATTTCACATTCGACTTTGCTGTGGTACGTGGTTAAAAATAATCTAAACCTAACTAGTTTATTGTTTCTTAAATTGGATCCCTGACACCATTTCGTGCCATCATGAAGGAATTAAGAGCGAACATGAAGGATATAGCTAGATATGTACATACATACCTACCTACCTAAAATATGATGTCAACGTTTAGCCTAAATATTTATTACCTACTCTTACTCCTTAAACTAGATATACTTAGATACATATTTACTCATATTTTTTAGATTACTGCTCTCCGTTCAATATAATCCATCAAGCTTGGCTAATTTATCTATGTACCTACCTACTGATTCCTCTTAGTACCAACCAACCTGCTACTTGTAGGTATCAGTTTATTGCCTATTGTGAGAGCAACTGATAAAACATAAATAACAACGTGATAATCACTGAGTCAGTATAAAGTTAAAATGCATTTGACTGACAAATAACACTTTATGTAGGTAGTTATTGCACATGGAGCAGCAATCATCAAAAGAGTAAAGAATTTATTTGTTTTATAAATATGTAATAACAATATAATAATCTTTTCAATGTAAGACCTAGCACTTCGTGTTTCAATAAATGTCGTTTTGATCGTAATTAAACATATATTTATACCTAACATATAATATATGTTAGAAATAAATATATGTTTACCTAAATACACATATTATGTGTACCTATAGCGTCACCCACAGTATAGAGCAAGTAGTTACCTAAGTAAACTTTTACTGGTTGTCAATTATATCTTAAATATTGTAACTTAAAAACTTGTATGGGTTTAGGTATAATTAACAAATGGTAGATAATAAATACAAAATGTAGCGACAATTAGTGACAGCTCATAGAATCAATGAGTACCTATGTTAATATCATGAAATAATACCATCCCGTGGCAATCACTTCCAATGGAATTTTAGCAAATCCAATGGAATTTTAGTAATAGGTTGGGTTTATGATTATGACTTAGACTGACATAAGACCTCCGTCGCCTTCAACGTAACTAACTTTCAAGTTGTATCAAGATACTTATAATTCCTAAACCGAGCTCAGTTCGCATGCACTTCACCCGTCGAAATATAATTACCTAATCATGGACCTATAAATTATAGGTCCATGTACCTAATGTAGTGCCTCTGTAAGGCCACTGCCTGGATGCACCTCAACCAGCAGTTTATCATTTCCAGGAGCACAATACTGTTCTTCTAGTATTAGCACTAAACCCAAATCGACGCTCATTCTAGAGTCTGATTTACCTGATATATGTATACCTACCTATTCGCGTTTCTATAAGTGCATATATAAGTAACCTTTGTGGAATATTATATTGCATATACACATTTATTTGATGCAAAGGTAATAGATAACATGCAACGGCCATAAGTCAACTGTTCAGCGATTAACATAATGTAGGTACCTATAGGATTTTGATATTTAACTAGGTAGGTACCATCAAATTATCACGAACGCTCACGAAAATTGCATTTTAAAAGTTTAGACAATGCACGTAAAATTTTAACTCTGTTGGGTCAATAGAGGAAACAAATCGTTCAAATCAACAAACGCTGAGTTTCACAGTACGGTAGGCGCCGCACGATGGTAGGTACCTACGTATCGGTTAACCGTTATGAAATCTGGCACATCTCTCACATCAACATTAGAGTTCTTGTATTACGTCGTCCACACACGCACCTAAGCTTGCGCAAGGCTTTATACCGAAATATTTCCTGTGTATCGTCATTCATTACATTAGCCTAAACTGTTTTCTATACTTGGCATTTAATTACAAATCGCTAATTTATAACCATTCGCTTTAACTATTCAAGTCTGACGTTGTTAGAAATGAGTTATCTGTATATTCATTAGGGTGGTTGCGCCGCCGGTTAGGCAACCACCTTCAGTTTGCGACCATTGGACGAACTAAGTTTAAAATAACATTTGTTGTGATCGCATGAGTGAAATTCGAAAAGTCGAAGAAACATAGATGAATGCGCGTCATAGCTCAGTAGCGTCTGGTGATTTAATTTAAATAAAAATAACACGGTGCGCTGTGTTCAAATACATATATGTATATGTATAAATTTGTTACAACTTTCATATTTTACACACCAGTTAGATGTTCGATTAAAGGCATTAAAGCAACTTCATCAGGTTTTCTTAATTATATACATACCTAAGTAAATAGTTTATTTAAAAATACAGATGAATACAGCATTATTTTGTTTTGCTTAGTAGGTATGATCCTAATGGGTCATACCGGAATTTTATAATTTAGGGAAAAACGTTGTTTTTTTTTTAAATATCGTACTATTATCTAACTTTACCGAATATTGAGTAAATAGGTAGTCGTTAACCCACATATTTGGAATAAAAATAATAGATTGCCACCATAATTTAGTATGAAAGAAACAACGAACTAATTAAGCTAATTAACCTAATGAAATAGGTACATGTAACGTAACGACAATCACAATAAAAGGCAAAATACAAACAATTAATTTAAGTAGTTTTTAAAGTAATTATGTGTGCGATGTCAGAAACGGTCCCTATCTTAGCTCTATAATGCAGCAAGCAAAATAGATATTCTGATAGGGCCCGCTGATGAAGCCAGGGACAGACACTATAGTAAAATAAAATAAAATAAAAACCATGCTACCCCGATACAAGTGTAGAAAGGTGTAGAAAGTACTGGTAGAAAAAATGGTGTACCTATTCGAATTTAGACGGCAAAAAAGATTGTCCAGTTCACCGAAAAATCCCTAAATGATATTCGAAAGGGGAGAGAATAAGAAAAGTGTAAATACTGTATCAATCCCTCAAACCATAATTAAAGATCTGCTTAGATGTGATGATGCAATGCTATTGAGACTATTGGACTAACTCCTGTTATTGGGAGTCATATGCATACCATCACACCTGTCGTCCCCGAAGGTCTAGGCACAGTTGTACACCCACATTTCGCCTAGTCGTTCGGTCGTGTCGGAAGGCGGTCGTCAGATGTAATAGGTATATAGACATTGAAATAAAACTACTTTCTACGGATTTTATCGCAGTATATTATCCATGGTCGGTATATGTATTATACGGGTATCCAGGTATATGCTGAAAAGGATCCGAAACGTCGAGTAAAAATAATATACAGCGATAAAATCATCATAAGATCATTACTATAAATTATAAGTAATTTACTAAAAGGCAAAATTTAAAATATTATTAAATCTATTTATTGTTTTAAATAAGTGATAAAAGAATCCATTGATTACTTACTACCATTGATACTAAAAAGGTGTTCATAAAACGGCTACATTTCAGGTTAAATAGATTTATTATTCTTATAAATCTTATAGATCAGAAGGGTATTTAATTAAGTAAACAGAGATTACAAAACAATGCATAAAGGATTTTACTAATAATTGCCATGAATTAACAAATCCGAATTAATAATTATCACACACGCTACGCGTCCCCAGAATAACTTCTAATCCCGCGCCATTATTGAAGTGACGAAGGACAGCACTCCATTCATCCTTCTTACTTCTAAAAAGCTTTTATTCTCTAAAAATATATTATCTTAGATCTTATTTTTTTAAATATTTATATGTTAGTCATATACATATTTAAAAAATACAAATCGTGTTATTTAGTAAAAACCTTCTGAGCCTATGTTATTATAGTAAAAACTTTACTGCACTACAGTCACTACAGACTACTAAATATGCAGATCACATATTTAGTAGTCTGTAGGGTTGGCGATACTAAACCTGTGACTTTCGTCAAATAGTCAATGTGAAGTATCAGGTCAATTGTCGTTTTTATAACGGTCGATGATGATTTAATTGTTTTTGTGAACAGGGAACGAAATCAACGACATATATCAAAAATATAGTTAGAGATGATGGTCTGCTTCCTAAATGATAAAAGCAAAGAGCTTTCCATTCTTGAACGCTATCCAGTATAAAAAAATGTGTTCATAAAAGTTTGTGCTCATCAGGACTTGTAGAAAAATAGTTTTTTTAACAGGCTTTATTCATTCTCAGACAAGACGCTGTTCATCTAACAGTACATTTATTTATAAATCGTTTTTTAAGAACGCATAGTGTCCCACTGTGCGGCATTTTGCCATAAATAGGACATCAAAGTTTTGGAACTTATGGATGTATTCCTTTCTCGGTCCACAAATTTAATGCTTAGAATAGGTACTCCGTTCGATTGCTCTTTGGCATACCTCAAGTGTGGATCTCTGCTGATATGTCAAAGACCATGTTTGACCATATGTAAGGATGGGAAGAATGCACACATCCATGAGTCTCCGTTTACAGGATAGAGGAAGATTCCCTTCAAACATCTGCATAGCCAATCATAAGCCAATGACTGTTCCAGGCATTTTCTGTGCGACTTGCCACTTCTTGATTTTGTCTTGCATATAAAGAGACTATTTGACCAAATAAAGGCCGTATGACGTATTCAATCTCCACACCCCCATCATGATTCTATAAAGCGGTCTGTTCGTCATTAGTTTAGTCTTTCACATGTTCATTTGAAGTCTGACCTCGAGGCTTGCCTTGCTAGTCATTCAACATTAAATTTGAGCCAACTCGTAAGCTGAAAGATTAAAACAATTCAAAATTCTAATTAATTTTGCCTACTAATAATATACTTAATGTTTTTGTTTTCAGAACATGGGTAACATCATTTATTCAATTATTTGGCTCTTAATCCTTATATTCGTATCATTCTGGATAGCGGGCATTGCTGCAGGCATCTACATCATCGTCCTACCCTTTACAGTCTGCATAGAAGCGTTATCGGTAAGTGTGGCATACTCACTTAAAGTATCAAACAACTATAGGTATGTAGAATAGGAATACCTACCAAAAATTATATAATTTACTTGCGAGATGGATATTTTCTTGCTAAACGCGTGCTTAAAACTTACGACTATAATTGGCGTTTTAATGGCTATAATCAGAGAAGACATAGCCCATGAACAATTACGCGTCACCTATTAATGAAAACTCAATATTATAAAGAGAAAAAAACTGCGTTTAAAAAACCGACTTCAAGACTAAAAAGTAAAAAATAACTTTTTATAAGTTTTTTTCTTTCTTTACAGGGTCTTACTGATTTTCTGCTATCAGTAGTACAGTTCCCGAGATACTGTGCAGAAGGCATGATGCACGGAAGAGGACTGAATTAGTTATAAGAACTACTATTAGTTTAATTCAAATTAATTATTATTAATATATTTTATTTCATAGTGCCATCATAATCATAATTTTCATATTTTGAAGTAACTAACAACGGCAAATTTAAACTTTTGTATGTAGCTATACATACAGTATTAGTAATGTATTTCATTGTTCAACCGACATACTCGTAAATGGTCATATTATGTTACACTTAATTCGATATTAAAGCTACTATGAACGAAAGCAATAGCTAAGCCTTATTTTATATGTAAAAATGTACACTATTTTTATGAATTTTATAAACCTTCGAGATCAGAGGTCACAGACTTTTTTCTCAGAGACCACTTTTAAAAATTTGGCTGGCTCCGGTTGACCCCTGCAGCTATATTTCTATCATATTCCCGAAACTCGACAAAAAGGTGAAGATTAGATCTAACATGAAAATTTGCGTTTCGGCCGAGTTCCAACCGCGAATTAGTCACGCCAACGTAGACCCCTGTCGAGTCTCCCATGGACCCTTGGGGATCCATCTGGACCACTTTGGGAGCTAATATGTTCTAGATCAATATTTTAAACTTAAACTCGAAAACAAAACATATTTAAAACAAAATTTAGTTGAAATTACTGTTACGGACACAATAGTACCCTATCATTTTTTTTTCTTAAAGTGGAATATCATCTTGCACCACAACCTTTCATCATCATATCAACAGTTAGACGTCCACTGCTGGACATAGGTCTCCCCCAAGGATCGCCACCACGTCCGGTACTGCGCCACCCACATCCAGCGGATTCCAGCGACCTTAATCAGGTTGTCGGTCTTCCAGTACGTGGTCGCCACTCGAAAACCTTCAAGCCCCATCGGCCATCCGTTCTTCGGATGACTATCGAATAAAACCACACATAGTGCCGGGGTTAAGGGTACGCGTTGGCATTCTTCCGCGACCCCGGCGGGAGCGATGTGCCCTGCCCACTGCCACTTGAGTTTGACGATTCTTCTATGTCAGTGTAAATCACAACCTTTACAATAATAAAATATGTATCTTATGGAGCTACCATTGATATCGTCGGCGGTTTATCAATAATTGCTAACAATTACAAACTAAGGTAAGGAATCCGAAATGTAACATTACAGGTGAATGCTCTTCAAGTCAGGCAGGAATTGCCTAAAGCATCTCGTCTAGGGGGCACACAACGAGTATCTAACCTAGTCTTTGGGGGCACACGATCGAGAATTAATACGGACGATGAAGGGTGCTGGGGCTACCGCCCACTTTTACAGTTGTCTTGTATGTTTTGGTGATTTTGTGGGATGAGCCTTTTTTTTTAGCCCCACCGCCCAAGAATAAGAAGAATGGAAAACAACTTAGTGGATGAGTAAATTTTCTACAAAAGTTATCAATCAAAATAAGAGACCGTCAGATCTTATCTTTTATCACACTTTATACCACCTGTATTTTCGTATTTCTATTAATAAACGATATGATTAGATATTGTCTTCTAATAAAGACGTCGCGTGGAGGGCACAGCCAACCGTTTGTCTTCTACTTAGGTTAGAAATGAATTTATACAAACAAGTAAATACTTATATAATAAATTATATATATGGTCGAATCTCGACCACTGGGCGACCACTAGTAGTTAACCACAGAACAAAAAAAGTTACTAATAACATGTAGGTAATCTTTTTCTGTGAGTATTTTTTAATGTAAATTGTATGAGTTTATAATTAACAAATGGTACCTATACACAACGGTTGCTTATAGAATCGATGAGTATGCTCGTGTGGCAATCACTTCCAATGTAACTCTAGCGAATGCTCGTTGGGTTGATGACACACTCTCCAAGGCGTATCCAGAGCATGTCCTATAGGATTAAGGTGTGGTGTTTGTGCAGGACAGGACAGGGCAATAAGTAACTGGATCATTTACATTGCCAAGTCCTCACTGGTCCTTTGAGCTGTGTGCGAGTGAGCATTGTAAGGCATGAGCGTGGTATTTGAGCCAAGACTAACGTCTCAAGCCTCAGCACGCCTTCAACGTAACTTTCAGCGCCCATGTTGTAATTTACAAAAAAAAACGAACTTGGTTCGCCTGTTTTTACCCGCCCAAATAATTGCCATTGTGCCGCTATAAGGGTGCACTGCCTGGATGCACCTCGGCAGTTTATCATTTCCAAAAAGACAATACCTAGTGTTCTTTTCTTCCTGTATTAGTTCCAAATCCAAATCGAGAGTAATTCAAGGGCACGATAAATACCTATTCGCGAATCTTTATAGACCTATAGATAGGTAACCTTCATGGAATATTATATAGGTACGCATTTATTTGACGCAAATATGACATGGAGCCGTAAGTCGTGTTTAGCGATTAATGTAGGTACTAACCTATAGGATTTATCGGATACTAAAATAGGAATTGATTTGATAAAGTAAGTATTTCTTAAGTTACAAGAACGCTGGCAACAACCGCCTGGTTTTTTGAAGTCGGTTAAAAATACTACCTACCTTATTAGTTATTATTTATTTTTAAGGTTTAGACAATGCACGTAAATTTTTATTATTTACTAATGTCTCTGGTGAATAAACAACCTGAAACGTATCGGTTAACCGTTAAGAAATCGGGCACATTACTCTAATCTACATAAAAAATCATGACATTGTCCACAAACGCACCTAAACTTGCGCAATGATCGCTTATGCGAAATATTCCCTATATATCGTCATTACATCAGCTTAAACTGCGTACCTACCTATTATACTTAACATTTTTACCAATCATTAATTTAGAACCATTTACTCTAATTATGCAAGTTTGACATTGTTAGAAATGTTTCTATTTAAACAAGTATCTGAACCCGCTAGACTTAGGTACGCAGTTTGCGGTTGGCATTCACTAGCACTAGTAAGCATTCTTACCATTACCAGTACAGCAGTAGGTACTATATAACCATAGTGTAAGAAATTTATTACACTATGATATAACTACTTACTATGCCTACTTATCATCAGGTAGAATCGAAAACTTATAATTATCATGTGTAGGTTACGTTCTGATAACAGTAATATAATAATCATTATACAAGGAGTATCTTAATGTATTACGGCACTCGTTCCTTGTAACAAACGGCATAGTACCTGGTGTTTGGTACCTACCTAATGTCTATAAGAATCTTTGGATAGAAACTGATATATTTATCATCATCGTCTCATGTACTTACAGTCTTACTACATACATACCACCCCTGTGGTCTAGTGGTTCGAGTATCGGGCTGCTGATATACTGAATACTAGGTCGTGGTTTCGATTCCCACGGGGCAGAAATATTGATGTGATGAATATATTATGTAAGTGTTTGTGTCCGTCTGGGTGTTTCCTATGTATTAAAAGTATGTATTTGCAAAAAAAAAAGTATATCCATTGTCTAGTAGGTACCCGTAGTACAAGTTCTGCTTAGTTTGGGACTAGATGGTGCTGTGTAAAATGTGTCAGAATATTTATTTATTTTATATATACACTCACGCCTTTTTCCCATGGGGGTAGGCAGAAACTACAGAATGCCACGCGCTACGGTCCCTGCATACCAATTTTGCCTCGTCCATATTCATACATCTCGTCATGCACGTGCGCCGGTTATGAGTACTGCGCACCTACCTGACCTTTTACCTTTCCTTTTAACCAGTCTTACTGTTGGATTAATTTAGCCTCCATTCGCCTACCACGCTGTCCTAGTATAAATTGGCAGACGTACCTCATTATCAATCCATTTTGTCCCACTGCTGGGAACGGGTCTCCCCTCAGACCACCACGCTTACTGCGGGTTGGCAGACTTCACATGCCATCAAGAAAATCTCTCAAGCATGCAGGTTCCTCACCATTCACCATTTCAGCGTGTGATAAATACGCGCATAACATCCGAAAAGTCAGTGGCGAGTGCCTTGGGTTTGAACTCGAGACCTTTGACTTCTCAGTCGACTGGTCACATCGCTAGGCTCAGTACATCTCAGTTTACATACCTTACCTACCGTCGAAGAAAGCCCTCATTTAGATTCACCGTTTTAACTTTCAACGAGTGATAATTTAAGTCACCGCAAGCGCGTTTTCAAAAAGATAATTAGGTACGTTAGAACATTTGAGTGGCGGTAGTCATAGGTTAACTAACACTGCATCACAACGAATATGTATTAAAATACTATGAAATCTAAAAATAAAAAATACATATTACCTTATTGGGTACATTTCCTTAAATTAAATATTCATAATTAATATAAGTAATATCATTCTTTTCAGAACATGTGCAGAGTACTTATGTCAATAGTTTGGCTCTTAATCTTTATATTCGTGTCATTCTGGGTAGCAGCCATTGGTGCAGCCGTTTACATCGTCCTTCTACCATTTACAGTATGCTGCGATTGTTTAACGGTCGGTGTTGTTTCTAAAATACCTAACAACTCCTTTATTATGTAGTATAGAAGTGCCAATTTAATTTACTCACTAGATGAGTCTCCAATTATATGTTTTTTGCCGTCAATTAAAACCTTAGTTGGTATGAGCTATGAATTGCCATAGAAATTCCAGCTGCGAAGGTAAATTACATAGTTACAATTATTGCAGTACCTACCTATAGGAAGGCTCTTCGACGCTGGCCGCTGTATGAATAATGTTTATAAATATCCATTCTATGATTTTAAATCAGTAATCCAACTTCCTGGGGTGTAGCGTAACGCATGTAGGATATACATACAAAATCGATTTCTAGATCATAAAATAAAATTGGGCATTAATCTTCTGAACAAAAAAATTGTTAGACAACAAGATTGGTGCAGTATAACGGTAGGTAACCGAGTCGAGTGAATCAACAGGTCTTACTTTAATCATATATTTTGTTCTTTTTGCAGTGTCTTACAGATTTTCTGCTATCAGTAGTACAGTTCCCGAGGTATTGTGCAGAAGGCATAATGCAGAGAAGATGAATCAAGTAGTTATAAGAATTTGTATTAGTATAATTCAAATTGGTTATTAATATACATATTTTATTTCATAGCAATTACGTACGGTAAAATATTTACATTAATTTTGCTATTTAAATCAATCTATCTAATCTGGACGACCCGATTAGCGGGGCAGTGTTAAAGGCTGCCTGCCTTCAGTGACAAGGGTCCTGGGTTAGAATCCCGATAGAGGCAAAGTTGTGTGATGAGCATAGTCATTTGAACTCACGAATGTTTTTATGTATAATATTTATGTATTTATAAGAAAAAGTATATTATGTAGTGTATCAACCATCTAGGATTAGAAACGCAAGCCTCGTTTCTTAGCTCGGAACTTGATGGCGGCCGCTGTGTCTATAATGTCCGTATATATTCATTATTATTTATTTATTTTCTATACATGCCGTAGATTAGCATCTCATTTTTCAACCCTTGGATATTAACGGTTTCGACGACCCAATTAGTCCAGCGGTAGTTAACACTGCCTTCTGTGCTATGGGTCCCGGGTTCGAATTTCGGTAGGAATAAATGTTTGTGTGATGAGCATGAACATTTGTATCAGATTCATGGATGTATCTATGTATGAATATGTATGTATTTACAACAAAAAAATGTATATATGTAGTATATCAACCAACTAGTATCCATAACACAAGCCTTGTTGCTTTGCTCGGAACTATGTGGCGCTGTGTGTCATAATGTCCAGGAATATATTCGTAAATAGTCTAATGTTACACTTAATTGGATATTAAAACCAATATGAATGCAAAGCCTCATTTAAAAAATAAAAAGATACATTATTTTTATGACTTTTATTAAACCTCTTAGATCACTATTAAACTTAAGCTCATAAACATATTTTTTTAAATAATAAAATATGTACATTTATGGTCAATAATAATTGCCAACTTTCATTTAAAGGTGCTCCCTCAGATGGAGTATTCGCCTGTGTTGTTACTTTGTCAAGTAACATTGTCGAGCAGCACATTAGTGAGCGGAGAGAACCAAGCATTACAGTGCGCAGCTTGATTATACAATGTGTTATATTTTGATACAACTTGTAACATCAATGCGCACCACTTGTAATTGAGGGTATCGTGGACGCACAGCAGTCAGCACGTCCCTTTCAGTTTTGATATAATTAAATTTTATGGGTCCAATAGTTTCTTCTATTACCAATAGTTTTTTTTCGTTAATAAACAATGTCGAAATAATAGTGCTACGCACAACGACTGCTTCGTCTGACATTGTAGATGCTCAAATTCTAATCCTAAATGTTCATTGCAGGCGAATACTCGTCTAGTCATGGAGGCAATTTTGTAATATAATGCCCAAGAGGATAAAATTGCATTCGCTTAGGCTAGTCTAGTAGATATAGAGTATTTTTATTGAAAATAATCTTTTATGCTAAAATCATTTTTAATGACACAATAACAATGTTACAATTCATACACTTGGAATGGAAAACAACTTAGTGGAAGAATTTTTTTCCAGCGTTATCAAACAAAATAAGAGACTGTCACATCTTTTATCACACTTTTGTTCTTACATGTATAATAAATTCTAAAAATATTTACCATTCAAGACGATAATGCACGAGAAAGCTGGTTCATAAAAACATCTTACATTTATTTTATAAAACAAGAAGATTAACTTTTAAAAGCTGAAATTATATTAAGAATTGAATTTAACAAAACGTCAGCATAAGTTTTGCATTCTGCAACCGCATTTCTGGAACAAAGTTAATAATTTTAGAGGTAAGCAATTATTTTAAAATATAGAATATAATGAAGGGGCGGTATAAGCCAGACCGCCTTCAGTATCCGACTCAATAAAATAATGGTACCTTAAATTTTCATCAATTTATCCAACTGATAAACGGTCAACGAACTCGAAACGAACTTAATAGTGCTTGATGTAAGTAGTAAAGTAAATACTACGTTTTTTTACCGTGGGACTTTTTGCGAATGGAACGCTTTTCGCCTAAACCAAATTAATTTGATGCTAATAATTGAAGTCATTATAGTAAAGCTTTATGAATTACCTGTATTCAAACAGCAACCCGTCGTCAACGTTGCAAATGTTAATATCAGCTTGCTTCAATAATTTACGCATACTGTTAGCAGGATCGTTCGTGTCATAGTCCAGCATACTAAACAAAAAATACATTATCTTTTGAGTTGTTAATAAAGAAAGTTTCATTATTATACATTTCTATAACAAAAATGCTAATCGTAATTTTGTTATAGGCACATACATGTTATACGAGACACTAATAGGAATAACAACCTTTTTATCACAAATTTCACATGCACAAAACAACCACCTATAGACTATACAAATATTATGACAAGGTACAATTCTCGTCAATTTTCTCTTCATCATCAATCCCTTAACGTGCTGGGCACGAGTCATTTGAGAGGGATTAGGCTATAATTAGGAAATTATAAACTTAAAAAACGTACCTACATAAATTATACGTTGTGCTGGGAGGCTATCCCAAATTATAGCCGTTAGAAATAAGAATAAAGGGTATTTAAGTACCTTTGTAACGATCTACATAGACGTATGATATGTAAATGAGCTCTTTCAGACAGTTTTTGAAATTGACATTTCTGCGCCGTTGACCCCTCTGAGTGTTTTAATTCTTCATAACATTGATCACTAAAAAAATAGTATTTTAAAGTTTCATTATGTATACATATTATGACAATAGGGGTCAATATTACGAATATTTGAATATACTCACCATAAAATTCTTACTTGGCATAGAGCATTCCTTATTTCTTGTAAAAGTGAATACATCATATATTTAAACTTTTTATTATTATCATCTGTAAATGTTGAAACTGTTTGGGGACTTTTGAGATCAGAGTTTACAGTTGTAACTGTTCTCATCTCGTCATCCTCATTGGCATTCGTATCGTCACACTGCTCATTATACTTTTCATTATCGGAGCAATAATCCTCTGGGAGGTATTCGCCATAGTCCTCATCATAATCTAAGTCGTTATCGTGGTCTTCATAAACATTTGAGAGGCAATTTCTTTTTAATTTCTTTTCTAATTCCGGACATATAGTAAAGCTTCTTATTATTCTTGGCTGATCAGTCGGCACGAGATCCGTTTCTTTTACGCTATTCTCAGGGACATTTTGCGACTTATTTATCTCTTCTATTCGCGCATCAATTTGAATTTTTTTATCACGTAACTGAACTGCTGTCTTGTCAGCATTATTTTTAAATATACTATTGTTAACAACATTGGCTTTTTGAAGACTTAGACTTTTAAAAAAGAAATTCTCTCTATCAATATTAATATTCCGAATAAATTGAACTGGTCTTGGTACCTCCTCCTAGGAATTTGCAAGTATGAAATTTAAGAGCAATATTTAAAAAAATAATTATAGGTAATAAAAACATGTTTGAGTTCGTTCTTTTACTTACCGCATTTAATTTTCTTTTTTTACATTTTGGGCTTTTTTCCATATTATTATTATCAAATGGCGTGTCATTTTCACGCGTTCCATTATGATCACAGTTATCTGGTATTTGATTATCTGCAAATGTATTGAACACAAGTGTCTGTATACACAAAAATCGATTCACGTCCAAATTAATTTATATATTTAACACGTACATGTTCTGGCAACCGCAATAATAGCATTATTGTAGTTGTTTCTGTAATTGAATTTTATGGCAATTCGGGAATAATAAGAAATTATAAAGCAAACCTGAGGATACTGTAGCTTCATTGTTTAACGAATTATCTTGTATGTTATCGTTAAACGTGTCATTTGCACTGCTATCCATATTCGGATTTTTAATATCATATAACAGCTTCTCCAATGCATCCACTGCTATATGTATATCTTCGCAATTGTTTTTTACCTTCTATTAAAACAAAATAAATAATATAGTATAAGTATAATAACTCATTTAAACTATATTCCATTTTATAGACTTCTAAACTAACCATTATCGCCGCCAATAAATGCACGCCGTAACTATACATTTGCATATACTGATAGGGTGTCATGTTCTTTGTTATTGTACCTGTAAGATAAACCATGGTTGACTGGTTGTACATTAGTACACTTCTGCCTAACCCTTAAGGAAAGAAAGGGAAGAAAGGCGTTAAGCTATGTCTGAATATGATGTTATAAAATCTGTTAAATTGACAAAACTTAAAAAATAATAGACATCTTACCCTTTGCGTCACTAACGTAGAAGAGTATATTTGATAATTTATTAGCAGCATCTTTAATATCTTGATGGCTACTGAATTTAATAGCAATACATTGCGCAGCTTCATGTAAAGTCCAAGGAGGTGGCATAGAACTATGTGCAAACGGAGGGTCTTGTTGTAACACCTGACTTAAGACTTCTTCCATGATTTGAATAAATCTTGAAACCCATTCGTCAGACTTGATTTTCAAGTACTCCTCCATAGTTATATTTTCTATTTCATACATGTTAGATTGTTTATCATGTACTATCTGTTGCTGATTTATAATGCAGTTGCTGTAATTACTTTCACCATCAACATTACTATCCGTATTAGATATTACGCCTGACGTTGAAGTTTCCTCTATGGTAACATTTATTGCAGAATTTTTCTGATCAACTATAATACTCGATTCTCTACTATCAATACTATCATTTATAGTTTTATTTTCAGTTTGCCTAGGGGTAACACTACCATTTGTCATGGTTTCAGACTGTCCATGTATAGGTTTATTAAGCGCATTTCTTTGTAGCGATTCGACATTCTTAGGAGACGTACTTTGGTTGTTAGGAAATGGTGTAGCTTTAACGACTTGAGGAGTTGTATTTCGTCTCCTACGCCACTTAAACTGTTTTTTTGTAACTTCTACCGAAGGCAATGGCGGTTGATTAGATGTACTACGTTTCAATCTAATTTCTCTCTTTTTATCTGGTACATTCGTAACCAATGATACAGGACATCTTAGTATTATGTTTTTTGAATTCTGAGGATTACTTGAATCTGTATTGAGTTCTTGTTTATCTGCTACGTTTAACATATTGGTAATAGAATGGGTATCTTCGAAATCAGTTTGAATGCCCGCATCTTTGTATTTTAATAACGAAAACTCGCAATTTTTTTCTTGAGTGTTATTTTTTTCCGGTTTATCTAGTAAAATAGAAATGCGGTTTTGCTGGTTAGCGGTATCTGTGTTTTGTAGAACGTCATTCGGCACAGTAATTTTTATTTTCTTTATCAGTCCATCTAACGTTAATGTCTTTTTTGGAACGGTTGATACTGTATGCTCGTTTACATTGTGAGTTAACCGTTTTTTGACCTCATCAACAGAGAATATTTTTATATTGTAGGAGTTTTTACTAGTCAATAATTCATTATCGTTAGAAAGTAAAATCTAAAACAAATAATGTTTTCTTTAATTAGGGTTAACTAACTTAACTGACACTTATTAAACTCTCCACCAGAGGATACCTTAAAAGACAGCAAAATTAATAATGGCCAATTAATATTCTAACACTACTCATGTTTAAACTAGTATGACAAGGATCCGTTCGCTGGCGCTGCGTGCGTGCGACGTGATGTGATGATAATTTTAGACACAGAAGAAGTTGCGGCCACAACGTCTAGTCTAATAATATATCGATTCTACAGTTTTACATATATTGAATTGTCACAACTTATCCATTATGCTATTTGATAAGCAGTCATAATCCTTTTTTTTTCACCTGTTTTCCAACCAGCATTCAAAATTATAAATATATGTTCATATATTTAGGGCCAAATGCCGATACAATAAATGGGGATGAAACATACTTGTTCCTTAGTAATTATTAGTAATAAAAAAAGCGTTAAAAAAACCGACTTCAAAACTAAAAAGTAACTTAATACAGTTTTAACTTTAGTTTTAAAGGTATGAAGTCGGTGCCAAGCCAAATGTAAAGGTATGTACACTCATCGCGCGTGATCTTGAGCTAGGTGGCTTCAAACCAGGCACCGGCACCGACTTCATACCTTTAAAACTAAAAAGAAGTTAAAACTGTATTAAGTTATTTTTTACTTTTTAGTTTTGAAGTCGGTTTTTTTAAACGCAGTTTTTTATTTAATTTTTTACTTTTTAGTGTCTGTAATAGGTTGAACAATAAACGCGTCATCTACGTAGAAAAAATAGAGGGTTCTCTCGATTTCCCAAGAATCTACTGATCAGATCCTCACCATTTTTATGGGACCATACGGGAAGCCCCTTTCAAATAAAAAAATAATCATCGAAATCGGTTCGGTTTCAAGTCGAAAGTTATTAGTAGGTTAAAAATACCAAAAAATCATAAATGTGGCCAGGTCTTTGTGGGACTTATCTATGTCTAAAATCTGATAGGACTAGTAGTAGAACACAATAACTTTGTAAACTAATTTTATGTAGCTGGCAAAGTAATAAATATAAATGGAGTTTTTACTTACTATGTGATATTTGTTCTCTGTCAGTTCTCTGCAAGTTGCATATACTGCATCTGCCATGCTTTCTAATTTGACTCCAGGTGGCTCATCCGCTGAATATGACAAATCATATATTTAGTTAATAATCATTATTAAAGATGTTAGAACTGTATAATAAACCAAACAATTATTGTCTATGTCACTGTAGTACTATATTATTATGATGCCGCTGTTGGCAACACTGTGTCTCTAACTTCTCTACTCTGATCTTGTTGTCATGTCTGCTCCGGTACTACCTACTTAATAAATCTCTCTATATTGCGTCAATCCTGTGTTATTTGTTCATAACCCAACAGGTTATGGGCCCAGGATACACGATAAATAACAATGCGTAAATAGTTTTTCTGCAAAGATTATTAAAACGAGATGCCGAATAATAATGGTGGTTCATCATCACCGGCGTGGGCGGTGCCGACGGCATCGTTGTCTTCAGCTACGAATACTGGGATCTCAATCAATTTTGAAAAGCTCAGTGGTATATCAAATTACGGAAATTGGAAATTTTCGATGCGGATGTACATGATTCATGAAGACCTGTGGGATTGCATCACAGAGGCCACGCCGGGTGTTCCCAAGGACAAAGATGACCGCAAGCAACAACGGGCACTTGCAAAAATATGTCTAATGGTGCAGCCGTCGTCGTTTTCCCATGTACGAAACGCAACCACAGGTTTCGAGGCTTGGAACAACCTAAAAACGGCATATGAAGATAGAGGGCTGTGTAGACGCCTTGGACTTTTACGTACATTGTTTGGATTGAAGCTTGAACAATTTAGTGACATGGAAGCGTATCTCTTAAAGATCACGGATCTAGATCAACAACTACGAGATATTAACGCTCCATTAGATGATGATTTCCTGTCGGTGTTAATGTTAAGCGGTCTACCTCCCGATTATGATCCGCTTATTATGGCATTGGAAAATTCAAACATCAAATTGTCTAGTGAAACAGTAAAGTGTAAATTATTACAAGAAAAATTACGCAGAGACTTTGACAAGAATGAAGAAAGTGCTATGTTTACAAACCGGACTGTAAAACATGTAAAAAAGTCTTCTACAAAGAGCAAGTTGTGTTTCTTATGTAAAAAGCCAAATCATTTTGCTAAGAATTGTCCAACGAAAACAAACATAAGTGCAAAACAGAGTGAAAACCATGAAAAAGCATGGAACGGAACATTATTAACTGCATTATCTGTGGACATTAATTCAAATGCTTGGTATGTCGACTCTGGCGCGACTTGTCACATGACAAACAACAAATATTTATTACAAAATTATGTTGTGGATACTCCGCGGTTAGTGTCTGTGGCAAATAAAGAAAAATTGCACAGTGAAGGACATGGTGAAGTGGAACTGTTGTTAGAAGGACACACTCAACCCACGAAATTGAGTGAGGTTATTTATGTCCCAGGTTTGTCAACAAACCTTATTTCTGTTGGAAAAATGGCTTTGAAGGGACTTGAAGTGTCTTTTGGTGCACAGAAATGTAACATTTACTGTGAAAAAGTCGCAGTTGCCAGCGCTACAATGGTGAATGGTGTCTATCAATTGGACTTGGAGTGTCAACAACTGCCAAGTAAACGTGAGTTGGCTGAGGCGTGTCAAACAGTGGCTTTGGTTGAGCCGGACATCCAGTCAGTGGATGTACAACAAACAGAAGCTGCTACTTTGTGTGAGTCAAACCCAACACAAGAATTATGGCATCGTAGACTTGGTCATCTAAATAGGCGCAGTATGGATTTACTGAAACAAGGTATAGCTAATGGAATTGATTATACTTCTAGTAAACTTACTCCCTGTGTAGCTTGTCTTGAGGGGAAGCAGAGCAGATTACCATTCCCAAAGCAGTCTTATAACAGAGCTACTGAGAAACTAGGTCTCATTCATTCTGATTTATGTGGGCCTATGTCTGTTTCCTCATTTAGTGGCGCTAAATATCTATTGACATTTATAGATGATTTTACAAGGATGACTTTTGGCTACTTTATTAAAAGTAAAGATGAAGTATTGGCTGTATTTAAGATTTTCAAAAATCTAGTCGAGAATCAAACTGATTTAAAAATTAAAGTGATGAGAACAGACAATGGCTGTGAATATACTAATAAACAGTTTCAGGCATTCCTACAAGAGCATGGTATCGAGCATCAGACGACTGTACCCTACTCCCCTCAGCAGAATGGTGTAGCCGAGAGGGCCAATCGGACAATCGTGGAGGCAGGACGATGCATGCTACAGGATGCTGGATTGGACCGAAGATTCTGGGCAGAGGCATTGAATACAGCAATATTTATTAAGAATAAGTCACCCAGCAAGGCAGTAAGAGGTACTACTCCAGAAGAAAAGTGGACTGGTAATAAAGTTAACTTATCTGACTTAAAAGTTTTTGGCTGTATTGCCTATGCAATGATCCCTAATGAAAAGCGCAAGAAATTAGATGCAAAAAGTAAGCAGTATGTGTTTGTTGGATACTGTAGTAAGTCTAAAGGATACAGGTTAATTGATCCGAAAAATCCTTCTAAATGTATCAAGTCTAGGAATGTGCAATTCTTAGAAGAAAAAATGTACAAAGATTTGAAACTAAATCAGGAAAATAACTCCACTGATTGTCATTTAAATCTCACTAACAATGAAACAAATGAAATTCCCATAATTGAAAATAATAATATTGATCCATCTCCTATCATAGATTTATTAGATTCAAGTATCTCTGATTCTGGTCCTAATTTCAGCTATGTTGATGATCCACATGATGTTACATGGAATCCGGACATGACAATGGATCAAGGATCAAGTGATTATGAAGACATTGATGAATCTATTGGCATGGTGGTTGCTATGACAGCGGCCAGTGATGGTGAAGAACCACAGACAATAGAGGAAGCGCTGTCAGGACCTGAAAAGGAATGTTGGAGGGATGCAATTGAAGATGAGTATAAGTCATTTGAACAAAATAAAGCATGGACTTTAACACCACTTCCTGCAAAAAAAAAGGTAGTGAAATGCAAATGGGTTTTTAAGAAGAAACTTGGGTCTGAAGGTCAGCTACTTCGATATAAAGCACGTCTTGTGGCCAAAGGTTTCACACAAAAATATGGAATCGACTACAAGGAAACTTACTCACCTGTAGTAAGATACTCCACGATCCGTATATTAATTGCCCTTGCAGTAAATTTGGATTTGCACATCGATCTCATGGATGTGAAGACAGCCTTCCTTAATGGAGAATTACAGGAGACTGTGTACATGGAACAGCCCCATGGGTATAAAATAAAGGGTAAGGAAACCCACGTATTTAAACTGAATAAAGCAATATATGGCCTTAAACAGGCTTCAAAGGTCTGGTATGACAAGATTGATCATGCCCTGTCAGACCTTCAGTTCAAGAAAACACTCAGTGAGCCTTGTGTTTACACTAAATTAGACGCCAATGGTAATCTTATGATACTGGCCCTGTATGTTGACGACATTTTAATTTTTAGTAAGGATTCATTTGAGAAGAAATTATTGAAGGAGGAGTTGATGAAAAGGTTTGAAATGAAAGATCTAGGCCGGGCTAAACATATATTGGGAATGCAGTTGAATCAGGAACAGAATAAAATTACTCTTGATCAGAAGACCTACATACGAAAGGTATTAGAACAATTTAATATGGCTGACTGTAAGCCTGTGAGTACTCCCTTAGAATGTGGCATGAAGTTCGAAAAAGGAGAACAAACTGATCTTGATTCTAAGTATAGGAGTCTTGTTGGATGTATTATGTATATAGCAGTCTGTACGAGGCCCGATATTGCACATGCAGCAAGCCTATTGAGCCAATTCAACAATTGTCACTCAGATACACATTGGAAAGGTGCTAAACGAATTTTGCGATACTTAAAGGGAACTATAGATTATAAGATAGTATTTGAAAAATCCTCAATATCTATCATAGGCTATGTAGATGCAGATTGGGCATCTAACCCGCTAGATCGACGCTCATACACTGGCTACGTGTTTAAAATAGGTAACTCAGTTGTTTCCTGGGAGAGCCGTAAACAGAAGACTGTAGCTCTATCAAGCACAGAGTCAGAATACATGGCATTATGTGATGGAGCAAAGGAAGCCAAATTTATTAGAAGTTTTCTTTATGAATGTTTAGGTAAACTTTTATCTGTAATATTGTTTAATGATAGTCAGTCAGCACAGAAAATTTGTAATAATCAAATTAATCATAGTCGTAGTAAACATATAGACATCAGGCATCATTATGTAAGACAAATTGTGAATGATAGAATAATTAAATTAGAATATTTATCCACTGAAAAAATGCCCGCTTAACTAAATGTTTAAGTAAAGACAAACATTACAATTGTGTTTCTCATCTTGGTTTACAGATTGTTTAGTTTAAGGGCAGGTGTTAGAACTGTATAATAAACCAAACAATTATTGTCTATGTCACTGTAGTACTATATTATTATGATGCCGCTGTTGGCAACACTGTGTCTCTAACTTCTCTACTCTGATCTTGTTGTCATGTCTGCTCCGGTACTACCTACTTAATAAATCTCTCTATATTGCGTCAATCCTGTGTTATTTGTTCATAACCCAACAAAAGACAATCTACAGAATGAAAGGTATTAGACAATAGCCGACTATATCGCTTAGTATGACCTTAGTAGAACCTCATACGATGCGTTTTCGAGAAGATCTCTCAATCATGGTTCTAGGTTTTCATTAAGTGAGTTATTGTAATCACTTGACAGTGGATTTGAATTGGAAAAAAAAACGTCATAAAATATAAAATATCTTACCCATGAAAGCATAACCAATCTCAATTTGTTGTGATAAAAGCCGTAGAATTAGTCGAGCTCGCATATCTTCTGTACAAGTGACATACGTTTTAAGTTCATCCATTACTCTTTTAGGAACCATTATGTGGCACTGGTCATCTGTAAAAATAAACAGGATTCTATTAACTTAAAAAGTAAACAACTCGCGAAAATATTAAGACAAAAATAGGTATATAAAGAATAGGGTATATTTTTCAGGAAGAAAATAATAGGTGAATTATAAAAAAATACAAAAAGGTTATCTTAAGATTCATGATTCTTAAATCTTAAGTTAATTTATCAGTATCCTGGGTGCTTCTATGTCTAAAGGAAGGTGGAATATGTTTTCCCATATTTTGTCATTGAGAGGTACGGGGACACGTAGGTTATGCATTCTCGCCTTGATTAATGCACGCTCAGAAGAAGCTTAAGTACTTAGCTATCTTATCTGAAGTACGGTTTTCCGAATGATCGCGAAGTCGCAGTGTTATTGTTTTAGGTGAGATAGCACGCAATGGTTGTTCATGCTATAGTCGCCGTCATCGAATTCCATACTAATATTATAAATGCGAAAGTGTGTAGAAAACCTCTTCACGCTATAACCGCTGAGCCGATTTAGATGAAATTTGGTATAGAGAAAAACATAGAATAGTTTTCATCCCGGAAATCATCCCTTAAAAGAGGGAAAAGGGGGGTAGATATAAAATTACTCATTTTACGCAGACGAAGTCGCAGGCAAAAGCTAGTATACGATAAATTAATAAATTCAGAAGTGATTTACACCTGCACAGCCACTTGGCGTCAACTTCACAGCGTCCTAGTTAGGTAAATTTTTTAGTACTACTTAAAAAAGAAAAAGGTTTATGGAAAATTCCTTAATATAAACGAAGGGTCTTGTTTTTTAAAATTTAAACTTACATGTACAACATATTACGCTATACATACCTGAATCAATTAATGAAGTTAAATATTTAAACTCATTGAGCAGTACACCCAAATCAACAACAATAAACCAAGCATCTGAATTGGAATCAGAAGGTGCTAAACATTTCAGTGGCCCTAAATCAATCTTTAACGTACTTTCATACAATTCAGTGTTTAGACATCTGTTCTCCTGCAAACAAATATTTACATAAGTTATTTTATTTTGTTACAAGATAATTATACCCGTCGATAGACGACCCAATTAGTCCAGCGGTAGTTAACACTGCCTTCTATGCTATGGGTCCCGGGTTCGAATCCCGAATCGAAAAAAATTACAAAAAAAAGTATTTATGTAATATATCAACCAACTAGTATCCGTAACACAAGCCTCGTTGTTTAGCTCGGAACTAGATGGCGCTGTGTGTCATAATGTCCAGGAATATTACCAGAGTTTTATCACTCAATTCACTTGTAGGAACTTCATCTTGACTAGCAATGGTAGCACTAAGGTCAGTTCTTCTTAGATTATTTCTTATACCAGATCCTAAAACATAATCACATTTGAATTACAGATATTTTGACTGGAAATTGTTACTTAATAAATATAAATTTACCTCCAGAATCACTAGATGGTGACAGATTTCTTTTCTTTGCAGATAGCTTATGTCTTAAGTCATTGTTACTTGTAAACATAAGATTTTTATTTAAAGTTTGCTGCCCTCCTTGAGCATGATTTAAGTTTCTGCGAAAAAATGGTCTAGTTCCCCTTGTTATTACTGGAGATTCCTTTTCATTATTAAAACAATTTAAGTTTGTTTGAAGACAGGTTGTGTGTGATCCAATTTGTGTTAAGTTGTTATCAGGAAAAATTAGGGAGGATGGATTTTGGTTCATAGCTGGAGTCAGTGTGGGTGTCATAAAAACATGCTGAGTATGAGGAACAGCCCATACCTTGGGAGTATAAATGATAGGAGCAGTACTTAGATTGAATGTACTGACAGAATTATTTAAGGAGTTCAAATTTAAATTACATACAGGAGGTCCAACTACAGAAGGATTGGTAATGTTGGTAGTCTGCATTACCCCTGGAATTTGGTTTAAAGAATTAAAATTCGTATTATTACTACTACCAATATTTGAAAATGACATAATTGATGACTGTTGTTCTGTAACAGTATTGATAATACAGGATTCAGACAATGCTCCCTGAGCTTTTTCCGAATAATGTGCATTGGTAGGTGGTTTATCTTTAGGCTCTGGACATTTTGATAGATGACCACTGGGCAATTGCTCTAGATGTTTTGTTCTGCTTTTTGCCTTTTCAATCTGTAAAAATATAATAGAGAAATTTATAAACACATTTTCATATGACACATATGAGTCAGTCACACTATCAAACTAAACAGTTATTCTTTAATATACTATTTACTTAATATAACGTCTGCATTTTTATCGACAAACACTCAATAGGAATATCCATACTAACATAATGTTCACAAAGCATAAAAAGTCACCAACCGTAGTACTGTACAGTCAATGATTACTTTTGAAGGAGCACAAATGTATAACAAAATACCCTCACATATATGTAGTATATCAACCAGCTAGTATCCGTAACACATGTCTTGTTGCTTAGCACGGAACTAGATGGTGCTGTGTGTCATAATGTCCAGGAATATTTCTTTATTATTATTTATTTATATAAAAATGTAAGCTCGCTTAACATATTTAAGAAGAAACTTGCTCAGTATTAATGATAAACTTTGAAATAATTACATTGAATGGGTTCTTTTATAGCATAATTAATATAAATATTTTATGAAATGTATTAATAGTGTGACACCAGTGAACTGCAAAATTACTTTTAAATTACTTTCTCATGTAAGTGACTATAATGTCTTTTTTGAGAATAAAATTTCTTTAAACATAACTAAACTTTTAGAACTCAGAAAAAGACATTAAATTCAGATTAATTCTGGAAAATTAATAAAAGACGTCACCATACTACTGCAGGTAAACTAACAAAAATAAGTACACAAAATCTAAACTTTTCTTGCCATAACTAATATATATCTATGGGAGAAGCATTCTGTATTGCACATCATCAAGTTTTTAAGTCCTCATATAAACCAAGTCCAATGAATTTTGTCCAGAATGTAATAGTGTTTGATTTTAAAGGCCAAACTTTTAACTCGTTCGAATACACGAAAAACAAATAACGTTTTTCGTAATAACGTAAATAAAGGTATATTGGAAATATCAGGATATAGAAATAGCTACGAAAATATAATCCATCATGATAAAACAAAAAATTACCTCAGTATCACTTAAATTCCATGCAGCTTCTCCAGTTAAAGTATTAAAATAGTACACATGTCCTGCATGAGATTTAGATTTGCATACTATCCAGGAATTACCGACAGCCAGGACTTGGCGCCTGTTGTCGTCCTTTAGTTCATCACTCATAATATATTCAAACAATAAATGTTTTAATAGTTACAAATATAATAACATTGAACTAAAAATTCGAGCGATGTTCTGCAATTAGAACCAAAAGTATTCATCAGTCATCTTAGTTATGCTTGAATAGCTTGGTAAAAATATCGATATATAAAAAAAAACTTTAAAGTTTTATCGATGAAACCGTCTATATTTTTTTAATCGAGAAAAATAAGTACGGGACCGAAGCCAGTGGCATAAATGAGAGGTCTATAATCAGCACTAATCAGCAGTCGTATCAGAAAGGAATCTGGAAGATATTTATTTCCGACTATAAAATTCGATATTTTTTTAGAGTCATTACCTGATATATTTGTTGCCCTACAATATTTAACCCGTCAAGCTATATAAGTAAAATCCAAAGGTAAGCTTCGGCTGTGAATTTAGCTGTACCATATAATGGACGCAGGTTATCAGCAATAAATAAAGAAAACTGTGCATCTGATGACCATATATGATGAAACCCATATTAAAATTTGAATGAAAAACCATTGTTTCTTTGTTTTAATATCACAGTTCTGCATTGCCTATTTATTTTACGTAACTAAGAAT
The DNA here is from genome assembly GCA_905163465.1 of Craniophora ligustri. Taxonomy (NCBI): domain Eukaryota; kingdom Metazoa; phylum Arthropoda; class Insecta; order Lepidoptera; family Noctuidae; genus Craniophora; species Craniophora ligustri. Next base: position 6,659,386 of record LR990965.1, on the reverse strand, counting down.
ACCTAAAATCTTATTTCTTAAAAATGATAAACATAATACATGTGCTCAATGTGTTATTTTTTCGTTTTTAAATATGTTGTCATAATTTTAAGCAATGACACTTAAAATATCAAAATACCGTTTTTTGTTACTCTAAGAATCGATAATGTTTAAAAATATCGATATGATATATATATCGATTATTTTTTTCATTTGCGCATCCCTAACTTCAGTTCTTCGTTTTGAAGTTTGTATTTTTTTTAATAAGTTTTATGTTGTGGTTACCAAGTCTTTTTCGTTTCACCATTATCTTTCTGAATGAGTTTTGATTAACGCCTATCGAATGCTCATTATTAAAATGTATTCGTTATTACATTATTTAAAACTAAAATGATTCACTGTCTCCGTCATAACAACCGAGGAGTGAAAAAAGTGGTAATCCTTAATTGCTGGGTTTTATTTCTGGGTTACTGAAACTGGAACTTAATATTTTTTATAAACTAAGTAACTTAATGAGTTTTTATTTATTTGTTTATTGCAATACAATTTAACTAGAACGGTCGCAGACCAATTACAATTAATTTATGTACTGATAATAAAAATACACAGAATAATAAAAATAAAAATTACATCACCGTAGGCAGGTTTAGATATGTAGAGCGCGAGTCTTACCTTAATATTATACTTTCAGTGCGGTTATTTAAACTAAACTACCATAATTACTATAAAATTATAGGATAAAACAAACGTTGCAAAAAAAAACCCAAACGTAGAGGTGCTGCCACACTGCTGCTTAATAATGTTAAAAAACATTTTCTAACACTAACACATTTATTAACAAATGTTAACTACTAGTAAAATTGTCAACCAAAGCGACTGATGATTACAAAAAAAGTCACTTTAATCAATATTTTATCTTAATTTAATTTTACCGAACGATGTTCTTAAATACTTCACTTGTTTTAATTATACCTATGATTTAATTAATGGTCTTTCCATTATCACTCTCTTAGAAACTTAATTTTATCTTCGCTTAATCTAGAATACCACAATCAGTATATTTGAATATTTTGTATCCCATTGCCATTTCCATCCGTCCTATCATCTAGCCTTCTAGAATTTTCCCTTTTTTTGGCTCCAGTACCCTTGGTCACCTACTTTGACGACCCGATTAGCGTAGTGGTAGTTAATGCTGCCTTATGTGCTATGGGTCCCGGGTTCAACATTTGTATCAGTCATGATAGTATATATGTATTATATCATGAAGGAGTATACAAAAATTAGCGCTTAAGAGCAATTTGTAATACCGACCGATTGTCGCAGACACAATAACGAATTTTTGTGACTTTTCTAAATACGCGGTATTGCAAATTGCTATTACGCGCTATTGCAGTCGCGTCGACGATATAATAATAATATGTAGTATATCAACTATCTAAGTAGTATCCGTATACTAGATAGTTTATAAACTACATAATTATACACAAGCCTCGTTGCTTATAACGGAACTAGATGGTGCTGTGTCATAATGTCCGGATATATTCATTTGTATATAGCTATGCCACCGATTCCGATCGATGTGGTGGTATAATTTCTAAGCCTATGAAATGGAAGGCATGGGCGTACCTAAAGGGGGGATAGTGGTCCAGTGCCCAAGCCAGGTTATTGAGCAACCGATTAGAAATTCACATCCGGTGCGCTGTGCCCACCCCAGGAAGGACCAAGTCCTCCTTAAAAGAAAAGTCTAGATACGTCCATGGTGGTAGGTACATACTTAAAGGTGGAAATTATGAGCTTTTAAGATTTTTTAACTTGGACAATTTGCATATATGTAGCTTGTTGACACCCGCCTTATAAATTCCTTTCGTACCTACTTATACTTATAGGTACTTTGATATTAGTTCCATAGAAACTTTGAAACTTAGGCTCAAATTTACATAGGTATACCTGAAGTAGGTATTATTATATATATTATATGTATAGGTATACATTAGTTTGAGAATGTAGTATATAACTAATAAAAGTATATTATTTTTTGCTTTTCAGTTTTGTGGCGGTTTTTTTATTTCAAAAGTTTTTATGCTCAATAAAACACATAAATCATTTTCTTTTAAATTTACTGATGTTCAAAAATTTGTAGAACAAGAAATTTTGAATTTGTTAATTTGGCTAAACAGAGTAATATGCCCCAGTAAATATGCACTTTGACTACAACATTAAATTATTTTGCAGGGTAGGTGCACTGCAATATAATAGATGATATCTCTATGGCAACCTTGTGATTTTCTTAGGTCATAATCACTGGTGCACCATATTATTTTATCATAAATGACCTAAATAGTTCCTTCCCCCACCAAAGTAAATTAAAATAATCTTTTTCCTTATTACAGCTTCAAGAGGACTGAAACTAGCAACTCCTGGCTGTTTTACTAAAATTCATTTACCTACTTAATATAGAGCATGCATAATAATTCATAAATCTAGTAACATTTTTATCTTAAATATATAAATAAAGTAATGTAGTAACTTTTTTTACTTAAATGTATCTATAACTATTTAACTATGACTTTTTATTTATTTTGAGCAAAACTATATCTGCACTCCTATAATTTGCATGTTGTTCTTCTTCAGGAATTTTCTCCACATTAAACATGTCTTTAAGTTTATCATAAAATGAGCTCCAGAGGTTTTTTTGCATATCAGAATCCCTTAATTCTTGTGTCAGATACATAACAGGTTTCTTTATTGAAGAATTAGTTAAACTTTTTAGAGTTTTGATAAGTGGTTCAACAGCCTGAAAATAAACTATTTTACACAAGTATTCATTTTTATTTAAATATAAACAGAAATATTAATATTGTTGCTAGAAACAGTTACCTCTTCATAATATACACTATCAGCTAAAACAACCATATCAAAATCTTCATCTAGAAGGGAACTGTTCTCTCCCCAAATTAAAGACTCTGCTATTGCATAACCACCCATACTTCCTATCTTTGCTTTATTCTCATTGATGTTTATTCGAAGTAATGGCAAGGCTTCTGGTAGGTCAGTTAAGGTTACCTGCGCACTATAAAATAAATAATTAGTTTATTTGTATCTATTTGACCTTCTATCAGAATGCAGGAGTTTTTTTTTTAACTTTTGAATAGCTAATTATCTAAGATATTATTTTCACTACCCAATTTAGAAACTAACCCTAATGTAGCAGCTGTTAAACCAACTACTCCCAGTCCTGAACCCAGCTCCAAAACTTTAATACCACTAAGAAAATCTGGTTTGTGCAAACACATTGTTTCAAGATATTTGGCGAGTACCAAAGATGCATCCCACACTACACAGCTGACATCTCCTTCCATTTTTTGGTAAATTTTTAACGTTTTCAAACACACTTCAATATCGATTTCCCTGGGCAAAAGATCAGTATTTTGTGCATTTGACTTCCTATGGGACATTATTTTACAAGTAACAAGCAAAGTGATTTTCCCACCACAATGTTATATTAGAAATCTAAACTATCTACTTTGTATATATAGTTTTTATACCATATTTTGAATAAAAAGTTAGAATTAGTCTAAATTTCGAATCCAAACAATCACCCGACTCATTAAGTTTAATATTTCGGAGCTAAACAACTGTGAAAAGATTTGAATTTCGAAAGTTAGATTAGATGGTCACGTGAATCAAAATAAGGTAGGTAATCGCGAATTCAATTGGTGAACACCCGTAGACTTATTATACTCTTTGATACACATTATTGTCCTGTCATTTCATTTGTAACTTTTTGTTCTGGCTTTGTCTTGTCATTTGACAAGTTGATTTTATTGATTAGTTTTTTTTAAACCATAGCTTCATCTTTTTTTTATTTTGAATAGTTAGTTGTGTACTTGATTATTATCTTTTATCGTGGTATTTATATACATAATCAACTTATAATAAATTTTGTACATATTATAATTATAATCCTGACGTTTCGGATCCTATACAGATTAAAACAATATACCTAAATATACTGTACTGCGCTAAAATTGATTAAAAGTATTTTTAATTCTGTGAAAAGTATTTTTTTTGTGAGGTCCGCTAGAGAATTTAATAAACTTGTTGACTTTCCTGAACTGGATTTGTTTAATTCAAAGCCACGCGTTTTCAACAGAACATTAACGAAATCATGGTTTGGTTCTCTGACTTCAACATAATTTAGTTATTAAATATACTTACCCCAAATTTCACTTTTTTAAAATTTTCAAATTTTGCTTAATATTAGGTTATTTACATTACCTGTTATATCACTAAAGATTGATAACAAGCTTTCTAGATGTTTAAATGCGGAAACATGTAAATGGTATTCAGTTGTTTATATCTGTTTCTACTCTGTATGAATACACTGTATGTTTTCCTAAGAAAATAAAATAAATAAAAATAAAAAAATAAATAAAAATAAACTATATGTATGCTAAATTTTACCCAAATCTGTTAAGCGGTTTTTGCGTGAAAGAGTAACAAACATCCGTCCATACTTACAAACGTTTGCGTTTATAATTTTAGTAGGACGATATACCTTTACGTAATCTTCTTTTTCTTTGGTTGGTAATACAAATAAAATTTAGTATGGCAAGACTGAAATCATATGACAGTCAGTCACATATTTTCGAACAAAATGGCTGTGACCATGGCTCTGTTTTGGATAACTCTTGTGGTATCAATAATTGGTGAGTATTGAGTATTTTATTCTTTTTCTTTTTGTCATTACAATAAACTACAGCAATCTAATATTAAATTGCGTTTATATGTATTTTTAGGCTCAAATGCCGGAGGGGAGTTTAGTATCCTACACAGCCCCGATTCCCTTAAATTTTCGGGAACAAGCAACATAACGGAAAGCCTCCTCAAAGAGATATTTTCTGCTTCTCTGGGACTCTCTGTTCAAGAGGTACGTATCTAGGAAACAGAGCTTTCTGACCTTCGTCAGGCTTGGTATGCTGTAGGTCTTATCTGGTTGTTTCAGGTACAATCCATAGCTATTAATGTCTATTAATAACCCTTTTATTGGTATGTACTCACGATTGCACTGTTTTCACAGAATTCGCAATGGAAAGGACTTTACATCGTTAATCCATTTAATACTCCTGAAGCTGTTGTGGAAGTGTACATAGATGGTGTCGCTAGTCTCGGCGAAACTGTAAGAAACTATATCATTAATTTCTCTCATGTTACTAGGCATTCTAAGTTCTTTCTTATAATTAATTGGGCTCAGTATTTCATTCTTTCAACCAAACCATTTTTTACTCGTTCTATAGATATAATGGCAAAATTTAATTTGCAGGCAGGATTAAAATCTAAGAACTTCCCGCTGGTTGTGGATGAGTATGAACCAGATACTTATGAAGCTTTAAAACATAGGATCACACAGCGGTTCAACAATGGAGACAACAAAATTGTTAATGTTAAGCTCTTAGAGAATGAAGAGGTATAGTATAAACACAATATAATGAAACTATTGATAACATGAATTTATAAAATGAAAGAAATTTTAACCTTATAAAAATGTGTTGATATGTTTGAGTATAATCAGTTTACTATCTTTTCATATTTTAGACTATCTTTGGTGCAAGTAAATCTCCTAAGGTTGCTAAATTGAGCCTTGCTCACTTGAAGTATGGCTTGGAAGAAGATTATCAGTTTTTAAATGAGCTCGAGACTTTGAGAAGTATTATTGGAAAGGTGAGTTATGCTATATTTTTTTTGAATAGATCATGCAGTCTTGAGCTTTTCAGTCTCAAAATTCAATCATTCAGTCCCAGAAACATAAACTTTAAGTAGTTAGTGATTCATCAATGGCTATATGTATTAACCATCTCTACATTTAGTAGTACATCAGTTCTCTTCTGCCTACTCTGCTGCTGGTATCACCTCTAATTTCGGTAAAAATACCAATTTCGGTCTGTTACATAAAAGATACTAATTATTTTCAGATCCAGGATGGAGCTATTGCTCCTGACAATGTGGTTGATTTCTACAATTTCCGTTTCCGCACTCTCCATGCTTTATCTGATTACCATGGTCCCAACTCTCTTCAAACAAAAGAAGCTAAGAAACTCTTAGGTAAGAAATAACATTGCAAGCAATATTTCCATATCTTTTATTACAATTACCTATATTTTTATGATAACACGAGAAAAGGATAACAATGTATTTATTTTTCAATATACATATATTACAGCTGATGCCCTCCAAGATCTTAGCAAGGCATTTGTAAAGGTTTACGATGGATCTGTGCTAGTAACCGCTGTCACGACAGACGTCGCTCACACTCGTCGCGCCGTCCGGTCCGTCGAGGGAACATCTGCAGTAAACCTAGTTAAACAAGAAGTGAGTAAAATTTATAAATTGGAGATACAGATATCTTTCATTTAAACAATATTTGAATGAGGTATTTGGACATATCTATTATATGAAAGGCTATCTCTCCCTGTCTTATAGTATTCCTTAACTCCATAAACACTTATCTCATTATAAGTGTTTTTACGAAGATTTGTTATAAAGTTAGTATTGTGATAAAGTTGCAAATATTGAAGGTTTTTCAAAACAAATTATTTAATTTGAAGTGGTAATTTTTAGGTGAGTCATTGCTAGATATGAATGAGTAGTGTTTGAAGATAGTATACAATACTGTTTTATAGGTACTGTATTTGGGTTTTTGAACCTTTGCATAACATTTATTAAGTTGACGCAGTGTCGTAGCGTGGGTTTTTGCCGCCCGGGGCCGTCTGGAAACCTAGAAGTATAAAAAAAACATGGCAGTTGATACCGCCCCCTTTCATTTGCCGCCCAGGGCCATTTCCCATATATTTTTAATTATTTTTGTAAATACATGCATAATTATTATTCATAGAAATATCCATGACTTAGGTAAAATGTCATCATGAACTTGTCCCTACCGGGGTTCGAAGTCAGGACCCTTATTACAGAAGGCCACCTTCACTACTGCTGCATAATTGGGGTCGTCAAAGTTAATTATGATTGGACACCTATTTATGCATATTTGATTATATTTTCAGTTTGTTTTTTTATTTATTTCCTACCAGTCCTTTATATACATATAGAAAAACATAACCTTCCTTCTTCTCCTTGGACACTACTCCTGCTCCAATTTAATTTTATAAACAGTAGGTAACTAATAAATACTTGTAATTTTAGATTAACAACTCAGATGATGGCTACTCTGCGGACTATCCTGCAATCTTCAACATTCTTCTTTGGTTTGGTGTGGTTATGGCTTTCACCCTCATAGCTATTGTATATGCTATAATGGACATGGATCCAGGCAGAGACTCTATCATCTACAGGATGACAAGCACAAGGATGAAGAAGGATAACTAATTTCTGAATCCAATTTAGAACTTAGGTCAATATCGAATAAGTTCTAACTGCTGTAATATTCAGTTCTTCCATCATGATGGAACTCAAAGGTCACAATATTGTTCCATTAATTAAAACCAACTGGATGATGTGGAGTATTTTGTTGTGTGATTTTGTCTATTGCTTTAGACAAGAAATGTGTAAAATAGTGCTATTTTAGATATAAAGTAAATAATTTGTTGATTTTGAAAACCTATTGTTATTTATTTACAAATATTTATGCACAGAAAACGGCTTTTAATCAAACTACATTTTTTTTATTTCTTTTATTTAATTGTTATAATAGTCAATCTAAATAATTTAATTGAATACAAGAAATAATATGTATAATATTAGAATAAATAATCACACCTATTCTATGGCTAAGTATAATATGATTAAAACTCAAATACATAATGTAATCATTTAAAATTATAATGTTTGGAAATAAATAGAATGTTGTCAGGAATCGCTTGTGTAATTAAATGATTGTGTTCTATTTTACCATTTCTGTAAATAAAATCTGCTACAGAAAATGTTAACTTCATATTAATTATTAAATTTCCAACTAGACTGTGTTCTGTGTGTAGCAGTATTAAATAATTGTAGTATATAAACTTTACAAATTTGGTTGAAATAAAATACATTCCCCAACTTATCTAAAATGGTTTTATTTACATCTGCATTTTTAGCAGTAGCATGTGTTCGTTCGCGCAGCGGAATGTTGTTGAATTTAAAGATTTTAATTATGCAGATATTTAGTGTGTTCCCCCGCACCTCACCAAAATATGCCGAATTATTTTGTTTGAAGCGGTACGCTTAAGGCTAGTCCTTTGGTTAAATAGTCTAAGTATTGTAGTTTAGTTTATCGTATATAGTGGCGTTATTATTATATTTTTCATTCAAGAAAGGCAATTGTTTTATTTTTTCCTAACTCTTGTGTACGCAACTGTACCATATTAATAAATAGTATATTGGAAGGTTAAGAACGTTTCTTAGATATATGGCACGGCCGCTTTTTTGTAGCCATCCGAACTTGGTCGGGTTATATAGGTTTTCGATGCTTCGTCAATATTATAATTGTTTTTCTTTAATTACTGAATTTAATGACATGGAATTTTGCATGTGAATAGTTGAATGAATAAACTAATTATTGGCATACATTTTACCATGCAATTTCTTTAGAACGTCGTGATATTTGACTGCTTTGTAAACAGTGATCTATTCATGGTAAATTGTCCTATAACTCTAATTACTAACGGAACATCATTGATACTTGGCAACATGTTGCAGACACTTACATGGTTAGTATAAACGTGAAAATCTAGACCCCAAACTGCATACTTTAAGAACTAAGACCTAATAAGTGTATTTTACGTTTATATTTTTATCTTTTAAGCCCTACGATTTTTTCTAAATCTGTTTTTTAAACAAATATATGAAAACTAGCTAATGGCCAAACGTTCGCGTAGCGGAAACTTGAATTTCCCCGAAGTTTATGCATGCACTAATTTTTTTATCACATCTATTCAAAAAGAGCTAGTTTATTCCTCGTAAACAGGGACCAAAATAGCTCATTAATCCCTAGGGACCAAAATTGATTTGAATTTGGAATGTGGATATTGTTAGTAAATGTTTCAATCAGCAAAGAGGTGAATCACACCATGCGGGAACAATGTATTGAATATGTGACTGGCTGAAAAACTGCGAACGCGCCAAATTTAAAAAAAGTTGATGAAAAATAAACAACGCGCGAAATTAAATGCATTCTGCTTTCGTTCGTAGTTGATTCATATTCAGATTTTTGAATTATAAAAAATCAGCCTCTAATTATTTATATTTTATGTCTTATGGTTCTTAATTGTACGTAAATAAATTCTTGTTCATAAGTTGCACTTACTTATTTTCTCATAGAGGGTGATAAAAAGTAGTGTCCACCTCGGGAACAACACTATTTTAAGCTCGAGTGACCTACTTTTAATCCCCTTGCTGCGCTCAGGATTCTAGTTAAGAATCCCTCGCTCCGCTCGGGATTCTACTCTAGAATCCTTCGCTCCGCTCTGGATTAAAAAAAACACTCTCGCCTTTAAAATAGTTGTTTGCTCCCTAGATAAACAATCTACTAATTCATACATACACAATTATACACAAATACACACTAATTTTTGGACACATCTCTTTTCTTCTAAAGTCTACGGATTAAAAAAAGTTCCGCCAGGACAACGTTCGCCCAGCGGAATCAGTTTTTGGTGAATTTCTCCACAATGGCTGCGTGCACAATTTTTTTTTACCATACACAATTATACGACGTCATACACTAAATATCTGCATAATTAAAATCTTTAAATTCAACAACATTCCGCTGCGCGAACGCACACCAGTAGCATCTGTTATATTAAATAGGCTTGCAGTTGATATAATATTCACTATCATCACTCAAAAAGTTTCATGTTGTAATAGCTAAACTACAAGGTACTTAAACCAATTTCAAACGAATACCTTCCCGGGGCCTGATGCAAAAGGTCCTAAGGAAGAAAAAGCCTAAACTCGTTCGGGCGTCGTGGCAGAACATAGAAGAGGTACTAGTTTTAAATCCGTGGCGCTTTTGATGAAATATTGGTTGGGTATTACTCATAGTGAAAGCCTGCGTAGACGACGAACGGTTTCTCCGCGGCGCGCGGCGGAGAAAAATGTACACTCCGCGAATAAAAAGTCCGCCGCGGATTTACCGCGAACACAACGCACACGGTGTCATTTGTTACGTCACTCTTCAGCCCACAACGCGGACTAAAGACCGCCATGTGCGTTGCTTCACCTAAGCCAAGTAGTCACACGAGTTCTATATTTTCTGGGGACTCCACCATACTTTTGTCCGGTCCGCTGTTTGCATGTCCTCAGTTATTCGGGGGACTTTTTGTACGCGGTACTTTTAAACTCTTGTTTGCGTTACTGGATGCAGTTGTAAGTGATCTATTTTAGCGGACAAAAATCCGTCGTCTGCGCAAGTCAAAAGTTAAATAAAAAAAATTTTTTTTAAAGATCCACAATTTCTTTTCTTGACAGCAATTAGTAGTAGCTTTTTGATTCGATAAAATAATTTGCTTATTGAATTAAAAATACGAATTATAATTAATATTATTATGATTATGAACTAAAGAGCCGCAGCTTCATATTCAAAGAGTCGCATGTGGCTCAGGAGCCGCAGGTTGCTAACCCCTGTACTAGAGCGATATGTTAGGTTCTAGGTATATTGAAACAAATTATAGTAGAAATTATTATATTAATAATGTAGAATCGTTTAATTTACAAAAATATTCTATTATTTTTAGTATATCAATCAATCTCAACTACTAATGTAAAATAATTACAAGTTCATCAGTAGGATAATAATTATTGATTATAGTACATAGTACAATCGTTGATTTAATAAAACACCCTATTAAATCAATTAGTCTAATATATCATATCTATGTTTTAATTTAGTCATTAGTTAAAATATTAATCTTATTACATACTTATAAAATAAACACACAACAGCTAATGTTAATATTTTACTTATGACAAATGTTAGGTATTATATTTTATTTAAGGCACAAAATTAAATTGAGTTAATTGTACCCAATTTATGAGTTACATCCAAGTGGCACTATAGTTACAAATAGTTGAATTGATTATAGGTATCAAATAAGGAAGAAAAATTGCTTGAAATCAGTTTACAATTTAATAAAAAAGTTAATTAGTTCTGACTTTTCGTTACCATATTTCATATGAATAACAGTGCGGTCCTTTTCGTTTATATTATATCATATATATATTATTCAGTTTGGGGTTTTAACGGCGGATAGTATAGTGATGAGCACGACGCAATCTTCGGCGTAATTCCGTTGGGAACTTTTCGTAACAGCGTCGGCAAGCAGGGCGTTCATCGTATTCGTAGAATTTGCTTCTGGTGCTAAGTGGTGCATCGCACACAGAGCAAGCAAAGTGATGCACACACCAAGCTTTGTTCAGCGCCGTAAACACTTAAAAAAAAATGTAATTATTATTGTAATCCATGTATACTAAATATACATTATTTCTTGAGAAATAAAAAGGTACACTTACCATCACCGGCAATAACTTGATTGCATACATAGCATAAGTTCCCAAACAACTGATGATAATGCTGTTCGCAGTAAGCTAGACCCTTTTTCTCATAATGCCGATGACCGTGGAATGGCTTTTCACATTTGGCACACACAAAGTGCTGAAAAATATATAATTCAGTATTAATTACGAAAAACCCAAATAAAAAAAAAAGTATAGTATACAATGGTGTTTCTTATTACTAAATTATAGAGTCAGTTTAACAAATTTACACTTCAAGGAAAATTTCTAATATCTATAATCTTGCCAAATTATCATCTATAAAAGTTGCAATATAACACATCTTCTGTTCCAAATAAAAAAACTTAGATATACACACCTCAACATGCCAATGTTTTCCAAGAGCGGTAACAATCCTCTCCTCAATTGGACGGCGGCAAGCTCCACAAATGGGAATACCCATTTTGTCATGGCAGCGTAAGCAGAAAAGATTATTCTGTTGATAAAACACATATTAAAATAACATCCAAAATTTTAGCTCAAATTAAAAATTTAATGCTATATTGTAACTTATGCAATGTTGTCCTTTGTATCCTTTGAACACTTAAAATATACAGTTGAAAGTAGTATAAGTTATATAAGGTAAATTAAAATACATACAACGTCATTGGCAGCATATCCAGGGCGATGTTTGACCTCTCTAGCAGTATGGTCAAGCTCTACACCACATGTGGCACATGTGAAGTGATATCCATGGTACACCTCACCGCGGTAACGTAATGGCTCACCATCAATTACACCACTGATAAAAATATTAAGAGTATAAATAAATATGTTACTAAGATCTTAAGAATTATTTTTTTTAAGACAGTTTTGGGAATATTATAAATATTTATATGTCATAAATTCGTTTTGAAACTTAAAGGATTTGTTCAGAAATATAAATATGAGTTTGATTTACTTACTGGCATTTATGGCACATATAATTAAGCAGTCCATCAGCCTTGATCCGTGCATTACAGGAGTGGCATAGAGCGCGACCACCATTTTTAATGAAGCCAGCATCTGCTAGCTCAATATTACATTCTTCACAGCGGAAACATGCAGGGTGCCAATTTGCATTCATAGCTTTTATAACACGTCCAATGACAAATTCACCTGAAATAAACAATTGCAACAATGTCAACAAATAGGACATAACTTAACCAATCATTTAAAAAGAACAAATTGAATACCGCATTTTCCGCAACATGGTGCAAATAATACTTGGAAGTCACGTTCACAGTATTTGCGCCCTTCAAACTCGTAGAATACACCTTCAGGGAACACACGAAAACATTGTGCACACCTGAAATTTTAATTTAATTTAATTTTAATAATTAAATCCTGGTGGTGTTGTTCACATAATATTATTTATATTTAAAAACATTTCTTTTTTTTAATATTATTAAATGTATCGATTAAATATTAGTTTATTTCTTGAAATAATACGTATTTTAGTTAGAGAAGACTTACACAAAACAGTTAGTATGCCAAAGTTCTCCATTGGAGTTGACAATTTTTTCATTGGCTTCAAAGCCATCCCCACAACGGGTGCAGAACATGTTGTCCAGAGACATTGTTGCTAATCTGCAAAAAATATTTATTTTAACAAAAATCATTGTTGTACCTGTAAAGCCTATTGTATTTTACTGTTTTGCTAATATTATAAATCTGAAAGTTTTTATGAATGTACATATGTATGGATAATTGTTACTCTTCAATAATGGAGTTTAATAAAACTTTAAATCATGTGAATTGTTGAATAAAGTACTAGGATAGTACGTCTTCTGACATTAAGACATTTTGTTTTTGGGCCCATATAATAGAATAACTATCAATATGTACATAAAAAAAATTATAAAATAGGGTTTTAGTTAACACTGCATTTATTGATTTTAAGGCAGTACAAAGTTAGCTGGGCCAACTACTTATTAAATAAATAGCATTTTTCCCTATTTAAATTATTAGCATTAAAGATCATGTTGTGCTCACGAATTTTTTATGAGCACAATATGATCAATATAGTGCAGATCACAGAATTTTATTTTAGGGTAATGATATGTGTATCTAATTTAATTAGATCATAGGAATATTTTTTGTGGCCATATTTTTCAAAGGCAATTGAAAAATATGATGTACCTACTCATTTTCTTACTGCTTTTTATTCTTTCATCCTACATCATTTATTTATTAATTTAATAAAAACTTATCATAACAAAACAAGTAATACTAGATCTATAACTAAACATAATAAAGTTTAACAGGTACTTACAGATAAATAAATGGAGCAAAATTACAGTTATTAGATTTTGTTAATAAGAATTATAGTGTTATTTTCCTGATTTATAAGGTAAGAGCTAAATATAAGTGTTAATTAGATGATTCATTGAAACATTGATGGTTTAAATGAGAACGATAATACCTACTCTGGCTACAATTGAATGTAAGAAATAAATGTTATTTGATTTAAGTCTAGTTCATTGGTATGTGGTAATTATAACACATTTTGAGGCTGGGTTGAATGTATATGGTTATGGGTTGGTTTGAAGGTTAAGTTGAACTGATCAATACTAATATATACCCATACAGACTAGCAGACCTTGAATGAGTTTTAGATCCTAATTATGTTAAAAGCACTGTGGGAGTTATAGGCTTTAACATTATATTAAATAGCAATTATTCATATTTATAATTAATGCATTGTTTTAGAACTGTGTATATTTGTGATAAATATGTATATGGATGTGCCTGTTATGAGCAATTATTATTAAAGTAGGTTGACCACTCCCACGGTTGCAGATGTCGCTTACCCAGGCATTTTCACTTCAATTGCTTACTAATAAGAAAATTACGTGTTCTTCATTAAACTTTCTGTCAAAAAGAAGAATATCGTTGATAAATAAATACCATAACTTGAGAATATTATAATATATTTTCCTATTCGGAATGTTTAATAAATCGTCCTGATACAAATAGACATGATGTAATGTTGTCATATATACCACTGGGAGATAAATAGCCCAAAACTATTTACAGTACATTACTTATTTTATAAAAATATTTAGTCAACATTACCTTCAGGCACTAGCAACGCAACTTTTATATTTTTCAGCAATATATAATTTCTAAACTTCAACGTACCACAAAGTACGTATTGTACATGAATGAATATGAAAGGCACAGAGTAGACATAAAGACACAGATAATGTAGCACTTACTAACAGAATAGATTGATTTAATCTTATAAACTGAATTGTCACTACTCACTGTCACAGATTTACCAAGAAACGGTGTGCTCACCCCAGAATGGTCAAGTGACCAACCTAGGCTGTTGGGCTACCGATTAGAAATTCTCATACAGACTGGACCATGCCCATCCCAGGAGGGGCCAAGTCCGACCTGAAAGAAAAGTCTAGTACGTGAATGCAAAATGTATTGGAGTTTCTAACTGCCATGCTATGACATAACATAATAATTTGTAGGAGTATTTTTTAGCCTCAAGCAACACAGTACTCAGGGAATATGAGCTGCATCTTCTATGTATGAAATCCTTGGCTTAACGATTAACAAGTTAATGCCCATTAACTCGTTAATTATTAATTAACGAAGCTAACATTCTGTTTAACGGATTAACTTTCAAGTTAACTATCTTTTTGTATTTTTAGCATATTTCAAGCTAAGATTTTTAAATTTTTATTAAGAAAGAAAAATTCAACCTCAGGCGGGCGGGACTCGAACCCGCGTCTTCTGGATAAGTACTCCAGACGCTCTGCCAACTGAGCCACCGAGGTATCCGCCTTATGTGTTGAATTTTGCCTTCTTTATATTACTTATGTCTTACGGTGACATAGCAACATCGATTGGACAATTCTGTCCAACCGAGAATACTCCCTTTACAGCGAGTAGATTCCGGATGATATTGCATTACCTTTGCATTACCCTTACTTATGTCTTACGGTGACATAGCAACTTATAGTAGGCAAAATTCAACACATCAGGCGGATACCTCGGTTGTTCAGTTGGCAGAGCGTCTGGAGTACTTACCCAGAAGACGCGGGTTCGAGTCCCGCCTGAGGTTGGATTTTTCTTTCTTAATAAAAATATAAAAATCTTAGCTTGAAATATGCTAACACACACCTTATGCCCGACGATTAAATTATACAAGTATTTTGTTTTATTCCTAACCTGTTTACTTTCAGATCCTAAACCAAAATTTTTGTTTCTAAACACAGTTTCATTAATGTTTATTTTTCTGTGCCGTGAATGTCTACATGTCTAAGTTTTGTAATAATTAAGCTGCACTATCGCATTGGGTCCACTGTAAAGATAGATGTAGGATTATTTTAATAAATAAATAAATAAATGTCCGACGACTAGTGTGAGACTAACATAATTATACTGTTTGGGACTAACTCTAACGAGATGGACGCATATGAAAGTCACTGGACGTGGTAATCTATGGAGGAGATTTATTCAGCTGTGAATTTCATTATTATCTGGTCTGGTGCTAGTTACTTTTTAACTGAGAGCTAGTGACGTGAATGTCAATATTGTCAATGTTATTGTCAAAGTTGATTCTAAGATTATTTAGAGAAATGTGCGGCAAAACGCTAAAGAAGTGGTAAATTAGATACATCTTCGATACATTCATCCATAATGGACACAGATGCTTTTAAAACTAACTTAGCAACTGTCAAAGAACTTATTTTAGATGAACAAAAGCTCGTAACATATATTTCTCTTAGCAAGGAGCTGTGCATCCATGTCAACGAAGCAAAATCTTTGCTGAGCCAAATCATTCAGGATATTAGAAAAGCTCAGCCTGAAATAGATCTTTGTGTTTCTTATGTGATATCAGGTTTACTGAAAAATAATAGTGGATGTACTACAGTGTGTTCTGAAACAGATCTAGGTACTGTGAAGAAAACATGGAAAATAATATTTTATGATCACGTATACTGCGTAAGTGTAGGCCTTAAGTCAGTGGATAAAGTTGCTTTAACTTCTATAAACCAATTTGGAGACTATGCATTATGCACTGGATTAATTGCAGCTAATTCTTGCACTAAGAGGACAGATGGTGAAATAGGAAATTTGAAGTCTAATATCAATAATGTTGTTGTCATCACACCAAAATCTGTCCAACAGAAATCAAAAGACAAACTAAAAGGAGCAACTAAAATTGATCATGGAGAAAATGTGGAGATAAGTAAAAATACTGAAGTAATATTAGAACCCAATATAAAATCTGAAACTTCTTCAATAAATGTTTTTCCAAAGAAATCACCTATTAAAGTTAATAGTAACAAAAAAGCAACAAAAGGTATAGCAGGATTTTTCAGTAAAGCTTATGGTGATTCAGCAAAAACCAAAAATTCTAATATCTCTCAAGAACCTAAGGTTAAAGTAAAGGAGGAAAAAGTAGAAGAGGCAAGTATTGAAACTACTAAACCCACGAAAAATGCTCACATCTTAAATGGAAAAGAAAAAGTCAGCAGTGATTCTTTAACTAAAATAAAGAAGAATGCCAAAGTAGATAAAAAACGTAAAAGACTTTTACATGTGTCAGATAGTGAGAGTGAATCTGAAGAACTTAGTCCTTTTGCAAATGAAATGGTTGTTGATCATGACTCAGAGGATGAAATACCACCCACACCAACTGTTAACACAGTAAAAATAACATCAGGCATAGTGAACCCTAAGAAACGGCGCAAAATTGTAGATAAAACATATACAGATGAAGATGGGTATATTTTAACAAAGAAAGAAGAAGTGTATGAGAGTTGCTCAGATAATGATGAAGAATCAAAAGAAAATGCCAAGTTGGATAAGAATAGTACTACACTAGAAAAAGGTACACTTGTCCAAGAAAATACTAAACAAACTAAAGATAACTCCGTACAAGTCAAACAGTTAAAAGTGGAGACATCACCAAAAGAAAAGAAAAGCAAGAAAAAAGTATCACCTCCCCAAAAAGGAAAACAATCAACTATCAATAACTTTTTCAAAAAAGTTTGAGTTCAGTTTCCAACAAAACATTAAATTAGAATATAACTTGTAATAATTATGTTTTCTCAAGAGGGTATTAAAAATGTTCAATCTTATGTTTCTATGTAATAAAACACACTTATTGTTTTTGTATTTATTAATTATTATGTTTACATCAATAAAGTATAACTTGGCATTTGTATTTTTTTATCTTTTGGTTCCAATTGCTACAACCCACTCTGGATGAACCTGCACATCAACTAAATAGGAACATTTTGTGTTGTAGGTCGATGATTGGTGGTCTTGGCTTGAGAGTTGTCTGAAAAAAAAGATATCTTTGAAATGTTGCAATGGGTTTGATTAGTTTACTCCCACTTGGCATTGCTTTGAAAAAATATCCCCACTGGCCACCTCAGCGCTCCGTCGCTGAATATCATATTCTCAAAAGCGCACATTCGTAAAACATTCACAAAACATGCTACGTTCGCTCGTGCTCGCAGGGGGTCGCAATTCTAACCTTACCTAAACTAATCATACTACTGATGCTACTCAATTATACATGGGATAGTGTACCCCAGCAAGAAAGTAGCTCCTAGAGTGACATGAGTGGTACGTATAATTAGTGCGTAGTATGCTGTAAATGTGCGCCAAATAAAAAAAATGTGCGCCCTGTCATTTTGGAAAAAAAACGGAAAAAACGATTACTGCTAGGGGAACGCTGTTCCAGAAAGAAAATTCTAAATTAATGTTCGGAGGGAGAAAATGTGTGCATGGGTAAAGAGCTTATATTTGTGCATAAACGTGCGAAAATATAATTTGTGCGTCTTCCGGCTTTCGAGATATCGCGTTTCCTGCTGGGGGAATGTTTGGCAAAATCGTGTATCTTGGAAACAAGTTATCGATTCTAGCTCAGCGGTAGTTTAATGCATGCAACATTTGTATGTGAGTCATGGATGTATCTGTGTATAATATGTATGTATTTACAAAAAAAAAAGTATATATGTAGCATATCAATCATCTAGTGTCCGTAAAACAAGCCTCGTTGCTTACCACGGAACTAGATGGCGCTGTGTAATAATGTCCGGAAATATTTATTTATTTATATTTTTATTGATATGTATGAAACCGTCCACATTTACATACATAGCATCATCATCATCATATCAACCGTTAGACGTTGCTCTACCACTGCTGGACATAGGTCCCCCAAGGATCACCACGATGACCGGTCCTGCGCAGGGTGTCTTCCAGTATGTGGTCGCCACTAGAGAACCTTCAATACATAGCATACTACGCACTAATTATACGTAACACTCGTAACACTCTAAGAGCTACTTTCTTGCTGGGGTAACATACACCATGAGATAATTATTATTATAATATAATATGAATATGATTCCACGTCCACCCCGGATGGACAGTGAATAAACCGTTTGGATACATACCTATGTTTTTTACTATAATTTATTTTTATACTACAAATGGGAGGTTTGCATAGATTATGGATGTTAGTCACACTAGAGGTAGTGCTCACATTTTGCTGACCCTGTAGGTAAAAACCTCTTTACTCTTTTGCAATGAGTGCCAAACGGGACTTTCCACATTAAGATTATACTAAATAGCATTTGATTGGTTCATATCTATGAGTTTCCAAGTTTAGCATATACATATGTACATATTAAAATAAAACATACTTATTTTTGGAGTTACAATCTGACATGATTTTAACAATTCCATCCATGCCAGCAGAACATAGCAGGGAATTGTCAACAGATGAGTCACTAGGATCCGATAGTATCCTATTAGTCAAACTGGCTTTGCCTATACTTGACCAATCCAACGCAGTAACCTTCCCATGGTGTCCTCTATACTCATGAATGCAAGTGCACGCTGCTAAATCCCATACTTTAATTTTCTTGTCATCTCCTGAAAGATATGATTGAATGAAAATAAACGTAAGCAAGACGAAACTTACGGCGTTCGAAGGTTTTTCGTATATGTAATAAATAATTAGCTTTATATAAAAAGAATTAGTAAACTATTCATACCCGCACTAGCTAAGTTAGCTCCTGAGGGAGAGAAGGCGAGTGTTCGCACAATGCCGCGGTGACCACATAAGATTCGCACTAATCGAGCGTCAGAGACTATCCACAAACGGACAGTACGGTCTGCACCTCCTGTTGCTATATACACCTCATTTGGATGGAATTTCACACACTGAAACAATAACAGATCATAAAATATAATCGCAGCATGTTCATCCTCTTTTGAGACTATGACCAAATTGGTTGGGGTCGATATCTAGAAAAGATGCATCATCATATCAGCTAGATGACGTTCACTGGTGGACATTAGCCTCCCCCAAAGGCTAATTACAGGCCCATAGCACTTATACCTATATTTTCAAAAATATTTGAAAAGGTAATAAGTAATAATCTTAGTTAATTTTTTGAAAGTAACAATATATTTACAGAAAAACACATTATAATGGACAACAAATACATGAAGTTGATAATACGAAATTTTTGGGCCTTAATATTGATTCGAATTTAAATTAGAGGTTCCAAGTTCAGAGTATATGCACCCAGTTACAAAAAAATTTAAAGGAAATTTGTAAACTGAAACCTACAGAAACTTGTAAACCATTTTTCATAAATTTGAAAATATTGACCCTTCCATGTATTTACATATTCGAGGTGTCCGTGTTAGTGGTTTCAAATATGTCTATGTTTGAGCAACTAAAAAGCAAAAGATATCATAATAAAGTGTGTTTTCCGTCAAATAAAACAGCACAGTCTGTTAAGGAATATCTCAATGACAAATTCAATACAGAAAAGTAAAAATAAAGAGGCTACAGACATAGACATATTAATTTAGGACATTTAAAATTATGTAATTGTATCTGGTTTGTGACATATTATTTTATTGTTAAATTATAATATATAAAATTATATGTAATTTTTATTGTTAATATATAAAATTATATGTAATTTTTAAGTGTATTTATCATTTCACACTATTATTTTGAATATTGCATGCAAAAATATCGGAGTATAGCCGCACAAAATGTTTGTTATTTGACAAATGTATACATATACTTATCAACTTATTGACCTATATTCGCAATAAACGATTGAAATTGATAGATTTACACAACAACTGGTATTGGGGCAACTGTATCCAGCGACCTTTACCAGGTCTAGATCCATACTGCTATGAATAGTATTTTACACGAAGCGAATGCCAAAATACCTCCGCAACCGAATTATTGATACCATTATAAACTGTTGCTATTTTGCTAGAATTTTGTAGTATTCCAAATAAATAAATATTCCCGGACATTATGACACAGCACCATCTAGTTCCGAGCTAAGCAACGAGGCTTGTGTTACGGTACTAGTTGGTTGATATACTACATATATACGTTTTTTTATATATACATACATATTATAGATAGATACATCCATGACTCGGATACAAATGTTTATGCTCATTACACAATCATTTGTCTCTACCAGGATTCGAACCCGGGACCCATAGAACAGAAGGCAGCGTTCACTACCGCTGGACTAATTGGGTAGTCATCAAATGTTTCAATATAACCAATATTTAAAATAAGCCTTGTGTAGGCAAATGTCGTAACAGAAGTCCGGAGTCGGACTTTTAAAATTTCAGTTATCGCAGTCGGAACTGGAATCGGAGTTTGAGACGCAATCAGAGTCGGAGGCGGAGGCGGTGGTGGAGACGGAGGCAAAAGAGTGATCTGTTTTCATCACATCAACCGTTAGACGCCCACTGCTGGCCATTAGTCTCCCCCAAGGATCGCCACGACGGCCGGTCATGCGTCGCCCGCATCCAGTGGATCCAGCGACCTTTACCAGGCGTCAGTCCACCTTGCCCACGCTACATCTTCCAGTACGTGGTCTCAACTCTAGAACCTTCAAGCCCCATCGGCCGTCCGTTCTTCGAGCGATGTGCCCTGCCCACTGCAACTTGAGTTTAGCGATTCCTCGGGCTATGTCAGCGATCCGGGTTCTTCTACGGATCTTCTCATTTCTGATTAAATCACGTAGTGAAACTCCTAGCATAGCCCTCTCCATCGCTGAGTGACCGTGAGCTTCCTTAAAAGGCCCATTATAAGCGGCCACGTTTCGATGCCATAAGTCATCATATGCAACACACACTGGTCATGGTCAAAGACTTTCGTCTTGAGACACGGCGCTATTTGGAACGTAAACATTTGGCGTAGCCTTCCGAACGCTTCCCCGGCCGAGTTGGATTCGACGATTGACCTCTTTCTCTAGGTTGGACTTACCTAACCAAACATTTTGTCCCAGGTAAACATAATCGTCGACAATTTCGAGAACAGAGCTTCCGACCTTCACTGGAGTCGGCGCAACTTTAACTTTCGTCTTGTCCGTGTTCATTATAAGACCAACCCGTTCAGAAGCTCTGCTGAGGTTAATACTAAGCTGTTCAGCGGTCTCATCCATGACTGCTATATCATCGGCAAATCGAAGGTGAGTGAGGTACTCGCCGTTTATGTTGATGCCAAGCCCTTTCCAGTTCAGAACCTTAAAGATTTCCCTTTAATGCAGCGGTGAACAGTTTTGGGGAAATAATGTCACCCTGTCTCATACCACGCTACAAGAGGATAGGTTTTGAGGTGTGATCTTGTAGTCGGACTGACATAGTGGCATTTTCATAGCACTTCAGAGCTTCGATGTACCGATAGTCAATTTAGCACCGGTGTAAAGCCTGTAGTACCGCCCAAGTTTCGATTGAATCGAAGGCCTTCTCATAGTCCACAAACGCTACACAAAGAGGTAGGTTATACTCCTCGGTCTTCTGTATAACCTGCCGTAGCGTATATATGTGGTCTATAGTACTAAAGCGTTTTCGGAAACCGGCTTGTTCGGGAGGCTGGAATTCATCAAACCTGCGTGCGATTCTGTTTGTGACGACTCTCGAAAACAACTTATAGACATGGTTCAGAAGCGATATAGGACGATAGTTCTTCAAAAGAGTCTTATCGCCTTTCTTGAAGAAGAATACGAATACGACCACGCCTCTCCTCCATGCCTGCGGCGTTTTCCCATCAAGGATGACAGAATTAATAAGCTTTTGAAGGGCCATAAGTACCGGTTTCCCACCCGCCTTCAGCAGCTCTGCTGTAATTGTGTCATCATCCGGTGTCTTGTTGTTCTTAAGTTGTTTGAGAGCCATATGAATCTCATACAGGCTGACGTCCGGGATATTTTTGGTATAGTGCCCGATTAATCTAGTTCTTTGGTCGTTCGCTAGATTAACGACGGGTTTGTATGTCGAGGTCGAGGATGGAAGTATAGCTGCCCGTAGAACCGCTCGATTTCTCTCAACAGCTCAGATTTGGATGACACGATTCTATCATCGTTGGCCTTCAGCTTCGTCAAATGGCTTTGGCCCACAGTCAGATCTCTGGCATTTACCACCTTTTTTACCTTCGAGCCTCTGTTACGGTCATCGGTAATCGCCAATTCATAGTTTGTATTAAATTGGCGATTACCAATTTAATATCTATCAATATAATATCTAATATCTATATATCGTACTTCAGAGACTTTGAGATCTGTCTGTTCACTCGCCGGTAGTCAGTTAGATCAGCTGAAGACTGCAGAATCATCCTACGTCTATCCTCCATGAGCTGCAGAATTGTGTCGGAAATATTTTTAACTCCACCAATGCGTCTACTCATGGACAGCTTCCAACCCATCGCTGGTATAGTCAACATCGCTCCCTAGGCAATGAAAACTGATCTGTTTAGCATATTTAATTTCATTTTCTGAAATTACATATGCTAAACAGATCAGTTTCAGAATCATACACGTACAAAGGCATTGAAAATAAAAAAAGATAAAATTTTCTTATATCTTAAACAATGCTTATAGCAAATTCATTAAAAGATCGAATGAATTTACTTCTAAAGAAAGAAATTGTATACAACAATCAAAACCTTCGCAGCTTTATTTCCGTTTGATCTATTTCTCAACGGGTCATATCGGCTTCCGATTTTTCAGAATAAGATTCTAATTTATTCAAGCAGTATTTTTAGAGTTTAATAACTAACTAACTTACTGTGACATCGGACATATGCCCGACAAATATTCTTAGTGGGAAAGTTCTACTTAGAGACCATAATTTCGCAGTCTTGTCGTGAGAACCTGTGACAATAAAGAGTCCACTTTTTGATACGTCCATGCACCATATTGGATAATTATGACCTCTGGAAAGAAATAAATAAAGATGGAATTTATTACCTATTAAAAATATTGAAGCCAAAGTCAGTGAAAATATGCTAATAAAAAATCAAAATTCAAATAGTCCTATATTTTGCAACCTAACCAAACCTGTAGATAGCAGCGCAGGAATAATCAGTTAAACTCCAAGCTCTAATAGTGTTGTCATGTGATGCTGACAAAACTAGTTCCTCTCTTGGGAGTACACTGACAGCTTGTACTGGACCACAGTGACCTCTCAATGCTACTCCAGCACCTATTTGTCTGAAAATCATAGATATTTATTTATTTAGATGTAGTACATTTTTGTATCATAGTAAAATTACATCTGGATTGAACTTCTACAAAGGGTTGAAAGGAGATTTTAATACTCCAACCATTCCAAGAAGGATGTGATAAGATAAAGATGGTTGACATTGGTTAATACATAAGCAATAAATTTGTGTACTTACAAAGTATTATCATTAGGTATCAGATCATGTGGTACATTACATGCTAATTCAACATCAGAAATATTCTTGTTAATCCTTCTCTTGACATTGTTTTGTCCAAGATCCCATAATCTGATTTCAGAATTGCTGAATCCTCCACATAACACATTACAATATTGATCAGTTTTTGCACATATTAAACTGTAAATAAAAAAGACATAAATTAGAAATTCAGTGATTTTTTTTAATAAAAATAAGAAATATCATAAAAAAAAGCATTTTTACTGAGTGTCTGGTGCAGCAATCTTGTACAATTTGAGGGGTGCTGTAGATTCTCTAACTCCTTTTATTGCATCCTGAAGTTCCATTAATTCCTTATCTATGCTTATGTACTCTGCATGCCCATTGCAATCAGCAAAAATATCTGAAAATGTATGAATATAGTATAAGCTTATTTGTATAAAACTTGTTATTGAATTGCACATCAGCAATGATTGAAAATAGTTTTAGGATTCACCGCTTGTGTCAGTAATTTTTTCCTCTGAATTAGTTCTAGTAACATTTATTTCTTCTTCCATTTCCTCTTCATCATCTTCCTAAAATAAAATAAAACGCCTGTATTTATTATAACACTGTAGGAAAATATTTTGATGATTAACATGCCAATATTGGAGGGTAACAGACTTCAGATGTTTAAGTCCATGCAGGTTTTAGTTTAGAGTGATAATTAATGTTTGAAATGTTAAATGGAAATTAAAAAATATAAATATTTAACACTTACAGCATTCTTTTTATTAGGATCATTGTTTATGTCTATATGAAACCATGTTTGAAGAACTTGTATAAGAAGAACATGGCCATTTTTAGCTAAATATGCTTTTAACATGTTTAAAGCATCTTGAGAAAGAGTTATATCATATTTACATGACCTGAAATAATAAAAAATGTATTATATTTAAAAATAAAAATTACATGTTTTAGCTGTATGAAACATAACTTAGCCACAATCAATAATAATGATTATAGTTCTGATATCAAATTATATTAATTATCTCATATTTTAATAGTAGCATAGTAAGAATTATAAGATACCTAAATGCAGCTATAGATGGTCTAGTTTCAACTTCCTGTAAAGTATATATTGATCCAATATCATCCAATATTTGATTCATATAATCCTTTTCTGGTGTTTCATTGTCAATTGTACCATTCTGTAAGGAATTAAATAGTTGCTCCAAGCTATTGGGTCTGTACAATGCTGATGGTAAATTACCATCAATAGGTTGGTGATATGATAAATCCTTTTGAGGTAATGTTGCAGAGTGCCTCTTCAGGAACATCTGAGCAGGCCCTCCGTGACCACCTCTTAACATCTCTAAATATAAATGACATAGCAGAGGACATAACAATCCAAGCAGTTCATTCTTCACTTTTTCATTCTTGATTTCTTTTAAGAAGTTAGCTAACCTGTGTAAACATAAACAGATCATTTTGATAAATATGTTTATATCCATGCAAACGGTATAAAACGTAAATCAAGTATCTACCTTGTGTATTGTAAGTCATATTGAGCAGCGTCATTATTGATGCACGAAAACAAGATTGAGTTGGCGCGACTCGCTTCACACTGTACTATCGTCGCGACAGCCATCTGTTCTGCGCTTCTACTTAGATTATTATTATTGCTAAATACGTCTATGTCCTAAAATAAGATTCAAAAATATTATTAAAAATAAAACTTTTGTAACCAATTCGCCGTCCCCGGAGAATAAAATGATGATTACAAAAACGCTACTTTTCAGGAAAAATAAAAAACATGTTTTCGTCGATTACTCCTTAATTACTGAACGTACACTGATGAATCTTAGATTTAGAAAAATGTTATTTTTTGTATGTTTGAAATGTTTTAGTGAAACACTCCTAATTATTAAAATAGAGATATTATTCAAAAAATAAGAATTTAGTCAAAACCAATCATTGTATAAGTTGTATAATGTCGATTATCATTTTATTCTCGGTACAAACTGATCAGAATCCAATATTGCATCATTTACTTGTCATTTTATTCTACGGACTTTAAGAGTACAAGTAACGATGATAATATTTGAATATCGGCTTATTCTCGTAAATATTGTAAATCATTTTTTTCTGTTAAGAACTTTGAATTTGGTTTCCCAATAAAACTATGATATGAATTACAAGTGTTTGACAAACTACTTGGTTCTGAACTAGAATAAAATGATAAAGTGCAGTTATCATTATCTAGTCGAATATTTTTCACGAGAACATAATTGCATGACTATTTGTCATAATAACAACTGTGAATAAATTTTGATAATAATATATTAACACTTTATTCTAGTAATTTAAGGTCTGTGTGAAATCATTGAATACTATTGTAAAATTTTGTAACTTCGTGAAATTACTGTATAAAAATTACGAAAAAATATAGCAGATGTATTACCACCCACCGATCCCAAAAATGACATAACATTAAAACTAAGATATTGGCAGTTATCATTTTATTCTCCGGGGACGGCGAATTAATTCACTGACTATAACTAACTTAACACTCACAGGATAATTCCGTCGTTCTAAGTAGGAAGTGACTGCAGCTTTAATTGCATCATTTCTAGTCTTTTTCATTAAAGACATCAAGTTTACTTATTTTAAATTAATTGATAATAAATTAATAATGATATTAGAGAATGGTTTGGTTGGTTGCCTTTTCTCTTTCTCATAGCCTGACTTCTGACTGACATACTTTTGACATTGACATTGTTTTTTCTTAAATAATTATATAGCATGGGTATCTTTCCCAGGGTTCAATCAATCAATTCAACGATGGTCCGCGAGCTTATAGACATTTTGGGTAGGTATTTGAGGCATTCTTTGTTAGTTTGTTGGATACAAACTAAAAATAAAAATAAAGAATTATTATTATTGTTCTGAAATTTGGTCAAATATCTTTTCCATAATGTGTTATTCATATCATCCGTTAGAGGTTCACTGCTAGACAAAGGTCTTCCCCAAAGATCACCGCGCCTTAAAGTTAATGAATATCCCAATACAGTAATTGAGATCTGGCTGGTGGGTAGCTGTACTATACTGTAATATACCCTTGAATTATACAACAAATATATATTTTTTTATTGCAAGTAATGCCCTTGTGGCAACTTGTATTTTTGAAGTTATACTTCTTTAGGCGCGTTATGAAAAAATGATGAGAGTGAAATTTTAAGATGCGCGCGCATCTGTGACACAAAATTAACAGTATGAAGCTGTCTGCTTAACCGCTCATTAAGGACGCTGTTACATTTTCGACGAACTCAAATTAAGGTATTTAGAGTTGCACACAGCAACATTACGGACACGCACACATTGAAACCACGGAGCGCTCGATTTTATACATCGCTTAAATAATCTTGATCCTTGTTATTATTTCTTATTTTTATTTGAATTGATTCAGAAAGTTTAGTGATCGTACTATTTTCGTGATAATTAAGTTATTTGCTACCTGGTGACCTATTGTATATTCGATACGAATTACTTTACGTTTGGTCTGCAGATATCCCTAAGTAAAATATCTTAAAGATTAATTTATTTCGTTATATGTGAATTCAATGCGCTGTAATGCATTCACAATAGACCGAGTCTATTCTATTCTATTTTTATTTATGGCAACGATGCCGATGTCGACAATTCTGCCAGTGTCAGAAGTGTTATTGAAAGACACGATGTGTATGCTTTAAAAAAAAAAAAAAAAGATTAAAAATAAATTTTGATTTGATTCTGTTGCACTGAATGTAGGCCTTATTGGGTTAGTAGGACGACACTGAAACAAACAGTAATATTTAAAATCGTACATAAATATTAACAAATAATAATTAAAAACATAAAATATATACACCACACCAATATTCACAGGTTAATCATAACTTGATATTGTTCTTACGAATAAAAATCATCAATGACTGGAGTAATTCAGGAGAGGAATGTGTGAGTAGAGCTGGGAAGTTAATAGGGAGGGGAATCTTCAATTTAGGTAAACGACTATATAAATCTAGTGACGGGTCGTTCTTAGAGCATGTAAAGAAAATGTGCTCCAAGCCACCCTCATCCAACCCGCACTCGCAAAGGGAAGAGTCCCGGATACGGATTTTATGAAGAAAGACTGGAGAACAACAATGACCTATGCGGATTCTACACATAGAAGAAATTACGGTTTTAGACACCTTTTTGCATTTATAAAACCAAGGTTTTGGGTTTATAAATGGTTGTACTGCTTTATAAAATTTACCTTTTCTCCTACCAGAGAGATTCCACTGCTCCTGCCATGAGGATTTCAAACTTGATTTTGGAAGGCATAGCAAATCATACCCCTGATTGCTGAAATAAGCAAGGTCCGCTGTGGAAGATGAGCTAGCTTCTTTAGCAAGGGTATCTGCGCATTCATTGCCTTTAATGCCACAGTGGCTAGGGATCCACACTAACTGTACATTTTTTTTTTGTTTAAAACTGGAATATAACGACTTTTTAATTTTTAAAATGATGGGACTATGCAGATTACTTTTAAAAGGGTTTTGTACTAAAGCTTGGAGGCAACTCAGTGAATCAGTAAAAATCACACCTGAGTTAATGTTATGTGATTCAATGAAAAGACATGCTTCCAATATAGCGACACACTCGCCCGTGAATACAGAGGACTCCTTAGGACATTTAAATTTTAAAATAATTTTGGAATTTTGATAGTAAACTGCAGCTCCGGTGCAGCTAACATCAGTTGATTTTGAAGCGTCTGTAAAAAATCTTTGAAACCCATTCCATCGCTCACTCACCACCGCATTGAAAGCTTGATTAGCTGAAGGGGACTTTTTGAAAATGCCAATATCAAACAATATATTTGGCGTGAAATATAGGACCTCGTATGCAAAGTTAAAGAGAGGTAATCTGGGATTTTGGACAATGGGACTTTCTAGGTTTTGGCACACTCTAAATGTTTTAAGGATTAAGGGGGGTTCTTTATTTTTCCAATAATATAATTGAGTTTCTGCATAAGGCATCTAACTCTCTTAGTTTCGGAAGAAGGGGATGGGAGGATGTGGATAATGATTTAAATACAAATCGGGAAGCCAGATATTGCCGTCTAAGAGCCAGGGGAGCTTCAGCGCACTCAACCTGCAATGCGTTAATGGGAGAGGACTTCATACAGCCTGAGATGATTCGAAGGCATTTAGACTGCACTCTATCCAGCCCAGCCAAAGCACCCTTATTGCACGGGATTAAAAGATATAATCCATAGTCCATGATACTACGGATAAGAGCGTTGTAAACTAATTTCATGGTATAGGGGTGGGCGCCCCACCAAACACCGGCTAAAACTTTCAAAATGGAAATAACCCTCTCACATTTTTGAGTTAAATAGTTTATGTGAGGAGTACCGGTCAATTTAGAATCTAAGAATACACCTAAAAATCTAACTTTATTAACTAGAGAAAAGTATTGACCCTGAATGCCCACGGAAACATGAGGGATCAATTTTTTACGGGAAAATATTACTGCCGAACTTTTTGGAGCAGATAAGGACATACCATGATTAGACAGCCACTGATCCAGAGAGTCCAAGGACAGGCATAACGATGAGGCGGCGTCAACAATGGAGGCACCAGACACATATAGAGCCAGATCATCGGCATATTGTAAGATGTGACAGTCATTATTTAAACAAGAGCCTATGTCAAGTGTGTACAAATTGTACAGCAAAGGGCTAAGGACCGACCCTTGAGGTAGGCCTTTCCATGTCTGCCTGCTATCGAACTCTTCACCCTGGACTCTCAGGACCAGAGAACGAGACATGAGTAGTCCACATATAAATTGTACCATCTTAGCCGGGAGACTCAGCTGGTGCAATTTCTGCCTGAGAATGGGAAGAAGGACATTGTCATATGCGGAAGAGATGTCGAGGAAAGCAGCAACAACGGATTCGTTTTTAGAAAAGGATAGACGAATATCCGTTATTAAAACAGCCACGCTGTCCATGGTACCGAGCCCTTTCCGAAAACCAAATTGGGAGAGCGGCAGCAAATCTCTGGATTCCACAATCCACTCTAATCTATTTTTAATCAAGTGCTCAAGTAATTTTGCCAGAACTGAAGATAAAGCAATGGGTCTAAAACCATTCGGGTCATCAGCATGCTTACCGGGTTTCAGAAGAGGAATGATAATTTGTGTTTTCCACTGATCAGGAACCCAACCATGACAATAACAGAAATTAATAATATTTAGGAAATATAATTTAGCCTTATTGCCAGAATGTACAATGAATGAATATGGAACCCCATCAATACCCGGGGCAGAGTCCCGGACATGTCTGAGGACCACACTCAGTTCCTCCATGGTAAAAGGGGTATCAAAGGGGTCCTCTGATATACTCACAGGCGACTGAAGACACTCTGAGCTAAAAGGCACGTAAGTGGGAGCAATTTCATCAAAAAAAGGACTCTGCAGTTTGTCTAGTGATAGGGGAAGATATGGATGAAACGCAACCTCGCCTGAATCTATTAATACTATTCCACACTAATGAAAGTGGAGTAGAGGGGGACAATGAAGTGCAGAATTTGACCCAGCCCAAACGTTTCTTCCTGCGGAGAAGCCGCTTAGATTTAGCGTATATTTGCTTATAATGCATTAAGTTGTCATGGTTCATAGCTGCGTTGTAGCGTTGTTCAGCCTCGTTTCTTTCCCTGACTGCCATCGTGCACTCCTGATCCCACCAAGGAGGTGAGGGAATTTTGCTACGAGCACTATTTTTTATTGGAAAAGAAGAGTCAGCACTTGCCGTTATGGCCGCAATAAAACCTTCATAACAATTTTTGGCATGGTAGTGACCTGACGGATCAATAAAAGCTGAAGTTAAATTTGGAAGATCATCAATTTTATGCTCCAGTTCTGATAAAAACTTTGTCCAATCAGGATTGACCTTTGTTCAGAATGCAGAGATTAAGGTCATCCAGGATTTCTACCAAACCCTCCCCAAAAGAATCGCAACGGTTTGAACCCCATCTATAATGATGACAGTTTAAATCCCCCATGACAAGAATAGGGCCATCTAAATTCTCTAAAATGGTTTTAATATTGCTAAGAAAATTAATGTGAGGGTGAGCGATATAAAAAGAAAGGAGAGTAATGCCCTCCACCCTAGCTCCTGCGACACTCACATCCCCACCAAGAGGAGGCAAAGATATCGCCGCAAGTGGAACACGATTGTTCACACAGAGAGCCGACCCTCCATAGCCATCAGATCTGTCGCATCTGAGAATATTGAAGTGTGGTATACGAAAACTGAGGCTTGGAATTAACCAAGTCTCAGCAATAGAGCAAGCAATAGGTTTGTATTTATTCAACAGAAATGTGAGATCGTGCTTCTTATGCCACACGCTTCTCACATTCCACTGAAGGAACACTACTGGAGCCATTGATATATGGGGTAAGAGAGTTAGTAAGTAAGTTGGCAACGTTGGACGGTAAATGAGGAAGATTAGAGGAAGATATCAAAGTGGTAAGTAGATTGATTAATATTTGGATGATAGAAGAAAAGTTTTCTTGAGGTGGAACCGGTTGGCTGTTCAGAGCACAACCGTTAGGCTGAGAAGATGGGATAGAATTAATTAACAGTTGGTGAGCTGTTTTGTCATAAGAGGGAGATAGGGGAGCATGGGTCTTAGGCTTAAGAGTAACAGTTTTTTTATATGACTGAGACTGGGATTTGGCAATATCAGCATAGCTGCGAGAAACAATCGGGACAGTTTTACTCGCTTCAGAGTAGGAAATGGCTTTCTCAGCCATAATGATTTTAATGTTCCTTTGCCTGCCATACTCCGGGCAAGCTCTGCTGTTAGCAAAGTGATTACCAGAGCATGACACACAGAAAGCTTCACTCTCAGAAATGCTGCAACCATCACCTGGGTGATCGTTGCCACATTTACTGCAGCGTGGTTTCGATCTACAAAGAGATTCTGTGTGACCAAATCGACAACACTTGCGACACTGGATGGTTGGAAAAATATATTGTTCAACAGGCCCTCCCTGTTGAACAATATATTTTTCCAACCATCCAGTGTCGCAAGTGTTGTCGATTATAGCAGCAGAATATTCTTTTTGGAAGGACCTGACCATCAAAAGTGATGACACAGGTCTCTGTCGGTTTCCACTCTGTTATACCGTCTCTAACAATCCTTCTATTTAAGCGCCTGATTTTAAGAATTGGCCCACAACCAGTAGGCACAGTCAGATATTCCTTAGCCTCCTCTTTAGTGAAATCTGTGGGTACGCCTGTTACTACACCCATACGGGTTATATTGAAGGATGGGATGACTGCCTCATACCCATGTTTCACCAAAAGTGAGTTGGAGATGAATGAGTTTGCATCCTGAGGGGATGCAAACTCCACAGAAATACGATTTCTACCTACTCTTTTGACGCCTTCTCGTACAATATTAGAAATATTATTTTTCAGTAGAAATAAACCGAATGTAACGGGATGGAGAGTTGTGCCAGCGTTAATTTGTGTTTCCTGACGGGAAACATGTACAAGGAACGGAGATTTATCGAGTACGGAATACTTTAAACGACTTACCTGACTCCTAGGTAGTTTAGGAGGGCGATTCAGTGTGTCGTCCGTAACAGGCCGTTTGCGGGAATTGGGTGGGATCTGTGAGGGTTGAAATTCACTCAAACTGCAAGCCACCTCAGCAAATTCACTTAGCAGATTTGGAGTGGAGCTTGGATTATGTAGGGTAGATGACGGAGGGATATCGGGAGGGTCGGGCGGTTTATTTTTATCCATATTTCGACGGTTAACCACCAAGACCTCCTAACTGACATATTTTGACAAAATGCTTTTTCTTAACAAAAAAATCCAAAAAATTCTATTCCACACAATACCAAAATCTCCTATAGAGAATTCGCAATATTTCGGGTATCTTTTCTGTCGTGCCAATATCTACGAAATACGCGCGTGCAATATTTGGCGGCAATTGCTGCTAACTTCAGTGTGTTCCTCGCCACAGGTATGAACTCGTCGCGTGTTTCGCGCGCTCGCCACTTCAAAAGTAAGTTTTATTGTTATTTACTTATTTTGTACCAATATTTTATGGATAGTGTATGTGTATTTTATATATTAGTATATTTGTTATGTTTTCTGTGTAATATTGACAGTTTATCATAAAGCAATACGCTGTAAACAAAACATACGTAGATAGAAGTTATTAGTTGTCATAAAAATTCACGATCGGTCGCTACATTCACACAGTGTAATAGCACTTAGGAGTTATTAAACTCTAATATTTACGAATTTACTATAGAAGTGATTTAAGATGAGTGTTTTATTAATTTCAGAATGACTTCCCATCGGGCAAGAAACTTGGTCAACATTTGTTTGGAGTCAGAAAAACAAGATATAGACTCAAAACAAAATGAAAACCAAGTGGTACAAGATTCCATCATACCTTCGCACACCCCTCCCCTAATTCCTGTGCAGATAGAGTTTATAGACCAATTCAATATAACTTCTGATTCACTGCAGATCTCTAATATAGAAAATTCAGTTCTCGACAGTATTCCCTTACCCGAGTCTTTACAAATACATACTGATTTTGAAGAAATTTTAGAATTCACACAGGAAAGTAGTTCAGGAAGTTTAAAACCTTCTACTGAGATGCCACCATCAATCGATGCGTCACTAATTCAGCCTATTGATTTAGGATTTGATAATGAGTCTTCACAGTTAACATTGCAGCAAAGAGCCGACACTGATATTGCAATGTCAGCGACGGAAGATAGCGAATATTCGGCGCCCGATCCAGATAGTTCATCTTCTGATAGTTCTATGAGTGACGTAGAGAATACAGTACAAGAGCTGCATAGCAATTCAAACGTATTCTATGGCGATATGTCTGACGGCAGTAGAAGAAGAAAGAAGGCTGATCCTGAACAATGGAAAAAGAACCTCAATAAAAGGCTTCGAATGGAAGGTAAGGCTTATTTAGGCTATAATGCTCCAAAAGGTGAAAAGGTTCAGCATAATAAGAACAGACCTGAAAGATCAATGGGATCTCCATGCACGTCTGATTTTTGTAAAAAATCTGCAGTACGCCGTTGTGATGAATTTACTGAAGACAACCGCAGGAACATCTTTGAAGCTTTTTGGAAATCTATGGATTGGTCACAACGTAAAATTTACGTGGGCAACAATGTTACTATTGTTGGTAAAAGACGAGTCACCACTTCAGGCCCGTCACGTCGTGGGGGCACGTTAAAATATTACTTGCCACTTACTAAAGAAGATAATACGACAGAAAAAATTCCGGTGTGCAGAAAAATGTTTATAAACACCCTTTGTATCGGTACATTTACAGTCCAATCATGGGCGAAGAAGAGTCGATCTGGAATACTTCCGTCTCACGAAAATTTATGTAGATCAAGGAATATTACACCACGTGAAGGTCGCACGGCACAAGAAATAATAATAAACGGATTCTTTGATTCTATCCCTAAACTACCGTCACATTATAACAGGAAAGACACTAGTAAACTTTTTATAGAGCCAATTTTTCGAAACAAGTCCCATTTATACCAGGTTTATAAGCAGTTTTGCAATTATAAAAATTCTAGACCATTTTCAATAAAAAAGTTTGATATCATTTTCTCAAATAAAAACATTGCAATACACCAATTAAAAAAAGACATGTGCGATACCTGTTTGACCTATCAAAACGGAAATTTAAATGAAGTTGATTATCAGCAGCATATTTCGAGGAAAAATACTGCTAGACAAGAAAAAGAAAACGACAAGAAGGACGCGTTAGAACGTAAATGTATAGTTTTAAATGTTGATCTGCAAGCTGTAAAAGTGTGTCCATTTTTAACTGCTAGTGCGGTATACTATAAAACCAAATTGGCTCTGCATAATTACTCCGTCTATAATATGGCAACTCATCATGCTACGTGCTATTGGTTTGCGGAAACTGAAGCTGATTTGTCATCTTCTACGTTTGCGACCATGCTTTTAGATTATTTAGAAAAACATTGTCTTTCTGAATCGGAAAATATTCCTATTATAATATACTCGGATGGTTGTGCGGCACAAAATCGAAACAATGTTCTAGCTAATGCTTTACTGAATTTTTCTATACGCCATAACGTGACTGTGTACCAAAAGTATTTAGAAGTAGGACATACCCAGATGGAGGGGGATTCGGTACATAGTTGTATTGAAAGAAAGCTTAAAAATAGGATAATAAACCTACCAAGTGACTACGTAACAGCTACAAAAGAAGCTAGAATAAAACCGTTTCCTTATGAGACATTTCTTCTGCACTATAATTTTTTCCGTAACTATGCAGTTCCTCAAATGTACCGATACACTTCAATAAGGCCAGGCAGAAAAGCCGGTGATCCTAAGGTGACCGACATTAAAGCTATAGCTTACCTACCAAGTGGTTTGATTAGAGTAAAACTAGATTATAACTCTGAATGGGTAGAACTTCCTCAGAGACCAAAAAGACTTCCTGTCATAGAACAATATGAATTATTGCACACTACGCAGTTACCGATTCCCGACTCTAAATATAAACACCTTCAAGAATTGAAATCGCTATTGCCACTGGATTGTCAGTCATTCTACGATTCTTTGCCTCATATTTAAGTTATTTATACACATGATACCAAAATATTGAAACTTTAATTAAAATAGCTACAAAAACTGAGATCTCATCTAATGACTGATAGATTATAAACTGATTATATTATTGATAACAAATTTTAATAATGTAAGTGTTAATTAAACGTGATTTATCTTATTTTTTATATTAAAAGTTATTTTCTTATAATGCCAATATCTTTTATTTCTCGACTTTTTGTAATATACACACTAAATAAGCGACCAATTCCTCCTAAATGAAATGACAAGATCTCCTATCTACAAATATAGTGTTTTAAAAAAGTGACAATATCTCCTATCTTTCCTAGTCATTTATTGGAACGAAGTGAAGAACTAAATTTATCTTTAAACTGTAAATAATTATATTTAAAACCAACTATATTTTTGGTTTGCTCATATTTACATTCGTATCAAACTTACAACATTTTTTTCGTCTCCTCTAAAATTTTGATTTATTGAGTTAGGAGGTCTTGACGGTTAACCGTCGATTTGTAATAATTAATGTTAAAAGGTGTCAAAAAGAATACTAAATAAAATAATACCTGTTAATAGATTAAAACACACTGAACGGACAGACACGAAAAACACAAAAACAAGTCACAAAAAGGCACAAAATCACTGAAAAAACAGCCAAAATTCCGAACACACGTGTTAACCAAGCACACACTGTGGCGAGAATCATAGACCGAGTCATTCATGACTCGGTCTATTTTGCTATATCTCATTAATTATGATTAATATGTATTAAAAGTTAATATGTTTTTAAAAGTAAAAAAAAACATAATGAAAAAATATTCGTTTACCTTTATTAATGAAAACTAGAACTACAATAAGAAAACTAAATTTAGTTAAAAAGCCACGAAAACCTTAGTCCGCCATAATATTGGATTTAGAGTGATGTTACAATATTTTTAGAGTTATTCACAGCAAGCATAATATATAATTTGATATCCATATTGTACGAAAGCATAAAAATGTAGAAATTGTATTTAGAGAGACGTCATTTTATTTTTTGAGTTATTTTTAGTAAGTTTTTGATCCCCATGTTGTAAAGTGCATTACAAATAACTAGTCCGCCATGGGTGTTCCGGAATGACGTCACACAACTAAACATCCAAACATGTCTATACAAAATTTCAGCTCAATCGGTTGAAGATTCAAAATTGACTTACAAGAATTCACCCGAAAAACATAATTAAGTAGTTAAATATATACATTGCAAATTAATAAAAAGATTGTCAAAAGTTTACGGTCAGAGATAGGCTTGTATAGTTCACGTACTAAGTACTAATAAGAATTAATCCCGACACTGACAAGAACAAACTATTCCTTTTCCTTATTATTACAACATTCTTTTAGTACTACGTCGTTCGTTCGAGATGTCAGTATTCTTAGTTTCTGGTTCTGAACGACTAGTCGCACGCTACAAGCTAGTAAATCAAAATTTTAAAATTTTAAACATCAGTCTGCGGTAAAAACTACACATACTTAGACCAAAAAATACTTAACAATAAAATTTACAATA
The DNA here is from genome assembly GCA_905163465.1 of Craniophora ligustri. Classification (NCBI taxonomy): domain Eukaryota; kingdom Metazoa; phylum Arthropoda; class Insecta; order Lepidoptera; family Noctuidae; genus Craniophora; species Craniophora ligustri. Next base: position 6,621,943 of record LR990965.1, on the reverse strand, counting down.
ACATGATACCTATATTTCATTTTAAATTTAACTCGGAATATATTTTCAAATAAAAATAATAACAAGGCTTAATAAAATTGAAAATATCTAGATTATTATAATTTATAGTTTTAAAAAAAATGAAAAACGTGCAATAAATAAAATAAAATAAAAATACATAAACATATCTAAAACAAATATAGAAATACTTATTATAAAATAATTATATTATACGATACTATAATCATACATATTTTAATGATACAATTTAATTTAATATACCTATATAGTTTTTATCTTATTTGACTAAGAGCGCCTTCATCCTCTCTCCTATTAAAAATATCTTTTGCTGTGCCCGACAGGGTCCATAATTGATCCAATGTTTAACATGCCTACCAACTAATGTACACATTATGAAATGCAATAAAGAATTGAGTAATTGAGTAACTGTAGGACTGTAGATACTTGAAATACTCGAAACGCGACTAAACGAGCGGGAGCGATATAAAATCAGTGTATGAATAAGTGGGATGCATGATAATATTTCATATAAAGAATAATCGGGTATTGTAAGAATTATAGGCAAAACCTGCAAAGTATGAAGGAATATAAAATGTAATTCACTATATACTGTACTATGGTACTGTTGTAGGTGGTACTAATAGTACCAGAAGACAGAACTAGTGCATCTGAAAGTTTTACCTACTAGTACAGTCATTCAGTGGCCGAGTAAGAACAAGCCTAGTCAGGGAACACCCGTCAGGAACGGAGTTGATATCTTAACCCCACCCATCAAGTCTCGACCTCACTAAAAAATGCTTAACCCTACCCATCCTTTTCTTGGACTCACCTACAGACTCTTAATCCCAATTATTCTAGCCTTGTTTTAGTAAAATTTGATCTCACCCATCCATTTCTTCACCTGTCCAACAGTTGCTTAATCTCACCCATCTATTGGTTAACTTGCCCAACAGCACCTTAACCCTGTCCATCTACTTTCAGGCCTAATCTAAATCACAGTATTAATATGACTTAACCCCACCCATCCATTTCTTCACCTGCCCAACAGCTGCTTAACCTCACCCATCTATTTTTTAACTTGCCCAACATCAGCTTAACCCTACCCATCTACTTTCAGGTCTAATCTAAATCACAATAAACTTGTGTAATATGACTTAACTCCACCCATCCATTTCTCAACCTTGTCAACGACTGCTTAGCCGTTAGTATCCAAATCCCGATCTTATTCATCAATCCCTAAATAACATTCTGATAATAAATTTAATAATATTATTAAAGTCGTATTTACTTTTATTTAGGTTTGAAAAAGTATCAACATTTTCCGGTCACGATAAACGACTATATGAGTGTATGACACAGACTTTTTCGTAATTTATTCTTTGCGACAGAGCGATACGCACATGCTTCCACAAGCGCGTCTGAGCGCGGAATGAAAGTCCGCGAGTGAAAAATGTATGAAGAAATTTGCAAGCGTTCATATTTTTGCTGGTTATTGAAAAATGTAATGATTTAGGTACAAAATAATTTGTCGAACGTATAGAGGACTATATATGCCGTAATTTTATATAATTTTGATGATAAAATATGCTCTAAGTTTACTTTAAAATGGTACGTAATCTGACCCTATTTTTATACATTTTCTGTGATTATTGTGATGGTGAAAACGGATTTATGGGAAAAAGTTGTATGATGTCATACAATTTTTGTGATGCCAATCTGAAGATGAATAGATTACCTTTAAATTGAGACCATAATATCTTCACATATATGATTGCTTATACATTAAAATTGTACCTGAAAAACACCGTTATTTGTAGAAAATTGTAATAGCGTCCTTAAGTCTCGAAAAAAAAGCTACCAACAAAATAGAAATTGAACCTCGATATTAGTCGCGTATGTTGGTACGCTCGTCACCTCTGATCACTGTTTTCATATTTATAATATTTATCAACATGTTTCTAGTTTATACATTCACAACACGTGTTTTAGTTTCATAAAAGTGCGAATTATATATGTGCTAATAAATTATATTAAGACGACCTCTGTGATCTAGTGGCTCGAGTACCGGACTGCTGATCACGAGGTCGTGGGTTCGATTCCCACGGGGCACAAATATTTATGTGATGAATATAAGTGTTTGTGTTCGTCTGGGTGTTTCCTATGTATTATAAGTATGTATTTACAAAAAAAAAGTATATAAGTATTATATCCATCGTCTAGTACCCATAGTACAAGCTCTGCTTAGTTTGGGACTAGATGGTGCAGTGTAAAAATGTCGCAGAATATTTATTATTATTTATATTCAGTAGTGATTTAAATTGAATATTTTGATTGATATTACTTACTATTTGTGAATATTAGTGAAAAAAATTGTGCTATACTTTTTCAAGTGCTCCAATATAATTGAGGTTAACTATTTAATGATGCCAAAGAAGTATAACTTCTCACGCGCGTACATAAGTACACGCACCCATTAGTTTTTTTTATAAAAAATAATAACAAAAACCTATTACATGGGACCTAAAACATACCCCCGAAATGTTGGTGTACATTAGTACACCACTGCCTGACCCTTCAGGGACAACAGGATAGTGATAGTATGTAAGAGGTTGAACAATAAACGCGTCATCTATGTAGAAAATTTGAGGGTTTCTCTCGATTTCCCAAGGATCTACTCATCAGATCCTCATCATTTTTTTATGGGACCACACGGAAAGCATCAGTTTTCATTTATATGAAAACTGACTGACGGAAAGCATCAGTTTTCATTTATATGAAAACTGATGCTTTCCGAAAGCATCAGTTTTCATATAAATGAAAACTGATGCTTTCCGTGTGGAACTTAATACAGTTTTAACTTCTTTTTAATTTTAAAGGTATGAAGTCGGTGCCAGTGCCTGGTTGTACACTGCGCGATGGGTTTACATACCTTTACATTTGGCTTGGCACCGTCTTCATACCTTTAAAACTAAAAAGAAGTTAAAACTGTATTAAGTTATTTTTAACTTTTTAGTTTTGAAGTCGGTTTTTTTTATTAAGTTAGAATTTTATCAATCAGTAGGTAGGTAAAGTTAATACACAGAGACACGAAAATAAACATCATAGGAAAGAAAGTATGGTAACTCAATAACAATCTTATCTCTCACAACAATAGTTCCAATAAGTAGCTAAGTTGGAAGAATGGTCGGTTCACAATGATGTTTCAAGTATTGAATACAAATATTTAAAATCATTGTTCATGCATATCAAACATAATTATTATAGGTATATGTATAAAGTTTTAAATAATTATAACGTCCAGATCATTCGTTCGTTTTGTGTGTGGGTGCGCTACTCTAACACTCATACACTTAAGTGGTAGCCGGCACCGGCGCGCCAGTATACCTGATTCAAAATTAGTCTATTTCAAGATGGCTATCCTAGCACTTGTGTTAGCTACTTTATCTTGTTTATTGACCCCTTTAACTGCAACCGGTGAAAGTTTGAACGAAATATTATTTAATGGAGATTATGAGTTTATTGATTTAACACATAAATTCGATAATCAGACAGTTTATTGGCCCGGAGTACAACCATTTCAATATACTAAAATAACTGAAGAATTTAAAAATAGCGACAAATCTTGGTAAGTCTGATTTAATATTACCATACCTAGGTTTTATTTATTAAGCGATAAGCGATAAGGATGACCGGATTGACCGGCGTCCGGTAATTTATAATACGCAATCGTCGTCGTTGTCAAAGTTCACGAGGTCGTTACTCGCTAGCAAACATTAATTCTATTTTATGATTTCTTGTAGGTACCTATAGGTATGGTATGCTGGCTAGAGATAGAAACATAATTTTACTACCTACTTAGAAATACAACATCTAAATGTTCTTGGTTTAATTACGATAGATACTATAGGTGAATTAGCATACAAGATAACAAAACGATATCAATTGATCTATATATTCATTACGTGAAAATTGTGTAGGTATGTAGGCACCTACCTACTAGGCTACTACCTAAGCATATTGCGCGCACGTAAAGTAAGTTATTATGAGTTGAAGAAATTGCATATGGTATTGCAGTTGCGATACCCGTACCCTCAGGGCCTCAGTCTATTGCCTATATACCTGTATTGTAGTTAAGTTCATAGTCTCCAGGGTACTTCATTATAATGATTGCAAGTGCAATGTGTTTATAAACAAACTCTTTAAGGACGAAAGCCTAGTGTGGAGCAATGTTTAAAAACAAGCGCAATCAAATGTGTTGTGTGTACCTACTTGAAGAATAGAAACACCTACGTACCTGCAGCATACTACATAAGTCGTTTTGACGATGTTTAAACACACATTCTTGATACTGCATTTCAACATGAATTAGATGCCGGATGATTATTAGTTTTCATTTCTCATACTCGGAAAGTAGTGTTTATTTGATCCGAGTAACGGGTGGAAAATGCTTCTTCCCACCCTTGGACGGGAAAAACTCACAGTAAATGCTTTCCGTTTTTCACGAATAAATTAATGCAGAATAATTTCATTATTGTCAATCCATTTACACCCCCTGGTGGGCACAGGTCTCGTTTTATACAAAAGGCATTAGGCTATAGTCGTACACCGTATGAGCAAGTGATAATAATAATACGCACGTTACTTTGAAAACTCAATTGTGCGTGGGTGCCTTGGTACATACCACTGGGCTATTGGGGCTATATATACATAAATATATACGGACGTTATTACACAGCTCCATCTTGTGGCGCTGTGTATTAATTAAGGCACTCACGCACAATTGACTTTTCAAAGTAACGTGCGTATTATTATTATCACTTGCTCATACGGTGAAGCAAAACATCGTGAGGAAACCTGCATGTCTAAGCGAATTTCTCGATGGCGTGCTAAGTCTGTCAACCCGCAACAGGCTAGCGCCTAGCTAAGCAACAGGGCGTGTGTTACGGATACTAGATGATTTATTTATTTATTTTATTAGGGTCTCCAACAAGAGATACACTTATATAAATTGTACATGTTTAAAAAAATCACTAAGGCCTTGTGTACCCTCAGTTACAAGAGATCACAGCATACAAATATAAAATAAAAATTATACATAAAAAAAAAATACAAACAATACTGAAACAATTAAAAATATTAAAACTATAGTAGGTATTAGAAATTACAATTTAAACAATTAATGTTTGGGACGAAATGAGATCAAACAATATTATGTAGTTATTTATGTTAGTGGTAAGTAATAAGAATATTAAAAATAATTAAAAAAAAATTAAAGTTAAAAATTGAAAATTTTATGATTAATACACTACATAGATATTTTTTTGAACTGTCTCATTGGTCTAGTGGTCGTACAGTGCGACTGCCGACGAAGAGGTCCTGGGTACGATTCCCAGGTCGAGCAGTGTTATTGGGTTTTTCTATGAAATTCTCAGTAGCAGCTCGGAGTTTGGATTTGTGCCCGGTTAATGGCAACAGGCTCGCCCTTATTACATGAGACATAAAACATACCGGCGAAACGTGGGTGTACATTAGTACACCTCTGCCTAACCTTTCGGGGACGAAAGGCGTGATGGTATGTTTTAGTTTTTTTTGTTGTAAATACATAGATATTATTATACCTACATACAAATATTCATGACTCAGGTCCAATGTCCATGCTTAATCACACAAACATTTGACCCTACCGGGATTCAAACCCTTACCGCAGAAGGCGGTAATAGAGTCGCTGCAATAGAGTCGTCATTTATTAGTGTCCTATGTCTGTTTGTTTGTTTAGATACTCATAGCTATAAAAGAATAAAGCGTTTTTGATATCTAAAAATTATGTGATATCATTTGTTTTTTCGAGTTAAAATATTTTTTTTGGGGATTTCACATGAATAAATATTAGATATTATCTTGGCTGGACTGACTCCTGTCGGCCAAAAGGTATCATTTAACTTAGTGGTAGAATATTTTTCAACTTTAAATGTATCCACTCAAATAAATAAGGCCCAAAAGAAACTTTCTGCGGCTAAGCAGTATTGCTCTTAATATTGATGTATGTAACAAAATATAAGTAATTTATACTTGTTTATCAGGTACGCAGCATATGAGTTTGCGGCAGCAGAGCATGGTGGCACGCATATTGATGCACCTTATCACTTCTCATCGACTGGCAAACGTGTCGGAGACTTATCCTTGGATAACCTAATTGTTCCTCGTACGTATTAATTATTGCAGTCCAGTTTAACACAGTACATTTGAGTAACTATAAAATGTTATTCGAAAACAATTTAAAATCCTTTCGTCCCTGATCGTACAGTATCTAGTGGTATTACCGAAGTCTGCTAACTCAACTTCAAAATGTATATTAAAATAACCATTGATTTTGATTTCATTCTCTAAATAAACCCCTTCACTTGTTCGTCAACTCGCCACTCGGTGTCGAGTTGCCCGAATTATTTTAATTTATTTTTCATTCGTCAACTCGGCACACAATACACAATAACAATATTTTATAGCAACAATATTTTTGTACACACAATGTTTTGTGTGCCCAAAAATAAATAAATAAATAAATATTCCTGGACATTATGGCACACAGCGCCATCTAGTTCCGTGCTAAGCAACGAGGCTTGTGTTACGGATACTAGCTGGTTGATATACTACATATATCCTTTTTTTTTTGTAAATACATACATATTATAGATAGATACATCCATGACTCGGATACAAATGTTCATGCTAATCACACAAACATTTGTCCCTACCGGGATTCGAACCCGGGACCCATAGCACAGAAGGCAGTGTTAACTACCGCTGGACTAACTGGGTCGTCATAATGGGTCGTAATATTGTTTGATAAATGTAGTACGTACACATAAAGCCCAATTTGTCGATCACCAAAAGTGTTATGCCACTGTTTTATTAAAGCATTGTTTTAATGAAGTAAGATTTTTAGCTATGAACAATTAGTATTAGAAAAAGGCTTCAAATTGGGAATAAAGGTTTTAAATGATCCATATGGTTACATGGAATAATGGATTTAAGTGGTTAACACCTCGACTCGGATAGGTTAGAAGTGGTTTTTTTTAAACCACCCAGAAATATGAGCCCCGCTTGGCGGGGCTCCGTCGTACTAAAATTCTATACCTTTATTTTCGAATTATATTATGTTTAACTTTAAACATTTTGTTATCGACTGCACTTCTATGCCAGTGCCGAGTTGACGAATGAAAAATATAAATAATTCGAGGCAAGTCGTCACTCGGTAGCGTGACGAATAAGTCAACCCCTTCTATTTATTTGTCTTTTAGTGTCTGGCTAAAACTTAAAAAAATATCATTTTTATTGTTTGCAGTTATAGTAGCTGATCTTAGTTCAAAAGTCAACGACAATCCTAACTTTGTATTGTATAAACATGACTTGGATAACATGATAAATGCTAATATGGGAAAACCCTGCGTATTAATATTTAAGTTTGGGTGGAGTAAATATTTCAACGATCGTAAGAAATACTTAGGTATCGACGAACAAACAAAGTCTATGAGTTTTCCAGGTAAGCTGTCTACTTTTTATAATCAACGAAGTAAACTCCTGAGGGGCACGTGGCAAAGTAATATCCACGCATAAGGGTAATCCTAATCTGCTGTCACTCGGGTAATTAGCAGAGATTAGTATATTGTATCATCAACATCCTCAGCCTATATTCGTCCACTGCTGGACGTAGGGCACCCCTAGTGAATGCCACAGAACTCGATCTACGGCTCTTCCTCTAGTCGCTGCCAGCCGCTTTCCGCAAGTCGCTCCACCTGGCCGGCACAACGGCGGCCGTCCTACACTACCTACGTTTGCCGAGACTATGTTTTATACATACATTTATTACCTATTTACACTAGGACCCCTCCCCTAAGACATCACGTAGGCCGTCAGTACCTATGTATAAATATATTCGTCAGTGTAGCCAGGGTTACGCAGGATTTATAGCATTCGCTTTGTGTATGATGGCAATGATTACTAGTATTTTTCAAATGCTGATATGCTGCTGCATCTGGGTAGACTGGGAACCGACTTCAACATACTTGGAAAAAGGAGCTTTATAAACACTTGTTTTAGGGCTTAGTGTAGAAGTAGCTGAATGGATTACTACGGCACATAAAAATATCATTGGCATTGGAGTCGATGTATCTTCTGTGGACCCAGGCTCTTCAACTGATTTTGCAGTGCACAAAATATTTTCCAGTGCTGGATTATACAACATAGAAAACGTAAAATTGGAAAAACCTATTCACGGTACGTATTATCACGAATATTTTTATTTAAAAATGTATTTACGTGTCTACTTACCTTCATTTTTTTATTTCAGGGTATAAGTGCACGGCCTTAATTTTACCCATGAAACTAGGATCGGGTACCGGTGCTCCACTACGTTTCGTCGCGATCTGCCCCAAGGGCTCATCATCAGTTTTTAATTAATTTAAACATAACTTCGAATATGGCTTGGGTCTAAAATACAATGTCCACATGATTTGCAAATAAAAATACCTATAGATGAGAAATATAAAAAAAATGTTTTATTTAGATAATCATGTCATATTTTGTTTAACTATTGTCAGACCAGAGTTCTGACAAAATAGTTATAGTAAGTAATAAACAAAAAAGTTCTTAACAAACAATAATTTTAAACTTAAATTTAAAATAAAAACCGCGAATGAATAAGTTCTACTTAAATTCATTCACATTGGATTAACATCTTATCATCTATGAGTTTTTGGTAAACCAACTCATTCTTGTCATTCTTTATCTCTACTAATGGTACTGGTCCATTCCTGTTTATAACATTGACATGAAATGGTCCCCTGTCTAAGAAAATTTGACTGTATTCTTTAGTAACTTTGTTAATATCAACATCTGGATTTAGTCGTACTCCAAATAACTTGGCTGAAATAGTAGTCGGTGGAAGATTAACCCACTCTTCAGTTATTTCTCTTATGTCAGCTAAGGAAATGACTTCAATATTACCATAATCAACATATCTTACTTTTACTCTCCCCTTAGTTTCACTGAACTGCAAAATAGAGGCGCGGTACCAACGACCATCTTCAGGAAAAACTGCTACACATGCTTTATTCTCAAATATGCCATTCAATGGTAACATATTTACACACTCACTTTGCAATTCCTCAAACATTTGTTCATAAGCCCTAGTGGTGTCTTCATCTCCAATTATATTTAATTCTAATGTGTGTAAATCTTGAATAATTGCGATGTTGCATGTGAATTCGTCTTCTAGGTATATTGGGTATGTAATGAATTTCCCATCAAGACCGGATTCTTCTTCTTCAATTAGCTGGTTCCAATTAATTTTCCTATCGTTAGATGAGCATTGAGATAATTGTTCAGCTGAGTCGTCTGGATTATTATCAACTATGTAATCTGGCCCAGAATCCAATTCAATAACGGCATCGACTGTTTTAGTTACTTGAACTTCCACAACAGGAGCGAATTTTCGCACCAGTGCTTTGCTTCCATCTGTATACTCCGCCATTTCAAAGTCGACCAAATGATCATTTATCCAAAGCTTGTCAAACTTTAATTCTATTGGTATGACTCCATTAACTTCGTCCCCACTAACTTTTACGTAACATTGTTTTTCAACCACAGACTTATGTATGTAGTCCAAAGTTTGCCTGTCCCATTGTTTGCCAATGGGTCGTATGCGATTGAGTACGCATTTGTGTGCCTGTATTGGTATCTGGTGTAGTGGAACACTTTTTCTTAAGTTTGAAAAGGAGCATAATTCTTCATTACCATAATCAATGTAATGTATGAGACATGTGGAATTTTCTTTGTTTACTTCAATTACTCTGCCTCTGTAATAGCGGTTATCTAGAAAGAATAATGCCACACAAGGTTCTCCTACACTCCATTTTGTAAATTTAGCTTTTGGATCTGGGTCTTTGAAACGAACGTCGAGTGCTTTGCGAATTAAGTCCAATGTATCTTGTTGGGTTACGTCGTGTAAGTAGATAACGCCATCGTTGTCTATGTACCTGTAACGTATAGGTAATTTAGGCTAAGTGATAACTTAATATTATATAGCATTATTTCAATCCGCGCGCCATCAAAATAATATGGAACATAGATACGGGTCATCTCATATCAGACGGCAAGTAAAAAAGTATTTTGATAGCGGTAGGATTAAATTATAATTTTTATGTATATTTACGTTGGCAGTGCAGTAAACTCCTTACTAGGTAGAGGTTCTGGTGCTAACCAGTCAGTTATGTACAAAACATTAGAACATTCAGAGCTTTCCTTGCTTTTTCCATTGTTATCATCACCGTCGATTGATGTGGGTGAGTTTGTGTACCGATCACAATTAGATTTGACTGTTTTTAAGGGTACCATGGGTACCGGTTCTAACTGTAACCATTCATTGATAGATCCTGTAATATTAAGAAAAGACAATGTGTCTTCTGCACCGTCAATGCTGCCTTCAGATGGAACCTATAACACATAGAAAATATTAATATGTACCATCAATTTTTTAAATAAATAAATACACAATATGATATTATTTCACTAACCACTTGAGATTTGTCTGGTACTCCAAGTCCTTGATCAATTATTTTATTGTTTAAACAACGCCATTCGGACTTATTTGGTTCTAAAGCACCTCCTTGTACAGTGTGATACACCCACATTTCAATAGGCATACTTTTGTCTTTGAAATTGCCTAATTTCGTAATAAAAACTCTCTTGTAGACATCTAGGAGTTCTTTTAAATATTCTTTGGTGAGGGAAGGCCATTCCTCACCTACAGCGGGCATAATGCCGCATAGATGGCATTTAATAGCTGCATCACCAAACGATGCAAATTCCGATGTCAGTTCTCTTAGGCTAGATTTTTGAACTGTTTCAATACACGCAAAATCCGTATAAAACACTTTGGCATTCCCATTTTCCAGTTCCATTATAACAGCACGACGCCAAGTTTGTGATTGGTTACACAAAGTGCAACATCTATCGCCAACGTTCCAGTCCTCTTTTGGCTTATTTTTATTATTCTTGGAGTAGAACTTTTGCATTTTTTCAAATAATTCATTGAATGTTTTTTGTTGGTGAACTAATGAAACATAAATAAGTGACGGAGATTGATACTGTAGAATTTTAGCTTCCAACCTTAGAGGTCCTTTATCTTTTGCCTGTAAATCTTCCTCATTAATCTTTTTCGCCATGTTTTTTTTCAAAATAGTGATTTTTTCAGGCTTTGGATTCGTCGGTTTTGGCTTAGTTAGTGGAGATTTGTTTGTAAGCACCTGTTCTTCAACTGAAGTTTTATTGAACATGTTGATTCTGTAAAAGTAAGCTTTTATTAAAAAGTCACAACAAGTAATTTTTTTTAGCACATTGTTCTTAATAACTTCTTCCTACATTTGAATGCAACATTTTGTAGTTATGGCTCGATCATGCTTAGCTGCCAATATAGCTTAGATGAATAGTATAACATTTGTTACTTTTATACCGGGAAATACAACATACTTAGAAAAACCAAAAATTATTTGGATGCCAATAGCATTCCCCCACTAAAGAATACCGTAGGGCATAATGGTACGGAAATTAGTGATATATGTAGTAAAGTGTATCTATACCGATTAAGCTACGTATTTTCTTATAAGTTAAGCTGTAGAACTCAACTTCTTCACTCTTTTAATATTTGCAACTAAGGTAAGCACTAGGACATACTATTGTTTCCACAAGACCTAACTCTTTGTTTACAATAAGTACATTGGTTTTGTAACGCTAAGAGTTATGAAATTAATACAGTTAGTAAGTTCCGTGATAATCTGGTTCAATGGAGATAATTGATTTTAATTTGCATTGAACCAGTGTGACACTTTTAAAATATCACCTCGCCAGTAACCAAAGCTGCACGCTAGCGTTTGAGTTTAAATAAAAATGAACTACCTTCCACAAATAACTCTGATAATTGATTTTAATTTGCATTGAACCAGTGTGACACTTTTAAAATATCACCTCGCCAGTAACCAAAGCTGCACGCTAGCGTTTGAGTTTAAATAAAAATGAACTACCTTCCACAAATAACTCTGATAATTGATTTTAATTTGCATTGAACCAGTGTGACACTTTTAAAATATCACCTCGCCAGTAACCAAAGCTGCACGCTAGCGTTTGAGTTTAAATAAAAATTAACTACCTTCCACAAATAACTCTATCTTCTTATTATGTATTGTCCTATAAAGTAAATCATTATATAGAAACGAACGTAGAGCTTTGGCAGTCAGGTGTAATATGCTGGCTCGTAGGTTTGCGCGTTGCACGCGAGAAGTGAAAATAACACTTTTTAAGGCGTACTGCCCGGATTTCGGCTCGTTGTTGCGTGCGCGAATCGCGTCACTAGCGCGTCGGGTGCGCGACAGCCCCAACAGTCTCGTGGCTTCTGTAGCCGGCAGAGTAGATGGTCAAATAATGTGTCACTGGATAGCGGCACACAGACCGTCACTCAGATATATTATGTAATTATTATTATTTTATTTTTATTACGTGTTTTAGTCCTAGGAATTAATGTTACTATATTATGGATCTCTGGTCTGAAAATAAAGATTTATTATTATTATGTTTTCATACATTTCTGTATCTCGGCTTTTAGTGCCGGTTTTATAAGATAGTACGGGCCGAAGCCAAGTGCTATCCTAGAGTATTTGGTGATTGTAATTATGATGATAAGATGATATTGTGTTGTGAGCTCGTGATGGGTGTGTTATGATGTGTTCGTGTGTTAGTTATGGTAATTTCTGTTTCTGTATCATTTTGCAAGAATTTCCTCACAATTCTGCAAGTATTAAGGATAGCAGCCTTCTGTAAATTATAATATGTGTAGGGTGGTAGATCAAGTATTTTTAAAGATTGATGGAGCTGGTTAGGTATAACACCTGTTGTTGATAACACTATAGGTACTATGGTGACACTGCTAAGTTATTATTATTAATAAAATCAAAAATAAAAAAGTGCAAGAAATGCCTTGCGGTGCTCCCATTATACGAAATAAGAAGTTTCATACCATACCATTTCACTATTCATACCATAGTGGTGCCTTAGACAAATCGTGCGATATCCACAACTACTTAAAATTTCACTATGATTTTTATTAAATTGTAATTTCTGCTTGAGTAATGCATAGCAAAATAATTGCGTTTCAGTATAAGTAATGTCACAGTTTTAGACAGTCACAAACATTTGAAGTGTAGGTGGGTGACATAAAATAAAAGCACATGGACTTACCCAAAAGATACAGCGAACTTATTCTTGATCATTTCATTATTAATACAAATTTCGTTTTCAGTATCAAAATTGTCGTAAAGAGTAACGCCAATAGATCCTCGATTGCGATTGGACCGGTTGCGATTATCTTCTAACTCAAGTTCTAATACACTTCCTTCATACTTTTGAAGCAAAGCAACTGAAGCTGGGCTCCATTTCTTATTGAATGGCGTAATACCCGCTAAGTGACATTCTGTTGCCTATGTAAAAAAAACATTTATTTGCACATGTTATTTACGATTTCATGACTATTTGATGTTAAGCTTTCAGTCTTTATAACGAAAGAAGTCGTATTGAATTTTAGTATTCTTTAAATATATAAAACTTTGCTAAAACACATTATTACAATAGAACAGTGATATCCAGATGACTGACCAGTAGAATAGTGATCGTCAGGATGGCTGGACCAAACGAGATATATGCATGAGGCCATGCGCACTATTTAGTACCTATTTTGTACTATTTAGTACCTATAATGAAATATTTGGTACGTTTCTGTAAATAAATATATCTAAGAAATAAAGTGGCCAGCCATTCTGACGTCAGGTTGGCTGGCCACTTCCAAGTTCTCATAGTTTTAGCGTTACAATAACTGCGTTGATAATTTAAATATTTAGTACCTATTTGGTACCTTAACATATATTTTTTACACAGTTTTAGTAATCTCCTAGAAAAAGTTATAAATAAAAGACTTTAAACGCCTGTACGTCAATGATTTATGTCTTCTATTAGAATAATTGCTAACATTGTTTTTGCAGGCGCAGATTTCGACACGTTTCAGACGATCACGTAGAATAAGTAGTCAAGTTCAATGTTAAGGCTATTACGAACGCACCAATGACTTTTCTCAGTTGTATACGGCAGAAAACCTGCATGCCTGAGATATTTTCTCGATGACGTGCAGTCTACCAACCCCTAATAGGCTAGTCCAGTGGACTATAACCTAATGGAACAGTAAATGAGTTGAGGAGAGAGATGAGAGAATAATACATTGAGTTACCAATGCTCGGAGTGTGGTGAACTTGTTGTGTATGTAGCGCAGTGTAGCCCAGTGCACGAGCAGCGAAGCTCCGTGGTCTGGAAGCAGTAAGCGCACGCGCCCGCGCCCCGGCAGCTCCGTCACCACGCCTCGCGCCCACGCCCGATCCGATGCGTTTGTGCGGTACTTTTCTACATTTACTGCGTATACCATGCCTGCGAAATAACAGAAAAATCACGAAAAATATCACATGAAAATGTAAAACGGTTTTGTTCACATGATAGTCGATTAAAAGAAACAAAATAGCCTGTTGCAATACTGTGTATAGTTATGTTACAACGTTTATTTGTATAATAAGTATTCATTCTCATGTTTACATCTAAATACTTTTTTGGTCTTTACCTATTTCTGGCAAATAAACAGTTCCAGCGCTGGATGCCAAACTATACTCTTCTTCTAAATCATCGGAAAGTTTTTCGTAAACGCCTTGAAGATGATGCTGAAACAGGTATTTTCGACATAAAATTGGTAATTATCCTCTTTCAACATTGTATATGTATAATAATAAAAAAATCACATACTTTTCTGACATAAAATTTATCAGGGCTGACGACATGTGTTATGTATACCATTTCTGTAGAGTCACTTTTAAAGTCGTTGTGATTCATGTATAGTTTAGGTTTCTCCTTCACCCCTACTATTGCTGGATACTGTAACAAATATTAAAAATGAAAAATTGATTCCAAAAAATCATTTACCAGGGCCTGCACATTCGTGCCCGGTTGATGGCAATAAGCTCCCTATTACATAGAACATAAAACACCCGCATAATGTGGGTGTACATTAACACACAGTTTATTAGTAAAAACCATTGATTTGTTTACGAATCCATTAAAAATAATTACCGGTAACTTTGGGTGCGGCATCTTTGCTCGTTCATGGAACACCAACGCGTGAGCAAGACTGATGCCGTTCTCAAAAGTGGTGACGTCACAATCTAGTTTAAAATCCACGTTCGATATAGGGATCATACGGCGGATATGAAACACTGCTTGTTTGCTGAAAAATATTTAAAACTCAAGTTTGAACTTTTATTGCATTCATGTATATGTATTTAGGTGGTCATTGTAGATAATCGTATATGAAATCCGGTAAGGGCACTGCAACATATGAATATATTGAATAACATATTTTTTTAAGTTAGTAAACATAAACATAATTAATTATTAGTGTAGTAAGGGGAAAACATGTTGGCTTCTTATACATACAACAAATATTACACATGAAGATAAAACTTAACGAATTTTATTTTCAAGTGGAAAGTATTGTATTTAAGGTGGAAGCTTCACGGTAGCCCGCGAAATTCAAATTTTCGTACGTTTTTTGCCGGTCATTGTCAGACTGAACATTAAACAAAATATGATTTGCGCCTGTAATAGGTATTTAGTTACAGAATTATAATCATTTAAATCAATAAAACAGCCCTCAAAGTGCATATTGTCTGCATTGATTGTCTATTTCAAAGTCAATCAATGCAGTTATATGCACTTTTTGTTTTGTTTAATGTTCAGTCTGACAATGACCGGCAAATTGCAAAAAACGTACGAAAATTTGAATTTCGCGGGCTACCGTGAAGCTTCCACCTTAAGTAGAAGTTTAGATCGTATAACAAATAAAAGAGTTTAGGTACTTGTTAGCTGAAACTAAACATTTAAAACATATAGGCAGGTTCAGATCCAATTGCCTTTTTTAATTCATTATATAGTATAGTTAGTAATAACCTAATAGCACATTTATCATTTTCATTATATTATTTTTCGATATTTCATTACTTGGGTCTGTTGAAAACCGAAGTGTAAGGCTTTTTAGATTTATAACGTTATCACACACCACACAGAAGAATTCCCATGAGGTGAACAATAACTGACATATAAAATACATGTGTTATAATTTTAGCTTACTTGTCTATTATATTTTGAATGAGGAACGCGTCGTCGCTGGTCCAAGTGCCCGTTATTGGCACACAATTAGCCAAGGAACAATGAATAGCAAGCGGATAAGGACATGGCACTTTTGATGGAGGTAGAAGACGTAACCTACAACAGATTTAATAATATAACTTAATCCAACTGTAATAAATTTAACTAAAAGTGATAACATGATAATTTATTATTGATATCATCATATTAAAATTAACATTACTTACCGATCAATAGAGACAAACTCAATGCTTCCAAAATCAAAACAGAAAACTTGAATTATGGGATGATTATTGTCTTTTCTGTTAATATCGATGACGCGGCATCTTTGCCACATATTATCGGCTTTATTGTAAGCCAAATACGTTTTATCTGCACAAGAAATGGTGCATTATTAGAATAAAAGTATTACAATGTAAACTGTTATAGTTAATCCACATTAGCGGCGTTTATATCTAAATTAAGTTTTTATTTACACCTATCCATAACGAGAACATAAACATCATTGTTTAAACTACTAAGGAAAACTAAATATTTAAAGTAATGACTTAGCGAAAGGTGAGAACTATGTATAACAAAATACTTACCAGGGCTGATATGATTTATAGAAGGTTTAGCAAAAGATACAGCGTTACGATACTCTCGTAGCATATCCTTTACAAGTCCTTGAAAACATGCTCTTTGAACAAAGAAGTTATGCGGATCGACAATATGTGAAATGTAGATCAACTCTTGTGAACCTAAAATTAAATTGTATTGTTAGTATTCTAAAACCCTTAATTTGCATATTGTTTGTCTTATTTGCCATACCTTCATGAAGTGGCTGTGGATGTTGGCGTTCTGCATACGGTGAGACAGATTGGACAGTAGTCTGCTGCTGATAGTTGTTATCTAAAATAATATTACATTACAATAATTGGGGCATTCAATTATTGGGTAGGCAATAAATATATTATACCAAGTAGTTTGTATTTTTTAAATACTTACTCTGCGTAATATAGCTCTTAAAAGAGCTCTCACTGCTATTAGAATTTATTGAGGATATAGATCCACTCTTGCTACGATACTTAGGAGCCTTTTGATATACAGCTGGTGCTTTATGATCTTCTTTATCCACTTTAGTTTTTTTGGACTGCCGTGCGTCTTTTATTGTAACGAAAAGATTACATTAGTATCTTAACAATTTTATGCATGATATTTTTGCATCATTTCCTTGCTTCATATAAAAATTACGATTCAATCAAATAACAAAAAAACTTAAATAGGTCCATATACCTTTAGGAAGCTCTGGGGGGTAGACAGGAGCATTCGGAGCTGGTGGTATTTCCACATCATCACCAAGTTCCGATTCAGAGTAGAGTTTGTATACAGACTTTACATTACCCTCCAAATGCATAAAGTCACTTATCAATGAACATAGATCTTCATTTACTGTAACCCTGTTGTAAATAAAGAGGCATTATTATTGGAATTTTCAGATGTTATTAATATTCTCTGCCATCAGGAAAATGGAATCTCTAAGTAAAGGTCGAAACAAAGAAAAAAATCTTTTTAGTAATAAAATAGGCGAAATACTGGATTGCAGATATGTTTAAACTAAATACGTGATTAATATATATTCCTGCATATCTAACACGCAAAGAATAATAAAATGAAGAAAGAAATAAGAGAATAAAATATTTTTTATAGGGTTGTGGTTAGTTCAAGCAGGATATCAAAATACTCCCTTTTTAAATTGATGCAGAATTCATATTAACTCAAATTCTTCCAACAGCCTTAGTTAATGCTATATTAAACGAAGTTTATATAGTTTGAATTAGACTTACTTTAGAGATTCCTTGCTGGCTTCTTTTTTATTGAGATACCAGGCTGACTCTACAACTTGCTTAGCTTCCTCATAAAGGGCTGGTAAATTAATCTACAAGAATTGCAGAAATATGTGTGAAATATGTCTTTGTAACGTAAGGTGCATTTATTTTTGGAGACCCAATAAAAAGAATAAATAAATAAACAAGATAAAATATTTGTAGTATCTCACCTGTTTAAGTGCTTTAGCATCTGAAGCAGCTGTTATCATTTGTGAGATATTCTTAGCTTTTTTTAAAGAATTAGCAACTTCAGATTTAGCTTTTTGAAGAGAGTTTTTTTCAGACTGTTTGAGATATGAGATTATATTTACTATTTCATCCTTATGTTTCTGAACGATAGAGCACAGTTTAGAAAAGTGTTGATCAACATTTGCTATTATTTTTGAAAGCTCTTTGGCTGATCCAGTGTCATTTTCATAGTTTTGAAGCAAATATCCAATATCCTGTACAATAATATAAGAATACATGATAGCAAATTTTTATGTTTAAATTGAATGTACCTATTTACAAAATTAAGGTCGACATACAACTGCAGTTTTTGTGAGCCTTCGGAATGTTTCATCTACTTTTGGAGATATTTCAATCAATTCTTCCAAAAACTCTTCGTTCTGCAAAAAAAAGTTACACTTCAAAGTAAGAGTATTTATGATTTGTAATGTACATAATCAGTGGCTAAATTCAGAACAGTAGAATTTGCAATTTTTAGGTGAATTACTATTAATATTTTTGAACATTACAAAATCTCCTTAATTATAATAATTTAAATACTTACTACTTCCTGTAAAGAAACAACATCATGGTTCTTGCATGATTTTTCCCCACCCACCATCATGCAATCCATACATATAGACTTTTTACAGTCTTTACAATAGTAATCCAATGTTTTTTCAATATGAACTTTGCAATTATTTGGTTTCAGCATTGCTGTCTCTAAAAAGGGGAAAAAATGCATAGCACCATTATTTTAAAACAGTTATTTTAATAAAATGGTTGTGATCATCATACCTATAGCCTGTAGAATATGATTCTTGAAAATAACAAAGTTCTTATGTGTTTTATTAAAACATATGTCACACAAAATGGTAACACATTGTTTACACATTTTAGAAGTAACCGCATTACACTCCAAACAATTTCCTATAATAAAAAATATTTAGGTTAATAATTAAAATATATAACTGATATGTTTCTTTAAATCTATGATCATGCAATTTACCTTGAGTAGGATCACTTTTTAGCAACTCTTGAAGATTGATGAAATTATCGTCTTCAGTTTTCTTTTGAGGTTCTTTTGCCTAAAAAATTCAATTTCATTTGAAAAACAAATAAAACTAATTTCAGTTCAGACAAATAACTTTTTAACTTAAAACACAAAATATTCTAAGACAAATATATTATGTTACCTTCATTAGAGTCAGAGTCAGTTCACCAAGCATATGAACATTTACAGGAAACTTTTGGTGCAACTTTGACTTATTTTGAATTAACTCCATAGAATCAGTAGTTTTAACATCTGCATCTCGGAAGCAAACTTTGCACTCAATTGGCTCCAGGCATTTTATTATATTAAAAATGCAATTCTCGCACATGGAATGTCCGCATGGTAGAAATAATGGTAAATTGCCTTTTAATATTGATGATGAAACTGAAAGCATTAAAAATATTGTCTAAGATTGTGATTAAATAATCCATTAACGCCTAATGCCTATCGATGCTTTTGGCTTTCTGTAATATTTTGCAGTTTGATGATGAAGGTTTGAAGTATATGCCTATAATACTGATAACATAGCTTTTAGTATAAGTGAAATCATTTTTAACATTAGTTAAGTAGGTGGTTATTGTGTTTATCCACTATCCAAAAACATAAAAAACCGGCCAAGTGCAAGTAGGACTCCCGCACAAAGAGTTCCATACAAAATTAGGCAAAAAACATAGTTTTTTTATAGATTAAATATTTATTTTATTTTGTTTTAAGTAAAAAAAGTTTTGGTGGGTAGTTTTATTATTGTCTGTTTAAGTAATTTTGTTTTATATTGTTACAATATTTAGTATTTATAAAATCCAGTATTTAGAGTTTTAATCTAGTAGCTATACGATTATTTGACCCTATAAAATTAAAACAGTTTCTACACTTCACATCCGATAATGCTGAATTTGCGATTGAAATGGGCATTGGTTGATCATAGTTGCTAAGCCTTTACAGAACTGTGTGCCGGAGAATAGACTGGTCAGAGTGTCGTCTTAGGGGACATTGTGACGGCCAATCTAGCAATTTATTTTACAAAGCGCAAAAATATCTTACATTGGAGAGAATATAGCTGACTGCAATTAGGACAAAATTTCTTCATGTCGTCGTCCATTGTCTGCAGTAGACCGGACGGCCGATATTTCTGATGTCTCTGATGAAACAATAGTATCGTAACTCAAAATAATATTGAAAATAATGAATTAACTAAAATAAGTATCACTTAATGATAATGTAACGTCGCAATGTTTGAAAAATGAGAAATTCAGAAACAAATTAACTTCGCACCATAGACACGCCTAAATAGACAGATGCACAAAGTCACAAACAATAAACAGAATCCGGTCAATGTTGCGCCATCGAAATTTTCTTCTCCGAAACGAATAAATCGGTACGATAGGATTCGATTCATGCAATGCGTACTATTAGAGAAATACTTAGCTAAACTGAAATTTTATTAAGTATTTTAAAACTTCAAAATGTAGTTATTGTAACAGGTAATCTATAAATAATCGTTTTTGTATATTTAAGCTTGGAGGTACGTTTTAAAATAAAATATAAGTACAAAAATATTTTTTGAAACAAGCTTTGACTTTGAACAGTACTATAGAGTAAGTAATATTTTTTAATGAAATATTGTTTAAAGTTTGAGGCATAGAAGTATAGTGAGTACCTATCTTACCTGTAACTAATAGTGTCTCCAGCTTTTAGTTTTGGTCTATATTTTAATACAATTACCATTAGGGTTAAAGGTTTTTACTAAAAATCCTATCTTTGCGTTACAAGAGCTGAGTATGAATATTTATTATTTTTAATTTTAATAAAGTATGTAACTACTTGCCATTGACTGACATACTAAACAGTTCTAGAAACCAAATCAATACCAAATAATTATTATCGATGACATGCGAGGTGGTATATCGATTAAGCGTATTTAATATGACGACACGTCCTTATAACGCAGTATTTCCGCTCCTCATTTAACAAATAAAAATAGTCAACTAATTGTGTTACCCGCTCCTCTTGTGGCTGATTATATAAAATGTCCCTTAAGTAATGGATATAAACTTAGAGGACAAATATCAGAGCACTTCATAGAGTGGCATCATGTGCAGAGCACCTCACATCATGGTGTTATGGGCAGTGGCGTTGGCTACAAGTCCGATGGGCCAAAAACAAACTCGCACTCCTAAAGTTTTAGGTTTTATAACATACAACACTTTTAAAAGATGAAGCTTGTCGGGAATTTTCCTGTATTTTTTTTAAGAGTTGCCATGACCAAAGTCTTGTAGCAACCTGTTTTCATTTAGATTCTGATGGTAGGATATTTTTAACCGACTTCAAAAAGGAGGAGGTTCTCAATTAGTCGGAATCTTTTTTTTTTTATGTATGTTCACGAATTACTTAAAAACGCCTGGACCGATTATAATTCTTTTTTTGTTTAAAAGGGTAGACTTCACAGATGGTCCCATTGTGACCACATTAGGATCTGATGATGGAATCCCAGGGAAATCGAGGGCAACCCTCAAATTTTATAGGCAATTATCACGTTTTTAATATATTTACTAAAATTGTTTGAGTATTTGCGTCTGGTAATCATCATTTGATGTTGATGAGCTGATGGTGGAAGGTTGAACTCCTCAACAGTTAAGAGTTAAAAGAAAAATCTTTTATGATTTTAAGTATATATGGATCAATAGTCGTATTCTTTCAGGCTATTAGATTGACCTGATATGAAAAGTTTAATAGGTATATAATATACACAACACTAAAAAGAAAAAAATAAATTAACTTTAAAAAAAAAGTAAAACAAACTTCAAAAACTAAAAAGCAAGGTATGAAGTCGGTGCTGATGATGTGGTGGTTTTAACCACCCCGCTCAAGGTCACTCGCGGCCAGTGTACTTACTATTACGTTTGACTTGGCACTGACTTCATACCTTTAAAATTAAAAAAAAGGTAAAACTGTATAAAGTTATTTTTTGCTTTTTAGTTTTTGAAGTTGTTTTTACTTTTTTTTTATTTACTATATGTATAGTTCAATAAGAAGGTAGCTAGGTTTTGGGGTCCTTCCGAAATTGGAGACTCCGGGGCACTGCCCGACCTAGCCCTTCACTGGTTACGCGCGGCACCCTTGGCTAGGGACAACGCGGACGGGCTAGGGGTCGACGCCCGGAAGTCAATAGTCCATTGGGCTGCCCTAGTACCATTAGGATCATAATTTAATACGCAAAACTAAACCTGATTTTATTAAGAGTTTTTAATTTTTTATAAACATTGTTATTATAAACAGGAATTACTATTCTGTAGTGGCCGGTTGTTTAGACAAAGTCCGCGTTAACTCATTATATAGTCAATAAGTAATTTTCGTTTGACGACGTAAGAAATACTTTATTTAAAAAAAATTAACTTTTTTAACTTCAAGAAGGGTTTACCTTGAAACGGTCGAAACCCAGGACTTTAGCTCTTAGGCTTCGCCCAGGTACAATATTTAATAGCCGGCACTGCGCCTGGCGGGTTCCGGTGCCAGTGAACGAACCTGAACCAGCCGCGGAGACCAAGCCGGATTTACGCTGTGAATTTACTGGTTGCGTTTTTTTTAAATATTATTATTTCAACTCACCACAAGTTTACCAAAAGTTAACCAAAAATTCAGTTTCATGGCGACTTTGTTTATACGTTAAGTAGGCAACTTAGGGCGCCTTCACACTAGCGTATGTCCAGCGTTGGCGTTCGATGAACGTATGTAAACAACTAATCGGTATTATCATTAACAAAATGGATTCCGACGAGGAAAGTAGGAAACTCAATTGGATTTGATAATAATAATAAATTAATTATTATTGTTAATACTGGCAACGTTGTAAGATATAATTACCTAGATATTAGCTGAATCGTTTTGAAATGATGTAAGCCAGATTGGCATATGTGTATTATATGGAAATGAAGTATAAAGTACGTATTTTATTTATTAGCTGGACTAGAGATTTCTAACACATATCATCATATCAACCGTTAGACGACCACTGCTGGACAAAGGATCGCCACGACGACCGGTCCTGCGCCACCCGAATCGAGCGGATGTGTATTCCCTACCTTTTATTACTTGAAATTCGCACATTGATACAAGTAGTGCAACACTACAAAAAAAAACCGTACCTACATATACTTTCAATTCATATGAATTTTCAATTTAGTGTAAACTGTTGTTTTGTAATTACAAACAGACACTCCAATTTTATTCATTTGTATAGATAATTTTCATGAGTTTAAAGGACTGTATTTTATTGCTATAAGTGAAAAAAAAAAATTCACGCATATTCCCTATTTTATAAGGTTTAGTTGATATTACGTGTTTCATTATTTTAACATATTAGTTTCTGTCTTTCTAATATATTTTTATAATTATATGAGTAGAAATCAATTTAACAGGAAATACCAGGGCAATCTAGTAATTGAGAATTCAACTAGTAAAAATTCCACTCAACTGGATTTTATGCTTGACTATACATGACGCCGCCCGCGACAACGCGACGCGTACATTTATCGAACGCTTACGCTGGACCAACGCCAGTGTGAAGGCGCCCTTACACTTATTTAACATGTAAAGTGGCATCCCTCTCTCTAGCCTTTGAGATAAATAATATATAGGTGGTTAGCATATTTAATGAATGGGACTATAAAGATACCTAATAACTTTTCATTTGCGTGACGTGAACATGTTTTTTATTTTTTTAAATCATAATTATTATAATAATATGATTTTGGCGCCACCTGAAACCGCCACCCGGAACTTGTGCCCTGGTTTGTTCCTACACTTCGTGATCTACTATGGTTATTGATTACTTAGGTAAGTTTTAGGCTACGTTTTCTAGTCGCCAATGATTGCACATGAGGTGAATTATTTTCAAGCCCTGCCTGGAAGTGCGTTCGGGACTTATAGTCTCGCATTATAGCGCCTGCGCCACTGTTTAATAGCTGACTCGCGAATATTCCTTTTACTACTGTCGTCTGTCGACGATCCGATTTATCCAGCGGTAGTTAACGGTGCTTCGGGTCCCGGGTTCGAATCCCGGTACGGAAAATGGTTTGTGTGTTGAGCATAAACATTTGTATCCGAGCCATGGATATATCTATGTAATTAAAAAATATACCTAAAGAATCAGAAGACCGAAGTGTAACAGCAATAGTTGTGTTTCTGCGAGTGAGTAAAGTTACCAGAGCTCGTAAGGGGAGTGACTATTCTGCCAGTATGGGAATTCCGTATGCTGTCAGTTTAATAACTTCCCTTATTTTAAGAAATCTAAACGCTTCCTGGATGCGTGTGGCGCATGACCGGTCGTCGTGGCGATCTTAGGTCCAGCATTGGACGTCTAACGGTTGATGTGGTGGTGGTGGTGGTGAAACGCTTCCTAGAGGGTCTGCAACGCGCGAGCGACACCTCCGGTATTACAAATGTCTATAGGCTAAGATAACCGCTTACCTTCAGGCGGGACGTAAGCTTGTTTTCCATTCTGGATGTATTAAAAAAAACATATTTAAACTTTATGTGTGTATTATGTGTTTTATATTATGTATATTATGCTTTTATACTCGGATCATTTTAATACCATACGATTCATCTCTATTTCGATCATCGTATTTCAGTATGTTAATATTGTCCATATTGACCTTCATATTCATCATTAGAATAAGTTGGATGTATTTTTATCTACTACTATACAGATTTGAAAGGATTTACCGCTGTTTGGTTTTAGAATATTATCATGGTGTCGTGATATAGCTGCTGAGGAAGTTTAGAGGTCAAGCTTCGACTCTGTGAGTATCTTCATGTTAAGAGCGTTGCATGAACATTGTGCGCTCGGCTGCCTTCGAAAGCGCACGTTCAATCGTATCGCTAGGCAAGAAAAATAAACCTGTATCACATAAACTCGCGTCCGACGCGGTTATTAATCAACCACGAGCGCCATAAGCCGTATTACGAAATTCGTCAATCCTTTTTTTGAGACCTTCAATCTACTTCAATGCCGACTGAAGTCTTTTCGATTGTGACACGGCTGAGTTAAACATGCGTTTACATACGTTTTGGTGATTGAATTTGTAATAACGATTGTTTTAACACTTACGATGTGTGGAAGGAAGATTTTTGTATTATTCTCTTCGGTGCTACTGTCACTATTTGTGATAACTGGTAAGTCACCGTTTTGTGATAGTAATAGTAATAATAGTTAAATAGATTTTAATTTACAAAATAATACTGTAATACTACTATTTTGAATGCGTTGCTGAGTTGCTCAGTTGTTTACTCTTTTTTAGTGAATACATAAACACATAAGACGGTCAACAAATGTAAATACTTAAGTACCTATATATCAGTAAAATACTTAGATTATTGTAAATCGAGCAGCTCATATTGATATATTTCCCGAGAGGATTCAGACATCGAGATAGATAAATCACGCCAAATTTCTCCATTTACCGAAAAAAAAAATCTGCATAAAAATAGTATAACTCTGTGGTAAATTGGTAATAGACCTGATGCCTCGTGTCCAGGAGTCGCACTAGCGTTTATTATATGTTTAATAATATTTAAATATCGAGAGTTTGTGTTTTTAATGAGCTATATTCTCCGTTTATGAAATAGTTTCCTAAGATGGATAGATTAATTAATAAAGCTTTGATATATTGTTTTATTTTCAGGAGGGTCCGAAGGGGGTAGCCGTGTGAAGCGGGTTCGTAATGATAACATAGCAGTGTCCCGTGAGCCTGCCCAAGCTTTAGACGCTCCGGAACCTGAGCCTGATACCGCTCCTGCTCCGCCAGCATTCCTCAGTCCTTCTGTCAAAGAATACCTTGAACTGGGCATGGCTATACCTGGTAAGTGAACGTTTTTAAAAAGTTAATGGTTATCTAATTAATTTTAGTTTACCACAGAAAACTTACAGGCGTTCTTATCATTGAAATTCTACTTTATTTACAAGGCTTCTAGAACAAAAACATAGAGTTGTGCGAAAAATAAGTCAGAAGACAAATAGGGTTGATAGAGAACGCAATGTCATAGATGCGGAAAGTGTGGAAAGATCATTGCATTGACATCGTGATACGAAAATCGAAAGTTAGGCTATTTAAGATTAAAGTGTTTATTAAGGTGTATTTAAGATTAAGTGGCGGCGACCCTATCGCTCATGCAAACGTAATAAATAATGGAATAAATGCTACGGTTGACATATTTGTAGTTATTCCATTACTAGTTTTATGACCACATCTTTGTCTGGAATAAAATAGAAAAAGTCCAGAATTAACATGATATTACAAGGGCCCTTGAATTTTAAAACCGATCAAGTAGATAATAATCACAAAGAATTTCAAGATTTAGATTAATTATATTTTGTATTGAACAAAAAGAATATTTTACCTCAAGTTACCTTTACCATTTTTCAATTTTAAAGATAATTACGTTTGGCCCTAGTCTTCATCGATAAAACCACGTAAGGGTGGTGAAGGCAGTGATTTAAATGTTTTCAGGCCTTGGAATTCTAGTGGTCAGGGTGTGTATAGTATCCTACCACTTACATCTAGCTACATATTGCGTTGGTTCCAATGTGCTCTTACTTACCTTAAACATATAACAATAATAACATGTTGTATAATATTTTTTTAGGAATTCAGTGGCTTATTATTGGTTATATATTGTGCACGCTACTGCTCATAGTGTAGAAAAATTACCACGAGACATATCAATCGTGTGACCTATTAGAGAACTTAATAAGCTTGAGATTATCTCTTATGATTCATGTGTAGGTACTGTCATTTACTACTTACTTTACTAGGTACTGACAGGTCTTAACAAAATTACACGATTAAGTTCATAAATTACTTGCAATCTTCGTCAAAATCCGTCATCAGCTTTTTTGCGGTTGGTGTCTCGTTATTAAACTGAAAATTACCGCAAAAGAGGTCGAACATACCTATATAAACATTTAATTGTGATTATGGTTTGATATTGAATGCTTATTGCAACTTTTTCTGATAATGATTTGCGACCGGCCGCCTTAGTATGAAATGATGGTCATCAAAAGTCTTCAATGACATATTGACATTTCGTTATTGACAGGTTGCGATATTTTGCTCAAACACCTTCCAATATGTAGACGATTTTTCAAAAGATTCTGTCCATCATTTTCAGTAATTTCAATACTAGGTGCCGTCCACGGTTTTGCCCGCATGGTATACCTATATGCAGACAAAAAGTACCCTATGTGTTAATCAAGGTAATATGCTGTATGTAGGTATGCTAAATCTCATGCAAATCTGTTAAGCGGTTATTGTGTGAAAGAGTAACAAACATCCATACAAACTTTAATAACTTTATAATATTAGTAGGATAAAACTAGTTGTGACAAATCAAAAGTTTATTATTTATTCGATTGAAATAAAATATCAGATTTTACACTAGAATAGCCATATAATAATACAATATATATAATATACTGTTATGCTATACTTAGTCCATGCAACAGACAGAAAAACACATTACAGACGTACTGTTTTGCTCTGCAAAGCTATATTTTTTATTATTCTTCTTTCGGATGAGTACATATTGACATTTCGATAGTATAATTAATACATAATCATTTTAAATGTTTTTAATATAGACATAATATTAGTACGAGTACAAAGGTAGGATCTAGTCGTATTTTCGGCCTCGACATTTGTAAAGTTTATTGACATGTTCGCGAATCTTGAAATTGAATTTATTTATTTAATTTAGGTTGTTGATGAGATAATATTTTTTTTTCAAATTTGAAGTTCAAGATTTTTGGTCTCACGAAATAATTAGTGCATAATTAATGCAGATTCGGTACCTACTCTAAATATTAGCTAGATAGGTAGTGTAAGTTTCTTTATTACTTGCCTTGTAGCATTTATTGAATTAAATATACTTTTGATATTCCTATATTGGGTGTTATATAGTTGTAATTAATATAGGTATTGCTAATTAAGCCGCAGGGGCATATCATACTTCTTATTATAAAACTGTCACAATTTTTAAAAGTGCGTAAAAGAGATAATCTGATTTTGAGAACCTAGGTTCTAAATGTCATGACTTACGAGTTAATCAAACACTTGTATAAATAAATATCTCTAATATCAACCTACATATGGGATATGACATCCTAATTCACTTTTACTGAAACGGTTGTGAGTCGTGACTAGTTGACCCTCGCCAATAGTGCATCTTTAGTTTCAAGCACAAGCGATCTAGTAAGGCGTATCGCAAGATTATTTAGATCGCATTATTTCGCATCGTAAAGATATTGATGAACGAAGTACGCATTGTTTTAGAGGGTCTACACTTTTGTTGATATACATACGTTTAAATAGAATTATTAAGTATTTGAGAGCATAACACTTTTTCTCATTAGATACTGTTTCGATAAAATACCTAATCTCCTCTTTACTGTTAGTAAAATGTCTTTTGTTATTAAGATTAAATGTTTCTTAGCGAATTATTGTTCTTACCTACGATTAATAGTCGCCAATTCAAACCCTTAAAAAAATATTAACTTTACGTTTATATTTTACTGATTTCTGATAATAAGTACCTACATAAAAATAAATCTGCTTTGTACTGTAAGGTACACTATACGGCTGACTGTGACCATGGATAGTTTAAAGGATCCGTAACGTCAGGATTAAAAAACTGTCAACGCTTATACCGTAAAAGTAGTTTCATCATCAATAAATCAAAAGACCTTAAACATGGTCTAACAGATGTGTCTACGATATGATTTAATCTTAGGAAGATCTACTCTGTCAAAGGTTAAATTACCTACGGTCTTCTCTCTAGGAAAACCTTAGTTAATGTGATTTAAATTTAAAAAGATCTAATTTAAAAAAAAATTTAAGAAGTAGGTAGGTACTTAATCAGTTTCAAAAAAGTTTTTATTCTACTTTATACGACAGTTTTGGGTGGTCGGTGTAGGTACATCTACTGTTATTAATCTAAAATCTAATCTTAGTTATTTAGTTTAGACTAAAGGATCTGAGACATCATCAAACAAATCGAGGTTATTTTGGTACGATGACTCATATTTTTAAAATGCCGACAATATTTTTATATACATTTCGTGATCAGGATCTTGGGTAGAGTTTTAGATTTATATCTTAATTGAACTCGTCTTACTATTCTGCGTAGTTAATACAATTCTGCGATATTGGAGGACACTCCAAACCCAATAAATATACTTATGATAACATTATAATATGGTTTAAGTACCGAAATAAATGATTGTTATTATTACTTGATCTATATTAAATTTTACAATGGATTGGCTAACAACATCATTCATTCATTGAACTCATGTTTCATTAAGCAATATTTTTGTTTTGATTAATCGATAATAACATAATTGCTTTATAATAATTACTAGTAAATATAATTCGTTACATGCATTATGAAATGCAAGCAGTGATTAGGTATGAACATCTGTGTGGCCTTCAATATTATTTATTCCAGTAAGTGAGCACATCTAAATTCTAATGGGAGATCGTGCTAATGTTTTGTTTTATTGCTACATCCCCTGTAATAAGCCATACTATCCACAGTTCCATAATAATATTATAAATGCGAAAGTGTGTCTGTGTGAGTTTCAGTTTAAGCGTGAAAAGGTACTTGTAACAGATCATACAGACATCTGTTACCTTTTCACGCTTTAAACTCTGCACCGATTTAGATAAAAAATCGTATGGACATAGTTTGAGTACCGGAAAAATCCATAGTATGGTTTCCATCTCGATAATCATCCCTTATGGGATATAGTGTAATAGTGTGAAGTTTGTATGGGAAATCAATAACATCTTAAAAATACTATACCTACATTTTTTATAAATAAACGTTTCGTAAGAAATAAACAAGCAGTATGGATAAAAAATTAGATACCAAAATTACTAATTATACGCAGATTCGTCTGCGTAGAGTTAGTTAGTCGAGAGCAAAAGCTAGTATTATATATAATATTCTTAATTATTAAATATTCATAGTTTCTATTAATTGACTGTGTAAAATTTATTGCTATCAATTGTGTTTCTGAGTGATAGGTATATATGTAGGTAACTAACTCAAATCGATTCAGTTAAATCCTGCCGCGGCTCTTCGTATTGCATTGCAGCATAGACAAACGTCGAGCCAGCCGCATGCTTACCTAAATACGTAATTAGGTGCTCGCACTGGCATGAAATATTAATTGTTACCTCATAATAATTCTTTGCTTACTAATCGATGGACGTTCACATGATTTATTAATAAATTATAATTACACACAATCCGAATTAAGTGCAAACATAACTAGGTATATTTTTGTTCATTGATTGTAACTAAAAATATAAATGTTTACCTATTACATTATATTACCATACTATTACTACCTACCTATCTTGTACGAAAGAATATTTTTTTAATTTATTAGGTAATACAATTACGTATTAAGTTGAAAAGGAATTAATTTGACAGCGAAGGCCTTAAGAACTTAACTATAGCAACGTGCGTCGCGTAGCCTTGCTCTCTTGAAATTTTGACTAACCTACTCTTACGCTATATACTTTTAGCTCTTAATTATGCTAACAATCACATACACATATACAGTGGTACTGTGGTATGAACGAGGTCGTCATCATAGCGCACGGCTTTGGGCAACGCACTCGGTGTAAGTCGGGCAATTACGTCATTCATTAACATGCGCCATGAAAGAACGATGAAAGCTTGTATTCAATAACAGTCATTATAAAAGCAATAACATACACATCAGCAATCTTAAATTCTTTGCGAGTAATGCATTAGATGAGTTTCTACTTCGTTATGTATGGTTCCACAAATGGATATACAAGCTGGCATTTTGATTGCATGGGTCATGTAGTTTTGACTTGCATTTTCTGCTTTGAATTATGTTTGGAAAGCACAGAATCATGGTCTGTAATTATTTCTTTATTATTTATCAACTAGAGTTGAAAACATATTGATGCTAATATCCATACTTAATAATGTTATAAATGCGTAAGTGTGTCTGTCTGTTACGTCTTCACGCTTTTACGCAGACGAAGTCGCGGGCAAAAGCTGATATATAATAATGTGTAACAGCCATTTGTTAATAGGTGTAGGTAGACAATATTTTAACGAAAATATAGGCCATATTTTTAGGTAGGAAACTAAGGATTTCAGGCAAATTACAATATTAAGTAGGTATATTGGTGCTGTAGCGGAGGAATCACCGTTTCTGCGTTACCTACAAATTGTATGACATTTCCACAACCAAGGAGACCCCTATAAGAACAAGATGTGGAGAGACGAACGCATATGTTGCGGTCGCAGTTTGTACACGAGAAAGACAAGTGACTGATGTAGAACTTTCTATTTCTGTAATCTTTAACGTGGTATTTCAGAAACTGCGTATATCTCGAATATTATTTTGTAGTGAACATTTTTGTATACTCATGGTGGACGCTATTGGAGAATTTATTTCTGATGTGCAACTAATTTGAAATAATTATCTTAACAGTAAAATGCAATTTGGGTTAGTAAGATGATACTCGGAAATTGACGACAGTAATCAAGAAACACCAGTAAAACAAACAGCATTG
Organism: Craniophora ligustri; assembly: GCA_905163465.1. Classification (NCBI taxonomy): domain Eukaryota; kingdom Metazoa; phylum Arthropoda; class Insecta; order Lepidoptera; family Noctuidae; genus Craniophora; species Craniophora ligustri. The sequence continues at coordinate 6,589,910 of LR990965.1, read as the reverse complement.
CGAACGTCCTTTTAGTAAATAAACCTAGGTCTATATTGAAAATGCTTCGTGCAACTACATTTGCGTGCATCGCAATTGGCAAATCAGTCTTTATATTGACAGCTTACGCGTAGCTATAGTTACCTACCTACTATTATACTACGTTACGGTGAGTAAAATATGTACTATGTATACATACCCTACTATTGACGCCGTCATGAGAAATGAGGCTCATTGTTATAATTTATACGCACAATAATAAAATAACATATTATAAAATATATATTTTTAAAATATGTTGTATACTGCTATAAAATTGTAACATACCTTTGCAGTTGAATTGTATGGGAGAATGTTTTTTTTCCAACTGTAAAGGTAAAGTTCTATTTGGAGTATTTTCTTTGGGAAGACGGGTTTTCCCCCCACTATCATTTGGAAAAATGGTGTTTAAACTCTACATTTTGGTAAGAGTTGTCCTAGATTTGGGATTAATAATATAATAATAAACATATAGGTACATATAAAACAAGCAACACACCCAGACCTTGGAGAGATGGACGGCCAGATTAATTTTAGATGTTGAAATATTTTTTCCCGCTTAGTAGCGTTGCAAGTCCCACTGTTTGCAAAGCAACCGTGCATGACTTTCGATTGAAGCGTTCATTTTTACTTAGCGACTGTACGGTGACTGCCAAACACGTAATTGCATGTAGTCGTACTTTTGTAATATGTGTGTATATGAATATTTATTGCGAATATAAAAAATATAATTACTAGTAACTAACAAATAGGAGAAAAAATTAAGAAATAAGATCTTGTATAGGTAATGTAAGAGAGCGAACCAGACTAGAGGGATAAGGTAAAAAGTTGAGTTTCTTACTCTCTTGAATAAATGATGTCAATTATTTAGTACTGCTGTCTCTGCCCTGTAAACGATCTAGAATTACTTATTTTTACTGTTTATACTTATATATGTAAGTAGTAAAATACAACTAGATAGATACAGAAGGATAGTAGTTTTAAGCTAGTTTACATAATCCACCAACAATCATTTTAGATATACTGTGTAATTGATTAAATTCGCTGATTGCCTGAAGTGAGCTCCGAATGCTTAGATTGTGGCCGTTTGAGCAAATCGCCCTGACATTCTGTACGTGGTCTGAGGTCGACATGAAGGCAGTCATGTGTGTGCACAACACTAATCTGTTATACATCCATCAGCACGTCTATTCAACTTAATCGCTTAAAATAAGGCTCGTTATCACTATGAATACAGACTCTTTGCAATTATTGCTTTAAATAAAAATAAATGCATTCAACCTCCATTTTGAACATACATGAACAGCCTTTATCGTAAATCATATAGTCTTGCTTTTATTTTGGATCCACACCTGCAATTTTATGAAAAAACCTATGTTTTAAATTAGCTAGTAAACTGGTTTTCTGTCCTGCTAGACAACCATAGCAATTAACACAAACAAAACACAACTTGCATCCAATAACACAATTTGGTAAAATATAAAAAGGATAATTAATGATATAGATTCGGCGATAATAACACATTTAGTCATTTATTCTAGGCACTTGAGGTTATTATAAACTTAGTCACACCCTGCTTGGTAAATTCCACTATATATAATAACACGTTTAAATAAAAGAGAAACGTTATGGCACTTAAGAAACTCACTAAAAACAAATTTTGATTGCACATATAAATTTAATTGTATCTAAACATTTGCATATTCCGATTAGGTAATTGCCGAATGCACCTATCTGTTCTATAATAATTTAATGTATCATTTAAAGTACCGAAGGAATATCTTGGTACCTATTATATATTATATGAATGTATTAAACAATAAAAAATATAATATTTTTAACACTATTATGCCTACCTACGGCTAAACAAACGAATAATAAAATTGTAACACCTATGTATAATGAAAATTAGGTTACTACTAACTTACATGATTTGTAGTATCTATTAAAATATGTTGTGTATTCTAAATACTTACTCTACTATCCGCACCTTATTACAGAATTAAGGAAGATATTAATTTATAAAATTTCATCTTGGTTTTTTTTAAATAAATAAATAAATATTTCCGGACATTATTACACAGCGCCATCTAGTTCCGTGGTAAGCAACAAAGCTTGTGTTACAGATAACAAGCTTTGTTGCTTACCACGGAACTAGATGGCGCTGTGTGTGGCACGGAACTAGATGGTTGATATACTATATAATTATGTACTCTTTTTTGGTAAATACATACATATTATACATAGATACATCCATGAAGTTGATGCTCATCACACAAACATTTGTCTCTACTGGGATTCGAACCCGGGACCCATAGCACAGCAGGCAGCGTTAACTACCGCTGAACTAAACGGGTCGTCATTATTACTATTACATTTGTTGTTATTATTACCTTGATTTAAATTGTCTCGTAACTTTTTGTAATTATTCCCTTTGATCACGGCAGTGCTTAAGGTATTGATGTATAATTAGTGAGGCGTACCTCTACAATGTGGGCGAACAATAGCTGTTAGATAACAATGATCATTCTATTAATTCGAAACCTCAAGATATATTCAACTCTCCTAGGCGATTACCCAACACTTATTTAATATCAGTTTGCTATAGATATTATTGAAAAAATCTAGAGAAATTAGATTTTAATTGCGTTTATAGACTCATGAATATATTAAGAAAACCTCGACTTAAATAAACTTAAACCCCGTTAAGAAGCCATCAAAATTAATAACATCATTTGATTTATTTTTGTCTCGTTTCTGACCTGCAAAAACGGAACTTTTTTCGGGTGTATAGAATACAAAATACAATAGGTAAGTCCTTATATTCGTTAGTTTGTATACTTAACGACACTGTCTGTGCCTCAGTGCGCTTGCGCCATCGCCGCAGACTTATAGCTGCATTGCGCCATTGCACGCGTGGGTCATATATGTATAGCTATTATTAATGATAAAGCTAACGCACTGTCCAAGCATTTGCACAGCTTCTGACAGATCTTATTCTTAATAGATGTGAACTCTATTATCATCTTATATAGCAAGGTCCTAATAATCATTAAAATTGATAGGTATAGGTAGCATATAATAAAGTTGATAGTCGTTAATGGTTTTTTTGCTGCCCAAGTTGTGTATTATCTCATAATACATTATATGTTCTTTGTTCTTTTATTTTAATGTGGTAAATGATAATGTTTCTATAATTATAATCCAATATCATTCCTTAATTATAATGGTATATTGTAGAATCCTGTTGAGCCGGTTTCTGTTTTAAAGATGTACCTACAGCTAACAAGATTATTGTCTCACATATCAGGGTAAGAAGATTTGAAGCGACATTTTAAATGGCAATGCAATCGAATGTTGAGGAATGTTTAACTAACACAAACACTGCGCACCCCTACTATTATGTGGACGGCGAAGTCGTATAGCATGTGCACAAATTTGTAGATTCATTGATTATAAAATATATGACCAAGACAGTATATTGAACACATTTAAATAGTAAAAATATATATATATACCAAGCTGCGTCCTGTGTCTGTTTAAGAAAACATAAGCGATATAAAATGAAGATGAGCCGGTTTGGTAGCTTCTAGAAACGTCCTAGGGACGTTTATTCATTGTTAATGGTATAAAGTCCAATATTTGTTATCACGCTGTGGTTCATCACAAATTATTAAGTAGTCGTTGCTGACCTTGTTTTAACCTGTCCTCGTCTATAGTATATTATGTAGGGTCACTTCATTTCGCACTTCGATTACGTGACATTTGGGACCTTATATGGTACGTAAATATTGTTTCCGAAACCGTATTTATGAATGACTTGTCTGTCTGATTTAACAGTTATCTCATAATTGATAGGAAGTAGTAAATATAATGTTAACTTGATAAGTAGCCTTGTGGCAGGAATAGGTCAAGCGACACGGAATTGGTTTATTTTTTTTAATAATTCTATGTATTTATAGATTTATTATTGTAACATTCAGTTTACCTACCTTTATAAATTAAATGTTACAATAGTACTTACGTTGATTAAGAAATCATTTAATATAGGTATTGTGCTTATATCGATTTTCTAGTAGGTAATGCACTCTACATAGGCCCCTTGTAACAGTTGTAACAGCTATCGTCTACTTGTTCATTACGTCAGATGCCCGTAATTTATCATCATGAGCTCAAAGTATCATGCAACCACATTACGAGAGGCATAAATATCGCTTAAATTTTAAACATTGAACGAATGGTAGATATTGAGTGAGTCTAGCATTATATACCTATACTATTCGTGTCAATCTTTAGGCGGTGAATTCTAGATGGGTCACATACCTATCAGTACATCATTATTTTTATGTAATGCGGAAGGTTAGACAGACTAGTACGATAATCTTTATTGGTAATAATAAATAAATAAATAAATAATCGCAACAGTGGAAGAGGTCTTATACCTATCTTTCCTAAGTCAGTAATTCATTAAAGAGTATTTCTTTATATTTTCAAAAACAAATTTATAATGTATGTATGTATTTCTTATACCTAATCGTACAATGTAGACAGAATGGTTACACATGCACACGTTGACGGTTGTGTACCTATGCTAAAAAGAAAAGTCTGTTTAATCATTGACAAATTCTATACTAACTATAATTCTAACTATTGATCGTGGATCTGTAATCATTTTAATACTACATATATATATTCTAGAAATATAGGTAGTTACGAGATTCTTTTAGACACTTCTCGAAGCAAGCTTGAAAATCGAGCATTTGTTTTTATTACCTATCACATTTTAAAAATAAAATCAGTATTCAGTCTGCCAGTAGGCATTTCATGTTTTTTTTTTATTCAAATGTCAATGATATACGTACCTGCGCAGTATAATAAAATCTCTTAAATTAGATACACTGGCCAGATCGAGAATCCGCTTCGCACTTCGACCTTTTAGGATGAGTTGGTTACTACATTTGTGTTTATTTATAATACCTATGTAGTATATATACGATGCTTACAGTTCCTAGACTTACATAAGACTGGTGCTTACGCCAGCCTTTAATTGAATTATTTTTAACAATTTGTTATGTTCTTGACATAGAATTTATTTTTATGTACTTGTTGGGTTTGTCATGCTTAAACCTATCGGTTAAATATATAGATAATAGATACACAAATTTTAATAATAATATGCATAAACTAGACGATCGATCTTACCAGTAGTAGCCTAAGACCTAATCATATCTTTCCGCCTTCATTCGTCATTACATAGGTATTTATATCGAAACTAGGAAAGTAAAAGCTGTTATTTTATCTTACTACAAAGGTAGTAATTAAATCAAGCTATCTTGTCTGCAAAATGCCAGTAAAACTTTACTTTCAGTATATGTATATTTCACGGGTCAGTGTATACAATAATATAAGCGATTGTTAATCTTAAGGGATGATTATTTTCTAAAGATATCTGTTTTGGAATTACATAAGACTAGTTCTCGTACGGTGTGTGGATTAAAGTTCTTATCAACCTGCTTAGAAATGGGACTGTAATTAGATTGATAACGGCATAACGATGAATTTATCGGGATGATGTTCACTTTATAAGAATAACAATCACCATCTTCTATGACGGTAAGACAATTTCGCTCAAAAGCTTTGAGGTATGACGCAACATCTCGGATTATAATACGAGTTTAACTTTAGAACCTCTGCGGGTCAATTTGAATTGAAGTCTGCCTTTCTATGTAACATAAACATAATTCATTTTACTACTTAAGACTATAATGTTTCATAAGGAAATCTATACTCTATAATTGTGTAATACTTGTGGTAAGAACGCCTCAGTTCAACAAAATACTAAACGTAATGTATTCGCTGTCATTGCGGGAATAATCAATTGATGGGGATAAAGGTGGATGCATTACTTGTTTGAATAAACTTTTACTTTTATTTATCCAATTATTATTTTAGTAAGTATCAACTAATGTAGTTGGAATATCTAGTATCGGGTGCTTTGGTACAATTGAGAATTTATCGCAATGGCGACTCGAAGTGAAAGTGGTCACTGCAAGCGAACGTTCGTTATTCGTGGCTATAACTACCGGGAACGGCCTAATATGCACAAGAGTCGGTCGTGATCGAACGGGACGATGATTTCTCACGATTTTGAGTCTGTCTTCTATTGATCATAGAATTCTTTTTATGCAATTATAAAAACTTGATTTATGATAAGTATTTTCGGGTGAAATTGCTTTCCATTCTTGGTTTGCATGCATCGCCTCGATTGACTCTATAGATATTTATAATGACGGTACGTATTCATATGATATAAAAACTTCTTTATAATTAATCTGCATTGTATGCATTTTGTCATTTACATTCATAACGTTTCGTGATATGATCACTGATAGAAAAAATAATAAGTATAGGTTCATAGAAGAAGGTATAATTTATGTATCGTTGTGTAGACTCTGTTCAAAGGGCGTGTCGAGTAGTGTGGGAACTAGGTAACAGGATACGTTATTTATTTTAAAACTTTTACCGTGTTCATTCTATATAATCTTGATTTATTGAGTGACTACACAGTACACTACAGTTTATTAATTAATCGCGTTGTAATCAAGTAAAACAACACTTCATTGTACTAGAATGACTTATTTTTATACATATTGATTTAGTAGATTCATACCTACCAAATTATTATACCGAATTATAACGTATTATACTATCGTCAATTTTAATAAATTTAAATAAATATTGAACAAAATATTGCAAGACCTGAAATATATACCTATGGAAAATCATAAAATGATTTAACTACTTACCTAATGTATTTTTTAAAAATAATTTGTCATACAAAAGACTTAAACGATATTCCCACCTAAAAGCTTTTATTAATAATCCTAATATTAATTTATCATCGAAGGCAAAATTATTTTATTATGTATATATACGTAATAATACTAACGTAATTTTATCTTCGATTATTTTCAGGAAAGCCAGGCACAGATTACCCAGTGCTAGGTGCAGTGCCATACACCAACTTTTACTGCGATGAGCAGCCTTACCCGGGCTTTTTCGCCGACATGGAGACACGCTGTCAAGGTAACTGTCAAAAATAAACATATGAGAGGCTAAAACAATGCTGTACTATTGCGATTGTTGCAATCCTCAGAATGTTTCTCACAAATGTCATGTGTCTTTGATTTACTTATTTAATTTCTAACATAATAATGCCCAAAGCGTTATCAAAACTTGTTGTAGCTTTATATAATGATATGTCATATAATATTTCATAACTCTTAAATTATCGAGATGGCATTCTATTGTGTATAGATTTATTAGTTGCTATATTTTTCGAAATATTCAGAAGTGAATCATTCCCTAAATCATGAGATTAGTAGGCGGTGTTTAGTTATAATTCTAAGAATGATTATAAGAAACATCGTGTATCAACAAAAAATAAATAAGTAGACAAAACAAATTAATTATAAGTATAATGTGGGTGTTCATCATTTTGGTTCTATTGTCTGAATGGATGCTTCTACGATTCTGTGGCTCCGACCTTGGCCGTGCTGTAATGATTTACTACATTGACCTTACGAGACTTTGAGGTGAAATAATTATGAAGTAAAGAAACCCGGAAGATGATGTCGTATTGAAGTTGGGTCAGAAACGTGAGGTCCGCTATTAAACCACATCGCACATCACGTTACATTAAATAACGTCTAGTTTATCTACTATTCAATTAATTAAATTAATAACATATCGATGCTAATTAGCAAAGTAAAAAAATTACATAATTAAGAAAGACTTCCGTATTATTTAAGTTAAAGATTCACCATCAACTCGTTTTAAACAATATTAAATGATAATTATTTAACTTTATAATTTAAAACTAGTTTAATGGTTTTTAATTATAATAACTATTTTTAATCGATTAAATTAATGTCATACATGTTTAGTGTATAAGTTATGTAGTAGGTATATTGAAATTGATTATTCCGTTTCATTCATACATTAATTTGATTCTGACATAATTCCCTAACTGTTATGCCATTGTAGCATTGATGTAACATGGAAAATATTTGAAAGATTAATATTGAGATCTACAGAACTGTATGTACTTGCAACGTATAATAACAGTTATCAATATTCTTCTGCAACACCTAACACCTTCAAAGGGCCTAAAAAAACTCTCCAGAATTAATCAGAAAACTGCATTGTCGTATCCTAGAAATTGCGTTACAATAGAAACCTGGCGATATAATCATTGCTTATATAACAATTTAATCTTCCTAGCGACATCCATAGCTCGCCGGTATATTTCAGTGTATCCTGGTATAGTTTACAAGACCATAGGGTCTATAGGTACCAGGATAAGGCCTGAGCTTATTAATCCAAACTTGCTCGACTCTTGGAAATCATCTCAGCTCGCTACATGACCACTAGTCATTCAATCAGTGTGCTGTTTGTGCAATAATAAAATCAGATATATTCTAATTCCAATATATTAAACGCAACCCTTGTAAATTTCAGCCTGGCATTACTGCGACATCGACGGTCGTCAGGCATCGTTCCTGTGCCCCAACGGCACGGTGTTCTCCCAGGGTGTGGCGTCGTGTGACTGGTGGTTCAACGTGCGATGTGCCCTATCTCCAGCCCTCTACCGGCTAAACGCACGCCTCTACCGCCGGCGAAGGAAGCAGACACCACGACCAAAGCCGCACCGGCTGATAGACAAGAAACTCGTCGAAGAAATCTTTTTGTAAATATCAAGTATATTTAGTCAGGAGTTGCCGGATTGCCATTAACGTAGTTCAACGCTTAACTTGCTCGTTTTGAGAATTTAAATTTCTCTGGAAACGGGTAAGATTTGTCGTCATGAACTACATTAGTTAACTAGCTATTTTATTTTTCAAAAAAATAGTTCTGATCTTTTTGCAAATGTGTTTATAATGTTGATATGTTTAGAATTATTTCAGCATTTAGAATTTGTAAAAATATGTGTCGTGTTGAGAGAAAATCTTTTACATGTATCATAAAATTATTTACGGCCCTGTATTAGTTAGATAGAACTCGTATAGGTACTGTATCTGGCAACTCAGGTAATCAATTTTAAGTAATAGACCTACTTACTATACGTTACATATTGTTTTACTCTTTTTTTAAATAGTAATAATCACTCAACATAATAAAATAATAATAATACACAATGTAAACGATATAATCTCTGATTGAAATATGTTGATTTAGGTACCATATTATTGAAGTAGCTTTCAATGATTCCCTGTCAGAAGCTGTAACCTTGGCGGAAAATCGTAAGCACCAGGGTTGTTAAAAATTGTGTGAATTGTCGATAGAGTTGATAATTAGCAACGTGGTGGTTATAAGATTCCTTAACACCAAATATGGCGTTTTAAGTTTCAGTTCACTTTTTGAAATATTTCGTAAGATTATAATCAGACTAGAATGATAATAAACTTACAATGTTTGTTGAATATTGTCTGAAATCTATTCTTGTAAAGGTATCTTTAAAGTTAGGAAACAATTCATAATATCTCACTGTGATATATGGACTTAGATAACTAGTATCTATAATATTATTAAACTTATGAACTGTTGCAATACCTTCAATTACTAATTACTTTAACCAAATAATTTAAGAAATTTGTACACACATTGAATAACACATATCTACATAAACCATGGTATTGTGTAATGTGATTCTTTAGGCTATATACAAAAAATAAGCATTATTATACATATTATATTCATTTTATTGTTACAATTTAACGAATGCTGTTATTGTTAGTTGACATGTAATTAGAATATAAGAAATGTCTCTCTTTTCCAGGCGGTTTGTCAGAATTTAAGGTCATCGTTAATGTCAGTCATAATAATATATTTCTTGGAGTACACACTAAATAACAACCATTAAATATACGAAACCCTACTGTAGATACAGATTTGTAGGAACTCCAATATGACGCCTGTATTACCTCTGTATACGAAATAAAATGTCAAACTACTAACAGGTACCTACAGAAAGTACTGTATTAAATGTTAACTCTAAGCCTAAGTTAATTTGTACAGATCTTAAGTTGTTTCCAAATAGATTTTAATAAATAGACTTAATAAACAACATTTTGTATTTTAGTTGTGTTAATCTGATTATTATTTTTTTACTTGTCTTTACTGTGTTGCCATTACAATAACAATTGAGGTTATACTTTTTGTTCAGTGTCCTAATTGAGTTGTTTTTACCAATACATGGAAAAGCAGTCGCGACCTCAATGAATGGTACCTTAAATACTTAAGTTTCGAAAATCATCAATATTTTTATTAATTTGCTGAAAATAATTTTAACAGAGAAAGAAAAATGGGTTATGAAACTAATTTACGAAGCGACGATTTCTTAAGGATTTTCCTGGTAAAAAGTTTGTAAGTGCCATTCCATCATATTATTAAAGTCTAACCTTATATAGAAAGCAAGAGAAAGCTCATTATGGAATGAGCCGCGCAGTCCTAAGAAGGTTGCTGGAGTATGACCTACGACGGCAGGTCTTAGACAATAGGGCATGGAAAGCCGTTTGCTATGCCGGGGGCCCGGGGCTATAGTCTCCGTGAACGCATTCACTACTGCTCCGGTAATTTACGATCCGGTGCAACTACTGAGTAATCTTCAAGACTATAGATATCATAGAAACATATTATTTAGTATGTATATTTACCTCTCCTCACAAAAAATAGACTTAATATAATTATGAAGGTACTATGTAACATACTATATTGAAGAGGATATTTATTTTAGTCTGCACTATGCAAAGAGCTGGTATCTGATATTATTTTTATCCGACGTGGACTAAGAACTGCAGTACAATAAATTCCAATTCTCATCTCGAACTATTTTTATGTAATTTTAGGTAAGATATGTAATCATAGTGATAGGAGTATCCCTGGTTGCAAATTTGTCAGAAAAAAAAACCCAGTGTCAGTGCCAAATGGGGAAATGGCGTCCTTTGACCTTCTATTTCTAAAGAACATACTTATAACGTCTGAAATTGCCCGAGTATCAGACGTTTTCTGACAACGTGGTTTTATAGTCTTTGTTTTCTGACAAATAAAACTAAGCAGTTACAGACGGCCGCGCCCTATTGTTCAGAATATCAGAATGTCTGTTTAAAAATATACATATACGCGTCAACTTGCGAACCTCCTCAGTTTTTTTCGTCAGTTATAAATATACGAATTGGTAATTTACTTTTATATAAGAAGGATTATTGTATTTACAGGTGCATCAACAATTATAATTTACGGCTTGTTAGTTTAGCATATCAGATCGAAGTTTTGCATGAATGAATATAATTAGTGTTGCTTCACGATGATGAGTCCAACGCTCTTTTTATTCCTTTTCGCTTTCGTCAACATGAAGGTCAAATAAGAAATAGCTCTAACAATTGTGTAAATGATTGCTAGACTATTATGTATGTATTCAGGACATCATGCCGAAAGGTATGATCATATATTATCAGTATATCATGTTCAATACTCAATACTCAATTTTTTATTGCATTCCATGGTAATTTTATTTTAGGAGAGAGGAAGAGGGCTATTTTATTCTATATACAAGTATTTGTTTATTTAATGTTAATGCCATAATATTTTATGTAATGTGTATACAATGTGGGGAGGACAATATGATCATAAATGAAACTTCGTATAAGTCATGATATTCCCAACCGTCACACAAAAAATCAAATGAATATATCCAGTAGTTTAGCCACAGGACATTATTTTTCATTTTAAGTATTTTCGACATGATGTTTTGTAAACAGGAGAGCACGCGACAGGTTAACGACTTACGTTGCCAGCTCGCCACTTTAAAAACCTACGCCTTTTCTATCAAATTTATTTTCTCAATGCAAATTATACTTTATGCCCGAGCCATAAGAGTCATAAAGCGTGTCATCACAGCTAGATAAGAAAAAATGCATACGAAAGTTATTACTACTGTTACGCACTCATGTCAATCGCAAAATATGTATGTGCGAAAGAGATAGGTAAGTTTGCTTGTTTCCTCTTTGCTTACTTGTCGACGTGTCTAGGTTACGCGGTCAGTGTGTCACCGGACGTCCTTACTGCCTGTGACGCATTTTATTTTCTCTGGAATTTCGGATGCGCCCGCGCCCGTTTGAAGTCGCCGCGCGAGTGTTATCGTATCTTTGTTGTTGTGTTGTGTTGTGTTGTGCGAAATTTGACGCTTTGTTTTAATAGTGACAGGACACATAAACGTATTATAGGTACTTAGTTAAATAGCTAAGTGAACTTTGCGAAATTAGACGCTTAATACTTGGTGTTTCAAGGTTTTATTATTAAATAATCATGCCTCGTTACAATTATACCGCTTCGGAGTACACTGATATGATTTTAATTTATGGGGAGTGTCACGGTAATGCCGCTTTAGCTGTACGGACATACCGTGAGAGGTATGGGAACACGCGTATGTGTCCGACCCACGGGCGCACTATTGTACAAGCTGTCCAGAGGATACGGGAAAATCAATCTTTGATCCCGCACGTAGATGGTGCTCCTCCACGTGCAAATGTGATTTCAGACGAAAGAGTTATTAATTATTATGATCGTAATCCGACGTCCAGTCTGCGTAATGCAGGTCGACATTTTCGTGTAAATCACAAAACTATTCAAAAAGTTTTGAAACGTGACAAACGCAGACCTTATAAGTACAAGAAAGTACAAGCATTGTTACCGAGAGATAAGCCAATAAGAGAAACTTTCTGTCGCTGGTTGGAAACCAAACATCTCGAGAATCCTGACTTCCTGTACAATGTGCTGTGGACTGACGAGAGTACATTCACAAGGAATGGTTTATGGAACCGACAGAACCTTCGGTACTGGAGCCGCGTGAATCCGCATCTAGTACGGGAGTCTTCACACCAGTACAGATTTGCGGTCAATGTGTGGGCTGGCATACACAGAAATACTATTATTGGTCCGGTATTTATTGATGGCAATTTAAATGCTGTAAAGTTCATTGAACTCCTCGACGGATCCGTTTCCGAGTACACGGACGAACTTTCGCTGGACGTGTACAGGCAGATGTGGTACCAGTTAGATGGAGCACCAGCTCATTCAGTGGTGTCTGCAAGAGAGCGTTTGACTCAAATGTTCGGACAGCAGTGGATTGGCCGTTTTGGACCAGTGCGGTGGCCAGCGAGGTCACCAGATCTCACGCCCCTGGATTTCTTTCTGTGGGGTCACATAAAGAATGAGGTATACTCAACAGAAGTTACTACCGTTGAGGAATTAAAAAATAGAATAATAATATCTTTTAATAAATTGAAAGAAATGGCTGCTAATGGTGACCTATTATCAAGAGTGAGAAATAACATTATACGTCGGTGTAGTTTGTGTATTCAAGAACACGGCGGACATATTGAAAATAAAAAAATTTAATGACTGGCGACATAATTATGTGATCGAAAAGTGATTGTGAATAATAAATTGATCAGTGAATAACTCGCGGGTGAATGATGCCCGACTATTTGGTTAATATTCTGTGATTTGATTTGTGTAATTGAGCATTAATAACAATAAGAATAATGGCGCCAAACATTACGTCGCTGCGTCGGCCACAGCTTTAACATGAATGAAACCAAGCTGCGTTGCCATTCTTATCGCAGGTCAGTGTACCATTTTTATAAATGGTGTTTTATTTTGTTTGCAGTTTTAAGCTATTTAGTTTGTAAGAAAATTTTTTTTTTTTTAATTTCCATGTTCGGATTTATTTGATAGTTTACAAATGTTTCTATAAACCAGTATTGCCAGTGTTTTCATTTAAAGTCATATTGTCATCTCCACATTGTATAATATATATATGTTGTTAGATTTATAACTGTATTTTGTATAGTATACATATTATAGCACATTTTTATAACTCTATGAGTATGAGTGGTTTACAAAATGTATGCCTATGCGTACCTACTGTTTACGCGCTGGTTAATTGTAGCATATATACAGTCGAACCTTATTATTATATTAAAGCTTTACACGATCAGATCACTCAATCCTTTGGTGGAGCTTTCCTACAGGAGCTTCTCCATTGTTCAGAAGTGGCGCATATGTCACTTGACGACTTATTTTTTTGCTTAATTCTTAATTCTTATGAGGTCAATATCTATATTGTTTCAATGGTTTTTAAACAAGATATAATTAAGTAATCCCGTCGCTGTTCTGCCCTACCTCGAACCTTGTTTTATTTATTTCAATACCTATACTATATAGGTAATATTATAAAGAGGAAAGATTAGATATTAGGTTTGATTGTATTGAATAGGCTCCGAAAATACTGGACTAATCAGACTAATGTTATTTTACCATTAAAATGCTACACTATCCGTGATGAACATAAGAAACATACAAATTGTTTAAGAATCTATGAGGAATTATTATTATACCTACTAAAGGTATATTGTATATCTACCTGTGTGAACCCGGGGCAGGCCGCTAGTTATCTATAACTTTGAAATCTCAGCACTTGACTGGGGCTACGTTACTAGTACCTATTTATTCTACTTCGATATTCAAATGGAAATAAGATCAATGTCTAGATCATTTTGCTTGTCTCGTGGGACGTGCCTTTTAGGCTTTGCACAGAAGAGAGTTCCGGGAGTGGGGAGCGATCCATTCGTATGCTGATAGTGACCAGGGCGGTTGTAGTGAGGTAAAAATCCCAAACACCGTGGTCCACGTCGTAAATAATAAAAAAAACATTTTACAACTAGTGTCAAATTACAAAGCGAATGCAGCACGTTGCCAAAGTTGGCGCTTCTAATAATGAAAGTTGTTATATCCGCATTTCTATTGTAAAAGGCTTAGCTTAATATATGGAGATAAGACACTGGTGCTTAATGAAAAGTTTGTTTTTATAATCCGCTTTCGCTTTAATCACCGTGTGATATACATATTGTATACATATGAGGTAGGCGGTGGCATATGATGAGTCTTTAATATATATCGCGTCACAATTTATGCATTGATATAAGTACTTATCTTACTTAAGAGTATAATTTCGTTATGCATTAGTTTTTTTACTACGGGAGTCTTTCCAATACCAGGAAACTCTTTAAAATAAATCAAAATCATGACAATGATTTGTTACTAGAAGGATATTATGTATCTATGTGGAAACACTTATTATACTTTCATGCGAGAAGATGTGAACTGCATGATTTTAATATTAGATATATTTACTTAAGGAAAATTAATGCAGCCACCGTTTTGTCTCACCAAATCCAACGTTTTTTTGGGGTAGGTATTTAGTATAGGTATATAATCGCTTGTCCTTGAAAATTAAAGTTATGAACTTGAAATTTTAACAGATGATGCATTTTATGGCGAAAACATCCTATAAGAAAGGATTTTTAGAAATTCGATTTGTGGTAAAATTAGGTATGAATGAATGTATGGAAATCCGTCATTTTCAAAGTTAGAGATATATATTATATATTAAATAAACATGTATGTTAGGGTTTTTTTTATGCTCTATGACTGTGAAATAGGGGTTCAAAGTTTATATGTGAATTCCGTCATTTTTTAACTAAGAAGAATGTAATTTAATTTTCAAGCTACTTGGCAAAAATAACGGCATACGCGTTTCATAGTTCTTGGAAATTCAACACCTAATGTGTGAAATGAGGAGGAGAAATAAGTATTAAATTGCGCTGGCGAAGCTGCGAACAGCTAGAAGAATAATAATAATGATGAGATGAGATAATTTTAAAACTCCCAGAAAAATAATTTACAACTATTGTTGAGCTTATACCGTGCTTTCATGAGTCCGTTTTTCTATTAATATATAGATATAACTACACTCCATGATGGAGGGATTTTTATTCATAATATGGTTGAGTAGTTTAGGTCGGCCTGTGTGGTTCAGGTGGAGCGACGACTTGCGCAAGAATATAGCTGGTAGCGACTGTAGGAAAAGAGGGAAGCCTGCGTCCAGCATTGGACGAATATAGGCTGATGATGATGATGATGATTAAGCGACAGTGACTCACATAATGTTCTTGACCGGTTAGTATCAGTTAGGGCTAGTCAGCTCATACCTTAGACGAATTTGAATTTCATTTTTTCTCTTTGGAAAGCAGCCATATGAGCCAATTTTCACATAAAACAGCACTATTCTCATATTGGTCCAACAACATTTCTAACGGATGTCAATTATTATTAGAGTTATATTTGCTTCTCTGTTTCATAAGTACCAACAACAATTCAAAACCTACTTGTGATATTGTGAATTTAAACATTTAATTTTGACAACTGTTTAGGTATGTATGTATATAGGTATACTTATACCGTTTTATCATTTTTTTTAAAGTAAAATCAACTGAATATCCCTTTCAAATTTCAATAAAATAAAAGATTTCGGTTCAACCTTTTTTTAAAAAAAAAACGTTGCCCCACACTAGGATTTTCTCCTGTGTCGTGGGTGCGATTACAAACACAAATTTTCGTATTCACAAACGCCCAGACCCGGAACAACTACCTGTAGAACGTACAAATATTTGCTCCGTGCGGGGATCGAACCCGCAACCCGTGACGCACAAGCCGATCGCTGAGCTACTGCGCCACCGAGTCGTCATATCTCATATCTCAAGCCTATTTTTTTATGGTTATTCAAAAATAAAGCATTGTATTGATGTGATGAAGGTTTATTAACGTTAATTGGTCTTGACGATGTTTAAACGAAGTGACGACATGACGATCTTCTTCGACTTTACGAAATAAATAACAATATTCATATTAAATTATAAATTGAACATTAAGTCGATGCAACATTTACACTACGTTACGATATCACTCTTCTAGGCATATATTTAGTATGTTGCAATTTTGTGGAAATATTGATCGAAATTTATTAGGTATGCAAAGTTACTTAGTATCGACTGATGACGACTCATCTCAGGTAATAAATTATCGGAATAGATTATATCATAAAATACGTATCTTAAAATAACATTGGTGAAGTTCAACATTAATGAATAAATGGTAAACAGGTGGGTGTTCCGTGTCTGGGTGTTGTTACATGTAAGAATTTTACTCTCTAAACGCACCTATCGTACCTGCCCGTAGAGAATATTAATTTGCAACAATTAAAAAGGAAGATACAGTTACCTTGCAGGGGAAAATCAGCTAAACAGTTGTATTAAGTGACGGGCTTCTGATTTTCTAGAAATATGTTAAATAAGGCATTTATTTGTATGGCTACCGTTGCGTGTTTGTCTTTGTGGAGTTTTGTCTTTGTAGTTTCTTAACTGATTTGAATCACTTTGTATTATGTAGAAGAGCTGAAGTAGCCTAGTGGTGTGCCCTGGACTGAGATGTCAAAGGTCTCGAGTGTAAGCCGAATGCACCACTGACTATTGGAGAGGGATTAGGCTAAAGTGCCAGACTTTAGTCTAATCCCTCTCCAATGAGAGGAGACCTTTGCCCATAGTGGGACCAAAATGGGTTGATGATGATGATGACGTAGAAGAGGATTCCGACAAGTTGGATGGACCATATAATATTAGTTACCGAAAATGGACTTATTTTGAAAAAGCTTGTATGATAATTAATAAATTAAAGTACATAAGTTTTTAATGAATGTATGTACATATTTTTGAACGAAGGTTTTTATAGAATGATAGCAGCCTCCCGTGGCTTTGCCCGCGTGTTATATAGAAAAAAGTAGCCTATGTGTTAATCCAGGTAATAAACTACATATATGTATGCTAAATGTCATTCAAATCTGTTAAGCGGTTTTTGCGTGAAAGAGTAACAAACATCCATCCATACATACTTACAAACTTTCGTGTATATAATATTTTTAGGATTTTTCGAGGGCAATAAACTCCAGCAGGATCCTGTCAGATATTCAGAGAAACTCACGAAATACTTACCCATGTTCTTAGGTGCCTGTATTAATTCTCGATAAAGTATAACAATGCATTTTTGTGTCAATAATTAAATAATTAGGCGGTTGCCATTATTTGAATTTTATAGAATAGTTATCTACGTGTAGATGGATTAATATATAAATGTTCTGACCGAATCGGATCAGTTCCAGTCCACACAAAACTGCGATCCGTTGAGTTGAACCGATCGATATACCTACCTTTAACATTACAAATATATTTACCTAATGGTTTCAACATCTTGCCTATGCATTCCCTTTTTGGAAAGTCTCTTTGCATGGTCTCCTTGTTAGTAAATAGGTATAATAGACGACATAAAACAATTTAAATGGCCTGTTGTAGTCGATAGGATTTGGATTTCATAATGAAATTGGAGCTGGCCGCTGCCGCCGGTCCTAAGTAAAATGTTAATAGGTAAATTCTGAACCTGATCAGTGTTTACTTTCATTTCGTATCAATTCATTCAGAAGCAGACCTAAATATACCTAATAATATTAAAGATCACATTCTTGTTCTGAAACAGATCCTTGACCTTAGGAAGTTACTAACACATATAGGCTTTATTTGTTCATTCTCATAAGAACACAGTAATAACTGCCATTGTTCCATAGATTCGTACAATGTCGATTCATAGCCAAGGGTCGTCGATATGAATTGCCTTCTCGTTGAATTCGCCAATCGTGGGAAATCTTTCTTGGCCATGCTGCATTTTTTCCTCGTGCGTGCTTATGGCTGTTGTTGATTAATAGGTAGGTACTGTAGAATGTAATTAGTTAGATAAATACAAAATATCGTTAGATAATGTTACCTACACATTTAGGTACTTTGTGAATAATTAGCATGACTATGAAACAAACATCTGCGTTCTATGCTTACCTGTCAGTAAGAAGATGAGTAGGTTAGTAGGAAGGTATGCGTATTGGTATCTGGGCTAAGTGTTCCTTAAACATTACATTCTTAATAGCAGTTAATGCGTGTAATGCTCCAAGAAATATGTTACGTAGTGAGAAAATATCGGTGTTGTACTTATGTAGTAATAATTACCAATTTGATCAAATTAACTTTACTTTTCTTGCATATTGGAATTGCATATTATTACTCTTGTTATAAAATACGATTGGATCACAAACGTATGAAATTGAAATATATAAGTCTTGTAGGAAGTTTTTATGCCGACGAAAAATTTGGCTGTATGAGCCATGCGGTCATTCGACATTCGTATCGCGAAGCGCGCCAGACGCACGCGCATGTTCGGCCGTTGCGTTTTTACGCGGGAAATTTTAAGTCATTGTTTACGTGAACTTTGATTAATACTACATGAATGACACCTGTTGATAAACTTAATTTAAATTACAATGGATTACAAAATGGAGATAGTTGCGCTACTGTTATGCGGTAAGTACTGATTTAGTGCAATAGAATTTAAATGAATATTTGGGCGGCATAGTTTCGATTTTTTAAACAAAACCCCGGACACGCAAAATTTTATATTAAACAATAGTGACCATTTATGCGTTATTATATACATATCTAATACACTAACTATAAGTATACCCAAATAGGAACTTTATGAATAAAATGAAGCTATAAGAATTTGAAGCTGAAGCCAAAATCTTAGTTTTCAGTTTTGTATTTTTCTGACTCTACTTATTTAAGGATTGTGTCATTTATCCACTCAGGTAGCTATAAGAATATAAAAACAACAAGTTGTTTAAGTATTTAAATAGGTAATTAAGGTTGATCAACCTTTGAAAATTAAATAAAACCATTAAATATCTTGTGACACAACTCTTAAAAGTTCTACAATATTACCGGAATCACGCTGAAAGTACTCGAGCTATGCACCCTAGTTGTTGCGTTTAATTATGTTAATTGGACCTCCTTTACGTTCGGCTGTTGCACAATGGCCTCACAAACACGCTAAAGAGGCTGTTAAGTCTGGTTTCATTGTCAATGTCTTCAGAAAAAATATTTATTGACAACAAAACACGTAAGTTTCTTACGTGTTTCTGTGTCGTGAACGTAATAATAGTAATTGCTGTGACATGAAAACTCAATGCTATATCTTGCAGTTTACAACGCTCTCTATAAATCGTTCTGTTTTTTCCTTGTAATATATTTATTATTAAGTAAGTCACTCTTTGTTAGATAGACTAGACCTTGCACGGTATTTGAATTTGTGCAAGAAATGTTTAATTATTTTGTATAGTCTGAGTCGTTAGTATTTGGCAAAACCTCGAACCTTCAAGATAGGATCCTACCCTTCCTTAAACAACAATAGAGTCACTATTATCTATTTAGATTTAGATTTATAAAAGATTTAATATCTCCTATAGAGTTTTACAATCCTGCAGATCGTACGTGTATAAAGCATATAGAAATAGAAAAATACAATATGTTGGTTGCCAACAATATACTTTAAATAAAAACTTTTTAACAAAAAATTAAACCGCCGAATAACTGAAAAGCTAAAAATAATAAACCTTTATTATCTAACCTTAGTAACTCTATGTTATTTATGTTATCTCTTAGTACTCTATTTTCTTAAACTAATGTAAGTATATTTAAGAAATTTTGGGTCGGCGCCCATCAATCAATAAACAATGACAAGTACCTAAATTACCTTAAATTTTAATTATATCTCCAGCGATATACATTATAAGGTAATTAATTAATTTGCTTGTTTGGCGTTAACTCAACATTGTGACAAATTTCGGGGTATACTCTTTCCAATAAAAAATAATTATGAAAATCGGACTACTCTGTAAAAAGTTATGCATGGATATACATAAAAAAAAATATACGGGTCGGCTTGAGAACCTTCTCTGATTGTCAATACTTTACTTGATAGAAATTTTAATTAGAGCTTTCTAATTAAACTAGGTAGTCTGCCAATCAATATTATAAGAGTTCTATATAAGTAGGCACTTGCATTTGCATAATATATATTGCCACTGTTGCAACAGTTATGTGAAGATAAAATATAATAAGAAGTGGGTATTATAACTATACCGCAATTTCGTCGTCAATGTCTTTTTTACTAAGCTGTCGACATCTCAAGATATGTTCATATAACTTTTAAAATATATAACAATACGTTATGAATAATACATTCTGTCGTCATTGTAACTGCACAAGATCACGAATTTAAACTATTTTACGTTGCACGGGCAAAAGTGGTATTTAGGAGCCTATTTGACGGTGAGAAACGATTGGTAAATAATTGTAGAGCCGCGGCCGCATAGCCAAATTAATTCTAAACGTATTATTACGAATGTGTGCTAAAGTTGTTTTTTTGTGGTAATTAAGGTAAAGTTTGCGGTTTTTTTGTTCTATTACAAATTTCATATTTGCAAAAATATTTTCAAGGACATTAATATTAAAACATTACATTGCAGCACGATGTGTGTCAATAAATATAATCGCGTATTTTTGTTTGTATTTCGACGGTATGTTATGTTATGATTATAATAATTATTGAATTGATAAGTTTCTATAATGAACAATTTTTAGTAGACAATTTCAACTATTTTCTTAAGGATGTATGTACTTAAAAAGACTTATGAAATCTACACTAATATTAAAAGCTGAACAGTTTGTTTGTTTAAACGCGTTAATCTCAAGAACTACTGGTTGGAAATAAAAAAAAATGTATTGAGTAGTCCATTTATCGATGAAGGCTAACATCACGCTACGACCAATAGGAGCTGAATATCAAAAACGGGAAAAAATATTAAATGTAAACAAAACCAATAAGAGCGGACCACTCTCTCTTAGGTGACGAAGACAAAGTTGCGCGGGTCAGCTAGAATTCAATAAAAATAAAAATTTGGCACCTTCACTTATTTATTTGAAATGGTACAGATTAAAATACTTCTTGAAATTCTCATTTTCTAATTTGACCCCTAAAAGTCTCAAAATAAAAATGTTTCAAATAGTTATATATATATAGGAAATAATAAATAATCCATTTCATCATAATCGGTCCAGTAGATTTAGAACATATTGGTTGTGATAGACAAAACACACGAGTGAAAGCGTTCTAGAGAAAATACCTTTACAGGTTCTGTTTTTAATTCGGATATTTTTTTGTTGTAACATGTCTGATTTCCGTATCTCGTCGTTGCATATGGTGAAGACGGCCGTGGGCATACCAAAACAAGCCCTTTTAAATACCGAAGTAGGTACCTTTTCTTTTGTACAACAGGAAACAGATGTAGACGCTCGGATGTAAATTGTTAATCTATCTGCTTGTAGTTGTTTAAAATACGTTAATCGACTGCGGTGCGTTAGTCGTCTGATGGACATTTCTAAGACAAGGAAATTGTTTTTTGCCCACAAGAGAGCTTTCTCCTGTGAGCTAAAAGCAGAGCTTATTTTCATTTCCGCAATTAAATATATTACAAATGAAAGACACATTAACCGATGTGATGATAGAAGATCATAAAGTGGTTGTTATAAGATTTACAATGACACATCTAAGGCGAAACGATGTTCATACAGCAATTAAACTACCTAGTTAAGTTCTCAGTTTTATTATGTGCATGGAGACTACTTACACTGCTGCACATTAGAGGTTTATTAAATACGTTTATGATCATTCGTTATATTGTTATTAGTTGAAAAATCTACTACTAGCTGAGCTGTGCGGAGCTGTGGTAGCCTAGCGGTGTGACCAGTGGACTGAGATGTCAAAGCTCTCGAGTTCAAACCCAAGGCACGCACCACTGACTTTTCGGAAGTTATGTGCGTATTTATCGCATGCTCAAACGGTGAAGGAAAACATCGTAAGGAAACGTGCATGCTTGAGAGATTTTCTCGATGGCATGTAATGTCTGCCAACCTGCAGTAGGCTAGCGTGGTGGACTATAGCCTAACCCGTGCCCGGTATCAATTTTAATAGTATTTATTATTGAAAACAATTAGATAACTCGTAACTAAAGTTGATAACTTATATTAGCTTTAATTTTCTATCTGTAACTTGAATACGTGACTTCATTCTTTGTCGCGGTTTATATCTACCTGTCTTTAGCCACCTAAAGTTACGGTTGGTCAGTTTTATTGAAAGACATTGAGTCATCACATTCTTCTAAGATTTTATTTATTCGACAGACTTTTTTGTCCAAGAGGATCTCCGTGTACTTTTATTTAAAGTTCAACGACCGTTACATCATCGTCGATTGCTTTTCCAAATTATATTGTAATACTATCCATATTGTTTATAGGTAGAAATCTTTTAATTTACAATTTAAATTTTATTTTAAAATATTTAGAGTTTGTAATATTATACTTATTATAACATAAAAAGTATTAATTTGTTTAAAATCGTCATCATTTCAGCTCATTACTTTTCATAATACTTGTATAACATACTTTCTTGAATACTATTGAATAAAATTATTGAACATTGTTGAATAGGCACTTATGGCATTATAAAAGTAAAGAATATTTCAGACCCACAAACTAGGTATTATCCACATGTTGTGGTTTAAAAAACCCGTAACTATTGATTGCCTTCCATTAAAATATTTTGAACTAGGTATATCTAAAGGTTTAAAAAAACGGCTGTTTCTTTAGTCGTTGTCGTCGTTTGTGATTCTTTTGTTTTCAAATAAACTTGATCTGGAGTCTCTGAATAATAGGTTTTTTTTCATGAAAACAGCAATTTCAGCTTTTTTCAGCACTAGTGTTGTTCGCGCGTTGCCGAACCCTGTAAAAACCTTTCCCCCTTTTTTTAAGAATCCCAAACCTCAGCAGGACGTTCATTCTACAACCTGATTGTGCGCAGTTTGAATTTCCTTTGTAACAGCACAGTATGCGATGATATTGGTTCCAATATTGGGTTCATGTAGGTACGAGAAACGTTTTCCCGGATCTTTTTCCGGCATTTTTGTTCTGGATAATCATTTTTTTTGAAGAGACGGTGAATAATTTATATGTACATAGAATATAAATTGAAAAATACATATTTCATATTGTTTTTTTGTTCAATACAGTGGACCATCGGAATTTGCGGCACAAATAAAATCATACCGTGTCGTCATCCTCCTATTTTGTTATAATGTGTGCATACTGCATACTTTATCTAAAAATATGTACCTACCTATAGGTACGCAGGATACTATTATTTGCTAAGATGAGACAAGAGTTACGTCGAGGCTCTATATTGCATATTTTTTAATTCCTCCGTAATAAAAATGTCAGTCAAAAAGATATATCTGAAATTTTATTAAAATTATGCATTTATTTGTTTTTTATTTGTATTCGCCACTAGCAACTTGATAGCCTTCAAAACGGGTTCTAAGAATGTCTTCCTGGATCTAACTTAATCCACATCAAAAGTAAATGCGGTAAATTATCATTAAAAATATAATGTGATGTTGAAACTGGTCTTTTTTTAAAGTGCATATAATTAAAACGTACGTATACGATAATTAATTACAGCGCAAGCATACGCTGCCCATCAGTATGAAATGTGTGTCTACTTTAGGTTTAGTACATTATGTCATGATTACGCTTGCCAATGTTCTTATATCACAGCTGTAGGTAACGCATAAGTGATCATAATTACTTACCCTATTACCTACTTAGTTCCTGTCGAGCATCTAACACGAAGAGCTGAATTTGATTTATAAGACATTGATATGCTTATTTATTGCTGACTTTGATCATATTACTGAGTGAACATGGGCTGAAATACACGAAAAATAGTCAATTCTTTCTAGAGAAGTTATGTGCGGATTACGAACCATTTTTTTTTAATAATTTCATTAAGTTTACAAAATGTTCTGACAAAATAAATGAGTTTCTATAAATATTATACATCATATATGTATATCGTGGCCCTATAGTCTTCATACATGTCCATCTTTTTTTTATCCGACTGTACCTACTGAAGTATAGATCTAACAATGAATATTCCAGGATCTAACTAATTTCAATACTTTCTTTTATCTTTCCAATGAGGTAGGTATATGTATAGAGTCACATTACGTAAAGTATTTGTATTTGAATACTTATTCCAGTTCAGTATTATTGTTTAATACTTAAAGTAGTACCTGAGTAAAAGAATAATAGGTCTTTCACTCATTGTTTTTTTATAAGTATCATGTACCAAAGCACGTGTGAACTGACGAAAATCTTTATTCCGATGCTGTAGTGCACAAGCTTGTTGTGATGCAATTTTGATGCAACGGGGGACACGCAACGCGTGTCTGAATAATTATAAATAATGAGGACGATTGAAAACGTAAAGAATCAACACAAATATTTTAATTAAGTAATTGGTTTCATACTTAAGGTCAAACTGACATCATAGCAATGCACGAGCGCTCTTTATTAAATGAATAAAATGTTATGTATATAATGGCATATATTTAATATTGCTTTTGTGATATATCTACTCATAAATATAATGTATGTTAAAGTCATTGAAATAAAACTACTTTGAATGGATTTTATCGCGTTATGAGATCGATTAAAAGATTTTAGGTTTAAAAGGTTTAGGTTAGACCTAGTAGGTTCTGCCGGTGATCTGATTCTTTTGGTAGGTATTCTGTTGATATACGTATCAATAGAAAATCCCAGCATATACTGTACGCAGAACCTTTATCAGTGACGATAATATGCACATAAATGTGCGTCCAGTCCAATAAGCCTTAATAATGCAGTTCCAAAAGTAGGAACAATTAAATAATCTTCACTATCTTTCTGAATAGCGAATCTTATTGACTACGATTATTAAATAATAGGATATCCTATTAAAATATAATATCTTATATTTACTAGGACAAAATTTGTCCTAGTAAATATAAGATATTATATTTAATAAACTAGTATTATGTTAACATTAACACAAATTGATTTAAACTCAATATTTTTCGCCTGACTACATTGTTTTGCGATTAGATGTAAGTATTATTTTTTATGTTTGACGGGATACTCAACCGACCAATTCACGTTTCAAAAATGAAACATAAATATTTACAATTATTGTTGGCCTTGTTCTAAGGAGACTGTCGAGTCAATCATAGTCCAGTCAGTGTTTGCGTCAGTAAAGTGGATTAATGAAATATTCACTTCCGCATCACAACTATTAGGTATCGATTCGAAACTTGCACATGTTGGTAATGTACATAGATTATAGTGTGTGAATATAGTGTTAGTTACGGATGGTTCGCTTTCACCGTCTGCGGCGCGTGCGACCCTCCCGACCTCCGCATTGACCACTGACCACTGCTGTCACGTGTCAAGCACCTCACAATACTACAATAGCCACATACTACTTCTAATATATTATATAAATAGCTTATGGTTTCTGCAACGATCACTAAAGTTCATAACTTTAAAAGATTAGCGATAAAAGTTTGGTTTGATACCTATGCAATTATCTTTGAGTGTTTGTTCGTGAGTAGGTCGATTTTGTTCGCCGTTGTTACATCCGTATCTTAACTATAATGTGTGGAGAATTCAGCTGTTATTAAAACTTCTATATTCGATATATTTTTTACAAAAATAAAGGTTGAGATCCTTATAATAGGCAATATTAAGAAATAACATTATTTTCTCTGTAGGTTGGTACAGAGAGACATCAAGAATATATTGACTTTGCGTCATAAAAAAAAATAAGTTTTAAACAATTTAAATCAAATTAGGTAAGTATTTATTGTATGTACAACAATACTTAGCTAAGCCTTTACTATATTTAATTATTTAACTTATAAATCAATTTTGGTAAAGCATAATTATACGTAAAAATAATAATCGTTCGTTGTTTCTTGTCCTTCAGCCAATTTTGCGTAGCAGCATCTAGTTTAATGTCCATTCCACCCGGCTATATAGTTAGGTAATCGGATATTGAAATTTTTATTATATATTATACATATATTTATTATAGAAGCTATTAACTATAGTCCAGCCAGTATAAAGAGACACTGAGACACACATTTTTTATCTTTCCTTTAAGCAGTTTCAGATGAAGCTTAGACAGGCAGGCGGTAAGTACAGGTTTCTTCTTCAAAGAGAAATCGTGTCAACCGATTTCAATCGGATCTACTTACTTCTAAGAATGTGCACTTAATGTTTTATTTGCATGTGAACTACATCGCGTATATCAGGCATATCTTAAAATACTTAAATTATTTTTAGTGTCTCGTTATGGATTAATAAAGTAAATCGTGAATCTAATAAACGTTAGGCCGTGGAAATTTATTTCACTTAGATTTACGGAGATGACCATTATTGTTTAGATTCTCTAACTAGATCATCTGTACTAATATTATAAAGCTGAAGAGTTTTTTGTATGTTTGAACGCGCTAATCTCAGGAACTACAGGTTGATATTGAAAAAAAAAAATTGTGCTGGATAGTCCATTTATCGAGGAAGGTTAAGACTAATAAGAGCGGAGCATAAATGAAAAATGTGACGCAAACGGAGTTGCGCGGGCCAGCTGTATAAAATAAACCATTACAGTCAATGGTCAATTTTATAAGTCATCGCAGTATAATTTAATTTATTGTGTAGAACTTCGATTCTAGGAATCAATGAAAAATAGAAAGGAATCTAACCTACTGGATTTCTACAAGTAACCAGTTAAATTTTCTTGTTCACTGAATGAGTTCACAATAGCCGAGTAAAGATTATATGTATTCCTTTATACTAAATGATTTAAATTGAATGTTTATTGTGATTGTGATTAAGTTACTATACTAGCAAATTGTACCCCGTAATTTTAGTATAATTGGTAAAATAAATAAATAAAAAAATATTGAATGCTCTTAGAATCCCCTGTTCTATTACAGCAGAATGTTATGTCAAGACTACCGGCTTTCAAATTAATAGGCTCCAGTATAAAACAATCTGACAGCAATAGACCGTTGCGATACGAATATGTCACGTTGCAAATAAGTTATAGCTAAGTTTATACAATAAGTGACTGTTATTTACTGTTTGATTCTTGCCAAAAATGATTTAAGGTATGTAATTATAGCAATCAAGCAAGTATTGTGTTTCGCTTCTGTTGCATAAATTATTCAGAAATATACAATAGTTCACGGTCTATTATTTATGGCTCACTTTTGTTCCCACGGTAACTAATAAGACCTTCAGCAAGTGTATCGATTCCATTTATATTTCAAAACGATGCATCTCATATCTCAACTAAAAGGTAAATTAATAGGTATGAGTAATATATAATCTTGTGGAATAACCTATCTTCTTTATATTAGTAGGTGTCATTAGGTATTGAAAACGCTGCTTGCAGGTCTGCTTGGCTTTAATAATTAATTAAGACCTTATTAGTGTAATCTTTTAGTTTAAGAGATAACCTTTTGACTTGTGATAGTGACAATATGAATAATACCTTAACATATATGTAACTATGTAGGTCAGTATTATTCGATTGTCCTTTCGTAAATAACCTAGCGCAATTATTGGCCCTGTGTGAAGGCAAAAATATGCACAATGACTAATGAGGAAATAAGACAATTGTGATAATTTGCAAGATAGGAAATAACGAACATGGAATAAATAAATTAAAAATAAATATAATCATTACAAAGCGCCATGTTTAAATAAAAATATTAGTAACTATTGCGTATTTGGATTGCACCAAAGTTATCGTGTATTACGGAAACAAACATTGCCTTGAACCGTTATGTAAAGAATACGATGAGACACGCTAGTATTGGTTGCATCGTAATTAACCCGGTCAATTAAATGCAGGTGTATGTGTGGTATGCGTCTTGTTCACCTTTAACATCCATTGTAGCTGTTGAGACATGTCGTGCAACCGGCAGGCAGTAGACATATGTCAAGTAATAAGTATAATTAATTGGAAATAGGCGTCGTATAAACTGCGGTTGCAGCTAGAACAGAGAAGAAATTTAGATGATCTAACAATATGAAAATGCAATAATATCTAATTGATATCGTTGATCATCCTACTCTAAAACTTGAAACAAATGTTTTTTTTTTATATTCGCGAACGAGGAAGCCGTACCTACCCTTACCAATCTCCTTCAAAAGAAAATATAAGATGAACTCTAGCACAATAAATTAAAACTTAACTTTCTAATTGAAAATACTATTTTTGTAACTAACAAAGTTCGTGTTTATTTATAAGGTAATCTAAATTAAGTAAATTTGCTTTTAGAATTTGTCCACTGGATTGCTAAAGGTCCATGAATCATGATATAATGTTGGCCTACTTACGATAAGTCAACTAGGTATTACAAAAGCCGTCGATACTTTACCACTTCGTTGTGGACCCAGTTTCAGTATGGTTGTTGATGAATGTAGGTACCTACTAAAAGTGTGAATATTTCTACGTATGCACATATAAGCAAAATATACTCGACTAGATTTCTAAAATTGACATAACAGTTTAAACAATCTATAGATTATTATTTACTAGTAGGTACCTAAGCTATTGACGCCCTTACGCTTTGATTTTCTCGTCATCGATCTCTCTACCCGGTAATTTTACTGGCTATATTACGCTTCAACCGGAACACACTAATTCATGCAAATTACTGCTTGGCAACACAGATGACAGCAGGATTCTGTTGTACCATTCATCATTCAGTAGTAATACATATTATTATACATGCATCTAAAATTATAACGCCATAATCATATAAAACTGGTACCAAGCTATTATCGTAATAAGTGCCAATTGCAAAAAAAACGCAAATAAAAAAACGTAAAGCGCCCCTGTGTCCGTCTAGATAATTACCAAAATAACACTATGGAAGTTGTAGGCTATCTTGTAGACGTCTGATAAAAGAATACACTGTTTCACCATACCACTAACAAACAATGGAATGTATAACGGGAGCGATGAAGAAACAGTAGACCACACATTGTTGGACAACTTGCACCTATCAATTAGCTATTATTAAAAGTACACGTCGTAGGAGCTATTTAGCTATGGAAAGTCGTAACGAAAGGTCTCACGGGCTGGTTAACATTGAAGTTTCAGGCAAACTGTGGTAGAATAATGGGTCAATTAATTAAATGTAAAAGTGGCCGTGATATACATTTGCGTAGCCAACATCGGTGGCGGCGGCGGCGGCGGCGTCTTCAGATGCGTAGAATTGTTTGAAGAAGGTGTACAGATCTTGACCTAGTTACCGAATACGTATAATACATTAAGGAAGGTTGTATCAATAAATTAAAAACTAAACTGCTATTGTGATTTTTAACCGGAGGAGAACAATTACATCAAAGTCAAATGAATTTTACGTTTCTTTGCATTGGTATTTATATATTCAGATATCTAGTATATCCGCCTATATCGATGAAACACAATGATGGTGATGTAGCGTTTAAGAGAAAGGAGCCGTTTCGAGAGTACATTGTCACGGGCACAGATTTCACTATGTGAATTGAACTACATTCAATATTTATTGATGTACATTTTCAGTATAAGTAGAAAGCGACATCTGAGATTACTAGGTATCAAATATTAAGTCTAGTATTGAGATTTTATTAAGAATAAAGAAGAGTATTTTATTGTCTGTTAAATACATAATTTAGTCAGGCTTAAACTTTAAAAAAATAGCATGCTGCGGAAGTGGAAGTATTATGCTGTAAGGTAATACGGCCTTGTGGCTATTAGGTACACTACGTACATACAAGCAAGTATTGGATTTTAACCACCACGGTTTTGAATTCAGATATTTAAAAGGTAAATTATCATGGGTAATTAAAATTTCCGCTTCTCCTTAATCGTTGTTAGAAATTTGTGAAAGTAGGTATGAATAGAAACTTAATATTTATTTAATTTTGTAAATTAGGTTTCATCTGTGGCCGGCTGCGTATGCGTTCCAAGGCATTTACATCAAACAAGACATTTGAATAATTTTCTGTTAAGAAATTTTGCGAGTTACATATTGTTATCTAGATTTCACTGAAGTTTAAGCAAAGGTAATAAAATCATTGGTACCTGTCTATAGCAAAACATAGACTTATTTATATTTTGTCGTACTTATTATACTTATTACTTTGTCTGTCTACGCGAGAAATCTTCATTGTCATATAAATAAAAGCAATAAAGCACAGTTATGGTCGTAACGCATTATGCCTCCGTGATGGTCACTTGGTGTGTCACACGGCAGTTGCGGCTCACGGGTCGTTGCGTTGCGTCCGCCACAAAATCTCACCTAATCGGTAAACAAGACGCGTTTTATGTAATAACTTTTGGCGTCTGTCCCGCACACTGTGGTCGAGTTTCGCTTTCACCTTAATAACGTACTTTCTCGAAGTTTAGGCTTTAGTTTATGGTAAGTAATGCGACACGGGATATTATCTTTAGATCACGTCAATTTTTTATCAGAAGAAAGCTTTTTATTTGAATATGATAATATTTTATTACATACGACCGATACTACATTATACACAGTTTGCTGCTTTTTGTAACAAACATTGGAAGATGGATGATAGAAACGGTTACCTTATATAAATGAATTAGTTGCGATACACCATACTCATAGGCATAGGCTAAAAGTATGGTACATTTTGTGCGAGTTATTAAAATTTCTACAAAACCATTTTTGTAAGAAGAAAGCGCGCTTGATCACGCATTTATTTTCCCGGGTGCCGTTAACGATTACCTTGTATGATTACATCATAGTAATTCTGAGAATAAACGGATGGAAATCAATAAAATATGTTGTCAAAACTTGTTCACGAAAGCGAAAGTTAATAACGGATAAGAATAAATAAATCTATTAAATTGAATGCGACATTTCCGAGGTTAAGTAATTACTAGTTTCGTTCTATTCCGTTTTGTACCGCCTTTAATTTAGCATCAATTGAAGGTACCTATTGTACATACCTACTTATTATATCACTTGTACTATAAAATAGCTTCATAAATATCCGGTCATTGCCAGTGTAATGGACTACCTTGGCAATGTTTTACTAAGTGGCTATTAGGCGTACATGTATCTATAAACATGTTAAATCAATTTCGCTGACTCATTTTGTAGATATTACTTTTATTAGAGGTAATAAAGCTTAGGAAAGCTGGTAATTTTTGCTAATAGTTTAGATACCAATGCTATTTAATCTCCTAGATATAGAGGTAAGGAGATGAAGTATTTGTATTGAATCTTGTCATCAAGACGTATAGTATATGTATTTTTTTTTTATTCAACCATGTATGTATTATGAATTGATGAATTATGAATAATAAGGAGGACTGGGTGGCGCAGTAACTGAGCGATCGGCTTGTGTGTCACGGGTTGCGGGTTCGATCCCGCACGGAGCAAATATTTGTATGTTCTACAGGTAGTTGTTCCGGGTAGGAGAAAATCATAGTGTGGGGCAGTTTTAATAAAAAAAAAACAAAAAAAATACCCACTATTACTTAGTTATATTTTTTTTATTGACTTAACTTTCATGCAATTCACATAAGTGCATATACAATGTTAGAGCTCGTTAGCTCCACGGGGACTGGCTATTCTGACAGCATGTGAATTCCGTTTACTGTCGGTTGAGTACCCCTTACCCCTATTTATAAAAACCTAAGCATTCTATACAGGGTGGCAACGCGCGAGTGACCTCTGGTGTTGCAAACGTCTATAGGCTACGGTAACCGCTTACCATCAGGCGGGCCGTAAAATTATTTGCCACCCTTATGGTATAAAAAAATGTTAAGGTGCTGTTAACTTCATGCTTAACCTACCTATATGGAATTTATATTTACTCTCACGGTTACTATTACTATGAACCCATTATACATCTTATATATAAAATTCTCGTGGCACAATGTTCGTTCCCGTACTCCTTCGAAACGGCTTGACCGATTCTCATGAAATTTTAGTGATAAGGGTTGTCCACCAACCCGTATAATGTGGCAAAACAACGTTTGCTGGGTCAGCTAGTAATATGTAAGTACGTGTGTATGTATAAAAATAGGTTTGACAAAAACTAAATAAAATTTTAATTTAGCAGTAAGGGCCATGTGTATGTAGAAGGCACTGATGTTATCTTGGTGTCTCCGTGGAGTGTAACTGTTATAATTTGAGAGACGTGCGCATTGTGCACGGTCCGTCGTGCGTGAGTCTGCGCAGCGTGACCGAGTGCCTACAGCCCCAGAGCTTGCAACTTCAGTATCTTTTTACACAATAATAATATACTATCATGTTATAATCTATTTATAACATAAGCACCTAAACCAAGCAAGCAATATAGGTAAATTCAAATTGTCCATCATTTATGCTTGCCTTACTTTATAAATGGATATAATTCAATGGACTTATTATTTAAAAATATCTTATGATTATCTGATGTGACAAGAACAGGCAACCTGAGATACCTAACCTGGGTTAGTGATAGGAAATCATATCAAATATTTTTAACAAGTAAGAAGTTAAACTAGTGTATTAGTATCTGCCCACCTTCTAGATGGCGCCGGTGCTTCTTAACTCGCCGACTTCTTCTGATTTCTGACGCTGAGGTACGCAAATTGACATTGTAATGAAACTAGGTATACTATCTTTAGGCAACCATGACCATGGAAAGCAGCCGGCTCGTAACCATGAATGTTTTATCCGATCCACATTTGTTAATCCGATATATTGATATTCTTTTAATCCCAAATGAGGAGTGTCAACTAAGGCGATGAAATTCGTATAAATTTCATGAGCTTGTAACTTTTAAACTCTAGATTCCAAGTAGGTACGTACCAAAGTATTAGAAATACTTGTGATAGAATGTGGGACCATGTATGGGATACCCTTTTGAAAAAACATCATAGCAGCTGTGTGTAGGTGTGTATTAATTTATATATGCTGCTGACTAGCCATTTTTTGACAATATCATTAACACGGTTGAAGAACTGTCGTCGATCTTTTCTAAATTTGGCTACCAAATTCGCTGCAACCTGCTGGTCTAAGTTTAGCCAACAACAACTGCAAATAAAAACTACAAACAAGTCAAAGACAAAGCAAAGCTACACACACTTATAGGACACAAGTAATCATGCAAAAACATTTGCTAAGATGGATCATAGCATCGTGACTGATTGAAACAATGACTGATCTCATTACAGGTCTATAATTTGATAAATGAATCACTGGCCACGATTTACCTTGCCTTGTGACCATATGACCATAGTTTATTGGTCTAAGGTTTAATGTATGGTTGCATTATTTATGAACTACAACCGTGTCTATAGCCTAATTCCTCTAAAATGAGAGGAGACCCGTGCCCAATAGTGGGACAATAGTGGGTTGATGAGGATGATGACGAGACGAAAATGTTGGTGTCATTTAGCAAGTCATCAGTACTAAAGATGTAAATAATGTGTGTATAATATCTATAGCGTGAAGATTGGCGTCAAGTGCGCATTGGCTTATGGGCTTATGGTTCTGATATATAGTATATAAGAACCGTCGTAATAGCCGATCTTGTAAATTATTTTTATATTAGAATAATAATATCGACCTTCGTGGACACCACTGACAAATCCGAGTCCGGTTAATTCCGCCATTCACAACACAGAAATTACACTCACATTAGCGTCGCTCAAAGTGCTTTGTAGCGTATGACTAAACAGATATTATTTAGCTATTTCGTGCAAGAAAATTGATCTGATCATTTGATCTCACGTTCATAAAATAAAACGTTGATATTACAGTGCTACTGAGAGGTTGATTGGCCTTTGTCTGACACAGAATCAATATCCTGTACGAGCTTCAAATTAATAGACATATCGAATGCCGAAATTAATATTTCAGCCAAGACACGCTTGAAATGCACTATGTAGCTTTATGTTACGATTGCTTTAGAACTCTAGGTTGTCTCTTTGGTAGTACAAAGAAGTAGGTTCACTTACCATTAATTGATTTTTATCTGATAACTAGTACACAATTTAAAGTTCTAGACTGCTACTATGAATAACTCGGTTTTTAATACGGCTTGACTTGGAAATCTAACCTAGATTAATTAGTCTCTAGCGATGGTAGTACTAAGGTCACTGGATTAAGTGTGAAGTTAAATAAAACCTTGAAAAATACTCTGGCTCTATATAAAATACGTAAATATGAATACATAATTTGATAACTATTTTAGATTGCATGCCTACTTACATCTAAAGGGCGTTTTCGTGCAGCTCAACAGTTAAAACGTGTGCTGTGAGCTGAACAGTGGGTGCAGTAGATCCTATGGGTGTGAATAGTCTAAAAGTCAGAAGGACGCTATCATTATCTGCAGGTCAAGGTATTTTACAGTACACTGCTAGACGTAACAACTTCCAGTCTACGTTAATTGGCAGTAGTTGAACTAGAAAATAGGAGTCGTTAGTGCAATATAAACTATTTTTTCAAATATGTCGATGTTTACGATTTCCTTGTGCAGGTTATATGCAGGTGTCTATTTTATTGATACAAGAATGTGATTAGAAAAAGAACAAGATCTATCAATGGTCGAATAAGTTTTATATGAAGTTAATACCTTTAGGTTATTTGGTGCACCGCCATTCTACCATTACATTACCACTACATTCGCTGCGTAGTTCATTAAATGTAGTGACATTATGTAGATACCGGGTTCCAGTCTACCGATGCCGATATCCAGGGGTATTGATATGTTAACAATAGTCAACCAATCATAGATAGACCACGGGAGGCGTCGAGATCGGCATGTGATAAGCTCATGGATCCATTGAGTGTTTGATATAGCCATAAATATAAGCCCCTTGATTAACCCATTGAATGCCGAAGGTAAGCGTCAGACCAAACCTGGTGGCCACCATACAAATGGTCTACTACGTAATTATTCGTAGTTGGCATCACGTATATAAGGATATAGTAGGATGCCAGTATACATAATATTGCGTATACGCAGTATTACGTAGATAGGCACAGATAGAAAAATAAATGTTAGTAGTGCCTACCTACGCAATATTACCAAAATTACGTACCTTAGCTCCCTAATAAAACACAGACTATTGTCTATCTCGTTTTAACATGTATAAATGGCAATCACGTGTTCTCCCCACTTATTTTTGCATCAATAGTACATTTATTACCTGTGTGCGCATTCAGTGTCGCGCCGCACGCGCTGAGAGACTGTCGCTAGATAGGTGTAGGTAGTTATTGCAATATGGAGCGCGGACGCCGATCGCGTCGTATTTTACGCGGTAACCGAAATCCCAGGTTGTTACAACGACAGTTGAATGTGAATGAAATACCTGGAATTCTGATGGAACCAGAATCGACAGACGATGAGGACTTCTCTTCCGGATCAGATAATAATTACGTTCCAGAGAGAGAAGCGCGGAGTAGTAGTTCGTCTTATGAAACATCGACATCTGACAATGAATCGCAGCCGCCACCCGCAACGCTCACAGAAGCATCGTCATGTGATCCAGAGTTTCAGTGGAATATAGGTTCTGCAAGACCCCAACAATTTGCATTTACGGGTGAGTCGGGAATAAAGATTGACTTCAGACCTACCCCCGCTGCTTTAGCTGATATATTTTTTTCAAACGATTTTCTGCTTTCTTTGGTGCAAGCTACAAATAATTACGCATGTCGCACAGCCGGTCCCTTACAAAAGCATGCCCGCTTTAGATATTGGAAGGATACAAATATTGAAGAAATGCGCAAGTTTATTGGTATGTTGCTTTATATGGGATTGGTGCAATTACCCTCTATAAGTCATTACTGGCGATTGGATCCATTGTACAACATGCCGCTGTTTAGGACTTTGATGAGCAGAAACCGCTTTCAATTATTGTTACGTAATTTTCATTTTTCCGAAGACGACTCCTCGGCTACATCCAGACTGCATAAAATACAACCTATATTAGAACGGTTCAACAACATAATGATTGATCTCTATTATCCTAAAGCTGACCTAAGTATCGATGAGTCAATGGTTTTGTGGAGAGGAAGATTGATTTTCCGACAGTACATAAAAAATAAGAAGCACAAATATGGAATAAAACTGTATGAATTATGTGAATCGTCAGGTATAGTCATGAAAATTCGTGTTTATAGAGGAAAAAGTGAGAAGCCTCCACCTGGAACTTTACATAGCACGGAAGTTGTATTAGATCTAATGGAAGGCTATTTAGATAAAGGTCACGTAATCTACGCTGACAATTTTTACAATTCACCTGATTTGACGAGACGTCTTACCCAAAGGAAAACATACATATGTGGTACACTTCGAAAGAATCGAAAAAACTTGCCTGTAGACGTTACAAACGCTAAGTTAAAGCGTGGAGAGCTAGCTGCTAAAGTATGCAATGATATTACTGTTTGTAAATGGAAAGATAAACGAGATGTACTGGTAATTTCGAACAAGCATAATCTTCAGTTGGTGAGAGTTAGGAATAAGAATGGTAGAATCTCACTGAAGCCGAACATTGTCGCCGATTATAACTTGGGCATGTCAGGTGTAGACCGAGGCGACCAGATGGTCTCATATTATTCATGCCTCAGAAAAACTCTTAGATGGCACAAGAAGCTAGGGCTACACATCTTTGAAGTGTACATTCAAAATGCACACCGAATACTTCGTCTTCAAGATAGAACTTCTAAAATGCGACTGCTGCAATTTCGTGAAGGTTTTATAAGACATCTGTTAGGAATGAATAATAATGCGCATTCGACACAAGCAGGACCATCACAAGAACCCCAATCAATTCTATCCCCGGCTTCAACTAGTCAATTATCTGCTAAAACTCGTGTACCACTAGATAATTTTCATTATTTAGAAAAGCTTCCACCCACGGCTAAAAAAGCCGTTCCGGCTAAACCTTGTCGTGTTTGCACTAAAAATAAAATACGGAAGGAATCATCTTTTGTATGTGCTACTTGTCCTGAAAAGCCGGCTTTGTGTGTAAACAATTGTTTTAAAATTTACCACACAGATCCTAAATTCGCTTAATTTTTTTTTAATCGTTGTATAGAAGTTTATTTTTATGTTTTTTAGTGTTGATTTAGTAAGAAATATTACTGTTTTTGTTATAATAATTACTTAGAAGTATATTGATCTCAAGAGTAGACTGTGTAATTCATGATACCAAAGTGTATTAGATTTAGATCTTTAGAAACAATAAAGTTACTATTTTTGTATATTGTGTTTTATTTGAGGTGCCAAGTAGTATAAAAACGAACGTTGCAGGAGGCCAAACAGTATAGATCACCCTACAACCAACAAAGAACATCTACGTACTAACACGTAGTTGGCCTCTCCTGTTAACCTACCTTACGTAATATTACGTAGTCGGCACTCAATGGGTTAATACGGGCATACACTCGGATATATTTATATTAACAGTCTATTTAGTAGATGCTGAACTCTATTCGTCTTATCAAAATCATCAATAGAATATTATTGTCCCACTGCTGGGCACGGGTCTCACTCATTTGAGAGAAAGCCTCTTCGGGTGCAAACATTATGTCATATGCATAATATTTTCTTGAATTAATAATATGAATAGATATTCTGACCGGCCAAACAGACAATAAATTAAAAAATAAGATAAATATGTTTGGACATTTTTTTATACCTACAGATATTGTAATGGGTTCAGATACTTAATGCCAACTCAAAATTGTATTACCTACATAGATTTACCTGGTCTCTACCTGCGTCATATACCTAAAACAAAATCAGTCAAGCAAGTAACGAATCTAGTTCAACTAAAATTGTTTTTTTAAACACCTATATTAATCTCATTAGTGGGTATCGCTCGATCAGAGTAAGTGAGTCAGTCAGCTGCAGTCAGGATACGGATCTCCGTGTGCAGAGCCAGTCACTTCTCCAAGGCTCTACCCGTATTCGACACACGAACGATCCTTTCTAAAATGCTTACCTACCATTTATTTTGTTGTCGCTTTGCACACAATCCGATACAGAGACTTAGTGTCTAATAAAATACACCTTGTAGGCAAAATACCATACCTCACTGCTTAGATACCTTATGCAACACTGGAAGCAATGTGGCGAAATATATGAGACTTAATCCACGATGAAATAAATTATTCAAGTGAATTAGAATACTATTATTAAACTACTGCTGCAAAAACTGCTGAACATTAGGTCTTAGTTTGGTTCTGATTGTTCGACGTGGAACAAAGTGATCTTGTTATGTATTTTTTTATAAATATCTACCTACCACACCTAGGTAGGTAAACGAAACGAGGTACTTTTAGTTTACTTCCTTAACTTACTAAACGTCTTCTACCTGTTCAAAAATTGTTATTCTGTGATCTTTTATTGAAATATTGAGCGCAACATTTTAATAGGGCTCCGTACTTAAAAGGAAAAACGGAACGCTCATAGGAGTATTTCATTCTTCGTGGGTCTGCTCAATTAAGACTTTCTTCCTCAGGAATGTCTAGAGATATCAAGTTGAAATTACTATCAAATAATTAACTCTGCGGTAAGTTTGGATGTTCCTATACTAATGCAGTCGAAAAATACCATAAAAAAAATAGTAAGTCCAATAGGGAATAGGGAGGTTCCCATTGACCAAGGAACGTAAAATGTGGCAAGCTCTCAACAGTACAAGTAAAGGAAAATCTGAAAATGTATTTACTGTTATAAAGTTATAATTACATATATGAATACATATTATTATTTTACGATTAGAAACTTGCATTTAAACATGTTAGTTGCAGTTAAGATTGCTATTTAATTCAATTTATTTATTTGTATGTGTGCTTACTTAGCTTGTGAATGGCAAACACACAAAGATAATTGATAGAATATTATTAGTTTCATTTTATAATTTTCCTTTGAGAATTTATTTTAAATTTTATTTTGTGTGAATAAGGCACGGACCCCTTGGTGAGCGAGTCCGATGCACACATTGACTAGTTTTAATTGATTACTTTCGATTACGACTGGGAACGATCCCTTTAGTTACGTCTTTCGAATACCACCTGCGTTCACGTAGATTCATATTTATCATGAAATCATCTGTCTTGCATGGAATTATGCTAAATGTATGCTTGACGGTGATGGAACATCCCATAAAAATCCCACATTCATATGTACGTAATTGATTGCGTTATCGTTGCTATTCATAATTAAAGAATGATCGCAGTACGCCTACCTAATAGTTGATGATCCAATCTACTATCTATTATGTTGTATAATTGGAGTTATGAAAGGGTCATCATTATAGGTACTTATATGATAGCAAAAATTTATCATAATGAATTGATGACCAACGCATCATACGCCTGCTATAAGAAGAATACATCATTTAATGATTCCCATTAAAATTCGGATCAAATGTTTGACGCCTGTTCATGAATCTGTGGGAACCCGGTCATTATTGAGGTTCAATCTAGGTCATTAAAATATTTACACTTCCGTTTATATACAACTTTTGGCGGATGAAGAGATACGCAATTGGGAACGGAAAAAAAAAAAATGTTAGTGTTTAAAATATCGAAGTATTGTAAGTAGGTATAGTAGGTACCTTATTATAAACGGTATTGTCGGCCATTCGCATTTCATACAAATGAAAAACAAATAATAAGGTCTAAAATATAAGTAAAAACGATATCTCAGGTTAAGAAGACGATAAATAGTCGATTGCAATATCAAGCCAAATATTATAGCAATAAATATAGGGCGATTAAATATCGGTCTACCACGGTAGGTATGCAAGTACATGACACAGTAAGCCAAGCATGTTTCTGTGCGAATTTCATAACTCGAATCAGGTATTCTTAGCAAGTCCGAAGGTATTACAGACCTAGAGATTTATAAAGCACTTACCGTACCTAACAGGACCGCACGGAGCCAGTGAAAGTAAAATTTGCTTAATATTATTTAGTTGATCGGTTATCTGTTACTTAACAAAGACCTCGTTTGTTATATAGGTTAATTTGATGCTGATTAATATGATGGTCAGACGCAATTAGATGATTGTTTCGCAATATGGTATGAAAGTGATGGGTCTCTCAGTGATTTCGTATGTGCAGCTGCCGACCGAATGGGTGCGTCACTTGTTCTTGTCTTATTGCATATACATCCAAATATGAAATAAAATAATTGGTTAAATTGGAGCGGTTTATGTAATTATTGGAATAACTATGCCGAGCACTAATTAGGTAGCTTACTTATAAAATTACAAGAACAATTCTTTTTATTTCGAGTATTTTATAACTAGGTACCTGTGTAATTGAGTACAGATATCTACTTAGAATATTTGTAACATATCGAAAATAATATTTTTGAAATATTGTATACATATTTCCTGCTGAGACATTGCATAAATGCAGTGACATTTTTAAACTATGTTTAAAGGATGAAATTTCACGTATCAACTTCTGGTTAGAATTAGGTGAACATATATTTCGCCATTTTTGAAATAATAATTGTTAATTTGAACTCGTTACAAAGGTAAGGTAAAAAAAATATATATGGGACGTCCGTCACTTTAGAAGGTTCTTCCCTATTTATGAAATTCAATATTAAAATAACTTGGTAAAAATAAAAGTACCTAAGTAGGTACCTATACGTGTTTCGTTGTTTATGGAAATTCGTGCCTAAACAAAAGAATTAAGAAAGACGGTGGAAATATTAGTACCTATAGAAATGAAATTTGATTCTTATATCATCACTAGTTGAGAATAGCCGATATTTTGCTAATGTGAAACTGATACCACTTTAACCCCGCGGAGTTCGAGCTGGTCGCTAGTATATACCTATTATTTAGTACAATGTCAAGTTGAAAAGTCATTTTGACCTCGAAGTAGGCATTGTCTTGCCGTGCTTGGGAAATCATTCTAACGTTCTTACAACCGAGTAGTGTAATAAGCTAAGTATTTTTGTTTAAGTGTTGCTGTGTGAATATTATACTTACATCTTTTATTGTTTCAGTTATAACTAATATTGTCACATCAATTACAATAACACCAAATGGAAACAGTCCTGAAATTAAAATGTTTGGAGGAGCAATGGTAGATATGCAAAAGGGCTTCATGCCAATGGAATCTAAAGTTGAAGAGACGACTATAAAACTAAATCGACAAAAGAAACAGAAAATTAATAATTCTACAAAACTATCTATCAATGAAAGATACAGAAGATTAATACCGTATATGACATTTTACTATGCCAACGATTTAGCAACTCCTACTACCGATCATGTGAGAGACGTCGAAGTAGAAAAAGCAGAAATTATCGAGAGTCAAGGACAAAATCCTACTAATCAACGAGAACAAAAGAAAATTATCTACTCAAATAGAAATATCCCTAGATATCAAGGGAACAGATTGACTCAGCATAATATCGCATCTGCTAATCCAACAAAGGTGTATTACAAAGGTGGTGTACCAATATATCAAATACCTAGTAAAGTATCGCAAAATAATAATCCATTACTGTCAGAATATAGCGTACACAATGATTACGATACTGGCAGAGTGATCTACAAGCAAATACCTAAACCAGTAGGCACACCATTTTTATCGTCAACTCGGAAACCATACTTGAACTTATATAACGAGGAG
Organism: Craniophora ligustri; assembly: GCA_905163465.1. Taxonomy (NCBI): domain Eukaryota; kingdom Metazoa; phylum Arthropoda; class Insecta; order Lepidoptera; family Noctuidae; genus Craniophora; species Craniophora ligustri. Next base: position 6,547,435 of record LR990965.1, on the reverse strand, counting down.
TCCCCTAATATCCGATATTATTTATCAGAAAAAGAACAAACACAGAGATATAAATTAGTTCCGTATGAGCAAACACCTCCCATTAAAGTATCCGAAGACGTTTATGACATAACGAAAAAACCAGTACCAGTATCTGTATTAATACCTAACGAACCAGTTTACCTAAAGCCACGACCTGCTCGACCTTACTACGTTTATGACAATATTAACGTTCCACAGTCTACAATCAGGAAACAACCTGTAATAGTTTCTGAAAGTTACTACGAGAAACAACAACAACCTCCACTTCATCGGGCTCAGCCAGTAGTACAAAGTGGTTTTAAACCTATACTCAATTCACCTCATTATTCCAACGAAGCTTCGATTTATACGACTAGTATTCCAGAAACAGTTATTTCTGATATCAAGCACCAAAAACAACAGGAAGTGTATGTACAGACTGAGCCAAGTATAAACTATGACGAATTTAAGTCAAATGACCACTACCAGTACTTTGTAGATCAGACCACGTATAAACCTCCTCAAACAAGCACTTCGAACCAAATACCGTTGGCGACATTACTAAATTCACTTCAGTTGAACAAGTCCATCCCAAAGCCTATCACGAAAGAAAATGTTGGTTCTTCGATTAGAACTTTATTGCAGGTATTAAATGTTTTGAAAGCAGTTCCGCAACAAAACAACGTCGAGGTCCCAATCTTAAGTACTCCAAAGCCCTTTGTGGCCAGCAAATTAGCTAAAGTGACACCAAAACCAGTAATTGATGTCCAACGTGAACCAGAGTCTGAGCCAGTAGAAGATGAAGAATGGCTAGCAGAACCATATCTGGCGCCTGTGGATCCTCCTTCCCAACATCTTGATGGTAAGTCTGGCTTGACAGTCAACGATAGGTCATGTGAGATATAACGTCAGTATTACTACCTACTTTATACAAAACACCGGCCAACAGCTTCTCGATGTTTGGCAACTACTTTTCTTTTTAACGTCTCTTAACGACAATTAAATATATTAAAGAAAATTATCCGATAAAATAGGTTTACCCAAGTTAAGTAGTCATTATTTATTGCCTACCAGCTGCTATATTGTATGTAAACCGGACTATAATATATAGACATTCCGTATCATCATCATAAAATCAGCCAAAGGACGTTCATTACTGAAGTTAGGTCAGCCGATGGTATATGCAACCGTCAAATCAAATCATTTATTTCAATTAGACCAATACAATTACTATCCATAAATACCATCTCGTTGGTGGCCGTTTTACCCAGACAGCATGTGGTAGCGTGATCGCCACTCAAAAAACTTTTTGTCCCAGTGGTATGTTCCTCGCCCACTGTCACTTCTGCCTATTAATCCTTTCAGCTAAGTCAGCAACTATAGTTTGCTGTTTGGCGAACATTCTTTATATGTACCTTATATTACAGTTATTTCAACAATGTGCAAGATACGATAGCTTGCAATATCCCAACAACCCCAGGTTAAAGAAAGTATAATGGGAATAATTTAGGAATTGTATTTTACTTTAAATGCTACTTAGCAACATATCCAAAGATTTCAGATAAACACTTTACATTAGGTAGCTACTAACTTACTGGATAACCTTGTGATAGTTTATTTGCATATTAGTTGTATACGAGTATGTGCCTCCTAAAGACAAATGACTGAATTAGGTACCTACCTATTATAAGACAGTAACTATGTAGATATTATTTTAGTAGGCGATTAGATATATTGCTAGTTTAAGTAAGAGAGACAAAAGGAGTGCCTTTTGTGACACGTTAATACATAAACCTTACAATTCAGTAAAAGTATAAAAATATGCTTGCAGATTTTTCACCTGATCATGGATCCAGCCAACAATACCCTTTGCAGCAGACATCCGATGAAGAAGGTGGTACTCCGGGTAGCCCGGGTGTTGACTACCCTATTCTCTCCACGATTCCCACAACTCGTTTCGATTGCAAGACTCAACGATACAAAGGCTTCTTCGCAGATCCAGAGACCCGCTGTCAGGTAAGTGCCTAATGCAACGTATAAGAATGTTTATAAAAACAGTTTTATAAAGGGAAAGTAGGTCGGCCAACTGTCGGTGTCTATGCATATTGCATTTGTGGTAATTGCTCAGCTACCCTAGAGGATGTCACCCAAAATGGGCAAGAGCTACAAATCTAGTTTTTCTTTAGCCTTCCTATTAAAATCTCAGTTGCTTAGAGATAAATAAATTGCAGGGTATGAGAATGTCGGCATGAAAAGTGGTAACTATTACTGAAAGATACTTGATCACATATCAAAATAAGCCTGGGTTCAGCATTTTTGAAGATTGAAGTTGGATGTGAGAATTGTTTGATAAATTAAGATTCTATTACAGGTTTGGCATTACTGCGATCTCAATGGTGGACAGGCATCCTTCTTGTGCCCGAACGGCACCATATTCTCGCAAGCAGGCCTGACTTGCGACTGGTGGTTCAACGTGCGTTGCTCGTCCACTACTCAGCTCTACGTACTCAACGAGAGCCTTTACAAGTACATCTTGCCACACTCGCCAAAGTTCCCTGAGGATTACAGTGGACCTTTGGTGGATAAGTACGTGTTTTGTGCCATTTCCCAATAAAACTGATTACATTAGTGTAAAGACCTGTTTAGCTTAGCGGTAGTTAACGCTGCCTGCTATGCTATGGGTCGCGGGTTAGAATCCCGGTAGGGACAAATAAACATTTGTCCCTGTGATGAGCATCAACATTTGTATCCGAGTCATGGATGTGTCTAAGTATAATTTGTAAGTTTAAAAAAAAAAGTATATATGTAGTACATCAAACATCTAGTATCCGCAACACAAGCCTCGTTGCCTACCACGGAACTAGATGGCACTGTAATAATGTCCGGAAATATTCATTTTATTAATTGACTAAGGTAGGTACTACCTAGAACTCATACTTCTTTAGACTTACCATGATAAGCATTACCAACTTTGCCTGTCCTCCATTATTGCTGCTGATGCGATGAGGACCATATCAATTATGTAAATAAATATTGTTGGTGTAGTGTAACTACCTAGATATTTTATTACCTAGTCACTAGTGCGTTATACTTTTTTCATAAACCATTGTGTTGTTGTTGAAACTAGGCATATTTAGGATATAAATCCATTCGATTCTTTACAATAATTGAAATCCTAATATATTTTTTTTGTTACTTACAGATATTTAAGTTTGAAATTCAAGGAAATGGAGGAACAATTCAAAAAGAACAAAAACAAGAAAGTTTCGGAGAAGATGGGCTCAGGTGAAGAACCTGAATCTGAGAATTCTGAAGAAGATTCCGAAGAAAAAGAAGATTCCAGTGAACATGATACCGGTGTTCTTACAAATGGCGGGCAAAGCGCGGTCAGCGAGGCCAACGTAATCGTGGACTCACCTGGCGAAAGCGGCAAAGTAGAAAGACTACATGAGTAAAATTTGCTATTTAATAAGACAATTACTATAAACATCTTTCATAAATTCTATCCATTAGATAGGTACTATGAAATCGTGACTTTAAGGACAGTGTGTAAAGAATTGTAAGTGAAGAAGTGTGACCTTCATTCAGATACTTCAATACAAATAACTAACAGTCATAAAAGTGTAACAGTACCTAATGCGTTCTAAGATAGTTACAGTATTTAGATGGAAATAGGCACGCATTACCATGTCATATTTTATTTTTGAAGCGATTCTACTTCAGTGTTAAATATTTAAATCAACTGCATAACTACTAATAATGTAGATACCTACTTACTGTGATTTATATTCAGAACTGTTGTAATTCATCGCTCCAGTCCCCCTTTAAATGTGCTTTTTTAACGACGTACTTGATCGTATTACTATTGTGTTAGCTAACGATGCCCTGGTGGATTTTATACCCTATTTGTATTTCAAAAGTACTTAGTAAACTGTGATAGATTAAATTCTGTGCTTGTCGTTTGAGTAATAGATTTGTTGTGCTGGCTAAATTGTCAGGTATCAGTGACCTATTTATTATTGTGCAGTATTTTGCCATCATCACTATTATTATACTTGTATTCTATTTTATAGATTATGTTTAGGATTAGAGAATTAAACTTGCCATACTTTGCCATGTTTAATTCAGTTAGTATTTTGGATGAATGTGTGTAAGTTAAACAATGATTGAATCGAATAGGAAGTGCCTAATTTAATGATAATAGTAATAATTGAATACTCATAGTGATATTCGTGCAATGTGTAAATAAATTTAAATAACACCTATTGTATATTTTGCCATTAACATAATAGTTATTGAAATGTGCAATAAAATATTCTACTTATATTAATAGTGCATCTTAGTATAAGCCAAAAGAAACTCCAGTTGAAGTGATGTAGTTATATATTTATTTAGAGCATTAGATAAGTGAATAAATTTTATAATCATACAAGTAAAGTTGGTGCTTCACTTGTAGAACCCTAAAACATTATTTTATTAGAGCAGTTGCAAAAAAATGCACAATCAGAAGAGATATAATTAAACTATTATAATAAAAACAATAATAAAAACGACCAACACATGTTAACAATAAAATATTAACGAGAGAAGTGGGTGTGACTAGCCAAGCACTTTATAACAGACGACTTCACAATGCTACGCTAACTAACCTACATTCTTAGATTGGGACTTATGACATCAATTAATGACTACCTATGAATATTGATTTATAGATACAATTAATACTGATAAATAATGAATTAATGACATTTAATTAAATGTAATATCAATCTGTGCCTACATCAATATGACATACAATTATAAGTGTACTACGCGAACTCGTCAAACGGATGATATACGATTAATGTTACTGACTTACTGCGTCAAAATTGTACTGCGACTTTCTGTAATTCGAATGCACGTTTTATATAGTAGTTCTGACTATTATGTTAGTACCAAAGTAATTCGTTACTACAATGCTAAAGTAATACAGAAGTTTGACAACATAAAAGAGCGTAAACACCTTTGTGAAAAGTATGTTTTATCCTATCTCTGCACTAACTCCGTTATCGTTCTATATTAAGCTATCCGCTATAGCTGCTCTTAATGGAAGCAACAAGACATTTTTTTAAACAAATCTGTGACTCTAACAATATTAGATGTAAGTACATATATATATATTTATATGTGTGTATATATATGATATGATTAGTAATACAAATGTTAGAAATGTTAGGCCTTTATATGTGGCGTGAATGGGCATTCGAACTATAGTGAGTCACAGTAGGTACAGTTTTGTCGTACAAGCCTTATTCGCACATCCATTTGTCGAGCCAACGCTGTACACCCTACAATTATTATCTACGAATACTAAATGTATTGGACCGTTAAAAGCTAGACATTCTCTTAAACATTAAAATAATATGCTAAATTTGCATAATTGTTCTAGATTATACGACACTTATAATTATGTAGAGAATTAAATTTACAATAGTTGTTTCATTTAACAATCGATCTTTTTTTTTCATCAATGAGGAATAGGTCTCAATCAGCATGGACACTACCTACATTTAAATATATGTTTAATTTTATGAATATTATAAGAGGGTCGAAGTTTTCTGAATTATATCAATATCATCAGCAGATTCCAAAAGTCAGAAAATCTGAAGATATCTAAAGAGTTTTATAAATCAATTTTACAACGTTTTTTTAATAAATACATAGTATGGTATGTTGAATACATGCCTCACTCACAATGTTTGTAGCAAGTAGACACCTAAGACCCTTAAAATTATGCGATAACCGCAGACAATATTTATACAAAAATATAATTTACAATTTTAATACAGGACTACTATAAGATCGTGTTATTATGTAAATTTTAATTTTGAACACGCATTAAGTTCCTTGATTTATTTCTACCTAAAATTTTGATGATCATCAATCATTAATTTACAAACTATTTACATTCAGACCATAACGTCTCCATATTAAAGCCAATCACAAGTTGTTGCCATTTCAGTCTTCACATTCCATTATGTATATTTGCAAATAAATAATTATCACCTTAAACACTTACCTACCTACACACTAAAAGTACGAATATTGTTTACATTGATCATGAGAATTGAAGCTACTACATACATGTACAGAAAAATAAAATTAGGTAGCTACAATAAGTTGAAAGGTTAAGCGTCTATTTTAGCATATTATACCTTCAAAATGAACCTAATTAAACTGTGCCTAAAATCTTTAGCAAGAGCTCATCAGTATCTTACTGTGTAATTTACCCTGTTAGTTAAAATTAGTAGTAACAAAATTCAATATTTTACTGAGAAAATAATATATATATATATATAACGCACAAAAACGTGCGATAAAACTCATTAGATACTATAATTACTTATCTAAACCATGTGTGTCGCACGTCAGTGCAAACACTATAACTAAAACCTACGCACTGACATTATAACGAGAAACTAATATATTGAGCTCAGATGACGTGAGCATCGCAGGGGTCGGGGGCGTTTGTGTGTCGAATACTTAATGTTTGAGCAGCAGCGCGGCGTGCTTGAGCCGCAAGTGCGAGCGCAGCGTGTCGATGCGGCTGTAGGTGGCGGGGCAGTAGGGGCAGGGCGAGCGCTGCGCCGTGTGCGAGTGGAAGTGGTGCCAGCGGTTGGACACCTCCTTGCCGCAAGACTTGCAGCGCCACAGCGCCGCGCTCTCAGCCACGGCCACGAACATGCTGTGGTACGAGTAGGGCGCGGCCGGCACGTGCGCGCGCTCTGCGAACAACAACCCGCGAACGCGTCGCCATCACGCCCGGACGGACCTTTCCGCTCTCACAAGTATACCAGGATCGGGATTGATGGTTTCGCCTTTTTAGTGACGATGGGCCATAGTGGTTACAGAATGTAAACTAGGCCGTGCTTTAGGATTTGTACAGTATAAACGCTATACTTTGCGGGTGGGTGTGGAGCATGTGAAACGCACAACTGAAACTACACGGATTTGTAACATACCACAATTTAATGTAAAAATTAGTAATAAATACAACAGATAAATGCAGGAGTTTGCAACATGTTAAAATTGCATTACATAACATCAAACAATGTGAAAAAAAAATTGCATTAACTGCTTGCATAAAACAAAATTATTTAAATTAAACTTTTAACGGAGGCATCAAACCAAGACATCAAAACAAAATATTCATAAACAACACATCGTTCATAAAATTCATGTAATAATATAACAAGACTAATTGTCAGCTGTGAGGTACACGATTTGACACCCCCTCCCTATTAGTATTACACTATTGTGATATACGACACTATCAACAAATTTGCTAATGTTATAAAGAAGAAACAAAATAAACATAACTAGACCATTGCTATCCTGAAAATAACCTTAGAGCTCGTCCTGCACTCCATTGATTCAAATGATAAGATCACATCCTTGTGATACAAATGTAAATTTTATTATACAATAAATTGGAATATTCAATAGATTGGCCAAATAAGTGACTAGGTCTACAAGACCTCAATTTCATAAGACTAAATTTAGTAATTCGTTAACCTTATGTATAAAATTCCATATGGCATAAAGTTAGCTTTCATTAAGTCCGAATGTGGTCACCATTACAATTATTAAGTTGCATACTTTTTGAAAGCTGAAAAGAGATCAAAGGTAGATATTTTCTGAGCCAAACGGTGTGATACTCCAAAATATTCTGGCCAGACACTATCATAGTATCCTAACCTAAAATATCTAAAATAATATTCTATGTTACTAATCAATCAATTTGCTATAGCAAATTCAATATTAAAAATTGGTCTCGAGTGATAGTAATATAAAATGCATTCACGATTAGATGAAGCGTTTAACGCGTGGGCAGATTGGGTGATCAGCACGATCATCGACTCGCTGGGCAATGGGACCCGTAACGGATAGCTATGATCTATCTCAACAATAGACTTTAACTTGCGCGACAATAAATTATTAAATAGTACATAACTATTACGATTGGCAGAGGTAAACAAGCTAATTATTATTAATATTACCAGCTATAAAACCTGTACATCACCGTAACCCAAACTGCGATTCACTAAGTAGAAATAGAAATTAGGAGTTCACTTATGTATACAAATAGGTAGTTACTCTCTTTCAATGATATTAATTATATACTTTTTTAAATATCATTTAGTTTGGTTACGTAATTAAATAACTAGTAATATTGCACTGAGTATGAAATGCTATCAAATAATAAGCGCCCACATTACTATGAACAGTAGGTATAAAAATCTTTGATATCCTTAAAGTAAATATAAAATCTTTATATGGAAGAAATGTTTGATGACTTCATAATTATATAATATACAGGGACGCATGAGCTTCGTGCTTATATATCGAGTGGGCCCCTATATTCAATAGTCAATTGTATAATCTAGCTATAAGTTATGACTATTTTCAAAAAATTGCACAAATGGAATTGCATGTTCACAGCTACTAAACAGCACTAACGCCACAACTAAAGTTATGGGAAACGATCATGGATTCATTATTCGGAGGTGATAATTCCTAACTCCATCAATGAACGTTTTATATTTGGTAGGCAAGGATCAGATTCATATATTATGTAAATGGTGTCTTATCATTATATATTTATGTACTAGTAAACTTGAAGATCTCTGAAAAAATTAAGGTAAAATCTCGAGTGATACTGTAATCTCTAGGCGTGTAACGATCCATGCAATATTTACCCGTTGACCAGACAGATGCGACCTCAACCGGATGCTAGATTGCCTTACATTTAATGCAAAGAAACTAATCATTAAAACATTAATAATATTATAATAGGAGTCGAATCGTAGCGTGTTAACACTCTTGGTTCTAGCACCATTCCTTTTTATCACATTTCAGTTACCGTACCACTCTAAGTGTTTAGCTAAAAATGTAACAATCTTAAACCTTAATTGAAAAATACATACATAAACGCTAGGTTAGTCCCAATCGTAGAATGCCAATATTAGTTACTAAATGCGCAACCTCCAAACGTTCCGTCCTAACTTATATTAATTGATTGAAAGAGGTCTTTGACCCCAAGCACCGATCACACGAGTGGGCGACGGCCGGGCGGGGCCGGCTCGCGGCACGTCGCCGGTACCACAACTAAACACCTACTAACGATAAAATAATAAAACATGTTAACATCTCAACTCGATTACTTTTAACCGTCAACTCAATATAAACGAAATCAATGTTACTATATGATGAATCGATCAAAAACAAACAACACTAATAAATCATATTATATATGCAGTTATATAAATATAAAAGTATATTAAATCAGACAATAGAATATTTCTAAGTATAAAAAAACAATCTCCGTAAATAGATCAACTAGTCTAGTATAAAAATCTTTTCGTATGTTTCCTTAGGCGCTATCCATTTTAATACATCACAAATCCTTAATAATTATCCATCTTGCAAAGGCCTCATAGAGTTACAAATGCATCTACACTGAGATTCAGTCAATATTTATACGTCGTTGACTAACGACTAATCACAATCTCTTGCCAGTCCCCAAATATCCTTCTGATGTCGTTCCATACCACCCACAGGATTCAATAACATAAATACAATTAGCTACAGGAAACTCATAATTTCCTATCTAATGAATAAATATAACAAGAAAGTGTGGGCCCGTTTCAGGGCCACCGCTAATAGCCAGCATCACTTCGCGGTCGCACCGCTACTCGATATAATGTATAATTCTTAATATCTTAAGGTTCCTATCGATACAATATAAAAAATAATATGGTAATAGTAAAATTAACATCATATTATTGCTTTTGCCCGTTCCCGTATAGCGATTGGTATAGAAAAAAATTTGCTTACCTACTATATACGCTTCGAGTCATTATTTCAGTAACATCGATATAGGTACATTCCAGACGAGGAATCTTATACAAGATCACACTGGGGCAAGTCAAACGCACAACCGAGACGATACTAAAACGAGTCGCCCGCCGTGTGCGGGTTACGTCAAGAAAGGCCCGTTTAAGTAATAGCACTTCAGCTTAATCCTAAATAGGAAGCGGTTTCGACGCGAGACGGTCCGTTAAAATTTTGACACATCAACAACGACAGAGTCTGAGCTGGCGAGGGCGACGGCGCTCACAGAGCGTCGAGGCCGAGCCAGTACATGGACAATCAATCGAAGCCCGCGTCCAGCGGGTTGGCGTACAGCGGCGCGTGCGGCGGCGCGGGGGCGGGCGGCGCGGGCGGCTCGAACTTGCGCGTGTCGGGGTTGTACGCGGGGTGTTTGAACTTGCAGTGCGTGCGCAGGTTGTCGGAGCGCGTGTACGTGGCGCGGCACAGCGGGCACTCGAACCGCCCCGGGAAGTGCACGTGATAGTGGTTGCGGATGTGCGTCACCACCTTGCCGCACAGCTTGCACCGGTGCAGGTTCAGCGCGCCCGCCACCCGCTCGAACGTCAGCCGCATGTGCCAGCCCTTCGAGCCTGCAACCAGCGATCCGTCACTCCCACCACACACACACACCTCGTCCTTCTACTCTGTTACACGTCACGCGACTGAATGCCGCAGTGCCAACTGCCACGCGTGCCCCACATTGTAACCGCGGAACGAACACTGCGTCTATATAATCGTGCACCTCAACAGTGACCGATGGTACTGGGGCATTAGCTACGTGATGCGAGTTATTTCGAAGTTCACAATAAAGTGTTTGATAATAAACGAGTTTAATTAAAACATTTTGCAAAAACAAGAATCGATCCAAACAATATTTATAGTAGTTTAGCACTATTTAAGCCTTAATATTAACTGTTAACGCTGTACTATGCCTTTCCTAGAACTATTATAGTATGAAAGCGTTAATAGTATTTAATAAAATTTAAAACAAAACTTCGAAAATTATTTATTTGTAACAAAATAGTAATATTCAATGGAGATCCATGCATAAATGAATCAATGATACTGAAGAAATGGTGTTTGTTATTGTCAGTGTTACATTTGCATGAGAATTTGTTAATTACTGTCACCAAGCCTGTAATGCAGAAGGCGATTTATAGAGAGAAATAGGTCTGCTATATATAAAGAAAGCATGGATAGAGGATGAAATGAAAAGAAAGTGGTATAAATAAAGGAATATATTTGCAACAAACACACAATAACGATAGACTTACATACGAGTTAATCGAAGTAATGGGAAATAAATTAAAATTAAGAGGTATGTTCCTAAATCACATTTAAGTCAGTCTTAGACATCAGTTATCGTGACTGGCATCTTTTCATTATACTACAAGGAACAAAAAGAGATCACAAGTTTGTACAAACTTTTGGCTTGAAATTGATTATAAGGCACCTCAATTGATCTGCAATCTTTTAGATGACTATAACATATAATTTAGATCAGAAATAAGTAATTATTTTTTTTAAAGTTAAGTCATTGATTATAATGATTTCCATTTCACAACTTTTTGATAGTTTTTTTTTAAACTGTATAACATGTTAGTACGTTTATTAGAATAAAACAGTCACTCTTGAAAGAGGCTGATCAGTTGAGTTGGATAGGTATTATAAATTACATAAAAACTTATCCAGGTGTACAGAAAGCAATTTGATTGTATGTATTTACTTTAACACAAATATTAAAATAAATTATGATATACATTGTTAACACATAATCATTTGTTTGAGCACAATGGTAATTTATCACAATACATAAAATCCAGGTTAATTAATGAGCAAAATGATTGAAATTAAAACGATATTGGCCTAGCTTAGATTATTAATATTCGATTTTGCTATTTCTTAACATTTTATATATACTGCATGAAATGTTTTTTTTAATAAACTAAATTATACCAATTACAACTATTGTAGAGAAATTTTAAATAGTACTGTGTTAAATTTTGACACACAATATAATGAAAAAGGCGCTTTCAGCTGTTTTAAAATCATATGTTAAGCGATACAATTTCATATCTAGATTTAAATAATATGAGAAACTGTTAATGAAAAGGATAAACTAAAAGAAATTAATCACTCCACACCTTATTCTAGTTACAAAATTGTTAATATCTTAGCAAATTGTGTTAATTTTGTGGCTACAGTTAGTAAGCAGGATTCAAAAAGTTTTTTTATCTATGTTCACAATTAAAAGTCCCGATATGAGTATTGAAGTCAGAACTAAGATAAAAAAAAGGTATGCTGTCTATACGCTTGTTAGATCGCAATACACAATTATTTTAGTAATAAATTGTCAAATAAGTAAAGAATGAGTTTCATTGATTCGTGGTAGGCTAGCTAAATTTTGAGATTTTAACTGAGCTCGCATTTCTTCTGTATATTCGACAAGTTATCAGAATTTAAAACAGAACAATGCTTCATGCGAAGGTGTCTCTTAAGGTTATCCGCCCGAGTAAGCGTAATAGGACACATCGGACATTTGTGCTGCTCTGGATTGTGAGATTTCAAATGCTTTTTTAAGTTATTTACTAATTTTCCGCATATATGACAAGATTCGGGAACACTGTACGGTCTATTAAGTGCCATACCAAATGATTTAACAATGTTTTCAACACTTTCTAGCTTATTCTTAAATGGTTCCCATGGTTTTTTATTTTCATCAACGCCATTATTTTCACCTGTAAGATACGTAATATCTTCACTGCTTATACATTTCATTGGCATGCTGATTTTTCACTTACTAAACGTATCTTATAGTAAAGCAACAAACACTTCCATTGCCTTTCAAAAACCATTCCAAATACCTTTTCTTACATGCAACCCTACTATTAGGTACACCTATTAATTTCACCATTGGTGTGGAAACACTCAGTGCTGCTTTTCTTAAATTTACAAAATACTCTTAATGCTGAACCTTAACTAGTCCTACGTAATAATAGTGTAAATATTGCACGACCTATAACCCTCAGGGGGCGCCAAATCTTTATCAAAAATAAATTTTGTGACACCGTTTTCTTCATAAGTATAGAAAAAAATAATATTAAAAGCATACCATTGAAAAGAATTAAAAAGCGTGTATGACTAGGGCAAATTAATAATGGAATGGTAAGCAACAATTAATTACATGCTGCAGGTGTTATAAACATGCATTTAAGTGACTGTAACACCAGACATTTTAACCTATTGCACTTTTGAAATAGCATAAAAATTTCTGGTTGTTTCATTACGAGAAGCGAAATAAAAATAAAAGTCAAAGCTTCCAATAATATTTACATATAGGGCAATATTAAATTCTTGTCAATTGTTACCATATCAATTGCCATTTTTTTGATAACTCGTGTTTCTTCACTTTGTATGATAGACAAATAGGCAAGTGATATTAACATGTGACAAGCATTTATAAATAGCAGTAAGTGACCACCAAACAAAGTAGAAATTGTTAATTTGTTTTAAGGCTGATGTTTCTATGGATTGATGGAATCTAGATTAGTTGACAAAATATATCATCATTATAGAAAAGAAAAAATGTTGGTTGGTAGTCGTGGTATATAAAGTAACTTACCATCTATGGTGTCTGTCTGGTCTGGATGAGGCTGCAACATCGGTTCGTTGTCGTTGCACTCATTGCTAAGACTTTGCTGGGTCAATATTGATGCCATTTCAGTTACTCCTATACCCTGTAAGATCAACAATACTTTTATATAATATTTTATTTTTTTATATGTAACATTAACGTTTTTTTTTTCAATGTGGAACTTACATAAAATGTTTCATCCGATAACATATACATATTTGAGTTTAAAAAATACCTATATAAAGTATTCTATTCTAAAACTGTTTTTCATGTGACGTCACTGAGTTAATTATAGCCCAGAATAATAAATAATCAAGCAGCATGAAACTGCTGGTAAAGTGCACTTTATGTCCAATATCGGGACTATGATGTATTAGGATAATTTTGAAATGTTATAGTGTCTTTAAATGTCTACTTAATCATGTGTGACCATGACCATGTATCAAATAAAAGTAAAAAAAAATATAGCATATATTATACAGGCATGGCCAAAAGTATGGAGCACCCCGTAAATATTGCACGTACGCAACATTTGGAGTAGGAAACAATACCGTTTGTTTAAATATTGAGTAGGCGGAAGATATTTAAAATAAAAGTGTACCCAGTGTTTCGGACACCAAATGTTACCGACGAGCAAAATATACGGTGCTTCAATCTTCTGGCCAGCAGTGGAGTGTGAAAATGGTGGAATGAAAGTTTAGAATTTATCGTTTTTTTTGGGTGATTTCAGACATAGAATAAAAAAAATAGCGGAATCCAAATAATGACACTTTTATTGTACATGATTAGCTAACCATAACAGGCTTGCGTTTAACACATTTTTGTTTCAATTCTTTCTTTGAAAATAATTTAACGAAATAATAGAAAGTCGACTTTAACAATTTACATATTTTTGTGATCTATGAAATCCAATTAAAATATTACAAAAAATAAATTTAAATAATCTACATTGCATGTGATTGAAAACTATATATTAAAATTATATATATGTATAATATATTATAATGTATGTATCACACAAAAAGTGCATTAAGATTGAAATTTGATCAACTATGTGATCAATTTTAGGTATCAGTCTTTTGTATTACCGTGTATATAGCTAAATAAACGCTATATTCTGAATAGATAGTCTAAGCTAAAGTTGCGCACCCCTACAAGGTATGCCAAATATAAATATGCATGTAATAATATATACAAACAAACAATAATTGTCATTGGTCACTTAGTTGGTGCCCATATCAATCTTGGAGCAGATTAGACTTACGATTCTTTAACCCGATTAGTTTTGTTGCCAGAGCAAACATCTTTGGACATAGATTCATAAGTCTGGGAAAACTAAGGATAGTTCTTATTTTAAAAGCAAAACTGATTCAAATAGATTTTGAATTGACGTTCGACCCATACTAATGGATTGACCTAATATATATATCAAGTATTTGCTCTCATTAAAATATTAAAAAAATGTAATAATTTATAGTAGATAGTTTTCAACATCCACTCTGGGACTTGAAAATATTGTCCCACAAAAACGCTGTTTCAGTAACGCTGTCTAGCTGTGACTAATAAATAATAATATTGCAAATATAAAGACGCTGTCATTATTTTTTCCAAATTTTAAATATTTTAGTTAAAAAATTTAGCATCCAGATGCGATAAGTTATGCATACGACACAAGAGAAATATCTTCTCTTCTTGTCTCGCTGTTCTGTCCCGTCCCGTTTCTGCTTCTGATATATTGCAATTAATAAATTTGTATTAGGGCGAACAATTTTAAATTAGACGATATATTATTTCAGATAATTATTTTTACCGATACCGAGAAATAAATTCGGATTAGAAAGTTTGGGATTCATTTAATATATTCGAATGTATATTAGAATATACGTACATATAACTTAAAAGTGTTTCAATTTATCAATAAAAGTCAATACATAAGGGCATAGTATTTGTACGTAAAATGCATATACAAAGAAAATATTATCCGAAACCAGTATAGTTGGCGATTGGTACCGGTAATTCTTTTTGTTTTGAGTTATAGAATACATTTAATTAGATAAATATATTTAGATTTCATTTTATAATCTGTTATTAAGTACAGAGTTAATATGTTAGACTTTATTACGTTTATAGACCCATCATCTGATTTATCATTATTTTACGTTATTGGAGTGTTCACGATCTCGACAACATTTATGAGCTTTGCATTTGTCATGATGATTTACTATTTCTAGTCTAAAGTTACAATTTCCTTTTATAAATGACGTTCTTTTAATAGTGAGCTCTTCGGACCACTTTCGACAGTAAGTGCAGTACATTATGTTTTGAGATTTGTCATATCGCAACCATGGGTAGAGTGTTAACCAACTAAAACGGAATTTTCCAATCTTTTTAGAATTAACAGGAGATCGTCGAGTAGATTTTGGAAGCGAGTTAATCTGTTGGGGCGGTAGAGCGAGGATCGAGGCCAGAATGTTGCTAACGGGGCGATTAGTGCTTAGATCCAAATATTGGTTAGAATCCTCCACGTCAGCTGCACCAACCCAGCCTGAATTCTGTCAACAAAGAAGGAAAGGCTCTGCTTTAAACTTTGTGACGCAATATTTTTACTCAGGCAGATCCCTTCCTTCCTGTCGACACATCCGCGACCGTTCAAAAAGGGAAATAACAGAAGAAAAAGATCATCCGGGTTATGAGTTCTAATGCGATGAATTACGATAAAATAATTGCTACTTTCAGCGATCATGAGGTAAGGTTTTTAACAAAGCGAGAACGGATGTCGTAGATGAGACGCAAAAGTGTTTATTAGGAAAGATAAGAATGTACTGACCTGGAGGTGCGTCTGGTCGAAGGGCGGCGGCGGGTGCATGTTGGGCGCCAGCGGCGGGTGCGGCGGGTGCGGCGGGTGCGGCGGGTAGGGCGAGTCGGGCTCCTGCTTGACGTGCGGCGCCGGCGTGTGCGCGGGCGAGCGCGCCACCACGCGCGCCACCGTGTGCGCCGGCGGCGGCGTCGACGGCTCCGACCCCGAACCCGTCGAACCACCTTTCCCTGACTTTACGTGTCCCTGTATAACACACGCATGGTATAAAGTCTCATAATGGACTTCCCTTCGACCACGTCAGCCAGGAGCAGTATCAACCATAATCTAATGAAAAACCTCCTCTCTTGAAACGGGAAAAGGTAAACCCATCCCTAATTGTAGATTGTGCGTTCACATTCACATCGCAAGATAACCAATATTGTATACTAAAAAAATACCTCATAGTGTCTGTAGGATAGATCGACATCGTCTCTGGGTACGGTGGAATTCTTTCTGCGTCTCTTCTCCGGCGGGATAGCATGCGAGGGGTGCAGGGGGTGCGTGGGGGGCGCGGCCGACAGCGGCGTGTGAGGCGCGGGCGGCGCGCAGTGGGCGGCCGGAGGCGTCGCGAACGATTCCGAACGGGATAGGTTCTCCGCGCTCACTGACGGAGTTGACCGATCCTCCGACTGGGAATATAATCAAAAACATAAATGCAAACATATGACTGTTTTAATTAAAAAGGTTAGTTTGTATTTTCTGAAAGTTATGAACATTTTTTTTAATCAACATACTATGTATTATGAACGTCCGTATTTTGTAGTCAAAAACTCAAAAGCTTAATTTTAAATACCGGTAAATGTAGTCATTATATTGTCTTAATTTTTTTTATTTAAAAACTTCATAACTTCGTTAAACTACATAATTTGGACTTAAATCACGCCTAAGTCTGATCACCCCACGCCTGTTATTTCACAAGGTGCAGAATGTCCATCAATGATAAAACTATATCTCGCAAAACCATTCATATTCCAACGGTTTTTATTGACTTGATGCATTATATCTTTTTATCTCGACGTAAAGTTAACGGTTTTATGACGTCATCGCTTTAATTTTGAATTAGGACTATCTTATGGATGCATCAAATTGAAAAAACGCAATAAAATTTGCAGTTAATACTGTATTTTTAAACGGATTAAATAGTAATGTATTTAATAACTACTTCGTTGTTAGAGAGCAAAAATAAAAACTTTTGAGTTTATAGGTAAAGCTGCCGTTGTAGGTATTAAAGTTTCAAGGCCAAAAGATAGAAAATATCAACCGGATATAGACACCTCATTGTTACTCTAGTGATCGAGGGAAAAAACAATCCACGTCGAATCGAGCACCCTAATTAATTCGATGCAGGCGAATTATTTTGTAATTTAAACTCATAATTCTAAACCTTGCAGTAACCATAATAATTAAATAGTTATAATAACAAAATTATAACCTCCCATTTTTCTCCGTGTTGATGTGGAATTTCACTTAGGTAATGTAAAGGTATATAAAGGTAAGATAAATTCTGAAAACTATATTATTATTCACTAGAGTGTAAGATAAGGTAATGTTTCCTTTCACCTGCCGATTTGTACAACAATAAAAAAAATCCGGTAAACATTAAAAAAAAAACGAGAAACGAAATCAATGCTTACCTTAGGATTCAATGTATTATTTTCTGTCAAACCTCTAACTTGTAAACTTTCAGCAGTTTTTAGGAACATCGGTAGCATATTTTGGCCAACATTCACTTCACCCTGAAATATCGAAGTATAACAATTATTTGTTTTTTATTTATTGAGGCTTTAAATACTTTTTTTTAAGGCTATGTTATACCTTGTACATGAAATCCAAAAGTGATTTCATTTCTGATAGTCGTACATCCTTGAGGAAAATTATCGGATGTGGATGATTGTTCTGTAGGAATATAGTTTCAAAATATGGGGAACATGCGGAGAGTATCGTCTGGTGTGCCTGAAACAATACAAAAAAAACCACATTTTCACAAGTTTGCTTTAAAAATAGCATATGTAATTTAAACAAAAGAAATGATGCAGAGCTATGTGAAGGTCTTTACGATTCTGTTAGCATTATACAGAAACAGTGCATAACTGCCATTTTGGCAGACCTATTGTTATTACAATTAGGTAGTATGTTTTTTCATGGACTGGGTTTCCAAACACAGGTTTTTAAATATTTGCCTGGGGGCCTTTGTCGGGAATACGTATTTAATATTTTTAATGAACTAATACACGTGACTTATCATAATAATAATTGTTCTAGCCTAATCCATCTTGGAATCAGTCTGAGTGGAGACGATTACCTTTGGTATTATTATTTGAACAGAATCAACTATTTAGCGACTGCCACTGGCGTCACTTCCAAAACCGTGTGACAGTAATAGCAATAGGCCGAATGTTTATACATATTATTTCGCATTTAAGTCTGATGGGTTACTAGAGGAATAACTACTGATGTAGATCATAGACAAACAAGGGGCGACTCTATTCCCATTTATCGGGCGCGTATCAATACTCCGACCAACAATAGACAATTCAATAGGAAACTGCAATGAAACTAGTCGATCTGGTACAATAAGGTAAAAAAAACTATAATTTATAGATAAATTACATTAATGGAAGTAAGTAATAGGATATAATAAATATAATTTACTCTTTTACTTATAAATACAAAATTGAAAACGTTCCAAAATAAATTCGAAGGACATTTGTTGCATTTAACTAGTGCGTGTCCTATGTTATAAGGACACAGACAGTTTCCAATTCAAATATAGCGTGCCCTTGTCAAAACAATACATAGGTACTAGTTTCTACGTATTATATCGGCAATACGTAGGCCGTGGTATAAAGATAAGCGATTGGACACTTTCCCAAAATTTAATATTTACGAACATTAAAATAAGATATATCGCATACGACAAATATTGAAATCGGGTGAAGTGACACGAACGTATCGATAGTAGCATACTAAGATTGGTATAAAAGTTATACTTTTACTCTACGCCTTATTTATATCTGCATCTTACTAAAATTTTTCTAGATAACATCTGACAATATAGGTATACTTCGTGAGACTGGGATCGTCCTAATTTTCAACAAATGTTCAACAATATTACACAGTGAATTGCAGAACATTCGCTCTCAAGAATGTGTTGAATCCGATAGCGGTACATGGACTGAGTAGGCAGCAGGTTTACTAGTCCTATCTCACCATACTTAATTTTTATCTACTTAACACGAAAAGTATTCTTTAGCGTTTTTATTTATAATTAAATTAGGTTTTTTTTTCTGTCCTATGGTTGAAATGATAGCAAGATGTTGTTTTTGTACTATATTGTAGCGTGATAAAATTGACCCATACTTACGCTACGCATTGTAACACAAGGTTCACTACAATTAAATTAATGCAGTAGTTGTCGACCTACTATAAAAGAAATCGTACTCGATTCCAGAAGATATACACATATTTTATATTATATCTTACTTTGTTTCCAGCGAAGAACGGTAAAATTTACTGTTGTTACCGTAACCAAAAAGGTTTAAAGGAACCCAGTGGTACAACGGCTCAGTCGGTCCGTCAATCCGTCTGCTTGTATATCACGAAATACAGTTATTAGAACTTGTTTGCCCTTTCCAGTTCAAACATCAAGAAGGTATTTGTTTTCTCTGCTTATAATAGTAAAAGAACATGTTCCGAAATATCGAGACGTATTGTCAGATTAAATTGGGCCATTTTTTTACTACGATTCCTTACCCATGAGTCCTTCTTTACGAGTACTTACTTATTGTTTTATAACCCTAAAGTACATAGAAAGAGAGCACCTGATCTCTTTTCTCGTTTTAATTAGTTTTTTTTTGGCGTACTTTGTAATGCTATAAAATAATTCCATGCTCTTTGAGATTATCCCAAATATGACCTTTATCAAAAAAATCCCATGTTTTCCAAACTAGAATGATCAAAATGAACTTAATGTGTTGACCACGATGGACATAAAAATTGCATAGTAATTATCGATTGGTAGCTTGTAAAGTTGAAAATCGATGTGTTTCGTAGAAGTAGTACAAGACACTTTGCGGTAGCTTTGTGCTGACTGACAGAGTGATACATACCAAGCGTATTTACGATATTCTTTGATAGTTTATAGGCAACATAACTTCGAAATGTGAATAAAGGTTATTATATTTGATCTTCGGATACGAGGTACATTTGTACAGACCTGAATTATTTTAAGCTATAATTGAAAAATTCCGGGACGACAAATAATATCGTGTCTCTATAGTGTAGAAGAGTCAAATGATACACACTAATGTGTGCGTAAGCTTAATAGCGTAGTGTTTGATTTTGCTAACGATTAATGCCAACATTTTGAGGAATACGGGTTCCTCTTAAAATTATATCGTCCATTCATTCATCTTGTTGGTTCCTCAATGCTGAGGATTATATACACAACGTTTTTAAACAACGACAGCATGCTCTCTATTCGGCCCGGTCCATGCAGAAAGGATTGATTTTTGTAGTGTCAAATTAGTGGCCTTTACTTTAACTTATATCATACAGACCTCAAAAAGAAAAACGGTACTCCAATAGCTTCACTTCGGTGTCCGTTCGTTTGTCTGTCGGATAGTCGTGTTAGTGAAAACCACCTTTTTCAGGAATGCGTGGAGGTATCAAGATTGAGATTAATATCAAATACTGAGATTAATATCAAGTCTGCGGTACCTTAAAGCTCAAAAAAAGATAAAGCTTCTATATCAATGCAAACCATAAATAAGGCCATGCTTGGCTCGGCTGAACGGCATGAGGGTCCGACTCGCACTTGATCGGTTTTTTTTCTGATTTATATTAAGACCAGTTTACTTTTTTAATCATTTAAATTGCGAAAGCAATTGCAACGTGGGCTACGTTGTATGATCTATCATGGGAAACTATAAAATCGATATACTAACTCGTAAGTAGATAACATAAATGATTGCTGAGTTTTTAAATTCTGGCTGTTTTTTTTAAAGACCACACTACCACATTGGGCATTTGATCCTGTAATGATAGTTGTGATTGTGATAAATAAATAAACGTATCGACATTAAAGAAGTAATTTTAGTTAAGAATGAAACATTATAAATTTTAGTCCTATAAACATAATATAAGTATTCAAAAGAAAGAAGATAAATTTTGGAGGGCACTATTTCCGACATAGTTCGTAATATATTCAATCTAAAATAGTGCCAAGGTTTGTTTGTTGATACATTCCTAAAAAATGTAAAGTTGTAACACAAGAGTTAGCCAGCCAGACATTATACTATTAATTTATCTGTCTAGATCAAGACCCTAAAACCTGCTTAACAACTGTAATAAAAAAATTAGAAAGTTAAAAAACATGCAGATCTTCTGCAGACTCCTTTCAACCTACCAAACAAATTGCATTTTATTAGCATAAAACTTTAGCTTTCATAGTTATTTGAAGTTGAATTTAAATTTAAATGGCATAAAGGAAGTTGCTAGTCTACATGTTATTGACCTTTGGTTTCATCACCGAAAAATTAGACTTAGGGTATTTTGTTTCCAATGAAGACGTATTACAGAAATTTTCTTGTAGGGATTACAGGATGAGCAACAAATAATCCTGTGCCAGATAAAAAAAAATTGGTTTGGTTTTACTAAATTGAAGACTTGTTTTGTTTGGAATGTAAAATTATATATATTAAAAACATAGGTAGAACACAAAAAAACAATTTAGGTAGGAATAACATTGCAAAATTAGCAAATATTTAAATATCTAAAATGAAGACTGCCTTGACTTGATGGCCTAAGGTAGCAATTTGGGTGTAATGACAATTAAGATTTTGTCTTATCTTCCTCTATCTAGCTGTTATGTAGGCACATTATCATTAGACACTTTTATTACTATCCTTGGAATTAATCATTAATTTGCTATAATACTGAATAAAAAGTTCACTATATTATATTTCTATTAAGTGGTAAGTACCAATCTATATTAAATGAAAAATGAAAAACACCAGTTTGATTTCAATTAAAGCCCAGAAATCATTCCCTTCCAGATCTTATTATCAATTGAGAGAAAATAGCTGAATACCAAAATGTTGCCTAAAGAAACTGCTGCTAGTTTATTAGTACATGTTTATTATTAACTACAGGTTTATACTGTTTAGTAAATGCAAGAAAAAATCATTCCAAAAGCATTGTCAACAATAGGTAACAACACAAATGTATTACTCATGTTTGTTTACTATTTAATGCATTTTGTTGTGGCATAATAATAAACTGTTGCATGTGAGTGCAACAAACAGAATATCAATATTTACATACACTTCCTATAATGTGAGTGTGTGATATAACATTACTCAAGAGATTGTAATAAGGTAACTTTTAAAACAAACTGAATCATGTGACTAGATCTTCACAACTTGTAACAATACCTATTTTAAGTATGAATAATGTATTAGGTACATCCATGTAAAGCAGGACTTAATTTGCTAAAAATGACAACCATAAGTCTAAAAAATATTTCTTACTAAGCTCCAGAATTGCAGATAATGTTATCTTCAATTACAAAAGTTTCTATAAAATAGCTGTGAGCTAAATAATATGTATGTACCTTGACTGTTTCCCCATCACAGGCCAGTGTGACATCGCACAAAGCCTCTCTTTGCAGCAGGCTCGCAAGCACATCAGTCAGGTTGTTCGGGTGGTTGTTCCAGCGCAAGCAGAATTGCTGGTCCATTGTTGGTGCTAATGTCAGTGACCGTGCTGCAAATAATTATCATGTCACAAAACCATGGTTGAATCACATTGCTGCTACTTATAAAGAACTATAGAAGTTACTATTTTAAAGCATCAAAATTACAAGGTTATATCAATGTAAGGACTAAAATTTAAATTCATGAACAGTTGCTGTAAACGAACCTAGATTTGCATCACTTAGTATTTAAACAAGTGGTAATTAGAGACGTGCGCCGGTTATCAAATTTACATTAAGATACTATAGTGCAAAAAATTGGCGGCCATAGGGCCTAGATAGGAGAGCGGAGAGATAAGTGACATCAGCGGCTCGAATTAATGGGGGCCGCGGGCAGTGAGCTTACTGTACTCCACATTGACAGTTAGCCCGCCGACACATATCTACTTGTTGCATGCTCCAAACAACACCTATACATTATGTAATTTAGCTCCAGAAGCCAGATCGCGGGGCCACCGACCCTACGGGACGCGGAAACCTCTAGCCGCCTCTATAAACGAGTTTAAAAAAGTAGTACCGCTCGCCAAAAAAATCGCAACATGCTGACACCGTTATAATCGCCAAGCTGGATGTCCCAGTTGCTGGGTCCATACGCGTGATATGAAGAATTTTAGGATGCACCATTACTTGTTGTTTATCACAGGTCATGCGGCGTGCCTAAAAATTGGCAACCAAAGATGTATGGGATTTCTAAACGCGTAGTTGTGTCAACTTTGGCTATTCGTAGCGCCATTTGCCGATCCCGTATCACAAAATCTAAGAATTTCAATATCAATAAACACCAAATATTTAGCTAACACACAAATAATTCACCATCACAAAACAAAACGAAATCCGAGACGCGTCTAGTCAATAATTCCTAACTCACCATTTGCAAAAATTTTGCCATCACAAACGCCACCCGACCCCTACCTTGCACTGTCTTTTTGACCACACACACATCTCGATTTCCGTGTTCACTCACGGCCTTCGGAATATCTTTCACATCAATCGGCCAGATTCGCAACGCGAACTTCATGCGTTTCACACTTTATGGCGCTAAATTCAAATTTCGTAATATATAATTTCAGTTTCTAACCAATATTAGCCTTATTTTCAAGCTTAACATGTATTTTTAATATAAAGCGTATGTAGATAAAGCTAAAGAAACATTATAATTGCTGAATAATAGTTAATTTATGCTTTATTTACTGCAAATTCCGGATCCATAGATATTATTTTGCAAAGAGGTTATGACGCGGAAGCAACACCTAGTATTCGATAATCTAGGGCAAATCCTCTAATTACTGTGACTTTTATCATTTATGTATTAATAGTGTAAAACAAAGCAATGTTTTTATCAAATTAATTATATGTAGTAAGCAAATTTATTAATTTTAGCATTGGCCTTGACATTATTATCACAATTTTTGCACATGCACATCCGACTACCTAGCGCCCTCTACAGTATTTCTTAATACAATTTGAGGAACTATTTGCAGTTTTCGTATTCTTTCATGATTACGAGAGATGGCGCCACCTTCGCCATACAAAATAGGTTTTAGTTATTTATCTACCTATCAATAGTTCAATGATCCCTAATGCATGTACAGTCAGCGCCACAAATACGATGTTTTTTTAATTGATGAGCTGAATTTAAAACTCGGTAGTGCCACGTCTAATTATATATTTTGTTAGATGATAACTTGCCCATTAATGTAGAAATATTCTTATTATCTCATTATAGTTATCTTTTATTTGTTTGAACAAGTTGTTTTTATCATAGAATAAGGTAGGTACCAACATAGTTCATCTATTTATTTTAGCACTTCAGATTCTTTTGATTAAAGAGAGTTACCTAATTATCTTTGCGCAGATAAATGTTATTATTGAAACAATAAATAAATATCTACATAATATTATTTCCAGAACGCATAAAACCATAGTTTTTTTTCTCTAAACGTCTACTAGTTCTTCATAGATACTTATTGAAGAAGTAAATTACCTCTTCGTACCTTACCTACAATCTGAGTTTCTGTTTAGAAGAGACCTACTTATTGGTGAATTAGGTGTCAGGAATTGTACTTAAATGATCTCCTATTTCTAGAAGGTCTATTTCCTGGACAGATCTATGGAACGAAATGCGTTATAATCATGAGTAGATAGAATAGGTCGTTGAACTTGACAATAAGTCAGTAAATTTGGCGCGCTACTTTAGACAATCTGTTGGATGAGATAGCAAATTAGATCACTGGTATTTTAACTATAGGGGAAGAAAATACACATCTAATAAGCCCCCAGAAAAAATCAGCTGAACAATATTCACATAGATACGTTTACGGATTTACGAGACTGCTAAGACAGAAATTAGAAATTATCTGAATTTGGTTTTTTAACAACTCATCATTTTTTAATCTGTAAGAATTGCGGTTGACCTTAGCCACTTTACTATTATTGGTATACCGTAAACCTTATAAAATTTATGTTGACTACAAAACTAGACAGGTACCTATACCTAACCTTACCTATGACTCCCTGACACAAAGTCTATTAAAAATATGAAGAAACACATCAGACCCACCTTTCAACTCACCCAAATTTTAACAGGACACGGCTTCCATAAACAATACCTTCATAAATTTAAACTAACATAATATAACGAAAAATGCCCATGCGACGACACAACAACGCAAACTATTATGCACCTAATAAAGGTTGCCCCAAATACACACTAGACCGATACAATCATGAAACAAACTGCCTCAACCTAATTAACGACCCATACAACATCGCCGATATCTGCAAAAAAGAAACATCCTTGGACTCCTTCATAGAATTTATAAACAAAATAATAAATAGCCTTAAAAATATCAATAATTCTTAGTATATATATATGTCTTCGTCTAAATTTAATAAGTACTAACAGCTTAACTCATAAAATAAATCACTTGCGCCACAATATGTAACAATAATACCAAAATAAATGACTAATGGACCCGGCCGCCCGTATCCCTAGCGGGGACCGGTGATCCGCTACCGAGTAGATGACAATCGTCTCTACACAATTGAAAAAAAAAAAAAAACCTTACCTATGTAATGACCTGAGTTTTGAGTGTAACTAAGGTGTACCAACTCTGGTATGTTTCCTACTTGTCATCTGCAACGTGATTTGATTCGCTTTAAGTGTTGCTCTTTTGCGAAGGCCAAGGCCAAAAAAGCCAGCTCAACTATCTGGCCTAGTAATCAAGTTTCAACGGGTGAGTATAATCAGAACTTTGTCTGAACATTAACTTAGGTACCATCTGCTTGCATATCTCAAATAATACTTGTGTATGTATTAGTAGGTTCATTGTCTTTCTCAGTCCAATTATTCCCCAAAAAACTTTAAACAAGAAAATGCATTTTAATTTGACAAAGCATGGGTCGTATATATGTAGTTAGTTGTAGATGCGTGATTCAATAATGTTCTATTCATGGCCAATGGAGCATAATAATCACTCCAAATTTACGATTTGTTACAACCAATTCCTAACGAAGTTTAAACATGTACACAAGTAGTAGGTATCTATAGCATGAATTCTTGTACTATATATTCGTCTAAAAGTATGCATACAACAGTACCTAAAGTAGGTACTTGTACTTACATAATAATATCATATAATCATAATTGACACTCGCGTGTACAAAGTTGTAAGACGTAATGGAAACGCATCTAGCAATTGAAATGGAATTTTGCCTGAGTGTTGCTTGTGACCAACAATCTGTTCATTACCGAGATGATGAGAGTGGCTGTCCGTGTCACTCGGTAATGTAATGCAGTGCAAATGAGTCAATCTCCACGGGGCCGGGTGGTCACACAGCGCCATTAGGTAATCGATTCGTTCTCAACCCCATCGGCACCCAAGCTTCCACATTCTTAGGTTCTGTAGAGGCTTGCTTTCAATTAATCGGTATTATGCAAATTAATTTAGTTAAATATGCCTTTCTCCACAATTGAAGTTTGTCTTTATTAAGAGAGTAATTTGTAAGAGTCATAAGTAGGTAGAGAATTTGAAAAAATGAATAAAGTTGTGATCAAACATTCGTTTGTTTCCAAACAAGCAGCTTTCGTCACGTCACTACACTTGCTATCTAATAATGACGTGAGAGGAAAGTCTACTATTGACGCACTTAGTTTTCCAATCTAAACAATAGAAATTCAACGGGTGCACGACCCGCGGGACGCTGATCTATCTCTATGTAAATTATGCGGCAAATAACAGCGACTTGTGTTCATCAGGTCGTGCACGTGGCAAACCGAGGCGACGGCGACGACTCGGCGCGACACATTTTTTATATCGCAGCCAATCAAACTTCCTACTTTGGAGTTTTGGAGGACATCGCTTTAAGGGATTCCAGTTTTAGCCTGGTTATAACCGGTGTATGAATATTACGGCTAGTTCTGATTGGCCTTTTATCATGAAAACTTAACCAGGATTTTTAACACACAGTATTAAAATTACTTCCAAGAAGATAGTAGTTTTAGAATTTAGGAATGTTCTTAGAATATTGGAATTGAAATAAAACTATCGCGTGACGATCATAGCCCGTAACCCTGGCTGCTGTGAAGAATCGGATACAATACAAACGTCGGGTTAAAAATAGTTTTATTTCAATATCACGGATTCTTCAAGGAAATTCAACGGCATCCGTGTTTTAGTAGATCCTACGAAGTTCATGAATTGTTACATTAGTAACTTTCAAGCACAATAGATATTTCCAATTGGTTATTACCTGCGCGTGGTAGTAGTGATTACATCACACTCGCACCAGCAGTAAGCGCACAGCAAGAGATATTTTTTCTTCCAGGACAGCTGCTCTCTCACGATTCTCTTCATTGTGTTGATTGTTCTAATCATAAAAAAAACAGTTCGCTCTGCGATTTCAATGAGTTTCAAATGTATGAGTTATGTTGTTGATAGTCCAGTATCCCAATTTGCGGAAAGTGTAGTGATGATAGTGTTACAAGGGTTCTCAACGAAAGAATTGGGTTTTGTAGGGTGACAAAATGACGTGTAATTATGTTATAATTCATGTGTTAAAAATATTAAAATACTAACTTGTAACATGAATGTGTATTTGACTGTTGACCAATCAAGAACATTTGTCGGTATTATAGAAGTGGTTATAGACAATAAACCGACTAATTGGTCGATACAAGAGTGACTAGACAACCTATTAGTAGACCTTTTTGTGGTGTATTTCTAGAATGAAGATTGTATAACATGTTTGTATGTATCTATCTTCATAACATAGATATGTCGAAGAGCGGCTTTAATAGTGTGAAATCTGTTTAAAGCTTATTTTTTTTTTTTTATTTAACATTTCTTTTTAAGAAAACGAATGTAACCGGAGCTTAAATGTCAAGCTATTTGTGTGTTTTATTAACAGTTCATATTCATATTCTTCGTATTGATTTAGGCAAACTGAATTATTTATGTACCTACATTATTGCAGAGAATTTTGATTGATAACAAAAAATGAATACAAGATCTAATAATGCCATTGATATCGACTGTGAATCCATATCCATAGTATTGGCCAATCTAATTCTCGAATTGGCACCTAGCTAGGTTATAGGACATACAAAATAATTTTTCTGCCACATGTATAGGTACATATACTCCCGTAGAGCAATTAGGTTAGCAGAAATTATTCAACGCCATTTTTACGACTCTTTATTGATGACAATGTAATATTTGTATATATTTTTTCATCCAGATTTTGTATTTACTAGTTTATTGTCGGAAGAAAACACATTCTTAGTTTCTTTGAAAATGCAATATTTATTTATATAATGCCCAATCAGAATGATAAAGAGATAAGGCATTGAATGGCCCCAGATGTAATGAATTATATAACTCTATTTACGAGTAGATTTGATGTAAGTCAGTGTTATTACTTTGATGACTATTTATCTGTAGTAACCTAAACCTTTTATTACAGAAGAAGCCTATCTCTGCATACATTATGTACAAATAATTCTAAATTTAATTTGATTGACAGTAATAACTATGTGTGCAATTATTTTTATTTGACGAAAGATAAGTATTATCTTTCAAAGTACTGTAAGAGGCAGTTAGCTGTGTCTCTGTCATACTATTTTGATATTTTAGCCAAAAATATGGCTATTCAACATATTGGTTCTATTGAGCCTGTTTCTGACATTGTAAGTGATTTTAGTTTGTAAGACAATAGAGGTATCCTCTTGCATTAATTCATCTACCAATGATTGCGCCTCGAGTGATTGTATGGTAGACATAGGTCAGTCGGCGTGCAGCATTATGGATGGTAATAGGCATTGTATCAGCCTGGTGCACCAAAATATACATGGAATAATGAATAAAGAACTAGAAATTGAATTATTTTTAAATTGTAACAATATAGATATTCTTTGTATCACAGAACATTGGCTGAAAAACCATCAGTTAATTTTTAATTTTGGTAATCACCAGGTTGGTAGTTCATTCAGCAGAGAGAATGCCATTCATGGTGGCTCCTTAATCCTATTAAATAATCAAATTAAATTTAAAGAGCGAAAGGACATAGTGAGCCTCTCTGTTGAGCGAACAATTGAGATAGCCTGTGTGGAATTAGAACGGTTCATTATAATAAGTGTATATAGGCCACCATCTGGGCTGTATGACTGTTTTGAAGTGGTGATGGATGAAGTGCTTTATAAAGCCTGTCATAGTACAAATAAATCGATTATTACATGTGGCGACTTCAATGTTAATTTATTAGAAAAATCAGGTTCCAGCATTAAAATCATCAACCTTTTTCAGTCATACAATCTAAGTAACATATTCTTGGAGCCTACTAGAATTACTGCTACTTCAGCTACATGTTTGGATAATATTTACACCAATATTATACCAGATCAAAAGAAAATTATAAACCTACTGGACTCCGATCACTGTGGACAGCTGATCTGTTTTCATAGTGAAAAGAGAAAAGTAGCAAAAAAGGATATCACAGTTAATCCAAAAACACATGGTCGCTTGGAGGCATTTAAAAATAAACTTAGTCATAAGTTACCTTTATTACCCTATAATAGTGACCCTAATAAGCTTTATGATTCTTTTTTTAATATTTATTGCAAAGATTTTAATTCTACTTTTACACCCAAGACGATCAGAGTTAATGGAACTGCATCTTTCAGTGAATGGACCACTGTTGGTATTCATAAAAGTAGGAAGAGACTTTATGAGCTGTACAATGAAAGAACTTATATCACTACCCCGGAGTTTAATTCTTATGTTAAAAGCTACTCCAAACTATTTAAGAAGGTTTGTTGTATAGCAAAGTCTCTTTATATTAGCTCGAAAATAAGAAATAGTAATAATGTTATTAAAATGACCTGGAATATTATCAACAGTGAAACAGGGAGATCTGTTGGCCGTAACAGTGAATATAGTCTTATTATTGATGAACAAATAATTAAATCAGACTTAGAAGTTGCCACCGCATTTGAAAATTTCTTTACGGGTATTCCTGTTCTGGTCACTAGATCCTTAAATTCATCACCTACTGTTGCAGAGAACCTACTTAGGGAAAACGTAAAAGCTAGCTTTATTGAATTTAATTTTAAACATGTTAACAGTAGCGATATTATTAAAACTTTCAATACACTAAATGTAAAAAAAACTGCAGACCTGTGGGGAAATTCTGTTGACGTTGCCAAATTTATTATTCACATTGTAGCACCCACTTTATCCTTTATATTTAATCAATGTATTGATAGTGGTAAATTCCCTGATCTTATGAAAAATAGTAAGATTATACCTTTGTTTAAGTCAGGTAGCACATCAGACCCTACTAATTTTAGACCGATATCAGTGCTACCAACATTCAGTAAAATTTTTGAAAAAATAATTTTAGATCAATTACTAAGTTTCTTTTACGCCAACAACCTAATTAATAGAAAACAGTTTGGCTTTACCAAGGGTCGTTCAACAACCGATGCCGGTGTTGAACTTCTAGGTCACATTTTTGATGCATGGGAAGAGTCACACGATGCCTTGGGTATCTTTTGCGATTTGTCTAAGGCATTCGATTGCGTTCTTCACGATACATTGATCAGGAAGTTACACCACTATGGCGTGAGGAACACTTCTCTGAATCTTCTTATTTCGTACCTGGGTAAGAGGATTCAGAAAGTGGACGTCAATGGAAAGAGATCCCCGGGGTCGGTTGTTACTATGGGAGTTCCGCAAGGTTCAATTCTTGGCCCTTTTTTATTTCTAATTTATATTAATGATTTACCCTATCTGATGGGAGATAATCAAGAGATAGTGTTGTTTGCAGACGATACCTCGCTTTTATTTAAACTAAAACGTCAGCAAAGAACTACATACGATGTGGACACTGCTATCTCGAAAGTGGTACATTGGTTCAATGCAAATAATTTAGTTTTGAATGAAAACAAAACTAAATGTATTAAGTTTACAACGCCTAACGTCAGACAAGTTAAAACCAGTGTACTAGTTAACGGTGGAGAGTTGGATCTTGTAGATACCACTGTATTTCTAGGCATTACCTTAGATGCCAAGCTTCAGTGGGGCCCACATATAGAGAAATTGTCGAAGAAGCTTAGTTCTGTAGCTTATGCCGTTAAAAAAATTCGTAATTTAACGAATATAGATACAGCTCGGTTAGTTTATTTTAGTTATTTCCATAGCGTGATGTCATACGGCATTCTACTGTGGGGGAATGCTGCTGACATCCAAACTATTTTTGTGTTGCAGAAAAGGGCTATTCGATCAATTTATAACTTAAGTCCCAGATATTCACTGAGGGAGAAATTTAAAGAAATTGATATTATGACTGTTCCATCACAGTATATTTACGAAAATCTTTTATATGCTTACAAGAATATCAATCTCTTTGAAAAGCATTGTGATATCCATAATATTAATACTAGGAATAAGAATAAATTTGTTGTTCCTGCAACTAGGCTCCAGAAAATCAGTAAATCCTTTAGATGTCAATGCATACGCTTTTATAACAAAATTCCAACCCATGTACAGACATTAAGTCTCAGCAGATTTAAATCCTTTATCAAACAGAGACTTTGTGCTAAAGGCTACTATACGTTAAAAGATTACATGGATGATAAAACTGCTTGGGATTGAATAGTTCTAATGAACCGGGCTATCGAACGTCTTTTACTGTAATTTATTATGATTTGGACATTATTTTTTCATGACATTGATGTTAATTATTATTATTATTTTTTAATTTCTTTTTTTGTTGACATTAATTTATATCTTGACATGAATTGTATAGATTATTTATAATATACATATCTATGTGAATGTGAGCACTTTGTAGGTAGATAAACATACGCTTACAAACTAATGTCTGGCGGCTTTTGGTTTTTGAAATGGCCTACGCAAATGTCCCGCTGATCTTGCATAGACGTGCGTCGGGTCGTTAAGCTCCCACAATAATGGTTTGAGCTAAACGATGGCTGACGTATGCGTGCTGTCAGTATGGACAGGTCAACTCAAAGCTGCACTGGTGCTTTCTTCAAAAGGCCATCTCAGACTTTAACCTACATAGTCAGGCTCACATATTGTAACCAAAATGTTTGGACTTTAAAAGAGACCATGATTCTCTGAGTTTGTTTCGGCATTTCTTCTCAGAGGTCGTCAGTTAGGAAATGCCGATGTCAACTAGATACTAAAAAAAAAATGTACATGACTTGTAAAAGTGTCTTTAAAAAGTTCTATTTACAGAAATAAACAATCATTCAATCATTCAATCATTCAATCATTCAATCATTCAAAGCACTTTACATGATGGATAAAGATGATGTTTTTTATTTTGTGTGAAATTATTAATAACCGACTTCAAAAAGGAGGAGTTTATCAATTCGTCGGAATCTTTTTTATTTCTACTAAGTAGAGTTAATGTGAAGAGATGAAGTGGATTATGACTGATTAAGGTGTGTGGGTGTGTGTTATAAATGTTAGTAAGATATTCGCTTCGCAGTTCGCCGATTCGCTAGCGTGAATCTGAAAAAAATAATTATCAATATTAACGAACAATATACAACAAATAACGACATAAAAAAGGCCAAGTGCGAGTCAGACTCATGCACAAAGGGTTCCGTACCATTGACTAGGTAAACAGCAGTACACAATTGAATGAAAGGTAAATTGCAGTTTACGATTTATGACGTATTAAAAAAAAATGACGAACTGGATCTTGTTCAAACCAATTTTCGGTGGAAGTTTTATCATTCTATTTTAGAAGTTACAGGGGGGGGAAACAAGGATTTTTCCTCTCATGATTTTTTCATGGTGACAAAATGGACAATAAGTCGTCACTATATGCGTTGTTGAACGTTACTTGTGGTACAGAATCGCGTGCCGGCGTGCGCAAGCACTACTGGCGTTTCATAAAGCGCGTTGGTATACATTCTTATTTTAATGTGTGCTTCAGTTTCGGTACCCACAGTTTTGAATTTTGTATTGTTTCTATTGAATGAATTAAATAACAAAACCTCAACGGTGAGTAAAGCTTTTAGGTAGTGAAGCGAGTATTCTTTAAACTGACGTACCATAATAATATTTAGGTTAGATAGTAGACGGGTAGATAAATCTATTAATAAATGTAGGTAATCTATGTTATTATAAAAAACAGGATGTTTTTAGATTAAATAGGTGCCTCCTGAGGTCAGTCCATTACTTGCCTACTTATATTAACATTCCTAGAATACCAATTAAAGTAGGGTTAAAAGTGATTTGTATTATTTGCTCAAAATAAGGTTTATGTTTAACCGACGTCAAAAAACGAGGCGGGAATCAATTCAACTGTTTTTTTTAATGTTTGTTACCTTATCAATTTTGGACTGGGTGAACCGATTTAGATAATTCTTTTTTATTTGAAAGCTGTTGCTTCCCGTGTGGTCCCATTTCAATTTGGTCCAGTTCTTACATTTAATGTCGGTTTTTTATTTATTTAAGAAATTGGAGCGGGGTTCCTTACTGGTATTCAATTCGGTAGTTTTTTTTATGTAGGTATGTATCTACTTACACCAATTACGCCGAGATTTCTGATCCGATATACGTGATTCTTTTTTTGGCCGATACGGAATAGTTGCCATTTGGTCGCATAAAATTTAGTTTAATTTAGTTCAGTAGTTTTTAGTTTATGAGCATTTTTGTTATCTTGGGCGATGTAATTTTCACGATACTTTGTTTTTTTTTAATGTTGACCATAGAATAATGACCAGTCTACATTTGTTAAAAAAATGATGGCATACCTTGTTTTAACAATCAATAGTGAAGTAGTGTTTCTTTTAAAATTACTTCTTATTCCCTAAAACCAAGTATGGTTTAAGTAAGTAAGTAACTAGGTACCTACTTACATTTTCTATGATTTTTCAGGACCTACTCTACAGATTTCACTCATTGGATGTTATTGCATCTATAGACATTTATATTGAGAGAAATATTATACAAGTGGAACCTAGTGGTTATTTTAGTTGAATGGACATTGTCCAAATATCCTGCGGCTTCGAAGCGATTATTCAAAACAGATGCAGTAACACGAATTAGCGATGTGTGCTGACTGCGCGGGTGTCCAACTTTTAGTGTGTTTCATACTTAAGGGCTCAATGTAAAATACTTTTGGTTTTGTACTGAAATTATATTTGTTGATTACCTAAGGTACTAATACGTTTGATCATGCTCTCTTCTCAAACGGTAAGGCTATTCTTCTTTCCATTTATAACAGATGTCTTTCCTTTGGTTTTGTTCCGTCACAGTGGAGAGATGTTAAAATAATTCCTATCCCTAAACAGGGAAGAGATCCTACAACCTCGTTGAGGCCTATTTCCCTAATCTCCTGTATCTGCAAGACTATATGTCTTATAAGACGATATGTCCTCAGTTCCTGATCGATTTGCTTGATTATTTCTGTTACAAAATGTTAATTTGTGTATTTATACGACTCCATTTAATGTATTTAATAATGTAAAATTTAATTTAATTTCATCTAATTTAATTTAATTTCATCTAAATTTTGAACCCAAAATTTTTAATTTAATTTAATTTTAATGTAAGTTTAATTAATGTATTCTTTTCTTTTAATTTCTATTGTGATTAATGTAATATGTCCTAATTTGGTTGTTATTTTATAGTATTAATTTATAATTGTTTCTCTATTCCAATGTAATTGATGTTTTTAACTTTTGAATCATACTGTTTTTTAATTTAACTAGTTACTTGACATTTTATCTTCAATGTAAATTTTGTAAAATTATTTTTGAGTTTTTATTATTGATATTATACAAGTGCTGTGCACACATATAAGTAACGAATTCACCGCAAAACTGTCGTAATAGAATATATTTAATGTAATGATTAGTGAATAAGTCGTTGGTGTGTCAATAAATTAAATAAATAAATAAGACCTTTCACTCTATTCTTAATCGGCGACTGGAATGGTATTTGGAAAAAAACAATTTGTTCTCCGCCAATATGGTAGGTTTTCGCAAAGGTAGATCTTGTCTTGATAATCTTTCCCGGCTAGTCTCATTTATACAATTAAATTTTTCTAAAAACTTGGCTACAATTGCTTGTTTTATTGATATCGATAGCGCTTACAATAGTGTAGATGTTAATTGCCTGTTAAATATTCTAGATCAGATGGGAGTTGGTTCTAAAATATGTTCATATTTATGGTCTTATCTAAACACCAGAATCCTTAAAATTTCAACTTCAGATAGCGAATCGAGTAGATATACCGGGCGCGGTGTAGCTCAGGGGGATCCGCTTTCGCCGCTTTTATTTAACATTCTCACTATCAATATTTGCAAAAGTATGTCTAATGTCGGGATCTCCCAATATGCGGATGATTTCGTCTTGTTTATATATATGAAGGATATTAACTCAGCTGTGAATGAAATGAATCTAGCACTACAAAATATAAACCGGTTGTTTAACAGTCTAGGCTTAGATATTTCTCCAATGAAAAGCAAGATTTGATTTTTCTTCAAAAAAGGTCGTTTCAGGGGTAGTATTGCTTGTTCTTTTGATAGTGATAGAAGTACAACTATCCCTTTTGTAAGTCAGATTAAATATTTGGGTATCTGGTTTGATAGCTCCTTAAGATGGGGAAAGCATATTAATGAATATGAATTGACTGAAAAAGTAAATAAGTTTATTAATTTGTTAAAAGTATTATCTGGATCTGGGTGGGGTCTCCATAAAAAATATATATTATATATTTCGGTAATACGTAGTAGAATTGATTATGGTAGTTTTCTGTTTGACAATAGCTGTAAAAGACATTTAGATAAATTAGATAGGGTACAAAATCAGGCCCTTCGTATTATAGGTAGCTATATACGCAGCACTCCTATACATGTCATGGAAAACGAACGAAGAAATATTTGTAATGACTTTATAGAACGTCAGTATTCTGACTGTTATAGAATCTTTACAGACGGTTCCAAAGATAAGAGTTTGGGAGGTGCGGCTTTCTTAGACTCACAGCTTGGGAGTTTTGTTAAACTTAGGATTGATTCTAATATATCTATCATGCATATTGAATTGATTGCTATATTGGAAGCATTATCATATGCAGAATCAATAAATAGTGATAAAATCGTGATTTTGACACACTCCAAAAGCGCCTTACAACATCTAACTCGGTACACCTCGCCCGGGCGAGGTTGCCCGATAGCTTATGTTATCTATGAATCCATTTTAAGAATGCATAATTTAAAATCTGTTTTTATCCAATGGATACCGTCGCATATTCACCTAGACTACAATGATAAAGTGGACTTGCTGGCAAAGCAGGCTCTTGTTGATGGAATTCCAATTAGTGTAACTCCTCTTTACTCAGACTACATCATTCAAGTGAATAAAAATTGTTGAGATAGTTGGCACGAATACTTTGACGAACGTTCACGGGAAAAGGGCAAACGTATATAAATTCCCTTGGATTGATCAAGTAAGGCTTTATAAACCGTCTTTGACTGTTGCTCTCAGGCTCCGCTCCGGACACATTCCTTCAAATAAATTTGCATACTTAATGAAAAAAATTCCTTCTCCTAATTGTTTTTTCTGTAATGTCCTAGACGATGTCCTGCATATTTTGACAGAATGTAGTCGGAATTCGGTTCTAAGAATGTCACTTTTTGGTCACAATAAAACATTTGATGTCGGAGTTTGTAATAGTATTTTATCTTGTCCGGCTTCCGAGGAAGCCAACCATTTATATAAGTTAGTAAATTCGTTGGTTTAAGATATTATGTGCGATGTGGTCGCTAAGCAACAAAGACTTCTAAATAAATTAAAAAAAAAAAAAAACATGCTCTCGTGAATATAATATATGTATGTACTTAGAATGAGTAAACAAGGTCAAAGATATCTTTGTCTTTTCAATTTAATACCTTACTCATAGACATCATTTAAGTGAAAAACTTATAAAAAAACTGTATAATTTCAATTCCTATAGCATCGAATACACACTTTTTAAATAAAACATGGCGCCTTGCCACATATTTCTTAAAGAAAATCAAACTTCGATTCTACAAGCTATTTAATATAATTTAAGTACGGTTGATATGTTAATACAATTGTGTACCTAACATAAGTTTGAAGTTAAATTAATTTTTGTGTGAAATAATTTTTAACTAAAAAAGGAGGAGGTTTTCAATTCGTCGGAATCTTTTTTATTTCCAACAAGTAGAGTTAATGTGAAGAGGTGAAGTGGATTATGATTGATTAAGGTGTGTGGGTGTGTGTTATAAATGTTAGTAAGATATTCGCTTCGCAGTTCGCCAATTCGCTAGCGTGAATCTGAAAAAATAAATTATCATTATCAACGAACATTATTTAGGTACCATAGGCTCATATCATTAAGGAATTTTTGTCTTAAACGTAATCATAAAATGATTCGTATTTAGGTAATAGCCATAGTGTAGTTTTTAGTCGAACATAAAAATTAGGATGATATATTTTATTAAGATATCTAAATACTTAGTTATAATATCATTATTTAATTTTTATTAATTCAATATTTTAGTCCCCTAGTTGCGTTCACTAGGGGAGGCCTATGTCCAGCAGTGGACGAATATGGGCTGATGATGATGAGGAAATATTTTAAGTAGTAGGTATCTGCAACGTATCAAGGATTTTTACTTTACAATAGTAATTGTATTATCCTTAATAAATTATTCAGTTGAAAACACATACAGGTTTTTGTAGCGTTCCAGCATTTTTGTATACCAACAGGCATTGCAGGTCAATATTTACCGATGGAAACACAAGGATTTTTCCTCTCATGATTTTTTCATAATTATTCACTAGTAGGTACTTTAAATATACTGGACAACTTTAACGCCCCGTGGTCAGTGACCTCGGGGCGTTAAAGGTGTCCACAAAGATTTTATTGCTTGTTGAAATATTATTATATTAAAAAAAATATATTAGCATTCTTAGTTCATGTTTCATTCAATCACCCGTCACTGAGAATCGCTATTTACTTATTTATAATATTGTCAAATTATCTATCCTAGATTATCATATCAATATTTTTATAAATAGAACATGGAGTTTTGTAAACATTAAACTTTAAAATGTCCATTTTTATTATTGTATAATTTTCATTGTTTTGTTTCCAGCTTTAAGTGCAGCTACATCATTTAAATATTGCATCCAAACATTTTTTACTATTTTTTTAAAGAATTAAATTGCTTTTTACGCGTGCATATTTCTACATTCTTTAAATAACAATCTGCACAACAATAGCGTCATCGAATAAGCAGATACACTATGGTATTCGATGGAACTATTTTTTTTCTAATCTTATACACACTTATAACATTTGCAAGGGTTACGAAATTATAGTCAACAGCAATCCAACTTACCCTTAGTAGTTAAATTCATCCGTACCTCTTCAGCGTTCGCAACCAATCAGCACCGATTTACGTTGGCTGCAAGCTTATTAATTTTGGTATGCCGGCTAATTACCCTGTGAATTTGCGAAGTACTCATTCAAGTATCATGAATTAAGGAGTGCGTATGTGTGCGGTCGTGTTCAACGTAACCGATATGAGTGGCACTTGAAGCAATTGTGCCACCTCTTCGTTACACCGGGTACCAGGCAAACATAGCCACCTAGAGAGCTCTCGCTTTACTCACACGAGGATAAATTAAATCAGTGTGTGAATAAATATTTTCGTGCGTTCAGCTGTGTGATGGTGATGTAAGACAGTATGCCATCTGCTGTAT
This sequence comes from Craniophora ligustri, assembly GCA_905163465.1. NCBI lineage: Eukaryota > Metazoa > Arthropoda > Insecta > Lepidoptera > Noctuidae > Craniophora > Craniophora ligustri. The sequence goes on along the minus strand of LR990965.1, from coordinate 6,508,004 downwards.
GAGTAGGCTTACGTGTCGGAGTTTCCCTCCCGTGACGTAACGTCTGAGCTCAAAGTTGAAGTCGGCAGTTGTTTGTTTGCTTGCTTCCGCATAGTTTGAATGAAAAGTAGTTTGTGTGCTTCAGTATGGTTTTGTTAGGCTAACGAAATCTACTTGATAGTGTTTCACGAGTGTATGCGAATTGTAACTATTATTACTCGTACGTTTGTAACTTTGTAGTGAAGTTCTCCACGTTGTTTATCTGAAACAAACAACAACTTTTTTATAATCAAATATACTCAATAAAAGTTTGGATTGATTTAGTATTAAATATTAAAAATTACATTTGCCTAAAATTTTAAATAATAATATAAATGGAAACCCTAAGAGTTTAAAAACAATCGTATCATTATTTATCAAACATAATCGGTAGCGGTTTTATTATGTTCAGTTATTCGACATGATGATTTGTATTAAATTAGTTTCTATTGAGTTTTTAGTAGGTTTCTCTATTAATAACTTTTTTGCAGTGTACAAATAGAATGTTACAAAAAAATTTGAATAAGTTATATGCGGCACTTTAGCGTCAAGTAAAGACAAACAGAAACTATAATTATAAAATATATCATATAATTATGTAATTCACCTTTATAAAAATATATAATACTTCATCTAATTTCATGGTTTGAAATTGTATTTATTTTATTAAGAAGGTTCATTCATGTACCTATGCCAGTACATAGTATGATGACTTAAATATTTACACAACATAACTTGCAGAATATGCTGTAACAAAATAATGTAACGCCTATATATGTATACCAAAACCATATTCTTGGAAATAAATGATATCTATTCTACTGTAGTAATTATAACCTCTTTGTTATTTGCACATACATATCTACTGAAACTTTCAAGGAGATCTACAGACTACTTTAGTTCCTTTGTCCGATGTGTCAATCTCTCAAAGAATTGTAAGGACAGTGGCTTATAAATAGTTTATAAAATAGGACACAAACAAAAGCATAGCACCTGCATTGTTTACGCACAGCTTTTATAAAGCATTGACCGAGCCGAGAATGTAAGAAGTTTCAATGAAGTAAAATAAAATGTGGATAGGTAACTAAGTTAAAATAATCATCAGCCGCTGATCATTTCACCCATTTACCGTCCCATTCTTCTGTATTCTGGGTACGGGTAACTTTCATAAGTTTAATGATAACTGATGAAAGTTGATAACTGACCAAAGTTTTATTAATAGTATTTTGTGTGTTTTATTAAATATTTTGTAGACTAAAGTAGCACTGATACTGATAAATGGATACATTGTTTTTTCCACAAAATGAAAATCGTTCAACTCCTCACATTATCGGATTATCATGAACGGATAGTGTAAATCCGAATATCAATTTCGAAATATATTCACCGGTCAGTTCACCTTGTATTACAGACAGCTGTTGAATAAATGAATTATTACCCACGTATTCTAAAATTTATATGATTACTCTGAACGAAGCTTTTTATCAGATTGTGCTAGTAACCAAGGTTACTTCACATTAGTTTGTTCGGGGTAACAGGACATTTATGACAGGAGAAAATAAAATGCGCGATGTGCGGTTACCCAAACGCTACAATTTGATGACTGAATATGTTTATCAAGCAAAAAAGAATTATTAAAGGGAGTCCTTTACCAATTTACAAATACGAGTACTTTAATAGCTTTGTTTAACAGCTATTAAAATGTGTTGTATGAAGCGTCCCCAGTTCGTTTGTCGCAATCGGAACCGAGCTACAAAGGAATTCGCAATAGAATTAACAAAGCTGCGATGACCAGTTGTGTATGTAGGAAGGTATCACCATTCACCCCACGTACCCTAGCTTGTTACATCAATTTAACAGTATCGAGTCGCCTGCACACTTCCGACTATCCGATTTAATACTATCACCAAGATTTGCATGTCACAGGATACACGGTACCCGGGGCAAATGCCGTTGTATTACGTAACACAGATTGTATTGTGTACCAATATACCTGTATAAATTAATTTTCATGATATTAACATACTCTGGTGATTGTCTATCAGATTAATTGATTTATTGAATGTACATATGGATGAACAAAGACGTGTAGATGGTTTATTTAAATATGTAGTTTCCTAATTTATATGACATTAGTAATTTGGTTTAATTTTTTTACATATTACAGATATATGCTGTTGAGTTTATCTGAGATGAAATTGCAGTTCTTGATTGAAAGATAATGTAGCTAATGAAATTGTCGGGTTAACAAGTGATAATTCAAAGTAACAGCGTGGAAGTGTGACTAACGTTCATAGGCCACCATTTATCGTACCAAGCGATAGAATTCTTGGCCAGCTCTATTGGACCTCTATTGGTAATTTTTACTAATTATATTGGTACTATTGATGGCGACGCACGAGCGACACCTCTGGTGTTGCAAACCTGCTGCGGTAACACTTACCATCAGACGTGTCATGAGCTTTTGCCACCATATTGGTATAACAAAAAATATTAAGAAATCACTTTTAAATAACGTATTTATACAAATAAATAATATCTATATAATAACTAAGAAAATAAGTAATGCCTCATTCTATGTCCTCTTAATTAAAACGAAATATGTCGACATGACATTCAAGCTTCAGTCCTTGAAATATTAAGAAACAGGAGCTTTCAGGAGTTTAAAAGAAAAGAAATAAGATAAATGACAAATGCTTTCTTTTCCTACTTATTTCAAAGGACATAGTGTGAAACCATTTTGGATAAGTTCCAGCGTTGAACAGATAACGGCTAACTCCAGTCTTTCGTACTCAAAGCAAACTTAGCTTTACTTTAGAAGATTATTTTTGGGTAAGCACACATTTTAGATGTGTGTACTCATAAGCGTATTAATTGGATTGAATACGTCAAACAATAGATTGGCTTCGAAAGCGAATTGGCACAAGCCTTTGTGTTTGGATAGCTGTCGGTAAAGTCACAATAATTGACCATTTAGCTTGTAGCGGGTTACAGGTAACGGAGCCATAGCCTTCAGCGGTACGACGAACAGAGCTCGTCATCAGACGAGGGGACACATACAAGCATTTGCATAACAAAGAAACATCTGTCTGCAGTATAGGCTGTGTGCTTGTGTAAAATCGGATTTGTTTTCAGGGACGAAAATACTATATCCTGTCTTCTGAATAGATACAAGCAACCAGTTTGATTGTTATGGTAAGTATGATATATGTAGGTCCATACATATAATTTTTTATTGCACGTTTTCAGGGTGCAGAGGAATATCCTAAACAAATCGTTATTTGTATTTATTCATTATATTTGCACTTACTTATTTAGTAGGATTATGATTAAAAGAAAATGTAGGGTTTGTTTTTAGTTGCATATTATTTTTTTAGTCCACGGTTTATTTTCTGTGATTGATTAGTTATTGTACCTATACAAATAAAATATAGACAATAGACAAATAAATTCCGAGATCATATATCTTCATATAAATTAAAGATAAAGTATTTCGTAGTGTCTTGCCAAAAACTGTAACGTATCATTATAGAATGTCACGTGCATTGACCAAACTTAGAGTGCCTTTTCCCGATCAGCCTTGTATTTTTAACAAAATGGACTTCAAGGTTACTGGTAACATGCTAATAACCTTTTAAGAATTAATTAAGTTACAAAAAATGCAATTTTACCAAAAATAAATCATCGATTTGACAAGTTCACTGTTTATATTTAGACAAATCGTAGAACCAATATTATTAATAATCATTTACAGAAGGGTTGTTAATATGTTACTAGTAAGTAAATACGTATTTGTTTATATTTACGTTAACGCAAGGAAAATACTTTTGACTTAACTTGTGAAATAGGATCAATTTTAAACAAATAATTTTTAGTAAACACTCCGCCATACTCCTATGAAATGTTAAAATATTTCATAAAATATCCTATCACAATTTATAATGATTGTAAATTGTTGCAAATAAAACTTGGCGGCAAGTTCGTTTAATTACACCGAATAAAATACTTTTATTTGCAACGGCGTTGATGAATGCCACCGATGTAGCTATATTGTCAATTAAAACCACCAACTGACTCGGTAATGTAAAATTGTTATTTTCATCACGTGTACATACGTGAGGGTGTGTTCATACTCTGCGAGGAACGAGTTACGATTCATTACACTTTACACCCCTTTACGTAGCAGTAGACGCTAAGCATAAATAAAGAACATCAGTAAACATAAGAGGTTATTTTTTAAAATCGTATTCTCAGTCCCTATAACGTTCGTGAGACTAAACATATTCGGACAATAGTATTATTCCGTAATTATAGTATTAGTCTTATTGCAGTATAATTAATAATAATAATGGTATTTATGTTATGAGATATAACTAACTTTTATATTATTTCATCCATTACTTTGAATTATTTTTACTATTTGTGTGGGTTACTACTACTGTGGTAGAATGTATTTAAATGATTAATTAAAGTTAAGGTAACTACAGTGCATGGTCACGTGATTTCTAAATTATTTGACTTGTTATCATTCAAAGTAAGAAAAAACGAAGCGTTATTATTATGACGGAGAAAGAAGTTTCATTAGCAGTTACATCGGCTTCTTCCAAATATAACCTTTATGACGTATTTATAGAAAAATATTACTATTTTCGTGTTTATCATATCCTGTATCACACGTATAAATGTCGACGTTGTATCGGCTGTCACTTTACAATGCGTGTATTTGTAACAATAGAACAAAATGACCGGCGCGGCGCAGGGATGGAGGAAACAATGGGCACCAATCATAAATCCAGCTTCACTACACAGTGCAACGCAAACAATTATATTAACCAATATCAAAAAAAGATTAGTAATTTTTGTATAAAAAATATGTAACTACATATTTCCATATTCGACTTTATTGTTAGATTTTGATAAAGGTTTATCAAAATGATTTACAAAATACAAGGCGACTTTTTTAGATCTGCGGTAGTCAAGATAGTGTTTCTTATTACTCAGATAAATTTAATTAATTAGGTTTACCTAATCTTTTTAAAGAAGATGGGGTTTATCATTTGTTATCTAATCAGTCCATAATAAGTCAACTTCAAGTCTGTGATCTTTTAACGTAGACCTAAAATATTGACTTGGCTTTGATAAAGAAATAAGTTAAACATAAACAACATACCATCACGCCTGTCGTCCCTGAAGGGTTAGGCAGAGGTATAATAGTATAGTTAACTACAATATTGACATTACTAACAAGAGTCGGTTTGATTTGTCTGCACCTCAAAAATAATCTCAAAATATGTATTTGTAAATCGTTTTTTTGCGTTTCTAGCCCCATTCCTGTACAATAGATTAAATAGAGAACTAAGTATTTATAAATTAAATTACTCTAGATGTAAGAACTTATTAAATCAACATTTAAAAAACATTACATACGAGCAAACAGAAAACCTACTCGTAGTATGTAAATAAATGCCTTGACATTTGATTTAAGTTTATTATTATGTAGTTCTTCATAATTTAAACTAAAAAATATAAAGCTTATGAATTCGTTAATTTTAATTTAACAATTATTGTAAGATACCTATTGTCAAATGTACAGCACTTTTTATTTAATAAACAAATTATTATAATATTATTATTAGTGTACACCCACATTTTGCTGGTATGCTCGAGGTCCCATGTAACAAGGGTCGAGCCTATTGTCATCATCCGTCAATCCAAATGCCAATCCAAACTCCTTACTAAGAATTCCATAGAACTCAATAACACTTTGTTTGACCTGAGAATCGAACCCAATACCTCATGCTCAGCAGTCACAATGAAGACCAATAAACCAACATAGCAGTAGCAACAATATACGATACCTATGGATAAAATCTCTCACAAATCGCTCCAAACTCTATCCATTGGAATTTATGGTTCGATTCACTCGAGAATTCTCGTTGGTATGTCATTTATTATTAACAAAACTTGTAAAAGAAGAATAGTCTTATTGTTTATTCTACACACATATCTATTGTAAATGTAAAGTAACACAACTCGCCAATTTGGCTTCGATTCAAAAATCAGTGGTAGGGCTAAAACTTTCAGTTGGAACAATATTTACTTTTTAAGTCGTAGTAGTATTCGGTCGAGAGTCAACTATGATCTTTGAAATAGTAGGAAGACAATTGTGAACTTCAACACGCATATAATAAAAAGTGCGTGTACGTTTGTGTAAAGACTTTCAAGCGCCCACTGACGTGATCGCCACTGTCATGATGTCAACGTATTGCAGTGATGAAAGAATATTCCCATAACACCACTCCGTAGCTTCAATCGAAATGCCAATCAAGCTTGTCAATTATGCTTGTAACTCCGCGGCAGAGGTTCTCCCACGGGTAGTTTAATCAAATTACGAACTTACGACAACATAATAAGAGCACATTTCCCAACCCAAAGGAGGCTACATAAGTATAGGCTCTGTGACGTGGCTACGAGCGACGCTCGTAGCGAGGCGTAGCGGTCCCGCTAGCTTGGTGTAACTGCGGTTCACGGTCATCAGTGAAGAGACTTGATTGCAATCCGTGCAACTTACACACCTACATGGAAATCATGTATATGTATGCTATATACAAAAGTACTAGTAAATGGGGTATGGATTTTGTATTCGTGCCCGGTTGATGACAATAGGCTCGCTCCCTATTACATGGGACCTAAAACATAACGGTGAAATGTCACATTAGTTAACCTCTGCCTAACCCTTCGGGGATAACAGGAGTGAAGGTGTGTTATGACTCTTTTTATAGAGATTTTATCGTTTAAATTAAATTACAAAACAACCTCAACTAAGAACATATTATATAATATAAACAATTTTAGCAATTTATGGATGTAGACCAAACTTATAAACAGCGAGCAACAAGTGTTACACGACTTACTAAGTAACGCGAAGTCACACACTGCCCGTTGTGATACTCGTAGAAAATATAGTAACAAGCAAGTCCATAATTATAAAAAGCAAATTGTTACAAAACGAGGCATTGACTAAACGCGTCGGTCAATTATAAACAATATGTACAACTTAATGTAGGTAGTTCATGGAAAATATACCTAACGTGTACACTTCACTTAACTGTCAGATAAATTTTCCGCTTGAAAGTTCCCGCAAACTAGTTCGTTTACATCGTAGGGACCGAGATACTAGGGGAGCAGAATCGCGAGTGGCCTCCGTTACACGTGCCGCACTCACACACGTATACACCCTCCGTCAGTAAACGTTCTATTTTGATGGACGCTGGTAATCATTCACAAATATTTAGGTGGAAAGCATGCAACAAGTCGATACTTAAAAATTATTTGATTTTGTATTTTCGTAAATTATACAAAACATCGAAATTCTTTTACGTCAAAGAAATAAAGGCTTATTATTGAGATGAAGAAATGTTTTCCTTGGCACTGGAGTAACCTTTACAACACACGAGAAAGCGAAGGCAGTCACAAAGCAGTTCCCCAGACTTGAACTGAAATGAAAACCTGTGAGTGGAGGTCTCGACTTTCTTTTTAAAAGCAAAGCGAGTTAACGACGTTCTAGCTGCGTTTCTGGGTTTATTAAGTAATGTAAGCCGAAGGAGTGGGCCGTGACACTCAATTAATGGTTTGATTTGAAATTTTCTGTGCAGGTTTCCAATCGCTTCGCTTCACCTAATTCTAAAACTAGTTGGAAATTGCAATTAACTTTATATTTTTGTATCGCAAAAGATTATTTTTAACAAACCTAGTAGAAAATTAATAAGTTTATTTTCAAATCATAATTTTATTAAACTTAAAAATGAAATTTAGACCCAAAACGGTTAAAGCATATTGAGGCCTTACCAATAATCATATACCTATAAATATATGCATATATCATTACTTATCGAATTATTTAATTTGATAGAAATATTTTCTGTGAAAGTTAACTTTAATAAAGTGACGAGACCAATTGCATTGTGCAGAACCGCGAAATTGTAAATCGTGTTCATCACTGGCGTGGATTTGTCTAATCTCTAACCGGACGCGAGTCTTCAAGGCGCAATCTATCTAGTTGCCGCTTGCTCTAGAACTTTCGATCTTACACCACCCCCTACAACTCTCACTTCCTGCTACTTGGGGTGCCTTTGATAAGGTCTGACTGTTTACTTCTAACACAGGTAACTACACCGAAATCAAATAGTTTTAAAAAGAAAATTGTACGTCTGTTTACGCCGAAAGTTTCAAGGGAAACAATTCTAATGGATGCCTCTCATAAATATTGAGCTATTTTACAACCGTAGTTATTTTGAACGCCCTAATATTAAAATAATTAGAAATATTAATTAATATATTTCGAGAAGGTCCTAAAATTTTACCGAGAGTTGTCATAAGATTACAGTTTGGAAATATTAATTTAACAAAAAATATAGCACAATATAATTATATACCTACTTAGACCTATATTATATAGCTATGATTAATAAAGGACATATATGTATAAATAATGTTTGATCTCATTTGATACAAAATTTATTAAACCCACGTTTTCTGGTTTTATAATTAAGAGATTTATTTTATAATAATTATTGATCACGTCACGGGTCTGGCACGCGCGGCATGTAAATAATCATTGTAACTGGGCAACAGCCAAGTACATAGTTTGCAACTGTTCTGAAAACTAAAAAAAAACTATAACATGAATTGGGTTTTGGTAAAAGTCCAATTCCTTGTGGACGCATGTTTAATTTAATAATATACTTTATTTTTGTATTTGAGTTTGTTCATTATTTTAAGTGAAATAGTCAATATAGTTATGAATTTCACAGAATCACAATAATTATGTCATAGTTATTGTTATATATCATAGACAGGTATTTGTTCAACAGCTGACTTCCGTTAGCTGATATGATGATAAGTGACTCTTGTTTATCCTTTGCTTCAAATAAATCCCTTTCACTTTTCATAATGCGGTTGAAACTTGAAAGTTGTATTAATAAAAACTTGTTTTAGGTAGGTTACAAAGCGAATAACTAAAGGTGAAATTGGTTCTTGTTGCCTTGAGTTTGAAGTTCATTTTAAATAATTTTACTAACGAAGCTTCGTTAGTATGTTGTACCGATAGCAATTTACTTTATTTCCTAGTATCCTTTACGTTAGAGGTTAGCCAATTGTCATTTGTTGTTAGCGTAGTCTGCAGTTGTAGCAATTGTGACAAACGTTACCAGCGCACCGCAACAAAATTAACAAGTTAAGTTACAGTTAACAAGCCCACTGTTTGTGTAAACTCCGCTAACTAGATAGTTTTTACGATGGACTGGCAGACGCACCGCGGCTTTTACAATGCTCCGCATACGTGAACTTTTGTACTGTGACGTAACGTAAGATAAAGACCTATAAACGTATTCCTTTTGTTTAGGATGGACTTGGGCAAACAATAAACTAAATACCTAGTTAATCGTTTGCTCTCAAAAAGTCCGTCGCGATTGTTTAATCCAATTAGATTTATATCCAATTGTAATGTTGTGATAGGTTTAACTGTTTTTTTTTTCGTGTCACGTTATTTGTCTGCGATGAACTTCTGAATTAATGAATTTAATAAAACTTTGGATACTGTGGGTAGTTTGGTCCAACTTGAGAAGTAGGAGAGTTTAGGCTTTACCCAGAAGAAGTCGTGATCTCTCTCTCAGCCTATCGCAGTCCACTGCTGGACATAGGCTTCTCCCAAACTGTTGACTAAGTTTTGATCACATATTATTAATTATTATATTTGTCTACAAACCAATAGGTATAATAATAATAAGTGGCAGAAAAATGAAGGCTTATTAATTAATAAACCATCAGTTTATTCTGTTCTTTTCTCATCGTATTATTACTTGTTTACTGTCGTAATGGCATCATTATATATTTTATCGAACATATATTTTATGAGAAAAAGTCTTGCAAATAAATCTGTTTGTTTTTCTGGTTAGCATCAGGGATTTAGTAGGAACATATATTCAATCGAAGTCGATCTAACCTTCGCCAGACCCCCGATTAAGGACTAGCTTTAGTTTATTTACCGATAGTTACGTTTAAATATTAGCTATGTCGCTTTGGTTTGACTTAACTCCAACGTCTGATTGCCTGGTAGTTGGAAAGTTACGTTTAACTTTTATTCGAAATCTTTTCATGGTCGAAAACAGTGCTGTAAAGTCTTGGCTTTGGAGAAATTTGTGTGTTTCTCCTAACTATGTAAGGTTATTTTTTATACATTACTTAAAGACTTCTTGAACTCGAAGGTGCTACTGAGAATGTCATAGAAATATCTCATATTACTGCTTGATTTAGGACACAATAGGAATGAAGTGACTTGCATAATAATATTATGTTCTATAAAATTGTTCTTTTAAGTAGATATGTTTAACAAATACAATCAATTGAGATGGTATATAAAGTTAAAAATATGATGAAATAAATGTTGAGAGAAAATTATTAGAAAAATCCAAACGCAGCAAAGCGGGTAGTGAGGTTAAAGAAGCTGGCACATGTTTACAGTGGAGGTGCGGTGGAGGCGGTAGGTAAGCTAGTTGTGCGGACGTGATAATGCAGCGCGCGCGCCGACAATTAGGTGCCACGCTAACGAGCACGTTGCGCACATGCGGACGCCGCGGACGCCCAAACAATTCACTTATCAATAACAACAGACAATAAGAGGCTACACAATATTCAACGAGATACAACAGACAATAAAAACGGGAGTTAAATAATTTCTTTCATCGTTTTTTTTTCGGATCTTTATCGATATTATATATATTTAAACATGTATCGTAAAATACGACTTCGTTCCCATAGAGTTCAGTAAATGATTACAAAAATATGTGATATATGTATGTATATACCTAGCTACTATGAATTAAGAGAGAGATGCCTTGCTTAACCGGGTGAATAATTTGAAGAAAAAACTGACAGCGTCATTGAAATAATAATAAATATTGGTCAAGTAAAGTTTAAGACCTTTTAGTCGTTTCAGCTGTATTGCTTAATGGTTGGTTGGCCTATGGCTTTCTAGCGGGAATGTTATAATCCGCATCTTTTATAAAAAATGCCTTACTAAAGCCAATGGCAGTACATAAGTACGGTTTCAGGTACTGTAGGGGTTTTTATTAATCCCTTTCACGAGCGCTTATTGTAGTTCGCATTTTAAGATTAAATGAAAATAAATATCCTTAGGATCTACATTATGTAGAAATTTTAATCGAACAGACATATAAACTCGTTGGTGTGATGGTCGTAAGCGCGACAGCTGAGCAAGATGTCTTGTGATTGATTCCCAGGTCGAGCAAAGTGTTATTGGGGTTTTCTATGAAATTTTCAGTAACATCGGAGTTTGGATTCGTGCCGGGAGGATAGTTTTGTATCTAATGTATGTAATGATTATGTTATTTTGGAAAGTTAAAAACGACCATTGAGACGAATATTATTTCTAAGACCTCATGTTTGCTATAAATGTCACGTCTTTGACTTTAAGTGTTCTTGGTGTCGTAACTTTTAATTTATATCTATCACATTATTCTTTTATCTTTAATTCTATCTCAGACACCACTGCTTCATATATTGTCTTCATTAAGCAATCTAACAGAGTTTTATATTAGTAACGTTACAAGAAATCAACATTAATAAAAAAAACAGTCAAGTGTAACGTCTTAACTGACGATGGATGGATAAAGAAATTATCCTATTAGTATTTCATTTTGGGATAGGGAACGTTGAAATTAAATTAATAATCAAATAAGAATGTCGGTGCCATTAATGTTAATTATTTTTCTGATAATTGTGTCGTAGCGTTCTTTTAAAATATAAATTTCAATAGTTATAAAGTATCAGGAACTCAATTTCCAATATAAAATATAATATGAATCTGTGTTAAGAATATAAAATATAATAATACAATAACTTCTGACAAAATATACAAACTACAATCGAGTAAATAATCCTCCTTATCTGAACACTGTAACAAACGATACGAACAGCGAAGCGGCTAGGATTTACCTCACGGACAAATGCTCAAACTCCAATGTTTACCTACGTTTAGCGATACTCGCCTAAATTCACTTTGGCGGGAAACGAAGTAGATAGAAATAAACGGGATTCCTCTTAGTGTTGCAAGTCGGGAGCCTTAAATAAAGTTGTAAGACTAGGTACCCACTACAGGCGGAACCTTGGAGCGAAGCTATTCAATTATGGCGTATTATAGTAACTATCGCTTTGCGATATTAACGGTTCATTGCATGATCCAGTTATTTAATTAGACAGTATAATTGACTTACCTGTCGAAGGATATATACATACCAGTGGGCACTACTTTGATTTTAAAGCTATTACATTAATTGATTATTAGCGTATTGTGATTATATTGTGTAGTCCTACTATTAGTAAATAATAAAGTTACAAGACTAATTAAAAGCGTTCCTGCTGTCTTTAAATGTCGACGGTAAAAGTAAGGACCTATTACAAAGTACATGTGCTATGCCATGTTGCCTCAGTTTTAAAACGAGTCCTAGAACCTTACGGAGGCATACCTACCACTTGCAAAAGTTTGCATTGCTGCCGCTACCCTTGATGAAAGGTACCGCATTACGAAGTTATATGTCGCGCACCCTGTGGAAATTCATTTACATCTCACGAATGAAGCTCACGCTGATTCAGTTAACTCGGCTAATCAAGGGCTTGTTTAGTAAATTTTAATTAAGCTGGAATAGTTGCCGACTACACTACAGGAGTTCTAAAAAAATACATTGATATTATTGGCAAACAAACTCCCAACGTAATATACCTCCTACCCTATTCCCCAATACCTGTAATAGTTTTATGTTGCTTATATACAATTGGCTTTAAAATGTACAAAAAGTAACTTTTTCGCAACATTTTAGCATTCCAATTAATTTGTGTAATTATAATCACTCTTTTAATTAATCAGAAAATGAGGCTGCGCTTTTAATATACCAATACCAAAGTCCCTGTCGCACAATATCATTTTAAATATGAACTTCAAAACCTTGACTAGGTGACTCTCTACTCGGAGCTTGTGGCCATGACTACTAACTTCCTAATAGATGTAATATGAACTAATTACTGGGTCACTCTCGGTTGCCAAATGGGACGCTTTGCGCTCGCAAAAAAGTCATACGGCCGCTCATTTAACGTGAAACGTCTATATCATTGAGACCCTTCGTTATTGTTTACTGTTCTGACTTGGTACCCATATGTTTGGATGTGACTGTCAATGCGTTTCACATCAAAATATAATCTAAATAATATGTATAATTATGTACCTATCTACAGCCAAATTAATATCTCTCCTGTTATGGTCATAGGTACCCGTACAAACTAAAAAAAGAGTAATAAAAAATGATGCCTTCAAGTTTTATTTATTAGAAGCGTTTTACCTGAAAATAAAACGCATATTAATTTACTTACCTTATTCGAAGCTTATTTAATTTGAGATAGGCACTACGTTTCCCGCCATATATATCTGTCTCTTTCTTTCATATATCCTTCTCTCTCTATCCCCACCACCTGGCAGAGTGGGGGCGCACTTTAAGTGAGCCTCCATGTTTAAGTCTCATTGAGTCTAAAATCACCAGGCAGACTTAAAAATATAAGCTTCGAATAAGGTAAGTAAATTAATATGCGTTTTATTTTCAGGTAAAACGCTTCTATTAATTTGACTTGACCGTTATTCGAAGCTTATTTAATTTGAGACCTGTTTGTTATCGCCTGGTGGTGGTGACATAGACGCCAATGTGAATTTCTTGTAAGTAAATAAGATGTTACTAGATTTACTAGTTATGTTGTTGACTATTTGAATGTAAAACCAAATGCATCTTGATTTATTTCCTTTTTATTATGGAAATATAAAAAACCTTACATAATTATATGAACATGATTTTTGATTTAATTAAGTAATTCTTCAACTTGATTAATCACAATTCTAGAATCAACATTATATAAGCCATATCAATCAACAGGATTAAATAACATAGTTATAGAGGTACTTGAAGATGAGGGTAGAACTGTCCGCTTATAGAATTTACAAAAAGTATTTTGGGACTTCCAATTTCCTCTCGCAAGAATATCTTCTAGTGGGAAATTGTCTAGCCAGTTTTTTGAGGCAACAGCTGAGCGGAAACTTCCAGGCGTTGCTGTTATACATGCATCTTTAAGTAGAGTTTTAATCCACCCTGATATGATTGTCTTTGAAGCGGCTTTTGCTTCACCTCTTGTAGAGATGAACAGATTATGGATTTTAGCCGAATTTCTACGTATTTTTAACAATTCAATTGTTCTATTAATCCAATAAACTGGATCTAAATTTTTGTTATCTAGATTAGTAAACAATTTCCAACCCGATTGCCTGTGATCCGAAGAATCAGTCTTTGAGCCAAAAACAGGCCACAATGTGATAGAGTTATTACTTTGAATACAATGCTCCGAATCAGTTCTTAATAAAGTCAAATCGTGAATTCTTCGACCTGAGCATAAGAGCAATAATGTTGCAGTGTGTCTTTGTACTTGTAAAATATTGTCGTGTATAAAATTATAATTATTTAGATATGCAGCTAGACAATCTATGTTCCAAATCGGTGGTTTAGATTTAACTGGTTTCTCTAACGCTATAGATTTTAAAACCTGTTTTACTAAAATATGAGAACTAATTTGGCCAGCAATATCTGGATTGCAAAGAGTGGATATTACAGATTTGTGCAACAGAATAGTATTATATGATAAAGTATTAACCAGATAAAGATCCGATAAGAATCTGGCTACTTCCCTACCGTTAGGATTATGAGGATTAATTTGGTGTTGCTCAGACCAGATTAGCCATTTTTTCCAAGCAACATCATAAGTCCTTAGTGTGGAAGGCCGCCAAGACTTCTTCAATAGCTTTATTTGGCTATCATTCCAATTTTTTAGGGGCTCGGACCACCCCCACATTTCCAAACCTCGAGTATCATGTCCTGTGTCCTCGGAGGTGGGAGTCCTGTCGACACATCTATTAAGACTTGATCGAGGTTCCGAAGTGCAAATGGGGCTGCCAACGCCCGGGCCTTCAGATCTGCCCGCCAATATACTCGATCCCAATGTGGAACTACTACCAAGTATATCCCGTGAGCACTGTTCAAATGGGATAGCACTTTGGGAATCAAGTACGGTGGCGGGAAAATCCACGCCAGTTGAAAATTCCACTGTCGGGAGAATGCGTCGTGAAACAATGCTTGGTGATCATTCTGATCCAGGGACGCATAATTCACTACGACATGTGCTCGACTGGAGGCAAAGAGGTCTATCAGGGGGATGCCCCATTTGGCAAACACTGTCTCTGTGGCTCTGGCTAAAAGATGCCATTCCGGATTGACCCGAAGTCTCGACAAATGGTCCGCATGACCGTTGTACATCCCGGGAATATGAAAAACATTCACATGAATTTGGTATTCTTCCAGAATTTGAAATACTTTGTATGTTAGATTCATCAGGGGTGTGGATCTCGTGCCTCCTTCGTGTCGGAGGTATGCGATAACAGTTTTGTTGTCGCATTGTATTAGAACTGTACTCCGGTGCAGGAGCTGACAGTGATCTTGTATCACCTTTAGGATGGCGAGCATTTCTTTCTGGTTGCAGTGTAACCGTTTTTCGTAATCGGCCCACCACCCCGTCAACGACAAATTGTCCAATCGAGCTCCCCATGCTATATCGGAGGCATCCGTTGTTAGGTAATGGGTTGGCGGAGGTACATGAATGGCGGAAGGCCGTCTGCAGTTCTGAAGCCACCATATTATCTTGTTTCTGGCTTTGATAGGAATTACATGCAATTTCTGGTCTGATCGCAACATTTTGTTGAAGAGGTCCAATAAAGCCCGATAATTGATTCGGCCTTTCGGGACGGTAAAACTCGCAAAATTCAGAAGTCCGACCAGACTCTGAACCTCCTTGAGCTTTGTATGTTCCTTGTCTAGCATTTGGGACAGCTTGACAATCAGCAACGTCAACTTCTCGTTGGGGAGTTGCTTCTGATTTGTCCAAGCGTTCCACTGAACACCCAGATACGCCAATGTTTGTGATGGAGTCAACACAGATTTCTCGTAATTTATGATTCAGCCTAACGTCTCGAGCGTCTGAATGACAATATTTACATGCTCGTTTAGGCTTTCCTTGTTTTGATGAGCAAGGAGGAAGTCATCCAAATAGACCAGTATTCGTATTCCTCGTTTCCTGAGCATCTGGGCTATCCAGTGTGTCACCGATGCGAAGGTCTTGGGTGCTGTACTTAGACCAAATGGTAAACATGTCATTTCCAGTAGCTCGTGTTGATAGACTAGGCGTAGAAATCTTCTGTGGCTGTGAGCTACTCGGAGGTGGAAATACGCTTGTGAGAGATCTATTTTGCACAGCCAGTCTCTTTGCTGGAGGAAGTCTGGCACGCGACCAACATTGACTAATTTGAATCTTGTGGTTATCACATATTGATTGAGGGCCCTCAGGTTGAAAATGGGCCGAGCAGAGCCGTCGCTCTTGGGAACTAAAAACATTGACGATAGAAAACTTGGGGATAGACGTGCTCTTTCGAGAACCCCTTGATCCTACTGGTCATCTCTGCTGAGTAAGGAACTAATATACCCTTTCTGCTGAGTAAGGAACTAATATACCCTTTTTTGCGTTTATTGGATGGATCATCGGAGGCCTTTGATGAAAGGGTATGCGGTACCCCGATATTATCCTGAGAATAACATTTGGAGCTCCAAATTGTTCCCACTGAGTTAAAAAATTTGCTAGACGGCCTGCTCTGAACTGCATCATGTCAATATTTTCGACGTTTGACGTCTCTATTGATGTTGGGCGGAGACTGTGCTCGTTTCTGCCCAGATTTGGATTGATTTCGGTGTTTGGGGTAATTTTTCGAAGAGCCTCGTCCACGAAAAAACCCCCGATTATTCGATGCGACCGAATGAGAGCCACGCCCATGATAGTGTGAGCTATAACCACCCTGCGGGGGTGGTGCTATTTGACAACAACCTTGAACATGACCTGATCCATGTTGACAACCCTGCGAGGGTCTTTTTTGGGTTGCGTACTCCTGCGAGGAGACGCTACTTTTGTGTGTCTCTAACTGCGAGGTAGAGTTGTTAGATTTTTTTAACGGCCAAAAACATTTTCGCACTCCACCCGCTTTATCCAACGCGGCTGTGAATTTTTCTGCGTTGAATAAGTTTGTGTATGTAGGAGGAATCTTCCTAAGTGTAGATTTCACTAATGGCTCCTTTACTTGTTTAATAATACAGTCCCGGCGCATTTGCAGTATCTCTGCACAATGGCCACAAACAAGCTGTAACAAGTCTGAGGAGGTTGTTTGAAAATCACCGCAATTTATAAGTTCTGTTAACTTATTAATAATAACCTCATAATCTGGGGTTGATTCTTTAGACCACTGGGCAAAATCAAGTAATACCTTCTGAAGAGATTCCTTCTGTTTTAAAATGCACAATGTTAAGGCAGCTGATAAAGCATTTCTTTATCAGCGTATATCAAATGACGAGGAGATTGGAAGGCTGCAACTTCCTCATTAATTTCAATATCAGTAAAACCCGGTTTGTGATTATACGCCTTTTGAGTTTCGGAATATCGGATTTCATTCCAATTATTAGTATCCCAATGCTGAAGGTCACATAGCAGTTTCAAATGGAGTTCAGAACTCTTGGGCATAGAAGGTTCTTTTAATTTAGTTTGAATATTAAAAATGACTTCATGAGGCGCATCGATAATCGTCGCATTGTCACCTAATTCTTCGTAAAGATTACGACTAACACCAGAATGTATAGACATGGAATCGTTACAGTAGTGATCACTAGTTTGAACTTGACGCTCATTATCGCGAGCATATAAAGATTTACGAAGATCGCGTACCTCCTTTGATAATTTTCGATACTCCTTTTTCGAATGTCCTCGTTTTCTTCCCCTCCTCTTTTTTCCATGACTACTTCGTCGACGCCTTGAGGAACGTGATGAAGACGAAGATGAGGAACTACTCTCGGAACTATTACTGCTTGAACTAGTGGTCCTAGACCGTAACTTACGTTGCATACCAGATGGTCCCGGTAATGGTTCAGTCACTTCATTTTGTACATAACTATTACTAGCATCCATCCTAAAATATGGAATGGGTGATAGAACAACACTAACGGTAAAAAACCGTTAAAATAAACGTTTAATAAAAGTATGTGACTAGTACTAACACACACCATTTAAATAAAAATGTCCATAAAACATAAAAATGTCGGTATGAAAAAATTCAAAATAAATATGGACAGAAAAAGCAAAAACGTTAAAATTATGCGACTACACATCGAGTACAGACACACAATTTATTTTGTATAAAACTACACTTTGAAAAATTTAGGTACTTAATTGTAAACCAAAAAACTTAGGCAAGTATTACTGCGGTTTAATATAAATATAAAATTACTCACGTGTAGATTTGTAGGTATTTTTACCAGTAGGTTTATTATTACCTCGAAAATATTCGTTGTAGTTGTAGATTATAAAAAACTTCATAATTATTTTAATATTGTGGTAACATTAATATTAACACAACCGTACGCGGCGGGAAACAAGACGCCAATGAGACTTAAACATGGAGGCTCACTTAAAGTGCGCCCCCACTCTGCCAGGTGGTGGGGATAGAGAGAGAAGGATATATGAAAGAAAGAGACAGATATATATGGCGGGAAACGTAGTGCCTATCTCAAATTAAATAAGCTTCGAATAACGGTCAAGTCAAATTAATATATGGGTTTTATCACATTTGATCTCAAACATTGGGCTCTTTGGTGCAAAAAATGATTGTGTAACGGTCTACAGAACTACTAGAGACCCAATAATCGTGCCTAGGTTATAAGCATAAAGAACGGCTTATATAACGGTTCAGATAGACGCTAGACAGCTAGACCGCCAAAAATTGTGTCGAAATACTGTTTATTATATAAATATTTATTTTAATTACCTACTGATCTGCATCTATTGGCCATATATGCATGCATTCGTAACCTGTCTGTGGACTAAATCATACACATTATAACCGTCCTCAATTCGGAAACTATAACTCCTTACATTTTATGAGATATTATCATAAGCATACAAATGATATAATTATAGGTATGTATAAATAAGACTTGACATTGATATTTTTTAATGAGTCAACTATATAATGACTCTGTATGTTTGTAATTTATTAGGGGTGTTGTGATAGGTAATTTGTAATAAATAAAAAGCCGCTATTCAGCCGCTTTGGCATTTAAGATTAACCAAACAAATATCAACAATAAGGCTTCTTACAGGCTTCGGCTAAAATAGATTTTAGGAAAAAACTATGGTGTGGTGGAAACGAGCTCAAAATAATATGTAATACCGCTAAATACAGCAGAACTACAAATATTTGTAAAATGTATGATATCGTCAATAAGAATCTGTAGTTAATGAAGTAAAATCACAATTGTATAGGTATAGAATTATTCAGTGTATATCGATTTTCTATCGGTTAAGTTATTCGGGAAAAAGTATTACGAACTTAATAACCCTAACTAAATATAATATTCGGAACAATAAAGCTCCTTCTGACGAATTCTAACATTCGATTCAAATTACTTGATTCACAGACATCTCTGTGTTTATGATCCAACAAGCGGGGCTTACAGCGTGTACAGAGTTTACAGTGTGTGCGTAGTAGTGGTGTGTGTGTGCATTCCTTTTACAATAATTGGCACAGTATTTAAGATCACACTGTGTAGGGTAGGTACTGTGGTTTTATTGAATTAGAAAGTAATGTTATTTCTGTAGTAAATTTAGTATAAATTGCAGTATTACATAAAAAAGTTCCTGCTTATAAAGTTTAAATAGGAAAATTTATTCTGTAAACAATTGGTGTGGTGGTACTTTTTACTGATATAATAAAAATAAACGTCGTCATTAAAAATATCAGACATATATTATTAATGACGTGCTTAGGCGACATTGTTATTTCATTTATTTTGGATTATGTAAATGATTTTCACTATGACAACCATTAATATTCACCTTCTCCACATAGGCAAAGTAGTACAACTTAAAAATACTCGTTTTTAGCTGAAGAAATGGATTGAATGAACATTGGCTAAGACAGAGACATTGTACTGGAAGTTTGATTCTAATATCTGAACTAAAGCCGGGTTTATACGCAAGAATTTTCCGTTAATAACGTTGTCCTTACCGCCGGGATGTTTCTGAAAGTTCACTTACTTGGCGGGAAGTTTGCGGCGGGAGAATGGAAACAATCGACGGTCGACGGACGCGCGTGGTTTACCGTCCGATACTCTGGCACGCAACTTGAGTATACTATAAATTCCTGACACCTTAAAGGCTAAAGCTACTGCCCAAATAGTCCCCAAGAATGAATCTAAAATTTCGGTTAAACTTCTATTTACAAAACTGATTGAATGATAGGTAAGGAAGTAAAAATGTTTATTCAAACAAAAGGCGCAAATGTAAGGAACCCTTATTACAGTAAACTTAAGTCGCTAAGATCAGTGAATTCTGACCTCTTTTAAATATACAAACTTGATTGTGATTACGGTCCCTCTTAAATAGAATAGAATCGCATACAAGTAAATGCTGTGCCATTCCTACTATTGATTCGAAAGGCTTTTAAATTACCCGTTTCCTTTTTAAATATGAATGCTGTCATGGATTTTATTAAATTTAAATCCAAGTCTTCTACAAGAACAAAGCATACGATGAGATAGTTTCGCGTAAGTCAGATTGTTTATAATTAAGAATATTTCTAGTACCTAAGTAAAGTTAGGAATTATAACATTAAGCACCCTATCATCGCTGCCCATGATCATGAACTCCGTAAAGGACGCGAAATGTCAGGATTTAAATAATATCAATATATCGTAAAGTTTTTACTAGTTTCTTTTCGAATTGCCCCAGTAATTTACCGTTTTATGTGCGCACGGACGATATCATTATAAACGGTATCTTTCCAGTCCCTGCCTAAAAGCTGTTAAGATATAATAATAATTTCCTATTCTTTTTAATATAATTTAAATTTTATTTAAAAAATATTATTAACATGAAGTGACTGCCTCCTCGAACCGATTACCGAGCCAATACTAGCTGATATCCTAAGAATAAATTGGTCGTCGGGAAGATTTATTGTGTTTCCATAAACTCAGCTTGGGTGGCAAAGCCTAAGAGATCGATTGAATATAACATTCCATCACGTCTGTTGTCCCCGAAGGGTTAGACAGAGCACCTACATTTCACCGGTATGTTTTAGGTCCCATGGAATAGGGGCCGAGCCTATTGTCAACTACCGGGCATTAAATCGACGAACTTGTACTTAAACATATAACACACAAACACACGCAAGTTAATATAAATCAAAAAAGGAAAAATAATTTAAAAAAATTAGGACTACAAGTTTTAATAAGTTTTAGATGAAATATGATTAACACAGTTTCGGTGTTAATAAAGCCAACGTATTAAATACACTTTCTTTCTTTCTTCTTTTAAAAAACGTTGCCCTACACTAGGATTTTCTCCTGTGTCGTGGGTGCATTTACAAACACAAATTTCACATACACAAACGCCCAGACCCGGAACAACTACCTGTAGAACGTATAAATATTTGCTCCGTGCGGGGATCGAACCCGCAACCCGTGACGCACAAGCCGATAGCTCAGCCACTGCGCCACCGAGTCGTCATTTAAATAGGTAGAGCATAGAGAGACATTATTTTTTTATTATTTATTTCTCGCTCAACTTGTTTTGTATTAAACTCAAGAAATTTAATTGGCTCATTGAACGTCGACAATAAAGACAACTCCCAAAACACCGCCCTTTACCGCTTCCTAGTATTTTTGTTGGGAAGAAGAAGAAGAGAAGAAACACCCCAGTTATTCCCCCCATTCAAATAAAGCAACATAAAATGTAATTATCAGTGTATAGGTTTTTAAATTGTTACCACCTCAATTATTATAATAGCAAATGTCAGAATTAAGCAAATAAGCACTAGGATTGGAATTTTAAAATAAGTAGTTATTGATGAATTCGTTTAAGATGTGAGGAACCATCTATGCATATAATGTATTAGGTTTTAATAACACAAAACAAACTTAAATCCTACCATGAGGTCTCCGTTTGACCTTTATCTTTGATCTTTGTATAGCGATTTTGAGTGGTAAACTTAAAAAAAAAACAAATATATATAATATACTTTATTGACAAAAAATCATAAAGCGTTGTCAATTACTTAACCAAACTAGTAACACCTGTTTTGCAGGAGCCAGTGAAGTGGCCAACTCATTTTACTTCAGTCACACAAACAAAAGCTCATACGTTACAATTAATATCAGTTCGATAAAATCTAAATCAATGTCCACGACATCAAACAATTGACAGCCTCTTAATTAAGCTAACTCAATTGACAAGTTCAAAAAATAGCTTTGTACACCATACGAGGCATCGCCCATAAATAAACGAGAATTAATGAGGAAAACCAACCTGTCTGACATCAGTTCAGTAATAAATAATAAGGCACTTAGCAGTGGCTATTCAAGTTATTTGAATCAACATTCGTTTGTCATCGATTAATTAATATCTTTATTTAAGGTGATGTAGTCGCTTCATCCCGACAAATTCAATTTGCATTTGATTATTTTCCAATCAAATCGATTATTGATATTTTTTATCATTATCATGGGTTACAAAAAATATCGTTAATATTAGTGGTATTTTTTTTTGTTAGAACAAATAAATATAAAGTATATCGTTTAGGTGGTCCATGAAGATATGCTGAACCCAATGCAATGCAAAAAGACATTAAAATTGGTGTCGAATTAACGAAAATATCGGGGAGCATAAATAAAAAAAACAGTTGACAAAGGACCTCTTAATTTCTCGATGTAGTTTAAAAAATATCTTTTTTAGATTTTACACTTCTCTGGGGGTAGGCTGGGGTGTAAGTACTAACCTCCGTACCCTGAAGTGTGAACAGATATGGGATCCCGAACGGTTCCACGATTTATTTTTATTTATTTATTACTTTTACTGGGCTGGACACATCTGTCGCATGTCAGACGAAAACTGGGCCAAACTGACCACCCAATGGGTCCCACTTAATGGCAGTCGACAACGCGGCAGGCCCAGGCGGAGATGGCGGGATGAGCTGGACTTATATAAAAAAGATTGCTCCTCTACGGCAACAGACAGAGAGAAGTGGAAGAAGAGTGGGGAGGCCTTTGCCCTGCAGTGGGACACTACAGGCTCATAATAATAATAACTTTTTTATAATGTAATTATGAAGAGCACTGACTGAAATAATATGGAGTATTACCTACATCTAGAATGTGTAACATAGATTCGAAAGTATGATTAAACTGTTAAACATCTTCAAATATTGGCTATGGCGTGTACCTACTAGGAGTATGTGCATTGCCATTTGAATAATCACAGCAGTTCTAAAGTACCCAGGTAAATTGAAAGTAATCAATTAGTAACTCTTGTATTATTGAAGTCCAACTCATAATTTCTTGCTATTAGGGCAAATTAGGCGATTACACGTTCGGATTAGATCTATTGAGCTGTTCGTCAAAACTTATTTATTATAATATCGATATTTTTTCATACCGAAAGAGATTATGGGTATATTATTTTATTGTAGCTTTTTTAATACGAAAACTGCGGTATTGCTTGTATGTGGAATACGGTTTAATGAATTACTTAATTCAGATTCGTCCCTTGTACAACTATGGTAGTTTAGTTTCAGAGGAATATTGGAATATTAATTTCAGTAGAATAAATAATGGTAGTAAAGTTAAGTTCTTGAGAAGACACATACCTACAGGAAAACGCAAAGTGACGTGAGACCGACTCCAACTTGGTAAACAAGTGATGTGTGATTATCTGGTGAAGAGTCGTTGCGGATAGAGTTGCTTTGTAAATGAGATACGGACCTCCGCTTGTATCCATACCTACTGATGATAATTATGGGCGATACATTGCCCCTACCGGGATTCGAACCCAGGATCCTTACCACAGAAGGCGGCCCTTAATATCACTGCCCTAATCAGGTTATTATAGAATATTTTTTATTTTTCTTCATTTTATTTTATTTTCTTCTTCTTAATTCATATTACATAATAATTTAAATTATGTACCTATCAGTTGTTGCCATATAGAAAATCTTTATTTTTCAACGAATAATTAAATAAATACATTTTAAAAACCTCGTAGGACCTAGCGAACCACCTTAAACTGCTAGGAAAGTTTGTTGTGTAACTTTATAAACTCTCAAGTAAGTTTCCTCTTCTCGCTTCGCAAAACGTTTATATCAATTTGCTTCAGAAATATTGGATAAATGTTGTAGTAAACTTACAATACTAATGAAATCTAGGAAACAGTCTTCGGGTCACACTTTAACTTTGATTGCAATGTAGCTTTCCAATAATTAAGACGTGTTTTGTAATTGGCAGGTTGTATTTTATGGTGTTGCAAACGAATTTATTTGGATTAGGAAATATTTTTTGATTAAATGGCTAGTTGTTAGTTCGAAGAGTTTATTCAGGGAAAAATACATAAATAATAAATTTATCTACAAAACTAAACTTAATGACAGTTTTCTTCTAAATATTATAACGCAAATCACAAAATAACTTCCTAAGTTTGTAATCCAGTAAACATCCACATGAAATGAAAATTCATAACAAGAAATTAGATTGAAAGCGCCCGTATCCCGAATCCAATACCCCCTCAAATTACATAAAGCCTCAAAAGCTTGACTCCTAACTTTATAGATACGCCGTATGGTGTAAACGAGTGCAACCTTCACCGGTGCAATGTAACTATGCAAAGCGTACAGATGTTTATGTCGGCGGCGCGTGTAAGATAGGGCTGCCCCGTTCCAGAGCACCTCCCGCCCGCCCATGCTCGCCTAGTACCCGCTACAACCGTACTGTAAACGCTGTAAGCGACTCTTCTTTCACTTTCAAGGTCCCCCCCCCCACCACAACGACATAAATAAACCCAATTTGATTATCGCAAAATCAATTAATTCATTTAAACTTTTAAATTAAAAATGTAACACATTTATGTAATAATTAGAAAACATAATAAAGCGACCATAAATAATAATCATGAAACACAAATTTACAGACAATACATAATCTTGGCGGTTTCGTCAATCTTAGTAATATTTTGATAAAAAACATTAATGACCTACCTTTGGAACCGTGCAACTAGTTTTTGACAATTCAAAGGTGCCTATAATATTGCTCTAATTGAAAACATTGAAATACATAAATCATTTGAGTTTGAGTTTGAAAATGTATAATATAACTATTTTTTATATGATTCTAAGGGTTCAGATTA
Source organism: Craniophora ligustri (assembly GCA_905163465.1). Classification (NCBI taxonomy): domain Eukaryota; kingdom Metazoa; phylum Arthropoda; class Insecta; order Lepidoptera; family Noctuidae; genus Craniophora; species Craniophora ligustri. Next base: position 6,482,561 of record LR990965.1, on the reverse strand, counting down.
TAAACACGTACACTAACTTGTGTAAATAATATATCTAATATCTGCGGAACTTTATTCTTTTATGTGTAGATAAACGGCTTAAATCTCAAATTCTAAGGGAAAAAAAAACAAAGTTGAAAGCTCAAAAACAGAATAATGATATCGAATCTCCTTTATTGTAAAAAACATTTAGCTAAAATTTAAGTTGGCGTACAATCTATTGAATTAACTTTAAGTAAATCAAGTAATAAGCTACTTCTTTTGATATTAAATGATACTTTTAAAAATAATAAAATAAAGGTGATGAGGACGTTATAAAGGACGGAGATAATATCTTTATTTTTGTTTTTCATGGTTAAAGGACGCTGCTGCTGTGAACAAGTGCGTTTAGAGGTGACAGGGTGCTGAATTCAAGCTAAGCCGATTACCAACGTATTGTATTCTTGCTTGGGTGCATTTTCCTCTTTCTGACATGGTAACCATACAAACATTTAAATAGGATTCTACAGAATGGGGCATCAGTTGAAAAAATCCACTAAAACGAAACAAAAATGTGTAAAACATTAACAACTGAAGGCTAGACATTTTTTATTTATATTGACTGACTAAATATTGTTATTTTTAACCGACTTTAAAAAGGAGGAGGTTCTCAATTCGTCGGAATCTTTTTTTTTTTTTTTTATGTATGTTCACGAATTACTTAAAGACGCCTGGACCGATTTGCAAAATTTTTTTTTTGTTTAAAAGGGTATCAGGATCTGATGATCGGATCCCAGGGAAATCGAGGGCAACCCTCAAATTTTATAGGCAATTATCACGTTTTCAATATATTTACTAAAATTGTTCCAGTATTTGCGTCTGGTAATCATCATTTGATGTTGATGAGCTGATGATGGAAGGTAGAACTCCTCAACAGTTAAGAGTTAAAAGAAAATTCTTTCAGTTATAGGCATTTATTACATTTACATGTATTCTCCAAAGCTGTTCCAGTATTTGCATCTGAAAATCACCATCTCATGTAATGATCTGATGATGGAAGGTACAACTCCTCAACGGTTAGGAGTTGAAGGAAAAATCTTTCATAGTTATAAGTATATATGGATCGATAGTTGTATTCTTTCAGGCTATTAGATTGACCTGATATGAACAGTTTAATATATACAACACTAAAAAGAAAAAAATAAATTAACTTTAAAAAAAAAGAAAAACCAACTTCAAAAACTAAAAAGCAAAAAATAACTTCATAGTTTTACCTTTTTTCTAGTTTTAATGGTATGAAGTCGGTGCCGATGATGTGGTGGTTTTAACCACCCTGCTCAAGGTCACTGTTACATTTCAGTTTTGGCTTGGCACCAACTTCATACCTTTAAAACTAGAAAAAAGGTAAAAATATGAAGTTATTTTTTGCTTTTTAGTTTTTGAAGTTGGTTTTTCTTTTTTTTATTTAGAATTTATTACTCTATTAATTTAGTTTTATTGATTTAGTGCTATGGTACTAGATATTAAAATGACGTAGGTACCTAATATTTTATTGTGTTAATGACATTGGCAAATATATTAACTTAAATTTTCTATATTATTATTTGATGTAAGTAATATAGTGAGTATATGTTTTTCATAACAGACAGATTTATTTCTATTTGCGTCTTTCAGACGACGATGGTTATTTTAGGCCTTATTTGCGCGGTGCTAAATGTCGAAAGGTCAAGTAAGAATCATGTAGGGTTGTAAATTGCTTTAAAATGAAATCCTTTTTTTTAAATATGTAGACACGTGTTATCAAATTATTAGCTGCTGAGTATCAGTAATATTATAACTGTATTCCGATTTAAAGAGTAATGTAGCTAGCTGAATTAACAGGCGAATAAAACAAGGTTGGGGGTGATCTTGTTTACCACCATACCTAGTAACATAAAACAATTTGATCGAGTTGTTGTCGGTTTTGCTTCGATCGATTTAATTGAGGGAAGTTTAAGCGGGACGGCAGAGTCTCTAAAAGTTTGATTCGCGATTACATCATCGCCCGATCGCCCGGACGACTGTCTGTCGGCTACCGATGATTCCGTTTTCGAAATTCACAGGACAATCTAATATGCAGATCTGACTAGGGCAAGCCATGTAATGGATTCGAGTATAGATTGCCAAACATACTTCTTTGGAAGGAATAGATAAAATAATTCCGACGGGGCTGTAAAATCTTCTAAAAATATGTGAAAAATGTCTTCTCTCTCTCTCTTTTATCAAATCTTAGAAAAGATTTAATAAAAGTATTTTTTTCATAGAAGTTAGTTTTTAAATTTTTCAAAACCTTAGTGTCCCACGTATGTACATAAAGTGTTTAAGTGTAAACCTGAATATAATAGTTTTCCAAAATGCAGACATAATGTTAATATACAAGATTTCTTTACCAACTAATTAGATGCTAGGCGAGTTACATGTTGCATGTCACAATGTAGTACAAATTATCTCAGTGCCTTTAAATATATAGAAAAACCCAAACTATAGGTATAAAGAAATAAAGTTACAGGTCAATTAGTGCTACCGATTTAGGTGTAAGCGTGGGTAGTGATTAATTGGTATAAATACCGATACAATAAAAATAGACCTTGATGTCATGACTGTTATTGGAAAAAATAATACTGGGAATCAGAAAAGATCACAGTGTAAAGGTTCACATGTAATTTGAGTGAATGTTTCGTCTATCTTCATAGTACCTTGGTTAAGACCAATAAAGTTTGTTTTTAGGAATAAATAAAAGGAATGCTTTGTTTATTCTATTATACTCCTGATAATAAACGAATGCTCTTGTTTAACATTATTTAGACTAATAGCTGTATTAAGTCAAATATACAGTTTATTTAAGTTTTTATGAATATCATAATAAATCTAACGTACTTTTAAGTACCATGTTACTGGTTGGTATATCATTCAAGATCATAAACATTCTAATATCTCTGCTTAACCCACCAGAAACACGGTCGGAATTATAATATCTAATCAGCATACCAACAGCATGTGTATCAGATATCACGTTAGAACCCTACAGTATGAAATTTGAACTATTTGACATACCGTTTTGTCAAAAAAAGAAGAACAAAAATTCATTCATAATATTTTGTTCAACAAGTACATTAGCCTTAAAAAAAGTTAACACCTACTTAAAAATAAGGTGATACTAATTAGCCCTGGGTTTTGCCTTAACTAGATCAGTATCGTTTAAGATTGCAATTGTAAGACAAGATAATGGATACAATTATTTCAACTAAATCCATATTCCATACTAATATTATAAAAGCGAAAGAATGTTTGTCTGTCTGTTGCCTCTTCACGCTTTAACAACCGAACCGATTTGAATAAAATTTTGTATGAAGATTTTGGTTTGAGTCCTAGGCAAGGACATAGAAAAGGTTTTTGTCACGGAAATCATCCCATAAAAGGGCGAAAAGAGGGTGGACGGTATACGGAATCTATATTTTATTTTAAAGCTGAGAGTAAGAAATAAATAATCTGACCGAATAAAATTACAATTCTATGCAAACGAAGTCGCGGGCAAGAGCTAGTAAAATATAAAGGAATAACGCGCAATGACGCTTCGACCTTTCAACCATGATTCAAACTGTGGTCGCCGATCATTAATCAGGAACGAGAACACATGGCAAACCACTGCCTCTTATTGCAAACAAGACACCTGCAGGAAGGTGGCGACCTTATTTTTCGCTTTCACTTGACATCCTTTATCTATCTGTCTTTTTACAACACAGCACTAGGGCACTAAATTACAACGGATGTATACATACTAAAACAATATCTTGCTGCTAGGATCTATCTTCAGCACAGGTGGCATACATACATTATCATACATTATCAGCTTAAATGAACTACGACGCCATTATTTGCGGCAAGTGCTTACAGCACCAGAAATAATGATACAGAGCTTAGAATTGACCTTGATACCCATTGTGACACAATTATTGGTCTAGTAATATTGGCCCCGAACGTATTTGGACAGAATTCATAATTATTGTCATTGTACATGACGATCATTATTTATGTAGTTTTGGGCACATTTTTCTTTTGGAGGCTCCAGCTAATGGTATCTTTTAGGTAAGCATGGCGCTGGAGGGCGATGAAAAACTTTTGGCACACAATGCGCTATGGCCTGCGGACGGCTAATTTTGGATGTTCCGTGACTCAAGTCAACCCCACCTTTGGTAAGGCCTCATCCAATGTAGGGGTTCAGCGCCTAGCTGCTTCCCAGCCTGTTAGGGTCGTGGTGAGTGTGTCAAAAATTCGTTTTTTTTGTTGGTTAAGTACAAATCCGACATACCCTATCGCCCTCTCAGGTGACAGACGATCCATGTAAATCATGCAAAAAGAGGAAGAAGAAAAGACGAAGTCTTAGGAAAAAATAGGAAACAAGTTGAGGAACATATCAAGAGGTCGATCAAAAGACAGAGGAAATAGAATAACTACTGCTTCTAACAACGGCTACTGCTTCACAAATAAGAGCCGACCTCTTAATTAAAGAACAGGTAAGATTACCAACATCCTACGCTTATACGCGGCATGAATTAAGTTTAATGAATGCATACGTGTTTCGTCGTTTTTGGAATATCAACCCCTAACGAGAAAGGCGAAATGGCGAGGAAAAAATAGTATTAAATTGCGCGGGCAAGCGAAGGCGAAGCTGCGAGCAACAGCTAGTCAAAAATAAAATTACAATTTAACTGAATAGTGGTAAATGAATAGCTATTGGGACGAATAACAGAAATGTATTTTTCACTGTTTAAACATCAATGAAAAATAAAACCAATTGGTATCCAAATACGTAATATGCATATTATGATTGTGTGTCGGTAAAAACTACGATTTCACTACAAAATAATCATTATGGCCAATTAAGTCGCCAACTCCTAGCAGGTTGAACCTCTAGCGTAATAGACAATAGCCTAATACATCTCAAATGAGTGAAGATCAGTAATTACTTAATGGTGACTTTTAATATCTGAATAAGCTTCTCGTTTACATAAGTTACTGCACTCATATAACAATTTTCGTTGTCAAGATAATGCTAAATGTGGGTAGCAAATAACAATAACTAAATGCAAAACGTGCAAAGCGTCCAAATCAAAATTGAAAAATGTATTGTGATTTGTCGCATTCACCCTACGCTTGTTTCATCTCGATATCAGAAGCGGGTTATGGGTTGCACCAAACGCTTGAATATTTCTGGTATTACATGATACAGAAGTTATGTAAAATGCAGAGAGAGAAACTTTAGCTGAACAAAACATTGATAGACTGAAATTTACAACGTTATAATTTATTTCAGTTCATATTTACAATTTATGAAATTAATTTAGTTTCAGATACTGTGATCAAAACTATCATGTGGAATGTAATCCGAGTAAACGATGAAGTGACTGCTGACAGGGACTAATGAACGATAACAGCATGTTGCAACGATCCCTAGGAAATTGGGGCCAAGATGAGGATGAATACATGACGATAGTATAGCACGAACATGAACATAGGATTCATACTCCAATACGACAGTTATTTTCTAGTCTAATATCTATCTTGGCTTGTAACTCGAAAACTTCCATGGCTATGTTACGTTATTCCTAGTTGATAACAGGTTCCCGACGGCGGCGACGGAAGGAATTTCAAATAAATAGAATAAGATATGTGATTGGACACGATAAAATTATTCCTCTTTGATGTTATCTATTTCTGTAAAATCATTTTTTGAAGTGTTTTTGTTTCAGTCCGTAGATGGAACTTGGTAAGAAAAATCAAAGATGTTCCAGACATTGCTGTAGAAAATTTGTAAATTTTCAATGAGACATAAGCCCATGTCTGAAATTGAATTTTGAAAGGAAATAATGTAATTTTGTAAAAAACTACGGCAAAGTCTGAGTAAAATTTCATATTAACATATTATCATGTGCTATTTTAAAAGTGATCAGATTATTATCAAAACAGTATAAATAGCTGTTTTTGTGATGATCTACTATGCTAGATAGCATTGCATAGTAGATTTATATAATATATATGGATGAGGTGTTATTCCTCGTATATAGTTTTTGAAAATGAATTTGCACTTCATGATGAATATGATTAATGACAATCTATGATACCAAATTACATTAATTCTGTTTGTTTTTATATATACAGAAAAGTACTTTGGACGAGCTGGCTTTTCAGCAGTTCACCCTAAATTTTGATAGTGGTAAAAATTCAACTGTTTGAGTCGGAGCCAAATTGTATAACGGACCGGGAGGACAACGAGAACAAGGTTACTTCTTTCCTAGGAAGTTAGGATATCTTACTATACGTTAACTGAAATTAGTCATGATTCAATGCAATAAATAATCTGCTCTTGTAAAAGTTATTTTTTATAAATTTAAATTGCACTGAAGTACCTACCACTACCATAATTAAATCCATTATAACCAAAACTGTCTTTCACTTTACCAAATAACATCGGATATTAATTTCATTAAGAGCTCTGATTATTATCACAACAATCGTATCAGGGATACAATAAATTGAATTGCAAAGTAATAACATTATGCGTTGCACAAATTAAGTGTTAACCGCAGCCAGAATGACGTTTAATTTTAAACTATCGACGGGCGCGAGAAAAACTGATTTCCATTGGGGTCTAGTGTTGGGCCGCGGTATTCGCGGTCAGGAGTGTGAGTGCGTGGGTATACGTGGGCCACGCGCCAGTCGTCGTCATCGTCCCAGAGAATGTAATCAAACCTTCTACGCCTTTCTGAACGCCTGGTACTATTTGGCATTGACTTAGGGAAGCCGTCGGACGATTTGTTGCCCAATTATCTCAAGGCAAAATTGATACTGAATAAGACGTTGGATGATGTTTGAAAGAGCTATCATAATATGAGCCTTACAATTGCAATAGAAATATTTGATTTTGGGGCTTTTCTTTTGTTATATTGTAATCTATTTAATAGAAGATATTAAAATAATAATAGAAAAATAAAGTTAGTATACTTAGGTACTCTCGAAAACAAGAATTATGGATTATAAAATTTTATTAGGGTCTTTGAATATGTATAAGAATTTTATGCGTAAGTAGCCGAGGTAAGTATACTTGGCATAAAAGCTCAATGCGAAACTCAAGTTGGATTGAACTGGCTATGAGATGGTCTTTAAAGTCGTTAATACAGAATGGAGTGGTTGGGAAATAATGTACCTATGCTATAAAAATCAGGGTATATATCCTAAACATTTATGTGTAACAGTAAACTCTGTTTCTATATGAACAACTTCCAAGAGAAGTTTGAAAACATTTCTTGGTAACGATTGTAGGGGAGACTGGTCTTGTCAATTATTTTATTTAGCAGGGACGTGTTACTAGTTAGTTACTGCCAATTTATGGCTATTCGATCGTTTAGATATTTAATTGCATAATTTAAGTTTTCCTTAATTGCTTGTTAAACATTAGACACTTTCATATGTTATTTTGTGATATAAAAAGATAAAAAAACTATTTAAATTTAAGTAAAAATATTTTTTTTGTAACTTATTTTACTTTTTTTTTATTGTATTCTATAGATGTGGTTTGATTAACGTTCAATATACCAAATATCCTTAAATTTTCCTGTAACACATCAAAATTTAATGCCTACCGCAAACTTTTTCGAATTATGTATAACGAATTATTTTTTTCTTTGTTACAAATGTTGTGTTACTACTACTTTTTATATGCATTCAAATTAATGTGGTAGTCTCTTCTGGTATAACATCACTGGAAAATACGAGCATTAAAAAAATAATTAAAATTGCTAGGTTTGTGAACGAATGTAGAAATATGACCCTAACAATAATTTACGTCTCTTTCATGTAGAGATTTTCCCGCTACGGTACGAATTGAGTTCAGAAAAATAGCGGGAAATGAGGTTTTAAAACATGTTGAATAAAACTTTTCATTTCTATTACCTTTTCGTCTTTTGTGGTAGAAATATATTTTCTAAACTAAAGTTTACGTATAAAAAGTTTAAAACTTTGAAAAGTTGGTAAGCGCAATTAATTTTTAATTACCGTTAAAGTGACATTGTCATTGCGATGTATTTTTTCACTTTTCGTAACAATGTTGATGTTGTTGTTTACGATGTTATCACTTCGCAATTATTACGACGCGCTTACAAATTGAAAGGGAGAGTTGGGACACGAAAATTCGCTTTCCCACATTCCAGTGATAAAAGGGAAAACCGTTCCAACTTTGAGCAGAAACGGGATGGCGGATAATCGGCAGTAGGGGTGCGAGCAGGCAGTAAAATGAATGTAAGGGCTAACCTCCTTGGTGGTCCTGGTAGCCTGGTAACTCGTTACAGGTCGCGTAACGTCGCGGCAACTGTGGACGGGCGCAGCGGGCGAGCGAGCAGTTGCGGCGGCTCGGCGGCGCTGACTGCAATCGCACTCTATTCCGCCGGGGGTGGTGCATTTTGTGCAAGCGAGACTGCAACGCCCGCCCATTTGCCTCGTGCCTCACTTTCCCGCCCTACTGTTCCTGTTAACTTTGAAAACTTACAATACTTAACTGTGAATTGCAATTACACATACCTGATAGAATTGTTCAATAGATTGACGACTCTCCAATTTATTTAGCGAAAGCATTGACCCGAGAAATATAGCGATTGTGAACTTTAAAGCTCAAACAAATCGTTGACGAAGTTTTTATAGTACAGCGACACTTTAAGGAGAGCCAGACGTTTTGTAATCGGCTCAGACGCTACGATAATAACTAAAAATATATTGAAGTTTACTTATGTACTCACGAAATATTCTGTGAAGAGGTCTGGGCGGGCCCGCCTACGCGCCGGTCGCCTATGGTGACCGCCCGTCGCCGCCGCTCCCCACGTGTCTCGCTGTCGAGCATATTAATATTATCATATTTTGGTTGAGATAAGTAGTGCATTAACCTACTTTACAAAAACTAAGTTTACAAAAAATCATATCATATTAAAAAAATAATAGGACGTGCATCCGCAGTTTATACTAAAAAATAAACTGCCAAGACTTACTTTCGGCATTTAAATCAGAAATAGAATAGAGATTTTTGGGGAAACAATTTTAAAACAATTTTCCGGTTATCATCAAATCAATCGATCGTAAAATATAAATTTCGTAGACAATTTGACAAGTCACCTAAATCAAAATAAAATCACTAAGTACGGTAACAATTATGATTTCCTTATATGGCATCTACAAATAGAAATTATCAACCCTGTTTACCTAGCTGGTAAACTTCAGTTGGTTTAGAATCAATAATTCACTTCATTATGGGTACCGATGCATAACAAGCTAATGTGCATCAATAACTGCCGACAGGAGTGAGCATGCATTCCAAATCGATTTTTCCAGAAGGTTCCAGTCCTTCATATTATTAATATGCCAATCACCCACGGAGCTGATTACGGGCAAAACTACTGGTTGTCGTAATCCATTTGTGTAACCTTTTTATGCCACTACTTTTCCCACACAGTGATGTTATTATATCAAACCTTTAATCTAGTAATTGGTATCCGTCTGCCTCTTGAAAGGTAACCTTGTATTTTAATTCTATCGTTTGTTCTTTGATTATTTCTTTGTTTGTTTTTGTGGAAACTTTTCTATTTCAATTTTACCTATACATATGTACATATACGAGTAATATATGTAATATTAATCTGATTTGCGTTTGTATTTATGTAGTTTCAGTAAGAAAAAGTAGGTTTAGATTTGTTACTATCGGGAAAATGATTTATTTATTTATTTACACGATACAACTATCATCACAGGACTTTCCTAATACAATAGTGTAGCAATCTTATTGTATATGTAAGTATTATGTTATTATTATTATTTTGATATAATACTCTGACTGCCTCATTAGTCTAATAGGCGCAAACATGTCCGCTGGGCGTGAAGTCTTTGGTTCGATTCTCAGGCCATTAAGTATAATTGGGTTTTCTTCGGATATTTAAATGGCTCGTATAATTGGATGTTAAACATGGCGAAAAAGGCGGAGCACTACCCTTATTGAAATACAGGTGTGACGATATTATTCTGATAAAAAAATCTATTAGACTTGGTTGCTTTATAACCGACAGAGGTTATAACGCAATCGAGTCTTATAGATTTTTTTTTATCTGTGCCTTCCATAGTCGAGTTTACAAAGTCTTGGCTATGGAAGGCACAGATAGGGTCTTCATTCAAGTAATCCCGGTTCTGACATACCTATATATAATAGAGCACTGTAAAACTGTTTTACGCCTCTTACATGTGAGAGAGGGTAGTAGCCAGTCAGACGGAACATTAGATCTTACCACCAAGCGTGCTTGGTGCCTATGGTTTTACAACAAACTTTTTTGCATTTGAACAGGAAATTTTGACAATATGTACCTCTCATATCGATATAGGTATACAAAGTATAATAATCTAATATCGTCATTTGTATAACACACTTAGAAATGAATACTTTTTTTACATTTCAGTATATTTAATATCAATGCAGAAGTGATTATTTTGGAGGTATACCTACTATGGGTACTGCCTATTAGGTACATTTAATGTGTAATTACATTGCATTTCTTTTTTCAAAATTTGAATATGCATTTGTAAATAGCATATTTTGCCATGACACTTGTATTCCATAAAGTTTTGGCAGAGAATACTGGTACACCTCGTATCGCGGTATATTTTTAAGTTAGCCTAGTTTAGAGGCTATTTTGTTATTAGGGCGCGGTGGTTAGCAGACGTAATTTAAGAAGATCTCAACATTTCGTTGAGTATTTATGCTTTAATTCTTTAAATATATTTGTAGATTGTATCAAATGAGTACCTATGTGAATGTACAATTATACGGTTTCCGAAACATGAATAATTATTTTTTTAATAAAATCATAAAGTGGCTCTCAATTATTTGATTTGATTTGCCACAAATGCAACTAAAAAGTCGAATGTAAGAAGTGTATTGTTATATTCATATGGAGGTGAGTGCAGAAACCAATAACTTGTAAGTTTACTCACAAAGTTTGTGTCGCGGCGGTTGATAACTAAAAAATACTTCCGCCGTTGCCTTCCCATATAGTACATTATTTTACTACAAACGTAGACAGTTCTTGCAGCCAAGTTATTTTAAAAACTTGCTTAGGAATATCTACATATTTGTGGAAAATTAGGAAGATATTGAAAATACTAAAAATAATACAACCTTCACATAAGAGTAATATATTTTCATTCGTTGTTTAGTGTTGGTTATAAGTATTATTATATCTTAACAATTCATCCTGTATCATTTATAATGTCAAAATTTTTTTTAATACGGAGTTTTTTCTATGTTTATTTAATAAAAAAAACAAGCAAGATTACAACTATAACATAATTATTTGATGAAATAAAATCGAGTATTACAAAATCTCTCATAATTTTCTTCAAACTCAATAACTGGTGATTACATAATGTTGAGCAATAAGTTAATACATTCTCTTGTTGACTCCCGTCGCTCTTGATAATTTAGTATCAGAAACGAACGGATTCATCTTACCTGATATGAAAGCCTAGCTACACTTACGTCGTAAGTGCGTCATTACCATAAAGAAAATCGACGGTCCGTGAACCGCACGCGTCTACAGGGTTGCCAGATAATTATGATTATCAGTATTTATCACATGCTCAAACGGTGAAGGAAAACATCGTGAGGAAACCTGCATGCTTGAGAGAATTCTCGATGGCATGTGAAGTCTGCCAACCCGCAGTAGGCTAACGTGGTGGACTATAGCCTAATCCCTCTCAATTGAGAGGAGACCCGTGCCCAGCAGTGGGACATTAATGGGTTGATGATGACTAAAAAGTAATTTATTAACATGTAATATACTATAAGAGTACATCATCAGTCTTGTGTTCTTTCTGTTTGTTAGTAATCGGTTCTGGTAGTAGTGATGTACTTTTTATTTAATTTGTAAAACTCAAAAACTACCCTTTTATATACTTACCCTTTTGATGACCTCTGTGGTCTAGTGGTTCCAGTACCGGACTGCTGATCACGAGGTCGTGGGTTCGATTCCCACGGGGCACAAATATTTATGTGATGAATATAAGTATTTGTGTTCGTCTGGGTGTTTCCTATGTATTATAAATATGTATTTACAAAAAAAAAAATTATAAGTATTATATCCATTGTCTAGTACCCATAGTACAAGCTCTGCTTAGTTTGGGACTAGATGGTGCTGTGTCAAATGTCGCAGAATATTTATTTATTTATTTATTTATTTATTTTACTTACAAATTGAGCGAGAGTAATGTCGTTTAAAACATTTTAAAGTTTCTGTCAAGCCCTCAATCATTCACTTACTGGTTTTGCTAAACAAGTTACGCCCCGTTAAGCGGCTCGAGCCGTTAAACTTGTCATCTTTATTAGAAGGCAGGGGCTGAAACTGAACACTCGACAAGTATTTAACACCCCTGTATTCATGAAACGCTCTGGGTGCATTTAACAGTGATTGGAAATGAAAAAGAGGTTACCACCTCGGCTTTGATCGCTGGCATTTCTTCATTGAATTATTTATTATTAGTTATTAATAAAAGTTATTCAACCGTCCAGTTACATTGTAACCTAGTTGCACACGTGACTGAGCGTGAGGTCTTAGTTTCAATTCCCAATCCGAGCAAAGTGTCATTCTGTTTTTCCATGTAGTTCTCAGTAGGAGTTCAGAGTTTGGATTGGGCCGGTTTTTGGCAATAGGCTACCACCCCCTATTCCGTGCGACATAAAACATTAGGGCGAAATATGGGAGTACAGTACTTCTTTGCTTATCCCTAGTACTGGTATGGTATACTAAGTTAATGATATATAATTACTAGCAAATATATAGATTAGCTTGAAAATATACATAATTTTAGTTTAGTATTTTGAATTATACTTTTGTAGTGATGGAAAATATCCATGAAACCTACCTCTTAAACTTCAAAACAGAATTTTCAAGGGTATGCAAAGTTTAATAACGTAGTTTCTTCTTGGGACTGAAGTAATATAATACCTAACGCTTAAGAGTTTTTTGAGCGCTAATCTATGGAACTACCAGTCTGAATAATTTTAACTTCACGCAAAGACAGTTAAAAGCCTGGCAGGGCACAGCTAGATTTATAATAAGTAGTAAGATCTACCCCCTTAAACAATATCTTGTCTCTCAATTACGTTTCTTATTACAAAAATAATCGCCTAATTTTAAGAATTGTTGTTCCCACCATTATGCAAATAAAAATCTTTACAAATCCAAAGGACATTATCTTTAAGGTTTAGCCACATATGTAGTTGCACCATCAAATAACTAGTCCGAAAATGACACAAAAGGGGCTCATAAGTCTTGGGTCGTACTGGGCCTCTAAAACTACAAATTGAACTCTAACTAGCAATTTCTCGTCAACGTTGATGCGATGTCATTGATTTCAGCTTCACACTACAATAACAAACATCCTTCTATTCAAAAGCCTTATAGGGCTGTCGAATTGCTAAAATGATTTGGCTTACTATGTCATAAGTTGTGCTGTCTGAGTAAATAGTAAAGGATAAGCTTAATCAGAACATTTCACTTTTTAAATAAATCCTACAGTTAGGTATATAAAATGATATATATATCTGTTGTACCTTTAGGTACTAATATTTTTTTTTTCTCATATACATGTTTTATTACCTCAAAATACAGAAACAAGTCGCTTCATACTAAAATAAAAAAGCCTCATACCTACAATGATAATAAAAACTTATACTTACGCAAATGTAAGACGAAAAGATTTCAATAATAACTTTAAAAAGTAAAACGAGTTTTTCGTGGTTGACAAATCGCAGCCCTTGCAGCAAGTGACGGATGACGCGACGCACGGTTCCCACAAAGATTCTGGATGTGATGTCCGTCCCGAAACCGGTTATTACTGGCGAAATTAGGCGGGCGATCGGCGCCCGCGGCGCCTCCGCGCTAGGGCGGCTGCATACTGCATCCTTATGCAGTCTTCGACAGTAATACAATTGAAAATATTTTATATTCTTCACTATGATAATTTTACTTAAAATATAATTAAGGTAGCCTTTTTTTGTGTAGGCGATAAAAAATTTTCCGAAGAAAAGAAACTTTAACATCTTTATCATCATACAGGGTCATGATAAGCTAGAGACATAATGTTATTTAGGTAGGTTTTTTATAATCAGTCAACCGTCAATCAAGTTTTATAATTGACTAATATTTTTACCAGAACAATAGAAGTAAAATTAAGGTAGTTTTCGAAGAACCACAACCGAATCGCAAACATGTAAAAAGCCAGGTTAAGTGCAACCTAACACAACGAGCACGCTTTAAGCGGTTATTTAATTAAATTGCTTCATCTACGGGTTTGCCAGAATCTTAGAAAGAATAATGTATGTCTTTTTATAATTATGAGTCTTTAATCATCTCTAGTTTTCCTAACTATAATGGGGAGGTGTAGTCATCCCCTAACACCGAACAGGTCAGTGTTATGAGCGAATTGTGATCGTACGCTTATAGTTCCATTATTCTATAGGGTTATAACAAAGCAGCTTAAAGATAACTCGTTAATGGAATGCTAGTTTTGTGTAGCGCATTAGCGATATCATTTTATTTCCATTCATATTGTGATATTAGTTAATAATATTTGCAAAAATCATTCATTGTAAATGAATTCATTGTAAATGAATGATTTTGAAATGCTGGAACTTTTTTGACGTCTCAATTGGTTAAAATAGGAAAGAGGAGTGATTAGTTTCAGAACCGGTTGTCGTGATTTCCATTTCATCACCATGGAACTAATAAGTATTTTTCAAAATTCTACTACGTCTTATCGAGTCAATGCAAGAAAAAACTGAATCATCAATGATAATATTATAAATGCGAAAGTATGTCCGTCTGTCTTCGTTTTCGTGATGCAGATGATGTCGTGGAAAAAAACTAGTAATCTATAGTTATTACTGTATTACTGTACTGTCTTTATTTATAAAATCAATATTATATCATGGTCGTCTCATAGAGCCTTATATTATAAAAGCAACTATTTAATTTGTAGAGATGTTGCTGATTAGATTGAAATAAACGAACATTTACAAAAATTAATTTTGGATTAAGAATTCAAAAGAAACTCGTGATAAAAAACAGTACCTAAGTACTAAAATTCATAAAAGGAACCAAGATAGAATGCCTTTCATTCGAAACCAAAAATATTATGATAAATCTCTTTGAACGATTAAAATGATAAAAATGATTTTATTTACCGGTTTGTGTTGGTAAAACATTAAATTATATTAATGAAATCACAAAAAATGCGTTACTTTATACCATGGTATACCTATGTGGTGATAAGCAAAAATGAATATTTAATATAATACATAAGCTAAATGTCTCAAGTTTGATACCGAAACACGTACACTGAGACCACCGACTTTTCTAAGTAATGCGCGTATTTAACATATGCTCAAACAGTAAAAGAAAAAAAAAACAAATACCTTTAGACTATATAAATGCGGATCTAAATCTATTATAATTATATAATATAGCCTAATCCCTCTCAAAAGGAGGAGACCGTACCCAGCAACAGTGGGACAATAATTTCTCATTTGAGAAGGATCATATTCCACCACTGTTAATATAATCATTCATTGTATACATATTGTAAATTCATATACATGAATTCAAGCTTATGAACGAAGACGCATTGGCTTGAAAAGCAACCGTATCCTCCTGTGCGCGTCTCATGAAAGACTTGTCATCGACGCGGACGCGCGACGGCGCGCTAATTGGAAAGCGACAATCCTATTTCGATGATTACTCGCCTCTGATTCACGTGCGATGTTACAAACTCGTTCCAACACTCATGTAATACACGTATTTGTGTGATGAATGCAATTCGATGAGGTAAATTGTTGTTGTCTAGATACGTAAATATAACTTGTAATTACTGCGAATGATATTACGGCTCATGTTTTGTGTTAGCGTTCGCTTTTAACATGCAGATTTTAGATGGGACCCGCGATTGGAGTGGATATCAATCCTATAGATGTGATTGCGTGTGACAATTTGTTGATTTATGTACTGATTTACTTACATTTCAAATATCTACCTGATATTTTGGACATTTTAGTGATGGTTAATGCCATGACTGACATTCTGCAAACCTAGAGATTGTTACTGATTTTTTATAGTAAGACGAACATTATACTTATGTTTTTAACAAAAACACGTTAATAGTAGATCAATTTAATGTTTAAATTTAAGAGGTCAAATCCCATGTCTAACAATGGGTTGGAGTAGTCTGTATCTATGTATATTTATTTAATAGCCATAAGCAGACAACTTGAATCTTAAAAATACGTGTAAACATACCTATCGGTAATTTTTGCCTAGGTGACTTCTTCATTAATAACCCATCATAAAAAATATAGCTTTTACGTAATTTAACCTTCAATAAAAACTTAATGCTTCTTGAAAATGCGTTATCGGCGTAGGTATTTATAAATTGCTCAATATTAACATCAAAGGGTTTCTAGAACGTCTATGTCTACAACTAGAATTCTGGGTACTAGAATACTGGGTAAATTTAGCCAATTTGTTTTAATAATTACATTTTGTTTTTTAAGTGAACATTTGTTTGAGTGGTTTTTTTTTTCAAATTTGTTTATACATCTAAAATAGTGTAGGTAGTAGGTGGCTTCTTGAATCACCTTGCTGGGTTTACCTCCTATAATCTGGAAGGTGGATTTGGCGTGAGACAGCGTCCAAAGAAATGGTCAAATCTAGTAAATGTCGCGGGGATTTCAGGACAGTTGGAGACCTTTGTCGAGATGCGTTTTCTAGGTGATACGATTATAATGAAGAGGAATCTTACCATTAAGTCATTTAGGCACGCTGTTATCATATGGTAATGGCCACATTATGCAGTACCTAAGCGACATTCTAGGCTTAATAGTAAAGCGAAACCTTGTTATCGGATAAATTAGTATTTGAGGAATCAATCGGACTAATAGCATACAAACAAATAAATTATGTAGGTAATCGCTTTAATGAGTAATTGGTATGATTAGATCAAATAAATAGCTAGACAATTGAAAATTCGTAGTTGTTATTTGCGATACTTGCTTATTTACATATTCCTTTTATTTAACGCCTTAATTGAAGTTTGAAGATAACGATAACCAAAATTTGTTAACGACAACGATTCTACACTCTTAAATCCATAAAGAATTAAAACTGTGCGAACTATATTAAATAACATGTCAAATTCTATCAATTTAAGGTATGGCACCATCAATCGGAACAGGGGATAAAATAATTAGCTCAAAACTTTCGTCCGATCTGTATAAATTATACTCGTGCCAGTCTAATTCTGAAGCCGAGTGTCTGGTGGGACTTTACGAGTGGGGTCGCAGTCGCGGCGGGAACCTGAGCGGGTATTATTATTTGTGTTTGTATTAGAAACTCACTGGGTAATATTCGAAGATGTGTCACTAGACTAAAAATAATAATTGATTTCACTTGAGTTCCAGAAAACTGAGCTGGTAAAATGGTATTAAGATAACGAAGAAGTAATTAGTAAAATACAAAGTTATCATAGTAACAAATAAATATGTACATCGCTTACGTAACATAACAATATTTTCCATACTATCCCCACTAATAATATAAATGCGAAAGTATGCCTGTCTGTCTGTCACTGTTAACAAAAGCGTGAAGAGGCGACAGACAGACAGGCATACGTTCAGTGGGTAAAGACCCACTGAACTAATTTAGATGAAATATTGTATGGAGATTGGAGATAGTTTGAGTACTGTAAATCAATCCTTGAAACGGCAAAAGGGCGGGTGGAAGTTTGTATGCGGTATCGATAATTTCTTTTAAAAGGTTAGAAATAAATAAGCTGATTGACGGAAAATGCGATTGTATAAAATTGCCAATTTCTCGCAGGCGAAGTCGCGGGCAACAACTAGTCAAATATAAGTTAAAGTACATCATGCACCAGCCTAAACTCCTCCCAAACCTTTATCCGGGACTACATCGGATTCTAATTTGACTTTATTAGATTTTAGTAGAATTTAAAATGCTAGTTCAAATTAGATGAGAAAATTGCATTATTTACCACTAGTGTGAAATGTTGCTAATAACTTCCCCACCGGAATCTCTGTTCAACTCCGAATTAAAACTTGATTAGACTTATTTACATGTCAAATATACGTATACTTCACGTTTTAATTGAACCGGAACAGCGTAACTGAAGTTGCTCAACATTTTCTAAGCACAACAATAAACGAAATTAATAGATGTTACGTTCAAACACATTTCATAGAAATAATTTTATTGAGTTACCTTTTACTTAACATTATTTTCTACCATCAATAGTGATAACTGTTCCGTCCGTTAATACAATAATGGCTACGGAAAACTGTTGTAGCTACGTAGAGCGCGTCTACGTGCGCGTAGCCCGCGTAGCGCATGCCGGTCGTAGCGGGCGGGAGACGTGCAATTAAAAGTTTACAGCAGATGCAGTGATCGGTAGAGTGGAGCTGTAAACGACACGTTTATGTAAACACGTCTCTAATTGGATCAAACATGTTTTTATACTAAAACACGTTCAACGAAGAACGCGACGAGTCAACTAATTGCGATCTCACCAAACGCCTTTTAATTACCACATGTAATTTATCTCCTCGTGTAATCGACAAGATACTGGAACAAAATATACATATAATTTCAATAATAAGTAATACTATATATTAACTACTGTTATTTCTATTGGATATATACAAAACATCAACGCCTTCATAATTTATTAAACTTTTTGAGTGTGCATTGTGATTTCATGTCAAACTTTTTAATCAGCTTATTTGAACTAGAAACAGCGTCGTTTCCTCATGTCCATATAAAACAAAAACTAAAGTTTGAATAAACTCGCATACTTATTGGTGGCAGGTTCGTATGTATTTATTTTCGTAACAATGTAGACTAGACCAGTTATTTTTAAATAAATATCTAAACGCTTGGTCGACGTGACCGAAAGGCTGGCCTATATTTCGGCCAAAGAATTAGCATTGCTATTTAACGTGGCAATGCCGCCAGTTTTCTGGGCACTCTACTCCCTGACAGCGACGGGGACGAGTTTTTTGACGCCCTCTAACTTAAATTATACATATTTTTTTATTTATTTTTTAGTTTAGAAATACTAGTTACTAATTAATATAATAATGAACTGTTTGAGTACTTACAACTAATTATATTCGTATAATAAACTAAAATGTTATTTTTATAGAAAGTGAAAAAAGTGTATAATATATTGGAAAAGTACCTATATGTTTTCAAACAAAAACCATTAAGTTGAAATGCTGCTCTAAAACAGTAAGTGCAAAGAATGCATAAGGTTTAAACGGTCGGGTCAAATTTCGCCTCGTCAGATATAATTAAAAGTCTTTACGATGGGCCAAAACGACGCTGTAAAGCGGCAAGGAAAATTATATGGAAAGCGCACAAGCACGTCACTTAATGTCGTAAAGTATGAGAAGTATCCACGGCGAGTCTACGCGCACGCTCAACACGATCTCACACGATATGTCTGTATGTGCGACAAGGCGTGAACATTTTTTTATTTAGGCTACATTATATACATGAAAAATGCAACTAAAATAAATATTCTGTACATCACTTTTTTTCTAATGACTTTAAAAAATACAAGGGTATATTTGATAAAGGCTACAAAGATAATAATTATAACTGTGTGACACATGTATTCTGTATTTTATGACAGCCAGCAAGTCGAAACTTTAATTACAAACCACGGCACACGATATTTTTACCACAAGCAGTTGTTTTTCTCGAAAAAAATGAAAAGCTCATTTTAATATCACTATTATGAATCCGAGAGTCCTTTTACTAAGCGGTGCCATCACAGCCCGTACTGTCGATAAAATAACTCGCTATTAACCTTGTTGAAATGGCTCTTTTGCAAAAACCAACGCCAAAATTGATATCAACTCATGCTCACAAACGTAAATTGCCTCTCTATGCATATTTACGCGTACTATTAAAAATTGATCGACTTGCATTTGCATGGGCCTACACTTATGGTATTTTTAAATAGCGCTTCGCCTGTGGCTTTCGATGGATTTAATCGATATCGGTTAATAATATTATATAAATTTTGTTTTAGTAAAATGTTTCCGTAAACCATCATTTAAAGATTTATTCGATTTAAGTAATGAAAACAATAAAAATCTTGGTATATTTTTTTAATGTTTACGAATCGGTTTACAGCCTGCTCTAGCACAATCGTTTGAGTTTTGAGACGCCCTCAATAACCCGAGTTTAGTGCTAAGTTCGTATTCACACAGTTACCACGAGCGTCGTCGGATCCTTTACACGATACTAGAGAGGCGATCGTAAAAACTTTTAATTATTTCGGTTGAAAATAGTCCGAGAGACCGCAAACATAAACCGGCGTGTATTCTTTTTCTTTCGTCGGTTTCGCCGTAGCGTCTACAAGGCGTTAGTGCCTTGTTTTAAAGTGTTGTAAAACAAGCGTAACTTGCGCTCACCTACGGTACGTAAGTGTATGCCCTCTTGAAAAAATAAGTCTTTGAACATGTTTTCGAGTTTTATGCTGATAGCGGGTTTAAAATCCAGATTTTTGCAAAGGGTATTCGAGAAAGTACATTTTTTGAAAGATTTTTTCCGGTGACTGTACGTGTAGGTACCTACTGTGTGAATTATGCAATAATTTTTGAATATTTTCTTCTAAATAACCTAAGAATTTATATCACGATTTATGACATATTCTTGTCGCAGTGGAAACCTGACAAAGTAGGGATTATCACTCTTTGAATAACGGATATGACATAATTGGTCAGTCGACAGCCACGTAACCCTAACTGTCACGCGCAACTTTCGTATCTGCACAGTAAATACAACTACCTAGACTAACTACTTATTTAAAATGTACCCTCCGAACCTGTTCATTTCAGTAATAATGATAACTACCTTTCAAACTGAGTTTCAAATATAAGGGTTCAGATGTGCAGAGCAACAGATAGTAGAGATATAAATTCTTCTACTTTTTTTGAACCAGTTAATAAAATACAGAGATTCTTCAATAACTTCAAACCATTTTTTTGGAAACCATATCCAACGTGAAAGTAGCCGGTCTGATATACAAATCTTTAGGTATAATTAATTTTCCGGTTCTACGTGTTATAAGAGTACATATTTAATAACTTCAATTTAGCCCATCAAAGAACACCTTAATAAATAACGATACTGACAATAACAAAAGGACAGAAAAAATGAATCGTCGCGCAAAATTAAAAACTTGTTTGAAAATACGTACAAAAGTGTTGAAAACTTCGCAATAGCTTTTCAGATAAGTAACTAGCTCGTGTTAATGTTTTGCTCTTTGTGATTCCGCGCTCGAAGCTGCGTATATGACGGTATGTCGAACTACTTTTCTAAGTTAATTCATGTCTCATGCACAATCCATAAACTTCCGAGTGCTAACTCGCGAACGACGCCTGCTGTGAATGAAAAATTTTGCATGTCGTGTTTTATATGATGAATTTTATGTTCTCTATTCCCTTTATGTTGCATTTTTATTAACGATCATTTTCAACGTAAGTATTTTATCATAAAATCGTAAATACAGTTACAGGTTGCCACAATCTTATGTATGAATATTTTTTATATGTGTACATAAGTATTTTATAAAAATAAATAAAAACCAATCGCGAAGGCAACTTTTACCCAAATTTTACAATCCAGCAAAAGGTAACGTTAAATAAATCTGTTTTCACGTAAGTACGTATACAACAAGGTAAATATATCTTCTAAAAATAAAAACACTAAAGTACTAAGAATAATACGACTGCAGTCTTTTTGCGAAAAATATCGTCTAGTGTGTGAATACAGAGGTACACGAGTGTATGCTCGGACAGACACTTTAAGTACGAATATTATGCGGATCGCACTACGCTTTGATGAGGTTACATTGTTTCCGTCCGTTTCAATTACCGAAACGGACCTCACTGCTGGGAATCTGCACAGCGTGGTAATTGTTATAATTGGGTGATGATAACAGGCAGAAATTAATGTAGGTACGGCACGGCGACGGCGTAAATACTAAAAAATATATAAAGTAGAAGTGAATGGGCAGGTTATGGCAGATACATTTTGGTATATTTTACCAAATATTTTATTTGTTGACACAGTTAAAATGACATCATTGTTAAGTTGCGTGTGGTTTGCCGTATAAGGAATGGTCCTTTTGCCATGGCAGGCATACATATGAAGACCAATGGACAAGAATGGTAGCTATTTTTAACCGACTTCAAAAAGGAGGAGGTTCTCAATTCGTCGGAATCTTTTTTTTTTTTTTTTTATGTGTTTACGAATTACTTCAAAACGCCTGGACCGATTTGCAAAATTATTTTTTTGTTTAAAAGGGTAGACACAGATGGTCCCATTGTGACCACATCAGGATCTGATGATGGGATCCCAGGGAAATCGAGGGCAACCCTCAAATTGTATAGGCAATTATCACGTTTTCAATATATTTACTAAAATTGTTCCAGTATTTGCGTCTGATAATCATCATTTGATGTTGATGAGCTGATGATGGAAGGTAGAACTCCTCAACAGTTAAAAGTTAAAAGAAAATTCTTTCAGTTATAGGCATCTATTACATTTACATGTATTCTCCAAAGCTGTTTAAGTATTTGCATCTGAAAATCACTATCTCATGTAATGATCTGATGATGGAAGGTACAACTCCTCAACGGTTAGGAGTTGAAGGAAAAATCTTTCAAAGTTATAAGTATATATGGATCGATAGTTGTATTCGTTCAGGCTATTAGATTGACCTGATATGAAAAGTTTAATATATACAACACTAAAAAGAATAAAATAAATTAACTTTTAAAAAAAAGAAAAACCAACTTCAAAAACTAAAAAGCAAAAAATAACTTCATACAGTTTTACCTTTTTTTTAGTTTTAAAGGTATGAAGTCGGTGCCGATGATGTGGTGGTTTTAACCACCCCGCTCAAGGTCACTGTTACGTTTCAGTCAAACGTAACAGTAAGTGTACTTACTATTACGTTTGGCTTGGCACCGACTTCATACCTTTAAAACTAAAAAAAAGGTAAAACTGAATGAAGTAATTTTTTGCTTTTTAGTTTTTGAAGTCGGTTTTTTATATAAATGCTTAAGATATTTTAATGTGAAGAAACAACAATATCGTTAATTAATTATATTATAATTGATTGTTACATGTGTTATTATTGACTTTGTATAAAGCACCTCAATACATATAAAAAATAAAACGATATATTACTTATAATATTATGCTTGCATCGCATCAACTATGATAAAAATAACGACAACCTAACCTAACTATTGCCAAATAAAATCCCATAACACATGCGAATCCGGAATAATATTTGGAGTCCAGTCGTACCTAATAATACAAGAAATCGAGGGAAACACGTACAACTGCAGTAGCAAATAAATTGTATAAACCTAATGATAATAGATTTAAACAGTTTATTCGTTGGATTTGATATGTCATATCTCAAATCCAGTCTTTTTTTGCGTGACACTTAAACCTCTGCGACTGTACTCGTCTAATAAACAAAGTCATTAATATTTTAACTTTTGTATCAGCTGAATGGTTATTATTATATAAAATATTACTAATATATAATATACTTATACTATACCTATTAATATCGCGAAACAGGCTCATGTTATTTAATTTATTACCAATTGATTTCCTTTGTATTCGATTTATACCGTCTCACAATTTTTGGAATACCTAGCTTTAAATGATTGCTCCTTGTTTGTGTAATTATTGTAGTCTTATAATAATGTAGGTATATCTAATAATTAAATACTTTGTAATTTTAATGTATATAACGCAACGCATTATTTTTGGTGTCTGCAAATAAATATTAATGGAAATTAAATTATTAGTGTAGTATAATTAAATTATGAATATTAAATTATTAATTAAATTATTAATATTAAATTATTAATTAAATTATTAATAGATCTAGCTATTATTACGTTAAGGCCTACGTTCAGCAGTGGACGGCAATAGGCTGATAAGTGAGTAGATTTATTATTCAAAGTTGAATATATCATTAAATTTAAATCGGTAATTGCTATATATACTAAGATTATTAAAAAATCACGACTTAGTCCTCCTTATCTATGTACGAAGAAAACTGACAGAGTATTTAGAGAATACATTTTTATTGAAATATTTTACGAATTTAATTAAGTATTAAGTTCTACGATTTAGTGGACTCCATTGATTAACAAGGTGCACAAGCAAGGATTGCTTTCAAAGAGGGTACAGTGAATGGTATGCATACCTTTTTTTTTTTTTTGGGACGTGCCCACCACCCTAAGTCCCTACTACTGCAACTCCTGTAAGCCAGGATCAACAATATGCATACCTACTGCATTATACAGAATATGCTTTTTGTTTAAACGGATGCGATAGTGGGTAATGAAATGATGCCTTCCCGATTCAGTTCGCTTATCCAGATTAAGTTGAGCGCCTCTGTAACCTGCGCTGGCTGTCGTTTGAATTCTTATTAAACCCGCCTGTACCGAACTCTATTTTAGCATTTCTTATGAAGTAGATAAGCTAAAACAATTTGTTTTATCTTAAACTTGTTGTCTATTTTCATAAAATACCTTCCAGTTACGTGCGACAACGCAACTGCTGAATCTGAGGTCCTGGGTTCGCTTGTCGAGAGATGTACGAGTAAGATGTATTTCTTAAAAAATCTTACTTACACTTGTCATTAGCAACTTGAAGTTTGGATTTATGATCCGGGTAATGGCAGTAGGTTAGGTAGGTTAGGTAGGTAAGGTTTAATTAAGACGACGCGTCTTAAATTGTTAATCCTTTCTAGCCCTAACTGTGGTTAAAGCTGCTTAGTGCGAATTATTCCAGAAACTTTCAGATGTTTTAAGCAGCAAGTGTCGGTTTTATCTCCTCCACCAGCACGGTGTGACGCGCTTGATGTGAATACATCTTTTACGTGGAACGATTTATATTGACCTACAATACGAGTGTTTCTGGACCAATATTTTTTTTTCTTTATTATTGACTTGAATTCGCTTAACCCTCGTCGTGATAAATGCAATGACATCAACTAAGGAGCACGCAATTCTAAGTCTTCTACTTCTGTTGTAGCTTTTTTACGCTGTTAGAATGTGTCTGCCTATAATACGAATATTATCGCCAACATCTGACGAAGTATCCATTCAAAAATAAATTGTATACGATTTATTGTATCTAACACCTAAACAAATTTAGAAGTAGGTATCATATAAAAGTAAAATTTAGTACTTGATGCATTTTGATAGAGTTTTGCATAAAGAGATAAGCTCGATCAAAGGATTGCTTTCAAAGTGGTTTACCTTGCGAGCATATTTAAGTTTTCATGAAGTGAGGAAATGGAATATAAATTGGATTTGTATAAGTTTCTTAAAAGCTACGAACACGGGAAAATATTTACTTTGTTCTAGCAGGATTACCGCAGTTCATATAATATACTCTAACTCTAAATAGTCTAACTCGGAGGTCTAATGGAAAAGCTGTTACCGCGCTTGTGAACTGCGCAATGTTTTTCATTTGAAATCAAACACAGTTGAGACAACATAAACAGCTAAGTTGGATGTATGATTTTATGAACCAGGTTCATTAATTGGTTCATAGCGAGAGAGCGGGTTCTGTACAGAGATATAATATAATATTAAAAGTGAAATAATTTTCGAACTTTCACAAACTTAAAACAATGATTTACAATTTGTAATTGAAGCATTGATACCAGCCATTATACATACTTCAAAATTACCTATTTAAAACAGAAATCTCAACATCTACCAGCATTTTAATTTTCATAAGTTAATTACTGAAATAACGACGCAATAAATCACTTCACGGTTCAATCGTTCATATAACGTTAAGCATTCCAGTTTATGTATAAAAAGCAGACAGTCTGACACAAAGGGGAAACACATTAACATACAACTTCACCCGACGCGTTGCCGGTGAGGTGTTCGAAACATTTTCGCCAAAACTTTTCTATATGCGAAACGCTATTGAAAGCTCCTCACGGAGATTAACACGCGCTGTGGAAATACGCGCTCAAGGATTACCCCCTCCCCCCACTGCAACTGTGAAGTTGTCTTGTTATAATGTGCCGCTAACAACCAACAGTGAAAAATTAATGCACCTCCCCGCTTGCCGATGCACGTGCGAGCGAAATGATAGAAAATTACTAACTTTATAGATAACATGAATCGACCGCATCTTAGCAAGGGTTTATTTCTTTATTTTGTCATGACAACATTCATGTGTCAGGTCTTATTTTCAATATATAAAAAAAAAAATTGAAACCTCCCTTTTCTGTTAAAAATATATTCTTCATCAAGAACCAATTAAACATATTTAGGCAACGTTATTGTATTTAGATTGTCCCGACATTATTTATTAGGGACATTCAACATTCAATACGGCCACTCAATATTCTGTCATAAAGTTATCATAAAACGATGTGGATTTTTGACATTTCATTCGGGCATAAGCCTGGGGCGTGTAATTAAGTTTTTATTAGCAACAGAAACGGACCAGAGGCTACTCGTGATCGCTGAACTAGAAATGTTCTGTCAACGCCTGAAAGCTATAATCACGATATACTCTTATGTACCTACTTATGTTATATTTTAGTCATGATACTTTACAAACCAAAACAAGTGCTTGTTTTTGGCACGTAGAGTTCTCTTCTTAGATTTAATAATTATAAATACGTCTCATGGCTAAGCAAAAACCAAACTGATCAATAAAGCCTGCCGAGGTCAGTGTAAGGATAGGTGAGCACTCCTAATCTATCGAGAACCCTCCGATTTTCAGCGAACCCGTCAGTCGGTTCCATCAAAATGCTACTTCCAAAACAGTTGGGTAAACTTAGAGGATGGTGATTATAAAGCTACATCTCAAAATCTATTATTCTAAAGCTAATCGTCGATAAGTTATGAATAACAATGTTTTGAATGTTGCAGTTCAAACTAACAGTTTCGCTATACCTAATTAATAATTACACTTCTATAGGCACATTTTTATCTACTGTAATAAACTAACTAAACTGCTTCATTTGGTTATCGGTGGGAAATGCAGCTGGTAACGTAGTACGCACCTATTACGGCCAGTTTAACCCAGTTCAGATTGAGATTCAAGAAATGAACATATGCTGTACAATTCGCGTTATCCTTAATTTTTTTCGAGTACTGAAATTAACGATCTTTTTAACCAGATATAGTAACAATTATCAAATATTAAAAACAATATAATGAAAAGGGCTGTCCCTATTACTGATCCCAAAGCATAAGGTGTGTTCCTATTAACGTTTTTGCACCTATTACCGACCGCTACATAAATAGAGTATATCAAATTATTTAAAATACTCTTTAAAATGATAATTTTAGGAAACTGGCTGTAATGGGTGCTGATTTTAATAGGTCGTTATTAGGTGAGTTTATGCTACTATAAAATTTCCATAAAAAACGGACTATATCCATGCCCGAACTTTATAAGTACGCGCGAAATCTTTTATAGGCCCGTAGTATGACTTGCCTTTGACCGCCATCCCGCTTTGCTCCCTATTGATGCAGCACCAAGAAATTAAAATTGGGTTTTCTGATAGAACCAGTGTGTAACGCCCCGAGCAAACAAGTCCTAAAATAATAAAAGTGAATAAATAATGTAATGTAGTATAAATTTGACAATCTACTATTATTTAATACATACTTAGTTTTCCTAGGATGCATTTAATAGAGTAAGCGTCAAGGCCAGTACCTATTTATATCGTTTGACGCAGATACAATATCCAAAAGATGCACCGAAGGTATAAACCAAACTAAAAATATTATAGCGACTCCTTAAGAACACAATTCTCTAATACCGACGAAGACTGGCTTGGCTATAAACCACCCGCGAATCCACAGCTTTAATTAATTCCAAACGAGAGCTCCATTTATACAAAAGCTAATTGATTTACACCTTCTTCAGTGGCAGTGTTGTGAACTCATTGGCAGATACACTGTTCTTAACCACGTCAGCAAATAGCAAACATGGCAATGAACAGTGGAGTCATCCCCGAAGCTAACTAGATCTTTGAGCGCAGTTTGGACTTCGGTTTGATCGTGTTTGCTTGCTGCTCACTAGTTAGACTGCGAATTGTGGATAGCTTCTTTGTGTTCCCGACTCGCAACTTCGCTAACTAGCTGTAGGTGAGTGATTATGAACAACCAAAATGTTAGTACTGAAATAATAATTACAATACTTGAATACTTTAAAAGTGAATTTTTATTTCTTATAAATATCATAATAAATAGGTTGATAATCAATCTTGGACAAAATTCTATCAATATACCTAGCCCTAACACGAGAACGTTCCAGTTCCTCGGGTCTGTAGATTCTCAACACTTTTGACCGCAAGCGGTTATGACGATGATTACGACGCCCCCATTTATGGGGTTGTAGTTTATTAGGTAGAACCTTAACATGACCAATATTCCGATGTAAAGTATCTAAGGAGTTATGTAAGTGAGCAAATCTATTAATTTCTGATGGAGCAATTATTTCGTGGCGAACCGAATAAGAAGCTTTTTTATTTCTGGTATGCTGTTTTTCAGGTAACTTATGTAAAATCTTTTCCAGTAGTAAACTTTGTTTTCGAGATTCTTTTTCTGTATTCTTTTCCGAGAGATTGTCATGCAGCACTTTCTTCTCTACGATTGCTTCGATTAAACCTTTCATTTCAGAAGTTAAATGTTTCTCTGGTTCCAAATTCTTATTAGTATCATCAATTTCAATATCTTCTTTAGGTTTAATGTGAGGTTTGAAAGCAGGTTTAATATGATTCTTAAATTCAATATTTGTTTCATTTTGTGGCTGTTGGGTATCAGGAGTTGTGTTCATTTGAAATATTTTGTCTATTGGTTCTTTATGATTTTTAGGATTATCATAGGTAATATGATCAATAATAATCTCAGGATAATTGTGCAATAATTTAAGCTGTTGCTCACGTTGAGTTTTTGTATTATATGTTTCCTGATTCTTGTCTTCCTGATTTTGATCTTTTAAAATGTCAAAGTTTGATACTATTTCCTTTTTCAAATCGTCTAGTATATCATTTTCATTAATATTACCTGATCTATAACCCGAATGATTGGGATCTTCTTCTCCAAATGGAGTGGTAGGATCATCATGGTTATTGATATCCACAAAAGATTTCCTTTTCACTATATTATTGTTATCTGGATCAGAATCATCATCTAGCGTTGGTAAATGATCTTGATTTTCTAATTCATGACTATGATCTGTTTTATTAAAATGTTCAGTAGTAACCTGTAGCAACTCATTGCTAGATTTAAAATTAATATTTGGAGCCATTTGAGTCTTGAAATAGTATATATTTGAATCGTTACCTGATTGTGGGTCCACTGTCGAAATTAAACCATCATTTATATCTGATGTGGGATTGGTAGTAACATTTATATCAGTCTCTTGTATAAACTTATCCAATATCATATTTATGCCTTCATTGCTCACATTGTGTTCCAGAGAAGGTTTGCCCTGTACTATTGATACTGTAATTATCACCATGAAAACTGAAATAAAGCAATAATATGGATTATTGAGGACCATTTGCAATCTCGAATAAAAAAAATATTGATAATTCTCGACGACAAGCAGGGAAGACTGTTACGTACAGGACAGCTAATATTGTATGAGCTATATATAGGAGTTATGCTTAGTGCATCTGGAATTATTTTCGAAATAAAAAATGCATAATTTAAGATTTGTTTTGGAGAACAAGATTATAAAAGTGTGACCTTACACAGCGTGGTCCCCATGTTAATCACCATTCGGTCAGATTATTACTGAGCGGAATGCTGGTTTATTATTGGCTCAATTATGCTTGATCGCTTATTAATTAACTGTTATCGCATTAATACCTCTTCACAGAGTTAATTAAGGGGTTATTGATAGGCGTGAAGGTTTTCGACCAAATATTACTACCGCGAGTTGTATCACATTTTGATATTTAATCCTGATGCAGGCAAATCATACATATCACAATAGAAGTTATGTAATTGAAAACAAAATAGTTATATAAAACCTCAATAGAGAGTAATTTCCATTAAACCGATGAGTAAATAGAAATTTTAATTTGCACTTTAACAGTTTACAAGTGATTGGAAACTGAAAAAAGCAATCTTAGCTATCGTTGCCTTGGACGACATTGGGTCGGTAGCGGCATGAAGTAAACAGCTCGGTTCGTCCTGCATTTCAATCGACTCTATTTGTATTTTATTGGAGGAAAATAGTACTGAGGCAAAACGCCACGGACCGAAGCATTATGTTTTATTGTGTTCTTTATGAGGTTGTACTATTAAAAGAATGTTTTAAAATTGCATAAAATATTTCCTGAAATTATGTCTAAAAAATATCGTCTTATTTCAAGTTCAGAGGTGTTAGACTATTGTGGATTACACTGGTCACATGGTATGGTTTAGCAGACTTCATACGCGGTCGCCGTTATCTTGAAAACCCCTTGCACGTATATGTATGTTTATTCACAATGTTTGTCTGGTTGCCTTTACCGTTGAAGTGGGTGATCACTCAACTAAATGCATATGCACATGAGTTCGAGTTGAGTGACTAGGATTCGGACTCAAAACTTTTGACTTCACAGTCTATAGCTACATGCATGAGCAGAGAGTGACGGCCTACGTCACTCTCTGCTCAAACTCCATTTAATGAAGATTATTAAATATCAAAAATATTTAGAACAGGGTACGGTCAAGAAATATATGTGACTAAACGTCCCACGCAAGTAATAAATGTTAACAAAGGAGAAGGTAACTTAGATTAATGTGAATATCTAGTCACCTACGCAATGCGGATACACCAAATGTTCCAAAATTATAATAGATATAACTAAGTGTTTGATACGATTCTCTAAAACCACACAATAGATAAACCTTAGGAATATAATATAAATCTTAGGAATCATTTTGTATAGTTTTATACTGTACCTGACTAAGTATTGTTTTTTTTTATATTTACACACACATATAGGTATAAGAATATAGCAAAAAACTATTATTTATATCGTTATAACATTAACCAACTTTATATCAAATAAAGACAAAACAAGGAACTTGAAAATGTGTAAATAAAACTAAAAAGCTTATTTTTCTTAGCTCCACGGGATGACGACGGAGGTATAAAAAATTCTATTAGAAATCCATTAACTTTTTCAATTTCAACAGCCGTCTAATTTAATTGCGAACGTTTCTCGCTGTAACTTACAATAGACTACCTAATAAGGCAATATTTTTTTATAATCCCAACTATGCAGTGATCGCGTGTAAGTGAATTCAATTAACAATATGAGTCATTGCCATTGAAGAATGCAACCTATTACGAGGATCGGTCGCCCAGCTGATAAATTGCTCGACTACTGTAATAACCCAAGATATATCAAAAGTACAAGGTGAATTGTACATTGTCCATCAAATATGAGTACTAAGTGCATTTGTGATACTTTATTAGGAATACATAGTTTCTGTAAGCATTGGGGAGGCAGGGGATGGTTGACCCAATATTATTTTAGATATGTATTTTTTTATAGAAGTTGTTAAATACCAAACTCGGTACTTAAATTCTTTTGAAAAAAGAACCAAATAGGATTAATTCTTATGAAGCAGCAATTAAGAATTTTGAATTTGTTAGAACGCAAACTATCGTCGCAGCCAATGAAAGTAGTAAGTAAGTAGTTAGTAGTAAGTTTTATTAGAAGAATTAATCAATAAGCATTAGATTCTTTTAATAAAGACTTTTAAAAAACATAAAACTTATTATCTAAACTTAAATAAAATAATAAATTAAAACAAAATTAACTAAAATTTATGTTTATTTTTTAGTTATAGCTATTGTAAGAATCAGTATTTACACAATGTTTTTATACTTATTTATATATTTAATAATAAATAGGCAAAAAGTTTACCCTGAAATACTTTGATTTATCCGCTCCTAATCACATCTCCTGACCCATTCCCTCAAAACAGAAACTTATTAAAAGAGAGAAGAGAACGTATTGGAATTAAATAACTGCGTAAGCTAACAAATAACATAATGTAGAACAAGTAACATACTGTAATTATGTGTAACAAATAACACAACAAAAACAATACCTTACTCGCAAGTATTGTTGGGTTGTTTTTCGAATACCTCAATCTTACTCCCGAATGAAGTGCTTCCGCGATATTGCGCTTTCAGTGGGTAAGGGGAGCATCAAAATTGATTCTCGTGTCGATGGTGCATCACTTTTGTGTAGGATCTTTTCGCTGTTAGGGTGAACCAACCATCCCCAGTCTCCCCTAAGGTTTTTTATAAGAACCTTGCCTCACCACTAGGATTTGTCTTGTGTCGTGGAGGCGTTGAAGACAAAAATGCTCACATAACACAAACGCCCAGAAACGAGACAGTTACCGGGTAAGTGATAAGTACAAATATTTGACCCCCCGGGGGATCGATTCCGTAACCCATGGAGCAGAAGCCCATTGCCCAGCCACTGCGACAATTGGAATTAATTAAACACTTTATTCAATAGAGTATGTAAATAAAAGATAAAAAAACTATCAATAGCGAGTCAGCCTCTCACACCAATGGTTCCGTACAAAAGTAAAAATAAGGTAAAATCTAATGACAACATAGAATTGAAAAACAACTTATTTGGCATTAAAAAACACTGTCTTCCATAACCTCCAACTACAACGTAAGTTTCTTAATCGCTAGAAAAATTGTTTCATGTGATACAACTACAAATACAACAAATTTTATTTAGTCGTCCTTTAAGTACCTTGTTCCTCGACAAATTTCATGAAGCTAGGTCAATGGGAAGTTTTATATAGGTTTTTATTTATCTTTGAGTGACCAAATATAGGGCATACTCGTTAATTGCTTTTAAAGCATTCATTAAAACATGAGGTGCCGCAGATTTAAGTTCAATTTAATATCTCCTCGTTTTAGAGAAAACGCGTCTTATAACAGATTAGACGACCTGGTAGACAGACAGACAGGCAAACAGAAAGACACCGAAGTGGTTCTATAATGTTTCTATATTAAGGTAAGAAATCCTATCCTATCATTCAAAACCTACCTACCTATCAATCAAAATAATACTTAGAAATAAATCATAATTTTAACACCATATCACTTAGCTCCATGCTAAACACACGATGCGTGTATACGGATACTAAATAGATTCTTCATTAACCAATATAACACATTAAAACTACACATACACGTAATTCGTAAACTTGTCAGTATAACGCTTTTTAAAACGGTATTAATAGACATCAATTTACGAACATCATAAATAAGTTATGACTTGATATATAACTTAAGACAATGATAACGTACTAGGAGTGGCAACGGATTCTAGGTAACGTTTAGCGGTATTCAGTAATCTCAGTTCCGTGTTCGCGTAGATATCAAACGGATTCGTCATAATACTTGTAACTAATATTATATTGATAAGGGTAAACGGTTACACAACGGACGGCAAGGGTTTAAGGGATCACATAAAGAACAAAGTGAAACAAAACCATTTAATTCACTCTCACAAACGAATAAAATAAACGTAGTCTTCAAAACAAATCGATGGATAAAATAAATACCAATAGATATTAAAATAATAATATTAAAAACTGTAAATATACTGATTTATGAGAGCAGTAAAAGTGCCTAATGCAGCATTTTGTAAATAAGTCTAGATATATAAAAAAAAATGTATTCGATTAATTTGTTATCCGATTGTATTCTTTTTTTATTAAATTTATTTATTGCTTACGAATCAATAAATAAAAAATAATAATAATGCCACATCATCATAACAAATGAAGTTGCGCTGGTATTCTGTTAGTACCTTAAAAAAAGGGGGACACTGCCGAGGACAAAGTGCTCCAAACTCCAAACTTTGATATACCTGGTATAAAAGGTGCTCGGTACATGTACGATAAGGTAGACAGGGAACAAAGACTTTAGACCTTTTCAATTAACAGCATACTCACTTTTTCATGGGGATAACAGATTAACAGATTCCCCTCTTGGCTTTTATTAAAATGCGGATGTATTAGTTGCTGTTTGTACCTACGTTATGGAATGTTTTTTTCCTTGGCTCAATGCGAATCCTTGATTTATTACAGAAATTGGTAGATGGTTGATACACTATATATTATTTTTTTGTAAAATATGTCTATACCAAAAACATAGGAAAATCTACGACAATGCACATGACACGAGCATTTTAATTCCGGGACCCTTTCCGCATTAGGTAGCCTTGCTTGATACCGCTGCGCTAATCGGGACGTCGATAATTATCTTTGAGCTTATATAGTAAACAGCTCGTCATTATATGAACAGTATAAGAGAATGTGTTAATACTTGTAGGTACTAGTAGCAAAGTACTTACAGCTTTGTATTCATATCACAACGGTACAAGCGACGTTGAATATTTTATACTAACATTACCTATATATTATCAACATTGAACCTACTCTTGCTTTTTTACGATTGTATGATAAATAAATTTACACAATGATTAACAATTGTATCAAAACTTTGTTCACAGCGTGCGTGCACGTTACTCGTAGCCACGTGGTCCTATGAATATTTGTCCACAAGCGACTGTTGGAATAATTGAGGTGTACATTTTCACTTTGTTCCGTTTCCATTCGATTAAAATCGTTGTACAACACTTGTACACGACCTATTCGGTGTTTACTAAACGATTTGAACGGTTCGACGGGTCGGCCAACCGGCTGTTATTTTTTTATGAATTTAACAAATAGAACGAAATTAGACAAAAGCTGCGTGGGATTCTCGTATTTTGGGTTTTGTAGCTATGTATATTTTTAAAAGTATTGATAATGGAAACTGGTAAACATTACGGTTGTTCGAAGCACACACCATTTTAAAGTCTTAAGTTTTATAAAGGTCGGTTACAGGGTAGTTTCAAATATATTGGCTACTGGGTCTCGCGGGTCGTCAGAGTACATTTTATGAGCATCTAATAAAATTTTTATCGTGTAACAGTAAAGAAGCAATCAGTCTGTTGGATATTGGCCTGCGGGGTCGGTAAACACGTGCATTTTTATGTTCGTTTGCAGTTACCGCCATTCATAGATTCGCATATAGAACCACTTTTGTCGATTACCTACTTAGCTAGAATCTGTCCAAGTTAAAATTTACTTTACAGTTAGAGGGTCCTAAGGAGCCGTGATATGTAATCGTTTTCCACATGACTAAAACTTTTACACTATTCAGTCCGTCAATATAAGTTTATTCGCAAGAGATAGGTACTTACTTCAAGTTCAGTATATTTTTCCATGACGAACCGATATTTAAAAAAATAACCTATTGAGGCTGTTGCTTCTCAGAAGATTTAAGTTCACCAGCTTATATATAGGTATATCTTGATTCCCGTATTAAATTCAAATTCACACAAATAGACATCGTTAGATAGTTTATTACCAAAAAAAAAACACATTTGATGTTCATTAACTGTTAAGAACTAAATCTTATTTTATAGATTATGTTATTTATTTGAGTGTGGACATCTTATTACTTTTGATTGGCAAACAAATATCATTAATTAGGAAAAAGAGATCACATAAATTAAATACGCCAATAAATTATTGACAGACACTTCAAACAACATTCGCCGGAAACTAATACATGAGAAATAACTGTACGTACGTAGATATAAACTTAACTATATTAAAAAGCATTTGTCATTTATTTCATATAAAGTGGTAACTACCTATGTGAATGAGATCAATAACCGCTCGATAGGTCAAACCTTGCCGTTCTCAATTTTTATTTAACATACTAAAAAACAGAGTAATGGTCTCAAAGCCTTAGTCGAGAGGTTCTCAGTTGCTTACACAATAAGTTTTTGCTCATCATAGTTGTAAATATACATAGATGCAGGAAATAAAAATTCAACGAGTTCATGCCTTTCCTCCCATAGTTATTTTTTATGAGACCTAACCTACTAGTTTTTATATGAATCCGCGTAAAAACTAAAGGTCAACGACCATCCTCATAAAGACACTGATATCGCAGACAAGAAACTGACAAATGTATTAGTTGAATATTAGAATGTATAATTAATATTGTAAATCTGAATACAGCTGTGCAAATACAATGCAAATAAATAGTAAATGATGGTAGTTTTTATATAAAGTCCATGGTTATGCAACGGTGCGATGACGCTGCGTAGTGGACAGTGGAGATCCCGAGATCGCCCGCACAATCACGCACGCCCCTGGGACGGTTTGACTAGGCATTACCCACGTATACTAATATGTTTGTGAGTCCGTCCGCCTCTGTATACACGCCGAGCGAGGCCGATGACGCTACTACGGTTTTCGTTTTACAAATCAATGTACCGACCACACCGATTCACAAACAATTTGTGTATCTAAAGAAACAAGTGTATCTAAAGTAAAGACAAAATTACTGGAAATAAATATAATTAATTTAATTTTAATAAATATTTAAATGAGTCTAAATTACGCAATTTATCACGTCTACATTCGCAATTCCTACCTGACTTGTTATCTTATAGATGTATAATTTGATAAAAACTACCGGGTACCGGTGCCGGGATAACGGTATCGTAAATGTATGCAAGTTAATATAACTTCAAACGAGTTCTAAAAACAGTAAAACAATAGCCCAACTTATAATAGTGTGTTCGATGCAATTGGCAGCTAATTTCTTGTTCCACGACCAACCAACACGCTCATTGCGTCAAAATTTTAATCGGTTCTCTTTGTCAGGGAATTTCTTTGTGAATGCAAAAAAATAAAAAGTTACGCAATCGGAACAACAACATTGTGGCATAACGCGCCTCTTCGACGCGCAGGGACAGCGTTCATACCGGTTTTAACCTCAGTTTGGTATAATAAAAATGGCATTAAGTTTTAAAGTAACCAGAACTATTTAAAACACATGTGTATCGTCAAATCGACATCCTTAAAGGATGTCGATTTGACGATACACACGTTTTTTTCCACTTTATACATTTTGCAGCTCGACTGGGTATTATTAGCTGATACTGGTGACTTTTAGTTCATTGGCAAAACTTCAGACGTGGTGATGAGTTCTATAATACTATATAAAAAATACCTGACTGACAAGAATCTGCTCGTTTATTACAGGTAAATTTTACAATTATAATCACTCATTTGTCAGATATGCCATAAAGGCTGAGATTACCTAAGCAATTATTAGTTTTATCTTAATTAATGTAAGTACTTATTTATTAAACATAGTATATCTTATTAAATTAACTTTAATTCGTGCCTCAACCCCGATTACTTATAATTAGATTAAATAATGTATATAATTCTCTCAAGTGCCCATTTATCATTCACATCAATTAAGCAAACAGAGGCGACGGGCCACGTATAAAATATTCTTTCCTATTTCCATTTCGCCGAGTTAAATGCGAAATTAACAGCACCTTCTTGCTGTACGGGAGTGTCATAAAGGTGGTTATATTAAAGTACTTGCTTGGGCGCATAATATCTCAGACGCGATGTGCGGCCGCCCCAATCCTTGGCCATACCGCGCGTCTGTCCGTGTGGCAATAAAACGCGTCTAGTTATGTCATAATATGCATATGTTATGAACTCGACTGAGATATGACTACGCTAAACCCGACGAATCAGTCGTACGGAAAGAACCTAAAATATATTTTTTAATACCTCGACACGTCAAGTATGAATCTAACGCGTTTTTATTAACATCTAGAACTGCGGACTGCTTGTGCATAGCTTACCTTCTTATGTAAAATTTTATGTTTCTACCTACCTAGATTCACTTGTTATGACATTTTAGAGAAACAATTATCAACAGAGTTATCTTATGAGATAACCGTAACTTGGGTACTAAAAAATTTGGAAACAAATGAATATGATTTTGTTTCCAAAATAAGCTTGTTTGATTATTATTTGCCTTTTGTTGGTAGCTACTTCAAAGATGGACAGTTTATTGTTTTCGAAATTAAATTGATTTTTGCAAAGCCGTATGCTATCAGATAGCATCGTTAACATTTTAATAGAATTTTATCCTAGGCAACTACAAGGTTGCTACAAATTATAATGACCGGTTATTCTCTGACACTATTTAGAGACAAGAAATATTTATTTAAAATTATTATTGTCTATTTAAAAAAATATTCTCACGATTAATTCCATCTAGTAAAATTCATGATTTGTGTTTGCAAAAAAAGTAATTTCCGCAACGCAACGAGAATTATTCCAGTATACTATTAACAATCAGGGCCACAGCTCTCGCATAATATTATCTATACCAGTTTAGAATAAATTGTTACGTCACTGGCTCGGCGCTAATCACCGCTTCAATAATCGAATAAAAGACGCATGATGTGCGGGCAGCGTACCGCGTTCCCTTTATGATAGGTACACATGTTGTTTTTGCCAATCGTATTAATTTCATAAATAATTAATAGGCATATTTGGATCGTTGAGTGGACACAGATGGAAATGCACTCGACAAATTGACTGATAACCGCAGCCAGGGAAAGGCTAAATATCTGCTAATGATAGTAGATTGGTGCTTTCAGTTGGACTTGCAGGGGAAAATTAAATAATCCAATATCGATAATATAACTATTATCGATATTGGATTATTTAATTTATGTATGGAAAAGGCTTAAAACTATCTATGATATGATATATGATAAGATACTTTTAAGTATTTTCCAGATTTAAAATATAGTGCAAGCATTTAGAGAAATTCAATTACAAGTTAAATTTCGAATGCCCATTTATCATTTCGATAGGTACAAGCGCTATTTAGGATACTGCCTCGTTTCATTGGTTATTAATGAGTTGAGAGCTGTTTAATTATATCATGGCTAGTCTGCGCCTGTCTGCAATACCTGGATTGTTCATATTGATATATGTACCTACAAAATATAGTAACCAAATGTGGTAAGTAGGAAGCAGGTACATTAATTTGTAACAGCGTTGTCAAGCTACATAATTTGCACGTATTGCTAATCAACTCTCATTAAGCTTATTGATGTTTCAGTTTCAGTGTTACAATTATTCGTGTTTGCTATATGCAATCATATTATATTTTGGATGTATCGCCTACAAATAGAGACAATGAACAAAACAGATCTACCTACGGTACAGAGCTGTGTGCAATGGACTAATACTTGCCTATTAACTACGTATAAATGAGTGCAGTAGCGGCTCCGTGTTGCGTGTTAACTTTACATGCTTGCATTAACAAAACGTCCGTTAGTTAGATTGAATATAGAGCTAAATTTTAATCGAATCGTTTGCGGGTGCGGTAAAATGTGTACAAACAAATTAACGCGAGGAGCGATTGGAAAATCTGAACAAACATTCAATACATACTGGGTTTGAGTTTTGATGTACGTAGGTACGTAGACTAGTCTACGTATGTAGTAGTGAGTATCCATACAAAACCTAAACAAATATACCAACGATTCGATAGTACTGGTGAAATATGTAATAAATGTACCTACTGCTTTTTAAGTGCTTTACAGCTAATCAGCAATAAAACAGGTCTATATGAGGACATCATTATGTCTTAATCTTTTCAGTGTCGAATAATAATAATATCTAGAAAATGATGAGTTGTAAACATATATATAAACTGGTATAACAAGTAGGTACGTAGTCAACCACTTAGGAATAATTTTCGCATCTGAATCTAAATAACACCTTGAGTTTGAGTACTGATAACAAGTAATATTTTAAAGTCCACACGACAGTTATAGAGGTTCAGCGAGCTTGTGAAACGAAACTTATACTTTGATGGTACAAAATTTTTAAATCACAAAAGACACACTTTCATGTAGGGAGCATTATGGAAATGCTACGAGCCCAATATTGAATACTCGACAGCCAAAGGAGTGTTTCAAAATAAGAGGTGCCTGCAAACAAACGGTTCACAAAAGAAGAAAAAATTGAACCAAACTTTACCTTTCTGTGACGAAACGAGCGAGTTGGGGAACAAAAACTATTAATGTAGAGGCTCTCACGGCCCGCTGAATTGTCGGTGCGTTTCGTTTGATAATTTCCGTGTACAGCGAGCTTTAATCGAATGAACCGCCGCCCCTACCGCGGTCCTCTCCTGCCCGCGAGCGCATTAAAATTGTTCATCTCGATTATCGCGGTCAACGGCAAAGATTGCGCGTTTGGGCAGCGACACTGCCTTGTAAACAAAACATGATACGGGAAGATAAATTTCATATTGCATTGAACTGAAAGCTCCCTATTCAGTTAACTAACTTATGTAAAGTAAACTGTCCTAAATATAGAAAGTGCAGTGCATGTGGATTGGAATTGCTCACCTTAGAGACCCAACGTAGGTACCTATTTAAAAAATATCCGATATTTTTATGCACTAGTCTACAATACCATTGTAGCGATATAGTATGTACTTACTACATGATTTAAACATGCACTAGGGATATAACTTAAATACTAATTTTAATAAGCGGTTACAGATTATTATTTGATAGATTTGTTGAGGAAATGTCGCTAACGGCTTAAGCTACTATTTGTTTTAGCTCGTTCAAACAAATAAACGTATACGTATGTATGTAGTAGTGGGTATCCATACAAAACCTAAACAAATATACTAACGATTCGATAGTACTGGTGAAATATGTAATAAATGTACCTACTGCTTTTTAAGTGCTTTACAGCTAATCAGCAATAAAACTGGTCTAGATGAGGACATAATTATGTCTTAATCTTTTCAGCGTCGAATAATAACAATATCTAGAAAATGATGAGTTGTAAACATATATATAAACTGGTATTACAAGTAGGTACGTAGTCAACCACTTAGGAATAATTTTCGCATCTGAATCTAAATAACACCTTGAGTTTGAGTACTGATAACAAGTAATATTTTAAGAGGAGGCTTAAGCTACTATTTCTTTTAGCTCGTTCAAACAAATAAACACTCACCTATTAGTATAGAACTTTAGATAAAATAACTTTTACCGGTCTACCCTAATCTCAGGAATTAGAGTTTGCACACAAACCTAAACCTTTTTTTATCATGCTCTACGATACAATAAAACAATTATGGCCAGCCAGGTCGACATCGAAATTAAGCCCTCAGGGTGGTCCGCATCCGTCGTAATAAAACACATGCAAAGTTTTTCTTTGCCGAGCTTCGAGTGGCCGCAGCAAACGGAAGCGAAGCAACAGGCTTGATTAAAACACGTGTTTACAGTACGCACACGAGCCCGAACAAACGCAATAATACGAGCAGCCCGTCGGCGGCGTCGCACCGAGCAATTGCGCATACTACCTACGTGTACTTAACTGTTTAGAGACATTTGATATTCAGGCGTAACATGTCAGCTAAATCGTAGGGGCTGAGTCTTCAATCGACATAAAAAAGAAGCAGTAATTAAGGTATATTCTTCTAAGCTAACACAGCCATTGTTTATGTTTATACTTTGTTTATACATATACTGATTTTTTTGACAATTTTTTTGTCGATTCAGATGATTCTGATTCGTGATTAGGGATTGCAATCCAGCCGGATCCGGTCGGTCGTTAGATCAATCCGGCCGGATACGGATTAATCTTAAAAGGATAACTTAACATTACTTTATCGTTTCAACATGGACCATTCATAAAGTGTAAAAAAGCGTATCAAAAATTTACTTTATTTTACAAACTACAAATTGTTAGAAAGAAGATCCGATGATATTCTCAGTGTTGTAAAAAATATAATCACAAATTAATACCCAAAACAATTAAAATCTTAAAAAATAAACAGTGTGTTTATCATTACCGTAACGTAACTGTTGGTGCTTAGCGTAACTTCTTGGTTAGATTTTGAAGGTAAAGTAGAAATCAATATTATTTTATCAAAACTATAAAATGAAACATATCAATTATTAGCTATTTGAGAATGCTATTAAATTTTATTTTTACATATACTGTACACAGACTATAGAATCTATCTAATAAATAACACAGCAAGACATAATAATCAGAGTAACTATTATTTAGGTATAATATTTCAACTCATTATTTTTTAAACAAATAATTAATTTGGATTAAAATACGATCTAAGGAAACTAATTGTATTATGGTAGAGATTATATTACAATTATAGTAGTAATAAGTATCATGAATATTTTGACGGTACGATTAAAGTGGATTTGATGGCCGTTTGATACTTTGATTTACGTACTGAAGTTGGTCTACAAGAGGTTAAGCCACGTCTATATATATTAATTTTCGAGTATGAAAATTCCTAGTATGAATCCAAGTTATTTTTAGAATGAGATCCGATGATACATTTTAGTCTGATAGATACATTATATGTAGATTGTCTCCTCTCATTTGAAAGGGTTATATATAGTCCACTACGCTAGTCGCTATAGCTGCTATAGGGTTGGCACTTTGGCAGACTTCACAAGCCATCGAGAAAATCTCTTAAGCATCGGGTTTCTTTACGCACATAACTTCCGAAAAGTCGGTGGGACGCGCTTTGTGTTTGAACTTTTCGAGACATTTGACTTTCACTGTCACTGTTCACGCCACTAGGCTATAATATTTTTAGTTATTCTTAAATAGATATTAGTAAAGCTCGCTGTATGTACCAATAGATCACAGGGAGTCGACAGTCAGTCCTAATTAGTCTTTAATTTGGAGGTAAGTATTGGTGTTTTACTCATTAGGTTGGAGTAAACGCTGACCTCAATAAGAGGCAGACTAACAAGGACTACGAATATACATACATATGCAGTTAGTAAGGCTATCCGACAGAAGGTAGAATATCTACCGGATAATTTTTACCTCAATTTTAAGACGATCGATTTATGTTTATATTAGCTCAATAAAAAACGTGTCCTTGTAGTTAGATTACCGCGTAGTGTGCGCCTAATTTTGAATAAGTAAAAATTTGGTGAGCACAATGCAATTATGATTTTGTCATTGTATGTCATACAGGTGTGTGTACCTTTACTATTTTTAAAACCGTAACTCTAATGTTAATAATGGAAAATTTGAACTGTGATTTCGAGATTGTATTTCGATTGACGACAAATACCTACGAACCGTAAATAACACGACGAAATAAGTACGGCGTCGCCTACCATACGAGCCAATATTCCTAGTTCACATCTCAGTCTAGGAGTAACATTATAACTCAGCGCATTTTTACGTCTGTAAATTATAGTTTTACGATCGAAAATCATTTTTATGTTTTCGGAGGAATTTAATATCACGCCAGCTATGCTCGGCACATTCGCTCTTTTATTGACCTGTAATTTTATTGTTTTCTCAATTTTTATTAACTATCAACCACCTACTTAGGTCTGAGTTATAGGAGATCGATAATATTTTACTTCCGTGTATGGGTATCAAAACACCATCAACATATTAAGTACCTATAATAAACTTGAGCTGGAAAAACTAATTGC
Source organism: Craniophora ligustri (assembly GCA_905163465.1). Classification (NCBI taxonomy): domain Eukaryota; kingdom Metazoa; phylum Arthropoda; class Insecta; order Lepidoptera; family Noctuidae; genus Craniophora; species Craniophora ligustri. Next base: position 6,438,917 of record LR990965.1, on the reverse strand, counting down.
CTTATAGATATGAATTTACAAAGAAAACAGTTTTGTACAAGAAAATTACTTATTTATAAACGTTGAATGCACACTCGCATCTTTTATAAAATTCTTCAAAGGAGTTAGTTTTTAAAGCTTAGCGGTTAATTCACTGTTTATGAAAACAAACAGCGCCTTGTTTCTTTACTGGCTGTAAACAAGGAGTTTCACAACTCTGTGTACAATGTTGACCTGTTGCCATAACTATATCATATTTTATTAAATACTTTAAAAAGTATTAATCTTGCAACAACAAGTAATTTTCATTAATGGAGCTGTAATGGCTTAATGATATGAACAGTGGACTTAGAAATCAAAGGGTTCAAACCCAAAGAACACACTGAATTTTCGGGTGAAACGCTGAAGAAAAACTTCGTGAGAAAATTGGCATACCGAAAGATTTTCTCGAAGGCGTGAAGCGTTTCTTTTGTAATGAATTCCAAGGAGAGTAATTGTTAAATGCATATAAATATGTGTGAGTTATAATAATATGCATGTTATATGTATATGACTCGCACTGACTAAAAGGTATCAGATCTCATGTAGATCCAGACTTCTGACTCTACACGCCCTAACTTTTCAAGGCCTGATTTCACAAACTCTACACCTTCGCATAGGCTTATACACCTTAGTCAAAGTATGTGGCTTGGCCATTTCGTTATTACAAGAACTATTGTAGTTAGGACATGACAGAAAGGTAATGAACAGTGAATATTTTTTTCACCCTAAGGACGTAAGGTGAAAAATGTGAATGTAGTGAAATGGCCAAGCCACATATTTTGACTAAGGTGTATATTAAGGTGTATCGGTCTATCTAAGGATCTATACATAATTATAATTATAAGAATGCCATTCTTAAAAAATTAAGTGAGATAAATATACGATTAACAATATTTTTGCATTAGGTCTATTTTTTATGAGAACGTTTTTAAAAAACGTCATGTTACAAATACCGCTAACTTGCTGTTCGCTGTGTTAGTTTATTGATACTTAAAATGTAATGACGTCATTGAGCATCGTGGTTTCATAACGTTCTTGTTCCATGATTGGATTTATTCCTGGCTGGTCCAACTGGGTGATGGAAAAAATATGGAAGTAAATGGTTACCCGGCAACCGTCAACTGGCGGCTGCTTAGCAACACTAACAAAGTCATTAGGCAGTATTTGTTATGTCAAGTCTTGTACAAAGTTTTTAAATTAGTCTCTAAATAAATATTTATTATTTATCATATAATTAAGAAGGTGGCCAAAGAAAAGTGATTTTTTAGCCATGAAGAAAACGGATGTGCATAAATTATTAGGAATTGCTCCGAATCCACAAAATGCAAGAGGAGTGGTTGCGTGCCAGTGTGAATTAGGTCGAGAGAAGCTACTCACAGCCCCACCTTATAAAACTGCACCCACCGGAGATGACAACAAGTCTCGGTACCCAACAGCCCCATGTTCTAGAGACGCAGAACAGTTAATATGCCCCATCAGTCATATACATGTGACCTTCAAATCGCCCCTAAACCCCAACGATGTGTTCAGTAAAGTCTTCCCAGCGACAACGCCTATCAAGTTTGTTAAGCGTAAATTAGCAAAATTACTTAGTGTGTCAAACAGTAACCTTTTACTGACAAAAAATAGAACCGTATTGAAAGATACAAGCCTTTTGTCTCAGCTCAAGGCCGATCCACTCGGCACACTTACTATCGATGTTTTTACCAAGGATTCCGAAGACTTTTCTTTATCCTCGATTCCAAAGGAATCTTATGTCCATGAACTACTGCATGCAGTGCTGCCCAAAAAGAAAGACGTGCCATTTATAGCAATAAAGTTTAGGATTCGCAATCAAAATGCTACATTTACTCGTTCATATCATTCCATAATGAAAATTCACGAGATAAAGAAAAACTTGGGTGATCTATTTCTACAGGATCCTAATAATTTAGTATTTCTAAGAGAAGAACGTCCATTAAAAGATCGCATGGCGCTTATGGACCTAGATTATGACAAATACGGAATAGCTGATGTTGAACTCTTAACAAAAAATAATGCCACGTTGGACTTGGAGAAATTATACAAAGAGATGCCAGTTAATGATGTTTTAAGTGTGACAGTACCATTTGGAGCTACACTGAAGCAAATAAATGTAGAAATATTTTCTGAGTTAATACGAAAGCCTTTCTTAGGAGGATACAAAAACATATACACAGGTACTTATATATTTACATAAGTGGAACGTTTTTATGTACAATAACCAAGGAAGTAATAGATAATTGTAGTCTTAGTAACAGTAAGCAGGTCGTGATGTCAGCAAATAATGGTGGTAGTCATCATTAGCCCGTGACGGAAAAGTGAATCGTGAGGTAATCTGATTTTCTCAAGTCGTGTGGCCTACCAACCAGCACTTGACTAGACTAGTGGACTACATTCTAAAATCTCATTTCATCAGTCAGCCTAGCAGTATGGCAAAAAACGAGTCGATGATGAATAACTAATATCGTATTTTTCCTTTTACAGGCACTATCTATCACCATGCCTACACTCAAACACCACAGAAACCAGAAAAATTGCCACCAGAATTGAAGAACTGTAGAGATACGCAAACGGGTGAAGAAAAAACAAAACTATATGTACGTATGCCTACTTAACACAGTAAACTTGAAGGCGTTCCAAAGATAAATAGATATGAAAGTTTAAATACCTACCTACATAATTATAATGACCTACTACTTCGTTCATATTTCACCGTTTTATTTAACGAAACCCTAAGATATAAAAATGACGAAATAGCTGAGTAGTAACTATGTATGACAGATACGCACTATCAGGATTTAGTAAAAAAACTTAGTCTAGATCTAATTAAGCAGCTGCATGAAGATGTGCTAGAAGAGAACCTACCTATTAATGTTAAAAATAGATTAATATATGAGCTTTCATTCATGATCACATGGCAATCCTCGCAACATTCCAGCCGTCTCACAACTTTATTGGGCTCGGTTTCCAAAATTAACCCGGATGCGGTTGAATATCAGTACTTTACACTAAGCGATTAAATGGGCAGATTGACCATGACCATGCATATCGATTGGTCATTATGTGATATTAACAGGCTGAAATATGTTGTTCTATAAGCAACGAACTCACTAACACGACCTAATTATGTAGGTATATAATTATAATTGTGTCAAGGTTTTGTTGCTATCGAATTTCAGGACACGAACTACAGTCGCGCTACGCAAATGAACAATGTGCACGCATATATTCCAAACGTCACTGACAGAATAGTCGTCCCGAAACCGTATGAGACTTACGATGAGATGATCAAGCGACTGAACCATAATCATTACGCATCAATCATACAGCGCGCCTTCAGGCATCACCAGTTTCGTCAAAAAGTGCACAGATGGTTAAGGGAATGTCTGTAAGTAAATATTTAACGTTCCTACCAATCTATCGCGTTAGTCTGAGTTTATACCGTTTTTACTTGCCAGTCATTTTTGAGACTATGGTGGTTTGAGGTACTTAATAATTGAAATTCCGCAGACCGAATCCGACATTTATTTAAAATTTATTTTAATATTTATCTATATATAAAAGGTTCGTTCGTGTTCGTTATAATTAATTTATATACAGGGAAAGAATAGAAAGAATGAAAGAAGAGGACAGACTGGAACGAGAAGCAATGGAAAGACGTCTACGGCAAGACCTTATTACAAAAACGTTTCCAAAAACGCGTGAAGATTTTGATCAATTATATGCAATGGTAAGTTATATACCAAATTTAACATTGGTCTTCATTAACCTAACTGAATACACATACCAATATTTCTGCTTCTTCTACCCAGGAGAATACTATAATCCTTAACAGTCAAACAATATCAACATCTGTCTAAATGTGGAATTGTTGTCAATATTTAGAATAGGCATAATATTAAAAAACACACTTCAAAGTTCAAACTCGATACCTAGCCTATGTAATATCATAAATATAATTCCTTTCATCCTGATTGGTGTGTTCTACCAATCAGTATGTGTCTCGGGTTCGTTTTCCGAATATGAGTAAGACCTGCGAATAGATTTTCCGAATCTAGGAGATACTTAGTGGAAGTGACAATTTGTGTTTGTAAGCGTGCCGAAGATCTGCTCAAAGTGCTACACATTAATATTGTACGTAGGTATATTTCAATAGTATATGTATGATAAATTTCTGCATAAGCACTTTCAAGCCAAACCAAAACTTAATGTCAAGAATAGGCACAGCATTTGTATCAATTTATATTTCAGTTTATTTAATATTTACCTTCCAGGTGGATCGTTGGAAACACGCTGAAATAGCACGAATATCACGTTTACACGCAAAAGGTCCAAAAATTGCTGAATTTTCATTACTTCTTGACAAAGAAGTAGAGTTACTGCGATGCATTGAAGATTACAGGGTCAAAGTAAAAGAAGATAGTAGAAAGATTCGAGAGAAACGATTTTTAGAAGAAATTTCTAAACCTGTAGCTTGGTATGGTCGTAGTGGTAAACTAATAACGATGGAAACAGTCGAAATCCAAAAAGCCAAAAAACTAAAAGAACTATACAATTCTTTCATCCGAACAGATCTAGATGTTAAAGAGCGCCTAGAGCTTTTGGTCGACATGAAATTTGCCCTGAACGAATTTCGCCATCCTCTAGCCGAAGAAATTATAACTCTTTTGGATCAAGAATGTGATCTGTTGGTGAGACGGTATAATTCTCATCAACTCGAATTCCTCAGACGTCGCGTTGCTGGTAGCGTATTCAGACTAATACAAACGTCTGAACTCAATTCTGATGTAACCAAGTATAAAGACAGAAGAGACTACAGGAAAATGGAGGATAGTAAACTTCACTTCTGTGAATTATGTCATCAGGTGAAACCTTACACGGACTTCCCATTGGACACTAGGATGAGTGGTTGCCTGATTTGCAAGTCGTGCTCGTGGAAAGATGTTAACGAACGTAGCTGGATAGATATGACGCCTTTCAAGTTCATCCTAAGAGCTGTGCAGCGTGACGAGCGTCGGCGTAAATGCTGGGGTTCTTTAGCCTTCGTTCTTCAAGAGAAGGATATTTTCTTCATAGTTGAGAAGCTTTGGCACTCACACTCTGCAATTAGCGAATGTAATGACATCACTGAGCTCAGGCTTTGCAGATGGAATGTTCACGAGGATTGGTCGCCGTGGAATTGTTTCTTGGTAACTGTGCAAGAAATGAAAGCTCATTTGAAACTGGATGATCCTGAAGAAGTTTACGACGAAGAGCTAGTTCAGAAAATTCGCAATAAGCACAAACTAGCGAAAGCCAACTTTGAGCAACTGATGGCTGTGAACAAACGATACACAGAGACCGGAGATTGGCAGAGCATTAGAGCACCCGCTGTTGCCCGTGTAGATGCTGTAGAACGAATTTAATATTTTTAGGATATTTTAGTGACGATTAATTTAATCATGATTTTTATCTGTGTTATTGTCTTTTGTAGTTTTATATTTGCGTCACATAATTCCTCGTTTTTATCAGATATCTCGAGGATCGAAGGGCTCAAATAGTAATATTCCCATTGTAACTATATTTTTCACGAGTTATAAGGGGAAGAAAACATATGCTCGCGTTTTAGTGATATTATTTGTTTGCTGGTTGTTTAGTATAACTACACTGATAAAAATAGTTATGTAGATACCCTATGACTAAACTATATATGTCTTTGTAGATTCACATAAATATATATTAGTATATTATAAATTTGTTGTTTTTTTTGTCACGTCATCAACAAGATTAAAATAAACAACAAATCCGTTTAATGTTACTTTTGAGGAGCCATACTAGTGAAGTGGAGTAGTCAACTCTTCTTCTCACTTGCTTTTTAGAATACTTGAATAAAAAAAGCCAAAACGTTATTTAAATTGTCTTCTTTTAATAATTACACGTAATACTTTATAACATAATTACACATTACATATACAATAATAATTTCTCAATATATCAAACTCTCGTGATAATAGTTTAAAACAACATATTATTCAAAACACAGGTGACAAAAAGATGAAATTTCATAATGAAATGCATTTTAGAGCTACGCTTAGTTCATACATACATAGGTCAATAAATTACGTAAATATAATTTAGGCAATAAGAATCATAGCTGTACAGAAATAAATGAAAAGGAAACCCGCTAGAGTTTTTTTAATATACTACTTTCAGCAGCGTAACAAAATCCAGTGAGTTAATGACTTCGATTACATAATATTATACCCATTTAATTACTCAACTTAAAAAATGTCTTAATAATAAAGTAAAGCTGTCAGAAAATGTCGTCACATGGTAACGAGAAGCAGCGGAACAGTTACAAAATCACAATAATGTGTGAAGTACACGTCTTTGAATATGTCTAAACGGCCTCTTAATTCAATTATATCTTCAGTTAGCCCAGCCCAAAATGCCTCTAATATCAACGTGACAACAAGTAATCGTAAACAAGTAGGAATGAAGTTCTGTTACCGACACAGCTTAATCCAACATTATAATCAAGTGCTTGAAAGAGCCAAATTGTGCAAAATATTATCAACACATTCTTAGAAATACATGGTATGTAAATGACAAATTCATAATTAAAAGTAACGATAATGCTTCATCATCCGTAGAATTTTATCAAAAACTAAACTTACGGGCCCTGTAGTGTATCTGTTACCGGCAATCTGTATAATTCAGGTATTATATACAATACCTAGGCAATGTATAGAATACCTGAGGCGTTCAGTCAATGTATGAAATATTGTGAATTATTTATTACCCATTACATACTTTACCTAGGTAATGTATACAATAGGGTATTTTACTAAATTTTGAAAAGTATTCCAAATGAAGCCTAATAATAACACATAGCCGTGATAATAATACATCACACATTTTTATTTTATTTATTTTCCTCCGATAAATGCTTAAAAAGACTTTTATTACGACAAGTTATGATTTTGAATGTTCGCGCAAAAACGGTAGCCATGTTGTGACGTCACTCCGATGATAACATTAGAGGAGTGAGTACTCTGTCACAATATGGCGGCTACCGTACATTAACGTAATTAATACCTACTAGCTGCTCATTCGGTGTTGTATAGAATACCTAGGCGATGTATAAAATAAATAATATTTCGCACATTACCTGCACGTTTTAGGTATTCTATACATTGCCAATGTATTGTATAGAATACCGGATTATACAGATTGCTGGTGACATATCGCATACATTAATGTTTATTAACATATTCGAATTTTCAACTTTAAAGAACATCTAATATGCGATACTAGATAAAATTAAGTAATTTACGTGCCTTATTATTAGCCCTACATTTCAATCATAAAAATAAAATTTTGCCTAATGGGCATCAGTCGAGTTGTGAACATGGGAGTCTTTCGCAAATAAGTTACATGGTAAGGAAATAATTAACATGATGTCTAGTCCTACGACTGATTAAAAATCCAACAATATAAATTGTTCTATAATTTTATATCTAAGCATGTCATTCTCTCATTAGCGAGCAACTATCGAAGTGAGTGTTTGTACATTTTGCACTATCTCGTGAGACAGCATTCTGTATGCGCGACGTACTGTGTGCGGTGACGTCACACGGTCCCCGCCGTCGCTATCACGCAGTACGGGTCGACATATCCAGACATCATTAACTACTTTAAATTTACTCAACAGAGACCGAACTATTGGTACTAGCTAAAATTTATTTACAATAACGATTGTGCCTCAATAGAACAATAATCTAATATTTGTAACTCTCTCGGAGCGGTATAATACAAAAAAGTGCAGACACAATATTCACATAAAAGAATACATATCTATTATACACTTACTCGACTATTTTTGCACTTTATATTGCCAGTTCAGTGGCTTAAACTCGGAATATCTCAATTTAATTAAGACTTCATAACCCATATCTATGTCGTCAACATAACTATCACCTTAACAGTCTGTGATTTATATTTACAATATCATAGAGAAGGAAGAAATATCGATACAAAGAGAAGAGGTTCTTATATTAGCCGCATGCAAACAAACGTCCACCACCTATATCATTGTTTTCACTTTTATACATGGCATAACTTTATACTATTACTAATGGGTGTTCACAATATACAAGGATTACTTAGGTGTTTTGGTTCGTATTTACATGTCTTATATGACAAGAATGAACTCAAGACTCAGAATTACTAACGCTTAGTAGATATATGTTAAGACACATATGCATGCACTAACAGAACCACATGTGATTCCCATCCGTCGGCAAATAGGAAATTCACGTCGAAATCAACGCTTCTCATCACTATCCAATACCCTACATAAACTCTATCAGCCAACAGAACAATAATAAATCTCCGTTTCATTTTAAAACACTCCCGCTACCCCTAAACAACCTGCTTAGATTGCTGAAACTTATGATTACGTCTGTAGGTTAAATAATACGACCCCAAAGTTCATCAGTTAAAGCTAGGTACAGACCAGGCCAATGAATGACATCCAATGGGTTCGCTAGAGTTTGGAAACCCAGGCGTACATTCTCAGAAAATTTCTGGCAGAAAAATCCTTTTGACGGCGATATGTACGCAGAGCTTCCCGGTGATGACTTTCGAGTTATTTTCAGATTACGTAAGCTTGGGTTTAGCCCGATCTAAAACAATCTAGCGAACGCCGACGAAACTTCGGAAGGCCATGGGGAGAGGCACGGCACCGGTAACCGCAAATTCTTTGGCCTAGGCTATACAACACGTGACGCACAGTAGCGTCGCATCTCAGTGGTAGTTATCGAGCTCCATAGACGACGACATGCGGTCGGAGCCGGAGCTGTTATAGTTCATGCTGTAGTTGAGGTTGCTCAGCGACATGTCCTGCGGCACGTCGGCAGGCGCCGCCGCGTCGGCCGGTTCCGACGCCTCCTTGTCGCTCGCCTCCATAAATTCGATGATCCGCTGAGTCGCCTTCACGTGAGCTACAATAGCAGCTTCGGCCTGCAATATAAATAATAATAATAAATATATCCGGATATCATGACACAGCGCCATCTATGCGCTCAATGTTCGAGGCTTGTGTTACGGACACGAGTTGGTTGATACGTTCATGATATGTTCATGATCATCACACAAACATTTACCACAACTGGGATTCCAATCCAGGATCCTTAACATCGGGTGCTCGTCGCCAATGAGATAGGCTTAGATCAATCACGGGTACGATAATGATTACAGACATGCCAACAGTAAAAGTGGCTCTTAATTCAGATAATGTATGAATAGAGGAGACAATTTCGTAGATTTTTTCAAAATATAACATACATACATCACGCCTGTCGACCCGAAAGGTATAGGCAGAGGTGTACTAATGTACACCCACATTTCGCCGGTATTTGTTAGGTCCTATGAAATAGGGGTGAGCCTATCGACATCAATCGGGCACGAATCCAAACTGCGAGCTGCTACTGAGCATTCCATAGAAAAGCCCAGTAACACTGCTCGACCTGGGAATCGAACCCAGGTCTTCTTGCTCGGCCGTCGCACTCTGCGATCACTAAACCAACGAGGCAGTCTTGTAGTTTTCAAAATATGATTTTGTATATTTGATGTATGCGGGTACTTACGCTGGCGGTGAGCGAGAGGAAGGTGTAGTACTTCTTGAGCGTGGGCAGCAGCGGCTGGTAGAGCGGCACGCGCTCGCGCACGGCGGCGGCGTGGTGCGGCGCCGCGCCGGCCGCGTGGCCCAGCAGCAGCGCCATGTACGCGCCCACCATGCTGTGCTCCATGTGCGCGCCCGCACGCGCCAGCACTGCTCCAGCCGACGGAACCACTCATCAATTACAGTGTATCGAACAACACGCAACAAATACTTTTGTCACTATTAGAGACTCGCACCAAAAAGGTCGTGAGATATGTCTTAAACGCCACTAAAGGCTATCATTCGTTACATCATTATCATAATTAGCAATCAGTTTTAGACATATTTCATCTGTAACTGAGATGAGCAGAATAATAAATATTGAGTACATTTTTTAGATTTGTTTCCACTGAGCTTTTTTAGTGTAATACACAATACCAGGCGTAACGCGATTATTAATAAGCATTAAGTGTGGTTTACTTAACTTTGCAATCATTATTACGAAACAAAAAAAAAAAAAAACCATACTGCAATTTAATTATTTCGTGGATACCATCTCCTAATATGTATCCAAAAAATCGTGCATATTCTTAAAGCCCGTTATAAATTCATTATTTAAATTAATTATTACTTACACTTCGCAACAGTTTCATCTATATCGTCTTGAGATTGCTTCTTTTTATCATTAGTATCATCTGGTTCCTTTTCGCCGTCTAGGAGAGCGTCAGTATTTTCCTCAGCCCGCCTGTCAAAACAAATCATTACTAGTCAGTAAAATTATTTTAGTATTGTATTCATAACATTGCTTTCCCTAAAATATTTTATTTCTGCCATTATCCTCACGTTTCAGACACTACACACTTTAGACTGTGTACAATTATTTAAATATTTGCATTTATCTGCCAAAACTAAAAGTTTTCCTACAATATTAGTATAAACACGTCTCACATACTCATAATCTTGGTAATCCTGATACCAAACTCTAATTCAAATAATAGCAAAGTAAATTAAACGCGAAGGTGTGAAAAAAATTTTCACACCTTCGCGTTTAACTATATGTCAACTTAACATAAAGTCAGTTGATGGTTTGCCATCCAAGAAAAATGTTAATCCCGCGGAACAAAGATGATATTACCATGTCGACCATTAACTAAAATCCTCATCGATATCACCATCGATATTTCCGTCTTTATTTCATTTCTTCAACAATTATTATACACATAAAAGAAACAATAGAATAAGATGTCTTGAATTAAATCTATTCCATCACATTCGTAACAGTGAAATTTTTTGAAGAAAAGAAAAATAAGAGAATAATATAAATAAACAAAAATAGGAGACTAAAAAATCAAATAAAAGATAAATACTAGAAAAACTTACAATCGAGTTACATACACAGACATATACACATATGAATAAATACTTGAATAATTATATAATAATAACATACATAACATTATGAATAAGAACAATTACATTTAGGATCGTTATTGAACTCCCATTTTTAACAACAGCTGCTTATTTAAATAATAATAATAGCTTACCTAGCTAGCTCTTCTCGCTTATAGAACAGATCTACAATAAGATCCAGTGCTCCAACACTCCTAGATATGACAGCTTCTTCGCTATCAACACGAATGCGCACACTCAGCAGCCTCTGCGTGTTTGGTTCGTTGTTCTGGACTAAGTTTATTAACAGCAACAGGACCTGGGTAACAAGTATTTTATAAAATATAATGATCTCTGAGATTGGTAACACTAAAGATGCAGTAATTTTCCATATTTTGTAACACGATGATAAAAGGATTAAATTATGATTAGCGATCATAAGTATAAACTTACTATGGGGTACTTAGTGGCAGTGGTAGCATAGGTAAATAAAGGAAATAAATACTTACACAAACACTAAATTCAAAGTTTCTGTTATCAGGAATAAAGTTTCCTTGGTTATTGAGTATGATGAGACAGGTCTCCATAACAGACTGCTGCTCTCCTATCACCTGTGCTCCCAGAGAAACTGTAGAAGATATAAACATAATATTACACATAACTTCATCTTTATGTATAGATACAAAATTGATACTAATACTATAAATCTGAAAGTTTATTGTCTGTCTGTAACTGCCTCTTCACGCTTTACTCGCTAAACCGATTTATATGAAACGCGAGGAAACGATAAATTCTTAAAAGATGAGAGTAACAAATAAATGGAGATTGATGACAAATAAAATTGGATAGTTAGGCAGAGGTGTGTTAATGTATGTATCCACATTTCGCCGGTATGTTATGTCCCGTGGGGAGACTTGCTATCAACCAAACTGGTGTGAATCCAAACTTCGAGCTGTTACTGAGAATTTTATAGAAATAACCGATAACGCTTTCCTCGACTCAGGAATCGGACAAAACACCTCTTGCTCAGCGGTCGCACTTACGATCAATAGACCAACGAGGCAGTAATAGACAATATTTATATAACCTACATGCAGTATCTTTGGATTTGATTGTTTATGAATGTTACAAGTTCATTGTCAATAGAAAAAGTTCATATACTGTGAATGTGTGTGGCAAATCTGAACTTGAAATTTTGACAGATGATTTATTTTATGACGAAAACATCCACCTAGAACGGAAGTTTAGAAACTCGACACTTTAAGAGGTAAAATGACTTGTACGGAAATCCGTTATTTTCAAGTTAGATGTAAAAAGTAGAGTTAGAGGGAGTTTAAGTTACAGGGAAAGCTCAAATACATATTTTTGATTGGAAAAAGAAAACTATTTCAGGATTTTAAAAAGTATTTAAAAAGTCTCTGCTATTTGGAGACTTGCCCATACAAGACTGTACTAAGCAAATTTTATTAAAGGTTAAGAAAGTTTGTTACTAAAGTGAAAGACAATACCGGCCATCTACTTTATTAATAATAGCAGCATAACCATATTCTGTGTTTCTGACGTTGAACCACTTTGACTATAACGTAATCACGATTATTGTATTGCTGTTGGTCGCCTTTACTAGGCCCTGCAATTATTATGACTATTAAAATTGTCACACGGTCGTGAAATGTTGATTTATGTAATAATGTAATTAAAGAAAAATACGATATTGTTAATGATTTTGAGACTTGAAAACCTAAAGGAAACAAAAAAAAACGCAGGTGATTGTCTTTACAACAAAAAACAAAATCATCTAAACATCACATTAACCAAACAAATGTGGCTACATACTTAATAATCAATTATTTTAAACGAATATTTGTAATTCAATCTCTTAAAATAAGAAACAAATGGCACGATGTTAACGTTTTGCGCCAATACAAAACTGTGTGGCTGTGACAGTGTTTTGAAGTGTTTGAAGTTGATTTAAATAAATATGATTAAATTCCTAAATAAGCCGTGGCGTGTCAAGAATACCGAGTACTTTGTCATTATTCATACAAATATTTAAATTATTACATAAAATTTGCTTAGAACAACGTAGTAGAGAAATGGCCATGATAAAATGATACTGACCGGTGGTGCCGAAGTTGTGCGACAGGTTGAGCAGCACCTTGAGCGCGGGCAGCGCGGCGTCCAGCAGCGGCGCGCGCAGGGCGGCGTGCTCCCGCGCCGCGCCGCACCACGCGCGCAGCACGCCGCTCACGCCGCGCGCCGCGCCGCCGCCGCCGCCGCCGCCGCCCCCACCGCCCCCGCCGCACAGGTACACCTGGTTGTCCTCGTTCGCCTGCGTCACCTGCACCGCGCAACAACCGGTCAAACTGCTTCCGAACTACTACTGCGACATGTGTATTACCAAATACCGTATACATAGTATTATACATACATATTTCGATAATACCTTAGTGTTACTTATCATTTGCTCAGGAAAACGTCATGAGGAAACTGCACGCTGGAGATTTTCTCGAAAGCATGTGAAATCCTAATCCCTCTTCTACGAGAGAAGACTCGTGCCCAGCAGTGGGAAAATAATTGGGTTGAGATCTCCTCACCCATGGTATCAAATGTACCACTCTAAATTAACCGACAATTCCTAAGCAGCAACACAGGTAAAAAAATACGAAATACACGAGAGTAAGTGAGATAGCATCGGCATTACCAATTCCGGGGAGCACAATTAATGTATTCTCAAAAAGTTTTTTACATCCAGCTTATTAATATTTGTTTATGTTAGACCATCTTCTGACATAATTAATATGCGACTTAAAGTATGTTATAGTGTATAATATTGTTTTACCCAAAAACATAATAAATTCTTAGCAGGATTATAATGTAATAATCATTGACCCTATGGAATAAAAATATTCTACCAAATAATATGTTTTTTACAAAATACACCTATATATTTTTCATTGCATGAAAAAAAATGAACTCACATTTTCTAAAACCCTTAGACATCTATCTGCCTTCCTTAACACTTCTACATCAGCGCTGGTCCAAGTTTCGATAGGTGAGTCAAGCTTAGCTGCGCAGTCCTGAATCGTGCGTACGATGTGGTCCACGCCACCCAAAACACGAAGTTCTTCTTTGAACCACTCGCCGGCACGCTTTGACGTCAAAGAAAGTAGAGTCTCCATGGCCAAGTGTCCCACCTGGAATTAAATATTTAATTACATTTTTGGTTATATGTGAAAATAAAAAACAATTTATGAATAGTGGGCTAAATCTGCATCTAAATCACTTGGAGTGCTCTGTAATTTATAGATGCATACAGCAATTAATCAATTTTACGTAAAACAAATTAGAATACTCACTGTGATATTTTCCAAATCCAAATGCTGTGCTTTTCCTTGGCTCTTTATCTCGGCACAAAGCTCTCGAACCCTCTCTTGGGTCTTAGTTAATTGAGCTGATGTCAAGCCGCAATCGTCGAGCGCATTTCTGTAATAAAATATGTACACTTCCTTTATGTTCAACCATTCATTATAGAATACAACTGATTAACTCCACCAACACATTCTTAAATAAACTGTTTAGTCAGGAATAACTTACTTGTGTGAAGCATCAGATTCAAGTAAATTGAGCATGAGCTCCAGTGATTCGCGATCCAGATCCATGTTGAGACGATCTTGGGACAATACGAACATCACCGTTGCCGTACACAGACCCAAGCTCTGAAATGAAAATTTATGTTATTTTTCTTCTCTCAAATAAAATTGTTATTGTTTTGCAGTATGCCACCCAATGAATGGTTATTTTAAATAATGTGTCTATTCTTTATTAACCAACACAGTTTTGATAGTTTGTCACGTACGTAAAATCTCTTAGAATATTATATTATTATAAAACATTACATAAGTTTTTGTTCTTCCCTAGGATGAAATCTATCTTTTTTTTTTTTTTTTTAAGTGCGGAAATATCCTTTACGGTCCTTCCCGCCGCCTGGGGAGGCGACGGGGTGTGTCGGACTCCGCCCAATGTGAGCGTTTACCGACTAAAAAACCGCACCCGTCAACGCCACCAACCCGATTGCCGGGGCCATGGGATTCGCAAAAGCATGCTCCACAACCCCGGCGGGCTTCGGTCCAGCTCTTATCGCTGGACCCCGGCTAGGAGCGAGGCATCGCTCGCCTCGCATCCTTCACGCAGGCGCGCGTGTGACGAACACGCGCGCCGCCTACTTGGGGCCATTTTCAGGTCGGGCGGCGGACTACCCTAGTCGCGCCCACCCGCTGGCCACAGCTCATGGAGGCCGGAGGTCTGTTTGCGCCCTCCGGCGCCCGGTGCGTCTACTGCGGATTGGGAGAGAGGTTGTGATTTCTCTCTCCCTTTCCGCCGCCTCTTTCGCGCGCATTATTTGCTCGCAGTAAGAGGCGGCGGCATCCCACGCGCTCTCGCTCCCGACCATGGATAGAATCATAGCCGGAAGCGAGAGGTCACCGCCGACTGCCGCTACGAGTTCACGGCGCTGCTCTGCCCAGGCTGGGCAAGCCTGGAGCGTGTGCTGCGCCGTGTCCTCAGGGCAGCCCACACAGTGGTGACATCCGGGCGATGGCTCCCGGCCTATGCGACACAGGTACTTGCCGAAGCACCCATGCCCAGACAAGACCTGCGTCAGCCGGAAGCTGAGGGCGCCGTGGCGCCTCACAAGCCACTCCTCCATGACAGGCCTTACCGCCACTATCGTGGCGTGCCCATGAAATCTGTCTCCTAGGTGAATTTTATGAAAATTTTGGCAGTGGTTTAAGGTGTGAAGAGTTAAAAGATAAAATTAAAACTTAATGAAAAATTCATAACTCTCAAAGTCAAATATTTTATTTCAAGCACCAATATTACCTGTGCTTATGAAAAAAGTGTTTTAAATTAATCTTCATGGTTACTTACTCCCATATTTTTTATTTATTTATAATGTTTAAGGTACTCAAAATCATGTTTTAATATTGTTTGTTTAAAAATGCTGCCAAGACGCCATGTTATGTCATCTGAAAGCGCGTGACGTTTTGTTTCGTGGAAAAGATTCTTTATATATTGTTATGGAATGAGAATGTCATTACTAAAAATAAATGTTAGGGGTAGTCCACCAACCCCTATAATGTGGCAAAACAATGTTTGCTGGGTCAGCTAGTTCTTTATATAATCATTAAACAGTATATTTAATTTATATAAGTACATTTTAACCTGATTATTGTCCGATCCCCTATTGTCACAACTAGTTGCATGGTTCCAAAAAGTAGGTCTAATTGTGAAGAGCTCGGAGAGAAAATCAATTCCTCAATGTAAATGATGTCTTTTGTAGATAAAACTACTGTATGGCCACCCATATAGCAATACTAGCAATTATAGCAAATGAAAGAGATAAGCTCAATGTATGCAGTGATTTATTGATGGAGGAGGATTGTTCTATTAATATTCACAATGACACAGTCAGACTGTGCATAAACATCTGATTCACCAAACAAAATAATCTTAAGAACATGAAAGTTAGGTACCTATTAAAATAACTTTAGTGCAACCTGTTATGTATTATTGCGTTAAGAGTTTGAGTTTCGTAATATGTAATGATTATGCAACTAAGTCATATTTTGTAAGATATATACAATATACTGCAACTGCAAAATATAAAAGCTTTGTTTTGGTCGCCTGAAAAACCCAAAACTGCATAGGGTACATAAGATAGTGTGTAGTTCATAAAGTTTTATGGCTGTCCGTGCCAAGTTGGGATGAGTAAAGTAATCCATATTTCCTCTTATAGTACAATAAACAAACCAACACTATGCAACATGGTTCTTGATTGCGCATAAGATTTCCCTGGACTGACATTTGATTATAATTCCTTATATTCTCCGTCTTATATTATATAAGAAAAGTTAATACCTTAAGTCGCTCTTACCTGGTCATTTGTAGCGTCGTGTAGCGCGCTAAAGAACTTCTGCACAGTGCCGTGCGCCCTCAAGTGCATGCGGAACGCAGGCGCGGTACATTTGCTCGCCAACGTAATCGCAGACAAACAGCGCGTCGATATTGGGTTGTTATTCTGCATATTAAAATAAAAGCATTAGAATCGAAATTTCTGAAAAAGGGACTATACAAGGAGTATTATTAAGTTTTCACTTTCGAAATACATCATCATCAAACTGTTTTTAAAGTAGTCAACAAAAAATAAGACAGTTATTGTATTGAATGTCATTCAAGTATTATGTAAGCAATTTTTTTACAATTATTAGCATTAAGCAAACTTAACCAATCTCAATAATAAGCAATATGTAATACTTGAATGGCCCCTTATATACATAATTATATATACCTGTAAAGCATCTAGAAGATAATCCACATCATCATTAAATTCTTGGAACTCTCCAATTTCCTGAATTTGATGTGCTTTCTTCACATTTCTAACCACTGTGTAATACTGTAAAAAATTATAAAAAAGTTAGGTATAGTGATAACCTTTATATAGGTTATTAGATTTAGTTTTTTTTTAATTGAGCATTATTACCTCTTTAGCCTCTTTAGAGCATTTCACACTGGTGTAAGGTTTTACAGCTTCAATAGGATCGTCCACAATAGGATCTGGGGCTCTGTACCGTGTCACTCTAGTCAGTTCTTCAGATACCTGAGCTACCGGATTTCTTACTTCTGCATTATCAACAGGCTCAGGCCTTGGAGTCTCATTTCCTTTCTGGAAATAGATAAATACACATAGCTGTATGAACTTAACAACAAACTCTAAGTACCTAGGTTTATTACGCAAAGTATTATTTACACAACAAAAAATTACTTTCTATTCTCAGTATCAAGGCTTTACTTAGAAAAAAAAACATAAAATTGGTTATTTAATTAGTTAAGGATTTGATCTATTTATAATGTGTCTGACATTAGAATTATTTGTTGCATGACAGGATATTTCAATTTTGCAAATATATAAAATAACATTTTGAAAGGAAAATAACTATGTAGGTATATTGAAGTAAACTGAAACCCAATGCTGAATATTCTTGAATAATTAATAAACAAATATCTCAAACGAAAGATAGTAACACAAAGAACTTACATCATTGGCCCATTCATGTCTATACAGGTGCCGTCTCTTGCGTGCTGGTAGAGGGGATGGATTGTCATTCACAAGTGATTTACTCTTGAATATTGATCCTTTCTTTTTAGTAATAACTAATTTAACACTAGGCTTGTCTTCATTCTGTATGTGGTCTTCAGTATCACACATACCTCTGGGTGACTTAAACACATCTTCCTGATGTTTCTGGACTTCCTCTTCAGAGTTTTCATTAGGACAACTGTTGTAAGCTGAATCTGAGGAGTGTGCCTGAGAATAAATTGGAGTGTTATTTGTATTAAATGCTTGAGCAATAGCCTCGTTTGTTTCCTCTTCTGGTGCAATTTCTTCATTAGCTGTACTCTGTTCAACAGTGTTATCTTCCTGAGGCATATCTAAATCATGATCAGGACTTGAATTTTTATTTTGCTTATGTTTATGCTTTCGATGAAGCTTAACCTTGTGGGTATCCACACTTTTACCACTGTCACTTCCACCAGACAAAATGTCAATTAAGTCATTTTTCTCTATAGGAGTTTCATTCTTCTCAATTAATTGTTCATGTTCAGGTGTGGTAACTGTAGAAGCTATATCAGCTAGAGTCTCATGCTTTCTTCTAGTCTTTCTACCTTCTTTTTTAATGTCACTCACAGTTTTGGTTCCATGTTTATTAGTAAAAGAGCCAGTAGTAAGCACATCCAAATAATCATCATTTTCACTATAGTTAATATTGGGTCTGTTTCTTCGGGATCTTCCTGTTGAGCTCTCTGGAGGTTTTGGTTCTGGAGGAAGTTCATTAGGTTGAACTTCTAATCTTGGGGATTTCATAACTGAACCTGAATCTAATTTAGCTAGCTGAGACTCAATATCATCACCAGGTAACACTTTATTCTTAGATTCCTTTTCATTTTCTGGTATTGGAGATGCAAGGGTTTTGTAAAGATCATATGCATCTGTTCCAGGTTGTGGTGAACTCATTTTCTTTAGTGGCTCGTCATCTGAATTTTTATGATGACGCTTATGAGCTTTATGATCCTTTTTATCTTTCTTTTTCTCCTTTTTGTTTTCTTGGGTAAGGCCAGCACATTTAATTGTAATTTTGAGACCTTCATGCTTTGGAGAACAAATAGTTTCCATAGATGGACTCTTTTTGTGGTCAGATCCAACATCTGAATGAGTGTCCATAGATGAATGTCTATCAGAACTAGGAGATGTGAAACCTTCATTAGAATCTGTACTGACAATTCTTGATGTTCCTTTAGATATTCTAAGAACTATAGGAGGTGGCTTACGATCCTCATTTGCCTCCTTACTAGTTGATGGGCTTGTAACATCTGCTTTCGCAACAGATGGACTAGACACTAGTGGACTGGCTTTGGGGGATGGTACTTTAGGTGATGCTACTTTATGTTGTGATGATTCATACCGGGTAAACTCTGGAATAGGACTATTACTACCATCTTCAGCATAATTGATTACTTTATCACGATTGCGAACCAAGTAACGTTTGTTTGGTGGTTGAGTATTTTCAGCTGGTGCATCTTCTTTTTTAGAAGCCTTAGTAGCCACTGCATTCTTCTTGGATTTAGATTTTTCTGAGTTGCGTCGAGGTAATTCAGGAGAAGATGAATCTCGTGTATAAGCTCTACTTCTCTTAGTTGGCTTCTTTTCTTTACTATGTGAAGGATGTTCTGGTGATAATGGTGCAGCAGGTACTGGAGGAGCATATGTTATTTGTGGAACTGGTGGGTAAACCTCTGCATTGCGAGATTTAAAAAATTTCTTGGGCTTTGGTGGTGGCTGCTCAGTTTCGACTGCTGGAACTGTCAGTGGACTATTTTGATCTTGTACAGGCTTTTTAAGAATATTGTTTGCATATGCTGGAATTTAGAGAAATGAGTTATGGATTACAAATATAAGATCAAAATACAAACAACACCAATAAAACCTTCATAAAGAAGTAAACAGTCACGATGGAATGCAATATTTGATTGGATCAAACTTATAACTCAGAATGACCTTTCACTAGTTACTTGCTACCAATAATATCTTATGAGAATCTTGTTTAGGGAAACAAATTGTATCAGTAACTTAAATATATACATGACTTCAAGGTTGTTTATAAATGACAAATGTGTCAGTGAACATGCTTACCGTAAGGTGCGCTTCTAATCGAAGTGAAGCTAGTGATTCCCCATTTGCCCACAGTGCCCGCAGAACGAGCTGCTGTAGGGCAGTTACTGTTTTCTCTAAAGAGAGCACTATCCAGCGGCACGGCCACGCTACCGCCACGGCCTCTGCCCCAGCGCGACATGCTGATAATTTCATCAAAACCGATGACACTTGCACCGACTTCGTCTAATCAATCTAGGCAAATGTCAAAACGAGAAACACATGCCGTATCTAAACACGGGTTGTATGATAAAAACACTTTCAAAATTTACGATTAACACTCTTTGAACCTTCAGTACGCTTTCTCCAAATGAAATGAAAACACAACCCATAAAGATAACACACCCGCCATTTTTACGGGAGCTAAGTACTTTTCCCTGAGATGCACTCAAATTGATAACCAATCGTCGAATAGTTTAACACATTTCTATAATTTCCATTCTAATTATCCGATTCTCTTTGAACTTTTGAGGTAGATCTTTAATGTTGATTATAAGATGAATAAATGACAAATAGAACACAAACTGCGATGTTGTCATCTCATAACATAAAAGACGCCATATTGGCTAAACACAAGAAGTGATTACAACAACCAATAAAAGCGAAGGAAAATGAGCGGCTAACCATAGACATTTGTATTCTATATTAATATCAGAGACCAAAATATTGTCAATGGCAAGTGTTTTAGAAATAAAAATTATTATGAATAAGTTTCCAGAATAGAAGACGTAATTAGATATTTGAAGAGTAAGTTAAGTTTAATTTGAAGAACGAGATCGATGAAAATGTTATTTCTTTTAGCCACAGATGTAACGCAACGTTTAGATACTCGTGCGATCATCGACGAACTATTTTTCTGTAGTCATTCATTGCAAGTAGGTTTTTTAATCATGATTAAAGTATTATATGCGAAGAATCAGTCAATCTGACTTGAAAGCTAAACTCTAGTTTGTTACCAAATCTAAATGACTTGGACGGATCCCATAAATATAATATGTACCCTGGCTTTATAACCATCCAAAGTTAGACGTTTCGATCTTATCATTTCTGTAAGCTTGAATTATAGAACTATTGAATTCTAAGTGTAGCTATTGACCTACATAAATCTAGTAAAAAAAAACTGACGTTTTTGTCTGGTGTACCAGTGAAATAGTACATATGTATCAAAAAAGAATATGATGAGACTGTAACACTGAAACCGGTCAAGTGCGAGTCAGACTCGCGCACGAAGGGTGCCGTACCATTTACCGGCTACCCTCTCGTTATTAACCCATCGTAGCGCGAGGGCAACATTTCTTATATGTGTTCATGATGACCTTACGGGTATCATAACATTTTTTATACGTCTAACACACCAAAGGATACGTCAGGGAAATGCTTTAAACCGAGCATGTTTTTGGTATTTTAGCAATCCCCTTAATTAAAGCGAGCGAAGCCGCGGGCAAAAGCTAGTATATTATAAATTCAAATATTTTTATTTCCAGTAGACCTGTATTACAGGTGCTTTTTAAATATCAACAATAGTTGCACGGTTCCAAAAAGTAGGTCTTAAGGAGAAGAACCGACAAAAAATCCATAGATCATTTACAAATAGGTAAATGAAATAAATAAATATTTCCGGACATTATTACACAGCGCCATCTAGGTCCGTGGTAAGCAACGAGGCTTGTGTTACGGATATTAGATGTTTGATATAATATACTACATATTATATACTTTTTTGTAAATATATAGGTACATATTATACATAGATACATCCATGACTCGAACACAAATGTTGATGCTCATCACAAAAACATTTGTCCCTACCGGGATTCGAATCAGGCAGCGTTAACTACCGCTGGACTAATTGTGTCATCAAATTTTTTTACTAGGCTAATGTGGGCAACTCAGAACTGGTCTTAAACCGACGCAACGACCCTGCAATATTTTTGTATGACATTAAAACGTAAAGTAGAATCAATTGAAATTAGGCTGACCTAACTTTTTGTTACTAAAAATATAAATGATAAAAATAATTGTGATATTAGGTAGGTACAGTCGCGCTCATAAGTGCAGTAGCACCTCTAAGATCGTATTTGCTTGCACAGTAACTGCGTGTAGGTACACATACATGTGTGAGTGATTGCTACCTATACAAACATTTACATTTACGTCAAATAGTATAACTAAGAGAAGGTGATAGTGTGTGAGGTCAATACGAGACAAAGACACCAATATACTTGTTTTCTTCATGTTAGTGTTAGCAGCGAGCGAATTAATTATTCCATTTTATTTCAAATCTACCTTCATACTTTTTACATTTTATGTTGATCTTTGCTAAAGTTTAACAAATAATATTCTACTTAAGAATCATATTTTATTTATAAATGAAATACAAAAAGTGATTAGTAGGATTAAAGATTCGAACCGTCTACTACTACTAATAATTATTAACTTCTTGCTAGAACCACTCGGCCACCGGTCGCTGTCGTAGTTATAACGAAATTATCGATAATATTCCTACGGAAGAACAATTTATATGTATGCGTGTGAATTTTCTTAAAAGAAAAAGGTCACAAGTAGTGCTAGTGTTGACGCTATAGTTGCGTAGGATTGCTACTGCACTTATGAGCTCGATAGTACATAATGTTATGTGAGATCCATGTAATACCAAGTCGGTTAAACTACACAATCTGTTTTAATATAACTAATATGTAGTAATTATGAGATAGGTACATAAATTAACCGACTTGGTATCACATGCATGCACGACTTCTTTTTTACAAGTATGTTTTTGATGGCATCTCATTTCTTTTGTAGATAGTCCTACTTTTTCTTCTTTCCGCCCACTCTTCATAAAGCCCTCTCTCTGTCAGCTTTTCTTATTTTTGTGGATAGTGCTCCTATTTTTCTGTTCCAGTACTACTTCTTGAATTTCAGCTTGCTAGAGTTTTTCTCAAAGCCCGCTCCCTGCCTCTATGAAAATTTCTCGAAAGCTTTGGTTTTTTTTTATTATGTGAAATTGTTATTTCTCATCTATCCAATAGACATAAAAATATAATATACTAGCTTTTGCCCGCGACCTCGTCTGCGTAAAATTAGCATAAGGCTTTTTTTTTGTATTGAAAGCGTGGGTATTGCTGGCGTCGGTATTGATGGCGTCGGCAAAATGGCGTTGGTATTTGATGGTATTTGTGGCGTCGGTATTGATGACGTCGGTATTTGCGGCGTCGGTATTGAAAGCGTTGATTTTGTTGGCGACCGTATTGATGGCGTCTATATTGATGGCGTCGGTATTGTTGGCGTCGGTATTGTTGGCGCAGGTATTGATGCGTCGGTATTGTTGGCATCGGTATTGTTGGCATCGGTATTGATTGCGTCGGTATTGATAGTCTGTTTTGATGGCATCGATGTTGGTGGCGTCGGTATTGGTTACGTCGGTATTTGCGGCGTCGGTATTGAAAGCGTTGATTTTGTTGGCGTCCGTATTGATGGCGTCTATATCGATGGCGTCGGTATTTGTGGCGTCGGTATTGATGACGTCGGTATTTGCGGCGTCGGTATCGTAAGCGTTGATTTTGTTGGCGTCCGTATTGATGGCGTCTATATTGATGGCGTCGGTATTGTTGGCGTCGGTATTGATCACGTCGGTATTGTTGGCGCAGGTATTGATGCGTCGGTATTGTTGGCGTCGGTATTGATTGCGTCGGTATTGATAGTCTGTTTTGATAGCATCGATGTTGGTGGCGTCGGTATTGGTTACGTCGGTATTTGCGGCGTCGGTATTGAAAGCGTTGATTTTGTTGGCATCCGTATTGATGGCGTCTATATCGATGGCGTCGGTATTTGTGGCGTCGATATTGATGACGTCGGTATTTGCGGCGTCGGTATCGTAAGCGTTGATTTTGTGTGCGTCCGTATTGATGGCGTCTATATTGATGGCGTCGGTATTGTTGGCGTCGGTATTGATCGCGTTGGTATTGTTGGCGCAGGTATTGATGCGTCGGTATTGTTGGCGTCGGTATTGATTGCGTCGGTATTGATAGTCTGTTTTGGTGGCATCGATGTTGGTGGCGTCGGTATTGGTTACGTCGGTAATAGCAGCGTCGGTATTTGTGGCGTCGGTATTGTTGGCGTCGTTATAGATGGCGTCTGTATTGGTGGCGGCGGTATTGCTGGCGTCGGTATTGGTGGCTTTGGTATTTAAGGCGTCGGTATTGTAAGCGTTGATTTTGTTGGCGTCAGTATTGATGGCGTCGGTATTGGTTGTGTAGTAATTTTTGGCGTCGGTATTAATATTCGGTTGTGGCATCTGTATTGGGTGCGTCGGTATTGGTGGCGTTGGTATTGTTGGCGTCAGTATTGTTGGCGTCGGCAAAATGGCGTCGGTAACGTTGGCGTCGGTATTGGTGGTGTCGATATTGGTGGTGTCGATATTGGTGGTGTCGGTATTGGTGGCGTCGGTATTGTTGGGGTCTGTATTCTTGGGGTCGGGATTGATGGCATTGGTATTGGTTATTTTTATAGATATTTTTGGCGTCGGTATTGATAGTCGGTTGTGATTGCGTCGGATCCAACTGGGCTGGATAGCGTTCGGAAAGCTACGCCAATTCTTTTCGTCCCAATTAGCGCAGTGTCTCAAGACGAAAGTCTCTGACCAGTGTGTTGCCAGTAATGGGTTACGGCACCGAGACGTGTGCCGTATGTGTGATAGCTCACAGTCACTCAGGGAGCGATAGAGAAGGCTATATTAGAAGTTTCACTACGTGATCGTATCAGAAATGAGGAGTTCCGTAGAAAAATCCGGGTTACTTTCACTTATATTACTCGAAGAACTGATGGCTCGAAGGTTTTGGAAAGGCGACTGCGAACAGGAAGTCGCAGCGTGTATAGGCCCCCGGTAAGGTGTTGACGACGACCTGGTAAAGATCGCCGGAATCCGCTGGATGCGGGTGGCGCAGGACCGGTCGTCGTGGAATTCCTTGAGGGAGGCTTATGTCCAGCAGTGGACATAAGCGTCATTTAGTTAAAATGATGATGATGATTGAACATAATCATATCTAGGTACCTTTCTACACCTATTATTCTATATGATTCAGTCACTGCAAATTTAACTTTGTAATCCTATATAAATATGAGATGTCGATCTTTAGTGCGTCGCCGTGCGATATTGACCCAGGAGCCGGGTACTGTGCACTGAATGGGTAGTCATTATTTTGGAACCTGTGAGGCGTCTGTAAGGCAAAACAGCCGACGGAATGTGTAAAATAACTGTGTATGTGTAAAATGACTCCCAGTATTGGGGAGTTATTTGGATATCGCCTATAATATACGCAAAAATCAGCTTGGAGAATTTACGTTTAAGTCATGTTTTTATGGGTACTTTGATTTCCTGAAACCTCAAAATTGACCCACTAAGCGAGATAGCTGGTAGGCATCCATTCTTAGTACATAGTAGCACATACTAGCACTACTCAATCGTCCACATTTCCTTCGTAAGAAAATACGTGACGTCTGGCGGCCCTGGAATCTTACTCTATTACCTATACCGACCTTACCATATCCTTTGTTTTATAATTAAGTAACGTTATCTCTATTTTTAACCGACTTCAAAAAGGAGGAGGTTCTTAATTCGTCGGAATCTTTTTTTTTTTTTTTTTATGTATGTTGACGAATTACTTCAAAACGACTGGACCGATTTGCAACATTTTTTTTTTGTTCAAAAGAGTAGACTTCACAGATGGTCCCATTGTAACCACATCACGATCTGATGATGGGATCCCAGGGAAATCGAGGGCAACCCTCATATTTTATAGGCAATTATCACGTTTTGAATATATTTACTAAAATTGTTCCAGTATTTGTGTCTGATAATCATCATTTGAGGTTGATGAGCTGATGATGGAAGGTAGAACTCCTCAACAATTAAGATTTAAAAGAAAATTCTTTTAGTTATAAGCATTTATTACATTTACATGTATTCTCCAAAGCTGTTCAAGTATTTGCATCTGAAAATCAACATTTCATGTAATGATCTGATGATGGAAGGTACAACTCCTCAACGGTTAGGAGTTGAAGGAAAAATCTTTCATAATTATAAGTATATATGGATCGATAGTTGTATTCTTTCAGGCTATTAGATTGACCTGATATGAAAAGTTTAATATATATATATACAACACTAAAAAGAAAAAAATAAATTAACTTTTAAAAAAAAAGCAAAACCAACTTCAAAAACTAAAAAGCAAAAAATAACTTCATACAGTTGTACCTTTTTTTTAGTTTTAAAGGTATGAAGTCGGTGCCGATGATGTGGTGGTTGTAACCACCCCGCTCAAGGTCACTCGCGAAGAGTGTACTTAGGTACTATTACGTTTGGCTTGGCACCGACTACATACCTTTAAAACTAAAAAAAAGGTACAACTGTATGAAGTTATTTTTTGCTTTTTAGTTTTTGAAGTTGGTTTTGCTTTTTTTTTAAAAGTTAATTCATATTGTATTAATTTGTTTTGTTTTCATGTTGAGGCCGCAAACTTTTCAATCCACCTACGTATACCTATAGATACGTAACTTCGCAAAATCAGTAGTGCGAGCCTAGGAATTTTAATTCGAGACCTTGACTTTACACGACCTGTCCACTGGTCACACTACTAGACTATAATATCTCCACGGAACTAAATACTTTCCATCAAGAGTATCGGAATCGAATCGGGATCCAATGGAAAATGTTCCGTCATCGATCACTTCTTTTTATATAGGATACTCAGAGCATCCGATAAAAGGTGTAAGAAGTCTATAGTGTGTAGGAACAGTTACTTCGATACACAGCTACTTTAATACATTTACTAGTTGGATGGATATGTCGGTAAATGACGCGTCAACTCACGATCGACGGAGATGTTTTTTCTAAGTGGTAAGTATGAATTAGTAAAATAGAAAATAAATGATCAACGAAAACATGTAACCTATAAATAAATTTACCGGACACACATTACACAGCAGTAGGTAAGTTGATGAAACAACGTGAAGCAACGGTTGATATAAGTACCTATACTCAAATCGCGTTAGATTGGCAATACAAATTATTGAACCCTCCCTACCATGTTACTCGTGTTTGCGGAAGCGACACACTGGGTAAATATTCAAAGTTTACCAAATCCACAAGTTCCAGTGCGTAATAAATTTAAACTTATGTTTTAAACCCATTTAATATATATATGTTATGTATACCTACGATTTTCAGTTAATACTTTAATATTTTTTAATTTTTGTTATATGAAACGTATATATTTTTAATGTAAATAACACCAAAACTCATTACAGGGACCTGTTCCATTGTTAGACTTCATATATTTTTTAGTATTTTAGTAAATTTAGCGCAAATATCGTAAGTTTGGCGAATGTGTCAAATAACTTAATTGTCATTTGTTACTTGTTAATAACTACGTTTTACAGTTTTATGATTAAATTTGGAACAATATGTTTTTAAAGTTTTGTAACGATGCAAAATTCATCACCAGGACCATAAAGTGTTCTCGATTTTACGCGACAAACAAACGTTTGATAATGCCGCCATGTAGCGAGCGGCAGCCCCCCGTTCTTCAGTCGACCGGCAAACGTAACAGTGGAAGGACGTACGCAAGATTTCGCGCCATAAATTTGATCGATGTGAGTAATTACAGTGTTTAGTCCATTTTGTGTTTCATTACAAGTCCACTTGTACATCTTGATAAGTAAATAAACTTGGTATATTGTTGATATATCAATTAATTAAGTTCTGTGTCAATTTCATTTTTGAATGTGTAGATGGTATATTGTTTATAGAAAATTGTATAAGAACCTAAAAGTGCATATTTCTCATTACCGTGTCCTTCATTACCGTCGTTTACCGTAACCTTTTGAGGTTACGGTAATGATCGAAAAATTACGGTAATGAATCAACTTCTATTTAATACTTTTTTAAATAAATTATTCTTAAGGAGGTTAAGATAAAGCTATTAATATTGTTGCTTAATAAATGTTTAGTATTTCAGATAAACATGGCACGCCCTAAGAAGACGAAAGAGGAAATTTTAGCGAGAAGAAGACTAGCTAAGCGGAAACGCTACGCTGCTTTAAAAAATAATGAAGAATTATATAATATTGAAAAAGAAAAAGAAAGAGCAAGGTACTTAAAAAGAAAATCAGAACAAAAAATTGTTAGTATCAAAGATATAACACCACGTGCTCAAAGAGAAAGACGTAAAAGGTGGAGAGCTAACAGCAAGAAATATATACATAAAAAAAAATTAGAAAAAGAAATTGAAAATGTTGAACTTCTGGACATCGAAAAATCACAAGACGAGCCTCTTGATGGAAATGATCCACTTGAATCAGTTCCATCAAATTCTGTAAAAGAAACTGGGACCAACCAAACGGATGAAACTTTCAAGTTGAGAGCAAAAATAAGACATGTGCGTTATCAAAGAGATAGGGATATGAAAAAAATAAAAAATGAGCTTTGCAACATAAAAAAAGAAAACAAAAAATTGAAGAGACTTTTAAACATATATAAAAAAAAGATAATAAACAATACAATGAATATAAGGAATAGTGAAAAACTACCAACAAGAAAAATAGGCCAAAGAAAGGTCCAAAATCATTTTAACAAACAAAAAGAAAAACATGTTGTAAAAAAAATTGAGTGCTTTTTTAATGAAGACGAGAACACAAGAGTAGTGCCTGGCAAAAAGGAATATATTACGAGAAAGAAAAACAGGAAACAAAAAAGGTACTTAAATGATACCCTTATCAATTTGTACAAAAAGTTCTGCCTTGAAAATCTAGATATATCTGTGTCTTACACTTTCTTCTGTAAATTAAGGCCATTTTGGGTGTTATTTCCCAAACCAAACAGAAACACATGCGAATGTATTTATCATTGCAATTCAGACTTACTAATAAAGGCTCTGAATATGGCAGAAATCATAAATATAAAAACGAATCATGATCTTTTAAACATCCTTTGTTGTGATAGATATAATGAGGCATGCTTAGATCGCAAATGTTCTAAATGTCAACATAAAATAATAGAGTATTTAGGATTTAGCAACGATATAAACATCAAATATTTTGAATGGCGTAAGACTCGTAACACCTACGAGCAGGATGGAAAAGTAAGACATAACATTCTTTGGACTAAAACTGAAAATTATGCACCACCTTTAGATGTTATTCATAAATTTGAAAAGAATATTACAACATTTTTGCCACATTGCGCTACTGTTGTTGTGCAAAATAAAACTCTAAAAGAACTTAAAACTAATCTTCAGATAAACGAAGCTGTGGTACATTTGGATTTTAGCGAAAACTACGCTCTTAAACATCACACGGAGATTCAGTCTTTTCATTTTGGCGGCAGCAGAAAAGAAGTGTCTATTCACACTGTTGTAATATATGTTAAAGACTCCGAAACGTCCCAGTTAAAAACTCACTCTGTTTGCACCTTATCTGACAATTTGAAACACACAGCTGTTGCTATTTGGGCACACTTGGGCCCGATTTTGAGTCAAATTTCTGAAATATCCCCTTTTATTGATACCCTACACTTTTATAGTGATAGCCCCAGTAGTCAATACAGAAACCGAAACATGTTTTATATTTTGACTCAATTGGAAAAACAATTTGTAGCACTCCGTAAGTTAACTTGGAATTACATGGAAGTGGGTCACGGAAAAGGTGCTCCAGATGGCCTAGGAGCGGTAGTCAAAAGGACCGCCGATAGAATTGTCAACACGGGAACAGACGTCGGAACATTTTCCAAATTTGTTGAAATTGCAAGAGCAAATCTGCCAAATATTAAAATTATGGAGATCACAAATGCAGACATAGACGAAAAGCAAGCCATGATGCCCAATAAAGTTCCATCTTTTAAAGGAACTATGATCGTTCATCAGGTCATTTGGAGGTGTGGCTCTGAAAGAGATCATTTAGAGATGCGTAGCCGAAGCTGTTTCAGTTGTCTTGAGGAAGTGTGTCAACATTACAATATCGGTATTCACAGCCTCAAAAAAGTTATTTCCCAATTTTGCGATCACACATATTGTGCTGAATTTGAGGAATTTACTGGCTTCGGTAAATTCGAGGACTACCTAGACACTGATTTAGAAAAGAGACAAAATAAAGAAAATATTCATGACAATCAACAACAAAATAAAAGTAAATATAAAGGAAAAGGAGTAGGAAAAAAGACTGGCAAAAATAATGAGTAAAAGACTTTTTTGGTTCGTGAGTTGAGTCTTTTGTTTATACGGAAATATAAAAATAAAAACAAAAAAATATATAAAAAAACAACAATTTATATTTAAAAATATATACAAAATTAACACTTAAAAATAAAAAACGTAAAAATACTTCATCACGTAGATACGTCTAAAATCATTCAAATAAAAAATTAAATCAATAATTCATTAATAAAAAATAATCAATAACAAATAAATAATTCATTTTGTTGATTTTTTAATACTTACATTTTTTGGCATCAGTCGTACTCATTAAGAAAGTCTGATTTCTATTCTCTTACTCTAAAGGCTGAATATTACCAAAATAAATAAATAAATATTTTTTAAGAAGAATTTAATTATTATTTGTTATTTAGTTACTACTGATTTTTTATATTACTTGTGTATTGTGTACCCTGAATATCAAATTCGGACTCGTTTTTAAGATATTTGAAGGCTGATTTTTACCAAAACCAAAATTATGGAAGAACTATTAATTATTTTGTTATGACGATTTTTAATAACACAATAAATGATAATCTACAACATCTTTTTTTATTTTTTATTTCACATCATTTTGTATCATTACCTTGCCTCCATATTTCATCACCGTATACCCAAAAATTCATTACCGAGGGTGGGGTTCATTACCGTAGCTTGTCACATATTTCAAACGACAATAACTCTTTCAATGTTTAATGTATACGCGTGCCTTTCACTTATTCAATAAATAAAATAATGCCAAATATCATAAAGCTACCAAATTTAAAAAAATATTAAATTAAAATTTTTGTACCAAAATTGCGCAAATAATGTCGAAACTGAAGAAACACCCACCTAACATTGTTCTACGTATCGACCAAATTTACTGTCGCTCGCTATATCGTGGTAGGCGGGGATAAACGACACGTTCGTCGTCAAGGTCGTCGCAGGGAGGCTAAACCTAATTGCTTTTTCGAACTTATTTGTTTTTTATTTCATGATGTTAACATACATATTTTGTAAAAGAGAAATACTAACAGGGTAGAAAATAGGTATGTGTGTATTTCTAATAACCGTTAAATACTATTACTATACTACTATATCTACTAGGTAGATAGATATTAACGTAACAAGTTTTACACGTAGTTGCTGGCACGTAACTTGGCAAGGTTTTGACGGAGTAAGAGTAAGTTTGTGTATGTACCTTTAGTGCTAAATTGCTAATTGCTCAAATAACGCGAATATTTGGACAAACACGCCAAGTGACTACAACTAAAATAATAAACATAACTATATATACTACAGTACTTGAAACTGTTTAGTATATTATTTGCTAATGATTTTAGCATATTAATTGACTTAATAGTTTAAACATTTTAGCCGACAATAGGTATAGTAGCTGTACTAATAAGCTATACAATACAATATATAGGTATATATAAATAAATAAAAATCGTATAAAGTAGGTTCTCTTTCCCGTATTATAAATAAATATAATAAAATCGGTCCGGCATCATAAATGTGTCGTTAGGTTGCGCACTCCTGACAAAAAAATGCCGCGTCGCCCCACTCATTTCGAATGGGCTACGTTCCATTTTTTATTTTACATGCACACAAATATATTATATTCTTGAGCTGAGCCAAACTTGTTTTACAATTATTGATTATGGTTTTTAATACATTCAATTGATTATTATTACGTTGAGAGCATTTTTTAAACACTACGATCATTTTTATTTGGGAAATATTGACGTAAAGATTTATAATAGTCATGTATCAATAATGAAACAGTAATTAGTTGTTGCACGGCGATGTATTATGAAACGCTTGCGATATGACCTTCAGCAAAGTTAGTATGGGGGGCGATACGCAAACGATAATTATCGTTTTCAATTGCGACTTTTGGTACAGGTCGGGGTCATTATCCTGTATTGCCAATCTAACGCGATTTGAGTATAATACATACATGGATAATTAATTAATTTATTTTTGGGAATACAAATTTATTATATCTACTAAGAAATGTCCATGATTTAGTAACAAATGATCAAAGACAGGCTTTGCTAATCATGCAAACATTTTTGATCCTACCGGGTTTCAAATATACCTATACCGAAAAGGCCGAAAACTATTGCAGGTACCATAAATACCTAATGGTCATAATGTACAACATTTCTAAATATACAACCACCTATCTACTGAATGTGTCGATATACATATTTATTTATTTCGTCGCATAAACGTGGGTTGCCATCTTTTAGCGGGGCTCATGAAATTGGCAGGGTTGTAAAAATAGCGTTACGCTATTCGTCGGGCCATAATAAAACTGGAAGGTCCCAACGACCCTCGCTTTATCCCCACACGACCACTTTAATAGTTTTTCATTACTCAAGTAGACGCCCATAAAAAAAGAATAAAGTTTGGGAGGAAAATTGCATGACTTGCATAATGCTCTGTGCCTACGGTGCGTCTTGACATCGTAAATTTTATACCAAACAAAATTGGATTTGGAGATTGTTTGTCCGGAATTATTTATGGCTATAACAATACAGCCCCTGCAATAAATAATTGAACCATAAGCATAGATGTTAAGATACCAAGAAATGTACCTATAGGTGGGCAAAACATAACTATGTGTGTGCGCTAATATTAGTCAGACCGCTGTCATTGACAGCATCCTAGAATGTAAGAAAATTGTTAAGTCAGAATTTCAAAATAATTCATGTAATGAATTTTTTAATTTGTTTAAACAATTTACCTTTGCTATTTTTTAATTGAGGCGTCCCGAAATTGCTGGGTAGGTTATGTATATATGGAATATATGGTTGGGTAGGTGCAGTCTCGTACCGACTAAAAACCTCACTTGCTTATCCGTGACATTTTTATGGGGAATGGTATACGTCGTGAAAACGCATTAATTTACCTTAAGAAGATTCGTTCTTTAAGATTGGAAGATAATATATCTCTATCGATATATATTCTACATACAATATATATTATACTAATATTTAAAGTTTGTACCTATGGATGTTTGTTACTCTCTCACGCAAAAACCGCTCAACAGATTTACATGAAATTTTTCATAATAAACTCCTTAACTGGATTAACACATAGGCTTTTTATGTTTATATATTATGTGCCCCATGCGGGCAAAGTGGGAGGCAGCTAGTAGACAATAAATGCTCGATAAGCGATGAAACAACGATCACCAAACAAAGTAATTTGTATGTCCGCCTGTCTTGAATTTCAATTTTAGATTGAAATTCAAGACAGGCGGACATACAAACCGAAATATGGTGGATATAGAGGTGGTTACTAATTATTCACAAATTATTCTTACCTATTGTTTCTCTTATAAATCCAATGTGCTAACATAAAAAAAAAATTTAGGTTTAATTTAGACAAGCTGATATGCCTCTCACTTTGGCGGCGTATTAAAAAATACATCTTTCATGTGCACACGTCATATTTTAAATGCTATCGAATCAGCAGTCAATATAGCGCCTTATATTTTTATTTTTGTCAACAAAATCGCTGATGACAATTTGTTAAAAAAACCGACTTCAAAAAAGGTATGAAGACGGTGCCAAGCCAAATGTAAAGGTAGGTATGTACCCATCGCGCGTGATCTTGAGCGGGGTGGCTTCAAACTAGGCACCGGCACCGACTTGAAACCTTTTAAACTAATAAAAAGAAGTTAAAACTGTATTAAGTTATTTTTTACTTTTTAGTTTTGAAGTCGGTTTTTTTAAACGCAGTTTTTTATTAAATTTTTTAGTGTCTGTAATAAGTTCGTTGTATAGGTAGGTCTCGTTGGTCTAGTGGTCGTACAGTACGACTGCCGAGCAAGAGGTCCTGGGTTCGACTCCCAGGTCGAGCAGTGTTATTGGGTTTTTCTG
This sequence comes from Craniophora ligustri, assembly GCA_905163465.1. Classification (NCBI taxonomy): domain Eukaryota; kingdom Metazoa; phylum Arthropoda; class Insecta; order Lepidoptera; family Noctuidae; genus Craniophora; species Craniophora ligustri. Next base: position 6,404,456 of record LR990965.1, on the reverse strand, counting down.
TTAAATTCTCAGTAGCAGCTCGGAGTTTGGATTCGTGCCCGGTTAATGGCAATAGGCTCGCTCCCTATTACATGGGACCTAAAACATACCGGCGAAACGTGGGTGTACATTAGTACACCTCTGAACCTTTCGGGCACGACAGGCGTGATGGTATGAAAGAGGTTGAACAATAAACGCGTCATCTGCGTAGAAAATTTGAGGGATTCTCTCGATTTCCCAAGGATCACTCATCAGATCCTCACCATTTTTATGGGACCACAGGGAAAGCATCAGCTTTCATATAAAAAAAGAATTTTCAAAATCGGTTCACCAAGTCCACAGGTATGAGGTAACAAACATAAAAAAAAATACAGTCGACTTGATAACCTCCTCCTTTTGGAAGTCGGTTAAAAAACGTTGAATCAATGACAAAACTATATTCTATCTGCTGTTTTTGATTTTGAAATTATTCGTATTTGGTTATCAAGCGGAACCTAATCTCAGATAAATAACATAACATATCATCACGCCTGTCGTTTCTGTAGGTTTAGGCAGAGCTGTACTAATGTACCTAAACCCAGTATTACTGCTGAGAATTTCATAGAAAAACCCAATCACACTGCTTACCTAAGACCACTAAACCAACGAGGTAGGAATCTGAAATATTGACTTCGAAAAAATTAATCTATATATTTCTACCCGGCTCTTTGCAACTAGCTTCGACAATTCCGAAAAACATGCAATATTTTTTGGTTTAAATTAAATTAAACATTTGTTTGTTCAAATCTACGGACAATTTCGGACATAGTTTTTGTCGCCTATGCAAAATACGCCCTATGTCATGGAGGTGCGAAATGACCGCTATTTCTTTATGCCCACTACCTATTGCCCTAATTGTTTTACTCTTTGAAAATACCAGCTGAACAAAATAATAAGACAGAATAAAGAGAACGTCACCACAGAAAAGAACTGTAACATACCTACACAGTATGAGCAGGTGATGATTGAAAATTGCAAGACATACAATGGAACTTTGCGCGCTTGCTTATAGCCGGAGAGGTGGTGATGGTGAACCATCTGACTAACCAGTTTCCCACAAACCTAGATTATTTGTTTAATGATGATTTATTATCTGTTAATCATGATAGTTCCGGCAAGCGTTTCGCGGTAGCGCCGACATCCCCAAAATGTTTGAAAATGTAAATAAAATCTTTGTTTAACCTGCTGTCACAAGGCGTAATTTACATTATATTAAAGTGTAAAAAAAAATTGCAAGTGAGTGCCAGAACATACCTACCAAAGTTGTCATCGGTATAGTAATTCATAACCTGCACCCACAAATCTCAAATTTTCAAAGAAAATTCTTTCAGTTAGGTATTTAAAACCGCGAAAGGTCTGCCAGAACGGTAGGTACTGTCATGATTAACAGATAATAAATCATCATTAAAAAATAATCTAGGTTTGTGGGAAACTGGTTAGTCAGATGGTTCACCACCTCTTAGGCTATCACGGTGTCACGTTCAACATTATATGTATGACATCGTCACAGGTGAATAAAAGTGGTTAGTATGTTGAATATGTATAATACGTTAGGTATTTTCCAAAGAAAATCATTAACATCATTCGTGATCATGATCACACGTTCAATTGCATACCTATATATAAAACCCAGATTTATTGGCATCAATATTTTAATATGACGTAACATGTTCCATTGTCACTACAGAACCAAACAAACATGATTTACGGTATCGTAAATCTTAAATTAGCAGTTTACGCGTCTTTTACGATGCACAGCGTAAACCAGAACTAATCAGTTCACTAGATTGATGTTTTCCCATCACAGCGATATCTCTTGTAATTTTTATATTTATGTTTGTATATACTATGTAGAAATTTATGAAATTCTATGGTACAAGGGATTGGGGGTGCCTTTGATGGGAAGGGCGTCGTTAAAATTGAAGTACCGAAATGCATTATCTGACAAAGAAAATTGCATGAAACATAAAGCCAGATGTGACCCAAAGTAATTGGATCTTACCCTTGTTTTGGAATTAACGACATACGTACCTACGGAGGTACGGAGGCAGTAGGTACATAGGTAACTAACAATCTACTTGCCTAACTATACTAAAAACCTATTGTTAGCTTGAACACTTTACATCACAAAGTATGTATTTTTAGAAATATAGGTACCTACGCAGATACGTTATATGGTTTTAATATTTATTAAAATTTACGAGTCAGTCATAATGTCTAAAATTGAAGAAAAATTAAAACGAATACCTACAGGCATAATGGTGGTAGGTATACGGTACTACGGTCACCAGCTTTTTCAAACTCAGATATATATTGAAAATGTTACCTACAGATAGGCATAGTAATAGGAATTTATGTACTAATATTATGTACTATTATTTGTTTATAAATGGACGTAAAGAAATGTCGCAGTCAACTAGCTGAATCAGCCTTGCAACTAAACAGCCTAGCCTCTTTATTTTTGAATGATAGGCCTAGTGATAGGTATATAGCCATGGCCGTAGCGAGTACGGGCAGGGAGGGACAGCTGCCCCCGTTTTTTTTAAGTGCGGAAAAATCCTTTACGGAGGACCGTCCTATCGCCTGGGTAGGCGACGGGGTGTGTCGGACTCCGCTTGAGTGACTAAAAAACCACACCCGTCAACGCCACCAACCCTATTGCCGGGGCATTGGGATTCGCAAAAGCATGCACCACAACCCCAGCGGGGCAGCTGCCCCCCTAGAAGAGCGGTTTGTATTTTGACCCAGCGAACCAAAGCGAGCGTGAGGCGGTAGCGGCGGCCAGATCCGATATTTTTTAACAATAATTAACGTTAAGTTAATCTGAAATGAACAGGCTATCCAAGTCCAAGTCATTTGCCCAACTGTTTGATCAAATACGATTTGAAAATATGAATCAGATACCTTTCTAGTTACTTACGCTTATAAAACCATGAAACATAAGAATAAAATGTGCTGCATTAAGTCCTATTAGATGCGCACTTTTTATGGTGCCTATAAATAATTGAAGTAGACGGTAGCGGACGGGACACGTCTGTCATAAAAATAAAAAGGCCATATAAACGGCCACGATAAAAAGCGGGCCCGCAATAAATGCTATATAAGGAATTTCTTCTTATTTACTCCCATATCTTTTGTACCTATAAGAATTCGGGATCCAAAGTCTAAGGAAGGCGTCTGTCAGTATTTTTTCTATAATAATTTTATACCTATAGATAAATACTTATACCGAAAACTATTAAAAATTTGTTTTATTTTTACCTAGAATATGTAGGTCTGTTAAATACATGACTTATTTTCTTTGGGTTGAGTTAGGAATACTCATAGGGCGAATAAAGAATAATAAAATCAAAATATTGCTACCGGATGAGTAAGGAATAAAAATCGGTTGAGTTAAGTATTAAAAACGTGTGGGATGAGACGTCATAGGATGAATACGGCACAACCCGACTAAGAAACTGCTGAGAATCAGGTCGTCATTTATAATAGGTCTTTACCTATGAAATTGCCGTTCTGCAGTACTGGCCATTTCAAATCAAAATAATTTTTGTTTGGCTAAGAATTCTAATTTTAAATTAATTTTATTTTAAAAACATGTAATTCTTTTTCCAAAAGTAGTCATTTGTTTATTGATTAGTGTTACATTTTCATCGCATTTCAATCATTTCGTCATCATAGATACGTTAAAAATTCGAGTAATTATGGAATATGAGTACCGTCGTGGCAACAACGCGGCACAAGCGGCACGCAACATCAACGACGTTTACGGAGCTAACACTACAAACCAACGCACCACCTGTTATTGGTTTGCTCGCTTCCGTTCTGGGAATTTCGACCTGAAAAATGAACCTCGCGGTCGTCCGAAGACTTTGGTCGACAATGACGAATTAAAGGCGATTGTGGAAGCCGATGATACACAGTCGACGGCTGAATTAGCAGCAGCTTTCGACGTTAGCGTCAAACAATATTGGTCTATTTGCGTCAAATTGGCAAGGTAAAAAAGCTTGACAAATGGGTGCCCCACGAACTCAATGATCGCCAGCGCGAAGTACACGTCGAAACGTGCCATGCACTGCTCAACAGACACACAAATGAAGGAATTTTGAACCGCATTGTTACCTGCGATGAAAAATGGATTCTGTTTGATAACCGCAAGCGCTCAGCAAGTTGGTTGGATCCTGGTTCAGCACCTAAACAATGCCCTAAACGAAATCTTACCCCTAGATAAGTAATGGTCACTGTTCGGTGGTCTAGCGCCGGTGTGATTCATCAAAGCTTCTTACCAAACGGGGTGAGCAATAGTGAGCATTACTGCAGATGTGTACTGTGAGCAACTGAACACAATGATGGAGAAGCTGGCACATCTCCAACCAGCATTGGTCAATCGCTCGTCTCCGCTGCTTCTGCACGATAACGCGCGACCTCATACTGCACAGCAGACGGTATCCTAGTTGCAAGAACTGGGGTTGGAAGTTCTCCGTCATCCGCCCTACTCACCAGACCTTGCGCCTACAGACTAATAATTTTTCCAGAATTTGGATAACTTCTTGGCGGGAAAAAAATTCAATACCCGAGTGGCAGTACAAAATGTCTTTGAAGAATTTGTTGCCTCCCATCCAGCTAATTTCTTTAAGAAGGGTATCAATAAACTGCCACTGCGTTGGCAAAGATGCATTCATTGCATGGGTGATTACTTCGATTAATACTAATAAAAATACATGGATAAATTCCTTTAAATTTTTTGTCGTGTGCCAAAAAACGTGCGTCGCGCGTCCACGTGCAATTTAACGAAAAACAGCAGTTTCATACGAAGTTTGCACCCCCGTTTTACCTCGTTAGGGAGTATATTTTCAAAAATCCATTCTTAGTGGTCCCCTAGTTTATAAAAGGAACCCTTAAGAAAAATTTCAAGTTTCTAACCCTTATAGTTTAGTTTACCCTTTCCCCATGGCGATCCTGGGGAGACCTATATCCAGCTGTGGACGAAAAACCTAACGAGTATCATACTCGTTTAGGTTTTGTCGTCCGGATGTTGGCCTCCTCTTTAAAGATTTACAGGTTGGAATTTTGTAATGCCACCTGAACGGTACTTCCCGTCCCCTCTTAATACTTTAGATAGAACATTATACTAAAAAAAAAATTCCTTTATTTTTGAAAAGAAAGAAAACTGCATTCAAACATTTTTAAAATTTCGCTTGCCGCACACGGTAAACGAACCGACTAAAATCTGTAAAAGTTGCACCCTGTACTTTTATTGCATCGATCGTTAGGGTCAATAAGGATGAAATCTCTTTGACAAACTTCATAAATTAAATGAAAGGAAAACAATTAAATCTTAAATTATTAATTCAATGGGTTAAACCACTTTTACTCAAAGCTCCATTTGTGTAGGTACGTATGTTATTAATTAATTATTATCATTGACGTCATTTATCCATTGAAATGACGAATTACTATTTAGATAAGACGATTGCAATTTGCACGTGTTTGTAATGCAGACTCCTTTCTTAGATGCGACATAACTGCGTGTGTGACGTAGTTTAAATATGGAATGTTACATTTAAAAATAGATTTTCATCTGTTATTCACATTTGATTGTTTTTACAAATCATTTCATATTTGTTTTTTGATCAATTTATTGCAATAAGCATAGTTATTTACATCGGAATGTACCTACACGATAATATATTGTTCATTCGTAGCAACAAATACCTAACATAATTCATATCGTCATAAATGACGATCATTATTATTGATTGCCGCGCACCAGAATGAAAGTTATGATTGCTTTGATGCCAGGATTTTAAAGGAAAAATATATTTGGACAATTATGGAAAAAACTAAAATTAATGAATTTTGATGAATTCTCATATAACAAAGTATGTGAATAAGTTTATATACATGATGCTATGATAACCTGCATATACCTAAATAATAAGGTATGCTACGAAGTAGCTACGCTTATAATATTATAATTAGGTAGGTACATCCTACTAGAAGCTCGCTGTATGAGGCGATGTGCGTAGAACGCGGCTACGGCAGAGCGCGTAGCACATAAAGTTAATCATCATCAACCCATTATTGTCCCACTGCTGGGCACGGGTCTCCTCTCATTTAAGAGATTAGGCTATAGTCCACCAGATTTAAAGTTGTATGGAAATTATTTTTTAATTAGTTTCGCTATTTTTTAATCACCTTACTATAAGAGAGAAATAAGGCTATACATATCTCTTGTACTTAGGTACCCACTGTAACTTGGTATCTTTGTAATTATTATTATAACGAGAAATATAGGTACCTACTTAACATTGTATAATGTCATCATAGAGACTAAAATAGACAATAATGCTGATATAAAGGCTTAGGGGCATGGACCTCAAGGACACCTCAGTTTGGCATAAAGGTTCCAGACATAAATGTTCGATAGGCACGTTGTGCCGTGTGTGATAGTAAATAGGTATGAACGAAATAATTTAAAAGAAGTTATTTATCCGTTAGCAACTATAAGTAGGTATTTGTTGTAAGTTTAATAACTAATAAGCAATGCAGATAATAATGACGGAATGTTGAGTAGAGATGTAGATCAAACGGGGATCGGCAAGCTTCTACTGGACGTGCAAGAGAAATATTTTTTTTATGAACTGCTCCTACCGATGTTTGACTGTGGACTGTAGTAGACTGACTAACTTATTTATAATCTTTGTACTGTACTTGACAAGCTTGGTACTGTGCCTAGCTGCCTATTATAAACGTGTTAAGTACATATATATTTGTCTTACATAGGTAATCGTTAAAAGAATTGTTCTAAAAAATCCTAAATATATTAAGGTACTTACCATCCATCCAGGCAGCTTCATGGAGCTGGATGGATGGATGCATTCTTTAGGAGCAGATCCAGATCCAGATATCTGTCACACTAAAGTATTCACATACCTACCTATAAGACCTGTTTTACCGCCACCTGATTAGTTACGGTTATTTTCTCTGAGACGTAAATTCATAAGGTTTTTAATTTTGGAATTTGTCTGCTTAAAATGATCGAAACATTTGAAAATATTATGAAGTCTAAAATCGTGAAAATAATCAGTAGGTACCTACCTAGTCCACTGTTAAAATTCAAATGAGCCAATGTAAAGCTTTCGTTTGGTTCAACGTAGCCATACTTATTCGTATTATGAAAGAGCAAACCCTCACACGCTTCGATCGTTAATTTCTCTCAAAATGTGCTCAGTCGGGAACACACGTCGTGTTCCCGCCTTTACAGCGATGGCGGCTACGATACACGCATCTGATTCGCTCGCAGACCCGCGCTTTCTACGCACATGCGCTTATGAAAGCTCCATACAATATGGCCGACAGACATGCATTTCTTATTTGTGTTAAATAACAGTGCACCGTGAAAGTTGACATGGCGATATCTCATTGATAGGTATATTATGTAGTAATTGGTTGAGTTAGTTGATTAAGTGAAGTGATTTGTTAAGTATATTATGGATGAAAAGGTTTAGTTAGTGAATGGACCTAGGTAGGTTATTCTACATATTATTTAGTACCTAAAGGTAAGTATTATAAATATACAGGACCTACTCAATAAATAAAAGTAAAGTGTAGTGCAGTGCAGTGTACTTAATTAAGTACGTACTTACTATAATATACTGCATTTTTTTTTACTTTAAGTACTTGTATAACTTTTTTAATACATAATACCTACATTTTATAATACATAATGATTGAATATGATTATACCTATATATTATGTATGACGTAACGTAAGTAAGTACCAAGGGTACTTAAATACCTACCCAGATACTTTTGAATTTCCCTATGTGACCTACATAATAGATAAGTAGGTACTTACCTACCTACTAAAGACTTGTTTGTAGGTAGGTAGGTACTTATAGGTCATATATATCCTGAACCCACAAATTAGATATAAAGACATAAGGAACAATACACATATAATGATATAATGAAATACCTAAAACAAGTATTTGCATGTAATCAAGCATAGTACTTACATAACATAACATAGGTATCATCACGCCTGTCGTGTCAGAACTCTTGGGTTTAGTAAATTTGTTCACCTCGATCTAAGTCGAGGTGTATTAATGTACACCCACATATCGCCGGTATAAATATAACTATAATTTTAGGTCCCATGTTATATGGGACGAGCCTGTTGCCAATTTGCCATCAACCGGGCACGAATCCGAACTCTGAGCAGCTGGTAGGTACCTACTGGGAATTGCACTTTGCTTTACCTGGGAATCGAACGCAAGACGTCTTGCTGGGCAGTCCCACGTCCACAAGAACAACGAATCATTTAGTGAAACAAGTAAAACTGAAGCAGTCTAGAAAGTACTTACTTATACATATAACTGAAGGCAATTTTCACCAGAAATCAACACACACGCCACACTCATTTTATTCCACTTTTACCAAAATGTATTTTGTGATCACTACTCAGTTAGAATTAAGCGAGGTTTGTCCACTACAAGAACACAATCATCGAATAAAGTTGTTGTACTTTGTCATCGTCAAGTTGGATATGTACTGATGACTTCGAATTGGGAACAATGTATTGCCACAAATGCCCAGGAACACCAAAACATAGCACCTTTTTTGCAATAAAATCACAGTATTGTTTAATTTTTTTTCATCCAATGTCCAATCCAATGTATTTTGTACGACATCAACAGGGCCGAATTGAGAACCTTACCTGATATTTTCAGGTAAGTATAAATATTAAAATACTCTTACGCGTTCCCGTCTCTGTCGACATGGGAAAAGTATTTCAAGGTTATCCTTGAAATACTTTTCCCATGTCCATTTGAAGGCCGATGAATGATCATCGGCTTCAACTACAGTTGGATGTATGGATATCAGTTCGTTCAGTAGTTCTAGTCACTTAGAGAAAATCAGTGAACTTCAAGTTACTAGCACTATATAGCAGCTCCGCTTCCCTAACCCTACCCTAACGTAAACATATTTGGTGCTTACATATTATAAATTAAAGGAGTAGGTACTTAGACATAGGTAGGTATTAACAACTCATAGTCAAAGGCGGATTCAGCTTTCATGCTGGATCCGCTGTAGTGTTTATCTATACCGTACCTACGACTATTGGTCGTAGTCGACACTCTAGAACTCGATTAAAAAAGTATTTTATGGTCGACTAGATCTATAGCCCAGGGGGGATCATGAGCCCTATGACAATAGTGCAGGGCGAAAAGGTGTAAGAGAAGAAAATAATTCTGAGGGTAGGTGATTTGCATATTTCAAGTCCGTCTCTGTTAACCTTTTGTTTACCCCTTTAGCCGCTTACCATTCACCGTTTACGGCTGTATTTAATGACAACAAAGCGAACGATAATCATTGGTATTGTCCTGTAAATTATAACCCAAATAAAGTTTACAACATACCTACGCCTAACTTTGTTCTACATCTGGTAACTTACCTTTTGTAGCACGTAAAGGTGGGCTGAGGCCCTATTGTAAGATTTGTTGTTATCAAGCTAAAATATCTGTTGTTGTTTTACTAATAGAGTTCAAAATACCAACAAAATTGGTAATCATATAAATTCCCACCTTCAGCCCGCGGTTTTACCCGTGTGGCATGACGAAATGGGATGACATCATGTTTGCAAAATTTTATCAAAATCCGTTTAGTGGTTTAGTCGAGAAACAGTAATAGATACAAGTTCTTTTAGATTTTCAGATTGAAGCTAATTAATTGGCTTCGCCAGTGTAAAGATTTATTGAAATTCGTTCAGTAGGTAGTTTTTACAAGAAAATGTTTCAAATAACACAACCACACAAACTCATCATAAGTATCTATTACCTACTACCTAACATTTGACTAGTAAAAGTAAAAAAGTATAGCCTTAAACATTTTTAAGTAATTTTTTGTTAGCAGTTATATAATTTTCAGCTACGTTCTACTTAATTCCTACTTATGTCATAAAGTTAAAGATCGTGTAACAACACCTATTTGGATGAGTTATTAGTTCTAATTTACACCGCATATTTTGTTAAACACAGCAACACGTAGAGAAAAAGCTTACAAGCTACCGCTTTTTTGGGAAAGTGCTGTATTATAAAGTTCCAAAATAGATTGTCAGATGTCACTACTACAGAGCTTATTAAGGTCCCCGTAGAAGATAAAAGTTCTGTAATTATGACATAGATGGCGTTACAAATAGTCATGCGCTCTGCCGCTAGGTGGCGCTTTAAAGTTGTGAAATTATTTTGTTGCTTCTCCAACAAAAACATCTAATATAAAAAAATACAGTCGAATTGATAACCTCCTCTTTTTGGAAGTCAGTTAAAAAGTGTATAAAATATCACATGTGCCGAATACACGGTTAAACGCAAGTGTCATTTTAGTTCAAGTAAGTTGTGTTTGATAGAAGCGTAATACCATTATAGAGAACATAATAAATGTATATCCTGTCTACTGTTTGGTAGGTACTAAGTGTGCTATCGACTTGGCCAGCATTTTTTTATGCGAATTAAGTAGACATTAGGTATGTTCATAATAGAAATAGCTAGGTATCCATGTTTACACTGTCATGAAAAGAAAACTTACTACTTTGGTTGCTATCAATTCGTTCTTTCTATGAAAACTTCATACTATTTTGTCCATTCATTTTGAAGAAACTTACCTTAGTAGGTAGGTACTTACAAACAGGATGTAGATGGGAATATAGTTTTTTATTTTAAATAAAGTTTTTTTTGTTCTTTTCTAGGGGAAGAAACTGCTCATGGACCGTTTAGCCGTCTGCAAAGCTTACGGCCCGCCTGTTAGTAAGCGATTACCGTAATCTATGGACGCGTTCAACATCAGAGGTATCGCTCGCGCGTTTTTGACTTGTAAAAACCGTTTGAGGTCTTTTAAAATAGGGGAATTACTAAACTGACAGTAAATGGAATTCCCATGCTGTCAGAATAGTCACTCCCCTAACGAGCTCTGGTAACCTCGTCTACCTACTTATAACTTTTTTGTTTTATGCGGTCTTGTGTAAGGCGGAGGTATATATTTATAAGTATTTACTTACCTAGTCGGGCACCACAGTTTAAGCGAGAAATCTCGCCATGTCTTACCTACCTCTCAAAAGTGTATCGCACTCCACCCGCCGGTGCTCTGGGATTCGCCAATATATTCACCACGACCCCTACAAACTTCAGTCCAGATATGTAACTGGACCCCAGCTAGAAGAGTTACCTACTACTGTTAATATCCTATAGTAAAATAAAAACAATATTTCTGTTTTCGGTGAACTGACGTCGTAGGCAGATTGTTAAGGTCGAAACCCGAAACATTTTTTTTAAAACATGACCCGATGATTTAAGATCTTTGGGATTTCGATGTATCTACGTGAATTGAAGAAGACATTTTATGTAATTAGGTAGGTAGGTACTAATATAATCAGATGGAAAGTAATTCGTAAATTTTTACTACCTGTTAAGCCATAATAGGTAGGTACCTACCTAGTTTTACCATATTTGTTTGTCGATCTAACTATAATTGGTTTTAACTTGGTTCTTTAAAAAACTTTTTTTTGTTGCAGTTTCCCGATTTATTTATACACCGGAGATGGCAGCGGCATACTTCGTCGTACTCATACCAACAAAAATAACACCTTTTGCCTTGTTTGGTCCCATATACATATATTCGTGCACAAAAACACCTCAAAATCATGTAGAAAAATAGCATTATATTGCAAGTCAAAAAGTTTATGTAGGTAGATATGTGATTTACTGCTTGAATCAAAATGATTATCAAGTAAAAAGTGTACTAATTCTCAGCTCTAATTGTACGTAAATTGTGATTGGTCTGATGCGGTAACATAGCCTTAAAATATATTTTTGAACAAGTGACTTTCATTCTTTATTTCTACGAGTACCTATCCTTTATCCGTAGATCCCATCTCGTCCAAATGTAACCTGCAAATATTGTCATGAAATGACGTGTCATTGACCTTTTTGATGTCCACATTTCGATAATAACAGTGCTTGTGAAACGGGCCACACAAAATAGGAAGGGTCATTCGGTGCGTGATTTTGGTTGCGTTGCTAGTATTAGAGGAGTAAGTATTTGACCTCCCCTAATTTAATTCCACCGGGGGGAATGGAGTTTACAGTTGAATGGACATCGCAGATAAGGGTGTAGCCCCTGCATGAGATTTGAAACCCTCTTAGGTATAGAAGACCCATTTGATTTAAATAAGCAATTAGATGGCATACATTTTGATACCTACTCTGTTTACTTATTTATGCAATTTATAACTACGTTGTTACATTGTGACGCCTTATGTAGGACTAATAATACCTAGTACTTATTCATTAATATTTCATTCATCGTTTTTGACATTTTTGTTAACACAATACCAGATATTAGCATTATCCATAACTGAAAAGCCTAAGTCACAAATAATACAATGAATTAGGGTCCTATGTCTACTGACATTTGCAACCTTCGGTGCCTACACAAAGACTTTCACCGGCCTTGACATCCTACAACATAAACTCCACTGCAAGCTGATACTCGTTGGTGGTCACTCATGTTTCAGAAATAATAAAAATAACCCACACGATAACAGCCATATTATATAAGACACCATGCAATAAAAGGAATAATAAATCGCGGGTCACAAAATGCACAAAGTAGGTATAGGATTTAACTAATTTTGTGTGAGGGTTGTATTGATGATATTAATTATTATAATTCTGTAACTAAATACCTATTACAGGCGCGAATCATATTTTGTTCAATGTACAGCCTGACAAATACCGGCAAATTAACGTACGAAAATTTGAATTTCGCGGGCTAGCGTGGAGCTTCCACCTTAAGTTCTAACTACTTAACTACTGAAAAAAAATCATAGAACTGCTATTTGATATTACCTAACATAGTACTTACTTGAAGAAGTTAAAATAACAAAAACCTACTTCAGAGGCCATAAAACTACGAAAAACTTTAAAACAATATTTTCAAATGTGTACTTATAAAAATAATCAAAGAACACAAAGGAGTTTATAAGAATAAAAAAAAGTAGATACTTAATACAGTTAACGAATTCTTTATTACTGTTGGCATAGATTTGGTTACTCGATAAGATGCATCATACATGCATCGACCTGGTAAAGGTCACTGGAATCCGCTGGATGCGGGTGGTGCAGGACCGGTTGTCGTGGCGATCCTTGGGGGGGGACCTATGTCCAGCAGTGGATGTTTAACGATTGATGTGATGAAATATATTACAAGGCCATTCATTCTATTCTATAAAGTCAACAAATTGAATTACTTGTATCCTAAAACTGGCTAAAAAAAGTAAGTACCTATAGGTACGTAATGTATAAACCATCTAAGTAGTATCTGTAACATAAGCGCTGTTGCTTAGCTCGCAATTAGCCGTGTGTGATAGTATCCGATTCAATAAAAAAATAATTTAAAATATATACGTATGACTTCAAAAACGAAACTGCATAAACACTGAAACCTTTTGTGTTCTTGTAGTACTTAGGTGTGTGATATTTACTTACTAATTTATTGGGAATTGCTTCCAATAAAGGCAAATAGGTACCTAAATAAATAGAAGCTGCTGATGTCACCTTGAAATGGATAATGTTGGTTGAATTGAAACAGGTAAGTTACCTAATTAGAAGAAATGTCTGCTATATTGATCTACTATCGGGTTTATTTTTGCTTGAACTCGAGGAGTTTATTGATTTCTCTTTCCATACCAAATACAAGAATATATTTGTATGTCTGCCTCGTCGGTCTAGTGGTCGTAAGTGCGACTACTGAGCACGAGGTTTTGGGTTCGATCGAGCAAAGTGCTATTGAGGTTTTCTGATATATGTAGGTATTTTTAGTAGCACCTCGGAGTTCGGATTGGTGCCCGGTTGGTGGCATTAGGCTTGCCCCCTATTACATTCTCGAAACGTGGCTGTTAATTTATACACCTTTGCCTAACCATTCGGAGAAGATAGGCGTGATGGTATCTAAGTATGTCTAACTGTCTATGTAACTTAACCTACGACCTAACCTAAATCTGTACCATCTATAAACAGGTACTCTGATTATATTATTAGTATATTTTTCTTGCACCTTAGCAAGACTGTTTAAAAAAAGGTTGAATCACATATTTAGTCGAACAATTGTCACCTTAGAATTTTACTTTTAACTAGGTACAGATGGTCTAAAGAAAAATATAAACATATTTTAGATTCCAAGTTCCATTTCCATTACGGGCTAACTAGCTACTAGGAGGCCATTACCAGCGGTAGCGGTGGAGAGGTATAATTACATAGCTGAAAGCTATCGTTAAATCCCCTCTAGTGCACGCTAATCAACGGATTAATGGGTGAGGAAATGCGGGCTGAGTCTTCGGCCCAAGCCGAGACGTGATGCGATAGATATATCATATAAAGTTTATTGCTATCTGTTGACTAGTCGGTGCTGCTAGTGAAAGTAGGTTTTATTGGTACGCAGCTAAAACAAAAACAACATTTCCAGTTAGGTATTATTTATTATATTAAATCTTTGCTTTTAGTGTAAAATATGGTAAGGAAAACATGGAAAGTAAAAACTACAAGTTGTTAAGTACTCATATATTTTTAAACGTAGCATGATTTGTATATTCTTCTGAGGACCAAAACACTACCAGCTAAATTGTAGATGTTTAAAGTTCTATTAAGTATATATACCTAATAAAAAAATAGAATTTGGTATTTGCAGGATTCGCATCTGTTGTTATGTACATGTTTTCTGAACATTTATATTAAACAATTCAGTATTTACTCTCATATTGATTGCTTCCCTCCTGCCCTAAAATCCGTTTCATTTCACAGGAACTTTGCAACCCCTACTCACCCTCCGGAAACAATGCCCCACCCTTCGTCCCTTGCGTCCCCGCAAACTCGCAGCATCCGCCATTTTTACGACTAGAAAGAGACAGAGTGATTTATACTTGTGGGAGTAAAAAGAATAAAAGATTTGGGGTGCAAAAGGAATTAGACATGAGTTGGGTTGAATGTATAACAAGGACAAAAGCGAAGGGCAATTTATCTTCCGCAGTGAAATCTTAAAAACACTCGGTTCCTTTGTTCAGCTGAATTTGAATTAACCTGGAAAAAAGAATGAAGTGTTGAATTATTTTAGTGAGAATGGGTAAGTTCCTAAAACAGGTGTCCATGTAAGTGGTATATCTGTAACTAGTAGGAATATATGTATATAATATCTGTAGCCTTTAAACTTGTCGAACAAAGGTCAATCATCAAGATCAATTATTTCTGTCTGTGAGGTAAAATTTTAGGCACGCTCTGACGAGGTCATTTATCACTTGCTTAGACCATTATGGGAAACATCGTAAGGAATGCTTGAAGGAAAATCTTTAAATAAGTACCTACCTAAATCTGTGAGGAGTATCTCAGAGAAGTCTTGCGCCCAAAAGCGGGACAGTTAATGAGTTGATTGGTTGTATTATTCATGTGTACCTGTAGTAAGTAACAAGTGAACAATCGTAAAACCTACCTGCAATCAGAAGCCAATTTATCCTAAAGCCGTGCCTTCGCGATCAATCTCGCTTGCACAAATTCTATTTTGTATAAACAGGTATGTAAATTGGTGCCTAAAATCAACCCACGTAGTCTCGTGAACACGCTGTACATTGAACAATGTAACTAAGTATAAACTTCTGCACAAACTGCGTAAGTAGTAGACTTTTACAGCACATTAGTAAGTAGGTACTTCTTTATTCTCGTAAATTTTCTTCATAGATTCCACTCAATATAATTCTGTAGGTATAAATCCACCATTTGACGTAATGACGTGAGATTTGAGTCAGCTCGACTCCCCGCTGAACGCACTCGAGTGAAAACAGCCAGCAAGTCGAGTTGACACAAAAGTTTATTGCCCTCGTTATCGAGGCCATTACTTTTCGTTATTTGATCGCATTAGAGGGTGCATACACCCCTAAGATACGTGGGTACATAAATATACCAACTTGCTGTTAGGGAGGTATCTACCTATCGTTCACTATTCAATTTACTTATGCATTAAAAGAACTTGCACGTGTAATGATAATTTAGGTAAAATACGGTTTTGTGCACTCCGGTGTCCCCGGCCAGTTAGTCTTTTATGCTGACTGACAAATTAGATAAGTCGATTTCCAGGTAAGTTCTAATTCAAATTGATGCTCCTAGATGCCAAAAAAACGAAATGTGAAATTAGAGAGTAGGCCTATACCCAATCATGAAAAATCAATAAATAAACTTTATATGAATAAAAATGTTTGTATCTATTTCATGTCAATTATTTTAAGTATTAATTATCAATACCTACTATAAAAATTGTACCTACAGGATGAAATGTTATCAACTGTCATTAGCCTCGCGGTGGCAAGCTCAAATTCTCAGCGTGAGGTCCTGGGTTTATTCGGGGATTTATGCTTTATTGATAATGGCCACGCAAAACTATGCCCCTATTACATAAGACCTAAAATATACTCGCGAAATGTGAGAGTAGTCCTCTTCTTACCCTTCTAAGATACGAGCAAGCGTGATATAAAATTTAAGCAACTTATGTAACTGCTTATATTGTTGATGATAAATAGCTAGAACTTTAAAATGAATAACTATATTTAACAAAAGAGTCTAAAAATAAAGTCTGACTAAAGCAATCTCGCGTCATTCCAAAGCATTTTTGTGATTAAAATATATCCAATTGTAATTTACTTAGGTAGAGCCCATAAAACGAAGTAATAAAACAGAACCTTAAGTGCACTTGCCGATTTTAACTTGAAATTAAACAGTTATTTCACAACCCCAATTCTGAAACGAAAACGGTAGCATTATGTCTTCTTGAAGTTCGGGAAATCATGCGATAGGTTTTTTTACGGTATAAGTCATTAAATTAGGAGGGAAGAATGCGGAAGGCGGACTACCGCCCTAAAAGCATTTGCCATTATTAAAATGCTTAGGCACGTTTTTAATCAATTTCCTTAGATGCAGTGGATTGTACTTACTTCGTTGGCATGCAGCACGAATGCAAGATTCAGTTCCTTCATAAATATTTAATAGGGGTATGAAGTAAGTATTTATTTATTTAAATAAAACGTAGCTACACGTACCTAATTTGAATGCTACATTTTAATGTAAAATCTTAAACTTTGAATTGTTTTAATTGAGTTCCAAACTCTTTTATGACTGCTTTATGTCGGTAATTATAAGGTATCTATTTAATTATATTACACTTACATTTATTTAATTAGTATCTTTAGAATTACGTCTCAATCAATAAGTCTTTATGAAATTGAGTTGGTACCTATCTGTAATAAGGAAGTCAATCATAAAGTGATCATGAGGTGCTTTTGAGATTGTTTGTATCTGAATCTTAAGAGCAAACGAGTTTTTATTATAACCACCATATTAATTTGCTCATTAAAAACCATTTATTAAAGGTGAAAAAATAAGTTTAGACATATAGAGAGAGGACGGATGGATCATTTCTAGTACGCGTATGATAAAGTTATACGTACATTTAGTTACATCATCGCATCATCAAAAGGTGTGTACTAGTATCGGTAAAAAACACCCTAAGTTCCGGCGGCCGGCGGAGGGCGGTCCCAGGTTAGGAAAAAGCTTTCCATTTAAATAAGTATTTGCCTTAGGCAGCCAAAAATCTAATACAGCTTAGCTAATTTAAATGTCTACCTATTTGAAGTCACGTCGAATACCTACAAAAGAGTATGTTGTTATCTCGTATCGACTGAATACCGCACAATACTTGCGTTTTTTTTAGATTTGGCGTCTCGGGGTCTATGTCCTGCTATGGTCTATGCTGTTTTGTACTGCCTAG
This sequence comes from Craniophora ligustri, assembly GCA_905163465.1. Taxonomy (NCBI): domain Eukaryota; kingdom Metazoa; phylum Arthropoda; class Insecta; order Lepidoptera; family Noctuidae; genus Craniophora; species Craniophora ligustri. The sequence continues at coordinate 6,386,576 of LR990965.1, read as the reverse complement.
ATGTATATAATGAACCCCTTTATCACCCTGTAAAAAAAACCCGAGTTAAAAACATAGATATATAGTCTTTTCCCAGGACTCAAACTAACTCTCTATACCAAATGTGGGGTCAGACGGGTTGTCTATGACGATAAACGCATGTATTATGTGAATACCTATGTGCAGTTCTAATAAGATTGCAAGATCATTTGAAGGCAAGGCAAGTAATGATGTAAAAAAGTAAAGCCAGACGCCTGTAAAAAATAATAAACGTGTAATAGTTGATTTGGTTGACCACTTTTTCTTATTTACTACACTTCTGGAGCAAAGCTATTTCATGGAATGGTCAAAAGGTTTAAATTATGCAGAAGGGCAATGCGCCGTTGCCCCAAACGTCGTCTTAAGGGTTATACCCACAGGAAGGTGCCTCAATTTCCATTAATTAATGTTTGAATTAATTAATCATTAATAAAGTAACACGTGCGTTTAATTACTCGCCTAAGCCTGTGTGGGGTGACTAGGCAACTATTATCTTAACTATATGGGCTTTAGCCATTAAACTTATGCGGGTTTGTTTACTTATAGTTTGTTGACTGTGAGATTTATTTGGGTACATTATGTTTTTGGGGATAAAAGTAAATACAGTGTGAGTATAATTCCATTACACCTATACGGGGCTCTAATGTATGTAGACAGTTAAAGTTCCTATCCATATTAGGTGTATATTATACAGAGAATTTTATTATACAGATGGAGAAAACAAGATGACAACCACTTTATTCAATCGAGTTTTAATGACACCAGTCTGTTGATAAGATTGACGTTAAAACCCATGTAAACACACAAGTTAATATAATACTCGTATAATAAAAACTATACTCGCTATAAACTGTACAATTTAATACAAAACAATCTAAGAAGAAAATGTTTGGTACGGTGTTATTTAATACTAAATACACTATCTTTAAACATCCTAACGGTTAATTTTCTAACGTGAAAGCAACCGCAGATCTAATTTTCTAAGTAAAAGTGTTTCCAAGACATAGTCGGCGCAAACTGAAATGAATAGCCGCTTTACACGCTGCGAGGAAAACGTTTTATTTTTTCACTTTTGCGCGTGTAAATGCGCCTATTCTTTATTTTTACGATCCCGTCGGCTTCTAAGTGTAGAACGTATAGGCTAGTTAGTATGTGAGTATGGTAAGTGTGGAGGTAATGTAATGGCTGTGTCGGGACTCAGGCAGCCGCCCTTTAACGGCGTCGTAATTGCGAGCTGAAATTAAGTGTTATTTTTATGGTGATTTCTCTACTACTACTAAGTTGCTTTAAGTAGGCGTAAAGCGTTTTATTAATTGAATTAATCCTTATTTATTAAATTTAAACGTTTGTCAATAGATGCTGTACCAGTTGAATGTAATCGTTATACCTATGTATGTACTTTCATAGCTGCTAATGATCAAATACCTAGTCAAAAGCTATTTTTTTAAGGGAACGTAATAAAAATACTTCGATGCCTAACGGTTTCAATAATTTCATAATCAATTTTTAATTAATTAAGACTTACAGTGTGATATTTTTCATACTTAACGTAGGTACGATATTTTTCAGTTACTAACCATTGCTCGCGATTTTTATTTCGAAACGAAAGAATTTAACGTTTTATAATTCAAAAACTAGTCGGTAAGAAGCATAACAGCTCGTATTTTACGCGTGTAGATACGTACCTGACCTCATGGAAGGGGTTAGCGGATATTTATGACTTCTATACAAGTTGTGCCGGCGTGGTGCATGTGCGAACTTAGCCCAGCGACCATAAACCGGCCTGCCATAAATTACTCGCAACTTTGTACAGTGTGCGCCGGACCTTACCGCCCATGCATAAATGTACTGAAAAATAAATTTTATTGGCTCAAATACATGAGGCTTGTAAGAGGAGAATATTAATTTGGTCTCATTGTGTGTACATGGAAACCCTTTTAATTCAACAAACCAAGTAGATAGCAAGACTGTGTATTTTGCGCAATAATTATTTTTGCACTACATAATGACTATAACACTTTTCAGTCTTAATTAATGCGACATTCTACTTCTAATAATAAATATCAAATAAATTCCTTCATGGAGAGGTCCGTTAGTTGTCTGTATCATTTTTTTTGGTATAGGTTCAAGGTTCTCATTAGTATCATCATAGGTATCATTGTGTCTGTACTTGTAACGGGTCTTCTACAAACCGTATCTACTCGATCCTGCAGACTTATATTATCTGTGGACTCTATACGTAGGCTAAATTTGTAAACCTAAACACAGTGAAACCTGTAATAAAACTACCAGTCCTCTCAATAACACCTACACGATTTATTGTTAATTTGTACGTGATATATAACGGACTAGTGATCAATTAAACGTGGGTTGCTAATCCATCGCACTGTTGCGTTAATTGCACTAATTTTACGACTCTCTATTAGAGCCTTGTCACAATGCGCGTGGGCACGTGGTGGATGATATTCACATCAATAGACGGTATAAAAAAATTGTAGATACATGTTTCTAGTGACGTTCATTTTATTGTTTAGTATCTGGTGGGATTATATGAGTATATTTATCATGACAATTCACAGTTCTTTTGTTTATTTTTCGCGAATATCTACTTACATACGTCATGTTACCGGTCCGTGGCAGCATTGTTCTTAATCGTGGTTTTCATCGTTAGTTTCGTAGTCATAATCTTAATGTTTTTGTGTAAAAATAAATGAATACTTGATTTGTGGGATTTGCGAGCCTAAGAACGAAATTTTTTTTTATGCGATCAATTTTTCTTCATTTCCTACGACCAAAACTGTTATCTCTAAAACATCATCATCATCATCATCATCTTCTCTCGCTCCTCACATAAAAAACTAAATTTACTGTTAAAAGAAATATGTAACTAGCTATTAAGTATATCATTGTGAGGAGAAATAAATAAATATATTATTATTATTATTATCATCAACCCATTATTGTCCTACTGCTGAGCACGGATCTCCTCTCATTTGAGAGAGTCCACCACGCTAGCCTACTGCGGGTTGGCACACATTATGCCATCGAGAAAATCTCTGAAGCATTTAAGTTTCCTCACGATGTATTCCTTCACCGTTTGAGCATGTGATAAATGCGCAAATAACATCCGAAAAATCAGTAGTGCGTGCCCGGGTTTGAACTCGAGACCTTTGACATGTCAGTCCACTGGTCACATCACTAAGCTACCACAGCTCGTATCTAAAACATATTTCGTGCAAAGGGTGCATTCGGATTAACTATTCTCCATAAACAGTCGAGTTCGCAGGGTGCACCCAGCCATTTCGTTTAGGTATATCTATCATCGCTCGCCAAGTTTAATTCACGACAAAGAAAACCATAATACTGAAACTTATCTATCTTTACAGCGGTATCGGAACGCGGCCTACAATTCCATTCTACATCAAAGAAGAACATTATCCTTTCTTCCAGTCGTCATAAAATCTTATCTCGGAGAAAGCAAGGCGGGCAAGCGACGCGCAATCTACATAGAGCTGATAATGGCAAAACCATCCAAGCGAGACCTCTTAGCCTTTCTGTATTCACAAACAATATTTGGGACGATAATGAAAACCGGAGGTCTAATTTCCCTGGTCGCGGTATAAGTAATCTTGGAGGAGCGCAGTGGGCGTTTTACGATCGCGGGCGGAGAAGGCTTTTATATTTATTAAGTAAGTTGGGCTTTCGGCTATATTAATCCACCTTTATGGAGGGGCGTCTAGGCGCCTGCTGACGATGGAAATACTAACCTATACCTATAGTATAGGTAATTATACTAAAATAATCGCATAGGTAAGTTAACTGCACTAATAGGTATTTACTTATCTACCTATTAGCATCAAATTGTGAATAAACTTTTAAAGTTATGTTTTTAAAATGAGTAAAAAATTTGTAGTACCTACCTACTACAATTACCGAACGATCGTGTTGAATTTAAAATGTATATTTTTAGCTACCTAATAAGTACTAGGCAGATAGTATAGAAGTGATATTAACAAATTGATTGACATTGACAGTTTGATAAACGCACAAAATCTCACATACACTAGTTCGAACTCCGTAAACTTCTAGAGAGTTCAAAAGGAAACCGCCTATTTTGCATTTGTGATTGGAAGGTAGGTACCTAAAAAACAACGACTGGAAAGAAACTCCCGTAAATTTTAAAATAGTGTTCGGTTCAGGTGCCTGCAATTCGCTTGATGTAGGCAGCCCGCCACTAACGGCGTAGTAAACTAGTGCTTTGATGGTGTCAAGGTGTCTCCAGGTGGTCATATCCTAAGTCTAATCGTAAGCATGGTTGCGGTAATATAATCTGCAATTCCATTAGTTACCCGGAGAGGCGAACCTGTGTTTATGGCTTGCCCTGAGCGACACGCCGGCTATCCGGTGAGTTTGATGCAACTTCTGTACCGACATGTAGATGCTATAGCTTGTATTCCAAGTGATTTTACGTACCTCCTATATTATTTAAGGAATTCTAACAGGCATATAGGTACGCCAAAATTAATTAATCAAGAATGTTTTTTTATCCAATACGCACAATTTAGTGCATAATATAGGCCTGTAAAGGGTTTTATATTAGCAAGAGTATCGCTATTTTTAACGTTTTTAACGGTTATCAATTCGACTGTACTTTTTTTTAAGCTTGTTACCTCATAATTTTGTCTGGGAGAACCGATTTTGATGATTCTTTTTTTGGAAATGCTTCCCGTGTAGTCCTATTATATAATTTGGTCCTTGTTCTGACATTTGAAGTCGGTTTTTTGACAGAATTATTGAATAAAAGAAAAAATTGTAACGGAATCTTTATGCTAATTAGTACCTACCTACGTAAAACAATTACGATTGCATCGAGTTTTCTATAAATGGTTATACTTACAGTCTACGTAGGCTGTACCTTAAAAACCGCTATACCAACACAACCGCTTACCATTGCGTAGGCAGGTATGTATACCCACATCAAAAATAAATTTTATTAGCTCACCCATCAAAATTCTTTGTTTCAAATTGCCTAATTAGTACAAACGAAAACGCTATTCTTAATTCGAAATGTGTGAACAAAGTTTTATTAAAAATCGCAGCTTTATGTACGTGTAGGTAGGTAGGTGAGTACGTGAATGTTATCATATTTTTACGGGGTACGTGAAAACGCGCGCTTTTATTACGGGGTGTTTTATTACGTTTGCTAGATTAGGAGCGAGCGGGCTCGGCTTGGGCGGAGGTCACTCGGGTGGAAATAGGAAATTCCTGAGATCGGCCAACGCGTGCCGGCATTACCGATGCGGGAATAATGCGGACGCGGTCCAATTTCGTCACGAATACTACATATAGTTACTTATAGGTTATGAAATATTATGTGGCAGCACGTAGGCTGTATTATAAAATATATATTTGATTTGCTCTTTAGTTTCTCAACAGCTAGGCTACTTAAACTTCAAATTGAATAGATTGATGAAATTACTTCACAGCGAACTTTGTAATTCTTTTAAAAATATACGTAATGTTTTATGTATTGTTCTATGTATATATAAGAACTAATAATATAATTATATACTTACCTACGCTGAAATTTGGAGCGGGCTAAAGAAAAACAATCTGCGCTATGACGCGTGAAGGAATCGGCTCGTATTTATGGGGAGAAGTTATTGTTTGAAACGTCTAAGTCGTAATTCCGTGACATAAACCAGCCAGGCTTCACTTTGGACCCCCCCACTCTAACCCCCACTTCCTGCCACCCCCACCGAGCGGGATGCTGTTTTTCCCGGGCGAAATGGCCCGTTTGAAATTGTTGTTTTATGGAAGTTTTTAGTAGTTGACTTTGCCCGGGAGAAAATATAGAACGGCAATCTTTATGTCTAGCTACGCATACTTGTAGATTTATGAATGTTATTAACTTTTGTATTCCTAGCGATAGCTCAGGTAGGTAGGTATACTTACCTATTTATCTCATCGGAAAAAACCCTCTCGGTCTAAATTAGGTACCTTAGGTGTCACAAAAGTCAATGCAATACTTATGTATACTGCTAAATTAAAAAAAAAAATTGAAAGGAAATTTGTTGACTACCTAATATAAATGTTAACTAATAAATAGTAGTTCAGAGTCACTGTTAGAGTATCTACAAGTCCAATAGCCCCGATGATAGGACAAAGGTACGAGTCTGACATAGGAACTATGTCAGACTATCTATTCCTCTACAACAAATGGCGGTGAATACTTATTTACTTATATATATAAAATACTATTGCATACCTAATAATTTAAGATTCTATTTCCGTTGATGAAAACGTGCATTACAAATAAATACCAGTTATTTTGGATAGCTGAACGTATGTAGACAACAATACGTAAAAAATACAAAACACGAACCAAATGTATCGACCAAAGATATCTTTAAGAAATATTGAACCCACGGACCGATAAAAACTCAAAATAACGACCTGTCACAAATAATATACAATGAAATTATCTCCACCATTTTTAAAGTTGGAACGCGCGTTCGATGCTTGCTCGCGATTGGTTGGCGTCATGACAGCTGGGTGAAATACGCCGCCGTGCCTGCCCCGGCGCAGCGGGTGACAACATGGTGCCACTAAAGTCCCCTAATGAAATTAAATTCCGTACGTTTTAGATTTGCTCGTAAATAATTCGAGTATCTAATCCACTGATTAATGAACACCATGGAATTTCTTGGAGTTTTTAATCTTCTGGAGTAGTCTTTAAAATCGATTATCCTCGGCTGTGTATTACGATATGAGGAATATAATGCTCAAGCTTAAGACTTATCCGCATTTTATTGTAACTATAAAGTTTTTGTAGGTGTTATTACTTATTTGTTAATATTTAATGGATGTTTGCGTAAATCTGTTTATTGGAACTGATACATAAATTTTATAGACATGATATCTACATAAATACGTTGTACCTACCTACAAGAAATACCAGTAAAGAGTCACAAAGCATAACAACATTAAACGGAGCAGACGATCACGAGACACTTTTATGACAGTAGATACAGCGTACAAATCACGACAATATATTTATTTAGACAACCCTATCGCCAGCACTCACGCAATGTACTACCCTAATGTCACAGATAGGAGACATCTTAGCACTTTAAAAGCATTTTAGATAAAACGGCGTGTTGGATAGGCCTGTGGATTTAGTTACAACAAAATTACAAGTTTACGACTAACAATATCGTCGTATACACCACCACTCACGTCGCTTTAGGGTTGGTAACTTGTATTTATTACTTTCTGATATCCTAACAGTATTTCCTTGTATGATAATTTTAGAGCTGTTTAATGTATACAATACCATAGTTTTGAGTAGACACCAAAAAATATATATTTCGCTGAAAAGTACCTATGAATAAAAAACTTGAAAATTAATATTTCATAAACGCAGCCAGCCCTAGGCTCACGAGGCACTAAAGAACAGGTTTAGTGTTCTCCTGATGATTTACTGGGTGCATTCCTGGAGTGCCATCATCCGTCGTGACTTGAAGGTATATTGCCGGTGTAAATGTACGAGATTAGCGCGCGATGAACTGCTACTTAGTCGCTCTATGTAGGCGGCTTAAATAAGTTGTCTAACTTTAGTGTAGTGTTTGGAAGTCGAGAGTGTTATTTGGACTCATTGATATACAAAAACCTATAAAGAGGCACATTCCGCGTCCTAACATTGTCCACAAAAGAAGAGCATTGCGCTTATTTCAAGTTATCAATTTGCATCGGTTCAGTATAGGTTAGGACAAATTTGATATTGATTTGATGTTTAAAATACTAAGAGGTTCGGTTAGTTAGTTTTGATTTACTGAACTCTCATGTTTAGAAAATAAGAACTTGCAATACTTGAATTTATTTTTTTAGTGTTTTATAATAATCAGGATCATTATACCTATAGTGTCATATTGGCAACGTGCAACTATTTATTGACCTGCGGTTTTTGTATACCAATGATTAGACTTAATTTTATGGGTGAATAATTTTATATGTTTAAAGTTTTATTTTCTTCTTACGAAGTAACTTATTTTTCATTTTCTTTTATTTTAAATATTAATTACTATAGTGTCCGGCTCATATAAAACGAGCAAGACAATATGCTACTTTTACGCAATAAATTCCAATAAATAATGCAATGATTTTCACTGCACATAAGTTATTTAATTAGTTTCGATTTTTTTTACTATTTCCTTTTACATAACGATCTGCACCGATTGGTTAAGACTTTAAAACAGTTAACAAGATTGCTTTCAAATAACCTTCTGCAAAGTTTCAGCCCACCCATGTTTGAAAATAATAAAAAACGAGCCATATCACGTGGAGTGTAAGGCATAAATTAGTGATGAAAACGATACGTTCCCCGGGCTATCATAAAATACGAGTAATTTTAATAACAAAGACTAAAACAAAATACATTAACGACTGTGCCTACAGTTGGTCCCATGATGCGATGCTACAGATTAAGGTACTGATCTTAATGTGAGTGGGTAATTTATGAAGCAGTCGCATTAATTTACGCAGGGGTACCTACACGATGCGTGAGCAACCTGCTTTTGGTGCCTCCACGGGTATCTGTTTCCTGTAAACAAGTTTGCTTCGATTTTTCTTTGAGTAATATAGACTACAAGGAGTTAACTCATTAATCCTTAAACCGTTGTTTAATTTATATAGCTATATAAAAGATATAAAATTTAATGACGTTCTAGTAGTCTCGTAAAAATAGTAGATTGCTAAATATTTTCTCATACAAATCTGGCAGGTGCACAAATCATAACGAACACCTTTCCATAAAGCATTCATATCTCAATCTTCGCATCGTATCTGTCTTCATAAAACCTTATTTCAGCATGATTTCAATATTTTTCTTGCGACACATGCGTCTCGATTCTGTGGAACGGCATAGAGTTTACGATCCAATATTTTTATGCAAAGTGCGTCGCCAAATGTGCCACGTCGGTGCCGAAAAATACACAGCCACGTCCTTTCGCACGTAAAAAAGGATGCGACAAAATAAATATACATGGAGCCACCCTTTTTGTCCATTAAACGAGCGAAGGTTTTTTTTTTGCTGCCTCCATAAAATGTGCCCCAATAAATATGTAAATCTACCGAGAAAAAACGCTGTCGAGAACCGATGCCGCCCGGTTTTGTGAGTTTCACTTTCGTCCGTTCAAGTTAATTGGTACAATTGCATTGAAAAAGTTCCAACGTATTGAAATGCCATCGACCTTTGTGGCGACTGATCGTCATTTATATGTTCCATAATCTGAATTAATCTGATACCTAAAATATTAATTGAGGGTTGGATGCATGACATGTAGTCCTTTAACGATAAAGTCTTCGTTTATCTCCCCTAGCATTTTCTCTAAAACCATTTTCGAAACTAAGCCGTCACTTAATACTTAAGTAAAACATACCTAAAAGTGGCATTAACGTCAAAATTAAGATAAAATTTTCTTGTCTACAATCTTCTACCGTGAAATGAGTGTATAAATGGTAGTGAACCTTAAGGGTATTGTGGAAAGTTTTATTTTGACTGACTAGAATTTTGTAATGTATTTAGTAAATGTTTGATCATTCTAACATCCATATTTATCCATTTGTGTATCACGTAAATACCATCTGAGAAGTAGCTACTGCGTGTTCGCTAGCTCCATCGATCGGCCCGGGGTACCCTAGAGGGTTACAATGCGCCATCTGCTCTTCATACTAAAATATACATGTAACTTTGTTCGTAAGGTTCCTTCTTCAATAATATTGAAAGTTAGATGCATTTGTTTGAATAAAAAATATAAGAAGTTATATTTAACCTCCAGTGGCTAAAAGAGTGCATTGATTTGTCGTATTCGTGTTTTTCAGTTACTCGTTTTTTCGCTAACGATTTACAGTTCAAGACGACCAAAGGAAAGAGGCGGTCGTAAAGATAATACCTGCTTAGTCATTATTTACGACTGAGTATTCCTACGTTACACGAAAAAGCATTTTTGAAAACCGCAAACGGCCGATACATGAAACATCGAAACGATACATTTTTCGTTAATGAATGGTATTGATCGGAGTCGGGCTATAAGCGTATAATTTACGACAACATTCTCGGGTTCGCTTCGCGTGCTGCTTCGAAGGTGTGTTATTTATACCCCCCTTTTTTATTTATGCCCCCTTTTTTCGCAGCTCGTAACGGCTGGCAATAAAGGGGACGTAATTTTAATTTCATGATTGGAAAGCTCGATTGGTCGGTTATGTGGCTTAATGAGTTTATAGCGGCAATGAGTGGACTATAACGGTCGACGGATTGAACGATTTGGGGTTTAAGGTCATCGGTAATGGCGATTGTGGGTTAATTTAAGGGTTGAATGTTACGTCAGGCAGTTTTGTTTGGTGGTCTTTCGGGTAGAGTATGTTTTAATTTTTTTCTGCTGCAATGAGGTGGCATTACACAATGCAATTCCGAAGTGGTGTCCTGGTATTCGGTAGGACTGTAGTTGGATACCTACTTAGGTTTTCGTGTCTTTGCATGATTTATAGGATGAACAACTTCACCTAGCACAACCAGGACACAAGGCATATATCATCCAAATCGGTTACTAAACCTGAGATACCTAAATGTTTATATATTATATGGGATGTCCATAGGAGTCTAGTACCTAATTATAATAGGTATTTTTCCTTTATATAATAACACAGTTCTAATACAATCACGTCGGCGTTTAGACGGAGTTTGAGTTAATTAATTTTTTCACAGTAGTACCGTCTAACTCCAAGCGTGTCTTCATAAATCGGTAGTTCGACGCGGAGGTGTCTCGTCAGTAAATGAGGCTGAAACTTCGTGACGCCGGCAGACCCTTGAAACATTCCCACACCGCATTGGAAGAGATAAATCTTCGTCGCACCCCGCCCTCGACGTCCATCTATTAAAATGGCTGCCTTTGTATTGATCCAGACCAATTGATTTATATGGCTTTTCATTGATTATTCAATTAAGTAAGACAGTGAAAATGAATAACAGTCTTGACTGAGGTTTGTATTAATATTTCAAATAATTAAATTTAATAATTTGATTGTTATTTACTTGGTAGTATTTACGTGTTTTAATAACCTTCGTGTAAAAGCAGCTACTCGCCACACACATAATTAATTCTACAAAGTAAACTTCTTACTCATACGTACCCTTAAACTCACGCTTTTATTAATAAAATGTGATAATAAAATATGAACAGAAAAAGCCATTTTGAAACGAAACAAAAAGGCTGAAACATGGTTGATTTATATGAACCGCCTTTTGAGCGGGAATTATGCTCGCACTTATATTTTTTATTCCCTTTATTATTTGCAACTTTGTTACATACCTACGGAGTCACTTAACAAAAATATGGCGTATAAAATCGAATAAAGAAAACAGTGTTTTCAGAAAAATAGTTGAGGATAAAAGGAAAGTTGTAAGGACGTCGTAACTTGGGACATAAAGCTTTTGAATGGAAAGAATCTATCGCGAGTGAATTGTTAATAAAGATATAGAGCAAGCGAAGTATTAAGGGACATTAGTGACGTTTTACGAGCCGAATGATAGGCAATGTGATGAATGCACCCGGAGATTCCGCTGTCGTATTATTATATTGCAACTTATCAAAATTATAAGACTTTTCAAGCTATTATACCAACAACAGATCTATTTAAAAACCATACAATTAAATTAGTTTCGGTAGAAAATAGAAAGGAATTAATTATGTTTAATTCAATTGAACAGGAGTATTATTTAGTTATTAAATTTAAGTTGTAATTAGTCTTTTAATTTAAATCTGATTTGCACAGCTAATGCGCACTATACCTATTTATAGCTTATATCATATTGATAGTAGGTAGATAAGATGCAAATACTTCAAACTGTAAAAACACAGCTTTCCACATTTTTTTAACTGCTATTAAGTCACAAATAAGTAGATACGTGGAATATTTTCGATGAAGAAAACCATATTCAACTAATCGTGATCGATTATTATTGATTTAAGTTCTAAGATAATGGGATATTTATAGGTAGGTATAAAAGTAGACTACGCAGTAGTACATAAATGTTTTTCACAATTTTTGAGCATGTAATATAAATAAGGTAGTTGTTCCGTCATCTATTGCGATGTAGGTCTGGTGTTCGGTGAAACAAGTTTGACATATTATTAGTTAACATAACGTCGTCTTAATTATGAGCTAATTCATTTGATTAACAGGTTATCCGAAATGACAGATTATAATCCTATTTAAAATAGCCCGATATCATCATTATTTAATGAATTTCGATGAGATGCTTATAGGCTAATTGTCAATTTTACTGTGTAAACAGTCTGTAAATATTAAGCAATTGCTACCAACAAATCCGTGTTATGTACCTACGTAGTATGTATAAATTGCGGTGCCATAAATTTATTAATTACCACTGATACCTAATACGGGCAATCAACATCATCATAAAATAACCACCTGCGTTTATAAATCATCTTAGATAATTTTATTAGCCTAGTACCTATATACACACGTACAAGAAGTAAAGTTTGTATGTATTTTAATATAGGTACGTTGTCTGCTAGACCTACATATTGAAGAACTTTTTGAAGAATTTACTTTTTTTATTCGTACAAAAATGTTGTGGACCAAGTACCTACAGTTTGCGTGCTTACAGCGATATACGTATTCAGTATTATAATTCACTTCGGATACTGCTCAGACTGCCATGGAGTTGTAGCGCGTCAAAAATGTTTGCAGACAGATATCTTTTTTAGATTAAAACTGTTGCTAACATTATATGGTTTAAATACTGAAATAAATTATTATTATAAAGTCGGCAAAGCACCTATATAGTCGATATTGATACTTATAACTATGTATCTAGGTACGAATATTCTACATAATATACGTACGTATGTTTAAAAATGATTCCACGGTACCTATCTCAAGCCGGGCCATAAATGTCTCGGTCAGGATAATATTTTACGACGGCTTATGCATCGGAGCGAGAGGCGGGCTGAGCCTTATCTCGCACCAAACCTCCACATGTGGAATGACAGGCCAAATTTATCGACTTAAAAATACCCACCCAGATTAAAATAAGATACGCCGCGAAGATCCGACCCTACCCGGTGCCACTTGATAAAAATAATATTATTTTTAGTCTCATTTTCGTATAAAAAACTTCCATTTATGGAGTTTTGGTAAATTATGTGTATTAGATTTTCATCAAACGTTGAACGACATTTGGTTTCCTTTTTTTTTGTGGGATATTAATAGGATTCAGAAAACTTTAGTAGACCGTTCATAAACATCGAACCGACAGTTATCTATTTACTATGGAGCGCATTATACGTAAATTTGCATTTTACACGAAAAAGTCTTGTTTCGCCAATTTCAAATAATACTAAAAATACTGTTGCTTCCGATTGCATTCGCATAGAAAATTACGTATAGGCGATTGCCTAAATTTTAGACATTTTGAAACATATTTCTACATCGTTTTTAAAACTTACCTGCCTACTTATTTTTGAATCAGTATGAGTATTTTTTTTGCCATTCTATAACTAATTCATTAATGTAGGTACAAGATTTTTACTAGATAATATTATTTTAATTAACTTTATATTTAATTAAATTATTATTTAGCTTATCTATAATCGGTATATAAATATTTCACCAACAGTGCCTTCCGCACAAACTTCGCACCTATGAACGAACGCGGAGGTTCTGACCACGAATTCATAGGTAAACGGGGAAATACTAAGTACATATTATGTAATACATTATATTAATACAGTTAGGTAAATTCCACCACATCACGTAGCGGATTGAAGTAGTCACGATGGATGGGTCCCGATGGTTTTAAAATCATTAATTACGAGAAAACAATAACACCCTATTTGATTTTAAAATGCTTTTAAGGTACATACAGAGTGTAGAACATCGTAAGTGGCATTATCATTTTTTATAAAGGGTTTTTTGCGTTTTGTTTAGTTTCCATATCTAATCTATATTGTGTACATAATAATAGATAGATAGCCTCATATTTTCATAAAATATGAGGCTAATGTAAAAGTGTCTTCAAAAGATCTATTTACAGAAAAAAAAAACATTTTAAATAATTTCATCTATGTATCACATCTAAGTTTCTTAGTAGGTAATAGGATGTTGTATGTTGGCTGTTGTTGTTTTCAGTTATACTAATCGAACCGACGACAACATTCGTCATGGCGACAAAATGATCAATTAGAATCTGGATAGATATTTTATCTAGTGTATCCCGTTGATAGAATGTTTGAACATTTTGCTGTTACACTGATGAACATTTTGATGTGTTGAACCATTTTTCGATTCAGGGATCCGTTTGTTACATATTTAGATTAAAAGCAATAATATAGGTAAGTGTCCTCAGTCCTATCTTTGTATTTTGATCCGAAACGTCGGGTTTAAACCAATATCAATGTGACACTATAAAATCCATACAAAGTAAATTACCAAACGTGTAAGATATATGTAAGGTAAGGTATAATCTACATACTCATACGTACAATTTAGGTATATTCTACAATTAACCAAAACTAGATAGGTATCAACTATTAGCACTTAATTTCTCTTTACTCGAAAGGTTTGAGGTGTGCCTACCGTTCTAAGTACATCTTCGTTAACTCATTGACACTTTGCACCCAAATTTGCAATTACAACATAAATGAGGCCATACGTATTAAATAGATATTAACTAATATTTATTGTTACTTTACGGTAACGTGCCCACAGAATTTGTACACAAAATTTGCTGTCATCACTTATTAGGACACGTTGTATTGTGTCTAAGTTTTATTGATATTAAAAGCTTATACCAATTTGAAATTGCAGGAAGATAATCTGATTGTACCGTTAGTAACTTGGTTATTTTCTACAGAGCAATAATGTGAATTATTATTGAACCTTTAAATTTAATTTAATGACAGTCGTATAACAATTAGAGTGGCTGTGCTAAGTGGGTATTAAATTAAAGCCAATTAATTTTATAGATAATATCTCAACGTTAATATGTACTTAATTGAAGTTATTTCACGTTTCATATTAACCTCTTAACCTTTCAGTTTGCCTGTCAGTTTTTGGTGTAAACATCTAATATTGTTTTGGACATAGCCTGTTAAGTTATGGCTGTTTATACTTTTGCGGAAAGCATTGTTTCAAAACGGATACATCGAACTTTGTAGAAAATAGATTAGTGTAATTATTTATATTTTTTTAAACACACATCATTACATAGTAAAATCTTGACACACAGACTACATATATTAGACTACATCACCAAGTCCATCTTAGGACCACTCAATTAGTTTTGTATGCTTTTTCAGGGACCGACTCTTTCATATGCATATACAGAAAACAGTAAGACTTAAATGGTACCTAGGGGTAAAATGCATACAACTTTACAAAACGTATTTTTTCGCAATATCTATGAACATTTACATAGAAGACGAAACGCACGTGTTTCGTAGTGAAACATTTCTGAGAATAAACCTAATGTAAGAGGAATTGGAAAGCCAACTGTGGGAAATAGACCGTGGTTATGGTGACAAGACTTTGGGGTACGAGCTACAGTGAGTGTACCAAACAATGCTCACACATACCTAGTCATTAATACAACAAAGTAAGCCGTGCCCTCCAATCTTTGAACCGACAACAATCGTATGTCGGTACTACAATTGTCAAGTCACCATTTGTGAACGTTGTTGTTCTTGAGCAATAAAGAATTCTACACTAATGTGTTTATATTAGAATTTTCAGCTAAGGCGTCGTTGGTCGCTATTGCGCATGAGGGTCTTGGTTCGGTTTCCAGGTCAACAATACTAAATTTTAGAATGTTTTCATTACAAAATTCTCAGCATGAGATTTTGAGAAAATTTTAAATACTTGTAGGGCTAGGGTAGAGTAGGGCTTTTTAAGTTCCTCCTTTGTGTGAAAGTATGCAGTGAAGGTACGCAGGTTAGCCTAAATATATTATATTCTAGCCTAAATCTATAGTATTAATTTTAGACACTGTGTGCTGTTTTTTGGTATTGGTAAAAGATTGTACATACATACATAGACTTTCGATCTGATCAACGAGTAGAGCGGGACTCTACTCGTAAACTACATTATTGGGTAGAAACGTGTGACTATTTATTTATTTGGTGTTGTAAGTGGTATTTTGTTGTTGTAACACGAAAAATCACTTACCTATTCGCCATACGTGTCTTAGACGTTAAAGGTCAATACATTGTATAAGGAATTCCACTCAAAACATTAAAACAGCAACATCTGGTTGTCTGACTGTCTGATATTTTCAAACTCACGTATTTTCAGTGACCTAATAGATTATGAATGATATTCGTTTCTGTAAATTGATCTTATAAGCGTATTTTTAATAAAACAAAATTTAACGGATAGCATCACATTATAATATTGTTTTAATCCCGATGTTATGGATCCTTTACAGCTTAGGCCACGGGCAGATAGGTAGTAAAAGTTCCAGGATTTATCATCAATATACCGTGAAAAAATCTGTAAAAAGTAGTTTTGTCTCAATTTTTTATATTCTGAATATATAATTTATAAAACCTGCGCTTTTACAAGTTGACTTTTTAGATTTTTATATAGGTACTTAGACTTTTATTCGATTTAATCTAAACATAATAAAAATATATTAAAAATATATGGTTTCATATACATAGCCCCCATCATCATCATCATCATGTCAGCTGGAGGAGGTCCACTGCTGGACATAAGCCTCCCCCAAAGATTTCCATTCCCCCATAGCCCCCATAGGAACTTGATTATAGGTACAGCCAACGTTATTATACAAAGAACTTCTAGGAATAGGAGGAATTTTAAGATAAGGTCCTAACTTATAGGAAATAAGTTAGGACTTGGAAGTCTGGTAAATTAAGCCTTAATGGATGAACTGAAGGCGTAGGAAGGGAACCAACAGTAGCATAACGTAACAGTAATTTTAAAAGTTTACTTTTATATCTAAAATAAATATAAATATAGTAGTAGAAAGGATACCTTACGTCTTACCTGTATAGTTCAAATTATCATTAAAACTCTTTACTTTAATGCCGCTAGTATTACAAAACAAGACAGCGAATACTTTCCAATTTGGCCCGATCATTTGTATAGAAGTTACTTGAACGCAATTCTTCAACTGATTGTGTCTGAAATACACAGAAGAGATAAAACGGTTTGTTATTAAGATAAAAGTACGAGGAACCAACAATTTTCTTATCACTTTAATGAAATACAAGATGCATGATCTAACATTTAAATAGGTACAGGTATATATAAGTAAATCAATTGGAACTCTAAAAACACGAATAGACGCTGAGTGTTGAAATTTAGCACTACACGGTGTGGTAAAAAAAGAATGTTAGATGGTAATGAAATATTTTCATGTAAAATCTAATTTGCCTGTTACTGCCACTTCTTTGCAGCAATCAGGAACATCAAACATAGACTTAACCTTAAACTTTAAAACGAGACAATATGATGAAGACTGTATATTTACGAATCTACGTACAGCAATTGAAACAAATACTTACGATTTATAACACAAACACGATTTTAACTCACTCAAATATTATTTTATCAATTTGAACATATAACAGTGTCTGTCTAGCCTCGGTTGTGTTTCAAATTGGACTAACAGACGGCTGCGCAGTCGCCGGCCGGGTTATATGAGCCTCCAATAAACCAAACCGCATCTATTATTCGTATCGGACCAGACCGACAGCTGACGTGGAATTTTAAACAAACTTTATGACCCAAACTTGTGCCTATCCCCTGACCTAATTCCTTACTGGTTTTGTAGACAGTCACTTTTAATTAGGCTTAATTAACTGCTGTATTTTCTACTACGTAAATAAGATATTTGACGCGTAAGCGATCGCGTTGGGTCATCATGAGGGGGAAAACATCTTGAGTAGGAAGCATCTATTTGAAAGAGCTTTTTTATATATATGTACGCATAGCACAAACAATTACCGTCAATTCAAGTTTCACACTTTGTCATCGTAAGCCTCACAACGTCGCCGACCGTACGAAAAATATGAACAATCAACTAATATTTAATATCAAATATCGACCCTAAAGTCTCATATACACTATAAACATTAGGACGTGGTGCGTTAAGCCGGCTCAAAATGATGTAACAGAACGTGCAAACATACGGTGTGTATCCGACTTATTAACAACTCTTCACTGCATACTACCACAATTCCAATACAACTTGACTACCATTTTTTTATCTGTAGAGTATTCAACTCTATGTGATGTTAAATTAAGTGACTTTTTGAGATTGGATTGCTTATTTTTAAATTGCATTCAGATGGGTCAGCGTTTATTACACCCAACGGCGATTCGTCCCGAGTTAACGTTTGACTAATTTGTGAAGTTATATAGGCATCGTAAGCGAGAGTGCCATGAATAACGGACTATCAGCTGATTGGTGTTAATATGTGTTACTGATCGTCTCAACAAAATGGAATTATAGATGTTTGATTTGTAGCTACTGAGGATATCTGATTTGTCTCAAGGTTGAGTAATCATGTACACCTAGTTATAAAAACAAATATTAATAAGTAGGTATGCTTTTGGATGGTTAAACTTATGTTGAATATAAGTAGTTCAAATAACTTCACGTTACCTTTATCTAAGTTGACACACAGGTGTTCTGGGAAACCAACTCAGCTTAAAACACTCTGTCACTGTTTTTTTACTTTCAATAGTTATAATATCAATATGCACGTGCAAAGCACAAGAAACCGAGACATCAACTGGCCACAAACTGACGTATTCACCTTGAACCTTGTTTTCACTTTTCGCGCTCAAATAAACGCGTGTTTTATTGTTTTGACCAGTGTTATGCAAATTAACATCGGCAGTAGCAAACTTATAAAAGGGTTTCTTGAAAAAATTGAAAGTGCGAGCCAACTGGGGGCATATTGTAGACGTAGTCACGCTTCCTTCGCGCTATTGTCGACATAAATATTTACGTTACGGCATGCAAAAGAAGTTTTTACTCTCACTGCTACCGAATAGTCTTTGTTATTTAAAACAACAACCCTTTTGGCAGCTTTCGGCAAGCTTTGTTTGTCGAGCGCTATTGACAAGGATGTTCTGTTTGTTGCTATTACCATATCGGGTGCTAAACGAAAAATAATAAGTGTTTGACGTCAAAACTTTTATGAAATTATAATAGTTTCACTTTTACTTGTACTTTTAAGCGTGGTTTGGTATGTGGAATTATTTATATGAATGTTAAATCTCGTTTTAATTTTAATAAAATTGCTGCAATTCAGATAATTGTGGATAATAAATAAGCAAATTGGGGATATTAGTTGCGAGATCCTCTCCACAGATGATTTATGAGGGTAAGTAAGTACCAGGATTACACAAGCACTCAACGTTTAGGTCTGGATTGTAATTAATTAAGAAATTGTTTACGGCGTATCGTCGGTACCTACAGTTTTAGATGATCACTAAAGATTCTGTACCCCAGACGATATAAACACATAAGAATATTTTGAGATGCTAAGTTTAGCATGATGATAGCAACGCATACTTACCTATGTATGTGTAGCTATTTTCCAAAAAATCAAGGTAAGTAGGTACTTACAATAGTATTTGAATTAAATTTCATTTAACGATTTTTATTGCGGTATATTGACATTATTTAATCCATGAGACTGACTTGTTGGATGTCTTAATGTAATAATTACCCACCACTTAGCTCGCCAACATTTTTTATAATTATTATTGACAATCCAATTAATATTAGGTACCCATACCTAAGATTTTATTAATAGAGACATTACAAGACATTTTTATAAAAATCTAAGAATCTGTACATCTGTAAGATTATCATAAGTTCTATATATATATATAAGTATTGTTGTAGAGTGCGGTAGCCAACCGGTATTAAAGTTTACGACGGGGATGCGAGACGTCATAAAACTCGAGATAAATCCAATCG
Source organism: Craniophora ligustri (assembly GCA_905163465.1). Lineage (NCBI taxonomy): Eukaryota > Metazoa > Arthropoda > Insecta > Lepidoptera > Noctuidae > Craniophora > Craniophora ligustri. The sequence goes on along the minus strand of LR990965.1, from coordinate 6,366,517 downwards.
GGGACCCAAGAAAAACAATCCACTTCGTTCCGAAATTACTTCAGATAGGGACCGCCTCGCGATTCTGCATTACGGTTAGTATTAAAAAGTTTTGCATTAAGCATTTATACCTCTTCTTGCTAGCCTATTTCTTTCTCTCCATAAATTATTGGTATTTGTTCGCTACTTTTATGGAAACGATTTTATGATTGATTAATTAATCTTATATAATGCTATAACTACGTTAGTAGACAATTTGGAGGTTGTCGTAAATAGTTGTCAGTGTGTGGCTTCTAGCCAGCGTGGATTTATGAAAATAAGCTGTCATTAAGCTAATAAATATTGTGACGACGGAATAAAAAAAGAAAAAAAAAGAAAATAATGTGGATTAATTTTAGAGCTTGTTGGAATAGAAGCAGTATACCTATTGATAATATAATAATTGCATTTCTTATTTAAACTCCTCAAATTACTTTCGCCGCACTCAGGGAGTACCTACTATCATCTACAATAATAGTACCTACATGGTAACTACCTATATAATTTATTTCAGATAGTTTAAAAGCTTTTATTTAACAAGCAATGTCCGTATGTCTGTTCGTGAAATCTTGCAACTGAATTAAAGATAAGTTGTTTAAGATATAACGAAGGTAGTTGTATTATTATCGGTACATTCTCTAAAATCTCGTAAGGCTAAAGTGACCAAACCACTCTTTCGCAGTAATACAGGTTCATAAGTCCTTCCATATATGGGTTTGGGCACATCGGGGGATCTTTCCGTTTATTGCCTACCTATCTACAGGTACAATATAAAATCAGCTGTGAGGTGCGACGTCTGGCCAGCAATTAGCGGCGCACTTTGCAAACAGCCGCACAATCCTTGCTAACACCCTAATGTACGGACAACAGAAAAGTTGTTGTACCTAATTACGTACCGTAAGTGTAAATTGTACTGAAGAACAAAAGATTCGGCTGGTTTTTAGAATTTAAAGGACCTACATACATTATTAGGTATTAGGTTTAAAATAAATAATAGCACATACATTTATCGGGTAAACTAGGTGCATCATTAAGGGTCTAAAGATCTTAATAGTTGCGCATTTAAAGGTCTAGGTTTTGGTCTTCAGTGTTCAGTCTTTACAGTTCGGTTTTTTTTTAATATTGATGATTATTACATACCGTTAATGCAATCAGTATTCTTAATTATGATAAATAGTACCTACCTACGCCAGAAAGAATGTGGAGAGGTAAAGCTATCGTTATTGAAATAAATAAAATGACAAATTTAATTTTCCTCCTATAATAATTTGTTACCTACCAGTTATTGTTTCTCAACAACTGTTACCTGTTTCCATTGGTTTTTGTAATACGTCTCAACCTTCTTAAAAATTGTATGATATCATATCCAAAATAAACACTGTCTGATGTGACTCGTACCAATTATATTTATTTAAATTTAACAAAGCAATTAGTTTTCGCACACTTAGACAGATTTAAAAAAACCTTTGAGTGTCGCGATTTTGCGATATTTTCCGTCAAAAATACTGATGTAAAAGTAAAATTTCTGTCTGTATGTCCACGGACTTAAGTTACTTTGTGTCGGGTCGAGTCAATACGCCGAGGAATGTGGCACGCGTTCACCTCACCGAAGCACGCATGCCTACAAATACATTCTGTGTTTAAATATTGCAAGGCTGTCTCGCTGGGTACGTTACAACGTTGAAATAAAACCATTTATAATGGCTCAAGATAGATCTACAAACTTATCGAAGTTATAAAGATAAAAATATAGAGAATGTTTAAATAAATATGTAGGTATGTCTATTACTAATGTAGAGTCAAATAGTAAGTATTTAACGTAAGTAATACCTCACTTTCTTTTGTAATTAGACTAAAGAAAAATACTTACTATAATTATAAATGTGAAAGTTTGGATGTGAGGATTTGAGGATGTTGTAGGAATTTATAACTATACTATACTCTTATACTTTTAACAAAATTATGTTTTTGGATAAATTATTTAGTTGCACAGGTATTTCTACACTGGCCAGTAGATACCTGCTTAAACAATTTATTTAAAATACAATTTACAAGTACTTAGGTTGGTTATTTTATTAATTAGTTCTGCGTTTAGGGATATATACATGTACGTATTCAATCTCAACAGCCTTACCTTATATGTGTAAATTATTTTTTTTAAAGCCGAGACTGTTGCAAACGTCCTTAATATGAAATAAAAAATATTATAGAGTGGATGTACCGATATAGAAGACAGGATTCAGACTTACAAAAAAACTATATTAGGTACCATTATACCGAAGTAGTTGAAAATATCCCTAACTTCGAGAAAACTTTTCATAAACTTTGAAAGCAGAATAGTAATAGGTACTTATGACTAAGAATAAATTGCTTTTATTATTTAAGTAATAAACCGAACAATGTTGGTTTAATTAAAGCTTAAAAAACGTGCTTTTGTGTGGCCGTGGCTCTACTAGCGGCACTTTACAAAACAAACAGTATTGCCCGCTTACTACAAGCCGTAGTGGCACCGTATTATGGACCCACTAAAGCAATTTTGTTACCTTCCAACACATCTATAAAATAATTAACCGAACGGTGGCTCCATCATTAAGCCATTATAACAAAAGTTCACAATTAAAAGCGAATAAACACCATCTAAGAGGCCTCGCCGCGTACGATAACCATCTCATTTTAATTTGAACCTCAATTACACTTAATAAAATTACGTGCGGTAGGTATTCCCAACAAAAATGCCTCAGATTTCAGTTCCGTTTTCGCTGATTATGGAAACAATTGAATTTATTTCACAACATTCTACTACCTATGTATTTAAGTAGTTTTTATTATTCATTTGTATGAGCCTACTTCGTTCGTAATGACGTAAAAAAGTAAATTAACAAGATACTCGGGTGATTTCACTTTATTTGATGCACAACGTCAAACCGTAAGGAAAATGTTGTCGGTTTCGATGTTAGAGTTTATAAATAGAGAAGCGTTGCTCGTCGATAAATAGGTAAATATATCCCGACATTGTGTCACAGTACCATCTAATTCCGAGCTAAGCAGCGAGGCTTGTGTTACGGATACTACTAGTTATTTGTTACACTACATAGTTTTTTTTTGTAAATACATATACCTACATAGATAATTATATCCATGAATCACATAAATATCCTACGAGGACTCGGACTCGGGACCCTTACCATAGCAGGCAGCCTTTAGCCGCTGAGCTAATAGGGCCGTCAAAATGGAGAGGCGTTGTCCGTTTATTCCAGCTTTGTCGGTAATACGTGGGCATTGCTAGGATGCAATCAGGGCCGTCACGTCAGGGTAAAGCATGTCAGAGCATAATTTAACATTTTATGTACCTATTCTAATATAGGCAGAATCGTAAGGAATTGCTATGTCGTAGCAAATTGCTTTAGCTGTAAAGTCCGGCTGACTAAAGAGACGAAATCCACTAACGATTTACGTAAATCTGTGTATTTCGAATGAAATTGATTGAATATGAATTGATAGGTACTTTTCATGTTTTATTATTTTTAACAAAATTCTTGTCCAGCTATTTATTTCTTCAGTCATCATTTTCCTTTCTTTAAAACATAGCTTAAAATTTACTGTTATTAAAAAGAAAACTATAATTCGTTAAATACATAATAGTAACCTAAATGCTTTATGAGAACGTACGATGAGTAAATAATATCTGTAAACAATTTTGGACCTTGTATTAATAATAATAAATATGAAAGTGGTCAACTGCCAACTTTTCTTATTGTACCAAGGTATTATAAATTATATCTGGTCATTTCTAAATTAAGACAGGGATGATTGTCTATAAATACTTAACTGTAGCTACCTGAATTTATCCTTTATGTCTCGGGATGCCTATAGATTTCAATTACGTCACATGATAAAAGCATTTTTATAACGACCACTATGCCAATTCGGGCTTTATGCAGGACGTTTGATTGGCTTTTAAAGTGCTAATAAAAGGAAATAAAATTGGAATCATTTGCCAGTCTGATGTAGAGCTGAATAAAGCCACAGTAACCCACATCCATTAGGTGTTGCCAGTTCGTAGTACTCGCACTGTGATTGTTAATGTTATGCATTAGTTACACCTATCATAAACTTTGATGACCGCATTCACTAGTGGAAACACACGTGGAAAAACGTAGGTATGCTTGTTGAGTTATTTAAATCAAGACTGCATGCAAAATAATGGGGATCTATAAATTTTATATTTGTAGGTACCTATTTGGTATTTTATCGTGATTGTATCAACACAGAGACGTCTTGAGTGCTAAACACCTCACTCATAGATTTGGACTTGAGCCGGTTAAACGCCGCCCGCTTTCAATAATATCTAGCGACCTTAACCAGGTATTTATATATTTAGTATCTATTAGTATCGCTCTTTTTATCTCTGAAAATCCTCATGCAAGGAACATCGGAGTATCTCACACTAGTAACGAATAAAAGCCTTACTCACCTTCTCGTGGCTACGGGTAAGGTAAAATATACCTACCTATCTACATTGATTTATCAAAAACGTTTTTAATATCAGTTATTTAGTATCAGAATAAAAAATATTTGAATGGAATCTAATCCATTTGTGAAGTAATTACAAGACTTTGTAATAATGAAGTCTCAAGTAATAAATGGATTGAGCCATTGAGGTAACAATATGCAATAGCCACTAGACTAGACTCTTAGGCAAAGTGTACACAACCAAACCAAAAATCACCTTTTATTTACTTTCCCAAGTAAATACTATTAAACACAAAGATATAAATCGCGTAGTTACTCGTAAGTTACACTGCGCGCAGGCAAGGGTCCCCTAAATTTTATTACAATATAAAATTAATTTGAATAATTACGTGTGCGTTAAGTGCATGGCGAAGCTCTTATTTATATAACGGTAGGTACTGTTATCGTTATTAAGAAAAGCTGAACTGATTTTATAGGTATGTTCCTACTTATTTTATTTTAGCTGAGTTGTATTAAATTACCTGTAGGTTTATCTGTAGGCATATTTTATTTATTACCCTTTCTGAGTGTTTTATCAGAATATTTCCAACCAGAATCTAAGTTGATGCCTCATAGCTTCTGTTTAGTATTTTTATCTTGATATTTATATCACAGAAAAAGGAAACACTACTTCAATATTATAAAGCTAATTCTCAAGTCTTGAATCTGTTCATTTAGGTACTGTTTCATACAAATAAAAAACGTATTTTGTACAAACTGTATGACAAAAATCGTTAAAAATGTTTTAAATGGCTCGTAAATGTAAAAACATCTACAGGTTTCTCTTTCACAAAAAAGATAGTAAATATACAGGTATTAAAATAATTACTGTAATTAATAATTTTATCGACTATCGATAACACCATAAAATATTATGTGACTAATTCAAAGTACAACAATCATTCATCAGCAAAACTACGAATACCTTCCAACATCCAAAAAGAAAGTGGGATAATATGAGGGGTCGATAATTTTCCCGGGTCCCGATTACCTAATGTATTAGAGGATAAGGCAAGACAAGGGATGTATCGGCGCGCGCTTCGTGGAGCGGCCGGAGCGAGGAGCGACTGGAGCGGCAGGCCCCGCCCGCCCAGCGCGCACAGCCACTACGTCGCACGCCGCCGACGCGACCGGCCGTCATCACAGGCCTCACGCGCAACCATAAATAGTGCACATAATTAATTTACAACACAGTAAAAGTGATGATACAAGTTTATCGACTATAAATCTGTGCAGTGCTGTGATCGCGTGTCACAGGTAAGTGATAATTGCTCAGTCGTTGCCGCACTGTTTGTGGAACAAACACGCGCCCGTGTGAATCGCGCTCGGAAAACAAACCGTCGGGAACCCTTTGGGTGTCGGGTTGTTGTTGATCTGTGACAATTCGACACTTTTACGTTGAATGCTGGAGGACCGTTAAAAATTTCTGGTTATGAGTAAACTTCTTTGTTAACTGTTTTATCTACGGAACTAGATGGAACGTTTATCTCGTTGATGTGATGTAGAATTAAGTGGCCACACACATTAAAATAGTAATATGGTTGTGCTACCGGCTCGTTTAGTGGAATTAAGACAAATTACATAGATCAATTTGTTTATTTAATAACTCTACTACCAGTTATGCTGACCTGCCTATTATGGATACGATTATCTGGTCCGTACCATTATCCATTGTTTTTATATTATAGTACTGGTATGCAGAGGAAATGTATAGGTTATATATATTTTACTCTATTAATTATTAGTTTTCTACTATTAATTGTTATTGGCACACAATTATCGCTTTTGATTCAAGTAACGGTAGATCCAGATTTCTACATTTAATATCACAATAAAATATTGATTTGCTTACTAGGTATTATAAGTACTTAATCGTATTTATTGCCTTCACTTTATATGATAACTAGTAGGTATTATAACTACGTTTAAGGGAAAAATACGTATAGATATACCTACCTACATATTATTTACCTACAGGTAGCTTAGGTACCTAATATCCATTCAAAATGGTTAAATACATTTAGGTACCTACACCGATTTTAGGCAGTATAGCCTATTTAACCAAGGTGCATACCTAAGTAACTGTTTAAAAAATGTAATTTAAATATTCAGTTAAATAGAATGCATTACACATTTACAGTTAGGTATAATTTCATGAAATCTAATAGGCATTAAAAACATATTAGACTAATTGTAGGTATGTCTTGTGAAATGATACCTACATGTACCTACATATAATATCGTAATACGATACAATATTTTTACGCCTATTGTATTTAAAAAAAATGATGCCTACTAAAATATATTTTTTTTCCAAAATAGTCTTGGTCTTGGAACTTAGGTGGTTCTTAATGGTAATTACTTTATTTACTACCTACGTACATCCCTACTAAATGGTACAAGACCATAACTTGTGCTATAAGCTTATTTGAATGGTCAAGTTCCTGTAAATTAGAATATAATTACTATTAATCTCACCACAATAATTACGATACTAAATGTAAAGGAAATACCTATATTAAATGTATATTATCTTTCCTGTTTTCTATAGTCTATTAAGATTTGAATAATATATCAAACTATTATTGCTCCAGTATGAAACCTATTCAGCAACCCACACTTTCTGTAGGCTATGAGGTCTATTCTGCGGACACGATAGGTTACCTAGGTAGATACCTACCTACTCTAACTTTGATAATTATTTAGTTAATAAAAAAATAAGATGATAAAGTATTGAGTTTAATGGCTAAAGTATTGAGTTAGCCAGCTATGTTTTAGTATTACCGAATTATTTCTGGTTTGAATACCAGATAGCTAAGTACTTAGGTAGGTGGGTATTTCAATCAAGACCATTGATTGAAGTGTTTACAAACGATTAATCAATCGCTTATGCATATGGAAAAAACAAGCTTATGCATCGGAGTTATAAGATCAAATGAAAAGGCACTCTAAAATTTTAAAATTAAAGTCTAATTTATTATAATTATGTTATTACGAATAGAATAGGTACCTAGTCTACCTATAGTATTGCTTCCAAATTCAATTCAAAATTCAAAGGCTGGGAACACATTTGCAAGTCCTCTGGTGTTGCAGATGTCTATCGGCGGCGATGATCACAAACCATCAGGTGAGCTTCATGCCAGTTTGCACCCTAATTTCCATGAAAAATCATAGATATTCTCTCTCCGGTTATGATAATTCATGTATGTATCTATAATAGATCATTATCTAGGTATCTAGATATCTGATTATTATGAAGAGGAAAGATTAGATTTTTTGTTTGGTTGTAATGAAATGGCTCTAAAACTACTTGACCGATCTGAATAATTCTTTCATCCTTAGCGTGCTACATCATTCATGGTGAACGTAGGTTATAGGTATTCTATTTACAAACAATTAAGGATTCCGTATGAAAATTTCAATAATACATTTATAACCCAAGCAGTGAAAAAGTTATGTATCTTGAAGTTTATATTTTTTAAAATATTTATTAGATATCTAGAAATACCTACATACCTATATCTACCCGTGCGAAGCCGGGGCGGGTGGCTAGTGTTTAGTAAAGTGAGTAATAACGGCAGATTAATAAGTAAATGTTGTTTATATTGAAATCGATTGATTGACTATAGTACCTACCTATATATAACTTTATGGAGTGCATATTCGTTTACCTATTGTAAACGAATATGAATATATTTACGATTATTTATTTTTCTTATATTGCATATAATACAAACTCAAACTTTATTATATACTACAAAGGAAGGTAACATTGGAACAGGACATTGTATTTGACATTACAACTTACGCATTAGGTACCAACACAACGTTTGGTAACGTTAGATAATGTTTTGTTTTCGGTAAAATACTTAGATCTAATAGATTCTATTCTAGTATAAATTCAAATATATTATAGTTCTTTAAAAAAAAAATACATTTTTTTAATTCCTGAGTAACGTAGCGTATAAGTACCTACCTACAAAGATAATAGGTACTTCATCAACTACACATAATACATATACATAAGATTAAATTGTAGGTACCTATCTATACTTAACCGGGCTGTATTCTGTGCGTTACAGTTCATTTACTGTGGCGATGTCTAAATATTTTATTTATTTATTATGTGTTATAAGTTACATACCTACCTATAGGTAGTTATCTAAACGTAAGCAATAATTACAGCTAGATTTTTTTAATGAGTTGATACTTAGTATAAACCTGAATTGAACATTATATGGGTATATATTTACGACATTTTTATATTAATTAAATTACAATGTGCATATCTTTTTTATGTCCTTTAATCTCGACGAATTCTAATTCTAATTACACTAGGTATATTGAATTATATTCTAGCAGATAATAATTCGAATTTAAAGTTTTGGATCGTTTTTACAAAGTCGGAATTAGGTAAATAGCCAATAACACCAATACCACAACACAAAATCGGTAAAAAGTAGCATTATTTCAATATACTACTAACGAAGGTGTAAGCAAACAGTAGGTAAACTATTTTCAAATTACAAAATAAATCTGTAGGTAGGTACGTAAACAAATTCATTGTGTGCAAAGCTATGATGATAGCGTTACTCATTTATTTTCCTAATAATATTTTAACAAATACAATGAGCTAATTTCTGAGCGAATCAGGTTTTAGAACATGAAGGTGCCTATAGGCGTCGATAGGTAATATTATATTACCGCACAACCAAACGTTTATTCGTGTTCATACGATGCTAACGTTTGTCTCTTCTCCATTGTGAAAGAGAAAGTAATGTCTACTTTCATACTATTAATTACAATCTTCTGTAAGATAGAGTGTCGATTAACAGTATTTCTATAAAGAGTATCGTACTTCCTTAAAAAGCAATTTTTAATCATTTTCCACTGAAAGTTAGAAATGTCTTTAACGATTGAGTATAAAATGCACCTTTGTATGAGTCGATCACAGGGCTCTTAAAGTTTGTCCAACTTCTCGCATAGATTTTTTATAAAAGTACATACTTTTTCTTCTTCTTATCGAGTCAGTGGATAATTTTGAGGAACTTGAGACCACCTCTGTTTCACCTAAACAGGCTTGAAATCTCTTGAATCATCCTTTACAGCATTCACGGTTATGGGCCGACTGCCCATCTAGTATTCGAAAGAGGAAAAGTAAGCAAGAAATTAGTAAGCTAGGTACCTAATTATTCGTTAGTAACTGAAGGCACTGATCCATCATCATCATCATCCCATTACTGTACCACTGCTGGCCACGGGTCTCCTCTCACTTGAGAGGGATTAGGCTATAGGCTTCACATGCCATCAAGAATGATGATCAAGCGCGTGATAAATAATATACATAACTTTCACAAAGTCAGTGGTTTAAAGCCTCTATTGTTCAGCCGAAAAGTCAGAGGTTTAAAGCAGTTTAAAACCTTGAACTCGAGACTCAGCCTGGTCTCACCATTTTGATGTCTAAATTATGTTAATGTTTTGGGTAAAGTAAGCTTTAAAGACTGGTAATTTGTCGAGGCTTAGACGTAGAGAGTGGAGAATTATGATATTGAGACAACATCAAAATGTCTGACAGCGCAAAGTCTGGCAGGAGACACTTGCCTAGGCGAAATTAGACTGTATGTACGCTTCCTAGATATGATAGGTAAACGTAGAAAAAATATAAAGTTATTTTTGACCTATCATGACGGCTTTCCCATGAAGAGTATCCATGGGAAAGCCGTCATGATAGATTGATATTTTCTTTATGTAGCTACATGAAACGGTTAGGTATATTGACGAAGCTTTTGTCCTCCACGGTCATACTTCAACAGCTTAAATTCTTTGAAAACGTGTTAACTTATAATATCACAGTTATTTTACCATAAATCAATTGTGCGTATGGCTCTTAATAAATATTAACAAAATAATGTTTAAATGTGCGTACATTTTGTTTGAGATATTAATTTTCTAACAAAATGTGTTTTATTGCATACCTACATTTAGTTAACTGTAACCGATTTACGTGCTTACAGCTTTTCTGCAATAGGCAAATAAGTACATATGTTATGTTATGTTTGAAAGTAAAAGGAAATATAAACATCTATTACAGTTATGTATTAGGTAGGTGAGTAAGTAGACAACTATTTGATTTATGATTTTGTTTTTACTACAGCTTCTAAAGTTAGGCATAAGACACGTAGTGATGTAAATTATTTCTATCCATCCATCACGCACGATTCGCTAAATGAATGACACCAGCCGTAAACTCATAATAGTCTAACGTTGATTCACCCACGTGCTTACATAGATAGAACTATCAGTAATCCTTTTGTTAAACCTTACCCACATAGAAACAAGAGTTAGAATCGGTTGTAGCTGACGTTTTAACAGGAAAAATTGTAAGTGGAGTGAGAGACATGTAGTTTATTACACTTTATAGCGTTTGACATAAAACTAGACACCCAAGTAGTGGATTAAGGTACAAGAAATCCCTGCTATTGCGCAAGTTTGAAGTTGTAAAGAACTTTGGAAGGCGGAGGTCAATATTTAACCATCCACTTGAGTAGCTTTTACGATTTGTTGTTATTGTTACAGTTTTACATTTGAATGAAGATTTAAGGGTTATAATTTTAATTCAAGGCTTTTTCAATTGTCCGTTTAGGCAGGAATGTATGATGTTGGCCTATAAAGTTGAAATTCCATTGTATTTCTGAACTGATTCAGTTGGACGATTCATTTATTTTGAAGTAAATGGATATCTACCTACAGTTTATTATTAATAGGGCTCTCTTTAATTTGCCTTCTACCTAATTGATGTTTCTTGGTGTGATTATTGAATATAAGTACCTACATATATAGGTATAGGTAATGGCTATAAATAATAATCATAGTGGTACTCAATAAATCCTTTCTATAATTAAACTTGTTAGTCGCCTTAGGTGCTACCTACTTATAGATTTATTTAGGTATATCAATACAATCTGTGTTCTCAGACAGAGGAACATTAATATATAGCGAAACATCGTTTCATTACGATATCGTTCGATTTGAAACGATTTTATGGTATGTTTTATTTAATCAAGAGAGGTAGTAAACTTCACTCAGGTAATTACAATCGAGTAGTGAGTGTAAATTTGTGGTGGCACGATGTTATTTGAAGAAAAGAATCGCCATTTAAACTAGTGAAACGGTGGGCTCTAATCAATATCCAATCAGTGTTGGGTAGTAAAGTTAACTAAGCGGGAAATTAACTGCGTCCGCGAGGGAACTGTCTAACTATAACGTGCCACTACTTATGTAGCTCAGTGCACGTCATGCCTGGGTTATGTAATGTCGATATTGTGTACCTACGTTTTACAATATGTAAGGACAATTTTAGAAAGGACTCGTTGCTTAATATCTTTTTAAACCTTAAAGCGGCACGTGCCGTAACCTAACCTGTCGCAAGAAACTGCACATCTTAGGTAACATGAGAACTGTAAATTAAAAGGTCTCTTTAGTTTTTTTTTACCTAAAGTCCATCGCGTCGTATAATGTACCTACGCTTTACAATATGTAAGGACAATCTTAGAAAGGACTCGTTGCTTAATATCTTATCTTAAAGCGGCACGTGCCGTGGCCAGCCTAAAGCAATGATGTAACTAACCTAACCTGTCGCAGAAAAATGCACATCTTACCATGAGAACATTACATTAAAAAGTCTCTATTTTTAGTTTTTGCGTTCCTTCGCGTCGTATAATATAGGTACCTAACTACCTACTAATGCTTTTAGCAGACTAGGAGCCGATTGTAACATAGTTTTAAAAACACTACAATGATGAAGGATTTATTTGAATAATGCATGCAACATAGGTAGGTATTTTTTTTTAGTCTAGGCTCTATGATATGCTATGGAATTTAATTTCAAATATAAAATCTACTCTATTGATCATTAATAAGACAATGATCTGCGAACGGCCAATTGACACGATAGGTGGGCAGATTAGATGGGCGTGTTAAGTGACGCGGTCGTGGGCCGACTCATAGATCACGACGATAAATATGAACATTAATTTAAGTTCCTATATTAATCGTGACAATCATTACATCGTTTCAACTGTCATAATTGCCGGTTAGGTCTTTGTCTGCTTGCTTCCTGCTAATCTGTACCTAGACGTATATAACTACCAATAGATATTTATCTATCTTATCCGTAGATATTTGCTATGACTCATGAGTCTTTGTGTTTCTGTAAAATATATCCACAATTATTAGAGCTTCATAAAAATCCGTAAGGGACTTTTTAATTATGACGCTTTCGCTTAGGTATTTATTCGTAAATAATATTTTTCTACTACAGAACATGGAGCACTTTGTAGACTATTAGGTAGGTATCTAGATACTACGACAAATGTTGATTAGTAGGTAGCAACTGCCTTCATACGGGCAGCAAAAAATATTATGCACTAAATCTGGTTGAATTATAGATAGATAGATAGATAGATAGAGTACTCTTTATTGTACATACACCAAAAATACAACAATATGGAAAAACAGAAAGTATGAAGTACAATTGGCGGTCTTATCGCTAAACGCAATTTCTTCCAGACAACCATTGGATGGACAAGAGTTGAGAGAAGGGGAAAAAGAGTAGTTGGAGGTGTACATAATAAATATATGTAGTAATATATACATCAAATATAATATACATTATACCTACCTGCATCTAAATTTTATTTTCCTTGTAGATACTCCGTCTATTAGTAAAACCTTATGAAATTTTGTTCAAAAGAGAGAATTAAATGCGACGGGCGTAGGTATGTACTTTGTTTTGTAAAATTCTAGCTTCTGCGCTATTTCGTCGTCGTAAGACGACTATAGAATTGTACAGTGTGAAAAGTTTAAATAAAGTCGGTTTAATAGTTCAAAAGTTAGCACACACCGTAACATGATTGTTTCATATGTAGAGATACTGATAACTAGAGGTCTCGTATCATCTGTAAACATTTACTACCTATGTAATATTGATGGGATATTTCATAGACCGCTAAGTCAAATAAATGATCTCATAATAATCTGTAAACATATTCCCTCTATAAAGAAGGTCTATGTTCCGTAGTGACACGGACCTTATAGACTGCTACGATAAATATTATATTTTATGTTTACTAGTTATATTACCTACATGGGACTCTACCGCTAATCACTATCGTATTTTTGCTCAGATTGTCGGCGATATTGCTTATAGTACATCTGTCTTGATATTATAGTTAGGTATCTAGGTACCTAGTATATAGTTTTAGACTAGGTACCTACCTATAGCTTACCTAGATACCTACACACAACTTTTCCATTATTTGTCGTAAACTTATTTGTGTGTAAATGCTTGCCAACCTAGGTAATATACTGCGAAACTCCAGGCCAAAGTTTTACTTGAAATCGCTCTACAAATACTCTAAGTATCTATATTTTTTTCTATAAAGGTACCCAGGTACCTTGTCACACGAATTGCAAAGGTTTTGTTGTCACTCATATAAGTGTTAATTTTAAATAAAACATGAAATTAGGTAGGTAATACCAAGAGCAAAAACATTATGAACTTTTGAGTAAATAAATCGAGTGAATGACTGTAAAGGTTTGTTGTTCCTCATAAATGGTTACAAATGGATAATAAAACTGTAGTCGATGGTTGCCCGTGATGTGTACACACACAAATTATGGACCGGATAAGTTAATAGTGTATTTATTATTAATGTTAGGCCATAATAGGTTGTGTAGAGTCCTAGGTAAATGATTTATACATAGATACCTAGGTATATACAACATGCTCAAATGATGAAGTAAAACATTGTGAGGAAAGGAGAGCTATTGACGAGCATTATCTAGAGTCATTAATAGATACCAACTGATTTTTATCGTCATATTTCGACCATTTAGCGATTACTAAATCGTACCTACTTAATAACAATAGTGATATTCAAGGATTTTGGGACCTACCTGTGGCCGATACTTACTTTTTTAATGAGTAGGTGGCTACTTAATTTACATAAATCGATTCCAACCACACAGATGGCAGACGCCACTAAGGCGGGGAACCCAATCATCAATTTTACACGACCGTTTCAAATTGCCATTTAGATTCTACAAACACTTCTCAAGTTGTAACCTCTTTAATTCAGTTGGGTTATCTTTTAAGCTCCACCCCAAATGGAAATGTGACAGTAGCTCAAAGATGGCAGATACAAAGGCGGGAGTGTTTTGGCCGAGCCTCGTGGGCGGGGCATATAATGGCCCGGCCCTTTGCAAATGGCGCCGAATTGGACCAATACTGTTTGGTAACGGCTCTTCCATTTTTAATATTTTGACAGTTGCCAAGCAACTAAGGGGGAGTCGTTGGTGTTATTTTTTGTTTTGTAAAGAAAAGAAAACATTTTTTTAAGTTATAACCATTCAGTTATCATAGTAGGTAGCTACTAGGTACTTTTTCCTTTGTGTTTATTTCTATCGTAAATTAAATAATGATGTAAACTACTAAGTAAAGTAAAGTTTTTTAGTTCCTCATTCGAAATTTACCTACTTCCGCTGTCTATAATTTATAACTATTGTAACTAGTATTGTAGGTAATTCATTAGAATTACCTTAAGCTATTAAGCTTAAAGAAATTGGTACCTAAATACATTCAGCTTTTTAAGTAGGTACCTTAATATACCTAAGTTAAATAATTAATTTAATTCTTTAAAATGAAAAAGAACTATTTAAAAGATAATTTTGGAAAGTACCTAATGTTCACAAAATCACTACAAAACACAATATTTTTAATGCATTATCAAAATAGAGACATCTATGTTTTTTTACTTTACTATTACTACTACCTTTGTGTTGTAAATTAGCAAAAGAAAGCCCCTCGCCGGTAGTGACCCGTATCCCTTAGGTACCTAGCAGGAAACACAGTTCAACGTTATACTAAGAGATGTCGCTGACAGCCCCTGTTGATCCGCAGTAGTCTCCGTAATACCAAGTATGGCTAACAGATGGCGCTTTATATAAAAATTTGGTAGAGACATCGTTTTTGGGGTGTTCAGTATTTTAAGGGGATTTTGTGGCTACCAATAAAGGCAAGATACATATTAGATAGGTATATTTTTAAAACGAATGCCAATAATTAGTTGTAGGTATTCTGTTCATAGTTCCATATTTATCTTCACGAAATGTCACAAAGATATAAGGTAGTAACAGGGCAGGTAGTGACAAACTCTACTTACTTAGAATAGATTTCACTAAAGAAGTCTTATATATGAATTACTGTGATCAGTTAGGAAAAAATATAACCGACCAAATACTGAAGAAATGTGTCATTTTGTAATTAAAAAAAAAACACAACTCATATTTTAATGGATAATCGCTAAATATCTACCTTATCCTTATTTAATAACGCTAATCAGACATCATTATATTTTCATTTATCACTGAATTTCACCTACTTAAAAGGATTTTAATCGTTTTAATTTGACAGAATATCAAAAGCTCTGTTTTTGTGATGAATATGGGCTTTTGTACCTGAGCACTATATTATCCTATGTAGATATGAATATGTACCAATTTATAATTTATCTAATATATACTATATAATTTATCTATCAACCATCTATAACACAAGCCTCGTTGCTCAGCTCAGAACTAGATGGCGCTGTTTAATATTTGTGATCTATTTTCTATAAATAAATATTCCTGGGGGTATTTTCTATAAGAAAAATATAAGATATAGGTTCTCGTGTCATAATGTTTGTCGCTGGACTACTCCAAAACGGCTAGACGGGCTATTATGAAATTTTGTATGTATAGGTATATTTGATAGGTCTGAGAATCGTTCGTTGGCTGGGATAAGGATGTCCCTAACAAGACTTTTTTTTTTGACAAAACATTTTTTTATGATTTGGCATTAAAAATATTTATAACCCTACCAACCAACCTTTATAATGTGGCAAAACAATGTTTGCTGGGTCAGCTAGTAGGTATATAATCAATTGTCCTAACCGATTCACCATCGCAGAGCCCAAATCAGGGGTTACAAACTTGGAGTGACAGACCGTGCATTTTATGGCGGAAACATTCACTAAGAAATGAATTTTAGAAATTAGAGATTTTAGAATTACTTAATAAGAATTAATTATTTGGTTAATAAAATGACCTTCTAAGAAAAGTGAAAGTTTATAATATGGAGTCCATCATTTTTAAAGTAAGAAAAATGAATATTAAATTCAAGCTCCTTAGGAGAAATAAATTAATTAGGTTTTTCATCGTTTTTGGAAATGGAACCTCAAACATTTGCGTCATTCGTGCATAGCATAAAATAGGTAGACACATGTTGCATTGTTACATTGCAGTAAACTATTGTAACAAAGATTTGGCAGGATCAAGTACTGTCTGAGTTATGTAATTTCGAGGTAGGTAGGTACCTTGATCAAAATAGTCTGCTAAGATAAGCGGTTATTTATCGATACTTAAAAAAAAGGGAATCGAAATGACATCGAATCGAAATAATTTGAATGTATTAAATTTGGTTTTTAGTGTTGGCAACGCGCGGGTGACACACCTCTGGTGTTGCATACGTCTATCGGCTACGGTAACGCTTACCATCAGGCGGGCCGTACCTAATCTTGTTTGCCCCCTTGAGATATAAAAAAATTCAAAACGAATTACTTATGAAATGAAACGAAATGAATTATGCTATTTCCTGACCTAGTTTTTGCTGTTTTGCGCTACATAATTATTTAGGAAAACTTTTGGTACCTACATATGTTTTCGCTAATCTTCTACAACCATTTAAATAGATATTATTTATCTATTGGCAAAGTAATCTTAAAAAGTACCTACCTACCTAACTTATCGTACCTGCCTTTACGTAGGTAACTAATAAAAGTATATAGAAGCTTTTGAATATAAATAGGTAGGTGTATACTTAGGTAAAATGATAAAGCAAATAGACATCTATACCTTTACCTACATAGGTAATATTTGAACATCTACCTATCTACTAAAACAAACAAAAGATACGTCTAAAATTCGTCATTTATTTACGAGAACTCTGCTACCACGGAATAAAGATTACTTTTGCAAGCAACTGCTTTTGCAAAGTGTTAGGATGGAGGGTGGGTTGGGGTGGCTTCCTCATATCGATCAGACGCCATTTTTGTTTCACGCATGCGCGATGGCTCGTTTACTTTTATCGTGATTCGAACACAGATGGCGTTGTTGATAAACCTAAAGTATATAGGAATTTGAATTACGTTCCGTCTTTAGTTTGATCCTAATATTTACTTAAAATAAATAAGTATATTTAGGAGATATATTACGGCTGAACCCAACTTTGCCGCTTTACAAAGTTGGTTGCTAGTAACTCTACCTAGGTAACTAGGTACATTAGGTTACGGTATCATTAACATCCAAAAAGGCAGGTATACGACATACTTATATCAAATGTTATAACTATCTAAAATAAGATGTATGTAACATCCTAAAATCATAGTCGTTGTCTTAATTGTGCGGATTTTTACAATTTATATTTGGAAGATAAGTGAATCTTCCAAAGCATCCCCCCTTGGAATGCTTTTCCGACGGATCTTAACACTGTGATGTTCATAAATATTTTTTATTTACAGGTTATTTACCTACAAAGGTATATCAGAAAATTAATAAAGAAAATACCTACCCACATCTCTCTCTCTCAACATTTACAACAGTAGTAATAGAAAAATCCTAGTGGTCTATTAACCACCAAGATTTTTCTTTGTCTAGGTAGGTACTGTTTCTATGACTATATACTTGATGTTGTACAATTAAAGAGTCTCCTGTGTTGGTGTACCATTATATTTTCGATCACAGCTCTTCAAGCGATTACTAAGAGTTGCACATATTGTCTCACCGCGAGCTTTAAGGATTGGTTGTGTTCAGAAATATGCACGTAGGTACCTTAGTAGAACATTAGTTAGGTCCCTACTTGTCACTATGTCTAAATAGAGTCGAGTTCTAAATAAACTTGTGTGTTTCAAAGAATCAGATAGGGACCTATGTAAAGAAAAACCCTTGAAAAATCATGCAGATTGCCTAGTTGGCACATTAGTAACTGAGTATTAAAAGGTTGCTTACCTACCTAATATAAGGACATCAAAACTTGATTTCAGATGATGATTAAGTAAAGTAAACCAAAAAGGTCTCAAAGTTGATTATTTTACATTGCCGCTAGACACACGCGCGCTGTGGAGACATTTAGCCGTCGGCACATTGCCGTCGGCGCACGTTAAACTCCATAAAATTGTAAAATCTAAGTCAGTTAATCACTTAGGTAGTCAGACAAATATATTTTACACACCCAGGTATTAAGCAGGTATATTTTATATTATCGTAGCGATATTTATCGCAGAAGTTTTCTGCTATCTTTAAATAAAATGGTTGCCTTAACTTGCATTAACATTTTAAACTTTAACAATAATACACATGATATTTTTTTAAATATATTCTTTATTTGATTTCTTTATCCTTTAAAAAGTACTTACGCATTGAAATCTTATTTCAACATATTATGTATTCAAGAAAAATTCAACTACGCAGCGAACGATAGCCTACAAATACATATTTTATATTCTACCTATATATTATATTATTATGTTATATTTTTCTATGCAGGTACAAAAATAAGTTAATTCTATTTTATCTTAAGCGTGTCAGAATTTATTAAATTATGAAAACACAGGAAGATAGGTAGGTTCCTCATTAATATTACTTTTAACATATTTTTAGCATAGGTAGCTACGATAAAAATATACCTACATAACGATCATAGTTCTGAAAAAAAATGGTTTTTGTGTTGAAGTAAGTACCTTCACTGTGCCTTGGAAATAAAATAGGTCGCGAGGGTCCTCAGATTTTATTTCCGTTATGAATAAAGTGAGGGACAGAAGGCCGTTCACGTTATTCATAACGGAACAGGCTGTCCTTTCGCTTGTTAATATTATTAAATAGTTAGGTTACATTTCTCTGATTTTCTACTCTAGACAACTTAGGTAGTTGTCTACGTAGAAAATCAGAGAAATGTCTCTTCGAGTGTGCAAATAATAATTGGAACTTTGCACAATACTCTACATAATATAATTTGTGATTGAATTTTGAGTTCTAAATTTTTTTTCATAACTTCTGACATACTTAATAACATTAATAACGCTGTATATCTACAAATATATTTATTTAAATGATTGCGCTAGCTGTGCAATTTCGTTGGCTGAACGATGGATTTATTTATAGGCATTCTACTCCATTGTAAGCCTGAGTCCCGACTATCACTACTTATAAGTACTGTTTGATGGTCTAAGTCCTGCCAAGTAAGGTATAATATTTCACTTAAATTCTCGAAAAACACCTTTCATGTATTGCCTCCTTACTTACCTACTTACAGCGGGTGATTTTTTTATTGTATTATTTCAGTGTTTCATAGTTATTGAGTTGTTATTTTTCCTAAATAATTATACTACCTTGTTAAACAGGGGTCGTTATGTGGCTGTCTGCACAGTCAACAAACAAAATGGATATAAGATGATGTATGGGAGTTCGTCGCCCCTGTTGTAAAAATATCCCTCGGTCAGAGCAGACTCTGCTCGCCTCAGATACTGCGGACGTAACCAACAATGTCTATTTTTGTTACCAAAACTCAGCAGTGTTGTGTTTAAATACCTAACTAGTACGTACGCACCAACATATATTCGAAGAGCTGAAGAATTGATAAACTTAATTATTGTAAGAGCTATTTAAAAATTAAGGTTATTCTGCCCTTTGTTTTGGACCTGTAAAATTATAGTGTATATCTTTATCTTAAAGTTACTGCTATTCTTCTAAAAACATCAATAATACGGAATTGTTAGGTAGGTAGGTATATACTGTTTCACTATATCTATCAATCTTATATATAAAAATGTCGAGACACGGTGTTTGTCGCTGAACTCCTCCAAAACGGCGGGAAGGATTGTTATGAAATTTTGTATGTATATTTGGTAGATCTGAGAATCGGTCGTAGTCTATTTTTTATACTCCTAAGTGATAAGGCCTCAACAGCTTTTTTCTTAATTTTCAAATATTTTTTTTAAATTTGTTTTATGATTTGGCATTCAAAAATACTTACAACCCAAAATTTTCCCTCTTCTACCACCAACCCCTATAATGTGCTAAAACAACGTTTGCTGGGTCAGATATAGGTGTATAGAAACAGCGACATTCAGCACAAAAATCGCATAATACCTAAGAGAATTCAAAGGCGGGATCCTTGTTCGCGTCACGTGCTTGACGTAATAAAAGCCAGTCGAGCCACCAGAGAAACGCTATCTCAGGGAAGTGACTTTCTTTTATACTTTCTTTTTAAATTTATATACGACTTTTTACGCCTCCGCCGGGGACGAGACGTGAGGGTGACATTTTCTTTGAAAATACAAATGTTTCACGTAGATAGAGACCGTAATTTTGCCTTAGATATTTCGGGACGTAAAATATAATTTATTGTTTCTGAAATTTCTTTCTTTAGGTGTTTTTATTTTTTCTTTAACATTATATAGGTGTTTACATATTTGAAGGCGAAGGTTCTTTGCTAATAGTTGTTTTTAAGGTTATTTATTAAGTTTTCTAAAATTTAACTACTTCTAGTTTCAGTTAAAAGTTGAAATGTATTATTTATTTAACGTTGTTAAGAGCCTTACATAAAGTTACCTATGTGATACGCGAAGCTTTATAGGTAACATATAAGAGACCCAAGTGACATCACTTCACGTTCTGAAGAATCTTAGACTTCTATTCAAGAAATACAACGCTTATATATTACCTACTTGATAATACTGTTTAGCGAAACGGCCCTACTCAACTTAGTGCAAACAAAAAATAAAATCTTTAACGTGAATCATTGCATAGCTAACTACCCATCGTCGTACATGTTACATCATTGATGATGAATAAAATGCATATTTCGCTGGATAAGTACAGATCCAAGACCGACTCTATAAGAGACCTGAATGCAATCACAAAGTAGGTACTTGATTTTGTCTTAACCCAAGTGACAGCTTTAATAGGTTACTTACGCTGGTACAGGCTCCTAATCTAAAGCACTTTCATTCTGTACCTACCTCTTTATCTGACGTAACCCTTTTGCAAGCACGGCGGTGGGTCCCCTGGTACCCTATAATTAAATCTTCCACATCGCGTGACATTTATGCTGATGCCTGGTATCAACGTTAATGAGCGAGGGCGGGCGCTTTGACCGATCTACCGACCCCTTTAATTAACATTTCCAAGATTTTGTCCAATAATATCCGACTAAAGTATGGGTGGCAATGAAGGTAGGTACCTATAGGAATTAGGAACGTAATAATAAGTTATTTATTTTGAAGGATTGCATTTGGCATAGGTACTGGTAGAATGAGATTAAATTATCATTTCTAATAGGAAATTATTATATGGTTTCGTCCGGAGTTTTGAGACATGAGTAAGGATAGGAACACATTGTCAGTAAAAGAAAAATATAGATAGATAGGTAATTACATTTATTCATAGAAAGTATCTACAGAAAAGATAAGATATGGAATATTAAAAACACTTACCTACTGAGCTTAAGACGACATCATTGTCATAATATTATAAAATACGGTTCAATTATCACTTTACGATTCAATCATTCAAATTGAATTTAGCTGAATTACTGAATCCAAGAAGTACAATCAGAATTGTGGATTTAAATTAACCAATATTTTTCCATACATTGACGTAAATAATAGTTTTAATAATATTGAATAAGTGTCCATTTTTACCCGTTCATTCATTATTTCCTCAAATCCTTGGAGATAAGTTTCCATCGCTGACTGCATCCGCCGTACGGGAACCACGTCAGTTGTGACCATGTTACGACAGCGTACCTTTGTAGCCTGATACACTGTTTCATGAATGAACGTCACACCGATAAATTCTAGGCTAAAAGTATACGATTGGGAATTCCGATGCATACCTACGTTTCAAGGAATAACCGCTGGGATTTGTATTTCACATGTACGTTCTTACAAGCTAATTGGTTTACATCCACACTTAGATCGGTCGATAGTTGCATGTATACCAATTAGGTTGTTAGACTGTATCTAATGTTTCATTAGGAAGTTAGGTTATTTATTTTCTTGCAAGCTAAATCAGCAACATTTCTTGTAATCATGACCTGATTTTACATTCGGGATGAGTTACTTTGTCTTGAGTCAAATGAAATAACTCTTCAAAATTCAATAGCGTGACATAAAATGTGTATACATACATTACATTTAATTTTGTTTGTCCAGTTTAAATTGCGTCATAAAATGGCTATTGAATTCAAAGTTGGCGAAAATGAAATTTGGTTTACGTTTAGATTATTGTAACAGACTTAGGAACATGTTTAACTCTGTCACGAAATTAGTACATAATCGATCGTACCAGGGACAATAACCGCAGATTTTTTGCGTTAGCGTTCCTTCATGATTCAGTGTATAAAATGATACTAGTTCGGCTCCTACCAGAATACACGGCAGGTGTTAACAAGCTTGTGTTTGCGCACCATACTCCTTTCGCTCAATAGATACCCTGCTGGGCGTAGCTTCAAACGCAGTTACACTCCGATAATAACTATTCACAACTATTAGGAAATAAATTAGCACTGAAAAAAATGCAAATAGATATAAGTAATTAGATTGCAACCAAATTTAATGATGAAAATACCTGGCAAGCAGTAGCTGAGACATTACATTAGAAATAAATCAGAAAGCTCTTTCAGGTTCACTGATTTATTTTCTATGACAAAATGTATAAGCTTACCTTATTATGCTTTACTTCCCTTAACTCAGTGTTAATTAGTAGAACACTTTTTATACCACGATTATTACCGTCATCAGTATTTTAACCTACGGGCTGCGGTTTATTATAAAAAGAGGAGAGTTACTGATAGTAGGCCTCCGGGATTCTTGGCGATGACGACGGTTTAAGTTGATGATCTTTAAACGAAAGATTATGATGATGATGTTTTAAATAATCATCATCGTCATCGTGATATCAGCAAGATGATGTCCACTGCTGGACATAAGCCTGGGACCAAAGATTTCCACAACGACCGCTAATGGACCACCCGCATTCAGCTGATTCCGGTGACCTTGCCTTTGCCTACCCACGCTGCGTCTTCTAGTACGCGGTCGCTCTCGAGAAACCTCAAGCCCCAACGGCCATCCGTTCTTCGAGCAATGTGTCCTGCCCATTGCCGCTCGAGTTTGGCGATTCTTCGGGCTCTGTTAGTGACTCCGGTTCTTCTTTAAATCTTAAATAAAATACACTTACTTATGGCAACAAAGAATGATGCTCCACCAAAAAGGCGTGGCGTAGTACAATCATCAAGTGACATAAACATCAGAAGAAAGCTGGTAATTAAATTGTAGCCAAGCAATAATATTGTCGTGTACATAAAATAAAGTGCCGTTTTGGGTTTCTCCTGTAAATGCAATAATTGAATAACCATTAGGCATTAATGTAGCTATTAATTTATGACGATGACGATTTATCATAATGTTATCTTATACTTAAGCGAATAATAGGCGTTGAAATAAAACACTGTTTTACGGAAGGGCAAATCCCCGTGATTGTGGATAAAAAGATCGGAAATCTCGGGATTAAATAATATCAATATTTGATTTTCGGGAATTGTTAAATTGTTTACCAATGGCTTTTAAAAAGCCACACTGTATATATCTAATATTTAACTGTGTTAAGGCTTATACAAAAGCAACGCTTCTTGAAGCTTACGTTTCATCAAAGTTTATAATCGCATACGCAACAAACAAACTTTCTTCTCTTTTGGTGAAACTTCACCAAAAGACACAAAAGCGTGTAGTAGGTAGGTAACTAGTTTAAAATAGCTTAATGAAATATAAACTGGATATTATTGACATAGTTATTTACTAACCTTTATAACACCGTATAGAAAAATTAGAGTGAATATCAATGTAGTGAAACAAACTACAAGTGACAATATACCAAAAATCTGCATGAAAGTATTTATTAAATAGCATCTCTTTATTTCTTGATTGATAATTCTTCCAAAAAACGCTTCACCCTGTAATAAAACGGAGAGCAAGTCACAGATATGGGTTAAGACAGATAAACTAATAATCCAGTTGAATTAATGTGGGCACTGGGCATACCAGTGAATTCGTCTGCAAAGCATTATAGCACACGTCCGAAGTTTCAGGAGAACTGACAAATATTAAGTCTTGATTTTCTAAAAGATTTAGGTAGGTACCCATCTTTTTGTACCTAGTTTAGCTAATGAGAAATTACCTTTGAATATGCTCTTGGAATCAAGGAAATGACTATACTAACTATTGTTTTGCTTTACCCGTAACTAAGTATATTTACCGAAAACACTTACTATGAAAAGTAAATAGGTAATTCCTATAACCATAGCACCTGTTTTGAGCTTCAAACAGAAGCAGAATTTTTTAACTTCTGGTAATGCCTTGAGAATGTTACGTGGCATTATATTAATAAAGCTTTATTTATTTACACTCACAGGAACTTATATATATTTTATTCGTTAACCTTAGTTTACATTATATTAACACCTACAAGTCATGTTGATAGTTCGTTGACGGGAAGAATGTCAGTATGAGCACAGCTGAGTGATATAATATCAACGATAAGAATAAGTCTGTATCATATGAAATAAGTAATAAGGATACCTATAGAAGCATTAGGCTCAATGAATACCGGTATGGCAATGGCCGGTGATGAATGACAGTGGAGCGGAGCTCGTGTCTCCACCGCACCTCAAGTCTCCACATAACCAGTTTAATTTCTATATTACAAGGAAACTCGTACGTTTGAAGTGAAAATGACAGTGAACTGATAATAATGTTTGCACTTCTTGATTTCCACACTTGTTGATTTGTAATGTGCAAACGACATTTAATATGGTATGGTAATTTTATGCTCTACTATACATGATACCGCAGTAACTCGGCGTCTACGTCGTGCACCTGCGGCGTTATCGCAGCGTATTCATGTACTCAGTAGTGACGCCGTGACAACGCGACGCATACGCTGCGCTGTCCCGGCGACGTTCATCGAACGCCTACGCTGGTCCAACGCCAGTGTGAAGGCGCCCTTATTGTATTCGTTACGCTTTCGTTCTAAACAATATCATCGACAAATTTTTTTTTTAGAAATAATGGTGCAAACGGGCACGATGCTCACCTGATGGTACATGATTACCCACTTACATGGGGTGCATGACTTGGAAGCTGGCTAGCACTATTAAGAAATAAAATAGCATTAGGAAGAACAAATCGTCATTTATCACGTTATTTGCCGAAAACAACAAACGTTTAATTTATTCAAGGCACATCAACAATATAAACGCAAATATTGATATTTTATAGAATAGGATATCCTTTTCTTTTAAATATCAATGTTTGTGTCTAGTTAATATATAGCCTAGACTGCGTTTTGGTGGTTTGATTCGTAAATCCGCGCATGCACGCATAGAATACAAGTTCCATGCACGCATATATATTGTTATACGAGGTCTAATAACCTTACGTAGATAAATATAATTACTTTTTATTTTACTGCTCCGTTACTTATCTTTGATGTTAAGGATTTGGCCATGAGAATAGCAAATAATAGTATAAAAATATTCTAAATAATTATCATTAAGTACCTTCACCTTTATTAAAAACAGTTTATAGCATAAAAAAAGTCATATTCGACCTTATAATACCTGCTTAATTGTGCTAGATAGACTATGAGGCCTAGAACCTGTAGTCGTTATCAAGCTTCAGTCAACGTTTGAAATTAACAGAAACGATTAATTTTTAAGAATATTTTAAAGAAAAAAGGTTTTTAAGAATAAGTACCTAATCTTATAAAATGTCGGGGAACAAGGCTAGAGCTGATGCTCTGTCGAGACAGTAACATTGACATCAGTTTTTATGGTTTTCTACTAGGTAGGTAGGTTGATCAGTTGCTTAGTTTCGGAGCTTAGTTGTAGGGATTACAATCCGGAGAACCGGATCCGGTAATCCGGCATATCCGGCATCATTATAATGTTATCCGATCCGGTACCTCATCCAATCATCGTGATTGAACCCCGTCCCACCTTCTGCCAGCGCCGCAGCGTGTCACTGAGTTGTTTATGATTATTTGCTGAAAAACCGACAAGTGTAGAAGCTGAGAGAGCCTTCTCGGCCGCAGCCTACATTTGTAGCCGATTCACAGATGACATAATCATCACAATTGATTGTGTCATTCGCCGCTGAACGTAGGCCTCCCTCAAAAGTATATACCTACACTGAGTGTATACACACTCAAGCCTTTTTCCAAGGTTAGGTAGAAACTACAGAATTGTTCATAATAAAATTGGTTTTGTATGCGTATTATTTTTTATACTTCATTAATGGTCCATATACTAGGGAGACCTATGTCCAGCAGTGGACGTCTAACAGTTGATATGATGATGATGATGATGAATGGTCCATATTAGAACGCTATAGGAAGGTTAACATGGTTAGATCAATACGGACGGATCAAACCGGACCCCGCCGGATTGCAATCCCTACTTCGATGATGCTGACAGACACACAGATAAACATACGATAAAGATATAACACCCTTATTTTTGCCGTTGAGGATTAAAAATAATATGGTGAGTAAATGATACTTAAGCTTCTTTTATTTAATAATAAGTACATGCTATATTAAAAATGATGGATTTCTCTTGGTAGATTAGATATAATTAATTGGATTCTATTAAGGTTTCAGAAGAACGTCTCCATGTCTCTATAGTAGCTTGCTAATATTATCAGGAAATAAAAGAGCACTGAAAAGAAACATTTTTTATTCAGTACAGGTAGTAGAGCGGCAACATGCTGCAGACTTTATGAAAAGACGTCCTGCAACTTGTATTGATGTAAACAATGAATGATTAAACTCTCTGATTTTAACTTCATACTGAATGGTATTAAAATCATGCGTTTTCTAGTAGATAGGGTATGAGTGTACTGTACATTGACTAGGGTATGACCCTAGTCACTTTCTCCGTCACAACCGCTGGTCATGTAGGAACACCTACATATACAACAGGTGGATACTATATACGTAGCATATAATTTGCATAAACATAATTTGGTGTACGCCCCATGTCCCATGGGCCCAGGGTCCATAAATGTATCTAACATAAGATTTATCATAAAATTGTTGAATGCAAATAAATGGTATGAATATGATATGTTTTAAGAAACTCATTACGTAAACATTGGGATCCAGCAATTAATTAGTTCATGTTAGGTTCAGTTATTTTAATCAATTCAATCATTATAGAACGATTTATTTGAAAATAATAACATAGTTCGATAAGATGTTAAACAAATTTGGGGCGATCTGCCAGCTCATTAGCTGGCAGATCGCCAGTTTAGGACCATCCCAAATAATGTGGAGCTTGGCTAGGAGAACGTGCTAAAGACAAAATTAATTAAAAATACTTACATACGCAAATGAAAAGCATTCCTGCTCCCCAATAATACCCTGCTATGCAGTGGCCTGGTCCAATTGTCAACATAAAAATCGCAGCAATAAGTTCGAAGACTAGTAGCACTGTTGACATGTACATGAAATGAACAATTGATTCCTGTTCACCCTGTAAATACGTAACGTTTAAATCAGCATTTACATATGTATACCTACTATATTGTGACGGATAGCTATTCAGTCTAGGCTCGTTAGTTATATTCACTTAATTGAAATAGAAGCTCACTGCACTGTAGTGGCTGTCTCCATCATCAACCCATTATTATCGTCCCACTGCTAGGCACGGGTCTCCTCACATTTTCGGGAGGGATTAGGCTATATTCCACCACGCTAGCCTACTGCGGGTAGGTAGACTTCACAGGCCATCGAGAAAATCTGTCAAGCGTGCAGGTTTCCTCACGATTTTTTTCTTCACCGTTTGAGCAATATTCCTTTCCAGATACCAGACTTTTCCAAAATAGATGGAATAAATAATTATAAAAAAAAAATAACTTGAGTAATTGGGTATTTAGTAAGTTGTATCGGTAATACTTATTACTTACCATGAAAAGCATGACGATGAAATATATAGCACCTATGAATATTAATATGCTCACAAGGGCTATCATATAACCTAGAATAAGCTCGAACAGGCTGTTACCAATATAGCACACATCAAAATCACGATATAATCCACTACCAGGATATGCCTGAACCTGTAAATGGTAGAGTTAGGTATTAGGTATATAAATATACAACAATGTCAGTGAAGATTGCACTATTCGATATTAATAAATTAAGCCTGAGCCTTTATGTCCCAATTCATTTCACGCGCTAGTCGCTGCCCCTTCTATTTCTTTCATACTAGTCTAGTCATTGTAATACATGCAGATCATCCCATTAATGGAGATACACCTACATTAAATTCGCCTTGGAAAATCTTTCTATGGATGCAACGACCCCGAATTACAAATCGCTTATCTGTAACTGGCAGGTTCCATCTGTTTTTTTTAATACCTCAACGGTGGCAAACAAACTTACGGCTTGACTGAGTTTTGTTAGTTAGAGTATTGTTAGTTATTTTACCTAAGACTTGATATAATTAATAAATTGTGCATTTTAGTAGAAATATAATAACAGTCATAAGAGCAGACCTCTCCGCATCATGTCAGCAAGGCATTTTCAGTTTCATACCTAATAACTAGCCAACCTGCAAAGTGCACGTTAATAAAGTCCTAAGATCATACATATAATAGCGCTCCTACCACGAAAAATAAATGAAAAATAGCTATGAGCAAAGCGCCAACTTTTAGGCTGATACAACAGCAACATTTCTCGCGATGCGGCAATTTGTCGAAAATATTTTTCATATTAAATACTAGAGATACGTGTTTCTTAAGTTATTGATATTATTTATTATTGACTTGACATTAATGATATGTCAATAAGAATATTGACATATATAATGTCATAGGTAGTACCTAGAGGATTAATTTATTCAATCTAAGGCCGGCCACAAACATTCGGTTTCTGAATTAGGTTTTCAGATCAGGAATTCAGATTCGGAATTCCATGATACTAGTGCACACGTCCGGTTATTTTATTCGGAATTTTATGCGACATGTACGTGTAGAGACGTCCATGAAAGCACATACACACGCGAAATTATGAACGGTGAAGACGAATTGATTGCTATTGCACTTTTACTGGCGCTAAACAAGTAGAAGAGGAATCTTTGTTACTATTATACACCCGTTGAATACTTAGAGATTAACAGACAGTCAATTCTATCTCAAAAAACCTAAATTACGAGCAAACCCAGAATTCTACAAATATTATAGGATGTCAATGATTTCCCTTGTATAAGGTACGGGGCTCAAGCGGATCTGAATTGAAATTTCCGTGCATGTGCGGTAGACGCGCCAAAATGTACGCGAGCGCTGCGTTTGGGATGACGTCATTAGGTATTGTCCGTTCTTACGATCCGAACGCACCGAACCGAACGTTAGGTTTTTTTCCGTTCGGCAAAAATAAGAATAATGTGCGCCTTGTTGAATATTTTGTATGTGAGCAGAGCATTCAGGTTTCCGAATCTGAATTCCTGATCTGAAAACCTAATTCGGAAACTGAACGTCTGCGGCCGGCCTAATACTTAATCTTTAATCGTTCTAGTCTTTGATATCTTGCAACAAAAACCATAGATATATTTAAATATAAAACTATTTTTACTCGACAACGCAGAGGTAAAGAACTTAATAAATTTTTTTTCACCGATTGTTAAAACTGCTTGTAATTTTTAGTTAAATTACCATTATACAAAATATTGTCTAGGTTATAATAAAACTGCTACAACTTTTATTGTGATAATTCGGTATGATAAAATTACATATGTTTATCAAATATTTTATTTTAGGTGGGTATGTACTTCGCATAAATACAACAGAACGGATTTCAATGAAATCTAACATAGGTACAGACAGTTTGTTAATTGGATTGACAAATGCACTGACTTTTTTAACATGATGCGTAGGCTGAGCCGCCTGTGGAACTAAGCTCGCTATTATAATTTCTCCGCGTGAGCCCAAATAAAATCTATATTTCGGTTCTGGTACAGAGTTACATATTATGAAAGAAAACCAATTGTATTCTCCAAATTATATTGAAACGTAGTACAAAATAAAAATAATATATTACTGTATATCAAATAGCAAATATCTGAGCTAGCTAGGTTTTATTCTTCCTTTTATCATTACACATTCTTAGTTTAAACGAACATCATAATTCGATGGTAGCTTGCTAAAATAACAAGAGAATAACAGAGCACTGAAAAGAAATAATATTAAAACCAAAATAAATAATAATTCATTTCTTTATTCTCACGATTCTGTATTTACTGGAAAAGGCGTAAAAGATTTAATACATTTCACGAGTCGGGGAACACATCATTGGGAAAATCTAAGACTTAGTTTTTTCAAAATAGTATTCGCCTGATAACAACATCACCGCATCCAAAAACCTATCATTGTTTTTTGTTGTAAGGTACGTATAGGAAATATCACCTTCAATTTCCACTAAATGCGCTCGAACCTTTAAAACTCCTACGCGTGCAGGGTGTTACGATTCAACATGGAGTAATATTTTTATAACATAGTTAGCTATTTTCAATGTAAACTTACCTATACAGTAAAATAAAGTAATCAAGCCATAAATGAAATTTTCACAGCAACCCTTTACGGTATCTTCTACAAAAAATGCAAAGCTAGTAGCCAGATTAAAAAGGATCAATAGTGAACACGCATACATAAACCGTACGGCGGAATCCGGAAAGAGCTGTGAACAAACAAAAAAAAAATATATAAAAATACTACTAAATACTTTTTCACGGACTTATTTGTATTAAAACATTCGTACGTAATATTAAACTATATTAGTAGGCTACATACCTAAGGCGTAACGTATAATTTTATATTACATATTTATTATTACCTACAGGAACAGTGTTTTAAGATATAGAAATTATTTCAATATACCTACAAAACTAATAAAAAAAAACATTATCTACTCAAATGATTTTATTCGTGTATAGGGTAAAACCGGGATAGGAGCCGCAGTAAGATAGATGCCTCATTTTCAATAAACTTCTCAAACTCGTGACTAAAAATTAATAGTGTAAGTAGGAGCCGCAGTCACCCTGCACCTCGGGTACCAACGGGCTGTTGAGGTCTGAGGACATACCCAGGTTACGCTCGTACATGTAATTATCTCCGCGGCGAACTTGAGGAACACGTCAAAAATTAAATGTTAGATAGTATTTGCCGATATGTAACTTTGTAAGTAGTTATGAATTCCGATATATTTTCTATTACTTTGATATACTGGTTTATTAAATGTCCTTCTAGATGTAAATTATTGTTCTTTTTTACAATTTAGTTATACAATACGTTGACATCTATCCCTATCCAAAAAGATATTTGCCCTAGGGCATCTATCTCTCCCCAAAAGTGGGGTGTCTATCCCGGTTTTACCCTCATAATATTATCCTCAAGAAAATCTGACGATAAATAAAAATAAAAATATTTTACATAACTTGTCTAACATTGTTTGTGTTGTTACACCAACTATTTTATTTATAAATCTATGTATATTCTATTTAACTCTTACCGTTAGCAAGTTACCGCCCTGTGATAGACGAACGGACAAACGCATAGTCATCAGAGGTGGAATAACAACTGAGTCCCGTACGGACCTTTTATGTATATATGTCTAAAATGAAAGATGAACAATCTAAGAAAGACTAGTTGTTTAAGAAGAGCAAGAAAAACTATGATAGTATATCTTAGATAGGTTAGTATTATATTATACTGATAGTCTACTGAAAAGCTTAGGTATCAGTCTTTAGGAACAAAAAGGAATTAAACAGTATTGATATCTACATATATCACTATTGCTAAAAAATCCTCCTCTCTCTTACTATACTTTTGCTGTGCCCGACAGGGTCCATAATTGTATCTTGCACGAAGCCTTAACACCTGTATTTATAAAATTATGGAATGCGATAATTTGAATTGAATTGAATATTTTACTTACCATAATAATACCCCAGATAAAATTTATGGCAGTAATTAATATTATTATCGCTATAGGAATTGAAATGTAACCTAGAACTTTCAACGTAATTCCTGTCAAGTAGCATTGACGAAAGTTTTCTAAGAGCCCACTGCCAAAAATAGCTTCAATCTGTAAAATTAGATTAGGTATACCTAAATGTAAGAAGTAAAGATAGTGAAGCGATATGCCATCGGACTTCCAAGTATCTCTTTGACTTTTCATATCATGTTCATGCATAATATTGTGAGGATATCTGCTTTCCTGACCGTTTCTTTTCGATAGTGTGTGAACTGCCTGCATTAGAGAATGGTGGATATAGCCTAACACCTTTCAGTCTGAGAGTACACCCGTGCCCATTAGTAGGTACCTACTCTTGTTTAAAAAAGTATTATTTTAGTGGGTCAATGTACTGAACTGATCATCTGTACATCTACCTCTAATTATACAAGAAACACCACAAAACCATATCGTGAGAGGCACAAATTCGGTTTAAAATTTAGGTCACAATGAAATGATAGTTCGTTTGGCTTCGTTTATGTAGCTATCATATCTTTTCATACTTTGGTTGACACTGCGAACTCTACAGCTAGCAGAGCAACTGAATTGATCTGGGGAATCAGACGACCACAGGGATTTCGCAAAGCAGGGTGACAATCTACACTTGTGACAATCGATCCACTACTAGTTTTTGATGTGAATTAATTCGTTAGCTTAGCTTTGTTTATTGCACCGAGTGGCGAAATGAGCGAAGCTAAGCGAGCTTAAGACATCTGGTATTCGGAGATTCGAAAAATAGATTAATGGTGTACGTACCACACTAAACAAACTTAACATAGATATGAAAATACTGCCCAGCTTAAGATTGATACACCAACAAAATTTCTCCAGGTGAGGCAGTTGGTGGAAAATGGTCATTTTTTGTTCTGTTTTACGTTATTCATAGGCTTATTCTAAAAAAGAACTCTAATTAAAAAAGACCTAATAACAACTCTAGGTTATTGTGATTTTCTCGTGATAGACAATATTATATGATATGATCATTGTAAAATGACAGAGTGAAATACTCCCGGGCTGAAGCTCAGACAGACGGACTTGGGATTAAACGAATAAGGCTGTCATTATAATGTCATTTTCACTGTTTAGATTATAATCTCTGGATTACAGATTATATAATTATATCTTTTATGTTATCCACCTTTTTATTTATCTCGTGTCACGGTGTTTGTCGCTGAACTCCTCCGAAATGGCTAGACGGATTATTATAAAATGTTGTATATTTGGTAGTCTGAGAATCGGCCGTAGGCTATTTTTTACACCCCAAGGTGATAAGGATGTCTCTCATTAGACAATTTTTTTTGACTTAATACTTTTTTGTATTTTTTTATGTTTTGGCATTGAAAAGTACTTATAACCCTAAATTTTCACTCTTCTACCACCAACCCTCATAATATGGCAAAACAACGTTTGCTGGGTCAGCTAGTTATTATATATAAGGTACACCAACATTCCTATATAAAATATATTAAACAATAGTTGGTAATTAGTTATGGGTATATTAGCTAGGTGAACCAACATTCCCAAACACAAGACAAGTGATAACCTGAGGTAAACACGAAATGAAATTAAAATAAGGTGGTAATTGACTATAATAACAGAAATAGAACAGAAGGAATAAAATTAAAGTAATATATTGCTTAGTTCTTGGAATAAAATTATAAATCGTTGTCGCGTGGTTGTTTTTATGAAATGAAAATTGGTTGCAAATGCAATAGTTGGGCATAGCAGCTGATGTTGCTACCAAATAAGCAGAAAGTATTATAAAAACATTATAAAATACGTGTTGTCTATCAAGTTTGAAATTAAACCTTAAAATATATGGAAATATATAGGTGACATTTGTAGGACAGAAATAGCCTTGGCTAGCAGCTATGCAAATAAAATATCAAATTATATTTTAATATTTAATATACGTATAATTGAAAGTTAAATAAACAATATAGTAAAGGATTATAAAACTTTACATGTTATCCCTATGTGTGTTGACGATGAGAATGAAGTAACACCATACTGAAATTAAAGATTTATCTTATTAATAAGTCTGTCTTATAAAATTACTAGCTTGTGCGCGTGACTTCGTTTGCTTAGAACTAATAATTTTATCCAATGCTGTTTTTATAAATAAATAAATATACCTGGACACTATGACACAGCGCGATTTAGTTCCGTGGTAAGCAGCGAGGCTTGTGTTATAGAATATGATACTAGAAGGATACTAAATATGAATATTTTTTGAAAAAAATGTTTATACATAGATTATCTTTAAAGGAGCGAAGAATTATTATCAGGAGGTCTATTTTCTAATAGTCTCACTAACCGAAATGCATATTTTTTATCGTTTTAGCAATTATCAGAAACGATACGTTTTTCTTAACTAGCATACATGACATAATAGTTTTTTTTACATTATTGAAAACTTACGTATGAAGTAAATCAAATGAATTATCCCGTCACAGGGGTCCGAACAATCCGTTCCAAGAATCTGTAGTATGTTAAATATACCATGGACCAGCATAGCTATGGCTGTTAAAAAGCCAAACGCCATGAAAATATCAGCGCTCCACCGGTAACCCTAAAAATAAAAATATTTTTGATTTATTGATTTTTTGCTTTACCTAGTATGACCCCATAGGTCCCACCTATTCAATATCGACGCAAAGCGTAATAGGTCTTTATTCAATAATATTAATATTTTAAATGTAAATACGTTCATTGTTCCCTAACTTAAATTTAACTTAATTAAATAACTTTAATAATAAGTTAAAGAAATGAATAGAAAATATAGGTAGGTACTAGGTACATTACCTTAGTATATTAGAATTAAAAAAATACGTGCCTATTCAAATATAATAGTTATTATTATCTGCAATTAGATCATACTTAGATATACATATTATGTATATTACCATTTTTATTTTTTTTATTCTTTAACTTTTGGACTTTTGTCGTGTTTTGACAATTTCAGCCCCATTATTACAACATTATATTCTAACGCTATTCACAATAAGCTCATAACATTATAATATATATCTAAACTTATTCTACATACATAATTATACTATAAACGTTATAATAATATACTAAAGCCATTACAATTGTTGTTTATAGTGCATTGTGTCATGACTATATTACCATTATTGTCGTTAATTTCTTACCAAAAATAGCCCTAAAAGGTAAACAAAACTGCTGCACAACGTTAACATATTCAAACTAAACAGCAACCACATCACTATTGTTAATATTTGGTTAAATGGACCACAGTCTCTCGAATACAGCGTAAGGCAATCCGGATTAAACAAGATCCGAATACTGTGGCTGCAGGCAAACTGAAACATGTCAAGTAACTACACATTAATAACATACTCATACATACTATGACGCACCCACATTTTACCTGTATGGTTTAGGTCCCATTTAATAGGGGCGGGCCTATTCTCATTATCCAGACAATTTCAAATTCCAAGCGTTTCCCGAGTATTTCATAGAAAAATCCAATAACACTGCTCGAGCTGGGTATTGAATCCACAGCCTCTTGCTCGGCAGTCGCACTTTACGACCACGGCCTAACCCTTCGGGGACGGTGGTATGTTATGTTATGTATGTTTATATTGTGTTGTATTAATTCCCTACTTACCATACTCCAAATGGTAATTAAAATACAAGCTACTTTTAATTTTCGGGTGCAAAAACAACATCTTTCCACTTTTGGTAATGGCAAACCCATCGTAACGTTTTCGATGGAATTTTAATCATAACTTAATATAAGGTAAGCTTATCATAATCTTGATAACCTATACCATCTGACATTTGGGTTATCTATTATTTTTTTCTTTTCTTCCTTTTCGGGATAAGGCTAAGGAATCTAGTCCATACAGCCTAATCTTCAGTATTTTTTCATTTTATATATGATGGATGACAGGATGGTATATGATAATGGTTGATGATTTGGTGAATTAATGGGTTATGAAGGATGATAAATATTTTTTTCCTAGGTCCTTTACTGAAACCTAACGCGGACTTCTTGGGAGAATTTGAAAGTTACGTTACACTGTTTTGTTTCATTTGCCAACACTCATGCACGTTCACGAACACTTAACGGTTAATAAATCCACTATTATTATACATTAAAATTAATGAAAACACAGATTATAGAAAATAAAACAAAACTCTAAACATGACGCTTCACTTGTCCGCCAACAAGTCTTGAGTTACCTACCACAAATTGTAGAATATTTTGTCTGCTTACTTATATTATTTTCCTTTCCTTTAAGTCTGCTGAAGTTTCCTGTAAGTAAACCGAACGAAACGCTTTATTTCACTTTTATCATACTGCTGAAATGTGTGAAATGCGTTTCTCTAGTAGGTCTTCCCCGATAGACATAATCTGGGTGTCTCTAAATGAAGAGTGAATCGGATTCTTCTATGTTAGCACGCTCCATCGTAGAAGATAACTGTAGACTGAATACTCAGTGAGTTTTGTTTGTAATTGTTCAATCGTTCATCGTTTAATACTTTCGAGTCTGATAATACTTTAATAAGTAGAGATTACTTATATTTCCTGCCTGCTCTTATTGCCATAAAAAGTCTTAGGTGTAGGAAGATTTAATGATTAAAAACCCTGTTATTCTCCTGGCGAGACATCGAGACATATTATTCGAGGCATATTACAAGGCATACTATTACCAGGCATACGGGTACGATATGAAGTTGCGTACAAATTGAAAACTATATTTAATTTTGAAGTATCAATTCCTTTAGTATACTAGGCGGCACATCTTTATAGCATATTCCACAGCAGACACTTAGTAATCTTCAACTCCAGCCGATTGCAGTCCACTGCTGGACAAATAGCCTTTCTCATCCCCATACACTACCTCCTTACTACTACACTACCTCTCTTATAAACTAGTAATGTTAAAAAAATACAAGAGAGATAAATTTTATTAACAAATTATACAGATAACAGACATTAAAACAATTAATTAATTAATTCGGGCTTATTATAACCGAGGTATTATTTCACACTACGCATGACAAGCATTCTTATTGGTCCATAGTGATTGTACTTATCACAATAGCATCATGATCGGTTATTATGCGTCGTAGGTGCTCCTGTTATTATGCGTCTGTAGGAATTAACTACTATTAGAAAGTAGATCCACACTGCAAACGAAGAGAGAAATAGTCAGTTAATAAAGAGTGTTGTACCCAGTGAAGTAGCGGGGGTAAACGCCGCCCGGGGCCGCCCAGTAATTCGCCGCCCCATATTTTAATTATTATTAGTTATTTAAAGTTTAAATATTTGATTTAACGGACCTTATGTACGTCGTACAACAGATTGCAAGTTTTTTCAGTTGAATAAATATGTGAAGCTTTATACTAGATAATAGTTCACACTTCGAAAGGCCAATAGAGCGAAATTTATCTGCTAAACTTTTTATATCATTTAAGACCGTATGTATCAACGCTGAATCTCATCATCCTCCACAACATCGAATTTACTGTTTAATAGTGGGCTAAATAGCAAAACAATCGTCAATCAATATCAAAATGTGCACCAGAGTACCAACTTGGGCCATTTGATTCGGTCCAAAGACACGCTGTGACGATTGTCGACGACCCAATGATTACAAGTGATATCGAGCGCTTAAGCTTCAGGAGAGTTTGTCCGAAACGATAATGAGTGCCTGTAAAATGGGCTGTGTTCTGATGAATTGTTTGGCATAGTACCTACAGCCACGTCCTACCATCGTACCTCCCGCCATCGACAGCGAAATCATTCCCACACCTTGGAACCATTGTCATCACGTACAATGCGGTTCCATAGGAACTTCATACCACACACAATCAGGCTGTGGAATGAACTACCTGCATAAGTTTTCTCAAACGAAGTCGTGTGGGACAACCTACGTAGCAATATGAGGTTCTTGAAAAATGGAGTAGATAATTAGGTTTTTACAGGGTCGGCAATGCGCAAGTGACACCTCTGGTGGTGCAAACGTTCATAGACTATGGTAACCGCTTACCATCAGGCGAGCTGTACGCTTATTTGCCACCCGAGTGGAATAAAAAATATAGCTCAATTTAATATCATCAACCTAATTGATCTGGGTTTTTTGGATTTACTTCATATTAGAGAACCTTTTCTTACAGGTGGCATTGCTGATGGCAGATATTAAGAAAACCTTAACATTGTAATATGTTTGGTAAGCCATCTTCAAGTTTGGACTCAATTAATGTAATAATCCCAGTAAGCAGGACTCAATAAGGTCATTTTTACAGTCTAGGTTTGATAGAGCTACGAACGCTCGATCCCGAGGAATTTAATCTACATACATTTAATCCGATCCGCGCCTAACAGTGGCGTATTAACTAGTAGGCTGAGTAGACTAGAGCCTAGGGCGGCAGTTTGTTTTTCTTTTGCTGATGGTGGTGCCCTCGCTAGACTGCGGCGCGTCCTAGTGGCGGAGTGGAGGACGCGACTTGTGCAACCCAGGGTTGGGCATGTCACGATAGTGGCGGTAAGTACCATCATGGACTAGTGGCTTGAGCGGCGCCAAAGCACCTTCAGGGCATGGATGCTTCGGCAAGCACCTGTCGCATAGGCCGGGAGACATCGCTCAGTTGTCCCCATTGCGTGGACTGCCCCGAAGATTCGATGCAACATATGCTCCAGGCCTACCTGGCTTGGGTAGAGCAGCGCCGTGAAATTATAGCGGCAGTCGGCGGTGATCTTTTTCCTCCGGG
This sequence comes from Craniophora ligustri, assembly GCA_905163465.1. Classification (NCBI taxonomy): domain Eukaryota; kingdom Metazoa; phylum Arthropoda; class Insecta; order Lepidoptera; family Noctuidae; genus Craniophora; species Craniophora ligustri. The sequence goes on along the minus strand of LR990965.1, from coordinate 6,327,019 downwards.
CGAGTGAGAACGCGTGGGATACTTACTAACTGAACTGAGAACGAATACCGAATACGTGCAAAATCCCGATCTGAAGTAGATAGACCGGAGACCTCAAACAGATCTCCGGCCTCCACGAACTGAGCCAGCGAGTGGGCGTGACCAGGGGAGTCCGCTGCCTGACCTCAGATTGCCTTACTTCAGGTCATACTCAGGTCGGGCGGCGCGCCTATTCGTCACATGTGCGCCTGCGCGGATATTGCGTAGCAAGCCAGGTCTCGCTGCTAGCCGGGATCCAGTGAACAGAGCTGGACCGAAGCCCGCAAGGGGTCGTGGTTATTGCTTAAGCGAATCCCGTGACCCCGGCGATAGGGCGGCGTTGACGGGTGCGGTTTTTAGTCAGTACCCTGATAAGCCCACTCTGGGGGAAGATTTTCCGCACCTTAATAAAAAAGGCGGCAGAATTTAGAGGGCGACAAAATCGGGCAAATTTCTTTTTATACAGTCATAAGCTGAGCTGGTCGCTTTTGTCATGATGCTGCAGGACGATAATCATAAAATTGTTATTGCAACGTTGACAAAAAATATGTAATTAATATGATTTTGAACTAGGGAACTATTGAATTACAAAGATCAATAGGGGCGGCAAAATTGTGTAAATCCTCTAAAATTGCTAGATTGCTAGATTTTGTAGTTGTTTTTATCCATAACGAAATTCAGCAGTTACTCTGTCAGTTAAAGTGAACATTGCAACATCCAGTTTTTTGGCCTCTATAATCTACTATCATTTCGAATCCAATGACAAATATTTGGGTTTACAAAGTACGAGTTACGAGCAACACCTCTAACACCAGAGGTGTTAACGTCTATAGGCTATGGTAGCCGCTTACCATCAGGCGGGCCGTAAGATTGTTTGCCACACTTGCGGTATAAAAAAATCTTGACGCTCGCTGCCGCCCCCTTTCATATGCCGCCCTGGGGCCCTGGGGCCATGGCCACCTCTGCCCCCCCCACGCTACGCCACCGGTTGTACCCGAAAAAACTGTAGAAAGCATTCCGTATAGCCATTGTAAATGATCCAATATATTGTAAAAGCTCTTGAAGACGTCTTACTGGTTCAAACAAGTAACTCAAATAATCCCAATCTTTTTTCGGATCGGGCAGTGTCAGTGAGTACGACCTTACAACAATTAGAAAGTAGATCCACATTGAATAAACTGAAAATATAATATTATTTTTATATAGGTATTTTTTAAATCTAGATATATTTTCCATTGCGTTTGTGCTTGGACTTTAAAATAGGTATTTGTTTGTTTCACCGTAAGATCTAACTTTTAAAACGCTCTATAAAAATATTTTATATATACAGAAATAGCAATATTTATCAAACAATTTATAGAAATAGAACCTACCTACTAACATCCAAATAAAATCCAAAAGATTAATTAACACAGAAAAACCATTGCAACGTATTTGCCTAATGATGTTGTAGTTTAATATGATATCTAGTATTTTATACGACTTGATTAAGTGATTGCCCCAGTATGTCATCGTCGTCGGTCTGTTCAGTCTACCTAATTGCGGCTTAATATCAGTATTCACGCGATTATCATCACCAACTCGCTAACTGGTCAATAACCTCGAGGTAGGTATATATATACTACAAAAACCAAAGAAAACCTGAAGTTGCATAGGTATATACATACATTACATGTAAGATGCAGTTTACACGCGGTACACCAGTCGTTTGCACTTTATGACCTGTTTTACTGCACATGGCTTTTAGGTCCTGAAGGAATGAAGTACCTACCTACTTTCTCTGTATGCTCTATTTCATATATCTACTTGTACAGTCTCTGTTTACTTTGTTTGTTAGGCAATACGTTATACAACTAAATACCTATATATTAATATATTATTATAATCGATCAAATAAATACATAGGTAGATAGGTACATACATACCCTCATATTATTATGTATTATTAGAATGAAGTATGTACTGAAAAAACCCTTATTCAAGTTAAGTTTGAGTGCTTGCAAGTATGATTATAAGGAAAATAAATAACTTACATATTAGGTCGATTATACTAAATATGAACTCGAAAACGGGGAAAGTTCCCCCTACTGACATGCACGCCGCCACATACACCATGCCGTAGACAAATGACAATATTATTGTTAAAATACATGACGCCATAAATCGTTTCACTGCCTTTAATTCAGGTGGCTGAAATAATAAAGGAAAATATAAAATTTTATCATAATCAACATCATTATTGACGATTCAGAATGAGATCTCATTAGCCTAGCGTGGGCTTATAGACTTAATACGTGCGTCGCGTTCGAGAAATTCTCTTAAGCGGTAGGTACTTCGATCATGACGTTTTCCTTCACCACAAATTGATTATTAATACGCAAATAAAATATATTAATCACTTAAGGTTTACAAAACTGCTACTGCAAACTGTTTATTCTATTAGTTTCTTTATACCACAGTTGCTTACCTTAAATATTTTATAAAGTAAGTGTACACTAAATCCTAGAAAAACTATGTCAGCAAATAGAACTACCCAGCCCATCCAGCGGATGGTTTTCATGTAGCAGGAACCATTTTTTCCATTTCCATCATTGTTTCCGGTACGTAAAGTCTCGTTTTTTGTCGTATTCTTTGGACCCAGACACGAAGGCCCAAGACCGGCATTTGCTCCAAAACCGAAGCTTAACTGTAAAACAAAACATCGTGTAAGGTTTAGTCCTTGATTCGTAAAAGTGAACGTGGATGATGAACCCTGTAATCAGTTTGCCGAGGTCTCTTAGCTGTTGATATCTGTGAAATACTTATTAATGAACTTAGCTGGCTTGACTTGAACTTAATCCCAACATAGTTGAGTAGAGCTTAGAAAGAAGAAAGGTGGAACCTTGATCTCCGGACAATATACAAAAATACAAATTAAATAATGAAAGACGCTTTGTTTGGATAAAAAAAAACTTTTACGGCTAATTTATATAAGCTACATGAAAGTTCATAGAAGCGCCATTATATTGCAGTTGTAATATGAACATTTGAACATGTAACTTACAATATTATTAAGGCTGATATCAACGATGTCTGTTCGTGTTGTACTGGAACTCACAAAGCAAGATACTCTTATCACATATGAATGACGAATGACCGCCCAAGATACTGCTGGGCTCGTCACCTGCAAGAAAATGAAATAGATTAATTGGGTAACAGTTAATAATAATTATAACAGTTCATCATTTACTATTTATAGTCTCCATACTAGCTATACCTAGACATCAATTAGCATAAGTATGTCCTTTCCGAGGATTAATTCTATGACCCTGCCAAATTTTATCAAAATCTGTGGTTTATTTCACAAATTGTTTACCTCGAAGGCATATTGATAAGGCAGGGACATTAATGCTAATTATTATCAAGCACTATAATTGGTTTAAAAAATTAGAGGAATTTTATTAGCACTAAAGTTTAAGGTGTAGTTAGATACCGAGACAGTGAGCTAATAATTCTAATAAATTTCTGACGGTTTGTTTCGTTGGTCACAACAGCCTAATGGTATTGTCTAATAAGGAAACTTTGATCACAGCGTAGGTATTCGTGCAACGATAATCCATTATCCACCAGACAGGTATGTTCAAGTCATCATTGATTTTAAGGAAATATAGGCGTAGCGCAAACTCAACGCGTATAGCTATAAGTACGACACAAGACACAATACCGTGCCTAATACTCAAAGGAAGCGGACTCTAAAAGCGTATTGGTGCTTAAAATCGGACACTCACTATAGCAAGTACGGCAATAATTGCAGTTGCTGTTTTCAAGTCCGTAACACAGCTACAGCATTTGTCAACGATCGGTATTCTGTTAAGTGGCATCAGGAATAAGGCATACACAAACAAAGTAAAACATCAAACAATGTAAAATTATTTCCCATTACAATCTATAAAAATATATGGAAACGATAAATACGTCAAGATGACGCCGCCGCCGTACCAACTGAAGAATAGAAAGTTTGCAAGCAAGAAGGTTTGTTCGAAACTTCTTGCTTGATTCAAACAAGAAGATTTGCATTTTTTTTTTATATGACGGCCACCTCGTTGGTCTAATGTTCGTAAACTGCTGAGCAAAAGGTCTCGGGTCAAATTCCCAGGTCGACCAGGGTAGGAGTTCGGTTTTGTGCCTAGTTGAGCAATAGGCTTCTTATATGGGACTTAAAACATACCGGTGATATGTGGGTGCACCTTTGCGTAATCTTTGGGGAAATACAGGTTTGATGGTATGTAATGTGGTACTTTTTGTTTGTTTGAGTTATCTATGGCTAAAATTTAGGCTGGGGCGTTCTACCTACTGATACTGCTACAGTCCACTATAATTTCTTAAACAAATAGGGGCCTATTGGTTCTATTAACTACCCAGTTAATAGAACCAATAGGCTCCTATGGATATGGTATTATTGCTTAGCTTTGTACCCACACAGCTAAGCAACAAACCACTAATATTCACAAAAACATAACAATTATATTTAGCTTCACGTGTGAATCGAATTCAAGCTCATACTTAGCAAGACCAATAAAGCAGTCTAGACCAGTTACGCAGTCTTCGTCAGCATTTATCAAACAAAAGATTTTTTGTATATGTAATGGAAGATTTTTTACAAGTATAATCTAATTATATTGTATTTAAATATAAAAAAATGTGGTGTAAATATTAATGGAAATATATATAAGTGTAAACAAACACTAATTTTGCTACGGATTCCACGGTAAGGCCTGGCTTAGTTTAAGCGCCGAAAACTGGGGGATTTCAGCATTATTGCTTCCCCTCAAGGCACGGGGGGTGAGGGGTGAGGGGCCTCTTAACAAGATTACATTGGAGATAAAACGGCTCAGATAATAGCGCCCCCGTAAGCCGGCCCCGAAGCTTGGCTCTAAAACAAAATTAAAATTGGACGAAAAGTTCAAATTTTCGCAAATAAGAAAAGTCATTTTGAATTCAACGGGAGACCCGTTGACTGTGTACCTACTTACGGTTAAAAACAAATTATACCTACTATTTTTATCATCAGTCCTCTGTCAACGTAGGTAGGTTACAGTTAGGTTATTATTATGATAAAATTATTTCCCACATTAAGTTTACATACACATTTATTCCATTACAGTTAATTTCACAGAACAGAAAAAAAATATTGGGTGGTATTAAAGAAATAGGCGTACAATTATTGCGTGCGACACTTTTGTTTACGTTGACAATAATCTACAATTATCACAGGTAGGTAGAAGCTTTATAAAGCTGGTTACATTTAGAGTTACATAGTGTAAATCATTTGAAATCTTATTACACTATCTATAGAAGTTGTATAAAATATTTAATTATAATAGAAACCTACATAACTACCTATTACCTATGCCTACCCATTTATTATATATTAAATTGGAAAAATAAAGAAATTAAAAATTAATATTTTGTATTATAATTGTTCATTATTCGGTAGGTAGATATCCGAACTAAAAAAATCTAAAATTCTTGTATCTTATATTATATGCAGCATCAAAACACTTTGATAACCTTATTATTCAATTAAAAAACTATCATAAAGCTACCTACCTAGAGTATACTCTCCTATGTATAGTAGAGATAGGTAAATAGCGGGTGTGAGCTCTTCGGCACTGTCTAGTATTGATCGCCGCACTCGCTTGTTTCAAATTCAATTCGCAGAGTGGGAATAACAATAAAACTTGGTCCGTGCAGCATCACCTGCGCCCCAATACGTGTACTGAATATACAAAGCTTTGAGAACGAATACTAAACTCAAACATACTACGTCTGAGTTTAGTATCTACATGACATCACATATCTAAACCTAGAACCTAGTCATTACGTTAGGAAAAATGTCCTACATAGGTATATCTTGGGAAGTATAAACTGGTGTTTTTACTTTCTCATTAGGACTGGAAAACTTACACCGGGTGTTGTAGCTCCACCAAACAATATTTTCATGTCAACGTCACATAAAGCTTTCGATAATTCCACGTTTCCACTGCATTCATATATTATTCGACTTCAAGCATCGCGTTATTCAGGTCAATTTATCAAGGTAATTCAACAGGAAATATGTATTCGCTTCATGAGAAGTTCCCATAAAATTTCATGCCTCCAGTAATGATATTCGAAATACTTTTTAAGACTTCGTTGTGCGTGCTCGTAACTGTAATCCCAAAAATATGGTTCATGTGGCCAGCGACTGTATTGTGTGCGTATATCTAGCTACCTAGCATGTGTAGATCACATGCGATAAATAACAAGATTGTTTCCACGAAGGAACACCCGCGTGCGACGCTGATTCCCGCGCGCCTCTACCAAGAAATGTCAAAATATTTCATACAAAGACTTTTGTATATATAAGAGGCAGACCGCTCTATTACATATACTTTTTTTACAACCGAGGTGCTTATCCTCGTAGATACATGGCAAAAACATGCCTCGGGCTCGAGTCACGAATCGCAATATGGACCTCGTGATAAATCTTCACGAATTCCAGCTTTATTTATTAAGTTGTATGGTGTTTTTACGATGTAACGCCGCGGGGGCGCTCATTACAACAGTGCCTCCGCGGAACATGATGAAAAAACTTTTCCTGGCGATATCTTCTTGCAACATTAATTACGGAACTCGGAAAGTTTCTTGACTTAAAATGGCGTCGTTCATTAGGTGTAAGTATTTCTTTCAAATCAAATCAATCAAATCAAATCATTTATTTCAATTAGACCAATACAGGTACTTTTGAATTGTCGAATTAAATTGAATTTAGTTGCACGGTTCCAAAAGGTAGGTCTTATGGAGAAGAACCGGCAAGAAACTCCATAGATACTCTTTTTAAATTAAATACAAAATTGTTGGTTTTGTTTTACAATGCTTTATGTATGTAATATCAATATGAGACTGGTGCAGTTCGATGTGAAACGTATTATTTATGAAAGTAAAAGAAATAACTAAAACCAATTTCGGTTGCCATAACATGTATGAGCCGACCAGTCCCAACTGATAGCACCCGTTCACGAGCATGACGTGTGTATCGGCGTCTGTCTATTCAACCATGTTGTAGGGAATAAAAAGACCCGACACACAACGCCACCATCAGCAGGACATTTGAGTGAGCATGACAAGCCCAGAATGCCCGGCAACCGGTAGGCATTTTCACATTTAAAAAAAATTAATAAAACAACATCAAAGCCAACATCAGTCTCATATTTTACAAGTTATTTTACTAATCAGTAACTATTGCGTTAATAAATAATAAATTACATTAATAAATAATTTGCATGTCAATCAGTAAAGGTGTATAACTAAACATGTCAAATTGTATAAGTGTATAATTGAGCATGTCAAACTGTAAAAAATTATAAATATCTTTATGTAAAACAAAAAGAAGTCAAACCAATAAATAAAAAAATAAATAAAAGAAAATATAATAATCATGAGGCTAGCAAACCTGTGGAGCTGGACCAGCATTTTGCCAAACTTTTTTATCTACAAGATAATCTTCTAATTTGTAGTATGCTTTCTTGCATAGAGTAGACTTTACGATGGATTTGAATTTATTTTCCGGGAGGTTTAAAATTATTTCCGGAATCTTATTATAAAACCTGACACTATATCCCACAAAAGAGGTATGGACTTTAGCGAGACGAAGCTGTGGCTGCATTAATTTTGACTTATATCTAGTATTATAATTATGCAGTTCACATCTTTTCGTATGATGTGATATATTTTTTCTAACGTACATTATATTTTCAAAGATATACTGACAGGGCACTGTCATAATATTTATTTCTTTAAAGAGTTCCCTGAGTGAATCACGACTACTTAGGTTATAAATGGCTCTTATTGCTCTTTTCTGCAGAACGAAAACTGATTCTATGTCTGCAGCACGGCCCCACAGCAATATTCCGTAAGACATGACGCTATGAAAGTAGCTATAATAAACTAGTCTTGCGGTTTCTACATCCGTAAGTAGTCTGATTTTTCTAACTGCATAAGCAGCTGAACTCAGGCGTCCCGACAAAGCCTTAATGTGCGGTCCCCATTGAAGTTTGGAATCTAGTTTGATTCCTAAAAATACAGTCTGATCGACGAATTCGAGCTTTTCATTATTTAATATTATATTACAATCCTCACTTCTAACATTTGGTAAGGAAAACTTTATGCATTTAGTCTTCTGCCCATTCAATACCAGATTATTAACAGTGAACCACTCATGGACCTTTAGAAGGGCGCTATTTACATCGTCAACATTTGGTGACCGTCTATCTAATCTAAAAATTAAGGAGGTATCATCAGCAAATAACACCATCCCACATCCATTCTGGCACATATAAGGTAAGTCATTAATATATACCAAAAACAAGAACGGGCCCAGGATAGAGCCTTGCGGAACACCCATTTTAATTTTGGATCCAGATGATTTAATTCCGTTTATTTGGACTTTCTGTACTCTACCTTGCAAATATGATTTTAATAACTTTAAAGAGTTTAGCTTAAATCCATAATGTTCCAATTTTAGTAGTAGTGTATCATGATCCACGCAATCAAATGCTTTTGAAAGATCACAAAATATGCCAACGGCATCTTGTGACTCTTCCCAAGCATCAAAGATGTGCTTTATAAGCGTCACTCCGGCGTCAGTTGTATTGCGCCCTTTGGTGAACCCATATTGCTGGTCATGAAAAAGTTTATGTATATTGAAATGTGACAACATTTGATTAAGCATCATTTTTTCAAAAATTTTACTAAATACTGGTAGAATGGAAACTGGTCTGAAATTTCCAGGATCTTCAGTATCTCCAGATTTAAATAAGGGTACTATTTTACTGTGTTTCATAAGATCCGGGAAGGTCCCCTGGTCAACGCATTCATTAAATATATTTGCTAGATGGGGTGCTATAGTATCAATGATTCCACAACAAACTTTAGATGATAAACCCCATAAGTCTTCAGTTAATTTTATTTTTATATCTTTAAAAACTTTAATGACTGACTCTGGACTAACATACCTAAATTTAAAAGTAGTTGGACAGAAAGTAACATTCTGTTTAAGTACAGCAACGGAAAGTGCGGAAGAAGAATTTAAACTCTTAGTTATTGTAAGGGGTATGTTCGCAAAATATGTCTCAAATTCTTGAGCTACTTCAGAATTTGTGGTTATAAGACCACGTGCCGTTTGCAGTGCGTTATTGTTATGACATACTTTAGATTTATTATTTTCATTATTTATTATTGTCCAAGTCGTTTTTATCTTATTTTCAGCATTCTTGATTTTGTTACTTATGTATATTTTTTTTGCTAATTGACACACTATTTTAAAAGTTTTTGAATATTTACTAACATATTGAGTAAACTCTTCACTTTTATTAAATGACTTTAATTCATATAATTCAAATAAGTGTTCCCGACTTTTACGAATGCCTATAGTTGCCCAGTCACTAAATTTGAATCTAATGTTTACGTTCTTGGTTTTTAGTTTGAAATGTTTATTAAATTCATTTCTTACAATCTCGAAAAAACGTGAATATTGTTTATCACAATTATTTTTATTTATGTTTTGACCGGCTAACTTAGTATTTAGACATTTATTGTAATTAACAATTTTATTCTTTGTAATCTGCCTTGTATTTATTTGTGTTTTACTTAAACTTATACTGGTATTAAATGAGACAGTTTGTCCGCTGTGATCAGAAGACATACAATTTACAATCGCTTTATCTGAGTAATCACAGCTGCAGAAGACATTGTCAATGCACGTTGCAGACGTACTTGTTACCCGAGTTGGTTCTATGAACAAATTTGTTAGATTAAATGACTTAAAAAGACACAAAAATTTACTACTGATCAAGTTATCATCTAATATATTGACGTTAAAATCGCCACAAATAACTATAGATTTATTAGAATTGAAAAGTAGTTTTAGTACGTCCTCCATGACAGACTCAAATGCTGTATAGTTTTGGCTATTTGGGGGCCTATACACGCACACTACAATATGCTTATCCAGCTCAACACAAGACATTTCGATACTATGTTCAACGGACATTGAGACAATATCCTTCCTCTCTTTAAACTTTAATGAGTTTTTTAATAATATAAGAGAGCCACCATGTATCATTAACTTTCGGTTGTAACAACTAGCCACATGATAATTTTCAAAGCTTAATAACATTTGGTATTCTTTTAACCAGTGTTCTGTAATACAAACAATATCGTACTTGAATGTTTCTAGAAAAAGTTCAAATTCTAACACTTTAGAAGAGAGTCCTTGTACATTCTGATGGTATAATTTCAGAATGTTTAAACATTTTCCCTTTGAAAGTGAAGTTAACAATATGCCAGAAGATAATATACATTTCATATTACTATTATTATTATTATCTTCTGTTGTCTTACTGACTAGTTTAAATTATAAGAATAAGAATCTGGAGCTAAATCTAGTGCCCCAACGTCAGAACTGATTGGCAAGGATATACTTCGCGTACACCTCCCCACGTGTGAACAATAGTTCACGTCAGTAACTAAGCTATGACTAGATATCACTGGATTTTTATTTGTTACTAGATTAATATTGTGTGCTATCAAAGTAGCAATCAAACGCTTATATTTCTTTGGAAGAAACATAGCTTCCTGTGTTAATTTAAATCCACTAACAAACTTGTTTGTGTCAAAATATAACAACTTATCACTGTGACGACATGTCAGCATATGCATAGTATTATTTAACTTGAATATATTGTTGTTACTGTTTTCTGTCAAGCATTCTGAGTAAGGAAATGCACATAACATAATCTTTCCTGGACACGATGTTGATAAGGTGTCTATACCATCCACAATGTCCTTTTTCTTGAGTCCTATACTGTTTCCTAATAATAATACCACAATGGTCTTATTATGCATTTTTGTACTAATAATTTTATTTATAATTTCTTTAAATTTTAAGTTATGATTACAATAATTGATCACACCATTGCTTAGGTCACTGTGTAGCAAAGATCCTAAACCAGAACCTATTTGATCACTGAAAACTATAGTATTAGGGCAAGGTGTTACAGTTTGAGACAGTGTTGGTAACGGTAAGTCAGATAGGGGCTCCGGAGGTGTTTGAGAGCAGGCACAACTGCACAAGAGACTCTTCGTCAGAGACTCATATCTCTCAGCATTGTACCTGACTAGGTCTACCAATTCCCCTGCTTCCAACATGCGCTTGCTCAGTTCTTCTTGACAAGCCTCATATTTATTAAAAATATCTGCTAACATATCTTCCCTACGAAATAATTCCTCTCGCAGGCTTTTAATGTCAACATCATATACCGTCTTACTATGTTCTAACTCAGATGAACAAATATTCAACTTATGAATTAAATTCAAGCGGTCCTTTCTTAAGCTAACATTTCCTTTCAAAAGGTTTTGATTTTTAATGGCTTTGCTGTACCTTTTAATAAGTTTTTTAATTTTAATATATTTTTTCAACTTATTTTTGCTAAATGTAATAGGACATGTGGATATGGTATCATCACCAGTCAAATCAATAGTCACGGCTGTCTCACACACAACCTTGGACCCACTGCAACCTACCAACTCATCATACAGACTGATGGTGTTAATGGTCTGCTTTTTGGCTTCAACTGATTCTAGAAAAAGTCTAGCCTTATGGGCCTCGCATAACTCATGTTCTAATTGAGAAATGCGGTTCAGTGCCAATTCATGCGTGTCTGAACAGTTGTGAAAGTTAGACACTTGTTGTTGAAGTTGGTTGTGCTGGTCGAGTAAGTCCATGTGCTGTATGTGAAGCTCAGCCAGGTCATTCTTAAGTACAGTGTTTTTGTCGTTAATGTTCTTAATTTCAACTTCGCTGTCTTCTTTTTCCACTTTCTTGGCGGTGTCTGTAATACTCAACTTATTTTACGGTTTTACTTTATTTTTATTATAACTGCGAATGGAAAGTTTTCCCTAGTTCACGTAGAGCTGATAAGAATATATCGGGTAAAATAAGCAGTAAAAATACTGAAGACTTCACGTAGCAAAACAGGTCTGGGATTTTATGTGAGCAATTTGGAGCGTTCACAAAAGAAATGCTAACGTTGACGCGAACGTGACGCAGCCGGGCGACCCCGAGCCAAATGTGTCCTCCGAACCGTACGCCATACGCATTGTAGTTTTACTATCCTTACTTATTTACATTTGACTCACTTTATTTATAACTTACGTACCTAATTTCTTTCAAACTGCTGAAATAAAGAAACTTAAACAACGTGGGCAGTGCCGCTTTTTAAATAATCATGCATACATTAAATTTTATACGTTTTTCATCGATATGCGGCGATGTTATTACCGTTCAATAAAACCTACTCAGTAACGCACGTAAACTAAAAACATGGAACTTACGAGTGTTTCAATAAAATGTACATCGGAATGACCTGCCACGCCGGCGCAATCGCCGCCCGAAACCGGTAATGAATCGAGCCGAGAGATACCATAATCGAATATTTTCGAGGGTAATGGCTTTTATAAGAGATAATTGAAGTTCTGGAACAAGCAAGGGTTCCGTAGACTAAGAACTGTGTAGGGCGTATCTGTGAGTTAATTTATGTTACTATAACTCAGTTGGACAGGTTGTGTTCAATAGGTAATTTAGATGTTGGCAACATTGTCGTAATGAGAACGTGGCGTAGTGATGGGGTTTATTGGCGCGTTGACTGATGCCCTGGGCCCCTGGGTCTTAATAGTAACTTGATGAATTGAGCTTTTTTCGTGCATCTTAATATGCAGAAATGAACCTCCTGTGAAAATGGTACGTCCATATACTTATGTATGTAAGTAATAAGTATAATCTAATCTAATCTAATCAATCTTTTAATTATATTTTTTCGTTTTCAATCGTTTATGTATAAGAGCTAAAGTGCAATTTGAATCACTTGGTAATGAAACTACTTGTCAATACCTACATATACCTATTTTGAATAAACCCCCTTAAAAAAGATCTATAAAGATCCATTTGGTGTTGAGGTATCTAACGATACATGTATTTATTGCTTTTCCTCGAGTCATGTAATTCCGTTTATGGATGATCTTAACGTCAAAGCAAAAACATAAGCAAAATGATGTCATATGTGACCAAAAATTGTGATCAGTATATAAATACATATATGTATAGGTACGAGGGAAATATACATATATGGGAACTGAGGAACTATATTTTTTAATACAGAATCGTCGCAGTATAAAAAGTACATAAAATCTTTTTTATTTTGATTTCTTAAAATAATACATTTAAAGTCAAGTAAGTCTGCATTTTATATCTACACCTTCGTGTTATTAACAGTTAAGTAAAACATCTAAAGGGCGTTCCTCCTATTTAATTTTGAAAACGAACATACGTTACTTTACCATTGCAAATCCAACGTTGTTTCGTTTCTGTAAAGGATTATAATCGACTGTGAGGTAAGGTTTTATACGATTTTGTTAATTCTGACTGTGAAGCTTTGGCTTAAACGAAAAAGCTCATAATATATACAAGATATGGCCTCATGTGGCAGTTTGTTATGAAGTTTATAGTGTAGCCACCACGGTTCTAGTTACAAGCTCATTGGGAGATGAAAAAAAGGCGGCGATTTCGAACATTATGTGTAATAATTTAAGAGATTGAATCGCTTTAAAAAATAGAAATTATGATAACTTGTATACGAAGTAATAGGATAGTTACATATTTTACGTTTTATGATTGGTACGTAGGTATAGGTGTGTTATGATAAACGCCACGGGTAATGTGAACACGATGTCGGAATGTTATTAGAGATTTTTATTAAAACTATAGTCGTAAACTAGATCATACGGGAACCGCTTCTGAGTTTTATGTTCTCTGTGACATTATATTAATTTGTGATGTGGTGAAAGAGTTAATACCCTTTTAACTGCATGTGTTTATCTACGATATTTAGGAAAATGGACAGGTATATCAACTAGCTATATTATTCTATATATTGGGACGACCCGATTAGCGCAGATTAAGGCAAATGTATTCGTGATGTGGGTACATGAACATTTGTATTTCAGCCATGGATTTCCATGTTTAATATAAACCTATTTATAAAAAAGGTATGCAGGTAGTTGCTGTGCCAACTACTTATTAAGTATACAACCGGAACACAACAAGAATAGAACTTATTTTAATACCCAAGTAAATTTATTTATAGTCAGTCATAAGTCTACCTGTGTAGATATTTATTTAAATATTATTAGGTGTGCATTTAGGTATTTCTCAGTTCGCATAACTTATAAACTCATAAAATGTACTACTAATGTCTACTTATTCCTTTGAACATAATGCGCCGCAACGATTTTTATTTTATATATTTTATTAGATAATTAGGTTTAATATTACGTATTAAATAATAGGGCGACAACAGTCCACAAAACGTTTTTTTAAGCCAATATGATTTAATGCACATAATACAATGCGTGGTAACTGGTAAATCTATATTAAATTTGTGTTTGATTAATGTAGCGAAAGAATTACCGTCTTTACGATATTATTTTGCCACAAACACATCTCTGTTATGTTATAAAATTCTGCAGCTTTAACAAATCATGTGAATTTGATTTTTACTCTAGACTCAGCATTGAGTAGGTATGTGACATCTAGTTTGCCCAAGGAAAAGTCTCAGCCGCAATGCACCACTAGATAGTACGGAACTTGCAGTAGGTAGCAATTAAGAAATTATTTAATCAGGTATGGTTTATTTTATATCTCATCATTCGGCGTCGGTGTCTGAGCCCAACTATAGCCTTGATATCATTGTGGTGACTGTAATTACCAAGCTGTATTTATACGGGATAATATCAATTGCCATATACTTAAATATTTTACACAGTTACGAGTATACCATTAGAATTCTAGATAGGTACAGATAGCAAGGAAAATGTTTAGTTGGAAGTTCTCATAACCAGTGAAATGGAGGTGTGACAGCACCAGTTTTGTGTAAAATTTTGATTTCAACCGCATGGGCGTACCGAAAATTGACTCCTATTAAGGATTAAGATGTTGAACCAATAAAAACTTTTTAACAACCCACTCTATTAGAATTTTCTTTCGTATCAAATTCTCCCATACACAAACCCCCGACATAGATAAATAGATAAAAGTAGGTACCTACAAATATTGCCAAAGGTTTCCCGCTTTATACCAAATTTAAATTTCCACTACATCTCTGAATATTTAGTGAAACTTAACATTTTGGTCATTGTAGGCGGCGTGCGGGGAGAAGCGGGGGTGTTGTAGGTACGCTCGTAAACTGTGCGTTTTATGGAAATATAAGATCCTTGTCGGTGACGGTACAAGCCGCCCAGCCCTCCTCGCTCGCCTCGGAGTGTAATCTCTTGTACCTTGACTTCGTATCTTTACATGCATATGGATTTTATCTCACGGCGTAGCTGTGTTGGCAGAGGTTAGAAACTTTATGTTAAAATACATAATTTAGTATTTTAATCCTGGACGGACTCTACTCTATTACCACTTATCTATCTACCTTTTAGGACCCTCTGGTGCCGATACTTTTGGAAAAATCTCTCTACTTGATTATGATGATATTTTGAAAGTTATTTTATGAAACATAATGCAGATGTAGGTACCTACCAAATATGTATTAAGAACATTTTTTAAAAATACAAACACCAATGTTACAGTACCTAGTTATGAAATTAGGGCAATCTACTAATATTTTGTTATGCTTTATGTGCCCTTGTCATGACAAAATATAATTACATAAGTTACATGTCGATGTTTACGTGTGTAAATCCAATGAAGTCTTTGAAATATGGATACTTCCCACATAATTTATGGAATATCCACTTGCCTTTACTCGTTTTGTGACGATTTGAATAAATTTTAGCAACAACAACTGCATATAAATGGAACCTTTATCCAAGGCAATCAAATTTTGATAGCGATCGGATAGGCACGACTAGCAGTCGAAATACTCGAAATAGCGGGCATTACTTCCGAATTCTCGAATGCGGACGTCGAATCGATAGTCGATACCAATAAAACAGCGTCGATTCGCGAATACATAAAACGTCGGATTCGAGTCTTGCGCTCTTTATATAAAGCTAGAGAGAAGGGTTCCCACTTTTATTGCAAGGAATTTGCATATAAAGTAACCATTGAAGAAAAGCGATCTCCGTTTGGCTTCGTGTATTTTTTCGTATTCATTGTTGCGAAGGCCGCGGCTCACATTCCGTTTTATGGATCATGATGCTTTCTTAGCGTTTAAATAAATAATGGCATCAACATTTTTTTCTTTTGATTTATTTGGGAATGCCTTTTATATTATTCTGATGCGAGATAGTTAATTATGTTTATTTTGATCGTAAACTTTCAGCATTAAGATTTGTGTCTAAAATACCTCTAAAATTAAACGTGTTCTCTCTATCTTTACAGATTAATGGATTGGCAGCGGACTTGATTATGGATGAATAAAATTGGTAAATATATGTATTATTTAATAACATTAATTTATTCATTTGAATATGCTTACGTAACATTGTTGGGGTCAAATACAAATACACTCGGAGGTGGCGTGTAAAGTTATGATAAAAATAAAATAAAGCGTTTAGTGGCCAAGGGGCGGTACCGGGCATTCCTAATAAAAATGATATTTAATTGAAGTCGATAACGTGTCATGGCGAGAGGTCTAATAAACTGCCTTTATTATTATTGTGTTAGGTCGCCTCAGCCCTCGATAAACATTACGTATCTATACGACTCGCGTTCTGTTCACAGTAAATGCTTGTTGGGGTTTGGTTGTCTTCACAAAAGTGTCCGTTTATCTTATCGCGTAGACGTTACGGAGGAAAATCTTTTACTATTTTACCGACGGCGATAACTTTTTAGCTGTATTAGCGTCTGGCGAGAAGAGTTTGGATACTGTGCGACGGCAGCCATTTGAATATTTTTATTATATCAAAATGCAGACTTGTACTGAATATCTGTTAAAAGAAAACCATAAATTTGATAATTTTTTTAATGGAATTTCATGTTACAAGTGTCAATGATAGATTTATACGAAATTAATAATGCATGAATATATATAATAGTCTTACCTAGTTTTAGCTCACGTCTGTCCAGTGTCAACTGGTCTATAAATTGCGTTTAATAGGTTTAGGTAGATAATAAGTATCATCTTCAGAGAACAAGTTCTTGCTTCGAATAATTTTTGCGTCACACAAAGTAAAGGTATCCTCACATTGTTGCTGATGCATTTCGTCAGCATTGAGATAAAAGAAGCCCAACACAATGGCCTTTAAGTGATAGTTATGGCACTTTTTATAGGCAGTTAGATTTATTTTTACTGCACTGTTTGTTTTAATACGCTTTTCGCGAGTGGAGAAGTCGCGACAACTGCTTTTTCATTCATTTATCGCGATGCGTTTAGCAGACTATTCAAAGTGAGCTATATCTTTTTTTAATGACGTGAATGATCTATTTTATGCACATTTAATGGGTTTGTGTAGTAGAAATCTAGTGCGTCTAGAATCGTGTCTACTGTGCAGCAGCAACGTGGGCGTTTGTCACGTGTCTTATTGTGGTTTGTTTAGTGACAGAAGTAGAAATTATTATTTATGTAAGAACTTGACCTACATGATTATTATTTCGTGAAGCAAGTAGGTAGTCTTCGTAGTCACGAGATAAAAAGAGGTAAATAGTAGAACTTCGATCTGATCACAACAGATTATAATAAATCAATCGTAAAACAAAAGTAAGAGAACGCTAATCTATTTAGCACGCAAATTGTTTTAGAAATTGTTCTAGAAATTTCTACATCTTGTTATTTACAAGTAAATTAATAGTACTTAGGTATTTTATTTTATCTATGTTGCTAGTTACGGTAGGTAGTACAAATTTATTTTTTTCGTTTATGTGGTGCAGCACAATAAGCTTTTATGAAAATAGGTTATAAACGCTGATTGTGCTAATGAAAACCAAATATTAAAATATATGCAAAAGATGAATAAGTATTGGTAGGATAGTAATTCAAATAAAATAAACGTTAGTTGACTACTTTAGTTTTACTTAAGCTATTTTTTTCTTGCAATATTGATATGGCCCATCACTAAATAACTTACCTACGCATCAGTGTACCTATGTCAAGACAAATTTAAAATCAAGATAAACTTGATCAGAATGTAAAAACGAGATTGTACCTACCTATTTATCTACAACATTCACCTTATTTATATCACAATTTCCCATCAAAAGATAGGGATCTTCTCTCATTAGCTGACCACGCGGGCTGCAGGTCGACCCGACGGGCCTAATAAGGAAATATAGAGCAATAAAACCGGCCAGTGGCAAGCCTTAATCAAATTGCCGAAAT
Organism: Craniophora ligustri; assembly: GCA_905163465.1. NCBI lineage: Eukaryota > Metazoa > Arthropoda > Insecta > Lepidoptera > Noctuidae > Craniophora > Craniophora ligustri. The sequence goes on along the minus strand of LR990965.1, from coordinate 6,308,600 downwards.
GGCCGATGGGAGCCACCTAGATGCCATCGACATCACTATAATTACTTACCCTGCTACAAATAAATGCATTGTTATAGGAATTTAATTTAGCCATATAACGGACCTTAATTTTGAAGTTTGTACTAAAGGTAAGTAAAGTTGTGTGTTTGTTTGTTTGTATACTTTGTTTCATCGGAGAGTACTTAATCTTCTGAATAAGAATTGTTCTTCGACATCTTAAAACGTAGAATATAATCTACCAATGTTACTATCAATGTTATCAATATTATAATATTGAGAATAAAAACCTTTCAACATAGATGGAAATATGATTGAATGTGATCGCAATTATGATTTGAATGATTAATTTGATGAAGTAATTGTTATCATACCTACATGTACGTAGGTTTTCATATATTGCGCATTTTCGTATATTTAAAACGCTGAAGGGGAAACCCGCGTGGTATTCTAATATAATCCTTCACCGTTATCGAAAAACAAAGATCTCATCAAAAATTCAGCATGTGACTCTCGGGATGTATCCAATAAATCAGTTTTACAGCATTCCCGTGTCATTTCAGTCGTCGAACGGCATAAAATGATAATTTTACTGCGCTCCCCTTCCGTCTCGAGGAGTTTACGACAATTGTGAAATGTATCGACAGTTCGGGTGTCACCTAGATGGTGGACCAACGTACCGAGCCAACACCAAAACTTTAAAATCACACTTACTCCCAGCAATAAGGTCTAGATTCGTATAACCCGCTTCATTTTCTCTGCAAAAACCCAGTTAATCCATCAGCAACATATGGTACCTGTCTCCCCGCTCTCCTCTCCTTCAGATTTCCTCTTGAACTGGTATTTTAAGGCGCGAGCCATCAATCTTTCAAGTGGCTTTACTGTTTAAATATAATGGGAATGATCTGGATTAGTCAATACATATTTATAGAATTAGGTGCTATTCGCCGAGTTCTCCGTTTTGTTTATTTAACGGTCTATATTGACTGACTAGACACAACGGCACATTAAGCACATGTGAATCATTTCAGAGAATCTCATTGAATTGTTGTTATATTTTAAATACCTAAATAACGATTTATTCACATTTAAACTATCGGATGAATTCCCTAGATAAAAGTTATCTGACTGTTGAAAAATCAAGGAAATATGAGATGACTGTGAAAGATAGATAAATAGAATATAAGTAGGTAATTTTATACTACACCATAAGATTAAAATGATATCTACAGTGACAGCCTACCTTGGAATGGTAGTTATTTATCTCATATACCTAATACCTATAGGTTTTTATCAAAAAACTATTTACTTTTTATAAGATCTAATTGCTACTTGGGAACAGTAGTGAACGTTTCAAATTTTTACACAAGCTAAGGATAAATCTAAAATGGCTTCTCAAAAGAGTATTGAAGTCTTTACTTGTATCGACACTGGAGGCCATATGGGGGATATTTAAATCATAACTCTGATTAAATCTTTCTGAAGCTGAGTATCACAATCATAGCAGGGGTTTTTTATTGTAACTAAAAAGTTGTCCTTCACGTATTTTATTATGCTCTAACCTTTTTCTTATAATATGACACAACAAAAACGATATAATTTACAACTATTGATATTCACAGGCGTGAACCCTTTTCGGCATAAACATTCGTTACAACAACATGTAATAAAATCCGAACAATGGTTAATTACCATTTATTTATTGCCCCAAATTAACAAAGCTTTAATGATTGAGAGCCGGAGAAATTTGTCAACAGAACCAATTATTTTGTTTGTATAAATTATGCAAATATCTTTTGTATTTCTATTGAACTGGTGTTGATACAGTTTCTTCTTTTGTGAAAATATCTTGTGGGTAATGTGTTTACTCAACCATGGGTTTTCGAGATAATTGTGTTTTTAACAAAGTAGTGCCGCGTATAAGAATTATGGTTAATTAGCGGCGCGTCCTGACTTTGTTTGTGAAAGCAGTCATTTCCATAAATCCTTTTATCTAGAAGTTTAACTAGAGTTTCATAGTCATGTAGGTATATTTTTGTCAGAGACGAAAACGAATGTTAGCTATGATAGTACTCACGAACTATATTAAAACCAGCTTCGTCCAACCTTATGGTTATCCTGCCTAGCAAAACACATGTTTTATCGTTCACCGTCACCTCTGGCTATTGACCCAAGTAGTGTTGTAAGTAAAGTACGTTTTTCTGGTGCGACAATCGCACGGTTTACTACATCGTTTCACTTTTAACGCTATTAAACGATCTCTATAAAATGTTGAGCGTACCACTATGCATCACACGGTTACATAAAAAAAAATCCGATAAATCACACAAGGTTTTTCTTTGAATAATCTTCTCTTCAGATTCTTGCTACAACTAGATGTCTAGCTTTGACCAGACAGACAGTCTTTTTAATATCAATTGATATTTAAAACAATTTAAAAAATGTTTTTTTGTCTTAAACAACCTTCGTAGGTATGAGCTTAAAGATCAATTTTTTTATCAGAATCGAATAAATTGTACTTCTAGATGACAGAATGATATAGGAACAGATAGACGACGAACATACAAACGTATTCAGTATTTAAATTACGAGCTTGAATAGAACCAAAACAAAGTTCCCATTTACCATACAACGTCAGCATCTTACCGAAACACCCCAAGTACAATTAAACCGACAAAGATAGTTAACAAGAGCAGTGAGGCCCTAATGACAAGGATTAAGACATAAAGATAGGGCGAGATACGTCATTACATTAGGAGGCCCAGACTCATGCATCTATGGATGTCGGCTCTCATTAAGGAGATACGCCCCGCGAGTCGGTTAATGATGCTCCCCTAATGGATGCCAGATAGGTACCTACACCGACATCTGCATATAGACAACCCTAGAAGTGAACGTTCTTGTGAAAAAAAAATTACCGCGCTGTGTTTTGTGTCAATGTTAAAATGATTTATAAAGTCGAGTGAGTAGACTAGTTATCTTAATTGGTAATCTTGTCTGGTTTTTTAACCAGAATCCAGTCATTATGTTATATATTGTACTCAGTAGTTACATACGCTCAGTACATACGCTTTACATTCTTAATTTTATTTAATAAAGAGAATTAAAATAGAATTAAGCAAGTTAATATGTAGGTATATTATTTATTAGCTTATAGGTAGAGCCTATATAAAGTTGTATCATCATTTTTTTCATAAGAATTTTCAAAGACTTTCTACGTGGATCTTATTTGCTTTTAGCTATAGCATTATTATTATTCGTTCATAATAGAGTTTATTTCTTAAACCTAAAATATTTATTTAAGTAGGTGTAGTGAATGATAAGTTGGTACCCAAGTAACGTACCTACGTGCATACCTATATTTTTATTACTGATATAGGTTAAATTTAAGTATATTTGAATTAAATGGTATATAATATAGCGTTCCTATTTTTGTACTTTTTATCTAATTTTCTGTTTATCTACGACCTTCGCAGTCTTCAACTTTCCAATAACTACCAAACAATAATTTCCACGTTGATACTTACAGATTCAGGTAATTTTAATACCTACATTAGGAAATATTGGTATTAGGTAGACTATCAGTGATGTAACAAAACATATTAGATACACTATCAACAAAACATATTAGATATACTTAAAGTAAAACCTAGATAAAACGAAAAATTAGAATCATGATTACTACCTAAGTAGATAAGTATACCTACATTAATGTCGACAACGCTACGAATACTACGATTCTCCCTACTACCAAACGTATAAGGTCACGCACACAAGCGCAGCGTGGCCGGTCCGTGAGCGAGTATGGATTAGCGCGGGCTGCCGCGCGAGCGAACGTCACAAAATGGCGGCCGTAAAAACAAGTGAACAGTGAGTTACGGTCGGACGCGGGTGGGGGGCCGCGGCCCGAGGGGGGAACACCCGACCAATGGCGCTTCGCTGAGCGAGCAACGCAATTCACCCGCCAACTCCGCTCTTTCTTTTATGGTCGACGTTGTTTTTCTCTGGCGCGCTTTTTCCTGATTTTTTTCGGGAAATTGTTTTGTTTGCTTTGTAAGAAAGAATACAATGTATGTTATAGTGCTTTTCCCGTGTTTTTTCTTGAAATACAGCTCCTTCCTTGATGTGGTACTCCCGTCTATTGGGTTTTATATAAAATAACAAGCCCTACTATTTTTTTTTCCAAGGGGAGATTTCCGACATCATTTATTAAAGATAATCATTATCATCATCATCATCATCAGCCTATATTCGTCCACTGCTGGACGTAGGCCTCCCCCAGCGAACGCCACACAGCTCGATCTTCGGCTCTTTTCCTCCAGTCACTGCCAGCTATCTTGCGCAAGATTATTATTATTATTAAAGATAATGCTGGTATCTAATCTATAGAATGATATTCGACAAATGTCTTAAACATTTTCATAATTTTCTGGCTCTACATTTTGCTACTAGTAGATAAGTAGGTATTTTGTTATGAAATAATAAAATAAATTACATAAACAATTACATTTTATAAAATGCATTTCTAATCTTGAATAACCATTTATTGTATGCTAGATATTCTTTTTATACGTACGCTTAGATGCTAAGCTATTTTATTTAGATATAGGTAATAATAATTCATTAATTTAGGTAGATTTTATCTAGAGTAAAATAATAGCTCTACCTATCTGAAAAATCTTTATAAATAGGTACAAGAAAAATATCATAGAAGTAAATCCAAGTTACCGAGTTACATTAATATTCTTTAACGTTGGTTGAGTTAGTATTTTAATTTACAAAATATTCAACACACTCCCAGAGTTCTCGGCGTCCCCAAAACACAACAAAATATAATCTACCTCCCAAAAATAAAATGAGACATCTCCGCTTAATCCTCGAGGCAATAAAAAGTAAAAAGTTATTAGTTGGAGCCGAGAACTCATCGGGAAAAGTTGCAGCGTAATAATTTACTTAAGACAGGCCGCGTCTTAGCGTCGTGTAATATCCTACACTGACATATTTATTGTTTTGAAAGGGCGGGGGGCTTCTCCGAAGGGGAGAAAATACCTTGCCTTACAGGGGATGCAACAAAACACGATGCCAAGATAAAATATTTTGATCCTCGCTACAAGATAAATCTCTCCCACAAAAAATAACAAGCTACGAAATTACAATCGTTTGTTCAACATTTAAAAACTTCCTAACAAGGTTGGCTGTTTTTTTTTCTTCACTAAAATTATGGAATTCCTACCTGATTGTAGATTTAGGTGGAATATTTTTTTGAACATTTCAATCCAACCAATAGTTAGATAATTATTTCATATAATTTTTAACGACTCGAGATACCAATCGTGTTTCGCAAGAAAGATTCTTTTTCTTTCATCTTTCTTGACAGGTGATATTTTAGCTCCAGTTGTGGGAACACAGAAAACAACTACATCACGATAATTATTATTTCCAGTTATAAAACGTAGCATTTGTATTGTATTTTATGTTAATTGTAGATTTTATTAGGTATGATAATTACAGCTAAAACTATGAATTATTTAATACCTACTAATAAATTAATGTAAAAAGGTTAAGTAAATGAGTAACAAATTAAATTATTATCTGGACATTACGCCAGAATTACACTTGTTTAAAATGTATTCTTCGGTAGTAATAATATATGAAGAAGTAGCAAAAATTAGTAAAAAAGCCTCATATGAAGAAAAACAGAGTGAGCTAATTAATTAGTACAATAACGGTTAGGTTAGGTACCTATTTATTTTTAAGCAAGTATGGTTAGATATGTTATTCGAGTTCTTCTTCAAGCGATAACGACTCACAAACAAAAATAATAAATGACAAATTCACAATTTATTTATTGGTAGAAAATTCACAAGAAATTTCGAGGAAATAAAATATGTACCTATACCTATTTAATGTTCCATTTACCTGCCATGCCTACCTAGTTCGGTTTGGCCAACTTCAGACGCCATCGAAATCACCTCTCAGGCATACAGGTTCTCTCACGATGTTTTCCTTTACCGGCTAAGAATTGAACTCGTGACTTTCGACTTAACAGTCCACCGGTCACACCGCTAGGCTACCACAACTTTATCTATCAACAGATATTTACGTTGCTCAAAGTCATTGTTTGACTGTATTCTTTTTGTTACTGACTTTACCTTAAAAAAATGATTTATTCATTGCTTCACCTGCCTTTAATATCCATCTTAATTACTACAGTATATGTTAAATACATAGCCGTGGCTTACAACCGAACGTTATGTTAAAAGGTGTTGGTGAACATACATGTCTGTATGTTTAAGGGTGTGTTTATACAGGCGTGTGTCAGCTGCAAAGTAAAATTAAAAAGCGGACGAAGGAGTTACGTTAGGGCCGTCAAGAACCGGTCTATATGTTATTATTATTGTATCAAAAATGCATATATGTAAGTATACTAAAATGCACATTTGAAATACCTACATAATTTAATATTTAGATTTAAATTTAGAAAAATTGTTTCAATAAGAAATCTTATTATCAGACATTGGATAGCTGGTAAATACTTAAATCCAAATTCTACAATGGAGTAATATGATCAGATACCTTATTACCTATTCTTAAAATTTTTATAAAAACTTGCAATTATTTTGTTATGACTACGTGTTTTGCGTGGTTACGAATTTCGTAGCAACCGCTAGAAATATTGTTTATTTATATTGATTAGAAAATTAAATTTATTATTTTTTTAAAGTAAAATTAACATTAAATTAAGATTCCATTATGCAAGTGAAGAGAATAATAGCAATCCTATTGTATGTATGTATTTATACAAATTGTATTAACTACAACATTTTGTAGAAATTTTCTGTTCACTTCTTCTGCTATAATGTCTATTTGGTACAAATATATTCTATATATTATAAACAATTGACAACCCTGTCGGTTGGGAACGGGCGTGGGGCGTCGGGTTCATCGACCGGCCGCCCGCGCCGCTCTGAAATATCGTCTTGCAATATCTCGCTCGACTTAATCCCAGCACCGCGCTGCAAGTCTGACCTAGCCTTTATAAACGTATTTAATAAGCTAGAACATCTTATAAATGTTAATATTAAAGTTATAGCCTAATGAAAATGAATAGACAACGCTTGTTTGTGTAATTAAACAGTGTTGGGGCGCCTGGTAAAAATGCAGATATAATTACTCGTTTTTACTGCTTTGTCGATGATTATTTAGTTGAGAAATTCGTAGTAACGAGGCTCTATGAGTATTGTATTTTTGCAACATTGAAGTTTCATACTTCAGACTAAACAAAAAGTTGTCTTAGTCATTTTTTGTGAATCATACCTAAGTTTAGGATGATGTGGGCACAAGTTAACATATTTTAAATTTGGAAGTCTATTAGAGGTAAGTTACGACACCTTGAGAGGTTTTTATTATAAATCATTCTGAAGACTTAATTTTATTAACACATACCGAAATACTTGCGTATTAGAATACACACCTATATATTAAGAAATAGGTAAGGGAACCACGTATTTATTCAAATACGGATTCCATTATTTAAATGGCTACGGAAAAATTCCGCCATATTAGCAAAAGTGCCTTTGTTGTTATGTCAACCACACCTAAATCTACTTCATTTTAAATTAGCATAAATATTCACGCAGGTTGGATTTGTTTCGAATATAGGTATATCTATTCAGTAATTAACTCTATGGGAATAGTGTGGCCTGGATTATTAGGCCAACAACTTCTATAATATGATTAGCGCATATTTCAATTCAAGAATTGTTTATGTCATTGACAGAAACATTAATAAAATATTCTTTAAAAGATTAAATATTCAGGTAGGTAGAAAAATCATTCAAGACCTTCGAGAAACAGAGGATATGTCTATTGTATAATAAAAAATCTAATAGTTCCAATGAGTACTTAACACACTACCCCGTGTATTCTTCTAATATGAGTAAAAAACAGATATCTTAATATAAATCTGAAAATATTCAGTTAGTGTCAGTGATAATAATACCTAATTTATAGTTTTATCTGATTTATATCCACAAAAATAGCTGAATTCATATAAATATTTTTTCAAATAAATGACATTAGAATAAAGTTACCATAAAATAGGTGTGTTTTTTTTTCTGTGTGTGTAACCTAAGAGCAAAGACGATTTATAAAAATGGACACTACTTAAACAATTTACTGACACAATATATTTATGAAGATTGGATTAAATTAAATTATTGAAACACGGCTGCACTGGTCTTGTCATACCATATTTTCTTACGATACGCTTGCTTGCGTTTTCTATTCATAGGAACTAGAAAATCAACTTTAAGAGTAACTGCTATCGTAATCTGTCTTGAAATTAGATTTATTTTAAACTTACATTGATTTCTGAAATATAATTGATTCAGAATGATATTGGAAATGTAGCTCTATAGTTTGCAATTATTATTATTGACGTTTTCTTTTTTGCTTTTCATGTTCGAACAACCACGTTGATTAATATTCTAACAACTGACCATGAATCTACAATATTCCACAACCTCTGGTATCGTGTCGTTGGAATTTTAGCGAAGGTTACCAGCTCGTACATGTATAATATGTATGCGAGTAGTTTATAAGAATAATAAAGTAGTCACGTCATCGGGTCCAGGCACAAAGTAGGTTGCGGGAATTGCTACGAGCACGTTCGAATTAAGACGTTTTGCAAACCACAAGAAATGCTGGACCGGACTCGGTCGTTCGTTATTTACATAGCTACTAGCCTATAAATAAATACCGGCCCTCTCACACACACGTGCACAAAATGACGTTGTTTTAACTTTATTTTATTTTTAAACGCGCGAGCGGTGGAGCGCGCGCCGGCTGTAATTTCGCGGTGGTCGCGGCGCGCAGGCGTTTACGCACGCCGGACCAAGATGGCGGCCGACTCGTACTAAAGTTAATTTTTAAATTTCGAATACGGTGTTACAATATATCGATAAGCGCACAAACTATTTTCCATGGGAAATCATCGTTGTATCGAATCGTGCGCCGTCTGCCCCCTTATCGCTCGTTTTGTTCGGACATTGGTTTTCACAGAGTGCTACATGAGTATAGTTGCATGTTTATAACTTCATTACACAGTTATGACTCAAAGTCATTATGTGCCAGAAGAATTAGGAGATTTATGGATTGCTAGTGAGTAATTTTTATGATTATGATGTTACAATTTTTAAATAATTTCGCTTGCCAATAAGATTGATTGCTTTGATGTTTTATTTTTGAAATGTTTTCTGGATATTAAGTTTTATAATTTAGATTTATAAAAATATTTATAACATTATGCTTTTCTACAAAATGTTTATATTTTTAAATTTTAAAGAAATGGGAAGATAGGCTAGGATAGGATATTTTGCCTAGTCACCTATTTGGGTATTTATAAGTTATTGCAATGCAATTAAGCACTTCACGGGGTGTTGTGTTTGGGTCTAAGGAAAAAATTGTAACCATCAATTCTCTAATATAATAAAAAATAGTAGTTATGTATAAGAAGTCTCTTTACTTGCCAGACGCACTGAAATAAAAAAAACCCACGTCAACAAACTTTCCGTTTCTGTATTTTATTTTTTATATAATTCTTGCGATAAACATACTCAATAATTCTTCTACGGCTGAGGCATTAGGATGAGATGAAATAATGTCTTAGAAACCGGTCTAAAAGTAAAAAGTAGACAACTGTGTATTGATTTTTTATCCTAAGTTTTTTAGATAGGTACCTAACTACATGATATGAAGCTATAGAATATGCCTTTTAATTTAATATTGAATTTCAAGAGAGGTTACATATTTTAATTGGTTTGATATCAATTCAATAATTGAAAAAGTTATCTTAATTGTTTTTATATCAATTAAATTATTTCAGTTTATTAAACATATGGGAGACACAAAAAAATCTTGGGGTTGGATATAAATAGCGTTTTTAGTTTTAAGTTGTACCTAATATATCTATAGGTACTTATTAAAAACTCACGTTAATTTATAAGCGCGTATTTTAATTAAAGTGTTTTGATCTAATTAACTATTACTATCACCTACGTTTTTAAATACGATATTTAATAAAAAAGCTACATAACTCCTTACCTTCATACCTAGGTACTAGTTATTTTTTATGCATAATGCTAAATGCATGCATTAATGTTATACAATCAATAAATCATGGCGGTAAACTTTTCACCCTTATTATTAAATACAAAAGGCCGACAAAAAGATCCATAATTACATGCTTGTCTGCGTCTGCAGTGGGCGTAGTAGGTACTTACTATGCTATTTGAAACCTAGTGTCGGAGGTTAGACACTTTTATGCATAAAATACTTATTTATTTTCACCAGCCACGTCAAATGTAAAAAGGTTCTGATCAATAGAGAATTGTTCAGAAACAATAAAATAAAAAATATTTTAGATGCCTAGGTATTAGTTTTTCTGAACAGAAAAATCGAAAAGGTATCTACATTCTTTGATTAAATAGCTGTAGTGTAATGCTATAAAGTGAATCACGCTGTAAAAAACATACTAAAACGAGAACAAAAAGGATCGTTTTTGTTGTAAGCGTTCAGCCTGTTCTAGGTGCATATTTACGTCTTTGTTCGAGACTACATATGCGCCTACTTAACATACACCGTACCTACCTACGCCTTGTGACTAAGCTGGAAACAATATTGCTCTATCCGCGCTCGTGCATACGACCTCGTCCGTTTGCGGCGCTCTTTCATGTCTCGTATTTATAGTTTCTAGTTGGGTTTTCTGGTGTTGTGATCATCTTCCTCGTGATTGCCAATACCTGTAACAACTTGCCGGTACTTAGCTGAAATACAATTTGTACGATTTATTGTAACTACGTCCGCTTAATTTCAGTTTTAAACTAGACGTTATAGCTGTTATTCTAAAATATATTTATTCCCTTTAAAACTGGCTCTACATAGGTTAATTTAGGAGTTTATTTCAATGGTTGGTTTTTATAATACAATTAAAATACGTATTCTTATAAATCATAAAAAAACCTCATACCTACCTATTTCCGGAGAACGTAAAATTGCTGGAATCTCAAGAGGGAGTAAAATAAAACATTTAATAAAATTTAAATAATTATGGACCCACCCTATCACTCGAAATACATCGTGACCATCATTATCAAAAGTAACACTTATTTAATTGCTTAAATGCCACGACTAGTTAGAACTCGTGAGTAAGAAACTCTACTGTCGTGTCGCACGTTCGTTACTTTTAGTAAAACTAGGTAATCAACCATTAGTTAGATTTTCTCTTCAATATAATTTATTAATTTAGCTGAAAGCTTGTTCGAGTTGAATTGGACAAAATAACCCTCTCTCACATATGCGCTACTAAATTTTCGGGTGGCTTTGGTATATACCTAAGCCACCTGAAAATTTAGTAGCGCGGTACTATAGGCATTTCATTATATCAATAAACATTTTGTTTTAATACGAAATTTTCTTTACTGAAAAAAGGATATAGCAAATCTGCCTAGGTACCAGCCCACATACTCTATTAATGTAGCCTTTTTTATAATATTATATCAATTGATTTTAGCGCGCTTTGTAATATGACCACGTCATAGCCAGTATAGTCATCGACCATCGACAACATTTCTCCTTCATCCACGTACAATCGTGGATGAAGGATCGGAAACTTACGGATTGCAATAATATTAATATACCGCGATAAAATATAAAGAATTGATGACTCAAGCGCACTATTATGAGCAGTATAGGTAAGCATGACTGTATCCTACATTCGTGCGCCCTACGTGCCTTGGACTTCGGTCTAAATTGGTCATATGTGTGGTGGAACCTACGTGCTCCTTGGTATGGTAAATTTTTATCGCAAGCCCGTTATCGTGCCGATCATAAATCTGTTTTCGAATCGTGAGTCGCCATTGCTGGCGTAGCGTTGCGAGCCCGTATTGAAAGCTGACACAGAAAATTGGACCGTTTCATACGAGCAATAAAGTATAATTTAGTATCGCCGGCAACCTTTATTTAGCGCATTTGGGATTCCATAAGGTTTATTGTCGCATTGTACGTAAGTATTTGCCAATGCACGTAAAATGCTAGGCGAGGTTCTCAAAACGCCAGACTTATTTACGGTCTAAGAGCGTTGTCGGTCGGTGCGCCCGTATCCGTAGCTCCGAGAGATAATGGCCACCCCTGAATTATGTCCCTGAATCTTTTACAGACGCCACGTAAAATATACGTGGGTGTCTGAAAGAAAAACGCGGCTTGAAATTATATTGGAAAAGTTAGCGATACCGTTTGTTCAGAAAGTATTCTTGTTTTTTGTTATGCATTTTATTACTCATGACTTCGCAGGGAAAATGGCGAAACCAATATTTTAAATTGATAAGATATTGCGATTTTACTTAATGGTTTTTATTTATCAAATAGGTACATATCTATTTCAAATTATTATCGTGTAAACTTACTTTTGTGTTAAAAAGTTTATAGGTAGGTAATTGAAGTTTTCTTGTAGGTATAAAAATGTTTTAACTAAGTAATTTAAAAAACACTACGAGTAATTTTATCCGTTAATCTGTACTTTTGCAATAAAATTCTTCGGTGAGTAATCGATAGCACCAAAAGCGGTACAATTATTACTGTTACTTATATGAAATAACTATCCCACCTATTCGGTCGCGGAAACGGTGTCTATTACAGCAGAGGAGGATTTTTACTATACATAGAGATTTATACGAGTGCTCGGCGAAGTATTAATTGTGAGGGTTTTATTAGTACAGTCAATATCCATTTATTGCTTTCTCAGCGAGAGTCAATTACGTTGGATTAACTCCACACGATGAGTTTGTAGGTGTGAAATAACCACGTATGTAGTTACGTAGGTATTGGTACGTGTACTCAGTAACCCCCGATGTACAAGTGTTTGTTTAGTAAAATGGTTACAGTAATTAAACAGCGAAATTGGATTGATAGCGAGCCCATGTACCTACGTGTTATAACACAATGTGTCCCGTAATGAAACGTAATCAAGCGTTAAATTAAAATCTTTTGGTTTATCAAAGTTTTGTCGGGAGGTTTAGCTGTGTAGGTATTGTTCTTGCCTATTATATTTGTGTGTTTAATTATTTTAGTATGTAGGGTATGATGATTGGATTTGTAAGATACATATCATCAACTGTATTAATTAACAGTTAATTACGTTATCTCGTTTTCGAAATGTGATGCAATCTGAATGATAGGATGTATCTAACTACGTAATCGGCCATAGGTAATACTGTAATGATTATTAAATAATCATTCAATGATTTATTTACATTAGTCGGTGATGGAATTCGTCGAGCGTATTTAGCGCTCAAATACGGATAATTATTGTAAGTGGAATTACAATATTGAATAGAAACAGGCTGTAAACGGAAATAATTCTTACCTACTTGTAAAAGAACACACTTGTACGTCTAGTTTAGAAAATAAAAGCTAACTAGTTTAATACATAGGTTGTTCCTTTTATTATTATAGTAATATTGACACCATCAACCCAACTATCGGGGGTTGTTTCTATAGGAGATTACCTCACAAAACCCGTCACGTACACCCACCGCGGGCGGTGCCAAATGAATAGGCGGCGGGCGGTCAAATAATATGACCACTATGGGCTACGATTTGGAGACTGACCTAGAATAAAATAAATAAAAACAGGAACTATGGAATTCATATATTATTTATTTAATGGTTACCGTATGCGTGTAGAGAAAGAAGTTTTATGTTTTGTTGATTCTAAATTCTTTGTCTTCAACCGCGATTCTAAATTCCGAGGTCATTTATTACTCAAGTCTGTAGGTAATGTAAACGAAAATAGACTGATATCACATTACAGTACGGGACCCAAATTCCTTTAAGAACCGCGTCGTTAATCCGTCAGAAAGTTTCAGCCGTGGTTTACGACACCCAAACTGACGACCTATAAAAAAATTGTGCCCGCACACCCGAACACTCGAACTCCCGAACACCCGAAAAGTTTGATTTATTATGAGATCTAGCAATTAGTTGGTGCGGGCCACTGTGGGATTGATTTATGATGATTCATAGTAATCATGGGCGAGCCTGTGATCCATCCAGTAATTCTATTTTATGACAATTCCCTTGATGAATGGCTGCGTGCGGTTTTCGACGCCATCTTGAATTGAGTCGCTGGTGCTGCGGTCATGAGCTTGGAAATAGAGTTGTACGAAAAATAAATGTGACACAGCTCTCAATTTGTCGGTCTACTTAAGTTAGATATACCTAGTATGTTGGTGGATAGCAATACTAGTAGTTACAGCTTTCTATGCATAGGTAAGTATTTAAGACACAAAGTACCTACCTATAGACGCACTGAAACTAAGTAGGTATAGGTACACGATTGTAATAAATCTGAAATCATGACGTTTCTGTAGGTATTTCGTAAATATTTCCAAAAAAATAATATTGAAAGTTAATACATAAATACAACATAACCCATGTCTCTTACTTTTGGATAGTTTATATCTTTTTTAGCCAACCCGCAATTGGCTAGCGTGGTGGACTATAGCTTTATCCCTCTCAAATGAGAGGAGACCCGTGCTCAGCAGTGGGACGTTAATGGGTTGATGATGATGATGATGATATTTTTTTTATTAATTTAACTAACTAAGTAATAATTTGTGCGCTGTTTGCTTGCCGTCCAGTTCGGGAAAATATACCTACCTACAGCCTGTAAAGCCTGGAAAAGTAACTTTAGTTTAAAAACTGAAATAGTTTACTTAAAATATCTTACTAAGGCTTAACCTGAGGTATTTAATAAAAAATAAAAAAATCAGTTGGTATACTTATTCCATACGCTTATTTACTTTTTTGACATTTCATGGTATCCATAATCTTAAAAAAACAGTATTCAAGCAAGTGAATGTACCTAATTAATTAAATACATTTATTTCTTGACTGTAACGAAGATTGTTTAAGATAAATTTGTATTTTATTCAAAAAATATACTCACAATTCTGTACATTCAGTGAAAAATGATTTAAGTGTCAAATGATTTGATATTTCCCTGTCGTTGCATTTTATATACCTACATAAAGTAGCTATTACATAAATTGTTACCACTAGGATCATTTTTAGGGAAAGTTTTGGTTTCAATTGAGATTTAATATATTTCGTTAATAATAAAGCCTGATTATTTTCGTTACTTTCATGTTTTTTTTATTAATGGTATTATTAGTTTGTAATAACAAATGAAGTGCGCCAATCGAACTGAGTTTTCTTTTAGCCTGTAATTTCTGTTATAATTTCATTCATGCATGTTATTCAGTATAATCTTCTAGAAATAATCATTCCAGCTTAATTTTATTTCCTGAGTATTTTTATTTTATGTAAAACGAGGATAAAAGGCGCTATCTAGAAATCGGTGTTAGTGATATTCATTTCAGTCTTTTTCACCAATGGAAACTTAGAATTTTAGGTCGGCCACTCGACATTGTGGTGTAGTGTGTAAGTAAATACTTACTTAATATTTAGCGTGTGTGCGTGTTTATAATAATCATGTATGTCCAAAATATACACAGTATCAACTCAGCATTAGAGATGTTTCATTGACTTTAACTCCCGTCCTTATATGGCGACCCTGCCATTCGAGCCGCAATCATGTTTGCAATTATTTATCTGGTCTCGGTTCTACGTGATACTTGTCAAGTTGCATATCTACAAATACTATCATCATGTGCCAGTCAAAAGTACAAAACGAAGAAATTTTTGTAAATCAGAATAGTGCCGGTGGCGGTCACAATTCAGCCACGGTGGAGGATTTAAAATTTCATATATCCGCTATAAGCATTGTGCTTATAATTATATGCACCATATTGTTCCTGGGAACTTGCTACTTTTTGTACAAGCTGTACAAAAGATGTCATCAAACATGGATGAGGGAACAACTCACGAGGCATGTACTAAGGCGTTCTAATCGAAGCAGGAATTACCGTGAGCCAGTTGCTACATGCGAAAGCTGCAGCCATCGAGCAGGTACACCTATCAAGGACATTCCCTTAAAGTGACGAATTGGCTACGTTCACCGATGTATATTTACGGCTAATGTGTGTAAAAGTGTACGAAAGTGAAGTGTAAGTGCCTGCAAATAATATATAATCGCGTAATTTATCATATTTATCGTTATAATGGACAGTAATGTATGAACATTTAGTAAGTTTAAGTAAAGAGCTTAACAAGGTAAGACTATATTTAGTAAAAATTGGTCCTAGTAGAAGACAAGGAGAAATTGTATTGAAAAAATTAAAAGAAGCCGACAATTTAGTGAGTCATTTTAATTCTAATTTAGAAAAATTAAAAAATTTAAAAGCAACATTAAGTGAAGACGAATGTTTAAAATTTGATAAATTAAGTAATTCATTTTTTAGTCTATATGACAACATTTTGGACTTGTGTAGTAATTCCAAAATAGAAGTAGATAAACAAAACGAAAATATGGCTAAGTTTGACTTAAAAATAGCATTAAATTTATTACCAGTTTTAACTGACGATGAGGGAAGTACGAAGCAGATTATAGATGCGATAGAATATTATCAGTCAGAACTAGATCAGGAAGGTCAAAGTAAACTAATAAATTTTGTCCTAAAAAGTCGCCTTTCGCAGTCAGCTAAACTTAAGCTTAACAGCAAATATGATAGCGTTGATAGTTTAATTAAAGACATGAAAAAACATCTGTTGCCAAAAAAGTCTGCAACAGCCCTACAGCATAAAATGCTCAACCTCAGACAAAGCGATCTCTCTATAAACGATTTTGGTAAACAAATTGCAGATTTGTTTGTTGATCTGACGATTTCTCAATCCGAAGGGAATGAAGCCAGCTATAGCATACTGAAGCCTTTAAATGAGAAGCAGGCCGTAAAATGTTTCGCTGACGGATTAAGAAATCGAAGGCTAAGCACTATAATAGCGGCAAGAAATTTTTCTTCTTTAAATGAGGCTGTTCAAACAGCTGTAGATGAGGAAATTTCATCCCCATCAACTTCAGCTGATATTTTGGTAATGCCTCGTAATAACAACAATTTTTATCAATACAGGAACTTTAGAGGTCAATATAAAAGTAGAGGTGAATCCTTTTCATCAGGACGAGGAAGGACCCGACCGCCGTATCATAACGAGCAAGCTGTACCCCAGGAGCACAACTGGAGAGGCGGTCAATTTAGAGGTCGCGGAGCGTCGGGATCGTACCGAGGAAAAAGAGGTAGGACTTTCTTTAGTCAAACTAGGAGGCCTCAGGTGCAAGAGCAGCAAATACATATTTTGTCAGACTCAGATTCACAGGACGGTCATTTAGATTCCGAAGAGACTGGCATTCCCGAAAAATTTTTTCGTGAATAATCATGTAATTATGTCTTGTAATAGCACTTGTCACGTAAAATTAAGTTTAGAACGGAATAAGTATGCTCATACGTGGCTTATTGACACCGGAGCTTCTATCTCCGCTATCAAATACGGGCATGTACTCGGACAGAACATTCCAATCCAAAACGGGAAACTTTGCGTCAATGGTATCGGGGGCAAAGTTCAGGCCATCGGATTTGTTTATCTTAATTTATACGCAGGTGATCAATGTTTTAAACACAAGTTTTTTGTATTCGAATCGTTACCATGTACAGCTAGTGGTATATTAGGCCAAGACTTTTTAAAAAAATATAGATCGATTCTAAACTTTTATAACAATTCTTTACAATTATGGAATAACAATGTTAAAATGGATTTACCAGTAACTTCGGACAGTAGTGTCTTAAATTTACCGGCGCGGACCGAGTCGATTCATTTCATTAAAACTAGAATTACAGAAGATTGTGTAGTTTGCGCATCAGAATTAAAGGAAGGCATATTTTTAGCGAGTACATTAGCGACACCTATTAACGGGACAATTCCTGTGCGGGTTTTAAACACAACTGAGAATGATGTTTGTTTAGAGGATTTAAATCCGAACATTCACCTAGCGAGTGAATATAATGTTTGCTTTTTCGATAAACCCAATAAAAACGCTGAAAGAGTTAAAACACTTTCTACATTACTTAACTTAGGTCACTTAAATTTAGAAGAACAAAATAGTGTAAAAAACATTTGTGCTAAGTATAATGATATATTTTATATAAAAGGAGATAAATTAACTACCACAAATATATATAAACATTCAATATCTTTAAAACCCAATGTCACGCCTATATATTCTAAACCTTATAGACTACCGCATTCTCAAAAAAAGGAAATAAGAGAACAAATAGATAATATGCTCGACCAGGGTATTATAGAGCCGTGCAATAGTGAATGGTCGAGTCCTGTACTCTTGGTACCCAAAAAATCTGATTTCAGCGGAGTTAAGAAATGGCGTTTAGTCATTGATTACCGTAAATTAAACAACTGTATACAGGACGATAAATTTCCGCTTCCCAACATTAACGAAATATTAGATTCCTTATCCGGCTGTATTTATTTTACACACCTTGATTTAAATCAAGGATTTTACAATGTTGACCTTGAGCCTGCAAGTAGAAAATTTACAGCTTTTAGTTCAGGACAGTTCCAAATGACTAGAATGCCTATGGGTTTGAAGACCAGCCCCAGCTCATTCGCGCGAATGATGACCATGGCAATGGCAGGCCTTTGTTACGAAAAATGTCTTTGTTATCAAGATGATCTGATTGTATTTGGCCGTAACTTAACAGAACACAACAAAAATTTAATTGAGGTTTTTGAACGGTTGCGTAAAGTGAATTTAAAATTAAACCCGTCTAAATGTGATTTTCTTAAAAAGGAGTTGCTTTATCTAGGCCATGTTGTATCAGGAGACGGGGTGTTACCCGATCCTGAAAAAATAAAAGCAGTTAAAAATTACCCTGTGCCCCAAAACGCAGACGAAGTTAAACGGTTTGTAGCTTTGGCGAATTACTACAGGAAATTCATACCTAAATTTGCCGAAATAACATATGCTTTGAATATGTTGTGTAGAAAAAATACGAAATTTGCCTGGGATAAGAAGTGTCAGGAGTCATTTGAAACTCTGAAAAAATGCTTGATATCACCTCCAGTTCTACAGTATCCTGATTTATCAGATAGCAATCAATTTATTGTACAGACTGACGCGTCTGGCTATGCAGTAGGGGCAATTTTATCAAATTTTGACGGTCGCCCAGTAGCTTACGCTAGTAGAAGCCTAAACAAAGCCGAAAAGAACTATCCAACTATTGAAAAAGAGCTTCTAGCTATAGTATGGGCCGTAAAACATTTTAGACCATACCTGTATGGCCGCACCTTCAAAATTGTTACGGACCATAAACCGCTTATATACTTATTTAGTTTAAAAGACCCGTCCAGTCGCTTACTTAAATTTAGATTATGTCTAGAGGAATATAACTATTTTATTGAATACGTGAAAGGTAAAGAAAATGCAGCCGCGGATGCACTATCTCGAGTCACGATGACATCACAGGAATTAAAAGATATCAATGAATGTATACATGTTATGACGCGTGCTCAAAAGAAAAATCTACAATCAAGTTGTTCCGGTACAAACGATCGTAATATTGATAAGTTGACCCGTCAACCTAAACTGTTAGAAAGTTGTAGTAAACCACAAAATGCAGTAGAACTAAGGTTCATAGATAAAAAATATGTAGAAAAATTACGGGAAGAAAATAGAATAGATTATGAAAACAATGTTTTTCTCTATGGTAGCAAGGATTTAATACTATACATAAACCCATCTGCTCAATCACAATTGACGCCAGCCGCATTTGTGAGAGAGATGTGTGTTTTTTGTGAAAATAATAATATAAATGAGATTTATTTTATAAAAAAACAAAACAATAAAATATTTGTCGAAAAATTAACAAGTGAGATAAAAAAAAAATCAGGCTATACGGGCCCGCGCGTTTGTATTTTGAGGGACGTAGAACGAGTTGAAAGTATAGATGATAGGAAAGTCATATTGAATGACTTCCATCTATTACCTACAAGTGGTCATGCGGGAATCAGACGCATGTTAAATAATATTAAAAAATATTATTTCTGGCCCGGAATGGAAAAAGAAATTATTAATTATGTTAAAAAATGTCCACAGTGTCAAAAACAAAAATATACTGCTGTTTTCAAGGAACCAATGACCATCACTTCAACAGCTAATTCTACATTCGAGAAAGTTTTTTTAGACCTAGTGGGACCTCTTGATAGGGACTGTAATAATTATTCGTATATCCTAACAATTCAATGTGAGCTGTCGAAATATGTATGTGCTTTTCCACTTATTAATAAAACTGCAACCGAAACCGCACGTGCCTTTGTAAACAACTTTATCCTGCAACACGGCGTGCCGCGAGAAATAGCGACCGATAGAGGCACCGAGTTCATGTCTGAGACATTTAAAGAGGTATGTAAATTATTAAATATTTCTAAGTTGAATTCCACAGCATATCACCACCAAAGTATCGGGGCGTTAGAAAACTCACACAAGAGCTTAGGCTCCTTCCTAAGGATACAGGCGGGAGATAAATTTCATTCATGGAGTACTTGGCTGCCGTTTTGGTGTTTCGCTTATAATACAACGGTACATAGTTCAACTAAATTTACGCCATTTGAGCTTGTTTATGGCAAGACGTGTAATCTACCAAGTAATCTTACTAGAACTGTAGATCCTTTATACAATTATGATAATTATCCCCTTGAACTGAAGTATCGGTTACAGATTTCGCAAACAAAAGCTAGGAAAAATTTAATTAACAGTAAATTGGAAAGAAAAATTAAGTATGATCAACATATAAATCCCATTCAGTACAAAACGGGTGATGATATACTTATCAAAAGTGAAACTGGTAATAAGCTCACCGATTTATACGCAGGACCATTCAAGGTTATTCGAGATTTGTCACCTAATGTAGAAGTAAATATTAAAGGAAAAACAGATTTAATTCATAAGAATCGAACAAAGCCATATTATACATAATCGTAGCCAAATAGAATAATTTAATTCAGTAAAAGTTGTTCAATAATTATTTATGTTTATACTTGTAACTTAAGTTACACTGCATAATTATAATATGGAGTTATGTTATTGTTTGGTTAATTATGGTTATGAATGACTCACGGTTGAAGTGGCACGAGCTAAGAATTTGTTTATGTTAGTATAAGATGACAATTATTAATCGAATTTAAAATAATCAATGTAAGATTTAGAGTAACAACAATATGTAATCAATGTTTATTATGGTTATTATGAAAAAAAAAAATTTTTGTCCTATTTTTTTTTTTTTTTGTGTACCGCATGAGGTGTGGTGTAGTGTGTAAGTAAATACTTACTTAATATTTAGCGTGTGTGCGTGTTTATAATAATCATGTATGTCCAAAATATACACAGTATCAACTCAGCATTAGAGATGTTTCATTGACTTTAACTCCCGTCCTTATAACATTGAATGAGGTTATACCTAGGTACGTGTACAACATTGCCTAGTAACAGTGGCCTTAAAGAATCAAGGCATTTTCATAAATAAATATGATGTATCATTTAAGTATATCGCATAATTACTGGTTACCTATTAGACAGTTGAAGTAGGTACATACCTACTAAATGAGGTTAACGTGTTAGTATATAATTAAATCATACCCACATGTAGACGTACTACTCTACATGTTTGGCGTACTGTGTAGCATTCTCACTTCATTAGCTCTTTATGTTGTGTTCAAGGCAAAATGGGGTACATTTGATGGTCGTAGGTATAGAAAAGTAACCATAAACTTGTGAAGCTTGTTAGGAAAAAATATTAGTATTTTGGTAGGTAGGTACTATTATAATCCTTATAAGTACCTACTTAATAATACCAGTTTTCGAAAATCTCGTTTAATTTTCTTTAATATCGAAATATAGAAATGCGAAGGCGAAAACTACCCATTCCACTCACAAACCCGCTTTCCCCTACTAACGCGCCCAATAAAAATAATTACAACATTTTCTCACGGACAGTTGCTTACGAGTTTCTAAACACACTTACCCACTTCGATACCTCTGGCTTAACACAACCAAAAAGCTATAAATAGGGTACTAAACTTAACACTTACACATAAAGAGATCGTAGGTACATACAGGTTTGATACCGCGTCGCCGCCTGTCGTCGCCTCGCCGTTACCGATAAACAAATCGTCGAGTTCACTCAACGGGCCCTCTATCGTGACAGTAAAAACTTAACTATCCGGTAACACGAACATACCTGAATATAAATCACGAGTACCGGTAACGGACTTATCGAAATATGTACGACACGATCACTTTTATGAAAACTTCACGCTCGCAACCACCAAGCAGTACCAACTGAACCGCAATCTAAATTATTGAAAATCACGCACGGAACCGATTCGTACGAATGCCAACCTCTAACTATAGGTTATTAAGCAAGATGTTAGCAAACCAAAAACGAAAGTAAAGTTTACCACAAAAGCCAAAATATTTCACTAGTAAGAGTTATTTAAATATTATGTAAATTAAACCCTTTGAAATTTAACGACTCTGAAGGAAGATAATGCAGTCGATAATTTGGGAAGTTTTTGTTGATTTCGGACTCGTTTTGTCTGGTTTTCGAGATTTCATTTTATAAAGGCGCAAGTAATTTGCCTAATGCGTATCGACAATTTATGTAAAGGTTACGCAAGTCGGGTCTTTGTTAGGCTATAGTTACACTTTCGGTTTCAGCGTACTGATTTGCATAACAGGGTTAGCTCACAATGCTCGGACACCCTTTCTTCTACATTTTTTTTAGTTTCACTTTTAACGTTGCATTGTTGACATTTTGTGTGAGTAATAAATAAATCAGGCGCAAATTTATAAGGTCCGGCGCATGTGCACCGGCAACAATGTTGCCTTATGTCGGCAGAGTCCTTGTGAGCTTACCTCGTTTATGTAATGGCCAGTATATATGGTGCTAAAGGTGCTATTATGCGTTTACGAACCCCTTACTCGTGAGAAAATTCTGTTCGGTAAAATGAACTTGGAATATTTCAGTGACTAGCATTCAGTTAGTCAACTATGGTACACTGAATACTCGTACGTTGCTGTAACGTGAAACTAGACTTCTAGCTAGTATTTCAAACATTTGTTTATGTGAAACTAATTTGTTTTTAATTAAACAATAAACATAAACTTTGAATAAGTGGTCATTGATGGTAAAATGGTTGAAATGAATGCCAATAACACACGTCATTATGGCGTGTAATATCGTTTTACAACTTTAAGGCAATAAATAAATTGACTGCCGTTTGTACATTTTATTACGATTTAAAAGTCGATGACTGTTTGAGACGAATAATTGATTTATGCCGGTTATTAATGTTAATTTGATAAGATCGTGTTAAGTAACGCTTGTAAATTTTTAGTGAATGGATTGTTTTTACAACTGAACAAAACTATGGGATTTTATTATGAAAATAAAGGTGGAAGTGTTAAGTAATATTATTACTCGTTCCATACAGTAATCGTCTATTTGATTTATTTCTGTCAGTTCTTATCATGGGTTTTACTAAAATAGATATATCTACGTCTTATTATAGGTTTTAATTTTTTAATTGTAAGATAAGTATATCGATTTCATTTAATTCCGACCACTATAAAATCTATAAAAAAATGAGTTTTATTTCAATGTCTAGTATTCGAGTATCTTTAAGGTATCAGTATCTATGTGCATTGTGTGTTATAATAATCTCAAATCGGAGCAAGCAGGTACCCAGGTATAAGTCGGCACTAAAACGTCACATTTTACTTATTACACAACAAAAGCAATTTCAGATCTGTAAAATAAATTGTGGATCTTTTAATTTATATCCAAAACCATAGACGTATATTTTATTACCAACATCTTACTTCGGTCTTAAGTCCCGAATAACAGAAATATTCATCTAACACGTTTTAAGTACAGTATTAATAACTCAAGGTTATTTTTACTGTCCTGTCATACGAATCATAATTAGTGGACAAGTCAAACGGTAGGCAGGGTACGTACCGTTTACAAGTATATTATACGTATATGTTAATGACCGGACTTTTCTACAAATGTTTTAGTCTTTTAACCGTTTAACATGTGTTAATAACTAATAAAATGGTTTAATGGTACATAAAAAGTTGAGATTTATAACGTATAGGTAGTATGCCTTATGATTTGCTTGACGCGTGCCCAGTTTACAACGTTATTTAATTCAACGTTAAAGTTTCATTGGCTTTCACTGCGACTAGTTACGATAGCAGCAGCAGTGAAATCTAATAATCTGTGTTGTTATTGCGATAAATATTAAGGTTACTACCACTTGCCTATCTGATGGCATGTACAATATTTACATGCGTGACTTTGATCTTTTAACAAATTGTAGCTAATATGAAAACTCATCGAAGATATTTTTGAAACGTATACCCGTTGTATTTTTAATAATAACTAGTTATATCCCGTGACGCTACGCCGTAGCATATTGTGGTTACAGATAAAAGCAATTTTAGAAGCGGGTATCAAAAATTGACCTCAATAAGAGCAGACCTTTTGAGTTTTTGAAGCATAAACCAACATAAACATTCTTATACATATTTCGATTTTTTATCATTCACGTAGGATCATAACTGTTGCCCTAAAGGTAGGTACGTGTAGTTACTTTTTAAATTTTATTTTTATTTGGTACAATCGAAATGGATTAACATACATAACACATGAACTTTAATGGAGATTTATGTTCAAAACAGAACAAAACGACTTAAGCTTGTAAAATCTACACTAACAGTGCGCTCTACTCTTTTAATCTCAAAACCAATATATTTTTTAAACGGTTGCTATAAAATTACAAAACTGTAGGTATGTAAGCTATAGGCTATATCACGTTTACATGCAAAGCCACTTAAGCATATTCAAGGTGGGCTCTCTCATGTTTTGAAACCCAATCAGAAAGTCCCCAAACATTTGGATAGTGGGCAGTATAATATCGATAAATTGTTGGACCACACCATAATATTCAAAGCTCCGGGTAGTGTAGGAGGATGCGATACGGGGTAAGGACCTTTCATACAGATAAATCAGTGAACGGTTTTAATTAAATCAAAATGTTAACGACTGTTATGCGTCTTGCTTGTATTTATTGATATAAGTAGATGATATTATTGAGGGTAAAAAGGTAAAAAGTAATCAAGTTTGCTGAAAAAATTGAGCCAGGCACACGATAAGATCAATGCTATAGTTCATGCCATTGTTGAAAGATTTCCTTATTTAGTTTTTGTGCCAAGCTTGTTGCAAGCGCGGCTGTTGAGCGTGAGATCTTTGGTTTGGTGTCACGCAATTGGTTCGGATTTTCCTATTAGTAAATTCTCAGGCTCAGGCACGCATTCTTGGATCCTGTTATTGACAGTTGCAGAGTCACTCGCTTTCACATGACACCTTAACTTGTCCCGCGAGCTATATTTGACCTATAAGTGTCAGGTATTACAGTACATTTCATCTTAACCTTTCGGTAAATACCTACAGAAGTGACACTATGTGATGTAACTATCTTTACAAAAAATAAGAACAAAAATCGGTTCATAGAAAATTTAATCCCGTACATCAATACTACATTGGTATTACTTTATGTACTTATATTTATGTTAGTACCTAACAGTTCTTGCTACGGTTCGTCACACCGTCGTCCCACGTCCGTGTGAAGGGACACTGGCGGCGTGGGAGCGGCATCTGGATCGGGTGATCTGGCGGAGCTCGTAAACGAACCAAATTAGTGCCCCAAGCCCAGCCTCGACCCGAACCGCTGGCTAGCTGGGGAAACAAAAACCAAATTTAAAAATAGAACCCACGTTATATCCGTATCCTCTCTTGTTTCTTACCTATACGAATGTTTGTATAGAGCTATGTTTATGTTGCGGTATCTAATTGTGTAGACACATTTTGATATGTTAGGTAATTAAACTTACGTTCGGCAATATTTTATATTGATTAAATTCTACATTAGTTATATTTTATGCAGGTAACCGACAGGTTTGAAAAACCAATGAGTAAGGTCAAATTTCTCGTCTATGTTTTGTTGCTAAAATGGACATACATACATACCATCACGCATGTCGTCCCCGAAAGGCAGAGGTGTATGAATGTAAATCTACCCACATTTCGCCGGTATGTTTTAACCTACGTAACTATAATTATCAGTACCAAGTAGTAAAGTACTTCCTACTCACTCTATGTCAGGAAGGTAAAAGTACCGTACTCATAGTAGGTAATCTTTTAATAACTTACCTATCATACTTACATCAAACAATGAAATTGTAGATTAGAAAAACAAGTGATGCAACACAAAAACAAATGAAGTGCTTCGAACCGTCTTTATCATTACGATTTTATTGCTGACTGTTATGATTGCAGTCGCTGCTTGTAAGAAAATAATGTCTTGGGCTGATACTCCAGAGGCTCATTGAGTTTTTGTAGTTGACGATTATTATATACACAGAAACAATTTCAACTTTTCCCATCAAATAAAACACTAAATTAAAACATAGGACACCCCTATTCGTCCGTCACAGTTTGATTTTTTAATGGCACTGTCGCCCATTTTAGGGTTAACTCCAAATTATATGGGAAAGGGTGGTAGAGACAGTTTGATTCAGTGCGGGTTATTATTGTAATCACAGAGGAAAGCTCTTTTGGGAAGGCCGTCCTATTTGAGAGTTTATAAGGCAAAAAAAGGAGAGCAGAAATTTGTTGAAATACTTATAAAAATCTGACGTAGGTACCTAACACTTATTTTGAAGACTTGAAGAAACCAATCTTGAAGAGTTGAAGGTAGGTAGTACTACCTATCTTCTGCTCCCACTAAAAGTATGCCATGTTAAGTACCTTTTTTACCTACCTAATCTAAGAAAGGGTATGACATCTAAATACACGAACCTTCCAGCGTCGTATATAATATAAAAACATGCGGGATCTTCAATTTATGTGGGATGAATAATGTATGAAACAAATTTAAATCTCAAAAGAAGCATCACAGACCATTTACCCGGAACTATGAGTTAGCCAAAATTATATCTATCTCACAGATAGCGGCGACATCATGGGGGAATGCCGGTCCTTTTTTATTATTAATGTAATATTTTGCAATTTTTTAAATATGAAGGGTGGATCCCCTCACTAAAGGGTGGGCCCGGCCTGAATGAATTTATAGTCCTTTGTAGATAAACATATCAATTTGTTAGTGTTTTGTTAGTGGCATAAATATGTGATACAATTGTTGGTCCGTACATAGTGTCAGTCGGCTTGATGACTCCGATGGACGCGCTCGAAATTAAGAGTGACTTTATATCTACTGGCGTGCTCATTTAAGACGTTGATAAGTGGAAAGCGTGTTTGGTACTGATGTTATTAATTATGAAATCACAAGTGTAAATAGATTTCTCGGTCATCGACCGTAAAACGTTATCGTTGTGGAGATTATGACCAAATCGAGGTAAGTAGTCCAAATTCAGTCCCTAATTTTTGTTAACGTTAATGTTACAACCCTCTCGTTTAATTCTCATTACGTTTACAGATTGACGTATACTATAGTCGTATGTAAATAAACGTTGGTTTACAACAGCGTTGTTTACCCCGCGCGTGCATCTCTTCCGCGTTCAACAGTATCCGCCAACCACTTCCTCGCTACGGTAAAAAAATCGTAATCCAAACACTAACGCGGTAATCTCCGAGCAACTTTACCCGTGAATCGATCGAAAAGCAAGCGAATAAAATCGATTTTCCCCCAAATTGAATAGTCATAAAACGTAGGTAGCAGCAGTTTTAATGTCCAGATTGTTTACACGGCGGCGTCACGAGTGTAAACGCTTGTCGATAATTGATGATTTGATTTACAACATCACCAAACAACCGGTGTTTGGGCGATCGCGATACGTTCGCCGCGCCTCTGAATGGAACGTATCTAATAGCCTTAATATAGGTATTTGTGCGTATTTATGGTTGGGAGAAAACACACTGGCTATAGGTCAAGAGAGACATACATACATATACAGCGTGGATGGTTTAACCGCGGTTTCCACACTGATTTACAATCCAAGCTGGCAGTAGGTACTACAAGAACTTGATTGGTACTGAAGACACTAAATACCAAAGATTTTATTATTTTTGCCCACTCTATAATGGCATTACCTATCCCTTTTTTATTACTTAATCAAAAATAGGTTTTTAATTTCTGAATACGCTAAAATGTAGTGAAATCAATTACTAAACATCTAAATAAAGGTGGTTAGTAGAAAGTATTGTTGAATGTCCTACCGTACCATCATCATGTAGTTTAGTTAGTCATTTGTATTCGAGAACTGACATAATTTTAAGCGGGTAGTTGATATATTTAGACAGCATCGACAATTAGAAATCACATCAAATTGATACGACAAAAATGCTTAGTACCTACCACCTATCTTTAATCCAATTTTTTCCCTTTAGTTACCCTTTTTTGGCCGAAAAATGGTTTGCATGAAACTTTAAATAGGTACACAATTTTTCTGTTATACTGACACCCATAACAAATATTTATTCCATATGAGAATTGAACTGATTCGTGGTGTAGAAGTCGATCACTTAAGCACGGCCCTGTATTGTAATTATGTATTCTACGAATGTGTCCACCAATGACAATGATGGAAGGCATAAATGCAATAAAAATACCTACAGGTTTTGCTTGCTGATTCATCATTCATCTCATCATCATTAGATCTATGAAAGTCTAGTGCCGTGACCAGAGGTCTGTAAAAGTCAAAGGTCTCAAGTTCGAACCCCAGGCACGCCACTGACTTCGGAAGTAATGTGCGTATTTATTACATGTTCAAACGGTGAAAGAGAACTACGTTGGGAAACCTGCATGCTTGAGAGATTTTATCGGTGGATCGTAAAGTCTGCCAACCAACACTAGGCTAGCGAGGTGGATTTTAGCTCTAGAATATAGAACCCTCTTCAATGAGAGGAGATCCATGCCCAGCAGTGGGATAATACTTGGGTTGATGTTGAAATATTAAGGTCTTTTGTCCTAGCTTGGTTGCATAGTTGTATTAGAAGACTTTTTTTCCAATAATGGGTCTATTCATTCAAACTGGTGAAACAAACACCTAAACTATGCAATTTCTGAAATAAAAAAAAAAGGTTCAGTATGACTGCTGAGTCAATTAGTGCGCGCGGGTGCGTGTGTTGCGTGCGTGCTTGTACCTAACCTATGTGTAACATTATACTATCGCCACGTAGAAACCTGCATGTTTACCTACCACATACATAGTACATACATTCGATTCACATACCATAGGTATGTTCAATTCGAATTCATTTAAGTAGATAGGTAGGTACTAAGGTAAATAAGTATTTACTTGACTTCTCCATGCATTAGTCATTGCTCTGACCATTGGCACATACCTAGGCATCTTCAAAAGTTCCCAAACATTATTTAGCCAAAAATTTCAAATTTTTAAAACATGAAACAATCGAGAATAATTTTTTTTTGTCTTTTAATAAATAAGTCAAAACCATACCAAGTTTAGTGTTGAAATATCGTAGCTATATGGGATTGAATAGGTCTTCACTTCAATAAGTTTTACACCTAAGAATTTTCTTTGCGAGGTATTCTACGCTAGCTATTTTCTGCTGACTTCACAGAATAAATGCACGACGTTGCGTTATTCCAGCCATTAGTTTTATGATTCTGAGCGGCTAGAGGAAAATAAATTCGGTCACGTAAGAAAATTGTTATTATTCTTTAGATTTTCCTTCTTCTAGGTAGGTACACGATTCATCTATTTATGTGGCAGAAACCCATCTTGTAGTAAATTGTGTAAAATAATTAATATAAACGTTTCTTCTTTAAAATTCAATTAGTGAAAGAATTTAACATTCATTTCAAATGTAGCCATCGTACGACTAACCAACCAACGTAGATCGTATGGCTTTCAAACAGGTGTCGATTACATTAGGCAGGCAGGCGCGCCCGAGCCTCTCGAATACAATGCGTTAGCCAACAATGAAATATTAACGAATATTCGCACTCAACCATTAAAAAACCGTAATCAAGCGATTCAAAGTTCAACGGCCATAGCCGTGCTCTCGTAAACGGTAAGCGGCACCTATAAATTTTATACGATAAACAAAGAAACAATCGCGCTGTTGTAATGTCAAACTTTTGCGGTAGGTTATGGAGCATTGTGAGTCCTTCCGTGTGGTTTTATGCATTTTTTATAGTGTCGCCTTACACGGCCGCGATTGGAGCAAATTAAGGCGGCGCCTATTCGTCGCTAGCGGCTCGGCGCACGCCCGGCGAGCGGAGAGCGACGCGCGCGGCGCGACAGCAGCGCAGAGCATAGCGCACAGCGTTTCGTCACGAGTGCGCAATAAACTTTTATCGCTTGTTCTTTCAAGTATTATTTGACAGTGTTGATGCGTTAAATTGCGATTAATAGATGATTAGCCATTCGGGCGTGCGTTTATAGCGGTCTCGTAATAAATTCACTTTATTGCGTATCAATCACGCGATAGTCGTCTTGGTGGACGCGACTCAACTGAGTTTCGCCTTCGGCCGGCCTTTGCAGCCGTTCGTAGTAAATATTTTTTTTTATTGGAGGCTATAATTCTTACTTGTAAATGGTAGCTTTTCCCTGCGAACGCTCTATGCTAAATAGGTTCGCGATAGGTAGTAAAACTTCTAAGAAACGGATGCATCGGTGCGTAACGGCCAAACAGAAAATTTATAGATAGGCTTGAAGGTTCTCATGATAATAATAATGGAAAAGGGTACCTCTTCAAGCTTTCAAAGAAATGGATTTTCATTTAAACATTTTATATATAAATATCTAGAAAATCGTTAATACCTACACAGCAAGAATTTAGTTCCTAAAAGGCAGGTCTTATGGATTCAATAGAATGGGTTCCGCAAAATTCATCACTGGCTTCATCATTATTAGCAATAATAATTAAACTTGTCCTCTTTTATTTTGAGGACTGTCATCTAAAATTAAGTAGGTAAGTAACTGTAAAGTGTAGATACTTATAGTCGATTTCATTTCGCGCAACCGACTTTGCGTTTACTCATTACCATGATGTATAAAGGCAATAACCACACACGCTATGTTTAGACACCTAACAAAGTACAGTCGCCAGTAGAAGAGACACCGAGATCACGGCACCTTTAGTTTAGAGTGTCATAAATTCACCGCCATTAATATTTGCTTAACTTACCATAAAGTGAAGTGGTGAACCGCTTCGGGCTGGCCAGTAAAACGTGCACTTAGTAAAGATTATCTCAGAGGTATGTGGCTGTAAATAATCGATGTTACTGCACTGTACCTACGTATGTAGTGAGTTAATTTATGACCGGTCGTTGTGTAGCGCTTTAAACAAGCAACTGCTGTGCAACTAAGCAATGTTCTGAGTTTTTGTCGGGCTCTGTAGGTTCATTATAAATAAATATAATTGGGCATATAAATTAGAATATGCTCTAAAAGAAATAAGCACCGGAAGATTGTTGATGTATTTTATTTACCATTGTGACGGGTAACTACTAGCTGTGCAAAGTATAGGAAATATCTACCTACTGCCTGCATTATAGAGAAACTATTCAACTAATGTAGTATTGTCGGTTAGCCTAGATACTTATGTTATTAAGTTATTTTTCGAAGTAATTAAAAAATATTATTGTTTTTACAGATCCCTTCAAAATGGTGTGAAGCAAAAAAAGTCCGTGTGATTATCCGCAAGACGTTGCCTAAAAGGTAAGAAATTGAAATTTACTATTTATCATCGTACAATATTAAAAAAATGTGTAATAACACTTTTGGTCGCAAATATACCAACTGCTTAATACAAAATTGAATAAATGCTTTTTTAAATATAAATTTGTCAGTTGCCAGTCAGACAAGGAAAAATAAAAAGATTATCATTAGGTTGCAACAGTATCTACCTAGTAGGTACCTATCTACTAAAATAAAAAATATCAAATAAAATAGAATTATAGGTAATAAATCCTATACTCTCCTACATAGAGATTTTTTATTTATCTACATAGGTACTTATATTCCGAACACCGTAGTACCCATAATATAGACTGCGTAAAATAAAATTAGTCACCAATATAAATAGAGAATTCTTATATTATTAATACAACTAATAGTAGCGACAGAAACAAACAAAAAGGCACCAAGATACAAGTATCCATCAAACCACATTTTTTCGTTTCCGCCGTTATTGGAGAATCTCAAAAATGTCCGCCGGTCGGGCCCGTCCTATCGCGCATCGAACGGTATCGCCATACTTCTTTATTTTTTAATTTTTCATTCCCCTTCTCAAATCGAAAGAACTCACGCTGCGATCGCTCAGCTCTCCCGTCGCTGTGCGAAAGAGATAGAAATACTTGTTTTTTTCTCATTACTCGTTGGTCGTATCTCGTGTGAGAAAAGGAGACAACAAATAAAGTAAAATGGCGTCGATAGCACGGCATGGCAATGGCCCTGCAGCTGAAATTCTTAGGCACACACACAAAGAACGTCGCTGTCTGAGTTTTGATTGTATTGCCGATTGGGAGGGCTCGAAGATCAGATGTCTTCAACCTTTCTTGAAACTTACATTTCTTGTAAGATTAGTACGTGCAATAAGATTCCAGGAGGATTAGAATTAATACGCTTTGAAGGTTATCATATTATTTTTTTCTTCGCTTTTTTCTTAAGCTTAATTTTTTATACTCAATACGAATTAAGTTGGTATTTAATTTGTATTTAGTAGAGAAGGATGTAAAATAAGATTTAATAATAATTAATCGATTCATTTGTTTAACATTATATTAGTTAGTGTTACTACATTTTCTTAAGTGTAGCTAAATATATATTGCAAAAAAAATATGGCATAATGATTTTCCATAGTTCAATAAATTATTTTCCATAACCTTCGTGCAAGTATTAAGTACAATTACTAAGTTTATTTAGTCTTTCTTAAATAAACTTAAACAATTTTACCAAACGTTTGTGACCTCTACTGTTGTTTCACTTCCATGCAGTTGATTCATCTGATTTTGGAGAGATGGCGCTATTTTCAATGTAGAGCAGAGCTTTACAAGCTTTTAGGTTTGTTATCTCCTCAAACTCTGATGAATAAGTTATTGCGTTTTATTGATACATTAATGAATGCTTATGATAACGTACAGAATAGCTAACATGATTAAGAAAGGGTCGATGAGTAGGTGAAGATATGAAAAGTAAATTAAAATAATATTTGGGGTAAGTAGGTACAATAAGGTATTGACCTTGTAGGATTTTCAACTAAATATATTGATAAGTAATCGTTCATCCGTGCACTGTACTATTGGATACCTATCTAGGCAAAGGTCTCCAATGAACAGAAACTCATTTACATTTAATTGTCACATAAGTAATTATTTTGTGCCGCTATAAGCAGAATAACCTACCTACCTAATATCAGTCTTGTACCATTCAATATTTATAGTTATTCTAGATAATATAAGAATATAATTAGAGATAGCTCCAGTAAATTGATGATTTTTTAAGCACCTAGTCAATATACATTAAAAGTTGATTTCTCCTACCGAAACCTTAGTTTGAATGTAAAATACAGATATTATAGATATAAATAATAATGTAGACTTTTGTTTACCTATGCACCTAAATGTATGATCCCAACTAGGTATACCTACTTAATTTGTACAATTTGCTTAGATGTACCTACCCTTACTATTTCTGTTTTGTGACAGAACGAAAGCTTTTACAAGTTTGGAAGAAATCTAATAGATGGCGCTAAACTAAATAAGACATGTAGAGTCTATATTTATTTATGTATATATTTTTTATACTAAAATATAATAAATTTCTGATTTATTTATGGTGTAGGTATACTTTTATAGTATATAATTTTAAAAAATCCAAAAACCTAATTTCAAATTAACTGCACCATTGTGTTTTTATTAAAAAAACAGACTTTGTAGAGTCTAACATTGTAATGTAAAAAATAACTAAGTATCTAATATATCTAAATAACTTAATATAGGTAATACCTACTATATTCTAGCAATAATAACATAGTAAGGGCAGGCATAGGTTACCCTAACTGTAAACATATTTCAAATGATGAGTCAGTTGCCTACGTTTTAATAACAAGAAGACGTCTAAAAAGCATGCTTGTGTCAAGGTCTAATTAAAATTCAGATGAAAAAGATGTTTATGTTTGGAGAAACTTGCATCTACATAGAGACAATACAACTAAACACTGCGCATACGCTTCCTAGAAAGGCATGTTGACCCAATTTTCTATAAAAATTCAAATTAGTTTTTTTGCGAGTAAAGAGAAAGCTGAGTATTAGCCGTCAGTATAGTTCAAGATTTTATACGTTGAAGTAGTGCTGTGTGTACGAAAAATGTTGAAAACATGTTATGTTTTAGTTCCAAAAAATAATTCTGATGTAAACATAGGGTGTAAACGAATGCGCGGTGTTTGGCTTCGCGCCAAGTTTGACCCGATGAACGTCAAACACAGATGGCGACGGAGAATCGCGTCTAGGTACGTTGTTTGTGAGAATTTTCCTTGCTACTAATTAAAAACTGTCTCTGGTTTAGATTACACGCG
Source organism: Craniophora ligustri (assembly GCA_905163465.1). NCBI lineage: Eukaryota > Metazoa > Arthropoda > Insecta > Lepidoptera > Noctuidae > Craniophora > Craniophora ligustri. Next base: position 6,273,948 of record LR990965.1, on the reverse strand, counting down.
ACGGAAATTAAATTAAAAAATCCATTAATAATGCCAATCTAACTTTCAACATTGCTTTGAATCAATAAGCGGTTTGATCAAAAATGTTTTAACTGATTTCGTGAAGCGTGATTCTAACCACTTTGTAATCTTTTTCTGTTCAGTTAATAATTATGTCAAATGGTCAATTCTTACTAACTAAAATATAAATGTTCATAATTCGAAAACTCGTTAAAGCGGGGGCATGTTAGATAAATTAAATTATAAATCTAACAGGCTGATATTGAATTCCACGTGGTGTGTGGTCCTTTTATGTTAGGTTTATTTTGTCTCAAAACTGGCTGGACTACAGTTTAATGATCTTAGGATGCAACTTAATTTATTACTCATAATTATCTGAAAATATTTTACGCGGATTATTTAACGTATTAATATATTCTCCCTCATGATAATTAGTATGTTCTACCTAACTACCTACACGTTCTTGAGCAATATATTTTTGATCTAGTGATAGGAACACAATTCAGATTTTGTAACAGGAAACTTTTAGTAACAACTATCAGAGGTCAAGCTTTTAATTATTTAATTTTATTATAAGAGTATCTAAATAATGCATTTAGGTTACAATTTTAATGAACCATGTCATAAAATATAAATAAGTAGGTACAGTGGGTCTATCAATCTAACTAATTATATTTTCTACAATAAGACCGTTGTCTTTTTTTTCCCATCACTATGTATATGTATTTGTACTTAAGTTTGCTTGCTTTTGAGTTTGTATTAAAGTTATTTCAAGCCTATATCGACATTAACTACCATACTCCACAGCAGGTATCGTTTTCGGTACGAAAGGAGTAGTAAATAATAGGTATTGTATAATTTGACATGCTGGTCTAGTGCATAGTTTTTTTTTACATTTCGTTTTTTTATTGCATTTTATTTTATTACATATAGTCTTTCTATGAAGCACTCATTAAAGGATCTCTTTATTAGAAATTAACTTAATAGTAACTTAAAAATATTAATATTAAAATCTGTTCACTCTTGAATTTTATCAGTTCCGTCGGTTATACCCACACAACAGAATACCTATACCTAATTTACATTTATTATATTATTAGAGATACCTATCCAGACAATTCTAATTAAAAGGTCTGTTCTATTCTCGAAATTGAATCCTACCTAGGTATATATAGGTAAGTCGTTTTATCATAAGATCTGTAAGAAATAGTTCTCATAGTTTTGACTTTGATTTTGAAGCTTGACTTAATCTTTTTCAATGGAAAGCACTAGCAGGTATTACAATGGGGCAGTTATTTGATAAAAATCTTATTTCCACAAAAATATTTTATTTTTATCTACCCTGCTTAATTATTAGTTGTTTAACAGGTAGTTATATACTTAGGCCAAAGAAAAGTACACACCTTCTATTCTATATCAAACCACAAACTAGAACAAATCCCAATTCAGTCTAATTATAGTCTCCCCGTATAGTCATTGGTCCACAATTTTCTTATCTACCTGCAACTCCCCACAGAGGGAGCGGCAAGCCTCATTTTATCAGTAGCGATAAGGCTATTTTGACTTCAATCTTGAGACTGTTATCTTCATTATTTTCTGATAATAGAATTGATATTATATCTTTACACATCAGCGGTGTCGTTGGCATGCCATCAGTATTTTCTATTGTGTCCAAATAAGCATAGAAATAGGTTCACTACTTTTTATATTAACTGCAATCTCAAACTTATTTTATTTCATGTTTTCTTCTATATTTTTGTTACCATGCCCTGATCCTGCGCAGTTGTTATAGGCTATTGAGGGGGACCGGTCAATATCACTGTACTGACTGACAAATTATTTTACCATTTATGTCGTTTTAGTTTCATATTTTGATCAGTAAGTAAAAATATTTACCCAATTAATTACCGAAAAACCAACCCAATTAATTAATATATCTGCCTTAAAAACGGTCATTTACCTAAAACTAAAATAATATAGGCACAATAAAACATTAGTTACCTATAGCAAAATATTTTGAAACAAGTGCCGGTTAATTAAAAAGCAAAATAAGTTACGTACGGTAGTCCACGACGCGGGTGTTCCAGTACGCTTGGTAAGTTATGTGTCCGTTTGTCCGCGAGCTAACGAACGCCGCCTTTATGGCCTCGTTACCACTAATAAGTCTCGGCTATCGTTCACTACTCGGTCTCAAATACTCGTGCGTACTCCGCCTTATCTTATTGTAGATACGATTTGTGATGGTGAACGAAAATTTTCTAGTAATTAAAGGGAGATCAGATAGTACGTATTTTATAGATGTTAGTAGTTTAGTTCATTTGAATCGAAATTTATACGCCTTGTAGATTTTTTTGAAGAGTTTGTAGTTCATATTATTTATTAATGATATTCAGTCAACAAAGGCTCCGTCTTAAAAAAACCTTTTCAATTGCTATTGGGTAAAATATATCACAAAAGGACTAAATAGCGATATAAAAATCTCAACGCGTAGCCTGCGAAGCAGTCTGAATAAATTCCATTGCTTCTTAAAACATTTTGCGGCAGCCGCGACATGTTTTGAAAACACAATCAATTTAATAAAATATTTCGGCCAGATTTTTACGACTCCTACAAGAGGGGTGTAAGTGAAAACATGTTCGAAAGCGGGGATATCCATGCAATAACAATAACTCATACAGATTCGCGCGCCCCCCGCTAGATGGCGCGCCACGGACACAAGTAATCCATTTATTCTCGGGGCGAGCTTTATGTAGCGAACTCTTAAGAGCCAGTGCTATATTGTTTTATGTTATTATTTATAAATATCAGCGGTGCGTGTGCCGACTGGCTCAGTAGGAATTATTCGAAAAAGTTCCCTCATACACTAATGCACTTCAATTTATCTTAATTATCCTTTCTTTTTGGAAAAATCTTATGGACGGTTTCTTTTAGGTTAGAGTTTTGTTTTAAAATTATGTTTCCGAATATCTAAGAAACTGTTGACAAATTATCACCAAATCTTATTTAGTTTATCCATTAGGAATTATCTATTGGGTTATAGCGGAAACGTATTTTTATAATTAGTAGATATTAAACACAAAAAAATCTCATGAATAATTAGGCCTACGACTCACTATAGCATATCGTCGTAAACCAGTGGTAAAAACTTTCGTAAAAAGCAATTTATTCCTGTAACAATCAATTGGTCATTTTTCTAGCTAAGTGTCGATACACGTTACATATCAGTGGTCGTTTGCTTTCAGAAATAATTGTTCCCTCGGTGTCGGTAACGGAGTGACATTCCGTCCAAAGTGGAAACAAGAACTCGCCTGTAAGACATCCGGGGAATGTGAAGAGTAATTCTCCACCCGTGAGGTGGAAGGAGAGGGGGAGGAATCTTAGAAGTTTTCGACCCCGTGGAATTTTGCGGATGAAACGTTTTAATTGGAATCTCGCGAGAATATTTTGTAATTGCCGCCAGCTAAGAGCCAAGGAATTCGTTTGATATTCTTCGTTTAAATTTCGTGCTAAGAAAACGCGTGTTTTGTTTAACTGTAGGGATCATCGTAGGTAGACAGATAGGTACCTATATTTTTTTAATAGAAATGATCTAAGTAAGTTTAGATAAAATATAGATTTTCATTAGTTTAAATAATTATCTGCAGAGATTTGGTGGTTTATAATTTTAATCTGATAATTATTATCATTTAAGTATACCTATACATACATTTCATTGATTCGAAATTTCACCGAAAATGGATAGGTTCTTAAACAAATACCTGATTTTTTTTGAAGTTAGCTCGTAAAGTTTCGATGCAATTTTGAAACAGAATCCTTATCACATTCATGCCTTCATCATTCTTCAAAAGCTTTAAATTCTTATCTTGAGGATTTCAAAAGTTTTAGGTAATAATTCCTGTGGACAATCCCTTTCTTACCGCGAGTCAGAGTTCAGTACATTACTCCCCAAAAGTAATTTAAACCCGTAGTACCTATGTGCAGTAATTTTCCCCTCAAATAGTACAACGTTAGGCGAATGAAAGAGTTTAGTCGATAGTATCTGGGTAACAAAGAAAGTTTTTATTAGCAAAGTTGCCGTTTCGACAGGATTTGATCCGTCTCAGCTTTTCCAATTTAAGAAAAGTAGTAGTAAAAGTGAGCACCTCGTGTGTTTAGATAGATAGATTCGTTTGGTTCAAGTGAAATTTTGTAGTTTTAGATTCCAATTTATTTCTAATGTGAAGTATATAGTCTACATCAAGTGATTCATGAATATATAGGTTGATTACGTGCAATGTAAAGTATTTTTCCTGATATATATAAAAATATACCATTTAAAATTGAAACTTGCACAAACAGACATAATATAATTACCTATAATATTGAAAATGTTTGTAGATTTGTATCGTACAACTACTTAGATATAGACGCGTCTGAAATATTTCTGCGGTCTCAAAAACAAGTTAAAAAAAAGTTGACTTGAGTAGTTTTATTTCTGTTCCATTTGCATTATTATAAGTTAAGTCTCAATAGCATCAGCGGGCCGCCTTTATGTTTGAATTTAAATTGCTACATTTTTATAATAATGTCTTTGAAATGATGCCGCGGGCGTGGCCCCTCCGGTTCTCATTCTATTCTTTTTATAATCTAATTTTCTTAAATCACCTCCTCTACCCTCATTGTATCCATTGTGCGTACCTATCTATTATCGCGACGATGTTAAAAGCAAAATTATATTCTTTTCCTTCAAAAGAAAGATGTGTAGGTTAATTAGATGTTTTTTTTACTAAATCACAGTATAATACTTACATAGTTTGTATATTTTTACATGTAAGTATATGATAAGTAAATAAGCCGGTAAAAACGCAAATGATATACTTACAATTAAATGTTTAACGCTTTTATGCAGTGGTAATAAAGATTGTTATCGTGACGTAACTATGATGTGCAATTTAGATGATTTTATGGCGTCAAAGATAGCCAGATACACTCATTAATACATTGTCAAATAGAGTAATAAAATAATTAAAATTATTTAGGTGTACGTCAGGCTAGTGTGGACACATTTAATATATATATTGACGGAGCGGGTCGCGCGGCGCAAGCGCATCGTTCGTCGTTCATTCACCCCGAACATCTGTTCTCATATTTCAGTCAGCCTTTATCAATATACGTACTTGACCGTAAATATATCCAGGGATTGTTATCTTCGAATTGTGTAATATTTTGATTGTAAATTATTGCATGTTTATTTGAAAATCCATAAAGTTTTATTGTGTGTCTGTACCTAGGTCAGTTTCAAAGGCTATCTCACCAAACGTCGTAAAACACGTACTGGTGTAAAATGTTAACTAGTAATTTATTATCTATTTGCATGGTTTTTATTAATAAATTAAACAGAGTAATTTTAAACAGTACCAACGGAATGGAGTGCTTACAAGCTACTTATTAAGTTTTATAATCAATTAAGAACACTTAAACATGTTATAATCAAATTTATTAGACATTATTTAAATAAAATTCCAATGGAGCCCAGATGTTGATAAAAACACCTTGACGTAGTTCTGTTTTTATCAATATCTGGGCTCCAGACAACCATTCACTACGTGCTAATAATACAGACTGATTTCACGCTATAGGCAGGTACTTGGGTGCCATGTTGGATTTCAACACGGAACGCTCTGTGATTGGTCGGCGCAACAAGATGGCTGACTTGTATTTATAAAAGGCTAAAACTTTGGGCAAGTGCCCTTCGAGTCGAGATACAAATAAGTATGAAATGTCAATAGAATGCGTTTTTTGTACAAATCAGTTTTTTTTTGTATATATCGGATACGTTGCTTGATGAATTGAAATATATTTAAACTATATTTATTTAATTACTAGCTATATAAGTATGTAGATAAACTTAAATGTCGATAGCACTACTACTTATTTTTTTAACATTTTAAAAAACAAGAACAAATTTCTTATAATTTTGTTCAAGGTGCATTTGGTACCTACTGCCAATATTATTTTGGCTTTTGGCAAACCAAGCACACATTAAATTATAAACCGAAACGTCTGAATCAAACATAACAAATATAAAATATCCTATATAGAAATGTAAATTTTAAAACGTACATTCTGGTCCTCGGGTTGGTCTATGGTACGGCTCTGTCGCTTATTTTCATCCAGAGAGAATTCAAGAGATTTACGACCGGCTTCGACGCTCGTCGATTCAGCACATTCGGTCTCAGAGACCATAACTGACAATCTTCTGTCTCGTAATTTTAATGAATTAAGTTGATTTTTTCAGTTTTAAATTTAAGAAAGTTGCGCGCGGATCGGTGAATCATACGCACGCGTCAGATTAACCGCTCCGTATATTGCAATGAATCTACGTTTATTCCGCATACCCACATTTATTATATTATATTTTTTTATTTAATAATGAGTAATGAAAGTAGTAGAAGCTTATCACCTAGTTTACCTAAGTTGCTGAGTGATTGTAGTGATGATGAAGCTGAAACAATGGAACAAGAGGAAGAGAGGAACATAAACCACTCTGTGGCAGTCGAGGCGCCGCAGCGAGTAAAGAGGTTTAGGAATGAAAGTGAGGAAGGAGCAGAATATGATGAAGACGATGGTGATTTTATAACGGTAAGTCGGAGACCAAAAAGACTTAACCGTAGTTCTTCCAAAAATGATGGAGCGAATAGTCAGTCTAGTAAGGATATAACCGAAGAAAATACCAAATTTGAAGTTTGCGTTACTTCTAAAGATCCACTACCTAAACAAATAGCCCTGGCAAAGCTTATGAGAAGAAATAAGATAGAAAATATTACGAGAATAAAATATAAAAGTAATTTTAAAGTACTAATTATGTTCGATTCTAAAGAAAAAGCAGACGTTTTATTGAACTGTAGTGAAATTGCAGATCTGGGATTAAGATGCCAGCTTACCTATGAATTAAACGTATGTTACGGAATAGTAAAACAAATGGACTTAGAGACTGACATAAAAGAGTTGGAAGAAGTCTTAAAATGTGAGTCCAACAAGATAATATCTATTATACGTCTCAATAGGTTGAATAATGAAGGCGCGTGGGTAGAAAGCGAAACAATTCGTATTGGTTTCAGAGGATCCACTTTACCTCCGTATGTTTTTGGATACGGTTGTAGGTTTAAAGTGGAACCCTACACCTTCCCAGTCACACAATGTTCAAACTGCTGGAAGTATGGACACGTGAAAAAATTTTGCCCTAAGAAAAAAGTCCTGTGCCCAAAATGTGGACAAAATCACACAAATTGTGAAACAAGGGAGTTTAAGTGTTTGAACTGCAATGGCCCTCATATGTCTTTTGACAAGAATTGTCCTACTTTTCTTAAAGAAAAACGAATTCGTGAAATAATGAGTGAAGAAAACTGTACATTCAGAAAAGCGTTAATGATTTATTTACAAAAAAGAGAATATCAACATGAATCAAATAACAGTAGTAATCAAAATATTCAAAATTCACAGGACACAATAGTGTCACCCAGTGCTACATTAGCTTCGGAAACAAGAAGCTATAGAGATGTATTACAGATAAATGAAACAGTACGTAAGGAACAGCATAACTTTCAGAAAGAAGGGGACAGATCAAATAATGAGATAAGGACGCAAAAAGAAGAGAAAGAAAGTAAGAGGAATAAAACTTCGAAATGGCAGAAAGAAAAAGAAATAGTAGAAACTTATACTAGTGAAAATATAGTTCAAGAATCACCACATACAGAACATTGTCAAAATGAAAAAGAGAGATCTGAGTTATGTAGAAAATTTAATTTTGCCAGATTGATTCAAAAGCTAAAGACAGTAGTATTATCTGATACAGGACTCGAAGAAAAAATTAGGTGCTTTGGAAAAATAATATTTGAGGAAATATATGCGTATATAATAGATACAATAAAAGACGGAGATATAATAAAAAACTTTTTCTTGAATATATATAATGGATAACAGATCGACACAATGTGCAATCAATATTATACAGTGGAATGCACAAAGTATAAGGCCAAAAATAACAGAACTGGATGCAATTTTGAATAGAGACCAGATACATATAGCAATCATATGTGAAACATGGCTGAAAGAAGATAGCTGGCTAAATATATCACAGTACAACATATACAGGAAAGATCGACCAGATAATTACGGCGGAGTAGCAATTATAATACACAAATCTATAAAGTCTGAATTACAATTATCTAGAATTAATTGTATTGGGATAGAAATGTTACAAGTAAGGATCTATAATTGTAAGTACATTCAAAACATTATAGGTATTTACTGCCCCTCCTCTGTTCATACTAGACAAGAGGATTGGGATGATTTATTTTCGTTATGTACAGAAAAAACTCTTATAGCAGGGGATTTTAATGGCCATCATCCCAATTGGTCGTGTAAAAATGATACGAGAGGTAATCAAATTATGGATTCTGCAATAGAATTTGGTTATATACCTTTAAATGATGGCAGTATTACGAGATTGAAATATGTTAATAATAACTTACAGCAAACATCTCCCGATATTTCTTTTACTTCCTCCGATATAGTCGTTCATTTTTCTTGGAGTGTTTTAAGTGAAAATTTAGGAAGCGATCACTTAATCATTAAAATGAAATTAAACTATCAAGATCAAATGAATATAATAAAAAAACTAAATTTTAAAAAAGCTAACTGGTTTAAATATAGTGAAGATATAGAACATGCCTGTGCAGAGTTACGTTATTCAGTTAATATACAATATATGTACACATCTTTCATCAATATCATTAATAATTCAGCAGATAACAATATTCCACTATATAAAATTTGTAACGTTCCTCAAAGAAATTTTAAACCCAAACCTTATTGGAACCAAAATCTCTCTAAGCTTGTAGCAGAGAGAAGACTTGCCCTAAGTCAATTTAGACGTAACCCGAGCCCTGAAAACCTTGGTGTACTGGAAAGAAAAACCTTGATAGCTCAAGAAGAGATTCGTAGGGCAAAAGCAACTAATCGTCACGAGTTTTGTTCAGCGATTGATAGTTCTGTATCAGCGTCTGAAATGTGGCGCAGAATGAAATGGATCAAGGGTTATATAAATAAAAAATATATACCTATGGATAAAAAAATAGACCTCTTGCGTAGTTTAACCCCTGATGCAGTTCTATCTCAGAAACCTATATTTGTCTCGAATAATTTATTGTTAGAATCAGATTTTAAATTACAAGAACTTGAAGTTTGTATTAAAAAGAAAGATACAGCTCCTGGAGAGGATGGGATTACTTATTCCATGATTTATAACCTCCCTCCTGTAGCAAAACTATATTTGCTTCGAATATATAATAGCATATTTAATTTAGGCTATATTCCACAAGAATGGCGAAATATTAAAGTAATTGCTATACCAAAGGCTGGTAATAATAATAAATTGAGACCTATATCATTAATTTCATGTCTATGTAAAATATTTCATTTAATGATATGTAAGCGTTTAGAATGGTACATTGAACACAATAATATATTATCCCCGAGTACATCCGGTTTTCGGAGAGGTCAATCTTGCCTGGATTCTCTCACTCAACTGATAACATATATTCAAATTGGATTTACCAAAAATTATCCCACTCTAGGATGTTTTCTTGACATCGAAAATGCATACAATAATGTTCTAATTGAGAGTGTTGTTCAGTCATTAGATAAATTGAAAGTTGGTAGTCAGATATGCAATTATTTATGGGAATTTTTAAAGGAACGGCATTTAGTAATTAAAGATGAATCGGAGGACGGGAGAGATATCGTGAGATGGACTAATCGAGGCTTGGCACAAGGGGACCCCCTCTCTCCTTTGTTATTTAATATTGTAACTGTGGATATTTGTAAAACGAATTTAGTACAAATATGTCAATATGCGGATGATTTCGTTATATTTATTTCTAGTAAAAAAGTGAATGATAGTATCAGTAAGTTGCAGATTTCTCTTGACAATATAACTGAAATTTTATTGAACATAGGGCTTGAAATATCAACCAAAAAATCACAATTATGTTTATTTAGCAGGGGGTTTAGACGACAACAAATTCAATTATATATAAATGAAGTTCCTTTGGCATCAAATCAAAATATAAAATATTTAGGTATGTGGTTAGACTCATCACTCAGGTGGGGAAAACACATCAATGAACTTTCTGAAAAATGCCAGAAAATGTTAAACATCATTAAAGTACTAGCTGGTCGTGATTGGGGGATACATCCAATACATCTAAGACGTTTGTATGTGGCTCTAATTAGAAGCCGGATCGATTATGGTGGTTTTCTATATGATAGTAGTATACAGTCTCGTTTATTTAAAATAGAAAAGATCCAGAACCAAGCCATGAGGATAGTTGGAGGTTTCATTAGAACCACACCCATTCACGTAATGGAAAGCGAATTGTGCTTACCCCCATTACATCTTAGGCGTAAATATTTGGCTTTTAAGTATTGTTTGAAATCAAAATCATGCACCAGTGGCAAGACGAGTAAGTTATTGTCCAATCTCGGTAATCTCTGTGGCAATAGATATTGGTCAAATAAAAAGAAGCCTGTTTTAATGAGTACTTTTAATGAAATTCAAGAAGACAAAGTTTATTCGTCAAATCCATTGGACATGTTCAAATTTAGCTTTTGGTGTAGCTACATTGCCATCCAAAATGTAATTAAAACTGAGTTGCAAAGTGTAAATAGACCTAAGAAATCGTATGATATCAATTGTTTAAGAAATGACATCGTACTTGAAATAAATGAGACCTATATGGGATGGCATAAGCTGTTCACTGATGGCTCAAAGAGTACAGACATGGGAGCAGCTTATTATGATCCAATAAATAAAAATAGTGGTAGTTATAAAATTGTATCTAAGGTGTCCATTATGACTGTAGAGTTATTGGCAATTTCTGAAGCACTGTCGTATGCAGCAACACTGCTCCATACAGATATTGTTATTCTCACAGATAGCAAGAGCGCTCTTCAGCATGTGGCTCGATGCTCTTCTGGACACAGAGGTGTATCGATAGCCTACACCGTGTTAAGTAAAATTTATCAATTTATGAACGATAACATCAATGTAGTGCTGCAATGGATTCCGTCCCATATTGGTCTGCCGGGAAACGAGGAGGCAGATAGATTGGCTAAAGTAGCAGGAACCTCCGGGGTAGAAATTTATATTAGACCTATGTATTCCGAAATCATATCGAAATTCAAAAACTATTGCCATGAAGAGTGGAAAAATCACTTTGATGAGAGGTCAAAATCTAAAGGTATTTGGTATAAAATCATACAAAAAGAACCTCCTCGTATCCCATGGTTTAACAGCGGTGTGTTGACACGAAATGACATAGTCACAGCTCACAGGGTTCGTTCCGGCCACATGCCGTTGAGAGGTTTGGCATTTCTAATGAAAACAGTTAGTTCACCTAATTGCGAGTTTTGTGATGGTAAAACAGAGGATGTGCAACACGTCTTATTGGAGTGTGGTAGGAATGAACCCGAAAGATGTAGATTATTAAGGAAATTAAAATTAAATAAACTAAATGTAGGCATATTCACCAACATATTGGCTCAACCTTCGTCACAGGAGGCAAAAATGATTTACACTTTAGTTAATAATAACAATAGTGGTACTTAGTATAATTTCTTTAATATTATTAGTGACATAATGATTACTTTGTATTAGTCATAGATTAAGTTATGATGGAACTGGCATGAACTGCGTTCAAAAGTTCCTAAATAAAATAAAGAGTAAAAAAAAAAAAAAAAAAATTTAAGAAGAGAATTCAGCCAACATAAACCTCGATTTTTGTTATTTTAATCTCGCAAATGACTTTGTATTGTTGACAGCAATTTGAAGATTTTTACTACAGTTTTGTCGTGTCCCGGCTGAATAAATAAATCTTAAATGTCGCAATGTGTTGAAGCCAAAACATGACTCGTCTGATATCTTTATACCTATCCACATTTACATACATCATGTTATATATCCAACCTAGAAGTTATTTGAATAGTTTCAGCAGTGCGGTAACTGGTTAACTCGTCTGAGAGAGGTTTACTGAGGCAGCATTGCTTTTGTCTTATGTTCTGTAATATCTTTGCTACTTGACTACCGCATTCAATTTACAACCCTTTGTTTTAAGTGATAAAACTCAAATTATGATAGATTGTTGGGCCCTTTGTGACGTTTGAGGTTGCGAGAAGTATCATTCGTTTAGAGTGAGTTGTTTAGTTGAACCAAGATAACATTTCCGGACCGTAGTCAGCTATGCCAGCGGTGTTCCCTTGACTGCGCGCTCAATACCACGAATGTTGTACTTAAATTCACCATTCTAAAATATAGTCTTAGCAAAGAGACACAAAGAGCAGGGTTATAAAAATGCCTACTTTAGTAAAACTTTACTAAGTTCAAACAAGATAATAAAGTAAAACCTGAAATTGAACTTATCATAGTCTAGAGCACTTTACCACAAACTTTATTACTCGCAACAAAATATTTAAATCATAAATGCCAACAATGTCCAGCCTACCTACCATTATTATCTTAATTAAAGTAAATTAACCGAAAAAAATAATGAAAAACAAAGAAAACGGTGGGTATCATTAAAAAAATAATAAAACGGGCCTATTTGGAGTTTTGCCGGGAATAAAAACAAAACGGACACATGGCTGTTGTTGTATTCACATACAATATTAAGCTAGGGCTTTATTAACAGTACGACCGGGCTTAGCCCGCAGGCCGGTACGTCACGCCCTTACCCGGGTTATTTAATAAATACGGACTGGAGCAATTGAGGAAACTCGTTGGGGAAACTGAGGATGCTGACCGCTTAACGTAACGAAACACAGATGGAGAGTAGGTAACTATCCATCTGTGTGCTTTGTATCTACATAATATATTTAGTAAGTTTTAGTAGAGCATTTAAAAATAGTAGGTAGTTTTAGGAGCACATTATTGTAACAAAATTACCACAGAATAGGTAAGAAGTGTGGACAGGTTTTTGCCTACTGTAGTCCTTCAGGATATTCATCAAATTATATTTATGACTGATACAAATATAGACTGTAACTTAGAAAATCTGAATATAAAGCACTCACACTTCCGCTCAGATAAAACGTACCTACAGCGTACAGTAAGAAAATAATATTTTTAGCGTAAAAACAGAATTTTACCAGCGCGGCTGTTTCGCAGCGAATCGTCGGCAGTCACGGAAAAAAATAGACAAAAGAAATTGTGCTCGGTCGTTGTTTTCGGCCCAATTTCACCAAACAAGCCATTCATATTCATACCGGGTACCCTTTATGCCGCGTTACGCAACTCGGCTTTGTTACTCTGTTTTCTTTTGTTAATTTATCTTCATTGAAAGGGCTAGCTTTGTCAGCAACAATAAAATTATCCGTCAATCTACATTATAATGTGTTCTTTTTTCTGAAATGCAAATGTACTAACTTAGAAAGTTCGTTGCACTTTAAGGTTTCCATGCAATAAAAAATACCTACTTCATATTTTTTCAATTTAATTTGACGCCATGTTGGTCACGTGTGAATAATGAGTTTGTATAACATGTAAAGATTTACGATTGTAAACCTTCATACAACTTCTTGTAAGATACTAATCTAAAAACCTGTTTTATAATATTGGCACGTAGGCATTGCATACTTGTGAATAAGCTAGGGAAATATAACAACAAAAAGCTGAACGACTTAATTTAAATTTGCATTGCATTTTAATTGTAGACGTTCTTTTAATATTTTATGTAAAATATTAACTTGAGGGCTTTTTTAACTAAAAAAGAGATCCACTTTACTTATCATACTTAACGAGATGATAAAGGCTTCGCTGAGTCGAGGCTCGGCTGATTTACATACGAATGATTATAACTTGGTCGCACAGGCTCTCGCCCTAAAACCGGTCCCGGAGACCTACCTACTATGACGTAGGTATATTTATAATCTCTATATATTCATAAGTTCTTTGTAGCAGTGTATTTCTCAGTTAATACAGAGTGTGTTTTGTAGATAAGGCTATTTTTTCTCTCGTTCTATTAAAAATGATATTTTGTATTTATTGTGAAATAGGTATACCTATAGGTAGGCTGTACTTATACCGTAATTAACTTTTTTACGTACGTTTTTAGACCATTAGGACTTACCTATTGCCAAATATTCACCTGCTCAGCCATAATTTACTAACATATATACCTAAAAGAAAAGAGTAGTTACATAGTTGCAAAACTCGAGTGCGATATGGATTTAAAATACCTAGAGATATTCTTCGACTGAGAAAGTAGTTGGTAGACACATACCATAATATACTTAGGTACTACAATCATGGATAGCAATAGGCTCATGATATTTTATGGCATCATTTACAGCCTATGTTTGTTTGGTTTCTTGGTCGATTCAAAAACAGCAGTTGTAGCCATAACATGACCTATGCAGACCGTTTCATATGACATCGACCCATCGAGCTATTGGCATCTCAGATATCTCAACAGGTTCTGTAGGTACGTATAAATTCATTTCTAAATAAAATTTCATTCCAAAATGATTATATTAAACCAATGAAAAATATTCTTTAGCAAGACCGGTCGTCTAATATATTATTAAGATATTTTGTTTAAAACTTGTTAAATTACATGGAAATATACTTATTGCACAGTGTATTTGAAAAGAAATTTGCATATCTTTGAAAATAATACAATAAAGTGGATACAAAGAGGAGGATGAACTCAAAAATGGCATTAAACGCCCCCGCCCAGGGGAGACCCATCCCGATGAATAATTATGAATGTATTTGAATTTTATGCGAAAATTTATATTATTTTACAAGAGCAAGCTCGTAGAATATTTATTCAATAAACAATGTGGATTAAAATACATTATAGATACCAAATAATAGAATGGTTTAAAGTTTCTTGTTCATTTGTTATGTAATAAATAGCTACCTGCCTGATTATATAGTTTTCATAGAGAGCTTATTAAAATAAAATAATAAATCTAAATAAACAAACATTTAAAAAATCAACGAGTAAGTATTCACTTTGTCAGAAAGGCGGCATTAGGGGCTGCATATAAATGAATCTAGTGTAAGATCAGATTGGTCGAACGTTTTCCTAACGTGCTCGGCCTACGGAGCGTAACGCATTTGTAATCTATATGTACTGGCATTCCGTGTTCGAGATCAAGATAGCTCGCGCGTTTACTCGTCAGCGTCACCCGAAATAGAAGCGTGAAGATATTTTGATCTGTGTAGAGATTTGGGTTATGGAATTAATATTAAAATTTTCTAATATGTACTGAAGGCATAAGAATATTGTACTTGCATCTACGAAAAACTTGCAGCAAGCTCAAGTTTTAGAATTAAATTGATTTAATCCTTAGAGATATGATTATTATATTAAATAATTTAATTTTAGCAACAGCACTATTTCTATGTCGTGACCAATAGGTATATTTAGGTAGGATATCTATGCATATAAGAAGTTGTTTTTAGTTTGTCGTACCTACCCAGAATAAAAGTATCCTATTTCTAAAGAATCATATCGTCAGGGCCCACAAACTTCATGAATCCCAATGTCCCGGAAAATATAACAAGGCGATTTATATTCGGGGGCGGTTCGGGCCTCGTTTTTCTATCACAAAAATCTCGAACTATATGTGTTCCGTAGGTACAAAGGTAACCCTCCGCTATTCAACTTATTTGTACCATCTGGAATGGAATTTATTAGAACGCTCCTTTAATAAGTGTGTTTCCACATCTTAACGGCGATACGCCTTTAAAATATTGTCCCTAAAAGTCTTACTTTATTAGAGGTACCTACTCGATACATTTAAGAGTCAATTTTCTATTTTTATTTATACGTATTATAGCACGTATTTAATAACTAATGAATGCTTATCTGATATGCAATAGGTGCTATATCTATATAATACTGGTATTGATAACATCACCGACTACTAGAGTGAAATCTCTGCGTATCTAGTACGTATAGATAGTATCAAAAACAAATCACGAAATATTTTGACTTTCTTTACGTGACAACTTATGTAGTTACTAAGTATATACGAAGAACTTTTTAATTTCTGTCTTAGCTAAATTGATAATTCAATCACGCGTTACGGTTGCATCCTGCCAACTGCAAGCCACGAATGTCAACTAAGAGAGGGTGGTAACGAAATAATATCTATTATGGTAGCGGGTGCCACGCCGCGCGCCGCCCCGAGACAAAAGGTTTGCGCAAAGGGACGCGTTATTTTTATATGAAACGACTGTAGAATAACAAAACGACGGCTTTTCTTCGTAAAAATATCTTAATAAAAGCCGGAATTATCCGATTATATTCTGATCATGCGCCATCTCGCTTCCTCCGTTTGCCTCCAAACTATTGTTTTTGTTGAATTTGATTTACGTTTGCTTTACGGAAGATTTATAGTTATTTAAAAGGATACGTTTAAGTTTTATTACATGTATAATATCCTACACTGTGTGGTTTGATTAATTAGTTTATGTATAAGGTCAATGGTGTCGGCAGTTAGGACGTATGCGCTCGTTATTTAAAGCACTCAGCGACGAAAGCATGTTGATAAGAGGACGAAGACAATAAATTACAAAAATTTACAAACCCTTACAACACTTGATTCTCGTTCTTTACGGATTTTTTTATATTTCCTTACATTTGTGCATTTACTTCAAACTTAATTAGACTTTATAGAGCGTTCCTTCCCAATTTCGTTTTACTCTCATCTGACGCACACTGCGACTTATTCATTGGAGTGAAGGCGTGGGAGGGGCGCATGGAGGGCTGGGAGGAGGGAGGGCTTGGCCCGAAATAGCAAATAAATGAGACGAAAATGTAAATGTTGCGCTTCAAAGATGAAAAGCGCGCCGCTGGCTCGTTCTTGTTAAGCTCATCGCAAATGTACCAAAATTAGGAGCTCGGCTGAAATAATTTCCAGGCCAGATGTAACAAACACCGACATTATGAAATAGGGTGTAAATGAAAATACTTCATGTCGACAAATTAAAGGGAATGCCTAAAGTTATACAGTTCGTTTTCTTGATATGAATTTTCTTGACACATGTGTTACTAATGTTCGCCATGGTATGCGCGTGTATTTATTACATATTTATTGAAAATTCTATTACCTACAGCAATCGCAATATAACCACCCAGTAAAGAGACAAACCAAAATAAAACCGAACCGTGTGCTCATAAAATTCTCTTTGAAAGGAATTAAAACAATTTATATTTACAAGTAATTTAATTTAACAAAGCTCGATAAAGCCGTTTACTCACAATGTCTCAATCGAGCACAATGGTCTTGAGTCCTCCATATTGTTTTTCCAAATAAGTCGGTTTAATAAAAGTCCGCATAAGTCTCCGACATATGTCCGGGCCGGATTATATTGAATCATTGCTCTACCACCCCCCGTGTGTTCGCTGCTTTATCTCTGTTATTGCTATAAGTAATTGAATTCGTACATTTTTATGTACATAGAGCTGTATTGTTTGTATGATTTTTATGGTATTTCTTTAGATCTATTATGATGTGGTTTCAAAACACGCCTTGCCTTCAATTTGTCTTGATTTTCTCAGAACACGTAGATATTTAATTTTCATATTATTAAAATGTTCAGTTATTATAGTAATATTTGATGTATATAGTATTATATATTGTATAACTACTAAACACACACACTTCACAGCATTTTACAATGACGAGAGCCACTTGGCTACATTATTGTCATAGCTTATACTGATTGAAAGCTGAGCCTCATTAGTTAGCTCTATAGGTTACCTATGCCTGTGCCTTGTATTTATTACCGCTAAGTAAAATTTGTATATTTATTTCTGACAGCACGTACTAGCATGGTATTATAATAGCTAATATCAAAGAATACCAACAAGAAACACAATTCGCGGTAACATACCTATAAAAACATGTACCTACAGCGTATACCTACAATGAAAAACCTTAACGAATTTCCGAAAACGTGACTGAGGTACCTATTAAGAGTGCCGTACAGAATAACACGTACCTATATCTTACTAACTGTTATTATGTTCCTAATGACCCTTTGACCATACGCGGTACTAAGAGGTACTGTAATATAGGTATGTGCCCAAGTACCTTATGTCACGTTGCGTAGCGACCTCGCAATAAAGAAAGACATAAAGCTTGTGAAACAAAGCCTCGCATTCATTAGCCCGCCCCCTCTAAATTATGATAAGGCCATAAACGATGCAGTCGCATGCGCATGCACAGAGAGGTAGGTCACACATCCGCAACATATTTATGTTGTCATCATCATGCCAACTGTTATACAACCAATACTAATACCTAATTAGTAGAACTGTTGTGCTGAATTTCACAATTTATTTGTACAAAAATACTTCGGATATATTTTAATCTTTTCTCGCTCAGCAATGTAATTAGTGCACTTTATTCAAAGAAATAAAAACGGCAATATAATAGCGTGACACAATCTGGCGTGACAAAAGTCACTCCATCTAAGTTATTTTTCTTTCGGTCCTACATAATTAGACTTCGACATGAAATCGAAGTGACTTAAACTTATAAGATATAGTTGACTCCAATTACCTACGCCTACGTGCTACGCCGTAACCGCGTAGGGCGTAAATTGTAACTATTTGGATAGATAAATTGCTCGGTAAGTGATATTTATCTATTAGGTAATGTAACCTGAATATGTCTGAGACACATTATGATTTATTATTACGTCGTGTGTGTCTGTTAAGAAAAATACTGATTATATCACATAAGTATCTGTAAATAGCGTGCTGCGTTTAAATATAATACGTCATTTCCAGTGAAATGAAATTTTAATATAAAAGATTATAAATGCCGCAATACCAATACCACTTTCTATATCCGAAGTAAGAAATTGAATGACAATTTAAGGCGTGAGAGGAAACTGAAACGTATAAAATACTCGTGTTTCTTGCAACATATCCGCCCACACGGCATGCAGAAACTCCATATTATCATGCCACTTATGATTACGTAGGTACATAATGTACTTAGTGTAGTATACTTATATGCAGTAGGTACACGATGTCAGTGTGTGGTATCTGTAAGTGCATCGCTGCATCCGCAACGCGCTGTAACGACTGCACGCCGACAGAAAGATGCCTGATACTGCACTTCTGAGAAATCGGTGCAATGCACTCGACTTTTTTGCATGACATTTTGTTTTAGTTTGTTGTGTTCTGAGTTGAGCTACTTGAACTCGCATGTACTGGAACGGGAGATGGGATATTTAGAAGGTAATTTTCAAATAATGTTTTATTAAAATTGACATATTTTATATTCCTTAACCATTTTTGTGTTACCATACCAGTGGTGAATAAAGTTTCTTTATTATATTGTATAGAAATGACGTTAGCCATATATGGTAGTTGTAATCAAAGTATAAGTTGAAAAAGACAAAAATACTACGTCTTAATAATGTTTTTGTTTAGACAAAATAGAAACTCAAAGAAGGACATGTTTCCATACTATTTGTTATTATTGTATGTATTTGTTAATATGAGAGTTTTGTGTAATGTGTGCAAGATATGTAAGATTTTGACCCAATTTCCTGATCTCATTTATGCCTAATGTTCCCGAAAAAAATATAACAGAGCGATGAATAACGTTGAATATTAATAGTGTTTGTTCATGAAAATGAATTAATTTATCCGAGTGGAAGAACGGAGCCGGGATCCACTCATGAATTCATCCGGACCCGTAAATATTTTATTGCCGCCGTAGAAAAAAATCCGGGTAAATTATATCCATTACCGGGAAATATCGCGAGCTGTATTCAATCTTATACTACCTTAAGTGGTACAAACGATAAAAATAAATTCAGCGTTCGTGGGCATTTATTGCTGAGATTTCTAGAGCTCTGAAGGGTAGACGCACTTCCATTTTCTTCGCCGCTAATGGAACCTCCTTGGGGAGTGTTTGCATCACAATGCATTAGAAAAAAAATCTTGTCTGGGTTGAGCACTTCAGATTTTTATGCAGTAATAAGCTGTAGGGAAGTATTGTAGGTAATCGACAAATAAGTAGGTAAAAAATTAGAGTTACACGTATTCTTTAACATACCGTATCGTCTTTACATTGGTGTATTTTTGAATTCTCCCAATCATCAAATTGTAATAAGAATAAGTACATATATTAGTAAAACATCATAATCAGTAAATTTGAAAAATATATGCTAATCCTTAATTAAATAATCAAAAGCTTTTATAATTGACAAAAACACTTCTATGTGCATACACATAGAAGTCATTAAGAATATTTTAAATTAAGAAGATATTTATTTATTCTAGATCATAAGAAAATTCAAACTGGTGTCTCTAATAGAGCTGTTACCTGCCCAGTATTTCGTAATGTAATCAAACATTATCATATAAATAGCTCACATAATTTTGAATGGTCTTTAGCAATCTAAAATTGTGTTAATTATGCGCAAGAATTCTTTAAATAATCATGTTCTATGTTAAGTAGATATCCCTGTATATTTGAAAACTGGTCATTTACTTATTAATAAATATCAATGAAAGAACATTTCAAGTTTCCCCTGATTACTTATCTCTTTAGAAATAAAATCTGCATAATTTCTATTATTTAAAACTAAACGGATAATGACGATGATAAGATGTTTAAAAATAGTATTAACGAGCTTCCAAAATAGATCCGATCGTAAATATCGCGTACCTATATGAATCGAAATTATATTTTTTTATGTAAAAAGACTTTTATGATACTTATACAGTCAATGTTGTAGATTTTAAATACTAGATGGCGTTGATGTTTTCAAATTGACGACTTTCTTCTCAGAGAAGAAAACTCAGAGGGAGTTTTTTCCGGTATTGTAATGGTCTCTATTAAAGTCCAGATATAATAGTTTCGAAGATACCAGTGTCAAAATGTAGAATCTAAAATAGCGTAAATAAATAAATGAGGTAGGTATTTTACAATAATGTCATTTTGTCAACACTATTAACGTATACTGTCGGCGCCCAACTATACGATATAATTTACAGCACTAATTTACTTAAATGGTGTCTGCCTGTGTTATGAATATGTATCGCATTCGATACATATTAAACAGATCCGAGCGTTTTAATATTACTATCTCATCAATTAAATTATCGTATACCGTTGCGATAGTCTTGTCGGTTTAGTCCAGAAAATGCAGCAAAATATAGAGAATAATAATAGTTATTTAAAACTATTGGTTTACAACAATTTGGTATTTCCAAATATAAAAAGAGATACCTATATTCGTCATAATAACTACTAGTATATATTTCTTATGTCTAATCTAATCTATGTACCTACCAATTTATGGTCTAGACCATAAATAGGTATGGTCTAGACCAAAATTAGGTAGGTACATAGAATTATTACACTAATTTGTATTTAACAACAATCATATTGGAAAAAAACTGTAATGGTATATTTATACTATGAATGTAGGCCCAACCAACGTAACAAGGGGAGTGAGTAATTAAGTTATTTGGGGTTTTTTCAATGATACCTAATAGGTGCAATGTATTTAACACGCGGAGGCTTAATACTATCATAATCCTGAGTATAATCTACGACTAGGTAAATTATTACCTAAGTCGTTAAAGTGTGTAAAGCAAGCAGCGAGTAAATATGTATATTTATTGACGTATTTTTTTTTCGGCCTTTTTCTTTCCCCATAAATCACTGCAATTATTCACAGCAGTTCAAATATGAAATCTCCACATTTAAACGTCTATATTTCCTTTTTTCCTAACCTCTTACAAAGTAAGCGAAACAAAGAAAATGTTTGTCACGATTGTATCAGTAGGTAATATGAAGTTCGTTCCACTAAATAAAACTACTTAACGAGTTAAATATACCAAGTCGACTTGTTAAGGGCACAGGAGAATATGTGACACTCCCAGTTTTACTGCGTAGTAAAAATTCTATAAATGTTTTTTAAAATAAATTATTGTTGTAATATGTGCAAGATTGTTGCATTCGCAGTGTGGGTGTGAATGCTGCACTATTTTGTGCTTATGTTTTATATTATATTATATCGGATTTGCCTCCCACCTGGAAGTATTCCATGCTCAGTCTCATAAAATATCTTAAATGATATTACTATAAAGACAATAGTTCAGTACAAAAGTTGTTACATTAAAAATATAATGTAGGTTAGGCGCTTAGACTTAGTAACGATGATATTTTGATATAAATTATCATGAATAATTTTCACACTTTTATCGTTGTCAAAAATTGAGGAATGGAGTTTGCTACTGACCAAAGCAATAAACAAAATAGTTTTTATTTACTGATGATCTCCCATAATATGACTAATAAAGTAGTAGGTAGATAGGTTCCTTGGCGGCTTTACTCTTAAACAAACATTAATTTTTGCCTATATTTATTATTATCTTCACATTTTGTTCATTTAATGTATACATATTAAAGGGTTTGTCCGTTTGTTCCAGGCGTGTTGCGGGTAAGGTTCGGGCGCGGCCATCTACGCGGTCGACCTTACTAACAGGTGAGGCGGCGACGCCACACAGAACATGATACTAAGGTTTGAATTTAAACTTTATTTTATACATCATAAAGCTTCTTTTCATTCGCACATTCCCATCAGCTTACCTACTGCAATTAACGCTGAGCTTTCATTACTGACTGCTAGGCTGTTTTTATGAAAATAGGGCATCATTTTCGGTGTGTGGGCGCATTAATTTTTTAAATTATGTTCTAGGAATTGTTTTAATGTAGCATTTTATTAAAATACTTTCGTTTTTATGTGAAAGGTTTTTTTTTGAGTTTTATAGTCGCAGAACCCTGAAATAAAAGCTTGTGGAAAACAAAGATGTTCTTTATACAAGTTGATTAAAATTAAATGCTACCTATATTCTTTTGTCTAAGAGTGTTTAGTATAGCATTTTCCCCTACGTATGTTTTGAAACATAAATTCTGGCATAACCACGTAGGGTCCCACCTATCAATATATTTTAATCAATATATTTATTACCTAGACCTTCAGCTATTTTAATATTTCCTGAAGGTAATTTTGTAAAAGGCAAGGCATCATTACACTTAACTACCGACCCTTTTATGGTAGCAAAAAGACATACCAAAATTCGTTCCCAAGCCATTTTTTTACCCAAAACTGTTTTCACGACAAAAATGGCGAGTAATAAGCATGCAGGTAGCACTCGGGTCAAACTGCATAATATGCAACGTGCCTCGTTGCAACACGCCCCGCCCGCTGCAGACTCATTTACATTTTTATTGTATACTCTTATGTCTTATGTATGAACAATACTTAGATATAAAAATATATAAAGCAAAATCATGAGAAATATGTTTATTTTTATATCTGCAGTTACAAAAAACTCGTGTCATGTTGTTTGTCCGCAATGAATTTTGGGACTAAGAAAGAAAGAAAACATTTATTCAGGCATAAATGGTGCACAAAAAAAAAACAAAATATATAGAGGATTAAAAAGCAAAACAGACGATTTATAACAATGTGTTCCCCACGACTGCGCTGAATAGGTCCTGGTTCAGCATATGCCAGACAGACTAATGAACTGATTTTAATTATATATTTTGTATATAGCCTGTAATTTGAATCCTTGTAGAGATAGGGTAGTTTTCATTTTAGGCTGTTCATAGACGAAGTTGCAGCAGCTAGTATAATATACCAATTTAATAATTAAAGATTCATTTGTATGTAGGTAAGTATAAAGAAAAGTTTTAATAAGAAATTATAAGATACATAAATTCTGCAGGAGTATCGACAAAGACTTTGTATAACTGCGTATAAGCCAGTATAATTAAAATATAAATTTTTGAAATCGAAGCTTCGTTAAAATACGGGCTGTATAGCTTCTGACCTGCCACCTTGTCATATTAATTCAGCAACTTAATTTACAGTCGTGCAAACATTAAACGCCGACGAAAAGTCGCAACAATGTTGCGATGGCAATATTCGCGGCGGTGTCGGCGACTTGCGACGTTTTAATCTGATCGTATGATGGTGGGCTAAATGGAAAGGAATGTTCGCATGATAACTTCTGGAGATACTTATTTAAGTATGTGGAGTACATTTATTTGCAATCAGATATAAATGATGACGTGTTCTTTTATTAGAAGACTTGTTGAATACGATTACCGACGGACAGACATAGCAATGGGCACACATTTTAGTTTAGTCAGATTTCCAGAGGTTCTTATATTAAAAAGAATTAAAGAAAGAGTGTTGTATTGGACATATTTAGTAATGCTTGGGTAGTGTAGGCCGTTTTATTTAATATATTTATAAATATCCAATCATAGCTAGGTAAGTAACCGTGTCTTGCATCCAATAAAGGCCCGCATATGCTTCCTACGCCCAATGTAATACATTTCGTTCAGCTATTTAATAAACTTTCCTTATTTATTTTTGTTCGTAAACCAAGACCCAAATGAGCATTTATCAGAGGGCTGAATAAGTACACTTGTCGATAAATTTACATAGGTATTGCAAACAGTAAAGTTTTCGACAGAATTTGTTCGACGCATGAAAATCGTTTCACGCAAACGCAACATAGAGAGCTCATAGACATTCTAATTCATCGATCGAATGATATCAAGCGGGCGATCTATTCCGGGCCGGGTTACGATTACGAATCACAATATATGTCCTTGACGATAACATCGGCTTGCGAGCGTGTTTAGAATACTAACTAAGATGGACCACCGGCTTTTCGACGAGTACTCGCATACGTACGGCTTTGTGTGTGGATGCCCTAATGATTTGGGATCCGGCGTGGAAAATTGTATTGTTCCACGAAGGATGAATATATTTATTGCTGTCATTGTATCACGTCATGTAGAAACCTCTCGTTAAGTCTTTGTCTTAGGTTATTGAAATAATATATACCTAATAATTCCGTGAGGAGTATCCTCTAAGTAAAATTCCTCTATAATAGAAAATAACATTAATTTTGTATTCTCTTGAGAAGTAAATGTCGAAATAGCCCGTTATATGATAATGTAAAACAATATTCATAATAACAAATCAGAGAGGAGAAACAGTCATGTTTTGATGTCGGCGTGCCATCTCAGGCGACTCGTGTCCAAGTCACAGTTAGAATTGCAAATGAATCGGCCGTTTACTCTCGAGTCGTAAACCCAGGGATATGATCCAGTCAGTTTTCGCACCATTAACTGCTCGGACCTCCTCCTACACCCTCGCGATACTGTTATTGTAAATATGGCGTCATATATACCTACCTACAGATTATAGCTGTCTCTATCTAACAACTCAGTGGTTAATTTGCAATTTTTGTTGCTTTGACAATATGATTCTATTACGCGTATATAAATAAATCACTTTCTCGTACAACACACCCGTCATCGGATGTATTTTGTTGGCTTTATTTAGATCACGCTCGACGACAGATTTATGATAAAACACTACAGCATAAACAGTTCTGTCGCGTCGGCCTGACCAGCCAACCGTGGGAGAGACATTCCGATAACATATACTTGTGGCATAGATAACGTGAACTGACAGCTTGTAATACGCGGCCAAACTCGTCCTGACACTCCGGCCATTGAAATCTACTAACCTCTACCCACCAGCGTAACAAGACCCCCAAACTCACATCCGGGTACCATTCGAGCTGCTTCATTACGTGGCAATGCGAGGGGAGCGGGGGCGCTAACTAAACTGGGAAAATTACACCCCGTTTGGCCAGCCGGCGGCCTATGTTTTGGGATTGAGTCGTAAATGTCAAGTCGAGTGCCCTCTGCCATAGTTCTGCTGCTCTATTTACTCGTAGTTGATGAAAAAAGTAAAAAATACTTCGTTAACTAAACCCTCGTCTGGATTACGCACCCAACTTTAGTACATGACGGAATAAGTATAAACTTAGATGAACACAGACCGAGTTTCGAAGTTGAAGTCAAGTTTTCCAATTAGTATCGGACTTAACTGCTAATCTCTACTAGTTATTTTATGTGTGCAATGCCACTGAAAGTCAAACAGCTGCAGTACTTAATTACCTTTCTAAACATTAAGTATTATATTAACATTAAGTATTATGATAACTTACAATAGTTTTCACCTGTTGACTTACTTATTTTTTGTTAACTACATAATTACGAGTACGTCTGTGAAAAATATACACAGGCATGTGTCTCAAAGGAAAACTGCTAAGTATTAATCACCACGGCGTCCTCCTAATTGTTAGGTAACACAAAACATTTTACGACTCCCACACGTATACGACGCAATCGTTACCTAAAAAAGGCTTGTAAACATGATTTTTTTCGCTCATAAATATAGGGTAGCACCCCCAACGAAAATCAGAAAAAATAACCGTGGCATTCGGTGCAAATCACCTATTTTATGTAAACTTCGTGACTTACCGCCGTATCGAATGACTTAGAAAGGATTTATTTATACTCCTCCTGGCTTCGTATGGAGCTAGGAAATAAAATTGTAACCGTAGAAGTTGTCAATGGGATGTTTGTGGGTGGAGGAGCGCTTGCCTTAAAAATAAACTGAGTAAGTACCTACCTAAAGTCGGCGGCGGGCATGCAGGGAGTGACGATGATTTAATGCGCAGTTCCATGCGCGCTCATTAGACACGTCGTAATGAAACCTCTTGATACAAATTCTCTTCGTAATTGGCCCTTATGTCGCATATAAATTTCCTTAGCCGTCAGTGGGTACCGCCCGTGAAGAATGACTCTACATCCTGCTTATATTACCCTTATATTACCCTCTTTTGCAAACCTTCATTTAATTGTGTAAGCCAGTCTCCAACGGTACAAATTAGTTAACGTGATTTTCGGGACAATCTTCAATAAAATATGATGCCTTAGTTTTGGAATAATCGCTCCACCTGACTATATAAAACCCCATTCACGCACGCAGTTATAAAGTTTTTAACAGTTTTTTACTCGGACTTTTTTCGATAACTTTTTTTCAGTTACATAGGTACCGCCTTTGTTCATAGCATAAAACAGTTACGCTTAATAACTACAATAAATTACAAAATCTCATAAACGTCTACACATGTCATAGATATCGTATTTGATTGCAGCAAGCGTAATTAACGAATTATAATTAACAAACGCCGCATAGTTTTATCCAATAAATGTTTAACAATTTGAAGATTGGATACTCTGTTGCCCCCGCTTATTGTGTAGGTAATCATGCAGCTGTATATACAATAAATGTGTATAATTTATAACACTGTATACGTAATTTTATACTTTGTTCACAGGTTACCGTGTCCTTTTACGCAAACGTCGCTAGCAAGTTTACGACAAGGTGAATATTTTATTTAAAATGTTTATATTTAAATTGGTGTGTATATTTGCGGATTATCCGCGTTTAATGTTGGTATTACCTGCGCGATCAGGATTAGCTTGAGTCTCATTTGACACTACATAATATTTTGAGACCTTACCGACTCATGCCTATGTATTCAAAATGATGAGTATTTTGTTCGTAGTATTATATTGTTTATTCTTTTAATTGTAGGTCGAAATTAAGTATTGACATTTTCTTAAGAGCAATTTGTCCAGTAAATAAAAATGACTGTTTGAATTACTTTACTTTACTATAATTGATATAAAATTTATAAAAATATTCATAAAAAGCTTAATAATAATGTAATAACTAGCTAGTTTTAAATAAGCTTATTAGTTATAACTTCGTTTTAAATTGAATGTTATATTATAATCGTAATTATGTTTTATATCAATACGGAAACTTGTTTAGATATAATGTAATCCATTTGACATAGGTAATGCTTAATGAAATATCATTTTCTAGCTAAGTTCTCGGAAGCATTTGTATTTGCATAACGATTTGCATTCAATTATAGTCTATAGCAGTTTCATGGCAATCTTAGCAAATGTTTAATTTATATTCTATCTTATATAATTAAATCCTTAATCAAACAGTCACTGTTGGTCCGTCGGGAACATGAGATAACTTCGAACCATTTATATACCGTTTCTTCTGCTATTTAAGTGAGACATTCCGGACATCTTTCCAATTACCTATTACTCGTACCTTTAACATGAATCTGTCTCTGAGTTATTTATGCGTGCAGATAAATCGAAAACTCTTCGAAAATTTTATGTTCAGTTTTAAATGTCTAAAGTTTAACAAGCCGTTATTAAATGAGTTTAAATTGGCGCTGAACGGGAACATACAGTTCCCGATCACGGATCAATTTACAGTCTGAGTTCAGAGAAAGTCGAGAGAAGACGAGTTTTCAATTGGGACGAATATTAAAGCCTTCTTTACAATATATTTAATGTTCGCTGGGAACGCGACGTCGATGGACCGTTAGTCGCATTGGTTCGCAAACTCGTTCTGTTGCAGATAACTTGACTGTCGTATACTCCGTATCGATTTGGAAAATTATACATTTAATGTATTTGGAGAAATAAACACAGGCGTTTATGTTCGTGCAAATAAGGAATAAATACTGAACTTCCTCCCCGGACGGTGGGAAAAACCGTATGTCGTAGAACTTGGCGTGCTTGGTAGCACGAGTTAATCATTGTTCTAGCTACCACCCCTAGGAATGAGACCAGCGCCATACTATTTCACGGTTTTTCGTTGTCTTTATATTACACCTAGAACCCGGAAGAGTATTTATTTGAACTGGAGGACTCAATTTTATACCAATATCGTGCTTCCCAGCAAGTAAGACCAAATTCGAATGCATTAAAATCTATAGAAGGAAAAAAAATAGCTGGCCGTCGTAATATACTTAGGACTATATATTTTTCAATGTCTTTACTAGTCAATTAAACAAATTGCTAGTTGTAATTCCCTTGACGCTTCCGAGCATTGTCAATGTCATCTCGGTTAACAATATTTATATGAAAATTCAAGATAGAATCGAAGTAATTATTGTTTCAAGTCCATCTGAATCAAAGACACGAGTTAGTACAAGAAGTGTTTTTTTTAAGTTATTTATTCATTGTTGCCAAGTTAACAAGATTAAAAGAAAAATAAAATAACTTCGCGCTAGACTAACCTACGAGCATTATTTATACATAGCCCCAATTCAACGTTTGCGCAACTCCAGCACACATGTGCCGAGATAAGAAAGCGTACTTTTATTTACGTACTCGATGTATGGCCGACCATTGGCCTGAAGAGTTTCCTAACGTAAATATTTATAGACGGGCTCGGCGCAAGCGCACACTTGTTCCTATGTTTGTTTCTGTCATTCAACGCGAGTCTCGGCCTGTTTGTGCTCCGCTACTGCACCGAGATAATGTTACTTTCGTTTTGTTGCTACATAAAGCTCCTCTATGTTATAAACCGTATCTTTGTTTGTCTACGTTACGCCGGTTTTACTTTTATTTGCGTAAATATGAGCATCTCTGGCATGTCTAATGTACTTATGTACGCAAGCACGTAGTATATAGTTGGAATATCTACGCAGCAGAAATGTATTCTAAGACGTTATGTGGTTACGAATAACTCGATAGATATACATAATATGTGTATCTATATGTACTGCATTACTTGCGAGTTATCACGTCAATGTCTAACATGGTATTCAAATAAATATATCTTCGCTACAAATAGAGGTTTAAATCATTCTACTCTTTCAGAGGTTACTATTGTGTTCCGCTTTATGTTACAGAATGTAAATAAACCAAAAAGAAGCCAATGATAGAGGTGTACTTATAAATCTCTTTTGTGTTGTGTTGAAATTTTTAGATTTGAAAAGCACAACATAATCCATGTTATTAGTTTTGTTGACACGTCCACAAAGTGTCGCGAATTTATAGTTTTGGCTTTCTTTGTAAGTCACCTATTGTAATTAATCAAAAGCTAAGTGTGGGAAATTAATGTTCAAGTTGGGATAACCCTTGGCGTTATTGAAAGCGAAAAGCGGACGCCTAAAGGGCAAATACAAACATGTAGGTCCTTGCATGACTGAACATATAATAGAAAAATATTTTAATCGGTACTTGTAATTATATAATATGAAATAACGTTTTTGGTATGTCATAAAAAAATGCACCTGCATTTTAACTAAGTTAAAGGACAATGCTATTAATATAAATTTAATATTAAACTAGATTCGTGACATTTGCTGACGTTTTAATAGAAGTAGGTAATCGGAGTGATACATATATTATTAAATAATTGTAAAGCTATAAAAAAAAATATTTTTCCTTTTTATAAGGTACTTACCAACATTTTTGTGTGTATTGCAAAAAATACATAAGTAACATACACATTTCGTTGTTGAGTAAAATTCAAGTACCTACCTACAAAACTGATTTATTGTTTTGTAGATTTAGGTAGATACTAAGATTTGTGCACATTTAAAAACGCCATTCAAAATCGCTTGTCGCTCTCACTATGAACAAAGTCGACTGCCTTATTATTTTGATAATTCGGTTGTATTAGCACGGTGTGTTACCCGGCAAGTTAACAAGAGCCGACATAACTTCAATGTATGTATGTTTTAGCATTGTTCGCCTGATATATTTTATAGCCGTGTCTTGTGTAAACACTATACATTATACATGTTGTACAGTGTGAAATATTGCTTGAATTTATTGGTTGTATGGCTTTGTTCGTGAGGGGTGGCTCGGGGGGTGTGGCGAATTAGACGATCTACATGTTTCTTACGTTTAAAGATAATTGACTTTGTTTTTTCTTTGTTAGGAAAATATTTCTTTGTCCGTACAAGTAATTTGGAGTGCACGAATAAAAAATAGAGCTGTTTTCTACCAACGAATAGTATTTTTAATATAAAAAATGTTTATATTATCTTTATTATGGATTACTTGCGAAATAAATTATAGGAATTAATATACATATTACGTACTTGCTTGCCGATTATAATAATCGTCATTCAATCTAGACATAAGTATAATTGCAGTACACATAAAACCACTTAGTTTCAGTTACTGAACTGGCAAAATATAAGGCATTAGTCCGCGGCCTTGCCATTGACAATAAAATAAAATTACATAATTTAATCTAGTAGGTGTCTAACATTATTTGTGGTGAAATTAACAGACGATAAAATTAAGTTTATACTCACAATAAAATGTGAGTGAGTTGCCGTCATAAAGTCTCGCGTTTTTTATTGGTGGCAAGTCGACGATGGTCGAGTGATGCTTGCAGTTTGGTTAAACGGCAGTTTATGGCTATTTTGCCTCCATTAATCGCTTTACTACGCACCCACGCTTCCACTCTCGACAACCCTTTAAGATACAACAACGCTAACTGAATACGTGCGTTCCGTTTCTTAGTTAGAAACGAAAATAAAATTGTGGACCTTTCAGTGGGTTGAAATTATAGAAATATTTAGTTATTATAATTTTGAGAAATGAATCTAAAAAATACGGGATTAATGTGTATCATATGAATTACATTTCATTAGAACCTATCTACCAAAAGAGGGGCTGTAATTATTTTGCTATCAAAATGAAAACACGACGTTGACGAATATTACCAAAACTGAAGCCCAGGAAAATACCGCGAGGGCATAAAATTGGGCGCTTCGCCAGCCCGCCCGCCTACGAAAGCATGTAGAGCTCTGTGAGACGACGTGGATTAGTTCCGCTCCCCGCCGCTAGATGGCGGGTGTGGAGTGCGCGCGTGTGTGCGCCATCACACTGGCACACGCCGCCGCCACTCCGCGCTCGACCGCGCCGCTGAACGCGCGCCTCGCGTATACTTCGCAGCTCCGACCGCTATAAACACGACACGTTCGCGACAACAACCTACCGATACGTCCACTCAAATAAATAAGAAAACTGTTGCGTCACCTTCAAACTTTATTCAGCGTATACAAAAACTTTATTCTCCAGCAGAAGAAAATTCTTGTGTGAATTGTTTATTGTAAACTCTACCGTAAAAATAATAGAGACAGTTTCATACTCCTAAATGGACTAAAAATTTTGAGAGGTTACGAGAGCTTGTTTTACCAGTGACTGTTCGATGCACTCTCGAAATAGTTTTTAAAACTTCTACCGAAACCAAAAGTTGTAGTTTTTTGGACAATAAACGTTGCGGTGAGTCCCGTCCGGCCGGCTAGCTAAATCGGGATCGCCTTTTGATTTTCATGTGCTGCTGCTGTGTGTGGGACGCGTGTGTGCGCGGTGCAATGTGCCCGCGACGCGCGTGAACCGGCCGGTGACCGTCCCGATCCCCCGTGGCTTGCCCGGCCGCCACCCTGTACCCTGACAACCATGTCGGGGGCCTCGGCGCGCCCTGCGATGCGGCGGCCGCGTCGCCAGCGCCCCCATCCGGCCACTCCGCCGGGCCGGCCTGGTGGACCATGATGAACGGGGTCGGCGGCGCGCTCTACGAGGAGCCACACGCGTCGCCGCCCGGCGGCAGCCCGCCAGCCGCCCCGGCTGCCGCGCCGCCGTCCGCCTCCAGCGCCTCGCCTGCGTCCGTGGGCTCCAACCCACCGCAGCCACCGCTGCACATTCCGGCCAAGCGCTACGAGCCGGAACCTGGCGTCATACGCCACGCACAGCAGCCCTGGGGCTACCCCCCTGATGGACCCGGCTCATTCGAGCACCAGTATCCGACTGGCCCCACCTACTATAACCTTCCCGTCGAGAGGGAGCGAAAATCTACGCTGCCTTTCTGGCCAGCCAGCAGCGGCGAGTACAAACCATATGCTGACGGTGGCTGCCACCAGGGCTTCTCACAGCCCTGCTGGAACTACCCGTACGGAGCGCCGCGCGGTGACCAGCCCTTGCCCTACGTTGGTGGAGAGGAGCGCAGGACGGCGGTTTCCGAGGCGTCCAGTTTCTCCCACGACGCGTATGGTCTACGAAACTACGCACCCGAGTCTGTGTCCAGCGCACCTTATCCGCCTCCAGGTTCCTTGCCCGGTCAGTAACATCTTATTCATACATAATAATTTATTAATGATCGTTACATACCCAGAGCTCACGTTTTTTGACGTCCGGTCGGCATCGCTGTTTGTAATCTTTCGAACTTATCGGTGGCTCGAGACTAGAACCAAACATACTTCAGCTAAACATTTATCGGAATTTATAAACAAATACTAATATAAGTTCAATATACTAAAACGTGAGTTTTGGGGTTTGTTTCCGACTTGTACAGTATTTTAAAGTTTGAAGTTTGTAATAATCTGCAACTTGCTGAAGCTGATAAGTTGATTTGTAAATAATTTATTATGAGTTTGTCAACCTTGACCCACGGGTTGTGGTCCACTGGGCGCCAGAGGGCGCTGTGCGGGGCGCACACAGCGAACGGAGCCGTGCATGTGTGCGGCACAAGGCACGCACACAGCGGCAACTTCGCTCAGAGCGGTGTGGGGGTGTCTCATATCAAGCGAGCACACTCGTGGCGTCTGATACCGCATTCTTTCCTCTAATCGAAGACAGCTGATTGGCACGACTGCACGATACTTCATACTCACGGACTTTATTTCTTGGTAGCGATGAATGTAATGATGTATTCTGATAATTTGGTATTTGAAATGTGTTTCACAAAAAAAAATGTACAGAATGAAACATCCATAAAATTATATATTTGAATGCGTAAGTAAATTTTGGGTGCAAAAACCAAATTAATTTAGGTAGGGAGATAGAGTCAAAAATCAGTACAAAACTGCTAAATATCAACCTATTTAACGTACTACTGTAACGCAAAGATTTAATGCTAAGCAACAGGTTAGCCTCAACAGACATATATTATCTCTGTTGAGTTCGTAAACAGTTAAAATAATGCTATAATTTATTCCCGGTCATGGCATTGAATGTGTCGGTAACATCGGCTGAAAGACAAATAACACAGGTGCAATGTTCGATATGGAATCCCTTAGAGCACCCTCAGAAAGCCACTGAACGCTCAAACCATAACATTTTCCCACAGACCACCATAAATTTGATGAATGAATGAAACACGTGCTACAAATGTTTAAAAATGAACCGTAAGCACCTTTTTATAGGCAATGTAAAACGGTGCTATACTACCGACAATAAATTAAAGTTTACGTAAAATAAAGCGCCAATAAAAATGTATAACTAATAAATAAACACGATACCTGAGCGTTAAGACAATAAACTGATCTTTGAGTAGTGGCAATAAACCAAATATTGCTACAATAAACACATTACAGGTTGATGAGACGATAAAAAACTAGGAGGCTCCCGCGACCGACCGGCCGGTGCATACGCGCACCGCTCTCGTTGATACATATCACTTTTATGAATCGTAAAACCACGACCACGTCACATACATGCAATAATACTGGTTCCTTCCCCAAATCGCACTAGTAAGTAGTAATTACTAAACTACAAGTGCCATGTAAATATGAGAGCAATAAAAAGTCTCCATTCATAAACGCTCGCAGTAGTTCGCTTTCGATCGCCGCCTAACCATAAAGATGGGTTTATCGCGCCTCTGTTACGGCAGAGGTGTAACTTGACATAATTTTGCGTAAAACGCGCATATAATGGGCCATTAAAAGGAAACAATTGTTGAAAAAGTTATACGAGTGTTCACGTCACTTTATGATTGTGTGTTTACGGCCCACCTGAGGTTGACATTGACTTTGATTTGTGCATTTACGGCTTAGTAAACGGTTTTGGAATGGCTCCGTTAGTGAGACTTGCTCAGTACGTTCCGCTTTCTCGCCGCGTTTACCAGACGCGTTCATCAATCTTCTACTATTGGTTTATTTATACGTTCTCTGTTTATATCGACAATGAGCAACAATCGAATTTAAATAAACAAAAACTGCTAATAAATAAAACAAAATCATTTTTGGTTCGACTGTATAAATGTCACAAGAAACATCTTAACTCAGAAATTTCTTTCAATCTGATGTTTGTTCCACAGTTCGGCTAACGAAATACTTTTTCACTACCATTTTGGACTCTATTCCGTTGCAATAACAAAGGGTTTCCGTAGCGAATTGGCAAAGTAATGTTGGTACACGAAATAGACAAAGCCCGCGGTCGGGTAGGTAAACTTTTATGGTCGAAGAGAACCCGCACTTTTATAGCTCCTGATCGCTACCTATTCCCTCATAATTGACAACTCCACTTGTCATTATGTTCTCTTTAAACAATTGCCGTTTGTTCTACGGAATAAGGAACCCGACTAGAAGGTTTTTTACGCCCACTTGCTTATTATCTTGCCTTGGGACGCAATGTATGCGGTCAGTTGTTCATACCTTTATGCATTGTCTTGGTAATTTTTAAAATCGTGTATGACTACTAAGTATATACCCGTTTTAAAAATATTTTATCTAGAATATTTTTAAGAGAGATGAAACAGCTTACTATTCTCAAAAGACTATGTCCAAACGGTATTTTTAAGTAACGTGGCGGGTCGATATATGTATCATGTGTATATTTTGAATAGTACATCTTAAAATTGAAATTTAAATAGAAAATTTCAATTTAATTTTTTTCTATTGAAAACATCTTTAAACTATAATGATTTATATAAAAGGAGCACCATAATTAATCACCTTTTCTAGTTTACACCAACTATTAAGCTGTTAACCTTTATTGGAGGACAATAAACTCTACGTTTTGATGTGCTAAGCGTACAATAAATATCATTAAATGTTGATTAGATTAATAGGTAATTGATTTTATGACCATTTTTCAATAAAATTGAACTTTTAAGCAAGTAATAAATAATTTGTCCATTCAATAAGTTGAATAAAGTTGGTTTGAATCGAGGCAAGTGTGTAAAATTCATAATATTTTATCTCTCATCAAGTTTACAACGTGGCGTCACCACAATACAAATTGACTTATGTAGTATTTAATCAATATTCAAAGTGTAGTTCGAAGGGTATAAATCTCAGTAGATACGTAACGGAATTACCTATTGTGGTAGGGCAGTTATGAACGAGTGTTTTTAATAGAAACAATATTAAATTTGGTAACCAAAATTTAAGACCTCTAAAACAATCTCGAATTCTAAACTTTCATCGGTCGGTAGGTGTATGACGAGTTTGCTCAATGCAGAATCAACTTTAAAATATCAATACAATATTGAGTCACTGACTTATGTTAAATATATCAAGTTCTGTTTCTCGGTTTCCAAGTAGCAAATTATTGCAAACAAATATTTTTCAATTTAAAAAGAGTAAAATATTTTGCAATACAAGTGTCAACAGCCATGTTTATACATCTCAAACCAATTCGATAACACGGAATTGTTCCAACTATATCAGAGATTATTTCAACACCAACAATTTCTGTTATGTACTACACACGTTGCAAATACAAAGTGGTAATTTCCTCAGATTACATTTTATACATCAATATAGAAAATCGATATACAAGTTATATATTTACTTCGAAGTTAGTTTGTTTCCCTTTCTAAGCTAAATTAGTCCCATACGTTCCGAAAGCTTTGAGCCGAGATGAGACAAACGCTCGTGACGAGTATAACTAACATAAAACGATCTACTGTTTGCTTCAAGATGCGAGCATGTCTTACGACACCTGGTCATACACATCCGCTAGACAATGAGGCATCTATTTCGCAATGCACCATTTGGAATAATAGGAAATGGTGCAGTGAGTTGCACGCATCGAATATCGAGAAGGTCGCGGATCGCATACAAAGTTTATTACGGGTGATCTCATCAAAAGGACCGGTCGCATAAATCGCGGTGTGTGTTAACTTCTAACGCGCCGTACCGGCCCACAATTGTTTCTACGAACACAGCATGGAAATAGCTAGTTAAAAGCGAAACGTGCAGCCGGTGCAGTTTGTAATGCATTCTGCCCGAGACAATTAACGAATAGCGGAGCAAATAGGAATGAACTATGCCCTAGAAACAAGCTAATTAAAATCGTCTTGCTGTGGAAATTTAATTTATATAGCTATGTAAAAAAACAATTGAATATATTAAAATTCACTTTTGTAAAAAATTCTAATCAACGGTGCAGTCGTGCCAATAGATATTTATGGGTTTGACACCATTTGCTTAGGTCACATTACTCATGCTGTTTCTTTGAAAAACAACGTATTATAATGTACTTTTATCAGTGTTTAATCTTAGTGAAGCTAAGTGAAGTCATTTGTTTGTGCAGGTTCCCTATCAATGTCAGTGGGCGTGGGCGTTGGCTGCGGGTCCTCGAATCCGCTGGACTGGACTGGACAAGTGACTGTGCGCAAAAAACGCAAACCTTACTCTAAGTTTCAAACCCTCGAACTAGAGAAAGAGTTCCTCTTCAACGCTTACGTGTCGAAGCAGAAGAGGTGGGAGTTGGCGCGAAACCTGAACCTGACAGAGAGGCAGGTGAAAATATGGTTTCAGAACAGACGAATGAAGAACAAGAAGAATTCGCAGCGGCAAGCGGCGCAGGCGGCGCAGAACAACAACAACAATTCGAACGCGAACAACCACAACCATCACGGTGGGCACCACCACGCGCCGCACCACGTGGCGCTGCACCACGCACCGCCACCTAAACACCATCAGTGACCCGCGCCCTTCTCTGGGACTTACAACCTTCACCACGGTATAGCAAGCTAAACAGGCGGGAAGGAAAAGTTCCATAGGACTAAAGTGTGGAATGTGGTCGTACTTAAGGTTTCAGGAGGACTATGCTCAGGTTCGTTATGGACTGGTTGATGGACTAGACGTATGTTCGCTATACCGTATCTTACGTAATGTGGACGCTTCGGTGCCGGGCGCGCCTCAGTCCCAGAGAATCTCGCACTAAGTAAAGTTATTGTGTTGTCGATTTGTGTATAGTATTAATTACGAAATTATGTTCTGTAATTTTAACGAGACTAAGTATATACATGAGTAGATAACGATTCCTGATATTAATAATGTCTAGTAATAGCGCTGATTATGTATTTGAAATTTATTTAAGTACGAATTACAAAATATTAAAGACGTCACCGATGAATATAGTTTCTAGATAGTTTATTGAAAATAAATTTTGTAAAATATTTTGTGAGACTGCTTATTGTTGTATTCGTATCGCTGTTTGGAGGGTGGATTAGTCTTAAATGAGTTAACTTTTATTTTCGTTACCAAATTGTTGAACGACTCGGGTTGCTTTGGTGGCAGTTATAGATATACGTTTGCTCGCGACCTGTTTTCTTACCCTCAGCCGACTAACAGACGACGCAGCTACTTCGCTGCGTGTTACGTACCTATTACTACCATCGACGCATCGCATATATATACATAAGCAAATATAAAAATCACATTATGATCAAATATTTATTACTGTTTAATTTCTTATCTCATAATTCGTAAATTTTGTTATTTAAATTATGGATTTCTGACAAAGCTTTAACTCGGTTCCAGTAGAATTATACATTAAGTTACTGTTATGACTTTTTTAAATATTGAAGTTGATGTTATAATCAATTAATTAGGTAATATGGGCAAGTGCATTAATATTGTCCTCTATTGATCATTGTACTGTTCGCTTTAGCCTGTCTATTACTTTTTATTTTTGTTTTAGTTAAATATTTTATTATTTATTTATACACGAGTATAACTACAATCTATTATAAACGTATCTTGCTCTACATCGAACGAATTGAGTACTCTAGGTACTGTTTTATTTGAAGTTGTTTGAATTATCATCTAGTGGTCGAATTGAAATCATCCCAGTCTTAGAATATCATCTTTGTACTATTTAGCTACCTATTTTATATCTATGTATCTAATAAATGTTTTATTGTAAACTTAGTAGTTTACTCCTCGGATCTAATTCATTAAATCTGTATTGTCCCGTAATGATATAGTGAATTAAAATTAGGTGTTTTTGTACAAAATGGCGACCTCGTCTAGGTAACCGAATTTCTATATAAATGAGGAGCGAGGCATCTGATGAACCTTTGCTGAAACTTAGACGAATGGAAGACTAATGTTAGCGAATATGACATTTTAAAGCATTATCTATATTATGGTACCTATGCCTATCGGAATATGGATCCTATTATGTTTTATCCAGATTATCTGAAAAGCAATATCACCAACGTTCAATCGTATTCAGTTACTCAAAACGCTCTCTCGTTTATCAATTCGGCAAAGTACTTAGTACCACGGTTTAATTAATCATTTGGAACGAGCTCGACGCACAATAGTAATTTGCTTTTCAGATAAAACCCCACAGAACAGCTTGACTGTGTATTATTCAACGATTTCAGTAGATACTACGATTAGAACCATACTTACCTAAACTATTATAATTGTAATAATTAAAGGTCTCGTAATTATTATTGTACAGTTAAATTAATGTAGTTAATCACGCCAGAAAATGTGAGGATTTGTTAAGTATAATGTATAATTAAACATGAATGTGCTCTCCACAGTTTTATGACGAATTTAGAAGAGAATGTATGAAAGGGGAAAAAATTAAATACTTCGTCGTGTCTGGGTCATTTTTTCTTTTGTATCCCTCTTGAGTTGTCCTATCCTCTAGTCAGTAAAAATCTAGCCGACTCTTACATTTACTTAGTACACTCTAACAAGCTAATTGGTTTACATCCACACATGGACCTGTCGATAGTTGCATGAATACCAATTAGGTTGTTAGACTGTACATTTTATCAAACATATTATGACATATGAACACGCCTACCTATATGCTAAAAGGCAAGGCAGACGAGTGATTATACCTACACCGACAGTTAGCCGGTAAGTTTGTAGATCTTATGAAAACAAGGAAGACTCTATTGCCATTGAAACTACGTGCACAAATTAAAACTCCGAGCTGCTACTGAAAATTACACGGAAAAACAATTGCCGCTTCACAATGGGATTTTTTTCTGTATAGTGGGCGTGCAAACACAAATTCTCTCACACATAAAGACTGGAATAAATAGCCATAGGCTAAATATTTCTCTCAAGAGCTTATAGCTCGTTATTGTAGGAGCATCAGGTAATGAGATAAAATGAATAATCAGTTAGGAAATGATTCTTACTTCTTACACACACCCACGCGAATAAAACTACTTAGATATATCATGTGACTGTTAATTAAAAATATAACTGAATACTACGTAATAAGGTACATATTCCTATATTTTTTTTGAGTCTTAAGTGGAGTAAATAAGATAGGTAAGGGGAATTATTTCTATATGGTATTCTTTCTTATTCAAAGTGGTTTCGATTCCCACCCGAAGCCAAGAAATGTATTTCCCTTACCTACCTATAGGTAAATTGATTTAATTTAAAATGCTGCCTTGGACATTTAGATTATTTTTCTCGCACTTATCAAATTTTGAAATTATCCAGAAAAAATTACCAATAAGGAGAAAATAAAGCTTCAATTCTCTATCTTGGCAATCTTATAAAAATATTTACAGTGACTTTAAATAAATTGAAGATTATTAAGAAAATATTGCAATGTAAATACGCAATGAAAAACGTCAGAGGTTTTCCTCTGTCCGTATTATACATAATTATGCTTGTGTGAGTTGCCAATACCCGTATAGGTACCTACCTATCTAATAACATATTTGTATTCAATTTATTCAGGTAGGTAGGTGTCTACACTAACTAATTATTGTGTTTCAATTAGCATTTTAAATTAATCGTTATCAGGCATTTAACCCTTTAATTAAAACAATAGGTGCTAAATATTCACATACCTACCTACTTATTTTATTTGGCTGTTAATCAATTAATACCTAATTTAAATTGATAATACGCCATATCCTGTCTGCCAAAACTAGAAAGTACCTATACATACTTTACTTACATACCATTTACATTTATTTCACATTTTAATTTGATCGAAATTCATAAACTACTATCCCTTGTTTTTCAACCCTCGCTAGTATAAACAAAGTTACAACATTTGATTCTGTGCTTTAATCCAAAGGGATAAGACTGATAGTAATTTGGTAACAAAGTTATGGCTCGTAGCGCCCTCTAAGAAGCATTCAACTGAAAAAACAAACATCTCATTTTTCCTGCAAATAATGAATATTTATTACACTTATAGGTACGCGTTTCATGTTTTGTTATTTTTAATATTTTCATGTATTTGATTTATACATAATATGTGATATATCAAATCCCGGAAACAATTTGGCGAAAAAATAAGTGTGAGGTTCAGTTAAAATTACGCCATCTATCGGTGTAAAGATATCGGAGTTTTCATCTATAAAGGTATTGTTCATTAGAGCTACCCGATACCCGACCCGCACTGCCCCTCCAGGAACAATGAATTACATTTATTTGGACTTCTAAGGAATATGCTGGATGCTGGATGCTGCTCACTACATCAACTTCGAGCGACGTCACCGGTTCGCCACCTACACGCGCGAACGTAAAATAGTTCAATGCACCATAGTTATTACACGAAATACACGCGTAGACCTACAATCAATCGATACAATATTGCTCGACAATTTGTTGATCACCTGTATATAATAGACGCTATACTGACGCAGTCCTGAACTAGTAGATACT
This sequence comes from Craniophora ligustri, assembly GCA_905163465.1. Lineage (NCBI taxonomy): Eukaryota > Metazoa > Arthropoda > Insecta > Lepidoptera > Noctuidae > Craniophora > Craniophora ligustri. The sequence continues at coordinate 6,232,456 of LR990965.1, read as the reverse complement.
CTATGACCTATCAAAATAACTCCTCCCTTAAGGTAATTGAAAACCTATTAAATCCCTTATTACCCCTTATTTATTTATGGATAAGGTATAGACAAAAATATTTTCTTTCGACAGACCTTAGTACGGCCTATGTGTTCATAAGTAGGTGTAGGACACATTTTTTTTTAAACCACCCAATAGTGATTGCATTTTGTAGAATTCGTAGATATAAAAAGTATGGCGTACCATCTGCTGGTTTAAGTATGTACCTACCCAACATATTTTTACTTTACCTTGTTTAAAGAGTAACCACTTTAATATATTCAAATATGAATGTGTACCTCGGTTGAGTTACCACAAACCAAAACTCTACGCATAATTAATTACCTTTACGGTATAACGGAGGAGGTTACTCGTAACCATGGATGCCTGTAGGACTATTTATAGCGGGGTGTATTAAGAGTTTAAGTAAAGAAGTATTTATTTTTATACCATCATGGTGGCGAACAAACTTACGTCCAGCCTTAAATGAGCAGTTACCGTAGTTTATGGACGTTTGCAACGCTATAAGTGTCGCTCGTGCGTTGCCGACCTGGTAATAGCCCTTTTTGGTTTCTTAAAATACGGGTGTTATTAAACTGTCTGCAAACGCAAATCCCAAGCGGTCACTCCCCTACGTGCTCTAGGAACCTTACTCACAAAAACACAACTACTTATTGTTTATTTATTTATTTATTAAGGTTAACCAACAATTGTTTACACTATATACATTTTTGATTTAATGACTAGAGTAACATTTACAAGTGCAACAATTAATTACAGGTCAACACCACATGCACAGAAAGCGGCTTTACATATAATAACTTTAATATAACATATTTATAAATTATCGAAATTAGAACTTTAAATACAATGAATAAGTAATTTAAAACTGTATTATAGAAAATTATTTTGTTGTTGTTGATTAATTATATTGTTATTTCACTGCGGTCTTCTGCAAGGCAGAGGTTCTTCCCCAGTCGGGCAGCTCAATTTCAGCCAAAAATCGATGGTTTCTACATCGAACTATCGAATCTTATAACTTTAATGTTCTAAGATTCGATAGTTTAGTTTGGGCCCGTCGGAATGTCGCTATGTCCTACCATTCTGATAACCGAATTTCGATTGAAAAGGTATTTTGTTTACATACCATCACGCCTGTGTCACTGCTGGTATACAGTGGTGTATTGATAGTAGGTATACTCGCATATTGCGCCGGTATAGTTTAGCACCCCATCACCTCTATGGAAAACTGGAGTTTTCTGACTTTCAAACTCCAATTTTCTGCTACTAATATGGATTCATAGAAAACCCTAATAACATTTCACTCCAAGGCACCCAGGCAATGAAATAACTTTCTTGTACTCTTTTCCCGACAACCATACTAATAACTATTAGCAGTGTTAGGCAAACGGTTCTGAAACACTAATCCAAATAATTCTGTGTAGGAGTCACAACACTACAAAAACCTATATGTAAATGGATATTGTATCGTAAATATAAAGCTAAGGTAGATAGGTGCTTCTCACTCCTGTCAGGGTGAATATTTTCACAGCTGCCTATACAGTAGTAGACAAGTGCAGTTTCTCTGAACGAGCTAAATATTCGTCGCCGTCTACTCCGGTAGCATAGGTATGGCTAAAGGCACTTAATTTTGGTGCTTATCCAAAAAGTCTGGTTACATTGTAAAACTCCCTCGAGCTGACAACGCAGTCCATTACAAACGGTAAGTCATGATAGCTATATGAAATGAATATATTTCGGGCTTGAAAACAGGTACTATTTTATAAACACACCATCACGCCTGTCATCCCCGAAGGGTTAGGCAAAGGTGTACTAATTTATACACATGTTTCGCTTGTATGTTTTAGGTCCCATGTAATAGGGGGCGAGCCTATTGCCATTAACCGGGCATAAATCCAAACTCCGGGCTGCTACTGAGAATTTCATAGAAAAATCCAATAACACTTTGCTCGACCTGGGAACCCAACCCAAGACCTCTTGCTCAGCAACTGCACAGTAGGTTTGACCAATCAGATCAATGAGGGAGTTATTATTTTATAATGCTAATGTTAAACATATGTATTTTAGGTATGTATACCCAGTAATGTGATTACAATTTAAATATATTATTATATAAAGTAAAATTTATTTTAAGCCGTAAACGTAGGTCGTACTTTCTCAACGTTTCAAATTGAAAAATCTCAACGAAGATTCAAATCGATACCCTTAAATATCTAAAAGAATGCCCGAGATAATCGACAAAGTAACCGGAGTGGTATGCACCTACACTGCGCTGGCGGCCCTACCGGTTATTGTGGAGCACGCCGCCTCCTCGCTGATTAGCATATAAATGAACCGAACCGAGACAACTTCATATTACACCACCAGTATAACAAGACCTGCCCCCCGCTTCACTCAATACGACCGACATACTTCGAAACAAAAATATCACGTATCATTCTCACTGGACGCATTACAGTTTAAATGTGGAACTCGCTGCCATTGGTCGACGACAATCCTGCGTCCTTTCGAAGCCCTGTAAATCCGCGCGCGCGCACCTCTCCGACCACAACATTCTGAATAAAATATTGTCAGTATTTTAGACTTTCCATTGGATTTTTATTCAGTTTTGATATCTCAAGCAGTGAATTATGGCAACAATGTACCCACGTCACATGCAGACTGTACAAAGTAAATACTTCTACGGCTGTAATGAAATCAGTACTTTAGTGTTATCGAAGAGTCGTGTAATGGGTGTGTTAGCCCCAGAATTATCCATCGAGATGTTGATATTCAATACTCTTATAGTTCATTATCGTATTACATATATATTTAACTCCTGACATTTAGGTATACGTAGGTATCGTCCTAAATATATGTAGATATATTTAGGTATATTACTTGATATATTGTAGTGTATTTCTCATCATATCATTTACCTTTAAACGGGTATAAAATGTTGATGGCCATTGCGGATTAACACAAATTTATGATATTAATACTGCCCACCTTCAACATAATATAAGTCGGTAGCTAAGCAGGTAAGACCTAACAGTCGGGTTAAGATGCGTACTTTATTAAGGATAGACATAATTGTGTATCAATCCAGAGTTCAAGGCAATACCTACAAGGACCTAAAATGTCGGGCATTTTTGTTTTTCAATCCAAATTCATTTTTTCAACCTTTTATTTCTTAGAATGTTCATTTCAGACGGTATTAGTCGGGTAAAAAATTTTTTACCACTATGTTTTAAAGCTCTACTTTGAAACTGAACTATTAGGCAGATGCTGTTCTTGTAATAGAAAAAACAGTAGGTATGTTGATGAAAATCCATAGTTCTCCTAACTACAGGTAGTTGCCGCCATTTTTTTGTTCAATTAACTTACTAATATTTAAAAAAAAAAAGGTTTCAACCGTGTGTGAACGTCATTTTTAAATGTGATTTAGGAAAGTTTATAGTTGCATGATGATCTCATTTACAAATCCTAGTGACTGTTTACTGAAAAACCATTTAAAATAAATAATATAATAGTGTTTAATAAAAAGTATGTAAGTACAAAGAAGCTTGGCAAAAGCTGAGGTGTGGTGAGGGAGTCTTTTGCCCAGCAGTTAGTTGATATGGGTTGATGATGATGATGAATAAGTATGAAGCCATGATCCCAAAAAAAATATATTTTTTGTTATTGTAGAAATTATTTTATTTATTGTTGTATTTTCCAATAGGTAGGTGAAACAAAAAATCCCTCAGGGGTAACCTACATACCTATTAAAAAATCGCCTGATTTAAGTGCTCGCCCATATGCATTTTTTTTTATAATCTGTTAAACGCTTACTTGTCCTGTACCCACTGTTTTTATTATACCTAATTGTTTATAATAATATTTTGTAATAAACGTATGCTTCAAAAATACAATCGGTGGGTGTTTATAATCAACTTTTTCTTTATGTGGGTGTGATAACTTTTTAATACTTAGGTAAGTATATTTATATATTTTATTTCAAATGTATCGACAGCATATTTTTTCATGCCCAGTTAATAGACATAGATAACATAGCTAGGTATATTTAGCAGACAAAGAAAAGATATTTGAGTTGCGGTAGCAAGTCTACTTACTCCCACACTCAAAAGACATATTCATTATTATTCATATTTAAAATTAGCTTAGGTTACCTAGATTTAATTGACTCAGACTGCTCCATAATTTAGGTATTTCCAGAACAAATATTCTGAAAGTCCACACCAAAAACTTTTTAAATGAGGCAACAATTTATGTTAAATACCATTTGACAGTTCAAAAACCTACGAAGTTGTAACTTGAATGTCATATGACTAATGCCTACCCACGGGTTTTTCTTGGTATAATTATACAGGTACCTACCTATAACTATTCTAAATATATATCTTCCTGTCTGCCTGTCTACCAGCCTTTGGAAGGTTCATGTTGATGAGTATGAAATTAAATAAAAAAAATAAATGAAGTAGGTATAGAATAATACCCAGTTCCGAAGTAGATAATATTAAAATAAAATGAGTACCCTACCTACCAATTTAAGTAGGTCAAATCTGCCTCAAAATTAGACCTAAACAAATTAGAAGTAAAGTAAAAGTAAAACAAACTTCTTTGAAAAAAAAAACAAGGAATACAAGAACAATAAATAATTCATTACAAAAATATTTGAAAATGACGTATCAACGTGGCCCGTGATTACTTAGTTTTTTTTTTGGCAACGTTAGCCAAGAATAAAAATTTAACCTCTTTACTTAATTATCTTTTTACATGACATTGCATGTTAATTGCAGCAAAACGGGGAAAAAACTACCTACCTAAAGTAAGTACTTAGTGTAAAATTTAATCTACCTACTCGCATGACTCGATGTCCGACGGAAACGCTTTGGATCGTTATATATATTTTCAAGTTTTTGTTATACATTTAACTATTTGTAATATCTGAATGGTGAAAATAAGGATAAGAGAAAACATTGTTTATCAAAATTTTAATGTATAGCCTTATTTATTTAACTAAGTAGGTAATATACTATTTTATATAAAACAAAATAGACTAAAGAACCACACCTAAAAAGGCGCGTAGGTTTCAAATCAGTGCGTGTTTCAATCCATGCCTATATTAAGGGAAATTCACTTTTACTACAACGCTAAAAAAGAAAATTTACACATGTGGGAAATTGGGGCGCTAACCGTTTATCAGATAATGTAATTATGTTCAGGGCGCTACGGGACACCTCCACTCTGAGTAATTGAGTGTGCCCTCCGTACCTCGCGCCTGCTATTAGGCAAATCGAATCTCGTCCCTCCCAGACCTCCCCTCTCCCTTCAGCTGGATGAATATGGTGTATCTACGAGCTTCTTGGCGTCGAACCAAGGATTCAATTTACGCGAATGTAAATAAAACGCTTGGCTTGAGTTTGATAGGTATGCTCCTCCTCCATTTGTGTGGCTCAGTCTTATCATATAAATTGTGCAGACAAGTTTATGCCAGTATCGGTTTAGCACTTAATTCTACATGCAAATATTTAAATTACCCCTTCATTTCTAATTAGCTGTATCGATAGAAGTGTTTCAATAAATTGTTGGTTTAATTATTCTATGTCTAGGTAGGTAGATAAGCTAGTTTTTAAGGTATTAAGACATAGACGTATCTATCTATATAAACTGGTTTGTTTTAATAGTAAGTAACTGAAGCATTATTGTTCCAACTCAAAACTTTTTTTATTTTATTCAATCCTTTTAAGGTTTTCTGATATAGTAGGTATGTGTATATACATTGGGGATAATAAATCGTTTACTTATTTGCCAAATGTAGCGTGTCTGCTATGTGTGCGTTACTGGAATATTTTAAAGTACGACCACGCTTAAAACCAACGAATATAAATTTACTTACAATTACTTTAAACAAAAAGGGAAGGAATAAGGCAGAGTAACTCTTAATAAAGTCAGCCGACGCTAAGTGGCAAACGTTGACACCCCGCCCACGCCGAGCGCCATCTGAACATTTTTCCGTGTTAAAAAAGTTTCGACCAAACTTTGATCTCAGCAAAACTTGATTTTATTCGCGGCGTTATATTCGATCCGAATGTTTGTTTGTGTTGCGAATAATAAAAGTATTGGAAGTGCAAAAATATGTGTCGTCTCGTTCTCTCGTGTGGTTCCGTCCTTCTCTGGCAGGCAGAGCGGTCGGCACGTCCGGGGGCCATAACGTCGTTTGATGTTCTGCTCTCCAATGCTGGTACAGACGATATAAGCAAGATGTACGGCTGCGCTCTCGGTGACGCCTATATTTCCTAAACATCTTTAGGCGTTATAATTCCGTACGACGTAACCTTGTGAGGGCGAAGTCTTATAACCGTAAGAATATTTTTCTCTGTTGTGGGTACATTCTTGTTGCTCGTGACAATGTATAAGAAGTGTACTTGAGTGTGTAGCAAGTTTCGTGGGGTTGCCTTAGTGCTGTTAAGTAAGTATAGTTGTTTTTTTTATCCATAGTGTTTATATATTATTGTGTACTTGATCACATCAACCGTTAGACGTCCACTGCTGGACATACATAGGTCTCCCCCAAAGATCGCCATGACGACCGGTCATGCGGCGCCCGTATCCAGCGGATTCCATCGACCTTCACCAGTTCGTCAGACCTTGCCGGGGGCAATTGTGTATTGAACTACATTATAAATACGGGTCCCAAACGTGGGTAGAACCTATAACACTTTTCTTTCGGGATATTATTTTTCTTTTATTACCTACTTACATTATTTTTTGTACCCTCACCTATTTAAGATGTGTTAGCATAATAACGTGTTCCAAAATAATTTTTAATTTTTATTGACAATCCGATTTACACAGAACGAGCTCACGGTGTCCTTCGGTTGTGCTGTTTTGTTCTTGGATTTAGATTTCATAGAATCTATGATGGGGTTCCAAGCAGGTGGTAAAACCTAGCCATCTTCTCTATTAAAAATTGGATGTTTTTTAATTTCAATCGGTTTTCTTTTGCATTCTTTTTTAAATATAGAAAGAGCTCGTTCTGTGTAAATCGGATTGTCAATATTAATTAAAAATGTGGGGTAGCTGTTAATAATTATAACTTCAAGACAACCAACACCTCAGTTTGCCCGTGACCATAGATACTGTAACGTCGGGTTAAAATAATATCAATATACCGCGATAAAATCCGCAAAAAGTAGCTTTATTTCAATGTCTAATAGTTGCGTGCGTGTAAGAAATCAATCGGTATCAATAAATTTTAAACCTGTAAATACAATAAATATCTCCTATATTTAGGTATAGATTAGGTAGGTACTGAAAAGGTAAAAAGTTCATTAGATACTTTCTGAAGGAGAAAAAAAAACGATTCTGTGCAGCATTACAAGGTTACATCTTATAAAAATATGCAACACGGCGGCGGTACGTTACCGAGCGGATACCAATTCTATCAACAACCCATAAACCGCAACCTTTCTTTGTCTCGCCTCTTAATGCTATCGCGTTCTCGAGTGAGATAGAAATCTACAAGTTTAATGGGCCGTTATGCGAGAAAAAATCAGTCCGCATTCGCAACGTAGATACGCGAGTGATAGTGGCAAGACGGAAGGCCACTGGTGGGCTGGTGCAATAGTGCAGTGCTTCCGACGCTGATGTACACAGAGACACGACTGCGACGCGTCTCGGACTTGTTGCTAAGCGACGCCTACCGCAGCCGCGCCACGTGAGTCTAACATACCTATAATTACTGTCTATACCACGTAGCATGGCGACCTCGACGCGTCATCGTGCCATGCTTAACATAGTAAAACTGAACTTCCCAACGAACCACTAAAGACCGGTTCCCATTTGAGATAACCTCCTTTGGTCGTATTTTATGTTTGTGCTCGGCTTCTAGTAAGTCATTGCATCGCATTATGTCAAGTTAGTTGACTTGTCAATAAAGATTGATAACGTTTTCACCGACGAATGGCGTTCAGTCACATTGCTATTGTGTAGATACCTCTGTTTTATGACTGCATGACTCAAGTTTGATAGTTAATTGACACAATAATAAGTATCTACATCCGAAATGTGTGCGATAATTTAATTTAATTTACATTTTCTTTATATGGGTCTGCAGTGCTTTATAATTATATACCTATCTTTTTGTTGTATATTTACTTCAAAACGTAGGTATATTAATGACGTCACCAACAGTATCCATAGCTGAGGGCGCTATTATGTTTTACCTATATACCTGCAGGTTTTTAACAGGTTTAACATTAATGGTAAATATACATATAGGTACCTATAGGTATGTCTATCTAATTAAGTCACGTATCATATTGCGGGATTAAAACATCAGAATTTACTAAATTTTGTTTATTAATTTGTTACCTACAATTCTGACATATATAAACAGGAAGTGTTGACATTTAATTTCGATTAATTTTGTACTTTTATGTAAGTAGTATATTATGTAAGTATTTTGCTAGCCCATAATCTCTACAATAAATATATATCAACATAAATATATCTACTACAATAAACCATGTGAGAACTTAGATATACCTACCTAGGTTTAAGTATTAGACATTGTTTTTCTTCAAAAAAATCTTAATAATAACACCTACATTCCTTTCTAGACCCAAAATGATATGTTTTATTGGGTAGCAGTTGGATTGGCATTTATCATGGGAACATTTGATAAATGGAACGCAGCTATGAGTATTCTCCAATATCACAGGAAATGACTATAGGTATATAGGGTATCAGCTGAGATAGTGAACAACTGTACAATTTTATTTACAACTCATTATTTTACTTTGAATATTTGATTTGCGAGCTTTAAATTAAGCAAAATCATAAACTGTTTAATTTATTTTAAATAAATTGTAAACAATACAAGACTGTTTCATACTAACTACGATACGCCCTTTCTACTATTCAAATACAAATTCAACTCTACAAAGGGTTTATTTAAAACATCCTTTCATACTTTTTTCATATCTCAACTTTCACAAAATTATCATAACAAAATGCCGAAGTCTGTTTGGAAACAATTTCTTTAAAACCAATTCGAGAGGGTCATTGTGGACACTTCCATGTATTGACGCTTATTTGCATAAAAATGTCATCGAACGCCTGCTTTCCAGGCGGATAATAATCTTAAAAGTATCGATAAAGATTTTTGGAGTTTATATTTTTAATCCCATGTTTTCTCTCAGTACATTATTTCTTGGTTAATAATCATCCATTTTTATTGGTACAGGTGTTAAAAAGGCAATTTGTGGACCAATTAAGGAGCTCGGTATAAAGATTACTAAAGGTGTTGCTGGAAAAATAAATAAGGATTGTTAATGCGACAAGTAATTCATTTATAATATTAATTTACTTTTTTATTTACTTAGAAACACATTACACATATCAACACCAAGACATTTACATATTACAAAAAATAACGAATTAATAAATAATAAAATTATAAAGGTTTCAGATAATTCTGGGGTAATATTTATATTGAATATTGATATCTGTTAAGATACAACTAATTACCGACATTAAAAATAAATATACTGAAATAAAATAGCTTAGTCATTTAATATCATTATAATTTTTGAAGTATCTACATATACAGAACATGCACAATTAGACACAGAAAAAGTGTTTACTGATCTAAAAGTCTTTGGCAATGAAACAAGCCAAGAACTACAATTTTTATAATTTATACGTAGGGGAGAGTGGGTAGGATTCGTACACTTTTTACTTTAAGCCACATAAAACAAAAATTATCCATTATTTAAAAATAACTTTAATGCTGTCACATACCACACTTATCAGCCTTTAAGATGAATGATGTGTTGTTTCGATATAAGAAAGCATGGCGATGCTACGACAACTTTACTAAAATGAGAAAAACGTACGAACCTACCCCACACGTGGGGTAGGTTCGTACATAGCGTAGGGAGCTTTCGTACATAGTGGGGTACCTTCGTACAATGAGAGAAATAACCACTATTCAATGTAATATTATCATTTATTGAGATCACAATTAACACAGAATCAGTTATATAATCAGTAGGTACCTAATGAATCAACATAATAAACTCTACCATTACAGCAACAAGCCTTAGTCTTAAGTATTAATACACGTACTATCCGACAGCATACATAGATAAGTCTTTCTCGAAGCTATAAATGTGGGACGTTCTCGCTGTCAAAGCAGATTTTGATGGCGTCAGTATATGTACCACATCTGTTATACTGACACTCCCCTTATCCTAGGTGGTGGGAAAAAAAAAATCCAGGAACCAGGCTTCTTCCTCATAAACTATGTATTCAATAGGACTGTACTTTATAATCACTTGCCCAACATAATATAAAACAGTATTTTTTTTAGCAAATTTGACAAGCACGAAACTTCCTTGGTTAATGTTCATAGACATAACTGGAGTTTCATATGTCTGTCTTCAGTAGCTGCTTGTTTATGTAACTTCATCAAGCGACTTTCGAGCGTAGTTGGTTTGACGCCTTTTTTTTGCGCAGCCTTTCTGATAGATAAGGTTTTATTCAAAACTTCGTCTATCGCAGATTTCATGCTATCTTCGTCTACTTGTCCCGTTCTCGTCCCCTTTTTCACATACTTTCGCGGCATTTTGATTCTGTAATAATAATATATTCAATATAAAATGTTTAATGCTATGCAAGTTAGTGTGGGTTCGTATATTCGTACAGTACGAATCTACCCCACTGCTAACTGCACGAAGGTACCCCAAACCAAAAATACAACGATTTAATTTAAAATAAAAATACCCGTTATAGTTATCAGAAAACAACTGCGTGCATTTAAGACCTCAATACCATTCCACCAGCTAAATTGAATCACTTTTATAACTAGAGTAAAACTAATAACATTTAAACACGTTTCAAAGTGAATCCAAAAATTACTTACGTGGAGCGAAAACATGAACGGGCCTGTTGTGTCGAAGCCGGGAGCCGCACTGCCCCGCCGATCCGCGCGTAGCCTATGCGTCGGAGTGGGAGTTATGCACACAAACATGAACACACCAGTGTGCTGTATAGCTTAGATATCACTAATGTACGAATGCTCCCGTTGTACGAATGCACCCCACTCTCCCCTAAGGGTAACATTATCTCAGGTAGCATTTCCTAACCTCTCCTACATTTTAGGTACCTATTCAATTCAGAAACTAGGAACTGTAATTTCCTACTACTGCATTAATAGATACTCATCACGTCCCGTCCGTCTATCTTCCAATCTGTCTGTAAGTAGTTTCACCACATTTACATAACAAGGAGTTTTGGTCCCAAGTGGTTCGGTCCCGTACATTTGCCTTTGAGATGTGGGCTGGAGTGTCTTGAGTAAGCTAGTGGGAATGTAGTTGATGGCTTCGGAATTTTAGTCGACTTATTTCCTATGAGATTTGTAAAAGTATATACTTATCAGTAGCTTTCGAATCGTAGGTAGTTTTTAGAAGTAGTACGGTTTGTATTTCTACTTATTACCATATTCAATGCGCGTTAAGATAAAACAAATCGTGAGTTACAAATAAAACATCTATTTAGAACAAAATTTATGCTGAATCTTTAATTTATATTTTAATTTCTAAAATAGCTTGATAGCTAGGTCATTCTAACAGGTTTGTTTTGTTTAAGTTTCGTAAATTTATTTTAGGTAATTTGAATTATATAAAAAATATCTCATTAAATCTCAAATACCAGAAGCATCGTTATGAAAGCAAGTTAAAATTCTAAGTCTACTTATAGGTACAGATCATTTAGCTACGCTTTTTATTTAATAAGTTAGACGTTGCCAACTCATTTATCTTGAACAATAAAATCACAAAAGTTTTCGCACCATTTTTTTCCCTGGTTATGTAAATAAGAGCTCCCAATTGTCGTAAAAAAATATCACAACTTAGAAAGTGTGTCCCAGAGTTTTGCTCGGCAGGGCGGCTATTTACATGCAAATCACTTATAGATGGACAAACTTCGAGTCTCTAGCGTCCTTTAACAGAACACAAACAAACTGTTGTTGACATTCTCTGAAGATGGAAGTCCCATGTGTGGAATAATTGTTATGAAACTAAGTTTAGTGTTCTGTTTTCGAATGATAGTGCTTAGTGAATGTAGGTATATATGCTACTTATAATACCTAATTGTTCTGTGTTCATTAAAAGTGTTGGTGCAATCTTGTGGTTACCGTTTCATGTGTTGGCTTTGCTGTTACCATCAAAATTACCATAAATAGTGAACACTCCACAGGATTTCAGAAACAGGCATAAACAGGGTGTATATTGTGTGATGATGGGTCTCCAATGGCAGCAATCCAATGACAATACCGAAGAGAGTACAGGAGAGTGGTAACAAAAAAATATTTTTATTAATTCTGAAAATGCATAACTATCAAACTCTCAGAAAAAAATCTCAGGGCTCAGTTAAAAAATAATCTTGAGGTTCACGAGTAAGTATTCTGTAAACACTCCAAATCACCTCATACAATTTTATTTAATGAATTTTATTGAATCAGATATAAGATAAATTTGTTTTTAATTTTACATGCCTTTGATTGAAATCATCATAAAATTCATTAAAAAGGAGTAATATAAGTATTTATTCGTTCGGACGTTTTCTAAATGGGATTTGATGTGATTCGTATATAATATTATATTTTTTTTATTTCTAAGGCCATTTTTGGTAGATCTTGGCAGAATCATAGTAATATAGCTACAAGTCTTAATATAAGGTCTATAATTATTTGTAATCCTAAAAGTTACTTAACCACTCATCTTGTTTTATAACACTTATAAATTTTACGAGTACCATATCACTGACATAATTTCTTATGAATCGGCCTAATGAATTCACCATCTGATGTGTTGAAAAATAAAAATCAAAAAGATGGCACTTATCTTTAATTAATTAAGCTATAAATTAGCTTCAACTTCACGATAATTTATGAGATGATAATAATATTTAAGTCATTGTAATTAACGTGAAATTTAATTGATTAGTGAGGTAGGTATAGATATTACAATTATGATTTCTGAATCATTTAGAATTTTTCACATAACACCCTAATAGACACGACTGTAAATATTAGATATAACTTATTAGATTTCATCATATTAATTTACATACAGCATCATGCACGTAAAATAATTAGCATACCTAGGAATTTAGCAACACTGTTGCTTCTGCTACTGCCAAGTCAGTAGCTCGGTCTTAAAATTAGCGTACCTATCTATTATGTAGTAAATATCCTTTTAAACTTAATCGGTTACCAGTTTTATAGCAAAAGATATATTTCTTCACTTATAGTTAGGTAATTATTCACTACAGTTTTATCAATTCTGTCAAAGGTTTTATGCATTTTCAGTTAAATATGATCACTAGCTTTTGCTTCCAACTTCGTCTAGAAATATTAATAACTTTTTTCAATCTGCTTATTTATTTCTTCCAAACTTCCAACCCTCTTTTCTAACGAAAGATGTAACATTTAAACATACAGACAGATAGATAGATAGACAGACAGATAAACAGATAGACACTACTTTCGCATTCATAATATTAGTATGGATTTGAGTTTAAAATAAATATTAAATGGATATCTATGTAATATAAATACCGGTTTTATGTATACAAACTACTTTTTACTATTTTATTAAAGGTAACCAATATGGGTAGATTACAAAATAGGTATCATAAAAATAACTGGAATAATATTAAAAACAAGGATATTTCTTCTACGACTCTACGTGGAGCACACGCCTTAGCATTTACATATAAACAAGATAAAACTTAGTAATAAATTAATTTTAATAATAAAATAAATATTTGTGTATAAAAAAGCGTTAAATTGAATAGATTAGGGTGGAAAAATTAGGTAGGTACCTACCTATATAATCTCATTAATTTTATAAACGCAAAAGTTGTTATGGATCTATGTATGTTGGTGTGGAAGTTTGTTACACTTGCACGCAAAAGCCGCTTAACGGATTCGAATTGAATTTGGTATAAAGATAGTTTATTACAGGGATTAACGCACCGGCCACATTTTATCCATATACCATGCAAGCAAAGACACGGGTGGAAGCTAGTAGTACTTACAACCCTGAATACATACAAAATACGTATATTATGTATTAGATATATAAACCACTTAACAGTAATATAAATACCTACAATATTAAGCTATTAACTGACAATCAACCTTCAATTGTTTCTTCAGTAGGTACATCCTTGGCTTCATATTAACTCAGTCTGGATTCTTTTTTGTATATACATCTAGGTATTAAATATCATTCATCTGATGTTAAGAATTGATCTGATCTGGAATGTACGTAGGTAGGTACTTACTTAGCTCTTACCTAGAAGTAGGAATCATGTTTGCTAATGATTTTAGGACTCTTTATATTTTATTTATGTTCCTTGTTAGTGAGTAAGTGCTCTCAAAAGTAATAAATACTCGTATTTTAGAATATTGTTAGAAACTAAGTTATGAGTAAATTAGGGTAATGAATATCAAAATGCATTATATGTCATAAATCTGACTGAATGTCATCTGGCACGAATTCAGTCATGGGATCAGTCTGCCCGTGACTATTAGTGACGCTGTAAAGGATCCAAAAGGTCAAACTCCGTAAAAAGTACCTAGTTTTATTCCAATATGTAATGTTTGCGTAGGTATAAAAAATCAGAGTGTATTAAACCCATTACTAGCAAAAGTATGTGGGCACACTTATTAATCGCTTTTCAACGCGCAAGCTGCTAAAATAAAACTAAATACAAATAAAAAAACAAACACGCGACTCACAATTAAACGCAATTAAAAAACAAAGAAAACTCGTTATACGTTTAAAGGGCAGCGTCGTCGAATATAATGTTGTATGTAAATGCTTTGATATCAGCAGAAACATAAAATCTATATAGGAGTGGGTTGTACGCTACATGGACGGTGCAACGTTGTTGCCCGACGTGCTCGTATCATTGACAGCGTCATCCCTGTCTCTTAAATTGTCGGATAAAACCCGAGCCACGGAATCTTTGGCTCGACTTTAACTTACGTAATGAATACCAGTCCGCCCTGTGCCTTATTCGAAATATAAGCATGTTTATTCTTGGTTGTTATCCGTTGTTTTTTACCTGTTGAACTTATATATGGCAAGACACTGTTGATATGCTCATTTGTAGGCAACATTTATGTAGAATATTGTAAGTAGGTGGTTGAACAACGATATCTCGGTCATATTTTACTTTACAATGTGGCTGTTTATTTTAAGTATAAATATCAAAATACTCAGGTACTTTTATTTAAAGTTCATTGGTACACCTAAGAAATAATAAATGTATGTTTTTATATGGTATACGTAGGTAATACTATGACATTATAAGTAACGAGGTATTAACTCCATAGTTAAAGTTTATTTAAAGTTTTATTTGTAGTTAGTTTAAAGCTATAGACTTAAGTTATTTAGAAAAGATGCTTCCATATTTCAAACAAAATAGACTAGTAAAATCGATTTATTTATTTTACCAGTCTATTTTATTTTTATTTACAGTAAACTTCAAAGCTATTTCCAATCGTACATTTGTATGCGAAATAGATTGAAGTTTCAGTGTTTATTTAACCTACAATTTTCTTAGGTGCCTATGAGTTAGTTATACAATAAAAATGATTGAATTCTACCTCTCAAAGACTAAATAATAATATTTGTCGCCTTCTTTAACAGAACAATTGAAACGGGACGCTCTTCTGTCCACAGGCAATTGAATAAATTGTAAGATATAGACAGATGTAATCGAATAATAGTTATTGATGGCTCGTTCGTTGACCCCCATCAAAAGTTCAAATACGTCTATTTATACGTATAAACGTACATAGGAATCTATTAGGAAAGGAAAGTTTTGATTCTTCAACCGATGTTGACACTTCATCTATTAAATCCAATAAGGCATTAACTTTACGACTAACTTATAGTAATTTTATATAGGTTGACGATTTAATAAAAATATACCTACATTTAAAGATTCCTTCATGAATATGGATTTATATAACCAAACGATATTGAAGATGTGCGACCTTTAACCGATGGAAATTATTGCCTAACATATTGTAGGAATGATATTTATATCGGTCTTGAAATTAATAGACTTACCAATTCCGTATAATTTAATTGTGTTCTGAGTTATACAAAAGTACATACATGCTATATTTTAAAAGGAATCCGAACACATGCATTCCCTACGGACCAATTAAGCGCGAGTTTTCACTTTACAACCAAAGTTTTTCACTTACGTTTGTGAATTAATTAAATCATAAATCATTTATGCAAACTTATATGGGTAGGTAATTAGTGACAATACTATCATGATTTAGGTAGTTTATTGTATCGCAATACATTGGTAAATAAAGTTGATATTAATCCGTCATATTACATTTCTTCATTAACGCTGGGCAAAAAATATAACCGGTAGATAGTGGGAAAATATAGCTTTTTGTAAGTAAACAATGAACCATAACTTTTTCTTATAATTTTGAATGATGTGTGAAGTGTGAAAAAGTTATCTACTGTATGTAATCTGTATTATGATACGGCTGTGTAATTTACAGCGAGATTACACGCTGTATTCGATTTTACAGCAGCAGTCTATAATTATTAGAAGCAGGTAGGTATTTAATATACTATAGCTGATAAATTCAATTGTTTATTTATGGAAAAAAGCGTAGCTTTTTATCATGCTGTATTATTTTTTAAGGGTAGGCAAAACCGTTGGTTGTTAACCCTTAGTTCACCAGTTTTTTTATAAACGAAAACAGTTTGGGGCCTACCTATTCAATCAATCAATTTACTCAGCCTATCGCAGTTCACTGCTGGACGTAGGCCTCAACCCATTAATGCCCCCGGCCAGCCCCCCGGCCCAAACCCGTTAATGGTAACTAAAATCACTCATTCTCTGGAAAAAACTTATCAGTATAGAATTTATAAAATCATCCTTTATTTCAACTTCAAATTCATCAATAACGCCATACTTCAAAACTAAAACTACATAATATAAATCTAGTCCAGTACGAAGAAAATAGACGACAATCTTGTAGCCACTCTCATCAAGATCGTACTCCATAGTCGTGTCTATTACAATAGCTAAGAACGTGGGACGAGTCTCTAAGAGTATCATAGTAAGAGTCAGTTATACTCTCCCGTCAGAGTCGATGACCGCTACCACGCGGCGTCTACGTCGCGTCATTTTTATATGACGCTACACT
Source organism: Craniophora ligustri (assembly GCA_905163465.1). Taxonomy (NCBI): domain Eukaryota; kingdom Metazoa; phylum Arthropoda; class Insecta; order Lepidoptera; family Noctuidae; genus Craniophora; species Craniophora ligustri. The sequence goes on along the minus strand of LR990965.1, from coordinate 6,215,166 downwards.
GCGTCACTTTTAAATGACGCTAGACTACGTCATTGATTTACAGCTCTTGGCTTGGAACCAATTAAAATTGTTTATGTTTTAAACTCGTAGTTTACCGTTGAGGTAGTTATTTCATACTTTTGTTCTTACTTAGTAATAATTGACTATTAACTTTCGTGTTTGATGGCTGCTTAACTTTCTTTTTTCTTTATTTTTAATGAAAGTTTTCCTATCATTAGATTCTTAGAGCAAGTTATATTATTATTATAAGTAATATTATGTTACTTTATCGAAAGAGAAACTTTCATTAAACTTTTAAGGTCTGTATTAGGTACCTAACTCCGGGTGATACAGAGGTAAAAATTTAGAATTAAGTATTTCGTGATGCCAAATCATAAAAAATAATTCAAAAAAATATTTTATATGAAAAAGAAAAAAGAAGGCTGGTGAGTGACACCCTTATCACCTAGAGGTTTAAAAAGTTCTACGACCGATTCTCAGACCTACCAAATATACATACAAAATTTCATAATAATCCGTTCAGCTATTTCGGAGGAGTTCAGCGACAAACACCGTGACACAAGATTTTTATATATAAGATTTTCTAGTTCATGCAGGCTTTTTCCTAACTACGTTTTCGTATCCATATAAAGTATAATACAAAAGGTATCCTATGCAATTGGTTACAATAATTTTAACATTTGTTTGTCATACAATAGGAGGGAATGCAGAATTAAATTATTATTCTTACTGATAAACCTAAGTGAATTCATTTTAATAATTCCAATCAGAACAAAACGATCGTAAACGTTAGTACCGCATGTTTTATTATATAGTACCTATGCTAAGAAAAATGAAATTCCAAATATAAGTAGTAGATAAGTCTACCTAGAAGTAAGTAAAACTAACTAACTTTCTCGTGTCATATCTATATAAGAATATAACTATCAAATATAATTTGAAATATGTATTTGGAAATTTCAAATATTTCAATCATTTTAAATATATTTTTATTGATACTAGTTACGCCAATAACATTTAAGAAAACTTTTATTAATAGGTAAAGCGTTAATGTCTAATTGAAATCGAGTAATTATCGATTGGATAAGTTGGTTTATGGAGTTTCCTGTCACATTGATTAGGCTAGGCTAGATGGTAAAATAATAAATTCCCATGGACTGGACATCCGTCGATAATCTGATGCAAATACGAGAGCTGAAGCTGCACCGCGCATGAGCACTCCGCATATCCGATCGTAAAACTGTTACAGCCGCGGAGGCTACCCCCATCGCACCTACCCCTAAACTCCCCCTCCGGCGCGCACCCCCCGCCCCGCACACCCCCGGCGCCCGTCTGCAACCTCTTTGTTTTTGGCAATACCTCCGAGGGAACTAAACCCGGACTAGTCTTAAGACCCCTTAATGGCTCTCTCTGTGGCAGGAAATTTCCTCTTTTGTTTTGCCAAAGGGTTAAAATTTTCCACACTGAGCTGAACTGATGAATTTTAATGAAATGATAATGTTGTTGATGACCTTATTGTTCCAAGAAAATGTTTGGGGGAATATTTTGTAGGTACCTATTTAAACTTAAACTGAAAATATGTATATGTAGGTCCCTATTATCTAACTTAGTAAATTATTTAAATTAGAAGTGTTTGTGCTACAGGTCTATCTAACACCTATCACTCTCCCCTTATACATACCTATGTACCTACTTATTCACATCTAGCATTTACCTAGTTTACAGCTAGATAGCTAGCCACATACCTCATACAAGATTTTTATTAGTACATTTCCAACTAAGAATAAAGTCGGTACATACTTATTATATGTACAGGTATACCTACACATATTATATTAAACCATCTAAATGAACTGCAGGAACCCTTTATATCAGCCGTCTATAAAAGAGTATACTTACCAACATAATATCCGCCCTTCATGCGAACAAACAGGTCCCTTTAAAACCGTTTGGTATTCAAAAGTCGTAGGAGAGCGGACGGCAGGTAGCACATAGCTACATGTAGGTATCTTATGTGTGATGACGTATACGTTTTGCCGAATCTGCAGGAACCTACCGGCCAAAAGTTTATTGTGTAGTGGCGGACAAATTAATGAAACACTGTTTTTTAGTTTTTAGATCTCGTTCCTCGATACCGACTGTCTAAAATATACTCATTCAAATACCTTTATTCCCTACTAGATACGCTTGCAGAGAATAATAACCGAACTTCATTTTGGTGTTTTTAAGTGAAATAAACTTATATAAATAAAGTATTAATACAGATTTTTTTGATCTGTCTACTATATTCATGTATAATGTAATCAAGATGCAATGGCAAAAACTATAATAGGTACTGAACTTAACATTTAATTATAATGTGCATAAAGTTGCAAAAGTGCAATGAAAATGTAAATATTTATGAGCAGGTAGGTACTGTTTATTAAACAATTAATCAAAGAAAAAACAACATATTATATTGTGCTGATTACTATCTAAAATTATGACTTAGATAAGTACCTACTATTATAATGTTCAAGTTAATACAAATGTTTATAATCTGATTCAAAGCACACACTACAAAAGGGCTTTATATCAAGGCAATACAAAAATAAACTCATATAGTAAATTTCACTTTTAAGATCTTTGAAACACGTGCACTGAATATAAATATACCTATCGACCCTAGGTATTTTCCTTCCAATTTCACAATAGTACGAACACAAATAAATCTCGGAGCTGTGCCATTTTCCTGTCCGTCAGTGCAGGCGAGGCGTGCGCTGCGAATACAAATGGTGTCAGGTTGATTGTGCCCGAGGTTGCGATCGATCTGATACACGGAGACGTGTCGATGTGGTATTTACGTATGAGTGTATTTGGGTGTGTTTGCTAAAATATACCTACTTTTATATAATATAAATATACTTTTTTATATATATGGCTTAAATACTTCTGTGGCTATGTTGAGGTGAGAATTGGATTTGTGAGTATTTTGATTGTTGCATTTCTATCGTAGGTATTATGTTATCGTTTTAATTATTAACAGTAGATAATATAAATGGAAATAGCTATGTATAATATTATAATCGTAGTAAGATAATATTCTAATAAATACACATGCATGTAAAGTGTTGTGAAGGATCTAAAACTTTAGGATCAAAATATTATTAATATAATTAGATAATATTGATCTAAATAAACGAGTACCTATTGAAATTAACCAATTGAAGACATGTTATTATACTGATTCAGTATAGATTTAACGTCTACAACTATAACTTCAACAGGTACATAAGTAATTAATGTAAGTAGGTAAACACAATATATGTACCAAATAAGAAGATAGACCATAAATGTTGGTATTAAATAGACACCTAATAGAACCTAACAGTTTCACTTTAATATTAATGATAAGCGAAATCACGGCCCGCTGAAGTTGATATTTACTAACAACAATAGAAATTATAACTTGTCTTCATTATATTCTACAAGGCGAGACAGAACCGCTCTACAATTCCTTAAGTTAACTTTGTAAACAGTTTCATAACAACAGACTTCATACGAACATACTTACCTATCTACATAGGTACTAAGCATACAATATCTTAACAGATAAATTTTGTCTCTAGTCTCACCGGCGCGGTTAGTGTAGCCATGCTTTCCTGGTAGCGTAGGACTAATTTTGTACGATATTTTATAGGCACGATTACAAGCATTTTATATCAAATTGGATAATATTTTTTGTACTTTTAATTTAATAGGCAATATAAAATGCTAAAATCGTACCGATCCGATATAATCCTTCAAAATTAAACATTAATTCTACCTATATTAATTAATTGAGCTTTATCAGTAACAATATCAATAATATAGTTAGTTAGTTATTATAGTATATCATAGTTGCTTACATGTTCTCCATTTAAAGTGAGAAATATCCAAATAAGTGCACGCTGTGTCATATATATTATTCAAATAGCAGGTAAAAATTTACACATGACCTACCGATTTCCCATTTAAGGCCAAGAATTCGTCTGAAACATCGTCCCAAAATCTGCCAAAAAATTGCGTTTTATATATGAAAATGTCAAATAAAAAATAAAAAATCTTTAGTATATAATATTATTTTTATTTCTCTTCGGTAAAATTAAACGTCCACAATAATACGCTCCATTTTTGTGGTTACATTACCTTCGTATCGTGAGTGGACTCTATCAAGAGCGCAGTGGGACTGTGTCGCATTCCTAGTAAGTCTCTGCCTTGTAGGCGTATCTCTACAATCTCTACATCTGTTGTACCTATTCGCGTAGAGATTACATGGTGACTTAACTTCTTGTGTCATATTTACTACGCGTGTTTCAATTACCTACTTACTCTACATAGGAATTAGTAGGTATGTGTGTATTTATACCTACTAATGTTAGCGTGTGTTGTACCAAACAGAACTTTTGTAGTAGATTTACGTTTGTGTAAAATTTTTAGAAGTTCATTGATATATATGGACTTAGAAGAACTAAGATTTAGAAAAGGTAGTATAGGTTATATTTATAAATATTCTAAAGTAAAATCAGTCGTAAACCTTTTAGATTTAGAACCGTGAGTTATTAAGCCGCCTTGAAAAAAATAAATTCATTCAAGCCATTCATTCTAGTATTTTACGAGCTCGTAGCTAGATACCTACTTTATAAATAGCTATGCAGCTATGTATCGTCGCGAAGGCATGGCGTGGAACTAATATCGAGCGTTTCTCGGAAACCACCCCGTCGAAACATGATGTCAATTAAGGCTCCCAACACCCAATTGTTGATCATTAGCCACTAATCCGTCTCATATTCAATCAATACCCAAAACTTTACTCGCACACCTCCACCCGCCTCGCCCCTCGTCGCGCGACATTTAATGACACCCGTGCAACGGCCAACACACGCCATTATAGCCTCTCCTCTCTCCACGTAAGGGCCACACTCCCCTGAACCCGCCCACCGCGTTATATAGCACCGAGGATCTATAAAAGTTACGTCTGTAATCTAACATAAAACTCGGGCCGTTTAGATGCGAACGCGGCCACGGACGACACATCTCGGCTCGCTCCGTACTTTTACCGAAATATGAAGGTGTTTTTTGTGTGAATATTCGGGTTTTTTCGTGTAAAAACAAGGTTAAATCGTTTGTCGTCGGTGTAGTGGCGCGGACGTGGACGCGCGTCGCCGCGGCGCGCTCACGCGATGTGATATCACCAACTTTGACGTTTGCACGACGTACGAAAACAATTTGTGAGTACTGAATTTGAATATTCACGCGGAATGACGCTCTATGACTGGTTAAAAAATATATTTATGACAGATGTTGCTTTGTTATGCCTGCATACTATGTTTTAAACGCCTTTTTACTTATAATGTAGTCATATTTTGTGGTTATAATACGAAATATGTCTATAAATCACAATTATTAAACAAACTTTGGACCAAAATAAGTATTTCTAACAGAATTAGTGTGTATAAACACGTTTAAGAGTAGTTTTAATACAAGAAATCTTAAGAAACAAGACTGATTCTGAAAAAAAATACGAATTTAAAATTTTCCGGAAGTGTACATTTTTCAGATTGTTAACAAAATAACTACTAAGATGACTGGATTAAAAGTTAAATGTGTAATAGTTCTAAATATACGATATTTCCTGAGAAATCAGTCGTCAGAATTTTATTTATGGTCTAGGAAATTAGGAAAATAGCAAAAAGTAGGTTAGGTAGGTAAAAACCTATAGACTTTTATTCTATGCTTTATCAACTGATTTTTCTTATTAGTATGCATTTATTTCTGTTTGTCAAATAGAGCGCATGCTTGCATTTGTTTTATTTAAATGTGTATTGCATTTTTAACGAAGTTTAATTTTATGTTGATGGTAGAAAATTGGCGTTAATACAAAAAAAATGATATATAACAGGGCTTACCGATATAAATAAACATAATAATCATTAATTTCCACTAAATCAGATCAAAAAACATGCGTAACGCCATCTTTTAAACGCACTGCAAACTACATAACTGAGAATTTGGATGAAACTTTATTGCAACATGGCCAGTGAGTTCCATATATTCTCCATCCTTGTCTTTTTTATGCACCCAGGCTATACCTTACTCTTCACGCCGGCCTCCATTCGAATGATACAGTCAATGCATGAACGCGATCTAAATACAACCCTCTCACCCAGCTGATAAGGTTGCACTTGCAATGCAAATGATTCTTATTTAGTTTCTATTAAAGATGTTACCTTACCGCTGTAGTGTGCACCTTGAAATATAGTTATCTCGCTCGCACACTAGCAGTCATCTCTTTTTGTTGCGTGTAGAGTTATATGTAGATATCTCGTTCGGTGGGAGATAAACAGATGTCTGTTAGTAGTGACAGTTTGTATGGGATGTTAAGGAGGTAGAAGTACCACCATGATGAAATAGGCGGAGCGTGTGGTTTAGTTCCTCGTTTAGTAGGATCGCAGTGTTAAAGTACGATTATGGCGGTTTAGATGGAATCCGCTGTATTCTATGGGTATTATTTGAATAAACTCTGGGTTTTAGTAGATAAGGCAGCCGAATTGTTGAATTAATCCAATTACTAGTGTTGTAAAATTTATAATATGGTAATTTTAGTTAGGTATTACGTTTCAGTAGATATTTTAGTACTTTATTTCCATAGGTATATAAGAATTTTGCAAATTAGGTAAGAGGTTGTTCAACTATAGGTGACTGTTTATGTAAGTAGACATGATTTAATAGGTAATGTATGTATATACTTACAGACTGAGTTTTATAAAAGGTATAAATAGGTTAGTGGTCTTTAGTTACTTACCATACCCAGTTATTTTTTTATCTAAGTTATAAAATATAAGTAAATAATTTCTTTAATGATAAAGGTTGTAGGCGTTCATAATATATATTGTACATGTATATTATAGGTTCTACTGGGTAGAACCTATAATATACACCTATAAACTATATAATAATAACTAGGTATGTAGATACATACCAAGTAATTATTCGTTTCAAAATAAATTAAAGATGATATATTTATCTACTTCTTCTACGGTTGCTTAATTTTAAGTTAAACCTGTAAATGAATCAGGGACCAAGTTTATTAATATCTACTAAATATTATAGGTGCACAAATATGTCTATGTTTGTTGCGCTTTAACAGCTTGACTGGTTTAGATAAAATTTGGTATGGATATAGTTTAAGTTCCGAGAAAGGACAAGCTTAAAATCCTTTAAATCCTTTTGTATGTGGTATCAATCATTTCTTAGAAGATAAGGGTAAAAAATAAATACGCTGGTTGATGATCAAGCAGCATGAATATAAAATTATTAATTCTACGCCGACAAAATCGGGTGCAAAAGATAGTAATTCATTTATACTTAATAAACCTATCTGTATTAGACTTTAAATGTAAGTAATAAGTATGGTTTAACGCCTACTTACTACACCTAACCGAATTAATCAAAAAGTCCAATTAATCTACTTAGTTATATAGGCGTTGAGTCTGGTTACAATAGCCGTAGTGTCTACGCCACCTCTACGCAGTCGCTACGCGGCACAAACATACGCTACGCGGTGACTATGCGGTGCCTACGCGATGACTACGCGGCGTCTACGCTGCATACGTATAGGTAATTTGATGAGCTCTTGGCCTCTTATGTGGTATATAGATAGACAACATACTTAGTTTTTGTTGTTTAATTAGGTAAGGTATAATCGTGTTTCAAAATGTTGCAACCAGAATATCTGATGTGAAAATCACATCATTTAGGTAATTTCAAAAAGGTCTAGTTATTCTATTTAGATATCTTATATAATTATTATTTTATTTTGTAAAGAACCTACTTAATGAGAATAATGAAAAGGTGGTATGGTATGTTTAATGAAGTGGAGAATAATAAAATCTTGTAATCCATTTCTGTAGGTAGGTACCTATACTAAATGTAGCTAGAATTACAAGTCAGTATGGGTCATTTAGTAAGCTAAACATACAGAGACCATGATTCTCTTTATTTGTTTTGGCATTCCTCCACAGAAATTTAAGAAAATGCCGACTCTAGCTTGATCCTAAAACTACTCTTCGTTAAAATATCTATTTACAAAAATAATTATAACATAATTTTCTAACTCTACCATTTTACTAAAATATCATAGTTATTATTATGTTATTTCCTTTACTAAATTTCAAACAATAATATGATTTAGAACTAAGTGTAGTTTTATATACCTACCTATGTTTCAGGAATAAACGAACTGAATCCTACATATTAATTATATTTGCTTGTAAAAAGACTTACTTTAATTTATTTACCTAACAATCTTCAATTTAATATAAATTCGGTATTAAGGTACCTACCGCACTAAAGATAAAACTTTATAATTTTAGAAATTCAGTAATAATCCTTCTTCCGTATTTTTTAAAAGTAGGTAATTGGTATGAAGATAGTATACATGTTTACTTTATTATAGACTCTTAGACATACACATATGTACCTAAAATATTCAATTTTAAAATACCTTTTCTAATTTACCTTCAACTTATTGTAAGTAGCCAGCACCTGTTATTTAATTACCCCTCTAATTTGTTTAATGAAGTTTAATTAACAATTTATATAACATTGGTAATTAATTACTTTGGTCTTTAGATTTGGTATAGTAAAATTAACAGGTGCCTACTTGAAAGGAAATAGCTAAGCACGTTCTAAAAAAAATAAACCAAGCTTAAATGAAATAAATAAAGATCAATTAAATTGCAATTTATCATGAAAGAATTATTGAGTTTTATATGAAACTGGCATTATTTTATTTTTACTATTATATATTTTCAAATGAAGAATAAAACCCTTGTTGTCACATCTTCAAGATCGACATTCATGACTATGACGACCTACATGACTATAAAAATGCCACCCGTTGCTAAAAAACAATGAATGAATATTCTATTGTCTTTAATTGTCGTTGGTAGCTTGACGAATTAGCAGTTTATTTAAAATTAGAATCAGTCCATCCATATGTTGATTTTTAAGTAAGTAGTTGGGGCTATATAATGTTTGTTTTAATTGAGCTCAGTTGCGTTTAGAAGTTGCTGAAATTTAATTAGTTTTATTGTGAATATGAGAACACGAAGATTTCATGGTTTTGTAGAGGCATAAGTAGGTGCTTACTCCCATCGTTTGGTAGATGTGTAAGTACCTACTAATGAACCCACTGTTTACTAATATGTACACTGTTTACTAATGTGTATATATACTTATCTATAGCTTCCATGTTTCACACCAAGGAAGAAGTATATTTTTGTCATTTGGTACCAACTAATAAAATTTCCAACTTAGTTGTTCCTTGGGCATATTTTTTGGAATAATAAATGAATATTATACTTATTTCCCAAGAAAGAACCATAAGCAACGAAACTGTCCTTATCTGTATTGGCTGCAATACATGCGTATAAAAATACTGATTTATTTATTTAGAAACTCGACAAGGCTTTATGTTCGTGTAAATATTTTTTATGTATATTTTTCACTGGTATTTTATTAGGTAGATATTCTTTTTGTGTTGAGTTCAGTGCAGCTTCAAGGTGGTCCCTTTTTGATGATAATTTAATCGATATTGATCCATGTATTTTAAATATACAATACAGGTCCATTGTTTAAGATCCCAAGTCAGAATAAATACCTACCTTCAAAAATCTGTATTAGGTACCTACACATTCAGGAGTTACTATAAACTCCTGAATGATTTTGCATGAACATGTAGATTTAGTTAGTATGTCAATCCTAGGTTGTAGGTATGTATTTTTCTATACAACTATGTATACACTCATTGACACTCTTCGGGTCTAGCATCCCTTGTAAAATAATCATCTTTATAAACAACGGGAACCGGGAAACCTGAGTGTAGCTATAGGCCTTACGGTACTATACAAGTCATATTCGCTATTATTGGTTGCAGTAGACCCATTAAATAGATATGTATAAAAATAACGAGTCCTTACTTATAGATTGGTATTTATTTTAACAGTTGGTGAAAGCCCGATAACTTTTATACGCAAATATAAATCAATGCAACAACTCATTCAACAATTAGATAGTAATGTTCCTTGAACATGCACAATCCTGCTGTTCATGTCAAACAAGTATTACAATGGTGGTTCCCACCCCTTTCCTTTCATCGTAATTCAACCGAAACACATTCAATGTAACCCTTGGTATTAGTATAAGTAATGGTATGCTTTCACGAAACTTTACATAACTAAATAGGTAACTAGGTACCTATACACCTATGCATGAAGTACCTTGAAAATAATGCTAGTATCAAAATTATTTTATTGATATAAATAATAAATATTTCTGGATATCATGACACAGCGCCATCTAGTTCCGAGCTAAGCTACGAGGCTTGTGTTACGGATACTAGATAGTTGATATACCTACTACATATATACTTATTTTATGTAGGTATGCCTACATAGATATAACACATAGGCGAAACGGTATCAGTTATAGCGTAATATGACCTCAATCTGCAAATATCTTGAATTCGAATCCAAGGCATACAACTCTTACTTTTCGAAATCATATCCATATTATTTAGTATCACTCGCTGCAATAGTGAAGGAGGACATCGTGACGTAATCAGTTTACCTGATAGATTTACTCAGTCAGTCAGCCCGTGGGTACTTAGTGACTACATTTTTAAGTGGGAGGTAGGCCCGTAGCCAGCATTGGGATAGTTAAAATCGGTTGATGATAATTATGATGGGCTAGCTAAATAATACCAGTTAGGATATTCGATCTGTAAGGGCGTAATAAAATATATGGTCCGTAGAATATGGCCAGTAGAGTCTGCGAAATGCGAAATGCCTCTGAGAATTTTATTAGCAAACTAAATTAAGTAGCACCTACTTTTTAACCAACCTGAAAATTGTATCCAGTAGTTTCATAGTCACGTAAACCAAACTCATGATTACTTATTATCTTTGGTAGCAAAGCATTGGGATATAATTTGTACCTGATACCTTATTTATTATAAATAAATAAATAACCTAATCCAAATGCATTATAAATAACGGATGTACGGTGATGTATATGATATATACATACCTACTTTATATACCCCGAAAATTTTAGCATTATAATCTGTTTTCTCTATGTCTTATAATTTTACAAGCTGTGCTCCGTAGTTTCACTCGTCATTAACTTTTATTTTACTCGGCTCAGTAGCACTGTAGCGTGATGTTAAAGATAATAAATAACCATTGTTAAGATTTAGGCTTTCAAATTTATCAAAGCCAACTGCTAGTTCAAAACCAACTAGTTGTGTAGATTTCCTTAGTTTTTTTACTAAATCTGTCAGTCAGTCTGCGCTTGACCGCGGCATCAAGCGTGCGTGGGTCAATGACCGGGCGTGCGAAAGGACTAATCATGTCCTCTTGTAATAAATTAAAGTGTGCGAACTGTAATATCGTGATATGTGAAGTGCTGGCGTTTATACAAAATAAACTGGACGTTATGGACGAGGAGAGCCTTGTGAGGATTTGTGAAAGTGCTTTTACCTCAGTGGACATTGAAACGGCTAAATCGTTACTTTTTGAATGTTTACAAAAAAAGATAATGACGAGGAAACGACTAGGCAAAAATCAACGTAACTTGGATGATATTATTGTTTTGTTTAAAGCAACGGATCCCGAGAAGATACCAATTTTTGTGGCAAAGGATTTGGAAAAATTACCCCCAGTGACATTTGATCACGTCGACGTCACTCCCTTGCTCAAAAAAATCTTGGTTATGCAAGAGGCAATTAAAGAAATTGAACAGAATTGTGTTACGAAAAAAGAGTTACACGATATTTTTGTATCAGACTGTAACGAGTCGTCATCGTTTAGTGATAAGCGAAATATTAATTTGAAGCGTGGTGGGTACATGCAAAACAAAACGACGACGTTGGATAGCGGACCGATGGCGCTCTCAATGTTTGCTAACGAATATCCAACGGGTCAATCTATAGTCTCTAGTAAACAACGGGAATCGGTTTCGGTATCAGAACGTGTGACAAGCTGTACTTACAAAAATACGAACAATAACACAGAACTATTGGAAACAATATTGCCATCTCAGTCTGCATATGTTAATAATTTAAGTGTGAGTGAGATAAACGAGCTGGCGCTTGATAATAGTGAGGATGCACGTGCAACAAAACAGGTGCGTCACGATCCGGATGAGTCATACAATAACGATCAGCTGAGTATTAGTTTAACTAGTAAACAACCGTGCAAAAGCGACGACTGTGTGTTAGTGTCGACCCAACAGCCGCCACCAGTATGCGTAAATAAATCTTTTGCGCAGGTAACTAAAGATAGCAATGAATGTAACAGGGATGAAGAGTGGACTTTGGTGAGAAACAAAAAGAATTTGAGAAATAGACTCATTGCTCAGAGAGGAAATGCAGTTATGCAATCGGGTGAATGTACCAAATTTAAGGCAGCGGAAACCAAAGTCCCTTTACTTATCTCTAATGTACACAAAGATGTATCTGAAAAAGATATTATAGACTACGTTTACCAAAGAACAGGGGAAACACTGTCTTTAGTCAAAATAAAAATGAGAAAGGAAAGAGACTATAACGCCTACAAAATATTTGTTGTGAAGTATAAGATTGACTTATTTTTGGATGATAAGCTATGGCCGCCAGGAATCTCGTTTAGGCGGTTTATTGACTTTAGAGGCAGCGAGGCAATTACGAATAAAACTCTCAATGGATAGCTGTAATAATTGTAAAATAATAAGTTATAATTGTAAATCCATTAAACGGTCGATGGGAGGTGTTAGGACCTTATGCAAGACTGCTGATATAGTGGCGCTACAGGAAACATGGCTGTTGCCACATGAGCTGGACGTGCTCAACACAATAGACGACAGCTTCAGTGCGACGGGCACGTCTGCAGTGGATACCTCTGTAGGCATACTAACTGGGAGGCCGTATGGTGGTGTCGCCATATTGTGGAAAAAAAGTGCGTTTCAGTCAGTGTCAGTGATTAAGTGTAACAATGTTCGGATTGCGGCGATAAAAGTAACTGTGAGTCATAGATCTACACTAATATTTAGTATATACATGCCTACTAACTGTAATGACAATATTCCGTTGTTTACTGAATGTCTTGGTGAGATTCAATCGATCATAGAAATAGAAAAGAATAGTGGCGTCGAGGCATTTTATTTATTAGGGGATTTTAATGCTCATCCTAATGAATTATTTTATAAGGAGCTAGAACACTTTTGTGAGGATCATCAGTACTGTTGTGCAGACATAGATATATTAGGACTGCAGTCCAGCACGTTTACCTTTCGTAGTGAGGCGCATGGGACTGTGAGGTGGTTAGACCACTGCGTTGTCACACAGTCAGCATTACCAACTATTTATAATATACAGGTGCAATATGACGTGTATTGGTCTGACCATTTCCCACTTTTAATAGAGTGTAATTTTTATAAATTAAATAAAAAACTTACATCTTATGTAAAAAATGATGATATTAAGAAACGTATAGTATGGGGGAATAGGCAGCCAGAACAGATTAATAAATATCATAACATATGTCACTCTGGACTCAGTGATGTTGATTTCCCTATTGAACTACGTAATTGCTGTGATTCACCCTGTCGTAACCCGGATCACCATATAATACTGGATAAACTATATATGGCTATAATTAATGTACTATCTAAAGCTGCAATACAAAGTTATGTTGAAAGACCATCCACTAGAAAGAGACAGGTTACGGGGTGGAACAAATACGTCGCCGGTGCTCACGCGGAAGCCAGAACTAAATTTCAAATTTGGCTATTAGCGGGAAAACCTGCTAGCGGTAATATTTATAATGAAATGGTGGAGACTCGAAAGATGTTCAAGTCTAGACTAAAGTGCTGCCAGGATAGACAAGAACAGATCAGAATGGACATTCTTGCCACAAATCATTTGACCAAGGACTTTAGTAGTTTTTGGAAAAATACTAACAAATTGAATGGTATATCTGGTTTCCCTGTGAGCGTCGACGGTGTGTCTGAACACAAAATGATTGCCAATTTATTTAGGGAACAATTTACTGTGAAGTCGTCTTTGAGCACACCACTTAGCACTGACAGTGATGGTGGGACCATTGTGGCTAGAAAACAAAATATTACTATATTCTCAGTGACAAATGTATCAAGAGCAATTAAAAATATTCAAAGGGGAAAATCACCTGGTCACGATGGTCTCAGCATCGAACATTTTAAATATGCTGGTGTGCATCTGCCAAGAGTATTGAAGATGCTTTACAACCTGTGTCTGAGTCACGCATACTTACCTGAGTCGATCATGCGTACAATAGTGGTACCGATAGTTAAAAATAAGACAAGCGACTCGTCTGACAAAGCTAACTATCGCCCTATCTCGCTTGCGACTGTGACAGCTAAAGTACTTGACAGTGTGCTAAATGGCATTCTCGAACAGCATGTGGACTTACATGATGCTCAGTTTGGGTTTAGGTCAGGATTATCCACTGAAAGTGCCATTCTAAGCTTAAAGCATACTGTCAGGTACTATACTGAGAGGAAGACGCCGGTATACGCGTGCTTCCTTGACTTATCGAAAGCGTTTGACCTAGTAGTATATGACCTTTTGTGGGATAGGCTAGAAGGTGCGGGTGTGCCGGCGGATACCATCTCCCTACTCAGATACTGGTACTCAAACCAGAAAAACCAGGTGAGATGGGCTGGTACATTGTCAGATGAATACAGGTCAGGGTGTGGCGTCAGACAGGGTGGGTTAAGCTCACCTCTTCTGTTCAATTTGTACGTCAACCAGCTTCTTGAGAGACTCAGCAGCACACATGTTGGATGCTTTATCGACGGTACCTGTGTCAACAACATTAGTTATGCAGATGATATGGTGCTGCTGGGTCCCTCGATAAACGCATTGAGGAAATTACTTAATATCTGCGAACAATATGCAGAAGCACATGGGCTAAAATACAACTCCAAAAAGAGCGAGTTGCTGGTTTTCAAAGCAGGCAAACATCGACCTACCCATGTGCCTGCAGTATACCTCAATGGCGTTGCACTAAAGCTGGTTGACAAATTTAAATATCTGGGGCATATTGTGACGAGTGACCTCAGAGATGATGAGGATATAGAGCGGGAACGCAGGGCGTTGGCGGTGAGAAGCAATATGCTTGCCCGCAGGTTCGCTCGATGTACAAATCAAGTAAAGATAACGCTCTTTAAATCGTATTGTCAATCTTTCTACTCGAGCGGCTTATGGGTGAGATATACGCGACGATCCTATGACGCCCTGCGGGTGCAATATAATAATGCTTTCAGAATGTTGTTAAGGCTACCGTGGCGCTGCAGTGCTTCCGGGATGTTTGCGGAAGCCCGCACGGACGGTTTCAAAGCTATAATACGCAAAAAATCGGCTTCATTGTTGCAGCGTCTACGGAATTCTAACAATAGCATTCTGAAAGTCATTGCGGCGCGCTTCGACTGCCCCATTCAAAATCACTGGATGAGGGTAGTAAATGGCTTTATTTAATATTTATGATAATTATACAAATAAGTACCTACTAACAATACTAACATAATTATAAGATAATATTGTATCTAACATACTGACAAGATATGGATTTATAATCTGAAATAAAATATATTCTATTCTATTCTATTCTAAATTCAGATAGCACTAACGGCCCGTCCCACAGTTACATATTAAATAGACATTAAAAAAAATATTAACTTAAAAGATATCACGTTGGTATTTGTTTCACAGCTTAGGTTACATTATTAAAGTTTTATCCCTAACGGTTTTTATATAAAATATAGCTTCTGTCCTTTATGGATAAGGTAAAATTTTCATGGTGAAAGAATTATTACGACCAGTAGTTCAGAACCTAAACAAAACTGACAAAAATACAATCAAATCTAGGCAAGATGTTTTTTCTTTATAATATTTGTTTAAATAATTAGGTTCTTTGCCTTTACCCAACTTTTTACTCTGAAGACCATATTTTTAAATTTCCAACCATTATTATGACGTGTTGTATAATACGTTATGTAAATTACTATTTTTTTAATATAAAATTAGTCAAAATTACAATTTTCAAACCAATTAAAATGGCATCACGGGAGCTGGGAGCATTCTCTCTAGTTGTAATTTGTAATAGCGTCTGGTGTCGGTACGTAAATGGAATAAATAGTCTTAAATTCCTGTGTTAGTATTTTTCTTTTAGAAATATATATACCCAACAAAATGTATAAATCCAATACATTTCAGACTTACGAAGGGAATAATAGCCAATATCAGTTTATAAATGGGTGACCAGTTTTAACACATCAAGACATCACTGTACTTTGGAGACCACTCTTATCTATCGGACATTCGTTAGTGGTAGATAATCCTAACAACCATACCATTAGAATATTGGTATTGCCCAGTGGGTAAGGGTTATGGAGACCCGAGGGCTGTCTGCATCTGTGGCTGTCAGTCTGTGTAGACTGGAAGCTGACTAAAACGTAGAAAAGGTTAGGATCAACCAAAAGAGTTTTAAAAAAAATCTAAATAAATATATTGCAAATGCAAATAAATATATCTACCGAAATACCTACCTACTGAATAAAAAATGAGGTTACGCTTCAGCATGACATTAAAATAACATCTTTTTCATGATAGACATGTCTTAAACTTACCTGATCTGTCATTTACTTATCAAATAAATAAAATAGTGAAACCTAGATACATATTCCATGGAAAATTACAAGCTGTAATAAGATGATTTACCTTGCCGCTTCCTTAATTTTTAATATACTAACTCAAGTACCTAGAAATAAATAAATACTTATTTGATACTATTGATAGAATATTGTAATTTAGCTTTTTGGATTCTCACAAAAAATATTATTAGAGTAATGTTACCATTATTGTAATTTATTATTAACCATTAAACATATAAAAAATATACAAATTTGTAAGTACCTAATAAAGTTTTGGCGGGAAACTTTCCGAGAGGTTAAACGCGTTCTATGAAAGTGCTTATAAAATATGAAATTGCCCTAAGCGACAGTCGCTTGTTATCGCAAAAAGGTCTTTAAAGTTAATAAGTTACGTTTTATAGCTCTGTGAAAGACGACGACGTTTACGTGAAGGCAATCGAAGGGGAACGGTCGTTAGTTCCGGCTCTTTCTGCATTATCAGTGGCAGCACTGTGCTCGATTTTTGCTATGTGAACATTATTTTCAGTTCATTAGACCAGGTTATATGATATATATGTAATATTTTGGTAATAATATTTAATTTTGGTTTTAATTCAGTCAAATTAAATTTATCATGTACGTATTTATGTGCAAATTTTTAATTTTAACCACTTTTGGACTAACAAACACTCTATTATTGCATCTAATTTTTTTTGGTATTATAAACGATATTAAAATAAGTAAAATATATTAACTGAGTATTATTAAACCATTACAGTCAATTTTAGTATATGAAATTGAACTAAAAGTTTATAATTTTAATTTTACACTATTCCGCTTATAATAGTACTGTTAGCAGCGCCATCTCGTATCGAGTGGCAGTACTTCGTAGCGAGCTCTAACACACACTCAGACAAGTTTCCCTCTCGTGTCTACATTTAGAATCACGCACACTGCTACGCTATAAAAACCGGAGTGCCGCGAGGTAGATCAGATCGGGATATCTTATGTAAAAGATTACGATAGGATATAATGAAACTGATTAGTGGTACCTAGGGATTGGTCTAGCTAGAATAAATAGCGGTATATGATTGGATTGTAATTTAATTTAAATAGGTATCTTTTTTATTTACAAAATAACAATTTACGTAGATAAATGGTGACTTATTGATTAGCTGTACGGTATTATAAAATAATATATGTGTTTAACTTTTCCTCATAAAGGTAAAAGTATAGATAAAACAGTGCCTACACAGGTATACATACATATGAAAAAAAAAACGAAAGTAGTACCTATAGGTAAATTATAGCAGGAATTTATGAACAGTTTCTAAATGTGTTGACTTCTATTTTTCATTAATACCTATAAATTGATCATGACAAGTTAAATTAATTTAAAAGGTCTATCTATAATAATTATATAAAAATTGATTAAAAATTTGTTTGGATAAATCTGGTAACCAACAATTCAGCTGCAGTCATTTTTTAATAAAAATAAAAATGATGAATATCATTTACCAATAATTATCTTATATCTGGAAAGACCCAAAAGGATTGAAATCTGTTTTACCATAAGGAAATCTGTCCATATTAAGTTAGGTAGGTACATTTCAAATACACAGACAGATTACGTATTCAATTAGTCTGATTGGAGGAAACGGAAAGTCAAATGATTGCCGTAGTGCAAGAGAGGACAACAAAACATATAAAATACTTAACAATAGACCGTAGAATAATACAAAAGGTCTGAGGCAGTCATAATTGCTCATTGTATTTGAAGAAACATGTCAACATAATGATACTAACTTAATAACTTATGACTTCATCATTACTGGAATTAAAACTGGGTAGGTAGGTAGGTAGAGCTTTTATCCATGACATACTGCATCGGATATACCTATATGTGAATAGGAAATGATAAATAAATAAATAACAATTATTAGTAGGTAGGTACACAGATCTTATATACACTTTAAAGATCACATGAATAACTATTTGTTGAAGAAATAGTAGGTATACCTATACATAGGTTTTGGAATATAAGTCTATTATATAATATGTAACTAATAAATATACTTGCATATGTAACTCTACCTGTTAACACTTACTACATCTAACCTTCAATAAATTTATGAATGTAAAATAATTAAATATTACCAATATACTGAATCCTTTCAACTCTTTTATTAACTTGCATAGAATTAAGTAACGGTAAAGTAAAGAAACATTGTTACGGTCAATTTTTTGGCACTCCGGTCCCAAACGATGCTTGTTACAATTTTTTACTCAAAACAGCAATGTGCGCCGTTATTTTTTATCATCTTTAGCCTAATAATGACCGCCACTTTGTTCCGTAACTGCGGTAACCCGTAAAAAGTAGAGTAAAAACGCATTGTAAAAACGTTAGCTTTTTATATGCAAAGGGTTATGGCACAATGCTATAAGGGACAATCCGTTAATAGGGCAATATAAATATACAATAGTCGTGTGACATTGGTTTTTACTAATGCTCTTCATAAAAATAACCAACCAGCATTGCCTCGGTTTGCAAGTCAGTGTAATTATTCGCTTTGCAGCGTCAAGAGCGCGTGTATTTATTTCAATTAATTGATAATCAGTTAAAAAGTGATTAAATTGATTTATAAATGTGTTGTCTGTGTGCGTGATGTTGAAGTGTCAAGTAAAAATTGTTTTATCAGTGATATTAGTGATAATTGCATGTTATGCAATAAAGCCATTGATTACCTCATGATGCTGATATTTGTATAATAAGTGAGTATGATCACAGATTCCTTATATCGGTACGATTAATCAATTGTATATAAAAAGATAATTTGATAAGTAATTGAAAATGTGTAGATAGGTATAAAAATAGACTAACATTTAATGTTTTATATACATTATAGCGTAATCCTTTGTATTCTATGATAACCATGACATAAGCCAAACAGTCAATAATTATTTATTGGTATTATTATAATCTTACTAATATACCCACAAATGCATAATGAATACCTATAGGTAACTTCTAGATTATATTGAAATTATCATAATTATTTCAATAAATCACATTTATAAATTGATAAACTTTAATCGAAAACGTCGTATAATGCATTTTCAATCACAATATATTAATTTAATTAATTGACTATAGAATCGAAGCTGTAAACATAACATTAATCTTGATGTCAGGTTCAATATTTATTCTGATATGTATTGGTAACCAATAACCCTATCATTTTTCTAAGTAAATAATTGATTGGGTATTGTTATTTTGAATATAGATTTAATTATAATATTTATTAAGAATGCAGCTGTAGTTGTTATTCCGCGGATCGAATTAGATCCAATTAATATTATAAATATAAAATTTTGTATTATTATTACTCAATCACGCAAAAACGGCTAAACACTTCATCATCATCATCATTTCAACCGTTAGTCGTGCACTGCTGGGCATAGGTCTCCCAAAGGATCGCCAAACACTTACTTCCTCAAAATAACACGCAAGCGGAGCCGTGGTAGAAAACCAATAGTTATATATGTAATTTTTTATGTCACCTAGCATTATCATATTATAAAAACAATATTTAGTTCAAGCTGAAAATTTGCGTTGCGATCTAAAGCTGCAACATAATGCTGAAATGGTAGCTATTACGGCATGTTACTTTAGTAAGTAATAAGAATATAACAAATATTTCTCTTTCAAAAAGACAAGGTAATCAATAAACTAATCGATACTATTAGTTATATAATCAGCAATACTCAGTAGAATACTAAGTCTCAATAATACTAAGTACAGCTCTTATTATTTTGTAGGTACCTATAGGGAAATATGTCCTCTCTCAGACTTCTAGGGAGAGATTTATTTAGAAGACACTGAAACAAGTAAACTGTCCCCAACATATGTAGTTTGGAAGAAAAGTGAGTTCATGTTTTATTTAGTATTGTCGTTGAACAATGTCATGCTGAAAATCAACGTAGCGGTTTAAAACCGCTACATTATGCTGGCCTGGTAGCCGTCTCGGTTTATACCTGTATGATCTTCACCTTCGTACTTTAAACTCAAATAAATAATTGTTTCTTTCATAATGAAGTCAAAGTCAAAACATAATTATTCAAAGTGGGCCAAATTTAATTGGCTCTTTTTGAACGTGACCTAAAGGTGGCTTTCAAAAACGCCCTTCACTTTCCATATTCAATAACTACAAGATAGATAAAGTACCTAATAGGTAAAATAAATAATGATAAAAATATGTAGGTATTATAAGCAGTTAACTGAGCTAAAAACTGCTGAGCTTGAGGTCTTGGGCTTGAATGCTAGGGCAAAAAAATGTTTTAGGGTTTTCTGTTAAGAAGATTTAGAACATTTAACAGCAAGTATAAATGTGAGTTATTAAAATAATCCGGTAAAATTACTTACTTGGATCAATTATTACAACATTTTCATCATTATAGGTAGGTACAACAGATTTAAAATATTTTTGTAAAGCTATTACAAAGCTTTTCAGTAATCATTGGCATCGACATCTATGGATTCAAATTAAACTATCTTGTGTATAATTGCAACTTTTTTTTTTAAACAAATATAATAATTATTAAAATTATTGGTAGACTTGCGAAACTTAAACCGAAGACTACAACGTCTCCGTAATTGCACCTATAGCTTGTAGCTACATATAAATAGTGCATATATCCTTCGGAAAAATCGTGACAGGATACTGAGCAATTAATATAATTATTTGTATTCACACTGTTTGGCAGCAATCATCGTCAAGTACTTTACATTCAAGTGCCGCTGTTGTGGGTCAGGCTTTATATTTGGCAAACAATTTGTTGGTCATGTATCTGCATCTATTATTTACTTTAGGTAGTGTGATCAGTACCTACATTGGCATGAAGCATTATGTGGAATTTAAATAGGTGTTAATAATTCTATATAATTTTCTTTATGTGAATCAAAAGTACATAGGATATGTTATATATTTTAGATTAGGTTTTATGTAAAAAATATGTAGCTAAAAGTAATTTGCGGATCTGGGTGATGTTTAATAAAATGATCAAACTTTATATAAGTAGATACATAAATAAACACAATTTGATCATTAAAAAAAAGAATCGCTATGAGTGGCCTGCTAATGGATTCTACATTCAATGTAGAGGATTTTAAATAGTTATTTAACTGAAATTATATGACGTTATAAGTTATTAAGTTATGAATATCACTGGCACTTAAAAAATATTTCTCATTAGGTAGGTACATTAGGTACTCATACAATTAAACACCAATAAATCATAAGAATAAACTTAAATTATTTCAAACAACGCAACGTTAATGTTAATCATTTGCATACCCTCATATAATTACAAAGATAACAGTAAGAGCAAACAATTTCCGACACGACGTCATAAATAGCCGTCAATTAGTATTTAATTAAGCCTATTTACGTACAATGTAACAAAGTATAAGGTTGTCATGTTATTATAGGGCTGGAAGCACAGGTACGAAAGGTAGAAGCAATTCGGGCGGGCTTTCGCGACACGCAACGTCGCGTGCCGTCGGACACTCACAGCCGACGCAAAACTTGCCTACACAACGCAAACTTCCCATACAAAAAACCGTGATCCCTCCAAATATAACCTTTAACCTTATACATTAAAAGGCAAAGTCCCTCAACAATAAACTTCTTTCGCTACAATTGTAATTTTGGTGTCGGCTAGGGTTTGTCAGTTGTAAGAAAACATAGGAAAGCCGAATGGACTCGGCAATTGGTCGATTCAACTGTTTATTGTATTTTGAATTATTAATTTTGATTATGCACGCGTGGGTTGTTGCAATTTTTGCTAGCATAGGTAAATATTACGATAAAGTGCATTAAATATTTAAATAGACGGTTTATGTATGAAAAAACTAACGATTGCAACAATTTTCAATTGGTCTAATTGCACAATAACCCAAAGAAGAATATATATATATAAGAATAATAACCCAAAGTACATTTTTTTTGTTTATTGAAATATTAAGTAAGTACAATAAGTATGTAACAAAAATAACGACACATCTACAAGTGGTATAGTTGTATGAAATTATGAACACAGTTTTACTCCTTCAAAGTTTTTATTGTTTCGTGTAAATTTGTCAAAACTGTGATAGGAACGACAAAATAATGACACGACATCAGAAAGTACAAGGAAACTCTGAAAACAAGTTTTATTAAAGAAACAATGACCTTTTCGTGTGTAACACGCATGATACAACCTTTCTAAGCGCGCACTTTTCTTATATAAAAACCTTGTTTATGTATATTTTCTGTGTTTTTTCTTACGTTTTTGTGTGAAAAGATATAAGATTTTGGAACAATAATAAACATAGTTTAATTAATAAAATAATTAAAAAGAAACAGAATTTTCATAGTTGTTGAGGTTGTTCATCAAATTATTCATTACCAAACTGATACTAAGTATGTAATTCATTTAATGAAAAATCATTTATTGTAACTAAAGTAAATAAAAATTCAGTAGGTATATTTATTTGAAAGATTCCATGTCTTTACATTTGTTAAATATATTTTTACAATCGTTATTGTTTGTAGGTGTCCAGTCATAACATTAGCGTAGAAATTTATTAACAATTTTGTTAATCAATTCCCGTGAGTCTCACATTTCTTAAGTAGCATGGCTCATTTCCAGTACTTCGTGGTGAATAAACTGGCTACGATGCACCTGATACCTTACACTTAAACCAGACTTAATACCTCCCCATATTACCTACGTATCTAGGTAGTAATTATCAGCTGTTCTATCAACCGATCACGATCCTATCAAGATATATGTCTTCCTGATACTAACTGCACTTAAAGCGCGCGCCATTTAGCTCACCGGTTCTGATGCCTAGATAAGAATCGTGAAATTACTTACAATACCGTAATTTGCATAATTTTTTGCTTTATACTGTACAATAAATTATTTGTAATACATTCCGAGGATGGTTTCAAATACAATATATTTTTTAATACCAGCAGAAGATTTATAAAAATATCATCATATGTTGTTATAATATCCATCATATTATGAAAATATCGTAATATATTTTTAAAACCTTGTTTGCTTTGCAAATTTAGGCCAAAACTGTCATTAAAATGAAGTGTCACTTTATCATACTTCTTAATTATTGGAGTTACTAAAAACATAATAATATAAGTATGCGTAGGCTGAATATATATAAATAATGTATGGAGTTCAATAATTAAAATATCTACTCGAACTATTTGTGCCTATTTCCATAACTAATCAAGATGTAGATCTCACGCTGCGATCAAACGAGACGTGTTAATTTTTAAAATTTATAACCTTTTACATTAGCATTTTTGTTCTATTAAAAGTTTTCCTAAAACGTATAATAATTAATGGGACTCACGATTACTTTGACCCCCAATATGAAGGCTTTAACAAGTATCGTTTAAAAAACAAAAAAGGACCCTAATATTTTTTTAAATACAGCGTCAAGTAACGAAAACTTCGCCCAAAAAATACTGTAAAAAACAATATCAAACGAAGTGTTACTCATTTAAATAAACTCAATTTCCAAACGAAGACTTTAAATCGCTCCAGATTCGAGTGGTTTGAAAAGGCTAGCATTTAAGGTGACCTTTAAATATTTTATCTGGAGTTCGCTTGATTGTCGACCCACGGGTCCCTTTCTCTAGTACCCTTATATTCGACCAATATATCTTGATATCCCCCACCTCCGCCCAAGATAACAAAATAAAGCCATAATGAGGAAATGCGGCCCCCTTTTATAGGTCCTTCAAAACTGGATGGTATGTAGGATTGGATAGGTAGTACTTATCTCGAGAAGAAACTTGACGTTACTCGAAAATAAGTCAGTAGGTACTTGAGCGCCCAACGATTTATTGACGTTGGTAAAAAATATCTAATTTGGTTACAAGTGGGCCTAATATTTCTTCATGTAATGTTGCTGTCAGTTGAACAAAGAGATTTCGTGTTTAGATAATGTAAAGAGCTGTGCGTTTGATGGGAAAATTTAAATAAGACTAGCTAGTTTAATGTAATTACAAGCTTTTGCGAGGTGTAGATTGTAAATTGCCATTTAGCAGAGATCATACAAGATTACTAAATCAGTAAAAATCGAATGATATAAACAATTTGTGCACGCGGCCAATAAAATATGTAGTTTGTATAATTATATTGCATTTTAAAAACAAAAATACATTAAAACTTATAAGATCATTCATTAGTAAACTAACATCATTATGTAATCTTCATGCAATTTTTTAATTGCAAGAGTTAAGCAGAGATATACACCAAAAGTTCACCAGTTATTTCAGTCATATATAGGGGTGAGCCTATTGCCATTAACCGGTTCCAATTCTAAATTACGACCTTAATGCATTGCTAATGTTATGCATGCTTAACATTTATTTGGCGAAAGCTAACACTATAATACCAAAGGTATATATTACCAAATACTACAAATAACATTAAATAAACTACAGTCGTATCTCGACCACGATTCACCCACGAAATACTAGAGTTATGATTAATTGGTAAATAGTAAAATAAAACAGGATATATCACATGAGCTTTTATAGTGTACAATATCTTTGTTCCCTTTTATTAAACAAAACCAGCATACACAAAGCGTACTATTTCCCTCCCACACTAAAATAAAATACACACCTCAACATCACAGTACCGTGCTCGATCAAGTAAACATCCCCATTTGCATTGACCCGGAAAGTATTTTCTCAGTTTATTTTGCAAAAAAATCCACACTGGCAGGGAGTAGTGTTTGTAAATTTTCCCTCTGACCTACTTGTATCTGTGAGGCCAGATTACATTGACCTACCACGACTCCCTCTGTCATGAGTGAACCTTTAAATAAGGGGATAGGGAATATATTTTCAGAGGTCTTGCTCTTATGGTGCGGTGCTGTGGTATGGATCGATAGAACCCTGGCAGGTCGCCCAGCTTCGTTCCCGCATTATTGTTATTGCAAGCCGTCAGTATCTATCTGCTTCCGCTATTGGTTCCGGGCCTAGTACCTAATGCCTTGAGACAAAGATATGAGAACGGAGTATTGGAATACGGTAGTAATACCTGATACACGTACGCGAGGAACGGTTCTTATTTTATGTCGGTATGATTGGAAAAACTATAGAGTAGATGAAACGAGTTCCTCATGTATAATATAAAAAGATGTACTTATATAAATAAAATATACGTATGTTTTATTACTTCTGAGTTTTCCGTACTGATTAGACGAAATTTCAAACAAACTGATTTAAACATAAAAAAGTTTTTAATATGAAAAGAGTAAGTACTAGTTAGTCAAAATTTTGGCAATCCAATCACGATTTTTACGTTTATACTGGTAGTAGATAAAATATCGGGATGCTACCAAATCCGGGTTCGTATGACTGTGGTATATAATATTTATTATTTGGTATTTTACAGATTTATGTATTATAAGTTTTACTTCATATCTTTTGTATGACACAAACATATATCAAGGTCAGCCTAATCTCGAAAATAAAACGTAAACAGAGCAATTTATACATATAAAAAAAATATCGCCTTAAATTCAAAGCAAATTCTTTTTAATTTTGATTTAATTGTACATTGGATTAGTTTATTCTGAAATATTTCAGTATTAGCTATATTTTAATATGTAACCGCAGCACCTTGGCTTTGATTTTCAGTTCGAACAACTTAATTTATAAAATTTTTTGTGGCAACTCATGGTTTAGTTTTGTGGTTGGCGAACCTTGGAATTTAAACATATTGATGAATTTAAAATCCCTTCTCCTCTGCCTAACTCTAGGATATACAATTATACCCACACAAAGGCACGAAATACCTACCTACCGCGTGGCACCCTGTAGTTTTTAACTACCACCACGAGAAAAGAAAGAAAAACGCGTGAGTGTATGTACCTATGTATAACTATACCTATAAATGATCGGTAGTTAGATTTATGTAGGTATTCTATAGGCACCGTTATATTCAATTTTTGGAACAGGTTCAATATCGAAGAGTGGTATGTGTTACCGCTCTTCGGAACTGCTAGCTTACGTAAATGGGCATAAATATTATTTTATATACCAAATTTGCTTATATATCGGTTATATTATTGAAAAATGTCAAATAATTTAGATTATTCTTTGTAGATGGCGGGACAACCATCAGTATGTTTATTTCTATTACGAATTTATTTAAATCACAATACGTTGCTGTGAACCTGATATTTATGGTTGGTCCGTACGTACTCTAATAAACGAGAGAGTAATATAGACAAGACATTATACTATGTTACATTAGACAGAAATATAACACAATCGAACATTAATTACTGTGATAAATATATAAGAAAACAAAACTACGTTTGCCAAAAGAAAGATATACCTACCTACCTACTTAGGTATAATTTTTCCTGAGAAATATTTCAATATGTGAATTAACGAATAATTAAATGTAGGTATTATTGTTACCAGAATTGACTAGAAACATTTGTGAGTAAGTTTATGCGTCGTTTACATCGTATCCATCCTAATATTACACTTGTAATAGGTAGGAAACATTCGGTTACAGTCATAACATTCACGTTAATATCGTAACACAACCCCACACGTCTACACGTCTTGTTCATACTCATAGTGAGGGGAATTATAAAAACATTTTACCAACTGTGCCCAATTTATTTTATCAACATTTTTCGATTTTACTCGATATCATCTACACTATAGATTGAAAAAAATGTAGTTTATATCATAAGTAACATTTTTAAATTCAGCTTGGTATCTGCGACGTCTGTAAATTGCTTCATTATAGAGCGGCGATAGTGAATATCCATGGTTGAATAGCGGCTTTAATTATGTATCGATAACGCTCACTGCGTTCACGGGAGTCGTAATATCGTACAAAATATGACCGCGGACCGGTCCGATAATCGTGGATGATAATAATTCCTTCAGATCGAAAGATTCGAAAATAGAACGATGAGATGCTTCGGGCGGCTCGATTCCTCCCGGCAGCCGCTCGCCTAATCAATACCTATACTTTGTAGCTTGAGGCGGCTCCGCGTAATACGGATAAAAAAGAATTATTTATAAATACACCACTGTTTTCGTCCACGGACAAATGGAACATGCCTGCCGAATTCCGTTACGTATATTTGAGTGACAGAATTGATTTGATTACTTGAATAAAATGTGAAAGCAGGGTTTAACATTACCGATTACTTTAAAAATTTGCATATTTAACCGATTTGGAGGCCGATGTTTATTGATTGGTCCCCGTGGTGTTGTTGTTTTTTTTCTACCAATATTCTACCATTCCTTAAGAGTTTTATCTCTCTATTTATAATACCACCTGCTTATCTAAAGGTATATTATAAACACATTTTTAAATCTTTTACATACACAAAGCATAGGAAAACACCTTGCTTCTAAGTGATTAAGGGTCATCATTATGAATATTCAATTCTTTCAATTTCAAAGCACTCAAACTTAATAAATGGTTAAGAAAAGTCCACCCTGGTTAAGTTACACCAAAAAATATATTGTATCTTAGATATTATAATAAGAAATCTTACGTATTTAATTTAGCCAATGAGAAGATTTTATTTTCTTTTCCTATGCCAATCTTCAAAGGAACAGAATTCTCTAAAATGTAATTATGTACGTAGGTAATAAATAGTAAATGAGACATACTTATTCTCTTTATCTCGTCATATGATTTGGATTAACAGGTAAAATACTGTACTGGAACAGTTTATATTTCAATAAAATCCATTGGAATTTAAATAAATTTAGTTTTTGGGAAAAATAATGTCATGGAAACCTAGATAAATAAGATATGACTCGAACTCAAATAAAATAAAAATGTGTTTTATTAAGCATTAATTCCAGTCTCTACTGGCCTCTTCAAAAGCTAGTGTATCTAATAATAGTTTTAGTTTACAGACATAAAAGACTGTCTAGGTCTGACACGAATTATTTCAAAAGAGAGGCACCAGACCGTTCTCAAAAATAATTCTGACGTAAATTCGTTATACGCGACATGTTTTCATTATTTTCATCCAAATGAAACAGTGTGCTCGTGAAATATAAAAGCTTATTTCGTTTATTCGTACCACAGAATCTTCTGTTCTTTGAAGTTATCTTCCAGTTGTAATGTGTAATATCGCAACACGGTAAACATAATAAAGTCAACGGTTTTATGATGTAGAATGTTACAAATATACCCCACAATTATTAATAATATTGCTTCAGATTTTTGAGACAGTTCGAAATCGATTATTTCAATCGATATTTTTTTCCAAATAATCGATTGACAATTCGACGTCACTTTTTAAATTTAGTGATGGGCCCAATGCCAAACTATCGAACTAGGTACGTGATTTAGGCACGTTCCTGTTGTGGTTATAAATTCAAGGCCTAGTTCTAAATTTAGTACTAGACTATGACAATTTCAAATCAATCGGTCTACGAAAGATTCTTTATGATAACTTTTTTTGTATATGGAATGATATTACCTATCAATTTGTGTTACCCATTTCAGTGTTTATGAAATCATCTTTTTATACTCAATGGCATAGAAGGGAGGAGCGGGAGTGTATTGGCTTTGTTTACTCATAAATTTTCCCATCAATTTTTAATAGCTAAACAATAACTCAGAGGCAATTGTCCGCCGGTCGGCGTTTTCAATTTGCGCTTCGTCGATAAACTTGTGTACCTACATCTGGCGCCTTCGTGAATTGTAATTTTATCGCCCCGATGACATTTTCCTGCAGTTCAATTATTTTTTATACTGCTTTCCAATAACCGATGCAACCGATACGTTTATTAATTCAATATAAATAAATAAGGCTATATTAGTGTTCTTTTCTGGCTGCCAAGATTGTAAGCCGTGTAAGCATGTTGCCACGTTAATAAAATGTAAAATATGCAATACTTACCTATATGAAATGTGACGGTTTTTATTTTTTAGTAAGGCAGAAGACTACTCATACGAAAACTCAATTAAAGTATTTTCAATCACACTCGTAGGTATTTAGTTAGGTACCAAGACATAAATATATCTACTTGGATTTAAAATTCCATCACGTTCGCTATACGATAATAGACTAATTCTTTGGGCTATTTAAATCTCAAATGGAAAAGCCTCATTTACATTCTGTCATCAAATGAATGTATTTTAGTAACATTGAGAAGAAATTGTAGATGCTTTGGAATTAATTAACAAAATCGTGAAAATTAAGCTAGGATAACCTTCTAAATAGCAGGTAGTAAAATTATCTGAAATAAAAATAAGAATCGCTAATCTTTATTAAAAAAGAATAACATCATCATCATCATCAACCGATTAATATTGCTAGTGGGAGCAACCAGATGCTCTACTTTGCGCTGATCACCTAAGATACATTTATCTGGATAACTCTTAGGCTCTGAGGTCGATTTAACCGAAATGGGCATTACTAGTTAGGGCGTTTAATGCCTCACGCAGCGTAAAGTAAAGTGACATTCACCATAAAAGCGCTCATGTTCGACATAACTGCAATGGCTCATGAATATTGATCGCAGGCAGGTACACGCCGACATATGTTTCAGGGTGGGTCAGTGACACAATGCATCCGCTGTCTTGATTGAATGAAACATGTCGTGTGATGCGTCTCGTCTTGTCTGCACACTCGATCAGTACCACTCGCACCCGCCCAACCGTATGTCTCACATTTTTCGTTTTGGAATCCCATTGAGA
Source organism: Craniophora ligustri (assembly GCA_905163465.1). Lineage (NCBI taxonomy): Eukaryota > Metazoa > Arthropoda > Insecta > Lepidoptera > Noctuidae > Craniophora > Craniophora ligustri. The sequence continues at coordinate 6,184,656 of LR990965.1, read as the reverse complement.
GTTCAATGACCACTCATCAGATAACGGACTCGTTGGAAATGTCAATGCGATCGAAAATGGAACGAGTTTTTGGTGCGTGCGTTTTGTGCGTTCAACGTAATTTACAATGACATTGATTTTCCATATTTAAAATAGACATCTATATAAAAACAGTCCGGTATGTTAATCGTTTATGTTTGTTGCAGGTATACTGACGTGCTGTGTGTTATGACGAAACTACGCTCCGTGCAGGTTGGTCGCTCGTTAGAAAGCTTTAAAACTACGCATTTTAATGTCTCTCATTATAATAACTACGGGATAGTATGTCGAGAAATCAAGTTTTAATCCCAAAAAAGGTCTTAATTAAGCTGGGAAAAGAGGTCGAGAAGAAAAGTCCGAGACACCTCGCGTTTCATTACCGTGATCCCTCGGCCTCATTAAGCAGTCGGTGTTGTATAAAAAGTGACTTTATATAAGAAGTTAATTCGGCATCACACCTGTCGCGGTCGTAACTTCTCCCTTCAGATGGCTATACAATGAAGCTTGGCCCCATCCAACGCCAGTACTATTATTTTACCTTTACTTCATTCGTCTTGGCGGCATCGTCAAAGAAAACATAAAAATATATAAAGTCTTCATTACATTGACGTTTGACAGTTCGATTTTCGAAATAGTCCGCACCGATTGGTGAGATTATTAACGGCTCTGGAACGTCATAAAAAATAAATTCTGTTTTTGTGCGCATGATTCACGAAATGGGTTCGAGTTAATTTGATTATTAGGTACTTTTCACCTGTTGTAAGCGTCGTATATTAGGAAACTAAAATTATGATAGTTTTTGCCTATACATATTTAAAGCTGGCGGTTGAAAAATAATAACCCAATAGATCGTAGTACAATAGACATAAAGTTTTAACGTTCTCCCTGAAACAACCATTTCGAGTGGATTACATCCAACTTGAATGTTGATAAAGGTTAGAACTTTAGGGAAAGCGTCAAATTTTAGCGGTGGTTAAGCCGTAAGGTTTTTAATAGATATTATTATAGTGTTTTTACATCTCAGTTTCAACTTAGTTCAAATTTAACTTGGTTGGAGGCCTTCACTGTGAGATACCTAAATTTAAATATTTTAAACTCTTTCATATTTTGGCAGTAGGTATAGACAATATAATGAGATAATATTATAAATTACCTATAAAACATACCAATGAATTATTTAACGATATTAAGGTATTGATTTTGGCAAAAGCTATAAGGATTTTATTCCATTGCACGGGTCCATCTATAAAACATATTTCTATTTTATTCTGGCTGAAGCAAATAGATCGAATAAAATATGTAGCGAAAATATTACATTCCTCGCCAGAAATTCTATTAAATTGTGTAGGTAAAAGTAGCTAAAGTATGATGGCTGCCCTCGGCTAAGTAAAGCGAAGTGAATATTTTCTGGAATTTTCTACGAAATGTTCCAATTCCATTTCGGTAAGAGACTAATAATATACTTTTTTTCCTCTTTTTACTTCTTACTTCCACCCTTTACTGTTATATACGAAAATGGAATGATGTTGAGTCGACTGTTTGCAAACTTTTTCCAACGCTCGTGAAAATGTAGAAAGACTTTTACTTTATTGAACAATGGGCAGGTAAAATAAAACGTTCGTAGGTAAGGTACTATTGAATTGAATTTTATCAGAAAGAAAAACAAATATTCGTATCCACTTTATTTTAAATCCTACGTAAGTTCAATAAGATAAATATTTCAACATGTGACAAGAATTGTATCCCCACAAATACTTGATAAATAAAGTGATCTTTTAAATCGCTACCGAGTAGGCGTATGTTTATTAGCGAAATGAAATGCGTCGAAGGCCGTCTCCATTCATTCGTTGGTTGAACTAAGGAGTTGCACAGTCGGACGGACAGCGGACGGGTCAATTATTTAGATTGGCGGCGGCGACGCTACGCCCGGGGCGTTACGACTACGTGACGACTGCGTGACGACTATGCCCTGCAGTCTTGCCCTCGCTCCTGTCATGCTATGTTGCTTTGTTTTTATTTGCAGCGCATAATACAAAAGAACGGGGTGGAATTTTCATTAGCAGTCAAAATAAAGCTTGCTGTGATAAGCTAGTACAATTTTGCACTGCAATCTATTTAATCAAACGTAGAAAGTAGGGATGTACCTACCTACTGTATATAAATTATGTATATATATACGAATAAGTACCTACCTATTAAAAATAAAACAAATATGGCTTTTTCACGGAGTTTGTCGCGTCACATTGAACATTTTTAATCCCGACGTTTCGGGTCCTTTCCAGTACCTAACTACCTATGAACAATCGACGAGTCTGCCTGTTTCCATTATATTTAAAACTTAATGTACTGTTATGGTTAAAAGGTTTGGTCTAATAAACTATACAGATTAGGTACTACATAAATAAATATGAAACCCAATTCCCACGAGTACTGTTATTCCGCGCCTTCCTTATACATTTTTATATATAACATGGTTTAAGTTACCGCATACCACTTCAATAGCTGCCTACCTTCGAAATAAATTTCCTTCGACGGGTAGTAGCTTACGTAAAGAAACCACGTATGTGAAGGTAGTGTGGTACAAGCGATGAGAGAATAGATTACTGTACAGATTTACATTATAAAAAACATATAAACTTGGTGGAATAAAAAGTGAAACGGAATTTGTATAAAAAAGGTGAAATTACAAAATAAAATAAGTTTTTATTCGTGTCACTAAATTGACAAACGTAAAAATGTTGTTCGCTTGACAGCAAGCGGCAAATATATCAGTAACTAAAACATGCTGACAATACCATTACCCAGTATTATTGTTCAGTATTTTTAATGGATAACTTACCCTTTTCGCAAATGACTGCTTAGTGGCAGAATATTATTTTAATAATAAAGTTAAATCTTTTGAGTTGAACTTAGCAGCATTGGGGTGAAAAATACCCATATCTTTATAGATTCGACTTATATACACATCCAATCAAGAGTGGAGATTTTAAGCCCGGCCTATTACGGTACAAACCAGTAGGTAGATATAGATTTACAAGACTTTAAGCATGGCTCTTGATTCATGAGATTAATAACAAATTGTTATTAGGTGTTTTACTAAATTCCCTGTAGTTTAGAGTTTTGGCAATAAGCTATACGAATGCATCAATAGCTACTCCTCTATTTAACTTTTTAGAGGTACACGCGCGATAGTATGTGTTATCCATTTACACACAACCTATATAATAGACAAAAGTAGCCAATATTGGACTTTCTTAGAAAAATATACCTCCATAAAATATCCATGTTCCTATTTGCTTCAACATGATGCGTGAATGTGTCAATGAATTTTGTAGTGAGTTAAATGCCGATAACGACTAGGTTTATCTTATGTTTAAGTGTTTGATTACTTTTGCAATACCCCATCATCATCATCATATCAACCGTTAGACGTTCACTGCTGGACATAGGTCATACGTCTGAAAAATCACTCTGTTGAATACATGTTATGATTAACGTGTAACAACTATTATGTTAGCTTAAATTTAGTTCTTTCACTTCACATTAGGTATACACTGGTTTCAAACTACTTAATATGGTTTGAAAAACAGCTAGTATGCAAAATTCATACATACCATAAAGCCTGTCTTTCCTGAATGGTTAGATAAAGTGTAATAATGTAAACACCCACATTTCGAGGTTGGTGTAGATCCCTTATGATACGGGCGAGCTTATTGCCATCAAATAGGCAAGAATCCAAAATCCAAGCTGCTATTGAGAACTTCATAGAAAACCCTAAAAACACTTTTCTCAGCCTGAGAATCCAGCCTAAGACCTCTTGCTGACCACTTGACCAATGAGGTAGTTATCATAATATCGGTGGCAAAAACAATATTTTAAAAGCTATTAATACACAAAATTAGAATACTGATTAGTATCAAGAGTATATACTTACTAATATATAAATCGCTTCCGCTACCTCTACCGTTAAACGCTTATATTTTGCACCAAGCACCCAAGCGTACAAACCGATAGTTGTGAGTCAGCACGCGTTTGCTCGCTGTATATCAATCGCTGTCGACGCTCGCTTTTCAACTGTTGCCGTACATGATATACGTAGCCTCATAACGTAATACAGTTCGGAATATAAAGTTATGCTGTAACCGCTTCGAAGGTTAAAGTACCGGGCCGAGTCATTGAATTTGAGGCCGAATTGAAAATTACAGGTGCCGTAAAGAATTAAAAATAATAATTAACATTGAATAATGTTATTACATTTACGCGTAAATTGAGTACCAAATATTATAAAGGCATTCTCTTGAAGGCTTCGATGATAGTAAAATACCTATGTCTATTAACGGAATATCTCGTTTTTAAAACACTTTAATATTTAATTAAGTAGCTGTGCTTTAATCTCACACAAAATCATAGAATAAAATGTAAAAAAAAATATAGTGATTATTCTGTGTCCCTACACCTACAAGTGAAGGAGACAACGCTATATGAAGTTTGATATGCAAGAAAGAGAATCCTTTCGACCGGCCCTTTACCTCGTCAATCCAGTTCACAAATCAGGGAGGAGGTACACTGTGAGACTGTGGATACAATTTTACTAATAGCGGTTATGATTTTTATATTTAAATCTATCTTTTTGCTAGATACCTACTTTAATTACAATATATGAGTAGTATGACGTGTGTGACAATATGAGGGCGTAACCTAAATGCATATACAGTACCTGTTTGCAGAATCGACAAATCGTACAAGTGGGATTTTTTTTTTAATAAACTTACATTTATCTAAGTAAAGAATAAACATATTAAGAAACATTTAATATAATCAAGTTATAAGCAAATAAAATTCCACCATATCTTAACCTATATCATTTCTGGCTACGATTTTACTGATTTTTAATTCTTAGATAGTGGTTAAGTTCATTTTTCAAGCATTTCACTTAAAATAGATGCAACTCAACAATCGTTAAAACCCGTGACCAAATGACTCAATCTACAGTCTGTGATTGGTTTTACATTTACGAATATCAGTAGCCTTTGTGTGAACACACAAACTAACACCTACATACATAAGCCACCCACGTATCTTATCGCTTATGAAAGAAGATAAAAATAACCAATGATTATTCGACTCTTTATCATTCATATCATGCGTTGGTATGTACCTGAGCTGTATGACAGTTTTAGAATATTAAAATATTTTGATCAAACTGGTCTAGTAGATTTTGAAGCTAATCTACTATGCTACAAAAGAGCATTTTTAATTAAATAGATAGTTAGGTTTAATTATCTTTTTCTCGTTCGTGTGTCTCTATAGCGTAGGTACATTTATATTCTAGTATACAATTTAATGAAAATCGCTGACTTTTGTTTTTATGAAAACTGTTAATGCGTTTAGTATTTGCAGTGAAATAGTTTTATGACAAAAGTTGGGCTTAAACTTGTGCATGTTTTTATAGATAAATGTGGTAAACTTTGCTGTTTATATTTTGTATTAAAATGTATTCTGCGGTTTTTAATTTTACAATTTGCGTCTAATTAAAGAAGTAGTTCTTTTCTATTAGAATATAACTGCAGTTTTGAATTAAAAAAATACCTATACCCATATTTTTTAAATTGATTTCCTTCAAAGAAAGTATGTATATACTTTCTTTGAAGGAAATATCCATAATAATCAGTAATACATATTCAAAGACCAATTGTCAGACTCATAAAGGAGTCAGTCTCCCTTTGTGATCCTTAAAACTCATTTTAGAACAATTTTGGTCGAATTTGCATCGAAACTGCGTTTGGATGGAGTCAATTTGATTATGCAAAATAACCAGTGCGGGCAATTTGCAGTAAGTTTTACATTATTGCAACGTTATGTGAAATGGGACGTGTCTAATGGCTTGAAGCCCGATAATACTTGAACTTACGGCTTCACAATACTGGAAGAACTGCTTGACTGTCTGAAAATATAAAATCAACAAGCAATTTAATGTCCCACTATGGTTCATCACTAGTTGGAGTTAACAGATTTCACATGCCATCGTGTAAATCTATTATTAGACGTTTTTTAACCGTTTGAACATGTGTCAAATATGCAGATAACTTTTATTTCATAGTTCACGAGTCTCTACACTAGGTTATCACAGCTTTAAAAACATCGGATCTCGAATATACCTATATGTAATAATAATATATATTACCACAAGGCGCGGCTAATTTTAAATATAAATAACCAAATACATTAAGTATCGTAGATTCTGTTTTTTTATCGAAAGCCGATTCCGACTTCAATAAAGTTGGGCGTTTAAATATCCATAAAAATAAATGACCGCAATAAATCATTAAGTTAAAGTTACGACTTTATTATTATGTTGTATTCAACTAATTAATTAACTATCCTGTTATCTAAAGGATTATCTAATGATATTAAAATGAAAACGTGGGGTGGTTTGAATGTTTTTGACAAATTGTTGCTTTGGATGTCGGAAATGTTTTAGTTCAATGACTTTAATTTATGATCTTGTGTCTATTCAACATTTACATGTATTTGGTAAATAATTAGCATTTTTTATTTTTGGAAACATGAGCTGTATTGTTTAAAAATGTCGTTTGTAAATAAACAAGCTATTAATATCTTAGTTGCGTCATAACACGACCTACTTATTTACATCGGGTATATATTCAGCTTTATATCTATTAAACATATCTAACTGTTTTAATAGTTACATCTTAATCTAAAGTCCAATAAATGAGATCGTTTGATAAGATAACAAAAGTCTTGAATATATTTTCATCTGTGTACAAGTACATGTATTGCTTTTTGGCTTAAATCAACGACAAAATTATGCAGATGGACCATGGTAGGTACAAATCCTGTAGTAAAGTGGTATTAAATTAACGTTACGGGACATTGACGCTTTTCCGAACCCTCCCCACTTCCTTTTAGCTGTGGGTAATAGGGCCGGCTACCGACGGCTAATTAGAATTAATTAGAAAGAGCCGCTCTATTTTCATGATTGCTTTTTTGTGACATCCCGTTACGTGCTTTTATAGAAAAATCTTTTTTTTTAATTAGAAAGTTTGTTGATGTGGAGTGTACGTACTTACTTATGGAAATTATGGTGGAGAAGTATATCTACATATAATCTTAAACATGCTACAGATAGGTACAGTTAAATAAAAAAATGTTATAACTTCCAATTTAATTCAAATGAATTAAATTGGAAGTTATAACATCTTTTTACTTATTTCTTCGTGTGAGCAAATGCTCACACGAAGAAATAAGTAAAAAAATGAGTATAACATATAAAGACTTTTATGTTATTATATGGGCGAAATACTTTTTTATAGGCATCGGGTGATTGATAATTTTATTATACTTATTACTACTTACTGATACTTAAACACATATTAAGAATATTTTTTTAATAAGGACTACGATATAATCCTGTCGAATAGTTTTTTTTTCGGTATTAAGTTGTTATCGTAACATGTTTAAGAATAAATAACGGGTCACTTGTAGATAAGTATATAAAAATATTCATTCTTTTAAAATAGGTAGTATAATTAATAGATTATTAATATGATTTAATATAAAGGTTTTAAGTAAATTTCCATTTAGTAATTCTTCTGTATTGGAGACTTATTTATAGAGACATATTTGCAGGCATAGAAACGGACGGATTCCTTTTATAACGACCTTTCAATATCTATATTATTCGAATAAGTTTCAAAATTATGTCGTTTCAATTACATCGGTTTTGATTTGTTCATTCAGTTACATTTATTTGGTAAGTGCTAGATTGTGTGTAGGTAATCAAACTATACCGACTTTTAATTATATTATGTAGTATTGAATATACATACATAGAAACGTTGTGTTCAATTATAATCACTTAATTATCAGATAAAATGTTTTATAAATATCGAAATTACAGTATAGGTTACAAAATGAATCAGTGTTTATACACAAATGTGTGATAATAAAGTCTGCCGGGTAGGCCATCAATCCTGGTAGAGCAAGTAAATCCTGTTCTAACTCATATTCGAGTAGGTACTGCAGATAATTCAGTTTAACTGTATCCACCACTTTCTGGCGCGCTAACGTCGATGTGTTTATATCCAACTGGTGTATTTCAGGAACCACCACCTCCTTTACGAGACTGTTATCCTGGTTTTGAGAATTTCTGTCCGACCAACCTGCACGGCCGTAGTAAAACCCCGAGTGCAGTGCATTTTTAAAAGGGAACGCCCCGGTCCGTTGTCCGGGCTTTTCATTATTTTAAATATTCAGTGGTGTGCAGTGTGTCCGAGGTTCAAGTCCCATGTGACGCCAGTGCTTCCACATCGGTGAGTACGCTTTTACCTTAAGTTTATCGCGAACCCTTCCACAGCTTTTAACATTTATCAGTGAAAGCACTTTGTATGCCACGCTCTGGCCTGACGCTCTTCAACACTACCATTAAAATTAATCGTTCCCTAGCAAAATTAAAGTTATGTCCTATAAAAATTTTCATACAACAAGATGGGAGACCCAATAGTCTCATTAGTTCCCATCGCCGCTTTTACGAAACTCGTTACTGAGATAATTTTCGTCCTTGGTCCAGCATTACGCATAACGCGCAGGCCCAGTAAAACGCGGCCTCGATATAGCGTGGCATTAAACACTCCCAGAGGCTCCGCTATATTCGTACAATTATTCCCTGAAGCGAACCCTTTGCTACGTAGCCTACAATTACCTTCCATTCAGCTAGAGGCATTCCGCTCGGCGAAAATAAAATAAAATTGAGGAGGAAAATAAAATAAAATATCGAGAGATTCGTTCAAATTACCGTGTGTATCTGCGTTGCGGAGGCTGCGTGCCCATTACCCGCGTGTGCCTATGTTTTGCAGGTATAATTCGAAGCGCGCGTAAATTTCACGCCGCAATTAAACTGTTGGCACGATGCTCCGGTGAATAAATGCAGTCGAATTTAAAAGCTTTATTATTGAGTCAAAATGCTAAACTCAGAGGTATGCACTGCAAAAATGTTATGCAAGTACATTCGCGTTCAATATCTTAATACCTATATTTAAACTTTACATACTTTGTTCTTTATACTGCGCATGAATATAACGATATTTTAAACGAGATGGGCTTACCCGTCGGTACATCTCAAGTTTTTCTTCATAAGCCTCACAAAACGTTAAATTTATTCCGGCCCGGGAGCGTTGAATTAAGAGCCGCCTTAATCCTTTCGGAGCGAACTCAACCTAATATCATAAAGATGGAACAAGGCAACTTGTACAGAGTAAAGTCAAATATTATCTTTTGAAAAGATTAAGGAGTTATTAAATCCACGTAGGCGTGCGGCAGAACGTCACTGCAGCTATAGGATTGTAATGCTATAATATATCTTGATACATTTACTAAAGCTTTTGATACGAGTGTTATAAGCTTCTGATACTGAATAACTATTCAATATATTAATGTAAATGAATAAAAATCATTTTAAAAAAGTAAGCAGATTTTTTGGTTTTATCTAAGGCTTATGCAGGTACCTAAACCTGCTAAAATATTTAAAGCATAATAATGATTAAACAGTTGTCTGCGTTTATCCTGCTACTTAGGTGTTTATATTTTATCATTATGTTATTCCGCAATATAAGTGAAACGAACAATTTTGTGGATGTAATTTGGAAATCATCCAAGACATTTTTAGTACAAACATACATAATCTACTTAATGTGATTAACAAGGAAATAATATCTTATCATGTCACGTAAACAACGATTTAAATTAGTACAACTTAACAAGTATACCTAACAGGCAGAAATCCGTGGAAGAATTCAACAAAAAAAAAAAGAATTGGTCCGACAAAACGGTCGCAATGCTAAAAAAATGTGGGAGAACAGTCAGCTGTGTGGCGGCCATTTTGAGTTTTGCCGAGGGGCGGCGCGCGGAGCGACCGCTCGCCGCTTGATTTATTTATCTAACGCATGCCGCGGCCGTGCCGCTAATATGGACGCTATAGTAGTTTTGTTATTGACTGTACTACAGAATACAAAACCAAGTCAGGTATTTTATTGAAATGTTAGTACTACCTACTTATGTAAACTTTATGGGAATCTAAATAATGTAAAAACGATTACTTATAACTTACTAATACTATTTGATTTAAAAGTAACTAACTATTCTTTTATTATATTACTAAAGGGAATAGTACTATTAATAATAATACTACTCTTGATATAGGTACCTAACCTATATCAAGAGTAGTATTCATTACGATATGCTGTGCAACTAATGTGTTATAATATGGGTAAAGATGTTATTTAGTTATTGCCTGAATATTTACCAGTTGCCTATTTAGATTATTTTCAGATAGGTACCCAAAGTATACTTACATTACATTTTTTTATTAAAAAACAGGAAGAAAGAAATAGTGTGTTATTATAATGTAAATTATTAACTAATTATATCACAGTTTAATGAAATACAAATATGTATTGGTATCTTTATGTGTAGGTATTTGAATATAAAAAGTTTTGTATTTCTTGTAGGCCACACTCGACGCTGTGGTGGGTCCACTAAATGGTCATATGATATGATAATCAAATTAAACTTATCATCACTATAATTAGCCACATAATTGCCTTAAGTCGACTCAGAAATACGCGTAAATGCTCGCTCCTGGGTATTTTGTCCTGTCTCCGATACTTACTTTGTAAGGAGCAGCTTACAGAGAATAAGATCTCCATATCCATGTCGAAACGACGCACGCGACAATAAAACACATACGATATTAAACTTTGTCAAGCGATAATAAAGTTTATATTTGTAAAATGGAGTTGCGAGTTGATACGTTTAGCAATAAATTGTTTTGGATTGAGTCGCTACATTGTTACATCGAGATTAGTCGAGCTGGGTGCACCGTCCTTTTCTTACACAAAATAAAGATATTGAATTTTGATAAGGCCGTCTCTGTCTGCTAAAATGTCTTTAATATTCTCCGGTATAAAATAGATTTCGTTAAATGTTGGAGATAATGCCAAATTGGGTGTAGAACATGATGACATAAAAGGTTTTGTTTTATTTTATCTATCCTGCAGAGAAAATGGATCTGTTAATTATACCTACAATTAAAACAGTCAAGTCACAGTAAAGAAAGATGAGCAAGTTATCAGAAAAGTTGAAAATGACAGCTGTAATTCTATTGGTAATAATCTGATGATTCAATCGGTATTGAGTTATATATCATAAATTATTACAATACCCATATACATTTATGACACCATCTACAACTAAAATGACGCATATTTCCAAACTACATCCTGAATAAATATAAAGTACCTACATACTAACTCATAGTGTTACGTAGGTGTCAAATACAATAGGTAATGTCTCCCACCCGTACCCTTCACTTAATTGAATTACTTAACCGGCGCGATGTGGTTAAACGTTGTCTCTGACTTTAATACTACCATAAAATAGTATGTTACGGAGCGTGGATATTGCTCAATGGAATATTTTATACATTGGCAATTATCAAAATGACTAATATTTTAATCCAGAATACGTAATTGTTAAATTATACAACAGTACCTATATTTAAAGGTAGGTAACTAACTAAAAATTAAAAATAGCTCAGTTGTGGATAGAATATGCCATTATAAAAGAAGTGATAGAATACCTAACATAAAATATTTTTAGGTCACATATCCAACTCAAATATATTATGTAGAAGTAAAAATAAACTTACGCATAAATAGGTATCTCTATATCTACTTTCTACACATATTTACACAAGATATAACACCTTCTGTCGTTACGAGCTAAAGACATTTTCTTTTATCAGAAGGCAAAATTTCCGAGCACATTGAGGAGGTCCCGGGCGAAGGTATTATCTCACAGTTTCGCAGAACAACGTCACGTTTGCGTAAATACAAAATACACTTTGAATATTTCTTCAGAATTGCTCTGGGATAGAGTATAGTTTACATATTGGAATTGTATTTGTCTTTTTTGTTTATTGCTATTACGTATGATAATTATAGTGAGTTTTAATAGGTATTTATCGTAAACAGTGACATTAAACTAGTGTTTGCAGGAGCGGTTATTAAGCGATTCATGGGTCGGAAATATTTTCAAAAAATTTCTATGAACAAAGTAGTAGGCAATAATTAGGTATTTTGTACCTATTAAACTAAAAAATCTATCATCATCATTATCAGCCAATATTCGTCCAGTCATGGACGTAGGCTTCTCCTAGTGAACGCCACAGCGCTCGATGTTTGGCTCAAAAAAACATTTATAGAAAACCCTAATTTCAGGAGTAGCAAGCCATTCGTCCACTAGGGGAGGCCTACGTCCAGCAGTGGACGAATATGGGGTGATGATGATAATTATGTCATCACTCCATATTCGTCCATGGATTCATATCCATGTATTTTATGTAACTTCTCTCTGTTTATCATTAGGTATTTAAAAAAAACAATACTTACTTAATTAAGTAGATATGCTAGCCTGTAGTCTGACTTTGCGCGTCCCGGTAATTTCACAATTTCACGCTGAGGCGGAGATCTCGTTACCCGGCCGGGATTTGATCCCGGCTCTCCGGCCATCGCTAATGTCCCGGAACGAATCGTTAGCTCACATGTTGAAAATAATTATAAAGTCATCCGCTCAGATCGTATACATTTTCGTGAGAATATTTGGTTCGTTCAACGAAATTGCTTATTTATTGCATCCAAAACTTAATAAATTCCTACCACGACTAAAAACTGTACTGAAATCTGTTCGAAATTTTAGTTTACCTACTATAGATTTTAGAAGAAGTTGAAGAATTGGATATTTTTAAATACGTTTCTTCTTTTTGTTTTGTTGTTTTTTTGGTACTTACCTTCATAATAAGGTGGGTTACTATTTCCTCAGATTAAATAAGTGGATTGTATATTAGCATATGAATAGTAAAGGTAATATCTACGGGTAGTCAGAAATATATTAAATAGGTATACTTACTTATTTTTTTATAAATGGACAAAGATTTTATTTATTCAGTTTTCTAGCATTTGTAGCAACATGGCTGTCATTTGGGCCCCACAATCGACATCAATATTAAACGGCTACTCGCCCAAACCAGTCCGGAATATAAGCTCATTGTCCCTGTTTAAAATTTTAGTCATGACCAAGCTTGGTCGGGTAAACACGGCCAGAGTAAACACCAAAAGGAGCGTGGTGATAATTGTTTTTCTTATCCGTACATTTTCCTCAACATTTTCAGTAAGCGATAATAAAATGATTGTTCGTGTAATTCAGCCAAGAATTCCACAAAACTCTTGTCAGCGAATGGACGATAATCCACCGCTTAGTCGTCCTTTTTACGCAAAAAAACTTTTCCTTTTGAATAACCCCCTATTTTTCCGGCAGCCAACCCCTCTTTATTCATAAGCCGCTGACGTAACTTGGAGATCCCTAAATGAATGGTTGTTCGTTGTTTTACGGGTCTATTCACAATGCTTTAGGTTGGAAACTTTAGAGATTTGCCACAAGAAAAAGTAGACGAGATTTTGCCATGAAATTATATGACGCCTGCCAAATTATTATATTATCTTTGAATGTCTACAGTGTAGTACGGATAAAGATATCTGGCTGCCCTATTTGGATATACATCTCAAAAGCAGAGGCATTTGTATAAAGATTGAAATCATTTTGTAGTCCGCTTCTACTCGATGTCGCAAGCGTCTTATTAACGGCTCATGATTTTAAATTGAATGATTAAATAACTGTAACTTATCAATGTAGGGAGCGTTTCTCGAGTAAATTGTATTTATTTATGAACGCTTGCCTGTGGGTTGGGACAAAGAGAACAAATATCTATGTGAGTACTTATGTCGACGAGCGGCCATTGAGTTGAGTGCATGCCAGGCACAAGTATTTCCAGCATTAATTAATACGTTAGCCTTCTGTATTAAAATACACAGTATACTCGTGGTTCAGACAGTTTAAATACATTGTAACATTTTAATTAGTCGCAAGTTGAAAGTGGGTTGCATTTTGTAGGCAGACATGACTGTGTTGCCGTCAATTGAAATGAACCGGTCTCTGTACTTGATAATTTAATATAAAAACGGATAGTGAAGGTCATAGACGTAATTACCATCTGAGGTATGTCATATGCGCTGCCATATCTACTAGTTAAGCTGGCAGCTTCATTTCTAACTCCCGGATCAAATTATTGTATTTAATATGTACTTACAGATCGAATGAGAGGTATTAGGTACCTTAAACCTAATATCCAAATTAAAAAGCACCTGAAAACGCTGTAAGCGAAATCGATTTAAATTCGCTGGCATAAAAATAGTGTGAACGTAACGTTATATAAAATGAAATTCATCTCGTTTTATGCAGATAGGGGGGTCGTAAGGTTTTGCCTGAGTTGAGAAGAAAAATTTGAATTTAGATGTCGCAGGGAGTCGCGTGGTAACGGGTTTCGAGATCCTTCGCTTTACGACGCTCGGCTAAAATGCTGTTCTCAACTCTGGCTGAAAACTGTACTCAGTTTATTCGAAACGGAGGCGGAGAAGTATCCGAGAGAGCGCGAGCCAAATGGCTACCTCTCGGGACGAATGCTACGGCTGGCCGTTTGTACTGGAATGGTGAAGGCTCCTATTCTGTATTTTGATAGCAATTTGATAGCATTTTTATAACGTTTTTCTTTCTGCGTATTTTTTTAAACAATTTTTTGTGTACACAACGTGTCTATTTTTATATATACATGGGTAGTAGGTAGTATTAATATATTTATTTTAAGTACTGAAATTTTTTTTATGAAAGAAACATCTCAAAAGTAACTCAAACTTGCGTATGTAATATCTTCTACACCACCATATAATTATAAGATCTACGTAACATTTACGATGTATGTATATTATTTCCTTGACTGTTTTCTGTATAGCAAGAGTCAAAGGCATTTTCTATAAAAATACGCAATAGGCTCTATTATCGGGCCCCGGAGGAAGCTTGCTCAAGTCCGTTACATACAAATGCCTTTCATTAACTTGTCGATGTTTCGTCCGAAATGCTACGGGGCTATTGTGTTTTAAGCCATCTCCTCTCTTATTACAGCAAATGTATTCCTCGATTAACAGTAAATATACTTTACGACAACAAATAATATATTAGGCTCTAGCTGCGTAAATACATTTCTTAGTTTATTTTTTTTTAATCAAACTTCATTTTCACAGAACTGGTCGTGTCAGAATGGGATGGAATTGAAGTTGTAAAGAGAATGAGGTCTTTTGACCACAGATGCACGTTCCTTTCCCGCACGATCAAACTTATCCGTTTGGAAGACATTCTGATAAGGTATGATATGAATTCAGATTTGGGCCAACTCTCTTTTATGTTATCCATAATATTTTCTCAACGTTTACGGAATTTTGTTTGCTTTATACTTTATTGATCCATAGCAAAATATGTATATTATGAATATCAAAATATACTGTCTACATAAATCTGACAATGTTATGGGTTACACAATTTTCATCATGTTTACGTTGAAAGCGTCTCCCACGCGACGAAATAAGCTATTACCGGATCGAGTAAAAGTAATATTTTGTCATTTCCTATCGGCCAATAAAGAAACAGGAAAGCAATACTCGCGTCTTGTAAACTGACAGAAAACGAAAACTCACGCTGAGTGAACTCAAAATGTTTATAAATATAAAATGAAGCGAGTAGAAATCCAATCTAAAGAGGAACCTCATCAATATTCCGCTGCCTTGTTATTTTCCTTGGGGCTTTAAAACAAAACAAAAGAGGTTTGTTATTTAACTCGTTTCCGATGAAGGGAATTTCCTTTCGGAGCTAAGGAATAGGCTGTCTATTCCTTAGCTCCGAAAGGAAATTCCCTCATCTATCTCTTGTGAAGAAGGTGTAATAAAACTAACGATATCGATTCCGCGCGTACGTAAGTATTTAAACAAAACGAATAAAAGGAATGAGATTTTCTTGGTTTTATGAGTAGGTGTGTGATTTATAAAGGAAAATAACTTAGGTAAAGTTGCTTATAGGATATAAAAAAAGAAAACAATACTGATTCTTGCACACTTACGCGATATTCTAAATAATCAAATAGATATAAATACAATACTCCTTCTAAAAAGCCATAACCATAATATGGTCACATCGATACCATGGGATCTGCATGTACCAATTTGTTTCTTATTCTAAACGATTTTCGAAATGATATATGTTATTCCATTTTGATTTTTTTCCAAAAATAGAAAGTATAAATACATTATTACTGTTGTTGCGGAGAAGGGTAACCATACCGAGAATAACAATGGGTAAATTTATGTAAATTAAAATCATTTCTACGTAACTTAAAGGAAATGAGTACGATGTAACATTCAATTTGATCGTCGAACGTCTGCAAGATGCCTCTTTGAAATACACCTCATATGTTGTACGAATATTTATATAAAAAAAGTAAATAAGCACTACCAAATGTCCTGGCAAAGTCAGCTTGCGTTTAATACTACTAAATAACGATTAAATACGCTTCAAACATTTAACCGTTTAAAAATCCGAATCAGAATTTAAATTAAACAATGTAACAATTAAATTTCCTTCACTCAGTGTTGTAGATATCACCGTTCCATTAGTCACAATTTCAATATTAGCTGGTACTTTTTACTGTTCATACTTTATTATTACGCAACCAGCTATCGACCTGTCTTTCGTGTATACATAGAGATGTATCGCCGTCTTTTATTTATACTCTTTCATCTTAGCAATATCTACAAACTCGGTAAGTTTCTTTATTATTATGCCAGGCTTTATATCTTTATTGTTTGGAACAAAACATGGAGCGCAACTTGTTTGTTTGGCTTCTTATATTTTGCCAAAGATATATTCTTAAGAAAGTATTGTTACAGTCAGTTAATATAATAAGATATATTTTGATAAAACTACTATTGAGGTTCACATTAGTAATACTTCGAAGAATACTAATACATATAATGCAGGTTGGTAAGTGATTAAAGGTACCTAATTATTACATTAAATCAGGTAAAAAAATCTTATAAAAATATACCAATATTCTTAGTTTCCTATACTCCATGTCCATCATTGTTTTATCGATATTATATGGAACAAATTCTCGAAGTTTGAGACCAATATCTTGCCGCTACCGACAAACACGACTATAATTCTTTTTCTGCTTCTAGGAAAAACACACTTCGCTGAATTGCTCACACAAATATAACTATTTATGTATATGCACGCGTAAGGTTATAAAGTTATAAGTGTGACGAAAGTATTACAGTTTGTTGGCAATTACTACATGTGGTTTCAAGTCGCAGACCTACCTTTGCTACTAAGCGCTACCAATGAAAAACCTTAAATGAAAGAGTCAATTATTAACTCCGACGTTTGTGAAATAAACAGACGTTCAAACAACTCCCTACAACATTGATCAGTGCGGCAGGGTAGCGAAACCTTTTTCTGATATTATTTTGCCTTATTTATTTTGTTAGTTCTTTACTGCATACCGATATTTCGTGCGGGTAGGCAAGCTCAGAAAACAGGCAATATATTTTCTACGAAGGATATAAGGGAAGGGTTCTCATTCCTTACGTATGTATAAAGGGTACCTAAATACATTCCGCCTTCTTTTACTTTATTCTGCTTGTGTCGAAAGTGGAAAAACCTCGCAAAACTTTCATTGCTAGCCAAGTTTACCTACACGTGTGTGACACATCACCGAAATATCTGCCAATTTCATTTCTCCGCTCACCTCCCCGGAGCGTAGTAAACACCACCCCTCCCCCCACCACTTACAGAACTCTCCCCCCTCCCGTGTGTTTGTCCAACTGATATTCTTGGAGATACACAACCGGTCTTTAAAGACCTCCCCCGCATCTCTACATTCGTGCTGCTAACCATTGAAGAGACGGAAGTGTATTCAGTTTCGGAGCTCTCAGCTAAATGGTCTAGAATTTAAACTTGGGCACTTTGTGCACTAGCTTTTGAACAAACATGATTATACGTCTAGAAACTTCTAAAGAATAGATGAAAGTAGATAGGTACTAGTAACAAATGTTTTGTTTAAATCACAATAAAGAGATTGGATGCCCCAGCGCTGTAATAGGAGAATGTTTGCGAATTTTCATAAGAGCGTGGAAAATAAAACGAGATACATTGTCTGGTGTTTATTTGATATATTCTCATTTAAATATATATATGTCTATGTTAGCAAACCATGAATAGTTTGACTTTTGAAATTGATATTTTCAATGCAACTATAATATTTTTTTCATAAAAAACCAACCAGAATTGTCAATGAACTTTCCTTGTTAATGTTCACATCATCAATACCTACAATGCGAATTGAATACCAAATAGAAATCAGCCAAATGAACATATCACATTCTGACGTTACAGAACAAATACTCAAGTGACACGAAATAGCGTATCCAAACAATCGGGACACGAGTTCAATCGGCCCTTATTGGCTACAAGTGCTCGACAGTCAGAGTGTTTGCAGGCTCTCATTAACTTTGTTTGTGTGTACTAATTTACGACGTGTTTGCTGGAGGACCCCACTAATTGACCGATGACGGATCTAGGTACTGATGTCGATTATGCCGGGGACTATTCTCATGTAAGCGATATATTATCACCCGTTTTATGTCTTTTAGGACGATAATGAGCTATGGAAATTAGAATCAGTTTTAATTTTTTAGGTGTTCAATAAATACTAAACAGTTTTTCGCTATATACCTAAGGAGGTTGATATAATTCTAACTTACGAGATTACATTAACATAATCCTACATTTTGGTACATCGGTTCAAGTTTTACTCCAACGCTAAAAGGGTAAAAGCAATCAAATTAGAAAGCGAATTTATCGCTTATGTTTTTTACTTATTTTCGATGTAGCGGTTAGTTCTTATATGCCTAAGAGGCATTAATTCCATTACTTGACAACTGACTACTTTGAAGGATGATTTGCATATGGGTGGAGCGATGGATGCTAATCGCAGGTTGGTCCTCATTAGTGGACTAACTCGAAAAGTGGGCGTTGGACTTATATCAGGGCATGTTGCATAAAGCAGGCCAATAAAATATCCAATTATAAATCGATACTTTACAGCTTAACCGCCCTAATACTTCCTTTAAAGTTTCGATAAAATATCGATCGATCATTACTTTTATGCAAATTGTATATAAAAATTGGTTGGTAGAAAAGCCAGGAAATTTTATACAACGGAAAGATTTCAAGCTCCCGTGGGGGCCACCCACATCGGTGCCTCGAACTTCCGGAGACATAATATTCATTACTGAACTCCAAAGATATGATAATCTTAATATTAGGTAATTTAAGAAAATTATGATCATGGAACAGTTTTACAGTTGTCGACATGATGTTTGAGAATCGGGTGCTATAAAAACTGGGATTTACGTGATTGCGTACCAAATATGGGAAAAAATAGCTCTATTACAAATCTAGATAAGGCAAGTTTAATGGAAGCGATCTATAAAGTTATTAAAGATAATCTTTTTAAAATTGCTCACTAACAAGGTACCATTTTTTAAATGTCGTAGGTGTATCTCGTCGAGCTATTAAATATATTTCATACATTTATAAATATGCCAAGTATTACAAAACTTCCCAGAATATTATAAGGATATAATAAACCACGAATAAGGTACGTATACTATCCAGTTTCAAGAATATTGTTTGGCACAAAACTCGACTAGGAAATGCTCTCATTTTGAGAATAGTGCCTGTTTATGCTAGAGTCTTCAAAACAGAAAATACTTGCCATCCACCCCTCTTACAGTGCGGTTGTTAAAGGGGAAAAGGGGATAAAATGTTTATGGAAATATTTATTCAAAAACATGTATTAATATTTTAATAAAATATACATTCAAGTTACGAGTTTTCATGTAAATTAACGTTATTTGTTATTGTAATTATTTCGCACTTAATTTGTATCATAGGGCTTCATAAACCTTTTATTAAGGCTCGCTATGGCCTACAAACATTACTTCTCGTACTACGACAGCGTGTTGTTTTTTTTATATCTTATTGTTTGTTACATGAAAGAGTCTCGACTTTATTAAAAGGAGGTATATAACTAGCTATTGTTTCATTAGTAGATGTCTATCTATTGACTGCATTGTTGAGTCCAAGATTTTAGACAAAATACAATTAAGATATTTCTATGCTAACTTAGCTTCAGCAAGAATGTAGTGAGTAAGCACTT
The DNA here is from genome assembly GCA_905163465.1 of Craniophora ligustri. Taxonomy (NCBI): domain Eukaryota; kingdom Metazoa; phylum Arthropoda; class Insecta; order Lepidoptera; family Noctuidae; genus Craniophora; species Craniophora ligustri. The sequence goes on along the minus strand of LR990965.1, from coordinate 6,164,399 downwards.
ATCTAATCACTCTGTCTAGACATCTTGCAATCCGGCTAATTTGACACGAGACTTAAGAGTCTGTTTGTATTTTGTACTTAAGTAAAATCTTAATAGTTATAAAAGCGAATTATATTGTAAATATTAAAGACTTGCCAGTACGATATATGTATAAATACCTATATAGAGATTGACTACTTATATAAAGATTGGATTGTCGGATTAATACAACTATCACTACTGTATGTATATAAACATAGGTAACAAATGTACCAATAATGTATCGATTTTAATACAGTAACGATTGCGTCGTAGCTGTCATTCGCATACAGCCGCATTCCTTCTAAATAGGTATCTCCCAGAATACATACCTATCTCTCACCAACCAACCAGCTAGATAGAGATATAAATAGATAACGTCTCTCACAGTTATGTTAATGCAGCTTACGTAACGTAATATTCCCGTGAATGATGTAGGAGAGGGTAATGAGATGCGACACAAAATTCTTAGGCCGTCATTAGTCGATCGGGTCGGGCGGCCCATCCGGCTTACGGCCCGTGTAATGGTCTTGGATAGACCGATCCGGGGTAACGACGGGCCGGCCAATATGTGAGAGAGGTAGATAGAGTACCCCGCGCGCTTGCCTGTTACGTAATGACGTGGTTTTTATTTTGTTTACCTACTACGCATTACATTTGTGTTTTAGAAGGTTTTCTGTGAGTCAAACAAAACTAAAATATTTCGTAACTTAGATCTAAATGAGTATATTATACATATAATCTATAGGTATAAATTTATAATTTATAACTGTCGTTTTAAACAACAGTTTGTAGCTGGAAACTGTCGGCTTGAACATGATATGGGTTAAAATAACAGATGGAACCAATTAAAAGCTGTTTTCAGGCAATTATGAAGGATAAGATTACATGTTTGCAAGATATAAAGCTATAAAGCTACGTGGTGTGGATTCCATGTTACAAATTGCATGGGTGAAACACATGATTGTTCTTAATGGTTATATTATGTATGTCTATTGATAAAGTCTATTTAAAAAATAGAATATTGTCACTATTATTTAACATAGGCTAAATATAAACCAGTTAATGATACCTACCTATATGTTTGATTCTTGTTCCACACCTATTGTGTAGGTGAACCTTCCTATAAACAAATATAACCTTAAGTATTTATTATCTAATTAATGGCAATAGGCTCGCCCCCTATTACATGGGACCAAAAACATACTGGTGAAACGTGGAGTACATTAGTACACATAGTGATGGTATGTTATGTTATGTTCTCTAGTCAAAATTACAGAACGTAACGCAACATAGATATACCTATGTTGCGTTACGTTCTGTAATTTTTGTAGGAAGCATTGTACGTACATTTCACAAATACATGACGCCAATATTTTGACATTTTGTACCCACGCCTCTGCGTAAGTGTGCGCATATCCAGTGTTACACCTCACTCCGTCATATGACCCCATTATCCCACCCTCATCAATCCCCCAACCACAAACATCGACCTTACCATGTAAGGGCCAAAGTTTAAATTGGATTGTACCACCCCAACTAATGTACCAATGTAAGCAACATCACCCGAACACGAATCAGATAATAACTTACGTATTTTGTAAGTTGATTTCGGGCAAATTGTCGAGAGACATGGAGATTATCGGGTTTCAAAGCTGATCGGTGAATAATATTGGTTTTGAATACTGATGTAAATGTAATGTAGCTTCCCACACTGCTTGGATATGAGAAAAATGTAAATATTGTGACAGGAGCAATACCAAATAGTTTTTATGTAGGTATTATAAATGTTGTACCTATAGTTATCATTTTTATATTTGGAAAAATTACAGAGAAAATATTTCAATAGTTTTTGCAACTCTCGAAAAACATATTCTGAGTTTTAATACAGAAATAGTTTAGCATAGTTTAAGTGATGTACCCGTCATGTAAAAATAATATTTCTTAGCTACCTATTTATAAAATAAATTAAATTTGAAACTAAGCACTTTAAAGTTATTATTTGGGGTAAAAAACTTACGTTATACCATATACAATTTCGTTAATTAGTTAGTTACATTACACAAGTACAACATTAAACATTAAGAGTTACTACTATTAAAGTAGTTTTGTTTACAATTGTTTTTGTACATTTATAGCAGGGCATAAGTGGCAGCTCTTTGGAGTGTAATTTCAGGAGCCATTTTATGTAATTGACGCGGCTAAAGTACAGTGGTATTAGCCTTCATAATTCCGTCTAAGTTATCTTAAACATTTGATTGTGTGAGATAAGGTTTTATTACAACAGACCTCTTTATTTTTTTGTATAATTATATGGCAAGAAAAAATATGAAGTCCTTTATAAAAGCTTTGTTTTTCATGGCAAACTTTGTAATACATGAGAATAATTTAGCAAATTATACTTATGATGTGTATTTTTTTTGGTAAATAATGTAAAAAGATTACACAATAGCTCACGTACTTGTTTTCAAAGATGTTTACAATAATAATGGACATCATTTTGGATTAAAAAACTGTAGGTGCATAAAAAACGGTCACACAATTACAGTGATATCTGTAATATTTTAGTTTCTCATCTATAGATACATTCTATTTAGATAAACCATCTTATTAAAATGTAAATGATTAAAGTAAGAGCCACCCGTTATTTGATAGAATCATCTAACACCTGCCTTAAGATAACTTTCATATGTAGGTACTTTGTTTTAACGATTATTGACCGTAATATCGATTCATCAGATTCAATGATAAGGAAAGTTGAATAAACTGTTGTTATCCCTATACAGGATATTACTTATGCATCCATAGGCGACGTTACGCCGGAAACATAATTATCATACGCTATGTGTCATCAACACGTATTTCAATTCAGGGATTCGATTCTCGATACCTAAGAAATCACGTTGATATAATTATGATATAATATGTTCCTTCGTTTATATCGATTACATATTATTTGATATAAATATCTCTTGATATCAAAATAAATCTGGTAAATAGATTAGAAGCTAAAAGGTATCAATTAATAAACCCACTATTTATAACGATAAATATATAATTACATTCGCAGATTATTACTCAACGCCATTATATTTTGTGCTAAGCTACGAAGATTTTGATACGGATACCAAATGGTGAAATGACATTACATAGATAGTATTTATTTTTGGCATATTTTTTATTTTGTGGCAATACATAGCTACATAGTATTCAAAGCCAGGCCCATTGCCACAAAATACAGGTTTAAAACCTTTTTATATGATCCTATTACTTCATATAAATAGTATCATTATTAGGTGTGTGATATAATATTAATCTATATGACTTATTGAGCTGAGCATATGTAATTTTATTTCTAATCGATATTTTGTCACTTTAGTTATATTATGACATTAAACTGACATTACATCGAATCTGATATAAAGTCATCTCCACTCAAAACAGGTGTCAGTTTCTAAAAGCAAATATATTATGTTTTGTCTTGTTAACCATTAATATTTTGACTATATATTATATAACACATTTGTCAACTTAAATTAAAGTGAAACGGACTTATATATCATTTTGATTTTATGTCTGGTTCATTCCTTGTATTAAGACTAAACTATTATTTATTGGCTTTCTATTAATTAATGTGTTTCGATGGTCCTAGTTTAATTGGTGTTCATAACACACTATTATATAGACATATTCTTTTTGCATCCAGACGTTTAAAGAGGATTTCAATTGGTGTATGTGCCAACTACTTTATAATAAACAAGCGGCCCGACCCAGCTTCGCACGGGTAGGTATAAATATTTAAAAATATATTAACTTCAGTTGATGTTCTCATACGTTTCCCTCATTATTTCTAAAATAAAATATAGCCTATGTTCAACACAGATAGCGTTGCATTCTAAATATTATATAACAGAATTAATAAAATCGGTCCAGTAGTTTGGTAGCCTATTCAATTCAAACAAACAATCATAATTTTCCTCTTTATAATATTAGTATAGACATACAAAAAAACCGAGACCCTTTCTAAAAAAGAAACTGAAATAATTCATAAAAATAAACATTTAAAGACCTGATAAGCAGAGTGGTTAAGGTTCACTGTAGTAAGGTTTCAGGCTTGGATTATAAAATAAATGCGATCGCCTTACTCCTTTTTGTCTGTATAAAATATCATGGCATTCTTAAATTCATTTTATACTTTTTTTTACTTTTGCTTTTATTGAGTTTGGTTGTTTTACTACTTATATTGTAAGTTGTGCGTCTTCTCCTTTACAGTAAACTTAGTAGGTATACACTTAACTCATGTGATGGACCCTAGTGATTTGCAACACAAGTTTTGCTCGTGCAAACACCAGTCTCTCGCAAACTATACATATAAATTTTAAAGATGTCTGTCATAAATAATGATATTTTTGTTTGTGAAACAAAAATTAATGAAACTGAATAGAATCGGTGTTTGTGTATTGAGCATAGATATGATTAATCTCGAATTCATCACATAGCCATCCTGAATCATGGTGAAAAGTCAGTGACAGATATGAATTATTTTCAAAATTAAATTTATCCAGGCAGAACTTTGCAAAGCACGCAAGTGAGACATATTGTTTACCGACGTAGTGAAGCATAGCGTACACTAAATATGTTAACAGTTATATCCTTCGCCGTCACTCAGCACGGGTCATGGCCGCTTAAAGCCCTTGAAAGCGATTAGGTTGGGGTTTTATTGCACAAGTAAAGCGGTGAAAGTTACTGACACGTACATTTAACGTAAACATTGGTCTCACAATCAAATAAAGTCATGTATTTAAAACTTTGTATACACAAACTTCGAATTATTATTGGACAAAGTTGTTTGATTATCTGAATGTAATGAAGCGGATGGTTATCTAGACATCTTATCTTAAATGTTTATTACTGCAACTATGACATGACTTTGATGAAGAAATGTACCTAATATATACATAAAACCAAGATTATATATTTCACGCTGCATATATAAATACTCTTGATATATGTACCATAATATACACATTTAAGTGTTAAGTAGACGGCATTTTAAGATGACCTAGATAGAGGCCGACAGTTGGTAATAAAGTAAATGTTTTAAGCCAATTTCCTACGTTTTTCAGGACGACGTGGCATTTTAATGCGTCTATTTCTGGAGCTTTTTCCAACAGGTTATGTATCGTTTAAACGTCACCTCCGTCCATTAGTGTCAATTTACACATGATTTTATGTCGTGAAAACTACATTCGGCTGCTGGAGTAAATTTCAAATGAATACCTATAAAAAATACTTCGAGGCACTTAATTGAACAAGATTATACTTACGCCGTGCTTATAATATTTAAAGTTATAAAACTAAAAATAGGAACAGTACCAAGAGGTCTCATTCGATAAAAGCACCTATATCTAATATTTTACGTAACCACGCTTATTGCACAAACTCCTACAGAGGTTGAAAATCACAATGGTATCGTAAGCTTTGTATTTCTAATGTTTTCATGACTATTTGTATTAGTTTTAATAGATTATTGTTATCAAATCTCTTAAGATTGTTGATGCATAATATGATTGATGATACCTAAATATAAATCGTTTGAAGTCGTACGAATTTTAAAGCGTTATTATTCTCAAGACAAGACGTATCAATCGAAATCCCTCGCTAAAGCCTATCAGTGTGGTTAACCCTAAAATTAAATCTCCAATCGGTACTACGCTCGAGCGGGCTCGTAAATCGTAACGAGTTCATGATTTATGTGTTCAGACAACAACGCATACATATATTTAGAATGTTACAAAAAACATAGAGGCGACGGCGCCCGAGTGGATCGCGTTCCGACTTGCGACCAATTGTAACAAACCTCCGGAGCTATGCCAGAATCCCCTATTATTTTATTTTTTTAAATTAAAGGTACGAATTATTTCTAGAGTTAATTCTAAAATTCGATTTGAGAATCTTCTTACTAAAAACCATCTTATATACTACTTTATACTATACTCAATAGTACGTACCTACTTATATAACACAATTTAAATATTTTTCCTTACTAAAAGCACTAGTTTCTGAAAAATCATTAAAATAAAGTCCTAAAAATATTGAAAAATAGTCCAAATCTTTTTAAAACGAGAGTGAATTTTATTAGGTAAAGACAAAAGCTTACTTTAGTGCCTGCATATTTATTGTAAAATTTTCTAAGAGCCTAGAGAAAATTCTACTACCTTATTATATAATTCACCCCTTATATACCATAGCACATACATGGGGACGCGTTATAAGACATTTCAGTTTCAATATTCCCTTTTTTTCCGCGCACAATTACTAGCTTTATAGCCAATTATTTTAGAAAATATTGTCCCCCAATCACTGCGAATACTCCCTTATAAATAAGTACCTATAAGTAATAAATGCCTAATTGTATTATATTACGAGGTTATTTTTTATATTACCACATTGTTTTGTACAATTGTAACTACGGTCTTCTATGGTAAGTAATCAACTCAGAAACGAATTTAGGTACAATAAGCGCTACTAGTAAAAAATAAAACACATAGGTACCTATATCAAATAGTGGTGATTTTTAAGTAGAATTTGAATATTGAATATTCAGTGCATTTTTATTGATATCTGAGACAGCAATATGAATGAAAATAATATAACCCTTGATGGTTGATAAACAGTTCTTTTCAAGGGTCTCTACCTCGGGAATGAGAATGGAAATCATGGGTAGTTACTTTACTTTCTTCATCATTACCATTAGCTTTTATTCGCCTATACATAAATTTTTCAAATTCAAATTCAAATTCAAATATTTTTATTTCAAGTAGACCAATATTACAGGTTCTTTCGAAATGTCAACACTAGTTGCACGGTTCCAAAAAGTAGGTCTTATGGAGAAGAACCGGCAAGAAACTCCATAGCTATAGATATATAGAAAATACCAAAGTTGTTAATTTTTTTGCACCCATGTCCCTTTTCTCCTTGCAGACTCTCTGTTTACTAAACCAGTACCTAACTCAAGGTTTAAAAATACACTTATTTTGTTGATTATGATTTTTATTTGCTAATATATAAGGTTAGGTTATGTAAGTAATCAAATATCGTTGGTAAATGTATCTTAACAACTCTTGTGCCTCGAGGTTGGTCGAAAGCATAGTGTGTTTTCATCTGAAGGTAGGTATATGTATTACTTATATACCTACCTACCTATTAAACGTTCGGATTTTCCCAGCGCAGTCTATTAGATACCGTGCATCCTCTTGCTCATGTATTAAGGAACATCTTTTCGATCTTAATGATTAAAATCTTACAACTTCGAACGTTTGAGGGAAAAGAGAACCACAATATCCTACACATCTTGTTATTTTATTGTATTTCAATATGCAACTGACACTTGGCACAAGCTGCAATTCTTTCTAAAAACGTTGCCTACGTGCCTTTAGAGATTTTGTTTTGCATTTTACGGTCACAGTGTAACCAAATGCACGTTGCGCATAACATTATCTCCAACAATACATTACAAAGAAAAACTGTAACAAAACTTTGTCTCGTCTTAAAAAAACGGTATTGTCCAGCGAAACGAAATCTATAACCCTTTTTTGCATATAATTGCGCAACTTAACGACTTCCTAGGCTCATTCCCAAATGACAATAAACGAAACTAGAGCAAAAAGTTCCTGAAAAAACTGCTCTCAATAACGGTCTTGAAACTTCATACCTAGAAAGGGTTTAAATATTGCGGTTAACTGTTAAACAATCGGTACAGTTATTGTGGAAGGTTTATGGGTTGTAAATCATTTGGGGAAAAAAGCCGGTGGATGACGTCATACGCCGTAAATATTTAACGGCGTGGTCGATCAGCTGAGATGTGAGGTGGGCACGGTAACAGCCGCTGTGACCATGCACGAGCTGGACTGTATTTTCCTATAGCCCTGTAATATATTTAAGTAGCTTCAGTATTCGGGCGTAGGAGTATTGTTTTCGTAAAGGCCGATTATATTTATATCCGTTATGAAAACAAAAAAAAAGATGCAAGACCAAGCTAAATACGTTACAGATAAGCAAATGGTTACGCCACAAAGGTACATAACATCTAACAAATAGTAAGAAAATTAAATAAACTGGCGAAGAAAAAACCTATCACGGGTGTGTACCTACGATATGGAACAATGCTTTATTCCATTAATTAATTTTTAAAAGGTTATATGGTACCTATGTTTAAAGAAATGCCACCCATGCATTTTAGGTATGAAAGCTGACTGACCGACTGACTGACTATCAACGCAGGGCCTAAACTATAATGGTTAGAAACTTGAAATTTTGCACAGGGGTTTTTTTCATAACGTAGTGGAACACTAAGAAAGGATTTTTGAAAATTCACCCCCTGAGAGTGTATAACGGGGGTGCAAAATTAGTATTACATTTTTTTCGTCAAATTGCACGCGGAAAAATTGGCGGGAATCAGCTTGTAGTTTATAAAGATATAGTATGTGTCTAAATTGTTTTGGCTGGTATTTTATCGTAGCTACATATGCATACCAACTTATATGAATATATTACTTCACTTCGATATCAACGACAGACCGCCCAGGCAGCGACCTTCGCCGGTCACACCCTTCACGTTCAGGAGTTTTGGTACGAAAATTGTGCCCGAGGGAACTAAATTGGGAGAATATATGCAGCTTACGATGCGAAGAAGTGTTGCGTGTGAACGCAAATCAAATCAAATCAATCAAATCAAATCAAATCAAATCATTTATTTCAATTAGACCAATACAGGTACTTTTGAATTGTCGAATTAAATTGAATTTAGTTGCACGGTTCCAAAAGGTAGGTCTTATGGAGAAGAACCGGAGTTTTGGTACGAAAATTGTGCCCGAGGGAACTAAATTGGGAGAATATATGCAGCTTACGATGCGAAGAAGTGTTGCGTGTGAACGCTATTATATGGGTATGTGTGCGTATGTGTAAAACAATAATTAAATAAATATATTGTTTATTAAACACTGGTTGTAGAGTTCAACATTGGTTGTAGGGTTTGCATGAGTGAGTTAATTTGTCAGCTAATTGTTAGCTTGTACATATCTTTGTCTGGCAAAAGGCATTAAATAAAAGCAGGTAGATAAATAGACGTGTAATGCGTTTGGAAGTATGAATATCATAAGCTTCTTTTGCGTATAGGTAGGTATGTTATAGAAAAATATATACCCAAGGGTAGGTGTCATCGTGAAAATAGTAATGTTAAATATTTTTTATTTGGTAAGGTTGTTACTTAGGTATAACTCGCAGGTAATATATTTACTTACTTTGTATTGACTTCTAACATTATCTACTTTGCTCATTTAAATAGGTATCTGTATAGTTTCTTGGATAAAACTTGTATTTTATTTTCAATAGTTCTTGTATATTTGGGATTTTTTTTTAATTATTGCTCTAGTATATAGTTCAGTTTTTTTTTACATGAGTTTTCTAAGCCCGAATTATGTTGAATATAGAAGCAGTAATAGTCTTATCATTTATTGTATGAAGTAGGTACCTAGTAGTTTAACCAAAACATATGTAACGAAAATCTGTTTGAAATGTTTGTAAAAGTAAATTTCTGTACAAGTCCTAATCTCCACACGCCATATACCTAGCACAATAACAATTCCAAAGCGCAAATCCGCGATAACGAAATGGAGCAACTCTCCGTTGTTGATAACGAAACCGACTTACTACGCATATTAAACTTGATAAACACTCACGATAAAAACCTCCCATTGTTGTCGAGAATAGCTAATCAAAAGATCTCGATTGAAAAATCATTCGAGAACACTATCAAGATTTAAATCGATCACAAGAAATTGGAAATTAGACAGTTGTAATAGAATTTTCTTGTACCTACCTATATAAAACGATTTATTTTTTACTGTTTCTTTGTTTGTAATGATGTTGTTGTTATATAAATACCCATTCAAGGATTATCCTCAGATATTCTCTGTCAGTTGGTACCCACATGCATTTTTATTTAAATATATTTATCATCTATTCATATCGATACATAGATACGTACGTTTAATTAAGAGGTTAAAATTTAATAAATTTTGAAACATAACATTTATCCAATAACGTTGTTCGTTTGAAGTTATGTTAATGAAATAATATGTGCCTATATGTCTAAGTAAATATTGCGTCTATTAATGTAAATTCTTGAATATTTTAATTCTTATTGCGTATGCGCTTGTTGGTAGTTACTTCAGTTGATATATTTTTTGTACCGCTTATTCTGTCTTTCATAATGTGTCGTAATTAGAAAACCTCAAAAATAAGTAATTTAACTAATTATTTGACCTAGGAAATTTATGACAGATTTTTATGTTGCCAACGTGTTCGTAGCTAGCTGTTTCAGGCGACCGCTCTCATAACCCAGTGAACGAAGTGCAAATCTGTTCAACACATCGCCATTAAAATCTGCCTATAAAACCTATTATGACTCCTTTTATCGGTAATGCTTCAATAAAAGTCGCAAGTGTAACCGACCCGTATAAATTGGCAAACTAAACAATGGCCAATGCAGTTTCGCTCCACATTTCTACGCGGTTGGTTTTTTTGCGTCGTGTAAAAAAAATAGCCGCAATTTATCACAGTTATGAGAAAACCACGCGTTGGCCAACACGTCTTTACGGTTTTAATTAAACAACTACAGTGCCCCCGTGTGCCTAAATTTGTTGCCACTACCCACACGCATGCACGTGCCCGGCCCGAATATTGTCCAGACGTGTTTACTGAAACGTGTGAAAACCACGCCAACATACACCGCCAGCAATATTTTTGGTGAGTGCTCAAATGTATACCAGGTATCATATCGCGCGTAGGTGCTCACGTTACACCCAATGCCATCTATCTAGCCAATAGATAACAACTATGGGACACGGCCGACAATGGTACAACCTTCTGTACATAGGACGTAACGCAAACACATAAAAACTTTACCACACGCACAAAAGTGAACTCGTTTATTGCGTGAGTGTGCGTGGAAGCTTTCACGCACACTAACGGCCCTTTGAGTCGTAAAAACAGCAATTGAAAAGCTTCAGCCGTTCGCCGCACGGTGGCGCTGACTCGGTGGTTCGTATCTCGACCGACAGGCGCCAACTTTACGCATTCGGCGCTGCTGTGCCACCAAAGTTTTAAATTAGTTTTCTTATTAAACGGGACTCCTTTTGTTTGCTTGCACTTATTAGACTTAGTCAAGGAGAAAATAGATAAAGTCGGGTACTGATAATAATACTGATTAGTATTTTAACAAACGGTAGCTGTATGTAAAATGTTGAGTCTGTATTTTTACTTTACGGAACAAAATAAAAGAAAACTTTTGATGATGGAATATTGATAGATTTATTGATTTTCTAATCAAATATTAGTAAAACTTAAATATCGAATTATTGTTAATCGTTAATAAAAAAATGTTTCTTACTTAAGTTAGTGTCTTGTTAGACATAAATAAGCTCATGTCTTCTTATAGGATATATAGACTCAATTAGACTGTAATAGTTTCTATAATTTACATTGTCATCAACATCGTCGTTAGCCCAGATTTGTCTAACAGAGACTCATACCTCTCCTAATGATCACCACTTACGGACACCTATAACAAATCTGAACTAATAAACTAATATTATAAAGCTGAAGAGTTTGTTTGTTTGTTTGAACGTGCTAATCTCAGGAACCACTGGTTGAAATTGAATAATTGTTTTTGTTTATTTTTATTCTTTAATAATTATTTTTTGTGCATAAATGAAGTTTATATTAAACAATAAATGTCTCAATATAAAACCGATAGTCTTTTGTAGTCCAGTCTCATCATTATTACAAGAGCTATTAGAAAGAGAATAAAAATTATACAGAATTTCGTTGTAAATCAAACCCATACACATTGTAAAAAATAATATTGCTTAGAAACTGTGCGTTTTGTACTGGTTATCAGTAAAACTTGAAGCAGACAATTGGCATGGCTAATCACGTAATGCGTAACGTAGATACGTGAGGCAAAATGTACGAGAACGTAGTCGAAACTACCTATACTTTGTGTTATGTTGTGCTATAAAATGGAAAAAAATAATCGAGTTATTTTATTTGAAAGGTTTTATTCTATAGGATTTAATACATTCGCGAGTGTTATTATATTATTACCTGGCATAGGTGAGTAAAGTTTATGGTTTAAGGAAACGTAGATCCAACTGTAGCTGTATGTATTTGTTGTTTTGTTTTTTGGTATAAATATTTTTTTTTAATCAGTAGGTCAATTGCTGAAAAAAACTGTTTTGTTATGTACCTACCTATATTTAAGATGATACTAGATCTATTCAACATGAATGGTGGGAACTTACACAGATTAAAAAAAAATAAAGTAGCTGCTGCGATGTAATGACAAATTCTTCTATCGAAATATTTTTGAGACATCGCTCAAAAGTATCTGAATCTAGACGAATTTAAAGTTTTCTCGTCTTTACGTCATCGTAGCTCGAAGTGTGACGATCGAGTGAGCGTCCCCCCCGCCCTCTCTCATCTAACTTGTTCCATTACCGGGGCTGTTCCATTCGTTCGTTCCAATTTCAAATTTGAAGCTGATGGCACATCTATGGCACCGCAGCTTTGCCAAAGCTGGCTTCAAAGAGATTGGGCAAAGGGAACGTAAAATGGATGAGCGAGATATGTAGGTATTCATATGCTAACGTACCTACACATGTTAGGATCCTGTATATTTTATTTCCGTCCATTATACTATTTTGACTATAATTAAAATAATTTATTATAAGTCTCAGTGAATTCACATTAAGTCCTCATAAAAAAATATGATTCTTTCTGATCCTGGTATTTTTTAGGAAAGTAATTAAAAAACGATTTGTTTAATCAACTAGATAATTAATGAAAAAAGCATTGAATATTTTTCTTTATTTCGGTATAGCGAAGAGTAGCGATGAAATCAATTTACGTTTGACCTCAAAATTAAATCATTTATTTGCACGGATTAGATCTTATTCCCTTAACAATAAGGGTTAAAGGGAGTCCAATAGCAAGATTGTTGATTATATTTCAACCATTTTGATGAAATACAATCAAACTTGGTTGAAATACAATCAGCAATATATGTGCATTTAACTACCTCAACCTTTTACTATAACTTCATTGTCAAATTTCTGTTAACTTTAGTTACTGTTAAATGTAGAATTTCTGCACTAAGTTACATTCCATATTACTAACTATGCATATAGGATGACAGCTTTAAAATGCATAATTATGTCAGTAGGTGCACAACTTAAATCATTGGTAGGTACAATATAGATTCGTATTAAAAATCTCACGGTTGTATGAGAATATTTAGGTACCTATTGGGTATTTAGCTATACATAACTATGTCAAAGCAGGTGCTAACAGATTCAAAGTCAAATACAAGATGTTTATTTGTTTTTATACTTAATGGTTTTAATTAGACAGGTGCTTTTGAAAACTAAAAAGAATTGCAATGCAGATATTAGTATAAAAACATCAGCATCTTTTTAATTTAAATTGATGAAGCTTATTAATAAAATAAATAAGTAAGTAATTAGAAAAATAAACGCGGAGCTCACGTATTGAGTCTCCTTCGTACAAATAAATTACAAAATAAATTTTATAATTGTATTTTGTTATCGAATTCGAATAAAATTAATGAAACAAGAGAAAGGTACAAAAATTAAAAAAATGGCTGCTTACTAGAAACGATGAGTACTCTGAAGTAATACAAACTTTGGATAGAGTCGCTTTGAATCGCCTGCGATAAGATAATGCAAAGACTTGATTAAGTTTGTAACTGTAAATCATTTGTTATAATATGTAGGTTTATTAACCATTTTCTGCAGGTATGTATTACTGCAGTTCACAGATTTAATACACGAAGTTTTAATATAGTTGTATTATTATATTTTATAATTGTAAAATATAGATTTTTGTTTGTATGGAAAAATTTCCCAATCAGCTATAGGCACCTAAGAATTTATCCGCAGGGAGTCAATAAAACAGGTTTTAGTAATTTATAATTGAAACAAATACCTACTTGGCTAATTAGAATTTATTATATGTTTATGTGTCAACAAAGTTTTTATTTAAATATGTTTTTTTAATTATATATTCATTGCTGCTTAAATTATAACATACTTATTTTTTTAGGAAGTTATTTATTTAGTGAATAGATCAACAAAGTAAGGAGATTTAAAAAATAAAAGTATATTAAAAAAATACCTGCATGCCCGAAATATTTTTTTATGGCGTGTGAAGTATATCAAGCCTTTTCCCTTTGAGATATACTGGTGCCTAACAGTAGCTCAGTATGATTGATATACCTACTAGGCTTTGTGGCTAAAACTAAATTGGATTTTCCTCTGTGTAGCTGTAAAATTTTATGTAACTGTTGAAATGTAATTGCTGAATAGCCATCCCAAATTAAACTTTCACTAACAATCCTTAAAGACCCGAATTGCTGAAATAAAACATTGAATCATTCGCTTTTGCAAACAATACACACCTACGTATACCTAATTCTCTTTTTAATTAAAATTCAATTTACGTTGAAGGAGATTAGCTTGCTTACAAACTGTTTCTATCCCTCCTATTTACTGTAATCAACACCTAACGTAGCTGACGTTAATTACAAGGGGTAGATAGATAGCTGTAGAACTGCTGTGAGAGGATGAGCTATAGCTTTCCTTGTCGAAAACACAAATTTATCCTTTTTGTTTTTGTTAAGAAAAAGATTTTTAGTCCCACGTAATAAAGGGTGTGCAAGGGTGAATCACAAATTCAATTTACATGGCTGATAATTAAATTAGTAAAAACACAATAAATACTTTGTCCGAAATGGGAATCGAACCCAGGACAAGGCAGTATTTTCTATTCAATTCATAAAAAATGCTTATGTCGACTGAAAAATCGACACAACCCGTTTCTCTACCATGTCACGTTTGGGTAGTGTCATAATAATTACGCAGGAAATTAGTCTGACAAATCTCAGCACTTGAACATTATCTCTAAATATATATAATATTATTTTGTAAGAGCACAATGCGGTACCACATTAGATAATAAATGTGCATGCAGCATTTTCTTCTAGTTCCTACGTCTTTGTTTTTGTATTCGCAACTGTGGGTGAACTTAAAAATAATTCCTTACAGTTTCAGAGCACGTCCGTTCGTTATTTTAGTCTGGCCAATTCCACAGTCCGCTCTGCACAACGTAGAATTCTGAAATCATTCGCTCACATACACAGGGAAAAATAAAACTCCATATTGGTTCTAGAAACTTTTATATTTTTTCTTAAAAAGTTTGCTTTAAAACAAAATGTTCTTTTGCATTTCTCTGAGTGGTGAATAAATTTTTTTGTTTCGTGTGTAAAAAAAGTCATTTTAAATAACCATGATGTGCTTACCTATAAACCTAGAGACTGTTCAATGATAAATCATTATTATTTTATTAGTAGAAATTATATTTTAAAAATGGATCAGTGAAGTCAGTTTTACAACTCTATATTATAGTTTAATTCATTAAATAAATTAAATATAATATCTAAAGCTTTAATAAAGAAGGAAAAACGTTTTTCCTTTTTCCATACGGTGAATAAATACTCGACCAAATTATCAGAAAACTTACTCAAACCATACAATACCAACAGATCTATAAATAGGCATTGTATATTTTTCTAATAAAGGAGGGGAAACTAGGGCAGAACTTTCCGATAACATGATCAACTTTCTTATATCAAGTGTGGCACGTTTTTGTCGCAATACGTAACGGATAAAGTTTGTTCCGACGCAAATATCGACGCTGCGATGTAAACACAACATGCTGTGGGTGGAGTACATATCCACATATGAATGTATGTACACATCAATATGTTGGCAAAGTATAGGCACGCATCGAGAGTGTAATATCGGCCGATATGCGAATGGTAGACGGCGACAGTCGCCCAATTTGTAAGGGAACAACGACGAGCAATTCCCCGCCATGTTTTTCGTTGTTTGTATTATTTTTTGCGTACAGAGGATGAAAAAATATGTAATCTGGCTTGAGAATTTTGATTACGTGTTGTGTGTCACATGCCCGTAATATAATGTCGTGAGACGGCTCGCTGTGCGGAATTGGTATATTTTTGTTGATTTAATTTTGTTGAATTCCAAATTTAATCCTGGTTACGTATGGCGTGTATTTTGGTATAAGTTAAACATTTAAATTAAAGAATAAATCTATAAAATAAATATACAATTCATGTCATAGGTTAGGTTAAGTAATAAGTTATAGATTCTATATGAATACGAACTTTAAAATTTCTCTTCTGCTAATTCAACTTCCATTAAACTGTACCATAGCTTTAACATAAATAAACTCCATACGGAAAAAAAAACTGAAACGAATTCACACATTAACAAAAATCATCGTGTGTGGTCCCCGTTCCCAAGATGTGTCATGTGAGATATCGAGCCGAGCTTCCCCGTTCGTTGGCATCGGCGCGCAACCGAGCAGCGATAACTTGCCTCAAACTAAGGACCGTTGCCAAATATCCCCGCTGTCCCCAAATACCGACATCGCTAAGCGACTGTATCAATAAATTTCTTAATTTAATTAAAGTTAGTATTTCTCATCGTCTCTGAAAGTCATATCTATAAACAAGATTTCGTTTGCTGCAACTTTGTTTTGTGTCTCGAATTATGTTCAAATACAGTCCATCCAGCTGATTGTATCACAAAATTTATTATCTACTCCAAATTATTATCACCGTCCGTATGTATCTTCCCCTGAGATAACATTTTTACACTTTCGCTTGAACTTGGCAAGTGTAAATTATGAAGATTAAAACAAGAAACTTCTACGTTTTATCTCAAGTTGAAATGGTCCGAGCACGAGTAAATTAAAATTCATTAATTCAAACATTTGTATCTGAGTAGACGTTCTGAACAATTAACTAACTTAATAAACCTTAAAAATCATGTAGGTACAAATTCGTTGGCTGATAAAAATTTGGTTGTCGGGTCGTGTGTATATAATTTCTCAGACAGAATGCCCTCTAGTAGTTGCCATTATGGCCTATCTGCAGGAAACATGTACCAATTACCGTTGAGAAACGCTTGGGCGTCGGTAATTTATTATCGGGACCCACATACATTTGAATGATTACTTCCAGTTTTGTTGCATTTCCCGTAACAAGCTAGAAAGCTTTTGATTATTTATATAGGTATTCCGATCCAAGACAGATTAATATTATAAAACCACCTATAATCTTAATCAACGCAAACTTTAAACTATAATGGAACTAAATACTTATTAAACTATACAAGTTGTGTAAACAGCCTACGATTTCCAATACGTTTTGTTAGTACACGTTGCTATGGATACCATAATAAAAAGTAATCACGCTGTCACGATGTTCGGATGAGTTTTGATTTCTTTTACTACCAGTTTTGTGTTAGCAAAATTGGATTTATCAATATGGTTGTCATGTATATTTTGTCCCCAAGGAGATTTTCAGGAGGGTTGGGCAGTGTGGTAGGTAGGTACCTATATTGGTCATTTGTCAATGGAGATATTATGTCCCACTGGGACGGAGGAGCCTCAACCGCTTCTCACTATTTAATAAGTACCAACATAGATCATGAGTCATAATAACAGACTTCTAATAAAAATATTCATAATTTCTCACCAGAAACTTTTTTCTCATAAAAACAATGTCAGTTCGGTTTTTAGAAAAATCCTCACCATTTTATTATTCTTCCGTATTAAGTTACTTCAGTTTTTACGGATGAAAGTGAAAGGAGAATGGGTGTTAATCGCAGTCGTGCTGCTGATTAAACTGAGGTCAATACATCGATGAAAATCTCTTTTGAACCGTGATTGATTCATTTGATTTTATACTTGGGTTCGACAATCTTTAAACGTCAAGTATTTTTTGTATAGCTTGTAATCATGTGATATTATATCTTTATACGATTTATATGATTGGAAGTATTCATATATTATAACTTTAATTATAACAATAATTTATCCTGTAAAGCAGGTGGCATCAAAAACTAAAAGTCACATTCACAACTAGTTGTATTTGTTTTTTAAATACTTATAAATTCCGCAGATACCTATAGATACTGTGGGAAATATAAAAATATGAAAATGGGACTTAAGATGTTTTTCTTAACGGGTAGGTATTTCTTGCTAACCATAGATACAGTATATTATTGTTCAGCATATTCCCCTCTCATCCTATATTAAATAAATTACCCGTGATGAGGAAACAAACAACAGGAAAAAGTACTTTGACCTCAAAGGAGGCTGTGTTTATTTATGCATAGAGCAACTTTTAGTAAGGTTTTGACAAGCATCCTTTGTTGCACAATGATTTCAAACGCTAGGTAGGTACTCATATTTAGCTAGAAATTAGATTTCTTAAATAATATTACTTTTGGCTTTGGTGTTATTACATAACTCAGAAAATATTATACAGAAATATATATATTCATAATCTAAAATTTTAACACAAATTATAAACCTATTCGTCTACTGCAAAACGTAATTCTACTCGAGCAAGAACTCCACAGAACTAGTTCTTATTATCAGTCACTTCCAAATCCCCTTTGCCGAAAGCCGACTCTATCTTTTAAATAAATAGGTTCAATATAAAATGCACGTAATTTGTTTTTATTTAGTCAAGAAAATTAGACAGCATTTAAACGTAGAATAAGACCTCTTTAGCACTACGTAAAAGGTAAGTAGTTCATTGTCAACAGTTATTCCCACATGAGGTGACACGTAGATAGGCGCCACAGTACAGTATAATTAGTGATTCAACACAGCTAACGCCTCCATTACTGGCTTTGCGCGGCCGCATCGGATGTGTTCTATGTAACCGACGTTTTTTTAAATCGTCTTGTGTCTAGACCGTTGGAATACGATGAGAATTTCTATTAGTTGCGTACAATTACATTGTTTGGTTTCAAACGTATTGTCAGTCGTTCTTAGGACGTTCATTGAAGAGGTCTTAGTAAAAATAAGTAATTGTAATAATATAACTATTTCCTATAATTTACGTTGGTCATGGTGACGGGAAAAAGTCAAATGTTCAATTTATATACGAAAGGTTAACGCTTTTACCGAAGTTACCACATTCGGCGCTGTGATTCGTTCGATGCGAATTCTTCGTCCAATCGCAGTTCCCAATACATTTATGCAACATAAATGAACTCGGAGCTGCGATTGGACATTGATAACTAAAAAAAATCGCTCTGAGTTCATATTTCAATACAAAAATATTTACTTACCGACTGGCTGCTCTAATGACCTAACCCAATGACCTAGTAGGTACTCTACCCAATAATACTTAATAACTATGTTTTAACGGCACGATAAATTCAGAATAAGCGACTTTATTTAGGGTACTAAGAAAATACTGGAAAATACTCTATTATACGTTATTTTTGCATAGAATATCCAGTTTGTTTATGATTTTCAAAAAGAAGGTTTAATACCTACATCGCTGACTCACTCTTTATGAAGACATCGCTAATATCATGTACGTCCTCAGGTGATACATTCTGTTACCTGTAGGTTTCTAAATTATCCACAAGTTTTAGTTTTATTTCATATTGTAAACATTTACACTTGCTAAATATTGCTATATCTAAGCAACACGCCAACACAAATAACGCTGACGTTCCCAAAGAAAAATGCAAACTCGTTCTGTATAAAAATAGTTATAAACCCAACTTTGTTCCGAGGACGAATACCAAGTTTTCCTACAGTGCTTCATGCAAAATGTATTGGACTGGGGCGTTCGTGAAATTTGTATAAGAAGGGGGATAGTTTCTATTTCGTTACAAGTTTGATATTTTTGCTATATTTGTATTTTCGTATACGTACCTACGTTGTACATATTTTTTATTTGAAGCTGGAAATATTTTGTACCTATATAAATATTTAAGAAAAATAATCTTCATTACATAACACACGTAAATTAATTAACACATCGACAATATCATTCAAAATGTTTACATGTATTATACACACAAAGGTGCCACGAAATATTCTAATTAAAACACTTAACGAATATTACACAATTTCATGAGTAATTTTCCTAAATAGACCTTCCTAATTTTTTACATTTATTTAAGCAACAAAAACAATAAGGAAGTTGTATTTTAAAAACGAACTCAACATTTGTCATTTAGGTGAGAATCGCGTGAGTCTGAACCATAGTAAGGGAAATGGTAGAAAAAAATGGTTTGTCGTGTTTTTGACTGAAACAATATTTCATCTCGAGTTCATGGGGCTCAGACACGCCATTGGACGAGGTTATTTTTGGCTTACCCTTCAAATAGTCTACTTGCATATTTAACATTGGTACAACGACGAAATTTCGCTGTAGTTTTTCTAATAAACTGAAAAAGAAAACGCAAAGACTAAAAAATACAAGCTATATTTTAGTTCACATTAGTTATTATGAAATTAAAGCTATCCAAATAATTATATTAATTATATTATAATTATATTATATTAGGACGACCCGTTTAGCTCAGCGGTATTTAACGCTGCCTGCTGTGCTATGGGTCCCGGGTTCGAATCCCGGTAGGGACAAATGTTTATGTGATGAGCATTAACATTTGTATCCGAGTCATGGATGTATCTATGTATAATATGTATGCATTTACAAAAAAAAAAGTATATATGTAGTATATCAACCATCTAGTATCCGAACTAGATGGCGCTGTGTAATAATGTCCGGAAATATTTATTTTATTTATTTATTTAATTATGTAATACGAGTATACGTACCTACATCTTCAATATAATAAATAAATAATTTATATGAAATTATGACACACCGCCATCTAGTTCCGAGCTAAGCAACGAAACTTCTGTTACGGATATAGTTAATTCTATATACTATATAGTTAATTCACTACATAGATATTATTTTTTTATAAATACAAAATCATCCATGGCCCTATTAAAATTCGAACCTTTACCACAGACGGTAGTAATACCTATCGCTGCGCTAATTGGGTAGTCAAGACAGCATTGTCACACTTATTCCTGAATATTTTTTTTATTTTATCTATAAGTAAATAAATTAGTAGCCAGTTATAGCGCACCTGTAGTGTTCACCGTATAATGCAGGTCTTAATTAATCTGTCTTTTATTTGCCTCTCTGTAACACTAATGAGCCTTGATGAGAGCTTCATTTATGCACTGACGTCTCCAGCTGCATTTGTACCACATTGTATACTGATATTCATTTATATTGGAATTCATTATCATAAATTATGAGCCATTATGTATCTAGGTACCATCTGATTAAGACATTTTTGTTGACTATAGGTAGCACTACGTGTACCTCAGTAATAAGTGCCTTTGAATTCGTGACTATAACTCTATAGGTCTATAGTCTTGGGAATCTAAGTAATTATATTTCGTAAGTAATTATAGTTCTTAGTGTTCTTATGCCATACATTTTCAACTGGCAGTTGTATTTGCGTTGCATTTCCTTAACATACTTTACCTTATCAGCGATCTAATACTGAGTAACGTGTAACCTAGAAAGCATAACTAGGCATTTGACTTAATTTGACCTATTTAAATGGTTATTTTGAATAGCTTTAATAGTTCTTTGTTCAGTAGTGATGTGATAAAATGAGTTCTTGAGTCAAAAAATCTTCATTAGCAATGCAAAAAGAGAGATCGATAAATAATTATTTAAAAAACGACTCATAAAATTATACGTTTAACTTTATACTTAGTTCTTAGTTTTTAGATATAATATTAATCCTATAGGTATATCTTTCTATACGACGATCGGTGAATCAAGGCACGTCAATAATTAAATACAGACTAAGATTCGAAAGGTTGTTTAAAAAAGTTTTTTCTTTTGGGCAAAAAGGCAAACACATTTTGACATAGGCCCGGTAAACAAAAAGATTCGGTTCGATCCATACATTGTGGTATTTTATTCCTCCAACTGTACTATTTACGTAAACAAATATGCAGAAGCCCTTTGCGAAACTTACTCCCAAACATGGGTAATGACGACATGTCGATCTACCTGTGCCATTACCATACGTCTGGATAGAGGTCTGAGCCCGGATCATTTTGACCCGAGGGCGAACTTAGCTCGAATGGGCGGTAACTAAAAACTCTTGCTTTATAGGCACACATCCCGGTACAAACGGCTCCGTAGCGTGTGGTCTAAAGTGGTTCTGCGAGCGTATCTGAAAAATAAATTGTATTAGGTATTTATGTAACATAAAATACAAATATTCAGTTTTCATCCTGCAACAAATGTACACCCAAAGTAGTATATTTATTCTGCAATACGTCAAATTACAAAAATCGATTTGGATCACATTATTAACTTGGGTTATATGTATAAAATAGATAGATAATAAAAACATTTTAAAAGTACATACAATAAAACTATCTATTTATATAATTATTATTCATTTATATCTTTTTATATAATTATTATTGTAATCTGTGTAGGTTGGTAAATTACACATCAAAAGTTTAAACGTAGTTATATTTGCACAGCAGTGGACTATCAAAAATGTACTGCGAAGTGCAAACCGAAGATAAGGTGCACCTACTATACCTCTCTTACTCCATATTTTAAATTATGAATGATAACTTCCTAACACGTTTGGAGCAAACACGGAACGAAAGAACGAAGACACTGGCTTTAAAGAATAATAACGTTTAAACCTTTATTTTTATAATTACACGCTTTTTTTAGTTACTCGGATTTGTTTACCTCGGAATGTCAAAAAACAGAGACGCACCTTTTATAAAAACGTAAATAAAATAATCGAATGAAAGAAAAGAAACGGTAGCAATTGTCAGCCATAAAAAATATTACAAAGCTCTATGTTTACCTGTATTATGAATTGGCAGCATCTTTTTATGAATACGAAAAGTGAAATCTAGTTGACTTTTTGTTGAAAGCGAAAGTTAGAGCGCCAAGTTTTATTGCCTTTTGTAAAAAAGGCAAACGACTTCTTTATTTACTTTTTTAATTTTAATTGTTATTATGCCTTTAGTATTTCCATAACAAGGCAGTATAAAATGTGTCAGCTGATATAAATAATCAAACAATGCATGCCTGTATACTTCTTATAGTTTCATATTTCTCCAGTGCTCATTAATTACTTTTTATTTTATTTTATAAGTAGCAATCTGCCCCGGCTTCACACGGGTAAAAGATAGAAAGATAAATTAGTATTTTACCTCTGAAATTTATTTGAAAAAAAATAGAAGATAACAATGATTCTTAACACTATATCTTTGATTGCACCTGTGTGTTGATTAATTTGAATAAAAAACGACGTTTAGGACTTAAAAATTACAGTCAAACATGGAGCCCCACGGATTTTTATGTAGGTTATCATAATTAAGTACTATGAACATGTGGTACATACATTATTATTTTTATGTATCTTCAGTATTTTTCGCAGCGCACGCCAAACACCTTGCGTCAAATTATTGTAATCTTAATAGGGATCTCTATTTTTTTATAATTTAATACAATTTTCCAATATTTCTCCTTGATAGTTAATGTTGATTTATATGGGCGACTGAATTTTTTAAATTGGTTATGTAGTTTTTAGGTATGTATGTTTTATTAGAAACAAAATAAAACTTTTCCTCTTTATACCATTTTATAGGCATGACTTCTGATTGATTACTAGATATGTTTAAAAAAATCTGAACACATACAATTGACTGATTGACTGATATTGCATTATTATTATAAAACCTTGCCGTATACAAGACAAGGTTTTATGTGCCCATTCACAAACACTAATTATATTATACCGACTGACTCCTTGTAGATACCATGCAACTATATGCATACATAAATAAAGAAGTAAATACTTGTTCTGTCTTGGTATTGAACATGGCCTAAACTTGCTCAACCGACCAATATGGTCCTAAAACGGCAAGCAAGTTAGCCTCCCAGATCGTAAGTGGGCCTTAAGTAGAAATATTACCCGCTTGCGCTTATGATTAAACCGTACCCTAAACCCACACTTCGCTCAAAGTAGTTAGTAGCCAAGTATGAAGGTACAGTACACCCACAATAATTCCCAACACTACCGTTTATAAGCCTTCGCAGGATGTGCAGAATGCAAATACTTGGAACTTGTTGTTTTTCAGTTCCTCTTTGTTTTGACTGAAACTGTTCGTGATGTTGAGCGGTAAAGTTTTAGATATCTGTTTCTTATGTCTGTCTTGCGAATAGATAAAATTGTATTACCTTAAATATACAAACTTATTAACTTATTACCTTAGATATCTGTCTTGCGAATAGATAAAATTGTATTACCTTAAATATACAAATATTTAAGGTAATACAATTTTATCTATTCGCAAGACAGACATAAGAAACAGATATCTAAAACTTTAGAACAATCTAGACGGACTAAAAAGCCAATGGATAAAATACTTTTGGAGTTTTTGTTTTTGGTTTAAGAAATTGCATGATTGGCTCATTGGTATAGTTGTTGTATGCAACTGAGTTGTGTTATGTTCATAATTTAAAAAAATATAATATTAGTCGAGAGAGAGAAACCTTTTTGGTACCTAGCATAAAGCAATAACTAGATAAGGGTATCTATGTAAATATTGATAAAGTTCTGTATAATTTCCTAAACATTTTATGATTGTTTGAACAACATGATTTACATTACGAACATATACAACAAAAACATTTGTAATCAAACAAAACTTAGGTATATTTAGTATTACGTGCTCTCACAGAATACCTACACATGGCAGACATTTCTAGGCGTCGCATTGTCTGCAGCATTATGTAAATACCATGTTTTAATCCTCACGGAGACAATCCCATAGAGCTTGGGCTAATAGTGCCTGTTCAATGCAAGTCACGAATGAACCCAATATCAGGATGTAGATTAGAAAAACATGTAAATAGAGGCACGATGTGGGGGCGACACTGACGCAGCCTTCGTATGTACGTCACGACAGAAGTTCTGAAACAGATTGATTCTATTAACATGTTTGTGTAGGGAGAGAACTACATAAACTAAGTAGGTAGGTACCCGAAAATGTCATTACAAACAAAAAGAACGTGGGAACCAGCTAAGAGCTATTACCGTCTTTTAATTTCCACATTATGCAAATATACATATTTAAACTCTTTCTAAACGTGCCTGTTAATGCCCAGTAGATTTTAACCAAAACCAATTTAAATTAACTTTATGTAACATGATACATATATCTAATAAAATTACAATAATATAACAGTCAACTTATCGCATATACCTTTATTGATAACGCTGTCAGTTTCGTTTCAATAGTTAAAGAGATTATTATGGATCTGACAAATATTCGTCACTGACAGTTAATATAATAATAGTATCGATTTAATTATGATTTCAATAAAGAGCTAAGCATAAAAAGGCTAACACTGTATTTGACCTTCGCCTGTCATGATCAATAGTCCATAAATTATAATGTGACAGATTAAATATGAGAAAATTCCTTACCATGTATTCAAAGATCCCCAATCTTTTCGCTAGACAACTTTTATGATATCAAGATACACATCTATCAGAATAAAACCAAAGCATAATTGGATAAGATTATGGGATCATAGTAGCATGGGGTGTTTATAGCGAACTTTCCTTAATAAAGTTCAATGATATAACTTACGGCGATTCTTATGCAAATGTTACAACTCTTGCTCTTGTAAAATATTATAATATTTTCGCCATTCTACTAAAAGAAATTGGAAGAATCGCAAGGATTTTCACCCTAATTTACATCAATATTGTTTTATTTTTACAAGTTGAATGATAACGTTATATTTTTTTTTTATTTCTTAATAGGTGCTGTTTGTTTTTTCTCACTTCGTATATATTTACTGATAACTTGTTTTATAGGTAATTGTGAGTGAGTAGCTACTTATTAGTCAGTAATTAAGTAAGTGGATGACTCAACCGAGATAGACTAACTCAATTAATTAATTGATTTGAAACTGTATTGCAATGATGGCAATAGGTAGTGCTACCTTCCAACTATAAAAGTTGAAATACTTGACAATTTTGTTCCAATCATATAAATGAAGACATGAAACAGTTTTAATTACAATAAATTTAAATAGTTTAATACCTGCTTGTATTATTTTAAGAAATAAGTTTTATGAAGTAGAAAGTAACCGCTAGTTTCAAAGTAATTGTTAAGAAAAACTGAAAGCGCGGGGAAATGTTTTACGAAGAAGATAGCGTTTGTTTCGACAGACGCGCGATTAAAGCAAAACAATCTAAAATTATTCCGTTAACAAGTAGGTAATAGTTTAAATTTGGCATGTATTTGATTTATTAAACGAGTAGAGCAAATGAGATATGCGAATGTTATAGCATATTAAGTATATTACCTTATTTTCTAAAATGGAAACAACACAAAAACTAAACTAAAATCTATGTCATTATTATTCAAAATTGCTACTGTTATAAAAAAAATACTTTTGGGTTTCAGCTTCGATTCGGCAGCAAAAATTGGTTTTCGACATAATATTCTATCTAACTATTTTTAAAATGAATAATTTACGATGCATTATTTGAAATAGAAAAACGATCCAGTTTAATTCAGAATAGAATTTAAGACTTATTTATAAAGTTTTTCTTTGCGATTTTTCTGCGCGCGTCTGGAAACGCCTGCAAGGGTAGACCTAACGTGAAATTAGAAGGGAAAATAGGACGAGATAATTGTGCCTCCACTCTTACCCCGCCCCCCGGCCGCCCTCGTTACCGAGTTTAATCTGTTTAAACTTTTATTTACTTACGCCAAATTGAAGCGATTAGCAGCCAAGGCCTTTCCATGGAAATGCTTTTGTTTTAGCGCTGTTCCAAATTAAAGTTTCTCAACTTATTAGAAGACGAATGAAATATCCAAGGGATTTCATGATTGCTTCAGGCAATTCCACCATGTTTTTCGAAATTGAACACCTTTATTGAATTGTACGAATTCAATCTACTCTGAGAGGTCGCTCGGCGGATATATGGGTCGACGACATTGTAGATATCGCGAGGACAGGTAGGCAAGGCGGGTACAATGGTACAATACGACAAACGTTTCTTATCTACCTATCCGAACATATTGTTTGGAGTTATTCCGTATGTCACGTAGGCATGACGTGTTTTGTTTCTAATACCTTTAACATTTCTAATCTCATCACAAATGTACCTACAAATTACAGATAATTCGATGAATAGTAGATATGTTTGTACTACGGCTGAAAAATAACTAAAGATTTTTTCATTCCATAAATCATATTTAACCAAATTCGAATGCAAAAAATTATGATAATACAGATAATTTAGAGTTCAATGCCGTTATCTCTTTACACATTGAATTTCAAACAACAAGCCTCGAATTGTATTCGACATTGAATTATCTTCAGATCGATATTTATGTAAATTGCTTGTAGAGTCATTTATAATCAAATATCTGCATAAATTTATATCAACACATGTTACATATTTTATCGGGTATCGGAATAAAATTAAGGTTTCGATTAACGATTTGTCATAATTATTTCAAAGAATATAAGTTATGACGTAGATTGATACACCAATACGATACGATTAGGTAGGTAGACACAGATTGCGCTATAATTTAAATTTTATTTGACTGCTGACAACCAATGTATGAGTGTGTAGGTATATTGAACATTTTCCGGTACAACGAGATTCGGTCCATACATTTTGAGGTCGATGCTCTGTTATTTAAAATGTTTGGAGATTTTTACACGTTTTTTAAGTAGGTATTAGCAATCAATAATTGGGATATCACAATTATGCGTTTATAAAACATTTAGGTAATACTTATAGGTAATATTACTGTATAATTATAGATCAAATTCCCTTTTCAACTAACACGCTATGGTAACACACATTGTTTAAATATTTAAATAAAAAGAGAAAGTAGGTACTCACTCACAAACCTGCATCGAATACCATTCTTTGAAATGCATGCAGATGCAATAGCCGTCGGCCATGTTACCGACCCGTCGATGATAGCCGTCCCTGTGCACCCTATACCTGTCTTATTCTGTTATAAGCGAAATCATATCTCGACATCTCGCTCCCACAGGGACCTTACACGGAATTAGGGCAATACGCATGCGCGACGTGTCAATGTCAAATCAATCCTTGTAGGCTGATGCAATCAGCTACACACAATTTACTAGGATAGTTACAAACGAGTCGGGACGATAATTAATACTTTGATTTGTTTTTGTTTTCAGAATAAACCGGTTGACGGTTGGATTCTACGGAAAATGGACTTACTAGGAGTGTGGATGGTACGTCTGAATTTATTTTTAATACTAACTTTACCTATACGTGGGTATGTTTTTTTTAATATCGGTAAGTACATGACACTTTCTTTGTCAGCATACGACCTAACATACATCGTAGATAGGTATGCGGTCCAACACTTAGATTAACTTCAATGTAACGTATACTGTATATTGATAGAGTATCCATTACACATAATCAATATGAAAACAGAAAATGTTATGTCGGTAGGCAGCCGATAAACACACAGAACAGAATGGAAGTGTTATTAAGTTTTTCTATGCATTATCGGGTTAGTAGATTTGCCCGGTTAATGACTAAGTATAAAGTCACCCATTTAACATAACCCCTTATTAACATAAAACAAACTTGTAACACCTATACACTTCTGCCTAACCCTACAGGGATTTAAACGTGATGATGTGTGTGTGTATAAAGCAAAAAAATAAATCAAAGATGTGCTTTTTAATCTGTATTATAAACATACAAAGGTAATCGGTCTGAAAACCTCAATTATACCTAAGTAATTGTGACTCTCAATTTTTGTACATCAAGGAAATAACTATCATTCTGCGTGAGTATAAAAATCAATCAACAAAAACAACATAGCTGACTGACACTGAATCTATATATAGGTACCACCTTTGTACAGGACACAGCGAGTTAGTTAAATATTTAGTCATAGACCGGGAGCCAACGACCATATTTTTACGAGTGGCAAGAACGTCTCATTACTATCTTATTACGTAGCGTGTCGGCCGGGCCACGAGCCGCAACACATCCAATTTCCCAGCTTCCCATTTATTGATATTGACTCTACGAGGACGCCTCGTGAATGCCTCGGCCCCAGACATTACAACAAATAGATGCGCCACCTACGCGACTTCACGCTACCTTATTGCATTGCGAGGCAGTTATTATATTCTTTAAATTACGAATTATTTACGTTCGAAAATGGAATGTCGAATAAACCGTTTAGCCGTTTCATTTATTTTAAATTTTTAAATAGTACCCAATTAAATAATATTTAAAATAACGTTTAAAAATAGAATTCTTTCGTTGTAATTTAACCTCTAGTTTAAGTACTAGTACTAGAAGTATGTGGTTTTGTTGATAAAGATAATCTTCAGTATTTTTAATGTATTTCCAAACGATTCTTCCATAATGTTAATAGGTAAGTACCTACATACTAATAAGGTTGCATGTAAAACTGGCCGGAGTTTACGTCTCACGTGTTGTTATGGCTGTAAACAACGACCCTGACCTATGTAAGAAGACATAAAATACATCACATTGCTGCCTAGTTACTTAGATATCTATTGAAACTAGTTAGAGATTTTTTTCAATTTATATAATGTGCTATGAACATATTTAGTAATGTTATCTATATTTTTTTTTGTATTGTAACACATAATTTTGTATTATTATTATTTTGTTTCATCTGTTTTTTTACATAAACTATAGGTTAATTGTAATTGATCATGCAACTGACATAAGTAGGTACCAATTTATCACATGATTTCATGTTGTAAAATGCAATTATGTCTTAACAAGAATAATAAATACCTAATTAATATCTCAAGTAAAGATATAATTATGATTACTGAAAATAAACGTAATAATAGATTTCCAGTTGAGTCAGTCAAACATTTTAGACAACTTGAAGTTACAAGTGTTATTGTAATATCTATATTATGTTTATAAGTAACTATTTTTCCGGTATTCTCGCAGTGTTTTGTAGTATTCACTGTCAAGGACAATTTGCTCGTGACTGTGAAAGCTATAAAGTATTTTATCCACCCAAAGGACATCATTATTAAAAAAGTATCAATCAATATACCTTAAAAAAACCCTAAAAAAAGTAATTTTATACTAACGTATAATGTAACGTATTGTGTAACCTGATTATTTAAAGTAATCTCTTTTCACTAATCATATAAAAAAGCGGGGAGGTAATAACATAATTTTCTGAATATTAAAATAAAAAGGTACTGAAAAAAATAGGTATACATATTTTGTCGATTCTAGTTAGCTTCTTTAACTCCGTGTGAGCCATATTTGGTGGTATCACTTATTATCATCAAACCTAACGCCGAATAAGCTTGAACCGATACGTGACTTGCGAAAAATAGACATTCCTCCCTCCTTATACCCCCCAAAAGTTCGTATTCTTTCAACCCGGGGCACGCATAGAATTGATAGGAACATATCGTACCATGCATCGCATCTAGACAGATGAATTCTGATTCCTAAATTGATTGGAATTTTCGGCTTGGGTGAATTTTTCATTAGAAATGTCTATCTTCGAAAATGAATATCCATAGGTATTCTTAAATATTGAATGACAAAGTTAATTCTTTGAACTTTTAGTAACTACTTATACCTGATTCCTTAGAAAAAGGTAGTTAGGTAGGTACATTAATAATTTAATTCTCTGTTCGTAACGTATTATATATACTAATACCTACTATATACTTACTAGGGTACCAACAGAGCTAAGTAATAAATAGACATTCATTCTATAATATGAATTCTCTATAACTCCCTTAAATTATGGTCCCCTAATATCAACAATCTGAGCGTTTATCGATTTCTGAAATTAAGCCACTTACCACAAGTCACTTAACTACCAAACTTAGCAAACGTTTTGGTAATCCGGGTTAAGAATCTTGCAGATTCACCCGGAAAATTTCAAAGATAAAATTCTTCTACTAATTTGTAAGAAGTTCACTCGAGTATCTTAATCTGAACTTTATGTTTTGTACCATGTTACGACATAAATCAAATCTGCTGACCTCGAAGGGATAGGCAGAGGTGTACCGTACCTACTAATGTACACATATAAGGGGAGCTTATTGCCTACAACCGGGCACAAATCCAAACTCCTACTGAGAATATTATAGAAAAAATCCAATAAAAGTGCTCGACCTTGGATTCGAACCCAAGGCCATTAGATCAGCAGCCAAACTTACGACAACTAGACTAAGGAAGTAGTGAATTGTATGTTTTGTTTGTGTACGAAATGTGAATTTTCCGCTCTACATTTCCACTTCCAAAAGTGATCCACGTTTTCTACTTAATTAGCAAAACGTTCGGTATACGGGCTTATGGTGGCAAATTTATCTTGATTAAACATCGTTCGTTGAAAACAAAAGCACACACTGTTATAATATGCCTACCAGTGTTGAATTTGAACAACGATGCATTTGTAATGATACACGCGGGAAAAGTAGTAGTATAAAAAGTATATATTTATAAAAGGTACCTACCTAGGAATTCAGTTTATTTTTAATCATATAGAATACTGAGAAATCTATCAAATATTAACTAGTATCTATATGTCAAAAATATGGAAAAAATAGATATGACAGTAGCTACTTAAAATAATATGATTATGCAAAAATGAAATTAAGCTTCAAAAGTTACACTATTGTATTTATAAGTAAATGTATTAATTAATTAAATCAAACGGTGTTAATAAATGCAAATGGATGATACATAAAATTATATTTTATTGTTCGGCGGGCCATCGCGTTTATCGGCCTACAGAGAGACCGAACGATCGACTACCGAGACTTGGTACACCATTAATGAGAGTGCTGTGAGTACTCATAACAATTACGAACTTTCTCGGTAGCTGGTACTTTCTATAAATTAATTTGTAGCAAATATTGTAAGATTCTTTATTTGATTTAATACTGACTCTATATTATGTAGGTAGGTGTAGGCAGGTACGGTTCGAACTCAATCATTTAATTAATTACTCATTGATATTTTTACTCGTATTCTATTTAGTAAATACATATGGTCATGATTATCTATCTCTATTTTTTTAGTTACATTTACTGCATTTAGAATTGTCCGCACAGTACCTAGTGAGATGAAAAGTTGTGTGTGTTTGGGGTTAAAATATAACGTCACATATTTTTGTAACCCTTGCTACGGTCGTGGTCTAATCTTAAAATCCTTGTCCCGGTCTATATTCAATACAAGCGCAAAATAATGCTAGCCTTGCAAATCAAATATCTATGTATTTCGAGGCATTATTTGAACTTTTGGGCGATGGCGCATTGCTAAATAATTGTGCAAATAGAGCTATCGATGTGTTATTAGTTTTAAATTAAAAAGATATCCATAAGAAATATATAAAAAATATAAAAAAATGACGCTCTTGCATTCCACATATGAGAAGAAGGGTCAACCTCTATAATATCGTTGAGTATCGAGGAGATAACGAAATAACCAAGCAAAAAATGTGGAAACTAAAAGTATGCCCATGCTATTGATTGGTAATGATCTTTGATTAGAATAAAATAAAGGCGAAATTACTCTTGGCAATCACGCCGCGGCATTTTAAGGGTTATTTATCGTTCATTCGATTCGTAAAGATTGAAGTTTACTTATGCTTACGACTGATTGACATGATTGGTAATTTCTGTGCAAGTCCTTATCTCTGTCTCCCATCGCTTGTATTGAATTTATATTATAGAAGGCGAACAAAGACTGTTTGTTTACATAAAAATACTACTGTTTTGTGATTTTACATAATTCAAAGTCTTTAGTTAATTCACCTACTGTTTATTAACAAAATAAAAAGATAAGAAAAGTATGCCGTACAGGTATTAATATTATTATTTTTTACTAATAGTAAAACTAGGAGCTGTTTATGCGATCTATTAGTTCCTATACCTAAAAAGTGTCAATATGTAGATAGAAATTCATTTATCGGCAGATAATGCTATAAAATCATTCCAAATATGACCTTTAAACATCGAATATCGCAATCCGATACCGAGCATGCACATTCGTTTACATATCTATGTATTTATGTAAACACCGCTCAGGGTTCCGTTCGAAATTGGAACCTGTCTGTCAAAGCGGAATGAACCGAGCCAATCAGAGATAAATAACCGTCGGTCCGCGAGCGTGGCCCGTTTCATTTGCATGTCAATGATACGCGGGGGCGGAGGGGACGGAACACGGGACCCGACTTACAGGTAGATACAATACCTCTCCTGACACTATTTTTACTAAAACTCCTGTTACTGACTGATATGTAATCAAGGCGTAGTGGATATAGGTAGTAGACCCACAAATTAAGCCTCGCAAAAGAATATTATTTACAAGATGAAAAGAAAAAAAAAACTAAGTTAATTTTATGAACTTTTTCGCTTAGCTGGATGGAATATAGTCAAATTTTGCTGAGCCTTATTTTTGTAACTCAAATAAAGCTGTTGAGTTCTAATACACGGTCGGGGAGCGGGTTCACGACCGCTTAGGTACACTTCAGTGTTGCTGCGTCAAGCCAAAATGTTCTGCACCGCTGCTGGCCAACGAGACTCTTATCTGAAAAAGGAATTTTAAATTTAAAAAAGGAAAATGTCAATTCTGTAATTCAAGCATGACATGAGTTATTTATGCTAGTTGCTACTCGACAGGTACATAGAAGCAAATAGCCTGGAGAAATGAAGGGTTTTTTTTTGCATTCATTTTTATTAACTCGTAAAAGGCATCTTCTCGATATCGCAAGAATTAAAGGTGTCTGCGATAAAAAAACATGCTTCTAAAAGCATGTTTTAAAAAAAAATACGTTATTTTAAATCGATTTGAATTCCAAATGGTTTCTCTATTAAGTAGGTACCTATAATAACATGTAATTTGTCTACGTTTTAAAAGTAACTATAAAATATGACGGCTTGACTTGCGGGGAACAGCTGAGTGTGTGACGTCATTTTATGTCAGGCACGAGTGGCAATGAAAGAGTATTTTAGTGACGTCATACGCTAGCCGTTAGTGCCTCGTCTCGTCACTGCACCCATAGCATTTGAATATTTATGTACAAGTACGGACCCCCGGGATTTCTATACATTGACAACAAAATGTATTGTCTATTGAATGTTTCTTAATTTATACCTGTTCAAGGACTTCATTAATCTGATCAATCGCATATTTTCTTTTTTAATTATAAGAAGACAAGTATTTATACCTCAAATGAATGATTATATGCCTAAGTATTTATTTGCCACTTTAATAAGTAATAAATTATAATAATGCATATTAGAACTTGTAGGTTCCGGAGCTGGTCTCTTAAGAGGCCCCGGGACCTCCATTTTTGTGCAGATGGTGGCCACCGGGGTGGTTCTAGTGAGGTAAAAATCCCACACTACGCGGCCTCTTCCCCAGATGCCGGGTGCCTTTTGAAGGTTTCCACAACGAAAACAAAAAAAAAGGTTAAGGTTACCTACCTATATGAAATAATCGAAATCTTTGCATTAAAATTGAATCTTGCTTGTAGAAAATTTCATAATATCTGTTAGGATACGGCCAGATGGATATATTAAATCTTACAATAAGTATATATAGCATTACTACGCAATATTGTAACAAACAAGTCTCCCTCTATACAATACTAGTACGAATAGTTACAGTTAGATAATAATTTAGTAGAGGAATATAGTAGACAAAACCCGGTCGCGCTGACTCGTCACAGACCGTCAACCATCATTTTCATAAACATAAGAATATATTTATGGTAATTTTAGTGTCTTCTAGCTTTTGTCGGCCTCTTCATCTTTGTAGATGAACATCTACTTAAATCAAAGGAATAGTTACTTCATATTATTAGTTAGATAGAATCGATTTTATCAAAGCCCAAGATGACAATTGCATAATTACTGACTACGACAAAACCTTAAATAGTATTGAAACTTTTTACATTTGAATTCAGAATATTTCAGAATTAATTACTACTTAATTATTTTATTTTTAACATTATATGGGTTAGCGTTTGCGTTAGCGTTTATTTATACCTATACCAATATACCTACTTATAGTTTAATATATTTATAGTGAATTATGAATGTTAGCATCAGATAGTCGAAATTATTAACATACAAAGATAATAAAAACATGACAAGTGTTATATCGAGATAATCTGGGACCGCCATCGCGTTATTCGGGCCCTTGTATAATATTCCGATCATCGCCGACCGAAGCCGAACGTGGCCGAATCGCCTTAAAGAATATGGCGTTGTTATATCTAGACAAGCTTGTTAGTTTTATGACAACAACCAATGTTTATATCGGGTCGGTGTTTGTGCAAAAATGTGTATCTATTTTAATAAGAACGTTGTTCATATAATAAATTAAATTTAAGTGTTTTAAATCCAATTATTTTGAAACTGTCCTAGGGATATTTATTTATCAATTGATACAATATCGGTTAATTAAAGAGTTTTACTAACTTTTACTAATAATAATCGTGTAAAAACTGTATTTATTTATCGATTATATTATTTTGAATAACAAATTCTCTTTGTTAATAAACTCAGTATAAATGTTTTCCTACGATTCACTCTTGACTAGACATTAAAATGATAATTGCTATTAATTGCAAATGAATTGAAATCAAATACCAGAGTTATTATCAATTAATTATAGGTTGAAGTAGTTTTTGTAACCATTAATATCTTCACGGCTTGTTGCTTTATATAATTGGCTAATATAAGAATTAGATAAAAATCAATATAAAAAATCACACACTTCAATGAACATCTTTTTGCATTAATTTTCTTAGTAAAACTTCAAATGCA
Organism: Craniophora ligustri; assembly: GCA_905163465.1. Taxonomy (NCBI): domain Eukaryota; kingdom Metazoa; phylum Arthropoda; class Insecta; order Lepidoptera; family Noctuidae; genus Craniophora; species Craniophora ligustri. The sequence goes on along the minus strand of LR990965.1, from coordinate 6,128,425 downwards.
CAACGGAATGATAGCAATCCATTCTGTTTATTATTTAATCTATGATAGGGTCTATTATTCGAGTTAACTGGGGCCTCGTTTCGGGTATGGGGTCCATTGGTCGGCTACGTGATCTTGTCCGACGAAATTCCTTTTCTTGGAAAAGTATTTGGTCATTGATTCTACGAGATATAGCTACTTAGGCTATAAGGAAACTCTAAGTTATAAAACATGGAAAGTTTAATTAATTAATTGAGAAAATAAAGAGGTATTAAATATAGCAATTTATTTTTTTAATTTATGATTTGTAATTAACTATAACTTAGTGAGCTGTGGTAGCCTAGCGGTGTGACCAGTGGACTGAGACATCAAAGGTCTCGAGTTCGAACCCAAGGCACGCACCACTGACTTTTCGGAAGTTATGTGCGTATTTATCACAAGCTCAAACGGTGAAGGAAAACATCGTGAGGAAACCTGCATGCTTGAGAGATTTGTCTTGATGGCATGTGAAGTCTGCCAACCCGCAGTAGGCTAGCGTGGTGGACTATAGCCTAATCCCTCTCAAATGAGAGGAGACCCGTGCCCAGCAGTGGGACGTTAAAGGGTTGATGATGTTGATGAATTAACTATCAAGTAAGAAGTAGATATTATTACCTCGATGGTTTCACCTCGTTTCCTCGATTCATTTTGAATACCTACAACTAAATCTAAGTAGGTATTCTATACCTAATCTATATTTGTTACAAATATAAGCATATTATACTCATTATATTACTGGTTTAGTATAGAAACAAAACTAGTCACTAGTTATATGCATCTTTTGCTACGAGGGTAAATATAACTTACTTAATTTTAAACAAAAATGACACCTCAATCTAAGTACTAAATAAGTTGTTTATTGCTTGACTGAAGCTTCAATGTATTCTGACATGAGTGCAAAATGTAAATGAATAATAGTTTCAGACCGTATAAAGCGGTCTTAATGTGTCGAGAACGCCAATAGGTAGCGCTAGTTGTTACGATCCACTTAAATTACTCTCAAAGGACCAACATGAGTTGATAAAATAACTAAGTCTTAATTGAGTTATTACTTAGTACGTGAAATATTATGAATGCGACCACGTACTGGAAAATGTTCTATCAATCTGCGTGTCAGCGGTAAGAAACCGGTAAAAAGCCCATTAAACAGTTGAAGTCCGATAATTTTCTCTACCTTCTTTAGTTAACAGATTCATTCTGCATTAGTTCATTCCGCACAATAAATAAATATATTTTAATTATTTACGAAGCACACAGTTTTATTATCTAATATTCGTAATTCCAAATAGTTTTACATAATATTGACAGCGTCACCTGTGGTGCACCTTTTCATTTAAAATATTTATGCCAAAGTTTTATTTCAAACGGTATTACACAAGTTCGTTCCCTACACGTATGTAGGTGGCAGTAGGGTGAACGCTACAAATATATGAGGGACCGGTATAGCGCATGTTTTATATTATTGAGGCTCCAACGGCCGACGACAGGCGAGTTTACAAACCTTGTTTACACACCCGACCCACCGAACATGTTTACTATGTATTCACGTTTTGCAGGATTTTAAATTCACGCATAGCAAAACATCTGGTTTCTAACCGCCACCGGTAGCGTAATCGATTAAGACATACCTACACAATTAAACTCTCCATAACATTACAGTTTTATTATTGTTATTGCAGTAGAAACGTACGCTGATTGTGAATACGACGGTTTTAATCGGCAATTTGCGTTTTTTATAATTGTCGGCAACCATTTTAGCTGTGGAAAAGGTGTATTCTAATACGTAATTAATATGAAATAGATAGACTTTAATATCATAAACTTGTGAGTATTATATTTTATTATAACGATGCTCAGCAACAACAGAAAATAGATTCAAATATTTCTTCCACATAGATACGAAATCTCTCTCATACTATATACTAAGTTATGTGAAAAGTATTATGTAGGTAGGTACCAAAACCCTCAATATCATAGCACATCTACTTACACAAATGACAACCCGCCCGATCCAATATGAAGTTAAACATTTGCATTTGTGAGAGCGACGAGCGACGGTCGTCGTGCCCGAATATCCTTTCATATAACATTGAACAAAAACAAAAACATTGTTTGGACAGAAACTGGCATCCCTTGATTATATTTGAACAAAATATTCTCCTTGTACCGTGTACACAGTATAATAAGTCTCTTGGGCGAACAAATGGAGCCGAAAGGAAAACCATCGTGTCTCAGGGCATACTTACGCTTTACGTGATCCGAGTGGATATGTATGGAATGGAATGGACAAAGGGAAAATCTTTTAAGCTGTATTAAGGTGTAAAGGTAGCGATTCCCAAATGGTTCAGTTATTTTGTCTTATTGCGCGATAGGGACTCGACTGCATACGACAGAAATTGAATGTCGATGGCAGAATGGAAACATAAAAAGAGAGTGTCTACAGAATGAAACATGCGAGCTGGCGTGGGGAGACATTGCTAACTAGATATAACTTGCAATACGTACCAAAATATTGGATATACATATTATTATGTACCAGGATTTTTTTAATTATAATTATGACAATCTTTTTCATTTATAGTTGCTTACACTTAAGATGATATCATCAACTACATTACTAATATACCTAGTACTAAGTATTAGAAAAGGCACTGTTTCCTGAAATACTACTGGTTTTTCTCCTAGTTCAGGAGATAGAGCTCCTTTGTATTGAGACATTTGGTTGCTAATAATAAAATATATTATCATTATTATTACCTATAAGTCAGCGTAGTGTTGCCAAGTTTATTAAAATGGTATTCGACCAGCCGCCAAAAACGTTGTCTCTCAGACAATACACCATAGAATCATCTGGAATAGACAAAGAGGTCCTATATTATAATTCCACATAAATATTAATTCATTGAACCATTACAATATATTCATATTCTGATTTTACTGTGTCGTCGGCTACACTCAAAAAAGCTGGCCTTAAGAAAATTGCTCGTTACCCGCCGACCTTAATGTTAACTTATTGGAAAACAAAACCACTATGGACGCAAATTTGATTCGTAATTTCCAACAAATGACACTGGAAAGAATTTATTTAAATCCATGTTGTTCCGAAAACTGATGCTGTGAGTGTACAGTTTCGCGAAGAAATTTCGCTTCAAGTGTCTTCGTGGATCACGAGTGTTTAGCGAAAATGGTCCCTGTTGCAAATACAGAAAGTTGATTATCTCATATTGTTATTTAAAGATGTATTCAGTGATCGACGGAAGGAGTTTAGACTTTATTTTTAGGAAGAAGAAGTATGAAATTCTTTGGTAGAGTTTGTTTTGTAAAATTGAGAGTAGCGCACCGCCCGTCGTGATGGGACCGCCGAATATTGCGACCCTTATTTATGTCCACTTCAAGTTTGCCGTAACTACAGCCACATCGAGGCACCACGTTTTTTGCAAAACACGCATCGCTAGGACGCAGGCAATCTGGTTAAATTGGATTGCGTGATCTCCATGCGCATAATTAAGCATCCATGAATAATTAAACCGGTAGCATTCGACATCCGTTAATTTTGCGTTGTATGCATTCGGCGAAGCTTGTTTTCGGCTCACCTTTATGTATACATATCAGACTTTTTTTTAGCATATTCACTCTTTTGTAGGTATAAGTTTCGTTTTAATAATAGATATGTACCTACTTCCGGAAAGAAAATATTCCAAAACCAAATACACCAACCACAAGGCTAAGCTTCTTATTCTCTCGGAGGCATCGTGTGGAAATCCAGGAAAACAATAGGGACCGAAAATTATCCCGCTAAAACCCAAAGCAATACAGCCCCCCCACACTCATACATTTCACATGGATTTCTGAATAACATTACAGTATATATATTCCCGTTCTTCTATGTTTTGTATTCTGTTCTTTTGCTGGGAAAACTTTGTTGGCATTTACTAGACTGTGGCAAATGACAATATTAAGACGACACTTTGACATAGATAAGGTCTTGAGGAATAGGAATGTGGCGCGCCGCTGGATGTATTTGTGTAAAGATCATGCATATTGGGTTCTAATAATGTTGTTTTATATGCCTGTGCGTATTGAGATTCTCAATATCCTTGTTCACATTCGTGTGTATTATGTTCTTTGTACGAGTAAATGTTTCGTTACGGAAGTCTGCAGGGTAGGTACAGCAATCTTAAAGGGTTTTTAGGTAAGACGGGCCGGGATTGCGGTAAACTCCGACTTCCGCCTCAGTTTGATTACCATTCGCCCCTCGAGATGCCTGCCAACCACAGATGTAAGAAGCTTAAGTCATCTTAAGAGATTCGTAACTCAAGTAATGTTGAACTTGGTCCAAGTTCAACATTACTTGAGTTACTTGGACCTTCGTGTCCAATGTTTAATTGATCTTCTAATTTATTTAATGAAGAAGTTTTGCTTTTTTATACAACCTTTTTGGTTGGAAATAAGACATGGCATTTATGATTTAGGAACACGTTAATTTATTCAAGAAAATTGACGTTCAAAATTGATACGTCTAATAATAAGTGATTGTAGAGACAGATTTTTCATTGTTAATAAAAATATGAAGTACAGTGGAGATCGTAAACAGTAGTAAACTGTTAGAAAAAATATGAAAATCTTTTTTGACGTTATTTTTTGCCAGTCCTTAGCATTCGTGCATCCTTGCCACGAGTGTAGGTATTATCTAAAGCGTGAAAGATTAAAACGTATCTGCCTAATATTTGACGCTCCATGTGTCATTGGGGGAAGATATGCGCTGCTTTGTTCGCAATTTAATAAACTTCAACAACATTCATGTTTCTTGTGAGGCGAGGGTTAATTTATTTCTTAGAATGTTTGAAAAGCTCACGAAATTGTTTGATATTTTCTTTAATAAAATGTGCTCGGATGTACAACTGACTTTTTATGTAAAAACAAAACAAATCTGCCATTTAAAAAAACTGATAATTTGAAGTTTATATGTTAAGGAATTATTAAGAATAGACGAAGCGGCAAAAGTAATTAATCCCATTCAACGGTTGAACTCCGACTGGCAGATGATAATAATGAATTTGCCGTTGTAGTTTATATTTTATACAAGCTCATGATATCGTAACCGAGCCTCTAAAACCGGTTAAATTTACGAACTGGTTTGCTGTGACATTCACAATAATAACATAGAAAAGTTATATTTCAGTTAGTTCTTAGTCCTTTTAAAGTGAGCTTTCAATAAACCGGTTGGATTTCATTATTTTTGTGACGTACCACTGGTGCAGAAATATCAGACTAGGGACGTAGTTTAAGTGTTCCATGTTTATTTGAACTGGTTTAGCTGAATAAGTTTGCCGCTTGTGTTAAAAATAACATAAGCATAATATTCACTGTGTTTTTTTTTCCATATCTTACTTAGGTACGCCTTTTCCAAAGGGAGTACCTTAAAATCAAAGGCAAACTTCGTGAAGAACCTTCATGCTTTATTGATTTACTCGATGGCATCTGGAGTGTGCCTACCTACAATAAGTTAGCGTGGTGGGCTATAGCCCAAAACTATTCAAATGATCCTGTTCAAGGAGACCTGCAGCTACCAGTGGGACATAATTGGATTAATATTACATCTGACTGATACAGAAGTTCCTCCAAACAATATCACAAAGATCAATTTTGTTTAAACAACCATTCCTTTTTGCAACAAATTTTATCATCATTTGAATGCTTTTGTTTACAAAGTCAAATTAAAATGAAATAAATGTCATCGCACTGTTCTATTAACATGTCTATTTTCCTTGTAAAGAAAATAGAAGTTACTAACATAGTCATTTATTGGTTGTATCTCTTACCTACCTATATATCAACGTCAACTTAGACTCCAGAATTGATTATAAACAGATTTATCGCATTATTTACGAGACAATGTGATAGATTATGCGCCCACGCATACAATTAAATGGCTGTGCCCCGATGTGATTCATTTAGTAGAATTGTAACTGGGATACATTTAGGTACATTAAATGATATAAGATATTTATAAAAATAGCTAAATTGTAAATTATTTTTTTCTTTGGCAGTCGATTTTAGAAATTAGCTGCATTCGATCTAGATCAATAAATACATAATCAAACGGGTAAAGTAAAAAAAATAATTATGTGTAATTATTCGATCCTAAGAAATCAGTTTATTTCACTGTAATTACGTGATAAAAGAATTTGCTGTAACTTATTAAATTAGATGGAAATATATGAACTTACATCTAATTTTAATTGCGGTGATAGTGAAATAAATAACATTTACGTAACTTGTACAATATTTGAAAAAGCCATTAATATATAAACTGATAAATAAATTACTATTGAATTCGACTTGCAGCATTGATATGTATGAGATACTATACAAGCTTCTCGAAATAATCATAAATATGTCGAATGCACCAAATAATTAACGGCTTAGTCTACATTGTTCGGTAAGTGCACTCGACCATCTATCTACACTAGATAAATAAAGGTAATGCATACCGCAGTAAACTTGTTACTAGATATTGGTAGGGTGGTACGAGTAAATAAGTGTAGGTGTGTACTACGCTTAAGCTCATGTTTCACTGCGCGAGTGAGCGTACGAGCGAAGAATAATGCATAGAATGTAAAATTTTTGATTATTGAAGACGCTCAATTTTTTTTAATGCAGTGACATTCTAATAGTGTACTTATTTAGTAAAAATATTAAATGTTTGATTATTATTATTTAGTGTAGGTGTTTAGGTAATTCCACATAGGTTACCAAAATTGTAAATAGATAAAATACTTAGGCTATTAATATACAGTAAATCTATAAATAACTAAGAAGCAAATAGTACAGAAACTGGAAACTGATACTTATTAATAAAGAAAATTGAAGTGGAAACAATTTCATTATTTCAAACATTTTTGAGTGTCAGTGACATCAGGTATCTGAAACATTTATGAAGTTTATGACGAAATGAAAATATTTAAGATCTGTAAACTTTTTTGGTCTGTCAGTGAGACCAGAGCTTGAAGTTAAGATGGGTTGATAAGTGCTGGGCTTTTAACAGGTAGCCAACTAATATCCAGTGGACACTCTAAGTAGGTGTTTCTTTACTTAATTCCCATATTTAACCTACATAGATGTGCCGACCTGAATGAAAACTGTATTAAATGATCGTATCAAAAATTACATCCTGCATCTCCTTAGGGTTAAATTATACGAGCATTAAAATTTCTACACAGCTGTTGTCTCTGTTTTCAAAGTGACTTCTAGTGTGATAGTAGGAGGACTATGAATTACGGTTGAAACTCACAATATTTATTCCTGTTATCCCTAAAAATGTGTAAACTTTGGACACATGGATAACTAAATTACTTCGCTATGTAATTTATGTTAGAGTTAATTCTATATTTCCTACATAGAATCTACCATAAAATAAACATGTACAATATGTACCTAAATACACTAAAGTTTACGTCTAGTTATCTTCTGTATATAACAACTTTTTTGTGTAAGGTTCAACCATTCAAAAAGTTTGGCCCTAATTAAACTCAAATTTTTACATGACATACAACCCGCTTGATAGCTTTTTTTTATATAAGACCATAATGTGTCGCAGTGAAGTGTGACAAGATACAGATAGTAAAAAATAAAATGATATGAAATTATTTATATTATCTATCTTAATTTAAAGTACGTTGATAATGTACCAATTTACATACTCTACCAGTATGATAACCCATGAATACAAACCATGTCCGTTGCATAATTATCACAAGTCTGGTGCAAATAATTAACACGGGGCCAGGCAGACATGTATGTAGATAAATAGTTTGGTTTGTATAGGAGCAAAGTGTTGCGTCTCTTCGTCGTGGACTTAACGATCTTATGTCGTGTATGCATTAGCAATATTAGTACAGACTATAGGTTTTGTAAGTATATAGATATAATTATTGGTATTATTGTACGATTGGTAGGTATATGTTGACTAGTTTTCCTGAGCCCGCTTTTTCATCTACGTAGAATCAGTAATTTATTCCCATCTGCTTCTTCATGAATCTACAATATTTTTTCTTTCCCTTTTCTTTAAGAAATTTTCGATTAGGTATTGGAATTTAAATATTTGAATAGACATACCTACTTTCTTCCATGATTTCCAAGACAAAATCTATCTCCGGGACTCAAATTTCATGTAAATAAGGTCAGGTGTACAAATACAAAATTTCTTTTATGCGGAATCAAACCCATGAGTAGGCACAGAAAACCATCTCTTAGGTAGCTACTGTGCTTATTCATGCCGTACAAAGACCACCTTTTAAGCGACGATGCTTCTTCAACGTACCCTGATATTTTTAAATGAACTTTAATATATTAATAGCCAAATTACCATAATTAAACAATTACGCTTTATTATCTAATCTGTTTTACTATAATTATTATAAGTGCAAAGTTCTATGATAAATTAATTACAATTATAAAATTAGATTTAATAATTTAAAGTAAGAAACTTGTGAAACGAATGCGCTAAAATAATATTTAATGTAATTTTAATGTTAATTATGTTTTAACACAATAATAATTATCTTGTTACTGTTTACAGTATTACGTTAGTTATTGTACGTAGTAATAATATACTTAGGTATTGTATAAATTCACCAACAGATATCATAAATTACCATTTATATTGTGATAAAAAAAAACAAATACCTCATTAAAGTAATGTGATCGTCATGCTTACTACTAATTTTATTCATATAAGAATTTTAGCCTCATTTATAATTTATTAAGTGATCTCATCACCCAATTGCATATTATTATGTATTGATTTATATTGACATATAAATTTTTCATATCATGTTGCATGAACATATCTAATACCTATACATTTTGTATTCATACCTTGAATAGAATGTATTTTTTTAACATGAGATAACATTGGGTATGTCAAATATATTGCAGTTTGTATCTACATAGGTACCAATATGTAGCTAAGTTGACAATATCAAAACCGTTCACTCTCAATCTGTCTATATTGTGAAGTTTTCGATAAGTCGGGAGAATACTGAAAGAACATTATAAAATACCTAAAATGAAGTTTTATTTAAAAAAAAACCGAATGAAGTTTTAAACTTTGTTGCCGCATGCACCACAAAGCATCTCACAATATTTATATACCTATCGAGACATTTTAGCATGATCGAATCTTAGCACATGCAAAAGCAATAAATAACCTTGATGAAATATTTTTTTGGCACACATACAATGTACCTAATTCTTAAATCACATGCTTAATTGAGGTAAGGTTATAAGGTCTGACAATTATATGTGATATTATATAGAAAATAAGATGAATATGTTTGCGAATGTGTAAAAGATAATGCTTATTATCACATTTAATGCCAAATGTGTCAAATAAATAAATGTATCGAAATTATCCCCTTTGAAGTGAGCGCCAACGTATAAAAAAATATATTATCTAATAAACTAGGTGTCAACAATGATAAATGTTTCTAATTATATGAAGGTCAATTATTTCATTGGCAAAGTCATTATCAATATCAATGTAAACAATGTATTGTAACAAATTTCGGTTAAGTAATTCCTGTAAAGTATTGGAAGTATTAGAATGTATCTACTGCATAAAATTAAATTTGAAAAATACCCGTCATGAATTTTAATAACAAGGAAAACCGCACACAAAATTGTCAGGCGGTTTTCTACCTAAAACTTATGAGACAACAAAAAATATAATTCTTACCTTATTGCGTGCATCGTAGTAACTTCAGAAAAATATTAATTACACGCCCAAATTAACTACGTAATGAATTCTCACCTAATAGTGAATACAAAACCAAACATGAGAGAAACTAACACGATGGCACATTTCGTAAGGAATTCATATTTAAAAGGGTCGCGGAAGCAAAAAATTGCGGGGAAAGTTAACCCTATTGTGCCACCCTCATCTAAAAACTGGGCCAATAGGGGACGGTTATGGGCCGACAATGGATTTTTTCCTACCAATCGATATGATTTCACAAAATGGCCGCTTTTGGCCGCTTCATTTTTTGTGTCCGGATCGACAGCTATGCTCTGACGTCACAGGCTATTAATAACAATGGGGCACGATTCTTTTTTTGTTGGTTGCGTTTGGGTTCCGTAGGGTTATGATAAAATATTTCAAGCATAAAGTCGCTGGCTTCAAATATTTTTAATTGCTTTGAAAAATCGAAGGATATTGAAATGCCTACCATTCGTAGGTAATTGTTTTCAGTTTTGTTTTTAATTGAAAAAAAAGAAGGAATAATATTAAGTCATATATTTTCCCAGCCAATTTTTTTCCCAGATAAATGTTTAAACGTTTAAAATAATTAACCTACCTCCCACCGTGTAGTATCTTATTTGGTCGTAATAGGGTTAGCCTTGGCCTCTTGATTTTTGGTCCGTTCGGCCGTACCCTTGCATTACTACGTCCATACCTACTATTGCACAACAGTTGCGCCTAGGATACTTATTTCACTTATATATCATTATTATTAAATTATAAATGCGAAAGTGTGTATGTCGGTCTGTCTGTTACCTCTTCACGCTATAACCGCTGAATCGATTTAGATAAAATTTGGTACAGAGATAGCTTGAGTCCCGGGAAAGGAAATAGTATAGTTTTCATCCCGGAAATCATCCCTTAAAAGGGAGACAAGGGGGGTGGACGTTGGTATGTGAATAAATTTACTAATTTTACGCTGACAAAGTCGCGGGCATAAGTAAGTTTAATATAATTTTGTAGTTACAAAAATAGTTTTATTGTATATAAGACTTGGAACTTTAAACATTACCTTGATAGTTTTAGTGGATAGGTAAAAATTATATCAACGATATTTTTTTCTTTTAGTTGATATCATTATTAAAGTGTCTCCTCTTGAACTCTTGAGTTAATTCAATTAAGTAATGTTATTAATGTATGTCTTACCTGTTGCATTTAACCACTTTACCAATTATTTTACAAAATATAAAAATATCATACTTAATATTTTAACAAAGAGTTATATTAATTAATGTGTTGCTTAAATAATCAATTCGATTGTTTACTAAATAAAATATCAAATTATATACTTTCCAATAAAAATCTCATCTTTTTTTAAACAGAAGGCTCTAGTAATATAAAAAAATATTTACCTTTTACGTACAATTTTGATAATTAGTTAGTTTTATCATAAGTGCCCATGATAAAGAAACTTCTAAAAATTTTATCAATAATTTAGGTCATTGGTTATTTCAACATGAGTGTTTGATTTAACTCTAAGTCAGTGACCTTCTTGTCCCCACACCATCCTTATCTCTTCAAATATTCTTTTAATCATGGACAAATTGCCACAGCACGATTTTTATTATTGAACACCGATTTCAAAAAAAAAACAGTGGTCGAAAAATAATATCGTCAATTATTTTTCCAAATTATTATAACAGAATATATTTATTAAAAGAACTGAAGAATGACTATGAATATAACATTCATAATATAGAAGACAAAATACACACAATAATTTAAATAAGACTTAATGATACATTTGTTAATGAGATACTATCTAGATACCTATCTTTAAAGGTCAGAAAAATAATCACCATGTTTCTACAATACACAATCGGTAAGGCATTGGATTTTACTTACGCCTAAAACCCTCTAATACTATTCTAATGCATATAGGTAAATATATCTAGCAAGAATCCTTGAAATTTCAATATACCACAGTCTAAAAAAAAAAAATTACTACTTATGATTTTAAATCTGACTTTATTTTTTCATTAGTACCATTATGTCTAATTAAAATAATATGTATAATGTATAGATGTGACATTTAACATAATTTATGAATAAAATAATGTGCAATATTGATATGAGGCCGGTGAACATTATTCAGCTCATATAAGTAAATATTTATTTAGACCTACTGCATCACTTAAAATGACACTAATCCATTAATTAGTATATTTATTTTGTTTTCCCAACCATCATCTGTGTAAAGATATGTGCATTCAAACTGATATAAATATTAGTCAATCTTAGACCTTTGATATATTTATCACTTGATAAATCAAGTGAAAGTAAATCGACGTTGAGAAGGCAAAGACCTCACTAGCAGCCGATCAATCTAACGCAACCAAACTACAATCGATTTCCAGCGTAAGTAAAGCATAAACCGTGTTCGTATTTCTTAGTACCTAACTATATCAAAAACATAATACATTACCTAAGGAACAACTGGTTTCTCCAACACAAAAGGCACCTTTGCTTTGTATGAAGCTAAATAAATAAAAACCACCGCCGTTCAAGATGTAATTATTCCTAATTGGCCATTTCAATGTCAATACCAACACCGAAAAACAAAATAAGATAACATCTGCCCCGCATTATAAATCCCCGAAACCAAGTAACTCGCGCCATCTATCCGTCCCAAACAAATTCTGCGAAGCTTACTGTACATACACTTGCAGCTGTGTGTGTTCGTAGTTTATTACGTAAACAAGCTTTTACGCACACTAGCTGCTTGTAAAATCGTGTCTTTACTTGCAATACGTTTGCTTGTGAGCGTTGGTACAGTAGAGTTTGCGCATGTGTGTCTCGTTCGTACGCAAAGTTTACAGTCGCTATTTTCTTTGTGTGCGTTTCGTGTAGCGACAAGGAAGTTATCGCACACAAGCAAAAAACTTTTTCCGAACGATACTCGTAGCGACATCTGGGCCACATCAAGGGAACTTATACGTGACAGAGTTTTTGCAAAAAGCTGATACTGAGTTTTCTAACTGGATACTCTTTTATGAACTGAATTTTATTGGAACAACATTTTTGAAAGTAGATAATAATTGTGAAAAGCTAATATATCTAATAAGATATCTTTTACTGGAACTCATTTTTGCAAGCAAATGAAATGTCTATGTGGGTTTTAGTTACTTAAATTGCACGATAAGATTGATAAAAACTGTTTCCGAGCAAGCAAAACGAAATAATTTACATATATATCGACTAAAACGTAATAATTGAGTTATTATGTAGATTATCTAATTACTTTATTAAAAACATAAAACTTATCTCACACAAATAAAGATAAATAACCTGTTTTCCGTCATCAATTTCGTCATTTCGCATTAGTTTTATAAATAAATAATATAGTTCGAAATTATAAAGATATGTTTATAAGCTGTTGTTAACCTGTTCTGGTTCTTGATCATCATAAATTACTGGTCGACTGATTTATTATCTCTTAATGTTGTTGTTAGTAGTACGTAAATTGATTAACTCACTGATTTATACATTTAATTAAAAGATTTATTTTATCAACTTGTGTCTTATAAGATCGTCGCGAATATTCGTTACAAATTTCTCACAAGCGTCCTTGTTCACGTGCGGCGTGGTTGGTAAAGCTTAAAATAGACATCTTTATCAAAGACTTCCTTTACGTATGGTCGGATTGAATTCGATTTGGATAATTATTACAAAGGCGTGTACTAATTTATAATTCAAGGATGACGGCGGATACGTAATCAATTATCGTAAAAATGCACCAACGTAATAACAGTTAATAGGCAGGCCTCAAAATTAATTAAAACAAAAGATAATTTATTCTCGCGGTATCTCCGCTTGTAATTACATAACTAATTAGAAGTTTTTTTTATCACTCAAGGTTATTGCCATACTTTAACTCTCGGCAAATGTGAGAAATAGTTTACCGATATAAAAACAGCGATATATCCAAAAAGTTTTCTCATCTTGTCGATTGCTATCGCGAGTTGGTCGTCAACGTCACATCAGTGTCGTTATGTCGTCACGTGGCCATTATGTCATTGCATATTATTACACGCGAACGAAGTCGGTCAATGGCCTATGAAACATTTGATTGTAACACGCAATTTTCGTAGCAAAACTCGGTGTAAAACATCTCAGAATCACGTTCCATTCTTAATGAAGTTTAGCTAAGTTCAATCTTAGTTATTTCTAGTGGCGTGCCAAGGGTACTGCGTGGAATGATTCTTGAATTAACATTTTTGCTGCGGACGGGCTCGGACGCCTACGATTTGTATCGTGCAGAGATTAGTAAAGTTCATTGACGTTTCGCGTAGACGATGCGAGGGGATTAGGGGCCCGCGTGTTGGGTCTCGTTATGCCGCGGCGTCAGAGTGAGAGCACGCGGTGCTAGCAAATTGTCGCGCGAGTCTCGTGGTAGCAGGTGCCCATAATTGCCATTTAGTCGGCCGCCTGTTTGAACTTTTGAAGGTCGAAAAATAAACATTTGGCGAGACTGAGCTTTCTGTGCTCTTTTTAACACAGATATCAAATTTGGATTTTGTTTTGAAATGTTGCACATCACATCGCTATGAATAATGCATACATTTACATTGTTTACATTTCGGATATTTTTACATACTCCATAAAAAAAGAAAATGAGTGCCCAAAACTATTTTAGTTTATGCTGTTGTACCTACAAGGCAAATGAGTTAGATATTGTATTAATACAGATTTTTAAACATGCAGTTTCATGTAGCACTCTCTCCCTGCTCCGCTCGCAAGTGTGAAAATAGCCCTCAACGGGACTTGAAAGTTTCATAAACTACACTTCAGAATTCATGTATTTTTATACTCAGAATGAGAAGTTCACGACGATATTTTAAAATGAAACCTTTTAAAATATTTTTCGGTAGCCACTCAGTGTAGCCAACCGATAATAGCATCAAAAGCTTTTGCTTTAGTTCACAAATATTTTTTGTTTTGTTACACACGTCAAAGTGGATATGAACCATCTAGTCTGACAACTTATCTGAAATACTTGAGCAGCCTAAAAAAACGTACAATTTAATTCTGCTAAAAACTGGTTCGTTAGGCCTCCAAGGACAGAGTTGAAGGCAAAAAAAATATCCAATTAAGTAAAACAGGCGGACTAACGAAACTTACGTAATCCATCTTTCAAAGAACTAGAATGGATGTTGTGTTTGGAAACGTCTGGAAACTAGGACGTGTCCGGGTGAATATAGGAGGTTGGTTGCTCTACATTCGCGTAACTACGATGGAGAGATTTAATCAAAACAAATTTTGCAAAAACAGATAGCTACCGTCAGTTCGCTCGATGATAATGAGTTGTTCGCGACACGCTTAGTTGCCCTCATCTTATTAAAACAATGCCAATTTGTATTCTAGTGGGTAAGAATAAACGACGGCGGCGCTCTGAAAACATATTTTTCTTGACATTTTTCTGTGTCTTGCCAGTATCAATAACTTCATACTTTTTTTGGCAGATGTGATGTAAAATTGTAAAGTTCAGTTTAAAAATTTATCATTTGTACCAAGTGTTAAATTTAACATTTAACAGCTTATTAAACATCTCTAAGATAGAGCGCAAAAATGCTAATTGTGCTAATTAGGTAAAAAATCTTGAACCTTTTTTGTTACACGTTATGAGATTTGCATAAAGTATAATCTGCAACGAAAACTCTGTGTATTTTATATAACTTTAATTGCAAAGTAAATTGAATCTTATAATCACATGATCATAAGATTGAATTTGCGTTGCAAGTTTAGTAAAATATTCTTAATACTCTGTTGGGCTACTGGACTAACAGCCGAGGATTTTCTTCACCGTGTGATGTAACCGAAGCAGCGGGAAGGCATTAGTCAAGATGATAGACATTACAGTATGTGGACCGAGCTCACCGCCCACATCGCACAAAGCGATCTTTATAATAAAATTCATTGATTACGCCTCACCACAGGCGCAAATTAAGCACCGTTTCGAATCAACATCTATCCCTATAATTTATTATGGTGATAGAAAGGGACATACAATCCAAAATCGAACCGGTCCCGTATCCGTTTAGAAATGAATTGAAAGGATCGCTTCGTGGTCCTAATAGGGCTTAGTCTGGATTTCCCGTGGGAATCTTAATTATTACCTATATCCCTAGCAAAATACATGGAAGACTAAAATTTATATAAATATTTTTACAGTCCCAAAAAAATGACACCTTTTTTACGACTCTACGTAAAAATATTACACAATAAGTTATTATAGGAACAAAAGCAACAATAGATACAAAAATCATCCGAACTCTTAGAAGAGGAAATTCTAACCCGCTCCTGAATAAACCTCCTTGGAAAATTGCGCTACGGGGATCCCCTGGGATGCTGTAGCCCATCCTAGGCGATAACCCCTTATTCGCCGCTTAGGTCACTCATGGGAAATGACAGAGTGGCACCTACAATTCGTTGCTGAAATAGAAAATTACACCTGGCAACAAAATTAGATTCGCATTTTTTAATGATTTAATACTTTTTTGTAACCCTTATTTAAAAAATCGTCTGCGCTAGTGTGTGTTTATATCTACTAAAATAATAAAATTTCTTTTTAAAAACTATAGAGATGGAACGTGTTAAAAATTGGAGCGTATATTTAAATTAAAAACGTTACGTAATTATCATCATATATAATGTTCGTTATGATATATACTTTCTTCCCTTCTAAGTATATATATTTAACTACATAGATAGTTATAAATGTTATCTCAGAATAACATCAAATAGTTTTCGGTAACATAAGACTAATGATATCACGGAACTGTACACCAATTTAATTCCACGCCAGTGAAGCCGCGATAAAAACTAATAAATTTTTCATGCCAGGTTATTTCACATGCACCTACCTATTATAATATATGATACATATGACAGATAGAGCGTCCCGCTATCAAAGAGTTAATTACCTAATTAAGAACCTCCGTCTATACATATTCAGAAGGCATCTATACATAATAATATAAAAACTCATTAATCTGCAGGAAGTTAAAGGCCACACAAGCGGTTTACGTAATAATTGCTATCTCGCTCCCGCGGCAAGCGTGCGGATATTGGGAAAGAGAGAGATAGATAGAAAGTAGGCTGGCGCGTCCTACGAAAGGCTTTGCTGGGGAAACTGGTTTGGATGGAATGCTACGGGACGTAGCATGGATTTCGGGAAATATATATTTTTTTAAAGATTTATTTTGTATTTATATATTATAAAAAAAAACTTTTTAACCTACATACCTATATTTGACATCACAAAATATAATATCAATCAACGTCTTTATCTAGTTATAATCATATATAACATTTATGACGTCGACAATTGGTTTATAATTTAGTTCTATGTCGAATTGTGGAAAATTATTTCTGATAGTAGGCGCCTCTATTTTATTTGCCACCTTTTTTTAAATAAGCATAATGATATTGTTATTATGTTCTCAATTAACATACATGATTATTTCATTCTATTTGACGTATAATATAAATGTCTTAAAAACACCAAATCTCTCAAAATATCAAATCTCCTAGTTAGGAATATAAAAAATACCAGTTTGTCAGTCACCTAAACAAAATATTAGGTATACATACTACACAATAAAATTATTTTACCATTAAATCTATCATAAAGTAAATTTTGTATAAAAAAAACTCCTACACAACAAAATAAATTGTTGAGAAAAATACGCTACGAAAAAAATTTACAACTACGTCCCGTAGCATTCGGTGTAGTTTGGAAAAGCCTCCGAGGATTTTGGATAGATGGCGTTAGGCTCTGCATAATGGCTTCCTTCCTTTATTTCCCGCCAACTATGCCCACCCTTACTTATTGGGGTTGATTTTAATTTATGCGACAAAATTTACAGATATTTTGTCCATTTTTTGAAAAAAAACATTGATAAAATAAAAATTGCATTGAATGACCACTCCAATAAGAATTCGGTCTGAATAAATTTGAATATATATTATTTTCATAAATGGTGTGGGACGAAGCTTATCTTAGCGCATGTTATTTATTGGTATAACAGATTCAAAATAAACGCTGAACATTTTAAATTTTTGAGTAAATTTTGTATGAAGATAACTGGAATATCAAGAATGTACCAACTTTAATAAAGCTAAATGAAATTCGGCCTTATCTACCAACTTTTGAATCTCCAGAAATTCCAACTTGCTTTCATTGAGAACTGAGACTTAATGTAATCTATAGGTATCTAGATATTCACTTATAAGAATATTTAAAATGTTTACTAGATGTTTACTAGTTTATAAAATAATGTTGTTAAAAGAAAAAGTTCTTCCAGTAAGACTGCTTATTAGCGGGCATTTATTTCAAAATGGCCGCTACAGTTTCGGCCTTATTAATTTTACTGATGGGTGTTATTTTTATTAAAAACTTTTCGTAAAGATCAGGAAGATGTATTGGGATGTTTCTGGATCAAACAGTGTTGCATAACGGAGAAAGGGCGGGCGTCCCGTCGCCATATTTATAGAGACACACACAGCCGCCGTCGGCGCACGCATGCGCACAAAATAACCCCTCTTATTTGTTGGTAAACATGGCCCCTTGTGTGGTCGATAATGTCCTGTGCACCTCGTGGAAAATAATTTAGAGCTTGATAAAGGAAATATGCAGAGGGCGTTGATTTTGCTTTTACTTCAACGTAGAACTTCCCTTGTAACAATATCATTTCGGGCCGTTAAGCTTAAATAGGTATTAAGATGTAATGGAAAATGGAACGACACAGTAATTAGTAAGGATTTCTGTGTAAGCCAGTGTTTAAAATTTTAAAATATGCATAGCACGTTGGCTGAATTATGATTAAAACATTTTTCTGATTCTGTGCCCTGTACTTATCTTAATATACTTCATGCGGGTGCCAGTTGTTTATGTGTTTATATAATGTTCAGCATAGTTCAGGAAACTACTTATATATTTATAAAATCAAAGCCATTAACTTACACGCATTACACACGACCATTCACGTGGAAAAAACCACTTAGTTTACACCCCGGCTAGTGTTGATTGAACATGTCAATACTCTACATAATACGATTACAAACTTAGTGTAGGAGCTCCCAAAATGCACAATGAATATCAACTATATTGAAACACAGTTGAGTATTGTTTATTCGGAGTGCAAAAATAAGTTTGTTGTTCAACACTTTATCTACAATCAGTAGTTATATTAATACTACATTGGGGCACGTGCATGTGTTAAATTGGTATATAACACGATTTTTTTTATATCTGTACACACAGTTAAAAAAGTTTAAATGAAAAAGTATCGATTGGTTATTCATTGCAGATTATTTGCTAAAAAAAAACTATTAGGGGACATAATTATTCGATTGGCGGTATTTAACTCGCATTACGATAGGGGTAAATATTTGTATGACGAGCATGCATATTGTAACTGACTTATGGATGCTTTTAATAAATAATAAATATTCCTGGACATTATGGCACACAGCGCCATCTAGTTCCGTGCTAAGCAACGAGGCTTGTGTTACGGATACTAGTTGGTTGATATACTACATATATACTTTTTTTTTGTAAATACATACATATTATACATAGATACATCCATGACTCGGATACAAATGTTCATGCTCATCACACAAACATTTGACCCTACCGGGATTCGAACCCGGGACCCATAGCACAGAAAGCAGTGTTAACTACCGCTGGACTAACTGGGTCGTCAAATATTTTAAGTATGTATATCTACCTTATATATAGGTAGATATGTAATGCAGATATCGGTAACACAAGCGCCATCGAACTGAGAACTAGATGGAGCTACGAATTACTAATAACGTCCGAATATATTTATATAGGTACCTACCTACCTACTTATATATTATAACATAGATCTTATCTATAAAATTCTCGTGTCACAATGTTCGTTCCTGTACTCCTCCGAAACGGCTTGACCGATTCTCATGAAATTTTGTGAGCATATTGAGTAGGTCTGAGAATCGGCCAACATCTATTTTTCATACCCTTTAGTGATAAGGGTTGTCCACCAACCCCTATAATGTGGCAAAACAACGTTTGCTGGGTCAGCTAGTATTTCTATAAAGTTTCGTTGATCCTCATTTTTTTAACTAGGTACAAATACGAATTTTCGCTTGGTCCATTAAATTTTATGAAATTCCTTGCGGTGTTTTTTATTTCTTGTTAGTCACGCCGCTATCTATGTATATGAGCAGGTACTTTTATCTTTAAAATCTTAATATTAATGAGGCATAGTATTATGGCCAATTAAAATATATAATCGAAACTTCCTTTTTCTCGCCTCTGCATATCCTCTAGTAAAAAAGAACATATATATAAGAGTAATGATTATTTTAATAACTGTAAGCCTATGGCGGTACCCCACATTTCATTCTCACTGTAATTATGATAAAATCAGTTAAATTACAAAGGGTGTTAGGTGTCTACTAATTAACATTATATAGGGCATAGGTACATAAACATAAAAAATATGTCTATTTAACTATGTATATTCATAGAATTACTTTTTACGGGTTTTATTGTAGTAGGTAGGCATATGAATTATATTATCATATCATAAATTGACGTAAAATACATAAGAAACAGTACTGTTCTCAAATACATAGATACGTTTATTTAGATCACTCAACCACGCACGAGAAAACATTTTTTTTTCTATTTGTCTATGTACATAAATACCTAACTATTTGACTACCTTTCCGTGAATGGAATTCCTGTCTTTTTTATTTAATAAAAAGCCAGAGATATAATACTTGCATAAAATCAAATAGACACGTACCCAATACCTAGTAGGTATACTAACACGGCATTAATACGTAAGTTGTTATATATAAATAACACTCTCATACGCTGTACATAGAGACTGCATAGGTACTGCCTACTCACATTCTATTTATGTTTTACAAGATAAACTTAATCTTCACCGACTGATGGTAAATAGTTCAAAGCACCTATATATTTCAATTACCTAGATAGTCGAGTGACGCCGGCGCTTCTCAATTCACATTACCATCGTTCTCTTATCTGTAGTTCCTAACCTCGACACGTAAGTAGTCACTTTCCAATAGTACACTGTGTGACTTTTAGTCATATACGACAATTAAAATTGTAATAAAATTTTAACGAGTAGGTATCTAAATGTTTTTTCCGAAAAACGTGCCATTAAAAACCGGACCTCCGGAAACTATATAATTTAATTGAAGAGTAATTTATTATTGCAGATTCGGATAATTTCTCTATAAATTTTTGGACTATATCATACATCTATCGTTTTTTGTAAAGAGATTCAACTTCATATTAAAACTGACTAACTATTCTTGGTTTTTATAATTACATAACATCACTAGAAAAAAAAAGAATATATTTAAAAGAAATAAACACCAACAAATTACATGGGTTTTCTAACAGGCAACCCTAAATGCAGAATTTAGTATATCGATAAAATACAAAAAGGCAGCCAGTGATATAAACTAATGGAGTCTCAACACGCATTAAGCGTACATAACTTAAACTTTTTCCAACGAAAGCTCTATATTACTCTATATCACCATTATCGTGAGAAAACAAAAAATAAATAAAGTAATACTATTTTGAAAGCATCTCTAATACGTCAGTGTAAAAAACTTCTCTTCATTGTACATATTTCACTTTATATACCTACTTATGTAATGCGAGAAGTACCTAAGTACATTCTTATTTAAATCATTTTGTAGTTATAGTACCCCATCTACAGTAATAATTATTGAATGATATGATAACATGAATATTTAGTAGGGTAATAATACCATAATGTAGGTAGTTAAAAATTAATTTTATTGTGTAGTCTTGAAGTTAGTGGGAACATCAGTTATATTTGTTAATACGATACAGTAGTTAGTTAATTACTGTAAAAACAAATATTAGTCTCCAAAATTGTACTTTTTGCCGTATTGCGTTTTATTTTATAAGAATATGCTCTATAAACACCAATGCGGAACAATGTTGAAAAGTAAATAACCATGTAATGTAAAAGTTCACGCAATACGCAATATAAAAATGAACAGAAACATAACGAAAGAAGGGGACAAAGTTCTTTAACTAAGCTACATAAAAACAATACCTACCTACCGACTTATCTACCCACCAAATTAACCTTCTCACACAAGTTTCGCTTCCCGAGGCATTCTGAAACAAACAAACATCGCGCCGACGTCCCCTACTCCCCCGACAAGGGGTGAAGTGGGGTAACAACACCCTACCCAAGGGTACACAGAATTTCTTGATTACCACAGGTCCTACGCTGCACCACGCTAAAGATCTGCATGCGAATTTCCAAATTTACTAAATCTCGATTCGATATTTGAAAATGATATCGATTCTAGGAACGAGTGCTTCAACGAGACGACATTTTGATGGTACCGGGGACGTTCACCGTTCGATTTACCTTATCGTTTTTGAAATGCATTTAGAAAGGGACGTGATCTGTTTGTGTTTAGTTTGTTTAATTTATTTTTTGGTCTTTGTTCTTGGGAAATAAATTGAACACAACGGTGGCGCGGGAAATGGGATGCAAATGTATGGGAGCCGGGAATGGGGCGGCCTCATACATTCAAATCATAACATTTGTGGCGCCGCTACCGTCGACAATATACGAAACAACGTTGATCGCGATGGGAAAAATTGATGAATATTTATATTATAATAAGAATCGGTAATCCAGTTGAGGCAGAAAATTATATTAACAGGATTAAATATTTGGTGAATATATGACACTTAAAATAAATAAAATCAGAACTAACGCTCCTTTGGCAAAGAAAAACTTCTTAATAGTGATTCTAAGTTATAAAAGTTTTTGCGTAGGTACTTAGACATCTAATACTTTATAGGTCCATTAGCAAGAAGATATTACATTATCTTGGAAAAACGGAGGATACTCAAGCAAATATTTACATTTTACGCTGCAGTATTAGTAATAATTATGATCCAATTTCATTTAGTATAACCCGTCTAGTCACTTAGCTAACTCTTTTAATAAAGATTCTTAATTATTGTGCTGTAACTGATATGCAAAATAATATGCGTTATTTTTACTTATATTCCTAACAGAGTGTATTAAAGAAATTCTTATTTTTACATGACTATAATACTTATAAAGTAATGCGGCTAAAAGTACTCATCTCATCACGCGGCGGGAAGTCAAGCAATTAACATGTAAAGACCCGCTGCTTAAATTAAAATTTGCATAAATATTTAACTAATTTAAGAATGTTTTAATCATGAAAATATTGTCATTGCGATAGAGCTTTAATTACATTATTGATTATTGTAAATTGATGCTTCAGCCTTTTCAAATAAAGACGGGGAAGCCGATTGACAAAAAGATCTACTTATTTAAATAAAAGGAAGTATTTTTATTGCTCTACCTTACTATTGAATTTTTTCTTAGTTTGTAAGTGATAAATCAATAAAAAATATAGAGACGTGCAAGTTTATCATGATTATGATAACCATTTAGAAACTTTTTAAGTTAAGTTCACAACGACTTAATCTAAATAGATGATTTTGACCAATAATAATATAAATTTACTTCTAATTTGCAAAAACCCTCTTCATAAAATTTTAGAACTCCTTTATTTTTTTTTCTTGCAAAAGAAATACATCTATTTTTTTTTTATAATGCAGATAATGTTGTTAAACACTTTTATTCAAGCATTGGCACATTGTAAATTTTAGTCATTTTAATGCTACTATACTAGAGGTATCTTATCGTCCAACTTAGGTTTTGTACTCATGTTTGGTAATTTGGATAAAAAAATACATTAAAATACTTTTCTGTGTTCGCTATAAAATATACCTACATAATTATCGTTTAGGTACATGTTTAATATAATTATTTCTACCTACATTTCAGTGTTAAAATTCAGGAAGCTAAAATTAAACAAAGAAGGTACATGTAACGCCTAATTTATATGTAGCAATAATTGGATACAGCCTTTGTTCGATGTTGTCTTGTATCTTGTATCTACATGACTACCATCAACTCTTTATTTAATATAGGTAGGTACCTAACTGGAAAACAAAATATATAATTTTGCCTAAAATCCGACATTCTGACACCCGCTGTGAAGGTGGTTAACCTTCCATAAATAAGTTTCAACTACATATAGGTATGTGGCCAAATTATTATATCAATTTATGATTACGTTTAAATTATTATATTTAAATATTTTTATACCGATATATAAAAATATTTTTTATAAATATGTAAGGTGATATTTATTAAACATAATGTCGTTTGTTGAAGGCGATGCTAAGTATTATTAATAAATAATAATTGATGGTTATTAATATTAATTAAAATAATTATTACGAACTTCTAAAAATTGCATATCCAAAAATTGGTATTATATTTTACAGCCACTCAGTTTGTTGCAGGCTATTTTTTTTTGGCAGAATGAATGCAACGTTTTAATACAATAAAAATAATAAACGTAATAATATTTTTAACCACCAAAATCGATACCACTACTTTTATACCATAAAAAATATCCGTAACGTCTCATAAGTTATAGTAAAGATATTGCGCATATTGATAAAAGATTTAAGAGAGTCTCAACGGAGTTGAGATACAAATGTGTTTTTATACAGGAATGAGGAAACAACCAATCTGTATTATACCTATTTTCATGTATAATTATTTAAGCTGGTTAAAGTTATTGACGTTTTAATTCCAAAGCCTCGTAGGTCAAAAATAGTGGCCAATTTTCGATTTAGTCGTTGAACGCCTCATTTAAGTAATTTAAAATTTGACATTGTAAAATATTTGGTGGGAATTCTGGTCTTAAAGTAGGTAGGTACTTAGGATTTTTTTGAAAGGTGATGTTATTTAATTGACCATCTTTCATTTAAATATAATAGTGCTCAGCAATTCATTACGTTCAAAATAATTTTGCAAAAAATTTTGACTATACTAAACACGGAAATTCGTCAAATTGTTGTTGCCAAAAAGTAAAAAGCATTTGTCTGGAATTTAAACAACGCTATTTATAAAGTACCTAAATTATACCCCGGACGTAAAGCTCCATCCACACAGAATGTGGAGGGTATTAAGTACGTCCAGACGGTACGGTCGGCTGCGTCAGCATCGGAACCCTTACCTATTTCAACCCTTAGACGGCGGAACCGCTAAACAAGTCTGAGTAGCTTTCCAGTTTATTTCGCGTGGGGCAAGTCATGAGAGAAGCGAGAAAGAAGCTAATGTCAAGAGCGATAGCATTTTATTTAACTTGAAAGAATAGTAGCTTGTAGAAGACACCAATAAAGTTTCAGTACTCTTGTATATTATTTTAAATTCATTAGAATTACTTTACAAGGCTTATTTAAGAAACTTCATAGATTAGAGAGAAACATATTTCAGTTTTTAGTTAGAAAGGTAATTAAATATCAGAGTTAGGTAAGTACTATTTATTACGAAGGTAGTTGGTAGATAGGAATTTCAGTAAGAGATTAAGTTTAGTCAAAGCAGCAAAAGCATTTATGTTAAAATAAACTTAGGTCTTAATGAAATAAAACTCAAAGTTACAGCTAACAAGCCTATGGCGTTACGTCTTTTGAATTAAACTTACGTATAATTTACCTACTAAACTGTGTTTTGCTGATATAACGAGATAGCGGATCGGCCGTTATTTGATAACTTTGTAGCAGTATTATGTATTCTAAACGATCTGATTACCATTTATATCAAATTGATACATTATTTACAACCTAAGTATGTATTATGCTACGGTAAAATTAATTTTGCTTTTTTCCTAGAGAGAGAGTAAAAATATTAGATACTATGTAAAAATATTAGATAGCTTTTGCCAGCGACTTCACTTGTGTAGAATTAGCAATTTTGTCCAATCTGCTTTTTATCAATCTGAGTATTATTTTATTTCTTATGCATCTCTTTTAATAAATTAACGATTCTACATACAAACTCTACCCTTCTTTTCATAAGGAATGATTTTCGGGATAAAAACTATATCTATGCCAAATTTCTTCTAAATCATTTTAACGGTAATAGCTTGAAAAGGTAACAGACAGATAGACATACATAATTTTGCATTTATAATATTACATATATGTATGGAGGCGTTGTTAACTTAGCTCAAAACCGTAATGATATTAAATTTGTTTGTTTTCATGGGCTTAAAAATTTAAACATAAAATTACTTTTACATTCGATTAATTGTTATTTAGGTATTTTAACAAGTATTGACAAAGAACCGACAGTTAGTCACATACCAATACTGGCTCATATAATAATTAAAATAAACAAAAGTAATGATTCTGACGGTATTTCAACATTTGCCAAACAAACTTCCTTCAGAATTTTATAAATTGAACACCAAGAATGATATTTTAAGAAAATAAAGTTTCATTTTAGTAAATATTGCAGAAGCTAGAGCTTATAACTTTACATCGTGCCGTCGACTGTTCCGTATAAACGGACTTTATTCTGCAACAGGGAAGGGGTTCGCGTTGTTAGGTACCTAACTAAAGTGCGGAAAACGTCGGTCAAACGTTGAACTTTACAGGAATTGTTCTCCAAACTACGCGCTTAGCATTTGAGGGACCAACACTTTAGTGAGATAACCTTTTGCTGGAATGCCCGTTACCCGTTCCGACTGTTGTTAAGTATCTTGGGCTCTGTTTTTTTTTTCTTTTAAGTAGTACCTACCTAAGCATTTTTGTTGGCCGTAGATAGTTTTATTTCAGCACTTTTTAAATATAAACGTGCCATTTTAGTTTCTTTTGTAGGTACTTCA
Source organism: Craniophora ligustri (assembly GCA_905163465.1). Taxonomy (NCBI): domain Eukaryota; kingdom Metazoa; phylum Arthropoda; class Insecta; order Lepidoptera; family Noctuidae; genus Craniophora; species Craniophora ligustri. The sequence goes on along the minus strand of LR990965.1, from coordinate 6,101,793 downwards.
TACTCACCCAGTTGATTTTTTTACCTACAAAGCAAATAGGGTTCATTTATCAAATAACACAGAAAACCAATTAAATTACGTTGTATAGGTATCCTTGTACATCTATACAGTTTATTAATAACAGATGCACTATAAACAGAAGGAGTTAATTTTAGAAACAGCTTCCAAACAAATTAGATTTGAGTCCCAAAACAGTGTTAATGCATCTAGAGCGTCAATTACTGGGTGTATTAACAAAATAATTAGTCAACAATTATTTCAGTATCGTTTGATAACGTTTGCAGACCCGTTCGGGGCATCTGTTGCCTGCCCACAGTGGTATACTCGTTCTTAGCACCTACGCAAACTTAAAAAAGCATGCTACAAATACCATACCCATTCTGATCCTAGAAAAATAAAGCTTAAAATCCCTTGAATTTCATTTTCAGGAACGCACGTTGCAAGCCTGTTATGGTAAAATGTTGCTCTGTTCTTCAAATTAATTTGGGCCTCTTGAGACTACTTGGCCTGTCAGACGAGATTAAATCAATCTCCAGTTGGTTTGTATATCTAAAAATGACTGAAAAAACATTGGCATAGCAAGTAACTTTCTAAATTAAAAGATTTAATTCATATTTAAAGGATAGAAGCGACATTTACCGGTGTCCTGATAACTTATATCATGTACGTAAATATGTACATCAAAACATTTGTTATGGAAAATTACGGGTTATTGCAATCAATTTTGAACTTTATTATCATGTAGGCTTTTTGAATATTTAAACACAAAGCCTAAAAAGTAGGTTTAATATAAAATGTAGGTATAATAACACCTTAGTCTTCTCATATTTCTCGCTTACCTCATTCGATTCCTGTTATTTACGGTTCATACAATGTAACATGAACATCAGTAGGTATATGCACATAAAAATCGATTCGCATATTTCTCCTAGTACCTATACTCGGTCCCTTTTCTATTATCGAGAAAGAATCGATATCAAAGGGGAGGAAATATCTAAGAATACCTACCTACCTACAGGTTTGTACTGAATCATTGACATTTTTGAAGTTAAACATATTGAATCATTCGAAAAGTCTGTGGGTGAATAGATGCCTACTTGCCGACATGATTCAGAAGATTTCCTTGACTTTTTAAAAATATTTGTATTCATAAAAATTATAGTTTAAAAATCCTTTTAAGTAGGTAGGTAGGTAAGTTAAGTCACATGACTCACATGTAAGATCCTTGCTTGTCATCGTTTATCAATTTTATTGTATTGAGACATTGCATCGTATAGTACCATAAGGCGTTTTGCAAGGCGTTATATTAAATATTCATAAATATATATAAATCGTTTCAAATGAGAAAAATACATTTAGCTTAACTCCTACAACAAGGGGCGTTCACACGATCGTATATTTTAATTAAAATCGTTTGTATCATGTATGTATACCTTATTTATACGAGAAAATAAGACAAAGTCGTTGCTTTCGTGTGTTTATGATACGTATTTCGATGCGTTAATTCGATACGTAATATAAAAACTGTGAATTTATTCGCAATTCAGAGGCTAAACCTTACATAAAGTAAAGGTTTGTATGTCCATGTGTCAAGCAGGTGGCCCTGAAGCAAGCTTGTAAGATACCTATCGGGTCATTTTCGTTTCACGCTGAGAGGTTTTTAACAGAATTTCGATTTCGCAATGCATTTAAATGCAAGATAATCTGATGCGTTTCGATTTCTTACCTAATAAGTTCAATTATTTACAAAGGGTATAAAGTTATTAGAATATGGAGAGTATTTTTTTAAGAAACGATTCGAGATGCCTCTTAAATTCCAGTCTTCATTTTTAATCCCTTTTTAAAGAAATTAAAACTAAATTGAAACATGATATGAATGTTGGCCGTGAAATCACGGCTTAAATTCAGAATATGTATAACAAAAAACAGTCGGCCATTTTTAAATCATGTTCCATCGGTATTCGATTTTTAAATATGGTGCGGAGTGCACCGAACCCTATTTCGATAGTCTGATACAATCGTCCAAGTTATAGAGAGCTTGTAAGCTGCCCTTTTTGCCTTTTCAAGATCTGTGGATCAAAGGGCCGGGCGAGGGGTGGAAGGTCTTGTAATGTTTGTCGTCTGGCGGCCTGGCTCAGCCCTTAGGAGTGGGGACGGAACGGTACAGGCAACACGCGAGGGCTTGTTGATGTCAACATCTATCATACGTTTTATGGTTAAGAGGCTTGAAAGCGGACCGCTACATGCCAGTCTATTCACTATAATACCTTGTTTTAGTATCAAAATTCTAAGGTTTAATGTTTGATGTTTAAATTATCATATTACTTTGATAAGTTATTTTGTATAAAAGTTAAAAATCTTAAATATGTATTTGCACATTAATAAGTTGTCTGTTCTTATAATATATTAAGTATATCAATTTGCTAGATTTTGCATTCACAGAGTCACTTCTATCAGCAACGAATTTATTTAACATTTCTCTAAACCTGCATAACTATATGAATACGTACTAAGTATTCTAATCTAATTTTGTTCAAAAAGACATCAACTTTACAAGCCAGATGCTTTGCTCCCGATCTGTGAAATTAGATTGTTTATAAAGTTGGTCCCGTATATCTGGATTAGTCACGTTCGGGGACTTAACTGCGTTATCAAAACTTCAATACTTAACATCGAAACTGTTCCGGGAAAACGGGAATACGTAATCTCGCCTTCGTATCCAATTCGCATATTATCACAAATCCAACATAAGATCGGTGGTTGGAACGCCAATACTCGAACGCTGCCGTGCACGTCAGACCCGCAAATACTGTCATATTTTACAAGAATTTTATTGCGAAAAAATGACTCAACATCCGTACAGTTTCAAGGAAAAATTTACTTCAGTTCTGTAGTAAAAAGATTCATAATTCAATGAGATCTCTCCAGTTTTTGCTTCATTGTATTTCACAGTGCACAGATCAGCGAATTCGGTAGGTAAAACTTTGAATCCCCAACCAATTTTGAGAGAGTCAATTTGCATCTCTCCTTGCATTAACTAACGGACCCGCGTCGAAGTTTCTTTTTTGTGAGACTTCTTTTCGTTTCAACTGTTTTGATAATGGGGCCATTTCAAGGAATAACGATTAAACAAATTTCATAATATCAAGGTCTGCTGTAATAAAACTCTTTTGAACCAACTCGAATTTGTACATTTGCTAAAAACAAGAGCCAATTAATAAGAACCAGTTAATAAAAATTATGATCGTTGTACATTATTTTTTCCTTTTTATTACGACTTAGAAACATATATTGTCAAGTAATGTAGGCAGGTAGAATATATTTCCAAATACAGAAAATCTTGAACTCGCCTATCTATTTAATGTAAGCAGTGGTACCTTACATTTTCGTTTTACGACTTCTCATTATTTTACCATAAAATAAAATTAACTCGGATCGATTTAGTGGTATTTTGAATTCAGTTTGATAATATGGATATCTTTGTGTTTATAGCCCGGTGTAATAAACATGGCTATCGTTATAACGTTCCCAACACGCGTAGTATTTACCCGCAAGTAAGTAACCGCGTCAATTGCCTTATCGGCACCCCCACAGTCCTATTTTGTGACCAATTGCCACCGTCTTGGTGTAATCAACGCTTTATTGCACCAAAAAGAAAAGCCAACAAGATAATAGCAGCAGAACATGTGTAATAACTGAAAATGTTTGTCGCTACGTGTCACGCCTAGATATGTGATGTTTGACACAACGGTTAGCACGTTCCACAAATATTGTGCTACAGACAGGGCAAATACGAGGCAAATGTGTGTGCCTTCGTATGGCACAAGCATTGGGGTATTATGCCAGAGTGAATTGTGCACGTCGATATAAAATTACTGGTCGTTACGGCGATTGTCTCTGGCTGCGCGAGCAGGGCACGTTCGCGACTTATCGCTTGTTCAGTTTTTCGCACAATCGAACCATTTTCTGTTATTGGTATGTATTTTTATCGGGATTTTCGGTGATGCTGAACTGCTATTCCAAATTTTATGTAATATAACACGAGAGAAAGTTCCATATTATTCGATTGGATTACGAAAATCTAGTTCAGCATTCTGAGCTTTGTTGTTATACAATTTTAAGACTATGTCTAGAATGACTGCTTCCGGATATCTATAAAAATGAACTATTTCAGAAATGATACGCACAATCTGTTCTGTTTACAAAAGACAATCACGGTTAACTAGAGCACATCTGCAAATGACAATTGCTATTGTTATGACAATTTGTTGGTATTGCACTATGGATATCATTGTTTCTTTGAACCTACCCAACCACTCATTCAATGACCTGATGTATCAAGAATGTTTGCTCAGCTAATTCACTATAACTATACACACGTTTCATTACGTTCTAATTTAAAAGATACGTACTACGTTTGTTGGATCTTAATTTCACCAGAGAAAATTGTTAAAAAGAAATTTAATTTTAAAGGCTGACCTCACCTTGTATTGTGTCACTCTCACTGACCGCAGTAATAAATCAATGATTGTATAAAAGAAAGCAATTAAAACAGCTTTCGGAGACAAAGATGCACATTATCACAATGAGTAACGACCACCTTCACTACATCACCTGTAATTTTAAACTGATCCATACCTTGGCAGTAAGTATTGTTGCAACGCGGAAGGGTTTGCCTTTTTTGTTTATGCTCTAAATTTTTATGGATCCCACTAAAACACCAACAAAAACTATACAAAACTAACAATACACTTTCAGTTTCTTTATAAAAATATAACAATGGCCATCCAAAGGACGGGGTAAGGTGTTTTTTGATTGTAAAAACAATGGTGTGTTACGCAACTTTTGTTCGGAAGAATGTCCAATTTTTTAGTACCTAGTTGTATACGATAGAAAATTGGGCAGTCATTCTCAGAACATTACTAGTGTTGCAGAGCAAAAAGTGACATAACCTATAGTTTTTTAATAAACAGAAAAATTTTTCAAAATAACCAAATGTGTCCCTGAGAATTTATCGTAGAAAATTAGTTGAGTAAATACCCTCAGTTGTAAATGTTAGTGAATTTCAATACACATGACTGCGAAGCGTGACGGGCCATGGGATTTAGAGGTAAATAACAATATTATTAGAAAAAATATTCCTATTATAGTGCAAATACTCGATATTCTTTCGGTGAGAAGAAAAAGAGTCAGATAAACAAGGATTTGCGGAATATTAAAAGGAAAATTATGTTTAGGAAGACATCTAAGGTATCTAGTGAGAGTTGATGCTATGATTTGTTCGTGTTGTTTTATATATTTGTTGGTGGCTGTGAGCTCCAAGGCTCGTGATCGAACCGGCGCATAATCGTGTGTCATATAAATTACATATTACACTGACTGAAACATTCGCTACATTCTTCGATTTAGATATGTGTACACAAGGCTTTTTGGTATTGATTTTCGTTTATTTCTATGTAAGTAATACTTACTGGTAATTGATAAATTTAATTTTAAGAAAATAATTGGATCTATGATAGTTGTTGTAGGTACTTACATTGTGTCAAAATTTTAGGCAATTGGTGCAGAACTTTTTGAGTTTTTGAAGATTTTATATTAAGATTGGTAGGGTAGTACAAACCAACTTATCATTTTTATATATAGATAGGGAAACATATTTAATATATTTGATCACTACCATTTAAATAAACTAACCCTATTTATTTTCTAATCTATATAGTATGGATATCAATAAATTCGAATATATATTACTCACCAAAGTACGGCGTTGCTTTTGTTACAAATTATACGTTACGAAGTATGTTTATTTGATCGTGACCTGGAAATGACCGCTTGTAGTAAATAACTAGTACAGATACCAGCTCTACAATCAACTAGGTATAATATATTACTCTCTACATTAAACGTCATATATATTAGTTAAGCTACTTCTATGTATATATAGTGATCTAATTATCAAAATATTTTCGTAAAATATATTTGTTTAATTCATACATAGAGACATCTTAATTTTCCAATTACAAAACTAATTAAAAGTTTAATTGAAAGTTGAAGCTGACACTTCTGTCTATAAAATAAATGGAGATGCGTCCCCCTAATTCCCTTAATGCTTCTAGAGGAATCTTCTATCCATTACCTATTAAATTCCCCCATCTATTTGTAATAAAAGAAAAAATATCACAATATAATTATATGCTTACCTTTACTTATTTTTATTAATCTCGTTTTAGGTCACTGTGGATTATCTTTGTATGTATTTGTATATAAACGATTAAGGATTGTTACATAATACTTAAAAAAATACAAGTACCTAAGAAATGTTTTGGTATTTACAGAAAAAAGTGTATAAAAAGATAAAAATATTTACTATATCTTTAAATATAGTTGTGACGTCATCACCATGACATTAAAAGGGTTGTTATGAACTTAACACTGAATCATCATTTCATATATTATATTATCGGTCATCTGTTATAGCTACTGCGTTTTGTGCCCTATTTTATCTACGGAAATTATAGTACTAGCTGCGCAATAGTGTAGTGTGTGTGTAATGTGTATGTACTATCGCGTAACCTGTTTTGCTACGTATCACTCTACAATCGCGTAATGTGATAGGTCTATCTCCGGTTGCCTATCATTCAACCACTTTACTTTTGTCTGAAAGTGGGAAGGTACTTGTGATTTAAACAGTAATATATACGAATAGGGATAGTTATATTCACAGAAAATGTAGGAAATCAGGGTAAAGAAATATAGGTTCAAACATATTTATCTATTACTTTTATGTTTAGGTGTACATAATTTATTTGAATAAAAGCATAAGTACCTACACCTTTTGGGATTTCAGGTCATTTTTACATCGTTGTCGTTTGATAGTATCTGTAGGTACGTCTTAAATTATAATTAATTAATTCAGCGCCACCCAAGCCGTCCAACTGTGTCACTAAACCCTTAGGAATATCGATCGCCGAACAAATTAAGATTGGCCTCATGTCCATGAGAGTGCCACATTTTCCTTATGTCGGTGAGAACCGGGCTTAATATGTCGTTTGTACGTAAGTCGATGCACGGGTTTGGTACCTACCTACCTGCCTAATTTGTGATACCCAATCAGGGTTCGCAACCCACCTACATAAATATGATTTTTAGTATCGCCTCCGTGATTACAATTTAGCCTGATTGCTATTGGGTTTTGCATTTAAAATGTTTGTTTGGCTTACAAAATAAGTTGATGTGGGAATTTGAATTTAATCCCTAATAGGTATATTCATTTATTTACTGAACTACTATTTTGGAGTCGGTTTAGAGGTTTCTAAAACTTTAAACCGGCGCGCCGGTAAAGAAGGTAACGAAGGAAATATTCTATCACTAACTTGTAAATCCTATGAAAAGTAGGTTGGTACAGATAACCTGGTGGTGGAATCAATATAAAAAAGGAGAAAAACCGTGACAAGTTATAATTTATACAAAAAAAAAATTATAAGACTCTACAACCTGGCCTGCACAGACAGGCCCGCTCTCAACAAGAAATTCGTTACAGTGTCAAAACTATAACAAATGATTTTAATAACTTTGAAATTCAATATGGAGGTTCGTTGCCATATATTTTAAATTATGTTATGAGCCATATCTCGTTAAAGGTTTAAGGTTGATAGAACTTTTAACAAAAATATCAGATTTCGGAATTATTGGCACACCTAGTAGGTATGTTTATAAAACTATTTCAAATTATGTAGGTAATATATATGTAGGTACATACCTAATGTATTTTCCGTATACTATCCAATAGAATTTAATAATCTAGTCCTCGCTCCATCTTGATTTAATTATCTAAGTCTAAAATCACTTGTAATAACAAACGGAAGCCTATGTATCTTAACTAAATCACATTTTTAATCGAGCTTGATATAAATATACGAATTAAAAACGTTAAGCGTCTCTTCAGAGCAAATTCTATGAAGTATTTGTACGTCATAAAAACGGATTTACTAATGGTTGTTTACATGCGCTACTTGTGTTTAATTTATAGATGCCAATTAGGCAGACCCAAATAACATCTAAGTGTAATAAATTAACATTCTAAAAGATTTGTACGTCTGTTTGTAACCACATCACAAACCCCGCTAAACTGATTTGCGATGCGTTTGAAGAATTTCAATTATATATTTCTTTCTGTGTAATTTTCTTATGTAAGTCTGTTTGTGTATTCGTGTTACGATAGTCGAAAATTACCAATTCTAAACCCATTGAGGCTTTTAAGTTTTATGTTTTAACGTTATGTGAAGGTGAGTAGGTTAAGTTCAATGTTAACGACTTAACGAGTTTACTATTTGGATATCTATTTTAAAGTTACGTTGTATTTTTATTGCGTAATAAACCAATATAAAACAAATATAAACTTAATTGGCTATAGATATAGTTTATGAATACTAGCGGCTAAAGCGGAAAATGTATAGGTAGGTACAGCCTTTACATATTTAAGAAAAAATAGGTTGGTAAATGCTCCAAGAGATAACGGCAATAAAATTCATACAAGTCTTACTACAATTTTACTTTGCAAAATTAATAAGACTGAATTACATCCATATCTGCCCGTTATCAAAGTACTTAACTTGCCATAATAGTACCTACATTTTCTTCAATACAATTTAACAAACATTTTTCAAAAACCTCTCAAATATACAAGAAGCAACGAGGTATCATCCTAGCGGCTTCGATCGAAGCAGCGTGCCAAATTGGATAAATGCCAATACGAAAGAAGTCACGACGAAAGGAAGGAGGACCAACCGCTCGTTTACTTCCGCCACGTCATAAAAACATAGTATTTTCGGAATCACAAATTGGCTTCAATCTAATTACCTTGTATCTAACATTGTCAATTAGGTTAAAGAGAGCTACTGGTTTCGTTAAGATTAGAAATTTCAGATACACAGAATGTAGATAGAATACGCAGTGTTTAAAATTGCTATAAATAAATATAATGAATTTAGAAGTAGTTCGTACAACTAATCCACCATCTAATCTATCTGTCGAGATCAGTCTTTAAATGGGCCTTTAGCCTTAGTGCGTCGGTGAGTACGTGCAGCCGTCGGCCCCGGTTATCATGCTAACATTAACGTCATATTCACGTATTTAAGGGTAGTTAGAAAAATAATACTTAAACATTCAGTTTATCATTTTGATACAGTATTACTAAAACATTGGATTTCTGATATTCGATGACCGTCGGCTCGTGTAAAATCTTGAGCAGTATCTAAGGAGGTGTTTGCTTCGCAATGGGTCCAAAAAGGCTAAATAAAAATCCTATAGCAACTAGTCCTTTACAAATATAACACATTGTGTAGGTAAAGTTATTATTATGAAATTATAAACGTAATTCATCGACAATAGTGATGAATGATCTTTAAGAGAAAAAGTTATTGTAGGTACACAAAGAGATGTTAAAAATTATGGTAAATGTACTTTATTCTGCTCTAACTTTAAATAACGAAACAACACAGTACCTAGAAGCGTGTGTATAATATGCTGGACGGAGATTTTATCAAAATATCTCACAAACGTATCGTACAAGTAGTACACAAGATTATAAGATGTGTAATCTCAGATATAGCTTACAAACTATTATAGAATGAAGTGGTTATGAGTTTTAACGCACAAAATACATACATAATAATGTTGTTAGTTCGTGTGATGAGTATAGAATAAGGTGTATTAGTTAAGACTACCAATTATGTTCGATATAGTGAGTTGCGCACGGATACAAATCCGTGGCTATTGGTTTAACTACTGAGACTTTAGAGCTCTGATAAGAAGAATATTTACATTTCTGTTTTATTTTAATAAGGATGCTATTTATTTTATCCTATTTTAACTACCTTATTGATCTATAAGTCATAGTGTAACTATTTAGAAAGAAGTCTGGGGTTCGACTAAAAGATCGAGCGAAAAAAAATTAAGCAAATTATATTTTTTTAATTGTCAGTAGCAGGTCGTAGTTTGGATGTGTGCCTGGTTGATGGCAATAGTCTCGCCCCCTATTATATGGAACCTAAAACATACCGGCGTTATGTGGGTGTACATTAGTACACCTCTGTTTATTCCTTCGAGGACCGGTGTTATGGTAGCTAGGTTATGTTATTGTAAAATAAAGGCATGTACCGCCTTATATGATAAACAAATATCAATAATAAACACCATTTAAGATTTTTCCGAGATTCCGCCTCGCGTGTGTACAATAATTTTCGGAAACATAAGATTCAATTTGCATTTTTTATCTTTATATTTGAATACATAAAATGCACATATCAATAAATTTACATCGACCTTATCGGTGGAGTTCATCAAAAAGGTCAGGTACATACTATTTGCAATCGGTTGTATTTTTATGAATTTGAACGGAGTAGGTACCTACGTAAAAGTGGTTGACATACGTACCTACGTTTGTAGCCTTTAAGTTTATTTATGGCCTTTATATTTGTATAGGTACCTACACAAATATTTATTAATGGTGATTAAAACTAACTTTGGAACTTTCATTAAATTTTATTATGCATGAACACATTTTTTTACTCATCCACAAACAATTACAGTTGAACTTTAAAAATAGATGAACGTGCGGTGAAAAAGGCCAAAAAATAATAATATTGAATTGCAATTTCCAATGTTCGGTTGATAAAACTTAATTCGGCCCAATCTCGTGGCTTATGTAGCAGCGTAGCCCCATAACTAATTGGCCCTCAGCCAACATAGAGAGCTATTCTTCTAAGTTTTAATATAGCCACAACTGGTATTAACAAGGTAGCTTGTTACTCTATTTTCATGCTGAAAGCCCCTTTGTTTTCAGTTTCTAACAAGCCCGGCTTTCAGCTTTCAGGATTGGATCTTGTTAACGTAATAGGGTTAGTTATTTATGGCTTTATGTTATTTAACTTGCTTTGGGTAGTCTTTGTGTAGTTATGACGTTTATGGCTCAAATATAGGTTATGATTTAACGAGAATTGATTATTAGTTTCTCGGGGATGGGATCTGTGTATTTTGTTGTACCATAGCCTATGACCGTTTTCATTACTTACCAAAGATGTTGCTCACGTGGGAAAAGTTTAAAGAACCCTACATGCTGTAGGCGTTTTAGAAAGGCTTGGTAGCTCATTCCATAGCATGATTGTACGAGGACAGAAATACTTCTGGAACCGATGATATTGGCTCTAACTTATGAGAACTTATATGCATTCAAAATTTTTTTGAAAAAGTTTTGGTGATATAGTTGAGAAATTAAAAATCTGAAATCAAAGTGAATAACTTACTAAAAGGTTTTCTTTGAAATACAATTCTGGTAACTGACTAATAAAATTACTTTTAAATGTAGACATAAATATATGTAATTCATTTTAATTTAACAACTTTGAAAATGGAAGTTATTACAAATAAATATATTTTATGAGTTTAACATTTTCAAATGTAAAGAACACGCGCAATGCACAATGTATTGTGTTCATTTTGTTAAATAAAAACAAACTCATAACTTTCTTTTCGTTCAACCTTATTTACCAAATAAATATAAATGATAACTACATTTATTGTTAAAATCGCTCATATACTAACAATAATCTTTTCTTCAATATCTTTTGAAAAAAATAACTTTGCAATTTAGCATGCATATCTTTAGCTTAAAGAATTTTCATTGAAGTCAAATACATGTTCCATACCTACTTATTACGGTATTATTTTATTGTTTCTTTTAACTGGAATTAAATTACCCGATGCCACCATTTCACTAATGAAATCTGGTGTCGAATGCTTATGCTAGATAATATTTGACCTCTTTATGCCATATTTTTGGCCCAGTTGTTGGGAACCTACTTATATATTAATTTATTAATTCTTTGTGTATATCATGTATGTATGTCTGTAGGTATTTTTCGTTACAATTCCTTAATAGCTGTGACTATTTCTTTACAAAGTAAATAATTGTGTAGGAATATACATCTCTACAATTTTACATGCAAAGAATTTATATCACGCGGTTATCCGCCGTGAGCTTATGAACTAATTAACAGAATTTAATGAAACTAATAAATAACTTAATCACAGCAACACGTTGCCATTTCTGATTTAACCTATACCTATTATAAAATTTAACGCACTCTGTGTAGGTACATCTTTAGTTCCAAACTTTACAAATACCTACATCAAAGAGTAAGTAGCACAACATGAAGCAAATGATTTATTCGTCTGAATAGCCTTGGTATTGTAACAATAATTGGAAAAAGCTTTCACCCTGAGGCACCGCGCACCCTATAACCCGTACAGGGGTCGTACATAGCATGCGAATGTCGCGCAGTTCTGTAACTGATCCCACTTGCATTTCCTGCACTGGTTTTAGGTAGCGTCTGCAAAAAAATCAAACATATAGGTACCTTACTATCTAAATACGTATTTTTAATTCTAAGGTTTAGGTACGCCAGATCAGGTCTATCTAAGGTTCAATGGTTTACAAAATAGATGTATGTATTAGGTAAAGCAATTTAAAAAACGGAATGCAATAAAGTATTGAGTACCTATATGATATTTAAAGGAATACAAGATAGGTAGTGGATACCTATAGTAAAAAAAGAAAGACCAAACAGAATTCACATAAAAAATTACGCTATTTATGTGACAGATTAAAATCTCGATTATTAACCTTCATGTACCTACATTTATCTATAATAATTAATTATACTAATTTTAATTAGCTAGTAGGTACTTTTACACACATTAAATCATTACAACCTTTACCCACTTAGGCATGAATGTGACAATGCAATAGTCGTGCAATAATTCGCATAAGGAAGTTCGTATAAGTAGCTCCAATCAAATAAATGTTGCGAATCACGTTTGAACCAAACAAAGTCACATATATTACGACTTGGGCGGTACAGCAATCAACGTTACATATGGGCTTACAAAATTCAAGGCGAGTAACATACAAGAAAGAAATTCATTGTTTTTCCACATATACCTACCTACTTAGTTTAAATACCTAATAGTGACACAAAATTATTCCCACCTTACAATAAGATTAAAAAATACTTTTACTTTATGTACAATTAATAAATCAATTGACCATCAAGGAGGCGAGAGATTACATAACATACCATCACACCTGTCGTCCCCAAAGGGTTAGACAGAGGTGTAATAATTAACACCCGCATTTCTCCGATATGTTTTGCGTCTCTTGTACCTAATAGGGGGCCACCCTATAACCATCAACCGGGCACGAATCCAAACTCCGAGATGCTACTGAAAATTTCATAAAAAAATCAATTAACACTTTGCCCAACCTGGGAATCGAACCCAAGACCTTTTGCTCAACACTCGCACTTATGACCACTGGGCCAACGAGGCCGTTGAGACAAGAGATGACAAGATTAAATGCTTGTAGGTGTACAATATGTCCATTTCTAAGATTACAAAATAACATGACTTGTAGGTACTATGTAAGTAGATAATCTAATCCATCGATTTAACTACGAACGGCTTGTGGGCGTGAGTCTCAGTCATTAGATACTAGTTTTATTTACCAAATCTGACGTTTAGTAAAAACGTCAATTCGTGGCAGGCGAACCAACAAAATGTCAAACTTACTGCCGCCGCGGCATAGACATTTAAATTGAGTTTTTATCAAGATAGACATACCCTGTCGGTAGACGTAAACGTAGTTTTATTCGTATTTTCCGATGAGTGGATAGAGGCATTCTCTTAATGAGCGAGATGCGAATGAACCGGCCGTTTTAATCTTTGACTATCAACATTTTACTTCAACTATTAAATAAGATGTACCTATGAGTTAATGTTGGATATTTTAAACACCTCGGTAGATGTTCATTATAAATATATTTTTGAGTTACCCAATAGTGTGTCGAGTGATGACTGTTAATTAATGACAATGATTATTTACTGGTCAATAATTTTCACATTGATGTTTTAAATATTACAAAATTGAGAAATAATTAACTCGTGGGAGTCTGCATTCCATTTTTTTATTACTTTTACACAGTTTACAGAAAAAGCTGTAAGTAATATTTTAGATTCTTAATGGCCAATAGTTCTCTAGATTTCGATTCTTAATAATTATTGACAAGCAGTCGAAGCTTTAATTTAATTTGGTTTGCTGTTTTTGCTAGCGGTACTCGACTCACTCTCGTGGCGCAATCTCGACTCCCCATCTTGTAAGATAACATTATACCTACTCAGCTTAAACATAATATACAGCAAACTTAAAACGCCTAATGAACGTCGAATTTTATTCACCATTCCTGTTTTGAAAATTCAAAAAATACTTGAAAGTATGGCGGTATCTCCCTGTCACATAATATGCAGCATTTTATTCGAACATTTACAGGTTTTTGGCGTTACATGTAATGCACGAATGGTGTTAATATTACATTTTATGCGTTTAGAGAGTCGGGTGGGGTTGATTAAAAATTTGTCAAGTAATTTTTTTTATCGATTTTATTTTTAAGCCGTGGGAAGGCTTTACGGGTTTTGGCGAAATGAACTTTGGTTAAGCGCCTTAACTCCGTGCTTATTTGTTCTTTTCTCTTTATTACTTTGGGATCTTTTAATCTTAATGAAAAAATCTTAAGCGATATTACATTTCTTACGTATCGTTACACCTAAATATAAATGAATGGAGACCCAAACTTTTTAAATAAACTATTTGAACCTGTCTCATGATCCTCCGAGAGCAATGTCAAAATTGAAGGCAAAACATCCACTATCAATAATGCACGGGCTACTTCCACAATATTCTAACGAAAACACAGACGAAGATCGAAAAACATGAGTTCCTGCTCCGAGGGAGGCATAACGCAATAACAAAAATATTTTCCAAAGCTCCAAGCGAATAAAAAGATGTCCCTTAATGCGACCCCAGATGCACTCCACCCATTATTTGTTTCCTCAGAAAAGGTTACCTCCAAAAGAATATGAATATAGGTAATATAATGCAAATTTATTTCCAGGGTCGCATGAAGTCCTGACACTATTTCTTTTTCTTCTATTTATCCAAGGGCACCTCAGGGAACAATGTTATTAAAGAAAGATAACTGAGGCGAGAAAGATCGTATCTTATCGACCTTTCGGGTTTCGATCTATAGAATTTGTGAGTAAATAGGTAAATAGGGGTTGGCCCTCGCATAAGGAAACAACGCTCACAGTTTGCGATTCTATCACATCTAACTCGATACCTATACCTAGTTACTCGATACAGTGGTGTGAGATGTTAAGCAATAAAATTTGGTAGAGCGTATTGCGTTTTTCGTTACGAGCGTCGGTTAATTGAGAAGTGCTGACGTTTAAACAGCATATCTAATTTCCTGCACTAATCCAACCGCAACAATCACTCGCGCGGATCAATCAGACCCCGTGGATCAATTAAAAATTTAAAACAGTCACGTGCAATGTTAAATACGTTGAAACAGAAAGTTAGCGCATTCATATGAGTCACGAGATCGTAGTACGCATCAGAGTTATACCCATCACGTCACAGATTACGACACGCTCGTAAAATTCGTCCGTCCATTGAGCAAAACAATAAAACGCGATTTGGATCAAACGGTGTCACTAGCCCGGCGAAGTTCAAGTGCGCTATTAAGTTGCACAACAGGCAATAAACATTTGAAATAAAAACGTAAATATTCGCGTCGTAAACTGAGTATCATTTGTAATAATAGCGTTTGCGAGATGGGTATTTTTATCCGTGTATCGGTTGGGTCGTAAATGCCGTAGACTAGGAGCAGACGGGTTTTACGGTGCGGTCCGTGACTGACGGTGAACAGGTGATGAGGTGTCTTCACTTTACGGTCTACAAGACCGCTGCATCTTTCACAAGCTATTGCATTATGGTCGCTCAACTAGAACGATATACTACCTTCCGACATTCATTGAGTTTTCAGCATCACGTATGTTTTTAACATAGGAGAGTAGGTAATATGTATGTAAGTAGGTGATTGATACAAAACAATAATGATCCAGCTATTGTACTGAATAGATAACACATTCAATACCTATTAAAATGAAACTCACAAATAAAATAGTTTATCAACCATCCATCACCGAAACTTAGCCAAGAAGTAGGTCAATGGCACTGAGTAATAATATTCCAATACCTTTATCTATTATGTAAACGTACCTACTTAATATTAATTTCAATATATTTTTGTTTCAGATATTCAAGGAGTTTGGATGATTTACAGTGATTATCTTCAATTTGAGTCATTTGAAACGTAAATGAGGTAAGTTTTCTCATCCAACAATTTGATTTAGATTGCCACTGTCACTTTAGCCAAGATTTCATCTGATTCTTCATTGCCAATTCCACAATATTCCAAATTTAATTTGGCCGTCGAGAATAGGTTTCAGTGACGTCGTCAGCATAAAGTTAATAAGATAGGGTTCGGTCGGCCGGAGGCCAGTCGGCTGCTCTATCATAATGCACAAATAGGACAATGAAACCTATCACATAATTCTTTTGAAAATATTCATATAATCTGCGACTAGGGACGTATTTTCCTACTTATGTACGGTTTTCTTTCATGTTTATATCTCTTTCTTTTGCAAAAAACAACCGTCTAAAAATTTATTTTTTGATTTAATTTAGGCCTCCATAACTACCCTAATTTAATCATATAATACACATCTAATATTATTATTTAATAATAATTATAAGTAGAACAAAAATAAAAAAGAAGATACCTTACTTTTAATTTATTTTATCATATTCATGTTTCCCAACTACCTTTTCTATAAAGACCTTATAAAACATCGGTACAAAAGTACATAAAAGAATTTCCAACAGTATCTGCAAAGGATTATTATAGAGGTCTATCCCGTCATTACGTGCCTAAATTGAAGAGGTAGGTCGTTGTAGAAACAGAGGCAGCTCGGTAAAGGGAATGTGCTTAGTTGAGAAAATGTAGGGCCTACCTAATTTAGTTGGTTATGTTACACGTTAAGCACCTTCCCTTCAGCCGGTTAGTAGTTCGAGTTAACTTACAACGGTACGGAACGGGAAAACGCGTGTACACTCACAAACACAAATGATTATAGATACGAGCTACGAGTATAGTTTGCCCGGCCGCCGCTGCCGTTTATTTAAACTTTAGTCCGTAGGTAAAATTACTTTACGCTGACTTTGTCGAAAAATAGAGAAACGCGACCCTTTTTGGGTCATCTATTATGTAAATGTAAATTTATATCTACCTGTTAATATGCCTATTTATTTATTAGGTAGGTATAGTTATTGATACGGGTCAGAAATTTTAATACTTACGTACCTATACTTAAAGCTATAATTATTTACTAAAATATGTTTAATGTCCCACAAAAGTATTAAGCAAAAGCTCTATAATTAATGTGACATTATGATAATAAAGCGTTAATGGTCGTGTAATGGGATAATAAATACATGACGATTAACGATAAACACGTGGTTGTATCGTAAAACTGTTTTGAATTCAACTGCGCCCGTCTAGAATCTGTCTGTCTAGGCACGAACAGAATGACTATTTTAATGGCGATTCAACGCTACGTCATCTCTTTTTACGGTGGCGCCTACTTATACGAAATCACATAAAACCAAACACGTCATTGAGACTACTATAATGTTCTATTAGGGGCAATTTAAACAGCTCCTTACAATTTTACGATTTTGACGGCGGTTTATGGCGTGGCACGCGCTTGAGTTTGCTCGTAAAAACCTACGGTCACCTGTTGTGTGTTATCCTTTCTACAATGTGTCAATAAAATTTAGTCAATGGACGACGTTTTAATGTGCCAATTATGGTTCGATGTTTCATTCACAAGTTCCAGTTTTACGACTCGCCTTGTGGCGCGTCGTTTCATTCCCGTAGAAAAGTTCCCATCGCACTATTGGCTTTCAAGCGTGAAGTGATAACGTCCAATTTAAATTTAACAAACGCTTCCTTTTAATTTACTCATATTTTCCTTTAATCCTTCGGCCTGTTGTGTTACTTTGATCAGTAAAATAATTCCATAAAGTTAAAACCATTTGTGAGCGACTGTACTATTAAATATGTTTATGAGTGGCTCCTTCCCATTAGTAGGTATTTTACGGGACCATATATTGAACGCAACTGTACAAAATGTAGGCTTACGAACACAGTTATTTATATCATTGGTATTTGTAACAGTCTCACCTAAGTATATTTATTTCTTATTTTCACGTGTCAAAATATTTTTTTAATAATGCGTTCTGTAGGTAATTTACGTGAGATTTCATTTGAAGTGATTGTTTTGGTTAAATAAAGTATAGTGATGTATTTATTAGCCAAAACATAATCTGTTCACGTGAAAATCCATTTTTCTTTCGTTTTTATTACGTTGGTAGAGCATGTTTATTTTATCACAGAATTTAGTATTGCAAGAAATAGATTCCTATTCTTATTTTAGTATGCATACCTATCATAATTTATTGTTATAGGCACTTACCGTCGGAATATCAATTACTCTTACCGAGACACATGATTGTGCCTTTTGTAATAATGTCGGCTCAGCATTATTTCCTAAAAAATATTAAAGAGGAAAGCGAAATTCAGCAGATTTCTTATAAATACACGTAGTCCTACGCCATCGCCCATAACTCAAATGACTGCATACGTCAGGAATATAAAGGAGGAACTTTAGCCAAGCCCCACCTAAAATAGCATGGCCGTTCGTTCAGCGAACATCAACCGCACGTCGATTGGCGGAAACTCAAAAGAACCAGTTTGCCCGCTCTTGTTTGGACCAATCAACGCGGGGAATATTTTAAAAGTAATTTAGAAGACATCTTGGGAGGTATCCTTATCTCTCTCATTACGTATGCGAGTGAAGGTGACAGGGTTCACGTCAGTGTAGTAGTGAGCGGATCTGTTTCCACGAGATTTGTATAGATGGCGTTAGTTGTTACAAAGTTCCTCTGCTACACGATAGATGGCGCGGCGATTTGGGTAATCTTATGAGTCAGCTGTTAGTAATGGAATTGTAATGGAACTGGCCATAATAACAGTTTTTTAGATTTAGATTCGATTTACCATTACCGAATGGTTGACACTGGGTACCTACAAAATACTACTGTATTAGTTTTTCATTGTTTTAGAAATGTAGAGATTATCATAAACGCCTATGTAGAGATGCATGTAAGTATATTATATTGTAGGTACTTATTTACTCATAAGGTCAGATAGGTTAAAATCTTTTGAGGTAAGATAGGTACTAACAGTAATAGTAGTACCTATTAATAGACTTCTCAGGAGAATCAGGTACATTACAAGGTATCTACCCAAATATATTATTAAACTTAATTCTATAATAAAATTCCTACTAATTTCAATATAACTTAATTTATGAACCTCTATTGAATATAAATTCAAGGAAATTGAATTTAATAAAATCTCATAAATCATTCTGTATAAAATGTGAATGTGTTAGAATTCAAATTCAAAAGCAAATTATAATAATTTTCAAGCACTAATGTTAAAAAACCAGAATTGGACGTTTAAAAACATTAATTAAGATTAAAAATGAATAAAGAATTGAAGCTCAAAATAAAAATGCCTAGATGATTTTTAAAGGGAAATACCTGTTTTTTACGTCTATTCATTCATATCAGATAATATACCTACTTATAATTATTATATAGATTCAGGTAGGTAATTAATATCGATATTATTTTAATAAGTCAGCCTGTATTTTGGTCACATTTAGTACTTAAATATGGCCGTGATCAATCATAAGAGTTATGAAAAAAAATTTTGTTTATGCAACCTGAAATAAGTAAATACTATTTAAATTTTTAAGGTAGGTAGGTATGTTACAAAAACACAATTTAGTTTGAAGGAAACATTATTGAAATTTTATTGTAATTTCACACAGCAGGTAGGTAGGTACTTATTTTTATTGCAGAACACAAATGTAATGTTGCCTAAACATGTTATTTATTTTGACTAAAACACATTAAAACAACATAAAAAATCACCTTTATTGGCATGATTAACACACACTTTTACGCAAGTTATGAAGCAAAAAACCAGTCATCTTACAACTTTTTTACTACTGTTAGATTGGATTATTTACGCATTAGTTGTTACTGCCATAGGTAAGAATAGGATTTGTAGAACTTATGCGCAATATAGACAGCGTAAAAGCCACGTAGTAACAGTGTAGAAGCGTCAGGTTATAAAAAAAGGTAAAATGTATTTTAAAATATTTTTCGGACTAATAGGTCAATTATACTTATACATATAAAAACAAATTTTAAGTTAAGCTTATTGTAATAGTAAACTTTTTAGTAATAACCAGGCATATTTTAAATACTTTTGGGCAGTTATGCTATACATTTTGTGAAAAAAGAAAGTTTTCACGAACCGTCCTTTAAGATGGATAACAAAGCTCAAAGTAACAGCCTCCGGTTGACGCACAAGAGGCCGTTATGATCTACCTATGTGTAAACGAGAGACAGGTAGGTTCCTGAAACCTTTTGGACAACTAAGTACTTAGACATAACCACTAAAGGTTTTATACTACCCAAGTATTGTGTTCCTAAGTGTTGTCAGATAATATAAAACCTACTACCAGTTCTATTGTTCCATAGGACATCACTACCATTCTTAAATGGATCCCACAGGCATCGAACTCACCCATAATACCCCCATTTTTAGTCAGATACTCACCATATTTAGTGTGGCATCTCAAAAAATAAAAATCAATACACAATCATCAATATGGTAGTCAATCGACGATAAAAACGATTCTGTATCCGATTATACTCGCTTCTAGTCCGGTAAATCGATTTTTTACTTCTCGAATGACGAAATCGATTGCTTATAGCAACATTGTATGAGCCTAGTGCCATTGAGTAGAGCTATTACTGTAGGTATAAAAAAGCAAGTTCATGGTCGTATTATTTTATTTCTTACCTATTAAAATGTGTGTTACTTAAGTTTTAGGTGGATTCCTTTGAGTTTTTATCGTTATGCAGTCACTTCCTCAAACAGTTTATTAGAATTTTAAGTATTTTCACAGCGAAACTTCCCGCTGATTTGATATGAGTTTTAAAAGTAGGTTAGAGCTTGTTTTTTATTATAGCTATAGTTACAAGAAATAGAAGTTACTCAATTTACTTTTTGAAATACAATTAACCTACATTCGCGGTTTGTTTTGTTAAAATAACATAAATATTGAATTTCCAAACATTACATTAACTTGGGAACTTAACATTATTTTCCTTTTTATATTTATTTTGAAATCATTCCATATCATATTTATTATTACATACCTATTCATTATACTTACAAGACAGAACTTGATAGGTGTGTATTCGCATCTGCCCATTTACTGTGGGCACTCTTGGGCAGGTTTCTAATTTCATTGGAGAGGGATTGGATTGTAGATTGTGACGTTAGCCTACGTATTACAGGTTGGCAGACTTCCACGCCATCGAAAGAATCTCTGAGGCATGTGGTTTCCTGATGATGTTTTTCTTCACTTTGTTTTAGTTCAAAAATTTAATGATGCGAGTTTTGGATTCTAACTTGAGTCTTCTAACCTCACAGTCCACCTTCAACTCTAGGCTATCACTAATATTCCCTGTGGTAAAATATCTTCTGCTATGTGCCATATCTAAATTAAATAACTTTGTTATAATTTCTACAGTCTATCCAAAAGAAGCACCTACTTACCTATATCAAAATATATGTACTATTTAAGCTCCCTGCAAATATTTCACTCACAGAGCTACGACTTTCTCGTCCAAGACAATTCTTTTTGCTGTCATGTAAACACAAACAATAACAAAATGTTGGAGCTTATCACAGTCGGCATAACACGTGATGTTTTGTATCTACGGCCGTAAACCCCCCGATGTAAGCACTATACACAACATCAACAGAATTGTCAATATTGCTCTTAAATTATTACTGACTGTACTATCGTGTAAACTTGGCCCTATGTATGTAATAAGTGTGTTTTAATTTCGTTCAATCCAAATGAAAATGAACTTTATATTTCAGGCTTTACAGTTCGTTATTGTAAGTGAACGTTGCATTATCGTGGTTTGCGTGCATATCCCAAAGTCGCAAATTTGTATTCAAAAGATACCTACCATTGAAGTACGCTATAATCGTAAAACGAACAATTTAAACTCCGATTTTGTCGAGTTTCGAATATTGCTCTACCAATGGAACAGTAAATAAGTTGGTATATAGGTAGAGATCTACTTATTACCAAATATGTACTTGATAACCTATTTACTTTATCGTGGCATTTTGACGCCTATTCCATATACCTATAATTAATTAAATAAATAAATATATTTCTGGACATTATGACACAGCGCCATCTAGTTCCGAGCTAAGCTACGAGGCTTGTGTTACGGAAACTAGTTGGTTGATATACTACATATTATATACTTTTTTTGTAAATACATACATATATATCACAATGAATATGTCAGGGGAATCCGAAGGAATCGTTTCCCTTATAGTAGTTAGGTAAAATAGTTATAACATCATTCTGAAATTATTTATCATACACTTCATGTTAGTTTGAAATAATTATGATCATAAAAATGTGTTAAGATCATCATCAACAGTAAAATAAAAATATGCAAGAATAGTTGTAGTTTAGAAAAATAAAACAACAGGAAAGACAATACTTTATTTATAAAAAAATGTTTTTTGCTTCATTATATGCAAACTACAAACACTATAGTGGCATTAAAAAGAACATTTACATAGAATTTATGGCATATGATATACATCAAAGTTAACTAGATGTGTTATTATAGCTTTTTAATTGTACATAATGTTATAGAACGCCGTGCGAACTCAAAATCTCACTCACTTTATACTGTTGCCAAATTTTTTAATATACTGAGACAAGTCTCAATTGAAACGTATTTCTACAAAAAAAAATAGATAAAAAAGAATTATACCTTCCTAATTCTACATTTGTAATACAGTTATAATTTAGCGAACAATTTTATTAGGATTGAATTCTTGGAATATTACTGCTTAATGGTCTGACACAGGAAGCAATGCAATCGTTATTGCTCCTTGTTTCCTTACATACATTTACATTAAATTAGTCGGAGTAGAAATGTGCGATGTAGTGCCTGAATTAGTGCTTCGTACGATAAATACAAATGAATGGCTGAAAATTTAAAGAATTTTATTTACCTACAAACAACACACATTACTGTTTAATATTTGGTACATAATAATCTTAAATGTCTTATTAAATTAAATATTTATTATTCTGGGGTGCATGAAAGGAGCCTCCCCGCGGTGCACCCTGGAAGCAACTAGGCACGGTAACGCAGTGTCTAGGCTGACCAACCCCTTCAACACAATGGCTCAACACATCGGCTCTAGTAGCCATAAACGGCACTTTTCAGCGCCAACTCTTTCAACTCTTTCAAAGCCAGCTCTTAAGGTCATTTCAATTAATATTGAAGGATTCTCTCACAATAAATTATTATTCTAGCTAAATGATGCCGGACATAAGCCTCTTTCGATATTGTGGTGTATAAATTAATACTAGGCATGTAGGCAGGCAAAGTTGTTATCATAATGAATCAGGGATTTTATCTCATAAACCCAATGTCAGTGCCCGACCCTGTAACAAAACCTCGGAACTTCAAAAGTGTTAGTGGTTGGCCGGACTGCGTTATACCACTATGGCAATGCGGCAAAATTCGGATATCCCGCAAAAGTAGGGACGGGTGGCTACTCTACGCCCACTCTACATAATTTTATGAAACTCGATAGCGGCTGTGTTTTAGGGGCGAGATAACTATGACTTGGCATAGTCTGAAGCCTACTATAAAATTATGAAAATACTGTAGATTACTACATTTGCATTGCAATGGAAATAAACGAGAATTTATTGTAATGGGATCCAAAGACGACGCCATACGAAGACTGCGTGCGATCCATTAGGACTACCTAGAAAAAGAAAAAAATATATTTTTATTAAAGATTAAAATAAGTGAGATTTCATATCATTTTGTCATCGGTTCTCCGAAGTAGAGCCGTATTATGATAGTGCATGTAAATAGGAATGCACAAGGAAATATAATACAATCTACCAAGATGTACTTATATAAGCGATAACAAAAAATAAACATTCATTGAAGATAAAGATAATAGCATACATAACCACTTAACAAGTTATAAATGTTAAAGCTTAAACGTATAGACTATTGTTACTACACACAGCGATCTTGTTAAGATATAAGACTCTATATAACGGAGCGTAATGTTTACATTATGAATCAATTAAATGTAATAATTAATTGAAACCATTAATTGAATTGTGGGCGTAATTTATACGCCGTTATCGTTTTTCTAAAAAAAACCTCGTCGCCGTGCGAGTCAACAAAGACAATAAATTGACAAGTTTACAGATAACGTAACCTGACCCTCAACACACACGATTACACCTTTTTGTATGTGTCTTAGTATTTTAATTATTCCTGAATTCATTACTTGATAAATTCAGCATTAAGCCGTAAAAATAACATTATACCTACGCTACCCTAATTAAACGTATTATTTTATATTTAAACGCAAACGCGTGCAATGTTCTTATCGTATACCTACGGTGTAATTAAATTTCTTATTTTATTTTATCAAAGGAACACCTTGTAGAATTAAACATGTTTTTTAGTTATATAAACAGTGCATATCTTGTCCTCACTCTTAAAATATTTGACGGTAACACTTGGATAGCTAAGCTGAGAAGAAACTAGATCCAATAAGTATAATTTATGTAAAGTATACATTTTCTGTGCTTGTTTTCAAGCAACTGGAGTCTGACTATATTTTGAAAAATACATATTGTATTTTATAATAAAGTGTCACTATATTCTACTTAAGTTTTAAAATACCATTTAAATGTGAATGGAATAGTAATACTAACCATTTTTAAAATTACCATAAAATGAATCCAATGGGTATTAAATAATTCATTTTAAATCTCTAAGTAGGTAGGTAACTAATTTTGAAATATTTTTAGATATTTCATAATTATTAATTCTTTGTATGTATTATTCTATGAAGTTCTATAAGGTTTACCTTGGGATATTTTTTATTTAAAAACATTTTATTTTTATTTTACAAAATATATTTTATGAAGACTGCGTTAATGAACATCCTCCACCAGCTCACTTTTAATTAGGTACCTTGAAGTATTTTTCAATTGCCAAGTTGTAAATAAACAATAATTGAAATTGTATGGAATGGTATGAATAAAATATATTTTCATGGCAGACGTCAGATAAAAATGATTATTTAATCCTGATCAATACTATTTTCATGTAGGTACCTTAGATGTAGGTACCTACATGAACAGCTTTTATCTATTCAAATGGCTCTCCACAAATACAAAGGTACGTAGACTAT
Organism: Craniophora ligustri; assembly: GCA_905163465.1. Classification (NCBI taxonomy): domain Eukaryota; kingdom Metazoa; phylum Arthropoda; class Insecta; order Lepidoptera; family Noctuidae; genus Craniophora; species Craniophora ligustri. The sequence continues at coordinate 6,076,348 of LR990965.1, read as the reverse complement.
CTGAACCCGTATCAACTATTCACCCAACTTAAATGAGGGTCTTATCAACGTAGATCTTTGACCACACAAACATCCGACTAACCTCATCAAATTCCCATAGGTGCCAACCCTATTTGAGTAACCAAAAGGGAATATCTTCATTTACCAAAACTATTTGGACAGGGAACATTACGGTATAAGACAATTGCCATTGTTAATTCTGCAGAAAAAGAAAGACGTATGTATTGCGTGTATTTAAATACTCCAAAAAGTGTTTTATGGAATTTATTTATTCAATATCGTTCATATAATATCTCACCTCACTTTATTTCTATAAACAGAAAATTTAAAATGTAAATATTACGCGAATCTTTGTGAGTGCACCATTTATAAACTAGATGGCGCCGGTATTTCATATCTAACCATCTCTAGGAAGAAACATTGGCACAAACTCAAAGATCATGACACTATTACAGTGCGCCACGTGCGGTGATAGCATATCACTTTAGTTTAATCCACCTTCAAAAAGGTCAGGTGTGTTATCTGTTAGATTTTAATCATATCTACCATTAGGTACTAGACTATTTAGATAAATAGATCGGTAGGTACATGCTACACCTTTTGTGTCACCTTATTCTTGAATCAATAAAAACTGATACAATAAGAAAAATTCTTCTAAAACATAAGTTACGTGTCGTGAATACGTGTAGGTGCGTGCTATAGCTACGTGTACGTTTGGTGGTATGTTTTGTATATATTGTATACTCGTGTATACGTCGGTTCAGGAGCTGAAGTGCAGTTAGGGAATACCGCACGGACTGATACGCCATAAAGTAGGTGCGTGGCACACGAGACGCGAGCGGCGGATGTGTCGCGAGATGTATATCAGCTTTTATGTCGTGTTTTATTCGACTTTGATTGACGCATGATGTCATGTGATGACTGATGAGACGTTTAGGTTGTATTTATGTTGAAATTTATTTAATATGGAATGTCAGGCTGTTCTGGGAAGGTCGATAATTACATGCGTGTGTTGCAATGATTTATTTAAAATAATTTATTAAGTAACATAAGGTAAAGGTTATTTAGTTTACGTATAAACGCATATATTGAAAATAAATAGTTATATTAACGGACGTATGACAATTCTGTAGGTACATATAACAAAAAATATGTAGGTTACAAACAGGCGTTGATGATAATAAGTACAAAAACAAGAAGGTTTAAGTATGTAGGTAAGTACGTGTAAGTAGTGGTAACATAAGTATTACATTAAAAGAAACATTTAAAATATTTTGAAGACCTACGTCGAATATTCAAAACTGATGAATGTAGTTAGTTATACATATGTATTTACAGCTTATATCAAGATAAGTTCAAAGGATATCAAGGTTCCTTATTAATTAATAGAATTAAAACAATAATAACATTACATCAAATACATTATTAACCCACTTACATTACTTAATAAGTATTCTATCGTCGGATTTATCTCGTAGTCTGATCACATGTGCTCCGTTCGTCCAATAAAATATGTAGGAGACGCGACGTACACCGCGCCCCACCCGCCTTTCCTATAACAAGAAAGAATTTTTCTATGCATTTATTTTCTCACAGAAATTTCTTTTAAGGTTTTTATTTTTTGTTTTTAAACCAATAACAATATCAAATAATATAGTCCTTTTCGTATGACATTACCCGTACAAGATTATTGTAGGTGTATTTTATTTAGTTGATGACATATATTGAATTTATTGTTTGTTTTGCCTGTATATGTATTGTAGTACCTACCTGGCTGCTTGCGAAATGGGCAATACAATATATTAAGGTAAGACCTTGTACCTTTCTGTATACATCCGTATAAGCAATCCGGTTCAGTGAAGGTACCTACACGTAAGTTGCCAACTAGAGAAACTTCTGAACTCATTATAACTCGACGTATGTTGGGATCAAATAGAATCTTACGGAAAAGCTAACTAATATCGAAATCCAATTCTCACAATCAAACTGAAATAAAGTATTCTGGCATCAATATTCATAGAATATTATTTAGAACGTTATTATCAAAATGTTTTGATCTGTAATTGAATATTTATTTTCGAAACGTTCATATACCAATCATACAAAAGAGAAATCGTTCGTAATTCAATGTAACAAATGTTATGACATTTCTCCAGCGTATCAACAGCATAATTTCTTATTGTCGGGCTACGTTTCAAATTATCGTTTAATAACACAGAAATGTTTCAATTGATTTAAGGCTGTTGTATGTACGTAATGTGATATAGATTCTATATGCATTTAAAGTGTAGCGCGGTTCACGAATTTGTGAGACTTTGATAGGTAGCTGTGGAGTGTTCCAAATAAATTATTTTAGTCCTACAGATGACAGAGGTTTTTGTTGTGTTTTTACTCTATCTTGTATTTATTTTATTATTTATTTTTACTATTAGCCAAGCCGCACTAGACTAGGCATTGTGAACTTTAGCCTAATCCCTCAAATGAGAGGAGACCGGTGCTCAGCAGTGGGACGATAAAGGGGTTAATGATGGTGACATTAACCTACCCTCAAAAAGTATAAAATGCGTGTATTTTTAAAAGAAATTGAAGTTCAAATTGTCATAATAAATACTTCTATTAAGATGATCCTAAATAAAGCTTAAGATTTTATGCGAATAAATAACACAGTTACCTATAACAAAATCAACCATCCAATCACCACGCAATCGCCACCTAAACCCCTTTCATCAATTCTCAATCAGCTTCGTCATTCGGCACTCTCATTCTCGTACCGGGTTATGTTTGACACTAAAACGATGCTGTCTCATTAACCGAGAGGCAGTGCCCGTTGTGGTAAGTTAGTGTCGGCGTATAGCAGTAAAATACGACACTTGATTGGAGGACAAACATTGGCCTCGCTGGCATAACTTACGCGCCGCCCTGGGTAGGTTAGGGAGCAATACGTATCGATTTCGCAGACACTATAATTATCTTTAATGCACCTACACGTTCCGTTAGCCATAACATGCACTGAGGTTAATTCCGGTAGCCACCAATTACCTAATTGGATTAAGTGCTATGCTTTTTGAATAAGTTGTTGAATTTCAAACGTCAATGATTTTGGACTGATGGAGTGAATCGGAACTTTTTACTGTTTTCATGACTGTTTTTGAGTCGTATGTGAAATTGTGTTTTGTTTGCTAATAAAATAATGATGTATGTTATTTGAGTACGGTTCTGTAACAATATATATTGGTTCAAAAATAGCTTGAAGCAGTAAGAAGTAGGTATTATGAAATTGTGTATAGCATTTGCCAAAACATTCATGCGATGATTGGTTGTTTCTTTAATATCCTATCTGCAATATTTTATGCTTTCTCACTGGCCACCAACGCAGTTTCCATGCATTGATTCAAAATAAGATAAGCTACATCTAATAAACTTGTCTTATCTAAATGAGATTTTTGTCCCTAACAGCAAAATTTAAAAAATAATTAAGTCACTGGATTCACAGCACAGATAGCTTATTTAAAACAGTTAGCGTTATAAATTAAGAAGAAAATGTTTGAATAAAAATCATCCGATAGGGAGCCGGCGGCAATGAACCGACGCCAAAGAAATTATCAGGACAATAATTTACAAAAAAAGTCTGTTTTATTTGCATTGAGAATATTTTTTACCTACGTTGATAACGTGTCAAATATAATCTTAATCTGCTAAAATACCTACGCGCTTCATGTGAGTTCAGGTCGCCTCGAAACAGGTCTGATAATACGCGAAGCAGTTAGATACTAATTTTATGAGACATCCCAAGTAAACGCCTTTCGGCTTTCACAGGTAGACACGCCGACTAAATTTACATCGGAGGCCTTCCGCCTTCAAATATATTTTTTATCCATACGATTTGTAGACATGGAAATACATTACCTACTTATTATATAAATACTTATTTATCTAGGTACTCTCGCATACGAAAAGGTATTTTTAATAATTATATTATGAAAGACAACCTTCGAACCAAGGCTTTTACGAAAAAATCAGATAGGTACTTAAATTTTACAATCCAAATTAATATCGTTAAGGTTTTAAAGAAGACTCTCATGTTAACATATGATCAGATTATAAAAGCCGTTTCGAAAACCTAAAAAATAACCGTGAAACCGCTTTTTATTTCCCAAGCGTAGTATGACGAAATGGACTGCACGCGAACTTAAGATTAAGCTACTGGCGAAGTAGCATTTTCACACTCGATAAGGCGAAACTCAATTTCGCATCTCAACATTCCAACTCTAAATCTTTAACTGTACGACGTATATGAAAGATTTACAGTATAAAATGAATATGAATTTTTAATTTGTCCTCATGGAAACTTGAAGAGGCGTTCTTTCACTTGAAATTATTAACACATAATAATGTAATTTTATGGTTTCTTTTAATGGAACGCGGGGCTATCGGAGTGGCTCGGGGTTCGAGATACGGCCTCAATAACGCTTGATGTTAATGGACCCGCTCCATGGAGGTGTGTTATGTACCGACCAGTATGTGTTTACTAATGTTGTAATGATTCCCCGCACTATACCTATAGACAACCAGCCATACACTCTCGACCCTGCGATCTATAGATAAAGAGTACCTATTAAATATAATATTTATCTAATTAGTGAAATATAGGTACCTATACCTTACACTCTCTACTCTAGGTTTCTATTACGTTTTAGTAGCTTTTTACGTGTCTGCTGATAACGCGACGACTGTGAATTGTATCTACAAAATTATCTCCATGTTAAAATGTTTTTATGTTAAGTACTTATTACCAGTTATACTTGCTTAATTTTTTTAAGTACGTATAACGATGTACCCTGTGCACTGAGCTTACCTTATGAAAACTCATTTTGTTGATACTCATTTCATAAATAGGTACCCGTTCGGCGCTAGTTTAATATTACTATTAACACTTTATCAAACGCGACTAAAATATCTACATGTTTTGTTGTTCTTTTAACATCTATAATTCAGAGCTAGTGCGGGGCACCATACAAATGGATCTTGAAAAACAACCAGTTATTTTGACAACCGACATTTCAAAATAGGTCGTAAAAGCACCGTAGCACAAACAAAAGTCCTCCTATACGCGACGCGTTAAAGTACATTTCTCATTGCAAAGACTTGATAAAATATAAGATTCTTTTCTTTAGTTATGCTAGACCTTAATTTTAATTTGGAATGAGCTTTTTATAGAGGACTCTCTGAAGAGATCAATTTTTCATAAATGATGAGGCGGCACTGATTGTGTATATTGGATAAATATTTTTAAGAAAAATCTTTGGGGTCGAGAAAAATGTAGGATGTAATAAATATCAAGCAAAAGCTACGTGGACACGTGTAACTAATCATTCGATTATACATGTCCGTAATGAATGAGCACCCTCGAGAGTTTAATCAGAGAGTAGGCCCGATTTTTTAAAGAATATTGATATGTCTGGCAGGTAAATATTAAAACACGAACCACGTACGTAAACTGAATTAAAAACTGGGGCTAAAAGAGAGGGTGGGTAATGTAATCCGTGCCTACGTATTGGCAACGTTTTGATACTTATGTACAGGAACGCAGATGTTTCTAATGATTTAATTTCGCCTAAATCCGTCCCTTCGCCGGGACATTGTTCCTTGAATACCTAAATTCAGTGAGCCTAATCTACATTTTTGCTGCCGTAATCTTCAATAAGGAATCGTTCATATTTTCCGTGTCATTATGGAGTATTTCCTTGTGATTATCGCGGATGTTGCTTTATTTATGAATACAAAGCGGGGTCTGCTGTTTATGTTGGACTGTTTGCTAGACTACTAAACTGATACCTAGCTTAATAAATAGCCATTTGCTATTGACTATTTATTGTTGAATTTTTTAATTTATTGGAAGGCTTTTTTACAATTAAAGATATATTGTTAAGGTCATGCCTATAGGTATATCGCTAGTTATGAGACAATTTAAGTATGGCCAAGGTATATCAATTACTATACATGTCATTACTATACATATTATTGTAAATTTAACCTCAAATTTGCATTTTAATAGCTTTGGATTCTTCACACACATATTTTGCTAGAATTTACACGGATCGGATTGTCAACCGAAAGCAATTGGAAAAACATAAAAATGCTATAAAATTCGATCGTAAAAGTATTGTAAGCACCGTGCATATTTTTTCCACACTGTATCGAATCGAATTGGTCTCTACTTCTGATACTGTACGTCGTTTAGTTAATTATTATTAAAGTGGAATATTTTAGTTGGCCAGTAAAAACCTACGGTTCGTACTGAAAAACAGTTAGGTAAATATTTTTCGGCGCGTGGCGAATTTTATGATCTTTTTAGTGTTACTAAAGACATTATCTTTTGTTTAAAATTATTTAATACCTACTACAATATTCTAGATTTACGTTTTCATTTAGCAACTTTATCTAACTTAATGTTAGCTGGATAACGATTTAATTGCGCAATTAAGTAATACGCTTCAGTTTTACGAGCAATAGGCATTTAATACGTCTCAAAAACTTTAATATTATGTAAAGAGTAAAATAGAGAGGCACTCTTTTATATTGAAATGGCAAACTTCGCTATCGGATCCTTGAATCTTTTTACATTTTTCTTTCAAAGCATCGTAGAACGGCGAATGTAATATAAGTTCCGCGCCCGGAATAGGTGCGTTATCAAAGTAAAAGATAAAAGTTTTAAGAATTTATTTAAGAGACGGTACCCGTTCGTTCAAACTTCGGTCGTTACGACCCTGGATTCGGCGGCAGTGGCTTCTCTATTGAGCACATCACTAAAGTATATTCAGTAGGTATCTAATCTAAAACTATCAACCTTATTATATTTTTATTGTCGCCGTCGGCGTGTACCTAATATCTATTTATATTTTGAAATTCGAGTATTTTATATCATAGACAAGGAAACTATCAATAGCCATGAGCTGTCATTATAAGTATTATTTATCTATATATTTATTTTAATTAAATTTAAATTTAAGAAACATAATTTGTTTAAGATAACTTTACACCAGTTTTTGCTAATAAAAATATGAATTTAATGTGTTGGTAGGCAATAATATTATTTTTTGTTCTTGTAATAGTAATTAAACTGTAGTGTAGTGTAGGCAGTCGAATAAGCTAATTGGTATACATGCAATTAGGCCGATCTATGTGTGGATGTAAACCAATTAGCTTGTTCGACTGTACATATTCAAACAAAACACTGCTGGTATTGACTGATTTATTTTAGTACGTGGTATTAATTGCGGCTACTTAGAATGAGGTCTAAGAATGCGAATCTTCACAATTTAATTCCTTAATTGTGAAGATTCACAGCTACTCTCTATTTAACAGCAAACTGTATGTTTATAAGTCCGGTATATAAACCTACGTCAGCACATGTTACCTTCACCTTTTGGAACTACATGCGTGATGGTACATCGGTATTAATAAGTATTATATGTTTTCATTTGTATGTTTAATATTATAATTATGTTTCATTGGCATAATATCGGTTCTTTTTCAAATTATATCTTGGTAGGCTTTAAATACCTATTATTACAATCCCGACGTTTCAGATCCTTTTCAGCATCCATGGTTATGAGTAAATTAGGTACCTACCTACCTACTATTGCTGAGTGTTATAAAGGATCCAAAACAATAACAACATTAATATAGGTATCACTATAAAATTCACAAAAACTAGTTTTATTTCAATGCGTCATATTCGTGAAACCATCCGAAAATCAGCAATAATTTCATGTTAATTAAGTAAACTTTTTAAAGTAAGTATAATTGTATGCAAGGTTTAAGATAATGCAGGCCAATAAAAATACTTTAACCATTTTGGGCTTTGATTTGCCAAAGCGCCTTCCATCATATGTTCATATTTGAGTGCCTAGGTAAAGTAAAACCGTTTGGCACCAACCTTAGAAGTAGGTGTGGCAGCTTTCCAGATAGATTAAAGCTATCCAGGTAGATTATTACAACCTACCACCATATAATATTATAATAATACTTCAGCGTGTCTATTGCTATCCCACTCTGTACAAAGCCTTCTCCGAGAATAAGAGAGAGTCCGCTTGCTATTACAGAGCTTAAATTACACGGCAACACAGATAAAACCTAACAATCTTCTGCCCAATGTCTTCCGGGAAAATGAGTTGGAAAAGTTTACCTGTATAAGGTATATTTTTGTTGTCGCTTAGATGTATCAACGGCCCACGCCTCAGTGAGCGCAAACATTTACTACGTAATACAAAGGAGGAAAGCAAAGATTTGCCAACATATTGTTCCTTCCCTCGGCCGAAGATATCAAACAGATATAACGGGATAAGATTTAGTCCGTGTCGTTTATGACGTCATTACAAAGGACCTAGCTACTGACAGCTGCGAACGAAAACGCCGGAACGTTTCACTAAGAAATTACGGCTCCAATATCTAAGGGTTGATCGATAAATGGAACAATCTAACCCAGCTAATTCACACCTGTTATGTTTCTTGACATTCGCAATCATATTTCTAAGGATAATATTGCAGTCAGACGCTTGGTGTTTTGGCGGGCAGTAAGCTTAGTCATAAGATATAGATATCTAGTAATTATAGTTCATTATTTAACTTTCTACGTTTTGGTCTGATCATTTCCATTTTTTTATCAAGGAATGAGCTCTCCCAATGCTGGGCATGGGTTTTTGAGAGGCATTAAGCAGTAGTACATTTTCTCACTGTTTTCCTTTCCTATTTGCAATAAATAAGCCCATAATTCGAAAAGTCAGTGGTATGTGCCTTGGGGCCTAAACGAAAATTTACTTCTCAGCCCACTGCGCATATTAATGCAGTTTTTTCTATTAATGCCAATAGGATATTTAGCTGCATCTAGTTAGACTAGAACAGTTGACAAATAATCATATTCAAAAATAATAAGATTGTATAAATTCTTGAGTCTCAAATGGCTCTATTTTGGTAACAAATATGATTATCCCACCAAAGTTCACGGTATAGATAACAGTTACATTTATTATAATACCAATGATAAATACTATAACTAAAGAAATTACTTACTGACTCTTAACTCGGCAATTTCCATTAGTTTGATTAAGAAAAGATCCAACTACATGAAAACATGTTGGTATTTAACTTTTAACTATCCCTGCACACATACACCTATAGTCGTGTGTGTGTCTATAACAAGTTTAGATATAAAACTAACATAGGGGAACATAGCTGGCCAAAAATGTGCCTTAGCTTTTATAATATAAGGTACGGTTTCGGGTGGAAAAATTGAAGGATTTATGACGTAATATCACAACGATATCAAGTATCGATTGGTAGCGGCTCAAAGCCAATACAACCGCTTCTATTTACGCTCTTTACCTATTTATAAACCAAGCTATCTGACAACCTACCTGCTCGCCGCTCCGATGTTAGTTCTCGATATACGCATACGGATATTATACTCGATTCGTTGCGCAGATAAACATTTTTTTAGGAAATAGGTTAGTAGAGCTGTCGAGAATCGATTCATGTAAATGCGAGTGCATAAAAAACTCGATCCATTTTTAAATTATAGAATAGACAATCCTTTTATTTTCAAATGTGATAAAGAGAGAAAAATAGTCTGTGTATTACTCATGATTAAGAAGGTTTTAATGAAAAAATAATATGTTTCCAATTAATACCTACTCTTAAAGCTCGTTCGTAACTGTTTCATAACTATTTTATTGTTTCTAATTAAATTATATTTAATACTATACGATTGCATACCGCACCTACATATAACACAATTATTTAATGAAAGCAAACACAACAAGTATTTTGAAATAATTAAAAGACTATATTATTTACATTTTAATACGTTAGTGGGATTTGTAAATGGCTTCAGATAATGACAAATAAAATGTAGTGTGTAGTATGCATTAAGTATCGGCGGTGTGTTCAACATCGCGCGGTCACTGACACGAAAGCATCGATAGGATTGTTATGTTACACTCAGCCTCGCGCCGACGAGCTCCCAAACGGTCTTTAACCTCACATATTAATATGATCAATCGAAAAACCGATTGCTTACATACGCACATGATGTTAATCCATCGTAGATTAAGATAAGTAAGTTATTAAGATATTTCTTAAATAACGTGGGTGAGAAAACGACACGCTTCAGTATCTCTACATCTACATTTCATAATTCTAAGTATATACAAGTTAAAAACCGCATAAAATCGTGGGCTTTAATTTCTACCGCCATGCCATTGCCACCTGTTCAAAGGGTAATTTATTTCCAGAGCAATCACGATCACCGTTTTTCTTCTGCCCAGTTTAACTACGGTTAAACTGAATTTATCAAGTAGCAAATGTCGTGCAAACACACGCGTGCCGACGACTTTACTGTCCATAAACCGAAGTGTTAGAGCTCATCTTTCTTGTTAACGACCGTTTGGAATTGTTTATAGTGTAAAAAAATGCCAAATCGCGTCCGAACAGTCTTCAGATTAACGATCAAAAATATTTACGTTAAGTGTCGCACAACACTCGTTTAATGAGAGCAAACGTTAGCATCAGTGGCGCCAGGCTTAGGCACTATTTTAATTTACGAATGTGTACTACCTACAACAATATTAAATATTGCTTCTAAACCACGCCCAAAGCCAATATTTGCACTAACATTCGCATAAGGCGAAACTAAAGGAAAATTACGCAACGCCCCATATATTATTTAAGTCGGCCGTAAAATGCTTGAGTTACCGATTCCATCGACGTTTAGTGTCGAACAATCGGTCGTAGTCGGTGAGTCAGTTGGCGCCCGAGGACGGACGTCGAACTACGCCTACAAATCGGAAAATATCCCTTACCATGTGTTACTAAATAAACATGGAGCTCGTTGCCTACATAAGCAACGCCCGTCTCGGTCGTTCCCTGCACGTACAAACCCATTATCTTTTGAAGTCACGCTCGAATCGAATTCATTATTAAACTTTATACTCATAGTAATCGTAGTCGAGAAATACGCGGAACACACAATATCTGAATTTTGATTGGAGTGATTTTATGCGAGCCGCGATTCCTTCAAAGAATTGTTGCATTGTTAAATCCCCGAACAGATGGGACGTCCCGTGAAGCCAGTTTCGCCTGAACCCTAATTAAATATTTTAATATATTCTCTCCATCCGTTCTTGGTATTAATTCGTGTATAGGTACGGCACATATTATGGTAGGTTCGTTGAATTAAAATGCATTGATTAATTTTCCTCAATAACGTAATTTTGTTCTCGGGTTATCAGACGTTTCTGATTTATCTGTCTAACGACAGGTTGTTGTGATTTTTTTTAATTCCACACACATAATCTCTAACGGTGAAACAAATAGTAAAGAATCCAAAACAGATCTAAACAGAAATAAACGTGTGAGAAAGATCTAAAAACCGACTTAAACAATTAAAATGTCATAAAAGCAGTGGTTTCCCACCATAATCATTGAATAATTCTGTATCGTTACTACGGGATGATAAACACGCCTCTCGTGCCGAACGTAAAAACAGCTTTTGTTACCATTTTATGACAACAATTACGACCTATAAAACGTGTAGCGATTATTCTTCGTGCCGATTGTTGTGGTCTCTCTGTCATCAGCCCGTGCTGCGGACTGGCTACTTACTGACACGCTTCCTCTTATAAAAAAGCTTAAGTTTTACAGTATCACATCGTAAATTAAACTTTATTTGATTGGTAGTAAAGTTTGAATTTTATCGCCACTGAAAGTGATATATTCATCGCCTTCCTCGGCAATGATAATACTGAGGCTACGAGCCTTGACTTTGTCAGCTGTGTAGGTATTTATAATTTGTCAATCCCTTCATATTGTGTCATGTGTAAGTTTTATGAGTTTTGTGGACTATTTGACTTTAATGTACATTTGAAAGAGAATATTGTCTTAACAGATGACATTTTATGGCTATTCATTCCCATAAAGTCATGCAAATGATTTTTTTGTTTGAGTTCTTTCTTTTTGGAATTTTGGTCGAATTTGGACGAAAATTATTGGGTGTTTTATATGGGTGTTTCGGTAACGTGTATGCTTCTATATTTTTCATAGCCGTTTTAACAATATACCAAAACACACGCCAGTATAATGATGGTGGCTGTTTACAATGGCATCATGTTAAAATTTCCCGTAGAAATGCACCCAATTTAGCGAATGGAACAAGGGGTTACAATTTGTGTTGATAGTTGTTATCTGTACCACCCATCGTCGAGTAGGTATTGTACAGCCCACAAAAAAAAATATTTGCAATGACATGTTTATTTTTACATTTTAGATAAAAATATAATCGTTTAATAAAATACCAAATACGTATATACCATAAAATTTATTACACCTGTCAATTATTTTTCTGCAATGGTTTAGAAAAGTATATTAATATTTGTATCCGACATGTTCAAAGGACTTAAAATAAAACCTTAGGATTTGTAATACTCACACAAATATAAGACATTGAAATTAAACTACTTTTTACAGTTTTTATTGGGGTATATAATATCCAGGCAGATACTTTGCTCGAATAAACGCTGAAAATGATCCGATCCAAAATATCAGCATTAAATATATTAATGTACCCACCAATCAAATCCATTGAAATAAGTTTTGTTTTGAAAATTTTAAGATCTATATTTGAAATACAGGCAGCGCATAGTAAGATAGGTACCTATAGTAAAACTATAAAACTATACGATTACACTAAGTAAGTATCTAAGCGTGGAAAATTGAAGCATTATAGTATATTGCGCAACTTTGGGAAGGATCTAATCTATAAAAAATATAATAATTACAGGTTTTCACCTGTTCAATAATGATAACATAAAGGGAGAGAGCTCTACGATCCGTTACTAATGAAGACAATTTAACTCAAGTCTTAATAAATTAAATAAGGCGTTCTTAAAAGTAATATGTTAATAATACGGGCTGCAATCAAAGGATATTTATGCGTGACGTTTAATTTATCAAAGTTAATAAAAACTTGAATAATGTTGCAATATTTCAGATAAAATTGTACACATTTATGTATTACCATATCCAAATCCAAGTATAATATGTCTATAAATTAATATAAGGTTTCTTCCTGCTTTAATTGAATTAATGAGCGGGCAATACAGAAAAACTTCTCAAACAAAATGTCGGTTTTCATTGAAATGTCTTAATAACTATGCATGTAAAACAGTGTCTTAAAGCGGAAATCTAGTCTACGGGATACTAAAACTAATGTTAAATTTAACCACATAATTTAACCCACGTACCCAGTTTATATTGAATATCTACGGCCGTAGGCGTTAAACTTGTTTTTCAAGTTTTGATAGAACATTCCTCTATTTAAACAAACTTGTTTGTAAACAGATAATTCTAAGGTTTTATTACAACTGAAAATATGGAAAATATACTGTCTTAAACGTGAACAATATCATATTTTACATAAATAAGTGTACGATGTAGGTACCTCTTAGTTTTCAAACTTGATTGTTGTGACATAACGGTGTAAAAATATCATTTATCTTCAAGTTTATAGGAAAGAAAAGGCTAAAGCCCTTTGGGAACAAAAATACGGCGTGGTTACAACGAAATTTTAAGTGCTCACCTAAATCTACGTAAAATACGAACAAAATTGGCTATTTACGTGGCGTCGGCAAGCGAATGCAGCAGCGTGAGACATTCCCAACTATCGAACACGCCTGCCCTTTTACAAACACCGTCTGCAACGTATGACATTTAATTTAATATTCATTGCCTTATTTCATACCGCCATATGCCAGTCGGATTTTAAAGGGCGCATTATAGCTACTTATATATAAATAGGTGTGGAGACGTGTGTAGGTATATCGTTTAAGAAGATAATATACACCTAATTAAATTTGCTGTGACTGCTTCACCTAATATACATTTTACAATGTAGTTTCTTATTAAAATTTTCATAAACAATAAATAAATATTGCGTTGACGTATATTCGCATAGATACAATTAAGTTTTATTAAATTTCGTACCAATCTACGTAAATTGTGAGATTAAAATTTTACTTTTTAACATGTGAGATGTTTATTTTCCGACGCTACCCTGTTTCATATTCGGCTCGCGCTCCCCAGCTATATTTTGAATGAGACAGTCTCCAGACCTACGTCCGTCTATCCTATACACACAACATGTTCCATATTGTTGAACGCTAACATTCATACATAACACACGATACGCGGAATCCAATTCTGTATCGACACTTTTCCATTTTTAAAATTCTACGCCAAATGACACTTTTTCTTTAAAATATATCGAATAATTTGATGTTAAAATATAAATTGATAACAATATCTGTCTGAGGATTTCAAAGGCACGCTAACAAAGTTTTCAACACTAAAGGCACATTGGGGGTCTTGGCGAATTTATTAAAGTGAAATACGATTTTCGATCTAATTTTAAAAGAAATTCCGCGTGTTTGCATTGGATATATTATATGCAAAACTCGTGTATTCGCCGCACATACTTAAGTTCGTGGGTAAAATTAATTCATTCCGTACGCACCTACCTACATGTTCACGTTTAAGTGCTTGTAATTTTTTGGGTGTTGATTCATAAGATCTGTGACTGAATTTAAATAAGCGGCATTTTTATTCTGTCTCAATTGTCATCTTAAAACTATTGAATAAAACTACCGTGTTCAATAATAAATACTGTTCTACATTTTATACTTATGGTATAGTCCTAGTTATACCTACATAGGTATAACAACTATACTATAAGTACATATATAAAATACTGTGTATAAAATCTCCAAGTAGGTGAAGACCTACTTTAGTGTAGGTAGTACTTTTTCAATAATATAGCAATAATTAACTATCCTCCGTATCATGTACCTATATCATTGTACCTACCTATTAGTTCCAAATTTTCTTCCCATCTGACTATATTTTTTTAAGTTGGTTTATCGATATTAGAATACGATTTTTTTTTCTACTTCTCAATATACTTTAATATTATCCTGGTAATACCTACTAAATAGACCACAATCATGTTTGATTTTATATAATAATTTCTAAAACATGCTGCGTTTTTTACATGTATTTATATATGAAATAAATGAATAAATAATATTGAAAGGGCTAAGAGTATTGGTGAGGTAAGGTAACTACGAGCTGCGTACACGATTTTCATTATTCATATTTGACAGACGCACATCGCCCCTCAAATTCAGACTTCCCCAGGGAAACCTCACAACGAAACATGTATACACAATTTTCTCTTATTTTTTTCAAGTGGATACGATTGTAGAACACAAAAAAGGGAGGAAAAATCTACTCACAGAAATTGCCTAGGCACGATAACTTATTCGAATGTTCAAGACCTATCTATACCTTGATAAAAGTTTAGATTCATTCAACATTTCTAGAAAGAATACCTACATATGAAGGTCACTTTGTGTTTTTTTCTT
This sequence comes from Craniophora ligustri, assembly GCA_905163465.1. NCBI lineage: Eukaryota > Metazoa > Arthropoda > Insecta > Lepidoptera > Noctuidae > Craniophora > Craniophora ligustri. Next base: position 6,060,875 of record LR990965.1, on the reverse strand, counting down.
CACAGCAAATACAGTAGGTAATAAGCGCCACATGGAAATGCTTTCTCATATGGGTGTTTTGTTCCACAGAAATATTTTGACAAATTTTGCATACATTTTGTCCCCATAAAAACTTTTCTATTGCTTTGAAAGTCAGTACCTACATATTACCTGTCTGTGTTCTGTTCTGTGTATGTGTTCGCCTTGTCTTTACCCTGCCAAGGGCAGGTCACCCCGTTTTTTCCCATGGGTATTATAAAAGGCGGCAAAGGGACAATATTAAGATGGCGAACGGACAGTGACACATGTGCCTGGTTATATGTAAATATACAAGAAGTGTGTAGCTTTGTGTATTCCATACAGAAGTATTAGGTTTTTAGATATGGAAAACTAATCACTCAAGTAGATACCTACCTATTGTGTGATCTAAGGAACAGCTGATCAGATACCGAACAAAATTAACATGGAAATATATCTGAAGTAGGTATACCTACCTACTTAGAAATCTCTACTACCGCAAAAAAGAAAAAAATATCGCAGTTTATACAGGACAGATGTACACAAGTACCTATACCGACATACCTATGTGCTTACGCAATATACAGATTATTTATTGACACAGAGAAATAAAGCAACAAAAAGGTTTCAAATCATCAGTTCTTTTAAAAAAACTAAGTAGGTACCCATAAGTACCTATCGGTACAGATTAAATAAAGAAAAATACAGTTATACGTACTGCGGACGTGTCTATATTAAACCCAAGTTAGACGACAGTAGCTACTGATTTTATCACACCGAAAAAGCTCGGAGCGAAATTAAACCCCTGAGGGGAGAATGAAGAGAAGATTATAACACCGACCTACCTACTTTATATTATAAGAAACATTTGTGCAGCTATAATACAAACAGAATCGATACCCCAGTTCATGTTTTGATGACAATACCTACTACGTCACGGCTCGAGGGTTGGACTCCGGAAAGAACAAATATTTAATGTATGGAAAACGATGCAAAAGAAAATTCTAGCGCAGAGCCCATGACCTAATGATGATCATCATAATCATCATCAATCTATTTACCCACTCCGATCACGGGCGGCACGTTTCTCCTTTCGTTTTTAGAGTGTTAAGGCTCTAGTCCACCTCGCTAGCCTACAGCGGTTTGACAGACTTCACATATCAGCGACAAAATCGCTCAGGCATCTAAGTTTTCTCACGATGTTTTCCTACACCGTTTGAGCATTTGATGAATACGCACTTAACTTCGAAGCAAACCTTTGACTTTACAGTCTATTGGTCTCGCCACTAGGCTGCCACTTTTATATTAGGTTAGGTTAGGTATCTTCATATATAGTGCCTACAATAAAAAATCTAATTGTATTGCATAGACCTGTAGATAACTATGTGTGCCTGCTAGTTATTTCAGTCCGAGAATTAATAAATTAAGCTCAAACGCGATTATCGCTATCAACTACTAAATAAGCTAATGAAATAACGTTATTTATGTGTTTATGCAGTAATTTACTTATTCGTTATTGCGTTTTATAACAAGTTATTAGCAGATTTACCTGTACGGACACACCTATACGTTGTATTTATTAAATATAAATCCTTAACTGTGATTACCCACTCGTATTGATACTGAATACTAATGATTATGTTACAAACATTTATTAATATTTAGTACCTGGAGGTGATGAGATTATGTTTATACGTATATTTACATAATTTATAAGATACTTGTATAATAATACTAACACTAATTTCTAGGATATACCTACCGACAGACTTTTGGACCCTATGGTTTTATTTTATTGGTGTTTCTCAGGGCCCACAAATCCATTCTCAAAGGTAGGTACGACTAAGAATCTAGACCTTGGAATCAAACCCAGGACCTTACACTCTGCAGTCGCAAAACCACTAGACCAATGAGAACGATACAGTTCTTAAATACTCTAAAGAAAAATATGGAGGCTATAATGTGGCTTGGTATATTTAACTCCATTATATAATTATTTACTTTTTATATACACTTTACATTGTTTACACAAAATCTCTATGACGTAGGTGCCTATATATGTAAAATTTTAACAAGCACAAAAGGCTTAGTGTCCGATAGAACCATTTTCCTACAATGATATAAAATTTTATGGGACATTAAAAATAAGTGCAATAATAGTTTTGAAAGATACATATGATAGCAAATGAGTAGAATAAATTATATTGAGTTAAGTTATTAAACTGCCAGAAAAAGTATTAACCATTTCTATGTAGGACCAAAAAATAAGGGCATCAACAAATTACCCAAAACACTTGTTGAAAATTTACAATAATGACAAACAGAAACACGACGACTCCCCTTTAAAGCAATTTGTTTACACAATACTGGGAAACAGACAAACTGGGAAGAACTACCATAACACGACCGGACAGAGATCATCCCTTACAACTGCGGTAACATAACTTTATTTTCAAATTAACATAATTAGAGAACATTGCAGGCTTAGGGCGGGTATAGAGACCCAACAGTTATTAAGTTAATGCGGACCAACTGTAATTGTTATTATAGAATTGGCGGAAAACAGGTGTTAAATGTCAAGCATAAGCTGGCTTCCTTTGTTTATTTCGCTTTAGTTTTTTTTGGTCCTTTGATACGAATTTGCAAAAAGTATTAGGAATTAAACGTTTGGACGTTGTCTTTATTTGAAGGTAAAACTACCGTGATTGTGGTACGCAAAATATTATTAAAATTCAAATTAGTTATTTGATATAATTTTAGGTTTTTTACGGATTTTACCGAACTGATGTTTCGGATAGTTACGGTCTGGCATAAATTATGTACTTAGTAAAATTTGCTACACCTGATTATTGATGAAGATTTTGTTTTGTCTAAATGTCTCAATATATAAATATGCAGCAATATTTTACGTGCGGCTTTTGTTTTCCGGTTTCATGCGAGATCAAAGTGCCTAATTTACGAGAGGCCGTCGAATTTCTAAAAGTTAATTATGGGACGTATATTTTATATAAATGGTTTTTATTATTCATTAGTGGAGTACAGGCGGCAGTAATAAAACGGAATAATTTAATTAGAGATTTTCAGGACTGCCATCTTGGAGGGGACAAAACTGCCCATTCCACCTCTGTTGCTATCTATTGGTGTAATATAGGTATTATAAATTTAAAGAAAATCCCTTGACATCCCTCGAAAAAGGTGGCGGCATCAGGTGTTCCTAACTGATCCCTAAGAAGAGAATTATCCGGAACATATTTTCCACGCTGGGGTCGTACAGACCACTCCAAGACCCCACTCCGAATAAATTACTTATCTACATTGATTTTTTTATCGTATTTACATAGGGAAAGCTTTTTAATTCGAATACTCCGGTTTATCTGCAGTTCATAGTGTTATTTTACTAGTATATTTTGCAAGCTGCGCGCCTCGTCTTAACACGTAGCCCGAGATAAACTGAACACTAACTTAGTCTCAGTTTTACCTAAAACATTCAACTTTAAATTGTAATTTTATGAGGTTGAGATAGTTCTAGTACCTACTCAACTTGGTGGGATATAAAATGATAATATGAAGTAAAACCTTGGGCAAAGATAGGTTGTGTTAATACTTTTTATTAGGTATATTTACAAGGAGCAACACTATTATGTGTTGTTGTTGGCAAGGTAGACTCCTTATTTCTTAGCATTAGTGAGAGTTCACTCACACACAGGTCAATAACTGTAGTAGTTAACTAGATTCAATTATAGACTTTTATTTCTTTTTAACAAAAAACAACGCAAGGATTTATCGGTGTATTGTAAGTTTATTTTCAAATTATCATACGTTTGTAAATATTAAATAATTATTTATAATTACTAACTTTTAGCTGCAACTAGAATAACCTATTGTTACCCATTGTTTACCAAAGTGTTATTAGAGTTATTTACAAAATGTAGCTCTCGACTCTAACTCGACTTAATAATCAAACTCAAACCCCAAAACTGCCAACCTCAAATGCCTCTGTTGCAAAGAGACAGGCTAAATTTTCACACGCAAAAAAAAAATCAAGATAATATTTTCCAATTCTCGAACAGAAGGTACCTACCAAATGTAATTATCTTCACTAGACAAAAAAGAAAGGTACGAAAATGGCTAAAAGCTTTCTCGTACAAATCCTAATAGATAGGTACAAGGATGTGTATCTACGAGAGTCAACCCTCCGAATTACTTCAGTACATAATAGGTACCCGTATCTTGCCCTTTAGAAAAGGGCAAAGGTCAAAGTGCGAGCGCTCTGGTCTTTTTAAACAATACTAGAATATCAGTTATCAAAATATCCAGTAAAAATTAGTAAGCTCAAAGGACCAATTATAGAGCAGAAATGTTGCTCTTCTTGTATTATAAATTCAAAGTACACTATTAAAATTTTATAACTAAAAATTGAATTAATTGTGGATTTAAAAGTAATAAAACCTGTCCGGATTCTTATGCGGTATCTATTCTAATAATTCTCAGTAAAACCACCGAGCTTTAGACGTACCTACTAGGTAAGTAGGTACGTAATATAACTTAGTACAAACGTAGGTACGTTTGTACTAAGTTATATTAATATAGCTGACCGGTATATTCGACAAAATTATGCCTATAGCATTATTATATTCATTAATATTGTGATGCTTATCAAGTACCTACTTATAAATACCTAAACATACGAATACAGGTAAACAGTCCTGATACATTAAATTTCACGATTTATTTTCTTTAACCAAACTATATTAATATCAGGCGGGTACGTATTCAACTATAAATAAACACAAATACCTGAACTATCATTTGATGACGCTTGGTCAAACAGGTTATTCTCCAATGCACATATGTATCTACTTATATGTCTCTACCTACGCGTATAAGCGAGCGCTCTTTCAAAGTTCCAATGCCACTTCACCAAGATACGAAGGGAAAGCTACACACGTTTCATTCTAAATCCAAATTGCCAAAGTATTTTCTAGTAAAAATACAATTAAGCAATTCAATTTTGATTCAACAAAAGATAAAAAAGCTAAAAGATAGCAAGTTTAATTTACCAGACAAATAACATTAGGCCTTCAATTACACTTAGCTAGCAACCGAAGAAAAAATCAAAATGTCGCGTCTCTCGAGGGGTATTTCAATTCCACGGTGACCTTTCGTCCGGACGTCGAACCAAGAACCCCCGTCTAGACATCTTAGTACTGCGCCACAGTCAGCTGATAAACGAAAACGAGATAATAAGATGCCTTGCCAAACATAATATGTAGAATACAAGCTATACTAAATAGATTTGGCACGAGTAGAGTAAGATTTAGACTTCGCTTCGCACGTTCAGATATTGACGTCAGTACGTCGCTCGCCTTACCCAACCCTCTCGCTGCAGCTCAGTCCCTGCATTTCCCTACCGCTCATACTTTTATTTTATGGCATGTTATCTACACAAGATACCCTTAACATGTGCATGTAACGTGCTATGTAACATGTTTAAATTGGACGGAACTCACAAGTACTTTCACACAGCGTTTGTAAAAGGGTTGATGACAGATGTGGAATATTTTAAATGGACACTAAGTCTATAGATAAGTAAAGTTACCGTACCTATATTATTATATGTTAATTTTTTTTATTTGTTTCAGGTATGGAATGTCTTTGGTATTAAAAATATCATATTATACGTGCCTACCTAAATGTAAGTTTCAAGACTGAAATATTTTAAATTATTTACCTGAACGTACTTTATTAATCCCTTGAATATTGGTTCTTATTCCAAATAATTTTTTAATGCTTTTGAATCAGAGATAATCTTCATTACAAGTTTTAAACAAATCGAATCTTGGGAATTCAGACAAACGTCTCCATATAAAGTCGCAAAATATCTGGTACCTTAAATTTTTCGTCTGAAATTCTGGAGGGCAGGTAGAGAATATCGCTTAATCGTGGCGGGAGGCTCCGTCGGAGGGGGCACATTAATCGGAGGCTTTATGAGGGAATCCGAGCCACAGACGACGGCAGCCTCTTAGCGTATTAAGCAAGTATAGAGGAACATTGCAGATAAAATATATCAAACACGAATAAAAATGAATAAAAACGTCCTACAAAAATATATGTCCGCATGAAAATGTATATTTGTTATTTTTAAATCATTATCATAACACTTAAAATAAAAATTAAGTAGGCTTTTTGAATTGTTCATGCTATAATTAGAACAATGTTGTACCTACCTACTGTATACTAATTATATAGACATTTCGATTGCAGTTATCAACATTACTCTATTCAATTCAAATTATTCTTTAATTTTATACAAGTGTATCAACCTACTGTTAATAAAACAAATTAAAGCAATAACAAATTAAATTAATTGTCACAACTAGATTATAATGTATTAAACTGAAATTAACTTTAAAACAATAACAATTTGAATGAACGCGGCAATCATTCCTATGGCATATCCTAATTTTACGTTCTACGCCATCAAGCGTCTATATAGAGAGGAAAGTAGGGCTGGAATCGAAGGAGTTCGTCCAAACTGGAAATATAATTTTAAAGATGGCTGCCGCTCTCGACCTACCCCCTCCCCGCGCGCTCCGCAACCCGCACCCTGACGCAGCCTAAAATATTATGCACCCAAAAACCATTGTCTGTTGCCATGACAACGGGCCGCTCGATACCAGGGACTCGCAGTCGCACAATCAAAGTTACAGTCATCTCGCTTACTCTTTAAGTAGTCAGATGCTGGGTCCGGATTTGGACGATCGTCGTATTCGCACAGCGATGGCTGGATGCCAGTGTTTGTAGGGTTAGCATAAATGCTCTGCGCTGTCAGTTAAGTGAGCCGGTGGTCTTGTTGGAAAGCTTCGGTCGAACAAGAATGTAAATGATATAAGTATATTGAACCGATCTGACCTACATACAAATATGGATTGTTGGTACATAGATTGTATCAATACACGATCTTACAGCAAATATCTCGTACCTAATTTACAACACAATACGTCGTTACGTCTGTATTTTGGTTTGGTCTATGATTGTACTATACTTACTTGGTACACACATGATGTTTGGATGGACCGAGTTAATCTATTGGGAGATTTTGCTCTAGGTACTATATTTGCTATACCTAATAATAATTGGTACATAAAGGCATTCTTCGCGCACCATTTTTACGATTAGGTACAATTTCACATATGGTTTTAGGTTATTCAAAATCACGTCACTCAAATTTTAAACATCACTTAATACTTTCCACTTTTCTTCTGACTTGTAAAAAGGTATACACTAGATATACTCCAGGGAAAATTTTGCTTATAAACCACAATTTTTATCACTTCTCATCTTCCAAGGCTTCCGTGCAAATGACTGCAGAACTTGGGACAATTTCAAAAACAAATTAGAAAGTTCTATTTTGGGCTCCCCTATTGGTCGATGGCACAAAAATGTTACATTTTTTTCCACACCTTTGGAGTAACTTTCTCTTTTTTGTTACAGTTTATATTCTTCCTGGTTTTCTACCTCTGATGCGGAAGGGTTTTAAAAACTTTCACCCTTGAAACAATAGCTATTTGCGTTTGATTTTTTTGGAGCCTTGAGTAACAACTGGTGTTTTATGGTGTACAGTTCTTTTGTTTATAAACAATAATATGACGTAACATGTTATAAAAACCATTGTATATCTAGATGAACTTCACTCTACATATTTTAATAAAAAATATTATTCATGTACCTACTTACCTAATGAATAATATTTATGATACCTACTTATTATCTGTAAATACAATGGAGTAGGTATCAAATGGTTTTTAATAATTCAACACTACCAACGTTACCTGAAATAATTTAGTCTAAGAATATTTTCCGATAGTTCAATAATCATAAACTCATTTTATTTGACATCAAAACTTTGGAATTGTTAAGTGCCTAATTAAATCATTAACAGATACTGAAAAACACCGACTTTAACGAAGAAAATAATTATTTCAACACTATTTTATTTATAAACTTCAACTCTACCAAAACAAAAAAGTAAAGTTCGTGATTCATGCCTGTTTCTTCATCGAAGTTCTGCTAGGCTCTATCGTTTCCGTAAAAGTTCGACCTTGATGACATAGATGGCGCTTTTGATAACTCCTAAAAAACGTTGCAAGCCGACAACCTTACATACGAGCATCGGATTGTAGGTTGCTTTACACACGATTAGTGACTTAGGTCGTGATTATTTGACTGATTAGTATGACCTGCCTTATCATTTTTATAATCATAATCATCATAAGTAGGTAATTTACAGCGTGAGTAAGAACTCACGCTCCAAATTGGGTAGCTTCTTGATTTATTATTTTCCCAATTAATAGATATATGATGACACTGCATTAGGATTCCCCGTGTCGTGATTAAACTTACAATCTTAATTAAACTCCAACTGAACCAAATAGGTCTAAAAAATTTAGATATTATATGTATAATTTTGTAAGTATGAATAGATGTGTTTATCCATTTGGCTAAATAATTTTCTGACGTTCTGAGCCTACTTTATTCTCTAGCAAAATTTGTCGTTATTTGCTTTTTTTCATTGAAAGGGTCAACAGTTGTTGATATAAAAATAATAAAATTCTCATGCAAGTGAGTGGATCATATTTTTTTCAATTGAACTACCTACCTACCTGCTCGTAAATCTTAGGTATTCACTAATGAAGTAGTTAGGAATTTGGAAACACTTAGAGAGAATATTAGAAAATATTCAATTTATGTACTCACTTTTACCTACCTACTAGTTGAATAATTTCTTAACAACCCAGTTATTGTCCCACTGTTGGCTACGACTCTATTCTGAGTTGGAGAGAGGCTAGGCTATGTTCTGTTACAGGAATCTCTCAGACATGCAAGTTTCGTCGCGATGTTTTCCTTTACCGTTTCAGCTAGTGAAAATATTAATGAGTAGATTTTTTATTTATTTATTTTAGCCCGAACTGTCCCAAAATTGAGCAAAGGCCTCCCCCCTCTTCCTCCATGCCAGTCGGTTGCACTGAGTAGATGATTTTGTAAAATCACAGATACGTGCCTTGGGTTCGAACTCAAGAACGTTGACTGCATAGTTCATGGTTAAAATAAAATACTGTCACTGCTTCAAAATGAAAACTAATGCAGTATCTAGTAAAGTGAAAATGTACAGTCTTACAACATAATTGGTATACACGGAACTATCAACCGATCCATGTGTTGATGTAAACCAATTAGCTTGTTAGAGTGTACCTAATAAAAGTTGCCTACTAATAGCTTTGAAATTTCAACTAAATCTTAGAATTCATCGAATGAATCCCTGATATTCATTTACTTTACGTAAAAACTAATAATTCATACTTACTTACGAATAAACTTATTCACTCCAGAATCTGGGTACCTACGTAATGGCAGCTTTTTACAACAGGTAATCGTTCTGCTCTGACGATCACCAAAATATTTACAAGCGTGATGAGTCAATTCTTATTTTTCTATTCCAATGATTTATTCATTATGTAGAATATTCCATTTTGTTTTGTGTAGAAAAGACTCAGTGAGTAATTTTAGGCATTTTAGAATGTAATAGTACCTACCGACCTATCTTGGTAGGTAGGCATACCTAATGTATTTTATCTATGATTTATACCTATTACTTTATCTTATCATTCTCCCGCTGCAGGACATGATCTACCACTTTCTTTACTAAAAATTTTACAATGATTATAAGCATTTTCTATCTTGAAGTACTTACCTACCTATATCTACAAGTCTTTTTTTAAATACATCAAAAAGGAGTCATGCAATTGCCACTACTACCTAACTAAATGCCTCGTTTGTCTAGTGGTCGTACAGTGCGACTGCCGAGCAAGAGGAATCGAACCCAGGAGGGTTCGATTCCCAGGTCGAGCAAAGTGATATTGGGTTTTTCTGTGAAATTCTCAGTAGCAGTTCGGAGTTTGGATTCGTGCCCGGGTAATGGCAATAGGCAATACATGGGACCTAAAAACATACCAGCGAAACGTGGTTGTACATTAGTACACCTCTGCCTAACCTTTCGGGGACTACAGGCGTGATGGTATGGTATGTAATTGTCACTAAATTTAGGTACCTACCGAGCCACCATAATTGAGGTATCGAGCTTATATTTACAAGGTACCCTATTGGAAAAATCATTTCTATAGTTTTCCCCCTATGCAATAAACAAAGTAAATTAAGCTAAAATTTCTCACAAATGTTTGGTCTTAGAGGCCGCGAAACTTGTCTATGTCCGGTAACTTCCAATTCACTCTACGCATTAAAATAAAATGAAGACATAATAACCGGAACTTTACGTCTATTGTGAAGACCATGCAATTGATACTTATAACAATTACAATAATGAATAAATCGTCTAATACATAATGGATATAGTCCATAAGAATGACTATCCATTGTTCATATAGTACTTATATGTAGATACCTACCTAATTCTTGAAGGTACTGCGGAAGAGGAAACATTGACTGCCATACATTTTAGCCTTTGTTAGTCTGACTAATGTTTAGAATTGGTAACTAGAAATTTCACCGGTTTCAAGGCCCTGTCAGTAAATTATTAAGTATTTTTGTAAGGTAGAGTTATAATTTGTCGAAAATCTATCATTTTAAAAGTTTTCCAATTAGGTTCTTTGTAAGGGGTTGAATACCTACCAAATTATCAATAAATAAAACCATATATATATTTTAATAATCTGTTTATTTCCTTGTAAATCGCCTGCAAAACATACATATAATAATTAAATAAATAATAAATAACGTATAAGTAGTTGTAATGTTATAATTATGCCATTTATTGTAATAAAAAATAATGTTCAAACAAACTGTTTGTATGATAATTATGTAATTATTGTCGATTACCATATATAATTAGTTGTGTACATATATTCAATTAAATTAAATTCAGTTACATTTACAATTATAGTCAATTGATGTTACAATTATTACAATTACCGTGTGATTCAAATGATGTGTACATTCTAGACGCGTTCTTTACATAAGTGGGTACTACATCTATACATTATTATCTTGAAACTATTGTAACTATACTAGAGTATAACAAATGCATCTTCATTAAATCAGCTGTACTCGTATATACCTGCAAACATATACAAATGTGACACAAAAATACATGTTTAGGTATGTAAAATTAGTTTCATCCAATGAGTCTTCAAGATTCTTCAGCATCGGTGGACCAGTGTCATCTTCTGTTACGTATACTGAAGGTATACCGGAAAGAATGAGGCACTCAGGATACATTCAGTATACGTACAGAAGGCGACGCGTTTTCTTCTCTTCTGGGCTTCGTCTTCAAGGATGCTGTGAAACAAATTGTAAGTCTATTCTAAAACTAATTTTAAGATTGACTGTACTTTAACATTAAGTTGATTCTCAACACAACTGGACGTTAACCCTACTAGCTCACTATTTAAATGTGACGTTTTATATGTAGCCCCTTCAATATCTTAAAAGCTCACCGAGCGAAGCGGCTCCACACCGGACGCCCCGCCTCTCCTCTGGGAGCACCACCTATAATATAAAGCAACCGATTTACAACACGCTTGGGTCTTCAAACTGAAAAGGGAAACACTGATAGTACATGAATTTCGCTATCGTAACTCCGTGAGCAAAATGGGAAAAAAATCGCCGTATCGTAAATATAGAAAGGGAAATTGTTTTTAAGCTTTAACTCGTGCTAGACTCGCGGAACAATCTATTGTTAACGAAAACCAATGAGAGCTCAGAGACTTGCAAAAACACGGGATTGGCTTGCAAAAATAATTTTCGCAAACCTACGAACCGGTAGCAAGGCGTCTCTTTGTTTTTTACAACCTATCCTCCGAACGAGCAACGACAGACGCCCGCAGGCCTTTTGTCCATCGGCCTTTGTTGCAAATAAAGGATACATTACAAAAGACAAGTTTCGACCACCACTCGTAAAGATAACTAAAGAATTCCGAGTCCCTATGTGTGTGTTAGCCGGGGGATTGAATAGAAAAACATGAAAGGGCGTAGGGTGTATTATATTCGTAATTTACGACGCGAACCAACATTACACCGGGCCTGCATTATTGATTCTGATGCACAAACGAAAGGTTCTGTATGCACCGATAAAAAATATTCACAAAAATACAGCAACTAGCACTGGAACGTAGTCAGGGACGAGAGGACCACGCGAGTCGCGCCGGACGCGGAGGAGAATGAATATAGCACGTGACTTACCGGTCCGGTCGGTCAGCTGTTCGCGTCGTCCGATAAGTAAACATTGAAGGATGACGGATGGGGTTGCGCGCGTTTCAAAGGAGCGTGTGTTCAGGGACGGCGTCTCCGGGCGTCTGCCGGTCTGGGCGTCGGGGCGCGCGTCCCGGCCCGCCATCGATTGCCGCCCTCGCCGAGTCGCCGCTCGGCGCGCGCCGAACCTCACCACGACTAATGCCGATGCAAGATTTTCATTACATACGCCATGATCGTTGTTATTTGCACCCCGTAATGTTTTTTGATAGTTTGCTTAGGCTTCGCGACCGTTTACATTACGAATATCTATTTACGTTTACATATTATTTAGATAGAGGCTCGAGGGCAGCCTTATTATAATATTACGTATGTACGAGTGCTGATAAAAAAGTCGATATTAAACAGTAGACAAGCTGCGCCACCTGTTCCTGTTCTCTCGGTGATTACCGTTCCGCCCTGCGGCACGACTCGGGATTTTTAATACCACCTACCTAACATAGGTCGGCTTTATTTCGCAGCGTAATAAGTGGATAATGTAGGTTTTGCCAATTTTATAAATACATGGATATAAAACGAGACTGGTAGTGGATTCTCGTGCATTATCTACGATTCGCGCCGTTTTCTCCTACATATATTGAGCCGGAGATGGTTGGTAATAAAATGATGCAAAAATAAAAAAAACCAAGGCCTATCTAAAATTATGGTTGAGTCATAATTTATGAAGAAAATTTTATGGCAACAAGTGCGTTTGCGGATGCAACCTTTTGTCTTTCATATGTTCTTAATGCTACTTGCAAGTCTATTGTTTAAAGTAATAGCCCAATGAATGTCTGTACTTGAGCGCTCTTACTTTTGTGGCAGTTATTTTCATAAGTCATTATTATCATAAAATACCTGGGCTTAGTAAGCTTAACTTAATGTCTTATTCCTACAACCAAAACGTCAATTTTTGTGTGAAAATGGGCTTACATAATACATTAAAAATACAATTTAAAATTAAATGTTTTTCATTTTCCAAAAGATAATAACACGGTTGGCTTTATATAAGTAAATAGGCACAATTTCAGCTAACGGCTAAGTAAGCCTACATACACATTTTACGCTTGAAATTGCTGTAATCTCATGGAAATTAGGTAACTAAGAGAAATGAGATTTTGTGTAAAGTATCATTATTTAAGTCAAGTTTGTATATTCATTACTTTTGAGTTGGAAGGAAGACTGCAATAATATTAAGTGTGTCAGTGTGTGTGTGTGTGTGTGTGTATGTATAATTATATAGATATATATATTAATCTGTATTTCAGACTTATAAATGAATAGTAGGTATTTACTAAATAATAATAATAATTATGCCATTTTCACTAGAAAATCTAATAAACTGTGGAATCAACCAACCTATAGAATTATTAAAAAAGAACAAGCCATTTCATATCTATTTAAACACTATTTATGTCTCAGAAATGTATAAATCATTTATTTTTAAAATCCATAAAAAAACAAGATCTTAAATTAATAAGATAGATTATTGCAAAATGACCTAATTTCAAAATTTACGATGTCTCTCCAAAACACCGGAACTAACGGTTTCATAAAATAAACTTTATAGCTTATAAAATAGTTTCAAATAAAATTTGACGTAAAATGTATTTTTTTATCATTTTAATGATCGATATTACCATCTTTAACAATATACTGTTATAGCTCATTCTTGCTCAATATTATACGCAGGTCGTTTCTAAAAAGTTTTAATTCATTTATTTCGATTGGGTGCAATTATGAAAGCAATCGATACCTTTTGACTGCTTTCTGGAATTAGCATCCATAGTTAAATAGAACATTAGGAGGGTCAGAGTAAAGAGTCTATCATTGATCTAATGAAAATCCAATACTCTGTATCTGCGATGACTTCAAGGTGATCACCAAATTAGGGCATCTATTCTAGGAAGTGGTTTAGTGGGATCTAAAATTAGTACGTCAGTATCGAAAAGCATGTCACCAGTATACCTACTGTGCGAGTATATACCTACCTCTTGCAGTCAGACATAGACACAGCTTAAGGAGGTAAGAGATAATTAACATCACGTCATAACTATTGATGATAATAGTGAGCTAGGTTTAAAACCATATAAAATATAGATACAATTGCAAATCAGTAGGAAAGTATGACTACAAATCTTCCCTTTGCCCACTAAATTTCATTCGGTCCAGCCATTTTCCGGTAACTAGGTATCCTATATTTGGGACTTCATGAGTCATAAATTACTGCTGACTAAGCGCAAAGGTGGGTAGTCGCCTATCTAGATCGTTTAGGCAGGTCAACGAGAATGCGTTGTCGGGTTGATCCGTTAGCTATACCTAATTATTTAATTATCTGACTATTATTTGAGTATAAGGTTGTGAAACTGTGCTATAGAATGACTCTATGACTCTTTACATTTTAGTTTAAAGCTGTAAAGTTTTTAGCGGGTTTAAATTATTATTAAAAAATTAAGTAAATATGAAATAAAAGTAAGTACTTATATTTTGTTTATTTATTGCTAATATTAAAAATACAAATGGGTCAATCCCTCGAATCTATTGCTACGGAACTGACAAATTTCGTATCTACCTATTTATTAATATATAGAAAATCATATACCTATAGTGAGTTTTACTCTTTTACCTGCTAAATACAAACGACTTTATTTAATGTCGTTACAATTTTGTTATTAACATTATACTTTAGTTCTAAATTATTACGCTAGGTGGCGCTTACAATTGCTACGCGACCGTAGAGCGCCCGAATATGATCGTAGAAAAAACAAAAATGATTATTGAAACGTTTTTTATGTGTGAAATCATTATTGATTCAAACTTCGAAAAAAAACCAAAGAACTGATTAACAGGTCTCCAGAATTTAAGGATTAGAAATGAAATACATTTTAAACACGCCTTTGTATAGACCTACGTTAACTTGTACATTACTATAAACTAAAGATTTATATATTAGATTTTATACCTACTTAGGTAATTACTACCTTAACTACTTGTAAACAGCTGAACCAATATTAAAATTTTCAATAATAAATTGTTGCATTTCCTTAAAGCTTTAATTAAGACCTTCTTGCAGTAGAAACACTAACAATATAAAGCCTTCTTACTGCCGAGATACCTACACATTTTGAAGAGGCATTCATTTTCCGCCCGTAGGTTACCCGAAAATCCTAATTAGGCAAGACTGATGACAAAAGGTGTATCACCTAAATCTCTGAAATTCACGACCCTTTTTGGTATCCTAAAATACTTATCGGGGTTGAACAGACCTTCTTCCAACCCTAATTACCTGAGAGCTACCCATAATGTAGACGTAGGTAGTATCTAATCATCTATCGTAGGTATAGAAAGATGGGGTTACGTTATTGCAAGAATAAGAACAAAATATATGAAAATAAGTATAGCTACTTATTACAGTGAAAAACAAGACCTTTTTGTAAAAGTTTTATGTCAATTTAAATAGAAAAAATAGTAAATCTAGATATACAATACATTTTTAAGTTCTATTCATTCGAATTCCTACACATACCTAGGTAATTACTGGACGAATGAGGTCGATTCTTATTTACTACATTTTATTTTTTTAAAACATGACAGGACCTGGTCGAGATAAAAGAAAACGTACCTACAGA
Organism: Craniophora ligustri; assembly: GCA_905163465.1. Lineage (NCBI taxonomy): Eukaryota > Metazoa > Arthropoda > Insecta > Lepidoptera > Noctuidae > Craniophora > Craniophora ligustri. The sequence goes on along the minus strand of LR990965.1, from coordinate 6,044,946 downwards.
ATATGTTCCTTTTTTAAATAAGTTACAAAGGATAATAAGTAACATATTTTACTACCTACCATATGCACCTTTAGATCTCTACGAAAGAAATTGAGGAATAACTTACCTCGCAACGATCATCCCGACATTATCATGAAACATAAGAACGGCAATTTTACCATTTTTTCCAGTTGAGCCTATGTCCTTCCGCGGTCGATGGTCAAATGAATGAATAAACGGCTTCAACCCTAACGGCCAAGGGGTGGGGACAAGAATGGAAAAAAATAGGGTGGGACCAGACACCGGCAACCCCTGCAACAAAAAATTAAGATTTATTTGCGAATATCACGTTTTGTAATAGTAACAATGGCTGTGTGATTGTGTGCGTGGATGCATCGCAGAGTACAGCCAAGTATTATCCCATAGTTAACATTCCATTTTTTTTCTCATTGATTCACAGTTGTTTTGCTAAACTAGGTTCTAATTAATAGGTGGGTGAGTTGTAAACGTAAACTCTGCAATACATTACACAACCTACGTAAAAGCTTTTTAATTAACATGAATCCAATTAACCATTGTCGGTAGGTACATATTTGCCTATAGACATGCAAAAGAATTTAAACAACCATCATTAAACCGGTGTGTTAGGCATAGTTAAGTAAATTACAAATCAGCTGTTTGTATGTAACTTAATCAATGGTATTTAAGTCTTCCAGTGCCGAAGAAACGACGGTATCGTTAATTATTAAATAACAGCGGCCAATTCACCATTTATAAACATTGATAAGACAATTGGTACAGCATAAAAATTAACAGGTCATCGGAGCTCAATTCTTACAGTATGATTCATATGTTATACGCATCTCGAGTCTACTGTACCTAGAGATATTTACAAGCATATATTTGAGGCTGTGGCTCATTTATTTTGCCTATTTGCTCTAAAACTAATGATGTTTTTGTTTTTGTTGAAACATAAGATCAAAATTGTACGAAGCTAACTGCATTGAAAAGGGAAGTCTTTGATCCCCGCTTACTTATTTAAGTCACCAGAGAGCGCGATCAATTTACACAATTTAATTGCTACGTATGAAGTCAATAATTCTGCAGTAACACTATTTATGAGCGCCTTTAGGCGATATATTTATTCGTATTTAACAATATAATTATGATTGAATGTAGTAATTAAAATAAATGACGACCAAAAGACATACATTCGGGCTAGCTTAAAATAACACCTAGACACATGTTAATATTCCAAATAATACTAGTAGGTATCTACGTAATTTATAGTACCTACCTAGTTATTTATTTATACGAGGACAAGTTACACAAATAAAAACCAATAGGTGTTCTGGTCCAATAATCTTGTTTAAACATTGTAAATATTTATTTAAAAACATTAAAAAAGATAGTCACTTAGTTCTATTATTAAGCACCCGTCTTTAACGTGTTGAATTATAAAAATGAATGTTTAAAATTAAAACAATGGAATTCTAATTAGACAACACACACTCTGGTTAAATGGAATTGATAAAAGTTATTTGAAATAGATTAAAAACTATTGTATTATTTAATTAGTATATTTATGCATTATTTTATTTGCTAATAGACACTGAAAAACAATAGGTAAGTACATATATAAAATAGAAACACTTACCTCTATCCTCGAAAACATCACTGAATTTACACAATTTTCTCAACAAAAATGTATGACTTCACAAATGGAATGGAAGCTTTATACTTTAAAATATTTTAAGATATATTTTTTACACGTTTTTATCATCAAATTGAATATTATTTTAAATTTTCATTTCATGTATAGGCCTAAACACAACAAAAGCGGCGGCGGGCGGCCGACGGCGGCCATCTTGTGGCGCTGCCGTCGCGTCGCACTGAGCGCTCATTGGCTGAGTGACGTCAACCGCGCCATGACACTCCACCATTACTACACTACTGACAAATATCTCTTGACTATTCGCTCACTGAATAATAAGCACTGTGTGACGGACTCACGTGTCCGACGACCCGCATTATTTACTTTGTAGCCTGGCACACGCGCCTATCCTCGTCGGCTCGCATTCTTGCGTTGTGAATTATCGCTTTAGAAGCTTTTAGGATGCACCCTAATCGGGCAAAGGGGAACATTTAAAATTCAAGTGACTCGACACTGATAGGTTGAGAGATTTTAATTGGCTGCTGATTTTTGTTGTACTGACTTGGCTAGTGTTAAATTAGAAAATGTTTTCTAGAGTAAAGTTCCTGTTAAATTATAAGAATATGCGTAAACTGCGTAATTTCTTTACATTTGCTATTTGTTAAATATAAAAGGAATTTTGAATACATTTGCGTTCCAATTGCTGTCGAGTTAAACGTCTGTTTCAGAAAAATATATGAAATATGCATTATGCATTACCTTATAGCTTTTTTCTCTTTATTTATAAAGCCCTTATGTGTGAGCAATACTTCTTGCGTTTTTATGGCCCAGTAACCAGATGCAGGTACGTTCCTTGGGTACGTAAAGAGCTTAAAATGTAACGGTGTATCTAAGCATCTATAGGTAATGAATGAACAACATTGTAGCTCGACTTCATCTAACATAGAAAGGGTTTCCAGCGAAAGGAATTTATGTAGGTACTCTTGCAAACTGTCCATACAGCAACAACGGCGCTTAAATTATAGTTGAAATAGGTACATAATAGCTGGCTATAGCAGGAGGTAAGGAACAATCTTAGTTTATTGTGCCGTGCCTAACAATATTTTTTTATGTACGCAGTAAATAAAGAATAATAATACGTGTGGGTAAACACTTACCAAGTATACTTATCTACTATTAAGCTCTACCTATTCAACTTTATTTTATAGAAGATTTTTTTGTGTAATTAGGTAAGTGCCTAAGCAGGTATTTGGGATACCTACGAAATATTTAGATATTTCGTAGGTATCCCAAATACCTGATTAGTTTTAGAACTATGACATAATTATATTTCAATACTTCTAGAAAGTGAGTACCTACCATAGAATCGATAAGACCTCTGTATGAAATCTCAGAAATAATCATGACACATATTGAAATAAAACTACATTTTCCGGATTTTATTGCCGTATAGATATTGATATTATTTTAATCCTGATATTTCCAATCCTTGTGTGCCCATGACTGGCCTTGAATGTTGTAAAGAAACCGAACCGTCAGGATTAAATCATACCTACTTATATACAGCAATAAAATCCGTAATACGTACTTAGTTGTAGGTATTCTAATGGCTAATATTCGCATACAAATTAGTAGGAACCTACGATACAGATTATTAAATATTTTGAAGTTCTTGATAATATTATTGTTTTATTTGACCTAATTTAAATACAGGAGTGTATTACTAAAGTTAGATTAGTTTAAATCAAGTATGTAGATTTATATTGTATTCTAGTGTATTTAAAGTCCGATTTAGGTATTAATGAATGAATCCAGGATGAATAAGTTATGATTATTATTACCTATAGATTCCCTGTGAGAGGTACCTATTATTTGACTCTACATTTTATTTTATTTATTTTTAAAGCATCTTTTGACTCTTGTGTGATACATTGTGATGGAAATACAATAAACTGGGATTCTAAAGGACCAATTTTAAGCCCCTCCAACCAGCTAATTATAACTTTCAAAAGCTCCTACTGTTTATTGGTAACTATTAAGGTATTCTAGTTTGTTTTGCCGTTGATTTCTTTGTAGTGACATTTAAATATATAACATTGTATAATCTCTATTAACTAGTACATTAATAATATCATCGTTTAAGTACCTACTTATTTACTGTCTCAATTATGTATTTTTAAATCCCTTCTTAAAATAAACGGATGAAGCTTGTCTAGTACCTACGGATTGGCAGACTTTATACATATAGGCTCTATTCAATCCTCAGGTATGAAAATAATTCACGACTTTTTCCTTAACGTTTGAGCGAGTGGTATGTATGTAATTAATACACAAATGAATTGCACACAAGCCTAAATGTTGGCAGTTTGTGGTCGTATAACTTGACCATCGTCGCACCTGCTTATTTGACCTGATTCCATACTTAGGTAACTATATAAAACTAAGGTAAATTGAACACTTTATATGAAAACAAACACAAAAATAACATAATAATAAACTGTATCTACCAATTTATCTATAGCACACTAATGCAGCCACATATATCATCGTAGCACTCATTATAAAGCGTCGCTGGATATTATTTATTATATAAAAAAACACCCGAACACACTTAATGAAGTACTATCATATTTTTATCTGAAATAATTAAGGACCACCTGACCACTTGGACTTAACAACTATATCACTTCTTTGTAATGCCGAACGTAGTCTCTCACTTTTTGTTCACTTTTCTAAAATTTATTGTTGTAAAATATGAAATTTCGAATAAAAAGAATACAAATTTGTAGGTGGGGCTGTGACGTGGGGTACGCCATCTGTTGTTCCCCCATATTTATGTGATTAGTTCATGGATTGGTCCGGTGTACGTATAATTTTTATTTAAAATCGCCAATTTATGATTATAATCAGGTTCTGCTTCACGAGCTGTCAAAAGTTTTAATCGATTTATAGTATAGCCGCGTTGTTGTGTTAGCTGCCTTCTTATATATTATTTCTCGTAGTACACTTAGGTAGATAAATGTAACGCAAGCTTGCTTCTGAATACAAATACAATTGCCAAACCAATTTAAACAGTTCTTTATGCAATTATAACAGTATTTTGTCATACCAATTATTCGTTATCGAATTTGATTGCATAACTTAAGACTGCTGTAATTACTTTATTAATTTACTCGTTTAGATAGCCAGCTTTAACAAAACTTGTTAACACACGGTCTGCGAATTCATTTTGTAATTTTATTCGTAAGGACATCACTTAAAAATTCACTTTATTAAACATAGACAAAACGTTGAGATAGGGACCTCCTTGATAAAAAAAATAGTCAGCAAAAAACTTTATCTTTGAGTCGGGATCTTCAGGTTAAATAAGTAAGTATATTCACTCTTTTCGGTATAATATAACGGTGGGTTACACAAAGAAGCGTGTCCCCACATTAAAGGGGACCTGAGCCATCTGCGAGATCGAGCCCGTCGACAAGTTGTATGGGATGCTGTTATGGGGAGTCAAGTGAGTGAATCAACACCCGCAACGTGTATATGTGTACCTATAAACATATATATGTCTATTGATTGGTAGCTCGGACGATTATTAACTCACCATATTGATAGTTATTATCTGTAGGGACTTACAGTGTATCTATTTATACACTAAAAGTGTCTGTAACAAAATTGTCTTTTAAATTTATAAATAACTTACCTATTTCAGTCTAATTCAGTAGGTAAGTACCGTCATGATACAAATAGATCTTAAATTATCTAGTAACCCAATTTAAAATGAACTGATATAACTAGATACATAACGATAACCTCAGTAAAAAAATAAACTGCGTTTACTAAATAAAAATACCTGTTTGAGAATTACCTAACAATTTCTTAGAGATAAACTCGCTGGTGTTTCCACGGTCAAGCTCAAGAATTCACAAAACAAAAACATTACGTAATTTTACAAAGAAATACAACCAACAAACAACTACATAACCGCACCTAAGTTTATCAACATCTAAAATACCAACGAAAGTAACATCTTGAAGCCATACTGTGTGGCGGGGTCGATGCACTGGACCACATAAGTCTGTCTTAACACAGTGGAATAAAGTCCTCAATCGCACCGTAATGCATCACTGGATCCGAATATCAATGTAGACGATCACAGATGCAGATATTCGTGTGACGTGTGACATGAAGCGACGTGACCTTGACCCACGAATGACGGATTCCGGCCTTGCGGGGTCGCTGAACTGTACATGTAGGTTGCCACACTATCTAGTCAACATCTACACGTTGTAACGTTTAACCTAGTATTTCACTTATAGTAAATGTTACTACGACTTTTTGTCGCACTCTATCAGTGCTCGTGTAAATTAGAACATCCATTGAAAAAAATGTAGATAAGTTTTGTTTTCTATTGAAAGAAATATCTTTTGAAAATAGAATAGTGTCAGTACGTACTTGAGCTTATCGATAAGTTATTTGACTAGGAGGAAATTATTACCCAACTAATAGAAAAGATAAGTTCCTGATACTGAATAACATATAATAATAAATAGATAATACGCCCTGTGTAATGTTTTATACATAAAGCTAATCTGATCGTTATCAGTCGACTTTACAACGATTGTATAGTAAAGGCATAGTTTAGTTTTTGTGTTTACAAGGATAGGTATGTGTTTCGAATAAAAAGCTGATCATACCTACGACAATGCAAATGGCGTCACGTGGATGCAAATCGTGGGAGGCGGGACGACGACGGTTGCTCTCTCACGAAAATATATGTTAAAACACACTCTTTATCCGTAATTGAATGTGCTTTTACATTGAATTTTAAATGTAATACACTCTTTGTTTTTTTAAACTACCAACATAAAGGTAAATAAATAATACATCGAGATGATAATAATCTTGCAGGATTATTTCATTTGCGGTGTACCCTTTTATTGTGTACAAGCCACTGCGCAACATGTATTGATGAGTTTTTTAACAAGATAACATTTATGTTTACTTAAACAATGGCTCTGTGTTTATACGGGACGTTAATCGTAATTTTGATGTCACTACCCACTTAAAAACCGCTTCATAAATAATATTAGATGCACATCGCGTTGCTACTGCAAATGAAAATTTACAGGAGTTCAACAGAGCATGAATTCATGAATCGTCCGCCCGAACACTAAATTATTTATTAGCCCCAACAAAGGAACCATTTCGGGCGAACAAATCGCCCCTGAATACATTGCATTTGATTTAAAACACAGGTATTTGACCGAGTCACCGCCCGCTACGAATAATGAGTTTATTTACGACAATAGAGGCTTCGGACAAGGCTCTTTATTATCATGATTAGTTGCGATCTCCGACAATTGATCGAGCGAATTTTAAGTGCATAACAAACGAGGCTGTTATTTATATAGACGTTACTGTTATGTGTGCAATATTTTTTATTAATTCGACTATCTTATTGCCTTTATGGTTTCAAAACTGGGTGAGCGATCGTAGCAATACACAGTGGCATCCCAGCGGTCAATAAATCAGTGTACACTCAAAATACTCGAGTAGGTTATTTTGGTCGGGCGATCTCTGACGCCTTGCATAATGTATGTCTTTAATCGCGTTGTGAATTCGTCGACCGTCAACAGGCGGCGTGACGTGGCGTTGCAGCGCTGAGCCACCCAAATTTCTTCTCGGCCGACCGCAGGATTTGTCCCCTTGCCAAATATTCCAGCTGTGGACACAAGCGCGCTCTGAATACTGATTAAATGAACGTTATTGTTTTCGTTTTTTTTTTCACTTTCGTTCTTCGGCTATCGACCTATTGAATTTTTCATAGTGTTCTTTATTGGAGCATCGTGTGAGCTCCACTGATAACGTCTATCTATATGATCGGACGATTCTGGAGGAGGAAGTTTCGTCAATTATACTTCTCGGCGGTAGCATTAGCATACATTTCGCATCCAATTCAACGGTCCTTTATCGACGTTTGAATTGCTTTTATTTGCTATATAAAAATAAACGAGTCTATATTCAGAGAATAATTGTCTACGACCGGATAGTGGCGGACGACCAGAATAAAATTGTATTTAATCTAGATTGATACGTACCTAACGGCATCGCAGACGTAAAACCGCTGGATCGCCACTAAACATCTGTGTAGGATTAGCAGTATGAAAACAAATCGTTACTTTGAAGTAGATTTTCGTCGTACACAAACATAAACGTGTCATAACACTGTCAAATAAATATGTACTTACATGACAATACAGATAAGAAATCACGTTAAACCTATAGAATGGCATCGACAAAAAGCACTAAAAACGCCAATTAATAGAAAATTTCAAGCGGCGTGACTGTTGTCGTTGCGCGTTTAAAATACGCGACAATATGGAAACAGCGAGTTTACGAAATAGGACTATCTCGGTCTCGCATGGAAAGCTACTATTTGAAACGAACGAGCACACTATGTGCAGTTCCGTTTATCTACAAAACGCATTCGTAATAGTAAAGTGGATCACTTTACGATAGCTACAATGCACATTTTTATGAAGGGTGAAAAGGGTGGATATCAATATCGAACTTATTCAAATATCGGTACGATTCTTTTGTATATTACACCTATCGATTTCAGAAAATCCACATCGTGGACGTAAGTATTGTAGATTTAGTAGTGTTTACTCGTTTCAATTCTCGTACAAGCTACGAAAATAAGTGTGCATTAGAAAATTGAAAGTGAGGATCGATCAAATAATAAACAATCCTTATCTGAAGCCGTAAACAAAAGAAAATTTATTTATATTGAAAGGTTTTAAGCGCTTAATCCTTTTAACTTTTAATTGACGTTACATGTACCACCTGGGCCCCTAACAACAAAGTGTACAAAACTCACCCTGGCTTCCTACAGGTATTTAAAGAATGTACTTTGGCAGCGTTTTTAAATCACGATTTTAGGAAAAATTGTTCAAGATTGGATCCAAATTTACTGATACTGCGGTATGTAAGTTCAACTTGCCGAAAGTTTTAAAACATCATTATTGAATGAAGCGTTACGCTGGAAAATCGGTCGTATATCTTTCCCTGTGAGATTTATTTTTGTATATAGCTTTACGCGCGTTAAGTCAGTTTTCCAGGTTAAGGGAGCTGATGTAGGACGTGCAAATAAACACGGTATTTTTATCGCTGCAAACCTTTATATAGTTGCGGTCGATTTCTCCTCTTTATCTGCTCAGAGCGGTGTTTGCTTTATCTTGAATAAAAATAAATATACGTGTCGACTGTCAAAGGATTTCACATCAAGTGATTGCATTGGCTATGATTTTGAAAGAAACAGAGCGAGCTTAACCGTCAGCAGATACATCCTCAGTCTTCTTAATTATCCTTTGATTGTGTCAGTCTTCACACAAAGTTTTATATACCTACAAATTTTACGACCGTCAAGAATAAAGATAAGGAAACATTATTACCAATGTAAATATCTACAACATTCACACATAATTATAATAATTAACGATAATTTTACGACATTAATAAAACAATAAGGTCTTTTGGTTAACGAAAACAAACAAAAATATAAGCGATCCTATCGTGTTGTCGGTTGTAATTCAAATTAGGTCTTTATAGAAGTTACACGTTTGTTTGTCCTGAAGAAAATTTTTGATTCGATAAGAGATCGTAAAACACTGCCCCCTGTGTCATAAAATCGTATCGAGTCTGTCATGCGAATATGGCCCTAAATATCAGGTGTTATGTAACCTGGAATCATTTTTTTCGCATGGCCGTGTTGCCTGCATTGTTTTATGACCGTGGAAGGGTTACCAAGTTACGTAATGTTACAATAAACGTTTTGAGGGTAATAAATTTTAATAGAGCAGAAATTTATGGTCAATTTGTGGAGACATTTACAGCTGATGAACAAAAAGTTTATTTTTCATGCCCTTGTTTGTCAGAACATAAATCTTGTATCAGTACCGGCTTTCGGCTGTCATAAGTATTTGTGTCACAGCAAGTATGAAAGTAACGCATTCTACCCAATAATAATAAAACAAACTTAAAAAGTATTTTGTGGGCTGAAAACGTATGGAAAATTGTTTATTTATATTGAAGTAAATATTTGGAGATAATTTAGAATTTTTTTTTTTTGGAACCACTGTCGTATTCATTGCCTGTTTCATATTGTTATGAATCGGGAAATTCAGCGAGTTTCATAAACCTACCTAGGGGACTTAACATTTTAAAAGCGTGCCAAACCCATTTCTCCATTTTGTTACGTTTTAGGAGTTAGGACCTTCTATAAATAAAGGAGCAGTCGTATCTTTTGCTTCGTAGCACTCGTAGCACGTCGACTAACCTACATACATTAGAGTTTGTATCTATTCCCTAACATTCCTTTTTTATGTCAAAACTGTATCCGAAAAGAAAAAAAAGATCTACAGAATACGTGGCGAAACGAACGCTGCTAAGCCAATATATTGAAATTGCAATACAGACGAGGCAAGTTCTTTCATTAGGGTTGGAAAATAAAAACAATACAAGTGAAAAGGGTATCGGATACTGTGCGCATATTCGCCAGAGAAAATTTCCTATTATGATCCCTTCCCTAAAGTCAACTACGTACCTATAGAAACGAACTTGTATAGCAATTGTCTGCCGTCCGCTAGAGACGCTCCCATATCGACATCATAATAAAGTTATAATAAAATCCGTATGATAATATCTCGGATACATCCATAATTATTAGAAACCTTTGAATATTCTATCTGTATATCATTGAAGATTCATAGTATTCAGATATTGGTAGCGTTAATAAGAGTAACATAAAGTATCAATTTATAGCTTTCTAATTATCTGGTAATTGTCATAGTGGGTTTGATAAGGATTAATTAAGAACAGTATCGACAATTACCAGTAGCGATGGATCTGAGGAGCGGCCCTACGCCACTGCACGCTCACATGCTCACGAGGTACATAGCTACTCGGCACACACAGCTGCACAACAAACACGCTTATACAAAGCTTAAGGTACGTATTTAGAGACATGGTTTCATCCGCGACCAAGAGTGGAAATTTCAATAAAAATGCAAATTTTTCCCAAGCAATTTCCTTCTCACTACCGCTGCCTCTGTTATTGGGTCCTACCGCATTATGTTCGGGTTTGCAGCGTTATAACATACCTACAGAGGTGGATTATATAACTTTACGTACCTACCTACAGCACTTCAATTTACTTGTTAATGTTCGCCATTGAATTACGGCTATCTGACGCGCGCAAGAATGGAGTGTAATCCCCCTAAATCGACAGTTTGTTAAGTTAAACGGAATGGTAAATAGTATTTACACAGGAACGAGTGCGCCATTGACGTTATTAGTTAGCTTTATTTTCTTTTTTAAGCGTTGTGTTAACTTACAAACGGTTAAGATAAGTTTTGTCAATTACAAGTATGTAAAATACCAAATTATATGCTATCAACGTGTTTTTGTTCCTAATAATCCTTCGTTGATTCACTTTCAAGTGTTAGACAAATAAATTTCAATGCTATTAATAAAAAAATATATGTATATTCCGACGTCAACTTTGACAAATACAGATTTCATTTATTGATATATTGCTGCATGTAACTTTGTAACATTGTGTTTTAATTAAACAGCTGAACTTCAATGACGTCGTTATCATGCAATTTTCCTAATTCTCACAATAAAAACAAGTGCCTGAAATCTGCATAAATACAGTGTTTTAAAACTTTCCGCTTAGTTGGGGCGCGGCGCCGCTGGGGGGTTGAAAAGGGGTGGGGGCAAACAGGCCAGATTAAGGACGCTGGAAGCGAGGAAAGAATACACAATTAGCTTTCTGCTACCTGCTGCAGATAACGTATCCAGTTTAATATGATCCCGTTTGACACTTATCTAACGTAGCGTTCCGTTACGTTTTTACATTGGCCGCCGGGGACGGAGGTCTTAAGTTACGCTGGTCGGTTTCGAGTCGGGATTTTAAAAACGTTCGGCGAGTTTTAGCTGCGACCGGAACCAAGGGGGCCGGGATCGATCAGCGGAACTCGGATCCTCGTTGGCTTTGTTGAAAAATCAAAATTAGATACTTAGTACGTGCGTAGTGGATGAAGTAGATAGCCTTCTTGCGTTAGGGGAAGCTCAACATTTTTCTTGAGGTTGGTAGGTAAAGGTGCCGTTTTAAAATGGACAGACTGTCACCCTCGCTTTAAAACTTTATAACCCTACTTATAAAGCGCCTCTCCACTCAACAAGATACTAAAACCAAACAAAAACAAAATGTTTCCGATGTAAAATATTTTGTACATAACAAATTCCTTACCAAAGAAACTGAAGGTTTTTGTTAAAGCAAAGGCAATAATCGGTTGGACTAAGAAAAAGAATCAACAAAACACGCAGCTCGCTACAAAACGCGGCAACGGGCATTTCCACATAAAACCGTGTGTTCATACACAACATTACACAGTACGGGACCCTATGTTTGCCAGTAATACTTTACAACATTTGCACGAAAACAAACACGACACACTATGTCATATTCATTATGCAGTAAATAATAAAGTCGAAAATTGAACACGAAACCATTTAAGCAAATGCAAATAGCATGTAAATATTTTGCGTTTATTTTCAGTGTTGAAGCAACGAGATAAAATTCGCGGCCGTAAAATAATATAGCGAGGCGAAAGAGTATATTGTTCGTGGTATCATTACGCGTGTTCGCATAGTACTTAGCTGTAGGTACTGTTGCTATTATAAAAGCTCTTTGTTGTGCATTTATGAGTGATTAAAGTTGATGGGGAAGGAATATCTATTGGACAATGTAAACTTTATGCCCCTAAATTAGGTTTTATGGTATGTTAGTTAAAGTTTATTTTAGCTTATGTTTAGCTTGTTCCTTACGTACCTAAATGTTTAGTGGGCCTCAGAATTCCTTTGCTTACTGGTGTGTTCCGATTGGTTGTTGTCTATTATTTAAAAGTAAATACTTTGTGTTTCATCGTCAAATGTATGTAACTTAAAATTTAGTAAAATTTACTGATAAAATATACCTACCTGCCTAAGTAATTTCAACATACAAAGCACTAAGAACAAAAACAAGTTACCCCCAAATTATCTACCACGAAAATAGGCTTACATATCTGCACATAAACTATGGTAAGTACCGGAATATATCTCGAAAGCTAAAATTTCTTAATACCTCCAGCCATTCCGCAGCCACCCTCGGTAATAAGCCAGCCGAGGTCCACAGGGAGGATCCACAAGTGATTTAAAGAGATTGTCAGTTAATGAGCCCGTGTCCGCCACAAATTTAGCCCTATCCTTTACCTTTAGAGCTGAATGGCCTTTTAAACGGAGCCATGTCTTAGTTCTATGATAACCTGGTTTAAATCGAACAAAAAACTAAATTATTAATTAAATTGGGGTGGATAACAATTAATACCATTTTTAGAAAGTCGACAGCCATTCTATGTTTTTCACGCACTTTGAAAAAAATACACTTTATTAAAAGAACTTAAAGAACAAAAAATATTATCGGTATGAATTGATTTTAGTCATTAAGAATCATTTTGCAATGCTACCAACTACATGTAGAATTAAACATAGAAACTCATCCCTATACTTAATAACTTTAAAAATAAAAATTATTGTCGCGTTAGTATTACCTACGTAAAGGTAAAAGCATGATGTTAAAAATAACTATGATAATCTCCGAGTTGCCTGCAAATTAAACCACAAAAATAATCACCCATTCAGTGTAGAATGTTTAAAGGTTTAAATGTTAAACTTGCATCTACATACTCGTAACTGGTTTGTTTGTGGCCTAGGGCTGGAGCAATATGTCTCTTTGTGTCGGTCGAGCAATATGTGTTGGATCGAACCATGTGTTCGTATTTAGGTGTCCGTGTTCACCCGACTGTACACGAACGCCTTATTCGGCCATCTTCCCACACCTTTACCTGTTTCCAATATCAACAAAAGAAAAAAAACATATCGTCTGAATACGCTCTCGTTCACGCGGCACTAGAATAAAGTTATTCGATTCTAACATTCTATATGAACATTGATGGCTCTTATGAACTGAATTAATGTCATAATTGCGGTAGTTTCGGATAAAATAAATCGATATCGCCTGCTTACATAATACCGCCCGCAGTTTGTCTGTAGAATGAATGCCAATAACCAATATAAGTTGGCCTCTACGAATTTATGGAATTTAATATATTTGTGGTGGCTTGGTGCAAGCCGACGCGGCTAAGAGGGGTCACTATTTATAAAATAAATGGGCTGTACAAGACAATTTTGAGTAGAATTTGTTATTTAATCCGTTGATATACGAAAGTCTATTATAATCTATTATCTAGATGCGCCATAGATATATGTATATGTATTATAGACCTTAATATGTTAAAGTATTGGTCACATCGTTAAGAAAATTAGATTTTTTGTGAATCAATGTAGGTAAATCATTTAAAGATCTTTCAATTTATGTGCATTTTAATTATAGGTTTGTCCAAAATGGTTCTGTAGAGAATTTAAGCAATTAGCTATCATCTCAATTTAAGTATTTACTAAGATTAAAGATTCAGTAACTTCACACAGATCAACTAAACTTCTGTATATTATTATTTAGCTATGGACAGACCAAAAAAAATACGAGAAATGCAAATAAAATTAAGCAAATTAGATATAGGCAAAGACCTTTAAACGATAAAAAAATAATAAAATTAAAAATAATATTGTTGAAAAGCAGGTCCGTTTTAACTTCTAGACGTATTAAATTAGCGGAAGCTTAAAGCTCTAGAGAATATTCTAATTTAGTTTCTGTCTGTCTAGTTATTTCCGTCTAACGTAACTTGACCATTTAAATGTGAGCTTTCGCCGCCACTTTAATCTTCCACAGCTTCAAGGGATAGCGTCTCATTTAAAATTGGACGGTGTTATATAGATGTTGTAAGTACATAATATAGGTGTGTATCGCATTTTGCGAAATTGCGAAGAAGCTTGTAGTGTTCTCGACGTGCCCAGGGGAAAGCGTCTGGACTAAACACCTCGTTTTTGTTTTATCTTTGTTCTAGTACTAAAGTACCGTACTTTGATCTAGTCTATATATATTTGGAGTTTATTTCAAAGGGAACACTGGAAAGAGTTTTACTTAGGTAGGTACCTGTTATGTATTTACATTTACCTAAACTTTATAAACATATAGGTAGGTATACAAAAAATCTAGAAAACAACAGTGATTTTCAACAAAGCAATAGTCACGCTAATTTGCAAGGAAACTTGATTGATTCAACATTTTAAAACATACACACCTTTTTTGCAGTATGGCAATTGCTTCATGGGTCATCCACGGCAGAAACGAAGGTTTGAAAGAAATTCTAATTGAATAAAGACCATATCGTATGTACTTATCTTTTTTATATTGTGAAAAATCTCGACTAAAAACCGCACTGCGCTATACTAAGACTCCTTACCATGATACACGAGAGTAGCAGCTATGATGGCATGGTAAAATAGACCATAGCTGTCTCACATGGTGGGAAGAATTGATTTATATAATCAATTGCATCTAACTATGACGAGAACGCTACGAAGAATGAATAACGCTACAAAAATAAACAGGGCAAGGAATATAAAAGGTTGTTTGAAAGTGGCACCTGTTACTGTGTGTGTACTTGTCGTGAGATAGACATGTGATGCGTAGGATTATAGAACATGGCACGAGATGCAGCACGAATGTAGATAAGTTAGCAGAAACAACAAAATAAATTATTTTGTACAAACGAAACACGGTTACGGAGGAAGAGTCATCGATTAGATGTTAGTATAAAAAGATGTAGGCAAGTATTTGTTCATATATACCTACATTGGGATAAGAACTAGGAATGATCATATTCAATCCATTTCCCCACGGCTGGGCAAAAATCTCTTCTCATTTGAGATTGACTAGATTATAGCCCATCACGCTAGATTAATGCTGGTTGGCAGACTGTATACTCCACCAAAAAAAAATCTTTTAGGTTTGCAGGTGTTCATACGATGCTTTCTTTTACCGTTTCAGCACGTGATAAACACGAATATCACTATTCTATTGATCGAACTCGGTGTAACCGCTGGACGATGAAGTCAAAGGTATCTTTGAGTTCCCAGACTACTGGTCACACAACTAGGGCAACACAGCCGTAGGACCAGGAATAATTATAAGCAATGTTCTGTGATTTCCACTCAAAAGGTTGTCCCACTAATAATCCTACTTGGATTTTGAGTATCAGCTATCTTATAAATATTAATTTTTATTCCTCCTTTTGTACAACTACGATAAATTATTGTATATAACTTTTATTCAACACCATAACCACCCCATATTTTACATTGAAATATGTATAAATACATATCAAAGCCACAATTAAATTCCACGCCATTCTGGGAACCCGTCGTCAATAGAAAACAAGGGACTTTGGGTGCACATCGCGTACTAATGGTTACATTCATATTAATATATTTTATAGTAACTGGCCAGTATCAAACCGCATCTAATTCACACTTACAATTGAGATAAAGTAACCGGCTGCACACAAAAGAAAATTGTAATTCGGTAGGTAGGTACTTTACCTCAAAATATATTGAAGCATTCATCTGATCGTGACAGCCCTATTAATGGCAAAATAAAAAGTAGAACCGAGATGAAAATACGTACTTGTCATACTTATTTTAAATAAAATATGACAGAAAAGCAATCGAACGAAAGTCTACAGTTTTAAATATATTTCACTATAAAATTAAACATAATCTCTTAATGACATATAATCGGTAGTAATGTGTTATTATTATACCTTGAACACGATTAGAACCATCATTATAAATTATAAACAGGTACAAAATGTCTGTTTTACAAAAATTTGGCACTCAAACGCTATTACGGTATCTTTATGTTCGACTTGATGTTTTCAATTGGGAAATTATCCAGCTCATTAAAACGTCAGTCAGTATTTGAAATAGTATATTTCTATGTATTTTATTTATATAAATGAGTATATATTAATGTCCTGCTCTGGTAGCATCATCAAAGGACACTCGTTAACAAAATCGCAAGACATTATACCCGTATCGTTAGGATGCTTAACGCAACGTATTGCCCTTAATTATTGTCCACACAATTGCTACGCTATTTCTACGCATCGTACTACCACATTAGCAACTCTCATAACACTATATCTGCTATGAAATATGCTTGTGACTGTCCATTCATGGCAACTCGAACAATTTTGTCTCTTACCGTGCCACAGTTACGGCCGAGAATTGTGTGCGATGTGTTACAAAACTACAAGTATGGGGACGATTTTGTTTTAAAAGGGAGGGTTCTAATGTCTGGTCATCGGTCGACTCTTGCTTGACCGTGGGGGTAATTTGGAGGCAGACAGCGGACACATTTGCATTACAATGAGAGTCGGATCTCGGGGAGGCGGGGAGGGGCTTCCGTCCGACGGATAAGCCCGCGTTTTGTATGTATAAAAGTGTGTAAGTTTGTCTGGCAGCTCGCTGAATACTTGAATATTAATTATTCCTAGTAATTGTAACATATTCTTAAATAATTCAACTCATTGATACATTGTTGGTTTATGTTGTGAATATCAATTATCAACTTTTTCGTTGAAAACAATTTACTATGGTAACTATGTGTAGGTATGATCAGAGATCACCAGAAGTCACAAGTTTATCTATAAATTAAATCGAGACCATATTTATGGTTTCCAAATATTACATTTTTATATAGAAATTTCAGTATAAAAGCAGCTTCAATAAAATAGATAAAGTTAAAATACATTTTATCGTTTCATTTCAATTTCACCCGATTATTCTTGATACTTACAACTGCAGAACTTTTTAAAAGTATATACGTATTTGCCTTATGAAAATAATTTTATAGATTTTCAATGTCAAGATTATCTGAAGGATACATACTAACCATATATCAGCTAGAGATTATTATTACTCGTCTACAGCATTAGACTTAGGCTTTTCTTGGGTAGAATAGTTCAGATATGAACGAAAATATTTTAAAATAAATAATATCCTTAAGTAATTACATTATCATTCTTACTGACTATTTTCATCAATAACTTCTGCAATCTTTGCCAACAAATAATTTCAGGCACTTAACGAACTGCTAAATTTTCGTCTAGTGTTTTGTCTAGACTAGTTTCTAATCAATGAATTTTGCCAGTCAATTGCTCATATTTTTATTATAACGTCGTCGTTACACTTTTAGAATGAAAAATTGTTTGTGATTCATGAACATATATTTTCAGATTATCAATTTTATTTTTTGAAAAATATGCTCAATATTTTTCAAAAGTACCTTTGTAGCCATTGATTCAAACTATGTACGGGTATTTTATCAAGTCAATTGAGGATTGTTGATTTCGATAATAATAATAAAAAAATCTATTTCACCATTTAATTTACCTACTAAAAGACAGCGCTTTTGAATAAACTAAATAAGTACTACAAAAAATAATAAGATACATTGATGAATTGAGACATTAATACACTCACAATCATCAAACAAGTCATATTTTATTAAGTCCATCACAATACATTGAACGTGCTCTAATAAAGATCACAAACGTTCTGTGAGAACTTGATCCAGTGTATTAATAAAATATATCGCGTAGGGGCGATTACGTCAAAATAGATGCTTCCCAAAGGCGCCAACGCACAGAGTGCGAGACAAATACCAATATGTTGCAGTAAAGTGCAGTACTACGTGACGGGAATCTGCTACAAAAAGGACGACGAGTACGGTGGCCATGGTGTGCGTTCCCAATTTGGGAATTCAGAAAACACATTTTTTATTTGCATTAAATTGATAATTCTTTTGTGTACATCCTTCGTTGGAGGCACTTAAGAATAATAATAAATAAATAGTGGTATAGATTATTATACCATTGTTTCATGTATAATTTTGGTGTAACTGGGAATAAGCGTAGTGATGTATTGGTCTTCAATTTATTCAGAGTTAATAACTGTTACATAACAGATATAAGACATAATGATGTGTAGAAATATTTATAAGTAAGTACCTAACGGCAGTCATCTACCACCCAATACTCAAAAGCAAGGGAAAGAAATGATTTCGCGAAATTCTGCAAGGTTTGAGGCTATTCATTGCATTGCAAAATTTGCTTTAAATTCACATTTTTCATAAGGTTTACATCAACATATCATCATCATTGATCCATTTACCGTCTAACAACAAACACGGGGGAGATAAGGGCGGGTAGCGGGAAAACATACCAGACGCATGTAAATCTTATTTCCTTCTTGTTTAAGCAAGTAAACATTATTAAATAGTCAGAAAAATGCTAAATATCTACAATGATGGTTTTAATAACAGTTTAAAATAGATAATAAATAAATACATCATTGTACTTTAATTTAATTTTGTAGCTAAGATGACATAGATGAAAAATAATACGAAAAATGCAAAAAGTGTGAGTCGAAAATAAATTTAAAAATAAATCCGCGAACAACAGAAAATCATGGTCGCTCTACCGTCACACAAAGCGCACTATATAATTGTAGTCTATCGATACAAACGCATATAGAAGGTAATGTTAAATACTTTTATATGTAATGCCACAGGTGTCCCCATCCAGATGTCCACTTGATGGATCAATGCAGAGCATTGATAGATTTATGTGTGTACTTTACATTACATATACATGCAAAATGTTGAACTTGTGAGAATTATTGCATTGTTTACATGTAAGGAGCGTCACCGAAAAAAGTACCTAATTGTGTGATTATAATGTTGGTTTTGGCACTAACTTTGGCATATTGTGTACCAGCACTCTCAATTATCTCGTTTGTTATACATGTACCTTCTCGGGTAGGTACTTACATCTCTCAGCTATGTTTTAGGTCTCATGTAATGAGCACATTTAACAGGCTCAGGACAAACCTTCAAATTGCTACTAAATTATTACCCTCATAGTCATCAGTTACATCAGGATTATATAGATATTATAGGTATGTTTTAAAAACTATACATACTCCTACATACATATACCTATACCGTTTTCTGTTTCTGTCCCTATTTCCAAGAAATATTGTCAATTGCAAGCGTAGAATAATAATTAAATGATGTATTTATTATATGTAGGTACATACAGCTGGCTATCGATATTCCATTAAGTGTATAATAAATTACACTAATATTGTAATATTCTTTCACGATTGAATACAGTATTACATATACTGGTATGTATGTATACAAACGTATTAACAACTAGATGTGAGTGTATGTGAATTAATAAATAAGCAGCTATAAGCATTTTCCGCAGGTGTAAAAATGGATTTAGTAATTTTTTGTCCATTCGTTCCATGTAAAAATCGATATGATATTTATTGTACACATTTTTATAATACCTGACCTTTTTTATACAATTTAGCTCAGCAGTGGACCAGGATTTAGAGATGCTGCCTACTAGGAGAGTTTAGATAAAAAAAGGTATCGTTGGTATATGACCGGCACTCCTACTTAAAATGTACATATTAGGTAAATTAAATAATATTTACCTGTGTTAATATATCACAAATATTTACATAATAATATGAACGCAAAGGGTCACATAGTGTCTCACTGACTCAACACAAAACTACTCGAACTTAAGTTTATATGTAGGAGAAGTGAGCTATGAATGGATTTTTGGAAATTTCAATGACAAGATCATAGAGTTAGATACTAATAAAACTATTTAAACTACAAAACTAGTTGAGACCGCAAACGTACCTACCGCACATCAGAACCAATCTACGGCGTAGATGGCGAATCCTCAGTCTAGACTAAGTTCAATTTATCATACAACAATGTAATGCAGACGGCCTTCTTAATCAATGCAGGCAGCGTGCACAATCACCCGTAATGGACTGATGTATGGTCTGAATGCGGTATAATATCGATGTATGGAGCTGAACGTGCAATGCGGATGTGCTGATGCCCCTTGCCAGTGAACGTGGGCGGGTCTGGTACCTACTGACAGTACTGACTATATCAATACGTATCGTATTGGAGGCATCAGGATTTAAGCCACGTTCGATTTTCGAATTGAACTTGATCTTCTTTTTAATAGAGACTCTCTTCTCTCTTAGATGATGACCTTAAAATTATTAAAAAATACAAAATAAGTGTTTTAAATGTGGACTGTGAATTCCTAGTCCGATGCTTTGTCGTGCAAACCGTTATTTTTTAATTGGTAACATTAGTTACCATTGTCATAGAAAGGGGTTGTTTACCTGACTATAATATGAAGGTAAGACCGTTATTTGCAAAGTCAATTAACTAACCAATTTGTTTGATGTCGCAGTAGCTATAACAAGTAAGTACATCTATTAATTATATACCTACACCTATATATGTTGTATGCGTAGGTAGGCATTACAAAACATATATTTTTCTTCTCAAGTACTGGAACCAATGTCTGGAGGCCTGATGTGATGATCATTAAAAAAAATCTAAATATTTATTACTTTTCTATGCAGTATTTCCAACAATGATATAAAAAATTAGTTCGTATGATTTAGAAAAAGTGTGCCCAATTTGGAACAAGAAACTCCATGACCAACATAAATCGAAAATAAATAATATCCGACTGAAAAAGAAATACGGAGGTAAAAACAATGCATTCCGAAACACATTTCATGTTTCAAATGGCAGGACACAAAACGCACTTCAGAATTATAAAAACAAATAATAAAACTTCTAAACAGAAACAATAGACATATAACAATGAGACACGGACGTAAGCGTTAAAATAGTAGACAAAAGTAAAAAAGCAACAAAAACATACAATATACCATTCAACCCTTTCGTCAAAATATGACTCGAATTGACATTTCCTTATTGCGTCATAAATTTAACAGGCGACGCACAAATCTTCGTAGACAATAACATATTTTTTATTAGAAAATATTCGTTACCAGTTCTTAAAGAGCCAGTGCCCTGCGTACGTGTCGTACATATAATTTTTATTCATTGAAATAGTTTACGTAGTTCCCTACATACCTGTTCTCTATGACTCATTGTAAAAAATACTTTCGTAGTATAATTTTTTCAAGTCACATAATATTACCTACTAACATCTGAGAAAAATCTTGGTTTCACAGCGAAAATACTTCCAGAAAAAAAGGTTCACGAACTCCATTAAGGAAACTATTAAAAGGAGAGGTCATTACCAAGTAAGTGGGTTTTTGGTTTATACCTACATGTGTTCCCCGGAAACCTTTGCGCTAGCTAAAATTTTACTGACCGAGAAAATATCGCGGAGCCATTGGTCTTATCAAAAGGAGCGAGGAAGTCATTGAGCCTGCCATTCCACCTTCCGATTTATTGCTTACGATATCGCATAGAAATCTGGCGAACAAAAATCCTAACTAAAAATATCGTTACACCTAACAAATTTCCTGACAAACGCCACAAAATCCGGACAATAAACTAGAAGGTGTATGGCAGGCCTTAATGTAGTCCGATTCTTATATTTATTTGTTTTCCCTCCGAATTCTTAGTTATTCATTCATTCTTTCTTTACTAGAGTAATAAAAAAGCTGATAAACTTTTAGAACAGAAGCATTTGCATGAGGATTGCCCTACAAGATTTCCATATTAACTATAAATTGTAACAATAAAGTATGTCATGTGTACAAATCATGTGGTGCCTTCTTTCTAATGTAATCATTTTAGAGACAATTTATAGCTTTCATGGCTCTAATTTAAAGTATTACTAGTATGTTTACGGAGAAGATTTTCTACAAATAACACTATTAGTATCGTTACACATTGAACACCTTCATTGCAGAAAATATTGGTAGGTATAGTTAAAATTACATGTCAAGTTAAGTACAACATTTAATCACTGTAGAGGTTTTATTATAGTCGGTATATGTGCGAAAACTAGTGATTACCAACACATAGGCTAGCTACATTATTAACATTTAATTATATTGCTTATAATAATTACTCACGGTAGGTAATTAGTTTTCATACAAAACTGTAAAATGTGAAGGCCCTCATTATAGATATGAAGGAGTTATTTACTTGCTAAGCATAGACCTTTAAATTTACAGTGATGCCTCATAATATTAACACAGTAAAATTACTAGTTAAGTATACAAACCTTTCTGGCATAAATGGTATGTCTCAAAATCAATTTATTTAGTTACTAAATCAATTGAAAATTGATTTAGTCAAAGTCAAAGTCAAAATATCATTTATTCAAAGTAGGCCAAATTTAAATGGCTCTTTTTGAACGTCGACAATAAAGACAGCCCCCAAAAACGCCCGCCCTTCACCGCTTCCTAGTGTTTTTGCTGGGAAGAAGAAGCGGCGCAACAAACTCCCCAGCACACATTTCTGTCTGTTTATATAATAAGTGATTCTATACAATACTATAATCAGTATACAATATAGAGTGCAATCATTACCTATGGTTATGTGAGCTAGCATATACCAATCCATTTTACCAAGCCGAGATATAAAAACTACTGATATAGAAATACAGAACAACCGATGATAATGTTAACACACTCTTGGCCTCCATTTCTCTGTATGTGCCCGCTCACACTTACACATCTCAACAATTACATTTTACAAAGTAGACTGCTATCTTGGACTAATCCGGCGACCATCTACTGTTATCACTAAAATAGTCACTCAAATTATAATAAGCCTTCTTAATAAGGCAATTTTTTACTTTACTTTTGAATACGTCAGTCGGTAGATCCAAGATATCAGTAGGTATTCCGTTATAAATACGTATACCAACCCCCTCAAACGAATTATGTACCTTATGTAAACGGTGACTGGGGGCACACAATTTATGTTTATTCCGTGTATTAATACTATGAACGTCACTGTTTTTACAATAGGAATGTATATTTTGCCTTATATGTATTATGTTGGCATAAATATACTGCGATGCAACAGTCAAAATACCAATGTCTTTAAAACGTTCCCTAAGAGAAACTCGAGCCCCTAGCTGATATATGGAACGAATAGCTCGCTTTTGTAAAATAAAAATACTTTCTATATCAGCAGCTCTACCCCACAATAGAATTCCATAGGACATAATGCTATGAAAGTAACTAAAATAAACAAGTCGAGCAGTGTCTACGTCAGTGAATTGCCTAACCTTTCTGACCGCATAAGCAGCGGAGCTAAGTTTCCCCGCGAGGCATGACACATGTGGGCCCCATTGAAGCTTGGCATCTAGTGTAATACCTAAGAATACTGTAGAATTGACGGTCTCAAGTACTTCTTTATTGACAATTAAGTTGGGTCCTAGATTTTTCACGTTAGGCAAACTAAACTTTACACATTTTGTTTTTCTAGCATTTAGTACTAAATTATTAACTGTAAACCAATGCATTACCTGAACAAGTGCACTATTTACGTCGTCAAAATGATCTCTATTTCTATCTACTTTAAAAATAAGCGAGGTATCATCAGCAAACAGTACTACATCACAAATGGATCTCAGATAATGTGGCAAATCATTTATATAAATTAAAAAAAGGAAAGGGCCTAAAATTGAGCCTTGTGGTACACCCAACTGCACAGACAATCCAGATGATTTTGTATTGTTGATATTTACGTACTGTATCCTACCACTTAAATAAGAAGTTAAGATATTAAGTGCCTTACTTCGAATCCCGTAATGTGCAAGTTTACAAATAAGTGTTTTATGGTGGACACAATCAAAAGCCTTCGAAAGATCACAGAATACACCAATAGCGTTCTGCGAATTTTCCCAAGCGTCAAAGATGTGTTTCAGTAATGCAACTCCTGCGTCTGTTGTTGAACGACCCTGTGTGAAACCATATTGTTCAGAGTGTAGGAGGCTATTTACATTAAAATACCTTAGTAATTGCTTCAATAAAAGTTTTTCAAAAATTTTACTAACAGTTGGTAAAATGGATATTGGTCTAAAATTACAGAGTTCGTTTTTACTTCCAGATTTAAATAGGGGGATTATTTTGCTATGCTTCATTAGGTCTGGAAAAGTACCTATGTCAATACATTTATTAAATATTACAGATAAATAAGGAGAGAGTATATCTATCACTGATTTTAAAACAGTGACAGACATATCCCATAAGTCACCAGTTCTTTTTAATTTTAAAGATTTAAATGTATTTAAAATTTCACTAGGAGTTACATGATTAAATACAAAAGTAGCTTGAGACCTAGGCACACTTTCACGAAGTAAATTTTCAGCATCGGTAGAAGAAGAACCTTTAAGAAAATTTACAAACCAATAGAACAATAAATGTATTGATAATTCAATATATTCACTGTTCAACTGCTCTCAGAACTAAAGGGGTTAGCGTGATAGCTAGTGCGGTTGAAAGACTTCAAACTCGAGGATACAGAGACTTGGTAATATTATTATGATCAAATAATGTATTAGTGGACTGTCAGTATTTAAGAATGTGTTTAACTTACTAGTAAACATGTATATTCAATTTATGCAATATCTTTCAACACGGTAAGACCTACCTATATCTGTCTTTGTTGACCAAAAATCGATTGTGACTCGGATCGGTTTTAAAATCGACAGGTGCATAGTAGGGTGGTCCTTATAATATTTCGAATTTATTTCTAGATATGAAAATATCGGAATTTCACGAAAGGTAATATTCATAATTCAGTCCTTTTCTGAAATGAGAATTAAACGTAAGTTTGATTAAGTTTAGTATAGCTTAATATTCTAGCTATTACCTTGTGTCCTTTTTTTATTTGATCTTGTCAACTGTGCTGCGAAGCATTGCAAATTATAACAAATATAAAGTAGGTATCCTATTTCAACTGATACAATTTTTCACGATTATTTTTTAAAGAACCTTCGCGTAGGTACACACTTTGGCTATCCAAAATATGAAATAGGCTGCTAATATGAACGTATAGAAGAAGAAAATAAAAATAAATGTTAATATAATGACTAATAAATGTTAATAAATTACTACTAAATACTACTTTTTATTTTTATCATGTAATCTTCCATTTACATGGGCATATATTTTGTTATTAATAAAATTACTGATAATAATTTAGAAGATCTTATTGCGGACTACAATGTTGTATGTAAGTATGGCTTGTAACTAACACTGCTTTATAGAAAGGAACGTAATTAAATAGATGCGTAATTCGAATAATTCAATATTATTACCATCTTGTTTGTAGTTTTCATAATTCCTTTTGTACCTAAGTCACATAATATTCCTTTTTTTTGTTCTTGTATATGTCTGTCGAACAAAAATTAAATGCTGTTAATAACCTTTGCACTTCCATATATAAATATATTAACAAAAAACCTGTATTATTAAAATAATTAAAATATTACTAATATTACGAATTAGCAATAAATGGCATGCTTACTATATCAAATAACAGTTTGAAATGCTAATCGATAGCATTGATAGGACATTCATAATAAAGTAGGTGATTGTGGATAATTTTATTCATATTATTTTAATACTTTTTAAACAACTTAATTTCTGATTGATAAGTTAGTAAACTATTTAAATGGCGTTTTTTTTTCAAAGTATTATGCCCTTAGCTTAGCCCTGCTAGAACTATCGTGATTATTTTAAATGCTGTTAGAACAATATGGCGCCAAACAGTTCCAAACTTAGTAGAAGTTAAATTAGGGGTGAGTCGCCTTATGTGTGTTCACTTCCAACAATTGTGTGAAGCTATAATTAAACTGTTTTGATAATAATGTAGGCGTTCAGTGAACTTGTAATTGCGTTTTATCGTAATTAGTTGTAATATTAGCTTTGTAAGCTTACGACGACCGAGGCAAAAATGTGTACCTTATTAACAATTTATTATAGAGAGGCGTGTTTGCCGTGATTTTATGACGAATGCGATAAGATTAAAAATGTTTTACCTGTATATTTCTACAGTAACGACTTTCTATTACTTATTAAAATAATATACAGGTATTTTAAAAGGTAAAACAGTTTATTTACAGGACAATTTCTAACCTTATAATGTATTTCTTAGCATAAATAATATTTGGAAATAAATCTAAATATCTAACAAATAAACTAATCGTAGATAATGCATGCTGGCAGTGTGTTTATCCATAATTTCTCTGTACAAAAATCAGTAAGTAGGCTTCACAATTAATCGGTTAAAAATACGCTCCACAACATGCATCAGACCTTATGGGTCGTTAGTATAAAGAAATGGGCTCAACAAATCGACGATGGTCCGTAATAGATTCATCAATTGATATCAATGACATAGATATCTACGTGTGTAAATTAACCTGTAGGTAGCTGATAGTTTACAAAATAATGGTTCTATTAAAATATATCTAAAATGTATTAATGTTGCATTACTTTTTAAATGGATTTTTAGAAACAAAAAACAGCTTTCTGATACAAGACACCCGATGTATGGTGTCCACCTGCCGACACAACGTCTAAAAAGCCGACATAGCTTCCTCAAAGCGACGGAGGCCGTGTCGGGTTGTCCAGATGAAGCCCGGCGTTCACTTTGGAAAAAAAGGTTCCCCCCTCCAGCTAACACCATACACCCTGAAGAAAAGCTTCCTTCTGGTTTCGATCTTCCCTGGCCCACATGGAAGTCACTAAACCGACTCCGGACTCAAGTGGGTAGAAGTAAATATGACATGAACAGGTGGGGTTACATTGACCAAACAGGTATGGCCTGTCGATGTGGTATTGGCCCCCAAACCATGTCGCACCTACTTTCATGCCCTTCGTGCCCCAACACCTGCACATCGAGAGACCTTTGGTTTGCCACTGAAGGTGCCGTAAATGTGGCATCATTCTGGGCTCGTCAGATTTAATGGCCATATTTACTTAAATGTGGGTATTAAATTTGACGACATTTATGTTCCATCGACACGAAGAAGAAGAAGAAACAAAATAGTATCGTTTAAATTTTCGATATTTCTAAATTCACCAATAGAATCATCGAAAATTCTCAAAATTATGGTGACATAATTTTGAGCAATTTTGTTTAGATGATTATATTATTCACGATGATTTATCATGAATAATCGTCTGATGTACCTACTTTGAGCAGTCTGACTCTTGACTTTAAGACTTAGCTATTCTTCTTTCCTTGCAATAAACTATATTTGGAAGATCACGTTGATAGGATACAAAAAAAATACAATTACTTTCAAAGTCATCTTATACACCAAGTGCAGTCAAATAAATTTCCGCTTGAAAAAAATATTGGTATTGCCGACAGGTTGTTATTTTCTAGATGTTTTTTTATACATATTTTTTTATATATAAATGCATTTAGTATACCTACAGAAAATAATCTATAGATAACGTTAGTAAAAAAATTTCAAAACGACATTTGATATAAAAAAATTATAGGTTTAATAGCAATACCTATTGCTATTAAAGGAATCTATTTGGTCCCTACCGATGTCAACGGAGGTCGTCAACATGTCTACCATAATACTGAAAATGTATATATTATGGTGCCTACGTCATGAATGCCCGAGTAAAGCCCACATTTTCACGTTACATAAACTCATAGGTATTGATAACCTACCTTAATTAAACCTTGGGCGTATACGTTTCTCGGATTATAACCACCGGTTTTTATGTATATTACACACGTAATTAAGCAATAAATTATGTGAAAAAATTGCTTAATCATATTTTTATTTCTTTCTGTTCTCCTACGGATGACTTTCGCTGTTGTTAATAACCGATTTTATTTACTTATCCTTGTATTTTATATCTTTGTGATTTAATATTGTGAAAACAAGGGTTGGATATTTTCCCATCAATTTTTAAATTAGGTAAGCTTAAATACTGGAAAATATGACATGATGTATCTAGTTACTCATGATTATTTTCATTGTATCAGTGATAGTTTACGGGTTTTAAAACTTAGTTACACGGATAATAGACATTCATATAAAACTTTTTATGGATTATATTGCGTTATATTGATATTTTTTTAAATTCCGACTACCTTCCTTCACTATTTGGACTTCACTACTTCGCTGTAAATGACGTATCCTTTCAAGCATAGTCAAGGACATATTAGTATTTTCTACTGCATTTTGATAAAGTTATATAATTATGCTAGCTAGTATTTATATCCGATGTCCTTCCCCAATACTCAAACTATTTCCATAGGAAATTCCATCTAAATCGGTTCAACGGTTAAAGTATGAAGAGGTAACAGACAGACAGAAAGACAGGCAGACACACTTTCAAATTTATAATATTAAGTATGGATATAGATTGTAAGAATTTTGAATAAGATTATTTCAGTGGGTAATGTCAAATAGGATGTTAAATATTTTTTATTACGTTTTATGTTTTGTAAACTGATCTAGTATCTTAGTATAATACAATTTCACACGCAACTCGAAGGTCCGAACAAGTTCTTTGATTACTTTTCCTCTAAATTAGAAACCCGTTTGATTAATTATAATGAAGATTTCTAATGGATGAGTTTATTGACTTTGATACACTTTATACGTCTATAACATTTTTATGTGCCAAATATAATGTTATTTCTTATGTTTAGACAATTTATGGGTAGAATGACCGATTGAATTAATTAACTACGAATACTTATCATCTAAGATCGAATAATCTTATTCAATTTCTTTTTAAATATTACAGAAATGAATCCTTTTTGCAGTGTTGGGTGTTTTATTAATATGTTAGATAAATCTCTATGTCATCTATGATACTATACCACCACTAGACATGGGTGTCGTCAAAATAAAAGGCAACTGCCAACCACACTAGGTTAATGCAAATCGGCTAAGAATGCAGGTGAGAATTTCGTCTAACGTGCAAGTTTCTTTGAGATTTTTTCCTTCACCGTTATAGCAAATTATTAATATGCACACACTTAAAAAACGTCAGTGCTGACTTTGAATCGAACGCGTCACCTATGCTTTTGATACTTATGAAAAAGATCACCATCTTATCATTAGACTGCTTTTTAAGACTACAATCCGACAAAACACAAAAAGAAATACAGAAAAATACGTAGAAAAATCAACTTTAAGCCCAAAACAATATCTCACTTTATAATTAACATTCCAATCTAAAGCGGGCATTCCACGACTCCTTGAACGTTCCGTGCTTGGTCCGACTAACAAAAATGTCTTCGATCCCGTAAACGCCAAAAGTTTAGCAATTTAATAGTGTCGACGCCAGTCGTCTAACGCGACACTTAATTACATTCTATATAATTGAAAGTTTGAAAGCTTATCGTGTCTAGAAGTTGTATCTTTGGTACCTACAGGGTGAACACTGCAGGCATGTCTGTAGGGGAGAACTTAGCGTGGATTATTAACTTCGAATGTATCGATAACTTATATTTTTATTGGAGTTTGTTTAAGTTTTCTGTCTGTGTTTAGATATTAGGGAAAGAGAAAATGTTTATATTCAGCCAGTTATATATTTTGGTATCGGTGGCTTTCTTTAAAATTATTTTTTCCCCTAATGTACAACTAACAGCATACACATTTTCACTATGATTGTAGAGTTCATAACCTGACATAACCTATGTTTATGGCTTTTAGTAGATACCAATTATAAACATAAATGAATAATATATAGATAATTGTAATAAAACAGTAATAATAATTGGCAATTAGTACATTCTTAATTCATCATCTAATCTCTTTATAATCTCTTAAGTCCATAAAAACATAAATAAGACTGTACAGGTTGACGTTAGGAAGTTGATCATTAACGCAATTATTATATTAATAAAAATAAAAAAAAAATCATATTAATATATAGGTACATAAACTATTCTCCAGTTTCATTAAAAGTTAGGTATATACGAGTAAAGGGGGAACATTGGTCAGCTTTTATACAGGAGAAAAGGGAAAAGAAGGAGCCAGAAGAGAAGAAATGCCTACAACATAAATATATAGTATATAACTGGTACGTATTATATATAATAATAACTATGGCTAAACACTCAAATACTGCTCAAATTGAATTAACTATCTAAAATAGATCTAGCTCTTACACTTTACAAAGGAGTGAAAGAGGCAGCACTATATTTGAGGATTACTTAAAATTGAGTAGTGTTTAGCCAGGCAACATTAAATACCAAGTTTAAGTTTATATTTGCAAGTATTGGAACGATTATTTCAATAATATTATTTAATACTTGAACCCTTATGGCTCACAAATCTTTCGTACTTTTCATCTTGAAACTTTTATAAGCAATTATAACCGTCACGTAAACATATATAAACTAACGGTTTTAGACATCTACGAGTTCAAAAGATAGTACCTAAAATATTATCCAATATTAGGTACTTCTTTATACATATATGAATACGAAATGAAAACACAAAATTATAATTAAAAGACCATTGACCATTTTTTAATGAGAGAAAAAATAGATTGGAAGACAAGGAGAGAATTATAGATTAATTTACGCTTGTGACGATAAATTAAGGTCCTTTTTTCAGGACATAGTAAGTTTCATACGGCCGTTATATAACTTCTGAATACCTTAACTGTACGGAACCCGTTGTAGTTTCAGCAATATGTGTTGAGAGTTGTTGCTTTCATTAATTTGGGGCCCGTAGGGTCATAATTGTTCTTGGGAAGCGCGGTGCGCTTCTAAAGTTGCTTATTAACGTTATTCAGTAGCCCATGGCGTCTACTACAATGGTGTGTCCTAATTATAAACTTTCCTAATTTTCTTTAATCACTTCGCTATTTAATATTCCTTGTAAGGACAAGAAACATAATTATGTTAAATATATACATTTGTATTTTCTATACCTACATTTATATGTATAATATTAAAAATATTTTTTTTATATGAAAGAAAGAAAGAAAGATAAGAAAGAAAACTGGTTTATTTCCTCAACCAAGGACACACAGAGACATAAAAACATAGACATAAAATAGAGATGTAAATTAGACACATATGTATGTTATCCGCGTAACTCCTTTAATATTTTCCAATATCGCAACCTTAACTTTTCTTACCAGTTTTCCTAATTTCAAGTTTGTAGACTTCATTCTGTCTGTCAATTCATGATCAGCTACGTTTATTTTATTTAAACATTATCATTACAAGAAATAACCTTGAAAATACCCACATAGATTCTTACCCACTTAGTGGATATATTATTATATCGACTAAGTACATAATTACAAGCAGAATTTCCCTTACAAGGAATACATATTGAAGTAGCGTGGGTAGGTAACGGATTATTTCCTGTGAATGAGAAATTAACGAAGATATGTCCCGGCTAGCGAGGACTAGCATACTTACATAATCAAAGAAACCCGTCCGTACGCTATTAATACACTTGAGTAGCCATTTCCCTGGTTCCTATTTATAATTAAATACATACCTACTTTGTGTTTATTAATTTGTATGTAAATAATAAAATTTATATATGGGTACCTTCTAAAAGGTAGTAGTAGTATCTCGACAACTGTTTTTCAGTATGTAACATATACAATATTTTATTATGATCAGTGATCACACGTTTATATAGTGCAATAAAACATCGAAGCAGCCAACTGATGAGTACTGAGCTCAACCACTGCTGACCCACTGGTCAGTAAATGGGCAAATAATAATACCTTCAGCAAAATATAGAAAGCCATAGTAGAATATTACGATTCAAAACTAATTAGCAAAGGCGGTGAAACTCCCAAATTAATTACAGTTAACTATGTACAAACACAACTAACCATCAGAGTTTTGCAAAATGTCTATGCAAAGTAAAGTCGTCCGCGTAACACAGTTCTGAACATAAAACTTTTGTTTATGAGTTCATTAACCTCACACTTCTAGTAATTAATAAAATTATACATACTTAATTAATGTCAGCATACATGCTATTTGATGTAATTATAGAACAATAACACTTTTCATTGCGGTTTTATGTCTTCAAAGCAGTTGCGACTGGATTTTTTGCGTTTAAAACACATAAGAATATATGTATGAAACATTGTTGTACTGTTAGAGGGCTGTCTTAACTACTTTTTAACACATATGTTTAATTTATAACATTGTCTCATTAAATTCTATGTACAGAGGGAAAAAATGTTTTACAGCAAGTTTTGCTCATCAAATTTCACTTTACATAATGGCAAACGCCACAAAAAATTGTCTAACTCAACCAAATATGATTGCCAACTGTACCCAGCGTTTCGCATGATGGCGGACGGTCGTAAAGGGCTGGAGTTGTAAAATAAGTAAAAATAAAGGGCTCGCCCGCACCGGCGGCACGACGGGTAAAGTTCAAAAGGAACTTTTGCTTTTTAACCAGTCGGTCGCCAAGTTTAAATTGGTTTCCACCATCACCTACCCCGAGAGAATGGGAAAATTAGTAACGAGAAAATTTAGCTACGTACATCTATTTATTAAGTTGAAGTTGGACGTAAAGTAGACGTTACATTGCGACCTTTTGCCACCCTGATAGCTGCGAATAGCGTGAAAGCATCATTTATTACGTCTATAAACCAATCAGATAGTTATATATGTCGTCCTGTATCTAATTTTGTACGTGGTTAGAGGCATCACTAACAAACTAATTATTTATAAGCGTCTCACATTAAATTATGTTCGGAGCCTGTAAATAATTGCTTGATAATTAAAATAAATGGCGACAAGATACGATCTATCATCATAAACAACTTACTGACTTTTTTATAACTTAAGCTCATTTCAAAATAATTTTGGAAGCTTTCCCTTGTCATTTAATTTAACATGTTTATGCCATGTTTTGCTCAGTTTGATTGAAAAACATTCTTATATACGTATATATACACGTTATACACACATCTAAAATTAAATCACTTTTAAGTTATTTTTTGCACATATTACGTCATGCAGCTCGCGATTGCCAACATTTTACCACGAGTCGTCCTTACTGCCTGTTTAGTGTTTTATAAATGGAAGATCATTACGTATCAATATCACTTTGAAATTATGTCGAAATAATCGAATGCGTTTATAAGATTATAAACAGAATTAGGAAAGAGATACTACACAAATTTATCATGTAAAAATACCTCAAAGGAATCTTTCGAAGCCATTATAACTAAGATCACTTAAATCTTATCCGTGATCGTTTCCCGCAGTCTTTTGATATTTTTAGATGTTATGTATAATGACGTAATTACCGGAGTTCGCGCCGTTTTATATTTATCTGCCCGCCAATAGACGCCATGTTGTAACACAAATCACTCATTCGTTACCGGAAGATTTATGGCTCCGATTTGATAAGAAACAATGTAAAGATGATTTGAACAATAAAGGAAACCTAAATCACTTTGCCATGTAAATTTGATTCATTGTCGCTATAAAGTTAGCGTGGTACAATTTCAAGGTCGTTAAATGTCATAAAATTATTTACTCAGCAAAACCCTTCCTTACCGCATTTGTTTATAACGCATATTAATGGTGATTTATTGTAATACATATCTGTTTAATGTGTGTATGTATGGGCAATAAAACGTTTTATGGGATGGTTTAGTGCGGTGCAACCTCAGAAAATGCTTTTATTGGTATCTAAGCGCCATACAAAATTGATATCAGCTGAAGTGAAAGAAGTGGTTTACTGTGAGATGGATGGCTTGTTCCGAGAGTTATTAAGTTGATAAGGTACTATTACTTTCTTATATCGGAACTAATGGCTGCGTTGATAGGACATCATGACCTATGAACTTATTTGATTTGTAATTTTAATCCGAGCAAGACAAATATTTAGAATTAAGGGAAATAAAATGAGATTAATGAATATGAAAAAAAAATATTAGGTAAGAAATTGCTTTTAAGCATCAGATTAGCCTATTTTTGTTCCATAAATATTATAAGAAAAGCCAATGGCATAATGATTACTATAAAATATAAAAGTCGGTAGCACAATTTATTATACAAAATATTCTGATTTTATTTAATATTTAAGAGCTGGAGGTCAACGTTGAGCCATTTCACTAATAGGTACTTCGCCTACCTGCAACCATTTAATGACCAATTTATTCTTGTTTTTCCTCACATCACATAAAGAACTTAACCTCGACACATTTCACACAATTCACGCTGTTTACACATATTTGAATATAACACACATGATCACAGCTCTATTTTTACAAACGCTACAAGTAAAATGCTTTGCGATCGAACTTACACTGCAGAGATTTACCTTTTTCAACCCTCTAATGCCTGTGATTATTACTTTTACCACACCTTTGTCAAGTAATTACCTTTCACAGTTATGTTTTAACAATGCTTAACCTGAAAATATGAAAACGAAACGGAAATTGATCCTTATTTGAAGTGCATAGAGTTGTGAATTCAGTCGTTGCATAGAAAGGCATTGACAGAAATATTTATTACACCTCAAAGGGTTGGGTAATAGCGTGATGGTTTTATGGTTCTACGTTGTGCAATTTTCCCGTATTGTACAACAACTAATATGAAGGCATTGTTAGATACTGCGCTTAAAAATTTTGATACTTACGAGCACAAGTGATTGCTGTATTTGATATATTTTAACAAGTAGGTACATAAAATTATAGTAATGTTTATGAAATTAGTAATGAAATATATCATTAAAAGTAGCCTGCTAGTTTTCAATTGTAGAAGAAATAATAATTACAGTATATTAAATAAAACAACATTTTAAGGCATTCAGAAAATTTAAAACCGTATCCATCGCCTACTTAAAATTTTACTATCAATTTACGAACATAATCAATGTAAAGTTATTCACAGAATAAAATATAGGTAGTTACTTATTGCAACGACCCACATCGAAGCAGTACATCAGTTTTATGACACATATAAAATATCGATCTCGAATAATAATGAGAAATCACAGATTAAACACAATGTTACACCGCTAATGATGACGCCGTTATTCTTAACAATGACAGCTGTATTATTTTATTGACATTTATATACGGCACCATTACTAAAAGCTGATTAAATGTCAAAGGAATTCTTTTATTATCTCAATATAAGGATGTTTATAGTTGAGTAATAAATAGCATCATATTTATTTATTATTAGAGCCGTACCATGCATAGCGATGAAGGTTAATAATTAAGTATCGTTATGTCTGATTTCATAATAAAATTATATATATTTAACACCTCTTCATTGCTTCTTATCATAAAATAATGAGAAAGTTGATTGAGCCTGAGATTACCTCATCTTCAGCTAGAACTGTCAGTTGAGACGTCATTTGCTTAGTGACTTTCCATTTTTTAAGTGTATTGTTTCATTGTACGCTTATCTTAATATGGTAAAAAATAAATTAATTACTTACTGTCTTTATATTTTAATAGCTTCAATACACGTCATTCGCCACTTAAATAAGTAGTAATGACTTAATTTTTCGTCAAGTATCAAGTGCATGGAGTTGCAGTATATGTTTGTTTTAGCCAGCAATTAACCACTAGCCATCAATAAAGCGTGGACACCGACAATGGGTCCATTGTAACTCAACTCAACCCTTTCTGTTCCATAGTTATAGCACCTAGCCAATAAATACAGAATAACGGAATCTTTTACTCTAACTATTGTTTGTTGAACCGTGTTTTAAGATCCGATTACGGTACATTTTACCTGTTGCATTTTAGCGGTTAATATTCCCAAGGCTGAGTAATTTAGTTTGAAAGGAAGGTAAATTATACCTATCGGAAACCATCCAGGACAGAAATATATTCACAATATGTATACTATAGAATCCCACATAACAGTGCACTGCATATTTTTAATTTTTAAACATTTTTTACATCATAATTAAGGTTCTTAAGAGTACCTAGGTACGAAAGCTCAAAACAAATAACTATATACAGTATGTAGTCGCTTGTCATCATAACTAATTACCGTTTAACGATTCACATAAATTAAGCAAGCAATTAAATTATAAATAGGCCCTATTTAATTATTCATACAGTATTTACTTAGAGATAGCAAAACTATGATAATTATGTTGATGATCAAACGTAGTTATGTACCTAAGTACCTATATATATTGATTAAATCTACATTTCTTAGTACGGACACACATTAAAAAAAACTTAAATAGTTCAAATTGTACAAAAGCACCATCTGTGTATCAAAAGACGAACTAGCTTGTCTAGTGCAAAATACAGTAGCACCATCTTTGGGGACAGACGGTGTTTGCAATAATGCGCCACCCCCTGCAACCCCCGTCTGCAGTAAGGGGTGACAAACATACGGTTGCATTACGTAACGCAGTCGCCCAGCGCAGGCGGGCGGGCCGACTCCATTGACAACCCCGAACCCGCTCGATCCACGACATGTATAGTATATGCCCTCATAATGTATTTCGATTTATGACACATTTTTATCTTGATTATTTATCTGAACTGCATATAAATATCCTAATTGCTATAGCGGCGAAGATGAAAGCGTCGCGAACAATAACGGTTGAACTTATCTAAGCGAACGAATTGTTCAGCCATGACACGGAAATGAAACGTTCCTTTATTTTCTAGGACAATTTTCATTGTGGTTACGCTCCAATGATTTCACCTAGTCAGATTTAGGTCATACTTTTATCTAAAATATGAGATAATAATTAAGGAAGGAGTAGCCGCCATTCCTTAAGAGATAAATTTTCATTTTACGGAAAAAGTTATATATGATCTTTATATAGCGCAACTTTGATCTTTAATGTCTAGTTAGTAAAAGTGAAATTTTCGTAAAATGTTTATGTGACACATGTGCTCACTAGTACCTAATTATATGAGGGTATTATGTAAATGTAGCCCTTAAGCTCTTGTAAAGTAGGTACATCATTTACGAGTCCAGTTAAGCGGTTGCAACTCTGTTGCCTGAATTATTCAGTAAAATTGACACATAGGTACGCATGTTCCTTATTTTATACGGGTATCAAATTACGTTCTTCATTTACACTTATAGACTATATTATATCTTTAATTATGTATATATGTCATGTATATACGTCGTACGAAGAAAATATCACGAGGAATTTTTGATTAAATACTAAATAGGTATCAACAAAACATCACATTGAAAAAAAACAACTTCTTACTGATTTTTTGCCGTACCTAGGTACCTACATATCGTTTATACGTGTCGTTTTATCTCGACTCCTTTTGAATCCTTTAAAGCATCCATAGATATGAGTGTACAAAGTACCCATAACAAGAAATACTTGCCGACCGCGGATGTTTGAAGAAAAATTCATCAAGCCCATCCTAAAATCTTTATCTTGGAATTCAACTTAAACTACTATAATTGTCACTTTAATAAATAATTCCACACATTAAAGAAATATTCTTAAACAATCATGCTTATGTTCTACTTATGCTCATTGTTTAAGAATATTTGAGGAAACAACAGTAAACAGCAATAATACACTAAAATCCGGAAAGGATTTTCCTATCTCAACGATAATAATGTATTGAATCCGATACGTT
The DNA here is from genome assembly GCA_905163465.1 of Craniophora ligustri. Taxonomy (NCBI): domain Eukaryota; kingdom Metazoa; phylum Arthropoda; class Insecta; order Lepidoptera; family Noctuidae; genus Craniophora; species Craniophora ligustri. The sequence goes on along the minus strand of LR990965.1, from coordinate 6,006,824 downwards.
AGTATCAACACTAGTTGTTATATCGAATCGTCACTAAAGGCTAGGTTACACAGAATTGGTTTGCAGCAGAACAGAATCCATACCAAACCGAAACAGTGAAGTTATGTGGTACGTTTGTATGTAATGTACATTCTGTTTGCCCTCGGCTTTAATGTTTCTTAATTCGTCCAACAACGTAGCGCAATCGAATTTACACTCAATTTGCAGTTTTTCAAAGGATTATGTTAATTCCAATTATTTTATTTGTCTCTTTCATTTAAGTTGTAATGTTTGTTTTTAAATGTATTTTTCACTCGTGTGTTACAATGTAGGTGTTGGAAATACGATTCAAGTGGGTTGGTCAATTTAATCAACAAATTAATTAATTAAAACTGGTTTTTACTGCATTCCACAGTGATTATTAGTGTGCAGCAAACCTAGTTTGGCAGTATAGATATAAAACTAGATCTGCCTACTGCGTGACATGTATCTATTTAAATCATAGATTATTTCGAGATTAATCTTAGATTAAAAACATTATCAGGATTATTGGCTTAGATTTTATCATTTGAATTGTCAGTGTACTGGATTCTAAAACCATGTTAAACCACGGCTTAATATTTTTGATTAACAGTCGTGTCTTAGCCTAAATTAACTTATTAATCTTAATTGAAAACTGTATTTTAAAACCGGATGTCTTTTAAAGGAATGGGTGTTATGTTAAATTTGTGAGTAAATAAAACAATATCTAGATATGCAACTACATAAATTTATAAAAAACTCAAGTTAAAAAAAGGTGTACATTTCTGTTTCTCATTTCACAAGTTTTTATGACACTACCTACTCGCTGTTCCATTAAAAGTAATCCAATGTTTTCAAACTCCTTTTAACGTGCCATCGACCAATAAATTTCGTATAATCGACTCAGTATCGACTCGTATCCTTCCCACAGAACAAAGAACGCCGAAATATGAAAATTCAAAATTCAAACGAACAAGAAATTGCGTGACAGAAATAAATACTTTCCCTATATACAAGCAATATATAAATATATTCAAACACGTGTTCGTGAGGAAACGAGTCGTGCGTACAGAATGACAATAGGGATTTCCCTTTCAAGCGGAAAATTTACGTGATATAAATTCTAAATAGTCGCGTGTGAAAAAAATTGTATAAGGTCCAAAAATAAGTGGCTGCGGTAGGTGTCATTATGTAGTCTTATAGCGGTTTTGTGTGCGGCCGTAAATCAGGGAAGAACGTGAGAATGGATTCATTATTTAGACAATATACGATACGTGGTTGGGCGTTTACGTAGATGAGCTTCGTATACCGTTTGCAGGGTTGCCTTTATGCGTGTTTGCACGGATTTTAGCAAACTTTGACGTGCTAAGGAAGCAAGGGTAGATTGAAACTTAATTATTGACTGTATACCTAGGTGCTAAACAAGAGTTACTTAGGTAGGTAGTAGATATTACTTCAAATAGTAAGAAAAGAGAGCAAAAAAATCTCACTGCAGGCCACGGGTTTCCTCTCAGGATAAAGAGGATTCAGATCATAGACCAAGAGCGAAAATTTACCAGAAATACAGGTTTCCTCACGATGTTTTTTTTTACACTGTTTAAGCAAGTCATCATTTCGAAAAGCCGAAAAGCATACCTTTGTTTTGTATTCGAGATTTAGAAGGCCATGGCCACTAGGCTATCTCTACTTTTCAAAGCCGATAATGCAAAAAGAACTTCAGCATTATCAATACTCAACTTACAAAAATACCTCATAAATCAATTACAACCCTTCACCCCTCAAAAAGGGAAACATTTTTTGTCATCTACATGTTTTTAACAAATGACATTTCCACTCAAGTTGTCAACACATAACCGTTGGTGATAAGACCGACAACCCTATGGTATCTACCTAGTTACGAGCTAAGGCCCGTTGGCTCGTTGATTCCCGGCAGATACGGATCTCCACGAGTTTCGCGCAAACTTGTTCGGTTATGTAAACGTGTATTAGATTCTGATTAAGCGATTGACTAAAAACGTTCCGTTTTGATTCGGAATATTGTCTCTTTTCGTTTTTCGGCCTTGTGCTACGTCACTATGACGCAGATGTTACGGTACACAATCGTAGCTGATTGGTGGCATTCAGTTCTGTCTAGGTAATCATTTTGATAAATTCTGACATTCCTGCATATAATTAGAATGAATGTCACGCGTTATATTTGTATCAAAATGAAAATTTCTATACCTTTTAAGGTAACATTACGTAGGTACTAATTTGATATTATCTATGTAGTAATCATAACTTAATTTTACAGGTATATACGTACGTAGATAAAAACCTTATAGGATTGTACAATGAGAAAACTACAGCCGTTATTCTCATAGCGAGCAAAGCTATCACAAGTACTGGTTTAACTTTAGGGGGCGCAGTTTGCAGTTCGCAATGCAATCTCAACCCTTTCAGATAAACAGTTCTCTCACCCTGAGGGAGATGGCGCCACTTTATTTGCCTAAAACATGCGCTGTTCTTGTTTAAAATTCATAAAAGTTTCATTATGAAATAAAAAGTGGTTTTCAATATAAAAATAGAACCTAAAAACTATTAGGAAATAAAAGTCAGAGTTCTTTGGTTCAGAGGTCGAGTGTTGACCTCGCTAAATAGTGAACTCGCAAAAACACAGATGGCGTTATCTTTGCAGAATTTCGCAAAGAACGGCTCTCAAAAACGTTTCTCATAAAATATGGAATATATTTTTAACATATTTTTTATTAGTAACGAATGCTTAAACTGATGTTATTAATTTTATCACACGTTTTAATTAATGCAAATCTTTATAAGAAGCTTAAACGATAACTTTAATTAGTGGTGTGTAACAGTTATGCAGATATGGAATAATATGAAGCATGAAATTATTTAAAATTGCTTTTATTTTAATTTTGGACGTCGGAAGCAAGGGCTAATAGATTGATTCTTAATTAAATGATGGAATTGACGTTGAAAGTTTATCACCTACTAGGTACCAACATATAGGTACCTACATTGCTTCAGATAACGTATTGGGACAAAACAGCGAAAAAGCTTTAAAGTTCCCACTACCCTTTACAGTAGAGAGAATCTAGTTCACAGACTAAGATTGAATATTTCCCAGACATGAATATTTCCTCACGATGTTTTGTTTTTCCGTTTGATCATGTGATAATTTTGATTCTAAGAACATACCTTGGATTTGTATTATGTACGAAATTTGTAACGTAATGTTTACGGTATTAAAATGTCTTCTTTATATTGTAGTTTATTACGTTATATTATTATTTTTTGATACTCGCAATGGGTTAAATCTTCATTGAGTTTCGTGACTAACGTTATGCCTAGGTATATTGAACTTTATTACTCCGTGATTAGTGATTTTTGACTTTAGTATGGTAGATACTTCATCAATACCTAAAAAAGTGATGTAGGTTTTCCATCATCCTTTTGGTAATGTGTGTATGTTATTTTTTAAAGCCTTGAAGTAGCAAAAACTGCTAGACTAAATGGCTGGTTGTAAGAGAAGCATGTAGAAGCCCAAAACACTATGGTTAGGCATTCATCATCATCCCATTACTGTACCACTCCTAGGCACGGGTATCTCTCTCATTTTGAGAGGCTACAGTCCATCACGCTAACCTAATGCGGGTTGGCAGACTTCACATTCTATCATGAAAATTTCTCAAGCATGCAGGTTTCCTCACAATGTTTTCCTTCACCGTTGGAGCATGTGATAAATACGCACATAACTTCCGAAAAGTCAGTGGTGCGTCCCTAGGTTTGAACTCGAAACCTTTAACATCTCAGTCCACTGGTCACACCACTAGGCTGCCACAGCTCTTAGGCATTGACAATGCCCAATACAATATCTTATATAAGTATACAATACAACCTGAGACATCGGTTGTTAATTCTCACTTGCTCAGTAATTTATCACTGCCTTTACTGCCTGAGTACTCTTCCAACCGGATAAACTAATGTTGCACACTATTCCTTGATGGCAGAAATTTTCTTATGCAATTGTAGTACTTCTTCAGATGACGTTTGTAGAAAACTCAGCCCTCGGATTTGCTACGCCTGACAAAGGCCACTGAGTAAAGAGTACCTACTCATGTAAACTTGGCTTGCTTGACCTATTTACAAAGCAGTAGTGGTGCTTTCTTCAAAAGGCCATCTCAGACTTTAACCTACATAGTCAGGCTCACATATTGTAACCAAAATGTTTGGACTTTAAAAGAGACCATGATTCTCTGAGTTTGTTTCGGCATTTCTTCTCAGAGGTCGTCAGTTAGGAAATGCCGATGTCAACTAGATACTAAAAAAAATATGTACATGACTTGTAAAAGTGTCTTTAAAAAGATCTATTTACAGAAATAAACAATCATTCAATCAATCATTCAATCATTCATTCAGTAGGTAAGTTTAACAAAAAAAAAAACAAACAAAAATCTCCAATTGAACTTATCTGTATTTGGGGTCACTTACATCTTCTTTAAAAAAATAAAATACATACCTAGTTACCTATTTCTCTTCAATATTATTTCTATTCAATAGCTTCTATACAATATATAGGTACGTACATTCTAGATTTAACAATAGACATTTTATTGTAAACTTGAAACTCTTTAGAACAGCTTTGAGGCTTGGACGCGATCCAGTTGAACGGTATTCAGTATCGCACTACATTTAAAACCTCGACCAAAGTTGAATCTGAAACGGATCGTAGGCAATGAAGGCAGTGAATTGGTTTTCATATATGTACCTACCTAAATGTGCCACATATATTATCAGAATGGATTTCTTGATTGAGGATAGGAACTTTTTTCCATAGCTTGACTTAAAATGGAATGGAATTATTCTTCTTTGTAGAACACTTTCTTCTTGTTATTAAGACGTAGTAGTTGATCTATAATAGGTATATATTTTCGCATTCATCAATGATATCTAGAAAAATGTTAAACATTAGTAATATTTACTTATTTGGATTAAAAATGGCTTATGTTTTTATTGGCAAAATAAGGGTGTGGTTTTGAAGGTAGGTTTGAAGTGCGGTATGCTAGTAGTGGTTGGCTAGCGTATAACTAATTCGCATCTGTGATTTTGTCAAAATAAAACACAAATTGAAAGCAGTGAATTATTTAATACATAACCACACACACAGTCATACATTTATTTATTTTTATACCCAGAAAAATTGCAGAATTCTGGTCGCTGATTGATCTGTATTGTAAAAAAAAACAACAAAAGTCCTCTATCGTTGAGTCCTCACCATTCCTATGAAAAAAAAAAACGAGTGCGACTCGCAATATTTTTTAATAATAGTTTTTTTTAATAGCCTGTAACGTCCCACTGCTGGGCAAAGGCTCCCCATTCTTCTTCCACACCTCTCTGTCTTCAGCTCTCAGGAACCAGTCTTTCTGGAAGGAGTCCAGCTCTTCTGGCCATCTCCGACTGGGCCTGCCGCGTCGCCTTTTGCCTTTGCCTTTTGATAATAGTATATAATATATTTTATTGACCCTTCACAGAGGTAGCATCCACATAAAATACTAAAAATTATGTTACAAAAGAATATGGTAAATTAATTAACGTATGGTACGAACATAAAACCTTTATTGTGGTAGCTAGAACTCAATGAAAAGACGTTCTATTGTTTCAATTGTTGTGACATTATCGTAGCGCGTAGCAGACAACGTAAATTATTTGATGCTACGAAATGAAATTAAAAATCATTTATTAACTTGCCATTTTCTATTGTTAACCTTATTTTTCGTGTATCCACCTTTGTTATAAGTTTATTTTATTATTTTATATCGACTTAGGTATTACTACAAATAAACACACAGACTCATAATTTCAAATTCCCGTTTCAAAACAGTAGCAGTACATCTAATCACGTAATACATTCATAAATACGTGATTTTGATAGTTATTAATTGTATGATATCAGAAATCATATTATTATCCATATACAGAATCTAATCTAATTATTTCTCGGCTTAAAACCTGTAGGTGTACTGTATAAACACCTACACCATAACAATACCGAAACAAAGTTACTTAAGTGTGAACAGGCTCCAAGTGCGTCGGCTATTTTCAAAGGTACATGTAACATTTAAGTGCTGGATCAAAGATCACAATAAAGTTGTGTAGGTACGTATCAGCTGAGACAGGTTGTTCGGATATCGCCTACGAAGACTACACTGTTCCCCATTTATTTCAATTTACCAAACAACCTGCGTGGGACGTTAACCAGCTCCCACAAAAATATGTCTTGCATTAATTTTAAGAGTGATGAAAAAAAAGAAAACAACATTCAGGTAATTAAATTATAAAATATAATACTTATTGAGCCATTCAATCGACAAATTCATCGAAGCGATCATGGATCGCTAAGACGCTTTTATAAGCGCACATACGAATACCTTATAGCATATTTTGCTAAATAAGAAATACCTCTATCATGGTCTTCCCTTTTACACCCTCAAATGACACTACCGAACGTTCGGAACGCGCGTCTATCAAAGACTATATTTCTCACCTCTCGAACACAAAGGGAAAAATGACGTACATACTCAACGTAAGCCTCTAAATGTCCCGTAAAAGTATTGAGAGCGAAAAGTCGCTAAATTTGAGGCGTTCTTTGAGGCTTTTTGAGGAAAGCCCCGATGCTGGTGTTATAGGCTATGAGAGGGCGAGGCGGGAGGCTCTATAGGCACTTTACACGCTCTACCGCAGCTAACCTCCGCCCAAATGTAATAACACGCCGCCAGCTCTCTGTTTCAATTTGGGAACAAATTGAAATTGTTTTTATTTGAATAATATTACTGTACAGTCGCTATAGTATCCACAAATGGCCAGTTATGTTATTATATTGTTTTATAACGATATCAGCTTGATGCTGTTGTTGAAAACGATACTGATCGTAATCTTTAGTCAAGGGATCATCTCGTAGAAAAGTGATTATATATTTTGGATATAATAGATACAATACTGCTATAAATTTGGATTATGTTCTTATTTTAAGTATTATTTGTTTTGATAATGACCTCAGCATAGATATAACTGGTTATATGACAGATCATTGACACTTTATTAAACACAAAAATTTGTCTTCTGTCTCTTGCAATTTTTGAATACTCATCTCTGTCAATAATTCAAACTTTATTATTAAAAAATATAATAAAAATAGGCTTACGAATTGTAACAGAATATACACTGGTTATTTACGACTCGTTATTACTATTCGATATTTACTCAAAAGTCTGTTGGAAAAAAAAAATGCCTATTTTCCTGTAAGATAAGTACCTACTTGAAACAAGAATGCTCATTAATTAGTAGGTAAGAAACAGAATGGGTTCAAAGCCCTTTTCCAAACTCCCCTAGCTACACTTAATTAGTAGGTACTACCTAAGCCAGCCTTACTTAGAAATTATCTTAGAAACAACATTTTAGTTCAGTATTTCTGGATAAAGCTTAGGTATCAAAACACCTGTACCTACTAAGAAAAAGGCTTGAAAATGTTGGTATTATAGTTTATTACAGTAAGTTCAAACAGTGTCTGATTTTTAATTTAGATTGTTCATGCATTACTCTCATATAATATATAATTAATAATTATTAATTCACACAATGTAAAGGAATTTGTACTTTACATTTCATTTAAAAGATTATCTATTGAGTTTCTTGTCGGGTCTTGTCCATAAGACCTACTTTGTGGAGTCGTGAATAGTTACTGTAAACTGTAACTGTAATAATACACTACTTGATTTTTATATATATCTGATATATGTTAGCATTTAACCAAAATCTCACCTGATGGTAAATAAGGACGTCGTCAAAGATGAAGGACGCTTACCTAGAAGATACGCAAATAAATCGTTGGAATTTGAATGTTTCGTAATCCAGTCGCGTACAAAATAATTCCTATTAATAAAATTATTATAAACGGTCTTCATTGTTACGCAATTCAGGGTTGTTCAGTGGGGATGCTGGGCGCGCGTTGCATCCTTTATCACGGCGAGGGGGAACGGTAGCCGCGCGGGGTAGAGGGGCACCGCTGGAAAAATTGCACATAAATATTGAAGCTGCCACTTACACGTGCGCCCACCGAATGCCGCTCGCTTAGTGTGGATATCACCTAATTTTTAAACAGGCTTTTTCATCTATGTTTATATTTATAACAGTGCTGTAAACAACGGATATTCTTTTATAATCATGTTGAATTGTTTTCTGCTTGATATTTTATCAGGGCCTCATATTTAGGTACATACCTGGAATCTCGATGAATAAAACATTTCCGCTGAATGACTGAATCTATCAATGCATACCCAAAACTACTAAGCTGTAATTTTATTTATTTCATAACATAGGTAGGTATCCACTAAGAAGGATTTATAAATTTTAAATATGGCAAATCGGTGGAAGTCGGTTATAGAGATTAGCGAGTCTTTTATATTATGCAATGTTATTAGCAGAGTCAATATTTTTTGAGAATTCTTAGGTAATTCGATTTGGATTAGTAATGTTCTTTGAGAAACTGATCAAAATATTATTTATGTAACAGATAAGGAAATAATTTAACTTTACAGACAAGGATATCCACGTATTGCATACAAAATAAAAATTTGTGGTAGTTTTAATATTTCTTTTATAGCATACCTAAACCTAACCTAACTTGCATTTGTTTATTAAAATATGAATACACCTACCTACACCTATTCGATTATAAAGTTATTTGACTGTTGGTCACCTAATTTATTTTCTACGTATTTGGAGTTACTTTCTCTCCGTTTCTATTTATACGGATCAAACTAATAAACACACGCATATTGGCTATAAGTACTTACCAATATGAAGTAAATGATATCAAAACAAATACAGCAATAAAATACAGCATCCCGAGTCGCATCCCCGCTAAGCTAGCACCGCGACGCGCTCTGCGATGGGAGCCCTCGTTCTTTTTCTTGTTCAAATTTCGCAACAATCTCACTTATTATGCCACACAAATTTCCGCTCCCCGCCCAACTCCAGACGTGAAATTAAAATTTCCTACTTACCTCCCTTTTTGTATACGATACGAGCCGAATAGCTAAATAAATATTGCTACTTAAGAACCTTTAGTACGCGGGGTACGTTATCTTTTTATTGAGATTTGTACTTATTAGTTTCTCGCTAAGAAATTGGGGTATCCCTTTTTCATCTGATGAAGGATTAACACTCTACAAAAAAATACTTAAGAATATCGTTTTGAAATATATTTTGAAGTATATATAAGTAAGTACATGAAGACACTTCAATCTACGACTAAGAATATTCAAGGATTTTTGAAACAATTTTCTGCAATATCGATGGAAAAAAAGGTTAGGATTGATTACTTTGGACAAATTACTTACATAATGCTTGATTCATGTCATTTGATTTGCCTGTCTCTCCTATATAGTCCAATAGGTCTTGCATCTCTCACAGACCACTTCAATGGGGGGTGTTGGAAACACATTGCCATAATTACTTACTAAGCTTGACAAGATTATTGATAAATGACCACAATATACTGTGTACAGGGCTGTAAATGAACACATGCCATGGGTTTCCTAACTAAAAAATCGTGATACCTTATCAATATGATAATTATTTAGTGATGATTCTTGTGAGAAAAGAATTGGAACAGCCATTTTATTAAGAAAATGTTCAAACTTCAAAAACCAAAAAGGTATCCAACAATTATATTTTGTCTGCAACAAAATAGCACTTCTTATGAGTTTTTGCACTTTCTATATCGTAGACATATTGCTTTGTTGAATTTCTATCTCCAATCAGAATTTCTGATCTGGTTTGAAAGATAGCTTAGATCTGTTGTTAATTTACCTATACACCAATATTGCCTTTAGTCCAGCTTAGCGCATCTCTTGATTTTTCAAAATCATGTGGTCATTAATTATAACTCCCTACAAAGGTGAAGAGACCCTAAGAATTAAAATAGTAAGGGGGTTGATGATAGTTTGCCCTTTGTGTAGTAACACTTACCCTTCTTTTATTCCATATAGTTGGCTAATCTTTTCAAGAAAAATAATGCTCCCATCCCAATAACATATGTCGTTTTGTTAAACCCAATATTGAAAGTGTTTTGTCAACACTTTCAATATTGCATACCATTTTCACACCTATTGCATTAACATCACCTACTATTGTCGAATGAATTGCCATAAATCAGCTCCCTGAAAATTTCCTATCCCCACGTAGCTTAGGTATGTACGAAGTACGTCTTAATTATTATTACATAAATACATAAAATAATAATAAAGCTGACCAGTGATATCATAACGTAGGACAACTTTAGAAATAAATGATTATTATTATTATTATACTTCGATCAACTTATACTCATAACATGAACGAGAGATCAGTAGTCGTTTTTCAAGAATTTTGAATTTTCATTCCATTCCATTTGTCTCCTAGACAATTCCTGATTCAAAAATGAATATGGGTGTTGGATGACCCTTGAAAAGTTTTTTGGATTATGCGACAATCCTTTTCACTGTATCTGGTTATTGTCAAAGCATCCACATACAATAAGGAGAAGGATGAAGGATGATGATAGATGACTAGACATCCATTATCAATAGAAAGTTATCTTACAATTTTTATTATTCAGCAATGATTTGACATTCCTTGAGTTTTAGCAAATTATATAATGTATTCTTGTAAGATTTATAATTAATGGGTATTTGCTTTTCTGTTTCAGGTGACGATGAACATTGGCTGGGTGAGTGTGAAATGTTTTTTTAATGATCTGCAAACTAAAACTTCCTGAGACTAACAACGTTAGTGATAGAGACTGATGGAATTGCTTCATTTTGACGTGTGGATTTTTTAAATGATGCCGCTGTTTCCTTTTTCGTCTAAACAAATTAAACCAATATTAATATTACGAGATCCTTCTAATTTCAATGGTTATTTCAGAAGTAGTTTATATTTAACCGGTTGTATTTAACCGAAATGAAATTCTTGCTAAGATAATTGGTACAAATCTGATTAGATTTATAATAAACTTAATTACATACCTATTATACTGGAAGGGCGTAAGATTGATTTTTATTTAATTGTCCCAGGAAAATTTAGAAACGTATGTGAATGTAGAAATATGAAAACAGGAAAATGCTAAAAACAATCTGGCAAGAATTACTGTACCTACTGGAATGCCGTAAAAAACTGATAGCTATTTAACATAAAACACGACTCGCAATTACTCCACTATACGCCGTAAGTGGCACATTTGTCACATTGATAGCTGTTTCATTGAGACAAAGCAAGTTTATATCGAATTTAAAAGCGTTGGATCTATAAACTGATCGTTAAATCTCACAAGCGATAGTTGTAAATTTTCCAAAGACTTGTAACATTTTTACGACGGACGTCGCTCCGCCCACCGGCGACTTTGCGGCTTGCAATACAGAGGTTCTCGTGCATCGATACAACAATAAACTAAGGGTGATTGCACCAACACTCGAGGTCTTTTTAAGGGACGTCCTTATTTGGTACATGTTCCTTATAAGTGCCAACTTGAGCTTGTATACAATAGTTTTTATAGAACTTTTTGACTAGATATGTAAATGAATGGTTTGAAAGCAACGCGGTGGCTTGTTAGATTTTTTTGGGATAAAATATTGCTGTAGTACCTATCACTATGTTTCTTTATACTTAGATTAGTTGGATAATAATTGATTGGATCATAAATATTGAGAATACTATAAATAACTAATTAATCTTTTCACAGATTTTATCTCCAGTTATTATCCAATATCTATAGCTAACTTTCTTATTTAATAGAAAAAGTGAAAATGTAGAAGAGCTAATACAATCCTTAAAAAATGGTTTTGTTTTAAACGTTCTTTACCATGTCAAAAATCAAGCCACAAAAAATACTGGTTTATTTTATTCATTATTTTAGGTACGAAATAATAAATAGAGATTTCTATACATGTACCTACATAGACATACAGAATTATTCAATCTATTAATAATATTTATATCTATAAATCTAACCTTGTATAGTGAAACAAACATCTACAAACCAACCAACCCCCATCGCATAAAGTTCGACTTAATATCAAAATAAAAACTTTTCAGGATTATTGGATCCTACTAAAAATTTAGTCCGATTAGAAAATCAAGCTTAAATTTGATTAATATTGTTAAAAAAAATCTGAAAACAAAAGGACTTGTAGGAACATAAATACAAATACATAAATTTAAAGATTATAGTATCATTTAAAAGATCGTACCTAACACTTACAACATTATTCATTAAAATATCGGTTATGGAAAAAAGATACTTAGCATGTATTGTTTTAATTAGTAGTACGTATACATAGAATGTGTAACCTAAATTGGGTACATATTACCCAGATAATTAAAAACGGTATTAGATACGATACCGTTTCAAGTAGGTATTTCCCAATTAGATAAAGGCTCTCTCTATAGACATACAGTCATTCTATTTCAACATAGTTTTCTTACTAGTTGCCTACTAAAAAAGACCAATATGAGTAATAATTGCACAATCCTTATCCTATTTGAATCAGCAATTAGGTATAGTAAAAGCTGGTAATTGGTTTTTGTCCAAGTACTTATATTGTTTTATTGTTATTGATAATGATTAGTTCTTATTGTAATGTATTGTTTAATGGGAAGGTGCTTAAATATGTGTTTATAAAATTAGTAGGTAACTTCGAACTAGAATGACGCAAATGTTTATGAGAACATAAATATATCGTCTAATGCACAGTAGGTAGGTAATATAATTCAAAATTGCTTCGACGTAAAACACCCTGTCAGTAAATTCTAAAACATCATATTAATAGATAGGTAGGTACTGTTCTTATAAAAATAAAAGTATCTCTGTTTTTTCAATTTGTATTTTTTAGTAAAAAAATATTTTTTTTTTTATTTTATTATATTTAAACAAATAAAAGTAGGTAAGTACTTACATATTTAATTAAATAATATAAACAAATTCATCAACTCTATTAGCAAACATCGCAAGATAGTTGTAAGTATCTCTCTACATACCTAATGGCATCTAAAATGCAAACATTGCCAAAACAAATGAGATGACAAATTCTTAGTGGTCAACTCGATTCTTGTAAACACAATAATGTCGACCAACTGTCAACAACATTCGAAAATAGAATTCAAGTCTTATTCGTTTAAAAATAAAGTTGAGCAACTATCGCACGATTGTTGAGTATCTCTTCAAAGGATTTAGCTTTTTCCAGTTCAATTCTTATTGGTTGGTAGACAAAAATTAAAACTGTTCAACTAGGCAGGAGCCTGTTTACTGGATCAATGAATTTCTAGAATTCATTGATCCAGTATGAATAACCAAAGTGTAAGGGTAGTAACTAGTGCTGGACAATTTTTACAGGTGCGCATTCATATAAAATAGTCCAACTAATATACAACAGTACCTATTATGAAAAAGTATTTTAGTATATGTGCTAATGATAGAGATAAAGATCTGGTTTTGATTTAATCCGCCATAGTTGCTTACATACACAAAACAAAACAATCGAGCAACTATCAGGCCACAGTTGCTAGCCACATTCATACCGATCATGGATTTTTGTGCTTTTATTATTTTTTACATTACAGTTTAATATTATAATGGCTGGTATATAAATGTTTAATTACTTAAACTAACATATAAAACATTTCACACATTTTGTTAATAGCACAATGTGCATAAAAACGTAAAGTGCAGTCATTATTTTCTATTTATTATGAATAAATAAAAAATGTTTATTCGCAAGCAGGTGAATATATCTCAGCTAAGTACGAACATTTTTGTTCAATTTTTTCCTAAGTAAAAGTATTATTTAAGTATATTTTATGTGCCCAAGTATAGTAAAAAAAACTAAGTAAAAGGAAACTAGTAGCCTTAATTTTATTCACTCATCACAAAGAATGAGGTCGTCTATCATTTTTATTTATTGTTTTTCTGCAATATTTAAGATGCTCCGTTTACACGTTTCTATTCCATAGATAGGTATGCATTCACGGTCTAAATAAAATTTTGCATAACAAAACCTACATAGCAACCATGAATATTTTTTTTACTTCTTTTGCAATACTTAAGTGCTATTTACTTCTCATAACAATTTATCTACGCAAAATGCACAATCCAATAGTCTAAAATGTTTCCTCCAATGGACTTTACATTAAACTGTCATTAACCTCATTAAAAATCAATAAAAAAAATGCTTATATCGTGAAATAAACGGGCTTAACTGGCCATATCATGCATTCCATACGTTTACGGCGAAAACATCACAATAACAACATAAAACCTATACTTATGCAATGTTCTACTGCCTCACAGTCGTACCACCGACCTGATAAAGCTGAAAAGGCAACTTAAGCCTATAAAAACCATGCACTAAACACGTTTAACAATCAAAAGTGTAACAAATAAATAAACTTCTCAGCCAATAAACGGTTTTATTTCAAGAGTCGTAAAGTTTGTTATTGCACATGTGCTCGGTGTAGTTACGACTAATACGTATGAATGAAACGTGCGACTGAGAAGGAAATATTCAAGGAAACGAGATGAATAGTACTCGTCCATCCACGTGGCCGGCGTAACGCAATTTAGAGCAATTCTTGTAAAAAAATAAAGTTTTAGTTTTCTTCGCTATAATATTTATTTGAAAACTAGATTTAGATGGCAATATTAATTATATAAAAATAAAAAGAAAACTAATGAATTTATTTAAAGTAATAAAAAAAAAATATTGGGAACCTTAATTTAAAGCTAGTTTTATATTTCATTTATGAACCATTTATTGAACTATTATTATGTAAATCCTACTTTTTGGATTTTATACATAATTAAAGAAAAAAATACGTTAAATTTAGAATGCTAAAAACATACGATACTTACAGGTACGTACTGTTTGATATTGGACTAATGTATTTAAAAAGTAAGGTACCTAATATGAATAATTAAATAGTTAAGTAGATTGTAGTCTTGAAATCATTCATACACATTTTGATCTGCAACTGGTTCTAATGAAATATTTTTGCGACATTCAGGAAGTATAAATGACGTTTTCAAGGTAAAAAAAAACCTTTTTTATGCAAACAAAATTTTTTTTTTACTCTGTTACAAAATAATTTTAAACTATAAAATTTTATTCAATACCAGATAATTACCAAAAAATCATTTAATATTAAAAGTAATGCTGCAATTCTGTTTAAAGCCATTCAATTTGACAGCTAGAAGTGCCGGAATGGTTTGTGATTGGCGGTGAATGTTCTGCACCGGATCACTATTGGTGTAGACGAGGTCGGCGCGGGTGTGCGGGGTACCCAGCGCCATTACGAACAATGGCCGTCGCAATGGTCGTTAGCGAATAGCTTTTATCTCTTTCTAATATAAGCCACGCAGGTAGGAATTAATGAGACGGAGAGGGTTCTGGCGGCTCGCCCCCAATCGTAGTTGCGTCTCGCTCGCACGCACGTGGCGTGTTTCGCTGTCTCGAGCGCGGCGCGCGGCAGCGGTAACGCTCGCCACGACGGGGAATTCGTAGAGCCTCATACGCGGGTCATAAACGATCCGCGGCCATAGTAGAGGTGCACGCGCGAGAATCGATCCGAATCGCCGGCGATAAACGCATCTCCCGCGAGGCGATCGTCGCGCGCCGCGTCGCCGCCGAGCGATGAGTTCCAAGTTCATCATCGATAGCATGCTCCCGAAGTACCACCAGCAGTTCCATCACCAGAATTTGTTCGCGGGTGCTGGGGCGTCGCCTATAGAGGCGTCGCTATCATCTTCGCTGTCGTCGTCTCTGTCGACGTCGCTATCGAGTTCGCTGTCTGGCGGGCTGGGAGCGGCAGCGCTGGGGGCAGGCTCGCCGGGCGCCGGCAGCCCGCAGCGGTCCTCGTCCTCGTCATCGGCATCGCCAGGTGCTCCGGCGAGGATGTATCCTTACGTGTCGCATCACCAGCAGTTCGGAGGTTCGGTGCCGTTCTCTGCTGGTGGCGGTTTGTCCGCGGCGGATGACAAGAGTTGTCGGTACCCGACGGCGGTTGGAGGAGACCCAATGGTGAACTACGCACTGGGTCAGCACAATGGCGGGGCAGCGGTGTCAGCGGCGTCGGCCAGCATGGCGGCTGCTGCACAGTTTTATCATCAAGCAGCTGCTTCTGCGGCATCGGCTGCGTCTGCCGCCACCGTGGACGCAATGGGAGCGGCTTGCTCGCAGCCCGGCTCTGCCCAGCCCCTACCAGACATACCGCGGTACCCCTGGATGTCCATCACTGGTAAATGTTTTACTCCTTCACTGCATGCAAGTTTGCGTTTATGATGTTAGCTGTCCTGAAAATATAAAGATTTGGTTATTGTTTTGCTTGTAAGTCGTAAGAATATTAGTTTTTTTATTGATAGGAAGTGATATTTGGTAATTGTATGCACACTAGAATTACCCATTTAGCAATTAAATTACATGGCTTCAATGTTTTTTATTGGGCGTGTTATTTTTTTCTGTTATTCTTTCTTATGCAATTTTTGTTACCCTTTTGCAATTTAAGGCTGGTAGTTACAAAAATGACTGTTATACTGATTGTTATTTTTATTTATTTTAAACCTATTTTTTTTTATTGCAATCAACGAAACAAATAAACATCAAAATATAAACCGGTGTAAGATAATATAATTTATAACTTAGGTATATTCCAATTGGATTTAGGTAGTTAACCTACTCATTTTCCAATTAATTGTCAGTTTTAGCCATTCTTATATGATTTAGCCACTTGCTTGGCAATACAATAATTCATACAGTGCCATATAAATGCAATAAAATTGATCATTATTGTTTTTATTGTCAATGAATCTCTATAAATGCCCTTTATAGGTGCATAATAATTTAGATAGGTAAAACATCAGATACCGAACATAACAATGATTGTCACTATATAAAATTAATTTTGCGATAATAAATTAAGGTAATTAAAGTAATTGTGAAGGTGTATTAATTTAAACAGACAATAAAATAATGAGGAAAGGTCGTAAATGTTGCGCGTGCGCGTCGTTTTGGTTGGTTATCTTTCGGCTGCACTCGGCCGTCGGTCGCCTTCGCTCGGACCGCCCCGTTCCCGCCGTCGGCAATGGGCGGGACTATGTTACAAACTTTACATAAAACTGGCTAGGTAGCCACATTAAATACCTAAAATTGCAAATAATCATTGAAATTATACTTATTTATACAAGTTTTAATTACTCGCGAAGCAATTAAATAAATGTTTAGTACTCGTTAATAATAATACGTGCAATTGATATTTACATTAATTATTAAAACCGCATTTGAAATACTATTTTCGATTTATAATCTACTTTGAAACTAAATAAATAATAATTACATAAACCCCATAACTCACTTGGCTTTCTCAATAGATACCTACCTACATATGTATATTTGGAATTTAACAGTTGAGCTGAATAATGTACCTGGGTATAGCTAAGTATTTATTTGGCTGACAATTTAGTCAATAAGTATCCATAAATTTTAATACTTAGGTAGATATTCAAGAAACTTAAAGATATTGAAGTAAGATAGGTACCTAACTAGTCAAATTAGCTAATATGTTTTACAAATTATCTAGATCGGCTATAACTCCATATAAATAGATACTAAATTCGCTTAGCATGGGTAGTAGAATAGTGGGTCAGTATATATTTAGAGCATAAATGTGTTCACTCTTGTGGGGTCTACTTAGTACTCAAAAAAGGCGAACCATTACAGAGTCAAAGTGCTGTACGTTTTGCATACAATGGTGTGATTATTTTTATTCGAACTTTTATTATCTAGCAATCAGTCTTCCGCGGTCATTACAGGGCTGAATATCAATTCAATTGAACCATAAAACCGATCATTATAAGATAGGTAGATAAGTAGATACCTATAGGTACTTATTGGTTTAAGTAATTAGATAAAAAAAAAAATTTAAGTTTATTAGGTTTGTAACTGCTTCAATGAAAATTTTATCATCTGTAGATATTATAATCATACTTAACTCTTTGTTTAGTTTCTGTATTTGTACCTACTTATATCACAATGTGAAAGTTTGTTTGGTTGTGAAAATGTTTATTACTCTTTCACGCAAAAACAACCTGACGGATTTTGACGAAACTTTGCAGCAATGTAGTAAATATATAATATAAAAACATAAGCTTTATATTTATGAATATAATTAATGGGAGAAGCCGCTAGCGGAAGCCATGTAATCTGAGTAGGTAGGTAACCTGTACCTATGCCTACCTAGTTTCAACATTCTGGGTGGTACACATATTTTAATAGATCCTACATATAATTTACATTAGTACCATATAACTAATAAATACTTAAAGTAATTAAATACCTATTATCATAATTGTAACTGAAATAAATATTAAAAGAAAATGAGTATAGTAGAGTTCCTACAATGTAACTCGGCTTCTCTGAAGTTATTAGTTATTTGCAATCGCTCTAGTACCTATTTGATTTTTTCCCTATCTACTTAAATTCTGAGGGACCTAGTTAAATTGTCAGAACTATGTGATGAGGCTGTTATAGCATTTTATTGGAACAATTGACTTTTATCTAGTCGCTAAACAATAAAAACTACAATTGCAACAAAATTGAATCGAACACGCGATTTATAGAGCATAATGGGCATTATAACAGGCATTTGACTTAAATGAAGTGCTGAATAGGCATTCAGCACTTAATTTAAGTCAAATTGAAAATATATCACCGTTTTAATTAGAAAAAACAAAGCCAGTCAAGTGCGGAATGTATTTTATATATATCGACGGTTTTGTTGCTTGCTTAGTTTTATTGTGAATAATTTAAATATTATCTAGGTAGATAAAACATTATAAAATATTATGTTTGATTAAAAAGCACCCACCAAAATTAAATTTATATCTATACCCAGGCCAATTAAGTACCTACTTACTGTACCTATTATTTTACCAAAGTAATTGGAGAGAAAGACAAAATTGATGACAGAGAAATGTTTGTTCAATATTTAGAAATAATAAAAAACACTCCTGCCAAATAAAATTGTTCATTTTGTAAGTACGAATGATATTTCTATTAGAATTTGGTAAAGTTACAATAACAGTTGTTCGTTCTCATGGTGACTATGGCTTCCTTCCGAATTGGCACCTATTGTCTATATTAATTAAAATTTAAAAAGTAACATTTGAAAACTCCAAGAAATAAAACAATTTCATATAGCTTTTAATATATTTGGAATGCAATAACAAAAGGGTATAAATTGAACAGTAACATAATGTAACATTTAATAGCATAATTTCACAGTAGATACTTCATCTATTTATTCACCTATATTAGATTAATGATAAAACAAAAATATAATTATTGAATTGATTAATTATTTTAGATAACATTTAAGCGTCAAGAAAATGTATTTTTTAAAAGATATTGACTACAAAAAACATTCAACTTTGTAATTAATTACCTAGGAGGCGTTATAACGTTACAGCAAATTATTATTGTCTATTTACCTACACAGTGTATTGAAATTATGTAATAAAATATATTCAATAAAATCTAAATAATAATGGAGTAATAAATCAAATATTATGTCATTTTATCCAAAATGTTTATCAAATTTTATTTTACCAAACAGTAAAAATGTTGTGTTTGCTAAATTAAATTCATACTAATTACTAAATTAGCGCTTTATGACGCAATCATGACGCTATTTAAAATAATGCCGTGTTAGCACCTATTAGGTGGTTGCTAGGTATAGTTTTACAGATTATAAAATTTCAATTAATTATATTGTGTAAAATAATATTTCTAACACTTATTATACACTATAATTAATAATATATTTTTAGATATATAAATTGATACTGACAACATACGTTATTGTATGAGATTCTAAGCCTGGTTTCGTCGCTCAGATTCCATTTATACCTAAGAAACTATCATTGATCAAAGGCGAAACTACAAACGCTTCAAAAATAAAATGCTTTTGTATTTTTTATATAGGTACTTTGTAGATATTTCTGTAGGTACCTATATGAAAAACTTAAAATAATTAATGTTATTCTTGCTTTTCCAAGTAATTTCCGAGGCATTTTGCCCAACTTTAGGGACATATAGAACCAACAAAGAAGCAATAGGTGCCTAATTAAGGATCAATAAATAATGCCCAATATTAATTAGTAATTTGATAAAAAATAAAAATAATATAAAAAAATATGCTATTATTTAAAATAAAGTATAAAAGCTGCTTCTAACGAATGTCACATTGAAAAATGTTCCTACTATCATTAATTTGATTTATTATTATATATTGCTCATTTCTAATTCTGTTTTTAATATTATTTTAATCCTATGATTCTTATTTTACAACCAATTTGTATTAATATGTCTATACATATTTAATTATTAATTGAATATAATACCTATATAAATCAATTTGTTAAAGCCTTGTTTTGTTTGCTTGTTATCTAGGTATATTATTTACATAATTTGTTCTGGAGTAAAAAACACTATTCTATAGATTATTCACATAAATTCATGTAGGTACATTCACTAAATCATTCTATTATTTAACAATAATAGTACCTAATGCCGATAAAAAATCTTCAGTTAACTTTATTTGATCTAATATGTAGGTAGTCATATTTTTTGGACATTTATCTAAGTTAATAAATAGTTGTAGTAGTACTAATGCCAATAAAAAAATTAAGAATATTGAAATTAAGTCAAAAAAAAATGTTTTTCATAAGCATTACATGATTTCAAAAACTGTGTCATACCTAATTATTACGCTAAAAGATTTGAACATAATTATAAATAACTCGTAGCCCACGACACATCTATAACATTAAAGTAGGAATAATATGAGTAATTTTTCTTTGGCATTGACCGCATACAGATGTCGTGCAAAAAAAACTTTTCAAAGACAACGTAACGTCATAACTGCGTCGTAGATCACTGAAATTACATAAAATAGCCTATAATCATCTTGTTTTTGTTTAGCAATGGACTATTTTCGTGATTTGTCGGCAATGTTGGCGTATAAAAGTGTCCGGGGTGATGTAGGTGAAGATTCGTCTCGGGGAGACAAAAATAACGTGGCAGGAGCTTGCGCGTGCGCACACTATATTAAAATGGCGGATTTGTCAGTAGTCGACAGTTATACATCGTTACGTGTTACATTCTACTACAATTTGACAGTATAAGAGCGCTTTACGTTCAAACACTACTCGAGTGTTAGTTTCAATGAACTTGTGATTAAATATTTCTTGGTTTGAGTATTCTAGAACTGAATTGGACTCACATTTTTTTCATGGATCACTTATTTACTAGTTCACCTCACTGAAATCAAAGTAACAAGGTGTAAATATTAGTTTTTTATAATTATAAAAGTAGTTTATACATGTGTAGGTACCTGTATATATAAATATATCTAGTAGATACTTATATATGTAATTAGGTGTTTAGGTTCGCACATACATTATTCTCTATCAATATTTTGTAACACGTAAACTTCTAATGAAATAAAGCTTAGGAACTGAATGTCGAATTAAACACAACTCGCTCTTGACCGTAAACATTGTATACCGCGGAAAAGAAAGAGCGCCAGTCACATGTGCGCGGCGCGTAGAGCGCATGCGCCAAACAAATATGGCCGGCTTTTACAGCCAATCGTAGCCTGCCGTGAGCAATCGGAACCCACATGCCATCAAAAGCCCTTTATGCTATTGATTGTTATTTGTAGCACGTTATTAATTAAATTGTTAATACCGTATTGTTTACTTACACAAACTAATATTTCATTGCGTACTTACTTGCTAATAGAAATTACATTAATGTTTCGAAGAATCCTAATTCACGTGCGCATATTTACGACCTTCTACTCTGTAGCGTTTCCAAAAAAACTATAAAAACATTCCAGTTGAGAAGTAACATTATTATCTTTCCCCAATGAAATATGGGACTGATACAGGACTCTTAACCTTCCCATTTTAGGGTTAGGTACATCGCCTTGTTGAGATATTCGACGGTTGATTCTTTTAAAGTCCCGGTCGGGGACCGAAAGCATGTTGTTATCTCCGAATGAGTTGTGAATTTCGGAGTATCGATATGCGGCATACGATTCGTATAATCGATTTTTTATGCACTTACCGTGTAATTAACGACTGCACTCAATCGAGACAATTTAAATGTTTCCGATAGGTAAAACTCGTTAAAATTAAACGTTGCTGAAGAACTGGAGTAGCTTAACGTACGTTCTTAATTGGACATAAATTTATTTGCGAGTCATTATAATTATTTGCGCTGTTGATGTCTATGAGAGTTTTTTAATAGATTTTTTTTATGCGCTTCTAGTTTTTTTTGTATTAAGTAGGTATCTATATTTTGTGTCTCAGTCAGTACTTTGTATTTTTATTTACCTAGGTACCTATATTAAATGCTAAAAATTACGTATATTAAGTACCTCTCTAAACATGCAGCAGCTGCTATCATCATTTTTAATTACATATCTGTTCATAATTTTCCTGTAGTTTTTAACCGAGTAGTTTAGAGGTTAGATACCTAATAGGGATAATATTATTTAAAAATTACATTCAAATTAAAATTATTTTATTGTTTTAAACCGTTTGGTAGTAAAAAAACATCAAATTTAATTTAAATTAATGAAAAAAACAAACAAACAAACTTTCTCATTATTAATACATATAATAATAATATAACAAATTGCGTACCTATAGGCTAGTAACGACAGTTAAGAAAATAACTATTAAGTTATCACCTATTTATTTTAACTGATCTATCAAACTGTAATGTTTTTACAGTCATATTTATACACGGACAATGTTGAATGTAATGAACAGTTAAACGAAATAATTGTTTAATTGATAAAACGCAGCTAAAAATGTTTACCCGTAATTTAGATTTGCGATAAAATGCAATTAGCAGTCAATTGTTCTAACAGCTGAAACTAGTTTCACAATAACAATGTTTTTTTGTGAAAATTTACTTAAATACAATGTAATTTACTGTTACACGTTTTATGACTACTTTTCCCATCCAACATTGTTACATGACTGTTATATAGCAATTTCATGATTCATAAGACATTCTTATACTCTTGCTATTTTCTATGTAGATATTCATTCTTGTCTAAACCTATAGGTAGGTGGAATGTTAAGCGGGATATTTTGTTTGTCTAAATTTTTATTTTAACCTATGCGTTTTTCAGTATAATGCGTCAGTATAATATATTTTCAAATATCATAAAAAATTGTATTCGGAAGATGCTACTGCTAACAATATAATTTTCTTTTTATTTTTAATGTCCTTTGATTTTTGCTGAAAATAGTACCTAATATAGATTTTGTCATTATACACATTATATTATAAGAATTATGTTTTAAAATACTTTTTCCGTCATGCTTTTTGTCAATCCACGATTTTATCCTATTTTATTTAGCGAAGTGTTTTGTATATTTTGTGTGTAGGCTTTATATGTGGTGCATGTAACTTGGCCGAAACAAAGAACTTTCAATACGATTGATAATAGATTTTCCATTTCCAGATTGGATGAGCCCCTTCGACCGGGTGGTCTGCGGTGAGTTCAATGGTATTTATCGTTTCAAATTTATTTTCTTTTAGTTTTAAGTATATTTAGTTTAAGTGCTGGAATCTTAACACACATACGACTAAACAACGCTTTTAATGGCCATTCGCCAGTTCAGAAACTCTTTGGAATTCTTAATTTAGGAACTGAAAAGTGAAATATTTACGATCTTTAATGGCGTAACTTTTAAAAGCACTTTTGAATAAGTGATACAATTAAATGCAGAATGTTTGAAATTAACTTCGTGCAAATCGGCTATTAAATCGTTTTGTGTTAAACAATGTCTGGCCTAATTGTAAACCTGATTAACGATTTAAGAGAAATAATTGCTTGAGTCGTATTTATCGGCGTACCTTAATACAAAACTAGGTCGTGTTTTAGACAAAACATTATAGGAAAGCCAAAATAGAGACCCGAATTCTCATTGACATAAAAATATGTGCCTATAATTAGCAATCTTGTTTTCAACCTTGCACTTATAATAATAAAGCTTAGTCACGTGTGTGTTAAGATCCAAATAAAAAATCTTAAAGGCTCTTGTAAAATTATGTTGCAATTATTCATTTGATATGGCTTTGTGGAATTATTGCAATCAAACCCTTTTTTAATTGACAAATAAATGTGTTATAGATATTATATTTCTATATGTCTTGCAATTTAATAAACTGTGGGTAGCCTACCAATGATTTTTTATATATTATCCTTAAGAAAAACACTACCTATAAAGGAATGTTTACGTAAGAACAACAAAGGTGCATTGCGTAAAATAAATGCTACCTGTCTTTAGCATCATGTATCACGTTTGTTTTTTTAGAAACTTTTTGTTACAATCTCTTTATTCTTAGTTTTTTACAATCAATAGTCGAAAAAATTGCGAATCTGTTGTTTATTGGCAAAAAAGTGTCGAAAAGGGTTTACAAGGTTGGCAATAAACACAAACTTTCTCCAAAACAAAAGGCTTAATAGTCGGTGAATATTTTTTACCTACCATTAAGGTACAAAATGGTCAGGGTTTTTCAGTTCTGGTTGACTCTGTTCCGTACAGATAAGCTTCCCAATTATTTCCTTTAGCCGTTTTCCTTTCATATTTATAACGTAGGCTTATTTTCCTCCCAAGAGAACCCGAGCTTTTAAATCCCCCATCTGTAATAACTATAACAATAAATTTTTAGTTGAAGGCAACTCTCAGTCCTTCAAACCCAATCTTGTCACAGCGTCTTGTAAACAATATTTCGTTTTTGTTTACTATTAAAATTATTCCCTACAATGTTGTTAATCATTTTGTGAAAAAATATAAAATACATGAGCTTTAATGTAGAGTAACCAAATATATCACCGAGCAAACTCAGAACGACAGAACCTTAAAATTGTTTAAGTTCGGAGAGATAGGCTACTTTCACAATTTTTTGCCAATTTATTGAAAATCTAAACAAAGGGTTCACGGCAATAGGGTTGTGCAAATTCACGTTTTTGTTGTAAACAGCAATCCTTTGTGCTTACAAGATGTTTACAAATAAGGCATAAGTCAAAGGGTTTTAAATCACGGCGTCGAAAGCTTTTTAAACAAGCTTAGAAAGGGGTCCATTGTTTTGTTGGCACGCCCGCAAATTGCTTTATTACGGACGCTTTGCGGCTGTTGTGCGAAAGTCGATATCGCCGAAATCGTAGTCAAAACATCGTTTGTTATCATACGGTGTTCACAGGCCAGGAGTAAGGGCTGAATCCGCACTTGCCACAATAAACATACCATATGACGTTTGCGAGAGTTTATCGTGATTGCCTGAAGTAGCTTGTGAACCTCACATTCATAAATCTATCACTTTATAAGTCAAACACGCGTTTATTGGGCAGCGAAATTACAGATTCAACACGTTTTTATCATCAGTATACAAACCATATATTAATGTGAAAAAATGGATAATAATAACACTTACGAAGTAAATAAAAATAAATTTTATAGCATCATAACAATTAAAGCTTAATCACTGTCAATCGTAACTTTACTGTTATAAAGTGATTGACGCTAGTGTTGTAAAAAAAAGTTTGTTCGCGAACAATAACTGTTGAGAATTGACCATAAAGTGGCGACCTTGTGGCAATAAAATTTTAACGAGCCGAGCCCGTGGCGTAGTGTAGTACAAACACATTGTCAGATTCGTGAACGTGACTGTCATAGAAACAGCTGGTCCCACATCTGGGTATCGCCTCAGCCGCAGACACACACAGACTTTTATAAGCCATTAAAAAGTAAAGAGTTGGGGAAACAACGATTGATTTATGCACGCCATTTAATATCTTCTTCACGTAAACTCGTTTGGTAAAACCAATCGGAGATTTATTGTTTTAGTTTTTCTAATATTTGATTTACAATCAAGTATTGTGGTTGTGTAAATTCGATGTTGTAACAGTTAAAAACATAATAACTACGTCCGTGGTAATTCGATGCGATCGTTATAGATGAGTATTTTAATCTGTACAGCGGACATTTATGGGTTGTAGGCGCCAAAGTATTTTTGACGGAAATTAATTTCCATAATGGTCTATTTGACCACCGAGTCGCGTTGTCGTGTTGTGTATTTCGAATGCGTAGATGCACGAGCACGACTTTACCGTCGCGTCGCCAAATAAGTTCATTCCGTGCATGCATTATATTGTAAATATCAATTCCTTATTCTGCTTATCTGTTGGTTTATTCTACTGTGTATATCCATACTTAATATTATAAATGCGAAAGTATGTTTGTTTCTCTGTTAACTCTTCACGTTTTAACCGTCCATGGGGTAGTTTTTGTCACGGAATTTATCCCTTATAGGGGTTGAAAACGGGGTGAAGGTTTGTATGCGGAATCGATAATTTCCTACAAGAGTACCTTATATAAAAGTAGGCATAGCTATACTTACTTTTTAATATTAAATTGTCTTATTTTGTCATTTCTGTTTAAAAAGATATAAAGGCCTTAAGTTATTATGATGTACGCATAGGTACCTAAATGATTTAATGTTCTGTTTGTTTTTATAGTCCATTTATAAAATTTTTGAACAACATAATTCAGACGTTCGTTACGTTGTTAAGGTCAGCCAGTTTTATAATTAATAACAATAAATAACATCATATAGCATGCTGATATTTATAGTTATTTCGAACGATATGTGTATAATAAATTATACCACATTTTCAGATCACAAAATGTTTTTTATCGATATAATTGCTGAATTTAACATTATAATACTCTCCCTACCATTTTCATTTAATAAAAGTTATATAAAGATCATGGAAACATAACTCTTTGTGAGTATTTTAAATTACACTTCAAGTTCGTTGACTATATAATGTCAATGTCATATTTCTATCTCGAACAGCATCGCTTTGCTCGCTTACTCACTGTATCAAATGCCTATTTGAGACAATTGAGCGGTTGCGCCTACTTCATAACATAACCCAAGGTTGTATTTGTTGATGTTAGTGTGATCTACATCATGTAACTTACTATTTTTGGCATCGTGAACTAGGGTTCTTCGACCTCTGGTTCGAGAGCGGGTGACATATCTTTGATTGAGTATCTAAACATGTGGTTGCAACTAAGTTACATGTAAAACACTGTTACGGTTTTAATTCTAATAATTTATGTGCTTAATAACTTGTTCGTTAGTATGATAAATGTTTGTATGCTTGTTTCTCAATCTGTTTTGAAGGACATATGGGCGTACCTACTTACTGAAATTATGTCAAGGTACTTATATAATATTCATAAATTTGTCTTAGAATTAAGGAGATCAGGAATGGGCTTATGAAATCTATCATAGTAAAAAGATTTTAGACGAAAAATCTCTTTATTTTTCACATTTAATTTTAACGTGTAAAAATACCAAATTAATTTATTATTTATACCTAAGAATAGATTATGGTAACGAAATATTGCACATTCAATATATTCGAAATACCAAGGCAAGCAAGCTTTAAATAACTGTAATAATGAAATTTTAATCCCATAATTCTCACTATACCAGTAGATCAAATAAATAATATAAGTACATTCAGTATTAAATTTTAAACTCGAAATGGCGTATGAATATTCAAATTCATATATTAAAATTAAACACGAACAGAAACTGACATTCATTGGTTGAATTATTAATAATAATCTATTTACAATATTTGACTCAAATCTAACCCAGAATATATGAAGTATGTTTGTATATCATTAATAAACAACAAAGTGAAAGGTTTTATTTATATTTCGTTGATTTGAATAATATTCTGTAATATCAAACTATCTAGGAACATTTTTAAACATACCGAAAATCTTTTAGGAATTAATGACCCTATGAATAAACATTAAATATTGTATGAATCGTGTCTCTTTCTTGAAAACGTGGACGGAACACCAATTACACCGACAAAGTTTTGTTAAGCCCAACACACAAGAAAACAGTGAATCTTTATACAATGATAAAAAAACAAATGTTCCCGACCACGTCTATGTGTCAGTAGGTACGTATGTACGGTAGAACCTCGAAAATTACTGGACGGGTTATGGTACGATTTCCATCAGCACCCAGATCCTTTCTGAGGTAGATTTTGAATTAATTGAATGCTATCGTTGGCAGGCTAGTTATTTTATAGAATGGATACTCACTGATCTAACTGAAGAAACAAACAAACCGTTGAATTATTTTTTTATTACACTTTATGAATGAAGCTGGTTCTTTAATTTAAATAAACATTACCGAATGTACTGGGGCCTCATATTTCAACGACTTCTGGGAAACGAAGCGAGCTAATGATTTTGTTAATACTGCAAACTGACCACGTACGATGTCGCCATTTTTTGGATGTTGTTACTGAGAAACTTGGATTTTTTTGCTGGAGGAAGTGAAATCATGACACACGCTGCTATTATGGCCGCAATTCTTGATGGACGATTTTTACATGGCTTCTGTTTGAACATACCTTATATGTGTGTCTTAGAGGTATACGCAAAAACTTAAGAAATTGCTTCTTCAAAACACGACTTCTATCTATGTATTGTCTTGACCTATATGATCCCCTTCGAAAGCAACTGTCCCCAACTGCAGTCAGTCAGATCAATGACCTGTCGCATGACAATACCAGGTCAGCAGGGCATTCGAGTATATACTTACAAATGAAAATCTGGTATTTTTATGAATACAAATTTATTCATAAAACCATATTAATATAATCAGGTACAAATTTCCATCCACTGCGCTAACTAATCGTAGTATACTTAAGTAAATTAAAAGAGTAGGTAAGTATGATAATATAAGCTTAAACGGAAAACGGAATTCCAATTTCTGTATATATTTTTTATACGATATCTTGAGTGAAGGTGGAAAACACCGTCAACGTTTTGCAATTTTAATTAGCATCCTGTTGGCATAAAACTAATATTTTATTACCTACCAGCCCTATCGATCAACGTGTTTTGTATAAATACGCTAAATAATAAATTTTTCACTCAAACTTGATGCAAGTGCTGCATTTAAACAATAGTGAATGTGATGCACCGTTGACTGCAAAATTTATAACTACATATAATGCACCTATAGATCAGGTTTAAAGAAAAATAAAACAGGTAATTCTTTTTACGTTTATCCATCATCCCATTTTGATACAAAAGTCTGTGCGTCAGTAAATACACAGAGAAAATATTTTTTTATCACGGAAACACGAATGATAAAGAATCATGAAAATTAGATTCTATTTATATCTTTAGCGCATATTCAATGATTTATTTAGAGTATTAAGTAAATAAATAAGAAATCTACATGTAAATAAATAAATCTCTTATACACGTTTAACAAAAGCTTGTTGAGAAACTTTCTTTATAGAGAATAGAAATTTCATTTGTAGAAGTGCTTCTCACCATACTAAATCATTGATTAAATGTAAGATGCTCACACATTTTATATGTAAAAGTATTGCCATCTATATTCCGCGAATAACCCATCTATCTTGCTGCTATTGCAAATCGTGGCACAGTCTTATAATAAGGAATAACGCCATGAATACTCTATAACATCCATACGTATTGTCATGAATCTGAATTCTGTTCATTCATCCATTGTAATTTTTTTTGCGAAAGATTAATTAGAAATTTTATTTAATTAATGTGTATTAAGTGATCAAATGAATAATAAATGGTATGTTCGGTGATTTCCAATTACAAAAAAAAATTAGAAATCTATATAAAAGCAGTATTCGTCAGAACTAAACGTGCTTAGAATCCTTATCATATCATTATTGTCGATAACTTTTTTAATTAAATCGTTTTATTTCTTAACAATTCTCTGGTAATGTTTCAAGAATATTTTACCAGTAATGTTAAAAACCTTGAAGTACACATCATATAAATTTACACATAAACAGAGTCCATACATTTACTTGAGACTTAAAAGAAATAATAAATACACGACACATAGTTACGTTGAATTAATGCAACTATGACTGATTTACACAGCACATGATCAGATAACTCATTCCATATTTGTGTTAAACAGCTTATTTTTATCCAAATTCATCGATTGAACAACAATGTACTGCGCAGTTATAGCTAGGGTTATGTACGTTATACAGCATGTTATTAGTACATAACGCTCACAGACGTGACTCAATAGCTACAAGAATGTGAACAGAGGCATTGTTCAACAGTCCGTCGAACTTTCTGAAAGCTTTAGTTTGCTCCGTTTATGCTACGTTATGCTAATATAGATACGATGTCGTCTGCCAGTGCGCTACAACGAATTTATTTTATTCGTCTGCTATGACTAGAAATTAAGTTCCTAACTAATGCTAATGTTACGTTCTAGACAATTTATTGGTTATTTCAAAATTGATGCAAACTTTAGTTGGGACTTGAAGCACTACTAATAAATCGCGAGCGTCACACGTTACTAGAACAAGATGTTGGTTTAGGACACGATAAGAGTACGACGAGAGTTTAATCCGACGTTTGTTACTCATAACCGTGGCCTAAAGTCCGAGAGTCCACACGTTGGCGACGAAGCGTCCTGGCAACACGTCTGCTCGGGCCGATAACGCGGCGTTTCATAACGTTATAGACGTCGATTGCTCTCAAAAGGATTAAATGGAATGCGAACAATTTATATCTCTATTAACGTAGAGTATTGTTTACACACGTCTGACCGCGGCCTCGGAGGCCAAACGCAGACGCTTGTGAAAACATTTGCTTCGAGATTAAAGGTGGACCTGGCCACCAGCACCGGCTAATTCTGACCTGCGAGCACTGCCCAAATAGTAATGCGTCGTGCTCCCGGAGAGGTCAACGTATATTAGTCGCGTTTAAGTTTGTTTACAGCGGGCTCAGCGTTTCCGACCAGTTTGCATAACTCGAGGGTAGTCTCAATAAAAACAAATTGGCTCGCTGACCAGAGTTGCGCATTACACACGTACGAGGAAGTCGGGCGACATGCCCGGAGGTGATTTACTGACATTTCATGCCACTAAGCTCGAACGGTTATGGAAAATAGATGTAAACTACGATTATACTCTAAGCTCCCAAACATTTTCTCAACAGACGGCCACGAAGATTTATATACGTATTAACTGTCTAATAATCTGAACTGTGCAATGTTTAGAAATAAATAATAAATAAATAAATATAAATAAATATTCAGGGACATTTTACACAGCACCATCTAGTCCCAAACTAAGCAGAGCTTGTACTATGGGTACTAGACAATGGATATAATACTTATATACTTTTTTTTTTGTAAATACATACTTATAATATATAGGAAACACCCAGACGAACACAAACACTTATATTTATCACATAAATATTTGTGTCCCGTGGGAATCGAACCCACGACCTCGTGATCAGCAGTCCGGTACTCGAACCACTAGACCACATAGGTCGTCGAAATATTTTAAACCACTATGTATTCCCTTTAAATAAAGATACCGTGTCCAACTTCAATGAATAAAAAAAAACAAAAGCCTGAACACGCATATATTTTGTTTATAGCCTATTAAACACGTATTCTACAATACCGTATATGTAAACTATCTATTTAAAAACCAATTTCAAAACTAAAACTATACATACATAATTAATATCTAGTTAATTAAATAATTTCTACATTCGTAGATAGTTGTTTGATAGCTGGATTAGGCTATTAACCGCGCCACGTTATCGGGAAAATCAAAATTCTGTACAAAGTGTGTTCGTACAAGTTGCATTAAATCAGTAAAATAAGGTGTAGAAAGAAACGGCAGGTAATGTTACCTACAGGCCGTTAGGGCACTACGACACTCTTGCGCATTAATCTCAGAGATACAATCGCGGTCACAGCGAGCTCCGTAAATCTCAGATACGGATCTTGATATATTATGGTGGGGGAGAGTGGGGTATGTTTTACCTTTGTAAGGCCTTTAGCGGAATGGGGCGACACCTCCGAGCTCGATACGGGCATTGTCCGGATCGTATCGCATTAGAGACGTTATTTTGTATTTTTTTTACGACATAGACGTATGGAACCACGGAGTGGAATTGCCTTTAAAAATTCAGAAATCTACCCTTAATAAATGCTTATCAAATGATGTCGCAACGATTTGGACATAACTTGAATTGTTATAGATTTTATGATAAAGTAATATTACTTATATTATGTATATCTTATTTTAATGGTAAAAAATAATGCCCAATAATAAAATGAAATGACATACCTACTCAATTTTTATAAATCTTGATAAAATAAAATGATGTTATCGCTTGCAAGTTTACTAAATCTTTGACTACATAGCGCTTGGTAGTCAATAGACATTCATCCTTTTATAAAATAGACTATAGCTGTCTCCCACGTTATTTTTACCTCTCCATACGAACTATAAATAAAAGCTTTCTTTTTTGTTTCGTGTACCGTCCTACTAGAAGAGAAGCTAATAAAAATTAATGCGAACATTTTGTCCAGATTTATGAAAAAACTTTCGTAAAATCAAACAGATGCGTTGATATGCATGTTAAGAGGTATTATGAAACTATATACGACAACTTTTATGTCATTTTCACACCGTCAAATAGTCCAGTTGCTCGTTATAATATAACAAATGACGTCATAATTTCGTGTAACCCAGAAATTTACATTTACGTTCCCAAAAGGAATACCCCTACGACTTTATTGTTGTTGTTTTTTAAACAAGAAAACTCACTTTGCTTCGTCCTGGTTGGAATAAGCAAAACTGGCTTGCTCTGGCCAATTATGGTGACGTTTAAAGTAATTTAATTGCCACAAATAAGAAATTAAAACGTGATTTTATTGTAGAGAAGCTTAATTGGAGATTTTTGACGCGCCGGCCCTTCTTTGAGGTCAGCCGACCGTGGCCAGTCCTTAAGAGCGTTGCACTCGAATTAATAATTAAAACAATTTAATGACTTTATCTAGGCATATGGCATCGGCAATGTCATCCTCATATAGCATTCATGTTGCGAACATGAATTATGGATTTAATCTAGGCCTCGCTCATATTGCCTACGCTTTATGGAAATGAAGCTCGGAAAACTGTAATCAAGAATTGTTAATTACTAGTGGTACCACCCACGACTTGTAATGTTACTTATTTGTAATTCTTTTTATTTATGCAAAAGAACTTTCATTCGGTCCGGATGTATGCGATATAGTTCTACAAACAACTTAACTTTTTTATATCTATGAGCGCCATTATATAAGTTGTACTACATATGTTTATGGTGGCAGTTAACATAAGTTTCCAGCAGACTTAACTTGAATACTTGAAGAGATAAAATTATGGTGTTTTTTTCGCGTACTAAGAATCTCCTTTGCTCTATTGAATGTTGAGATAAAAACCGTTCATTGATAGACACAGGAAAGTTTAACATACGCATTTGAAGCCATCATAACATATTGCAAAAACTAAGCATTGACTTAAGTGGAAATTAAATTACGTCAATGTGTACTCAGAAAAATCTATTTAATATATGATATGTATAGTAGATATACAACGTATTTTCATCAAGAGCAAGTCAAACATGATACGCATGTTGCAGCTCAATCGTTCGATATAAATAGTGATGCTTACATCTGTAATCTTAAAATACTCTGTTTGATAATCGATAATGTAAACGATTTTACATCAATGAAGCATGCTTTTGAGTATGAGTTGCCAACCCCTCGGCGTGATTAAGGCTGTGTATATTTTTTAATTATACCGGTTCTTTTACATATTTCTTAGTATTCACCGACCGGATACTGACTGAGTCGCGATAAGTTCCATGTTTACATTACGATTTGTATCTCCGTTATGGACGACAAGATTTCAATGAGCGCATAGATACTGTTACTTTGTAGTTGGGGAAGCCGACCAGGGGGAATAGAATACCTACCTATCTAACCCTTTCACTGCGCATGATGTACGAGGTGCCGAATCTGAAATTATAATTTGACAATAAAATCCATGCAATTGATATAATTTAATACAGCCGTTAGCATTCGAGTGGTGTTGTGTAATGTATGTTGGAGGGATATGGAGGCATCCGAGGGGTTTAAGGGGATCAGGGGACAGGCGCAGGGTGCGTCTGACATTGAAGAAGTGCCAATATCAGAGGTATAAATAGCGGGGGCCGAGGCTGAGGGCGTTACTTCGCTACGAGAGCAGAATATTTTGTTAGTTCACTCCGCATACTGTCCTAAACAACGGATTACAATGCGGGAAGGCGACTACTGAACGATACCGATCTGTATCTACTTGATAAATTGTAAAGCTGATACGAATTTATGAGTTTTACGTGTCGCTTGACACTATGTAAAACATTAACGTATGAACACTTAACATTTAAACGAGCCGTAAGCTTAATAATTGTGTTTGTTTCACACGGAACCAGCTTGGTTTACCTCGGACAATGATACCTAGTCATTTTGCTTATACAAAAGGTTTTGTCAGAGTTCTGAAAGACGTCGTCACATTGTAAATAAGTTTGTTAACTGATTAACTGTGGGCAGTGACCCGTAAAGTTTAACCCATTGGAATGATTCAATAACTTCCAGTTTACAATAAGTGAAGCAGGTTTCAGTAAACATTATTTGTTGGTTCGAAAGCTGGTCACATGAATCTAATTCCAAGGTAGTATTAGCCCGAAAAAGTCATAATAAAACCCATAAATTCTCCCCTAAAAATTGGTCACCCTCGAAGTAGACAAAAATGACCAGAATAAATTGGAATGGTAGTGGCAGCCGATAAAATATTCAGTTTATGGGGTGTCATATTTACATTCGGGAAGACATCGACGTGGGAATACAGATCAGTACTTACATTGGTGTATGTAGTGAGCACAATATGTTCCTATTGTTCTTCTTATATCTTTATTTGAGTGATATAAATCTAAGAATACGAAGTATAAGACTAAATGCGTAAGGGGATAAAAAGGACTACCCCGCATTACTTACGCGCTGGTTGAATTTTTCCAAGTGAAAGTTACTTGATACACATTTACCTTTTTCATTCATTACTTACGGAAGTAATAGGGGCTTGCCTACATTGATCCTGTTAATCCAATCACGGTAGCACTCCAATTAAACAAAGCCCTCTTGCTGGTGCTAATCGATTGCCAATAAATTGGTATTCGAGCGAACTGAACGCGTAATTTCTTGCACCCTGCGGTTGTGTTATGTGATGTAGCCTTAGGGTGCAAACGCATGTAAATCTATGGATTATGTGAGTGGTTCGACTGCGAAGAAACCGATAACATAAAATGATGAAGCTACTTATATTAAAGGTACACATAAGAAAAATCGGTGTTCGTTTAAAATGTTACTCGTTCGTTCTTGTAATTTAGAGAACATTTCTTTATTATTCATGACTGCTTCTACTACAAATGAGCATTATAATATATAATATGCAAGGTACTCCCAAAAATAAAACGTATAATTTTATGTTACATACTCCCGTTAAAGCCCCATGCGAACGCGTGTAATCTCCAGACATATTTATTCGAAAAACGCGCGAGTACACCCCTAAATGGTGGCTCAAGATTAGTCGGAGCCATTCCGACACGTTACGTGAATAGCGATGCTACCAAATAAAATGTTTAGGGTCATTTTGGCCGACAACGAGCGCGCCTAGCTCACCCAAATGCCAATAGGTCTATTTTACCTCCACGCCTCGAGGGGAGCTATACGGCCATCATAAATTGTCCGCCGCAAATTTGCAATCCTATCTTTTTGGCCCGGTGAGGGAGGTCCGACATTAACATAACTGTATGTCGGGCAATTCCACGTGTAGCTTTATGAACATAACAGCTTACCCAAGCGTGTATGTGTGCTTGAAATTCAGCGCTAAGGGCCTTATATCACGACCCCGTAATGTAAGTGAAGGTACGCCTTAAATAACTCGCCAAATTTGAATTTCTCTATTATTTTTGCATATTTTGGGCTTATAATAAATAGAAGAGATAAGCCAAGAAATCTTGTACAGTTTTTCTTCGAACGAGTTGTGTAAAATATTCGCAAGGCAATATACAACCAAGAAGATGTTAGAACACATTTCCATTCATATTAATGTCTTGATTTAGAACCCAAAAATTTTCCATAGAAGAATTTTAATGAAACTTCATGAATCTGGATTAATTTTTAATTATAATTGCGGCATTGCAAATGGCGGATGGCGACGCCAGAACGCGTGAGAGGCGCGATTTAATCACGCGCCTTACAGCAAGGGTGGGGACTAGGGGGAAATATTAAGCGCGTTCTTGAGTTATTAAAGCCCCTTAATTGCGCATAGATATTTTCTGGTTCATTAAATACTTAAGATTTATAACGAGATCCTTGAATGAACGAGATAAGTAGCGTGACGGGAATGAGGTATCTTATAGGGTGATTAATATCAACGTTGGAGTTCCTTCTGTATTATCTTCGCTTTCCATCGAAACGAATATAAAACGGAAAAAAAAAACCAGACTGTATCTTGATTTATTTATTCACTAAAAGAGCGCATTTATTTGTGACTGTGTCGTCTCATATCCGGCGTCTATCAAAAGTATATGACACAAAATTATTTTATACGACAAACGGAATTCCTATAAACACTTAAATTATTAGCTATTATAATTAACTGGGTAAACGCTGTGACTGTTTAACACTGTAATACAAACACGAAACTGGCCCTTTTAAGCGGCAACACGCGCGGAACGTGGCCATATCATAGTTTACAAGCACATAAGGGAGGCTCCGTCGTTGGGCGCTTAAGGGCGCATTACACCCTTGGAATAGCGACTCCGTAATTAAAACGCTTTAAACTGACAATTACGAAGTACCTATGAAAATAACACGCCGGCCTCCTATGAGCATTTCAACGACTTAGATGCCGAAGAAATTGCTATGAAAATTCATAGCGCTGAAACCGCAATTTTAATAAAAACTCATAACTATTTCACTGCTCGTTCGTGAGTGTTAATTATTGTTCATTAGTTTACAAAGTCAAACTGAAATGACTTTTATGTGAAATACTATTATTTATTCTAGACACATGTATGAACTTTAAATTGGAATTGCTTAAATAATTTCGACTTTCTGATTCGGAGATAGAGTTGTAAATATATCTTCTGACTTTTATACGAGGTATTCTGAACTTTACTAGATTTTAGAGATTGCAGAATATTGTTTATAGCAAGCTTAATTTACAGTTTGACATTTGCGTAGATAACGTTTAGAAGTTTTCGAGTAATTTCTCCCTAAATACGTTTGTATGTGGGTATATTCTATATAAATTGAATACCAGACAGGACGTTTATCCTAAATTTAAAATGGTAGATATCTAAGATTAAAGATTAAGGTCCACGCATCCCTGCCCGCATTAAATTTCAATTAAAACAATTTATGCACCCAACGCTCTGAGACCCGACGTTGAAAATTGTATTGCCATAAATTATACAGTTGAATTAATAAGTGTACAATAGAGGAGCTAACGAGCTCAGTCGGCGTCGACCGCCTGGGTGCATACGAGCAAATTAAATTTGCATGTTTGCAACCCCATAACACCCCTTTGCTCCGCCCCGTCCGTCCGTACGGGAGTTATTAGCAGCCGCCGCCATTTTTGGACAGTTTGACCGTAGGGTGAACCACTAGGGGATCATGTGGTTGGCAAGCAATTTGTTTTCGGATTTAGTTTTGTAATTGGAAGTGTTTCACACTCGTGCTTATTTATAATGCCTGTCTAGCTACCATTAAAAGAGCTGTGAAAACGTTTCCACTGCTTCTTCTAATCTGAGATCTTCACTAAATCGATACGAGATGAAAAGTCTAATAAACTGTATACCTACTCAAGATATTACCAGGTAGAATAAATGCTTATTCTCTTTGCAGAAAAGAGCTATTAAATAGTCGTATTCCGCAACACTATCTGGTGAAACAACAATTTTTCCAAAGATAAAAGCAGTCATTTTTGTGCGAAAGCTCTCTGCCTAGACATTCAGTACATTAGGGGGTCTATTCTAAAAAACATTTTCGCTTCTCGCTAGGGGTGGGCGGGGTGAAATTATAAAATATAACAACATCGCGCCCTTTGTTTTTTAAAGGTATCGTACCTATGTGATGGGGCGCGAGCATCCATACCGTATTCAAATTTGGGAGCTCGGCAGGGGTAAACTAATTCGTTTTAAATTACGTTACGATATTGCGTTCGGAGTTAAAATATAGCTGATATAAACAAGCAGGAGAGGGTACGAATAAAATATTAGAAGGCACTCAGGCTCGCTTCGTAATTAGATTACCTATTAGATACGCACTGTAATATCGCTATTTATGACAGAGTATATAAATCTTAAATTAACTCATGCTTGAGCCATAGATATTTTTATTTCGACTGATGTCGATATTAATGCACACTAAGTACGTAACTATGTTTTAAACATAAAGTCTGTAGGTACATAATAATATCTGCGTACTTAGAAGGCAATTAATAAATAAATATTTATTAAATGAACACTATGCACGAATGATTATTCAAGTTGGACGGATTCTTATCGTAGACGGATTATATACAAAGCAACCGCCTTAGGTACGTAGTGTAAATAGTACCCACGTACTTACAATGTCTATAGATAAATGAGTTGCTTTTTCAACTTCGTTATCAATGTTCTTTCAAATGTTCGTGTCATAATTTTTAACCTCGAATATTACCTACAAGCATAACGATTTTCGAAACGGACTCATTCTAAAATTTGGACTCAAAAATCCACCCACCGACATAATTTATAACTGCGAGAGTGTAGCCCTGTTATCGCAAAATGTTCGCACTGATATTTATTAGACAGGTGCATATTTTATTAGCTTTCGAATATAAAACATCACGTAAAAACTATCACTCTTCCGCTCACTGAACGAGTGCGAAACACAAATCTTATTCGCAATAAACGAAACGAAACGAAACGCGAACGTTAATAAAGATATAATAATAAATATTCCAAGGAAAACCTTTCGGGATTTGAATTAAACTAAGGGTAGGAAAATTGCGAAAGTCCCCAAGGAGGCCGGCGAGTGACAGCTGCGAGCCTAATGTCCTTTCTATTTATCTGAGATCGGGGAAAAGCTGTATAGATATATACTACGTCATAACAGTAAAATATATGACAATCCCGATACGACACCCGCGGCATCGTCGCTTACCCAATACGACAGATGTGTCGATATGAAATAAACACGATTAATAACATAATTGACGCCCTTCTGCGTGGCAACAGACATCCGCCTCTTAGAAATCGTGCCAATTTCAACGAAGTAGTTATACTAAATATTCATGAAAACACATCCGGTGTATATGATTTAATGTCAATAAAAACTATTCAGCAAACAAAACGAATTAATACGACGTGATCGCCTATTCGCACTGATATTGCTTAAGCCGCGATGACAATCTCTGTTTTATGGTATAGACCTCGTAAATGTCTATTAATATGAATGGGCTCCAATTACTTTTACGATTCGCGTTTTGTCGAGAGACGTTCTAAAAAAGTTTACGATCTTCCGCGCCCCTGGTCTGTTTGACTTTATGTCTAGCCCGAGGGTGTGAGGCCATTCAGGATCGATCAAAGCGTGGACAATTGGCCCGGCGGCAGATGGCGCACGGATAGCCACTGTCACCTGGCCAACAGTGCCTTGACACCGAAAATTGAACCTATAAAGAGGTCTGTTAATCGGCTCCTAGAGTTGGAAACCTCTCACTCAGTGTGAGTTTTAGCATAGACATTAACATAGCCAAAACTTCAAAGAATCTTCGGCTATTTTGAAACTCCTAATACATACTTACCTAAGAAATGAATGAGCGGATATCAGATGATATTCAGAGCATATGAATGGTCCATTTGTGAATGTTTCTCAAACGCGACGATGAAGCAATTACGATGCAACATGCGCCCTGTGAAGTGGCGAACGATTTTATTACAATTTAAATTTCATGTTTATTTACTTTTCTGAATTATTTTATATGCTGCGTAATTTGCTCTTAATGTTTGACTTCTTTCTTCACTGAAGCCCTTTGGAAACAAAACCGTATATGTACGAATGCACTTCAGGTACAAAACGTATTGCAAATATTGTACCAACTTATGAGTCATAACGCTTGATTTATCCACGATACTAGACACGGATATTAGCTTTCGAACGCATAAAACAAACTAAACCGGCATTGGAACATCTGAAATGAACAATAATTCCCATTCAGTGAATCAGAATGCGTTGAAGTGAATGACTTTGGGCCAATAACATAGTGCCAACTTCCTCTAGTGTGCCAGCGTGCCGGTCCGGGGCGTCTATCACATCATATGACCCGCTGAATGCGTCTTATTACACTTTTATCGGTCGTATCAGTCATAAAATGCTAATGAACGAGCGTTTCGGACCAAACATCCGAGCGAGAGATTCAAATGACGGTATAAAACGTAACCCGAAGTCGACACTTCGTTGGAAACGTAATCGTAATCGGTCTATGCGCTTTCAAAACAACGCGTAACACGAGCGTCTGTATGGCCGCACAGATACCACACGATGTTTTTAAAAGCTCTTTTATTGTGCGACCGATATACCTAATACAATAATGTACGCTCGGACGGGCGTGTGCTCTTGTATTCTGTGCTCAATTACGTGAGACTTAAAAACGATGTTCGCTCGGAAAAATGTCGCTCTGTACAAGCGGAGGCTACATGGAACATCACTGTGATTCATAACTTCTTTGGGATTTTACAACGTACAATGGCATTTAAGTGCTAATAATTCTTAATATATGCGACGATAATATTTTTAATTACAATAAACCACTGTTATATAAACTGTAATTGGTTATAACACATTAGTTTATGATCTTCATTTTTGTTTTTCCTTATTGCTCCCGTATAAGAATCTATTCATTATGTTTTTATGATAATAAAATCTCATTTCTTTTAAATTGCTTTTGCTCTTTGAACATTTGTGATATTTATTGGTTTTATTTCAACACAAGTCTAGATCTGGTTTAGAAAAACATTTGCTTATAAAGTTATTAATCATATTTTTTTTATTCTTGAACAATATATTAGATATGTGAATTAAGATAATCGCGTTATCAAATATAAGTCTTATTCTATTAAAAAGAGGAAAAAATGAACTCTAATGGGAAGTGATGACTGTTTTATTTGGTGCAATCACATAAAATTGTGATATTATGAAACGAAATAGTTTCGTATTTTATAAATCAATTACTTTCAACTCTCGCGCATTTCACCGCCGATAGCGTCACAAAAATATCCAGTCGAGTCAACTGAACAATATTGAGTTACGTTCGAGTTGTGCGTGACACATAATACGAGGCATTACAGTTCTTTTTTGTGACGCCCCTGGCACGTTATCTGTGACTGATGGAGTAATTTTCAAAAATAAAACGGCCGTCTCCTCTTGCTATGAGAATATACGACCACTTCACATTAATATATTATCAAAATAACGCTTTCTGAGCTGCGAGTGTGTTCACGGGCAAGTGGCTTATCTACAAATATGAATACTCACAAATAATATCTCATAGGAAATGAAGTACGTACTTAGCAAAGTAATTTGGAGTTTCAAACATCCTGTTATAGTGTTAACACGTGGGCTCCTAATATAAATAATGACGACGAAAAAATTAAAGCAGTGTTAGTCAATTGTTTCCGGGATTTATATTTCAAACATTCCGGGCTTGAGATTAAATAAAACAATTATTCTTTTATACAGATGAACTGTTCGCTGGTAGGTATAGAAACAGATACGGTTGCCTGACTCAGTAGTGGAAGAATGCAAAAAGTTCTTAATTAAAACATCAGAGGCAAAGCGAATTTAATCCCTTCACTGCGGTGGGCGGTAGACTGCACCTATTTTATTTGTGTCGCTAACGTATATTTCAGACGTAGCTTTAAAAGGGGAAATCCTTGCTGAAAATTCCCTTTCATTTTTTTCAAAGCTCCAAAATGGTCTTTATATGTTTGGAAGTAGGGGCTGAAATTGTTTGTGCATAGGTTGCAGTTTTGACTTTTGTCAGGTGAGCACGAGTTCTGTGCAGACTTTGTATAATTACGTTCTGTGGGATTTGGCGTTTGGAAGCAATGTAATTATAACTTGCACACACATGCACCAACAACGCAGTGTTTTTTGTCTACGGCGAGGCTTCGTTGGGGCAATTAATGAGTTACTTGAGTTATGTAGACTTATTTTTGTGAAACAATGTTGTACTGTAATTACGTAGCGTAATTATACAGGATAATTATTCGTCAGTGTTTTCAGGGACTAATAGAAAATGTTTTTGAAAGTTACTTCGAATGATTAAGTCGAACGGAAAAACCTTTTTGCTATTTTTAATTGAACAACTTGATTTTTTTTGGAGAATAATAATAATAATACTGAAATTCTTCTAACAATAATAAATGTTATCTAGTCATAGTAATAATTTGTAATCTCCAACTTAGGTGATAATTAATACATAATGGGCAATTCTCGGAGCTATATATTAGGCAGAACTTATGTGCCTATTCAAAACCCGCGTAGGCAATAATTTTGCATATAAATTGGTAATTTTGTTAGCAAAAACTAAGTTAAAATAATAATAAGAATTATCTAATGTTTATCTTCATTTTTAACCGATTTCAAAAAGGAGGCGGTTCTAATTCGGAGGCGGCTATTTTTTGATCTTCGAAGTTCTATACGAAGACTCATGAAGAAACCGTTGACCTTTATTATTAATAAACTTGTTCAATAAGTTTTACTTATCAATAAACATCGTGTAAAATATTCTATAAAAAATTGTAAGGTGGGTAGATCTCGATTAATTTAAATTACAATCTAGAGAATGTGACATACAAATCTGCGTCAAAATGGCTGGACCAAGAGATAAATTTAGAAATTAGTGCAATACCAAGTTACTGTAGGTACATATAAAAAAATACACACAATTCTGTTGAGTTACTAACGAGGAATTACAACGCAAAATTTCTTATAGTAATTATTGGCTTATCAAAAAATTATGGTAAAAACATTGTTGAGGTACCGATAAGGCATTACATATTGAAGACTTATAATGTTTACAAATTACTGCTTTATACATGTGTATCCATTCTGATATCATAATAACTGGCCACTTCTATCGTGATTGTTTTCCGTGTTTAGCGAGGTGTAAATTGATATTAAGTACAAAACTGTATCAAATAATTGTAACAACTCACTTAGTCCAGCCATCCTGACGTATACATGTTTGTAATCTTCATTAACGATGTGTTTGTATATTTAAAAAATTTACTATCTACCTACGTACTTATATAAAAAGAATTATCTTGAAACATATTGTGAATTGACATCAGACGTTACTGAATTATTATTAGTCATCAAAACGTTATGGAACTGATTTATATCAACATGGACAGGTGCATACTGTTTTGGTTGGTACCTACATAATAAAAGAACTATAATAAAAACACTGAAATTAATGAGTCACCAAAAACTCGGGAAAAAAATATGCAAAATCGTGCGCATGAGTGTTTAGCAGAAGCGTTTCCTTCATTGGCCATTCCGCAAACGTTGTGAGTGACTTCTTTAAGAACAAACCCGTTTGCCGTCACTACTGAGAACGCACTTTACTACCCATGACAATGATCTATGCCTCCGAGA
This sequence comes from Craniophora ligustri, assembly GCA_905163465.1. NCBI lineage: Eukaryota > Metazoa > Arthropoda > Insecta > Lepidoptera > Noctuidae > Craniophora > Craniophora ligustri. The sequence goes on along the minus strand of LR990965.1, from coordinate 5,963,001 downwards.
TAACTTTCGGTTAAAATTGTGCGCTTGCGACTCCCTCTGCGCTAAAATAGGAAGCTTTTATCTGTGTAATACACATTGTGTGTAGATATGCATGTCAGGATTTTATCACAAATTACGTTCACTATTTTGACCTGACTGAATAATACCTAGAATTCAATTAGGTCACTAGTGGAACAACTTCTTTATTTCAAATTTCACTTTTATTTAATGAAATCGTATGTCTTTGATGTTCCTTTCCGGTCAGCAACATTTTTAAATATTAGTAGTTTTTACTACCGTCTATCGAGATAGTTTAGTTCCCGATGTTCTATTTATACAAAACATGTTGCTATCGTTTTAATCCCCATAGCTCTTCGTTTACAAAATTATGAGTTTGTGAATCATATATTTTCATTTCTGTTGACTTATACAATAAATTGATACGTAAGCAGCTGTTCACCCTTTAATCCTCGAGTGAACGTTAAGGTATTATTCCCACAGACAGTTTACTTAAGGGAAAATTATTATCATTATTATATATCAGGAATTACGTAAATACTTAAGCGTTCATGTTATATTTTCCTTTTTGTTAAAAGCAGATGACCACGACATACTTACATATCTATTTGCAACGGAGTTGGCACACTGGGTTTAGTACTTTTTTTACTTTTAAAACGTTTTTATGCTAGTATTTTATCCTATATAGTCAGAACGTTATTTTTGACATAACTTATATTCCGAATTAATAGGACTTTTGAAGACACTTTATAATCAGAATAGGTACCTATGTATGTACATAGGTACCTATTCAGATTCAGGTACCTATTTAGATTTTCTATTTAAGATGTCTTAACTCAGTATATTAAAGTTGTCTTTAAAATCTAGTATTTATTTCTACCAAAAAGAGTGGTCTTTTACAACATATTAACCATGAAATGCAACGTCTAAAATGGTCTTCACCGGAAAAATAGTTTTCTTCATTCCAGTTAACCTAAAAAACTGTAGATATTACGGAAGCTTGTGAGATAAATGTGTTTTTTATTTCTAAATGATTATGATTGAATAGGTATCATAACTAGGAACTGGATTTGATAAATGTTATGGTATAGAGATTGGTTACTCCAATTGATTTTATTACGAAAATATATCTAAACCCCAATGGGCGATAAAGATAAATGCGGTATCTCTTAAGTAATTCTATAGATCTAATATTTTAGTATCAGTCTTATTTATAATAGGTACTAAACCTACAAATTTATTAATTTTCCGATCGGTCGAGAATCTATCTATCGATAGCTTCACAGTACTGCGAGTTTTACTTAGCATTTCATAATAAATATCATTTGAGTTTCACAACCTTAATTATTTTACTTTGGGCTAGCATACAAGGTATCTAGGTATTCTAAATCTTGTTTGTTAATTACTCATCGTAATAACTCGAAACACCGGTTAACTTTCAAAATAGGCACCTATACCTACCTATATACTGGTGCAGGCTTTGTAATCGAACTCAAAACCTGTGAGTCCTGTGACTCAGTCTATTGCCATTTCACTAGTCTATTAGGTAGGTACTGCTAATTTAATTTAATTTATTCTGATATTGTAAAAGATAGTATAAGCTACGAACAATAAGGCACAGCTTGAACAAAATAAGTGCCATGTTATAATTTGCCTGATCTAAGCCAGAGACCACACGGCGAGTTCCACTTGTTCCTACTTAGCAACTATGAATACAAATACATTATAATATAAGCTATTAGACCTTCATCCTCGTCCCCTACAACCCACGTATTGAATACAAACAGCTGATAGATGAACCGTTTCCTTTAACTCCGAGCTCACCCGCTTAGATATTAATCTACCTACTACTATGTATAAGTGACTCAATAATGGAAACATTCAGAGTAATTAAATCGAACATTATATGTCATTTGCGATACCGTTTGACCTGTTTATCTCGTATAAAGTCATCCATTTCAATATTAGCTGTCATAATGTTCACAATGTACGATCGGGCATAATAAATAGCATTTTATAGTTATTAAGTTGGTACTAGCAATCTGCAATACTCGCTTGTACGGTACCCACCAGGTATAATTGAGCCATTGACAATTGTTATTGGACTTTTTATTGATTAATTATTAACGTACGTGATGTTTTATTGGCATTTAATTACTTAGTTGCCTTCGACTGCGCCTGCGCATAATTAGACTTTATAATCAGTCCGGTCTGCCTTATAAGTGTTTAATATAAGCAAACTTGTGTGTATAGCGGAAAATGCTACAAAAAATAATTTAAACGTTGGTATACGACAACACACACTATGTTGTTACTGTTTGTTTACCAACGAATCACGGTTAATATAATCGACTAATAAATATAATAGGTATATACTATGTAGGCAATAGGTATGTATGTAGTAGTAAAAGAATATATTTTGAAACACACAAAAAAGGGAAAATCTTGTGGGATTGGGAATAACTAAGACAACTATTGTAGTGTAGTTTTAGCCCTCTTTGTCGTCTCTTAATAAAAAAAAACATTAATGTAAAAGTTAGTCTACAAAAAAGAAAAATAGTAATAATATTTTTTTTATCCATTCGTCACAAAAAAAACAACGACGAGCTTAATTTTGTTATATACCTTAAATTATTGCAAATACATACGGTGTATAGTTTTATAGCATATTGACATACAAAATACAAAGCTAATTGTGACTGTAATCCTAATGTTTATGCAGTAAAATAGTGTAAGCAGGGAACGAAGTCATAATAAAACATAATAGAATGGAATTATCAATTGCTAGTAAGCTTCTAATTATGGCATAGGTATACACAGTTCAGCTAGTTATAAACATATAATTTGTAATGTAATGTATTTCAAATATTTAACGTTCACGTGATGAATTAGTGTCATATTCTGTTACAAAATTTACATATTTGCACTCGGCCGTTATTTAATTTTAATAGTAAATATTAAATTTATACATTCGTAGCATAACCTCCGCGAAATTTCCGATCGATCAAATATATTTATGACTTTCTGAATAATTTTGCTTGTCTAGGATTTAAAAACATATCTAACTAAATCTGCTAGTATTACAAAAACATTGAAGGCTTATTTTCATCGGCAGATAGTAAAATTCAACTGCAAAAATATAAAAATGTGTAGTATACCTACCTATAATATAATATGGTTTTGAGTTTAATTTACATAAATGGACAAATTATATCTTAGTCATTACCATCCACACTTATTGTGCGAACTACGGATGTTTTTTCTATGCTTTTATACTTCGAAACTTTCAACTTGGGCATCGTTAAAGCTACTTGCTAAGCTTTAAAATGGCTCTTAACATTGCTGTAATAAAATACAAAATTAAATAAGTATCCCAAATTACTTTCGCTTATGTAACACACCTTGGCAAAGAGCATTGAATCGGAAGCTCTTATAGAATTACTCAAGAACTACCCAATACATCTCTCGTGAATTCTGAAGACACGTAGAGAACTACGAATAATATATAGGGTGGGATATCTCCTGCCATTGCTATCGATTGCACTTGTAAGAAAAACGTGAATGAAAATTTCGTGAAACAATTTGTTTTTGGTGCCCTATTAGTTTTTCCTCAAATCCTTAGCTTTGTAGCACTTGTATTTTATACTGTTTGTTTTTTGTTGTTTGGTCCGATACTCAGAAATAAGTCATTAAATGAATAAAAACAAATAAGTAGTAAAAAAGTTTAAGGAAAAAAGGTTTTAAATGTCAGAATTGCAGCATCACATTTTGTGATAAAAAATCTCAACCTGTGTTACTCTTAACATATTATTTTGTGGTTCTAAGTAAATAAAACAACTATTTTTATAGTGGTCACTAAATAATAGTGATTATGTGTGTGAAAATAGGTCAGTGTAAGTATATTTTTTTAACATATAAACTTAGAAAAATATATATATCTTCTATATTGTGATTATTTTCCCGGTAATAGATTTCGCATAAATACAACCGTTGCCTGATTTGATTAGAAACTGATTTCGTAGCAACATACCTTATTCAATAAATTTCTTGCAAAGTCTAGATGCGGTCAATAAAAAGATGAATCAATAAATACCATTCATGTTTAGTCGAATAGTCCGTAAATCGATCCATTACTATTGCCTTCAATTAGATAACTGCAGAGCATATCTACAAATCACTTACACACATTACTTCGAGCATATTTGACAAACAGTCATGATCGCGCGGAGGTCTTAAGTGGAGAGAGCAAGGGGCATCGACCTGCCTGACTTAAATCAGGTTGTCTGCGGTTGTTAGTTCGTTTGTGCGTTTGCAAGACGCAGCTGCACTTAGCTCATGCATACAATATAATAGTGTGAATGCACTGACCGTGTATGGAGTTGAGACGAAAAAGGATTATGTAGAGTTCCTTTCACGGTCAAAGTAGTTAAGAGGTTTTAGTGAGCGCTGATCTAATTCCGGCAGTACTTAAATTCAAGAGAATAAAGTCTTTAAAGCTCGTGTGTAATGCAATTATCACGTTCTAAAACAATGCAATAGTCGTAAAATATAATCTATGAGAATATAGAAAACAATGCCTTATACCTTTCAGAGATCACAAACGCTATTCTGATCTCTGTCCAACAGTAATACAGTCGATTATACCTTACGTTTCTTGCCAAAAAAGTGCTTCGTGCTAAGCTATGTATAAAATTACGCTCATGTCGTTTCCAACCCTTGCTTATATTTTGTGATGGCGCTCAAGGGACAAGTCAATACATAAGAAACCGGTCATGTGCGAATCGGGATTACGTAAGGTCCCATGTGTTGTAAATATTTTTGAGATCATCGTTTACTATAGAGTGAAAAGAGATGTTATCGAGACGTAGACGCTACCTCGATAAAGTACCTATACTCATTTACGATTGAAAGTAATAGTTCTAACATAAAGATCGAAAATTGTGTGCTGGATTTTATATCAGCATATTCATATCTACTTTCATTGTTTTGAAACCATTTTAAATAACCTCAGTGGCGTATTTGGGTTAAGGTATCCTTTTGTACCTACTGTATATCATTAACTCATTCCTTAAATCATTTCTGGGCATTAATCCTGTCTTATGGAGTCAATTCTACGAATGTAAGTAGGTAATTAGATAATATATAAAATAGTAAACAAAAAATACTTCTTCGTATTTTTAAAAACCCATGGACAGTAAAGTTTATGAATATCTGTTTGTGTAAATATTTTTAGCTTAGGACAATATAATTAACAACAAACAAATTGTAAGATATGAGTTGGTACCTATAGGAATAAAATTACCAATAAGTGCCAACCATTTATGATAATATGATCAGACGCGCGTAGACATTGGCAGACACTATCCTGTCTCTACAAGAATGTCTTAACACGGCCTACAGCGTCAGTTCCTAGTACAAAATAAATTATTCATCATGTAACACAGACACGCATGCAAAATGCATCCATAGAACTTGGTGATAAAGTGTCACGTTATTTTTATAATTTCTTAATGACGTACACATATAATAAGATACTAATTTCATTGTATAGGCATGACGATTTAATCAGCACTAAGATTGTTAGATTAACATATATAATTAAACACTAATTACGTATTCATTTCGTTTCTACGCTATCATTTAAAACTGTTGAGCAATGCCACGATATCAAACGTAATTTTTGATAACCCTTATTAATACTGGGTTTTAACACGTCAGCGAAAAATAAGGAAATTATACGCGCCAGGTGTATAAAAGACTGAGTTTCATAATCATATCAAACATTGAAACCTGGTGTGTATATCTCTAAATGTGGCAATAAACATTACCTTACTTGAACATTTAATAATTTTAAATTCTACAGAGTATTTTTTTTTTTATTTTGTACTAAACAATTGTATTGCCTTTAAAATTCATTAACCCACATACACAATGGCTTAACTAGCAAATGGGTGAAGCCAATGGGTAAGACATACCTGAAATGAAGTCATTTACTGTAATACAATCCTCTAAGACAGGTCATAAATAAAATCTACTACAAACATATGACGTAATTTCTATTTTAATTTTAGACGTATGAGTAAACTGCTCTTCACTGAGAAGTCATTGTTGACGAGTTGTTGTTTAAGTAACGTATTTTTTTATTCCAACTCATTTCCATATATCAGTGGAGAGAATTCCAATGTTTTCTTAGCGTGGCCTAGTGCTGATCAACCTTTTTAGATAAGTGTCATTCCGCAGTGTTACGAAAACGAAAGCTATAAGATGGGATCGATATTTTCAAACGCTTTGTCCAACTATACAATAAGTGTTAATCTCATACGTTTTCATAGTCTGAATTTAAAATGATCTTCTAGGAGACTATCAGAGAAAATAGGGATTGGTAGCTGAAAATTATCAATGAAGCCTTAAATATATTGCCTATAGGTAATATTATTTAGGAGGTGTTTGCTCCACTAATTGCGCTGCTTTCCAACATTGTTTCATAATAAGGTTAAAAATCGGAGTAGGTAATAGTGTAGTAGGTATAACTTACATACAAAACAGGAGTTTCTGGACATAGAGAATGGGCATTAAAAACGATTCCTCATATAACTAAAGCTGAACAATAGACTTGTTAATTTTATTAAGATTTCCTAACAGCCTATTTCACACAGGATACACAACAAGCTCTCACAATATTTGCCAGTAACGCCCATATTTCACGAGATCAAAGACTACATGATTGCGAACAGAGGGAAAGCGCTACTGCGTCCTATTTGTGTTAGTCTCTGTATTCTTACTTTGTTGCAAATGCATGCATTATCTGCATAATCGACCTTTATAATTATGCTAACCTACCTGTCTGACAACTACCATATTATATGTAATATCTACATGGAATCTACAGTTCACGGTTTAATTAAATTTTACCTGTTGTAAAAATGTTTTCCTCGTATTTTCAATGATGATACATAATAACTACTTCACTGAGTAATTATCGCAAACTAAAAGTGCCCACTGCGTATAGAACGTCAAATCTTTGCCCCTCAAAATACGATACAAAAAACCCCAAAATACACAAAAAGTGCAAGAAATATTATAACAATAGAGATTCATAGGTACCTATATAATGAATTACCGAAGCTCTATGCAACTCTTTAAAGAAAATAATAATTCCAACTCCGGTTCAAATTGACCACTTTGACCGCAACACAGCAACACTGTGGTTCATCACTAGTCGTAATGTTTACACTATGTTGTCAGTGCTTGTGTAGCTATAGGCGGGTCCAGGACATAAAACTCGTTCCAACCACCGCTTTCATGTCAGAGGTGACGACAGATTAATTACCTTGTTTAATTTATACTATTATGATTCTCATTTAAATTTAATATGTTAAGATTAATGAAGTACCTAAGCAATATTTCTTCATGGCATACAGAACAAGAAAAAATATCTATATGTTCTTGCGACATGTATAAGAACCTACCTACCAATCATGCATAACTAATAATGTATCGTAATTATTCAATCATTCGGACATGGTAGTTGAGTGCTTAATGAAATGAATAATTTCTGAGTACTCAACTAATCACTTTTGTAATTAACAATGAATCGCCATATATTTAATATTTTTATTATAGTCTTCAATCAAATATTGAACGAGACTTCCGAGTGTTGCAAGTTTTTGGTAAAGAAAATCTACCTGAATATCGATTCGAAATTTAAACAGAGGCCGTTAACGCTGTGTGGCCATATCACCAGATCAAATCTCCCCTACATACATAACACACCTACATAATGCATGTTTTTTACTACTTAGCCAGTTATTCGGGATGAATAAATGGTGACGTCAACAAGGCGCGCCGCCCCTGGATCAAAGATCGTTTCGCTTGAACACACTACTGTGCGTGCGCGCAACTGCTGTAGGGATGTCGCTAAACAAAAAAAGTTTGGATCCATAATTAATTCTGAAATAGAGAATGGAATTATAATTATATCCTGTTTATATTTTATCCAAAATAACGCCACTATCCTAGATATTGAAGCGATAACAGTAACGAAATACATATTCAATGAAAACTGACATAATAATAAATTAAACTATTTATTATTATATGCTACTTTCACGAGCAGTTCGGTAAGTAATTCAGCAAAGTTGTAGCAGATGCCTAAGTGCATAAGTTTAATATGATTTACCTTCGATACACAAAAATTTCATGGCCTTATTTAGTAGGGTCCTACCTCTAAACCAATTTTACGACTGACCCAATTTTGTCGGTAGCACAACCACAATATCACAAACTGTTCAAGTATAATGTCACTTCAAAGTTTTTACCAAAATTTTATAACAAAGCCGTTTCCAGAGCTTCAGGCTCTATCTTATCCGAGGAAAACTTATGATATTTTGTCAAAGACAAAGTTTGTTGGAGTTGGAAATAGGGAAAATATGTTTGCGAGTCTCCCCTTAGCTGTTTTTGTCTACTTCAGTGTGATACTACCTACTATACAATATGTATTATGTTTCAAACATATATAATGTGCTTGTTTACTTATATTATTATTTTTATCGATTCATATAATAATTATGTAAAGGAGGTAGGTAGGTACCTAACTACCTAACCTACCTAACTTATTTCAAAAGTCATAAAAATTATGAACTTTCTTCTTATATTATACCTACAAATTTTTACATCAAATTAATTATTTAATAGACAAATACTTCATTACGTTCATTTTTGGATAGATAACACGACAAAATTCACTTAAAGGTAAACGAGCTTGAGCTTGAGGTGGACAATTAGTTAAAATTTGAGATATTTTTTATATATAAAATATTTTTTGGGAAAATCAAAGCTGATTTATACCTACTTACTAACAGAAATCGAAAATGGTACCAATATATTTATTTCTGTTTTTATAAAATTGCTATTTATCCAACATGGTGTAATATTTCCTTTGATAGACTTCTCAGGTAGGTGGCATACCAAAGAGCATCTGTTGATACGTACCGAGATAGCGGTCACGATAACAAGTCCACGAGAACTAGTCCACGACTCTGTGACACATGGCACGAATAACATAGCATTCGTAACTACCACATAATTCCTATCAGTTAAAAACATAAGATACCGTCACGTCAGTCATCCCTGTAGGGTAAAGCACTAATGTACATCCACATTTCGCCAGTATGTTTAAGTCCCATGTAATACAGGGCGAGGCTTTTGTCATCAACCGGCCACGAATTTAAAATCCGAGTTGCTTCTGATAATTTCATAGAAAAATCCAATAACATGCTCAACCTAGAATTTTTTGAAATAAAACTACTTTTTTACGGATCTTACCGCGGTATATTGATATTATTTTAAAAATTTGTTTTATTTCAATGTCTAATATTCGCGTTAGTGTAAGAAATCAATATGTTAGCAAGAATTTTTTGTTTAGAAGTCGCATTTTCGACCACTAAGCCAGCGAGGTAGTTGAGGCACAAAACTTAAGAATCAACGATAATATCTATAAGTCGGACGAATTAAAATTCTGGTCACGATATTTAGCGACGCTCTTTCGACGGCTGTATGGATGTGACCACTGTGGGCAGCCCTACGGGTAAGATAATGTCCTACGCGGTACCAAACAACTTTGTGATGACTTAAACGTCGCTTGCAATAAGCGAAAATAGTTCTTTCCGACGTGGTGAGACATGGTGCTTACCTAATATAATCCACTTGCACTTATTAAGTCGTAAATCATTTGGAGCTTTGTTGATAGGCATATGTTTTTTCTCTATAAAGACATTTAGTTCTTACATCTTACAAAGTGTATTATCAAGTGTAGGTATCTATATCATTTGATCAAATAAAAAATACGTTAATTAACTTAGGGTTGTGTCAATATGTGCACACAGATTAAATGTCATTGGGTATTCTAAATTTAAACTGAAAGCGTCAAATTAATTGCTTTTAAACTAACGGAATTTAGTGACCTGTTACAATGAACCTCTTTATTAACTATACCGAAACAAAACCAGTTTAATAAGCGTAATAGAATTTTTGTCTTTTAACTACGATAGTGCGTGCCTTGTAATCATTTCGTTATAGGATCGACGTCTTACACTAATTGTAAGAAAAGCATCAATAATATCGTTACTCGGATACGGTATCGATAATAATAATAGATCCAAGGAAATCGATTGTCACGCGTTGTTATGTTAAATAATTTTATCATGCGATATGAAAACGTTATTTTAATTTGGTCGTTAAACTTTGTGTAAACATTTTTTTACGATAATGTCCATGTAATTGTGCTGTTATATTGTTTTATCATAGTGACAAAACTTCAATAATAATTAAATTGGTTATTTTATTAGTCATGATGTAATCACACCTAAAGGCTTCCTCATAACTATAATTAGATCAAAGGAAGATTTCTCTTTGTATTCAAAACAGTATTCCATATCTAGAACAAAAGAGCTTAAAATGGCAGGAAACAGCACATCACAACACTACAAAACGTCAAACATCGATCCGGTAACAATAGGAGAGAGTCTACATTTGAATTTCGAACACGAACTATTTTAAGATGGCGTCCCGAACGCACACGAGAGTTTACGACGATTCGCGAATTACGAGCCAATAAAGTGCGGTGTCGCCGACACGCCGCTACAGCCCTTAAAGCTTTTAATGTTCGTTTAATTGATATAAGCTATACTTAATAATGCTATCGATTTCTTTTACAGTCGGCTTTATTGTCAGCATTTAATTATATGATCCAGTTTTATATCCAAATAATTTACACATATGCATCACTCAAACGAGCTATAAATAAAATTAATTTCGTCCTACATTAACGCATCAAGCGCCGCCATAAGATAACAAATCTCTCAGGCAATATTTCTCAGCTTCAGTTTAACTGCACGTCTTCCACAAATCTGAGAGACTGACCAAGGCTTACTCGTTCTATAAATAATCCTCTTACTGGACAAAAATTCTGTTATAATTCACAATCAGACCTTTAATATCCCGATCCGACGGGTAGGCATTAATCAAATACATGGAACGGGTTTGTATAAAGGCGGGCAAGTTAAATAAAATAATAAATAAGCAGCATTCCGTGAGATTTATTTCGAAGAAAAAGGCAGGGTAAGAGCCGGGTCATGTCGCAGTATGTTTATTGTCCGCGCCGGTGTCGGCCCACAATGTACGGCTCTAATTAATGCTATACCTCGCTCTCACAGATATATCGTGTCCACGCCAGTGTCTTTTTACTCACGATCCTCTTTTTCTAATCTCTCAATATTAACAGGAACTACCAACAATAAATTAACAGTCAAAAATAAAACATTAAAAAAATATACTTTAATTCAAAAACAACGCTATCAGATCAATGGCAATTACAGAAAAACAATGCAAATGAGGTTGATGTACTGTGTCCTGTTCTAAACGATGTTTGTGATCTGATATCTATGGGGCCATTCAGCGGTTCCCATTTAAAAAGATGAGCTCTTACAGGTAGGTATACTACGGTGATAGTCAAACCTCTCCGCGACAACAATACTGCAGAGAATAATGGAAGCCAGCTGACGGGAGGTGCCCTAACGTCCGTTGTCATGGCGACCATACGAAGGGTGAACCTTCCTAACAGCGTCGCGGATAAAAAGCCATCGCATTCACCCCCCGGTTAACTAATTTTGAACTCTACCCCATAAAGCAGAAGGTTCTTTTGACGTGTGATCGGGCACGATTACGACCTTTCTCTATAATAGCATTATTGGGATGCGTGTATTGTATTTCGGGTTCCATCTTTGCTTTTTAAAATTAGAATGTCTATTGCTGTCTCGCTCTGCCATACGAGCGTTATCTATCCTTGCTCGTCTAACCACACTTGTATAATTATTCCATTGTCTGTTTATGACATTTTAAACAGTTTTTAAGTTTTTGTTGAAATAAGCACGAACCATAAATGTTATAGCGGCAGTAAAAATGCAGTTTCGGTAATTTATAGGACATGTAAACGCGGTATCAGAGTTTCGGCCAAGTCGGTTGATTTATTTACTTACTGCATATTTTTACTTTGTAATGAGCAAAGTGGAAAAGTGGTATGATATTTTATTTTATTTATCAAGGGACATAAATTCACATGGTAAAATTAAAATATTGGGTTACGGAATATCCTCGTAAAATACTGAATATGTAAAAGGCGAACACTTACTTTCATTCAAGCTTCCTACGAATCAATTCAGAATTTACATTTTAATTAAACCAGCCGTTAATTTGATTAAGAAAGTACTGATATTATCTTTAATTAAAATAAAAAACATCAACAAACTAAACTGTAGGCGTTTTTAAAAGGTTCCATTTGCTTTATTACAAACTAACTTTCGACTGCGACTGCGCTCGCATAGTGTGTTGATAAAAGTAAAAGTAAGTAAAGTAGCTTATGCGGAATCTAGGTAATATAGTATCTGAAGGTATGCCAAACTACGTCCACTCATTTATTCTATTAGAAAATCGTTAATGTTAACTAGCACAGTCGCTAAGAAGGAAATAAATGAATAATAATTTAATTCATAATTACTAGGTAGATATTGTTTGAATTAGCGCATTAAACATTTATACATACGTCAATACTGAAAATAACTGCTTAATTAACTTACATTTTTAGAACGCCGTATTTAATTGAACATGCAACAATTTAAAGTGTTTGTACACCAATTAAAATATCCCATTAGCGGTATCGCATCTATATTCTTTAAAGCGATCAGGTAACTAAGGCCGGCCTACACGGCCGAGCATTCCGAGACAGTGTTGGGCCGCTATCAATTTTATACACTGTGGGAAGGCTATTTATCTTACCTTATTTATTGGCTGACTCGAAAACCAGTCTTGGGACCCGACCGTTTTGTGGAACTTGGTATTTACCTGTCTATGTATACTCGACTTTACGACGCATATGTTGGACACGAGAGTTCGCTGTTCGTGAATCATTATGTATTATAATTAAAGTTAAATGTACCGTTAAATCTCAAAAGCGTTACGTATAAAAATTTTACGGCGTTAAAGGGTAAAACTTTCACGATTTCTGAGAAAACGTCTTCTACAGGAACAAGATAAAAGGACACCTTACAAAGCATTAGAAAGTTGCGCAACCCTTCTTTACGCATCCCTGACTTTTTTGTAGCGATTTCTTTTTTAGAAAGGACACTATTGTTCGCGGGCCGTTTGCTTCTAACCCTTTTCGTTACTTTTTGCCTCTTGGCGATATTGTTTTTACGTATTTTTATTGTCAGCATAACCAAACCAGAACTAGTATCCGGCGATAGTCATAAGGGCCTCGCTGCTGGCGCTCTGTGATTAATTCCCATCGAGGTTGGTCTCAGTAGCGGATAACTCTAAAATTAACTTTAGTACGCAATAAAATATTAATGAGCCATTAAAATCTAAAATGGTATAAAAGTGAAATTTAATGGTTTTTCTTGAAGCCTTTTGCGAATCGAAGTTGTTGGAACGTGATATATGATGCTATAAATCGATTTTTAAATGTCCAATTTAACCGTTACATTAATTTATTTCAGATTAACGCTGTGTTTATACCGCAGATCACTAGTTGTAAATAAAATTGAAGTGACTAATGTTTCTTTTTCCTATTTGTTTCCAGGACCGAACGGATGTCCACGAAGGCGAGGCCGACAGACATACACAAGGTTCCAAACACTAGAACTAGAAAAGGAATTCCACTTCAACCACTATCTGACACGTCGACGCAGGATAGAGATTGCACACGCACTCTGCCTCACAGAGAGACAGATCAAAATATGGTTCCAAAATCGACGTATGAAATTAAAGAAAGAGTTGCGAGCTGTGAAAGAGATTAATGAGCAAGCCCGTAGAGACAGAGAGGAGCAAGAGAGAATGAAGCAACAGCAGCAGGAGAAGCAGGCGAAGCTGGAGAACCAGCACCACGGGCATCACGTGACCCACCACCACGACCCGATGAAGATGCCCATCGACAAGGGCTCCAACGACCTACTCAAAGTGCACAAGGTCCCTACGTAAGGTGTCCGCGACGCCGTATAGGAAATCTTGACTGATTCTGTATCATAATAGTGTGAGAGGAAGTGTTACGTCCATACGGACCTGCGGGCGTTAGTCGATTCGTATCCACTAGTTTTATGTTTTCGCGCTGGAGTCGTCCTCGTTGTGGAGGACCGGCCTCCTGTTTATGTAATAATGTTCCTTTAGTGCGAAGGACTTGCCTCGGTGTCGTTCGCTGGGTGGACAGGCTGGTGATGTGCTTTAAGCATTTATTTTGTTGCCATAACCACACCTTGTATTGCAATAATATTTTACTAAAATATACAAAAACGTGTTAGAGTCGCTCTAAGGTTTAAATAGGAGCCCGAGTGAACTTCGGTATTGTTAGTTAAGATTTTAAATCTGTGAATCTCATAGTATTTATTGCTACCACTTACTCTTAATCCATTATGTTATATTTTTTATTAATAGATATTATATTATGTACATTTTGATGTATATTTTATTATTTGTCCGCTGTTAGCGGACTGGTTATGTTTTGATGGTCACATTTTTTTATGATTGTAAAATTTGTTGTATTTTATCAGTTGATTTGAAAAGAGTTACATCTTTATTTTCTTTTTGACCAGATTGTGATTCACTTCAGTAGTTTAAGTACAACAATTGGTTTTGAGTTTTAATCTTGATTTCGATAGTATAATATTATCGACAGATATAAATTAAAATACCTGCATAGTTAATTCCAGAATTAAAAATGTATATTTATAACAAAATACGTATGGAAGTACAATTGCAAATAGGTCTTCGTCATAACAAACGTTGTGTTTGATATTTTTCGTCTTCACTAATTATGAATATTTAAATGTAGACGGTATTTTTTGATATTTCTAGTTAAAATACCATGTCCATGTAATAGCAAACGAACAAGATTATGGTACGGTACTGCAAACGGCGTGTTGTCCATCAATCCCAAGTCATCTGATGTTCAAAATTATATACGTAACGATGATACATATAATAAATTACAATAATGTGACTAAATATAAATTTTACACGTAATATTAAAAGTTGAGTAGATTAAGTGTATTATACATAGGTAAATAGGTTCGACTTTGTATGAAGTATTGCTAAGACTAGGTACCTACAACATAAACCAATGTACGGTGGAATAAACAGTGGTCGCACTTTGTCACGACGGAATGACGACATCATTAAGTTCCTTTATTTCAACGAAAGTTAAAAGACACCGTTTTTCGGGTACGAAACGGTAGCGGAATTATGTTTCCTGCAATTTTACGTAGCCATATGCACATTTGAATTTTCCAGCTCAGTAATTTCATACATAAAATGCCTACCAACGGCGTTACAAAATGGAGCTCGGATGAAAAGAAAAAAACTGTTCACGGTTCCTGTTCGCGAAAATGCGAGTTGTTAAGCATGGCTGGTTTGAAATTATTCCACACCATACTCGCTTTCAATTCCACGTTGTGCCAAAATACATGAATAAAATAATTTATTGACACGTACATTGAAATCTTTGTTCCGCGTCCCGGAACCAGTTTCTCATGTTTCGTTCTTTCAAGTCTATACGTAATAACTGAGCAAAAATTAGAATTTTAAAAACTTAGTCTTGATAGTCACCATTATACGTAAATTAATGTCAGGGTAGACTTAAAAAGATAAATTAATAGATAACTGTATTGAACTTGGAGTCTTCGCTTGATTTTTATAAAGATCACACTCTCAATATCTGTCCACTGTGTTATTCAGTAATAATATAAACTAGGCTCTGTGTAAAGGCTACATAAAGAAAATATGTCGTGATATCATTAGAAAAGATTTAAGTCGTCGATAGATATTATAAAAAAACATGAAAGTCTCATACAATTAAATGATCGAGAGTGCTCTACAACTTTTGGAAATAAAAAAAAACATTTTCACACCTGTCAAAATATTAAGTTTTTCTTAAGAAAAAATAAGATATCCGAAAACTTATATTGTCACAATTTTTTTAGATTTTCCAAATGCAAAAAGAGGTTAGTTATGTGCGGCGAGTTGATTTGTTGTTTTTGATACTTCTTAAAAGATGCAGATACAAAGCTGTTCATTATCAAGAACACTCAAAAACCTTTTCAGGTCTCATGGGTAATTAAGTTACATACCATGTCATTGCGAAATTCATAAAATAATATAAAATTTATTTAATTTCGTGCCACAATTTTGAAACATTGAAACAAAAACAAGTTTACACATTTCATTTATAACTTGTTGTGTCAACATTGACAGTTGTAAAGGTGATAAAAAAATTATATTAAAATAAACTTTTGGCATTCTCTTTACTGAATAACGCTTTTTTTTTTAAAGGAGACTCGTTTGTAAATTATAAAATAACAGACCTGTTCAAAATATCTATTTCTACTTATAAGATAGAATAAATAGCAAAATAGTGACCAGACTTGTACTAAAAATATTTCCTATATTTGATTCAGTTTCGACGACTTGTATACATTGGTTGTTAGTAACTTAAAACAATTTGAATATCATGCACGTGAAGTATTGGATACGTAAGTAGTGATGTGAGATTTTATAATTATTTTCCATTTGAAATTACCCTAGTACGAGTGCAATAACATCAACATATATTATTTCATTAAACCCATAGTCCCCTTAAGATTACGTACATAATAAGGTTGTCGTTAGTTATATAACTTTATCCCATCTTATTTTTAAATATATAAAAAAATCGAGAAAGTAAATCGAACAAAATGTACTTAAGTAACTTCGAGTTAAGTAGGCTTTATAAATTATAAAACGCATAGTTGTTAAAAATATCGTAGACACTTGTAATAAAAGTTAAGCGTAAATCCGATGGTTAGTAATTGAATTAAAAAACGCTTAAAATTATTTAGTATCGTTCGTAGATGGTCATTTGGAAGGCGAATGGAAAAAGCTTCTAAGTAAAGGGACGTACACACTACAAACTGATACGGATGTTGAACTTGAATAATTACACGATGTGTGTATACGACTTAAATTGTTATTTCTGCATTTACGAAGATAATTGTTTTTATTGGTTTTCGATTATTGTTTGGGACTGTGCAAATAGACGACAGGGTCGTAGTCGTATTGTGAGCTGTTAAACCTATCGTTAGATATTCTGCCATGAAAGAAAGGGACAGAGGTATGTATGATGCATAGCGCTGTCTCTGTTGAAGCGATAGATCTAACAATACATAATACGACGCAAGATTTCGAAGTGTCAAGCATCTTCCTTTTCACTATCCATTAAGTTTCGTGTATAACAATAGGTAAATCTTGTAACATAGTAAAGATATTTGTGTGTAGGTATGTACGTCCGATGATTTATGTCAGGTACACCTTTATTGTTTCTGCCTCGTAAAGAACTGTAATCCACAGAGAAACAATGAGCAATTTGCTAAATAGATTATATATGTCCTCCATCCATAATGCTGTCTTGCCATATTGCTAGTGTTTTGTAGACTGTAGGTATTAATATACCTAACCGAACATTATATATTAAATCAATATTAATATTAATTAAAATAACTTTTCATATAACTTTTCATATTAGGTTACCTATCATGTCTTTCTCCAATTTAGGGTTCAAATTTTTACCTTTACCTTCTTCGTTTCGTCGTATCTGTTTTTTATTAATTTTTAATCTTTGTTACGTTGTCCAAGTTATAGTATTTCCATTTTCAATGTTCTGTTTATGAATGATAACAAGACTTCTGTTTATTAGTTATTATATCCTAAAGAAATGATCAATTTTTTATCTTTAATATTAATGTAGCTATGTATCTATGTACCTACCGTATATCTATATTTTTGAATATAGTTATTAAAATCGTCTTAAAAGTTAAGTAATTGTAAATAGTCGTGAAAGTTTTAAGTGGCGCATTATTTTTTGTTTATATTTTTTTTTGTTTTATGTTATGTATTTATGTATTGAGATTTGTCGTATGCCTGTGCAATTTGGCCACGTTAAAGGACACCTTTTAGAATGCAACTTTATGACAAGTTCAAGATTTGTTGGTCTTTTCGACATGGTTGTGAGTCGTACGCGACTGTTACGAAAAGGTCTGATTAATTTGGACTATATGGAAATTGTTCCAATGTCTACTATAACTTGAACTGTCATTGAGTCACTGGTGATCTGAACTAACGTGGTCAAGTGTGAGCTAATGGTACGATTCTATGACTGTGTCGTGTTATATAAGCAAATAGTTGGGTGATTGTATATGAAGCCCGCATTCAATATTGTAATATTAATTTCAAAAATTCAAGAGAATAAAGAGTTAATAAAACTATGGCTTTTTGATTTTTGTTGTTTAGTTACCCTTTCGCTAAGTTATGAATTGTGAAATTAAATTACAAAAATGAAATACGTAAAACTTTTTGAAGTAATTATGATGTAATTCTATGACCGATATTTATAAATAATATAAATCCTTTAAAATATAAAGTCCATTTTTATTTTTAAAACACACCTTATTATCCTTATGTCACTGCAAAAATAATATTTGATAATATTACTTAGGTATATTAAACCTTTATACTTTACCCACAGTAGACTTTCAAAGAAAATCACATCTTTGAATTTAGTATTTAATAACAATTTATAAATAGGTACCTACACCTACTATAAAACATTTCTTAGTATAGTCAATAAAGACCTTGGTATGAAATCTAATCCCTTCCAATATATTTTGCCGGATTAATAAATTGGGTTTGCTAAATACGCTTCAGAAAATATTATTTTAAGTAACAATTGAACGGAACAATTCCTAAATCTATAGCAAAATGTGTATGAGAGAACAATATTTTATGCAATGACCTCAAAAATAACTTATATATATAAATAGGTGATAGATAGATAGGGTATCAAAGTACCGTCTTTTAAATATAATATTTTTATAACAATCTTGCTGCATATGTGATAATAAGATATACCTACCTACTTTAATATTTTTCAAATAGAGTCTAGTTAAAATAATATGTGATTTATTGATAGATAAAGTCATACGATGTTAAAGTAAAACCCATACGCCCATCCGTAAAGTAGGTAAAAGTCGTGTGATCCACCATAGTCGTGTATCAACTGTACGACGTAACTTCAAATTACATCCAGTCTTTACAAAATTCTATTAAAAAAGTACGTTATTTTACACTTACGCGAACATGATATAGACATTGAAATAAAAGTATATTTTACGGATTTTATAGCGATTAATATAATTTTAAGCTTGACGATTTTTCCGATCCATGGTTGATTGCATGGATTAAAATAATATCAATATACCGAAACAAAATAAACCAATAGCAAGAGTCATTTGGAAACGCGAGCTCACAAAAGCATACAAATAATTGAAGGAAAATATTTTTTTGCTAATTTTTTCGTGATATTATACCTATTGGTATTATTTTTCGGATCCTGTACATAATATTTAGCCACATTCCATTAAAACAAACAGTAAATAGAGACGAAAAAAACAGCACCTAAATGCATATAAATTAAAACCCGTCCCTTGAGAAGATGCTTCTGTTAGCTGATTTTGTATGTATAGTCATGCATCGGGTTGTTAAGCTCCCTAAGTTATTGTTAAGAAAGACCATGACTTGATGAATACGTGAAGTGAGTCCACTCAAATTTACCTCAGTTGCTTTTTTTGTGGCACTCAAACATTATTACCATAAAACTCATGTATCGTTATCATAAAAATCGTTATCAGAACGCGTTTTAGGACTCTTACGGACTGTCAATCAGAAAATGTAATTTCTAAAAAAACAATACCTAACGTTTACTTGGGAGAAATTGCTATATTTAGTTCCATTAATATAAAATATGGTTTAATTTCTTTTTATGATTACTTTAACGATTTAATACTTAAAATCACCATAATAAACATACTGCAATGACGACAGCCATCCCTTTTATTTTTAAAAAGTGTCTAAGTAAAGAGTTTCATACCAGATTCTTCTCCAAAAGCTAAGCTAAAATATATTAACTTCTGGTTCCAAGAAGTTCTGGTGCAACTATGTAGAATCTACGCTTCCTAAATGACTGACGAGTCGGTGGCGCAGTGGCTGAGTAATCGGCTTGTGCGTCACGGGTTGCGGGTTCGATCCCCGCACGGAGCAAAAGTAAAAAAGAAAAAAAGATTATTTGAAACAATAATAAAATTTTATCGATCTGATGATAGTACATTAAATCGTCGTAGATGTATTAATACATGGCTTCGTTCTAATAAACGAGGTAAGTTTCAACTTGTTTTCGAAAACATGCCCTGTTAAATTAGTTTCTTGTATTGTCAGTTTGATTTTGAAGTAAAATCACAATACAATATCTTTCTTTACCGATAAAGCAATTGCGATAAGCAATTTAAGAATTGCGCGTTTAAAAGTACGATCTACCGTTATTCATCTACTACTAAAATATTTACTGTAGCTTTCCCGTGGGTTACCTATCTAATGAATGCAAAGGTATCCAAGTGTAATGTTAATTTTGATTTTACGTGGATACTTCTTAGTAATTATTTATTAAAGAAAAAACTGGAAGTGAGTCTTATTCCGCATTTTCGATGAGTAAATTGCAGATTACGCAAGATTTGATTATTACCAAAAAACCCATTGTGTAATGTGTTCAAGTGAATCATAACCGAAGTATTAGGAAAATTTCATAGTTCATAAGAAGAAATAAATTGTTTAGGTAACCGCAAAAATATCTTATTCATAGGAAATCAATAATTTTTATTTATTCATCATTTACTTCTGAGAATAAGTTGAATTAGATGTAAAGTCAAGTAGGTACCTATTCCAAAAACCTTAAAAATGAAACATTTTTTTCGAAATTCAAGCCTTGTTTTAACACAAGTTACACCACTTAAAGCAATATTAATTTCCCACCGTAACTAACAAGCCGACAGTCGGCTAACATACTCTCTGCCTCATATATCAATAAGGAAGCAAAAAACATTACCCCTGATAGTTTAAATGGCCCTAAATACCAATAACGTTTGTCGGATCCCCGCCAAAAACAAACCATGAGTTATGTCCATAATGTATTCTGCCATTCCGCCATTTTCCATTCTCCACAGACACTGGGGCTGTCAAATAAATTTCAGACCTACGGAATTCACAATAGGTGGGACAGAACTATGCTGGACCGAAAATCGCTCAGCACCGTACCCTTATTTTAATACATGAAGTACCAGTCAGCGCAACGAATTGCAAGCGATTTTAGACTTAGTGTACGAAACATTTTTTTTTACTATGCTTTCATCTGATACTTCGCCTTTACAGTTTTTGTTGATAGTTTTTCGAGTGCTATGTCTAGCATTACCTTAATGGCGCTTGATATTATCTGGTAGAGCGATCGTAGCAAATTCTAATGGCAATTAAAGCTCACTAAAATACCAAGTTACTACCAAAACAAATTCATTTGAGCTTTTATGGGAATTTAAATTATGCCTTAGACGCAATAGATCGATCGATAGCAAAAATTTTGTTGAGTGAAGTAATGCTACATTGTAATACAATGTAAGGAGTTATGCTTGTTTGAAGGTAGCTAAAGTATAACAAGGGGAACCAGTTGTAATAAAAGTCGATTGATGAACATGACTTCTTAGTGTTGTATTTGTGAATACTTATTAGTCGAATACTGATTGATTGGTACTTTACGCATGTAATTTACGACAGTATTTATTATTCTTGTACCAATAGATGTGAATATGCATTAGCCAAGGAGCGAGTTAATTTGGCTTCTAAGTAATTAGCATTTAAGTGACTAAACCTCAGCTTTCGCTTTAGTAGAAACCAAACTACAACCAATAGGCTAAGTAAAACGAATAATAAACCATATGTGTAATTAAATTCGTTTTTATTTATACGATTTTAATTCGTATATACCTATAAGATAATGGCTAAAATCCTATCCACCGAGCGACGATTAAATGCCGATGCGTTGGTCTGATGGCATACACTGGCCCAATTTCATGGTCTAACGCTTCCATTCTCTATCAAAATCATCCATTACGTATCTATAATTTCACCTTCTAAATCCTATTGCTATTATCTCAATGTCGAAAACAATATTTAATAAAGTATACCTACTTTGTAAATGGTGCTAACGAGCCGATTAATCAATTGATGCGAATTTCTATTGCAATCGGATATGGTTTCTATAACAACTTTAATTAGTGCTATCGGCAAACTATTACTAATAATTAAACACTGTATAATCGTTCGTAAAATCGAATTAGAATTTATGACGCATCGTAAAATAAAATAGCGTTTTGATTCGAACGTTTATTTTTCATCTGTATACGTAATAGGTGCCGATCTGAATTGAACGTGGCTACTGCGATTCGCTTGCAAACTATTCCGGATGCGATAGAAAACTCCATCCTTTTATTTTATTTCCTTTTCTGTTTTTATTCTATTGAGAAAATTGTTTCGTTTCACTATACGTATTAAGTTTGATAATTCGGTTAAAACCTACAATATATTTGATGGTCTCAAAATTTTCTATGTAGGTATATAGTCTCTGGGAATTAAAAAGAAAGATAAATTGTAATTATATATTTTATATCGTTTTCATCTAATCCTGTCATCATTTCAAAATTGAGAGCTTATTTTCTGTCGTCTTAAGCCATGACTTTGTAACAGTGCTGAATTTATAAGGTAAGTATTAATTATAAGTGACATACAAGTAATTTCTCCAAGTCTGAATGTGTGTGTAATCATTTTGTTTCAGGTAAGGTTTTACAAAATTATTTAAAAAAGCTACTAAGATAACTAAAGAAACTAAAATAACGACAACTATTCCATAAGATTGCAAGAACCATAAAAGAAGACAAATATTTTCATATCAGATATACATACAAATACAAATGAACATAGATAAAAAATACACAACGAATGAGAGTGAGATGTTCCTTCCTTCCTTATATTGTATTACACGAATTCTCAACATTATCTTTAACGTTCCTTATTAGATAATCCACATTCTGTCCGGAACGCCGGCCATTATTTTTATTCTCCGTTAATAACGTTAACCCCGGGCAATTTGGTTAATGAGAAAATTTCCTCCTTTCCTTTGTCTTAATTTCTTTGTGTCTACTTATTTTTATTATTGGAAGTGACAGAATAATTTTACAGACGACTTCCAAAAATTTCCATATTCTCAACCCATTTGCCAGTGCTGGGCACAAGTCTCCTTTCATGTGAGAGAGATTAGGCTATAGTGCAGAACACTAGCATAGTGCAGAATAACGCATTTGCACGTCCCCTGGTGTTGCAGATGTCCATGGGCGGCGGTAATCACTTACCATCAGGTGAGCCTCCTGCTCGTTTGCCCCCTTATTTCCATTAAAAAAAGCATAGTTGCACATTGGCAGATTTCACACACCATCAAGAACTTCATTTAGGCATTGTGGCGGCACGAAACGTAATATGATACCTAACCACTTAGAAAAGGGAATATAACGTTCCTGCCTTAAGCCACACAGTCGTTCGCCTCCCGCTGTAGAGTAAACCCGTATTAAATATTATACCTATAATGTAAACAAATACATCAATATTCGAATAGTTTCACTTATAACTGAATACCCTTTCTGATCTGGACGTAACACTAAGTGCTGTAGTACAATATACACATACAAAATAAATTCCTTCAAATTAACAATTATACCTTAAACTAAGCCTAAAGGCATGGCATGCAGTTTTCCTCACGCAGTTTACCTTGATTATTTGAACCTGTCAAAAAAATTCGCATGTAGGAACCTAACTTCGAATATTCAGTGGTTCATGCCTTGGGATTAAACTGGAGACCTATGATTTCATCGTTCACTGGTCATGCCAATAAGTTATCACAGATTAATCCACCAAAAAAATCCTTTATATTATAGTTGAACAACTTTACCCAGAATTTTTAAAGTAGGTACAAAGAAAGAAGCGTCGTCGTCTCTTGTTGTACTTGAAGCATCGATCGCACTGACGCCTTATTACCTACTCTGTCTCTCCATTGCTATAGGTATCTCTATACGGTACGGAAGGATTCTTTCTAAACAAAAGCTTTTAATAGTTACTTGCGCATCTACTTCTGAAGGTTGCGTTGAGTGCTATTCTAGTGTAAGTCAATTATATGTATAGGTACACTGAATAATCTTGGCGATCGATCATCATTATATTGAAACTTTTTATTCCAGTAGCTACAAAATATATCGAATCAAAATTATTGTAGAGTTAATTCTAACATAATTTTAACTCTACAAGCATACCTCTATTCATAGTAACTAAAAATCTTCCATTCAATCAAAGATTCAATAACTCTACCTACTAAAAGTAAAGCAACTTCAATGTCACTTGCATCTTAGGGTAGGTATTTATTTTTATAAAACCTATATGAAAAACTGTTTAAACGACACCATATTTACGACACCATGGTAAAAATGTTTGAAATCATTACACAAATCAGTTCCAGTAACTTGTAAAACAGCCAGAAGTAACTAAAGGTTTATGTTTTAAATTTCTATTCAAAACGACACAAACCTGACACTAAACTAATGATGTCCTGAAATATGTACTGCACACATAATATGCATACTCTGTTCTCAAGTAGGTACACTTATCTACACAAAACCAAGAACAGGCATTCAGCTTTCACCGCTGTACTTATTTGTACTAAGTTCGGTGATTTTTGCTACAAAACCGTTTATGGAAGACAAATGTTAGCTCACTTGAGTAAAACTGAGATAATTTTAATGACTAAAATAGTTCAATCCTGATGTGTCTGGCATCCGTGCTCAGAGTAACGAGGTTGTTCTTAGCGTGTGGACCTTTTCGATAAGTTTTCTTATACAAAAAAATACCGGTTTTCATATGAAATTCAGTGTTTCGTAGATATCTAATGTGCAAATGTGTGTTGTTTGGAATATTCATCGTGAGTGATCTTATCGTGTAATCAAGTCTTTGTATCAATACTACCTAAGGCATAAAACACTGATAACTAGGTTTTTTATGTATTTCATAGAAGTGTTGCTGTATCAAAACATTTACAAAATTCACACATTCCTTATTTAAAAAAAAAAACAAGATACACTTATACGTAAGTAGCTCGCCTCATATTACTGATTATTATAAATACACTACGGGGTACTTTAATATTGAATATTGATAAATCTTTGTTAGAAAACCATGCGATTTAAACACCGCATCGAAAAATTAAACGCAAACTTCAAAATAGTGCGAGCTCACCAAAGTATTGCGGAAAACGGCGTCGTGCAGTATCGATTGAACCATCGTTTATCGGTCCACATCCCTCCGCAGCCGAACCACCAACTAACTCCTCTATATACGTATTATACTATACTTTTATAAAACACTCACTCGCTTAAACTAGCTTTTGAAAGAATGAATTGAGTGTGCGCTACTAAAGCTATAGTTACAGTATATGTAAGGTTAAAGGACTGTATAAGTCATAAATGGTTACAAACTATCTAAATTTACATTTCCGATTGATAAATGTCAGTAGTGAAAAGAATCATTCCATTTTTATTGAATGATTAAGTACATTATATTACATTACGAATATGATTGCCGACAGTACATTTTTGCGCTCTGCTATCTACTTACCTACGTTATGTTAAGTCTTTCATACGCAAGTATTGCAATATGCAACTTTCACCCCTTAATAAAAAGATATTATATATTATAACTGATATATTGATTTCTTACAATAACGCGACTATTAAACAAGGAAAATTATAAATTACGTATTTTATCGCGGTATATTGTTGATATTATTTTTATTCTGAAGTTTTGAATGACTGTTGTCATTCATGGTAATAGGTAGGTATAGGCGGCAATGCAATCCGCGCAAAAATAATTGTATTTCTATGGTTCTTTCTTTTTTATTTCTAAGTTGTTTACGCTTTTGCATCAAATTCAATTAAATATTTTTCTGCTTAATCTTTCAGGAATACACCGCTATGCGCTATGGTATTTCAAACTACCTAAGAATAAAAGTAAATATTCATCCCTTTCTAATGTCAACTTACAAAATGACACGGGTCTTTTTGAAAACATGTTTTCTTCCATCGTCTTTTGAAATAAAGGGCACCTACAGACTTTTTACAAACTTCCAAAACCAGCCAAGTCCAGGGCAGGCCAAGCACAGTATTCTATTATTATAGTTGATCGTTCATCGAATAATATTCGTTAACTTGTAAATCTCACTTAGTTATGATAGTTTTCCTTCTACTGCTGTGAATTTTATAACTTTAATAGCATGTTTAATATGAATTCCCATTAAAATTACAGCATTCTGATACTTAAAATCTATGTGGATGGACAAGCAGGCTGACGGCCGTGCGTAGCAAAAATATATAAGTTCCTTTTTGACGACGAGATCCTAAAATAGGATGCCTTGATAATACCTAAGCGATATTTGTTTTAAACTCCCATAAGAAGTGAATATAATATTCACAGTATAAAGTCAACATGCACCTATACCTACATAACTACCTACCTACTATAATGGTACATTAAAAACAAAAATGAATTCGTTTGAATTATTATAGACAACGGGTCTAGATCGTGTAGTTTTATTGAAGTATAAATAAATACCTTTTAAAATCGTGAAACATTAAAACATTAAAAATTAATTCCAATCTATTTATTATTGCATGGCATGGCATTGGCATGTTAAATTTATGCTGTGAATATTATATTCACTTTTTATGGGAGTTTAAAAAAAATATCGTTTAGGTATTATCAAGTCGTCCTAAAACATTGTGCTTAAAACATATTTCATGACCTACACGTTTCCTACAATTATAGGTATTCAATCTAGTATGAATATGCATAGACTTTTAGCATTTCTTCAGTTTCTTGATAGATTTAAATACGTATTTTAATGGCTAATAGATTAGCAGACATATTATTTTTACTCATTGGAATAGTATTTAACATTGAAGAACACAAGAATATATTAAAAAACCCAAAAAATAAAGATATCTAGTCATATTTTTTAATACCACAGACGAAATAAACTGCTAATAAACTAATGAGATTAGTTAAAACTGTTAAATATACCTACAAAATTTAATTATCTTAAATAATGGCATTACCATTTGAATTAAGATTAATGACTTTGGGGATTTAAGGATACTAAATAGGTACTAGACACTGAAATAAGAATATTTTTTACGGATGTTCTCGCGGTATATTGATGTTATTTAATTCCGAAGTTTCGGATCCTTTATAGCATTCATGGTCAAAGTAACAATTTTTGGGGATTACCTAATTCTATCTTGCATTTAGACGTCTCCTGAAATTGAAATAAAACTACTTTTTACGGATTCTATCGCGGTATATTGATATTATTTTAACCCAACGTTTCGGATCCTTTACAGCATACATGGTCACAGGCCGACTGAGGTGTTGGTTGTCTTGAAGTTATAATTACTAACAGCTACCTTACATTTTCAATTATTATTGACAATCTGATTTACACAGAACGAGCTCACCGTGTCCTTCGGTCGTGCAGTTTTGTTCTTGGATTTAGATTTAATATTCGCGTAAGTGTAAGAAATCTCCTGAAATGTAAGTCCTGATGCTTAAAAACAGTATTTTTTAATTGCTTGAAATACTATTATATTTTTCATTTAAATCCTGACCAGCATGTGTGTCGCAAACATGGATGTTGTAAAAATCTGAGAATACGGGATTAAATTAATATCGTAAGAAGGACATAGTTTTATTTCAATTTCAATAGGTATAAGTTTAAAAATCGTTATGGCTTCTAGTTGGAAATGCAATCAAAATATCTCTATTATATAATACTGCTGTTTGTTACATATTTCTTTGGCTCTCATATTAAAATGACGGTTTCCGCAATACAATAAAATGTTATCATCAATCAAAGTGAAATGAAGTTAAATAATACGTACCTATAGGAGGTACTTACGTATTATTTATTCGATTATGTTGCAGCTATCATAATTCTGCAATTATATATTATATTACTTAGTTTATTTTAAATCAGTGTTTTAAAACCGACATTTAACATGAAACAAATTCATTGACCTTACTGTTTGATTCACAATAACTAATTATGTTAATATAAGTCAATATTGGCAACGGACTTCTTTGATAATAATACCGGTTCTAAACTGTATCATTTGGAATTATTTAAATAAAGAAAAATAATACATACGTATACTCCTTTCTATCAGCAATACACAGAAAATACAGTCAAGTGTTCTATGAAAGGGAGCGACTTTCCACATATTTTTGGAAACAAAAAAACACAGATTCCTGTTCTGCTGTAGTACAAGTATGTATGTATTAGCATTTTTATCGTCGAACACGCCGTCTGATGCGAAACAGGTAGGTACGTTATTATTATTGGTATCGTCATCTTATGCTAAATTTAGTAGGTGATACAGTTAATCCGATAAAATTATCAAACAACACGATAAAATGACTACTTATCCATTAAAAATTCATATAATAAAGAAGTAGAAAATTTATTGTTTAAAAAATTGTACATCTATTCGTCGTGGTTTTAAACAGTGGCATCTGCATGGAAACTCGGTCCGAGTGGCTGTAACTTCTGACCGGTAGCGTTCCGTGAACGTCATGCGACTGCGCGAAAACTTGCTAATAGCCACATTGATTTTGCAGATAGAAGCCAGGTCGGAGTGTACAGTCCTACCTCTCGTTCCCGGAATGGAGCGCCCATTCACCCCATAGCTGCAATTGTCATCTATTGAACTTATACTACGCAGTTTAACCGCGACTACCCTTTGTAAGCACGCAATGTAAGTCGTAAACTCGAAACGGTTGATGTGGCTACACAACATCGGCGCTCGTGATACGAGGCTTAGGTTAAGGGAAGGTATAACAATAACTATATTATTATTACCTATGTTCGTTTCGACTGAAGCCACCGTTCATTCTTGCTTTACGTCCAATAACGACGAATTGCTATTGAGAAGGAAAATCGTTATTATATAACAAAATGTAATATTACTGTCCTCGGTCGATTACGTTTTCCGAGGGAAAATACAGGAATATTGAAAGAAACGGTCGAATTGTCCTTTTCCTATTGAGATGATTGTAATAATTCGAGGACTCCTAGCCGTTTTTATGCACTGTCGGCTAGAGTTAACTTCATTGATATAAAAAGGAAATATGAAAGGTTATGTGCGGCAATTTTCTGCGTCTCCGGCCTTCTATAATGGTATATAAGATGAAATTACATTGGTAACTGGGTACTGCGATAAAATTTAAATTAAATCTGAGATCGAAGTATTGTAACATTGTCAGCATTTAAAATGAAAACATTCCGACAAACATTCCCATCGAATAAATCCAACGTGATACAATTCCGTCCCAATCCGTAACCATCGAGAACAACATTGTATCGATTACAAAACGTTTCTAACTCCAATTACTCGGCCGTTTATTAAAACAAACGGAATTAAGAACACCTCAGGGCGCGTAGTGAACACACATAAATTCGTAGCAATTTAATTGGATCGTATTACGTGGTGTATGGGTGTACGGAGCCGCGGGCGCAATATAGGACGTTATTCGTACACTTAACTATCCAGCGAGAGTTACGACTAACCAGCTCGTTTTTGTTGTGCCACTCTTGTGCGCTTTGTGTGGGTCCGACACCGGGAGCATTCCAGTCCATGAGCGAGTCACTTGCTACAATAAATTCAAATAAGGACTGAAATGTAATTTATGTTCGATATTTGAACAGATTTCTGACTGGCAAGTCGAAAACCGTTGTGAAAAGTGCTAACATAATTCGATGTTTAATTTTCTTGATAGGTTAACCTACCTATCAATTAGTATTTACTGCTTACATCAATGATGTATCATAAATAGTCATCATAGTATCATATGATGATTTTTAGACAAATTATCGGATAGGAATTTTACAAGCTTTTACGCATTATGTACGTTATAAAATATGGTCCTTTTGTATAGGAACATAACATATTGATTTGACTTTGAATCGTTTAAATACTGTTTCGAACATGATTTGTATATTTTATTGTACCAACTGGAATTGTTACTATCATTTCTCATGATTTAACTGAAATTGTGTGTCAAGTCCTTTTATAGAACGATGGATTACAAAATATAGCGGTATGACTAAGTCGAGGTCTCGATTTAATATCTATCAGAAATATCATACTCGTTATTGCAACAAACATTGTCTGTAAGTTAGTCTACTAGCGCCAGTGACTGTCTTCTAGTTTATTTAGACCTTGTCAATTGCAAACAGTTGTGATTTAATCACAGAATACTATTAAGACCTGACGTAATAAAGAGTTATACAAAGTTATAAACTTTTATTAATAGCTCTGCTAGAGACATAGGAAAACATTATAATTTTTCTTCGTATCATATCAATGGCTAAAAATTGTTTAAGTAATACGAGGCTACCAAACTTTTTGGAATAAAGCGACTCCTTACTTTTATAAAGTATATAGTTATTTTATTCTTAGAATTTTTTTGCCCAACATTTAATAGGAATGTGAATTATCTCCCAAGTTTCTTAGAAGTCCAAATTAGTAACCGTAGTAAACCGACCCCGTTGGAAGCGAACACCGAAAGTACCAATATTATTAACTAATCAGAATGCATTATATAGGCAAGTGACTTGCATCAGTAAACGCACTTTTTCCAGAACACCTCCTATCTATTCTCCTTAGGAAGATCTATGACAAAATGCTTTCATTCCTTTCTTTCGTCCTTTTAGTTAGGATAGTGGGGTACGGGGAAGATCAAGTCCTACTGGTTTATAGTTCTTCGTGTGCGTGGGGTGCAGGCGTATGAACAGGTAGGGTAGTCGTTGTGGGGGTGCGATGCATCGCCTCATGTCTGTGTGTGCAGCACAATGGAACAGTTCATAGGAAAATAATTATGGCGCCGAATACTTTTGTTGCCGAAACATACAAGAATAAAGCATTTTAGGTTCAAAACTATGTAAAGTAAAATAAAGATTTATTTGCGTAAAATACAGGTGGTACCAGATACAACAATTGGTGGTTTTAGAACAATACCATATTCTGCCGACATTTATGTTAATTATAACAAAATTATTATTATTATTCAAAACAAATCAGAGATATAGTTTAACATTCAGTTTTTAGTGACAAACATTCTGTAAAAACACTTGTACAGTATAGAAACATTTATTTAGTAACCATTTATGTAAATTTTTGCCGGTATAGATTTGAATAGACAATAATTGTAGAACTTCAATTGGCTTCTTGAAATCCAGTAAAGTTAGGTAGGTTTGTATCAAGTTTTATTGGGCAACAGAAAAAAGTAAGCAGTGATATTTAATATTCAAACAATGCTGAAGCATTTCCTGAAACTTAAGAAAATGCTAAAAGAAAGTTTTTGTTATCTTTTATTAGGTTCGATTTTATTTTCATAAATAATGTCAAAATTACAAGAGAATAAAACAACTACTTTTAAGTCACCTGTCTTATTTATATCGTGTTTACCGAAATTTTCAACTCGAAAGTTATCGCTACAGAATACAATACGCGATACTTCTCGATACGATTGTACTATACGAGAGGGTCCGTTCATCGAACGAGTTCACCACTCAACAACGAAACGTCGTATAAGAATGCTGTATACGCCGAACAAACGCCATTTCACTCTCCCAAATACACCCAATTCCTGCCAAAACCAAAAGTCCCAACTCACTTCCAATTGTTCGTCGCTTACGTTGTTTTAATTTCCAATGCCTTCGAAATGTCGGGAGCCAGGACCGAAACGTAGTAAGTTACGACTTACCCCGAACTCATACGACATTTGCAAATAGAATGTGTACAACTTTATCTCGCCCGTGGCAAGGTGATTTACTATAATTAGAAAGATAGCGGTAGATGCCTTTTGTTATAATTTTCCAGGCTGCCTCACGAGCGTTTTCCCGCGCAAACTCATGAAAATGGCGGCCATTTTGTAATGTGCCTTGTTTTTTGATAAGGGTATTAAAATAACGGTGCGTTCGGACGGTTCTTTAGTATGCTGTGGAAGATATTTGTGTAGGCACCTAGGTACGTGATCGCACATTTTAAATGCAAATTGGAAGAGTTGCTAATGAAATTTAGAGAAATTAATTGTGTAAAATACCCTCTTCTATTGTTAGCTACAAACTAACAAGGTATCTTCTAAGTACGCCAAATATTTGCGTATCTATTGATAAAGTTACATTAAGCTTGTCGAGATAATTAATGTCTAATTGTAAGCATGTACCTACATATATTTATAAATGTGAAAAGTAGAGAAACTTCGATATTAATAACCTCAGATAGAAATATGTTGCGTTAGACAATATCATAAACGACTAATAATTTAACATCGATATATTCTATGCAAGATTTACTCATACATTTAGCAACAATTAGTTACAACATTCTAATTACTTAAAAGTCACATTATACCTACCTATGTGGGTATAGGTTTTTAATATACTAGGTACTTATCGTAAAACATAAATACTCTTGGACAATGATCATTAAAACTAATTACATAAAAGCAGTTATTGCGTTTCCCATCTTCTAAAGAATTCTCTAATTGGAAAAAAATATCAGTAAGGGTTTTCCTTAGAATTAAATTGCTTGAAAATTCCGAGGCTAGCTTTCTTACTCTGGCCGAGGCCATTGTTGGGTTGATCGACTTAAATGAGCTGAATGGATAAGCTCTGGAATACAGTATGAAGCCGTAATATATTTTCATTGACGATATTTAGCTTTCCGTTCCACTTTGGTTCAACAAAGGTCTATAATTTGACGCAGTTCTAAAAAGTATTTCAGGAAAATAAATTGCTTGTAGGTAGACCTTTAAATAAATTTGATCGCAAAAGAAAACTTTGATTTCATTAGCATAAAAAATAATCCCACCAAAAAACATTTTCATGTAAAATGACGCCAAGACTCGCACTGTCAAAAAGTTTTCAGATGTAGAGCTGAGCTTTTTACCTACGTGTTGAGTCAGAAGCTAGGCTCTACATAAGATTTGATAATTGATAACCTAGCAAA
Organism: Craniophora ligustri; assembly: GCA_905163465.1. Lineage (NCBI taxonomy): Eukaryota > Metazoa > Arthropoda > Insecta > Lepidoptera > Noctuidae > Craniophora > Craniophora ligustri. The sequence goes on along the minus strand of LR990965.1, from coordinate 5,929,891 downwards.
GATTTTGGCGGGGATTCTTTGTAAAGAAGAATAAGCAATCTTTAATTTTGTCAAATTCATTGGCAAAGTGAAGAAGTAGTAGATAGTACCTATCCTGTCTATTGTGCCGTTCACCGTAATTTAAAAAATATATTGTTTAAGAGTATTTACGAGAGAAATAAAGCTTCATATCGACCATAACAAAAACTCTACGGTGCTATTATATAGCATCGTATTAATATCGCGATAATGCAAGTACCGGCGGCGGCGAACGTCGAAGGCGGTCGTTACAGCGGCCATTACTGAAAATTTCGCCACGTCTACCTCCCGTGGGCTTTAGCTAACACACTCGCTATCAACTGCTTTTTGTTTTAATTTTAATAAAATTTTACGATATGTGTGCGCGAAAACATGGATACCAACGTTTGAAATTTAACAACTCTACAGAACTGCCTAGTCTGTGTTTTGTGTTGCCGTTTTGAATGTGTGGGTTAATTGTAGAGGACGACGTTGTAAAATTGAATAGTTATGAAGTTCTTTGGTTAGTTGCTTCCACATGGATGGAATAATGTTTTTAGTAAAGTATTTTCATGGAAATTTCCCTTTATACTCGCGGCATTAAACTTTAAGCTAAAATCTTAATGTCTTCTTAGGGATATGTTTCTAAGTATCATAGGGTTGAACGAGATTTCCGGTGAAAAGTTTTGAATATGGTCCATCTGAGTTGCGTCCCGTGAATTTATTTCGTCGTCGACATATCCATAAAATATTTAACGAAAACGGTAATAGGCCTAGAGCCTATTCATTCCAGGTTCGACTTGTGCATATTATTGTTTTGGTGAAGGCACAGTTTGTGAGAAAACCTGCATGCTTCAGGGATCCGGCGTTTCGTGCCCGCATATGAAGTTTACCAAGGCGCACCTACCCATGAGTTTAGCTTAACTTCCTCATCTTGAGAGGCAACAGTTAAAAGGTTGATGATAATAAGCTATTGCATGGAAACACGATTCAAGTTCACCTAGCATAACGTAAGAACGCCTTAGGTAACGTGACTTTAAGACAAAGAAAATTTTGTCCGTTTGTTTAACAATACCTTCTAAGAAGAGCATTGGTATATATATTATTGACCAACGATACAGGATTGCTGACCACATATCAGCCCTATATAATAAAAGACCCTGAACACCGAAGTCAGAACACCCACTTTGTATCAAAATAAACTCATGAAAATATTGTATTTACATCAGAAACTAGCTCGTACGCAAAACTGCATAGAAACATCCAACCAAATATGTTATGAATTTTAAACTTGCCACCTCTCAATCGAATGGATCGAGTCAGGCATCGAACTAGAACTACATCCGATTCGATATATCGATAAAAATCCTACTGTGACGTCGACACACCGTAACGTCTTTTATTCAATTGCATGGAAAATCGGAGGGATACTATGCACCACCCTACTGTTTCCATCCTTATCGTTTTGCATGTGTTAGATAGAGAGGTTTTATAGTAAAGGTAATTGAGAGTAATAGAGAGATAGTTTTAGTCTAGACGGTAAGTTGTATGTCAGAAATGATAGGCGTGACTTTGGAGAGAATGTTCCTATCATATTAAATAGCATTTACCTATGCTAAAGAACCATTGAGATGATTCACATACATATAGATATATCTGATCAGTATACGGTGCTTGACGGCATTTAGTTTCGATATCAATGAGGCATGTGATAGATACAGATACTGGAAAGTTGATTGAAACAATAGATACCTATATACTTATATCTATTATACCTACACAGAAACATCCATTACTCCAATAAATATTTCTTAATTGAACCAAGAACCTCTACTAGGTAGTCAGAGTTAGAGTTAATAATAATAATACCGTTGCGCTAATCGGTCATCGAGTCTGACCGATTCGTTAGACCTTACCTATGTAGCAAGTTACCTATATTTAGACTGCAATAGCTATAGGTACTATTTTCGTACCAAATGAACACCAACCTCACTATTGTTTGGCTATCAGGTAAGTAGTACCCATGATCTTTCTTTCAGAATGAGCAGGTCCTAGTACGATCCACACTAACCTAGTACGGATTGGCCAACCCTGGTAGATGATCTTTCCTCAACATTATCAAAACAGTAGGTTCTAATTGTATTGGGTGCTTTTTTGGGTTTGTTTGTAAGTATACCAAGTCCTTATTGCGCTATGTTAATTTAATTTAACTTCGCAACAATATAGCGAATAGTTTCAAAGGACTTAAAACTATTCGCTAAATTGTTATACGTAATTAAACGTCAAATGCTTAATCTACAGACTGCTAAATGTTCCTAGGGAGTACTTGCGTAGACCTTAGCTTATCTAATGTCGACAAGCACGGTGGTGGAAGATTTCTTCCTGTCTTACACATTTTGCAATTGATGACTGTTGTCTGTAAATTAAGTAGGTATCTGCTTACTAATAGCTCACGATTTTACTGCCTAATAGAAAAAAGAACACATTAAGGAAAAATCTAAGTTCCTAGAAAAATACCAAGTAGGTACCTACTTAGGTAGGTAGAGAGGACACCTAAGAATTTTCCTCCCTGGGTAAATGTCTATCAGAATGTTTCTCTTCGATTTACGAAACACAACACTTCTCGTGCAAAATGTTGCCATAAAAACGTGTTCAAGGTGCCATAAAATTATTATACTAGTATCTAACACAAGTCTTGTTCGTTTTTATAATGCCACAAAGTTATAAATGCCATCAAACGATAGCACAACACACCTGCGGTCAACTTAAAACAAATACTTCGGGTACTACATTCACCTGCCAGGACTTTATGCCCCCATAAAGCTCACAAGCACCCATAAAAGCATTATTACCTATTAATTTCACACCACATTAGCGAAACACACAATAAAACTTTAACATTTGGTTCGGTGACAGTGATTTGGAGTTTTGTGTTTAGCGCCATCTATCAGTGACGAGCGGAGTCTCGCGGAAAAAGATTATAGGCATTATACGGCCGAGTTTACGACGTCGTAAAAGTATGTCGTAAAAGCGAAGGGCACGCACGCCCTCTGTTAATCGTTCAGAAACCGATATTGCGGTGAGGCCTCGAGATAGATTACTTTTAGGAACGTTAGGAATAACTTCTTGGCGTTTGTCTATTTATGGGCGCGTGCCGAATTGCGTAAGTACCATAACTCACTCGAGGGTAGTAAAATGTGTAATGGGTTGTTTATGTAACTAGTCAAATGAGGTCACGAGATTAGAATACGTGAAAAATAAGGTATTAGGATAGGAAGTAAATATTTCTAAAACAAACATGACTTGGCAAGATCATCCGACAATTCCGTATCTAAATGTTAAATACTTAGTTACAACAAGCAAAACGTTTTATTAAGCAGATAAAGGGAGAAACAAGTTCCTCAACTCGAATTGCCTTGTTTATTAGCTACAGTAATTAACTATGCGCACAAATAAGACAAAAAATATCTACAAACTACCATACAATGCGTAACAATTTTATTCGTGCACCCTCGCAGTCGTTAAATTTTTATTGACTCCAAACTTTAAAAATACACAAATTTATGGTCACTCAAACTGGAAACGATTATTCAACACGTCGTAACTATTTTATTGCATCAATGTAAACAAAGCATCAATTTTGTTATCTATTGGATGCTTTTTTTTGTTAAAGATTGGTGTGACAATATCATTTTATGTTTGTTTAATTGCTGACCTGCTAGAGTTTATAATTTTGTAACAAGTTCTTGGTGGATAAACTACCGAATTATGAATTATAAAATCTTAAGGTAAAACTTGAGAATCTAGTTTGTTATTATAAAGAACCGTTTTATATTTTATTGTGTAGACCATTAATTATATATAATTTTAGTATAATCTACAGAGATAGGTCCCGACAATCACTTATCTAATATAATAAACATTCCAATCTAAAATAATTAAGTGTGTACTCAACATTACTTACTACACTAACAACCTCTTGCGTTTCCTCTCGATACTAAACACACGAAGTGCATTGAAGCAGCTGCGAGTGCAAATAATGCGCGCGCATGCCCATAGATGGCAGGCATTTGAAGTTTTTCTGATAGAGACCTTATGGTCAATGTAAATTTTATTGTGCCCAACAGATGGTGTTGTTTTAAAATATATTTTAATGCAAAAATTCAATTAATTCATTCATTTTAAATATTTCTTGGTACACAGAACTATTTATATGAGATTTTACAATCATCTGCATATGATACCGCAATAAATAAATAAATGATGATAAATAATTATTGTTCGATTAGTTATCTACGTATGTACGAGTAGGTTTCTGGTAAGTAAGTACCAACCAATTAAAGTTCAAGATTAATTTTAATTAAGCTATGAAAATTATTATGCTTACCTACCTTTTTGTTATACAGAACCAAACAGATACAAAAATATGCGGAATCACCGTTTTCTGGTCGTGAATATATTTTTAATTATCACTTAAAATAATAAGTTTACAAGTATTTAAGTTATGAAACACTACAACACAACACTATGATTAAGCACTACTTTTAATAAAATATTATTATTATAACACTCACTTGCAAAGTCATAAGTAAAACTAAATAAAAATACTCAAAATGGCTTTCCGGAGATATGGTAACGGGACTCAAATATTTTTAAGAAGCGGAAGGGTTTTATTACAAACGCAATACAATTTATTACCACAGCTTTGTAAAAAGCCGACTTGCAAATGAAACTAAGAAAAGAATCGACTATTTTAAGTGAAAATATCTTGTAATAAAAAATTTTTTGTTTAGTAATGCCGTACAAATAACATGATGACTGCATCCGCGAAGGATCAGGTAGAAGTGTAGTGCATTAGATGGCTAATAACATTGGCTATGATGATTAATGCCATTTGGTGTGTGTTTTGAATATAAGTACTATGCAAAAACGGACAAGCTATTGCTTTTTTATTACGCTGGCACAAATACAAGCTCTCACCTGCTAACTAATTCAGAAATTTAGAGGATTATCGTACAACATTTTTATAGATCTGGAATTAGGTCCAAAATTAATTGCAGAATGAAATGAAGTTTCGATATACGAAAATAATATTCAAGTCTGATTCAATGATTAATTTAAAGTACCTACTTATATTATGTTTTAATCGAATCATTTTTTATTGTTTCAGATTAAGTACGTTACGTATTCAAGATACAAGAAAATTCAATAAAGGAACATAAAGGTAAGACTATTTCGTTACAAACACCTTTCAATATGTATTTTATCTAAACAGCTTATCAGAACATCTCTTAAATGCCCTCAGGCAATATCTATTTAAATAGTCTTATCACCGAGCTTCTGTTTTCAGCTTAAAATAACCATTTATAGTAAAAACTAAGTCGGATTATTTTAATTAAGCTATTTGAGGGTTTAATAAAAAGTAATTAAGCCATATGTTCTGTTAACAAGATAGAGGAAACAGTCATTAAACTTAGTTACCTCTGTCGTTGACATCTAGTAGCGAATCAACTCTACTTAAGCCCCATATAAATACATTTTTGCTTACTTTTCCGACCTGATTGTTGGTTTATCTAGAGGTGATTAAAGAGTAGCGAAACAGGTCCTTAAGATTTGTAAGTCTGTCATTAAATCAACGGATAAAATCTTTTAGATACAAGCAAAGCGGAAGACGATGAGGTGATGGTCCTTTTTTGTAGCTTAAGATTTTTTTTGTTCATAATTTACGATGCCTGCTAGTGACTAGGATTTTCAATTTTGTCTCACATTGGCAGGTGTGCTCAAGTAAATGGGTTGAGTTATCTAAATGATGAGAACATCTATGTATGTTGATTAGCTGGTCATGAGTATTTATTTCTTGTGAAGATTGGAAGGTTACAAGCTACAAGCGGGTGGTATACAACCGGTCCTTGTGGAAATCAATGCAGAGGACTTTAACGCTGATATAACAATGATGATGACTTACATAATCGTTAGTACATAAATGACTTGCAGTAAAACATTTGACAAGAGAATGCGCGTCGCCAGAGCAAGCATATGCCGAACAATTCACAGAAAATTAAAACGTTTACAAATACATATTATGTAAGCAAAAGTAACACTATTAGTATCTGGTACATTTTACAAGTATTATCTAGAAAAGGTGATAAATATTCGAATTATATCTGGAGAAGCGGATACCTGAAGAGCGGAAACATCTGTCTTTTTTTCTATGCCAACAAAATACCTAGACAAAATCTATAGCGGACGCTAGTTAAAAATATTTTAATTTAGATTCGATTTCGAGTTTAAAAGAAACAAGTTATCACCGTATAAAATAAAATACAAGACACAATATTATAACTCTTAGCTCAACACTAATGAGGCCGGTAGGTATTTTTATACCAGTGTTAGATCGTTAATGAATATTCATAATTAATTTAAGCAGTAATTTCCTTGATTTATATAGATATGGATAGTTACTCTGATACTAAGTGCAGTAACTTAATTAGTCTACGTACCTGTATGAAACCAACGGTGAAGGAATATATCACTAGGAACCTACAGGCTTGAGACATTTTCTCACTTTTGAGGTGTGAAGTCTGCCGACCTGCACTAAGCTGTTGTGGTGGACAATACCAACCGTGAGAAAGTAAATGGGATGATATAATGTATTTTTTTGTTTCATGGATGGTTTTGCGCTGAAAATCACCTGATGCTAAGTTTAGATGTAGTCTTAGATGGCGCACTTAACTTGAAGGGACCCATGTTATAGGATATGTTGGTGACCCATGTTCAGATAACACAATCTTTGAACTAGTTTCTCGCAAGAAAATATACCGCATCCTTAGTAGGTACAGGAATGTCTACGATATACCTAGTACTTAGTGCGAGTCACAAAGCGGTCCATTGACCTATTATTATTATCATTAATTTATCCAAAAAGTCCTCATTATAACATTTTTCAGCGCTTTCCTACAGCTGTTTATAGAATGCAGCATCAAACTTAACTTTGTAAAGCATGTATTTGAAAATCCGCTTCATTTGAAGCCATTTTTTGTGAATACCAAATAATTTTGAAACGGTTTTGGCATTAGCTCAATATTAGGTGAAAGATGAAGCTCTAAAAGTTCCAGGATAGTTTTTGTGCCCCCAAAACCTACATAATGGGCGATCTTTGTCAGGCCAGGCCTAACGCCGTTGCAGTGGCCTCTTATTACTCAAACACTATTTAGCCATTGACAAAATAAGAAGAGGAAAAAGAAGAAGGATAGTTTTATAGACTAATCATAATATCCAAGTGCCTGATAGTAGGAAAAAAGAGCTGTTAGATATCAAATTATTCCAGGTTTTAGCATGCTATTACTAAGCAGCAAAAAAAGTATCTAACAATCGAACAAAGAAAACAATTGCCAGAGAAGTCATCATCAACATCATCACATCAACCGTTAGACGTCCACTGCTGGACATAGGTCTCCCCCAAGGCCAGAGAACTACCGCATTTAATTGCCAAAAGATTCGAATAGCTCTAAAAACTAAGGAAGTCTGAGATCCTGATCTGAAAACCTGGAGCACAAGCTAGTTGATATAATTCATATAATGGAAGTAGAGAGCTGTGGTAGCCGAGCGGTGTGACCAGTGGACTGAGATGTCAGAGGTCTCGCGATCGAACCCAAGGAACGCACCACTGACTTTTCGGAAGTTATGTGCGTATTTATCACATGCTCAAACGGTGAAGGAAAACATCGTGAGGAAACCTGCATGCTTGAGAGAATTCTCGATGGCATGTGAACTCTGCCAACCCGCAGTAGGCTAGCGTGGTGGACTATAGCCTAATCCCTCTCAATTGAGAGGAAATGGGTTGATGATGATGAATGGAAGTAGAGCAGACGTCATCAAGAGTTTGAGTTTTTCAGCAAGATATAGTTTTTGACCATATTTTCGATGACCTTGCTCCAAAGATGGCATACACTAAGAGATTGCTTTAGACAAGTTAGTAGGTTGGTAAGTAGATTCAGGTTAATGAAATTGTGCTTTAAAAATTAGGTAGAGGTGTAAGTAGATACCTATTTAAGGACAGTTGTTTTTAATCTGGAAGAATGAGGACCTGTGTGGCCTTTGCGTGCAAAGAGATAGAATTTCTATGAAATTGTCAGCAGCAACTCGGTGTACCCGGTTAATTGTAACAGTTTTTCCTCAAACTGGGACCTAAAAAGTGAGAAACATAGCGGTGAACTGTGCCTGTGTGTCAGTACTTACCTTCTGGGATACACGTGTAGTTATTATTGTTTTGTTATCCTCAAAAACAAGATACAACAAATTTTTCGACCTTTTCCGTTCCTCATATTGTAGCTGCCGTTAGATAATTATGTAGATGCGCCATTTATATGGAGATAACGCTGTTATTGCCTACAATGCGTATAATATTGTACCTACCGAGAAAAAAAACATATGTACAGAGACTTATACGTCCTGTGCCAGGAGCCAGTTGTTATCTCACCCCGCCATCTAGCGGAGCCTCTCGACAATTTTTATCGGTTGATTAAATCGTTCCTAGCTACCCCTTTATGGGCGAGGTTTGTATATACCCACTTGTTTTGTTTTTGGATGAGCGTCGAGATAAAATCTGTATGTAGGTGTTTTGTTGCATATCAAAACATTAAATCTGGGTAATGTTGTGTTCTGTGTCAAAATATTGAGGAAATATATTTTTTTTAAACGAATTTGATTAAAGTCAGTAAGCAGGTTTTTTTAACGTAATCCTGCACAATTTCTATAATAGACTCTTTGTAAAATATTTCCTGGTCGATGTCTAAATCGACAGTTTTTTTTTACTAATAAAACATTCGTAAAATACGCCGTAGTTATACCAGTCCTCAAGATTAGGCACTCCGAGTATATTTACGATTAGGAAGTTCAAATTACCATTAAGCCAGCCTTTTATTTATTATTAATACGGCAAAATTGGCGTTTTACATTTAGATAAAAACGAGTTAATCGCGTATAAATCACTTTAATATCTTTATTATGGAGCATTTAGTAATTATTTAGTGTAATAATTGTTATCTTACGACCAAATATTTTTATGTTCCGGTCAAAATCTATAGATATTTCAATAAGAAATTGGTCAATCAAGATACTAGCCGGTTATTGTTTGTTATCAACTTGATAACTTATTATAGCTGTATAGAATGGCAATTGCCTAGTTGAAACGATTTCGATGGTAGGTATTTGAAACACGGATGAGTGACTGTAATTACGTCACGCTTATATTCTTGAAGTGTTGACAGAGCTATTCAAACTCAAATATTTTGTTTAATTTGACCAATATAACAGGTACTTTTGAATTGTTGAAACCAAATTCACGGTGTAAAAAACGTAGGTCTTATGGAGAAGATAAAAATAAATAAAATAAGAAGAAGAAGAAAGCAAAACAACGTTTATACGAAACCAATTATGTCACAGTACAAAAGAGCTCTGTCTCCTGGACTAGCTAACACACACTATCTCAGGAAACAATATATTCCCTAATACACAGTTAGGTCTTATATTTAGTAAGGACATTGTTATATATTGTTGGTACAAAGTAGGTATGGGATAGCGGTTACTATTATTGAGTGAATAGTAAGAGCCGGCAAGAAAATCCATAGATACCTACTCTTTTAAATGAAAAACACTTGATTGCTGTTAGCGTTAGGTATATGATAATAAGTATTTATTAACTCGGCATGAATATCTCTGATCTGCTTCTAATAATTTCATAGCAAATTCCAATTTAACCCTCTTTCTTCGACTCCAAATTTAATATATGTATATACGGCCCCTTGTAATCCTTTAAGATTGTCATACAGGGTTGCTTTTTCGATTCGATTATCTTGGGACTTAGTGACATCAATAAACCTTAATTAAGTCTTACAAGAACACATATTTATCTAGTGGATCTTATTAGAAATCGCATGTGGTGTATACCTACTAAAATATAATTGATAATCTTGGTAAAATATTGAATTAAACACTCAAATAGGTAGGTGACGTAGGTCGTATAAAAGAAAACTTTAATATGAATAAGTATGAATCATTATAATATGATATAAGGTAATTATTAGAAAGACCTGATAGATACTTTAATTACTTCAGGAATTAATACATACAATACACAATATTATTGGCATAATATAAAATTTTATCCTTGAGACATAATGAAGCATTCTATTTATTAAATAAGTCATTACTGTAGATAGATATACCCACATAAGATTAATCTGACGCATAAAATACAGAAGCCGCAAATGATATAAATAAATATACATTGTACGGCAAATATAACGTCATTATCCAATGAAATACCTACCTGATATTTCCATTAAAGCAATGGCAGACGTATGTCCCAGATAACAAGGCATACGTCTGCAATATATTTATCTGTATTGTATGTGGAAAAAGCTTCATTTAAGAGATGTTGTACACTTGTTTTAGTCCTTGTATTGAGGGATTCAAAAGTTAAGATGTTTGTCATATTGAGCTACACACAAATGTCTGGCCAATAAACATTAAATTAAAATAAAATATGTTCTATTCTTGCCTGGAAACAGAAAAACCTGCTGATATACACATTTGGCTAACTGTACCAGTTGTCTTAAATATAAGGGCTTAAGAAGTAATAATAGTAAAGGTTTTTTTATTCACTAAAATGGTTGTATCAATGAGGATTATTCAATTTTAAAAGTAGTTTAATCGGATATCGAGAAACAAAGGTAGAAACTATATCGTCAGAAGTATTTGAGCTCATGTTACATAGATAATAAGCGGTAATATGTGCATTTATTTACTTTATGTGTGACTACATACGTACATATAAATTACGTGTAATTCGTGACATAATATCACGACATCAAACGACAACAGAGTTATGTTAAGATGCGTGTGTTTTTAAACACAAAGGTTTTTTTAAACATCATAGAATAACTTCAACTCGAAATAAAAGTTGAATGCAGTTGACAGATTCTAGGATTATTTCCACTTCTTAAGAAGATTTTAGTAACTAGAAATATTATTTATTTTATTGTAATTTACTCGATCCAAGTTCATAACGAAGTAGGGTAAGGTAGGTGCCTACACTAAATGTATTTTAGAAATGATGATATTATAATCTAGAGTCAGTTTATATGTCAATGAATATAATAATCTAAGACTGTCAGTAGCTAATACGATCAGTATTAATTAGATAAGTATAGTCTAGTTTAAAAATTATCCTTTGAAGTAGAAATTTTAAGCCGTTATTGTGTGTCTGTCATCAGATGAATCAATTTTTGAAAATGCTCTACTCAAGTTATTTTATTAGCTATTATTATTATTAACTAAGCTATTGCAAAAGTTTAAGTCGAGATCTGTATAAATTTTGATAAAATTTTCTTCTGATAGAGACCTCCCAATATGCTGTACACCTATTGTCACAAAATGTGTTACAACACACCATGAGTGTACAACCAGCTTTAATCCAAAGATTTGTGCGGCGCACGTATAAACAGTGTATATTAAGGGGCGTTCCACGATTTACGACCAATTAAAATCTATATCGTGGAGCCAATTAAACCTCTAGTGGTTTATTAGTATTGAACGTTGTGTTTATCGACTCTGTGGCATTTCAACCGGTCTTGTACTTACCTAGTGCCGCCTCATTCTAACTTATTGGATTATCTTAACTTAATTAAGCCTCGCCTACTGAAACTCCTGATATTTTTGTTCGGTTTACATTTTTATTCTTTATATCTACGTATATCTAATGCTCGCAAATTAAAATAGTTATTATATCATCAGAAGTCACATTTGCGTATCATTTCATAGATTTAATGGCGGCGGTTGTAAGTCTATTAGACCGTATCAACATTAATGATGACATCTAGATAGATGAGTAATGTACTCGTTTGACTTAAATATTGTTCTTGATACATTGATGTAGTAAAACAGAGTTGATAACGGCATACTGCAGTTGAAATAGAGAGATTTAATATGAAAAAAGCAAAGATAAATTTATAGTTTATTTGTCATATCTGTAGAAAGATCTTTTAAAGACATTTTCTTGAGAAATCTTGGTGATCTATAGCTTAATCTAGATTAATCCTTACTCAATGAGACGGTTAATAGGATGTTGAGGGAGGCAGTATTATAAGTATATTTTTATTTTATTTTTTATTAGGTGTTAGATTGCGTCGGCATTTTCAAACCGATGCGTCGAACACAAAGAAACGCTAAAATAAGTTTGGAAATCATTGTCTCCTTTAACGTCCAATCATTTAAATACCTACCCAGAATTATCTAAGCATTACCCTAAAAATGCAGGTCGAGTTATTTACGCAGTTCAGTTTTCCGTCGCTAGACGAAAATATAAAGTAGGTACGGTAGGCTACGATCCGTTTGATTGTTACAAAAAGTACAGATAAATAATTTATATTATATTAATAAAACTACTTTTAAAGAAGAATTTAAATGTTGGGATTGAAACATAATCAAAACATCGCGATAAATTCTGTAGAAACTAATTGAATGTCTTAGAAGATTTGTGTAGTTCCTGAAATATTTTGAATATGCTTATAATAATAACATATTTGTATTAAATAGGTTCACTTTTAAATTTCACATTGATGTGCATAAATTATTAATTAATAAACAATAAATATTATATATGGCCAAGAAAAATGTTAATATAAAATTTTAAAACCATTTTAACAAATTAGTCTACGGACTTTATGTTAATAGAAAACCATTTCTTTAAGATTAAAATTTATATTCTATTTTGTATTAAGTATCATTTTTACAAAGAGAAATCTAATTTCTGCTGTACCTACCTACCTACATCGATAGTTATATGATTATAGTTAAACAAATATACTTTAAAAAAAATTAATACTGTTAAAGAAAGCAAAGCGGGGAATGAAACTGACTATTTTTTTAAGGAAGTACCGCATACATAGGTAGATCTAATAAGACTTGAAAATCTAACTTGAAACTCACATTAGTTATTTCACGTAGATACTAGCCGGTAATCTTGTTCGATATATTTGATTGATTGAATGTTTATAAATTTGCTGGGTATCTAAATAATTATACAACTCATATTTGATAATAACAACACGTCATGATATTACCTGTACAGTTTATTAGCTGTTGAATCATCGAAATAGCAGTCTTATTTCATTTAAGTTGATCTACAATTTATGGAATACGTACTGCAATATAAGTAATAAAATAAAAGTATATTTTAATATATCAAATACCCTATTACTGTCGCATACAGTAGCAAAGAGAATAAAGAAAAATAATGGGGGAAACTCGCAAAACTAATCACTTAAACTTTGCAATCCCATCGTAGGCCATGCAGGGTCAATACAACAAATTTTCAATTACCCCCAATGGTAGCAAATTCAGCTGAAATGTAAATTATTTCAGCGTGTGCATTATAAATATAATTGTAGGTGTTTCTGGGCGGGGAATGTCGGGCCAATGGCAGTGCTCGGCAAGGTTTGGGCGCCGCCCGCCGTAAGACTGATGTTTTGCCCGCAAAGCCTTCGCCGGCGACGCTACGCTCGCACGGAACGGAAAGGAGCGACGTTGTATGCTTTTGAATTTTAAACACGTATATGAAACACATGCTTGATTTATTATTTATACAATATTTTATTATGAATTGACTGCCATAAATGAAAACCTATAAGTTTGTAAATAAACTTTTTTATACACTAAGTTAAGAAGTTTATTTAAAGAAAAAATGATCTCAATTATTTCCATAATATCTAATAACTAGGTACTGCTTATAGATACATATTTTGCTGAATGTATTCTCCATTGAGCGACGTGTAACGTCAAATTCATATACTACATATGCACTGAATATTAAACTTATTTCTTACTTTTAGTACCTATAAAACGACATAAAATCAATTTCTGTGGATAGGAATTTCATTTCTATACTCTACTATGTATAGTAACTCAAACTCAAACTCAAATGTTTTTTTTCAATTGGACCAATATTGCAGGTACTTTTGAACTGTCAAAAACTAGTTGCACGGTTCCAAAAGGTAGGTCTTATGGAGAAGAACCGGCAAGAAACTCAATAGATACTCTTTTTAAATTAAATACAAAATTACAAAATAGTTGGTTTTGTTTTATAATGCTTTATGTATGTAATATCAACATGAGACTGATGCAGTTCGATGTGAAACGTATGAATTAGTAGTTAAATAGGTACCTACTTTTATTTTTATGGTAAATATATTATAAGCTATAAGTAGGTAGGTACTTATAGTCCCACGAAAATCAGCTGGTGTAAGAAATTTTTATACCTAGGTACTTATTTAAATATACCTAGTAGATTCTTATATATATTTTAACATTATTATTTCATCTTAAGGCGGATCATTATCCTAGTCGTTAATCCTATTTACCTACTTGCTATAGGGACAGCATGTGTTTCAGTATACGTGGGTCAGCCATCATCATAAAAAAAAGTATATAAGTATTATATCCATTGTCTAGTACCCATAGTACAAGCTCTGCTTGGTTTGGGACTAGATGGTGCTGTGTAAAATGTCCCTGATTTTTTTTTTTTTATCATCTAGTGAGTTACTTCCTTTCTAGCTTATTATGTTTGACATGACGGCTTAGAAATAGGAAATAGAAAATAGGTAGGTATATCTATACTCCATTCAATTTAATTTTACTCAGGTATAAGGATTGGTCCTAAATAACACGTGATAAATACTATTAACGCTGACGATTACTTATCAATCCGATTTTACAATTAAGTTCCACACAAAATAAACATACTTACCTATCTTAACATCAATATATAATTTTGCAAATAAGACTTAATTATGGACTGGTTTTGTAGATACACGTATCTAAACTACAACTCACTTCCTGAATCAATCTACATAATAATATAGAATGTTATTTATACTATATATCAGCTTTTATTACAGCAACAAGAAATTAAATTTAATTATGAACTGTGCATAATTGTAAACCGACCCCAATTTTCAATTGCTTTAAATAAGATAAAAACACAGGGATTAATTCCAAATCAAGTAGCAGCTCACTACAAAGTAAATTAACACATTAGGACCTTTAGTGTCACCAAATGACTCATAAAATTGCCCAAATATCCCACAACACCGTAAATTTATCGACGAACACGTCATTCACCTCATAAAAGCGTCAAGGAGAATAATTCCCAGCGTGGAACGGAATACTCTCATGTCAATCATTAATGTCAAACAAAATATAAAAATCAATTTACGCGACATCCAAACCATTATGTGGTAGTGAAAACCGCTTCATTACCACTCATGCTCCCCATAAAAGTGCTCATATTCCCGGGTACAATGGCAGCCATGATTTACCACGCGAATATATCTCAATATGTAATAATAGTTTGTTCATTGTTAATTCGTACCACTCCGTGCCCCAGAACAATAAATTTGCGATTAGATATAAAACAGAAATGTGTCTAGGATGATTTAAATGCGAAGGGAACACCCTATTGCTATTTACCTGAAGTGTATTGAGTCCTGTGATGTGATATAATGTGGACCACAATGTAGCGAAAATAACTATTTTTTTTTGTGTGTGAAATGCAATTTTGCACGTTCATTATGGTTTCGCATCTCTTTTGTTGCAGCAGACAAAACGGATTGGAATTTAGTTTTTTGTTAGGGAGAAATGGTTCACTTCAAAGTGGTTCGGTGAACAAAAAATGTTTAAAAACTCAAATTATTTTATGAGTTTTAAAGTGTACACACACATAAAGCAATTTAAATCTATTAGTAGGTAAATACAATGAGTGAAATGGCTGCCTATAATATAATAATTCCGAAAATAATTTCAGTATTTGCGAGATTTACGAAAAGTTTAAAGTCTCCTTGAGAATGCGAGTGCATCATAAGTATTAAAATTGGGATTTCAACAGTGGGACGTGTGTCCTCACATAAAATAATTTCACGGAAACCTTTTCAACTCATCGCCCTCATTTCCCTCAATTATAAAATTCCTCATCAAATCATTTTAAGATGCATCCACAGACTATACTTACTTCATCATACTAATTCAAGTGATGACTCAATCTTGCATTCTTGATACCGCCGCCTGACAGCCCGACAATATTTTAATGTACAAAAAAGCGCATTTCCAAAAATGATATTTCAACATAGTCTTCGGCAAAAACAAAGCGTCTCAAGCAATTTATTCGATTTATTACAAATAAACAGCCATAGAAGGCACACTTGAATTTCAACATAATCTTTATGTGCCCATTAATATATTTCTGGACTTATTTATTGAGTCCCAAAGGAAGGTCCAGGCAGGTGGTCCATACTTAATCAAGACGTTACCGAAAATAAAAAAACGTGTAGCCATATTTTGTTTTTTGCCTGAATTATTGTTCGGCCCAATGTAAGTTATTCGGGGAGGAATAGGCCCCGTTTTGTTTAGTTATTTATATAATGCGTTTAATACGATGGGAAAGACATACGTTATAATGAATATATTAGCAGTAAAGTAGGGAATACCTGTTGGGAACCAGTTGTATGCAATAAAGTAACATTAAGACATGTTAATAACGTGAACAAATGCACGTTTAAATAGTTACGTACCGGTTATGATCTATGGTGAAGATACTACGGGTGAAAGGTGTCTATTCTAATGCTATTGCCTTAAGTACACTTTAAACATATTTGAATGTTTATAGTTCATATCATTTCACAATTTCAATACTCACTTACTGTATACCACATTGTTAAATACGACAAAATTAGAGGCAAATATCAATATATTTTTAATAATGTTTTAATTAATTAATGTTTTGAAATACAACTTTAATAATGACGCGAGATTGAAAAGTATCATTTTTACACAGGACTAAGTTCCTACGTTCTTAGATGATAAAGTTCCTCATATGTAAATTATACAAGAAGTAAAATAAATTACTACAATTGCAATTAGTGTACCTAATTTCTTCCAATCTTCACAATAATTTCATATCGAATCAGTAGAATTTGAAATACATTATCAATGTATTTCAAATTACACTATAGCAGCTTACAAAACAGGCAATCCAAAACACAATGCTGTACCCTCAAAATGGTTCACAGCTAAAAACAAAACAGATAAGAGAGAATCAAAACAGTTGTAGGTACGAACAAGACGGCACAATAAAACAGCATCCTACGGAGATCCGAGCTGAGATAGCGAGTTGATTTAGCCATCTTGCCACTAAGATTTACGCAATTGTAGGATTAGCTTTATGTCGGCATCCAGTCGTTATGTACGCTGGACTCCGTTGTATATGATGCCCGTTCGTTTTGGTGTTAAAATAGTTAGAATGTATGGGTGTGTTCGGAAATTATGGGTGGCTTGTTAGAATGTCTTGTTTTGTAGTGTTGTAAAATCTGATTTAAACAAGCGTGCGTGTTTTTTATGTAATAAACTCGAATTAATAAAAAATAAGGTTGTTGTTATTTCTTTGTATTTTGGGATGTGTATATCACAATACTAATGTATATACTGATTATGTGTGATGATATGTAGATAAGTACTTAAGCAAAAATTTTGATATCGGTACTTCAACGCAGACAAAGTAATACTTCGTTCTTCGTTCAACAAAACGTTACGCTAATCATATTATCTGTGAGAATATTATTTCACAATTAAAATGATGAAATATTGATATGAGTAAACGTTTGTTTTATCAAAACGATAAATATTTTCTACAAAAATAGTTCCCGCAATATTATTCATTACGTAACAAGTACACCATCTAATCCAATATGTCCACTGTATTACAGGCAGCTGTTTTAAAAAAACACCCTTTTTTCCCAAAACTTATCGCCTGAGGGCGAGGGGCGAGCCAACAAAAGATAAAAGAGATATATAAGTGGCCCTCACAGTACCATCGAGTCGTTACAACAGCAGTAAGATATTTCAAATTGTACCCAATGCCGCGGAAAACGGAAGTTACGCGTTTTCGTCCCCCGACCTCCCACTCCGAGCACTATGTGTTTTTAATTTCGTTTTCAATATTTTGTTCCGTTATTGGAAATGTACGTAATTAGTGTTTGATGTATTTTGTTTCAGTTAATAGTCTGCAATTGGCTAAAGGTATTTAAACATAGTGACCCGTTTGTGTTGTCGAGTAATGAAGCTTACCTACATTTAATGTATGTCTTAAAGTCGAACTCAAACGCTACTCAATTTTAAATAGCCCCAAAATATAGCACTGCCTGTATCATTTGCTTGCAAAGAGAAAGAGGTAGCATTATATTTCAATACGTCAAGTATCCCATTTATTGGCAAATTCTCTGAACAGTGGCTACTCTGATGATAACATGTTATGTGATCGTGCCCTTAAAAAGTCTAAAAAGAAATAACCTTTCGTCACATTTATAGAATTTAATTCTATCTAATCTATTAATCTACCGTGACCATCAATTGCGCCTACAGAACTACATAGTTAAGGTAACCACAATTCCATATTGAATCGAATATAATTCGAAACGCAATTCGTACTACCGGACAACTGTAACGAAACTGGACATGACATTTCAATAACCCGAACTATAAACCAATTACGACCTACGCGTTAATATTTAGCTGTTCTATGTATCCATTGTGTACATAGTGGTCCATATAGAGCGTTTATTCCCATGATATAACAATGGTTTACAATTAGATGCAAATATTATTTGAATGGTGATATTAACAGGGATAGGGTCAGTCATGCAAATGTGAGCTGTTGGATTTCCCCAGCGGCTATCCCTTTGTATAAAGTAATAATTTTGACACTGTACCCAGTTTATTTGTATTACATGGTCCAGTGAAGGGGTGGTCAGATCGGGAGTTTGATGGTAAGCGAATTTTCGAGTGGGGAAGATAATGGGAAAATATTGGGCATCGATCATAATACAAAATATGAATAAATATAAATATTCCTGGACATTATGACACAGCGCCATCTAGTTCCGAGCTAAGCAACGAGGCTTGTGTTACGGATACTAGTCGTTTGATAGACTACATATACTTTTTTTTTGCATTACATATTATACATAGATACATCAATAACTCGGATACAAATGTTTATGCTCATCACATAGTACAGCAGGCAGTGTTAACTACCGTTGGACTAATTGGGTCGTCAAATGTAAAATTATTAATGATTGGTGAAACTATCAATGTTTATTTGGTATTTATTTTATATTTAGTATCGCAAATCACGGAGCTGGTAAGATGGAATGGCGCAAGAGAGCCATTTAACTGTAAAACGGGTTATCTAAATGTCTCTAGGGGCAAAAAAATATACCTATCTGTATTTTAACTAATAATTCTCCGGATATTCTAACCTTTTAACATGCATGATATATCGAAATTAACCTAAAGGTAAGACTATGTTCCCAGCCAATTTCTCGATACTATAATATGTAAACAGTAGTCCAATAAATACCTACTGGAAATATTTAGATATGGATACCGAGGGCCTGAAGTTAGCAGTTTTTAAAATAAACGTTAGAGTAGAACGGATAATACAGCATTTTATTTCTGGTTAGATCCGTATGTCTCTACATAAGGAAAGAGCGGAGGAAAATAAAAAATTGAGGCCCCAGTCAAATAAATATTTTTACTTACATATATCTAGAAAGTCTGAATGCGGTAATACATATAGCAAGATTAACAGTTATCAGGTTATTAGAAGCTTATACATACCTTCATGATGAAACTGATCTTTGTAAAACTAAATTTATTTAGTATTTCTACCAAACAATAGAATATGGGTAAATTACAGTATATGCTTAGCCTAGCAAATTAACCAACGTGAATTTAAGAAGAAGAAGATGAAGCGTTATAGAGAAGACGTTTTCTTCCTTCGTATGATAAGTATGAGAGTTTTATTTTTCATAAATACAAAGAACCATAATTATTATTACTCTGTGCTCACCAATTACACAAAATATCTCAAAAAGCAACTCTAAAACATATGGCAACTATAGGAATTCTCAGTATTAGCCGTCCATCAAAAAGGATATAAGTAAGTAGGTACCTACAGATTCAAATTCCCACTGCATTGATGAAAAATTAAATTAACGCGAGTGACACTGCAGGACAAATGTAGTTTAGATAGATATAGGTATACCTACATAATGTATGTGTGTATAAGCATCGTGTATAGAGATGTCCGTGCCCAACGTACCGGGGGTAGTTTCACGCATGGTCGCCGCTTGCGACCGTACTGTTTATTTCGTTGTTGTTATATTGTAACTGTAGTACCTATGGGAATGTACAACAGGGGTAAATGTATGTTTTAGTAGGTAAAATTAGTGAGGCTTCAATGTAAAATATGATTTAATACAATTACTAAAGCAACATTTGTAAAAAGACCTGTAACGGGTTTTTTTTGTGGAAATTAACAACAACAATAAGGTACAGTAGAATCGAATCAAAACTCATTCATGTTAAATAATTTATTTGTTTTTAATTTTTAAATATCATTATTATTTCATATATATCTCAGTACTTTAAACCTATTCCTATTTCGTGTTTTGCACATCAAATAGTCCTGGTTTTTTTTTGTCAGTTTTAGTGATTTTAAATACGATGTATACAGTAGCTAACGCTACGTCCAGGCTCACTAGTAAATTACAGAATCTTTACTTTTAAATTTTACTGCAATTGGTTGCTAAAGAAGAAAAGGCTACCTCATCAATAAGTTACGTGAAAAAGTTTCCAGCCGATTTCGAAAAATTAATTTTGTCTAGGTATTTCTTAACTAGGTAAAATTAAGCACCTAAATGCATTGTGATTGAATCTGAAATATTACATTATACCTACTTACTTGCTACATATTTTATAGCAAATCAAAGCAAGTGCATACCATTTTTTCAAATTTACCAACAATAGAGTAATTGAAACAAGATTAATTATATTCAGCGTACATTAAATTCTGTAATATTTACCAAACAGAGTGTAGCGTGACAAGAGTTCGTAAAACTCCCCTTGTTTACGTTGCCACCTAATAGATGGCGTTACGTGTCGCAAGATAGATCGATACGTGGAAAAGAGCCTTACAGTCTCGATGGCACCCTCTTTGCTTACTAGACGATGCTACATTATTGTGCCAATTCCGCAATTTGATTGTACGAAATACGAATAGTTTTACCATTTATTTTGAGGTTTTTTGTAGACACATACATATAGTCAGACTGGTTATTCATATGCGTAGAGTAGTGATTACTCTAGAGTTTGTATCCAAAATACACACTACACACCTCATTATTTTAAAAGTCATAAAAATAACAAAATATTACGGTGAAGAACATTATAAGGAAATCTGCATGTTTGCGACGGCGAACGCGTCAGATCTGCCAATCAACACTAAATTATCGTGGGTAATTATTATTATTACTTTCTTAAATTAAGAGTGAAGCGGTGTCGTATTTGAGTATAAATTTTTCCTATTAATACTAACTTAACTTTACGCAGGTGTGTCTTATATTAAGCAAGCTGGAGTCACATCTAGTAGATGTCAATCAAATGCACTGTGATGTTATCTTTAACTATTTACTTGTGAGATTGTACATCAGTTTTGTGATTCAAATAATAAAAAAAAAAAAAAAAAAAAAAAAAAAAAAAAATTATTCTAGCTTATTAAAGAATAAGCTTCTGGTATTCTTGAAGGAGACTTGTACAGAAAGTTTAGGTGGACCATACACATGTATGACACCGTAGAAACTTAGAGGAAAATTTCATGTCCTACTAACTTTCGTACAAAAGTTTAATCAGTACGACAAGATATTTTGAACTTTATACATATGACAATATAATCTTATTTTTATCATAAAATAAATCAACCTCAAAATAAATTGTAGTTTGGTGTGTTTATAACCTGTGCTTCTTATAGCTTTCTTTAAGAATATATTAAAAATAAACAGTTTGAACACAAATACTTTCCCATTCGAAGCTAATCCGTGTAACCTCTGAACCTGTTACATACTTCATACACGTGTCTGCATTATACATGTAAATGTTTTTACACTGTTGAATTATTCCGAATAGGCTTCCCTTTGACTTTTATAGCGGTGTTGAATAATGTTATATTTTTATGTCTGTTTCATGAAAATTCGAACTTTACAGAGTATGATATACAGGTGATAATGTCTTGTCTGAATGCGTGTTGAAGTACAAACGATTTTCGTAAATAAAAGTTATTACGATGATGGGTTTTTATAATAGATTTTATGGACTTAATGTCATTATAAATAAGTTAGCAGTTTTATAATATATTCACAATGTTTTCCTAAAGTTTGGTGTATCTTAAAAACAAGTTTCTCGTTAAAGGAAATCATAAAGACCATTGATTCATAATCACTATCCTACTGCTTGAAAGCTATAGGCTATAGTCCATTACGAACGCTGGTTCTATAATGATTTACAGACTTCGTAGAGATTGCTCTATATAAACGTGTCACCACACGAGGCAAAATACATATCCATGTTAGAAAAAATCCAAAATAAATTCAATAGATTTTTGTATCTCAAGCTGTATGGCGTGTATCCAGGATATCCGCTGCTCTATCCTACCTTATTCGTGCTAGGGATGGTAGGTTGCACTAAATTAGAAGTCCGGAGAGAGGTAGCTTGTGCTACCTATATTTTCAAAGTTCTACGTGGCAAAATACACAATCCAGCCATCCTTCAGGAGGTCCGACTATGTGTCCCCGACGAGTACAGAGGGCGACGGCGACGACCGCCGCTATTACTGGTACCTTGCGCACGCACCAACCTAATACAGCGCGCGCCATTGACGCGAGCGCTGCGGGCGCTCAATGCAGTGGCGGACCAACTAGATCTGTTTTCTTGTTCGCTGAATGAGTTCACAATGACCATGTATAGATTATATTCCTTTTTATTTAATGATTGTTAATATTGTTATAAATTAGATTGTATATAAGTTACTATACTTGCGAATTGGTAACCTGTAATGCTAGTATAAGTTATGATTTAAATAAATAAATAAATAAATAAAAATCCTCAGGCATGCTTCATCACTATATTTCCCTTTTACAATTTACTAAATTTATTTATTTACACAATACAATTATAATCACAGGACTATCCTAAATACGTATTTTAGCAATCTTATTTTATACATAGGTATGTAAGTATTGTATGGTATTATTGTAAAGTCAGTGTCTCATTCATGCCGTTAATGCGAATCCGACACCTATTATTCGGTAGTCATAATTTGTAAAGCAATAGCTTTATTTATTTAGGTGTTACCAAAACCCAAAACTACATAATATTTCAATGTAAATAAGTGTGAACTTTTCTGTACCAACCTTACAAAAAACTAGATACTTCAAAGTTTAATTTTATTAAACATTGAAGTATCTAGTAACCATATTGAAACTTACCGCTGAGTTACCAGTTTCCTTGATAAAGGTGTGTGCTAAAATAAATATAGGCATAAGGTCCCTTTGTGAGTAGTCGTTGTTATTGAAATAAGGTGTCTGCGCCTCGATCGCGGTTATCGATATAGCTTTATCCATAATCCTAGCACCTTCCCGTCTTGTTTACTTCCTTAAAGATATCACGTTGTAAAACCTTGCTATGTATGTTTAGAACATTCGAGAATTTTCAGCAGGTTTTCATACAAAAATGGTACCTGCTTGCGAATTTTAGATCGCTTCGAGAAACGCTTTTGAAAGATAAATTAGATTTAGCTATATTCTATTTCTATGGAAGATTTAGACCTAATAGCATAGAGATTTAGACCAATAGCGTACAACATAGAATCTTGATAGCTCGGTATAGGTAGTTGACCTTATTAGGTAATAAAGGAACCAAAATTTTAAAGAAAATCATAATTATTAAGTATGTCTATTAATGTATGTCGTTTATTGTTTAACCTTCTTATAAGTATTTGTGTGTCAACTAGTATATAAATAGTAAGTTTATTGTAATGAGTATAATTATGGAAAATACAACACATAAAACCAGGCAAAAGAAAAATAAATAAAGTCATATATCTTAAAAGTATTTTAATGAATACAATTTCATAAGTGTAGCACGCATGTGATGATTTATGTTTGTTTGTCACGCAAAGCGAAATAATCTGCTAATGTACCAAAACCATTTAGGTTATTTAATAAGTTTAATACGTTTTTAGAAGTTGGTAACATCCGCAGAACAACACCGGTGAATCTGAAAATAATGAATAAGTATTAGTGAAATCAGTTATAACTACCATTTTAATTAAAAGTCTAAACAGTTTAAAAAGACGAATAAAGTGCACTATCGAACCAAATTAACGTGTAATTCTTAACTATACTGACATAAATATCTATACAGTAGATTATCTATCATGATTGAAGGGGGACTTTATTCGATGGTGTTCCTTTTTAATTTTATATAAAACAAGGAAGATTGTTAGTAATACACTAATAAATTCCCTTGTCCTGATCTAAAATTTGTTAACTGATTAACATGTCTGTGTCGTCAAATCTAAATATTATTGGGATTTTTTAAATATAAAGATAAACTCTTTAAAACAATTTAAGTAGATACATTTATACACTATTCAGGTCAGTAGAAACTACCTTAATACTTATTACAAGGACCTAAAATTGGTCGATATACCTATATTTTTCAGCAACTCCATTTCTCAGTTACGAAATCGCCAATACAAAGCAATTGGCATCAAATCATAACCGAAAACTAACAACAATAACATCGTAACAGCTCAACAACTCATGCCCACAACTTGCAATACCTACCGAAATACGTTTTCGCCAATAACTGGGCAACATTGAAACAATTTAATACGGTATAAACAATAGAAATGCTGGTTGTACGCGGCGTATGGAAGTGTGCAGCGTACGCGTCGTATTTATTGCGTATGGTATTGTGGTACGCTCGTTACCGTATATCTGTGAGTGGGGGCGTATGGGAGCGCCCTATCATGAATCCTGATACACGGCGACCGCTTTATTGGGAGCCGCGAGCTTTTTAACGATCGCTGCTACGAGGATGGACTTTCTATTCTATATTAGTGGACGTTTGTGGAAGAAAAAGGGCTTTGTCTTGTTACGGTACAAGTTCATTAGAAGTAGAAGGAAATTAAATGGGCCAAATATTGTGGAAGCGACTTTGAATATATTTAAAAAGCAGTGACTAACACACAATTCAAGTACCACTAAACTCAAATTGTGGGATAATTTTGTTAGACTCTTCCTATTTTTATAAATAGAATACCATGACAACAAAGTATGTATATCTACAGGAGAGGTTTGAATAACTACTAATGATACTAAAGATATACATAGTTTTGTAAGTATTATACAATTATAAGTAGTAAACTAACACTAATATCCCAATCTAAGTGGCAAACGTTTCGGTAGCGCAGAAAAACAAACACGACTAGGGCCAGGCTACATTGGCGGTGGCGTGAAAGGGTTTGTTGATTGGACCGGCCTCAGGGGGCCCGTGACCCGTGCACCATGTTAATGGCTTTAATCGTCCGTATAGTCCGTCTGAACAATTTATGTATCATTTTCGATCCCGTTATGTTCGCCGGATTATGCGTACGTGCGACCCTCCCGTTTCAACTACGTAATGGTGATGCTTCGAGATATCTGAATTTATAATGTTATATCAACGCGCTGATGATTTAGTCCGGTCGCTTAGGAAGGACCTGCATAAGTTATTAAAGTTAGTGCTGAATCGGTTATTGGAATATTTCAGAGGAAACCGACCGTACTGTTTTGTGTCTTTAGATGTGCAGGAATTTGTGAATGGTCCTTTCGGCCGTTCCGCGTAAGAAATTACAGCTTAGATTACTTTTGGATGGGTAAATATAAATGTGAAATGAGTTTTGAAAACTGTTCATTGAATTTTCAATGTCGTAACTTCTTGATAGTTCCATTATAAAAGATAATTAAAATAATTAAATAAATAAATTTTATCATATTAGATAATTAACCTACTGTCAGTAGTTGGTGAGGCCCTTTGTAGACCCGATACAACACATGCAAGACATCCAAATATTTGCTGGACTCCCCATAGCATCCTTGTAGATTCGATAGATATTCTATACCTATAAATATATATAATATAATATAACGCGTTCATGATCTACCTCTCGGTTTAAAGATTCCAACTCGGTAGTTGTTCTGTAATACTCAAAATTATATTATTATTACGTCATAATATGTTAGGCTGCCCACAAATTCATGACCCCAAATCCAACAATAGATATCAACATTAAAGTGTCTACGAATAACAGGTACGGCTTTTATCAGAATTTAAAACAGGGATTAACACCGCCCGGCACGGTCGCAGCGTATCGCCAGCGCCACGCCCGGTAACCGGATCACGGCGTATTTACCCGGATTTAAACCGGATTAATCCGCTTCGACGCTGCTGCCAGCTTTGTAGATATCACATTGTTTATTCCACGTTTAAAATTGCAAATGGATTATTTTAATTATATGAGTATGGTGCGGTGTGATAATAATTTGTATGTGAAAATATACCTGTCTCACATGCTTCGATCCCTATTAATTAAATATACCCATTTATACCTAATATTAAATAAAAAATAAATATTATAAATAACATAATTATACTATGTATAGGTACACGTAATACCTACACGTAAAAGTATTTTTTAATTATTTAAGTGTTAAAGAACAATTATAATTATTATGTTAATAGATATATCTACATATTATATACGTGAGAATAACATCCCTAAAAAGTAATTTTATTGAAGAAATATTTCAGATTAGAAAAGAATACTTGGGCGATTTGACTACTAGATATTTCGCATTTATACAATAATTTACGAAACCAATATAACACTTAACTATGCACCCACAACTACCTCTATATGAAGTAATATAATTGAAACCAATACATGTACATAAAACTTCGGCATACAATCTCCTGAATCCGGCCCCCGCTGCGACGTAGCCCCGCTACGGCGTAGCACTAACATATAATCCTTTTCGCTACAATAGCAATTTCAAACTTCCTTAGGGGCTTCGGATAATCTTTCTTTATATCGAGCTACGACTCGCAAGCGGGCTCATTCTGCATCTCTTTTTTACGCGAAATTCAGCTATATGCAGGATAGAGATGGAAGATGCAAAAGGCTGAAGAAAGCGGTAGACTTCTCAATAAAGAGGGGAGAGCAGTAATGTGTATTTAAATTTTGGTTCAAGTGTAATAATTTTGTTTTTTAATTTAATTTCTAATGGCGTTATAAATCCAGGGTGAGAGTCTGATTCATAGTCAGAACCATAAATCGGTTCTGTGATTTTTAATCTGAAGACGCTGGGGATAACATTCTTAATTTAAAAAAATATTTTAAGCAACAATATTTATTTGACATTTGATAAAATATATGGTAAATAAAAAAAATACATATTTTATTTATTTTTATTTTATTAATATAAAAATATGAGTCATTATACTTAGAATACGCTAGGACGCGCATATTAAAAACTTTTAAGCTTACCGCAAATTGAGACAAAAAGGCGGATGTAGGTACTTGGAAAACTTTAATATATAATATTTAAAATATATGTTTATCATAATCATGCACAACTAGTGTAATTGCATGGCTGGGCTTATAAGTATTTTTTTCTCTATTAGACTATGTTATTTGTCACTATTTAAGCCAAATCAGTCATAATATTTTCTTGAACAAGTTTTTGATATGCAAAATACATTCTTGTTAATTTTTAATTGGGAATAAGGCTAATACTGTGTTTGCATTTTTATTATTAAAAACGCGAAAAATATCAGATTAAGTATTGTCAACTATAGGTATTCCCACGCAAAACAATGAGTATCGATCGTCTTGAATACGGGCACAAAATGCGACCTAAAAATAATCTATATCAATTTCCTTATTAATTTCGGGAGTGGCAAAAGCGTTACTTTCATAGCCACTTTAATGGGTAATTTTCATAAACAAAGTTGAGGATCCCTGAAGATGGGGCGGGGGGAGTGCGGGGCGGCGGGGCGCAGGGGGGTGGCGCGGGTTCCTTTCCGAGATAGAAAACAGCTCTGGAGCTCGTATAATGGGTTTTTGGAATGGCGTCGTCCGTCTTGCCCCACCTCCCCCCGGCCCCCTCCCCCTCCCGGGGCGAGGAAGGATGAATTCTTATTTCCTCATCTCGAGCCGTCCGGTACGAACCCTCCATGTAGATTGCCTTTTTCTCGTACAACCTCCGTATAACATAACAATGGCTTGTTTTCAATTTTGTTGGTGTTATTTCACCGTTTCTTTGTTTATTTGGAAATTGGACACGCATTACGGTTTTGTTGATAATGGAGGTGTAGTTTAAAGTTACTACATTCTATGTAGGGCGGTTAGAACACTGGTTATAATAGGTACCACTCTTTCTTTGTTCTTCTAGACTATTATATTGAACGATCTGTAGAAAATTATTAAGGTAAAAAGGGGTTCATTTTGACTTAAGACTTAATGAGACCTGAAGTCAACAGGATTTTAGTATCATTGGAAAACGAAGACTTTTAACTAAATATAAAATTCACTGAGAGAACATTCATATAAAATCTGAATAATTGTATTATTAACAATATTCATTTATTCAATATAAATGCCATACTGAATTTCTTTTAATAATAATTATATCAATTAATGATAATTATTGAGGACATAGTAAAAGTTTAATGACCTCTAAAAGTCAAATTAGAGGCTCTCTCTAGAGTAATCAAATTAGTGGTGCCTGGGGATCGAACTCAAGATCTTTGACTTTGGTCACACTACTTAAGCTTAACAAACGTCATGCCATCGGAAAGCCATCACGGCTTATTTTACTCAATAGCAGTAGGTATTAATCAAGTCATAAAAACACACTCCTTATATACCTAAGTACCTAATTTAAAAACAGTATTTAATTACTTAAAAAATGAGAGCGCACATTGGTTAAAATGTGCATAATCGTAATATATTGGGCGGCAATAGCAACTGCATTCATGAAGTGCTTCGCGAGCCAAAAATACTTTGATACTCTGCCAAAACATGCTAACATACGCATAAAGTAAGACCCGACTACCGCTTGTTATGACGTACCCTTTAATTTACTTTGACAGTGTCAACCGCGAAATTATTTAAGTCAATTTTTTGTTGACATTTTTTTCTCTTGTGTTGGTGTTCTTTGTTTAAAAGATCATTTGTTCTTGTTTCATGAAACCGAAATTTCGATCTTACTCGACCCTATTCAATCGAGTGCCTCACAATATAATTTAGGCAGTATAGCACAGATTTAAGCAAACATATGCCATATAATTTGAGTCTTTGCTTACAGACCTATGATTATGATACGGTAACACAGACCATATAGGTAATATTTATCATTCTTGTATAAATGTTACTTCTTAACCACACAACATTATAGGTAATTGGTTTAATACGTTATTACCCAATAACAATAAACTGTATAAACAGTATAACTACAAAACATGTTATAAACAATACAAGTAAGCATAACAAAACACAACAAAATATTAGTACTAATAATCAGTTGCCGAAAATCTGCTTTCATTCCCGCGACGCCATTACGAAAACGCCTAACGTTGCAACCATTGTAACGTGACCCGTTACTTTCTTTCGATTCGCAGTTTTTCTCAGTAGTACAGAAGGACTGAAGGGGTGGGAGAGGTCAAGCTTCACTGGCGATTGTATAGCAATCATAGCAGTTGTGTAAAATGAGAAGTATTCCTTAAAAAGATAAACAAGTCGCGTGTGTACGTAACAGCCGAGACGCGGTGGATTCATATTTTACTTCTGCCTCCCTTGAGAAGAGCGTGTTGCTGTGAGGAACGCTAGTATGGATGGAAAGGTGCTCTGTTTAGATGTAGTCTTTGGAATAAATGCTGGTTTTGTTTGAAAGGGGTTCTTAGCGAAAATTTTAAGAAACTAACAAGAATTTAAGTTTATTTTTGGTGGTCTGGAGTGTGAAAAGCATTATTCTGATTAAGAGGTAGAAACTGTAGCTCTTTCAATTCACTCAATATCTTATGGACAAATTTTAATGAATTATAATAATATAGGTACGTCAGTTCCCTGAGCAATAAAATACAAAACACAATCACTTGCAAAATTATTTTAAGTTAACGCAAGTCTCGATGAATGAAACTATTAATAATTTAAAATTCTACTAATGTAATTAGGTATAATTTACTTTAAAAAATATATATATAGATAGAGCAACCATCCACCCGCATCTCAAAGTAATGTACCAAAACGTTCCAGTTGTACCATTTCACCATCAAAATTGCTTGCCTTATATCTTCAATAAATGTTTAAAACATTCCGGCAAGCATGTGTTTTATAGGCTTTAGGGCTTGTTATATTAATTTCACTGGTTTTTGTACTCATGCCGCGGGGAAGGGATATCAAAATATTCAGGGCAAACTTTTTGTGGAGGTTATTTCTTTGCTTAGAATTATTTCTTAATTCCAGTACTAGTGATCCAAAAGACTCGAGCTGTTTGGTGCTTAGAGTTGATTTTTGAGCTATATTTACGAAATAGAAGTGAAAAGACTGATACACGCTGCTCTCTTTTTCGTAAATCGTTTCTGAAAGCTTCGGTCGTTTTAAAAGGTTGGTGTCGTAATTTGTGGCTCCAGTTATAATGGGAAACAAAGGAATCATACATTTATTATAATAGTTTTGTTAATTATTTTATGTTCATTTATTTGAAATAAATGAACATAAAATAATTAACAAAACAAATAATTAAATTTAATATAATTATAGAAAAAAGGTAACTTGGTATTTATATAACACTACACTATATCTTCATCTGTCCACGCCCAGTACTGCACAGCGAGTCCGCCCGGGACTACGGAACCTGTAAAGGATATTTAATTAATATCAATACGTATACTACAATAAAATCCATAAACATGGAGAAATGTGTTTTTAACCTCGCTATCCTATATACTATCTATCGTTACAAAGGTATTTTTTAGAGTGAATAAGTAGTCTAGAGAGTAGACAAGTCAAACATTCAAATGAATTCAAACTTGATAAACGCATGACGAAGACGACATGTTCGAAGATATTAGAAGATAGATCTTCACAAGGGCTGAAGAGCTTTTACGAGGAACTTCTATATAAGTGATCATTTGTTACTCCTACTAAACAGACTGGCTATCTGTTCTGCTCACTGGTAAAAGTTTACCACATAATTTAAAAACTAGTAGGCTGTACTTTAGGCCTATATTTGCCAAAGACGTGAGTCAGAAATATATATATAACATAATATCTGTTCTGCTCACTGGTAAAAGTTTACCACATAATTTAAAAACTAGTAGGCTGTACTTTAGGCCTATATTTGCCAAAGACGTGAGTCAGAAATATATATATAACATAATAATTTCAACACTATTAAACTTCTCATAGTGCCGTTGTTATGAATTATGCGAAAAACACTTTCATAATTGCATTCTTTCGAACTTCTCATAATAAAATACTTGCCTCCTACAGTGCATGGGTACAATACATGTGAGATACACGCATGGAATAATAAATAAACTGGTACACACTTACACAGTTTATGACCTTATTTTGTCGCCTTAAAATTTACTCTTACACATAATTATCACTATCTTAATCTGATCTGACAACTCCCATTCTATAAAAACTGTCAAATTCTACTATTCAAATAAATCTAAACTTTGAATATTATACTAGACAAAATAATACCTATAATATGGTTTTAATCATGGCTAAAATGTCGTCTTTATTCACATCGGTGCATACACAAGTACCTTGTTCAATCCGTTTCAAGAGTGGACATCAGTGGACTGATTAAATAATGATGATATGACAGAAAAGAAAACGCAAACATTAAAAACAAAAAGGTCACAAAGTACAAAATTTATATATTTTTACGTTAACTCAGACGATTCTATAATAAATAAATAAAATGTACGTACAATAATGTGGGTAGATAGTCCGCGTCCTGCCGAGATTTATACTTATCTCACGCCCATAAAACGGTATTAATGCATATAAATATATCAAGACGTGGGGTGGACATTGTTTTTCTTGTAGTTGACCTTAGCTCTAGTATATTTTCTGGTTAGATTCGAAGGTAGATGGTTGGTATCCTTTATTGAGATGCGAGAACTGTGTATTCTTGGGTTTATTCGCAACAATGCCAAATAAAGATGTTTTATTCTCTATAATAAGACGTATAGAAATTATCGGGGTGCATTAAAAGAACCTTCACAATAAAGCAAGCAGGTTTGGTGCAGTTTTATTCAAAAGAGTGTGGTTGTTATATAAAGTGCCTATTTTGATAATATTTGTTTTAAATAGAGACCTACCTAAGCTTTGACCTAGAAATTACTATAAAAAATATTAGGTATATTAAATAACAAGGGTTATATAATTCTATCAGATAAGTATTAATTTTCATTGACTCATAAATTCTACTAGATACATCAATCTTAAAGCTCAAAAGAGCGCAAGTAATAGCTCCTAACTACATAACATTCTGCCGTCAATTCAAGCCAATAACTAGCTACTAAAACAAATTAAGCATTCATTGAAAGAATTGTACTATAGCAGAAAAAGAAACTGTCTTTCTTACCCCAAAACACACAGTTACCCCACCAGAACAGGATACCCGATCTCCCCTTTCGCCGGTTGCGCGGGAAAGTTCGCCAGATCCGTTTCCTCTGTTTGCTATTTCCCCCCAAAGCACCCGCTACCCCTGACTGACTGCTTCCACAAATAAATATGACTACCCTCCGAAAATAAATCTGTTGATACGAAAAATAACGTTTTGTAAGTAGCAAATGTTATGTTTTGTATTAATTTTCTAGGTAATTTTTGCAGCAGTATTTTATGGTAAATAAGGACTGCTTTATTTCTAGATCGTTCTCATGCCTAGTGGGAGGTAGTGATGTCTTACAATTAACCAAATATCTGTAATCTGGTAATACTGTGGTTTACATGAAACATTCATTAAAATAATACCACATGAATGTAGAAATCTTATCTTTTCAGTGCCAATGTATCTACCGTATATTATGAACTATTTATTCATTCGTATACCAAGATTAAACTTAAAAATATATTGCGTGGATTGTATCATCATCAAAATCATTACCACATGCATCCATTTACTGTCCCACTGCTGGGCACAGGTCTCTTCTCCGATGAGAAGGGTCAGGCTATAGTCCACCACGCTAGCTTAAAACAAGTTCCTGCATTACAGGAGTCACAGGACAGTCTAACGGAGAAACCTTATTTAAACTACAATTAAATTAAATAGAACATAGAATCTCATTCACCTTTCAGTCCCTAGTTAACAATTACAATCTCAGAACTCATTAATTTAGCAGAACTGTGAACAAACATTATAACAATGGTAAAAAGCCTAATTAAATTCACACGTAATAGACACAGGTGAATAACACATAACTGTACGCACCCATGCCACTATTTATCACTTCATTATAACATTTAATGTAGAAATTTGAATTTTATCACTAAGTAGAATCAAATTTTCTTTCAAACAACGAAATTATTCATCCCTAAGAAACATTAATGGAAATTATAACTACATAGATTTACATACGAAGTGATTCTTAAATTATAAGTCTTAAGTTTTAAGGCGTTATCTGTTTTATAATTTTCTTATAAAGCAATTTACTTATCGCATAAGAGATCAAAGGATGCGGTTGGTTATAAAAATTAATGGTTACAAACACTCCATTTCAGAGACATAACTTGGAGGCAAATCTCGGCTACAGTCAAATACAAAGATGTATGCATAACTTAACTACTAGATGCGTTTAAGTAACATTTTGAGTATCTAAGTGTCCCTAGGTAACCTACATACGGCAAGCGGTGCTATTTTTTTATGCACTAAATCTAACGTAAAATAAGAAAATAAAATTCTCATATTTACTTATTGTAAACAATAACGATTTCGTGAATACAAGAATTTTAATTAATTTTTAGGGTCATAATTTCCATTACTTAGTATCAAAAAGCATGCATCACGAGTATTGAGACCATAAATCTATTTGAAATGACATAACACATAGCATGGTCACGTAATAAAGTAATTAAGCATTTTATGATACGCATACGCACAGAAGTGACAAGTAATAAAACAAAAAAAAAAAAAAAAAAAGCTTTATAAAAGTACGAGTATAAGTAAGAATTTATAGTAGATTGTGAGATTATCTTCATACTTATGATTAATATATTTTTGTAGATACCTAGAATTATATTTAATCTATCGTGATTATCCGGAATTGATTGTTTTTAAGGTTAGTTTTTTTTAAGATTTGCAACTAAAGTAAGTATCGATGATTTTAAATATTGACACTGAATATACTGTGCAGGATATTTATTGAAACGCTTAGAAATTGTTCAAATTACAGTCAAAGAAAATATTTCCGCTCGATGCCGGTGCGGATCAGATAAGTAACATTGTCTTTGGAGTCACTTCTGCTTCATCTACATCGAGGTATTAAAAGCTACGTTGCAGTCAACAATGGCGCCCGATAGTGGCACAATAAACCGCCTCAAATGGCCCGGAACTTTTTCTCTAATGGTTTATTTAAAAAATCTCACAATTTTCATTCGGAGTTTCCTTTAGGGGAGGCAGATAAATCTCCTTTATTCGCCTCCTGAGACATTCAGCTTTTGATCGGAATTGCTTTTATGTGATGTTTGTGCTCTTTCTTAGTATCTTCGTGATTTAATGTTATGGCCTGGTCGACGTGTCCTTCTTTCATAGACACGGCTCTTTAGAAATTCGAGGTTTGTATGGCGCTATTGAATACGTAAGGAATCCTTTTTAGCGACTTATATTTCGTAATAATGGACTCCGAAATCGCTGGGAATACGGGTCAAGTGAAAATATTTTTATTTTGAAACTAGATATTATATTAATAAACTTTACCTAGGTAGTACATTTTATTTTACTGCATCTTATTAAATAAAGTATCGAATACATCACATCATGTACATCAAACTCCTCAACATCATCATTTATTTATTTATTTTTAAAGTCACTAACATCAAAAAATGTTACTCCAAATGATTCCCGGTATTTACATTCCTGAGATCCTTCAAACACATCAGTGTGGCCCCTGCAAAGCCACGGTATCAAAGCCGTCAGGGTCAGGCAATCGCGTTTACGACGCATAAAAGTTAGTCTTTATAGGCTCTCCGTGTATAAAAGTGGCGTTTATTCCTTTTTAATTAATTGTCGTACCGTTAAAAGCCATATCAGCTTTGTCGTTGATGGCTGATGCCCGGAAAATTGTTAACGAATAGTGATTTAATAATAAAACGTATTTGATGGTCGGACAGTTCATAAAAGTCTCGTAAAATGTTTGTTGTAAATCTTTAAGTTCGTAAATTTTCCCACAGCAGTGATTTATACTTCTCGTTACATCGACTGATATGTTTTAGTGAAAGGATTTTACGATCCTAAATTGGTAGAGTGTTATTATATTCCGCGTTAAAAGCGTTCGACTAATTTATAATTATTAAGGTTCGAAGATCTAAAAATCGAAAAAGAATCCTTTATTAACTTGTAATGTTCATCGAAATGTATATTAATAAATTATTTGATCGGTAAATTTTGAACACCGAAGTTTTTATAAGATAAAACACCCAATTAATCGGTTTCGGTGGGCGGAGCGGAGATATCTTCATTGTGCGATAAATTCAAACTAATGTTAACTTATACAAGTTTGTATGAAAGCAACAACCATTAGTCACAGCTTGAAGCCTCATCTATTCTTGCTTACTGGTCGTTCTATCCGTGCAATAAATAAAACGATTCTCCAAATAATTTTCCAAATACTAACTTATATTTGCCTACGGCTTGCACCTTGATAGCTGAAAAATAAATACTAAATTTCGTTGTATCGTATTGTAAGATTTAAAATTTATTAGGAATACATTATAGGTATAGCCTCTTATGGACAGTTATTAATAATAACGCAGTGACATTCACAGTATGGACGGTGCACGCGTCGCGTAGCCTTAAGAAAAAAAATTCACTCAGATGAGATTTTCTTATTTATTGTAATTTCAGACATTCTTTTTACATTAGTATCCCTTCGTTTACTTCCCTACCCTACGATAGAGACAAGTTTAGAATGAAGTGTTAGATGTGTTTACTATGGAGAGGGTTATGGTAATCTATAGCCCCATAATATCATCCCCAAAACTAACATAGACTAACTAACGTATACCATTAACCTTTCATGATGGTTTATCAAGGAAAACTTAATACGTTGTTTCGAGTTTATTAATAACTTATTTTTGAGATAATTTTTAGTTCCCTAGTGCTGATAATGACAAAAATATTTACAGTAATATAAAATTATTTAATTACCCTATAAAAAGTCAACCCCGCGCCACCGCTGACGGTATTTACGGCCGCGCCAATTAATTTTTCCCTTCTTTTTTACTCCGTCAACAGTAAAGAGTACAAAATGGCCATAGACACAAATACAAGTGGCTATAAAATGAATGTAGCTGAGTCAGTAGCAGTGGGTGTCTCGAATGCGCATGTGCGGCACATTCCGGTACTTTTATTGATTTCAGTAGCACTAACGGTCCATAAAGCCGACGTGCCGGACCGGAGCACCTACTCTATGCCCCTTATTAGGTACTCACGATTTCCACCGAGTTTTACTTGTTAACTTTTTAAATAGGTAATTGCTTCTTGGAAGGTTTTAAGGATCTGTAGCAGTTTAGAGTTGATTAAACAACTAACGTTAGGATTAAGATGTTTAAAGACGATTACGACTTGTATCAGCGATAATATTATAGTACAGGATACTAAGATTTTGAGTTGATACGCATTTGACGAACATAATTAGTCATGTATTAACATGAAAGCGGATCAAAATACCATTAACAATGATAATGTATGTT
This sequence comes from Craniophora ligustri, assembly GCA_905163465.1. NCBI lineage: Eukaryota > Metazoa > Arthropoda > Insecta > Lepidoptera > Noctuidae > Craniophora > Craniophora ligustri. The sequence continues at coordinate 5,892,912 of LR990965.1, read as the reverse complement.
TAATGGATAAGGGTTTTGTTACAAAAGTTATTTTCATTGTACAAACAGATGAACCCCTAATTTTCTCCTCAAAACAAACCAACCTGTAAATGCCGACGGCAGTCAATAAACACCCAACGCACGTATTTTCGGATTAACTGCGTAGGGAGTCGCCAATCTTAATTGCCTACATTCTCTGCGGGCACAACACGCGGTGGTCATTGGGACCTACGGACCTGCACTACATTATTTTGTTTGCACGCCTCATTTACGAGGGTTGACTAAATGTTTCGGTATGTAAGGTTGCATTTAATGTTCCCACCGGTTAAGGGTTAGAAAGTCTCAATTACGTGAATCTCGAGGATGTTAAAAGTACTGAATTAACTATGAGAAATGCGAAGAAAAAAAAGCCAATGCGAAAATCCCGAAATGTTTAAACAAGCACAAGTACTCTACTCAACCATAATTTCTTACTTTGATCTCAGACACGGCATAAGCCAGAGATTGTCAACCCTAAGCACATAATAATGCTTCAGCGTAATATGAAAAGAGGACATTAGTGGGTGTTCGTCGTCTGTAATATCAACGTTGCGACGGCTGCGGTGGTCGCAATAGGGCCTTTATTAAAACAAAATTTCTACCCGCAAAATGTCCACAAGCTTTGTTGGAGCATTTCTACTTGGAATATTCGAATTTAAATTATTAATAAGCTTTCTGGTGCAATGCAAAGAATATTTGCACTTTAATATAACATGTGAATGAATGAACTTTAATCACTTAGGTCCTGTTAGAGAAAGCCTTATAAATAAAAATAAGTAAGTTATCAGATAAAAATAATCAAAGTAAATTATGGTAACGTGTGAGTTTGCAAAGCTTTATATTAAATCGAAACTACTTCGGTGACGAAGATAAAGTTCACAAGCGCCAACTAGAAATAACAAAACTCAAACATATTTCGTCCGGAACTAACAAAATAAATTCGCACAAAATCAACCCGGAAAGTACAAACATCCCGTACAAGTTACTCAGTGATTTCATTTCGAACCGAAAGTCCAAATTGAATCAAATATACCCTACTATCTACTGATTACAATATCTACTAGGTTAGGTAGGTACGTACAATATGTCTGTACACCGCACCGACCGGCGTTCGGCAGTGAACCGATGATTTCGGTACATTTGCCGAGACCGTAACGATGGCTGGAATCGTCTTGATGGACGCTATGAATGAGCTCTCACAACATAAAGAAATCCCCTTAAAAAGGGTAGCGTTGGGGTGGAATAAAAGAAGCCAGCGACGCTCAAAAATGTTCTTACAAAGAAAATTAAATAAGAAACGTTTGATACGAAGAATGAACGGCTCGGAATTTAATTTTATATGAGCAAAGTTGCAATAGATGTTACGTTTTGCTTTTATACGGTACGTTTTACGTGGCGTTTACTTAAGAGGAGTATTTTTTTTAAGGAGTATGTTGAGAAACAGTGTAAGGTGAGGTAGCATTGGAACACAGGACGGTGTTTAGCTAAGCTGAGGATGCCGTTTTATGGCGTCGCGCCGCCTAGCATTCCTAAGCTTTTTCTCTTGCTGAATAGTTCAACTAATGTCCTCTTGAGAATTCAAAATAATTGAATGCATTTTACTCTTCTAAATCGCGTCTATCTGTTTACTTATACATAATTGATAATTTGCTTGTAAATGTACTCACGGCACATCAGAATTAGAAATTATTTTAATAATTTGGTAGGATTCTAACAAACTCCCAGTAAACCCGTATAACTTCCCAAAAAGTTCCATAAATAGTGGTTTGGTTTCCTTAAAGGCAGCTAAAATAGTTCCACCAAGACTCGATAAATATCTGTTCCGGATAAAATATTATTCTTTCAGCGTTTTCTTTCTTTATATTTGTAGCGTAAGAGTGGAGATAACAGTGTAAGTTAAATCCATGTTTACATAGACGGCGACTTAACCTATTAAATGTCGACGCTGTTAAATGAAATTATTCGTTTGTTTTTTATTTTTTTTTATTCATTTTATTTTACAATTCAACTGTATTGTAGGACCTGGTACGTGTTAATTGCTTTATATTAATGTACGAGGTAGAATGATAGAATCAATGATGCTAAGTAACGTTATTTAATACTAGGTTCTAAAAAACATGTCTTGTAGGTACGATGGTATATTTCAAGTAATATTTTTTTATTAAAACAACAAAGGTTTGCGAAGTAGACGCCATTACACTACCTCGTTAGATTTATAGTAACAAAACAAGCAAAAATATCTCCTTGTGTTACATAATAAATCGGGAGACTTGCTGTTGGAGCGTATTTCTGACCTCCCCCGCGAAATGGGGAGTAAACAAAACAACATTTTTTCCTACTCGGATGAATAAATAAGACGGGAAGGGTCGCAGTTCGTAGGGGCCATCCCCAATGTTGGAATAGGTACTTGTTTGATTTGCATGTTTTAATCCTTTCCAAATCCTGCTCTCAGGCGGAATGGCACAAAATAAATTGTTTTAATGCAGATCTAGCGCTCCAGCAAACTTATTGTTAATTTATGAAAATGCAATTTATTTGTTTGTTAATCTTGCCCGGCCATTTTCGAATTACAAAATAATCAAATACATTATAACATTACACAAAATGTAGGTTTCTATTTCAACATCTCATTGAATATTCTGAATTACATAATTCTACTTTCTTTTTATTTCTGAGTGGCAAAATCCCGCGATGCCGGGCCTCGGCTTGTGAACCCTGGGCGATGAAACTAACGGCCCTGGGTATCAACAAAAGAGCAATAAGATATGCTTGGAAAAACTAGTGGATGCGTCCCGCGGGCGCACTCGCAGGCCTGCCTGCCCCGCGGCGCCGTCGGGGGGTTAAGAGTACGTGCGTACGGAAAGACGATCTGGGAAATAAACGACTATCGGTATTGCCCCGACGACATTTGTGGGCGAGAATAGATTGATTTTCATTCAGCTGTGGTATAATCTAATATTAGGTAAGTATCAACTGTTCTTTCTGCAGCTAGAGAATAAAAAATTACAGCCCTATATGAATATTATGAAATGAAATAAGGTGTTTTCATAACAATATAAGGATTTAAACAGCAGGTACTACTACTGTTAAAATCTATAAAAAGTAGTTTTATTTCAATGTCTAGTTCCTACTCGCCTAAGTTTGATCAGTAAAGTATTTACAATATTATTATGTTGGAATAGGTTTCCAGTCTACCCAAAATGCGATTAATATAAGCATTTTACAAAATATATTAGCATAATTGAGTAAATTAATAGAGATATTCCTGAATCCGGTCAAAACGAATAATTATGATATGGAATTAATAGGTATGTTCATTAAAAGATTAAAATGCCAATTCACGTTTATAACTGCAATGAATTCCAAAGGTTTTAATTTTGAAATCTGCTTTTATATCAAGTACTGGTTTGACATAGGTAGTTATGACAGGAATAATTACGCAAAGCATAATAATGAATGTTACTAGATTTAAATTTTGCTTAAGACTAAAACCAAAACTTAGGTATAAAATTATATTTCTTTCTTTTTCTTTTCTTGCTTTCGATTTAACTAATGTTATTTATTCTTGATACGAGATGACGCTAGTTACCTATACCTATTGAATTCCCGTTAGTGAAATACCGTTCAGAATTCATCTTAGGTACCTATAGGTACAAAACAAAACAATGTTTCATCTTTTACTACTTACCCACACTGACTTCGCTCGAGTAGGGCCATGTACTGTGTTCAACTTTGAAGTTAAACCTACAAGTACCCATCCCAACAGACGCACAAAATGTCACCTAAATCGGTCCAGTCGTTTAGAACCTAAATATTTTTATAAATATCATATTCTCCGACTATTTTGCAAACCTATGTTATCACTTTTAACACTAGATGCCGCTAGATGTATTCGGTTCAAGATTCGTAATAAAGGATAAGTAAAATAAACTTTTTCCCGGCTGTAAAACCCTACCAATAAAAACAAATCCATAGTTTTTCGAGTCGTGCCACGTTTGCGATATATCGGAACGGGGTCGGCAATGCTGGCAATATGTATAATTGCCGGGTCGTACCCGGGACTAGGCCACACGTCACCGGGATTGCCGCGTATATCCCGGTAATTGGAGAGCAACCCGGGATTCCACTTTCTTTATTGCGAATAAACTAGTCCCGCACTGGTGCTGTTCTTGCATCTTGGTGTAAGTTTTGAGAGATGAGCGATTATTCAGAATGTCTTAATCATAGTAGTTACATAGGTATGAGTTATTTATAAAATGAACAAATATGCTATATGTAGGTATAGTTCAGTTTAACGCCAGTAAAAATCCCCATGAATTAATGGTTTTTTTTTTATTATTAGATTATTAAAATTTGAAGAATCCAGATGTGTTTTACCAACTCTCTCCTTTACTGTAATTTATATAACCTACCCCCTTTTTCCTCTACTCTCAGGTAATAACTTTTTGTGCTACTTCCTTTGCGTGTTCTTTTTTTCTCGCCTTACTGTAATTTATTTTACATTTCTAAAGTAATATATTTTACATGTACGTCTTTGTTCTTCGATTAATGCAGCTGACACGTCATGTCATGTCAGGTGCATTGAAAAGGAAATAAAACCGCCGCTCTCTACCTCTTGTACATTGCATCAAACAATTGAAGATATCATTTGTGTAATTTACTGGTTAAACTTACGATCGTACTCATTACTGAAAGTGTTTTGGAAACGATTTGTAATAGCCTGTTTTATTTCTGAACTAAGTAGGCGTGCTCGTTTCGAAATAGCCTCTAAAACCGTTTCAACTGATATAAAAACGTTGTTACATCTACATTTCAGGTTTTTTACAAAGTAAATAGTTACCGAAATGTGCATATACCGATAATATTGTATATTCAAAACGTTTATAGTGTGGAATGGTCCTGATGTTTGAATTGATGACTTATTTATGGCGTGTTAATTTAAGATTTGAGTTGAAGATTACGTTTTATGAACTATAACGTTGGATGTTAAGAATTAAATGCTACTTTCTTTGACATTTGAAGTGTTTTGTTTATAATGATTTTGTTCGATGATATCTTTGTATGCTTATAAGCTTGTTGGGAAATTCAATATTTTTTATTGATGTTGTATAAAATATCAGATGCATATTATTATCTACTTTAAAAAGTAAAAGGAGTTTACGAAACGCCAGTTACATTATTCTGAACATTCATAATAATTATGGATACTTGGATTTATAATATTATTATTTTTTTGGGAAACTATGTACTTTATTACGTATTTGTCTCAAGCCAAGTTCGCATCATGACCTGATTTTTCAAAACCTAATCAAATAAAAAGTGTGGTAGTTTTCCATAGGATTAACTATTCGCGGTATTTAGGTTGATCCTAGGTTTTTATCTACGTAAGGGCAAATTATTTGATATTTACAAAAAAGGACATTTATGTTGAAAAGCTTAGCTAGGTATAAAAATGCATATTTATATTTATTAACATTATTTATTAACACCATAATATTTATTTATTTTCACTGTATTTTTTTAACATACCTATTAAATTAAAATGATATAACCGTCAATCCGTTGCTCCAATTTTACAAAACTTCAATCCTCATTACAATGTGACAAAGTTTTGCTGTACCTACGTTCGATCGTTGCCCGTCGGTCCTACGTAAATTGCAGTACCGCTTATTTTCTTTGGTAATTCTAGTATTTCTTTTATTTCTTTTTCCTGGCTCCATTTGGAGTTGGCGACGGCACTTTGTTTTATATGTTGTTTAACTTTTTGTACATTTTCATGGACTTAAGTAAGTAAGTTGGTACCTGGTTAAGCTGACGTTAAAATAAATTTTTGATTCAATTAGGTAAAGGTATTTTCATAAGATTAACTGCCGTAGCTAGCGGAAAAAGATTGAATAACTTTAAAGTAATATTATTATGAAAAAAATATATTTTTATAACATGTTAATTAACACCTCTTTGTAAAACCAAAATGTTGCATTGATCTCCTTAATATCCTGCATAATATTAAAAGCTTCTGCTAACTAACAGAAGCTATTTTATATCTTATTTTAGATCTTAATCATCTCTAAAATTTTATAAAAGTAGGTAGGTAAGGCATCCTCTTCACATACAGATATATGTATTTTATGGTTAATCAACGTACATAAAAACCAAAAATTAAAAAGCTATTTATAATGAAGCTACCTGTTTATTGACAACATATATGTCAGCATATCGGTCGTATAAATATAGCGCCCGATAATTATCTAAGCAATATAGATTGTGTACCTACAAAGATATATACTACATAGTTGAGCTCAATGGCCGGCAATGAATACTAATTTATCCGCGTTTAATGTGCCAAGCAATTAAACTGTGAGTGCCGACTGCCGAGCGCTGCGCATAGCCTAGGATACACACGAACAAGTATATATTGTTTATATAAACGTTTAAATGGGATAATAACTTTATTTAGAAGTGAATATTCTATTTATAGTCAGCGTTTTTCTTCAAAATGATAGAGGTACTAGGCGCTTTTGACGGTCTTTAGACGAAGGAGCGACGGCTACATGAAGACATGGCATGACAAAATTTTCGTTCCAGACAATGTCATCTGAAATAAGAAAAAGAAAGATAACATATCATCAACTGTAAAAAATAGCAAGCACTGGGGGACTGGCCTAAGGAGTCCCTAGCCAAGTTAAGAAAATCTGAACTTAACCTCAATTATACATTTTGGAACCAAATGTACGTCAATGACGTAAGGGTATAGCGATATAGTTCGGACGAAAATACATGTCATTTTCATAAATTTTGTTTTAAGTTATTGTTGGTTTGGTACGTAATAATTGACTTATGATAATGTACTTAGTTGTAGATAATTACTTTAATATTGTATTCACTAAATATATATAAAGATACCTATAGGTAGGTAATTACCTATAAATGGTACCTAAACCAGACACAAGTGAGCTTACTCACACTATCTAATATTATATATTATTATCTATTAATTATTAATTATTAGATGTGAGTTATTATTTCCAAATATTATTTGATATCTGATATCTATAATTCAATATTTCCCTTAATTAATAAAAAAAACACCTATATTGAAATTCAATAAAAAAGCAAATGTTACCTACAAAGTTAATTAAAATTCAGCTATTCTATTTCTAACAACAAAACGAGTGGAAATGCGACAAAACAACATCGAATCTGCGTTAAAAAATAAAGGTAAGGTGAAATTTATTTTTAATGGCCGCCATTCAACAGAGTTAATATTACAAGAAAATACACTCACGTATCCCAAAGTCCATGATCATTTTTACGAACAATCCTTTCTACACACGGTCGGGGACTTTGCGACCACTGCGGCCTAAAAGTACCTGGTCGGATCTCTTAGTAAAGCACAAGGGGCGGCGATACGGGTCTTTCGGTCCGCGGCATTCCCATATAGAGTTGTCAAGGGCGGGGTCTCGTGATGAATTGGAAACATTCTAAGCGGGCGGGGGAGAGAGGGGGCTTTTTTGAGGGGAAGTTAGTTCAGAGGAGCTTGGGGTATGCGGGTGTAAGGGGGTTGATTAATGGCCCCCGCTAGAGGGAGCCATGTTCATTATACCGTCGGAACGATGTGTTACTTGCCTACTAATATATTTTGCTTTAGCCCAAAAGCTTTGGGTATGTTATTAATTCATTACTTTTGGACGTTTTTATCTTTTCCGGAGATAAAAAATGACGTCTCACTGATTACGTATCTTTTGAAATAGTATTATTTTTGGTTGTTTTCAAAACAATAATTTTTGACGTCGGCGTCGTGTTAGATTTAAAATAAAAAGACAATTAAAAATAATGAATGGCACGATTTCTATAGAACAGCGAGTAGGCACTTAATGATAGTCCTCATTACAATGGAGTGATTAGGAGGACAGCGAGTTGGATTTCGTATAAAAAAGAAATTTTCGGTAATACTTCCGTAAGAAATTGGTGTGTAACTTAAGCTTAGTGCACACAGTCACATTTGCAGCGCACCTGCGTCACCGAGCACGCGCGCCCTCTCCGTCAGAAAGCGAATTATAAGTGAAATACTGAGCTAATATTGGGGCTTATAATGTGGTGTAAAAAGGCTGCGCGCGTGGAATCGCGAGATAGGAACCATTGAGCCCCGCGCTTAGCTTTCATATTAATGACGTTTATGTGTATAAGACGTAGTTATAACTTTGTACTCTGTACATATTCACGTAGATGTTTTCATCTTTGTAGATAATATTAAAAACACAATGCTTATGAGCAGACTAATATGAACTATGCTACAGCTTATTTATCTTTAAATTTAAATTTGAGAATTGTGTAATTGTTCAATTGGGACCATGTCTCTATTTATAATTACCCTATGACTCAATGGTGATATTCCTAAGTTCTTCAATTTATATAAATATATAATACATAAGCTGTGATGGCATAGTGGTGTAACAAGTTTATCACATGCTTAAAATCTGAAGGATCACCAGACACATGCCTGAGAGATTTTCTCAGTTGCGAGTGAGGTGCACTAACCCATACTAGGGTAGCGTGGTATTAGTACTTATGGAAAAGTAAAACGAGGTAAGATATTTGCTATGTATGTTGATGTTCATGCATAAGTTTCTGTAGGTATGACACATTATTTCTGTATTTTATGTTAAACAACATTGGTACCTGACCATCCATACCAAACTAAATGTTCCAGCAATACATTCTTATTATGACGAAAATATGAAAATAGCTGCAAGTTCGGTACACACAGCGTAACAAAGAGGCGTCTCAAACTTAAGTATTCCATTCGCACGCCACGTTTAAAATAGAAACAATGGCGCCATTAAAAATCCGCTCTCGGATATTTTCCGAGCGTATCCCGTAACACAAATAAATCGCTAGCTTTCCACCGAAGCTATTACCAAACGAGCATTTTCTATTCTGAACCGTGCACCCGTTTTTCTTAGACGCCCATTATAAGGCGAGGGTGGGTTTTACCCCCGGTGGCCACCCGCTCAAGCCCCGAAAGTAGAGGTTAAGTCGACGTATAGGCCGTTATGAAAGTTTATAAGTAGAATGGATGATAATTATACAGGCTTTATGTATAGGGCGTGCTTTTTAAGCGGTATCACCTTAAAGAGTTTTCGGTGAATTGCAAATTTGGATTACCCTGTATGTTGAGAGCCCAGAGGGCCAGATTTATTCAGCTATGAATGTTGCCATGAATAATTTTGTGGGTTAACAGCGGTGACATTTATAATAAAAGTTGAATTTCTGAGTTTTGTATTTTGAATATTCATAGTTTATATTCATTTGGAATACCGATACAGTTTTCCTTCAAAATGTATGCGAATCAATCCGCTGATGCGCAATTCAATTGAGATTTTTGAACATCAATGCATCGCAGCCGTTGGAAAACAATTCTAATTGAAGTAATAGCGTTAATACACATACGTTAGACAAAGAGTCGCGAAAACGCTATACAACACCGCAAAGTTCGAAATACCAGCTCTATTTACATGTAAATACTTTGAAAAAGTAATTTGCGCTCGGCGTCTCCCGCGCCGCCCTCCAGATTGCGAAAAGGCACATTAAGCTTCCTCCAGGTGATGCATGATAACTGTTATAGCCGAATATAATTTTCTCAGGGCCGCATCGCTCCCTTAATCCCCGCAAAGAGCCTTCGGAATTATTCCTACAGATATTTACGGTTTCGTGAATAAATAAAATTATGAACGGTGTGTACGGGATCTAACTAAGTCGGAGCGGCTTGGCTTCGTCTTGTTTATTATTATACCTATATTAAGTTGTTTATCTTTTTAATGGTCGCAGAGAGTTATACGGGTCGATGCGATTTATGTCGTGTAGGATAAGAAACTCGGGACGTAAAAAGGAGGAATGTCGGGATTCGAGTCTGATTCCACGCTGAGATTGGATTTTTAAATTTAACTGTGATGATATTGTAGCGTTTGCTTTACGTTAATGTATATATTTTTTGTTTGAGATTGTTTAAGAGTAAATTGTGTGTTCGGATCGGATGTATTAAGTGGTCTAGAATATTGATTGGCCTTTTAAGCTATTTAATTTTTTTTATTTCAAATCTATAATTATAAACCATACTTACATTCAAATGTAAATTACTTTAAATCTAATATTAATTAGGTACTTGCACGCACAGCAAACAGTTTTAATAACTTATTTTAATAAATAATTTAAAATCATCTTAAAATCACATATTAAAAACTCAATTTAACCACAGTTCACGTTTTAACACACGACGTCACGTCTAACGTATATTGCGTTCAATATTAAACTCTGAACTGTCTCGATATTCACTAGAAGGGGTTTTATTCTAGCCTTATAACAAAAGTAAGGTTTTTTAAAACTCTTTCCAAAGACTCGTGGTCAACCCCGTAGGTACAAAGAAAGTAATAAAATACGAACAATATTGCATAAAACGGCACTTTGTGCAATATATCGTCGTAAAAGAACAATAAACAAAGAAAGGGTAACAAAGTCACTCCTCAAACCCTTTTATTGCTTTCGAAAGAAAAACAACCCTTCCATTGAAAACACAAAGAACTTTTGTTTCGGCTCGCCCGTTATATTGACGCAAGTGCTTTGAAAATTTCTAGGAAAGTACTCGTTTAAGAATGTAAACAAAGCATCTTCGGTTGGTTTTTTGTATAAACACTGAACAGGTAATATATTGTTCTTTCACCTAAAAAACTTAACGGATTGCCATTAAAGAAGGTAAAAAATCGTTATTCTCTTACATTGAAAAATTAGTGTTTCATATAGCCGACTTCAAACGGGACTTTGGCCATAAATTCGTTTACAGTTTGCCCACTGGGTGTTACATTAAATATTTATTTATTCCGATTTTTCTTGCATTTAAGTACATACCTATGTCAGTAGTCATCCGTATATTTTAACCGTAACACATTTAAAAGAAACGCTTACGCAACTCGATGAATACTTTAAAATAAAAATATACTAGAAACTTGTACAGTTCCGTGATATCATATGTAGTAATAAAATGTGTGTATGACTATTAAAACTGTAATAAAAGATTGTAACATGCGAGTACAAACATATGCAAACACTACGTCCCCATCTAATCATAACCAAATAACGGGGAGCACCAAAATAGCGGTAAAACTGGGTGCAACGACCTCATTGCAGACCCTACCCAAGGTCGTGCTAGTAAAATGTTTATGGACTATAAAACCTCGTCTGCACTGTGTCTCTGTGTCAAGGACTCCAGACAAATTTTATTGACCATTCTGACGATTCGACGAGACAGAATTTACAACCGACTGTCAAAATGTCAACCCTTTATTGTTTTTAAAAACAGATGTTGGGTACAAAATGTGCAGGGTGCCGGATAACTATTTCTGAAAAAATAAGCATGAGACTGCTGGTGTTGAAGGCTTTTTCTTAGATAGAACCTACAGATGTTTTAATAATGTTTTTGCTGTTTTTATTACGTCTGTTAGATTTTTTGTCAGTAGCCTTATCGGAGTAGCATTTGTTTGATAAAAAATAACAGGAATATTATATATAAAAAAATATTATATTGAACTGAGGTTAAAAGAAAATTTATTGAAGTCTCGAACATATTCATATGTATCAAGCAATAACATTCAAACTGTATAACTTTGCTAAGCACATAACAATATCAAAGTTAAACAATGAAAGTTAACCTGCCTTACACGTGTTGGATTTGTTTCAGTCATGTACGCCCATAAAACTTGCAACAAGACGAAGGGTCGGAATTAAATATTCCATAAAATCGCAGAACTTCTAAAAGAAAAGCAATATCGGATACGCAAGTGGCTAATGACAATTTGATGCCGACGGTATGGCGCAGTCGTAAAAAATCACTAGAAATGATCCCATTTTGATTAAAAAATCACGAGTGCCCACCCTCAGGCGCTCACAAAAGGAAACTTCCGAATGATTTAAAAGTTTTAATAACGGAATTCGAGTGAAATGACATTATACTTTCAAATTAGGAGTGAAAATTTAATTTAAAGGAGAGACAACTCGTCGTTGGAGGGGCGAATGAGATTCACCATCGTAAAAATGTACAAGCTCTTCTTTCTCAGAGTTTCTTTTCAATGTGCAAAATTTATGCCGCTTAAATCTCTCCGAGGAAAATTAGAAGGGGCCTGTATTTATTAAACTGGATGGTTCTCACTCGTTAGAGGAATTTTAATAGGCGAAGTTTTCCTTATGAATGCGGCTTTCGCTATGACTTTCAAGTTATCTTTTATTAGATTTCAGTCCTCCTAATTAGGGTTGTCAAGTGTTCTGAAGTGAAATCTTTAATGACCATTTATTACATAGAGTTTCGACTATAAAACATTTCCTTCTAATATTTGAACCTTTTTGAGTTTCCTGGCATGGAAAAAAAACTACTTTTCAAAGATTAAATCAACGGTTTGACCGTGCTTACAAAAAATTATGTCTATTTCCAGTATTTGCATCAGTCAGCAAGAAATCACATAAAATAATTTCATAAGTATTATTTTTTATCAGCCCATACTCTCCTAATAAATACATATTAACATTATTTAATAATGTAATCATTAGGCTATTTTTAAATTATACTTACAAAAATCTACTAGCTTCAGAATAAGAAATGTACCTATTTGAGACCAGTAGGGTTTTCACAGTTGTCCAGTATAAAACTCTTATATATAATAATAATCTAAGTTAACAATATTATTTAAACTAAGCACCAGAATATTAACACCGTGCTACTTCAGACAATACACGAACAAGCTTTTTAGCTTTTAATTTCAAATTAGAGAGGCGCATTATTAACAAAACAAACATTGTGTGTAAACTAACATGGCGAACGCAGGAGTGTGATATTGCTATTATAATTTTGTTTTAAACGGGAGCCCGCACACAGGCCGTCTCAGTTTCAAAGCATTTTCATGTATATAGCTAATTAAAATACGCTGTTGCGAATGTAAACGGCGCTAGCGGTCGCTTTACAAGAACCCAAAATTATATGGTGCTTTATTAAAATTATTTTTTTATATATATATCTGCATTGCTTTATGTATATAATAAATAACTGCATGCATTTTACTATATCTACAACAACATTTATACGTACTGCAAATAATCTATGTTTCATACTTACAAAGAAACAGTAGGTAAGTATCTACTGTAAATAATCTTAATGTGACAGTTAAAGCTTAACGATACGTCAAAAATCTTACATAAAATATGTAGGTACATAGGTACTCATATTTTATGGACTCAAATGTTGGTTCTAAATTATTTGAAGATTTCTCATAGGAAAAATGAAAATGATTCATTATTGTAAAAATTACATGATTTAAATTGACACGTTAGAAAATCTTTTTAGATAAATAAAATGTGTGTTATAAATAAAATAAATTAAAAAAGATATGAACAGACCTACTTTTTGAAAATATGAAAGTATAATATATTTGCCCATATTTTTCAATACTCTTGATACTTTAGATAAATAATAATTTGATATTCAATCGTAAGTTATTTTTTACACAGAAAAATATAGGTACTATTTTCAATTTAAAGTAAGCTTGAAAATAATTTTATACAAGTAGGTACCTACATAATTTCAAATAAATCAATTTCCAGAAAGTTTCTTTAAAAGCAGTTTTAACAATTTATACTATCAATATTTCTTTAAAATCTTTCTCAAGTTTATTAAAATTTTAATACACTATCTTAAAATTTTAAAAGCAGATAAACAGCTTTTACTGTTTCTATTAAATAAAATATACTTAAATTATATCACTATTTTACTTTAACTAATGACTTATTTGTCAGATGTTAAATTTCCAACAGAGAATTATTTGAGTGTGTTTAATTTATTTAGTCTTTAACCTCCTACGATCGTAAATAATAAAATCAGATTCAGTTCTACTTTTTAAATATTTAATGAATGTTTCCTTCATCGTTATTAAAAACTATTTATTTATTTATATTGCTTTGATAAAAAATCAGTCACACACACTTACATCACTTTACAATGTCCTATACTTAATAAAAACAAACATGTTACTTGGCCATTTTAAAAATGGAACTCAATAAGCCACACTAGATGAGCGTCTATGTTCGGTTTATATGTCATTAGCCAACCGTTTGGCCGTAAAGTTGACAAGTATTGTCGTTAAGATTAGGTGCAGTACACTTTCATTGGGGTTTTAGTTTGCTTGATGTTATACTGATGACACAGAATGCAGGTGAAATGGTTTGAAATTTTCTACACGGATATATAGATCTATCGAGAGATTTAGTGAAGTATTTTTGGTTTCAATCCATTGCACTAGTTTAATTATGTAAGTATACTTTAATGCGTTGAATTTTAACATGGATACTCAATATTAAGGTCTGCTTGTTGGCTTTGGCTGTTCGGTCAGTTTATTGAATATTCATTTTAACTAAGTTGTTTTCATTAAGAAATACTTAACATAAATAAAAGTTATATATTAAGATAGATATGTATGTCATGATAAGAATTCAAAAGAATATGCTGAGATTGGGCACGTCGAAAGTGTTAATAAAACACAAATGAGGTGAATTGCATTATAAATACCAGGGTCGGTAGGGTACATCAGAAAAAGAATCCAACCTAATTGGTGAGGTCCCTCAAATGCTCATATTCGTAGTAGCACATAAGAGAACTGGGCCTATATGATAAAATTCGAGTTACACATTTGCAATGAATGTTTGTAAACCACACCACTAAGTATATTAACAAACATAAAATAAATGTACCTATTCCTAACTAGGCGTGTTTTACAGTGCAAAGAATCTGATCTGAGAGGAAACCTACTTATCTAGTGTGTATTCACACTAGTGAGTGTTTATTAACGGTACTGTGAAACTATTTTAAACACACCGCAAATAGTCCTCTTTACATTAAAACAATGGTAAGTGGCACTTAAGATTGTTTTCAATAGGCATAGCATCACTTTGCAAAAATTAGGCACTTTTTTTGTTAATTAACTTCAAAATAATGTTTGTATAGAAGCGTTACTTTATTATTATTATACCCATTTTAATTATGATGACGTGTGTAATATAGCGGCGAGGTTGAAGAATAGAAAATTAAGTTGTATGAATTTCTTAATTAGCCCGTTACTTTCGTATATATACGTGTATGATTATAATGTTAATTATATTTTTTTTACTTCATAAATTAAAATGAAAATGATTGTTATATTATTATAAGAGTAATTTATTCTTCGTGCTTGGTATACCTTGATTGTCGGTCCGAAGTAATAATTAAGAAGTAGGAATTTTAATTTATAGTTTTGTTTCTCATAGCCAACTTGAATAATTAATGGACAGTAGGTAACAATGTGGGATAATATAATTAGGCGGCTCGTCTGTCACGCCGACTTCTGTGCTTTTCTGGGTTTTTTATTTGATTCTCGCACGGAATAAATATCTGTGCTGTGTCTTAACCATTATTACCCTTTAAAATATTGGATGAATACAAAGTTAAAATGCTACTTTAAAAATCCTGAGTAATATACAGTATATTTTATATTACAGTATATATGTTTCAATTTTAATTAACTAATAAATATACCCAACTACCTAAGTAGAATTCAGTAGAGTGCTTACGTCCTTCACGGGTGGCTTTTGTTTTTAACTCTAATTATTTCTGGTAATCAATACGCATGTTACTCGTGAATAATGTAGCTTTCTAATGGTGAAAGAATTTTTGAAATCCGTCCAGTTTTTTTTGTGTTTATTCGTTACAAACATAAAAATACAAATCTTTCCTCTTTATATATGTATAGACTATTAATACACTCGGCAGTTTTATTTCAAAAGCTAAAAAATATGTATTTATTTTGAGCAAGACAATCGTGTAGCTACAAACCTTAAAGATAATTGGCAAATCTTCATCATCTACCTATTTATGAAAAATCGCATCAAAATGTAATAAAATTATGAATATAAACCTATATTAAACCTCTTTGTATAAAAACAAAAACTAAACTACTTAGTATGTAGGTATAATACCTACATACTTTTCAATGAAGAAATCCTTAATTTAAGATTCATATTGCCGCCGTCGGGTAAGCTTTTGACGGCCATTATCTGACACTGAACTAAATCGGCTATATAAAGTTATTTAAATTATACTAGGTAGGTATAAACACAATACAACAAAGATAATAAATTCATAAGGTCTTTTGAGTTCATATAAACATGCATAAATGTCGCATGATGTGTGATTTAATTGTCCGTTTATAGCATTTAAAACTCTTTTGTTTTTATAAACATTTAAATTGGCTGTTAATGGCGACTCCTTTAATTTATATTATGTATTTAATGTGCCACATAATTTATTACTTAATGTTTTTAATTTTGCAATAAATTCACGTTTATCTAATAACTTAGAAGCAACAATGTATTTGTCTTATACCACTTTTCTCATTCATTATTTTCCTATCTCTGTAGGAGGAAGCATAGACACATAAAATATTTTTTATCGAGTGCCAGAGTTACTTATATCCTTTCTGGTACTGTCTAGCCATGTTCTTATCTATATGTCTGTCATTGTGTATTTTAATATTTTTTCTTTGTTAATTTGATTGCATTTACCCTCGTCTTGTCTAAAGCACATATATGTAAAGTCAATGATGAAGCACATTCAACTAGGTAATTGACCTACCTTTGTATTTAAAACTGTACGCTGTAGGTCTCATGTGTAAGAATGATAGTTAGCTATAAAATACATCCTGCAATCAATAATCTTACGGTCAAACAGCTCAAAGTAAATATAAAGTAACCGACACGTCGGACTTCAAATATTGTCAATGTACCGGGATAAAATCAGGTAAAAGTATTTTATAAATAGACTTTTATAAACACTGCATGGGAAAATAAAATAATGCTTTTGTTTTTCTATCATACCCACGGGAAAATGTTTCATGTACCTATTATAACAACGAAATAAAGTTGAATTGTGACCAAGTCAATGTTTTATTAAAATCGTTTCTAAATCTAATACGTTTGCGTCTCGAAATACGGTTGGAGGGTACCCCATAACGAATGGGAATGACCCCATTAAGGGCACCTTTTAACGTATTAAATCGAAACTTATCGGGAGACCTGTCCGCGGGCTAACCCGGGGGTGAGCCTTATCGAACATACCACTCACTTAGGATACTAGGATAGTGGATGCGGGATATACGATTCTCATTTGCGGTTTATTACGGGGACATCTCTATAAATAAATAGGTATTCCCAGTGCAGACGAGGTCGAAAGAGTAATGAATAGACATTGATATGCCTGCTTGCTGCCTTCCCTTTGTTTGAATAATTTAATTTATTCATATTGTGTGAGCTAAGAATATAAGGAGTCTATCTTTTGAGAAAATGAAACATGGTACCTACATAACACTTTTAAATAAATAAAGAGACTTATAAGAAGCCTGTACCTAATTATATTACCTACTGCACAAAATATGCTGTGTCAATAAAGGGTTATTTAATCATTTGAACATAAAAAATATGAATAAGTAACTTAATATTCCTAAAACCTACTTTGACTAAACATCCGATCTAATGAATTTATTATATTATCTTGATGAGGTTATAATATACAATTTGTAACTTGATACAACTTACAAATAACCTATTTATATTCAATAATAATAAGGTCAGATTTAAAATGAATTCGAAAAGCACTACAATAAATGTCTTCAAGTGTAAAAATCTTGTTTTAGTTGGTTATAAAATCTTAGTTCGACATTATTTTCAGCGCCACGGGTATCAAAGGTTGTATACCATTAAGTTTAGTAGCGTAGAAGCCTTCGATACTACGTAGTTCCAATCCGCACCACGAGATGGCAGCACCGCCACGATACGGTAATGCCATCGTAAAATTAATTTCAGTGGTTATGTAATCACCTTTATGTTGTTTAAAGAGTTTTAGTAGGAAATTTAGATGAATAGAATATGAGTTCACCTGGATTTTAACCCCCTGTGTGTACTCTGATGTTTTGTTAGATACACAAGTCATATAAAGTAGGTAAATAAATGTTAAATTTAGCAGTATTTTAATACTAAAGTAAGTGGACGTAAATAATTTTTCCCGGGTTTTATTGCGGTAGATATTATTTTAATTTTACCTTTTCGGAACCATTTCAATGTCTAATAGTCGTGTGACAATAAAAATTCTATATTACTTATATATCTATCGAAATAAGTTTTTATTAATAAGGACTTGAGTGTTTTGATTATTTAGCATATTTATTTAACAACTTCACATGAATTATATCAACTTAATTACCTATATGAGAAAATTTTGATTCAGTTGTCGGTAGATTCTTGAAGGTGTTAGTTCAAAACTGTTACCAGCATCCAACGTTTTTTTAGGTAGGTACTATTCGTTAATCTCTTCTTTCTCACACTCAACGAGATTTATATTTATTGCTTTTTTAATTAAAAAAATACATCCCCTTTTGTAATAATGAGGCTAAAAATATCATCGGATCTCAACCATTAACACTCATATACCACTTAACATCCACAGAACGCCCCTATACAGTCGCCATTTCATATCATTGCTAAATTGGTCACCACATAAATCCTACTGTTTAATTTAATCAACGCTGCTGTTCTTCATTTCTAAGTGCATGTATGACAAACCGGTCTTACCAGACCTCTGTATCACAAAGAATTCACCCCTTTTTACTTTAATAACAAGTACGAAAAGAAAACACAAAGCAGGTCTCGTTATGTCGGTCAGTAGGTTGTCCATAATTTCATTTATGTGGGAGCTTACCCACGTATTTGTTTAAGTCGTTGACAGGAGTGAAAGTATTTTTCATTAGCATAAGGGCCAGACAAAAATGTTGTACTTATGATTAATAGAGTTATCTTTCTCTTGCTTAAGATTTATTTTATATACCTAAATAATACATTTGAGTAGGTACCTATATTTTCTTTAGGTAGAAAAGATTTGATAATGACAACATAAAGAATAGTAAAGAATATACCTACTTCATACTGGCGGGATTGATTTTGACTTTTCTTGTAACATTACGATCTCGTATCTAACTTTATAATTACTTACAGTAAGTCTACTGTTTTGATTATAAATCCTTTCGTTTCATGTAAACTTAAAATAAAATTTGCTACCAATTATGCCTAGGCATAGTTATAAATGAAATAAAAAGTTATTCCAAAAGAAGACAGCCAACAGCCCTTATGTTACAGAAACACTTATTAAGCAATCGTATGTGTAAACAAACTCATAGTGACGATAAACATCAATATTTCGATACTCTACAGAGACATAACAGATCATTGTTTATCATATTACTAAAACAATAATGACATTTCAAATTCAAATGTAAAATGGCGTCGGGAGTGGGGTCCCTCCCCACCGGATGCGTAGCGCACCGTCGGAAGTGAAGGGAATTATTTATGAGACTGTCATATATTATTTATTTTATTCCCAACTTTCGATGACATACTAATGTTTGGTACGACACATAATATTAACATTAAAATAATTAACAAACAGCTAACATATTTTTTTGTCATAGCCAAAATGTGTTATAGTCAATGAAACTTAATAAGACACCCACGTTTTAACTAATATTGTTCCTAAATATTAAAAATAATGAATTTATGATATTAATCTTTGAATTGTCTCCTATTTATAGTTTATCTACATACTCACCCGCATGATGACGCAATTATATCCATATATTATGCACAGTAAGAATTTTATAAAATAAAGTAGGTATGTTAATATTTTTAGCAATATATTTGGGTTTATTTATAATGCTTTTATGTAAAATAGCAGCAAAAATAGTGTTTTTAGCGATTATCTTATCGTGGACTAGTTGTATTAGGGAATGAGCGACGATAGCTTACTTACGGGAGTAAATAAAGCAACTTAAACCAACAAAGGAGCATTTGGAATGGCAGATAATGAGCGTGGCTAGCGACGAGGAACGAAATGTCTGGCTGGGAGAGGTTACGATATTTCCGGGCCATTTCACACTTTGTTGTTACCCTACACAGTGTATCATGGGCACGCGGCGGGGGAAGCAAGAAAGATGGTCCAAATAAAATTATTTTATGTATGTATATGCACATTTATAAAACTACACTCTTATGTTAGAGTTTGTTTAGAGATAGTTTAAAAATAGGTGTCGCGTTAGAAAAATAAACATTAAGATATACGGAACAGACTTTAATTTGGTAGATTCAACGCATTGTTTTTTTTGGAAAATAATGAACAAAGAATATTTGGAAAAGTCTGTTTTATATTTTCAAAATTAGTGAATGCGCAAGAGATTCCAGCATTGTGCATTTTATTATGTAAGTACCTACCTACCTTATACCTTGGTAGTGCTCAGTTCTGCAGAATAAGGAAACAAATATTATAAAGTGGGGAACATTAATTATGCTATGTACCTACTTACCTTGCAGCTTATAAATATGCACTGTCATATTTATTAATAGCATATCATTTGCAAGATGAAAGACCAAATTTTTTATTAAAAATAAAACATAAACAGAATCAAATTTATTTAAAAAAAAACAAAGTATCGTGGCTGTTGCATTTAGAGGTGAACTTTAATACTATCATAGTCAGATCTCACAAGGATTCCTTACTAGTGTTGTGTTTTAATTTTCTCTTTCTATAATATATAAGTTAAAGATAAAATGGTATCGTAGATTTAATATACCAAATTTGTGAATTCAATTGGAACTCAATTTGAGGTTTTCCGTCTGTTTCTTAAGTCAGCTACTACTGACATAAATCTACAAATTCACTGTATAATAATAAATATATAAAATAACTATGTTAATAAGTTCACGACTGTTCCGAAGAAAGTGGACCCTAGAAAACTCGGGAAAACTTAATAATGCATTACTTAAACACTTCACAGACTACAGTCACTCATATTCACACAATGGCCCACTAAAGTAGGTAATTTATTCATGGGATGGCTAATCACTATAATATTTAAATATCTGTGACTTTAGGTAGGTAGGTACTTACTTCCTTTAAATGGGTATATTGTGCGATATCCTTAGAATCCGATCTTTAAGCGAAGCAGTGTAATCGGGGTTTTTCACGGATTTCTCAGAATCAAAATCTGAGTTAGCAATTCATAGCCCTAGAAATGCCGATAGGTTACTTACTAATTTACCTACCTTTGAAGATACAGGTGTGACATTATTTTATGTTTTTATTTAATTAGCATTTATAGAATAGAAAGGCTTTGTTTTTACCTGCAAGAATTTACGATTCATTTGTACAATTATGGACAAAATAAAAAACAAACGGACGCACCTCTTGTTGCGGGATCAACCAACGCATTTAACGAAAAAACGCAATATAGTTTTACATCAATAACGTTCATGAAAATGCATGAAATCCTGATGAGTTTGAACGCGGAACGCTGTCGAACAAAACGCGCGTATCCCGACATATTTATCGCCAGCGATAGCTTTGGCAGTAAAAACGTCAACGTTCGCCCGATCCTCGCCTGCTATCGCGGCCCTATCGCCGCCATAGATCCACAACTATCTATAAGCCACGACTTTTGATATACGGCCAAGAAACCATTGGTTACTGCACCGATCCATGATAAATGCGTGAATTAACAATGAAAACTAATTACAAGCCTACTGGCTATTCGTCATTGCAATTAAAAAGAATATTAGGAGCAATTGAAGCGAGTATTTCCTACTTTTAAGTGGAAATTGGCTGAGTATTAAGTCAATTCTTTTATAATTTATTCGTTACAAGCTATTATTAGGTACCTACCTATAAAAATATGCTCCTATAAGTACAATATTAGCAATATAAAAATGCTAACTTCTCTACTTAGTGCTTGAATGGTGATTATGAATACTCTACATTATTCTGAAGCAGTTAGCAGGTGTCGATGCTCGTTAATTATGTATGAACTTCGATTGCCAGTACCTTTGTTCTGTTAAATAAGATAAGTTAAACGATCAAGTAAATACAATTAATGAGTAGTAACCTATTGTTTGAAGATTTATTCGTTTGAAATATTAATTCTACTTAATTTTATT
Organism: Craniophora ligustri; assembly: GCA_905163465.1. Taxonomy (NCBI): domain Eukaryota; kingdom Metazoa; phylum Arthropoda; class Insecta; order Lepidoptera; family Noctuidae; genus Craniophora; species Craniophora ligustri. Next base: position 5,870,796 of record LR990965.1, on the reverse strand, counting down.
ATGTAAGAAACAAGGTTCGAACTTGAAACCAATATAGAATAATATTAAATAAATGTTTAAAATGTAATCACATTGTGGTAATACCTATAGATATCACTCAACTTATAGAAATTTCAGTGTTACTAATATATACCAAATTTCAGAATTTAAAAGATAGTTACTACAGAATAGCATGACTGAAATTACAATAATACTTATTGCTTTCTTTCAGTATTAAAAAAAATGGTGAGTAACAAGATATAACTTACCCATAATTTTTGTAAAACAGGGTAATAAATCTGGACTGAACGTTACCCCAGTGCGGCATCAAAAAAAGATACCGTAGATTTTATCATTAAGATTTGTTTTGCACATATTCTTACGAACATGGATTAATTTCATGTTTACTCGTATTTTACATACTCGCTTATCTTGCGAACGATAAACGACACATACCTTTACATACATTTACTTTACATAAATATTTTTATGTATATAAAACACATTCAATTTCAACACAACATAAAAATTCACTACACGCATTACCTTAACAACTAACTACCTATCCCTTAATCAATTAACGCTTATAAGATCGCATTTGAATTAAAATTCATGAACTAATTACTATGGGGCGGGCGCGAAATGAAATAAACTAATTAAAGGGCCAGCCAATTACACTAGTTGATTTATCAGTGTTGGTTGATCAAATAATTAAAAATACGCCGGCCGGTAGATGGCGGCGCGGTCGTAAATCGGAAACGTTCGCGCATTCAATTTGCGGAATGAAACTCCGGCCTCAATATGCACAGTGTATGAGAATTGACGATTTACTGGCCTCTGAACTGTGCATTCTTCGAATAATCAAATTAATTACCCATACAATTAATACAAATGCGAAAGTATGTGTCTGTTATCTCTTCACGCCTGACGATGAACCAATTTATATGAAATTTGTTATGAAGATAGTTTGAGTCGCGGAGAAGGATATAGGATAGTTTTTGTCCGGAAAATTATCCCTTAAAAGGGCGAAAAAAAGGATGGAAGTTTGTACGGGGCAGTAATATTTTTTTAAAGAGGCTGGTAACAAGATTCTTCGTCGACGATGTCGATGGCAAAAGATAGTTATAAATAATGTCAAGAAGTACACCTGCCGCTAGTTCTTTATCCCGAGATATTTAAGTATTGCATTCTTGTGTCCAATACCTTGTATTGTTAAGTTACGCCTATCTATGAGAGGGAGGTTCTTGGAGGTGTATCTGCAATATTCGCAAAGTACGCAAAGGTTACATAGTTCAAAGATCTGATCGATATAACCTAAGGTTTAGCTAGAACTTATATCCGTAGGTTACAGAAGAGTCAATTGGATTTTAGACTATCATCAGCATATCCTCAGTGAAGAGCCTAATGCAATTCCAGTCTCTATGTATTATATTTATGTAAGTAATTTTTAACATTTAAATTAAGGTAATAAACAAAATTAACAGTGTATGTTGGCAAATGTATATTTTCTTTTGTATATAACAGCTGGCCCCCGACTCAATGGGATCCCTAAATGAGCTGATTTTCCGTTTGTTCTTGGATCCTTTTATAACAGATAACGTTTTAATTGTGTTATTATACACACAACGAAAAATATAGATAATAAATGTACATAAATCTAGGTAGGTACCACTGTTATGTTAATGTAATAGAAGTAAAGAAGTGGTTTCTGTAAATTAAATGGTAGCAATTTCATATTTGTACCTATGTGAACTAATAGGGTAGGTAATTTATACAAAATTTTATATAGCTAGAATATTTTTATACTCGATAGACTGCGGCGATTACTACTCTTCCCAAAAAAAGAATCTTATCTTATTTATTACATTGATAGGACGGAAGTTTCGCGTACTTCCATCAATATACCAACCGTGGAGTATATATACCTAGAGATAAAAGCCCTTAAATCATGTAAATGTATATAATAAATTGCCCCTATCTCTTGCAACATTGTAAAAAATCTATGAACATGAATCGGACAATAATTTTCTCATAAATGATTACATTAATGATGGCATGATTCTATGCGGATACATAACAAGTAGGTACTAGTATTAAAAGTAGATATAATAAACTGTTGAAGTTCATCGACTTCAGTACATTTAAATTAACATAATATCCACATGGCTATAAGTCTCATATTAGCAATAATCATTTGCAAGACGTTGCTTAATTACGTATCGTAGCATAAGTGGTAAAATAGTAATAATATTACGTACAAATGTATACCTAAAAAGTATTTTATTTATTGCTTGTGTTCCTGTTTTACCAGACAACGGAGGTTCTCCAGTGGCATGATTAATGATTTATTTCTGTAACTAACTAGATCTTCTGATGACACTTTTATCCTCCTAATATTATAAACGCGAAATACCTGCATACATAGGCTACTTTTTATCTATATACCATGCGGGCCAAGATATAAGATTGTTAAGGATCAAGATCATATCGGCATTTCCTAACTCACGACTTCTGCGATAAAATTCCGAAAACAACCCAGAGAATCATGGTCTTATTTAAGGTGCGGACACTCCAAATAACATTTATATAAAGAATACCTACTTAATAGACCATATTATCCATTTAGGCAAAGGCAAGTCTCTTGTACCTAAAGCAGCAGAATACAGCTCCTTGTTTGTATCGTTAAGTTTGACAAGGTAAAACCACGTGAACTGTCATCAAAACTAGTGATGTGCAATAGCAGGTCCGTGACATCATAAATCCCGTAAATAAATCTCGTCTATAATTCGTTTGTTTACGACCTGGCTGCTAATTGACGTCACAGATGTTGATGCGTTCCGCACGCAACACTCGAACGTATTTACGAGTGTTGCATTCTATATTTTTACTGGAGGCATTAATGCGTGATGCGCGAATTGAAATATGGGACAGGAATCGGGATGCGGTTGTGCTTCGTTCAGTCCGGGTGAGTTCGACAGGAGAGCGAGTAGAATGCACCTACCTGTACTGTTAATATATTTATGGGCCGTAGATGATGACGTTTGAAATGGGTATGGCTAGTTTTACGTTTTGTCACTCCATTTTTTTAATGGTTTTTTGGACCCATTTACCTATGTCTGTTGAGAAAATGTTTATTCTTGGTCAATCGTCTACCGAAATATTTCTATTGGTAAAGCCAAATACGTTGGTGACTATTTACTTACCTATTATTTATACTACAACCCTTATCTTAACATGATTTTCAGTTAAATTCAGCACGAATTGTTTGTTACATTATTATATTCAATATCATGATTATCATCCATTCACAGGACGAACGCAACCGAACCGAACCGAATTTGGAATCGAGAATAAAGAAAACAATCCGAATTTGAGTTTCAACAGCCGTACTTCACTTGAACATCGACAGGCAGATAATTGTCTCCAACTAAATCGTCTAGCTATAACTCTACTCGCCTACAATTGTAAATAAATCGTGAACTAGCCCAGTGGTGTGTAACGAGCTCAAACGGGGCTCCAACGCGATATCTCCACAGTCCGATGTTATATTGCTCAGTCGCCAGTTAAAGTACGAGTTTTTGATCAGTCTTGCCTTGAGGCCGATGAACTGACTTTATTAATCATGCTGCAGTCTTTGTCTCTTTGAAGTACAGTGAAATATCACGTACTAAAATAATGTTGAATTGTTAATATACCTCTATATAAATAGTTGTGGTGTTAATATTGTTTATCGGTTTATACGAGAACTATAAGTTATTATTAAAATCAAAATTATTAATATCTCAGAGATAGGTATATTCATTTGAAATTTGTAAAGCAACTTCCTGATAGTTCGATTTTTATACTCACAGATATTTTGATATCTAAGTAATAGACGTTTCTCGTTAAATAATTACCTGACTTCCATTTTATTTTAACAACTACCATATTCTACAGTCTAGTATATTGTGGCAACTTCTTTTTTGTATTAAAGTAAACTCTATCAATATCGACATCAACTTAAATAAAATAACGATAAAATACAAAATAATGTTATTCCAATCGCACTCTCAATGTATTTTTAACCACCCAATAATTTATTGGATGAAAAATACATGAGAGACTATGGACCACAGACATGGTCTTAAATATCAAGTAGCTTTATACGGCGAACTATTAATTGTACATGGGTGTTATAAACAAAAACTTGTTTAATCAATAGAAGTGCGACAAGGATCGTCAGACCATCACAAGTATTATAACTCATATTATAGTAACGATACATTGACACTGAAAGCTAAGCGAAAATAAATCTAAATGTAATTATAGCAATAGAAATAATTACGAAAAGAGAACAGTTATTTTTTACGTACCATTTTACAAAACTATTTTTCATCTTCTTGTTCTAAATTCAAATTTTAAGTCAGGAATCTGCATTCGATGAGTACAATTCGGAGAGTTCATGCTTCATCATTCGATGTGCTTATTTAATGACATTTGCTGTCAAAACGAGGGTTTGTAATCGTTGGGACTCGGTATACATACCGAGTCTTCGAAATTACATGTAATTTCTGTGTTGTGTGCCTGTTTGTCAACCTGTAATATAAAGACAAGTTATTATTTAATAGTAGAACAGATAAATAATAAATAAGTACTCTGAAAAATGAACACCGAAATATTACATAACCTGGTAGTTTCGTGAATATAGCCTTCTTATTTGCGATTTTTTCATTGTATTATGTTTTTGTTATCACATAGTAGCATTAATGGAAAATTCATCGAAAACCATTATATATTGCGAAAAAAGAGTAAAATATAGTTAGTAGGTACCAGAATGGTTGCTTATCCATGCCTAAGTGGTTCAGTTAGATATCAAGCTATTATTATTACTAATATGTTATGCTCTACAAAAATTGCAAATACAGGAAATATTGACAAGTAAGACGTGCAGAACATGATCCTATATCTGACCGCGTAATAATTTCTATAGCTATGTAGGTCCTTCACGGTTATCATTTATAAGAACTTTACAAATAACGCAAGGCTTTGCATTCGTAGAATTTCATACAGTACATTATTGCATGCTTTAATCAAACACAACGCAGATATTGTAATAGGTGAAACGTAGCCATACGTGCTCAAATGCACGATGAAATTTTTCGTAAAAATAAAATATATTTGAAATTCAACCTTTCATTTTTACAGTGATGCTTGTTTTAAAATGATTAATAATAGCGTTTTACCCATTGTACTACTCATAGTATTTTTCAGGCAGAATGAGTTAAAGCAAAGTTGCTTATTTTATAAGAGGTAAATTCATTATCGATAAACGTAAATCTGTTATCAAAATCAATCGTGAATTTCTTTCTATGAATAAAATAATCCATATTAAAGTAAGCGATTTTTTTATTTCTCTTAGCTTTTACTATGCTAAATCTTTTAGCTCTCAGATGATAAATGATTAAAAAAATTAACGCATTGACATTTCAAAAAATGGTAGTTAATTTTAATTAAGTGTACACATGACTTCGCGTCAGGTATCGTCATTATATAAGGCATGTGGAACTGCATGGATCATACCTCGATGTGTTTTTGTTCAAAAATATTTTCATGACGCAATTATTGATGAACTGTGTGAGTTCATCAATAATTGCGTCATGAAAATATTTTTTGATGAAAACAACTAAAGTAATATCGTCAAGTAATATTACAGTTTAAAGTGTTTGATATGTGGGGACTTTGAGAAAGTCTTAATTAAGTCTACAAGCGTTACTTTGCACTATATTGCGCCTTAACAACCTTCTTGATTTAGATATGAAACGTAAGTAATTGTCAAGTGTGAAAACTTTGCAACCACAACTGTAAACAGCGGCGGGGGAACTTGCAAAGCTCCTATGTTGCGGCTAAACTTACGGGACATCCGCAATAAGTTACGGCAAGTTTGCGGAGCGCCCGAAATCGGTACCTTTTAAACACGGAACCCCGCAATATGACACCGTGTCATCGTGAGCGTTATCACATAGTTAAGAGTCAAAGGATTTCAACACTGTGTGTGTAGATGGAACCCGCTCAGTGGTCGCAGTGGCCAGTATAAACATCAGGGTGTTACAAACTTATTTGCATTTACACGGGCCGAGTAATTGCGTTGCGCTACAGGGAGAACTTTAATTAAACTTGAGAGTCTTAAACTTAAGTAGATATAGCTTAAGTACGTAATAAGAAAAGTTTTGTTAATTACCTAGGTTGATACTAGGATTACCTACCTACGTATGTACTTGAACGGGGATTGTTGCCAAAAGTGGAATTAGCAAATTGGATCTTATATTTCAGCCGGGTAACGGAGAAAAGGAATATTTTGTTGGAGCAATTCAGTATCATGTGTATTGAGGCATAAAACTATCGTCAAGATTGCTGGCTCAATTTCTATAAGTCACCCTGTAAACGGTAAAGGGGGTGCAAATCTTTTAGCTACAACTTCCGTAGAATATCTGACTGTGAAAAGAGAAAAAATAAAACGAACTCCGCTGCGACTACTGATATATTGGAGCTAGATTTGGTAAACTCCTATAATAATCGTTGAACATTCAATTTATACTTATGATTTAAATGGACTAGACAATAATAACACAATACATTAAAACCATTTTGTTTTATATTATCATTATATCAATATAAATATTATATTAATCAACACTCTAACACTTAAATATTTATAAAGACAAATCCTTTATTAACAAAGCAACAATACCCATACGTAAAATAATATTTTCGAAACAAAACATTTGAATAGAAAAACAATAAGATAGTGTTATTTACAACATATTAGCGTTAATTTTAACGCTATTATACCGGCAAAAAGCATTAACCGTCATTAAAAAGCCATAACATAATCCCGTTATCTATAACCGATTGAAATAAACTAAAAATATATTATAACGGAGAAACTACAATACATATAGAATCGTTAGTACAAAGTAACAACACTTTCGAATCAGCTGTGAAATCAATCAATTGATTAGTGACGGTTAGATTAATAAAACACAGTTCGTATATAAATTGAAATTGATAGTATCAATAGTAAGATGTATTTTAACAAGTTGTAAGGCGGCGGCCACACTGTTGGTTACCAGCGCGACTCTACGGCGCCGGTGCGCCGGTGGGCAGACGTTGATTAGTTTTCTGTATCTGATTGTACCAACAAAAACGAATGCAAATCTTTATGTATTTAGTAAGTTTAAGAATTCTTTATTATAGGTACCATCACGCCTGTTATCCCCGAAGGGTAAGGCAGAGTTGTACTAATGTACAACTACACTGGTATGTTTTAGGTACCTACCTTGTAATATGTAACCTATTATGTAATAGGGGTAAGTTTATTGTTTAAGTGTATACGAACACATAAATAATAATAATAGTATGTAATTGGTATTTATTTGTGATTTTGAACATCGTAACTTACGTTACTTAAACTCAACGGCGTATACATATACATATGTTATAAATCAATAGAAATTGATTTATAACATATGTATTTTCAACGAGACTCTTGTAGGTACGTAATATTGATAGTCAATACTTCACCTAATAATTATCAAATTAAATCTGTTTCCAAACTGTACACACCCGTGTAATACAATCGAAATATAAATAACAAAAGTTATCTTCAACGGAGCGATCAAATAAAAAATTCAAACTCTTTGGAAAGATAAAAAATAATAGAAAACAAGTCAGATCTTTTGGTTTGCTGTTCGTGATCATTATATTTGTATACAGCGAGATATAACAGTAACAGTTACCGTTAGTCATTCGCTAGTGTGAACTAGGTATTACCTAGCTTTTGCGTTTATTTTTACAGCCAACTATATGTTTCAAGTGGCAGCCATTAGAACATTAAAATAGCGTTTTAAATATGATATTAATGGATTTCAACTCACTGGAATTTCTCTTTTTTACAGATATTTTGTTTAATTGGTTTTATATCGAGGCATGGAAATATCAGAAAAATCTGAGGTAGCTAAAAAAATTGTGAATATAAATCTGTTTTTATTGCCTCAATTATTAATAATCCTTTAGAATTGTATCCACTTTTATCTAGAACCTCAAAAAGAGATACCTAGACAAAATAATGAGAGACACATAAAAAATACAGATTCTACCATCAAGTAAACCTGAAGAGGTTCAAACTAGTCATGTTCATGTTCTTACACTCCCATTTCCTCCCAAGCTTTCCCTCATCAATATTAGAATCATAATACAAAAAAAATAATTCAAAAATCAATATTTTCATTAATTTCAATTCATGTCATTGAACAAGCATTGAACTTAAGACCTTTCAACAGCTGTACACTTAGCTACGTACTGGATTATTGATGAAGACAAAACAAAGTAAACCTAAAAGTAAAATAGACACCTTTCAATCAATAAAAATGGACGACTATTATTATAATAAGGCGCAGTGAACATAATAAATGTGGTAGGTTTATACCTAGTGATTAAAAACTTCAAGCCATATCCGTGCGTAACTTATATGAGTTTTAGTAAATTATAAGGCACAATTTCCTATTCATCATGTCCCTTTATCTATCAAACCTGTGTCCCGCTCTACTGAGTTTCACTATGTTAGAAATCATTTATTAAACAAAACAATGAGACTATTTAGTAACCTATGCAGGCAGGTATGTATGTTCATTATTTGTTTATCTATCTATCTTTTTCAACGGAAGTTAAACTAATGGACATTACTTACTCAATAGTGATAAGTAGTGTTGTAGGTATTTCAACTATAAAACCTGATAGAGATTCCAAATAAAAAATAATTTTATTTAGAATGTTTTTTTTTATAGTGATAAGGGGGCAAACGAGCAGCACCTGATGGTAAGTGATGACCGCCGAACATGGAAATTTGCAACACCAGAAGCTTGCAAATGCGTTGCCAAACCCATTAGAAACCGTTCAGGTTTCTTGAATAGGGAGTTACTGAACTGACAGCAAACGGAATTCGCATGCTGTCAGAATAGTCACTCCCCCAATGAGCTCTGGTAACCTTACTTACTCGCAGAAAGACAACTATTGTTGATTCACTGCGGTCTTCTGTAAGCGAATTTTTTTGTCAATGGGATTCTTGTGCTGTGAACACACCAGAGTATTTCGTAGTAGATGTGGGTGTCCTTGATAGTCGCATGTTGTAAGATAATATTATGGATATATTTTCTTCATTTATGCTTCTTCCAAAAACTTAAATATTCTCCTACACATTAACAATTATCCCTATTTTCATCTAGCCTTTAAATTATGAGTGGAAGGATTAAGCTCCAGCTATGGTCTGGAGGACCATAGCTGGCCATACCAGGAGGAGTATTTACATAATATTCATATTCTTTGTTTGCAAAGTGTCAGTAGGCAGTAAATATTCTGTCGCTAAGCAGTAATGTGCTAACACTTTTGTGTTCCCGCTTAAAGGGCAATGTGGCCACTGAAATAATAACATGGCAATGTGCGAGCAATACCTAATGTTACTGGTCTACGGCTACGGCTTTGGTAGCCGTCTACCATCAGGCGGGGTTTTATACTTGCATGCCTCTGAAGTTATACATAAAAAAGTAGCTGATCAACCTTAGTGTAACGCAGCTTGAAGCAACTTTAAACTGTTACCCTTAGTAGAGTTACAGCTTAAATTATGAGGGGTCTACTATGGACTTACGTGAATCATAGGTACTGCTATTCCTTGGTGGACTCTCTTTATTTCTAATTACAAAACAACTGCAAAATACATTATTTTTTATATAATAAAAAATAACACAGAATACCACTGCTCGCTATTATATTTTCAAATTACGTTGACATATTTAGTTGGGAGTTGCGCTGTATAAACTATTTTCTACAATACTTCCCCAGCCGCACCCGCAACGAACACAATCTAAAACAGTGACAACTAATTTCATGCATAAATTATCCTAGATACAAATGTAGATAGAAAGTGCCCCATCTACGCAAATGTGTGACATAAAGTGATGTAACATCTAGTTAAAGTGATAGCTAGATATATTTAAGGGGGCCGCGGACACAAATTGAAAATTATGGCTCGACGCGTCACCGTAACGAGTACGCTAAATTATATTACGTAGCATGTTTATGTATACTTTGGACTGTTTTAGATGGGACAGCCCTAATATTTGTTATGTCCCTTATTAATTACCGTTCTTTATTGTCCGGAAGACAAATTTTTCTTTTTATTTATGGCAGCAAAAATGAGAGGTTAAAAATAAATTTGAGACACATTCGTTAAAATGAAATAAATAAAGAAGAAAAATACATTCGGTGTTATTTTTCAATAAATTTATTCTGATACCTAAATATGTAAAAAACAATTACGGTAACACTAACACTTGTACTACTTATTCTAAAAAAACGCACCCCCAAAGAAGCACAACAAATCAACGCCAGTACTTAAATAGCGCCAAAAGATCTAAAATAAAAAGCGTATCATACAATATTAAGCAGAAATATACTTATATCTAAAAAGGCGTTTGTTCTCAATAACTCAAAGTGATTAATTGCAACTCTATTTGTAATAATAAGCCGTTTTACCAACGCAACGGATCACTGTTGGCCAATGTGCAAATTAGAAATTATTGTGGTCTCTCTCTCCCTTAATTTATTTTATTATATGTGTTCACAGAGAACTGATTGCAAATCCGATTATTTACTTCTAAGTTTATATCGCAGTGAGGCACGGTTATAGGGTTGCCGTAAATCTGTGTCCAAGATAAATTCTTAAAGAAAAAATATAATTGTAGATAAGAATATAAATCATGTCATTATTTATTCGATGCATGTGCATGCATATCTTGTAGTTACTTTTAGCGTTACATCTGCCATTATTAAGGCCGTTTATTTAGATAACTGTGTTTCTCTTGTATCATCAGTGTATTTGGAAACTAATATTCTATCGTATACAAACAACTTGACAGAAAATAACTACAGTAGACGCAGAAAAAAAACCCATCTCTAAGTATAACAAATGCGCCGGTAATATGTTGGGTGGAAACGAAAATCTGACATACAAACATAAACAATAGATATTGTGTCTGTAGTTGATAATTTGACGGATCAATGCCTTATTATTTGCTTACATTTTTAATATTCCTGCCTTATGTAATCTACTACTACTAATTTTTACAAGAACTACTTCTTAGGTACTAATTAATAAGGCTTAATAAGTATGCAAAATAATTCATAAGTAGCTACCTACAACGGCAAAATTGTAACATGTTACGTTTAAACATCCACGATACACACAATCTTATTTAGGTTCTACTGTATTTACACTAGAAAATACATGTCATATTATATCAATTGTAACGACAGTCAAAAATGAATCGTAATCCCCACACTTAAAGTCAAAATAACGTTAAACGAATGAATAAAAAAATATCAACGGAATTTTCTCACGTTCCCAGTGTGCTACCATCTTCAAGGTTAGATGTGTCAGATAAAGCATAGTACACATAGGCCGGTGGTAGTTAAAATGGTTATTTTCCACGTCAGTTGACCACATAGGTCATGCTATTGTACGTGACGTCCATACAAACTAGTTTACTTTGCAAATGTAGAAGGCTAGAGTCGACTCACGTGTAACAGGTAATTTATTTGGGTCTAAATTTTAGGCTCAGTGTATCGTGTGTTGGTGGCCTATTAATATTAATGATACGTCTTCAATGGGAGTGTTAATATTAAAAGCCTTTGAATTATAATTATTCATTCAAGATGACTATACAGTTTTGTTTCTACCTACTTAGTATTACTAACTACACTATTAGTTTGTTACTCTATAGTCATGTTATATAATCCTATGATAGGCTACTCACTAGTGCATTCTAAAGTCAAGGAACTCAAAATTGACCCAAGTCTATGTTCACGATCTTTTCAAAGTTATGTGCGTAGTTACCACAATCTCAAACGGCGAAGGAAAACTTTGTAAGAAATCCATGCCTAAGTGATAGATTATCGTGGAGCATAAATCCATGTTAATAGAGAAGACGCCTATATCCAGCAATAAGACAGTGAATATGATGACAGAGAGATGTTTATGTTGTAAGTGCGATGTTTATGGCTTGATAATGGAGTGAGTATTCTGACAGAATGGGAAGCCGTTTGCTGTCAGTTCAGTAACTGCACTATTTAAAAACCTAAAACGGTTTTGACAGGGTTGGCAACGCGCGAGCGACACATCAGTGTCATAACGTAGATAATGACTCTTCCATGTTGTCTGATATACGAAACAATATTTAAACACTACATTGCTGATTATACCTATTATGGAGGATATAACTTTCAATTCAGTTTCTAAGTAATGGTAAGTAAAAGTAGGATTAATAAACAATAATTTTCTATCTATAAATAACACAAAATGTCATATAGCTGTTTCGCTAAATATTATGCTCATATAAACATGGCCGCATTGGCAAAGTCACAAACTTCGAGAATCTTTGTTTACATGATAATCATAATAAATTGTGAATTTACTCAATGTTTAACACATATAACGCAACATAATTAATAACAGGCGAAGGAAAGACAATAGTGTGATTTTAAATTAACAAGTCCGACTCTTATCCGACATATTATGTAGGAATATACTTAATATAAGATAGTATATATCTGATTCACGTCACTTAAAGTTTACTCTAGTCTAATCAAGAATAATACCAAATGAATAAGAAGGTGATGAATTCAAGTCCTTTAAAAGTTGTGGCGGTAAAGTAGTATTATTCTCAGCTAAGACATAAAACACCTGATAATGGGCATACAATGCTTAACACCCGTAAATAAACATCTGCGACACAGCAATCAAAATGAGCTAATTAAGTTGCAAAGACTGGTCAAAAGGCCCGATGACAGTTACCATACAAAATAGGTACCGAAATAAAACTATACCAAATAAACGAAATAACATTCAAAGGATGTATGAAAATCAGAGCAGCATAAAGGTAAATGAAAGCGAATAACAGTCGTAGTTATTCATTGGAGTGTGGACTAATTGTAAGTGGTACGTAGCTCGCGAGGAAACGTCAAAATAAACGCGAAACACGTGCCCCGTACAGAGCTCATATAAATTCCACAAGTTTCATTCGCAAGGAGGCGTGGGGTGCAAGTTTAAAGTGATAGCGGGATAAAACATGAATAGGCATATGTGATTGTAAACTGAAATATCGCTTGAAGATAAACCGCTAAATGTGAGATAGTGGGACAATCAGAATGCTATTATCGAAATTATAGCATCGAAGACAAAATAGTCTTATTTCTCAAACTTGAGCGGAAACGATGTCAGACTTATGACTCTCGTCTAGAAAGAAAGTACTAATTACCTAATTTATAAAGGGATTATTCGTTCCTAATTAACTGTTTTTATACTACGAAACTTTTCCTAATAATAACTCAAGGAAAACGTTAAATACCTCTCCTCTCCGCTTGGCTTTAATTAAAATTATTTTTATAAATTATTGTTAACTCCTGCTTTTGATAATGAGTATTTCAGATTTGATTGAGTACATGATTATGTAGCTATAATTATTTCACCTACGTATGATCATTATCGCCGTCCCAAAAAAGCCTCTGCTACCATTCCCCTGAGCAGTTTTGCAGGATATCAATTTCACACATCATAAACCGCGTAAAAAATTATATAGAGTAGTTTTTATCAAGTGTAGGTATTATGATATATGCTAAAGTGGGGAACTAATATTCTTCTTATTTATAGAATAATGTCTAGAAGAAGTAACAGATCCCATCACCTTGATGATATTCTGTTCTTACAGAATAATCATTACTCTACATTTTCCAGATTTGCCATTACTTGGCCAGGAATTTTCGCTATAGCTTCTACATCACGCCAATGCACCAGGCCAATGCATGTTGAACGCATGAGCGTCGTACATTCACGAACATTCAAGGAGTCTGGATCAAAGGGCTTCTTGACGTTAATTACAGAATGATCTCATTATTATACCTTTGGCGAACAAACCTCTGAAAGACACTTAAATAGAACAGGAATATTCACTGTTTTATGTTTTAGGTCCTACACAAACCGCCGACAAATAGGTTACTGGTTTTTGTCAATCAAACTGAACACACTAACCGGCCAACCCAAATAGGTAGTGGAACTTAATTTTACTCGATTTGAGCATTGAAAACAGGGGTAACTGTTAAAAAAAAATGGAATTTTAGAAAGGGTATATATTGTCATTGATTAGTATAAGCTCCATAAAATTTCAGGTGTCGATTATCGTAGCTACCAAAAAATTCGTTCACCTGCGATGTTCCTTATACAACCACATTATATCCCCATTAATGTTTCTTACTGAAGGACGGCAATATAAACGTAGTTCTCAGTCATTTCGCTTGGAAGTACGTCGTTAGAATGATTTGCTTTCATTATTATGGTTCTGAAATGTTCAGTTTGCGTTTCATGGTCGTAATGCCTTTGATTTTGGTGACGACAACGTGATTATTATTCAAACTGGTTTTTTTATTTTCATGTGGATTAAATTAAACCCTGTGTCATTTTCCACGCTGCATTTACTTCTTTAAAGAGTTACACAAAAGTGATAGCTTTTCAAAAAATCCTATACATTTTTGAATCATTAAATTCTTTGATCTAGTACCTACCTAGTATAGCAGGACAATTTCTTATTCGTAATTTAAAATAATTAAAGTTATAGTAACGCAGTGCATTTGTAAGTCCAATGAGGTTTACAAAAAGTACAATGTGGACTTATATCTACATAAAACATCCAAACTTTTTTTAGTATCATACAATTATTCCGCACTATTCAAGTTATATCAGGTTCAACCGGAATATTGATTTAATCAAAATATTAAAACGGTTTCGTCCATCTTATGCGAGCCAAAGAGGTCAATACGATTCGATGTCACAACTCTCGATCTTGCTGCACTCCAATACATTGTAAAAAGCGTTGAAATGTCAGGGTGTGTGAGTTATATACATGTGTATACCTACAGGCCGTTTGTGTAATGAGGTTTGGTTGCCAAAAGCAATGTATCATATTCTTAATGGCGTCAATCTCGCGCTCCGTGCCAAGTGAAGGTTACAATGCATACTAAACGCAATGCCTAATGCATTATATTATGTAATCATATTGAACACATTGATGTAGGTCAAGCTTTTATAAATTTACATTTTAAAAGTTTTATAGCATTTACTGTGGTTTAAAGGCGTTCGGAACGTTCAGAAAGGTTTAGTACATTTGTAAAGAAGATATGAATACAATGTTCTATTTTCTGTTACAAAATCTCACAGCCACACCTCCTCACAATGGCGAGTGCACACCCACTTTATTTGTCTACCCATAGCAGTCTAGATAGTACTTCATTCACATCTAAGATAGCTGGGTAGGCAGTACACAATAGCTGGCTTCTATTCGAGAGCGCGTGGGCAAACACCAAAGCAATACTTCATAGGTTCTACTAACAAACTCTTTTGTGCTCCCAGAGTAACGGCCGACGGGGCTCTAAAGCATGTCAGTGTATATTTATAACACTAGGAGTTATATCCATGAGTAATGGGACTTATGTACCCCGCTGCATTATACTGTTGTAAATCCAACGAAGTGTCGCGTTTACTATTTAAATGTATTCATCCGTGAGTTTATCCGGCGTCATGGTGAGAGGCTTTCGCGGCTACAGACACCCATGAATAATTTTCGTATAAGCCTCATCGTGTCGTTTGGATCCCTACCTTGACTGTGATTGCCTGAAAATACCAAATATATATTTTTCGGTTTCCTGCAAACTATTCTTCAAATAATACCCTGCAAACAATCGGCATCAGTAATATTATTGGTGTTCAAAAAGGTGCAAAGTTGTTAAATATTTTATATCACGCGAAGTAAGGTAAGGTAATTTTTGGGTGGCTTACCACCCAAAAATATCGCTAAATACCTCGAAAATATTAGTTAATAATGAAGTGATTAGTATAATTATTTTAACAGTACCTACATTTTTATGTTTATATATCGTTTATTCGCTCTTGTTATTTATTCGTGCTTACAGTACCGACACCCTTGTGAACTTGTTATGACCCAATACATCTTTGTTATTAATACTTACATGTTTTAACCCAATACAATCTTCTAGAGTAAAATTGGTAAGTAATAGCCTTTAGTTCCGCGTGAAACTTCAATAGATACAGATGTTTATCTCCCAATACAAATTGCAAGTGTCATCCGAAGGAAATTGTAATTTAATAGCGCCGCAGACGATAAAATAGTAATTAATAACGTCCTATCGCGATGTTTTAATCGATAAGAAATTGCGTTTGTATCGAGTACCTGTATCGGAATGTCCAGAAACTATGATTTGAAGCGAATAGTTGCAACTAAATATCTATCGTTTAATCATAGGTGCTTTAAAAAAATACAATAATAGACGAAATTCTAGAATAATTTTGTTTAGTTCTAATTGTCTTAATATCTATCCTCATTTTCAAAAAGTGTTGGTCTTCCTAAGATATTAAAATACTTAAATAAATTCAAACAGTAGGGTGACCAGTTACCAGACCTCCGACATGGAGTCGATATGAGTGTAGAATTAATAAACCGGTTCTTAAGTGATTGAATGCTGATACAACTTGCTTGTTAGATAGTTAAGTCACTGTACTATGGACACAGTTATCTTCTTAAATTAGCTATACAGATATATTCTCCTCCTTCACGTCAGAAAATTGGTAATTTCTTAATTATAAGTCGATTATTGATGTCTAAAATAAATGTATTTTTTACTTGTGATGTCCCTGGGTTATCTACAACAAGCAAAAAAATTATTGTCGTTTTCAATTTATAATATAGTTTTAGCAAGGTTTTCCATACAAAACAGTTCAATAAAAATCTGAAATTCAACATGCGTAAATAAGTAAAAGTATTAAAATTATAATTTCACTTTTATCTGTACATTTGTTATGAGAATAAAAGTGAAATCGGTTTTATTACGATTACGAATACTGATGTGAACCGATTGTATCAACTGACGAGTGTTAAATTAACCGACTATAAGTAATTAATTGGGATATAAAACCCCGATTTTATGACGGATGATTATTTTAAACGCGGTTTAACCGTTTTATGTTACTTTAATAGTTGATTAATGGTCATAAATGTAGTCATAATAAATATATTAACATGTATTGATTTTATTCTGATGTGTTTTTTGTTAACCGTTTTTAGTTTTTAATAAATGATTTGTTCTGGCTTGTGTCGAGTATTTTATCATACAATGCTCATCATCAACCCAAGAATCATCCCACTGCTGGGCATGGGTCTTCTCTCATTTGAGAGAGCTTACTTAGTCCACCACTCTAGCCAAGTGAAGATTGACAGACTTCACATGTCATCGAAATAATCTCTCAGATATACAGGTTACCTCACTATGTTTTCCTTCAGCGCTTAATCATGATAAATACACGCCTAACTTCAAAAAATCAGCAGAGCGTGTCTTCGAATAAAACATTTGATTTCGACCAATCTCCCGTTCATAATATCAAAACAAACCACACAACTTAATAGATACATGGTTGATTAGCTGTTAATTGAATACTAAAATCACCTTAATTACATGCAGTGCTAATTGTCACTACGTCATGTAGGACGGTAGGCAGGCACCTAACTATTGTATTAATTTGCCTAATGAAGCTGGCGTTGTTGTTGCATAATGTAAAGTGTATGTTACATGTATGAACATGTTCATTCAGTCACGGCCACGATTTCGATATTTTTGTTTGATTTGTTTTTAGATTGTGGATATCATTGGTCAAATATTGTTTTTTTATTCTTATTTTGTGATATGTCTGCGTCGCTTATTGATCGCGAGAGTCACTGCTGAGAGTAGGTACTCAATACCCTGGTGGATTAAATTTATTTTTTGTATCATCGCAATTTTGATTTTATCCGCTTAAGGGCACGGGGATAATAATTTAATAATGCACGTGATGATGAAGTCAAAGAATAAAATCTAGTATAAAACATGGAAAACAAATTTAGCTGCGAGGGAAATCAAAGACATAGTTTCATATTATAGGTCGTATTTCATATTATTACGTATGATCGTATGTATAATTACTATAGCCATAAACCTTAAGTCAAAGCTATGCTTACCTTACATTAGGGGTAGTACTATAGCGCCTCGTAGGTAAACATAAAATTATCTTATAATTAAATCGCATCGTCATTCATTATTATATCAATATGAAACTAAGTAGGTCTACCTAGTAAGAATAGCATACACCTACTAGAAGTGTTGACATATTTATAAGGTAATTATAAAAAACGATTTATTAATTCCTACATTTAAGTAAATTAATTGCTTAATTTAAATTATTTCTTAATTAAACAAACCGAATAGTCGACTCATCAATAACAGAAACCGGAATTTTCAAAATTTAAAATTCGAACGTTATGTAACGAATTTAACCCATCACTACCGTGGACCGTAAACCTAATCGTTGCATGGCTTTTAACCGTAATCATGAGTACGGGTACTATGATTACAGCCATTACAAGTAGGCTCTCACACGGTTAAAGTATTCAAATTACTGATAAAAACGAGCGAGAAATTCTAATCGTCTACGGTCAATCAAAGCATAGTTAACCTTTAATTGACGACGGTGTATTTTCACGAGGATCAACTGTGACCTACCAAAGGCCTACTTAAACGGTGGCCTTATCGGGCTCGAAAATTGTCGTTGGAACTTTCGAAACAATAAATCTTTATACGGAGCTATGGAACAGGCGATGAGCTGGTGAACGGTTAAGGAACAATAGTGAAGTGAAGTGGGCGGCGAGTCGTTCTACAGTTTGATATAGTATTCGGGACTAGTCGGTCGCAGTGAGATCGTATCAGCACACTGGGTACAGTTAGAGCTTAAAATTAATTGCCAATAAAATGTAATAGAACTCCCTAATGGCCAACAACGACACCCACATAAAGGTTTCTGGTTCCTAGTCACAGTGCTAGTCTTGAAATTTGATCTATTTTTTAAGCAACCTAAATGTTTTCTTATCTTTCTATCGTTAATTTCATAATGATCTTAAAATTTCCAACCCGCAATAGGTAAACTGATGATGGCAGATTAGACGATGGCAAGTGTGAGATGGCATTTTATGTTACACCAACTGTTTAACTTCTACCCAACTTGTGTAATCTAACCTGTAACAGTCTGTACCACTATTTTTATGGGAAATAAATTATATTATATTTATAAAAAAAACTAGTTGGAACTTTGCAGCTACATCCCGAAACTTTCTTTCTAGTGTAATACATGTATTATTGTAGGAGAATAAAAACTAGATTCATATGAAGATTATGGTACTGATAAAATGACGGTAATTATGTAAATTGGAACACGCATGAACTTCACTCACTTCACTTTTATACAGCTGTTCTGTTTAGTACTATTTTGTCGGAATAAGAACGAACTGTGACAACCGAGACTGCATTGTCAACTGTCAATATAACCTGTATTTGCTAATGTCAATCAAAAAATCATACAGCTTATAAGTAATGGACTCTAGAATATTCGGTGTTAACAGTATTTTTTTCACGCCATTCTCCTGGCTCCGTACTTGAAATAGTTTGTAAAAAGCGGGACCAGTTTCCCGTTAAGTCAGATAAAGTTGAAACTTGAAGCGGCCGTTCAAAAGAAGTAGAAACATTCAAGAAATGCCGATAGCGTGTCCGCGCCCATTGATTCACTGGTTATCGAAACCATACGGAACGAGAACGTAAAGGGTTTGCGTTTCTGAAAATAATAAAAAGTATTGACGCTAATTAATATTTCTTTACAATTCATATTTTTTTCTAGATTAACAAATACTCAATTTGTTCCCATTTTCTTCGCATAATTTAGACAAGCCTACTTCGTTGTTATGTGAGTTTTATCGTAAAGGTCCTAAAATTTATACGTAAGCAATTTGATTCTGACGTGAAAGATTGGGCTATTAAAGCCTGCACTTACTTACTTATAATCTTAATTGTAAAACAAAGTACTCTTGTGCCTCTTGGTCTACTTTATTCCGTAAAAACTTTAATTAACATCTTGAATGATTTTATACTCACGGAAATTAATAGAAACTCAATGATAAACATTTGTTTCTCCGTGCAACTATTCATAAAGTGTATGAATAATTACTTAAAGTAAAACACCTAAAATCTAAGATTTATGAAAGTTTTAGATATCAGTAGGACTATACCCTTACTAAGTACGTATGTCAAATGTTCAACTAACGAGAATGATATATTTCACTACGCAATTTAACAAGGCCTAACAGGTCAAATTAATGATCGTCCAACCGTTAAAGCAACATAACAGCTACGATATTGATACTTTTTGATTCCCTATAAAAATACTTACTGATATAAGCTTTTGTCTAAAGAAAATCTAACGCTTGTCATTTTTGTGGTCCCTACTAAAGTAACAAATCTCAGAACGAGTGTCAATACTCTGACATGTAATTCTAATGACTGGTCGTATTTTTCATCTGTCAAATTAATGACACGGTGCTTGTCGGAAATTTGACATGCAGTATTTTGTAAGTGATGGTTTGTAACAGGGTATTTTTGTAAGTCTATCTGGACCTACAGACGTACTTATGTACGTACTATCTGTACTACGTACAAAGGTAAAAGGCATCAGTTTACGTATAGGTATTTAGTCACCTCGGACAAAAAGACAACTGCTCATAATTACTTAAGCACATCCCTACATGGCTGCGCGACTTGTAGGTATCCCGATGATTTGTACATAAATTCAATATTGTCACTATATTTTATTACCGAACCCATAATTAGTTATTGTCCATTGTTTTATGCTATTATAAAATGCCACTGTTGACAGTTTGTCTAGGTGAGTTGAAATGTATCTTCTACATTGTAGTGAGTTTTTGTTTACGAAATATTGGTACTTACATGAAACGCTGCAATGTATATACCAGCACGACTTTTGTCTCTGAAGGGTTAGGCAGAGGTGTAGGTCCTAATAATACCTAACCTAACCTAACCTACGCCCACATTTCGGCTGTATTTTTAGGTGCCATGTAGGTAATAGGTTGCCCCCTATTACCTACATGGCACCTAAAAATATTTCCATAAACCGGATCCAAACTCCGACCTGGTACTGTCATAGAAAAACCCATTGTTCAACATGGGAATCTAACTCCAATCTCTTGATGCACCTGCGACCACTCAAACAACGAAGCAGTTTAACGAAACAATTGTATTTCTATACGCTATGAAATTCACTCTCTGTTTTTGCTAAAGTAAATGTAAAGCTGATTTATAATGATAATGGTTAATTGATTTCCCGTTTTGGCGTCTAAACTTTATAGTTTGACGTTCAAGAATTAAAGCTTCGTTTCCAGGTCAAACAGTAATTGCTGCAGTACAAAATGACATGGTTTTTTGAAAATAAATAACTGCTCGCCCGTAGTTCATTAACCGTGTTTTATTTTCTTTTCAGGTATGGCTAGGAAGGACGGCTGTTGAAGTTATTGATATTAGGGTAAGTTGTCGGGTTTTATAAATATTGTTTAGCTACATAACGGATAATTATTATTTTGGTTTGATTTTATAAGTACCTACTGTAATTAGCCAACTCATGATACACGCTGTGATACCAGAATTTCTTACCAGTTAAAAAAATCAAGTAACTACCTACATTGTACAGTCGAACAAGCAAATTGGTTCACATCCATACATAGATCGGTCTATAGTTGCATGTATGTATACCATTTAGCTTTTTCGACTGTACCTATTTTACAGTGGTCCTCAACATGTTGCAAAAAAATATTCAAATACTCGTTAAAAGAGAGACAACGAGCTCGTTAGGGCGACTATCCTGACAGAATGAGAATTCAGTTTGCTGTCAATTTAGTAACTCTTCTATTTTAAGGAACATAAACGAATTCAACTGGGCCGGCAACGCGGGAGATTTGCTAACGTCCTTCGATGTTGCTAACGTCTATAGGCTACGGTAACTGCTTACCGCCTGACCGTTCGTAAGCTTGTTTACCACCGTGGTGGTATAAAAAAAAAAATGTGAAACTCAATATTACACGTCCATTTAACATGGATGTTAAATAGTAAGTTTATTTAAACAAAGGATTGCAAGAAAAACACACCAGACGTAAAAGTTCAATAATAAAATTGACATAACAATAAATTCTGAAAGACATGTGAATATTTCGAATGTATTTTTGTTTTAATACATCGGAAGTCACGTATTCCATTTTAATTGGCCACTTTCGTAGAGTAGGTAGGTACACGAAGTCCTGTAAATTGATGCAAAAACAATGTCAATTTATTGGGCCTGCATTGTAGGTTTATTTATTGCATTGAATATCCACGCACTAGGTTCTTTTTGTTATTTATTTAAGGAATTTATACGCCTATTATGATATAAATACCTGTATATATAGGTACCTCTATATATTATTCATAACATGTTTTATGGGCGCCGTTCCAATATTGTGACATGTTTAACAGAACGTAAGCGTTTTGTGTGCATCTAGAATGTAAAACAAAAAAAGTAGTTATATTTCCAGGTAATAGGTACTTATATATTTTAGTGCACGGAAAAAAACAGTCTGTCATTTATTGATCAGTGAAATTGTCAACTAGTTTTACGAACAATTACTATAATGCCTAAAAGATAGTAGTGTAATTATTTGCGTAAATAAAATAACTGTTATCTGTCTTTTTGACCCTCAATGATACTATAATTAAGTATGACTAACATCCATCCATATTGCGTGAAAAATTGGGCAGATTGACTGACTATCAAACATTTAGGCATTCTCATTCTTATCCTATAGCTCTTAAGGAATAATGTAGATTGTTACTAACATAGGCATCCTGTAAAGTACCGATAAATTTATGGGAAAACACAAAGCAGTAGGTGTATAATAAGAGAAAGCCTATTCAGAATAATAGGTACTTAACTACTTATCTTGTTACTGCTGATTGAACATACATTAACGTAGTACCCTCTCGTATACCCGTCTGTAATCTGAGTTAAAGTTCAATGCATGCAAGATACTTACAATGAGTGTTCAATGAGTAGGTAGTTAAACTATTAATAGTCGATAGTTTTACTTTTAGGTACCTATTAATTTACACTTTGATAGGCTCAAATGAAAATGAAAATGTTGATTTGTAAAAGATCTATTTACCTACAGAAATAAATCATTATTTACCTGCACCCTGGAAATACCTAGTTGAATATTTTTGGTGGGTATTTTTTTAATACTGAGAAACAGTTAAAAAATATTTACCTGTTTAGAGTAACACTAACCTAACTATGTAATATAAATTTACGAGGCTGAATCAGGTGCGGTATAATATCACTTAACTTTATCCATATAGCTACATAGTATATAATTGCTGACAGTTTTACCTATGAAGTTCAGTCAAGTTAGAGGGACAACTTAGCCTCAACTTTCACTACAAGCTTTAATTTATTTTTGATGTGCTTCAACCTTCCCGTCATGTTTGCTGTAATACCTACCTATAATGATAAACTCACGATCTTTTCCATGATATTCATATTACGGACTTACGGAGTATCGATCACTTTGACTAGATAGTCATAGTCACGAATACCTACCTACCTAAACATGGGCCCTAATGTGATTAACTACTTAGGTACTATTACTACCTAATTTAAGTTTCTATTAAAATAATTAAGATCATTACTTGATAGCTTTAGTTTTCATTTAACATTGAAAAAAATATATTTATAAGTTAATTTAGCAGTAAGGCAATCTACCCAAAAGAGATGGTTTTTTATAAATACAATTTTTTCACAGTTGAATGAAAACTTAAACTGTCACGTTATTAAAAAATAAAGTGAGCTTACTCCACTGCTTTTTAATTCAAAAGCGTAACACCGTAGGCGTTTATTAAAAAGCTCTAATTTGTCCCGAGCGCGCGGGCTAACTTTTGAACGATTGTAAATCGCACTCGCGCCTGCTTTATAGCACCGAGTAGCCGCCTGATGGCACGCCATGTTCCAACAGCCACGCCAACTCCATTATTTAAAAACTTTACCAACCAACTGTTTAATCTTCGTCGCTTTTAAAGTTGAGCATACTTCGTAACCACGATTTTAAGTTAAGTAGGTATTATTTTTTTCGGAAAACGAACGCTTTTTATATAAAAAGTAGTCTAAAATTGCATTAGCCTTATGTAAATTAAAACATCCATCTAACCAAGAATTTAAATTTAGTTTGCAAAAAAATTAGTGCCACCAAAATATATTACTTCTTGGAGACATCCCACCGTAATTTTGTAGAATAACGAAACTCGGTAATAATACTAATATCAGGTAGGTCATACTTATAAGTAGGTATTAAACAAAACCGCATAAATACCAAATCCTCTAAATTCGAAGAACACAATAAACGCAGCCATCGACGCCTACCACGTTCGCAAAAAACGACATATTCGGTCCCCGATGATAAACTGGTTTCCGAACGGGTAATTCGTCTTATCTTCCATCTCTTTCACTACCAAATAAAAACGGTATAGAAAGAGAAAGAAGCAAGTATCCAGGTAAGCTAAAACCGGCGATTCCAGTTTTATTTATTTCTTAACTTGTTGCTGGCACATAAAACATTTTTCGATTTACGGCCTAAAGCTTGGGTAATTGCTTTAGCATCGGACTTGACTAATTTGCATGGTATGAATTTTAAATATGGCCGCTGTTACCAGCGTAAATAAATTATCTGTTGGGCGCTGCCTGTCTTTATATTTGCCAGTTGTGTGGACCTCGTAGTTCGAAAGGAGAAAGGTAGGGTGTTTATGATTTGTGGGTAACAACAATAAAAATCTGTGCAAAATATCGATGATAAAAATAATTAGAATGAAGGAAAACCTATATCATATGTTATAATACCTAATGATAAATGTTTTATGGCTCTTGTCAATTTTATTATAATAATTATGTTACAATCATGTTATACAATCATAATTATCTTTGTATACTCGTTAGTATTGAACTTTGATAATTATAAAATATGTATAATTTAAATAGATAATTATGTTACTTATATTGTTTTGGATATTAACTCAAAATATTTACATATGTATTACATGATATTATATCGCTATTAATTTACGACATCATACATTACAAGCACTTAATCAATCGGAATATGATTAATACGGGCGGCAACAGCCCAACAAATCAGATACTCCTGGTACATACATACGTCATCATTGCATTAAACGTAGTAAATAAAGCTTAGTACAGATCGTACACTACAGTCCGCAAATAAATCGCAAATCGAATTCCAAAGACGCTTTTAAATCATGACAATACCAGATACAGTGCGCGTTATCAATTAGAACTACTTAGCAAAGTAAAATTTGCGAGTTTCAATCTTAAAATGTAGAGATTTGCTGTTAATCGTTACGGATTAAGATTGAGATTTGCTTGGCAATCAGTTGGCAGATTGTAAAAATGTGTTGGTATAAGGATCGCTCGCTTCGGGCACGTAGCGCGTAATAAATAAAGGAGAGGAGAGTTAAGACTCGCCGTGAGCGGGGCTTGTTCCTTATCTGTCCGACTGTGTATACTAGGCCGGGTAACCCTACACCGAGTTAGACGCTTAGGTACATCGCGCTGGAAAGTATATTATGGTATCTGTTTACTAAAAGTAGGTATTCAATCTTTGGAGAAACTCCCAGCCAATGTAGAGCTGGAGAAAGTTTTAAATATAGGGGATAATGGATGGTGTTATGTTGGTTTTTCTACTAACCAATGTACTTTCTTTGGTTAATATGTACAAAATAGTAAGAAATTTTTTATTGTGACTACGTAACTAATTACGTTATAATTACATCTTTAATATAATTACATCAAGGTGTGAATATTCCATAACAAAGGTACGTGAAATGTAATTATGAGACCCTTTGGTCTTTATGAACGTATAACCATTTACTGAAGCTCACTCGTCACGATATCTTATACATAATTGGGCTATTCATTTTATCCAGACACCTCACGCTCAATTAAATATTTATAAATAAAAAAATATAAGTAATAAGCCTTTAACAAGACGGACCACACCATTTTTAAGACGGCAATGTCGATATTTACGACGTAAGAAACGCAGACAACGAAAATGCAATAAATACTCCTTGGAACCGAGTACTGGTTATCAATAACAAGATGCAGCTGGAAAACGAGCATTAGCAGATGTTGCCGTTTCTTATTTATCTCATTTGCACCAACAACCACGGTGATTACAGAGAAAAACTCAACTTTTAAAAAGTTAAATTTCAAAAAACCAGTCCATACCTAACGGTCCACACGTAGGTGTGATAAACCAAAATTCCAATAAATATCCATAAGAAATGTCAAAGAATACTTATAGGTACATTATTTCTAATAGATTCGCGACCATTCTTAGCGAGTCTACACCGAAGATTGAGTCTTTCTGTGAAGAAATTAAAACTTGAATTTGAATAGACGCTAGTTTGGCAAGCAACGGGGTGCCGGGCAGAGGGGCTGATTTATGTTGGAGCACTGCAGCAGTGGAGTAGTGTGCAGTTAGTATTGATTTCCATTCGTAACGCCCATACCCCTCCCGCGTGCATCTCACCTCACGCACCGTAACAATGGCAAAAGGCCAAGTATCCAACACTGGCGACATTAAAAAATATATTATAGGCAAGTGAATTTGAATATGGAATGTCTTCGTTTAAATTGTGACACGCGATGTATGGCCATGCACGCGGCTACCGCAAAACGTTGCATGACCAAGCCATAATAATCTTTATTTCCAACACATACCGTTAGGATTGGCGTAGCAAAAGTTACCCTCAACTTGTCAGTACGTCTAGTCTTGCCGTGAATTGCTTCAGTGAGTCAAAACTGTTTACCAATGCAAAAGCTCCCACTGATTGAAATTGGAGGAAAATTCGTTCACTAAGCAGTTGAATACAATTCAGTGAATGTTTATTTGCATTTCCCGTTCTTGTTGATTGCATGGTAGTAAATTTGCACAAAACCATACAGAATGAATAGTTTTGGAATTGGAAAGACTTCTGATGACCTAGATTTTAATAAATGAAGAAAAAAACAGCCACTTCTTATAAAATGTTTTAAAGAGTGCTGTTTTCTTATGGTGGTAGGTTTCCATATTTATGTTGACTAAAGGTACCTACATTATTAAATTCTACTTGCTAAAAATTTAAACTTTAACCCTATCATATTAGAACAGAATTTTATTCTTATTTTTACCGACAAATAAACAAATATAATAAAATATTTACCAAATCGAATTCCAGGAAATCTCCGTCCGACGATATATTCGACAATACCTCGGCTCGTAGTGATGTCAGTAGTAACAAATAATAAGTTTTATGAACTATATATCGCTATGATAAACGCTCTCAGTGGCCTCGACCAACCGACACACTCCCCGGCCGGGGGTCGTTGAACGCCATTTCGGTTATGAAACAGCGGGTACACTCGACAACACATCGCTTACGTAACAGGGTCATTCGGAATTAGAATTAGATAAATTGTATTTTTGAGAATTCAATTTAATTGAATTCGATATTTGTGTTTTGGAATTAATGTATATTCCATTTCTTATATCATACCTATTGCTATTTGTTATATATTAAAAATATTTACCTATTTAACACGGTCCTAGCATGTCTTTTTTTATTTTGTCAATTTTCTAGTCTATTCTTACAAATATCTTCGTTTTGTTCTTAAAGGCACATTATATTCCTAATCATTAATCAATTATATTTAATTGACTAAATAGGTACAAAACCACTAATTCAACAGGAATATTAAAATAATAGTTTAAAACTACAGATATGGGACACTAAAAACACTGCAGTATCACAAAACCTGAACAAAGAAATGGCGCAAGTCAATAAAAACGATTAGCTAAAGGTTATATTATAGGAATATTATTTATATTTCAGATACAAACCATCGTTTTTATTGCATGTTATAAATACATAGAACTGCAATCACAATTTATTGGAACTTGTCAGTTGAGGAAAAAATATGGCCCTCTTTTTAGTTCTAAACTATTTTCCTGAAGCACATTTGAAATTATGTAAGTAATTGACGATTTAGAAACATTTCTATGTTTAAACGGAAAGTAATTTATTGTATATATTTCATACATTTTCAATAAATACCTACATACAAATACTACCGTAGTCTTAAAATGTTTGGTATAAATCAAAAGTCAAGAGTAAAAATAAAGCACTTAAACGGGCACGGACGCTGTACGATGACGTCACTGAGTAGTGTTTCGCCATTGGTGGATATTTTTGTTGTTCCTACCCTCTCATTCTTCAATGATTTACAGGCAGTATCTATATTCACCTTGATTTGTTAATACTTGTTTACTAGGTATTACTGGTTTAATAAATTAAACTAGAATATTAAAATATTTTTTTAACTCGACAGTGATAATATAATTTTATGTGACATAATCGTAATTTAAGATGTAAAGGTTAAACTATTGGCTACCAGGTCATGGCGGTAGATAATGCTTAGGTATATTTATTGCTTGACATTCCTTATTTACACTATTCATACTAATAATAATAATATATGCGAAATTTTGTATAGTTACATCATATTTTCTACTTTAATAAAATTAAAAACAATATTTTATATAGATAGACAAAGTCATGATAGGTATTTAATAATAACATATGCATATATAAATATATATTTACAGGTATATAAATATAAAAAAATATAAAACTTGTGTACATTTCTATACTACGGGTCCCTTGTAGTAGTAGCTCCGGTTTCCACGAGTTCATCGTCAAGTGCGTGTTGTTGATTTTATGATGCGCAAGCGCAAAGCCATGCAAACATATTTGTTGCTAGGTATACATACTTATATTTAATTTTACCGTATTCTTCAAATGAATATATGAGGTAGGTGTATATACAGGATTCCTGGCTTAAATCGCAAAGGCTGCTAGTAAAACCTTCAAGATTAAAATATTATCGGTTCTAGTCGATTCTCAAGTTTAGAAGATTTTTGTCTATAACATTCTGTGTGATCTTATAGTTTAAATTGACGCTCAGTTTAAGATAAAATATTTAAAAGGAATTAATTTTCTTAGACTTGTTGATGACTACAGTTTTGCGAGCTTCATTGCGTCAACAGAAAGCAGAAGATAGAGAACAGTGATAATGACTCCACCGACAAGAGCTGTGCTCTTAAATAAAACCAATCCAATCCTTTTTCTGAAGCAGTTGACTTCAATGCCTCCGCTGTATTTTTGACTGAACATTAGCTATCAACTTTAACAAACATTGCGCATAAAATATATAACAAACAAAAGTCGGTTAAAGTTACAACTTCGTTGGATTAGTTACGCGGAACAAAGAAACAAACACATAAATATCGTTTATGGTTCATATTAGTCTAGATTATGGGCTCCCACTCAAATATATTTTGATCTAGTCTATTATTATGAGCGTTAATCATATTAGATATATTAATATAGTTTTTCTTTCTGAGATAAAATTATGGAACATGCTTATACGTAGGTTCCTAAATTAAATGATATGTATAAAATTTATGTGTTTCAATTTACGAAGGGGATAATAGATATAAGATTGAAGAACGTATTTAATATTTAATAATAATAATCTGCGACATTTTACACAGCTCCATCTAGTCCCAAACTAAGCAGAGCTTGTACTATGGGTACTAGACAATGGATATAATACTTATATACTTTTTTTTTGTAAATACATACTTATAATACATAGGAAACACCCAGAAGAACACAAACACTTATATTCATCACATAAATATTTGTGCCCCGTGGGGATCGAACCCACGACCTCGTGATCAGCAGTCCGGTACTCGAACTCCTCAAAGTTAACGGTCAAAGGCTGAGTGTTTGAAATCTGAAACCGCTTAAAGTATCTACAAGTATCCTTTATGTAAACTTAATCAAATAGGTCATAATTTTAAAAGAAAATTGATTTACCTATATGGATACATACACAGCTTCAACCTAATGTGACTGAAAATAGTAGGTAGGTAATAAATGTAATAATTGCCTGGACAATAGGCTTAGGTGCCTATATTAAACAAACTTACAGTTGATATCTCAGAATAAGTTACATAATACAAAATATAATGATATAGCGTCGAAATTTAAATAAACAATTTAATTTGTGTTTTATTTTATTTCACATCAAAGCGAAATCAATGAAATTAAGCACTCATCTCCACAATTTCTTCCATACTCGTAAATCTCCCGATAAATATCTCGGAGACATACGATCTTATACCACTCCGATTGCGCAGATTACTCGTACATAATTTCATGGCTACTATATTTTTGTCGTGAACCTCTGAGGGAGGACATTTCGCGTTTATAAGTCACACGACCGTAGTTAAGATAACTCACGATAAATCAGATTTACGCGTATGTAAAACTGAAGCGATAATTTTCACGTCCAATAAATACGTGCTCCTACCTCCGTCTGTTTTCTCCGTCACGAAATCAATACAGCGTTCGATATTCGACAATCGCGATTCTGTTCATAATCGGAAAAAGCTTGGGGCACGGCGATTTATTTTTGAGAAGAGAAAGCATCGAAATATCGAGTTCGTCGACACCCACTCTTCCGGGTTCCGTATTATATGCTAAGGTTTAAATAAATAAATACGTCGCGTGAGACATTGATTCTTATCGCGCACCAATGAGATTTATTCCGGGCTTTCGACCGGATTTATCGTGTTACAAGGAACCCGTTCCGTGCCTACTTAGCTCGGTAAATAATGCCCAACCGAAATTAATGGTGTTCTTTCTTTAAATAGATGACTAAATACCGGGGCTCACGTTATCTCAGTAACCAAGCCTTGTTTATATTGGTTGCTTTACGTAATCTAAGCTTTTGGTTCCATTAAGACAGTGACCCCTACTATTGCATTATCGTGTTTCGGTGTAGTCAAGTACGCTTGTTTATATACCAACAGTTAGTTTACGGAAGTACTTCTTGTTTCTTATCTATTACTCTTTAAGAAATCGTTTAGGGTTAGTTCAGATCTGCTTTCACGAAGCTTTTGTTATCACCAGTTTTTTGAACAAAGACCTAATTTATCGAGCTCTAAAGTCTTTGACCATTCAATCAGAGAATAAATAATTTGGTTCTAGTATTACTATCAATGTTTTTTATTCAAATATTATCTGTAACATCGTGGAGTATAAGTAGTTTATCCAGGTTTAGTTATACATAATAAATATGTAGATATGTAGGTACATACCCATTACTCCTATTAGGTACGTAATAATATTTCAATTGAGATGTAAGTTTATGAATTTGAATCATCATAATTATAACTAAATTATAACATTCATAAACTCACGCCTTGTCCCATGGGGGTAGACAGAAACTACAGAATGCCAAGCACTACGGTCCCTGCATACCACTTTTGCCTCGTCCACATTCATACATCTCGACATGCACGCGCGCCGGTTACGAATACTGCGCACCTGACCTTTTAAATTATTTATAAAATAAACTATAAATAATCCATATAAAAATCTTAAACATTAGTAAGGGCAGATTCAAAGTCAACAGAAAAGTCAATGTCAAAACACTGTGCAGGAACAGTGCTGGCCGGCAAATTGAAGACGAATATAACTAGCCTTGAATAACACTTTGTTTCTCAATGTTTTAAGGTAAGTCGGCACACTGTGCGTTATCGCGGTTATTTGTGGCCTACGATATTAAATACGACGCACAAAATCATAATTCACTGTTATGTATGGACAGTGAAATGTTGGGAAATGTATAAGCGTTTTCGGAGGCGAAATGCTGTATATGTTGGTGCGCTGGTGATATTTTGTCGTATAGGCAATTAATAATCGTATGGCGTGGTGAATAATTGTGTTTTACTGTTTTATTAATCTATATGTACCTACCTATATAAACGTGGTATATCATTGTTACTTTATTATGTATTTCGGCCCGTCCCCGCTCCTAGTGGACATTTATTTTATCTCTAATTTTTTTGGTAATAAATATAGCCTTTGTTACTCGGGGATAACCATTCTAATGGTGAAAGAATTAGAAAAGAATCGGTTGGGTTCTTTTTGAGTTTATTTGGTACAAAAATACAAAAATAAAAATCTTTCCTCATTATAATATTATTAGTATAGATTTTATAGCATTGCCATTACACGGGTTACACCTACCTATGTAGGTATATACCAATCTTACGGGTGAGTTATGCAAGTTTGATATTTATTATGTTTACATAAAACCTTTCCCATAACGTACACGCATTTTATTTTATATTTAAAAAAGGATCGCGTATTTTATAGATCCCTACACAATATATGAAAAGTTTCGAGCTTCCGTACCTATTAAAAATATTCTAAAATCTATTAAAATCGTTATCAAAATAACATCAGATATATTTACGATTGTTTAATAAATATTTTGAGTAAATAACAACCGCTTTACGCACGATC
Organism: Craniophora ligustri; assembly: GCA_905163465.1. Taxonomy (NCBI): domain Eukaryota; kingdom Metazoa; phylum Arthropoda; class Insecta; order Lepidoptera; family Noctuidae; genus Craniophora; species Craniophora ligustri. The sequence continues at coordinate 5,838,276 of LR990965.1, read as the reverse complement.
GAGCTCGTTTTCCCCGCAGTTAATTCTTTTACGTGACTTATTAGTTGGTTGCCCTCCAATAGTGCACGCACTATGCCCAAACATGAATAGATTTATACTCCAGGCTGACATAATAACAAAACAGCACTCTAGCGACATGCAGCAGGATTACTAACCATTTATTTTGAATCCATTGAACTTTCTCGTGGATATTCAGCAATTCTTGTATAAGCAAAAGATATAGCGTAATGTGTATCGAAATAAAACTCGAAATTTCGCACCAAGCAATTTCACAGTCCCCATATTATGTACACACATAGTACCTACATACAGATTTGGTACAACACAGAAATCCACTTACCCCGTACAGTGGGGCCCTTAAGAGTATCACGTTGGCTGTTTACAAGAAGGGCTCAATTTATTTATTCGTTCATTAAGCAGCGAGGCGGGGGATCGCTGCGAGAGACGAATTTTAGGATAATGGCTGTATGGTGTGCTTATGAGCATAGATTATTAAGGCGTATGCGGTTAATAGTGGAAAAGCTGTTAAACAAATAAAATTATGCCAACGGGTCTCATTAACTTTTATCGTTACTTCGCAGCTTATAATTTTTTGCACACCGATTTCCCCAAATTTTAATCCACAATTTTAAAATAAAACGTGCATGATGTGATGAATAAAAAGAAATAATTTACTAGTCACTTTATTATTTTCAAAAATTTCACGAAAACACCGCTTTTAAAATCCAACGTGCTTAATCTGCTACAGAAATCGATTTAAAAAATTTGATATAAAAACTATTACAGATAATAAATCAATTATCAAAGGTTAACGAAACAAAAACGTGAGAAACAACAAATGGATTCACCACAATCGTCGGCTAGTTAAAATCGAATCGTCGCAAACGATATTAAACAAATCGTACCGGAGATTCCGATTACGTGCAAGGTGAGAGACAAAAAAATGTTAACGTTTAATTCGAGAATCTGGCAGCGAACTAAATTTAGTTAAGCACATGTGGTTATACTGTGGCTCTGTATCGAATCGAAGGCTATGAAACTGTACGCAGTTTTATTATTTAGCCTTACAATGGCGTTAGATTGAATTTGGCGTGTAATTCAATAATGGTGTCGGAACACCGGCGGCACTCACAGTCTGGCCCCGACTATTATCTGTAATCAACGATTTGATACAGAGAGATTGACCTTTTGCTATGAAATCGCGATGCAACCAACTAGAGGATATCGTTAGCAAGTGTTAAAGTGAATCATTAAACATTCAACGCGAGACTTTCAAAGTGCTAAATGTTTTGCAAAAATTATTGTTCGCTGAAAAAAAAACGGTAACAGTTTCACGAAACAGAAAGTTAATTAAGAATTATTTAAAAATCGTGATGAATTTATAATATTGTAAGATTTTTATATTTTAGTTTCAAGACTATTTTATTGTTTTCAATAAAAATGAGACAGTTATAACAATAACACTTATTTTAAAATTACATTTATTTTGATGGAGTTTTTTCGCTGTTGTTCCAAGAAGGATAAAAAATCATTATTCGGCTATTTGCGTACCAGAGAAATTAATAGTATTGACATCATGATAGCAATGTATGTGTACCGTTATAATCCTTTTACCGCCGCACTTAACTACTACATACTGTACAAGATACACTTCCAAAGAATTTGTTAGCAAAGACATCTCCTTTACGATAATGTTCGATTTTCTATTAAACTTGAAAGCGTTCCACGTCCCACATTCTTATCTCGAATGTTCTACGACATATTTTTCCAAAGTTTCCCGGCGCGAGCTTTCAGGCGGCCGCGTATAAAGCTCTATTCACACATGGCGGGAGATAAGGTAGCTTTCACACCATTAAGCCGCGCGCTGGAGCCCGGGGCTTTTCCAGATTAGATTATACACTCGATTTATGACGTCATTAAAGCTTTGATAATTACTCGGGACAGGCTGCGTAGGCGAGACTCAGGAGGGACGAGGCAGGGTGCGGAGGGCGAGGCGGCAGGGTGCGCGGGGGGCGGGGGTGCTTGTACTGTTTGATTGGATTCCTGGTACTGCGAGGGTTAAAGGATTAAAGTTATGGAGATTAGTTCGCCGCCCGCGGCCGCGCTTCGTTTATGTTAAAAGGTCTATAGAGATATGTACGGATAAGAGATTGGTTATTGCCAATTGTGATACCGTGGCAGGTTTTAATTTCGCCTCGGTTGCTCTCCGTACGTTTGTAAATGAACTCCCGATTGGTTTTGGTAACAAAACAATAGCTTACAGTGCGAACGTCGATATATCGTTGTGATACGGTTCGTGAGCACGCAAACGATATTATTTACAAAACGTTATCTGTGCGGGTGATTAACTGCACTCGCTTTTACGTTATTATCAATATTAATTACTAAGTAATGCTTAGCACGAAATTAATATGTATTTTTTCAAACACTATTGTACCGTTGCAAAAGTAGAAATAGACTGAGACACCGTGAAGTAAGGAAAGACAACGACAAGGACACCGTGTCCAGAAGTGGGGCATTAAATGGGTTGATGGTGTTTGTGCTACTTAATTTACTATACCTACTATAAAACAGAATCATGTACAAGCGAACAAGCTAATTGGTTTACATCCACACATAGATCGGTCTTTAGTTGCATGCATATTAGCTTGTTCGACTGTACGACACTGTAAACCTACCATATAGAGAGTAGAGATCTATCCTCGATGGATTAGGTAGAAGGTATGACTTCTGAAGTAGGAAGTAATAGTTTGTCAGTCTGTTTAAGACCCCACCTATTGCTACTAACCAAGACCAAACTCCTCATTACCACTCAAATGTTCATAGAAAATCGTAAACTACATATCTACATATAGTCACTTTCAATACTGTCCAAATACAATAAATTTATAAGCCTTTTAGTTTCAAAGTGCCCCAGGGTTCACTCCCGCCAATCCAAAGCTCGGTCCTAACAACTAAATAGGGACAAACAGGAACCTCATCATAACACCGATACCTTATAAATTACTACAAATTGCTCTAAAAGGGATCAATTTTCGCTACACGTGCGCAATTCAGCCTTTAATATTGTAATTCAAACAATTATGACCGCTGTTCCTTATATATTACAGGCAATTTTCCATCACACCGCCCTCGGGCTTTTATGAAAAATGTATATTTTCTCGGAAACAAAAGCTATTAAGGCGACTTAGTGTAAAGGCTTATCTATTATGCCTGCACATATTTCCCTAGTCGCTTGAACGCAAAGTAAGCGAGAAATTGTTTTCCTTTTAAAGTGTAGGTATAAGTTGAAATGTTTATGAACCATTGTTTGTAACTGATGTGAATGTCGCCAGGATAATAACGAAAATATATATTTACTTGGGCACGAAAAAATTGTTGATAAAATTTCACCATAAGGCATCTTGCTGTCTTAAGTATATAACCGTATATTTTATATTCAGACTAAGAAAATCTATCACTAGATTATTCAAATATTTTATTACGTGTTACAATATAACCAGGGATTTTGTTGAAACATAAAAAACCACACACAAAACCAAGCCGGAGAATGCTATCTACTAATTACAGCTAAAATAACAATCACTAAAATTACCTATCCTAGTAAATACAAAGTACACACGAACCTAATTGTAATTGAAGCACCCTATTCAGCTATTCGACCTACTCAGAGGGCGTTTAAATTTTTTATTCACTAAATACTTCCTAACCGGTACCTAACTTTTTGTCCGGACATTAGTGCAGCTATTTTGGGCTGGGACCACCCATCAGGGTGTAATGGCCGTCCGCGAATGACCCTACAATTAAGTGTAATGAGCCGACCCGAAATGCCGAAGCTACGTATATTTAAATATCTATGTAAGCTTCTACATGGAAGTATGTCTTCTAGGGTGTTAAAGTGTATGTAATTTGATTATAATTGAAGTAGTCATTTTTCCATTTGAAATCAAACATAAGTCAATGATTTACTTAGGCTAGTTTTATAATTCTCATTCATCCAAAATATTAAGCCCTTATAACCAACTGATCATCCGATGCCGATCACACTAGACCGAATACTCTCATCACATGTTACATACTATTCTAGTATACATACGGTTCTTCATATTTTTAAGAGACCATTTCTGCATAGTAAATTATTGGTACACCTACCAAAGAACATACCAAACTAATGTAGACCACCTAATGTAGCTCATCAACCCGGAAGCCTAAGGGCCGCTCCATATTTCAGTAACGCGACCCATTACGACCTATTAGCGACAGTGAATGGTGCATTAAAAGTGTCCTATCATAAGTCCGGTCGCATTTGGCAGCGGCATTGTGATCCTGATACGTCGAACAAACGCGCGATAATGATGGTTGGAGATATTTGAGGTACGGTGGGAGCATTTAATGCTAGTGGTTAAACTATGAATCTGATAAATAATACTTGATGATATCAAACGTTAGCCAGTACTACATAATAGGCTAGTGATATTATGTCTCTTATAAGGAGTTTGAAAAAGATGCAATGCAATCAACAAAGACATACCTAATTCTAAGTTTCCGAGGTCACGGAGGTACGTTAAATAATCATTTGCGTAAAAAAGGTGGAATTAAAATATAAAAATTTCCGTCAAAATGTAGACTCATTAGTCAAAATCTAACTCAAATCATAATTCATTTAAAGCAGGACTAGTTTTATTGCCCTTTTTAAACATCGTTAACAAACGTCCTTCATCTTTATTGATGATAAAGATGAAGGACGTTTTTGAAGCCCAAAAACTCTCCAGCAACGCAATCAAATAAAAATCATACCGAGAAGACAGAAGAAGTGAGAACTAACGACATCGATTTTATGGAAATACAATTTCTTATATAATCTTCTATCAATAAATACGACCGTCATTGTAACAGTAAAAGATGTAACAGTATCTAATCTGGCGTCCGTAGTTCGAGCAGCGCTGTAAGCTTCCGATATTGTCCAGTCAAAATAGGCGATAATTATGAAATGTGGCGCCGATTGTTGCTCCATTAGGAGGCTTTGTGGCTTCGGCCAGTACGTGCCTGCTCCTAGATATGCAAATGTATCTACTATCTATATACTACCATTGATTTATTTATTAGTTGGTAGCTTGTACGTCCGCGACTAAATGATAGCGCCGTTTGAATATTAACTTCTGAATAAATTATCGAAAAAATCTTACCTTGCTTAAATTACGTGAGGTATACTTAAATGCGTAGATATATAAATCACTCGATATTGGTTACATTATAATATTAATTTATATAACAAAATCCCGCACCTTTTACCACCAAGGTAAGTAACAAACTAAAATATTGTAATACAAAAATCAAAATTTCTTTGTAGAATGCAATGTCGTTATTGTTGTTGCTAAATTGTGCGTGACAATACATTCATAACAATTAATAAGTATTGCGCAAAATAACAAAAGGAGAAAGACTTTCTTCTAAAAAATATCCGAAGGTGTAATTATCTTGGTACTTTTGTTTCGTAACAAGCCTAATGGCCCGGAACACCTTTGAACATTGTCAATGTTACTCTAACAAGGTACTTTTTAGTGGTTTACGGTGCTATAAAATCGGTACGGACAAGGCCAAACATTGCGGGATTCTTACGATATTATTCGCTATAATATATTAGAGAAAGGTGCTTTTACATATTTTTTCTCCTGAATATAAATTTTTATTACATTTCCTTTCAAGGTTGCGTCACACAGTTAACCCATTTTGAGGCCCAAAAAATGGTTCTTTGTCGCTGTAAGGGTTACATTTTTTAACAAAAACGTTGTTTTATTTTTTATTTTTTTCCTAACAACAGGGTTCCGCGAATGCGTTCGCTACAAAAAGCTAAACCGTTTTGTCAGTAAAGTTTTTGTTTTGTTTTATCAAAGTTAAATATACGTTTGAGGCTATTGTGTTAGGGCGAGTTTGTTGTAAGCCATTTAGTCTTGAAAAAATCCTTCTTGCGCACGCTTGCCTTCTGATATTATCTAGTAGAGATAATCGAGTAATAGTTTAACGAGATTAGTGAGAGTTTATCAAGCCTCGCTTAAGGAGGATTAAGTTAATTGATGTTTATAAGTGCCTCGATAAGCTTTCATCGTTGGAGGTAAGAACCAGTTCATTTAATTGTTTTACTTGTATTAAGACCTACATGCATATGACTGCTGCCTCCCGATAACAATGACTTGTCTATGGTGTTCATAATTAAGATACTTACGTTTTAAATAAAGGCTAAATGCCCATTAAAGACCATAGGTACTTACTATAAAAGTATTGGTACTTTTCCCAAGTACATATATGTATCTATCAATTATAATTAAACACTAGCATTTATTAAATATTTTTGTTAAAAATTACAACAATATTTTCCTTACCTAACATTTGACCTACACACATTAACAGGTTAAGGTAAAATATTTATATTTATGAAACATAGTTATAATTATTTCTTACCTGGTAAGGCCACACTAACTTACTAACACCTACTCAAAACAAATTAAGTAAGAAAATATATTGCTTTTTAAAACGGAATTTTCATATTTACCATATGCCAATATAATGTTTGAAATATTGCCAGTTGCAATATTTATGTCTGTATCAATTTAGGTGTCTTCCCACTATATACGAGTTTTTATACATATTAATACTTAACAGTCTAATTAAATATACACTACCAAGGCAATATACGTAGTCAACTTAGTCAATTAGCTTTTTTTTACATAAATATCAAATATATGTCTATATATTTTACAGGCTTTTGAAGCAATGATTTATGTTTGTGAGTCTGTGTGTTATATAAATATCTTAGAGTCAGTTGTACAGAAATTAATATTCGTTATTCTCGTCTTTAATTAATTCTAATAATATGTAAGGCGTGGTCCAACTTGTCTACGCCTAATATATTCAATGCGAAAAGAGCTCTATCATAATAATAAAGTACATTTTCATTATATTACGTTATAAAATTATCTTATTGTTATATCTACATATATAATTATGATGTGACTTAGATAAAGACGCTACATATCTGTTCATTAACAGAGAAATACTACTCTTGTTAATTATTTTTTTACTACATGCTGTTGGTACCCACAGGGGTCACTTTGAGTACCTAGTAGAGAGTTTTTGAATGGACCCTACATTTTAATAAAGTTATCCAGATTTATAGTTTCTATTTCTAAGTTAAGTATCTAATTGTGATAAATTTCGAACTCTTCCATTTCCAAAATAATAATGGTACCTAATTAAAGGCTTATTATATACCTTCCCTATGCATTTAATAATATTGTTACAAGTAAATAATAATTGTATCTACTTCAGTGTTTCTGCCTACCCCCATGGGAAAAGGGCGTGAGTGTATATATGTGCAGTATTAACCATTTAAGTACATACCTACATCAAAAAATAAGGTGATCTCTCAGTATAATAAATATTCGTGCACAATATTTTTTAAGAAGCTCTCAAAAAGGCCAAAAAGGATGCGTAATTGAAGCCACTGCCCGAAGCCATAAGAGCTCAATTACATTGCACAAGGAAATTGAATCGGTACTCGAATAAAATACTGTATAGTACGTATCTATTATAATAATATAGAATGCCTATAACTGAATAAACGTTTAATACGAAAGTTAATAACAGTAGAATCAAAAGGTGAGTGTCAGGGAAATATAGTCTCTATGTGTACCGGTGGGATTCCGGTGTGTTTTGTGCTGTTTCATTCTTGTGTTTTTGTAACAGATATAGTTATTTCTCTTCGCTAAGATTTTGTTGCACAACTACAAAGTAAAATATTGTGTCTTTCCTATACAAACATCCAAACCCAGAATTGCAACTTGAAGACCATATAAATATTGTCTCCGGGCGAGGATTGAACCCGCAACCCTTGACAAAGACACCGACACACAGAGTCAAGTGCAAATGTCTAAGAATTGAACACCAGTGCCGAATTTAATTATGCGCTTGTATGAAGTTAGGTGCGAAAATTTTCCTTTTTTATTTTTTTTTACCTCCCTCTACCCTCTGCATCCTCTGACCCCCTACATCAATAGTAGTACTTAAATACTAGGTACTTATTATTTCGTTATAGTTTAGTTCCATTTTATTTATGGATCTATATAACTTATGCATTTCCATCTAGTCGCAATAAGTCTGGTATTTTTAAGAGTAATGCGCATCATGGCATTTAGCCAGCGCAACGTGCTTCGTACTCTTGGCCGATTAGTTACAACGTCTAAGAATGATGTTATTTACGTTCTCTAGACCTTTTCTAGTACATAAATATGTATTAAACTGACTTTACTTTTCACTGATTTTATAGCCGCTTATTGACTTTTATTCATTTGGTCATGGGTCCACCCTGGATACACACATAAGGCACAAGACAGTTTGCTAAGTCTTCAATACACCGCAATAAATTCCAAAAAGAGTTCAGCAAAATTTGAAAATTAAGGAACTTTAAAATCTCACTAAAAACATTGGATGTAGGTACTTGCCCCCTCTATTAAATTAACATAATTAAAACAATATTAGCTGATACTAACATTGACAAAATTAGCATTCTGCTTTCTGTATTTACTTGTACACGCTTTCTCTACAAAATATCCATACCACAAAACTGATAAATGTATGCCCGTGTATCGTATATATCCATTTGTCAGCAATAATTCAATTATATTCTTTCCAATCTTCATAATAATCTCACCTACAAATTCACACAGTTTTTCCAGCCGTTTTTGTTACTTGAAGCGTGTTCATTTATTCATTGGACATGAATTATCCAACAGACGATGTGGAATACCTAAATCAAAGTAAACATCTGCATTCTAATGAAACTTTTAGAATCAGCCGCGTTGTACCCACTGACTTACTATGGGAACACGATGAATTGTCATTCTTTTATAAAAATAGTACCTCGTGTAACGTACCTTTAAGAAAATGTAAAATAATTTTATGTCGGTAAACATTTATTCAACGCAGGTTAAAAGTTTTAGAGTCAATCCTTTATCACACGCTGAACATTTTCATTTACCTGGAAGTACACAATCTTTTGTAATTTTTAACTAATTATTATTTATATCTTTGTAGCATTAATATGATAAGATGTAATAACTATAAGTAAAAGATTATATGTCATAATATAAACACCTTATCAATAAGTATCACTGTACAATTGTAGAACTACCAATAATCAGCTCGCATGATTCTTCGCAGCGCCACAATTCCACATTCGAATTTTCCTCCAATCATATCTCAGAATACTCCATTCTAAATCACAGAACCGGTATAAATTCTCGGACAACCCTTAGTAGAGGTCTTTAGTCAGTCCCTCCATAACTCAGGGCCTTGCGTCTGCCAGCAGATAGCGCCCCCGCGCCCCCGTGCCCGCGCCCACATAAACTTAATACTACATAATTCACACTTGAATAAATTATTGCCAACTTATTCTTGTTTGCAGAACCCCTTTTTGCCTAGTCTTGTTTATACTGCGTTGAAAATATCTGATCGTGCGTTTGCATGATCGATGGTGGTGTAAGAATAGTTGGCGTTATTAAGTGCGATAATTGGCTTGTAACTTTGTATGAGGCAGACAAGGGGTAAAGCCTTTGCCTTTCAGCAAAGGCTCTTAATAATAACATGCAACAATTGTTTATGGTGGAGTTGTATGTCTTTTTAATGCTTTTCACATGGGGAAAAGAGTTCATATTTCAAGTGTAAGTAGTGTCTATTAAAATAGAAGATACTTCTTTCGCGTAAACGCCTCAAAGAACATATCGTTCCTGTAAGTACCGGTTAAAGAACCGGTTAAACAAATAGATAATCTTTATTTAATTTAATTTTTCGACTACCAGTATGTTGTCGGTATTTTAATACAGAAGTTACGTGTTTTGCATTAGCATTAACTCATGAATATTGATTGAAAACGATTTACAGCGTTCCTAAGAAAAAAACATATAATCCGTGACGCGTTTTAAATCCGTATGTAAATATTTACAAATTAGGCACACCTCTTTGCTAACATACTTATTTGCTGTTATTTATTATAATCAATTATTTATTAAAGTTTGTTATGTCCCATTACAGGGCTAAGGCCTCTTTTTTCCCAACTCTCTACCTATATATATTTGTTGGGGACGGGTATTTTTGGAAGAAATCCATATCAAACCGTATCTTTTTTGACAACTTGAATTATATGGTAACATAATAAAATTCTTCTCACCTAAAAATGCTTAGTACAAAAGATACGCAATTACCCTCATACTTCAAAACAACAGAAAATCAACGCAGGAGCAACATCGTTCAAAAGCAATACGTTATTACCTCATTACGTGCTCTCCGTTTTGCAGTAACTAAACGTATCATTTTGTGGTCATAAAGATTATTAAAACATATAACCTCGGCTCATGCATTGAGTGATAATGAGTAGGTACTTGTTATCCTTATTTCTCTTATTGTTTATGCCAACAGAAATATTTTGAATTTCGAACATGCAATCAATGTTTCGTTTATTTGTAAGGCGATAATGATTATTACTGGCATAATTTGAAGAATGGCCTTTCAAGGGTTCCTTAGTAAACAAAGTTGATTTTAGTTACGTAAAAAATACGTAGTAGGTTATGCAAATAATCACAGATAAGTTAGTTTTACAAGTTAACGAGTAATAGCTTAGCCCACGAGTAACTGTGGAACCCTAAACAATGCATGGCCCAATACGCTCATTTTATTCTGTTATAAAAATATTCTATAGGTACAATTTGACCTAACAAAATATTTCTATCCGTCCTTTTTGATACAGTTGTTTTCAGCGCTAAAGAGTCTATCTTTCTCAACAACAATGGGAACATTGTAAACCTAAGAGCTAGAGAACAACAAAACACGGCACTGAATCACACTAAGTGCTAAAGAGCTTATTCTCTGCTTTTTTTAACCAGAACCGTGAGTGGGCACAGGCAGCGATACGAAGGGCCTTTATCTCACCGTGATGTATACTCTGTCACGACTCGCTTCGGACGTGAGCGAAATGCGAGTCGATTTATTCTGTTACTTAAATAACCGCTCGGACTTTGTTTTGATTCGTCATTCGAATTTTTCGTATGTTGATGCCTCTGGTTTTTTTCTTCTCTTTTGTTTATACGGGGATTTCAAAATGAGGAGCATTCGTTTTTCGAATTAAGTGCTTAGATATGCTATCGCGTTGGGCTTTGAATTATGTAGTCTTGCATATCTACATAATTTTATGTGACTGTCCTTATTTTTGTGAGTTACCAGAACAAATACAATTTTTGTTTACATGGCTTAACTTATCTTCAAATAGATTGTTAGTTAACAAGTCCAATATTTATTTATCAAAAGCGGATAGGCGCAGCCCAAACAGATAAAACTATCTACAAACCATCTGCACGATATTCTATTGTGAAACACAAAACCACACAATTAGCGAGCTATAAATCAGAATGTGAACATTCCTTTATCCACCTTCATCTACTATATAGGTGCTAGGCAGTAGGCTCGGTCGTTAGGAATACTTGTGCCGGCAACTTATGGGGACTGTAAAAGGATGTTCCTCCACGACAAGGTACGATAAAGCTACAAGGCCCGAGGGTATTGCGACACGGAAACTGGAGCTTTTCCCTTGTACCCGCATCTATGTGCCTATAGCTCAAGAATGGATGTTTTGTTTATAACTTCTTGGCACAGGCACGGAGAGAAAGGGGTGTTGATAGTGGATGAGAGTTCCTTGTTGTCACTGCAATGCAGAATTTTAAAAAAAATGATCGATCCCACAGATATTTTCAATGAAAGTAATCAAGGTTTAAAATTAAAAAAATGCTTCTGACCTCTCAGAGCCTAATCATCAGCTAACTCTGAGTTCGAACTTACCTATTTATTACTTTTAATTTACCTACCTGTACCTAGGTATTGTCTCCTTTGCAAATAATAGCATGTCAGAACTATTTTTAAAACAGAAATCGACAACGAAAATTTGTCACTATTCCAATATAAATTAGGTTGGTTCATATAGATACTAAGTATTAGTTCATATAAATACAATGATAAGCAAATTAACTAGGTTCAATGAAATTATTCATTAGCTAGTGAAATGAAAACAGCAGTTAGTAGAACGTCAATGAATTAATTTAATGATTATGTATCTCAAAAACATAAATTCATTGCATTCTACAAGTACAGTACCTAGATACCTGGTAATTATATTGACTGATATCATTCAACGGCTACCTACTTAATTTTCTTGGAAGTATTTTGCTGATAAACACAAAGTACTGTCAGTGATAAAGTAATGTTGGTGCAATATAATTAATTAATAGATAGTCGACACGATTAATGTTACTTAAAATGTAAATTTACGTATGTTGCTTTTGAACCAGCTCCAGGTGAAAATAAGGATAGCCACCTACTCACGCGGCAGGTGTTACAATTATTTTGTTGTATTTTATTTTAAATAATCGGCTGGAATTATATTAACCCTTAACTTGCCTGATACATTACAGACAGGATTAAAGTTGCAGCACGCAATTAAAAACAAATGCCCCTTAAGGCTCCCAAAAACACATAACAATAAGTACTTATATTAAAGTTGTTCGACTATAGACCCAAGTGAGGAACATGTGACAGTACTTGCTCTTGAAAAAAGATCATCTTGAGAAGTTGAGTAAGACTCAAACCGACCGGTATTGAACCAGTAGCTTTGAAATGGCTCCATAAAGATACTTACCTAGATCCCACCGAATCGCAGCCCCTCCAGCAACGCCTTAAGCCAAAGTTCAGGTGGCTTAAATAAACGCCCTTAGATGAGATTGTTTAGTTTTTAAGTTCAGCCTCGGCTGGGGGCACTTTTGGTATTTAACCACTTTACCAGCTTAAGTTCAAAAACTGACTCTTCGTATTTTATTTTAATTTATCATTTTAAATACTTATTTATTTAATAAGTATGATTTTTTGAAACTTTATTTTGTATAATATGCGTATCTGAGCTGAAGACTCTTGAGTTATTAACTGAATGTTCAAGACATTTTTAAAATAAACACATGCAAAAGATATGGCGGGTACATAATATACGATATACATTCTGCTTTGAACGTCAATTAGAAACACAATTCAAGAGATACGACTTCAAAGTACAATAAAATATTCAAACACGTTCCTAATCAAAAATATTTTAAACGTACTACCAATAAGTCACTCTCCCTTCGAGAAATAACAACGCAAATTGCGATGCAATCAAATGCGTCCGCGCAGTTAATTCAACGACATTTAAAACCTTGTTCTAACACATGCATGTATGTATCCATCATGATTACAAGAAATTAAGCCTTCGTTGAGAATACTTATGGTTCAAATTTCGTTGGGATAGGCTGTGCTGTAGGCGGTTTTAGTATGGAAACTTAAGTAGATTTATAAGACACTGAACGATGTGTAGAATATTGTCTGAGGTCCTGACACTCGTGTTTAATGTCTCTGTTCCAATGAGATTCCACTGCACAAGTTATGAGAACAATGTCGGATGATTTCTGCCACCTTTGTTGCTTTATAAAATTGCCAACAGCTAAAACAATGTCAAAGGCCCCTTATTGTCATGATACATTTAAGACATTTTTGTTGTGTTAGTGTTGTACACGAAAGCTATGGTTATAATAATTTAATGAATGGTCGATAAGAAAATTGTAGGACAAAGATACCTATCAAATTAAAATACATAATTATATTCATAGTCATCAAAGTATATTTTTTCTCCATAATGTCAACTGAAATGCTGAAAATTATCTACCTACCTATTCTAATCTTACAACATTTGGTATAATTGGTTGTTGTTTCAAAAATATATTTTATATTTGATAGATATGTATAAGGTTAATTATTTAGAATAATTAATAAACTGTAAGGCACAATATTTACCTACTTATTAATTTATATCTTAGATTAGGTTAATAATTTAGTCTACATTAGGTAATAAAAATAAACATCTTTAAAAGAATAGTTGAAATAGGTACTGTCCACAAAATATGCAGTCGTCTCACATAAAACTCTAATTTATAATTCTAGCATTCAATCAACTTTATTCACGGAGGTGCCTCTGTCTTACGAACAATAGGCAGACACTCCAAGTATTTTCATAACCCAAATAACATTTGCATGCATAATACGAGAACAACGTAAAATATAAGTATGAATCATAGCGAACTCGCTCACTTAGGCCCGCGATAAATTCCTCTAGGCGTTTAAAAATAGCTAACACCGAATAAATCCACCACATTGTAGAGTAATCTCTTGAAGAATCAAGATTACGGGGTATAAAACCGGCCATACACGAACCTCAAGTGTTAAGTGATTAACGATTAAATAATAAGCCGCCGCACACTCGTAAAACAAAGATTAACATACAGTTACGGGTGTAAATAGCCTATAACTTTGATTTTTACGACTAAATAATCGTAAAGGAACCCTGGTGAAGCGGCTATATTAAAGAGCCGCGTTTGAATGCGGTGGGTGAGTGGAACTACACAGTTTTGTAGTCGGGCGGTTTTTAATCGCGGACAATGCAAACGGGAGGCTCGTTGATGCACTTTTATTTTACGACTTACTCATAACATAAAATGCTGAATGTCTCAACAAGGGTTATGTGCCCGTTTGACTGACAGGAATGGAGACATAACAGATACGTTTAGGATTTTTTAGTAAAACTTGAATATCAAAACATCAGCTGATTTTAACCACCCTCTCAGATGGTATATGGACATATTAGGTTCTATTCTAGTTAGGGAAGGGCCACCAGCAATATAACTCCGTCCTAAATACAGAATGATATACCCCGTTGGTCTAACCACCTAATTTCGCTGCGTCCACATACTGCGACCATTACGGTTTCCCTGGGCCAAAATTCCGTGTAATTAAACAACTGAAATTTTAACAGTATCCAGTATAAATTTAATAAGGATGGGCTATTAAGAGTGTAAATGGACCAAATGTTTGGCTTTCGCCAAAAACCAAAATGGGGGCTGCGGAACGGCCCGCTGTGTAAGTTTCGATCGTAACGCGGTAGCACTAGGGGACATGATAATACGTGGAAAATGTATGCCAACTTAAAATTTGTAGGTAATAAAGTACGAACAATTGTTTAGATAAAAAATATTTTTGGAAGTTAATTTGCTGATGCATAAAAATCAGCATCAACCGTTAGAGGAAGGAAAACATTCAAAGGCAAGCAAATATAAAAAAAACCTACCTCTACATCAATAACGGAAACAATCAAAATAACAATCGCCTAGATTTTAATTGAACAACGGAACAGAGATTCTCGGCGAGTGCCGGGTAAACGCCGTGAATCGCCCAATAATAATGAAAGCGATGGCTGTGACGCCGTCGCTGTATGAAGCGGCAGTTTTGGCTACATAAACAGCCCGTATACTACCCTATCTTATACAAACAGACACCTAATATAGCCCTTATAGTGCAACAATACGGGTGATAGTCGAATGTCGCGTGTATCAAGTTATAGGAAGTCTTTGTATAGCGCCCCCCTCTCCTCCACGGCAGCGGGAGGGGCCGGGTCGGCTCACACGGAGGCAAAATGGCCGACTTTTTTGTCGCGAGCGATTGGGAACGCGCGCATTTTGTGTAGACCATACGGAGCGTTGTTTAGAAATTAAAAATGGAGTTTTAATATTGGTTGTGTTATCTTTAAGATGTTTTATTGGTAGATTGTGCAGTGTGATGCTATGCTTTGTGTTAATCTTTTATAAACTATAAGATTGCCGACACTTTTTTTATGACATTTGATGTTTTAAATTATTGTAAGGCAAATAAAAAAAGCACAATGTATAATGTAGTAATTTAAATAATATAATGTGCTTTTTGAAATATATTTTACCTTACGTATATCAATTGAAATATTTATAATAACAGCCCAGAAAATATGAAATAGGTAGGTATAGGCAAAAAGTAAATAAGTACCTAAGTTTCTTATGATAAAAATACCTTAATTATCCTTACATTTTATTTTAGAACTTATCTAAGTATTTTGACATAAAATACACAAGTACTGGATACTTAATGACTAACTCAAACGCTACTCAATTGAAGTAGCACTCAAATACTACCTACTTAAAATTTATTTAAATTTGAATACCTACATGGCCATAATTTATATCTCTGCTATATTTGTAACATAATATACGTAAATATAAATCTATCTACAAAAAAAATCACAACTTTTTTAGTTCAAAAATATAGAAAATATGACATTAATATTTCCACCGTCATGTAAACCTATCGCGTGCGGGGTGGGTTGGGGTATTTTCAGCCGACGCGACCGGCGCCGAGTGCCGACCGTCTTTTTTGTTTCAACTCATTCGCTTTCTAGTCACTAGTCGGTATTTATATTGTATAGAATGGTTGAACTATTCTTTTAGGAATATTTACAATGTTTACGGATTTTAATGAAAATAACTTAGATTGTTATTATTATAATGATACTAGCTGACCCAGCAAACGTTGTTTTGCCACATTATAGGGGTTGGTGGACTACCCCTAACTTTTAGGGGGATGAAAAATAGATGTTGGCCGATTCTCATAAATACCGGATAAGCACAAAAAATTTCATCAAAATCGGTCAAGCCGTTTCGGAGGAGTATGGCAACGAAAACTTTGACACGAGAATTTTATATATTAGATACCTAGGTAGATTAGTCTATCTACCTATTCCACCTATTTGTATCTACCAATTTCTGTACAGGACTTTTGCTTTAAACATCTTGATAATATGTAGGTACCTAGATCCCTAAATTGCAATATCTGATTGGACAAATATTTACACACCTAGGTACTTACCTATCTGTTCTATCCACCTTAACAAAGTTCTCAACAATATTTTAAAATCTTAGAAATCGAATGATGATGAACATGCTGATAGAACAATTGTGAAACCAGAAATAAATGGATAGGTAGGTAGTACTACTGAGATCCATATTATTTTTAATCATAAAAAAACTTTAGATCTTTCTCTAGGTACGTTCATAAATAATAATCAAAAGTTTTCTAATATGCTTACCTACTATAATATTTAACAGGTCTTTTTTCAGTAGAATGATACTATAAAGTTCAAATACATCTTTGATAAATTATGGGTAAAGTTTTACAGGCAAAAGTTTTTGAGTAACTGCGGTAGTCGAGCCATTATTTACTTTTATATGCAGGAATGTTAATAAATATTATAAAACTTTTGGTGCCCGTATACTTTATTACGAAAACGACATTAAAAATTCTATACACACATAAAATAATTTCTCCACTATGAACAATACAATAAGTAACCAAAAACTAAACAATTGAATAACGAGAAACCGAGTCAACGAGACAGTGTTGTAACACAATCGATTCCAATAAATCTATTTATTTATTCAAAGTGAATAAATTGTATGCAGGTTTGAATAAATCTCGAAATTTAGAATGAGGAAACTGGCATTTATTTTCATAGGATACAAATGTACGTTACCTATTGAATACTAAGACTATAAACGATGGTGGTCTTATAGAAAACTATCTGCAAGAGCTGCGTTTTATTGTAACGCTACCTATCTTCTTTATGTCTACTTCAATGGTGTTCTCTGATAGAGACTCTCGGTTCTAGTGTATGTAAAACATTCATGTTTTCAAATTAATTCTTCCGTGTTTTTGAACAGTTTTTGCAAAGAAAAATGTAGTTGCTCTCAGTTTTAAATAAGGATTTTCAAATTCTTGGCATATTTAGATGTGAGAAAACTGCTTACCGTCTCACATAGTTAATTGATTAAATTAAGAAATTAACATATTACTTGAGTTGAAAGCAGCTGAAGCCGATAAACAGAAACTTAGAAACGTGTTTTGTAAAATACATATTTCCTTGTCAAAGACAATTTGAATTGTGAAATAAAAAAAATAAGATATATTTTTGAAATAATTACTGCAAAAGAGGCTCTTGTTCCATCTTGAAGCAAAAATAATATAGATAGCTATTATGTTATGAATCATCCCACCATCGTGAACAAATTGACATTGAACCCTAGTAACACTTAGCATGCAGGTCTATAACTCACTTATTTGCAAACAATTACATCAGCTGATCGATGCATGTATTTTAATCGGCCAGTAGCATCGTGCGTTCACTCATTCTCCAGAAACAAGAAAATTTGCAATGAATATGAGTTGGAAAACTATTCATAGCATGCATTCCCACTTAAGTTAGTAGTGTTGTGTGTTTCAAACAGCCTTGAACAAACGGTTACATCACATACGATATTCAATCATGGGCATCACTCAATAAAACGCTCACGCGATCTAACAAGCTATCGGGTGTGAAAACAAACAATGCGCAGGAGTTGAATGTTAAACCGCAGCGGCGGCGGCGCCTGCGCACGTGCTGCCGATATCCGTCGAAATATTTATATTTTTATTTACGCTTTATGTCCGGGGTTGCGCCGGCGACGACGAACGAACAGCGCGACTCGATACGATGACACTCGAATAGATCTCAGCTTTTTTGAGGTACCATTATATTGTATGATGATTGATTTCGGATTATGGAAGCCAGTTAAGAGCTATCCCGTAGCTAATCTGGATTTGGGAAGAAAAGTGGTGTTCAGCTTTCGAGTTCTTTTAGACACAATTATTAATCTATGATTCATGAATTGATGTGTTTCTGAAATATATACCTACCTATAGGTAGGTATATATTTCAGAAACACATGTTAAACAATGTTAATGGTATACCATTAACATTGTGAATAGACTTGTTAGAATTCCAACTTTAGCTGGAAATTATTATGAATGAATTGCCAGTTTGGTAACCGCATATCTGACTCACATTAAAACTAAATTCAATGGTGTACATCAGTCTCGCAAGATTTCCAAATGCCAAGGTAGACGCCTCTTTAGGGCTCTTTAAAACCAATCAGATAAGTACAATTTAATATCACTCTACCTTTAGCTGATTAAAACATTTTATGAACATTAATTTTCTACATATGAATATAATATTAATTGAACTGTAATAGTACTAATAGTAGGTGCCGTTAAGTATGTAGTACTTATAGGTACCTATTCCGTTGGCCCTCGCTTTCAATTCAATCAGCTGTTTAACTGCAGTGTTTTATTCTGTAGCTCATACTCCTATAATACCTAGAGAAGAAAGAGATAGAATTTTTCTGGTTCACTTTACAGCTTTTACATCTAGGTACCTATATTATAGGTAGGTATATACATAGGTAATTAAGCAACTAGTTTAAAAAATTTTAGCTCACGTCTTCCACCTAAAAATAAAGTAAATACCAAATTACTTCCCATTTTAATTTGAAATTTGAAACTGCTTCCCAGTTATAAAATGATTATTCTCAATAATCCATGCCTAGTTGGCTTTTACCTCTATGAACCTACTAACCATTTCAGCAAGAAAGTTTTAGTTAGGTACCTACCCAAATAGTCTTCGAAATATTGTGTCTGATGAGTGAGTGATCTTACGCATTATTTATTGTTATACAGATGCCTGTAGCTAGGTACCTACATGAATAGTAAGTCATTGTACACTTTACTAATGAAGATATGTAGATATATTGTGTTTTTTAATGAAGTGATTGTGAAACATCGTGAGGCGTCTATGGCTTGTATGGACTTCACAAACAACTATGTGGTGTGGGTGTTTCCTATGTATTATAAGTATGTATTAACAAAAAGAAAGTATATAAGTATTAATATCCATTGTCTAGTACCCATAGTACAAGCTCTGCTTAGTTTGGGACTAGATGGTGATGTGTAAAATGTCGCGGAATATAAAAAAAGAAAAAACTAAATAGAAGATGTGGGGAGCTTTATCAGCCCGCATTAGAACCACTTCACTGCGCCGGTGAATTATAGCTATATATTAATCTTAGGCCTGTAATAGGCTAAATTATAGATAATTGCTATTTGACCTCAGATACCTCGTGGAAACCGAGTTTTGAGGAGTAAAATCGACTTGATTTTACTGAATACAATATTCTTTGTCAATAAATAATATTGTATTCCTCCGGAGATGCTCGATTAGTTAATTATTTATTTGAAAACTGTATGTACTTAATAAAACTCTTAAAAAGGTACCTATACCTAATTCAAAATTAAAATTGAATGTATGTTAAGTGAACGCACGCGCAGACGCCTAAAATCCATTGCTGATTAATATAATGATTTTAATACTCTATTAGGTAGGTATAACTATAGGCAATATAACTTACCTATCTAATATAGATTTCTATTGCTGCCTTGTCTGTTTAAGTTTTAAAACTAATTGTGGCGATTAAAACACTGGTATGCCTACTATATAGGTAGGTTTTATATTTTATATATTATGTAGATAAATAAAAGAATATAAGATATGATCATGATACATACCTATAATTGTCAGTCAGAGAATATAAAACCCATTAAAACAATACGCACTGCTAGTTTTAATCTACCAGCACTTAATCCAACACTCGTGTTGGTCGCACTGTAGGTATAAATAGAAACGGACAAATATATTAACAGTACCTACACATCTAACGTTTAATCTTTGGACGTACCTACGTCTAAGAAAAACCATGAAGACACGTACGCTTTAAACAAATCCACAGCAATTTGTTCAACATGAAGGATCATTTTATAATGGTTATGCGTGGCGCGTAGCAAAATTAGCTTTCCGACGGCGCGGGAAACGACAAACGTGATTACGAATTTAAATTGCCCAATCAATTTTTAATTTGGTTGCAATATGCCTGAATATGTTTGTTTTACCCTGGTTATAACTAAGAAATCATCGTTTACATACAAAGTAAGTGGAAAATGTGTTTTTTTTGCCTGAAAATTAATTATGTGCGGTATTTTCATGAGTTAGTGCCTATATTGGTTTGGATTGTGGCCAAGGTATTCCTTGATTGCCTAAATAAGCTTCCGTTGTTGGTAGGTTTGGTATGTGTAGGTGGTAAAGTGATGTGGCACGTTTATGATTGCCGGGTAGGTAGCCGGTATTTGTTTATTTAATGTCAAGGTAGAGAAGACTGTAATTGAGCAAATTTGCGTTCATTGTGATGATGGTTTGATTGGTTTAATTGAATGAAGGATTTACCTACAAACTGGGTATTCTATTAACTACATAGGTATAGGTAGGTAATTTATATGGTGGTATATCTAACCTTTATTCTTGTAGAGTCACTGGTTTTCATTATACATATCCATAAATATTAGCAAAATGCAATGTACCTATGTATCTGTATCTACCTAATTTTTGTTTTATTTATTATAGTAGATAGGAAGTTTGGTGGCATAAAACAACAATGTGTTTTAAAAATTTTAATTTCTGGGCCATTAGAAAGTGCAGTTGCTCACTACTCGAACACATACATTTTACTCAGAAAGACCATTATTTTTTTAAATATATCTTTTTTTAAATACCCACCAATTTTAACGAATTTTATAGGTAATAAAATGGTTAAAAATCAATCTACATTTAAAAGTATGAAGGCAATTAATAATTCCTAAAATAATATAAATAAAGTCCAATTTACCAATATTGTACCCAATTTAATCCTCATCCGATTAAAATTTAATCATTTAAAATTATTTTATAGCAGGCACTAAACTCGAATCGCTTCACACTTACATTTTATTACCATAAGAGTGACAGAGACAAATATAGGGCTATCGATCTCTACAATCGGCAACGCGTCGCCACGAGCGTAATGGCGGCCGATACAAACACATTCGATATTTAAACTATTTTAATTGTTTGTTTGTAAAATTAACCACTAAACAATTAAACACAGTAATTGTAACACTACATTTAAACACTTTACACTATTTTCCTAACGATTTAACTGCAAAATGGCACATTTTAAGTAGATAAAATCACATTGGTTGTTCGTTCTACAGCGCATCAGTCGCCATATCCAAATTCCTATATCCAGGGGCGAATTAGAGTATCCCCGGGAAGATTATTTTATGCCCTAGTATTGTTGAGTGTAATTTTGTTGTACCTATGTTACATAAAATCGAACACGATCCCTTTTTTTTAATTTGGCCAGCTTATAATAATAAATTAGAAAACTAAAGAGAAGTACAGAAATTGTCTCTATATTTTTATGTATGACATGATGTTAACCTGAAAAAAAAAATTACCTTTATCAAAAACATAATTATTTTCTGTAATGGTCGGTAATAAATTAGCTAAGTGCCTGACTAAACGACGAATAACCTAAATGGTAGTTTATTCATTTCTTATCCCCTTGTAATTATTTCTTAAACGTATTTTTTATTTCAATTCCAATAAAGACACCGTACCTATCTTCTTTATTATTATTTGTTATGTCACAAAATAGTACGGTATTAGCCCATAAATTTGCCCTTATTTGATGACTTTTCTGAAATATATTACAGTTAGACGCTAAACATTTTTTTGAAATATGATATTAGGGCATTTTTTTTATTAATTACGTAACTTTATATAACATATACCAGATTTTATTGCCAAGGCTAAGAAGAAATAAATAAGTTCTTATTATTATTTCTTTAGGTAGATACTCTATTACTCATAAATACACTTTACCGATATACACAATATACGCAATTGTTTTTATTACATAAAATAAAATAAACAATAATTAATGCATCACGCAAACAAATGGCAAATAATTATTTCTATATGGCGTATTTACCTAGGTAAAATTTATCTTTTGACTGATCAACCAAATTCACACATAAACCAGTATATCTGGCTACTTATAAATACTAATGACTAAGTTGACCTTACTTATACTAACCGAATACAATACACAACACGTGATATATTTTTCCAATTAATATATATTTTAGGTGATATATAAGTAGTAGGCATATTATTCCAATATATTTAATCTTTAATCATAATTAAACATGAGACATTATATTGTCTGGGAACCATCACTGCAGCTAGAGATAGGTCATTTAATGAAGTTTCTTAACCATTAAGACTTCGATTTCAATTTCAGTTCAATTCAAGTGATAAATATAAATCTCCTTTCATAAAAATATGAGAAATTAACTTCTTAATAAGTATATGATTACGGCATTTAGGTAAATTATGGTTAGGTTAAGTAGGTAATTTATTTTTCAATACAGAGTACATTTCAATACATTATGGTAAGGTCATATTAACAGGTACAAGTTACGAAAAGAAGAGATTTATATATATTTAAGTAGGTACCGTTTGTTTAATTTCATCATTTCATAGGTAGGTACGTAATATTCGAAATATATAATAAATACGTGACATTATTTAAAGCAATATTTTTTTATCATAATTATTCCAATCCAATCTATAAAAATTATATTTTATAAAAAAAAAATATATCATAAAATGTCACCAACAAGGTGAGTCAACTGAATGCGCCCCTGTGCATGCACGCTCCGCCCATTACAGCAACAAAAGTTGGCGGCGTTCCTTCAAAATATCTCGTTTGGAGGCCATTTTGACGATCGCGTGCGACAGAGATAGCATTATCGCTGCGCCGTAACGATTGTACGTGCGTGAATGAGACAATTATTTAAAGTTAGTTTTGTTTTAATGTGACTGAGAAAGTGCGTGGGGACATTAGTGTGTCTGTGTGCATTGGATTTCATTCGGGTGGTGTCGGGTGTAGGAACTAGTGTTCTAGCGTAGCACGTAACACTTTGTAGGCCGTTTTTTATTGAGGTAGTTAAAATTGTTAATTGAAAGTGATATTTTTTCTTATTGTGCGTTTAATTTTATTATATAATTATTACTTAGGTATAAAGTTTACTTTTCCGCCGGTAAGATTCAAACCCAGATAGAGGCGACTCTACTTAAAGAAAACATTAAAGAAATTCAATAAAAAAATCTTTGGCCTATTTACTTACATTACATTACTCAATTTTTTTTAGGTTTGTACCTTTGCGGATATTATAAGACAAATATTAATATTATAAGTAGGTATTAACATCAACAGGCACCTCTTAGAAGTTTCTAGTATACTGTTTTATAGACGGACGTAGAGAAACTATTTTTGGCAATACGAATCATCCAAATTTAGTAACAAAATAATATGAATCATCATCTAAAATACAACTATCTTGTAAAATATTTAAATGACGTCATCGCATTAAAATAGCCGCACAAAAATATTGGCTGAACATTGGCATCCATTCCATAGTCGTTACTTAGGATTTACCCACCCACGAAGTACAGAAGTGACTACAAGATCGCCCTCGTACAATTGAATGAATGAATGATTGAATGAATGAATGAATGAATGCACTTGCCATAAAGTGACGTCACCTAAGTGCTGTGACGACGTAGTCCCGCCGGCGACCGCTAGATGGCGCTAAACACAACCACACTAGCCCACCGCTCGTAAAAATAAATTTTATTGTTATGACGAAAATAAAACGCTTGTCGTCAATTTAAACATCATTTTACTGTGTAATAAGATTTATTTTACGATTAACAAGTGTCTTGATGAATTTATATGGCCGAATGATGAATAAAGCTATAAAATTCACTTTTATGTCTATGTTATCGGTTTTCTATTGGCAGTTATGTCACTTTTTCATATGAAGATGAGACATTGCGTAACATTATAGTAGGAACATAAAACTAAATCAGAATGTTATAAATAGCTGTCTGAATTTAATTATGTTTGTTTAAATTATCGTCTCATTTTGTTTGATAAGATTTTATGTGTGTATTTATAGTGTGTTTTATATATTGATAGTTTTCTATTAACATCAAATTAAGTATTTATCTATTTTAGTTCTTTGATCTCAAAATCCTTAGCAGTAGTTCTAAAGCTCTGCGAGCTTTTTCGTAAGTAGTGGTCGCGCAAGGATTACAATAGATGGCACTTAAACGAGCTTATGCGAAAGCTTTTTCACTGAAACTAAATAAAAATAAATTTTAATCTTTATAATGGAAGCTAAAGGAAAGAACTTTCTATTACAATATTATCTTCGTTGTGTTCGATAGTATTTATGTTGCACATAGATTCCACGAACGTGCGATAGATGGCGTAACTGTAACACGACCGTCCCTTACTTATAAGATTTAATGTAGAGTCTACTGGGTCATTAATAAAATGCATTTTAATTTATATTTTTATTATTATTTATATTATTGAAATGCTCGAAGTTTCGCGAAATGTTACCTTGATACGAAAATAGAATGTCGATTTTTAAGAGAGCTAATAATAACCGGTTACATATAACCACCTAACTACCTAAATATTAGTTATTTATTTTATTAAGACAGGTGTAGCTAGATATAATTTCTAATGAAACAAATGATCGCCTATAAATTAAATATTGATTATGTAGAATCGATTGTTATCAATCCTATGATCATCAATAACTTAAGAGCCAATAAAAAGGAAAATTACAGTCATAAAACGCCCGCAATCGAGTCAAACCAGACATCGAGACGCTGAGGAAGCGAGCAAATCGACGATCGTCGTTATATCCTCACACGATGAAGACATAAACTATCAACGACTCCTTTATCTCTATTAAACGGGTGATACTTTAAACAAGTCAATAATGGTTCAATAAACGTCTAAAGAACGGCATAATAACAATCCACGTGCGTTCACTGGCTGCGTCAATAAAGTTTCGAATTTATATCGAGGTTTAGCCCCGGAGGCGTATACGAAATAATCTGAGCGGTGTTTACTGGGAGTTCTACAAACGGCGCAATTCACGTGACGTTTACGAGCTTTGGAGTGGTTGTAAAAATCGTGTTTACGATGCGCGCGGGCACGCGTGCGGTGCGCCCGCGCCGCCCGCCACGCGAATATCATCACATCTGTCGCTGAATGTGAATGAGATGCGTGTATATTTTTTTCTCGTTTGTTGTGATAACGTAAACTACTGTAGTGGTTTCCCCAAATGGTTGTTTTATTTTTAAACTGCTTCCTGGCTTTTGGTGCTTTTTTTTTGTTTTTACCATTCAGTAGGATATGGATGTCGCTAAGGATTAGCTGAAAGCGTTAATGTGTGCACTTTATTTAAGAAAATGTAAATATTTTATTTATAAACAGACTAACAACATCTCTTCCCATTACTAAAAGTCCTGAAATAAAAATCCTGGAATGAGGTAGTGGTGTCTTTTGCCCAGAGATAATATTTACAAACATTACATCTGCTGCTTCTACCAAAAATTACAAACAGGTTCTAGAGTTCAAACAAAACACTAAATATATGTATAATCACTATCTAGCTATTTACCACACAAAGCGCCTTAAGCAAACGTATTATTGAAATGAACAATACGATAAGTGAGTTATAGGTAAGTTAAAAGACCATAAGTTACAAGAACACTAGATTATCACATACTTGAGCAACATTGTAAGCGGCTAACTGCCTTAGCCCGCAAAATATATTGTAGATTGTTGCGGCTTCATGGGTTTTTGTTCCGCCCAGTTGGTCGTAAAGCAGTAATTACGGAGTATTAAATACTACTAAAGCTCCTGAAAGGTAATAAATTTGAACCAGTTTGAAAGACGGATTGCTTATTGGAAATATTTACGCGGTTATTGGACAGTATCTAAGGATCTTAAATCTGATTGGAAAGAGCTTATAGACGGTGCTTGAATACTGTACCTATTACTTTGGAATAACATTGTATCGTGGCTTCTTTTTTTGTAGCAAAAGAAATGTTTTTTTATACATAAGCTACTATTCATTGTTATTAAAATATAGATACCCAATCCAGGTGTATGAAATTGAAATTGCTTTTAGCGATAAGACCGTCAATTGTAGGTACTTACTTGATACTTTATGTATATGCCATTCTAGCTAATTCCCGCGACTTCGTCCGCGTGCAATTTAACTAAGAAAATAAAAGTTTCATATTAACTTTGCACCCCCGTTTTACCCCTTAGGGGGTGAATTTTCAAAAATCCTTTCTTAGCAGATGCCTACGTCATAACATCTACCTACATACCAAATTTCAGCCCGATCCGTCCAGTGGTTTGGGCTGTGCGTTGATCGATCACTATGTCAGTCAGTTAGTCACCTTTGAGTTATATATATTTAGATTGTGGTCTTTTGGTGCATATACAATAAAGAATACTCTATCAATCTATGTATATTAACTACATATTAGCAATATAGAAAGATAGTTTTTAATCAATCTATATCTTATAAAACATATACTTACCTATCCTGATTTTTATAGAGCGCCATGTAGATCCGAGTTAAGTGATGAATCTTTTGTTACAGACTCAACATAGGTAGTTGATAAATCATACCTAGGTATATAAACATCCGTGGCTTAGGGTAGATACTTGTCTATGGTTGTCGAAACTCAAACTCCATGTTACCACTGAAAAGAATCATAGAAAATCACAAAAACACTTCACTGAACTACCAGACTAGTGAAGCAGTATAATATGTTACTGTAGGTACCTACTGGTATCATGCAAAAATATACTCTTACACTTTTTTTCCTGTAGGGTCTAAGCAGTAACTACAGAACGTTTCGCGCAAAGATATCACCTGGCATAGCTACAACTTTTGCACTTTATCTTACCATCCTACTTAGGTACCAATCATAAGGCTTAAAAAAGTTATCGATTGATGTATTATTACTGGCAATATACTGGCTTCATCACCTCTGTTTTACTTCAAGCGAATATCTATTTTAAGTTTGACACGTCTTAATTTAATGACAGGTACTTATATACTACTGCTGCATTTGTAGATATTACATTGTTATATTTTAAGTTAGCAAACTGTGAACGTAGTTAATAAAATGATATTTTAATTATTACAGAAATAGATTTTTACGATTACCGACACTTCTTTCTTCAAAGCCAGATTCAAATATTTTTGATTCATCAGTGTGTACCTACTGTAAGTGTATAGCAACAGTTAGTGGCTTCAATATGGTTAAAATTTGCTTGTAATAGGGAGAAGATCACAAGAAATCGGGTTCTCTACTGCAACAGTCGCATTTCATAGCTAATAGTCAATCGGCTATCATAGATTTAGAACCATATTACCTACATAAATATACCAGTTCCCATGTGTTAATCTACACCTGGAAACTATAATAATTAATATTCGAATAACTCATAATTGAATACTACTATCAACTTGATTTTTCTACAACCATCGTTGTAACAAAACCTTTTCGCAAACCCTACGACGAAATTAAGGAATTCTTTCGTAGCAGACTGTGAGACGCTACGAGACTCGTTTCTTTGTAGGACATAAAAGTGTAGTAGGTCTTTAGTCATTAACTAAATTGTATAGAATCATAATAATAGGTTGGAATCATATTGTCTGCTACCCACTTAAAGTGCTACGATGATCCACATCCGTAGCCAAGCCTACGCGCTACGAATTTAACAAGTACAACACTTACATACAACTCTCTCTCTCTCTCTCAACTCCTCTATACTTATTGCTCTCCCCTGACTAAACTCATGATTGATGTTTCATCATTGTACCCAACTAACGTAAGCAGTGGCCAGGTTATAACAATGACACTTTTGATTCGTTGCTCGATCTTTTATAAGCTTACATAAATATCCCTTTTATAGTACCTGCCGCCACAGAGTGTCGGTATGTTTTCAGGTCCCATTTTCTACCGCCACCAATCTTGCACTTAAAATAGACTCATGACTTATAGTAGAATATTAATAGTAAGTACCTAGGTAGGTAATAGTTGGTATTGTATAATTGCCTTGTTGGTCTAGTGATCGTTAGTGAGTAAAAGAGGTGTTATATTCCCAGATCGTACAAAGCGTCATTGGGTTTTTCAATTAAATTTTCGGTAGTAGCAGCTCGGAGTTTGGATTCGTGCCCGATTGGTGGCAATAGGCTCGTCCACTATTACCTACATGGGACCTAAACCGGCAGCCTGGATGCGGGCGGCGCATGACCGGTCGTCGTGGCGATCCTTGGCGGAGATCTATGTCCAGCAGTGGATGTCTAACGGCTGATATGATGATGATGAAACATATCGGCGACATGTGGATGTACATTAGTAGTTACACCTTTAACGAGGTAGGTAGGTACGACAGGCGGCTCTTCGGGTACAACAAGCGTGATGGTATCTAAATCATTAGTATAAAAAACGTAGCCATTTTTCTTGCTTTTATCCCACAAAGGTGGTAATAAAACATAGTGGCGAGTACCCTATATACAAACGTGATAGAATGTGATGTACTACCAGACTTAGGTACATAATATGTATGTTGTAACTGTGGTAGCCTAGTGGTGTGACCAGTGGACTGAGATGTCAAAGGTCTCGAGTTCAAACCCAAGGCCACCTGTTTGTGACTGTAAAAGTGTTAGAACATTGTATTAGATCAATCAAACCAAGTAATGAGCAAAGTTTAACTTTTTGCTCGATAGATGTCGTGGGCGTCGAATTAGATCGCGATATCGTTTGCTTCACACGATTTGGTTGGGGTCCTCGACCATTTTTAATAAATAAGCCAGTTTAGATCAGAACTCAATATTGTGGTTTTATTCTCAACCCGTTATTAGTGTTCCCATCAGTTCATCCAGTGTCGGACATAATTTTGGTCCCATCGGCCGGATATTTATTTACTTTTTGGAGTCAGTGGTCCGAGAAGGATCACACCCTCGTACTCGCAGTGGATTGCTGCGGCAAGGTACGAGGTTAGTGCGGTGCAATAACACCAGCAGCAGAGACGGAGGAAAACGGAAGCAGCGTCGTTTGGCGGAAGCAGACAACGAGCTATAGTTCAACTGGTCGCCACAGAGGGCGCCACCTGTCACTTGTGTAGTGCCTTAACACCAACATCGAACGAGTGTGTGTGAGTGAAGTGCAAAACTGTGAGTACAATTATTATATTTAATCTGTCAACGTGCAAGTTCACAGAGATTCAGCAATTTGAACCTTATTTTATTAAAATTATTAACTTAGACAATTTCAAACCAAATTTGTTCGTGGTCAAAGGAGTTATCATATTGAAGAAAGGACTTAGTAGATTTTAAGTTGATTAATTATTGTGTGCATGTTTAGACTTAGAATAGTTTTATAAAAAACGAGGGAACGGGGAACCTATGCCCGATTTTCCCCACAGTAGAAAGTAATTTATCTAAACACTTGTAAAATTTGAAGCAAAATTTGGACTTGTAAATTTTTATGATAATTTATTTGTTTACAAGGACTTAGAAAATTTTAGTAGATTTTAGAATTGTCTTTTATTGTTTTACACTTAGGAAATTTATAATTGGTATTATTGATATTGTTGTTTGTTTATGGGTTTTTGCCTTTATTTTTGCGTAACGTAGCTTAGGAATTTAGATAATACTTTATTTACACGTTCTATTTATAGTAGTTTTGTAACTCATTTGTCAAAATGGAAGGATTAATAAATGTATTAAAAGAACTTCAAAATGTAATACAACGGGGTTTAACTAACTTCAAAAAGAGTCCGAGGGAAAGATTAACATTTGATTACATACAAACTAGAGAAGAATTATTAGAAAGAGATTGGAATCTATTTACAAATAATTATACTAAGCTTTATGAATTATATACAACTAAAGATAATACAAAAATAGTAGAAATGTATGATAGTGCAGAGGATACATACATTACGTATAAATGTTTGATAAAATCTATGCTGAGCAAATATAGCGTTACAAAGGCGACCGATAAGCAGTCTAGTTCATCAAGTAGTATTTCTAAATCGTGTACATTTGTAAAATTGCCTAAGATTGCCATTCCAGTATTTAGTGGTAAATATTCAGAGTGGACGACATTCCGGGACTTGTTTGTTTCACTAGTACATAAAAATGATGGGTTGGATAATGTTCAAAAAATGCACTATTTAAAGAGCCATCTCAGCGGTGAAGCTGAACAGTTAGTGAGACAAATACCCGTGTCTGATTCTAATTATGATCAATGTTGGAAAAAATTAGAGAAGAGATACAGTAATAGGAAATATCTAGTTAGCTGTATATTGCAACGTCTCTTTGGCCAGAAACGTATGCAGGTCGAATCGGCATCTTCATTAAAGGAAATGCTTGATACAACCAATGATTGCCTAAATGCTTTGAGAAATTTAAAGGTGGATGTGACAACTTGGGACGTCATGATCATTCATATTAGCGCTTTTAAACTTGATGCAGAAACCCGCAAACAGTGGGAATTTAGTATTAGCAATCTTGATTCCGATGAATTGCCCACCTTTGAGGGATTTGCGGCCTTTTTAGAGAATCGTTTTCGCGCCTTAGAATTCATAGAACCAAAACGAAATTTACCGAATCAGGTTAATAGTTCATACAATCCAAAGGCTATGGTAGTGAGTTCCAGCAACATTAAATGTGAGTATTGTAGTGAATGTCATAAACTTTGTTTCTGCAAAGCATTTGCTAAACAGTCAGTTGATAACCGCCGTGATTTCGTAGCAAAACATAAAATTTGTTTCAACTGCTTAGGTGGTAATCACATGGTATTGAATTGTAACAAATCAACCACATGCAAGCTTTGTAACAAAAGACATCATTCGTTGCTCCATCCGAATGGCGAATTGATAAATAAAATGGACGCTTCAGCAAGCAAGCCTACGGCGGGAACTAGTTCGTCAACTAGTTCTACTCCGGTAGTATCTTGCCTATCCACTAACAAAGTTACCCTACCTGGACAGGTTTTACTAGCAACCGCGCTAGTAAATGTCGAGTCTAAGATGGGTTTTCAAACGGTTAGAGCTTTACTCGATCAAGGCTCACAAGCCTGCTTTATTACCGAGTCCACAGTCCAGTTCCTCAGATTGACAAAAATTCCAATACAGGGTATCGTTTCGGGATTAGGTCAAAAGTCAACAATAGCTAAGCATATAGTACATCTAAAAATTCAGTCCCGTGTTGATCCAACATTTATGTTAAATATAAACGCATATGTCATAAGTAGAATTACCTCTTACCTGCCAGATCGAACTGTAGACAAAAAATCCTTTGACTGGATCGATTTTACTTGTTTGAAGCTGGCCGACCCACACTTCTACAAACCTAATAGAATTGACATTCTATTAGGTGCAGACGTTTATGGCTGCATGGTGAAAGAGGGCATAATTAAGAGCCCATCCGCTAGTCTAGTCGCACAGAGCACAACTTTAGGGTGGATCTTGTCTGGGGTAGTCAGTTCAACCACTAGTTCACGCTACACACAACCCAGCGTCTGCGTAATGCACGTTAGTCTCACAACAGATCAAATTTTAAGACAGTTCTGGGAAATTGAAGATAAAATTAGTTCAAGGAAAATGCTAACTCCTGAAGAACAAAAATGTGAAGATTTATATGCGAGTACTACCAAGAGAAGACAAGATGGAAGATACGAGGTGCTGTTACCATTCCGCGTTGAAGATCCTCCCTGCACATCAGGTGGGTCACGCTCTATCGCTGAAAAAAGATTTAAATCATTAGAAAAAAGGTTAGAGAAACATGCAGAGTTAAAGAAAAGATACACGGAAGTAATACATGAGTACTTACAGTTAGGACACCTTAAACTTGTTGACCAAGAAGATAATAAGAGAGAAACAGCGGTTTACTTACCTCATCACGCCGTTATAAGAGAAGATAAATCAACCTCTAAGGTGCGGGTCGTGTTCAACGCATCTGAAAGGAACAACAGAGGAATCTCTCTAAACGATACTTTGATGGTTGGGCCTACTCTGCAAGCTGATTTGAGGCATACAGTTTTGAGATGGAGACTACACTCTATTGGTTTGGTAGCTGACATAGTCAAAATGTACCGCCAAATCAGAGTGGCAGATGAACACACAATGTATCAGAGGATTCTGTGGCGAGATGACCCTAAAGAGGAGATCAAAGACTATGAACTAGTTACAGTTACCTTTGGTACAGCCTCAGCGCCATACCAAGCTGTAAGGACTTTACATCAAATTGTGTATGATGAAGGTGATAAGTATCCACTGGCAGCGGAAAAAGTCTTAAGCTCATTCTACATGGATGATTTTATGAGTGGGTGCAATGACGTCACAGAGGGCATGGAAATATATAAACAAATGAATGAGTTGTTAGGCAAAGGTGGATTTCAATTACAAAAGTGGAACAGTAATAGTAAAGAAATATTAGAAAAAATAACGACAATTGAAAGTAATCAGAACATAAATGAAATAAGTACACTAGAAAGAAATAAAGAGGACAACGACAACAATAGAGCAACAAAGAATCAAGACTATAAAGAATTAACAATTAAAGTAGACAATACTATGAAGATTTTAGGACTTACCTGGGATCGCCAAGACGATTCCTTCCAGTACACGGTTTGTCTTCAGCCATCAAACGATCAACCTGTAACAAAAAGGGCTATAGTATCAGAAATTGCTAAATTGTTCGACCCATTAGGATGGTTAGCACCTGCCATTGTGTTAGCCAAAATATTTATACAGAAGTTATGGCTAACTGGTCTTGAGTGGGACGAACAATTAACCAATGATCTTATAAAAGAATGGTATACTTACCGAGAAGAGTTGTCTCTTCTTGCCAATATACACATACCTCGGTGGCTTGGTACAAAGGCAGAGAGCGATATAGAGCTCCATGGCTTCTGCGATGCTTCGAAGGCAGCTTACTCCGCTGTGGTATACTTACGGTTAATAGATTCCGCAAATGAGGTCAAGGTTTCACTGCTGGTTGCAAAAACTAGAGTGGCACCTGTAAGGCAAGTCAGCATACCGCGGTTAAAGTTGTGGAGCGATAATGGTACAACATTTGTAGGAGCTTCCAGAGAGCTGCGACAGATTATAGACAATTTACATACCTCAGTTGCAGAACAGTTAGAAGCAAATAACACAGAGTGGCATTTCATTCCCCCCCACGCACCCAATTTTGGCGGTCTTTGGGAAGCGGGAGTGAAATCTACCAAGTTTCACCTTAAACGTGTAATAGGAGAGTCTACACTAACTTATGAGGAACTGAGTACACTCCTTACTCAAGTAGAAGCATGCTTGAACTCACGCCCTATGAGCATCATTAATTCAGAGGATCCTAGTGAGCCAGTACCCCTGACTCCGGGTCATTTTTTGGTAGGTGAACCCTTAATCTCTGTGCCAGATTATAACTACGAAGGTTTATCGGTTAATTCTCTAACAAGGTGGCAATTTGTTCAACGGATGTTGCAGTCGTTTTGGAGACGTTGGTCTCAGGAATACCTAGCTAATTTGATGAATAGGTATAAATGGACTTCTACAGTTCCTGAACCAACCATTGGCGACGTCGTTCTTATCAAAGAAGACGATCTGCCTCCGAGTCGTTGGATGTTAGGACGTGTTCTTGAAAAACATCCCGGAGATGATAAGGTCACACGAGTTGTCACATTGCGCACCAAATCAAGTACTATAAAGAGGCCAACCAATAAAATATGTATTTTACCTATAGCTGAGTCATAAAATGATTACCTATGTGAATTGTTGTTATTGATTTTCTTTATTTTATATACGTTGTTTTTATATTTTTGTTGAAACTGTAATCATACACTGAATATATTAATATTTTTGCGTTTGTTGTTTTTATACTTTAAGTTTAATTTTATACTTATACTCAGTTGCATGTTTTAAAGGATGAAATTGTGGATAATGATCGAGTATAGTTAGAGTTTTTTCGGCTGCATTAATAAAATTGTATATGTTTAATTTTTTATATGTAGATCAAATATTGCGATGAATGAAGCTGTGATTCATTCATACTTGGATTTAGATGATTGTTTATAAATTATAAGTGTTAAACTGAAATGTAGATAGTAATTTTTTGTAGTTTGTGTATATGAATTATTCAAGCAAATTGTAATGTTTAAAGGACATTTCGCCACTAAATGTCCTTGGTGGGCGGTATGTTTGTGACTGTAAAAGTGTTAGAACATTGTATTAGATCAATCAAACCAAGTAATGAGCAAAGTTTAACTTTTTGCTCGATAGATGTCGTGGGCGTCGAATTAGATCGCGATATCGTTTGCTTCACACGATTTGGTTGGGGTCCTCGACCATTTTTAATAAATAAGCCAGTTTAGATCAGAACTCAATATTGTGGTTTTATTCTCAACCCGTTATTAGTGTTCCCATCAGTTCATCCAGTGTCGGACACCACCACTGACTTTTCGGAAGTTATGTGCGTATTTATCACATGATCAAACGGTGAAGGAATAAATACATCGTGAGGAAATCTGCATGCTTGAGAAATATTCTCGAGGGCTTGTGGAGACTGCCAACCCGCAGTAGGCTAGCGTGGTGGACTATAGCCTAATCCCTCTCAAATGAGAGGAGGAATGTCCCACTGCTGGCCATGGGTCCCTTTTCATTTGAGAGGGATTATCACTACCAAATCATTCCTAATACAACATGCAGTTGTAAGCTGTAACATTTTTTTTATATTATTGACGTAGCTTAGAAAATAGGTTGCATTACTGTTTGATTGATTTAGTAATCTTTATCTTCTTTATGATTGTATACAGCTAATACTATGAACCTAAATTCATCGCATTTAGTAACGTGCCTATGTTTTATTTAAATATCGTGTTACAGTTTGAAGGGAATGAAAATACAGGGAAAATGAGACTTAATAAACATTCCATCAGGTCCGTCATCTGCGAAGGGTCAGGCAGAGGTGTAGGTACTAATTTACACCCACTGTTTTAGGTCTGACGTAATAGGGAGCGAGCCTGTTGCTATCAACCGAGCTGCTACTAAGAATTTAAAAAAAAATCAAGAAAAACCCAATACCAATTTACTAGACTTGGGAATAGAACCTCATGCTCAGCATTCGCCCCTACGACCGCTAGCCCAACGAGGCAGTACCTACTTTAAGCGGTAAGTGATCACCGCCGCCCATGGACATTTGCAACACCAGAAGGCTTGCAAATGCGTTGCCAACCCCTGCAGAAACCGTTTTGGTTTCTTAAAATAGGATTTACTAATCTGACAGCAAACGGAATGCACATGCTGTCTGAATAGTCACTTCCCAACGAGCTCTGGTAACCTTACTCACTCGCAGAAAGACAACTTTTGTTGATTCACTGCGGTATTCTGTCAGGCGGAGGTACTTCCCCAGTCGGGCAGATCAATTTGAGCGAGGAATCTCGCCATGTCCTAGCTCCAATGATTTCAAAAGTGACGACTTTTTACGATTTTTATTACGGTATCTATCGAAGTATATTTAATCCCGACGTTTCGGATACTTTTGGTACAGCGTACAACATGTCACTTGGATATGCGCGGGGATTTTAATGAACCTTGTTAGTAAAAATTCAGCATTGTATTTTATTCCCTATTTACGATTTAACTAGGTACCTACATAATATCAAAACTCTTTGAAACTTCATAAAAATGCATGATCTCTATTCCATTAAATTCATAGACACTTTTTAAAACTTTTTCCACAAGCTGCTTAATAGTGAAATATATTTCAAGTTCTATATTAACTAGATACGACTTTGGTACTGACAAGAGCTATTTAAGTACCTATACCTAACCAGACTCTAATATAAATCAGGCAGTTATAATAAATTTTGATCCTAATGTGCTGAAAGTAGGTATGTCCTATCCATTAGGCACTTCCATATTGATAGTTTTTTTTCTGTGAATCCCACATAGATAAAGGTACGTGCTTTAAGTAGTACCTACTTTTGTGTTTAGTTTCTGTTGAGCTCCTATATTTTTTACAATTTTACTGAAAAATAATCTGAACAGGTAACTTGAACTAAAGACGAATAAAAGATATAGAGTCTCTATAGATTAGTAGGTAGGTAAGTAGGAACTGGATATCATATGAATTTTTATTCTAAGATATATTTATCGATTGAAGAAATATAATTGCCATAATTATAAAAACTTGCCGTAGGTCATAAAATCTTTATATGATATTTTTATATCTTTATTACTGCAACTGGTTTCCAACAACTTTAATGTTACCAGTAGGTAATCTAGATCTATACAAAATGTGTGGTCGACTACGACGTGAAAGAATCTCAGCCCCTAAGTCGACCAATTACATGCACTCACAAAAAATCGTCACCATCGTACGTCTGATCCCGTCTTTTTTATCGATAAATATTTGTTTAAAGAGGTGAGTGCAATAAAAATGCGAGCGTGTCTCTGGGTAGGCCGCACTGCCACAGCCATTCATTCGTTTGATGACTTCATTTGGACGCGCGAACTGAGTGCTTGCGATAATGCGCTATTGTTTACCCTTCGATAGTGCGCCTTCCACTGCACGCGACACACTGCGCTAGAAAGAGACAGACATAACACTTGCAGCTCCGCCGCCGCGATAAGCGTTTCGCTCCTATCCTCCGTCGCTTTCCCCCCTATGCACCTCCGTAACGCGCGAGCGTAACAGCAACATCTGTCGTAAAAACAGGTAGTAGAAGAAATAATAATCATCTTTACGACTTCTCACTCTATTCAGCACCTTGTTACGATACTGCGCGCTCATTGTGGTACGGTCGAGGAGTGGTTGTAAAATCTTTTCTTTACTCGCCCGTTTCACTAATTGTACGTTTATGAGTTTACGACTTTTGCGGCTTAACTTTTCAGTTATAGTCATTATTGGGGTTTTGTCGATGTTTTTTTTTATTGTATTGCGTGGGCCGACAAATAAGTTGTAACATTGCACTTTAGTACACAGATGACACTTTATGATAAATGCATTTCAGCTGATGAGGTGTAGTTGTTTACTTTACATTTGCAGTGCGTATTTGAACGTAGATGGTAGAGTTGTCTGAGAATATAGGCTGGTATAATTAATCACAATAGGTATGCACCACGTGCTTCAGTAGGAGTGATAAGAAAGGGAAAAGAGAGCGTAACTGATAATATTTATAGTCATTAGCGAAAAGGGGACGGAACAATCGTCGGTGTTGCGATCGCAGGCAGCGCGCGGGGCGGCGCGCGTGGCTCGCTCTCAGTAGATTGCGTGAGCCGAGTCGCGCCGGTCGCACACGGCACACAGTCGCGCGCTCCCGCCACACGCGACCAACAAACTTCGCTCGCGACACACGCGT
The DNA here is from genome assembly GCA_905163465.1 of Craniophora ligustri. NCBI lineage: Eukaryota > Metazoa > Arthropoda > Insecta > Lepidoptera > Noctuidae > Craniophora > Craniophora ligustri. The sequence continues at coordinate 5,800,226 of LR990965.1, read as the reverse complement.
CGCCGTCTAACACATCGTGAACTGAAAAATTAAGAAAAAAATCACAACATCCGCCACTGTTGCGAGTACTGTGAGACGAGCCGGCGCCGCATACAACCGCTTAAAAAGTCGTAAAACCCGCGGCACGCGCTCCCAAGTCGTAAAATAATCGTAAAAAGTAAACACACGTCAACTGGCCTTTATCGCCAACGAAGCCCATTATGACGCTCGAGTGACGTTTAAGAGGCAATAAAATTAATAAAATTAAATTACATTGTCCGTATTTGGAGTGACATTGGCGGAGGTCGCGTTATCACGGCGCGTGGGGCCGCGATGACATAAGTGTTCCCTAACTGAGTGACGTTTAGTGTCGGTGACTGATCAGAATGAACTCCTATTTCGAGCAGGGTGGTTTCTACGGGGCGCACGGAGTGCACCAGGGCGGTGGCGGCGGTGACCAGTACCGCGGGTTCCCACTGGGGCTGACGTATGCACAGCCCCATGCCCTGCACCAGCCGAGACCCCAGGACTCGCCATACGATGCGTCGGTGGCGGCCGCGTGCAAGCTATACGCAGGGGAGCAGCAATACGCAAAGGCAGACTGCTCCAAACCAGGAGGAGAGCAACAGAATGGTTATGGAGGCAAAGAGGCTTGGGGCTCTGGACTGGGGGCGCTCGTGAGGCCAGCGGCCTGCACCCCAGAGGCACGGTACAGTGAGTCCTCGAGTCCAGGACGAGCCCTCCCATGGGGCCAGCAGTGTGCACTGCCCGGCGCCGCCACCGCAGCAGCACAGCCCGTACAACACCAGCCCACCAACCACACTTTCTACCCTTGGATGGCCATAGCAGGTTAGTTACCTTTTCTATAAAATAATTTTATTACTACAGAATAATTACAGAAATAGATCTAATCTAGTCATTAATTTTCTAAAAATCGTAGGAACTCAAACATCAGTATAACAACACGTTAATTGCTCAATAAAATGTAATAAAAATTTGAAGCATCCATACACATAGATACCGTCTAAGTTAAAGCCCTAAAATGGCGCTATCCGATTGGAGTGCGGGCTGAAATCGGAAATTCCCATTCAAGACTCGTAGGAAACCAATAAGAAAAGCGGTGGCAGGTAGATCCGACAACTTGACTCAAGTGTCAATAAAACGCACATAAAATGAACGACCCTCGTTAGCACCTTATTAGTCAAGACAGATTTGAGTGCCATTCATAACTTTATTGTTGCCATCAACTCTTGGAATCTTCATTAAATTACTAATTTGTGGCAATAAAAAAATAAAGTGGTAGAGTTCATTTGAGCGGTTTTATGGCTGGTTTTATTTTATTTACTACGTTATATTTCAATTATTTGATAGATATTGTTGCTTAATGTGCCATTTTACGACATTTATGAGTTATAAAATTAACAAACGTGCATTATAGTCCTATTAGTGGTATAAAAGTCATAAAAAACACTTAAAAACTCTAAGAACAAAATATAATACGAGTACTTCACACTTAATAATATTTTTTTCAACATACTAATTTGAAAAAATATTTAATTATAGACTAATAAAATTATTTTTATGCACAAGTTTCATTACTAGTAGGTAGTGAATAAGTGTATTTATAAAATTTCAAATCTTGGAGTCTAATTGCTTAATTTTTTTTTATATGTAAGTTGCTATATAATAAAAATTAAGTGGATTGGTTGAGCACAGTGAATGAATTACAACGAAGGTTGAAAACTTTGACTAACAAAAACTGGTTCTAATCATTTAATTAGGCACAAAACATGATGCAGCTTGTATTAATCTGCATCATTTTATTAAAACTTACAATGCTAAGTATATACATTATTGCCACAGAAACTGCTGCCTAAGTTTTTAGAGATCATCATAAGCACTGATAATTTCAATAAAGCTTATTTTTAAAATATGCAGAATCAAATTGAAAGAAAATATGAATTAACAATAAGATATTATTGTACTTTAATTTCTTTATTTTATAAATTTAAACGAGTTATTTATTAAACTTAAAATTATACTCTTTGTTAACTGTGAGAAATAAAAATAAAATTCATCATAATATACTTTTTATAATCGATTAAAATATATCGATTAAAGCGCTACCGATAAAGTGCAAGATCTCGATTAAGCGTCTTCAGTAGCATTTTAGCGCCCCAAATTATGGCGGGAGTGCACGCCGCGCCCGCGCCGCCCGGGTCAACGGCCCGATCTAGTTTGGGCACATTATTATTAACTTGAGGAGTGCCACTGACCACTCGACAAATGACCACTCGATTATCCATCCGATTCTTCAGATGAAAGCCCGAGACTAGATAATTTGTAAGTGACTAATGGCCACCTGAAGAAAACTTTAGTGATGTGTTGAAAGACGCCGCTAAGAATCCACGCGCTTATATATTTTTATTACGACCAATAACAAACACTAAACAAAATTCCTGTTTCAACTTATTAGACTCCTCATCTTACTGCTAATTGGAGGTGTGATTTAGAATAGAGACGTTCATTTTATATTTCAATTTGGTATTTTAGTGACTGGTAAGAAAATCGAATAGGATTTTTCGAAATCGATGCTATGGTAATTCGAATCAATCATGGCCGCAGCGTGGAGGGACTCACCTGTACATTACTAACGCGTAATTAACGCAACGCGTGTGGTCCCGCCTCTCATAACTCATGCGACTTGATAAAATTAAGTAACACGGGCTAAAAAATAAAACAAAAATAAGTAGTCGAACTGTCGGCCATATTTCACTCGGTGTTCACGCAACACGGGCCGCGAAACAATACAAGGACGCTTGTTGGACGTGGGTTGTATGAAAAGTTCGGGCTTGTCCGGCCTGTCCGCCGTCCGATGTGAACACGATCTGCCGACCTGTGCAGGCGAAAAAATGTCACGTGTCTATGCTTTCAGTAAAGCTTAAGCTTTTCTGTGACATAAAAATTAATATTAATTTACGATACCTAAATAAATATTTTTTCTTATTTTCTTTATCTGATTATAAAAAAATCGTGTCATGCATATTTTAAACTACACAAGAAATGTAGAGATATTCCTAATAATAATCAAACTATTTTATTCGTTATAAAATTTATATTAAATGCTAAAATAAGAAAAATAAATTTGAAATAATCCCTGATATTTAATAATTTTAATATTATTAATAAGGCTTTTATAAATGCCTATAATCATTACTCATAAGCAGATAAAGTTATTTGAGTGATATTAATTTGCTATGATGGAAATGAATGTTTGCCTTCAATAATCACCCTTAGTCTAATTCAAATAAGTTGAGCCCCCGGTTAGCGCTTGTTTTGTTCAAGTCAAACGTATAATCATTATACGCAATAGGTTAATACACTCAAATAATGTAGGTAGTTCTAGTTACAGCAGAAATAGTAGCCTCAAGTAAAAGTTCAGGGCGCAATTTAATCGCCTAAAATATTTCAAACTCAAACTCAAACTCAAATCATTTATTTCAATTAGACCAATACAGGTGCTTTTGAATTGTCGAATTTAATTGAATTTAGTTGCACGGTTCCAAAAGGTAGGTCTTATGGAGAAGAACCGGCAAGAAACTCCATAGATACTCTTTTAAACAATATAAAAATTACAAAATTTTTTGCTTTCGTTTACAATGGTTTAGGTATGGATATAATAACAATATGGTGCAGATTGATGTGAAACGTACGTATTACGTACAAAGGCAATTAGACTAATAATAACCACTTTAGATTGCCATAACATGTATGAGCCGACCAGCCCCAACTGACAGCACCCGTTCACGAGCATGACGTGTGTATCGGCGTCGCTCTACTCAACCATGTTGTAGGGAATAAAAAGACCCGACACACAACGCCACCATCAGCAGGACATTTGAGTGAGCATGACAAGCTCAGACTGCCTGGCAATGGGTAGGCATTTCTACATTTTACAAAGACAGCATCAGAGCCAACATCACTCTCATATTTTACAAACTAATTTATTAATTTAATACATGTCAGTTTGTAAAAGTGTATAATCAAACATGTCAAATGTCAATATAAAAAAGAGAAAAATATAAAATAACAATATATTTAAAAAAAATGTATGTAAGTATATAATTTTCATGAGGCTAGTGAGCCTGTGGAGCTGGACTAGCATTATGCCAAATGTTTTTATCTAGAATTTAATACTAAACTAACGAAAGGAAAACTAATGTCAAATGATTTCCTAATTCCGTACCAAAGCCAGGTGATAAAATTATATAAAAACATCTTTAATACTAAGTATAAATAAAAATTGTCAAAATCGGCTTCTAAACTACAAAGTTATTCCCAATGTGTCTGTCAATCTAATAAATTTAAATCACAATTAAACAATTACGTCCTTATTTTTTAAGTCTTAAGGTTAAAAATATACGGATCATATTTAATTCCAAATTTCAATAGAATATAAGGATATAGGTATAATTTCATTCGTTTATCGAACGCTTAATACTGGCAGCTTTATTTGCATTCTTGAGCACCTTATTTTTCAGTGCAGTGAAGTTTTAAACCCAACCTAACCTTACTCCAAAGTTGAACCTATAATTTCTAAACAAGTTCCCAAATTGGCGACTGAATATTGCCGTGGGCATCAAATGATTTTAAATGCACCTTTATTAAAGGGAAATGAGGTATTGTAATCACAACCTACATACTTCGCAAGTATTCTGTAGTTACACGCTTAATTTCTTTGAGTATACCTTGTTTATATTGAGTAATAATTGATCTGCCGAGTGCATTACGCACGATTTACTGCATTACGAAGCAAAAATTCCAATATACAAAAATAAAATAAAACAAAGTGATTTAAATTCAAATTTAATTCAAATCGTATCCTCATTATTCTTTACGAATAAACAATCCAATACTAATAAAAAAATGCAAAACTATGAATAACGTGACTAATTATTCATAACAATGGTGAATATTTAAATTTCTTAGAAAAGTCGATGAAATTAATTGGAATTCGATGCACAAATAATACATACCTAGCTACATTGTAAGTTAAAGCGCTTGTAGAGTTGGGAGTGCGCATCCCGATGGCAGCGATACGCTACGAATGTGGCTCTACTTCGCTCTGCCGACTTGTACCGTACGAAGAAATTTTATTAAAGGGAATTTTTTATTCATCATTAAATTAAAACTGGGTTAGATATTTATAATGAGTGTAAATATATACATATTATATAGATATAAGTGTAAATGGCTTTTATAAATTAGTTGGTAGATAGGTAAAAATACAGTAGGTAGGTACTGTGATTTACCTTGTAAAGGTTCTTCTGTAAAAATATGAATCAATCAATATAAAGTTAAAATATATATACCTACCTATAAGTTAAAATTCTCATAATATAGCAATAAATAGCCCGTGCGTTTTATTATAGGGATTTATTATTTCGATTCGATTAGAGTTGTAGTTAACAAAAAACAATATCGTTAAATTTCTTTCTACAAATTACAAAACGTAGTGACCAGGTTAGATAAATTATTTATAATCAATACACCGCTTCTTTAGAATTCAAAAACTTAGGAACACGACTGATAATAGAGTCACTTAAAAACGGATAACAGGCACTTCTCAATAGAAGCATTCTGTAATGGTACCCCACATTGGTGAACCAGTCCGCCGCATACAGTCAAAACAAACACCAATACACAGAAAAATAACAGTATAATAGGCCCGTAACAGTCGCAAGCCATAAACTAATAATGGGGGAGATATGTTTTATGGGTTTCAAGTTTTGAATACGTTTAAGAATTTTTTGTTAATTTAGTGCAACGCAAACCGTCCGCGAGTCAGCACGTATTTGGCGTTCGAATCATCCAAAAGAAGAATAAAGTGTTCTAATTTCAAATGTGCCGGAAGATTGACGGGTCCGTTATGGCGGAAGAGGTGTGCATGCGCTTGTTTCCCGCCTGTTCGCGCGGCGCGCCGGCCGCCATCTTGGATAAGATCGATCATAGGTGCGCAGCTGTGAAGTGATAAATATGAATCCCAACTGCTTCGTGGCGTGGACTTTCTTTTTGTGGAATCGTTGGAATGAACTCCCGGAGATCTTCTTAGAAGCCCTGCAGGACAAAATTAGATAATTAGTCAATATGAAGCTTAATTTACACGTGCCTCGAACCGGGTACTAATGTGTTACAAACTTTATATGTAATTCTAACAGAGTATTTCAATTTGTGGCGAAATACCTTATAACCAAGATATAGATACAAGTCTACTTTGGCACCTTATTTTATTGCTATTCTCCATCTACAGGAAACGCTACCAAATTTTGATAATGCTTATTTCGTTCTGTACCTCACGTAATTGATGTGGTAAAAAACCACCGGCCTATAAGCGGAGGCAATCAAAAAAAGTAAGTAGTTCGGAGTGTTTCAACTGCCGAATACGTGGCCGTACATAATGTCGACCAAACTTGTTTATCGCGGTACGTACCAAAAAGTGGTTAGAGGCAGTTACAAAGTATCCCCAGTTCGCTAGTGTTCATAAACGGCGTGACCCGACGTAGGTTATTATGCATTACATTGAAAATCACGGGGCTGCATCCTATAGTTGCCGTTTTGTACCGCAATCTTTACAATTGCCCTGATACTTAGACATTTTACTCCGCTTTTCATAACACCTCTTTGTCTACTGAAAACTTTGTCTCACATTTTTAATGTTGAATTCATTAAACTGCACTAAAATGGTTAACTTTGTTAAATAACTATGAGAACGATGTGCTTACATTAAAATCAGTTATAAAATTGTCTGTAATTGTAAGCGGTAATAATAATTCATTTGCTTATCAAAGTAGGTATCTCTTTAAGAAGGAAGTAATGAAACAGGCTTGAACTATTATAATTTATAAGTAATCCGCTTTATTATAATTTTGGTTCTTCTTTTGTTCTGGTGTAAAGGCTCGTTAGGATGCCAGAAACTTTTTTCCCGACGTCAAATTGTCATATAATGCCAACATGAGTTTTGACCGTACGTATGTAATTTATTTTCTTTGCTCGTAGTATGTAAAAATGTATTATTACACGTTGATCGGGCGGTCGATCGCTTGCTGGGAACGTTACATTACCCTTGTAGTCCACATCAAGTCTCAGGCGTTGCTTTGTTAGGCGATTTACAAACTATACCTACAAACTTGATTTTTGGAATTTCAAAAATCGGTTAATTGACTAATTATAATTAGGTACTTAGGTATATATCAATATTATTATGCTTAGGTATATTTAACTTCATTATTTGTAATTATTACTACCTTTCATGAGATCACGGTTTTACAATACAGTAAGTAATACATTATTTCGGCATTTTCAAGTGAAAATAATTCAAAATACAATGAACGATTGTTTTAGAATATAATAGAAATTCCCAGAAGGCGTCGAAAATAAATTGAAACGAATGCTTTCCACAATACTATTACATATTCGTGACTATCGACTTACTATTGTAATTTTTAATTAGTATAGACTAACTGCACTATTAGCAGTGTTAATCATGTCTTCGGAACTAAAACCAACTTACTTGTGATTGGATTAAACACTACAATTAATTACATTATCTGTAAAGCTATTTGCGCCGTTTAGCAGGAAAAAAGCGTATCTGGTTGGTGGTTGGTTATTCATGAGTATTATCGCTTCGCTCCGCATGGATGGTGGTCCGAATGGAGTTGATGTCTGGCTGGCAATTAATTGTTGCACGATATACAACACCGTGGTGCCCTACCACGCGGTATTTGAATATTAAGATACATACACAGATATATCCAATTCGTTACAAATCGATATTATATGTTTCTGATATGAATAGTTAATACAATCGATCTTACTCACACCACTTGTCTTCAAGAATCATGCATAGATCGAGTCAAATACAATTCTAAATTTGTTTAAAAAATATTGGTTTTTATTAAATTTCAACCATTTTTTCTAGGAGTTCTCTCGTATTAATATTAACTCTAAGCACACCACATCCGGTTAAGCAAAATTGCATCGTTTAATTTTTGCAACGTTAACCCGTTCTTAGTAAACTATTAAACCATATTTAATTCCACATAAACAGTGCACCGTAACATATACTCTGTATAAATAACTGCGCTGCATTCGCCTTTCATTTGATACTTAAATCTCGATAAACATTCAAATTTAATTTTTATTACTAGAATGTAAAAGTGCATTTTTCATAAGCAAGGGCTTCTCATTTAATTTGAGAAGGAGACTTTCGGTGAACCTTATACCTGTGGGATTAAAGTTGGGTTTAGCTTGATAGGGACCGTGTGATATATTTTAAACTTATTTCCCTGACATAGAGGGCTTCGTGCCGAAACTAGCGTTTTACAGAACAATGTGTCTTCTTTAAACTAAGTCAGTTAATCGTGCTTCTATTATGGTTCACACATAAAATAGCTATTTTGTGTCATTACACTATTGTTTTTAATGCGCAAATTACGCTAACTGCAATCGGTTGACAGTAATAAAGTATTTATAAAGATTACTAAGAGTAGGCAATTATTCATATCGACGGGGTAAATGACTTCAAAGTTACACATCGGCAGCGGTAGACATCTAAATCGACTATTTAAACACGTTATTCTAGTGATTTCTTGGTACACAATGTCAAAAGTTAAAACACTAAAATGTAAATGTTACGTTTAGTGGGACATTAAATAGGTGCGCTCAGCTCACATTTATAGCACTCTCGCTACTTTTTAATTATAGTTGGTCAATCACAACTTATATTACCGCCCGTAACAAATTCGCGCGATTCGTCGCGGCACTCACGGATTTGTTTCGGCTCTCATTCTAACGACCAATAAACTTTATCACACCATTTCAGTAGGAATCTCAATAATTATTCAACTATAAAACTTTATAGAAGTGACTGTTGTTGGTGTTTTATCACCTATCGTCGGTGAAAGTCGGTGACCTTTTGATATTTCCAACACTATAGCAAATGTTTTACGACAATTTAATTATCAACGAATTAACAATGAATTTGAAGTTGTTAACATTAAAAAAGAAAAGAATTGGAGTCGTTACGTTATAAAATTGAAATATTCACTGCGGGAATCGAACGGATAGCTTGCGCCGGCGCCGTTCCCCATGATGTATGGGCCCCACCACATACTTAACTAATAAACCCTTCCAGTTTAAGGACACACGCGGCGATATATATCCGTCTCGGTCGGTTATTCTATCTTTATAATTTCATACTGAAATTGTTGACTCAAATTTTAATTAGCGAAATAGCTGGCTGTAAGACAGTATTCATTCTTGTGGAAAACTAGGCAGTATAACGGCAAAATCATAAAACAAACACACGCACTTAATTAAATATTCATATTTAAATTTGGTAATTTCTCCTAATGTTTCATTAGTAGCATTTTTACATTCACACACTTTCAAATGTCATTGTTTCAAAATTGTTATCTCGAACCTCATAAAATATTATTTCATATAAAATATAATTTAAAGAAAGAGATAACGATGTTTATCACAGCTCTTTCTCATACCAAAATGGCCAAGGTCCGATCAACGATCGAAAGCTCAACTTCGGTTAAACGTTACAATCATGTGGGTGAAAAAAAAAGACGTTTCTATTATGGAAGGCCGCTTTTTTACCATGGTTACCGTCCAGAAACACAATCGTAAATTATAATTTATTAACCCAAAGGACTAGGAAATTAAGTTATCCACCTTTCCGTATCTATGGCGGCGTTCTTTTGATTATACATTTTAGTGCAACGTTGTTTTTCGAGTGCGACAGACGTTAATATCGAAGACTCGTGGTTACGTTTCAGTGGCTAAGAGACGTTGTTGTGACTTGATATGCAATCTGAATTGTTAAGCGCCTTGACCTACCACAGTTCAAATTGGCCGGCGGAGTCACATCAAAGTGTGCGGAGCATGCGATGCAATGCGACACACGTATGGGTAATTTACGCATCGCCCATTGGCAGCTGTCATCGTTCGCCGATCAAGTAACGGTGTTCAAACACTTCCGATACAGAAACTATGCCGCCAGTTATTGTTCTCCGTCGTCCCACAGTGATATTACCAAGTCTAGTGTTCTCATATAGCACAATTTGCTTTTACTTTTTCACACGCATCAGAAGCAAGATGTATTTCACTGTCAACGCACGAATGTTGGAATCATCGGCGCTCGCGCAGAATTTAGATGAGAATTTCCTTCTGCACTCGAGATACATAAACATTATACGGCTCGCCTTCATGTTTACAACGGAAAATGAAATCGCGATCTGTTTGCTAAACGGTCATTTTTAATGCGTTTAATAACATTACGAAAATAATCTGCGACCCGTTTATTGTTTTAAGTTTACAAGAAAACGTGACGTGAAGTGTGATTTAATGTCGATTGTCTGAGCTTTGTAGTATTTATGGTGTCTAAAATGTGTCAGTAAGTAATTTTAAGAGGTCAAACACCGATATTATGAATGCGAGCGCACGGAGCCGCAGCCGCCGCGAAAATATGTAGCCCCAAACAAGTAAAGACAAACACAATCTTAGCGCTCTTTGAATAAGTGGCCTAAACAAAAACCTGCATAAATGTAAAACTGTCGTGTTGTACGCCACACTATCATAATAATACCTAGTAGAAATTAATTTTCAATTAAGTCGATGGTAATTGTTCCATGAATAATTTTGTGCTTGATGTGGGCAATTTTGTTCCTTATGACGTGTTACGTTGTATATGAAAATAATTCCCGTCATTATTTTCACATCTTGCCTGCTTTTTCGATGAAGGAACTTGGGCATTAATTAAAACAGCACTCCATAAACCTTGCCATCAAAGGTATATTTATTTTTTCTTCTCTATGTAGATACTTATTTGTTTTTGTAGGTATTTGTCCTATACCATAAGCGTGACTGATGCCCATAAATGAAGTGAGTTACTTGCTACCATAGCAAAATACTTAGTATTTCTTAGGTGTTACGTTACACACAAGACCTAGATTCCACATTAATTAAAGAAAAATATTTCAAACTTCTGACAAAAAATATTCCATAGTGCTATACTAAAATTCCACCTCATAAAAATGTTAATATGTACCTATTAACGCGGAATAGACAGTATTATGTGTTCTCTTTCTTTATGCCCGTACCTACCTATAAACAAATCTACAACTAAGTTTTCAATTAATCAAAATTTTCACTTTACACCTCGAAAACTATAAATAAAAATTACATTATTCAACTGAATTCGACTGTAACAGATTTTCAATTTTCAAAATAGAATTCTACAATCTTTTAGTGGTTTAGTATCTAGGGCATTGGGGGCGGTGACCCCGCCCTTCCGCCTGGCCCGGTGACCCTGCTGAAACTGAAACTAACTCGCAGACAACTTAGTAATTTTCACTCTAGCCTAACTTCTGTGCTCGGACAATTAGGTGATTCGGTGCTAGAAAGACTAGCCGAGGGAATTGAACATGCAAATTTAAAAAAAGGTTCCATTAACAACTAAGTAGGTAGGTTTATATTTGTTGTGTCGATAAACAAGAATACGATCACTATAAACTTAACTTGATTTTGATGTAAGTAAATCTAGGACAAAAAATACTACATAACTAAATCTCGCGACGAGCTTGTAAATCATATAAATTGTGAAAATTTCACAAAGATTTCTGCGATTTCAAATGCTTTGAGTAACTAAGTTCTATTTAAAAATCACATAGAAAAAGTATAATAATTGGTAGTAAACTCCTACTAATTAGGTTTAGATACAATTAATTAATTTAATAATGTAGGTATTACATTGTATTGTTTAATTACCTGTATGTTTTTTTTTAACAGCATCAGTGCTAGTTTAATAGTTAATTTAAAACATAAATCATTATATAGATATTATAATTATCACTCAAACCGTGAAAAATAAAAAAAAGACTTTACTTAAGTATAAATGTACAGGTTGTTTTAAATTAATACTTGTGTGAGCTATATTTTACATAAGTAGATAGGCAGTAGAAAGATAAATACATTAATTCTTTTTTTTTGCAATACGCTTGACGTTATCAATGATTTATAAAACGTGAACCAATAAACTTTATATTAAGATAAATATTTTCGCAGTTTATTTCCTTTACGATGTCATTATGCTAAATTATTTATGATAAGTTGATAAGCCATTAATTTGTGAAAGTAAGTAATATTTATTTTTCGACACAATTATGACAACTGTAGATCTGTAAGACATTATTTCGATTACTTATTTGCTCTTTAATGACAATAAACATTTATCACTTGTATTTTATCTATTAATAAATTGTGTATTATAGCTTTAATGAATATGTTTTTCAACATGTTTTTAAACTCTAATTATTTAAGTAGTTCATTGTTTCTTAATCCAAATTAAACAAAACAAACATTACATGTTCAATTAAGAAGAATTTATTTCACAAATTTAAATAAATAAACAATATATTCTTAATTGTAAAACCATTTGAGGGGAAGTGTATGTATCTATATATCTTAAGTTATAGATAAGTTCTTAAAGCCTACGTTTCTGTACATAAATTATGCAATTTTATTACGTTTGTGCCCGAAATGAGCGTTTTATGTCTATTAACGGCAAATTTATTAAGATTTTATTAAGTAAAAAAAAGAAACAGACAATATTTTAAGAATTACATAATTGAATACATAATAATTCACTCGCAATTCGGACAGTTTTTTTTATATTAAAATCGTCAATTCACAAAGTATTTAAGATTGATTTGAAGAATTAGAGACAGCAATTAAGACGGCATAATTATTTCCTATTGCCTATTGACATATAATTTGTCCTCTGGTCTAATATAATTTTCTAGTTTTTTAATGATGTACATACATAGTATCCTAGCTATATACTCATCTATTATAAAGGTTACTTGACAATAGCTATACCTATATGCATTAGGCGACTTACATAGGTAATATTTAAAATAACAATATTAAATATTGGTACGATTTTGAACTTTATGCATAAAGTACAGCGGGTAACGTAGCATCTACAATGAATCTCAAATTTCTCGAAAAAAATCTGGCCAAAATATGTATTCATTTTTTAAAAATCTTCCTTTCAATTTGGTACGTTAAGTTGAGCGCACACCTCGATCGGTTCGGTAGCACTTGAATTAAGATAATGTTCACACCTGCCCGACTCCGTATAAAACGTCACATTGTGAGCTCAGCGCAGTAACCAAGGGCATTTTATGGGTTAGTTCCACCGGCCACCGTACCGACGTGGAGCGATATCGCGACTTCCACCAACTTCCAAATTAACTTTTTCTCAACGTTTCGACAAATTGTTACAGCGTTTTAATTGAAACACCAATACCCAATTAAGGTACATCAATGACTAAATAATTTCGTAAAACCGTTTTTTTTTTGCGGATAGTAACACAGACAATACTATAAATAGCTACACTTTGTACGTTTTTTTTTTTCATATTTTGTTCTGCCATAAAAGATTTATCGTATCGTAAATCACTTTATGATGAATTATTCACACGCGAATAGCTACATTTGTTGCTGCTGAGTTACTTTGTACATATAGTCGAAATAACAGGTATACTTTACCTAAAATTACCTATAATTTTATTTTAGATACACATTTTTTTTTACTTTTAAGGCGTACCCAAATATAACAAAATATAGCTGCTGAAATAAAAATTATTTGTGATAAATAAATTATTTCTGTACTAATTATGATGATAAATAAATTTAAAAAAATATTCGACGTAGTTATATAGACGGTGAAGTTTTGATGACATGAAATAGATCTTTCCGGAGTACAAACTTGTAATACAACAAGTACGGAACCACATTCGGTGCGTGCGTGTGTCGCCCAGACCGAGTCCCTTTTTATTGCGGTTCTGTTTACAACGTATTTTATAGCATCAGCTGTTTGATTTGCTGGTCGGATTAGGGCTTCAAGTAATTTTCTACACTAAAATCGCGAGGTGAGAAAATTTGGGGTGGAAAAATTTATTGTTAAGACGTAAACAGGATAATATCGCTCACAATTAAATGTAGGGGAAAATGAGGTTAAGTTATTGGACAATTTACATTGAGATATGTAATTATTTTGCCGAAAACATCTGCTCCTGTATCGTTTTTCTCTAAAAACCTTTTTTCTTCTTATCTTGTGCAACAGAGATATAAAACCATAAAAATTCTTAAACTTGAAAAAGGCCCTCCATCGGTTACGTGCCTATTGTTCAGTTTACCGTTGAATTACAACTGTTTTATGGTTCAAAAAACGTTGCATAATTTTTATGGTTACAGGTGATTGTTGCTAATGAATAGGATCCTTTAAAACTATTTTTTGTTAAGGTTAACAATAAAACAGTTCGTGGAACGTGGGCCCGTTATATTTAAAAAATAACAAAGTGCTTCTTTATGGCATAGTTTGTTCTACTTTTAAAAGTTCTGAAGTCCACCGAGAAATGACGATAATAATTCGTTTTTCTTCTGTTACCTAAAAAGTTTCACACTCCAAAAAGTTTACATATAGTTCAAGGAAATCAACTCTCTTTCCTCTTTTACCCCTCGTCATTTTAGGTAGTGGCGATCACAGTTTGATTGAAGGCATAAAATAATATCATTCACTGAGATAAATCTCTCAATATCACTTTTCCCTCATCGTTTTCCCAACTTGTCCGATAGAACATCTATTAGGCGTCTCATAAAACAGCACACTTGTAAACCACAAGGTACAGGGTGTGTAAATCTCTCTCCCTCCTTCCCGTATTCTGTTACGTTTCCGCTGAGCTTCCTCCACTGACCCCTCTTATTCTGTGATGTCATACGGCCAGTAAAAATATGAAAACTGCAATTTTATTTTTCCATTATAGAAAAAAAACATGCTTATTTCTATTTCAAGAAAACAATTGGAAAATAAATCAAATCATATGGTAAAATACCTACTCAAATAAATAAATATTCGCACTCAACATTCGGTAAAAAAAAAAACAAACAAGATAGTTTAATTATTTAATTACAAACAATCAAAATTGTTTGCAAAAAAAGTATAAAAGACGCTCAGATTTAAATATAACATAAATCAGATTAATTACAGGGTGTTTAAGTGTATATGTGTATAGTAATAAAGAAACAAACTGTTAGAACTTGGATGGCGGCGACATTGTAACAAGTCTCAACGAGACCGGAAAACATTAAGGCGCTGAGTGGACCTACTACTAGTTATTTCTTTTATTTCAACATCGCATTAAACTAAACCAAAGAACGTCCACTTTTATGACAAATATTGTTATACATCCTGCTTGCACGAGGACTCGTTTGTAGACGGAGATACAATCAGCGATAATAATTAAAACTGGTAATTAAACCACGGGAAAAATCTTAAAGCTACACGGTTACCGAGTTACCTACATCCATGAAATGCAATTACAGGAATCGTATTACTTACCTAATTAGTGTTTGTGTTGCGTAACTTTATGTGGCAAAGCGATTTATGACTTGTAGGTATCTACTTAGGCTTGTTTTTACAAATGGAAGCGACGAATATATGACGTGGTGAAGGTTTAATTACTAATGTCAGAGAGAGAAGTCGTTAAACTTCACGAAATTTAACTTAAATAAAGAAAATAGTTTTTTTTTCATACCGGTATCGTGGAGACGTCTTCTATAGTCAAAGTAATTATTCGACCTTGATCTTCAAAACCCTAGATAACCCTAAACTGCTAGTAATTTGAGCCCACCAACCTGTATTTAACCCGCATGCAAATTATAATAAATTACCCGTACATTACTTGGTACGTCACATGATCGTGGGTCGGCGCGGTGCGTGTGCGCAGGATTATTGA
Organism: Craniophora ligustri; assembly: GCA_905163465.1. Taxonomy (NCBI): domain Eukaryota; kingdom Metazoa; phylum Arthropoda; class Insecta; order Lepidoptera; family Noctuidae; genus Craniophora; species Craniophora ligustri. The sequence continues at coordinate 5,784,378 of LR990965.1, read as the reverse complement.
ATCTGCGACAGTCCCGCCACGTCATAAATCGGTTGCGTCTCCCATTGTTCCTGCCGATGTCAAAGATCAGTAATTTGCCGTTGTGGATGCAAAACCTTTACCGTATACGCAATCGAAAATTACATTACGGATTTCCTTTGATTTCGGCTACAATTTTTGATGTGAAGTATTGTAAATCATAGGAACGGACTATATACAACGTCATACAAGTTCATGACAACACGAAACGTATTTTTTTGATGTCTACAAAGCTGAAATTTATATCGTTTTTTAGTTATTTAGGTAGTGTTTGTGTAGGGAAAGGATAGCTAGGATCAGCTAAGAAAGGATTAAAAAGAAATTACAACTTCGAGGGAGTACCAAACCACGGGCAACAACTAGTTAGATAATTGATCGGATAAATGCGGTGTTAAATCGACTATGAAGAAGCTCGTGCGTTAATAACCTGTTAAGTACCTCCTACTTTTTTTTGCCAAGTACTTACTGATTCTATCCAACGTTCACGGAGTATAACGTTCGTAGTACAAGGAGTTTTCCACATGCCACGAGTGATATAATCGTGACGTACATGCCCACATACTTTAATAAATTTTTGATATTACATTTCAAACCACAAGCAATGTCGGTTGGCAAAAACATTGATTTATGTGTCTGACGCGGCACTAGTTTTTTGAAGGTTAAAAAATCTTTACCTTTCTGTTCTACTGCTGTGAGCTATTAAATTCCTGCTTTAGGAAGTAATAAGTTTTTACTATTGAAGCTTGTAGGGTTACGCTGCACTCGTGGACTTTATAGCCCCTTGTTACTATGCGAGTAAAACGTTAATTACACCAAAGATAATTATCTTAAATATCATTCTTTAAATAATTATTTGATTTTATTATGCTCATTACATTCGCACGGAAGCAGTATTTTGAGTTAATGTTTTATGGCTTTATAATCCATGAGTGAAGAATGAAAAACTTTATGGTGTAATAAAGATGCTCAGTTACATGTAAATTAATTGTGATAATAAAAGAGCGGTTTATTGTTTTAAGCGTAGATACCTGATATGAAGAATGGTTTGTTAGCCGAGTATAGCCGGCGAGCTGTGAGAAATCTCGAAGACGGAGCCCGTTAGGTCCCGGGGCATCAATACCGTACTGCTTGCACAACGACTGATTATCCGTCATTACATTGTTACACGAAAATCCAATCATTCCCTATACGAAAGACCTCGAAAAAACAAAAAAAAGAACAGAAGTTCAGTTATCAAAAAGGAGCAATGCAATTTTTCACAAAAACCTGTTTTAAATTCACATTTTTCTGCTCTATTACACAGTAATTAAGTCGTTATTGTCACTGATATACATATCTGCTTGTTGATTAACTGACGCGGGGACAAATTCACAACATTCTCGGTAGGATTTTAAAACTACAACAAAACTTTATATTTTTTTCCACAATAATATTACAAGAACATTCTGTTCTTTCAGATTTGTATTACGTATAATTTTTCAACCGCAAAAATCTACGGACAATCCACACGAGTATATCATTTAATAGTTCCTCTATAAAGAATGATATCACTACACATAAATGTAACTAGAACGAGTCATCTCCGAGGCGGCAAAGCTGAGCGCGTCTGTAATATCGACCGTCCAAATTGTGTACAAGTTCAAGGCCCCAATAAAAATTACCCACGTGAGCACAGACTACGGGAAGTGACGGATTATTGTGCGCCGTTTTATCATAAAACACCGCGAGACTCGATGTTTATAAACATAACACGGAAAAAAAACAACAGATTAATTAGAACAATGTGTCGTGGAAAAAGTGGTTTCATGTATCTCGTAATTGTGTTGTAGTTTTTCTTCGTGTGACAACAGTTTCAATTATGTAGTTTGGTTCATTGAAATACACAATGTTGTCACGATTTTCTCTAGCGGTTCGATTTTTTACCTTAATAATATGTAGGAAAAAGGTCTTGCTTTTGATATCATGAAAACAAAAGTTTTGTGTTATAAAGTTTTGAATTATTGCCATGAGATTGGTATCTTAATTTCTTAATCCGTAGATCTTAAATTACAGCGCAACAAATAGAGTCGGTTTAATTAACTGCTCTACTTCACTAAACAGGTAGAATTGTACTTTTTTTAATATTAAAATTTATCAATTTTTAGATAAGTACCAAAACATTGATTTAAAAACCGTTTTGTTTGTAAGCAGGCGGTATTGCTGCGTACATATTTTTAAGATCGGATCAAACTGATTCTACTTCAACATTTCGTAGCTCTCGATCGTCGTAATTTAGGGGTGACAAAGTGGCTCTACTTCGTTAATAATGTTTAAATTTTTTATGTGTCAATGAATATACCAACATTAAAGTCCTCTATGTTGAAGTTACAGATTTTTGTATTAATTAACTAATACTTTATAAGAAAAATAGCTTTTTATGCAACTAACAACATTGTACAAATATATGTATCTCAGATATATGTAAGTTAAACCACACGAAAAATAAAAAATTCTAGTTTCATTTTCTCCAGTGAGTGTGGCGACCCTACATTTCCATGAGTAATGTCAGGCTGGCTACATTCTGTTTACAACTCTCCTACTACTCATAGCGTCCGGGTGCATTCGGCCACTATGTTAAAACTATTGTTTATTGTCACCCTAGTGTCGACTGCCGCGTGATTGATACTGACAATTCAAGCGATAGACCGCATTTGCAATTCTAAACTTTTGATTATCATTTATAAGTTGTACAATCATTTAGAATCCGATTTGAAATTTTGTTTGGAATTGTTTTACAAGTACAAATCTCGCATGTTTTATTAGTAACCAGTTTTTATTTGCGTCATTGATTAATTATAATTGCGCTGAAGGGAAACATAAATCATTGAGGTATTAATAAAATCACAACATTGTCACGAATTGTTGTTGATAATTGTCTTACACAAAAACAATTATTGTTTTAAGACACCAGGTAGTTGTATGATTCTCTATTCGACGATGGCATTAATACTCAATATTAAATGTGTCTAGACGGAGAGAGATAATATGAAGCATGTTTCGCAGCAGTTGTACAGTTTCCCACAGGCCGCGAGACACTGCCACCTTTATTGTTTGATGTTAAAGTACAAGCATACAAGCATTCATCTTGTATTCAGTGTTTTACAAAGGAGTAAGGTGATACTTTTTTTGTTTGTTGTTATTGTTACAAAATAAATTGTTAATTGAAACTTCTGTATTACGTACATTTAGTATAGGTACCTACTTTATTAACATGTATTTTGGGAAACATAATTAAATACATAATTGATTATCCTGTCAAGTTAAATTTTATATTGTATCTTCAGTATATAAGAAAAGTTCTATCAAATTAGTAATTTTAAACAAAAATAAGATTTTTATTTTATCTTCTACATATTTCGCTGAAAACTGTGTATATTTCTTTTTCACATAAATCTACATCATACATGTGCTATTCTGAAAAAATAGTTAAGTAAGTTTTATTAATAACTTTGTTAATGTAATCACTATAGTTAGGTATAATTATATTGTATAAGTACCTAATCAAAATTTTAAGAATAATACTGGGTTAAATGTTTGTGTAAGCAAGCCATGCTTGTAGAAGATATATTTTTAGACTAAGCATAATTTTTTATAATAATGTTGCTTACATTAAAACTAGTCTAGTGTTTATGTTTATTATGTCTACAAAGTTGTGTAATAAAATATGTTATACTTTTGAGTTTTATTTAGATCATCAACGACAATAATAATCTCAATCTAGTTTTAAAGAATTAATGCTATGCATAGAATAAAACCTGATTACATATATAAATTATTGACTTAAAATACCAGAGTCTAGGTATCTACTCATAAGAATTACAATGAGGAAAAATTTGATATTCGGTCTCCACTAAATAATTATTCCACCATCAAAATGCTACATTATCCTATATATATATATTATCCTACATTATCATACCTATATAAAAATCATTATAGGTAATTTCATACAGATAACTAATAAACAATAATATAAAATCATTCCAAGAATAACATTTATATAGAATAAATAAATAACAATAAATAGATACAACAATGTCAATAAAAATACTATTTAAGTTTATTATATCTGTTAACATCTTTATAAGATTGAATTGACATTTATGCAATAAAACCTGTCTTTAAAACCAAATAAAGATCACGAGATGATAGACAACTGATCACAACGTGTTTTTGATTTTATTACTTTCATAAAAAGAACTATCAGTAGTCTTTTAAATATAATGATTTAATATGACATTGACAGTAGGTACCTACCTATTTTTATTATTATCAATCAATTTGTGACAGCAAAAAGAACGTGATTTGAAACTTAATTAGTAATTGAATTCATATGTTTTTTGCTTCTACTGATTCATTTGTATATTACTACTTAAGTACTTTAATTTCCTTGTGATGTCAAAAGACATACGATATTTTGCCCAATTGTAGAATATTTTATTCCTTCAACATTGTCTATCTTGTTGTTTTTATTGGTTAACTTGATTATTTCAGAAATTAATGTATACACTTATGCTATGCTACTTATACGCTAAAACATTCAATAATTTAGAGCTATCTGAAAATATTTCTAAAATAATTGTTTTGAGTATTGCCACTAAAAGAATTGAAGAAAAAGTTTGTTTCTTTACCATTTTATAATTTTTTTATTTAAAAAGTATACCTACATCTACTTCTGTAAATTATTCCATAAAATAAAACTGTCAACATACTTTAAATATTGCTGGTTTGTCAGAGGCAAAGGAATATAGTCATTCAGCCTACGGGTCATAGATGAGGATGAATATTTTACCGAATTTTACGTCCGGTTAGATACTATTAGGGGTCGAAGTTTATGTCTCTATACAGGGGTTGCGTGCGTAACAGTATTACGGTAGAACATGTCATGCGTCACCGGCCTAGATATGATTACATCGTTTTTTATCAATAAGGATTTTGAAGATAAAAAAAGTATGTGAAAACAAAGAAAAACATGCATTTTATAACTTTCATAACAATTTTGGATGCTGTGTTTAGTACCAAATCAGTTTTTTATTCCACTGCTGTAAACAGGAGTTAATTTTTTTTTATATTTGACTATTATACTTAACTGCATTATGTTTTTAGTGTAAAATTAGGTAACTAATTTTCTTAACAACGATTAGGTATGTATTAGCCATAACAATATGTAATTTGCATACTTAAACTGCCGTGCCCACTTATCCATTACCTCCAGCTCTTTGATCGCAGAACCTATTTCTGGCCAGCAAATGTACTTCCATTATTATTTTGATAGTAATGTATCAAATAGATAGAGTTATCACTTACGTGGCGTGTAACGAGACTATATAGCGGAGCGAAGTGCCCAAAACGGCTAATACACGCCGGTTAAAGGGTTATTACTGTGAATTATTATATTTTATCTACAAGTGGTGTATTAGAAAACGGAGTTAAACAAAGGATATAAGAAAACATCGACGCAAACACCCTGAACATTCATAAAAATACTTTTTTCTGTATCAAACGTAAAGATTATCACTACAAATGCGTATAAAACTATATATTTTTCCACTGACCTAACACACACAGGAATCTAACAGGCGATCGATCAGTAATTGCTATGGTATTTCCCTTGGTTGATTTACAACCACCACAATAATTGTAGCTTACATACTACGAACCAGTATCTTTAGTGGGACATTTTTACTAGTCGTGTGTACAGGTGTGGTTTAAAATTCATGACGAGTAGACTTCGCTGGTCAATAATTGATGTGAACTGATGGGATCCGGAGAGAGATTAACGAGGCTTTTCTTAAGGTAATTATGTCAAGCCGATGAATTGTAAATCTAGTAAAGTAACTTACACTGTGATAATTGCTTTTTGATTTATCTGTTTTGACATTTTTATATAGCAGGTTTCGTGACGACCCTATTAAACATATAATTATATGTTTTGCAACAGTTTAAGTGGGTTACATGGGCGACAAGAATCGCAAAATTCAGATAAGTTTAAATTTATAAAGTCCACAGCTTGACATTCTATCTTCCCGTATAACACGAATGATCGAATTAATACGCTGATCAATATTACTTTAAGCAACATTGATATGTAAGAGAGCGCGGTTCTACTATATAACCTTAAAATTTTACGGAAGGCCTTCGGCACTTACCGTTCCTAAGTCTGACCTTGTCATCGCAATAAATTTAACAGTTGCGACACGCAAATATCCACTAACTGAACATGATTTATTACCAACCAATGTAGATCGAACAATTTGCTACCAATTCCACCATTCCGGTCCTTGATTCGTCAATACTTGCATACGGTAATAGATTTGATCCGGTGCTACGGTAACGTAAATTGTTTACGTCGTTTTTGGTAATCGTGTTTCGTGAATCACATTTCGGTATATGCGATTTTGACAAATTGAATCTTTCTTTCATGACTCCTAACAACCCGAAGCTACATATTATGTGCCACCAATAAATAACCATTTATGTAGGGACCTACATAAGCGAATCGTCATGGTTTGATAAACAGAAATAAGCAAATTATTTCCTCGTACAATATTTCTTATGTTGTTTGAACTGTAAAGCTCAGCGGGCGATCATGCGCAGGCGCCGCATTACAACGTTCCCATTGGCCCTCGAGCGACAGGGCTGCCAATCTACAAATAACGTATGCCCAACACAGCCCGCTATTATAATTTAATTGAGGACTTACAATAATTACTGAGTCATGCCCCAACGGATGTAACACAGCGATTATGCTCTTCCATTCTTAAGGCGGCGTCGAATAAGTGCACGAAACCTAATTTTATTCAAATTAGTCTAGCAAGGGGAAACATGACCACCTGATCAATTTGAATGAAAACCCGCATTAAGTACACGTAATGCGCATAAACGTATTCTGCGCTAATTCTTTGTTTATGTTATCAAAACGTGACATATATTTTAAGCATCACTTAGAATATAGGTGACTGCACTAAAAATAGAGCACTCATCAATACAACGAGCGCAAGGCGAGTAGTTTATTCGCATTAAATCATACCAGCAATAAATCTCGCAAACCCGTTCTACAGCTTATCAAAACAATACGCAGACACACTTCCAACTATGCATTGAAAAATGTCTTCTTTGGAGCATCGCACAATCTAGTTTTTAATGTATTCTATGAAACACAAGGTCTCATTTCCGTTGTCAATGAAACGCGGATCATATCCTTTGGTATCACGAGGAGATCATTTCAAAATTAAGCCTCAAGTGTATGATAAATTTTCATAAATCAAAACGTTATTTATTGAAGTATGGACTTTAAGGTGTTTGCGAATCGGTTTAGTTTGGTGTTTAGGGATTTGATGCGTTAAGGCTTTTCTTAACCGATGAATTTGCGGAATAATCGGATATCGGATTCTCATCTCCCTGATATTTCGCTGTATGGATGGAAGAATAAAATTGGCGGTTGTTATTACCGGGTTGATGAATGTGCGGTAGAATATCTTGGGGTTACATTGTTTCTAAATGTTTTAACATAAAGAAAACTAATAAGTGATGATGTGTAAGATTAGTATAAAAGTTGAATAGTTTTTATTGCATGCAAGCTCCGAGGCTATTATTCTCCACGTGGTGGGTTTGATATAGAGATAGTTCGCGTGGTGTTTTCACACAATTAATTTTCAATAAATAACAATGTAATATGAGTTACAAGCCAGCGGACGCCCTGTGAGGCAAGGCATCGCGCGTCCCATCGGACCACCGCCACGATACTCAGGGCGTTTTTATAAAAATTCTCAACAACTTTGTATTACACTGCATCTTTAAAACAATATTGGTTAATATTGTATTTAATTCTTTTAAAACCACTGATATGTATCTTACTCTGAGCTAATTCTGCGACTGAAGGCATCGAAAAATCCGTTTGGTTTAATAAGCAGTAACCTACATTTCACGGAATATTAATGTAATAGTATTATAATTCACTACAATAAAGTCAGAGACTGTAGGTAAAATTATTACTTTACACTAAAACCTATTAAAATACAAGGTAACGCAGACTTAATCAAAGCCCATATGTGGCGATAAAGCCCATTATGCAGCTCACACCCATTTCCCTTTAATGTGTAAGAAAATGTTCTAATGCAGTAAATTATAGAGCGCGATTAATTAAACTATGTATAAACTGAACGTTATAATGGTCAATTTGGTTAGTTTTGTGGCTGCCGACAGGATTGCTTGCTTGATTTTATATGTGACTGTTAATATAAACCTAGTGAATGTAGGGTCGAAATCTTTCCAAATTTGAAACCAATTAGCAAAGGTATTATTAGGAAAACCGAGAAACAAATTAATTAGACAAAAATTGACAATAGTTTTGCATACAAAAGTGACATTTATGTAAGTACCTAACACTTCGGTTTCTATACTATTTTTCTATACACGATAACTGCTATGTATAGGGCTAGGCTTACTGTATAAAATGACTATCTTAGCATACAATGTCGTAAGTATAAACATTGGAGGAGGTAAACGCTTATTTCATTTAGGTGCCCAACCTACACAATAATTATGTTCCTTCAACTGTAATCAGAACCTTTGTGACAAGATCGATTTATGAATAGGATTGATAAATCGATGAAATTTCACCTCAGTCAAAACTTTTCTGATGAATTATATTTTTTTTCTTCGGCATTAAAGATATCCACCGTCCAAAATGTTTCAGATTTCATTCATGTGGTAGGTACCCATAGTCTAATACAAAAATATTTTCTAAATTACCTGTAGTATAATAATAAAACGTTTCAAACAATGACTACTTCAAAATACTCACTGAAGTTTGAAATGTTATGTCAAATGTTGATCAATTCAGGTGGCCAACCCCAACCTTAACATCATTGAAAAGTGACTCATGACAATGAAGCTATACCTAGGTATAAATTTCGAGATCTAGGTGTATCACTCAGGTATACAGATTTATAATCATTAAAATAATGTGCACAATTACGCATAAATGCTTAGTTCAGCCTGCTTAACTGAATGGAGACGAAGCGAGAAAATACAAACACTCAATGAAAACGATGCGCTTGCGCATGTAAATCATGATACAAGTACACAGTGAGTGCGTGGTTATGTTCCATATCTGTTCCCGATCGTAATCTTGATAATTGTGCAAAATTTCATTGTCCGTCTGTCTGTCCGTTCGCGTGTAGATATCGCAGATATGAGGCCTTTGTTCGAAATTTTTAACGTGAACCTTTTAATTTTTCTTTTATCTTTCAAACGGATTAAATACGTTATCCTCGTGTGGTGTGTAAAAATGCACTAAAACTGTTCAGGAAGAGTAATTATGTGAATTAAATTGCTTGTAAGCAAAACGTGAATTTGTAGCAGACTTGTACTTTTTTTTGTAGAATTAAAGGCGTTAAAATTTTTCTTTCTCACGGCATTGATATCGTGTCCAATACTATACGAAATTATAAAAGCTAAAACAGCCCTAATATAAATAAGCCCTTAATTAAATTTACCACATTGAATATTTTATCGTGTACTTCATTTTATTTATTATTGTCTAAAGTTAAAATGAAAAGCGTAAAGTGGACGAGATCAAACGCCAAACTGCATTTTAAAGATGGCGGATAATTGAACTCATTAAGTTATTTATAACCGCCGCATATGGTTCGGTGAGCGATCGAATTGCCACAATTTACTTGTAATTTATCGTAAAGGTCACATTTGAAAGATCATGGTGTAGTTTTAGTGAATTTTCTAAGTAATATGGCATCCATTAAAAAAAAGTTATGTAAACTATGAAGCCGATTAAAATTACATTACCTTTTTTGTATGGTTAGAATGTATATTGAAGTATATAATATAGGACCATATTTTTTTTATATGTAACTGTCAATTGTTTTCTAGCCTGTATTTTGGGTTGTCATAAATGGAATGTAACAGCGATTTAAATTTATTTTGTTTACCATAAGAGAGATGAAAATTTTACATAACACCTAGGGACTTTAAGTAAGTTTTATGTATCAAGTCGATATTAAAACCGTATCCGATCATGTTAAAATAAATAATTTAAAATTCAAATAAAGAACGGAGGGATTTTTTTTATATTCATATTTTGCCAGTTCGTAAATTCTTCACTTGACGTTACACAATTTACTGCACTAGTAAGTAGTCTCGGCATGGCTCGTTACAAAATTTTTATCGGTGACTACTTTTATACAGTCTAGACCTTCTTAGAAAAAAATACACATTATGATAATTATGGAACCTACTATTATAATAGTAAAATTCAATCTACTATGTATCAACATCTTTGTTTATACTATCAATGTTACTTAATTACGTAATTTGAACTCTCATAGGTCAAACTATTCAAACTTTTGTTTCCTCTGTCGATGCCTACGATGATATCCGAAATATTCGGACGAAAACATAGACAAAACATTTTTAGTGTTAGTAGATATAGCATGAAACATACCTTGGAACCAGTTTTGAATGGTACCGTCCGCATATACCTACAAGAAATATTAATTCATATTTTACAAACAAACTTGTCAATACTATTGTGTAAGATTGATTTATTATAATGTGTTTAGTTTTCGAAATATTATCATTAGTTTTATCATGGTTTATGTTCGTGTTAATAATAATTATTATTTATAGCAAAAGATTATGTACATTGTTGTTATAATTTTTACTATCAGTAATTTATGTAAGTGCATTCAGTATTTATGATGTAAATTGCAGAAATAAATGTCAATTAAAAGTACCATAAGCGCATTTAAAAACAGTATAAATAAACTACATAATATAAAAAACTAATCGTTGTTTCATTTATTTATTACTATAATCATATCTATTACCTACTGTTATTGATGGGATTAGGGCAGACAAATATGTACAATAGTTTTTTTTCTTTACCTGAATTTAACTCTGGTTTGGTTAGGTTAGTTTATTTGTATGTAAAGGTTGTGTAATTAATTTGAGAATCAGAAATAGGCACGAATATAATTAACATTGTCGAAATGAAACCCAAAAATTAATGGTACCTACACAAATAACCTTAATTCATTTTAACAATCAGTAGCTCTTACGTTGTTTTTTATGTCTAAAATATATTTAGGTACTATGAATGAAGTAATACGAAAAAGTGAATAGTATAAGAATGAAGCACAACATTTTAAAGTGTCACAAGTGTAAGAGGGCGAGCGAGCCTATTGCCATTAACCGGGCGCAAATCCGAACTTCGAGGTGCTTCTAAGAATTTACTAGAAAACCCCTATAACACTGTTCAACCTCGGAATCGAACACAAGACCTTCTTACTCGGTAGTCGCACTTCGAGATTAACAACTCATTTACTAAGTAATACATTTTCATTTTATATAACAACACCGTTGCAGACTGTACTTGTTTCGTGTTCGCGGTCCAAAATGATGCTATTTAAGATGAGATGAATTTCATTGAGATTTATTTTGAACATATTTTGTGTTGATTTTGGCCTTTGCCTATAAATTAACTATACAAGGATGTTGTGGTTGATTAATTACTATGTTAAAGAAATACGCTTCGAAATGAACTTAGATGAATAATATTATTTTTTTGAATTAATTTATTCGTGGTACCTAAAGCCAAAAATAATATAGATACATATTTATGATGTGCAAACTGGCAATAATCTTTGAAATAAATCTAGATACGTACCTACCTACTAATACACTTTAATTTAAAACGATTTCCAGCATGTTCTGCATATAAAATATGCATATTATAAATTTGATTTCAATAAGCAGATTATGTAGGTACCTAGTTTATAAGTATATACTTAGGTCATAACAAAACGCTAACCTACCAAGAAAGCTTTTGTTTATAATTTTATAAAATTACAACGTAGAAAACAAGGGAAGAACAGGCGTGCTATATTATTTCCTTAATAAAATTGTAATAAAATGGCTGACTACAATATTTCCAGCTAATATCAAGTAAGAGTTTGATGTGGCACGTTCTGGATAGGTGAAATTATCTTTCACTTAGCGTTATACTTATGTATAGTGTAAGATGGGTATGATTTAGCGCCATTTTCTCCTCATTCTAGCTGATAGTTTAGGAACGTTTAGCAGTCCGCAACGGGAACATCCTGCCGTGCTTCGTTGCACATGACTTATAATTTATGTAAGGAAAAAACACAATAAGGGCGTCATCTAATGAGACCACCGACGTGAACAATAGGGCTGTCATATACTTGTATACCTAGCAATTCATTAAACGATGTCATACAGTACTTTACGTAGCTAAAAATACGACATACTTTAGCGAGTTTAAAAGGTCCCAACGACTATTCGCGAGCTTCGTTTAAAAGGTTAATACGACAGCTTTTATGAACTTTGGCAACCCTATTCCTGGCCCGCGGGCGTAATGCGCGTGAAACCGTTCATCATACGAAGTGCCTCTCTCTCCCGCGCTCTTGGATATTCAAAACCTTTGAGGTTCTACCTCGTGTTGCTTAGCTAATATGACGTCATAGTGATTATAAGCGAAGTTAAATTTATGACTAATTAATTACCCACGTAGTGAATAATTTAGCCATTTACTTCAAGCACCTGTTCACTTACTACATATTATTATTCAGAATTAGGTGTATCAGTCGGTCTTTGTTTTTTTTTTATTTACTGATTTACGTAGGCATAGTAACTACTTCTACATACCTATATCGAATAAAACATTACAGTTAAATTGAATTACCGGTAACCGTTCAAAAAGTGTTATTCTTATTTATTTCATCGCTATAAAAAGACCGATCTGCGCCAACCAACAGTACACCTCCATGCCTGTACCGTACATAAAACTTCTTATAAAAAATCGGTTCACGCTTGACCCATTCCGTAACCGAAGAACTTCAGCATAATCCGATGGAAAAGAGACGACTGGTGCTGTCCCTTTCGCACGCCGACCTTAAGCGCTTAAAAAGCTCCATAGATGGCACTGATGGCAGTAAAATCGTTGCAACTGTTTCAAGCGGCCACTAGTGTCGCCATCTAGCGTCGAATAACCGAACTTTTATGGCACGTTTATTGAAGAGGGTTCTTCGGCAGCTCGTAAACGATTTTATGGGCACTAACGAAGTCTACTCTCGTGCTCGATATTACCCGACCGAGTACGGTTGGGAATGCAATATTTGGATGCTTCTGTTGAGCAGCGCTGTATTCAATTCTACCGGTGTTCATGGGCTTTTATGTGCGATTCAAGGTGCGATTGGATGGCGTGCTCGAGCGTTTATTTGGCTTTATTGTTGGGGTTTGTTTATGCGATTGCTGTTTAACCAACTAGGTACGGTGTTTGTACACGTTTTCGTTATGATTATTATGTTGTTACGAATAACGAAAACGATGCTGTGAGAAAAAAAATGTTATAAGGATCTTTTTTCGCCAATTGGGTCCATTTTTTTCTGATAAGATACACGGACAACGTGTACATGCTTAATTATAAATATGAAATGTTTGTTGTTATTGGAGTACGGTAGGCGGTAACAAAGTTCGAATTAGGTACGAAACCCAATAACCATTTATCAGTGATTTATATTCGAGTTTTCCCCAAAACGTAGCCGTGAAAAAGGCAAATCATAAATAAGATCCGATTCAAATTTGTAGAAGATGCTATCGGTATGATTTGTAGGCTCGCACCCGAGAGCGCTTTGTCTAGTGATGTGCTAATTGCCATGTCACGTATCGATAAACCGAATAAATGACCCAACTATTGTATACTTTACGATACATACGATATCGCTGTCATATGTAACGTGTTCGTAGAGTATAATACGAGTATAGGAGTTATTAACTTAAGTATTAAGTTTTAAACTGCTGTATAATATAATGGTAATAATAAAGTAAGTATTTAAAAATAATATTTGCCAAATTTGATAATAGCTAGTATATAAACTATTTCTATTACCTACGTATAAAAGTATGAAGTTCAGTAAAATCATTGTAAGTATAACATAGATATTATCCGAGAGTTTTGCTGTCACAAGTTCCCTGCATCAGCATCTTTCGGTCAGATCTGTCCGTGAAATATAGCCCCGGGCCGGTTCTTTTTATTTTCCTCTTATTTCTTATTGCGTTAGCTTGACACCTCTCGTATGTAGGCGAAACTTACGACGTGAGCCGTTTGAGACCACGGGAAGTCGCATCACTAATTGTTATTTTTATTATTTCGTCGGATCTGTTTTATTATTTTATGTAGTGTTAACTGCTAACCTTTGGAATTACCTGTTTGGGGTACTATAGTAGTAGGTATTACGTCAAGACATGAACTGAAAATATTGGCCTTAGTAAAATTTAAATAAATATATTAAATTTGTAAAAGGATATAGGTACCTTAAAATTTACGCATTTTGTTAATACTTCGTGCTTTAAGGCTCGTCGTGCATATAAATTAGTTGGAAATACACAGTTACAGAATAGGTACCCGGAAACTGCCGAAAATGGGCCTATGGTCCAACCCGCCACAAACTATACGGATGCGTCGTATCGATGTCCGAAACATGACCAATAAATAATCATCATTAATTTAAATTCGGTGCTCGCCCACGCACTAGTAGATATTATTATGATTTAAGACTGTATAATGTATTTTGTCATAAGCGCACATAAAACTGTGACTAAATAAATACATCTAATTATTAGGGTTTGTTTACAATATTTTTCGGGGTCAATATTTGGTACCTGTTTAATGTATTCCGAACCGTGTGTACCACATAATATATGAGAGGACAGATGATGTAAATGCCACCCTGAAGGCAACAAATCTGAGCCGCGTCGGCCGACAAACATTTTTTCTATACCACATACCCCAAACAATGTGTTATCTGTCCTGATGTGATTTAACAGGTAATTTTTAAAATAGATTACCATTAAACATAGCCAGATTTATGTTCGGGCACAATGTAAATAGGCAAGCAGCAGAATGAGGAACTACATTTATTTTCATTTACCTCCATTTATATCGCGGCTCCACGTGGAGATTACGTGATTTAACAAAGGGAGTGCTATAAATCTGTGAGTCCTGTCTTAGTAGGCTTTTGTGGGCATTTTTGATATGTGCCTTTAAAAGATTTTTTCTGTATTGAGATGAGAGTTCATTGTGTAATTCATTAAAGCGGGGGGGTAGGTCGCGTGGAGTGAAGTGCGGCCCGCGGTCGATATCGAGAGATAACGCCATATTTATTGCCGACCAATGAGATGTCCAACAAGGCCACGATTCTTTTAACGGCCGACGAATTAGTCCATACAAATAAGAACATAGCAATAAAGGCGATGTACCTACATACAGTCGGCATGAGAGGTGTCACTCTGAAATACAGTGGGAAACTGTATCGCACATATTCCCGTTTAATTAAACCATTTTCTTAAATCAGAAAAAAAATATGATGCCAATATTTTATCATAAATTTACTATTAGTAAAATAAATATTTAATAGGTATTTTAACTTTAAAATTATGAGTGCACACGCGTTTTATCAAACAATGATCCATCATAAATTATTCAAACTGCGGATATTAAACTATGTGAAATTATTATTTAAGTGCATCACTAGCATACTGATCACGTTTAGTCTGGACAACACAAATCTATTACAATGATCTGTTGTGATGTGTGCGTGATCTGTAGGCATAATAAATCTTATTGGCAATAAATCTTAAACGTATTGCTACAAGCTTACTACCAATAACGTTACGCAAAATGAGTTTTTACTTTGTGCAAAATGTTCCCAGACAAGCACAACGACATTATTCCAAGTTCCAACGTCTACAATGCAATTCTAACGAAGAAATTTCTATTTTCATATTTTTCCGATAAATTGGAATCGTGCTACATATCAAACACATGCATTGCAAATGTGTGGGTGGTCCTATAAACTTCTGGTCGCATTGTCTATTCTAGAATCGAACTTGCGATTTGCATTGGAACCAACTCGGCATACATTATAATGTGGCGTGGTTTGTAAGTAATTAGCGCTCATGTCGATATCGATATTCCAATCAGGTACTTCATTAGTCGTTGTTTCCGCCCTCTATTAGTGTGCAGTGTTATATTATTTATTATCAATAATAATTTGTATTAGTCACTAATGTAAAGTATAAAATTAAGCAATTTAACTTCACGTTACTAACGACTGACCCGACCGACCGCCAGCCGAGTAATACGTCACGACTAGACATCTGCCCCCTCCCCTGAACCCCTCAAAGCTCCTGCTTAGTGCCAGAACGGGACCGCGACATGAAGAATGATGGAAGAGAGAAAGAGAACGATGGGGCTCGTGAAACATGGCGTATAACGCCCCTTGATTTATGGTAGTGTGCCAAAGTTCGAACTTTATGTGTGCGTGACGCTCACATATACCTACCTACTGCAATATTAATGTATAATGTTATTGTTAAATTTCTGTTAAAATACCGTTTTAATAATATTTAGATGATATTAATTGAAAAGTATTCTTTTTTTTTTTAATCGTCGACACTACATAATAATATTTTAGTAGAATGAATCCGTTTTTAGCTCTCCTTGACCCCATTTCGCAAGTCCACAACGGAATGCCGCTAATGACGTAGCACGAATTCAAACTGTCATAACCATTAGATGTCTATAGCTGAGAATTAAGTGTCCTAATGCAATTATATAATTGAGTGTTCGTGTGTATGGCCGTTCAAACTCACTGAACTACATAATAACAATGTTCTAGTGTCGTCTATACAACGATAACTATCTAGATTGTATTCAAATGAGCGATTACAGACAGTCTTGAGTTTTGTGAATGGAGTGGCCGAGTCGCGTGCTCTAGCTTGAATTAATTTGCGTTACATTATTTAAATGTGATAATTATCTACTATTATATTATTAAGGGGGCGTTTTCTATTAGGTTTGATAGGCAGATTCGTTTAATTCATGTCAAGTAATCGGTGGCAGAGCATGCCATTAGGTGCGTTTATTGTGTGAGGTGAAATAATGATTTAAGCTCTGTGTGTCTATATTTAATAGATAGGTAAACCTATATATATTATGGATTTTACTGTATACTAATGATATTTTTATTTGTTACAGGTAAGACACACTACTTACCCATCTAAGAATGAAATAAGTAGTAAGTAATACCTACAGGATAAATAAATTGTTATGATAGCGTTGCAAATTATTAGGTAGATAGATCCGTGCCCAGCAGTGGGACAGAAAATGACAAGACAAATCGCTGTGAAAAATATAAGGAATATTTAGAACTAAAACCATACAGCATTGTTTAACGACATATAAATTATTTTATTTCAGTTACGTTATATTATGGCTCCGGTGAGGTTGAATTAATATCCTATACACTACTTATGGGATAGGGAAATAAGGTTGAAATATCCGTAAGCACCTCTATATTATTTTTTAATATATGTGTCCATAAATACATAAAATACCCAGCACATACACGATCATAACTGATATAAAATTGACCCTACACGTCAAGAAAGAACAAACTCAAAACAAACCAGCAATTAACTCGAGCAAAAATCTCCCTAATAAAGCAGAAACAACATTAAACATCACGGCTCTTCCTTCATTAAAGGGTTATTAGACACCCTGAGCGAAGCGAGTAATTTGCTAAGCAAAATATATAGCGTAGGTGGCCACAATACTGGTGGGGTAGCGCCGTAAACAAGATCAGTTTCCTCGCTAGGTGGTCTTAACTCACACTGCTATTATTTATTAGGTCCCCGTCGGGGCACAGTAGCTCTCACTAAGTGTAACATCTGTCAGCTGGTATAAACTATGCTGCGTTTACTAAGCGTTTTTGGTCATTTGATCTAGATGCATTTAGAAAATTTTGTGTTTGGTTAGGACATTGTACTTGTTAGTAAGATTCTTATACAACTATCTACGGTGTACCACCTATCTACACTTTTATAACTCTATGTTTATTTTGGGACCATGGACTCTGTTCCCAAAACTACCCATCAAAGTTTCATGGCAATACTAGAATTAGGTATATATTTGTAATATTTGTAATACTAAAATGCTTGAAAAATGTTTTTTTTTATACAACACTGTTGGCCAACAATCTTATGGCCTGCCCGATGGAAAGCGGTTACCGTAGCCTTAAGAACGTTTGGAAAACCAGAGGTGTCGCCCGCGCGTTGTCGACCCTGAAAAAACCTAAACACTTATTTTTTATGAACCTCATTCTAGAACAGTTTTATCTGGTTGCAAATACATGCGTACTTTAAAATTTAAAGCATTGACAAACATTCTGAATGTACCTATAATAAATGAAAAACATTATGATTCTATCAGATTCTTACTAACTGAACATATGACCCTACAATTACGGCACATAATTAACTTTTTCGCGCACCATTATTATAATTGTTGACAAATTGCTATAAGATAGGCAGATAGGTATGTTCCGAGCTCGCATTGTTCACCCAGTGACAAATAATAGCAGATAATACCACACTATCGGATGTCGGCCGCGAATTTAGCACTGTGTTTCCAGCCAATATTCCCTCTTGATAATAAACATACATCATATACTACCAATAGTATTGGTATGTATGTAATGAGTGTTCGTAACTCTATGCACAACATTTTTGGTACTATTATGTTCACTTTAGAGTGTATTAACATGTATGTATGTTTTGTATATTAATGGATTCTAAACTAGGATTAAAAAATAAATGATTGATTCTCACATTTAAGCAAATATTAGGCATTGAAATAAAATGAATTTTCATGTATTTTATTGCGTTATATTGAGTATATTTAATCTCGGCGTTTTTAGAATACTTTACGGCATAAATACATGGCTTGCACGTTACCAATGACATCAATATAAAAAAGTAACATAACCTAACTATATAAAATCTATTTTAAAGTTACTTTTATTTCGAACCAATAGCGGTAGCTATGCATATTACTGGTAATCTCTTTTTCTGTATTACGATTCAAAAACTCATTTGAATAACGTTTCAAATGTAACTTGTTTTAAATTGTTATCTGTTACCAGCTAGTCTTGCTTCCTTGATTATAATTATGTAATATTTTACATTACTCCACCGTTTATCTTCATAAAGTATGGTTAAGTAATAAATTAAATAGATATCAGCTAGATAATATATTAGATAAAGGGATGCTTCAACCGACTCTGACTATCGCTTGTTGCAGTAGTTACGTAGATATACATTATTTTGTTGGGTAGGTCATTTATCAATTTTATCTACCATTATCTAGCATATGAAATAATTTTTAAATAGCGCTTCAGAATATTATTCAATTAACTTTCTCGTACCTATAAGGTAGAAAATATAGCCCTATTAAAAACCGCTCCATTTCGCCCGTCATAAAGACGTGTTACACAAGCTCTCGTGTTGTCAGATCGGAGCTCAGTCACGAGAGTCACGACTGCCCGTGTACACCCTACCTAAAATAACACGCCACTCAAACTGAGGTATCTCGAGATATGAGCAAATACCTCGTTAGTCTAATACGGTACCGATATTTATTGAATACTTTAATAATTATTATTATTCATTTGGTACTCCCAGTTGGGAGTCGTGACCGAAAATGATACTGACTTTATGATTCCTCGTGAAGTAGTATTAACGTTTACGATGAGGAAATCTCGTTATCTATCTGCGAATACATAATTTTAAAGTTAATGTAGGTCGTAGAGCGAAACCTTGACGTCCAAACAGAAACTGAATTTGTTAAATAAACACACAATATTACGATTGTAAACAAAAGTCATCAAAGTTAACATAACGATTTTTATTGCCAAAATATTACAGAACATGAAAATAAACCAGCTAATATACACCCAAACAAAGCTAAAATAACACGCATCAATCTCTTATATTAGCTCCAAGAGCGGCGGAACAACATAAAAACTTCCCAAAGTTTCCTATACTGGCCCGTAAATCTCGCGTTTTTTAATAGATAAATAGGGCCTCGCACAAACGAGCAATATCGCATTATTTGGCCTCCCTCAGGAAAGGCCCTCCTGATAAAGCCTCCTTGCCTCACACTCTTCATGCTAATGTACTGCGCCAGACGGTGACAACCATTTTTTGGCCCACTTGGCTACATTATGGGAGCTATAAAGAGTATTTCAAATTATATTTTCCGTGTCCATTAAAAAGGCGATGTGGCTTTCTCTGGCTTATTATTCGTTTTTTTTATTTTGCATATTGTACAAACGTTTATTTTAAAACGCCATGTAACTGTGAAATGTATCAAAACTATTTATTCTTACCGCTACAGGTAGCGGGTCCAGTTTTTTAAGAAAGATAGTTTACAAAACAACAATTGTTCTACCGTTGGCGGCCTTTAAAAAGGTACAAGGTACGAGTTCACGGTACTACGTAATAAAATGTTCAAAACTTCGAAAAAATATGCCGTCATAAACAAAGCGGTTCGGATGCAAAGTTAGATAAAGAACATCTCACACACCTGAGCTAGAAAATTGCTTTTTTCTAAGCGCCTCCAGTTTTTTACGCAACTTTCTACGAGAATAAAAGAAGTTTCTTCGAAGAACTTTCTATTTTTTTCTTCTTGTTTTAGTTCGTAAATCATACCATATTCCAGTGGTATGATGGGCAGAAAACGCGCGAAATATGGTAACAATAAAAATATTGTGACGTGTCGGAACAATTGTTTGGGATGCTTTTGTTTTGACGAAAGTTTTCGAGCTAAAACATTTCTATTTGACATTGTTTGTTTTTGACCGCAGATGTTGTGAATTTAATTCATCCTAGAAATCCGAGCATTAGTTTAAACTTATTACAGAGGGCGCATAAAGCACAGCGGACCCTTATCACAACTAGTTAAAAACTAATTACCGGGGTGACACCACCTTTCCATAAATCCCGGGACTCCTCCGAATTACTCTGACAAAAGTTATTTTTAAGAAAAAAGCCCTTGAGGCTGCGCCGCGCCTCCCGGCCCCCTCCGTCTCGCGAGGAATTTATCACGATTTATATTCATGGCATAACAACAAGAGCCCCGTTTAGGGTGATACCATGCAAACTATAGGCTGCTAAATAAAACCTGTTGTTTTAGCGATATCTGTGTTGATAAAACACTATTAATTATAATGAAATAACGTTGCATGTGATAACGCAATATACGTCAAATGGGTATTGATTTGGTCGTATTTTATTTTTATATCAATGTTAAGTGTCAATCGAATAAATTATTCTAAATTTAACAATTCGGGTGTGAACCCGTAGCATATGGTGGCGCGGAGTGTTTCAAACATCGGTGCCACTAACTCTTAGGAGGACGGAACAACAAATCAAGTGTGGTTTCGGAACGGAAGCATTTGGTGTCGGTACAACAACTGTCTAAGGGCCATTAGTTATTGCAAGGGTTGGCTTTTACTTCGATTAAATTATACTAATAAATTACGTAATCTAATAAATTTTCGTTTTTTATATCAAACTTTGCGTCTTTGATTTTATTTACTGTGCTTGACGGTGCTGTAAATATTTACAAGTTAGTAAATAGATTTCTCAAAATAATAATTAGTGAATTGAATAAAATAGTAAAACAACTAAGGAGTGTTTAAATAGGAAATTAAATAAACCATTTCAAGCTCGAAAATCTCAAAATAATAAAGTACCTATGTACCAAACTTACAGTATATATTTGCGTGTATATTTACAAATGCACGTCCACCTTGCATTTGTGCATGTCCGCAGCGTGACACCTAGCACGTCGCCTGCTGACTAGATCACAAAGGGGTGCAACCTCCTAGTCCTCGCTGGGGGCGGCTTTCCCATAATTGATGAGGTTCTTAACGCAGCGGGCGGGGAATTATCATCGCGGCGCGACACCCCGGTACAAGCTCTCATTAATTTGTGATTAGCCCTCAGTTAGGAGACTCTTGCAGAGGCTTTCTTCTAATTAGATAATCAGTTTTTCCTCCAGAAGTGGGATTTAAACGTCTTTGAGCAGATGTTATTAATGTACATTAAAGGGGAGATAAGGGCATTCTGAACATTTTTATTCCAAATATATTTTGCATGTTCTAAAAAATATTTTGTTATTTAAAGTTTCTCAATCACTAATGGTGCTTCTTTAATCAAACTAAGTTCATTGCAATAAGAAATTGTTAGGCTGCAAGTCACGCTGATATTCTTCCAACCATGTACACTACAGCCTGTCGATTTGCAAGATACAATAGTTGATAATATTTTATAAATAAAATGCACACTGCCTTAGGAATGAACGGACAAATCATGGTTGTATTTATATTGCGCAAAAGTGAGACAAAAATTCGTTGCAATATCTAAAAACTCAATTCATCCCCTAATAAATATCTTAAGCATCGTTTACTCGGAATGAGGCAAAACATTATTTCCCCCATACTGTTTATTTAAAGGTGGATTTGTTGAATATTTATTCACGTACCTACACACATGCTAAGGGGCGATACAGATGTATTTAACTCAACAAAAAGTTTACTCAAGTGAATTTTTAAACGATACAAAGTACACATACACATTTTAACGATCTTACTGCTATAAGAATGGTCAAAGAATGTCTATTTATTCGTCCCCCATTCCGTTTTATTCGTATATTTGGTATGAATTCATTAGGTATCTATTTTTTGCTTGGTCTCACGAAACTATAATAAATAATACATCAGCATCTACTGCTGTTCCCTCTTGGTGCCCTCTATATTTCTCCATCGTAAGTGGTTTTGTCTAAGAAAACCTACGTATCAGATTAATTCGGTTAGCGGAGGGGTTTGGATGGAGCCAATTTGTCTGATTGCCGCCGATGTCAATTTATGTAAGCTACCTATGTATGCCACTACTCCTGGTTTCAATAAATTCTGACCCTATCTTGTTACGTCCCTATCGATAAATATTTGCGCATGATCAATTCAATAAACTTGCGTTACACAGTTGAATTATAATTTGATTTATTTTTTCACTTATATTTATCTTGGGTAGTCGCAGCAAATTGAATAAATAAAACTAATACGTGTCTCGTTTTTTTTGTTCTGTAAGTTAATATTGATTTCTTTCCTTTCGTTTTTTGTAAGGGTATATGTATAAAATAGCAAGGCTCGGAATTCCCGGCTGCAATAAAAGTAATTAATCCACTCAAGTGCTAAGGAAAATACAACGAGAAGAGGGAAGGAAAAGCGGAACTCGTAAAATAATCAACTCTCACCTCATAGAGTGTTGGGCGTATTGTTAATTATAAAGGTTATGTATCCAACGACCCTACCGGCCATTACCATCGCCGTACACGCCTCTTTTGGGTAAACGTCCCAAATCTCGACACGAGGGGAAAAATCAAACAGTAAATATCGGAAAGCAATCCGAGGTGATTCTATTAGATTGAGTTAAGCGGGAGGCTTACTTTGCTTTGAGGTCTTCGGGACTTACAAAATGGGCGTTTCGATTTATGTTTGATTGAGTGTTTATAACATATACCAAGCATACGTGTATTCACCCTACATATAGGTATATAGGCCTGTAGACTTAAATTTATATAACCCGTTTATATCACGTTACATTTGGCTACTAAGAATTATTTAAGTTCGCGTGCAAGTCGAGATACATCAGGCCCCGGTTGACTTGGACCGACCAGCCAGTTATCTAGATTTCACCTTTCAAAGGAGCAACACACTTCTTAATTGGCATTTCTTGATTATTCCACCTCACATTAAAAGCGTATCTTGTTGTGATTTCACACTTAATTAATCAAATGTAAGTTAGTTTATGTAAGTAACTTTATACTTACAAGTGAAAATGATATCCATATTACATGTTGTATTTAAATTCGTGAGGTAATTTTATTTAAGGATAACGGAAAGTACCGTTCCTTTTTTTCATTTAACAGGAATTTGGTATAAATGTCAATAGCAGTGCTGTGCACTGAGCACGGGTTAACTCCTGCGATCGAGATAAGCCATCACATTTAAGATATTTAAATCGATTTTCCCCAATTTTCCGCGGGCGGGCGCGAGTTAAAACCCGAGTCAATTTATCCAGTGTCGCTGCGGGCCTGTGGGACGGGGCCTTTCCATTGTTCACCAAATGAAGTACGCGGCAAGCTTACAGGGTCGTTACGCTGCTTCCGTCATCGTTTTATGGTTGGGAAAATCGACTGTTCACACTCTAATAGTGATCATTTATGCTTAAATTGTCATTGAGGTATAACTATTCCTTCGTTTATTTAAATGTAGGCAAAATATTTTTAATAATTTTATATCGATCCACTTTGTAGAACAAGGATATTCTAGTAGTGTACCTATGTAACAAAATAAATCAATAAAATTAAACATTGGAATCATGTACCAATTTTCCCAAATTTACTCCATAATTTTTTTCATACCAATTTTCTGTATTTTAAAAGTATTTCATTTTTAATTTATTTTTAAATCGTTTTGACAACCCTTCAGATATTCTTTCATTAAGGAGTTTTGCTTATTTCGCTCAACCGGAACCTATTTGTTGGGTTGCTATTTAAAACATTCGCCCCGACTGCTTACATAGATCAGATACGTTCAACAAAGGCTTTTGTAATTAAGAAAGATATTTTAAGTCGGCGGCAGCTTGACTTTATATACGCAAAATGAATTTACTGAATTTAAGGGTGTTTCGAGTTTTGTTAGACGAAATTGTTGATTGCCTACAGTTAAACATGTACCAATAAAAAGGGTTTCTATGAGAATATGATTCATTCTTATAGCTCGTAGAACCGATGGCCGCTGGTGTAGAGAGGTTCTTGAATGGAGACCACACACCACAAGACACAGCGTGGGACGGCCTCCATCGGAGAGGATAGATGGCCTGGTAAAAATCGCTCTTTATGGAAATTTATAGCGGTGGCCTTTGTCCACCAGGGCGTGAATTTTGGCTCATATGATTAACCAATGTTTATGTTATGTTATGTGTACAAACATATTGTTTGTTAAACTAATTTGTATCGAAACTGGTCAAAAAAATTTACCTACAAGTATACAAGAGGGTAATTTTCAGTGTCCAACAATCGGTATCAAAGTAAAACACGCAAAGTAATACTTCGGTGGGCTAACAAAAATAAATTTCCGAATTCCAACCCCAATTTAGGAGTGCATTATTTTCGCTTTCGCAGACATCCGATACAATTAAAATCTTCTTTAATTAAGGGACGAACATGAATCATTCGCACGTGGCGCACTGAGTTTTCCACTTGTATACGCAGGAACCTTAACACCAAGTGGCTTAGGACTATAATTCTTCTAACAAATATCAACCTTGCAACACGATACTTAGGGGTCATTTTGGATAACTCCAGTTAAGCAGTTAAGGCGTAGCTCGCTGTACTTTTTGGGTATCTCTTTTCACTTTATCGCAGTGTCTCCGTTATTTACTCGTACGTGAGGGATGCTCGCAATAAATAGGTGCGCACAAACATATTTGACATTTACAAATACCTCCCAAATTGGTTTCCTTGGCGTGACTGGCCGTTATTACGAGTTTTGTTTACTTATTGCTCCCGCACGGTGGCAGGCTGTAATACCGTCGGATGATTTTGTCGGGGGTCATTTTTCAAGATTCTGTCGCATTACGGGTAGCCGCCAATGACTATGACCACTCCAATCTTGTTTTATGAGCATTAAACGAAATCTATTAAGTATAGTCCTCTACAAAATCAGATTAAATAGAATTATTGTAGTAAATCACTGGCGGTCAGAAAAGCGAAACCTCTTCGCATTGGAACTTACTCCATACTCAAGGCTTGTATAAAAAAATTGCATTGCGTAGATGCGATACGTTTTCAAGATGCTAGTTGCAAAATACTTTGATGTCGGCGCTCCTTAAAATCAAAACACTTCATTGCGCTACACGACTTGTAAAACTTGAAAATAGAATGCATCGTTGGCTGTTACTACCGCTAGCACGTGGTTCGCATTACTCAACGAGTTATTGAACCGAAGTTTTATCCGAGAGTCATTGGCCGAAATCCAGTGGAAAAAATAGATCATTCAGCAAACGAGGTGCGAGTAGTCGCACCATTCTGGGTGTCCGCTGGGAGTTGTAATTCAAGTGACAAATATCGAAAGCTACAATTCATATTTTTCTGCTATCTCCGCGTCCGTGTCGCCATCTGTGCCGGAGGGACACTCGCTATTGGTTCTCCATCAAGCGGTCGTGTGATGTATTTTTGTTGCGAATAAAACATTGTATTTTTTTCCACCGGGAAATGTTTATAAGTATTTTTATGGGTGCTACGTGACGTGTTATTTTGGGGTACGGTTATTTTTTGGGGTGCACTGGTTTGTCGGCAAATGGAAAAATGCATAAAAAATGCAACCCTCATTGCAACACATATCGTCTTATATGATTACCTTTCCCCTAGCCTAACTAGGTGTAAGGAGCACTAAGCAAAATTGTATTGCACTATATATTACCGAATGAAAATTGATCGAAATAAGTGGTCGGTAATTTAAAAATCGCGTTCATTGTATCGACCGAAAATAGTGTTGGCGGTACACTGGCACATGCATTATCGAGATCGAAAATTTCACGTGCCCATATAATTTTAAGCTCGTAAAGCCCGGACAATAATTCACCGGGAGCTTTTGCGGAAAATGCATTTTATTGTTAAAACGTGAATTTTATTTATCGTCGACAGTCCGCGGTAGAGGGGGGAGTAGTGGGGGTTGATTTGCAGTAACATCACATCGATGCCACCCTTTGGCACGGATTATTTATACTAAAGGTAATATCGCTGGTTCATTATTGGGCAATGTTGCATTTGCGTATTTCACTGACTACAGTTTGCAGTTCATTAAAAGTTAACCATGACTACATTTTGATTTTTGATTGATGGTTTGTGTTTCGTTGCAAATTTGACCATGAAAGAATGACAAAGAATATGAAATAAATTTCGACGTTAGGAACAAAATACCGGATATTATAAAAGACAACAAAAGCAGACACTTGGTGTAGCTCACTACACTTACCTAAGCATAAATGTACTGGCGTCTTAAAGTTTTACTGCGTAAAAACTAAAAATTATAACGTAAAATCCATTTGAGTAGATACTCGAATCACGAGCTTTACCTTAATTATATATATACATTGTGATTTGTTATCAATCATAATTTTATTAGTAACTTCTAATTACCGTGGTCTTTGTCAATAATACTTTACCTTACAATTATAGCACTTTCCATTGCCATATGATGTGTTTAATAAAATTCGTACAACGTCGTATTTCAACTCGAAACACGGCCTGACATCGCGACCACTCCCCCTCTTCACTGCAATCTGCAACCAAATAACATCCTTCATTAGCACCGTTCAGCGTATAAAATTACCCGTACGATTTTAAACAAGCACTTCGCACAATATAACTCATACAATTTCACTGTAATACTTTATCTGGTAGTCTAGCACGCGTTAAGGCGGCCCTTTCCGGGCCGATACGAATCGCGAGGCGTTGCCGCTACCAGCGATCTTGGCCAGCCTTCACATTACACCACATTTAATTGCAAATCGCCTTTATTTTGTACGATTTTATGATGTTTTTACGCGTGTAAAGAGTTTTGTTGCTCACTACAAATCTTTATATCACACAGAATAAGTAATCTTTGAAATGACTTGTCTATCTGAAATGAAAAACGAGCTTGTGAAGTAAGCGAGCCTTTTTATTGAAAGAACAGTTGAACTCTCGACAGATGTTTGTATCCATTGGAAGCTGGAGGGGAAAATGCAAACTCTTTTAAAAGCTATTTAGCTGCAGTCCCTAGATAGCGTCTACCGCAGTGGCTGGCCGGGCCCGTTTTTTCCCCGCTGAAAAGCCAATTTGGAATGAATCACTGTAACAGTGGCGAGCATCTGTGCTAATTTACCTACGGGCGGACAGTCTAATGCGACTCGTTCGATCGTAAATATCGAATCGCGACCGAGCGCCGAATATCGAAAGCCGGCATTAGTCGGATACAGCTAATACACACGGGGGTTGCTCCGATAAATTATCGTGCGTTCATTTGGGCTCCGATGTTTAATCTATCTGTAGCGATACAGTTTCGCTTCGGGCTATTGTGAGTTTTGAATCGTGAGAGAATTATTAGCTGGCGATAATCTATCCTTGGATCTCTGAACGGGCTGGAAAGGACTAGAACGTGTTAGTTAGGAACTAGACGTTGAAAGCTAATACAGTACTTATTTACTTATCCGTAAACTTGAAACTTCACAGATTAAATACATTTAGAAGCCCTCTAAAAGTTATTATCGCAGAATAAACTTAACGCGGTCTCGATATAAGTCTGCATATGACAAATTCGTATCACGAAAACTTCAGATCGTCTGACTTCGCAATATAGAGGAAATCTTAGAGCGTACGTTGTTAAATTGAACTGTGACAATAGTATCTATTGCCGCTATCGATACGTATCTATCGATATCGTATCGACTATAGAATCGATGTTATATTCCCGCCCGCTGCTATGTTTGCGTCTACGTGCTAGTGATGTAGAGCTGAGTTTGCGATTCGTTCGTTCTGTGTGTTGTTTATGTGTGTGCGTTTCACGTGATACTTCATTTACGAATTCACGTACTGTACATTATTTATTGTAATCAAATTTTCGTGCAAAATGCGTCTTTTTTTCGATGTTTTATGAGGTGACGTTCGAAATAAATTTTCATCAGATTGGTACTTTTGATAATTATGAATAATTGATCAATCCAGAGTTGTATGTTTATGTATATCATAAAAAAATATGGACACAGTGATTTATCTGTTTTATTTGACAAAAATCTGTCAGCAGCTTTAGATTACCAAATACTATTGAAATAATTTAGAAAACAACACATTAACAAATATTTATTTTTGTTGCAGGTATGAATCTAATGTGGAGTCGACGGCGGTTTTCCAGGACACGTTATCTAAACTATGTAGAGTAGTAACCCCAATAAAAAAGGCTCTGACTTTATCATCGGCACAATTTTATCAGAGCCCTTTGATATGCAATAATGGGGGCAATGTATCAAACTAGCGATCTAAGTTAAACGCAATTTGAAGTATGGCCGCCTCTTAAGTCTGCCACCTCCCCTAAAACCGGGGGATGAGGTGGGGAGATGGGTTGCCTTATCGCGGAACTGCAGGCACTTCGCCCGTTTACCTTAAGATCTTTAATATTAAATAATATACTACAGTTAAAGCCTTAAATGTAATGCTTGGCAATGCTTTATTGCCTTTGAACCATTTTAAATCTTTCGAGTGTTGAATATAAATTTAATCCTTTTACTAATTTCACGTTAATTTTAGCTACTTTATCGCTGTAGGCTTTTATAAACTAAGTTTGTAACAGATTTAGTAATTATTTAATTAATCATTCCAACAAGCGTTTAAATGGCCCTAGGCTAGAGTTTAAGTGGTATGATATGACCTTCCTAATATTCCGGTTTTGTTCCGAGTGCGCGACCCCAATCGACAAGGACAACAAATCATTTACGGAAGTCTCTCTAAGGACCTCATTGTAGACCTATAGGTTTGTACCTATAAACTGGATTGGAGCTTCGAAAACTTACAAAAACATGGCGGTGACGTTTAATAAATTACTCAAATATAAAGAAGTAAACGTGTGTGTTTACAGCTGAGCCGATAGATATTTTTAAATTGTACTGTGCTACACCAGTTGAAATCCTGTGTAGTAGACAACACTGAATCAATGTGACAGCTGGCTGTGCGCCATTTTTTCCCGATTACGATGAAGTCGGAAGGCTGAAGGAATTATTGCGCGTACGAGTAAATGTTTGTTCGAAGACCGATAAGGAAAAATTGTATTTCCATCAGCCATTTTGTGAACAAACACACTGACACACTGACTGTGATTCTAAATGCATTTTTACGTCAAAAATCGATTTTTAATAAAAGCACCGGAAAATGCCCCGCCTACTAAAGTAGAGCTTTATATAGATTAGGTAGCCTACACGCTAAGTCCATGTATCTTAACATCCGCGTGCCGGCATGCAACCTGCGTGCACCACGGGGGAATAAAGACGTTAAATAATTTAATCGGATGCCTGGATGGTTTATGCACGCATGCTCCAAGAAAACACGTTCTTCACTCGACCCCGCCTAAAGTGTAGGTGCGTATAACAAGTACTCAC
Organism: Craniophora ligustri; assembly: GCA_905163465.1. Taxonomy (NCBI): domain Eukaryota; kingdom Metazoa; phylum Arthropoda; class Insecta; order Lepidoptera; family Noctuidae; genus Craniophora; species Craniophora ligustri. The sequence continues at coordinate 5,754,180 of LR990965.1, read as the reverse complement.
TGTTCACTGTGCGCTGTAGTCCGTTATCTTCCGCATAATAAACTGTCACATTTCATCATACCATCCAACATTCGTTCTTTGGATGCCACTAAAACGTGTTGCTCTACTTCCAACTTTGACTGTTCAAGTTTTGGATTCATTTTTCCTTGCTTCGTAAGCGTCATTTCATCCATTATTTTGGTTGGTACTTCATTGTTCTGCCCACGTCGCCTTCGTTAATAGAAGTTTCCATGTTAAGCTGCAATGTAATGTAAACAAGTGAGAGACAAATATGAGCATGTTAAAGATGTTTTAGTTACATAGGACATTCCAGTAGATATTATGCATAACTGAAGTTAATTTCTATGTTAATTCTGATTTACTAGACGGTCCTTTAAAGTGTATAACTATCAGTAACTCGCAATTTAAGGGTCGTAGAAATGCGGAATGATCGAACGAACACTCAATAATATTATTCAGGCCTATATAGAAACTTTTAGTATAAAAAATGAACGTTAAATTGGTATACATGAACAAAACAAAAGGAAACACAATTTGATTTATCGATGTCGCCACTCGTCTTTTAGAATTACAGTTTTATGGGCTAGGGTTCGTAAGGATGCAATAACTGCCAGAAAACTATGTCTAGACTTGAGATGTAGGTATTTGTGGAAGCTTAATTATACACGCTATTTATAACACCAAACAATAGAAGATACAGTTTGGGTTTGAAATGATACTTTGATTAAAATATTTTCTTATAAGTACTTTTATTAAAGATGGGATAGGTTCATCACCATTTATTTACGTAGAACAAATGCTATAAATCTATTTATTGAGCCCAGTGTGACAAAAACGCTTAAAATATAACCTTTATTGCATATTACGGTACGTTCATAGTAATATTAATAGAACTATGTAAACACAAAAGTAACAACATAACGTAGGTACCTATGTACAAAGTTCCGTTAAAATGTATTGTGAGATAAGATGATACACAGTTATCTTGTGACCCAAACTAAGTTTAAAATATACTATCACAAACTATTATCGGTATTATTTTGTACTGTGTAGGGTCCCCATAAAGTAACGAGGTCTTGTGGTGAAGGCGTGTAGGCGGTGATCTACAGTGTTTAGCCTATATTGTTTTCTAATGACTCAATAGTACAACTTAGCATTTATACAATTGCGGATAAATTTGCTTGAATAAAGAAAATTACTAGTGGTCATTTATTGTTTTGTGGAGAAAAAAATATTGATTTACTTTTACAATATTAATAAATTAATTTCTTATTGATTAAAAATAACATAACATTATTTATTATGATTAAATACAGCTAATTTGAATAAACTGACTAAAATCGAAATGCGTATAAGCTTCTATTATTTTAAGGGTATCACAAATCATGAGACAAATTTATAATTCAGTTGAACTCATCTCAATTATTGCTAACCTCATGCACATTAGCAAAATTAAGATTTATGTACCTACCTACAGCAAAATTAAATGCCTTAACCACAATGTATTGCAACACAACTCCCTAACGTAGATACACGCATGATAAATAACTTGCCAAGATAGGGTGAGAAATCTTACTTAATTTAACTAATGGACTAATATAATACTGCGTCTAATATGTGGCGCCCATTGTGCCGAGAAAGTTACTTCAACCAAGTTTACTAACACAACAAAATTACTGAAAGTTCATAATTGTTTCAAAGTTTTTATACAGCGGTTATTTTATATTTCAGTTTTCATACGAGTTTATTTTGAAACAGCATAGATTTATACCTACAGAGTAACATTACTGTTATTGTTTCATACATTTGCAACTAAGCCACCAATTTTCATTTCCCGTCAATATATTAGAACGCCCCTAATTTTTTCCAGTTTTATTGGATGTTGGAACACTGTGCATCTAACTCAATTTTGAAGAACACGTGACCGCAGTAGATTGACGACTCTCCTGTGTCACTGTAATTAAGTTTTACCACACTGTGCAATACCATGCGTATGTTACATAGCTACTTCCTATTTGTTGTGTATTTGGTCGGGAGTACAAATAACCATGGCTATTTATTTAGAGTAACGTTTGGTTATGTAGTTTTATTTTAGTTTATGTGAACATATATGATAATATATATTTAAAAAAAAAACACCCAAATTTTCAAAAACGGTAGTAGGTACGTATATATCGATATAAAAAGTAAAACTTTTTAAGTTACTAATGTGCTAAAAGGCATGAGTCTCATCTAAGCGCTACCAAAAATAGCTGCTATGTCGTTTCTATAAGTTATATGTATATTTAATTTATTAAAAAAGTCTAGCATAAATAATAAGAGTTATCCAAAACTTGAGTTATAAATTTTATTAAACAATACGGATAATGTAAATAGCGTGCATGTTATAGGTACAACACTAGTCACGCACTAAATTATCCCTGAAGTACGACGTTGTACCTATGTACAAGCTCACAATTTGGCTATTTGCGATCTCATCAGCTCCTATTAATTTCATACATCCACCATACAAAGAAAATGTTTAATATAATTTATGATTTTCCGATATTAAAAAGCTTGGCATAAATTACAACCGTGAATAATATTGGACATTCCAATATGTTTATAGACACTTAAGCTTATTATAGGCAATCCGATAAAAAGGTATACGCCTTAATGACCAGTTAATGCAATAAAGGATAATATGCACTAACCCTACAATTGCAACCGTTGGCCATTCGCACCGCGTCTTTAAGAAAATCTTTCTGGGTCCAACGTGCCAATTCAAAACACTTATCCACATGGTTGAGTGGACTGACATCATTAAGTTATAACATTTATTATACGCCAATAAACAAAACCTTGGTATTGTGAGGATCGCGATCGGTCGGTTTACTCGCAACAGGGGGAGGAGAGGAGGTACCACCCTCTACAAAATTATGTACGACGAACTGGGACTAATATATCAAGGGGAGGACGTGCCAGACTAAGGAGACTGGGTATTATAGGGTGGGCCGGTGGAATACTTAAGAACCCTGGTGACACCCCATTAAAACACACGTCCCGCATTTTTGGCCAGACGTTTTAATTTCGGCCCAAACGCGAATTGGCTTAGGTCCGGAATTTGCGGTGTACATTTTAAAATTGGGTGTCCGTTGCGAGGGTTAAATCGAGACTCGCAAGTAATTTAAAAATATTTTATGAGGCTGATAGTATGTTGTATTGATGAAGTGGGTCATTCCGTGTCAAGGTAGTAGTTATCAGGACAACGTTTACTTTACACTCATATTACATAAAATGCCAATTAAAATCTACATATGGAGAGTTCTGGCCATTGTGTGTCCTACAGAAATTATTTTAACAACATTGAGTCATAGAAGCAACTTTGTCCGCAAATACGTTATTGCGTCCAAATGCAACGCGAGTGGTTGCAACCGGCAGATATTACACGAAACGAGGCGTGAAACACGCGGTGCTCGCAGGAGGCATCCGGAATCATAATTCCAAAATAACTTCCATCCGTTCCCCTCCAAGCCCCCCACTTCACACGCCCTCGCCCCGCACTTTTTTTGGATAAACTGGAATCCCCGTCCCACCGTTAATTCCCAAGATAGACATAATTTGGAATTGGATCCATCTATCGCGGGTACCTACGAACAAAAATAAGTTAGAGCGTGGTACACGCCCGATTTATGTGGGCGAAAACTGAAAACAAAGCGGCCATACAGTGTACACACTTACACAGTACTTATATACCTACATACATTATGATCAGACCAAAGTGATAGTTGTCAGTGCTTTGAAACTAATTAACAACACGTATAGCACCAAGATTTTCTACTGCTTTCAAACATATTCATTGAAGAAAACTAAAATAATATTTTCTTTATAAATTCACACAAACAAGAAACCTATAAAAATTTGCTTCATCTCTAAATGAGCTAATTTCACGAAATAAAAGCTATTAAAGATAAAATGACTATGTAGGTAAGTATTAAACAATTTATTTTACGAGAGATCCTTACGTTTAACAGATCATAAAACGAGTCATAAACACGGGCTCGTCCATTCACAGAATACTCTATGTTTACTTGCCGTTTTAAATGCAAATACGATTACGGCTGGCGGTGTGACGATTACAGATGTTAAAAAAATATGTTTTATACCAGTTTCGGTCGTATTGTTAAATATTTACATGGAATAAATTCGAAATTCGCATACTCTATATTGTTCGAGTACACCAGAGACTGCCGACGTTGCACAGACATCGCGAAAGATAAAGTATACGCATTTTTATTTCACCTTTGACACTTTAATCCAATTTGTTTCCTTATATCCCGCCCAAGGGATAGGGGAAGAATTTCGTCCTTATAATTGTTATTTTGAATTTAAATTTCCATTTTTATTTATCGGCAGCTACGTCCCTTAAGGACAAAGCGTTTTCATAAATATTTGCGAGTTTTAATTTTTAGGTACAAGCTACGTAAAAACAACATTAATTTACATATTTATAGGAAAACATAATTAAGTACTTAGGTATCACATAATTTAATAATTCTGTTTACGATACCTATGGTAAAATTTTGTTATCATCCATATTTGACCCCTGAGACAAGCTATAATATTTCATTAGCGAAAAGCTCAACGAATTCAAATTCAAATTCCGTGATTTACACTAAGCAACCTCGGTGTTATTTATCGCTTTTAAATAATAATGCTTATAAGACTATGAGTCAGTTATATTTTTGTGTTTGCAAAGGAATGCATAGTTCACGTTGGCCAAAGTTAACCCGTAAGTGGTCGTGATGGCTTGCGAGGTCGGCCTAGCGATTCTTTTTATAGCCAACTAAGAAAATTGGCTCATTAATCTTAAAGATAAATGTCCAGCCACTATTCGGCCCATCTTATCAGCGCACAGAATGAATGGAAGTGTGGTATACCCACGAATTTTGATAGCATTCGGAACTTTTTGGTGTTTTTCTCGTCGCTTTTATGGGTGCTTAGAGCAGTTGTTCCTGAATCATAATGACTCTATACGTCGATTAAATGTAATTTATTGGTAAAAGATTTGCAATATACCTGGGTTTCAAAGAATTTAGTAGACTAATAGTAGTATTGTGCCGTCGATAAAGAATTCTATTAGGTACATGGAGTAGAAAGGTCTGTCTGCATAAATATGAGAGTAGTACCGTGGCTCACGGCCGTGCCCTGCCTCGTCAGGTGTCACTGAGCTAATTGTCAGCTTGCTGACACGAGTGTCCGACACTCGCAGTCAACATTAGACACGTATACCTAAGTAACTTAACGCTGTGTGACACCGCGCGTAAATAAACGAGCAAGAGACTTGAACTGTCCGGTATTTAAAACCTAGATACACTTTCAAATATCTATATATGTTTTTATAAAAAGTGTAAAATAGGTACTGTTTTTGAAGTTTCAATCAATCCTAGCTTTAGACATGAAGCTAAATCAATCCGCCAAAATATCAATAATTTTCAAACTGATTTATATATCAGTAAATACAACTTTAATTTAAATGTATAAATTAAAGTGTTATTTACTTGCAAGTAGCAATAACAGCTTCTACTGTACATCTCTTATACCTGTAATTTCTAAGAAACATACTGTATTTAGACCGTTAAAGTTTACAGAACCGGTATAAATATTACATTTAATTCAGTCATAAAAAGGTTGTTTTATAACAATAACACATTTAAAAATACACATTTTAATGTATAAAATGTTCTGAAAAATACTAAAATAACAACACGCCATATACAAGACGTGAGTTTATATCTCGTCAGTTTATTTAGAGCTTAGAAAGTAGTAAAATACCATATTTATGTACATAACTATGTAGCGTACAAATAAATATTTTGGTATTATAATTATGTAGGTAGGCTTGAAAGAGCATTTTACTTTGAATACAACTACTTTCTGGCAGTCTTTTTTGAAAATCGGTGAACAATTTAAAAAAATATTATATTATAATTACTATATAATAATATGTATTAGATATTAAAATAAAACTACAATTTACGGATCTTATCGAGTTCACGGACAGTCTACCCGTGACCATATATTTGGCAAAGGATCCGAAAACACGTTAGGATTAAAATATAAGAGATAAAATCCGTTAAAGTATATTTTTTGAAATACCTTATCACTTAATTTAATAATCGAGTAGGTATTAATCAATTAAGCTTAAAGATGTCTAAAACAGAAAACTGTTCAGTATCTACTATTTTTCAGTTTTCTAAAAGTAGTAGAAAGTATCATAAAAGATAGATAAATTGTTCACTTTAAAATGTTATGGCTACAAAGTCTTATCATTCAGTTCCCCCAAAGTGAAGTTCAACTTCAAATAAACTTTCCACCAGGTATACCGAGGCATAATTAAAAAGAAAGAAAATTCTTTGGAAAGAAACAATCGCGCTTGGAAAGGAAGCAAGTGTCGCGAAGGAGTCGTGAGCTGAAAGTTCTCCACATAAATCGGTGGCAACGAGTTAACCCGGCACTAGTCCGAGTTGAACAAACTCGGCCAACACACACTGATGTACTTCTGTTTATTTTAAAGAATTAGGTATCGGGCAGTTTGGGGTTGAGACATTCGTGAGACATTGGTTTGTTGTTGTGTCTTGTGATACATTACGTTTCGTTATGTTTATGGAACGTTATTAACATGCATTTTAATGACTCAACTTAATTGTTCTCTTTATGACTACTGACATTCTCATTCATTTCTCAAAAGTCTACAGTAAATTCCGTTTAAAAAAGTTGTCACGTTGTTGCGATTCTATATGAAGTTTATTTTAAATTATAATCTTATCGGGCTTCAAAAGACGTAATGTTAAGTAAGATTCATAAGGAAAATCTTTATAATATTTTTCGGTTGTAAATAAATTTTAGTTTCCTAAGAGGTCTTTATTGTGTAAGTGTTGATAGGTAAAGAGATAAATGTGTGAAATACCATGCTTATGCTAGATAACTTGGTGCACACTCTAGTGACGTCGCGACACGAGTAAACCTTTCAGTCAACGTCTTCATCCCAGCGGAGATAAACCGTATCTTACTTATTATCATGCACACGCCATCCAGGGAAAAGAACAGTGACAGATTTGGACGGAACAGTGAATATAATAGTGGAGGGAACTGCACTAGCGTGATTTGTAATATAATTGGATGACTTTAATTCCCAAAGCGGAGGTGAAACTTAAACCTACATTGTTACAGTCATTTACTGTCAGTACAATGCAATGTATCGAAATAAAATTGTTTTTTTAAGTCGAATAGACAGTACAAAAATGTGGGGATAACCTATAATCCCCATACTTCATTTCACTGCCCATAACATGAATGGCTTGCTGAACCAAATTCGCTTGTTCAGCGGTGCATTTGCTCTCTTTCGCGTAAGTCACGGTGACCGCCCTAAACTCCGGCCGCCATACAAAAACCGACGCGCTCCGTGTTCAATCATTTCGGTTGTTTATTCGAAATTTATTCTGTCGGGAAATTCGAATGAGTAGTGGGCTAGTGAGGCGATAAATCGTGTCCATGTCGCGACGTGTCGCGCGTCGGGTTAAAAGCTCGATAACCGAGACGGGCACACACCTACCCGCGCCAACAATAACCTCTTGCTTTGTTTTATTTCTGAACGTTCCAACGCGGCCCGACCAGATATCCGCCAAGTATTTTATGCATAAAAATATCGATATATAATTGCTTCATTACGTCCCTATGTTGGTGAGTAAAATATGTGGGAGTCGCACACAGGTGGCTCTTTTCGTGGGTATTTTTTCTGACTCTCAATTTAGCTCTTATCGCACTAATTGGGACTTTATTATAATTTTTCATGACGTGCTAAAGATTACATTTAACAAACAATATACCTCTGTAATTACCCTGTGATAGCTACGCAGTTATATTTAATTTTATTTAGCGGTAGAAATATAATCACAAAAAGTTTCGCGTCCGCCATAATTCAGACGTTCATTCGTACTTAAAACGAGACTTTTTGAATTGATTATGTGAAAACAGTGGTAACCGCAACTTGTATAGTTACCAACGCAGTTATTTTTGTCTATTAAATATTTTACGTACCATTGTTTTTTTTAATTAGACCGTCTTCTTTTGAATTTTTGGTATTTGGTTTATTTGTTGCGAATTGTTTGAGCTATATGTATGCGTGGGTTTTATTGTAATTATAAGTAAATGCTGGTGGTAACAATGTGAGGCAACACCCTGTAGTGTCCAGAAAAGCGAGTTCTGTGGTGTCTGTCGGTTCTCGCAGTGTCGCTATCGTTGTATCGCCTCTGCCACGCCGTTTGCTTTATGGTGCCAGCTTGGGTGTAATATTTCTTAAGGATCGCACGCCATGATTCATTCTGTGTCACTTTTTAACTTTTCGAAGGAACCTGTAATGAAGGTAGAAGGCAGATAATAGAATTAAAAAATGGAACGAAGAATTTAGTATTCGTATCTTTGTTTTTAAATAAATTAACGGTTGTAAAACTGTGGACAGGATGACTTGTATCATTCGCAATGCTATTATTAATTAGATTCGGATTTGAATAATTATTTCCAACAATCCGTTGAAATGTTCGTTGATTTACTAATTGAATTGATGTATCCTTTTTGTTTCGACAATAATGAAACTGAAATAGGTGAATATCGTAGGAAAATACTAAAGTATGTGGCTTGTGAAGGCTTGAAATTGAGCGTGCGGCCGCGCCTGCGCCGCTTGTCAGTTATAATTGGCTGAACTTGTCGACCGAGTCGTAGCGATTTTTTTTGTTACTTTTTCTCCCTACACCGCCATTACTCTTCGTCTCCCGGGAGAGACGTAAATTGCGAACATACAGCCAGTGGAAACAAGCATTGATGTGACGTATGAATACACGACCATTGTTATGCATTATTAAAATTCAAATTTTAGATGAAATTCCTAAACGCTGGGGGTCGGATGTTCATATTAATTGGTTTTATGAAAACATCGTGCTCTACATTTCATTTGTAGTTCCATATTTGAATGTTTTGCATTGGAGCCTGACTTTCGAAGTGGGGTCTAGTACTGGTGCATGAAAATGAGATACCATTTTAGTCTTAATCGGATGTTAAAGCGTTCCTTACACAAAAGGGCGGCACGTATGTGGTACATCGTTCAGTGTTCATTGTGCTAGTAACAGTGGCAGCTGGAAACTCGTACTTTACATAATTCATACATAATCGCTTTGCATATCGACAACAGTGACATGTGTTGCATTCAGTATACTGAACGGGGATTTGTTTTTGTTGACGTAAAGACAGATAAAACTGCTGGAGTACTGAATAATGATGTGATTGAAATAAAACTACTTTTTACGAATTTTATCGCGGTATATTGACATTATTTTAATCTTATTAGTGAAAAAGTATCAATATCTTAGTAAAAAAGACATCAGTCTGCCAATACAAGCGTCGGAATTGAAATAGTATCATTAATCATTAAACATCCAATAAAAGCAGTTTTATTAAAAAATCTCATAAGTTAATGCGTGAGTGTAAGAAATTAGTAATATGTTTGAGCTAAGTAATAATAACAGAGACCGCAAAACCAAATCAGCTGCAAGTAACTGCAATATATCTCTCAGAGATAACTTATATATACAACGAATATTATACGATTGTCAAGGATACAAGCATAAACTATACATAAGAATTGGTAGTCTAATTTCAAAGTATACTCTAAATTCTGTGGAAATATTTTAAGAGTGAAACCTGTACATATTGATTTATGTGAGCGAGTCACGCGATTATTACCAAATCAGATCATGCATATGTAAACAAAAACTCCATAGAACATTCAGCCTTAAGTCTTGAGCAATTTGGTAAATATATTCCCCTGATTTTAAATGCAACTATCTGGTGCTAGCATCGTTAGTTTTCTTAAAGCGTCACCGCTTAACTTAAGCCCAGTGAATTGCATTCGCGGCGAGAGTCCAAAAATGCATTCAGAACGTAATAAATAATACATGAACCTATTTATGAGAGCTTCATTAGCTTGGTGAGGTTTTTGGGGTCTTGTCTTTTGTCTTTGCAGTTATATTGTGGATTTGAATAGACTAAACTACAATCGAAGAGAATCTAATAACTTGTCACATTACTGTTTCTTAGTGATATTAAGAAAATTATATTATTTGAAGTATATCTTATATTTTTATATATTAGTTATCTACAAAAAATGTATTTAATATCTTTATCTATTATTCGTAAGAAATGTAGAAATAAATAACTACAGATCCCATTCTTCATTATTTTTTTTAATTTGCTAGTCATTAATTTGCTCTGCTATAAGAAACAATGTGTGATAATTTAATGGTGTAACTAGTACCTAGTAACCAATAGCCTGTGAAGTCAAAGGTCTCGAGATTGATCTCAAGACAAGCAAGTCATGCTCAAATTGCACGAAGAGCCTAATCTGTCTCTATTGAGAGGAGACCCATGTCAAGCAATGGACAATGAAGTAGAAGTATAGACTAGAAGTATAGAAGAGCACTAATGTTTCCAGAATAATTATTGCTCTTTCTCGTCTTATCTATAATACATAGGTATATTTTAGTCAGTTCATTATCAAGTTAAAAGTTAAGTTTTCAGTTAGTTGTTCACAATTAGTTAGCCGCTACCGTGCTTTTAATGAGCATTTTCTTTGTTCTCAAAGCAATTGTTCAATTCTTTTGTTGTTATTCTTTAATTAATCCGTGTACCAATGCGCTTGTTACTAAACTTAAGAAGTAATTGTCGCGATACTTTTCATTGGATTCCAATCAAGTTTTGAACTTATAAACATAGATGTATATGTATTTTTATAAACATACGTCTCTACTATAAAAGTAACAAACTGTTTTTTTTTACACTTACGCGAATATTAGAAATAGGTATAATACTAAGTCAGAGTAAGTCAGTTTATTAAAAAGAAACCTATAACTATAATATTTAGGTTACTTTTGTAGTAAGAAGTATTAGACAATTATATTTCTAAGTGCCGTGAAGAAAGCCGGTCGCGAGTATTGAGCTACTACGTATGGTATACAAGTACTTCTAATGTAGGCAATATTTCACATATAGATGATTACAATCTCATGTTTATTAAGTAATAAATCGCTAGTTTAATTATGTATGCATCTACAAGAACGATTACGTTATAAATTAGACGATCTAATGAGCGATGGGAACACAGTCAAAGTATTATCTTTCTATCGATTTAACTATCAATATATTTTTTGTATGCCTATCTATGTACCTATTTGCACTATGGTACCATTCAAATTTGATTATTTATTACAAGGTACGTACTAAATATATGTGCAATTTTATAATAAATGAAGTTTATTTGTTGCGTATTTTTATGGACTAAATAAAATATTTAAATAAAACTTTCATATCGGTAACATATACCTACCTGTATAGTAGATAAAAATATTAAACTCTATATTATTATATTCCACAGATGTAGAGTATAGGTAATATATTTATACCCCGACAAATTATCAAAATTTGAGTTAAATACTGTACATATAAAAACACCTACAATAAGTTACCACGTAGTTTAAAGGTAACGCTTTTGACTTTTTCAATATTTAATCCTCGCGTTATCTCTGAAAGCTTACTAGCCCACTTTGTTATCTTAAATGAAAACAGACAGCGCATTCAGAAACAGTTTGCACAATCGTTTCCACTCGGATACAACGGCAATTAAGAACAATTTCATACAACAACATTGCGTTGTCAACGCATTCTCTTATCAACTTGACCTTATGTCACCTTTGACTGATTTGCACTGAGATACAACGGCCAGTGCATACAGATCTCCCTCGCCCCTCTCCTGACTATATAAATCTGTGGGGATAGAAGAAAGTCTGGGTGTTTTTGAGGCCAAGTAAGATTGGACGAGAGCTCATAACGAGTCTGTAGAAATTGTGACAGATCGAAACGACGACTGTCCTAATGTCAAATTGACTGACATTTAATTGTTAAATTAATTGCCGTGATATAAGACTTTGTTGGTTGAATTAATTTTAGAAATTACTGTTATGTAAGGAAGTTGATAGGACGATGCCCTATAAAGACAGCTCGTCTCTGAAGCAGGAGTTTCAACTAACAAGTCTCTGATTAGGTTCAAGATCTACCCTAAAGATTATATTCGTAACGCGCTAAAACGTATAATTTAATAAATACCTACGGCCTGTCTATTCTTTGATTTTACTGAATACAACCGTAATAAATGTGTTTATAATGAAAGCGATACATTTAGATAATTATGTAAATACAAAATTCAAAAGCATTCCGGTTGGAGAGTTGAAAATCATGATTATTTATACCTATCAATTTGTATTAGACTCATTAAATATTCCTAAAATTCGGCCCGAATATACTTATATTGTTATTTCTCACCTAACTTTTACCTGATGTGCGACAACCACAGTTATCTTTAAAAACCAAATCAAAACTGATGTATGTAGTTAACGTCTAGGTACATACCTTCTTAAATCAAATCATGGTTTATCTGTTGTAGGTATATTGAATAATATACAAGATAGAGCAACGATAAAGCGACGTTTAGCGATACAAGAATGTACAAATTGACAAGTAAATCCAAAACATAAATACGTAATTTTGGTTATCAATATTAAGTTCGTTAATCTCTATGTAGCGAGGCGGTATACGGCTACCAACATTTTATTCAACCAATTCTGAAGTTGATAATAACCAGAGGGTAATTGCCATGGAATTCTTTAGATACAGTTAAGATAGGTAGATTTTATTACTATGATAAGGTAATTTTTAATTAAGCTATGAACTTGATATATAGGAATATTATGTAGATGCTTATTTACTTGTGCCTATGTGCTTGAAGTATTTTTATACGGAGCTTAATTTATATTCATTCGGGGAAAGACTTTAAGTAATTATAGAAAAGTGGGGATAGTTAAATCTCTATCCCTCTTTTTCTAAAATTAAGTGAGACAGCTAATGTGGGTTCACTTGTATTATCTCACTCTGTTTATAAGAATGTGACGGGTATAATATTACAGTATATAAATTATTGTAGGTTAAGAAAAAATATGGTTGGTATAAAGAGTCTGTATCGCCAACATGGATCACCTATGGGAGAATATTCATTTGGGCACATTTTCCCTTTGAAAAAAAAGTATTACAACTTTAGCTTACAAACATACCTTCTATAAAGATAGTAGTCTGAAGCACCCCGTATTATAGATGAACGAAACTTGGCCGCTTGTTAATGAGCATATGAGTTTGCTTGACCAAAGCCGGCAATGGCACTGAGCCAAGAAAACACTGAAGATGATGGCTCTATAGCTGAATATGAGAGGCACAACCAAAGAGAATTTGCTCAATTATATAATATCATCTAGCATCTAAGAACTAAATATTTATATGCAACACATGGAGTGAAAACAAAAAGAAATTGCATATGTTTTTGATATAAGAAAATGTATTTAAGCTTGAAGACTTCACAAATATTTTTTCAACAACGGTTTCCTTTTTGTGTGAGGTTTTATTGCATTTTCATGCAGCCGTAACGAGTAAACCGCTTTCTTATCGAAAAGTATAGAAATACGTAAAGGAGCCAATTTAAATTCAGCCAAAACGTATTCGTTGGAACTTGTTCGATCCGTCACGCTTCCCCACAATAAATCTCATCAGATACCCGCCCTAGTACAGCATAAATAAGGTGGATCTTGTTAAAAACTTGCGGGGGTAAAAAAACGAACATTTTTCCGCCATTTTTAAAACGAGACGCTCCCCTTAAGGAGGCTTCCGTGGTTTCATAAATATGCAGATATGCCTTCACCTGGGCTAAAGCCACAAAATTTAGCTGAACAATTTATCGTAATAGAAATATTGTAAATACGTATACATCGTGCGAGCTTAAATAGATTTGTGTTGTGGCGTGCTTTCGCATAAGCAGCGTTCGTATCTCGCTCATTTCGCTTTGTGTGCGTAGGCCCTTAGTGTAAACGATTCGTTATTATCTGATAATGACTTTGTCCCCGACCAACTAAAACACATTTTGAAAATGATTGTAATTACATCGATTAAAAAATATGTATATTTAATACATATATGTAATACCTACCTACAACAAGTTCACACTTTAAATAAAAAATTATATACCGTCTCAATTCCTTCAAAACGTATATCGTAGGTACTACAAAACTCAGTTGCTGTCTTTTTTAAAACAGCTCGTGACATTTCTATAAATCATTGGAACTGGTTTTTGACATTGAAACAAAATAAAAACGACACCGCGACTATCAAATAACACACAAAAGACAACGTAGCATCTGTAACTTACATTAAAAGAAAATACAGATTTTTCTATGATAGCAAAATTAAACCTTAACATTGAATAAGTAGATTCAATATAGATTACACTTGACGTGAAAAGAAGTCTGGAAAATGTGGTTGTGTTTGTAGACATTGATTGAGCTGAAGATATTTGTAACAGTCAATGCTATAACACTTTAGTCTTTATTGTTACCTGTATCTGCTCATAATTATACTCTAGGATTATTTTTACTCTCAGGTTCAATCTGGTCTGATGAATTAATCGTTTTCAGTCAATCTTGGTAATGTTTTGTTTAAGTTTGGCCCATAGATTAATAGGCATGAATTGCTGCCTATTATGTAAAATAACAAACATTATAAAAAACATGGCTTGGTACTGGAATTCTTCGCAGGTCCTGAACATTGGAAAAAAACATACTCAACAACCCATCATATAGGTCTTTTGTGATATAAGTATAATGGTTTGGCCATTTTGGAGCATTCAAAAAACTTCATCATCTTCAAATCATCAAATTCATCATTCATCATCTAAGTAACTTATTTAATGCCAATACTAATTATTATGTATCTATTTGACATGCTCCTAAGTAACCTCTTAGACAATAAATTAGTCAAGATCTTATCACTGCATTTGCGGTACGTAGATGATAAGATACGTACTCTGTGTGTACACAGATAGTCAATATATTAGAAGGAGAAACATTTATGCAATTATTTCATTAGTGATTAATTACTCAACAAGAACATAGGACATATTGAGGCGAGCATGTGCCGTTTCTATTAATACCTAGTTGATGCATATTATACATATATCTGTAATTTTGTTCTACGTCAGAAATAAGATACGCACATTCTGCTGATAAATTGACTTCATAAATATATGCCTATCAGTAAGCAGCAATTATATTGGTGTCAAATAATTGATGTCACTTTTGTTTAGAACCTTTAAACATAATGTTATTTAATTTATTATCAGTCACACTTCAGCAATTAATCCATTTACCTGAATGTAACGCCACTATGAAAACTTGTTAAGAAAATGCTAGCAAAACATTCAACATCAATTTGATATCTACTAATTCAATTGAAATTGTTTATTCAATTAAAAAAAAACCTTTTGAAAATGTTAAGACATTTTCTTTATCGCAAATAGTTTTCAAAATTAGTTTCAAGTGTTAATAAAACTGGTTTTATATGTGAGTACTGAAATGTATGTATGTGAGTGTGTGTGAGTGAGTTATTTTGATCCGTCACTAGCCATCAGTCAATCAGTGGTAACTATCGGTAGTGTACGCCCACCGAGGCCAACCTGGCCACATTTCACTCACCACTCCATACAAAAGCTACATTATCTCATACAAACATTACATAACTCGGCAAACGCAGGTGTTAAAAGCGTATTAGAGCCAACAAACAGGGCGCTAAGCTTCGGGATTCGGCAGACCATAGCTCGGTTAAAATGGGTGAAGATTAGCCGAGTGCGGGGTCCCAGATATTAATGCTACAGGCAAAATATCAAAGGTTGGAACATAATTATGCTATAATTGGACCTTTGATAACCCTAAAATTTACATAAACGTATATCAAATAAACGGGAATCATCATAAGGTAAAAACTCGAATGTTATACGAGTCTGTTGTGAATAAACAAATGTCACTAAAATTAATGTAATTAATCGTTGTTTGAATGAAATTAAAATATTTGTGTTTAATTTGCATACAATTTTGTTTGAAACAATGCACTTAACGAGCGATGTTTTCGTGACAAATATCGTGGCTACATAGGGTAATTATTATACCTAATTGTTCAGCATTACCCCTCACATAAATATATATACCTATAGTATATGTCCTGTCGTACAGGCGTGCCAAGTTTTTCTCAGAAACTAATCAATAATGTAAAGAGGTATTGAAAAGCGCGCAAGTGCGTTTACACACGCTACTCTTTTGTTAATTTTTTCGACTTAAAATGAATTATAGAACGCCTCCGCTGCATTTAATTAGACAGAATTGTTTATTGTTTCACTTTTGATACATAATTCATTTCTGGAACGTTCTTCATTTGAATTTTAAGAGGATTGTATTTGAAAAATGTTCGTTATTCGGCTCTTTATTTATCCTTGTAAGTTCTGAATATAAATATGTTAGGTATATGGTTGTCTCTGGATTTCGGCTGAGTCTCTCATATTATCTTGTTTATCCCCTGTTAATGTTACTTGCGAACTTTGACAATTTCGGTGACGTACCTACGTACCCCGGTCCGGTTTCGTTAATTCTGCGTACGCTGGGGCCCGGTTGAATTTGCATTTTGCACGCGTGATAAGTGGCCCGGATTACATGGGATTCCCACCAACAGCCTCTGTTTGTTCTGAAATAAAGGGCTGTTAAACTTTTTTCATGGTAATTTGGGTCACCTTCAGAAGAAACGATCGTTGTAAATTTGTTTAAGTAGGCTTAGTTGCGTCCATTCGTTTAAATTAGAATGAGTATCCTTCGAGCTAATTTGGATCACTTGTGCACCCGATTTTTCTCATTTTTACGAGGCTCATCAAGCATTCCTATAAAGGAACTTG
The DNA here is from genome assembly GCA_905163465.1 of Craniophora ligustri. Classification (NCBI taxonomy): domain Eukaryota; kingdom Metazoa; phylum Arthropoda; class Insecta; order Lepidoptera; family Noctuidae; genus Craniophora; species Craniophora ligustri. The sequence goes on along the minus strand of LR990965.1, from coordinate 5,737,280 downwards.
TGGAATGAAACTGCTAAGAAAGTTCGGGACCGTACCTAAGTGACGTCCAGTGCGGAAGTTAGTCGGAAGTGGATGGTATTTTTCCATCGCGTGATTAATGAAAGCCACCACATAGCAGTCCCGGCTGACTTCCAAAATTTCCACAGTAAATCTTTCCTTTCGTTTCGCTTCTTTTGCGCCCGAGGAAGACTTGGCACCGTATTTTATCTGTGTAATGCAAGCGTTGCACTGTAGATAGGTAAATAGTCGTTGTATATTATTATTTGTATTGCAAGCGACATTTCATTTTTATGGCTCTTTTATTATTCGCGCCGACCATAATCTGAAAAGGCGCTATATATTACCGAAAAGAGGTCTTGAATGCTTTAATAAAATGGCGCGCTACTGAACTGAAGGTTGAAGGCTTTTCAGATACGAAATAACTAATTGCAAACTAGCGTACATTCCTAACTAGTATTTTAATTTGCACGTTACATTACCCTCATTAAATTCACTAATAATTGAGTATAATGTAGAGCCAAAAGCCAATTAAAAGAGTAACTATATATAAAGGAATTAAAGTAAAAACGTCTCATGTAATTCAAACTTTTCTATGCAAGGCTATCTGTCAGTGTCCTATTTAGGATTCAGAGTGGTTCCACGCTCAACTTTCACAATATCGCAGTGCAAGTTTATCTGCATCTTTGTCTTCAGTGAGCCAAAGAAATACACTGTAACTTTAGAGAAATAAACTGCTTTTGTTTTTATTATTAGGTGTTTGAAATTCAGTGTTCATTTTGTCTTGCATTGTAGAGGTTAATTATACTTACTTCTTAAGTTTGTTCTGTTCAGTTTAGAATGTAGGTAAGTTGAAAGATTTTATGTGAAAAATTAAGTAATTATAATGATATAGTGATTAGTTATGATGACGATCGTAGATTGCTTATTTTGGTAAAGTAATATTTTATTATCAGCTATGCCGCATATTGCCCTAAATACTAATTAAACAGAAACAACGGTTCCTTTATTTTGATTGCAATAACATAGGTAACATACAGAAGAATCGCATTTAAACAAATATTTTTATTCATTGATACTTATTTTTTCATGATTAACTAAGTATTTTGAAGTGTTGTTTAATATTAATACTAAGTCCTATCTTCATAGGTATTATTAATCTTATACCTAGTAGACATTGAAACACCAAAGAAAAATACTTCTACATGGATATAAGTATAAATATTCTACTACAAGTTCGATTATTTCCCCAAATTAATAAGTAGTGTTATAACTTAAAACAAAATAGAAATATCTTAACAAGTTTCATATTTTTTCGAATATAAAGCCTAGGTACTGAATTTAGCGCATGCGCCGTCGGCGCATTGGAGATGACCCGACTCCCGTCCCGCCCGTCGGCGTCCTACTTTATAGCTTTTCTATGAATATAAACAAATAAAAACAATACTTTAGAACTACTAAAATATCTATCTACTTATCTTCCTATTCACTTGTTTAATTTCAATGAAATGTATGTTTCTTTCGCATGAGAATCACCACCAGAGATGGGAAGTTGATTTTGAAAAAAATTAACACCATTTACATAATTCTACATTCCATTAACTTTGCAAATTGATTCATTATTATTTTCAGTAGTTAATAAATTATATTTTATGCTGTTTGAAAACACATTCATTTGTTTATTTGTACAGCTTTTTTGTCAAAAGCTAACTCATTTAGGTAGAAGGTTATAAGTAACTACCATTCAAAGATACTAAGATTTAGATCATAAATTAGTTTGCAGGTATTAATATCGTATTTAGTTAGTTTTAACAATCGTTTTATTTGTTAGGATTGCCTCCAAAGTACATAAAGTTAGGTTAAGTACCTACACAATAGTATGATTCTGTCTCACTAGTTTCTAATTGGATAATACAAACTACAATCCAATAAATGTATTTAACTAATAATGCACTAAGTAATATTTACTTTAAAATTAATTTTGATATAAATAAATCAAAATAAATTGGAAAACAAACCATCTCACGAACTGAACTTAGCTTTAGGTATACGTCGTGGGCGTCCTTTTGACATTCCTACGTCGTTTTCACACAAAATTAACATTGAAACGTACAAACGGTATCCAACAAAACAATAACACGCAATAATTCACTGATTGTATTGAAATAAACTTATAAAAATCATTTAAAACCAAGAAAAACACACAAAAACATCAAGGAAAACACAGGGTTTGTTTTGCATTAGTACAGGCAGAGGGCATTGCGATCGGTGGATTCAATATGGCGATGGTTTGGCCGGCGCTCATTGGTCGGCGCGCGCATTGCTGTGAAGTTGGCTCGAGTGAGCGAGCGAGGTAGATTTATGTGATGTTTTGGCGCCGATGAAAGACGGAGAATGTGTCGGAACGAGAGTACATTTGTATGCCGGCGGCGTGTAAGACCGGTTTTGTCAGGGCGTTTACGGAGTGTGCGTATGTGCCGGCTATGTGCCGAGAGCAGGTAGAGACCACGCTACCTATTTATAATGATGAATTGTCCAGCTCTCGCCTACATGAATTAAAGTATACATTTTTAATACTGATTTTTTATTGTTTCAGGTAATGTTCTACGTTGAAGGCTGCCAGAAAATATTGACCTACTTCAATTAAGGAAATATAAACACGTGTGGTAATGAAAAATGCCAAATTTTAACCTACGACTTCATACTATACTCAGATATGATAAAAAATTCTTACTAGGACTACAAAAACAAGCTAACATTCTTTAAACTAACGGTTTTTCCTGGTCTCAAGACTAGTATTAATGTAAAAAAATCCTACTACTGTAGGTTTTTCCATGGCCTCTTTGAATTTATGCCCGAGTACTGGCACTCGGTCCCTACTATACCTATGGGATCTAAAGCATATCAGCAAAATGTGGCAGTACATTAATTAGCAGGAACTCTTCTGAATACTACACCTTACTAAGATCCATCTGATAGAGGCGTCATGGTATGTTATACAGAAACAATTTAAAAAAATGGAAACATAACCTACTAATAAAATTTAAGAGAAAAGTTTTGTTAAAAAAAACTTAAATTATTAAAAACATGGCCCAATCTAGTTTCGAGCTAAGCAATGAGGCTTGTGTTACGGATACTATATACTGGATGCTTTTTTAAAATTTTGTAATTACATACATAAGAAGTCTACCAACCCTCAGTAGGAGACCCGTGTCCCTCAGTGGGGCAATAATGGGTTGATAATGATGATGATGATGATACATAAGTATAAGAAACATATACATAGAAACATCAGGTACAAATGTCCAAACTCATCACATAAACATTTGCCTCTTCCGGGGTTAACCTTGCCACGGATCAACAAACCGTTATCGGTATATAACGCTATATTCAAATGTATAAACTTTTATACCACTGTGTCAAGATGTATATTATTGGAATGCGTACACTATACATGCTCATAATTATAACATGAGAAATGTTATCCAGAATATGCAATTATAATATTAGAACATGCGAAAATCGAATCTTCGGAAATCTAAATACCTATACTGGAATATAAAATTCACTAAAATACTTTTAAGATTCTAAATGTGATAAATGATAATAAAGTCGGCCCCTATTTTTTTTTAAGTTCACTACAGCGCCGTCAAGTTCAAGCGAACTATAAGGGAATGACGCATTGATACCTAAATTCAGGATTTTTTTTCTATCTTAGTGACTAAAGTCATACCAAGATAAGTAAATAAATAAGTATACCTTTACAAACTCACTTCTTGCACAAGGGCTTCCCCATTGCAAGAAGATGTTAGCCTAAAGCTGACCTTCACCGTCTGAGTAAGTGATAATTAAAACGCTGATTTCGTAACATAAATAAATTAACATTAGGTTTAATAACTAAGTAACAAAATAACAACACTTCACAATAGAACTCTATCAGCCACACCCAGTATAGTCGAGCGGAAGCTAGGATATGTGAAGCAATGACAAAAGTAAATATGGCCCAGGCCCAATGGCCTAAGATAAATTTATTTCGTCGTGTAACTAGCAATAAATATGCTAATTCAACACTATAACGTCCGTATGTCGCCTACCAGCTCCGCCATTGAAAGAGTGAAAAAGATATCACAAAATTGCACTGCGCATTGCTCTTTTCAGTCATACAGCCTTCGAGTGGCATCACGCAAAAGTTTACTCTGTTTCTTTCTCTCGTAGGTCGTATTTTTTTCTTTCCGATTTATTGAGATACGCCGTTCTGTTGTCGGTTTGTAGTTTTATCGACCTACGGCAACTACTAACCCAATAAATTTTGGTGTTTCGCTCAGTGAATCCGTTCGTTGAACGAATGCATCGTCCCAGATACGAACGTGCGGGATTTGACGGAGTCAATTTATTGGTATGCTGTACAAGTTAGTGGCCGAAATTTTTTATGATTTTAATCGATATGCTACTTTGCATTCATGTTTTTCGATATCCTCTTAATTAGACATTCTCAGCTATCTGTTTATTTTAAATGTTGGTTGGTACCTACTTCCCTACATGTATTTTATCGGAGTTGCTTTTAGCATTGCAAAACAGTCTGACTCAACAAGCCCAGGAACCCACAGTGAATCTTCTTAATTAAGAAATACAATTAATATATAAATCAAGAGCACAACTTAATCTGCAAAATGAAAACAATCAAAACCAATATTTAATTGATGGGCAAACCTTAATTAACTTGTAGTTCGGCGGGTCCGAAGCCCCTTGGATAAAAGAAGCCATCTGCATTTCGGTATTCAAATTATTCTCCAAACGTGTTTTCCGTTCTAACCAAGCAGCCATTAACGGAATCGTTGCATCACGCTCACTCCTGCGCATCCAAAACTGGCGCGAACAGTTCAACCCTTTGGTTCGGGAATCTCAGCTTCAAAACAACAATATAACGTACCTACTCATATGGACCCGAATAAAACGGAACAAAAAATCACATCACAAAAGTTTGCCTAAACTAACCTCGTTAAGAGATTTCTGGATAAAAGAATACCGTTTTTCAGTATCATCACGATTGTGCCGTGGATCGGATAGCTCGATCGAAGACGCGACAAATACTGACTGTAAAATTATTTTGTATAGTGAATCTTGTTCCTCTTTCTAATTGTAAAGTAAAAAATGCAAGGAGAAAGTTGGTTTTGTTGCATTGTGAAAACAAAAAATGGCGTTTTTTGCGTTATTGTTGCAGCGAAAGTCGCCATTGTTGAGGTAAAAAAGCTTTTGTACCTGCTAAAGAACGGAGCTATCAACGGCTTAAAGTTTTTGTAGTATTCGAACAACTTTGTCGTAGAACGTGCGTGTTTTTAGTTTGTTTAAAAACGTGACAGAAAACTGTGATGGAGGGAAAATATGAAGTTCTAAACAGCGACCATATCAGGTACACGTTCAAACATATTCCACATAACCGATGTTCTCCCAGATTAAACAACAGGTTACTTCATACAAACATGATGAAAATTTTCCTCGGGAAAAATTAATTGAGGCCATGTTTGAAAATTTAATCTCATGGTCATGTTGTGTACAGTTCGTCAGTGCCAATTAATGTTTGCTTTTTTGACACATTTTGTGTTAGGCAATTTCGCGTTACGCAATCATATGGACGCCTTATACTGGTTTTATACATAAGGGTCAATTATGTATTGGGTTCCATGTCGTAATTTACATGCCAACATTTTAGTATCCTCATACATATTTCTAGGGTAATTTGTAAATGTCTACTGTGCTACTAGATCCTATAACATAAGCGCTAGTAATTAACTCTGGCACCTTGAATTCAAAAAATGTGCAGTACTACCTATTATAGTTAATTATCTTTTGTTTTCTTCATTTAAATTACTTTGATATTTTAAATTCAGAAATAGTTGCTAGACTAACTATTGCCAAACAAAATGAAAAAGATTCATCAAGCGAACCCTTTAAGGAATGCCATCTCTCCCTACCAAAAGCAACGGTTGGAATTTAAATTCAAACCGACTCGCCTCGACTATAGGTCGATAGAATGGGACAATGCGTCTCCAGTGGTCTCTAAGAACAACAGGGAACATGTTGAATGTGTACGCACATGCAGACACAAAGGAGGAGACGCTTAATTAAACTAGCGAAGCGGGGCAAGCGAAACGTAAGCATTTAATTTATATCCCTGCAGTAAACTCCGCGGCCTCTCCCTGAATGGGCCGAGCTTAGAAGCGGAGCGGGGAATTGCCATCCTGCGTGTACACACACGCGATATCAAGCTTACATGGTATATGTATTTGGCAATATGTATACATAGCTTAAGCGCATACTACGTATTTGCACTTTGTGATAGTGCAGCTGTTAGCTGAATCGCATTTTGACAACTTTGCCGCAAAATTTCACATTTCGATTTCAATTCGATTGTATAATAAGAGTAGGTACTGAAAGATGTTCAGTACCTACTCTCATTTGAAAGTTATTTATAAACTTCTATTTAATAAAGCTTCTTAAACGTTCACTACTAAATACGAAAGACATTTATTAAAAAAATGAAAACTTTCTTAGGTATTTTCAATACCCAATCAGTTCAGCGGTTGTGTCTTCTTTTTAGTTCGAATATCGTTTGGGCCATTTGTAAATATCTGAAGAGTAAATAAAGACTGTTAAATCGCATACAAAAAGTGGGAATTGACCCCGCTGTGCGCATATTCGCTCCTCGCTTTTGACAGAGACCATTCCATATTCGCTGTACAGTCGTGGAAAAACTCGGCTTAGTTGAACACTGGATTAGAATGAACTATTTTAATTACGAGTTACGCTTACTATTGACTCGCTAACACAATTATATGTGTAGCTACTTAATTGATTGCATAAAGGAATCCGCGGCTTCCTCTCTGCTTCATTTATTCTGCTGAATTATTCATTATCTTCGAATGGTAAAGAGTCAGTGAAACTAAAATTTATCGATTGACTTAATTTGATAAATAGTATAATGTGGTACATTAATGGTGATAAATAAATAAAAACGAAATATTACTTTGATTAATATAATACTTATCATACATAATTATCATTTACATCTATAGTTCTATACCTATCAATAATACTATACCTAGACAATTGTTTTAATTGCAATATTTTAAAAACTTATGTATGCCAGCTCCAATTAACTTTATGTAAGTGCGCTCGACCACACAGCATCTCAAACTAACGTTCGAAATATTGTTTGTTATTCCCCGATGTGTATACACTGCGACCACTACAAGTACTGCAAGTTTACCATCTTGATTTCCCAGCAGCCGAATTTGAAAGCGAATAAACGTTGAGACGGCAAACATTAATATTATTGCTTTGAGCGCACTCAGAAGGATCAATGTAGACACTAGACAGGCATATGTATGTAGAATTGAAGGGTCATAACTTGGACAGAAAATTGGAGGTTGAATAAATAAATAAATAAAAAAATAAATATTCCTGGACATTATGACACACAGCGCCATCTAGTCCCAAGCTAAGCAACGAGGCTTGTGTTACGGATACTAGTTGGTTGATATAATACATATAATAATATATATATATATATATATATGAATGTTCAGTAAATGGAATAGCTAATAATTTAACAAAAGATATCCACTTAATATTCCATGAGTCCATGACTGTAATCAACACTTCGAGAACTTTAATAACCTGGCTATTATAAGTACTTATTTGGTTGGCTTTGCCAACAGTGACCATCCTCTAAATTCCCGTAGATCTTTCCACCTATTCTACCCCTCCTTAATTAAGTCCATACTGGGTAGCGACAACAATGGCCGGCAACCGATGCGCGCCAAGATATTCAAATACGTCTAAGGCTACTATTATATTGCCAACATTTATCGAGATACTATTTCTGTTATATACTAGATAATAGCAGAATAACATTGTTTTAAACAATGATTAATTTTGAAATTTATCGTTTTATTTTTATTACTTGAATAAAAATACTTGGACGTATTTTATTGCTGCTTTAAATCGTTGGTTTACGTTTATAATAATAGGGAAATGACATATACACATGTCGAGCTTTTCATGAAAATATATAATAGCATGTGAACATAATAAATTTATGAGATTATATCTTCGTTAATATTAGATGTGCTTGCGAAAGAAATTAATGTTTCCGCAATCAAGATTTCAGAATCCTTAATACAATTTCTTTTTACATTATATTGCCTATAAATCTCGAAAGTTCCATTAGCATTTTGTAACAGTCTTTAAAACAAGATGTATGGAATAAATTCCAAAGCCCGGACAGTTTTTCCGTCGTCACCCCGTTCAAGTTGGGTCCCAATTGGGACATCGATCCCCTACTTTAGCGCCTGTCTGGCGCTACACGCAACTATATTTCTACTATGTGCTGATCCAAAGTCAAGATTTAAACAAAATATGTTATTTATTTATAAAATACAAGACATGTCTTATGTCACGTTTTCAATATTATCCCGTACACGTAGGTATATAATGTATGTGGCTGTAAAATCGTTACAGCAGAATCAAAAAGAGCCAGTTCTGATAGGAAACGATCCGGTATGCGTTACTATGGGAGCAATGTAACAGCAAAATTAGAACCCCTTGCCGACTCGTGTTCCAGAACTAACTGTACATACACAACGTGACTAGATAAAGTCGTTTTGTAAGCGATACCATCTGTTATGTGCCTTACTACACTGACGTAACAAAATATAACGGTAGACGCCTTACATGCATGTTTTGATATTTGGGACCTAAGTTGCACCCCTGTGGCACACACATATTATTTAACGTAACTAAATATTTGAATTCACATATTTTTGTGAGAAGTATCGGTCGGAATTCATTTATTAATTAATAGGTATCCCTTTTAAGGTAAAAATTATCTAATACCTACATAAATGTATATAAGCATTATAAAATAAATTCTCCTATGCATAATAAAATAAGTCAATTAATGCATACCTTAAAACTTAGAATGTAGAATAAATATTACTCAGCTTGATGAATGAAATGAAGATTGTATTAAAAACTAGTAAATATATTATTATAAAGGTTATAATATGTATTAATATAAAACATATGACTATATAAAGAGGGCAGATGCACTTGCAAAATAAAAAAGGAAGGTAAAACGCGACATGGCTCTTGATTAATACTTTAAAGGAAACTTGTGCAGGGACCCAACTAGGCAGTCAGTAGTCTGCCAGTACCTGCTTTTTACATACTATAAAGCTTAATGTAAGCGTTCACCTGGATTTAATTCGACGTATAAAATTATTGCGAGTTTTTAATGAAATTGATAACAATGTGACACGCAAGTTGCATTTCAATTTCTGGTTTTTACTGTTTGGTATTACTTTAAATAGAGGGGGTGATTAAAGTTAAATGTAAAAGACAAGAAAGATGGCGTTGAGAAATGATACCTAACTAAACATTCCTGAGTCCACCAGGTGACGATCTGATCGCGCAAAGAAACACTCCAGTTTTACATATGGCCGAGGTAAAAGTAAGATACTCTCAGGAGTTGCCGCATAAATTGGCCCGTTCGTGATGCAGTGCCTCGTTGAATATGTATAGGTGCGCTCCCTTCCGTACTTCTCATTTTACTAATAGATTTCTCTTTGATTAAATTTGTATACGTTTTATTCATACGGTGGAGGCCACTATTGTTAGCTAGCTAACCGCTTAAATCACCGGTTACCGGATCGAATATAATGTACCTCCTGTTTATTTTTTACTATAAAATCGGCTAGCATAAAATATGCGAATATTAATTCAAAAATATTCAGATCATTTCGTGAACTTACCGTCTCATGAATTCGATTCTTATTATTGCGTGTGTACATTCATTGTTAGGGTAAAAATGGTTTAATTGAAACAGTATGGAAAGGTCGTAAAATTTAGGCAATATTTTTTGAAATGCATACATTAACGGAAGGACTTTGTAACCATAATAGGCGCCGTACACGACTGCACGCTCTCTATGAGTGTATCACGACCATGGCCGAAACTAAAGCAAGTTTAAAATCTATATACACATATAATTATTTACATTTGAATGTTACATATACTTCGAGAACTCTACAGGTAGTTTAATATTACATGTCAAAATACGTATGGTTGTCGATAAATAAGACGATATGGAACGTCTCATTTAAATTATCCTTGTCTCGTAATATATACGACCGGTAACCCTTTGGCATTTGGCGTCGAACGGCTGGACGTACACCGAGGAATCAGATATTTATAATGGCTTTATTAAGACGAGCCATCGACTGAGCTCACGCCCGCTTATTATTATAATTTAGACGATTGCCTAAAGCTTCGTTGGACAAATGAAGTCATCACTATAAAGTGTTTTGCATGCGGTAGTTTTTGTTTCATTCACATGACCACAAAGTTAAATAAATAAATAAATAAATATTTCTGGACATTATGACACAGCGCCATCTAGTTCCGAGCTAAGCAACGAGGCTTGTGTTACGGATACTAGTTGGTTGATATACTACATATATGCTTTTTTTTTTTTTTTTTGTAAATACATACATATTATACATAGAAACATCCATGACTCGGATACAAATGTTCATGCTCATCACACAAACATTTGTCCCTACCGGGATTCGAACCCGGGACCCATAGCACAGAAGGCAGTGTTAACTACCGCTGGACTAATTGGGTCGTCAAAAAAGTTATGTTAGACATTTCTTTTATTGAAATAAACATAAATTCTTGTACTATAAAGAAAGTTAATCTTTGCTCGGGTAAATAATTACTTTTTTAACAAACTGTTTTGAAGTTAAGTCGATGTGATAAAAGGCAGTCAACAAATCATAGCCCGGTTTATTATGCAAAAATGCAAGCGAAGATTCCGTGACGCGAAGCCATGGCGGTAGGCCGTTTATGTTTATAATGTGTTCATACTTTTTGCTGGCCCCAGGTACACGTGAACATGGCTCTTCAGACTGTATTATGAGGGAGAAATTAAAATACATGTGAACAGACTCTTGTGGCACGACACCGTAAAGTATATTGCCATTATAAGTTTTAAAAAATCTAACGATATTGACAAGTATTTATATAAGTTAACGGGCCGTAAGTAGTCTCCGTCGCCGTGTCGATTACGCTACTAAACTTCTGTAAAAGCTACTAATCTCACAAATTGCTATATTTATGGAAACCTTACTTCATTGGAGACATTAAAAGTTTTCCAAGCCATAACGACGGCAACTCTTACCTCTCATTGTTCATTCCGGGTGCGTATATTGTTGGAGTTGAAATTTGTAGGCACCACTGAAAAAGTGTCAATTCATCATCGTAAAGCCCTGGGCTCGAGACCGAAGTCCCCAACATAAATCTCACTTCCATACTTTCGCGTGGGGAAAACGACTGCTTTATGAGATCCTTAAGGCTGTATGGATTTGGGAAAATATTTCCTCTGCGTGCTTGCCCCCGACAAATGAAGGAGCATTGGGCGCATTAGAATGTGTGAAAGGGCCTATAGGCGTTTTTATTGTTATGCGAAGCAATTCGTTTAAAAGCTAGTGCGTTACGGTAGTACATACGAAGTGCCTATTTGCTAATATTTATTAAGCTTAAGCACCTCTTTGGGTTTCAGGATCGAGAAAAAAGTGAATGAATGTTTATGTGCCTATTACTCATGAGCCGCAACGGGTTTTCGGTACTAACTACGTATATATCTACTGAAATTAACTTGGTATAAATGGCAAACGAGTCATTAAGTAACTATTTCTGTCGGTCGTGTATCACTACTGTTTGGAAATCCTCACTAATCTTGATTTACGTCGGTCGGTCATGTTTATTTAAATGTTTTCGCTTGGGGCAGAGCTAAATACATTTTTTTATTTTAAAGTATCTCATATTTAGCAATTATTGCGTAATTGAAACGAGCGTAGGTATTCATTTAAATTCATACCTAAGTACATAAATCAGTAGGTTGCGTGCGTGAGTGCAGCGCCCGCGCACACAGGGCGCGCCTCATTAGAACATGCGCCCGCCCCTGCGCCCCTGTCTCCTCGCCCGCGCCCGCACACCCGTTTATCCAGGCCCGACGACATTTCCATTGCTTGTGCGGAAAATAGACGTTTTAGGAGAGCGGCTACAAACAGCAGATTCTTCTTAGATAAGTTTATTGTGTGCTAATACACTGCCACTACCTACTTTAGGACGGTTCATACGATATGCACCGTGGTTTATATTACTTGTACTTAAATAGGGGGCAAAGGTAAAATGGAATACAATGTATAGTTATAGTGTGTGAAATCGCAGAGAGTACAATCGTAGTCCGTATAAGGTGCACCAGATAAATTGGAAGACTCGTGGGCGATGTGATTTGAATTGAATTAATTATGAGAAGCGCATGACTCGCTCACGAACTCCTGCAGGAAATGTAAACGACCGGGAAAAATTACGAGATTATAGGATATTTTCACCGCTACTACGTAGAAGCCGCGCCTTATCTGGATACGGAGTTCAATAAACCAGGGGACGCAACCGCCTCGCGACTGAATTGACGACAATTTATGCGACAAAATAACGCATACAGGTGTCGCCAGGCCCGGCGCCCCTTCCAATAGTCACTGATATGGGAACTAAATAGGCAAGGGGCTCCTTAAGCCCGCGTACCCAAGCGTTAGACACGACCGATGCCGCGATAGCGCGCGCTACACATCCCCAATTACGATTTATACAGTCTGTAAAAGGTAACCAGTAATGACGGGTACCCCGCGAATGCCTTTTTCTCGCACAATCGAAATCCAATTATTTTCGAAAGTAACTAAGATACCGGTCGCGACAGAAGCGCAGAGGCGGCCCGTAAATCAGCACTGGATGTTTGCAGCGCGCTCAGAATATGAATTATTCTCGGTGATTGTTCTTGCGACCACGTCATGGTTCATACATGAAGCGCGAACTAGTTTTTTCGAGGTACCTCCCTTCCTCGGCTCGTAAATAAAAGCGTATTCGTGAAAAGTTGAATTTCTGCCCTGTCGTTACAGTTTTTTATGTCTCCAAATTCGTCAGCGCTTCTGAGAGACTTATCAACTCACAATTTTCTCTGCTTTATAATTATTAACATTATCGACTGTTAAATTTCGGTGGTCGAAATTGGTCTTTGGGAAAGTAACTTCACGTAGTGCCTGCGGTTCCCTTTAACAGATAACCCAAATTTGTTTGGGCAAATTTTTCGAAACTCTTTTTTATCAATCGGTGGACTGGTTGGTAATTGGCTGAGCGGGCTGCGAGGCGGCCAGCCATAATTGACGGTGCTATCATTCTGAACTTTTCGTTCGGACATTCGGGGAAACTCTTAATTGGTCCACCTTTTGTGACGTTCAATAATGCCGCCTCGATAATAACACCGTCAATTATTAGCAGATCGTTGTTTTTAATTAGCTGTTTGATGACTGTGACTAACTGTCATACGTAGGTTACTCGGTTCCGATTTTCGTTCACCAATGCTTTATTAGTTCATAAACGCATACCCATTGCATTCGATGGGCCCCGCTTTGAATTCCTACAGCTCAATAAATATTGTCGTCCATCGAAACTACATTAATAGCTTTTTGTTTAATATTGAATTCGATTCTTTTATTAACGATCCAACCTTGGCTTATATTTAATTTACACTCCTTGGTATTTACATTTGGAAACATAAATACTGTATATTGAAATTAACTAAGGGCTTTATACAGCTCGGTCGCTTCGGAACTTCGGATAGCATTTTTTGTGTTTACAATGCGAATAGCCATTAATAAGGCATTGTCAGCGAAGAGGAGCATCTCGAGTCTATAAAAGAAATAAGTTTCTTATTGGTTCACAATTAAAGCGTCCTGAAGGTGACCGTGCCATCTTTAAAGCGGATAAAAAGCTTGCATTCGTCGAATACTAAACGAGAGAAGCTCTGCTGAAATTCTTCACGTAAAAAGTACCCAAACGATACTTATCAAGTGTTTGAAATGACACAACCGGATTCCGGCCCTTCGACATGTAGTTTTTTCCATACTGGTATAAAACTGACGAATTTCTCAATAAAAGAGAGATGACCGGCGTGTCGTCACGTACAGGGGGCTCAGTGGGTATTTAGAGCGGTGCAGCAAAAACTATTCAAGGGCCATTATTATGGCATTTTTGTCGTCTGACGGGGCTGGAGTGGTCGCGGCCATTACTGTGTGCGGTGGGGGCGGTGCGTCCCCCGCGCCCCGCGCCCGCCCCCCGCCCGCGCCTTGCCGCAGCGCACACTGCGCCATCCATCTTCGATATGCACATAAAGCGAACCGGGCCCGTAACGGCAGACCCACATTCCCGCTGCTCTTAAATTTATTTATCTCTTTATTAATTCTCCACTTGAATTTTAATGTTTTGCACGAAATTTAGTTGAGTAAAACATGAATTAGTCGCAGATCGATCGATTGATCTTTAATCAGATTAGTTAAGTAACGAAGATCTTAATTTGAAATCTTTGTTGTGTTTTAATAAAGTAGCTACAAAAGAAGCACTAAAGTCTATTATATTTATACTTTATAATTATCTTAATTAAAAACGTTTATAATAAATGAAACAATACGTCTTGGAATTATAAAAAAATATTAACTACTTAATTCTTGGTTCATTGAAAGTCAGTCGTCGTACTTTTGTTATAGGGAACTCAATTAAAATCACCTGTTGGTCGACTTAACAATGGGATAGATAGCCATGAGCCTCATAAACCGTGGACGAGGGCTTGCTAGGAATGATCGTTTTAATGACGTGCCAGCAAGTAGGACAATATAAATATTTTAAATAAATGACACAAATGTTCTTGTTTCCATTACTTCGTTAATCTTTAACCAAAGACTTTAAGAAAAGCATTACAATGGTTTTTATCACTAGTCATAAATGTCAACTTCTACATTAAAACCTGTACCTACCCAAAAGTATGTTCAGCAACATGAATGTCGTATATAAGACTCGTTCTATGTACCGAGTAAATATATTTTTAAAAAATTAGCGCTGTTCTAAGCCTACGTTCTCTAATGTTCTTGTCATTGATGTTCTTGGTTTAAATAATCCTGAAAAATATTTTTGAGTGCAAACTTCACAGATTTTTCTGTTTCTCTTTTTTTGGAGTTGCCAATATTTTAATTTAGGTCTACCTGCTCGTACTTATACTTAGCTCGAAAGAACTGGTCGTGAGGTCATGCAATGCATGCAAATGCACGACCAGTTACTCCATCCATTACATAGCGGGCTTATGGTTTCCCGTGAAGCCTCAGTTGAATTGACCCCCACAATTTACAGGAACCAGCTTTTCACAATATGATGCTATCGGTACAAGTACAAGAAGACCCTGTTGCTAATTCTATCAGATAAAAAGATTTTATCTAAACATTTCCAATAAAAACATTCAATAACAGTGAGCTGACCATATAAAACGGTTGGTAGCCCCTGGGAGCGCAGTGGTGACTCTGACTGGCGTATTTACGAGCCTCGAGCGTCCTGGGATGGACTTAGATAGATTGCCCACTTCTTGGGGCTCGCCTCTAAATGTATTAACCAATTACAACACTCGTTTTAGGCAAACCTTCCAGAAATTACTAACAAATTGTTACAGGCTTGTGATAATCTAAATCTAAAGTATTTGTTCTAAGGCGTGTTCAAAATTCAAATTTGTCGAATAACTGAAACAGTCATGTCTTAAGGTGTGTTGTACTCATAGATAAAATTGAAATTGTTGGCTAATTAATTAACATAAATAATTTTAGTCAGTATTAATTTTATTAATGAAAATAGATTACTGTATCGATGAAAATCACTATCTAAAGATCTGTGCAATAAATCGCTGTAGTAGTTGGAGCGCAATCATGAATATCTAATACCAGTAGGTGTTTAGATAGGTGTCCAGTTAGTCTAATTTGCAATAGCGCCTTTGTGTTAATTGATCCCGGGGCGGCATTGGTTACCGTAATTGTCTATAAATTGTTCCGCGCATTAATCTGCGCATCAAATTGCTTCTTGTATTAACGACATATTCAGTCTTAGATTACATGAATTTGAACAAATTTATCTTCTAAAGACCATAAAATGCTCCGCTGTTTGTGGTTTGAAGGTAGTTTAATATGTTTAGCCGCACCTTTTTTAATCCAATACATAATCTCGCGAACATACATCCATACACGCTTGAGAACGTGAGGAACGCACTAATTAACGTTCAACGTGAAACTCCGTCGTATACTTCCACCGGTACATGATGATCCGCAGCCCTTCACATATTTCCCCCGCTTTTGTTCCTATCTTCAACTCCGAGAAGGATGAAGAGGGTCTTTTTAAACTGGGTAGTTTGTAATTGCGTGTCTTACGTTCCCTACGCGTAACATGGCCTTTTATTAGGTGGAAATTCTGTATACGGCACTACACGAGCATCGGGTAGCGACTTATAAGCTCCATGTGTTTATAACACATCACATGCAAATGTACATACAAATCTGAAAAACATACATTTATATGTTCAAAAATGGCTATAAAATTATCATCGATGAATAAAAATCTCATTCTTTCGAACGGTTATGTTTAAAATTGTGAATCTATTCGATTTTTTATTCGATGCGATTCGATTCAATTGATTTCTTAATCTGAATCGTCGATTCATGGAGCGTGTTTAGTTCAATGAGGCTTGATACAGTTGATGTGTTATTGTCGTGTTTGAAGACAGCCGTAAACGTCTACATTAGTTGAATATTATTGTTTATGGTCTATTAACACATATTTACTTGTACATTAGTCACACTTGATTTCTTTATATATTGTTAAATGTTATTTATTTTTACCAATTCAATAAACCTGTAATATTTATTTTAGTTTAGATACATATACGTAAGTATGTACAATATATTAGTCATATTCTGCTGTTTCATTGATACAAACTTGGCGCTGGTACTAAAAGAATTGAAGGTAAAAATGGTAAAACACATTTTCCAAGGAACAATTCTTTCCATTGCGACCAATGCAATGCAAATGCTTTCGACTTGACGCTTTTTCTTCATCCGCACAGGTCCATACATATCTAGATTTGCACAAACGTGCATATAGCATTATTCGCTAACAAGCGACTGTAACCGCGCCCCGGCACGACACTGAACCCGCACTTATAACTACTTAAAAGTATAAATTTAAGTACATGCGGTGCACAGTATTTATAACAGTTTATTCAATTTATTGTTTGTCTTATTTTGATATTAGTTAATAGGGAAGTTATAATTAGCTATAAAAGTTTCTTAAAAATTGGAATTCAGGACTTCATAATTTTTTTAGGTTTCGTCATGCGACTGATTCTTGCCAAAATTTGGTAGAGAAACATTTATATACTAAAAGAGAAACATTGATGATTTAATATAACATATGAACACAAATTCGTACTTTGCCACTGGGTTTGGACTCTGAGCAGTCAACTCCGAAGCAGTTTCTCAAACAGCAAACTTTCTTTCAACCAAAAACAGTTTTATACTGAACAATAGACAAACAATATCGAATTTTAGAAAGCTGACCGTTGTGCAACTTTCTCCCTTTATCTACAGCACAAAGGTAACTGTAAAGTTTAAATGCATTGTGGATATTTTTTACTGTATCCCGTAATAATGTATCGGTTGTACTTTTATGATAGTCCTGACTTTCTAAAGTTTCTTTTTTAAGTTTGTTTTGGGTCCCTAAGTTGGTGCGACTAAATAGTTTAACAATGTCATTGAGTCTCGCTCTAAACTTTGTTAATTTGTTAGTAATTGTTTGGAGTAGCGAGTAATTAACTGGGTTCGTTTCATTCATCATTGACAAACGAAGGCTTTAGGGGTTTCTTAATATGTACCTAATTTGAAATGTGGATTGCAAAAATTATTATATTTCACCATAACGTTTTGGTATAACGTGCTTATTATCTAAAGCTTAAATTTAAATTTAAATACTAGTAACCATGTTTTACAAAGTTCCTAATTCAAGCTTTTCTCAGGTAATTCCAATCAATTTCACGTTCATCATCCATCCGATCCAATTTGCCTACAATCTGGCTAACAATGTATGCGCTCAAAATTGTAATTACGTGACTAAGAATATTTTATAGTGGTCCGGAATAATCATCGTATATCTAGGCAGATAGACATCTAGATACATAGTTAGGTATTAAATTGTCGTGGTGCGACGTTTACGAGCATATTGGCGGTGCAGGGTGCAACATGCTAACGCTATCATTTACCCCCGTCCGTGGCTAATTCACTGTGACAAATTAACAGCGGCTAAATTCTGGACCTACTGGTACTCGTGCTGTCTATGCGAGTTCGCCGTAAGGACATTGTAAATTGATATCACATTTAATTGCCTGTGTCGTAGCCTGAACGAATTTGACGAAAGCTTTATCAATAACTTTAATTGGTTTGGTTGGTTGAATGTTTATTGCCTCTATTTCGTCTACAAACAAATACGAAAGGCTGGTGTGAGTTTTCAGTAGAAGGGCTTTTAGATTTTTCAGTACCCTTTAATCCCATAGTATTCATGATGTCTTATAAATCTCAATAATTTTCGATACATCAAAAAGCTTGCTCACAAGTCTTCAATTTTATGTGAGTCTCTTACTTATACTGTGTCATCGTATGTCAGTGGACTTCGCGTGGCGAGCGCATTGTTGGTGTCCTAAGAACTAAGTGAACTATACAGATCTAGCCAGACGGGGATAGATACAACGACACTGGCAGACGTACTCCCAAGTCCGTAGTCTAAACCGGATATATAAACTGGAACTTGAAGGTTTTAGACTGGGGTTGAGAGATGGGAGACAGTTACTCATGTTTAGTTAATCGTGACTCATTACTGCATTGACTTTTATTTATATTTCAACTTGGAATATTTGTTGAAGGATTTTTAGTACTGGAAGAAAATTTGATTGGCGTTTTTGCTGAAAAGTTAAATGATATTGGCAGGATAAAAACAAGAGAATGAGTAAAATACCAATAATAGACTATTCGATTATTCTAGGATATCACTGTTAATTGTTTTTTTTTCGCTAAATTGAGGAATAACAAACTATAATTATTATTAACAAAAAATAGAAACACTCAAACCATTCTAGTGGTAACCATCAGCACATGGATTAAAATGATGGGATCTCTTAAGAGATCAACTGCAGACTCTCCCCGTGGAATGCCCGAAAACACATTCCTGGAGTGTTAAGTGAAGCCAAAATCTTTAGCACCCTGAGCTAAGTAGTAAAGCCGTGAAATGATATCGGAGTAAAATTTAACATAAAAAGTTCCCGTGATTCTGTTTAATATTATCGCCATTTTTTACATATGTAGATACTTTACATGAATCTCACATATGGAACAAAAGGAAAACAAACTGAATTTAATATTCAATATTCGCAATACAAAACTTGTCCGTATGGAGATATCGCCATACATATAAATACTAAAGTTAGCAAGGTTAATAACAAGCGGGCTAGATGTATGGCTCGGTTGAAACTAATATTTCATATCAGCATTGTTTACAGGCCGCCCGTTGGCCGCAGGGACTGGAGATAAACCCAATAAATTCTATACTGTATTAGTATTTAAAATTAACAGGGAAGCTATTTTATTTTGGCGTTTAATTATGAATGTAATTACAAGTGTAAGTGGGTACTATTTTCTGTTGAAAAGGATTTGTGGACGAGAAGTGGGTAGTTGTTCTATTCATTTGTATTAATCATATTTTTTATTAATACCTTTATATCATTATCATCTTCAGTCTACTGACTGCAACACTCTCAATAGACAACACAGAGCCTGATCTGTAGACATCTTAAGAACTCTAAATGTATTATATACTGCACAATATTTAATTTAAAAAAAAACACATTCACACAATTATGTGTATTAAGAGTACCTATTCTTCGCTATACAAATATTTTAAAAAATGTGATAAGCTACATCAAAAATTCTGAAAAGATAGATGAATGAAGCGAACAGTAGGTAGGACGTCCCTATTGTGAGGTTATTTTAACTGTCCTGCATGGTAAAACACGGTAGTAAGCCATAAAAATGCTCAGAAGAACGTTTTAAACCGCAGTCGTATTATTTGTTAAATTAGGGCAAATTGCCAAATCAACTTAGATTGTGATGGAAATTTATGGAGAAAACTTTAAGGAATGTGTTTCAAAATTGTTGATGGAGAAATATTACTATAAGAAGAGCCGAATAGATGGTAAACTCAAATCAAATATGAGTAAAATATCTTTATTTAATATTAATCTTTTCAGATCTTCTGAACTTGCCAAAATAAGAATGATAAAATATAAGCTTTATTGAATTTGTCATTTAATTGTGTAATTAGAGATTAGAATTTTCTTTATAATTCTATGAAATCTGTAGCTGTAATCTAAATATATTCCCTAAACTTCTGAAAAATAAAGATTTTGATAGCCAGTTTTCATTTATAGTTGTCGGAATGTCGCTGAGTAAATGTACCCCAATTTAAAAATGAATAAATAAGACTATTTAAACAGTTATTAAATTATAATATTCGGTATAATCCAACTTCGGTATAAAAACTCACGAATCCAATAAATTGGAATCCTAGTGACCCTACCGCGACAGCACACACCCAATTCGTTGGTCGACGTTGGCGGGCGGACTATCGCTTCAATCTCTTGTCCAATAAACCTCTTACGTACAGACAGACAGACAGTGCTTAACAAACGTAACTGATCTGCAGAGTATTGTTCGAGGCCACATATGTTAACAGGCCTCGTATTGTAATGACAATGCTTTATGTGGTGATTGAACGATTTAAACTATGGTTGTGGCGAAAATATGTAGGAGGTATGCCTTAAACAGATGCTGGCTTTCAGCTGACCGATTGAACAGTGGTCCTGTAAAATCAATCTACATATCCTTTGATTAATTCTTTCAAGGAGTTGTTACTTCAGGGCAACTTCTATATGTCAGTAGTAGATGTAAAAGCTAAGCAAGAGAAACTCGTTTTATAGCTGGAAAAATCCTGAACGAAAATATCCCACAATTTTTATTGCTCTAAATTCTACTCTAAATTCCTTTTACATTTTTTTAATCGCCCATCCTGTAAAACATCCTGCTCTTTACTAATGTAAATAAAACCGTAACGAAAAAAATTGCTCTGTTTCAACAACAAATTCCGCTTGTTTGTCCGCTATCCGCGGGGCGCTGATATTCGCATAAATCGAGCGAAAACGCCAAATTGCAGGCCACGGTTCACGCACAGCACTCAACTAAAAATTGCGATGTTTCACAAACAAATATTGCCTGTGCACACGTTGTTTAGGCCATGCTTTTATTGTTTATCGCCGCATTTTTAACGAACATATAATTGCTTAATAGTTGTATTTCACAGCGGTACAGTACTAGGAAAGGCTTGCATGTGCAACTTCACTAAACTTGGGCTTATGCCAGACAAAGTAGCAACCTAATAATGCATTATGGATTAGGAATTTAGTGCTTATCTAAATTCAGTACGAAAACATGATGACATTGCTTTAGAACGATACAATGCGAAGTTTTTCGCGAGTTTAAAGTAACAATTTTATTCCGCACCACGCCGCTAGATTAATCCCTCAAAGCTTTGCAGTAGCGAGAACGCGCTGATAAACGGCAAAACTAATGCCACACGATTGCATTACGATGCAAACTTTTTCAGTAACTGGCGCGCCGAGCGTAAATCGAATAAAAAAGAATCGAATAAATCGGTGAGCTTTTTCAGCGGCTACATTCGATATTCGACGATTGGGTAATGAATCCGAATGTAGGTACGATGTAACTAGTTGTGAAAAAGTTTTTACCTATTGTAAATACGAAATTATCGTATTCTATGAGTTCAGTTTTGTGAGCGATATGGGAATAAATCGTGCGGTCGTAGCAGTGTATAGTAAATTTTACTCTATAAGCGATGTTGCCAAACCGAATCAGCAATATGTGTAGTTTGTGTAGTACATGCGTATAGAGCTGGATTCTCTTATGATGATTTAGTGTTGTACGCGACACTGGTGGATGGATTTACCGCCGTATGAACGGATTATGTGGGCGAGAGCAAACACGGGGCAGCGGACGCCGTATTGTGATTTACTGCCAACTTTTGATTCGCGGCTTTATTGCCTGCATGTAACAGAGGGAAGAATTAAAATTGCATTGTGGAAATTCACCTGCGTTCCGCTTTCAAATTCAAACGATAAAATCGCAATGAATCGTAAAATAGGTTACAACATTGGTATTTACAAGTACGCAGATGTGGCTGCTAATATCTGATACGCAATAATATTTTTATCGGAAACCAATAATTTTAATTTTTATATGAGTATGAACGTAACGTACTACCAATTCCATACGGTAAAGGTAAAACTAACTGGAGTTTATCACTGAATAAGAGCATCCAACACAAATAAACAACAATTACGCCACCGCAATCTCCGCAGTACATTTGTTAATAAACCTGGCAATACTTCCAATGTTACCCCTCAAATATTTTTTCTCTGCGTCCGAGATAAATAAGACAAACCATAAATCATAACCGCCCATTTCCTCACGAGATACAAAACAACGGCCAACGCGGGGGAGGCCGGGGAATTATGACAAATCATGCATTAAACATAGGGAATAAATGTTTTCTTATCACGTACCTATTCTTGTTTTGATATTAGTTTTCCTTTATCTTTATTGACACAGGTTTCGGGAGGGAACATTTTATTGGCGTTGTATCGTGATGCGCTGACTAAACAACGTCGACCGTATTATTTACAGGCTACTCTGAATTTTTCATGAAAGCAGTATCAAAACCTGTTTCTCAAAGGAATATTTTCGGAGGTTATGTAATGCTTTGAATATGGTTGACAATGCCACAAGACAGATTGTATATAGAGTATATTTTCTGTAATATTGTCGAGACGAAATATCATTATATATAAATTATCTAGTCTTTATGAAAGTCTCTTGTGGTCTAAGGGAGCCTTAAGCCACCCTATAAGAGCAGTTCGTATCATATATCTGATACTGTAGTCTTTGTTTGTATAGAATTAAGTTGTGAATGAAAACAGTAACGTCTCAACATAAAACTCCAGACTGCAAATCTAGTATATTTATTTCAAATGCCGGTAAAATCTCGGCGCATCCTCGGCTCAGCGGAGAAATTTGCATTTAAGTACAATACACACTGAAGGAGAACTTTGCTAAGTTAAAGTAAGATAAAAGTCAAGCTTTGTATTCATTTGTGACGGGTTTATTCAAATCGCACAAATATTAAACCTAGTTAATACTGGCTCATAATTTCAAACATACGTCTTAATTGAACTTGATGAGTTTGATTATGTATTTTGAAAATGGTAGAGTTATTATTCTTTACAGTATAATCAATAAGGTATTTCTCCTTAAAGAAACAAGTACAGTATAAATAAAAATCTAAGTTCAAAAGTCTCAATCCTTTCATATATTGTAACCAAGTCCTAACATCGTCTGAGATTTAAGTCGGTCTTCAGACAACGCGGCGCTGTGGTTTCTTTGCTTAAGACTAACCTAAGTTACGCGGCTACGCCCAACTTGGGTTACCGAAGCTCCTGAATACCAACTCCTTTTCAGGTGACTTTGTTGTCTTTCAGCCGTTTAAAATTTCGCAACAGGATTTCGGCGAACTTGCGGATTTAAAGTTTGTATTTCGAATGCGAATTCAGAATAAGATATCCACGTATATTTTGAATAAATTTATGTTTGTTTGTTTGTAATTTGTTATTCTGTTTTGTTGTTTCGAACTCGTATTCCAGTTTGGAATGATTGTTTTAAGTTAATGAAGGTTTCGAATTCTGGTACTGATACATTCATTTGAAATTAAAGTATTCTTTATGTAATTAGGATCTTAAACAAAATTCATCGGTGAAAATAAATGACAAACGTAAAACATAAACAAGCAATGTAAGCACAAAACTAAAATGACTCGTCCGCTTAAATAACGACTCAAAAACCAGTCAACATAACTACAGAAAAATTACACTTATTTGCAGAAACACATTACGACGCGATTCACGAAGAATCATAACAGAAACGTACGACATTACGACGTAATGACTAGGTTCATAATCGGTTGCAATGATAGGTTGTGTCAACAGTTGTTTTCTTGAATCACGTAATGGATCGAGGTACGGGCCTATCAATTTAATACACCTCACAGCATCCCCACGATTTTATTTCAAGTGCTAGTTTATAGCATTCATTGAAATCCAGTACAGTTCGCAGATAAATCTAGAGTAGACAGACGGGATTCAATGTGTTGTTGTAAATGCAATGTTGAAGATAGAAATTTATTTCTTAGGTGGGTATCGTTTGTTTAAAGTCAAACTTTTAGATACTTGAAAATAAATACAGTATTTGAGCATTGTGTTAATAAAATCTAATGGAAAGAGTCACAAATAATTCTACTGAAATAAATAATTGAATGCAATTATAAGTAATAATTAAATATAGTTTAAATCTATCGCACAGCGCCATCTATCGACACTGAAAATAATTTATTTACGAGTATCTACCTTGTATTTATTTTCTTCAATTTGTCATATGGTTATGGCTACTCTTTCAGTCAACATGGCGTTTCTGTCTCTACAATTGAGAGTCACTATAATAACGTAGTACCTGCAAGATTACTATCAATATCATTCGCTATTATGTACGCTAAATGGCAAATTGTCGGTTTATTTCATCAGACGCTTTAGCACAAGGATCTAGATTTTTTTATAAACCTTACCGGCACCAACTTAAAGTATAAATTACGATGGCTGATGAGTTATAAATCTTTATTAATCTAATGTTAAGTATTCGTACGTTTCTTGTGGTCTACAGGTAAAGTTATTAGTGGATGGGTACTTTATTTATAAAGTTTTGCGGCAAACCGCCAAACGCGACACTTTTTTGCTAGCAAAGAATTTTTGCTTTAGGGCAAATGACTAGATTAAGTGTCGGTTTTCTTAAGTAAATAACGTCAGTTTCAACTTTAATTAATGAAGTTTTTCTCTGAACGGATGCGTAGGTAGATACGTAGGGTTTTCAACCAGATCTTGGGGCGAAACTATAAATAATCTTAAATCCTCAATGCAATCTTGATACTTTAATATTAATATTTGTCGTTTTTATTGCAGCAATAAATTAAAGTAACAACAAAAACACGAATGTTTTGGCTTAAAATGTCAAAATATAAATCCAATGCTTTATCTCCCAGTAGTCGGTGCTCGCTATAATTTTACACCTTGGGAACAAAACATCAATTTCTCAAAATGTCCCGTGAAATCTTTAGATTAGTTTTTTCCAACACTTTTTACAACACGTAGATAAAAAAATATTTTTTGATGTTGTGAAATAAGTAAAAATATTAGTTTGCAATTTCTTCAAAAGAATAATATTCTTTATAATCTGTGATCAACATGATTATAAGACAAGGCGCACACTAGAGAAAGCCAGCTGTAATATATCAAAGTTTGACAGCTACAAGCTCTGAGCAATATGGCGACCACGCCACCCAATGAGCGACTGCCCCGTCACGCGGTGCGCACCGCTCCTAACTTGGATACATTCATCACGACTGATTTATCGGGGAAGGAGTGACACATTTTATATTCTATTTTCGAAAACTCTAACGAGTTTTTCAAAATGGTCTCCGTTTGAGAGATCGCAACAGCTGCATCTTGTTAGCGTTGGTTTCAGAAGTACGCTTTGTGTTAAAATTATTTGCGTCAATGGATATGTGTAGTTTCGGCTTGTACAAGTGGTCTGCATGCCCCCTTGTTAAATCATATAGATATAGACATTATTGATGTTCATGTATTGTGAAAATTATACGCTGCATGACCTCGTATTTAATAACAGTCTATTACTGATTTATTGAGTCATTTATTTTGAGTAACAGCTGATGTATTCATCATATTAATGTGTGTCGCGTCGTCCGCCCATTCAAAACGTCACATAAATGTCTTTGAACGACATCACTGTTTTAAGTGCATTCTAAAATTGATTTTTAAATAACACAAGCCGGCCTCCCCTTGGAAAAGAAATAGTCTGAGGCTTTCACGTGTCACATATGTCAGGGTTTGGCCTAATCCTCTCGGGACGTCCAATTTTTATTGCATTCAACCCTGATGTATAGCCTAATATCGGGACGATATATCGACAAGTGATACGGAAAGGGGTCAAATATTGTTAGAGGGTAGTTTCACATGGAACTTTAAAATTTATGATTGAAAGTTCAACTTGTACCTAACGAAGAATTGTATTATAATTTTATTTCGCATGTCTTCTGAGACTCAAATTAAAGGGCAGTAGGTATAATTAGGTACAAGGCTCGATCATGAACGGGTTCCTTGATTTCGACACGACTATCGTGATGTCGATCGGACACCATCGTTGATAATTTACGTTTTTCGGAAATTATCATCTAGGGGCACGGAAAAAATCATGTTGGAGGCGCCATTTTGGTTTGTAAATTGTTAATTTTCTTGGTAAACGCCTTCAGAGCGTCATGTCTTTAGGGCCATGTAGGTACCTCTTCGCAATTACTTTAATAGCTATCTTCGACATTAAATACATACGCTGGTACCGGCTTGCCTCTGCTCCTCATATTAATACCTATACAATATGTATATGAACCGATAATGTGCAGCCCTGAATATTTTAACGTTATAAAAGGTTCCAATTTACATATAGTGGAGGTGGCACCTACTGCGGAGTTTCTACCTAAATATTTCAAACTTAGAATATGAATTATTTAAAGTATCAAAGTTAATACTTATTGTTTAATATTACGTTCTTATTCATTTAAATACATGACATATCTACTATAGAGTAAGATCCCAGGGCCGCCAGACGTCACGTATTTTCTGACGAACCAAATGTGGGTTATTGAGTAGTGCTAGTATGTACTAAGAACGCATGCCTACTAGCTAACTTGCCTAGTGGGCCAATTTTCAGGTATCAGGTAATCAAGGTACATACAAATATTACTTACCTCACGTAAATTCTCCAAGCTGATTTTTACGTATATTGTAGGCAATATCCTTAAAAATAAGTCGCCAATACTCCCAGACACTTTCCGTCAGCCGTATTGCTTTGCAGACGCTTTAAAGCTCCCGAAGGAATTAATTAACTTCACGTAAATTATGATGCTCCATTGTTTATATCTCCACCAGACAACTATTTCGAAACCTTTTACGAGAAGACAGAGCGATCCAAGGGGCCAATCATCCCCTAGACTTCCGCATATTCGCAATCTGGCTCTCTTGCGCGTTGATAATACCCTCACGCTCCTACCCACAGTGGCATTAAAATTGAATTAAGGGGGATGATTGGCTCCTATGATCGGTCTGTCATCTGTCACAACTATTTTGAAACCTTTTACTAGAATGGAACATCATAATTTACGTGAAGTTGATTAATTCCTTCGGGAGCTTTAAAGCGTCTGCAAAGCAATACGGCCGACGGAAAGTGTCTGGGAGTATTGGCGACTTATTTTTAAGGATATTGCCTACAATATACGTAAAAATCAGCTTGGAGAATTAACGTGAGGTAAGTAATATTTGTGTGTACCTTGATTACCTGATACCTGAAAATTGGCCCACTAGGCAAGATAGCTGGTAGGCATGCGTTCTTAGTACATACTAGCACTACTCAATAATCCACATTTGGTTCGTCAGAAAATACGTGACGTCTGGCGGCCCTGGGATCTTGGACTACTAGTTCATGTAGGAAAAACTTATTGAAGTAAAGTTCTGTGAATCGGATCTCTCTAATTTTGTACTGACTAGCGTAAATATCTAATACATTAATTTAAATAGAAAGAAGAAAGAAAGTATTTATTCTTGCACAAATAAAATTCACGACTCTTGGAAAAGGCCAAAAAAAATTAAATGTTTTTAAGCTATGTAGCTAATAGCTATATACCTACATCCTAGCTTACACATACTTAAAAGAAAACAAAACATTTTTTTATTTCTATTTCCACATGTCTTTACCGGCCTACTGGATCCAATGCAAAACAAAAACTAAGCTCAAGTTTTTCTAGGAAATTGCCATTGCAACTGAAACTCAACATGAAACAGACCAAGAAACCGTAACTGATTAAGGCGTAGCCCTCTCCGCTCCTTTCCGCACCGATGTTTAATCACGAAGAATTTGTTCAGCACATTGAAAACTAAACGAAAGGCCAATAGCCTTTAATTAAAATTACATATCGGTAAGTCAAGGCAAATAAGTATCATATACCTTTAGCCAACACTGCACTCGTTGTAAATGTACTCGTAATTGGTTAATATTGGTTCTGTTTTAAGATGATGTTTTTTTATCTTACAAAAAAAAATGAATAACATACAGTCGAATTGTTTAGAAGTCGGTTAACAAGAGATATAAGCAGAACTTATATTGTTATTAAGGCTAAGGATACAATATTTTAAGTGATTTTTCTTTCTAAATCGGTCACTAATTATATTCTATTGAATATTATAATTCTAATATTATATTATATAATTATTCTATTGATTCTATTGAATCCATAAATTGTTTTCATATGCATTCTCAGTTGTAATTTATACTGTTTAGTTGATAATGGATAGGTTACTTAAGTAAAAAAAAAGTAAATATAGTCAATGCTGACTTACAAAAAATTTAGTTAAAACATTCAACTTACACAGGTATGTTTCAGAAATAATCTGTAACCTCTAGTTACTGTTCCCAAAAAATAACTATCCCTTACATCACAACCGAACGCAAAAAGTTCGTAGCTACCAAAAAACCATTAATAATTTAATTTTTATTGACTAATTGGTTTCGCCGACCTTACCAACCCTTATACGCAATCTCACATAACCGATTTAAATTGATTCCGTTATGCGGTCCGCCGAGTACTGATTACATAAAAAGTTGCCGTATTGCCGG
This sequence comes from Craniophora ligustri, assembly GCA_905163465.1. Classification (NCBI taxonomy): domain Eukaryota; kingdom Metazoa; phylum Arthropoda; class Insecta; order Lepidoptera; family Noctuidae; genus Craniophora; species Craniophora ligustri. The sequence continues at coordinate 5,708,334 of LR990965.1, read as the reverse complement.
TACCTCAAGTCCTCCGTTTCATTTTCAACCTTTGAGTCAATTAAGCTTCGCCAATTTAAGAGTGCGCGTACTCTTACACCGACCACTAATGTATTATTCATATTGTGTTTTTGAGATAACAAGCAAGCTCTCAAGTCGATACACATCTAGTGAGCTGATTGGAAGTCGGCACCGCAGATGGCGGGAAAGCAGCGGCATCTTGGAAACTACATTAAAATTACGCCGCTATGTTGGCATCGTTAGGACCCATATATTATTGCGCCTTTAAAAGGAATTTTAGAAGGTCATTTAAAGAATCAATTCCTTACTGAACCCCGTCTAGGACTTTAGCCAATCTAAAAACTAAGACCATGTATTTACGAGTTGTATCTATCCTTCAAAGATTAACGCTTACTGGCTTAGGTACATTAATTGTATTTCCTTCTAAAGAAAGGCATCTACTTAATTTCTTACTAACTTAATAATATACCGCCTATTAAAACAACAAATCACCACTATAAAACGCTCTAACTAAATAACCATTCCATATCAAATTGCCTTGCGGACCCTACAGCAGTACTTTAATTACACCGCGTATTGATACAGTAATTCATGTGAGCTTTTATTTTAAATAATAATTCACTTCGTATAGATATAAAGGAGTACGGCAGCCAATATGTTATAGTGCGGTGTTTATATACTTCGTGAAGTTCGTAATCGGTCAGTTGATTCTGAGACCACCCAGGTGGGAGCGCCTTCGCCGCGTCCTTTACCTGTACCACCTACATACGCAAATGCGCACACATACACCCATAATATTATGTACAGTTAAGAATTTCATCTACCTCCCCACCACTTTTCGGTACGAAACAGTTTTCGGTACCAATTTTGTAATTTGCGATTCGAGTTACCAATTTGAGTGATTATGTTTCGTCGAGCCCGTTGGCTGGGAATATGTAATGAGAAAACTCAATAAAATGAGCGGTCGCGATTATTTAAAATCGCTCGAATCGCGGGTAATGAGATGATAATGTATTAAAAAAGTGCATTGAACACGTTTTTGGGGTACGCATTCCATTATGGCGTCATGTTATTCGAAAATACGTAAAATAAAATGTATCTCGATGTAGAGATGCACATTATAATGAAATTATTGAAAAATTATATCGTTAGGTTCAGCCTCAGTTTTTATTTTATTTTAGTATAAACCTTTTTATGTAGGCGGCAGCTGTTTGTAGATACATATAATCGTGGTATATTTATATGCAAATCGTATATATAGAAAATTGTTACTGATATGCATAGCTATACACTCCCACCGATTTTCATCATTAATTGTACTATATAATCTCTTGAACTACTCGTGTAAGCACGTCTCATGGCTGTTATTAAAACCTATAGCCACAATTATGTGACTTAGGCCTGCAATAAAGAAAAATTATATACGTTTTGTTTATGTAATAGGGCCAGAATATCGCAGGCAAACCCAGCCCCGTCTCGACAAGTCCTAGACACATTTATTGACTTGTAGAACATGTTATGCGCAGTCGAACACACCATGTTATCTTAATTCGACTCATTAGACTTGGAGCGCAAATATCTACTTTACATAATTTTATCGAAGAAAATTGTGCGCGTGGGCATACTTGTCGACGTGATCCGTTTTAATGTCGTCCTTCCATTGAAATATGCTAAACAATTGTACCGTTGTATCATGAACCCATTCGTCTTAGCTGAACCTATAAAACACCCTTTACAGTTACGTTGGAAAAAAAAGTTGAAACTTATTGTTTTTGTCATTAAAAGCCGTTTACGATCCCACAAGTGTAAATAACCGCTTCCCGCGTTGTCAACCGCGCACCACATGTTCGCCGGTATTGGAAAAAATACTCCAAAGCGACCGATCTGTAGCTACAACAACACTTGTAAATCACGCTGAAAAGTTTTACGAATTAGGAACAATTAAAACATCGAAGCAAACAACAGTTGTTGCGAATGTCCTTCCCAACTGCGGAACCATTTTGAATTGCGAGCGGTTTACAACCCTATAGATCTTAGTCCGAAATTCTTTACGACTAATATAACTTGCGCAATCCTTTTGTCGCCCAATGGGGAGAGGGGGGCAACTTGGACAAGTTTCTTTTGTTTGCGACACGTGTTGCAGAACGGGTTGTGCCCGACACTTGTAAGAAGGGAATCTTGGGAACGGTTACGAGTCGATTTCCTTGGAAGCGTTCATTGTCTTGTTTTTTGAACTTGAATTTTTGGGAGTCAGATTATATTGTAATTTTCTCTGGTTGTTTTTCAACGAAAAATGTTGCGTTTTTAATGCGCAGCGCCTTTCCGAACACAAATTCGTTTAACCTGTTTTTGAATCGACCGCCCCGGGCCACTCTCGAATACAATCAAGATCGTATTGAGATCACACAGTTATAGCTTTATTATTGTCGTTTGTACATTAAATGTTGGTTATTTTGCTTGAAACCTCAAATTTCATTACTCGTTTTTATGCTTACGAAACTTTAATTGGCAGTTACGGGTAACGGTGCTTGAATATGCTATATAATGAGAAAAATTCTGGTAGGTCCATTTTTTATTTATCTCGTGAGAATAAGTCATAAGCACGGTAACCTTTATGGTCCGTGTAGTCCCGCCTTGCCTCCCGGAACACGTAATGCGTCAGCGCAGATGAAATTGTTCAGATTTGTGCATAACGGAAACGTGTCGTCATTATTTACCTATTAAGGCTTGTGTGTGACACTACACTTATTTTTTGCTAGGCCACAAACCCCGCCTTTCGCTTTAATGAAGCCATTTGTGTCATGTTTATTGCTTTTACGGCGTACTCCGGATTTTGAGGAGAATTTACAAGGCGAAAATTGACACTGGAATTATGGTAGCCCCTAATTAGTTTGAACACGTGCGTCGTGCTGCATCGGTGATATATTTTTTTATGGAAGGCAATATAGATTTCTGCAGATTATATCTTGTTTATTTACATTAGTGGGGCATTTATGGCTCATAAATAAAACAAAATTAAAGAACTTGATGTTAAACGCATTTAATAATTATGACGATTTGATGATTGACGAAACAAAAATCATGTTATGTAAATTGATTTTTTTATAAGTATATGCAGAATAACTGTTGATAATCTATATCATTTATTTCAAGCTCCCAAATTGACCTGCACTTTATAAATTGACATTGATGCAGGTATAAAGAGAAAGCTCCGAATTAGCATGCAAGGCTGGTCTGTTTCGAATGTGGCTTAATGCATTTGCTTATCAGAGCTCTGGTACGGCCGTCATGCGATGCTGAGTTTTTTTTTGTATCTCTCATGTATGTTATACTGTATTTATATTGCAATAACAATTATATACGAGTATTTACAGAATTGATGAAAATAGAAGCAGATACATGGGTGGTAAAATCTAACTTAATTAAGTAGAAAAATAATAAATTAAGACAGTAGGTAGAGCTTTCTTTTTGGTGCCCGTACAATTCTCGATATTTAATTCTACTTTTAAGTATTGGTTTTTCGTTTGGTATTCGTGACTAGGAAAATTTTCAATGAATTATACATACATACAATATATTACATTTAAAAAGAAATACTTATCACATCCTATTATTTAATACGTATGATAAGTATTCATCATAAGAACATCTAATTTTCACTCGCCCTTTTAGATCATATAATCAGAAAATAGGCACAATATGTAGCAATAATTCACAAAGGCTATATCGTTCTAAGCAATCATGTGCCTACTGGTAAGTTAGGGGAAAGATGCAGAGATTGCCCGCTTACCATTTACCAAACAGTATACAAAATTTCAATTCTACAGATAGCTAGTCCATTGTTTTCGAGAAATTTTGCATTAAACTAAGTTTACCTCTAGACTTTACATGGGATAGCAAGACTCACATATTGCGTATACACGATGGTATTCATAAACCAGATGGAAATACTCTGCAGAGATAAAATAAGAAGGTTGCTAGAGGTTTAATTTTAGCATTCAACTTATTAATTTCTATGATTTAGGTACTCGGTATACAATGTGGAAGAAGAAACGAGTTTTATACTAAAAAAAAAATACTTAGACACGTAAAGATTGACGTGTCTAAGTATTTATATTTTGTTTAATAAGTGTCGATGAGGTCTTAAAAAATAGGTAGGTAGTTCTTCTCTGTGGCCTCTTTGTATTTCTATGCATTTTTATTTTCAGACATGATATCAATTCTTTTTCGTTATCCTAAATTCCAATAATTGGTTACAAATTATACAATGGTAAAAAATAAACAATAATTCACAGTCAATCTCGTAAACAACTAGTACATAAGGAATGGCCCCACAATTCACGTGGTACCCCTAGAAGGCTTTTACGGGTTAGGTAATTAGCGTCACTCAATTACCCACTGTACGGTAGCCGCAAGAATTTTAGTTAATTATTAAAAAGGTTGCACTTAACTCGGTTGGGGAGAAATTAAAGAAAATAAAGGTTTAGTTGTGTTGTAACTTTGTGTGATTTCCTGTAATGTGGCTCAAGCCTGAAAGTGCAGCGTGGATGTATTGACATTGCGTTTTCAATGACATTTGCTTAGGACGAGATAAAAGCAAAATTAAATGCCTTTCAATCAAATACTAAGGTGGCCAGTAGTTTCATAATAACACGATTACTCAGGATCTTTCATTCGAATTATTATTCAATCCACGTGCATCAGACAGTAAAGAAATATTTCCTTTCAATTCATTTTTATTCTGGATTTAGTTTTTGAGGTGTCTGTATATAGATACACACCTTATTATAGAATAAGGTGAACATTGTGTTATATTATTGCAAATATTATTCTCCTGAACTTTTAGCCACCCCATATTGAGTGAAGGTTCTTTTACACGTCAATGTTTGTGGTTTTAGCCTTCCACATCCAGTCGCTACGCTTACTTGACTAGGGAGGTCAGCATGTACTCCCCGATATAATTTTCTCATTCCATTATCTCGTTTCAAGCGAATAGCTCCCACGAGACATGCGACGACAAAAATATGTCGCGGTATGGATATTAGCAATCCATGTCATTGGTCCACCTCGAATGCAGCCTGCCCACGCTAAAAGCTCAGTTTTAGATCTACGCTCTGGCTTAACAGTAGTAGAATTTCTGAATTGCACTACAAATAGGCAATGTTATTCTCACTTAAATTATCAGCTTTAAGTATTTCATGTTTAGTAAACTAAAACGTAATGATATATAAATATCATTGATATAAATGTTAATATAAATCAACAATAGGCGCGTTTTACTTGCTTTCTCACGATTCCGATTAAACTATAGTCCATACAACTTAAGAGGATAGATAAGGATGTATGAAAAGAGCCGCGTGGCGCTTACACAGCCTCCGATCTCACTACTTGAGATTATTAAGCCATTAAATTGGTTTGCGTACCCTTTTATGCTGTGAGAAGTACGGGCATAAGTCTTGGTCTTATTTTGGACGTACCAGTAACGAAAGGCAATGTGTTCGTTCAAGTGTTTTATCGGTCATGCAGCGTCATTATAATGTGTATTTAGTATTGCATATGTATGTGTTTCTTCGTTAGATTGTCTGTGTTCTATAAATCGTATTCACATCGTCTATAGTCAGGCGCTGGTTGCCGCTGGAATTTACCTATTTTCTAATTTTATTTGCCATTTACCCATCTGTACCTACCAAATTTGGTCCAAATTACTTACCAGGTAGAGCCAGAATTATTTTATTTGTGTGTTTTGGCGATTAATATTGCCAATATTCTCAAGGAGATGGTAACATCAACTTTCTTCACTTACGGTTATTGAAAAAAAAAACAATACAAATATGAGGTCGCTCAGAGCTGTTAAATCGTAAATCAGTTAAAGAACTTAACCTTTAATGAATTCGAATATTTAAATACCAAAAGAAATCACCACAATCAAAATCTTGAAAATTATTTTATTACTCTTTCAATTTCGATAAAAATTTCAATCTTTTCACGAATCACTGATCAATTGAAGCCATTATTCACCGTTGATAACATCAACTAGGTCGTGAACCTTCTTATTTAAATTCAAAAGCTCCAAATTAAAATCACATACATTCTGATTGGTCTTAATCTGATATATAATATACCTACTGAGAAAGTTCGACACCGAAAAATAAAAAAATAAAGCGATCGCAGCGTGCGTTCGGACTTGTACATAATATTGAAGAGCACGCAACGACCGGCATGCAATGAAAGCCTTCGAATAACCGCCCTGACAGGGCTGGCATTTTAATAATAATATATATTTTGTAATAAATTGCGATGTTATTAATATTTCTATATTCTTGTGGCACTATAGTAGAATATCATCATTCTATAATTAACTATGAGGAAAATATTTGATACATAAGTATTCAAGTAGCGATATTTTAGTACTATATACATACATATTATATATGTACTTACCAACATATCTACCGTCTACTAAATGTACCACACATTTTGCCGGTATATAGCTCCTTTTATTTAAGGAGGTATATAAATCTTAAATTTAAACGTTATATAGATATCTACTTTGGTGGTTACTGGAATGGCTTTAGTTGGTCCATGTAAGATAAAAATATATGTCTTATATCTTTCTTATTACCTTCAATGATTAAAAGCATATGCTATATAACTTGTAATACTGATTTTTAACACCTACGTGAAAACTAGACATTGAAATGAAACCATTCTTTATTGTTTTTTGCGGTATGTTGAATTATATGAACCAGACGTTTCGGATCCTCTACAGCATTCATGGTCACAGCCAGACTGAAGTGTTGGTTTTCTTGATGCTGTAATTACATAACAGCTACTTTTTATTTTAATTTTCGGAAAAAACTAATTTTTATTTCAACATTTATTAAATTAATATTTATTCAAAATATAATTAATATTTAATTAGTCAGTATATTGAAAGTACTCGTATGAGGTCATGCTGAGCAGCCCTGAAATCAGTCGAATTTTCGCGAGTCACGGCTATTGGCCCCAATTATTCAGTTATCCTGTCGCGAATCGAGTTCTTGGTACGCAATCGTAAGACATTCCGAGCCGCTGCGATTGAAGCTCAATATTTATTTATTATGCTCTTGTATTTTCATACTCCTACTGAATCATATCTACAGAACGGAAAATTCGCTTAGTATCTACGTAGGCTCGTGATTTGAATATTTTATTCGAATACATGCACCGATCTGCATTTATATTGCAACTGAAACAAAACAATTTTGCATCTTTGCCCACACGTGTTTATGTTTCTTAATCAAGTTTGCAACCAGTCTTAATTCCCGGTCGGAACTCTCAAAGGCTGCCCTTGCGCATATATCAATATCGACGTTTAAACGAAATGAAGCTGTCGTCACCGCCAATTGTAACGTCATTTGAACTAAGCTGCGTGAGACAACCAATCCCATTCAACATTCAAACGCTTCTCTGAAAGCAGATCCGCCGGTTCAATGCATAAACGTTTCTACCAAACTACTTTTATTTTAGCCACTGTTTCAAAGATTATAGATAATTAATGTAACTTTTTTTTATCTTGTTACAGGAGCGAACGGCCTTAGAAGACGAGGAAGACAAACATACACTAGATATCAAACCCTAGAGTTAGAGAAAGAGTTCCACACGAATCACTACCTCACACGGAGGAGACGCATAGAAATGGCGCACGCTCTCTGTTTGACGGAGAGACAAATCAAAATATGGTTCCAGAATCGAAGGATGAAATTAAAGAAAGAGATCCAGGCTATAAAGGAGTTGAATGAGCAGGAGAAACAAGCGCAGGCACAGAAAGCGGCAGCGGCAGCGGCGGCAGCCGCAGCTGCTGCGCAAGGACATCCCGAACATTAAGCATGCGCGCGCGCAAAGCCTTGTCCAGTGATACTATCGCAGTCCGCCGAACACTCCATAGCTTTGTGTTTTTTTTTTGTAAATTGTTTGTAATTATTTTCTCGTTATTTAAGTGTTGTTCGGTTGTTGTGATTATTTTTAAATTAATTTTTAACTAGACACAATGTTTTTTCTAAACGAATGATGGAACAATAAACTGTTGAATGCTAGACTAAAAACGGGTCGTATTATTTTTTGTGTTTCGGGTTTTGTTTTTGTTGATTTATTGATTTTTATATACATTTATATTTTAATCCGCGTAATCGTCGAAGATGTTCGCGTTTGGAAACCAGTGCAATTTGTAGAAATCTCTTCCGTGTAACATAGTGTAGGTGTATCGTAGTGCGTTTTACTTTATGTGCGATCGTAGCGCTCCCTGCTCGGCAGCGTCGGCGTCACGAACTATATTACATTGTACAAATTTAATATGCCTACCAAAGAGACCCGGTCTCGTACCCTTAAAGCTAAGTAAATAAAGAGTCGTAAGTTAAATTAATTATCTGCTATCGTAATACGGACAGTGTGAAACAGAATAACCTTCCGCGCCATCTAATCCTTCAATACTCTCGCATAAGTATAGTGTAAACGTGATCGTGTTCCTGCAGTTTTAATAGTCGGTGAAGTTAAACAAATTGCCATAAATATAAGTAGTTATTATTTAGCCAGTAGTGGTGTAAATAGTTAGGGTTACGTCTGTAATGATGGAAGTGAGCGGTTCGCGATTGCGCCGGCGCCGTGGAATGGGCAGAAAAAGCTCCGGGGCGAGTGCGGTGCGGGGCGCGGGGCGAGCGGGGCAGCTGCGGGGCAAGCGCGGGGAGCGCGCGCCGCCGGCCACCGAACAGGACTAGGTGAGTTTTTGTCAAAGTCACCGCCATTATTTATCGAGTGGAGACGGTCGCGAAAAACTTACTCGCCGTCACCAGTCGACGCGCGATGCCATTTTTGAAGTCGCCCAAGCGCGACTTCTACGGTATAGCTGTTTTGCAATGTTTTAATTTACTAAGTCCGTTGCACCTTTTGATGTTCCCGACTGTCTCCACGCCGACCATGTAGAATGTCGTAATAACACCCGCTTTAACTCTACCTACAACCGATCGAAACAATTAATGTTAATTTACTTGTCCCCGTAATGAATATAATGGCATCCTACATGTTGACCGATTGTTTAATTTTCGCTTCCCGTCATTATTAACACTAAAATAACGACTGCCGCAACATACAATAATGAGGCGTCAAAAAAATTAATAAAGCCTCTTGTGCCGTGCCGAGATCTTAATATTTCGTAAGCATGCATAATGACTTCATCGGCCTTACCAGTGGACGGTTAGCGGTGGGAACTATTAATTAAATCGACTGTAGTCCGTTTTATCTCCGGCGCCGAATATGGCGACTGAAGAGTCCACCACGTACGCTAAAAACTGAATTCCAAGACTCGCTCCGCGTACAGTCTGCAAAAGAAAAACTCACGAATATCTTTCTACCTATTTGGATGTGCTATTCATGTTGAAAAATGCTGAATAGCATTATACGTACGTGTCAACTCGTTAAAATCAGGATTTAAATCTCATTTCTTAAGAGTCGAAGTGGGTAAAAACTAGATCACGTAGGTACTAAGTTGCGCTTTAAGCTCCTTGCGATATGGTGAAAGATTAAAAGGCATTTTACAAACTAACAACTTTGTCGTAGCGTGTTTGTATTATATAAAGCGGTGGAGTTGTGTCGAAGTTGTGTCGCAAAAAGTCCAAGAATTAATCTTTATAGATTTCAAACATTATTCTTGTTTGTATTGAATAATGGAAACGTGTATAAATCATGAATCAAAAACTGTATCGACACAAAATAAATTGTTTTTCCTTTACATTATGTTGCTGTCGTTGCACAGGTCGGCCATGTTTGCGGTCCTCGACCTGGCCTGTCAAATCGCCGATAACAGATAATTATTTAGCCGATACGAAAAATTATTGGACATGGACGTATCGCGGTCCGAATTTTGAACATCTCAATTTTACTGGAGCATACCGCCCGGAACTTTGTTTTATGAAATAATAATTTGATGATATAATGACTCATTTTTTAAAGGTACATAAATTGATTATGTATAGTTTTGAAAGCGAGCACTCGTTAAGTAAACTTTATATGGTTATTTGAATATTTATGAAGACGTAGACATATTTTGACTTCGTCTATAAGTTAAAGTCAAGTCTGGAATGTATTTTTTCTACTTTGATGGTCGCCCGGAGCGCAATAGGAGTTCCCTCGACGAACTCAATGACAGTGTGCGTTTTCAATTAAGAATAATGACTACTTCAATGCAATGTTTCTCACTTAATTATTACATACCTTGGTAAATTATAAACATCATAAATGGCAGATGTGTCGATAAAAACAGCATGTATTCGTCGATAATTCGTCCATTTCATCGCGAGACATGCCTCGTCTGTTCTTAACGAAGTCATGTATATTTTTTCTAATCGTTTACTTGTGATCATTTGCAAGTTTTTCAAGCTTTCTGTAGACCGTAAGTCACTTTAATCAGTTAATAAATTGATGGGATGTTTTTATTGGCTGTTAAATGAAACTGAAATGTCAGTTTTTTATGTAGGTATTCGTTTAATTAATCATAAGGCCAAGAATATATAGTTAATATATTTGTAATATTTTATTTTTCTTCCGATCTTTCAAATGGAACACAGTCTATCAAGACCAGATAGAGTGTGTACTGTGTGTAGCATCCTCACGCAATACAAGTTGCACTAAGTAGAGTCACGTCTCTCCTCTACCACATTGTAACACTTTTTTCTCTCTATTGACTTCTGTGAACGGTCGAACGTTTTTCTTCTTTAGCATAAAGAACTGGGGAACAAGATTTTTATATTTAGCTAAACAACATACAACTCATATAAATCTAGTTTAAAAACTGAAATTTATTTATTAGTATACATGTATTATACATGCATACTAATAAATAAATTCAGTAGCAAATAAAACAAGATAAAACATAATATGTAATATGCAAAACTAGATTTTACGACGTATAATTAAGCTTATTATTATAAGTAAGCGAAATCGCTTGAATAATGTATACAGATTAATCAATAGTTTACCGATATTTTTTAATTGGTATTCAATATTCAGTAATTATTCACAATTTAAATAAAGATTCTTACTGAATTCTGAAGTGGACCTGTTTATAAGATAAAGTTGACGTGCAGAGTCGGCTAGAATAGGTACCTACTACCTAGTTGCTTTAATGTACAGTGTCTGTAGTATGGAGGTATATATGTACTTATGTAGGCAGCTGAAGATGTGATCTCTGATGTGGCTAGTAGCTACTCCGTTCGTCTGCTCCGGGCAGGTTTTGTAAGGACGAATGGAATATTTATGTGGGAGTTAATAGGCTTCAAATTGATATTAGAGCTAGCTATCTTTTATAAGATGCTACTGCTTACCATTGGTAGGTATTAGAATGATTTTGTGTGCCAATTACTCTATAATAAACTGTTTTAAAAAATCCGTTGATAAGCAAAAATACAAGTTTATTTTCTCCTCTGAATAGTTTTATAAGTCCCATAACATTTTTGTTACTCTTGAATATCTATTACAATTTATATTCAAGCGACTTCGCTAGAATAGTTTGATCATCGATTGATTTTAGATATACGACTTTAGTATTTGTAACATTTATAAAATCATTTTTGCCTTGAGCGTGACTTACCTAAATTCTCAATAATCACATTAAAAAGGTAATATTACCTTTTTAATGCAATTATTGAGAATGTGTAAACTAAATATGGTAATCCTGATTTACCTTGTAGTAAGTGTAGCTTGAGTATATTTGCGAACATTTAGTTAGAATTCAGGGCTGTCGAGTGGAGAAAAAAAAACTATGATTAAATAAAATTCTACTTTGACAGTAAATATATATTTATTTACTTATAAAACAGTACTGCCGGCTGAATTGTGAACTATTCCTAAGATGGCGGCACAGGTACAACCAATTAGCGCATCTTTTTATAATTTAACGGTTATATTACAAACTATTCGATAAATACATATTGTATGTGTTACTGTCTTATTCAATACTGTTCATCAGTTTTCAATAACTCTACATCTAATATCAAATAAGAGCTCTTACTTTACTGTGACACATATTAGATTACCTAGAATTGTCGAACGAAAAACCGCTTGAAAACCATCCGGGACTTTTACTAGCAAGCCAAGTCCCGTTCAGCCCTATCCCGGGGAAGGTTCGTGAGTCGATAGTATCATTCACCCGACCTGCCCTGTCCTCTACACGACTCCTTTAACTGTGCAACTAACCTCACTGTTTTGTTCCTGGGAACATGCTTCGGTACCCACTCGGTATAGGTACTTATTAGGTATTAAGGTATACCAATGAACCCCATTTGCATATCCGTGTAGATTATAATAACATGACCTGGTATTGTACTATCGACAATATCAGATCGTTTCAGTTGATTTTATTTGAAAGAAAGATGAGAGTATTGCTAATATTTCAGCGACCGACCACTAATATTCTGTGGTGTGAATCTAAATCATCATCATTTACCTGATGATGATGATTATGATTGCTTATATAGAAATGTTATAGGAATTTGGTAAACAATTTCGACTTTTGAAAAAGAAAAATAGCTTGTGACCAATAATGCTGTTAAGATTAATTAATTAAACAATATTAATATATGTACCTACAGCGATAAAATCTGTGAAAAGTTGTTTTATTTCAAGGTAAAATTTGTCCTATTTTTGTACATAGGACAAACAACAGTGAATTGTTTATAAAATGTATCAGGTAGGTATACTGTAGAGCATTGACATACACTTGTCATTTTTAATATACTTATGTAATACAATATACTTATGTAATACAATATACTTATGTAATACAATACTAAACAGTGTTAAAATTATATAGGATAATAGGACTCTAAATTACTTTACATTCTTCTTTATTTCTAATATTTTGAAATAATTATTAGAAATAAGATTTAAAGTTGTTTATGATGAAATGACAGTGAAAATTGTCCATATAACATAAGGTACCTTAACACCATGTTAGTATGTTACTTCGATAATGCTACATGCCATATCTTAACGCTAAGCCTTCTAAGTCGCGAGCAGCCGGACACTCAGACAATAACATGTGCGTACGTATGTATGTCTGTGCGTATGTATCAACGATAATCTTCACTACATACAATAACCCAACTCCGCCCGTTAATCGAGTTAACCCCCTATAAAATAACGAGACCAATTCAAAATTTACGACATATACGAAATGTACGCTTACCACAACAGTTATTAATTGCTGCGGATATAGCGATAAAGCTAGGAGCACACTAGACGCAATAAACATACCCGCTATCTGTACCCAGGACCTATTTAATGGCCACTTCACAATAATTGGTGCAATCGATAGTTCAAGTGTTCATAAATTATGATTGGTGGTCCTAAGCTTTTATGGTCGTTTATCATGATATTTTTTGATTATTATTGTCTTGAATAGTTGTTTAACATGGACATGAAAAAGTGTATTACAATAGTTGTTGGGAGGAATAAATCTTCGGTTTGTCATTTAATTAATTAATTCGATGTGTTTTCTCTGATTGACTAAAAATTATTTTACTACATTCATCAGAAAATTCAAATTTCAAACTGTAACTGTACCTACTCTATACCTAATAATATTTCGAATTAATAATAATAAATAACATCTAATTTCTACTTGGACTTTTAGACACCTGATTACCTAAATCAGGTGTCTAATTAAGTCCAAGTTGATTTTGGATTAAAATTTAATAATAGGTATATTACAACATTTACAATGTAAGTAGCAACCAAATGTAATCTTTGTTATGTATACCACTAAGTTTATTATTCAAAAACTTGTTAATTGACTTAGTTTATGAATTCAAATGTAGACTGCTACTGAATTACCCGATAATATCTACACTCACTAATGAAAACACCTCGAGTGAGTCATGGCTCCCACTCTATTTCGCACTTGCCAATCACAGTTTTGTTTACAACAAACAATAGAATGGGCAGCCTACGGTATGGAGGGGCGGTTGCGCATAAGTACGTTACTGTTACGGCTACAACTAACAATTATTCACTTTACAATCACTCGGGGAGAGCTGTAAAACTGACCAATAAAAGTTCATTATCTATTGGTTTGTTCGCGCTTCCAACTTTTATTTTATTAGTTTACGACATCCAGCACCCCGACTCGTCATAAAACTAGTTGTAATTGTAACCAGCTCCGATTGTGTGCTCCTCCGTCCAAATTATTTGTACGTAATTTAGTTTGATGACTGAATTATGTGTTGTTATGGTATTTTTATTGGATCGTTTATTGGTTTATTCGTTTGGAACCCGTTTTATTTCCAACACATAAGTCTTTGTATTAACTCAGAACACTCTCTTAAGTATTTGTTGTGATTCCTCTTTTAGTATGTTTGGCTTCCGTGAAGTATTACCCGGTTCATTATACGCGTTCCGAAGATATACTAAGTATTTTTATCATAATACAGACGATTAAGTATTTATTTTCGTAAATCGTGTAATTGGTTGTCCATCAATGCTTTCAGTTGGCTATCTTTATTAAGGTCGAGTATAAAATTAATTTTGATATTTTGCGCGTAATTATATAGCTACCCTTTCTCACGATATGGCGTGTCGGCAGATAAATTTATTCATACACTCCGAGAACAGATAATATGAAGGACGTCGGAGGCTATATTTTTAAAATTACCATTTATTAAAGACTCGCTGAAAATATTATTTACTGCGTAGGTACAGGTGACATTTGATGGGCGTGGCGGTGTTTATGCAAACTACTGCAAGACGTGCCCTGTGTTTTGCGTATCGTCCGGTTTGTTCGGTCCGTTTCCAATAAGTGGCGGCTACTTACCTAATTGCCTTAGCACATAATGATTATGATTGGTCAGCGGGGCCTTGGTACAGTTAGTCGTTATATACCGGTGCATATAAGGGCTTATATTGAAATTATCTTGGTATATTGTTACGTCGATGATAGGTACCTATCTACTTACTGACCTGTATCTACCTACGGATATCTATGAAGAAACCTATTTTTCTAGTAAATAGATCCATCAATGTTTACGTTGTACCTATATAACTTAGATTTTTATTTATTTTTGATCACTATGAGTAATCCATCATGTTTTAATTTAGGGATTATGGATATAAAAGTGAAGTAAGATAATAAGTTCCGAATACAAAACTAAATTTACGGCTATTTTGTATATCTAATTTAAAAAAAAAACGGTTAAAAGTATACTCAATTGATAACATACGACATTTAAATCCGACCTCATTTTTATCCGTCTTACCTGGCAACTCTCAATAGCCGAGCAAAGTTTGGCCACGCAAAAGTGTACCTACAATAAATTAGAATCGTCGTAAATTCAGTAAGGCGTTTTAATTGAAATCCCAGCACTTAATTGAGTGGCTAGTGCGTTCGGCGCATGCGCTCCCCTTGATTTATATCAATCGCACCTATTTATCGAACCGCTCACGTTTGCACTTACACCTGCATTCCCAGCATGTAAATAGGGGATGAGTTACAACGCAAAGGGTGGTGAATAAAATTAGCTCTAACATCCAGTTTCCTGGCATTTGCGTCACTACAATATGCCTTAAATTGCTTTTGAGGTAAGGTTTTGAAACTAGATTGAATTTGTTTCGTTTCATCATAGTAATATCACAGTTGTTTATGACTATAAATGGCGAATTCATATGATTCGCTTCCAAATTTCTTTGTGACTTTTCACTCTCTTACACGTTGAAGGAAAACAACATGAAGAAACCTATAGGTATACTGGCCAAAACATTGTTTTAAAATAAAGCTCTGTCATTCACAGGAAACCCGTGCCCAGCAGTAGGATACCTACCAAATACTTACTTTGAAGATCGAAGGATATCTTACATATGTTGATTAATAAAAAAAAATATATTGGTTAATTACAACGTAGCGTTAATGTATGTATACTAGGTACTGTACCATAAACATAACTAGATATTCAAAAAAATAAGTAAAAATAATGAAAACTAATTTAATTGGCTACAAAACAAGTATGAATAGAATTAGACTTGATCTTTGATATAAAAAACCGGGATTACTTGTTTTTTTTTTTCGTATAACAAAAACTCTATAATATTGTAATTTATAGCTTAATTTAGTACTACTTTATTAATAATGCTCGCAGCACATAAATTACACTTGGCATTCAAATCATAAAATTATTTAAAGCTACATTTCCTTATTTACACCGAGCACAGCCAAAATTAAAACCAAGACAATCAAAAAGACCAAAATTTGATGCAAAAATTTAACGATCTATTAGTCACATTTTACACATAAAATATAGATATGGTCCCTAATACTAATACAAAGAAAGACTGTAGACATACCATAAAATATGACTAAAACAATGGCTGCCAATTTAAATAATTCACACATCAATTAAAGTCGTATATCTTTCAACATTTAGATAAGTCTTAATTGAATATTTATGCCAGTTTCTTTTGCGTGCCTAGATAAGTTCACATTTGAAAAGTAAAAAATAAAACTCTATCAAATTGTAGCGACAGAGGGCGTTGGGAGTAAATAAATAGAGGGAAGGGTTGAACCCCTCAACTTTTTCCTTACCCGGGGCTTCGCCGACCCCGATCAGTCTTCTCTAGAGATACGCTAATTTATTTTTATCCGAGTTTCTTTATTGCGCTCGAGATTCGTTCTTCGTGGTATTGTTTAAGGGTCTGATTAAAGTCGGGGGCGTTATACCGGCTCCTCATTGTTTAATAGTGTAATTGTACTGTTAAATTATATAATGGAAATTGCACTAATCTTAATTAGAATGTAGATTACATTCAAAGAATGTTAATCCAAACAGTTTTCTCTCTAAAAACTTAAAATAACTGACACATAGGAATGTCGATTGTGTGTTAACTGTTCACAAACACAAAACATTCTTATTGGTATCTATTTATTTTTCGATAATCCAATATATTAACGGCTACTTTAAATTCAAAACGCAGCCATATTTATATTTTATTTACATAATTATTTAAATTCTTCTCGACAATCAGGAAAACTACGGTAAATTTTAAGCTAGCGATGGGTAGGCCCCTCGGTTAAGACGTGACAATGTTAATGAAACATATAACGGGATCGCATACTTACGGTGTAACCCTTGCATAGGGTTGGCAGAAAATTCCCGCTAGTTGTTAAGAACGAGAGAGTGTACGTTCAAACAATGTTGAGACAAAGAAATTTCAAGTCTTTGTTTCTTGATAAACCCTATGACTGAAATGTATTTCCCGTTTTAATCGGACCGGTTTTCGAGCCATTAGCAGTTCAAGTATCTATCTACCTATATTCGTTTTTTTTTTCGACGAATCATATCGAATTTAGTTGGATGAACTTATTAAAGGGGACTCACTGCTTCTTAACTTAAACGTACTAATTAATGATAAAACGTAGAACCGTTGTTGAACCGAATTATGTATTTGACTAGGTACTATGCATATAAGGTATATCGGTAGGTATTACTTTTCGTCGTTAGGAAAGGAATTGGTCTCCCTTATATTTAAGAATCACCAGTTATGAAATAGATAAACGTAATAAGTAGGTACCTCTCACTGAAAATATTTTCTAAAATCAAACAGACATCAAACAGTTCAAGAAAAAAAAAACGTAAATAAACAAAATAAATACATAAATAACCAATAAAACCTTTTCTAAACGTAATGAAATGTCTCCCAGATATTTGCCAATAATTGATAAGTACCTTTATACAAAATAATATTCTTTTCAATGCCATTAGTCTGGTGATGGTAAGCACGGCTGTTGAGCGTGAGGTCAGACGTCCTGGTCTCGGTCAGAATAATGCCCGATTAATTGTTTAAAAGCTAGTTTCCGATTACATTTTCACACAATGCATCTCGAACCATAAACCCTTCTGTAATGAAGGCTGTAAGTTGGTAAGTGTCCTTGTTTTTGAGCTCTTTGTGGTAGCATTGTTTTTGTAATCGCCAACCCTGTCATGACCGTAAGGTTGACCATTCGTGTAAGAACCACGACATATCGCTGAAGCACCCTCAGAGTGCCAATAACATTAGTGTGCAGGAAATGTGCGGCAGTTCTAATAATAGTGGTCGGATCCGTGTGAGAATCTTACTATGAGTTCAGAACTCATTTGGCTAATTTGATTATCGTTCCGTTATCACTCGTTCTTACTAGAAACAGAGCTCATTCGTTTTTTTAAATATTTCCGTAGATGTACCTAGATTTAAATGATATAGCTGATTAATTTAAAGCATTTATTATATGGGTGACGACTTTCTTTTGCCAATCTTAAAATCGCCTAAACTGATGTTACTTTGGTAGTTGACTCATTCCATTAGCTTTTGGAGCTAAAATTTTTATTTATTAAACAAGAACTATACTTAGTCCTTATTACGCAGGAAGTGGACCTTATCTTAAATTCTATTTTATATAGGTAAATTATTTCGGCAGTATAGTGCTAAGCAATCCTATGTAGTATGTACCTACCTATTTAAAAATGAAATCTTATTCCAATTTTCGATTGGTTCTTATGAATACCAACAAGACAAGTCCAATAAAGGTATCTGTTTCACACATTCCAATAAATATGTCGACATTTCGAGTGATAATCATTCGAGTTTCGAGCACCCTTGGTAACGCCCAGGAGCACCAACTCAACCAAATAATTGCTATTCTATTCACACTGAGAGGGCGATTTATGTCCGGAATTATTTCCTTGTTGTTTTATTCGGGGATTTGTCACTCACCCCCCTTTTATAATTACCCTAGATATCGAGTAAGTTTTTAAATCGAATTTATGTTGTTCCAGGGTAACTTTTGGCACGTCTGGATTAGTTGTTTCTGAATGTAATTATGCTTTTAGAAAGTTGTGGGTTATAACTGTATTGTGCATAATCTGGGCTTAATACGGTCTTGAGAACCGCCGTTAGAGTTGTGTCTTAATAAACTAGTTCCATTATAATAAATAAATTGGATTTTGGAAATCTTGGACAAAATAAGTAGGTACCTATGTATAATTTTTTTAAAGAAAATATCACATTATAAACCTTAAATTAGTTGGATAAATAAAGCATTTAATAAGTCTATTTTTTAATTAAGTATGTAATAATTTCTGCTTATTATAAATACCTACCTAATTAATTAATTATATTTTAATCACCCAGATAGTATACATTATATTATATTATTATTTGATCAACCAATACCTATCTAATACTAACTGTGTAATTCATCATCATTAGGTGACGTGATGTTCTAGTTATATGATGAAAGGATTCTCCGAAATCATATGCTCATAAATATTTATTATTACCTACTCCCAACGGTGAGGAAATCTGCAGACCTTAGAGATTTTCATAACGATGTATGAATTCTGCCTACCCCCCACTAAACTACAGGGCCCTCACGTTCTAAGAATAAATCCGTGCTCAACATTTAGAGAATAAATCAGACGATACACGTGAATGATAAGGTACACAGAAAGTACTAATTTAAGTCTTTAAAGTTAGTTTTAAAGACCAAGCATTAGTAATTTAAAAAAAACAACGTAAAATTACACCTACCTACCACCTTACTAACCTTCTGCTGCAAAATTTAAACCTAATATTTTATTCCCATTCGAGTTCCAAGCCATGCCAAGATTTATGTTGGCACAGCTTGCAAGTCAGTGAGTAGGTAGGTACCTACCTAAGTACACGGCGAGTTCAAAATACCTAAAATATTAAAATATTTTTCTTCAGTTAATAATCAGATGATTACGTCTAACAAAATATTTTAAGGGATTTCTTGGGATAAAATAAATTGTAAACTGTTCAAATTTCTTTTATAGTCCACTTCACTTTGCCAACTAATAGAACAGTAGCGCCATCTATCGGGGCTAGTTAAAGGACTAAATAACTGGTTAACTCAATATTTATTACAATTATTAGGTCAAAATAAATAATGCAAGTAGAACTACCGGGTGTATATTGTTAAATCAATTTACAAAAGCAAAACGTTATTTAAACTGCAAAACGCGACACACTTTACTCGTGGTCCAAAAAGTTCAACTATTTACCGCGAGGTGGCGCGCAACACAACTTTGGCTACGGCGCCACTTGTCCGTGGACGTTTTTTGTACTAAACGAGTGAAGCAAGGAAAATCCGCTCGTGGGACACAAGCGGATGTTTATGATGCAATTTACAGTTCGTATATTGCCAGGCACTTCATATAACACGACAATACACTTCTGAATTCTGTTTCAAGTTGTTTGGGTGTCGGGAAACCTGTGCTATGAGAATTCTTTCTTAGTTCTTTTATTAGAAGCTACCTGTTAGGTTTTTTTATTATTGTTATTACTTGTCATGAGTTAAGCGAATTAAAAAGGAAAAATATTTTCTTCTGCTGAAAAACCTATTTGTTGCAAAATTACATGACAACATTATAGCAAAACACACATACACACACAAACTTTACATTTATTTACCACATTTTAAATTAAAACTTCATGCAAACGTAATTTATATTAATTAATACATCATTGTTTACTAATTAATATGTATAATAAAATTAAATAAAACAACCATCTCATAAAATAAAACATCTGAAATCCACACGGCAATGTAATAATTCGTCTGCAGTGCTACACTAGCGGCATCAATCGAAGCAATAAAACATCTACTTTACGACGTGACGACCTCAAATGGCTCATAAAAAGCTTCACAAACTCACTCACAGATGGCGGTACAGTCGTTGAGCGATGAGCGCCATCTACAAGCGGCGGCTGTGAGTTATACGTTGCTAACTTGAAGGACCGAGGTTATGGTTTTATTGGGTTATAAAAGTTACGAGGTTACGAGTTACGACGTTCGACCGTCGAATATGGAGATATCGGAGGGCGAATGGGCGTGTAAGACAAGAGAACGACTTTTATTGTTTGTAAATTGGCTGTAAAATTATGAGTTCGCTCGTATTGTGCGTAATCACGGCGATCAGCTGTTATTTTATGGGATAAATCACTTTATTACCGCAAGTGGTGGTTTATGACGCTATAAAGCTTCATTCAAATAGGCGTCAGGTTGTCTACTGCGGTTGATGTGCTAATGTACATATTAAACTAATACTTTTATAGTTTTACTTGATAATAATTTATTACTTGCCGCTCTTTGAATAGATAAGTTAATTGGATTCTTGGAGTGATTGCGTTTTTTTTATGAATACGAAATATAAAACCTAATATCGATTAGATGTTACTATTGCTTGATATTATTGGTATTCGCTATTATTGTAACTAGAAAACAATGGACCTCACGGAATATTTATCTTTTTCGATCGGTAGAAGATTTATATTTTGAAGAGATATTACCGTGAGTATTGTCAGTATGCGAAAACTTATGGATCTAACATGGGATGCCTATTAAATTATTAATATTTAATATCGATTACTATTCATAGTTTTGCTATTGGCTAACAGATGGCGCTACGCATAATCATAGGCCTTGAGCTGTGTATATGGTATAAATGACTTACGACTTTTTTTTTGAACCAAGGTCAGTAAGTTAATTCTCAAAAAAAAAATTTGCGTTGGTAAATAAAACAAAAAACATATTTCCATTTTTTATTACTTGCTTTTGACTGCGTAAACATACAACATAATTTTTATATACCTAATTAAAATATATATAAAAAGGTAGAATAACTACGTTTTTATATACTTTAATTATATATGTTAAATAGCCCAAAATATATTCTAACAATTCACAATAGGTTTCTACCAACTCGTGCGCCGTTTTTTTTATCTCGGCACCCAGTTAAAGCGTTAAAGTTAACAGCGGCTAATTATTTGTTTTACGACACGTTTACGATCATCGTCATCGTTAAATTGACGTTTACGATCAGTTAACACCTCGTCCCGTGATTGTTTAGCTCGTGGATGTTATTGCCACTTTATATTAATATTGTAAACATACAGTTTTTATTTATCACAGGCGGCTCTTTTTGAAAAACAAATTATTCGATTTATTTCTTGGATCTTTTCTTAGGTACGTATGTTTGATTTTCGATGCTTTAGTTTAGATGCATTGTAACTCAAATGTATCATGTACTAAGTCCATTTTACTTATGATATTTTTAGTATAAGGCTATTTGTCTATAGATAAATAAATAAAATTCCTTATTGTCATAAATTATAATAATATCATATAATAATATATAATATATAATAATATATAATATATATATAATAATATATAATAATATAATAGTATAATATTTAATATTATAGTATAATATTTTTTTGTTGTCTCACTACTAGGCTCGGGGACTTTTCAGAATCAGTGAAACTGGCCATCAAAAATCAAATTCTTCCTTTTATTTATCTCTACATAGTACCGCTGATCATAAAACACAGAAAGATTCCTTGTACTTACGCTTTTTGATACGCGTACGATAAAACAAATAAAATACAAGGCTCAAGTGAATTGAGCAACCCAGTTAATAAACAGAGGGAGAGAACAAGACGGAAAATAAATCAAGACAGAGAAAGAAATACTGACGGAGAGGCGTAATTTATGTGATGCACATTTGGGCAGAACAGCACCAAATAAAAAGTTATAACTCGGTGTGGTTATAATATTAATGTTCTTCTTTTGTTTTGTTATTAAATGGCCCTACAGTTCCTTATTCTAATTAAAAAGCAAGAATCCTTGGCATTTCTGGTTTATCAAATAATTTGATAAGTTAGTTTAACGGTGTAGTTTTAGTGAAAATAATGTCAAATGTCTAAAAAAGCTAAATCCCAATCCAGCTATAAAAATAAATATTTAATCCCAAAGAGGCTCGAGTTTCAAATAAAAAACCCAGCTAAAATATGTAACGAAGAAAAAATTAAAAATAAGAATAATGTAGACATGTTTTTCGCGACCGTACCGCCTATCGCTATGAGTAAGTTATGGCCGCTGTAGGGTGAGTTACACCCTGCTTAGGTCACGTGGCCCGAGAGGGATGCCGCCACCAAAAATCCGCGGGGGAAAAAAGGACAAAACAAGTTGGGGCGGCAAGTTATCTTCGTTTCATTCAACTCACACTCGCACCGCCCGAACGTCCGTATAGATCAATAAAACTACTTTATCTCTTTTTGGCACATCCCCATCCCGTCGGCGACTTCCTAGAACGATACTTTGCTGTCGCTGCATCAAGCTTTCTCTAATAAAACAAAACACTCACCAAACAAAAAAGGTTTTTCGCTAGCAATTCTTTAGTCTTCTAAATTCAAAAGCCAATTGTCATTTTTTCAGCAATTAAAAAAAATGTGAAAGCTAGGAGACGAATTTTAAAAAAGGAATCCTAAATTCAAAAACAGACCGTTTCGTTCACGCTCTTTTGTACTTTATTTTTCATAAAAAAAGAATCCCGTTAACGCAATTGTCGCCCGTTTTTTACGCGGTGAGGTCGCGTAAGAACGTTTTATCCATGTTTACAAAGGTAATGGCCATAAAATATTATTACCGGGCTATTAGGAGGCGAGCCACAGGTAGGTCCGGGTGGCAGTCGCTAGTTCATTGCCGTTGCGATAGCGCACCGGTAGTTGTAAGTAATTGAAGCTGTTAATTTGTCGTTAAAGTGCTCTTGTGTCTTGTTTGAGCGGCCGCACGTGATTTAGGTACGTTAGCCGACATTATGTTTTAATACTTTTTATCTGACCTACACAAACGACTTTATTGTCCTTACTAACTCTTAAATCATTAGTTGAGTAAGTAGGTATCTTATAAAATTTCCTTTACATGTATATTTCAGCATAATCTGAAAAATATTTCTATAGTAAGTATGGTTTTACAATGTACGCCGATACTTACCATTTAGGGAATCGGCCGTTTTTCGGTAGGGCTGCCACACTGGCATATTCCGCGGCCGACCGTCTTCCGGTATCACCTAATAAAGTAATTACTTGGGTAAAGTCGGGCGACTCTCCGCCTTGCCGCTTCATCGCGACTTTACGAAGTAGGGACGACACAAACGATTCGTGTTTGAATTTAAAATTGAGCAATTTGATAATGTAATGACACCCTTGCTGTCGACTTGAGTTTATTTGGAAATTCAGTTACAATAGAATACGGTGTAGTTTGCTCATGTTAAATTATAAGATTTTCTCTCTGTATTATTCAATATACTACTTACCTAACTTATTTTCCTCTAGATATCATAAGTAATACTTACGTAGAAACAAAGTAAAAGACGTAACTTACTTCAACAAACCGCTAACAAAATAAAAAGATATCTTGCCACAAAAATCATTGATTGTAGGAACGGCAAACATGTGATGAAGTGAACTTGATCGCCTTTATATTGTTCACTCTCCTAATACAATGAAATCGGTCTCGTATAAGGCGATGGTGTGTTATAGCCAATCTACACTTTTCCCCACTTTCCTCGATTCGCAGAACATATGTATGTATGGGGACGTTTCCAGTTTTGTCACGAATAGTGATTTTTAGGGCACTGCGAGGGGAGAAACGGGTACTTTGATTGTATATCTTGTATCACTTACCTAATTTATTCGTTATAACTGCTTACTTACCTACGACTAAGAGTCAAATATAATTTTCAAGTGTCTATTGGGTAGTGTACTTGTTTAAAAACCAGTGAACACATTTAAAGTACCTCCTTAGATGTATAAAATATAATCAATTTAAACATGATTTATGTTTTCAATTAACAGCGAGATGTCTCCAAATATGTCAGCCATATGTTCTAAATGTCCCATCACTCTAATATGCAGCGAAGCTTTTTATACTTTTAACATCTTATCTCATACTAAAGCAAGGTCTTGTTTTCGTAGTAGATTTGTTTAAAAATGTCATTGCCCTACATTAGGATCTTACCTTGAGTCAAACATAGATTCTTTAGAATTCTATTTTACATCGTTGATGTGAATGCCACAAAAATAATGTAGCGACGCACATAAATATTTGCTCCATGTAGGGATCAAAACTGCGACCTGTAGTTCAAAAACCGATCGCTTGCACTTTGACTGCTCAAATCTCAAGCAGATTTTGATACTAATATCTCAATACAGACATTCCTTAATGTAGATTTTACTTGGCCGCAATTTTGATGCCAAAGTCAAAGTTTGAAAAACCGAACAATTCATAATAATCTTAATACATTCCCAATATTTAAGTTCCATGGTGAAAACGACGGTTCATCTTGGAATTTTAAAGTTATGAAACTCAAGAATTTTGAACGACACCAAGGCAGATACAGCATTGCGCTCATACTTATATCGCCCGTATCAAACAAAAGTTTGGTCACGCTTAATGCCTTTACGACTGTCGGGGGTGACATAAAGAAAATGAAAAACATTTTGTATTATTCTTGTTGCGCTGTTGCCCGCGTAACTTCAACGACCCTCCGTAGGACGGCCGCACACTCGCAGATTACACCTGCGTTTGTCGCTAAACCCGTGGAAATTTAAACATCATTTGTTACTTCGGATTTGGGTTTACAAAATTCATTTATATGATTCAAAAATTTTTGTTTACTATACTGCCTTATGTAATAAATGAACAATTTACAGAATATCAGATGATCTAACTACTTATTTAAACATCACAAAATTTAATTTTAAATACTTACATAACTTACACACTTGTTTCTTACTTTAAATATTATAGATATTTAAATAAAACTATCAATAAATAAACCGACCGTGCTATAAAACTCTATAAAATCACCTAGAAACCAATAAACTGATCTACCTACACTTAATGGGTAGTTTTTTCTGGTTAACAGATTGCTGTATAGAAAAAAATTGGCACTAATTTCTTACTTACACAAATATTAGACATAGAAATAAAAAATATTTATTACGGATTTTATATTATTTCAATCACGTTTGGGATCCTATACAGCATTCATGATTTCGGGCAGACTGACCATGGATACTGTAATAGAATACTTTGTAAATAAAAACTGACAAAACTAGAAGTAAAATTTTAACTTCTGTTTCGTGTGACTGATTAAACACGATAAGAATTAATTTAAAATCCATTTTTTATAGAAATGAATATGAATGAGCCATATTTTTAGCTTTATCTCTATCATATTGACAGGACATAAATCACTTATAGATTCAACATGCATATATCTATATAAAATTATGTATTTTTTAAATAAATCGTGATGTTTTAGCTAGCCTAAATGCTTCCCTCCGTATCCAACGGTTTTTGCTTAGACAAATATCCACAGAAACTAGTTACGTGTTCGGACTTGTTTATGTCGACTTTTTAATATTTATTACCTGCTGTGATCCATCTCTGCAGAGCAAGTTTTCTGGAAACGTGAAATATTGTCTCGTGTTTAATTAAATAACTTTGGAGGTTCCCTATCGATAATTCATAATATGCTTGTGTAGGTTCCTACATAGTTTCAATTTCATCTTTTAATAAAGGTACTAGTAACTTATTCTCAACTTAGCTGTTAGCTATATACTCATTTATCTAATAAACGGTGAAGCTTGATTCTTGAAACCCATTTAAAAATATATTTTCTTTCCTTTACATGAACTTACTTTCAAATGAACCTTCACTTTTTAGTGTATCTACCAATACAACACACTATATGCGGCATTGAGCTATTAACAAAAATACAAGGATACAAATACAGTGTAAATCAGTAAGGAAGCAAGCGGAAAAGCCCGGGTGTTGAATAAAATTCCTTAGCTGTTAGTATAATTTCGTAACATAGCCGGGCGGGACGAGGCAGCTATAAACTTGTCAACTCAAACTATTTCTGTGCTGTTTGTTTTCTTTTTGACAAATCGTGTCGCGGGCGACGCCATCTTCGCTGCATAGCTGAGGAGTCGGTTTGATACCGCCTTCGAATTAAGCTTTACACCGAAATGTATATTCAAGTACCTATTAAAAGGAAGCAACTTGATTAATAGCTCAATTAGAAGGTAATAATATTAATAGTAATAATTTTACTTAGGTACACCAAAAATCAAATCTATGTATTGGCTATTTGGGTTGCTCAATGCTATAGAACGATTCAGAAAAAAATATCTATTTTTATGTACCTATTCGTTAACACATTCTTGCTTCTAATCTAAATAAAGCAGATTGATTCAAAATTCCTCAAATATCTGCTGCGGAAGGTACACAAAAATGTCATCAATTCATACTATGAAGATAGATCGATGAAAAATGTTAAAATTAACTCACTTAAACTGTCGAAATACATTAAAATTTATATGCACTTACTCACAGGAACTCAATAACTCTCCAATGATGTATAGACGGTGTTCGTAATGAAAGGGAGACAGTTATATGTAATATTTACCCAAAAATACTGGTGATAAATTAACAAGTGTTGGTTGTGTTGCAAAATGGAGGAACATCGGAACCTTTACACATGTAGGTTTTGATACAGTACAACTTTGGAACGGCCGTATCTCCGTCAAAGAAATTCAGAAATAGCATCAAAGAATAGTTATATATGTTAGTCTTTCAGTCACGTTGTTTTCGGTAGTAAAATATTGCGTTTGTTTAGCTAACGAATGATATATTTTTCGTTTATATCTGTTGCCAATAACAAGCAGGAAGATTTCTTAGGGAATGTTTTGGTGAAGGTTGAAGGCGATGTTGCGTTATTCAACATCAGCAGATTGTCGTCATTCAATGACAAATATCATAGGAAGGGACGTCACAAAAACGTATTCTATTATTTATACCTAGTTAAATATTGCTTTTATAAGCTACTTAGTTAATTCGTAAGTGTCGGCAGGTAACCTAAAAAGTTAAAGCATAATATAATTAATCAAGTAATTCAAGCTATACGTTAAGCGATAGCGTCTACATTTAAGTAGTCGCACCTCCGAAACTAACTAGATTGTACCAAGTATAAAACATAATTCATAAATATTATATATCGCGGTCACATAACTCAGCTCGCGTCCCGGGTTCGCTCGTAATTCGTCGTGTGTGGCTCGCGACTCTTCTACGTTACGCCTTCGAAAATATCGCTCCAATAATAAATAAAGGTCATAGAAAAATAGAACCTATGTTGAAAGAAAGTAAGTTTGAAGTTCATTGGTAAAAAAATAGTGCTTCAAACTTTATAGCTGGCGAAGAGAACTAAAACCTTAGACAAGAGATCTATGATAAACGTGATTTCGGTAACGAGCACCGTCAACGGTGATGAATGGTCACGACTCTTATTTTTCCGAGTAAAAGGGGAGAAAAAACGAAAGTGTGAAAAGACGACCTCACTAAATAATATTGTGAAAAATAGTTTATTGTTAGATCTCGTGATTAGATGTAATAAAGGACGGACGGGATGTAATCTTTTCGAGGGAAAATTGTTTTCATGCACTGCCCGTTTGTTGTGGAAGAAGGATTATAATTTGCCCATGCCCCGAGAGAGAGTGCCACAAATCAACTTTATGATAAACATACATGTTTACGTACTAATAGGGACGGATCACACGGAACGACAAATTATGATGTGATTAATTGAGTCACATTTTGCCGCAGATATTTTTGAACAAGTCGAAATTGACAGAGAGACATAAAAGTAGTGCTTGTATGTGTACAGGATTTGAGGATATGCTGAAATGATACTGCCGAAATACTCAAGACAAGGAATTTACTAGATGAGGTGTTAACTAGACAAGATTAGTACAGCAAGTGAAGTTACATAAAAATTAAAAAGTGCTAATAAGGTAATTAGCATGTACAGCGTTTTGTTGCTATTATAAATTAGGCAGGCGCAGCAACATGCCCCCGGGCGTTGAAACCACCGGTTTCAACCACAATCTGAAGACACCGGTAATGGGCATATTCTATTAAATGCCCGTCGAACCAATCCAGTAGATGTCCGAATGTCGGCGACACGAGCGATGCCATCAGTCCCTGGGTGAACAGCCACAATCCGCCCTAGTCTCCACTTGAGAGGAGGAAGATTGTCTTCCTTAATTACAACTAAGGAGTCTAACTTCAGACCATCCTGACAGGAACGCCATTTTGTACGTATCTGTAATTCTGCTACATACTCCTTAGTCCATCTGCTCCAGAAGTGTTGGCGGAGTTGCTCAATACGTTGAAATCGAGACAGATGATTGGCAGAGTGGTCCTGGTAATAAGGTTGCGGCAAGGAAGTAAGTGGCCGTCCGACAAGAAAATGGCCAGGCGTCAGCGGCGTATAATCTGCTGGATCTGATGACAGTGGCGTCAGTGGACGAGAGTTCAGGACGGCTTCAATTTTAGTTAGCACGGTGTAAAGCTCCTCAAAGGTTAACTTACAATTTCCCAACACTCTCTGAAGGTGGTACTTCGTTGACTTAACACCTGCCTCCCAGAGTCCGCCGAAATGCGGGGTGTACGCGGGTATAAAATGGAACCTTATTCCGTCGTTTGCGGCACTCTCACCCAAGGCAACACTGTGTGATTTTAAGAATTTTGCTAGGTCGTTGTACGCACCGACAAATGAGGTACCGTTGTCGGAAAAAATATCAAGAGGTTTTCCCCTTCTAGCAATAAATCGGTACAATGCCAGCAAGTAACTATTGCTAGTTAAGTCACCTACGAGCTCCAAATGAATGGCTTTGGTCGTGAAACAAATAAAAATTGCGACATACACTTTTACTAGTCTGCATCCACGACCTTGACGACTAGCGCATACAATAGGGCCAGCGTAATCAACGCCGGTGCTTTCAAAGGGATAACCTGGACGAAGGCGTTCTTGAGGTAAGTTGCCCATGATTGGGGCCACAATCTTACCCTTTAAACGGTGACATAGAACGCACTTGTGATAGCAAGCCTTCGCCAAATTGCGACCTCCTATCGGCCAGTAAGATTCCCTAATAGAAGCCAGTAATAATTGTGGGCCAGCGTGCATTAGCCTTTTGTGCTCGAAATTAAACAATAATTTGGTAAAATCGTGAGTGGACTGTAAAATAATAGGGTGTTTCTTACTATAAGAAAAACTGGAATTATCGAGTCGTCCTCCTACTCGCATTATATTTTTAGAGTCCAAAAATACATTTAATTTGAGAAGGGCGCTCCCTTTAGGTAAACTCTTTTTATTCAAAAGTAATTCATACTCAGGAAATGATGTAGACTGACTATCAACAATAACAACATTTAATGCGTCTTGTAGATCACCCTGTATTAAATAATTATCTTTTGGAACTTGTTTCCTACATAATTTAATAAACCTCAACACATACGCAACAGAACGAATAAGGCGTGAGTAATTAGAATATCGACTAACGTCGATCAAGGCTTCACGTTTAGATACGTTTATAATAGCACTTAATACAACATTGGGTCGTGTCTCCGGTAACACCTCTAGTCCTACTGTAACTTGAGAAGGCCACTCGGACGAGTGCTGTTTTAAAAAATCTGGTCCAGACCACCACAGATCCAAATCCTGCAGAACACTAATATCCACACCACGAGATATCAGGTCTGCTGGGTTCTGGTCTGTTGGGACATGTCTCCAGGTACAGTTACCCGCCTTATCCAAAACTTCAGCAACGCGGTTGCGTACAAACGGCTGAAGCTTGGTAGGCATCATCTGTAACCATCCCAACACGATGGTCGAATCAGTCCAACAATAGACCCGATTGATCTCTACTCGGAGTGAGCCCATCACCTTCTCATAAAGACGAGAACCAACAACCGCACCGCACAACTCCAGACGCGGAATGGTTGTGGGTTTTATAGGTGCTACACGACTTTTGGCTATTAATAAACAAACCAAATACTCACCCTTATCGTTAACGCTGCGAACGTATGCGCAAGCACCGTACGCAGACTCAGACGCATCTGTGAATATATGGAGTTCTAACTCCTTATATGAATTGCAAACTACAATTCGCGGAATACGGAAGTTATCTATTAAAGGTAAGGATTTAATTAAACTATCCCAATGTTTACTAATCTCCCTAGGTAGTGGTTGATCCCATGACAATTTATCTAACCACATTTTTTGTAATAAAATTTTCATGGTTACAACAATAGGACATAACAGACCTAAGGGATCGAATATTCGCGCAATCACGGAAAGTAAATCCCGCTTAGTGTGACCTATCGAAGACTTATTTAAACTTAAAGGAAACCCTAACTCATCAGACGTGACATACCAACCAAGACCGAGCAACTTGTCAGGTTCATTTGATGCGATATTTAAGTCCACTGAGGCAGGCGGGCTGCCTGTTGCAGGAACAGCATTCAACACCACTTGAGGCTCATTTGATCTCCATTTTCTTAATGGCATGCATGCTGACGCAAGTACTTTGGTGACTTCAGTGCGAATAAAGTTGACTTCGTCTATGTCATCACCACCGGTCAGTAGATCGTCGACGTAAAAATCATGTCTGATGATGTTAGAAATTTTAGGGTTCCTACAGTCGTCTCCTAATTGTTTAAGACATCGTGTCGCAAGGAAAGGCGCACTAGCCGTACCATACGTAACGGTGTTTAATTCATAAACATTGATACGGTCACAAACGTTGTCACGCCAAACAACTTGTTGTAAATACCTATCCGACGCGTCGACGACTATTTGTCTATACATCTTTTCCACGTCCGCAGATAAAACATACTTGTGGGATCTGAACCTAAGAAGTATAGACAACAAGTCGTCCTGTACGGTTGGCCCGACCATCTGTAGGTCATTGAAGGACACTCCCGTAGAGGTAGGACAACTTGCATTGAAGACAACACGAAGTTTGGTCGTGCTACTCGACTCACGTAATATTCCGTGATGCGGAATAAAATAACCAGAACGTGAATGTGATTTATTATTGATTTTAGTCATATGACCAAGCGACTCATATTCTGACATAAAATCATGATACATTCTACTAAACTCAGGCTTAACCTTTAACCTACGTTCTAAATATTGTAAACAATGTGTTGCTTTCATAAATGAGTCACCTAGAACCGAAGGATCTTTCTTTAA
Organism: Craniophora ligustri; assembly: GCA_905163465.1. Taxonomy (NCBI): domain Eukaryota; kingdom Metazoa; phylum Arthropoda; class Insecta; order Lepidoptera; family Noctuidae; genus Craniophora; species Craniophora ligustri. Next base: position 5,676,373 of record LR990965.1, on the reverse strand, counting down.
AGGTATTCGAACACAAAAACGGCCATCAGATAATCGTGTTGTGTTTTTAACAAAATGATCCTCACATAACTTTTCTTCAGGCATGTAAGAATTACAAGGTTTTGTGTTGATCTCCTCTAATTGCCAAAACTTAGTCAACTCGGTTTTAAGTTTATTCCATTCGCTGTTATCATCAGAATTAATATTAGAAAAGTTGCATTTTAAATCATGAGATAATAATGAACTATAATTTTGACTAATCGGACCGGAAACTAACCATCCTAGACGGGTTTCACATAGCAGTGGTTTCCCGGTACCTAACTTTAATCTTTGCGAACCTAACAACTCCCAAAATAAGTCAGCACCGATTAAAATATCCACATTATCGGGCTTATAAAATATAGGATCCGCTAGAGTGATATTTGACGGAATGTCAAAGTTAGAAATATTTATTTCACGGCACGGCACGTTACTCGTAATAAATGGCAAAACAAAACAATGAAGTTCAAACGAATAACTATCATCTAATGACGTAATCTTAACGCAACATCGTTTGCCTACGTGCGACGTAACATTATTAATGCCAAGAATGCATCTATCTACCTGGCTTGTGATTAGATTTAATTTTTTACACAACCGGTCTGTAATGAACGACGAGGTGCTCCCGCTATCAAGCACCGCGCGAACAAGATGCACACAATCATTACGATCTCGCAGTTTAATCAGTGCAGTCGACAACAACACGTCGCGCTGCTTATCATCACGGGAAGATGAAACGTTTGCCGACAAAGCAACGTTATTCTTGTCATTAGTAGCAGACGATGCAGATAACTGATTAGCCGAATTGGTCGTTGAGTTATCACTAGGTGTATTTAAAATAGTGCCTGTAGAATCTGTGTGTATCAGTGTGTTATGCCTACGTTTACACAGCTTACAACCTGGTTTCTTACATTTGTTAGCGTAGTGACCCGAACGAAAACAGTTGAAACAAATTTTATAAGTGGGTAGAAGTTTAAAACGAGCGTCATTACTTAATGCAAGAAACTGTGGACAATTATTTAAAAAGTGATCATTACTATTACACTTTGGACATACTTTTGTGGTTGATTCGAAATGACCACCATTAGGAGATTGTGTAGCTACCATGGACTTAATCTTAGCGCTTGGTTTACCTGTCGTTTGGGAAGTATTATTATTTGTGCGAGCTAGTTCTAAGGTCTCGATTAGGTCAGCTCGACCACGCAGGAATTTCATAAAGATTTCAAACGTAATTTGACTATCAGTGTCAATCCTACCTTTGCACTCTTCCCACTCTCGATAGGTCTTATGATCAACCTTACGAGTCACAATATAAATTAAAAGCGTGTCCCAATATTTAACTGGCTCCCCTAAAGACTCTAATGCACGCAAGTCCTTATTCAACTGATCGATTAAACCTTTTAACGCAACAGAAGATTCCTTTGAGATTGGCTCAATATTAAATAATGCAGATACATGATTATTTACTAGTAACCTTTTGTTGTCGAATCGATCACACAACAAGTTCCATGCTACCGTGTAATTGCTTGAAGAAAACTCAATTGACTTGATTACTACGGCTGCAGTTCCCTCAAGAGATGCTCGCAAATAATGAAATTTGTTGATGTGGTCAATTTCATCGTTGGTATGAATCAGACTAGCAAAGGTGTCGCGAAACTCTAGCCAGTTACTATATAATCCGCTAAACGTTGGTAACTGAATCGTAGGTAATTTAACTGGCTTGTGTGTGCTCACAACAGTACTTTTACAGCTATCTACCGATTTATTATCCCTATTAAAGTCACTCAAAATATTTTGGGCTCTAGACAAGGATTTATAATAAACAGACTCAAAATCAGAACGCTCAGAATATTGTAATTTGAGATCATCCACAACGCATTCCAGACGTAACTGTACCTCATCATACTGTTCGTACATCGACTCGATCTTGCCCATGCGCAACTGTAGTTCAGACACATCACAACTAGTTAACGCTTTGTCCTTGAGTGAGTCCAGGAAGTTGACGAAAGCAGTCAAACGGCCCTTGTAGCTGCCTCGCTTTTTAATTAAATCCCTTTCCTCGGACATACTGGGAGACGAGTGTTGTCAACCTGGAATTGATACAGGAATCTAATGACTAAACGTACAATATTATATTTGTAACAACTCTAATGTATTATACAGGGATTAAATATCAAATTACTGAGAACTTGTCAATATAACTATTAATTAAGGATACAAATCTGAATACTTAAATTTAAACCACTATTTAAACCACTTGTTAAATACCTTTAACTATGTAATTATTATAAGACTTTAAAGTTAATTGATTTAGCACAACAGAAACTACTACTTTTTACAAATGATTGTAAATATAAATACTCCTACTAAAATATTAACAACTCAACTAATAAAAGATTAACAATTTAGCTAATAAAAATTAACAATGACTTGCATTAATATCTAACACTAAAAAATGTACTATGTTAAGATACCTGCTAATTATTTAACAACGACTGTTAAATAGTATTGAACACGTATGTGAATTAGTTACAGCTTTATATAAATTAAGTTTAAATAATGTAGCAACTAAGCTAACTATACAGTTTAAAAGTATGTATTTAAAATTAATCTAAGCCGATGAATAAAATACTATCACAGTTCAATAAGAAGGTACTTAATGACTTTAGTCTAACACAATACATTAGGTAATATACAGAAATTTACTGACCTTTTCTGCGTATTTAATTTACTTAAATAATACCTGAGTGTTGGGTGACGATATTAGTTGACTAAAAAATGCTATACACCATACATAACTTGCTTGAGTTCATTTGGGTCCACACCGGCAAATAACCTTCAGGCCACCTTGGATAATTATAATCCTTAATTCCTCTGCAATTATCTTCAATAATTATATCCGCTGATCGTATATTATACGTAATCCGGCTCGTTATGGACCATGTACAGGATTTGAGGATATGCTGAAATGATACTGCCGAAATACTCAAGACAAGGAATTTACTAGATGAGGTGTTAACTAGACAAGATTAGTACAGCAAGTGAAGTTACATAAAAATTAAAAAGTGCTAATAAGGTAATTAGCATGTACAGCGTTTTGTTGCTATTATAAATTAGGCAGGCGCAGCAACAGTATGTCTTTAAAAATCAGAGGATTTATGAGCAAATGGGAATGAATACGTGGGTGAGATAAAAATATTAGATGAAAATAAGTTTTTCAATGTAAAACTTACATAGACATGACGTCAAATGTATCTAGTTCATATATTTATCCTTACAATTTTTTTTTCACTACTGGATTTCTCCCAATGGATCGTTACGCCTAGTAGACGTAACGATCTGTAAGAATACAGAATGTTTCTAGAAATTATGTTTACCAGACATTATATTTAAAATATTTGTAATGGACACAAATTATCACGATTTGGCACTATAACTGACACCACATTGCCCTTAGCTCACCTCGCGAATATAAGACAGAAATTGCTGTATTTATTGCAGCAAAAAAGGCAAGTGTAGCATCCACGTAGGTACTTAATAAACGTCAGATACTCTACAAAGACGTTCAGTAAAGTGGCGAGGTTTTATTACAAATCATACGGAGATTTATAGCGTGTGTAGTCGACCACTAAACACTCACAAGTCACAACTGAAATATAAGATTTCAATACCATGAACTTGCACTTAAATGGTTCTATGGAAGGTGGTACTACGATGTTGCACACCCCTATACTGGAGCTTCACTTCTTGGTAAAAAATATTGATTTAATATTATCATATTTAATATTTAAATATTATCAAAATATGAATTTGTTTCACAGGATTCCAGTTTTTCAAACTATGTAGGTAAATAGAGAGCGCCAATGAAATAATTTGAAGCTTTTGGCAAGGCGACAAAGCATAAAAAATAACGTGTACGTAATAGTTCCACCAAAAATAAATAAGACAAGTTAATTAAAAGCTGTTTAAGATTTGTCGTTTGATATTTAAATTATACCTAGTCAATATCTGGTATGTAATTTGCATAAGTAAGATAAATCTTATATTTTTGTATTACAGATGCTAATCTCTATAAATTTCATATATTTCCCTCCGCCTCCATGAGTTGAGGTTATTCGCTTCGTACTCACGGCGTCGCGTCTCACACTCTCTCCATGACAATAGCAGCTCATCGCCAGTTCACCAGTACTGTGCACCGTCTCCGCGATGTTGCCAACTCGATATCATCTTATTTCCTTGGCATCGACGCCAGCGACGACCGCTTGATTTATTTCCTACTACCAACCTACAAAACTTTACGGATTAAATAGTTTTTTCTCGTTACAATATTTGCCAACTTCATTTTTTCTCCAATTTTTTGGTCTCTTCTTTAATTTACATTGTGTGTAGGTTGCCTTTGCATATATTTACATGGAGTATTTATTCGGAGCTATAAAATGGTTCGCGAATGTTTTGTAAATATTAAACAAACGACGCTGTCTGCTGAGGCGTGTGGATACATTAAACTTAAAGACACATTGTATTTTTTTCGTAAACGACATTGCTTTTTCATCCTTTAGTTCGTGCCTAGGGTCATTTAACTTTGCATAGGTAAATAAGACAGAATTAGCGCCGAACACGTATGTCAATAAAGGCGTCACTAAAATAACTACTGTTTGCAACCCTCAAATGCTCGATCTAATGGTGGCACATAACAAAGTGTTACAGAAATAAATAGTAAGAAAAAAAGAAAGATTAGTCTGAGCACGTCGGCTGCATTAGCCGTGCCCAAAAATAAAATTAATATAAATATCGTGTAGTGTGAAAGTTCACAACGGCGACAAACGATTGCGCATGCGCCTATGTAACGGTCCCTTTTTAAAACTTCCGTATAATTGGTCGTGTCTTGAAAGATGAGAATTTATGTGAAAGCCCTACAGGTTAGAGTACCGTTGATATTTTGAATAATGAATTTTAAATCTCAAAACTTTGTAGTTAGTAACAAGTTACTGGCCGTATATATTTAAATAAATATTGATTTCGAGCAAATTACTGATCTCTCAAAGATTTAATTTAAAAAAAGGAAGGTATTAAGAAAATAGGTAAGTGAATGACCTGTGAAATAAATATGATATGAGTGTAACTATTTATTCATTGGTTCATAAAATTCTGATTCTCTTTTTAACTGTAAGCACAACGAGCTTGGAGTAACTTTTCGGTCGTATTTTTTTTCACGCGGTCGTGTCATGTTTTGTGAAATTTACGCCCAGCTTAAAGCGTCCAAAATTTTAGCTTGTGCCGTCCAAAATCCTGATAAATGTCCCGAGCGGGGGGCGGATCGCTGCGGGAAAAAAATCACAGTACCCCTTTTAATATTAATATCGCTTGCGAGGCAAATTGTATTATATTCTAATGTAATTTACATATGAGATTTTTGGAAAGAAACATTTTTATTATCAAAAATGTTTACGATATTCACGTACAGAAATTAATCCTAGCCATAACTACTCAAACAACTGTCAAATAAATACAACATTTTATTTATTGGCTTTATCACATTTTTGGCGAATTTCGGAATAATATGTAAGATTTTCTGACGAAATAATTCTAACAATAGACGATACAGTAATGGCGTACCTGGCTGGAACACACGTCACGGAGGGCCCGCACACGTCGGGAGGGGATGTAGATAAATTGATGGCCACTCGGCACAGGTACGCGGGGTGGGGCGAGCTCCTTTTAAAAATGGAACCCCCAATTCCAATTTTTGAATTCGAATATAATTGGTTGTTACAATCTTTGGCGTATCTGGTTCCAAAATGGTCGCAATGTTGAGTAACGAACTGAATTCAAGCCAGGTGTACAGGTAACGTGTGAACACACTTTAACTGAAATGGTTTTTATGTGGAATATCACAATCATGTAATCTTATTCTACATTAAACATAAGACATAAGAAGTCAAGAAAATAAATTCTGCGGTTATCATTTTTAAACCCTTCGTTGAAACTCTCGGTGTAATCCTTACAGAATTTACACACAAATGTAAAGTATTTTCACATTAATCTTGTATGCGTTAACGAATGTAATAAAATCCTCACAGGCTGGGGTGGAATCTGAGACAATTCGCCAGTCTCGCCAGTCAGTCTCTTCGTAAGCCCACCTATGCGTCTTTCTTATTGCCGCCTAAATCTTGAATATACAACTAAGATTAATCCCGTTGAAAGAAAGGGTGATGCAACCCTTTTGAGAAATGTTTGCGTTGAAAAAATCTGGTGTCTTAGGTAGGTATGCGACGAATTACATAAAATACTGAATACCTTTAATCAATATGGATGATTGACACCGCTAAACTGAATAAAACCAAGTAAACGATATTAAAACGTTGAGAGTAAATAATTTGTATAAGATAGATATATTTTAAGGAAGCGGCTCAGTTGGATTAAAACGTTGACATTTCGAAACTCTCGAAAACATCTGGACCAAAGCTACATAATCACCATCAGATTAGTGAGAATTCGTCAAAAATGCTGAGAACACAACTAGAGTTCTAAACTGTCGTTTAAACCAATGTAAACTCAGTCTCCACGTGTAAAGTTTCATTTCGTGCCGGTTATTGAGGTTTAATTACTTTTTTATTGTCGTGAGAAATACCTAGGTCGAGTTAATAACGGCTTCTAGGTGATAATTGCTGGGTTAATTACTAAACCAGATACGAGTCTGTGTGTTCGTTTGTTTTTAAGGTGTTGATTTTATTAAGTGCTTCCATTCAAATGGCGGTTCATTAATTTTGATTGATGTTTTGTGGCGAGTTAATAGAGCTACCGAAAACTTGTTAAGTGCGAATATTCTTTTAATTCTGGGGATCAGTATATACTTTAACAATGGGTATAAAATTCATGAACCACTTTTATATTATGAGTCATCTAAAGACTATATTGTTGATTGTTGTGTTCCACATGTACGTATTACGGCGATACAGCGGTCGATATTCATTATTTCCACGGTAGAATACTCGCAACCCTTATCAAGGGAAGACGCCCGTTTTTTCTCGGTTTTCCCAAATAATTTATTTAGCGGCCCGCCGTCAATTTATCTCTGTGGGAGCTAATTTCGCGTCGGCCCGGTGGCTGGCTGGCGCATGCTGTAATTCAACAAATTGCGCGTCCTATTGGATTTATGGGCTCTCGCACTTGACGGAGCGCCCGGCGCCCTTCTTCCATTGTTCTTGATGCTGCGTGCATACTGGTCAACATCTGGAAATAGAATAGAAATCGTGTTAGTCGCATTTGGGGTCGTCGTCCGTGCGGGCATCTCGAGCATTTGTTTTACTTTTGCGCGAACTAAGGTTATGTCTGTGTTGTATGACGTAACGATTCGACATAAACATGAGTGACATCAGTTCGAATTAGCATGCTTAAGACATAAACGGGACTTTTTCATGAAGTCGTATTCTTAAGTTGCCTTTATTTTTGTGTATTTGTTCTGTTTTGCACAGTATGTTGCTACCCTTATCTTCTCTGCAGTAGTAACACATAATCGTATCAATTATTCGGTTCGCGTCCCTCTTCTTTATTACTTTCCTTGACCGGGATGGTAGGTGAACCTTTTTGTACTACTTTGACTTTTTGCAAGAACTCCCCTCGAGAAACGAAGGTGTATTCTTGTTTATACCAATAAATTGCGTACGTACTGATTGTTTGTGTGTTTCATCAACAGTTAGACCTAAATACTTACGTTGTAAATAAACGTAACCTGTAGTCATCTGTTATTCTGTCACTACTTCGTAGAATAAATCAAATTAATAAAAAACTCAAGACCCGAATTATCATATACTATATATTTTTTATTTACATAAATAGTAATGCAGTAATTATATCCCCCTAAAAAAAATCGAAACTAATACTTATTTTACAAAAGAGCGGCAAAGCAAGTAATGTTATGTGTTTCTTTCTGCTGACTGCGGATCGCCAGACAGTCGTCTCTCTCGCGCGCGCTGCCTCGCGAATGGGCCACATCAGCAGCAAAGTATATCTACAGAGCTGATGCATTACTTTTTAAATTATTTTACTTTGAAAACTCTCAATTAGATTTAATTTTATATTCAAATAGTTCTCACTTTCAGTTTCAGCTTTATAAAAGTATGACTCATGCTGTAACATTTCTAAATATCACACCTAGCGCTATTTTAATACAATGTAACTACGATAATTAGTTTTTTATTTAGGGAATATGGCTCCACACAATTATATTTTAATTACCAACATACTTACATATTTCACCAGTTTCCAGTTCTTTAGTTATTATACTCATTTATTTTAATCTGAAATTTCATTGCACATAAATACAAACATCAGTAAATTAAACAAAGTGACTTTCATAACATTATGTCGACAGTTATTTAAATAACACACTTAAATTATATCTGTCACACACGCAACCGCTCCTGACATATCCACCGTCTTTGTAAATCAGCATATGCAAAGTGGTATAGCAATAAATCTAGCTGCTCTTGCTCGTTCTCGCATCATGTTACATCTTAATTTCAGAGCCGGCTCGTCGGAGCCTGCCTGCCAGAGATACAGCCTTTTATCAAATACGCATTACGCTAGAAATTAACTTTAACTGAAAAAAAAAATTGCCGTTCCGTGAGCGTAAGCGATAAATAATGAAAAGTTGTTAGAATGCTGAGTTTGTTTTAACATGCCCATGGGGCTCGCGCGAAATTATTTGCATTTTAAGTCCGCCCTTGTTTATGAGAACGTATTCCGATCTGATGAAATATCGTCGTGCGCTTTAGATTTTAAATTGTTACCGACTAGTGCCAAGCTTTTGTAAATACCGCCAAATATATCCCATTTGTCTCAGCTATATGCTGAAATTATGTTTCCAATTATCCTAAACCAACAACGACGATATCGAATTTTTCATGCGTTGTTGAGCTAACCCCGCTTAAATTTATTTATCCCTAAAACGAATAAGCTATTTACATTTTTAATTTTTTTATGATTGGCGTTTTAATTAATTTCGCTTTTCCTTTTGTTTCAGGTGGTCGTCGCGTGTAAAGCGTTGTCGATGCTTTGGTAGGTCTTAGGGCCGATGCTAGTGTGTAAGTTAGCGCGCTCCATGTATACGCAGCAATCACGATGTATGTGTTTCGATTGTCACATTGTCGCTTGGCTCCGCACGCTCCGACGCGGTTTGACGTCGCGAGATCAAGATATCAAAATCGACTGTCGAATAAATTTTTACGCCAGCCCACACGAACGCTTAGGCAATCGACTGCCAGAGATTTATTGTCAAAATTTCCCGTTAGTAACGCTTACCGAGCACACTCCGCGTATCACTATTTCACAAATAAAAGAACCAGTCGCGATATCATCGTCGACTATAAATTATATGAAGCTCGGATGAAAAATACGCAATTCGGTCTTCGCTTATTTATCGCTTAGCTTGACTTACGAATACATTATGTTAATAAGAAGATCATATTAAATAGTCAAATCGATTAATATTAATCGATTCGCATTGATATGTTGCGTAAGTATTGCGGCATGAGACATGCTCGCAGTATATTCTAGATAGAACCATTAGAAAGCGTACAGTTATTGTCCAAACGACATGGCGTTAGTTGTGAGCCTGTCGCTATCTGTCGGGGTGATCTGCTATCATGTTCCATCGGGACGGTGGCTGCTCCGCGCTAGGAATAGGTCGAGTTCCCGCGTACTGTTCCGTGATATATTGTTCCGCATCTCCCTGTATAAATCTTGAACGCCTGCTGAGGTACACGGGACACGGCCGCCGCGCCGCAACTCCGAGCTTCAAATGGAATTGTGTTTTTATTTATCGTGCGAATCGTGCCCCACTATCGCTCACTCGAAATCGCACTTTATCTGCCAAAACGCGGTGTCGAACCGAGGCGGATTTTACAGCTCTTTATAGTTACTATTTTTGTTTATAGTATTGCGATGCCTTTCTTACGATTAGGTTACATACAATATGGGATTATTTTGAATGGAGTGCTTGCCAATAGTTCATATGTAAATGAGTTCATTTTCTTTCAAAATCATTGACGAAAATGTACTAAGAATGTCCGCTGCGACCGAGGAGAGTTTCATCTTTTTTCATATAACTATAGTTGGTAGATATCATAGATTGTGATGTGCAGTTTATAATACTCAATGTTTTGACCAGAAATAATGTTATACGAAAATCGGATTTGAAAATTAAAGTATCAAATTCGTTCTCATTTTCACTATCATCCTACGTCGCAGTGCACATGTGCTGTCGAAACAAATTATTGTATTGTAAATATTAATAAGACTTAGATTATGTACTTGTAACCGAAATCTGATGTACAACGTCTGTATACGTCTTTGAAACACATAATAGTGATACATTTACAGACTTACAATATATTTTGCTGGCGCGACGCATACGGCTGTGTATCTTACCATAATTTTTATGTATATTTGTGAGATATTTCACTCAATTAAAAATTGAAGACGACATTTCGTGCCTACCAATTTTTTCTATTAATGTATTATCTATGTAAACATTTTTATCCGTCGCGTCCCGCCAGAAATCCTATACGTAACTACAAAGGCTTTAGTATGAAAAAAAAAAAATATTCCATTTATTAGTCGATAGCTTAACTTATTCTTAGAAAAATAGATTACCTATAGTCACTTAAAAATGACATGAATCAAAACTAGTTGTGCCCAGTATACGAATAGCTAATTAAATTTAAGTAATAGATAATGTAATTTATTTTAAGATACAGTAGTGGTAATATTTTTGGATTCCTATAAACATATACGTAATTTTTTCTTCTGTATAATGTAGTAACGATACGAATGATCGTGTAAAATTGGATCTAGATTCTTTCGGCACAATTATTTTAATTAACGCCCTTCGAAGTGCCAAATTCATTTGTTTATTAATCATCGATTCATCTAATTACCTCTTTATAGTTCCTTTTTAACGTAATAATGATTTTATTGTGTTAATTTAAACAACGATTACAATTATTGTTGTCAACTTTGCACTACTTACCTGAAAGAATCTAGAACTGAATTTTATTGATGAACCTTTGTTACATATTGTAAATATTAAATACTTATTTATAAAGCTTCTTCATAATGAAAAAAAAAAACAAATGTCAAACTTGTTGTGCACTATTCACGGGATTCGAAATTCGAACACTTGTTTTAATATTTCACAAATATTTTGCTGCATTTTGAAAATGATAAGTTTACAGTTGAACGAAAACGTTAATTTATTTTAATTCGAAACGTGCTCATGAATGTAATACGTAAATTTTGTCCTTTTACGAAGCATTTGTCATACGTAAATAGGTAGGCCCAATTTTATTGTAATGTAAAATAATTATAATATAGAAATAAATGAAGAGAAATACTTAAAAAAACTTGAGGGATTCTAGCGTAGAGAATGATTTAAATGTTTGTGTTTCATGATTGTAATCGTGTGAAAAGTTGTGTAATATTATATTACCTATCATTACCTATTATAATGAATGGAAACGATATTATAATTTTTTGTACAATATCGGCTATAGTGCGAGATGGATCTGCATTAAATAAAATTCTGTTACTGTATAAGTTGCTTTTATTTTTCCAACAAATTACCCTATATTCCTATCGTCTAACTAAATTAAGAAAGAATAATTAACTACATGAAAGATATATTGAAGTTTTATTATAGGTACACATGACCTACCTACACATACTAACATTTGTTGTTAGTAGATACATCTAAGTATATCTTAAGGTACATAAAACAAAAACACATATTTCCAAAATCTATTCACAGCGTGGAAAGCAGTAAAGCATGTAATACATATACACACAGACGGACGGTGAAATAAAGTAGTGTACACATCGAGAAAAGTAGCCATGGTGTCGTGCCAAACAGGAAGCGTGCTTGCGAGGCCGCCGGGATGTGGGGTTCGATTCTTTTGCTACGCAATTTTAAACTTTATTTATTTACTACAAACATAGGTATTATTTAAAATGGAATGTATTTTTCGTTACTACGACTATTTCAAATAGATCGTCAAATCGAAAAGAATATTCAGTAAGCTGACGTCGTTCAAGAATTACATTCAGTGTATTATTTAAATGTAGTGTTAGTTTTAATCAAAAGCACCCATATTTTATAGGATGCATTAACATAAGCTGACGTAACAATATGTGGGTCTAATTTATCATATATTGTGAAAGTTTTTAATGTAATACCTCCGTAGCAGGGTTTTCCGTGACACCGTCTATGCATCAATAGAAAGAGAATTATGCACTAAGTCATTTTATATTCACTTTTAATACCTGTGCAGAAAACAAACAATTACTTATTAGTCATGACAAAACTTAATTTCTATTAAAAAACACGTAGGGCTGTATGCAATATTACAAATATATAAATAGACCAAACTATTTTCATAGAAACATACCGCGACGCACACACTCGAAACCCTATTCCCGTTAGGGATTTCTAACATTATTTATAACTCAAGAAACTAAGCTCCATTTTTTATAAAACACCTAAATTTGGTGGTCCGTCTGCGGTACCCAATAAATCAGGGTGTATTCGGCGGATTACCGCAAGAGTAATGACTACAGTCCACCTGCTGAGGGACTCCTATTATTTAGCTATTTGCTCAACCGTAGTCTGCGTCCTCTTAGAGTAGGTATTACTTGTACATTTACAACTAGATTTTGGTCGTACGCCTCTTTTGGAGTCAATTATCTCTGCCTTATTTGAACTTTTGTCATTAACTTTGGGAGCGTTCAAAGTATTAAATTACTTGAATTTGTCTAATAGAAGATTTATGTAAAATATATTAACGTAAATCATAGTATGTAGGATATGAGCAATATAATTTATTGGACATCGTTGACACATAACTTGATAGATAGTTTTGAGTAACTGCAAAAATTGTGCAATGAATATCCAAGTACCTACTTAAACACTAGGTAGGTTTTTTATAAGCTTCTAACGCGTTGAGTTATTTTATTGACATATATAGATATTGATTCTGAAATAAATCTTCTGTTCACGTCTTTGTTCTCGGTTATGGGTGTATATTTATAATAATATAGTAATATTGTCTGTTATCACTGGTACTATCGCGACAAAATCCGTTTTCATTTTTCTTAAAGATTTTGTGATAAAAGTAAATCTTTTTACTCAAAAGTATGGATAAAAGACACGACTTACTCTTGTTTTTCGTAAAAATATTCTTTAGGTCAAGTCCAAACACATAAAAGACAAACCTAAACAAACCATGCAAACTGATACAAGTGGGTAACAGGATCTCTTCAAAAATTAAGGGTCGTCTTCGGATAGTGTTTTATGCAGAAAATTAAGGCTCCCGTGAAAGGCTTATAATTAACGGGCTAATTAGCAACGTGAGACTGTTCACTTTATTAGCGGGGTCGCCTCGGAGAAGGCTGATATCGGATTTTGGTACTGTTTTAATTAGGCATTTTCTTGCTGCTTTTGTTTAGGTTATATGACCCTAGTTCTTGGCCTATGTGAGTTTTATTGGAGAGTAGATATAATCACCATTATAGGCAACAATGTAACAGTTTAGAAGACAATAACTACAGAGAACTCGGTGAGAATGCAAAATGTTCAAGGAATTTGTACCTAATGGTAATCAAGATAGCACATTTTTTTGTTTGTACTAAAATATACAGATATACTGATCTTTTCTTACGTAAATAATAGTAGAATTTGAAGTAAAACTACCTTTTACAGAAAGTTTGTCCGTGAAAATGCCGTCGGGATTATTTATTATATCAATGTTTTGCGAGAATATAAGGAAAAATAGTTTTATTAAAAAAAAAAATTCGATACTAGTAAATCATTATTTTATTATCGAATTTGTCATCAAGCAATTTGGCAGAAGATAATTGTGCTCTATTAGGAGATATTTATCTTTAATTTTATTACTATAGTAGAAACCTTATTAATATACAAAGGTAAGTATTTAATTTCTTTTAAACTTATAAATATACTTAACCCTTTAAATCAAAACAACATCCTGCCAAGCCTTAGCCAAGTCCTTAAACTAAATCTCTGTCAACATCTCTATCCGAGTCGAATGAAGATTACGACATTATCCTTCACAAGCATTATTCATACATTCAGTGCATGTCATACAACAATTTGCCGCGCAAAATCTGCAGACACAGCTATCTGCGTGCGCGCAGCCATATTTCGCGGCGGACATATTGAGTTATCTTAATTAGCCGGGAGGCTGGCCGCCACCCGCGCGATCTAGACGATACGTATGTACACCATTATCTAGGTGGTATCTGGGTAACCTTAGTCTTGTGCGTCGGTTTTGCTTAATTTTAAGCGTTTCTCTAAGGTAGTATAACATTGATGTTCTTCATTTTAGAATTAAGTATGAAGTTTACTATTCGCTACGGTAATTTAATCTCTATCTTCTATTAGGTACTTTTTATTCACTAAGTATTACTCAATATTTTATATATCTAATCACTTTTCTATAGACTACATTATTCATAGCATTATATTTAAAGTATGCAGAATACGAACATAATAATAAGTCATTCAAATTCAATTACAAAAAACTATAAAATTAATATCAATACGTATCATTGCAACAAAACTCACTTCTTCAATAATTCCTTCAGTGTGATTCAAATACGAGCGTACACTAAAAATATTATTATAATATTATTCAGGTACGTGTAGTGAGGACATAAATCCTTCTGTCTACAATATCAGGTACTGCAACTCCTGCGCAGTCGGGGCTCGATCACGAGGAAATAAAGACAATATGGAAGAGAAGATTATTAATATACCTAGTTCAGATAATGCTGTGCACAATTTTACTTCAGGCTTAACATTTTTATTTGCATTAAGCAAATGTGAATTTATTACTTCATACATTGGCTCTGTATTTTGACACTGAGCTTCTGTTAAGAATGTAAACCTGACGAGAATTTTAAATTAGGTTAGTAGCACCAAACGAAAAATCTGAGATAAATACAAATCCATTTTTAGCTTACCTACCTATAGTTACAAGTAATTAAAAAGTGCCTTGTAATCATTACTTATGGATACATACCGCAATTCGTTGTTATTTTCTTAAATACCTTTAAAACAAAGGACTAAATCCACGCAAAGTTAAATAACAAAAGCAAAAGGTATACCTCCGTGATACAAAAATATATGTGTAAATGAATACCTACACGCCAAATATGTAGACCAAATACTAGGACAGAGCTATGAAAAGTGTACGTACTTAGGCACAACACTAGCAAGTACATTTATGTCAACAAAACCACTCTGTCATACAAACGCAAACAAACAATTCACTTCCACTACAGTATTAGGTAACACAATATAAATGGCCGTACTCTATGGCCTAGGCGCCATACCCCTGTTATTTTCATAAACAGCGCTGTCCTAGGGTTCGTTGTCGTTCGTTGTTCGAATCGTGCGCAGTCGAGATAAGATAGCCGTGCGCGTGCGCAATGCCCCGCCGCGACCGCTAATTAAGTCTTTAGCTTCGATATGATTTTATAGTTTATTTGTTAATAGATTGTTACAAGTTGAACTAGATCTATGGCACGCTGACGTTTTATACTGATAAATGAAATATTCTTATGTTGTGTTTTGCGGTAGGTATTGTAAAATAAGACTGAAATATATCATGGACGACGATCGGATTTAGTGAAATTGGTATTGAAATAAGAAAATAGTATAATTATTTATTAGGGCGATAACATAACAAAACCTTTCATTAGGCTTATAAAACCACTAAACACTACGAAAACAGGGCACGAAAAGAAGATTAGGAAACTCACCTACGCGCATTATGTTTTCGATAGCCGCTGATCAATATATAGGCACTATTTTTTTTTATTGGTGCACACTTGCTAATTGTTCAAAAGCTCATGCAATAATCAGAGCGACTTAAATACAAAAACAAAAAAAAAGTCCAAAAACGAGGTCCTAATTTGAAAAGGGCAGTTATTTGAAAAGAAACAAAGACCAGGTGATTCTTTGCATGTTAACCGAAAAGACATACTTTTTACATTTCAAACAATACGTCTAGCTCTTGTTTACGATATTTACGTTAGTAACAATAAAACTGCTTGATGCTGCGGGTATGAGGGTAGACAAAGCCGCTTGTGGCCGCCTGTCATAAATGCATGATTTACGCAATTACCTTGCAAAGACGACGATAAATTATTGCTCATTTCACTACAATAACATACAAATATATTTTGTATTTCCAAAACCACCGTGAAACAAAAACCAAACCTTGTTTTTAAGACCATAAAGACTAATGTTCGAAGGTTTGAACAAGTTGGGTTAGTAGCTGAAGTTGTTCAGATGTAAGACCTGATTATTCACAGATATTGTATCAGGTATTACCACCCGCTAACTTGAGGTGACGCGAAAGAAATTCCTTATAATTTTCCATTATATTTCGAAGGCACAATACGCGTTTTAAGTATTAACGATACGTGTTACAATTAAAGGTAATATTGTATACAGTGTGGTTTTTTGAAACGGACACAAAAATAAAGCGTTCTTTGTACAAAATGGCCAATTTTTTACGGTAATTTCAATAGAAAGAAATAGTTTAAGTTTTACCAAAAACGTTAAAATGTTTAAAAGAACGAAAAGATTGTCGATATCATGTGAGGAAAAGTAGAAAATGTTATAACCATAACCCTAGATTTATTAGTTGATCTTTGAATGACACTGGGATATACTGAAAGTAAATGTAGAGAATCTTACCTTATCAATCAAATTATTTTTGCTTAAATGAATTTAAACATTTATGTGATGAACTTAATAAGACATTGTCGAGACGTCGTCTTTTTCGTATACCACTGTTATTTTTAAATCCAACAAATTATAAGTTCATCGGTAGCCGTTGCCAAAGCACGTCGCGTCGGTAACAATTGAAGTTCAGCTCAACGCGTTAACGATAACCACTTAATGGCAGCATACATACAAAGCAGATTTTAATCTGACCTTGAAAACATGACCTTGGCACCACGACGCCTTGAACCACGAATTGTATCCTTCATTTACCGCTGATACGTTGTTGCGAGAAGCAGGTTGGTAACCTTACCTTAATTGATATTTTGTTCACCAATATCTTTCCCTAAAAATCTTCTGAAATGGTTTGAGAAACGTTCACATACCTGGTTAACAAGTAACGCAACAAACCGACCACACACTACAACGTTGTAAACTCCAATACTGTCAAAGGTATACAGTAATTCCTTTTATGGTCCAAACATGGGTAAACATGTGTAATCGATCTTTAGACCCATAAAACATGCATCGATCAACATTTGTCTCCAAGTCCAGAACACTGTCGAATAATTATTCCAAAAACGAACAAATCAACATGACAGGGCAAGTGATCTGCTTAGCAAATACAAGGCGAACCTTCCTAATGTGTTGTCAATCATTCTGCTTCCATACACCCATGGCTTGAATGTCAACACGTTTTTTGTATGGACATCGGCCACTGAATATCAATTTGTCGATGTGTCATGTCCTCATCATGCGTTAGGTGGAATTCCTTAATAATAGTGCGATAAACTCGCGTACAGACAAGACTAAGCGCCGCATGGATTTTTATGGCAAATGTCATGGTGATGCTAGTCCCTGTTGTCGTATTACGATGGTATAATGTTTGGAAAAACGGGTTCGTAATATAGAAACTCCATCTAAAGGCGTATCTTGAAATGTCGGAGTCACTTGATGAAATTGTTGAATGATTTCATACTTTTTATATAGATAGGTATGTACCCACATGTTTCACCTAGATTTCGAATGTAATAAGTTAAAGTTCAATTTATAAAAATCTTTGCAAGATTTGCGTAGTGATCTTAGAATTCTACAGATTCTATTATAAAGTGTTTAGGGACATAAATACAGTATTTTAAACTATAAACTAAGTCCAACGATACAGGAAGTCAGTCCAATCAATCACGTGTAAGAGGTGTAAGACAAACCCGCCACCAATTTATTTTCTATTCGCTTCATTCGCACAACAAATCACTGCACAAAATTCAAAACCAGTCGACTATTTACTGGCATAATTTGTCAAATAACTATTTATTGACTCATAACCTTACTATCAATCAATCAGCGATGATTATCAAGCGCCAACACTTCCCTAGTCTGCGGTAGGTATAGGTTCTTAGATTTAGATTTCCGATTGATATTGATAGCCGATCGGTCACGTAGCTGACGGCTTGCCTCGAGACTGCTAATTAACAGGATTTTACTTGAGCGCCTTCGGTGACGTCATCCTATTGTACGTCGCCTTAAAATAAACTACGCGTTTTCGATGATCGTGTGCTGTTAATCCGATATCCGGTTATGCAATACACTTTTTTTTATAAAAGAACTGATGGTGGGGGACCGGTGCTATTGTTGGCTAATAATAGTGAATTTATAGTAGGTAGTGGTGTCATGGAGTACCTACATTTAAATTTTGTGGAACACTTTAGGTGTTATTTGCTTCAGAATCTAAAATATTTTTTCGATAAAAAAATGACTTCAAGGTCAATGAGACCATACGGGAAGCACCGCATCTTTCAAATAAAAAAAAGAATTATCAAAATCAGTTCTCACAGTCGAAAGTTATGAGGCAACAAACAATTTAAAAATAACAGTCGAATTGATAACGTCCTCCTTTTTTGAAGTCGGTTAAAAAAATATGCTTAAACAAACTTCTACTGTTCAAGCCGCTTCTTAGCTTCTGTATCACAAGTAGAGGATTCTAATTTTTCCACAGTCAAACTGACAACTTATTTTTGTGGGCATAAATGCAACTATATGTTACTGTAAATGTTAATAAATAAATAAATATAAATTAATAGAGAGATCAGTTCAGGGTCCCAGCGTTGATGCAGATAGCTTTTGTGCATTTGTTTATATGAGAATTTGTGTTTGTTAACGCACGATGATTGATAAGGAAATTTTAAGTCACAGTGTTGTTTTTCACAGAAAACAAATGCATCGTATAGCATATAAATGTGTTCAGCTTTGTTATTTATCAGCTGCCCATCTAATCTCTTGACTTTAAATCAATTCGGTTTGGTGGTTTAGGCCGTTTGTAACCGTAAGTTCTCGATATGAAAAGTAACTAACATTTCATCGATAAAAAGTGCTCTAGGCTGGTAAATAGATATTACATACTATTATAAGAAACAAATAAAAATAAAATAAATCTGCAAAGAAAAGGTCACAAGACAATATTGTGGTCCTCAAGATATGTCGTAAACTGTACCAAAGGAATAAACTGAACTAATTAAATACAGTATGAAGGTGTAACTAGCTACTTGTATAGGCAATTAGAAATGTTTCCTTTCCTTAACAAGACATTTGTCTTTCGAGATCATTCCTTACTCATACTTATGACAGTCACGGAAAAGAATGCAGTGTACTATTAATAGTCAAGACAGCTTTAACAAGTACCTAGGTATGTATAATGACGTCATCATCATGAGGAATCCTTTCACTGTCTTCGCTAAGCCAATGCACCTGACCATTGGGATATTGAGACCATCATGAATTTATTTACTTTTAAGTAAATATAAGACCTAAAAACTTTCTAATAAGGTTGTATTTGCTTCATTACTCCTTTCACATTTCGGGGATACAGGCTGATGTTGTTTTATTTTATTTTGAAGTATGCAGCCTTCATATTTGTCCAATTGGATGATAACTTTGTTTAGGTACACTTACTTCTGTTCTTACCGTAAATTTCTCGTTACATCCAAGTAAACCAAGAGCTTCCCAAGATGCATCTTGTTAAGTATCAGTAGGTCGTATTTACACATTCACTTAATGCTAACACGATGTTGTTACTAAGCGCTTTACAAATTATTCTGACGCATTGCTGGAATCTCGGACTTTCTATTCTAAGTTTACTTGATCATGGTAAAAAATACTAACCTCAAAATCTATTACGGTACATACGTCCAGCAATGTTCCAGCAATTGGTCCAGTGTTTGTTATTAAAAAACATTGTTAGGGAACATGTGTGGCAACAAAACAAGTAGGTATGGATTCATCCATAAGCAGATTTTTTCTGTCATATGGAAATTCTCATGGTAGTGCACCCGCACTAACCAGAATTATTACCAGAATAACCAGAACGCAAAATTATATTATGCTGATCGTAAGTTTATGGTTAAGGAGTTGCAGATTCATTCAATATTTTCTGGACCAGAGAACAACATTTATGTAAAATCTGGATTTAAATCCAGATTTTTTGGCAAGAGCTTTATAAGCTTTCTTATGAAGTCCTGACTGCTTACATTTAAGTAATTTAAGTACAATTTGATGTATTTCATTACCTACACTTAATAACCATCATTTAGCGTAGCCTAAAAGAGAACTTTCAAAAACATTCAAATTTAAGCACTATAGTGATAAAACTAGAGTTCTATTTATTTAACCCATAAGTAAAAAATACAGCCTCATCTCAAAACCGCACATATAAACCCACCACACCCAATAACTCAAAATGTAGTGTATAATTGAAATTTGAAAACCCAAAACTACTCAATAACAATACCCAAATATGGCATTACGGCCGGGACAACCGCATAAGCCTTAATTAAATAAAATTGAAATGAAAATGCCAAATGGATTTTGCGTGCTTCCATTAATGGTGCGTTCCGTATTATTTTCGAACATTTATTATTGTGTATGTAATGCGCACGAGTGTGATCGTTATTCATGTCTCGCTTATTAAGCTGCTTCAAAAACAACATGTTTTCATTAACGATCGTGTGCAACGCTAATATTGTTTTGTATTGTTTTAGTTTATGATTAAAATCTGTTTAATGGCACTGTGTTGTAGATATCAATTAGTATAATGTGATTAATTTAGTCAGTGTCGTGCTAATCCTTTGTGTAGTGCATTGATAATCTAATTCCATATCAGTAATTGTTATCAATATATGCAAAGGTTTTCATGTAAGTGACGATGATTGATTTACAGCGCTTTGTGTTTATTACATACAAATAAACCTTTTTTTTTATTTGTACGTTACAAATTATACATAAACAGTTCCACCACATAATAACTTAATAGAAATGCATACATAATACAAATTAATTCTTATAGTCTTCATTTATACCTTATAGTTGCAACAAAAAGTACTACTTTCAAATGAATTGGAATAAGGTTATTCCTGTAAGCAAACCGAACATAAGAGGGCTTCGTTTTGCAAAGAGTCCTAAGTCTTAAATCGGCTAAGTGCTGCATAGGAACATAGTACTTAGGTCATAGATACTTAATTCTGAGCATTTACAAGAAGCATTTCAATCTTTTCCACAAATTAATTTCTCACATAACAAACTGTAACAAGAAAATCTCCCCTCATTAAACTTTCAACACTTACATATTCTGCGTGAATATTTGACAATTTACATGTTAGTAAACAAACATAAATAACAGTGAAATTTAACTATCCTCAGGCTTCGTTCGTGTTTATCATCCGTAATGACGTAGGAAAAACACTGGGGCTGCCTAGTCACGGACCATACCGTATGAAGACTAAAAATAAGTAAATGTGCGGAATTGTTAATGTAACCGGTATATTTAAATTCACCTCAACGGTTCGCCCAGTTGCAACAGTCGAGTTAAACCGTATAAAAGGCTTATAACATAACTTTCCTCTCGTGCATTTTCTCGTCCTTTATAAAAATGTTGGATATGGATGTCATTTGATTATTGAAATATCTTTGCTACCTACGTTTAGTCAATTGAATGGATGGAAGTATAAAACTTTTTGGCACGCCTATGAGAAAGCGTCAACACAACACTCATATCATATTTTTTTGGTAAAATCCAGTAATTATATTATATCTAGATATTATAGGATATACGTATACAACCTTTACGTATAGCGTTTTACTGTGTTTTTTGCATGTGTGAGTGTCTGAGATCCTAAGGGTATTTATTTGAATTGCGTTTTTCATTTTAGACCATGTGCTGATTCAATTGTAAACATATTTATCCACTTTCTTCCCCCGGCAGAGCAAAGGTCTCCTCACTCTTATTCATGTCCTCATGGTTGAGAGCCTCTTGCGACCAATTCTTCCAACACACTTCAAGATCATTATGTGGAAGACCACAGGGCATTGATGTAGTCTTGACGTCTTGCGGTCTCCACGATGGCGATGTTTCCAACCCAGTGCTACTTCTCTCAATCGACCAATCCTCGAAATGGAATTGAAAAAAAAACTGATGAAGTGATATAACAATACGGAAAACATAAAACACTAAGGTTTTAATCTGATAAAATATCGAGGTCAGTGAATGCAATATTATTGAAATATGATTTATCCATAAATAAAAAAAACAATAAAAACAAAAGATTACATTCAATTCCAAGCTGAAAAAAAATGTCACTAAATAAATCTTAGAATGGGATAAATTTCTACCAACAAAGGTGATACAAGCACGGCGAACTTACAGCATATTGTGGCTAAACCAATATTTTGTTGAAACAAATGTTTTGATTCAGTTATTTATATGATGATAACAAACAAAACTCATACAAAAATATTTTTATTACATTTTAAGTTGTTTACCGGCCACTGTTTGCTAGACAATGTCCCCGAAACATTTGTTAGGGAGAGCCGCGTAATTTTTTACGCGAAAAACACAGCAATGCGGTACGTTTTACAAAAAAAAGAGATGAGAATAAACAGACGAGGAATGGCGCGAGAGAGCGCTCGAATTTTGAATACAAATGTAAATTAGTATCTCCACTAATTACCTTGGTAGACACGTCCAGGGCTATGCGTCTTGCCGGCTTACTGGGGACGTTCATTTTTTTTCAACAGCGAAATCTTCGGCCATTTTTCACGTTAGTATAAAACCGTAATTTAGCGTAGTGTGTGAAAATCGAGGGTAATTAACGAATTAGTTATAACTATTTTTGCTCGTAGTAGGTATTACTTTGTGTAAAAGATTGGTTCTAGTCTAGGTAATAGTAAGGGATTTTTTTATTTATTTTAACTTTGCATTATAAGTTGTACTATCTACTCGTCTCATAGCTGCCATAATATCTAGATATTATTTGTATCTATGTATATCTATTTAATAATTTCACATTAAATAAATCACTAAGTTATTCGTAAAAGTTCTTGATTCGACCATCAACCAGCCTTTGGCATCCTGTGGACGTTTTACCTACCCGCCATTTCACGTGTAGTTTATTAACAAATATTTTACTGCTACATTATCTCTTATGAGCGTAAGGTTCTGCGACGATGCTACTCAATTTTCAGGTCATACAAAGTCCTAATCAGTTTTTTTTTTATAAAACATCAGTAATGTCAGTTGATTTTGTGTCTGATTGTGTTGATTAATCTAAAAATCGGTAGGCGTATAGATACCATTATAATATAAAGATCATAATTTTGTCTTCAGGGAAAGAGGCATGATGTAAATGACGGGAAGTGGAAAACAAATACGGTAGCAAACATAATAATCAACACTTAATTAGTCATAAAAATGTCCTGCAACCGGACATTACTTGGTATTCGGTCGGTGCCCAACCCTCAAGAGCTCTTCACATTTAACGCATTATTTATCATCATCTGCGCGCTACCCTTTTCATCGCCGCTTCTTTGCTGGACAGTGATGTTAATATTTTTTTAATTGCGTTTACACCACACGATCGCTTTTGTTTTTTTTATTGAAGACAGTTGAATATCTAGCTTCAAAATTACCTTTTTTGGGTATCATTATTTTATGTTTATTTATCATTTTCTAAATAGTCGAAGCTTTCCTAAAGTATTCAAAAGGCATTTTATTATTTCAGCGCACTAATCATCAATAAATCCGGTTTTTTCATAGTTAAGACCATGGCACATACAAAACCTTCAAATAGCATTATTGGTCTTTAACCCACTTAAAAAAAAAATGTTCTCAATTCGACTGTTTTTTGTATTTGTTTGTTACCTTAAAACTTTCGACTGGGTGAACCGATTTTTAACCTTTTTTATTAGAAATTATAGTTTTATTTGTGGCTATTTCAATTTGGTCCAGTTCTGACATTTGATTTCGGTTTTTTGGACAGAATTAATTATCCTAACTATACTAATTAAGAACTAACCGGAAAATTTCCACATAATTCAATAATAAATATATCTACAGTCGTAGGTTTTCGTTATTATTACAAAAAAATAAAATAAAGTCGTGCTGTGTAAACGCGTAAAACGCACCACGCCCGTCCCTTGTCCGTCGGAACTTTATAAAAACGTTATCATCTTTTATTTTTCACGTTCTCAATTTGCATGTCCCGCTTCAGAGATGATACTCTATAAAATTATGCTCTAAAAGTTATTTATTGTGTCTGCGCATAAGTTAATGAACGCTCATAATTAAATGTATTCATATTTATTTTATTGGAGTACGTGTTAATGAGCTAGCCATTAAGTATATAAGGAAACAAATATTCATATATGTTTTCGTATCTCACTTTTATATTAATTTGGATTAAGTATTTTTAATCGAGCAACTCAAGACCGGAATATTTGGCGCTCTTAGGACTACGTTCAGCAGTGGGCGGCAGTAGGCTGATATCCATACTAATATTAATATTATAAATGCGAAAGTGTGTCTGTCTATTACCTCTTCACGCTAAAACCCCTGAACCGATTTAGGTGAAATTGGTAAAAATTAAATTTATAATTTTCATCCCGGAAATCATCCCTTGAAAGGGGGAAAAGAGGGGTGAAAGTAAAATTACTTATTTTACGCAGATGAAGTCGCGGGTTAAAGCTAGTAAAATATATACCAAAGAACATAGTATCTACGTTCAACCTAATTGATGGACAACTATCCATAGACACACGTCCCAAGTAAGTATTCTATCAACTAGTAGGGTCAGCTTGAAACTGATTTATTCAATGATTGTAATCTGACAAACATAATTTGCATTGAACGTCTGTCAAATGTCTATCTCTAGTTGAATAAAATATTTGATAAATAGGTTATTCATTTTAGAGGAATATAAATTAGTGACTATTATAGCGTATATACTGAACTAGAAGACGCAGGTTTTAATCTTGCCCGAGGACGATTTTTTCTAAAAAATGGTCGAAAATATTCTATAGATAGATGTGTTGTATTAACTCTAGGAGTGGTCATTTATGATTACAGCCCTTAGTAAGTTATTATGTTAGACCCCTGTCATTATTCTATTAATAATATATATTCAATTATTACTTCGGTATTGCTGAGATTATTATACTAAAATGTTCTTCCTAGTCACCTTTCTATGGTTTCACATTTTGCGCGAATTTCAGAGCATTCTAAAGTAATAATAATGATGAGATCATAATCTATATAATTGATCTGTTATATTTGCGGCTGTCAAATTATAGAGTGTAAACGCATATACAATTTAAATTAAATATTAAGTACCTTTACGCTCTTCATTACAAACCTAGTTGTTTTTGTACAAACATTTCTAAAACCATAATTTTGTTCGTTTACAACCCACAATACTCGAAGCATGAAAAAAGAATACATAACAATTATACAGAAATAAAAAAGTGATGTCATAGCCGACGTATCTACCAGCATTTAATCATAGTTACAAACCTTTTGTTCTCTTTGTCCCAAATAAGAGATACAATTTTACAAACGCGTAGCCGGGATGACGTCATAAATTTTGGGGTGAAATTTAAAATTTATTTAAAAGCAAATGCGGAGTTAATTTTTTAGTGATTCACCGGTGGCCCATTTCGGTGATTAACTTTTTTTGGAACAGCTGATACGTTTTACAGTTTAATGGAAAATTTAATTTCTGCTTATTGTTCAGGGATTTAAGTTAAATAGCTAGAAAGGCACCTAGTGTTGTGTAAACAAAGTTTTAATACATGTACATTTAAAGTAAACACAGCGATAAGTTTAATACAGGCTAAGAAGGACTCATTCCATTGGATTCTATGTACCTACTTAGTACTTACTTTGATTACAAATAAGGAGCAAGAAATTGTGACTTAACTGATGATAATGAAATATGGTAAAATTTAATATCTATCTTATTATCGGAATTCAAGAAACATAAAAGGGACAGAAGGTTTTTTTTCATACAAAGCATTATATTTATCCTTGCTTACTATGACATGTATAGGTATATAAAAAAGGACTTGCTTATTAAATGTCCATTAATAATAATTATAAACTAAAGGGTACATCATATTATGGAGGGCAAAAGATTAAAAAATTGCTACGACGTAGGTTATATATTATTTCCTAACAAATAAGGCGTGAGCCACATATCTAATTCAGTTATAACCTGTGCTGTAGCTGTTTTTCCACTATAATTCTATCGAAAGTAAGCCAGTACTAATTTAAATGGAGTCCTGTACGTACGAACTCTAGTCACGGATTACTTACGACAGCTTTACAACTAGGTAATCTATTTTTAGAGGCACCTCAAAAAACAACCGCACGCGGGAATTTAAATACCTACGCTTAATATTCCTCTTAGAGGTGAATTTGGTGTAAAGAAGACTTGGTCATCTTATAAAAACAAGTGAATATTGCGCGATTTGTGTAAACAGTCTATTACATGCAACCTAAAAACAAATTCAAGAAATATAAGTGCTCGTAAACCAAAATACTTCTGGCTAAGCTCATAAGTGTAAAAGATACTCGATGAGAATAAATCAATTGACAAAATTTCAACTCCAGGCTGAGGAATTTTTAGACTAAGTGACATGCTTGATATAAGTCAATCTGTGTCATACCACAGACGCCGTAAAAGTACACCTAGATGAGACTCGTCTCATCTGTCTCTGTATCTTCCATGGCAACCTGAAGAAGGTAGTGCACGTAGGACCAGAGATGGCGGGCGGATTATTATGGAAAAACTTGGAAGTGGCATATTTCCAGTAGAACTCTATAAACGGTTGAGTTGATTGATTGTTTGAATTACCAATCAACCTGAAGACCCCACATTAGATAGTCGAGCTAGGAACACTAACCAATCATTATCAATTACGTGAACTGTTCATTATTCTGTGTCATTACTCCAAAACATCTGGCTGACAATTGATTGTCGACATGTTCACGAATTACTATTTGTTAATAATGCTGCTTGGCACGTGGCTCGCTCGTAACAAGCCGTCGATTTAACATAGAATAGGTTTATATCCTATAGATCGTAAATTTTGTAGACCATTGCAAAAGAACTTTGCCGACGGGGACGAACGTTTAATAAAGTTTTCTTTCTGTTTTTATTTACATAGTCTATAATAAATTATACTTGCTTTTACTCGCGGTTTTGCCCGCGTATTTTATATTTGAATTATAGTCTACCTATTATGTTAGTTTAATGTATATGTTTAAATATTGTAAAGTTTCATCAACATCCGTTGGGTTCTTTCTGCGTGAAACTGTAACAAACGCATTTACAGTTATCAATTTTCATATTTATTGTAGTAGTAAGTTACATAGCAAACTTAGCGATTAAACTTATTAGATATACATCTAATAAGTTTAATCGCTAAGTTTTATATTTAAAACAGACCTGGCAAAGCTATATATACATATAACATTGCCAGGTCTGTTTAATAGCAAAACTTATATGTATGCGCTATAGAACGTCTACTACTTACCGTAAAGATATGAGACAAGCGTGACAAATTAGAAGAATAATATTTCATGAACCAAAAATTGATGGATTTTAATTTTTAAAGTAATAAAAGTGACGTAAAACATGTGTGAAATGTCTAAGGATGGAACAGATCAGAAGTTTGATGGTTTACCAAGTAAACCATCAAATTTCAATCGAATTTTCAGAAGTCAGTATTTTTTCGGATTTATATGTAGGTATATCATTTTAATTTGAATAAAACCTTTTAGGGAATTTTTTCAATAGATTACTTATAGCTTGACTGAAGTTTACGCTAAGGACAAGACCCGTGCTTGAGCATCTTCAACCTAAACCTTTTTACTATCAATCTGTTGATTTAGGCTACCTATATCTATAAGCCACCACGTGCGAGCTAGCGTGCTTAAAAACATTCAATAATAGCGGCCCCCTTACCAGATTTCTTTCAACTTGAGATAAGCTTGTGCATAATAATACAATAAGCTTCAAAGGCTCACCGTCAGTTAAAGAATTAGGTTAATAGAACAATTTACCATAAAAATAATCCGAATCAACTGGGCCCGGGCACAATGCACAATAATTTATTATGTTGGTACCAAGAATCTTAATTAAGCGGCTCTCTAGCTACTTGTAACAAATGACGAAACAAACATAAGGACTGAATACTTAATACCCGTTGAATGGGGTCCAAATAACCAAATAATGTGTTTGCCATATCTATCAGTCGAAGGCAATTCTGAGTTACATACGGATTTTACTTTAGAAATATTGCGCAGCGCTTCTGTTAAATATTAGCAATTACATTTTAGCGATACCCGAAAATCCTAGCGAAGTAATTTATTCTCCTAAATGCTTATATATTTTCTGAATTATTTTCAAAGGTTTTGTTATAAGTTTTATTTAGCAACAGAATGGCTTTTATTAATTATGAAGAATTGTAAACTGCGGTATAACTGTGGTAGCCTAGTAGAAAGAGGCAGCCTAGCGGTGTGACCAGTGGACTGACATGTCAAAGGTTTCGAGATTGAACCCAAGGCACGCACCACTGACTTTTCAGAAGTTATGTGCGTATTTATCACATACTCAAACGGTGAAGGAAAATATTGTGAGGAAACCTGCATGCTTGAGAGATTTTCTCGATGGCGTGTGAAGTCTGCCAACCCGCACTAGGCTAACATGGTGGACTACAGCCTAATCCCTCTCAAATGAGAAGAGACCCGTGCCCAGCTGTGGGACATTAATAGGTTGGCGATGCTGAATTGTAAAATGCTATATACCTATAAGAGAAGGTTTATATTTGTTTTCGATGACAAAGGCAATAAATTTGACATTTGTGAACCGCGGATGATTTTCATGTGGGTGTAATCTAAGAATTTGGTCAGTGGGCGAGTGGCGATTGTAATCTATGAAGACGTTGGTAAGACCAGTAATGTTAGGTAGGTACTGATATTAATTCTAAAGATATGTTCTTTGACAGATGTATGAGATTTCAGAGGCGACATAATAACAAAAGATATATAGATTGCTTTGAAAAGTCAGTAGAACGAACCTTCCGATAGAACTCGGGACTTTTGACTTTACAGATCTTTTGGGGCTAGAACCTATTATTGATGAAATAAAATCTATTGAATGAATAGTCTACACTACTGCACTATGATACTATGATACTGGTCTGCTTATCCTTTCCGTGACTATAATTATGTAGGTAAGTACGACAATATATTTTGTTTGGTCACAAATATTTCAACAAACTTCATCGAGACAATGTTCCGAACACTTCTAAGTTCTACGTTTGGTAAACTGCAACACAAAACTAAGACGATTCTCAGCAATAGCATTTTGGGAGACCACACAATCGGTGGTCAGGGTAAGACATTAAAGTGCAGTAAAGAAACCGCCTCGTCTTGCAACTAAGCACTAGACTTATTTGCCAAGTTACCGAAATACTGTGGCGGCTGCGACCGAGGCTTGTGGGCAATTGTTTAGTGATATGCTTGGAAAGAGGATAGGATGTTTGTACAGTCGAACAAGCTAATTGATATTCATGCAATTATAGACCGATCTATGTGTGGATGTAAACCAATTAGCTTTTTCATCTGTACATGAGGAGAGAATGAAGATAGTGTATTGTTTGAAATCTTTTGCGGTATTTCTTCTCAGAGGCCGTCAGTTAGGAAATGCCAATAATTATAATGAAACGAAACGGAAATCAAATCTAGGTACCTACTATTCAAATGATTCAAATATCTAAAGTAATGAGTCGAAAAACTATTGATAACTTTATAGGCTTATTTAGTAGCACGTAGGTACCTACTAAATACACACATTTATAAGCATTCAACACAAATAATTATAACGAAAACAAAAGGAGAGACACACTTATCAAGCTATAGATTCAGGGGTATTTATTCGAAACACAGTTGAAGCAAATATAATTCGCGTTAAACCCCCATAAAAATCCGTCGCCGGGGCGGCAGGATGAATAGACCAGGCCACATTCAGTGAGCTCATGAAAAGAGCGACCGAAAACGAATATATTCCAAGAGAGAAACGGCTGAAATACGTCCACCAGTCGCCACTCGTGCCCTGTAGAAATAATCTGGATGCGGCTTGGGTGTGAAAATATTGTATCATGAAGCGTGGTAGGCTGTTTAGTGGATTATCGAAATGATTATTTTTATAACGAAATTGTGTTGGGTTACTTTGTAGGTATCAAAATGTTTAAAATAAGTAACTTAAAACTATATCGATACGTATGTTTTTTGTTTTGTGCGAACTAAATGCACAAAAACTTTATGTTCTTAGAGAGTTCACTAGGTACTAAAGAAAATGAAAATTTATTAGTAGTAAGTGTCAAAATTTTTGATAGTGTTGATGTTTCGTTATTACATAATTAATGATATTTTTTTTTATCATGGTCACCATATTAGCTGAAGAATGCCCACTGTTGGTCATATAATTTATGAACGGTATTTCTATATTGTATATGTATTTATTACAGTCATTGTCTCATTGACGGCTTTACCTTATTTAATTATTTATAGGTAATTTTCTTACATTTTTGCAGTAGTGCAGCAGTATTCTTAATAAATATTTCCCCTGCAATAAGCGCATTAACAGTGGCACTTTTCAAACCTGTGCAATGACACATCTAGTAACGTGACACATCATCATGCTGGCTAAGCTACATAGCAGCGAGAATACCTCGACAGGAAAATAAAAATATAGCCTGAATATAGAGCGTAAACATGTTTACCGACTCCACGGTCCGATTAAAAACTGACGATTAGGTAAACATTCATTATTCATTGAAAGAACCGCGCCATACATCTTTTCTGGCACATTTAAAAGGTTTGTAATGCAAAAATACACTTTATTACATTAATAGTGTTTGTTCCTTCCTATATTATACATCCTATATCACATTAGATTTCTGTTTTCTTCTATTTCAATATTTATGAATACATTGACCCAATATATATTTTTTTATATGTAATAATTAACTTTAGAACATCAGAAAACCCACGTTAAAATCCGTGCCAAGTAAAGTTGTTTTAAGTTATCTAATATTGTCTCACTGACTTCAAGACTATTTTTCAAGTGAATTATTTTGCAATTTTGTTTCTCTGTTGTGTTTATATATGTACCTATACCTTCTCTAGTCAATATCCTGTAGGCAGCTCATGTGACCAAGGGCCAAAATGCCTTTCCAGTTAAATAGCGTATATACATCATGAGTACAGATTTCAAACCCACTTATTTATACAGGGTAGTTTTGAAGGAATGGTAGGTAATTGTTCATGTGGGGGATTGGTAACGAAGCTAAATAATTTACTGAGTACATGCTATGAAAAATTGTAACGGACCTCCAAGTATTAGATTCTTTTTACTGGCCTTCGTGGTTAAATATTTATTTTTAATTATGATGGCGTTCCTCATTTAATCTGATTGCCAATTTTACGAGCGTAATTTTAATTAATTTACCTTCTACCATTATTTTTTGTTTTCGTTGTATAACAGTTGCATTTATATTTAGGGTTTTCGAAATACTTAGTTGATATTTTTTTATCAAAAGTGGCTAACATTTAAGAGCTTTTAGTGAGATACTAAATATTCTTACGTTTAGTTACACAAAAAACATTAGATAATATTGAAATAAATGGTTCTGAAATGATCTGTCTAAAGCTTAGACAAGTGAGACAATTGGATAATTGTTAATAAAGTTATTTAACAATTGTGTCAATGACGATACACTATAAAATCCCTGTGTCCTATTGTTTTTTTATATCTTCGCAAAATATATATTACGTACCTACGTTACAGATAAATAAAAGTACAAAAAATAAGTGTATTAAAATTTGACAAACACAAAAACTTATTTTGATACAGTTCATCCATATCAGATATATCCTAAATTGGTTTGAATACTGTAACAATGCATATTTCTGGGGAGATTTACGAGTGAAGCACTTAAATCGACAAATAGCTACGTTGCAATTGACAGTGTATTAAACAGCTGCCTGCATGCCAGAATACGATACTCTTGTGAGGCTTATACACTACACTTATTAGTTTTACATTGAATCTTCATATTCATTAAGTCTTGTTAAGTTATATTTTGATATCGATCCAGACTTGGGTCTTTTTATTTACTTCTATTTGGAGGTATTTCTCCAGCAACAAAGAAAGATTTAGTCCCTATTCATCGTCATTATCATCACATTAACCGTTAGACGTCCACTGCTGAACATAGGCCTCCCCCAAGGATCGTCAGATTTTACCTATGTACCTATTAAAAAGTATTAATTTATAACATAATTTCGGTAAAAGATTTTTTGGTGTTATTCTATATAATAATTCCGTCGATCTCTTATTATTGGCAATAATTATATTCTAGCTTAGCGATGTGTCCTTGTTGACAGTGATCGGAGAGGGAATATAACAAGCAGGAAGGAGACAATAGCTTTGGACCAAATATCTTATTGTGTTGGCCCAGTATTCTACTCAAGCTGTAAAACCAATCCTTGTGTGTATATATAGCTACTATAAAACAATGATATCTGATAATAACCTTTTACACTTTAAATTAAAAATAGTGGTGTTAGTAGTTGTTTGGTGTTATAAAACCGAACACCTTAGTTTGCAATATTTACCGGACGCACTGACCTAAATGATGTTATTACTTTTATGACTTTAATTTATAATTGAGTTTTTAGTGCACTTTTGACTACCGCGTTAGCCGGGTGTATTCATACATTCCATTAACATTTTTGTACCATTTTTACATTTAAAAACATTTCACAGTGAGCTAATAAATAGAGATGAACATTAACATTGATTCCTTTATAAACATTACCGGCACCTCGCTAAGTACCCTGACAGTAGTTATTGATAATAGGGCCAAAATATTTGCGTAACCTTTAATATTTTTCTATGACGAATTATATACTCTACACTGTCTATGTTATCGTAGATGTGATTCCAGTGTGTAAGGTTCCTTACATTCTCGGAGGGGGATGTCACGGCGCCTAGCGGGTTGCCTGGGAGCTACAACTTTTTCTTTAATAGACTTCGAATAAATCTGCGCCAAGAATGGCACTGCAGACGCCAGCGGACGACTAGAATATCGGATTTGCACTTTCCAAACGAATCATTTATTACATGTAACAAACATTATTCACTCCTTATTCTTGCGAAAATGGAGACAGATTTATTTGACATTTATTTGACAGTTCATTGTAGACTAGCTGCTATGCCCGCAACTTCTTCTGCGCATAAACCTCTTCACATAGACCCCCAAATTTTTAAGACGTTCGGTTCATTTTCAAGATACTTTATGCTAATTCTACAATTTTCTTCCGTCTGACATAGCACAGATAGGCCAAAAATCCTTTAAAGTTCTCTTGGCTATTATTATTTATAAAAATAAGATACAAATGAATGCCCTTCAAACGAAACCGGTTTATATATTACCTACTTCCATAAAATTTCTTTGATCGTAGGAAAAATATGTCATGGTAACACTAATATCAAAAGGAAACTGTTCCTTTATACGTTATTTAATTCTATCTTCGGTTGATTAGAGAAAATCGAGACTAAATAAAAGTAAATATAGTAATAATAGCTAATTAAAAAACAAACTTACTCCATTATAATTGACTTGATTGAATACAATGTATGATAATATTTCGCGGTTGTTACCTGCATGTTCGTTGTAATAACATAACCGTAAACAATTATTTAAAAAAATATATAATAAGGAAATACTTTATCTGAACAAATTATTATTTTTATATTTATCTGAATTTAAAATTGGAGAGCCTGCATATTTTTTTTTCGTAAATTAGCGCCAACCATTTCTGGTCTTGAGCAGCTCGCAGCCATCTGCTGCCAACCACCTTCTTCAAATCTACAGTCCATCGTGTCAAAGGAAGTCCCAAACTTATACCCGTAATTCCTATTTTTTTTTAAATTATGGAATATTGTCTTTTATTGACAAACAGAGTACATAGCTAACATATGTTATTACATTTAAATAATGCATTTGGTATCTGAATACATCTCTTTACACTACATACGTGACGAAGATGAGTTCGTGATTAGCGCAGCATACGAGTATGTAATTGGTTTTCATTGCAGTTACTACTTAACCTTTGCACACATCAAATAACAAAAACGACGTTCTTCAATACAAATATATTACCTACCAAGAACCAAGGGAGATTCAAAAAAATCTACTTAGCAATATGTACTTATAGTCAGGATTTTATTGGGATTCATATAAAAACTTTATACCTATTAGTCTTGAATAACTCTCGAATAGAAGACTGATCTCGAAGAACCGTAAGTAAAGCAAAACCTGGCAAAAAGCCGAGAGAGTGATTTACATGAAACATAGCCTTCTTTTCTCTTTAAGATTTGTTTACTTAAATAAAGACCTTGGTATTTAAACGTATATGGAGTGTGCCACATTGAATTGATAACATACTTTTTGTGTTTATTTTGGCAACCTTATGATTAACAAAAGTTGGCACAATGGTTTATTTTACATAAGCTATGCCCCACGGAGTTACCCGGGCTTACTAGTTTTTCCCAACACCATATGTACGACAGATTTTCTCCAAATTTTCGACAAAACTATCCTGAGAAATTCATAAAAAATCGTATAGTATTTAGCTCAACCTGAAAATTGAACCCAGTCAATTTCCAAGTTCGTGAGTAAATAACGCTACCTGCCATTTATTTTTTTGTCTATGCGCACCACAGACAGAGTACATTCTAAGGTGCTCACTCATAGACTACAAATGTTAATGTTAGTTATATTTAAATGGAATATTTTCAAACCATATAATTACTTTATTATATACACCCAATTCTAATGGTGTTAGAATTGAGTGTACCTATATAACTTCAGATGCTTTTTCCCCGAAATAAAATTTTGTTAAGTCAAGCAATATTTTATATCAGGGAATATAATATATAGATGTAACAAATCAAATCTACCATAATACTTCGCGTCTAATACAAGTCCCCCTAAATACAATATTTATGTATTTTCAGACAGTTTCATACTTTGCTCGCGATGTCCGCTCGAGTTATATTCTCGACCATATTATGTAGAACCGCGAGTTTCCCTCGGCGTTCTTCTTTTTTAGTCTTGTTTTGTAGGGAGAATGTAGGGGTCTGGATATACTGGCCATGTGTTACGCGGAGTGGCGAGTATGAATAATGCATTTTTGTTTTGGATTTTTATGAGCAAAGTTTTGATTATTTTCAGTTCGGCACCGTATAGGTACACGAGTTAAGGCAAGACTCTTTCGGTCGACAAAATAATTGTTGGGATGTTCTGTTACGAAGGTACAGGCTGTTTGTTTCGTGAAAGTTATTTGTGGTTTATATTATTGGTGGAAAATTTTCGGAGTACATCACAAGTATATGTATAAATCTGGTATCGGGATACCGAAATTTGTTTTTATTGGGGTGCCATTTGATAGAACGTAAAAGTAAAATTTGTTTATTTTGTAATAAACAAAACTAAGATTAGGTAGGTACCTATAATAACTTTTCTCTTAGCCCACTTATTTTTATGTATTAAAATATAGGCCTGATAACAATCTCCTTTAAAGGTAGTGACAATGAAGATGAAGAATAATAATATAATCTAATCACACTCAACTTGAAAATTCCACCTTATAATTAATATTATAATATGAAATTTGGCTAGTAAAAGTTTCCACTATACAAAACTAGAATAATATAGTCGTTCCGTAAGTACCTACATGACAATACCTAACGGTATTACAAGCAAAAATAACTCAAACGCTTTTCAATTATGACAAGCAGGAACCATTACTGTAAATTCAGTGAAAAGTGATATACCTACATGTCAAATATTCATTTGACACTAGTATCACTTCTCACTGAATGTACAGCATTAGTCTAACGTAGGTACTTTTCGAAGCACAGAAGGATTCAATATCCACAAGCATAGCTTAATCTTAATGATTGATTGATCAGAGTCGGAGTTATATAATCAAGAGCCTTTTTCAAAAAACTATTAAATGGTACTGTGTACTTTTTTTTAATTTATTAGGTTTTTATTGGTCTTAGAGTTTTTTAAGGCATTAAAAATATCATAACAAGTAAATATCTATAGGTACGTATTTAAACAGTTTATATGGAGCAGGCACTGGCGCGGGCGACTTGCAATAAAACTACAAATACGAACAATAAATCGAACCCGCTACATTAATCATGTGTTATTGTTTATGTAGAGACTACTTTTGTCATAGTTCGGATGTGCCTTAGATAAATTCCCTCGTACGGTGGATGTGCCAAAACTTACCTGAATACTATTAGTTTACGAGTTAATGCTTTAGGTCCAGAATAATTTATTTGTATTCTGCTGTAGGTAAATAACAGGAATTGTAAAATTATGTGTCAACTTACATATACAATATCGTATGTATGGTGATTTTTTATCACTATACATACGACAATGAAAATATATGATATGTTTATCGACATTTTTATTTAATTTTATATGAAAATTATCAACCTATAGTAGTTTAATATGTCATTTATTTACTTTTAATTTAATTTTGTATTAAATAAAAAAAACATATTTTGTCGTTAGTAGATAGAAACGAAACCTAGCCTAGCCTAAGCCTTACAAACGATTAAATGTTTTTATTTCTAGCAATTTAGTTGCTTAAAAAACAGATTCTGTTTTTTTAATTGAATATTCCTTGCTCTTTCTGAAAAAGTTTTGTGTATTTCCAAATAGATACTCGTATATTTTGAAAAGCAATAGTTAGTGCAAATGTAGAGTATGCATATTTCCAACACTTTTTCAATTGACATAATAATCATTAATAATAAATAATTGTCAAAGAAGAAATATTTATTCATCAAAAGCGATAATTATAATGTGCAGTTTTTGTGTCGACGCCATTATCACGCTTCTAGACATAGCTCATACTACACGTGCAAGTTTGAACTATTTACTATTCACGTCATATTTGTGTGTCCATAATTTATGACACACAAAAACACAAAAAAGCTTACTCATCCTACGACATACACGCACTTAAAATACCTAGCTACTAAATCAAACGGCGGGTAATGTGTGTGTTTATTTGTAACACGGTAGTCTTGTAACATGTTTGTACAAATCTGATAAACGTCGCGAACGCACTCTCACGCGATACCCGGCGTTCGGAAAAACATGTAACTGAAGTAGGAGACGCGATTTTATCGACTTACTATTTTTAAACGTGAAATGTAATGGAGTTGTTCTTTAAGTGAGTTCGGCTTGTTTATGAAGTGTTTGTTGTTTGGAGTTTTTGAGGGGAGATAAAAAGCTAACCGACCTAAGGCAGCTCTGGTTGGCTTTATCTTCCTAATAACAGTAAGTACGTTTTTTTAAAGATTTTCTAAGCGTTGTTTTTGTGCCATGGAACAATTATAACCGGATCATCATTTCTAAAGCCTTACTTGTTTTAATGAAATAGAAGACCGGGGCCAGTGAGAAAGTAAATCGATTGATAGTGGTGACGATAGCTGGACAACTCAAAGTGCACAATCATTGTTGTTTTACGCTAAACTCGTCAGTCAAATTGTAAAGATGCCAAAGTACCTACCTACAAATCAATTTGGTTAAATTTCTTAAAATTCTTTGTATGAGATTTATGAAATACAGAGCTTAAGACTATTTGATCAATTCAAAGTGTAATATCTACATACATATTAAATTTCCGAAAAATTTAATACAAATAACATAAAATACTTTTCCTATCATTTACAGGGCAGGAATTCTGTTAGAAGCTTGACGATCAGTAACCTCGTTATCGGTCTCCAAAATTATACATTTAAATGACTATCTTACATAACATAAAGCCGAAAACTCCCTTCGTCACGACAACGGTCTTATGGCATCCCGACATACACCCACAATCCAGATTGAACGATTAAAGAAGTAATTAAGTATCGACGCTCATTCTGTCGTGGCGACTCTCAAATTTGCATGTTAAACGAAGTTTAACTTTGGTTTTTGTTTTACTCCTTATTGAGATGCTGGCTGTTCGCGTGTTTCGCCTCGGGGACATTTGAGCTGCAAAATTATAATTGCATCTCCAATGAATCTTATTTCGATGTACCACAGCTGAGATTTGTTTGTTTTAGCATTGGTGTGTTGTGTAGTATTGATGGACTTTTTAATTGTATTGTTAATGTCAGTGTAAAGGCGTAGAGATCGCTTGCTTCGATTGTGTGCGGTCGATGCGGTCTTGTATTTGTATTTGATTGCTTTTACCTGAAAACTGCATAGATTATTGTGTTAACTGATTTGAAAGTGCGTTGAGAAGTGTAAATATTAGCCATTACGAGTCAAATTAGGCTAATCTGGCACTTCATTGACACGAGTTAATTACGACTGCTTGTTGTAATTTAGTGCATTTCTTTTGTTTGTTAGTCGAATATGAAAATACAAATACAGTTTATTCAATCAAACGTATTTATGAATATGTATTTTATTTAAAAAAAGGACACAATTTTACGCTTTATGAATGCATTAAGGCACTATGAAAATTTTCTTACTTCTAAGGTACAATATTATAGAATGAAGTAAATTATCTGAACCAATCCAGAAAGTACACTATTTACCTATAATTTCAGAACAAAAGTACTAAATACAAAATTAGAAGAATTATTGAAAGGACAGCTTCCAATTCGATTTTCGAAATCAATTAAAAATGAAGACTGAACTGTTCCAAACATCCACATACTTTAAATCGCATACACAAACGAGTGCCCAGAAGTTCAAATTACAATCACACCTTTATATAAAGTACATTTACAATACACCTACAGGACATAACTCTTAACCGCGAAGGAAATAAATTATGTACTTACGTCGGTAAGCCATATAAAGCGACCCCAATTAGGCTAGATGAGATATATTGTTATAAAATATATATTTTGTTTGGAGGGTGAGAGGATCGATTCCCCGTTAGCGGACGGTGGTCAGGCATTAAAATATTAAGGGGCCTCTAATCTGCCATGATTGAATTTTGCGTTACCGATGGCCGAGTGTGTGCCGGCCCTAACTCATGAGCTATGGATCATGTGACCCTACTACAGAAACTCGAATAAGACTTTCATTAATACGATTAAGAAAACTGAAACTGCAGATCCTAAGATGTAGAATTTTTGCCTGACCCTGAACACGCAATTAAAGCAGCACTTACACGTAGTATGAATTTCGTTTAAATATAGATTCATTTCATTATCATTATTTTTAATCGTATAGTTTATGTTAGCCGTAGAGAAGATTTTGTGCTTCATATTTCGGCATAAATCTCATCTCAAAATATTATGTTTTCCGTTTTGCTGTTTACTTTAACTATGAAAGCAATTGATCACTGATTATGCACTATCTATTAC
Source organism: Craniophora ligustri (assembly GCA_905163465.1). Classification (NCBI taxonomy): domain Eukaryota; kingdom Metazoa; phylum Arthropoda; class Insecta; order Lepidoptera; family Noctuidae; genus Craniophora; species Craniophora ligustri. Next base: position 5,636,746 of record LR990965.1, on the reverse strand, counting down.
GCACATTGTTTCTAAAAGTTAAAGATAAGTTACTTGAATGACAACTTAAGACTAATAAGTTGTAATTCAAGTAACTTATCTCTAACTTTTAGAAACAATAGACTGTACTAAAAAAATCTGAATACCTACATTTCAATATCAAATAAAACATCTCTTCAACAGCTACATCATTTATATTTCTAGATGACATTTGTCACTTGAAACAGTCGCTACTCGATCGAGTGACAATAGTACGCGTCAGGCGTACAGCATAAATCTGGAGGTGGCACACAAAGCGTGCGCAGGGCCGATAGCGAAGTATCTAAAGCCGCGGAGGAGAGGCCAAATTAGCATTTTAATAAATACACACCCTTTGAACACTCAACACTCGTAAATTTATACCTACGGATCTCTATAATCAAATACAAACATATAACTTTTGTTTCGAAATTGAAAGTCGGGAAAAGTTTGATGTGGATTCTTTTTAATTAGTATTTCGGTTTTCGCAATTGGATCTGCATACCATAACCTACAAGAGCTACTAATTTGTAGTTATGCCTTCAGTTGTCGTGTTTTTACTCCGTATTTGATACAATAATTTTATAAGGTACCTAAAAAAAATATGTAAGAATATAACAAATTTTCATTTGAATATCCTGTGTATATATGGCTTGACAGTCGTGGTTAATCAATATTGAATTAGGTATGTTAACCCTAAACGATAATTTACAAACTAAGTTACTACATAGTAATAGATTTGACTTTTTCAATAAGGACCCCTTATCGAATAGCTATAATATAATATAGCCAATGTTCTTCTAACTAATAATGTAATGTTAAATGCTTTCACTATTCAATCAATTTGTAAAGTATGGTAGATAATTAAATCTCGCATTATTTGTAAGGCTACGATTAAAATTATACATACTACCTACACTTACTAGCACCAGTTGTAATAAAATCTGGCGCTATGTTGAACATGGATTACCAAGATTCAGAATAGTGCTATTGGATTTTTTGGCAGCAGTTCGGTGTTAAAAGAAGAGACCTAAATTTACTCGAGAGTTGGAGAAGAGAGAAGAGTTTTACAGTAGGCTAGTACACCATTTAGTAACTTTTGGATATAAGTATGATGGTATTTATTATAACTAAAATGTTGTTGAAAATTTTATTAAAATATATTTTCTAAAAATTACACTAGGCGAACAAGGTGGACTACAGCTTACTTCTTCCTAATCGAGTAGATATTGTTGCCCAGTAGTGGTGCGGTAAATGAGATAATAATACGGTAGATGATAATCCCACTATTGCTCTAAATTGAAGATATCGAGGATACTCACTCACAAACTACCAAAATCTTGCATTAAACCTAAGCCTTTACCCATTACGGACATAAGAAATAACTCAAGCATTGTTCCCATGACACACGCACTCCACTTAATTACAAACACTGATGTTGCGACTCTAAAGCTAAACAAGTGGATCGCGGTCATCGCAATCTTGGATAAGGGTTGGTGCATAAATCACGCGGGGTGACGTTGCCTCGAGCCTTTACTTTATCTACTGTGTGCGGGTGACGCTACTGAATCGTAGACGTCGGATTACTGGATACGGTATAATAGGTACGATGTACGCAGAAAATTGGTCACGTGTGGTCACCCTTACTTATAGAATCGAAATTAATTTGTAATGCGAGATTGAGTTTACTTCAAGTGTCGTGAAAGGTGATGATAATTTTATTGATAAGCAGAAGATAAGTCTCTCTTGATGAGAAAGTTGTATAATCGTAATGAAAATGACAAAGTTGTGTGTGTGAAAATAAAATAAAAGTTAAATGACTTGTGTGTCAATGCTCGAAAGGTTATTATGTGAAGTGAAATGAGTGTAATATCCTGGCTTGTTATAACAGTGATCGTATAATACATTTATGATGAACGTAATAAAAGAAAGAAAGATTTGTGTTGCATGTAATATGTAATAAATGTACCTAATAATAACTGCCTAACAATACCGTTCAAGCGTACCGCTTCTATGCGGCTAGGTACAATTTCCTAGAATGTCTCTTCCATTTGCTGTACACATTTGTCTCCGATAATTGCCGTCGCCCCGCGCTCCGCCCTGAGCACCTCTGACCCTCTGAAACTTGCAGCCGATCACAATAATTTATTGTATGTGCCACCCAGTACAGAGGAATTTTGCGAAAACTAGTACTATTAGTGGTAATAATTAGAAAAATATAATGGGATTGTGGACTTGGTGGGTGGTTTTTGGGTCTTATCACAAGGTGGGTTTTGTGTTTAAGAAGATTTATATAGATATCTTAAAGTAAAATTGCATTATGTGTTTTTTAGATATTACATCATATCGCATCTTATGTTTTACCATCCCTTAGCCATATTATGCTGGAAATTATCAAATACGTGCGTATTTATCAGTTGCTCCGAGAGGAAATATTAGAGATATTTGATAGCATGTGAAATGCTAACTCACCAACGCACAGAAGGCTATAGTGGGCTGTAGGCTAAGCTAAGTATGCAAATGAGAGGAAACCTGTGCCCAGCAGTGGGACAGCAAATGGTTGATGAAAAAATGAGAAGTAATTAAACAAAATAAATGACCTTAAAACTCCAACTAACAATCAAACGAAGTCATGTCTTCAATAATTTATATGTGGACCAGTGTGTACAGCGCATGCGTCAACGTTGCCTTATTTACACACAAAACACTAGCCCGATCTTATCCTGGGGACAGGGCGGTCGCATAAATAAATGAACTAATTCCGAGATAGAACCGCTTATTCTAACAATCTCGGTGACTTAGGATCCGTGGAAACTGAAAAGCCACATTGATTTGACCACCGATGGTGGAAGAAAACCTCAAAATTCATCAGGATTGCGTATTTTGAATTAAATTCTTTTTTTGGCTACAATACGCCTCCGAATATTTTAGCACCATTTCTTTTTCCAAACCCGGCCTAGCGCTTCAGAATGCCTTTATTACGACCAACCTAATCCTGAACTAAATAATTTTCCGATTTATATGTGCCTAGTATCACGGTGGCCTGGCTAAAGGCCCAAAATTAAATATTATACCAATAAAAAGGATAATAATGGCTTCACCAACATCCGACCGCCGCGATAATTCCTTCTCCCATCCAATAAATATACCTTCGACGTTTTCAAGTTAACTTGGTATATTTCATAATAACCTGAGGCAAGACAGGAACCTCCCTTCAGCCCGATACGGCAATAAAGGGAATCCCTTTAAACGTATCCTTGGCCCTTCGACTTATAAATATCAATTTTTCCGGGATGTCAAATACGGCGAAGCCTGGCCATTTTCACATTACGAATTGTCTGCGATCCGTCTTGCCCGGGCGCGGTTTATCTCAATTTTTCTTGAAATTTTTATACAGAACAGACTTTCAGCTACTGAAAAAGTCGGCGTATATTGCGGTTATTAATGGTGTTTGTTTTTAATTATTTTGTGTAAAAAATATATTCGTACACGATTTAATAGGTCTTGAGTGTATACATAGGGTGTCTACATTTGATTATGTAAATTATTTTATTTCAGTATATACTATAATAACTTTATTTTACTTCGAAGATTATTTAAGTAGATACACATAATGAATCCGAATAATTCAATCGACATCATTACGTAAAATTCAAGGTCACATACTCCATTTAAATTCTTCTTCCTAAACAGTGAATAAATCTCCTCCTAGCCTATTCCCAACATGTAAAACAGTCCAAAACAAAACACGAGCGTTACAATTGTAAATGCAACTTGACATTAACATTCATTAAATAGCTGCGTCCCCTTAAATTTAAGTGTACTAACAAAAATAGAGCGATATATTAAGAGAATTTACGGTACAAATATATGTAAAGTTTACTGGATATATTATATTTTGGGGTTGTGCCGAGACGGGAGGGGGTATACGTGAAAACATTCGAGTACGTGCCTTAGCATAATTCCTTAAGGGCGCTAGGCTGGTAAGCTTCCGCAATTCGTCTTGGAGGAATCCCTAATTTGAAATGTGGATGAGTTTGGAAATTCCATGACTTAAAGGAACAGCCTCAACGTGCTAAAAGGAACCGTTGTGCCGAATAAAGCGCGAAGACTTGTAAGACAAACTTGTGTTTACTATATTACATTACTGTAACAGCATGTATATTTAAAAACAAAAGTACTTTTTGTGGAGTATATGTAATGTGGCCAATATAATCCGCAAATATAATCACGTCTAGTTTTTTTTAATGTAGGAAATCAGTAAGTGTACGTACTACGTAAGTACCTACGTAATCTATTAAAAAAGTCTGTTACAGCTCTCACAGCGTCTTTACTCTGACGGGTTACATTTTTTAGCTGCAGTATCGTCAACCATACCTCACCTACTGGAAAAACCTTTGCTCTGAGACCATACACCTACCGGATATCACGTAAGGGCTGCCGATTTTTCGGGTAGAAGGTATCCATTGATTTCGGCTATTGGGTAATATAACAACTGAATACCTATCTAATTTTTCAACTTTCCCCGTGTATCCCTGTCAGTAATTTTAATTCTTTTGTCATCCGTATACATTTTAATAAATAGTACTCGTTATACTGTCTCCAAATTATGTTTTAGTTAAAATTTATTTCGTATTTATACCTAGTTAATGGCATTACGGTCGGATCCTTAAATACACCTGCAAGAAAACTATGAGTGTACTCCAATATCTCTGCGACAACCATCAAGAACACAAAGGGGACGATGATATTTACCTATATGTACATATAAGTACTTGCGTAGAAACTTAATAAAATTCTTCTATAATAAAGTTCTAAAAGTCATCTACGTCGTAAGATCTAATTGTTTAACGAACACAGCTATCAAACTAAACAAAAAATATTTATAGCTATATCCCATATAATTATAACTTTAAGGTTGAAAATTAAAATGTGAATACACCACAACACTTAATACTGATTGCACTTACCAATAAATAGCATTACAAAAGTCACACAGAACGAAAAATCTCTAGCACAAAACACTGAATCGTTTTTCTTCATAACCCCCGGAACGGTGGATTTAAATTTTTCGCTTCAAACTTGTTAGCAGATTAGCAACAAAGCAAGCGTGATATCTTAAATGTGGATCTGTTGTAAACAGATTCGCGAGCACACCCGCTATTTATGAGTTTATTTATCATTAACAAATTATATTAAAGCTCACGGGAACACAGTTTTTTGTTGTTCCACACTTTTAGCTTGTAATTTAAACGCCGTAATGTAATATGCGTTTTTGATTCTTATCGTAATTGTTAAAGATCGTTCTTATAAATGAATGTTTTGTAGCGTTTGTTGCATGGATGATATCTGGACTTTTTGTGTCTCGGAACTAATCAATGCATAGAACATAATTACAAGTATAAGTCTGGCCATATTTTTGTATTAGTTTTGGATTTGGAATGTAAAATAATATTCTATTTCTGTATAATTTACTGTTAAGCTTCAAGTAGATTTGCATAAAAGTTGTTTCAGGTCGTAAATAATTTACGATTATGTCAACAACATTATGAGAGCAAATCAACAACGAACAGAAAAATAAAACCTTAACTATAAAAAGTGTACGCACAGATTTTTGTTTTGGAACATTTTAACGGCTAACCTTAGAACACTTTACAGAGCAATATTGGCCATTTGTTGAAAACAAAACACACCATCAAACGCCTTTGATTAACTGAACAAAAGCGTCTCTAGCTGTAAAACCTTTCGAAACAATATCGTCCTGAGATTTTATCCTGCAACAAAGCGTTAAAAAAAGGTACCGAAACCCCTCCTGGGGATGATATTTCCGAGGACGGCGATACCAAATGGAGGTTACAGAAGCTTCGGAACAATACTGCGACCCATCTGCACCCACTTCCGAGGTTCAATTAAATTTTTACTGGAGATTATCACGCAGACGTACGAACGGCCCTATTATGGATGTTTAAAATGTTATTATGTATTAGAACCTTATTCGAGATTGGATTACGAGGTTTTAGTGCATGTTTTATGTTTTGAATTTGGTCTTCCATTCTTTTAAAAGGAGATTTTATATTTTGTTATGCTATTTTTTATTATTTTGTAGATGGAAACGGAGGTAAATTAAATATTAAAACTTATTAAAGCTATTATTTTTAGTGGTATAATCCAAAATATATCTTAACATAATATCTGCCAATAAAATTATAAATAATGTTCTTCGTGAATTTTGTGCTTCTTGTTATGTTAAGATTGAACACCAATCTAAAAACAAACCGCGGCAGGCGCTGCTCAACCTTACTCTTTGATCGGTCAGCATCATGTCCTTCCTATTACAATTCCAGGTCATATTTATTCTTATATTTGATAAACGATTTATTAAAATGCCATTTAAAGTTCACTCGCCACAATCTATTTCTCCCTCTTTCTATCAACTACGTTGTCCTTTATCTACTATTTAAAATGCTCCCTTTTCTATCAACCCACCTTTGCTCGGAAGCAATAGAGTTTGTTCTTACATCGCAACACGTAATAACTCCGCGGATGTTTGCAGTTCTCGCTCGTAAATGAAAAATAAACATGCGTGATGTTTATGCGACTATGTTTCATATACTTATTAACATTGTTTGTCGTTTGTTTCATACTTAAATATTGTAAATCTCCTTGTTTTGTTATAAGATTATGAATTTAAAATGACTATTCAGACTAATGTACGAGTCAATAGGAACTTGGTGGATTTTGAATGAAATGTTCACCGTAAAATTTTTATTTTTTTATAATACCTATAAAATTATATAAATTTATTAATAAAATTATATAAATTTATATTTAAAGGCGAGCTTTTGCCCGCGACTTTGTCTCCGTAAAACTAGTAATTGGGTAGCTTGTTTTTTATCCAATCTGATTTTTGATCTGTCTGATTATTTATTTCTTACGAAAAGTTAAATTAACAATTTAAATTGTGCCTATGGTTCTTTTTATCTGATATAGATTACCGTCTATAAACAACACCTAATGGTATAATTTCTTTTTTTAAGAAATTATTTATTCCTGCGTCATCTAGTTTTGCGCGAAGCATATAGGTAGGTATGATTGTTTGAGTATTTGATACATTACAGTATATATGATACATATAAATACCGATTAAGAAGGTAACGTCCATGTTTATTACACAAACATCTTTTTCTGCCCAGATACGAATTCTTTACCTTCGGCAGGCAGCCCTAATACCTACCATTGTGCTAATCGGGTCATTGTAATATGTAATGTAATATTATGTACCTACAAACAATTTCGTATATTCTTCTTTATTATGTCGAATAAAGTACAACAAACACTAATATCTTTATAAGCACACCCAAAACAAATTACCATAGGAAAGAGATTCAAAAAAACTTTCCCTACACTCATACCCATTATAAGTTTCCAAAGAAAAACACTTTTCGTGCACACGTTCGTCTCTCCCGGTTTTTTCTCGGCGCACTTTTCTAAGTGCTATAAATCTTTCACGTAAATAATTGAAGCTATATTTTATGCCAAAACATTCCGCGGGTGGGGATGTCGCACCACCTGCCTCCCAACTTGTACCACTTTCCACTTTAATTTGGTTGCGTAATGTATTTTCAATTACTTCCAAGGAGCGGTGATTTGTGGTCGGTCTGGAAGAGATTGGAGAATAATTCTTCTTGCCTAATTTAAAGTTGCCTAGGTAATGTCGTTGCGGAGTCGTAACTTTGCGGGGTCCTAACATCATTTTAATCAATCACATCTTCTCTCTGTGTATACATAACTTTATTTTCTTGTTAAAGTGTGAAGATTTTTTACATTGTTATTTACAACACATCATAAGACGTTCGTTAAACTTCTATCAATACTTAGTACACCAACAGACCCACACAGTTTATCTATTAGATATTATTATTACCATTTGCAAATAAAAGTTTCAGGAATAACTAAATTTTGAAGAATCCTATGTCATTTCTCAGCGCTAAAGCAATCAAAAGTACGTTCAAAGTCCGCTCAATTCACCTCTTCATATAATATATGGCCGTGAAGGAGCATCGTCCGTCAAAGCGCAACCAAACGTGCATTTTAAATGCATGGCCCAACAAGATCTGATAACGACCTTTGTCGAGGCCACAATACACTGGCGTGTCATAAATAAAACCTCACTTTTTCACTTCCAAAGGGAAATTTATCATTTCGTACGACTTTTTTTCCCCTTTTCCCCACTTTTTGTACATCTTGGATCACACTTTTAAATGCCATTTATTTCTTCGTTCGACGCTCCATACCGTTCTACACTGATGAAGGTATCGTAATGTGGTATCTGATAATAAAATGCTTGAGTTGCTTGATTCGATTTGCATGTTTTAGGGCTGCGTTTTATTTGAGGAGTTTATTTTAGTCTTGCAATGTCTGATGTTTGTATTATGATAATGTATGATACATTTGAGTAAGTATATACCTACCTGTGATTCACTAGAAAAGAGTTGAATTAATAAGTACAATTGTAGCAGGAAAGGTCTTATACGAAAGCAGTTCAGAACCTTAATTAACTTATAACTCTATACGCTTGCTACCTAACTTATTAGCTTTATAGGTATCAGTTGGGTTTATAAACTTTTTTCTTGGAATTAGTTGACCATAATGCCTAGTTAAGAAGGGTTGTGTGTGTTGTTAGGTTTTTATAAAACCGTTGAACACCCCAACGGCTTGAAGATACTATACTAGATACTTGAAGAGTTACGATTGTGGCTACACTGTAAAAAGTTAGCGGGAGAAAGGTATAATTTAACGCAGCTGAACTCACCTAAATAGCCAGCGTACAGGATAATGAAATAACATTGTTTAACGGCTGTCTAATATGTTATGTTTATGGCTTTTTATTCACGCTCTATTACACCTAAAATGTATATCCAAACTGTCGATTAACACAACGTTAATTTTTTGTGTCGTCGGTCCTCGCGGCCCAGTCGAAACGTGACTAATGAAGCGCGCCAACTCCTTTGTTCAACTCGAGTTGTTTTTATAAATCCTTAACATCCATTGAGGAGACTCGATTTCATCTCTTTGTGTTCTCTATATAAGTGCATTATAAATTTCAGCCTCTCGCGGCCATAAGTCATACGTGTAATGAATAAGGGCGATTTGTTTTGAATCCGTCCAAATTTATGGTCGATATCGGCGCTTTTTTACAGGCGTTCCTCTCCTCATTCCGCCATTGTGATCGCCTTTTTCTGCCCCTTTTTATCCCCACCAAAGTTTTTTTTATTGTCCTCAACACTGACACTTTACGAGTTATTAATTGGTTGTCACGAGTTTATTTATTTCTCTATTTTGACATCGGAACGTTTTTCGCCGTATATTATGGAGGCCGGATTGAAAATCTATCATATTCAGGTTGTCGTAAATTTAACGTGATATAGTGCGTTACACGGTAATAATTCTGCGAAATCGTCGCGTAGTGCGGACGGATGTGACGCGGTTTAAATAACGACTTTGGATATTAAAATGGCCGCCGAATATGCGTTTTTGTCATAAATTATATATTAATTTACACTGCAAAAAAAAAGCCATTACTGTGTCATCGACGAAAGAATATGAATGCACTTTTAAATTAAAAAACGATCGTGAAATGTTTTGGGTTTTCAAACTTAGTATTGGAAGTATCTGTAAACATTATGATGGCTTTGAATAACACATGCAGCTGCACTTAAACCCATAGCAAAACCTCATCAATTATGAATATAAAATTCCATTATTTATTGAAGTAAACAACTCGTGCTCAACCCTTAAAATGCGTATCTGATTCAGTGTTATATGTACAAGGTGATTGATTGTTGCAAATATTCGAAGATAAAAATAAAGTGGAGTCATAAAACAAATAAATTCTAATGGCGAAAGGCACATCATCATTCAATATAACATTGAATTATGAGATATTTAAGGCACAGAAAACAGGAAAACACCCATCGATCATTATGACAATTATTTTTCTCTAACATTCAACAATTTTATCGTCCACTTTCTGAACTATCTCTCCTCATTTCTAAAGAATTATCCTCAATAACCTTAAAATAATTTCATTTGATATACCAGGAGTACATAGCTTCTGAACAACAACGCACCTAACCTGTACATTACGAAACTTGAAGCTTTCTCTTACGCAACACCAACATTCATAATGTATGTACGAAGCCCTGTATGCTATTTCCCGTCTTATGTAGGTTCTTTTTTTCGCCCATAAAGCATTGTTGGCTGCTTTATTCCTTGATTTATAAGAAACGTTGGAAAGACAAATAGCCGGATTGTGTTCCAAATTTTTAAAGCCACATTTCGTTTCACGCTCGCACCCCCCGTAGTAATACCTTCGTGGAGTCTTGGTGCTTAGAGGATTGCTAGATTCAGCTCACTAGATTTGCTGGGTATAATTGTATATGCATGTGTTTTGATTTTCTTTAATCTAGTTTATAACTATACCTACTATCACTACATACCTTTATTACTATCGAAATATTGACCACCGTTTGCTCACCATACAACGATGTCTAGGTATGTGACTTAACGTATCAAATATCTTTTATTCGTGATCAAGTTTGCTCAAACTCCAGTAACATATTTATATTCGAAGGCATTTGAAACCATCGTAATAAAGGAACGTAAACAAATAAAATTACTTTTTCTTATATCCTTTCCTATTTTCTTATATATCTGAAAACTGTTCATGAATAAAACGTATCAAAACGTGTCGCGAAAGTGCACTCAAATTCTACTAAGGTACACCCCTTATTAAAATGTGTTTTTCCAACGCCTTCCCACTGCTTAGCTGAAGCGCCATCTATCGGCCTGTTAGAGAGATTTAATGGGAAATTCTCTCATTTCTATCGGGTCTTACCGCGGAATTTATAACGGCGTCGCGGATCTCTTTTCCATGCGAATGTACTTCGACAAATTTATTGTAGTTGGAATGTATTTTGAAAATGACTTAAACCAAACAATTCGTATTTTTTTGTGAGCCTCATATATTTGTAGGTTTATGGTTTGGTGATATTACGATACATACCCACTATTTAAGTATTACCTATGGATACAAAAGCTCACCATAAAAATTTATAGGAATATTCTGTGTTTCTCAAGTTAGTTTTAAAAACAATACTGTACCTATATCAACTGTAGGTAGGTAGACCGCTTCAAAAACTATGTTGGTAGGTTAATTGCCATTTAGTTCCTAAAATATATCTTATACATACACATGACTTGTAAAAGTGTCTTGAAAAGATCTATTTACATAAATAAATATCATTTATCATTTATCAAAAGTAATACCTACCTAGGTACTATATCATGACAGCAGTTTTTTCCTCAGTTGAACGCATTTCTCTACCTCAACAGCGGGAAGAGAAGGCCACCAATGTAGAAACAATTGAATAATGCCTTTAAACAATGTCCAATTCGACCATTCGAACTATCCAATTGAAAATCAACACGTAACCGTTCGGCGACTTAATTTTTACCCCATAAACGCACCCCACGAATCGCGATACGATATGGAAATTCGCCGCCCGTCGTCGGCAATATTCGGCAATATTCGGGCGGACGTGCGCCCCGAACTAAATTGCCTATTTATTCTTAACTTCATATATTACTTTGCGCGTGTTGTCTGCGCAAAACGATATTTATTGTTTGACCGTTATTGCGTCAAATGACGTATTGGTTGTACGTATTAACGGATAGGTTAAGGATGGTAGGCGCGTGACGTAACCAGCAGTTGTTGCTGTATAAACTTTGTCGAAGGCGTGCTAAATATTTATTTCAATTTTTTTTTCGATTAAACCTAAATCTGTAATATTTAAAAGACGGACATCTCACACCATTTCTTTTTATTCAATTTTGACTTAGGTATCCTTTCTATTGCAAAACCCGCGTATCGTACCTAGGTACCTACTACATACGTATATAATAAAATGGTGGTAAAACAAAAAATAACAGATATAACTGTATTTTGCAATTATTTATTATGGCCAACTCTTTCAACTCATTTTAGGGGCAAAGCAACGGCGCGTTCGTTTTTTTCTCTAATTTATTTCTTAACCTAGTTGTTCATTCCTTCATCAGCATTCATTAACTTTATCAGATATTTTAAAGTATCCACGGGTCGTTTACAACCCGGAATCTTGTTTGAAACCATAACTTTTATTTCAATGTGTAATATTCGCATCAGTGTAATAACTCAGTACCTACTATTGTTACAATGTAGACCTTCAAAGATTATGCTTAAAACTTAACCTATTTGATGACTAATTCGGTCGTTGGACTGTACCCACGTGTTCAGACACGTGTTGAGAACTTAAGAGTTGAGTTATAGCAACTTATTTTCAACCACATGTCGATATTGAACACCGGTCGTCTTTTTTCTTTAGTGACGGAGAAGATTTTAGTTCTCTTCTTTTTTTGTTCGGTTGTACGAAGTTGACTTCTTTGACGATGTAAATATCAAGTGGCACGCGCCAATTTCCGTAAATAATTTACGGAACAACATTTTCTAATTTTATAGTTCGGTATTTGTTATACTTATACCTAATAAATGTGTTAAATATTGTAATAAATTATATTTTATTTCTGTATCTTGATCAGTCATCATAATAAGAGAATCATGGTATCTTATATTGGAAGCATAGTGGAGATAAAAAGGCAAACCTACAGACAAAAGACACACTTAAAATTATTTTTTTTCAAATTCTGTAGCTGATTAAACACTTTCTCACACTTTCTTAAGCCATTTCAATGACAGACAGTGAAGAAGTGACCATTTAAAATAACGCTCATGTGACTAATACAATATAGAATAGTATTGAGACGTTTAGAAATCTATTACCAATTAAATCAATTCTTTGTCTATACCTAAAATCTACCTATGATGATTTCCTAGATCGGTTCCGCAATTAGCTAGCTCATTCACAGAAGCGAACATCAAACTCATCCCACCCACAAAAGTTGTCCCACCATTTAATTGCAAGTTAATAGCTCTTTCCTATCTTCTTCGTTCGCCACTAAATATTTTCTAACACACACTCAATGGGGGAGTAATGAATTCGTTTTATTTACGAGCCGCAGACTGGCAGACGACCGATAACGTCCTACCCAATATCATATTGCCATTACATTCGGTTACTGACTGAAATATGTCCTGCTCTAAGTTTTTGTTGAGCAAAATATGGTTGGTTGGTATTTTTGTTCGACTACATATGGCACGTGTTATCTATACAATACATCATTTTCTTTTAAGTTTTTTTTAAGGAAAAATTCTAAATGATAAACCACATTAAATTCTACTTATAGGATATGTATTGTGTAATTATTATTTTGAATTAATAAAAGCATTTGGCAACCACAGATTAGATATAGGTTCAATGTGATTGTAGAGTAAGCCTGTCTCAAAAAAATTCTTCGATTTTGCGTCAAGATTTACCCATTATTTGTGAGTATCGTCAATTTATCTTACTGCCTACCATCCAAAAGTAAATGTGTAGAAGCAATGTCTAAAATTTGTTGTAGGTACTAACTGCCTAACAGATATATGATATAAAAAATAAAATAAAGCCAAACCTCCTTCCGCACTTTAGACCATAAATAACACCATAGATCAAGTGAAAGGCGACCTTATTTAACTTACACAAACTATCCACGTAAAGTATAAAGTATAAAAAGTAAAACATACCCATTTTACGCTTAGGCGAAAGAATAGGAATAAGTTGACAGAGACTTCGCCCCTGAATTATGTTTCTCAAGATAAACGACGCGGGCGAAATGAAGTCGCGCCCCCTACCCCTCGCACCCCTCTCTGTCGCCCTCCCAGCGCCCTCTAGAGGCAGCGCGGGGACATAAATTTTGAAAGAAAAATCCACCACGGTTACTCTCTGAATGTGTGATTTGGATTTTTAATTGAATTGGTTTCTGTTATCTGTTTTATGGATTTATTAGGTCTTATTTCTAGGTCGACGTAGATTTGTTGCCTAATTATGTACTAGACTAATCTTTATTATTTGTAAAGAACAATTATTTTAAAAATTTACCTTTCTGTGTTATATTATAGTGAAATTAATTTGTTGTAAGCTAAGGGTAAAAAGTAGGTACTTATTTATCTAGCACCTAATAAACATGGGATATTTTCTTAAAATATAATATTCGTAAATCCAGCTGCCACGATTTTTCAGCTAGAGATGAGCCTTTTCTCAAATTAAGTGGGATTATAATGTAAAGTCCCCCAAGCTAGGGTAGTGCAAGTTGACAGATGTCACGCGTCTTCTAAAGGAACTTCGAAATAAATAAACCTATTACATAACAAACCATCACGCCAGTAGTCCCTAAAGAGATGGGCAGAGGTGTGGGTGTACCTACTACTGTATACCCACATTTCGATTACGTTTTTCGATTTGCGTTACTAAGAATTTATTGAAAAATCCAGCACTTTGCAAGACCTACGAATCAAACCCAAGACGACCACTAGACTAGTTAAATAAATAAATAAATTTATTATATTTCAGTTTTACATTTGGTACACCCATGGTAAGAAATATGTAACTAGGTTACAAAATAAGTGGCCCCCTTCTGCACAGTGTAACGACTAAATCGACGATTTGAATCTAATTTATTGAGCATCAAGCGTAACTAAATTTTTATCCCCTCAGATATGATTTCTGCTCTAGCACTACAGTGAAAAAGTTGAACCAATTCGACCATTACACACTATCATCGCACTATAAGCATGAAAACTCCATATAAACTTCGTCGATATCCACTATTATTTTATCTCATAGCAATCAATCGTCTTTTTTTCCTGTGTTTTTGTTACATTAATAATGCGTTACTATCTACTAAGATATCTATTGCTGACCTGTATTATTGTCATAGAGATATTTACAGCGTTCATTTATTTGTCGGTGTCCCCTCTTATTTTCCGTTCGGGGCCAATCGGATAGAGGCGACTGTTGAAAATTTTTCGTAAGCAGTAATACATGTTGTCGTGAGTCCTATCTCTGTGAACATTCGACGGCCACCCCTATACTGAGGTCAAAGAGCACACGGGTTTGACAGACAGGCCACAACTTTCACGTGGAAATAAAAATTAAATTAGGTAATGGAAACATCAATAGAAAATTCATTGTTTAGTATTCTAATTAACATCAATTCATGTGCCATAAACATACGTTTAGCAAACCGCTTTAAAATTGACGATTAATAAAGAAGAAGTTTACCTACTTTACATCAACCAACATTTTCTTGAAGCTGCAACAAATTACTTGATTCATTCAAAGGCTTTTTAACTCTGTTCCTCTGTGTACCTAATAGTGTAATTAAAGGTCTGTTTCTATTTTAAACTAGAATCATTATAACAAAGTTTGCTTTAACCTAATGTAAGTATCTAGTTACTTTTCTTTTAATGTGACCCACGTGTAGGTAATGCTCTGGTGACAGTTGTTTGGATAAAATTTAAGTTAGTCATGTTCGAATAACTCCCTGCTTGCCTTCACCGCTAAATTAAGTTTTGCTTAAAATTTTTCCTTTTCTAAGTAGGTAAGTACTAAGGTTTCTAAAAGGAAATGTATAATTTGTTTGTATGTCTAACGTCAATATCATTATATCGCGAAATTATAATACCATTTTGCCTCACAGAGGCTCCCATAAATCAAGAACGGAATGTGTCTCATCTACATACAGGTTATCTTTGGTTCGTTCCCCGCGTCCCGCCGCGGCGCGCCGCCCTTCTCCGGCTAAAACCACTTGTGCCAATTTTCTCGGGGACGCTTTCCACTTTACTTGAGCTACCACCAACGCATAACCTAACGGCCCAAGTACACTTGAACTTTACTGTAAACTCACTTTTATCACTCACAATTTAATGTCTCTTTTGGTTTGTTAAATAACCCATACTTTATTTCTTTATTGAACAACCCTTCATGTTTCGGAGTACATTTGTAGGCCTAGGCATTTCTTTTCCCGCCCTTTACTAATGTCTTTTGGTTGTAATGAGAAGATTTTAGTGGTGGCTCTCATTTTAATTTGATTCTTGGCAGCTTTAGATTAGTGGTTTGGGGAATTGATATTAAAACGTTAGAGGGTGCTTTTTTAGAAATAAACTGGAGTCAATTTAAATAAACAGTTTTATTGTGCTGTTGCGAATTCTTTCGTTTCAAAGCAATGGACTATTACGAGAATTTGAAATTATGAAGCATTCTCTCATATTTCCATTTTCATGTAGCTATTAAAATAATTGCTTAATGTAAATATAGACATTGCGCACAACTACAAACAGACCATACAAAAAAATATCAAAACATGAAATGACAAATCTAAGAAATGAAAAAACTGACTCATCCATGTATGATCATTATCCAAGTAACTACTTTTATTTCTTGTCACATGTAGCTAGGGTAACCATGCATTTACCAGTGACAGGATAAGTCTAATACCGATCGCAGAATGAATCCACAAAATATTCCAATAATAATCGATGTGTAATTCTGATTAGTTTGTACACAGTTCGTATGAATCAAATCACAAAAGTCGCCTAAGTAATAAAATTACTCTATATGTATGTAATATAAATATTATAATAGTTACGTATTGTCTAGGATATTATTAGATCTTAGTAATCGACATCGGCTAATAACAGTTTTCGTCGACGATTTTTCGATCTTAAACATCTGAGACCTCTCTAGTTACATTTGCCACATTTAGATGCCACAGGATTTAGTAATTAATTAAATTAAATCGATTTGTACGATTAGTTATATATAGGTAGGTACTACAAATATTATTTTTTTATACGTTGTTATTTGTACTCCAAATCAAATCGATATTTTCACCGTTTCTCCAACAGGACTCTGGAGTGAATGTCCCACTCCGCTCGAGGGGCATGGCTAGCGCACGTAGGTAAATTATTACCGAGCGTCATAACTCGAGCTCGACCTTAGCCCGCGGCCACACTGAGTGCGATAAATCCCGCCTGTCGGGATCAGGTGACACCACCTTCTTTATGTTTTTTCCCAAGCCATTTTACGGGAAAGATAAAAATCTTTACATATTTTGACGCTGCCTCGCCAAGGCTTATTCTCAAATTACGCGCGTCCATTACGTAATACTGAGAATGAACCATTTTAAAGAGGCGACTCAGTAACTTGAGATACTCCGATTTTTAATAAAATATATGATGTTCTGTCCAAGCTTCGGTATGAAGTAGGCGTATTAGTCAAATGTGGTAATGTTTCTCATTACATTTTCGACCAATGTATTTATGAAGAAATTACTAATTTTTGTATGAGATAAATATCTCATACAAAAATTCAAATATCAGGGTCAAATAGGATTGTAGTTAAGTCAAGATAATGCATGTCGTTCAATATAAACCTACTGCAAAAGTATTATTGTCAAGTCATTTAGATCGAAACAATGAAGTATTGTCAACTATATGAATCACCAATCTTAATATCCCTCACAGTTATCCACATTTGCAAGTTCGTCTACTGCACACACCAATATTGTTCAACTAGTCTACAAGTCCATAAAGTCTTTAAACAATAATGATAATCAAGAAAATAAACTCTAAGTCGATGGCACAAAGGACAGGTTTTATTTGCAAGACCATTCAATATAGAACTAAATAATGTGAGCACACACGATTCCCACAATTGGAATGTTTGCGCGAAACAGTCGTAAACGAAACACCACAGGTTTTAGAAAATACGATCTAAGCAATGAAAAATTTACGACGGTTTTCCACTGCTCCTGAGCCAGCAACTAAAGCATAAAAACTTGAAGCAAAACTGCAATGTATAAAACATTAGTAGATATAGAAAAGTAGCGGAGCGTAGTGACTGGGCGTCTGTGTATGTACCCCACACCGCACTGGGCAAAACGAAAATATATTACTTTTCCGAAGATTTAGGAGTGTTTGGACCGAACAATAATGTCCGGCTTTTGTGGAAAAAGATAGATGGCAATGCATAGGTTACATGGAGCGGAGTTTTTCTTTTGTAACCGAATGAAACTTCAGTATGGGACACTGTTATTAATAATATTTATGTTTGCAATTTAATACGAAACCCATTGTTAGTGAGGAGAAAAGATTTTTCCGTAATTTCGTCTGAGGAAACTCCGAAAGCACTTACTACTTAGACGTACCTCCATTACCTACTGGTATGATAGATGGTTTGACGTGTTCTACCGTTCAGCCATTTGTATGGACAATACACAACCGACTAAATGTTACAATAGTGTTCCAGAAATCTCATCTACACTTTCTCAGCTGACTATGATTCACGAGAGCAAAACCTATAAACCTTTTGTTTTCATGATATCTACTTGAATTTATGCATGTATCTAAACACTATAGGAATAACAAACACGTACCTACCTTGTGCTAATAAACAATAGATTATACTAAGTGCCACTAGAAGAAATCTTGATTTTGTGTAGTGTGTTTGAGTTCGAATTAATAACATCTGAAAACAAAACTAAAAAATTAAATCCTCAATTTGTTTAACAAATGTACGAAAGATTCTTCAGCTACTTGTCAAAGTCGAAGTTTATTTCAATTAGGAATACTAATATTACAGATACTTTTGAAATATAAATATATGGAATATTTAATAATTGTTTTGTGTTATTTTATAGGACTCTTCAATTAAAATTGAATTTAACTGAAGTAAAAGTCAAATGTTTTATTTGAATTAGATCAATATTACAGGTATTTTTGAATATTGTCAAACTAGTTGCACGGTAATTCCAAGAGGTAGATCTTATGGAGAAAGGCCGGCAAGAAACTTCATAAACTCTTAAAGCCATAGATAATAAATTTAGGCACAGAACAAATATATTGAGCAGTGTACCTATATTGCTAAAACCCCATATTTTTTACTCTCCGTGAAGCCATCGAATTATCTATTCGCATCAATTCAAATGTTATCCGCCTAATTTGAATTTTGTTGCGCAAGTTCACTTCATGTTGTAAGTGGGGTACAGTGATTACGGATATCCTAATTCAATAAATCCATGATCAATTGATTACAAATTGTAATTTATTTTATTACCTTTGCGATTTTGGATTTTAACTTTTTTAGTTATCTGCATTTCTGGTTAGTTTTGAATCTTTGCCATCTTCTTATAAGTTTTGCCAAGTAAAAATTATAAAATTTTTCATGATATATGTATAGACGCTTACACAAACCTACATAATGATTAGAATTTTGAATAAAATCTACTACCTAGATTTTTTTGTGGTATATTGGTATTATTTTAATTCCAAAGTTTCGGATTTTTTACAGTACCTATGGTCATTGGCAACGAACATTTTTGGACTATCCTATTGAAAATTACTGATATGGTATGTAACTATATAGAATTAGTATACCAAATGGCATAACCATAATCTACGACAAATTGCTACATGCCAAGTAATTTTCCTTTACGGCGGTCACCAATCAACAAATTTAAAATTTTCGGCACGAATATAAAACGGACACATTGATACCAGAATCCTAATGGTTAACTACTAAAAATAGACACGAAAAATAAATATAACCCAGTTCTACGATTCGTGTAGTCACCGTACGTACCTCCGTGTACTTTGGCATACCTTTCGATACGAAATAGATAATTAGAAAAGGTTCACTCGTATGACGCGTTCAAGTCAAGTTTACGTTCATAACGACTTGGAACAAGCTACTGCATTGCTTCTAGAATATTATTGTAATAACAATGAATGACTATCAATCAATAGGAGAATTGTTCTATTGTGCATTTCAGTCATTCCACCTTCTGTACTTGCCTCTTTAGTGACGCCAGTGAAACTGCGCTGGCGCAGCGTGACTTGCAGAGGAATCACCGATTATTGTCCCCGACGCGTCTCTTTTATATTAATCTGCATATTAACTTCATTCCACATGTCACGTATGCGCGTATTTTTATGGTTTTCCTACCTTTGTTTAATATTTATGGTAATCAAATTTTTAGTTATGTTACGCGGAGTTTAAATATCGATTTCGATAACTGGTTGGTGTGTTGATTGAATATAAATCGAGTTTCCGTTTTAAGTGATATAGATTAATATTATTACCCGTTAAATAAAAATATTTGCATAATGTTATATTCACGGGTCGTTATTTATCTATGATAGCATCTACCTGCATAACTAATAATGTAATTATTGCTCATGAATTTCCGTAATTCCAAACATAATAATTGGACATTGAGTAATATTAACTTAAGTACCTCTTAGTTGCCTAAGTTTACTGTAGGCACAGATTATTATCTTACATAAATTAGTCACCTGCTTTCTTTTGGTTTAGAAGAAAACAGAATAAAATCAATTGAGTTACTCAATAGTTAAGTGCGGCCATTAAAGAAGGCTTTAAAGACGCTTTCGAAATTGGTTTAATTTAGGACCAATCGCAAAAAATATTAACTATGTAGTAACTAATTGCTTGATAACTACGAATAATTTACATAAAATCAATAAATATTTTATAGGCAGTTTGACCACAATTTCAC
The DNA here is from genome assembly GCA_905163465.1 of Craniophora ligustri. Taxonomy (NCBI): domain Eukaryota; kingdom Metazoa; phylum Arthropoda; class Insecta; order Lepidoptera; family Noctuidae; genus Craniophora; species Craniophora ligustri. The sequence goes on along the minus strand of LR990965.1, from coordinate 5,616,199 downwards.
CTACAAATGTGTAGTAAAAAGGCCTGACTTCACATTTGATTTAGAAATTTGGTCTTGAGGAAAAGCTCAGGAACTTCGAAGTGACTTCACGGAAGTTTTTGGGGGTGTTAAGTAGGTATTCAAAGTCGCTCAAGGTTTGCTTGGTTAACAATAACAATTATAAGCCTGAAAGCATTTGTTTAGAAATTTCTTCCCCAGTAGATACTTACTGAGACCATAGTGTTATGATAGGGCAAATTTACTTACCGAGGAGTGTGGGATTTTGTCTCAACTACCTATATAATAATACTCTACTAAAACCATCCCGGTAGTCACTACCCCATGAACGGAGGTCCCAAGTTCTCATAAGAAACCAGGTGCAAAGAGAAGTAGGTACCTGCCTGTACCTACAAGCCAGGCCATCTGAGCTTCTCGTCCAGATGTCCTGTCGATGGTGGCTAGAGATGGTGACGTTGTGTGGTGTGTAGGGTCACTTTATTAACTACTAAATAGACGTGTTTCACACTTCATGCTTGTGAACGAGTGCTACCAATTGGGACTGCTTGGCTCATACATGTGTTATGAAATTCAGTTTATATTTTTCATATTTTTTCTTCTTGAAGTCAATCGGTAGGTTTTACATGAAACTTGTATATTTACTTAGTACCTATAGGTAACAATGGTTTTAAATGAAGCTAAATATTATAATGTACTTAAATTTTATTTAAAAGAGGATCCAGGGAGTTTATTGCTGGCTTTTCTGCATGAGACCTACTTTCTGGTACCGTGGAAAAGTGCCTGGAGTATGGTCTAATTGAAATAAACATTTTATTTTGAATTAGGAATAAAATAGATTCTCAAAACCTATTCCTACTTTTATTCATTAAACAGTCTTAGATCCTATTACCAACACGACCAAATTTTAATGGCATTTTTGTACGTAATACATAGTAACAGCTTGAAATACCTTTTAAATTCAGACCCTTTTCAATACCAAGAACCTCTATGACAGTTAAAAACCCTTATCGGCGAACTATGGGACTTACCAAATACCTGGTACCTACACTATTCTGCATAATCCCTTAAAGTAGTGCTTGTGTATATTTGTAGTCTCAAATCCAAATATTTTAAAGGCATCCAATGTCAGCTACTATCATAAAGCTTAGCCAACAAATAAAGGAATCCATAGCAGGGTAGATACACGACGCTAATTTATTGAGCGCAGGGCGACTCTCATTAAGGGCTGGGTTACACCTTGCCACCTGTAGAATGATCCGTTCCATTAGATTTATTATTTCTACCACTTTATAGGGAAAATGCTAGAAATAATAAATTATTTTGATATCGTAGAAATAATTTGTCGCCATTTTAAATATATTTAGGTATTTAGTTTAAATTATTGGTGAAATGAAAAATGAAAGAATGTGCCTAGGAAAGAAAGCAAGTACCTTTACGTTGGTATATGTTAGTGCTATAGGTTCAATACCTTTACATAATAATGCCCAAAAAATAAAGAAAAAATCATGTTACTTCATGTTTTAAGAGAAAAGATTTTTAAACCTACTTGCACCTGTAATTTCAGAAGTGTTCACGGTTTTTTATTTCTTTTTTCTTAGTCCAATTTCTCTTACTCTCATCTGCAACTCCTGCATGATTTATTGTAGGTTGGTACCTATGTAATTTAGGGTTAGGTATTTTATATTAACCTTAGTTTTATTTTAAAAAAATCGATACAGTTGCACCCAAGTCATTAAAAAATGCGGAGTAAATTTAATATATTTTTTAGAGATTTTGACCCACCTGGCAATGCTGAAATGCTTAATTAGGAGGGAAAAATGGTAAATACTATCATAATTATTTCATTGGAAATGCCTAATACTACGTCGACGCCATGCTCTCAACTGCCGCGGCTCCCACTCTGCATCGCACGCGGCATCGTACCCCGCCCATAAACATGTCACTCTGGACGGTGCGCCGCGATTTACGACCTCTCGCTCTAACACACCCATAACTCAGCCAAACAAAAGGGAAAGCTATAACGTTCATCGGTCCCATGCGGATAGTTTAATTTACGCACACAGACGTAACAAAATGAGCTAGTATGCGATTTGAGGTGACAGTATATAGATTATTTTAAGATAAATTTAGTTCAAGTTCATACAATGAACTATCAAGAGCTAGATTTTGACTTTAATTAAATAAAATGAGCATCACACTATATGCACCTGTTATAAATATGCATAGGGAACGAACATAAAGTATCTTTGGATTTATCATATACTACATGAGCCTTGTTCTCGGAGTATGCACGAGCCGGCTACGTTCGAGTTCGCCGTCGGCCAAGAGTTTAATGTTTTTATCTCACTCTAACACACAATTCCCAGATCGTAAATCTCGAAATGGCCGCATGTAGGTTACGCACGCCGTCCGCGCTGTACAAGCGGGAGCGCATAAACTATAGTTTTCTCTGTTTTATTACGTGTTTTAGTGTGCGATAAAGGAGATGAGAGTATAGAGGGGAAATCAGCTGTTTAGGGCATGCTTTAAACGTGCTGAGGAATGTGGAGAACGAAATGTGCTGTTGTAACGATGCGAAAGTGGCTCTACTTCGATATTTTTGTGTTGTTTTTATATGAATGTTTTTGTAGATTTTAATGAAATGTGGGAATATTGTCTAAGGAAAACCTTTATTCGCTTCATTTTTCTAATGACTTATGTACCAATGATTATGACTTAGAATTTAAATGGTATAAGGAAAATGACAAATGTGTCCACTGGCTATATTATAATGCTTTCGCATATTGTTCCATTTGAAATGATTGGATGGGATAATAATATCAATAATAATATAATATAAATAATACCTACCTACTTAGGTACTTAATAATTACTTATATTATATGAAATACAAGAAGTTGATAAACCTGTGATTACAATAACGAATTAGGTACCTACCATATCTAATAAGTAGTAGATGAAATCATATTTTATTGCTATAAATGTATATTTTTTAAGGACACTTTTAGAAGTCTTACTTGCCTACTAGTTGGCACCAGTATAATTTTATTCAATATTAATTTTATACAGTTATTTTTTTACATGATTGTTTAATACGTAACACACTTCACTGAACTTTTCTCAGACCGATTTCTATGGTTCTTCATTTCGATTTGGGCCGAAGCATTTAAAATTCTGCATAGTGAGCTGTATAAAACCTTTAGGTATCTACATACTACGAATTCTTAGGTTCGTCCATAGGCTATGGTTATTGTTAGCGGGCCATAAGCTTGTTTTAAAGTTATAAATATTTTAAAACAATAACAAAATTGAGGTTATAATTTTCTTTATAAGTTCAAAATGCACAATTTCTATAGGTAGGATTATCAATTTTATCGTATTATCTTCATTTATCCTTACTCACAACCAATCAAGTGACATAGAATATAAAGGAAATATTAAAAAAAGACACTTCCTACTCACAAGTCACTTTACGCAGGTAGCTGTATGACACCGACATTGTTTACTTAGATAAACTTTTTATATTATTATACTTTGTCAATGCTTTCTTTTGCGTGTCTGCGCATGCGTGGCCGTGGGGGTAGCACGTTGCGCAGGATTGTCCCGTGCAGAGGTCATTGTGCTATGGTTGCGCAGACGGAAGTATAGGTGCTTAATAACTTTATACGTTTATACATTATGCTTAGATGACAAGATAAAAATAGTATTAGCGGACCCGTTAATTAGTTTTTCTGCTTATTTGAATCCTGAGTAAGTGAGTAGGTACCTATTAATTATTAGTTTCGATTAGTGTTTGCAGTTGTTGCTGAGGTTATGTTATAGTATATATAGGTACAGATCAGTTTAAACTATTTTGAAAAGTGAAAACCCGCATTTTTACTTTTGTTAATATCTTAACATTATTAGATAGATACTAATTGTACCCCAGACAAAATCTTGCAGCAGAGTATTAGCAGACGGCGGTATAAAAGGTGAGATTGGTTTGATAACTGACTTAATATTTAGTAATGCATGAGCTGATAACGTCTAGATAATAGTGTGCAAATAATGATGTGTGAAATTCAATTGACTTAAACTTAGTATGTATAATACAATCTAAATAATCTAGAAAATAAACAACAAAAACCTAGTTGAAGAATTATGAGGTAATCCCTATTATAGGTGCCTATCTTGACCTAAATATTATGTAGGAAAGATTAATAATGTCATAATATCCAAATAATACATTATTAGAGCGGTAGCGGTTGTTTAATTAGGTACATTATTTATTTTATGGACTACATTATGTAGTTAAAAATGTTATTACAGTGTAATTTAAGGTGGCTGCTAAGACCGGGATGGTTGGCGCTCTTTGGGGGAGGCCTACGTTCAAAAGTGGATGGCAACAGGCTGATATATATATATGGTACCTGAGCTACACGAAAAGCTGAGTAGCTTACTCGTGCCCAATAATTACAGTCGTGCCATTAAAAAAACACAAACTTTTTGCTGTACCTACTTGTCGCACTGTGGCGTGTGCAAACTCCCCTGTAGCTCGATCTCTTACTATGCTCAACGCTCTCCTAGAGGTCAGTACGGATTGTGATATTTTTGCCGATGAATGGAAGAAGGTTTTATCAGTAAGCCTGAAGTATTGTGAGAAGTCAGTGTGAGAGATATTCTCCCTAATTAGTGTAAATGGCCTGCGACCGTTCTAATTAAGTAAATTAAATAAATATATAGGTTGCTATTTAAGAATAACGTGATATTGATGTAGAACATCCAGCATGGTTATGTAGATACTTAGAAAGTGGTAAAACCTTCAATATGAAGTTACTTCTTACTTGCACGTACCTACCATTAGTACCTATATCTACTTACACCTGTATACACTGATCATGATTTTGATTAGGTTAACTATCAACTTTGAATTAAACACAACTAGCATAGGTAGGTATTCAATAAAATGTTATTCTCCCACTCTTATACTTACCATTCAGATAACAAATAAAAATATAAACTTACACAAGAAGCCAATCATATAAGCGAGCAACGCTGAGCTCTTTCCTATGTTGAAGTGCAGCTGGATAAACTGGAAGAATATCAATATTTTACACAAAGTGACTTCTGCATCACACATTTTCCTGCCAATTATAAGACTACCTATAAGCGAAGGGCAATCTGGTCGTCAGGGTTTCTAGATGTAGACTACCACTGACGATTAACAAAGTTGTGCTAGGTAGTAACCGAGTTAGATAGTTTAATTCTGGTGTACTCTTTAAAGCTCGAAGGGATTTCGACCAGCTTAGAATGGTCACCCATCCATATATCCATATAATATCAACCTTGGTCGCCATAGCTTAACTTTATAGAACAATTGATCAGTGTGGTTAAATCTTTTTCACCAGCTGCCACTACAATATATCGAAATAATACTAGTTACAATACCCAATTATGAATTTGAGCAAAGTAACACTCACAATAATCCACTAAATACTACGTGGTTTTAATAATAATAACACAAATAATATAGTTTACACCATTTTGATACAGTTGTAGTAGTATAGCTACAGTAGATACAGCATCTCGACAGTGACAGATGCGACTGGCGCGCTGTGCCTCTCATCTCGATTCGGCGGCACTGGTGGGGGAACAAGATGGCGGAGCGACAAACGTTTATGATTGGCTCAAACACTTTGTATTGTGATCCATTCAAATTAGTGGGTATTTTGTAGATGCACGGTTGGTTTGTATAGACAGAGAATATAAAGGATAATATTTCTTTTAAAGTATTTAGCATTTGACAATGATAAAGTTTTTTTGGATGATTGTTCAACGGGTGAGTTGTAATTTTCTGGTTAAAACAAAAAAGTAATAGATTAAAGTTCAATTAACTTTAAATTCTTAAAGGAATACCTACTTTTGCTTAGTGTAGGTACCTATGTCATAGACTACTTGTTTTGGATACCTACATCCAAATCAAGATATCTAGGTATAACATAGGCACTTAGTGAAAGAACTTATAATTGACTAATGTGGCTAGTAAAAAAGAAATATTAGAGATTTTTCAGGGTCTAAATATCGAATATAGGTTTGGTAAGAACTTCAACTGACACGTAAATCACTCAGTAGGTATTATATAAATTTGCATTATAGAATATAATGTAATAATTATATCATATAATATTGTTTATTTTGAACGATATCGAAGCAAATCTGTTAAACATAATTATTAACTGTTTTAGTGTAGGAAACCTTTAAATTTAAACATAAAACAACTAACTACGCATCAATGATAATATACTTACTTGTTATTTAATTCATAGATTCCAGTTACCGCTAATGGAGTTCTTAAAATTTTGGCATTCATAGAAGATTGGTGATGAAACCTTTAGGCAGCATAAATAGATCAGTCTTTTTCAAGTAATTCAAGTTTCGTTCAATTTATCCTGTAAATTCTTTCTCTAGTTTTTCCTTTGAAATGGGACACAATAATTAAAGATTATTTAAATACCTAAATCAATATGACGACCCAGTTAGTCCAGCGGTAGTTAACACTGCCTTCTGTGCTATGGGTCCCGGGTTCGAATCCCGGTAGGGACAAATGTTTGTGTGATGAGCATGAACATTTGTATCCGAGTCATGGATGTATCTATCTATAATATGTATGTATTTACAAAAAAAAGGTATATATGTAGTACATCAACCAGCTAGTATCCGTAACACAAGCCTCGTTGCTTAGTACGGAACTAGATGGCGCTGTGTCATAATGTCCAGGAATATTTATTTATTTATTTTTATTTATTTATATTGTCATTCAAGTCTTCCCAAAGTCCATGGTCCAATACAAATGAAACCAATTTAAGACAAGGTATTTTGAGGTATACTGAAATATGTTGTATAATATGCTCTATGCTGCATACTGTATAGAGTTATACTGAGGTATATCTCTATACAAAATAATAATAACACAGTTTAACTCTACTCTTTTTTGTGAACACAATGGATAATCTTAGAATACAGAACTCTGCTGCAGGCAGACCCTCCTAACTGCGCTTATTTAAAGGAAAGGAGCCCAATACCTCTTATTTATATTTTGTATAGGTCACTTCATTATTACTTCAGACCATGTTTCTTATTTTAGCTTCATCATCTGCTTATTCTACGCAAAGGCTACCCAAATGCAGTTGAAAACAAGATTGGAAGAATATCAGTATTTTACACGAAGCGACTGCCATCAGATCTCTGCCACCCATCACTGGGCAATACCGGTACGCTGAGAGAACCTAAACTAGTCGCCAGGCTTTGTGGGTCATGACCACCACTAATAATTATAGGTTTTCATATGACAACCGGGACCCACTGGGTTTAGCCTAGCCGATGTGTTAATAATGGTCACAAATTGATTAAGTGCAGAGCTATGAGCCCCTCAATAAGCTTGGTTGTTATTATTTAATAAAATGCTTTAGATTTTTCCAGATACCTATTAAATCTTTAAGGTAAACTTTGGACTTAGGTATATACCTACCTAAGTATGATATGTGTTTCCTTTTACACTTGACGAGTCTTATTAAATGAAAGTACGTATATTGTCCAATATTTAAAGGAAATAACGAAAGAAACTTCACTACACTTTATTGTATTGCGTGCGTGTTTCAAGATTTGTTACACGAGTTGTGTTGCGCAACATTTTATGTTGCGTCACGCACGAATTGTATGCTCATACCGTAACAAGGCACTGGCCTGTGCACACGCACACAGTCACCTCCTGACCTAAAGTAAATTACGTTACCGTCTCATGTGAACAAATAATATCGTATTATGGTTTATCGTATCGGTGCTTATTTATGGTAACTAATAAGTACATGTATTTCATATTATGATGATCATATAAGGCTACGTTGAGTATTTTACTGCTTGTCTTATAGTTTTAATATAAAAATGGTCTGTATCGGTGTGGGAAGGCGTTTTGATTAGTAGTTGTCTGTCAAAACGAAGTAGAGCTACTTTCATTCCGTGCTAACTGGCATCAACGTCTGGTGCATCGAACGATACACGAAGAAACTTTACGACGCCGCACTTGCTCGGATCGGCCGTGCTACGGCCAACCACCGATACAATTCTATCGCGAGTCGAGACCGAACCGTTCAATTAATCGCTCCGATTAACGTTGTCTCTCGGACATCAATGGTGTTGGATTAACGGAGGGTGGTGGTGTCCTTTTCTGTTGGTCGCAGATTTAGTGCGGCGCCGCGGCGTTCAGCGTCGCCTGGCGGGGGGTGCGCCGTCGCTCGTAAAGCATCGGTCGCCACATTCTACTGACGCGCGCCTCGGCGACTACGCGTTGCGTAACAAACCGCGCCATAAACAACACGACGTGCTTGCCTCCGCACCTGACGGCTGACGGCTACTTACCCACGTGCGCCCGACACATTACGTATTGCGCTCATGTCGCATCTAAAACGCTGACACGTGACTTGACGGAGTGAAACTCTCGGAACTCTTTTTATTCGGTAGAACTGTGAGTTTTGTGAAGAAGTTTTTAGCGAGCGGGATGGCGCGATCGCGTTTGCCGACGGCGAACGCCCGCCCGGCTTAAGGTAAGTTTATTGCCAATTTATGGCTCCCAACTTTACAGGTTCGCGGCAAGGGTCCGGCAATGTTCAGTTCGTCAAACTAAGTTAAGCCGAGGGTCTGCAAGTGTTTGTTGGATGTTCGGAAACAATTTGAAACAATAATGTAGTTGATAATAGGCGTTATCAATAGCCTATACATGCTGTTTATGCCCATTTTATAATTTTAAATGGGTAGAATTTATTGTTTCTGTAAATATAAACCGTAGTAAGTATAATTAATTGAAACTAGGCAATTATTCTAATGATAAACAACAAAAATATGAGTAGATATGAGTTTCCAATAATACACAGATAAAACAAGGTCTTAATTTATTTGTTTAATAGCACATACAAAACACTCTACAACTGCTACCATTTTTTATGACCGAAGGTTTTTATGGAGCTGACTTACTGACAATAAAATAGAGAAAAACAATCTTGTTCAAGTACTATCAACATCTAAAGTAACAGTAAAGAAAAGATTAGTATGGTCCAGTTAACGAGTTTTATGCCGTAATTCCGCTCTACGCATTTTTATTGCCAAATTTGAGCCTTGACTCCATTAAATTAGGGTCGAAAATATAGTGTGTAAAGGCAAACACTCAAGAAAAACCATTACCACTTATAAAATGGTCAGTTATTGAGTAAAGATAACAGCTTCCTCTTACGTCATTATTGTTAAATTAATTTAGAGCAAAGCCTGTATTTTTCGTATGTAATTGTAGGGTCGGCTAAGTTTAATTGACCTAAGTATGTAATAGTTGGTAATTATTATTATTATGATTGATATGTAAAATGAATATGAAATTGATGTATTCAGTTCACTTTGATAATTCATTACAATATTTATTACTAATTGACTCAATTGTGATTGAACTGGTTCATAATGTTAAATGTAACATTTTATTATGAGGTGCTAATATAAATGTATAAATTAAATGTATGCGAATAAAATAAATGAATAGATATATTTTATAATTATTTTTTAAATAAAGCGAAAAGTAAAGAAGAAAAAACTGATTCAAAAGATGATTTTATTTATTAAGGTTATAAAAAATAATAATGAAAAATTATTAATTAAGTAAAAATTAATTAATATAACTGCACGTGTTTGTATCAAATAATTATAAACTAATAGGTACAAACAACTGTATGATTACCTTAATAACTAAGTACCGATCACAATTTAGTCTTTGGTCTCTACCCGTCAAGGTATAGAAACTGATATTAAATCCTTAAAAAAAATGATGGGGTTAGGGAGTTTAATGAAAAAAAAATATAATGGTTATGCTCTATGTGATTCTGTGACCATAAATATTAAGACAAAACTTTGAAGAAATGTTGTTTATAATATAATAAAACTTATTAAAAACCGTGGTGAAGTAGGGTAATAATATGATATTGATGAAGTTTTTATAGAAGAAACACCTGCTGTCCAAGGTACCTAAATAAAAAAAAACCTATTATAATTCAGAATCAGTATATTTCATTACTTAGGTATGGTTAATGAAGAAATTCTAGAACACATACATACTAAACTTTAGGTGACTACTGGAAACAGGCCGAAGAACTAAATTATATATTTTCTTTGTTAAAAATGCTAGAACACATGCATACTAAACTGTAGATGACCATTGGAAATACAGGCGTGATAGTATTTTTGTTTATGAAGACAATTAAGCCTAATGTATTTGTCTATTAATATCTGGACAGACGTACAGCTTCAACATATTTAAGTATCTAGGGGATGAAGGATAATGGGTACCAAGTCTTAGTTTCTCCTCAACCGGTAGTCTGAGTCATCCAATACCTAATGCCAAGGGCCTTTAACATTATATTCAGAAGTTTCAATGTCCTCGAGTATCTAGAGAATGATTAAATTTAATTACTTCATCAAACATTGTTTATAGGCAATGCATAAAGGGCAAGTTAATATTGTCTCTTAATTGTGTAACTTTATTAGGTAGTTCGTACAATATTTGAAGTCTTAATTTTCCTCTATGTATGAAATAACAAGCCGAGGTAACATTCTAGATTGGAATATTATATTCAGTCCTTTTGCCTCAAAGATATGTTGATATTTTTATTAACATATTTATACTCTACCTACTACATAAATAAAATTCAATTTTATTAACACAAACATAAAAAGTTAGACCAAAGCCAATCAAATATGCTATATTTTTTGCTGTGTATGTTTCAAGCAACAAAAATGGAACCGGCAAAACTCGAAATTCGAACACTTGTATATATTTTTTTGCTATAAATAGAGCAAAAACTTGTATTACAAAGTCAATTTAAAGACCTTATCAGTCCTTGACTCAAGAGAATCAACTTCCTTAAAGTCCAGAAAAATAAAAAAGTAGTTCAAGGAGTGCTTGCGCGGGCGCAGCGTTTGTGATTCCACTCATGCGCGCCGCCATATTTGTCTTATTTCACATCACCCGGTTAGATCTCAATCTTTACTTATTATTCAGTGATGCTGCTGGTTGCTTTTTGTAATATTTAGCTTTCCTTGTATGTTGCGGTGACTCAATTCCTTGGGATCTCATCTACTTAGATGTTACCTGAATATGAACATGCCTACAACAAATTGTATGAATAAAATTCTGTCTGACAGAATTATATCTACATATAAAAATCCTATTCGAAACGGAGTAAAGAATAATGTTAGCCAACACTACATTGTCATTGTTAACTTGGTTACCTAGATTAATCTTTGGTTCCTTAGTATTGCATTAACCCCAACTCAAATAAATAAGTATGGTTGCTTGTGGTTTTTGCGGTATCCAAACACCTTGAGCTAACCAGTTATGGTTCACCTAACTGCTTAAACAAAGGGAGGGCTATAATAATAAGTTATAATTCGGTTTCGGGTGAATAAACGATAGTATTCACTCGTTCATTTTCCTCAAACAGTATAACATTTCTTCAAAACATTAAACTCTACGTAGTTACATACCAACCTCTTCTATAAAATTAGCAGATTTTTTTAATGCCGAAAATAAAGTAATGTTAATTTAATAAATACAAACTTACCTACTTATTTGTTTTCATCACTGAATCAAATCAAAATGTAACAAACCAGCTTATTTCTAAGCTATTTTCTCCTACAGTTTGGAAACTCCCGACTTTACAACTTCCAGACATTTAATTAAATTTACTTACTTCACCAACAACAGAATATTTGCAAACGTTTTCATCTACAGAAATAAGGTAGATACAGTACAATGTATATCATATCACACAACCAAACGCAATATAACTTGCATGTTCATAAACCTAACTAACCTCTAACGGGTTATGTAGAGTTACAGTTACTAAGCAATGACCTTTAACATAATGGTACAATGTTAGATTGAAAATATCGTAGTTCATAATGTCTATAATATCTAGAAAATGACATTATGTCCGATGCCTGCGTATGTGACATTTTCCTAGTGCCAAGTGTACCTAATATAGATGGGTCAAAATATGACCATGACCAACTCACTTATTAAACGACACTACTTAGTGTGAGTTGCACCATTTACCTTGAACTAACAGTTCGACGAAGGTTTGATCTATCAAATCATATATATTGTCAGTTATATGATTAACGGCAAGTGATAGTTATGGTCATAAAGAGACGGTACAACTCAGTCCTAAAATTCAAGTTTCAGTTTGGCTGCTATAATCATATATTTTCACTACATTTGCGTGGCAAAATTCAATATCTTATATTGGATTCACGGTCCACATAAGCTAATTATCTAGGTATATTTTATGAGTTATATTTTTCCCACTTCATCTACTTTATACGCAAAAAACATGCAACAATAATCAAGTGTGACATCATAAACTAGGCTTTATACAGTTTAGAAAATAGTACTTGGCAATGCAAATCTCAATAAAATTACCATAAAATCATTGTTTGGATTATAAAGTCCCATAAATTGAAGCGCTGATTGATGGATTTATTCCATTTCTACTTCCCGTAATTATAATGTTGATTGATCGAAAAAAACCTATGACGCTCCGTTGCACATACGATACTTCTGGACAAATTGAATACACCTAAAGGAGACCAGAAGTTTCCGCGCCTTTTTGTTGCATGCAAACGTTTGATGAGACCTTCGTTCTCAACAAAAAGTCAAGGGGAACATTCAAGTGTGTTAGTACAGCATGAAATTGTCTTACTCGCGGTCATAAATTATCATCTTAATAAGTTAATGAGTGATTCCAGCAATACTTTTGTTTTTGTTACGCACCACGCAAGTGCCAACGCTACCGGTCGCCGCGCACCCGTTATTGCCATAAAAGACGCGCGCGCCGCGCATCTGCCTTTATCGAATTTGATTAAACTTCATGTTTATTTATCGCGTATTTATTTAAACAAGTAGGCCTGCACACCGACGCCATTTAGAGCCAATAAAACTTGAAATGACAAAAATAATCCGAGCTTTTTGTTCGACTATTTAATTCCTGAGGTCACTGCCGTTTGAACGTTAACGGCTCGCATGGGAGAAGCGTCGACTCCACAACTAGTTTGATTCGGAATTTATGTAACTAATAATGAGATCTCTCCAGTATACTATGATGTTCTAGTGAAATCAAACGTTTATTAATTAGTGCAACTTGATGTGTTTTCCACATGATGCGTTTGCTCTTGTAAGAGATGACGTTGACGTGAGTTGTGCGTATGCTGGTCGATTCGCGGCACGTACCGCCGATCAACCGCTATCGAACTTTTAATTTCAGCAAAAAATCGTCTGCGAAGCGTCAAACATTATCCAGTAACAGGTGAGTCGGTTACCTCCCGCGCGCAACAAGCAAAAAACAACATCTGTTAGTGAGAAATTTATGCAAGCATCGGTCGTACACACGATCATATCTACTTGAAATACGTCGCTGGAGACAAATTGCAGTCACTTCAAACGTGGCGAGCGAGTCCCACTGCCGCAACGGAATAAGCAAATAGCCGATTGTTTCGCTCCCGGCCGGGGGATAGCGGGCTGAATAGATCTTAACCCCAGCGTAACAAAATACAAAGTCGTGTAGTAGTCGCACGCCGTACAGTACCGTAAACCTGGACGTAAAGCACCGCACCTCAGCTTTGAATCCGCATAATTATCGAATAGGCAATAAATCGTACGGTGTGCGGGCGCGTGGTTCGTATTGTCTGCTGTGACGATACTATTGTCTTTACTCTGAGGTATGCTTGAGTATTTGAGTGGCGCATTTCACGTCCAAGCCGTCATAATCTTGCCACCACTTTGCGTAAAAAAGTAGCCGTGCCTTATCAATATATTTATACTGGCAGACACGAACAGATAAAAACTTGATGTCGATTAATTACGCTTTGGTAAACACGAATAATTTATAGCATTGCACTAAAGAATCGCATGTTCTTTTTAAATACTTGTAATTTGTGTCATTGTGGCAAATATGCCTGTGCATATAAAAAAATATATCTATGGCGAATTTGACGACTAAAAAGCGAGTTAATTATTCAATGATAATAAATTCATTCATAAGTAAAGTGGTCAAAATGTCCCATGTTTGCTTATCCATAATTTCATCTATGATTTAAAGTGATGTTCCGACCTCATCGGTTCGATAATGAATGAGGTGGTCGTAAACGGCGAAGTCAAGAGAACATTAATGTCAATAAAAAAGCCATAAACCCTATTAGCCGTCATAAACTTCACCACATCTGTTCAATAACTCGTTTCGCGTACAAATAGTACTAATTGAATAATTAAGTTTTGTATGGAAACGATATTGGTATTAGCTTAATATTTTGATTAGAAAAGAAATAAAAGCGTTTTTAATTAATTAAGAAGCTTTTAATTTAATTATCACATGGAAACATTCAAATTCGTTGTGGGACCTGTTTATACAAGCAATAAAAAGATATTTAAATATGTCGATTTCTCTGCAATTCCTTTCATGTGTATTGATATGATAATCCAGTGCTATAACAATGGTGGTGGCAATGATAATTTCTTCATTACATTTTCGAAAAGTCGTAAATTTTCGTGTCAGAGATAAGTTGAAGTCGATAGAGGACACGGAAACGAACTTTTTGTTATAAAGGCTACATAATAGAACAATAAATTACGTCAAGGTGTTACGTATTTTTGGCCACAATTCTCCAAAACACAGCAATGAGTACAAATACATTGTTACACAAATTACCATTGTAATCAGTTACCTGCTTATTTACAGGTGAATTGTCACCGTCTAATGCTGTCTATGAATTTAAGTTGTGCAACTTTTATTGCAGTTTCTCATTGTCAAATGAGTTCTTTCTTTATTTTTTTACAGCTAACGGTAACAATAAAGGAATTTTGTAAACATAACGGTGCAAATTTGCATCTTTTCTCTATTTTACATCACAATAGAGTAGGCCCGTTTTTTGTTTTTTTGTGAGTAATGTTGCGATTTTTAGAAATTGTCGTATCCTCTTAATATTTATGTTTTAATGTAACACATGCTCTTGTTTTGACTACTGTTATTCTTTGAAACAAATGTAATCTTTGTTCTATTGTCCTGTTCTGCTACCGTTAAAGTTGTTTGCAGTTTTTGTACACTTAAGTTATTCTCCTCTCCGTTAAAATATAATTAACAGCCATATGCGAAGCAGTCATTGTTTATATTTCATAGAAATATTACAAAAATGGTTAAAAAATAGTTAAGTAGAATTCATGTTAAAATTTCTTCTTGATGAAAATTTTCTTTAAATTGAATTTGTGTTCTATATGTTTCACCCATCAATCTTATTAAGCCTGCCGCAGCTTTTAATGTAGATGGATGTCTGAATTGCGATCTGTTTTATGTTTAACGTTAAACATTAGTAGGTACACTTGTCTTGCAAAATAAAATCCAAACTCTGTTTGCGCAATAAAAATAGAAACGCGTAAGAAAGCTAAACAAAACGTTACTTGCCGGTATCACAAGTCACCTACCATTTTTCCGACAGAAATCACCACAGTAGAAGCAGCACCGCAAAGCCAACTATCTAAGTATAACCAAACTTGCAAGTCCGTCGAATAACGGGGGAGGCAGCGTGCCTCGAAAATTGTAATATTTCAAAATTACTCAAGAGTCGCGTTCGCTTGAATAATGCGATAACTTTGAGCCGGGGTGGTAGCCCCCCGCGTGCGTGCCTCACCCCCCGCCACTTGTTTTTGAACTTCTGCTCCTGAGTTTGATCAAAATATACTTGCGCCCGCCCGCTTCATTTGAGCTCGTTTATTTGACCGTGACAATACACAAAGTTTGTGTAAGGTTATTTTGAAATGGATAAAATGTATCTGTCTTTCACTGACAATTAAAACAGCTTAGCTTTATCCACAAGACATAGGCTTTCCTTCATTTGCACTACAAAATAATTGTATGCACAGCATTTAGTAGCCATTATTCCTATACCCACATGGAAAACCAAATAATATCTACCTATTAAAGACTTATGTAGTATTGAAAGCCGAATATTCGGATACCTAGCAGAAATTTATCACAATTCTATGTTAAATAGCGTTCGTTCGGACCAAAAAGCGATGTAAAAATTGAGCAAACTTGAAGACCCTCGCAGACGTAGATAGGTACGTAGTTCTAACGAATTATATTTAGAAATACTTAAAGTTCTATTCAATTACTCAGTAACAGCAACAGGACTTCTAAACAAAGTTTTAATGAACCTCAGTGGACCTACTTGACCCCCGGTTAGCTAATAGGTTTCTGACAATATCGAAACTTGTATAAAACGATATAGCGTCAAAAGATGTAGATACTAAAATTCAATGTAATTAACTTATTGATATATTGATTTCTTACACTTACGCGAATATTAGACATTGAAATAAAATTACGTTTTACGGATTTTATCGCGGTATATTGATATTATTTTAACCCGACGTTTCGGATCCTTTACAGCATCCATGGTCACGGGTCGACTGAGGAGTTGGTGGTCTTGAAGTTATAATTACTAACAGCTACCTTACATTTTTAATTATTATTGACAATCCGATTTACACAGAATGAGCTCACTGTGTACTTTGGTCGTGCAGTTTGGTTCTTGGAATTAGATTTAATAGAATCTATGGTTCCAAGCAGGCGGTAATACCCAGCCATCTTCTCTATTGAAATTTGGGTGTTTTTTAGCTGTTAGTAATTATAACTTCAAGACGACCAACACCTCAGTCGGCCCGCTGATACTTTTAGGTTTCAGAATGAACTATTTATAGATACCTAACATCAACGTTTATCATTGCCAGCCTGTATAATACCTATTTCACAGCAGATCGCTAATCCAACTCCACACTCTCTATAGGGATGGCCCTAATGTAGTTTCATGGTTCTATCAGCTATTAATGATGTGGTGGGTGATTGCCAGGTAAAAAAATTCAAGCCCCACATCTTGTTTTGCTTCTCAAGTCGATAAGACTCCCCTGAAGTTATTTTACTCCCCTAAAATGTATCTCTTATTCAATGTAAAGTGAAATTCTTCAGTGATATTGGTGGTCCATTTACCGATTCCAACACTGCAACGCTGCTCTTGATGGTTATGATTTAGGGGAAGTAATAGAGTTTGGTAGCGGCAAAGTGTGGGGAAATTTTGTATTTAACAGTAGTTAAAGCCATACTCATATGTTATACCTACAAGCAGTGAAGTTCCACTGTATTTTTTGTATCTCTTCTTTAAGATGATATTTAATATCACATTCCCTAAATTATGATCATTTTCTTAGCAATATTTTTAGCGAGATAGTTGAAAATCTCTTTCGAAATTGCGAACTACTCGCAACGGATGTGAGTAATTAAAGATGGACTAATGAAATACTTTTTAAACAAGCATATTTTTAATGATGAACAATGTGGCGACAAATTGTTAATTTGTTAGTTAATTTAATGTATCATGGCTAATAAATTTTAAAGCCAGCACGGACAGTTAATCAGATCTAAGGCGTTAGCAAATGCCTGGGTAACACGCCAAATCGGTTACTTGTCGATATGAAGTGGAAATAGTATTAATTCTCTCACGCATATTGCTAAGTACAAAAAGGAATCAAGCGCATGAGCGCTAATTGCTTGAAGTAGTCTAGCGGCTTTTTTTTTAAAAACAACTGTTTCCGACAAGCAATGCAGTGTTATTCCTACAGGACGTGAAACAGTTATATTAACTTTTTTTTGTTATAGTAAAAAAAACAAATGCAGTATTGTTGTATTTGCGATCACACACATGACTGCAATGAGTAAAATTACAAGCTTATAATAAAAACGCAACCCGTTATTTATACAATTGGGAATAGACCAAATAGTTTGAAGGCTTTCTTAGAGCTACTGTAGTTTCTAAATAATCTCTTATCATACGAATATTTTGTTACTTTGTTATTTATTTTGTTAATTAGTTGTAGTATGACTGATGTGTCATGTTTAAATCAATTTCACTTCCTTGTAGTTATCAGATGGCAATTGCATCCTGTGTTTCAAGTTTACATAGTATAGAAGATAGCAATCTCTATAGATTTTACATTTATATGATAGCGGATAGTGTAAAAAAGCGTGGAAAAATATATTTATATAACAACCTGTAATATATTCATGCACCTTAAACTTATGCTATAACATGGCATAAGTTTAATAATTTTATCTTCTGGTAGATGCAGGTATTTAAAAATTCAATCTAACTTGTATAATTATATGTTGTTAAATATTCTAATGAATAATATATCGCTAATCAATTTAAACTAGTTTTATAACACATATTCTAGTAAAAATCAAGTTCAATAAATAAATTTGTTACCCAGTATATTTGAATCCAACAAAAATATTACATGCACTCAATAGAGACTGCAAAAGACGCGAATCAAAATTTCAATAACGAAGTTTCCGAACATAAAAGTGGCATTTAAGAACTCATAAAATAACGTTCACCATAAACTTACTGACAATGCGCTGTGTCCTCGCCTCTTCATATGAACGTATATGGTTGTCTGTACATTTACATTCATATATATTAAAGTATAAATGTATTCTGGAGGCCGCACGTGGCCCATACCATGTGATAAACCGGTCTTGGGCAAGCCTAGTAACCTCTAAACGACACCGTACGTGAGCACTCTTGAAGGATCCCATAGCCACACTTTTGTTTTTTATTTACCGTGAGATATATTTTGTGAGAAAGAAAATCAATCACAATAATATATTTTATTAGATCATAATACATCTTTAAGGATTATTTGGGAGGTATATTGTTGCTGAAATTTTATATTATTACATCATTATTACGTAATATTTTTTATTAGTTACTAAAATATACCCACTTTGTCTGCGTAGGTATATGTCTAAAATTCATGTCATGCGCACACGCGTCGTCCTAGGATCCTTAGATCTTAAAAGCGATCGGATCATTAGGTATCGAAGAAGTTAACGATAGCGGCTTTAAGAATCATTTTCTTCTGAGTATTCGAGATGCGATTGATATGCGATATGTAAGTCAAGATGCAAAAATGAAGCTATAAAGGTATTATTTGTAGAGGGAGGGAATTGAATAACAAGCATTTACATTTATATACATTTAAATATATTGAAAAGAAACATGTAAGACGGACCAAAGACGGATAAAAACCAAGTTTATATTTAGCTTGCTAATACAAAAACAGTTTCTTCTAAAATTCATTGAAGTAAAATAAAATTGTAATATTTACTTGATCGAATGCAATAATTGATAGTCTTGCGGGTGATAATGGATAGGTCCTATGGAATATCAAAATCTAGAAGTGCATATAAAAGAGAAAAGGGGAAGTTATAAATATAAAGTGTTTATTTAGGTATTTTGAACATCGGTTTTATTTGTAAATGTCAAGAGAATATGGGACCTACAATTGATTACAAACATTTATAATGTAACAAAGAAAAGATATTGCTTTAAGTATAGATCTCTACATTTTTATAAAAGTTAACCACATTGTTTGTTTACTTTTTACACTACGAATGCACAAACACACACAAAAAAACAGACAACAAATAATAAAATGGATTTTGTTGGTCTAGTTGCAATTAATTTTGGAAATATTACAGATGTATAGCAACGCTACATATAGGTATTTGTTATATGTATATATTAAACTGGCCTACTAGATATTTTATTTCATGAATTATTTATGGGTCTAATCTTAGGAGCCGATAAATCTGGCGTTATCAGCACATATCTTGGGTTGACAGCTATGCAAATCACTTTGACTGGTAAAGAAGATATCCATGTACACTCAAAAAGGCATTATTACGTTCTGTATTAGGTAAAGACCATTCTTAGGATGAACAGAAGCCTTCTCTTTGTAAATGTGTGATGATATATTTATAAATTTAACGTGATCATCAATATAGTAAAGTCACAATCAATGAGCAGCACACATTGCATAATTATAAGTATTAGGTACTTTTTACGGATTTGGTTTGCTTGTTTTGAATAGGCTCCGAAACGACTGGACCGATATGATTCATTATTTCACCAATACAATGATTATCCGTGATGGAAATAGGCTACTCTTCATTAAAAAAAACAATTAGAGGTCTATAATGCCTCTATAAAAACTTCAATAATGTAACCCAAGCTGTGACAAATTTACTGAAAAAAATCCCTTACTGTGATGTCTCTCAAAGTTTTTCTAGGTTTTTTTAAAATATTTATTAAATACTCATAATCAACCAGTGTGAAGCCGCGGCGGATCGCTGAATATATATAAATAACACACCATCTTAATAATCTTTATCACTATCTAGATCGAACAAAAAAGCCTTTTAATTTACACCTTTGCTATAAAGTAGAACAGCGTACACGGCTAAACTAAGTAATTGTTTTCGTATTTTAATAACATTTTTTATTTGCAAGACATATTATTGAATTTATTTCTATGATGTAAGTATTATTTTATCTGCCGTGTAAGTATGTGGATAAAAAAATGTATTAGTGCAATAGAATAAAAAAAACTGTATCATCAAGGTACGATAAACGGGTGTTTAATTTACACTTTTATTATAAAGATCGAAGTAAGTATAGAGCCGAAACCAATAATTGTTTAAATTGAAAATGCTCGGCTCCACGGGAAGTCGGTGGATGTAACCGCACCTGCGAAACTTCCAGCTCCGGGCAACTTGAAGAATTCTCAACTCTTAGAATTCCCGACTAGGAACTTGCTTCGTCTCGTTAGCTGCTTGCCGCAAAACCTTCTCTTATTTATGCCTCTACTTTATTCCATTTGCGGCTGGCTTTTACTATTTTAGAGCTATTTTTCATTTTACGTACCTAATAAAAATTTTGAATATTACCATCTGTGAGTGAAAGACTGTCATAATCGTGATACCGTTACATTTGCTCCTTGAAGAATAAGGTACCATTGATTTAGTAGAATCGTATGATTATGATACTATTTTTTTAAACTATTATGCAATGCACATTGGTTTTTTTTCGAGGCCTGAGTGATACATTGCATCATGCGTCGTAATTTTATTACTCTATAAAAAACTATGAACAAATAATACCTGCACATTATATAAATAGCTTAATTTTCTTATTAAATTGTCACTAATCTATTTTACTAATGTCCACAGCCATGCTATCTATCAAACGTAAAATATTATGTCCACAATATATCAAAGTAAAAACTTGATTAACGATACAATACTAATGGAGATCTTTGGTTTCGGTTCTTGTTATGTTAATTTTTATTTTGAGGTAATAATTTTTAGAGGCCGTAGATTTTCCATTAATTTGCTTTCGGACACCGGTTACTTAATATCTAATAGTAATGAAGACTATTAATAGCCAATGATTGGAAATTAATGAGCGATGCGTGCTCACAGCTTTGTTAAAAATGTTTGAATAAGAAAATATACACATAAGAATTTAAATCTACATATTTATCTTATTTCTTATTGAGTATTAGTTTCCAAAGGCCAGACGCCCTATACCTTTACTTATTGCATTAAGCACAGCATACCGCAATTATATCATATCATTTTTTATCTAACATTTAATAGTAATAAGATCTGTCATTAAAACCGTTCAAACCGATATAGCTTTCTAGAATTCGAGTCATGCAATTGTAAGGTGTCGGAAAAACGCTGGCAATTCCATGAAAATGCATCGGCGCAAAGAAACCTACCGAGGAATGCCACATGCCGTCTTTTAATCGACATCAGTCATATCACGATCAATTTTAATCTTTGTCAATGATGGATTAATGTTAAAAATTTATTGGAGTCCATTTGGTAGTTACGACGTTTTGTCACTTAAGTATAATTGTTTCGAGTTTTTATTTGAGCAAGGTGCAGATATAAAATGCGAACGGCGACTAAACGTTCCGATTATAGCATAGATAGTGGTCTACAGTTATTGTTTGTATAATGTATTTAACGTACCTTGCAATAAATTATATGAAATGAATTTATTTTACAAAAATACGCACAGTTTTTAGATGAAAGTAAAAACAAAGTGGAAGCAGCGCGTGTCAAGTTACGAAATAATTGTTTTTATTGTAATAAAATGTTTATTTTATCACTTAATAAAGTGTTAAGTCATAATGTTAGCTCTAATGCCGAACAGTCAGCGAAGAAAACGCATGAGCCGTTTCTCTTTTTTTATGAAATCTGGTAAAAAATATTTCTTTGTTGTAGAAACCGACTTGTAGTAAGTACCTAGGTAAGATAGAGATATTGAGGGGTAACTGTAGGTACTTATTCAATTAAAAATATAGTTCCTTATTATTATAATTAGGTTTTTCTGTGATTCAAATGCTCTTCATTTTTAACTGCTTTAACTCTTTGACTAGGTACTGATTCTGTTTAACAAAACAACTGCTTCACTGCCCTATGCACGATTCCCAAATAAAGTGTTATTTAGTTATCTATTTAATACATTCTCAATAGAACCTGAAACTTTGAGTATGTGCCACTAAACGGCTCCAAATTTAATGGTATAACGTCATAGCAATTTGACCCTTATTACATAGATATACAGACCTAAAATATACCGACAATTCCTAATAGTACATATGTTCTTCTGATTAGGACACATTGAAAAAACAGGCTTATTACGTAAAGTTAACATATTTCATAATTTTTAAAAATCATCAATCTTATCATGAAAACGGTCATTATGACTCTGGTAATTATTGCGATTAATTATAAGCTCCTTTTAATAAACAAAGTAACCCTCCAACCCTTATATCATTAGACGTTTCAAAGACTGTTATTAATACCCCTCACTTTAGTTTATTATCCGTAAATTGTTACTAATTTGGCGGCTCCGAACGTGTTAGCACGATAGGATATTGCGCGAAATATCCGGGATATTTAAACTTTGTTCAACACAGTTTGGCTTAGAATAAAGTTAGGTAAATGGTAAGGCGTTGACTATGTTTTACTATTGATATCATTTAAGACAACTGTAAATAAAAAAATACAGTTCTCATACGATATTATGTACGTACTCAACATCCGGATGAATAAGGAATGAAGAATATGTAATGAAGACTGCAAAATATGGGTAATTTCTATTATGAAGTTTTTGGCCAGGTTTTTCTTCATAAATAATAACGACCAACTTCTTAGAACCGTGCAATTAGCATCTTAAAATTTTATAAGTGCTTCAAAAAGTTTGTATGAAATAAAAACCTTATCATTTGATTAAGTAACCAAAATTAGTCATAAAATGTATTTCATATGTTAATCTATAATTATAAAAGTAAATATTAGCAATAGTTTTATTATTTACTTTTTATTATTATTTTTAACTAAATTAATGCACAATGTTTGAGGTTTTTAGTAGTAAGATTTTTCATTTGAGACAAAGAGTTGAATTTATTTTCGCACACAAGTGAAGTCATTTTAGTTATCATTACGTATAGACAACTCAAAGCACTTTTAATTGGGTAAATCTATTTATTAATTTTAATTAATTAATTATAATTTTAAGTAATAAATTTAGGTATAAGATCCTAGTTCACCCTTGCTTGGTTTTGCTTTTGTTTATTTTTGTCTAGCGATCTTTATTTTTTAACACCTGAGTGTATCTAATTTCCAAGTGTATTGTGTGAATCTGTACATAAATTAAAACAATTAGCAGCTGTGCAAATATTTATTTTTTTATAAATTTTGTATGTTGGAAAAATTAAGATAGACAGGTATAGCATGAAAACCATTGATTTGAAATCAAAAATATGTCTAAAAGCGCCTGAAGCTCAGTTCAGTGCATATGGTGTCCCACTTAAACAATTTTTAATAAGCCAACCCACACTAGTTGAGTAATTATAGCCTGTAATATAAGCTGCTCATTGTGCAAAGGAGGTCCCATATTAGTTTAGTTGGTACTGAAATACTTTGGTATAGGATAAAAACTTCAAGTTCAGCGTATACATAGTGAATCACGTAGGTCAGCTTCAAAGGTATTTGTTAGTTGTAAACTTAAACTTTATCTATCTAGGTTTCGCATCGTAAATCTATATCTAGGTTCAAAGTCACGTTGTTGCGTCTACCGGCGTTTTAAAAACTAACATAATCTTTTAACTAACTAACTTTATATTTAATGATAATTTAGGTTCGACGAACGGAGAATTTATAATGGAATATTTATCAAAATTATACTAGTACGCTAGTGTATTAAAAATAGCTTTTTTATTGTCAAATCAAAGCAAAATATCAAGATCTGTAACAGGTTTAAATAAATGATCATTCCTGTATGACTAACAGTTATATTTTATATGATGTTATAAAATTAGACAGTGACTTATGTTGGAGTGTAAACTTTTTCATTCGGAAGATAGCTATTAATCCAAATATTAAGCAGACTAAACATATATTAATTAACAAACAATGACAAATCACCCTGTTTTGTAAACTTACGCACTTACAAAAATAACTCTTTCATCTCAAACTATATTTTACAATAAATCTCTTTTTCTAGAGTATAGTAAACTGTTTTAGTAATTTCGGAAACGTGTTATAACTTTTAGAAGCATGATATTTTACATGAAACGTCATAGCATTACTTAGCTTCTACAAAAGTATGCAATATTAAAAATTATACCTATGTTGAGAGAGAGAGAGAGAGAGAGAGAGAGAGAGAGAGAGAGAGAGAGAGCGACAGAAATAGAGAAAGAGAGTAGTAAAGGCGCCAAGTCTTTCAGTAAAAGAAATGAGATAGACACGAGAGTTTTTTTTTACCTAAACTGCGAAGCATCTAATATGGTACGTCTATGGTTTTTAATTCAGACTGTCAACAATTCTCGAAACCGAAATATAGTGTTGTCCAAATAGCCGCGAAGCAATTCGTGTGAAGATGTACAATCAGATCATCTTATTTAAAACTTAGTGGGGCACTACCATGCACACCTACTGTATAAGTTCAATCATACTGTTCATTTAATACGTAATAAATCTGAAATACTTAGTCGATTAGTTTACTGTAATAAAAAAGCTTGAAATAAATAAATAGAGGTAAGTCTAGGTACTTAACAATATCACGTAGGTTCTATATTGTTCTGTGAAAACTGGCAACAACCTACTACGTAAGAGTAATGAGATATATTTGGCCTTTGGTCTTCTGTCACCCCTCATTCTCAGAAACAGCGTGATGGTGTACACAAAATATAGAGCCGTTGCACTGTCAGCCATTAAACGGACCCTTAAAGTCAGAAGCATTGTGGCTCCGATACATTGTGGCTTATCAACAATCTCTACGGATAGGAATTTTAACTAATAGTAAGAACTTATCTACCGGCGGGTATCAGTATTATACCATCATGAAATGCTTTGTGCTGACACGTCATCATCATGATTGGAAGGCCGTACCGGTTTCTATGGCAACGCTCTTAAGCCATCTCTTCGCCTTCGACTCTCCTTTATATGGTCATCATCAACGTTGGTACTACAATATATACTAAAGCACTAATAATGTTGTTTTATGTACCTACAGAAAAAGTCTTATTTATCATTTAATTACATTAAAAGATAAATTAAGACAATGAATCACTTCAAAATTTGTCCGTGCTGCTTTAGTGGTTTAAAAATAAAACTAAAGTATATTCTTGCAACTAATTGAAAGATTGTGTATAAACTCTGCACCTGCAAAATAGTACCCACCTATCTTAATCAATCTGATCATCATTTTTAGTACATAAGGACTTTACAGTAAGCATTCATTTAATCATTTTCCCTGTATTTGATTTAGAAGCGGGCCACTTAATCAGACCACTCAATCAATTCTTACTACAACTTTTGCAATAACCAGTTATTCATAATTGATCATCCAACCAAATTCTAAAAATATTAATAAGTATGAATCGCAAATCTATAAAATCAAGTTGAAAGGTTCCCACAGGCCAGAAACCGCATATGCAGAACCGGTTCCAATAATCACAATAAACTTTATTACTAGTTACCAACTGAACTATCGGGACTTAGAATTAACCGAAGAATCCTATGAAGCAATTTAAGCAATGCGATCTCAGTCGCCACAATCACGGCAGTATTGCAATGGAACCGATCGGCGAACACACTTGATTGATGGATAAAAGGAAGCCGTGCACAAATTAAAGAACAATCCCAAGTCAACATGGCGAGGGAAAAGTAAGATCAACAATTAAACTCGTTATAATATAAATGTTCGTATAATACGGTATGAAGTTGAAAGTTACCTACCTGTATTGTGGGACACTATGGTTTTTACCGATACATTTTATTAGAAATTGTATTGAATTATTGAGTTATTTTCATTAGTAAATTTTCAATAAGTAGGTAGGTAAGTAGTTTTAAATTGAAACAATAAACTAACTTAACACATATTTTTTGTTCTTGTTTCCGAAGGGTTAAGCACTGATATGCCTATAATACACTAATTTTAGGGGTCGAGTAAACTCGGAGCTGCGAATGAGAATTGTATAGGTTAGTTAAACTATAGATTACACTTTTCTTGATCAGGAATCGAATAAAAGAATCGAATATATACATTTAGCAGCTGATGCAGCTAAACGTAACGGTAGTAAAATAACATAAATTAATGACGCGGTTATATCAACAATGAACATAAAAAAAGAAGTTAAAATTTCACAAATTACTGAAAATTAACTTTCGGTTCAGAAATAGATGTGTGTCGTAGCTTTCGACAGCGACATTCCTACGTAACGAACAATGCATATACCTAGTCCCCTAAAAATACAATCGCATCCGACTTTATGAACCGCTAATGTCCCAGTACACTGGTTTTATGCTCAAATCATGGCACCGTGAATAATTTTGACATGCAGTGTAATTAAATTTCATATATGTGACTATTCATATATGTACCTATGTAATTATGAACGGTAAAAAAATGTTACCAATGAAAATGTATCGTAAGAATTTGGCTAACATTTTTTCAGGTAAGAAACCTATTATTAACATAGCTAGTTTCCCAATTAAAATGTTTTACGATTAACTCGAGAAACAAGTAGCTAGAAGTATTATAAATTTGTGTAATTAGGTATTTTATGTATGTACAATTCGGAATTAAGACTCACGCACGTTGTAAAATGCGGGCAGATAACAGAGCTTACCTATTATTTTTTTGTTATGGCGGTAAGAGACACATAAAGCAAACATTTGATTGTTTAATGTAGATAAAGAAATAGTGAATAGCGTATTCTAAGAAGCTTTATCTAGAAAGTATATCGTAATGTTTATTTGTGTTTCATTTAAATATCTGTCTATTAAAATTGAATTTAATGTACACCTACGATATAATTAACAAGTATTATAGTTTAAATGCAATTTCCAAGAAAGATAAATGTAGTGTTTAAATATATTTTCTATTTAACATTATTACCTCAGCGTCGCGTGGTCAAGGCGCCTGCGCATGTCTCCGTTCACTCGTCAATCGCTTCGATCAAAGATGTCCTTTACTTTAGCGACAAACTGGAAAGTTTATTGAACATTCAAGTTTTTAGTTTAATTTTTAAATCAACATTGGTTTCTGTGGAAAACTGTTTATTATTTATTAGCTTATATCTGTATGTAAAATAGTCTTATATAGGTACCCCAGTTGATTTACAATATAATTCTTTAAAAAAAGGATCACTTAAAGATACAATAATAAAGGCTGTACCCTTTTTTATATTCTCTATACACCCTATAACTCAGTAGATTCAAGCTATCTTCTTCTCATATTATGAGAAGCTCGCGTAAATTTTAGCTCGGATCAAAGCGTCTAAATAAATATTCATTTCACGCCTCATCAGTTGAAAGGGGCGTAAAATGAAGAGTAGGTAGAATATTTCATAATAAATAAGAAGGTGGAGACACGACGTTCGTCCTCTCCTGTGGCCTCGCAATGACTGACGTCAAGTCAGCGATGATTTATGTATCGCGGGCGCAGTCTAATTAGGCGCAGGCGCATCTCATTCTATGTAAATTTGAGCCGGCCCACAGAACGAATGATATTCTCATCGCTACGGATGCTACGATCTCAAACCTCGTGTAGGTTTAAACAAATAAACGTACGAATAAGCCAGTCGTGATACGAATAACTAATTTTGTATGATACGAATATTCCATATTTTAATGTAGTTAGTTGGTTTATATTTTTACGAGAGTACCTCGAGAGAAATAAATTTGATTACGCGGTGGATCAACTACATTTGTACGTGAGTGAATGTATTTTCACACGCCAGAAATTAATTCCGAGTAATTTTAGTACTCTCTCAAACCAAATAAATAGCACGTTCCCAGCGAAAGACTGCTCTTGAAAACTCTGTACCAAGATGTTGTAGCGTTCTGGGGCTTCGCATCAAAATCTACTGAAGCTAACTTTGGTAACTGAAATCTGTGGAGACGATACAGTAACGTAGTACGGGGGCCGGAGGACGAGTAATGTTATGAGCAAGCCATTATTGTCTCGCCCCATACCGTAAAACATTACGCAGTCGTGCCGGGACCGATGAATGCATTTAGAGCTGTCAAATACCCCTAAACAAAATTTGTACATTATAAATCACGTTGTTCTTAATGCAAACAATTTAAGTGTTTCTGGACATTTTCATAATGGAATAAAATGTAAACGAACACTTTAAATTTCATATATATTTTCTTGTATTGTGATATGTTTAAGAATGTGCCTACAGGCAAAAAGAGAGACAGGATTAAATTATAAATAAATTAAATGGAATTCCATGGGTGAGTACAAGGCTAATTATCGTGACTACACTGGTGCACGCCATTAATCTGAACGCGTTAAGTTCTTCCTGGGATCGTTAATTTGTGTGCTAACCTAATAAATTAATTGAATAACAGGAAGCGACAACAAAGTGTGTAATAAATAAGCACATCTCAGGACATGTGTTAACTGTCAGATATTTTTTGTAATTCTGTTTTTGAAAATTGTATTAACAGCTCCATATAGTGTAGCAGTGAAACCGCTTAGGAACATCTAGTGAATGTTTCTGCGTAGTAAAAGATGCTACGATCTCAAGGGAATAAAAGAGTTATCAATAAGTTTTATTCATTTGGAATAATTTAGTTCGAGATAAACTGTGCAATGGTTGGATTTTGGCAAGATTGTTGTAAAAGTTTATGAAGAGAGTATGATCTTTCTTGAAGTTTAGTTGACATTCGATACGAAAAAGTTTACATCATTTTTGAGCGCCCAAAAAAAAATTTGAGTGTTTAAGTTAGGTAATATTCTTAGATCTTATTTACTAGTAGATAGGTAATTGGTTTTGAATTGTAGTACCTACTTAAGTATCACTATTACATTTTAAGCTTACAAATCACGATACAAACTCTGCTACAAAGTAAAATACAAACTACGCATTCTATCAATAAAAGAGAACACAGTTTGCGTGCAGCAGATAGCGCTGAACAAATAAGATATAAAAAATTGTCAAGCTATTGCTTGACAAGCACGAAATCGCGAAACACAAAACGAGCGTCAACATAAACTAACATCCGGCAAACACTGATGTATTGCAGCCGCAGAACTATGGAAACAAATCTCTCGCAGTAATAATTTACGGGCGCAATATGGCTCCGCAGTTTGAAAACAAACAAACAAAACAAAAACAGAAGCGCGACCCGCGATAAAAGATGTCGCCACACTCGCTGGCCTCACTTTAAAGATAGACTAGGTAGAGCTTAGATAGCGGCAAATAAAGGACATGGAGTTGCGCTTGCGACTGCACAGCGGCCCTCGGCCAATCAGCGGCCGCCGCGTAATTATAGGTTGCGTTCGAATTAGGAACGACTGCCGTGGCTCGTGCTAATTGAAAATAGAATTCACTGATTTATATCGTTTTGAGTCGGAAGCCTTTGCTGATTGTTTTTAACATGATTAACGAGTTCTCAAACTATATTTGAATTAAGATAGACTCCTAGTTTCTAGACAATTTATAAACTTTACTTGTAGCCGCTACTGTGTTGAAAACGTTAATTGATAAATCAGTAACAGAAATTGTTGAATTTAATTTTCCAATAGCTAAAGCGACTCATTTATGCAATTTGTATACAACATGTGCGTACTAACCATTAGCTTACTTGAACACAATAAATAAATATTCGATGAACTTTACTTTACTTGGGTGTTACTAAGGACTTTAGAATTGATATCTAAGCAATCCTTGTATTGTTATATTTGACCAGAACGGTTATTTGTTTGATCGTTATCTTCTTCCCTCTTAGACCTCATCTATGTTCTCATTTAAAGTACTTAGGTCCAAACATATTCATGTAATTATTAAAAAAACAATTGGTAATTTCGTTTGAAGGTAGTCTACCTCTAACAGAAAAATGCCTGGTTACCAACTTATTCCTCCCCATAAACATATTTGATAATTATCTTCAAGTGAAAGGTGATTACAACCTGGACAGTTAATAAACTTTGATAACATTCCCATAATATTTATTTAAACAAACAACACATATGACTCACGAGGAAACAAATTAAATGCCCACTGTCCGTGCTAGGGTTGCCAGCTCGATAAAATGTTTCGAATTGTCGGGTGCCTATCGTCATTCCTGACTCAATTATTTAAAAAACGAACGCCCGTTGCATGCACTTCTGTCCTTGTCCCGCGTGATTTTTGACGATATAGCTGACTCTTTCCCTCAAATGCGCCCGCGTCGTCGATAACCGCGGAATGTGCCGGCGGACTTCAGTCGGGCGGCGCTCATAGACAATTTAAATTGGAGAAATTGGTAGCCAAGTACTTTGAGGAACTTGTAATAACGGGCAGACGTCAGTGTATGTAGATAGTGCGGCCACATCATTTATTACAAATGACATATTATTACAAGGAAACGACGAACTCGTTCTTAGTGTATTATTTATTTAGTTACTCAAATAGGATAATAAATACTTGTAGAAACGCAATAAATATTATTAGGTAATAAGCTTTGAAACATACGAAGGCTGCCTGTAAGAATACAGGCACCTAAAAAGGAAGATCTTATTTCTAAACCAACTCCTGGTTTTCAGATTTAGTAAACTTCAATTTATTCAATTTAGAGTTTATTATGAATTCGCGACAAAAATATAAAAGATGCAAAAAGTCGCTCCATCGCGACTCGTCGCACAGCGAAACAAGAATTCTGAACAAATCGAAATCGGAACTCGATAATTGCACGTATCGATAAGATAATATATGCTATCGATATAACTGCAATAAAATCAATAAGGCAGCTAATCAATCCAGCACACGTAATATGTCGCGAGTTTCAATTAAGACTTGGCTCGCCAACTAGTTATTTGCGATTAAGATTGAAGATAAAAACCCTTTGCCATCATAATAGGGATAATTGTATTCAAGTATATCATAACGTGTTGCAGGTTTTAATTGGCGTCCTACTACGACTATTGTTTCAATAACAGGTTAAAATACAATAAAATCATTTGCAATTAGATTTAAGAATTAAATGCACCGTAGAAAAATCCTGCAGTCTGTCAGAGGAAACTTAAAATTCGGCGGCTTAAAAGTCGACGATCCAAAAAGAAAATAAAAAGAAGAAATCTCAAAACTAAACCGTTTACTTCCCAAGAAAATTTTCAAGTAGTCTTGAGCACTGTATTAAGGGTAGCATAATAAGGCTTTCTGGATTAGGTGTAGCGCTCTTGAGTGAGAATAAACCCAAGGGAAATCCTGGCGCGCAGCTTTCCTTCTAATTTATTACTCTTCCAACGGCCAGCGGCCTTTGTATCGGATCTGCCGGGAACGGGAAATATATTTCTAGATGGATTAACATGTTTGCCACTTAAAGGTTGGTAATTAGTGTGCTCAGGTACCAAACTACTTTAGGCTTTCTTGAGCCAGGGTTTCATGATGTTAAGATAGAAATTATTTAAGGTGGCTCGCTTTACTCGTTTTCAAATACTTATGGAATATTATTTTACATGCCATGTATGATAATTATATATTTCTAATTTGGTGTGGTATAAAATGATAAAATAAAATAAATAAAATGATACGATCAAAATGTTGACATCCCTACAAAAATGTCATTAAATCACATACCTACAGTTTTCACTTAATACATCATAATATATATTCATGAAAAAGAACTCATTGATAAACTCCAGTACAGTAAAAGCTACAGTTTACTCATATTACTTACACGAAATCCCCACATCAGCTTGAAAGTGGACTTTAAATTACTAGTCTTTTTAGTCACCACGATTTCGCAAGCTCACCAAAATAACGAATAGCTTGGATTGCAGCCATCGAAAACAAAGAGATGAGGTAGCCATATATTACTGTCTGCTAAACAAATTGATTTAATGACTTCTTAAACTAATTGGATTTACAAGTCAACTTGTATTTCGTCTTTGCGTCGAGATTAACGCCTTGTTCACATCTTAACTTAGTCGATTAGTGTGGACAGTGTTGTTTGGTTATAAATTAAGAATCATATCCTTTGAAATAAAGCTTTTCATTTAAGACGTACACCCTACTTAACAGTATAAAACAGTTTTGTAAAATGATTAAAAATATGAACAAGGACCATTTTGACTCGTGTATTTTGTTGCCGAGCAAATCTCTGGGATTAAATTAAAGAAAGATAGTAAAGGTGACTTGTGTCGAGTGTGTTTCCTACTATTAATCTGTAGTAGTGACTTAGTGCGATGCACACACGTTTGTAGTGTGGCGACACTTCATTATGGGGGCAGGGCATAAATCAGGACTTCTAATATTAAACGTGCCGTGCTGGGGCAAATTGCGGCCCTGTCTGCGACTGTGCGGTCGATGGCAGCAACCTGATGAGCTGAGTAAATCCCTACTATTAATTACTATGAATTATATTATATACTTAAGTCTACCAGTCTATCAACAAGTTGCCCAATTTTTTTTCCGAATTAAATACCAGTGTGCACTTCAAAGAATCCAAAAATTAAATCAACTTTATCGCTACTTCCATACAATTTACTTTTTTCTGTCATCACCCAAATGAGATATGAAATGTTTAAAGTATTTTTTATTAATTTATTTTTTCCCACTGCGCAAGATAATTTCGCGGGCCCCCACCGAGATCTTCTTACTAATGTGATTTTAATGTACTTAAATGTCTTTTCACCTATATTTGTGTAATCTGTTTTGTTATTTTATTGTTATCTGAATTTTATTTGGCTTTATTTACGTACTTTGGTGCTGAATATAATTCATGTTTAAGTGTTTTTATCATATTCGTGTTTTCATTGCTGAGTATTTAAGATCTTGGCTGGAAAATGTGTCTTCCTTGATTTTCTTTAAAAACAAAATACAGAAAGATGTTTTAAATTTCGACATTTAGTAGTATGGAAATAAATTCTAGGCCCTTTGGTAGTTTCTAGCTAGAGTTTAATTACTACTTACTAGATAGTATAAGAATGAGGTGACATCATGACTTCAATAAAGTTGATTATAAGGCAATTAAAATGTACATTAACTTAAATACATAACATTATTACACTTATAAACGCCATCTTCACTCATACATAAACAACAATAAATAATGGGGGGAGAATTCGAGAAAAAGCGCAGTTTATAATATTTTTATCTTTTTTTGACACTATCGGTCCCTCCCTATTCTGCCTGTTTGAGACAGGGGCGTATCGAGAGTCATTTAGGTTTTGGTACCCCATTTGACCCCTTAAGAAATATGGGGTTGGGATGGGAACAGGACTCCTACTCTTAAGTCATACAACATCGATTTAAAAAGTATAAGGATAAAGAAAGTTAGATGTAATATTAAAAAAATGGTTTTTGGTTTTGCAAATGTAGCATTCACTATTATTGAAAATAATGTCATACGAATTGACAAATAAAACATTCTTTTTTATTCAGTTGAGTCAGAGTTGAAATTAGATTGGACATATTAATAAAGGTATTGTTAAAATTGGAACATTGCCCAATAAAAATAGCTCGACTTGGCAATTTGGAACCAAATACGACTATGATAGACTTCCGACTACTCCGGCTTATTAACACAAATTCCGCCATACATTTTTGGTTACAAAAGGTGTCAGTAATATTAATTGTTAATGCATAACTTCATTTGTTAATAAGAAAATTGGTGTTATTGCCAACATGACGTCATGAAGTCGCCGTTTTAGAGCTCATTTGAGCAATTGATCGTCTGAACGTGGCTCAAATGGATCGGAAAATACTCGGGATGTTTGAAATTATTTTTGTCGCGTCGACTCCCGTGGTGCAGACGTTTATTCGCCAGTGTATCAACGCCCTACTGATGTATGGTGCGTTCTAACATGTACTGTATTAACTTTTTCGTTCTATTGTTTCGGCGTATTTGTTTATTCGAGCGTTTTTTTGTGAAAAATTTAGCTTTTTGTTTTGTGTTACATGATGAACGCAGTTATGTTTTTTATTTGTTATTACATAACATGTACCACTATGACCTTTCACATATAGGTATCTATGTAAATGGTATCGTGAAAAGGGTTGTTATTGAATAAATCATCTTTTACAATGCAAATAGGTACATAGAGATGTTAAAAATATAGTGCTAAGATTACATTTTATATGTATTTATTATTTAGTCTATTTATCATGTAGCTTAGTAGTTTATGTAGTTTAAGCTATACTTAGTCTACCGTGCTGGCTTAATGCCGGTTGGTAAATTTCATAAGTCTTCGAGAAAATCTCTTAGGTATGCAAGTTCCCTCATAATCTCACTATTTGAGCATATGGTAAACAGCCCTCAAAGCTTGTCTTAGGATCATATTGTAGACCTTTGACTTCACAGTCTACAAATCTCAATGAATGTGTAATTGAATTCTAAGTTAATTGAAACGTAGCGTAATATGCCTAAGAATTCAAGATAAAAAAAATGATGTCAGTTTGTTTATACCTAACGATTAAATGTAGCGCACTTAATATAAGACTAAACACCTGTATAACTGTACCATACCTACATTCACAAATAAAGATATATTATATTCAATATACACCACAGAGCTATCACAGTTATTTATGACATTATCCATCCAGCAATCAAGTCTTTGATACAATATACTAATAGAAGTGCCATAAAAAATTAAGCGTTTAGCCACCGCGGCTACCAAAACCCGACAATTAGCACATCTTTTACCCAACCCAAGGCACCTAAACATCTTAGCTCCAACTTTACTCTAACAAACAATTCAGTTCCCCCATTCGTGTCAATGGCTCGTTTGCGATGAACTTTAGAAAGCCGGCCGGGCCCTCGAGTGCGCACGAACTCGCACATTAAAACTTTGTACCAAGTTCGGCCCTGGCCCACGAGTGCGTTGTACAGAAAAATGTACTTAATTAATTAACATTATTTATGATGAGCTGTAAATTTACTTATTAAGATAGAAAAATTATGAAAATTTCTAAATATGTATTTTTTTGTGGGCATTTAAAAGCTTTGTTAATGTGCTTTTGTTTTTGACAATATTGTTTGTTAGTAACTTATATCTATTATAAAGTTTTAAGCATTTAAAATTTACTGTATAAAATCAAAATAAGGTTTTTCGTAAAAAAATAGCTCATGTATTCGTATGTGTCTTTCGAAGTTCATCTGTTCATTGTTTACATTAGAAAATGAATACCTACAGCCCCAATAGTTGTCGCGTGTGCAGGTGACTAATATTGAAACGATTGAAGACATTCATATAGGTGCGTTTAGACCATAATTCAGTGCGTAACTTAAAACAGTGTACCATAACACATGGTGCAGACACATAGTTGTAGAAAGCAATAACTTATCCCCCTCATCCCAACTATTCCCTTGGCTCAGACATACATCTATGTAACCTAACCGACTTGGATATAGCCTTATCTAGAAACGGTAGTACTGTGAGAAATTAAATACGTTCTGGATAAACCTGAAGTTATTAAAAAAAATATGCGCTAAGAATAACTAGTATCGGAATCATAATAAATAATATTGAAGTTTTTAAATATTTTCTTTACTAATCTTGAATAACTTTGAACAATTTAAAATAATTATACTTTAATTATTAAATTTTCAAATTGATTGAATTAAATGCTCAAGAATTTTTGCAGCAAGAATTTATAAGTTTATAAATTTAATTTGATATCCATTCTCAACCTACACTGAATACAAAAAAAAAACGATTTTTTTATTTATTTATGCATAATAAATTAATCATTATCGAGTATTTTAAAACGTATTTGTATAAACAACAAATTAATGCAACTATGTTTTTCTATAACGCATCTAGCCACACAAGCATCCATAACCCTTCCAAATATGAAAGTTACTCGCGAACGCCGCGTGTTGTTCAATATATCACATTTTGATTCGGTCGCGCCATAAACAATACAATATATCAATATAAAGCAGACGGTGGCGAAATTTGAACGTAGCGAGTGCGTTGTATTTATGTGCCAGAGACTATACGTATTTATGTACTGGCAATGTGTTTTGTGATGTTTTAAACGCATACTGAAAGAAGCTGTGTTACATGTTGTATGACAAAACAGGGAGTTTATTAGGACTTTTAGTTGTCTCTTATTATTGTAGTATAAATAAAGAGTACATTTTTATTAAGCTCAAATTCAATATGAATGGTTTTTCTGTATATAAATCGCAGTAGGTATACACATTGATAAGATATTAAAAATACTTTTAGGATTATTTAATGCAGGGTGGCCGAAAATTGTCCTTCGAGATACTTAGGGAACTCATCAAAAGCTAGGGATAGCATCAACAAATTAATTTACGTAATATTCAAAATTTGAATCATAAATATCGTGGGTCAAAAAAAATTGAATTCTACATGTAAACACATTACATTACACATTACCAGTACTTAATCTGATGAAGAATGTTCTGTCATACAGTTGTGACATTTTGTTCGATTTTAAACGCATTAAGTGAGTCAATGTTATTAGTTTGAGTCAAACGACTTTGTTGAGACGTGACCGGGCGTTGATCTTGTTTGCTTCAAATGAATGCTTACGAATAAATAAGCTTCGATTCATAAACTTGGGTTGTGACTACAGTAATTGGAGTCAACAAGGTGTGTGTGCATTCAATGATTTATTTATTTATGATTGGTACTGTTGAAAACAAAACTACTTTGAGTAAAGTTTGTCACTTTTTAAGTAAGTATATTAAAATAGCATATCTTGGCTCGGAACTAAGAGATTGTGACCAAAGAAGGAGAATGAACTTAACATTTTTAACTATATAATATCTATTATTATCGCTGTGATAACCGAATCGTGTGATCGTTATACTATGGAGTCAAAGGTCTCAAGTTCAATCGCGAGGCGCGCACCGCTCACGCTGACTTGTATTTATCACATCACTACTTAAAAGGCAATGGAAACATCATGACAAAATCTGCATGCCTGAGATATTTTCTCGATGGCATGTCAAGTCAGCTATCGCGCACTAGGCTAGCTAGGTAGACTATAGCCTAATCCCTCTTAAAATAAAAGGAGACTCGTGCCCAACACTAGGAGAGTGGTAGACGATGCCGATGAATAATCATAGATTTTCACGTACAAATATACTGCGCGTTCTACATTTAAAATACAAGAACCCTACATTTAAAAACAAAGAAGAGTAAATCAAAAATCTCTCACAAAATACAGTTTCAACCAGCGATTATTCATAACACCTTAAAGCCAACTGAACGGCCATTCATAAAGACACTAAGAACTGCGGCCTAAAGGCTAAGTCACTGGCAGTCACATGGGTGCTTGATAAAGTTGTAGCTGCGAACATTGTTCCGACCTACGCGCACCTATACTTTGATTTGCATAAGCAAGCCTGCTTTTGAAGCTACATTAAAGTTTAAGCGTTCGAATTTGTTAAGGGTTGATTTTAAGTGGCTACTGGTAGATTCTGAGTAATATTTGGACTTAAAATCTTTTTGTGTTACGACTTTTTTACCGTCTTAAATAGGATGTGTTTTTTTAATATTATTTTTACCTTATAAATATAAAACATTATATGAATATTATGTCGCTTATATGGTAGAATACTTACTCAAACATAACTCATTTTAAATCGCGTTCAAATATAGTAGGTACAGGCTCTTTCACTTTGGCTGAAGGATAAAACAAACAGCGTTTTGGTATTTAAGTGCTATTTTTTTGCATCTGAGTATTTAGCGGGTTTTTTAATTCTACAAACTATTATAACAAATATTTTAATATGATTTTATTTCAATATCAAATATTTATTAAGAAACATTTGAAGTCTATTGAAACTTCATAAATTTTGAGCTCAAGTAAACGAAGTTCAAATTTTATTTGAAAATTTAAGTGCAGTTTTGGAAGTAAAATTACCTAAACAATTTAATTACTAAGCGTGCCTTGTTCAATCGTGTCTTGCGCTCACCCAACACGTTGGTAACATGTTGGGTGAATAACAAAACATGTACCATTTGCTGCTTTGCACGACCCATTTTTTCGATGTCCCAAATGGAAAAATCGAGGAAATTGCGAAATTGTCTTAAATAGAAAAATCACGGGATTTTTTTTACGTGAAACTTCATAAGCAAGTTGTCAATTAAATTAATTTCATAATACTAAGTAATCAGAAGCTCGATTTTGAGAAATTTCGAATAATCCAATCTATATTCACTCGTACAGCAAAATAACAGATTTAATAACAGCGCCTACCTACCATATGTTCAATAGCATCCGATTCCATTCGCTCCATATATCCGAACATTCCGAACGCGTTTGTACAGCCGCGCACACAACATGTTGGCCGCACAAGACATGTTCGTGCGTTGCGGTGTGTTCGCACTCGCACGGCCCGTCTTGCCTCGCCCCGCCCCGCCCGCTACATGGAATTGTTTTAAACTTTGATTAATTCCTTGCCAGTGTGGTGATGTTGCCTTGTTTTCAGTTGATGAATACTGTGTCGAATAGTTGTTTACTGAAATGGTTTCAGCTGATTATTATTTTTGCGGTATCGTTGTTTGTTTTTTGGTTAAGCTTTTGTTTCTATTAATCAAAGTGAGGTAATCTGACGGAAAGTATACGGTTACTGTTAAGGATTTTCTGTAGGTTTAACAAACGTTTATCTGATTGTATGTTAAGACTATTTTGTCGAAAGTAAATTAAACAGCAGTCGCCATTGAAAAACAACTGCCGATTTTAACTGTCGCCAATCGTACAGCGAAAGCCACCGAGCTTGACACATTCAAAAGGCGACACGGTGGTTATCTCGAGAATTACATTAATTAGAGGTGTGGCTATAATTAATATTAATTAAAGTCACCTTTTAGCTCGCGACACTGAATGCGTATCGCAGTTAATAAATTTAACGGCATTGGCGGACCACTGGCTAACGCAGATAAAGATGCACCAGAAACTATGCAATTTTATCAATCAATTGAATACAATAAAATAAACCTTAATCCTCGCAGATTAAGGTTCAACGCAATCGCAATAAACACTTGGGAATTGCGTTCGCTCGTTGTAAATTTTGCAAAAAGTATTTATCATTCCCGCAAAGAATTGTAGGCTTTGCGACATCGAGATAAGATAGTTGACAAATGAATGAATTTACTTTGTTTTATGTCGGCTTAAAGTTTACGATCGTAAAATGCAGAAGTGTAACGGGTGAAGAAATTATAAGTGAGAACATTTTTGATCCATACAACAACCCAATTATGAACTGTTCCTATTTATTTACATCTTAAACATGATAAGGAATGTAGTTCCTTAATAAACGGAACGTGGTGTAGTTATAATGGACCGATTAAAGTTGTCAAAGTTAATACTCCTGACATAAATGTCACTAATAAGAAAACATGATTCGTTTGTTTCTATTCATTCTTAGGGCTGCAACAATAAGAATAAAATTTCTTTGTATTTGTCATTTATGGACTACTAATTTGAATCTGAATTTGAGGGAGCTTCAATTTATACATGATTAATGATTATGGCTTGGAAATACCCCGGTGCGCAACTTGCTGATTATTGAATCATTGATCATATTCATTGAATAATTATCATTGAATCATTGTGAGGAAATTTTGATACGGTTTTGTTATTTCTAAAAGAGAGCAATTTAAATTAAAAATGTGTTATAAGTATAAACTACAGTCGAACGTCATTGTTACAGTATTTTCTTTCAGCATTTTCATCTGATGAATATTTTAACGCGGATTTTCATGCAAATTTTCTATGCTAAAGTTTATGTTGTGTTTCAATCTAAATAAGAAATACTATATTATTTATAATGGCCACACATTTGCATCACATAAACAATAGCACCT
Organism: Craniophora ligustri; assembly: GCA_905163465.1. Classification (NCBI taxonomy): domain Eukaryota; kingdom Metazoa; phylum Arthropoda; class Insecta; order Lepidoptera; family Noctuidae; genus Craniophora; species Craniophora ligustri. The sequence goes on along the minus strand of LR990965.1, from coordinate 5,575,873 downwards.
AATCATTCCTCGTAACCATTCCTGACTAACCGAAGTCTACATTAACCCGTAGCTATTGTGTAGCGTTACTGCATACATTGCTGGCTTTGTGAACAAAATGCAAATGTATCATAATGTTAGTATTGCATAAATCACGGCGCCCGGCCGCGCGGATGCCCCGCGCTGATTATCTAGCTATGGATTTCAAGATAAAACCTCTATTTGTTTATTGCTTAGGTTGAAGCAAGACATACAAAAAAAGGTTTCATTCAAAAATCACGCTAACATAGTCTTCTAAATAGCTAGCAACTAATAAAATAACAAAAAAACATCACGCCTCAATTTCAAAATTCGAATCATTACTTTTTTTGCTGTTTATCAAAGGACGCGTTCACTATGTTCAATACATACATACAAAGAGCTCTAGATCTCCACAACAAGACAGTTCATTACTACCCACATCGGCCGTACATAGGTATAGGTTCAACTAATAATAAATTAAGCGGTTGAACAACCGAAGCCAATTTTCAAATAGAAAGGGTTAGGTTATTATTCGACCGCAGACGTATTAAAACCGTACTCGTTTTATGAAAATTAAATACGAGGCCCATTCGACCCTTTGTATATGGCCACATGTGCTTGGGATATGCAAATGACATATTGGATGTCGGGGTACAATACATACTTGATTAGAGTAGTTTTGTATATACATAATTAATTTACTATATAATTAATTGAATATATCATTCACACGTACCATCGTTTGTACCACGGCAAGGGTACCCAGAGAATTAATAACATGTGTCCCATAGTGCCTATAGGTATGTTGTAAATCTCAAGCAATAAACGATGAAGACTATAAATTAATCAGACTATAAATTACTACATACAGAGATCAAATTCCCGCATGTTGCGTAATAAGAATTCTCAAGAACCTAAAACCAATCCTTTTAAGTCCACTTAAAATTCCAACCAAATTTTGGACACATAACTGGTACATTTACATGCGAACTATTTTGAATAAAAGCTACTGTTTTTTTTTTTCAATCTACTCTATGGTCGCTACGTAAGTTTGAATATCAACCATTATGTCATTAGGGAAGCATGCAAAACATATTTATGTTGTCAAATATCTCATTTTGTCAACTAAATGCGTTTTGGTTTAACTAAAATTGCATGATAATTTTGATTTTAGAATCCAGCCCGACCGCAACGATGACAGGTATAAATCTATGGTGTTATACATGACCACGTTTTGTATTTACTAGGCACTATATTTTATGTTTCATGAATGGCCACTGAAAATACGAATGAATTACTATTAGACATAAAAAACTATTTTGCAACGTTCATAAATGTAGTAGTTACAAGTTTATAATTACGCGTTACTTTTAAAATGAGTCTGAGATAGTGTTAGTGCATAGTTATAATGTCTTATTTGCAAGGTGATAAGGCGCATAATACTAAACTTTTTGTAATAATAATGTTAAAATTCAAAACGATTGTTTCTACATCCTCCAAAAGGTTTTCTCGAAAATCAAAGTTAACCATAATATGTATATCTGGCCATACTATAAAGCGCACTGGCCCGATAAAGCCTTTAAATTCCCATAAAAAGTGTCTTGTTGACAAGGTATATCCTTTCTACGACGTTGCATGATTCTTAACTACCTCTTCCGCATTCCGTAGAGTATGAGGGTCAGTATTAGCTATTTTGATTAGGTGGCTAGCCCTTATGACCTCATTAGACTTATTTAATCACGAGAAACCCATTGACTGAATAAAAACTCATTACTAAAAAAGAATTGACTTGTTTTTTAATGGCTGCTTAGAGTTTAATAATCATGTTCGAATTTAAAATAATTAAAAAAAATATATTTTTGACTGAGAAGACTAGTTTGTGTAATGAGCATGGATGATTAAAAATTTACAATAATCGAAATCTATGTGCTTAATAATAAACCATGTACGGGTATTATCCGTAACATAAGCCTAGCGCGGAACTAGATGGCGCTGTGTATAAATGACTGAATATATTATTATTTTTACTCAAATTTTATAGGGTGTAAACCGTAAATCCAAAACATTTTTGATAATTTTGAAGCTAAGCTTACAAATAGCTTTATACTGCTATGTATGATACTTAACATAGCAAGCTATTGTGTAGTTCTAAATGGGACACAACATAAAGCCTGTTCGATGGACCGACATGTAGGTATCATAATAAGTACTGACAAACAGTGGGTAGATGTACACGATATTAGACCTTGACAGCAGTGGGAGTTTGGTGCCCGTGCGTGACCATTAATGATGGACCGAATAGCCAACTATGTTTACCAGTCTAAATATTTTGTATTTTTACGTTTGTTTACAAGTACTATCAACTCTTTATAAGTCAGTGATTTTCTATTTAAGTAATTACATTTTTCGACTTAAAAATATAACGGTAGGTACTTAGTACCTACAATGGTTGCAAGTATGTGAACTTCAGTTACTTTATGCAAATTAAACTTAACGTTACCAGAGGAACATAAGCACCATTATAACACTTAAATAAATAGTAGGTGTGAACTTCTCAATTAAAAGTGAATTAAACAATGATTAACCAAAAATAATAAGAATAATATTCTAATTTAATTTAAATATATTCTTATTTAGAATACTTTGAAAGTTATTAACATTCATTATAAATATAAATATCATAATTAACTCGACTACTGTTCTACTTCTAAAGAACAAACATACCAACCGCGACATAATTTTGTCGTCACATATTTTCGACTGCAGCCATCGTTTAGGCACGAGATGTAAGATGATAAAATTGTTGCTCGGCGCATATGTCGATGTACCTAGCTAGATATAGGACTCCTAGTGATATCTCTAGCAGTCAGTAATTATTACAAAAGAGATGGTGTCCTCCTTTGTGAAAATCCTTGCAAAGTAGGTATATTTCTTAAAAAGATGATTGATAAAAAGCTATGTAATTTTTCTTATATCTGTGCAGTTTTTTTAATAAAGGTAGACTGCATTAATGCAATATGTTCTGGTTGAGTGACCTGAATCTGGGTAAATTGATCGACAGGCGACGAGTGCCGTCATTTTCAACGTCAATGCGTACAAATTGAGGAACCCACATATCAAGGCTTGTTGGCAAATCTGTGATGAGATCTAGCTCGCAGCGATAACCCGGAGTAAGTAGCCACTTGCGTCACTGACATAAATACTAGAATTGTAAGATCTAGCTAATTCAGACGCCAGTCACACAAATTAATTGAAATGCTGCTCGATGATATTTATAGTGTGAAAATATAGAAAGATTTAACGATATTATTATTATTATAACAGAATACAAGTATTATTTCCAAAATCAACTTCACGGTTCATTAAATACTGGTTTACATGATAAGGGTTGTGATAAAAATGGACATATGGACGCTCCTCTACTACATAACGCCACTGATTCCAACAAAGGAATTAATAAAATTGAATAGTGTTTTATCTAACGTTGACAGCGGAGGGTTACCACAATGAGAGTTTCAAATTGAAAAAAATATATAGCAATGTGGCATCAAAAAGTTTTATTCACGATCCCGAATTGTCTTAACCCTTCAACCCTTTGTATTCGGCTCATAAAGTTGGCGAAACGTACAAAAATACCGACATAATGCCATTTGCATAATGTTTCGAGCTTTGTTTTTTCATAGAACGGTGGGTTTGAAATGTCACCGCAGACTGGGGGTGCGAAAACACCCATTATAGGGTGCCGAGTGTATTAAAAATCGTTCGCGTCCTTTGCATTCTTGAGGTTATGGGTTTTCGTGCGTGGATCCCTTGAATGCGAAGAATTGAGGGGAATAGTACTTTGTACAGATAAATATTCTATTTACTGGTATTTACATTAAATAGGTTAAAGTCAAAATACTTAAGCACTTAATCTCATAATACATAAAAAGTTTGACGTCATTTAGTAGCGATAGCTTTTAGGTAGTACAATTAAGTTGAAATAATTTTTGTTTTATTTATGAATTCAATTCAAATATGTATCGACTAGACCACGTACCAATAGAACAGTAGGTTCCTATTTGAATATAATTTTCCAATCGTAATATATAAAGCACTTTCTAAGGAAAATCCTGAGTAAAAGTGAACCTGATATATAGGTACCTACTACATCCTGATTTCACTATGAATATCTAGGTAGTGTTGCCAGCAATACATTTATTACCTTTGCTTTATTAACGTATACTTCAGCACGTGCTTTGTGTTTTCCATAGCTAACATTGACATAGACAATGAAAAATTTCCCGTATTACAAGGTAAATGATTTGAACGAGGATTTACTGTTGGTAATGACTTAGTGAGTCTTGCTCTAACGGAATACAATATTAAATTACATTTTATATCTTTAGACAACCAGCCACGAACTATTTCAGGGAGCCCAATTCTTTTATCTGACCAGTTACCTATAGCTTCATGAGCAGCATATATACTGATTTCTTACTCTAACGCAAATACTACTAACTGCTTTGCCCGTAACCATGGATGCTGTAAAGGATCCGAAACGTTAAAATAATATCAATATACTGCGACAAAATCCGTAACTTACTTTTTACGGATATATTTAAGTATTTTCGGTTTTATTTCAATAAAGAGTTAAAGTCGCCTTTTCTTAGAGATGGAAAGATTTAGAATCCAATAACTTACGTTAAAAAAACCTATTAGATTGTAAAAGTTTTGATGATTTGTCGGTTTTTGTTGCCAATTCTTTACCCAAATATCCTCCATACATACAAACATCACTTCGCATAACTGTTGCATTATCCGGATTCATAGTCCACGAAGGTACTCTCAAAAATGGCGAAGACAGTTATCGTCACCGGCGTAGACTTGAAGTCTACACGACCGGATGTAGTAGTCGTTCCGGCAATAACATTTCCGGTACCGACACTCGGCTTGCTTCCGTCGTCTGCGAGGGTACTGTTTCCTTCCAATTGTTTATGCCTTCGACAAATATTAAACGACAAGTGCGAATGCATCATAAACATAAATTTTCTATTAGGCTGGTATAAGCATCAGGGTTAAGCTTTGATTGATGCACCTCGATTTGTCCCAATAAATCTTATTCAACTCAAACTTTCTTCTTATTGACTACAACGGTTTTATAGTTTGCTTTATTAAAACCTTATATACATATATGAACCTTGATATAACTCTGCAATGTTTCCAGCCATGCAATTTAAGTTATTCTTGTACATATATGTTTTACACAGATAAGGATCAAATAGTTGCAACATCTTTAACATCTTGATCACATCAAAATCTTAGGAATGTCAGAAAATACGCTTCTACTTTGTTTTACGCATTCATGTTTTTAAGTTTTGTTTCATTCATATTTTTAGTTTCAAAATGGTTATTGTTTACTTAAACTGTTCTAATTTTACAAATAACTTCGCGATATTAATGAATACCTTAAACTATCAACAATCTTTTATGAAAATTGTAAGTAACTACGTGCATTTCATGTTTATATGCTCGCAATCATTTGATAGTAATAATAATTTATTGCTTTTAGAATATTAAAATGGCCGTCGTCGCATAAAAGGGTTCGTGGGATCCTGTTTTTAATTCGCACCAAATTAATGAAGATTCTGTAGTTACATTTCTGTACAGCCGAGGTATTCGCCCACTAATTTTGTTTCCTTGTTTTGTTAAATCCGGTATTCCAATTTGGTTACCGTAAACGAAATTTTTACCGTTAGTATTGCTTTACTTGGAGATTAAATATGTTTAATTGATTCAGTCTTACATTTTGTAATTAAGTCCAATTAGTGAGCTATGTGAGTTGAATTTCCCTCTTCTACTCCCTTAACCTACTGAAGGATACTTTGGGATTAGCTGGGCTTTAAACTGTTCCAAGTTTGTGTGCATAGTTTCTACAGTAGGTACTGTGCTGCGATCAGTGCTTTTATTCCGTTATTCTTGTGACAGCTTGGCTTTTATTCAAATTTCTCAGTAGGTATTCTTGCCTTAGCTTTTTATTTAGTTTTGGAAAATAAAATTGTCTTCTACAGATCGTAATATAATTTTATATAAGGTAGAGGCTTAGTAAGCCTCTTCGTAAGTAAGGTGCATTACAAAACGTTTGCAAGTATGTAAAGAATCGATTTGCCAACAAATAAAGGCTCATCCGGAAAGTTGGCATCGAGAGAGCCGTCCAATCAAAATACAACACAGAGCCATAACGAAATACTATTACTTGCCACCCCTTAGAAAACCAATAAGAACAATAATAAATAACTCTTATCATATTTCGAGTATGCTCCTGGTCGCATCGCGAGAGATCCGAACCTATATATCACCAGGAATTTACGAGGCAAGATACGACAGGAAAATTGCAAGAATGGTGGCGCAATCTATCTTAGTTGGGTTGCTTGGGGAGGCTGGGGTAGCGCGGGAGTCCCAGGGGCGCGGAGGCAGGGGCGGCGAGGGGGAAACTTCGAGAGGTTATTAGTCCAAGCATCTGTTGTTGAGCGGGGGCGTGATGAAACTCTTCGTAGGTACAAGCTAACAAATCTAATTGCTCAGTAGGCGCTCGTGTATACCAGCCCTGACAAAACGGCCCCCCTCATGCGGGCGCCGCGTACCACTATTTGTTAAGCGCCCAGGTGACCGTGGAAGATTTAGGATTTTTCCTAGTACAGCGACATGCTTCATATGAAGTTTATTCGTCGTTTGTGAAGTTTACTCGGGCGTTTTTTACAGTCGCCTTTTCTACATAACCGGTTTTATTTTCGAACGTAACTTTTGAAATATCACTGTGAATTTAGTAAAATATGTGCAGTCATTCCTTTGCGTAGCGACAATAATTATTCGCATAGTTGCTATCCACCGCTTTAGTCTCAACTAAAAAATGGAATAAGTATTATTATGATGGAATTTGAGATAAGAAAATCTAAGCTGTAACAAAAATTGCGTGACACTTAACACTTACTGAGAAATTTTGTATTACTTGTTAGTTCGCTTCTGGCGGCGTGATTAATCTGCTCGGTCAGTTATGTAAGCTCTGGGTTTTTGGTCTATTACCTAAGTGGTTCCGAGGAAAGGTGTGTAGGCGTACATTTTTTGTAGGCCTCGCTTGACACGAGATAACAAAATACGAAAAGTTTAGTTCTACCGTGTACCCACCTCATACAATCTTTTTATGCTTATCTTTCTGTGATTTATGAGTTGTTCGGCGTCCAACAACGGGAAAGAAAGGAGGTATACAAAAGTAATTTATTTTTTTACGTTTGTTTTTCTTGTCTTACCATCGGTGCGTGCGGTACTGGCCACGGGGCGAACATGTTTTTGAAGTTGGCATTTTTGAAATGTCGCAATATGATTTATGTTTGACCCCGCGCGTAGGCGGTGCTTACTGCTTAGTAAGATCTGTATTTTCGGCTCTATATACAATAAATCATAATACATAAATAAATCATACATTAAATGTCACCTCTTTATTATAGAGATTTATTTATGATGCGATTTTTCTCCGAATATCTTGCCACGGAATAAATATTAAAAGTAAACAGTCGCAGGTTTTGATTTATACTACTGCAGGATTGTTTAATTTTCAAAAAATCTGATCTTTTTACAATACATTTGGTAATGTTTGATATCCGGCTTTATCACTTTTTACACACAAACAAAACAGGTGCATTATATAAAAATATATTTATAATTTTATGCTGAAATGTTTACTTTCTATATGTCACAGGTTTTACAGCTCAATCTCAACTTCACCAGGCCGTACTATAAAAAGTACATGTCATAAATCCCAAAACTGTCCGTTTACGAAACAGGGTTATTAAGATTCAGAAAAAAGTTCACACGCTTTTATTCGACAAACACGTTGTTCTCTCAATTAAGCGTCTTTACTGGCCGGACAAGGCCCGGACGCGGCCCGGACACGGCTGTACGGAATTATTCATGACGCGACTGGCCGACATGTCATTCGGCCAAATTAGAGGCTTGTCATAATGAAGTACACGGTACGAAGCTTGCTGAGGGTAGTTGCACGTATGTTACTCTGCAAAAATGGTAATGACTTCATTAAGCTCTTGCAGGGAGGACACAGCTTTAAAATTATTTCGTGCAATCTCCGCCTTATATATACCTACATGAGGTCGAAAATAGACATTGAGAAGAATCTACTTAAAGTAACTAACTACGTAACATAACATACCATGGTGCTTGTATGGGAAAATTTTATGCAGAGATGTACCGTTCTCACAGTTCGGTTGTTAATGAAGCCTATCTTCGGATTAACCGAACACTTTGATTTGTGTTCGGCCCAATTTTCTGAGAGAATTTCATTGAAAAAATCAATAACTTAGGTAATCCATTCTATTTCTAGCATAACACATTTTTATCACAAGAAATTCGAATCATAATTGAAAATAAGATAAGCATTACTTTAAAATGACGAAATACCAAATTGGCTTTAAACTATATCATAATTAATCGTGTTTTTATTGTTCACAGGTATGTGACTACCGTTTTCTTCCAAGTCCTACTCTACATTATGTAAGTACCTTGTAAAACCGTTACTTTTAATGTGACCGTAATAGTGTCATAAACTTTCAACGCGTTTCTAACAACATTTTTTCCGAGAATTTTCGTCACATGAGCCTTTCTCCAGTATTTATATTTTCATGGAAATTTATCAAATTAAAACATCAAGCTCAACGGATAAATTGTTCGTATAATGTATATTATGATTGCGATGCAAAATATAGACCAACGAATCATCGATTTCCTTGTAACATTAGGTTGATTGCGAACTTATCAATAAGCTAATACATTTCCCGAAGATAAGCCGTCCTACTTCCAAATCGTAGAGAACGGTAGCGAAACCTAGTCGAACACTCGATACGTTCCGAGATCAAATACAAGCATGTAGGTGTCTACTCTCGAACTGCTATTTACAACAATATAACTTCAGATAACAGTTCCAAATGCACTAGCCGAACCACTCTAGTGCTTACGTCACTGGCCACGTCAAAACGCCTCCAGCGGTATCATACAAAAGTGCATGCATTATGAAGATTGCATGCACATCTAGCTGAGCCAAGTACCGGGCTAAAGCTTTGTTGCCAAAAATCACACAATAAATAACACAAGGGGGCAAACTGCATGCATTATAGCCGTACCTTATCTTACTGAATTTGAAGCCAAGAATTGCCCATTAAATATGCATTAAAATTACCTGTCTCGGATGAAAAATAACGGCCGGTTTTAAGCTTTATTATTGGTTTGAGGACGCATTGACGCGTTTCTTAATTAAGTAATTTGAGCTTGATGTCTGTATTTGTGGTGCGTGTTTAATGTGAGAGTACCGCTTTTTACTTGTTTCTTGGAGAGTTCTTAATTGTAGGAAGTGTATCTCGGATATGTGGAACAACCTCTCATTCGCCCCTAATTATCCTTTTTTATGATAATAGAAATTATTATTTCGTTCTTCGTCATAATATTAAATAATTTTAATTCAATGCATTCCAATGCATTAAAGTATTTTTTATAAAGTTATTGTTCCAAAGGCAATAAAAAAATCATAAATCCTGTTCCCTTCACGACATCGATTAAAGAAATGATTGTGCAAACACGCAGACATACAGGCGCTGCATTTTGTATAAGGCAGAGATTAGTAAATTTCAACATGTAGCTACCGGTGACACGATGAATCACAATAATCGCATTCTGTATACGCCACGGTCCCATCAATTAGACGAGTCGCAGGCAGATTGTATAAACAGATATTAGACCAAGTCACCGTAAACGTATTATATAATTTGGGTTTTTTACCTAGAGTCCAAGGAATTCTAAACAGGAGAGTGGCGATATCGGATCATGCAATTCTATTTTCGAATCCATTTCGTAACCTGGGAAAACATCCGAATTAGAATATTATGTAGGTACATCTACGGATATTAAGATATATTTCTTTTAGTAGGAAACATTACGGAAACTGGTTCAATGCTTGATAGTGTTCAGCTGTAATATATTGCCAATTGCATAGTCCTAGAGGCTGCCAAATATATTGCAATGAAAAAAATCTTTGGACCATCTATTGCGTACAAATTGGCTACGATTTTATTGGCGTTGTAGACATACACGTAACAATTGATCTGATGATTACAAAGTCGTCACGATATCGTGACGATAGATTGGAAAGTGTAGAAATAAAGGTCATCCTTTTTGAACGATTTATTATTACTGCCAAGTGTTGCACGCCTTGTAGCCCGGTCTTCTAAAGTATAATTGCTTGTGTTCCTTCCTTTATTTACGCAAAACGTTTTGCAATATTGAGGGTTTTGATGCTCGTCACACAAACTTTCCAAAACTACAAGGCCTAAAATTATTTCATGTTTTGAACCAAACGCCCGCGCCGTCCACCCGTCAGGTGTAGGTAGGTAGACAGGGTGACATGTAACAATAAATAAATTTAATATCGTCGTGCATGTTCCCAGGGTCGGTACCGGACGCGGCTCTCCAAGTGTCCACCGTCCGTTCATTGCCAACATCACTGTCTCCGATACTCTTGTTTCCAAGATTACTACTACACGGCGCCGGTACTATTGGAACTTCTTTAGACGTTCGATTGATATCGGTTTCGATAGAATCGAATTGATTTAGATGTCTCGATTGACACCGGTAGATTTTCAAACAGAAGTGAGGAATGATTGTCAAATAAATGTTCTCAAATGAATACATGATGAACAACAAGATATCGGAATTGTCTTAGAGTAAAACTAATAGAGTATTGTAAGTAATTGAATAAAACAAAACAATTTGAGACATTTAATTCTATGACAATAAATCAGTTGTAAAACTTACAATCCGCGTGGTATAACAAAGTTTAGCTGCAACAGTTTTCGCAGTCTCACTCGGCAACCGCTAATCTCGCTTGCGGATTTCGTAGTAGGGCCCAACTCATCACAGGCTCACTGCCAACTGCTCGTTTGTTATTCACTAGCACACCTCCACTTGACATCGCACGCATACAGAGAATACTCAATGTGGGGAATTTTCGCATACGATCAGGTTCATGCGTTTCGATGGAGTACCGACAGCTGCCGTCTTTATTTTGGCTTTGATATATGGGTAAATAAATAAAAGGAGATATCGTTTGTCTTGTTGATACGGTTTACTGAGATTTACAGGCGATTTAAGAAAGTTTATCTGTTTCAGTTCAGTTATCATCAACCCATTTATAGTCCCACTGCTGGGCACGGGTCTCCTCTCATGAGAAGAATTAAGCTATATTCCACCACGCTGTCTAGTGCGGTTATATACACTGATATTAAGAAGACTAATCAAATGTTAAGATTATCAAGAAGGCTGTAATTTGCTTGAAGCTATCCCAGGGGAACATGCATCTTCTTTGTTCAATAGATCAGTTCAGTCTGTAGTCTACGATAATGATACACGACTTCACAATAATTCCTCTCGTCATACAATATTCATATTCATATTCATATTCTTACACTAACGCTTTAGCGTTAATGTAAAAATTTAGTTTACTAAATCCGTACGTAATGGGCATTTGTTCACAATCTCACCTGATAGTAAGTGATAATGGGATTAAGATATAGCACGCTTAATTCCTCTTATCAAGCAAAACAATAAACATTGTAACTCTAACAAGATAAAAACAGAATAATAAAATAAAAAAAAATATGCAATAACTTAGCAATGAGGTGCATATAGAGCTTAATTTAATTTAACAATTTACGCAATTTTGTTGGAAAGCCGTAGTTGGCAACACTTAAACGGATTTAAATCTGTACGTAGAGTTCTCGCGGCTCCGCTACATGCGTTCTGGTCACGTTTTTATCCGTTATGGATTATTGCAAGGCACCTAGCAACTTGTACAATTATGCCTGTTAAAGCTGCGTGTAGTGAAAATATGTAGTTTTACTATTTATGTAAACTATATATAATTATCGATACATTTTCGTATTATAAATTTGAAAGTGTATCCGTCTGTTTGTTACCTCTTAATCGACAGAGTTTTTGTCTTGAAAATCATCCCTTAAAGGGGTGAAAAGCGGGGTGGAAAATGGGCAACTGAATTACTAATTCTACGGAAACAATGGCGCGGTCACTACACTTTTCGAAGTTATGTGCGTATTTATCTCATACTCAAACGTTGAAAGAAAAACATCGTGAGGAAACCTGCATACCTGGGAGATTCTCTCGACCCGCAATAGAGTGGACAAAACCGTAACCTCTCTCAAATGAGCCCGTGCCCAGCGGTGGGACAATAATTAGGTTGATAATGACATGCCAGGATGTCATTATCTATACATGAGCCTTCGTAACTGCCTTATCTTATGAAAAGGTAAAAAAAGCCTTAATTACTTAATCTTATATTTACATGTATTTATATACAAATATTGATATACATACATATGTAATTTAGCTTTTTATAGACTTGAAACTGGATTGACTTCATTTTTTTACTTATGTTATGTATTAGAAAATTTTAATGTTAATTTTAAGGATGTCATCCACGAAGACTGTAATTAATTTAGATAAAAACCTTAATTTAGATTAATAAAAGATTAATACAAATGTATTCTTAAATTATGATATTCACGCTATTTAAATCAAAAGGAGTATAATGAGATTTAGATATCTCTCATAGCACAGGAAGTGTGATACCACATCTTAACAAATGTTAACTCGTGGGAGTGAAATCGATACGAATCGATTAAAATCATTTATCCGAATGAGCACAAATCTTATTTTATGTGACTTTGCGTCAAAAATCGTAGCTCAATATCTTATCAATAATAGAATTAAAATCAGCCGTCTTTTATTTTATTATCAGTATTCAAATGAACCACTGACATTAACTTGAGAATTATAAGAGGTTTAGTTTTGGTTAGTAATTATTCATTTTTAAGCTTTGACTGAATTCATTGTATAATTTAATTATTATAAGAGTCTTAAATAATAAATAACAAAAAAAATATTTTGGTAAAATAATATTAATTTTTATTTGACAATAAATTATTAAAATGAAGTTAGTCCACTAATGCATGGCCAGATTGTGTCTCTGTAACCATGGAAACCAAAGGACCCAAAACATCAGGATTAAATTAATTTCAATATACCGTTATAAAATATCCGTATACTAAATAGCTAGTTTTATTTCAGTGCCTAAAATTCATCGGACTTTAAATAAAATATTCACTTAACAGGCGAATAAAAGGCAAAACTATTTTCGAGAGCGTCAGTCACGCGTAACATTCTAAAGATATTTTTACTAGTTTTATCAGTCCTTAAATCAGTAATGACTTTAAGAGGAAATCATAAGTTATAGAATTCGTTACGGATATAAATTTAAAAGCGAAATAATATCATTATAATGATAATATTATTATAAGTAAAAATTATCTCATCTATCTGCATATTTTGATAATTATTAGGTTAGCTACTTGCAGGAAATATGCCTTTAAATTTAACGAATTAACATACCCGGAAATGGTTGAAACGCTTTTTCTATTTACGTTTCTATTATATTGAAAACATCGATAACTTTGAAAGATTTACGTTCGCCATTCGTATCGATTAAATTTATAACCGATAAATCGAATAGTAATTCCCGATCGTCACCAAAACATTCTTCATTCATTTAAAATCAAGAGGTTTTGATGTAAAACCGGTTTTCGAGATGTCGTTGGAAATGCCGATTCGCGATAAAAGGCTTTACCGTTTATAGAAAAAAACGTCTTCCGATGTCATTGTCCGGATAATGACGATAGAATTCAAAGTAGTTTGCGGTAAAAAGTTACGTTTAGTGTGTCTAAGCCTTATATAGAAATGAAGTTAAACAATTTTGTAGTAATTTATTTGACACGTCACCTATATTTTGTCTTAAATGCATTTTCTTTTAAAGCCCAATGAATAAAGATGATTTGTATGACATTGTATGCTTTCAAATGTGTATTTTTTATGGATAGTAGCAAATGTGTAGGACGTAAATAATACTCGCATAAAACCTCCGAAATTAAATATATAAAAACATAGTAAAGATGGCATTTAAATGTACTTAGATATACGCTTTGCAGCGTATTGATATTCATGAAATTCTATTGATAACCATTTTTCTGTTACAAACTGTATAGCTGCAACCACTTGAGGTAGACAAAAATGGTTACCACATTTCCCAGTTCAGAATAAATAAATTATGCTCAAGCAGTAGCAGACTTAGAATGATCTACAGAAAACTAGTAATTAATATTGCTCTGCCAGCTATTTATTTTCAAGTAAATTACATTCGATTAATTGCCGCGGCAGTCAATTAATAACTAAAACTGTGAGACATCTTTCATTACATCGTATACTAATAGGCCTAGTACTTATTGCAAGTAAACTAGACTTTAGTTATGACTATAAATCAGGCTTAGAATACGCGCCTTATTTATTGAAAAATATGGCATCGTGCTGTTGACAAATTGAAGGGGGACCAAAGTAAATCATAGTGCAAGCAAGTAGCCTGTATCAAAAGCTATTTGCTAACAATTTCTGTAGGGAGCCAAGTTGCACATAACGTGTTAAGTAAACAAGAAACCTATCTGCTGTGGTTGTGATGAACACCAACAGGTTTCCTTTCACGTTTTGTTAAATAGTAAGGTAGAACAAGAAAATTAATAGGTACTACCTTCTACTACAGCTAGTAATAATAGTCCGTTTATAGGCCTGTAACTCAGGCAGACAGTTTCTATCTATCTTAAATCGCTTCCAATTAACCAAATATATAATTTTCCATATTTAACAATAGAACTGGAGGGACAGTTCTCAGTCATATTCCCATATATTGCAGGTGGGTTAAGCCTAGCTGGTTCACATAGGATTAGGATGCTCTCTAATGGGCCTTACGTGTGGGCCCTATATTCCCAAACATTCCGTAGGACCAAATGCCTTCCTCGGGTATACATCGGTCTATTATATTATTGTCATGACCATTCTTCAACCCTAATATCAATTTTTGCTCTCACTAGCTGCTTAATGAATACTTACCAAAACAAAAAATAAAACGGGGTTCAAAATAACAGCCCCAAGTATATTTTATTAATACGGAAATTTGAAAAGAAAGTTCAAACAATAACACTGTAAGAAACAACATTTATTAAACACTTGATTAAAACTTGCCAATAAACTCCGATATACCAATCACTAATTGCATTCAACAATTGCCACGATTAACAAACCGTTTGGGTGCTAATAACAAACAATCCAGCGTTTACTAACCTGCACAATAAACGGACCAGTTGGTAGGGAGTCAATAAAATAATAGCAGATTCAACCCACAATAGTACGGAGTGCAGAGCAAACAATGATGCTCGTAAACAATCTTGCTG
This sequence comes from Craniophora ligustri, assembly GCA_905163465.1. Classification (NCBI taxonomy): domain Eukaryota; kingdom Metazoa; phylum Arthropoda; class Insecta; order Lepidoptera; family Noctuidae; genus Craniophora; species Craniophora ligustri. The sequence continues at coordinate 5,560,484 of LR990965.1, read as the reverse complement.
TGGGTTCAGACCGGCGACTCTGCGATTTAATTTTGGATACAAATGTCGATTACACGGGACAATCAATGTATGAGGGATTCATGATTAAGCAACTGAGCTAATCAACCGATTGGCAATACAATATCTGAATATGAAATTGTAGAAGACCGTATTGTAGATATTGGTATTTGATAATAATATTTTAGTAAAAGATGCAAAATATACGTTTTATTCTTGTTGTGAATTTGATTTAATAACGTGAAATCTGATTAGTTTTATTGTATTATCACAAAGATCTCAAAGAAAAATATATGAATGTTTTATATTAAATTTCAGTTCGGTAGTAAGAACAATTAATTTATTGAACTAATAAACTTAATTTATTAAATAATTTATTTATTATCGGCAAACTTGGAAAATTGTATGTCAAAAGTTGATCTGTTGAAAAAATATCATCCACTTAATACCGAGTTGCAAGTCTGCACAGTTCAGAGTATGAATTGCGAACTTAATACTTTATACCTCGTGGAAGCTCATTGAAAATCAATAGAGCTTTACGATTAACAATATTATTGTCGGTATACGCATTTATTGTTAGCTTCTTAGATTGTTTATTGCTTTTTGATGACTATTTTATGATGTTGTTATTTATCACGTTGTTTTCATACAATGTTTTTAATTTTAAATCTGAAAGGATTTTGAAATTTCATTCTTTTCTTTTATTTTTCTTATTATAAATTAAGACAAAAACTTTAGTGTTTAGTTAGTGGTTTAAGTTTTTTTATATAATGTTACGCTAACAATTGATTGTTTAAAAAACTGTAAAAGAACACGAAGTCTGTATAAGTACATAATTAAAGAAAATATAGTTATTTGATTCAATTTATAATTTTTGTCTATGTAAATCTCCATGTGAATACAAATTAATACTAAATAAAGTTAAAATATTTTTTTATATATTTTTAATTATGAAGGACGAGTAATAATAAAATAATACGTAACTTCTTTTTACTATTTAAAAACTTGAATTCGTCTCAATGTATTATTTCTATTCAAAATTCAGAGGCAGAACGAATAACCTTGAGAATGTTCAAGCGCCGCAGTAACGAGGGATCGTGAAATATCGTGAACAAATAATAAAATCATCAAACATCCATATCGACGTTTTAAAATTACAGTCGTGACTTTCATTCTAAGACGTTGAAAGCTTACGGCGATGTATTATTTAAAGCCGAGGCGCGAGTTCCATAAATCACTTTACTGTCTCTCACTACAATCGCATCGATTATATTTTTAAGAATAAAATGTAACAGAATAAGAACCTAATTGCTTACGTACTATTATATACTAACAAAAAATAATATAGGAAGCAGAATGAGACGTAAGGGGTCGGCCAATTTCATGATGTGTTTCACTAATTATAATCGCACCAAAACAGAGTATAATTAATCTTATTTGTTCGTGCTTGATGATATTAACATCGGAATTAGGCGAAACTGGTTGTTGCTGTCATGAAGTTGTAAGAAATTGAGGTTTTAAAAATCCTGTTCTCATTACTGATTCAACGAAGTGCAAAAGCTGACGCGAAAACAATCGTTTATTAATAAAGGCGACAGCAAAACATCGGTTGGAGACGGAATAAATCGGAAATGAAAATTCCGATTGTCCTTATAGTGCATTAGGGGCACGTACGAGTCTGAACGGACCTCGTCAGCTCGAACAGTTCTTTTACCGGTACCAGTAGGGCTGGCGACGCACCGCGATATGTTGCCACTCGGTTTCTTACACAATACCTTTGCAATTCTAAGCACAAGCGTGAGTTATTGTTTTTCCTGAATCTATAAATGCATTACGAAGGCTGAGAAAAGAGATCATTTCGCTTTCGAGACTGCCTATGACTAGTATTAACAGACTCGGGTGGAAAATGTACTTTATTTTGTAAATTATATTACTAATCTTGCCTACAATCACAGCAGACTATTTGCCCTTAAGCAGCTCACGGATCGTTTGAAGCTACGTTAAAAAATGTGTAGGTACACCAAAAATACTAATACCTGTTTTGGATGTCAGATCGTTGGACTTGATATAAGTTTTTAAATATTTTGCCAACATCCGCAAAGCGTAGGCACTTAGGTATCGAGATTTTATCTGGAATTCTAGAGATTATTATTATATAATCAACTGATGACTACAGACAATCCATATATTCCTAGTCACTGCGAAACCGCAAAAATATGCAAGCGAAAAAGATGATACTTTTTTTAAATCAAGTTCGTTAAGGTTTCCTATATTAAAAATGTGCGGTAACTATTTATTGAATTTATGAAAATATTTTTGTTGTATCTAAGGTATACTTTCAAGACCTCTTCGTATTATAGATACCAATTCTGACCAACCCTGTGCCTACAACCAAAAATCCGATATTCAATAATTGTTGTACGGGTACGTAAGCTTAATGTCTTCATCAATAACTGATAATTTATGTACAGCACGATCGGTACAAGACGAAATTGCGGCCGCCGGCTCCCCTTTGTAATCAGTGCAGAATTATAAAGCCATTGCAACACCGCAGGGCCAGTTCGCCGTGTTATTATAAAAGTTATATCTCAATGAATGTACTGAATGATTGTGTTTTTAATCGAACGGAAATGTGTATTCAGTGGGAACGCGAGCTTAAAACATGTACCTTCCTACAGTAGCAAGTTAAACCAGTTCGTTCCAAGTTATATCTAGGTGCTGGTGGTAAAATGTATTAAGCACCATCAATGCAAAGATTTGCTACACTTGATAAGATACATACAGATTAAAAAAAGTGTTCAAACTGAGCTGTATTGAACACCTCCAGCAAAAGGAAGTTGGTTAAATACAACATGTGCAATTGCCCTAATTTCAAAGCTTAACAAGAAGAATTATGCAATAAAGCTTTTCTAAAAATCTTTCAGCAAGAGCTCACAACAGTTTATGGTACAAGACATTGATAAATCATAACATAGCGCGTACGAAACGTCTTAAAATAAACGCATTCAGCTCCCAAAGTATTTACACTGACGAACTTGATTGATGTCTATCATTAGCCAGCGGGTGCATGGCTCTTGTTTACTGAAGATAAGTACAATATTCGGGCTCTTGAAAATTTTCGGTGGCTATTTCGAACGAGCTCTTTTATTAGTTTTAAAAAAGGTCGTTTAGATTACAGTCGCGTTGGAGGGTTGGGTGGCTTATTGGCTTCTGAAATATTAGGTGGTGGGATTAATGGCACTCTCGAGAAATATTGTAGTTATTATGAAGTATCGCTTTCTATATATTTTCTTTGCGAGAAAGGTCGCGTTTATTTCATATTTTCTTTTTTAATTTTAGTTTAACAATGTTAGTTTATTACTTTATACGCATGTTATCTAAATAATTAATAGACCAGGTATTATTCTGAAATCATCCAACCGCTACGCCATTATGACCCATAGAGATACATACTCAACTTCTTATCTACATAAATCTAATGTATTCAACTCGCTATCAATAAATATACACCGCACAAGTAATACAAAGCTCAAAGGAACGACTAAATAAACATACCTAATTCCGATTGCGTTTAAATATAAGAGCTCTTACCCGTGACCTAACAATACCGGCGCGGTACCTCGCAGTGCCTACAGGTAGGTTATGCATACCGGTCCAGAAATAAAGCTAAACCGGGCCCGCCGTAATATCTTCATCAAGAGGTGTGTTCAATCGATTATACAGCTGTGCCTTATAAACCATATGTAGGTATACCTACTGGATGCAATATACTGAGATATATTGTGCGTTGTTTGATTTTCTTTACCCATGCTACGCGTTATAAATGTAGTTTATATATTTAATATCTCAATGGCATCGATGGATATCATTTTACTGGGACATATAGAGATGGTTAAGTTTCGGTACCACACACAGTATTGTATGAAACGATGCTCTTGGGCTCGATAAAGATGTCGCAATCGCATCCAAGTATTAATTAATATCTCGGGTGTAAATCAAAGTTCTGTTTTATGACTTAATAATATGTTACCAACGTTAAATCTTGGTTCAATCAACTTTATTAAATTACTTTTATAATGAAGTCAGCATGAAAGTAATTCGTAGTAAGATGATATCTTTAATTTTTCATTACGATATTAAATGCGGAACAAATAGTAATCAAAAACAGTAGTTTTGTCTGGATGATCACAAATTACACGTTTAACTCATATCGGTAGCTTAAAACATGTTGTTAAATTTAATTTTGCAAGCTAATAATTCATTTTGGTACATTTCACCAAATTATAATACATGTATCAGATTTAATATACAAAACGGTGCAAGCATTAATTAAAAAAAAACAGCAAACATTCAGAGCGTGTATAGCGAAAGCCTTTAATCAATGCGCTACGCGCAACCGCGAAGCGAATCGCCGACTTATGCGTCTTTTACTTTAGTATGTAGATGAGCTTAATTCGCTCGCATCCACTCTGAGTATGTTAAACACTCATCGGTGGTATTTTTAATGTGAAATCTCCTCCAGATCCAGAGATAAACAGTAAAAATTACACCGTTTTAAAGCATTTCTCTCTCGGCCGCAGTTTGTCATTTAGCACACCCTTAATATCGATGCCAGTGCCAGATAGCCTCGTGTTTATGTCGCTTAAATTAAATTGCTTGTGTTGATTATTGTGACACTGCTTTTTGTATGTGCTGAAATTTATTTCACTGTATATTTTATGTAGTGCGGACTTAGCTTTTATTTTCTAGCCTTAGCTTCGATGACAGAATTATATTAATAATATTGTTGGTTGCATAAAATTAATCCTGGCACGATGAAGTTGCGGACGAAACCACGTGCCAAGTTAAGTGCCACCTTCATAAAATGATGTTGTCGTAAAAATCAATGTAAGCACAATAACATTCTATAAGAACGGCCACGATTTAACTTAACGTCTTCATTAGGGCGCGCACGACCTCCCGATCGCAGACTTGCAGCGCAATTTTCGACTCGATACTCAGTCGCGGCCATAATTTGCGTTGTTCGGGTCCCGATTTGTCGGTCGGCTCCGTAATTCTGAAAGCGCTTGCCCGACAATTTCCAAGAGGTCTTGTCGGGCAATTTTCGAAGGCGAGCGATTGGTGCACTCGCGATATTCGAGGTGCCCGAGTCCCACGTCGTAATTGATGCTTGGGGCAGGTCGCAATTTTAAAATTTACCGTGATTGAGTGTTCACCTTTATTGCAGCAAAACTTAAAAAGCTTTAAATTTACGCACGATGCCTGTAATTTTGGTGAACGATTCATTAAACTGTTGTTTAAAACAATGAATAGATCGGATACTGTTGCTTTATATGTAATTTATTTTTACTCGTGTCGAGTTTTACCAGCGTCAATACACAGCACTGAATAAAATAATTACGTCAATTATTAAACAGAAAATAATAATTTGTGGGATTCGTTGATTCTAGATTTGAACCTCAAGGGCGTAAAAAGTTTTTTTTTCTTTCGCCAAATTGCGTTATTACGTGCGGTTAGTGCACTAATTATCGGGCCTATTCAACGGCCCATCTAAAAAACACCGGCACATTTTTCTGTTAGCATCACCTTTCTTTTTTACTGTAAAGGCATAATTGTACAACCTGAGCCCGCGCATAGATCGGTACAACAAAATGATTTATGTTTTCTGGCTAGTTAATTGTATTTTTCTCCCCAAAAAACGTCGGGCATTATCTCCCGGCGGTCGACAGGTAACAAATCTTGCTTTTTAAATATTATTACTCATCGTATTCGATTTGGGAACGAGCTCGCTACGAATGCTTTATCACCACCTACTCGGCGTCCCGCGGCTCACGATTCTTTGGTCCCCCTAAACTTTATTCAAATGCGACACACATTCATCTATCTATCTCAGTCGCACGCGCTGTGATTAGTCGCCTTCAAAACATACCCGTCTCTCGCCTCACTAAAATAGACTGCCCAAGCGCAAAGTGTTCGTGTCAAAAGTTTTGTATAGAGTCGGATAATGGCTTACGAAATTTTTCCCCTACCTCGTGACTTTTTTTTACAGTCGAGCTTGTATGCTGGGGTCGTGAAGTTGTGTAAAAATATTCTGGATCGTTTGATGCGGTGTTTTATCGTATGTCTCGTGTAATGTCGGGCAGATGCCTTCTCCGCTCTATGTAAGCACAGAACACGACTCTGTTATAGTATGGACAACAGTGTCAGTTGTAAATAAGGTTTGGTATAGACCATACGTATCGTAGTAGTGAACGCGGTCCGATTCGCGCCTAATAATTTAATACGAAGTTAATTGGTCCAAGTTCAAGATAATAGTTTTAATTAAATTTTAATTTTTATTTTTTGTGTTCCAACAAGAAACTTTGACGAATTTAATTGGTCTTGGTGTTTTATATAGTGATATTGATGATTGTTAATTAGTGTGCTAGTGTCAACATTAATCCAATTAAGTGACTTGATCGAGATTTTAAAGGATTTCTATTGATTGTGAGTATCAATAAACTTTTAAAATTGTTAAGACTTGTTTCTATTAACGATCATTTGAACTTTTGAAGTTTTTTAGATCTTGAAATATATATTTTTAAGTTTTCTCAACTTTCATAGATATTTATAGAGATGTAGGTACAGGTACATAGAGATTAGACTTATGCATAATTATTGATTTTATAAATATGCAGGTACCTATATTAATTTACCTTACCTAATGTGCCTATTTATATTTAATAATATGCAATTAAATTATTTAAAATACTTTTCTAATCCATTGTTACAAAGATTAAACTGGTTTAGAATATAAGAATAGCGGCTTAACACAAACTGTTTAAAGACCGTGGAGCGGAATGCATCGCGATAAAAGATGTCATCCCGATCCTCAGACCTAAAGGCGAAATCAAACCATATTGATATCGCCCTTACAATTGATAACCACCCTTATCCCAACATATCTAAAGTTTAATATAGCTCACACACATCGGAGGGTCGAATCACTTTTTTTATCGAAGGACCAAAACAAAAGTTCAGACCTAGCTTTGGGAATTCATAAAATCAAAGCTCCATCCGAATCGTTTTGTTATTCTCCGAAATGGTGCTCTTTTGTTTTTATTGAACATTTTTCATTATCATTTTAGAAAAATTACCTTTGACTCCCTCATTGGACTAGTGGTTTCAAACGCGCCTGCTTGACGCTAAGGCCCTGGGTTTGATATCCGGTATACGCCTTAGTAGCCCGGAGTTTGGATCGTTAGGGCCCGCTGACATTTAATGTGGCAAAATATGACAGTATATGAATAGTTTTTTACCTACCCCACTGGATATACAGGCGTGATGATATGTAAATTATATTTGTGTGTTGCTGTCACACTTTAAGCTCTTAAAGCGTGTACTCTAGTAAGTATACTTATATGTTCAGCAACAAAATAAAAGCCGCTCACTATATTGCCAGCACCTGTACTGAGTTCAGCTTTTATCACTTAGGTATTTTTGTCAGCGACTTCCTCAGATAGCGGGGCTCTTACAGCCGCGAGGAAATGAAATTCTTATCGTGCCTCAGTGGAAAGAAGCTCACTTCTTTTATCCGTACAGGAAATATATAGGGGGGATGAAGAGCCGCTTGCAATATCCAACATCTGATTGCCGAAAGGAATCAAGGGGAATCCCGGGATCCAACTAAAATGTTTCGCACCAAATATTTCGATAGATCACATGGATTTTCTTTTTTGAGAATTAAAATCTGAAACTTCATTCCTTGTAGGTACTTAAAACCGTGGCCTTACCAACCAGTCAAATAACTAAGAATTTTAAAGTGGTAGTTAATTAAAGTATTAAATATCAAATGGAAATTTTTGAATTAATGGAATGCAGTATCATGTAGACTAAATAAATGACGTGAAAATGCGAGCACAAACAAGCAACGCGTTTATTATTGTCATGCAAAGCGACTCGATTACATACGAAATCACAGAATGCGTTCGAAAATTTTCAACAATGATGTCCCCTTTTTCATTCCGACGCTACATAAAATTTACGATCAGTCCCCGCGACCGAGCATTTCGTGCCTGATGTTTCTAAAAATGTGTCAAACTTTTTTACAAACTTCTTTCATTTCGCTGCGTCCGGCCTTCCTCTTTAGCCTTGCAAGTTTTTATTTCTATTGTTTATTTTTTAGTCTCTATTGAAATGTCGCCCGGCCAAAGGATTCTGGCCAACACCGTAAAAACTGGGCACCCTGTGAGTAAATGAAATTTCTCTTTTTAAATGCTCTTTTGTACAAGTGCCTTTGGCATGTCACTTGTCTTTGTATTTTTTAGAGATGGTAAATTAAAAATACTTTTTTGGATGCCGTATTTAATTTAAAATCGTCCTTGTTAATTGTTCTATTAAAGAAAAAGGTTTGTGTAATATTGCAGGAGATATAAAAGCTAATGACAATTTCTAAGTCAATCAGCAATTATGTTGTCTGATTCCTATTTTGAGACACGATTCTTCACACGCAAACTTCATTTCCAGCGTTTCCCGCAAACAGGAAGTCACCCAAATAACTTCGGGGTTCAATCACGGGCCCATGTTGTTTGTTTCTTATTTTATCAATGTTGGCTTATATCGCAATAGCGTTTTGCATAATCGGTTTATTTAGAATTTATAAAGTGTCCCCCATGATTCCTTGGGCAAGGCCGTCGCGAAACCGGTCTTCGTATTGTGTTTTTGTTGTATCTTCAAGCAAACATCGATGCACAATTCTAATACGCTTTGAAAACATATTTATTTTTAGCATTTTGAATGAAAAAATATATTTTTCAAAGGTTATGTGAAAATAGGTATACTATAATTTGGAAAGGAAATTAGCTAATACTATGATTATCTTCCAACGTGCTAAGAGTTAATTGAGAGGAACGAAATAGTTTCAGAGCTTGGGCGAAGGTCTAAACTGTATTCATTGAAAGATTTCGTAAAATATTTAGCAGATTTCACTTCATGTCTATCAAACAGTTTTTATTGGCTTCCAATATTTGACTTGTAATAGTATCTTTACACTAATATAAAATAAAAGAACAGATTAAATAGGTTTGAGATAATGTCAAATAAAAATCAACCTCATGGTCTTTTTTTTCGGTTTTGATTCGGTTTTACTTTGATTTACGAATGAAAATAAATGAAAATCTACTATAAGAATAGCATTTCTTTTATTTTTTAAACTAGCTGTACAAATTTATAAATGTATCCTTTACGGGGCTTGTGAAAAAAGACATTTTGAATGATTACGTCCTAGAAATACAGTAGGGCAAATTCTGCCCAGCTAAATAAAACTAAGAAATAAGAATCTAAAGGAAGCTAAAGACGTTAAGTACATATTACTAATAAATTACTTATAGCCTTGCAATTGCAATTTGACTTGTTAATACAAAGTCCAGTGACTATTTTACATATTAAGAAAAAGTAGCTTTGATAAACCTTACGAACAGAAAAGGTAAAGTGTGTAGAAAGATTTATATCTCTATATATTTGTATAACATAATAGAGAATTGATGATTATTAGACATTTATGACTCATCATGCAATAAACTAAGCATTTGATTACTTCGTTGAATCACATTGAATACATAATGATATTATCAATGTGATAATAATCACTATCTTAGGAGACTAATGTAATAGATTAAATTCACGTTAATTTATTTCGTTGTTATAACAGGTATTTAATGAAAACTTGTCTCCACTTCAAATATAAATCACAACATTTTGATTGGATATTTTGATTGTTTTTGAGCAGTTTGTATTGATAACATATCTATATAATCAACTAGCCTTGAACCTCTTGTCCTGCACTTTGGCACACAGAACATGACATTATATGTAGTAATTTAGAAAAATCAGTAGTGATTGTCTTGGGTTTAAACTCGAGACCTTTGACTTTATAGGCCACTGCGTACGCCACTGGTATACCATATGACATGGCTTTAGTTCAATGCCGCATAATTTGATTTCACTATCAAGGCATAATAATATGTAGACCTTCCTAGCTTATAGACATCTAGCTTGGCTCCAGGGCTACAATAAAAAAAATATGGATGGATTTTCTAAACCAAACGTTATAGTGGCAAAGTTGTTCTTTCGTAAAAATTATAAATTCCGCTTGATTGGTTATTTTTAGGTATAACAATTTAAAAATTAACAAACACATGCTTATATAAATAAATATATTAATATGTATAAGCATTCGTTGATCACTATATATTTGAGACAATCACACACGGATAAGATTTTTTATTCAATCATAAGTTCAGTAACTAAAATCATAATATTAATGTGTTGTAAAGGAAATTGATAATAAAGCATTACCAAGCTCTCCACCGAAGCAATAGCCTCGGGCTAAGCTGGTTATGGAAAATGGTAATGAGTGTACTCAAAGAGCCATCACTTTCCAGAGGTCAAATTTTAATGGATCTAGCCACACCTTTTACTAACACCTACCACTTAAGCTTGGTGTTCACTTAAAATGCAATCAAGTGGGTAATGTGCTTGTAATTAAATGTACAAATAGATACATAAACTTAATTTTATCTAGTTAATTGGTTACGCATCCGAGATATCGCTAAGGTTGCCAAATAGATTGTTTTGGTTTTTTGCCAATTATGGGGGTTTCCTTTTTTTTTCTTTCAATTAAGGAGGAGGTTCTATATTCAGCTATATTTTTTTACGTATACTCGTCAATATGTTTTATACCTGTTTATTTTACGGTAGATTCGCTATATAGAGCATTTCAATGCTGGATCTCCTCAAATTATAAATCAAGGTGGGTCAAAAAAGGCTTTCGGTCTATGACACTAATAGTACGGATATGTAGATAATATTATGGATAACTTGTTAATCCTTCCTTCTAATTAATCCTTACAACCCATAGAACTAGGTAGAAACTCATCCAAACCTTTCATGTTTACCATTATATTCAAAAATAGACTTCAAGAGGACCAAACAATTAAATTAAAAAGCTAAAAAAATATGTTTTAATACAATACAAGTCAAGTAAATACGATATAACAGCAAATTTGAAACGACTTATTAAGCAGATACTCGCACAAAATTATTCATATGGTATGGTACAGTATTATCAAAATCACCAATTAGCTGAAAGCTGATTTTGCAAACAACATAGGCTGACAAAAAGGATATCAAAATTGATTTCTGATTATATTTTCCAACAGGTCTAACTATAATAGACTCAAAAGTTATAATGAACGTAATAAATTAATTTGTGAGAAACAGGTGAAAGATATACCTTCGTTGCAATATTCAACAGGCTTTTAAAATTCTAATTTCATTAAACAATTTACTAAATAAACCTATTGAAAGAATTCTTGGTTACATTTTATATATAGAGCCTGTTTTTTTGCCGGCGTTTACGCATCTGTGAGTACATAGCTTAAATTAATTTAGTAGAGTATCTTCCCTTTGTTACTGCACCTGTTGTATATTTTATAGATAAGAAATATACTCGGTAACTTTTTAACTATCTACGGGGTCTTAAAATAATTTAAGTCCTAATTAGGCAGCAACGCCCACTTCCCGTGAAAACATGAATGTTCGAAATAAATGTCTTCGAGGATAAGACAAGTCGTTTTTTTATAGATTTTTATACGAGATAGTATTTGTTTTTATATGTTAAAAAATAGTTCTATTGTTAAGTTGAATAACTATTCTAGGGAAACTTGTTTTAGATCAAGATTATACAACGTTTGCACGTGAACATATTTGGCATTAACGAACCCTGTGGTAGGTAACTAGATGACATTCTAATTTTATATTTTAGACAGAAATAACCATCGAATAATATTATTGAATGTTTATTTATTTATGAGCTATTTATAAATTGACTGATAGCTTCGACATATTGATACTAATGATAATATTCAAGAACATAATAATTACCATTATTCAACAGTTTTACCTAAGTGGGTATGATATAATGTCGACCTATGCCATGGAATTATTTAAATATCTAATCAACTATTCAACCGCGGTCAAATAATAATATAAGTTTACACTAAATCCTCTTATTTTATTTCATTTAACACATATAAAAATCTATTTAAGTAAATATCCGATTAGACACATGATACCAACAGAGGCGTCTCAGACAAGTTTATGTATGCGTACGCCAATAAAAAGTATTGAGTTATTGACAATACAATGCCGGACACAAAAAACACATATCATAAAATAGACATGTCGAATTAGTGTCCCCAGAAATGGAAAAACCGATTCTACACTAACCAACTTATGCTAATTATAAAACTTCCACACAAAACGCTATAAGACACAGCCAACCAAGGTGTTCATATTTCGGCGTTCGAATTTCAAATTTAGAGACGCGTAGGCGCACAAGAATTAGCTGGTGTGTAAAAAGATTTTAATCTGACCCGAATGTGGGCAGTGACTTATAGGTTTTTTTCTATTATAAATTTTGCTTTCCAAGTCGAATATATCAACTAATGAGGTTGGAACATCGAATGTCCAGGGAAACTTGATTTTCTTACGAACCCACATAACCCGGAACGTAAATCAAAGTGACGGTGCGTTAGTTAATTAATAGGATTTCACGCTTTGAGCGTTTCATTTAATAGGTAAGTTATATACGAGTCTGTCAATTAAAATTTCATGGAATAGTTATTATATAATAATATTTCGAAACGGTGCTTTGGAAGATGCGCTTCCTGATGTTACGGTTAAATATTGTATGTTACCTGGCTAGGAAGTCGAAAATAAGGAAGGGTGCACACAGGCTCGCAGCGGCCACAGCTGCCTGGCGCGTTAACTGACAGCTTTTAGATTAGGGCTCCCACCTCCCCCCGCGTTCGCCCAGGGCCCCTCCCAAATTGAGAGCTCCATGCCGCGCCGCCTAAATTAGTAACGGTTACCAAATTGCTTTTTAATTTCGTGTCCGTTATTAAGTATATATTTTTGGAGTAAATGCGGTTTTTTGCTCCCGTGCTGTAATGATGAAAATGTTGGAGATTCTTTTACTTACTTACATATTTTCTTATTTCTTTTTCACGAAGCGCGCGCTTTCGGCTTACGCTTTAACAAATTTATTATCATAATTGTATATTCATTATATCCGTATAAACATTATGAAGCAATAAAATAAAACGGGCTGAGTTCAATATTGAGTTACAAGTAACAAGAACAACGAGCGGACATTGAGAAATCTTTCATCTCATCTGTATCGATGCCCGGCAGTTATTCATTGTATGTGTGTTTTTTTGTTTCGTTTTTTTTTCGATGAACCGAGCCCCAGGGCGCGCCGGCCCCGGCCCTGCCCTAGTCAAGGGTTTTCGTGGCCCAACCCTAATTTTAATGGCTGCTTACTTCGTCACATCCGGGTAACTAAGTATGGAGTAAGTTTTTTTACATCTTGATATATTTCTGTGAGGAATATTTAAACATTAACGCATTAAGGTAATTTATTTAATTGTTTTTAATAGGCGCGTGTAATTTTGCGTTCAGTTACTATGCATACTCTGTGTAATTATTATGCAGGGTTAATACAATCCACGGCGCTTATCTGCGTGTTGATTAGGAGGCGTATCTAATTGCAATAATTAAACTGCTATAAATCAATTAATTCTCGGTAATTTTGTAGAATTTATGTTTGAGGGAACGTGTAGAGAATTCTATGGTTTTGTGTTCTTAGAATAACACCTATAAAATATCTACATTAGCCGTATTTTTTTTTACCTACAGGCCGTACCTATGTAGCAAATTCATTAATTTATTAAGATAAATGTAAGTACTCGACGCAATTTTTCAACAGCTTACATAACTTTTCACTCGCTCTAAAAAATTGCTACTTTTACTAACTAGGCAAAGGTATTTTAGTTTAACAGTTGGTAGTGCCTACACCTTTTTATGGCGTAACAGTCGTTAATCTTTTGAAAGTTTATGTGCTGAACTAAGCTTTATACTTATAAAGACATATCTAATAAGAGTCGATTCAATAATTCATGGTATCAGTAGCCTAATAAATATGTATGAACCAAATAGATCTATATCGTAATTATTAAAATGATCTAGGTATTTTCAACATGTAACACTCACCACTAACATATTAAACATATCAAGTCCAATTCTATTATTGAATAATCTAATCTTTTCCCGCATAAATTAATTAATCCGAGCCAGATTGGATTTCTGTGTTCGAAGCGTATTAATACAAACTATAAGTCATCGGCGCTGCACTCGCGGCCAACCCTATCCCGCAAGCTGATGCATGAATTACGAGTGCGTCGGATGGGCCTCACCGACCCCGCGTGTCGGATCGACCGACGCTTTTTGTTATATTCAACCCGTAATTGCTGAAAAGTTTTCACGCCGTTGTGCTGGTCACGCGTATTTTATTACTATGAAATTGAATTATTTATGACGCAATGCCAGCCAGAGCGACCATTGTGCGTTGTACACGTCGGCTGCTGAATTTTAATATTCGAATTATTATATTTTCACAGCGATAAAGCGAAATTGGATGCGATTAGTATTAACCAAATCTGGGTAATATTCGTCACAAAATGACATATCAGCGTGGAGGCTTAATTGCGTCGCCCCTAAAGCCTTGTCCGAGATTTATGTATATCCAATCCCGGCCGCCTAATCCCGCTCCTGGCTGGGTCAATCCGACCCCGGAAAAGGTTTTCCCGGTTATTTTCCGTGGAACTTTTAATCCTGCCGAATACCGACATACATCATAGAGGATTAAGAGGTTTAAATTGGAAGTTACCGACGTCCGAAATAAATTTAAATCGGCTGGCAGTCGGTATTGTGATATCGGTGCCGATGCTAAATGGGAGCCAATTTTATCCCACAAGTAAATCTTCTAAAGAACGGACGTTTAGAAAAGTTGTTATATAAATAGATGTGGGTACCTATGTAATGAATGTAGCTTCATACAAATGGAGAATGGGCCTCTCTACATAAAGGAAAGGGTAACACGTAAATGAATTGTGAACATTGCTTTCTGAACATTCTTCTTATCGTGCCATTTGTTTAATAATTTACGTTTATATAAAGCCATCTCAATGCCATGACATTGGAAGTGTTCAAACAGAGACCGTTTTTGTAAGTAATCAGTACGGAAACTTTGGTATTGTACAATTTGCCCATATATTAGTATATCATTAGAAATAGATATTTTTTAATTACAAGTAATTTATTTTTATTTAACAATTAATGCACATACTTTAAATACATGTAGGTATACTTATTTCTAATGAAAGCTCTTCTAAGAGATTTGCCAAAGAAACATTTAAAGAGATTGAGATGTAGAATATTTTTTTCATCCACATGCAAAACCAGTCATATATTTATATATAAAGAAATTGATAACTATTTTACAGCAGTATTTAGTAAAACTCATTATTAATATAATATTCTATATTCTAATATGTAGCAGAAAAGCCACGTTGCAACATACCTACATGACCATCGTATAGGACCAAATTAAAATGGGTATCAATAAGGGCCCCATAAATCATGTAAAAGCGTCTAGCTGGCAGAGGGGGCCCTTTGGAGTGGACCTTTACCCCACACCTGACCTGCCACTGTTGGGCCCTGTGTCGCATATGGTTGATATACCTACCTACGTAGTATTAATGCTATTATTCTGTTGTTTCATTCTTATTTCAAACTGTTTGGAGTAGTTGAACTCATGATAAAATTTGGTTTACATGTGATTCGCTTTGAGATATTTTTGCTTGGTATTTTTTGTTTAGAAATCTTGCTTTTCAGATCAGTATAGATTTATGAATTACCTAATTAATTAATAATTTACCTATTATCTTAAGTGATATATTGCAAGTTATTTATAAAACATTCAAAGCGTAGGTATTAATCATTGGCACAAACAACGTTTAGTAAGTAATACAAAATAATGAAACGACACGATTCTAAAGCGATACGAGTAGATAGTACATTTACACCTATCTAATAACGAAGTACATACAACACACATACATTGTATACTCTGAACCGTATACCCTCGTGGACAACACGGAATTGGGTACGTAAATCATTAATCAGCCGCGTCATTTGTTCGCGCCAAAATTATTAATGTCCGCACTGGCGTTGCGCTTACGTCGCACTGCCTCTTTAAAACGCAGTTATTACCTTATGTGCTGCTAGCATTGCTCTGCCGAATAAATGCGAATAAAAACATCCATTGTAAGGGTTAAAATAGACGCTAGTTGTTAGGTTATTGACCTTCTGAAACAAAAAAAAAACACAATAGATAGTGGTAGTTATATTCTTAGTTTATTACTTATTTATTTAAAATATATACTGAAATCACAAAATGTTAGCTGTATTTTTCACAGGATGATTTTTATGTGAGAATTGAGAGTATATTTTTAATTTAATTAATTATTTCACATTGTTAGTCATATTTGCGAACAGATTGCCCATATCGATGACACTAATACTATCTATTATTATCTTAATGTTTATAACTTTATATCAAATTTATCGACAGTATATTTAAGTAAAAGGTAAAACTGGACACATAAAGGCGACGATGCTACAATATTAAATTCAGATAAAAAAATTAGGATGAAATTATTATAATGATGTTATTTCGCATTCTTGTCTCATTATATGTAGTTATCTGTCAGTTTAAACATTTTATCATGTATTGTGTATAATGTAATTACTTGTGAGAACTTGCGGAATTTTCACTTAGACTAATTATTCCATATAACATTGTTACATATTTTGCTTGCTAGACGAAAACTTTAAACTTTATTTTGCGTCCTAGAATTTTTCACACACTTAATTTGTTAAAAGATTGATATAGAACAGTTTGAACCTACAAGCCACAGTAACCGATAGCCAGCTATTCCCTATAATCTATAAACCAGCTGTTTTTTAAAAGCACTAAAAATATCAACCATATTAAATGCAGCAGGTGTTAAATCAAAAAAGACGTAAGCACCTATTATAAATCACTTTAAGCTTCAAACTACTGTATTTCATATATTAAAACTCCGTGGCTTAATAACCAAATCTAGTATTCAACTCGTAAATCATCATACATTGTCAAAAGAACAGCGGATACATTGAGGCAAACTTTTCCGAAGTCACCGTGGCTAATCAAGTGTAAACTTGGTACAAAGTTGGGTGGCTGTTGGAAAAGGGCGTAATTCAAGTTGGAAGGGTTGTAACCGCTGGAGGGCTGAGGGCCGGAGGCGCAATAAACTGTCGGAGGACTCCTCTGATTAATGGATGTGTAATTGTTCCCACATAATGTACAATAACTCGAATAGATTAAACGATGCGCCCGTTGTGTCATTACGGATGCGGTATTAGAATTTAGATCAGTGTTCTTAGTGGCAGTTCCTTCACTTTTGACTTTTTTGTTTTCGAGATAATCGAACAGACAAAATATGTTGATATTCATTTCATCTTTAATTTAAATTGTCATTAGTTTATATGATAAACTAAGTACTATTTTATCACACAGGAGGCGTTCATGGGTGTGCTAGTAAATTATTCTTCACAGCTAAAACGTCGGTATTCAGCGACAGAAATACGACGTTGCATAGTATACAAATTGGAAACATTAATTAATTTTTAGTCCTCTCTAATAGTCAACATTCCTCGGCAGGAGCCAGAGACGAATCCGAGGGTCCGACCCGATGCTTTATAATGAACCCCGAGAATGTTCCGCTAACTAATGCCTTTGTAATTGTCCTTGTATAGTAATGTATCCCTAGATTGCTAGGCATAAGAAATTTGCTATTGGAGAACTTGAAACATATTAAATTGATCGTAAAATTCATCGTTTGGATAAGAAATGTAGGTATGACGTATGTCGTATACGTAGGTATGTATTATATAGTAGATAATTATATTTTGTAAAACCTCTAATTACAAAACATTTGTCTCAAAATATGTATATGTATAGCTGGTATACTTATTGTATTCTCAAATAAATAACTTAAAAAACGATCTGGAATAAGTTATATTATGTAATATAATATTACATTCTGGTTAGAATAAATTAATTCCAAAGAAAATGCTCTTTTCTAAGGGTATTAAATTAAATTTCTTATCGAAGGAATTAATCTTAGGGCTAGGTCGCGCATCTATTGTCCCCGTTCCTTTTAACGCACACTAAATTACACGTGGTCTAACGTGAACACCTTAAGTACAGGTGAAGATTGCACCTATCTTCCTTTCCTAATTTTGCTAAAGATAAATAATTCAATTACCGCACGGTGGGGCGGAATTACTGGGTGGGCGAGTAATTGAACTAATTACGTCAGTGCCTCTGTGTTATTAGTAATGAATTATTGATGTGCCGTAGCGTGTGATAAATGATCTTCGCTTGTTAACTAGACAATAATTATTTTTTTCCAGCGCTCGAACTATGTATTCAATTTTTATTGTCGTTTTAATACCTATGGAGCTTAAGAAATACTTGATTAAAATTGAGGCTGTGTCTTCGCGTCATGTAAATCGACCATAAGAATTTCGAATATCAATGAGAGCACTTAATTCTTCTATTCAACGGCAGATGTCACTGTTTCAAGTTGTTGCGTTTTCGCATCCATACGCGGGAGAGCGCCACTTCCAACCACAATAACTGTCGTGTTTTATTATTATTTTATTGCCGCGTTCAGTTATCAACGTTGTTTATTGACATTCTATTACAAAGCAGTAAATAAACAAGCGTGTAACCGCAATAAAAGTGCTCGTTCATCATCCGAGCGAGATTGAGACGATAGTGAAGCGACAAATGTCCCGTAGTTCAGCGGTGTAGCGTTAGAGGGCGTGATTTATGTCAACATTGATGTTCGTTTATGGTTCAATTTGTTTTAATCGACAATTATGAGCACATTAGTTTTTACGACGTATTAAAACTTGATTTTAATGGTTGGCTCTTCAAATATTTACGTACTGCGGAGCTTTAATCTGAACTAATAAACTTATAAGGATTTATTGAAGTGTAGTAGCGGGATCAACTTCATAATTTAAATGTTCTAACACAACAAGACGGGCGTATGCCAGGTTATTATTCAATGAGATTTAAATTGTTTGTGATATTATTTCAGTTGACTTTGTTATTCATTTTAAATCATTATTGCTCGGAGCTTAATACTTAATACGAGTATATACTTAGTATTGTAGGTACATGAGTAGAGAATTTCTACAAATCAATAATATGATGTAGGTAGTTAGGTGCATTCCTATACTTAGTTAGTTAATTTTGGATATGGTATTTTTTGATTAATTGCCATGGCAAGAACCCGTCGGCCGTCAGCAAGCCGTAGATATAAGACAAATCTAATCTACGAAATTTAGTTATAAAATTGACATAATCATTCGATTGACCGATTGCCTAAAAGCAAGTCAATCATTTATATTTACAAAATAGGTAAAATATGTAATTACAACAAGAAACATCGTAGATAGGCAGGTACTAAAGTAGTACGTAGGTAGTACACAAAATAATGTTAGAAAAAGATAAGAAAGAGTAGAATTAAATATGAGCGATACCTACTGTGTAGTTTGCAGCCATTACACAATGCATATTCTCCCCACATTCGTCATGTTATCACTACTGCGCACACTTAATAATAATACTCATAAGGGTGAGTACAAGCGCCCCTAAAAATTAAAAAATGGCCGCTGTCGGGAGCGTTTCGATTGGTGGCCATAACTCATTCGGGCAGTAGGGGTGCGAGTCATTTGTCTACGTCCCACCCCCGCCCGAGAAATACTCGCAAGATGGGGATGCGAGTGTCATATTGTTTTATTGTATTTAGGAAACTCTTTTAATGTTGCTTTTTGGCTAGTAGGTAATATTGTTTTTGCTTGGCAGAAAGTTACTTTTATAATAAGGAATTATATTATGTATTAAATAAAATATAAACAAAACTTATCTAAGTAAAAAATATTTGTAGTACCAAAACTATATTTTTTTTATTAGTCTTTCAGTTGAATCAGTAGGCCTAAGTAAATATCTAAGCTGACTGAAGCTTTTGGTTGACTTGGAAAATTTTGACACTACAATTGTAAAGTTAATGATACAAAGATCTGAACATAGTGATACCTACTTAGGTATTTTTATAATCAGCCCAAAATAAACAATTATGTGTTAAAATTTATGAGAAATCAGAACTTGGCGCGCTAGTGATGATAAAAATGTGACAAAAGTTTGTGTGTACCTAATTACCCTATTGAAGAAAAATTACACAATGATTGAATCCCTTAAGAAACGTACGTAACTCACGAAGAAAATTAAAAAACCATTCAGCAACTCTTTGTGGAATCCATCAGATAATACAAACATAATTAGTTCCTTCGTGTTGCCTAAACGAAATTCTTATCTATCTATGTTTATGAATATACAGCGCTATAACTTAAAGGGACAGGTCCTACTGATTAGGTTTCCATAATACTACCAACTTATAAAAAACTATTATGAGAAGAAAAAAACAGCTGAAAGTTGGCGCTCCTGAATCGAATAGTACGGGGAAAAGTTACGTTTGATTTTGTCAACGGTAAAGATAAGTTTGTGGGTGCGATTGCGTGCCAGGAAGCAGTATCGGTAGGTACCTCACGCACTCCTCCGAAATTATTTTAATAAAACCAGGTTAGGTGAATGTTTTGATATTTTTTTCCTAAAAAATGGGAAGGGAAATAAACGTGGAAATTATTTGACACGGTGTATTTTTATGAAAAAACTGTTGGCGTTATTTTTAGGTTATTTCTTGATTGTGTACTTGTTTTCTGAATATTCTTTCAACAAAATTCTAGGATTCTCTACATAGTTATGACTTATAATCCGTACTTATAGTTCTGTTTTTAAAAACTGTTCTATCTGTAATTATCTATAACCAAACTACAGTATGATTAATTATTTTGTGTCTGTGGTCAAATATTCTAGAGGACATAAAATAGTTATCGGTATAATATTCCTACTGTTCTTCTATTTTAAACTATAAAAGGTACCTAGAATAATTAAACAGTCCCCGCACTAGTTGTACAGGCGTATACAACGTTCCTAACACAATATAATAATTGAATATTTCCAACCCTTATTAAGTCCAACAATGGTTGACCAAAAATAAATCAACAACAACAACTCTATCTTTGAAACAACAAAGCACTTGCATTCGCAGCGATTATTATCTCTAAAACAAACTTGATGCATTTAAGGCTAGTAGCGACACGGTCTAAAGACATTTTACCACTCAACAAACATAGTTTCGCAATAAATTCGACCTTTACCTGCATTTAAATAGGGCCCATTTTCGGATGCTCTAATCGCAAACTTCTTAATCGCAACCAGGCAATATCCTTTTGCAGCTAGGTAAGACTTTAGCTTCGAAGACATAGCGCTTGTTTTAGGTTGTAGAAGTAATACAAATGAATAGTAGAAGGACCAGTCGTGATCGAGGATCGTGATTGCGACACCGTACTGCGTGCCCTTTGAACACGGGTTCCGTAGCCGTGAAAAATCACTTGAACATATGCAAGCTGCCCGCCTGTCCCTTGGCGACATTCTAATCCAACGTAATGGTAGCAGCGACATTTATTACGTGTTTATTCTTGTAAATCCAAGTTTTATTGTCAGTTTTGGGTAAAGTAAAGTTTGTATTCGGTATTATGTGATGAATCGATTAATACGTGCTTAAAGTTATTACGTGTAAATGAGAAAAATATTCATAAAGATTATGTGCTTTATAAGTTTCAGTCTGTACTGTACCCAAAGCTGTATTAAATCATTATTAAACGGAATAACCTAAATTTTTTAAAAATAATATAATGTAAGTGATATTTTGCTATGAACAAAAATTCACCTCTACAAATATGCCAATGCTTTTTTAAAAATTTATTAATATAAACAAATACTAATAAAAAACGTACAAAATAATCAAAATTTTTAGAAGAATAATAAGTATCACACCAGGTTTTTTTAAGTACCTAATCTACATCTGGTTTCAAGTGCTCTACCTTTTATTCGCACTGTACACAGCAAATGATCGTTTGGTAGGACACGCGAACATGCTGGCACCGTGAGCTGTGTCGAAAGAATTATTGCCCTATCTATCTCGATATCAGTATCATGATACTTGCACGCTGTTAAGACAAATATCAGACACGATTAAACTGCCTTTAAAACTTGGAACTTACATAGAAAAGTTTAAAGATTTATAACGAGACAAATATGTAAGTAGAGCTAATTCAAATGAATTTTCTTTGATTCACTTTATTAATATGGCTTTTAAATGTTATTTTAATCTTACTAGATTATTACATAATAAATCATCACGCCTGTCTTCTCCAAAGGGTTAGGCAGAGGTGTATAATAGAGGCGAGCCTATTGCCCTAATCGAAACTCCGAGATGGTACTGAGAATTTCATGGAAAAACCCAATAACATTTATCTCAACCTGGGAACCTCAAATTGGTAGTCTATAGTTACAAGCATATTTGGTAAGAAGGTAAGTTCATTGAATTTCAGGAATCAGACGCGTCTCGATAAAGCTTTATATTCATTAAGCTCAATATTAAAAGTGATTATCAATATGACTCATATTGTTACACCTTTAACAATTATGACTTTTTAATATCGTTAACTGTCAATAAAAATATCGACCGATTATTTATCGACCCATCGATATAATCGATACATATGCGCGCGCGTTTTGTTTAAAATTCGAACATCGACGCTGCCCGGTAAGGCGCACAAGGGATCATAAAATATTATGGCTCTATTCTTTTCGATACGTGATAACTCCTGGATCAAGTGCTGAGTGAATGTTAATGTAGGGTTGTGTCTAATGTGACACCGATATGCTTCCGGGAAGTATCGATATGGTGTTTCCCAGGTTTGTTTGAAGTTTTCACAGCACTAGCGGTGCCGTAAAAGAATCAACGCGTAACGCTACATTGTTTATTAAACGTTTGTTATTTCATGAATAAAGTCTATACTTAAATAAAAGCTGAATAGAAAACACACAGAGATAAACAAATAAAGAAATAAAAAAAATAATTAAAACAACATCATTATCATATTATTCAGTCATACACTGCGAAACAAAAGCTTTCCAAAAAAATTATATCATAAATAGCATCATACCGCCTGTATCCAACAACTTAAAGTGAACTAGTGATCCGTCTCAAGGGAAACCGCCCCAAGTTGCGAGTATCGGTGCGTGATTTCCACCCAAGAACCTTTCTACCCAATCAACCATCCATTATAGGAACCATTTTTTATACCCATATAAAGATATAAATATATAAACAGATCATTATCATCATATCAACCAAAGGACGCCCTGACAAACAAAGGCTTTTCCTATCGACTTACACTATCTTATATTTAGATTCTATTACATCATAAAATCGTCATCAATTTTGCACAAACATTCCAAACGTCTATATTAAGTTTGATTATTGAAATGTCATCAACAGTTATATTTTATGATAGTTTAATTATTAGACTATCGACCCGATATCGCAGGTCATAAATAATTCAGCTGGAAATCTATTATTTATTTAAACAAATCATAACGCCACAAACATAGGCGTGCTTGAAATGTATAATTTTAGGAGCACGTGTCGTTTTATAAAGTTTTTTTTGGAATAGGTTTGGTGATCGACGAAAAGCTATAAAATGGCGCATTAGTATTCTGATACAGACTATTTTTATTGCAGTTTGGTCATGTTACGTCAGATATTTTCTATACCTATCAATACAATGAAAGATTGAGGGAATTTATTCTTAAAAATATTGCATCAACACCTAGATGTGTACCTACACAATAGCACCTATTCTTTAATAAAATACTTTGTCCGAACATTTCCGTACACACCAAGATTACCCAACTTTCTTTTAGTATACTGAAAATAATACTAAGATTAAATTTAAGGTAAACCTAGCACTCTTTTCATCCCAGTGGTAGAAATCACTGCAATCTTCACTTTTAGATCCTGAATGCGTACTTGGAATTTGTGCTCCATCGTTGACATTGTTTGTGCTTCATATTAGGAAAAACTGATGTAGGTACCTAGGTACAACGCGTTATTAGTCAAAATTGTAACATGAAATATACTTTATGTTATTCGTACAATAAGTAGCAGTCTCTTTGCAGTTTTAAGTACATAATGATATAATACATCAAATAAGCTTAACCTAATTCATTTCAGGTTTCAGTTTACAATAAAGGTTTTAATGAAGTGGCATCAGTTATGATACATGAACTTATTTGGCTTTGTATACTGAACATTTACCGATAAATCAGTATATTTTATTGGATAGTTTGAGCTTTCAGCGATAGGCATCACAAATCATCGTGGACGCATCGCCCGCCCAAACTGACGGCAAATGGCGCGGAAACTTTATAATATAGTGCATATCTAGCGCTGATGTGTGGTGACTATTCACACTCTATTGTAATACGATTTTAAAAACCAGTCATGGAAATTATGTTGTTTATTTTTAAAAAAATATATAAAAATACTCAAAGTGGTTTGATAATTTTATTCTTAATAGGTAAGCCTGAAAGAGATTGGCACAGGACCGAAGCAAATGGCATGCGTTGAAAGAGGTCTATACCCAGCAGTGGGATCAGAACGGCTGTAGATGATGATGATGATAAAGCTTTTGCCCTATCAATACAGAATAACTTATGTGCCTATAACCTATACATATAAATGATTACATAAGGCAATTCGGAACTATAATTGTTTTCAAATATCGCAGATTTGTTTTGTTTTCGATGATATGATTAGTTTTATATTGATTTCGTACACTTACGCGAATATTAGACATTGAAATAAAACTACTTTTTACGGATTTTGAAACTTATACGTATACATTTTGAAACTTATAATTAGATATAGACTTAGTCCTGCGATAATGAACATTTCCTTCTGTGGTCTGTCTGTCAGTTCTAATCCTAGTTGGGACAATGTTTGAGTGATGAGCATAGACATTTGTATCCGAGTCATGGATGTATCTATGTATAATATGTATGTATTTATAAAAAAAGTATGTATGTAGTATATCAACCAATTAGTATCCGTAACACAAGCATCGTTGCTTAGCTCGGAACTAGATGTCACTGTATCATAATGTCCAGATATATTTAAATAGTTTATATTATTAGAAAGTCACTTAGTCTTAGATTGAAATCATATAAACTTTTAATCAAAAGCGAAATACCTACCCATTAACTTAAATAAGGTTTACCAATTTATAGATATCAGTACAATACCATATAATTATTATAATGTTCATTAAAATGCCAGGAGCCTATTGCAATGGACCACGATAAATGCCAATTAAATCGTAGATTAGATTAGACTCAACCGTAATGTCTGTCTCAAGACAATCAAATGCAATGCCTCGTTTGAAAGCGGAGGCAAGATTAATCAGGTACTAGACGCGAGTAATGACGTAAAATGTCCTTAACTAAGTGTGGCTAATTCTAAATGTTACAATAAAATTATGTTGTTTATTTTAAAACAGCAAATAACTATGCAACCAAATAAAATTCGCCGAGAGTTTTTAATCAAAACACACAAAAGTTTCAACTTAGTAAAGATTATTATTTAAGGGAATATTACGTATTAATGGCATTGTAGTTACGATGAGCGAAAGATTAGACTCGATGCATTTGCTTTTATTTAAAGTTCCCCTCTAATCTTCAAAGTACGTTGTGTAGGTATAAATTTATACCAAATGTATTCTAGTTACGATGAAAATAGCAATTCAAAATTTATAATCATTGTAGCTGGGGGCATTTTGACATGTTGTCTATCATAATGTGTGAACTTGTAATGTATTCTAAAAATGCATCATAAATGGTTATTCATGTGAATTTAATAAGCTGAACCACCTGTCAGGTGTAATGCCTGGTATTATATGCATGATAGCCAATATTTACATCACATGCACTTAAAAAATCTTCTTAGAAAAAAAGTGCATGAGCTTTTTTTCGATTCCCTAAATTTATGAAGAAGGTGAGCCTTCAAACGTAAACTTTCATTAGTTTATACTTTTTTGCTGCCGAAAATGTTTCATAGCCCACAGAGACGTTAATAGATGTGTTTTCTATAGGTCAATATTTATGTACCTCCGATGTCATTTATCTAAAAGCGTAAAAAGGGCATGTCACACATAACATTTTAAATTACATGAAAAGCAATCAATTTCAGGAGCACACCGCCCATCAATCCAAACACGGCATAAAATCTAAATCTGCGCGTGCACATGCATAGTAAATCATTCGTTAGCATAGCAATCTGCATGCGTAACGTACCCGCGATGTACACAGTAATTAATAATTTCGACACTCACCGATTAACATTTAAATCAGAGTCACATTCGGTCGGGATCGGTCAGGCTCGGTCGGGTTCGGTCGGGAGCCGCCGTGGCCGATCGACCGTGGCCAGGGGGTGACTACGGTGAAGTCTGACGGATTGATTTATATTTTGTTTATTTGGCAAACAAATGGCTTTGCAACGTGTACGGCCATCGTCAGTGTGCCAGCTAGTTTCAGCTTCAATTCAAATCAATTCAAGATGGCTCCTGTAATGCAAACTGCCTGCAAACACTTCTTTGACGAAGCCTGTTTTAAGTATTAAATATTTAATACTAAAACTGTAAAGTGTAACAATAGTGTTTTATTAATACTTTACCTACTAAGTATTTCTTGAAACCAACTTTCCCAAGAAATGAATAAACAGTTTTTGTAACGACTAAAGACAAAGAAAGAAATAAAACGCACCGTAGATTGTTTTTTTTTCAGGTTGACGTCAAACTTGACGTTTGACGCGTCGACAGTCACAGTCAATTTACCTACATGTGGGATAAATATACCGGTTACAAAGCGCGAGGTATTCAAAGCTTTTAAAAAAAATACCTATGTAAATCTTATTGCGGTTAACAACGTGTAAATGTGGTGGCTAATCTATCACCATACAATTAGCGTGCGTCTAGACACACACGTACCTTCGACTGGTTGAAAGATAAATAGCGGCTGACGGCTAACTGGCCATGCGCCTGCTTGATACTGATAACACTATCTGACAAATTACAGTTTACACTGCAGATACATTGCTCACTACTCCGCTGTTGTAAGTTACCTAACGAATCTAGCTGTTGTTTATCGCCTAAAAACATTTTATTTCTTAATTACACCCATTAATCGTTTCGTCGAAAGTGTGATGTTCAGTTTCTTATTCGACTAAAAATAAAAACTACACCAAAACTTCTACATAAATAAAACACGACACGTTCAAAACAGCTGGAAACCGTGCAATTATGTTGGTACTAATCCATAATTTTCCACTTAGCGACTTGGTAATGACACAAATAATTACAGTTCTTACGATCGTAGCATCTACTTTGACTGACCTACCACAAGTTCAGTCCTTAATAACGCGTAAAAGGTATCGGAGCATATCCTATAAATTACTGTAAGTAATTATGTTAATATTGTCACTATGGCAGTAGTTCTGCTGGCCGTCAATCCCTGGTTCACGCTCGACCGCTCGGAGCCGCTTGTCATTGGGCGGCACGCCTCATAAACGAGACACCTTCTATTATCGTATGTAGTCCGACTGGGAATGTATTAGTGCTAATAGGAAGTTATTGACTTGGATACAGATTGCGATCGGCAAGTGATTAACTTGGTTGTTTGATAAAGCTATTGAATTGATTGATTCTCTGTACGCATCATATAGGAACATGATTCTTGCTCGTTTAACGGATTTGTAAGTTATTACTGTTTCTTGTATCACTCGGCCTCGAGATTGCCAAGATGAAAAGCTAAACGCATTATAATTCAAATCACAAGTTAGTATCACTCTATCTAAAAAGCGCTACACCATGATAGAGAAATGAGTTGGTCCGTCAACCAATGTCACACTCTAATTACTCACCAAAATCAGTTAAGCTGAATTTTGTTTTTTTTTTTTGCGAATACCTCCGCCAGAATCACCAATCCATATGTCGAAGCCGTCTGTTCTTCCAAGGGATCATTTCATCCTACTCCACTCTAAGTCCTTCATCAGTAGGTATGGCTAAAAAGCGGATTTGATTACTTCGCCTGTTAGTTTAGACCATAGAATCTATATCTAAAGATCGTTTTGTTTCTATGTTCGCATTCCAAAACTTCCAAAAAACTCAAGCTCAATATTCGCAATGTTTTCGCGACGATTTGTACCCGTCAACCGATGGTATACGTGTGGTAAGGCACGTAGGCCATTACTTCAAAATCCTACATGGACGAGCCTTCTAGAATACGGTACTGCCAAATGTAAATTGGACTTTCCGATATTGTTCTACTGATCTGTATTTAGTCTGGAGGAAAATTTAATACAAAAACAACATCATAGTTTGGCAACTTACTTTTCCGAAACAATAGAAGGTTTGTTGTACATGAATATTTAATGTATTTTATGGCTCATTCAGTTCAATCCCATTCCATCGATGATTTTCCCTGAAAACTTTATATTCTTGCAGTAAGAGACGGAGTGAGACACTTCCAGAATTTTAAGAAAATTGATTTTTTCACTTCCGCAATGTATTTTTCACCTCATCTATAGTAGGTATATTATATTATATTATGGTATATTAAAAGTTGAACTTTAAAAGTTGGTGGATAGGTATATAAGCATATTGTTTTGAGATCTCCAAAAATTAAAATGACATAACGCACAATTATTTCAAAATCGTCCACAGTGCGTACATAACTCGTGTTCGACACGCGCTGCCCAACGTTTTTTCATCAATTTGTCCACCGCATTGATATGCGAAATGTAGTCGCGAATCGCACGTCGCATACATACGATTAAAAAATCGCCGCGGTAGGTGACCGGGGCGTACTCAGCTTTAATTGAATAGATTTAGCGTCACAACCCGACTCCTAATTGTCTAATTTGAAGCGAAAACAAGGTATGGTTGACGGACGAATATATTGCGGTGGCATGCAGAAGGACTTTCTTTTGGTGCGATATAAACAATGGCTGGGCATAGTAAACAGTAAGGAGTTCACGCCGTTGAAATTGATTAGGCAAGATTAATAAATGAGGTCTAGGAATTGCGGTCGTACGAATCCTTGCTCAAGACGTTAAATATATTCATTATCATGCGCTTATTCAGTAGTCTAAGTATTCAGTTATTCGCTGAAATTATTTACATGCCTAATCCTGAAACTATCTACTTCTTACTATTTGCTCCCTTTATATTTTTGGCTTTCAGGACTGATTCTTTCAGATTAGTTTCAAAATTAAACGTAATTCGGCTGATACCAAAATATTGTTGCTTTACTATATTTACTACACTTACGTCACTTCCAATGTAGCATCATACATTGTCAATATTTTTATTATTTACAACAAACATTTAAGGGCAAAAAGCAATCAAGACGCCATTGTCTACTCGGCCTTGGTCTAGGTGCAGCATTATTATTCGTAGACTGCCGACCATAAACCTGAAGGTATGTAGGCAAAGCGTGTGGGTGGCCTGCTGTCGATACTTGCCAAACAGCGGCCGGACGAATGTGGAATACCTATGATCACGGTCAGGTCACTCAACGGGGATGCCTAAGAAAGAAATTTTTTGATGCACCGCATCGTTTGCATGTACGAATTTGGGCTAGCTAGCGGTATAACACCTATCTCTGGGATCTAACCTAACTTACTTAAATCTAACGGGAATCTACATAAGGATAAATTTCATAATGTAATTGGTTTTAATGTTATCGTAGTTATTTTTGTTATCTTAATAAATCATTTTAATCTGTCAGTACGCTTCGAGGTCCCTACGCCACCTGCATAACAAATGCAAGTGTCTAATTGCTTTTACGAGGCCTGTAAACATGGTCAAGATAAACATCAACATACGCGACAGTCGTACTCAAATCGACTATCGTGTGTAATAATTGATTTATTACTTTCAATTTAATTTCAATTTCAATTTCTTTTGTGTATCCTTTCCAAGATATTGAGTTTTAAGTTTCCACGCGCGAAGTTTATATGATAAATGTGTTTGTCATTTTTCCTTTTATCATGACGAGCAATTCAAAATATATACGCAAATAAAACTGAAACAAACCATGTTCCCGCGGCACTAAAATAAAGACAAAAGACGACACCAATAAATTGTCGCTGAAAAGTAACCAAAGCATTATACAGTTGCATAACAGTACAGTAACAGTAAATAAAAAGAGGAAAAAGGAGCAAAACTGTGCACGAAACTGTGCGCTTTTAAATACGGACGACGTTGAGCGCGGGTAAGGCAAAGACATTTATGTTCACTAAACAAGTAGTAAAAGTCACTACTTGAGCGTTTTTATGGCACTCATAAATGTCAGATTGTGCGCCGGGGTTTAGCAGGCCGGCCCGTGCGCGGGACGCCCGATGCCCGACCTACTGAATAAGGCATCCGATTTTACGAACCCGACCACCGATACTTAATTGATTCTGTTCATTTCTCAATTTGTGTGTTTTTTTAATGTTTTCGTTTACACTTGCTTGACGTTTACGACTGTCATTTGTTGTATAATACAGCAATTTGTTTTCCTTTTTCAGGTAACCATTTCTGCTGCCTAACAGTCCATAAACAATAAGGCGTCATTAAATGGTAAGTTGTCGGTTGATGTGAATGTTTAGGTGGTGCATCAGTGACGAGGGAACACAAAACGAGATCGCGCCGACTTGCGATATTTAGCACAAAAGTTCACATAACAAGAGTTGCTACTGTAAAAGGAAACTTTATAGTCGGAGACAGACGTGAGAATAGGTCGCGTTTCTCAGCAACGGGCCCCTATGCAAATTATTGCATCATTAAACACCTCGTTGCGAGCTTTCGTGTTAGATTGACGTTTGCAACACCAGCCAGTTGTCTCAAGTTTAAACACGATTTGTAAGACCGGATGCGTTTGACTGGCGTTAGTTTGTTCAATTATTGTAAAGAAAACGCGTTGTTCTTGCGACGATCGACATTTCTAGATAACACTGTTTTGATATTTTACTGACCATGTATGTGAACGATGCAAATTAAAATATAACTTTATGGTGATTAAGGAGACACACCCATCTAGTTTTGCCAGGTTTTAATCTGT
Source organism: Craniophora ligustri (assembly GCA_905163465.1). Classification (NCBI taxonomy): domain Eukaryota; kingdom Metazoa; phylum Arthropoda; class Insecta; order Lepidoptera; family Noctuidae; genus Craniophora; species Craniophora ligustri. Next base: position 5,529,361 of record LR990965.1, on the reverse strand, counting down.
GACTTAAGGGAATATAAACTTCATATTTTATTGCGGCAACTCGTTGACTCATTTGCTGCTAAATTATTTTAAAGAGCTGCTTAAAATTAAAACGGTTGAGATAAAATGCTAAAAGGCCAGTGTTTCAATATTCTGGTATGAAAATGTTGACAGCATCCGTCTACGAGCCCGCGTATTTGCATAGTACGTGTTTACGACCATCTAGGGTTATCACTGTACTAAAGAACTTTTTTAGTGTGAAATATTTTGCTACTTGTAAACTCGTAAAATGTGGTATCTCGATGTATCATAAATTAAGATACAAAAATAAAATCTTCGAATAACACTTGGCTATTTTAGTGATAGAACTACGACAGTAAAATATATGTTTTTGGAAGAGAAACCATAGGTTTTACACTGAAGTTTATGTGATTTTACAATAGTGCTAATAGTGTATAAGTTCATACATACATAATACATGGATTTAAATATGTAGGTACTGTCACTAGTACTTCAGTCGTTAGAGTTGTCATGACAGTTAGTTATTATTTTAGTAGCTGCAAGAAAATTCCTTTTGAACCGATTTTCAAAGACCAAGTTTCTCTTTCACGTCGATAAAAAATATTGCTGCGAATATTTTTTTGACCATACACAGGCAGCCCTACTGCCATATCTTAGGCAGTACACCTGCTGGCGGCCAGTGGACATGTGTATGGTGGGACGGTGACTTTTATTGACGCGGCCGTGTTTATTACTCGCTCCTACCTTCTTCGGGCTTCGGCTGGCGACAGTTTTGCCTCTCACTGTACTGCGGCTGATAGGTTATAACGGAGCGAACGATTTTCACTCATAATTATATCAAATAATTTACTAATATCTATAGTAATTAAGTTTAGGCAAGTTTTTTATACATTAATTTTTACAACATATTGTTTGTCAAAATAATAGATTGAAATAGCGTTGTTAATTTTTATATTTAATGCTAAAGTGGTACTATTACTTCAAATATTGCGTTACGCGTTATAATTGTTTAAGCATCTGTGTTTGTGATAAAAGTATTTTTTGCACTATCTTTCTAATAAATAATCCGTCGAATTAAAAAAAATCATATAACTTTTATTCATTAATTAAAAAAAAATAAGATTGCCGCTTCCGCTTATAACTTGGATCGTTTCCGTAAACTTCATTTTATGGCTTTTGAATTACGTATGTTAAATAGAAATGAGGCATGGGAATATTCTACTTAGTCGCTTAGCGGGGCTCTACCAAAGGAATTTGATTGGAGTTGAATTGAATCTGTTTTGCATGAATTTTACTGCGCGGCCTCAGTTTACTACATCAATAAAATAATTTATGTTTTTCCTTTCTCTTTTTTTATGCTACAATCGTAAAACCTATTTTATATCAATTTAATCGAGATCAAACGTGCAAGTAAAATTTTGTTCGATAGATGCAGCATAGATACTCGTAGTTGTTTACTTCGCTTTGATTATAGTAGCAATAAAATAGTAAATATTTTATTGCAAAACTAGTTTTTTTTATGGAAAAGTAGGTAAGTTATAAAAAAATCCATAAAGATTTTTTATTAGTGATTATGGGAGATACTTGAGAGATTTCCGTTGATATAGATATTCTCTGCTGTGGTGGTACAAACATTATCTTGATCCACATCAATTTCTTTTAACGTTTAACAACTTGAAAAGACTTATCTAATGTAGGTAGTTAAATTAGTAACAGTAGTTCCATTTAACTGTCGAGAAATTATATTTTTTATTTAACTTCAGTATTTTCTTATGGTGATAAAGGGGCAAACGTGCTGGAGACTCACCTGATGGTAAGTGATCACCGCCGCCCATGGACACATTTGCTACACCAGAGCCTTGCAGATGCGTTGCCAAACCCCGTAGAAACCGTTTAGGTTTCTTAAAATAGGGGGGAGTTACTGACAGCAAATGGAATTCCCATGCTTTCAGAATAGTCACTACACCAATGAGCTATGGTAACCTTACTCACTCGCAGAAAGACAACTATAGTTGATTGACTGCGGTGTTCTGTAAGGCGGAGGTACTTTCCCAGTCGGCAGCTCAATTTGAGCGAGTAATCTCGCTATGCCCTACCTCTCAGTATTATCTTCTCCTTATTTAGGCTTATTTTGTTTTCATAATTAATAATCTTAATGAAAGCACTTGTATTCCAGCTAGGTTCCTTAAAATTTCAGTTCTGGTGTACGTATTTCCAAAAATATTTTTCTGCCAAGCTGTCGATGACAAAAATAGTTAATCATTCCATAAGCAGCTAATCATTCTACCATAAAATAGGTGCGTATACGTTGAAAGCACCAATCGTAATGGCGCGAGAGGGCATGTCCGCGATCGTAGCGCCACGATAGCATTGTGCGGTGTGGTGCGCAAGAGTCGATCGCGACGCCGATTGCGAACGCCTGTCGCTTACGTGTCGCCTCCCGCCCGTATCTCGGGCCGCATCGCACGCAAATTATAATCGATACCATTATTGTAATATCCGAGTGTAACATTCACACCACTATTGTTCCTTTTCTTTGGCGTAGTCTTAGCTCTTTGTTCGCGGCCGTTTGATGCTGTTACAGATCTATCTAAAAAGTCGAGTAACAGATACATTGTTCAATTATAGCTTTCAACTGTGTAATAGTGGCTAATTAACGAGTGATTTATTAACACCTCTCAAATGTGTTATGATTACGATTCTGGGAAAAGTTACTCGTTCGCGCTTTTTTTGCGTGTGTGCGGCATGTAAAAATGTTCTTTTAATTTTGGCCAGGGAATAAGAAATTAATCATCATTTTTATACAAGTTAATTAAAAGCTGGATTGTTTTGTCATCTTTCCGTGTTGTATTTAACCATGGTTATTATCGCGTTTAATGATTTCGTGTAATCATTAACAGGGAGTTCTGACAGGCCGCGTCCCGTATCAGACGAGATGTCCAATTTAAGTAGCCGACAAGTCGACACGTAGTCACAACCGACTTCGGCGGTAAAAAAGTTTTATACCAGTGTTTATTTCGTTTGCAACTGTCCTTTCTGGTTTCACACTTCGACCAAATAATGTGCCGAATGTTTATTTATTCGAAACGTATTCTCGTTCCGCACGAGTTATGACTTGCGATCATTATTTTTTTTAATAGTAATGAGCTGTCAACTCTTATAGTCATTACGACTTTTCGATTGTGTAATTGGATAATTTATTCGATATTTATCTTTTCAATTAGCATCGTGTCCAATGATGCGAAGTTTTAATCTTCATCTGACAAATTGTTGCTATTAATTTTTAATAAGTTTTGACAGTATTTATATTTATTTGCGATATCGTAGGAATCGACATGCATGACTACTGAAACTGTAAATTTGTAATTCGATCTTACTTTTTTATTATATTTAATGAACTACACTGAGAAAAAAATACTATAACACTTATGACTTAAAAGACATTGTTCATCTAATCGTTAAGGTAGGTACTGTCCTTCACAGTATATATTTATCATATTACTTAAAAGATGAAGAAAGTAAAGATAAAGTCAATCATTTTCTAAAACGTAGCTTAGCAACCAGTTTCATTAGCACTGGAAACAATCCAGCCTGCAATACATCGATGCATAAAACAGGCGAAGTTTTCGTTTTTTATCCAGACACGGCCTTTGGGCGTGTCGATGATGCCACTGTCCCTATAAATTACAGCACTTACAAACATTGTTTCATCTCATAAATGCGATACGGTGCCGTCTTTATTCGCAGCCTGTCTGATAACATGTGGGATCTCAATTCACTTGCAGCCAATCTCGAGAGAGGTGTGCTGTGAGATACGGAGATGAAAGGTTTTTGTTCTCACGTTTTGAGTCGATAAAATGTTTAATAGCAATACCTTTATGATTGGCTCTGGTAAGTCCTGTGTAGCTTAGTAACTTACAGACAAATTATTCAATAGTTTTTTTATTCTCCAATGATAATTTAACTGGCGGTAGGTGCCTAATATTAAAAGGCTGTTTAAAAATTAATTAATATACTGTCAGAAACGAAGGCATAAAAATAAAAAGAAAACATGTATTCTTTTTATAAATATTTATGATATTAATTCTACATCTGACGGTACCTACATAAATGTAGGAAGGTAACAATGTAATTTTTGAAAAGGTTCGTGAAATTCAAGAGGCTATTAATTGATGATGTTTATGAGTTAACATTAGGAAATCGCCCTTTTGTAAGCGGCATTTCGTAGTCGGCCAAGAAACTCATTTATAGTTAGTTAACTTTCCAACAGCTGAAGAAACAGGTGAAAGTCCTATGCAAAACAGGGTCACTATGCTAAGGCATCACGCGAGACACAACAGCTGTTACGTAAAACAGCGTATAACGGCTCTAAAGCTATAAATTGACGCAATATAAGGTCAGGGTCCCCATATAAACGTTCAGTGTTCGACGTTGGATGCACTACTCCGCGAAGTGGTCATTCGTTTCAAATAAATTACCATGTAATGGCGTGTTAATTTGCATACTCTACTCACTGATACAACTACCTTATAGCAACCAACAAACTATCTTATTTCTATTACGTTAAGAACCATTTTTCTTAACAGGGCTGATTTCATTCAAAAGCTTTAGCGACGGTGCTGCCACAGCGGTAAAGCTCTGAACTGCGAGCTTTCGTAAAAGTTCATGCGCCATCCCAGAGATGGCGCCACTTTTGCAGGGTGGAATGGTTCCAGTTTCAGCCGAGCTTTTGGTAGCTACGAGGGTTGAAATTGTTCGCCTTTGAAACTAGAGGGTGGTTTTGTCGCTGTTGTGTGATACAGGGTTGAACGAATAGATGGCGCTACGCAAGGTGGTGGAAACTACGAACTTTTTGGGGCTTTTGCAATACCTACTTTAGAATTCCGCTAGATGGTTTATGTGTTACAATTACTGTTAGATACAGATGTGTTTTAAAAATTGTATTTAAATTAGGTAATCATTAAATTTAGAGGATCAGAATCTAAATAGTATATATAGCTTTTGCAAACTTTGAATAACATTTTAATTATATTAGTTACTTAGCACCAATGCTACCTTCTATTATAGGCCTATTATTTATAATCTCTTATATTATCTTTTAGACTCCAGTAATCCTATGACTGAATTGTTTTGTTTACACTAAACAATTGTCACACCTTTGAATGAACAAAGCACTGCAAACTGAAGTTACCAAAAAAACAAAGTTTCTTCTTATTGTAATTCCTAACAATGAAAGTGAAAGCTCAAATCTCTATGCAAATTATAATTCGCACAAACATACCTGCTTCTGTGCATTGTCGTTTAAGTTGCATCAGTAAATTGACAATAAAAGTCGTAAATCTTTCGTTTAATCCAGTATTCAACGTTGTTTTGGCGACTTTTGTGAGAATCTTCAATTGTTTTGACTTACCTGTTGTTGCTGTCGCTTTTAGCTTTTATTTTAAAACTTTTGTGCAATCATTGTACTTGTGCTAAGTTACAAATTTAGTAGGTTCGTGTTCCTTTGGCTGGTTTTGTAATAATTGCACAAAAGTTGTTTTGACAATTGCCCTAGATATAATGAATACGTAGGTACTATGTATCGGACTTTATCAAATGTGTATGCGGTAACTAGTCTTTACGCTTTGAAACATCAGAGACCTGTTCATCCTTGGATATTTTTATCATAATTTTGTTAACTAATTTACAAATTTTGAGAGTACGTACTTAATAATTAAATCTAAAATTTGTCTAAAATTTAACACCCTCCCGAAACTAAACTGCATCCGAGAAATTTAGACGTCTCATGCACTAAGCAAACACGTATGATTTATACCCAAACACGGGGTCCAATGACGTTTCCACGCCATAAATCCCAGCCCTCAAGGCAAGCGGACATATCGGGTGCTTTATGAAGAGCACAGACTCGACGACAGTACGGATACGACCAGCGTACCTAGCCGGGTATAAATTGGTACACGCGCCGGTCACAGGCCGGTACACCCGGGTACGCCAGGGTATAAATCTGGCACATCCGGCCGGCTACCGCGCCGGTAGTGGCGACGATTATTCACCCAATATCGAGTTTTGGCTTCACTAGCTAGCTTTCTAATCTTCGCTTTCGTCGAACTGGATTTATGTTGGACGCTATAAACGTTTTCTGTATTTTTTAAGGGTCACCCGACGGAGATTCCGTTTTTGGTTGTGGTTAAACCCTCCGAAATACGGATGACATTTTCACGTGACAGTCTCCTTAATTCAGCATGTTCATCCATTTATTTCCATTAAGAAACAAGAAAAAGTAAGTTAAATTTTGTGTACAGTTATTCTCTTTCAGTGATAAAATGTTGCCTAGTAACAGACATAACGAAGTAATGCCAAACAACTTTCGTAACAGACAAATCCTACGAAATTATGACGTAACTACTAAAAGCTTTCGCATCGACTACTAGAATGGGTACCCTAAATCAACGTCCATACTCATTAGGGTGCGTTCGGGAATCCTCGGAGTAAACACTGCCCTTCGACTGTCGTTCGTCTAGACGTGACCTAACTCACCTAGCTTTGCCTTTTTTCCACCGGCCAAATCCCCGAATCACACAAGGCTAATACGCGAGCGTTTGCAATAAATCAACTCGCCATTTTTGTTTTCAACGCACCGATAACTCTTTTGTCATAGGGTGATGTAGTAGTAGGTAGGGGTCCGATAGAGTTATTTATATTGTCGTATTTTCCTTGGTAGAAGAAAATTTTCTTTCTGTTTGCTTCATGGGTCAGTGATCAGATTCGTTTGGCGGTGCCTGCTCCTGATGTTGGCAGTGAACAAGAATAAGGAGGGATCTGAAACAATTTTCAATGAAAAAATAAATATACACACACATATATTTTCAGAACTATCACGGTTCAACAAAGTTGAAATTACTTGACAACTCATAATCTTCTTTAAAACTTGTAATGTGCAATTATCGATGTTAAAAAGTACAACTAATCTATCAAACTAGGTATTTATTTGAAATTACATACTATATTATTAAGTATAAATTATATTTGCACAGGCGATGCAATACATTATTATATCCAAGATTGATTAGTTGGTTGAGTATATCTTGTGGATTGATTGATTACATACTATTTACAATTGACTGGTTAGTATATATTAAATATGGAACATGTTTTTTAAGCTGTCTTAGAGGACTCCTCTAGAAGTTGAACTTGCTGATAATTCCAGCTGCTCCGCTTATTCTATGCTTGATAGCATAGTTCCCCACTCTGAAAATTAAATAGATATAGCAATAACATATTAATATATTTCTTTTAAATAATTCTATATTTTAAAAGGATATATTTAAAAGAATTCAAGATTTCATTTATATAAAATTACTGTTAACAAAATTTGAGTATCTTCCTTATTCGTCTGGGGCGTTTGCACCCCATGGCTCCTAGTTTGCAGGCTTGCTCCCTATATGGGAAATAATTGTTTATTCTCTATAGCCACGCGTAAAGTACACTGTATAGGTACTAAAGCGAATGACCATGTATTATAGTGGCTAAATCGTGATAACCTTGAATTTAAAATTGCCCTTTTTATTATGATTGCACTAGCTTTTGTTTACGACTTCAACTGCGTAGAGTTTGTAATTCTATCTAATCTGCTTTTTCATCAAAATCCTTATTTATTTTTTCTTCTCTTTTATAAAGTTATCAATTTCGCATACGAACTTCCATCCCCCTTTCCGCCCTTTTAAGGGATGATTTCTGGGACTAAACCTATCGCAATACCAAATTGTATCTAAATTGATTCAGCAGTTAAAGCGTGATAACCAACAGACATACTTAAGCATTTATAATATTAAGTATGGATACAGAACTTGTTTAAAATAAATATCAATGTGAATACAAATATAGTAGATAATGTAATTCGATATACGTACCAATTTCAGTAGTTCTTGCATATTCAATAGGTACATAAAATTCTTCAGTCACCAATACCCCACATACCAAATTTAAAACAATCTCCCTCTCAACAAATAAAATCCGTTTACATACCAAACGCAATCAACGACAATCCTAAACATTTTTTGCACCCATAGCTACAGTAGCGACATAAATAACAGGGACATAGCGGGAAGCATAGACTATACAATGGCAAATGTCGGTGCTCACTCGCGACCATTGTAGCGTGGCGCGGAGGCGTTACGAATCAATGGAGGGAATTATCGGCACTGCGACGGGTATGGAGATGACGTACCTGAAAAAATGTCGCTGCAATCATCTTGTTAACACGTCAAATTGATCTCGCGTATTTTTAGACTGTCATTTCTTGGTCGGCTACGAAACTTCTGTAACAGTTTTGCACCAACTTTATTCCCGGAAATATTGTTCTGGTTGACAGTGCTGCTAGATTTTAGCATGTGACAATGAGGATGGTTTATTTATCTTGTTGGTTCAATTGATAATTATGAACTACCTATATTTGCTGAGTGACTATTTCAACTCCTACTAATTTTAGAAGTTTGGTATGTAGTAAGAATAGGAAATTATATCATTACAAACAATGATATATAAACTGCTTTTGATGGTTATCTGACGTTTATTGTCAAATTAACAGTCTAACAAACATATTCATGCTTCAACAATGTTCAATGCGACATCTCCATAGTCAATCTTGTGCTAGATTAGTTCGTCCCACACAGCGTATCGGTTGAAGAGGTAAATGAAATGCTATCCGGAGGGGAAAAGTTAAATTACTGAATTTGAGGGTCAAAGGAATAAGTCTTCTGAAGACAGACACGCCTATTGAGTTGTCTATTGATTTAAAATGTGTTGTTTTGTTTATTGCAGTGTTGTCGGGCGCATGATGCAGTATATATCACTGAGCTAGTCACTGCTAATGCAACTGTCGAGTTTAGGGTCGTAATGATTGATTCCCAGGTTAAGTAAAGTACGTATACAAGATATTTGGTTGAAATATTCTCAGTAAAGGTTTGGAGATTTGGTCTGTGCCGTATGACAGTAACATCGCTCTCTATTTCATACCAGAATAATGTGAGTGTGTCATTAGAAGCAAAGGTATACTTTGCTTCCCCTTCATAAAATACACGCTTGATAGTATGTTATAAAACTAGCTAAGAAATGTCAGAGACGATGGCAGAACAGACAACTATTTTCAATTTCGACAAATCGTCATTCAATCCATGAATATCGGTGATCAAAATTATTTTAAATATCTTTCAAAATTAAAAAGCATCCGAAAGTTAAATTATTCTTATCGGTTTAAATTGTTAACCAGTAAAATGAAGATGAAGTATAGTTCATCTTCATTTTATATAGTTAATAAGTATCTTTCACGCATCAAATTGTAAGAAATATTTCTATCAATAATATTATTATTTATACAATTGCAATCTGAAATGCAATTTCTTTATTTGTATTCATAGTAAACGTTAGTGTAAGGAATAAAAACTATAATTTTGCAAAGGAAACATACCCTTGTTCTCATAGTATTAAAACACATTTTCATAATCACTTTAATTTTTGGGTTTTTCCGCACATAAGTGGTCAATTCTAAATTTATGGGAATCGAGCTTACTAATCCATTGGGAATTCCCTGCTCTACTTCTAAATTGTACTCTATTGTAGGGAGGAGTCAAAATATATTCCCTGTCTCATTATACTAAATAGAACATAAAGCAACTGTTTTGTTTTTTAAATAAAGTAATCTAGTAATTGAAAGCAATAAAATTCATGATATGAACGTTCAAAATGAGACATTTGACAAATATACCGCATTTACCCAAAACCTCCAAATTGGGGTAGGGTCGTAGTAATGACCCTGTTTACTGTTATCTATGGCGATCACCACCACAGACCCTAAATTGCCGCCAAATTTAAAATTCGAACATCATAATCTAACTTCTTGAGGATGAATTTAAAAAAGTTTGGAAGTTTTTTCATTGCGTGTGTCTGTTTGATTGTATGGTTTATTCATTAGTGATTATAGTTCAAAATTGTTTGTGTGTTTTCTCTGGGAATCGGAACATCTGCCGTTGTTTGGAAGCGGCTCGCGCGCATTTGAAATTTTGAAAAAGGCTCGACGCCAGAGTAACAGATGCGACATGGATTCCAAAAAGCAGATGTTTATTAAATACCCTCATAGATTAAAGTGGGGAGTGCTTTTGTTTTTTCATTTCTTACATTGGACAATATTGTGCCTTAACTGGTTTGACTCTTTGTGTTGATATGCGGGTAAGATAACAAGATAATTGGTTGCGTCGTCTTTCGTACTGATGTACGATATGAAAATTGCTAATAATTGTGCTTATTACTTTACATTGCTCGTTGAATTATTGATACGTTTTTTGTCTATCAATTATTACAAATAAGGCGTTCAATACCTTGACCGTGTTATTGTGAGCAAAAAGTTGTTGTAACGGGATACAGAAGGTATTTGTAGTATTGTCGTAAAAAGTAGATTGACGGGATAAAAACCAAACTTCTGTCGAACCAAGTGAAATTTTCTGTTCGTTTGAATTGTATATTGTCGATAAATTTCATTTCAGTTGTAGATTATATTTTCTTGTTGATATTGTAATGTATGTTGTCTGGTGACTGGTAAAGCGAACTTTAGAGCCTAAATAATAAAGTTAAATTTTTAATTACGTAAATACAAGCTCACAGTAATAAACTATAGTCTCTTTATTTATTTAGAAAGAAGAAATCTTTCATATCCGAAAATTAATAGTGTATTTAACGGAATATTTTTGGAAATATCTACCTAAGTATGTACCTACAGGCTACTTTAAAATATTTCCATATTACTATATTCTATTATTATTTTTATTTTTTCAACATACACCTACTAATACTTCGTTTAGATCACGACGATAAAGTCCAATCAAAATCTGTCGGTTAGATTAACACAAAAACACAACGGTCTCTTTAGAACGTTATTCCCGTAACGAAGGTGAAATTTCACGGCCAATTTTTATATGATTCGTAGGAGTTGGCACTGGTTTAATCTAAACTGCGGTTTAACTGCCGTATGACATGCAAGCGTTGCGTGGAAGGGAATTAGATAAAAGTTTCAAAACAATTTCATAGAAACATTTACGGAATGGGGAAACCACGTAAATGGGTTGAATTAAAAGATTTTGTGTAAATTACAATGTTTTGATACGGAAATTGTAGTCTGCACGAATTGTGTGTGGCGTACTTTATCGTGTGCATACACTCACGCCTATTCCTGATGAGGTTAGGTAGAAAAACAATGCCATGAACCGAAGCGGCGTGGAAGTGTGATAAGTTTTGATTGTGCACAGTTTCAAGATACTAGTTCTTAGTCAACTTATTTTAATTTCATAAGCGTAGCAGAATATTGAGCCAACACAATGTGAAAATCTTGCTTTTTTATTTCTGTTTATTGTCGACACGTTAAGAAGTCTATTTATATGCTTCCTGTTAACCACCTAAAAAGGTAATATTAGGGATGGCAACGCGCAAGCGACACCTCTGGTGTTGCAAACGTCTGTAGGCTATTAAAACGGCTTACCATCACGCGGGCCAAGTTATTTGCCACCATTATTGTATAAAAAAAGGTAGAGATTCATAATAAATAGATATTATTTTTAACGTAGTACTTGAAGTTTGTTTGAAGCTCTGTCGGCCAGCTCATTCAAATAGGTACCTAGCTACCTAACACAATACCCCGAACAGCCCCTGCGCATTTCGTCCGGCGTGACGTCACCTAACATGGCACGGTACACTCCAGTCCACACAAAAGAGGCCACGGGCGATTCCGGCCTCGCCCCACTACCTCGGATATAATATTTATGAGGGGTATATTTTCACTCTATAATTACGTATCGATTCGTCTGTCTGAGTGACGCCCAAATATTATTCATACGACCTCTTCAATTACTGTTACGTAGGTGGACGCTAGGCGGTTATTTTGTTTAGACATTTTTGAATTTATTTTGATTAGTACGCGTCAGTAGTGATGGGTTACACATTAATATTAAGTAATTGTAGCGTACAAAAGAACCAGGTATTTAGTTGCCTATAAATAAATAATTATATAAAAACTAACTGCTGTGCTCGCAACTTCGTCTGCGTTTAGCCTAAAATTAAAACAACTTAACTATCCTATCTCTCAAGTTTCATTAAAATCGGTTCATTCTTTTTGTAGTTCGTCGCGGACAAACAACGTACCACGTTATACATACACAACATAAATATATAAATACCTACACCTCTACAAAACTACATGAACGCACATAAAATGCTAATTTGTTATTTAATTAACCCTTGAAAACTAACCACGTTCTAGTCTAAATCTATTCCAAGAGCTTCCGCTGTAGTCATAAGTTTTTATACAACCTGATTTATATACGGCACGATTAAATCGGTACGGGTCATTTTGTTGACACAAAACACGAGTGATACATGGAGATAGGCTTTTTATATTATAAGCAAAAACCTTAAAAAAGTAATCTAAATAAGTGCCCACTATTAATTACAGCTGTTATTAATTAAACTGGCTGACAAGAATTTGCGTGTTGCATGCCGTCGGCCATACGGAATTAAAAAAATTAAGTTCCATATTCAAATATGATAGATGTAGGTATATGTATACAATGTGTGACCAATAAAAGATCGATTCACAAAGATAATAAGCAAAAGTGAAAGCGTACACGTGATTGTGGAGTCCCGTTGGCACCGTACCTGTTGCAGTCTTATTTACGACCCAAAACAAACGCTTTATCTCGCCCCGTCCATATAATGCGACCATAAAACGCTCCACACCGATCCATTTACGACTTCTTGCATAACACCCTTTTGTTTATAAACAAAAAGATTTCAAGGTCCGCGCTACCTTGCGATTTTAAAGTCGCAATTGGATTTAGTGACCATTTTTCGGTCGTCCGGTGAACTTGCTCGTCATGAGAGACTCGCGAAACAACTGTGGTATTTGTGAATAAAATGATAAAGTCGCAGATTAAAATTCAGTCGACATACGCGCCATTACCAGCTGATCGATATATTGCGGTATTTAAATTGTTGTAGCAAAGTGGTCATAAACGCGGGATGGGTTGTAAATAAATAATAAATTATGTAACGTATCGCTCTGGGCCGATAACCTGCGATTCCTTTCCACATTTATCTTCGCATTTACGGCCTTATTATGTTTACGATCCGCCAAGTGATAAATAAAGATGAATTAATTATGTATTGTATGAGTTATAATTATGAGTAGTGATGACGGATTAATTGTGAAACAAAGTTTCTGTGACGGACATTAATTAATACAAAGGTAACAATTAAAATTCTTCTTAATTAAAACATTTTAATCTGATAATCTTATTATTTCACGGAAGACAAATTACTTATGGCGAACATTCTTAATTTAATCCTAATGTCAATTTTATCTGAATCCATCATCAATTCATCTCATCTCATTTTTATTAATAAACTATTTCCGTACAGTTTTCGGTAGAAACACACAGCATCCAATCGCGTACGAAGCGCGAAGTATAACAAAAAAAAATAGACAAAAAATTATTCTAATGTATGTGGGGAATGGCGGCCGAAACGCACCGGGAGGGGAGAGCGGGGCGGAGCGGGCACAAAAAACTAATAATAACAGTGTGTCACCCCATCACTGTGGAGTGTGTTCCATTCCCGCGTCACCCGACGTCACTCGTGTGAACTTTGTATGCCATTTTGGATCGAGACGCTTTTGGGAGCATGTTTAATAATATCGCAATAGTATTTGCAGATATGTATTTAGATCGTGTTTGTTAGTTATTTGTGAACAGTCTAGCTATTTTATTTATTATTTTGCTTAAATTGTCTTTAATTGGATAAGTCGTAATTCGTAACATAACCGATTACTTTTCAAAGATTAATCCATATGAAGATATCATTCGTACCGTTTTCACTAGAAGTTTTTTTTTCCCATTTGTAGGTATGTTACAATTTTTATTGTTGACGATAATTAAAATATTTGAACACCATATCAACTTTATTCATTACTTAAATAACTAATATATGTTAAGCGGTATCGGTAAAAAATTTAAAGACAAAGGCGTATAATTCAGACAGTGTGCCTGACTTGTATGTGTAATCATTTAATCAATATAAAACGACCTATTTGTTACGGACCTCCAAAGCCGAGCTTAGAAAATCAGAGACCACCGTCAATGCCAAACACTAGTTCACATTTTAATATAACTTACACATACGTGTGTACATTTTTCTGAACGGATTTAAATCTCCGTTCACCTATCATTACGAGAGCGCAGTTAATCCAGCGTGTAATCTAACGTAATTATAACATGGCGAGGCTAGTGTAAGTCACGAAGCCTCCTATCTAGCCATGAGGCGAGACTTTTAAAACTTTGCTCCCATGTATATGCTCAGATATGTATATAGATACCGTGGCCGGAATCTGATTATCATCGCGAACCGAGTTAAGTTGCGGACACATGGGGTGAAGTTGGGAAAAAGTGTTTGAGATGGGCAGAATGTTCTTGGAGATGTTTGTTGTCTTTTTATTACGGAAAAATAAACAATTGTTTATCAATAAATACTGCAAGCGTGCTCAATATTAAATTGATTGACAGCATTGTATATAATTTTGTCAATGTTTGCTTTAAATAGTCGTAATTAACCATAATCCCATGTTATCAAGTCCCACTGTCCCACTTGGAAAGGGTTACATAGTACATTATTCCGTTACTTATTAAAATTAAGAAACAAAGTTCAAACTTTTTATGCTATAAAAATCAGAGTCACAAGTTTTAGAAAAGACAAATTAAATGCCAAAAGTAGAATCTGACAATAATCATGAATAATATTTAAAAAAAAACATAAACAAAACCAACAATAAACGTGACAAAATCTATGACCCTAAAAGTAAAAGTATTACACACAGAAAATCTGTACCATTTAATTTCTGTACCTTGTAAGTTGTAGCGAGGATGTGCCCCTTACCTAACATTAAGACCGTGAGTTAAAACGGCTGATAATCCGGGATGTAAACACGCGAAACACGATCGCCTCCCGAAGCCCGCCACCGTCGCCCTTGCCGACTACGTCATATAAGACAAATATTGTATTTATCTACATAGAAGTTAGGTGCAATGATACCTAAAATGTTAAGCTTACGAACTATCATGATATAGGTGTCAAATTGGCTTGGCAATTACTGATAATCAATCAATAAGAGGAGCTTTCATTTGAGGCGGAAGAAAAAAAGTGACAACTTCGCCTGACTTAGGAATTGAATCCAGGGCCTGACGTTGCCGTAACTAGGTTAAAGATTTCTAAAACAATGAGGCAGATATATAACATAAATGATCAAGTTACTCAAGTCACCTACTGTACTTTAAATATAGACGAAAATTATCGCATAATCACTTAATTTTTAATTTTTTCGTTTGTATTTTCTAAGACGCACAGACACATTGCTTGTATAAATGTATTATACATATCATGAAAACTATAAATCTACTTAGATCAGGCAAAGTATTAAAAACATCGCAAATTAAGATGCAAAAACGTTATTGGACCCATTTATTGGCATTTCATCAACGTCAGAACACGATGGCGGACGGAATGTTGGCCTCAAGAGTTATGGTCAATTTTCCGATGTTGTGGTGTATTTAAGTGCTTTATCATTTATATTCCAATGTTATTTTAATAATGGTAATCGGAGTTTTATTCCATAAATAAGGCCCTGTTAATTGTTTTAAGTTTTGCTGTAGCCGTAGTATGGCGCTGCGTCGTTACTGCGTATGCACCGCGTAGTCCCTGCGTAGCCCCGCGTAGACGTCGCGTAGGCGCTTTCTTGACAGATCTATGTCATAGGCGTAATGGTGAACAGATTCTAATACTTGTACATCAATAGTGCAAACGATAATGATACAATAACTTATCGAATATTCTTGAAAGTATTATACGTTCCTAAAACAAAACAAATACTGCTACAAACTTCATGATAAATAGTTTTACTAGTCGCATTCACAATTCGAATTCAATTCGATTTTCGAATTCAGTTCCGTTTGTAAAAAACGAACCATTTAAAAATGCGTTATAGTTGACAAAAGAAACAATGCAAAACGCTAAATTAAATTCAAATATCGAAAGAGGAAGTCGCCGCGCCGCCCCCGCGTCTCTACGAGATTTATTATATTTGTCCTGCGCTTATTTCATTATTGCCAGTCGCGCGATTCCGAACAAGCCCGTTGAAATTTTAGGAATAGTTTACAATGTCAATGATCTCTGATAGTCACGAACGCGGGAATTTTGTGTATTGTTCCAACCATAATCATAATTAGTTTGTTTTGTTTAGAAAGCGTTTCACTAGCGCTAAAAGCTATGCTTTAATAAAGAAAGTTTTATTTTGTTTCAGGTAATTGGAGTTTCGCGAAACCTAGAAATTCTAACAGCAGTACAATAGGTGGTTATATTATTTTCAGTAAGGTATTTTTATGTTCAATCTGCTTTAAATCAAGCCTATCCATTAAATTATAAAAGTGCAAAGGGGAGTTAATGGATTGAACATTTCAAAACAAGAATAACTTGAGAGGGTTAAAACGCTACCAATGTAAATAAAACAAAATCGTTTTCTAACTGAACTGTAAAACGCGCAAAAACTTTTTGATAGGCTCCCACTGAGTTTACAGTATACTTAAAAATTTACCAACAATAATTTCCATTTTCATAAATATTTTTTGATTACATTTTGAGGCCTATGTTTTATTTATGATATAAAATTAGCGTGTAAAATCGACAGACAGTTGCGGAAATTTAAATTCAAATGACGATTAAATGTTCGTAAAATTTCGCCTATACAATCACTTATGAATAGAAAGCGTTCAATGGATATCTGTCTCGTTCACACTTGGGAATAACCTTATCAATCTAACACGAATCGAACAATAGCGTCGCATGTTTGATTTATACAGTCGCTTAGTAGGAACATTACGGATAATTATAGTGCGACTAAATGATTTTAACGCTTGAAAACATTGAATTATTTTAATCATCATTATTTCTAATGCTTAAAACTATAAATTAAATAGCTAATTCCCTATTTTATAGGTAAGTTATTTGGAAATTGTGCCATACTAACTAAACTAGAATATAAAATGAGTTTTGAGTATAATATAATCTGAATATCCGTTTCCTTTTTATAAATCATCAAATTCAATTTTCCAAGACCACATTTGTGTATCAATTGATTTTTTCTTATAATTTAGTTCAATGCACTAATGCCAAGCTTGCAGCCGACCTTTAAAAAGGCAATTTCAAATTGCGAACTGTCAATTGGAGCATTCACAACAAATCCCAAGAGGTCTCGTTCGAAGTACACCTCCACAAAAGCCGAACAGAAGTAGGAGCTCAGCTCACGAGGTTTTCAAGGGTGGTGGCTGCTTTCGGCGGGAAAGCAGCGGCTTGAAGCGCGGGCTAGGGGTGGGGGAGGGTGGCAGGGGGGGCGTGATGGCTCGTATTGATTTAGTGCCGTCGTCGACGGAGCTATGTACTGCTAGGTAGGTAAGTATCGCTCGATGTCGCTTGATGCGCTTTCTTTGAGCTATGAATGGATGAGCGTGAACATAAATGATGGCTTCAAGTTGGAGTATTAAGTGTTGTGCGGTGAATAATATTGAGATACTTTTATCGTCTACTTTTATAAAACACCGTATAGTTTGTTCAATCTTTACAGTTGCTTGCAAATTCAACAGACATCTAAAGACATTGAAGATTTTTGTACATTTTATAAAAAGTTTTGTTAGATAAGGTAAATATTTAAAACCTTTTCTAAATATTTTTTCTAAGCGTAGTTTTATAATAGGATAATATTTTTCTAGACATAAGAACATTCAGACAGGACTATCCAAGTTTTAATTCTGTCACATTTAGAGCAACTCAGTCTCATAATCTAATATAAGAAAAATCCTAAATTTAAGAAATATTAAAATGTATAAACCAATCTAAGCAAACCCGCAACATAAACTCCGTGTAACACAATCTAGCAATTTTCCGGTGCAGTCAATGCAAAAGCGCTTTTCGCTGCTGCAGCGCTGTGTACCCCTGAGACCTCGAGCGTCGAAGATTTAAATGGATATTTAACTTTAGTCTCAAGGAACCTAAAGTCTTCGTCCTCCCAGTCTGAACGTTTTTTTCTCAAAGAAAAACTTGTGAAGCTTGCAGCAAATGGTTTTAAATAGTCCAGATACAGCGTTGTAAAACTTTTTATAATGGTCTGTTTATTTAAGTTCGTACGTTTTGTCTTTCACTTGAAAACAAAGAGAATTGTTTATTATTATACTCGCGTTAGTAGGACTGGATGGAAAGACTAAATGACCTTTCTACGACATTTAGTGCCCTTTCAAGTGGAAAAGATGACCTTGTAAACTAAATGACAATGTGAGTGTAATTGTATTTGTAATTAACTTAATTAACTAAGTACTTAAAGGTAATGCGAGTGTGTTTGTGAGCAGGGAATTTCAAGTCTTGTTTTGTTATTATCTAATTCATAAAAACCAAAATTTGAGCGTTAGGTAAATTTACCAAAATTTGAGCGTTAGATAAATTTATCAACTTTTTAATACATAGAGCCGTATAAACTATTACAAAATTCAGGATGCTTCTAAGTACAAATCTATACTTACTAATATAATATTATGAATGCGATAGTATGTCTGTGTGTCTGTAACTATTCAAACTTGAACCGCTGAGCTAATTTAGATAAATTTAGATATGGAGAAAAGAATCGTCCGGTAAGAGAGCAAGAAGAAGGGGGGCCCTAGAAGTTTCTACTCAAATGAAATTAATACAATAAAGATTACACAATCTTTTACAAACTTTTACATAAAAAATAATATATTGCTTCGTTTAATCACAAACTTAATCTTTAATCAAAAATCAAAGATAAGCTTATAAGTAAATTAGCGTTATTTAAGCTAGGTTTGGTTGTTGCTATTTTGTTATGTTTATACTGGCTATATATAGTAATCCATTATATTAACAGTACTAACAACTAGTTGTTTAGTTTTAAGATTAAGTATGTTCACAAACTAACAAGTAGGTAGCAACCAATTCTGATGATATTCTAAGTTTAACTCGAAAGTTCTATAATTATTTCTGCCAACTGTCCGAGTCGAATTGAATTCGTCTCAATGTATCCTATTCGTCGTTTATACGAGTTATCTATAAAACTACTAATCGAATTAGAATAAAATATTTTTTGACGACTTGCGTAGAGTAGCGTTATTGAAAGCTCCCCTCTGTAGTAAGGATTCGAATCCCAGTATGGGAAAATGGTTGTGTGATGAGTATGTACTTTTGGACATGAATTATGCATGTTTCTATTTATAATTTGTAAGTAATTACAATAAAAAAATATTAGAAATAAATTAAAATAAATATTTCCGGGCATTATTACACAGTGCCATCTAGTTCCGTGGTAAGCAACGAGGCTTGTGTTACAGATACTAGATGGTTGATATACTATATAATTATATTTTTTTTTGTAAAGACACATGTTATACATAGATAAAAATCCATGACTCGGATACAAAATATGTTGATGCTCATCACACAAACATATTTTGTCCCTACCGGGATTCTAACCCGGGGCCCATAGCACTGCAAGTAGCGTTAACTACCGCTGAGCTAGACGGGTCGTCATATATTCATATAGTGTATTAATCTAGTATCTGTAATATAGGCCTCGTTGTTTAGTTCGTATGACGCTGTGTCATAATGTTCGAATATATTATTATTATTAAGCTATGTATATCAATGCAACCTTCAAAGTCTATAAGCCTGGCAGCTAAAACCAAAGTACAGCTAGTAAGTGATAAATATATTACTAAACCAAATTATTTTCACTGGACGTCATAAATATTAAACTCAAATAATGTTTCGGCTTCTTATCCCAATTCCTGTGTGGTTTAGCAATACGGTTATCAAAACTCGATCACATAACTTGATTCTTTATAGCGCTAACATAAAAACCACTTTGAGTTTACACAGAGTAGGATACGTTTAGAGATGACGGATCGTGTTTTACTCCAAAGATAGTAATAGATATCGAATTATTAAAATCACTATACAAGTTGAGTTAGACTCGATAATAATAAATTTTATTTCGTATGTTTATATGTATAAACGAATAACAAGATAAGTTCTATAAGATACATAATATGATATTGACATATCGATATCATTTATATTTTCTATGGTTAATATAAGAACCTACTTCTCAAATATCATGTGTGCCGCAATAAAGATTTGATTTGATTCATTCTCGACTCGTCATGTAACAGTCAATAGAAGTCAAAGCGCCCAAACTCGCTCGTGGTCTCTGTACGCCAACCTAATCTATGTCGACATAAAGAATTTTATGGTTGTTGCGGCGATGCCCGCGTCTACACTTTACACCCGGTTTTAGGTACGCTTCCTACTTATTTTAATTACCATTTTAATTGCTACACAACCGCCGATAACGATCGTTTCGTTACAAACACTATTGTTCGAATTCGTTCGCACAAAAAAATCGTTCCCAAAAATACGTTAAATATATTATGTAAAAAGATTGAAAAAAATAAAATAAAGCGAGTAGGTAGTAAAAAAGTTTTGACGCCTAAACGTGATGGTATTCAGAACTCAGAACTTTATATACGCTTACTTTAGACAGTTGGTATTTGCAATTCACAGACAGAAAGTCGCTCGGCAGGTAGGACTTTAGAGTTATCTTTTATTTATAACTACGCAAAGAATCCCTCTCCGATGTGCAACTATGGGATGTCGAAGACACCTTAAAAATCTTTCGAGAAACACTTCAATTGAACGCCGAAATGTGATTAAACGATATAATATCTTATAAGAACATATTTTTATAAAACTACGGGCATATAGACAGATAGTAAAATAATTAACCATTACAATATTGAGATCTAAAATTTATGTGAAACAAAATACGTTTTATGTATATTTAACTAATATAACCTGAAAAAAATTTGTAAATGGAATGGAACATAAATATAACGATTTTCTCCTATCAATTGGATAACACGGAATAACACCTCTGGCGAAGGATTATGCAGTAATGCGATTTTCAAATCTTTCGTTGAAGCCATCCTCTGTAAAACAGAATGAACATCTTGTTTTAATTTAATATAAATACAGTTACACATAAATAGTAGGGGGTCTTGAAGTCCGGAAACCAGCGGGTGTTCGCTCTCATAATTATATTCACGTCTGATATTTTTGAACTTTCACGTGAGCGCTTTATTTCGGCAGTTTTTTTTTTCTAAACTCCGTGATTTACGTCAGTTGGAGTCGGTTTCTGTGGATGTCGAGTGTCGAAAGCTTTATGTGAGACCGAAATTTATTTTGTTTTAAACGATCCCTAAGCATTGTCTTTATATAATTTAGGCTAGGATGAAAAATTATGTGTTAATTTCATTATATTTTCTTTGGACAGTAGGGTAGGTATGATTGAAAGAAAAAATCTAATTTATGCTAGCCCACATTGTAATAAATAATGGAGTTGTCTAAAAAAACAACATTCGCAACATGTTACGAAACCATTATACATTAATTCAAATATAAGATTATATTAACAAAAAGATAAATTACTCTAAAGACAGTACATTATCTCCAGCTTCTGAATCTCCATAAAAATCAAGCCTAACTGAACAAAAAAAATCACAAGTAAATTATAATCAAAACACTTAAAGCGGCTATACAAAGTAAAAACAATTAGTTACCACAAAGTGTTACAATAAAAGCGTACCCACTCCTCTTTCCTGTTAGTTTTCGCTCCCTTGCACTTTTCCGGACCAAAAGGAACAAAAGATTTACGTTGGCCACGTCTGGGCCTTTCTCTAAGACTTTTGTTTGTGGGTACCTACTATCTGCTTCAAGTACTTTAATGCGCAAGGTGCGACGGTTAAGACGGTGTTTTACTTTAAATCGTGTCCGTGGTGTTGGTATTTTGTTTTACTTACTCGTAAACAGAGCCCTGTTGTATGTAGATAATTATCATTTTCATCATAGAAGACATCCGCTGTTTAATAAAGGATTTCTCCCATGTCACAATGATGACATGTAACATGCCATAAGCATCCAATACCTTCTGGCGATCTTCTTAAGACATGTCGTCTATCCATCTCGTTGAAGGCCATCTCATAAGCGGAATTGTGACCGCAGTTTAGTCAGTATCGTCAGAAAAGACGATGTTACCCGTCTTCTGGCTATGGAGTCTTTAAGCGGCTTCTATTCCTAACACTTGGATACTACACGTTCTAAGTAGCAGAAAACCCAAAATTGCAGTTTAAAATCCTAAATCTAATGATTTCTAATGACATCGATGTGAAATTTAAAGAATTTAATTATGTGTGTTATAGAAAAACTTATCGATCGTATACGACTTATTGAGTTTATGTAGAGATCATTCAATACACTAGAGACTGAACAAAAGGAAGGTTACGTAGCGAAACCCTACTGAAGAATATTCAAAGCCAGAATTCAAATTCCGAAAGTAATTCATCTTTTCAAATTTTATCCGAACTGAAAACAGAGTTAATTATGATTTATAAGATCTATTTCCATTTCTACAAAGCTGAATCACACCCAACAATGAGTTAATAATCTAATTAAATTTTCCTTCGACTTCTCTGTCTTGGGCTATGTTTCGAATTCGAATAAATCACCAACTTGAACTCGTAAGACGGAAATAGCACTCCGTCCGTCCATAAATCCCAGTCTATTTAAGCAATCTCCAACGAAAAATCTGAAATAAGCCGCATAACATGTCACCTAGCACATAACTTTTCAATTCTAAAAAAGAATAAAACAAAAGAAACTTTTTTATAAATTTATCGCGGTTGTTCAAATTAAAATGTTTTAAAAAAATAACAGAAAGGGAAGATTAGGTTAGTTAGTTCAGCAGAATATAAATACACATGCTCTCTCTAGTTTATAGGAGCAACATAATATTATTAACATTATTAATGTACCTATTACAATAAAATAAACGTCAAAAGTATTAAACTGTCAAAAATTACGTCCACAATTTTATCATAATTTGCATATCGAATAGACAATACAAATTAGAGTTGTCACTAACATAATGATATTACGTTATAAAATCGACATTTTATAGCAACAATAATTAAATTTTCGCGATTATCGTGAACACAATCAATGCGAACGTTGGCGCGCGATACGCATCAGGTTAAAATAATTAATGCAAATTTATGAAACGCGCGGGATTCGGAACGCACCGGCGCCATCGACTAGACTTGTTGCTATGTTCTAGTTATTTTAAGAAGCTGGTTTCGAGTTTTGGCAATAGGGCAGAGAAGACTGTTATCGATCCTACGTTTATTTGTAACTCGCTTAGAACTTTTGGCTTCGTATTTTTAGTATAGAGCTGTGCTCAAAGATTTATTAAGGATATTGTTTTAAATGTACTCTTAGGTTAAAACCTAAAAGTACATTTAAAACAATATCAATCTTGTGTAACCTACCAAACCATAAAATAATGTTTGGTTCCAATTACACAACACATTTTAATTTCAAATTTAAATGTTACTTATGTATCTACGTTCTCAAATAGAAACCATCAAAAAATACAAATCACTGACTTCAACATTCACGTCCAGTTATTCCAATTTTAAAATGTTTTTTTTTTCGTACAGCTACTATCTCTATGCATCAAAGCAGCCAGTAGTTCGTGTCACCTCTCAAATATCCAAAAGTAAAAACTTTCGTAATAATTTTTTAATAGCGTGATATCCGGCGTGGGAACTACTAATTAATTGCAATTCTTTAAATTAAATTTAAATAAACTGGTTTTATTATTCCTCAAATTGATGAATATTTATTTAAGGCTTTCCAAAAGTTATTTATACGTCCTGCTGTTTTTGTAGGTGATCTCTATCAAAACAAATCGGTTAACAATTTACTAATATTTAACTATCTATGTAATATTTTGTTATTGCGTCATATTTTATAATATTTGCCTACTGCTATGTTTTTTTTTAAACATAATACAACCTGGAAAAGTTAACGGTGAATAAGGCTTATTTTAAAAATCATAATTGATAATAAATTACAAATGAATGACCTAAATGTAAAATATTGTACAAAAATTACGTACATCAGAGTTCTTTTTAATTATGTTAACTTCATATTCACTAAGTTACGGTAACTTAAACCGACATTATCATTGCCACAAGTATCAATTCGTCTTCACTTATCTCAACTTTGAGTGGTGCTCCAAAGTAATTAGTCTCCATAAAAACCTTTGATACATATTAATTAATCCCGTCATTCCGGTTACTGTATTACACTTTCAAATATCCACATATCATTGTATTGATAAACTGGCAATTATATATTGGTTTTTGTATCGATATGCGTATACTGTGACGTGATGACGTCACTAGCTCGTAGCTTAAAGTGCTAAAACGAGATTAATAATATTAATTCTGATAAATTTTCTGGTAATTATCTCGGTGATCTTATTAAAAGGTAAATAGCTAATAATCAGAGATAATTTTAATTATACCAATCCTGTTACAAGTTTTGACACACGTGTCTGTAATAATTAATTGGAAAACAGAAAATAAATAATTATATAATTAGTACGAATGACTTTATACCGAGAATTAGGAATGCGATGAATAAATGAGCTTTATACAAGTATTAATAAGAACCCCGCAAGGTTGACATAGTAAGACCGCTATTAAGCAATTTATTACGATCACTAAATAAGCTGTTTTGGACACAGTATTTGCGTATATTAAATTCCAGAAGCAACGCCTGCATAAATGATTATAGAATTTAAAATAAACGAGGTAAACACTTTAATCACGCGCTTTCATTTCATTATTAAAGTATAAGACCACCTTGTATCGATTTAAGTATTCATTATCGATAAAGAATCAAGCACGTACTTCGATAAAGTATCGATGTTCGGTATAAAAATCGTTGGCGGCACCTATTTAATCATGTCGGCTGGCTGGGTGTGCACCTGCTTGCATACATATTCATTAGCTCGATATCGGTACGCAGTCACTATCAATGACGGTTTTCGCAACACTACACTGTGATAAAAAATACGTTTTGAAAATCGAATTCGATTGTTTAATTTAAAAACACGTGTTCGGATGTCGTGTTCTGTATTTGAATCGACTCGTCTGGTTGATACACGAGAAGTAAAGCTATGTTTCGGCTGTTTGTAACAAAAATAGCGAGTATTGGGTCCCCAATGACTGTTGCAAAATTCAGGGTTTATTTGTGTATAGGTAATTCAATTAAACTAAAACCTTGTTAGGTAGAGACAATATTTATACAGTTTATGTCTAGGTATGCACTAAATCCAAAACCTAGACGGATTTTTCCTGTTACCTTAATTGTTTGAGATGTGGAAGAATTTAATATACTATATTCCATAATAAAATATGGACTATATTCATCTGATTTGAACGGTAATCTAAAACAGTAAATGTATGCGGAAGAAAAGCAGTGAGCAGAATTTGGTCGTGTAACAGTAACCACTAAATATAGATGTCTGCAAATAATTAGCTATTTCTGCACTATTAACAGTGCAATGAGTGGTTATTAAGTCGATTCAAATTTAATTATTATCCGTACAAATTACAGTGTGGAGCTATGTTGATGTATTTCTAGAATACCATTAATTTTTGTTAAGGTCTATCAACTTAGAATATGGAGAAGTAGGTACTTTACTTAGTTTATGTTGTTACGGTACATGCATTTAGCTCAAAAGCATTCCCGAATAATGATGAAGGCTATATAGGTATTGGTATACTACTACACAATGGTATATCTACTAGTATAACAACAAGAGAAGTAACTCGTTTGAAGTGTGACTGTCGAAAGATATAAATATGGAAAATGTTTACCAAACCCTTCAAATAAGAACAGCTTTAAAATTTCCAAGTCTGTGTTCTTTCCAAGTTTGCTATGTAAGATTGCTATAAATTTTAAATTACCGTAAGAGTACAATCAGTGCAGTAATCCCAATACAGAGTATCGCACTATGGGTAACTGAGTGTACCTACTCGGCCCCTTCAGCGGAAGGAAAAAATCTAATTTGCAAAAAGCTTTTTAGCTACTCAAAGACGACGTTATCACGCGATGATATCGATCAGCTTCACCGTCCGTATTTTTCCCAGTTTAACGAGCGTTTTCTAATCAAAACGAACAATGCTATCATGCAAACAACACCAATTAGAATTGTTACATAGGAACGCCAAAGAAAAATGCAAGAGGAGACGAATTCAATTTAAAATGAGATCCGTCTGCGTTCCGCTTGGTCCCGCGTCGATCGGGGCGAAATTGAAAAAGAGAAAAAAAACCGAGAGTGGAATAAATAAAAATAGAGATCCCGCTACAGCGCAAGTCTCCGTTGAAATGAAAATAAAACAGCAAAAAGCTTTTTGTGGACGAAATAAATTAAAAAGTGTGTCGCGATTTTGTGAGCGCACCGGCCGCCATGCCGTTCAGCCCGACTGTCTATGACTATCATACTCGCACTGAGCGCAGTGAATGTATTTTTTATACTAAAAGCTTATAGGATTAAAATTCTATCTGTAAATACGAACAGTGTACATGTCATTGTAATTACTGTTATATTTGTGAACATAGAAACTCCTAAGTACCGAATATGAGACCTTTGTAATTTAAAGGTTGTCAACTTGTCAGTTGTTTCAATATTGCTATAATACAATGTAGTTTTTGTAAATGTGCTTAGTATTTTAACGGTACACAATCGTTAAAGAAGCACAAAGACTTCTTTCGTACTTCTATTACGTATGAGAAAGATAAATAATTGAAGTTATACCTAGGGAAATCCTTACAAATTTAGTAAACTGCTTCTCTTATAATAAATAAATAAATAAAAAGTCCAAATAATAAGTTTATATCTAGATCAAGGTGCGTTAAACTATACTAAGAGTATAGTTTAACGCACCTTGATCGTCACTATAAAATGTACCAAAATTTATATTACTGTAGCCATGAGGTTCTTAAACGTAATAAATTACCAATAAATGAATATTGAGCGAGTTGCGTTGCCACTGTTAGAACAATTAATTACTACAGGTGTTGTCGTTAACTTCGCTCGACATTTTTATGACTCTTGTCGACATTAGTTTTAGTAGTTTCACAATCTGTGTGACGTCATTATTTCAGTCGTGGCTTACATTTTACACCGCCGCGGTTCGATGACTGATTGAGCGAGACTGCCTCATTAGTCTAGACTCCTAGAGGTCGTAAGTGAGACCGCTGAGAGATCTTGGGTTCGACTCCCAGGTGAAGCAAAGTGTTATTGGGTTATTCTATGAAATTCTCGGTATCAGCTCGGAGTTTGAGTTCATGCCCGGTCTGAGATGTCAAAGGTCTCGAGTTCAAACCCAAGACCACTGACTTTTCGGAGGTTATGTGCGTATTTATCACATGCTCAAACGGTGATGGAAAAAATCTTGGGGAAACCTGCATGCTTCAGAGATAGTCTCGATGGCATGTGAAGTGTGCCAACCCGCAGTAGGCTAGCGTGGTAGACTATAGCCTAATCCCTCTTAAATGAGAGGAGACCCGTACCCAGCATTGGGACAATAATGGGTTGATGCTGATGATAACGGCAAAATGTAGGTTTAGGTACATTAGTACACCTCTGCCTAACTCTTTGGGGACGATAGGCCGATGGTATACGGTTCGATGACGGACACTTGTCAAACGAAATACGGACAAACGGATGACGTCACTACAACAATAAATACAGCCAAGATATTGGTTATTTATGCGTTTGATTGATTGCTAAAACAATTGTCATGCCATGTTCGTTAAACGTGAACAGAATCGAGTTCGTCACACATTTTTTTATTCGTCACAAAACGTACCTTTCAATTCTCTTAGTACCTACGTATAAATACAAGACGTAGCGAAACTTCTAAATTGCATTTAAAGCTCTATTTTGTGAACATAGACGTTCAGATAGACATACAACTTTCAGTTCAAGTCCTTTGATTCTTCATTGTCATGTCAATTGCTCCGTTTTCGAAGCAAATATGTTATATCTACCAAAACTGCAACCACCACTTATCCAAATAATTAATCATAGATATTATCCGAAGCATTAGCGACCCTAAAATTTTAAAATTTTAATTCATCTCATCCCTATAAAAGTACATCACCTATTTAATGCACCCAAACTCGACGGCATAACCATCGGGGGAAAGTTTTACCTAAAATTATATTTGTGGGTCGTCACGCTTTTCCGGGGGGTGCGGCAGGGAGGGCAGTGAGCCAGGGGGCGATTAGAGGGGTCTTTTGTGAGCTCGCCGTAGGTGGCGGGCCATGCCTTATCTATAGGTACGCATTGATTGAAGTTCGATTCATTAATTTATTAATTTGTCACATCTGACATATTTTCTTTTCATTTTTATTGTCGTTTAAGACAGTTTATATTAAAACGGTACTAGGTAAATGAATTAAGTTCAAGCACGTTTTCCTTTAATTATGTCTTATCTGGTATCACAACGACTTATCTTTTATCACCCTTATTCAGTATTTTCCAACTGCTTTAACTTCTGAGCTATAGCAAAAAAAAAACAAAATTCGTAGTATTTACTGAATAGGTATAACACACAAAAATGTATATGTTTTAAAAATATCGAAATATAAGACATGATTGTTTGAATTATTTAAAAATAAACTGGTTGGCTATAAGTGGTTACTGAATGTTTACGATTTATAGCCTCGTACCAGACTATACATAGGGCACATTTCTAATCCGGTCGGCACTTTAGTTGCGGGGGCAATCGGGTGTAATGCGCGTTTACAACGTTTCTATAGTTTTCTGTTCTAAACTAAACACAAACGTTACGTGCCAACAAAGCCTTCCACCACCTTCTTCGCGAGCCTCGTAAATGTTTTACAAAATTGTAATAAAGTTAATGGCGCTCGACAAATACCTCATACCTAGCATTTATGTACGCAAATAAATAAAACACGTAGCGTAATAACATATGCATATTATAGGTTGCTAGTTTTGTACTAATGAAACTTTCTATAGAAAGTATTCGTGTTCTTACACCACTAATTTAATTTAACTGCTGTAATTACTGAAATTGTAACATTTTTTATTACACATGTACAGTGTTTAGCTACCGTATTGTACCGTACGGTTGTACGAACAAGAAAATTAAGATTTAATTTTTACCTACCGAGACTTTCATGCTACCGTTTGAAACGGCATTCTTGAGTGACGTGGCAACTTCCCAACTTAAATGGGGATCCCGTCAAGGTGGAAGAAAGTGGCTTACAAAGAAACCATTTACGGCAAGTTGGGGGCTATCCCGAGAAGAAAGTTTGGTAAGAATTTTTAATCAGCGGCGCGGGGCGGCGGCGGCGTGGGGCGGCGTCGCGGCGGCGGCGCGGCAGTGCGCCGCGCGCGGCCGACGCGCCGCCCGCCCAGCCCACAGTCGCCAGTCGCCCGCCGCCATGCCGCCCCGCGCGACTCCGCGCCGCCTCGCGGTCCACGCGACCACGCTCGCGCTCTAAACTCGCGCGACCTCACGCACGAAACTGAATAAGTTCGACAAATCCTCCTCTTACCTGGACCACTACATAGACGGACGAGTGTCAAACAGTGATAGTTTCTTTCTTTTACTTGTACAAAATTGTATATCTTCTGTAGAGAGAAATATTAGTATTTTTTATTGTTAAAGTACAAAATAATGTAATATAGCGGCACCGTAGCGTCTATAGTTTACATACGAATAAAATACAGGGTCAGTTTTTGTATGAATTCAATGTGATTGTAGTTTAAGTCACCGAGTCGAGATTGCTACTGTTCATACTGCTTTTAGATTTCCTATCGTGAGTAATTTTAGGTAAGTAACTGACGGTAATGATACGTCTACTGCCCGTCTACATCTCATTAAGAGGCATCGCCACTATCGCGGTACAATCATTGTTACACTTTCCAGTCGGATCATAAATATTAAATTTGGCTTTATTACATAGCTCAAACCTAATAAATCAAGATGTGGTACATAAATCCAAATAATACACACGTACGTAATTATAACACCACATTATTAATAACAAATTATTAACCAACGACTTGCGAATACGTGCCTACGTATGAATTACACCGGCTAATATCTTCGGATACAGAACGTCTAAACAGAACCAAAACAAACCATATTTTCTGAAGCGATGTGGCAACTGATGGCCGGTGCAACGGTGGCTACATTCAAGCTTTGTAAATGCAAAAAGCATACGTATTCCGGTCTCGAAGACGACACCGCTATGATTTAAGCGCGCTGCAAACTCCTAAATCACGCTAGGTGGCAGAGGCGAGTGCCGACCGACACCACTCCGTTGCTCGCAATCCGCAAATTGTTTGTCCCAAGCCTAACAATTTAAATTTAGCATGAACAAATGCCGATCGTAAATCGAACAGCTCGCAATTGTTTTGAATATAGCCACGAAACTTAGCCGCGAACAATTGAGATGCACCGGAGTCGCGTCGAAAGTTTGATTAATCGTTTGCACACAGCCACCGGCGCGTTTTGTGTTTTATCTAATGTATTGTGTGCTCATGAATTGTTTTAGGCCCCATAATTCTATATTACGCGCTGAGGCTCGGCGTAGGCTGGCAACTTTTTGTGGTTTTATTTAATTGCTACTCAGCATCGACAATGACAGCTGAATAAAATACTTTTTAAATGTTACTCGTTCAAAATTGCTGGGATGTCAAACAACTTAAGTATTTTCAACAGAGAAAACTCATACATATTTGAATTCACACATACAGATTACCTAATTTGCAGCTTAATGTAGCATTAGCGGTGTTCCAACCTCATGGGAATTTTGAACGCCACAGAAAAGAATTACTAAGAAGATAAAAAAATTACTGCTTCTATCTCGTAAACAATGAGGTTTAACTAAAAAAATATATAAAATAAAGTTTAAAATATTCACCTTTTATTTTAAAATATTGCTTATTAATGAAAGAGTAGCAGGTGTTACTAAGATAATTTATGATTGGTACGGAATTCAATGAACGTGTCTCTTTTACGAATAAACTTTTTTATCATTCACATCTCACTAAACGTCTCGCATAGCTGTCGACAAGAAAAATATCTTTTTAAAAATGACACTTTATTACAAAAGCGCAAACACAGCGGCTTAAAACAAATTCTCCTATTAAAAAAGTTTTGTTTTTTTATCATCCAATTCTTAAGGAATGGGAAACCACTAAATCATATTTGCCCTTTTGTTCGGACATCACAAAAGAAAAGAAACTAGACTAGTTTTTATCTTTTGGACGCGTGTCCCTAACGGTACATTACAGTATTACGAAAGCGCCCAAAAATGCTTTATAACAATGGTTCACGTGAATGCGTTTGCGCAAGACATTGCTATGTTTTTGTACACGATTTTTCGTGGATAGAGCAAAATGTAACGTGTTGGCATTTAAGAGCTTTTGTTAAGGGGGTGGTCGGTGAAAGCGAGCGTCATTGAAGCTTTGTTATTTATCAGTTTACAATATGCCTTTGTTGGGGCTACTTACCTTCAAATTAGTATTGACGTGGACCTTAGAGCCTGTAGTGATGGAAGAGAAATCTTCTAACTATTCATATAAAAATATAAACCTGAAAATATTAACGCTCGTATAATCTTTATAAATATGAGCTATATGATTAATAGTAAAAAGAATTTTTAAATACGTATAACTGTTTTTTTATGAATAAGATTGAATGAATTCCACAGGGAACAGTTTTGGGTCCTTGGATTTGTGTAGCACAGTATCAAACTTATTTTTTTTTATAATTTCTTGAATATTTATTTAGACATGTAGGTACCTACATAATGTAGTTTATCAAACACACGTTAAGCAACTGATGCTGATGGCATGAGAACCCGCGGGCCGTGACCCCGTTACCAACCGTTTTATTTTTATTTTCTAGTCCAATTTCCTTTCCGACCGTGTCTAAACTTCATAAATATAACGACTTCCATATTTCGAAACACTTTCGAAATGGACACGGATTTCGTACACTTTTTTACGAAATTTCGTTTATCTGTGTTTCGTATGGAATGTTGGTAGTTGATTGCTCTAGTTACCTCTTTAAGATATACCTACTTTAAAATATAATATATTCAAATTGACTTACTATTTAAAATCGAATGGTTTTTTAGTTGTAGGTATGTTTAGAGCAACAACAATCTTAAATACAGTATTCATCATCAATCCGTTTAATATCTCACTGCTGGGCCGAGGTCTCTTCTCATTTGAAAGGGATTAAGGCTTTTGTCCGCCACACTAGCCTACTATAAGTTGGCACATGCCATTGAGAAAATCTATCGGACATCAGGTTTCCTCTCAATGTTTACCTACATCGTTTGAGCATGTGATAAATACCCAATTAACTTCGAAAAGTCAGTGTTGTACCTTAGTAACATACTTGAGACCTCTGACTTCCCAGTGCACTAGGTTACTACTGCAATACTGTGTAAATAGACTATAAATATAGGTACATATTGCACTTTGGAAAATAAAATCATCACCACAACAAAGTCTATGCCATTCGCGTCTGTGTTGTGATATAAATCATTCTCGAAACGAGTTATTAAAATACTGGTGTACGCCAGAATCAGGCATTTTGAATTTACGCGGCCGGCCTGTGTACGATGTAAAAACACGAAACAGATATTGTACGAGTGTGTCTGGATGTATGTGAAAATGGCAGCTGAATTGCAATTGAAAATAGCTATCATTTTTTTCATCCGACTTCTGAAAAACAAATAGTCACGCTTAGCTTATCATTTTGATTTATAGCATTTATAAAACAACACAATTGAATATCAATTTAGTTTATTGATTGTAAATATGATTTTTCAAATAACTATGTAAATATTTTTTCACTGCTAAACAAAAGTCTTGGGTCAATTCTTAGGTGTTATTTCTAAGAGTTATTTCTATGAAATTCTCAGTAGCAGTTTAGATTCGTGCCCGGTTGATGGCATTAGGCTCACCTCTATTTCCTACATAGGACCAAAAACATATCGGCGAAATATACCTTAAATACTGCCTCACCCTTCGGGGATGTCAGGCGCGATGGTATGTAAATATTTTCATTCACTTGATTTGTATTGTTCGTAAGAATGCGGTTTATAGAACATACTGCGCACATACAAGTGTACAAAGTTATTATCCATGTTAACATACAATAAAACTCTTACGTACTAAGAAAAAATCATAAACATAAATGCATATTTACTTTATATATAACAGCTGTTTTAACAGCTTCATTTGTTCGCGTAATGAGCCGTTCACTTATGTAAACAAAAACAAAAACTTCTTGCAAATCAATAGGCTGTTATCTACAATACATGCATAAAACAACCAATTACAAGGCTATAATCTCAATATGCCAATTAAGGTTAGTATTACGAGTGCATAAACGGTCGCCGGTTGAGCTCGGTAAGTGCGTCGTAAAGTAGGATTTAATAGCCCAGCTGACTACCGAGGGAATCCCGCCACTGGTACAGCTTGTTTCAAGGACTAGGAACATTTTGTGGGACAATACCAATCGGTTTATTTGGCTTGCACTGTAAAAAGATTAGTTATTGAATGCATTAAATACTTAGTTTCAGTCTCGTTTTTCAAGTGCTTATCAACAAAGAGTTTATAATTTATAAAAAATATTCAAACAAACGTTCATTCATTTGTATTTTTACTTAATGAATGGTCTTGAGCTTATTATAATGTAGGTATCGTAACTAAAATGTTTTTTTCGGCCAAAATATTTCCTGCTGCGTAATTTTAGACTACAAAAAACAACTATGAAGTAATTAATAACGCCCACATTTAAGTACATAAGTCATAAAATAATGAGTTTAATAAAGTTTGTGTAAGCGGTTAGTTTGTCTAGTAATGATGTTATTTCCATGTAGACAACTTGGAATCCATCGCGTGACTGCAAACAGAAATTCTTACAGTGGGACACGCCAACTATTTTATGTAGGTATTTTATTTAGGATTCAAATGTATGTATGTTTGTAACTATCAAGACATTAATGAACATATTCATAAATGCTTAACCGTTTATTTTTGCAATAAATTCAAGTATTATCCTTTTGTTTTCTGAAAATGGTATTTTGACTTTATTTTATTGATACATTACTCTTATTTACAGCACGTAACTAATGCTTTAATGTCAACTGTGAAGGCGTATTAGGTCTCATAAATATGAATGGAAATAATTTATAAAGCCTAGAATTAAACGGTCAGTACAGACAATGGATCATTGAGTGAGGAATTTTTATGTAACGGTTGCTTTTAAAGACACTCGACTTTAAAAATGTTAGCGACACATATAAAGAAAAATACTCTTAGATAGTAATAAACTATGCTGATATAGCACAATCAAATCTACTTTACTGCGAAGAACAAAACAGACCTTTATTCTGGATTAACACGACCCCAAGGGGCATCAAGGCAGCCCGAGCCGTCCGAAACACCTACATTTACATAGAAACTAACTGTGACCCCAAATTATATGTAATTTAGGAACTCACTTCGAAATTTGGAGCTTATTTTGACGCCTCTGTAGATTTAATTGAATAATAGAAAACACACTATAGACAAGACAGATTAGATATAAACTTCAGAGGATATTTTGATTAACTAACGACAACTGTATTACTTTTCTAATTTCTGCGTGTTTTTCAGTCCATCACACGTTTCATATACATAAGTTTCATAGTAATCAAAACAATTTTTATCACTCAGAATTATTATTCACACACCATTGAACAGTCCAAAAGTGAACGCAACCGATTTCTCCTAAGCATGTAGTCAATGGAAATGTAAAAGCGTGTAGATAGTCGGAGCTTCTGAAGTGTACGCATTGGTTTACTTCGGCCTGCTTGCTATGCAGGGCAGCATGGTTCGCCCTGATTTTTGGCCGATGTCGACAGTGAGCCCAAAATGTATTAGTGGATTTAACGCCTACGGAATAAGAGGCACCGATCCAGAAATGTGACGCGAATACGATATTAGTATACGGAGGTTCTAATGCTTGAACTAACTAAGTTTCTATTTAATTTGGTTTTACCTGATTTCGATACATTTTTATTTGTTTATTGGAAAAGCTTATCGTGATTATAATTAAGTTTGCCAATTTTAGTACAATCACTTAGCTTAGTCATCAATCTTCGTACATAATTCTGTGCGTCAGCTTTTACCCCTAACCCAATTGCTGGACTTACCAATCTTTTCTCAGACTTTTAAACCTAGCTTACTCAGGTTCTCACTACGTAAATATTAAAAAGCGAAAGACTTTTAAATTACAAACTTAACTTTTTTTTAAGAATTTAATGTTAAGGTTGAACTTTGTGTTGTGACCACAAATACGCTGTTTTTATATAGGTACCTACATGTTCAATTTACACATCATTGCGTGTCTGAACGACAAAGGAAACTACATTAAAATAGATTGAGTCCCTAATCAGTGGGGGCTTTAAAACCGAATGCAATTTCCTTTATTGTATTCATCCAATAAGAACAGGTGGGGTGTAACACACGGGTCGAATATTCATACGCACGATATTATTAACTTAAGTGAGGAAAAACATGCCTTTTTATGTTTTACATAAGGATATAAAGGCAACTAGAAGTTATTTCACGCATTCAAGAAAGAAACCTAAAACGTATTTTATGGAATTCTTCAATAAACGAGTGAATAGGTTTTTACAGGGTCGGCAACGCGCAAGCCATCTCTGCTATTGCAGATTTTCATTGGCTACGGTAACTGCTTACTATTAGGCAGACGAAAAGCTTGTCAGCCAGCAACCGTGATATAAAAAAAATGAAAACTTGTACTATAGTGTAAAATAAGTCTGAAAAGTTACTTGTAAAATCTCTTCAGAACTAAAAAGCAGTACTTTTGTTTTTTGTGTAGGTATTATAATATTTGACGTTGTATTCTTTTTGTGTAGGTATTAATATAGAAGAAAATTATAAGACACCGTTTGTTTTTCAGTACACGTATTATTGACTATCATCGGTCTCTTCTTTGGTTAGATGACTTTTTGCAATCGAGCAATGAAGAGAAATTTTAGTTTCTATTGCTCCTTTGTTATGATCAAGAACTTAAAAAAAAAGAAAACTGCATCGAAAACACGGACCAATGGCCACCTGCTTTGCCATATTGTAATCTAAAGAAAAATGTGAGTAGGAAGTGGGCGGTACCAAACTTAACGATCGAAATCGATTCATATTTCGAACAGCTATTAAATTCACACGAAATTAGCAATTATAGTACTTATTCGCAGCTAACAAATTGCTTTGTAAGTGCATTGTTTGAAAACAATATTTTTTATTTCTACTAGTTGTAGTGTATTGTATCATTTAGAAGTCGGTTAAAAATAGAGCATTTATTATTAAGCTGAAAAATATTGAATACGATCTGAAATATTGCGTTAAAATAATATCAATATAAAAAATAATATAATAGTAAAAAGTAGTTTTATTTCATTTTTGAATATTTTAATATACCTACATGTATTTTACAAGGGATGACTACAACAGTTCAATAACTCATGTGAGCCTACTGCCATAAACGAGGCACATATCCGATCTTCATGCTGTCATAGACGATGTCATAGAAAAAATCATCAACTCTTTGCTATAACTACGAGACAAACTGAAGGTCGTGATAACCAGCTACGCTTGCGTGTTAAATTAAGGAATATTAACACCATACTTACGTTAAACTTACGTAATTGTTGCATAAAGTGTAGCAACATTTCATATTAAAAAAGCGCTTCAAGCGATATAATTAAAAGTTAAACGCGTGTGTCTCATAAACTACTACTAATATAAACTTGAAACTTTGTTTTTAAACTCATGTTTGAATTCATTATAAGTAATCGTATTTTTTACGAGCGTATTCGAGACAGACGACTGTAGTTTTATAAGTAAAGATTTGAATTTGGAATGAAAAAAACATCTTATGCAACAAAAAGGTTCTAATAAATGAGAAATTGCAACCAGTCTACGAACTTATGATTTTTACCGCAACGGTAAATAACAAAACACACATAAAGGCTAATGCAGACACGCGTACATAAGGCGTCGTTCACACTCGCATCTCATTTCCCGCCCACGCCACTTCCGGTGACGTCACTCGATAGGTTCCCGCTAGGGGCTCGGCTCGTACAATGCTTTAGACTAGGATTGAGTTACCGAATATATTCGAATAGTTAATGGAATGGTGGAAACAAAATTTATTTGAATAAAAGGCTTAAATAATTAATGGAGCTAATACTATTTTGAATAACTATGAATATGGCTAGAAGAAAAACTTTATAGACACATTTACATACATGACATCACTAGGTGTATAAGAAAGGCGCTTATTAAATATTAATATGTAGCCGTGCATTACAATCAATACCTTGCAACAGTGTTGCAAAGGCAATATTTAATTCTGAACTTGTCCTATCAAAGAGAAGTTCTTACTAAGATTCGGCGAACGTATAAATTCGAACATTAAAGTGCTAACGAGTGTGTATTCCTTTGTCATAATGTGACTCACGAGACATACAAATAGAATGTATCAAAACATGTTAATAGTGTCATTGTACTTACTATTACAGATCTATGCTCTATGCTCTCAGGTGTCAATAGTTACATAATATTATCTACATAAAAAAATCTCCATAAACAAGGAGGGCAAGAGAAACAAGCGCAGATAATATTTAATAATTAGAACGAATTCATTCATTCATTCATCACGTATTGGGTATTTTTATACTTAACACCTGAGTACTGTTAAGCCAGTGTATACATACTAGCATTAGAGTTTAAGCGATGAACGGATGTCTGCACTTCTGATAAGTAACTTTTAGGTAATTAACTAGGTACGAATCAAAGCACTAGACTGTTTTCACAATGTTTTTGTACTGTTTCTTCAAGAAATCTAAACCCAGCTTACACTACACTTCTACCTACTAAACCTCAATTTGCTTCTCAAATTGTAGCTTTTTCTTGTAGTTATTTTGACGGTCGGTTTTTACCCTAAGTTTGACTGAATATCACAGAGCATAAATTCCACCATCTCTAACAAAATGTGCTTACACAAAATTTTTAATAATATATAAGTAAATAAACAAACAAAGAGTTTTATTTGAAGACACTTGTATACATTTTGTGTTTCCCTGAATAAAATTAGGTGCTTATTTCAAATACAAAACTAATTTACGTAAAGAAATCGCCTGAGTAAATCGTTGAAACGTTCGCATTCGTTTCGTACGAAGCGTGTTTGATTCACGGATAGTAGAGCTATCGCCTCCCCGATGTAATCAGTCTTTATTTCACCGTGAACCGGGTCTCGTCCTTCAGTCAATCGTGCACGCAAGAAAGGTTCCAAAAAAAAGAACTTCCTGACCTTTTCATTCGTGATTGTCAGTTCTAAACTTTGTATTTATTCACCTTCTTTAATTATAGACAGTCAAAACGATATCTAAATAAAATCATCGGCAAAAGTTCTTTTTGAGACCTAAGTTGGGTGTTCCCTATAGTTCTAGGACTCGAGAGTGCTTCTGTAGCAAAAAAAACGGCAATACCAAATAATTATCCTGATGCCAAGAAGTGATGTGCATAAAATTACTCGGCGAATGTCGTCCAAAAGATACTTAAGGTGCTATTAGTGTAGGTATATAGAAGAGATTGCAATCCAGATGCCAGCAGGTCAAAGCTTAAAACGTAAAAAAATAACACTAGAAACTTAATAATAATGTACGAATGGAAACTGTATGCAAAATTTTAAAATAAACTAGTTGATTCACTCCTCATTTCTCAATTGCTTTAAGATTGCAAATTAAGGATACAAAGTATTCAAATCCAAGTATTTCTTCTTAGCTGCTCTTATATTAATTCGATCATTAGTCACTATCAACTGAGTAACTTCTGACCGAACGATTTTAAAAGGAAATTCTTTTAAATTGATCCCCATTCCTCATGCTACGAAAAGAATAAGATGCCATTAATTGACAAAGTGATAGGTTTGGTCTCTTGCGGCTTATTAGTCAGAGATACGAAGAGGATAGGCTTAAATGATGATGATGATTTTTTTTTATGATAAAAGTTAATCAGTAAATAAAAGGATACAAAAGTAAAATTTGCGAACACTATTTTTAATCGATTTAAATTTATTACATGATGGATTGGCTTGGTAACCTATATGTAACGCCTTTATAAATTGATGGAATGTTTAGAAATTGGTTCATTTAAATCCAGAATCTTTTTAATCGGTTACAGTTTCGTTGAACTAACCCGTGGATTTGGTACAATTATGTATAATTGATTAGGCTACAGCTCAATTTATAATATTATAGATGTTGAATAATAATTTAATTAAATAATGAAATAAAGCTACTGTAAATGAGGTAAGGATTCTACTCCGGTACATTGCTATAACTGATTCCTTTGCAGTAGTGATGATAAAAATTAGTATAATTTGAAACGTAGTATTCGCGGAAGTGTAAGAAATCCTACTAAATGATGACAACCAAATATTTCAAAATCAAGTATATATATCTACAAATATGACAGTAACCAGTAGCAGTCGGTTACTTTACGCCCTAATGTGATCTTATCGGAGGAAGGGCCAGAGTCGGCGCGCTTTACCACTTAAAGCTACGCTATTTATATCTTTGGACCCTTAGACAGATTGGGCGACCGAGCATCTGTCTGTCGGCGTTGACTTAACTAAGTTTTGAATGCAAAAAATGTTCGAAGTTTTTAGATATTCGGTATAATTACTGAATTAAGCCTTGAGAGATGAAAGAAGCGGAATTTATTTCTATTATTACATGCTTGTGAGTTTTTGAAAGATGCAAAACAAGATTGGCATATAGCATAGCAATAATGTTTGAGTAGGGAGGATGATTTGCAACTTGTTACTTCCAAGCATATGTAGTTATATAAAGTTTACTGATTTTTGTCGCTTTGTTAAATGTTTACAAACGTAGCCTGTATTTTCTGCTGCAGCATAATATGGTTGCCTTAAATATATCAACACAAGCACAGCATAAAATATGTGCAATAGACTTTTCTCTGATTCCGAAATAGAAGAATGAACGAAGTGTGTCTAAATTATAATACTGATAATTGTTCGATGTCAACAAACTTTGTTAAAATAATGTATTATTAGAATTAGTTTCGTCATAGCTGTCTTACTTTACATATTTCAAAGGAGGAGTGGCACTATCAGATGACATATTTTTATATAGTACCCAACCCCATTTTACTCACCCATTAATGATATTTTCGTGTGAAAACATTTGACACTGATACCAAGCTATTTATTACGAACGGGTCAATTTTGACTCGGATCATAGACGGGCATTCATTAGAAACAGATGCCTAATGACCAATTAAAATGCAACGCGTTAAAAGCGTTTTGATACTTGATACCGTATCTGTACTATTAGGTCGCACACTGTGCTACCAGCCTTAGTTTACGATAGCGATCAAGTAAACACGAAAATAATTATGCAAGCGAAAAAAAACTTTACCTCAAACGGTAAACAATATATTTTTAATCGACAAGGAAGTGTACCAATGACCTTGTTTAATTAAAGATTTGTTTACCAACGTAGGTGTATATGCAGACGTATCATTTATAAAATTATTGTAATTAGGTATGATGTTTAGTTTTATAACTTTTTATAACATTGTTTTGTTTTTTTTCAGGTATGTACCTACAAGTCAATACAGTTCTGCATCATTATCAAGCATCTGAAGAAATATCAGTATGTATTTATTCATAAGCTGCACCATTATTTGGTGACTGTGACCTTAGGCTTTGGTATACAAAAGTATTTTGCCCTTTGAGGCAATAAAAACAAGATTTAATAAGGAATTGTTCCCAGTCAAATAATACAAAATATTATAGCAAGAATAAATACTTACATATCCACTGGAGATATTTACTAAATAATGTTACTAACAGTAATACCTATACTCAAAACGGTATTGTATCTACTTGTCTGTCAAAGTGAAACGGAAATCTGAAAAACTTATTCTATAAACACTGTGTACAATGTCTTCAATTAAAGCGCACTGTGTGATCCTATTGCAAGGAATAATATAGAAAAAAAATCATAATACGTGATCGCGAAATCCCCGTACAAACGCTTCTCACAAAATCTTTTAACATACAAACTGCATAGAGAAGCGTTGAACTTTTACAAAAGCACTCAGGTAAGTATAGCGATAGGTTGTGCCGTTTATAGAATAGCATAGAGTCTTATCCACTGTGGGAAATAGAAATACGCAAATACAATGAGAGCGAGGGGGACGGCGGTATGCAACTGAGTTGCGTCCCTGCAAAGCTTAGAGCTCAGCTGTCTGCCCCGAGCGGTGATGTTTGAAACACGGGACAGGCGGAGCTTAGCTACAAATCACTCAATGTCTCATTTTGACATTTGAGATATTAGGTCTTTTTTTTCTATAACACCGCCATCTCTTATTTCTACATGAGCTTTTAGGTATACATTGACAATGCGCTTAATTAACGCAGAATGTGTTACTTTGTATATTTAAATAAATAATTACAATGAGTGAGGCGACTTGTAAAATTCTCGTAAGTGTCCATTAAACATTCACACGGCTCATCAGAACTGCCATAAAGTTTACGACGTCATACTCATTCCCGGTTTTAAAATTCGAACACAACGGCACGGAACAAAGTAGGCTCGGTCTTTTAGTGGTAACAAGTTAAAAAAGTTTGTTACCAATTTATATTGGCCTCTTTGTTCTTTGGGGACAAAACTGTGTATGAAGGTTTGGAGAGGTCTTTGGTAAATCGGTCGGTCATGGTTCAAGGAAGCGCTCTCAAATAGTCCAAATTAGGCCATAAAAGTCCCGCTGGGTGACGTCTCAATACAAGACGTGTTCAGTCGGGCTAATCATATTTTTATAGCCCACATAAATTATTTGATGTAACAAAAGCCGCACAACCAACAGTAAATTGGACTGCACGCACAGATGACCATGCTTGTTGAAATACGCTTATATAAACCTATGAATTAATTACCTACCTTAATAACTAGTAATTAACATTGTTTTCTCGAATCGTCAATCTTGAATTATCTTAATATGGTATATTTATTTTTAGAACTTACGAATAGCGTCTTATGTAG
Organism: Craniophora ligustri; assembly: GCA_905163465.1. Lineage (NCBI taxonomy): Eukaryota > Metazoa > Arthropoda > Insecta > Lepidoptera > Noctuidae > Craniophora > Craniophora ligustri. The sequence continues at coordinate 5,487,106 of LR990965.1, read as the reverse complement.
ATGTATCTATGTAAGATACAGATCTAAGATTAATTGTCTGTAGCAGAGAAGTAGGTATGGAGTGTAGAACTAATCGAATTTTCATTCGGATTCTGTCAATCGGTGTTAGTCGCGACTTTTCCTATTACGAAGCTGGAACTGCTCCAACACGGCTTTACCTCCATGTTAAACTTAGCACTTGACGATATTAATTTCTTCCCCTAAAATATTTCAACCTTGGATATTTTTGTTCCAAGAACATTTCATATGTCTCAGTTTTTTGTTATAAACGAAACAATATAGAGAATGAAGACCTATTACGACTTTAGGCTGGAAAAAATTACAAGCATATGACATTGGTGTTTTGTCCGCAAATTACGCAAAACGTCCAAACATGTCGAGCTTTGTGAGAAGAAACAATAACCCGAGCTTTTGTTTGCATAATTAATTCTTCGTCCAAAACTCACTTCGACCGCGATCCCATACCGTTACACTCGTAAACGCAGCAGGCTACAGAATACGGCTCCACAACTTTACTTATACACGTCACATAGCCCTTATTACCATCTGATAAGGGATTTTTTCCTTTACTGAAAAATAAGAAACAATTTTGTCACAACACAAAATCTTTCTTTCACGCATTCTAATTCTAACACATTTTTCCCGGACATACAAAACAATGGTTATAATGAATAAAATTATTATTCTAAGTATAATTACAAGTCCGCTTCCATTCAGTTTGCATTTTGTTCACGAAATTAATTCATTACTTTGAAATTATTTAAAGCGCTGTAAAGATGATCTGCGGATAACAAATGGAAGCTACATTTTCGAGTGAATTAAAATATACACTTATAACTTGAAAATGAAGAGATCTTAGATTCTAAATAGATAGAATCATGTAGGTACAATTGATATCAAATCTTTTTGTAATTTAAATCCTACAGTTTTAAAATACATTAAAGGAAGTAGGATACAGAGCTTTGTTTTGAAGTTATATAGTAGGTATTGAAGTTATCACTAATCATCGCGGGAGAGTGGTTGTTGTGTCACATAATTATAATACATGTACCTTTATTTATACCACAACATTTTATAGACATTTCTTTCAAATGAATTACATTGATTATCTCATTACATATCAACCTCAACATGATTTAAAAAGCTCTCCCTGATCAGTTTCAAATCACGTTATTTATTCACACTTTAAAGTTGCCCCACTATAAATAATCCTATATTTTAAAACAAGACTACAATGTTCCATTAAAAATAAAAGTAAAACATCACAAAAGACAGAGCAACATTCTTTAATACATCATTAATTCAATAAATTTTATCAATTAGGGTTATTTTTATGACCAACAATGATCGTAAAATATCATCACGCTATAAAACGTAGTACCTGAGTAAGCAGTAAATAAGGCAAAACCTTAGAGTTGCGGGCAACGAGCTAGTTAGCAATACTAATAGCCACACTCCAGTTTTATGGCACCCATAAAAATGTTTTTACCAGCTTAGCTGGTTAATTAAACAATTACTATTGTTGCTATCTGATGCGGAGCATAATCAGTTACATGTTGTAACTGCGTTTACTGAATACATTTGGCAGTATCCGAACTAACCGGACAATATCGACAGTGTGGTAAAACCTATTGGGTGCAACGGTACCATAACTCATTCTGCACGCAAAAATGTTTACTTCGTGTAGCAATATAAAATAACATAATTTTGAAATGTTTGGATCTGAATTTACATTTTAATAACTTAATTAACGCAACTGTAATCGCTGAAAAAACAAGAAATATTATATTAGCTGGCTGTTTTTGTAGCTATTAATTGCAGAAAGAAAATGGGCGATTCGAACGTGTAATACGGTCATTGACCGGTCACTAACGACAATGGCCGCCCGTCTAATGCTTTGGCATCTGTTTTATGTATTTATTGTTTGGTATCAGAAAGGTGTAGACACATCAGCTGACGAAGGTTTTCTAATATAGTCGCCCCCCGTTGCGCTAAGACGGCTTGATGGATGTTCAGTATATTGAAAACCAATACCTAGCAGCTTCATTTGTGTCTTACACATACCCCTATGTGGTCTGGTCACGCAAGTATTAGTGGGATTACTGTGGGGCCCCAAATTGATTAATATTATTAAATTAGGCGGATTATCGTGAAGCTTCTGTTTTGTTTAACATTTTAGTAATGGATACTCATTGAATTTAGTGATATGAAGGCAAAATAACACATAATAAAACTACAGTTAGTCAATAATATTTCGGATTAATTTACGATAGTAAATTCAAATCAAAAGCTTTATTTACGAGTTCTCGTAGTTATAAAGACACACTGTATATCCAATACATTACTAAACAGTCACTTTTTTAAAGAGTAAATTAAATACAACCCTTTCTCTCAGACCTCGGCTAACATGCAATGTTTTTCTGATAACTCGGAATAAAACCAACACTTCCCGTTTGGTTAAAAAAGTATCCCTTTACTGAGAAAGTAATTAAACTGCCTTTACAAAAGTAAACATGGCTATTGCCTGTATTTATTTTTATATTTTTACGTATAAAAAGTGACGTGATTTAAGTATTTAAATTTATAAGTAAAGAGAGTTATTACTTAAATTTCGAATGATAGTTTTGTCATAGGTGGTATTTAGAATGTGTTATTTGATTTATAACTCTTACTATTTGTCATAGTTTTGAGTGCAACTGTACTTAATCTATGTACTGTCCTGACAATTATCAAATACATAATTGTGGTAATAATTAGATTATCAGAACATTTTTGATGTCTTTTAATACTTTTGCCGAAGTTGAAGTATTTCATACTCACACTTTCAACTCAAAATACATTATTCTTTTAAACATTGCATTGTAAATGGAGCTTTAAATAAATTTATTGAAGTAAACGGCTAAGATATAGGTAGTTACCAACATTACATCCAGTCAGTTAATTTATACTAGCTGTAGTGACAACTAAGGCAGAACGCCGCCATCATAAATTTTATGTTACTCATATATTTCATTTGATATTCAAATATGTAGGTGTTTGCAAAACGAATACTGATAGATGCATAATGTGGCTGGTACCTAAACTAACGGCATAATTTATTGTTAACCTTAGAGCCAACTATAAGCTCAACCGTGTTATTTAATTTGAAATGATACTACAGTAAGTTTATAACCATCAACAACCTATTTATTGTTCCACTGCTGGGCACGGGTGAATGAAAGGAGTTTCATTTGAGAAGGATTGGGCTATAGTCCACCATGAGAAAATCTATCCGGCAGGTTTCTCCACAATGTTTTCCGGCATGTGATAAATACGCACGTATGTTCGAAAAGTCAGCAGTGCGTGCCTTGAGTTTGAACTCGAGAACTTTTAACTTCGCTGTCCACTGGTTAAACCACTAAGTTTTCACCCTCTCAGGAAGCTTATAAAGCAGATAGAAAAAACACAAGATGCTTTTATTCAAAACAAGCGGTTCTCAATTATAAATAAATACACCGACACTGAGTGTTCAATAAAATGAGTTTTATTTAAAAGCTTGAGTGTAGAAAACATGGCGATAATCGCTTGGCTGCGATGTTCTCTTAGAAAAATAAAAGAGATCACTCATCCTGACGCTCGAACTCTATCTGAGAATTCTTCGAAGCGCACCACCGCGCTAAGGCACGTAGCGTCAGCAACAACAATAATTATTCTAATCTTTACTTTTAAACTAAACACAGAAAATATAAATGTTCTAAAGATTTTATAAACTTTATATTCATGGACTATAAATTCAAAAAAAGATTTCTGAGTCGAGTCGAAACATCAAAATACAATTATAAAGCTGAACAATACTTATTCGGTAAGAAAATACAATTCAACTCGTCATCGCGACATGGCCGCATTAAATAAAAAAATATACGTGTGAGGGTCTGTCCGTACCCACCCCTAGACCGAGACGAGAGAGCGTAAGACGGAGTACAGAGAAAGTTTGAGTGACGTACCCCCTCCACCGCCCCGTCTCCCCAGCGAGGATTTACGACGCCATATTGGATTGGGACAAGATGACACGAGGCCCGGATAATTTGGGCAACGGTATCACGTGACAGGACCCGAACTCTGAAACGGCACTTTAATTATGATATTCTCGAGTTTATTCCACTTTGAGTTTGTGAATGTTTAGTACAGATCTAGTTAAATTGTGTGATGTAGTCGACATTGTTTCTTGATGGATTAATACTTGTTTGTATAATGAATGGACACATTATATAATTTATTGTAACATAATTTGCATACTTCATTATTATTGGCTTATACAGTTATTTTTAGCAAATTTATCGTTTTATGTTAGGTTATTTAACAAACTCAATCAAGTTTTATAACTTTCGTTAGCAAAAAACAATTAAATAATTTCACCGATACGAATAAGCGGAGTAATAAAATGTAAATGAAAACAATAAAAAGTCAATAAGATATTCATTGGCGTTTTAAAAGTCAACCCTCAAATGAAAAGGTGCTTATAAACAAAACTAATTCATCAGTAAGGCAATAAATAACCCGAAGCGGTTGCACGCACTCGCGCGCAGCGTCTGATGTCTTGACACGCATGCGCCGTTTGGCGTGCCAAAGCACATACTCGTACTATATCTACAACTCAAATAGACGAAGAAAATAATTGAGTGCAGAAGTTTTAATAAATCTCAGTAGCAACTTTTGTATACATTTTCACGCATTAATGATAAATATTGCATTAAAAATGTATGAAATCAACTAATGAACGATGATTAATTGTTTGTGTATTTGAGAGTATGAGTAACGAACATAATGTTCCGCCGTCGTTAAACAAAAGCTGCTGACGTAACAATCCATGCAATACGAAACAAGGACGTCACCAAAATGCTAGTATCCGAACACTCGAGGGTGCGAATACTGCAAAAACAGAAATCTCGTTAAGATGACAATTTATGGGTTGTTTTTGCTAAATGAAAATAGTCGCAGGCTGTGAACTGAACAGACCTTTTTTGATTTTCTTAATGGAATCTTTCCGCTTGGGATTTGTGTCGAGCGATGCTTTAAGCTATTCCGTTTACTCACAATACCCTATAGTGGCAGATTTGTACAAGCCTATATTTGTTTTTGTGAATATTTTCTACGAATTCTGGCATTCATTCTTTTAACTGGCACCATTCCTAAAATGAATTTCAATATACTTAGGAATATGTTGGTATAAAATGGTAAAAACAAACATCAAGTATTTTTACAATTAGCGGGCTTCTCATTTTCTTGTGGACAATAAAATCTTCATAACATTGATACAAACTTTCTTTGTAATAAAGCAACCAGCCGGAAGCATTTCATGATTTATGACAAAGCAAATTTTTATTTCCATTTCTCTTCGTTCATTGTTTTTTTATTATTATTTTGCCACAATTCCTCGCAGCTTTTCAGTAGAAAAAAGTCACCGTGGAAAGTCGCTTTCGTTTTAGTGGAAATGGAAAATGGAGTAAAAATAAAAGAAAGGCTGCATATGTGCTGGGAGCGAGAAACTTTGGCGTTATGATAGCCGGTCGAGTGGACCTGCCGTGGCAATTTCGGGTTGGATATTTTATTAAAATTCCTAGATATATATATACTTAAAGTATTTGATGAATTTATCATCCAATAAAATGTTATTTTTAAATACTAAAGTAATATATAAAAAAACGATAATTAATACATTTACAATAAAGGCATTAATCTTTACGAACACTATCACAGAACGTTTTAATTATGTAGTATTCTAAATTTAGGAATAAAATAGTAGCATTCGTTATTTTATATGTGTATAATAAATACTATAATTTTATTGCTAGGTTTCAAGAATATTATGAGATAAAGATTTGAAACATATGAGCATACCGTAGATGCATAGCTACAAGAGAAACTTGATTTACCGTGATAATTGTACGTATTTGCTAGACACAACGTGAGTCCTGCCAAGTCCCCAGAGGTTTCACACAGCGCTGCCGAGGCGAGTAAACGTGTCTTTTTGCCTCGTTTTCCTGTCACGCTTTCCTTTTCAGATATTACCGTCTCGCTCACACATTTTACCAAAGCTATGGACCTGTAGACACGTTAATAAAAATTCAAAATACTCCTCTGATAGCTCTATTGAAACGTTACTTATACATTTTTATATAAATAGATGTGTTCCTACACCTGAGTGGATCTTAATTTACTCTATATCATTAAATTATATAGCTGCCATAAGAAATATAAAAATAAAATAAATATTGTTCACACAAAATCGACTCCACGGAGACTGTGTTACAACACGCGTCATTCTATTTTCTTTATTCCACTCTGTTTTGTTGCGTCCCGCTGCTTCCGTACCGTGGACACTTTTGGTTAGTTTGTTCTGTTTTCCGTATAATAAATAATAAAGCCCATACTACTGGACTATGTAGAAAATATTTGCTTGCTAACTGTGTCTTGACTCTGAAATCGTTAGGGGCAACTGCCACCGTCCTTAGAGGGTTAGGAATTTATAATGTCGCATTCATATTACATTCTTATTATACTGAAGTCTAAAGCGTTCATCATTGAACACTATTCTAGGTCAATCTTCTTTTTTATTATTTAGGAACTCCATAGATTCAATAAGGCACACACAAAAGATAGTTAAAAAAAAATCCTGTAAATGTGATTTACCAAAACCAACCACAAAAATTATGTAAGTTTCTTTATTTTAAATGATTTATTATATTATCGAATCTTAAAACGAGCGTAAAACCGATAACCACAGTGATTATGTATGCAGATATAATGCAGACAAAGTCGTGATTTGAACTATGGCGCCTTAATATTCTATTAACCGATATATTCAGCCGTTTATTAGCATCAAATGCATTATTTATATCTGATAGTAATATATCATTATTGAAAATAAGGGATAGTGTATTGTCAATGATACGATTTTTCATTGATCAATGGTGGGCACGCGTGCACTTTTATATACAACTGATAAATAGCGCCCGTTTTATGGGGCGACACCATCGATATCGAATGTGAACGCATTGATTTATCGTTTTGCCGTATAATTCGCGATTTCAAAAACAAGTTTTTTAAGTAATATTTTTGTATGAGATATTTGATGACACTTTGATGATATATAGCTAGTTAATATCGTAATATCGTTTTGGTGGTACGAGAATCGAATTTAATTTGTATCAGTCAGACTCGATTGAATACTTTTTAATAACAAGCGTAACGGTTATCTTATAGCTGTTTTTTAATAAACAGACTGTTGAACTTGAGCTGAAAAGAACTTCATTTGAATTAGTAAGTAATGTTAACTGATCATTATATAATAATGTTCCTTAGTGAAGATAAATATAATGTTATTATTTAAACAAATCTTGAGAAAAGAACATAAAAATTACGCCATCTATCAAATACTTCGAAATTAAAAGACAAAAAATACATAATCTACATTCAAAATATAAAAATATCGAAAAGTTCACGTTCGTTCGGCTCGCGATTCGCGAAAGAATCAATTTTATTGGTAAAACAAGCGGCGTCGGTGATTTATGTCGTACGAACGTGGCCGATAGCATGTCACCGGCCGGCGTGTTCGCGCCTCGCTCTAGAATTTGCTAGAATATTCTTTTGTGTTTACAAGTACAATGACTTTTTGGTGAATCGAATTTTGTAATAGCTTTTATGTGCTGAAAGTATATTTTTCACAGTCACAAAGTCTTTCCAAAAAGCTCCCTTTTCTCCGAGTTGAATGATTTTTATTTATAGATTTTTAATACGTAACGATAGATATGTATTTTAATTTACATAATATGTAATATTTTTTTATATACCTCCTATTCAGTTCCCTGCTAGCAGGGTATATAAATAAATGTGTTATGTTAATTCATGAAATAAATTTGTAAATAATCTGTTATTTTGTCTTCTTCTATTTGGGAAGGTATCATACATATATACAATTTTTAATAATAGTAACATACCTTACAGTTCAAAAATCATAGCATAATAATAATTCATAATTTGGTCTCCTTGTCATTTCAAAAGGTGAAGGTTTAAGCGCGAACAAAACGTGGGATATTTGAAACAAAGAAACATACACGACCTTTATGCGAGGTGTACCGACGAGAATTTAAGCAATTATAAAAATATACAAGACAAACAAACTTTAGTAGTTTATTTGTCATTTCGATCGAAAGGTATTTCGCTAGCTTAATGCCTAAGCTAGTGCAGTAATTTAGAAATAATTAATACCTCTATTTAATAACATGGTTAGAAGAAGGACTGTCCCATCATGAAAAATACTCGTTTCGCATTTTAATCTGATCTGTAAAATAAAATCACCAGCAAAGTCTAATTACAATAAATTATATTTATGCTATTTGTAAAGCAACAAATTGTCTTTTTCATCGATGCAATAACTGAACGCGAGAACAAAAGCCTGTTGCCAATGAGCAGGTGCTCGGTTACATTATCATATTATGGTAGTAAGTACCATGAACTCACTATAGTCGCTAATCTACCCGTCAAACATTTGTTCGCGGTCTATATATTATTATCGAACGCTATTACTATTAATTCGCACGTTTACCCATCAATTATGGAGAGTTTTTTAATCATTTGTCATTCATAACGATTGCCGCATAAGCTTAAATTGAGTGCTTATTGTTTAAAATGGTTTTAGGAAACATTAAACTGTCATTCGCAACATCGTTGCCACTGCCCAGCGATATTCTTTAATAGATCTATTTACATTGCGCGTCCCTCATATATATTGTTTTTGCTCACCCAATGATGTACATTTACGATTGCACCATTCTTTTTGATCGTTATCGTAAAGAAGGAGTAATGGGACTGTTTGCAAAGGTTAGAGAAACGTTTAACAACTTCTTGTATTTAATTTAACATATAAGTAGGAGTGTTAGTACGTTGTAGTTCAATATTTAAGCCCTACATTATTGCTTGGCTCTGTCCCGCTAATTATCACAGTTTACTACGCCAACATCTTGAGTTACTGTCATTATTAACTCGAAAACGTATCAAAATTATGTATCTTCTACATAACATATAGCGTGTTTCCTAATAAAAAGCAACTTTCCATATATAAAAGTATTCTGCAAACACTAAAGACATGCAAGAAAGCAACTAACAGGAATTACGAGGCATTATTTACATTGGTATAGTTAGTTAATCAAGAAGACACTTGTGCAGGTGAAGATCCAGTTGGAACTGACATTAGAATTTATAAGACTAGATAAACTTGAAATGAATACTTGACTTTTTTATAGAATTTCCTTTGTAATCGATAGCTAACGTATTATGATTTATGGCACAGACATTATTATTAAGAATTTTAAACGAGCAAGATATTGCACTCAACAAAGGTGGTTGGGTATAAATATTAAGCCTTTAGATCATAAAGAAAATAAATATTATTCATAAAGCTTCCCAGTTCTATATTGCGATGCTAAAAGTTTTATATCTACTTATCGGATCATTAAGATTGTTTCGTAGCGGCATGGCGGCAGTGACTAATGTCGCGAAAGGTCCAAAATCGGAAGGATTGAGGTCACGTCCGTCGGATGATATTAAGTGGACTCTGATATGTTGTTTTCGTGACTTAGATACAATGGATTCATTTTGCGATCACTTATCTGTGTCTTGCGGGTATGAACGTTTAATTTTGTCTTATAATGAAATACTGTTTAACATATGAAGTCTTCTCTTTATGACTTTAAATGAGGTCAATTTTGAAGCTTTTCTGTACACATTTTGTTCAAAAATATGATAGATTTTAATATCAATGTATGTATGCATTTATAATATACACCAATATTGCCAAAGGAAACAAGTCTCCTTAGAAGACATAACAAGTTTGTCGAACAACATAAACATTTGAATCCATACGATGACTAAGTGTCTGCCGATCTACTATTTTGGAGTTAGTTTGAAGAGCCAGTCAAACAGGTAGCAGCAATATAAATAATTACTTGAAATCCATCTGATATGTAATTTCCTATGGTTAGGTTAATGGAGCAGGCTAATGAAATAATGAAATATGGATCATTATTTTAATAAATTCTAGAAAGCTTAGGAATTACAACATAAATTAAAACTGGAGCAGTTCACGTCTTGAAATCAATTACTGTAGCAAGTGACAAATGGGGACTACAAAACTGTAATAAATGTCTTCGAATGCAAATTCGGCGACCACCTATGTTGAGCCAATATGATTATCATATTCTAATTGGCTCAACGAATGACTAAAGCGTAGGATTTTACTTCCTCCATCATACTTCTTCGTTCGGTTTCTAATGGTAGAACACCGGGAACTGTTTAAATCACGCGCATGCGCCGAAAATAAACTGCGCGCGATCACTCCTCCGCCTCGCCGTAAATTCACTGCTAATTTACAGCCCCTCAATGTTATAAATAAATAAATATTCGTCGTAGAGCGCCACATCCACTTTTGACACATTGTGCCACCACTTGGATGGTGCTGTCATAACAGATCCTTCGTTGCACGGTTAATGGATCGCCTCAGCTACTGTTATGAAACTCCCTGTATTTGGCTGCACTCCTTCAAAAGGGTATCTTGCATCGTATATATTATTCGAGAAACAAATAATATTTAAACTTTCGTTCACGGTACCGGTATTAGATTTTAGTTTTAGAGTATGTGTGTGTTTTTATTTGTTTCGTTAAAAAATGTTTTCACCTACTTGCAACAATTGGTTAATCAGCAGCTTTGACGGAAACATAATCACTTTGGCCGTTTTAACACAAAATGTTTCAGTAACAAGAAGTAACTACCTAATCAATTATCAACATAGTAGTGGCGAACTCACAAATTATTCTGCCACTCGCGACGCTAGTACCCAACGAAAGTTATTGAGTGCCAAGTAGACTGAAGCAAAGGAACAGCCGTGTTAGCTCCGTGCCAGCGATCATTGGTGGGATTGTGGCGGCCATTGTAATACGAATTCCCCGCCGTTGTTACCATCTGTCTTGTAGCCGAAATTTTAAAAACAATAATAGAAAGAGAACTCCGCTACGATGATTAAAATGTAACGTATCGTTTCTTAGGTGTGTAGTGATGTCATAGCCTTGTCGATTTATTCGTGTCAGCGTCGATCCGTATCCGATGAAAAGCCGTCATACCTCTATTTTTCATAGATAGTAGTAAAGTAATAGTAAGTTGAATATATTATTGTTGCTAGCTTAATTTATATGCGATTCGCACCTGCAGTGAATTATCAATGCATGATTATATTTTATGGCATTCTTTCACTTCATCAGCCGGCTTTAGTCGTCAGTTATATACTCGATTCGTAAGGACTTGGAGAACGAGTAACTGAAATGATCTTTACGTATTACTCTCCGCGGCCATTGGCGAGAAACACCTTGGTTTACTAGCGTGGAACTTTTTGATTTGTGTCTGCTTGTAGCGTGTCACAGTACATTTAACGAATTGAGTTATAAATCATTTCAGCACTTGTCGTGACGATGATTGATCTTTCATTATATAATTAATTTTGAACAAGAAAAAGTTTTCTAATAATGAAATACTGTCGATTATTATTGACAACAATGCGTTGTTGCTGAAAGACTATCGATAATGTTATTGGGTTTTATCGACAGCGGTGACGTACGCTATTCATCACTATTGATATTTTGTGATGCGCTCTGGTTGCCAGCGGGCGGAGTTTGCATGGTGCCAACTATGGCGAGCGCGTTAATGTAGCGTCGATGCGCGCGCATGTTTTTATTGTCTTCTGCGCAAGAGTTGTCTAGCTATTAGTCGATCTATGCGTTAATATGCCACACACGGTGTTGCATGAAAAACCACAAGACTTTGAAGCTCAAAGCCTGTTATTATCTACCATAAATCGACTTATGCTATGATTCTTGGATCACGTAACCCTTTTCATTCAATATTGTACAAATAAAAAACATTGAAAACTTTTGTTTGGCCTTATTGTCGATTCGTGGTAAGTACGTAAAGAAGCACGTCTATGTCATACTATTAAACACTCGTAAACTAGAACTACATGTGCATTGTAGCGATTGTTGTTTAGTTTTATGCGTTTAAGCTTAGCTTATTTTTACGACTATTTATGCGACATCTTTTATTATTCATCCAACAGTGTCAAGTCTTCAATTGTTTCAATTAAACGTGATTAGAATCTAGATTCGTAGTATAATTTGACTGTCTAGATTTTCGTATCTCAAGGACTCGTTTGATTAATAAAGTTGTGTCTACATTTAAGTTAGATATCAATGTCGATCGTTAAGATGATTGGATCGTGCGACTAACAAGTGCGCTTGATGTTACGGTCTCTATATAGAAAATAATTGCGCCAGTTATCCGAAGATTTCCAAAGCTCGCGGTGAAAGCGTCTCAAATCACATACGCCGAATCAAGATCAGTTAACATCCGCAACACATACATAAACAATATGTACGTATGTGTACGTGAGAAGGGCCCGTCATGTTTTATTTATTCGCGGCCGACTCGTAATAGAGTCGTGCCGTGAGAGCCACCGCCAAGTTTTTTGCCGACCGTAAGCCTCGTCGAGTATTGAGACGTCTGGATGCTGATGTCTTGTTGCCTGTCCATACTATACTTTCGACATGACGGCGACATTTATTTTTCTACGTTTTTTTAACATCGGAAAAATAAATGACATCCGATACAAACACATGTAAGCACAGCGTCGATGTAAAACTATGATAGAAAACAACAAGTTCAATTATTAACATTTTTCATCGTAGAACCACTGAGCCCGGACAGCTGCAAGTGGATATTAAAAATCCATTCATCACTGTAACAGCAAAAAATAAGAATTCAGATTCACACTGGAACACGGCGACTGATATCTGGTGAGACGAGGAGGTATTTTCCCTCCCCGCGACCCCCAATCCAGCGGGGGTGGGAGCACGCCTCCCTTTTGACAGGAAATGATTGTCTAATATTAGCTTTGTTATAAGGTCCCTCTTTTGGGATTTGAGCGAGTTTTTGGAGTAACGTTTTGGATATATCTTCGTAATGCTTGTTGTCTTAGCTACCTATTTGTTTTGTTTGCAAGTTGTACGTCTTGCTACGATTCCTGTTTACATTTGAATTTGGCAAACGTAGAGCGATTCGACATTGAGAATTTGTTAACCATACTTGTATCCATTTGCAGTATCATTTCGAATGAAACAAATATTACGATTATGTGAAGAAATATAGGTGCCTATGTTCTCATCAAAACAAATTTGAAGAGTGGGTGCTTATCTGCATGAGTTGTATCTAACAATACGCAACAAAAACTCCGTAAAATTAGAGCTTTGGATAAAAAATCTAATTTTTAATGTTGACTCACTTCAATAATTTAAATTGAACGTCAAATGAACTACAAGAAAAATGTCGGGTCGTTGACCTTCATGGTCGAGAGCTCGAGATAAATTTTTCGAACACCCCCGATAATCACAATAAAAAGTCGTCGTGGGCTTCACAGAAATAAAACTGAAGTTTTATTTTCTAATTTATTGGTGTAACGTCTATTTCGGTTCGGTTTTCGTCAACGGTCCGCTGGGAAGTGACTAGTGTCGACTATGAATAGTCGCGCCTACAGAAACCGACTAACCGTTGACTCCAGTGACAGATTTGTGTTTTACAAATGAATTCTGAACGGGTCCGGAACTCTATTTTTTGGTTGAATGATAGATTTAGTTATGTTTTCTACGTAATTTATCCACATGACTATTAGTTTGTCCACATAATATTACAAAAACACCTTTATTTATTTCAGTGGATGTCACTCATGTTGGGATAAATATTGACGGGTGCAACAAAAACAGTAGGTAGTACTCAATAGCCAAAATAAACAACAAATTGGGTCTTTATTTATAGAACACAAACTTTGTTAACTGATCATCTGCGGTTTGCACACTGCAGTATCGCAATAATCCGCACACATTAAAACAAAAGGTTTATACAAAATTAAATTACCAATATCCGCAAAGCGCGATGCCACAAAATATTTTTGTTGAAACGGCAATAATGCGAAACTCGCATAATGCGCGATACGCGCGTAGATAACAGAAATAATGGGGTTCAAAAATGAAATTAATTCCAGGTTGATGATTTCAAATTGAAAAGTCACATCGGCTCGCGCCATAATTCATGATCCTGAAACGTGTCCGGGCCGCCGCGCCGTGTTGGACGCCCGCGCCAGCCGGCCGCAGGGCTGTACCGGCGAACAACCGCCACCACGTTTTATTTACCAACAAAGTCTTGCATAGGTAACATTTTGATTGCAAATTAAATATCACAAAATTATGCATCGTAATTTTTCCTACACGTTTTTTTAATCATGCATTATTAATAACTACATAAATACACGCAACATAATAATTCACGTTTTTTTGTTAATAAAAGAACATGGTTAAGCCCGTGTCACATATTTTTGCCGTGTATTGTGTAGAACAAAAAGCTAATGCAAATATTAGCATTATTATGTGCGTCAACCCTAGAGCCCGGGCTCATTGTCACAGTCCTTTGTCGGAGGTCTCTTCCGCTTCACCACGCGCGATATCTCGCAGAGGTGGCGCCCTCCATCCGAATATTCATGAACACACCGAGTTGCGGGATAAGTTTTACTTATATCAACTCAACTGTCTAATACATAAAAGAACATAACGTACCTACATAACAGTTGTAAATTATATTCCTTACGTCAATGTTCAAGACGCCTAAATTATTGATATTTATAGTCGAACCATTAACAATATCTTCACTGATGTTGCAGAAAATTACTTAATTAGGTATAATTTAAATCACCTTAGGTACCACCAATTAATACCTAATAACTAACTGTTTTTTGCACAATAATTATCTCTTTAAAAGTGACGGCATTTTTTATGTTTATGGCGCAGTGTCAGCCCTAATAACCGTAAAAATACTAGTTGTATTATAAACATATTTTTAATAAATATAATTGGAATACCTACAAACATTTTATTCTTATTAAATTAAAATTATGCTAAATTCTACTTTATGTAACTCGAAAGAATTCTCTTGTGTCATTAGCAATTCATATTTGAAAACAGCTTTTATTATATTTTCTTAGAAAATTGCCTTTCGTATCGTGCGTCTAGAGCTAGAATTGACTAGTTGATTTAAAGATAAATTATAATCATAAAAGATTCAAAGTTTTGGACCAGCCCTTAAAAATAAGTATATTTTTTATTTCAATCAAAAACGTTTTCACTTTCAGTGGAAATAGTGTTCAATTTCATACGAATTTGGGATGTTTAATTATTTCTAATGAGTTAACGGTCAAGGAGCTAGTTATTGAATGTTTTATATTTATATCATTCACTGTTGAAATGTGGAAAGTAAGTTTTTTATATGTAAATTTGGCTCGATGGCAGGTCTCATGTTTAATGCAACCGCTATGTCATGAACATTTGTCGGTTGCACCATTTTAGACGGCTGTACTCCTGTTAGCTTAGTTTCTACTAAACATTTGCACAAAATGTTGAATTTAATTTCGAAATAATTCATCGTTCATATTTAGTGTTTAGTTGCACATAATATTTATCATTATAAACAAATCATTACACGAACTCTTTTTTTTTTATTTGGTAGAGCTTCCGGAATACGATGACTTTTTAATTAGTGTTTCGATGGTTTAATTATTTCGGTGATGTTAAAAAATATCCATCTTGAACATGTTAATCCAAATAACTAATTATTATTCTGTAGGGTAAATTAGAAATGACGTCGTAAATCATTCCATCCACAGGTCTTAGCCATGTAACGCCGCAAGGCTTTCAAGGAAACACAATAGCTTGGATGGTGTCTCCCTCTAGTACTCCAGAAAACGCAGTGCTAGACAGAGACGGAGTCATTCACGAAAAACGAGCCCGTAATTTGCCTGCACGAAAATTTGATAATAAATCATAATAGTTTTAGACAGAGCAGAGGGAAAAAAAATAAACCAATTTGGAAAGTGAATTGTAAGGCACGGCGAGCACCGCCGTACGGTCTGTTATTAGAGCAATTATGTTATTATGTTCGCCGTATCTAATCCGAAAAACTAAATTGGAGTCGGCCGCTGCCGGCGAATGCCCGATAGGTTCAATCATTTCGACTTTTGGGTCGCACGAAATTCGTTGCGGAAGCAATAAGAAACACGAAAATTCCGAACGAAATAGTCACAAATTATCCAATAATACATAGTTGTGAGCAGAATATCGATCGGCAGACAAAAAAATCAGCCCGACATATTTTCGAGACCCCATTCCGCTACGGTTCATAGTTTAGTACAAATTAAAAAAGGGTGCATTATTGCGATACATATTTCAAAGTTCACATTTCATAAACAGCCTCGCGTCGCCCTTTGATATCCCTCACTTAACTCATATTTCATTCAATATGACCATAATTGAAGTGATCACTGGGACTTCATTACAATAGGACGCTTATTCCTTCAGCCTCAGAGTCCAGACTGGACCGAGGACGTTCCTGTAGATAAAGAAACATTGTATGAACGATTGCCTCTTTCACAATTTGTATCTTTAGCATAGTCTGTTGGTAAAACAGGTTTTTCTCGTGTGTTTTTGTTACAAAATGCATGGTCCCTTTGTATTATCAAAGTATCAAATATGAATACCAAATAAGGGTTGGGACAAAAGAAAAAGTGACAACTTTTTTAATTTATGCGCAAACGAGTACATGAAAACGTAATAATAGGAGCGTGTTTGGTAAATATATTAATGTAATAATTCTCTTAGGGCGTTCCTAAAGTTGTCGGGTGTTATTTTTCTAAAATTTCACGGTATATATATCATGCAGGCCTCGTGGAAAATTGTTAACGTCTTCATTAAAGTTGAGTGGTTGTGTGTTGTAAGCGCCTGATGTCAGTTTCCACGATTTGTTTGACAATAGTGTTGTGGTGAAAGCAAATGAACTTGTACGGTTTGACCGGTTCTCGAACTTTATTTGAAATAACAATGTAAGTGATTAATATTTATATAAAAATAATATTATTATAAAAGTTCGGAATAATAACGTATTAAAAATCAAACATACAACAGTAAATTCTATTCCCGACAACTCTACATAAGGAACTTTCCACAAAAAAATAACGATAAAAGCCCAAAATTGAAATAATAGCTGAAAAAAAAAACTTAAAAAATTCGCTGATGATCGCTATGATTCAAAAATTCTTATTAATTATTAGAAAATTATAATATAGAAAAATGTCAGGTGCTTGACATCAAAATGTTGCAAATATTTTATTTTAAAAACAGTATAGTAAGTAGATACCTACTTAATAATAAAAATGTAGTGTCTTGAAAATTGATGAAAATAGCGTTGAAGGATACCGTTACACAAGCTTAAAAAAACGTGTTAAAAAAAGCTTCATAAAATACATTCTACGTAATTTCATTATGTAAACAATTTCGTTTCCCATAAATTCCGAACAAACCTTTCACCTCAATGTTTACGGGCTTTATCTACGTGTTTTTTTTTATAAACTCACTCATACTGCTGAGGAAACGCAACATAATATTTTTTTAATTAATTATTCTTTTAAACTTTTGTTTACCAAACGCGCAAAACTAATTTATTCTAGACATTTATCGTTTTAATTAACTATAGAATGATAATTCATAAAATGTATGTATTTTTTTTCAATAATTTATTGCATTTAATATCTCGGTTAGTGTTAAAGGTTCGCTATTTCGATCTAGAGTAATTAATTATTTCTTTTTGCTATTTAATAAAAAGTAATTGAAATAAATAGCGTGTCCTGTTTGTTTATGGCAATAATGCTTAACTTTTTGAACGCTAATCACTAGACAACGTTTTACAAGGAATTTTATCAACAATCAAATAGAATGAACTATTGAAACACATATAACTTTAATTAAAGAGTGAATGAATGGGTACGTATGATATATTTGAACAAATTTATTTTAGTACAGAATAAAAATTCTTCTCTAATTAAATTTAAACAATTATAAGTAACATTGGCTTTCTCAATAAATTGGAAATATACTGTCGGGATTATTATATTAATAAGAGATTAAAATTTATAAATTCTGGCAAGATATAACCTAAATAGATACCTAATTATCACGAAACTACAAAAAGTAAATAGGTCATTCAAACTGATAATTTGCTTTAAATACTTATACTAATAATAATTAAGTAGATTAATTCGCTAAATACGCAATCTTTAGCAGTTCAGCCTAATTATAATGATAGCCACTTCATACAAAAAATAAACACTGATAAGACCACAACCATACCCAACATTTTTTTTTCAGATCTAAATAATGTTAGATAAAACCGAACTTGACCACAATACCAGATCGTTATACTTAGCACAGTTGCACTGACCCACTTATCTGCCTATTCTGCTCCTGACCTGGTCGTATCGCCGCCGCAATGATAAATATTGACATAGGTCAAAGATAAACAGAGCCAACGACTTTTTGAAAATATTTTTCCTCGTGATTAAAGTGCATTAGGTATCGTGAACGACGCTGTTGTTCCATATTCAAATAGGTAAACATCTTTTGATTCACTTATTCTTTTCAAATAATAATTGTTCTTTTAATGGTTTAATCATAAATTATAATTAATTAATTAATCATTTAATGTTAACGATATTCATAATTATATTACGGTCTACGGAAGCCGTTTTAGGAATAGCGTGGAAAATTATGTTTATTTTATTAGTGAAAATTATTAGCATTTTTAAATGTAGGCATATGATAAAATTAATGTTCATATCATGCAAATGAAGTCAAACAGATGTAATCATGATATTAACTGTATCTAGATCATAGGCAGCTTTAGGCAACATTATGAATTAGATGCAAATGATAAGTTTTTGGAGTGAATTTAATATTGACCAACGTCATACTTAAGAAGGTACTTATTACATAATTTAATAAAAAATCGTGACTTTTGTTTGCCAGATCATATAGGTACCTATATATACATATGTTATCGGACAAACAAACAATGTAAGCAAAAGTACACAATTAAATTGTTGAAATTAATGTATTAAGCAGTATCATATTCAATGTCCCCTTCTTTTTACTTAATGTCACAGTTTAAAGTAGGTTCTATATGGTAAATTATTTAAAAACAGACCAAGAAAAATAAATAACGTTCCATATTTAACTGACCGTTTTCTTTTTTGTTGCAGGTAAGAAAGAATTCCTGGCCGCATGGAACCTAAGGAAATATGTACGAAATTCAAATTGCGAATTATGTGCGCGTGTGTTGTAGTGATCGTTTGTTTGTCACATGCTCGCCATACGATTATCAATTCAATTTTCATTAATATAAAGTCGTAATTCAATTTTGCGCGGAACTGAGGTCTGTTTATACTGTAACTGTAATACATGTGTGTTGGTACGACAGCTGAAAATCAAAGGGAAGTTTTCTGTCTCGCTTAGTCCGAGGTAACTTTATGCTAAAGCAAATCAATTTAAGTTATCTTTAGATTTCAAAGTATGCGTATGTAACTAGGTAGATACCTACCTATGTTATAAAAACAGTTTGGATTATGTTGCAATTAGGTAAATATAAACATTTACATTTATGGATCATCAAATTTCGTATGTGAATTTTAACTAGGTAAATAGTCGATGCCTATTATGGTTGATGTTCAATCAATTAAATTAAAAGAGGCAATAATTATGATAACGGCCATAATTGGTGTTATAAAAGAAAATAAATTTCGTATAATTAACTGTTAACAGGTAAATAATTACCTAATCGTAACAGGCTGTAAACATGTTTTTATAAAAGTTAAATAATTGGATCGGATAGTGGATAATCGAATTAGGGTGTAAAATGCGCTTACTGAAGTACCTACAAGAACTTTAAGTATATTGCTATAGAGTTGATTTGAATATTCTGTTTCATCAGACATTCTAAAATGATAAAATGTCATTCGGCGAATGAAATATAATAGCATTGAACGTTACTTATTATTGGGACAATCAGGAATGATTTTCTCGGCTTCAATCGTAACGAGCGATGCATCTCTTCATATCGTTTCCCGCCCATACAAAGTGCTGCGCTACATGCTTTCGCACGCATTCTGCTAATCTCACATGTGATCGGCCACATAGACGCGCATAACCAGCCATTTTATAAAACCGATACAGTCTCAACTCCGTTTCGCAGTTAGGCATCATTTCGTCTGGCCGCGTTAAAAGCACGCTGCATGTTCGCACTCCCACCCGCCACAACACAGACGCGGCTCATGTATGAATCACGAGCTGCGTATGTGCGCGTGCCCGTACGTTCGCGCTCCGCTGGAGTCTGTCAGTGTGTTGGTGTCCATCGGCACACGTGCACGCGCCTATGTGTGCAGGCCCACTCATGGCAGCGGACTATGACGGCTCGTAGATTTGACAGCTAGCTCAATGCGGGTTCAGACGTTCATTATACGCCGACCGATGTAATTTTCGTGAAATACTTGACAGTTTTATTTACGTACGATAAAGACATTAGTGTTGTGACGCCACCTCTACATGTGACAGTGTTTAATTTTGAACTTAATTTTGCGCGAACTTGAACTTCAGTGTTTCTCTACAATATTCGAGTCAGCCCAATTTGACGATTGATTTGTGTCATGCCCGGTTTCAAGGAGCATTTATGATGGTCACAATTAGATACGGCTCGTTGAAAATCTGTTTGAGGGGTAACGGAATGAATAAAAAATCATCAGACGTTTTGCACTCAAAACTAAACGCAACCAAAACACATTCCATGCCTGAAAAATGTAAATAAAGAAACTTTATAAAGTGCCTAGAAGATTATATAAATAAAAACAAATATGTTGAAAATGAGGTGATATATTTAATTTTCATTATTTTCGCATTTATTTTGATATATCAGTAGTGTACAAGTATATATAATATAATTTTATAATCAGTGATTATAACTAAAAGCTAGAGGCTGTATTGAGTGACTAATTTATGGATTGTTTGGAAAACCCATTTGGAACCGTTTTTGCCGCGCAAATATTATCGGTGAGTTTTGATAACTATTTAGTTTCTTAATCAATTTTATTTTAAAATGTTTGCATAAAACTACATTATTTCGGGTTAAATTCCGATTATATTTACATAATTAAAAACAATTATTGTAAGCGTTGAAATACTATTTGTTAAGATATTCCGCTTTATAAATCAAACAAGTTTAATACACGTTGCGATTAATAGTATAATTATAGTCATAAAATTAAATTGCAATAATGCAACTCATTTAATACATAGGTACTTGGAAAATACTTGCAAAAAATATTAGAAATAAATTAAACAGATTTAGTATAGGTACATTTATTTAAAATTTTATTATGTTTTGGTTACTATAGAATGTAATTAAAACTTTAATTCACGTAAACCTATAATAAATATCAAGAAAACGGTGCTGCAATATTTAATAGATACAATTTCTTAGTCTAAAAAATATGTACCAAACAGAAATATAAAAATGCAAATTAAACAAAACAGCTGTGTCGGTACCTATATCGAAAATGAATAATTTTGAAAAAGAAACTACGGTGCACATGTCACTAAGATTAACTGAGACATTAACGCAAATAAGCATAAATTTTATTGTTTTATTTTATATAATATTGTTGGACCCGCGGTCACCTTTTTGTAGGAGTTGCCGACAAGCAGGTACCAACCTACCAAAAAGGTTTTGTGGTCATTAATCAAAATTCGTAGTGTTATCCTTTTAAATGAGACGACGAACGGCGAAATAGAGATGTAGACGGTGATTGGGGATGAAGTGTGGCACCGCCCTAAGAACTGTCATTAATCACCGTCGCTTTCTACATATATGTGTATAAAACATTTGTTTCACCTATTATTATTTTTTAAATGCCCGGACATTGTGACACAGCGCCATCTAGTTCCGAGCTCTGCTAAGCAACGAGGCTTGTGTTACCGATACTAGATAGTTAATATACTATGTAGTTTTTTTTTGTAAATACATACATGTTATACATACAAATATGTCCATACTCATCGCACAAAAATTTGCCTCTACCGGGAATCCGGGATCCCAAAACGGGAGTTACCACAGCCTTTAATAACTGGCTTTAAAAAGACCATAATTGTATCACCAAATATATTCAATATTAATGATTGACATGATTAAATTAAGTGATATTTTACCATAAACGTCATTTTACGTGTTAAACATATGGTCGTATAATGTATATTTTATGTCCTAGCTAATAAAACATCTGATAGAAATATTTGGATTTGAATGATTAGCGCATATTATTATGAGCAATAAATTAGCTATTCGTGTTAATGAAGCAAATTTGTGCAAAACATTTAATTTGCAGTTTGGGGCTTTACTTTCCAAAACACACCTTTCTTACATACACAAATATACTGGCTACAAATTCTCTATAGGACATATAATTATATGTTGCCTGAGAAAATAGACTTTCCGACCTATAGCTTAGGTACTACGAAAATCTAGCTCCTATAGAGTTTTCAGTACCTAATGAATTCTCATTTTGTGTGTATTGATCTAGTCATACGAACAACGAGTTACAGTATGAAAACAGTTTTAATTTCATATACAATATCTTTGCACATCGTGACATCATGGCCAAATTCGCCACTGTTTGTATGCTTTAATTGTCTCATTAAAGGAATGGCTATAATATATTCCACATGTTTTAATCTATTTAATGAGTGCGTGTTTTATACGCATACTCTTTCGCTAATGCAAATCAACTGCTACATTACCTAATAAATGTATCTAAATACTTAATCATAGAGCCAATTAAACGTGTGTACTGTGCAATGTTATAAATCAACTGAAAGGTCAATGATAAAAGATTTAGCCATCAAAACTGGCTCCATAAATTGATCCAGAAACATGGTCACAATGAAACTAGGCGGAGATTTCCTAGTGGCTATTATTCTAACGGTCCCTTTCACCGCTATCTTCTGACCATCTGATGAACTGCTTTTTTCAACTGCCTTAATAAAGCGAGCAGCATGTAAGATTGTAATGTTCAGTAGACCCGTAGATTTGGTCGGTGCGATAATACGCCGTGACTGTGCGCTCACGACTTTCTATGAGTGGACTTTTAGAGATCAAAGTGTTTTTTTTTTGTATAAAATTATTGTGCCCTTTAGCTATTTGGTTGGTAGAAAGTTGCTTATATGCTTTTATCGTGACCAAAAATCCAATTGGTCTAGTTTAAAAAAAATCTGATATATTGTTTTAATAAATGTACTAAATATTACATTATAAACTACGTTAAAGTATTGCATTATTTAACAAAGCACCTAATAAATCGTAGCTAAGTAAATGACAAGTTTCACCAAACATTTGAAATTTTGAATGGTAAAAAATTATTACGCCCACCTTTGTGTGTCGTTAATTTAATATCATTCGTTTATGTCATTGGCTCCCACTAACAGAGCGGGCTTCTCATTAAATATTTTAATTAACTTTCGACGGCCATGTAAATGTCAAAATTACAGGTATATTATAAATGTTCCGTCGGATGTGTGGTCACATGAGTAATATTTTGACATAGGTTTTATAGACGACCTTTAGTTTAGACAATAACTAACGACTTCTTTATAAATTAAATAGAAATGGAGATCAACCTGAATCATCTAAAACAGGTTCCGTGCCGTCATGGAAAATAATTCAAAGCCTATCTAACCTAATATACTATTAAAAATCTAATAAATGAATAGCTATAAGTCTAATTATGAAGCGTGTGTCACACAAGAGAAAAACTATTTCCTATTAACAAATGTCTCGAAAAAAATAGCAATTCAATATCACTAATTTATAGTCAACTAATTACATGAGAACACAACTAATTTGGTGCCGATGAAAACAAACGTTATAACAAAAAGTAGACATTGAAAAATACTCTCAAAATCAACTTTCTGTTGATAAATTAGTACTAAATAAAGGTAATAACAAGTGGATTGGCGGTTTGACATGTGAAGTCGCCGATATTAATGTGTATTATAGGCCACACCCGATCGTTGAGGCGAATTTGTAAAATTATCGGCCGAACGATTTGAATATTAATCTTGGGATGCGCCCGCACCGCCGATCGAGCTCATTAGATTACGAACTTTTTGTCCGCCGAACGTTTTTGATAACTTACAAGATCGATCATTAATCATTCAATGTATCTACCTACCATGTGGGCTAACACACACAAATTTATTGAATGGGTTACTTTTAATAATACCGGTCAATGTAGGTACCTACATAAAGATTTATTGATAGAATTTAATACTTCATTTTACGCCATATTTATAATATACATATTTCATTGAAATATAATTATTTACAACCTTTGGATGGACGAGAAATGAGTGAAATTATACGCGTGTGACGTACTAGACTTACTAACCCAGAATTAAGTAACCTTAAAATCTTCCTAAACTGCATTTTGAAAAACAAAACTATTATTTTAAAACAAGATAGGTATAGTTTTTTTTTCATAATGTTCTATCTCTTTTGTTTATCCTGATAAATAATTGTTTGAATAACAAAGTACCGGCAGTAACACTTAATGTGTTAAATGTTTTGAGCAATTATAACTTATCGTTTTATTATCTTATTCAAAATGTCTGATCAATAAAATAATCAAAAAACTTTTTTCATAATTTGCTATACTACCTATGTATTTTATCAATCTTATTATATTCGAAGTATCTAGATAGGTATAATAAATTGTACCTACATATAGCAATTGGTGGCCTCTTTTTTGAATTGTAAAAATTATGCATGTTGTAAAAATAATAAAAATGAAACAGCATTTTTTAAATAAGTATCTACCTAAAATCATAAACGTTTTTGAAAGCAACATATTTACCTACGATGGTAAGAATATTTAAATTATTCACACCGCTATATTTACAGAGGAACAATATAAAAATGTATGATTTATTGTGGTACTGAAAGGTTTATGACATAAAGAAGTAATTAAATTAGATGTTTTGGCGGAAATTTAGTATTTAAATTTATACGTAATTTACATTCATTAAATAGTATTTTAAAAACATTGCGGTCAGAGATATTCATCTATTTTATTTATCTTTTTAGTTAAAAAACATAAATCTTGTCTAGGCATGAGAATATTTTTAAAGTTTAATGAAATTAATAAAATAAAAAGTCATTTACATTTTTTTTCTCTTTTACATTTTACATTCTCATCTTTTGTTTGTTTTTATGATTTCTGTATTTGCGTAGATTATACTTTATTATTCTCCTTTACATAAAACAGAAGAATTCTAGTAAAATATAATTATTTGACAGTGCGGTATTTTTTTCAAGCTTTAGTATTTTGGCAAATCTCTTAAAGATTTACTCCAAAATTTACAGCATAGGAAGAAAATACTATCTAAAATAAATAAGCGAGCTTTTATAAAAATATCATTTTTATTAAAGCGTGCTTGTTGAAAAAATAAAGAATTTTTAAGCTTAACATATCGAAACGCAGATACAAAATTGACATTTAAAAATTGAAGAGCATCTAGGTTCTTTTTTTTGCTTTTTTGTAGATTTTTTTGCAGATTATGGTAATCAAATAGGTATATTATGTCAAGGAAGATTTCTTTTTTAAATTTTAGGTATATAAAATTTATCAAAGGTTGTTCAATGTCAGGTCTACAGAGATGTCTACCAAAACTAATTATACTTATGTAAGCATTGCCTAATTAGATGTAGCGTCTGCGTCTCAAACGTTTGAGTTGGGTTAGACATGACCGTTTTGTGGGCGACCGGACACTATTGCAGACCTGTTTATACATGAATGTTATGTTTACATTAGGTATACATATATATTTACGTTTGGTATTAGAAGTTTTTATGGCCGCTTTACGTAAAAACATGTATTTAAAGGTGCATGTATAAAAATGGCACTTTTTACGAAATGGACAAATTATAAAAATAAAACTCAATTTAGTGTTTTAAAATACAGTTGTAATACTTAAACTAAATACATAAAACGATAAAATTCAACAAATAAATATGATTACGTACTTATTATCACGTAAAGTTATACTAAAAATAAAACTGATTTATTACTATTCGAAAAACATACACACAACTGTTTAACAATTCGAATCAACACACTGAATACAATTTACTATATCAGGAACAACAATACATAGTTTTAGTCGCCATATTTATTATAATGTAATTATGCGTTTAGGTGACAATTATTTGTATTGTTTTGAGTAGATTTAATGCAGATTCGCTAGTAGATTGTACCAGATATGGTTAGAATTAAATTCCATGAGGTTTTGCCATGAGTGTTATGCTTCCTGTACCCATGTATTAGGTAGGTACTATTATACTGTAAAAAATTTGTTATTTTGTATTTTTTGTACTATTAAAGAAAACAGAGAATACAAAAAAAATTGCATTATATGCTTATTAAAAGTTTTTTTCTATACATAGTGTACAGATACTGTAAACAAAGTTACGGTATCTTAGCAACGTCTAATCTTTAAAGGTCCTACCTCATTTCAAGTACTAGTTACCAGTCTTACTGAAAACTAAAGGTAAAGCTTTTATGTAGTAAGCCCCTGCAGATCTCGTAGTGAATGTCCTATCATTGTTCGACTGTGTATCAAAACATTCAATCGACTCTTATGTTTTCTTGTAAAGTATTATTCTATCTGAGATGACGCAATAAAAACAAAAACAGTGAATCTAAAAATATATAATACACAACCAAGACAGATAGTAGAAGTTACGTCGTAGAATCTTATGACTTGTCTTCAAAATCTACATCAATTGCCCACTTTGCGATCTCAAAATTGGTCGCTAGTTAAATGTGGCTCCTTTGAATGATACGACCTTGAAAACGAAGCGGATCGGAAAGCGGTCCATGATTGTTTGATTCTGATTTTGACAACCGAACGAGACATCGGCTCATTTGAATAAAAATCAGTCGCAAAATCAATCACAAGTCTCATTATATTTCAATACCGGATAGGATTTATTATTGATTTACCAAAACAGAATAAATATTATTTATTTATATTCATTTATTTTTAACGATTTAACTAAATGGAATGTTTGTTAAATGATTGAAGATTGATGAATTTACGTAGGTACTCATCATTAAGGTATTATACGGGTATCTCCTTCGAGACACACAAAGACATTTTTTTCTTTATCTTACGTCTGCGGCGCACCTATCAGCCAGAGTTTATTTCTGTTCGCAAAATATTTACAGTAGGTTCCTATACCTACATAACATTAACGTCTTGAGGCCTTTGTACTTTGTTGGAACGATCACGGCTAAAAATAATTCATAATAATATTTTTTGAACTCTCTCGTGGAATCGTACTCATGTCACGTAGTGGCTACCTTTGCTATGTACCTATATCTCCGATAAGACAGTGTAACGACTGAATCGGGAGCTGGTCTCCTAAGAGGACCAGGGACTTCCATTCATGTACAGATGGTGACCAGTGGGGTGGTTTTAATGAGTTTAAAATCACACTACGCGGTCTCTTCCCCAAATGCCTTTTAAAGGTTTCCACACCGATAACAAAAAAGGGGAACAACTGAAAGAAAAATAATTCTTTATTTTGATATTCGACCAAATTACGCCACTCTAGGTACATGTATAAGTATTTTTTTTAATTATTTAGGTAGATTTAGTAATTTTTATATTTTTTTATATGACTAAATAGTTTTTTCGAATAAAATGACGTATGTAACACTATCTGACTAAACCAATACATGTCCACCTTTTGCAGCACCTAAAGTCATTATAATTAGGAGCAAAAATGTTTTAGGATTACAACTCCACCTAGCGGCAAGCTTAATAGTTAAAGACGTTTCTATTGAGAGCAAAGTTAATTACATTTCACGCGTTTCTGTATATTTAACTCGAGTTGTAGTCCTAACCTTATTTTATCGGATGTGCGATATAACAGATTTGATAAAGTCAGTAGTTTGGCAATCAGAAACGTGTTTAATTAATTACTTTAATTTGACATCGTATGAATGATTTATTAATACATTTTATAGCAACATCCGATCTAGATTTTGAATATTTGGAGGATACAAAATAAAAATTTGAATAATTTATCAATTTATTTAATATTAAAAACATGTATAGAACAGGTGCACTGTATTTGAAAGCTGAAAGAGTGAGTGCAATTAAATATAAGATTATGAAACCGTAGTAACATAGTATGTTTTGCGACCATACGTGTTTTAAAAACATGTGCATTTTCAATCAATCCTGTGCCTTCAAAAGGCGATAGAAAACATTGTGAGGTAATGTGGCTGACACCTGATAAATTTTAAACGTATAGTAGTTGTATTGATAGGAACAGGCACCGCTTGACACCTCGACCCGCGCTACGTACCTACTTATACTTTATCTTGATGTTCAGCTTGAAGATTTTCCATTACGTTGTGTCAACGAATTAAAAGATTATAAGTTTATGAAAGTCCCGCATTAAACAAGGGAATGCTTTAGGATTTTTCACCGCATACTGTACAGTTAGTGTTTCTAACTTTTTTTCTACAGAATGGTAGGGTAGAAATGATTCACATCGATTAATTTGATTGTGTTACAATTGAAGATCATGTCTGTATACCTTGTTTATCAGCAAAACAAACCATCTGTGAAACTGTCAAGTTGAATTTCAATTTAACCTGAACCATTTATTTAACATTTGATGACAAATAATAATTTCAGGAAGATATTAAAACTGCTTTAAAACTCCTGTCAAAAGTCAAAATGTTCTAAATAGTTAATTGCACAGATCTAATTTAACACATCGGTCTCTATCGTCAGGAAAATATTAATTGGGTAATTTGTAGGTACAGGTTACCAGAATGCCTACATAATGCAATTTCTGTGAAAAGTAAAGCCTTTAGGAATGACATCTTTCATTTTTCTGCCAAACCACCTTGCTTTCTACTAAAATAATTACTACTTAACTAATTTTATCCATCTTAGATTATCGAAACGCCATTGCGCTTTTTGTAGTTCTGATTGTGCAATTTTTATATCCTCAACTTATTTATTTTTTACTTATTTTTTAAAATAAAAAAAATTGTTTGTCACCCTGTAAAAGTTACTATTAACCACAAAATCAAGTAAAATAAAAGGTAATCTAGAATAGTACAGTTTATGAGATTAACATTTAAGTATTTTGAATGTGAAATTCGTTCCTCGTAACCGTTTTATCACCTAACGGCGATTTCACTGCCACCGGGTTTTTGGATCATGTTTAACTTGTTGACAAAAATACTAGACAGCCACTTTTGAACTGCAATCTAAACCACTTTATAGTTATTGCCAAACTACTTATATAATAAATTAATAATAATTTTAATAAGTCTTATTCGATAACTTATCTATATGAATACCTAAAATTTGTTTATAAAGAAATAAACATCAAGAAATAAACGTCTATATTTTAGCTATAATTCAACAACAGTGAATAGTAACTAATTTTATTGTTAAGTTCACTATGTAAATGTTTTATCTCTAATAAATAAAATAAATTAGAAGACTGAAAAAAATATTCTTAATCGCACCGACTACGAAAAGTAGAGCTCAAAGAATTTTAATACGCAACTAACATAGTAGTATAACTCTTAATATTTTGTAGTGTAATAGTTACTTAAAATAAAGCCAAGGGTATATAGAATACATATCAACACACACATCAAAGTTACTCAAGCTAGGCATGGCACGATCCCCGCCGGCTACGATCATTGCTCTCGTCTCTATAATTTTGGCCTTTGCCTTTACTTTTTTTAATCGACCCGATCACCGATTGCGGCATTTCGGCGCATGGATCCTTGGAATTTTATCCGACTAGTGATGTGATGATTTATAACCGAACATTAAATTACGAATCGGTTTTGTTACATACGTTAATTAAAACATACAACTACATAGTTGCGTTAACGGTTTGTTTTTTTTTAGTTTTTCTTTAACGTGTTTTGTATTATTAGTAGGTATTTATACAAAGTGTGTATGTGTCATGTATTTTTATTGATCATTAAATATTGTTGAATGGTCGTAAGCGTATCATGTCGTATCGGTAAAAAGGAAAGGTGTAACCAATAAATAAAAACTTATAAAATAGTAGTAGGTAATTTTCTTAGACAAAGCTGCTATACGGAACCCAATGACTAATAAATAAAGTAGTACTAGACACTTGTAAAATATTGAAGCTTTTTTATTAGATAAATAATTTAATAGATACACCATTGAGCAGGTAACCCCTATGTTCAAACTTGTCACGTATTTCCTAAACATCAAAGTGTGGTTTTGTTTAGTAGATTTAGTAGAGTTCAACATGTAACATATCGTTATAAGTGATAAGGCCGCCATTGCACACTTTTAATTAATTATTTTACTGTATCTAGTACTACTTAACTGTCTCATTGATTGGTTACAAGCTACAGTTAAGTGTAAATTTCGGAGTTCAACTCGTTCGAAAGTGTTATTCAGTTTATCTATTACAGTAGCTTCGAGTCAGAGTTTGTATGCAGTTTGCGGTTGAGATTGGTTTTAAAAACATACTAGCCGCCTCTAAATGTAGCAACATACCTCCTATAATCCTCGTAATAATAGTATTTTTTACACTAAATTACGCGAGTATTAGACAGTCAAATTATCTTTTCTTTTTTTATTAAATAAACGTTCAGTTTACCAGATCTTATATTAATTTATCCCGATATTTCACTGTAACTGAACATGAATACTGGAAAGGAACTGTCCTTTCCAATATTCATGTTCACTCATAGTCTGCCCGTGACAATATGCTGCGATAAAATTCTCAAAAGTAGTTTTTTTTAATGGTAAAGATAATGACACTTATTACACCATCCTGAAAAGTGAGAATACAAAATTTCAACAACCTAATAAAATGGATAGCTACAGTTTGTCTCAAACCGTCAATGTCGCGCGCCAACTGTACAAACAGACATTACCCGTAATAAGTCTCATACTATTATAATTTTGTTTACACTGTTCAATATCGAACTACATCTGTTTCCAATCGATTAGGCATCTACGTGTCTACGATACCTGCTTATTTACTATGGGTAATTTGATGGTAATAGCGGCAAATTGTATATATACCTGTCTATAATATTAATATTTAGAATCTCTAACAATTGTAGATACCTGATATATACAAATAATTCGATTTTGATCAATGAATCTTCAAAGGTTAGGTAGGTACTTAAAGGATCGGTAAAATCGGTTTGGATATCGATATTTCATTGACTCATTCACTTATTACGGCATTATTTTTAACCCATTTTATCTCTTGAACTGACGCTTTGTGTTCAAAGTTTAGTATTGTTGAATATAATAAGTTCCTTTGTTGTTGCGAGAGTTGTTCTTCCGAGTTTTGGCATTCCTTCTTTTCTCAATTCTTGTTGGGAAGTCTTGAAGCACTGTCTTTCAGGGCTTGGTGATAACTGGACATATATTTTGAAGGCACACACCTACTTTTGTACGAGTAATTGCCTACCTAAAGCGTTACAAAATAAAACGTTAAGTCCTAGGTGTGTTTTGAAACGCAACTGCGACCAACCGCCAACAACCGGCGGGCAATAGGCGTTGCTAGTGATGTGCCACGCGCGAGGTGTTCCCGCGCTAACTGCGCTCCGTCACGCGAACACCGCTCCGCCCATCCTCAGTTCCTCACGCACGCTAATACCTGATTTTTGAAACGCCAACTCCATTTTTTACATTACTTAATTATGCTTGTAGGTAATATTGTTGGCACACGGATCTGATGAAATCAAAGCCAGTCAAAGCACCTACAAAAGTTTCAGGTCATGTTTTGATATTAAACAAGCCGACTTCCACGTGCAACAAATACTGTTTGTTATTTGTTCTATTTAAGGAAACAACAGTTCGAAAACAGTATTATTTATACGTAACGATGCTTTCTGCTTTCTGTCTACTTATTTATAGCGAAATAAGCAGCATTGTGTTATATGTATCTATATTGCAACTGAAAGAAGACCTGATCCACACCTATATTTAACATGCTTAATTTCTTTATCCAGTTGAAAAAAAATGTTGTGAAAGTTGTGTTGCCTATTATTGTACATTTTAGTCAAAATAACACACTTTATTCATCACTAGCGCCAATCTGATATAACAACATGGTAACAAACACAATGAAATAGTCCAAGTGCAGGGAACTAACACTCGTTCTTGATAAACGGCGGCCATCACTGCACGCCACGGCCTATTATGAGAGCATGACGTCACCGCCCCGCCCCCCACCTCCTCGCTTCAATCAAACCGGGGAACCCTCGTCATGCCCCCACCCCACGTTCCGCTTTACTGACTCCGCATTTTTTCTCATAATAATAACGTCGAAAAAATCGCACAAAAAATCTCGACAGACGCGGCGTTGCTCATCCCATCCCTATCGCCGTCGTCCTTTTTCGAATCGAGTTGTGGAGTTCAAAATTTGAATTTAGATCGAGTGGAATATTTTTTGCATTATTTACATAAATTAATATTAATTATTGACTTGAAATTAAATGACTAGATAAACAAATAAGTACTTCTCCTATATCTGATATTTACCTACCTATTGTTAGTGTTAACATTAAAGAAACTTATCCAAATTCCTGACCTCCCATTTCTTGAAAGTCTTACAAGATTTTATTAAATCTTATAACAAGACCAATTTATTCTCAATCTAATTACCAAGGTAATTAAGTACCTATTTGCAAGTTATTACAATTTTATGTGGAAATGCTCAAACACTCGTAACGACAATAACAGAAGGTCATGACAGTGGTCACAGGTGTTATTTTTCTTTTATTAAAGTAAAGTGAATAGTCTTGTTGGATTATATTATTACTACCTATTTAGACAAATGTATTTGTATTTGATTATGGACCTATAAATCATATTGGTTTCCACTTAATATTCTTGCTGGTAACATAACCTATAATTATTTTCTTATAAGAACAGTGTTTATCATTATGTACCTTCTTGTAATTATAAAATATTTAATGATATAATAAATTATAAAAATAATAAAAATGTAAGCATGCATTAGGTTTCACAAAAATCTAATTTTGGTAATGATAATAAAATTTTGTTAAATAATGCCATCTGTCATCGGCCGACTTCGTTCGTCAAAGTCAAGGACTCTACTTGATGCGGCCACTCACCGGTAGAGGACAGGAGTGTGCAAGTTTTTAAAAGTTTTGGTAACTTCGTTATCTCTTTATTTAGTTCGACCCAACTTTCACAGATGGCATTAATTTTAAAATATAACATTTTAATATGGATTTTAGAATATTGTGTGGACATTAGAGTAGAAAAATCTTAGAGATTAAATAATATATTTTTATTATGAAAAATATTTTTGTTACTAAACAGAATGCATGTACTAAACGAATTGATTAAAGAATTATTTTATCGAAACAGACAATTCAGCGTGTTCTGGTTGTATCATTTCTATAATATTAGAAGGACATTTAGGTTGGCATGGGAGAATTTAAATTCTATAATCGTAAAGCTTAACCCTTGTCAATTGTGACAGCGTCTAAATTAATAGTGCGTGAAGGTATTCAGCAAAATATGAACTCAATTTATGCAAAGATTTATAGATTAAATATCTATTATTATTAGAATAACTATATATTTTTCTCAGAGAATTCAAGTGTGTGTTATTTAAAAATGTTCATATTATATAATTTAATTTAAATGGTGACATAACCTTCCTTCAATCGCGACTTTATCATAATACTTATTTTAATATTACTTACTAATGTGACGTTACTTTATTATGTATGTAAAAATAAAATTAATACGGAAGAAATGGTAAATACTACGAAAGATATGAAATTATGTTACGTCAACAGTATATCTATATATACCCATTTTGATATAAAACTAGGCTGTAGTCTAATACTTATGTATTCATTTACTTTTCAATAATAATCTTAAAAAAGATATCATGCCGTGAGAATTACTTAACACTTCGGCAAAGTTATAAAAAACTGGCTTGAATAGTTTTCACTCGTTTGTAATTCAATTCTTCTAGGGACTCGTAAAGACAGACACTAATACAGTTAATAAGCCGGATCTGGATAGTCTAGACATCGCCCGCTACTTAGTTAAGAAAAGCCCGAAAGATGATATTCAATACAATTCCTCATTTTCTCGAACAAACAAAGTTAAAACTCTATTCCAAAGCGGTATTACCCCATAGATCTCGCAAAGGAACATTTATTGAGAGAAGCGTGCTGCGACCGAAGCTTGATGAATGATTTTCATCGCTACCGGCGGCGGCGCCAGGACGGAAACTCTCAGATACCGCCCGCCCAGGGCAGCCGCTGCGCGTAAATTAACCCGCCCGCCATGCCACGTTTCCGTTTACATTTCTGTTACATTTAATGTAAAGCTGCGATTTACTGTTTCGATGACATGGTTATGATAAATGATTTTTGGATTTTTTGTAGATAAATATATTTTTATTTTACACACGTCCTATAAATAAGTATATATCGTTCATTCATGCAAAGTATAATAATATTGTAGCTGCTGAAAAAAGTAAATGTTGTAAAACATTTTTTATTGACTGATTCATGAATGAGCAATAACTAGGTTAATATAAATATACATACATACACTCACGCCTTTTTCCCACGGGGGTAGGCAGAAACTACAGAATGCCACGCGCTACGGTCCCTGCATACCACTTTTGCCTTTAGGTTAATATATACTTTAATATATAATTTTTATTAAAGTTACTGATTTCTTAGTTACAAATCGAGAAAAAAAAAACATAGTTGGAACTAAAGATAATAGATACGATAATAGAGTCTATACTATAGCACAACACCCCAGTTTATTCATAGCCTTTTACGAGTACCTAGATATAAATTGTGTTACCTTTTGGCACAGTTTTCTTCAATAGGTAGGCACCCAAATTTAAAGAAAGGGAAACGATAATTATTCATAATACGTCTCACTGTGGCGGTAAAAAGACTGTGATAGGAATTTTAATTGTATTAAAAGGAAACCGCTTTTTAAATCCAGCTTTTGCTGCTACTCAATTCGTAATTTAATTTTTAGTAAACACTTTAGAAATTGTGAGCGACTGTACGGTTTGATCTTGACATACACTTCACTGTCATCGATTGTAGTTCATCCTAAAAAATAAAGATGGCGCTGATTTCAAGTATATTTTTATATTGAATTTAATCGCGAAACATTTATTATCTATTAATAAAAACAAGTTTTAAAAACTAACAAATGTTGCTACATATAAATACTAATATAGATTTGCAGTCTACAATTAAACTGATGGCGATAATTGAAAATCAGTACCGCCTACTTATTGTCATAGCATCTCACCAACCGCCCCGTAGCTATTGTTCGAATGTATGCATGCAATGTTCGAATCACGTGTGGCAATTACAAAGGTGTCGGCGTTTGTATCTCGCCATAAATCAGCTTTGTGCGATATAACAATTAGCCGGTATGATAGCAATGTTAATTAAACGGGTATAACTCGCCGACCGCAGCGCCGTAGCGGTCGAATTTGGTACTACAATACTACATCACGTTCAATTCGACGCAATTCGAATTATATTTGTGTGTACCTATTTTTTTAAGCCAGCTGTTATAGAGCAATTCACATTGTGTGTAATTAATAATTTAATCGACATTCCATTGAAATACCCGTGTAGCTAATATTAATTTGATGTAAGTTATTTAGCATCAAACAGACCATTTTTTTACTTGTTTTTTTATAAGTACGTATTTATTGTCTTCTTCGACGAACATAAGAGACATAGCTTCCTATAACTCGTCTATCCAACTATTTAGGCTGTGCTTCACAAAAACTGATGGAACATGACAGTTTACTCAGAAAGTATGAAACGGAATAAAAAAGCCTTTTCGTCTTCTTCACAAATACTAATAAACATCCGAAACATCTATCTATTTCTAATCGCAAGGATCGCGATAAAATCTGTATAAGGCAGAATTTTTTAAAATTTTTGGAGTAGACAGAGTTATTATTAGATCATATTATATAGATCATAATCCACCACGCTGGCCTATTGCGAGGTTGGTATCACTTGGCGTTTAATAAATTCCTGAAGCTAAGAGCACAACGTTTCAAAAGTAGGTGCCTATCTAATACGTCAGTAAGGGACTACACACAGTTATTCAGCGCTATTTAACCTACCTTCGCCATAGAAAACAACAATTTTGTATGGAGACGCAGATAGCGGATGTATACACGTCTCTATACAAAATAGAGCGGACATAAGCTGAAAAGGGCTGAATAAGTGTGAGTACTCCCTAAGTCTACACTTTACTACTTCCAACATAATCTCCATCACTTAATCGACACGTCATTTGATGTCCAGACGTTTGAACGTGCCCCCGAACCCTGCGGAATGTCAGACATTTTGATTGCGATGCTGGTAATTGATTGCGTACACTTTGATTAACAGATTCCAGCTTACTGTACCTCGGTGTAATCGGTGATGTGAGACTATTTGCATCGTTTATAGGTATATACCAACCATGTTGGAATTACATTTGGAAGTGGTAAATGATTTAGTTTACACGATTAAAACAATGCAATAAGATATCAATTCATTTATTCAAAACTCTTAATAGTTAGTTTAGTTACTCTTAGCTGCCTCGTTGGTCTAGTGGTCGTACAATGTGACTGCCAAATAAGAGGTCTTGGGTTCGATTCCCAGGTCGAGCAAAGAGTTGTTGAGTTTTTCTGTGAAATTCTCAGTAGCAGCTCGCGGTTTGGATTCGTGCCCGGTTAATGGCAATAGGGTCGCCTCTTATTACATGGGACCTAAAACATACCGGCAATACGTGGGCGTACATAAGTACACCTCTGCCTTATCTTCTATCTCTCTCTCTTAGGATCTTTCTCCAAAGAGGGGAGAGAGAAACAAGGCTCATAACACCACGATATATGTATTCTAGAGGTATTGGTTCATGATTTGCTTAACTTATGGGTTATTTTGTATGCGATCTGCAAATTAATACGAATATTCATAATTGTT
The DNA here is from genome assembly GCA_905163465.1 of Craniophora ligustri. Classification (NCBI taxonomy): domain Eukaryota; kingdom Metazoa; phylum Arthropoda; class Insecta; order Lepidoptera; family Noctuidae; genus Craniophora; species Craniophora ligustri. The sequence continues at coordinate 5,449,991 of LR990965.1, read as the reverse complement.
GCAGATCTCCAACATAATGATATTAGTTGTTACCTACATAAAATAAACGAAAACACTATTTCTTTCGTCTTCCTTTCAGTGTTTATGATATCGGACATATTCCTCAATCAATAGGTGGTTAGATTTATAAAGGTGTCAACCTACGTATTCACAATATTTACTAGGATAAACTACCGATTTATCACCTTAACGATTTGTTTAATGTTAATACCAAGCGTTGCTGTACTTATTTATGAAAAGACCAGTGACATATACACAACGATACATCAGATTAATATCGAATAGACGATTTATTACGTAGTGACATTATAAAGGTTAAGTGTTTCTTTATTTATATTTAATATACCGCGACTTGATACTTCCGTTCAATAACCTACATATAATTTCCATTAGATTTGACGAATGAGTTATTTAGTTTCAACGTAAATTGAGTTGTAGAGCAGATATTTGCAGGGACTACTTACGATTTTAGTAGTTTGCAACATTGCTTTGATATATTGCAAATATGAAACTAAATATTTTAAACTGTAGGTACACACATTTTTATTTAGTTTTCATTCCCATTCTGATGTACTTATAACTATTTAAATACCTCTAGATGGTAAAGTTGCCTATGAAAAGCTCCTTCTACTACTACTTAACGGCTTTTGTTAATAGGTAGGTCGTCATTAATCGTTTAGTTTCTGCTCAAAGCTCGGCTACACCGCCGCTTACCATCACGCGAAATGGTGACCAAACAATGTTTTCAGTAACCACAACTACCAAGCAATAAATCAACTCTATACAAAAACTGCGTTGCACTGACGCTGACGTAAAACACAGCTTTTATGCGTGGCCACGGCACGACGTGACATAAATTAAATGACATGATACGAGTAGTGCGAAACAGTAGCCACAGATAGTAATCTTTAGCTAACAGAGCACAGATTATACACTACATAGCCAGATAATTGCATAAATACTCCATGTGCAAGTGAGCAAGGCGTTTCTAATTGGACAAACGTAGAAACGTATGATTATGAAATATGAAGGTGATTATTACTTCATTATTCGATTAGACCTTCGCGGTTTACTTGTCTCTAGATTTCTTACGTTCTTATTATTTAATTTGTTCTTATTACGAAGTTTTGTCTACATCATTATTCTTAGTTTAACTATTTATTATTACGAGATTTTTAACTTAATTTCTACGAGTGAGTCACCGAAATAGAATTCTTTTGTGTGTGGTCTTCGTATCTCTAGGCAAGGATAGTCCAAAAATAATAAATATGATAATTTCACGCATAAGAATTGTTTATGCCTGGAAGATTTCAGCCCTTATCTTCCCGTCGTGTGCGACCTGAAGAGTCTTCTAGAAGTTATATAACTCGAGATGTCGTTAAAGTTTCGTATAGGACGACATAATTATTAATTAAGTGACTTTTCCTGCTATTTAACCCTCCACGCGCTTACGTACGCGTCAGCACAAACAGTGACATACTGACGTGGTAATCACGGGTGTATCCCATCCCGGCGGCGTCATGAAAAATTATGGACCCACCGCGAAAATTACACAAGTTGTCTGATTAAATTTAGAAGTTGGCTGGCGTAATTAGCGGGAACATAGCTATTCACTCAGGGCACGCTTAGTGGCTCGGATTTACGCCAGAGGGGTTGTCGCGAGGAGTTTCGCCGAAAAAATACGCCCGTTTTTCAATACAGAAAAAAGTCATAATGTCACGTCAGGGAATATGACGTTTTTAACGGTTAATAATGGGTGTGTTGACGATTTTTAACTGAAATGTACGTAATGAAAATGTAAACAGTATTTTTGTTATAAATTCACCGAGTATAATATTACGTGTTTGAATATTCTATCGTTCATTTAAAATTCTAATCTCATTATTATTTTATTTCCTATTATATTTTACACAATTAACAATGTGTTCACACTAAAAAATAATTAGGATACAAAAACAAATGACCGTTCTATTATTGTTTTAAGTATACGTTGCTTTTTACCAAGTTAGGTAGGTTATTAGTCTTGTTATTCATTAATTGAAACTCCGGTACTAATTACTCAAAAGCAACTAGGTACCTACATCTTATCCAATTTCCTTTGCAAATTAGAATTGAAAAACAAGGTGTCCATCTAATTAAAGGATTAATTTAACACAACAGAATAATCACAACATCAGAGGGGATCCACCAGTAGATTAATGGTCAGCCATGTTTAATAAATGGACCGTCCGCATTATTCCTTAGAAAGTCGCAGTGCATCTTATACGAATATGACATGCAATTCATTGGCTACCTGTGTTAGGATACATTCAGGTTTAGGAGTAATTCATTTTAATTGTTTTATTTCAAGTGGTCTAGATTGTAATAATATCAAAATATCTTATCTTTTCTCTATTGTTATCTGAACAATGTTTTTAATTTTAACGTCTTACAGTAGCGCAAGTGTGAGCAAGCATTTTTGTCAACGAAATTATTCGCATACAAAACAAATATTAATTATGAGTACCTACTTAGTTTTCTCTCATGTTTTATACGTCATAGTAAGCCTAATGTTCTAGCATATGCTGAGGCAAAATATCGATTACCTACAATGGGATAGATACTTATGAACGATAAAGACCCTGATATTCTTTCATCAGTTTCGTTATCTCTGTCCTCTTTAGTGTGATTATAAGTTTATTTTCTTTCTTTTCTTCACGTAGTCGATCACAAAGTATTTATACACATTCTTTGAACATTGCAATCAGGACTTTCAAGCGGCACCGATATCTCTTGTTCGATCGTCTGGCGTTGTGAACCTATCAAGAGGCGTGAACAAAACGAACAAACGTAAAATTGCACAATTTATTTATCTGAAATCTTCAATACTACGATACTTACATATACGATTTCTAATTAATCAGCATTCAAACAGATGTTCATATAATCCGTCTCTGAAAAGCAAAAACAACTTCAAAGGTTTAACTGATGATTTGGATTGATTAGATTAACTTTGAAATAAAATAACTAATTTTTAAAGGTAAAGATGACAAAATTATACAAATTTGAAAGAAAATTACCCATTTTGATTGATTGAAACCTCACATCAATTTAATTATACTAAAAAGTTCCACTATTGGCCTTCTTAAACTTAATCAAAAATTATATCTTTATACATTGGTACACAAACCCTAGGAACACAACACAAAAATACATATCCAATGGAAGACCTACCTTTTTATTTTTTATTTTTGGCTGTCTGTAATAAAAATAATCAAGGAAGGAATTAAAGTGACATCCATAATGAACCAAGAAGCGGGTTAAAAACTAATCCTTTCTTGAGACGTAGTGTCTTTATGTGATTCGTACTGGGTCCGCCATGGAATATGCTCTACTTTGTAATAGGTAGGTACCCCCTAAAATGTATCACTATAACCTAAGAGGTTAGGTGAATATGTGTACATACTTAATTACTTACAGGAAATCTGAAACCCGACAATCGAACTTAGAACCTCTTTGTTGTAATATTTATTTAAAAATAGACCATGATACATAAAAAAAAACTATTTAAACCTAAACGACGATAGTAAATCGTGTTTCTTTCAGTATCTTTTTACAAAATTTATCACAAACCTTTAAAGATTCAACTGCAATATTTGTAAGTGTTATCGTTCGTGATGACATGAATTTTCTTTAAATCACTTTAATTACTTAACAAAAACTATTAATGTCATCGGTCGTGTAATCTAACGCTATTATATTTTAATTTAAAAGAGCCATAAAATAGGTGTAAAAAATACCGTTCTCGAACTATTCTATGTAAATCTACGTCAACAATGAGATTTTATTGAGATGGATGGAGGAAAATACAATATTTTTCCAGAATAAATGTGATAAAACCAAGGTGGAGTAACTTTTCATGCATACTGTCGCATCAAACCGATACAGGGTGCATAAATCAAAGTGCGTGGTACCCACAATAGCTCTCTAATTGACAAATAGTAGAAATGATAAATACATGCGTTGGGATTTTTCCCAAAATACATATCCTTTGATCGTGTCTTGATTAACAGCTGCCGACTTGTGGTCGCGAAATGTTATTAATTTTCTTTTTAATTTGGTCTCTAGTCTATTAGACGATGTATTTTTGTATGATTTATTGTATGACTGTTATAAAATAAGCCACGAGATAGCCTGTAGAATATTTCGCAGTTTTTACGTCTGATTAAAACATTTACGAGTGATTTACTCGCTCGCTCTTCAATGAAACTGTTTAAAAATATCGTTATGTTCGAATACCGGATATTAATTCAATACAAACGCGATATCTACAAAACGTTTCATATAAAAATTTTGACGTTTATATATTGCTGAAATAAATAAAAAAATATTTTACATTTGTTGTAACGTTGACCAATGACACACGTGGACTCACTGTCTTTACATTTAGACTTTAAATTTATGATTAAATGTGAAGTATTTATGAATATTTATTTTGTATTGTTTTTTTAGTTTTTTAAAATATATGTATGTACTCTGTAAAGGTTGTCAATCAGTGTTTTCTTGCTCACCGTAATTATCAATGAAATCTTTTTCATATGTAGGTAGCTAAAGGATAAATAGCTAAAGTTTTCCACTATCATTTAATGGGATTAAAATATTTTCTCAGAATGGCTGAAAACTGCTCTGGATCTCAGAAATAAAACATGTCACAAGGTACCAACATAAAACTAGGCCGTGCACTCTCTTGTCAAGCGCCATCCATCTTCAAAAGTATTGTCCAAGCATTTTACCTAGAAACAACGCATTAAATTTTTGACATACACCTAATTACATAGCCAGCATTTCTAAGAACCAGGGGGCATGAGAACGGACCTCAACTGACTCACAAACCAGTTATTTGGGAAATAAATCAAAGTGTAGACGTCCGTTATCAAATTATCAAAAGCACGTGAGACTTAATTTCGACGGCGGTCAGTTTAAAGATTATATTCCTTGAATGTTCAGGGTTGGAGATTTTTATCTCTATCGTAATTGTCGGCTAGAACATTAGCCGTACGTGCACTATAGACCGAGACACGGCTATAATATACATGCACACGTTATATTAAAAACATTTTTTTGCTGGAACATTTCAAGTTAAACATAATTTGAATTTCTTTAACACTTAATTTGTATGTGTTATTTTACTTTGTCATGTGATGATATCAAGTCATATTACTGGTTTTCTACATTAATTAGTGAAGCAATTAAAATGTAAAATTGCCTTATCTAGAGTTAATACAGTCTATATGCATGTAATCGTTTGTTTTCCACTAGCATAATTATTGGTTCTCTACCACAGAATAATACTAACTAGATAATAACTGGCGAACAGCGTCTCCACGCCAAACGAAATAAGACCTAAGAGAATAATAAAACCTCATAAATCTCTTCGCTTTTACATGTACTTACGTCTATAGGATGAGAGTTAGTTGTCGGAATGTAAATGAAAATTGAAAATTAAAAAAAAGCGAGGGTCGCACGCAGAGGGGCGGCGAAATCGTAAATTTAAATTGTCCAGCCCTGTACATGCAAATTTTCCGAGTAGGCATGCCTTTCAATTGTTGTACCTACGCTCAGTTCACGCTCGCTTCAAAATTAATTAAGGCTGTTATGTATTGTCCTTAGAATTTTCACGATTTCACAATGTCATCAACAGGGAGATTGAACCTGAATCTGGGATAAAATGGAAGCTATTTTGAACTGATGGTGCTCGTTATGAATATGATATATTATTTTTGTATGTCTACATGTTTCAGTTGATAATTTTAGTAACAGATAATAATAAAATGACATTTTCCCATGCCAATGTTGTTACACAACAAAACAGTAGCATCTGTGAAGAGCATATTGCCTCGGAGTCGCCGCCATCATTAACTGTCGCTAATGAGGCTTGAGCTTTTGGTTTTAAATAACTTGCGCCAGCCCTCAGGGGCGGCACTTCTACTGCAAGGATTTTTTACTTAGTATTTGCTGTTAACAAAGCATATCGAAAATATACCGACGTGACTTTGTAACGTTGTTTAATTTAGTTCTGAATTTCAAATAATAAGCAACGGCTACTTATCACAATAGCTTACCATATAAATTGCGCAAAATGACGTAAGCGTACCTATGAAGTCGTTTTAAGTTTAACGTTTTTTTTTCTGTTTAATTGAATTTTTTGTTCCATCATGTTTGCTACTTGGTAAATTCTAGTAGCTGTCGTATTAAGTATGTAATAAATTGTCTACGTTAAACCAGTAAAGCGAGATTCGGTGATAGTGCGGTGGTTTCTGTGACACTTGTCCCTCGGCGAACAAATTAACGTCCGTGTAAAGTTATATCGTCGGGCGGCGGCGCGCCTGTCACTCATGCTCCATCAACTGCTGGGAAATGTCGAGGGTATGACGCCGGGTCAGCCACATGTCGATCTTGAGACGTGATACTATTTCATCTGCTGTCTCGCTTTTCAGGGTCCACTTCCTTCAGTCAGACAAAGACAGGTTCAAATATGAATCGCGCTTAAGAATGTACCGCTTAGTTATCTCTGGCAAAGGGGGCCGTATCGCAGACAGGTTGTCGCTAATAGGCGTTTTACTCGGAACATGAGGTTTTATGACATCGTGTGTGTCCCAGCTTTAGGACACGTGTCAGTCTGTCAGGCAGGCTGGCGGCGGCGCGCCATGACTCTGGCGCAGCTAACCGCGAGCTCGCCAACACAAACATACGATCGATTGATGCCTTCTTACACCTGACCATTGAAATTTAATTATAGATTTACTAAGTGCATCAACCTTTCTTTGCAGATTCGAGGAAGAATCAGATGAGGAGACACCGTCCGTTGACACCGAGCAGCCCATCAGTGAAACCGATTGCTGTTGTGTAGTGAATGGAATCCGAAGTGTTTGTGTAGTGACTAAACTGTGATAGGTAGTGTCGGCCCGAGGGGCCGAGAATCTGCGACGGAAGATACGGACGCGAGCCGCGCGGGCTGCGGGCCCGCGATGAGCGCCAACAACTGCGACAGCATGACCTACTTCTCCAACGCCTACATGCCAGATATGCGTAACGGTGGCGGCCATGAGCACCAGCAGGCGCACGCGCACTACGGCGCTGTGCCGCAGCAAGGCCACGAGATGGATGGATGTGACCCGCAGCTGAGGCCGGCGCAGCACCACTACCCCGCACAGCCGGCGCCCGGCATGCCCTACCCCAGGTTTCCACCTTACGACAGACTGGGGTACTATCAGCAGATGGAACAAAATGGCTATCGGCCAGACAGTCCGTCTCAGATGGGGCACATGGGTCCAAAGACGGACGGATATGGACCCAACGGTCACCAGCCACCAGCACCAGCGGTATACACGTCGTGTAAGCTCCAGGCGGCCGCGGCGACGGCGGGGGGCGTGCCGGGGAGCCCACCGCTGGAGCAGGCGCAGCAGATGCCACACCACATGCATCCGCAGCAACACATGGTGCAGCACGGTGTACCGCACCAGCAGCACCTTATGTACCCCGTGGACGACATGCAGCACCAGACGCAGATGCCGCCCATGCACCAGCAGTCGATGCACGCGCAACAACCGCCCCCGCAACAGCCCCCGCCAAACACCAACGCCTCACTGCCCAGCCCACTATACCCTTGGATGCGAAGTCAATTTGGTAAGTGTTATCCTTAAATATTATTATATATGTATAACTAACCTAACTGCATGGAATACCTTCGCATATATAAAAAAATATCCAAAGCAGCGTCTCTAACTGCACTACTACGACAGTAAACCTCTCACTATTAACTTTACGAAGCAAAGCTAACAATTTTAGGCTCCTAGTCACCCTCCCTTCAGTTTGATCACCAAGTGAGTCATTGTAAATGACTGAGCATGAATAAAAACCTACTGTAATTGGGATTAATGGTAAATTTAATGCTCGATCTTATGACCATCCAGACCATTGCTAACATAAATTAGATTAACATTTTAACATAACATCTCGAAACTTTAAGAAACACGTACATAAAAAATTAACCTTTCAATAGAGGAGTTTGACAATTTGCTACTTTTTTAACACGAGTAACGCTTATCTAAGCCTAGTTTTGCGAAATTATTATTGATTTATATTGCATCGAGAGCGAGAGCAAATTCCTGTGTCATCGTTAAATTTGCACAATATACTTTACATGAACTCAGGTAGCGAAAATAGATTTGACAATTTGCAAAAACACTTTCGCTCCACGTGCGCATTGATGAGAAACAATAAGTGCCAGAAACAATACCCTGCCTACTGTTCGGGGGTTATTTATGAGTCGAAGAGGCATTCAAAAGGAATTTCACTTTTCATAAAATTTACAACTGCCGACACAAAAGCGTGCTCACCTTCTGTTTAGCTGACGCCGATCCCGAACAAAGACCCTCAAGTTGTGCTACCATCTCCTACTGTTTTTGAATTTGTCTGAAATCTAATTTATGGTGAAACCGCCTGATTTAGGGCCTCTATTGTAATTGGCGATATTATTCGCAATACAGATACTGCTTAGAGTTTTGAGTTTAGTTTTGTGTGCATATTTGTGCGGGATAGTTTGGCCTCCGTCCTCCGTCTAGTCGAAACTTTAATTGGACGAGAAAGTTTTATATAAATTTAAATTTAATAATAGAATGTAGAGGTATTTAGGTATGTGAATATCAATGTTCAACTAACTTTATACAATTTTCGAGGAACTCTAAACATTTTAATGAGTGAAGTAACCGTTACTTTGGATCGTCTCTCAGAATAGGTAAGCTTCCTCATGTCTATTTTCAATCCATTGGCTAAGCATGCAGTATGGTCGCAGGACTAGGGATGTTCTTTATTCATTAACTGCAATAACGAAAAGCGGAAATTCCAATGATGTAAGACTTTGTAGTGTCAACGACAAAGATAGTTTTATAAATCTGTGTGTGTAGCACTAGCTATTTCCTTTCTATTAAGGAATTTAAATAAAATGACAATGTAGTCATTCAGTTAGGAATTGCTAGAATGTCAAATCGTCATAATTTTCATTAAGTATGTACTTTATACTAAAAATGACGAATATCAAACAGGTATTTAAGTTTAAACACTAATTGTACTGAAACGCATACATTACACTACTACATTACTAGGATACAATAACTGTATTATGACTAATCATGCAACACATTTAGGAACTTGGGAAAAAACAGATTGAAATTTTGGCTCATTCCACGACGTAGACTTAATTAAATAGCAGAGCAATTAACAACACCGCTCACAAAACATTTTAAATCATATAAATCAAGTTATAATAAATCAATTCTGATAGTATCTGTGTTTGCGCCAACTTTTACTATCCCTATAGTCCAAGATCCCAGGGCCGCCAGACGTCACGTATTTTCTGACGAACCAAATGTGGATTATTGAGTAGTGCTAGTATGTACTAAGAACGCATGCCTACCAGCTATCTTGCCTAGTGGGCCAATTTTCAGGTATCAGGTAATCAAGGTACATACAAATATTACTTACCTCACGTAAATTCTCCAAGCTGATTTTTACGTATATTTTAGGCAATATCCTTAAAAATAAGTAGCCAATACTCCCAGACACTTTCCGTCGGCCGTATTGCTTTGCAGACGCTTTAAAGCTCCCGAAGGAATTAATTAACTTCACGTGTATTATGATGCTCCATTGTTTATATCTCCACCAGACAACTATTTCGAAACCTTTTACGAGAAGACAGAGCGATCCAAGGGGCCAATCATCCCCTAGACTTCCGCATATTCACAATCTGCCTCACTCTCATGCGCGTTGATAATACCCTCACGCTCCTACCCACAGAGACATTAAAATTGAATTAAGGGGTACGATTAGCCCTTTGGATCGGTCTGCCTCCTGTCACAACTATTTTGAAACCTTTTACAAGAATGGAGCATCAGAATTTACGTGAAGTTAATTAATTCCTTCGAGAACTTTAAAGCGTCTGCAAAGCAATACGGCCGACGGAAAGTGTCTGGGAGTATTGGCTACTTATTTTTAAGGATATTGCCTAAAATATACGTAAAAACCAGCTTGGAGAATTTACGTGAGGTAAGTAATATTTGTATGTACCTTGATTACCTGATACCTGAAAATTGACCCACTAGGCAAGATAGCTGGTAGGCATGCGTTCTTAGTACATACTAGCACTACTCAATAATCCACATTTGGTTCGTCAGAAAATACGTGACGTCTGGCGGCCCTGGGATCTTACTCTACTACAGCGTAGGATGGAAGCTGTGTCCAACTACGTACTCATTAGAGATGGGAAGACAGATTGTTACTGAGTAGATAAGTAATCAGAGACTATCGAATAAAAGGTTAATTTTTCAAGACATGTTGTCAAACTGACAGCTAGATAGGAATCAATTTCAAATTAAACTATAATCGAATTATTGTTAATATTTGCGTAAACAATTCCGAATGACTGTTGTACTTCAAATATTCGAGTGTCTCCATCTTAATCGATTACTTTATTTATTTATTACGCATTACTTTTCGTACTAAATCAGTTTTAATTGTTTGTGACCCATGTCATAGCCGTTGTTCTGGCAGCTAGGTGCCAGATAAGACGTGCCAATTTTGACTTAGTTTCTGTGTGCCAGACTGGTTGGAGTTGGCCGTCGTAGTTAATTAATTCCCAACTTCGATTCGATTTGATGAGGCAGATATAAAGTGTTACGTACTGGGACTAGTAGTGCAAATTCTACACTTCTTCTTTCCTTAACATGAAAATTTGTAGGCATTTATTCTAAAATTTCGATAATCAGCAATTTTGATGGCGATGTGATGATGATCAAATAATGTAAAATTGTTGTAAAGGTGGAATATTAATATACTTATAGGTACACGTTCATCTTTTTCCCATAGGAATTGGTTGAAAGAATGCCACTTGTTACGTTATTTACATTTTTGTGTCGAAGAAGTTCCGGTGAAAGTTAAATATCAGCCAATTTATATTTATTGTATCGCATAAGTAAGTGGCTTATCTATATTGAAAGAACGAAACATTTTTTTTCGTCAAACTACTTTTTTTTGTTGACGCAATTAACGTCAAATATATTAATTGCACAACTGCAGATAGAAAGCAAAAAGGGTAGGCTCGACCAAAACCAACTGGTTTGCAGTAAAAAACAAATCTCAGATATTATCTCTTAAACACCAGACGTGCCTATTTAGCATATGAAAAATACTCGGTGCTTAAAACACACGGTAGCAAATAGTCGCACTTAAACAGGAATCTCGTTATAGCTCTTATGTTATCTACTTGAGAACGCTCCTTCATTAATTATCTTCAAATATTGGCTGCCATTTTGAAATAAAAAACCAACCAATAGGAACACCGCCTGCGTTTGTTTGAAAATAGAACGCCGTTCCGTTTGGAGCTTACGAATCATTAATCATTGACGAACTGTAGCAACAACGTGTACGCAATGATTATGTACTAATACAATCTGTTGGTATGTCTATACATATTGTAGGACAAGAAGAGATGAGCTGAAATATGTTGGGAAAAATTTAATGAAATGGATTTAAGCTCTTGTTTTACACAATTAAGCGCGAGAAGATATTAGTGTTAGCATGACAATGACGAATTTATCAGTTTGATTATATAGCTGATGTAGTATTCTAATGAGATTTTGTGTTAAGCTTACTGATCGAATTATGTGACTCATTAGTTTTAAACGGCGAGTGACAAATGTACAACATTTTTTCACGTCAGATCAAGGGTTAGCTGATGAAGACATAAAGTGGGAAATTGGAATGACGTCAAAAGGTGGTCAGTTCTTGCAAATATAGCTGTGATAAAATTAATTGGAAACCGTGTTCTATTTTAACATCAAACAACGAGGATTTAAAGAGGAAGCGGATGTATGAACTGATCGCTCGAAGCAAATAGTAAAAGTCAACCAGTGGAGAGAGGGTCAATCGTTTTATTAGAATACATACAATTGCTTGGTAACCTTACTTTCTATATATGTTCGTTGATTTTATTAACATTTCTAATCATATTAAATAAGAATTTATAAAATCCATTTTGTTTAAAAGTACTAGTCCTGTCAGTCCCCAGTAGGTACCTATGCTTTCACAAAATATTAGATAGGTACTTTAAAAGTACAGATTCTAAATCAGAGCCTTGTAATTTCTTAAATGGACGAAGGTTTCATTACACGGAGTTGCTTTATCAACGCCACTAGACTTATTTTCTCCGGAATTCACACAAAAACACCTTTATTTCGCTGCGATTTGACGTATAGCCACACTGACTAACGGCATAGAAAGATAGACTTACCTAGTCCGAGAGGTAGGCCGCGATAAGTCGCGGAGAATCGAGGTGGAAATGGAAATATAATGGAAATCCCCCCTACGCGCCACCCCGCTCCTCCCTCGCATACAATGCCGGATAGACGACTTGTTACATTTCATTGTTCAGTTATCAGCCCCGAGGCCTTTGTGAAAACCAGATGATTGAATACAAGTATTTGTTCTCGTGCCTGCTTCTGATTTTCCCGCTTGCCACTGAAAGCTCGAATCGTTTTGTATTAAACATAGAAACGTATAATACAATTACAAATGTGTTGCGGTCTGTTGTTTGTTTTTTTTTCTTGCAAATATTAATTCGGAAATGGGAACGCGGTATATTGATGGGCAGGAAAAAGTTCTGGAGTCATAACAGCGTATTTTCTTACTGACATTAATAAATACACTGACTATAGCCTAAAATTTGCACATCTTCCATTTCCCTTAAAATTTCACAAAAAGTTATCTTAAGCTGACGTTTCTCACTTGTAAACTACCTTTGTAGGTTAAGTAGTAAGTATACAATATTTCATCTAGTCAGTGAGTAAATTACTTTAATATTAATCAATATTTTATGGAAATACATAATTATGTAGATACGTCCATTAATAAGTAGCAACGCTTAATGAGTATCAAAAAGGCACTTATCTATACTTCCATCTGTGTCTCTCTACTTCAATTTGAATTGGTTTCCAACAAACAAACAGCCTCTACATTATATTTTCTTCGCTTAGTAAATCATGTTCTCACTACATCATTTAACATATTCAAGTAAATTTGTCGCCACATCTGACAAAACCTAGTAATTTTCCAAGTAAAATAGGTGATATATCCTATTGTTGGCATGTTTGACTTGATAGATTGCCGATTGTCATGCAGCAACAATGACGACAAATGCCTCAATGAATTGGAGTTCTGCTTCTTTTTATACCGAGCTTTCTATTTTCTTCTCATTTTTATGGTATTTGAAACTTCTTGATTCTTTATGATAGCTTAATCTTTTTGTATTAAGTTTTCTACAGCTTCATACAATCAAAAACCTTTCTTATGACCACTATATATAGTAGAAAATATTGATGCGTGATAATTAGTAGACCACTACTACAGTTGCTACATTACTTCAACCCTAATTTACATATTGTAAGCAAATTGTTTGAAGTATTTCGTGCATCATTCAAATCAATCAAAGTAGGTACTCAAACACGATGTAATTTACTTGATTATAATCAATTGCTTCATTATCAAATAGGTACTAGAATTTGTCGTTGAAATTCCACATTTGTTACTGACAAAAAATGAAGTTTAAAAAAAAAACTTCAGCGAATGTTTTTATTTATTTAACACAGGAGATTGTCTGGATTTCCCCAACTTCCCCTTGTATTTACACGTGATATTATTTGCATAAAGATTATTTTACACAGTAAGGTGGGGTAGAGGGATAAAAATATATTTCTAATTCTGTTCGGTGGTGACTTTCCGGTTCGGCCCGGTATTGCGACGTTGACGAATGGCGTTTATACCGTTTTTTGATATTCTTTTTTCGATGTCGGCTTAACATTTTTGTTCGTGTGGAAGTAAGAGTGAATGGAAAATATTTAAAAGAGGATACAGTGGGTAGTACTCTTAAAATTTTTTGAATGTAAATAGTCTTTTAAACGATTATTTTATGTTAACGGAGCCTTAAACATGAAAGTATATTTTTATAACACAAGAGTAGCAAACTATAGAAACTGTTCAGGTTTCTTAAAATAGGGAGTTACTAAACTGACAGCAAACTGTATTTGTCAGAAGAGTCACTCCCCCAACGAGCTCTGGTGACCTTACTCACTCAAAGAACATTCACAGAAACACAACAATTTTTGATTCACTGCCTTCTTCTGCAAGCAGCAGGCAGCTCAATTTGGGCAAAAAATCTCGGAATGTCCTACCTCTCGAAAGCAAATAACATACCAACACATACCAACTTAAATAAAAATCAGCTGGCTTGATTAAGATCTAACTTGTATTTTAACTTGTCCCCATCAAGTAGATAATTAAGTGTTTATAAATTGCTACAAAATTATAAGATCGAAGATATGTCAACCTCAGGTGTCTTTAAACCGTTTCCTTGACACAACTCAGTAGTATGTAGTATGTTTGATAGTTCTTAAATTAAATGTAAGATGGCGTTGTAATCAACTTTATTTGGTCCGTGGTAAAAGCCAGCAGAGAACAGTAGCGATTGTTCCGCTGACAAGAGAAATTTTCATCAATCCAATTTATTATCCCACTGCGTAGATGAAGCCTAATCTCCTCTTAAAACAAGGTTCTTTAGATCATCAAGTTGGCATAGGAGAGAGAAAGGCTCTCAGGTGTTCAAATTGTCCAATGCTATCTTCCTTCGTTTTATCCTGGCATATACTCATCACTAAGCAAAATAAGAAGTGTGTATCTAGGATTCAATCTGAAACCTAGGCTTAGCATTTTTTAATCTTATGACACTTCAATACAATAATATATGATCATGAAATCTTAAATCCATTCATAACTACATAGATTCATAGCTATATGCATAATATATACCGAGATGAAATATGAATATGAATTACTACACAAAACAAAAAATATAAAAAGGCAAAAAGTTGGGAGCTTATTAAAAAACCATTACGGTCCTATAATTACATACACCCACATCGAAATACACCAATCCCATTAATATATGTCTAACGCACACATAGATAGCGGACGACTCACGATTACCTTCTCACGAATAGAGTGGTACTCACACATTGACGTGCCGAATACTGTTTGACGTGTCATATCAGTGTGTGTGTAGAGTTGCCAGTTAATTTTTTTACCGTTAATCGTTGGTAAAAATAGTTGTGCTGGATTTTGACATTATTCTGTATATATTGTTTGTATTAAAACTTAATTTTAATAGAACTGTGTCTCAGTTCCTGTTTAGGCTTTGGTTGATCTTAATATCCTGTTGATTAACGTACTTTATAGCGTAATACTACGATACGGTATGTTATTAAAAGCTAGCTTCTACTTAATTCAATGTAATGTAATTCTGATGAATTGTAATATTAATTGGGAAAGTAGTTGATAAAAAATCTACTTTAAAACTTTGTATAGCAATTAAGTAAAGATAAGAATTAAATTATATCTTATAAGATAACTTAATGAATGGAATTGGTATTTTTTATCTCTCAAAGAATTGACTAAACGAAGGCGGAGTCAACTCATTACATAATTCATAATTACATAAATCTTTTAAAAACTGTTCATCAGTGAATTATCTCACAGTATTGTATAAAAGTTCCCATCATTTGCATTTGTGTAGGTGATAAATCTTAATTGTTTTACAGATATCTTCCTTATTATTTAATAACTTAATTCGGCTTTTGATGTAGATGTAACTAATTGTTTTGAAATTTTAATACAGAATATCATAAATTTGAATACACCGTTTTTAATCAGTCTAAGGCATAAAAAAACTATTAGTCATTTATCAAGTACCCACAATACATTCCTTCGGTTTCTAACTTGAGCTAAGTTCAGTAAATAATAGGGTGCCTTTCTAGGACCCTCTTTCAAGTTACTAAAGTTCAAACCAATAATTTCCCCGAACTACGTCCTTTTACTTTAAAAGTAAGTTGAGTCCAATTAACTGGCAACATTGTCAGAAATCGTCTTTCCCTCTTTCGCGCGCTCTCCCCGTCCTGTTCTCACTCGAGGTTAGGATAGCTTGGTCCATATTAATTAAACGTCGGGATAGAACGCCAATCAAACTTTGACCGCCACTAAGCCGATGAAGCCGAACTTATTATGTGGTATTAAAATTCCATTTTCGAACACTAACCGCTCAAATTGAAATGGAACCATAACATTACGAAATGATAGCCGCTAATTCAATAAATGTTACTGTACTGCCCATTAGATGTTGAAAAAGTATGAATGATTACCTTTTCCGGTCCTAATTACTGATACATCAAATTACAGAACTACTTATCTAATAGAGGTGGTATGTTGGATATCGAAATTAACTTCTATCATCGTTCGATACTCATTAATGCGATATTAAGTCGGTGCGTATCATTAGTTGTGTACAAAAAGCCGCGTCACATGATGCGTGCACATGTGCGAGTCGGTGCCACATAAATCATAAACCGTATCTTTGTACTTGTGCCGGTAGGTAGGGAGTAGCCACGTCGATGGAGGAGCGGAAAAAAGCCCCCCGTTTCCTGCCCGGGGATCACACATGACCGGCCTGTCTATCTGCCAGACCCGTGTCAAATATTCTCTGGAGCGGAGATCGCCCCCCACCCAGCTTACGGGGGCAGGGGAAGCCCCCTGGGGCACGCTGTCCCGCGGCGAAGCTCATCTTGGAGCCCTAATGCGTTTCGCGCTCCGCATTATGTTGAGATGAATTTTTAGGCGCCCTCATACCACTACTTGTTTTTCTTACGCTCATGTAAAATGGATAACTTGGCATCGCCCAACTAACATCACAAGAACCTTTAATATCGACGCGGGTGTAATATGATTGAATATTTTCTTTTTCATTAAGATTTTCGCTTTCACAGGGCGGGCGTTGAAAAATCACTACCCCGCACCTTTCATAACTTTTCACTTCGTGATCCAACGCAATTACTCATTTTCTATCGCCTTCTCAAATATTCATTCGTGCTTTTCCTGCTGCAAATTATAGTAATGGCCCGAACAAAACTGGTAATTAGCCCCCTACGTGTGAGGGGGCAGTCATTTTTATAAAAGCTTCAGGTCATTACATTTCATTTTTTCATATTTTTAAAACAGGATATTAGACCTCATATTTAACTGATGATTATTTTCAGTAATGAAAAGAATAATATTTTGATTCGTTATCAAGGGTAGGTAATTCTCCCGATGAGGCTTAATTGTATGCGTGTCTATGATAAGGTGTAGATACACGGTCCGTAGATGTGTGTTGGTGGTGTGGAGGTCGGGTAGGATATCGCGTCGACAGGCGGAGCCGGGCAGAGAACAAAGCTATGCGAGCCTAACAAAGACGTCACCGGCCGTGGCTGCGACGCGGAGTTATGGCACCCATTGTGCGCAACAATACCCAACAAACGAGTTTGTATAAGCTATTAGGTACGCGCATTAATATATATTTTTTGTTCGCCCGAAAATTTAGCATTCCATTACGAGGGAGAGAAATGAAACGCCCGCCGCATGAATTATATTAAAATATATTTGAATATTTCATTTGACACCATTTTTGCGGGCGGTATTTCGTTCAATCCCGGGCGGGTAGCGCGTAATTTTTAGCATACACCAAAGCTAAATTTTCGGTGAATAACATTCCATTTCGGATGCGAAACACGACGGGTATCAGCGTCAACACAACACTGACTGATGGCTGTGTGTTCACGTTATAAATTCTTTTTGAGATCCGCACGGATTTGTGATTAAGCCTTTCTCCTATATGTACAATTGTTGATTCACATTCATTTATGATTATCATAGATATTAATGTATACATGGGGGCAACCTTTTAATAATTTTACTAGAGACTGGACGGTTTCGTGTTGTCTTAACGTAAATACTAACACTAATATTTCTTTGAATCTGTACACATTTTAATGACAAAAACCATTCATCAATATACAAAACTAACTCAAATTGAAATATTTACCTACATTCCCTATGTCTACCCTCCTTTTAAATCGAAACAAAAGTCATTAGGCCAGCATATATAAAGAGCTAGCAATCTTTAGTATATAATCTAAGCGACCGCCCTAACCCCGCCAATGATTAATGATTTACGAAAACTTGTGAGGCGTTCCTATTTTTTTGAACTAGTCAATACCACGTCGTTACCTACGACCTCAATAGGAAAAATAACATTTTCCACAGAATTTATATTCAAAGTTTTCTTTATAATGGAAAATTACTTAAGAAAATTATTTTGAATGAATCTGACGGAATGAAATTGTCCCATTGTTGGACGCAGGTCTACTCACATTTGGAAAGGAATAGGTTGTAGTCCACTACGCCATTTATCAGGTATGCAGGTTTATCCACGGTATTTTCCTGCACCGTTAGAACCTGTGATGGATATCTACTTACATAATTTCGTATAATAAGCTGTGCGTGCCTTGGGTTTGAAGTCCAGACTAAATAGTGTACTGGTCACATCAAATATCGCACCTAAATATAAAAAACTGACGTCTGTACTTACTATTAGTTTTTAATACAAACACAATAAAAAAAACCCGAAAACATAATTTTGTCTACCAAAATAATTTAATCCAGCAAGCCTGAAAAAATATCAGTAAAGGTTTACCCAAAAGTTTTACGTAAATTTTAATAACAATATAAGTCATGTAGGGATAAATATGTATGTACACACACGATACATAAATCATGCATGAGGTACTCGTAATTATTATGTCGCGTGTTTTGTCATCCATCGCATTTTGGCCGTGGATGTTATCAATGTTCAACAAATTGCGTTCTTGTTTATTAGTACACCAATGTCACTTTTACAATGGCATTGCCGTTGTAATAATTAGTTATAATATTTACAATATTTAACATCTCTTTAGTGCATAATTGTTTTTATGATGTTGCGAATTGAATTTCAAGTAAAAGCATGCAACGCAAAATGATGACTAGATTATTATTTATTTGACGACCCAGTTAGTCCAGCGGTAGTTAACACTGCCTTCTGTGCTATGGGTCCCGGGTTCGAATCCCGGTAAGGACAAATGTTTGTGTGATGAGCATGAACATTTGTATCCGAGTCATGGATGTATCTATCTATAATATGTATGTATTTACAAAAAAAAAGTATATATGTAGTATATCAACCAGCTAGTATCCGTAACACAAGCCTCGTTGCTTAGCACGGAACTAGATGGCGCTGTGTGCCATAATATCCAGGAATATTTTTTTTTTTTTTTTTTTTTATTATCATGTTGTGGAAATAAGAAAAATCATACAATTAAATGCTTTGAAGCATTCAAAGCCTACGTTTATGGGCTATTTTTACATGAGATATTCGTTTTCAATTAGAACAAACAAGTTGTTCTAAAGCTCATTCAAAAACTGTTGAGATGATTTTTTTTTTGCATGATCAGTTTGCAAATAGTAAATCATTGTAAGTAATGTCATACAAGTATGACATTACAAAAATTCCAAGGAATTTTTATTGATAGAAAAGACGCAAAGGGACTGAACTTTACAAAGTGAATAAATATATCTAGAGGTTTAATTAATATTGGCTTTGAACGCAGTCTTGAAATCTCCAGTAATGGCTTGAAGTATAATTTTCCCCGGGTAGTACTTAATTCATCGGCAGCTTTAAAGGCAGACAATCGTCACTACGACATTTATTTATTTTTTTACGATTGCTATATCAATTAAATACTATAAACATGGATGGACCTTCGGCACAAGTCGTTGGGAACCAGCAATTTTATTTACGACGTGTTAGCGTTTAAGAGAAATTGCATTAATCTGAATACCCGTTCGATATCATGTACGATGTTGCAATACACTGAGTGATTCCAACATAGCTATAGGCCATACAAACCAAATGTTTACGAAACATTTTGAGTTCAGTCACGTTAAAAATAAAGTCAGAATTCGATTGGTTCTCACCGCCTAAATGCGGCGTTGTCATGGAGTTGAAATGTATGAAATTGTAGGACATGAATTATGGATTGTCGATATCGCTTCAAGCTGTTGCTGTATTTTTTTCGTGTTCCTGTGGCGATACCGCAACGAATTAAATTAAAAGCTCTTTTCACTTGTCATCCTCTGATTGATTTGGTATTTAGGCTCGCGCGCTCTGCCTGTTATTATTTTTTTGATAGCGGCAGCAGAAAACTTTTGGGACAATTTCATTACATGATCAGATACAGACATAGAATTGAATTTACTTGAATTATTAAATTTGATAGCATTTGCTGCTAAATCAAGATATTTCGTAAGTTTTCCCTCGGTTTGGATAGCTATAACACGACCTTTCGCTATCGGAAATCGTTTAGGTCCTCTATCATTTTCTAGTCCCGCCTTGACGACATCTTTTGCTCTCACAAAATTGTCAGAAGCTTAGATTTCTGTGAAGTCACGTTCTTTTATAATTTCAAATATTCTCTCAATAATTTTCCTTTAAGTTTTTGAACAAAATATTTGTCAGTTAAGTCACTTGTTGAAACAGCCGCTTTAACAGAAAAATCTATTCTACTTAATTGCTGTCGTTTTTAAGGTTTTTCATACAGTTTTTAATTTACTATGTAAAGCAATACTTTTAGTTGTATATGTTATAAATTTTGCACACAAAAGCAGCTATTTTAATAATTTCAGTCAAGGACCAACACAATACACAAACGGATTTTTAAATACTTACTTTGATATAAAAAAAAATTACAGTATCATTGTAATAATACCATTAATCATCATATCTATATACAAAGGAATATAATACATCTCAATTCAGTTTAGGCCGGTTACAACCGGTTCGCGGCAGCTGACCGCGTTTTTCGACCCTTTACCTTTGTACACGCAACGCAGTAATCAGTACAAATGCGATGTGAGATAGCGCACGCCTTTCAATATTTTAGCACGCACTTTATCCAGATAAATGTGAACCAACCTTTACTTCTCAGGGGATTAGTATCGTATGGATTCTGTTGCAATCGCCCTGGAAAACGCATTCGTGAACTTAATAATGTTAACGATAATCCCTTTGGGTCGATAGAGATACATCTCGATTTCTTTATGCATATACATACATATACATACATACACCGTTTCCTAAAAAAAACTAAGTGCGACGGAAATGATGGTGTTATTCTGATAATCGTACAGGTTATAGCATAACCTATTACAAGTTATTCACACCCCGGAATAATTAATAGTTCTACTTCATGCCTCTAAGCATCTTAGTGTACGTAGGTGTTTGCCCAAAGGCACGTTCCACAATAAAAACGTGCTATAGAAACCTGTTATCGGATCTCCTAAGACAGTTTCCGACACATGGAAATATAAATATAGCTTTGATTTTGCTTTTTCTGTTTAGAATTTTACATCATTACCTACCGATCACTTTCCCTGGTCCATCGTAGCCAATTTTCAACAATGCCCGGTGTTTGTCTACATCGTCGTGAAAGTAAGCCCCTTCCCCTGTCTGAGATGATTTATATTCGCCCGACGACACATGCAGCGCTGCGCCCGATGCTCCTAAAGCTGCGATTTCGTTTAGGACACGTACACGGGCGGGTGGAACGCTGCGTTCAGACGCCCGTTTGTTTGATATAGTCAATAATGGGAACGTTTGTTGCTTGGCATGATACACAATATTAGTTTCTCTTAACATGACTGCTCAATTAGTCAGGTGGTGAATTGCTATAGGTACTAAATAGATGTTATTCGAAAAGTTTCGTAAAACCAATTGTAAATTTCATCATATAAGTATTTAGTGAATAAAAAACTCAATATCTAACTGCTAATTTTTTTAGATATTTTATCGTATTTTGGTCTTCATCGTCCTTCCTGTAGTCTATTGAAAATATTTCTATTATGATGTGATAGCTCGTCCAAATAGTTTCAATTAACTTCGCATAAGTCCCAACCATTTACTAAGAGCCATTTAAATTAAGAATCCCAACCGTCTAGCGGCTAGCATCTCGCTTGCCTCATGCCCTCTTTAATGCTCTTATTACGGACGGTTTAAATCTGACGGGGGGATCATGTTTTATGCATCTGAGTGTGCGATGAAACCGCTGCTGTAATATATAAATCCCGCTAGGAAGGGGATTTCATGAGCTGTATCGCTATACGACATTGTTTTGGAATTTTCGGCGCGACATGACCGATGACTTCGTGTGCTATTCTAATGAAATGGAAGGTTTATGGTCGTGTTGGCCACTTAGTGCTATGACGTGCCTTTTATATAGGATTGAGCCATATAAGTGAACATAAAAATTAGCTTTTAAGATAATCTACTTAAATATTATCATGAGATTTCAACATTTATAGATTCTCTAATTCTCTTCCTTCTTCTTATTAGATAAGCGTTCAATTTAATCGATCAACAATACAAGCGTCTAGATTGATAATGGCTTTTTTGCATCTTTTAAAAACTTTAAAATCAATTTACCCATATCCTTCTTAAAATTTTGGACATTCAGAACATTATAAAATGTAAACAAAAAATAATTGACGAGATCTTAAAACTTAACACCAATTCAACGATACTATTGTATTGAATGCGTCCCAAAACCCCGCTAGGACTAGGATGACGTTGTTATCAATTTTGCCGCGCAACAAGTGGGTCATAATTTTGAATCCGCTGCACCAACCCTACTGCCTGACTCTTTTACATCACTCTGTTAAATTCTTCTAGAAATCTTAAGATTTATGCCACCCGGTCAGAGGTTATCTATATTGATGATGTTATAGTCTTCAGTGGCTCGTTTGTCACGCCCTAACAAACTGTCGTGTTTGTCATCAACTCCTTTCTTTTTTCCAACGTTATGAATATTGCCGTTCTCGGAAACCGTTGGTAGTGTTATTCGCAATGTAATCCGTGATTCGTGTCTGCGTATTTCTTCGAAGTTAGCGTGTTTATCTTGTATGGCAAGCCGTTTCGCGTGTTACCGTTGAACTGAAAATAATCAGCTAACTTTTGCTTTGTTTCAACTCCAACTGTTTCTATTTCAATTCCGAATATATTTGTGCTTTGTGAATATTTTGTGCATTTCATTTCAGTGACAATAAACATAAAATAAATAAATATACTTATATTATCAGTTGATCTTCAATTGAGTTAATAGCCATGCTGTGCCACTTATGTCATCTTCTGTTATCTATTTATACTATATACCTAATCGATTTCGATACGTGCAGTTTCAACCAGGGATTTGTTTTTTTTTTTCATTTCAAATAAATTACAGTTCAGTGCATCATCTAAACCGTGTATAATAGGCTTCGCATCTTCCTCGAAGAATAATGATTACAAAATGAAAAAGCCCTACGGCGTCTTAAATTATTTTAATTGGCTTCGGTAGCGGTTCGGACCGAGTATTCACTCACTAACACACGTACACGGGTTTCACGTCATACATGCTTAATTTTACGCACACACATACACAAACTTGGTAATATATCAGAATTATTAAATATCTGTAAATTTATTACACAGGGCTACTTACGTCTCACTAATAGCTGTATGTAATTATAGAACTATGACCACTGTACAATTATTATCAGTAGAAGGACGTTTGGTTAGTTAGCCTCCTAGCAAAAATATGAGGATAATTCTATACGTAAGGCACTCAGATTATCTTCCAAAATAAAATTTCACTTCCGTTCTGTATAGATTAAATGGATAAAAAATTTATTAAATAAATCTTTAAAATTAATTGAAAAATTACTGAGTTCATTAGTTTCCATTTAAACGAGCATGTTTTTAGATAACTCAGGTGATTCATAATCATATCTATAGAATATCAGTTACTGGTCTTGATTGATATCAGTTTTGCTCACGAACCTTTTTAACTTGGACGATACTAAGCTAATGTGACGTACAGCAGATTACCGTCTTGATGCGAACTTACCCTTTCTATAAGAGTTCATTTTCTAGAAGAATCCAGAAATCCCGGCAGTTAAGAAAGATGGCCAACAAGCAAAAACAATTAACAAATTGATAAGCTCAAAACAATTTTCAATTAACTCGGCACGGGAGTGTTCGCTGTTTACAGATAACCAACATTTATCAGAAATGCCTATGCAGTTTTTAACGTCCGCCATCTGTCAGGGTTGCCCCACGTTATAAAATTAATGTTTGGTTTTTTTTCATTTGTATTAACTTGTGCCGTTGTCTCATTTCAGAAAGGAAGCGGGGTCGGCAAACCTATACCCGGTACCAGACGCTCGAGCTGGAGAAGGAGTTCCACTTCAACCGGTACCTGACGCGGAGGAGACGGATCGAGATCGCGCATGCGCTCTGCCTCACGGAGCGCCAGATCAAGATCTGGTTCCAGAACCGCCGCATGAAGTGGAAGAAGGAGAACAAGACCAAAGGCGAGCCCGGCTCCGGGGACGAGCCGGATAATATGAGTCCGCCCACCTCGCCACAATAAAGGCCTCTAGCTTAGTTCGCGCGGTCCAAGCTAGGGGGGACTTGTTTCAGATTTCCTCGCCCGAATCACAAACTCCGTTCTCCGCGTTTTATTTTGTGTATTCGATTTAGGTTCAATGCTTCGAACAAAAATCTGAAACAATACGCCCCGAGACCGAAGTTACTAGAACAGTTTAATTTGTATAAATTGTATGTTGGACTTTTCATGATAATATTACATTATAACTAATACGTAACCTAGTGATTTCGAATAAAGAGTAATGATAGTGTGATGAAGAGATTTTTACAGTTGTTAAGTATAAATTAATTTATAGAAACAATCTCAATACCAATAATTACCAAAAACGCAGTGTATATGATTAGTAAACTGCATCATTTATGTGATTATATAGTTGATTAATAATTATCATTTTCTCGGTATTAACTACTGATTTGCAATCGGTCATTACGTTTGTATAAGTTCTTGACAAAGTGCTTGATACTACATGTTTCATAATTTATTTATTTCATAGCTACTGTAAGTTGGCAGCAATAGTATTAAAATTTCGGTGACTACTAAAGAAAGAAAAAACATGACGTCCATAATTTATTATTTAATTCTGTGTCAAGCGCTATGTAAGAAATTATTTAAAAAAACATGAAAATTCTCTAATAATTTTGATTCACAAAACCATAAGGACCTCTTATAATTAACCATTGATAAGAAGGCAATTAGTATCCATATTGTTATTATTTAATATATTTGATGTTTTATTTCTTAATTAAGCTATCTAAATACTATTCTGTACATACATACATAATAATTTTTAGATTATATGATGTACAATTGTTTTAGTGTGAATAATTAATTATTGAGATTAATTTGGGAAACAACGATATTATTCGTGTTTTGAGTTTTTTGCGGTATGAGTGTTTTTGAGTTGTGGATCGTCTCTTTTCTTTCTATACGCGTAACTCGTAAGGCCAGTTTACAAGTGCAATGTATACGATTTGATGACACATATACGTAATTAATACTGATAATAAACGTCATAGGAAATCTATTATTATTGTAAAATGTTACGAGATCGAAGCTTATAATTTAGAAAATACTTAATGAGAACATAAAAGAGATATTCTTTGAATTTCTATTGTGGAAAAGGTATGCCACGTAAAGACATCTCGGTAAGCTTGGAAGGGAATGGAACAAATGGGGGAAAATGACTTTACTTATAATGAAACAAAAGTTACCTTCAATATCGTAGGTGCAGAACTTGATACTTTGATTTATAAATCTCTTGTGGAATGTAGGTATGAGGTTACATGTTCACAGTATACCAAAGCTAGAAAATAAACTGGTGTTTATATGAACGATTATACGTAAATACGGAGGCGCTTGACGTTTCAGGTATAACCGTAATACATCATTTTGAAAAGGTATTTTTATAAAATCATTGATTAAGGAACCCGATATACGTAAAAAAATATCTAATATATATACTCGTAACACGTTAGTTTTACGAATATTATTATTAAAAAAAAGATGGCGAGTGATAGAAAGGTTGATCTTGTCAGGATTCAAGTTATACGTTTTTTCGTAATAATGTATAAAAAAAGTACTATTTGTAAATTATTTTTCACATAGATTGTAATTAGTGAATGTTTTTAATAGGAACTCAGTGAGCAGGTTCTACATTTCTTTTTATTTTTTTTAATTTTGTGCTGTGTTCGTTAAGTGAAATGTAAATTGTAATAATTGTATATTGTCGATATATTCAATATTTATTTATTGATTCTCTTATTAGTTTCGCTTACGTTTTCTTCTATTGCAATTGAGTGGAATATTCGATAACTGTCTGGCTGGGATGCATTTTGTTGAATTATTTTTAATTGCTCAATACACATATTTGTGTTGTAATTTTATTGCTAGTATTAAGCAGTGTTTTATTTTGTTATTACTTTTAAAAAGTGTACTACAATGTATGTGTAATAACTTCACTATCAATAATGAATAGATGGTAATATATTTTCAGTGCAATGTTCCACAAAATTTTCATATCCCTTGCCAGATGGAAACTATGAGTTTGAACTGTAAAAATATAAATTAAGTTTTACTTATAAAATTATGTTCTGATTCTTAAGTCTGTGGGATCTGTCCTCAAAAATTAGGTCTGTAGAAAGACATCGGAACCTAATTTGAACGATTTTATTTACCATTAATGTCCTATCGATTCAAAATTTATGAAATATAACTATAATTAGTAACATAATAAGGTTAGGCGAGACGATATTGTCATAAATATATAAATACATGAAATTAATAAAGCATAATGATTGTATTTGGAGATTTTTATTGTGAACTACCTAAACGAGAGATCAAGACATACAGTACAGTTATGCTGGAACAAGTGTATTGAGTCGAAAATGAAATATTACATACTACATACATATGTACAGTTAAAAAGCTGAAAGCGTTAGAATACTTGGACTCAATAAGAATAGTTTCTATTGTATCTGTATTTAGAAGGCAACATGACATAAATTAAACTGATGAACGCTTAATCAGAGACTCTATGTTGGATAAGAAACATTTAACTAGCTGTAACAAATAACTCAGTTTTCAAAATAAGATGTCTTAATTGTCACTGATTGCAACTGACAGATTTTTTATACGCTACAATTTTAACCCTCTGGGTCTTCAATTAATTTTCAATTGCATTATGAATGTATGTAGGTAAACTACCTTTTTGATTTTTGTTATGATGGCAATTGTTATTGAAAATACAGTCTTATCACTTACAGACACAAACAATTTCTCAATACTCACTAAGCACTAGATTTACATACATTCGCTCAGATTTTAAAGGTGAAGGTTTAAAGCAACTGTGCGTAATGCTGCAATATTTCAACGTGAGCTATAAAATAAAGGCTTTCTTTAGATCGTGGTTCTAGATACCGTCATTATAATACGTTAGCCTAACGACAAAATAATGATTTTGCGTGATACGACCGTACCTTCCGTGTCAGTCACGGCTGATTGGTACCTCCCCCCCCCTCACAAATCTCGAAATTACGTATTTTTTTTCTGTTTCTCGAAAGCTATTTATACGACTAGGTGTGGCTTCTCTAATGTGTTTTTAATAATCCCTACGTCCAATGGACGCTGAAGGCGAAACATTATTCTCGTTCGCGATCTCAACTAATGCGATTTTGACAAGTTTGAAATTGAGGCAATTATGGTTTTGCAGGGTTTTAAATGGCGTGTATTTGTCTGTGTGGATTCAGCAATTGCCGGAAGTTATTAAAACTATTTTCTTTTGTAATTAGTCTGGTATATTTTGTTCGGCTTGTCATTGACTCGTTGTATGCGGGTTGGGTCCAATTTAAAGCCCTCATCTTTCATAGTTTTATACTCATTATTTTTTATCTTCCTCATAATCTTAACTACAGTGTGTTGTCTCCATAAGAATTGTTGACCAGTTTATGATAAATCAGAGTCTTAACATGTACCTATATGACTAGATTATAGGTATGTGAAACATGGAATATTAGCATCAATGTATTTACTACTTTATCATTCACCAACGGATGTAAACAATACAATTTCTTTCAATTCCATTGCCAGCATACCTAGATCTTTCATAGTAAAGGAATTCAGATTGAATTTGTTTTGTAATAGGGGTCATAGTAGAATGGTTTATGTCTTCTCTCAGGGAGCGATGATAAGTGTTATTTATGAGCTTCGTCAATGTGCCATTGCACTTGCTACAGATTGGGTTCACGGTCACGAACAGATAACACAATCATCTATATATTGTCAGCAATTGGAACAATCACTCCGATTCTGATTCTTGGCGTATTTTTTATACAAGTGAATTGATTCTGACATTTAAAAAACTTTTCAATATGTCTGTATTAAGTATAATATTTTGCTATGATTTTGTACGCCAATGTATATCTTACTAAATTCCAATAAGTATCTGATAGAAGTTCTTTACAATGTCTAATAGATTTTGTATACCTTTCTTACAGGTGTGTACAAGCATATACCAATTATTAGATAGATATGATCAAGATAGAAAATTCATAAATTCGCTTTTAATTAGGTATTCCAATTTTTAAACATGTAGAAAAAAGTAAAAAGATAACTTCTCATTCTGTGCCTACACTTGAATAAAGAATATGTAGGTATCTAGAATTTGTTAGAATACCTATTTGTTTAAACGTTTTGGAAAAGATAAAGATATACTTTAATGCTGTTAACAATATTGTAGGTAAAATAGATCTCTTTATATTGTACAATGATTAGGTTCTATAGCTCTTGAGTGTCATCAAAAAAAATTAAATAAAAAAGGTTAAACTCGTTCTTTAAAAGGTTTCCACACCGAAAACAAAAAAAACGGTATAACTCATTGTTATATTCCAACTACCAAAATACTTGTTTTCCATATATTCTATCTAAATGTCTATTTAATTTGTAATAGGTTCCTAAGCAGACTGAAATAATTACTAATGATTCGATGACAAAACTATGTGTTGTGATACACGTTTTACTAGATCTAAATCATACAAATAATCGAATAACTTGAAGCTTAATACTTACTGTCCTAAGATGAAGACATAAATCATTGACGATTTTTCACTTACGACCTTGCCTTATAACGTTCAATTTTATTGACTGTAATAAACCAAAGCAATGGTTAAATCAACGCCGCTGTATCGATATAAACACCTCGTAAATATTCCCTCTCCCTTTCACACAAATAGGATTTTAGGCGTGTTTGAGTGAGACGGTGAAGTCGCCTCTTCATTTAGCTGTTACTGAAAATAGTTTATGAGAGCTAAGGTGTCGTATCTAAGCAAATGATTATAGACTTTATTATTTGTGTTTAAGGTTGATATTTCAATATGATTTGAAATTTATAGCTTTTAAATGGGTCCTTAAATCGCAATAACGATTTGTTTATAGATACTCGTGTTGTCGGCGATCCTTTGTAGGAATACGTTTTATTTATGGACTTATATTAAGATATAAGTTGACTTGGTAATTGATATTATTGGCTTTTTGACACGTTCGATAACTTGTGTCACATTCTGTTATTAATTGATTAGTTAATTTTTATATAGATTGTAACTTCATAAAGTAATATTCATTAATGAGGTAGAAATTATGTTTTTATACACATTAAGAAATGATACCTACCTGGTGACTTTTCTCAAGGAAGAAATTTCTTTTACTTAAAAATCTTTTAAGTAATAATTCACTTGTACAAAATTAATTTTATTGTAGTATACCTAGATTTATTACATTTAGGTGCATAATTAATTGAATTATAATTTCAACAATTTAATCATTTCTTTGGCACTTGTATTACATAAAAACGTCACCTTATTTCACATTTTGAAATTGG
Organism: Craniophora ligustri; assembly: GCA_905163465.1. Lineage (NCBI taxonomy): Eukaryota > Metazoa > Arthropoda > Insecta > Lepidoptera > Noctuidae > Craniophora > Craniophora ligustri. The sequence goes on along the minus strand of LR990965.1, from coordinate 5,420,150 downwards.
AATTCAAAAATTGGCGCGCGCGCGGCTGCCATTTTGTTTGGGGCGGTGTCCCCGCTCGCCCCGCCCCGCGGCGCCACTCCCACGCGTCAGCCACTCGGACGCAGCCCAACTCATTTATTATAGTATACAGTCTACCCAACAGGTTGCTACGGTGTAGGATGTATTTTAAATTTATTTTTTATATTAAGAAATGTAGCTTTATAAAGATCCGTAGAGAAAGCTCCCTAAATTCACACAACATGGTTAAGCTTTAAGAAATTAGTCAAAGTTTTGATTGATCATTCTAAATAGCACCAGTCATTAAATACCTACCTATGCTATTAAATTCGTAAGGTATGCATAAACAAGGTAAGTGTTAATGGTAAAAAACAATCAACATTTGGTCGAGTTCTGGTAGAGCGTAGGTACCTACTGAACTAAATTCGATAATAAATTTCATTTAAACTTAAAAAATATGACTAAAATTAATTTAGAATGAATATAAAGAATGTGATCGCAGGTGACTTTCATTAGGAAATTAAGTCTAGATAAAATAATTTGGTATTAGGCACGCACAAACTCATTCATAAATAGAGAAAGAAAGTCAATTTGTTTAGATTAACAAACCGACAGGAAATTTGACATTCAAGGAATATTAAATTAATTCAGTATATTTCTTTATTTTGATGAATTAGCAGTACAAACTGAATAAATTAATAATTTTAACCACATTACCTTCGGTATGACCAGAAATACAAATAAATTCCGACTGTGTTAGCGGAGAAACTTGTGGCCGCTAGATACACGTCAGGCGTTGCAGTCGAAGATGACACCGACAGAGCTACTACCGTCCTATTCCCTTATATGGTAAGTTATATGTTTCTGTCCTTTTTAATTAGCAGTTTTTCTCAGTACCACTTGAAGCACAACTGTGACGGGGGAACTGTTACGTCACTTAAGGGCAGCACGTATCAACTATATCTACGTAGGTGTATGAATAGCTAACTATATTGTGTTGCGATCTCTTGAATTTTTTAACTTGAGCACAAATGGAGAACGTAGGTATACCTACCTACGATATGCTTCAAAGGATACCTAGTATAAAATAGACACCTCCTTAGGCTTTTGTTGGAAGTAGAACAAAGGTAGGTAAAACCTTTTTGGATTCTTACACGAACTTTACGGCTGAAAAGCAAAAGACTACTGAAATATCAGACTTTAATGAAAAAGGAACTAGTTTTCTTCGATGGTCCGCGATTGCATTCCTATTTGGCTAGAAAAAAACATACAGTTGCCTAAGTAATATTTGAAATTTGAACTAGATAGAAATAAAATGTAATGTTGTACGATATATTCGACTAGGTAGGTGTACTGTTACGTAACGCAATAGGTCTTATCCTACCCTCTTTTTTACTTACTCATATTAAGTAAAATTTAATTCAAATTATCCTGCGGGGAAGTTATGAAAGAGTCCACAAAAAAATAGTAACTTACACGTTATGCAAGTGAATATAGTACCTAAATGTAAGTATAAAAGCCAGAAAGCACCTCATTGTGTTTTTTCTATTAACCTGACTGCGTCTCAAAAAGACTTGACTGTAACATCAACTTCTACCGTGCCTAATAAAGGGATAGTTTAACATATAACGTAATAATTGCATCATTAACAAAATAAACTGGATATAAAAACCTTAAGATATTAGAACTTTAAACTACAACACGATGGTTTTGTAATATTAAGAAGATAATATATTTTTAAATACCTACTAGATCATAGAGCCTCTACAGTCTTTGTTTTCCGTGTCCAAAATCAAAATATATTTTTTCTACCCATTAAAAACTGCCTTACTATCGCTAATCTTATAAAATTTTGTTTTTATGCAATATTAGATGAATCAATATTAGCAACATAACTCAGTCCAGTCAAAATTTCCACTATTATAAGTGTCTCAGAAGACGATTTAAAATAACACGCATTATTATTATTAAATAAGTTTATTGCGTGTGATGTAGAGATCATACTCAAGTCATTTATTCAGTCATCTACGCCACTATAATCATCATAATACCTACAACAAGTAACTGCTGGCAAGCACCTCAGCTATTCTCAGCTTCATACATTGTAAAATAATTATATAGGCTCTTAATTATACCATCAAATAAATAGTTCAGCGTGTGAATTTAAAAAAGAAGTGTTTGCTGTCAATGTTGCGTTCACTAATCTAAATTAATGTAGTCAGATGACCTGTCTTCATATATCAATCTCGTATAGACGTTTCAATTAAGACATTAGAATTAGAATGTAGGTACAGTTTATCTCATTACCTTCATCTATATTCTTCTTCTGTTACACACAAGAAGTAGGTACCTACTCCATTCCTACCACATTGATTCTCATCAATTTTATTTATAATTTAGTTCATAATTTATTTATTAACAAGGTAAATAGAAAATTATTTTTATACCTTCTGTAAGTATAATATTTATAGGTATACGTACATAGACAAAGTAGGTATTATGTTAGATACTTATATCTTGTTCTAAAAATACTCATTAGTAATTGTGCAAACAACAATCTTTAATTATCTGTCCCCGTGCACATAACAGGTGTTTCTGTTCGTAAACCAATGACCGCTTATTAATATCATAAATATCTATCCAATCTTTATTACAATTAACACCTTCATTATTCATTTAATTTGTAGGTACTTATGCTTACCTAAATACTTACTGTACCTAACTATATAACTTATCTATATTTTTCCTAAATTATCTAGGTGTTGTCCTAAGTTTTAAGTAAATTTTGGCATTTTTTGAATATTAGACAGGTATATTATTTTTAAACTAAAATATGTTATGAGCAATCATATAAAATTCTAGTGGTTACCATTTCGTACCGAATACTAATCCCTTAGATATGTATGTAGATAATAACTTGTACCAAGCTGCTAAATAAAAGTGGGTACAAGATATGTAACGCGTTATAAAATGTTATAACAAATTCCATTAAAGCTAATAATGTGTTCTTAGTCCTTAAACTGATGGACATCGAGCAATTAATTTAGCCGTTACTACATGAATTATTAATGAATTAACACAAACTGCGCCAAATCAACATAATGTACAAGTACAACACACTTTTCGATATTAGTTAACCCTGTAACGAAAGCTGCGGCCCTATTTTATTGATTGGTAATTAGGTTATTTTTACCTGACTCCAATTTGTTGGTATTTATATAGGATTGTTAATGTCACTTCCGATGTTCGTGTCAATTTGTCTGTCAGCGTGCCAAGGTTTCGTGTTTTATTACCTGTTTGATATTTTATACGGCTAAACGACTTCTCGGTATAAATACGTTTGGTGAATATATCTAGTGGAACGAAAGCTTAAAGTTTTTCGTTCGCAGGGCGGCAGGTAGTCTTACGGCCGTCGGATACTCCCGAAATAGAACTCGGCCGACGGCGGACTTGAGAATATTTTTAAAACTTTCTTTACTAAAATTACGTATTATGGGCACTAGAGCAAAATTACCTACGTAGGTAATGCAGATACACCTGTAAAATTCACTATTAGGAACTTGGGTAAATATCTTAAAGGAACTCTTCTTAGAGCAATATTGAATTGTCTTCTAAATTTATTTCACATATTTTTTCTAGAACTTATTATTTTCTTCATTGTTTCTTTTTCTGTCTCATAGGTACGTTAGGACGTATTTTTTCTTAAGATCTTTTTGTTTAAAAACCGCTACCATATCCAACATCAATAATTTAGGCTCAATAAATACTAATATCAGTTTAATATAACGAAGTGTATCTATCGATTGTATCTTTTCACCAAAATACCTAATTTGTATGGTGTAAGATAGTTGGCTGGCTATATAGTATATAGCTGGCTGTATAGTGTGGTATAGTATCTTTATCAACTAATAGGATAGGTAGTACGGTAGTCATCTAACATTTATAAAACTATCTTTCACTTATTTAATAAGCTTAAGCAATAATGACCTACATCTACAGCATTAATAATTACCTACCACTTCATATAATAATTAACTACCTATCACTCGTGGATATCTACGTTCGAATAAATAAAAAATAAAAAACGGCAAGCGTTCATATTACCTATATAAGTTTTTTTATAGGGATTTAAAATGAACTAATACGTTAAAAAACGACATAGTGCTAAATTAAACTGTATAATCTCATCATATGTCTTTGGTTCCCACTCTACAAACACAAATAATCTTTAAATGTAATGTGATGTTATTTAACGGTATTTACTTAATGATTGATGATTGCGTCCCGCGAGTCGACACTGTGTTTTTCTGTGTTGATATGACGGGTATTTAGTTCGTCAGTTTCCGAAGAGAATCGTTTTCTTGTGTTGTTGGAAATCAATGGGTGGTGTCGGTTGAAGCGGCTTTGTCGGTCCAAGGTTGGTTCACATCATTTGCATAGGCATCTCGTGATGCAAAGTATGTAGTCACGATCTCTTAATGCCATTTTTATGTTGAGCAAAATATTGCACTTTCTAATTTTAGATATTGTTTTTGCTCTGGATAGATACTTTTCTAGGCCAGAAAACAGTCTATAGGTAACTCTAACAGAAAACTAAAAACAACAACAACAATATACTGAAATCAAGTTTGTTTGCATGATCGATTAAGTAAAAACCAACCTAAACAATGTTATACACGGAGAGATTGACTTGTTAATACATACTTACTTATTTTGATCTGTCTGCAAAATAATACTTACTCTGTACTTTTATTCTTAACAGCGTACAAAGCATCTCAGTACTTCGCAAGTGTATCGAACATCCTCCTGTTAATATCCGCTCCGGATCCTCTCATTGCGTTCCTCTATTTATCTGGACCTGCCTACGCTCTGACCATAGAATAAACTGGTAGTCAGCGATAACACAGATTACTTAACAGCCGCGATACTAACTACCTGATTGTGTAACGACTAAATAACCTCTATTCTGGTGGAGTTTGCTTTTATTGGACTATATTTATTAATCGTGCACTGTGTTGTTGCAAAGGAACTTCTTACAACACTGTCAGTCTGTGAAATGAATTATCTGCCGAGGTTTTCCCAAATGACTACAGCATGGGAATCTTCAAAAAGGAATGTGCGTGCGATGCCTCTGAAGTTGCAAACGGCTACAGTAACCGCTTACCATCAGACAGGCTGCGAGCTTCTTCGCCACTCTTGGGGTATAAAAATAAATATCAATTGTACTTACTTGATTTATTTCATCTATAAGTAATGTCTGCAAAAGCCTTATGTCAGTTTAAGTTTCAAAAGAGTAGCAATAAATTGAAAATTCAAGTTCGCTATAGAGTCTTATCACTGACAATTCTATGTCCCACTAATCTTTTATCTTATCTATGTTCTTCAAATTGCTCCTGAAATATAGCCAATCTCTTCCACCTCTCAAATTCTACCGACAAAAATGCTAGTTAGACAAAAATAACGAAGTAGAGCCCTTATTGCACGGTCCGTAGTCCGCAGTAAGTTATGTTTGGCGGCGTGCTGGGAGCAGCGTGTGGCATTCAATAAAGATAATCCGCGGATACCAGCTGGTAAACGTGTAATCATAGCATAGATATAATGTAGGTCCAGTATTAGATGTGTGTAGGATCTAGGATGGCTGGGTTTGGCTAAGGTTAGATATTTTATTTTTAATCAGGTCGGCAGGAACAATATTAAAACCGAAAGTGTAAGTAGATAATGTTTATTTAGTATCTAACATTAAAAAGCTGCTGTAACAAAGAATAACGTTGATCCTTAGTGCCTAGAGTTTTATTTCTACTTAGAACGGTATAAAATCAGATACATTCGGTAGTTTTCTCTATATATTTAAAAAGGAAATACCTACACTTAACAACAGCAATATAACTACCAACCTTTAACGAAATCAGCTCCCTTAATCTAATATTTTTTTGTAAACCAAACCATCGTTGACACGAGTGACATCGACACCACCGCTTCGCTATGATTTATGGTTTTAATGGAATTTCTCATAATCAATTCAATAAACGTAATTTCTTACGTTAATACTTACGTCATTATTTATGTAGGTGTTGAAGAGATTAATGATGGAGATTAAGTTTGTAGGGATAGTATTCAATTTATTACAGAGTATGATGCATACGTAAAAGGCATCAATTTTACAGCTTTTGAAATATGAAAATGTACAAGGTAAAGGCTGTTGCGCACTGATAATTCTGGAAATGTGGATTTAAAAACCTTAGAATTAAGGTTTTCTAGCTTTATTTTAGTTTTAAAATCTGTGGTAATAACTTGAGTAGGTAACTGAGCATGAATGACGAGTCTGCATAAAACTAAGTAAACATAAACCTATAGCTGAGCATTTATTACTGCTTTTTCCACAATAATATTGTTCTTCTGTTTATCATCTATGATTATAAACATAATGTTCAACTACTAGTCTTACGCTTATGCGATTACCAGTAATTGAAATAAAAATATTTTTAGGGTATATTATGTGAGGCATCACATCGAAGCGCCCAAAAAAATAGTCTGTCCAAAACTGTGGTTACTATGGACTAAAATAATAATAATAAGCCGCGAATCCAGTCTTATTAAAATAATAAATATAACATTTATTTGTCTATTTAACTTAGTGTAACATTTCCTCGCTTCACTCAGTAACGCTCCCCTCAGGTCTCTCCGCTGTCATCGTGTACAATAATACTCTGTTCCGATGTCTCTAATATCATTGCGTGTCTACGGATGAGCTCAGCGGGGCTCCCTCATATTTTTGTTGCCCCACTTTTTGTTTATTTCCCTTTGCCCATATTTTGAAACTTTGGTCCGAGAGAAAAAAGAAATGAAATGAGAATTTAAATAATATAATTGAGTTTAAGACTTCCTGCTTGGATTTCGGTATGAGTTTTTGTTTATAATATTATGAATATTCAGGAATTCAATTTATTAAACTTTGACCTCTGAATGTACCTCAAATTGTTTGTAAATAATTATACTTACTCGTTCCTTCACTAGTAATCAAATGAATATTATTAAAACTGAAGTGAAATAATATTATCAATCAAATCCTCTTTCAACCGAATACAATAAAAAATAATGAAACCACTTATTACCTGTAACATATCGTCTCCGTTTCAAAACATATAATTAAATTTAACACCTGAGCGAAACATTTACTAACTTCTTTTAAATATTAACACAATTATTTCGTAATAGAACATTATTGAGTAAGTTAACCTATCCTGGCTTACAAAATATCAGCAGATATATTGTAAAATTCCAAACGCCTGTATAATAATCATCATCAACCCATTATTGTCCCACTGCTGGGCACGGGTCTCCTCTCAATTGAGAGGGATTAGGCTATAGTCCACCACGCTAGCCTACTGCGGGTTGGCAGACTACACATGCCACCGAGAATTCTCTCAAGCATGCAGGTTTCCTCACGATGTTTTCCTTCACCGTTTTGAGCATGTGATAATACGCACATAACTTCCGAAAAGTCAGTGGTGCGTGCCTTGGGTTCGAACTCGAGACCTCTGACATCTCAGTCCACTGGTCACACCGCTAGGCTACCACTGCTGCTGCTGTATAATAATATGTTGAACCAATCTTGTTGCTTACTCCGCGACACAATGGCAAGTGTATCTACCGTTGGCTGAGAAAAGCAAGAGAGGTATCTTGCTTTTCTCAGCCAACGAAGATCGGAGTTTGAGTATTATTATTTACTTTAGAGTTTTAAAATTAGGTATGATTAAATTACATATTACGGCATACAGTTATATTCAGCTTAACGGCATACAGGCAGATTCTACGTGATTAAACACTTACATGAACTTTCCCAATTAAAAATCGTCAATGACCTAAGGCTGATGATTGAGATGTTAAATCTTTTTTATTTACTTTTTGTGGTTAATGAACTCGTTCGAAGATACAGCTGCTCGCATAGTGGACTAAAATAAGAGTAGGTATGATACAAACCAATATTAAGTTCTTTATTTAATCAACCGAAATAGAATTCGTAACTTCGAATATTAATAAAACATTTTAGCAATTCCTCGGGCGTTTTAACTCAACGCCTTCGAGTAACCGAAGTAAACTTCTTGGCTGTATATAGGGGAGGTGACAAGCTTACATAAAGGGGTTTGATATATGACGAATGCTGACTTTCCGTGAATCGTACTACAGATAACCATTTTCTACACGAGGTGAGGAAAATCAGGTTTAGAAAGTACTCACTATGATGTCTTGCTTTATGAAAACAGAAGAAAACGTGCGTTACACGTACTTTTTTTCCTGGCAAAACATATTCGCTAAAAAATAGTTTACAACAGAAAAAAAATATAAACATAATAAAAACAAGCAATCGATAAACGATGAAATTAAGTTAATTAAAAATAAACTAATATTTACATTTATTGCAACAAAACTGAATAACATTTTGACTAAGTACCTACACTGTACATGTAGATCACACAGTACAAACAAGTCTACACAAACACAAAGGGGTTTCATGCGATGATGAATACTATCCATACATAATACCTACATATAGGTATTTACCACATATCCACTAATGAAATTATCTGTCCTCAGTGAAGAAACCCTCATGATTAACGACTTGTGTGAAATGGTGGGGAATGAACGCGACTGTCGTTAGGGATTTGATTTTGCATATCACAAATTAATTTTGGTTATGTTTATATTATTGCGGCTGGATTTATTTGTTTATGAAGAACAAATTTTGTATTTCTAATGATTGATCAATAATATATTTGTCACAGTAGAGTAATAATCTCACGTTATGGTTTCCTCTAAAACCAGTTTTAGCTTTATCATAAAATTCTGGGATTATTTTATGGCCTTCATTATTTTCATTAATTAGTTACTAGACTTCTTCATTGAATTCTTCTTTAAAACATCAACATCATAATCGTTTCGAATTTATACTAAAATAAAATTCCTACATATGACATTTCCAAAATTCACAAAAGAAATGGCGAACAGCTTTATAAAACAACATTACAATATTTTTAAGTTCTTTGTTTATGCTGAATTATGTTTAAAATAATTTATGTTTGATGACAATAAATCACCAAGCATGAATTATTCATATTAAAGTATATTTTTGTTGGTAGCTGTTTGTATAATAGTTCTAACTATATGCTTCAATCAATTTAACATTAAATTTACCTTTATCTTTGACAATTTTATTGAGGTAACAGTCGTGACATTTTACGAAGGTTGTCGGTAGCAGGCATTTATATTACTTTAAGCAATAAATATTGATTTAAAACTAAACATTTTATTTACATAAAACCCAATATCTAGTACATACAAGCTCTTATATCTTCTATTTCTAATACACACGTGGGTAGAATCGGATTGTCGTCACAATAACCGTTATCTAGTGCTGTAGTGTTGCCCACATTATGTAGATGTATTCACTCGATATAAATATCCAGCGTAACTTGAGCTGCTAAAGTTATCGCTTTCAGAACTTCAAGGAAAATGGCGGGGTTCAAAGTATATTGGTGTGATGAGTTCGGTTTGAGGTGAGCGGTACTATTGTTGTGCACCATTGATTAATGTCATAGTTTATCCACGATATGACAACAATGGCGTCTTGCCCGAATACCTTAATGCGTTCTGCCTATAGGTTTTATTTGCCCTTCCCTTGTTTTGGGTTATATGGTGTTTCTTTATTGCATTGAATATTCATGTTTATTTTTTCTTGCAGACGATGCTGTGGCGGCCCCGAAATCTGAAAAGACGGATTGATTATGTGAATTATTTGCAACAATAAAATTTTACGCTCCATTTATTTATTTACATCCCGGTGTATAATAAAGATGTAATGGAACTTAAATCCATTGTTGAGAAGATACTTATTTTGGGTGCTATCACAATACAATTATTAAGTTCTTCATGGGAAAATTTGAACCCTGAAGACGTTGAAAAATGACGGAATTATTAAAATTGTTTGTAATCTTAAAACTCATGAATAAACTAATGTGTACCTCCTCTTCCCTGATGAAATTTTATGGTAATAGGTAAATGCAGAGGCACATAAGTAAAACTCCTCGTTCTTCTCTTCCGAGCCTATTCTCAACTATGTAGATATCAATTCTAAGAAGTCTACCCAGATGTGGTTGAATGCCAGTATTTTACACAAAGCAAAGTGCAGTTTATTTAATTTTGAAAGACCAAAACTGTTAGTACAGCAAAGTAAACTTAGGTGACAGTTCAGCTCAGACTACCCGGCTTTGAAAGGCTCAACAAATATTAGCATGACTTTCAGGAAATAGTATGTGAGAATTTAAGTGAACCCCCTTTATATAATTGATTAATTCCTAGTATACGAAACTGTTAAAAAATATTTACACACTATTTACTTTTTCGCAACTTCTTCATATTTTAAATCACTATCTTTTCCAAATTCGATACACCCTGTAAGTTGATTGTGTCACTCACAGTTTGACGAATGACATCGTATTGTACCATTATATGCAAATGTTCACTAGCATGTACAACACAAGGTGATCGCGATAAAACACTGATCACCATCTAAGTGGCACGCCACTGGTTTTGGTGATGAATTACATGACACTTGTGGGAAATATTGGTGAAGATAGTATGTATTTAATGCGATAATATCCTTAAAAAGTAGTTTGGTTTAATGTCTCATATTATTATTAAGTCAATCCTTTATACACCAAATCGAAATGTTTAACTAAACATTAACTTTCGCGATTACTCTACGTAAAATTTTCATACATGCAAGTATCCTCTACATAGTTTGGTTTTATTACTATTTTGTGTTAAAATGAAGCAGTAGTATTTCTTGACATACACCGAAATGTATGTATAGTATGATACGTAATAAGGTCGGGATATGTTTGTTTTATATCGAAACACCGCATGAGAGTTTAGTGAGGCGAATTCTCGAAAACTAAAATATTAAAACTGTTTTAAGATTGTATTTGAAATAATATTAATCAGGTGATCAGTCAGCTAATCTGTAAACTAGACACGGATAAGGAATCAGTTACTTCATTAAATGATCTTAAAATTTCCACCCGTACAGAATAGAGCCATTGTAGCAATTCCTTTCTCGTTGAAATTTCCGAAGAAGCTGACGAAAAGCTAACAAAAATGGCCATGGCCAATGAAGAATCAATATAATCATGCTCTTAAGGTTCGTCATGTTACAACTACAGATGCTAAGCGGGCTTAAAACGTTGATTCGAAAACACAGATTTATATTAATACCATATTTTTTGTACCTGTTACCGTTGTGAAAGAACGGGCTCTGGGGTCGCTAACCCGTTTACCAAACGTGAATTAACTACAACGTTGCCTATAAACTTTTTTGCCAATAGCCAATAGGCTGAATTGAATCAATTATACTGAGCTTGAACAAAAACTACGTCATACAACCGTTGCTTGCGTAGGCGCAACTCAAAGCTGTGTTAGCAGTGAGCGCTAGGTTAAAGATCACATCAATACATAGATGACAGTCACCGCCTACTGGCCACCTAACCTGTTCGTTGCTCAAGGTAAGAGACAGATAATAGTACTGGCTATCATGATCATCTTATCTCGATGTGAATGGTTTCTGGACAATGACTAATACGTGTTTTTGTTGCGTTATGTATACAAGAAATTTCAACGAAACATCAAATATTGAATCATTTGAACACTTGAAGGAGATAAGCAGTCACTAATTAAATAAACGTAAAATAAAATAAACTGTTTTCTTTTCTATTAACCTACCAAGTTGTTGACTTCCATTCCATTTTCCATATTGAAATATAATTATTAATTATTACATGATAAACAGAACCGAATATCTACTATGAAATTCCCGCGCTCTTATGAAACAGGTATGTGTCATGCATGGCCGACGCGCGACGACGCACACACTTCAGCGGGCGAGGGAGCGTAGCGGTGACAAGAAAGAGAGCAGAGCATTGATACGTCACACGTGGACCAAAACGCAGGCGCAGTGTTGATAAATGATTCGTTTATTTAAGTACAGAGTATCTACGTAAGTAAGTAGGAAAATAAGGACGATGTTAATAAACATAAGAAGGGATTAGTTTTGGCTAATTTGGAGTGAAGAAGCTCGATAGATGGACGTTTGAAATTACATTTTCTATGTGGTTATAGAAAAGGAACGAAAAAAAATACCGAATTTCGTCTCAGGAGAGTAAGACTGCAGAACCTGAGTATGACCAACAAAAGAAAAAGGTAATAAGAAACACTTTAACACACTTGAAATAAGAACTAAGGGATATTGCTGAACTTAATTTTACTTCATTTAAGTTGGTACTTAAGTTCAGCAGTTTTAAGAAAATAACATCTTTCCATTGGTTCAATTATGTACCTACATCTTGATGTTCAAAAGTTTAGATACTAGTAGGTTTACTATACCTACTAGTATCTAAACTTTATTTTTTTTATATATTTGTATAATATTTAATTTATCTTCTAGAATGAAATGCTTGGGTAAGTTGCAGGTGAGACGACTTATCTAATATCAATTATTTAAAGGTCACAAAGTACGTACTTCGATAGCTGTAACAGAATTATTCCGTTAAATTATGTACTGCAGGTGTACTCGTCTCAATGTAATCTAAAAAGGATAGACATGATTATTCCTTAAGATTTTTAAGAAGAATGGAGGTATATAGTTAGGTTTTTAAATAAATTGAAAATATATTGTAAATATTACTGGTGAGTTGAAGAGAGTATTTTAAAGAAATGAATCAACAAATTTAGTAAATAAGTTTGGAATACCGCAAGGTAGTGTTCTGGGACTTTTACTCGTTTATACATTCTGCTAGATATATACATCACTTAACTACTCTTTTCTTCCTTCTTTATGGTTCCAAGGTAGAATATGAATTAAGTAAATAATATAGTTTATAATATGTGTTTATAATATCAATTTAGACGTGATCACCTCTAGATTCTGTAAATCAAAAAATGCTCTTTTTCTTTTTTATGTTTTTCTAGCTCATTCTTATCGCAATAAGTGTATCTCCTTACTGGTTGTGGAAAGATGATTTTAGATAATTAAAAGTTTTATCTTTTCCCTGTATACAAAACTTTGAAATAAATGTCGGTATGGATCAAAACACATCCTACTTATATTCAACAGAACCAGGGAAATATTTCCTCGCAATACAAGGCAAGGAGATAGAATAGTGTTAGATTACGCATCACAAACAGTATTACTGTATAAACATGTCATGATGTACGAATTAAGAATGAAAAACCTTCCATAACACTCTGTCATCCGCCTTCCTCATCCAGTCTATATCCGCTACATTTTTTAGATCGGCGGTCCATCTACACTACGTCTGCCGATTCGCGGTCTCCACTCCAGAACTGAGGGCAATGTGTTATGGCGCAGTTTGGGTGGGCTTAAGTCCAGCAGTGGACTGGGGTAGGCTGAGTTGATTGAACCTTTCATAAAAAAAATCCCTATACAGCGTTAAAAAAAGACGGTAGGAATTAGCAATTGGTTTTCTCACAAGTTTATTGACATTTATTCCATAACATTATTAATGACTTGCTAATTCAATTTCACTCCACCACTTCATAATTTATTTTATTATTATTAATTGTGTTGACATTGTAATTAATTTTGAATTGCGTAAATTATATTCATATTATCAATATTAATAATGTCATGCTCCATATGGGCCAAAAAAAGCACCAAATAATTTGTAGATACCTGCCTAGTATCTTAAGAAAGAAGAAAGAAATAAATAGAAAGAAAGAAGAAAGAAATAAATAAGTTTATCTTAACGTAATATTGTGCAAATTTAATAAATTTATTGGATAAATACGAAGTTTTTAGTTACTTTTTACTACTTACTGGGACAAGTTAGAAGTGAGAAATAGTATAATAGTGCAGATTGATGTGTGTCCATAGTACTAAAGTGTAAATGTAATTTATCTACTTAATTAAGTTGTCTAAAAACCTTTTACTATCAAGGAAATGGTGAAACTAATGATTACGAGATAATGCGTAAGAAATGGACGAAGGCAAGAACGCTTTCCTACGTCCATTCTGAAAAAGCGAAAAAAGGATTTGTGATGGAGGAACGAAAAAAAAAGACCGAATTTCGTCTCAGGAGAGTAAGACTGCAGAACCTGAGTGTGACCAACAAAAGAAAAAGGTAATAAGAAACACTTTAACACACTTGAAATAAGAACTAAGGGGATAAACAACTAGGGATTGTTTTGCTCTGATGAGATTAACGTTTTAGAAAGATACTTGGCAACAAATAAAAACGAGATATCCGTGACTAGTGAGAGAGGAACGGAAGTACAAAAAGAGTGAGACAAAAATATGGCATTTTGATTAATACGTAGCCATTGCTCAGAGCGGGCTGTGTACCATTGCTAAGTAATGACCACTCCATAAAGACATGGTTAAGGTTAAAAGAAAATTACTTTATCAACGCCTTGTTTTAAATAAATATCCTGTTTCAGGAAATATTATTGTTGTTTCCAATACAAGAAATTGAGATGTTAGTGAGATGTTAAGATTCGGCCGCTTTATTGATAGCTACACAAATGATGTATTATGAGTATCGTTTATTTTGTTAGGAACTCATGTTTCGACCGTTTTATTTGAAACATGGCGGGTTAATTTTATTGCTGCTATTAATTACGCGATTGTGAATAGATAACGTTAATTAAAATGTGTTTATTGTAGTAATAAATAATAATATTGCCGGTTTTTTTTAAGGTAATTGATGTTAGCTGTTATGGTATTAATGCTTGTTCTATAAAAGAGTTTAATGTATTTACACGTGTTTTATCAATGTGATGATACTTCCTAGATTTTTTGAAATGACTGAAATTATCATAGTAATTAGAACCATTATCAAAAACAAAATCTGTTGTAAATAATAAAGAATAAGTTATAGCACCAATTGTTAGAATTTAAATAAAATACCGAATGGGTGGAACCAAAGGTACATAATAAATAAGTAAAGAATGTATCAAGGCAGTCAGTGAGTCCTTTCAAGGTATTAACCTGAGTCATACATAATCCCTCCCAAAAATCTAAATCACAACAAAATAATTAAATCCCTTCCCACCAAAACAGAAACAAAAAACATCAAGGATATTAAAACGCAATAAAAAAGCACTTAATATACTGAGCTGGGACGAAAAAAAACGTCTCAATGTAAATCGTGCGCCTATGACATTCTCATTGGTTAAAAAGGGTTAAGACAGCTGTCAGATTGCTCCTCTACCAAAGGAATGAATAATAGCTTGAGATAATCTGTGACAGATCCGTCTTACTAAAAAAGCCGGCGTTTGACACAGATAAATAATATTATTCAGCCATATTCCAACCTTGAATTTTGTTCCTGCTTTAATTACCTGGATTCTCACAATGTGTGTCACTGTTTTGTCTTTGTTTAATTTTTTTTTGTGATCAGATGTTTAATATGATAATTTTTGGGATCATTTCTTTTTGTTCGATTGATTATTTCTTTGGGTATGTGCATACCCTTTGAAACAACTTGCTACATGGCTACTATAACGTAAGATTTTTTGCTACTGTATCAGGCAAATACATATATTTGTATCATAATTGAAACAGGTATCACAACTCCGTGATACGACATTAATTTCTGCATTCCTTGTTCATAATTTACGTTTGTTTCAATATTAAATTTTCTTTGGATATACAGGTAGGTATTCCTAAGATAAGATTTTCTTTTCTACACAATTTCAGACAAGGTGAAAGGTATGATTTAAATGAATTACAAGTTCTGCTGCATAAGACTTAATGTTGACAAAATAAAACTTTAATTTAACACGCGGTTTCAGTAGTGCTAACACGACTATCTCAAGACCCTTTGGGAGAAGTGTTCACAGCAAGTTTCCTCTTACACGACGATAATTATGTAAAACATCATTAAGATGCATGATAAGATAGTGTGCGATGCTAATTACGTGCTAAGTATGCACTTGTCTTCAATGCACTGAATTGAAACAATAGATTAATCTACTGAAGAAAATGGTGAATATGACCTTGAATTTACGTAACCTTTATTTTATTTTAGTTCAGGAATATTAAGGTCTTATTGAAGATGATAAATCAAACTATTTCAGACGTTTTAATTCTAAAAAATATAATATCTTAATCAAATGAAATATAAGTTGGAAATTAAATCTAGAAGCCTTATGTCTCTATAATAATTAGGCATTATCATAAAATTTGTTATTATACATAGCATTAGGTGATGTTGAACTACTAAATGATTCTTAAGGTACCTAGAGTATGAATATTTTCTTGGGCGAAACATTCAAAAGTTATCCTCTGCTCTTAAATTTCAAACCAAAGTTGTACAGAAGGGTACAGTGGGATAATCAATTATGTATGTCTAGGT
Source organism: Craniophora ligustri (assembly GCA_905163465.1). Lineage (NCBI taxonomy): Eukaryota > Metazoa > Arthropoda > Insecta > Lepidoptera > Noctuidae > Craniophora > Craniophora ligustri. The sequence goes on along the minus strand of LR990965.1, from coordinate 5,403,726 downwards.
GAGCCACCAGGCAGTTAGGCACAATGGTCTCACCATTACCAACTAATTCCTTGTCATTTGCCTGTGGCTGGCGCCGCGCGACGGTCAACCGATTGTGTACTCTTTATGTACCTACCTACTGTGATTTAATTTTGATGACTTGTAGGTACTGCTTTATAGAAATGTTTAGTCCTCTGTTTTGGATGATAATGACAAACAATTTCAAAGAGTATCATTGATAAGTGTCGTCCACACGGCTGTTAAGCGTGAGGTATCGAATTCGATTCACAGGATTAACATACTAGTGAATGTTTCCTTACTGGTGGGAAAAATGAACACTTCAACGTAAGGAAAGGTTTTCCAAGGTCACTACCTTAGAAAACCTTTCCTTACGTTGAAGTCAAGACGAAGAATCTCACTAGATGAAAAATAAATCGACAGCACAAGTTAAAAGCGTAGTAGAAATCCATCCTCTCTGCATATAGACAAGTATATAAATATGTATGTATGTATATGAGACGATGCGGTTGCTTCAATTACACATAATATGTAGGTACGTATACGTACCTAGTTATTTAGATAATAAACTACATTCTGCTAATGTCTAACATCTTCTGACGATGTAATCTACGACCAGTTTGCAAAGTGACAGGTTGGCCTAATTACCTAGAGCTGTGTCCATTACCTAATCGTAACCAACTTGAGTAGGTACTATGCACTAGCAAAAAGGATCAAGATGATGTTTGAAAATTGTACGATGAAAATATTTTACAAAATTGCACGATCGAAATATTTTTCATTTTTTTTAAAGTTAGGATAATTCTCCTGTTAGACATTCACAGAAAATCGGTTTCATCTAACCATGTAATGAGGCTTGTGCTTGTTCGCTATCTTAAAACAGCTCATAAAATTACCATAGTGTATATTTCGTTTTATTGTATTTATTATAATGTGATCAAGCCCACTGTAGTTGATTCGTTACTTCTGATTAGTTTTACTCATAGAGGAATGATGGTTGTAAGCAGAAATGTAATAGGATAGGATAGGACGATGATGATGACTAGATAACAAGATATTGATTTCGTGCACTTACGCGAATATTAGACATTGAAATAAAACTAACTATAGATAACAAGATAAAAAATCAACACCTGATTGAAGATCACATCTGTTTAACTAGAAAGTAGGTAGACGTGATATTCTGCGAATTTTTTACTTTTATAATTTTTATTCCTAAATAAATGTAATTTTCAAATTGAATCCTTAATCATGGTAAATCCACTCAGTAAAAGCGGTTGTTGTATTACGGCAGCAAGACAATCGATTATGTACGGTGGCCGAAGCTGCGCCGCACTTAGACGGAATGGTCGCGCCATTACTGGATAATCCCGTCCATTTGCGTGCGAATACGAGACGTTCCGGCGAGCATTCCACACAGGGTCAAGGTTTGTGGTAAGTAAGAAATTGATTGGCACACTACTTGGAACAGTTTGGAGCCTGGAAAATTTCCTTAACGTGAAAATGCAAGCTTCTAATGACAAAAAAATAAATGAAACATATGTCAAATTAATATACGTGTCTATTTATTTTCTAAAAATGTCTTTTGATCACAAGAATATTTCAAACGAACAGAATTCAAGTGTAATATTTAATAACAATAAGTTATTTCGCTCAGAGACCGACTATTTGTTCAAAAATAAAATACAGAAAATACAAAATATTAATTTTGTTGTGCTCGTCTGATACTTTGTCACCTTCATTCCACTACAATCCATCAAAATCATTGGAATTTGCGTACAAGAAAAACAAAAGAACAAAGCAAAGAAATGGCAGATCCACGGAGGCGTCTCGCCTCCATCAATCACGCACAATATTTGCTATTGGCTGTAATCTGTGTTCCCAAACTCCTCACTCGGGGGACACACACACTATGGGACAAAAATCGACTCTCACGGAAATTATATTGATATTCAATACACAATAAATGGGCCCTGTCAAAAACTTGCTGTTCGCTCCTACGGTCATCCCTAAGCTATCTGTGTCATTTGCTATTGGAAACGCAGCGTCTAGCTATCCCTCTTTTCCTCCATACAATTTGTAAGTTAGAGTGAGATAACCATGTATAGTGGGTTTAGCTCGCCTTTGTCACGAGGACTGAACTAATTTTTCATCATAGGGCTCGCGACAGTTACAAATGCGGCCCGAACTGTCTCCTTCTTTAATAATACTTTTTATATTTTTTCAAGGGTAGTTCGCCTTCCATCGAATGAAGATTTTCATCTGGCTGGCTGGGGGAAAAATTTAAGAAGCTTAAAATGCAATTTGTTTGTTTAAATTCTTTAATACCGCCTTAATTAGAAAAAAAGATGGAGCCAATTTTTCGGATCTTTGAATTTGACAAAATCTATCCAGATGAAGTATGACGGCATTGATGTACGAAGTATTAATAAAGAGATATTTATAATGATCGAATCCATGTCTTATCGCACTTATGATAGTATATAGTTAGTATCATATCAGCTAGATGACGTCCACTGCTGGACAATAACCTCCACAACGACCGGTCCTGGGCCACCTGCATCCAGCGGATTCCAGGGACCTTCATAGTTATAGTTATAGATAGTTAGTAGCAAAACTTAAATTTATAATTAAGTTTAAGTAAAAAATATATGTGTATACCTACGGCTACTACATATTTATGTATTTACTGTACACGTTATTCATCAATTTAAGACATGTAGTTTGGGCTACCATTCTACAGAGGTTCATAACTACGTAAATATTGAATAAAAATAATAAAATCACAGATGTTATTCTAAAATCTATCGATGAACAAACGTCTTGGGGTACCAAAACACCCTTCGTATTATAATTCGGCACCCCATCAGATGAACTGCGCGCTCGATCAATCTCTGACGAATCTGTCATGTTCGGTTTATGAGAAAAATTGTTAGGATGCGTCCGAAGACCTCCCTCGCCCTTCGGTAATCTGTTGGTTTATATAAAGGGTACTGGCATTCTAAATAAATAATGTAACGATATTCAATATTTAGATTCGGTTGATGAAAAAATATTGCTTCCTTTTTTATATTGGGATTATGAAAATAAATTTTATTTGTTACACAACTGTCTAAGTGCATTCTTTCATATTCGAGCAGTACATAATACCAGCAGGCAAGGATGTAGGCTTGTTAATACGTTTGTTTTAAGGTCTCATTTTAAAGCTTTTAATGTTTTTAGCTGGACATCAATCTTAGTATAATTTGGTATTCACAACAGGTTACAGTTTAACTAAAGCACTCTAATTACACAATTATACATATTTTAACGTTGCACTCCTTTCTAAACGTTAATCTACGTCGATCCTCGAGTAATATAAAGTAATATAAATTTAGTCTATTCACTCGAAATATGTTTAAAGAGATAAATTAAAACTAAGTACATATATTTGCCTCCAGACTTTACGAACTTCCAAATAACATGAAAACGCAAAAACGTTTGAAGAAAATACTTGGTTAGAAATCATTTGTCTTAGCATCGAGGGGTCAATGCGACGCGCCTGTTCCCACGCTGAACCTGCGACTGAAAACCAAGGTCTATTTGCATTTAGAAAGTCCAAATTTAACTCGAAACCATCCTTAATACGTAGAGAATAAAGCTTTAGTGTGTGGAGAGAGTTATTGGGACTGCAAATATAAGTGTAGGTATTTCGAGAGAGTTTCCGCTAATCGTCTAGAAAAAATATTTGCCGATTCAGCTCCAGTTCTTTTTCCACTGATAAATGTTCTCGGAATATGTATCTGGCAATTTGTGTGTAGTTCGGATCCTTTTGTTTCATTAAGTACTTTAGTGGTAGAATTTTTTTTTGGTTTTCCCTGGGAAATTTGCCATGTGACGTCGCGGTGAAAGTGAAACATTTGTCTAGTAAGTTTTTTTATGTAAACAGGTTGAGTCGAATGAATGTAGGTATATATATAGTTTGATTCTATGTATTCGCTGGTTTTGGAGCTAATTTCATTGCAATTCTTGTAAAAAATGTCACTGTGATATTATGTTCATAAAAAATACTAATCTGTGTATATTCTAAATAGTACCTAACTAATGGTACCTAATTCTACTTCAAAATAGTATCTAACTGTATGATAAAAAATATATATGTATATTAACAACAAAACAATTTATTATATAAAATTTCAAAATATATATACTTTAAGCCAAACAAGCAAAGTATATGCGGCATATAAACCATTTCCATATATTTCCATATTTTACATCTTTGTAATAAAAGAGCAAAATTTCATATAGGTACGTATATTGACATATATATTTGAAAATAGATCCAAATCAAAAACCCACAAACATTAGGACAGCGGGCACACCGAGAGCGTATAGATATTGAAATTCAAATGGCCGTCCGTGATTTAGTATTCATTTGACGTGATGGAGGCTTTACTTCGGTTTAGGTTTCGCCAGGCGTCGTCTTCTCGTACATCATAGCGCTACGCTTCAGATGATAGGCATTGGGACACACTGGGATATTATTTTACTTGTGTTTTTGTTATCAAAATGTTGTTCGAGATACATGAAAATGTTTACGGATGCTAGTGTTGTTTTGACTCAATGTTAATTAATTTTCACGTGATTTAATTAATCATGAATTGGTAGAATAACATGATGTACCTACGTAAATATTTGCATACGTTTTTTTATTTTAAACTTGTCCTCGTAAAAGTAAATAACAATTATCTACAGCACGAAATAATCCAAAAAATATATATTTCAGTTACTTTGTTTTCAATAAAACCTACAAGTTGTAATGTCAAACTAGTTTTTGACAAGTCAAAAATATTTGTTAAACAATTGAAATAAAAAGTCTAGTTTTTACACTGACCATGTTTTCAGAAGGTGTAGTTACATAAAAAATAGCTCCGTTTAAAGAAAATAACTTTTAAAAGCTTTCAGTGCGTCCTCAACCCAGTCCGGTTGACGGCGGCGTAATCCCAAAAGATTTCCACTTGGAGCGAGCATCAAGTCGCGTCCCCCACCGCTACACATTCTAAATAATAAACAGCTTCTCTACCTACGCTCTGCCAGACTCTACATAAGCTATATGCGCTGAAATATATCGGTATTGACACAAAGAAATCAATCATTGATTTAGTTACATAGTCTATGATAATAATTATAAAGAAGAAAGATTAGATTTTTGTTTATTAATGTTGAATAGGCTCCAAAACTACTGAATGACCGATTTGAATAATTCTTTCACCATGCTAAATTATCCGTGACGCACATAAACTTTATTTGATTAAAAAGGTAATTAGAAATTAAATACTTATATCTACCCGTGCGAAACCGGGGCGAGCCGCTAGTAGTAAATATACTGAGTATATTTATTTTATTAGTAGATAATATCATATTTTTATTTAACTTTCTCATCGGTGTAGTGATAGCGAATGTGTACACCTCAGTTCGAATACTATGTCGGTTACTGTAAATAACTTTTAATAAATATGTATATAATAATATAGATTAGATAAAACTTAGATATGAAATATACATGCCTAATATAAAAATATTTTGATAATATACGGGCTTACTGTGGGGGTACATCAATTAGTACAACTCTGCTTAATACCTCAGAGAAAACAAGCTTGATGCTTTGTATATACCAGTTTATTTATCTTATATTTATCTGCACAGTGCATTTGGGTATACTATATGTTTAAGTATATAACAAAATCATCGGTAACATTTTTTTTTCATTCACATATTTAGGTACTTTGCCCAAAGTAATACATAAATTCTGTGAACCTAAGACTATATACATGTAACAAATATATAAATACATAGTTTAAATACTGCTGTGAGACAATCTGCGGTTCAACCCATCGGCTGCGGTGCGGTCGTATTGACCCCGAGGTAATGCTTAAGTCGAAGGAACATTACAAGTAAATTGTTGTGCTAAACTAGTAATTTCAGTGTAGATGTAGCTGTTATACAACGCTTATACGATACTTGTTATAACTTATTTATAGAAAAATATTAATTGGTATTTATAGTAGAAACATTTTGCTCAAAGAAAAGGTAATTAGAATTGCGCCATTTTTCCTCAGTTCCATTCCTGATAATAACAATAAAGTGGATTTTCCTCTAACTAATCAAATGAAAAAAGTTTAATGTTACATTGTATTCAATTTTATTGCTTTTTCTTTTCTATGTACCCGTGAACAAAACCAATACTAAATATTTGCATAATTATATAGCAACTTCGAATAAATACATAGAGATTTATGATTGGATTAGCTATTTAAGAAAATGTTTATCATAGTTACGAATCTTCGTCAGCTACAAATGGACGAACAAGGACAGAAAACTACATTTCTTTCGTTGACCTTAGGATACAAATGCCCTCCTCACATCCCTAACATAAATAACATACTCACATATATTTCCATTGCCGACTTTTTTAACTTCTAAAATTTATATTCTAAACAAACGGAGTAATGTACGATGAACTGTAGTGAAAAGTCGTGGATAGAAGGGGTGTCAGATTACGGAGCGTTGCTACAGCAGTCCATTGATGCATTTCCTCAGGGCCCCTGTGCATTCGATTGATGCACCGCCGACGGTGGACGTATTGCAATCGTTATGTACCTAATGTCAAAGCGATCCTGTTCGACTACTGTTAGTCTGTGTCCGTGTTTAAGGTGTTTTATTTCAGTGTTAGATTGTTGTAATTCTCTGGCTGCAACCGGGGGAATACTGCCGGTCGTAATTATTTATGGCTTTAATTTATTCTTATTGTATCGTAATATTTGTACTAAAGTCACCTTTACTTTATTGGTACAGAAAAATAGTATCTTTTGAGATCAAATTAGCTAATTTAGAAGAAGACTAGATTTTTGTGAAATTTTACACAACTCATTTCAAAAGACAAATATTTCAGGAAAGGAATATTCATTTCAATGATGACGACACATGCAAAAACAATTGAAGTAGAACTAATAGAATAATATATCGTATAGGAAAACTGATTCATTGTTTATAAAGAGTCAATTTCAGCAAAAGCAATCTAAAACGGTTACCAAGCGAAAAGCGAACCGTAGCCAACAAGTTGTTCGTTTGGGCAGAGAAACAAAAAGTAAAGTTTCCGTAGGTAATAGAAAACTGGCAAGCAAGGAATTAAAATCATAAAGGACATTGCTACTTTACTTTATTGCTACTTTTAAAGTATCTATGGAGATTCTAGCCAGTTCTTCTCCATAAGACCTACCTTTTGGAACCGTGCAACTAGTTTCGACATTTCAAAAGTACCAGTAATATTGGTCTAATTGAAATAAAAACATTTGAATTTGACTTTTAGATTTCTTACACTTCGTGAAAACTAGAATCGAAATAAAATCTTGTTTTTACGGATTTTATCGCAATATATTGATATTCTATTAAATTTAAATCCAAATATGAAACTGCAGAACTAAAGCGAGTTCACCGTACCGTACTTATGGGTAGTTTCATGAATATCGGATTTTCAATAATTAACTGTTAATCATTCATAACATGAAGACAATCAACGCCTTCAGTCTGCCCGTGACTATGGAGGACCTAAAACGATCAATACCTACATACTTTATACCTATATTTATACCGCGATAAAATCCGGAAAAAGTATTTTATTTGAATTACAACCTTATACTAATAAAAGTGTATTAATTTATTAAATTGTCGAATATGTTGATTTAAAAGGAAAATAATTATGAAATTAATCTTTTTGCTATCTATAGCTGAGATATAGTCACAGTTACTTTAACGCAAATATAAATTTTATCGACTTGATGATTTACCAATTTGTTAAGTAAGTTAATTAGATCAATTTGATTCATAACCATCATGTGAACTAATATTATTTATTAACTGATAAATTTTTATCTAATGAAAATTATTTCGTTATCTAAATTATATGATAATTATACTTTGAAATGTTATAAACAAACGGAGTTATAACGCAAAGGGTGAATTTTTAACGACTTATTAATTATTAATTATGATTGTTATTACTTTTTGGGGCGTTTAACACAACTAAAAGTTTATCTATCCCTTCCAGCCTGTGTATAGCAGCTAGAACAACGTAGGAAGCATTCACAAGACTGGTTGAAACATAAATCTGGCTCGGCGGCTCGGTCGCGCGGAAACTTTTTGAATTATTAGTTTTAATTTCCGCCTAAGATCCGCCGCGCGTCCCCGTATCTGTCAGCGGACATATACAATCCGCGGATATATTATGTTTGTGTGAACTACGCTTTACATGTGGGCTATGAGCCGAACAATTTAATTACGTGGGCATTATGTTTTTGATCATTTTGGTATCTCATTTTTGTTTATTTATAGTAATGGAATTCGAGTACGGAATGGAAGTAATGGGAATCGATATAAGTTTAACAACTTTTATTTTTTGTAAGTATTAACAGAGTTCAATCTTGATTTTAAGCAGTCGCTAAATGAAGGTTTTTACATTGGACTTTAATGCTTGTAAGCCGACTTTAATAATCCATACAGGTATAATTCAATAACTGTGTAACTACACAGTTATTGAATTATTTCATCATAAGCTAAAGAAATTATCGAACGGTCATGTAAGAGGCATAAATATATTCAACAGCGGACACAAATTTGTTGAAAATGACATCGGTATGCATGATACATGGCATTTCAAACTGACCATTTAATTATTTAGAAAATGTGTAAACAGAGGTTAACGATGTGCAATACAAGTACCTAAGTATGCTCGATACAAATCAAAACAACATCACTTTTGCACAAAATAACTCCTTCCCAACATTGCAACGTTATATCAGACATCAGCAACATTCTTAGCACTCTATTAAGATACCAGTTTGTTATTGAATGGTAGCGTAATTACAGAGTACGGAACGCCACTGGCCGAGGCGATGTTGATTCCATACTACTGCAGATTGAATGAGAGATACGTGGGCAAATAATGTGTATGTGTTAATACGCGGTGCTCGGATAGCGATCGTCTGTATCGAAGGAAGGATTATCATCGAAATGATACCTTCTGGTAACGAGATGCGTGAATACAGACGTTGGAGCAATGATATGTGATTTGATTTGATTTGATTTGATGTTTCGTTACGGGCTGCAATTTGTGCGATTATGTTCGATTGGCTACTAATCTTGCTGTTTTGTTCCCTGATTTGTATCAATTTAGTATAAGTATGTAGTTAGTAGTCATTTTACTATTTTGAATTTTATGTAGTAGTAATGAAGCAGCTCCTTGTAAGAATAATTAAATCAGGATTTTGGTTCGAAATTGGCAATGCATTTGTTTTGTACATGTGTTTTTAGTTTACCACTTATGGGTTTCAATAAAGGTTTAATTTCCATTGTGTCCGGTAATTTGTGTGTAATGAGCATAATTAATTACAAATTAAATGTAAATATTTTCCAGCCTTCGGTAAATATTGCTTAAAATTACTTACTTAGTAGTAAAATGAAGTTAGTATGCTTCTCTATTGAAATATATTTTTTAAACGAATTCATAGTTCAGTTTCAGAAATCAGAAACTATGTATAGCAACACTAAAAAAGGCACGAAAATAAAAAGCCGATACAACACAAATAAAAGCGGCCGACCGATAGGATTAATAAATTTGTCTAGTGGAAACGCCACGCTTTCACCGTTCTCCCTTTTTTCGTGTGTTTCCACATTTTTCACGCCATAAATCATATTTTTTCACCGGTAGCGCTTTTTGCGCTGGCGTCCTTTCGGTTTGCCCGAGCGTACTGTCATTTTTTTCACTCGGACATGAGAGTTTGCACTTGCTCATTTCGCTTTTGTTTTGTACACAGAATTTATGATTAATTTGTACCGCTGATGACGCATAGTTGAATGACCTCGACATTGGACCGTAGTTTATACATGACTAAATAAACTAGAAGACCTTGAAAGTAGCGTAGCGTAAATTAATACGCTTAATTGTCGATAAACATAAACATAGCAGAGCAAATTTCCCTAACGCCGACATGACAAATATATTCAGTCGACAGCGGGGGCGATGGCGCGGCGCACCGCTTAAAATCTCTCATCGCTGTAAATTTTAATTTAGCTACCACAACCAGAACAATTTAATTTAATTGCCAAATCATTAAGTTAAGCACGAAAATATTAGTCGGCACTAGTGCGACAGAATTAATAAACTCGCCAGTACAAATAAAGAAATCAATGACGTATCTATCTTCGGAAAAAATGGCGGAGACTGTACATTAATACGTGGTCATAAATTAAAGCGTGGCTTAAAATTAAGACAACAAACCTCTTTAATCTACAATAAATGGTGGTCGTCGCTCGGAGACCGGTTTTGAGATGGAGGCGCAAAAGAAAAAAGAATAATCCGGTCCGGAGCGGGTCCAAAATATGATAGGCATCCATAATACAACATGGCCGCTAAGCTCCTATATATGTCCCTGTCGCACGCGCGGACCTTGTGTCTGGCTATCACACTTTATTAAGGTTGACCACATGTGGAGTGTTCCGCTAAGCCTAACCTTGATATCATACTCTCCACTGTACGGGGTGTCCTAATGTCGATTTCATCTCGCGTTTTTACAAATTATTGCTCTACATCTTCGAAGCGCAAACTAGTTAACAAATTAAAACGAGTCATACTCCCAGAATAAAATTAAATGTCAGGAAACTTTCGGTGGTTATCTATCGTTCTTAAATTACTATTGTTTCATTTGATTGTAGGATTACCTACCTACTCAATACTGGCTGAAATATTTGCCTCTGTTTCCATATACAAATATTTCAGCCTGATAATTCAATTTTTAACCTACATTCCTACCGACTACGGGCGAAACTTATGTCGATATGTATGATTTAAATGTCCCCTATATTCGTACAGAAACACCCTATAGAGGCGGCCCCCTCCCGTGACATCCAACCGTCCGTCGGCGACCACAGCATTCCACATTACCAACACCACCTTATAAATAAAACCGCTTATGTGAGCCTACCTGCCGAAGCCACTCTGAGAAAAACATAATGTGAGTACCTAGGCTTCTTGTGTTGACATCAATTATGATACGAATTCAGGTCTTGCGGTATGATCACTAGTTTGATTACGCCGACCGTTAAATTCAAACTGTATATTATTTTATTCAGCTTATTTTTAAAACAAATTTTATTTATTTTACAATGTCTGTTAGTTTGTCACAACAGTTACTTTAAACCTGCAATTTTGAAATTTTGCATGATTATCCAGCTGTGATGACAATATACTAACATTATAAAATAATCGACGTCCTCTGCAGCTAGGATAGTCTCCACTACCACTTTTAAAAAACAAATTATAATACATTTAATTTAAAATGTTTGCTTTTTTATATATACTTAGGTACAGCTTTTTATAATAGGTACCTAAAAGAAAATCTAATAAAAGACAATAATATGGCTTTGTTATAATTTGTGTAGTTACCCTTACGTACTTCATTTTATTAACACTTGAACTTGATATACATAGTGGATACATTCACTTTTATCAAATTTTTATTAAACTCACAGAACACCTTTCAATATCTATGAACTGTAGTTACACTAGATATGAACTGATTTACCCAAAGCATAGAGACGCACTGAGCCGGTCAAGTAAAAACGAAACTATGCACTTTTGTTTTCAGTGCGAATAATATGCAAATTGTCCCGATCGGCAGGTGGTCAATGTGACAATACACTTTTTGTCTAGCACCTTATTCTTTTAAACAATACAAAATCACTTTCGCTCGAATTCTTGCGAATTTCGTTACACCTTTACTTTCAAATGTATTTTTTTTCTCTAAACAAATGTATTGTAGAATTATTTGTTGAATGTTTTCAGCCGCAGTACCCTTAATGCGGTTGTAAATCAGTAAACACTTTCTTTTGCTAAAACGCTAAAAGAAAGTACCTGTTACAATTTTGCAGTTGTGTTGCAATGAATAATGGTTAAGGTTTTTTTTGTGTTGGCACCCTTTGGTTACCTTAAGTGATATTGCAATTAATTACTGTAAGTAAAGTGGAACGCAGACTCTTTACCCGACTGCTGTATTGAAAAATCGTTTATTGCCTTTTTTCACAAGGTTATGGTAAGCCGTTTTGATAAGTATTTTACTTTTAGTGATTTTATATTTAATAGTTTAAAGATCTTAAAATGTTTGTTAGTATAGTTTTAGCTCAAGGAATACGAAAAAGATTAAAATTTAACCTAGAAAAGCTGCTAGCAAGCGATTAATATCGTCATTAATAAAAATATCATTACATTAAAAATTATCGAAATACTCAATGAAAAAACTTTTTTAAAGAAATAAATTATAAATAGGTTGGCTGCTCACAATCAAATAATAACCCCACCGACGGCAACACGTAGGTTCTCAATTCGAATGTGGGTATTTTTAAGATAAGATAGGTACTGTGACTCAACAAATGCACTGTTTAGCGCTAATTTAATTTTCCTTCCGCTTTATAACAATATCTCTTTCATATAACTCACATCTGTTGAATATGTCGCTTCCGTATTAAAAGCGAAGCTAAATGTTATCGCCAGATTATATTTTATGAAATCAGAAAATAATTTTGAGTGTAATGTGAATGAATATGAGTAAATAACTGTGCTTAAATATTTGATTTAAAAGAGGTTTTTATAAAAGTGAGTTTGCATGAATAAGCTTAATATATGTATATGTACTATATGTATGTACCTACATATAACATGAACTATGATTGTTTAAGTCATTTTCTTAGTAACCCATTCGCTATTTTTGGCGTTTTCGTCAGTTGCATTACGTAGCTACGTGTATATTTTTAAAGTATCTCAAATATATCGCCGCTTGTTGTGTATCGCCTGCCTTTTTCAACTCATAATCGCCGCCTGCAATAACAGATGTTTCGCTGTTATTAATACTGTACGAATTAACTATTTGTTAACATACACATTTCATTTTATTGTAGAAGTCGGAGAAAACTGAACTTTGTCTCACTGAACATGTTTAATTGTTTTGTATTTTATGCATATTGAATACGGAAGAGTTTGAGTAAGGGGTCATAAATCGGTCAAATAGGCTGAGATTTTCTTTTGATTTATTTTAGTTTCAAAATAAGAACACACCTAAAATAATTGTTGCTTTTGACACAACAGTGTCAAAATTAGATATTTTTTTTTATCAGAAACAAAACAAATGCGTAGATAGCTGGCCAAATAGGCGAGATTTCACTGGCTACATAACTCTTTTAACTGGTTTAGCGATAGAAAAAATGTAGTATTGAAATTATCCTCCCCTTTCTACTCCTTACCACCCTAAAGTCTAAAACAGAAAATAGCGGCAATCTCCTCTACGGCTAAATTGAATGATTCATACCTAATGTCCCCCAATATAATTTAAAAAAACCTTTCAAATTAATGTATTTCAACGAAGTTTAATGACGCTACTACTGTATCGGAGTAGCTCCATTAAAATACAGTTTTTTGTTAAACAAATAAGGTGCTTCGGAGCTTAAACTTGCCTACAGAAATTCCACACCATCTTAGGCAGCTATTTTTGAAGGCACGTTAAAATTTACACGTTTATTCCGGCGTTTTATAAATACACTATACGATACGGTCTCGGTACCGTTACCTTCAGACAGACGAGAGATGTATCTGGCGTTTGACCCGGAGCAAGGGCAGAAAGAACAAAGCTCCTAATTCTATTGAAACACCATTATCTAATAAGTTTGTAGACCATCGATCATCGTGGTGAGAAACGTCCCCTCTTCACTTCCATATCATTAATCAGTATCTATAAATGTTACGCCGACACTTGTGTATCGAATTTTTGGGTTTTTTTGGGGATAATTCCCGCTATGGCGTATGGCGTGGCGGTTTATTAGAATGTGATATGTATGCGTAAAACCTGGGTGTGTGCATTAATTATGCAGTTGCATGTAAGGTTCTTTGAATGGAAAATGATTGTATTGGACTGAGTTATTAACTAATCTACATTTACGGTTTGTGTACGAACATGTTTGTACGACGGTTCAGTATAGGTAGTAGTTCACTATAGTAGTAGTTTATAATAACAAAATGGAATATTTTTTTTATTTAATTTCAAATAAATTATAATCAGATCCGAAACGAAAACTAGACTAGCAATATAATTTAAAATAAGTTTCACAAGGTATGTACATTTTATTAATAATTATTAAATACGATCAGAGCAGTAATGTCATAATAGAAGTTGAGAAGTAAAGGATTTTGCAATATTTCATTTTATATTGAATCGCACAGAACCTTTCATTTGTAACAAGGTTAATAAGAAGCGATTAAATAATCGATTTGCGTCAATTTAAATGATCATTTAACAGCCTAATCGAATAACAATTTGCTCGTCACTACGCGAACGAGCAATGACTAAATCGACATGCTAACTAATGCCGTGCATTTCTGAAAGCATTAACTGTAAGTGCCTGAACATAAAACTGATAGGTATGCGATATATCCAAGCGGCCATCAATCTGGGACTGATTCGAATAACATCTCGATATTTAGTATCGATAAAAAAGAGCATCGAGTGCGGTGCCTTTGTTCTTGTCTAAGCTTGCGGTGATACTTTAGTATTGTTAACTTAAGGTAACGGATATCATCGATGGTAACGGGTGATTTCATATATATATTGGTTTAACCAGATTTAATGGCAACATACGTGTTTATTTCTGAATAAAAATATCATATAACAGTTCAACTCAACCCTCATTAAAAATACATTCAGACGGGCAATTCAAGAAGTCATATAAATCTTCTACGGCAAAACAAAAGTACAATGTCCAAATCATAGGCAGGAAGTGAGATTAAAATCGGGCGTCACTGAGCGTCATGACTTGAATAATTTCGTCCAATAATAGGGGACTCCACCCTACGGCATGCGGGCATTTGACTCATGTACTATGGCACGCCATCGTATCGCGTTTCGTTACTACTGCATGCCGCATACCGATCGCGTGTACAACAGGCCTTACGTACATGAACGACTAGCCTGACAGCTACCTTTAAATTTGGAAACATTCCAAAAACGGAACACTTAATGTGACGTTTATCATTATTGACATTTTGTTATATTGAGACGTTAATATAACAACAACAATGAAACATCTTTTTTTCAATTCACTAGAACCCCCAAGCCCGTAAGAGCAAATAAACATCATTGTAACGAAATACCTACTTTATACATTCTAATTTTCTTAAGAATTGCAATATCGAGTCTCATGAGGATTAATTTCCAAAAACACATTGATAACAAAATTATCAGCAGAATATCTGAATTTCACATAACATTGACCCACAGAAATACTATCTTTACCTAAACCGTGGCCTGAAAGGTCACTTCACCAACTAATTACATCTTACACACCATAGAATTATACGATCAATCGCCGCCTGAAATCCTATTAGCCTGACTATTTTTATCTATCAAGACATTTTTGTCTGAAACGTGCGCACGGCCGTACTTTCGTGTGTCGACATCCATTTGTCACCATCGATCGCATTCACCATCAGTCGTACCTCCCAGACACGCCGATTGCCTTTACTATGTGTAATACGTAATTGTTTTATTTGTGCCCAACAAGTTTGATATATCGGCAATTGAGAAACTATTAAAAGATCTGTATGGCTCGTTAATAGCCCATTAATGTTGGGTGAATTGTAAACATTCAGAAATTATGTTGTCGGATTGGATTAAGAGATTTGGTGGTTTCAGAATAGATATTTAGGATGATTCTGTGGGAATAAGGATATTTTTTTCGTATTTTATTTCGTGGAAAACTCGAGACGTTTATTAGCCGCAGACAAATTTTTATTTGAAATGCCTGCGGTTCCACAGTATGCGGGATTTTCATCTCATAAAGTAGTTAATCCAATAATGTAGTTTCTAATTCCGTTATATTTTTTAACTATTAATATTTAATTTAGATGCCTATTTACTTACCGTAGGTATGCATGAGGACCTCTGTAATAGGTAGTTGTTTATAAAATCGGAACAGATTATAAGAAATCAGTAGCTTAGTACGTAAATGCTTAAAATTTTCTATGATTCTACTATAAGAAAATACAGGCAACCATACTTTTTCTTTTACCTATAGCATGGTTTCAGTTTTCATTCATTAGACAACTAGGTGAAGTAGAACTTAATTAATTCATTAAAAAGTACTACGTATCGTATAGTTTATGATTAAATGTCGTTTTTACTCTGATATCAGACTCAGTGTAAATTATTCCCTCAGTGTAGATTGTTTCTCGAGACCGGTTTTAATAATACAATTATAACGTAATATCTTGATTGCTGTCTTCGTCACGAATTTTGCAACCTTTTCTTTCTCACTATGTTAAAGAGAGAGGGAAATAACGAGCACGATGTATCGTATATGATCAAGGATAGTGGGCGTGCTTGGTACATTTATTGAGTGGAAATTATAGATTTATAACGCAAATCATTTACAACACCTTTACTGTACTGTTGATTCGAGATGGATGTAAATTGGATGCACTTAATTAAGCAATCAATTAATTTTGCTTTTTACAAGTATCTTACTAACTTTTCTTTGAATAACAATCGAAACTGCATAATATATAAGTAGAGTAAACATATCTGGATATTTTGGCACTGGGCTGTCTTGTTTTGAGTTAATCAACGAGGCTTGTATAATGGATTCCAAATGGCTAATAAAATTTACATGTATGGCTGATATTTTTTCATTAGTACAGTGATATTACACATAGATACCTCCATATTATATTTAAGAAGAAATATCTATGGTCACCACGGAAAGGTTTCGGTGGAAGGAAGCCCTCCGTCCTTCCTTAATTCCTTCCAATCAGGTTGTTAAAACCATTAGATAATTCTGCTTGTTAGGTAGGTATTTTATTTAATCCAGAATATTTTGTATTATTTATATGCAATAGGACTTAAAGTGCAGACGACGACCAGATGTAAATCATTAATTCCTTCACCGTCAATAAAATAAATGTCTGTTGCAAACATTTATAAATAGATACTTAGTTCTTCAGAAATAATTTATTGGTACATATCGTAGGTACAACCTATTTTAATACAAGTATGGCTTATTAGCCATTAGCAATGCCTCCGTTGAGTGGTTAGTGAGTAGTAATTTGTATTATTAGCTCATTATAAAATAGACCTGCAATATATTACAATACGATCTCAAAGAATATATAACTTAATACTTTATCTATATCATGCTCAAGACTTTGTTAATACATATTTAAAGAAAAAATATTTTTCTATTTTTCGTGCAAAATTCTTTCTTACAACTCCACGCTGACTTTAGCCGACTTTCTATAATCACACTACTTAGTTTAAGTAATAAGTCTTTCAAAAACACGTAGCGTGGGCGGTAAAAACTCCCTTTGTTGCCGCTCGAGCGAGCTGATTTCTTAAATAATGTCGGTTTGTGTAGGTAGAGGGCTGGCGAACCACATAGCAGGCAGGCATAGGCAAGCCCCGGTGCAATCAGTCTTATTCCACGCGGACGCGCCGCGATTAGTCAACGCCTGGTGCAGAGACAACCGTTCCCTTTCCCCCCGGCCTCCTCTCGGGACGCGAATATCGATTGTTGGTAATCGATTTCGGTTTAGGCGTGTATCAATTGTTTTGATGTTTTAATTAAATGTTGATATAAATGTAATTTCATCATCATCATATGAGTCGAAGAATTCTACCGCTGAACAAAGGCGTCTAGCTTGGATTGCCACAAGGACCGGTTTTCTGCTCGGACCCAATTTTTAGGGTTCCGTACCCAAAGTACGTAAAGACGGGACCCCATTACTAAGACTTTGCTGTCTGTCCGTCCGTCTGTCCATTTGCCTGTCACCAGGCTGTATCTCAAGAACTGCGATAGCTAGACAATTGTTTTTTTTTCAAATCATGTATTTCTGTTGCTGTTAATATTTAAGAGTTTATTTAATGTTAAAATTTTCGCCTAATTTTGTGCGGAACCCTTCGTGCGCGAGTCCGACTCGCACTTGGCCGGTTTTAATAGATAAAATACGACTTACCTATATAGATATATTAGCTGGTATGAACGGGACTTTAAAAGTGTAGAATCATCACCCTGTGATGTGTGCTTGGTAGCGACGCCTAACCGCCTAATTGACTCGCATGAGATAGTTTTTACAACTATCGACATTGAAGTGGCTTTCGGGATTACAAAATGGATTTAAGTATGTAAACACATATCTTTATGTACCTAATTATCTACCACACTGAGAGCCTTCAATAAACGTTAATGTCTCAACCATAGCCCATTAACTGTCGTATCTTGGCCTAAATTTACCGTATTTATAGTTTTTTTTTGCTACAAGTTAAATCATTCTTAGGTTATTTTCTGTTCATTAAATTATTATTTTTGCGTGAATTTCCGCTTCAAAGAAATTTAATAAAATAATTTCTGTACCCCATACTTCCGTCTCTTCTTAACTCATCACGAAATTTCTCCTGAATAGAGTGTAGCTAGATAAGTACAGGCTATTAAGGACCAACCACCGCGTGAGCGTGGGTCACGTGAACCATAGCTATAACCTAAACGCTCTCCGCATAAGAAAGGGGTAAACAGCATCATCGCAGTCGTGCCCTAATCAAGGACCAGCCTCCAGATAGCCTGTCGACAAATTACTGTTGTTGAGTGTACCCGTCGGTTATTATGTTAGGTGAGCTTGCAGAAATGGGTCTCGAAGCGAAAAATGTGAGTAAATATGCTCACAGTTTTATCATAATATCATTTTTCGTGATTCTTTATGATAGTATAGAAAAAATTAAATACTCGCATTCTCAAATTTCAAGGCTCATTTGAATTCGATTTAAGAGTAAAAACTCCGTTCGTTCGATTTTTGTTATGAAGTATCAACATTTTCTAAAACGAATCGTCGTTTTTGAGTCACTATTCACGGCATTTTGTAGTCAATGCTAGTTCGAAATGAAATACCTTGCTAAAAGTAATTTATTTTTTACTGCATTCAGTAAAAAATCATCTATACTACCTATCGATATCTCGATCGCATTTCCCGTAAACAACTTAACACACTGCATTATCTATCCACGAGCCTTCCTTTATCACAATTCATTACCTATATTTTATTCACGTGGCCGTCTGTTATCGCGACTTTTCTCACTGCGGCATTATAATGAAGAGTTTAAATTTAGGAGTAATGGTTGACCAATAAGATAAAAGCGAGAGGGCTGCGCTTGCAGACATAATAAAGCACGTAGCTTCAACTCTAATACTTGAGATTTAAAGGTGAAAATTGTCTGTAGGAGGTGGATATTTAGCTTGGTATTTCGGTAATGACGGACGCTTGGACGGCCGCATACAAAGCAGTCGGCTACCAGAATAAAGTTATCTCGCGATACATCCCCGTATTAATGGGCAACTCGTTACTTGGGTATTGAGACGTTTCGGATCACTAAACCTGATGATTTTAAGGCATCGAACTTTCGAAAAAATAAACATGGACGTCAGTTTTATTTAAGAGACCAACCTCTCGGCTTTCCTCTGCATTTAAGGGGTGTGTCAAGGTATCCTTTAGGTAGTGTTATTACGGCAAACGGTTCTCTTTTAAAAAAGGTGTGGAGCAAAATGTTATCAGGTCAATTGTGTGATTTATAGTTTATGTTGTGTATGCTACAGTTTTTAACCGACTTCTTTGATAATGTTGTCGAAGCCATCATATAATTAAACTAAGCATAATGTATAAACATTGAACTTTTTGATAGATCCTGCTAGCTGCTAGCTTGAGAGTTAAGAAAGGATGGAAGCTATCATATGGTTACACACTAACTACTGTTAGGTAGGTACCGTACTTGCCAGCATTAGGAGGAACTAAAAGGCAAATTGTAAAACTCAATAAAAACACTTTTATTGTGATAGAAGTTTATTATCTGCCTGGACAGCTTTCAACATTCTTCTCGTACGCGACCGGGGCGTCATCAATACAGATTATCATCAGTATCCATCATGTAGGTGCATATTTATTAGTTATTCTTCAAGAGTATTTACGTACACTGTACCTTCAGTACCTTTCCATCAGGCTGGCACGGGGATAAATAATAACAAATCAGGTTTATACAAGGAAGAGGAAGACTTTTTCAACTGTGGTTATTTATATCCAGCATAGCGTTTAGTTAAGTCACCATAATAGTCGGCCCACAATAGTCGAACACGCAATCATCGCGATCTCTATCGCCCGCGTACCCATGACCGCGGCCAATGTCTGCGGTCCCAGACTATAATTTGCCAGTTTTCGCCGCCTAGCTGCCTGTAATTTTATAACAACGTCGGACATCTTGAAGACTTCATTTTGATATTTTAAACTTTACCTTTTTTGCTGCGGATAGGCCCGTAATCATTGGCTTTCGGTTACGTAACGATGGAGAAAGTACCCCATAATACTACAGGGACGGACATCATTTTATCATACAAATGAGTAAGTATCCTCGCGTATTGAGATGTAAAGTGGCCGTTGTTTTGTCCGAGAATAACACATTAGGAATATAAGTTAATGAGTCAATGTGACTCGTTGTTTACACACGAATAGTCTCGCTTCATAGAAAACTAATCTGGTAACCAAATGTTCATTCAAATGCTAAGGACTTGAGTACGTATTGCGCAGTTCTATTGGAAAAAATCACTATGGGCGAGCGTTAAAATGTGCAAAGCACAAGTCGAAGTATTCAAATGAGGCATGTGCCATAAACATCAAAGAAACGTCACATAAATCATAAAAGGTTGTGGAGACAAAAGCTCCTGGCGTCTCCAGTAGTCCCTTAATAGGATTTCGTGAAATCAGGTCAGGATAACATGTGCTTCTAGTCCATTGTTCTGCATTGTGCAATCTTCCGGGTTCTGCGGCGCGCCATTGTCGGCTATCGGCATGCAAATTTTTTGTAAAATTTTCGAAAGTGACTCTACTTTTTGATATTTCCATTGTTCCAGTTTTTGTTGTTCTATTTTAAATATTGCGATGCTTCAGAATTTCAAAGCTTTGTTACGTAACTGTAAAAAAACTGAGTACACGTAACATAATGTAAAAATATTCGGGTTGCATGTCTGGTATCTATTTACATCGTAGTGCCTAGATTCGGAGTACAGGCAATTTTGGGCACTTATATGATAATATCACGAGTTTCACAGGTTCAGTGAAGTCGTATTACCATTTCTATAACGTACGTACACGCAAGGAGCGTGAATCGAATTCGTGGGAAGTCTAAAGGCGTTGGACAAAACAAATTACCGTGTCATTCGATCCATTTACTTGCAAATTTCGTGCAAAAGTCTCAAAAAAATCAAGATAAAGGTACAAAAGTGTTCTATTCTAGTCGCCAAATGAATAATTACCTTTCACGTCTCTCCTTTCAATCTGCGCTCGTCGATCGATCAGCGTCGAGGAACTCTTTCAGTGGCATCACCCTTGCCGCGCCTCAGGTAAGGCGCAATTAATCTGAAACATCCCAAATCAGTATTACATTAAAAACTAAATAAAAAGCCCGCAGCCTGCCGTTTTTTCGCCGCCGCGTTTTCTTTTCCATTCAGATTTTTTTGACAGCACGAGAAATGAGTCTCATTTATTTGACTCGTACACAATGTAGGACTGTTTGAGTACGAGTATTTGCTATAAATACGCATTTTTCTCTACATCTCCTTCCTCCGTGGGGTGAGCATTAGCCTCGGATGCGAAGGGAGTCTCACGTGTTCTCTTTGTTCGATTTCGAGATTTTAGGGGAGTGCTGATGCTTGTAGTCTCATGGAATCCATCAAAATAATCGCACACTCATGTATAATGGATTCGTGGTGTCAACAAAGTTTCCTATGATTAACTGCTGTCGTATTGGAAAGATGTGATATATTGGTTGCTTATGCGTATCAAGGACAAAAATAATACTTTATAAGAAGACTTGAATATGTTCAAATTCTAAACAAAGTGCCCAAATATTCAGAAGTTTTTTATGTACTTAGCTACTGTATAATGAATGCAAATGTAAACTGGAATTGACGTATATACTTTTATTATGATATATACTTATAAACTATCATGACCTGCCTCTCCATTACTCAAGCATCAAGACGAAGTAGGTAATCAGGAAGCAGTGTTTAATTTCAACTGCCTTTAATTGAAACGGCGTCGAACCCCAAGCGTCGCCATACATGTACGCGCGTGCTTCAAAACGCTCTCATTAGCACACACATAAAAGGCAATTGTTTCTTTATACTTTTTAACTGCTCCCTTTTGTTTTTCTGAACGGCGTGCACTGGCAATGTCATATTTTTGACGTTCTTACATTTGTTAAATGCTAATAGTTTTTCTAAGCTCGATTTTAAGGTTCTCTACGTTATTGTGCGTTCAATGTACGTCGGTCGTCCGAAACATTGGCTCATTGTGTGATAAATTAGTGAACATAAATACTGTTTTGTCTTTGCCCATTCAGTTGTAATTAGGTAGCACAATTTGCTCTGTTGAATCGTTAATGAGACGGTTGTGCGCGAGACTTGTGGACAATAAGCGGTAAATCAATTACACAATGCGTTCACTGATTTTTACGCTTTTGACAGTTGTAAGCTATGAATATGAAACGTTTGGGAGGCTGATGAGTTCTAAGATGATGCCCATATTAAGCAGGTATTTCAACTATTTTATAATTTAAACATGTGTTCAGTTTTCATGGCGATTTCTTTGTTAGTCAACATTTTGTACATAATTATTAAATTATATTTCTGTATCTATCCATTACTTAATGTCACATACATATTACTTTTTTTTACTTAACATAGTTCAACAAGGGAAATGTTCAAAAGGGAGAAGTGTCAGGTTACAAACAGGTTACAAAAGAGTCTTAAACCTGACGAGTGTATCAATACTCACCCACAAGGATAATACAAAGAAGTGGAAACGTTTTCTTAATAAAGTTAAAAAAAACATTGATTTGTAGATCATTAACAAACAAAACAATATGCAATTTTCAAATAAGTAACTAACTTAAAATAAAATTCAATAAAGATCCCACAGTCCCCACGTAAGTTGTGGACAATTATTCTTTTTTTGAAATATTAAAGGCGTTGCTGTCTTAGCATTCATACCAATAGAGGATTGCCTAAGTGACCAATAAAATTACCTAAGTGCGTACACGTCTAGTTACTCAACATTTTGGAATTTGTGATTGACATTCCTTTTTACATTTAAATTTTAAGAAAAATGCGTTTGTAATAGATTTTCATACTGACGTGAAGTAGATAAAGTATAAAATAAACTTGATATAAAACTATTCTCCTTAATCACACTGTTATAATAGTTATTTGATTCAAAATATCCTAGTCATAATTTGTATTTTTATCGTGTCGTAAAAATGTAGCTCAACTAATCAAATTCTTTATTTTCAATTTACATAAATTCTTATAAAAAACTCGAGATATCAATCACAAACAAAATACGTTTGTACAAACCACTGAGCGATTTGTTCAAATGAAAAATTAATTTTGCCGATGATTAATATAATGGCTTACAATAAAACGTAATTGCTGTTTGGAAGTTTTTACATCTTCCTCTTGTCTAAATTAATTTGTTTCAACAAAACGGTGGCAGAATTTAACATTGTTTAACGGCCTGTAAAAATACCGACGAAATTATTTTTAGAATTAAAATTCGACCTTCAAGACAAATCGTCTTTAAAGGTCGAGTTTTTCCGAAATGACTAGGTATATTTTTTGTTTACCTAAGTCAACATCATCTTTTACCAAGTTGTTATTTAACGTCTATGTCTTGAACTTAGTCATTTATATGTGACTCAAGCGCAACATCCATCAACTTATTATATAATAATAAATACCGACTCATTTTAAAATTTAAAAAGTCCAGTATGACGGCGCGTGCTTGCAGCAATGCAATAATCACTAGGTATCTTTACGAATAATGAATCAGGGATTCCACAGTACTCCCCCACATGATAAATCTGACTTCACAAACCCCGAAATTCAATTCCAGGCATAAACTAGAAGACACCACCCATTGAAACCTAAACCAAAACAATCAGGTGACAGAATGAGATATGACATTTCGTAAAACAATGAGCGGGATTTCGCTTTAATAATGGGATGAAATATCTGTGGTAACAATTTATATTCTAACGCTGGATTCAACTTGACAATTTATTAATCAAACCGATTACCTCCCCTGCAAAACCGGGGCCTATTGTGAAAATATTGTCGCCCAAACAATCCTATGAATAATTAAGGATTTAAATTTTAACACAACAAAGGCATAAAACAATAAACGCCCTTCAAAGTGGACAAAGGCGTTCCTGTGAGTGGCATTTTAGATGCCCCTCGTAAAAACGTGAACGTGTGGTGGTCACTAGCACCACTAACAGTATGTTAGCACGTAATTTGTTACTACGTTCTTGATAAATCCTCGTTGAAATAAGTAGTAATTGTAAAGATACTTATAATAATTTAAAGTAAAATAAAAAAAGCGACTACTGGACTGTTACCTTACAGTTACAGCCCAGAAGTCAAGTTTTTGAAGAAATGTAGTTAGAAGTGTCAATCCAAGATGGATTTAGCAGTAGGCTCGCCCTTACATAGGACCTAAAACATACCTATGGGAACACTAGGACACCTCTACTTAATTCTTTAATACATCCAGGCATGGTATAGATATGTAAAACTAAAATATAACTATACGATTTACTTTTGTTGTAATGTTGACTTTTGTGTTGAAATTTCGTAAAGTTACATGTTTATTAACAAAAACCATCATACTGTTATATGTTAATATGTAGCCTGGAATAAAATATTATGATGAGATTCTATTTTACACGAAATATGAATAATGTGTTCTTAGATTTGTAGTTAGATTTTCACAAAAAATAAAAGTGTGAGTAACTAGAATAGGTACTAAATCTAGGTCTTTTATGTGCTTAGGTATAGTTAAAATAAAAGGGAACTCGTATTCAGGACTTTATTTTAGCATTATTTATTACTCTCTCGAAACAAATGACAAACATTATTTATTAAATACATGGAAAATATGTATTCACTCATGTATAACCTAATTAATAACAAAAATGTTAGATTAATCCAGAAATCAATTAATGCCACCATCGGTTCGGTATACGTCTCCGACACATGTCGGTCCCCACTTCCCTCAGCTTTTTCCATAACGACCTGTGAGCCCCTCCCTTCTTTAGAGAGAAAAGCATAATCCATCACTGTACGTCACCCCTATTTTGGTGCTTGTTGTCCCACTCGCACGCTTTATCGGAAAGTATGTCCTTCCTTGTCTGGCCCGCTAGGGGTAGTTTCTCTCAGTCGCCGCTTGACGGGTGATCATTTTTCTTGTGGCGCGTTCAATCATCGCGTCACTATCGCCTTCCCTTTCAACCGGGCGCGTGTTTTATTGTCTTCTCGCTCGCACGGGCCCTTCCTGTCTTTCTGTGTGTCCCTTATTTTCTGTTAGCGGTGCGTGTTCCACTACGTGCCCGTCGACCAAATATGGCGTCTTTTGTGTTTGATTTTGACGTTTTAATTTTTGTTAATAAAGTAGTCGGTTTTTTTAATTACATTTCTTTTGTTATATTTTTATTAGCATAACTGTAGAAGGTTGGGTTAGGTAAGCCATTTTTTTATGTTCTTGAGACATGCATTATTTTTAATTAATATGACGTTAATTTAATATAATAGCTATAAAATTAAAACTTACGATTAATAAATACTATCGTTATTGATATAACACACGGGTAATAAATTGTGCTATTAAATTATATCGCACAGTAGATTAATGTTAAGATTCAGATTACAGAATATTAATCCAGCAGTCATAGGTAGTCCGTGTAGAAACGTATGCAAATGCACTGAATGTGTTCAATGGCTGTAGAGCATGAAAAAATGTTAGATAATTTTTTTAATCATGCTAATAATATTGATTATCACCACAAATCTTGCATTGGTACATTACTAATTGAGGTAATTTAATTTAAAAATATCGTATCACAAATTTGAACGTTCCATTTAAAATAAAATACTTATATCATAGGTTTTATAATTTAATTATTAATCAATATAAAAAAAACTTTTCATTGTTGTATTGTCATCTTAAAAATATCATGTTCAGTATGTAGTCAATCAATCACATTTGTAATAAAAAAAATGGCTTTTAAGTAATTTATAAATTAACAACACGATACGAAAAATAATTAATTTAAAAATAATATGGGTAGTAGGTATATAGTAATAGTTTAATTAACCATACCTGTACTTAGAATTACAAATAAAATTTTCCCATTTAAATTACTTTTAGCGTCAATATTATAATTATCAACATTAATAGTACCAAATTTACATTTTTTTGTAATATGAATGCAATAGCATAAAAATCAAAGCATGTTAATGCAAGTCATGAAAAGATAAACACCTTAGTCATAAATCTACGTCGTGTATAAAAATCTGAAAATGTTGCATATACTGTGGTATGTGCATGATGCTGTCCGCTCCCGGGACCGCCCGGGAGCGCCGTAGATTGACTTGTCAGAATATTTGAATTTTAATCCCGGCCAAACGTTACATAAACACCATTTTATTTATTCATGAACCCACCACCACATTGACTATGTTTATTGTCAAGTGATTCTAAAAATTGGTACCTTAATAAATAATAACATTTAAGATTGAAAACGAATAGCTTAGTTATGATTATGTAAAACAACCTTATCTATTACGGAAAATTATCCATTAATTTCTCTTCAAACACATAAAGAATAAAAGTTTATAATAGTTTAAATGTAACTATTATAGACTATCCAACGTATTACAGGACGTTTCAAAGAGCAGCAATTTAACTTAAAAGCCTTAAGGTAATAATGTGACACTTATTAAGAAACAGACATAAAATGTTTACTTAAAACTAATACATTATTATCTGCAGGTCGCAGTATTTTGTTGCTGCAAGTTTCAGATGCCCGCTCCAATGGATTGGCTTCATACAACGAGGGTGCGTTACATTTTTTATTATGAGTTCTCCTATTTTTGGAGGTATTGTTTTATACATATTGCTAGCTCTTTCAAACCATATAGATAGAATATAATTATGTCGATTTTTAACGGTCATTATTATTAACACGCTCAATATGAAGAGTCAAAAGAGAAATATGCAAGATTGGTATTTCTTATACAATAATATACATACGTATTGATTTATAACACTTACGCGAAATAAAACTACTTTTTATGGTCTGTCTATAGTCATATTAGTCATGGATGTTGTAAAGGGTTCGGAACGTCAGAATAAAATAATATTAATATACCTCGATAAAATTCGTAAAAAATAATTTTATTTCAATAATGTAGAAAATTACTCAATTTCTTAAAATAATGCAGTTTATCCTACAATACTTTTAGTTTACACTCAAATCATACTTTTAATAACAAAATTATCAACTGGGTCTTATATACATATTTATTATTATTCTGTTTCAAAATAAAAGGTTACACGAGCGTGCTGATTGCAAAATTCGCCTTTAGCCCCGGGTAAGGTGCGATGCGTGCAAGTCTCCGGCGCGAGACAACGGGTGTGTTCCACTTAAGGCCAGTAAGGTGAGTGAATATTCTATAAAATTTTATCATGGTTCTCTTCTATATTTTAAATAATTATAACTTTATTATCTGTATTTTTATAGTTACTTATTGTACAATGTTTTTAATACTATTATTTTATTGCTACTAGCAATGAAACAATAGTATTGAAAATTTGTGTTTTAGAGACAATAATCATTGACTTTCACTTAATTCTATTCAATCCATATTATTAGATTGAATAGAATTTGTACAAACATGTTAACACACAGCATTATGCTATGGAGGAGTCTGTGGCT
This sequence comes from Craniophora ligustri, assembly GCA_905163465.1. Taxonomy (NCBI): domain Eukaryota; kingdom Metazoa; phylum Arthropoda; class Insecta; order Lepidoptera; family Noctuidae; genus Craniophora; species Craniophora ligustri. Next base: position 5,375,788 of record LR990965.1, on the reverse strand, counting down.
CTGCGAAAACGGAATCACTTTTAGGTTCCTTGAGATTAGGGATTGGTTAAACAAAGACGCGGTTACTACAAACCCCACGTAAACATTACATAATCACTACCTAAATCGCGTAATCAACGCGTAGGTATATACGTAGACACCACGTATAACCACGTAGGTAATGTGTCGAAAACACTGATTTAAAATACATTTAAAATTTTAACCATGGGCAAGTAACTCGTTACAAAATGGACAGCAGCCCTTTTAACCGGAGTGGCAGGACAGCTCGCACTCCACCTCCTACACACGCACCAGGTCCTACAGGTTCGGGCCAAGGTGGGGATGTCTCTGACCTTATTTCAACTCCAGAAATACAGAGTTGGATGTCGTCCATTGAACAGTGTCTGAATGAAGTTTGTAGCATCGCAACAGAAGGCAAGCTGAACTCGGAGCAGAAACTCCGAATCAGCACCCTATGCCGGAAAGTGGGCCACGGAACATCGCAGATGGCAGTGCAGTACCAGTCCCTCAAGATGAAAACTGCTCAGGCCTACGCGAAAATACAATCCCTCCAAGACCAACATGATCTATCGCAGCGGCTTATCGACCTTAAATTAAGCATAGAAGAGTCTTCTAAACCTGCCGTGGAGACCTCATTTGCCGACATGGTTAAAAAAGGTACCAACAACTTTATTCAGCCCTCAAAGTTAAGTTCAGTAGCCATTTACCCGAATGATAAATTGAAATCAAGTGAGGAAACCAAATCACTTGTCCAAAAAATTATCTGCCCAGAGGAGATGAAATTACATGTAAGAGGCCTGCGTAAGACAAGGAACGGTGGTGTAATTATTAGCACAGATACAAAGGACGACATTGAAAAATTAAAAAAGGCTGAACAGTTGAAGAACTCTGGACTTACGATTGACGAGCCGCACAAAAGGAAGCCTCGTGTAGTAGTAATTGGAGTGCCCACTTCTATGACAGAGAAAGAAATCTTTACCTGTTTGTACCATCAAAATTTAGCCGACCTACTTCAAGATTTTACCGCCGAGACGTTTATGAACTCAATCAAACTCAGCCATAAGTCTGGAAAAAAAGATGCCGAGACCTGTAATTATATAATAGAAGTATCAGCAGTTATACGCAAAGCCCTCATAACCAAAGATAGAGTGTTTATAAATTGGTCATCTTGCCCTGTGAGAGACTTTACTTTGGTTACTAGATGCTTCAAGTGCCAGCAATATGGTCATGCCGCTAAATCATGTCGGCAGTCAGCCCATACCTGCAGCCACTGTGCTAATCAAGGACACTCTATAAATGATTGTCCAAAGAAAGCAGAGGAACCTAAATGTGCCACTTGTTCGCACTTCAAGAAACCAAGCAGTCATATTACAGGATCAGCAGAGTGCCCAGCAAAAATTATGGCTGAAAAAAGGTACATAAATTCTATTGATTATGTAGGCGCCTAAGAGCGCCGCTAATTAAGGTTTTTTTTTTTACCTTTACTTTTTATCTATTTTTTATTTGTACATTTTATTTCTTGTTTTCATTGTACTAAAATATGATTAATAATTTTATGAATGACTTAGATAATTTCTCTGTATCAGAGTCTAAGACTTGTGAAGTAGAAAAATGCAAACACTATCTCGCCTCCTACCGTAATCCATTAACCATACTAACACAAAATATACGTAGCATTTATAAGAATTTTAACAATTTCAATACTTTTATACACCGACTTAATGTAAACTGTGACATTATTATTCTAACTGAATGTTGGCTTGCCAAGCAATATAACATACCTCAAATGATGGGATACAATATGTACAAGAGTAATCGAATCTACAACCAAAACGATGGGGTGGTAGTTTATGTAAGGAATCACCTAAATGTCTCAGTGGAGGAACCAAACATGGACGACTGTAATTGCCTGATACTTAAAATTGGTACAACTTTTGCAATCTTAGCGTTATATAGACCCCCCTCCTTTAGAAATATTAACAAGTTAACTGACTCTCTGAATGGTGCCTTACAAAACTTATCGTCCTTCAACAACGTAATTTTAACTGGAGATATTAATATAAATATCGTTCCAGAATGTCTAGATACTGCAGCTCAGGATTACCTCAATCTCTGTTCTTTTCATGGCTTGCTCCCTGCTCATACGTTTCCTACACATCAAAGCGGTTCCTGTTTGGACCACATCTTAATTAAATCAAACTTGCCTTCACTCGCACTAATTATTAACTCATCAATAACAGATCATAATGCTGCCCTACTAACTTTAAATTGTAAATTACCCAAGCATGATATCACTCGCACAATTTCTAAATTAAACATAAATAAACTCGAAGCAGACTTAAGCAACATCGATTTCGACCCCATTTATAATTCCGCTGACCCGCAGTATTGTTTGTTATATCTTATAGAAAATGTTCAATATGCAATTAAAAGAAACACTTCAACTGTTTGCCTGAGTAACAATAAACTAAATAGAAAGCCATGGATTACACCTGGTCTTATTCGTTGTATGAGACATCGAGATAAATTGCATATGAAGGCTAAATCTTATCCTGAAAATTCAGTATTGCAAATATCCTATAAAAGATACCGAAATTTTTGTAATGATCTCCTAAGAAAAGTAAGAATCAACTACGATAAAACTATTCTGGAAAAAGCAGGATCGAACAGTAAAAAGATTTGGAAACACATTAAAAGTATAACATATTGCACAAAACATAATGAATCTTCTTCGAGTTTATTAAATGCACACTCATCAAAATTGACATCTGCTAACATAGCAAATAACTTTTTCGTAAATATTGGCAAGAGTTTGGCAGAAAAAGTTCACGTCCAGTCACAGAACCACACTAGTAATACTTTTAAGTGTAACCCTACCGTAAAATCTTTTGCCTTACTGGATACTGATGAAAACGAGGTAGAAAGGATCATTATGAGTTTAAAAGATGACTGCGCAGCTGGGTGGGACAATATATCGATGAAAATTATCAAACAATTTAGGCACATTTTGATTCCACCGCTGACTTATATTTTTAAAAGATGTCTATCTGCAGGGCTCTTCCCCAAATGTCTCAAAAAAGCTGTTGTGGTTCCTGTATATAAGTCTGGAAATAAAGAACTAGTTACAAACTATAGGCCTATATCGCTACTGCCCTCGATATCCAAAATATTGGAAAAAATTATAAACAAAAGACTAATTAAATATCTTGAAGAAAAATCGATCTTATCTGAGAGGCAGTTTGGATTTAGACCTAAAGTATCAACTGCCGATGCCGTACATCTCATGACTGACTATTTGGCACAGGAACTGGATAAGGGTAACCACACAGTGGGAATATTCCTGGACCTTGCCAAAGCCTTCGACACCGTATCTATCCCTATTCTATTGCGCAAGCTTGAGGCTATAGGTATAAGAGGCACTCAGCTGAAACTCTTCACAAGCTATCTAGAAGAGCGTTCCCAATGCGTTAGGATAGGTAGCATTCTCAGTGATGATCGGAAAAATACTTCCTTTGGCGTTCCCCAAGGAAGTGTTTTGTCTTCTACTCTGTTTCTGATCTACATTAATGACCTTTGTAAGCTAAAACTAGATCATGGCACGAGCATTTCATACGCTGACGACACTGCCTTACTTTTTTCAGCTGAGTCAGAACAGGAAGTGTACGAGTATGCGCAACACGGGTTTAATGTTGTCAATAAATGGCTTCAGCATAATTTATTAACATTAAATGCAGATAAGACTAATTATATTAAGTTCTCTATGCGCAAACTAACATCAACCAACACTAACTCACCATTACTCGCTCATTATTGTAGTCAACCAGGCGATAAACAATGTGCGTGCCCCGAAATTCAAAGTACAAATAAAATAAAATATCTGGGTGTAATATTGGACGAAACTCTTACTTTTAAGCAACATATCGAAGCTTTAAGTTGTAAACTTCGGAAGTTGATATTTGTTTTTAAAAAGTTACGATACATTGCAGACCTAAAAATATTAAAACAAGTTTACTCTGCCTTGTGTCAATCAATCTTGACTTACTGTATTACTTCATGGGGCGGAGCAGGTAAAACTTTATTATTGACCCTCGAGAGAGATCAAAGAGCGATTCTTAAGGTGTGTACTTTTCGTCCTTTCCTTTTTCCCACTAACCTCCTGTATAAATCCTGTAAAGTACTAACAGTACGTCAACTATTCATAATGAGCATTGTATTAAAGCAGCACGCAGCGCTCTCTTACAACACTGATAATACTAATAAAAGACGGAAAGATATAGTTTGCATTCGATATTCAGGGACAAAACGTGCATTTACAACAAAATTTTATGTATTTTTAGGTCCACTTCTATATAATAGAATAAATGCAAACGTAAATATCTATCCCCTCAACTTCAGAAATTGTAAAAAAAATATCCAGGAGGCCCTTCAAAGTATGTCCTACGAAGATACAGAGAAGTTACTAATTGTGCTAAAATAAAATAATTGCGTTACTTGTGTTCGTTAGGTACCTATTCTATTTATACCAGATTAGTTCAATTAGGAAATATATTTTGTTAATAAATATTACTTATTCTACCAGTTAATTTATAATTTAATTTTGTTATTGTGTATATTATGTGTGATTATTTTAGAACGTATTAGCTCTTTTCGCCTGAAACACAGGATTACCTAGTTCAGGCACGTGTATTATTTTGTAACTTATTTATACTTTCCATGACCTTGTTTATATGTATCTTAGCAGTTAATGTTTTTACTGAATAAATATTATATTATATATTATATTATATTATATTACATTGCCCACAGACCTAACTAACTCTTGTCGTTATACCAGAAGTAACCACAATAGTAATAGTAGTACGTTGTATTCCTGCTGCGCTACGGTGGAAGTTATAATCAACCTGTAAAGACAAGATAATCTAAAGTAAAAATAAGAAGAATAGATTAATACAATTTAAATTACACAAAACGAAATAAGATTTTTAACAAAAAATTTAAAAGCTTCCAATAAGTCACCGCAGCTATTCTTATTAGTATTTTAACAAAACGTTTTTTCCGTTCAGAATTTAATTGATGACTCCAAGTGGAACATACCATAAAGGTTTTACCGAGGTAAGAAACCTTTAGGCTGTAAACGATTTGATGGCTTTTTAATAAGTTGCCTTATGCGGCCGGGCTGCCATGAAATTTAATTGAATGACCATAACGGATAGCTTGATGCGGCGAATCAGGAAGGTGAAGCTAGGACGTGTTAATTAATCGATTTTACAGCATACATGTAAAATAACACGCCTGAATCTCCGAAGGGCTAGCAGAATTGTAATTGCAAATGTAGGTACAACATCTATAGTTCGATGGTATGTTTTTGACCCATTTATTAAGGAGTGGAGTTAACAACCATAAGAACCATTAACCGAGCACAAGGCAAGTTGAGATTTGCATATAAAAGTTACCTAATAACACTTTGACAAACCTAGTTATTGAAACTGAAATCTTACTAAACGCAGATTTTGAAAACAGATTCAGGGCTCTATTTATACTTTGCTATATTTAAAATAATTATATTAACATGATTGCAGATTTTACTTACAGATATGTTACGAAAATATTGTTGCGTATGAATATTGCAATCTTGTAGTCAAGTTTAGAGGTTGATTTTTTTGTCAGTTTATTACACTGCGTAATATATAGTTAGGTACTCCTCGACTTGAAATAAATGTTACTTGATCTTTTCTCTTTATTTGAGATAAAGCAAAGACTATTACTTAGTTCATAGTACATAGGCACCTATTTATTACTTAATGTAAATAGAACTAAGAGTGTCTCGATGTAGAATAAATTTTATTTATAAAATGAAACACATTTTTATCACTTGTTTTCTTTAGATAGCCAGTTGTTTTTCTTATTGTAATTAGATACGGAGAGAGCCACAAAGGTAGGCCGCTAATCCAATTTTTTGTTTTTGTTTTGACGCGTACAGGGGAAAGATAGTGGCATCCATTAGTGCTACAAGGCTGAGTAAAGAGCCGACACCAGTTGTCGGGGAGTATCCTACATAATATAAATATTCAATAGGGGTTTGAATATGTTAATACAACGTCTCCTCATTGGGTTGTAGATTGCGTCGTCGTTTTTATCTTATACGACATTTAACTCCGGTAATTCAATTTACTTTATTTGCATAATGTTGCCTGCTTTCTAAAGTAGGTGAGTATGGAAATCTCACTGAATGGGAACGCAATTCTCTGTCCTTTGAAGTGTATAAATACATTATTTATGTTGATTTTCCGTTTGATAAAGTTGTGTTTTAATTGAACACACGTGCATTTGTAGAGCAAATTGTAAATAGAATTGATTACAAAAAGTTTATAGTGATATTTTACGCTTGTTTCAGCCTACGCTATCGTTGTTAACATCGACTGAATCAAAAAGGTTTCATCACACTATTACGTATAGGCGAATGGAGATATCTAGAATTAATCGGGCTCTGAAGGCATACAAAGCCGTGAAATATTGCTCGCTCGTTGTTCACAATGGCTACGTCTTCATCACGACCCTATTGTTTTTTTTCTTTGGGCACCACACGCGGGATTGTTTTCTGTTACAGCTATAGAGTTGGGAAACGTGTTCTCCTGTCTCTGTGCCCATTTGTCAGGGGCTAGGCACATCGACGGCTTAGCTCGCCGAGATAAAAATATCTCCGTACTTAAATATAAGATTCTTACATACTTGTTAATAATATTTATGGACGGTGACCCGTAGATAGTGGCCTGAGGTGTGGGGCATGCGTACCATAATTTATATTGCCGTGAATTGTAGAATAAAAGAAACTATAACCTTATTTAATACTGATGCATGTACGTACTTAATATCTATACATACATAATGTAGTTGTAAAAAGAGAGGATATTTTTATAAAGAGAAGTATTCATTGGCACATTTAAAACCAATACAACTTATGTGCATGGCACGGAGACTTCTCCACATACGTATAAAGCCACAATAGAACGGTGCTCTTCATTCCCCGTTATCAATCTACCATGATGCCATCTGTGACGCCGCCATTACTCAATTTCCTTTGCCGCCGAAAAAGAACGCGTAAAAAGAATTCAAACAACCGTTTAGAAACACGAAATAGAGACGCGACTCACTGTCGCGGGTTTGATGTTACGATTTTATTTATGGCTGAATATGTAATAGTTATTGAAATATGATTCTTAATGATCTAAGTATAGATTTTATTTTCTTGGATGTCATATATACAACTACTATACAACTTACACGTCTAAAAATACCGTACCCTTAATAAATCTAATATCTAATTCAGTTGGTTTTTATTGACAAAAGCATCTAATTAAGTTTTCTTTTGAACGCGATAGTGAATATGATACAAACATTTATTACCTATGCTATTTACAATTCTTTTTCTAGTTACCTACAGTGCTTACAAGTTAAATTGTATGTTAAAATATTAAACCTAACATAACATACCAATACACTTGTCGTCGTCCCTGAAGGGTTAAGCAAAGATGTACTGTGTGTATGTATGTACACCAACATTTTGCCGGTATGTTTAAGGCCATTATGTGTAACAGGGAGCGAGCCTATTATTATCCACGGGGCCTAATTCCAAACTCCGAATTGCTCCTGAGCACTTCATACAAAAACCCATAACAATGTTCGACCTGGTAATCGAACCCAGTATCACATTTAAGATTTCGTCGCTTTCGTAATTTATCCAACCGTGGAGCAAACACAATCGGTAAACAAACGCCCGCCCTGTCGGAAATAGATAGATTCTTATCAGATTTGCATATACATTTTCGGTTTCTAGGCGGAATGTGGTGGTGCACCCACACAGAACCGAATTTGGACTCTTGCACCGTATGTTGGTACTACTGAATGATAATTTAAATTCATTCTCTCCGCCGCCCGCGCCATCATTTGGACAAATGCTGCGTCATTTGTCTAAGGGACTGCACTGAGGTACGGGGCGGGAAAACAAGCGAGCATAAATAAGGAAAATCAACCTTCCACACTCACTGTTAATGTTAGTTTTGCTATAACACCTACTGATCAGATTCCAAAATCTTCTGTTGATGTAAAGCTGCGCGAAATTGATATTTACGTGCAAAAATATAGAGTTCATTCAGGTTCGCGCCACCTAAATCTCATTTTGTAAGCTTCCGAAAACATTTCCACGATGAAAAATGAAACTTATAAAGAATGTTCGTTGGTTGATTTTTGATCGGCAAACTTTCCTTTCAATGGGTATTGAATTAAAACTTACCGTATTTGTGCTACGTTACTAATTAATTTAATTATTTATCTCATTGTGTGCCTGTTTATTCAATACCCATAATTTTAATGAATAGGCACTTATATAGGAAGCTTCTGTAACTCTATAATCGATGAATACAATAATAAAATCTGCTTATTTAAAGAAAACCAGTGACCAAAGCACTTTGCTCCTAGCAAAGGCGATTTTTTCGGCGCTACAATTATTTGCTCTTGTCAGTAGATTTAAGTCAAATAAAAACAATTGAGAATATGTGAATTCTGAAAGATAAAACTTTGGATTTAAAAAAACAGGTATAAGTATTAAGCAAAAAATATTTTGTCACTTCAACCTAACTGGTTTCAAAAAAGATACAACTATTTTGTTGGTCTTGAAACGGGCGTCTTACGCGCTATAGCTGTATAACCTATGTGGAACTGGACGGATCTAGGTTACTGAGGCAATATTTCTAGGTCCCTACCCTGTCTTACGAACTCTAGTGACTTAATATCTTTTTTATTTATGAAGATCACGCAGGAGCTCGTTGAAAATTGGTATAGAAATGTAGGAACTATTGGCAAACTCGATATATATTCCAATTTCAGTTTTCAACTTCTGATGTCTCTCTGTCTCTCTCTACAATAAATATGGATAGTTCTTACTATATACTATAGGTATCTTAGCTGTGGACCGATAGAGTGCTCAATTCAATCAAAAGGACGCCGATAGAGCTGGGCTAGTCATGCTTTATATATTTCATGTGACCATTAGGCCAAAATAGATAGTGTTGATGAGTTAATAAATAAATAAAATTACCAGTAAGTGCAACTTTGACACACAGGCTTATTTTAAATCTTAGCCCTGTTGTCCCAATTTTCACTAATTGGTTGAACCATCTTTATCGTGGCCGTGACACTCTGAAATGGTAAACTATATCTTATACCCTTATACACAAGGTCTGTTAACGATGGAGCCTAAGCTATCATAATCAACTTAGTTACGCGCTTCCATAGCTGGACATATTCTCTAAAACCATTCAAAAGATCGATCTAAATCAACGCCTAATATTTCCCCGCACTCCGTATTAAAATAATACCTATAACTCGGAATTCTAGACTCACTGTGGAAAGGAAATGAAAAGCATCAATTTTCTCGGAAAACCTTAATGTAGTACATAAAGGCAATCATGTTAACGTAGTTGTTGCTATATAAAAACGTATTACATATATAAAAGTACTTGCATTACTGAGGCTCATTTGTATCAGGGTAGGCAGTCAGTGTAAAATAATCGTATCCCGTAAATGTTATATTAATGATCGTCCATTTGTCGGAGTGAAATAAATTTGATGAAATTAAAAGGAAAAAAATCAGTATGAATAATTGGCGTTCGCTTGTTGTATGTCCGCCTTCTGTTATTAAATTCCACGTAGGTTTTATGTGAAATGTGGAAAGAATTGTTCCGTACAAGTCACCCATATATTAGCAAATACTGTGTCTTTTTATATTTTTAACACGCTGCCTGTGGCAAACTTATTGAATAAGCGTGTTTGTGAGATAAATGTAAAATGTATTATTGGTCTAACGTAATTTTAAGTTGGAGCTAAATAGTTTAGTCATTATTTTTTCAAGGAATATTAAGGAGATGAGAATTCTTAAGGAGTTTCTTCTCCTGCGTAAAACTTACGATTGAGATCATACAGCTACTTTTTAACAGTTGAAATATATCTACGCTCAAATTGAATGAATGAAACCAATGAAAATTAATGAAATCAACGTTCTATTTCAGCGCCATCCTGAAAAGTCCTGTAAATGTATCTTACAGATAAATACATTGGTTTCAGGCCATAATCATAACCAAATAAAAAAATCGTTTTCTAAGATTTGTTCTGCATATTTTAAATTTCGAATCAAGACGATCAGAATTGTATAATGATTCTCATACATTACTGACCCTCATACAGACTGAGTAGTCACCAAATTCCGCGAATTTGATTTTATCTCGCGTTTTTTGATTCACGAACCCTATAGTCCCGAAAGCAATCTAGTTGGGCTCAGGATTACTCGTTTCGTTTTTTTTTATTTTATCTAATTGTGCCCGCGGTATGCCCCAGAGATGGGGTGATGTGTCGCGGAGTATCTGCTCCGCTGCCCTGCGCGGAAACCAATTTCAAAAGACCCAGAAACTGTACAGAGTCGGATGGTCTGGAAGTTTTTGAGATAAAAGAGTGCATTGAGGTGCAAAATTTGTAAACTTATATATTATATTGAAGTATCTTTTTACTTAAGATCTCTTGCCCCCTTTAAAATTGGTAATTAAATTGTGTTGGATTCAACGGAAACATCAAGTTCGTTACTAATCAGCTAAATTAGTCTCAAGTTATATAATTTTAGTCAAATTAACAGAAAATTGGTTGGCTTCTTAATCAGTTGATATCTATGCATAGATTCCATGTAAGCTCTCAAGAATGTAGTAGTTGCTTAAAAAACATTTTAGATATCGATCATAAAGCAAACCTTAGACCCTTTACAAGCACGTAAAATCCGTATTAACATACAGATGTATATCAGAAATCGTAGGGTAAATATTGTTCGGAAAGGATACCGTACTCCGGCCCTGTCGAGAGTGGCGCCCCCTTCAGCCCGCGAGTGACACTGACGGATCGCGGGACATTAGTCATAGTCGAGACCTCCCGCCTTTCCCTCCCGCACCCCCCACACCCCCCGCACATACCCTGTTTATTTACTTTTTGTAACGCTATTGATGTTTAATTATAGAGCACCCTAATGTATCTCGCCTAATTTTGACGCGCAATGTTTTGCTAGTAATATTTCATTGCAACACGATTATATTTTGTTAGTGCTATGTCGTTTGTTGAGTGCTGTTTTGAAGCGGTTTTCTGTCTACACTCAATATTTCTTCAGCGAATGTCGACATTAGCATACGCACCGAGATACTAACTACTGTCTACTATTGGACATATACATATATAACTGTAGACCAGGCCAAATCACTCTAAAACATGTTCGTGGCACAATAACGTTACTTTGTTACTAAGCATGAAGCTTTTTGAAAGAAAACTGATAACTGTGTGTTCTTCAAACAAAGTCATATTAATGAAATCCTTTTCTCCTCCCTTCATTCATTTTAAAATAAATACCTACCTGTACTACAACTACAAGAGTCTACTTGAATACTAAAACATGCATATTTAATGACTACGAAATGTAGTGTAAACTAAATACAAGAGCTTTCTTTTTTCATTTAAAAATGAAATTTGTGATAAAATATTCACAACCAAATTCCTAAATACAAAATACTAGCCAAATAGCACACATCGCCGTACGAATATCACAAACTCGCACTCTATCGTCGAAACGCTAGACGCAAATAAAACGACACGACTGGCTTTCAACCAAAGTGGTAAAACAAGAGAAATACTATGTATATACATATATATACCTAGTAGGAATGATAGTTTGTGTTCACATATCAAACGCTGAGCTATCATTAATAGCCGTGCCATTTTGAGCTATCACCACGATGGGCGTCGGTTCGGTTTCAAGCCTCTACTCGTAAATGAAAAATGAAAATGGACGTTTTGATGGTAACTTTAGAGTCCCAATTCTTTATTATTCCTAATAATGTTTGTATTATGTGATGTCACTACAAGTATTGCTTTATTATATAATACATGAAAACATTCCTTATTTTCAAGAGTCTTCACAGAATATGCACAAAATAGAGATGAGAGTAAATCAGTTTAATCTTAAAAATCTTTATATGAATCTCCAAAACTAAGGCCTTTAGTGGTACATGTCCTTTTTTAATTGCATTATATAAGCTATTATAACAATTTCTATCCGTATTGATTATTTTCAAGTGATATCGAGAGACAAATAGACACGGCATAAAATCGTTTATGGAAAAACCATTATTATATTATACTTATTCAGTAGGCACTTCACCTTTCTAGCTGCACAAATAATATTTGTCTTTACCTACCCTCCAGCAAATGAACACTTCATCTGAAACAGTAGCAACATAATTATTAACAAATCGAATTATCCATCAATCATGTCCTGTCATCGCTTACGATATCTTTACCTGAGCGAGGTGGCGCCCCCTACCTTATCACATAGCGACATGATAAATGACTAGCGCCTATCTGTTAATTAAGATTTTCGCGGCTCTCACGTGTAGACGGATGTTGGTAATTTAACTTAGAAATGTTGGATGACGAAAAATTAAATTGAGATAGTGATTGTTGAAGCGAGATAACAGCGAATGTTGTGGAATTTCGATGTGACATTTACTTTTTTATACGTATATGTAATGTTTAAATGGGTACTTTTTACATTCGAATAAAGGGGCTTGATGGATTTGTATTTTTTAAGAGATATTGATGTAACAAGAATTGGTAGTGTGCCTTTGACTAAAAAAGGACACCACACGTACGAGATAAATAAAGTGATTGGATAATAAAAAATGTTACCTACCGAAATTATTAATTCTACGCAGATAAAGTCGCGTACAAAAGCTAGTCATATATAAATAAATATATTGACAATAGAAATACTGTTCTTACATCTAACAATGTAAAGAAATGGCTGCAAGTGCAGAGTGTATCAAGACACAGTTGAGATAGTTCGCTGATTGCCGATAGAGGGCGGGCCCGAACAACCATTTGTCAGCGAGAGGCTCATTAGGGTCGAATCTGGTTGAATCCCGAGGGATTAAGGGTCTCAATACCACCCTGGTCGTCACGAGCGTACGTTAATGGATATTGAAGGAAAAATCTTGGATTTACAACCTGAGTTGATGTCAAACTCACATTATTGTGTTAATTTGATTAAGGTACTATAGAGATTTAGAGGCTGATCCCAATTTTGCGGAAAAAATAAGATGTTCATGTCATATCATTATTAGAGGTCTCAGTAGCATTTGAACGAGACAAAAGTAATGCCTATCTTGTTATTATGTTGTTATGTTTTTGTGAACACCGATTATTAGCAATCATATCAGATCCGTCATGTTAGTATATTAGGGAGCATTACATTAATTGACTCGTGGAGCAAAAACCCCAATCTTCAGAAGCTAGTTAACCTAGCTATAATTTACTATATACGATGAAAATCTCTATGTGCGGCGATTATAAAAACATTACACGATAGATATAAACTTATCGCGACCGCCAATCACAAACGAGAAGTCGAAATAAATCGATGTTACATCCAATCATTACTCTACGTCAGGATCGACTCAATTAAAATATCGTTAATGTTTTACAACTAAACAATAATCAACCGTATGCTGCCAGTTTAAAGTTGTTTTTTAAACTATCAATATTTTTACCTTGCAATGGTCATTATGGTAAACGTAGGTATACTGTAAAACCACGAAATCGGCGTGTCGGAATCGGAATAAAGGCAAAATAAACAGCCGCGCTGGATATGAGGTTGTAGCTTTTTAAATAATATAAAGACGGTCATTATAAAAATATCAACAAGTAAAAATCCATGGGATGATGAATAATTTCAATTCAAGTATTATGGAATCATTAAATATAGTCTTAGAATTGTTTAATCAGACGGCAAAGGTACAATTTCGATGTGTTATTGATATGTATACTTTGTCAACTGGCAATGAATCTAGGTACTTTACTTTACAGACACAAAATTCTGGTTTAGGTGATTGTTTGTATGTAGCGATTTTAATAATAATTAGTCAATAATATTTTGCTTTATTAAATAGCTACATATTTTGCTGTGTATAGCTGATAATATTAATTCAATAATGATAAATAAGCAAATTACCGTCTTTCGCAATACCTACTCCTATTACAGACCATTTATTCAATTGGAACATAGCATTAGACTACCAAAACACTCGATAAAACTGAAATGACTACAATTTACATGTTCCAAGTCAATATTCATCGAATTTATATCGCAATACTCTATCAAATTAAAGACATGGAACATTAGGCGAATAAAATTAATGCATGGATATCCATATTTCATAATCAACCTAAACCTGTTATTTATCAGTGTTTACGTAAATAAACAAACATAGCGTAACTATAATCTATACCTTACGTAATTTATATTTATCTAAGTACAGTTTACTAAGATAACTATTTAGATACCTAAGCAAGTAGAACATTTTGTATTTATATACAAAACAATTTAGGTACCTACACACATAATTATGTAAGTTGAATATAATTTTCATATGATAGATTATTTCAGATATTAGGTACAGTCAACGTCACAAATGTATTAGCTTTACATAGGTATTACAAAATACGATTGTAGATGAATTTTAAATTTATGTACTGAAGATAAGTATTATTAGTAATTATTTTTTCTGGCTAAATCGTACAGTAAACCAACTAACCGTCGTTCAAAAACCAGAGCAAATTGTAGTATCTGGCCACTGTTAACTTTGACTGGATCACCGCTTAAAATTTTAAACGATAGTTTAAAATTTTAAGCGGTGATCCAGTTCGGGCCAGGCTATGGATCAAATTTTAAGAGACTAATCTTTACTTCTTCATGTTTTGTGTTCTATATTCTCTCCTGATATATATAATATACATTCGCGACAAAATTTTATGACCTTACTGTACTCTACCTACACTGAATAAGTATGACTGACTTGATTATTCCCCTTTACCTTAAAATCCTTTTATTTCTACATTATTTTAAAACCAGAATCGATCGTAATCTCCGTTCAAAATATACCAAAACATTCGGACCATCTACACGAGTGCTTTTTAAAAGAAAATATTTACAGGCTCCGGTGTTATCCCTGTGTACGAACGATAAATTACTTGTAATTTCGTACTCGGGTGATACCTGAGCTCAGTGAAAAAACACGAGACATAGACGTCTTGGTGCGTCGCAAATTACCGTCATCATCTTCTCATCAGTGGCGTGGATACGCAGTACTACGTTGATGTATAGCAGTTCGGCTGGGTACCGAAGCGTACTCATAGAGTAGTGAAACGGACGCGTAGAATGGATTCTGCGAAGAAGCAGGTTGTCTTAACGAAATCTGTAATTATTTTTCTGGATTTTATTTGCGTAGATATAGCAAAAATATTACTTAGAACTGTTTGAATAAAGCATAATTGATTACATTTTTTAATTTTCATACTCTAAGTTATGGAAGGGTACAATCCTACGTGATCACATATCACATTCTTTTGTACCCGCCATTCAACCTAAAATAGAAGATAGGCACAGAATAGACTGGTTTGTATATTTTATTCATATAGTTTTATTTATGTAGAGTTTTTGCATTTACCTTAAATACATATACCTACACACCTTTAAGAAACAAACGCTGAAAACTCGTCGAATAAACCATTTTCAATTGACAGATCTAAAGTCACAATTCTCAATCTTACTCTGTGGTACGAATATGAACGCTTCAACGTCAGAGAGAGTTGGCTTAAAGAGTAAATGGGCGTTCAGCGTTAGGTTTTAAACTCCACAAAAGTTGGTGCCTCACAAGGTACAAATTACAAGGAAACAAAATCACCGTAGCAATATCCCGTTACGTTACATTAAACTGGCTACACTGCCACCTGCAAGTATGCACTGCCTTCGTGAACATAAAACAAATAGTTATGTAAACGGTCGACTCCATTCCTTGCAGTTTCGTCATTTTTACTATAACTATCTGTATCCCGTGAAAGTGCATGTTGATCAAGTTTTTTGTCATCCCGTGGGAATTCCCCTAAATCCTTCCGTAATTAAAGGGATAATTCCTAGTTCTCTACGTTTTCTCTCTGTAACAAATATCTAATGTATAATATTAACAACTTAACTAGAAACTTAAGCTACGCTTTAGTAAGTTTAATATCTGAAGTAGCAGACACTGCGCATCCTTGAAAGACCATATCATAATCAGCTTCCAAATGCCATCATACTTAGCCCATTTATCCAAAACGAAAACAGAAAGGCAAGCATTACAATATAATATTTCAACTGAAGGTATTAGAAAGGCAGTAGTGAGCGTACGACGGTTACTAATCGTCGTGCATGCGTGACCAATCGGAATGGCTGTGAAACAATTGTTGGCCACGTTTTAAGGTAGCTATGGGTGCCTGATTTGATATGGGAAAATGAGTGGGTTTTCTCTTTATTTAAAGTATAATTTAAAATAAAGTACATTCACTCGTCATTATTGTTGACAACTTTGAATAATTGGGGTTAACTGCTAAAAAAGAAACTGCGTATGCGCATTATTGTTGGTGAAATGCTTAAATGATACAAAAATCATATATAAGCAAACTTAAATATATAAAAGTCTTGTCAAATACAAAATAACATATTTTATTTAAAGTAGGCCTTCTTTAATCCCTTTTTGAACTTCGAAACTAAAATATGTATTACATTTAGTCTGAATTAGTAGCTAGTGAATGGATTTACTGGTAAACTCTATTTACCTATTGCAAATGAGAAAAAAAACGAGATATTAGTTTTTTTTATAGCAAAATAATTAAGCATTGACTTGATTTAATAAAAATAATGTCGTTTAATATATGTACTATGTTATGATGAAGCGTGTCAACTATAATACGCCATGAGGATGTGGCTAATTAAATATAACTAACCATAAAATTAAATTACGTCCTCCCAGACATTTAGAAACAGTTTTCAGGCAAATTCGAAGCCACCCAACCTTGAGGAAGGGCATAAATTTCCCTATTTTTTCAACGTCCACCCACATCTAATAGTTTTTACGCATCGAGCGGTAGTCGTGTAAAAACGTAAATTACCAAAACGGATCGCCGGTAAAAAAGTGGGCTGGCCGTCAGATCATTAGTACGAGCCAATGGTCGTTACCTAAAAGTCATTAGCGTCAACTTTTACCGTAATTTGAGGTTGTATACCAACCTACATAAGTGTTCATATAGCCTATGTGATGGGCATTTTCATTATAATAATTTATGTAAAAGAACCAATTTTGTGTTATTAGTTACGACTTTCGATGATGACTTGATGGGGTGATCTTGATTGCGAAATTGTGCCGATCGTGTACTGTGACTTTTGATAGTGTTCTTTGCATAATTCATGTTCGCCTGCTCATCGTAATTATTAGGTTTTACATTAAATAACTATATTTAGATTTACGCAGCAACCTTATTTTGTAAAATGTATGTAATAACAACCCACTGATTATTAGCTTCATTCGACAACTCAATTTTAAACCAGTTTAAAACCATTTTAAAGGGAAGGTGTTTATGAATGCAAATTTAAACTAAGTTTGACGTAAAGGAATAATATATACTTAAATATGAAATTGTCGCATACAATGAAAAGGGCACTGAAAAGTTTCGTTTTTGCCTATAGCTAAATATAGGTAAAAAAAAAAAAATAGTATTATTTATTTAATGTTATTTGCTCGTCAAGCTAGTTTCTTTTAAAAATAACCAATTTTACATATGGGTACATCACCGTGAAAATAATGAAACGTCTAGTTTTTCCGCAAGAGCCTCGTCGAATCAATAACAATAAAAACTGGGCTCAGTTTCTATCAATTTGTCGCCCAACTTTTACAATGGCATGAGTTTTTGCGTGAGCCACTGCAGTCGATTGTTCTAATTGCGCGGTTCCATTACAATAATGTCTTATAATCACAGGGCTATTTGTAAACGCCGCGTCGGGCTGCAATGAGGTGTGGAAACGGACCGTTTTGCGGTGTGCGCTTTCAGTGGTGCGGGTGTAGTACAAGTTATTGGCGAAAGCGTTTAGAGATAGCGACAATATTCACCATTTATTAACTACTGGGTCAAACTATATTGGCTGGTTAAACTCAAACAAGTTGAAATATCAAAGTTTATTATTTACAGTCATAACATTTACAATGTGATTTGAAAACGTTTTAGTAATATCGAATAAAGAAATATAACTTTAGGGCAACTCTGTCAGATCATTCAGTAGGTTTTTATCCGTTTTAGCTGCCGTGAAGAATGTATTTTTGTGGCTTCGTTGAAAAATGAAGAGTTGATAAGTGCGATTATTAGTGCCACATACGAACACTAGATAGTTAAATAGTGTTTGTTTCTATATTAAACATGTTTATCTTAGGTACAAGCTCATCATGAAAACAGAATTCTCTAACATAATTCGAACCTGGTATGTTACCACAAAAGGCTGTGTTAATATCCCTGTGTTAATCAGGCTATCAAAAGTACCTACTTTTCTCGATAATACTTACTCAAGATAATTCCAGAGATATAAAGTACCGGAGATTTGTTGTGTTACCAAATACATCCTCTACAACATTACAAATAAGTACCATAATTAATTATACAAATAAGTACCTACTAACAATACTAACATAATTATCAGATAATATTGTATCTACCAAGATATGGATTTATAATCTGAAATAAAAATATATTCTATTCTATTACTTGACTTCCATAAATAACGATTCCATAAAGATGTCTGTTTTACGGTCAACTCGCTACTTTTCATAACTTGTACCATACAGGCTCTCTGCATTACTGTAACATTGTCGGTCGCTGATGGCCAGTAGCCGTGCGGTTTAGAAATCGATTCAGCGATTCATTAATTTAATACATTTCCTGTTACTGTGCCCCTTGTAATTGATATCTAGTTTAATAACGCACAATAATACTTAATGTACCGCAAACTTTGAAATAGCATGATTATAAAAAAAAAAACTTCCATATGACGTCATTATCTACTATACATGGTTATATTACTTCCATATCGTTTATTTTTGTTATTCAATCACTGTTTACCCAATTAATCACATTGGTTTAGGTGTATTATGAATGACGTTGAATGTGTGCAACGCTGTTATGGAACAAAACGCAGGCATTCATTAAATAAACCCCATTATTCAAGTGAGTGATTCGTTTTTCAAATAAGGGCTTTAATTATTTATATGACTACAGGTCTCAGTCCTAAGTTTAAACGTCACATAGTTCTTAAGAGTAGATGTCTAACTTATACTTTATAACGTTCGTCTTTAAACTCTCGAATGCGGCGGTGAAGTGAAATCGTGCATACTAGTGCTTTATCGCCAGAAATAGTTACGGCTCACTTCTATGCTCCAATGAGTAGTCATACGGCATTAAATTGCATATGAAAGGGTAGATCCACGAGAGCACTTAGGTAGTCTATTAAAATAATTTGAATTATCAATCACAACAGTAATGCTGCGTTTACTGTCGTAATATCGTGATGGGCTACTATTATTCTTATTTTTCTGTTATTTTATTTTCCTCGGAGAACAATACGTAAATGGTTAGGACTGTAGGCGGTGTTAGGCGGTTCTTGGTCTCAACTGCTTATTTATAATAGCCATAATTAAACTGCAAATACTAGAACCTAAGTAGGATTAACATATCTGACTGATCGACACTTAATTTAAATTCAGATAAACGTAAGACATACTCAGCTATAGGCTATTGGATTCACCTAACTTGAATCCAAAATAAATTAAGCTGAAAAAGGTCAAACATAAGGATAGAAGAAATTAAATTTCTAATAACATTTTTAAAACAGGATAATTTATTACACTAACATCAAATGCGAAAAAACATATGATGTAAAGTGTGACCTGAAATGGTGTCGAGTGTTGGCAGTGAGACGTTCACTCGTCACATATAATAATTAGTCAGTAAGACAAATGGGTCACGAACAGGGATGTCACACAACACGACTAGGTAGGGACATTCATGCGAATTAAATATATACTAATAACTATGTATAATGAAAGAGTAGAGCAACCTATGTAAAGAAAACGAGACCGATAATATTTGTATGTGACCTACATATTCTTCATATTTTCTTTTACGTCATTAAGTTTCATTTTTGATCATTATTTTTGTTGGCTTATATTACCTTCTAGAATACCGTAAATTTCGTTGGGTGAAGGATTCATAATGACAGTATGTGTTATTATCGTAGCTCATGAGATGTGCACACACTACATATTATCTAAGTCGTCAAAATTAAATTTACTTAATAAATATAAAACTCAAACGTATTTGGTATTGTTTGACAATCAAGTCATCAAAACACATGAAACTAAATCCTTTCGCACATATTCGAGACGAAAAAGTTTGTACAAGAAACCCATCTGAGAACTAATTTTGTACCTGATTTTAATTAACAATTGATTACCAACCAAAGAATAACACTTCAGACATGAAACAATATACCATTAGTCATTTAAACATCTTGATGCTAAATGCAAATTCTTGACGCTTTAATCTCACACCTTTTATGTTAATTGAGGACATGTTGAAGGGGTAAGATGTCCCCTTGAGAGAGCCAGACTCCAGGATAGTGATTAAACTTTGAATAAAGACAACAATACCATTGAATCTGTAATAGAAACTGCTTTGAATACCAATGTCAGTGAAAGATGATGATTAAAGACAGGGGTAACTGCATTTGATGTGAATACGAATACATGTCCTGTTTGTCAAAAAATATATAGGTACATAAAGGTACGTGATATTAACGAATATACTCAAGGATAAATTGATGTCAAAATAATATTTCAATACAACATAGCTAGAGAGGCAATAAAGCAATTGTCGAAGAGAAACTTTAGATTTACATTAAATAATTAGTTTTTTATAATCAATTATTTTTTATGCTACTTTCGGAAAGTGACACCATGTATGTACAATATAATTATAACTTAAAAAATATAAATATTATCAATTCTGATTTTATACACTGTGACATAAAATATAATAAATAAGCAAACGTGCAGCTAATCTTAAGGCATATGTTTCAGTGTATATTTTGCATTTCATTCCTAAACTTTCAGCAGTAAATAAGCAGAGAAATTATCCTGAAACATTGCAGCCCTGTCGAGTGTAGTATGTGACGTCACTAATGAGTTGACTTAGCTCGAGCTTTAAACGAAGGCAGGATGACCCGAAATTCCACTTAGCAATGTATAAAGTAGAACTTGTACTAGAAGTTGTTGCCACTGTTGATAAATTAAAACATGAGATAAATTATAACAATAGGTAAATTCATGAGAAATATATGAAAATATTTTTTTCTGGTGACAAGTCTTTTTCTGACAGACGGATGATGATACGGACGGACAGATGTCCAGAATTTAACAGTATTTTTAAAGTCTGAATGATCGTATTTAACTGATAAGCAACAACGACTGAAACTCAGTCTCAGTATCATGTAGAATTAGAATGAACAAAACTAGGGTGACAATTTCAGTGTCTAAAAATCTAAGACCCTAGTGATTTATGACAAAGATATCATGTCCCATTGCCATTGTAAAATAAGCAAGTAAACATCATAACCTCTTCCTAACAACAAAGGATGAGTTACTTTAACATAATTTTCTGATATATTTTTTTCACGATATCACAAAACTGACGAGAGACGCTAAAAACTAGGTAACATACTAGTTGTCATATCAAACAGATTTTTCCGGACTTTGTCCTGCATATTGTAAGCCACCGGCGCTAATGATTCAAAAGTGCACAGCCGTTATCCCAATGCGAGTTAACCCGAAAATCCACTTAGCCTTTGAGGAAAACTCGCGGAAGGGTTGCAAGGGGTTGCACGTAAGAGCTTAAAACAAGGGAGGTTTATTAAATCATACTGTAATGCACAGGGGCTTTCATCAGATCTCTGCTAATTTGATTTTGCGATTAGTATCACGTTGTGATGACGAACATAGTGAATTCAACTAAGTAATCCAAACTAATTCCATAATTTTATATTATTTGCGAAAGCATCTCTGTCTGTTATCTTTTTATACTTTCACTGTTTAACCGATTTACATGACATTTTGTATAGAGATGGTTTCAGCCCCGAGGAAGGATAAAATATTTTTTGTCGCGGAAAATATCCCTTAAAAAGTCAAACAGGCGGGAGTTTGTATAGACAATTGATAATTTACTAAAAGAGGACATTAAGATATGAATAAGGACATTCATAATAAAGCAGATTGGATAAAATTATTAATTCTACGCAAACAAAGTAACGGGCAGCTTTTGCCTGCAACTTCGTTTGTAATAAATTTTAACATAGGTATTCAAAATGCGGAATTTTTATTTTAGTATAGAATTAGACTCTTATGAGTCTCGGTATACTATCAAGTTACAGAATGACATTGCAGCAATTAATTGAATATTAGACAAATAACTATTTAAGTATTACATTTTCACGTCTAACGGTTTTACTTTAGATAGTGTGAGATTTAGATTTAAATAAATGCCTCGTTGGTGTAGTAGTGGCAAGTGCGACTGCTTAGCAAGATCTCTTGGGTTTCATTCTTAGGTCGAGCAAATGTTATTAGGTTTTTCTATGAAATTCTCAGTAGTACCTCGGAGTTTTGATTTGTGCCCGGTTTATGGCAATGGGCTCGCCAACTATTACATGGAACCTAAAAATATACAGGTGATATGTATGTGTACACACATATCACGTGTACCTTTGCCTAACCTTCGAGAACGACAGGCATAATGGCATGTGTGTATGAGATTTAAAATTAAGGAATTATTTTATTATAATATGTTTGTAGTATAAGCATAACATACCAGTAACAGAATCTAAGCGGACTCCGCAACGTCTAATTAGATCCAGCGAACACGTCCCAACTGTTGTTCCTTGTATAATTACACACTTATTAAAACTTTATATTTGTGTCAGGTTCCTTAACAGAGTGCTAAGTTGCCTGCCAAATGACACTTGTTTTGACACTTGTATGACACTTATTGTACTGTAACAAGTCACTACATATTATCAAGATTTTGTAAAACATTTACCTACCATTTTTTTTATTTTAAACATTCCACCATTCCGACATAATCCTGTCTACTTATATATTTTAATTTTGCATTGGGTTGATAGTAATATGTATATAAACAACGGTTACAATAAGTATATTTTAATCTTTTTCCTTGGGTTCCATGGGTTTCTTTGGGTTGAGCTGTGGTAGCCGAGCGGTGTGACCAGTGGACTGAGATGTCAGAGGTCTCGAGTTCAAACCCAAGGCACGCACCACTGACTTTTCGGAAGTTATGTGCGTATTTATCACATGCTCAAACGGTGAAGGAAAACATCGTGAGGAAACCTGCATGCTTGAGAGAATTCCCGATGGCATGTGAAGTCTGCCAACCCGCAGTAGGCTAGCGTGGTAGACTATAGCCTAATCCCTCTCAATTGAGAGGAGACCCGTACCCAGCAGTGGGACATTAATGGGTTGATGATAATGATA
Organism: Craniophora ligustri; assembly: GCA_905163465.1. NCBI lineage: Eukaryota > Metazoa > Arthropoda > Insecta > Lepidoptera > Noctuidae > Craniophora > Craniophora ligustri. The sequence goes on along the minus strand of LR990965.1, from coordinate 5,352,251 downwards.
ATGATAATAATCTTTTTCCTAGGAAATATTTAAGTATCCTATACAAATTTAAGTTTCTACGTTACTCATAACCGTAATACCATTACAAAACTCAACACCACCATCAATTTAACATCGATAAACAAATCCCAGACGTCAAACGATCAGGCTGGCGCGACATCAAAATGCTAATACCAAAACTACGGGCGCACTCGAATAAACTACATTATGCTGGGATGTTCAGCTGTTCAGTTTTACAGCTCAACCCGCGTAACAATCCTCGGAGGGAGAAGCCGCGCAAACTTTTAATTGGCGTGCCATTACGTCGGGCGGCAGCACTAAGCGATTTGTGGTGTACCGGCCGTCTCTCTCGAGGTTTTAATTTCTCTCTCACCTCTTGTGGGGGCTCGTTGATTACGTATTCTGGATTCAGATTATAAGCTCCTTAGATGCGGCACACAGTTGTAATTGTCATGGAAATTCTACTGTGGATCTGTGGATGCAGAAGATAATATGACACGAATTACTCGTGTCATATTATTATCAAATGGCCAAATATTACCAAATATCAAATTGCGGATAGTGAAAGTACTGAGTTATTAACGGCATCTTAACGAATAGCTATTCAAAATTAAAGTTTTCAACTACTTACTTAGTTTTCATGATTTTTTATATACATATATTGAAAATCTATTTAAATATCCTTTTTCAAATACGCCTTATTAAAAAACCCATGTTTCGATAGTTCCAGACATACATAGAGCATAAGTTAAATGTAAATCTTATAAAAAAGTTCTGCAGCAAAAACTTTCCTTCTGAAACTGTAGGATGTAATTTCAAATGATTTTCTCAGACGCTTTCTGGATCAAAAAAGCAATGAGAGAAGAAATTGGTATGTAACATGTGACGCGAAGTAGTTTCAGTTAGGTAACCGTAGAAAACATAGGTAACAAAAATAAATCTTTTGTCAGTATCAAACAATGAAACTCTCGATTTTTAAATTAGTCAATTATAACTTGTGGGTTTTTGTGAGGATCTGTTGTAGCGGGACGGTCATGTCTTCAGCTAATGACACGTCGTTACCGCCACAAATCTCCAACATTACAACGTATTAAAACTCTAAAACTTTACTCGGCTCGCCATTTGGCTTCAACAAAAACTTTCTTACATCACAAGATTTAAATTCAAGTCTCGAAGCGCGGAGTCATGAAAATATTTTGCGCAAGGTTGTCTGGCTTACGAAAGATTATAGTGTACTTTTGATTCTAATTCGTCTTTAAAATCCATCAATGTGGTTTTAGAGGATTAAAGTTGCGTCTAATTCGATGTTGCAATTACTCAATACTGGTAAAGGTTTGAATTTAGTCTTACCAGATCTCATTATTTAAATTGAAACGTAAGTAGCTTATTGCTTATGGCATTCAACAAATTTATTGGTTTATATGATTCTAGTTTGTGAATCTATGTTATGAAAAACGTAAACCAATACAATACTTAATTGGTCCAAAAAAAACAATTTTGAGATGAATACCAATATACTCAAATATTCAATAATATACATCTAAGTATAAATGTTTGACTACCTATACTGAATGAATGAATGTTTGAGTATAAACTTATAACCTAATTGCAAAGAAACTAAATAAATAAATAAAACTTTCCTCTGAAAATCTCTTCTATCTACCGTGCCATTTCCCATATAGCTTATATTTGCAAGTGGCGCCATTTTGCAGATTTTCATACGCAACCCCTAGATGCGAAGGGATGATTATCGTTTAACATACCGCACATAGATGGCGTAAGCTTATTTTGTTTCACGAAAAACAAAACAGATGGCGTTTGAAGAACAGCTGCTAATGTTGTTTATTTAAAAACTGAAATATAAAATCTTTAAGCATATTATATAAATAAAAGGGTGAATGGAATGTATACTTGTTTGTTTTGTGAAGTGAAGAAAGAAAGAAAGATTGAAGTAATTAATAATTTTGAATATAGAACTATTTTTGTTATTTTAGTTGAATGTGTTCATTTAAATGTTTTTTTATATACCTATGACGCAAATTAAATCTATTGAATATTTCAAGTGTTATTTAAATACCCAGTGGTGTGAGGTTCGACCGACCAACGCCGGCTGTCGTCGATTAGACACGCTAGCCGGAACAATTTTTTAATATCCCCAAACAAGGAAGGCAAGTCTATCGGTTGTTCGAAACGTGGGGATAAGACTGACTACCAAAAAAATACATAATTGCAAGGTTCAGCCAACACAAAATGAAATTTTGCATTTCGTAAGCGTTTCGTATTGTACCTATGTTTAACAAATAAATCATCAATCAATCAATCAATCAATTTGTATTTATATATAAAATATTTGACGATGAAGCATGATAAAATAATATAATCGATTTACAGTATCTTTGCATACATTTAACATTCTGTAGTTTCTGCCTACCCCCATGGGAAAAAGGCGTGAGTGTATGTATGTATGTTTTTAACGTTTATTTGACTTGTACTTGAGCATAGCATTTGTATAGTAGACATTACATTTAAAAAGATACGCAATTGTGTTGCATATTTTTATTACAACGTAATTATTTAAATTAATATCACAAGTGTTTTAAAATTATCTTTACATAATAGCGTAAAATAGCTCTAGCTCAACTAGTTTACTAACAAAATATATTTATATAAAATATCAACAATTGAAATCCGTAGGTACCTACTCCAATTTTCAGTAAACTGTCGTATCTACACTAAGACAACGCTAGAGGAACATTAACAGTTTGCGAGCGAGTTTGACAGCCACGATACGTGTCGTGGTCGAAATTAGCATACACACTTGTCGCATGCACTTGTCGACCCCGGTTACCTATTTCTGTTTCAAAAATCTATTTCTATTCACACGAGTGCGAGAGAGATAGAATTATTGTGTACAGAAGCTACATTGTAGCTATGGTCACTACTTCGTGAAGGAATTGTTTGTGAAATGTAAGCACAACATAATACCTACTAGTATTAACATCATGAAGCAGATTGGTTATGTCCTTAAAATTCGTTGTCTTAAATCAATGAACTACTCAGACTAGGTACATACACTCACGCCTTTTTCCCAGGGGGGTAGGCAGCTACAGAATGCCACGCACTACGATCCCTGCATACCACTTTTGCTACGTCAACATTCATATATCTTGTTATGCATGCACACCGGTTACGAAGACGATCGGTCTATGTCCTTCTAGGGACCCCAGCCTAGCCGTATCTACTGACATCCGCCTTATAAATGTCAAGCCAGATGTTTTTCTTGAAATTTTCACCGACCACTTGCTCAGATACTGTAAAATAACTTATCTAGATCGTATTCGTCATCAACTCATTAACGGCTCTTGAAAAGAATAAAGTTATAGTGCACAACTCTATCGTAGTGTAGGTTAGCAGACTTCATACGTCATCGAGAAATTCTCTCTTGCATGCAGTTTCCTCACGATGTTTTTCTTCGCCCTTTTAGGATGTGATAAATACTAACGGATGTAACTTCGATCTGGCTTATCGAAATTACATGCGTATTTATCACATGTTACGTACGTACGTAAGTACGTGCTACGTACGTGCCCTGGGGATTGAACTCAAACCTTCAACAAATAAAAACTTCACTTCGTTATGCTAGACTACAGTCATAATAAGACTCTTATCTGCATCCAAGTTCTTAACATCAATTAGCATAGAAGAGCTCTACACTTATACCAATATATCGATAAAATTAAGTATACAGTGTTAAGAACTATAAAACTTACATGGGTTGTATTATCAATTGTTATACATGTGCAAAAGCCGCTTTTGCCCACTTGACGTCCACTTAGCGTCACTCATCCTTAAGACAAATAATAATAAAATCAAGAGAGGAAGTACCTAACTGCCTTGTTATCAACCCATACCAAGAGATTCTTATACGAGATGACGCTTTTGATATTATTGAATGACGTGTAAAAAATGTAACTTTTACATTTACTTCGGGACTGAAATCCACTGAATGAAACAAATCCTCTTTTACAATTATATAGAGACAAATATCAAAACTGGCCTTACTATTAGTTGCAGAGTTGATTGGGTACCTACCTAAAGCCTTTATCTCATCTTCACCAGTAAAACTATATTAATAGATAATATCATTATTAAACAATAATAGTGAATTATTTTGTAATGGAAGACATAGGCTCTAGCACAATAGCTACATTAGAAATTGATGGTCAACACCATCGATAATACGATCACCAATTTGAAACTTAAACACGGTTTTCTGAACTAAATACACTGGTATTATTCAAATAACCATAGAACGTTTAATTTTTAGCAACAAAGGCTGACGGGGAGTGGCTCCACAAACACGGATTTCCAATTAAGTTAGGGCCTGATTGGCAGGTCGTTAGTCAACGCTGCAGCGTGAATGTGGGCGCACGTCTCGGCCGGGCCCGCGAAACATCGCGATTATTGATGGCCGATACACAACAAGATGTTTAGAAACCTATTTTGTTTAAGAATAAGGTTTGAAGAAATGGTACAAAGTTTAGGCAATAAACCCAGATAGAATGCATTCTTGAATCAATATTTTAAAACCCTGATGACGTATATTGACGTCTGCTCTATTTAATTGAACCGTATGGAATGCGTGCATAAATAAGGTTGTAAGGATAAGCCTTTCCAGGAGGAAGGGCTTTTATTGTATGCATTTCAGTGTTATCCGCCTGAGTCTCATATTTTCTTTAGATAGAAGTTAGAACCATATAATTGTAACACAGGACAATTTTGCTTAAAACTAAATTTTATGAACTTTAAATTGGTTCTTGCAGTGCTCTTTTCTAGATTTTCAATTGAAAGAATAAATTAACAATCCTTTAAGATTGAATAACTTAAAGCAAGACAAGTAACAACATTATTCCTTGGCCCCATTAAAGGTGCTCATGTGGAAATTATTTGCATACATGTAATTGAGCTACTAGAAGTAACTATTACTCGCACACAGAGACGACAGAAAATCTTTCGTTGATACAATTTAAATAATATGGCTTACTACAAATTTAAAGACACTAAATAAGGCTATTGCTATGTCGCAGTTGGATTGTCAATTTCGCCATTACACTTCAGCTAGTTGTTTAAAAAAACGAACCGTTTTGTTATGTGATACGTTCTACAAAATAACGCCTCACATTATATATTCGCATTGTAACGTATGAACATATATTAGCAATATAAAAGTTTACTTAAATACCCATTTTTTAATAGTCGGTCAGGAAAAAAACACCCAAAAAGTTAAAAGTTTGCAATAAATAAAATAATCCAGTTTTGTCAAAAATCTTAAAAGCTTACCACTATTTTACCAATGCAAATATGCAGTCAGTTTGTACGACTCATTCGAAAACTCGCGCGCAAGCGCGAGTTGGCACATCCCTTTTTTCTTGTCGTCAACTCGCTTGCTCATAACATTTTACGTATTTGTGGACAGTCAGTTACAAAAACGTTTCAAAAAATTCAATATGAATAAGACACTTTATACGATTTGAGTTCAAAATTAAACTTGTGTTTGCGAGAAGAGCTGTAGTAGGCTAGTGGTCAGATTTTCTCAATGGTATATACAGTCTACTAATCTGCAGTAGGCTAATATGGTTGATGATAATAGTTTTTGTGATACCTAGTTGTATAAAATAAAACAATACAAAAAAGTATAAAACTGCTTATTGCCCTAAAAAAATCACAATGAGTTAAATAAAAATATAATAGGTAATAAAACCTAAATATTATAAGTAAAAATGTCTAAAGTAAGCAAATAAAACAAAAAATAAAATGAATACATATAATGTGAGTGAAATATTAAATCTGAAAATTGTAATGAACAACAAGTATAGAATTTGGATAATGATTACTTACTATTAAAATTAATCATTATAAGGAACTGTAAAAAGGGTTTGTTGTAAATTATTTTTATAACTAGTTAAATAAATTTGTTAATGGTGAAGGTAACGTGTTCATCTTTACCGGACTTCACCGAATCAGCCACTGTGGGCAAAGCCGCGGGTATAGTAAGTTATTTAAAGATTTTTGGTTTTAATCAATTTTTATTTGACTGTACTTTAACACTGCGCGCGCAAAATTGGAAGGTGCCAACTCGCGCGCGCGCGCGAGTTGACGAATAAGTCGTTTGTATACGCTTAAGCAATCGCGTTGTAGAAAAAATGGATTGGAAAGGAATATGTAGTAATTAGTTTATATATCATTGGTAGTAATGTATTGATTGTGACTAAAAGTATTGCTACCAAAACTAGCAAAAAGGCAGTAATGATCCGTTGCTGACGTTGATTTAGCCAAGACGCTTATCATCGATCCACTATAGTACTTAACGGTTCCATAATTCAACTGTGACAGATATACCTAACGATATAGTAATAGAGTCTATTTTAAAATATCATTATAATATTTCAATACCGTATTATGTCCCATGTGTTCCTGTGTGTGTGTGTAAAATTGACAAATTATTGCTTGACGTGTTTAATATCGTACACAAAGTCATTGATGAGATATTTATCAGTTGCTGCTCAATTTTGATCAGCATCATTGCACCTGTCTTTTATAGCATATTATTAATTTGATGCATAGCTAGCCGAGAAATTGGAATGGAACCTTAAGATTAATTGTCATATTTCGCACATCATATACGCTATAAATAATAATCAAGTTTTTTACTCTTGAGATCAAATTTAGATTTGGTAATTATGCAAATTTAAAAAGTAATTATTTTGCTTGAAAAAAACTGGTGTTTTAATAATGATATATCGTCAAATTATATTAATTGTTGAGATGCGCCTGAGATTTCATTCGTTTTATGATTATTTTCCTCATTTTTATGCGTGTTATGTTCAAAAATATTAAGGTACACAAAGGATTCTCACAATAAAGTTAACTGACAATTGAGTTTCAATATGCTCTTAGTTTGATTCGTCATTAGACCATCATTATCGCCATAATCATATCAGCTAATGATAGATGTCAACTACCGATCTAAGCCCTACCTTATAGACTGGTTATATGCCCCCTGCAACGAAAAACGTTCAACGACCATAACCATATCATCTGTCCATTTCGTTGGAGCCCATTCATCTCGTTCGAGGCCGTCCATCTCGTCGGAGCCCGTCCATTTCGTTGGAGGGCGTCCATCTCGTTTGAGCCCGTTCATATCGTCGGAGGCCATCCATGTCGTTGCAGCCGTTATGTAAGGACAGTTAGGATAGGCTAAGAGGTAAAGATCGAAAGTAGAAATCTTTACCTTTTACGTTTTGACGTAACGCTCATCAGTTCTACTATGTGCCTCGCACGCTACCATTTCAGGTTCTTAATTTGTCAGTTAGGTGGGTAATATTAGCTCTTCTCTTGTCATTTCTGATTCAATCTCGTTCATCTGTAATAAATGATGTTTCATACGTTTCGATTGTTGTTTATTTCATACTTTTGTTATAGATAGCATATCTGTAATAAAAATATGACTTCTCTCATAACTTCTGGCATAGTAACCTTGTAGATCTCAAATGCATTATTAAATTCATCCGTTATTGGTTATAATTAATTCTCGCTAATTCTTCGTAGAACTATCGCGCAACATTCAGTTCCATTTCCTGTAAGGCGACTTTTAGAGAAAGATGTTCATTTTGAACTAAGGGGGCAAACGAGCAGGCGGCTCACCTGATGGTAAGTGATCACCGCCGCCCATGGACATTTTCAATACCAGAAACGGTTTCTAAAAATAGGGAATTACTAAACTGACAGCAAACGGAATGCCTATGCTGTCAGAATAGTCACTCCCCCAACGAGCATATTCGAAATTACCAGCCAAAATACTGAATTGCACACTAAATTTGCTCATCAAATAAATCAATTATACTATACTGTTAGATCTTTAAAGCTTAATAGGACCGATTCGGTTCTGGCATTGTGGTCACAGTTCTAACCTAAACCAATAATTACGAATAGAACCGATTCGGTTCTGGCCCTTCGCCGACCGCTGCCGCGGCACGCTCGCTTCGCTCGCTCGGCTCGTGCGTTGTGGTCACAGTTCTAACCTAACCTAAACCAATAATTTATAAATAGGACCGATTAGGTAATCAAGTAGTTAATTTGTAGTACAGTCATTTATTTGATATGCAGTAGGTTATTTATTAGTGAAGAAATTTTGTTTGCTTAAATTTCTAAATAGAGGTGCAGTTAAAAATTCCCCTATTTATAATATTGCAATAATAGCCCGCACACCTCACGGGCTATAAGGTACTTTTAGAATTTCGGACACCAATAATATGGTATCTCAACATTTTTACTTACCAAATTTGAATTTTCTTTCAGTACCCTGAAAAGGCAACCAAAGTCACGCATCACTACACAGTCGTTAATTATCGTCGACTGTCTCCGTATAAACATGATCGATTGACTGGTATGTACGAAAAGTGAAGATATCGGAGGGAAAGAAACATTAAGTGTATTCCTATGTCGGTAGTGATATCATTTTCATAGGCCGCCGAGGTTCCTGCAGCCCCTTTGAATGGTAACGCACAAAAATGGCGTGGAGACGGATCGTATCTTGTATATATAATATTTTCGGGTAAAAGCTCGCTTTTGTTGTAGAAAAACACCACCAAGCTTTTGCTCAATGTTTCTGGCGTCGTGCCTCCAGTAGACTGATTTAAACAGCTTCTTCGACTCTTGGCATTAAGTAACTTTTAAGAGTATCAAGGTTCTTCTCGATGACCTCCGGCCTCCATGAGCTGTGGCCAGCGGGTGAGCGTGAGTAAAGGAGTCCGCCGCCCGACCTGAAAATAGCCCCATATAGGCGGCGCGCGTGTTTGTTCACGTGCACCTGCGTGGAGGATGCGAGGCGAGCGATGCCTCGCTCCTAGCCGGGGTCCAGCGATAAGAGCTGGACCGAAGGCCGCCGGGGTTGTGGTGCATGCTTTTGCGAATCCCATGGCCCCGGCAATAGGGTTGGTGACGTTGACGGGTGCGGTTTTTTAGTCGGTAAACGCTTAAGCGGAGTCCGACACGCCCTGTCGCCTCCCCACAGGAAAGTCCGTAAAGAATTTTACCGCACTTAAAAAAAAGGCTCTTTTCTATTAATTTATGAAATTTTTGAGAAATTAAATGAGAGGAATAATAGATCATTAAGTAGTATACATTCATCAGTTTTATTATTATCTGCTTAAATTAAAATAAGTCGACGTAGATATAGCGCACGCCTAATTTTTTTACCGTTCTTTCTAGGTACCTACTACAGTTATATATATTTTTTTCTATGTACTTTGTTCACTGTAGGAACTTTCTGATAGCTTCAGTTTATTTCTGATCAATAAAATTATCCCTATACCGCCCATAAAATCGTTAAAAAGCAATTTATATTATTTTTATTATGAAATGAATCAATAATTAAGTGTGGCTTGCAGTGAATATAAAACATTCATATTATAGATATGTATATATTTAAAATATGTGAAAATCACTTGTTTTTTTACAAAATTGGTACAATACAAAACATAAAATTGAATTTTCAGAATATTTAGGTACCTATACGAAATTAACTTATCGTTAAAGGAGAAAAGTATTGGATAACACTGTTCAAAAGAAAAATATAAAAATTTAAGGACTAGCGACTCCAGTCAACTTTATTCTCAGCAATACGAAAAAGCAACTGAATAGTAAGGCGTGGTGAAAAAACCAGAATGATTCAATCGGCCACTCTCGAATCTCGATCAGTCTTCGTCACTGTTTCGTGTGTTTAGTCGGATATCGATTTATTGTCGACACTTATGAAAAACTGGTGGTTAAGTCGCTTAAATTTTCGAGTCATATTTTTACACGAGGCGGAATGCAAACTGCTGATGAAAACAGTATCTATATAGACGATCCTATAATGAAAAAATATTTTAAATAATAAACATTAGTTTATAAACAAAACTTGATGCATGACTCGAACCTGGGTACGCCAGTCAACCTGGAGATACAAATCTAGAGCAGTCCCGAGATCCAAAGCCGAGCTAATTCTTCTTCAACATTGTCCACCTTAAGATTACGACTTAAGCAATATTTATTCAGATAAATCTTAGCATGAAAAATAGGTAAAAAAAATACAATTAGTACGTTGTTTTCAAATATCAGATTAAAACAATTAGACCCACGTGTTGAATATGCGCCAGAACCAAGACCAGCTGACTCACAGAAAATAAACCAACCTGTAGGTGTCCACTTTCAAATCTGAGCGTAGTCTTCCTAGGAGATTGCTGATTTATTCATCAGCATTCATGGCATCAGAGTTGTACATGATATGATAATGACTAATTTTAATACTATAGGAGACTGGTGTAATGAAATCTTAGAGCCTTCAAACTGTAGGTCATATAAAAAATATAATAAATATTTCGAGTGTCTTGTAAATTATTAACACAAACTATTTCCCAAAGTTCCCCTAATGTATTTTCTTATGCAAATCTATGTTAATCTGGCATTTTCACGTTTAATTTTATTTCTGGCCACATTTCTCGAATGATATTGTCTCGTAAATCAGTCGTCGGGTGTTTTTCTTGGAGCGGCCGAGCCACCATGTTTTGTTTAGAATCACGCACACCCCGTCTGGGTTGCTTCTGCGATTGTGATTTACAACTCCTGGATTGTTTTATCACTAGTTTTACACGTAATTTGAATCTATTTTAAAATAAATTTCATATTATTGTCGTTTCGAAATTCATAAATAACCTGGTTACTAACATAAGTTCGCGCTTCATGGCGAAATAAAAGAATTTTTTTTTTCAAAATAAAATGCGTTTATTATTTTTTCTGTTACTACCAAAAATCATAAGAGCTAATAAATAATCTTAATGTATTTGTACAATATTTTTCGTATAATTCTTACTTCAGCTATAATATTTTGTGGTAACATTAGGACTGTTACATACACGATAATTTTATTATAAGACATTATAAAGTATTTTGAAAATTCGATTTGTTTCACCATCAATTTGAAGAATTGAAAGTACGAAATAGGCTAACGTTTCCAAATGATCGGTCATTTTATAATTTTGATTCGTTTTCGTCCAGCTATGACGTAGTCGTGCCGGTGGAAGAGTAATTATTGTTATTCTAATGGATCGTACGGGCATTCTGAACATTCCCCATTGTAAGGAGTCCAGGATCGAAGCTCTGATTAATGATTGTGCAGCGAGGGACGACTTAGGGGCGACTCGTAGTGCGAAATGTGGAAAAAAATATTTTATTAACCAGTGGTTGTAAAACTACGATATTCCCGAATAGTTTCAAACTTTATCGCTTCATATATATGATGTGGAGATGCGTGTAATTATGAAGAATTTATTTTATAAAGTACCACTGTGTTAAGTGTTACTTTATCATAGGTAGGTTCCATGATAAAGTACCACTTAATGTACATATTAGAGCTGTACTTACTGTTTGTAGGTTGACAAAACAAGTTTACCTTATAAATTATATCAACTTGAATTAAAAAAAAAAGAGAAAAAAATGAATTTTCTGCTTTTGTCATTGAAATAATTGTAATATGTAAAAAATCTGTTATTTAAAGATAAGTTATACTAATAACTATGTACCTAACATTGGTTTGTACTAAAATTGTTTTGTATTTAAGTAATACGTACAAATAAAACAATTTAAAAACTTCGTATTTCAATTAAATTCAAGTAGTTCGAATAATGTCTGTCAGATTTCAATTTATAAGTATTTATTAAATATTTTGAATAAATCTTTCCACAATTAATTGTTATAGGATAGTGATATAACAAAAAATATATATATCCAAAAAACACGACCAGAGCCATACGAAAGTGTGACGCAACTTTAAGTCCAAGTGTGCGCGAGCCCTTAACGATGGTATCAGGGCACGATACCGCTGCGAGAGATTATGCCATACAGTTGACCGACCAGTGTTTGTTTGCTGAATTCGACAAGCATGGGGCACCGACACCCATGGTATTGGCCGATGGGAATTCCATGGAGATAACCACCACTTTGTATTTGCACATATATTTGGGAATAAAACTGTACAGAGTCAAGTATGTTAAGTAATAGGTAGGTACTATAGATCACATATTAAGAACTTCAGTTCATCATAAAAAAAACATATTCTACGACATTTTGAAATAGATTATACCTATAATCCATTTCAATAAAAAATGTAATAGTACTTTACCTAAAGTACTTTGATTTTTTTTATATAATACCTGTTTTATACCGAATATGATTTTCTAGTGATGCAAAAAGGAACGATTTAAAATCGGCAATTGCGTGCCTAACAATCAATTAACAAAAGTTGATTCGGTGTGATCAAACAATATCGTTTTGTATAAAGAAAACCTCTATCTTTCTGGAAAGTCCATTTTTTAGTTAAGTTCTTTCTAAATGATTACATTAAAACACATGCGTATGTAAAACAACAAAGCGATTATCGCATACCTGGTTCAAACATTTCGTTTCGCTTCAAGCACAGAACTATTTTAATACCAAACACTACGCACATTATTTGACGGACTTAGCAATCGTGCGTGTAACTCCGTGACAAATGCCCCTTAAAACAACACAATAAAACAAAACGATAAAGAAACATCTCATTTTCTCTTTTTGTATCGTAAAAAATCCTTTTCATGTAACTACTTTGAGAGATGCCGAAGCTTTTTCAATATTTGTTCCCTTGCTTAGGAAGTCATAATTGTGTTTATAGACATAGCTTTGTCGCCTTTTTAAAAACTTTTATTGTTCAATTGGTCAAGGATACACAAAACAATGATGTTTGCAAAGTTTCGCGAAAAATAAGTGTGTCGTAAAAATTGGTTCCGACTTTCGGCAAATTTCAGACGCCATTACATTATACTGATATACCTATGACTCAACTCCCTATTTTATCAGATAAAAATAATTTGGCTTTACATTCATCAGAAGACAAAAGAGCAAAACTTGCAAGTTTCCATTCCAAAGTTGGGTAGCATCTGGAATAATTGCTACCCAACTTCGGAGTCAAAACAGACAATCAAAATGAATCCAATATGCATTGATTGACTGGGAATATGGAAACAGTATCTTTGATTGTATTGAAACCGAAACTGTTGACGTAAAACGGGTAACTTTTCTGCATTTTATCTGTAAAGTCTTTAAACAATAGGAGATCTGAACGGTACGTCAATGAGTCCCGTTCCCCGTACGTAGGCCATAAATCTTCAAATTTACCACTTTAACCGTTCAGTCAGTCAGTTGACAAAATAATGGTGTTAGACAATGTCCTGATAATTGTCCAATTGTCAACTTGAAGCGAGACGAAACGTATTGTTTACTTAGTACTGTGTAATGTAACTTATATAAGTATTAGTGTGCGATTTGAAACTACAGAACTTGTAGTTTCACAAAACGAAGAAATAGCGTATGTCAACAGCAAAATTTTAACTTAATAGGTACACACAATCCTAAAAAAATAAAAATAAATCAGAAACAAAAAAATCTTGCCTCAATTTCAAACAAGTTAAGAACACAATCTTCAACAAAATGAACTCTATATAGTACTTATATTAAATAAATAAACGTACTGACTATAAGAAACGTATATCTACACAAGAACATACCCTTCACATCTGTTTTAATACAGTGAAAAAAAATCGCAATACATGAAAGCAGGTAAAGTCCCAGTTTTATGACTGCCGCGTTTTACCAAAGGACCAAGAGATACAACTAGAAAGTATTTTATTGTTTTAAGACCTCCAATAAACCAGTTTGTTTGTATATTCAAGAAGCCGCCTCCTGTTTTGACGTGCCGACGAGTAACAATGGCTACTTAGGTAGGAACGTCTAGTTTAAGGGCAAATCCAGGTGTTAACCTTTTGTTTTAATTTTGTTAGTATTCGTGAGAAAAACCGAAAACTTTAAAAACTGATAAGATTAAAAGATAAGCTGAACTTAATACTGTAACAAAACAATATGTTTGAAGAACATACTTATATTTTTTTTCTCGTTAGTTTTATCGTTTTCTGGTGCTTGACGATATAATTTTATCATCATTCCCGGCATGACATCATTGACGCAGTGGCTGGGCGATCGACTTCTGTGCCACAGGTTAATGGTGCGATCCCCGCACGGGCTTTATATTCTAAGAGCCTATAGGTTATATTACCGAGTTACGGCCGGTAGAAACTAGAAAGGTAGTTTAGTATTAGTAAATGTTACCCTAAATCTCTCGACAGTACCTATTATCTCTTATAAATATTTCAATCTTCTATTCAAAATAGGGCATTAAACCTCCAATGAACAATTTGAATGTCCCTTAAGTCAATACCATCATCTGGACCTCGAATATGCCTTTGTATTTTTATCGATATGTTACAAATATTGGCAAGGTGACAGATGTCAAAATTTTTTCGCGCAAACCATAAATTAGAGAAAAAGATCCAAAGTAAATATCAACCGAAAAGCCCCGCGGCAAAACCAAATACAATATTCTGAATAAGCCATCGATTGATTTCGTAAGATTAATGGTTGCACATTGTCAGCGCCACGGTATGACGAGAGAGCTAGCCGAATTTGCGCAACCAAAATGTGTTTTATAACCTCACTATAAGAGCTAACAAATTTCATTTTTGAAATCTTTTTAGCTGACAGAGCAATGAATGGTTTTCACTGTTTTTAATCTACACGTTACTAAAAAGCTGCTTTATTCTTTGGAAGATAGAATTCAATCTTGTATTCTTTATGATTTATGATTCAAGTCCTTTTGATATTAGGAGTGTGAAACTTGGGGTACGATAGAAATTGATTTTGGAATTCAGTGTGAAATTGAAATAAAAGTTTTTTTTTATTTGAAAGCACAGTCGACACAAAGTAAGATTGCCTATACGGTTAATGCGACGATTAAATATTTATTTGTTTGGTTTTATAAACCAATAGTTATATTTGCCCCGATTTAAATGTTCGACCACATTAGAGCGTAGGTAATGGGTTGAAAACATTTTTTGATTTATGATAGCTTAGTCCGTCTGGCGCCTCAGTTACTGTTATAGTAGTAACTAACAATGTTATAACGATAAAAGATAACAAAACCTTTTGCTTTCATTTCTTGCTCGTTGGTCTAGCAAGAGTTTTTGATTTCTATTCCCAGAACAAGTAGGTCAGTTAGCAGCTCGGAATTTGGATTTGTGCCCGGTTGACGGTAATAGGCTCGACCCTCCTTCTACGTGGGCCCTAAAAAATATACTAGCAAAATGTAGGTGTACCTAAAATTTGTGTATGTTTGCCTAACCCTCAAATATTATTAATACACATCACACTCAGATGGACTATTTACACCTAAGAATAGATCATACAGGTTTCTTTAGGTCAGCTAGTTACTTATAGAATTCATTGTCTACCCAAAATAATTTCCAAGAACTGCCTTAAATGCATCGATAGAACGTTTGAATCAAACGTAAGGCCGCCATACACAATAGGCTTAGTTGGTGGGTGTACGCATGTAATGTAACAGATGTGAATCGGCCGGGCCAGGAGGTGTGTACTGTGACAAAGAATGCATATGTCGCTCACACAGTCACTGCCGATAGTGTTCCGATGCTTACTATTGGACGTTCAATAGCGCTAACGTTGCATGACTTTGCAGTTCAATGCTGTGTAGGTATCAAAATGTATGTATTTGCTTAGATTTGAATCTGGAAGACTTCACACATTCAATTGTTTATTCTTTATTTACCAATGATCATGTAGGTATTTAAAAATATTAATTGAATCGTTAAATTGCTCTTAGTAACGTAGTCTTATGCTAAAAGGTTTAACAATTAAAAGGTAATAATTATTTTAACTGAGTACCTACCTACCAACTTATTTACATAGTAACTTATTGTACCTATTATAATTCAAATGATGTTTACTATTATATTTTGGAGTGCAAATAATTATGCACCTACCTAGTTATTATTTATGTTTTTTTTTATGAAATGTCAATATATACTAATATTTAAACTGTAATTAATAATTTATAATGTAATAAACTACCTATCTAGTTACATATATTATGATTTTTACTTTACGGCTACTTATACTTATACTATAGGCATAGGGTCTCTTTTATCAGTAATCCTAGTAAAGTTCGGACATTTCTATAATTAAATTAGATGAATGTATTTAACAATCCAATAAATTAATTTGAAGAAACATCAGCGCATATTAAAATCGCAAAGCTGTGCCGAGTCGCGTCGCACGCGCACCCAGTCGCATGCTGCGCCATTGTTGCGACCCCCGATTGAACTGTTACACGTCGAGATAAGTTATGTTCTAAACCCGACCCTGTGTAACACAGGATGTAGACTTTTTAAAAAAAAATTTGGGCAACATTATTTGGACTTGAAATTAGTTTTTTTTTTTTTAATAAAGACTTTTTAAACGGAAGCTTTTATAAATTATTAGAATTTTTTGCTTCCTCTTTTTCAAAGCGACTACGATAGCAATAATACCTTTATTTTACTAATCACATTATTTGATGATAGGTAGAGTGTGAAAAATTTACTTAGACAATAGAATACTCTTGCCTTGACAGAATTTCGATGACATGTTAACCGTGCAAATTTCTATTTACTACTATTACGACTATTCCTTATATACGTAGTGTTTATTTTTCTTTTTTCGCTTTCTTCATTCAAAATAAAAAAGCAAAAGTGAACCCTATGACATAACCATAAGCGGTTGTTTTACATGTCTCTAAAATACAGACACTTCTCTGACCAGAAGCTCAACAAGATGTAAAAAATCTTAAATTCTTTAGGTCACATCGAGATTTTTAAATGTTACAAAAGAAGGAAAAACATAAATATAATAAAATAAATGTGTAAGACCATAAATAAATGCAACTTGTACCTAATATTTAATACTGGGTAGTAGAAGTTACCTTTTTATTATATTACAGTTTTGATTTTATTAGTGATAATTTAGTTATAAACATCCTGTATAAAATGCAATCGCCAATGCAGCACAGTGACACACATACGCGGCTTTACACTAAACCAATAATAGAAATCAATCCATACTCCCTCTCACACTCACACAAGTATAGCGCAATCAATGATCTACCCATGCCTACGCGCACACAAGCGTAATAACTATTGGAAATATTGGCTTTGTTAACATTTACGGAATATTTGCAAAATGTTCCGCCAATCGGACCTAATACACCCTTCTCTTTCTTTTTCAATAGATACACTGACAAAAGAACGAGACAACACACCCAGTTTTACAACTTCGCAGAGGGACAATAGTGACTCTATTGTTGAAAGTACCCCAAACTTTTTTTAGGTCATATAAAAGTATTACATTTGTTAGGGTCGGACTGTCGTACACACTTACACCATTCGTTTCGCAGACAACTACGGAGACGGGTCGCCGTCTCCTACGCAGTCCAGTTTCAGTCTAATTACATGAAATCAGTGTCAGTAATAGTTTTAATAACATTATGTCTTCAGCGGCTACAAGCAATCGTGCTAGTGAAATGTGGAATAATCATGTAGATGTTAACGCTCAAAGTGCGCGACAACCTAAACATAACGGATATAAACAATACCCAACAATGCCACCCGAGTATTATAACTATCAGAACAATTATTATACTCAAAACAGTGATTATACTAATGTTTTAAGTGCCGGTTACGGAAAAATGTATGAACAGAATCATAGTGATGGAATAGTGAAATCAGAACCTACTTCTTGGCAAGGTTACCATTCAAATTACGTTTCTAGTAACCATCCTAATATGGAAATGATCAACCGATGGAGAGAAATGAGCTACTATGCACAGCAACAACAGGAAAACTATGGATATGAACATAGAATGAATGTCATGAACCATAATAGCATAGAGAAAACCGAAGATACCAGATTAGTTAATTCGCCTGGCCAATGTAGTATTCCTGATACCAACTACGGATCACCACAAAGTGCAACAAGCAATTTCAAATCACCCACGCCTGAAGCAGATGATTCACCAAACTTAAGAGCTTTACTCACTAAACCCAAGAGCCGAAATCCATCGCCATACTTTGTTAAATGTGACAAAGCGTATCCGCAGGATATGTTACAGCGCATGATGTTCAATACTGAAGAGGTTAGTGATTGGGAAAAAAACAATGAGAGTGCAGAGAAGGAATGCAATTTGTCGCAATTTCATGGTGGATTTGAAAGTGGTCAGGGTCAAACGTCAATCAAGAAAGATGCAGTAGGTGGGGCGGCGGAAGGCGCACAGTCATCACAGGAGTCTACGGAACCCTGTCAGGACGTGACGAGGGTCGAAGCAGGCGGGGACAGTGCGGATTACGCAGATAACAAAATGGCCGCTGCACAAGATGTGCAAGCGTTTTACCCATGGATGAAGAGTGTTGGTGGTAAGTTAAATTGAAATGTACCTATATGAAATTATTTGACTATATATTTTTACTTTTATGATTTGTGTATTTTTGTAACTTTATACATGATTATTCTTATTTCTAATTATTTTCCTTTCTCTACAGGTGACGATAAGAAGGAAGGCTCAAAAAGGACGAGACAGACCTACACAAGATTCCAAACTCTTGAACTTGAGAAAGAGTTCCATTTCAACAAATACCTCTCTAGAAGACGAAGAATAGAAGTATCCCATGCGCTAGGACTGACAGAACGGCAGATCAAAATCTGGTTTCAGAATAGGAGAATGAAGGCTAAGAAAGACGGAAAGTTGACTACCTCACCGGATCCTTATGGTGCTGATGATTTAAGTGCGACTAAATTAGGTAATATGCCAGAATATATGGATACCAGGCAGCAGATGTCTGGTCTTGAGGAATATCCAAATTTCCATATGAATCCAGCTCAGACAAATATGCCACCTCATGTTGCCGGGGCTATTCCACATAATTATATGATGCCTTCATATGAAGGTATAAAAATGTGACGATCAAAAGTTATTTAGTTACTTTATTCATTACAATCATTGTATTTATGTTGATTGACAAACAGCATCTGTAGTTTATTTTATTCATTATTATTTTACTACATTAAATGCATTATTTTCTTTGGTAGCATCTGAAATGAATTTTCACATTGTCCCGTTAATCACAATTTTTTTTTTATCAACATTGCCATTTCTTTTTGCTGATTCAATTTACATCTGGTCCAATTGTATCGATCATACCTGTTGTGTTCCTTAAATTGTCTAGCTATTAAGATAATTTATCTATTAAATAAGACGGTAAATTAGACGGAAAATTATTTCGGTAGCAAATTGTGTTTTGATTGGTTTCAAGCAATTTGTATGCCGCCATCATATTAAAGATTATTTCAATAAGTACAATATCATGATTTACAAACGAAGGTGTTATAGTTATAATTAAAAGATAAGTATCATGTAAATAAAATTTTAGTGTAAGCAGAATGTTCCTATTTAGATAAGTCATTAATTATAATGTAGCTATTTTTATAAGATTGATTATTTATGAAAAATAGTTTTGTACTTCTCTAGTCAATTGCAAAGGCGCTATAAATAAAGAGGAGTTGTGATTCCTGATTATCTTGAACGTTTTATTTAACCTAGAACTAAACGAAAATGTCTTCAAATGACCTGCATATTTATTTACTCTAGTTTGTTGTTTATTAACCCTTTGACCGGCGGCCTCCGAATACCTAAAACGCCGAAAATGTTCACGAAATCTACGACCAATGCCGACCGGGCACTTATGAACCGATGAGGTTTATATGACATTTCGAGCATTTTTTCTTATGAACCTATGCGGTATCATATGACATTTTAGACTTTAAATAATATACCTAATTAGTATGGATCAAAACCTACGATAACACTAAAAGATATTACTTATTTCAATGTTGTCATTTACCTGAACATCAAAAATACATTTTTTTTAACCAAATAACTATAGAATTACTTTAGATTATCTGATTTTTAATTATTTTTTTTGTATTATATTTGGATAAAGTATTTTAGTTTTTGATGGTAATAGGTAATTAGGTACCTATAATCCTGAAGATGTAAATAGTAGATACCTTAAACTTGTTTTAAAATGAAAGATAATTAAACATAATCGTTAAACCGATTACGCAAAACATCACACAATAACAGTAGGATAATCGTTGACAATGTATTGAACCCTTTCGCGTTTTAAAGGGTCCAAAGCGTCAACACAGGTCTCTAGGGATCAGTATTGTAAATGTGCAAATGTTTTCAATAATTTTGACATGTTTTGACTGACTATTGGATTTTGAGGAGGCTTTAGAAAAAAATAATGCTGAGTAATCCTGTTAGCTACCTGTGTTGATTGGTTTAAGGATCGTCGCTTCTGCAGTCAGATCTGTGTAGCGTTTAGTAATTGATATTGTCACTTTCTGGGTCTTTTGGGAATAGTTTTTTGATCGATTGTGAGTTGAAGTCTGTGCTTAATGTATGTGCTCTCGAAACACATTCACATACCAAGGGATATCGTGTCTACCTACTACAAATACTACCTAGACACAGAGACTTATTTTTATCTTCTATAGACTTCTAGTAATAATAATAATGAACTAGATACTTTCAGCTACACGCACCTAATTGAACCACTTTATGCGACAGAACTGTCCGTCCCTAGCGCAGAGATTACGATTCATTCTCCGTTCAGCGCCGAGGCAGTATACCTACTTACCTTTCAACACAGTTCGAGACTGTGTTGAAAAAATACGAATTCTCGGTTAGGATACTATGTCTAGTGAATGTTGAAAGTCGGAAACTACCTGGCTAATAGTTAACGTGAACAGCCTCAGTGCATGTAAAAATATGAATGAAAAACTCTTTATTTAAAAATTATAATGTTTTGAGTAATATCAAAATCGTAAGTATGAAAGTCATATATTTTGTCTAGAAAAAAACATTTTCTGTACATATTAATATTGCTGACAAAACTATCAACCAACTCATTACAATACCGCTACAACAACGCTTTGCTGACTTACACCAGTTGCACTTTGCAAGCTTAGAAATTCTAGCTTCACCATATAAAAACTTCGGAGGTAACTGGTAGGTATAAACAAAATCATTATCCTGAATAGAATTGAGCTTAAGAAAATTAAAAACAAATACGGTCAAAGAAGTTTGTAAAAAAATAAAAATATTACAACAACTTCCATTCGTAGTTAACTTCAGTTCAATGCGGACCCCAAAATATGTTAGAAAGTCGACCCTCTTCCCATTTGAATAGAGAATAACAAAGGAGCCCAACTGAGCGAGACAGAAATATAAATCCAATCTAAACGGAAGAAAGAGAGGCCAATACAAACATCCCTTTGTACAGGGGTAAGTTGCGCACTGCGCATGTGCGATGGATATTCAACCAAGATGGCTGCCAGTGTTTAGTTCATATTTCGTTTGTTTTCCTCTAAAGTTATTGTTTTGTTAGGAAATATTGTATGGAATATATATAAAAATTAAGAATTGAAGTTTGTTTCTACAATTGTCTAGGAAAATTGGAAAATTTGTAGCAGTGATACTAAGATAACTTAAAAAAGCGGTAAGTCTCCGTGATGGTTACACTGTAAACCAGGCTCCAAAACCTTGTTTTGTTTTAAAAATATGTGTCAGTTATCAGAATGTTGATGTTTAAAAGTATAAATTACTACTACATTTAATTTTTATACTACATTTTATATTTACAAAAAAGTGATAGACAAAAATGATCTGTCTCAAACCTTCAAAAGACACTTGGCCTCTGGGGCAGAGACCGGGTTGTGTGTCTCAAATAAGCTGTATCTATTGATTTCTTACACTCACATAGGTGCGCGAATATAGACATTGAAATATAACAATTTTTTTAATAGCCTCACGAATCATTCTGGGTGGTAGTACGTACATTATTAAAACTAATTTCAGTATCTTTAAAATAATATCAATATAGGTACCGCGATGAAATCCATAAAATATAGTAGTTTTATTTGAATATGATGTACCAATGCAGGTACCTAAGTAAAACTTACACATTGCCAAAAAAACTGTCAAAAATGTTTCCACATATTATTACCTATCAGCTTATGTACTAAATAAAGTGCATATAATAGTATACATCATATATGTTTCAAGGTATTTTTTACTTGTTTGCACAGTGCTCTATATATAGAAACTTCATGGTTCGTATTCCTTTAGTCATTGAGGCTAAACCACAAATTTACTAGCCAAATATCGCAAAACCCCAGCTTTTTGTGTTAATTAACGAATCTCACGGTCATCAGGGCTTTGCCCCGGTTATATTCCAGTTTCTTTCGATAAAAAACCATTTTGTTAACAATCAAATGAAAACAAGAACATTTTGGTTCAGTAACAAACACACCTTGGTGTTACAAAACCAAATTCAAATGCAGTTCAGAAACTGATCGTTATTCAAAATGACCATTAATGTCAGTTAGCTCATGATGTTCAAATTTCAAATTTCGATCCGCCAACGGTAAACTTAAGTTGGTCCATCCATGCATTGAATACGTTACTTGAATGACGGCTCTAATTAATCCTAACGTTGAACGAGCCAGCTCTCATTGAAGTCGGATCAAAAGAAACCCCCTAATGGATATTTGAATGCCACTATAGTATTTACCTTTAGAACGAATCTACTTACTAAGGTTTAGAATATAATGAGTCATAAAATATATAAAAAAATATGTGGCTGATGCTGGGTGCGGACCACATTAGGAGACTATCAATCAATCAATCATAACATCTGTCTCACACAAAGTAGCTAATGGTACCTCTAACATATTCAGAGTCTTAAAAAGAAATGTATGTTAGGTATTCATGTTTTATGTGAACATACAGGATGATTCCTAAGCACGATATTAATTATGATACCATTCAAACTAAATTAAACGTTACAAAAAGTTCTTAAATCATAATAAGGCGCAAAAATGGCGTCTTCGGTCATATTTTAGCTACAGAAATTCAATTTCTGAATTATTTATTGTATTTAATAGTCCGATTGTAGTGTTCTGAACCAAACCAACATAACAACAAATAGACAAAGTTGCGCAAACTACACTAAATACATAGGTATACCATAAATTCCTAGATAGGTATCTATAACAGCCTTTTAATGACAAAAACTGTTCTTCTATTACTTTAAATCCACAATTTCAAATAACGCATATTTTTGTTGCACCGATACTCTATATACTCTATATAATTGGCAATTTATTTTAAAACTTAGTCTTATCGACACACATATGTTCTCTCAATCTTTGATCACTTTAAGCGATCAAAGTGAGTGGTTATCAACACACATAAATTACAATTTATAATTAAACATTACGACCAATTAGTAATAAAGTGGGAGCTAAATTATTGCTCAGGACAAATCACTATGATAATATATTTGTTTGATGTTTCTGTGTGTGTTGTCCTAAAAGTAATCTAAAAATAATACATATGTATTATGCTTTAGATCATTATAATTAGTCGACCCAATTAGTCCAACGGTAGTTAACACTGCCTGCTGTGCTATGGGTCCTGGGTTCGAATCCCGGTAGGGACAAATGTTTGTGTGATGAGCATAAACATTTGTATCCGAGTCATGGATGTATCTATGTATAAAATGTATGTATTTACAAAAAAAAAAAAGTATATATGTAGTATATCAACCGTCTAGTATCCGTAACACAAGCCTCGTTGCTAAGCTCGGAACTAGATGGCGCTGTGTCATAATGTCCAGGAATATTTTATTTTTTATTTTTTTATTAATTGTTCTAAAAATAAACAATTTTAGGGCCATGGAAGTATTTTTGAGAATACAAACCTTATACGCTTATAGAAAAACCGTTTGTTATCAACGAAACTCAGTGGGCTGTATAGGCATAAGGTAAATTTGTTCAATCTATGTTCTAGCCCTATGTTTGCCACCAGCCAAAACTGGGATCAAAATTTATTTTAAATGATATGTTAAAGTTAAAGTAAATGACAGAATTCCGTTTATGGGAGGGTCGAACAATTCGCAAACAATCATCGGTAATAACCGCCTAAAGCCCCAGATCGCGATCTATGTCACGTATCAAAACAGTTCTCAATTATTGGCACTGGCACATATGAAAACAAAAACTAATACAAAATATTAAACCATTATTATCAATACAGATTGCTGACTTGACGATCCGATTAGAGCAACGGCGTTTAAGTACAGCGTATCCCGGGTTCAAATCCCGGTAGCGGCATAATGTTTGTTTGATGAGCATGGGCAAATGTACATATGTGAGTCATGAAAGTAATATTATATGTGTGTATGTATTTACAAAAAGCCTTACTCTTAGCTCCGAACTAGATAGCGCTGAGTCATATTGGCCAGATATTTATTTATTATTTACTATTATTGAGCATCAGATTTTAATAACGTTTTTTTTTCAATAATCTTCGTTACCCAATCATCATTAGTTCATCACGCACATTTTATTAACGAGAAATAATCTAATAAATAAGTATGTACTATATGACAATCACAGTTCTGATTTAAGCATAATAGAACACAAATCGATACGGCATAACACGTTAACATCACGTTTGGTCACATCACAGAAACATCAGTGGACACAAAAAGTGTGGGATCAACAAAAGAATCTGCACGGCGCATTGTCCCAGCCGTTCGGATCATTTATCAACAACGCTCCACTGACGTCGTTCGAGAGCAGATCGCTAGATCAATGAAAACCAACAGCGAATGCGATTAAAATAATTTATTTTTGCATCTTAATATGAGCTTAGTGTAGGTTCTGGAAGCACCTAGAACTGTCTAGCTTTTGGTAATCGCAAAATTGAAAATAAAGAAAATAAAACAAGTTTTGATATAATATAAAACTTCCGGATTGACACAAAAACAATTACCATAGGTGGTTTATTCAAATTGATTCCTGAATTTATATCGAGCTAAGAAAATTGTTTTTTAGTATGACGGAATATGTTCATGCCTATAGGGTATATAGGTACCCTATAGGCATGAACATATTCCGTAAAAGAAAATAAAACAAGTTTTGATATAATATAAAACTTCCGGATTGACACAAAAACAATTACCATAGGTGGTTTATTCAAATTGATTCCTGAATTTATATCGAGCTAAGAAAATTGTTTTTTAGTATGACGGAATATGTTCATGCCTATAGGGTATATAGGTACCCTATAGGCATGAACATATTCCGCTAACATGTGCCGAAATTGTATATAAATAATAGTATAGTGGTATTTGTGCTACATGTATCTAACGGATACAAATCAGATTTCAATAACAAGAATTTACCATTCATTTTTATATATGCGATATTTATGTACATGTTACCTAATTACCTATATTATTTTATAGAGTTATTCATTTGTAATTATGGCTTTATGTGAAGAAGTACGAAACGGTGATCGTTTTGCTGCGCCACCGTATAATAGCCATTATTATTATAATTCTGCAATTTAACGCCTTTACGAATTTCATAATGACTCAATTTATAAACGCATTTTTTCTTTGAGCAAAACAACGATAGATTCTTGTTGAGGGGTCCATTAAAATAATTTGATTTTGAATATCGTATCAACATATTTATTCATTTATTTTTTCTTAAAGTTTTAAATTAAAATATAGTAGCTTAAACAAAAACGTTTGAGTTATAACAAGTATTTAATGGGAGACATCTGCTTGTTGATTCAGTAATGTCCGAGGAAATTCTGTTACGACCTATTTGACATTTTGTTACGCTTTTGTATAGAATAATGACGGTAATACTTATGTGTTGCGAAATAATGAGTATAATTATATGAATGGATGTAAAGAAGGTCTTGTTATTTGTCACTTAGTGCCCACTGTAAGTGGGTATATAATTCTAAACGGCGCTTATTACTTAATTATAATGCATTTTTATTTTGTACATCTCTTA
The DNA here is from genome assembly GCA_905163465.1 of Craniophora ligustri. NCBI lineage: Eukaryota > Metazoa > Arthropoda > Insecta > Lepidoptera > Noctuidae > Craniophora > Craniophora ligustri. The sequence goes on along the minus strand of LR990965.1, from coordinate 5,326,298 downwards.
GAAGACTTTTAAAAAGACATTCCACGTTTACACGTAACTACTTCCATTAATTATATTGTCAGCACTAATGCATATTAAGTACATCGAATACTCGAAAAACACACTAGATATCTGAATCAATTTACCAATTTGATTTTATAAACTCCAAAAACAAAACAGAATCACCCTTCTATATTTAGGTCGTCAACAATTCCATTTCTGTACTGGACTTTCGTTTCACCTAATTTTACACACATAGAAACTCCGGTTGTCAGTCATTGTTCAAATCAAAATCTTAACGTCATTTACCTGACCGTAACATGGCATGACGTGCCCGCAAAAATGTCCATTGACTGACCATTTTTATTTGATCTCTGCAACCGTAAAAGCGTTACTGTAACACGGTTTGGGACGAAAGCTCAAGTGCTACTGGTTATTTCGGCGTCAATGTCACTTATGTGCTTAACCCGGCGAGTGGATGGAGGAAATGATGGATTGTAGTAACCCAGCCGTTGCTGTAACGTCAACTATTTGGATTTATATAGAGTTGTTTGCTCCACATTTAGATAATAAGATTGAACTTATTCTACGGACTACTTACCCCCGAAACTTGACATATAAGTGATGGTTTTATAAAGTACCTATGAGGTGGATACGACAAATTAGATATAAATTTACTGGCTAGAAATTCTTAAATGTATGTTAGTCGAAATACCTTAATCGAAAGACACTTAATCTTCTTATTAATAATAATCAAGATTAATATAAAAGATACGAGTATTAATTATCACTCAAATAACGTTGGAATTTTTTGCTATCCCGCCTCTATTTTATTTTTTGTAACATTGATTTGCATTTTTATTATGCTATTTTTTATTATGATTAGTAACTAATGTAATCCTAAAGTTATATGTTTATCGTATAAGAATTACACATTCTTATAATTTGCCATGAGTCATCTCACGAATTTGTTTCAGGTCTTGGCGTATTATCATCTTCGTAAGTATACAATTTTCCCATCGCGAGTCGGGACCCTCCGCGCGCACAAATTCCAAATTGTTTTTGACTGACAGCTAAATGTAAGTTAGCATTGTTTGAGCGACGCACCGTACTTCGAACCCGGCTCTTTCTCTAATTATTTCTCCACTGCCGCTTGTACGTTGGGGTATACTGAAAGTTACTGGAACTACTAAAAAAGCGGAATTCGAAAATGGAAGTATCTGGGAAAATGTTACTTTTTAAACTACCAGACTAACTTTTAGGTTTTTTTTATGGTGATAAGGGGGCAAACGAGCAGGCGGCTCACCTGATGGTAAGTGATGACCGTCGCCCATGGACATTTGCAACACCAGCGGCTCGTAAATGCGTTGCCTAAACCCATTGAAACCGTTCAGGTTTCTTAAAATAGGGAGTTACTGAACTGACAGCAAACGGAATTCCAATGCTGTCAGAATAGTCACTCCCCCAATGAGCTCTGGTAACCTTACTCACTGGCAGAAAGACAACTTCTGTAAGGCGGAAGTACTTCCCCAGTCGGGCAGCTCAATTTGAGCGAGAAATCTCGCTATGCCCTACCTCCTAGAAAATGGTCAATGACACTGTTGCTAGACAGTTTAAATTGGCATTTGGTGATGATGCTCTCATGTCTATGTGCTCAGTTCATAGACTTGGATGTGGACGTGGTAATGTCCATGACAATGTACGTAAAGTTCAACCAGTGACTGTAGTTCATAAACATTAAATGTGACCTAAATACACTGTATGTTTCTACTAGTATGTCAATATTTATTGTAGCCTATGAAACGAAAGCACTTTAGATTTTTTATGGAAAGTAATTCAACCACACATATGGAATATGACCCCGTGACATCTGGTAACATGTACGAAGAAGTTACAATTCAGTCTATACTTAGTTGAATTTTGTTAGCAAAAAATGAACTTAAAAATCGAATTGTATAAGATACGTTTTACAATAAATCAGCCCATGCATATATCTTATTATAAGCTCTTTGTATAAGTTTGATAAATTGCTGTTTATTTGCCAAAGATTAGTTTTCGGATATTGAGGTAGTCAAAGCTAATGTTTATCCTACTTTCCAAAAAAACTGTATAACTTAATTCATTATCTACAATTAATTTATTTAGATGTATTAACCCACGTTTTGGTATTTCTTAATTTTAGCTAGGCTTAACGAGCTTAATACGTGATTAAATTATATATTAAAGTGTCCCAAATAACTTGAGCGGATTCGCAAGTCGATTTCTAAATACAAAAAGTATTATTAAGTTGACAAATTAATGACAAAACTCAAAGCTGAAATTAATTAAGTAAAGTCCACTGGTTGAATTCTTGAACTAACCTCGCCGTGCCACGAACGATTGACGGGCAAACAAACAAAACTCTTAAAGGAAATTCTCAAACTTTTCAGCCATTTTTATTTAACCAAGAAATCTCATTAAAGTGAACACTTAGTCTGGTATTTTTATTCTAGGACGGCGTAGTTTTATCCGATGTTATTGGAAAAGGTTGAACTATGTAGGTACTTGAATATTACGTTCTCATTTATATTATGTTTAAGTAATGATTTTATTTCTATTAGCTCGCCTTATTGGTTGGGTTTGCGACCGCAAGTACGACTGATGAGCATAAGGTTTGAAGTCCAATAGACCCCTACTGAGCAACTGTCTCAACTTACTAGTTGAGACAGTTGCTCAGTAAAAATTAAAAATACCCTTTCACTGCTCAGTACCCGGCTCCTGGGTTTGGCTCTGGGCATTGAATTTAATTACTTTATTATATATATGACGTCTTTTTTACATTCTTTTTATTTATGTCAAAAAGTCTTCATATACCTTAAATATTGAACGAATCGGGTACTGGAAACTGAATGGGTATGGCAATACTTTCACTTCTTTTATATACACATACCTTATTATATCATATGAACTTTATTATATTATAATTATAATTGTTTTGTTTATTTCAGGTACACAACAGAGCTACTGGAACTATTAAACATTATTATTTTATCTTCTTTTGTCAATAGCTTGGGAATCCTTTCTTTATTTTTCGAAGAATAATAAAATTATTTTTGAACAATATTGGTTATTTTTTTTCTATTATAATGATCTAATAGGTATAAATCTAAATGCATTGAAACGGAGATTAGAAAGTAATGATTAATTATAATATGAATAAAAATTGAAATATTACATGTATTTGAAACATTTCTTGTGGTAGTTCTATGAGAAACTAATAAAAACATAAACCTACGTATGTTCACACATTTCATTATGACTGTATACCCGAATGAAAAGGCTAAATGAAAAGTATTTACCCAAAGACGGTCCCTGTAATAAGAGTCGGGCCGGGCAAGCACACATACAAATCTAAAAAATCTAAATCTAAAACTATCTAAGTCTTAGTTTTGACTTTCAAATCTAAGACTAAGTTTGGACAGGTAGAGCGATAGGAGATAGTGCGATTCCTCAGTCAAATTGAGCTGCCCGACTGGAGACAGAAGAAGACTGAAGAATAGTTGAATTGCTGCAAGTAAATACGATTACTAGAGCTCGCTGTGTGCTGTCCGTTTAGTAACTCCCTTATTTTAAGAAATCTAGACGGTTTCTACAGGGTAGGCAACGCGTGAGTGACACCTATTGTGTTGCAAACGTCTATAGGTAACCGCTTAACACTAGGCAAGTCGTATGAAGAAGACAAATATATATTGTTTTAAGTGTATCAATCAATCAGTGTATCAATTAACATAATTTGTTAAATCATTTAATAAAGTTATTTAGCGTCTGTATAAATTAAGCTTTTTCGCTGTTACTTCAATTTACTTACAAATTGATTTGATTAAATTAAAAAAAATATTTAACAAATTACGATAATGGAGATATTTCAATCTGCATATTTTGCACATTAATGCAATTTAGCTTCCAATTATTTACGTTAAATTTATTTACCCTATTTTTCTTATAGTTACACCTCAGTCTGAGGTAGTAGGCCGATGCCGATGGCCGATGTACCGTTATTTCTATGAATTTTCGGCAATACATAAGATATATTATTATACCAGCGAACTGAAGGTGTTTACGAATTTTCCTTTGGAAAGCACAGGCATGATGGTAAGTATAAAAAGCAAAATAGTATAGTATCCCCCGAACTCCTAAAAGCTTCAAAACGCTATCAACCTGTTTTCTGTATATGGTGGTTTTTTAATGTTTTGAATATGTAGGTCAAATGTTTTTGACAAGCATGAGTTGATGAAAATATTTGATTAGATAGAGTCATGATTTTCCACAAAACGGGTTCAATTGGTAAACATAGGAACTTAACCGACAACTAAAAGGAATAAATAAAGAGCTATTTAAGACAAAGTGTAAATGACACCATTACAAAAAAACTTTACTGTGAAGTCAAATATCTTGATATCGATCACAAGGCTAAACCAGTGCATCCATGCACATTCTGTCATAGTCAAAATAATGTGCATATTTTATCACATGGTCAAACGCTGAAGGATTACATTTTCAGAAAGATTGCTGCCAGAGAGATTTTTTGGATGATGTGTAAGATCTACCGACTCCCACTAGGCTAGAGGTAGACGAATTCCTAATCCTAGGAAAGCGGTAAATAGGAGGGTTCATAAATTGGTACATTGATCCTTAAAAGCAAAAAACAACAGTTTCCTATCAAATAATGTCTGACAAATATGAGTCAGAGACTAAGAAGCAAACTTTGTTTTCCATCGGATGTTTGCGGGATTTGCCTTGTCCTGTGTAAGTGTACCCCTTTTGGGGGTTTAGTTCGCGGTATATGGAAAGAATGTCATTAAACATGAGCACTTAATAACATCACACGCTGTCACTGGGTGTTTAGCGGCGGTATTAGTAAGGTCGGCGTCGGGCCCGAGTTCGAACGTTTGACAAGGGGCGACACTTTGACTAATGATGTTTCACGTCACTCTCTTACTTTCGCCGAGACGGTGACTGCGGAGAGTTCAGAGTTCGGCAAATTTTGTTGTTAGGAGAGTAAGTATTGTAAGCAAAGGATGGAGGTAGGAGAGAAGGAGGATGTATGCTCAGTACTGGAAAAGTAAGTATCGTATGCGAATTTGTAGATTACTATACAAGGCAAAAAACGTAAGTAAAATTATGAAAAATTCAAGCAAGTAAATTTTTATAAAAAAAAACGATCATATTATATTAATAATTATACTTAGGTGTCAACCTAGATTCGGCATATTTTTGTTGCACAAAAGCAGACCCTTGGATCATTTCTCTACATGTGGGCCTTACTGAAGCTTAGAGTACAAAGTATGAGAGTATGAATGTCCAATTGCATGATAATGCATAAACTGGGCAATAACTATCTTATATTAGATGTAGTAAACCTAATACATTTAGTTTTAATTTAATTTACAAGTAAGTTGTTAACATTAAACCTGTAACTACTTTTAAAGAGAGCGCTGTTAGCGGTGATAGCGCTGAGCGGCTTGTGCGTCGTGGATTGCGAGTTTGATCCCCGTACGGATCAAATATATATACGATTTGAGGGAGTTGTTCCGGGTCTGGGTGTTTGGGTTTGTGAAAAATTGTGAACAAAAATTGAAAACGCTAAAAAAATAGTAAGTAACGAAAACTAAAGACATTAAATATAATTTCTTTAGTTTTTGTTCCTTACATAAGTATAATGTCTTTGGGTTTTGTACTGATTAGAAGTATCTAATCAGTATACTAATATCACTCATGAAGCAGCAAGATCTTGCCAAACAAACAATTCTACAATGTCGTGCAAAATATTTTTGCGAAAATGTTTCAAGTTCGAAGTTTACCCACTCACACTGTGCCGCCGACTTCTTTTGGCAGCAGCAGTCGGGTAGCTAACACATTTATTGGACTGAACCGAACGTGAGTGAACGCTATTGTTTTTGAACACTCAAGCTTTGCATAATGTAGGTATTGATAGGATCAAAATTTACGTTGAAGATGAAAATGTTAGGAAAATGTTACTTCTCACTTCTCAAGACAACAGGGTGAGGATTTGAGGAATAGTGTGGTTTTTATTACAAGACACAATACCTACGTGTGTTTTTAACATTGAATATTATTTTTGATTCTCGCTTTTAAAGCTTGTATTAATTAAATCAGTGATAGTTTTTACTGTCACTTATGGATGATCTTGAAGGTATGAAGACACTATAAGTAGAGTTTTGAGTTCAAATCCTCAAAAAATATCTGCCTATTCGAAATCATATGATTACCTAAAAAAGTCCTTAGGAAATCAGTAAGCCTAAGGGATTTTCTCGATAGTACGACCAACAATCAAATCTCACTAGATTAGTGTGATGGCAGTCTAAGCCCTCTCACTCTGCGTAGACCCGCATGAAACAGTGGGTTAGTACGTGCTTACATAAATATGGTTATAGTGCTAGGGTTCAATTTTCCTAAAACATACCGAATCATTGAGATTGACAAACAGTGCTACTAATAAACTACAATAAGTATAGGTATATCTGTTATTTAAGGAAGGGTCTACAAGAACTTGTTTACAAGGATAACCTTTAATGCATGATATACAACCCAGCTAGCAAATCTACAGTCAGAAACATAGGTTTTAAGAAAATCATAGACATGGTAACAGAAAGTGGAACAAGGTTAGGTTGGTCCATTGATCCACTGAAGTCAAGAGAAGCGGAGCAGTGTAATGCAGTACTAGAATAATATAAACTAATAGAATTTGTCAACCCAATTAATCCAGCAGTAGTTAACACTGCCATCTGTGCTATGGGTCACGGGTTCGAATCCCGGCAGGAACAAATGTTTGTAAAGTTCAAAGTTATGGCCCTGTAAGCAAGAATTACCTATATGAAGTTCAATTTTTCAGCAATGATCAAGGGCTTGATATAAAGGTTACGAACTGAAAGGAAAGGTTAGACGCCTCGATTGGCGCAGTGACTATGCAATCGGTTTGTGCGTCGCGGGTTGTGGGTGCGATCTCCGCACGGACCAAGTATTCATACGATCTACAGGTAATTGACCCGGGTCTATCGTTTGTGTATGTGAAAATTAACATGACACAGGAGAAAATCTTAGTATGAGTGAAATTTAATAAAATATCATTAAATCTTATATCTAAATAGACTTCTGTATTAAATTTGAATAATGCTCCATTTTTATCTCGAAGCAGTGGATATTCTTAATTACAGTCAAAACGGGAAGTTGCTGATACTATCGCCGTTTCTGCAACATGGAAACATAAATTCCAATTAATTGATTAACATAACTGGAAAATGCCCACTGTGTTTTCATTATAATATCATAAAATTATATAACGTATCATTAAAATAATTTAATTAAGACATTTAGTATGCTTGATATTATTTATAGTTACACAATTATAAATGATCACATCATATTTAAATGGTCATTGACATTTGTAAGACATCGGTCTTTAATATGAATGTTACTTAATACTTTGTTGAAAGCATACATTTATAGTTTTTAAATAGGTTTACCGATTTATTGGATTTTAAAATGTTTCATTCGTAAGTAGTTCATAATCACTACTGTCTCTTTTATTTTCTGAGTGCTAGAGAAGGTCTCCTCTACAAATGAATGAATTTAAAGCATAGTCGGTCCACTACCATGGCCCAGTGAGGGTTGGCAGGCATCACTTTCTACTGTTGAAAAAGCCTTAGGCAAATCGAACTAGACACAAATGAATGAAAACGACGATAGACGTATAGACGTATAATTCAACTTTATAAAATAAATTGTAGTGACTTAAAAGTCTTTATGTTACACTTGAATAGGCTCCTTTTCGAAATAATTAATAGAAATAGAATGGTTGATAAATTTTAGTAAGCTAACCAGTCCAAAATAATTTACATGACGATTAAATAAAAGTTTGCCGAAATAAATCATAGTATATATTTATAAATAAACATAATAAGAGTAGCGTTAACGCCATCTGTGCTGCCAACAAAAACAGGTTGTTTGTAGCTGAAACATCGAAAGTGGCGCCTCTGTTGACGAGAATAGGTAATATTATTTCAGTGCAGCGCAAAGCATCGGATTTTTTGCTGGTAACTTAATACAATTAAGTCTTTCGAATGATGCCACTTTATTCATTTTTATTTGTTTGACTGTACACATTATTACATTCCACGTAAAAAATATAGTGTGTACTTCAAGAAATAAGAATCGTAATTAAGTAGTATTTGTTCTATGGACTTTAGAACGAATAATCATTTTCTGAGTTAATTTCTGTGTTTTATTTCAAAGTTGGCAAACACCACCAATTACTTAGTAATATTTTTTTTACTTATAAAAGTATCCTTAAAAGAAATAAAATAATCATTTAATTTTTTTATTTAATTTTTATTGCCCAGAAATTAAGTAGCGAAGCTCTGACGGTAGTCACTTTCCGTAAAATAAGATAAAACATATATACATACATTTGGCTACAAACGAAGTTACATTGTAAATTGTTCTTCTAAACATAGTCATCTATTCCAAGTAGATCGCCATGCATGAAGAGACTGTTTATTTATACATGTTAGCATCTCCTATTACATAGGTACCAATTCTGTCTTGCTTCTAGTTCGAAATACATATTTATAAATCGGGTAGAAGCAGTGCTGAATCAAAAACGAACTTGTCTAATTTATTAATTTAGTTTTGCATTTTTATATATTTTTTTAACTTAAAAATGTTTTGCTGCCATGTAATGGTTTACATGTGTAAACCATTGCGTTCAGATTGTAAAATTTACTTACTATCCTACAAATTAAAAATGATCTACCAAACATGGTAACCATACCATCTTTATTCAAATCCAATTCAAATTCAAAATAATTTATTTCAAGTAGACCAGTATAACAGGTGCTTTTGAATTGTCAAACTAGTTGCACGGTTCCAAAAAGTAGGTCTATGGAGAAGAACCGGCAAGAAACTCCATAGATACTCTTTTAAATAAATAAAAATTACAATATAGGAAGTCAATTCCTTAACAATTTTAATTTGCAACATCAATATGAGAATAATGCAGTTTGATGTGAAATGTATGAACTATTCACCCAAGACAAAATAAAACGAAATCAGAATGCCACCGCATGTATGTGTATGTTATGTGTTTCCTGCACTTTCGTAAAATGATCAAGGCTTCTAAATGCGATTATAATAATCTGATTTCATACATTGGTTGTAGATGTAGTGTCAACAGATTTAATTTAAAAAGGTTTTTTATACCTATTATCATCATCAACTCAATTAACCTGGCCACTGCCAGTCTCCTCTAATTTCTCACCACGCAAACCAAGTCCTGTTGGCAGATTTAATATGTCATCGTGAAAAAATTTCAGACATGCAGGAAAAATATCGTGAAGAATCATGATATTTTTCTACATTCCATGTGCTCGAACTCGAGACCATTGACTACACAGTATACCTACTGGTCACACCATTATGCTATCATAGTATCACAGCACTCTTTTGTATTCACAATACGTATATAATAATACTAATATTCTAAGGCTCTACGGACTGCAAACCAATGAGGTAGAGACGTCAATTGCCAATCTCGATTTCTAACGACGAACTGATTAGTCGCAATCAGATAGCTGGTCTTACTAATGGTGTGTATTAGATAACTCTAATCTCGGGGTATCAGGTACTGACTGCGACCAATTAATTATTTTGAGGATATCCTCAAAAAAATTAACGACGTTGTGCGATGCCTTGAAGGCGAACTAATTAGTAAATATTACTTCCAATGTTTGTAACAACGTTAATATTTTATGGATGAATTACATTCATGTAAAATCATGTAAGCTTCTTATTAAGAATAGAAATGTTGCTTATGGTGAAATGCTAAAGATAACCATAGGTACAGTAGGCGAAATATAGGTAAGCTAGAATTTAACAAAAATTAGAAGATGTAAGGGTACGGATTATGGCATTTTTCTAACATTTTATTCATAATTGAAAACCCATATAAAAAATATTTGCTTAAGATAAGAAATCTTATTAATTAATATTGTGTTTGGATCAGTTAAAAAAAATATCTAGTAAGACTTGAACATGCATCCTCCAGATAGAGTTAACTACGACAAAGCTATACACCTAATGGGGATACCCTTCTTTAAAATTAAGCATAAAATTCAACGCCAGTACGTATCTTAGCTATTTAAGTTAAAGTAGGTACGTATGAGTAACTACGTTTAACAATTCCAATTAGACAGCTTTATGAGAATCTTGGAAATAAACATTTATATTCAGTATACATTTTAATAAATTATTGTGATTTTATAAAGAATAAGTTGTTTTTGTGTACATATATGAGGATATACAGCATTAACACATGTATTTTTAAATACCGCTGCAATTTTACTTTTATCTGATTAGAGATATGTGACTTCCATCTCTTTTATAGCTACGTTGTATCAAATCCTTGAAATTTCTCAATCAATAAAAACTGATAACAGTGATTGTGAGACAAGGAATATAAAAAATATACAAACTCTGTATTTTTTGTTTTTTTTTCACAAATGTAGAGCAGATACATTTATAGTAGGTATATCTATTACATATTTTAAAACGTCTAATGTTTATTTCTGAATAGGTGTGTACAACACAAATTTCAAGATAGTACCTACATAGGTATTTACTGTATATTTTATGGGTTGGACTCATGGAACAATGTAATCTTATTCGTACCTGTTAAATATTAAACTGCTTCCAAGTACCTAGTAGACTGTACAAGCGTTCTTCTACAGAGATTCCAATTGTCTAGAGAAGTTATAGGATATGTTTAACTTAAGTAGATAGATAGATCATCATCATCATCATCAACACATTATTGTCCGACTGCTGGGCACGGAACTCCTTTCATTTTAGAGGGATTAGGCTATAGTCCACCACGCTAGCCTACTGCGGGTTGGCAGACTTCACATGCCACTGAGGAAATCTTTCAAGCAAGCAGGTTTTCTCATGATGTTTTCCTTCACCGTTTGTGTATGTGATAAATACGCACATAACTTCCGAAAAGTCAGTGGTGCATGCTTTGGGTTTGAACTCGAGACTTGTGATATCTCAGTCCACTGGTCTCACCGCTAGGCTACCACAATATAGATAGATAGATGTATGAATGTGGACGAGGCAAAAGTGGTATGCAGGGATTGTAGCGCGTGGCATTCTGTAGTTTCTGCCTACTCCCATGGGAAAAAAAGCGTGAGTGTATGTATGTAGATAGCTATCGGTGTTGTAGAAATAAATGTTTTTTTATTTTAATCTAGGAACATGGTAGATAAAATTAACTATAATAAAAAAAAAACAATTTAGACTCAGTACCTACCTGTGTATTATATTTATGCTTAGGTTATCATTGCATATATAGGTATATATAGATAAGCATTACTCGAAAAGACGATCCAATTAATCCACTGGTTGTTAACACTGCCTTCAGTATGGGTCCCGGGTTCGAATCCCAGTAGAGACAAATGTTTGTGTGATGAGCATGAACATTTATATCCGAGTCGTGGATGTATCTATCTATAATATGTATGTATTTACAAAAAAAAAAGTATATATATATAGTATATCAACCAACTAGTATCCGTAACACAAGCCTCGTTGCTTAGCACAGAACTAGATGGCCGTGTGTCATAATGTCAAAAGAAAAATGAAGCCTCAGATAATTACATAAAATGATGATTATATCCTATAAATGAGGCAGTTTTTATACAGGAATCGACCAATAAGTTATTATCCCATAAGACTGACTTACGAATACAAAGAAATAGATAGCGCCCTATTGGGGTAGGTTATTACCTAGGCGCCATTGTCCGTATTTATGGTGCCGTATAATCATATGTAGGTACCTAGGTTAAAGAGTAATGATTACCATTGGTATCTTAATTTAATTATTAATTATTTCTAATACTAGTTTGAGTTTGTAATAGGTACTTATACAATTAGCAGAAGATAAGTAATAAATTAAATTCTAGAGCAACTTATTATATTTATTAATCTTTCTTTATTATTGTTTCATTTGGAATATTCTTTATTGGGTGCAATTCATAGCATATTATAGCTAGGTAAAAATAAAATCATCTACTTACCCTTAAACTGGAACAGGTAAAACGACATCAAAGTACTTCCACATTCCAATCACGCCGCCAAAATTGTTAGAAAGTGGGAATATTTTTTTGGTATAATTTCATAAAGTTTTCAACTATAAAACTGTTTTCAAGTTTCTTCATTTGCACCCCACTTCAGCGACTGTCGGCCAATGGGGAGCCGCCGGCACACGCAGGAAGCCGCGCCCACAACCGCTGCAATACGCATGCTACCATAACCGAGGAACGCTCACCACACAAACGTCTCACTCACTCACGTACTAAACGAACGAGTGCGGTAGAGACAGCGCCACATTTGCCATTATGATTACATGCAAATTTTTTATTCATTTGCAAATTAAGTGTTGCATTAAGTAATTATGTGTTATTATGTGGGTATCACGGTTGAAGTTGGTCGTTTAGTCAAAGAAACGCGTGATGTTCTAGTTACAGTCAAGGGTTGTGCAATTGCAGCTATTATCTCTACTATTATGGACAATGAACTTCAAAGAATCGAGGAATACACATTAGTTTTGTTAATAATGATATTATTATTCTACGTGCAATAGGGGTGGCTGAGAAATATTCTACTATTAATAGGACTATAGATATTTTACTGTCGGCTATTAGACAGACATGCAATTTTTTGCCTGACAACCAGTATATAGGTGTCACATGTCTTAGGAAATAACTTAATAAAATTTAGTAAAAGTAGGACCCCCAGTTTTTCTTTAATTAATTATTTCACTATCAATGGTTACACATTTAAATATGATAACTGGCTATGTAATATTATATGCACTCACGTAATAGTAGGTATATCTATAACTTTATTTTTGTGAAGGTACCGCAACAAGTACATACTACATAGGTACCTATATAAGATCTAAATCTCTAATATAAAATAATGAGCGAACAACCAAAAAATACTTAGGTGACTTAAGAAACAAAAGAACATATTATTATTATTATTAAATATAGGCTAGGTACACCCACCCTATCTTCATCTTTGAAAATTCCAACCCTATTTCTCAAAATCCAGTAAGACATAAAGTCCTGTCAGAAATCCAATCTGATACAACTCCTTGCATTCCACACATTGGAGAGGAGAGCCCACAAAATAAATTATTTAATACTCAAAACCAGTTTCCCATTAAATACCAATAAACGATTTTAAATACAAACATACTAATTGCACCTCCTTTTCTTTTCTTGTAGAGAAAACAGAGACAGGTATAGAGTCACCCTTAAGTCGTAAATTATTTCGAGGTTGTGTTGGCACACATGTGCATTTGTCGCGTGACTAGCCGATTATTAAGTCGTAATAAATTTTGTGGCCCACGGGACATAGGGTAGGTGTCTTTTGGGACATCCGACAGACCTTCTAATTTTTTGTGTGATTAACAAAGTAATATGGAAATTCCACCAAGTAGGTGATATACTACTTTATGATAATTTTGGGCTTGAACGAAAGCTTGAATATTTTTCCACTGGTTGAAAGCATTAGAGTTATACAATGCAATTGTTGTTTGAACATGAGCGAGAGAGACTAATACCTTGGGTTTGTTTATTTCCAACCTTCAATAAGCAGGTGCAATACCTCTATTTGTACTCCAATTGATCAATGGCTAATAAAAAAACTACAACCAACAAGATGTCCCTCTATATAGATGTATCTAATCTTGCCATTACATATACTATATACGATTGATAAAATGAATATTTTAGCATAGTTTATGTTGTCCTGGTAGGATACTAAACAAGGCCCAAGTAATGTTCAGTCTTGATCACTATTTAGAAGGGATAAATAAATATGTAAGTAAAGTCTTATAAATTCCCGGTGAGTACTTGACGTTTCGATAGACTAAAAATATGGCCTTACCTACTAAATCACCCGTAAAAAGACTAGAAATATTTTTATTACAGATATTTTGGTCTATATAAGCATTTCCTTTTGTAATAGTATATAAAGATTGATTTCATATATTTAAGTCAAGTGAAGAAAGGGCATTTTAGATAAAGATGCAAATATAATAGGGCTCCAATTTCAGGACTGCCTAGGTTTACCCTGGAAAAAGTAATTAGTTATAAAGTTCATTACATAACACTTTATTTAATAATTATTGTTAGCAATTATTTCTCAGATTATTATATAAAATTTCTAATATCAAATATCAAATTGGAATACTGACTGTAATACATGGCAAGTTGTTTATGGAGTGACAATAGTTTTGTAATATATTTCAGGATATTCAACAAAGCTTAGGTATGCTTTTTGGTTAGATTAACAAAGTAGTACCTACTACCTAGCTATAGACAAACTATACTGGAAATGTAATAACGATTTGTGTGTATGTGATACAGCCAAAGTTTTTTCTTACAGCTTGGTCGCAGTTTAAAACGGAATATTTAACCCTGAATATTTTCGTTACTACAATCGCATGAAACAAAGCTAATTCTATAGCTTATTAAGTATATCTACAAAGACTATCTTGCAAAGGATAAAAATATAAATAAATATTGCAAATTATTTCAGTAAGGTCTAAATTACTACACAGCATATAATACAATATCATGGTACAGTGCTTTCTAAACAATAAAGATATTTATAATTATTCAACTTAATGAAAAAACATACGCAGAAACGTTGCTACTTGAAATTTAAAAGCTCTAAATTAAATAATAAACCTCATTTGCATTACCACCAAACAAAAACATGTACGCCAATCATTTTGGTTGAGAATCGTGTGAAAAAACAATAAATCCGGTGTAACATAACGCTATTAGTCAGTGGGGTCGTCAGCAAGTGGCGTACTATCGTCATAATTAGCACTTAATTATAATTAAGCCACTGTACAAGACGAATGCGCGTCGTTAGTGGATCGTGGCGACTTTACAAACTGTTGGCTATACACTGAATATGTGAAATGCAATTTGAATTGATGACACGATTTTTGTTCTGTACTCAGTTGGCAGTGGTTTGTGTTTTTGGCAATTGTGTTTTGTTGCGCTTTTTGTTTTGAATTTACTGAATTAGTAGGTACCTATGTATTTTTTTTCAATAAATATCTGTCAATGTATCGAGTAATTTCAACAACAATATTTATAATCTATAATCATAATTATTATATATTTTTAGTAACCTAAGTTAAAAAATATAAATGATGGATTTCCGCCTGATTACCTACCAATCCAAATTAAATCATATCTAATATTTATATAATAAATAGAAAACTACAATTCATAAACCTATCTATGAAAGCTAGTTATCATGGAATTATCATCACGTCTTGCCTAAGGAAATTCGTTATCTTATGAATATTTATTTCCACCCAATTATGTGAAGCTATCTTCATAATTAGGTGAAAACCATGCAGAGATATAATACAGTTAATTAACTGTACTCTAATGAATACATTTACACAATTTTCTTGCTTCAAAATTCCCATAGCGTAGCTTCTACCATATCTTGCATGTGATTATGAAAATATAGGCTAGTGATACATTTATGCGGTGTGTGGTAATTTTTACTCCTCACCAAGACGTCGTGCGTCAGGAGTGATGCATGGCCCTTGTCCGCTCATCTAGACTAGGACTAAGTACTTTACTTGACGAGTTATGTTACCGCTCTTCGAGTGTATATGTGTGTGTGGAGCATTGTCGTAATTATAATGTAGGGATAACCGGTGGAAATGTTATCAAATTTAATATTAATAAAGTGGAAATATCTTATAAATATTGCTATTGAAATTTTCAGGAAATCATTTAGTTATAATATGTTATCTACTTATAACATGACTATTAAAAATAAACTAGCACCTTTTATAATATTTTAGCAAGCTACGAAAGTGTTACACATACTAAAAGGCGTCAAATATGATTAAAATGGTCAGGCACTCATAAACCTTTTAAAGTCATTCAACAAAATAACGTAGAAAAGTCAATAAAAATTGAAAAAAGATTGCAGTTCACGGCTACCGACGATCGTTTACCATTTTACCATCCATAATCATCAATCGCTCCATTGAAATCGGATACGTGGTGTTGCGACGGTGTACCCTAATTACACTAATCGAAGGAGCGGACGCGTAAGCGGTAGCGGAGCGAGAGCGGAGCGGACTCGCACGTGGCGGGCTCAGGTGCGCCCCGCCCCGCTCGCCCCGCCCGCCTCTAGTTTGACGCCGCGTCAACTCAACCGCTCACCTCGTCGTCAGACGCGCGCTGCACTCGACGCTCGAACGCCGGGAAAACACGAGTCGTTTTTCGCCGCGACGACACGCACCGAAGTTTTCCGAATTTTGAAGTTCGATTCTTGAATATACCGTAACGGTCGTATTTGATTTTAAAGGATTTTCTTGTTTTATTATTATTTTTTGGTAAAATATTTTTTTATGTGAAAAGTGAAGGAAATAAACTTGTGGGATGTTTTGTGATTTTGACATCGAAACGATTGGTTGTGATTG
This sequence comes from Craniophora ligustri, assembly GCA_905163465.1. Taxonomy (NCBI): domain Eukaryota; kingdom Metazoa; phylum Arthropoda; class Insecta; order Lepidoptera; family Noctuidae; genus Craniophora; species Craniophora ligustri. Next base: position 5,309,731 of record LR990965.1, on the reverse strand, counting down.
GTCGTAAAGTTGGCTGTTGCCGCTGTTGGTCACTCTATCTTTTCTTTTAATTGGAGTGAGTATATAAAATTATATTTTTTCACGTTATCTAATACATTTTTGATGGTATAGAAAATTATCTTAAATTGATACAGTTAGGTAATATTGAAAGGCGCGAGTATTGAAATCAAAGCGTGTCGCAGTAAATCTTTCAGGACGGAGTGGATTCGAAGTGTCCACTTGATACGGAACATTAAAAGCTATTATATCCCAAGGGCTTTTGGTATTAGCGGATATTAAAATAATTTCATGATACTATTCATCGTTATTTAAGCAAGTTTCATATATCTGTCTCACTTTTGTTACTTTAAAAGGAGCAGGACTCTATCTACAAATTTACAAAAAGAACAAAGCAGAAAGTTTGTATGACATTCTCACCATTATTAATTGTTCGGTACAATTTGTCAAATACATAATGTGCTTGAAGGGTATGTATATAAATACATAAAGAGCAGACAAGGCCTAATAAAACATTAATTATCAAAGCTGAAGCTGAAGATATTAAAAAACACTAGGTATCTTTCATACCTATCAAATATCTATGACACACAGAATGTGCTCAACATTTATACCAAACGACACAATAAAAGCTATCAAAGTGCCGAATTAAAATTAAAACAGACATCCAAGGCATGTTCATCAAAGGATGTCTGGGAATAAACAACTGCGCTGTGGGAAAAAAAGCTAAAAAGAAAGAAAAAAAAACAAAAAGCAATGAAATCGTTCGGCCCATTTAATGTGGACCGGACGGGAGTGACAAAAATTCTAAACTGAAATAAACTCAACACATGTGTCTGTATGTCACACGATGTAGGAAAAGAACAACAATGAGATGTTGTACAGTAAAGCAAAGTAATGAAAATTTACTAGGTATAGTAATATCAATTTTATTTAAATAGCAAAAAGATTTACTCTTGTACGAACACTACGAACCGACCATTGTTTCTTTAATTCTGAAATTTTCTGTAGGCTGTATTCCGCTCATTATAAAGCTTAGTTTTACGAGTCGCTTATTTAATTTAAAATAATTAAACTACTATTTAGTAGCAAATATTAAATAATGCTGTGTTAGATGTAGATAGGGATGTCCTGTATATTTTTGCTCTCTATTTATTTTATCTGTATTCAATTGTAAATCTATCTTATTTTTAGATTTATTAGAAGATATCAAGAATATTAAAAGGGCAGTAGATACTTATATAAGATTATGATTGTATGTTTCATACATTTTAAACCATAATAAAGTAAACTTCGGTATACATAATAGGTAATATCTTTTTAATGTTACCTACCTTTTAAATGTAGTCTTTATTAAAGAGGTAGTTATTTTATAAAATACAATAACGTCATACTTTTGGGTGTGTCTAATTAATCTCTAACGTTTATGTTTTATTTACTTTGGTAGAAATATTAGTGTTTTGACAAGATATTCATGTTTTAACACAATAAGCAAATAGATACCTCCATCACAACAATATTTTTCTGAGCGAATCACTTACTGTATAGTTAGTTATAATATAGTAATAAATAGTTAGCTGGCGTAGTTTTATTATTAAAATTAGCGCATAATTTACCGATATTATAAATCAGCGTAAGACATAAAGCGCGATAACTGTTACTTTTAGCATAATTAATACTTAGATAATTCAAATTACGCTAAATAGGTATATTAATGTTGTCTACTAAAATAAAATATATATATCTTAAATCTTAAACAAAGATCTATATAGTTTATCCTACACTTATATTGATTAATTAAAAATAATCTCAAAATTATTCATCCAAGGGCATATTACGCTTAAATCGTTATTTATGTGCATAAAATGTACGATTGTGACGATGCTCGACCGAAATTCACACATTTATCTTTCGGCGAGCAAATGTGACAAATAAATCGAGTGCACAATGACTGCTAATTTGCTCATAAAGACGTATGCACCGAGCGGAGTACATAAATCGGGAGAAGTCACATTCGGCCTACCGCTTACACCCATAAACCTCTGCGGACACTTTTATAGCCCTACCACGTGGCTGAGACGCGGTTTTTTCCGCACTTGACATGTGTACCGCGCTTTAGGAAGTCACATCCCTATATTAATTTATTGTTTTAGAATAGACCCCCAGCATGATGCAAGTGGTACACGTGTTCTTGTGATTTATGCAACTACTGTTGAGTACTGTAAAAACGAAAGTGACCGTAAAACGTACCATGTTGCGAAATTCGTTATCGCTCATGATTATGGGCCACCCAGGCGGATACTTGAAAAACGAACCTAGGTTTTTGTAAGGCTTTTAATAGATTAGATTAGATAGTGATAACTGTTCAACTACTTACATATTTTTCAGCACTTCAATTAAAATGACGACAGGTTACAGAATTCTTATTGTTTTTATATTAACGACACATAAAAAATCGAAATAAATACATGAACAATACTTTGATGAAAAAATAAAATAGGTAAGCTAACTATAGGTACCTACTATTAAAAATAATATTATAAAATATGTATATTCTATCTACCTATATCATACCCGACAAAACACAATATATATTTAAATCAAACACTCAAGGTACAATCTGTATTACAACATTTATCACGTATAACGAGACGACGCACTTGACCGACTAATGTGTCTCATTTTATCACAGGTCCATCAATCAAGCTCCACTCTACGGGGACAATTGAAACGGACCGCGAACATCAGTAGCACTTAACATGTCCAACTAGACTATTCAGTGCTCTTCCAAACGATGACAAGTGTCGAGTGATCTTGAGAAGAAGGATAAGACACGCTGTTATCGATGAACGAATTAAATTATAACGCTGGGATGAGCTCCTACCAGTTCGTCAACTCGCTGGCTTCCTGCTATGGGAACCAGGCGCCAGGGCGTACTGGCACGCCCGTCGAGCAAGCTGGTCATCCCGGTCTCCCTACACCTGGAGCGGATTACTACAATCCAAATGCGGCGGCTTCAGCATATCCAAACACTTGCTATTCGCCACCGCAAGTTGGACATCATTATCCACAACACCCGTACGGAACACCCGCTTCGGGAGCTCACATGCAACCGCAAACGATGATAGACTACACGCAGTTACACCCTCAAAGGCTGGGTGGCGCAGCGAGCCATATGCATCAGCACTCAAATCCTAGCCCCGGAGCATTATCACCCAACCTTATGTCCACTCCACCGAGCCAAGCCGCTGGAGCTAGTTGTAAATTTGCGGATTCAACGTCTACAACTGGAGTAGCATCCCCTCAAGACTTGTCGACATCTTCTGGACCAGGACGAACATCACCCGGGTTTGGTGTTGGTGGCCAAAATTCTAGTGGAACAAGTGCTAAATTAGGCTTGACTACACCCATCGCTTCTCCAGTAGAACACAAGGCTAATGTGAATCAGAATATATCAAGTCCTGCCTCCAGCACATCCAGCAATGACAGCAATGAAGCTAATAACTCTAGCTCAAACACAAAGAATTCTAAGTCTTCGGCGTCCAACTCCACGGCAAATCCTCCGCAGATATATCCATGGATGAAGCGAGTACATCTAGGACAAAGTAAGTGCTAATATTCTTTAAATTCCTAAACGTAGACTTAAGATAATAACAGTAAATATTATTAACGATTTTTCTTCTACCGCGAGAATAATCAACATTATGAACGGCTCGATTCACACTTTTTTACCGCAAGCATGAAATCATAAATGATTTAACTTCGTCGGCTAAACTAATAACGGCAGCTATGACCACGCCTCTATCAAAAACCAACAGTTTGATGTAATAGAAATAAAACAATCCATCAATTGGATACCGAGGTGGAGACAAAACAAATTATATATCTATTTATAAAGCATTAGCATGCATTAATGTTGGATCGATATGGCTGGCTGATGGATGGTGTCCATAATAAGGCATAATGGCTTTGTTGGCGGGCGCTTATAACTGAACATCCGAAGTCTTTTTTCTTCTCCTATCCTAATGATGAGCAAAGTGCGTAGTCACCGTGACGTTTAATTTAACGTATCCTAACCTTTAAGCGTGAATTGGGTTATTCAAGGGTTAATCTGCTTTAAATTAGAATTCGGGAGCATCAGGTGGACTATTTGCTCTTATTTCTTCACGGAACATTATATAAAATTCTGGTTTTGTGTGTAACAGTTTTGTGATTGTTTAAAAATGTTGTTTCGAATTGGGAAGATTGATTTCGAAGTCAACTCTCAAATGTTTTGCTGTGGACGGTGTCTAATAAAAATGCGAAAAACACAGAATTCGAAATCAAAAAGCGATATGTCATGGAGATACGTACGTAACCAGATGCAGGTTGCCACCGCGCCTGTCACGTATACCAATATAAAGACACGAGCAGATGTCAGCGGCCCACTGTTTCGCAGAAATCATGCAAAATTCGTATTGTTACAAGTAGCACAAATGTGTTTTGACCTTGTCAAGGTTTGCAGATTGCGATGTTCTCTTAATTGGTTTATTTTTGCGATTCTTACGCATCTCCTAGATACTCACTTCTCTAATATTTGCAAGTTTTATTTAAATGATATTTCTTTAGTCATAAGTTGCGCAAATTTAACCTGGATGTACATTATCTTATAATTTATGATATCGTCATCATATTTTGGACTTTAATACTCAACGAATTGTATAATTATTGTTACTGTGCTACTTACATCCTCCAGTATTAAAAACCGTAACCATATTGATTCCATGTAATTATCCGTATCTTATACAAAATTTATCAGGTATGAAGGCAGAAGAATCTTTCTAATTATGAATAATTGGAATATCATTTTTGCAATAGTTATTTTTATTTATAGTTAAGGACAACGTTGTGTGGTATAGCTTTATCTTTAAAAGTGATAACAGTTAAAATACCCTACTTGATTTAAAAAAAGAACACTTACAGCAGTTTAATAACAGTCACAAGGCTGTCAACGGTAATGATTAAAGAAAACGTGTGGGTATATGACACCCGTGATAAATTACCGAAGAGTTGTTTAAGCAAATAAATAGTACCTCTTACAATCGCACGGCCAACCCTGTTATTATACACAACAAGTCTGTAAGTTTGACAAAGCCTGATTAAAATGTACGTTTCAGTCGTTAGGCCTATTGCAAACGGGCTGCTTCTTGCGATTTTTCATGCGCCTATACTAAGACATTTCTTATGTCTTATCATCATATGTATATTATTTATTAGATATAAATCTATTAAGTAGATTAATTATAAATTTAGATTTTGTAGGAAATATACAGGATGTTGGTCGCATTGAAGGTTTGAAATAACAAGGCACACAAGTTGTGTCACGAAAAGCCCATCTATTAGCGTCATAATTTATCTATATTTATTGACTATAAAGAAATACAATCTACTTCTAGATAAACTTTAAATAAAATATATATATTTAACAACATAATATGTACTAAATCAATTGATCTGCTATTCATATGCAAAGAATAAATAATTGATCAAGTGCGCTTATTAAAACAACGAGACTTATCCGTTCTAACCTACAAAGTAAGCATTAGGTTATCGGTATATTAGAACATAACACTTGTTTAACCGACTTAAAAAAGGAGGAGATTCTCAATTCAGTTGGAATTTACTTAATTTCAAGATGAGTTACGTCCATATTTTAGTTTTATTATCAGCGGCATAGTACAATACTATGCCGCTGATAATAAATAAATAAAACGACTGATGTAATTTTTAGGATCTATATCAGAAGTTTAAGCTAAGGAATAATTGATAACTGAACATTTAGTAGTATACAGCTTAAGACTGTACTCTTACGCATTTGTTCTGTTATTTTATCTATAAATTGCAGTAAATCCACCTCATAGTATTTAGTTCTCTACAAGCTTCGAAACTTGAATTTGACCTACGCTTAAGAAACTCAAACCCACAAGCTTATATGGTTAAATAGTAGATGCAAATCACAATCCGCTTGAAGCAATACAGAAACAAGTTTGAGCAGCGTTTTGGTTAACATTTTGTCGCTCAATCGCTCGAGTGCAACAAGCCTAAGTATGCAAATAGAGTTGGCAGGCAGCTAGGTCGTGTTACATGTTTGGTGGTAATAACTCAAGGAGAGGTGGAAGCCACCGCCCTTCGTGCGTGCCGTCTGACGACTTATAAGAATTCAATACACCACTATTTAGCACTACTTACATACTATTTAACACGTAAAAAATTAAGTCGTTAGACGAAAATGTGTTATTAGGAAAAAGCGCAGTGATTTTCAACAACGGGTTTATAAAAGGTCATCAATCTGCCAAGTAAGGAGGTTTCTCATTGCTTGTTGTTCTCATAGAATTAGGTGTTCATTTATAAACTCAACGTAGTTCGTAATTGGAAAATGTATGATCAAATCTTTGGAATTTATAAGAGACTGCAATATATATATATGCGATATACTTTTATGTATATTATTAAGAATTATTAGTCTATGTAGAGCCGGAATATTATGATATATGAAATATATTCTGTATTATAAACTAAGAGATAAGATTTTCTTCAGAAATCGTTATAGGAATTTAAATTTCGGGATTTTGGTATCGTTCTAATTTTGAAATGTGGCAGTTAAGTATAGCAATATAGTAACCTTATCTAGTTTACAAGTTATTGGCAAAGGTTTTCAATTATCTTGAAACGTACATTGAAAATACATTAGGGGAACCTGGTCTTGTTAGATTAGACCTACTCTTGTCAAACTAGCGTAGGTACATGTAACCTAGTACCTATCAAGTCGGTACCATTTTAGTCTTTAGTGTAATAAATAGATATAAGATACGTTATACGTTATATGTGTTATATGTAAAATATAAATATATCTATAAAAATTCTCATCAACCACATAATATTGATGTTGGCGATTGTACAACACAAGTTGTTCATTATCATGGGTATACCCCTTCGCAATTGCTGTGTAAACCCTTTTTTATAACCACAGTGTATATTAAATCTCTACCAAAGTTTCAAGCCAAATTAAACTTTAATTTCTTAGGTTTTTCTTATGCATAAAGATTGTAATCACCTGATACACACCAGCTAACAAGCTACTTTTAAACTGAAATACCTTTAAACGATAAGGCTAACCACACGCGAATAATTTGGATCGTTAACAAAAACTAAACAACAAACGGGTAGAGTTAATCCGGAGTAATTATTGAAATTTTATTCACGGCAGAGATTATAATTTTCCACTTGTTTGTAATTGGTGTTAGATTGTATCCGTTTAGTTTAAATTAAATTTATATTAATAAAATAACACATTGGTTTACTATCTCTTAGCTTGTTTATTTATTTACCGCGAGACATATATTTGAACCCCTAGAAGGCTTTCACGGAGACATACGGACCAACACATGAAGGCTTTTGTGTGAGTTTGCATATAACATGGAATGGAAGAACAAAAGGGCATCAAACTATGTCAATTCATAGCCGCAATATACTTGAGTAAAACTATCTCTAATAGCAACATGACACATAGGTACATATATTTACTAACTTTAGGTGCCCATTGCATGACCTACTAGGTTACCGCACTGTTTTTCCAATTATTCCAGTAGGTTGTTCTCTAGAGGTATTCAAGACTGAAGTTTCTTGAAACGAAAATGCAGATGAAACCAGTCTAGTTCTGTTTTAACTAATTATTAGTATTACGAATTATATTTATGATATAATGATAGGTGTTCTGATAGAAATGCTACCTTTTATTATATACCAACCTGAGTACCTAACTAGTAAGAAGTTTCAAGTATAAAGCAAAGAAAATATGGTTTCCCTTAGCATTAGCTATCAACCAATTAAATGATAGTAATTGACAAAATACATACTAATGATTTCCTTATACTTCCAACAATTTAAAAACCCACGAATCATTCACATTTGAACCTTCCGTCTATATTCTTATACGTGACACAACATTCACTTCTTCTTAATGCGATAACTTTACCTTAAAGTTGATTTTCTTTTGAACGTTATACGCCACCGAATTCAATGTGCCGTACCTACGGTTCACTAAACCCAAAAATAGCCTCCCCTTAAAGTAAGCATCCTTAATGACATGCATAACCCTACCTGTTCCAAGTTACTAGCGGCGATTAGTAAATAAATAACAAATTAAATTCCACTAAAGATTAGTGGCGGAGTCAGTATACGCTCATAAATAAATCAAGCGTTCGGTCTCGGAGACCGCGGTAAATTATGACTCAAATAATATTATGCTAAAGGTATGCCATGCCAGCGTAGTCGCCACTTAAAGTCGTTTCGTGTTCATGAGACCTTTTTTGTGCTTTTGTAATTAGCTGTTCAATACATAAAGATTACAGTGTGCGCACTGCTTAAGAACAATGTATTGAAAATAAGCACCAAATAATTTACACTGTACCTACTATTGAAGGCTGCTAATCACTGTTATTTTTTTAATAGATTCACGGTTCATGTGTAGCGCTAGTAGTTATAATCGGCAACAATTTGATTTAATATCGCTTGTAGTTCAGATTTATCAACATTTGTTCTAACTTCATAATAATATGATTTACAAATAAAATTATAGCAAAAGTAATCCAATTTTGGTGACGATATTTGAACTCAAACTCAAACTCTAAGGAATATCTACCAGAATAGTTCTAGCAGTAAATACAGTATAAATCTAGAATATTTTTATAATCAACAAACACAAATCACTAAATTAAATATGCAAAGTACGCTATAAAAATCGCTATTAAAAACGAATAAAAAAACAGACTATGATATAGGTAATAAATCTAAAATATTTCACCTCAACTCCGTCAATCATACAAAGAAAAAACTAGCATGCCTACGATCAAAACTGTAACAAAAGAACCGGTTACTAAAGTATTTCTATACACATACAACTTACAAAAGCTTTATGTACTAGTTACACGGCCAGATCACCTGATAATATCTCGCTCCAGTCTCCGCCTGCGACCTACGTTAAATATGCATAAAGGGTACACAAAAACAAAGTTCTAAAACTTGAATGGTTGAAAAAGGAATAAATATTTTTGTGAAGGGATTAGCAGTCGTGCGGGTTGGTCGGTGACTTTGTAATGGCGGGCGGCGCGATGATATGGCAAAATTCTTGCTAAAGTGTTGCTATACACTGTATATTGTGTATAATTATGTACTACCGTTGCATTGCCGCATACGCAGGTTTTGTATGCAGTGTGCGTTCCGTTTTACTTTACGGCACTTTTGTATTGGATGGTGGAGTTGAATGTATAAAAGGCTTGCCCCTTATATGGTAGAAAAGAAATTTTCGCACATGGAATTTAATCATTGTTCAATTTTCATTTCTAAAATTTTAGTTAGATAAATTAATGGTTAAGTAATTAATGTTTTAGTTATTGTAGATCATTATTTATTCTCTAATCTACATGTTTACAAAATATCATATTAGCACATGTAATATTTTAAGTAAAATAAAAAAAAATACCTACAATCAATATTCAACTTTATCGTACAAAAATAAACTTAATTACAAAACGATTTTTCTCAAGCAACTTACAAACTAAAGCCTCGTACACATAGCCAATATTAACTGACCCGCCAACTATAAGTACCCACACGTAAGGAATACTAGTAAGCCCTTCTCCCTAGAGACACAACTTCAATTATTGATGGCAACTTTTAGCCGCTATAAAATATAGGGGAAGGTAAACTATTTTTCATCTGGTTTAGCTTTAAATAACTTGTAGCATGTTCTTGTTTTATTTTATTTTTCATTTGCGGGTATGTAATTTATGAGTTGTGTTTTTAAAATAGGGTTTCACACGTAATATTAGTTGGTGTATTAATAGTGTAAGCTGAACGAATGTCAGCTATACCGCAGGTGTGTACCGAGTCTGTAATCAATCGTTTGTTTCTATGTTTTTATGTGCTAATATTGTAATATCTGTAATAATTTATATTGCTTTTACGCTTTTTGACCACACAAAAGGATAGGCAGAAACGTGACGCACAACATGTTTTTAGACATACTTATTCCTTTACTTCTGTTAAAAATTACCTAATGTCGACTTTCCACAATATTAACATTCTACGTGCGTTTTAATTATATTACTTCAATTATTCAATTCATAGGCTGTTTTCGTTTTATAAATTATAACGATTTAGTTCTTACAGAACTTGGAAGTTTATTAACACTTGAATTTGAGCAGAGATAAGGATACACCATCTAAGTCTCTTCAGCACTAGCAAGTTCACTAGCAGCCCAATTCACTATTCACAATTCTCTCTCACTCCCTTCTGAATCGCCCAAACAGACAAAAATTTCTCAACCTCGTATGCTGAAAGTCACCAATTACGAATAGTTCCGAGGAAGGACTGTGCAGGAAGCAATCTGATATCACAACAGACTGCTTATATTCATTAGTGTGCAAGAAAAATATATTATCGGAAAATCCATCAATATGATCAACTTTTAATGTAGTTTTCGGGTACTTAAGTCTACAGACTAGTTATTAAACATATAGTAAATTGATTATGAATCACTGGTACCTTCTTGCGTCATTAGCTATCAAATGAAGTACTAGATATACATTCGTTATTGTATCTAGTATACTTAGTAATAATTATACTTTCAACTTACAAGCTGGCTTAATAATTATACGTGTGGACATTATTTACTCTAATTGCATATTTAATTAATATGTATTTGTAAATATCACACATTATAATGATAGAACCTTTACTTTTCCTGTTGCATAATAAACATACGCTCTTTCTATAATTAGACTGCATAGATATTATGATGTCAGCTTTATCAGAATGTGTGACTGCCAATGATTGACCCTGAAAGGGATTATGATATATTATTAACTAGAGCTATGTACCTATGTAGTTCTTTCATAGACAAACAAAGCGAGAAATAACCTAAATATAGAGCGTTAGGATGTAGCCACTATTATTAACATGTAACATTTACGAAGATTTTTTTTTTTATTACTTTACATACAGACTTGTTGGACAGTTAATAACTTTTGTAAAGTAATAATAGCTTTCGCAATTTTTATCTCTCGTAGAATAGATGTTACTTGCCAGTAATTATACCCAAGAATATGTCCCTTTTTCACTATTAATTCCTTATACCTGTATAATATTTTCAATATCATAATATTTTCACGTCTAAATATAACTGAGACGGTATATCCCCTAGCTTATTCGCCAGAGGACATTGACAATCGGCGATGCAAATAACTCATTATAATTTTTAATTACAACGTATTACTCATGGTACCCTGGTACATTAATAACGTATCTAGCAGTATATACTGGTATACTGGCTATTTTGTAATAAGTTATGTGGATTTAAAATATTTTAAAATTCAATTTTATAATTCGGAATTGTATTATAAAATTTGTTATACAGCTTGACTCCTTGCCTAGGCAGCGCAAGCTGCTATGAAGAAAGACTGTGCCTTCATTCTTAGGTCGGCTAGTGTTTAGATTATGCACGGCTCAGAATTATAACCGGTGGTGAAGCCTATTAAATTGCCTGTTCACCGAAACAGAGATGAACAGAACAGAGAAAAAATATAACCAATAAATTTTTTGAATCCAAATGACAGGCGGTTGGTAATTCCCCGCTTTAGTAGAGAAGCAGCTTTACATGGATCCAAAAAATCTATGAATGAAATAGAAAGACACTAGTCTCTGTATTAAATTCACATTATTTTATGAAATACAGTACACCTAAAACTTTATAGGATTACTGTTTGAATACAAACAATAAGTACACCTGTAAATAATGTTTAGGGAATAATGTTCATAACTAAATTTCCGATACTTAGATCAGACACTTCATAGGAAAAAATGGGAAAAATAAAAATACAATTACTATATTTTATAAGCATACCTACTGAATAGTTTTATCACTAAATCAGGCAATACGTTACAAGCAGTTGTTTCCAATCAAACTTGCTAGTTTAAACAGCCTTTGTAGGGACTTCGCCTTATTCGGCCATAATAGTCCAATTATGGTCGAAGGCCCTTCACTCCCAGCAATTTTGCTTGATATAAGGTTTTAGTGTACTGCTAATTTAATTATCAAGAACAAGAATTCCTTATAAGTCGTTTTGTAAACTGTATGAGTCGAGGTGCAATTAGGATCTCATTATTTTCTTACGTCGAAGAAACTAAATATAAGTCACAAAGCTGACACGACTTACGTACTTTATTACACATATAAAGTTTAAATGGGTTGGTTGTTTTATGGTTTATGAATACAATTTTTATATTTAATTAAAAACGTATTAACTATGATTATACTATGTACTATGCTATTGAATAGTAGGTACAGTTTTCAATCACAAAACTTATCATCGCACTATTCACTGTCTCACGGTGAATAGTGTCACAGGAGATACATTGATGGAATAGTCAGCCAACTTTTGGGTTAAAATAGAGACCGTTAAAATTTTGTACTAACTCATGCTAAAATTGTATCCATTTATAAATGCTAAATATAAAAGATAAATATGTATGTATATGTATATACATATATAATAAAAAAAACTGCAATTAGTGAAGGCATTCATTATATCTTATTTAATCTTAACTGTAAACGTAAAACATTTTAAATAAATGTTTTATTTACTAAATTAAGACTTATGAAAAAATATTTTTTCCGTGATGTGAGAACACTCTTCTACATTTTATTTATTATAATCAGATATAACATATAATAGACATATGTTTACGAACCAATGATCTATAATCAGATTTAAGTAATTTTCCAATGATAGTGGGCAAAACGAAATCCACACAGGCATACTGAAAACTACATAGGTATCTACACTTCAAAATAATTACGAAGAACAAAAAACTAAACATTTAATGACGTTTATCATTATTTCCATACATCGGTATTTTACTTCAGTTTTTGCAGTAATCGCCTTGCCGCAGCTACAATTACTGTTATTACGCCATTACTGCGTTTAATTACTAATAAATATACATGCTATTGTGCATTTTTATGCGTTTTCCAATAACAAAGTTATGAAAAGTTTTTAAAACATTATTTTAAACGGTATTTTGTGTGACCTTTATAAAAATACGTTTTGTCAAGTCAACGTTGTATGTTATGCTTTAAAAAAAACATGAAAGAAGAGTTCTTCAGAATCTTTTAAACTATAGTTTAACCTTATTGAATGTTACTCAAAAGCTACTTGTTCAGATTAAGTGAAATATAATACATAAATATCGCCTACGTAGTAATTACACCACTGACGTGATTTGACTTAGGATGATGCTAATATTAATACGCAGCCATAAATATAATTATTTCCTTTTTACACCACTCATCCTGTATCTTTTATTTTTATCTTCCCTCTCTCTCTTACACACACTATGATCGAACATCATATACACAGTTCCTATTTCATTTTAATTAAAATACATAACACGGCTATTATAACGACGGAGCCAGTGTTTTAATTTCGATTCAATAACCCATGTCGGCTCAAGACACTGATTAAGCTTCCCATGAAAGACGTACAGTTGCCTGCAAATGCGTCGACGCTATATTGCGTATCCAGAATTAGCATAGGAACCTTTAAATTGATTTTCCCATCGGTACAGGCAATTCGTAAGTAGGTACTAAGTTTTTTTGATGTCTGATTGGCTGCTTTTTTATAATATACCGAGTTTATCTTAATTAGATTTCAGTCCAGTCTATGAAGATGCATTTGAATTCCAATTATTCTAGCATGCGTTACCGAATTGCAGGCCAGTGAAAATAAGAACTGTCCGCCTTTTTCACATTTGGTACATGGATATGTGTCATAAAATGAGTAATTTATCAGCAGGGAAAGAGATGGTCCGATCATGTGAAATTTAATAGAACCCCGCTTTTTAGTCAACTATTTTTCTTTAGGAAATAATAACTACGTATTATATTTCTATAAATGTTCTATTTCATACTAACACCAAATATAGATGTGTATGTGTGCTTCACGTTGTTTGTTTCTTGGTACAGGCGATCACAAATGCGTCTGCGCAATATTCCGCATTCAAATTAACATAGGAATCTTGCGCGTTAGTCAAACAGGATAACACTAAGTGTGAGATTGGTACTAGCTAGTATCATATTATAATTATTGTCTGATCAGTATATATGATATTTAAACTGTAGATTGTTAATAATTGTACCCGATTTTTACTATCTCAAGCAATTGTATAAGATTTATCAATATTAAATGCTGCCAACATTGTTTCACAGACCTTGGTTATGATGTAAAAAAATATAACGGAATTTATTAAATTCACAAAAAATCCTCAAGCCTCGGCATAAAAACAGTTATATCAATAAAACTGAATTAAAACCACTTCACGCACAGTAATACACTATTGTTATACCGTTCACAGTGAGCGAAACGTCTTCATTTTGGGGACAAAAAATAATAATACAGTTATTGCTGTCAAATGTGATATAATGGTAACACTACAATTGTTTTCGTGACCATAAATAACTTTTTACAAAAGATTCGCGGTTTCCTTAAAAGCTAAACGGGCTGATAAACTTTTTTTCTTCCGTCTCGAGCCGTCTTTCCTGCGGCGGTACCAAGCCTATAAATATTAATACAATCAAATGTTTTGACGTGGGCCTTTTTTAAACTTTTATCTTGTACCTTTGCTTATTTTTTGTTGGTTCGATTTCGTTTTTATTTCGTGTTAATTTGGACAGCGAATTCGGTCTTTTAACAGATCGTAAAGTATACGGAATGAAGCGAAGAGCGAGGAGTGGCGCCAGGTGCATTTCAAGATATTTGAGGAGAAAATATTTCAGAGGAATCCAATAAAAATTGTTGCTCTTAAACGTTTAAGAAGTATTTTAAAGGGCGTCATAAAATATTTTAGAAATTAAAAATAATTAGTAAAATGCCACTTAATGATTTGACTACCCATAAATTTTGAGCCACAGTCATTATTACATACTTGTCTCCATATATATGTCTTCAGATTGTTTTAGATTTACGATTTGTAAATAATAAAAATTACTCTGGAAGTGAGAACATTATAATGATTATGAAAATTTATGGTGCTCATATAATATATGCGAAACAAACTTTTTTATTCATAATCCGATATCATTAATGCATAAAATTAAAATAACGGCGATTACTCACACTATACCATTAATTCTTAAATAAAAACATAAATCTTTACTCTGACTCTAAAAACTGTTGAACAAACACCCACTAAAACATCATTAAATTAATAAAATTCAACTTTATTGCTCAGTTTATAAAGTTTAAATGGCTATGTCACTGCTAATACAAGTTGGGTTTCGACAAGATCTGATCAAAGTATCTAAAATGGTCACAGTTAGTGGGTTAACCACTTTAAATTGTCATCTGTCTGATTTATTTCTGTATCTTTTGCGGCCAACACATTTTTGTCTCAGATTCGTTCTGATACAACATTTTTTACATCAATTTAGAAAGTTTTATTTCCTGAATAACGTAATAAAAAATATTTATTTGCGTCAAAATTGGCCTGTACAATAATGCTTGGTATAGGTACATGTTAACAGAAATAGGTAAATATAAATGTTTAACCTAGTAGTAGAATATTTACGAAAGTATTTTTCACTTAATAGGTTATAATTTTCTAAAGATCTAAGGTTACATACAACTTTGAACCCGTGGGATATGTTAAATTCCATAGGCATGCCTGTATTTAAAAAAAAAAAATTGACTGAAATCTGTATCTAAGTCTTATTTATCACACCTCTTTTTATTAAGAGTTTCAAAATCCGCTCTGAAAGCTGTCACCCAGAAAAATGACGATCGTCATGTAGATCAAAGCTTATTAGCAATCAAGACATGTTGGAACCTAAATATGAAATTAATTTTATCCAAAGTGTTTCAAATCACTGCCCACTGTGTTCGCCAGAGGCTGACCTATCAAACGCTCGTAAACTATAATCATTCGCGGACCATATAAATAATTACGCGGACCGACCCCGGTTTTTGTCGGTCGCGATGCGTTCGCGCAGGTAATATAGTCATAAATTTCCATAACCGCCACTCGATCTTATCAAACATGATTTTAATTTGATTTCGGAGCCACACGTGTTGTGGTCGTTTGGACTCGAGTTATGAGCTTAGGTATAAAGTTTCGTAGTGATGAGTGTTATAGTGAAAACATCGTGTTTGTAGTAGCTTTCTGTGATCTACAAAGATATAACATTTCAGTTCTTTTTAGTTTACGAGGGTTAATAAAGTAGAATAGAATTAAAAAAATCTCTAATAATTGTTTTTTGCTTTTTTTCTCTATTAGCTCTAGTTCCCACTGTAAGTAATGTCTCTCTCACAGATTTTGTTCTTCAAAATCAATATTTATCCCTATTATTTTCAGGAAAAAAACGGTTACTAGAAAACTATTGACATTTTGCTGTATATTATTGCATCAAGTTTGTCTACAGATTATATCAATCTTCGAAATTGCCGGCTGCTTATTGATGGTTTTCTGAGTTAACTTACAACCCTCTCATCACCCAGACAACGGCATTACATCATTTAGTGAAAGTAATACTCAGTAAACGTTGAATATTAATACTTGTCCTAATTCCCACAATAAAGACGACAGTGATTATTGTCATACGTCATCAATAAAACGTAAAACGAATTCTAATGATAGGCTATAACAAAACGCGTGACGCCTTCAATGTATCACTGTATATTCGACAGTCAATATGTCATTGAATTCAAAACGGTGTGATAGGTATAAGGCTGGCTGGCTTTTACACCGTAACGTAAGGCTCGTACAAGCCTTTATAGGTACGAAGATTTCATATTTCAGCTGTTACGTCAATTAATTCAATCTTATTTACCATTGTCTTAGTTATTTTTAATCTAGTTAATTTCTCTTATTCCAATTTCCATGTAAAAAAAATTATAGTAAATTAATACAAGTTATTTGCACGGTATGACAAAGGATATTCTTTTAGATTTAGCCTTACCCCGTTTTACAGTTGGAATATAAATAAATTAAATATCTATAAATTGTAGAAATATAATATTCCATTTTGGAATAACTTGTATTAAAATATATTTAAATGCAGAATATCAACTTCAGGCTTGGTTTGTATTGAGACACATCTACAGAATTATGTCTCATACAGGAACGAATGTATCATAGAGTAAAGCGTGATACCCGACTGTATGACAGACGTCCGCTATAAAGTTTGAAAAAGTGACCACCGCTTACGAAACCACGATTTACAACCCACAGTTCTTATTATCTAGTATCAGACTTTAATCCATTTATCACCGCTTTTGTTTACGATCCTCGCGTATCATCGACTATTAATTATAATGCGTTCCTCACTTCGAACTTTGACGTTCTCGCTGTGTGACAGACCAGAGATAAGAATTTTAATGTTACTCGATACCACTGTACTTCATTTGTTTCATTATGCCACACAAAAGTGAACTTAAAATCAATGATAAATAAGATTCAATAGCTATTTCACACAATTTCGTTTGGATTTCGATACAATTTGAACTCTTTCGGTAATGATTATAGGGTTGCTTATTCATTATGATTGTTGAAGAATTTGAACGCTTACGACGTAAAGCTGAGTTTAGAATTTTGATGGATGTGGTTATAATTGTTTCTGTATCGATTATGCCATTGATAAATATTTCGACTATTGCTCATTTTATTAATGACCTGGAAGCGGAAGAACGTTCGGGGCGATGTTCTAACGACAGTGTAATGTCACAATTAATTATATTAGAGCTGTCAAAACATCTGTCAGCGGGCGTTCACAAACCGTCTGCTATTCATTTTTGACGTAATTAAATTTATTAATATTCACTAGCGTACGCACATACAACTAATTGCAGGTTATGTAGCATGTACTAAATTCATTTAGGAATTCTATTTTTCTATATGAAGTGGAACCTTACATTTTCTAATTAATATATCCATCGCCGATGTTTCAACACAAACTGAAAGTTTCAACCGTTCTGCTTCGAACATAAGATATTTTATTCTTGGGCTGCTAAAAATAATTATTACGAACTTGAAGCACAGCGGACCAATTTTATTATTGGACCGTATTTGGTGAATAAAAATAAATTTTCGCTTCGCATTGCAATGTCAGTTAGTGTACAACGATTCATTCTTTATTATTACAAAGTGTTTTGACATATTACTGAGCAATCTTTGTATATATCATCATGCCATTTACTTAAATCATTTAAGTGTTGTGTAATATTTTAGTTGAATCATGTAGAGGAGGAATTATTTACGAGTTCAGCTAAACCTTCATCTACAGATGAAGGTTTAGCTGAACATCAACCAATTCTTAGAACTTTTCCGATATTATCAATGAACTATCTGTTAAACATACAAATTACCATAAATTTAACATAATATAATCACCGACCTATGATCCATCAGGTCTTGCCGGTAGTATAGATACAATCATCTAATATCTATAGTCCGCCGATGGCAATTTTAGATTCCGTTGTAATAGGACCAACCGTATCACTTTGAGTAAGCAAAGTTCCAATATCGAACTATTTTACTTCAGAAAACTTGATTATAGATTTGCACTATGTAGAATTAAAAAGCAATAGACCGGAACAGGTTCTGCTGATGCAAACTTGTTACAAGAAAGACGTGGTGAGGCCATTAAAGTTAATTTCGTATTTGTAAGAATACTACAAAAGCAGGAAAAAGTTTAGATCATACTAATACGGAATATAAAATCGAAGCACGATTTTAATTATTATCCAGATTCTTAATAAACTGTCTGTGGCATCATCATTGATTTTATTCACTCTAAATCCAAGTATAAAACTGCACGACCAAAGTATACTGAGGTGAGCTTGTTCCGTGTAAATTAGATTGACAATAATAAATAAATAGGGTAGCTGTTAGTAATCAATTATAACATCAAGACCACCAACACCTCAGTCTGCCACTATCGATAATGAAAGGATCCGAAATGTCGAGGTTAAATAATATAAAGATATAACTACTGCGGTAAAGTCCGTAAAAAGCAGTTTTATTTCCATGTCGAGTCTAGTATTAGCATAAGTGTAAGAAATCGATACATTAGGTCTATGAGTTCTAATGCTCAGGGACCGTTATTTATTGCAAAAGGCCGTCGTACTTAAATAAAATCAATGCTGTTACATCGGATCCAGTCTACCATTGTTCCAAGCACCGCATCTAGGTCCATCTATATTCCAAAGCTTCGCTTCTTTACCTTTCTCAAACGTGAAGTAGCTATAGCAATCATAGAACCGGTCAGATTACAGTAGTGTAGGTCCGGCACTCTCGTAGGGTCATGATCTTTGGTATACGCCCTCTTACGCCCGCAGACCTCATTATAGACTTCGCAAATGATTCATTATGTGTTCGTAGGGTATTTTGCACGTACTTGGTTTCTAAGGAAACGTGTACTCGAAGGTACCTACGTTATTATTTGTAAATGTTTAGATGATTTAAATCTTAACAATTATTCAACTTCTATAATAGAATTAGTAGCTTGTCAGTGTATACCAATACATCTATGAATTCAGTTTTTTAATAGACTACAAGTCCAACGTTAGAATGTTTTTCGTTTTCTTGCTCGTCGTTTTCGTCTTTTTATCTCAATTGTGTATGAAGACTTTTAAAATAAATGTTTAAATATTTTCAATGGGTCTTGCATTCTTAAATTGCACGGCCATTTACGCGCTTAAGTAAATAACGTAGTTACAGCTACACTTCTTAACTCTTGATCGATACTGTCCCCCAGTTCAATTTCCACTAAAATTAACGGCACCGTATAAACCAGAGACGCAACGAACCGTAACGGAATTTAAATAGTCTAAAGACGCCTTTGATACCGCGAACTCGTACACCCGGAATCTGTCGATACATAAATGATCTATCTCAATAACTAAACGTTGCAAACTAACCTTCACACCATCAAGATAGAGTCTTGTTTCAACTGGCCAGTGCAGACGAGAATTTTCCAATATTGCTCTAGAAAAATCATTATTAAGTTTAGCGAACTCTTGTCTAGTTAAATTATTATTAAAATTGTTACAAATAGCAAACAGTTTAGTGGGAACCAAATTTCCAATTTTCTATTATGAAGAATTGTAAAAATTGATTAAAATTTTTCACGTTTGTTTGATCTAATCGATTGAAATATTTTAAAACGTTTTATTTAACAACGGCTATTGTTTTTTTAATATGCTAGTAATACGTAAGCTTTTAACACTACAATACTTAACGTGGGCAATTTCCATACATCCCATAAACGTTAGTAGGTAGACAGTTTATAGTAACATCGTTGGTAAAACTGCTTGTAAGTAATTTGCCTCCACTATAACTTATAACTTCACGCCGTCTAGTACAAAGTTAGCCGCTATCTTTGATTACCTTTATTGGAAACGCTTGCTAGTGTACAGAAAGAATTAATAAATAACTGGTCTGCAAGTCTAGCCACTACTGAAGTGTTAACTTTGTACTTTGTTATAAGTTTTCCGTACTGTTTTTCATTTCATTTAGGGACAAGTTCGCGTGGTTGTTACCTACTTTATTTCTGTACTTAAGGTAGTGAATCTACTTTACTAGTAGTAAGGTGAATATTTTTAATAAAATTTCAGTCTTGTTATGCTAGAAAAATAAATACTTGGGTTTTCCTTAGCGCACATAAATGTATTCTATTATTTCGAATCAAACGCATTATCAAATGTATTATCTCATAGATTTTTTAAGTTTCTATAGCTTTGTGTTTTCAAAACTAACAACTTTTTATTATTTTATGTTAAATAATTCGGAAACTTAGAGCTACATTGCAAATCACAATGACAATATAATGTGATGGCCAATTACATGTTTTCGTAGACTTGATTTTCTATATCGATAGCAAGTTATAGGTTAAATAGGATAACTGAGAAAATGACAGTTTATAGTTTCTTTTCTTCTTTCAGCTACCAATACTGGCATAAAATATTGATATCTAACACACTGTTGTATATCCTAGCAACGCTTATCAAGTATGAGTTTTGTCGATAAGTGCACGGAGTAGAAGAATATTAGAGTTGAGATTTCTGTAACAGTGCAGATTTTCAGGATTTTGTATTACATGAAACTTAAAATATACTGGAGGAATGTGGGAAAGCATTTACTTCATCAGTCTTTATCTATTATAATTTTAAGTTCTATTTGATGAAGGCTAAGTATTTTTGTTGCGTTGTCTTGCTATATTAAATAGCATTCAGCAGCTGGACAAGCAAGGAAGGTCCAACCTCTACAGAGTTGAAGACCAACCTTTGCATTAATTCAACAAATAGTTGTGACACGTAGTGTATCGACATTCCGACAGAGGGTCTCGACATGTCCCGTAGTTCGGAGGCTCGACAGAAACTGACAGGGGTCGACGTGCTCACTTCATTAATTCTTGAACAACGCTGATCAATGGACGCGAAAGACATGTTCTGTGACGTAATAAGTGAAATTGTTTCCACTATTGGGGTGCTACGATATCGGAGAAAGTGCAGAATCTCGATAAACTGATATGCGACCCCAATAACAATATGAGGAGACTGGATATAATTGTATATTGCAGTGGTACAGTGAACAAGGTTCAAAATAAATTGATAAGTTTTGTTTATAGCTATTATCATGGTTATAATAATAACTATAAAATGATTAATCTGCAATTTACGCTGATTGCAGGTTCTCCAGGTTACAAGTGGGATTAAAATTACGGCTTTATAATCACTGCAAGTGAAGTCTTTCCAAACTTCATTGCCCGCTTTGTTACATTTTTTTTTCGGTGTATATAGTTATTGCAAAAAAAATAAATTAGTAGCCATGAAATGTTAAAATTGCAAATTTTACTACTACGTTATTGCTTTTATCAATTAAAAACTTAATCAAAAATATGAATTGAAAATAACACCGTCTAAAATATGTATAATAAATATATGATACACAAAAAGAATCGACGTAACAATTGTTAGTCAGTCTACAAATGCCTCGACCGCACCGTGGGGCGAGCTGCGTCCACCGAGGAAACAAAACCGACAGATATTAATGGTTATATGGAAAAAATATCGTGTTGCGTTTTCGTTCCCTAGCTTTTAAAGCGCAATAAACAGTGTGCAATTAAAACGCCAATAACAGATTATAACATATTGATTAATTGAATTGACAGTGATTTAATTATAAACGCATTTGTCTTTTCCATCGTGACATCTAAGTTGCGTCAGATTTTTGTTTTGCTTTTGTATTTTTTTACAACAATACATTGTTAGCCTGTTCTTATGATTATTCAGTTATATATACAGTTATGTATATTCCATGAGCTATACGAGGTATTTTATAAACCCTACTTTATATTTAATACAGGGAATATTATACGCCCAAAAATGTTATAAAATGTAAATTCTTTATCAGAACATAAAGGAATACCTACCTAAAGAATACATAACATACTTAAAGAAATAACCAATGAAGTCTCAAAACAAAAATAAATCGACTTGAGCTACCTGTTAAGAACTCCAATTATAAGATACGACGCTGCACAGTGGTACAACTCGTTCGGCCATAACCAACAGATTTATGAACCAATGCATAGGAATCGCGAACCAATTAAAATGGCGGCGATGGGTTGTCATTCCGTAATTGGTTAATTATTATCAGCGTGGTTGGGCGTGGTTGCACGTGCAACATAGCATTGCATACAAAATGCAATCATAGTAGGTTCCTGTTCAATTTAACCTACTGTACCGACTAAATGAAAAATATTTTATGTAAAGTGGTCGGTTTGTTGGTAAATAATAGTTAATTAACTGTTGTTTTCATCAGTCATAAGTGCGGTTACTCACCCTTGGTTTGATTCCCAGTGGAGAGAGTATCGTTGGGTTCTGCTGTTAAGTAATTCTTTGTCACGACCAACCTGGTATGTTTTAAGGTAAAGAGAATAATACTGGTGAACATTAGGTACCTACATAAATATTATATTTCTTTAATTATTTTGTAGTGCTATATGCGTGTAATCGATACTTTATTCTTCGTTTCAAGGATTCATAACTCGAAGAGCTATGAACCCTTCAATAACAGACATTGCTATAAAAATTGAGTCATGTACCTTAGAACTGTTCTTGGTGTATCACCTGCAAACAATAATTTAGCATCGTTATGAGCTGCTGTAGTTAATGTAAGGAACACTTCACGTAATCTAATAAATATAAACTACAAATCGTTTCAAAGCTTTAAATAATCGTTTACAGTAATTATTACTTAAATATTCAGCAATTTTCTTACACTGGTTTTTAGGAATGGTTCTGACCACCCAAATGTATCTTTTTTCTAAACTCATAAGCGTGTCAATAAACATAAATAAAAATTAAATAATCGTCACAAAGAGATACACTTTTATAACCTCACATCGAGGTCTAAACACATCATTAGGCATATGATTAATGAGGGCCCACGACTCAGGGGAGCCTAGGCGTCAGTGTTAATGTTCATTCAATTCGTAATTATTATGCTTTTTACAGCATATGTAATAAAGCTAACCACCCTCCGGTCAGCTGTTTCATCGCATAACGAAGTGTGAATTTATTTAAATAAAATTCAACAGTTTTCTCTAAAACGTTATTCAGAAATTCAGAAAAAAAGGATATTTGAAAATTAACGGAATTCTAAGTGTATTGTTGATGTTTATCCTATTATATTATAAAATATGTAACAAGTACGTGATCTATTCGAATTCATACCTTAAAATAAGTGTGATAAATGTGAAATACTATTGTGCAAAATATACATCTAAACATTTTTACATATACACGTAACAGATGAGTTATTTATTATCTTTGTCACATTTTGACTAGATGTTTAGACTAATCATCTCACTGTGCAAAGTCTTCAGTGAGCGAGCATATTTTTTCGACCGTGAATTCGTTCATTATTAAATCTGGTGTTTGATAAGTATTTAGTGTTTTATTCATCGATTTAAGCGGTCAAAATATGTACAAACAGTAACAAGGTGGTGTGAGAAACACGCGTCGAGGTACTGACGTAGTACTCCGAAGAGAGATTGGTTTGTTTTGAAATGTCGTGAGCCGTGCCGAGCCACTCGTTTCATGTCACGACGTACGTTTACGTGTATTTTACTAAATTATCAGACGATTACAGGTATTGGCAATTAAAATTGAAACCTATTTCGAAGTATACAGATCTGGATATTAAATGAGAGGCCCTGTTTTTATTGCAGGATCTACTTTAATCTGTATGTTGCGATATTTATTATATAATCGTATAGACTACTTCATAATATTTTAACTAGATCGTTGTAACTACATCATTTTCGTAAGCACAAATGTTATGAAAAATAAACTAAAACTATATTAAACTCAACATATTTACAAAATTCTAAATATATTAGTATTACAAAATTCAAATCGGAATGACGATGTCCAATTTAATATAAAGTTAACTTTAACATATCTTCACGTGCCTACTGTCCGGTGATGTGAAGAGAGGCGCGCGTGCGCACACCGCGCTGTCACTCGCCGACAGCGTCTGCGCTGGTTCTACGCAGAAACGCAGATTAAATAAATCCACTCGTTAAGATCTAAATCCTACATAAACTGGATAAGATCCACGGTTATTACTCCATTAAACCATGTTATTAATATATAATTTTCTATGAAGACGTTTAATATCGATCGCCATACAGTAATTGCAATAGCTTCGCTTTTGTAACAAATTAAAATTACTCTCAGGTCCAACATTCTGCCTCACTAGCGGATATTTAACTCAACATTACTGTACCTGATATATTCTTCAAAATTGAGTTCTAGTTTATATTCTACTGTGGGATAATCTGCTCTACGTTTAGAGTTAATATAGTAAAACATAAACAATCTCTTTCCCCGCAGTTGGCTCATCAGTCGGCCAACAAATTAGTCGGTGTCACTACAATAATATACAATAAGGAGTCTACAGTGGTACGCAGGCCTCAAGCCGTCGCATAAATCGCTCAACACAGTCGAGTAATGTTTTGTATGGAGATTTCTTTCGACAATACCTCGCTAGCCGTGTGGTGGCCTTTATCTAGTCTTAGATTCATGTTTGAAATTGATAAACGTTGCTCCTTTCTTTAATAGCCGAGGTAATGTGCAGTTTAACACTTGTTTTACGTATGTAAATAGTTTATTATGTGGCTCACTTTGCAGCTATGATTGCCTGGTGTATCTTGACATCGAATCCGATGCTATTGATAGCATCATAGTCAAATTGCTTACTAGATGTTATGATATCACGATCTATTCCTGGCTCAGTATAACGAACATTTCCATCCGCGCCAACTTCGAGGTCTTTAACTATATTGTCTACGTCATCTTTGTTTGTAGATACAATGCAAATGACCGGGTACTTAATACATTCATTATGTTTTCCTTAGTCGCTTAACGCGCATACGATTCTTTTAAAGTTTTGCTATAAGGACACCGCAAGTGGTCTTATTTAAATTGTCTCGGTTTTACAACAAAGCACGACTTTGAGACGACATAAATCACGAGTCTGTGCGAAAATTACCAAATGTTGCAAAATGTCGCGTTAACTTGCAGTCCACAAGGTCAACTTGCATTCAAAATTCAACATTTTTTTTCTACGTTTCCTACTATTGTGTGCTCAAAGAAAGTTTGAAAGCCTTTCTTTCGAAATGTCACAGTAATTAATTTGCTAATGCGTCTATTGATGAGTGTGTACTGAACTAATACTTTTGCTTTCTTTAAAAGCGTATGATGATAATTGGTTCAAAAGAAAAAAAAGCCTTTTGAAAATTTGCATGGCTCGGACCCACCGCGGGCAGGTAGTGTCTCGTAATCGGACGATTTGTCTTATTGTCGGAGATGTCGTGTGTTTGTGTGCATCGACCGCGACTGTGCTCGAGATAAAAGTAATAAATTAAGTGAAACGGAAGGTGTTTGTAATGGTCGCCGCGAAGGTGTGGCTCCAAACATTAGGCTTTGACTAATTCAAACAAAAAACTTTTTTACAATTAAACTTTTAATATTTGTGACAACAATAAATTGTTGATCGTTTAAATCTATTAAACTTTGTATCGGTATACGTAGAGTTAAGTCAGTTAAGTTATAAATAAGAGAGGTATAGGCAAAGACTCGTCTGACCAGATTTATTATTAAATTAATATTCAATTAGCTTTCCGCACATGATGCCGTTGCGTTGGGCGTACGTATTATTAAATTAAATTTATGGCATCATTTGCTGGGCGATATTTTTAAAATTATTATCGGTCCCACGGCGTCTGCAGTAATTGTGCTTCGGACGATTAAGGAAGCGATCGAAACGAAGCTCCACGCTTATTTAATTTGGATTTTCGTGTCTGTTTGATGTTACACGTCTTGGTACCTACTCGCTTCTAGATTTTATCTAGACTAATAGCAATTCGTGTAGTTTGTATATCTGTGTGTTGATAATTGCACGCGAATAAATAAATATTTAACACGCCTTGCACACTTCGTACTGTTTGTCGATTTAATCTTCGGGAATTATACTGATATTATCATGCACTTTTCGCTTGACATGTTTGTAAATAACTGCTTTGTGTGAAGCAGCATCATATTGACCGACTTGTGAACTTTACAAAACTGCCAACTATCTACCATAGTTTAGTTGAACTTTTTCTAAAGCTAGACTTCATAAAAATAATTAGTAAGTAACCATATTTAACAGTAATATTAAAGGTAGTTGAGCAAGAATCGAATAAAAAATGCACAGTGCTTACAAGCGGATGCAAACATAGAAATAATAAGAACATTTTACTTGTAATATAATTATGACAAATACTTCAAAGTACATTTAACGATAAATCACAATAAAATCATACGTAGCGTTCGCCATTCCAAGGTTTTATACTTAACTTCCTATAAATAACCCGCAGTGGTTACCGGTTCGGTCCGTTAAGCTACTAAGTAAATGTAGATAGATAGGCGATTAGTCTTCCAGATAAGCGATCTGAACTTAAGTCACATAATGAACTAGGTATAGGCAAAGGTATTTACTTCAATGATAAATATTTCAGGGCGTCTGTATTTTGCATGATTGCTGTTTATAAATTAATGGATGTAAATTGATTTCAATGACAGTTTATCAGTAACTAATAGCCGTCGTGAATGGTGGACTGCATCTATGAATGTGATTTGTGTTACTTTGCATAATAAGTGAAGTAATATGAGCTTTTATACTGACAATATTTTCAATGTAATATAAAAAAAATATATTATATCGAGGAAAAGTTGTAACAGTCATACAAAGAGAACAAATATAATAGCCACTGAATCGAAATAGACCATCGAAAAAGCTCCAATAAGAATTTATCAACGGCGCCGTCTGCAACGCGCCGCTGCGCCCGCACATAGAGATTTATTGCATGTTATGTAAATGTGTACAAGATATTAGTGTCCTTAATATTTCTACGTCGTGATTAGTGCTCACCACGAACGTGAGAAATCCACTTTTAATGCGAAGCTTCGTGCCCTCTCGTATCCAATCGGGCAATCTTCGGATTCGCTTTTATGGATCGACGATTACGTAGCTGCGCTTGCGCCGCGCAACTGGTTCGACTCTATTTGTAATTCCACATTTCTCTGCTATAAATCTCGACTATTATTAACTTTACTGAATTAACTAATTTCCTCTGTATGTTAAAGTTAATAATCGCAAGGCAACGAGCCAAATAATAACTAGCGCCGACTAAGAGCCAGTGACATTTGGGTAACATAACACGATCTAGTGGGTTGGCTGATGACATAATTTGAAACATGCGTGCGTGTGGACATCATCGCTATAATTCATTACGCTTGAAACACTACCGTAACTCTCGTGTCTTCATAAATGTAGATTAAATAATAGCTTTAGCAAATTGTGACGCTACATTAAAAACCGCTGACTGCTAATGAACTAAATCAGTCTTTAACTTTAAATTATAGAAAATAAATTTTACAAATCAAATTTTCACATTAACAAGAAGTATAATTTAACAAAAACAAATGACAGGCAAAAATATAAATAACGAAACGTCAAACCTCGTTGAAGCAGCAAAAGTCGTTGGTACAGTAGAAATCTAACGCTCAAGGGATTCCATTAAGAAATAAAAGCCCGAAAGTTGTTGGTAAAGTAAATCAAAAGTTTCGTAAAGTGGCACCGCGGGACGGACTGACACATTGCGGCGATACCTCGCCGGAGATAGAGCGGCCAAAAAAGTATCGTATCTTCAAATAAAACCTTCACACGAAGCGGGTAGCTTTAAAAAGCAAAGACTCGATAGGTAGGCGACGTATAATAATTACTTGCCGACCAGAATGCAGACTTTGTGTGGAAGAAATTGAACTCAGCACCGGTTAAGGATATTTTCTTTTTAAAACGCAACTGAATATATGTAGATTTTATCCTTTCTTTTTATAAACATTTATTTCTACAAGGAACTCAAGCATTGTAGGAATTTAATTATTTGCATTCAGCATCCATGCATCCATCAGATGACCGAAATAATAATGATTAATTATGATATTGTCTTGACTCACTTGGAGGGAAATTTGATATATAGGTATACAGACGCAGGTCTAGGACAAAACGTTGATGGTCCTTAGGTTCTTCGATGTTTAGACTTGAGTGTCAATAGGCTAGTTCTTTATAATCTAAAACATACCACTATATGTATCAGTACTCACTTGCGCGACCTTTCGATGATAGCATGTTACATGACATAAATATATAACACAAAATCTAAAATTATAAAAAAACCTGTAACTTTTTAACTTAAATCAACTTTATTTCGTTCTAAAATAATATCATCGTAATTCATTGCCAAAAACGCTTTCCATGTATGTAAGTCAACACCGAATGATAAATCTGAAACGAATGACATTATAACATGACTAATTCATCAAAATAATGAGAGATTTATTTGCAACAACTTATGCCATATAAATTGTGCGTCCAGAAATGGTATAACATTGTATAGAGGTAGAGAAAAAAGTATTCATGTAGTAGCAAATGTAAATTTGTAAGTAGGAACAGGAAGGTTGTATAAGAATATGCCCACCTTGCAGACGTCAATCATACATCAGACATGCGCGTGCGACGGAGTGCTTTGTCTCAGTACGCAGGTGAATTTGCTCCGGTTACCATCCCATGTTAAATATTCCCAACAAAATGTCACACGTTGAAAAAAAGTAAAATAAACAGATGATAATCATTTTTTATCACCGCCAACAGATACAAATGTACCTGTCACGATCAGAATTTAATTTTAATAATTAAATTTAAGCTAACTTACAGTTATTTTCTATATTTTGGAAAGCTTTTATTTAATACAATACAATATTGGAGATATCCCCATAAAAATATTAATTCTAAAAGTGCACGTGTATCATACATGGAAGAAACTGTTCAAGGTAAAATATTTATACCGATCAAGTTTTTACAGTCTTTCTTCAATTCAATTTGTATTGTCTCAAAATCTCAGTAAGCATATTTTAGTAACTAAATTACCAAATATCCTAGCTATATTCTATATTAAAAAACACCAGACACTAGTCTAGGTTCCAAATTCAAAATTCATCCGCCATTCATGATTGATGTGTCTAGTTGTGTGCGTGAAGTCGGATGACCTGCTTGATGATGCACCGACTACGTGTAATAGGCAGATGTTATTCATTCAGCCTAGACGCCATGGCAACTGATTTAATTGTCTACCTCCATGTAGATATCTGACCGTTTTTGTATAATGTTTTATGCTCAATGATCTTGGCTTCCGCTGCAGCTGATGTGACAACGTTACATGATAATTTTATATTGTATATTGATTTAGTTTCGAGTGGTAGGTATTGCAATTTCATAATAAGACTACTTATGTGGAGGCCTAGATAGAATTGCTTTTGCGAACTTTACAGTACTTCACTTTTCTCCTTTCCGTCCTTTTGTCTACCGGACGGTTTTCTCATCGTACCTATGGTTATACTTATCAGCCTATAGACGTCCACTGCTGAACGTAGGCCTCCCCCAAAAAGCGCCAACCATCCCGTTCTTGGGCAGCTCGCATCCATCCGCTGCCAGCCACCTTCTTCAAATCGTCGGTCCATCGTGTCGCAGGTCGTGCGATATTAATTGATATAATGCATCATTTACAGTACTTTAACTTGATATTATTTATAAGCACATGCATGGATCAAAATAACTGTTCGTAATATACGCCGGGAAATAATTTTGTCGCCAGATATCTTGTACCGGAACAATGGCTTCATACGAGATAGTGTGATGACATAGTTATGTCGCGAAATATGTTGTATGAACGCCCAGGTTAGATCGATAAATCTAAGATGATTTGGAGAACTACAATAAGTTTTTGTGTGTAATAACAATATCACCTTAACTGACATATCAGTCAGAGCTAATCAAATAAACAGCACTTTTGATTCTAGTAATTTTATTTATAGCAAAGTAGCAACACGGGAGGAAGTATTGAACTCCGTTAGAACTTAAGAAAATAAATGAACTTAAAAATATATCTCTATATTAAAATGTACTTAAAGAGTATCAGAACAGAGCACTTTCGTGAGCATAAACATCAAACAAAATGTAGGTAACTGAAATAATACAGGTATATAAAATCGCCTAACAAATTACGAAAAAAGACTAATTGTGTACAATATATTTACAATAGCTGAAACTAGATAAACATTGTACCACATAAATAATGGCTGATTAATAATGTGAAAAAAGTTTATTGGAATAGTTAACTATATAAAAATTCAACATTGAATTTGAGCTGAAATACTTACACAGGAATTACGTAATGTGTTTTACGCATGAATACAATATACAGGAATAGATAGAGTTGGATAAGAAAGAACACAAGAACTTCGTACTTCGTAAAATTTATAAAGATTTAGACAAAGATTCTACGAAAAATATTAAAGATGATGATAATATCCCAAAATATGATAGTATAAAAATTGTAATTGCGTATGTAGCACGAGGTACCTATGTCAATTAGCGACTACAAAGCTACCAATTAATTATAGCGAAACAGTGTGGATACACAAACGATACAATCGACAATTACACGGCTTATGTACACCGCAGATAAAAATATATTTGTGACATTTTTATTGCACACTCTGTTCTCAGCTAGATATCATTAGTCATTGCTTTGATCTTACATCTCAGAACATTTTATGTCGGGAATATATAACATACAGTGCGGTGCTGATTGAAAAATCCTAGCGTTTGATACAATAAAATGTTCTAGTTGTTAGTGCTGATTATATTTCATGTCCAGATTATTTTTGATGTTGGATCATAAATCATGGAGGATACGAAGAACTTAGAAACGCATGCAGTGGTAAAGTCTACGAGATAAAAGATAAATTAGTAAAGTATGATTCTAAAATAAAGAATATGTCAAATAAATTTATTATTTTAAAAGCCATATTCATTATTCTATGTGTAGTTTAAGCGTTGATAAAGAAATTCAAAGCAAACAATAATTTAAATGGCAATGATAGAAATGTTTTAATTAAAAGAGGAAATATTATTCCATTGACTTTTGAGGCAGGTCTTACTTGGCTATATTCTTAAATTCTAGCTACATTGCGCGCCACAGCAGAAAATAATGTAGTGGTGCGCAATGCTGCATTTTGCATTCAAAAATATATCCAAATAAGCTGGAATTTTGAATCTTTCGTTCTTACCCTCTGTGCCGATCGTACCCCAAGTCACCTTACCAAAATAATAAAATATGGTCAATACTTAACATTATTACAAAATAATTAATTGAAATAATATACCAATAATAAAATTTTAAGTATCGAGCCGATAAAATCTTTTAATACATTACAAATGAATTCATCATTCACATCTGAATATCACGTTTTATCAAACACTGTCTCCAGACGTTGCCCATTTTAGATTTCAAATTTTCTAGTCTCATCCATTGGTAATGCGATGTCATTCGCTTAAAATTCGACCATGCAATATGTCTAGACTATGGTAGACGGAATATCAATGGTCTGTGACCTAGAATTATCTGGTTTATATAAAAAGATGACTACCGATTTTGAAAATCTTGTTGCAAATATAAAATCACCGGGATTTTATATTTTTACAAAATATTATTAAACTGCATTTGATTGTTAGAGGTTGAAAGTGATATTCGACACGGAATTATTTAAAGCTTTCTCTGTGATCTTTGACATTAGAAGAAACTTACTTAATTTAACGTCCGGGCATCAATTTGTGCTGGAAATTAATTACTTAAAAAAAAACGAATTTGAAACAACGTCGGAAAGTTTTAATTCATTTATATTTCAAAAAATTAAGTTCGTTGAAAACGTTCTGAGTAATGCAATGGGTAAACCCTCACATTATGCCTTTCCCAACCAAGCAAGCTGGTAGATCACTCGTACGTATGATCTTAAAAAATATTTATTTAACACGTGCAAGTGAAACAGTAACATTAGGAATTTTCCGCAAAATTTTTGATACAAATATTCCTGATAGCACGTGATATGATTGCTATGAATATAAAACTTGATATCCACATCAAATAAAAATTAAATAAAAACCGAGTAACCGTTTGCAACCTGAAGTTTTGTCGACATACATTTCAATGAACATAGCCTGTTTATTGTATAAAAAATACTTCATGTGCTATTATAGAAACATTAAAGACATAGAAATAGTTAACTTAATAAAGTAAATATGACATGGTTTAAATACAATTTAAATGTACAATTACAACGTTAGTAAATTTAAGTAATAATACAAAGCAGGTATCTGCTAATTAATTAATAGCTACATGTAATTAAACATGAAATACTAAAACATTATCATTGACAGCAAACACTTGATTGCTTTCCTTATGTAGAACCTGTCTGTACATAAACATAGCTTATCACCTAAGCTGAACCACATTTAAATTATAATTTCGATGCGAACGTTTAATCAACATCAAAATATTCGTGTATTCATGTATTGAAATTCAAATGCTCCCGTATTGTATCCATTCGTTTCGTACAAGGATTATTTATGTTAAAATAATGCTGTACGTCTGTTGTTTGTGCATCGGCCTGTCACTAACATTTCAATCGACTCGGTTTTTGCTGCAGCTTCACTCGTACGCTTTTAAACTCGTACCAAATCGAATATTTATACTTGCTTAACATTTCTATTGACGCGGGTCTGACAACTGAAGGAATAAGGGAAAGCACTAAACACCCGTACTGAATCTATAATTAAATGTATTATGCCAGACAAGTGGTTTATAATTACTCACCGCTTCGGTTCTGATTTATTTTGAGTTGTAATTGAGACAAGGCAACGATACAACCGCAATAGTATGATTCAATAAGTTAATAATGACGAGGCTCACTCATTAGTGGACCAATCTCCTTAAAGAAAAGTAATAAATGGTGCAGTTTAATTTGGTAGACACACCCGAGACGGCCGCTTATCTATCACAGGAACACTGGCGATCGTCCAAGCCGGACCAAGTGGTGGGCCGTGCCGTCGACATGCCGTGACAGGTGCGGCATGCAACCCATGACTCGCGCGCCGCCGCCATACCGCTCACTCGCTACTCCCCCTTTGATATTCATTTACAAACTGCACTTCATACTTGAGATGCTTTCTAAATAAACACTCCTCAGTCATGCCCGATATCCTAGTAGTAACAAAAAATATGAGTAGTGCATAACATGTATAACTTTCATCAGACCCAACTCTCACAAATTAAGATCCCAGCTGAAAGTTTATCTTGGCTGCGGTTTGTACCCGCAAACAGGAACAAGCATGTGCCAAAACAATCATTAGAGAAGGTGTCGTAGTGCGTCGCGAACAACATATAAATTAAGAAAAATGTGACAGAACGGGGAAATAAATTAAAATTAATTGCACAATAGTGTTTATATTTCTGAATAGAAATCCCGTTCTTAGCCGAGCATGTTGCCGCGAGCTGTACATCACAATCGAGCAAGCGTGGCAAGGCACGAAGTCGATCGAGCCAACAATTCATTGGCGCTCAAACGAACATTCAGTTCTAAATATTAACGTGCCTAGCGTTTTGTGACCAGAATAATACTTAACAAACTTGTACAACTAACGTGCACCAGATCGTTTTATAATACTAATCGTTTATTTAACTTTTTCAGGTACGGTGAATGCAAATGGAGAGACAAAACGCCAGAGGACGTCGTACACCCGGTATCAGACGCTTGAGCTGGAGAAGGAGTTTCACTTCAACCGGTACCTGACGCGGAGGAGACGGATCGAGATCGCGCATGCGCTCTGCCTCACGGAGCGCCAGATCAAGATCTGGTTCCAGAACCGCCGCATGAAGTGGAAGAAAGAGCACAAGATGGCGTCGATGAATATAGTCCCGTACCATATGAATCCGTACGGACACCCTTACCAGTTCGACCTTCACCCGAGCCAATTTGCGCACCTCTCCGCATAGGATCAGTGGAATTTTTCGAACAGCGGATAACTGATTTATTAATGTAGACAGTCGTCCGCTACGCGGGGTTGCGTGTAATATCCTGGTAAACATCGATGTTACAGCAACCAGACTGGATCAGTTATTCGCTGTTTGAAAAATTTCTATACGGTAGTCTAATTTTGTTATTGTTATTGTGACGCTGCGAGTGACGAAGACAGTGTTTGTGCAGCAAGCTAGTGCGAAACAGAACAGGAGTGTTGAAGAAGAGTTTATTGTGAAATGAAATATAACACGTAAAGTTTATTCCAGTTTCCCTTACCTGTACCTACTAACTCATGAAACGAAATCATAAAAAATTCTGTCACAAGATGTTAATTATCAACATTAAATACAACGGTGTTAATATAATTAAAGTAGAGTTGAATTTTACCTAGTCATAAGCTGTATCGATTTGCATTATTCGTAAAACTGTAAGATGTAAACAACTAAATACCGATATTATGTACATTGTGGTGGCTAAAAAGTGTCAAAATCAAACCACGAGGCAGAAAAATTCTAGTTTCGTTTACATTTCATTGATTGTTTTCGAAGTCAATAGGATCATTGATGTAGAAAAACAAATCAATGAACTGTTAAATGCTACACGAATTTCTATGTATCGAGTTTTCATCGTAGGCACTTAATAGGTTTAAGATAGAAGTTAAAACCGGCATAAGTAGTCATCACAAGAAAAAAACAAATTCGGAATTGTACAGGGATAGAGTAACGGCGTACGAACAACATAATAATATTGTTAAAGACAAAATGTATCAGAAAATATTATATTATAGGACGTTTCATAATCTAGTAACGAATATTAGAGAGGGCTTGTAAAAGCGCTGTGAAACTTAAAGAAGTAAGCTCAGTAATAGATTGTGAATAAGTAATTCCTTCCTATTAATGTATATAATTTGTCATGTAGTGTATACGATGAAAATTAATATATAATATCAGTATGTCTCCCGAACTGTTTTATGTTCCTGTCTTTAGTTTGTAAATAACAAAGTATTTATCACAATTATAAATAAATACTATAGTTAAACTTATTAAGTAATTATTATAATAGTGATTTTTTAAAGTTTCCACAAACGATACCATTTTAAAAATTTCATGTGGCTCTATTGCGTACTTTAAAATCTTTAATGTCGTATTGTAAAATGTACTTAAAATAATGCTAGTGATAAAAAAATCTTTACTTTTTCATAATTGTCTTCAATTATTTTGAAATTGTTTTCATTGAAGTTTTTTGGTATTCATTAGTTGTTAGTTAACACAATTATTCACTCCAAAAATATTAGTTACTAATAATAATACTGAATGACGCCCTTACAAGGTTATTACGACTCTAGATGTCATGCATTCAAGTGTTGTATTGCCTAACCTTGTCAGAACGTCGAATGATAAATTAATAATGTCCGATAATTTGACCTTATGATTTATAAATCGTCGCTTAAAGTTTTGTTGTCACATTTTTATTAGAAAACGTCGTGGTCAACTGTGATATTTTGTTAAATTTTAATTCTTAAGTGAAAACAGCGCGATTTGAGTTCGTATATTTGATTATATTACAAGGAGTATGTTTGTAATGCTTATTTTCTTCGATTGGTTCATTTGTTGCTTTATTTATTGTTTGTAAATATTAGATAACATAGTGTAAACTAAAAATGTTCAAATTCTTAAGTAAATAACCTCTGTAATAATTTTGTTTTTGTAAAATTTCTGTGCAATAGGATGTGGCCTGATTATTTTCTGTCTTCAATCATTTTGTAAAATATTTTTCCTCCTAATTTAGTTATTTTATTTCTTTATTAACTAATAAAATAACGTTTATCGTTCATTCCAGTTTAAATGAGGACTCTAGTAAAGTATGCTACTGATCATTTAAATTATTGTATTGTATTAATAAAGTGTATTAAAATTGAAAAATTGGTGAAGATGATAAAATAAATTATGATGATACGAATGCGTTTCCTTATCTATGTGTAGTGTGTACTATACAACATAATTAGAAATGAAAATTTGTTGGTCAGGAGTTGATATCCAACCAGAATAAATCAGGTATGACGCATAAATATCATGAAGTGTAAGATTTCTTACGCTACATTTAGTGTTAACTTTATTCAAGATAAACAAATATTACAGATAAATATTTCAAGCAAATGTTGCTCCAAATCCTCACACACAATGGAATCAAAACGAGATCATCAAAGTAACTTTAATGATCTCACATTAATACAAACACCCAGTTAAAACACAATAATATCGTTA
Organism: Craniophora ligustri; assembly: GCA_905163465.1. Classification (NCBI taxonomy): domain Eukaryota; kingdom Metazoa; phylum Arthropoda; class Insecta; order Lepidoptera; family Noctuidae; genus Craniophora; species Craniophora ligustri. The sequence goes on along the minus strand of LR990965.1, from coordinate 5,272,851 downwards.
CCAATAGAAAGTATCGAACTATTCGTACATGGCAAGCGCCAGAGAGACGCCGTTCAGCCTGATGGCAGTATTGAGCGATGATAAATGAGCCCAGCAATGACATGACAGCCGAACCTGCGAGGGGCGCCAGCAGCTTACCACGTGCCAACAAAAGAGTGTCGAAAAATGTGAAGGTTGCCTTAGTTTGTAGGTCGGAGGCTGGTCCTATAAATCATGTTGTCGGAATATTTCGCTCTATACAATGTTTTGATTCAGTAGCTGCTACTGAAAGGTTTAAACGATCAAATTGGTTGTGGGCTGTAAAAGAGTTGATTATTTTGTGCAAGTTTGGACATTATTCAATAGTTTCGACATGTGCTGCTAGAAAATATATAGGTAGGTATATCAATTTATATATAGATGATTAGAATTTCGTCTATGTTCTTATTGAATAATGTGTGAATCATACGAAAAAGAAACAGATATATTGCCACCTTAGTCTCAGTAATCTCTTTGGTGAAAGTTTGTATTCTAATCTGACATTTGAAGAGTATGGTCGCTATAGATCTTTCTTGTGTTTTTCTTGGACACAACATTAAATTTGAATAACTGCATTTGCTTTAACATCAAAATGACAGCGTAACTACCAAAGCAAACAGTCATCAGATAGATTAATTGATAGAAAAAGTAATTTAATAAACATAAACTAACAAAATTTCCAGTTTATCTGCTTAAGTATAAACAGAAAACATTCAAGTAATTCCTAAAGAATTTTAAAGATATAAGCATTAAGGTTATTCCGGAGATGTGTATCGCTCGTGTCGCGTTACAAAGCGTAATATTATTAATGTTCTGCTGTCCCCCAAGTGGACATTCCGTGATACACCTCACATTAGGTGTGTCGAAGTCGCGAATCATATTTCATACTGCGATGTGCTCGCGACACTGTTTTGACAGAAATGATAAGATTATACTTTTCATGAGCGATTGTAAGGAAACGTAAATGTTGAAGGCTCATGATTTGAGATTATGAACCGTTAGTTTGAGACCTTTTGGTCCTCTGATTTATATTAATAACACACCGAGGCACAGAAATATAAACGATTTTTTCATAAACACTTAAACTAACTTCTACAAATTTTTGTTTGCGCATAAACGGCTTGTAGACCATTTTCAATGAATTTTGATATAGAGGTGTATCGGACCGTAGATAATAGCTACTTATTATCACAAAAATTCTATAGACCTACAGTCGGCTAGACTGGTGAACTCGTAAACCAACGTTAGTTGAGTACCGTTATCTTCTTCACTATTCGACACATTACTCTAAGCAAAGTGATAGTCATCTAACCAATGACATATTATTATATAGACACGTCATACACGAACATTACGGCTATGCAAAATGGCGACAGCTACTAATTTGTGCAAAGAAAGGGAAAGACACATTTTTATCTTTCACTGTTGTAGTATAATTTGTAAACACATGAAGGCATCTTGTTCTCAGGAAATATAAAACTATTAAGCACGAATTATTTTTTCGGGACGTACCCTCGCAACGTCACTAGTTGGTGCGTCACTAAGCGCGACCCCGGCAATTGCGTTGATTTCTTGTTGCCATTTTAGAGAGTTTTTTATATCATTGTATCGATAATCGTACTCTTTTCTACTAAGCGTCCATAATAGCGTTCATAATAGCGTCCGTGTTGAATAACACTAACGAAAAGCTGTAGACTGATACTACCTACCTGCTACCTATAACTTGATTAAAAGCATAACAGTATATTGTAAAAGACGTTTCAAACTACCAAAGTATCCAACTTTTCATTTTCGCTTCGAGCGCAGACGACATCTATTGAAAGATTACTTAACTTCTTTGATTGAACTTTTGTATACGAATTAAGGTTGATCGTTGAACTATATTTAATATGGGTCAATGTGGCTCATCCATATTAATCAACTTAGCCATCTTTCAATCATACGAGTCCAGAATTGGTCTTTGTGGCTGTTAAACCATGTTAATCACCTCAGCAGTTTCCAGAATGACCAGTTAAATAAATAATGGGATGAAGAAGTAAGTATAATACCTGAAAGTTTTGGTAAAAATTTGATAGGTACTAGACAATTGTCTCGTTGATCACGCGGTCGTAAGAGCGACTGCTGGGCGAGAGGTCTTGGGTTTGAGTCCCAACTCGAGCAATGTGTTATTGTGTTCTTCTATTCAATTCTGAGTAGCATATCAGAGTTTGTATTCATTCCCTTGGCTCACTCCCTAGGATCTAAAATATACCTACCGGTAAAATGTGTGTGTACATTAGTACATCTCTGCTTTACCTTTTGGGGATAACAGGCGTGATACTTTGTTGTATTACCGTCGTATAGTCAATCATAAAGTCGAGGAAGTTTAAGAAGGTAAAGAAGCAAACTATACAACACTTCAATTGAAATCCAAACCCAAACTGCATCTTAGAATAAATATCAATTTTCAAAACTGTCCAAGTAAAAGTTCTATACGAACAAATTCATTTCAAATAGACTGAGAAAATATTATCAGCGGAGAATACAATCGAGCGAGCTGTTCATCAATCACTTCTTCACACCAATGGACTCAGCACGGCACAGAGGTAGCACACAAAAGTGTTTTTATTGAGCTCGGTACGGTATGTTTAATGATTGAATCACCTATAAAGGACAATGAACATAGGTACCTAATAGTGTGATGTGTTTCGTATACAAAATCGATTCAATAAATTACGAGGTATTTTAATTTTAATATAGTTTGTAGAACATTCTGGTGGTTATAATAGGTAATATGTTTTTGTTATAGAGGGGATATAGATTATAGCCTATTTGGCTGCCTCATTTGTACTAGTGAGGCACTAGGATCGATTCATAGGACGATCAAAGTGAGTTAGGTGGTAGGTAAAGTGAGTGGGGTTATTCTATTATTAACGGCAAACTGTAGGAGTATACTAGTAAATCATTAAGCCTAAGAGGATAAAATAATGTTGCTATGCTCCAGGTTGTCATACAATGATCATAATTTATTATTACCTCCAGAACAAATACAATTTATGTGAATGACTTTGAACTAGCCTTGACCAAATTTGGAGGTATTGAATTAATCATAAATTCTATAATTTCGATTTGGGATGTTCTTAAATTTTTTGTGATTTTATATAAATAGATTTTCCAATCGAAAAAAAATAATAGTTAGAATTTATTTAAACTTCTCACTTATTTAAAATTTGAATTAAGTAGGTACTAATGTTACTTATGAATGAATGAATACGGGTTTGAATATTTTATTATGGTACTCTACGAATGTCCGACAATTTCACTAATATAAATGAAAATAGTGGATACTTAAAAACCTATCCTAAGGTGATCCCACTCTGACCTATCGATCAATCGATCTCAGAAAACAAATAACATTACCGAAATTATCAGACATGTCACAAATTAGTCGGGGTGCTGATTTTATGGAGAAGAATCTGGCAAAAAACATCATTGACACTAAGGTATTGTAGTTTTCAATGAAATAGTGATCACATGTGCAGTGCAGTTAAAGCCCTAGTGATTTTTTGTTTCCGTCATACATAACACTTATTAGTAAACAGGTATTTTACATTTAAATTTGCATTGATTTTGGGTGTTTCTTCTTTTTTGACCATTTGATTTTTATGACAATTCAAAACAATATAGGCAATACCGGTCTACTTGAAATAAAAGATTTGACTCTTGACTTGTCTATAAAATTCTCAGTAGCAACAAGGATTCTCGTTTGTGCTTGGTTAAAAGCGACAGGTCAGATTCCCTTTACTTGGGTTCAAAGACCATACCTATAATACATAAAATAAAAATATCACAATATTCTATTCAAATCTTTATTACTCACTTTAAAATTGATACATCATAAAATAAAATGCATTTAAAAATTAAAAATAACGACATCTATTCAAACTCATTTGAAACTTTAACACGACTCGTGACTCAAAGCTTGACTAGCTACTGCCATCTCATGTGGAAAATTGGAACTAAAATAATACCGCAAAGTCACGCCAAACAAGTAGTTTTGGGTTTTCCCGTAGATGTCACTTCATGCATACATTAGGAAAAATCTGATTAGAATCCGCACCCAAGTGTTCCTTGCAAAAAAATCCTAATAAGGTTCTAAGTGCGATTTTTTCAATTCTTTGTTGAAATTATACTAGCTAGTTGTTCAATAAGTGTACAGAAATGAAGACAATCATTTTTATTCAATTTCGGAGGTGCCCTTCCAACGCATTTTTCTGCACTGCACTGCGGATAAGGTAAGCGCATTACTTATTCATTTCCCCAAATTGTCACTATTCATTGTTCATCTATTTTCATCATCTTTCTATCAATGATCTTATAAGTGTTCCTTCATTATTATTCTAATTAATAACACCAAAACTAACAAGACTTGAATAAATCGTTAAATTATACCAACAAGCTCAAAGCTACATAAAGTGTAGTTACTCCACTCGCTACTAGATGGCGCTGTTTAACAAATACATATTATTATGATAAAACAGTTCCGCCACAGACCCTCCGCATCAAGCTCGGAGGAGCTTTCATTCAAATAGCTTTTATATTAGCAGACAGACGAGACTTTCAGTTTTTTTTATAACGTATTGAAATAAAATTATTGAGTTCGGTGGCTCAGCGTTCTGGTAAGTAGTTACTGCATAATTTCATTAGTTTTTAAAAATACTGTGCAATTTGCGTATAACACTTATTGAAATTTAATGATTCTATTAGATACCTACAGAAACAATACAATTACAATACCGAAGATAATAAATAAAATTTACTTATATTTATTTTTGGTTTTTGAAATGAATAGTAATATTATAGTCTAAATATTACTAAATGTGTAAATATTGCAAACTTATAATTTTTATAAGTTAGGTATAAATTAAATAAATTAAAAAAATAAATTTAATTGGGATAATATCTTATATTTTTTTCTTTCCATCAAATCCGTGAACCAGCTCACGGAGAGAGTGTTGAGTTGAGTGTTGAGATATGTAGGTAAAATTATTTGTGTTTTTTTTTGTTTTTCTTAACCGACTTCTTTGTACGCGATACCTGTACCTATTTTTTATACTCTATCAGTCCGGAATATAATTTTGATTTTATATATTCCATCATAGCTATATACAATACAAATTATCTTTGTAACTACCTAAATTATACTTACCTTCTATCTGATAATTAATTATTCTTAAACATATCTACTCCTATTTTAAATCTATTGGCAAGTAAGCACATTTGGACTGCTCTCATTTTACGTATCCAAGAAAATATCGATCTAAAAAGAATTAGGAAGTAGCCATAAATAAATTGATTCTTGCTTCCATTCCGAAATGCCAATGCCAAATAAAAATACTTCCTATATTTATGATTAACTTCTCGTATGTTCCTACGAAAATACATACCAAAAGTGTTAAGTCAAATGTTTTATTTCAGTTAAACCAATTATAACAGGTACTTTTGAATTGTCAAAACTAGTTGAACATAAAAGAAAATAGATAATTTATACATAGACTGAAACACATAGAGGAGAACATCGTGTTGAATTGTACACCTGAACACGACGGGGCGTGTGTAGTTTGCTAACACGCCTTAGACCCCTGTCAGCCGGAAAGGAGACGAGCTTAAGTTTACAGCAGTATTCCTAGGAAATTGCTTCACAATAATGTAATCTGTCTTCAAGTCTAAAATTCTTTTTAAGTAGATTTTTCCAAAACAACTTAATCATTGCGAACTGTTGGGCAAATAGTTTGCGAATCAGTATTTTACGCAATACGATGTTCACATTACCTCTCGGTTATGTTCCTACTGAGCCAATAAGTATCCTAAATATAGAGTGGTTGTCTTTTTTATAATATTTGTTTGATAAAGCACTAGCGTATCTCTACGTTACTTTATTGAATTTCTTTCGATTGTAACAACCAATATCTGTATCTTAAAAATTTGTTACACTTAGTTCGCAATAAAGAGTTTGAGTTTGAATTTGAATTTGAATACTTTCGTATTTCACTTTCGTTAGTGGTTCGTGAGAACCATCAGTAGGTTATGATACCAAAAAACAAATATATACTGGTACCCACTAAGTTAGCCCAGCTTTACATAGCCGATTCGATGTCTCTTCTTGTACACTGTTTCTAAGTCAGTCAGTTCTGACTACCAAATTAGTCTGATTAGTCATAGGTAGTACCTACTCAGAAGCTTTAAGTACAACTAGGTTTGTATAAATTCTCAAAACTTCAATATACATGGTTAAGAACTAATTAAGGATAGAGTAGTATAAAGTAGTAGAGTCGTATAAGCATAAAAGAGAGAGTCCTAAAGCATTTACAAATAAATTTGCTAATGCTTTTTTGGTATTTGTATAATCATCTATATATACATTAAAAATCTTACTAATCAACCAGATACTACGTTTGTTTGATTTGATACGCAAACTGATTTTGTTCCAACGCTATTGTATGTCTATTCTCAGGTTCAAAGCGGTTAAAGCTATATCTATTATATATCATAAGGTTAGTAGAGTAAATATTTTTAAAATAATGTATTATACAACAGTTTATACATAATTATGTGGACGTATATTTGACGTGTAGTTAGGTAGGTGCAATACTTAAAGCTTTAAATTCTTAAACATGCATTGGAAACGTTTTTGTATACCCACCCTAAAATCTCTTTATTTACTCCTGCCGTTAAGTTATAATCCAATTTAAAAAGGTTCTCTATTTAAAAACAATCGTTGTTTCCAAACTAGATTTTAACATAAACCCAACTAATCCTATAGCGAGAAGACGGTTGCGTTTTAAATTTCAAACAAAAACATTTTTATACCTGACTTCTATGAATGGATATTTTGGTTCGTCCCGAAAAAAGGGGCAATAAAATATGGCCGCCACAAAGGCACCTTTGCGCCTGCGCCGATCTCGGACTTGCGCATTTGGGTAACGGGCGTACTTACTAGGGGTTCTCGACAATAACTCGACTCTCAAACATTTGTTTTAGTTGTAGCATTATAAACTGCATACCGATAATAATTCAAATGGTAATTTTAACTAAACATATAAAGATGAACAAAAATCTATTGTATTTGTATTTTTAAAATTAGCTGATTAAAATTTTGCAATAAAAAGTCAGATGAATTTTAAAATCAGCAGAACAGCAATGAAATAAAGGTGGACGCATTTTTTATGAGTTTTCAGCTCAACGTAATGAATCATGCTCACATTTTCTTTTTTGTATTTTTACTTCTGACTTCGTGTAACACGACGTTCTAAATTTTTTCTGTGCTTTAAAAATCTATGTTCGTGGAAATATGTGTAACAAAAATGTTATGTCGCCATATTCTTATACAAAAATAAGTAATTATGATTCTTAAATATAATTATAGTATACATTCCTACACGAAAAATGCGTAATTAAGTATTATGAAATGGCTTTGTTTTTTATTATGATTATGTTGGACTGTACAGACATAACAACAGTAAAACGCTTTAATTTTATTTTTTTAACAAAGTATTAAAATTTAAAATAAGTACCATTTTAAATAATTTTAAACCTCATCTTATTTAATTGTTATGTTATGTTTTTTTAGTATCAGTAATACTAATGTATTACTGATACACATACAAAAACATAACATAATTGATTTGAATCTGCATTTTTATACTACTAGTATCAACTAGTAGTATAAAAATGCAGATTGGATACAATCACTAATTCTACGCAGATAAAATCGCGGCAAAAGCTAAATTAAAATATGTAATTTCGGTCGACATTGACGTGACTTCAAATATTCGTAAGAGACAATAGTAACGATATTTTTAACAAACCCTGTTACCTACGGAATGGGTTGCATTTCGTTAATATTTTATTTAGAAGAAAACAGTATTTGTTCTCTTTTTATTTAAAATGGTAACAACGAATGGGTTGGAAAAGGTAGGGAGTAACATACCTATATGTATTTAACATGTTTTGGAGCCTCTTTATCATAAACCGTTTATGAATATTTCAACTAAATTTAATAGTAATATAATTACTGTATAAGCTTCTGTCTGATGCATAGTAGATATACGCTTTTAAAGTTACTTGTCTAGTACAAAATGTATAACACTCAGTTTTTTTTAAACTGGTCATAAAATAGCACCCTGGGGAATACCTGGTCCTTTTATGCTGACGATGTCTATCCGTTTCTTATTTAGTGAAGTTTTATTAAGTGATTCTTTTGTTTAAATTGGTATTTCTAGCAATATCACGTTAGAAACTGATTGTTGATGAATTACGTGGTAATTTTGTTGAGTGATGATGTAATATGTTCCTACCGATGTCTATTTCTTATTTTACTTTGGAACATATTTATCAAGAAAAATATAGAACGAATACATAATAAGAATAATATACAGTTTAAAAAAACTGCTATAAGACAAAAAAGGTTAGGAATAAATAATAATTTTCTAAAGTCTCTACATAAATAGTATGTTAACAATTATGTTTATACGTATTATAATTTGTGTCAGCTGTTACTGTCCCCGGCAAGTTTAACAAATCAACAGATGTTGGTCCTATCAGAATCGTGATCGCGTTCAAGATGGTAGCAACCGTTTTGACGTGTCACGCGCACCGTTATTACACAAGTCCGTTATAACATTGACCAATTTAGTATTACATATATTGTGTAATATGAAAATGTTTCTCGTACATTTTGGGATTCAATGTTTTAAGTTTACCGCTAGAAAAAGTACTGAGAAATAAAAATCATATTTTTGTATAATAATATAATTCTCATTATTTCATATATTTGCAGATATTCATCATCATGATGATGGAGAATATCAGCTGTATTGCTATCAGAAATTTTCTCAAAAATCGGTCCTATGCTAAGACATTGTAGTAGGTATTGCTGAAAAGACTGCGAAGTTACCCCAACACTGCCCAGCTGAGACATATTCGACGACCTTTTACTCCAAGTTGGATCTAACTAACTAGATAGTTCGTCTCTGGACAAGTATACTGGAAAAGAAAACAAGAATATTCAAACATAAACAAAACCACAAAACAATGGTACATTTCTTCAATTTCCAAATAAAAAGTAACAATATTTGAAAAGAGAACACTCAATAATCCGTTTGAAAACGACACCTACTACACTCTGCAAAGCACGCCTGTCAACTATATTCGAGGGGAGCGGATTAAATTGAAATTCCTTTTTTAAATTCACCAATAAGGGGAGGGGTGACGTCGGATTGGCTGCGAGCGTCCGAGCAAAATAATCCTTCGCTTGAGTGACGTGGGGCATTGAAATGTTTGCAACTTATAATTTTTGAGTTATATCAAGATGTTACCAAAGATTGGCAACATATGTATGTACGTTCCAACGGTCAACCCTAACGTAATAAAATGGCTTGAGTGAAGACAAAATTACTTTTCTAAATTGATATAACGTTTTAAAACAATAGGCAGGTACCATACACAGTACATTGGTTCAAAAAGACAATTAGTACGAAGGTAATAGCGTGCTGTTTTATTAGGAGATAAAATTCTGCTTACTTTTAAAATTAACAACGCTTAAAGTTATAGGCATCTAGTTACGCAGTTAGTTTTATTAACACCATGCCTGCTATGTTCTCACGACTCGTGCAGTCACGGGATGACGTTTTCAAACATCACTAGAGGTAGCTATAACAGATCTCGTCAATAAATTTGAACTGTGTAATAAAAATGTGCCTATTAGATCTGAAAGACGTAGAATGAGGCGTGTCCCATTGTTTTTAATTCGTGAACAATACTGTTGTTAGTTCTGTTTAATTAATTACTAGACTTAAACTTTACATCGATGTGCTTGATGAAATTTAAGTCTATTATTTTTTAGATTATCGGTTTAAACCAGCTTTCAGCTCCTATGCTTAAAATTAGATTGCATAGGTACCTGTGTTTTTTTTCCTAGGATGGTATTATAATCTGTAAGTTAGGTTCTTTTTAATAATAACTTTCTAATAGTTATATTAGAAAGTTTTTTTTAATGTGACTATGTTTGTCAGTAACTTTCACGGAACATATTTTGAAAAATTCTTGATGAAACTTTATAGTTATATAGCAAATATTCCAGAACAACATATCATAACGTATAACCTTAAATTATTAACATACCTACCTATTACGCTGGCAAAGTTAGTAGTTTTATCACCATTTTAAAACGCTAGATTCATTCCTGATATCTCAAATCAATAACTAAATATTCAAACATACCAATCTTCAAAAGGACGTAGGTATAGTTACGTCTAAACATACTAAACATAAAATCCAAACCATCTGCCGTGTCGCAACCATAACCATATTTACGAATTAAGGGCAGGCCAGACTACAGTAAGTAATAAATCTAATATATACATTACCTAATCGCAATGATATAAACGCATATAAATCGCACGCACCAATGGTTACAAAGAGTTACATACAAAAATGTATTGAGTCATTCGCCCGTGAACACCATATGGCGTCTTGTTAGTTGGACATAGAGACCGGACGGACGTGTCACGATGGATAAGCGGCATTTAGAATGCAAATACTTGTACTGCGACAGTTTTGTCGCACGCACTTTACCGACAAAAAGGGTAATTAGATTTTATATGCTGAAAGACGAAATGATTTACACATAATGCAATTCTTGTGAGGTATTTATTCCATCCTTATTGAAATGTGGTAGCATAACTCTATTTGAGATAAGAGCACTGACAAGGCATCCTTTAAGGCGATGACCTTTCGTTTTTCTAGATAATTGAGCATACATCATCTTCGGCTAGCAAGGCAACTAGCAAGGTATTTTTCAACTAAGAACGTTGCTTATAAACCGAAATTTTATTATTATATTATTTATTCCAAAAACCTGCGAGGCAAATATGAAATCGTAGAAATAAATAGTCATAGGTAGTTAAAATAATTTCTGCCCCATTTTTTTGCAATATAATACCTTAAAACGCAAAGCTGAGACATATTTTATCTTATGTTATTTTATCTTATAATTTTATGTTAGAACGTCAGTCCAATGTGAACTCGTCCTCCGGAACCGGCAGGCTTCGGTTACGTCACTGCACGCGTCTGACGTTAACGGTTTCACTGTCAATAGGCAAGCACGTATTTTACTTTTGTTTGTACATCTTTGTACATGCTCGCACACGCGCACGTTGTGTAATTTTCACGTCATTCGTAACGTTTAACTTTCAACCTTTTGCCGTATTAAAAAGGTCAAAAAACAAAAAATATTCATTTTTTTGCTAAACTAACTGTTCTTTTATTGTATGTTGAGTACTGTAATTTTATTTCAAATCACTATTACGTAGAGATTTGAAGAGCATTTAGGCACCAAGAAAATTTAGGTTTATACATTAATTTAATATTTTATTATTAGCATAGCATTATTAGCATGCCAGGCAAAAAAAAAACGAATAAAAAGGTTATTTGACTTCATAGTTTTTTTTAATCGTGCCAAGTGTACCTATATTTAGATATCCATACATTTTGTGTACACCTAGAATCGAGCAATCGTATTAAACAATCCTAATAAAGGGTAATTAATAGGTATTATTAGATCTAGAGCCTGTTAACTTCGGTAGCGAGGGGTTGTGTAGACAAATCTGTGAGGAGTAAGGAGTAGGGCGGGGCAGCGCGGGAGGGGTGACGTAGTAGGCTTGTGTCGTCGGTCGCACTTCGCAACGCGCAGCTGCCCCACGCGCCTCCCGCTTTCTACGGTAAGCGTAATTTTGGATTTCGATTTTTTCTATGCCAACCTCGCGATATCGCCGTTTGATTGTCAAATTATTTATTATTTTATAATGCAATGAATATCAATTACATCAGGCTGTTTGATTTAATTCCGTTGCGTGCTATGTCGTTATAAAAATTTAAGTTGCTTTAAAATGGCCGCGAATCAACTGTAATTTTTTTTACTTTGACATTTATTTGATCACGATATTGTTTGAATTTTCTGACGTTTGAGTACCATTGTTTTGTATTAAGTTGAATGTGGTTTAATTGCCCAGAACGGGGCGGCTAATTTTTCAATGACATTTAACCCGTCCACTGCAGAATGTCGCCCTAAGTTGTCTCACCCGAAATCGTCCCGAAGCGCATGGAACATACTGCATTTCTTGCAAATTTTGCTTAATCGTGCTATTAATTTATTTGGACGGAACATTTCAAGATTATCTTAAAACATTGATCATTCTTCTAAAACACGTTTATATTTACTGGACCTTTTTAAGTGTCGAGCATTAAACTAAGTAGGTATATATGTAACTCTATTTGAATTTCACCCTTTCGTTTTTAAATTAAAATCAATACATACTTACTAAAATTAGAAAGAGGTATCAACGTACATTTAACATCGGTTTTTACGAGATTTAAGTAATTTTTCGGAAGACAATAACACAATAGATAAAGACTTCTAATTCAACATTACGTTTTTATTGCACCTTCATAGTCAACGTACGCCTCTGTTCTTAAACCGCAAAATCATCACATAACAAGGCTTTTAATACAAAATCTAATCCAGTAAAATTTCTTCGCCAATATTAAAACAAACACCCGTTTTCTGGCGCGACGAGGTCAGCTCATCAATTATACTGTCGTCGTAAAAAAAGTCTTATACTCGCAACAAAATCTCGTATCGAGGGTCGCTATAACAGTCCATCAAGCTGACTCCATACCCACAGAGAAACAGAAGACATTCAAATCGAGTAGGATTGTATTATTTTTATTGTATTATTTACGTTATCGGGGTAGGGAGTCTGCGCGCGACGCTTGACGCTCGTCGATATTGGCGTTGGTAGTACGCATGTGCGGAACACTGCCGGGTACACTGATAATATTCTGATTTCTCCTTTTATGCATGTTAATGCGTGATATCAAAAAAGGTTTGACCTTTCCCTCCTCCGCCCATCGTTATGGCGTTTGATGTTTGCTTATTATTTCGTCGACATTAACATGAAATGTTTCTGATACTTTATCCTTGATTTTCAACGACTTGATTATGTGAAACCTACTTACTTTATGTTAAACCTACTTACTGTAAATATAAACAATTATAACTTCCTTTCACTCCAAATTTAGTAATTGCTTATGTTAACTCTGCCTACAACTCGACTCCACCTATATAGCTACAATATATTGTGTAGAACTACATATTCTATAACTAATTCCCCATATATTGCGTATATAAATTAATTGCCTTGTAGTATAATTTATAGAAATGGTGACTTAATCCCAGGTACAATATCTATGTAGGTATATACCTAGACAAACAGGCTTCCAAAGCTTAGAGACGACGTCGAATGTAAATCACTTCGTCTGTTTAAGTAGTTACACAGTTTGAGACAGCCACAAACATTCCACCTTTCCCGAAACATAATATCCACTTAATTGCGCCTTAAACACCGAGTTACTTCCTTCTATTTAACAAACTCTAACACGTAATATTACAGTCGGGACTGTAAAAATAGCACTAAATTTGAATCATGCTACGTTTTTCCCGTTTTCATGAATTATTATGGAATTATTAAAAACATAGCGTGGAAAATAACAAATAAAAATTAGCTCCGCATTGTTTGCATGTAATCGGAGTATATTTTCATAATGTTGGATACATTTTTATTGTTAGTTATGGGTTTAGAATTTGAATGCGACGCTCAACAAATAATAAAACATTTCCTTTCGGTTTTATTAATATTCCCTTTGTTTTTTCTTGCGTAACGTAATCATTATGAAATGGGTTCTTTCTTGGATTATATTAACTTTTTTTCATTTTGCATAAGAGGGTTGATTTCTGGATATTATTGAAAAATAGTAGATACTTACTTGAAGATATTAAATATAATAAATACTATATGTATACATGGTACCTAATATATATTATTATTAACTTATAATTTGAGCTAAAATTACATCTTAATAATTATGTACACAAATTATTTCTATAATATCATATACAAAATTAGAAAATAATAAAAATCTACGTGTATGATGAAGGTTTTCTTTATTTTAAACTTTGTTTTCAATAGTCGAACGCGAATAAAAATTCAATCGTTCACACTTCGGGCTACGTGACTCGAATCGTTCGATTTTATTACTAGATGTCATGGAAGGCTACGTGTAGGTACCTCCTACTTACATTTTGTCTGTTACCGGTGTTTGTATTTGCATAAAAATAATAGCAGCAATAAAAACCCCTGTAGAATCAATTTCAATGGGCAACCTTTCTGAGGTTGGTCGTAATTTCTTAAGGACTGGACCTAAAGTATTTACATTAAATAAAAACTTTTCGGTTAAAATTTCTTTTGCAGCAAGTAGGTACTTTGTCTATTATTACACTCGTTCCTTAAATTTTTATCAAGCAACAACTGCGTTAAAACTTACACCTGCAGAGTTTTATAAGAAGCCACTTCTAAAGGAAACTCAACGGTCCCCATGGGGAAAGTCGCGTGACAAACTTGTATAAGAATTAATGTACTTTTATTACTGACGTAAGTTATTTTCATTGTCATTAAAAGTTTCCAAGTTCATAAACAGCCCTGTAAATAAATAATAATGTTCTCAAGGATTGCGTGTCGACGAGGATTTTTCTGTTTGACTTGTCATGACCAAGTTTTACGGACCCTAAATATTTTATTATAAATATTTAGACTGGTTTTGTCCAACTTTATTTTATGGGTGAATTTTATGAATGTTGAAGTTCGATTAATCAGAAATAAAAATATCACCGAGGCTAACAAATAAACCGACTTGATATTTTTTACTATCGGCGAGAGACTGCTGGTATTAATTTATCTGTTGTAATAGTAATCCCCTGCCTCTCTTTGCCTTTTTGTAGAGTAGGCACTACGGCAAAGAACTTAATTAGGTGGCTTACTGTTCTAGAAAGAAAATATTTTCTTGGCAATTAAAGTGCCTGTGTTGGTTCCACTATTAAGTCACTTTTGTTCACAATGGTATTGAAAATATTTAACATAGAGTCATAGGATTCTATGTCGAAATAAATGCTAATTATTGCTACAGTCATATTAATTGGAATGATTCTCAAATTCCGCACCTAATGTTGACTTATTCAACTCGCACTTCACCGCGTTTCTTTCGGCCTATAGTCTATAGTTACAAATATTTCAATAGGTACGTCAGACGGTAAATTTCTACAAGTTGTACAGTCAACAACAATACAATATTTACATCTAACAACTCAAATCTTTAAATATTTATTTATTTACATTTGAGATACACACGTAAAATATATACATATGTACCTAAACAACGATTTTATTTTGATATGATTAAATCAATTTACAACGACAAAATCCGTTAAAAGTGCTTATTTAAATATTTATAAAGGTTTCATAAAAATTGATTTCAAAGTATTTTGTAATTGTATCGGAACTGTGTTAACTGTAGGACATCCTTCTGACGTTGACTGTACAAATGTATTCGCATACCATCTCAAAATCTCGCGTCTACATTCGCGCAAAATTCAAAACTTGCGTGAAATGCGAAGTGCTTCGACGATGCCGATTGTATCGATCGGCATCGTCGAAGCACTTCGCATTTACGCCTTGTTCGGAAGTCATCGATGTCAAAATATGTTTTTATCGATAACACAAGCAGTTTGTATATAAAAAAAAAAATGCATAGCATTAGGTGATTAATATCGATATAATTACCGACGACCAATAATTATGTCGAAATATACTACGGAATGTCAGTGCGCATTTTTATTCTATGTATTTAACATTTCTATACATTTCTGTTTTTCGAACAGATATCAGAAATAAGTCCGGTATTATATAAGAACCGTGGATTGAATATTATTTCTTATATTTATTATCCTTTTATCCAAATACGGTTTTACTGTGGATGGTGCTGAAATGGAAACACATAAAGTATGCAAGCTTCTTAAGCCTTATTTACCGGTAAAAGGAAAAGGAGGATAATGGATTTTTTTCAGGGGCCGTGAAATTTCTTTGTTTATCTTTAAGTAGAATCCGTAACGTCCCGACTTAATTACAAAATGTTGGAAACAAATTAATGGACCAAAAATTTCGTTGAGTTTTTTTACGCTCCTCCATTTACATTACAGTTTAAAAATGACTGTATTGTACTGTTGTTTGAATTAATGATTTGATACTTAAATATAATGTATTATGTACCTATATAATCTTTCAATCTATGTATTATATACATAAATACCTAGAGCCTTTTCAATTGCAATGCTTTGAGTTATCTGATTTACCGTGATTTTCCAGTTATAAATCATTGTCTTTCATTCTTGATTCACGTAAAAAATGCACCTTTTCTAAAATATTTCACACCGCTTCCTTATCTAGGTTAAATAAAGATTTATCAGCTACCTACAGGTGACATACAGCCTTAATCTTAGTTGATACGATACTATATGGTGAATGCAAACACAGTGTGCGGCAGCTTCCGTTGCCTTAATCTGTTGTTATCTATGATATTAACTTTAACATAAACCAGGCTATCATAATAATCGTTAATCTTATCTTTTCTTTGGTACAAGGTACATCATTTGATTACACGAAAATTCATGTACACGTACATTTTATGGTAAATGATTTTTTTTTTTTCAAAGATGAAGTTTTTTTTAAACGTATGAACGTTAAAAAACGCAGTTCTCACCATTTGTTCTATACGAAAATCCACCCCGTTCTTAACGCCGGACGTAGAAGGCGATTCCTCAGGAACCATCCGAATCGTGTCGTAATATTACGAATTACACAAATAATATATTTTACACAAGACTGACGTTTCTGGTACCACGGGGACTGCAGCATGCTGTATCACCATAATTGAGCTGTCAGCGCTTTATCTGGCACATCGCATAAGCTGTCTTGGTTTCTGTTCCGTTTACGTTATCTAGTTTCGAGCAACACTGCAACACTCCTCATGAATAACAGATGTTCCGTTTCCATTCAAAAAATATCCGACGTCATTGTACTTCAAAGATAAACAATCGATATTTCTACGATTATGAAGAAGTAGTTGATTAATTAATATCGTAATGATTATCGATCAATTACTGAGAAGGTACTATAGGCATGTCGATACGATAAGAACTAATACGTATCGATCGATAATCGATAATTTAGCTCGTGTAACAAACTCGTTTGATTGCAAAAACGCGCATCGATATCTTAAAGTGTAAATGGAGTTAAAAGAAACCAGTTTACACTACGATTCAACGTTATTATAGTAGTGCTACAAATTACAGGTGTCTAATATAGTAATTACTGGTTTTTGTCTTTTTGGAGTTACAACGGAATGGCACAACACAGTTAAATTGGAATTAGCCAGTTAAAGGTATTTAAACCCTCTACTTTAATTAAAGACATTTACAAACACAGTTACAATCATAATTTATTAAAATTGTTAACTATTAAACTATTTAAATAGAATCATAGTTTTCATAAAACACTCCACATCTAACCATTATAATATTATACAACGAAAATGTAAAAAACTGCAGTAAAGCAGTGAATTTAAGAGTTCTAAATTTAGACTAGATATTATTCAAACTTAAATCTGAAAAGCTGTCATGGTTCACTTTATATAAAGCCAAGTCTTGGCACGCGTAAACGTTAAACTTTAAGATATATTTAATGTTAATATCGTGACAGTACTTTAAGAGTCCAAGCGACAAATCCAGAGGTATTAATCAAAATACTTTGACTTGATTGAAATATTTCATCTATAACAGACATCGAACGGTGGCATGTTCAATAGATATAATACCTTAATATGTAGAGCTTAATCACATAGTTCTACATGCTATAATCAATCTTATTTATATGGTTAGCTGCAGAGATGCAATAAATTGCTGTTAAATATATTGGTTGCAACAACACATAAATACTAACTTTAAAGTTATATAAATCATTTTCTATATCATTATATGCTCCTTCTTTACATTTAGTGATGAAAATTAAGTATGAGGGCATTCAGAAATTTAAACAAAGAGTTTCCTGATATATTAGATGCTGGTGTATGATGATCTTTTTAAAAATTTAGTAGATTTATTATGAAGGGAAAGTAATTAAATTTTAAGGTATATAAATTCGTAAGCCAGATATTTTTTTAGGAATTTGTGCCTACATATTATGTATGCAAAACGGACTATTTATAAAATCACTTGTATGTCGCCTCGATTGTCAGGCAATCTGCTTACTAGGCGGTTTAAGTCGAAATCTTGTGGACTAAACACGTGAACGTTTAACGTAAATGATTACGGTTGAAACAAATGTTCACTTTTGGCGGGGCATTTGGAACTATAAAAAGAATTAAAGCTGTAGAAACAAACCTAAAAAATCTACATACTTACATCCTAGAAATTAGTTTTGTGTAGTAGTGGGAAGTTTTTCAACTACAATCTTAACTTTGTACCTATCGTATGGTTTATTCGTGATAAAGATTCATTACTCCATATGAGTTTAAATGGCAGTCGTCGAGTTTTTTTATTTAGCTGATGTCAATATTCAGTTACTAATAGTTGAAAGTATTATTTATTGAGCCTTACAAAGTAAATCTAATAAATTACTTAAAGGCACCAATAAAGGTTCTGATCATCCCATAAGGAAAATACGTGAGTGGTGTGTAAGTCCATGCATCATGGTTAAAAATAAAATACTTCGATCCGGTGAAGACCGTACAGATGCAATCTCAATATCATTTGCTCGTATACGCATTTCCAGTTAGGTCGTATTCAAGGTACTGTCGACTTTATTACAAACAAGTAACGTTTACTATAGCGAGACAAGAGACAACGTATCCCAAAATCGATGAAATTGAGCGTCGAATTAATACTTAAACAACTAATAGTTACTATGAGTCAAAAATAGAACCACAGTCTGCATAAATAAGTACAAGCGGAAGACACAGTTGCTAGTCGTACCCATGTTTAGGAAAAATATGAAGTTTAATAAAACGACAGGAAACCAACAATAAATCCTGAGTCAGTGACCCCGTGACTTGAATACAGCTAATTCTGTTATGCGAAACGTGTTTTGTTAGAACAAACATTATCAACATACTAAAATTACCATACTAAAAAAAACCGTTTGATTAATAAACTCTACAAACGTAGACTGGACTGCCTATAAATTATGAAGTTGTTTAATTACCTGCAATATGAATAATTAACCTTAGCTTATTTCAGCTAAGAATGTACAAATAATAAGTCAGGATTAAATGATTCTGTTCATTCCCAAGACGACGGACGGCTACGCAGCAATGTGGCAAAAATGTCGTTCAATTTATGCCCAAATTTTAGTCTCGACTGGTCCCTTTTTGTTACCATCTGCGCGTCCTGCCGACCCGAAAGTCCAGACAGCTCCACCCTAAAAACCGTTTAGATGAAATTCTTATCCTTTCGCACTCCCGTCAAATCACATATTGCTATCTCTTTCTAAAAGTTCGAACAGCCAGGACCTGTCGTCCGTCTCTTTTTTGCACGAGCGCACAGATTGTTCTATCCTTTCTGGCTCGTAGTAATTCGTGTATTTCCGCTTCCCACACGAGTGGCAGCCATGTTTGGCGGGACTGTCAAGTCAACGCCAGTTTGGCGCGTATCAAGCAGGATGAACAAGGTCGGTTTCCATCAGTGGAAGCTTTTTATAATTCCTTCTACATGACACTGCAGTGCTTTCATTTTTTGATATAGGTAATATTTGTTATTAATGTTTCATGTGGAAACTATTTCAGATGGCGCCAAGAGGGAGGAGCTAGAAAAGCTGTACTTAAGAAAATCAATTTTCAAAAATGTAAGTATTGTAACAGTTGCTTTAATTATGTTTTGGAATTAATTGTGAAGAAATTATTTTAGCTATGTTTTAAGTTTCGCAGACGTTCTGGCATCGTGCCAAAGGACAAGTTTAACTAGCTATACATTTTATGGGCAATTGTCTGCTTCCGTTATTAGATGTTGTGGAAACTGTGATGATATTTTTGTGATTTAGTGTATATTGTACGACTTTCATGACTATAAGTCTATCCATTTGTTATGAATATCGAATATTTTAATAGGCATAAATATAGTATTCAAAAACGTCTAATGGCCAATATAGGAAATTTATTGTCCTTACAAATATTTTGAGATTTAGTATTTTAGGACCGTATTATAAAGTTGCATATTTTTTTAGAACTGGTATTTCATTATCTGAAAGTGGATCAAAAGTAATTACAAATCAAATGATAATGAAAACATAGAATTAGACACTAATACCCAACGGGCACACAGTTTAATAGATATTTCTAAAGAAAACAAGTCAAAGCAAAAACCAACCAAATCCAATAATTAATAGATAGGCTGCACCAATAAATCGGAATAAAAGCTTTTGATGTTCCAACTCAGGTACCTAAAACAAACAAAGATGTTTCAAATAAACTCATAAAGCCAATAAGGTGAAGATTTTTAAACAATAGATCCAATGTGTTCGGCTCAAAAACATGGTACAAAGCGTTCCCGTTAATTGTTTGCGCTCCAACAAACTTTCTGGGTCGGTATTTATTAGTGCTATAACACGGTGTATTAGTCATTGCCTCTGGTATTTTTGGACGAGATATCGAAAGGAACTGATAATTTTCGTATAACACATTAAATACCAACGTTCAAACATTGTTGCTATTTTGAACACGTCTCCTATTTTAATTTCAGAATTACATTCTATTTACCTATGCTTGATCAAATGATATGCAGAAAATATCAAGTACAACAACGTATCGTTCTGCATCTATTAGAGGCTTAATTTAAATGCTACCAAACGCTTTTGTCTGTCACCATATCACAACTGTTCAAACACAATTGTTAATGATCTAACTAACTCCATTGTATGTCTTAGTTAATGGCAGATATGCAAATTTCCATCTGGTCACCCACGTGTATTTATGTGTTATTAAATTCACATATGTTGCTACTAATATTTGACCATGGTTCATAGTTTTTTTGATCATTTATATAATATCGTATACGTGTGTACTCATTTACATATTGTTACTCAATCTTTTCGTAACAAATAAATTCCTAGTTGCTAGGATTACTTTAGAAGTAACAACTCGTATTATTACGTATAAGCATAAACTTAGTCTCAATTTCGAAGGTAGACGATTCATTGTTTTGTCTACATCTAATACTTATCCACTTTTGAATTCTACAAAATATTAAAATTTTAGAGTAGCGTGACTGTTGAAAGCAATGTCGGTCCGGTAACAAAGAAAATGCAGATCATTAAAACCAACTTTGCTGGTCTGTAATTGATCTAATTTGCCTATTATCACTTCGAAAATGTACCAACTTTCCAAGTTACATGGTTTTTTTCATTAGTCTTTTTCGTAGTTGGCACATTCATATCATCTCCCATGTAAACAGGCAATAATTATACACACTGGACTAACAAAATGTGTAAATGGGCCAATTACCGCCGCCTATGTAGGCTGCCGTACAATTAGTGGCTTACTAATAGTTTTCATCACCAATAGTTTCAAGCGCTACGTCGTACAGGAACACATCATACCGAGATCGTCTCTCGTTGTGCTCACACCGTGTTTTGGTGCTATCATTTTTTTCCGACAAATAATTTTCAAATTTATTATTTGAAAATTTGGCATTATTTCTATTCTGGATCGCATCGGTGAGTTCTTCCTTTTTCGGTTTTAATTATCTTAGTGATTCAGTTCATAAATTCAATTATAGAGTTAAACGTTCTCTAAGTTAAATTTATTGGACAGAACTAGGTCACCGGTGCAGGCTTCTAGGGCTGAAATGTATTATATAGCTTCGCATTTAGAGCGCAAGAAATTTATGTTAACGACTACAAACTGTAGTTGAATCCATTCTATAAATCTTTGCTTTTTGATTTTATTTCACAGACTTCTCTTCCATTTGTGTTCTTTGTTTAGATTTGTATTACGTACAAACGAGTATATTACCAATTTTAAGTAAAAGCATAAAATTATCACAAATATTCTATTTAGGTTCTAATACATCTTCTAGTGTCTTTTAATGAACAAATATAACCTTTTGTTATTCAACTGAGGTTATGGTCCTCAGCTCTCATGAAACCTTTATAAGTATAATATTATATAATAATACATATATACTACCTACGTTAGGTTCATTTATTTATAGTTTAAACCAGAAAATGAATATGAAGTAAAACCTTTTGAGATAACAACTTAATTTATAAAAAAATAGATGTTACTTAAAAATATTCTGTTGGTTATATACTTGTGTAAAGATTTTTTTTATTAATTTCTTTGTTTTTTTCTAACAGAATTTCACAATACACTAGAATATAAATAGGTTTCATAACTGGAAAATGCTCGCTACTTTCTTACATATTCTTATGTTAATAGTTATGAAAGAAAACAATAGGTATATTCAAATGTCTGAAATAAATATGATTACTGGAAATGATAATGTGAAGTGAAATAATATTATTCATACCATGTTATTCATTCTTTATGATTTTTAGGGGTTGTCCTTTTAATATAATTGTAAACTATATCTTTATTTTCAATTGCAAAGAATATATTTCTTTGTGATATTACATATTGGGCACAATAAGCAATAAAAAATGAATTCGCAATGTAGATTCAACCGTATTCAGGGTTGATTGATTCTACCGGAATATCATTGCAAATCATTATGAAGAATAAGCATGAATCTTAACCTTTAATATTTATCGGTAAGCGTTATAATTATTGTGTGGTAGCAGCAGACAATAGACAAAATCAAACATCTCAAGATTCTCTTAGCAACTAGTGGGCTGAGCGCTCAACAGATTTATACAACAGCTGCTAGGACTTACGACCAAGCAAACCGGAGCTCTTCCAGCCTTTGAGCCACCCCAAATTATGCTGTCATCGTAAATAGGATCCTAGGAAGGGGAGGTCACGTTACGTTGGTTGGTGGGTCTAAAGTGGGGGGTCTGAGCCATTCATTCGAGGGCGGGGGCGGTGCTCATTGCCTGTGTCCGGACCGCGCATGCGCGTCCCCTGACCCACTTGCCACCGCCGCGCCGCCGCCGGGCGGATGGCGACCTCGTTACGCCAAGGTTGGCGAATCAACCGACGAATTCGCGGTCCGCAGACGTAGTGACGCGCCGATTACTTAAAGTTCGATGAACAGTGATTCAGTATACATATCATATCTATGTCGACACTATTGCCATCCGATTACAACTAGATATAATTCCAACTATAGAATAAAACATAATTGCAACATTGTTAAAACTCTTGGTAAGCCAATTTTAATTCATACATTTTTAGTAAGACACTAATTTAAATTGCCGTTATAACTAGAAGTTTAAGTTAAATTCCTTAAAACCGGTTGATAATAATCTAAGTGAATTATATATGTAGATATGTTGGAAAAAGTTTTTATGAGTCAGCATGATGCAACAATCGCGAAACGATATTACGTGAGCGTAAATTGTGAACTTTTTGTACTGATTAACGGGTAACATCTAAAATGCGTTCCAGCTATGTTCCTTTCGTTGACACCTAAAATACCTACATATCTACGTAACAGATTTCTTGACGTAACTTTTCCTAATTACTTAAAACTTGTGTTAATGCGATTACTAAGTCATTATTCATCGGCGGACAGTGTTAGGCTGTGCTGTTCATACACTAATGTCCTTACCTGTCTCTCAAGTTTACCTTACTCTCGTCTATAGATAAACAACGCAATTACGATGATCGATTACGACACTTGGCTACTGTTACACGCTTATTATGGGATCCGATTGTGTAGGTTACGCCCGGCACGCTAGTACCATACGGTGATTTTATAATCGATAAAATAATCTATCCCCCGTTGACAACACTATTAATTTTGATGGATGTCTGTTTTGACGTTATATTGAAATGACGCATTTTTTAAATTATGTTCCGTGTATTTTAAAATTTTAATGGTTTGTATTTCAGGTGCAAATTTAATCGGCGGACCCTGCGGCAGAGCTTTCCATAGGCCTCAAAGGATTCAGAGAAGTTTATCTTTATATATTTTTCTCTTTAGTTACTTCATTCACAGTCCAGTCTCTCTAACACACATCAATTTTAGAAATATCTGTCAAAGAAATTAAATTAACAGGACATTTTGTGCGCAGAATTACTACTATGTGAAATAAAAATCTAGCATTCTTTTTTGAAAATAGTATGTTTATAATTTTTTTTAAATTGGTGTTGATTTTATTACTACTCAGTTATTAATTAATCTCTGATAATTACGGCGCAATTTTTGAAACCCCTTTGAAATTGTTGACAGTTAGGTAATTCGTTTCGCCTTTGTTTGATTTAAATCTTGACCAAAAGTACAATTTCTTACTGTCATATTTTTTCAATTATTATGTTCACAGGTTTTATTCTAATTATTTAAATGTATTACAATATACAAGTTATTTCATTGTCCATTAAATATTTTCTTTTTAATACTTCAATTACACTTTGTTAAGCGCTCATTGTGTTGACAAAAAAAACTAATTCAGATTTCTAATAAAATTAATGAAAAAAGGAGTTGGTATGGCTTTAAATAACAATTAATAATTTTAAACTATGCATTGTTGATTTTAAAGAGAAAGATTCCACCATCACTTGGATAGGTACACTGACTCAATTTAGTCAGCAAACATTGTGCAAATAAAATTCTTCTGTTTTCAGAATATTCTTCAAGTAACACACCTAATCATCCGGATCCACATGTTGGTGCCCATCGGCATCAATATTAGTGCCCTACATCTACCCTGTAGATCCGAATTTGTTTGAAGTGAGGCGACAAATTCGGTTCTAGAGAGGTTTGTGTGGTGCATGCACTGCGACGTTTCAAGACCATGATGACATCACTACAGGAACCTTCATTGTTTTCAATACATTTAATTCGAAGAAAGACGCGCGTAATAAAAAAAAATTACATATACCTAAGGCTTATTGATGGTAAGTGTCGAGACAACGTAACGAGTTGGAAATCGTAATATTTTACAAGCCTATATTTCTTGTATATTTTCTTCAAAGTAACTCTGTAATCAGGGTAAAAGATTAGAATGCATTAATATGTCTATTACAAATCAGTAGTTCAATTCAACCATTTTAGGTACTTTAATAAAAAGGTAAAATATTTAAATCATAGTTTTTGGTCGTGTTTCTTTTTATCTCAGCATTTCTCGGTCTTTCATTCCAAAAAAAATCAAATCCATCGTCCATCCATCTAAATTATCAGTAAAGTGCTCTTAAATTTTTGTAAAAATACATACGATTTTTGTATAAAATATACCTATAGACGTTTACGTGATAACATGATTTTATTTTTCTCGCCTATTACTACGAATATCATAGCACCATACAATTTCTAGACAAGAGATCCTAGAATATAATATCTAATACTCAAATGAAATATTCCGTTTCGTAACTCAGAATAAATGAAAAAACCGAGCACGTATTGTATAAAATCCACTAAACATATCTAGAAATATGAAATTCTTGGCACGTATTAGGAAAAATTGTATTCCAGACACTCATACAAAACGAGTGTTCCTTATTGTTCGCAATATGGAAATGGGCTCAGGAGGAATTCTTGCGTGAATATCTGCTTGATAATAAATAATATTCCGAATACATATATGATTCTATGGAAAGCTACTGCGGCTTTTTCCGTTGAGAATATTATGAAAGCGTTATTTTGCCGCCAGTTATTTCTACATTTGTCCAAACTATTTATTTAAGAAATAATTGGACAACGTTTAATTACTTAAAGTTCTAGTTGTTTCTTTTTTCACAATCGTTTTGAAAAAGAAGGTTCAGTGGATGTTTTAACTTTTTAAATTTAGAGACGGACGAGCGAAACGGAATATCCGTTGAGAAAAAATGTTATAGTGCAATTACTCGTAGTAAAAAGAAAACTAAATAAATTATTTTCAACGTAATGTTGGCGATATGTGACAACCAATGTTAATGTAACATTCCTATGCCATTTTCAATAAAAATGCAAAACATGACGCCATTTTCCTAATGCGGTGATTTGGTACAAGGATTGCATTACAATGTGTTAATAACGTACTGTCACAATGATCATTCTAATCACAATGTAGCTTGTAATAGTTCTTCCTACTTAAAAACTTTGGCGATTATCGTGTAAGTCCACAAACAGTAAAAAAATATTTGATATATTATCAGGTCAGAAAAACGTCTTCAGGAAATATTATATGTGATGAGATTCTAGAAAATCCTAAGCTAAATAATATAATATATGAATTCGGCATCCAATAATTACTTAATATGTAGGTACTTCACTTAATACATTAGTATCAATAGCATTAACACTTAGTTCAAAGTAGTTAATTACTTGACTAGTTAGATTCTAACTAAATTCAGAGGTAGATCTAGATTTTTCAGTATTTGTCAAATTTACTGTTAAATATTTATTTACTGGTTACTTTTCTCCATTTTCATGCTATAATTTACTTATCCATATATAATTGTTTCATAAAGAAATATTCTTGCTAACAATGAACTTTTGTTCATTATGCTCTTTTTTGACAATATATTCAACAGCACCAATATTGGTCTATTTAACTTTAAATTTATCCCACCATAATATCTGTATTAAACGAAGTAGGTACCTTGAAGCATAAATTAAAAAAAAAACTCACCAACCACCCTTTGTGTATAATTTTTATGTATCTTTTCAGTATCTTAAATTGATTTATATAACTTGTGTGATCGCTAGTATCTTTGCAACAATCAGTTCTTCTACCATATAGAGCAAGTGCTTCGGCTTCCACATTACATTCGTCGTACTTGCATACTTATGTGTAATCGAAACGATTGGAACTGAATTGTCTGCATCAGATACCTTATTTCTTTTATTGTATAATGTTTTATTGTGTATCTTTATTAACGTCTACATAATTATGTTCTATGTGTATAATATGCATGTGAATTGTTATAGGTAAATATCATTTGAACCTTCGTCGTCATTGGTTATATACCTAGATTTAAGTTATAGGTATAAACTTACCCGATTGGAATTTGTAATAGAATACTTTTAATGTATGTATTTAATCGGTTGCTCTAGTTTTGAACAGGTTGAATATACAAAAATACCACGTAATCCCTCTCAAATTAGAGGAGACCCATGCCTAGCTCTGGGACAATAATTGGGTTGATGATAATGACCATGGGTGTAGCTTAACTCCCCCACGGTGGAGCAAGGTGGGACATTTACCTCACCGGGCTCTCTGATCCGAAGCTGAGAATATTTAGGCAAAATTATTACGAAGAAAATATTTGTTTTTATAACGATGACAGGAAACCGTTTTGTCGATTTCAACTTGTGCATGATAAGTGTGCATAGAAACCCTTGCCTTGGTTATTATTAAAATAGGTTGTAGTTCAGACGATGTACCAGTCAGTAAAAAAAACACATTTTTAATTTCCTATTACTTATTTTATTTACTTCTGCCCCACACCTTAAAACTGGGTAAGCCCATGAAAAATACCCTTAGTATTATTCTTTTAAGACCATTTTGATTGACTTAGGTGCAGATACACACAGCAGATGCACATACAGACACCTAAGTCAATCAATAATAACTTAATCTGTCCAGAATCATATTTCTTGTTAAGTACTAACATACCTACCTACGTACCTATTAAAATTACATTATCTTATTTGGCTTATAATGCTTGTACCTGCACATTTAAAGTACAAACATTATTTTTTTCATATTTACTAACGTATTATATTTTATATAGGTACCTAGTAGGTACTTAGATACTTATTCAATACCTTAATTAGAGCACCTGGTACTTTTAGATGATATTGATAGTGTTCGTCGTATTTTTTAAATATCCATGTTCATGGAAATGGTTGTGAATATCATTTTGTGTCTAATAAACGAAATAATGAAATTTTATTTATTTTATTAATAACACCTCCCAGCAACTACACAATTAAATTCCATAAATAGCCACAAGGCTTAAAATTGAATTAAGATTATCTACAATGGAATACTTCTGCAGACTCATGCCTTTTTTCCATGGGTGTAGGCTATAACACAGAACGGCAGAACGGCACTGCAATCACTGCATAGAACTTGCTTCATCCACACTAAAATACCTATGCAGGCTGGTTGCACCACACATTTTATCTAACTCAAAGGTGACCGACTGACTGACATGGTGATCTATCAACGCACAGCCCAAACCACTGGACAGACCGGGCTGAAATTTGGCATGCAGGTAGATGTTATGACGTAGGCATCCGCTATGAAATGATTTTTGAAAATTCCTAAGGGGGTAAAACGGGGGTGCAAAGTTAATATGAAACTTCTATTTTTTTAGTTAAATTGCACGCGGACGAAGTCGCGGGTATCAGCTATTTCTGTATAAAATCGTAATATGGACCTATGTACAATACCAGCAAGTCATAGTCAAATAGATGAGAAAAATTGTGTATTGTGGCATGTATTATGAAAAAATATGCAGGTCTGGTAAAGGCCTTTGTCAGACCTACATATTTTTTCTCACTGAATATAATTGTAACCTCTCACTGAATATTTTATCACAGAATAGTGATCACCTTATATTAGCCGAACCTTACAAGATATTATTACAAAAGGTCGTCACAAAGTATGCAGTTTACGCAGGAACGGAGAAAATACCACAAGAAGATAGTAAGTATACGCGACCTGTTATGGCTGTGATGATGAAGGATATTAGATATTAGGCATTATTAGCCAACGGTATGTATGTGTAGTCATTTCAGCTTTTAGACAGTTTTGTAAGGGAAATGAGAAAACTAAATTATATTAGAAGTATGTAGGTATCAAAGGGAAAAACAAATACCTAAGTAATTTCCGCCACCTTGCCTAAATATATTTCTGCTATTGTATACTTAAATATTTTCATAAGAGTAAAAAAAGGAAAAATATAAAAAGATGCGTCTTAAAATTCCCGCCAACATCCGTAAGATAAAACAGGATTCAGGATATTATACGTATTTATGGAAGTTAAAGTTGAACCTACCACATTTAGCATGCCAGTTCTCTATAAGCATTTTAGCAACACTACAACAACTTTTCATCAATAATACAAATCTATATTACGTAGTACAGCAATAAATTAACAGACAATAGAACTACGCCCCAAACAAATGTATTCAAAATTCAAAAAATCAATAGTTACGCTTCAAGTTCTACTTAGTCTTTTCGCTACTAGATGTCGCTAGTTTTTGATAAAACAGTTCAAAAAGCTTCACAACAAAGTAATGGGCCATTCAACAACAGATGGCAGTAAAATCGTTCATAGCGTTAACTTGTGATTTTTTTTTCTTATATTAAATATATACATAAATTAGGATCGTGTATTTCTCATAATAAATAACTTCCGATCCAAACACCAAAATAGGAATGTAGATATTATTTTGATTTGCATCTACAAATAAAATTGTGAAAAAAACGAAGTGGAGATGGAAAACGACCGATAAGTTTTAGGAAAACTACTTATTTATGTCTTATTAATTAATAGTATTAATATCTATTATTTATAATCCATTTCCCCATTCCCTACTGAACGTTTGTCTAACCAGGACCCTTTGGGGAAACCACCTACGCATTATCTCCCTAAAAATTATATCTAGGTTCCAGCTTGTCTGGGTTTAATATTTTAATATTACACATATTTTTTATACCTACAGAATCTACAGATATAGGTACTTTACTATCCTTTCAAATGTGAGGAGACCCATCAGTAAGACAGTTTTAATATGGGTTGATGAACTTTTTACTTAAAGCTTTAATTTCACACAATCCTAAAATACTAAATGCCTGCAGAAAAATTGAATCCTTCAGCAAAAAATGCAAACGATTTTAATTCTAGCTGCGAACATTGTGCATCAAGAATAGGAGAATTATACTTTTAATTCAATTACATTGGCATTCTCTTCACTTTTTTTATTAAGAAAGAAAAATTCAACCTCAGGCGGGACTCGAACCCGCGTCTTCTGGATCGGTACTCCAGACGCTCTGCCAACTGAGCCACCGAGGTATCCGCCTGATGTGTTGAATTTTTCTTTCTTTATGTTACTTATGTCTTTACGGCGACATAGCAACATCGATTGGACAATTCTGCCCAACCCAGAATTCTCCCTTTACAGCGAGTAGATTCCGGATGATATTGCATTACCTTTATACAATCTTTTTGTATTTTTTAGCTTATTTCCAGCTAAGATTTTTAAATTTTTTTATTAAGAAAGAAAAATTCAACCTCAGGCGGGACTCGAACCCGCGTCGTCTGGATCGGTACTCCAGACGCTCTGCCAACTGAGCCACCCAGGTACCCGCCTGATGTGTTGAATTTTTCTTTCTTTATGTTTGACGACCCAGATAGTCCAGCGGTAGTTAACACTGCCTTCTGTGCTAAGGGTCCCGGGTTCGAATCCCGGTAGGGACAAATGTTTGTGTGATGAGCATAAACATTTGTATCCGAGTCATGGATGTATCTATGTATAATATGTATGTATTTACAACAAAAAAAAAGTATATATGTAGTATATCAACCAACTAGTATCCGTAACACAAGCCTCGTTGCTTAGCTCGGGACTAGATGGCGCTGTGTGTCATAATGTCCAGGAATATATCCAGGTCCAGGAATACTTATGTCTTTACGGCGACATAGCAACATCGATTGGACAATTCTGCCCAACCCAGAATTCTCCCTTTACAGCGAGTAGATTCTGGGTCCCGCATGAGGTTGAATTTTTCTTTCTTAATAAAAAAATTTAAAAATCTTAGCTTGAAATAAGCTAAAAAATACAAAAAGATTGTATAAAGGTAATGCAATATCATCCGGAATCTACTCGCTGTAAAGGGAGAATTCTGGGTTGGGCAGAATTGTCCAATCGATGTTGCTATGTCGCCGTAAAGACATAAGTAACATAAAGAAAGAAAAATTCAACACATCAGGCGGATACCTCGGTGGCTCAGTTGGCAGAGCGTCTGGAGTACCGATGCAGAAGACGCGGGTTCGAGTCCCGCCTGAGGTTGAATTTTTCTTTCTTAATAAAAAAAATTAAAAATCTTAGCTTGAAATAAGCTAAAAAATACAAAAAGATTCTCTTCACTTGATAATTCTTATAAACCTATACATATATCTATTTTTTACAGAATAAGTATTATTATATAGCTGCGGTAGCTTAGAGGTGAGACCAGTGGACTGATAATATGTCAAAGTTTAAATGTAAATGTAAAGGGTGTCGCACCTCTGTTTTTCGTAAATTAGGTATGTGCGTTTTTATCACATGCTCGAACTGTAAAGGAAAACATCTGTAGAAAACCTGTATTCCTGAGACATTTTCTCTATGGCATGAGAAGTCTGCCAACCAACAATACAATGTAAAAATATGTATCTTATTGGACTATGTCATAATATCTCTGAAAATGAGAGGAGACCTCAGCCCAGCCATGGGACAATAATAAATAACTTCTTCAGATTATACTTAAACATAAAATTTTAATATAATAAAAAGATTGAACTAAATATAAAACGTTATTTATAACCGAAAATCCGTCAATATAGCTAAAATAAAACCTCTATTTGTGGAATGAACAATTTCATAGAGCGAAGAGCCGGTACCGAGGTACCAGGAATGTATAAGGAACGAAAAGATTAATGACTATTGCGGGACGGCAGACAAGCGCGGCCGCGTTTGACAAGCGCAGGTGCGCTATTTTCATAATTGGCCCGACCCGCGCCCTTTCAGCTTTCAGGAACTAGTGACTGTGGTCATGTGAGTCCAGATACTTACAGGGTTTTTCTTTGTTTTAGCTATATGATGACAAGATTGGCGTTGTACACTT
Organism: Craniophora ligustri; assembly: GCA_905163465.1. Classification (NCBI taxonomy): domain Eukaryota; kingdom Metazoa; phylum Arthropoda; class Insecta; order Lepidoptera; family Noctuidae; genus Craniophora; species Craniophora ligustri. The sequence continues at coordinate 5,240,917 of LR990965.1, read as the reverse complement.
TTGTGCTAGGGTTTAGATCCAATATCCTATCCACCGCATATGGAAAAGCTTTTTATGGGATTTTGCTGTAAGGTGGGTAACCTTAAAGAACAATATACATACTTAAGTTATTTCTATATTAAAGGTTGCAATAGATCTCAAACGTCACATTCGTAAATGATTAGATAAATGTTACTTTTTTAGTAGATAGTTAATTACTAAAAAAGTTTACAGTTGTTAAGGCTCTAAAATTGAAAGATTTAAAGTACAAAAATATACGCCGTTAAGGAAGTTTAATTGGAATATAAAATTTTTGCATTAGTGGAAATTAGATTTTTTTAACTTACCTTTTTTACCACGGTAACAAACATCTCTCATAATATCACTAATGATGACACTTTTACTTGTACAATAATCTCACGCTTGTAATTCACCTTTTGTCCCCAATTTATCCATAACTACATATAAAGTGAATTACAGCACTAATCTCTTACTGGACAGGGTTGCCACGTGTACATGAAAATCTGACACACAGGGGCTCACCTTTCTACGTAATGAGCACTATTAATCATGCGAAAACCCTACACTGCTCAGCAAAACTTAAGCACTACTTGACATGGATCTTGGGTTCTACATCTGTGCCAAAATGACATGTGATGGATTAAAAAAATATATAAGACGACCCCTATTATAATAAAGGTAGATATGCATTTTTCGTATGCGACTTTTGATCCGTCAAATTTTAAAGTCAGCAGTCATACTCATGTGTGTTTTGTTTCATTTCGACACTTAGTATTTTTATGTATGGCTTTGGTTTGACATTTAAGAAATTATACATAATTTAACATAACACCACTTATCTTACGTGATCTTAGGGTACCAATGCTTAAAATACTCAGCAATACTAACCTAAATTAATTTAATTTAAGGAATCACTTAATAATATAAAAAATACCCTATACCCTATATTCTATGTAGCTACAATTTCTGTCCTTCTATTCTTGTTCTGCTGTTATTCTATTTCACTTCCATCAAATAACTGTAAAAATATGAAATAGAGAAGCATTTTACTCAAAATTCGTATAACTCTATCGCCAAATCGATCGCTTTCAAAATCAGACCCGCCGTAGAAAAATTGTGTAACTGAGCGAAAGCATTGAAAGCAGGAAGGGCCACGTCAAAAATTACTATTATACCCCTGACATAATTAATGAACTGCTTATTCAAATACATTTAAAACTATTATTCATGCCGTTTACGTTTGAAACGTTCCGACCTTTTCTTTGAAGGGACTCCTTTATGTTATTAATTTTAAAAAAAGCTGCCTTATGCGATTTTTAAATAGTCCAAGTTTGAGCCGTAACGAATTTTAAGGATAAATATTTTTTGTCGACAATAGTTCGTTATTAGAATATTATGTACTTAATGATCTTTGCACAATCAAATGTACTTTGAATGATAATGGGTAGCAAAAGCAGTTGAAAGTAATCACTCGCGCCTCGTTGAGCGCTTGACTTTTACTTAAATACATTATAAAAAAGTACGTATACACTTATACAGATACACATTAGATATAAATTGTTAAAAAATATTATTATTATCTGCACTAAACTTTACTTATCGTATCTATAATAAACAGAAATGAATATCTTATTTTAATTTATTTGAAGGTAAAGCAACAGCATTAATTAGTACTTATTAGTTACACCCAATTAGCTCTTTTTTCTTAAGCGTTATTATAGTTTCTAAACAACATATCGTAGAAATGTGTAGATTTATAAACTAAAGAGTTATAAAGTAAATAGTACCTAACTTTAAAAACTCCTTACTAAAAAAACAGTAGGGTTTTTTTTGTTATTAAGTACAAAATCTGATTTGGTTATAAGTAATATTCCAGCCGAAGTAGTAGCAGGTTAAATAAATAAAAACCTGATCAAATAACAATAAACATAATACACATCTAACAGTGACAAATAAGAAACAATATAAAAAGCTTCAGCAAAGTAACGAGAAAATGTTTTCATGGAAAAATTGAGTTTTCTTGCCTGATAAAAATACATTCCAGATTACATAGAACTCCCCCACCTCTACCAGTCGAAGCAGAAATGGATGGCAAAGCGGTGAAATGTTTTTCCTTCAAGGTTCTACTTATAGTGGTTGTCGAGATTTCCCGAATGTTTTTTTCCTTTTGATATTTTCGCTATTCGCCGGCTTAGTAGGCACCTTCTCATTATTATTACTGGGGCGAATCCCTGGGAAAAGTAACTGGTGTTTCTCTCACTTGGCGTTACACTCGCACGCACGTTTTCAATTCCAATCTTTTGTAGTGCGTGCCCTTATTGGCACGTATTTGCTGATTGTTATAGAAGGGTTTGATGTTGGTTCTTGATGTAATTAATAAATTTAAAAATAACTATTAACACTAACTTCATTAACAGTTTGAGAGATGCTTAATTTTAAAATAAAGGCATTGGTAATCGTTTTAAGTAGAAACCAAATTTCTCTTTTTAGGTTTTGGTCCCACTGGAATTAAATTTGAGCAAATGACAAGGTGTAAGATGGGTACGGTAATCTCCGGAAAAATAATTATTATTTTAAACCACTGGAAACTTACAATATTGCAGTTTCCATATCGAAATCCCATTGCAACATCACAGCGAACTTTTAATCAAGTCCTGGAGAAACGATTTACTTCGATCATAGAGTAGGTAATTAATGAGTAGAAGGGCTAAATCTAGTATAGTTCTTACCAGTAAATTAGTTCGCGATTATTGTATCTTATGTTCTTCATCAGGATTTAATCAAGAACATATCTTGATAAATTTAAATTACTAGTAAAACTGCTATTAATGTTCAGGCGTAAAAAGGTAACGGAAATCCGGTTATTTTTCCATTTGTAATAAAAGTATAGAAATACCTATGTATGTATTAGCTAAAAATTAAAAATATTGTTTTTGTTTTCTGACTTAAAAGCATAACAAACGAAAATATTTCTATTGAATTTTAAGCTAATCAATGTTATTTTCGAATATAAATATGTAGAATTTTAAAAATGAACTAGCCCTATGGACATTTATAATGTACATTGACTACCAAAAAACATTTATAGTTCAATAATGGGTTCAGTATAGCCAAATTTCATGCATAGAAAAAAAATGCTTTATGTGTTTTCCAGAAATGCTTAGGTATTTGTATTAATTTATTTCTATTTCTCTGAAACTAATACTATATTTATGTAATATTTTGAATGCAACAAACAATAACGTGCATGTAGGTACAAACCTCAAAAAGAAACGTTCCCGTCTCCGCGTAGCTAGTCTGTGGCACCCGCAGCCGCATTCGTCGCTCGGCCGGCGCCCGCGGCGGGCAGCTACCATTAATCACTAGTTTTAGCTCAAGCTGAACGACGACTAGCCGTACCTACTGCACTGCAATGTACAGCTTGCGGTACTGCGGAAAATTGCTTTTCTGTTATTTGTTTTGTTTACTCTAGACTACAGGTAAAGTTTCAAAGATTCGTTAATTTGAGAAATTAGAAGATTCTCAAATAAATTATTCTTTTATAATTCCATAAACGATCAACATACGAAAAGTACAGTATGTTATGGTTTTTGTTATCTTAATTTAGAAGTCAAAGTGAGTTTACAGTTTTGCATCAAATAACAACACAAGTTTAGTTGATCGTTTTATTGAATAATAAGATGACACGGATGTGAAGGAAAACTACGTGAGGAAACCTGCGAGCTTGAGCAATTTTCTCGATGGCGTGTGAAGTCTGCCAATCCGCAGTAGATTAGCGTGGTGGACTATAGCCTAATCCCTCTCATATGAGAGGAGATCAGTGCCTGCCAGTGGGACAATAATGGGTTGATGATGATGAATTTTATTATTTTAAACCAACGTCTACACTAATTAAATGAATGTACCCGAATCAACTACGTCAAACTATAGCACGGAATAAGTCGTATTATTAGAGGCTGCAAATTTAGGTACACCTATCAGTTTTTATCGAACGCCAATTTAAAACAATACTGATACTTACGCAATTATTACACATTGAAAAAAAACTACTTTTTATGGATTTGAGTTGTAGGTATAGCATGGTGTCTGTTAGTGATCACGGGCAGTCCGCTATCGAACCGTGCTGTAAGAAAAAACTCCTGAAAATGATGAACGAGTATACCGTCAAGGTTAAGATAATACCAATACATAAAATCCGTAAAAGTCGTATTAAGACTCAAAATAATTAAGGTCGAAACATTATTTAAATTCTCACCTCCATATTATTTGTACCGCCCATACCAAATACAACCGAATCGGCAGTTGCTACCAATATAATAGGAATCTCTATCAACTTACACGCGATCGGTATGTCTGTGTATACCGAACATTGTTAGTAGTTGCTGAGTCATCGAGGGAGCCGGTATCGAACAGTAGTTAGCGTTGATCAGCGCCATATGGGGCTAAAGTCTTTGTACAAACGAATTAGCTATGCTTTTGTTGTGTAACGAAAGTTTGGAAAATATGGAATTAATTTTGGATTGTGCATGTAAGCAATGTTTAGCGGTAATGTTATGAAATACGGAATAAAACCTGAACCAATTAGAGACCTGGATAAATAATGATGTTGTATATTATCTATATTACCTACGTTTTACCTAGTCAATAACTCCGAACATTAATTTTGGCAATAGAAGCTCCTACGATTTTCAACGAACGAGTTTGATAACATTATGAGTAACAGCTGCATTAGTATTTCCATATTTTATAACTGGTTATAGAACTATACCTAAATACCTATAGAGCATTAGAAAACCAAGACAAATAATAAACCCTATTATTTTTTATTTATCATTAACATTAACCTCCTAATCCATAACTGTGCTCAGATTTACCGAGTTGGTCTAGTAAGGTTGTTGGTTGTTGGTCGAGTAAGAGTGATTATGAATAGCTAACAACCCTGTAATAAGTACATTGATAAGGATAGTAAGAAACATAATGGGATAGCCGTCTGTTAAACACTTTAATAAATTAACAATACCTAGATATTGTGGTCAACTTCTGAATTGTAGTCCAGTCAATCTTCTACAGTGAGCTAAACGTTTTATCTCTCTGTCGTGTTCATTTCAGGCAAAGAAAAGTAGCAAGTGCGTACACATTACTTCTCTGCAGAAACTATGTTGGAACTAAATCTGTGACGCCAAAGATTTTTTTACATAATATTTAAAAAAAAACTACCATAGTTACAGTTACTTGAGGCATAACATCATTGTACTAAACATTTTGCATATCACAAAAGACAGTAGCAGCAGATGAAATATAGCTAAGCCAATAAAAGTCTTATTGTTACAATTTGCAAAAATACAATTTGCAACCCTTTTCTTGCATATTTGGCAAGCTAACACTGAGACAGTTTAGTTTAAAATCAAAGGGTTTTGAAAAAATCAAAATACTGCTTAGTATTTTGATGTTTTCGTAGATAAAGAAAAAGTTTACCCACAACAATTAAAATCTACTATGTTTAAAGAATACCTACGATAGATAGATCCAGATTGGTGTCGCCAAGAATTATCTGCAAAGCACTTAAAAAAACTGCCAAGGTGAATTAAAGAAGGTTATGTACGCTTCAGGATCAATACATCCAAAACTTTGCATATCACAAAAGACAGTAGCACCACATGATATATAACTACGCCAATAAAATGTTTATTGTTACAATTTGCAACAATAACAACCCTTTTCTTACAATTTTTGCAAACTACCGTTTGTAACTGTTACAATTTTTGTCTATGCTCGAAATAATTTATGGTGTCGTAAAGGTGGTCTATTGGACTATGACAATGATGGATTTTTGCAAGTCATAAGCCTTTGTAGGTCAGTTACTGTTTCCCTGTACTGGTGGTGCCATATATCGATAGGACAGTGGTGCTCAAACACTCATAGGGGTTGATAAGATCAAGTTTTGTGTATCTCTTCATTAAATTAGTTCATGATATAGATAAATCATAAGCAGTAAATTATACTGAATGTTATTTTACATTAAGAAAACTGTGTCGTTATTTTAAACATATAACGTCTTTAACTAGTATCGAAGTAAACACAGTGATATAGGTAAAAATGGCTACCAATTCAAACAATACCTACGCACACGCAATTTCTTTACAATCTCAGCATTATAACGCCCACACAAGACAAACCTTTTTCCTCTATTAGCGTCATAGATAAAATATGATTCCTTTTAATTGAATTCAATAACCTCGCGGATAATAGTAAAATTAACCCTCGAGTACAAACGGCGGCATTCACGGTGTACAATGTGAGTTTGAGCACCGCCGACGTGCCGCGCCACAATGGATGGCTAATGATCTTCTTAACATTCAAATCGCCCACGCTCCGCTTTTGTCTCCGAAAACTCCTATGTTTTTCATTCGCACAACAATTTTTCAAGCAGCACGATACGGTGATACTAAATAAAAATGTTGCCAGTGATTGAAGGATGTAGGTCAACGGGTTAGGTCTGAATGGACGTCCGGTGTGTTGCGACATAAAAAAAATCTTCTTAAAAGAAGGCTGATTGGTTCACGGACACTCGTTGTTTTGCTACCGAGTGTTAATTAGCAGCCATAGACTAACAGTAATAGATTTATGTACGGAAGGCTTGTATGTAGTATGTAATGAGTACTTGGAATGGTTACAATGTTAGTTTAACGAAGAATCGATCGCAAAATAAGAACAAGTACCTACCTACACATCCTTACGTAAACTCATTGGATGTATACCTATATTATATTATATTGAATATTACGAATAGGTACACACAATCGCCATCTTTGATCACTATCTGCTTGAAAAAATGTATCATTGCGCACACTTCCCATTATTTATTGTTTCATTTATCAAAATCATTGCAAAAATGTGGGTCCATTAAAAGCGGTTCCTAGGTAACTTTAGCGCCATAATTTTGACAATCAACCAAGACAAAAAATTACGGAGTACATACTTTGAAAAATATATTAACACAAGTCCAGAGAAACTAACTTAGATAATTCAATTGGTTAATAATATTTTCGCTACCTCAAGTCCAGGGCAACAATCAAATTGTTTTATTTACTTACTTTATTATAATACTTCTAGCTAGACCCTGCCTAGGTTACACAAAATATTTATAGCGTACATATATAAAAATGAAAGGAAGGCAGCCAGCAGCAATTAGATGAGAAGAGCCTAAGATGCAGCTCTGTGACTTCACTAGAAAAGATCTACGTCCAGCAGTGGACGAATATAGATAAACTGATGATAAAATAGCCTTATATTAAAGTGCAGTGTTAAAACGAATAATGCCAGAGTGAAGAGTTGAAAAAAAAGATATCTCTCGGGTTTGCTATGAAAGTGTTTAATTTTTTGGGCTTCGGTAAGTCCATTTAATAATTTCATGTAGTTCAGCTAAATTGCGACAAAATTTGACTTTATTTAGCTGAAATGATGATATAATTAAAATATTCCATAAATGTTTGTCAAGAATAGTCTACCTATATGGAACATCCATGGAATTTCAAGCGGTTTCCGTGCTCTCTTGAAATAATAAGCAATGCGTGCAGAGGATGATCCGTGACGTCACTGCCATGTGACATTACCATCTATTAATCATGAACAAACCACCGCGTGCCATCGGGGAGGTAAAATCGCTTACAAACATCCACAGAACAAAAATAAGTTGAATTTATTTTTATACAGTTTTAATTACAATCAAATATTGTCATACTCATTTTATTAAAGGAGAATACTTAATAAGCTAATGGTGTACGGTCTAAATGTAGGTACTGACGGTAAGATTAAAGGTATGTGTTCGATCCATTTAATTTTTGATGAAATAGCGTTCATTTTACCTGATATATACTCTCGTTGGCGTGTGAATTCTACCAACCTGCATTTGGCTAGTCTAGTGGAACATTCGGAATGTATATTATTAATATCCTCTAAATGTGAAGAGATCCGAATTCAGCAGTGGTAACTAAAGTGCGCCTCGCACTGTAAATCCTCAAATTTGAAAAACTCTTATGCCTCGTTTACTACTTAGGGAAGATGCAAATACTGATATTACGAACTAAAATACACACAATACACACAAATTATGTAACTCAATAAGTATACTTTTTTACATATAACAAAATTCTGTATTATATATAAATAACACAGAATTTTGATGTCGGTATTAAGTAAATACGATATAACTGTCTATGTGATCTATAAACTGTTTATTCGTTTTTTTAGTTAAGTAGATAACCTACATGTGAGTTTTATTTTGTTTAGGTCAATAAGTATCATATTGAAGGCTTTTATACAAGCTTCAGTTTAGTACCTACTTATTGAATGATTTAGTTTGAAGACCAAAGTAACTAATTATGAAGTAATAATGAAACTAGAAGCGGCCTATGTCTAGCAGTGGACTACAATAGGCTGAGTTGAATCATTATAGTTTAATGATTCAACTCAGCCTATTGTAGTCCACTGATATTTATACTATTATTCTAGACATTTTTTTCAACTACGTAAAATAAATCAAGAATTTTATAATCAACCCTATCTTTATACGTCATCAACTGTAATGCAAAGCAGTTGTAACAATATCACGTAAGTTACAAGCAGTTTATTAACAAAGAGTTTTGTTTACACGCAACTAAAAATACATTTCTAGGTATTTTTATTTTTACAAATGACATTCAGCCGAGTTGACGCGGCACGCACGTAATACGTTACGTGGAGCCCTGTGTTTAAAAAAAGGAATTTGAATTTGTAATTGGAATGCACGAACAGTCGAACACCTTATATTTATGAGAAAATGTATGTAGTATACATAAGTATTACTTAAATACTTTAATTCAAACATTCGCTGCAAGTTTAGTTGGAATTAAAAGCCGTACAATTAATAATTAATATTTACTAATAATATATATTCGAAATTAAGGATTATATTTACATTTTGATTTGTGGATTTCTTTTGCGTTAACAGTTAAACTAAAGAAAACCTAGCCACCAAAGCTTTACAGTAGCGTTTACATAAAACACTTATTTCATATCAGTTTCGAAGGTAGGTAAATCTACAATTCAGCTATTCTTTACCCTTATTTAATTAAACAAAAAGGAAAGAAAGAAATGGACTAGTGACGAAACTATGGCACATGTTCGAACCACAAATACGTAGACTTCTATGTAAAGTCTCACAAGTCTAAGCAACCTAACCAACAACTTTGAAACCAGCTGCAAACTAATTCAATATTGTGTGCTAAAATTTTTATTTAAATTTAAATGGTATCAGTAAACAGTCACGCAATATACGATTTCATGATTTATTATAAATTATAGACTCTCAATTTAGACATGACATTATTATAAATAAAAATCGTGAGAATACCATCTATATGATCATTAACTACATAGCTGTCTTACCCGAATTGTATTGTATTTGTGGAAATGGAAAACCCGTCACTATGTTCAGGAATCCATACAATGCAACAATTTCATGCGCCATAAAACATCACTACGGCATCCGAACGTTTCGACGCAAGATGAAAACGAAACGAGTGGCGTCCGTATCGAATAAAATAAATCGATTTATTTTCAAAAACGATTTCATTATTTTCTTGACGTGGGATTGAGGGGCGCCGATGACAGCGTTTGTTATAACCAAAAATTTTAAGATCGATGATGGCACAGGTTTTCTACAATTGATATTTTTTAGCAGGATTTAGTGAGAACTTTGTTAATCTTTAGTTTTAAAATAAAATCTACGAGATCTTCTTTTAGGTTGATATTTATTTTTTAGCCACAAAAAGATTGCAATCATTCAAGATATGTATAACTTAGAGCAAATCGATAACGTTTTATGGTCAAATCAATTTGAAGAAATATTTTAATCTGTATATTTTGTAACTCTCTCTGAGTTTTCCTGCGTAAATAATGTCCAGTCCCCGTTTGACTAGTGTTAATTCCCCAATTCCCTAGCGACGAGTGGTCATCATACTGCCCTCGGTAATCCACTAGAGCTGTGCCAATCAGCAGTACAAAGGGACGCGTGGCCCATAGGGATGCGGGGACACGTTACCAAGGGAGGACTGAGGGGCCGACTTGGGGAGAGGAGAGGAGAGAAAGAGGAATGAACGATGAATTGCGAGGGGAGGAAAAAAGGGAGTTTTTAAAATCACTCGTATGGAATGGGAAAATTGTTGAAGTGTAAATTTGTCGCTGACGTAAAAAGATGGCGAATGCTTTTTGTTTACATTTTGGATTTTTGGTATCTTTTTATGAAACAAAAGGTGAGTATTATATTTTAAACAAAATTAGATTGATGCAGTAAATGAAGTGTTAAAATAACGGTAGTATTTTAATTACAAAATGGCACAGCAACTACTCGAAATAATTGTGTTTCGTTTTTTCTCTTACAATATAAAATATGGACAGTGTTTAAAATTTACGAAATCTCGAAAAAACTTACTTCAACTCCTAAAGATGCAATTCAGAAATCTGAAAAGATAAACCTAATTACAGTTGCTAGCATACAACAAAGTTGCACGAAAAAGGACACAAATGATTTATAATGTGAACTACTTTTAAAATTGTTTAACAAACTTTCAACTTTAACCCTAAAACATCAACAAAATTACCAACTTTCCTTTCAATCCATTCCAACTTTTAACCACATTCAAGTAAGGCACACACCCTTTGGAGGTGCTAATTAATTGTGAAAGTACCCCGAGACTATTCAACATAGTCCATTAAGCATAAAGCCCTAGCTTAACCGTACTGTTGTTTTTCCATGACCCTCTGAGCGAAATCCCTAAAGTCCGGTCGAGTGACCACGTAATATGACCTACCCCGCACCTTTGATGCTTTTAGAAATATGATCTAACAGGTGTAATGCTTGAGAGATTAGGGGTCAATCTATCCTGGTTACTGAGTGACCACAACTTTTGTTTTATTCATCGTGGTTCTACCTGCTGAGAGGTGGCTTTTAATTGGATTAAAGATTGTTGATAAAGGGGCTTTTAATTTAAGCGCTGAGGCGGTCCGTGGTTGACATTTCATTAAGGAATGGCTATTGATTTTAACACGCTATTGGCTGGGTCTGAACGCCTTTGTGGTGTAAGAAAAAAATATATTAGCAACTCTCCTCAATTTTTTTGTAACAATGAGTTTTATTTACTTACTGTTCATATGATATTGAAATATGCATTATATAAATAAGTACCTTAAACTTGCGGAAGTAAGTACAGCGGCTCTACCATTCGAGTTCAATATTCCATTTTTCGATTTCATTATCGTTTACCCTGTTACTAAAGTAAGTCTACTTACCAAAGTGAACTTATTGAAATTAGTTCTGAATAATAAATATTACAAATAGAATACCGTGAACAAAATGATGTATCGTCAAAAACGATAGATTCCGCTTTTGTTTATTAAAAGTAGTCAAAACATAAATCATCAATCTGTTATAAAATTAATATTGTAAATGATTTTATAAATGAATTTTAATGTGCGCGAAACAAATCACTAATAACGACGTATATTTTGAAATACAAATGTTTTATATATTTAGATATATTTTGCCATAAGTCTCTTTCAAAAGAGATACATATAATTAACATATAATATAATAACATATAATATTTCATCATCTATAACATTTTTATTCTATACAACATCTACAAGTACATTACTAAAATCAGGGCACAGAAAGGTCACAAAGGTATACCTACGATATTTTTTTCCAAATTGCCTCATATTGACCCCATGTTGTTTTGAAATTTTTATTTCCAATATAGGTAATAAGTCCGAAAAAACGACTCCGGTTTTCAATTCCTGCGTTTAAATGGAAAACGCCATGCTATTCTAACCCTTTGAGATTATTGTCATACATACAAAGAAAACTCTACATGATAAAAAAATCGAGTGATAACTAAAACAATTACGTCATAAACGAACGTTACTGAGTCAAGTATTTGTCGTATTCTTACACAAAAAGGAACAGAAAAAGGCGAACGATATTGAAATATATATCTTCTTGTTTTAAATCTACATGTTGACTGTAAAAAATACTCGATATATTTTACTGTTTTTTCCATTATATGCAGTTGCTCACAAGGAAAAGCGTGTTCTCATTAGATATACCAATGTTTGGTCAGTTTAAATAGATGCACGGGTTTGAAAATAGACTTTGTGGAATGTGTGAGTAGGTGCTTATATTGGGTGCCGCTGACGGTGGGCGTCCACGAACAATTTCAGCTAAGTTGTACCTGTGTATACATATGTATTTACTTACCGGATATTTTACACTACACTGTGTGGTCTCTGGCTATAAATATATGTAAACTAAAAGCTTGTGTCTACATAGAAATATTTCATATTTTAATGTTTTCTAACCTTCAAAAGTTAATTTGACTGTTGAAGACGCTTTTCTTTAATATAGGTTAGCTAGATATATTTCAATGTCTTAAAAATATGAAAAATAAACAATAGTAACGATTAATAAACTATTCATGTGCGTATCATGGTAACAAAAAGTCACGAAGATACGATGCAAATAAAGCCCATTAACTATATTTCGACTTTAATTTATAAATTTATCACACTTCCAGTGTTTAACAGTAAGACTAGTAGGGTAATGGAACCATAATCGTAATAATCAAATCACGTACACAGTATATTTAAAGCCCGACGTAGACATAAACTTATTACATACCCATAATTAAATAACCAGAACGCATTAATTTGCCTGCACCTTAATTCTTCAAAAGTTTTTTATTTGGGAGCCAACCTAAAGCCCCAATACGGCTTCAATAAAAAACAAAGCTGACCCAAAGTTTATTAATACCTATATACGAATGAAAACGGAAATAAATTCACATAATATATCAAGCTGTGGGCAGGGAGCGGCGCGGAAGGCCCGCCGTGCGGCATGTCAAGCAGCAGGATACCTCCAGTTAAATTGAAAAACAATCTCTAACCATTTTCGCTCGCCGAACGTAATAAATCTATGTACAAAAATTGTACACGTTATTTATGAAATGTATCTGACGGCGTGCCGAACTATGCGTTTGTTGTGGCGGCCAGTGTTTGGGTGCTTCGATATTCATTTTTAATTTGGGCAGTCTTGGGCGATTCCTTATTCGAATTATACTATCAATCGTTTAGATCGCTAAGTATGGATTATACCTCAGTACATGCAAATGCTTCTAAATAATAGTATTCTACAGGTAACAATATGCTGATAGAGTTAAAGGTTTATGGGTAAGTTTATCGAAAAAAATAATGTCTTGCTTGTTTCTCAGGATTATCTTTTGACTTCGCTAAACGTTTTACTTATTATTAGGTAGATATAGGTATACGTATTAGACTTCAAAGAACTTCAACAGTTAGTAGGTACAGAAGTATTTACATGGTAAAATTATTTTAATAAATCCGAAGAACGAATAGAAACAAAAGGTTTTAAAATTCAAATGTTACACGTTCAATGGCAGGCAGTGTACTGCGCTGTGGCCATTGTCGGATTAATTGCATTAATCATGGCTAGTGACAGCTATTACATTTTTGGTGGCCGACTTTTGGCTCTCGACGCGACAGACCGGGTTTCACTAAACAATACAACAATGTAACGTTTTCGTTTGAAACAATTACGATTCTATTTCGATTGTCAGTTGAAGGTCTGAAATTGATTGAGATGCGCTGTAAAGGTTTGTACGCATTGATATGTAGGTATTAACGGTTTCTTCTTATAATTATATTGATACCAGAAAATCGGCTTTATTTTAAGGAATATAATATTTGATTTTAATTCATTTGAAAATTATAATTTGTGTCGAATCTGATAAACTTACTAAGTATGAGTATGTTGTGACTATACCTAAATAAATCAATTATAAACCTGGTCTGTCTACCAAGTCGGTCGGATACTGTAAAGGATCCAAAATGTCTGGTTTAAAATAATACCAACACAACGCATAAAACATATAAAGTTCAAGTAAAATTCGCGTACCTAACTGTTAATCATAATTTACTATTTATAAGTATTTCGTACACAGGCTACACAGAAATCTAGAGAAATACGATCTATTTTTTATTCTTCTTGGTACAAATACAGTAGAAATTAATTTAAGTTGAAGAATATTGCAAGTTAACTACCTAAATGTTTTTGCATGTAAGTATCTCGGAGGTCTAGGAAACCCTAGGATTGACTTAATGTTAAAGGATTTGTCGTTACAAATCCTTTAACATTTAGTTATATTATATACAATTCTTGTTTAAAAAAATATAAGCTCTTAAAATGACGTTTACCTACTCAACTCACGGGTGTTTCGCCTTATCCTAAAGACCCTGATAAATGTACTGGCCTAACCACAATTTACGTAACTACCTATCTAAATATACGAGACAGATTTATGTACAAAATTTCGTTCAAACTTAGACGTAAAGGCTATAATTTTAAATTGCAACACGGCTCAAAAACATGAAGATCGATTAAGTTTTAAGAGCTTTTATCCATTAGTCTGATGGAGATGGGATATAATGACTTCATTAGCACAATTTTCCATCCTGTAATCGCCGCGAGACGGTCATCTAAAGAGGATTGAATATTAATATACATCGCTCATAATAAGACTGTTCTATAATTACGTTTACATATTATTGATTCGGCTCATGTTATAAGAACAGTATTAAAACGCTATCAAGTAGGTGGGTGCCGCAGTTTTTGTCACAATGTACCGTTTTCGTAATTTGCCATTTTCGATAATGCGCTTCAAGTGATAAATTCAAGTTTCTGATCAATTATTTATGGTGCATGAAAGGCCACTATATTAATACAATAATGAAAGCACTATAACGGATTTATTTATTATGTTTAAAAATAAAGCAAGAAGGTATTTTTTTCTGAAATCGCATACTAAATACTTACAAATTATGCGCAGTTTTAAACCATGACAACTAAACACAAATTATGTCAAAACAATACGATAGATGTAGTATGACCACTGTTGTTTTTAACTGTCCCCTTTTTGACCGCTCTAAAATATAGTTCTAACTTTATATTTATTTTTATACATTGCAAAACTATCCAATTCTGAAGACTCTGTTCCTACTAGTCGAGTTTTCTATGTTAATAATTTCGACTTTTGTATGTTTAACGTTTTCATATAGAACTTATCATTCTTTATAGAATCTTACCTATATCTTGGGTATCTTTACAAAGTTTTCTTCATTTCCTACCGCGGAGTAAGCATGCGCTGGTGCACGGCGCGGCATGACAGCGGCGCGCGTGTTCGATTGGTCTCGCTGTAAGCTACGGATAAATAATCTACAGAAGTAATGAGAAGCAAAGACGCAGCTAAGTTAAATTGTTGTCCAAAGTGAACCTTATTGAGTACTAAAATAAAAGCCAAAAATATATATTTGGTGTCTAAATCAATATCATTATTACGGAAATGTAAGTTTATGAAAGTATTGTTAGACGTATGTAGGTATATAAATTCGATAGTGGAATTACTGAAAAAATGTAAGTTTTATTGAACTATTGTAAGATTAATTTCAGGGGATTTTCATTAATGGCTTCGTGTTATTCGACTTTCTTCTTTTTCTACATACTAGAACATTGCTAATAGAGTTCTGGCCAATCTGGTCTTTTCCAATGATCGCGAAATTTTTGTTTTTAGATAAAGAAAATATGACTAATATATTTTATACTGAATACTACCTTCAAACTATTGTATAATTTCCATTGTTTAACTACTCCGTGTCGTCACTATGCCTTTATGGAGTTGGCGCGCAATCATCAATTTACGTCCGATTGTAACGGAGATCAAAGCGACCGACCACTCATGCGCAACCAGAATGTAAATTATGATATACATTGCTAAGCATCATATGAAAATTTTCTTATGTTGTAAACAAATCAATAAAGCAAGATATTTTATGATTTGCGAATCCGCTTGCTGAACGTTTTTTATGTCGTTATATGCTTGTGTTTACAGATTTTAAAAATACTACAGTTTTTAAAAAAACGAAGAATAATGTAATATACATACAAAATGTATATATATACAAAAGTTGTTGTTTTATTTAGCCTCGTCTGTTCTAAGATTACCTTATAACTGGTTGTTCGAAGAGCAAAGGTCAACACAGATTTCGATTTAGGCGACTTGCCAATCCTGATAGTTAACTAATCAAACCTTGAAGTGCCTTAGCTTCAGTTGACAAGATTACACAAAAGGCAAATCAGTGTTCGTTATTACGTATCATTACTATATTGTGGAATAAATGATATCCAAGAGCTTTAGAAAAATCGGATCGCATACATGATTCCGATCGATCCAAAGTAGTAGTAGTAGAGCAAATCATTTTCACAAATGATATAATTGATTAGGTGATCAATAATTATCTAACACTGGACAGTTCATCAACAAACTTCCTGCTTGTTTTAGTATTTTGATTTTGAAATTCACAATATATATAATAATAGTTCTTTCACAAGATGAAGAGATCCATATTATCAGTGGTCTTACCTAAGCGGAAGAATACCAAAAAAGTAAATTAAATAACATCTGAAGAGAACGTTTAGCAACTCCATCCAGACAAGTAATTACATATCAGCTTCTTTGAATATAATTACTTCACAGTTAAGTGGTTTCGTTTATCATACAATTGGAAACTAGGACAGATATGAAATCATTCTTACACGACAAAACAAAAGGTACTGGTCGTGAGGCACCAAGCTGGTCTGATATATTCAGCGCTGCAGAATCGTGAGCACGAATGCGTAGCTTGATTTATTAGCCGTCAAACCTGCGCGCACGCATACAAACACACTAACATCCTCAATTTCAAATCTAGTGATAAATATAAACTTCTTTTTTGAAAAACTCAAATA
The DNA here is from genome assembly GCA_905163465.1 of Craniophora ligustri. Taxonomy (NCBI): domain Eukaryota; kingdom Metazoa; phylum Arthropoda; class Insecta; order Lepidoptera; family Noctuidae; genus Craniophora; species Craniophora ligustri. The sequence continues at coordinate 5,224,023 of LR990965.1, read as the reverse complement.
TAACCTATTAATTGATTAGTTGAACTACAGTAATGACAGGTAATAAATATTTTCTTTTGGACACATGATGTTCAAAATGATTGATTACCTATATTTTTTTATAACTGTATAATGCGCTTCTGGCTAGACTAAACTATATTTCATGTTTATTTTAGTGTGATATATTACAGTTCACAGGTCAGGTTATAATGTTATTGATCTTTGCAAATTTAAATTAATAGATATTTTATGTATGTTTATTAAATTAAAAGAAGCGCTCGATAAAATTATAATAATTTATAAACCATTAATATCAAACTTTTCATGTAGGTAGGTAGCTCATTAGAACAGGGATATTTCTAAAAATGATCTTATTAATTTAATTAAACAATGATTAACATGTTAAATTCTAGTTTTATGTATGCATTACTTTGGAAAAAGTCAGCGCCTTTAGGACAAACGGACCAGGATACGGAATGAAATAATACTTTTGGCGGAGAACGAAAGAGGTCTACGAACAAAGAGAAATATTCGGAAATAGAAGACTGAGATGGGTTATAGAAAAAGAATTTCACAGATCTTTTGAGCCATAACCACTGGAGCCATGAATAACGGAGCTCAGCAACGAACGTCACAGTAAAGTACTCCTTTAAATACCGTCAAGCAATCTCCAAAACAAAGTCAACCTATTCACTACACTTATGACTTTTCAAGTGACCCAATTACACGGGATTTGGCCAGTGAATGGAGGCTCTGTTTACAAACATCCTAACCTAGGCTAATGATGAACGACAGGGCAAGGTAATCAGCGTGCCGTTGACCCCGGTAATGACTGCCCGATGACGTTGCATGTATGGAGCACGTGCTCACAATGGGAAATGAGACAGATGCATGCTTTTTATGGTCATTTTGATTGGGGGTTATTGATTGGTTTTTGTTTTTTAACAACAGTTTGGGTAATTGATTCAATTTACAATAGGTAATATGGCAATTGCATTTTTTGTAAAAACATCTTGCAAATATACGACTCTTCATAGATTTGCCTATAGGTACATTATCGATCATTTTATTGTGGTGTTCATTTATACCATTCCCAGGCTACATCAGGAGCTAGATCATATATGAACCTATAGTTAGGTTAAAATATGATGTAGCTCAAAGAGCATTCGTTGACTTCTTGTTAAAAAGATACGCATAGACCGAATAATATATGCGTAATAAGAAAACTGTCTAGTTTTAATTGCAACGCAATTGCAATTGCAAAAATGGTAAGTAATACCATTTTCATCAAACGAATTACGCAAACAAAGGCGCTCTTCTTCGTGTTCTTTGATCCTATTCCTGCAAAATCATAAACATTTTTTGCAAATTCTAAAAGCGGCATAACATAATGTGCTGGTTTGTCCTCTAAGCTTCTCAGGATTAGCATGATATGAAATTTCCATCAAACCATTTGTCTCAATATAAACTGACAGTCACCACAGTTTTTATCATTTTTAATTCACACCATTGTCTGTTATGGCTGTGTGTCAATTCTGTCAGATTTCTGGTCATAGCGTCCAACATTGAGACGTCAGTGGAATGAAGACAAATATGTTTGCATGACTTTCAAAAAGAAAGTGTTTGCGCAAATTGAATAAAGTGCAGTTATAGTGGTCGAATGGTCGACGTCTATGTTAGTTTTTGGGGCACTTTAATAGACGAACTAATTTGCTTGTGTTTACATAGAGAATGTAAACTTTAATGGGAATATTAAGGCCTGTATAATTATTTTACATAACGTTATAAAGGAAGCGAATTTGCTATGGTGCAATATATGCAAATATGGTAGTTTTACAATTTTATGTTGGATGTTTTATGTAGGTAGGTATAATATTATATTCCTACTCGTATATACTTATTTACAAAAAAGGTTTAGTTTATAAACCATCTGGTATCACGAGGTTTGTGTTACGGATACCTCAGCTTACCTCGGAACCGAATAACGTATTGGAATAAAGTTTTTTTTATAATAAAAACTTCTTATATCGTTTTCTTTCGTGCAAACCTGCATCAACATTAACACGTCGATATTCATTTTTTGTGTGAAATTTATTGATAATTTGATTTGATTTATTTATTTAAATACGCCTTACATCTTATCTTAACAGTGGACCCAATGCAATAGTGCAGCTTAATTATTATTACAAAAATTAGGTATAGATATTGCACAAAACATATCAAAATTATTATTATAAATTCTCATCATTTACCTACTGAAGAGAACTACTAATGTACTTATATAAATATTATAGAAAATAACTATGTAAAAATAAACTTATCTTAAAAGGTGTATACAATAACAATACAAAACGAATAATCTCTTACAATATAACTAACAATATTCAGTGTAACCTTTGCGAATTCACTCAAGTTACATGAAAATATATCAATCCGATCGTGAACTTCGTTCACAATACGGATGGCTCTGGTAAGAGGTGTTTTCGCGAGTAGATTGGTTCTGGCTCCTGGTACAGTCAGTAGCTGCGGGCGCCGCCGCCTTCACCCGTATTGGAAGTTTTGTGAATTATGAACATTAAATGAAAAACTTATTTTACTTCCATTTTCTTTAGGTAGTTATAAGAAACCATTCGGTGAGAAGTTTTATACACATGTGTATGTATGTGTACACGTCATAACCTACTGTTGTTAGCTGATAGCCACAAAATTGGCCCAAATTGATATGTCCGTCTTCGTACCGGAAACCGACGGATCATTTTGAACCCGAATATTATGAGCGGTGGTTATATTAAACTTTATATTGTACAAATTTAATTTCGGTGGTCCTTCAAACAGATATTTAGATTTTAATAATTTTGGCAAAATATATCAGTATTATTTATGAATTATTGATGTCGTTATCAGATACACTCACATGTTGATACACGTGAGTGTATATAACGACATAATATCATTTTTAAAAAGCAGATTAATAGTTATAGAAAGAGACAGATGAAGATTTTATGGAAAGCTATTGGGAAAAACTAAAAACGGGACAGAGTCAATATATTTTTTAAAGAATTAACGGATGGACGCGGTAAACATTTTGAATAATCTGCGATATTATCCGTAAAAAGTAGTTTAATTCCAATGTATTATATTCGCTTAAAAGGTAGAATACTCCATTAACGGACAATGGAGACCAGTAGCTCGTGTAATTTGATGGTTTATTAGTAATGCCATCTAACTCAAAACTCCTTACAATGTGCGTTTTGTACTAAACGATTGAATGCATAAAAATAACGCTAACATACGATATTCTTTTACCATTATTACTATTGTACATATACGGTATCTATGATATAATATTATAATAATAAGGATATTATTTACCAAGGAGATACCAATCAAGTAATCTATTGTTGTTGTTGAGTTTGTTTGAACGCGCTAATCTCAGGAACTACTGATTGGAATTGAAAAAATATTTTTGTCTTGGTTAGTCCTTTATCAGTCCTTCTAGTCGTTTATCAAGGAAGGTTATAGGCTATTTAATATCACGTTATGACCAATAGGAGCGGAGCACAAATGAAAAATGTTACAAAAAAAACTAGGAAAATTCATTACTTAAACCAATCTTTCCCTCTTAGTTGACGCAGAGGGTAGGAAGAAGGCACTTATTGGTTGTACCAACTCCAATTTACTAAAAAAAATGATAGGTATATTGAGCTACTTTTACGAATTCTTTCGCGGTATATGGCAACGAGAATGATGCCTGCCCGTGACCATGGACCAGTGTAATTTAATATAGTTTGTTTGAATACTCAAAGTACCTATATAAAATTTTATTACTTTCTATATGCACAAATGTTGATAGTTTGTGGCCAATTATGATTTCAAAAAAGTGTAAGAACAGCTATTTTGGTCTGCGTTCGGGTTTTATTATTAAGTTCAGATTAAAATGGTAACTTGTTATTGCATCAAGGACTAAATACTTTTTTGGAAATAAAACTTTTTAAATACCATAAATACAAGCCGTATATCTATCGCTAAAATCTTAACAACGTCATAAATATATCCCAAAAAGTGTCATACAACAAAAACCTTTACTCCTTTGACATATAACCTAAACTCCTGTTTGTCATCTATTTCCTATGGGTTACTAAGGCAGGTGTGGCATAAGTGCTGAGTCAGCGCAGTGGCACCGGTAGTCCGTGGTAGCGGGTTCGAGTCCCGGTCGATCACGATTTACATGTCAGTTGCACCGCTTGATATCCGATTGTTGTATTAAACTACGCCAGTCATCCTCGTATCTATACGAAAATATGATTATAGTGATGCGGATTTTGGTGGGTAAGGTGACAAGCGAGATGATAAGATTGTTAATAAAGATATCAAAATACATGTAATCTGTATATACATACTTGGTTTAATAGTATCCAGCTCTCTATTGCATTAGAGAGGGAAATTCTCTAATGAAAACCGTGTTAAAATCCGTTACGCAATTTAGGAGAACTAAGCCCGCAAATTAACAAATACTGCCGCCGATAACGTCTTAGTTTTATACGATTAGTGTATATATAGTCCTGTATACGCAAATTATATAAAATCCTTTACATGTATTATTTTTAAGCGATAAGGTTGTTCTCTCAATAAGGTTCTTTATCCTCTATTATTTATGTTTCAAAACCACGCCACCGATAAAATTAAAGTGGTGATTTTCACACATTTAGAACATATAAATAGTTCTAAAATATCAACCCCGCCGTCTTTTGGACTTAGAGGACGGAATGAAATTGTAAATTCACATTCAGAAATGACAAGAAAATCGTATCGCCACACTCCACGTCAATACATGTAGGTATCGTAACTCAAAAAAGAATAATAAATTAATAATAAGGTCGTAAGAAAGCTTATAAGGACGTATTCCCCTTATGCCAAGACAATAATTACTTAATACAATAATATTTAACTACTTAATACGATAATAATGAATACAATATATATATAACATTTCAGTTAACAACATACATAATTGAAACAAAATTTATAGAGATAAGCTTATTAGATACGTTCATAATAGTAATTTTCATACATTTTATCCCGTTCCACTTGTCTATTCAAATATTCGATTATGAATTCGTGGCCCAATATTCCTACATACTGATATGAAAATGAATGAACTGATGAACTGAAAATGATAATGACTGAAATAAAAAACAGAACGGCAGCTTGAATAGCTCTTTATGTCATTAGGTTAGTGTACCTAGCTTTAGAGATATATCCTTGAATCTGATTCATTGCTGTTGAGTACATGTAGTAGGTACGTCGTCGTTCCGTTGAATGATGAATTTGTTTGTGCCAATGTCGATTCATCCCGAAATAGATCAACATGACAAAACACTACGCGAGCGTACAATCACGACGAGCGCATAAGACAGTTCATTCGAATGTGTAAAAAGTAAAATAAATCCGTCGAGCAGCAGATGTAGAATTCTACAGTCAATATGAATACACAGTAAAATTCTTAATCTTAAAGGCAAAGAAAAATACGCCAGTACCTGCGCCTTATATGCAACAGTAAACAATACATAACCAAAAGATTCTTCTCACCGACCTTCGTCAAAACTTTATCTAACGCCTCATAATCATACAGCCCGAGATTTTTTTCCACATGATTCCTTGATCCTCTTAATGCTAAAAAAAGTAAAGATGATGTTTTTAATCTAACGTTTGAAAGATTGACAGGTCGGTTGGTTGCCCGCGGCCTAGCAGGTAACCAGTTTGATTAAAAATATTTCAGCAAAAGATCGCTCGCGATGCTATCGGATTTTTACCTTTTTATTTCTATATTATTATTTTCCGTTCAGCTGTTCGGATTTTGAATATTTTTTGTTGTTTTTTTTTTCATTTGCTGGAGAAATGCCAGGTTATGTTCGTTATTAGCTGATTTGAGGTTGCGACATTCATAGTATTTTGTACGAAAAGACATATTGTTATTTCGTATAGAAATATTAATAATTATGCATTGTAATCTACACTGCCTTGATTAATTTAAATACTTTAAAATGGCTTAAGTTATGTTTTATATACAAAGGTTTGTCAAAAAACCTTAATACATAATTTTGCTGAATTGATCGTAAAATCATTTCTCATCTTTAGAATATTAAAAACACTACACAGCTGTGCTGCACCCTGTCCAAATAAAATCACATAATGCCTACATTAAGACAAGCGAAGGGTTAATTCATATTCAACAAACGTCTTCGAGCGATACGAATACAGTTGAACGATATCAAATGTACTGAGTTAAAAGCATATAAAGGTCAAATAAGCGTAAAAGATATATCACAGTAGCAAACATCTCAACCACTAGTAAATGCACCCTACGGCAGCGGCCATTTCTCAAATTGTACGAACGCATTCAACAACCCTTAGTAAAAAAAATATTGAACTAAAACCATCCCCTAAAATTATTTTAGTGAAAAGAAAGGAACTTAATACAGTCCCCACCATGCTTCTCGGGCGCACCCCTTATCTATGTATGTGTGTAAGTGCCAACTGTATTAGATTGTGCGTGTGTGAGTGCCCTCGGAACGAACGGCTGACAGCTGAGTATGGATTCAAGAAAGTACTGGCTAGAATAAAAAATGCGTACCCAGTACCCACTAAGATTATTTTATTTATTCCTGTTATTTTTTTACTTTGCAGTAACAGATAAAATGATATCGCAATCTAAGTAAAGCTGTAAGAAAATCTGTAATAAATAATGAATCTGCAATTTAATTCATATTTTATTCTTATTTATAAGGCCACGTATTTGTGTTATTCTGAAAAGATTATCAACGTGTATAATAAATTAACTACATAGACAACATCATTGATATCAATTGGAATGCATCGTTGAGTAGCAAAAAAAGGTTTTCAGCCACCTTTTTCAGTCTACGGATACTAATAAATATTTGGCCAGTTCGGATATATCTTATACACTGCATGGTATGTCTTATTTTTTTATTATTACTAAATTAATAATAAACCAAAAGTTTTAATACATAATAATATATCAATACAAAAATAAGTGTAGTTAAATTGTTTAATTGAGATCATCAAATATATATTTTATTTTTTATTGCTGCTCTATAAGTCACCACTGGCATTCGCAAGTACAATAATAATTCGATTCAATAAACCACCCAGCAGCACTTTCTATCCGCCGTACCTCACAGAACTTTACCGAGCGGACGCGGCGTCGTGTCGGGAAATCAACGCACACTTACACACACGCACCCCCACATACGCACATATCGTACGTCACAGTGCGTCGCCCCACAGAAGGGCACAAAAGCTTGGCCGACTGACTACTGAGATATGTGGTATACATACAGCTGTGATATATTGTAAGTGTCTTTATAAGACTATGTAGTATATGGATCGTCTTGAGACGCGTCGAAAAGCAAAACAAAGTGAATGTGTTTCAATGCTTGTCTCAGGGCGCGACTTTATTTTGATAAATCATTTAAACAATATTGCGTATACCTAAAGGAACAAAATAAACTGTCTCGACGATTAAAATCGGGTTGCAAGGACATACGATAATATTAAGATAGTTTGTCTACATTTTAATTAATTAATAGGTTATTATTTATATAGGTTATAAAATATGGAATACAAAAGAAAAAACTTCTCGTATTGGGTTTTTCTGTAGAAAGAATTTCTACAGAAGCGGCTCTTAGTTTGTGACTGTGTAATTAAGTTAACTTTCAAGTTATTTGTTAATTTATATCCAGTGTGTATAGTTTATATGCGTCAAGACATGGGAAAGGCAGACAACTCCAATAAAAAAAAAATGCGATGTTACCAGACTTATCATTAACAGCAACTTACCCCTGATACTTTTTAATGTATATATGTATCATTATAATTATTTTTATTGAATACCTAGTAAAGACACAGAAATCCAATACTTTAAGCAAGCCCTCCGCATATGTCAGCTTCTCACGTACATTTCTGCAGCTCTCAAATCGACTCGAGTATGGATTACATACAGCCGACGACTTGAGCCGCCCTATACTACGAGTATGATATACAGGTACAAAACATAAGAGGTAGCGATAAATGGCAAAATATGAACAAATACATACGTCATGAAAACTGCTAATGTCCCTAACTTCTAGTCCAGTCTCTAGTCAAGCTTTTTATACGTAATTACATCGATGTTTAGTAGATGGACTCGAATTATACCTCTTCTTACGTGTTACACACTGCACTAATAGCCTAAATTGTATTAATTAATAATTAATCAATTTTTGTTTCTACATAATTGTTGTTTGGCGTTTATATAACACATTCATTAAAGCTGGAGTATCACAGGGAAGCATTCTAGGTCTTTTACTTTTTTGTGTACAATAGTTATATATTATAATGTGTCAAACTTATAAAGGAAACTTATACTTACTCCATTTTTATACATTATTTATTTACTTTACAAACTTGCCCCACGCGTAAACCATCAGCCATATTCATTCGGGTGGCGCCCCTACGCAACAAGACGATGTATTGAAATTTGTCGCGTCGCACAGCCCTTTGAGTTCACTCCGCACGCTAAAGTCGCTGACTGTTGCTGAAACATAAATACATCTAGCAAGTTTAGCTTAAATTTAAGACAAGCATTGTTCAGTATGACGTGAATTGATAATAATGTAAGTTTGTACAGAAGTTACAGGGCCCATGCTCATTTTATTCGATGTCTTTGAAATTGTCACCTCGTACGTTTGAAAAAACTGTATTGGCCTATTATACTTTCAAATTCGAAGACTTATATGATATTTTTTAATAAAATGCTCTTGTTACATGACCCATAGACATTTTTTTTTCAGATACCGCATTTGATTATTCCGTCACTCCATCTTATATCGTCTACGCTATTTTTCACAATCAATGCTAAATTTACCAACATTAAATCACCAGGTATTGGTAATGATAGTTATGTTCTATGTTGCGCATCCATAAGAAGGGAATTTTACCCCTGTCTAACCTTTTCTATTGAAATTCACACTATTCTTATTGTCTTACCTGAACACTTACCGATGTTTTAGCAGTTTGGCAAGTCACTCACTGAAGGAAAGCTGATATCATCTGCAGTAAGGCAAGCAACCTCTATATAGTTAAGTAGTCCTAGGAGAATTTAGACTTCTACTGCTAAAATAACCGACTTTATGTTGACGAAATAGGTATTCCTGGACATATTCCTGGACAGTAAAACCTTTTTCTCTATCTTACAATTTATTAAATTTATAGTATTACATTAAATAAACATGTCATCGGTTGGGCGGTTGATTCTATAATGTAATCTGAATATTTAGAATATATTTTTTTATTAAAGGTTTTGGCCCATTCAAAGATTTTAAATTAATACATTTATTAACTTTGTGCAGATCTAAGATTGGTACGATATTTTCTTTCTGCAAATGGTAATCAAAAGATAGTTCTTGTATAAAATATTTGTATTATTGATGTTACTAAATAAATATTGTTTAAAGAAGCTGTTCAAATACTCATACCGTCAAAGACCAAAACTTTTAAAGGTCTAATATCCAAAATATACCCACCAAAAACCATATCTTCACTATACTAACGTTACTTCTTACCTTTTTATTTGAGCAAGTCATGGTTTCGGCGGCATTTTATTCTACTTCCTCCAAACAGTCCCCAGAGACTCACCTGCCGAAGCTTCTACTCTTAGAGACCTTTTATTTTACCGCCCTTTTGTTTCCGAAATGTTAGAAGGTTACCAAATAATACCTCAATCCCTGAGGAACGGTAGTCTGCTGTTTCAGAGACTTTATTTTGATAGAAGGTATTTGTTAGCATCACTATTCTAACTATATAATAATATAGAGTTGGACATGTATTGCAGTCATGTACCATTTGAAGTATATTCTATTCAATATACATATTTCAATCGAAGGAGACACAACACAATACAAATATATTATTACGGTATTTTTGAAACTCATAAACTCACAGCAATTTATAGCTCTACCAGAAGTCGATACTGAAACTAAAGTCACTATAGTTACTTTTCAGGATATCGATAAAATAATTTCTTTGAAAAATGGCTAAATCCCTAAACTCGATTGGTCGATGTAGCTGAGCTTGCTTATCTATCTTCATGACTAAACAAATCAATGCAAAAATCAATATAACAGTAAACTAGCTACCGTCTAAACTGACAAAAGAGCCTCATGGGACACACTAAACATTTTACAAGCGGCAAATTACAATAAATCTTTCAAACGCAGTCGGTAGCATAATCTTGTTATTTGCATACAAATCTTAACAACAATAACATCTTTTGTCTAAACTAAGAAGATCTGCAAAAATTATAACCCTTTAACGCGCCGCGCAAAAAAAGGGTTATTTAAGCCTTCGCCAGGCATCTGCGAATTATTAAGAAAAGGTTCGACTAATTTGAAAGTTTTTGCAGTACTTTTTGCGCGTCAACTAGTTACGTCTAGGACTAAACCTTGAAATCTTTTCAGAATATATTCTTCCTTAACCCTCTGACTCCATCAAAGTACCTACTTAATAGTATCTTCACGTTACTATTGGAAACGAAATCTACAACTTGTGTAGTCAATTTCAATGCTTTCATTAACATTAATATTTCGTGTAAGATTAGCGGTCACTTACTGTACAAATGAGGCACGCGATCAAATTTTTTGTTGACCGGCAATTTGGATAATGGCTTTTAATATGTACAATCTTACATTGATAAAACTGGCACCTACCTACATTATTTTGTGTTTTGGTAGGTCTATAAGCAAATCAATTACTATCAAATTTAGGTTATCATTAAATCCTTTAGATAGACATCTATTTAAAATTGCTCAACTTGCTTAGCTCATATCTACTTTAATTTTCCCTTACATATACATATATACGTGTTATACTCGAAAATAGCTTTATTCAATATAACAAATAATTTTCAAGTGTGAAACCCTCCTACAAGTGATGTTAAAACCGTGAACACAACTACAAGTTATATCAGACTTGATAAAACTGTAGTCGTCAGCCGCGCAGGAGATGTTGCGTGCCGGCCACACAATGAGCCGGCGACGTTGATTAATGACCTTACATTCAACGAATACATTACGATTTTTGCTTTCATTTCGTTCGATACGAATGTCACAAGGTTATGATATCGATGCCAGGCGAGTGATCAGTGCGTAGGTGTAAAACTTGTGATGCATGCCGATATGCTTCGGATGCGATTTTGGTTGAATTTAAATTGGGTGATTTCGCAACAGGGTCTTAGTGAATTGAATTTTATAAAGTTGCATTGATTTAAATTTTCAGTTAATGAGTAACGACATCGTTTATTATCAAAAGGATATTTTTTCTACTTCTTCAGCTACTTTAATAATTATGCTATAGAGTCATTAATATTTTTTATAGTTAATTTGTCTTACTTGTGTATTTGTAATTGATAAAAAAATAATAATAGTATATTTCATTGGATTATAAATAAAAGGCAGTAAGCGTATTTTTCATATCATTACTATATTTATTGGTTTGTATTCACATTTTTCTATTTCAGTTACAAAACAATTCCTCGTTAAAAATTAAATCCACATTTTGTACCTAAGCCTAAGTCATTGTCTACATCACATACCTCGTGAACGTTATGAACGACATTTTTATTATTATTATTTTTATACATACACATCTACCCATCCGTTTAATGTTTAGGAATAATATAATAATTTATGATTTAATATGACACATAAAAGCATTCAGCTAATTTCCAAAGCTTTCGAAAGTACTCAATGTTCCACATAAAGCGCTAAAAATTATTTTTAATTTGTGTAAATAAATTAGTTGTAATTTTGTACAAAAGCTCTACATTCATTGTTACATAAAAAATAAGCTTATAACAGATTGGTAGATGTCTTGCAAATAAAAGATACAACATTTCAAATGGTAACTAAAAAGCAAGTAGACAGACCAAAGAACAATGATGAAATTAATTCACAATAGTACATATGCTTGCATCGTATAAAAAGTCAGTTAGTCATTTAATAAATACAATAGTTATTACTGACAATGACTTAAAATAAAATGTACAAATTCGACACTCAGAAGATGTTAACCTATCCTAAAATAATAATAATCACACTTTTGACATTGTAAAGTTTTCCACCTAACTATCCAAACATCCGATTATGACTGGTTATTCTAAAATACTTACACAACTTAAAAATAAACCCTAAATTAATTTAATCACTTTATTACACCTTAGACACAAAGGAATGGTAAGAATAATTACAGTTTGATAATGAAAAATAGAGTTTTTTTCTTTACACATCTAAAGATTATAAGGCGGTTAGACCGTAGTCTGATTTGATGACTGGTTGATTGGCTGGGATGCCAGTACCACAGCCTGCCGAGCCAACAGGGGAGCCATGAGCTGCGAGATTAGCAAGCAAAGCTGGGTCCATGCCACCGTGCATGCTCATCATGTGAAGATGATGTGGTGTCATGGGATGTCCTGGATTCATCTGGCTGCCTGGGTGAGACATTGGACTGATTGCTGGATCGTGAGACAAATTCTGCTGTGCTCCAACACAGTGCAAATCATTCATTATGTTATCAGTCACATTCTCTATACTGTCTGGTCGGCCATTGTTGTTTGATTTCTTCTTATCATTGTTATTTGTATTCTTATTCGATCTACTCTTTGGTGTACCCTTAGTCGAAGTTGTGGTGACGCCAGCCGGATTGGTTTTTCTTCTCACGTTTTTGGTGTTGGGCAACTTATTGTCTTTCTTCCACTTCATTCGCCTATTCTGGAACCAAATTTTTATTTGCCTTTCCGATAAGACTAGAGTATGTGCTATCTCTATTCTTCTTCTTCTCGTTAGGTATCTGTTATAGTGGAATTCTTTCTCAAGTTCTAGTATTTGGTGTCTCGTGTAGGCTGTGCGTTGGCGCTTCGGTTCCATCCCAGGTTGAAATTGCCCGTTTGCTGTAAAAGAAAAATCAAGTTTAAGAAACTGTTTCCAGTTCTTAACAAACTAAACATACATAATATCAATTGTCTTCCCTATTTTCTATCCTGGAACAGTATTTTAAACTAACTTTAAACTTAATACCAAATATCAAATTAAACAGTGATATCATCTACCAATGTTGATCCGAAAATAATAGACTTGTAATTACATCTTGATAGCCAGTTGCCTCAAAACTGACTACCGATACCACGCGGAAAAGAATCATACCATAAAGTACATTCTCGAAAGTAAATACCTCATTCTACTAAAACTGTAACTAACAAAATATAAATACGGCCATGCCTACATCAGTAGCGTTGCGTGCCCGTCGTACAATAATTTATGTACCGAGCCGTTGTGTTAATTAATGTGCATAATAATTACACATGCATGCGCCTGAGCTTCCTTTTTGTTTTGATTAATTGTGCCTAGCAAATTAGTTGTACAGACACCGTAGACATTGATATGATTTTGTACGCCTTGTATGGTCTGTTATAATTTTGCATGTAATATGTACACACTTATAAGGAAGTTATTTACATCCGTATGTATATTACTTGTTGTTGCTAGTGTATGTAATGGTTTAGATAATTTCAATTTCGTTTGTTGTCAATTTTGATTGATCATTCCATTTGTTGGATACATTTGATTTTAGATTAGTAAGTCAAATTGCTTATAAGAGTGTAGATAATCAATTTAACTGGTATTAACTCAGCATTGGTAACCTTACTGATCTAGGTTATATTTAGTACAGAAAATCAACTTTAGTATACGAAACTTTTTTATGTATCTTATGTATGTAACCTAACCTGTATACCTAGTTGCTGTCATAGCCTAATTATGTAAGCAGTGGACTGTATAGTTAACAGTTTCGTGTTCGATCCAAGACACTACTGACTATTCAGAATTACCTATGTGTACACTAGGCTAGCGTAATGAACAATAGTCTGAACGACCTCAAATAAGAGGAAACCCGTGCTCAGCTGAGAAACAGTAAATGGGTAGAAATCTAACATCATATTTTATTATTTATAACCCTACCTAGTAGCTAACCTTGTAGCCAAAAGTTCTCAAAAATTAGTTATAATATTTCATAATTCCTAGTATTTTTTTTGCATTTCATTTAATATTCCACGGTCGTATCCAGCCTTTCTTGAATCTTATGACCTGGCTATGACGTCAATGTTGCCCTCTCCAACCTCATAAATCAAATTTCGCATAATTCAGCCTCAATCAACAAATTCTATAGAACCACAATTTCAATTACTTTAATACCTTCAGTCCGTCTAGGTTATAGATTAATATTAGTATTTCAGTACTGAAAGATTAAAAGCCCTACTTCAAGGCCGAAAACCTTCCTTCAAAAGCTTAGTATTAAACCTCATTCCAATGTTCAATAGAACTAATAGTCTGGACAGAATAGTTCCTTTGTCAGCCGGATCCTAGTAATTCCGTAATTTCCTTTTGAGGAAATTGCCTTTATGCTTGACGTCGAAGGAGCTTAAGGCATCAATGTAACGTCTTTTTTGTGAAAGAATTTGAATTGGAAAAGTCTGGAGTTCATTGTATAAAATTGATTAATTTCTAACAATGTTTTTTTTCCTGGCAAAATTGCGTTGTTTTCTCTAGTGTGTAAGATTTAATATATTTTAAGTAATATACTGGGAAATAGCATTCATTTATTTATTGACTGTGCTTATGTGTAACCATTAGATAGGTATTTCAATTTATATACGTATGATATTAATTATAATTTCTTACACATTACTAATTATATTTATTAAAGGATTAAATGAAGTAATAATTTACCTAGCTGAAGTTCAGTATAATCGTGATACAAATATTATTTTCAATAACCTATCCCTAACATATCCGTTGAAACATCTCCAACATTGTAACATAACGTACATACAGCCAGCATCCTTTTATTTATATCGATAAAACAAAAAGATAATCTGAAACGGGATCACAAACCACTAATCTGTACATAAGAGCGTTGGTGAGAGAGGGATAGAAACATTTCCGTGGGGTTCGTAGTTGGCATTTCTTTGAATCTCCGCTGTTCTGGTATGTGCGGTCGCCGGGTTGAGCCGAGATTCCCGCTGACCACTGACAACTCCACATTGAGCAGGGTCTAGGGATCGGACCAAATAAATATGGAGATATACTTGGCTAGTTTTAGATATGTTGCCTTCCCGATACAAGGAAAACGGGGAAACTAGAGGCGTGTCTAACGTATCTACTATAACGTATCTTTGCAGGTTATATATTGTATGTTTGGTAATGATTCTATTGTATTTAGATTACGCTTTCTCTGATTTTGTTTTACAGAAACAACCATCAGTGCATAGGTACCAACTGAACTTTACGCGTTACGGCTCAGTTTATTATTCTTATCGTCAAAATCAACAAAAGCTGTAAGCCAATCTAAATAGATAATATCTTTGGACGCAGGTTTTATTGTGATAAATTAGTGTACGAAGTGAGAACTATGTATTTTATTTTATGCTGTGAGAACATTCTCAATTTCGTGGTATTGTCATCTATGGTATCTACCTACTCTACTCATTGCGTATCTCGCCTGATGAAATTTGAATTGAAATTTTTGAATTCCAGTACAAATTCAAAAATTCATGCATTTATGAGTACATACAACAGATATCTAGGATTTTATATATCTAAAAGTAGCAATCACGGAATTCCAACTAGGTAGAGCTTTTTTGATAATAGCTTTTTAGATATTTTTCAAATGGAAGTTGTTATATTCAAATATAATATAATAAAACAACTTTCATTTGAAATCAAAATCGAATGGATTGAGTTTGAACTTATGAAATGCCACCATCTTATCGCGTTGGAAAAATTGATACAGATCCGTAATAAGTAGTATTTTAACAATGCTTTGCGTAAGTTAAAAAATTAACTGATTTTTGATGATGATATCATTTTTTTAATTCAAATTAAGGCGCATATTTCTGTCTTATGCATATTTTCTTACAATATTATCCTTCAACGTTTTAAAATTCAGTGTTGCAATGTATGGATCGGATCATTTGAATATAATCAGTTCATAGTGAAAAAAACATATCAAAAGTGACCTGATAAACGAAAATTTACGTCATGACTCCAGTTGCATGATTCCATAAAGTGTATAGAACAAAAAGAGCAAACAATGTCTTGACACTCTTTTAAAATTAAATGACACAGTAACAGTAATTATTTTTACTTAACAGTAAGCTCGATATTTCAAAGACCAGTAGCAAAACAATAAGTTATGTCTGACCACCGTTTGTTAGCCTAGTCGTAATCAATTATCACCAAATTATTCAAACGTCCGCGACGACAAACTATGACTTTGTTGACTGATTAGTCGTTAAAACTATTAGAGCGTGTATTTTTTGTCCCACAGTAAGGCAAACGTAAATTGGAACTAATTAATCAGAGCTCTCGTAATAAGTGTAGTAAGAGGTAAGCTTTTAATAGTATTTATTTCTTACACAACTTATTATAATAAGAAAGAAATCCTACTTTTTTGCAGAATGAACGATGTAGATATTGACTTTGTAAACAGAATATCAGTAATTTAAATGGACCACAGATAACTACGATATTTGTAACTATGAACTAAATTGCAGAATTGCTACCCGCGGATTCTTTCATATAGTATATTAATAAATTCCAAATAGACATGATACATTATATCTGCCAATGTTCTGATTTTGATGGTATTTGCTATACCTACTATTAATTTATTTAATAGTTAAGCTAATTAAGTTTCATCCAAACACAAAATTCAACGTTGTAACATGCTTTCCGAAATTTGTGTGTATGGGGGGGAATAGGTATGTAAGAATTATATAAATGGCGATCCCATAATTAGCATAATTCTTAGGTTCTAATATTTAGGTTCAGCTTATTTTCACAAAAAACTGATTCTCCAAATTCTGGTTAAATAAAAGCGAATGCCATCGAATGTAAGAAATATAATATTAGTAATATAAAGTTGACTTATATATTGTAACAATATAATAAAGCTTCGGAGTGTATCAGTTTAATATTGTTTTAAGAGCTTGTATCATCTGCCTGCCACAAAAGCAACAACTCATTATTTTCATCATCGCAGAACCGCTACTCGCTACCGGTGCTCGATCTTCGCTTCGTTAGCCACTATCACGTCATCAAGACGATGACAATCTCAATTGAATTACGAGCTACCTGCGGCCAACGTGTGGTCCATCTGTTAATCTCGAGTCGATCTTACGACGCATGCGCTATCGGCCTCTCGAGGTGGTCCCGCCTCATTACGTCCAACTCACGATGGATCTAAAGCCTCTTTGTCCCACTATTGTGTACAATGAAAAATGTTAGTCCAATGACAGGTGTCGATAAGCCAAGTCTCTCTTTTAAATTCGGAATAAAACGCGCGAATGTGATACTAGCAATTTCTTCAGCGATCAATCAATACGACCGGTTCATTAATGATGTTACAATGGATGAGGATTCCATTGATGTTTGTCATTTTAATCGTGAAGGATTTCACTTTTGGTGTAACTTTGTTTGACGGTTGATCATGTTTATTTTTAGAGTTCAACCAATTAGTTATCTACTAATAAAAATATTTTTTTTTCTAATTATACAACGATTTGTATTTCGATTTATATTTTTTTTTAATTATAAAACGATTTGTACGTTACTGCGTGATTAACTAAAAAAGTTAATCACGCAGTAAAGTTAACTTTTACGTGCATATTTATCACGTGCTCAAACGGCGAAGAAAAACATCATGAGAAAACCTGATAAAATGCCTGATAGACTTTCCCGATATCGTGCGAAGTCTGCCAAACTGCACTAGGCTAGCATGGTGGACTATAGCCTAATCTCTCTCAAATGAGAGGAGACCCGTGCCCAGCAGTGGAATGGTGGAGATAAACGTGGATATAAAATACGTGTAGTTTTAAAACATGGATTTTTACAAATATTTTACTAATGTCAATCCTTTTTCACAAAACTTAGACTTACTTTTGTACAACACAAGCTAATCTGTATCACGAATCATGTGATGATATATTATTATCCTTATCAACTTACAACCCGCGGAAGAAGCTCGTCATACATTGACCTACACAATTAAAGTGTAGTCGTATTCTAACACCATCGCATCTACATCCCAAACCTAGCCACTGAGAAGACTTTTTTCATCCCGTGTTAATTTCATCCGCGTACGAGCATTCATGTTGGCTCTATTAGCTAGGGTGATTTTTATTAAAAATAAAGATATATAATGTAATATTCGTTTGTTTCTATGGGTACATTCACTGAACTAATGTCGAAAAAAGAAATGGTCTAACATGAACTATACCATCGGCATTGAAATAAAACTTTATAGCGTCAATAGATTAGGATATTAGGAATTTGGGATACTTGGGATTCGAAACAACGGGATTCAAATAATATCAATTAACAGAAGTAAAATTCATAAAAAGTGGTTTTGATTTGACTGTCTCATATTTGCGTAAGTGTAATAAATCAGTATGATTATCATCGGCAATTATGATGTAAAGGATGATGCCAGAGTTTCTATGAAATCTGGTCCCATCGGTCACCGTCCAATAGCTGTGTGTGTTACATCGTTGGATAGGTAATATTGAGCTCAATAAAAGTTACTACGGCGCCAAGTTCCCAATCTTAGTCCGTTCCGAGTTATTCTTATAATAACTTTTATTCAGCTCAAAAATACCTATGCAAGGATGTAACACACATAACTATTGGAAGGTGGGACCAGGATTAGCATCCTCCATTATGTACAGAACCCGAATTCATAAAATTTGCAATTTTGTTTTAAAACATCTTAAACTTTTTATTGCTTGAAGAAATTCTATAGGTAAATACTTAGTTAATTTTGTAAAATCATGTAGGCACCTAATGAAAGAGGTGTCGACAGCAGGTCTCCATGACAGTCACTAGAGGTCGCTCAGGTGTTATAATGACATGCAATATGTTATTCTAAGATATATTTAAATTCTATTGTCAGCTGCAATGTTAACTTCAATGCCTACATAATGCAGTGATCAATTACGGATGTACTGAGATTTATACAAGCATTTGTGTTTATTATTAGTTGTAAAAGATGATTATTGTATAACTTTGTTCTTGCTTGAATAAATAATTTATTTGCATCGCTGTCAGGCTTTGCTATGTTATGTTATTTCTTTTAAGTTGTCAATTACTGCACGTACTCATATAATATCGTGACTTTTGTATTTCGCAATAACTAGTATTTTTTTAACTGCCAGAAGGCATTTATAAGTGATTTGTTTTGTCTATTATTTTACCTCTTTTCACAATAAAATTAGTAAATGTCTCTTGGAATCAATTTCTCGAATTGAGTTTGTCATTGCGTTGTGTCACCAAAAATGCTAAGAAGTAACTTTTTACCCTCCAACAGATTTAAATTTGGGCGCGATTAATAGGTCACACCTTATTACACAGAAACAAACAACTAGTTAAACACGGCAAACAAATAGTTTTACATCAGGAGATACCATTCCATCTAACTCTACAAATAAGTAGGTATGTATTAAGACTAAAGACAAAACTTTATTGTTAGAGTAGAGACTCAAGAAATTGAGATTGAAACCGGTTGAAAATTATTTAAAAAATAACTTAGAAATTTTGCTATACAGACGCTGTAAAAGTTTTCAATGTAGTCATGGTATTGATAGGTAAGTGTAAGTTATGAGAATACTGATATGATACGTAGGTCATCACAAACTATATTATATTTATGCTAAGTTTAAACATGATCAACTCGAGTAAGACCAAACATGACAAGATTGTTCTTTAAGATCTGTTTCTTTTTAGTTTATTGTATTCTTTGGTAGGTACCGAACTAAAGACTGAATATGTAAAATACCTACCTACCTATCAGTTAAGATATTGTCAAATAATTAGAAAATTGTTATAACAAAATAGACTACCCAGTAACACTTTCTATGAATTCTTAATAAATATAAAAACTTCAAAAGGCACTTTTTGGGTTACAGTACAATTTAAAATAATTGGCATACAATAACGTTTAGTATGAATACTTTCAAAAACATGCAAAAAAAATCAAGCTTGCTATAATAAATTAGGTATAATGTCATACTTTTTAAGAAATTGTACAATTTTGATGAACTTATCATCAATATTTTACAATTTCTTAGAGTGTATAAAAGTGAGACTATAAAAGAACTTGCAAAAGTTTTTAAATTAGTTTTAAGATCAATTTAATTTATTAAAAATCCTTTTTAAATTACTTAATAAATAATACATAATTTATACCACAATAACAATAATATTATATCTGTTACTATCGTAAAACATGGTTTAATAAGCTTAAAAGCATACGTTCGCTCAATGCATGAACTCAGGACAATGCAAAAAACTGCAAAGGGAGATAAGACCAAACCAAAAAAACTAGACATCGATATAATCTTCACGGCAAATGTACAACCACAAACAGCTATTTAAAAGCTATAAAAATAAACGACTCTCATTAACATGAGTGTTTGGTCCTTTGTGACGCGACAATAGTCCTGGCGTTTTACAGGACCTCTTTAATGACATCGCATTAGTAAAATGTCAAAACAGAAAGGACACACTCCAAGACGAGTGTTTGAAGTAAAGATTTGAGGGTTATTAATTGGCGGTGATTTGTTAATTCTTTCACGTGAGTACCGCAAACGTTTAATATGTTTAAAAGTTTTCACATTGATTGTACACAATGGCAGAATTAATGTATGGATATTAATCTTGTAGATACATTCTATACTCATTTTTACGTCATTAGGTGGCTTTAACTCGTGATTTGGGAGCATTGTGGTATTTTTATCAATGTGTCTTCAAAATCTCACTCTTTATTTTTTTAATCTACACATTTAAATAAATAAAAGTACCTACTTCCTTTCTTTTCTGTTAACATTTTAAGCCATCTCACGTGCATGTTTTTATATTTATTCGTGTTTGCGGTTATGAAGAATTTTTGTGCTGAGTGTGACCCTGTTCCAAATTGCCAATATAGGATGTAATAATATATGGGTATATATTTTTTATATTACAAACTTTATATTGATACCTATACATATCTAACTAAAACTAGAGAGACTATTACACTGTCCACAAATCTGCGGAAGCCCTGCTGAATTTATGACAATGTTTTTCCTCATCACTGATTTTATGTCGTCCTTTATACGCACATAATGTGTGAAAATCAGAAGACGAAGAAGGCAAAGAGTGCACGAATGAATATGTATAATTTTACAAATTATTCAATTATGATAAGCTCCTATAAAATATATACCTACAAGTAATTTTTCAATCCAAAGAACGAAAGGATTGTTTATATGGTAAGCTTATTGCTTTTCCCCGCGGATTTGCGCGCAGAATATCGATAAAAAGTTAGCAGTGTTATAATGTAGGCAATTTTCACAAAAATCAAAAAACATATTTTCTTTGACGACCCAATTAGTCCAGCAGTAGTTAACGCTGCCTTCTGTTCTGTGAATCCGGTGTGGTTCAAATCCCGGTAGGGACAAATGTTTGTGTGATGAGCATAAACATTTGTTTCCGATTCATGGATGTATATATATTATGCATAATATGTATGTATTTACAACAACTAATATATATAGTATATATAACAGTATATATGTAGTATATCAATCAACTAGTAGGTATCCGTAACACAAGCCTTATTGCTTAGCTTGGAACTAGATGGCGCTGTGTCATAATGTCCAGGAATATTTATTTATTTATTATTATTTAGCATCTTCACATCCAAATACTTAAACTTTGGCATTCTTCTAATATTATAAACGTGAAAAAGAAACATTCATACACAATGTACGTACCTATATGTAATGTTTGTTACTCTTTCACGCATACACCGCTTAACGGATTTCGATGGAATTCAGCATAGAGAATTTTATACCTGGCTTTACACATAGGCTCTATCTATTTTATATCTACGTACCAAGCGAGCCAAGTAGCGGGTTTAAGCTAGTTTATATTAGCAAAATTGTTTACCATGCTAACCTAGGCATAATGCAACACATGCATGTTGATACATTTAATATGCTAAAAACATCTTATCGGTATCGGTATGCGTAACTAACTACTACTACGTACTTCTCTACAATTATTAGTCTCTATCTTCAGTTGTATTGTTTGCAGTTCCATCACATTGTTCGATTCTGTTTATAATATGACAACAGCGCATATCAGTTAAAAAAGCCGCCGCCGGAAGGGGGGCCCTATAAGGACTAATACCAACTTTCTTGATGAAGGTATTGAAAGGGTCTGGTGCCTAGTACCTACTTGCAACTAGCGGCATACAATTGTTTGCCTTCGTTTATTTAGCAAAATTAAGAAAGATTTAAGAGAATATTTTTGAGATTAACTACTAAGTTTGGATAAAAGTTATTCAAAGTAAGTTGGTACTGTTGGTAATAACAAGGGCTACGGACTTTAAGTAATGGCTTCTTTAACATGGACACCATACGAAACTAGTTTAACGTGGCTTAGGAGACTACTAAGTACCTTACCCAAACATTAGAAATTCCTAGTTGGATCTTTCTATAACTTGGAATTTTTGTGCATAAAGCATAGTATAAAAATCACCAGGGTCCTGTTTATGAATGTCAATTTTCAAAATCTCCAAAATACAATAATTGCAAAACACTATGCCTCATATCTATAATTAGTCGATACCTATACTAAGAGCTTAATAATGACTGTATCTAATCAATAGTCTGAAGATTTAAGTAATGGTAAGTAAAATCACAAGAAACCATACCTACAGAAAAGGTTTAACGATTCGCTTCTTTGGCTTGGTTTAAAAGACCGTTAAGACGGCTTGTTTTTAAGATTGAGACCGAGAGAGAACTTGCTGTTCATTAACAACACATGTTGTAATTACTGAACCACCTCTAAGTATACGTCTATTCCATTTCTTGTAATGTCTGTATAATCGTAAATATTATATGTATTGTGAAGGTCCCTATCATATAATACAAAGTATGAACATGAATTATACTTACACGCCCCAGCTACATGTATTTTCTTCATCCATGGATAAATTACCCTGTCTGTATTGTCTGAACATATAGATGAATCATCGTCTTCTACAGGAGGAGAATCTAGAAGTAGTCTCTCGTCATCTAGCTCCGACCCAGGGGAGCCTTCTCTGCCCAAAGCATGGAGCTTCCTTCCTGCAGGAGCCGCCTCTTCAATATGCCTTTCTAACCTCAAACCAAGTTCTGCTAAACCGGGAGCGGTTTCAGGATTGTGGGCAGGGTACCCGTGGTCTGCGTCAGATGGATGTGAAGGCTCTGGTGGCCGTGGTGGCGGTGCGACAGGTGGGTGCTGTGGTAGAGGATGGTAGTACCCCCCATATCCATAACCAGTTCCAATCTGCACAGGAGCATATTGGTGCTGATAGCCATATTGCAAATGCTGATGTTGGTAGTATTCTCCTGGCGGTATGTAGTCTGCCTGGCTGTATTCCTCGGAGGGTGGGAACTTGGGATCTGGTTGTGGTTGGTACCCACCGTTGGTGAGGAATGAGCTCATGGTGGGCGTGGTCCTCTCCGCGCATCACCTTGTACACAATACGCCTGCTAATATGGCCGCCATTCAGTTTAACGACATTTTTAAATTTTCTCTTAATCTTATTTTGGTTCTATAAAACAGAATTCAATTATTTTTGTTCATCAATCTCTTCAATACAATGCCGATATCTGAGAGCTCCACCAGAGTTGCATAAATCTTGTTAGAAATGTGCAGTTCAGGATGCAACCGTGGATAAACTGCTTTGGATAACACCAAATGTAGAACTTCACTTATACAATTCAGTCAATCTTTCATCACAAATATAGAAAAAGGAGATTCTTTAGTCACTCACTAGTGAATAGTTTAGGAACTCATACACTAATCTTTAAGATATTTTTACAAAATGATTAGTACAAAATGTTATTGTTAGTCTAGTTTGACGATCAAAATCAATTGTCCAAAAATGTATTTAAGTCCACAAACCTTGTCACAACGTTCAGGTTATATTCTTGTGTTGTTATGATTATCACATTTATTAGCACTGTTATCTACACTATCTACAGCGTTTATCCACTGAGCACTATCATAAACAATTCAGTTCATTTCACAATTTTGTTTGTCAAAGTTTTACAACAGTATTATTGCAAAGTCATTTGATTTATCACTTTTTGGTAATAAACAATGGTGCTGGAGGCGCGCTGTCCTGCAACATTTTGAGACAATATACACTGCCCAACACGCCAGCACACTCTGTCACTTTAAGGACTCCTATACATGTTCATCAATTTTTACATACCACCTTCCATTTTTAAGGCGGAGCTGTTCTTCTTGCTACTTGCTTATAAGCCAGCAATCAAATCTTAACCCTAATACTACAACAAAAGATCTAATTTTGCATGCAACTTTACTTGAAAGCAATAAGCTGCAACCATACTTTTCCCCCTCCCGCTTGTTAGCCGTCGAATGCGTGCGAAAGAAATAGAGACATAAATTGTTCGTCAACGCAGTAACCAATCTCATAGCTCTGTCTCATTCTACCAAACAAAGTTTTGAATTAGAGCAAATGAGAACAAGTTTAGAGCGGACTTTAGTATAGAAAATATTAAGAAGCTGTTTAATAATAATACAGAACGAACATGGTCTCTGTTCGTAGCGACACGGGCGGCGCGGTGGGTTTTAAATATTTAATATGCAATTTCCTTTATTTTTCATTATTATATTGTTCATTATTGTAATGGACGACAAATGTGATATAATTAGGTAGAAATTAATAGTTTTGATACATACCGTGTAAGGCCATCATACGGTCATTTGCATTTTAGTATCCGTCACTCATGGTCAACGCGATATTAATGATTAAGCAGTGTTTAGTATGTTTCATGGTTTAACTTTTAGCTCAAACATGACTAATTAATTATGGTAATATAATGTTTAGTGATAATATTGCGTACCTACTGGCAATTCTCTTGCAATTTTATTATGCATTTGTTTATTATTAAATAAAATCTTCTACTTCGACAATTACTCCTCTCTTCTGAAATGTTAGAGATTCTACTCTATACTTATCTACCTTATACAGAAGAAAAAGTAAGGAATTAATTATATATGCCTTACTAAACATAATAAGTACTATCACTGTATTCACCTGAACATGAAAATAAACTAAAGGACATGTGCATAGATTAAAACAAAGTACACATACAGTAGGACTTTAGGACGTATTGCTTAACTGAAAAGACCAATAGATAGATAAATATATCATATAAAATAGAGTACATAATAACAAAATAAACGCATATGACATCAAAAAAGATATCTCTCACACAAATCATATGACAAATCCGATCAGTCCTTACTGTCCAACAAAAAACAAAGCAATCACTAGTCACGGTACTATGATACGGTCTAAGCCGCTAATACTACACTAAGACCCGACAAGGGAGCCGACTTGAACACCAAATAAACAAAAATGATGATTTTATTGAATTAGATGATCACAATGGACCACGGTAAAGTTCTGCCGAGTCATGCTAGCTCCCGACCCGACCACAAAAGGTGGTAACACCCGGTCAATGGATGTTTGATCAATAAATAGACGTGTATCTGGTCCGGTTTGGTCTTTTGATACTGATTCTGTTTTGTGTTGCTGGGATAAAGGTTCAACTGCTTCGTGGGCTTTTTGCTTATGTTAGGGCTGAAATGAAATAATTAGGTAGGTACTTCTGCTAAGTAAAAAATCTAAGAGAAAGTATTTTACATTTATTCTATTAAATATAGATTAGTTGGTATATTTATAATTCTGAATGTTCAAATTCCTTTTTTTATAGTAAAAATAACTTTCATTTAAATGCCCAACCTACATTATTAGCTAATATAAAAATTTGCTTAGGAATAATATAACCCAAGAATAATATTTTTTGGTAAGAATTGCATAAAATTAATTACTTATTAGGTTATTATTATTTAATAATCCTAAATAGATTAAAAAAACTACTATCAATGCTTGCTACTTGTCAAATTAATTAAGAAGCTGCTTTCCTCTAATAGATCCAGAGATATCACGAAAACTCTTTAGTTGCTACCTATATAAGTACCTAACATGGCAATAATGATGTTCTTCTAATAACAATTAATTGCAACAATTTACGGAGGATCCTGGATGATCTTATACTTGATGATGATACGAATAATAACTAAGTAATAAACCGGTACAATGTATTACTTAACATAGGGAAAACGTCAAGCATTAATGCATAATCACATACTCTAGACCGCTTCCAATCAATGCAATGTGTCGATTTGTATGTCAGTGTGACTATGCTATCGGTGATCTTGACAAGTAATAAATTGTTTTAATCTCCGTTGATATTACAGAAATCTATTTCCGTTAATACAACAGCAATATTATATTCATAATTTCCGATACAATTTTGATTGAAATTCAACGTTTGAAATGGAAATTATTTGCTTATAAGAGATAAATGTCCCCCTTTGAAGACATCCTTATCGTCGTAAACTTTCTTCAACAAACTTGATCACTCCCGTTGTGTTTTTTCCCGTGACGCTAACTGCCTGCCACCTCGTTCTATCCAGCGCAAACTGAATCCAAGTTTAATGAACAATACGACAGGCCCTTAATCAAACTTTGGACTTCCTAACTTTCCCTACAAACGATTTCGGACTTTACAAAGTGAGGGATTGAGTTTAAATTATTTTGCACGCTATAATACTGATAGGTTGTTTTGCGTTTTAAATTCCCAGCTGGAGAAAAACCTATTTAGCTGACTTTGATCGTATTATTTGTTTCTTGTTTTGCCTTTTAGATACAGTGCTGGAATAAAGTGAGTTCATTTAAACAGGATTTTATTAAGATTTCAACAAGGTCATTTATAATATTCACATTTGATACAAATACAGTTTAGGTCTGACTGGATTTCGTAAACTTATTTTTGTTTTCGGGAAATATAAATGGGACGGAATCATTAAAGTTAAGAGCAAAAAATACAATTTTAAATTTCGCAGTCCCGTTCTCAATCACATGTTGTGAAGGGGATCCTATAGCCAATTTTCTGTAATGGCGGGTTGCGTTTCCTATCTTTGTTGGGCTGAGTGCCGACATTTTTTTGCAGTCTCGCCCTTCCCATGCCGAGGGCTGGCTTCGGTAAAATTTATGGGGTATATATACACCTACACTTATTATTTTTTGACAGTGATGTTATATGTACTACTAGGATAGATCTTATACTAGAGTCCTATAAACTTACTTGAACATCTTTGACAGTTATTATCCAAACAGTTGAAACAGTATTCGTATAATTTAATAACAATGACAGTGGGTGTACCTAGATACATTATTATATTGTAGGTATACTCCTCTTAGTCGAAGAAGCTTCTCAAAGCCACGCACAAGTTTCTGACGCGGGTACGTCATCGTATGTCAGATGTTTGACAGCCGACACCACTCGCCTCCCCGTCGCCTCCCACGCCTCCTCAGTGACGTCACCCAACATAGGGAATCTCTGGATGGAAGACTGGTCTAAGAAAAAAGCTATAATATACCTACTATTACAATTTAATAGGAATATGAAAACCTAAGAATAAAAAGGTTCCAAGTCTTATCTTCTTATTAACAAAGTAGTATCCAAAACTTTAGGTACCTATCATTTATAGTACGTACCTAAGTACATACATACTGTTTCACCAAAAATTATACTTTCAATAAATTCATTGATCTGATAGTGGATTAAAATTTCAATATCTTCCAATAACATTTAAATGATTACATATACCTATTGGCTCTGATTCTTGACTCCATATTTTTACCGAAGCGTACATATATTCGCTAAGATTTATACGGCATTTTCTGCCACAGCCAAAGTTCATATTTTGCCATTTTATGTGTATGTATGCCTCACAAAAACGTCAAATGTTACAGCGTCGAGGGGGAACGTTTGGTATTCCTGACAAGATCGAGAGCTTGGACATAACTCCCTAATTTCTGGATGATACTACCAACCTTATTAACTTGATACCACAGTGTATATTGCTTTGCTGCTTCGATGGTTGTTACGATAGTTTCCAGCTGAGTGAGCAGATGTTTCATTAATCAGCGAACAGTCGCGACAGTGCAGCAGCACTGGCGTCGCGGTTCAATTTTTTTCCTCTTGCGCCCTTAGATTGGATATTGGACACGATTTCCTGGGAAACTTCGCTGAGACTGGGTGGTCGCTAATCAATACTATACGTATCTATTACGTATATGTGTATTAAGACATAAAGATAATAATTCATTGCTTCCTTCCTAGTTTGATCCTGATATTATATGTTTTTATTCCATATTTCAGTAAAAAATCTGGTCTTTAGATTTCTTTGAGGATTGTTTTGGATCCCAAAATATGTGAAAAGTTACTAATATTAGAATATAATATTAGAAACTAGAATATTTTTATTAATAAAATTCAAAATACTTTGAATGACGTATATACGAAAACAACCAGTTTCAAAACAATACTACCGGTCCATCGCACACATCTTTTCAAATTAAACATCTCATCTCAACTCAACAGGATTCACGAGCCCAAATCTTTTAACCCTCTTCAACTTTATCTAAAAGCAAAAGCAATTTGCATTTCAATGCATAAATTTATCCGACACACGCTAGCCTGCCACGCTATCTTTCCCCCCTCCCTCTGTGTGCACTCTGAAAATTATCCCTCCGTGAACAGGGGTGCTTTTGTTACTGCATTTTCATATTATATACGGGTTCCATGTGAATCTTGGGGTACATAAGTCAGTGGTTTAGTCGAAAGTATTTAACCCTTAATTTGCCAAAATCCTTGTGGAAAACGTAAGTGAGCATAAGGAAAAAGGCTATACTATAGCTGAAGTTTACTTTAAGAAATTCTGTTGTAATTTTTTTAAGATAAACGTTCCGTCGATTATTTTATATAAGTTCCTGATTCTTTTTTATAACCACAAGTGGTTCTTTAACTGATATTTCTTTTGAAGTATTTTAGGGCAATTTTATACAAATGTATGTAATATATATCTAAATGTATGTAAATTAATTGTAAAATCAACGCCAGTAAAAGCATACCTAACAATTTCAATCATATTATAAAAATCATGGAAATTTTGTTCTTTACTTAGTTTATTCAAATGAATCTAATATCATACAGTGAATAGTGCAATATTACAGAATTATGTTGCCACAGATATTTTATAACAAGCAAATAAAAAAAACGTATTGACCTGTAATACCGATCGATCAAACGCTGACTGTTACATTAAACATAAATAAACTAAAATTTCACGCTTACATCTTACTTTCTAATGATCGATCGCCCGGAAAATCGTACTGATTCAACGTAAATATTTTGACATCGTAGAATTTTATGACGAAACAATCGCTTTCGTATCTGAGGGGAATGTTAGAAAACTTAATATCTGCAGACGTTTGATAGATCGGTCTCGAGGGTGTTCGAAAGCTCGGAGTCCGAACAGTAGCGATTCGGCATCGCAATACAATGGTGAGTTCCGAGACAACTCGCCGCTTGGGACTTCGATAAGATTGGCAGCGGTACCGTGGCTTGGGTCAAAAGAGACTGGCTTTTTAACGCTACAATTTTGTTTGGAGATCTCTCGTCGATTGAAATAGTTACAAGCGATTGGACGAAATGATTGAATTTTGAAAATGGCATTTAATATTATTATAGAAGTTATTATTGCCATCACTTACAAACACAAGAACCTGTGTTAATTAGGATACGGATAAGATGGAGTAAAAACAAATTGCGATTTAGATGACTCTCTCAATCGTCAAGACCGAATTTATGGAATAGTATCGTTTTATGAACCATTCACAAAACATTGGAGTAAAATTTGCGCGCAACTAAGAAAACCCGCAGGCTGCATGAACGTGTGAGTCAGTAGTGCGTGTGAGTCGTGTTCCCTTGAGATCAAACTTGAGGCCTATCTATGACTTAACAGTCCACTACACCGCTTAGATATCACAGATGACGTTTAATAATGAAATGATTTAAATGTTTATAATTGCTTAACAGCGATTGTTTTAAGGATATTCTAGAAAACAGACTACTGAACGTAAGACAAATCCCAGATCGAACAGTGTAATGGTATTTTTTTATGAAATACTTAGTAGCAATTCGAACTGTCTATAAATAGCAATAGAGTCGCCACTTAATTATAACACGTAAAACTTATATATACGTATATTAATTTCTGAAATGAGGTTGTAGTACATTATTGTACCTCTGCCTAATATTAGACAGAGGCGTGTTATTTCATGCAATGTTTATACTTTAGCAAGAAAACAAATATTTCCACATACAGGTAGAATTTAAGCGATTCTTTTAAACAAAACTGTGTAACAAAACCTTCTCCTCTTGCGAATGCAAATCGCTCCGTTGCATCAGTACAGCCGCAAAAAGCATCTCTCGCTACTACCTCACAATGACTAATGATGTTGTGGATTGCGGATTCCGAAAAATACCTCACACTCGCTACCCGTAGACAATGACAATTGGAATACACATAATTGGGTAAAATGTTCAAAGATACCGCGGTTTTTGGGAAAACTGTTAGTTTTTTTAATTATATTTTTGTAGAACTCGTACTGCTAGAAGTATTTAGTTTCTAAGTAATAGTCGTAAGTAATTTTTATTCATCAGATTCTTCGTTTTGCTGAGAAATCTTTGCATATCGATTTACCTATAGGTAGGCTAGGTATATACCTACATTAAATCGAAGAAGTAAATCTGTCTAATAACAGCCATTAGGATTCAGTTTTTTTCCTCCTATGGTAAGTGTGTTGGATTCGAGTCCCGGTATGGGGCAAATGTGATGAGAATGAACATTAGTGTTATCCAATCTTTTCTGTGTACGAGTACAATTTGGCCATATTAACAAAAATGAACTACCTATAGTGGCAACTAAGTCCAGGATTCGATGTTCGGATATATTTATTCAATTAACCCGTAAAACTATTTTGACTGAAAAACTGACTTTACAAACTCCGAGGTTTTGTAAAGTCACTTCCACCGTTATAACCTTTGTCTGTAACTACGAAAACTATAGAAAAAACTGAGCACATCAACATTTATCCATAATCAACACAGCTGAAACCTGAATAAAAACCAAGTTTTAAAAACAAATTCACACAAAGACTAGGACGGTACGTAGGTACCTATAAGTCGATCCTTTACACCAGCCAAGAAAAATAGTTGAAAACCCATTAATAACTGTCACGGTCTCCTTGTTAAATGCATACAATACTTGGAGCTTTTTAAAAGGCTCACAATGGGGACTTGGCTAAATTAAAAGTTTTTCGATACAGCCGCTCGCGACATTGCACGGAACTGGAGACGGTAATTATTGTATGTTGCTGAGGTACGGTTAGCAAAAATAAATAGAAAAATAATAAGTTAAAAATATATCTTAATTTATTAATTATTACTAGCTTTTGAAGTATTTTTAACCAATCTGCTTATTTATTTCTTACGGAGGATAATAAATAAGCAGATTGATCGTTTAAAAATATGTTTCCGCATACAAAATTCAGCCCCCCTTTTCATCCTTTTAAGGGATGATTACCGAAACAAAAAATATCCTGTGTCCTCTCCGGGGACTCAAAATAACTCCAAACATTCAAACAAACTTTTCTAAGGTAGAGTTTATCGAGATCGGTCGCTCAAATTGAGCTGCCCGACTGGAGAAGTACCTCCGCCTTACAGAAGACCGAAGTGCAACCACAATAGTTGTATTTCTGCGAGTGAGTAAGGTCGTCAATGCTCGTTAGGAGAACTACTAAACTAACAGCAAATTGAATTCCCATGCTGTTCAGATCGTTTGGATTGGTTAAGTAATATCAAATACTTTAGACCCAATCAACAAGCTTTGTAGATCCCAAATTAGGTATAAGATTTAAAAGTGACTTATCACAGAGTTAGCTGGTCGTATATACGCATAATATATCCATGTAAATGAAACAAATATGACCCTCAATCTCGAAGTTAAAAAATCTCATGTAAATATCATAGAAGTTGTTAAAAATCCCGTCAATATTATAAATTAAACTGATATCTACAAACCATTTACTTGTCATCGATTACATACCGCAATAAATTAAAAGATAAACCATATTCTTTGGTAAAGAAAATCTCCACTTGGGATTTGACATTGCGTTCTTGTCTAATGCCTAGAAGATTTAACTTAGCTAGGTAGTACTTTCGTCGATACGGAAACTCTTGAAAATTAAGTGTGGACTAAGGGTGTATGGTCGATGGACCGACGATTTGAAGAAGGTGGCTGGTAGCGGATGGATGCGAGCTGCCCAAGACCGGGATGGTTGGCGCTCTTTAGGGGAGGCCTACGTTCAGCAGTGGACGGCTATAGGCTGATGATGAAGGGTGTATGTTCTCTTACATCATCATCATCAGCCTATATTCGTCCACTGCTGGACGTAGGCCTCCCCTAGTAAACGCCACAGAGCTCGATCGTTCCCTTACATGCCAATACATAATACTTAGCCATACAGGCCATAAATACTTTGGTTTAAATTGCAGATTTTGTAACTTCATTTTATGAATTTTTAAAAGAATTATTAGTCAACATTTTTGCAAGTTACATTTATAATTTAAATACTCTTTTTTTGCACACCATACGGCCTAGGTTCGTACGTCAACTGACACTGGTTTGTAAAGACACATCTAAGCGGAAAAAAATCAAAATTAATGATATCGGTGGCAGCTACTAGGGCACAGTTGAATACTCCTTTATAGTTAGTTCTACCTCAGTACGTACGTTTTGTGATTTTCCTTGTCCTAGCCATTTTTGTTCAAACTACGTAATCGCCAGAAAAAGTATTGTATTCAAAAACCTTTGGCATTCAATGGTTTAAAACAAAAATTTATATCTATTAAGTATTTTGCAGCTGACTACCGCCAGCGCTCTACCTATGTAGCTGTACTAATTGTATTTTATTATATAAGTAACTCTCAAAAAGATGTAACCTTGGTTTTAGTAATAAATAGCCTTTGTTAGCTGGAGAGGTATGAACAAAAGTTTCTGATATCAATTTTACTTGTCTAGAAACTAACCACTTACTGACAAAATATAAAATGTATAAATAAAAAGCTAAAAAACAAGTGAAAGAATTTTACCTAACTTCGGGATTCGTTTAATCTTAACCACTTACTCTACGAACCTGTTCTTCTATAAGTGAATATATGTACTATTATCATACTATATAACTGATCTAGTTTAAAAAAAAACTAGATTAGTTGATTCAGTTCTAAGCCTCATCACTTAGTCATCTTCATAATATTTTCTCCAACCACCTACTTCAATCAGCACGTATAAATACACGTACAACGCTACCACTGACAGTCCCATATCACACGACCTAGATAGCACCTTGATTGACTTATCATTCGATCAGCGACTACTATGAGAAAATGAAACGATATCACAATGCCACATCAACGATTTAACTCCTGTTCCATATCCATTGCCCTTTTAGTTTAGAACTGTAACGGTAGGAGCTATAGAGAAAGGGCAATGAATATTAAGTTTTGTTCAATATTGTTGTTTTATTGAGTTCCATTGTGGAGGGATTCCGTCGAGTTTACGCGGGGGCGCTTGCCTCCGCATCATCAGCCGATAGCATCTCCAGACAGCTGGTGTGACGTCGAGACCTGATATCCTGTCAATGTTTTGACGTGGGATTTAGTACTCATACATAATGTGTATAGCTACACCCATATTATTTTTAAAAAAGGTTAGTGTTCTCTCTGATGAAGCAGGTATGTATGCAGTTTTGGTTTTATTTTATAAGAAAACTTTTTGTTAAGTGTTGAGTTTTGAGAGGTGAATGTTAGTTAGTCTTATGATGTTATTTTTGTTCTTACATACAGAACCGAAGGCAGCTGTTAGTTTACCAGTCAATTATTAAATAAATTTACTACTCTATGTATAAATAAATATTGTATGAATTATGTTTAAGTATAGAATAAAACATACGCATTTAAAAAAATGCGAACTAAATAAATACTTCATTATTAATTTAAGCATGATTCTAAAAAAAAATTCAACTAACTTTAATAAAACACTGTCTAAGACATTCGACCCCTAGCAGTACTCCAATTTCATTCCGAATTTCCATCAAACAATCCCAAAGAAATTGCATATCGATCTTCAAATTTTAATTACTCTAGCAGTGAGGCAATCAGGCAGAGACCCTGTGACCCATTTTAAAAGTTTTATACTCACCGAGAAGGCAACGAGGGGAGTGATAAATGAACAACATCAATCAGAAGAATAAGTGTTGCAAATTTTCACCCGGCATCGAGTTATCATGGCACATGGTCCGACTTGTTTTAAACGATAAAAATGATCGAGTGCATTGTATTATGTTATTATCTGTGGCCGCTGACGTAAGGCTATAATTTTGGCGGGAAGTATGTACTTTTTAATGGATTATGTTTAAGTGTATGTTTTTGGTGATAACCTTATTCTCGAAATTCTGCAGTTCGTGAGAGAAAAATAATATTTACGTAAAAAAATATTGTTTGTAATACGTTTTAAGTTACCTTTCATTTTAGATTGACTTCTAAGACAATGCAATTCGTATTTTATTCTTTACATCTATCAGCCGTTATTTCATCAACTTATTATTTCATCGTCGTTCACAAAATTTACCAATCATTTCTTTATTCTTCCTTCATCCTAAAGTCATTCTGGTAATATATATGTCTATGATCTAGATTCCTAAGCATCATAAAATACATTACGATGATCGTTACTAGGCAACTTTTCTGTAACATCTCACTTATCGGTCTTATTCTTGTTGCCATCCTTATTTAAGTACCGCAATTCTTAGTCATTCACACGCACTGCATTACTAGTTACCAATAATCCATTAAATTTTTATTATCCATCAAACGAAGTTATCTATGCTTCTATAGTTTCGTCTAGTACTTCGTTCCAATTTCTTATCTAGAATTAGGTAAATGCATTGTCTTCATCCCGTAAGAAACTTTTAAGTGAAACGTAGCTTCGAAAGTGTTTCGAAGATTCAAGTTGACGGCAGATCGATCGTTCTGAAGAGGGGTGCAAAACTAGTTAAGCAAGCACAGTCGTGCTAAGCGTTAGTTCATGGAATCGAGTTCTAGGTTGAATAAAATATTGAAGCTGTAAAACTCTCAACGCTCTTTGGATTTGTGTCAGATAAATAGCATCCCTCTTTACTTACATAGCACATTGAGGAAATTTGAGAATGCGCTTTACCCTTTGAACCAGTTCATCAGAAAAATGGACCTTCCCCTGGCGGGATTTTTGGACTGACGCAAAAGAATATGCAATAATATAAGTGTCCCAATACCTACCTACACTTATCAGATTAGGAAATATAGAACTGATCTCAGGTCCAAGTATCAGTATCAGTATTTGACTGGAACCACTTGCCTCCTTACCCAACCCGCGATTTGCCCACCCATTCATCTGAAAGAGCGAGGTTGTTCAAGACTTCCATCTAGAGATTGAGTAACAAATGTTTACCACACACCCATAAACCAGATCAATAAAATATTCAACAACCTTTTCTCGATGTGGACTAATGAAAGACGTGAGATAAGACGAATTAAACTCGATATCCATCTCGTGTACACGAGGGTTACAGAAGGTGTCCCCATCAATAATGTGTTATCGCCCGACGACTGACGACGGGCTACCGAAACGGTGAAGGTGGTCACCAACTTCCGCAGATATCTATAGAGATGTTGTCATCTATTGTACCTACTAATTTAATTAAAAGTTTAAGCTGTTTTTGTACTGTGTCAAACTTGTCTAATAATAGCTATCTGTGTTGTTTATTAAATACAATTACGTCTCATAAATAAATGTTACTGAAAATCCGATAAGGTAGGCTTTTTTATTGAAACGTCAGAAAAGGAATAAGCCAGACCGAATTTGCAAAATTTTTGTAGTTTAGGCGCCTGATACTGCTAGTTTTAAATTGGTTCATTTTATATGGTAGGTCAAGCTTTTTTTTCCTATATATATTTTTTATTTAAAATGACATCCACTCGTTACATTTCACATCCTACTTATACGTCACGCCTGTAGATCGGGGACAGTTTTAGACAACTATTAAAAAATAACCCTGTCAAACACTATTAATCAATGTTCGATAAGCCAGTTCAAAATGGGCGGTCTGTGTTGTAAGGTAATTTATTTCATAAGTCCAAATACGATTGAAAGTCTAACTGAACCAGTGTAAATTGATCTCCACGTTACCTCCACAATTTCCTTAGACTTCTGTATTATGTACTGGTTAAGGAGGTGGGGTAGGTATTCTTATCTGGTCGCTTTATATTAGCGATTGCTGATAAAGGTTATTTCATTGACAACGTACTATGGACAATGGGCAATACGTTAATCGGTACATCGTATGATTTTCTGTGTTGGATCGAAATTAAGTGAATCGGTACAGTATTATGAACTAAGATTGATTTGTAGATTACTAGTCATAATATTTTCTAAGTAGCCACATCTCTTTTATTTATGTTGTATGTTAACTTCAATGCGTTTCTTACATCTGATGAAAAACATAGACAAAGTGTAAGATGGAACGCAGTAAACGCGGATCATTAGATCTTACCACCAAGATTTGCTTAGTGGATGGATCTAATGGCCCACTATAAATTAAGCCAGTTTTCATATATTATTTGTACTCGTATATAGAGGTGTAGGTACCTTAGATTTATTTTATTCCTAAATTAGACTTACATAGTTATCTACGTGGCAGTCAGTTACGGTAGCAACTTGCGAATTTGCTCATCTTGAATTATCATTCTATAGTTTTCACCACGAGCACCTTAATATCATGTCATGCATACATTTTGACTTAAAAGTTTAAAACATAACGCATAGATGGCGTTGTTCTTACATGTGAGTTATTGTTGTTTAATTTTCAACTTCTTTTTCTTAATAATATAGTTCTAAACGGAGTGGCGGTCAAACTTGTTGATTTCACTTTGTCCAGATTTTTTAAAATAAACTTGGCTGTATAATTTTGTTTAGGTGGAATAGGAATTTTATATAAGAAGGTGTTTAATTTAAGAAGGTGGTATAATACTGCGATAAACACGCTTCACAGTCACACATACATTTAGTCTAAATTGACGGATAAAGCGCATTGACGCATTATTAAAATATTTTTTTATTCAGTAGATATCTTTAGTATCTAATTAATAAAAAGGAGACGGGTGAAAGATACATTGCTTGACGTTAATAATATTATAATAATTATATTGAGCTGACACAACTTGTGTAATCTACTTAGATTAACAACATACTATTACTACCTATACAAGCAACCACCAGAAGATATTGAAACCCTTGAAACATTAGGTACTCCTCATTCTCTAATTCATTTTCCTTTCAAACATTGAAATTACGGAATAGCGCCACGCCACCTATTGTTAGAAATAGAAAAGTAAATCTCAAGCAGTTTCTGTACATAATGTGTAGGTACATGTTTGCTTTAAATCATTTCAAAAGGTTTTGACTGCCATCTACCGTGGAGTAGCATACTGCACGGCATCCAATATTTCATCACCGTCTCATTCCATTTATAATGATTTTTTTCCCATCACGTTATAAAATATTTCCAGTCCGCTTATAATTAATTATTTGACTAACAAGACCCACATAGTGATTTCGTTGCACTTATAAGAATATGAGCCATTAAAATAACACTACATTTATATTATTCAATTCCGACTTTTCGGATCTTGTGCATCTTATAAATCTTACCTTATTAACTAAAAATTAAGATAAAAATAAGGGCTGCAGCAATTGTAATGATACAAGTATGAAAAAGAACTGTGACAGTTACTTCTTCTTGGAGTATTCCATTTATTTCAATTTCTTCTTTTAATAAGTGTACCTTACAATTAAAATAACGTAATTTTAATTTCACATTTTTTAAATGAGATAAATAAAAAATGGAACCCTTTGGAAAATAATGCTTCTTTTTCTTACATTTTTCTGTATTCTCGGAGCTTACATTTGGCAACAAGTTTTTTTTAATTCTTATGTAAATTAATTTACCTAAATTATATTATGAGATTATTGTAACCACGTGTTATTATAATAATTGACAAAATCATCAATTGAAAAGAATGCCTTAATATGCATTTTACTAGCAATAATGTGTGTCATGTCCAAGATCTTATATTTGTACTTTTTAGTCTATTTCCTCCATATTATTATCTTACTAATCTAATCGCCTTAAATAACAGGATACGACGTTATTTCTTTCGAGTGAGAATTATTTATTAATAAGCGATGTTCGTCATTTCCAAAGGGTTCAGGCGAGCTATGGATTCAATATCAAAACCTGTGACGGTGCAGTCCATGATCACTTGAGTGGACTGGTAGTCTAAACTTAGATATTTACTGCTCAAGCGGTATGCAGGTACCTAAATTATAATTTATTGATAATTTTTCTACATTCTATAAATCCACCCTATAAATCCAATTCTATGATCCAACCAGGTAAGGGCATATTCCACATGAGTACAAAACCCCCTTCTACCCCATTACAAATTTAGGGTTTCAAGTTATTGCATTATGACACAGCGCCACCTAGTTCCGAGCGAAACAACGAAGTTTGTGTTGCAGATACTAGATAGTTGATACACTACATATCTAGATATTTATTGAAAATACGTACACATTATACATAGAAATATCTATAACTCAGGCCAAATGTAATTGAACCCTGCTGAGGTTCGAACCCAGGACTTGCGACAGAAGGCAGCCTTTTAAGCAGCATTAAAAAAAAGAAACATGTATGAAGACTCGAACTATTCCTATTTCATGCTAATTCATATAATATCATCATCCTAATGCACACGATTAAGCTACGGTTTTTTATATATAATAGCTTTTGCCCGCGGCTTCGCTCGCGTTAAGAAGTATTATTATTAATTAGGTATAGTTTTCATACAAACTTTCATCCCCTATTTTATCCCCTTGGGGGTAGAATTAATCAAAATCCTCTCTTAGCGGATGCCTACGTCATAACATCTACCTGCATGCAGTACATGCGGTTTGGGCTGTGCGTTGATAGATCACTATGTCAGTCAGTCTCACCTTTGAGTTATATATATTTAGATTTAGATATAAATAGGTACCTACTCTTGCGAAGTCACTTGGTTTGATGCTCTTAACTTATTTATTGGGTATCCATCTTATTTATTTAATTTCTTCAGCCATACTAATGAGTAACTTTGGATGAAATGAGGGATTATGTGATGATAGATATACCTTGGAAAATTAATACATGTAATAAATGCCTTAGTCATTTCAATAGTAAATATTTATTTAATATTTGTTTTTCAATGGGGGAATCTGCAACACTCCATTGTTGAACAATACGTGGACAGGAGATGAATCTGAAACAGTTTAAAAAAACACACACTCACTCACATAAGACAGACTATAAAATATTCATAATAGCAATAGTATCTATCATTACTTAATAAAAACTTGTACATACAGTCACATCAATAGGTAAGATTAAAAGTATTATACGACAAATAATCAGAAATGAAAGCTATCGTCTTAAGTTTGTTTGCGATTTCTTATGAAATTAATCTGATGTTATACATTAATACTAATGTGTATATAGACTTTAGACTATAAAATATATATCTACTTTTTAGTTTATATAAGTACATAATTTATTTAAATATTATATTTTAACTGACCAATGCACAGTATCGACAACTACTGTCAATTGTCACTTTTATTCCTTCGATTAAGTATAGTATGTGAAAATTAGGCCAAATTTATACCGAAAAGCATGATTATTCAAAACCATTGTCGGATTACCCATACAAAATAAAATACATACAAAATAAAATACTTGAACTGCATAATCTGAATAATTTGTTGTAAGTCTGTTTGACTGTGTGTAAAGGGAGTTCTAAGAATTGTAAATATGTTTCTTCTATTACTTAACTACAAACAGGATTTGAACTGCGAATAGTCAGATGTTGAGCTTCATTGTGGTATTTATTTCCACTAACAGAAATATTTTTCTTTATTTTCCGCACGAATATTTTATTTCGAATAAATATGACATGTGTAACCTATAAAAATGTTATATTCTCATTTTATCTTTCATAATATTTATTTCAAGTACGTAGAAAACAAAGCAAACGTGATTTTATTACCATTGGTACTTGCTTTATAACGCAAAAAGTTTCATATAATCCTACAAAATATCTCTACTATTTCATGAAATATAGCTAGCGAACCGACAAGCGAGCGGTAACAAAGTATCGCTTAGAGCAATCAACTGCATATCGACGTGTCATAAATTGCCCTAAAGCCTTTACTTTAGTACCGCTATAGCGCAAAACGTGGGACAATAAACCATCGGAATACTGCATAGGAAAGCCATTGTTTTACAAGTAGGATATAACTACGCATTTTTGGTACGATACGATTGGTGAATAAAATGTGAGTTGAATAGGATTTATGTGAAATTACTTTTGCCTATAAAAGTAAATACGTTTACTATTAAGACACAGTATGAAAATACGTACACACACTATGACGTGTATTTCGCATAGAGTAGGTAGAAGCTACAGTACGCTACTGGCAATTGTTTCATTCGTTTTGCTTTGTCAATGCACATATTATATTATATTTAACCTTATTTATAAAATAAATAAGTATACCTATCTCTATCTAACTAAAATGTCATCTACAAAAAGAACTAGGAAAAATATATTTACCAGAAAAAGATATCGAATGGTCCATTTAGCAGTCTATTTAAACTTAATAAAAAAAAAGATAAGTTTTATTTTCCATTACAACAAACACAAGATGGTAAGTTAAAATTTATTTTTGGGTAAACTCGTAACCTATTTATTGTTTATTAATAGTAACATTATTTAGGTCGATGTTGGACCGTTGCTTATGGTACAAATTTTTTATTAGGGTTTATGTCCACAAATATTAAGCTTTATTGAATAGTGTGTTTGATCTATAGAGTTGAATTCTTGAAAACAAGTTTGCGATTAGTGATGAGAAGAATTTATTTTAAATATTAGTGGATATTATAAACTGCACTTTAAAAAATCAACAAGGAACAAAATGGAATAAAATAGGTATTACTTAAACCCAAATTTAAATACAAAAATACTTACATTAAGCCAAAGCAAATTTTTCTAAATATTAATAACCCATTTAGTAGGTACATTCAAAAACTGACTTTTTCATTGCAATTAAAAGCAGATACAAGCTTATTTTGGAGTAAACAGTATGCACAAAAAGTCAATTTCATCATTGGGAAATAAAATATTTATACGTATTATATTAATGTAAATATAACGTAAATAGTATCGGATTTTTTATAAGTAATTGTGTAGATTATTTACATTCAAAATGACAAAAAGCGTAAAACGATAAGAAATTAGTAACTAGGTACGTAAACTAAATACGAATCTGAAATTTCCAATGAATAAATCTTTCTCTCAAATATCTCATTTGTCCTAATCTTTACAAAAAAAAATACAAAAACATCGTAAAAAAACAACAACAGTTTACAAGTAGATAAGAATATAGAACGTTTAATCTCCAATCATCTTCTTGTAACAACACGCCTTCTTCAGAAACCCCTACTATTGTTCTTCTTTTTTCAACTTGATTGTAGCGTGGTCTTCCAGCCGTGAGATACCTGTAGAGACGAGCTTCTGATGTGAACTAAACTACAAAAGCCCGGATCTACAGGGTAGATCACGAATGTGCCATTATAATCTTGAATATTTCGAGTTTCGATGGTAACTTTCGCTTTTCGGATGAAGTTTTTGGCTACAGCTGCTACCGTTGTTCCGAACGACCTGAAACTTTTAAACATTTTTTTCATTACTTTCTTTTCCTGTCTTCGACCATTCATAAAGTTGTTATGAATAGGATTTTGTTCTTAAGGAGTTTTCGGACTAGGGGTTAATATTCAAGTTGGTTTTTGTTACTATAAAAATGTATACGGACTCTGTTAGAATAATAATGAACTACAAAAGGAGTAAATTCATATACAAAAATCTGGTACCCTTTATCATTTTCGCTTTATTGTTTAGTATTTCCTTTACTTTTATGTTTACACAGAAATTAAGTCCCAAATTATTCCAAAAGTGACTTAATTAAAGCTTATAAAACGTACCAACAATATGGTACGGTGAGAGAATTTTAATATAACGTGTTAAGCTCCACATGTCACAACCTTCCACGATATAGGCTTAACGTGTAATTAACGTGACATCCGCCATCCGTTTAATATGGAAATCTCGTAAAACGTGACACACGTAATCTATCGTTTATTACAGCGAAATACTGCGGTAGGCGTTAAACGTTGCCTCCGATGCAAAATTTTCATTAGGTTTTGTGACTACAAATTAATATGAACGATTCATCGCATAATGTTATTGACTTTGATAGTGGACGATCAACATAATGAGAATTTATTTGATTCGGAATTTAAATAAGGCGATGCAGCAGTCGCGAGCGTTGT
The DNA here is from genome assembly GCA_905163465.1 of Craniophora ligustri. NCBI lineage: Eukaryota > Metazoa > Arthropoda > Insecta > Lepidoptera > Noctuidae > Craniophora > Craniophora ligustri. The sequence goes on along the minus strand of LR990965.1, from coordinate 5,181,321 downwards.
TTAAAAATAAATAATAACGAATTATGAAACTAACTATAAACTAATCCATTGATACGCCCTGTCTAATCAAAGATCCTATCTGAAGTAAATAGATTGATAGATATACTCAAAGTTTTTCATTAGTAATAAGATAGCTACGATAGATGACCAATGAGATTTTCGTTTTCCGAATAAACCAGTGAAAAAAAGGAAACGAAAAGTACGTTCAAATTGACAGGAAAATATTTTCTTGCTAGCGCCTACCAGATTTCAATTTACACGCAACAATACAACACTTTCACCCCAATCTGATAGCATGACGAGGGATCACAAATCAGAGGAATCAGCATCGAGGCCTCGCGGGATACGCCACAAAAAAATAATCTCGACGTATTTCCGCAAATCATTGTGACCATTGTATAGTCGATAATGTAGTTGAGGAAAGCGGGGCCTAACAAAAAGGTTCACTTAATTGCACGAGGGAAGAGCGCTGAAAGCGAGCGGGCTTTGTTTCCCGCGAGGCCTTTGTACGAGCTCACCCGATCGCCTGACTCATCAATTTCCTTAGATTGACGTAAACGTTTGAGACTTAGATTGTGCTAATACGGATGGATGTGCGACACGTACAAATGTTCGGAAACTTGCTCTGATGTCAGATTTGGCAGCGCGTTCCTTTGAAAACCTTTTCATTAACCCAGAGTACGACCTCTAGAACTATGAATTGTAAAAGTTAGGTAAATATTCATCGCAAGTGTCGAACCACTACGTACGTAAATTTAGTAAAGTAGATACCTATTATATTTTCAAATTACACACTAACTAACACAAATAAGGTTTAAAATGAATACCTTATAATTAAACCATTACCTTAGCAAACATAAGGAAAACACGTCACTTAAAATAAATTAACTATCGGCGCTAACGAGGCCTATAGAGCCTTAATTGAAGCTCATTTATAAATCCACCAGTAGCTAGGAGCCCCTATAGGTGCCGCTCACGTAAATATCTACAAGCAATTAGCCCAAGTAGAACTAACGTATTACAACGTTCGGGGGATTTGACTGAATCCCCGGCAGGTGCCCCCTAACCTCCCCCGGCCTGCGCAGTGTCGTCCTGCCATCATTAATCTTGCCTCTGAGCAAACAGTCCTCCACAAGAGCAACTTTCGAGCTGTGCCGTGTCGATAATGTAAGTAAACTATCGTAGATATGAGCGATAACTGCCTAGAGGCCGCCCCGACCCAGAGTTGGTGCTTAATTAATTTGCAGCCCCGACAAATTTGCCTTCAACAGAATTTAATGGCAATTCATTTTGATTTGTTTAATAAAGCTGACTTATTGAAATATTTATTATTTTTTCTTATAACGTGGCAATTTCATTGAATCATTATTATTATAATTACTTATACTTTTATCGAGACTGTAAGTTTTAATAACAGTATTGATTAAAGTATAATATAAAGTTACATTTATTTTCTTCAAATCTCCACCTCTACGATCGAACGAAATCATTAGAGACGTTTTAATCTTAGTAAAAAAAACTCTTTACAAATTAGTACGATCAGTCTTTTCACGAGCAATCGATACAAATTCCTTTACACTAATGGAATCTCTATCTCAGGCGGATTTCATGGAAATATTCAGCCGAAAGATTTCGCTTTAGATTCATATCGGACCGTATTGAAGACTCTTTTATCTATTGAAATCGAGAGGATGGGTACTTTATGTGAAAGAAAATGGGAATATTTTTAGCAAAATAGATTTTTCATGATATTGTTCTATATACCTTAATGTACGAGTAAATTTTAGGGATATGGAGGAACGGCTTAACTACTTATTTAACTGCAACTTAAGATTTGTTGCAGTTTTATAGTTGCGATATATAATCGTTTTTTTTTTCAACATAATTATATAATAATTAAATTATATATGTATTTACGTTTACACTAGCCTCGGCAATAAGGAGTGTAACCTAGCTGCATATAGCAAGTTATTCAATCGAAGTACTTATAACTTATATATGGCAGTAAGATGGGTCGATGAAATCCAGACATGCATTGTTCACAAGTAGACGAAGTGAATGCAAAGGGTGGCCAACACAGCAGTGGGTGTAATGCGATTTAAGATGAAGATATTCAAACAACTAGTAAGAATAAGCAAGTAAGAATTCAAGTATTCAATAGAGTTCGAGAAAAGCCGAGTAAAAAACAGCAACAACGACGTGTTACCTACAAAATTCAAAACACAACACGTAGAAAACTCGGTAATCATCCGAATGTACTACGTGATGAAAAATACCAAGTTCACATTCGACGTACCTGCTATTGTTTGCTCCGACTTTTACTCATATCAGCGTGTTTTCCCCCGAGCGCCGGCCCTGAAACATTCAATCCCAAATGTTACGTTTCAATATGCTGACTAAAAACAAACGTAACTCCTACTTTAACCCTTTCGACGTGTTTTATTTGAAAGCAATATGTCTCCATATGTCGGCGAGCATATAATTTCATATTTGTTCTCAGAAATATTGTGTTGGGTGCTTGGGTAAGGAAAATTGTAAGACTTGTAGCTTTAATATTATTATTAAATGGTAACTTATAACTTATATTACCCAAATAAGGTGTTATATTTTAATTAATATTAGTCTGTCGTAAGTAAATAAATGTTGGTAAATATGTATTTGTATTTTATATGCGGCTATTTTAAAAAACTAGTGATCCGATTTATATTCTTGTTTTGACTAAAGACTCAAGCTCCCAAAAGTATTTTTTTAAGATATCTACGTGAAAGATTTTACTCTCATGATAAAGAAAATAGCAATATTGGATGTTCGCAATCATGATAGTGAAAAGTACAAAGTTAATTTACGCTACATAATTGTAAAATACGTTAATTTGTATATTTTGTACTGATGTCAGTCATCAAATTGTATGGTAGAACCATACCATAACATATACTGGCTGTATAAATCGCCGTTACAATAAATTTTAATTCATATTACTTTCAAACAAGAAACTTTCTAAATACATTAAATGAATTCTTAGAGCTTGCTATACTGAATATCTTTCACCAGAAACGACTGAAACTGTCCTCAAATAATTTTATTTCGGAAATGTTTTCGCGTTTTGCAAGTTTGTGTAAACGGAAAAGCTGGACTTTTATTAAGCTGGATATTTTATTTTTAGCGTAAAATATCACATGAAAATGGAAAATTTGTGATAGAACATAGAACTGTACTGTTTAAAAAATAGAGGTTAAATATATGTACATTTAGACCGGGTTTTCTTTCTTTCAGTTGGAATTTCGTAGTACTCAGTAGGTACAGTATGCAAATTGATTGTGCTAGTCCTTGTAATACTCATAAGTTGAACTATTTAGAACAAAAGCCAGAATAAAATACACTTGTAGGAATCACTTACAGCGCGCTTATGATATCAAACTCAAATGATTTATTTCAATTAGAACAATATTCCAGGTACTGTTGAATTGTCAAAAACTAGTGGCACGGTTCCAAAAGGTAGGTCTTATGGAGAAGAACCGGCAAGAAACTCCATACATACTCTTTTTAAATTAAATACATAATATTTGGTTTTGTTTCACAATATAATATCAATTTGAGACTGATGCAGTTCGGTGTAAAAATCACAGAAAATACCCCTAGACAAGTTGAAGTCTAACTACTGATTGACAACATTTTTTTTAAAATTATTTAAGAGCTCAGCTCTTGTCATGGGAGCAATCGCCACTGTTCTCTATCTTCTGCTTCCTCTCGATACGACTCGATCCTCAATTTTACCTACCTAGTACATAATAATTACAAATTGAATTACGTGAAACGAATAATCCATTACAGTTCGCATAAGTCACAGTTGGCGTACGCGTACATTAAACTTAATCCGATTAAACAAAAACATTGCTGTTAATACTTCACGTAACGAGTTAACTTTGGACTCGTACAGTCCTTTTAACAACATTAACTTTTAAAATTTGTCAAGTAATGTCAACGTTAAAGTTTACGGTCACATTTTAAATGTAAAGGCGTGAAAATAAAAGACTGCTAATGCTCTTTTGTTACGACTACCTACCTTTGAAAAACTTTGTGGGAGCTAAGTATACAAAGATACTGAGAACCTGCGAAGACAAAGTCTTATATTCGCAAGTCTATCAAAACTACAAACACGCACATACTACGTAAACATCATTTTCTGTGTTGGTCTTAAGACTAGAAATCTTACGAAACACGTAATTTTATAAGCCATTAAACCGATAAAATTGTTACTTAAAGTATTAAAACAACATGTTTACCATCTATTTAAATAACTACCTATGTATATAAAAAAATCTCTTTAAAAACTTGATGGAGCTGTGTAGTTTTCAAAGCAAGGTCTGTACCTACTGTAAAATTTCTAATACAAACATACAAAAGGTCAGCGATGGGAGTTGGCTCGCTTCGCAATTATATCGATGTATACTCGAACATAGGCTTATGCTGCCAAAATTATCAACATAACGCAACTGTGCCTTGATTAACCAGCACTTAAATCAAAAGCCCGAGGGCTGGACTTGGCTCGGAGCCAACCGACCGCCACAGATTTATATTTGCAGACATATTTCCATACGACCGCGATCGATACTCCTATCATATGGGATGGGAGTGTCGAGCCAAGTTGTGCGCGCCAGATGAATATTTTACTGCGCTTCCGGCCTGCGTGCTGTGAAAATGTCGGCCATAATATACTGTTTGCAGTAAAATGCTGTTCATTTAAAACTGCGATAAAATACGCGTGCCGAAATTTAAATTAAATGAGTCTGCATACAAATTGTCTTTCATGTAAAAATTATAAGCACAACCCGAATTTTACCCCAGAATTTGGTGGCAACTAGTATTTAATGAAAATATTATTCTAAACTATATATTATAAACTATATACTAACTAAACGTAATGTTTAGTCTGAAAAACAACTTATTACACCTTTAAAGCCAGCCTTACTCCCGCACACTTTGAAAATAGGGAAAATGCGAAGAATGAACAAATACCTTTAAAAACTTCTAGTTTATTCTTCCGATAAGCACCCTCCGGAATTACAGAAAAGTTACACGAAGCATTTTAAACATTGCAAGTCTGTTTTTTACGGAAAGAAGCGAACAGCAAAATTCAATCCGGAAAAAAAACGACAGCTCGTAGAACAAGTTTGAAATTGTTTTTCTTTTAAGTAAAAACAAAGGAAGACGATGCCAAGGAAATTAAAGATGGTTTGTAATAAGACATAATAAAAGTTTTCCGAAGAAGCAGATTTTTTAATAATAATAATAATAATAAATCTTTATTTAAAAATAAAAAAAAAATAATAATAATAATTACATAATATATCTGAGTGACGGTCTGTGTGCCGCTATCCAGTGACACATTATTTGACCATCTACTCTGCCGGCTACAGAAGCCACGAGACTGTTTGTTTTGGTCGGATACTATCGCTTTAAAGTCCACACTTTAATGTATTTTTATTGCAAAACAAACGGGAAGCAATTACATTGCTACATTTATTATCTTAAATGCACATTAATCAAGAAAATCGCCGATTTGTAGACGGATTGAATTTGTTGCCGCGTTATTATAAGGATTTCTAATACTTAGTCTTACAAATAGAATAGAAAGAAATAAAACAATTATATGAAACGTCACAGGGACTATAATACTATATTATATTGAAGTATGCGAACATTTACATGTGTGTTCTGTACTGTATGTCTTAGTTTGTAAGTGAGCAGTATTCAATAAACGTTGGTACTAAGCACACGTGTGTTTGATTAACGACCTCAAGTACAATACTTCAATATACATATATATAGATATCCAACAAAATGTATCTTTTGTTGATTGATTAAATAAAACCAAATATTTCGATAATATGAGTCAATCCGAATTACCCAAATTTGTATATGTTAATACATTTAGTACCGTTTCAACCCGACGTGTGGTATTATTACGCTTCTTAAACAAATTACAATATTTATAGGTGCAACATTCAACAACGATATAATACAAAATCAACAAACACAACAACAATTCCGAACAATAGTATCAAACATTATCCGACGCATTAACTTAAATAAACACTACAATTCGCACTTAAAGCTGAACAAAGCAGGGCCCATAACTCTTGGGTAACTTCCAGAACAATCTCACTATCTGCAATTCGTGGGACTAGGACTTAATTTAGTTCTGGACTGCAGGCGCTTTATCTGCATAACGGAACTAACCTAGTTAAGCTGGGGACATTAGTGCTGTCGCTGACTTGGTCTTGTGTTCAAGCCTAAGGTTTAATACCTACATGTATGTTTCGAGACAGACTAAGCCTGTGAAATTAACCGGTAATAGGTGGGGAAATCCACGAGTGTTTTGTTTAATTAATTAAGTACCGTTATTCTCAGTTAGTTGCCAATTTAGTACATAATGTTTGGGAGATACTGAAATGCACCTATGTATATGTTCGGATTAGGCGTATAAATAAATTTATACGTAATCATAAGAAGTACATAGGTAATAGCTGGTAGCATAGAATACGCCAAAAACCGTTACTTCGATAACGTGAATTATTGAATTCGATATAACTGCAAATAATCACAACTAAATGACGCTACTAGAAACTCGATTAGGTAGGTACTATCCAAAAAGCAAGCGACATTTAATTAAATCAATTCCGGATTTAGAGACTTCCGAAAAGAACGAACGAACTCTAGATGAAACCTTTCTTAAACAGCAGCAGACGCTAGTAGAACCAAATAAACGCGTGTAAAAACTATTCGTAACCCCAGCGTCATTCTAAGCACGCCAGAGTGCTGTTACTCTAAATTGCATTTGCATAACGCACGATGCTTCGTGCGGTGCGCGCGAATTGGAATGTTTTAAAAATATAGCGCCATAGAATAGTTAGTTCTTTTTTTTTGTTTGCAATAAAGTGTTGTTGTTTTTGTTTTTTGTTTTTATTGCCAGTACGTGCGTTCTAATTTGCATTGATTAGCTATTGGTGGATATTTATTTGAAAGATGTAATTTTTATAGTAAATTCAAATGCAGCGTTTTTTTATTTTCAGTGTTAAAATGATGAGTAATTATAATATTTTTACTTGAATCGGACCTAAGTGAAAGAAGACCTAAAAAAAAGAAAATGAAAAGAGTGAAAATGAAATTAGTGATGTTCATTTTCAACAATTCTTTGAAACAATAGGTATAATTAGTAAGTTTTGCTTCTTATATTTGATCATTTCGCTAATAAATGGTTTTCTTATTTATAATGGAAATTAGAAAAACGATATCACCTTAAACTCTAAAGTACGTCTAACAACATTTATTTTCATAGATTTACTTTGTTCCTCTTAAAACATAATCTACAATCATGGAAATAAATAGAGAGAAAGATATTACTTTACATTAGTAGTCGAGTTGAGAAACTCGTTATTCATATTTATGCAAGTTTCAGAGCGCCCGGCAAAATTAATGCGAGACGGCGACCATGTAAAGTTGAAATAATACAGCTACAAGTAAAATTATTTATTGCTATCGCAAGTTTTCCACCTACTATGTAAGCAGAAAGATTCATTTGAAGAAACAGCACTGTGTTGGCACAGTGTGATAGATGACCGAGAATCGGAACACGGTAAAGTTGAAAGATCACTAAAAGCTGTAAATATTGTATTTCGTTAAGTTTATTGATTGAGATATTTTAGTAGGCATTCTGTTCAAATATCAATTACTTTTCTTTATTAAAATCTTACAAACATATGTATCAATAAAGACATGGTCTCCTACCTACATTCCAGAATGCAGAAATCAATATAGGTTCATAGACGAGAAAAGCTACAGAAATGTAGTCATATTCAGTACAAAATTTGCAGCAATAAGTACTTGATTTAATATAATTACCTTTACTGTAATCTAAATGTAAGTATCTATAACAGGCTTACTTCTCAACAAATCAATACATGCACGCAACGCAATATGGCGTCCAGCTATCTGCGACAGACCATTCCGCTCATGTTTCAAACATTTTTATCTATGTTTCCTAAAATAAAAATTCACAACTTCAACCCTTCTGTCACACCCCAGAGCCTCGATCCTGCCAAAACGTATCCTGAAAATCCTGAATAATGCGCGACATGAAACAAATTCCAAAATAACAAAGTGAAAACAGCGAACCAAAAGGTACGAACCATTTTGGCAGTGTTAATTTAGGGGCTATTAACTAATAAATTTACATTCTAATCCCAACGAAAGTATTTCTTTATATTAGAGAAAAAAAGTGGCCTTTCACTGAGCTTTCCGGGAATATAGGAATTTATTCGATACTTTTAAGATTTGATCATGTTGATTGAAATTCAAAATAGATTTTTCTACTCAACGATACATTTTACCCAAAATTGTTTCTGGGACGCGATACTACCACGTTCAATGTAGGTAGGTATTATTACATGTTTTTAAATTATTACATGGCAAGAGAAGTTGATTTTAAGTAAATCCGTACGTAAATGACGAAATATCAACAATGGATACCTAATGATAGCAAGATGGGTCGATGGCGTCAATAAATTCACAGTAGATTCGCGGATGAGACACGCTAACAAATAGTGTATAAAATAGAACCTGAAAATTTCATTTACAATATCATATCAAATGCTATTAATAAAAACAAACGCACAAAAACACAAAGTGCATAAGCTAAAAAAAATACAAAATATAACCGAAACTTAAACCTGTTACAACTAAATGCTGCAGGCAGAATTCTACGTGCCACTAAAAAAGAACATTAGCAGGCTAGTGTAGGTGGTTTACTGCATTTTAATTGTGCCCGCGCGTCGAATCAAATGGCAAGATGGCCGCCACCGAATGGCGGGAGCAGGGGGAAAGGGGATCGTAATTTCGCGCCCGGGGCGACATCTATAATTCCAGAGAGCTATCATAAATTAGCATACGTATTAGATTGCGCGAGCCGCGGGCGAGGACAAATTCCGTGCACGATTCTACATAGACACAAATCCGAGTAATCTGGTAAATTAAAGCGCAATCAGAAAAATGCGACAGCTTTTCGCTTTTATACAAAACCTAGGTAGATTTTTTGAGAAAACATTATGGTTTTTGATGCATTTAAATCCATACTTCCATTAAGTACCTAATATTAGAAATGCGTCTTATTAAAATATCTGTGTCTTTTTGTCGCTCTGTAACATCTTCACGCTCAATCGCTGAACCGATTTAGCTGAAATTGCGTATGGAAATAGTTTAAATCGCGGGAAAGAAAAAAAATAATTGCGGCATTTGATTGTTTTTGTCCCAGAAATCACCCCTTAAAAGGGCAAAAAGAAGAATAGAAGTTTGTATGCGTAATCGATAATTTCTTAAAAATCAAGCACATTGATGAAAAAACTGATTGTATTAAATAACTAATTCTATGCAGCCAAGTCGCGGCTAAAAATGTAATTATAAAGATGTAATTCGCCAAGGAGGCGAGTGGAAGGCAACGAATCCTGATCAGGAATGGAAGGAATTTCAGCGGCGTAAAAATCGAAATAGACAAGAAAGTGTTAAGGGCAAGGCGGCCATAAGACCAGATGATAAATTTAAACCCGCTGAAATAAAGATATCTTTGTTTTTGTCTAACGTACATAAAGACACTTCTGAAAGTGATATTATTGAATACATTGTATCAAAAACGAAACAAAAGATAGCTCTTCGGAAAATTAAAATGCGGACGGCAAAGCCATATAACGCTTATAAAATAATTGTAAATAGAGATGCAATAAACATATTCTTAAATAGTGAAGTCTGGCCTGATGGTGTTACCTGTCGGCGTTTCAGGCCATATAGAACTACCGTGCACGACGGTGAGTAAGCGGTCGTTAAACTATGGATTTGTACAGCACAAATTTGATATCGTTCAATTGTAAAAGTATAAAGCGATCAGTCGAAGGGGTCAAAGAACTGTGCGAGTTCGTTGATATTATTGCATTACAGGAGACGTGGCTCATGCCTCATGATTTACCTTTCCTTGATACAATTCATGCAGACTTTGGGAGTACTGGCACATCTGCCATGGATACAACAGCTGGTATATTGAGAGGCCGACCGTACGGTGGAGTTGCGCTGCTATGGCGTAAATCAGTTTTTCAAAATGTGTCAGTTATATCCTGTGCAAATCCGCGAGTATCAGCAATTCGTGTTACGATGAATGATTGCTATGTCTTAGTTCTTAGTGTGTACATGCCCGTTGACTGTACTGAGAACTTACCCGAGTTTACAGACTGCTTAGGCGCTATTAGTGCTATAATAGAGGATAGTAATGTCGAGTCAGTGTTTGTGTTGGGTGATTTCAATGCACATCCTGGTGAGCGCTTTTGCGAGGAACTCCTGAGCTTTTCATGCGAGCAAAGTTTAATTTGTGCAGATCTGGAATACCTCAACTCAGGTACTTTTACATTTATAAGTGAGGCACATGATTGTGAAAGGTGGTTAGACCATTGTGTTGTTACCCAGGCAGCCGCCACGAGTATATCAGATATATATGTAAAACATGATATATATTGGTCTGATCACTATCCACTAGTCATTAAGTGTAATCTGAATGTGATACTACATAAATCAAAAGTTAAAACCCCACCGCGTAGTAAAATATTCTGGGGGGATAGAAAAGGATCTCAAGTTAATAAATATCATGATATATGTAATTCTAAGTTAAAATGTATTGACTTTCCGATGGAGTTTCAGTATTGTAGTGGTAAGCGTTGTGATATATATAACCATAAGGAAATAATAGATAATATGTATTTAAGTGTTGTAGATATTTTATGTGAGGCTGCTCGTGCCTCTTATGTTTCAAATAAATTTAGTCGTAAAAAGCTGTTAGCAGGATGGAATAAACATGTAGCCGAGGCCTACGGGAATGCTAGGCTTAAGTTCAGAATATGGGTATCCAGTGGTAGACCAACACACGATGTTACGTATGGTGAGATGTTACAGGCACGTAAAGAGTTCAAGAGTAGATTAAAGTGGTGTCAAAATAACCAGGATCAAATTAAAATGGATATAATAGCCAAGCATCATGCTAAGTCGGATTTTAAGCAATTTTGGAAATGTACCAATAATGCCAATACTAAGCCTAGTATCCCCGTGAGTGTCGAGGGTATCTCTAGTGCAAAAGGGATAGCCAACATGTTTAGGGAATATTACACCATTAAGTCTCCGCTGGGTCCGCCATGTCGGGAGTTTCATGCCTCTCATACTGATATTTCAACCGTCATACTTGCAAAAGATGTCAAAATTGCTATAAGAAATATGACAGGTGGAAAATCTCCCGGGCATGATGGGCTCAGTGTCGAACATCTGAGAAATGCTGGTATCCATCTACCTCGAGTGCTTGCCATGTTGTTCAATTTATGTGTAAGCCACGCATACCTTCCTCACAGTCTGATGCAGACTCTGGTGGTGCCTATACCCAAGAACAGGACAGGAGATATGGCGGACAAGACAAATTATAGGCCAATTTCCTTGGCGACAATAACTGCCAAGGTACTTGACAGTGTGCTCAACTCAAATTTCTCCAAGCATATTAATTTGCACGACGCCCAGTTCGGGTTCCGGCCTGGGTTGTCCACAGAAACTGCAATATTTAGTTTGAAGCACACTGTTAAGTATTATACGGATAGACGTACTCCTGTGTATGCCTGTTTTCTGGATCTCAGTAAGGCTTTTGATCTAGTGGCATATGACGTTCTGTGGCAGAAGTTAGCAGGTACCGCGGTGCCATCGGAGTTGGCATCACTCCTGAGGTATTGGTATCTCAACCAGGAGAACCGTGTGAAGTGGGCGGGTGAACTCTCGGATGCGAGTGGGTTGGAGTGTGGGGTGCGGCAGGGAGGGTTGAGCTCACCCTTGCTCTTCAGCCTGTACGTAAACGCTCTGATTGAGGAGCTCAGCAGCATGCGTGTCGGATGCTATGTGGACGGTGTTTGTTGCAACAATTTCAGTTATGCGGACGACATGGTGCTGCTGGCCCCCTCAATAGGAGCTCTCCGGAAACTACTCGCAGTTTGTGAGTCTTTTGTAGCTTCACACGGTCTCATGTATAATGTAAAAAAGTCTGTTTGCATGGTTTTTAAATCAGGTTCCAAGACTCCACCTGTACAACCACTTATATTGAACGGTGAGTCTTTAAACAGAGCATACAAGTTTAAGTATCTCGGCCACTGGGTGACCGATGATTTAAAAGATGATTTTGATATGGAGAGGGAACGCAGAGCGTTGTCAGTTCGGGCGAATATGTTGGTGCGCAGGTTCTCCCGGTGTACAGACGCAGTCAAAATTACTTTATTTAATGCGTATTGCACCTCACTGTACACGGGGAGTCTTTGGACTAACTACACGCAACGGGCGTACAATGCTCTGCGGGTCCAGTTTAATAATGCGTTCAGGGTGTTGTTGCGGCTTCCACGTTTTTGTAGCGCATCTGCAATGTTTGCTGATGCACACACAGATGGCTTTGCAGCATTATGGCGTAAAAAGACCGCGTCATTTATTAGTCGGTTGCGTGGAAGTCGCCACGGCATTTTGAGTGCATTTGCTGCTCGGCACGATTGTCCCCTGACGTGGATTTTATTGCAGCGGACTAAGTCCCTGCTTACTTTATTGTATTAAAAGTCTCATGTATGGATCAAAGTTATCTGAATAAATAAATTTTATTATTATTATTATTATTATTATTAAAAAAGAAAATTGTATTTATATAGAAGAAAAAATTGAATCAATAAAACTCATCAATACTAAAATAATTCAAACATTCTTAGAATCAAACTGGCTCAATCCATTTGCAGGCATTAATTTATTGGCGGTCGTTAGCAAGGCATGCAAACGACACGCGGAGACCGGTCGCCAATTTACTTTTACATGCCATTTGCTAATAACGTCTTCAAGATTGACAAAGTAGACGCTGCTGCTGATTCAGTTTTGCGTATCTTTTTACGTCATACGACACAATCATGTTTTATAAGATAATGTCTAAAAATAAAATTTCAATAAACTTTAGATAGGAAGATTAACAGAATGGAAACATACCAAAATATGATTAAAAGTTAATTAATCAACTGAACCTATCGTTGTACAAAAGGTTTATTTTGTTTAAATATTTTGGGTAACGGAATGTCAGACCACTGAATTGACACTAGACTTTGCGAAATCGAAAAGAAAAAAGAATTACTTGGAATTCCATAATTTCCTGTATTACCCAAGGATTGAGTCTATGTTCAATGCCATGCTGTAGTTTTTGCATGATGCATGTCCAAATATACAGAAAAATATACAAAAATCCTAGAATATTTATAGTTTTTACTATTGCCATAAAGACTAGGTATTACTTTTTCTTCGATATGTATAATGTACCGACATCGGTCTGTTACAATTGTATTACAAGGCGGTATAGAAAATATACCTAATGTCCAACTGATGAATTATTTACTGATAATAATTTGGTCTGCTGAAAAAGACACAAAACTCAGCGTATATCCGATTTACAACCACTCAAATAAGCATTTGACACGCATGAATTATTTATATGTTATCAAGTTTCGTTTATTCATCAAATATTCACCAACTCCCACTGATCAATGAGACTTCAGTAACTATTTTATTATTCAAAGTTGAGAGGTCAAAGAAAAGAAAGGAATAAAAACTTGCTTTTATGATGTCTAGAAAAATCATGAGGGGAAGTTATGCCAGTTTAATAGAAGTCAGTCGAATAAATTACAGAATTAATATTAAAATTTAGCAATAGAATGGGAAAACTCGGCGTTCTCAGATTAAAATAAAGGTCTGGACGTTCTAAATTGAATACAGGCAAGATAAAACTAATTTACACTGGACCCGCAATAAAAGATCCCTTTCTTAGACTTGTTGAGCGCACTCATTAGGAATTCATTTTCATTTTCTCAGTTATGACTGTAATCTTATACGTCTTGAGTTTTACGCAAGTTGGAGTGATAAAATTTTGCAATATAATAAAGATGTGAACTATAGTGCGATGCTGTTACCCTGGTCGAAAACTGTGCTCGTATAAATGCTACTATTTTCCTGAGGAAATCAAGTCTCGGTAGTAAAATCGAGACGAGATGAAAGATGAGTGTACTGCTTTCATTCATATGAGGGTGTTAGAACCCAAGACTATTCAGAACAATGGTATCGCAGGCAGCCCCGTAATGTATCGTATATTTTGCTTTTCCAATAAGTTTAGTCAATCAGCTCAAAAACCGCCAAATCCACTCCCCAATAACCAATCCTGTTTACTAAAATCCGGTATATTAAATATGTATAACTTAAATTTTATGTATTTCACGAACGAGTCATTTGAAAATAAACTTTATGTGTATGATATTTAAAGTTACACAACGTCCGTAAAATGTACGACTAGCCTTGACACAATATACCCACACTAACCCATTGGTGGTCAGTTGACTCGCTACAATACTCCACTACTGCCACAAAGTTCTACCAAGAGAGACGTAAAACCTTGTTAGTATTGTTAATTTTCCTCATTCTTCTCTCGGTAAACAAAAGGAATCCACCGAGTCTTGTAAACGCGGTGCGTATACCAAATTGTTTCGCCCATATTGTCGGCCACCAGAGGATTAAGTACAGGGTTGCTACATTACCGGCACGATAGGACACAACGGTATTTCAGTAATAAAAAAGAGAAATAAGGTTGTTTGTAGAATTGTACAATTTTATTATCGAGCAGTTTCCTCACCCAACATAATATACATCATCTCATTAATACTTCGTACCTATACAAGCTTTACATTTTTGTTTTCATTTATAACGGCTATCCCGAAAAGGTTAACGGGTCTCATAAAATACTAGCTCTGATATTAAGAATTACGATAGAAATCTAGCTGTAAATTTCTTTGGAAAATATTTCAATTTAATAGTAATTTTACAACCGTCATATCGTTTGAAGATGAATTCGGAAATATTGGTTTATCCTCGTCATAACATCGACTCGTTATCAAACATGACTGCATATCGCAATTGACACGATGCTGCTGCTACCCACTGACAAAGGTTGATAAAGAAGTCTTCGGACTTTTGAATTTCTACTACAAAGTCTTCTGAATGCCTAACTCAAACAAATAACATATTTTTTTGTATAGCAATTAAGATTGGGTTTATCCCTAGTACATATTCTCCTAGGCATATAATTTTTAAATTTGTTAACCCATAAACGGACTGACCGCAGCAAATGTTATTTAGATACCACCCACAACTCCTTTTACTGCCAAAGAAAAGAAAAATATACAAAGAAAGGCGATAGTTTAGGCAACATTTAAAATTTACCAATATACTCGTTATTGATTCATAATGCAATTTAATACCGATTTCCTTAACATGCCCAACATCGTCCTAATACGTTTTTTCAGACACGCTAAATAACATCGTTATCCGCTATTTCGTAGCTGACCCCGGCTGTGTGCAATCTTGAATGTATGTATTAATCTCGGCCACTTCCCGCCCGGCCACTGTAATGGATAGTCCCAAAATCGCGCCCAAACAACCTCTTTGTAACGTTGAAAACTATTCGTTATACGGCCATACATTACCCCCTCCCTGCTCGTAAGTGGATGTTACATAAAAGTTCCTCACATTGTCCGACGCGGTCAATTAATTTGAAATAAAGAAGAGAGGCAGAAATATATCACGGGCAAAGTGAGAGTATTATATTAAAAGCGAGATATATTCAATTCATTTCTCTCAAATTGTGACTGTTCATTCATATTAGGATAAATATTTAATGAACTCTAAGACCCGTACCGTGGATACTCGTGGCGGGTATTTGTTAAATACAATATTCTCTCCGATTTTTCAATGAATTCGAAAAAGGTAGGTATGTGCACCGATATAATTTAGTAGTACTAACCAATTTTAATAATGATTATTTTTGGAACGAAGTTCCTTATCGCGCTCTGCGAAAGGGAGCTAGACGGAAAAAATTAAGACGAAAAATTGTAACGACACTTTTTGCTATAGTAAGCTAGTGAAAAGAAAATACAATTTTATTACAATTCCTTCACTAATTAATCGAAAGGAACTTCGTTCCATCCGGGTGTCCCTTGACACCTCTCAAGTTTTATATTTAGTTCTGTGTAGTTCAAAACTGGTGGTCATAAATATGCAGCATGAATCTTCTCAATTACAAGTTACATTTCGAAGTGGTCGAATTAATTATTGTTAAGTTTGTTACAATTCCAAATGAAGGAAGATAACTTCATTAGTACTTTCTTGAATGTACTTTCTACGGATTTTGTTGGTAGGTTTGTATCAACTTTTACGTTATGTATTTATATTACATACTTAGGTTAATTTTGTTTAAATTTTTCAACTCGGTTAAATTATTTTCTTTAAGTTGAGTAAGTATTGTACAAAAGGCGGTAATAAAACAACTAGATAGATAGCATAATTTGAATTCGCTGAGATAAACCGAATTATATAGACCAATATTGCTAAAATTCAATATACACTTAGAGATTAAATGCTGTGTTGTAGAGATTACAAACTTAATTTCCAATACTTAATTGAAATGATTAAAAAAAGAAGAATAGTATCCAACATCAATTATTAAATTATAAGAGCATTAAGTTAATACAGCGTACAGACTTAAGGAAGTAAGAACTGTTTTATTAACAGAGGAAAGGAGTTTGAACTTTTAAGCTTCAGGGATAAAATCTTTCAACAGTTGTTAAATACTAACAAGAAACATTAGCGCCCTCCTCCTTTACCACTCTTTCAAATTGTAATTTCCAAAAATGCTATCTTGATAATATGCTTACAATTGCTTACGTTAAAAGAAAAACCTATCTTCCAAATTCTAGACTAGATTCCAATTCTAGCTTTCTAGACTAAATAGGTTTAGCTGTGCTTTGACAAAACATAAGTTATAAAATATCTAAACACATATTTAAACATCGCTTTCAATACGTAAGCGATACTATTGTCCGTTTGACTTACAAGAAATATATAAAATATTCCACGTTTGCGTAAATTTACATAAAGATAACACAAAGGAAGACCTAATTAAAGACCCTACTGGGAAAAGAATTCTCACCTAAAGTCACAAGTATAATACTCGGTTTACAGGAGTCCGGAGTAGCAAAATCCTTATTTGCTTTTGTTATTACATTCTGCTCCGCCTTCATAAATATGGCTCTCCCGGGGCCGTTTGCTACAGTCGCTATGATATGAAAGAGGAGAAAGGCCTATTTATGCTTTACTTATATTTTGGTCCTTTGATACGGGGCATAATGTTGGTAATTACGGATCGGATAATAACGAAACGGAACGTTCTGGAAATGTTTGTTAATTCCGTTTTCAGAAATGGGCTTTTTAGACGTAGGCGGTTCGGTGTTAGCCAATTATTTCGACGCAAGTATAAGTATACCTAAATAAAATAGGGAATCGTCTGTATAGATTTCTGGTATAAATAATTGTATTCTTAATTTTCTATTTTGTAAGTCTTTCGAAATTTTTAAATAGTCTCTCTTTTTAAGATGAAACCGATTTCACGTAATTTGTTGTGTATTTATAGTTATTAGTATTAGTCTCAGCTTATATTAAACGTTTTACTTTTGACTTGATACTCAATTGAACAAAATGAAATCGTGAGAATTGATTTTTATACTCGAATCGACCACAAAATTTAATGTGTATGTATTCAGTCGAGTATTTAACAATATGTAGACGAATTTCTTACATTCAAACGATTAAAAATTATTAGCAAAAATAGTTAATTGCTTCATTTGAATTTTCACAAGTTTATTGATTAAGAAATTGGTATTTTGTTATACATTATGAAGAGTTAATTATTGTTGATTTAACAAAACATGTTCTTAAAATGATCGATAGATCGATAAGGTCTGGTATCGATATTTGATATTGTAGGCAAGTTGCAACACGTATAAAATTGTAAAGAACTAACATTTTTTTGTATATGGTTTGATACTGTTATGAAAATTACCTACCTGAGAAAAATTGCAAAGTTTTGATCTTTAGTGTTTAACGATGAGCGGCGGGCGGCGCGGCGGTTAAAAATTCGCGACGTTAAAAATTAGCGTTAAAATAACACATAAAATATATTTTCCGTAAAAACGTATACGGAATAATAAAAATTATAATATGTCTAAAGCAACAAAAATAATAACAATAAAAGAATGTATTAAAAATACGAAAATATAGCAAAAACAAAATATTCATAAAACAAAATCATGAAAGTAAAAATAAAACAGTAATTTATACATTACCTGCCACTGATGACAGCGTCACGCACCACCACCCGAGATCTGAAAAAACAAACAAGATAAATTCACTTCAACCGCACGGAAGAAAAACACCAAAAGTTTGTAGAACAAAAAAGGTGCAGATAAATGCCAGTTACAATCCAAGTCAAAACAAAATAGAAACAACAAGTCAACAACACTTGTCCGCGTCACGACTCACACGGGGGAAAAGGTGAGGGCAGCAAATCGCATTAAGGGAGCGTTTGACGCAATCGAATTATACGAGAACTTCGTCCCTCAAGCTGTACACATAGAGGACACAACAGAATAATCACAAGTACGTACCTTATTTCATCCATCCTTTGATTCCTGATTTTCTAAAATATTAAATTTTAAATTCTGCACCGAATGGAACATGAAGTGTCGTTATCGGCAGGAGCTCAGTAGCGTCTAACTTTGCGGCGAGCCGCGCCCCTACACGCTACTTGTACTGAATCTCTACCCCTATTCCGGGCTTCGGGAGGCGAGCGCGTCTGTGTGCTTCAAGTCACAAATGAAATAATGTGTGACAGCGAATAATAAACTCAACCGACTGAAGAATACGGTCCAATTTCAAACACGATACCGTGAACTTCAGCCATTTTGGAGTCTGCGGACTGCATTTGAGTACCCGGGGATGCTGCGCAAAATAGGAACACGAAATATGAACGAGACTGCGAGGCGCTGGCGGGTGCGGAGGGGTGTGAACAGACAGGGGATATTTGAATAGACCTCGCCAGCTCTTTCCCGCGGCGGCGGATCGCGGGGAGCGCGGGAGGAGGGGGTGCCGCTGTTGTGTCGGAACCACGCTCCACGGTACAAATCGCCAATGTACACTGAGCAACGAATGTGCACTTTACCAAGCCCTTGCTTTGGTGAGGGAAAAACAAAGAGATACGGTAATTGAATTCTCTCTCATTACATTATCTGCAAAGCAAGATGTTTCGTTGGGGAAATTTATTCAAGTATTTTGTAGCAGACATGAATACTCCCAGTATTTCATATACAAATGTAGAAAACCAACGAAAGTTGAGACAGGAACAAGCTACATAAATGTCATTTGGCGAAAGAGCTTTTTGTACCGAGATTTCTGGTAATGACAAGACTGGGGTAAATGTTTATACATATATAGAAAGGTACATATAGATACAATAGTCTAGTCACGTAATTGTGACCAAACTAAAAGAGAGTACCTAATACAGCTAAATTCAAAATAAAACTAGCGTTCCCAGAGCGTATTGAAGAACATTAGGACATAAGACAGAACTTTAATATTGTAAGTTTAAGCTGTGGGATGCAAAATTGAGCTTAAATGTATTAAAAAGGTTCTTATTGTAAGACACCATACATTTTTTTTAATTAAATTGACTTTAAGGTGAAGGTTATATTGCCTATAGTTACATACATTAATCACACGGCACAACATTATTAAAGGTATAGATATGTGATTTGCAAGACAAGGCGAAATACATAATAGCGATCAGACAGCATTTTCAAAACTTTTCCCCCTGAATCGGTTTCCAAATTAAAGACTAAACATCGCTTATGCAGCTACTCTTTACATAATGTTTTATTTGAATTCGGATAGCGGAGATATTCCTATTATAATTTTAAAACAAACGTTCTTAATTCTGTGATGTAGTATGTAAGTATCTATTATTTCTATGTGGGTAACCAATATATAACCCGTGTAATAACATAATTAAAGGCAGTATTGTACTATATTTTGTGATGTTTCATCACAATCAATCTGACACCCGACTTTACATGGCGACCCTTACGATTTAATGCAATATAAATGGGGTAATCTGAAGTATTCAAGTTTCAGCTTTTTGGAATTGTGTTTAAACTTCAAGTTATTCTTTAAATATTTACGACCGTAAATATTTAAGGAATAATATTTCAATTAAAGACTTAAGTAAATAAAACTGGCTAATATTTGGTTTCTATGATATTTATGATACATTTTTATTCTTTTTTTTACATTTACCTAAGTTAAGTAATATAAAAGCAGGGCTATGTTCTCTTCTAGTTTTGCTCGTAATCTCACGTGAACGTAGGAGTAATGGTTCACGCGACGTTTCTGCCACCGCTATCAATTTGTCAACCTATTTCTCTAACCTTCCTCTCCAGCTTTCCTACAACGGATTGAGACGACCTGGTTGTTTCGTCACTTTAATTACTAACACATTTGTCATACATCCATCGATTTTCAAAATAATTTGTATCAAAATTGAATTATGAAAATAAGTTTAAACGTACTTACGAAACTAATAAAACTTTTTTCCAACTACATATATGTACCTTTTACCCTATTTCGAAATAAAAATCGGTATCCACCTATATTAGAGACTACCTACTTATATTTATGAACTGTGGTAGCTGGAAATTTGATACAGACGGTGTAGTTTATGGTCCTTCTGGAAATCTATGGAGCCACTCCCATAGAATTGTCCCTTTGTTCAGCTGTAGACGGCTTGTAGCTGAGTTTACTGTTGATATGATATATACCTAATATATTGATATATTGGTTTTTATTATTATTATTGTTAATATTCATTTTAAATCAAAGTAACCACAAATACAAACGATGTTCAACCCTAAAGTACACTGTGTATTAAGTAAATTCGTGCGTTGTCCAGACAGGCAGGTCATACAGAATTCTGAAATATCTTACCACACCTTCCCGATCCAAACAAAACAAACTGGACGGATGCTAATACATATAAATATATACATACCTATCTGACCTAGGAAGCTTCCTATTAAACATTAAGTTTTATTTGGTAAATATGTACATATAGGTACATACGTAAAATCAATTCATGAATTATATTAAATAATCATGAATTCTGAACAGCATTCTAAGAGCGTTGCTATTTCTGAAAAATTGTCTATCGTTGTAGTGTACTTTGAAATCAGTTGGAATATTTAAACCTACCGACTTCAAAGTGTTGACAGAATTTATTATTTTGGTAATAACCAAAATAAATTATGTCAACACGAAAAGTTTTGTCAAAGTAATGATAGAAAAGGTCTATTGTCACATATGAGAAACACAAACAGTGAAAAAGACGGAGCCAAAACGGCCAAATAAGCAGCGTTTCAAACAGTGGGTATGTAAAGGCCCATTAATTGAGCACAAATGCTATGCTTGGGCTTCGGCCAATTTAACGTATTGCTTGGCACAAATGCGCTTCGTAATCCGATGTTGAATAGAAATTATGGTCGTGCGCAGTAACAATGTATTGGGGGCTGTAACCTGGCTGTGCAACCATGTTCGTGCTACAAAATGTCATGTAGATGTGAGGACAAGGCTACTATTAGCATAAATACATTTATTACATAAATTCAATGTGTGTGAATATATACATTTGTTAGCATTGTAACTTATTTCCTTGTTGCCTCGAAACATGCTGCCTGAAAGGCATCAATTGTGTAAAAAGCCCAGAAACAATAATATCGTCGTACAAACAGGGCTGGCAATAAATTGTATCTTATTAGCTTATAGAACATCACTTCTTGCGCTATTTGCCGATCATAAAATGTTAGCAGCTTGCCCTTCATATTTTATGCCACTTAGAACGATAATAAAATATCGATACGATGGATAAATAAAACCAAACAATAGATGGAAAACTACGGAAACAAATTACGGCAAAATAATAAAAAAAACATTGATACAACAAATAAATTGTTAAATGGTAGAAAGAGTTGATAGCGTTGTTGATGAAGTGTAAATTTAGTCAAGGTAATCATTACATTACTATATGACATCTTAATATTACTAGGGAAAACAAATAGAAATATATTCAAAAACAGAGCCCCAAGTGACCGTAGATACAAAACAATTTCCAACAAAAAACATTTCAGTGTCCCAGAAATGTCTAATTACACAAACATTGCACCCTTAACGTTGGCAACGAGACTCGCTGTGGATGCTACCCGATGTACAAAAACCAACGTTTTATTATCAACATGTTAATTGGACTCGAAGGCGCTCGCTTGGTGCCCAGCCAAATGGCAGACGGACTTATTCTATGACGTGCCAAAGATCCTCTTAAGATAACTTCTAATATCAATGAAGACAGTTTTGCGTAGTGGTGAGAGCTCCTTAAAGTAATTTATTTAATAAAAGTAGTTTATAAAATAATCTACATATTTAATCAATTCCACAATTTGGACTTTAAATTATTACAGTACGTAATTGAAGCATTGGTTTTAATTTTTATACCAAATAAGACATCATTAATAAAAAAAGCTTTGCGAAAACTTTCAAAGCATAGTGAAAAAATGTAAAACAAAACAGTTGCGTAAAAAAACTTAAAGAGTACTTACATAGTCAGGAATTTCTACTCTAAATAACAAATTTACAAAACTTATCTAAACGTACGGTTTATGAATATATACCGCGCGAAACTGTGCGTCAATTTTCATTACGCAATGAAATCCAATATTCATTTCAACCGCTTTATATGCTGGATGATCGAGTGATCACTTGACACGTATTACCCCTCAATTACACAACGCTCGCTCACTCTATCCAAACGATAAAATAAAGCGAATATTTTACAAAACTAGGGAATAAAAGTCATCAAAGGTAGAATGTTGTTTTGTTGGTAACTTAAAAGTGTATTAAGGAGTATGATAAAAAAATGATAGTGCTTGAGATTCCGATAAGAAGATAATTAATAATTAGACTAGCCAACCAATAAAGCAATTGTAGGAGACCAAACATTTTCAATTATATTTTTCTCAAGTGTTAGATATTCTAATAGTGAGCAAGGTAGCCAGAGGTCATTAGAGAATGAATTGTCAGATTCGCATGGAAATTCCGTTATTATCCATATAGCAACTCGACTATTTTAAGAAACCTTTAATGGACCCTTTTTAGGGTTCTCGAAATAAGGGAGTTAAAAGGTTTCTATAGGCTCGGCGACGCGCGAGCAACACTTCTGGTGTCGCAAACGTTCATAGGCTACAGTAACAGCTTAACATCAGATGGGCCGTTTGTTTGTCACCCTCGTGGTAAAAAAAAATAAAGTCGAATTGATAACCTCATTTTTGAAGTCGGTTAAAAAGTAGTTTGTACTGGCAAACGTTTACAGAATATGCTCGTGGCAGCAAATGGGGACAGCACTGTCAATGGAAGTTGGACCGGCATCCGGCCCCGAGCACTTAAATGCTTTAATTTTAAATAACTTACGTTACGTACATCCAGTTGCTACTGATTATATATAAAACTGTGGTCTGAGAACTCCGAGTAAGGCAGACGTTCAATGCTTACTAATCGATTATATGCCAGACTGTGCAAGAATATGATGAAAGAAGAATATGCTTGTTAGATTTATGTCTCCGCATTGGAATGGCGTAAACGTCAATATTACTTCTCTAATACCGTTTGAACAAAATGTTTATTCTTACCAATCAAGGTGTTTTAATGATGTGCAGTAAAAATATATTTTATATTAATCCTAATATGATATTAAAAAAGAATACGTATTAATTCTTGTTACTACATGTGTACATAATACCTACTCCTCATTCAGACCTTGCAAGACACCCACGGACTAAAATGGTTGACAAGCATATTTTGATATTCACTCACTATTTTATAGAGAAGAGCACAAAGAAATGTTTATGTTATTCATTTTAGATTCTTTAAAAATACAACCAAAATATTTCAAAGCTCACAAGAAATGAAACTACACATATATTTTCTACACGGTCTGTGATTATATGGAATCTTCGGAAACAGAGCAAGTTTTTGCTATAACAGTAACGAGGTCAGTGGCAGCGACTGCGGTTTCTTCCATAATAAGTTGCTAACTGTCGCCGAGAGCGTAACTACCGACTTACAAAGTAATACAAGCATCGTGCAGTTTTTCCTTTAACCGCTCATATTAAACTTGCTATCGCTTTCCAGATTCGAACAGTGTTTTGAACTCTAACAACATTTGCCTTTGTCAGTTGTATACAAAAGATCCCGCTTCGAGCTAAGACAATACTCTGTGATAGCTAGCTCATATTTTGATCTAGTATTTTCTGTTGCTTGTGGTTTTAAAATTAGTAAATTGAATTTTTAATTCTTTATAATAACGGTTCTAAATAATGTTAGGCAAAATTGTTTTATCATTTTTTTGTTTTGGACATTTTTGATATATTTTTGTGAAGTTTTCATTATGTTTGCTTGTACAAAGCCTAATACTTCTCACTAGCAATTCATATTTGTTGAGAAGCCAGTTTTAAACAACAACAACCTATAACGGTTATTCAGTTTTATGGTATACACAAACAGCCTCAGAAATTATATTAAGTAACTATAAAATGTTCGGTAATGAAATAGTAAATATACCGTAGCAATCAATATTCTTTTAAAACCAACTAAATGTGCCATGAATATGTGTTGATATTATGAGTGTAACAAATACTTCAAAATCAAAACTTGCTGATACCGAAGT
Organism: Craniophora ligustri; assembly: GCA_905163465.1. Lineage (NCBI taxonomy): Eukaryota > Metazoa > Arthropoda > Insecta > Lepidoptera > Noctuidae > Craniophora > Craniophora ligustri. The sequence continues at coordinate 5,156,537 of LR990965.1, read as the reverse complement.
TACTGGCAACTTTTCCAAGTTTCCATGTTTTTCGCAAGCTGTGTTGTAAAACCACTCTGTTTCAACTTACGTAGCTTAGATGCAAAAAGTATTATTACATAGATTTCAGTTGTAACAAAGTAGATTAAAGAGTTTTAAAGGTAACGTTTATGCAAAAGATTTTCATTAATTCATAATTTTCCCAATTACACAATATTTTAGACTTCATTGAATATCGACTTAATTTTTGACAAAAGACAAATTTTTCATTTCCGGCATTTCCACTGACATGATCCATATAAATTTAATTTATTAATCACCTACCATTAATTCTCTCAATACGTCCAACCATATTAGCAGCTACATTAAACATAATGTCCTATTACGTCTATGAAAATTGTATCTGAATACAACACGTAATCGATACACTTGGCGTTCGTCAACCCTACTAAATTACTACACTGAAACTATCTATAGCTAAAAGTACCTAGTATAGAACACATTACATTAAATACATTTTGTTTTGCTGAATTGAATTGAGAAAAATATCATCACTGTTCAGAAGGGCAAAAGTGTTTTACAAAAAATAAAGAAAATGCTCTTTGACAAACACATTTTATTCTAAGAAATATCTCAAATCTACAAAATTCCAAGAACCAACCGACTTAAAGTTTAAAGTAATGTTTAATATAAATCTCATATCAAGCCCGACATTCGACACACGTATCTTTCATTCCGCAATCAGCTCGGAGAGTCACAAAGTTTGGAGCAATCACGGCGCAGCTGCACTCGCGCCGATATGGAAACTCTTTGCCAAATACCGATGCAAACCCCACGGAATTTATTGAAACTGGGAAACTGACTTGGATGGAATTCAATTTGAGAGAAGTGTTTACTTTACGTAGAAACTGTGTATTTTGGCATACCTACCCGATATGAATGATTCTTTGTCATGAAATTCTGATCGATTGAGTGCTAATATTATATCTGTACCAAAATTCTAGCCCAGTAAAATTTATATATAATAGATATAATGCTATCAATATTCAATTTGGTCACATTGCTCAGAAGCCTTGATCATTTGTATAGAATATCAAAATAACAGTATATGTAACAGTAATAAGTAAAATATGGTGAGTCGTAGTCGTAGATGTCAAATAGAAAAACAGAAGATAAAAAATAGCGGCAGTTTTTCCACTTGTAAACTTACAAAAGAAGGCAAGAAATAATGACAGAGTCCAACGATAAAAGCGCAGATACATGTAATTTGTCATACGTTTGTTTTACTGTTACACTTACTGACTGTTATACTTAGTTCGCTATATTTTAAATATAACTTAGATGAACACTAAAATTAAGTAAATAAGTACCTTTGCTGATAATTATGTGCATTTCATGTTCTATGTTTATCTGTAACCATTCAAACATTAACTTTTTACGAAACAGGTTCTGCAATCTGTAATGGCTCCAATTTCTTCACAAAATACCTGAAAGAAAAACAACGGCCATTTTACTGTAGGATCGCAGCTTAAACGATCCTAAAATTAAAACGAAGAAAGGAAAATGAATCACAAGAAAAGCTAATAACTATTCAGCTAATTAGTTTTACGTCGCTATATTATTGTTTATATCTAGCGGAGGCGCATGCAGCCTGAATTTAATTGAGGATTTATGACGTCATTAAATTAATGCAGAAATAGTGCAGCGACAAACATCAAGGATGGTCAGCAGAACGGTGGGGAACGAGAGGTTTGATGCAGCGACAAACATTTATACATTTTATTTTTCCACTATAGGTATCTAAATATAAATGAACCTATGCTGGATCGAATGACATATTTTTTTAAAGGCATGCATAATCGACCTTTTGCAATATATCTTCTTAAAAAGAAAGCTTTTGTAAAAACAAAATATCTCTCAATCTTTTCTGTTTTTATCTCCTTAGTACTGAGAGTAATTTTCTTTTATTTTCTCTTAATGCAACTTTTTCTTGATTATATCGTACGATTGGTCCGCTCCGAGCTTTCCGACCAATCACAGATCTGAATACGTTAACGTTTCAATAATTTATTAGAAAGTTATATTCTAGATAGCTGGATGTTAAATGAAAATCGGGAAATCGACTATTACAAAGACTTAATGGAGAACGTTGTTATAGTTTCAATCTTAACTTGTTAGCAGCACGATTTTGTTGAATAGGGACTTTGTTGCACGTCGTTTACCCTACAATCTGTCAAACAAACCATATTCTCGTATACCTTTGTCTCGTAAGGATCCACGTAAAGACCATAACACAATTACGACGACCATAATCAAGTCTCGATATGTAAGGAGGCCGTAATGTTACCGTTTATATTCTGCTAACCTTACCTCCGCTATAAATCAGTGCGATAATAATTATACCGACCATTTGTAGCCGTAAGGGGTACAAACAGAGGTGTCTGATAATATTCGACGCATGACTTGCCAAATATAACTAATTGATGTGTTGACAAACAAGACTTTAATCCGATTGTTTTCTGTTTTGGTTTTGAATTTGTGGATGTTTGCGTGTTTGTTTTTTGTCAGGCCATTCTGTCAGGATTTAGTTTCAAATTTGAGATGATAGTTTTGGTGCTAATATAAATACGTATTAACGCTATTTCATTAAATTTATGTGTAGGTACCAATTTAAGGCACCTCTGAGTTTTCATTTTCTGATGCGCTGAAGCAAAACAAGTCTGCGAGATTTTTCGATGGCATGATAATATGGATGTCTATGAACTCACTCGAAGCCTTGTTGCAATGCCGTGGTAGAATAAATGGATTAATGATGTGATGATTAATGAAAAATATTTTACGTCCAGTTATTTTCAATCTCGATATCTTACTTATACCTACCTTGTAGATGTAAACGTGATCCAAGTCCCTGCCTCTTGTTGCTTTTTTAGCACATCAGTTTTGGTTTCTTTTCTATACATATAAATTTTATTAAAAAGTAACTTATACATACATACTTTTTTTATTAAAAACATAATTCAACGTTGATAACCCCAAACAACACCCCAAAGAAGCGTATTGTATTAAAACAATATCGTTGCCTTCACATAAACATATATTCCTACAATAATCGAACAGATTCCCAACTATTCACACTACAATTACAATAGAAACAGTCTGCCATCCCTATCTCTCTTACCGTTTGCGAAAAGGACAATGCGATAATTGACGTTACAGTTGGTGTAGAATTGGAATGCCTACACTGTTAGACGTCACTTGGCCATGTCGGTTGCGGAACCCTTTTCCAAAAGATTACGCGTATCACGGGCTAGCCCGGGTAAATAGGCCGAGCTACCCTTCTTACATTTATCGGGACACTCATATAAATAACATCGGCATTTGGATTTGTATTTTTGTGTGTCCTCTCATATTCTGAAATACTTCAGTTAGTACCTACTTATAAAATATAATGCTGTAAATTATTCAGCGTGTTTTGAGTGGTGCTATGTTTATTTGTTAATATTTTCCGCAACTTTACAATATTATAGTATTTATCTTCTATCCCAAATATTTGGCATGTATCATTTACCTGTAGCGTTAGTATTTAAAGTACCTTCACTACCTAGGGAGAAAGTTTTATTTGTGGCCATTTTGCTGTATGAGACTTATATTACCTACCTTCGGGATAAATTTACTCAGCATTCCTATATTTTGAGTCTGCATCAATGTTTCCCATCAGAAGTCAGGAATTATGACCAGTTTCACGTTAGAATTAGCCTTGTTTCGCAGCAAGACGAAGAATCTTTCAGCTTAATGCTAACGTTAACTTTCCCTCCGATGATGTAACATGATTTTTCATCATACTAGATAATTCAAAGGGTTGATATTTCGGTAATTCTAAGCAACATCTATCTATAGTATTGTTTAGAATTAGGTTTTTATTATTTATAACCAAGTAAATGTTTGTATAAATATCATACAGAAACCTCTTTTGCAAAACTTGGTGTTGATACACTCACTCATTACTTTTTTTAAAACGTTTCCTCATAAATATATATATAAAAAAAACAAACAAATCAAAATGTTCGTACGTGCGTTTACATGATATTCATGCTGTATCTAAATACCCATTCGGTTAAAAGACAGTCAAATAGTGAGCGTCGAAGGCCGCGGGTGTCACAGCCCCGCGTTATTGCCCCACTCTGCTCGCACCCTTTTTATCTAAACCCGCTCGACCCTCGCAAACTTTCTCAGGAATCATCGCCTCAATCCCACCCTTTAATAATGTTACATAATATTTTCAAGATAACCCGATATCACCGATTTATGGACACCTACACCAAACGCAGTAGACCGAATAATCAGTTATAATATAAAAATTCATCCTTTTTCCTAATATGGAATCCAACAGACAACAATTCTGTAACCGACTTATAATTCTCGCTCAGTTCAAAACATTAGGAACAGCTCAATTTTTCACAAACTTCACGAAGATAAATATATTCACAGTGCTATATTACTAAAACATCTGAAAGAGCGAGTGGTTCGTAAAATCATACGATGTAAGCAATCCGTTCTTCTATCAAATATGCAATACATTTTAATGCAAATAAAACATTGCTTTTCTGTATAAAGTTTCGATAAAGCTACGATCGCGACAAGTTGGGTGAGGTCGCACTTTCTGAACCAAAATGTTTCAACCAAGCATTATGGTATTTGAGTATTCAAATAAGAAAGATATCGCGATAAATCTTAGTTATCATTGACGATATAACCCCATGTTTCCTCGAGATGTTAGCGTATTCCTTCTTGCAAATAGCGCATTTTATAGCGATGTCTGTCGGATCGACCAAATAGGAAATTGTTGCCACTCCCAAGACGCGTACCATGTCACGAGATATGTACGCGAATTATTCAGTTTTTTACCTCCTCGAGGGATGATCTGTGTCACATTTCAAATGACGTAACCATTAACACCCTAATACTGTGAACTAAACTCTAATTTCGGGTTGTTACAGAAGGATTTCCTTTGCCTGCGCGCTTTGAAAAGATACGTTTGACAAGTGACGAGTGAGGATTTCTTGTTTTTACTCCTGCGGTGGGATTCGAAGAGCTTTTGTTAAGTGTTCAACCAGTACAGACAAAATGACGGAGCAAGAAAATCCTAGCTCTGTTAAGCGTTTGGAGGAAACAGTCAATGTTCACTTGAATATAATTTACAACGAATTGGCAGTACTTGGCTACTGAAATGGTGATTTATTCTGAATAGCTTTATAGCAATTGGAAAATTCCGAGAGGCATTACTGTAGCGAATAAAAAAAGAATACTTTCAGTTAGATAAGTAGGTATACGAATAATCTATAGACCTGATTTTTTCTTTTTCGTTACGAATCTGCTGCCATCAGAATCGATGAGAGCCGGCAATAAATCGAGACGGTTCGTGCCCGCACTAACTCTTCGATAACTAGCGACCCGCGAACGACCCTAATGTAAAGCTTTAATGAACATATAAAATTAGACTCGATTCACGGATATCGGCCAGGACAATATAAATTATCAAGAGACACATTGTATACCTACGTCCTACGTCAATAAAATAAATGCGTTCAATAAACAAGCTAGCTAAATATTAGTACAATTAAGCACAATGTTACGTTACCTTTTTCTTGCTTAGTAAGTATATTTATATAATTATAACTAAAGCAAGCAAGCTGACGACACTACATTAAACTATTTTACTACAAACAGCTACAAAAATGTCTCATATTTTACTTTCAGACTGAATAAAAGCGTCACAATAATACATATGTTTTCCTCGTGAGTCTGCACAGGTTGTGGGGTTTTTTTTATATTCTCTTCTCTCTGTCTGTCTCTGTGCGAAACTAAACTAAATATGTTTTGTATTTTCCTCACATAACGCCAAGGATTAGATTAAACAATTTGCGATAAACAACCTCAAGAACGTACGCTCCCCTATTTCCTGAGACGCTCCACTAAAAATTTAGTTATATCACAGTATACGACGATGTGAACATTACTAGCTTTATTTTCATCCGTCTCACAGGTTTTTATGCGGCTTATTTTAAATCTGTCTACATAAAGGGTGTATACTTATTTTACTGTTTAGTGGTTTGCATTAATTCGCACATCATAAAACATCGCAGACAGGCTACCTACAAAGTTTCGGCACACCTATAAATCAACTCTTATATTTCCTGGAGTTTTTATAACACAATTTTTACGCAGGCCATGTCTAAATAAGTTTTAAGAGTCTTTAATAAAAAATATTCCTTGGCGTCGCTGTATTAAAAGGATAAGCAGTAACGAGTTTACCTTTAATTTTTGATAGCTTTGGTTAAATCATCTACTTTGTTATTTGAATTCCGGGGAGAACGTAACAGAAGTTCAATTAAGAAAATTGCCAATTAAATGTTTACACTCCGTAAAATAATTTTGAACGCTCGAATTTTCATAATCAAGCATTATCTCTAGGCCTGTCGTAATGACATTCACCGCAAATCGCTAATCGCTTTACAAACATAACTCGCGACTAGAACTCTAAAGGGTCCACACGTCGAAGTCCTGTGTGAAAATTCGCAACTGAAATCTTTGCAGTCATACGACATATCGAAACTGTGATACAGCACTCGGACTGACAGAGACAGACGTATAAAGCTAGCAAGTGCGACGAGAACAGCCTTACCTTTTGGTAGGTCATATTGATCTTTCACCCGCCATTTTAGACCGTGCCATTTTCGCTTCGGGCGTCACATGTATACCAGGGCTCGGCGCACTGAAAAAAAGAGGAAACCTTTTATTCGCCTGTCATTTTGTGTTTTAATGAAATATTCCGCAAAAACGAGGATGAAGGTAGAATTTGATGTACAAAAATTAGCATTTTTGATGCTGTGAAAATGAAGTCTCGTCAGGTTTGTGGCGTACTACGATAATTTACATAACTCAAGCTTTATATTTGATTTTTGATGAGATTGGAAGGAAGAAAGCTCAATCTCAGCTAATCATAAAACAAAAGAAGCCAATTCGTTTTAAATGTTTAATTTAACTTAGTGTTTTACACTAAGTCAATTAAATATACAAATGATAAAATTAAATCATTCCAAATAGTACTTAATACATAATAAATATATGGACACGACTTTACCAAATGAACAACGTATACAATATAACATAAGTTAGATTCACCTCAACTTCCAAACCAAATTAAACATCGAAATTAAATTTCGATTTAATATTACAAACGTGAAGAGTACTTTAATAATACTGATATCGGACGGGCGCGAATAAACTGGGCTTAATAAAAAATAATGCCAATATTAAACCGGTAACATGGCCCCATCCCATGGGAATCTCGCCTCTACCACGGATATAAGCTATTTCACATTCGTACACTCAAAAAGGTGTCTACAATGTTGAAATTTATGAAAATTCTATGCAATTTTTGTTTAAAAAAGAGCCTTAACATTAATCTCGTTCGTAAATGGAATGGCCAAAATATATTGACTGAACTCTGTTCTTTGTTAGCCCGTTGAGGAGATATTTTAAAATTAGTATTTGATTTATTCTCGGCACTAAATTGCCGACGCCATTTCTATGTGTTTATGCGTTTCCGTTGTTTTAAACCGATCAATAATTCCCGCTTACACTTCATATTATAGTGCAAAAAAAAATTAATTTTTAATTATATTAGATATTTTCGTCATTAACATAAAAACGTTGTGTGTTTTCGTATTTCTCCAGCGTAGACTAACATAATTCAGTTTAATTCTTACACGGTGTCTGAAGCACTCGGAAATATCCGAATATTTATCTCTTAAGAGGGTTATTAAGCGGGATTTCATCGCTACTAACAACGGGTTCAAAGAAATTGCAACCATATTGTATTTATACTCTAAAAATTCAGCAGCTAAGCAATTCTAGGCTTTATGTATTAATGATAAGAGTGCAGTGTTTATTTAAATAACGTCAGGATTTGCGGCGCTGTTTACAAAAGAGTATTAATAATATCTGGGTATAAAACTTGTTAATCTTGGTTTCTATTTGTATACTTTATTGTTTGAACTCCTTCAATAAGTACTTTCTCACTCGTAGGTATATTAAATATACATATTTATTTATATGGAACTAATCATGACATTGTCAAACCTTAACAAGCTGGAACTTATTTCGTGTGTTTTTTTATACCTATTTATTTTTATTTTAACGTTGCCCAACACTAGGAATTTTGCATCATGGGTGTTTTTTTACAAAGAATTGTTTAATCAACAATTGTTTGACATGCACATCAACCAGTCTCTGAACTCCTATCTACAGGCCATGCAAATAATTGCTTGGTGCGAAAATCGAGGTCGCGATACATAAACTGATCGCTCATCCAATCAAGCCGTCAAATAATATCTAAAATGAAAGCTATATACACGATGAGAATTCCATTACGAATCAGCATAATGCAAATAATGCTTACTATGTCAGATTGACAAATTAGACCAGTCAGATAACCACGTAGATCAATTGATCTGTAACGTATGTAGATGATGAGGTGACCATACTGAACACCCCACCCTACCGTGTCTCGATGAACACATTAAACCCAAACAACCCAAAACCCAAGGAAAACCAAGTTTGCCCTTTGGATATTATTATTGAAGGTAGAAGTAGAGCTTGTTGAGATCTGATGGCAGTCACTTCTCTTAAAATACGGATATCCAGCCGTATCTGGGCAGACTGGACTCAAAAACTTCGGAGAAAAAGTTCGGAAGATGATATGTGAGATAGCCCAATAGCCCGATAGAAGATGATATGTAATAACATTTATGAATATAAATGTACTAAAATGTTATTAGATAATAATTATTAGTTCTAAAGAGCTGATACGCAGCGTCCAATTTGCAGCGGGATAGCTTCGCCAGCAGTTGCGACAATTAGTCGTGATTTAGCGCAACTAATAAACATAACACCGACACTAGCGATAGCGCAATACGTGACATAAATAGGAAATGTCCAATCCTAGCCATTAACGGTAACGAACTAACATAATTCAATTATATTGGCGTGTTTAATGTTATTGCAATTTTAGGCACATACGTTACGGCCATTTGCTTTATTAAACACAAAATACTCAATCATCTTCCTACTGTTAGCTTGCCGATTTTCAATCATGGGTAAGATATCGAGTCAAATAAACATTAACTATTATTTGCTTCAACATTTTTTCTTTCGTCTTAAAAAAATATTGGAAGATATAATAAAGTGATTATAACTTCTAAAGCGTGCATAATTATTTCATATCATAACGTTTAATACACTACAGCTGTAAACCTTTAATAGAACAACGTTTTCATAATTACAGTTGAACAAAACAAGCAAAACTAACATTATTTGTGGAAATTTAGTTTCAGATCGTTGAGTACAAACACTAAAAAAGGTATAAAGGTTGAACGTTATCCTAGCATGGGTAACCATTCTATATTGAACCGTTAAATTGCTTCTTTACCCTTCATTTCGTAAGTGCATTTATTGTTACGGGGAAGCAGGGGAGGTCTACTTTTGGTGGGGTGGTGAATTTTACATTGGTTCGCACAGGGATGAACCCCCTGGATAATTGTCACCGACAATGGGAACAATGACCCGAAAATATGGTTTGGGTAGGTATTTAGTACACACCTTGTGTTATGGCAACCCTTTTTGCAATTTGTATACTCACCTAAATTCTGCATAAGTAATATTAGACGCCATTTTTATTGAGTAAATTTTATGTGTGGTTATATTTTTATACTTCGTGTTTATTTATTAGGGGCGATGATCCCGTCTATAATAAAAATCAATACGAATTAAAATAGTCTACTCAAACATATATATTATTCTTTTGATATTGATTTTTTCAAATCAAATCAAATGAATCGATCAATCGATTGTTATATGTGTCACCTTATGTCTCATCATCATCATCATCATTTCAACCGTTAGACGTCCACATAGGTATCCCCCAAGGATCGCCACGACGCCCGGTCATATGCCGCCCGTATACCTTATGTATATCTACCGATATTCACGCAAATAAATATTTTGAATTTGATTCTTATAAAGATTTTATATATACATATATAAAAATAAAAACTTCTCAAAACTTATACAAGCAAATCTACAAAAACTTTGCTAAGTGTATACAGTTGACTGCTCAAATCTATGCAGAGTATTATAAATTTTTTGTCCCGGCCTTTATTTTGCGTGTATTTAATTTACTATTCATTTCGGTTTGTATCCGTGACATAAAAAACAAATCCCTTCTATAATTGGATGGTAAATTTTATGACTGTCCTAAAATTACCATGAAGCGGTGTTAACAGCGTTTCAAATGAAAGTATTTGTTCAAGACATCAATAATGCAGAGCAGATGATAGTAGCCCCACCAGTAGCTCTAAACCTACTTAGAAAATTGGCATGCAAAATATTGATTTCGACATTTAAAGTTTGTATTTTTTTTGCCACCACAATTTAAGTTATTTTTACACATGAAGTTACTCTAAACAATTGCTTATATATGTGAGCATAGATATTACTATGTAAATACGACTATACTGAGATAGTTGAAATCGTTGAAGGTAACTGATTAAATTTATATATCCGTTTACGCAACGCAAGCCTCGTTGCTTAGCTCAGAACTATTTGGCGCTGTGTCATAATGTACAGATATATTAGTTATAATTTTTTATGATAAGGGGACCAATGGGCAGGAGGCTCGTCTGATAGTAAGTAATCACCGCCACCCATGGACATTTGGAACACCAGAGGCTTGCAAATGCGTTGCCAAAACCCGTAGAAACCGATTAGGTTTCTGAAATAGGGAGCTACTAAACTGACAGAAAACGGAAAGCCCATGCTGTCGGAATAGTTACGCCCAACGAGCTCTGGTAACCTTACTCACTCGCAGAAAGACAACTATTGTTGATTCACTGCGGTATTCTGTAAGGTGGAGGTACTTCCCCAGTCGTAGTGACAAGTTACAAAAATACCTACTTAACAATCACAAACAAAAAAATTATAATTCTTTCACGCATTCTTTAAAGAAGAACACTACGTCCAGTTTTATTCATGTTATAATTAATTTCACAAATAAAACTTATTTCAGGCAATGTCTGGTGTAACTTCTAGTTATAATAATAAAAGTGGATACGTATCAAGCGCCGGCAGAGTTCAGAACTGGGCGTTAACAGGCACATTCACAGCATCTGTCTGCGAGAGAGGCGCGAACGTTTTTAATATAAGCCTCGGTCTACGTCTGTGTGTGTAGTTTGCACGTTGTACTGCTAAAGTGTAATATAACGGGTTATAATATAGCTCAACCATTATTAAAACTTACCGAAAAATGAACATGAGACCGTTTGCTCCAATTCCACGCCAGTTCCACAAATATTTTCCTCTGTTTTGAAACAAATACTAGTAGGCGTTACATATATGCACGTTACACACATAGAATATGATAAATTAAACCCTTTGAGACTAATTTTGTTGATTCATAGCTTAGAACATTGTGAACCAAGTTAGACAGGGCGTCGAATAATAAATACTCAATCAAAATCAATTAATCTTTTTAGAAAGCAAAGCGTATGTAATATAAATTGCCCAATTTATATTACATACTTCTTTCGCTAACATTTCATCATCATCATCATCAGCCTATAGCCGTCCACTGCTGAACGTAGGTCTCCCCCAAAGAGCGCCAACCATCCCGGTCTTGGGCAGCTCGCATCCATCCGCTACCCGCCACCTTCTTCAAATCGTCGGTCCATCGTGTCGCAGGTCGTCGTAACGTTTCGGGGGTTGAAAATTAACAAAAAATAGTGGACAGATCGGTGATGTGTCAAAACAATCCGAATATGGCGTTGTAAACAAAAAAATGTGTCAAAAATTCTATTATTTAGATGGTTCGTTGCTAAACATCTTTAAAATTTCTTATTGAGAATACAATTCTTTAACCACAACATGACACATTTATATTTCTGCTGCAGTTCAATTGGACTCATACAAGAGTTGGAGGATCGTTCAAACTTTTCAGACCAAGAACTACACGACACAACTTGAACACTGTAAATTTATTTCAGCCAAATTAATTCAGACGCCAGCGGTTTTAGCGAGTGCTTGAAAATTTCTTTTGCGATTTATGTATAGCGAAAACGGACAAACTTGTACAATTACTTGCCAACTCGCATATTTTGCGCTGCAGCTACTAAGAAATAAAAATTCTAAATATTATTTTCTGCTAGTTTTAAAAGTAAAGATTGTCAACAATTTTGTAAAGATTGTATTTGGTTGATATTACTTGTGAAACAAGTGGACTTTAAATTTTGTATTAACAAATAAATATTTTCAATTACGTATCTTTTACTATACATTTTTAATTAATAGATTCATTTATCAATCGAGACATCCTATAGACTGGTATGTATACGATTATGTCAACCTTATACTTGGTATTGTAATCTATTTAAATTGAAACTAAGAAATGAAAGACTTACCAACGCACAACCAGACGGAAGCCAGTCGAATGAACTATTTTGTAAATACATACTATTACTAACTATAGTATAGGACATCGACCTGGCTAGTCGTTGACACTGTCTATCTGTCTATTTAGGTATCCCTACGTACATGATTTGTTAAAGCTATCATATCCTGGTAGCGTCAGCGTGATTTGAAGTCAAAGATCTCGAGTTCAATAACAAGGCGGTACCATTGACGTTTTGAAGTGATGTACATAACATTTTCTCGATACCGTATGAAGTGTGGCAATCCGATAGACCAGCTAGTCTGCATTCACTCTCAATGGAGAGAAGAAGCCACCGATGATGATATCTGTTTATAAGAATTGTTTCGTAAAAATATTCCATATTTTACAACTTATCTTTTCCATAATCTATATGAATTCAACGAAATGCGCTCGGTTAAAGTAGGTACATTGGCTTAGAGCTGTGAAACGATTCGTGTCGTACGCGAGCAAAGCACTTAGTCCTATTGTATGATAACATGATTTTAAGTAAGTACACACTTAGGGTATCCTTACTTGTGCCTTTAGTGATATGGGACAGGACAAGCTGGTTTCATTCAATGCACAATAAAGTCGTGTATGTAGACTTGACTGAGTCTGTGTTTGAGGAGACTATGATTATGTATTTAGGGTCACATGCGGTCTCCTCCAGGCACACTAACATTGCCTGTATACAAGACATTGTATGTAATCTACATATTATATCTGATTTATTATTATTTATTTATTTTATTTATTTATTAAACATATTTATAATCGAAAATATATGTATAATGATCCACAAAACTGTTTTGATATAATAGTGTATTTTTATAAAATGTATTTTTTTGCCCATTTCTTCATATTACTATTTAAAATCACGGTAAGGGTCTTGGAGACAACGAAAAGATTCTCGGCAGGACTCCTCCCGCGGCGAACCTGCTCTCAGTTATCTCGGAGTCAAGTACACGACTGAAAATGTCGGATCTTAGATCTTAGACTACTGTATACATATGCTGTAGATGTACAGATACTATCTAGAGTTATAAATTATAACACTGTTAAAATATTCATGTATCAAAATTGAGAATTTCGTTTTTTTTTGTGTTTTTAGAACGATTTATCCGCGCTCAAATGCTATATGATTAGATCAAAATTTATAAAATACTGTGTGTAAGATCCAATTTTCCCTGATAAGAGTTATCTGAAGCAAATAAAATTACCTGAAAAATTGGCTGTGATAAAATAAATATGAGCTCGATAAATTTTGATAAAATATATGTACAGTAGATATGATCCTGGAATATACAGTAACTATTACATGAAATTATGAAAGTAATTTTTTGTATACAGTATTATATAATATTACCAGTACCTTTAATTATTATTGATTAAAAAACCATATTGTTTTTTTTTTATTTTAAACAATGAATTTTTGAATTTAGAATGCCGTTTTTTTGTTTTTTTTTACATTTAATTATTGAAAGTGTGTAGGTAATGGATATGTTATTAGTTAGACATTAGAAGGTACTTTAGATGTATTTAGATATTACGTGTAAAAAACCATTAAATTATATGTGCTATTAATTAATCAATAGTAAGTCGACATTTTATGAAATAATATAGGTAACTACTCTCAAATGTGTAGTAACCTTATACAACCAATAGATGGCGCTTTTCAAAACAAGTAATAACCTACGTAACATACATAAGTAATCCCATAATTATAATCTCGTGTTATTTTGTTTATAGGACAATTTTCTTAAATACCAATAAAACATTATTATTATATATATTCGATAACATATGCATATAATATATGGAGTAAAACATTGAAGCAACCACTAACGCCATCTGCACGAAATATACGATTATTTCAACTCTCCTGCAAAGCCTTCATCCATTAGTATACAACTTTCGGTGGACGCATTTGCAGTTTTGTGAAAATAGACGTAGATAGGTATTTGTTTTAACTCCATATAGAAGATGGCAGTATTAATCAGCAAGATCAAAAATGTAAAGAAGGAATGGTAAATACAGAAATACATACCCATTAATACAGAGATCTCCTCGAATTGGTTCAGTTTGTCGATGACGATAGATTGTTATAAGTAATTGCAGCACATAATCTCATCGTCATAACTCCATAAATTAATATCGTGAACTGCATTTAACACGGAAGGTTGTTTGACGAAATACTATCGGTGTATCACAAACTTCACTATCCAGAAGCCTAAAGCAAACTGTTGATCGTGATCCAAACACCAGCTCAGCTTGAATCAGTTTGGCGGGAACAGATACGGTCTCCTTGCATCCTGCTCGCACCCACTTATGAACCTATCTCTGTCCTTCACCGGTGTCGATTAAAGTAAAACCATTACGGTGAGAACAAAAAAGGGTCCCCTTTGAGCAAATCGTAATATATCATCGCTTTGACGTTATGAGCTTGGGGTCTTCGGCCGAACCAGTCGGCTTTGTCCAGAAGCAGTAAAATTTATTGGAGTTAACGGTTTCTATGCGTTACAAGCAAATTTTTGATACGTTTTACATTTTTAGGTAGATTCTCACACAAACTCACTGACGGTAGAATCGCAAAGGTGTTTCTCAATTAACTTGTGTACTTCAATGAAGCAAATTTAGAAAGGATTATTATTGTGTAATTATATTCATAACTGATTAAAATTATAACCTAACAATATTTGACGACCCGTTTAGCTTAGCGGTAGTTAACACTGCCTTCTGTGCTATGGGTCCCGGGTTTGAATCCCGGTAGGGACAAATGTTTGTGTGATGAGCATGAACATTTGTATCCGAGTCATGGATGTATCTATGTATAATATGTATGTATGTATCAACCATCGTAATATATCAACCATCTAGTATCCGTAACACAAGCCTCGTTGCTTACCACGAAACTAGATGGCGCTGTGTAATAATAACAAAAAAATGCATATAATTCTGAATACGTATTGTTTTTTATTAATTCTCGAAAAAGTCACTACATTTTGACTACATTTTGACACAAAGCTATAGGTAACCTTACACTTATTATTTGAAGCAAGTCTTGTCTCAAATAAATATAATATCTTTTAAAGTCTCTACTTCCACGTCCAATATTTCCAGCGACACTTAATACCGATTTATGAGGTCATAATCTGTCTGCTCAGAAACGGAACATACATAAGCTGCGAGAGCTTCGATCCCTCACGGATGGCGCTCATCCATCATCCGAGACAATGGCCAGGGTCGCCGGTTCGATACCGGAGCAGCTAATTCTATACAATCGAATATGCTATAGTGGCTATACTGCCATTGTTGTGAAGGTCATAAACTAGGATTTTTAGTTATTCGAGATTTTGTTTGTAACTATTATTTGTAGGTAGATATAATTTATAAGCATAGGTGTCAAATCGATGATAGAACAAATAGCAAAATAAAAAATGTGTTCTTAGCTTTTTAATCAAAAGATATGTATGTTTTTAAATATCTTACTCTAACGCGAATATTAGACATTGAAATAAAATAAAAAATTACGGTATTTATCGTGGTAGGCATAGACATAGTAGGTAAATATTATTCGAAACGTCGGAATTAAAATAATATCTATAAACTGCAATGAATTCCGTCAAAAGTATATTTAAATTTCATTTAATATTAGATCATTAATTAATCATAAAAAGTGGCATGAAGATCTTACCTATATTCCTGCATTAAAAGTATCAAATTATCAACCAAAATTAAGGTATATTATTTTCGTACTTCACCTTAGCACGTGCTATTGCATTAAGCATCTAATTCAAACTCAATAGGTTTCTGATTGTCTCAACGAGAAACGTTTCAAACTATATTGCTTAGCACGTTACCATAATTGGTATGACCATTATAATCCATTTTAATATTCAAAACACTTATTGGATTAGCGAAATCTATCCCATCATTATATTCACACGTTACATCAAATTTTACATTAACTATATTTTTCATATTTGATTCCAAATTATTTAGTTTTGTACTACTGTTGTGTGAAGAATTCGCTTCTATCTTAATGAGTTTAGTATCAGTAGGCACAAGTAGGTAAGGACCTACATAGGCTACGTTATAACTTGTGGTTTCTATATCTATAGTCTTTTGTGGAAAAGTCTAATTGACTGATGACGACAGCAATGTTTACATTGGTAAAACCTACTGGTATTTATCATTTATAACAATTATTGATGACCAGTTCTTTAAAGCACGTGTCATATCTTTGGATGCTATAAATAAAATCCACTGAAAATTATGTTAAGGATACAATATCTGTTGATTGGTCTTAGTATTGAACAAGTTGCGCTAGTAGTCTGATACGACTACGAGCGCAACTTGTTCAAGGAAATTTGTTTTATTAATGGGTAAGGAAGGAATTAGTTGACCTCATCTAACGACAGTCCATGACCAACTTCTAAAAACTTTGTTTAATCACGCTACTAATAAACCAGTCCAATTGGACCTGGTCGCAAATTCCTATAATATTTATTCATATTTATCAAGACATATTAATAGGCTGGCATAAGTTCTGCAAGAGCAACGAACCACTCACAAAACTATTTAGGGTAAATAGTTGTGACAGGCGTGTTGGCTACCGAAACAGATTTTAAACTTTTATCTATTGTATGCACACTATCGGAGACCCGGTATGTTCTTCTTATCTGTTGCACACAGATGAACTAGCCCTTTAAAAATTATACACACAAACAAACAAAGTCATTACCAAATTAACGACGTTCAGGTGACGAAAAACCATTTTGTAAACAAACTTCATTCCGTTCGGTCGCTTAGGTGCTTAGTAATTGAACAATTTTATTGTGATTGAATCATTATTAATGTGCTGACATTAACAAATGTAATAAATTACAATATGTTTTAGTGTTAATCTTATTAGTGAAAGGACTTGAAACCATACCAAATGTCTACGCCAACTCCATCACCACCGAGCCTACACTCTGATCAAGATGACTCAAGAGATACGTCATCTTCTGAATTTTCACACTCGGGCATGCCCAAGTACGATCCCATTGAACTTTCTCAAAAAACTGATTGCAAAACGTCCGGAGTAACGTCACATGGTGTTGAAGATATACTATCTGAAGGTGTCAATTACAACATCAATGACAACGTTTTCTCTGACTGCAAACCAGAAGTTTTATCAACAATACCTAACACCTTTGTGCAAGATTACAACTCAAGAGACTCGACTGGATTTAGCATCCAAGACATTCTTGGTTTGCATCAATCTTATAATCCTAACACTACTCAAGATGACTTGGAACCAAGATACGAGTATCAAATGCCCAACTATGAAAATATCAGCAACAATTCTAACAATTACGGTTCAGGAACAGAAGAGGTGATTACCGAGGATGGTATCGATAGAGGTGACAACATGTTTAGTTCAACCGCAACGCATATCGGAAATCAAGTTATGTACACAAGAAGTTACACCGCTAATGAACTTGTTCGCTACCACGCAAGAAGCAGCTTAGGTAGCGATGTCGTAAAAGATCCTCCAGTGGAAATTGACGAATTACACGATTCTAGTTTCCCTAATCAGGTAACTGCTATACAATTATATACTTTATTGAATCAACTAAACAAAGGAAACTTCTTTTATTGGCATGTATCAAAAGAATACAATGTGACTATTGTGATTTACCGCAAAATAACCGGATTCTTAATGGCATTTTAATTTTGTTATAGGTAGTAGCAATTAAGAATTAGGCCGAAGTCACCTTATTGCAGTTGTACACTTAGTCGTGGCTAGACGTATTATTAAGTGCCTATTTATATTTCAGAACCCTTCATGGAGTAACAAGTCCACTTCAAGCACTCCTATCCGAGCCTCTTCTGCTTTGTCAGCCACCGGTAAGTCCTATTTTAAAAATCTTACCATAGTATAGTTAATTAACTTACCACTGTTATTAACGCTATTTATTGCATACAAAAATACTTTGTAATACGGTATTTAAAGCGATGTAAACTTAATTGCACGCTCTGAAACAAAACCATTTAAGTATTTCATCACTTGTCCACTTCATTTAAAATATCATTTAAAGTGAAGAAGTGCTCATATTTTTTTGAGATGCTTTTTCCGTATTTTATTTATTTATTTTTATTTGCTATTTTCAGAAATGTCAACCGATTCAGCATACCAAAAAGGCTTTACAAAGCGGGCTCGAACGGCTTACACCAGCTCACAGCTTGTTGAATTAGAAAATGAGTTCCATCAAAACCGATACCTCTGTCGACCAAGACGTATTGAGCTCGCAAATTACTTGCAACTTTCGGAGCGACAAATAAAAATCTGGTTTCAAAATAGAAGGATGAAATACAAGAAGGACAACAAACACAACAAGCCGTCCTCATCTGTGGACGATAGTAGTCCATCAAGTTCTAAGGAGATGTCACCGAGGCAAGACCACAAGATGAGTCATGGAAGAAGTTGTGGTGGGCACGACCGGCACCGGCGCCTACTTACAGACAATCATGCATCTCATAAGATCTATCTCCAACCCAACGAAGGTATTGCAAGACCACCTGAGTACCCTTCAATAAATCCGCTGAAATCTGTGATAAAGGGGCCTCAGAATACAATGGAGCTGCCATCATATACACCAAACTTATCTTATTCATCGTACTATACGGCGGGTTCAAGCAGGGCCGCTTACTCACCGTTGTCCGAGGTTTATCGGTACGGCACTGATGAGTCACTGCCACCGAATGCTAACACTCTGCCTTCGTTAACATCTGATAGTTACGTACCGAACGGGGCTAACTTGAAGCTAAATGATGATTTACTGAGATTTAGTACTGGCTCGGCTTATTACAATCCATTGCCGAGTGCTGTGGTAATGCCTCCTACTACAACAGATAGTTTTGGATTTGGTACATCCATTCAATCTACAGGCATTCCTACTTATGAAGATAGCAGTATCCACACTAGGACTTCTGGCTTGGGATTAGCTCAAGATCCTTACTTCTCATATTTAACACCGTCAGATCCTGCAAGTCAGCATTCTTCGGCTGCCACAAGCAAATACTCGTCGTACATATCTTTATAACATTAACTCTTTTTATCACTTTATTATATCTTTTTTTATATTTGTTTACTTATGTTTCTTTTTATGTATATAAAATGTGTT
This sequence comes from Craniophora ligustri, assembly GCA_905163465.1. Classification (NCBI taxonomy): domain Eukaryota; kingdom Metazoa; phylum Arthropoda; class Insecta; order Lepidoptera; family Noctuidae; genus Craniophora; species Craniophora ligustri. Next base: position 5,136,863 of record LR990965.1, on the reverse strand, counting down.
TTCCATAATTAATGTTAATATAAAGTTGGTGAAATGTAAAGACACCGGATGATATTAAATATGTTGGTGATTTAATGTATAACATAACCTTCTTAATAAAGAGGTTTCCTATTCGCTGTTTGTTTTTTTTTGTTATATTTATGCAACTACTTTCAGTCCGTATGATAGGTAAGTACGTTGATGAAAAGCATTAATTCAGGTAATAAACTATCTGTTTACTAAATTGCATTGTAATACGTAAAGCTCTTTTTGAGTGACCAACATCCAAACGTGTTAACTTTTACATTTATACTATTAGCATAATAATGATTTATGTACAGATTTTTTTTAACCAGAGATAAAGTAGTGAAGATAATAGTTATGCTGGGTAAATACATTCTACAATAGCGCCTACTTAATTAAATTTTATTTTTGGATTCAGCTGATTTGGCACATTATAAAATTTTACTAATACTATGTTTAATATATAGATTCCTTTAAACAAACTTAATGCAATCATCAGACATACATTTGTTTTTCTATAAAACAATATTGGCCATTATTTTAACAGTGACGATTGCTGTCTACTATGTTAGATCAGATACCAAATCGATATGAACCTTATATGTTAATGAATTACTTGAATACTAGCTGACCCTCAAACGTTGTTTTGCCACATTATAGGGGTTGGTGGACAACCCTTATCACTAAGGGGGATGAAAAATAGATGTTGGCCGATTCTCATAGATACCGGATAAGCACAAAAAATTTCATCAGAATCGGTCAAGCCGTTTCGGAGGAGTATGGAAACGAAAACTGTGACACGAGAATTTTATATATATAAGATATATATTTTTTTATCATGAGACAAAGTATTAACTCTGATTAACTAGTACTTTTTTAAATTATGAAACAAAGATTTCTCATCAACCCATTAACGTCCCACTGCTGGGCATGGGTCTCCTCTCATTTGAGAGGGATTCGGCTATATTCCACCACGCTAGCCTACTGCGGGTTGGCAGACTTAACATACCATCGAGAATATCTCTCAAGCATGCAGGTTTCCTCACGATGTTTCCCTTTACCGTTTGAGCATGCGATAAATACGCACATAACTTCCGAAAAGTCAGTGGTGTGTGCCCGGATTTGAACTCGAGACCTTTGGCATGTCAGTCCACTGGTCACACCACTAGGCTACCATAACTCTTATTAAAAAAGATTTAAGAACTCTTAATCAAAAGCCCTGCAGTAATAAACAGTGTGTTTTATTAGTTCTTATAAACGCTAAGTAACTGAAATGGTAAACAAATGAAGAGATAACATGTCAAAATAGCAACTACAATATATATTGCTCTCGTGCCCTGCAGATTGCTGTTCCTGGTAATGATAGAAATATAATGGTCGAATCAACGAATACTTTACACTTTTATTTTGGTATACTTAAAAAATCAAACATGTAAACTAAGCCTACAAATGATGTGTTATAGGATCACGTACGTATAACAGAGGAATTTGAAATATCGTCAATCCATGAATGTTCCTCTTTGTTTGTTATTGATGTTCTCCTCTGAGTCCTTCTACTAAGAGGTCTCAGACATTATTTATTATTCCAACACACTGGCCCAACTATTTGGCCGACTTGACACATTGAGAAAATCTCTCAGTCATTCAGGTTTGCTTTCAGTAATTATTTAATACTAGCTGAAGTTGCGTACTACTAACTATGCACCCCCATTTTACCCCCTTAGGGTGTGAATTTTCAAAAATCCTTTCTTGGTGTGCCCCTACGTTATAAAAGCCCTGCGTTGATATGTCAGCTTTGCCTTTTATATATTATAGGTATAGAAGACACATTACTACATTGTGAAATTATGTTTGTATATTATAATTATAAAGGAGGGAATGGGGCTGTTACTCCTTAATACAGGCTATATTGTAGCCTAGCTAGGAGTACAGAGCCTCACCCACTTGATTGAACTTCAATGTACATTATCCTATAGAATATTAATACTCGTTGTACTACAATCTCCTATTTTGTGAATAAAGTTTATTTATATTTATTATTATATTATATTTTTATATATTATATTATTGACTTCTTTGCAAGAAACGGAAGTCAACCTGCCCGTAACCTTAATACTTGTTTATTCTTTACAGGATTAAATAATATCAATATACCGGGAAAAGATCGAGAAATTTAAATTAATATTTTTAACAATATTTTTTTTTTTAAGTACAGTCAAATTGATAACCTCCTCCTTTTTTGAAGTCGGTTAAAAATGGGCGTAAAATGGCAATAAAAAACGGAATTCAATAAATTATTATTATTTAGTATAAAAAATTTGCAAAAAAGGAAAATTTTAATATTTCCCGACTTAAAAACCAGGTATATCTGTATCTTAGGTGACAGTTAAATCATTCTCACCAGATGGACATTGCATTTTTCAATGAAACAATAGTAAAACTGTGTATTATTGACTAAGAAAGGGTTAATATATACGAACTAAAACATGTTTACGCTAACATACCGTAAGTAACAAATGCGTAAACATGTTTTCAATTTTTGAGGCACCCTAATTAGGGCCTAATAAAAGGCTTAAAAGAACAATAGAGGGAAAATCGCCCCATGAGTGGAAGGGGTAAATAATTACTAATTAGTCAAAAGTGAGACACCTATAAAACGCCAGGGATATTGCTAATATACATCATTAAATCCCATTACTTTAAAGCTATCATGACTTCTCATCAAAATACTTGCGAATATTACAGTAGCTTTTCGGAGTTTTTAACAAACTCTGAAAATTGTACTGATCAAAATGTCTACTATAATAAACAGAGTCCAACAAATTACGATGTAAATATCTGCCTTTAAACCAAAATATTCATTATTATATTGTAGTTTTTGTATATGTATTAATTTATTATTATTTGCTTTCAGTGTCCTCAGATCACGTATGCGCCTGAAAATTATGTGCAACAAGAAATTTGCCCTACACTTAATTCAGTGTCCAATATCTACGATGAAATGCATAGCAAACTTCTTTACCATGAAAACGCCTGTGAGTCTCAATATAACGAAAATCAGGTAAGGATAAAATATTATGTGTTCACTTACAAATCAATTGAAGATATTTTACATTATTTTCTAACTTTATCTTTGTTTATTTCAGTACACTCCGCTAACGCCAGAAGAGCCAATGTCGTTTCCAGTGTTTCACTTCCAACCAATGCAACTACATCAAACTAAACAGTTTATTCAGAAAAAACATCGTGCTCATATTACAAGTGAGTATTATGTTTATCTCTTGCTCTATTATCAAAATATATTTCTATATGATCAATAGTTAAAATGATTATTTTTGCTGTTTCAGTTTTACCGTCATCTAAGGGAACCTTCAAAGCTGTAGTCAAACGTAAACGAAAACGCACTGTTTTTACTACAGAACAAGTAGCAGCTTTAGAAGATATCTTTAAAACTACACAGTATATCAGTCGTGAAGAAAGACAAGAAATCGTAAAGAAATTACAACTCAACGATAAAGCTGTCAAAATATGGTTCCAGAATCGTCGATTGAAAATCAAAAGGACGTCAGAACAATATTCCGATGAATCAGAAGATTACTCAAGTATACGACATTCAGTAGATAAGAAAATCTCTCCAGACATGGCTCGTCTCGACTTTGTAGAATCACAAATTAATAAAAAGGCGGACGAATTTGGCTTCGTCACTCTTGATGAAGGAGTTATGGAAAACTTAATTAATGTTATTGATGGTTTCTTATCAAAAAGCAGTATAGATGTTACTGCTAAAGAAATTCCTGAAAGTAGTGGAAGTCTCATATATGAACCTATATCTCCAGCGAGCATTTCTAATAGTCATGAAGATAATTCTTCATGTTGGAGCCCATCTGAACCTGATGAGGCTTTGCAAAGACTTTTTGATTTGCGAACTATGCTTACAATGTAACCTGTGCCTACTTTTAATGTATAATTTATTTTAGTTTATGTTTAGTTATGTAATTATAAAAGTAAAAACTAGATTTATGAATATAATAATTTATAAATAAACATTATTACAAAAATCTTTTTTTTAATTTTTTGTAACACTAGTTACCCTAGTATTAAGTCATTTGTGTCCTGTTCAAAAGGTTTAAAGTAACTGTACTGAAAAATAGAAAATGTTATGCTAAATTAAAGTTACAAGGAATATTTATTCTAAATAAAATAACTACCTTTTATTAACTAAATAACAATAGTCTTAATTAACATAAGCATCAATGGATTTTGCACTTGAAAAATATTGAAAAATACACACAGATTTAGGTAGCCTCGTCAAGCAATAAAAACATAGGTGTATATAATATAAATAAAAGAAAATTATACTTCATAATAATCCGATTTGTTATAACTCTGTAGGATAAAAGATTAAATAGGTAAAGATTCTGTAAAGATTCAATAGGTAGTTGATTGACAAATATGCAACTTTATACATTGCTATATTTCTACTACAGAAGATATCCGAACAATACTGTGATTGTACCAAAATATGACGGTACATCAAAATTGGACTATTTAAATTATGCCACCCCACCATCATAAACCAAAACTATACTAGTTCGAAGTGATCGCTTGCTGTGAGGACTAGTGATTTCTGTCGCAATTAAATTAATATTTATATCCTACTTGGATCGAAGTAAATCATCATGATATCAAACGTTTTACTAACTGCATTAACTCCGTTGAAAAATAAAAACGAGGTAAGAATTTTTTGCAATATTTCAATAACTTTTACGACACAAAACCTGATAGATTTTAGTTAAAGAATAGTACCTAAATTGGCTAGCCTGATATTAAAGTTCTTACTAAAAATTAAGTCAATTAAGTATTTGTTTACATGCAGTATAATAATTATTTGTTTATATTTTAGATTGACTGTTGGGAAAATCAGCCATTTACTACAGTGTGGCCGGAAAATAATATTCAGAAGAAATCGGGAGGTTTGTATTTTTGCGATTACCTACAACTTGATATAAATAATAAATCCTTATTTCTTAATACGTATTTATCGCATTATTCTTTATGTGAATGTTTTGTTTCTTTTGATGTGCATATGGTTACATATAATTACATTATTATGCACGGTGTCGAGAATGTGTTTTGTTTTACTTAAATACTATCTAAATCTTCTTGTAAATATTATTCTATTGTAAACAAACCAAAACTGTTAAGACAAGGGGCTTTAATATTAATTATATCTGAATATATTTCAGATATAACAAGAACAATAAAGAAGAAGAAACAAAAACGAGTTCGTACAGCATTCTCGACAGAACAACTGCGTGCCTTAGAAAAGGCTTACGCACATCACAGATACATTAATTCAGAGAAGCGTGCTGAGCTGTCAAACTCTTTGAATATTGGAGACAAATGCATCAAAATCTGGTTCCAGAATAGAAGGATGAAGGAGAAGAAGGAAACATCGGAGTCCAGCTGCGATTCTTCGAGCGAATCCATTAGTAATGAGAATATTTCAGTACCTGCCTCGCCCCCATTGCAAACATTTGACCAACACCCATGTGATTATATCAATAAATACTCTACCTACAATAATTCCGAACACACAACCTACCAACTACCCACTTACTACAATACCAATCAAACTCCGCCAAATTATGCAGGGCTGCATACACCAAGCTTCGGAACATATTTTTATAATGATAACAGTATTTATCCCACTCAGTACTATCCGTTTGAAGTAAACTACACCTACGGGGAAGCCAATGGAATGAATCAAAATGTAAGTGAAATTAATAACTGTTGGTCAAATCATTATACTTATTACTCAACAATTTAGTTAAAAAAATATTTTAGTTTTAAAAAGTAATATAATAAATAGTTTTTAATATACCAAATGAGGTTACAAATCCTTATATAATACTTTTCATATTTTAACTGTAAGGTAAGTATCTAATGGTAAATTACCGTATTTACCATTCAAGCCTTATTTAAATATAAAGAGTAGACTGTAAAAAATAATATAATAAGACAATTTATATATAGTATAATTTACAAATAGTATCACTTATTTTCTGAATAAGATATCTGATTTTATTAATTTTACACCTATGAATTATACGTGTATAAAAATATATTTTAATAATTTGACAGTTTTTTAACTTGTTAAATACCTATTTTATAAAAAAAAAGCTTAAAATACTATTTATGTACCTATGTTATGACTTTTAGATATAATTATGTTTTAATGTAAATTTTATTTCAGTAATAAATTTTGTAATTATTATAATTAATATATTTATCTAGGTCTGTTACTTTAAGAGTAATTTCAAAATAAAATAAACAATAATTTATTTTAACATATTATTCTGAAATACTTTGTTTTTTTAATTTAAAGTTTATACATATGAGGAACGTTTTGATTACGAATGTTAAAGTATTTATTGTAAAAACTACTACTGTTTCTTCTATATCTTATTTTTTCTATATTTTACTTTAAATCTGTGTTAAAAATAACTGCTTCTATTTAACTTAATCTAACAACTATAAATGAATTGTGTTTAATGAAATGAATTATACTAATTAAGACTTAAAAATGTACTACATCTCAGTGTGAAAATATTAAAAATAAAATTCAGTAATTGTATTTGTGTTTTTGTTAATTGTGTTCAAGGTAAGGATAGATAAATTAAAAACCAAATGGCATACATTGTTTATTCCTTTACTTAACAAAAATAAACTTGAAATTACAGATGATTAAAATAAGATAAACGTATGTATTTACACATTAAAATCTTATCTTTTAAATTTTGCATTGCTATTAATATTTTGTACTGGGATTTTGAAAAGGCATAGCAGTAATAATGTATTGAGGACTTGCAGATTGTTGAGGAAAAGTATGGGTCACTTGAGGCATTACTTGTTTTATATGACAATCGCAACAACAACCCCGTTTGTTGACATTATCTTGATCGGGAGGCACATTTAACAGACCATTATTTGGGACAGAAACAGGTGATGAACCAGATTGTACTATAGGCATAACATTCACTGGTTTCCAGATAACACCACTAGCAGAGATATAAGGTTGTGTATAAAACGGTGAAACTGTTGGTACTAAGGACACATATCCAGCATTACTGGATGGGTTTTCTGCGGGAATTGGCTCCTGAACCATCGTAGGTATATTTACTTTTCTATTACGTGATAAATCTTCAGGTATCATCTGTTCGACCGGATTAGTAGGCTGTGGCACTTTCACCTTTATATCAACAGCTTCTTTTTTTAAAGCATGCTCCGCATAAGGATGTTTAACAAAATATTCTGGTTTCTTTTCTTCACTTTCATTATACCCAACAGATGTTTTATAATCTAAAGGTGATTTACTAGTTTTTACGTAAACAGTAGGTGGGTGAATCACTTTTGATGTGGTTACAACGTTTTGAACAGTAGGACCAGAGATTTTGATTCTAGGATCCTTAATTTCCATGCGTTGAACCAACTGTCGTGTGTTGCACGTAGAATTTCTTGAAATCATATTATTGTCACTAGTTCTTGGGTTCATATCAGTCAGTAATGGTAATGAACGCGGTGGTTCATTAGTTGATGACGTACTCACATTATTTAATTGATCTTTAGCAAATTCTAGAGACTTTCTAATTCCTTGTCCGTCATCAAATTCTTTCGTAATACTTTCTTTCTTTTCCTTCATTCGGCGATTCTGGAACCAAATTTTGACAGCTCTTTCAGGAATTTTCAAAACTGATGCTACTTCTTTGCGATGAGCGGTTCCTATGTAAGGAAATTTTTTGAACTGTTTTTCTAAGTAGTTTACTTGATCTGTTGTAAATGCACTCCGGAATCTTTTAACTTTCTTTTGACTATCGAGTTGCGGGTTGTCCATCTAGAAATAAAAAACAAATGAATCACAATGATTTTTATTGTTTCAGGAATAATCAAAACACATGATTTTATTTTCAATTATTTAAGAAATTGTAAAAGAAATACTAGTTATTATCAAATTGAATTTTATTTAAAATAAGGATTCTCATATATTTTAATCATATAATACTACTAATCACTTACCACTTTAATATGATATTCCCTTCCAAAAAAATCGCTACTAGTTTGCATATTCGAATTATCTTTTAAGCTTGGATCCAACCACAAATATTTCATCATCAATCAAAACTGACACACACTACGAATACAAACACAAAGCAACTAAGAAAAAATGTGTACTGATTATGTCTTATATATGGTTATGATTGGAAAATCATTATTTAATTACAATATGACCTAATCACACACTATTAACTAATTATAGTCAGTCAGTCGACGATTATCATAATGTGTCTAATTAATTTAATAGCTAAATATGCCTTGTGGTTTACACTGTACTGTTTTAATTAGATACTATTATTGACATTTCGGTTGGTAATGATTTGAATTCTTATCGCTGTTGTAGATATAACTGGTAACTTGAACGTCTCGTCACTAACTATTAATAGAAAAAAGTGTTTAGTTCGTGTGAAATATTTTATTATTTCAATTATTTCAATTATAGACAACAGCTTTGGTTATCATGTGTGTTAATATTAATTTGCAGGTTGGATAAACCATGATCGGTTTTCATGACGGGTATTTTTGGTAACAAGCCGTAATCAGATGTATGTAAGTTATGCAAATAGCTTTAGTGTCGTCTCGTATTAATTAAGATTTTAAAATATAATGTAGGACTGGACTTATTTTTTGTAAATACATACATATTATACATAGATACATCCATGACTCGGATACAAATGTTTATGCTCATCACACAAACAGCACTTTAGCACAGAAGGCAGTGTTAACTACCGCTGGACTAATTGGGTCGTCAAATATAAAACTTCCCCAATAGTCTAGTGGTGCAAATTGCAATTATGTAAAATATAATACGTTTTCGTAGGTTAATCACATAATGTCCTGTATAATGACACAATTGATCTAGTCACTCACTGGTCTATATTTGGACCCGAGTATTCAAATTAATATTTTGCATAAAATTATTATTTTAAAAGATTATCACAAAATTGATTCATTGTTGTTTTATGACATAGCACAATATTACTATGTAATTAGTTTAAGAACTAAATTAATTGTTTGTCTTGTCGTGTGATTGTCAGAATAAAATATTTACTTATGTTCTTTCTTTCTTAAGTATATCTCCATTATTATTTTCTTTATTAACATAATATGTGTTCTATTATCGCAATGCCCCACAAAACTGTGTTCCCACAAATTCAAGTCTCCAATTCTTATTGACCCCTCACAGTCAGAGACCCAATATTACATTTCGTAATACGGTGACCCTTAAGCATAAACGCCTGCCTTAAATTTGTATTTTGGAAATAAAAATTGACATTATATTGTACAACTACATGATGTGTGGGTTCGATTTCCGCACGAACTAAATATTGTATGGCCTACAATGTGTTGTCTGAGGTGTCAATAATACCTATATGTAAATATATGAGAATAATAAATATTCCTGGACATTATGACACAGCGCCATCTAGTTCCGAGCTAAGCAACGAGGCTTGTGTTACGGATACTAGTTGGTTGATCAACTACATAATTATACTTTTATTAATTTTTTCATTTGAGAATTAGTGGGTTGTAGATAAAATACAATTTACATGTAGGCACCAAAAGAAAAAATCGTTTTTACTGATTTTATTGCGGTGGCTTCAGTCAGCCCAAGAACCATTTGCTTACTATTTATACATAAGTTAGGTATAATATGAAACTTGATTCAGTTTGTTTATGCATATCTAATTATAATATACTTTAATTGTAAACTTATGATATAATATTGATTATTTAATAGGCATTAAATAATTTTGAATAATATATGCTGATATGTATTGCTATTTATTGCAAGAACTAAATAAAAAGAATATAATTTCTGGGTATGAATTTTATTTATCAAATGAACATATTAACAAACTTAGCGTTAAAACTATTTAAAACTAGAGCAGTTATAAATTAATAATCCTCTTCACACTGAATTGTCTTGATCCACGACAAATCCCAGCTTTTCTCGATAATGTTACTGGTGGCGCTTGTTGTAGGAGGTTCCGCCTTAGGAACAACTTCTGAAGCCATCTCCTGGACTTCAGTATAGGGGGATGGATAAGGCTGCACCTGAAGATGGACCTGTTGGTATGATGCTTGGCATTCCTCCTCTGACATAAACGTCTGATACATATGTGGTGCCTGCGCATAAGCTGGTGGCATGGGGGAAGGCAAACCAGTAACTGGCACCGATACAGGGGCTGATACCACTGGATATTGTTCACCATAAACATTCCCTTGGTTATAAACCTCATTCTTAATATTCACGTATTGCTCCTGATTTGTCATCGCTATCTGAATGTTGCCCATTTCAGGAGATGACTCAGATGTACTGGCTTCCTCCGAATCTTCGAGACTCTCAGCGCGGTCCTTCTTCTCCTTCATGCGGCGGTTCTGAAACCATATTTTGATGGTTCGCTCGTTCAAACGTAGGATATCGGCAAGTTCTATTCTTCGAGCGCGGTCCAGATAGCGAGTTCTGGCGTACTCTTGTTCTAACTCCATCATCTGCTGGCTGGTGAAAGCGGTCCTAATGCGCTTCTGTTTCTTGACTCCTCCAGTTGTTTTGTTGCTGGTCCATACAGGTGCCTGGGAGTTATATCTTCCGAGAGCTGTCTGATTGGGCCATGGCGACCCTCCGATAATTGATCCATTTGGCATGCGTATAGCATTAGGTCCGTTTAAGATATGAGCGTTCATTCCTCTTGAAGGGTTCAAGTATGTGTACCCATTAGGTACAGTGTTTCTCGGATAAGGTACGTTCATGTAGTTTGGTGGATTGTATACGAGTTGGTTGTTTATAACGTTGACATTGTTGACACTGCTGGTGACGTGGTAATCACTGGAGATATTGCTGACTGTCACTGGTACTGGTGCAATGTTTTGAGGTGGTAACTCGTTCCACTCCGAAGGCTGTAAAATAAGAAAGACTTTATTAGATATTGTACAGTATCAAAAATACGAAGTTTTATTGGAGAGGGTATGAAATTGGCAGGTGGTCCGAAATAAATTGATAAATTGATAAATCCAAATTACCGTTGAATTTTGTAACACATTGATACCATCAACTTGGTTCCAGCGGCCATCACTGGAAGTAACGGTACTATTCGAACCATTAAAAGATGTAGGCGTCGAAGACTGACTAAAAGAAGTAGATTCAGGCATTGTGTATTATTAGAGAGTAACGTAGCTTACGAAAGCTCAACTAATTATGATATCTGTCCAAATAGTTCCCGAATTTATATGTGCACAACAACCCCCCGAGTGAGACGTAATTAGCAAATTAGTTAAAAGCTGTCCTGCAGGTGATTAGCAAGTTGTTATGACAATTTTCCCTATTATTGTTATCAAAAACGTTATATGTGATTTTAAAATTCTTGTATTTTGTGTTTTAAAATAAATCTAGATTCTGAAATACATTGCTCTTAGGGTGATAGTGTGCTCCTATTTATGTCTATTATTTTAATATTAAAATTATATCAATATACAAACCAGTATTACCTAGAATTAGTTCCCAGAATAAGTAATTTGTCCACGAGCCTTGACTGATGCTAACGAGGATCTCAATTATTTATACTAATAAAATCTTTTTATATAAAGCGTAGGTTTCTACAGTCACAGCAGAATAGAATAATGTCTTTTGAATTTGTATATACGGTGGAGGCATATTATACATATACTGTTTCATGAAAGCACTATGTAGGTAATATGAAAAAGTCTTTACCGACATTATATAACCTCCTTCATATACCTAAATCCTGAAAACATAAATGTATATTATGTTCACATCAGCAGATTTTTTCTCATGACTCCAGAGTTGGTAACAGGTATGTTAAAAATTGTACATAATGACAAACGGAGTTCATTATTTTCAGCTGTAAGACAGTCTTAAAAGTAACAGGGTTCACAGGCATTCACAATGATCTCCTTTCATTTTTTTTGAAAAGGATAAGCCTGTTATTACACCCAACAATGATCCACGCTAGGCTAGCGTGGTGGACTACGCTAGCCTAGTGTGGATCGGCAGACATCACACGCCATCGACAAAACTTCTCAACCATGCAAGCTTCCTCACGATATTTTTCTTCACCATCGTTTAAGCATGTGATGAATACGCATAACTTCCGCAAAGTCAGACTGCCTCGGGTTTGAGCTCGAGACCTTTGACTGACACAGTCCACTGGGCTAGATCATACCACTAGGCTATCTGGGCATTCACAATAACATATTCCAACGAATAATTTAAACAATAGCTTTTCTTTTATAACAAATAAAATTCCAATAAGTCTTCTGCCGATGCCTAGTGTATAACTAAATCAGCGTCGCTGTAACACAAATTTTTATACCAGATGTAATCACTAATCTACAACAATTAAATGCAATAAGTTTATTTGGTGCTCCTTAAGTAGTCTCATCTACTAGTAATTGTCTGTTCGCTAATATGTGTTTCATGTTATTGACAAAATAATTATAAACACATAGCGAAGGTATATATATTAATTGATCTATATAGGCACTGTTACTATATATAATTTTTTTTTTTTTATATTTTAGAGTGAATAGTGCGGATTTGGGGCTACTATAGTCTACCTATGTGTAATTAGCACTTATAGTCAATATAAAGTAAAAGTTAGTTAAAGCCTACTCGTTGCAAGAATTATTTTAAATATATACAAAAACATTGTTATCATCATTGTACGGTAATGACTATAGAAGCACATATTTCTGTTAATATTTATATTTATAAATCATCCTAAACAAATTTTGGCAAAATAATTTGTGACTAAAATGGCCCCTAATTATGCACTGATAACAGTTGTTTATATTATTATGAAATAAGAACATAATTGAGCGTTTGAATTGTTATTAGCATTATTAATAAAAATATTTTAATTTTAATTTATATAATCATATAAAATCATATTAAATTAGGATAATCTAGACAACTAACAAACATTGTATATAGAAGCTTATCAAAATCAAACAAAGCGCCATCTAGTGATGAACTTCGTTACCATAAACAAAGCTTTGGAGACTCACAGCCGACGGACGAATTGAACATAGGTGAATCGTCCATTTCCGTACCGTTGCAATTTAATAAAAGTAAATAATGTTTTTATATTACTACATATCGCAAAAAGTTATATAAATAGTGGAAAAATACTTTGAGAAGTATATATATTCCATTATAGCGGAAAATAGAGGAGTTACGTATATGTGTGTGAAGATTCAACACGTAAGCTTACTCGTAGAATCGACTTCAGTTATGTGACCTTCCTCGCGTCCTTATTAACCTTTCAGATAGAATACAGATGGCGCAATCAGTATCAACCAACCTGAAAATATGAAAACTTTGGGAAATGAAGCTTGCGTATTTCCGCGTAGAATTTATCCCAATGTGAAGAACATTAATTTTTCAAATGTGGTATACATTATACATTCAAAAGAGAATGTAAATTGATATCTACGCACATTTTAAACAATTTTCTGAGATTTTATTATTAATTGTATATATTGATTTTCATAAAAAAGCTAAATAGACATAATAAAACAAAATAAATATTTTGTACAAAAGCTTTAGTTAAGTAGATATGAAGGGTTTAGAAATATAGCTAATTATTGAATTAAATAGGTACCTACATCTCATCTAATCATATAACTATATTTTTATTGTAATAATTGATTATTGTCATGATTCAAGTAATAACTAACTTATATCTAAAGTTTAAAAATAGCGAACAATTATATAAAATTCAATTGTTATAAATAATAATATCAGAATCGTAAAATAGTAATCACACCATTTAGAATAATCTCTTAGCGGTATTATTACTGCTTACATTATTAAAATGTATATGTGTAATGAAACGGAACCCACTGCTTATTATTTCATGGTATTATTTCATATCAATTTTTATCCTGCATTAGAAACAATTTAGTAGTATATGTCTCCGCCAATTCCAAAATATACCTACTAACTAAACATCGAATAACATAAAGCAGTAGTTTTACTCCGTAATATGATAAATATATACCTAGATATGTAGGTACTTGTATATTAAGTAAGTAGGTACATCGCAATCGTAGCGACATGGCATCACTTGACGAATGTAGAATATTTCGCCAAAGTACTTCTACTGTGGCAGTGTGCCCTATGCCTGAGTTTGCTTATATTGAATAAACGTGAGTTGAATAGACGTCTAGGGCTGCCTCTGTCCGCTGCCGCTGCCTGTCTAACACGCCGCGCCGTTTTATTTTTCATTTCTCATTTTAGATTTGGTAATTGTCAAAATCAAATAACCTCTTAGCGGTGGCTATGTCTATACCGCTATTTTGTTCTTCAACTTTAAAAAAATCTGATAAAAAATATTACCCTGTACACAAAATAGATATTTCTTTTTTTTTGTACAAAGTTTACCCTGTTTTTAATTACCTTGTATAAAGCACAAAGTAATTCATTAAATAAATTTTGAACCAATTCATCTCATTCAGTATCAGGTATTTTTTACTCAGTTTTATTAAAAAATACGCACCATAGTAAGTAAATTATAAGTTAGTAATTAATAAATCATTCGACTACAATACTACATTATACCACATTCTCAGCTACATACCACTTACTTTTCCTATTCACAAATATCAATTGGGGGCGGAGTCACCAACATAAGAATAAAAAGAAAGATGGCGAGATGAACTGTCAATCATAGAGTATTAATAAGGGGATTATCCCCGCATTGTCAAAAGTATAATAATATGTTTACGAACTACTGCGTCAATTCACAAGTATTTATACAGCTATCTTTGTCAATAACAATAGATACGGTACATACTAATCACTTAGTTTACTGGATTTGGAGATATTTTCTCTTAATATATTTGTTGTTTACATTTTGCGAGATAAGGGTTCGAAGTTATAATAACAATATTCTTACCTGCTGGTGCCGATACATGCTCAAATATGGTTATGTAAATAATACAAAATGGTTATAATAAATATAAGATTAATGTGATTGAGTATCGAAATTAAATAGAAATATCTAGATACTAAATACGCTAGAAAAGGAATATAACTAAGGATATCCCCCATATCCCACTATAAGGGATCCCTTTCTTACTATACTAAAACGAGTACAATGAAAAAAGACAGATGTAGTTAACGGGTATATAAAAAAAATCTTCTAAAGTTTTTACTTTAGAAGATTTTTTTATAAAGAATATATAAGATAAATTGGCAAATATCATGTATTTAAATTATTTCATAGACTGCCTGTGCATAAAATCACGGAACAGAAAAAAAAAGTTTTTTCTGTTCCGTGGTTAAAATAATAACGGTTAAAGTATATTTACAATTATAAAATGATTTTGAGTATTTTATTATTTGATTGCCTGGTTGATAATGGAGTTACATTATTTACTTAATAATTATTTTACTAACTTCATATTTTCAAAGCAAGCGAAACATATCTTTGTTTGCTTGTAATTCAAACCTAATATTCGTAAACTAAAACCAAAAAAAAAAAAAAATGTTTCCTAAAACTGTGAACCGTGCAGCCCTGCGATCCAGCCGCCGCGAAAGATCATCAATCATCGTGGCAAGACAATCACAACCGGCGACACATCTGCCGCTCTCGTACCGAGCAGAGCCGCGTCGACACCGCGCGGTCTGTGCAACTCAACAGATACAGCTTGATAAGCTTTGATAATCATCTATAATATAATAATTATCGAAAATATAAATATCGAAATATATGTAAATAAAAAACAATTGCAGCATGATGAAAGGTCCATCACTTCAGAGCGTCTGAACCGATTTGGTTGTTTTATTATTTGTTGTTTGTAATTGTCAGGATAAGATTTTTTTGACTGCCTCGTTGGTCGAATGGTCGTACAAAGCGACTGCTGAACAAGAGGTTGGATTCGATTCCTAGGTCGAGCAAAGTATTATTGGGTGTTTCTATGAAATTCTCCGAACCGGCTCGGAGTTTCGATTTGTGCCCTGTTAATGGCAATAGGCTCGCCCTCTATTACATGGGGCCTAAAACATACCAGTGAAATGTGGGTGTACATTAGTACACCTCTGCCTAACCCTTCGGGGACGACAGGCATGGTAGGTATGTTAGATTTAAAAAAAAAAAAAAGCAAAACTAGGTTGAGTATAACTAGAATAAAATATAAAATACATAGTATTGTACAGCTATTTTTGCCACGCTTGTCGTTATTGTATGAGGTAGTCAGTTTGATTACCTGTAATCTTTGGTAGGTCAGACTGTTGCATTTCTCTCGCTCCTAACAAGTAATACTGCGTCGCAAATATGAACTATGAAGCGCCTATCGTTACAATTCTTCAGCGATATCCCTTAAACTTTGGTAATCGTCTAGGTAACTTTTATTAGGACATTTTTTTTATTGCGTTAAGGGGCAAACGAGCAGGCGGTTCGGCTCACCTGATGGACCGCCCATGAACATTTGCAACACCTGAAGGCTTGCAAATGCGTTGCACACCTATTAAACGTGCAGAAACCGTTTTGGTTTGTTAAAATAGGGAATTACTAAACTAACAGCAAATGGAATGCCCATGCTGTCAGAATAGTCACTTCCCAACGAGCTCTGTTAACGTTACTCACTCGCAGAAAGACAACTATTGTTGATTCACTGCGGTATTCTGTGAGGCGGAGGTAGTTCCCCAGTCGGGCAGCTCAATTTGAGCGAGGAATCTTGCAATGCCCTACCTCCAAAAAAGCCCTCCAAAAAATATGATAATAAGTAAATACTAATTCGACAGACACATTAATCACATTCATACTAAGAGATGCTGTATCGACACTGTGTGACGCTCCTCGGCGCGACTCTCAGTCACACCGCAACCACACAGTTCGTAGTTATCAAATCATACTTTCTCTACGACAAAATAAGAGTTTAAATGGCGCATTTGCGTCGTTAAGTATATTATGTATGCTTATCTAAATGCATAACATTATTTTACCTTCAAAGCTAGTTTTTAATAAAACAGCGAACTTACAAGCTAACATCAACATTAATAAGGGTAACCCTCTCGCTTTTAATCTCGCCATACACACCTTGTTATATTCTCGTAAAAAATCACTTTCCATATTTCACTAGTGGAAAATTGTAATATCGCGACGAAGCCGTCGTCGTCTTAATAAACATTTTTTTTTCGTCATATGAAAATGACATTCGGGCGTCACGTGTGACATTGATGAAAAAATATAAAAGAAATGATGGGATCGACGGCGAGCCTCCCATCCATTGCTTATACCTTGTCTTTATAAGGGCATCCCTTATACATTATGTATGTGTGAGTGACTGTAATATACCTATACAGCCTGTATTTTGGATTAGTTATTTAATAAAATTTGAAGTGCGAACTCACAACTCCTGTGAGTTACTGGTTGTGCTCAGATAAGTACTCAAACGGTGTTTCTTTATTTTCAGATTTTCAATATTACCTGTCACGTTAACTTTAATTCCCTAACACACGATGAAAGTCATCAACATCATTAATAAAATATATCCTTCCTTTATATATTCTCGATCAAAAACAATAAAAACTACTTTACTTTATACGTACCCAAATATTCGGTCCAGTGTATTCACCCATACAACCACAATACAACCACAGCATAAACTCCTATAATAAAGAACATCGCGGCATCCCGATTGCGTTTGACAAATGAGTATCATTATTTGACAGACGGCAGATCGGGCGCGCACTGTCGTCATGCTGTGTCTTTTGTTTTATTAAACTCACCCTCCATTGATGTTATGAGGGATGGTACATGATGTGAACATGTAAGTATTATGAGCTAAGATCGTTTTGTATCATGTGACCGCTGGGTAAGTTTTCAAATAAATAATATATAAATATTATATGCCTGTTGGCTGGCACAAAAATACGCAAAAAAATAACTGTTAGGGAATAAAATGCCTATAATTATGTATTATAAAATACAATATAATTTAAATTACTGATCATTGATAATCATGATACACTAAGGCAAATATTAGATATTGAAATAGAACTACCTACTTTTTCTGTCTGCCCGTGACAATGAATAAGATCCGAAACATCGGGATGAAAACAGTAGGTATCATCATGAGATTAGTAAAAACAAATTTTATTTCAGTCATAATTGTAATAAATATAAACATAGGTATAATAATTTTATAATATACAGAGGAAACGGGTTTATAAATCAATAATCTAGTTCAATGCTAGACAAATTAATGATTTAGAAACTTACAACCTAATTGATTAATATTTAAAACGTAAACAACACGCAGGCTGCAAATCATTATGAGTAATTTGGTAAATAATCGCCATTTTTAATGCGCATAATATCACATAAACGATCCCTTATCGCCTCGAAGATAATGACTTAACGTTCTAACAAAATACTTAATTGAAACATAAAACCCTATTAAGCATATTAATTAAGCTAAAACAACTATATAAAAGCCTGAGAACGCAGCATGAATTCATTACAGAATCGAATCATCGGCTGTCTATTACACCGAGGGTTGCCACAAAGCCGGATCGCGCGACAAAAGGAAACGCGAGCCCGAGGCGAAATCTCGCGAGCCATAAATCATAGGACGACACGGAAACAACCCTAACGCGATTCTCAAACGCTGAAGGGGTTCATTTTAATGCTCTGTTATATTTATCTGTTTTAGTGCTATTTTTAATAATCCTGAACAGCGTTGCAATAGCCTTAGAAGATTATTTCTGTAGTAAGGATTAGGTGTCTAAAGCATTTAGTTTAATCATTTTAATAAGAATAAGCATGCAATGTTAATCAACGTACAATTTCATAAATAATGGTATTAAATATTAAAAAAATCATAGTCCTATTAGACTACCAATTACATACCAAGTATTTACCATACCAATGGCGAATTACAATAATATGTTGGGCATTGCTTAAATTAATATACTTAATCTGTTTTTCGTAGAAAGTAAATCAGTCTATTAATTTAATTTACTACTAAATATTACACATATCTATCCATTAAGTAATATGCCTATAATTTGTGTAATCGATGGCAATTAAAAATACGTCATACTTTAATTAATGTTAGCCAGTATTTCGACCCAGCAAGCACTAATTAATATAACCACTTTCAAGCAATTAATAAATTAGATATCGTTTGCAATAGTTAGTCGTACAGTTGGAGTCATTACGAAAATGATTACTACTTTACTAATTATAAAATGAGGGAAATTCATTATTGCGTATAACGCCACAAAATATATATTTCAAAGATATATTAATATCATATTTTTATTAAGTGCTGTTACTAATACCACTAGGCTGTCACAGCTTTTTCAATTTAATCATATATTAATATTTATTTATCAATACTATCAATATAATATGCATTTTAGCTGCATGCACACGGATTTTAGTTTGAAGTTTAGAAATGAAATTGTTGTACCTTGTAAGAATGAAAAATAATACTAATATAAAGTAATGTCAATAAGAAAACAAACCGATAAAATTCACAATGTTGATGGTGTAATATAGAGCAAGTAATACCTCCAATTTTACCTCAGTTTTAATTGGCAATAGAAAAATAGACCCACTATTGGTATAAAAGTTAAGATGTTATAAAATATAAAGTCAAATAATTTTTACGACAATATTTACAAACAAATTTAATTAATACACCCCTGCATTAACATAATTAATTAAACTTACATGAAAATATTATAAAAGCTCTTATACATCCTTCAAAACAATTAAATTCTGTAGAGTACAGCTTTCTATCTTATTATTTTGAGCAAGAAATCATATTGCAAAGATAGCTGTAAATAATAATGGTATTTTGATTCCTTTAACAAGGAATCAAAATACCATTATTATTTACATTACTTCCCAATAATTTATACGGTACCTAAGAATCAAAACAGTCATGACGGTTAAAAATAAATGTTTTGTTTCAATGAAAATTCTAATTATTATTTCAAATTCAAAATATGTAAAATTTTTGACTAGTACAATAAACGATATAGTATGAGTCGGGATTGCCATGTTGCCAATTACTGCTAGTCTCACTAGATTATGATGAAGCATTAACGTTAAGTGTGAATCGAAATGATATTTTTTACATAATTTACATTTAAGTTATACATATTTTGATCATTACTGTCATCATTACTGTCGTGATTATGTAAATAATTATGTTTATGATGATTATCCTAAAAAATTTGCAGGATTTTTTGTCACACATGAACGCCACCTATCATATAGCAACCGCTCTATATAGATCTCGTATCGATGATTAGTATCCTTGTAAACCGTCGAGTGCGGAGAGCTCTTGATAAATAGTCAGACGCTGGCGATAGGCCAACCTCGCGGAATAATCAAATTTTGTACCCAACGCTGCCTCTGCACTGCCGTGTCTTTTATGGATTTTATTCCCCCTAACAAGATGCTCGAGGGTAGCGTTGCGGTAGCTTGAATTAAATTGTCGTTGATAAACTCTTATGTGCTTTTTTACTTAGAGAAGTGAAATATCAACACGGATGTACTCTTTGCGGGTTCTTTTAGTTTGATATCACTTTCCTATTGTTATTTGCTTATAAAATGAATTTACATAGTATAAACAGATCAGTTCTTGCTTCTTATTAGAGAATATTATCTGTCACATTATTCCTAATGATCCCAGTTCGAGACTCGCACATTCAAACAAGCTTTGAATTCCAATTAGATTACCAGTTACCATTCAACTTCGAAGTTAATCGGAAACTTGGTGTTAGGCGTGCGTTCCAATAGAAGTAATGATATATCTACGTATACGTCAATGTGAACGTGTTTATTTTCCAACAGAAGTTCACTGGGCCCGTGTTCGGGCCAACAATCTTTATAAATAAAGCGAGCCCATTGCCTATTCATGACCGGGCAGAATTCACCCCCCTCCCCGCTGTCAGCTCACCCCCGTATCAAACAAGCCCCTTCATGTCAAATACTCTGCGCCCCGCGTCTGTCAAACTCTTCGCCAGCGTTTGACAGGGATCCTCCCTCGCTCGCGGGGAGGTGGAGTGCCACCTTTCACTGTCCGCCAATATTGGAAATCGAGCGTTATTTACAGGAAGATAGAGTTGGTTTGTGGTTGTATTTTGGTTTTCCACCCGCGCTGTCACAAGTCTAGGTGCAGGCGCCACGTCGAATGATGGATGACGTCAGGGAAGGTCGGCAGCATCACGCGTCATTCATGTGTACACAGGCGTAAGGGATACGTTTTTCGCGTGACGATATAATATTGGTGATATGCAAATTTGCTGTCGGCTCGCGTCAAACTGCCAGCGATTGTTTGCTAGTAATAGTTGGACATTTCGTAGAGTTCAGTTACTTAGCGACACTTTTTCTTTAAGAGCTATGTAAGCCACACTTAAGTTGTGTTATACAGTTAAGAGTAACTAAAGGAGATTTTATGTGTAATTATAGCTTTGTATTCTTTTTAGTATCTATTATATGAATTGGAACGAAAGGAATGGATAGTTTTATATTCTTAAAGGAGGTCCAATAAGAACAAGTCTATACATTTATTCTACTTAATAATCTTATAACCCTCCAATGAGAATTGTTGTGACTTATTGTTAAAAATTTTTGTGTTACTTTACCTTAAAATCAGTCAGTTACAAAGCAAACTTTATAAACACTGCAGCTAATTTTAGGGAATAATTAAGAAGGCTGATCAACTCGTCCAAACTTAATAATATTTTATTGCTTTTGTTATAATTACCTTGTTATAATTTTATAGTGAATAAATTCACAAAGATACATAATTAGTCAATAAGGCATTGGGATGCCAAAAAAATATAGGTAATTCATCCAATAAATAAAAAACAAATCCGTTACCGTACATTTATATCATTACGACTATATCCACAAATGGACAAATAGAGGTGAACCGATATTTACTGTTTACCGGTATGTGTGCGTATACTGTTCACAGTTCATTGGTGCGGTTTTTTAGATCCCATCTAATAGGGGAGAGCCTATAGCTATTAATCGGGCAGTGATCTCAACATCGAGCTACTCTCACTTTCCGCAACCTGGGAACAGAACTCAGGACTTCCCAGTAGCTGAAGAAAAACTAAAGAGGTTTCAAGTGAATTTGTGTTTTTTTGTGAGCTTCAGGCAATTAATTAGAAAATCTTCTTTAGCACTTTAAAAACTCCTATAAAAGTTTTTAATTAATTCGTAGCTCCTTCAAAATAATGTACATTAAAACGTTTCTGCGGTTCAGTTAACAAGGCAGTGAGTCCCCCGGTTTGTTCCTCTAATGTATACTGTATGAAAATTAAATATTTCACTCCAGCCGGCTGTTCGCGGAGTGGGGATTACAACAAATTTGCATTATTTAATGGATACCGTGCGTGAGGATTTGTCCTCAACTTCACTTGTTTCCAAACACGACTCACTGTTTTGGTTTTATTGAAAAATGAATCTTGTTTACAAAGAACTAGCTGACACAGTGTGGCTACCAAGTTTAGAGATTACCCAGTATTTCTAAAACATTATCATAGACAGATAAGTTTGAGGTAGAAAGATTTGTAATGCCAATTAGACATTCTGTTAGACGTTCCTGCAGATGCCGAACCAGAACATTTTCAGCTTTCAGCGCAATCGGTAAACGGTACAGTGCAGTGGTAGCACACACTGCCTGAATAAATGATTTTTTTTTTCTTTCTTCTTTCTTGTCCCTAATTAATAACTTACCTTGTTACACTAGTTAGTTACAACTTCCTCGTTGATCTAGTGGTCGTAAGTGCGACTGCTATGCAAAAGGACTTGGGATCGATTCCGAGGTCAGCCAGTGTTCAATAACGCTGCTCGACCTGGGCGAATCGAGCGTTAATCGAGCTGTTAATCTTACTATTAACTATAGCAGCTTGGAGTTTGGATTCGTGCCCGGTTGATATCAATAGGCTCGCCCCCTATTACATGGGACTTAAAACAAACCGCCGAAATACATCTCTGCCTAACTCTTTAAGGATAATAGGCGTGATGGTATGTTAGATGGTAATGGTATTAAGATGTTATTGTAGAAAAGTTACTTAGGATACTTATTACACATAAATGTATGTTTTTATCATTGGTTCAAAATGGTTCAAAATGTGTCATAGTCAAATCATGACATAAATATTACTTACATTGGTTATAAAGCCAAAGCATTTTTATTCATAAGGATTTATTCTCACAACTCGCGCACCTAATCATTATTCGTCTACTTTTAATTTTAAATACTAAAGTTCTAGGTTTCATGTTTGCAAGCAAACTTGAACTAAGTTTCAGAAACAAACCGCTTGGCATTCCACATTTTCCCTCCTTTATTTTTTCATGAATAAAACAACAGATTTCTACTTCCGTCGGGTAACTTCTCCCTCCCACCTTCGATTTATTCGTCGGATAAAGAAAACTTCTTTTAAAAATGTAGGTAAAGTTCCCTTTAATATTTTCCGTCTGTTAGATATCTCGCGGCCTGCCACCGAAATTATGTGCATTTAAAATTGTGTTTTTATTTTCTGTTTCAACATTGAAGTTTCAGTCGTTCTCATTCAAGGTTACTTTTGCAACTGATATTATGCCCATATTTTGATGATCAACTGTAACAGTAGGTCAGCGAGTCCTTGTGATATATTTAGAAACTTAAGTAGGTAGGTACCTACATAAAGCATAGACAGCCTTGAGTTAGGACATGCAGTCATTAAATTAGATGTCTCGAGATCAATTCCTCTAGTGCACTACAACTTTTTGAATTATTAAAAGATTAATTGTTGAGAAATTCTGAGAAATAATCTTGATAGTCTGTAGTCTGGAAACCCACAATAAAAAAGTAAAGTGTAATAGTATCCTGACTGATCTTTACTGAAAGGAGTTCCGTGCCCAGGACAGTAAATTAATTTGTTTACTAAAAAAAATAGCTGAGTAGGCAAACTTTAGCTATCTTAGAACAGAAACTTTGGAATGAATAAAAGTTAAGAATTAGAGAAGCAAAATAACTATTAAATAAACTGTTATATTTTCGAAACAGAATTAGCTATAAAAAGGACTAAACCCATCTATTGACAGAGGAAACGGCAGCCATTGAAGGAAATATTGGTTTATTAAATACATTATTATAGTATAGTAGCTGACCCAGCAAACGTTGTTTTGCCACATTATAGGGGTTGGTGGTAGAAGAGTGAAATTTTTGGGTTATAAGTATTTTTTGAAGTCAAATAAAAAAAATTACAAGAAAATGTTTTGTCAAATAAAAAAATCATTTCTGTTGAGGGACATTCTTATCACCTAGGGGTGTGAAAAATAGCCTAAGACCGATTCTCAGACCTACCAAATATACATACAAGATTTCATAATAATCCGTCTAGCCGTTTCAGAGGAGTTCAGCGACAAACACCGTGACACAAGATCTTATATATAACATTCTCGTGTCACAATGTTCGTTCCCGTACTACTCCGAAACGGCTTGACCGATTGTCATGAAATTTTGTAAGCATATTGAGTAGGTTGAGAATCGGCCAACATCTATTTTTCATACCCCTTAGTGATAAGGGTTGTCCACCAACCCCTATAATGTGGCAATACAACGTTTGCTGGGTCAGCTAGTTTATATATAAGATAACGATCTCAGAAATAAGTGCGAAGTAACTCATAAGTATATTTTATTGTATCGTATTTTCTTCATACTATTAAATTAAAACAATTTGTATAAGGTAACAGACAAAAACATGCGTAGGCATTAAAAAATCCCTTTGATATGCTACACATCCAATTTTTAAACTAAATCTCACCGTATCTATTTATCAAGGATTATTTTCATTCGAGTCTCGATACAATCGTCGATCTATCAAGCTCCGACATGAGTGACACTCGTTAGATAGAGACCGTTGCAATTTAAATTTAAATCCTAGGAAAATCCTCACCCTCCCCTTTCTAATGGATACACAATCGGTGGTACACATCGCTTTTTAACTACCAAAAGTTTCTTTTTTAAGCAAAATCGGTAGAAATGCTTGAAGCATTTCTACCGATTGCTATTTAAGTCATTTTTTTTTTAAACAAAAGCCTAATTAATTTTAAACAATTTAGATGCATATGATAGTTATTTCATGCAAGGATGTAATAATAAGACTATTCCCCACTTTCCCTAACAGACAATTTCATTATAAGCATAAGGGAATGCATATCATTATTTAATGCCCCACTGCTGGGCACGATGGTTTCCTTCACCGTTTGAGCATTTGATAAGGACGCATGTATCGTCGAAACGTCAGTGGTGCATACCTTGGGATCGAACTCAGGACTTTGGACTTCACAGTCCACTGGTCACCCGGTCACACCACAAGGCTCGTATCCCGATATAAAAAATACATAAAACCAAAACAAAAAAAAAAATAGTTTAAATTTTTTATCGATCAAAAATGTGCACTCGCCTGATTTTCCATTTAAAGTCGGATAAAAAAATTTTGATCGTATCGTGCTTTTTTTTTCTGTAGTGTCGGATCACGTTTATAAATATTCATCGTGCGGTATTAGCATGCGGAGAGGACGTGGTTAAACCCAGCGCGGTACGCACGCCTGTCATTATTTCGCCATTTGGAGGCAAAAACCAAGCGCACACCTTCGCCTCGCCTGCCTTGCCTGAGCGCGCTGTGTATTGTATTTTCTATGAGTCGTAATATTTAAGAGAATATCATGTTTAGCGAATCGTGTTTTTGTAAACACAACATTGACAAAATAAATATAAAATGAAAGTAGGTATTTTTTTTATCTTGTTCAATTACATTACATTATTATAATTCAGATGATCATGTAGAAACGTTTATAAGTTACTCATAAAATATTCGGCGTCTCATGAATTCTCAGATTCCAAAAGTGATCAGATAAATATCAAAGCAAATCAAGATTAACGGCCTTCACTTTCAGTTTTACCTACAAATTCGTATATACATTATACATATATTGCTAGTTTATGTGTAGGTATGAGTTTACAATTAGAACCATAGCAGGCAGCGCCATCTGTCACATTTTGCGTGAAGTACGAGAACAATATGCGATACTATCAAGACTATTAAATCAGTATTTTATGATTAATATATAAAACATACTATCAAGCTAGTAGTCCCCGAAGGATAAGATAGAGGTGTACTAAAGTACACCCACATTTCACTAGTATATTTTGGGTCCTATGCAATAGGGGGCGAGCCTATTGCCCACAACTGGACACGAATCAAGTGTCTTTCATAGAAAACCCTAATAAGCGTGATTAGGTTTTTCTATGAAATTCTCACTAGATTATGATGACTAGACCTGGGAATGGAACCCAAGCAGTCGCACTTACGACACCAACGCGGCAGGGTTCAATCAATTAGAGACACTGACATGAAGGCATTCCAGGCTTTCCAATTATCTGAAATCGTCTTCTTATAAATACAAATTTCCACAGCTCATGGTAAAACAAACAGAAAATCCATTAGTAATAGATGAATCCAAATCCAATATAAAATATCTCCAACTACAAAATATTCTAGATATTTCAGTTGTTACTTTACCTTTCTCAATATCCCACGACATCAATATATGCCTGCCACATTATCAAAAAAAAATAAGGACATAATTTCGAGAAGAGAACGCATTTTACAAAAGTGAATTAATAAAATAAAAGCAAAAAATAAATATCTTTAAACAACTCTGCCGAATTAATAAAAGATCCCCGAATCCCCGCCCTGGGTAAAAGAAATTATAATCCTTTCTTTTAAAATGCAATGAGGTGGTTGTTAAAAACGTTTGTGGGGATATTTAAAATGCGCCGCTCCTTCCCTGGCAATTAGTAATGGCAGTGAAATTAAAACAATGAGAGCAGGGAGGCACGCAACCATTGTGGACGATGAATGGCCATACTGATTCTTTCAACTAAAACTTGTTATAGACACGGTTATTGCATCTTATTGTCTATTTGCTTTTCTTAATTTTCTGTGGTATTTTTTCCTTTTCAACCTTACAACCTTGTGGGGCCAGCCTTCGCACTTATTTATGTTGGGGATGTCTCTATTAGGTATTAAATTATGGGGAAATAAAATCAGGCTCTCTAAGTAATATTCAATTATAAATAAATATTCTGCGACATTTCACACAGCACCATCTAGTCCTAAACTAAGCAGAGCTTGTACTATGGGTACTAGACAATGGATATAATACTTTTTTTTGTAAATACATACTTATAATTATTAAAGCCTCCTTGGACTCTTCAGCTGAAGCGACATACTTTTTTTGATGTATTCTTTTTCAGTATGACATATTGTTTTTGTCACTGTTCAGTTGTTAGCAATATACATTCTTCAGATACCTATATTTTCTATTATTCCTATTAAAAGCCTCTCGTCGTTTCCCTTGACGCTTCACCGCATAGTAAGCACTCTGCTACAGGTTATGTGCTAGCGGAAAAATGGAAATGTGCGAAAAAGTGGAAAATTTAAGTACAAAGGTACAAATTGCACCACTTCAAGGTAAGAGTAACTGGGATACCTGGAAATATAAAATATCCATTCTGCTTAGAAGCATACCAGATGCATTGGATATAGTCGAAGGAAGATGTATGAGACCCGTGTTGCCAGCAGGTGTAGGAGACGCAGAAGTTACTGCATTTAGAACGAAACTAGCGCGTTTTATACAAGCAGAAAACAATGCTATGATCCTGCTTTCAACAAATTTGAACGAAGATACCGTTAGAAAGGTAATGTCATTCTCATGTCCAAGAGAAGTATGGCTAGAACTACATCGGTTATTTGACGGAGATAATGAGAATCGAGCTTATAATCTCTGCTTAGATTTCTTTGGATTTAAATTAGATGCTTCTGATGATATGGCCACACATATTTGCAAACTGAAGACTCTCTGGTGTCAGTTGAATAGAGAGATTGGTAAAGATAATCCCAATATGAGACTACCAGAAATATTCCTAATTTGCAAAATTCTGGATACATTAGATCAGAAATACTTCGAATTTAAATCAAGTTGGTTGTTATTAGCCAAAGAACAAAGGACAGTAGAAGGTTTGACAAGTAACCTTTGCGCTCATGAGAAGTCACTTTTAAAGAAAAATTGTGAATCGAGTGAAGAGGTATTAGTGACGAGTACGACACAGAATAGCACCATTCGTAAAGAAAAGAAGAATAAGGATAAGCATATGAGATGCAATTACTGCCATGAGATGGGACATCGAGTAAGATCCTGCCAGAAGTGGATGAAAGATGGTCGCCCCCCTAAAGACAGTAATAACAAGCCGTCTTCAAGTCAAAGTGCGAATATGGCTATTATGAGTGTGAATGTTATGTCATTCGTAGGGCAAGATAAAGAATCATGGTACGTGGACAATGGCGCGACTAGTCACGTGACAAACAGGAGTGATTTGTTCCAAACATTCCAACAGTTTGACGAGATCCAAGGTGTTACTACAGCGAATGGTAACATTGTTCAAGCAAGAGGCAAAGGAACAATATATTTGGAAGCAGATGTTAAAGGGAAGATTGTGAACATAGCACTCACGGACGTTTGGTATGTACCAGAGATCCAGCGAAGTCTTTATTCAGTGCTGGCTATGCATGACAAACAGAAGAATAGCAAGTTCGTCTCGACCCCGGAAACTTGCGAAGTATTTTTGAATGGGGTATTAGCAGTTGTTGGCAAACGTAACCAATGTGGAGGGCTTTTTAAGTTGAAGGTTCGCAACATCCTGCCACCGGTACCTGTACTTGCTACTACAACAACTGATTTGATGCAACTATACCACGAGAGACTAGCGCATCAAAACAAAAGACACGTTAAGGAAGTCATTCAAAGAGAGTTAGGATTGACACTTCCTTCAAATAAAGAATTGTGTGAATCTTGTATCTACGGAAAGATGCATAGACTGAAGTTTGGCATACGAGAAAGATCTACACAACCAGGAGAAATTATTCATTCAGATGTTTGCGGTCCTTTCCCAATGAGTTTTTCAAAATACCGTTATTATGTACTGTTCAAAGACGACTTTTCCGGATATTGCATGGTTTATTGCATGAGAAACAAAAACGAAGTCAAAGATAAATTGAGCATAATGCTACAAGAATCAATGGTCACAGGACATGTAATCAAAACACTGTTGAGTGATAACGGAACTGAGTTTGATAACAAGGAAGTCAGAGATATTTTGAATAAAAAAGGAATTAAGCAACGTCTTGTTATGCCGTACACGCCAGAGCAGAATGGCTGTAGCGAGCGCCAAAACAGGACATTAGTAGAAACCGTAAGAACATTGATGAATGCTCAGAGAGAACTGCCAAAAGCATTATGGGCAGAACTTATAATGACAGCTGCTTATATTTTAAACCGAACAGGTGCTACTAGAGAGAAGGACAAATCACCTTACGAGTTATGGTTTCGGAAGAAGCCTAATATAAAGCATCTGAGAATCATTGGTAGTACTTGTTATGCACATGTTCCGAAAATTAAAAGGAAAAAATTGGATCGGAAAGCAACTAAAGGCATTCTCATAGGATACGACAATGATGACGGTTATCGTATCTGGTATGAAACGCAGCATAAAGTTGACAACCTGATCCGATCAAGAGATGTCATTTTCGAAGAGACACCTATTCCAGGGATTGAAGCTAAAGCTTCAGGAATTGTTGCTAAATCTGACCCGAAACCGACTGAGAAAGAGTGGACCGTGTCATTCGATACAGTTCCTGAAAATACTAGTCGACAGCATTTGCAAATCGACAATCCCTTGAATCAGGAAGCCCAATCTGAACAGAGATCTGTTCTATTAGAGGGACAATTAGAAGAAGATAGACATTTAAGGACGCCTATTGAGACATCAATAGAAGCAAATGAATCGAGAGATCAAGGACAGTCAGTCCAATTAGAGGGAGAAAGAGAAATAGAATATATAGAAGACGAAATCGCATTTTCAGATAATGAGATTGAAGAAGAATTCGTAGATGCCCTTCCTGTCCATATTGAGATAGAAGAGAATTTAGAGGGAGACGTTTCGCTATCCGACGTTCCAAGATATAATCTAAGGGACAGAAGTACTCTTCAACCTCCACGTAAATTGGATGACTACAGTTTATTCCTAGTCGATACTGAAAAAGAACCTTCGACGTATAAGGAAGCAATATCGAGTGAAACAAATAAAGATAGATGGTTACAAACGATGAGGAGTGAATTCGATTCTTTGCAAAGATTACAAGTTTGGGACTTGCAGAATCTACCGAGCAATCGAAAAGCTTTGCCATGTAAATGGATTTATAAAGTGAAAACCAACCCTGACGGCACAATAGAAAAATATAAAGCACGTCTAGTTGTAAAAGGGTTTAAGCAGAAGAAAGGTTTTGACTATAACGAAACGTTTAGCCCAGTAGCGAGGTTAACAACTATAAGATCTTTGCTCAGCGTTGCAGCAAGAGAGAGACTTCATCTTATTCAGTTTGATGTTGCAACAGCTTTCCTCAATGGAAATTTAACAGAAGAGATTTATATGGAGCAGCCTGAAGGCTTTAAAGACGGAACATCCAGAGTATGCCGTCTAAAGAAAAGCCTCTATGGTTTGAAGCAGGCACCACGGTGCTGGAACTACTGTTTTGCAGAAATACTTGAATCTTTAGGCTTCAAGACAAGCGACGCTGATCCATGCCTATATACCAAGATCTTAGGAGATAAGAAAATTTTAATAGCACTCTACGTGGACGATGGCTTAGTTGCAGCGAGTGATGAGAACCTTGCAAAAAGTTTCATCATGGACCTAAAAAAGATTTTGACGATTACTAGCAAACCAGTTTTATACTATCTTGGGTTAGAGATAGAAAAAATGAAGGACGGCTCGATTTTCATTAAGCAAGAAGCTTATGCAAATAAAGTTTTGGAGAGATTCAATATGAAAGACTGTAATCCAGTATCAACTCCTTTACAGAAAGAAGGAACTATTGAAAAAGGGAAAGCTGACAAAGAGTCACAATCATTTCCCTATAGAGAAGCAGTAGGCTCGCTCGCTTACTTGATGGTGGGCACTCGCCCTGATCTGGCGTATGCTGTAGGATTGGCTTCGAGAAGCTTAGAAAAGCCAACTTCTAGCGACTGGCGTATGGTTAAGCACATTATGAGATATTTGAAAGGCACATTATCAAGAGGAATAATGTATGTTCATGATGCCAATTCTCCTAACCAAATAAAAGCCTACAGTGATGCTGATCATGCTGGATGCTTGAAAACAGGTCGCTCTACGACTGGAGTATTGTGCTTATTTTCAAGAGGAGCAATCTCCTGGACGAGCCAAAGACAACATTCAGTCGCCATTAGCACAACGGAAGCTGAGCTTGTAGCAGCAAGCGAAGCGGCAAGGGAATTAACTTGGTTAAAAAGATTATTCAAAAACTTGAATGGCCAGAAAGAAGTTCCAGTTTTGTTCGTGGACAACGAAGCCGCAGTGAAATTGGCACATAATCCAGAATTTCACCGTAGGACCAAACACATTCGTGTGAGGCACTTCTTCGTGAGGGAGCTTGTGCTTCAAAACGATATCGTGGTCGAGAGGACTAGCTCTGCTACCCAACTAGCAGACCTCTTAACGAAGGCTCTACCCAGACCCAGATTGCTGGAACTTGTTCAGAAATTGGGTCTGATGGATAAACCAAACGGTCGACAATCAGCTGAGGGAAAGTATTAAAGCCTCCTTGGACTCTTCAGCTGAAGCGACATACTTTTTTTTGATGTATTCTTTTTCAGTATGACATATTGTTTTTGTCACTGTTCAGTTGTTAGCAATATACATTCTTCAGATACCTATATTTTCTATTATTCCTATTAAAAGCCTCTCGTCGTTTCCCTTGACGCTTCACCGCATAGTACGTAAGCACTCTGCTACAATAATACATAAGAAACACCCAGACGAACACAAACACCTATATTCATCACATAAATATTTGTGTCTTGTGGGAATCGAACCCACGACCTCGTAATCAGCAGTCCGGTACTCGAACCACTAGAGCACGGAGTTCGTGGAAGAGGAATGCAGGAAGAGTTTGCGTATTTATTTATAAATGAAAATATTTACAGAATAGACTTATAAAAATAATATCGCAAGTATCGTAAAAGTAAAACAAATAAAGATGTAAAACATTCGACCTTAAAGAAAATCTCGAACGAACATATTAGAATTTTCGCGTACATAATCTTCGCACGACGTAATCTTAAAAGCTAATAACAACGTAATAAGGTATTTCACTTTACTCATACCTACTTGTATCTTGAGGGTCTGTTCTCAAAGCTCGACACCGCGTTATCAGTACACGAGCGACGGGTTTATGAGCAATCAGCAGCGGAGATAGCGGCTGTGACGTCACATCCTGTGCTCCGTGCACCTCGACCAATCGTAGGAAGTGCCCGGAGATATTGAGCATTTTATATCTGATATAAGCGAAGCCAGAATATTTTAGTCATATAGATAGTATGCTGTTTGTAGCCGTAAATATTTTTACTGTTCTGTTGCTGGTAAGATAATGTAGGTCGACGAGCAGAAAAATAGCAATCATATTAAAAAAAGAGTGGTCTCTCACTCAAACTTTTTTCAGGTTAACACGGGATTGAATTAAAAAAATGAGACCAACGCAAGTAACACCGTGGGATCCAGATAGTTTTATCATGTTTTGTACGTTTATAATTTAATACGCAGCAAGGCATGATAAGAAAATTAAAACAATTTTCACAAGAGTCCATATTGCGCCACGTCATCGCGTCATCGCGTCGTTGAACAATATTCAGGATTCTGGAGGTATTCATAAATTTTCGTACACAAATCTGGTGCTCGTTATCTTTGTCTCGGTGCGACGGGAGTGACGTTTAGTGACGTCATCATCTCACTGTCAAGCTCGATTGACATTGTTTTGTGTCTTTCCTGGGCTATAGTAACGCTACAGAGAATTGGTCGAAAATTTCCACTGTTCTAGCTTAGTGTTTTTTTTCGTCACTAAGGTGAAAATTGGTAAAGGTCGCTGGAATCCACTGGATGCGGGCGGCATATAACCGGTCGTCGTGGCGATCCTTGGGGGAGACCTATGTCCAGCAGTGGACGTCAAACGGTTGAAATGATGAAGGTGAAAATTAAGCTTATGAACCACTTGATAGTAAGTGCCAACCCTTATCAAAGGACGATAGCAAAACCAGAGATAGGTCTGCTGTCAAGTCTCATTTTCCTAGTAATTGTGTTACAGATACTAGATGGTTGATATACTACATATATACTTTTTTGTAAATACATACTTATTATACATAGATCATATCACACAAATATTTATCCCTACCGGGATTCGAACCTAGAACCCGTAGCACAGAAGGCAGCGTTAACTACCGCTGAGCTAATCGGTCGTCGTCGTAATATTTCAAAATGAAATAAGTCATTAAAAGAAAAAAAAACTGCTTTGCATAGCCACATTTGATTAACTTCACCTTCCGTGAAAAATATAAATAGGATCATACGCTTAGAGAAAGACATTTTTGTTAAACTTATTTATTACAACCCTTTATTTCCGTTGGGATTTAAAACAAAGTCCAAAATTAATCTAATAAGCCTGTACTAAAACATAAATCCTTACCTATCACTGGAAACCTCTCTGCTATTTGGTACGTAAACTATAGCAGAATCACAGGATAGAAGCGTCTATCCTTACTTACCGCGAGAATAGATGATATTTTATTTTCCATTTAACTCGGTTATGGCAAACTATTCCGATTTCGATAATTGTGTCAACTAAGTATTCTACTATACTTGCAACTATTTTAAATCATAAATATTATGAAAGTGTATGGGTATTTAGGTTTAAATAAAAATATGTCACACTACGCCATTACGGAACAACCGCACTACATCACCCCGTCTCGCAAGGTACAGACAGCGTAAACTGTGCAGTCATTTATCATGGTACACCGTGCACTGTACAACACGTAGACAATCACAATTTTACCATTACCTATGTGTGTATATTGGAAAATATTATAATAAGCACTAAGTTTTAGTTCTTTATAGGTATTCATACTTTTCTACCCGGGTCTCTTCAAGGTGTCCACGCCGATAGCAAAAAAAATGTTCTTCATACCTTTATAAAAGAACTCATACTTTACAAAAACGCTAATTTATTTATTGCTAGCATACGTGACTATAGTTTTCAAAAGTGTATTTACAATTCAATTTCTATATCCTAAAACTGCTATAATATTCGGATCAACTATTAAATAATGATGTTATTGGGACCCGGAGCAAAGTTACCTCCATGCTTTATAAGACTTATCAATAAATAGTATATCTTCAAGCTCTGCACTAAGCTATTACAGAACCTGTATCAAAGCACAGCCTGTAGCATGCCATTTATCATAAAGCCTCGTGCCTTAGGGCGGTCAGAAACACGACGAGCCTAGCCGTGCGGGGCAGTATATCTCACAGTCATATTTTTTTTTTTGTATTTACTATAAGTTCTATACAAAACCGCTATTAAATATTACTACATTTTTATCTAGCTTACATAACTCAGAAGACACAAACATTTGGATTGGAATCCCTGTCTGTATGTATCTTGTTTCTCATTTCGCATTGATACGGTCTTGGCAAAATATTATATTTAACTTTTCGTTTCATTTACTTTTATTACATAATATGTTAAAATGACGCAAAGCTTTGCATTTTTATGCATCAATATAGCATACCAGCATTTAACGTTAAAAAAAACTCTTAAATTAAAACGAATAAAATTCGTCTATCAAAAGTATCAAATAGAAGCCTTTGTGTTGGGTTCACTATTCTTGCTAACAAATGTACCTACCTACTAAAACTGCAGCGACATGGCTCAATTATTGTTATTATGTACTTATTAGACACATAATCAGAGATAACATATTCAGTTATTATCTCACACACATCGCTACGCGTATGAAGTTATTTTCAAATCCGGCCATTTTGGCTAATGTTTTTACGGCTGACATCACAACATGAAAACCACTACATGCTTATTATAATAAAGACATTGAAATAATTGTTTTAATGGGCCACTATTACATAAATTATTATGATATCTTCTTTTATTTAAAATAACATTATGCTGATACCGGCGTCTAGTTACTCGATTGTTATTCGAGATTTTTATCGCAAAACCACTGTATCATTGTGAGATAATAATGGCGGATGACAACGTATTATTCGCGGTTATTCATTCCCACGAAGGCCGGTTCGATTCAGGCAATCTCAGCGGGACTCCGAAATTTTCCCGAAAGGGATCCGACCACAATTGGATTTTTGGTTACGAAACCGGAATAATACAATCGGGTATCGTCCTGAAATCTCTGATTTGAATCGTTTCAACGAGGCTTTAGTGTGAATTAGGGCCGGGAAGGTGTTATTTTCTCAGTTTCGCTGCGTCACGGCAGCGGGCGCCGACGATCCAGGCGCGCGTAGGCGACCACGTTCTGAATAAGATGTCTGTACCAACATAATTTTGCTAATGTATGCTTCTCGCTCAATAAGACGTGCGGAGAAAGAGCTGGGTAGACACGCGACAGCAAATATTTGATAATGAATTTAAATATTCTTACCGAAAAAATAAATAGATACCTACTAAACTTTTTCTAAACCAATACGTCGATCGAGGGTTTATGTTATTTTTATAAAATTAACTTGTAATCAAATTTTGAAAAAATATTCTTCCACCTAACTAGAACATTGAACATTTACTTATATTCTAAACTACCATCAAAACCATTTTAAGATATCTACTGAAACATTATAATATTTTAGAGTTTTTCATGAAAATCTGTGGAACTGGTAAACGGGAACAATAACAAAAGTCTTCTATAATAGTATCTTTCTTTCCACGTTCGTACAACGCAATAGAATATATTCATAGATTACAATGTTAAGCGCATTGTGTATCGTACGTTTATCTGTTCTCACAAAGGCGGCGCTCAAGTAGGATAACTCGGCTTTGTGACGTTGTGTTGATTTCATACGCTGCTTTAACGTACGTGGATTACAATGGGGTATATGTGTGTACCTTTATATAATACTAGCTGTTACCCGCTATTTCATCTGCGTTGTATGTATCGACGATCATTCGTTTAGTAGGCTGAAGCGCAACTGACTGGTTTAGTTGCTATTTGAAGGTTAGACTTGTACCCCATTTATGGCAAGATTCTCACCCCCAGCAAATTATGACTCATCAGCACATGTTTGCTTAGCCCTTGAATAAGCAGACGTGAAGTTATATTATATAAAAAACCACAAAATAATACTGAACAAACTTCCGCAGCCAACATGGCAGACTTTTGCTTTATGCTAGGTGACTAACACAAGGCTTCCATGACACATAACTTTCTACAGTTTCAGTAATGCTTCGCGTGACGTCTCACTGAATAGAAACATCACACTTACGTAAGCATTCTTAGCAAAACATAATAAAGACATCTTCAAAACTATTTTAGAAAGTATTTCCCATGAAATGTGCGGTGAAACAGGCAGAAGGGCGTCGAATGAAATATTGCATAGAACCTCAATACCGTTAAAGGTATTCCATTATTCTCGTAAGCTAGTACGTTGAGTTTATAATGTTGTGCGGCGATGGTCAAAGTAAGGCGTGACCTCAGAGGCGTGAGAACGGCCCGGCACCGCCCGCGTAGAGATGCATCCTCCCCCCCCCCCCTGCCCCCTAGTCCTCCACGATACTACACAAACTAGACACAGAAGACCCGGTCCAGACATAAGCCTACGTTATAGAGCCAGACATGGTGAACAACAAAAGAAAGAGATAGGTAACGCGGTGACCTTTGACAATTCGTATTAAGTTATAATAGCTCTCCTGTAGGTACCTATATTAATATCTGCCGCTTATTATAATCAGATCTTTAATAGAATAAAAGAATAAATATTACTTAAAGTCTCTTGTACTCATGTGTATCTTAGTAGATCCCTACAAAAGTATTCAGAAGCCTTGATGTCAAGAACGAAGACGAAGACTGAAACGTTATAAAGGTGTTTCAACACCAGTCACCACTAACTTCCTATGCCAATCCTGTGGAAGACTGTGTCGCTCTCGCGTCGGTTTATTTACCCACCAAAACCGTTGTCACTCAGACAATACACTTTAAGTCATAGTTAAAAGGCACTTTTTAGAAGAAGTCGGTCTTCTGTCTTTCATCATGGTGTGGCTTTAAGTCTCGCGCCTCGTCTGACCTTAGCATCAGTACCCCCTCCCGCCTGACCACTCCACTAGTCACGAATACAGTCCGGAGGTGAGCTGGGAAATCTTTAGTGTTATTGCACAAACGCATGAAGCGTTGAAATTTCAAGGTGGTTGGGCAGATACAATCGCGCACAAATTGTTTTAGGTACCTTTATACTAATCTGGCGCAAATGCTTGTGGTAAGTTCATACAGTAACAAGTTGGCCTACAATTTCAAAAAAAGACTAGTGTTGTAGGTATAGTTTTAAAAGTGGAAACTGTGGCAAGTTTTTCTTTTCGAACTGTTCATTTGAATGTTTTTTTTACAGAAAAAACTTAACTTGCAGCATTATATTAGGTAATATTTTAAATAAAACGCTACTAAGTAATACATTTTACGGATTCTGTAGGGAGTCAAAATTTGTTTTATTACCTAAATGTCTAATGTCTGGCGTTCACTATGCCTACGTCCAGCAGTAGACGAGTATAGGCTGATGATGATGAAATGATGAATGTCTAATATTCATGTTAATAACTACATGATAGCCTCTTTCATTGAATATATATCTACGATAATTCATGAATAACCAGTATCTACAACAAGAAGTTGTCTACGTAATTATGTCTATTTATTAGTTTTACAACAAATAACATATCCAGAAAAAATGAATATATTTTGTATGTGACCCGTCTAATTCTACGCCTCACCACCATAACAGGAAATAGCGTCATCAGAAATAGCGAGCATCACCGCGGGGCACTAGTAACAAATGGTCGGATACTAACCCTTCCGCGATCAGCGTGCCAGCGTTTAATTCTATTAAACGTTGTCCGACCTCATTAGGCGCGGGTTAATACTCGGACGCGCGACGCGTATTGATGAGAGGCATACGTCATCGTATCACCCTTCACGACTGTTACTGGCCGCCGTGACAGGAGACTGAGGTGCGGACCTTTTTAGTTTTAGAAAAAGAACAACGTAGCGTCTGCGCAATTTAACCTAGGTTAAGATAGTAATAGTTTTTGTAACCAATTTGCTTTCATAAATTCTTCGATTAAGTGAAGAATTCATTTGATATTAATTTTCTAAATTGTAGGTACTGACTTCATTTGATGGATTTCCTAAATATTATATTAAGTACAAAATTAACTATATTGTTGCCATATACCTGCCACTGTACCTGAGTGTACTTATTCAATATGATTCACGTTGTTTAATATTAATGCAATTGCTACTTGTTTTATGGATGATTATATTTTTTAATAAAAAAAATATGTCGACTTGGGATATAACCGATTACCTCATTCAAGATCAAAAGCAGGTCAAAAGCATCGATGACAAATAAGTATTTATATCTATTTTAAATAAGTTACAAGTAGACATTATTTTTCTTTATTAATTTAAATTATTAATAAAAGTACCATGATTAGTGGACAAGATTATAAAATATACATATCTACCAATAAGCTTATATTCCTGAAGGAATCTAGACAGAGGAGTACTATCTAATTTATTCCCACATTACCCTGATACGTTTTAGGTCATATGTAAAAGCTTTGTTCAACCTGGAATCGAAACTAGGACTTCAAGCTCAGCTAATCATACATGCGACCACTAGATTAATGGAGCAGGCATTTTAAGACTCCAATAATTATTAACATTATGAAAAAAGCAAAAAGTCTAAAACAAAAAAGCATTTTAATTTCGCATCTTTCCATGGAGCTTATAGGGGAGTGTCTCATAATAAAATTACAAGATAATAAATGATGGCCGAAGTGCCCATGTCTATACCTGACCTAACTAATACAGTAATCTATTGCACCTTCAGATATAAATTTATCAAAAGGCAATTTTCTACACATTCACCTGGCAATTTTTTCATCCCATCCAACTATAACTGCTAACTAAACACACTTATTTTATGATCGCGATTAAGGAATCTATTTTTAGTATAATAATAAATTGGCAACTGTTTCTTGCGATTAATTGTAACAATAGGATGAAAATCTATAAGTCCCTATCCCTAAGTGCCCTACTAGGCACTTGTAGATTTTTTTAAATAAAATTTACCTACTGGTAAGTTATTTCATATGAAATAGAAACCCTGACTAGTGCTTCAAAAGTTAGAACTCAGATCGCATAATCAAAGCTTGCCAAATTTTAACCCAATCAAATTTTCAATCATGAAATGATGAGCCGACATTTCATAGTTCTGGATTGGAGACCGCAATTAGACTAACGTAGTGTAGGACGCTCTCCGGCTAGATGGACTGACGACCCATAAAAGGTAGCAAGGTTAGACTGGATGAGGAAGGCGGAGGACAGAGTGCTATGGCATAATTTGGAACAGACCTATGTCCAGCAGTGAACTAGGATAGCCTGACGATTGAACGTTGAAAATATGATCTTTTCGAAGGAATATCCTTCCCTTATACCTAAGAAGAAATCAAAGAGAACTGCCAATATAGACATACTACATACACCGCTTATTTTTTTCTAATCTGTCTAACCTGCCTAAAAGACACCCATAAAAATACTTTGGAGCTATCAAAAACCATACAAAAGTTAGAATAATTGCAGGTCCAAAGTATTAAAAATAAAATACCATTCAGTAATGCTGCATTCGTTCGATTTGTCATCATGATGTTTTATAATATTCACATTTTACGCGTTACGAAACAAATGGACGACAAGAAATCGTAACGAATTCATACACGCGTGACGATACATCCGCGTTGTCGAATAACATATTTTGAAACATTTGGTTCCGCACAAAACATGAAATAAATCGTTTACATATATTATTATGATGTCCTTTATTTTGTAAATATCATATATTGGTTTAAGTATTAGATATACCTACACGCATGCTTAAAAGAGTTGTGTGGGAATAATTCGTATTGGAATTTATATTTGATCGCCAGAACCCTAAACTTCTTCTAGTATAGCGTATTAATGGAATTAGTGCCGGTCTCTAGACAAATGCGTTGCTTGACAGTCCACCTTTTTGTTACAATATCATTTAATTCATGTTTTTATTACATACTCGTCCGCTCCGTGTCAATATTTTGTCACGAATCCCATTTGTGGTGACGTGTACTAATGACGTCATTAATATGTTTCTAACGAAATTAACAAACCGGCGCACGCTTTGATGTCCTTTATCTGTGCTCGGAGATTTAATTTTAATTTAATATTAACTGAGTAGTATGCGTAGGAGAACAAAACAATGATGTTAGATTTTTTTTTTATTAATTAATATAATATGTAGGTACATATATCCTAATTTTACTAGCGGCATTGCATGTAATCCCATCCATTTTTCCTTTTCAGTTAAAATTTCCAAGTAATCCTCTCTTAACTGATCTGTTCTGTCTTTAAATTATTTCCCTGTAAATTTCAGTTTCATATGTAGAGTTCAGTCGAAATCTTGGTATGGATATGTATGGGATAGATGGATATAAATGTAGGTATGGATAATATTCTCTTGTAGCTCATATTTTAAATCCAAAGGCGAAGCAGCAGGAATCTATTAAGGAACTCCAGGTCAACAGAGCAGATCCTAATCCAAAATATTGTTGATAGCTATAAAATTGTTCTGTAGTCGCACCGAAATAAAACGAACGGCCTCGAACTTACGTCGATTTAAAAAAGAAATTCCATGTTCAATATATTTAATAAGGCAAACGCAAGTTCTGATAATGAACAAAGGTTTTTGATCAAACTTTGGATAGGTCGGTTCTTTAGGTTGGAACGACCAAGCACCGAACAATGTTTTAATTGTAATCGCACGCCACGCCTCACTGTCACGCGAGATCGCGTTTGGCAGCACAACCCAAAATACATCCCTACCAACAAAAACCACTGTTCAGTTATCGTGATAAACTAGTTCCTACACGAAACTTCCTCCAACCGAGTAAGAATTACAATTCAACTCGCATAATCACATTGATTATCTCGTACATATCGATCTCTCACCCTATTGGACTCGCGTCGACCAATAGCAGCGATTGATACTCGATTCCAATCGATAACTCAAATAATTACTAGCATTCCACCTGCTATAAATTTTATTTCGTCTCAGACAAAAAATGTATAATTTCCTTGCGGCCAATAGGAAAAAGTTTATTAAGGCTGGTGTAAAAAAACACAAAAACTTGCCGCGGACGCATGCAGCCGCTTGGGGGCGGATCGAATGTTCACTGTGGTTCGGTTTCAACTACAACCTGTTTTTGTTTTAAATGTTAACACGCATAATAATATACATAAAATACACTTTTTTATGAAGTCCTTCCATCCTGTTTCATATGTATTCAATTGATAGCAACGCTTTATTTGACTTATCCGTCTTGCAATACTCATCTCGTCTCTGATTCTGATGAATGATGGTACGACAATATAGCTGGTTAGTTCTGTAATAAATGTATCATGAGGTTATGTACACATATTACGTACAAACATTATTGTAAGTTCCTAAAAACAAAATTCTACTTCAAATTATATTTTATTTTGATTGATATCCCACTAGCTTTTCCACCTTGACTCCTGAGGGGAACATAATTTACCAATTAGATCGATAACCGGACGCACCATTACACTAGGGCTGGCAGGAATCTAGCCCGCTTCGGGTAAAGACTGATGGTGGAAAATTATAGATAATTGACCGATTACTGAGCAGCCCTAAGGCGGCACGGTCGCTTCGGGACGCAATGTACTGATTATAAATGGGACCAGACATGTAATAGCATCGATTTCGATTCAGCGATGCTTATTATATTAAGTGGGGACCGAATACGAGTTTGGTGACGGGGTAATCGTCTGTAATCACAGTGCTGAACAACTGGTGGACGTTCGCAGGCCTCACCTATCGTTTTGTAAATGGTCCCGTCATTCGCTGTTATGTGGCACTCATCGGTAGACGCGTTTTAAATAAAAGCACATCGATCACGTGAATTATGTATCACAAGTAGATACGGGTTTATGAGGTCGTAATAAATGTGTGTAGGTATGTCGTAATATATTTTATGATCTTGAAGAATATGTCTGAGTCGGAATATATACCTAGGTACATACGTATGTGCTTTACATGTTTCTCAACATCTCTAATTTTTTTTTAGTCAATTGTTTTGTCTATGTAAATAGATATTTTTTATGTATACTAATGGGCGAAATTGATCGGAAAATGCCCAAAGGTAAAGGTTATCCTTGAAACTATATTAAAGAACACCTTGAAAAAAATCCCCAATAAAAAATAATACAGTCTCCGAAAAAACTGCCTTTTAAAAGGTCCTCTAATATAGTTGGGCAGATAACCTACGTCCCAGAAGGGTCATCCCTTTATTTCTGCAACAATCGCTGGGAAATTGATATTGATGTGGAAAGGGCAGGTTTTCCATAAAAATAGGGTTTATTTGAATAAAGGATGGCCGGTCGGTGCGGGCCTTGACGTGTGATGGTCGGGCTACTTTATAAGATTGTCTGGAGCCCTAGCGGGTTGATGCATGGCCCAGCTTGCTACAGATATCGACGATGACGGAACTATAACCTGTGTCTTCAATAATATCTGAAAATTGGATTGCCTAATACCCACTACGTGAAACAACGTGGTAATTTATTGAATATTTATTGTTATGTTTTGCTTTACAAAAAACGTATATGATAATGAACATTAGTTTAGTATAAATAGGTATTATAATACACTAACATAATATTAATGATACACTGTTCTATGAGTTTAGGTATAAATTGTATACTTCTTTGTTTTTTAATTAAACATCTCATAGAAATTAGTGATAAAGTCCCCTACATACAGCAAATAAGTAGGTAGGTACATACAAATGACAAATGAAGATGAAACCCAAATACACCGAGGGACATAATGAACTCCCAAATGGACAGAAATCCACGAAAATGAAAATATTGACGGGAACGGAAGATATATCGGCGAATAATAGGCGTGACATTACAGACGCACCGACTCCAACACCCCCGGGAATCGAACCCGCGACACATGGCGAGTTGGCACTGACCGGGCACAAATTAGTTTTACCCCATTTCACGGAAGTTTTGTTATACTTTACTATGTGTTGCCACTATTTTAACGAATTCATTTGATTTGTTCCCTGAGCGTTATTTCGTCCAAAGATAATTAAATTTTGTAGACAAAAAATCTATATTATATGAATAAATTCAAGGTTTACTGTATCTAATCGACTCACATTCGTTACAGAGCAATCAAGAGCTAAATTAATAAAAACTATCAAAAGGAATTTGTAGATTAAAACATTTTCATGTTAATATGGTTATGGTTATGAATAGGTTAGATTAGACCCAATAACTCGAACCTTATCTAGAAATTGCGTCCATAACAAGATTAAGTACCTACCATTGCATGAAATATGTATGTCAAGATTTGTGTTTGTTAACGCACAAAAAAGAACATTAAACTATGTTACAGACATAGTTAAATGTTTGTTTTACTTAAGTCTAGTCTCTTGATTCTACTTAAGTCTAAGGGCTTCTGCAGACTAGAGATTTCGGTTCACGGGCATCCACGAAATCAGTTGTATGAATTCATATAAAGTATAATAAACAAACGTGTCCATGCGTGAATATGTAAGTTTTTTGCAGACATAAGTCTCTCGTCTGTGTTAAGCCTAATTTGTTGTAGGAATCTGAAGAATTACATTGCGCCGGCCTACTTCGCCATTAAAGCTATTTTAAGTTTTGAATGCTTTTAAAATTCTTCGCACAATAACATTATTCATTATAGACCGTTTACACAATATCTTTAGTGAATAGTCTAAAGTTTAAGCGACCCATTTTGGAAGGTCTTTGTATGAAGCAACGGCGGTGGCTATGAAAAGGATGTGCGTGTCAGCAGACATGTTTGTCAACGCGAACACTGTAGGCTTATAGAACAGTAGGACCACTTTATTGTATGAATAATTTTTAAAATGCGATAAACGTGGCGAACAAATGTCTGGCCCGTTTGAGTGTAGACGACTATCATCTCGTTTCATCCGAGTTTCAAGTTTTCTGGGTGTGATACCATTTAGTTAAGACCCAATTACCCTATAAAATCACTGACTGCCACTAAGCAACGTGACAGAATAGTATCAAGTACCAATAACTGCTAGTTTTTCGATGCTGAATATAACAAACTATGCTATAAAAAAGTCAAGTCTAGTTTCAAAAACTGCAAGTAATCAGCTTTGTTTAACAAATCAGTTGCACAAATCGTAATCTATTTAAGAAGCACTTTCTACGTTAATTAGTATTATTATTAGTAGATAGTATTATTATTTAAGTAAGCTTTATACCATCAGAATTATATCAGTTTATACAATGCAAAAGGCATTGCAAAGGGCATTGTATAAACTGATATAATTCTAGGGTCAAAGGACCCTTGCTATCTGATTGTGGTATGAAGTTGTCATACTGCTGTTACCATTGCCGTGGTACAGGGAACAAAACGCGTGTTTACAGGCGGTCCGCTATTGACGCACCCTGATCGCTTAATTCACTGTCTAAATACGATTAAAATGTTAACTTTTTATATACCATATACCTACCATATTTACAGCTTATTAAAACAATATAATT
Source organism: Craniophora ligustri (assembly GCA_905163465.1). NCBI lineage: Eukaryota > Metazoa > Arthropoda > Insecta > Lepidoptera > Noctuidae > Craniophora > Craniophora ligustri. Next base: position 5,091,879 of record LR990965.1, on the reverse strand, counting down.
AGATATTCTTTATTTATCAGTAACCACAAAACATAGACATATCGTAATCGATAAAGAAAAAATATAAGAGACAGAATTTAAATAAATGCGATTCCAAACTTAAGAATAAAATACTTTTTTCTATATTACTCATCCTTGAATTTACTCATTATGTTTCGCGTGTGTTTAAATTAAATTTTTTCACATTTAATCACGAAATCCGCACTAAGTTAGCAAGTTAGACTACAACCTAATCAGAGATAAAGAGTGCCCACAATCGAACCTGGAACACCGTGAGTTCCATTGAAGATAGTTTGCTCAGTCAACGACGACGCCAAGCATTCGTAGCATCAAATTATCATTATTATAATTATGACGTAACATTTCGAAGAACTTACCCGTCTCGTCTATTTTTCTTTCTATTGTATTAAAAGTCTTCATAACTAACATGAAATTATAGGTATTCTTATTTGAGTTGTATAATACAAACACAAGGAATGATTTGATCATAAAACTTTGAGTGGACCGAAAATAAGTTATTATGTGACATTTCTAGCACATTACTTGTTTGCTTTTACTTAGATTGTCAGACGTTATAATTTTATTGAATTATTTTTTCCGTGACGTCAATGTCTCAATTTGTTTTCGGTTTCTTCAAATATGTTAAAGGACTATTCCACCACCGCCTGACAAATTTCATTTATCTATAAAATAAATTCATACAAATTATATTTTGTAAGGTCATATCTAGTCCCAAAATACCCATCTTCATTTTTCAGAAAGGCACCGTAGCAGTGTTTTTTCAACGACAATATTTCAGGGAGCTTAAAGGAATTGGACACTTATGCAAAATGCTACAAAGTATGCCCCTCATATCATTAACATGGTGCTAACTTCATAATGAAGTGGTCAAACTAAAATGAACTCTGTTACTTGAAATTAAGGTTATAATTAGATGTTTAGTGTATCAGAACAAGAGCAAAGAATTGACATGTACACCGCAGTTCAATTAGGCTAATGGGGTAGGGCTCGAAGGGATTAAATTAATTAGTAAGAAAGTTTCGCTCCATTTCGTGACGCCGCCTTTGTTTGCTGCCGTGTCTTGGATTTTTGTTTTCAGAACTAAGCAAATTAGATACATTTCGAAGGACAATTTTCTTTTAGGATGTTCATGGACATTAATAAAATCATGAACTGCCAAATCGTAGATGTCAAGTTCAAATGAACTTCAGGTGAAGAAAAACATCGTGAGGTACCTAACGTGTCTCAAAGATCTTCTTAATGGCATAAGAATTCAGCAAACTACCTCTGGGCCACCATGCTAGGTATAATCTTATCACTCGTAACCAAAAAGAACATACATGCCTAGCAATAGGTAAATAAATGACGAAACGATAATAATTCTACTAATACTTTTACAAGATATAGTTTTTTAAAGTAGAGTATGTAAAGTAGATAGAATTAGAAAAATAGTAGCATAAACATAAAAGTTAAATAATTTACCGTCAGTAAATTCTGAACAGATTTACTCCTAATAGGTTTTTTTAACGGCAAAATTTATGTAAACATTATCCAAAATACAAAACGTTTTAAACGAGCACTCGGCACCGGGTAAAGCTCGTAACACCTAATTAACGATATTAAAATACGTCGGAGACCGCAAAAGAGCGTCACAAACATTGCATTCGCACACTGTAGGCTATAAAACGCAAACGTTACCCTCCTTATTTATACGAGTGAGAATTTTAAATTAACTGTGTAAAGCAACCCTGGGTAGACGCGGCCGCTACCCCGAGAGCGGCGCCGCCGCCGGTGACCCTAAGTGCGTGTAGTGTTCTACTTATTACCCTTAATAGAATGGACTTAAAGATGAATTTAAAAGGGATAAGCAATTTAGTAATTTATATAATGGTCATCTTGATGTCTTCGAATTCCAGCCTGAGCAAAATTTTAATGGGTTCTTCTAGGAAACTCTTATAAACAGCTCAAAAGCTGGGGTTGTGCCTACTCAAAGGTCAGACTCATTGCCTATAACATGGGATCTGAAACATCTATCAAATCAGCACAACTCTACCTAACCCTTTGAAGATATACACATATCATACACATATATCTATTTAGAAAAGTCGTAATACAAAAGGTAATGTTTATTATGTACAGTAACTCTTAAAAGATGTTTAGCATTTTACCATAATAATCTGTAAATATCATATTGATATGGAGTGACACGAAGATCCCATAGTCCCAACCATATACCCAATAGTCCCAACTAGACCTTTCCAATATTTTACATTTTAACTATTATGTCGTGTCTACTTGTAGTACCTTTTAAACGCTCACTTCCACTTATCGCTCATATAATATCTCCGCACAGTAAAATAACGCTTGGTCGCAAATTAATAAGTGCCCTTATTGTGAATACTATTTTTCTTCTTATTCGAGAGAGATTAAGCTATAATCCGCTACCCTACTCTATTGGCAAACTTTACACGCCATCGAAAGAAAATAATTTAGGCATGCAGGTTTCCGCGTGATGTTTTCCTTCACCGTTTGAGCATGTGATAAACACGCACAACAACTTTGAAAAGTCAATAGTTTGGAGCAGTTTCAAGCCAAGGGTTTGAACTCGCCGACCTATGATATCTCAGTCCACTGGTCACACCACTAGACCACCACAAGTCAGAAACATTTGTGAACTCGTACACACACCAATACATATGAACTATACGTGTGGACATATGCTTCTATAAAGTTGGATCCCCATAGCGCAACAGGGACAACATGAGAATCCCCCATAGAACACTTCGATATTTTACATCGAGGTCATTATGCCCTGCTCTTGTAAACAGCCCGCGACCACTTGTCGCTGATAAATCTCCGCTCGCCGTATTCAAGTTTTGTGGTCGCAAGTGCGCAACTGCCCTTAGTACGAATACCGGTTACCAAGATATTTATGCTCGTATCGTAAATTAGTGGATACGCAAATCGGTAAATAAGTAAATAATTACTGGAGTTTCACCGTATGAATAAGATAGCTATGTTCTTTTGAATACGTTTACCATTAATCATACATAAAGTATCATACACTTAATATTTGCAAAAAAAAATATTTGCAATTATTACTATACAATCATATCATAATATATTTCGGATATTGACGAAGGATGCGAACTAGGAAATAGGACCTAGAACAGGCCTGCCAATCCAAAGCCCAAACTTCACGCCCAAATGGTTCACAATACTGTAATAGATCTAAATTTGAGGGATATCTGATGCCCAATCTTGAGAGAAATTCGCCTTTTCCATATTTCATGACGTTTATTTGTCTACATTTACAATTATTTAGTACGTGGCTGAAATAGGCTAGAGCTATGAAACCTAAAATAAATGCAACCTGAAAACACATGAAACTATCAGAAAACTTAAACAAACAGATCACAACCCTTTCTAAGTTCCACTACGTTCCGCAGTACGGAACTGCGACAGATCTCGGTACACCCGTCAAAGACGTGAGTATTCCACAGAAATCAATGATCCATTTTATTGAGTAGCAAGAGTTATGCAGCGCTGCGAGAGGGCGCGCTCCTATCAATCATTGGAGGCTTTTTTTGAATTTAATAAAATAAAATTTGTATTTTGTCATCGACGCTCCCTCGCATTTTGTTGCAGGTACGGATTTAGGGCAACTCTTTAGCTGCTGTTCGCAACTTCGTCTGTGTCGTAGTTTAGAATGAATGTTCGCGAAATTCGCGATTGACGAATTCGCGTTTAAAATCGTGACTTTTAAATATAACATTATTAATTCGTTAGTTTTATGTGCAGATAAAAAGTGTGTTATCACTATCAAAAGCCACGCTTTTAAACGCGGTGAGATAACTAACAATCAAATTAAGATAACGGCTTTTATGATTTTTTTATTATTAAATCTGAATTAAAATAAACATCATATAAAAATTAAAATGTTTTTTTTTTCATGTTGATAGGAAGCAGGTAAGCATGATACTGACGATTACATTATAATAATTTATTCTTGAAGACTTTAAATTAATATATCTTTTAATAAAGGTAGGTACCGAATAAAATGAAATAAAAATATGTTAACTAAACTTCATAAAATTTTACTTTAAGATATGCTCCCAATTTCTGAAAAATATGTTATACTTGCTTACTTTTTAAGCAATAAGGACTATACTAACCGATAACATAAAAGATTACCAAACATTAATCTATCGCTATTGCTAACCCATACCAAGATAACGTAAAAATAAAAACAGTTTATTATTTATTATTTAATAAGTTTTGAAAGTTACCTACATGGCATTCTTATAAAGTAACATAATGTTCCACAAAACTGTACAAACAATTTGACAACACAACAAACTTAGCACCCTGCCCAAAATTCTTCTCCGAAAATCCTATGACTGACTAAATGTTGTGTCGTGTGTTTGAAACATTCATATTATAGAATTCTCCTGTGCCTAGTTCGGCCCTGTCTCTCCGTCAGGAGTTCGCGCGGCGGCAATGCAGCGCATCTGTTACCGCGCGCCCCCCGCCCCGGGCCGCATCCGCGACAGGCTTGCAATACCCAGCAACTATAATGTATTCTACACACCTTGAAGCGAGATTTGTTCAACAAAGGTACACGTAAGAATTATCTTCGACTGTTCGCGTTTAAATGATAATTATTTTATTGATTTATTCCACAAAAGTATCTTAATACTAGTACTCAATATTAAGTAAAAGGAACCTTTCTTTCTTCTTTTCTTTCTGTCTTTGTTATTGATTAAACAGCTTATTGTACCTATAGTTTTTTTTTATATCCGACCGGAGATCAGTACAATTTATTAACCACAACTATGAAATGCAATAATGTACCAATTTAAATTAGCAAAAGTAAAATTCTATAGGTAAAAATCTAAGGGTATTTTTTATTGATATTCAGATTTCATTCGCCGAGCACACTTCATCTTGGAGTACATACAATCCCCTGCGAGTTTATTGCTGCAGTCGAAGAGATACCCGTCCAAATGTACGGGTAGTAAAGATGCTATTTGTTCCCATACACAGCGCACCTGCGCGCTATCTACAGTTTTATGAAAATTCTATGGCTTCGTGCTAGCACCTATGCATTTTTCTAGCATAGATACTCGTAAAACCTACAACAATAAATGGCTCGCAGTACTTTGTGGAAAAACCTAAAACCATATACTTGTCATTGAACATATTCTTGTCTTTATTTTTATACGTACAAAGGAATAGGTAAAGGGTTAGCTTCTACTCTATGGGTCGCTGGTTCGATACCGGCACCGTATAGTACTTACATGTAAAGCTTACAGGTAGTTGTTCCGAATATGCAGTATGTCCGACTTGGGGAAACTGCATATTCTATTCGGAACTCACCGAAAACGCGTTTCTGTTTGTTTATACCCTAAACAAACAGAAACGCGTTTTCGGTGAGTTTATGGAACTTCTTCTACCAGCAAAAACACCAGGCAGAGGTGAAAAAAGACGTTTTTCAGGAGGTGTCTTGTCTACGTTATAGAGCACTAATGAAAATTGGTTTACTTTGAACAAATTATATTTTATGTTTGAGTATTGTTAAAACTCAAAATTTAAAGAAAAACGGATCATATCCATGAAAGTAAAGCAGTTTCCAAACGTATGACTCATAAAAATTACAGTCAATTTGCATTGTTATTATTTATTTATACAATGGCATAAATTACATCAGATACTGAAAGCAATATGGTTTGTATCGTGTGATTGCCTTTACGATTCAAGGAAACAGTAATGTTTGCAGGAATACCTACTAGCATTCTATTTTCCAGTGATAGACTGTTTTGTCATAATTTGTTGTAATTTAGATTTTAAATTAATATTACTAAGTATTATTTTACGTTACATTTATATACAATTGTTACTAGATAAGAATGCAATACCTTAGATTTACTATAATTACTCTGGATTTATTACTTAATGGAGGAATATTATTAACTTAAGCTCAACAATTAAATTACTATCTACAAAAAGAAATATCAGTTTCTTCATAATAATATTTATACGAAATATACTTTATTTTAGATGAGTTACCTACTCTAGTTTGTACGTAATCTATGTATTTCCTGGGTCAATTAAAAACTTACATGAGCCCGTTAATCGCTCAAACCTAAACCAAGCCACGTACTGTATAGTATATCAATACCCTACAACTACAGAAGCTATTTTTTATGGCGTGTGAAGTCTGCGAACCCGTACTCGGGTAGAGTGGTGAACTAGAGCGTTCTCAAATGAGAGAAGACCCGTGCCTAGAAATGGGAAAGTAAATGGGTTGATGGTGATATGTGATCTTAAAACTTTAAATATCAAAGGCAAGTATTATAAATGCCTGATGAAACATCCTCACATTTTCTTTCCTAATCTACATATCTCCATATACCTACGTTGGAAACTTATCCCCTAACCATCGCAGCAAAACAAAGTGAAACGTAAGAGGTTGCGGTAAATTATAATAATTATTCATAGGTACACAACAATTTGCGTATCTAAATACAATCAGCGCGAGAAAATATTAAACAACTGTCTTGATACCATCTTACACCATAACTTATTATGAACCTATGTACCTACATATGTTTGTGCTTGTGCATCGTAGTTGCGTTTAGTTGCAGTGAAACGGTTCCATCAATACATGTGTATTATAGTACAGTGTGAATGTGTGTATCGTGCGTCTTGTTCTATTATGAATCTGTGAAAAAAAACAGTCAGTCAGCGGGTTGAGCACGTCTGTCTGCCCAGTAAGTAGATATAAAATAATGTCCCAATACACAAAAAGTTATGCTGTTTCTTTACATCTCTCTCTTTCTCTCTCAGTCGACATAAGCATCTTCATCAACAGTTTTCGACAACTTTGACACGTGCTTTTCTACACGAGAACTTAAATAGGCTATGTTAATTTCAAACATGAAGTCTCCTTTTTTTCACTCGAAACACTACTAGGTCTATGAAACTGTAATCATAATAAATCATTGTAAACACAATCATTTTGTAATTTTATTTTTATTAAAAGAGTATCTATGGAGATTCTTATCGGTTCTTCTCCATAAGACCTACTTCTTGGAACCGTGCAACTAGTTTGACAATTCAAAGGTATATATTCGGTTTGTCAATTTTTTATAAAAAAAATATGTTTGGTTTAATATTTATTTAGGAAAGCATACCTAACTCCGTCTACGGGGCAATAAAGTACTCATGTACCTACTTAGCATCCCTTGAATTAATTTAAATTCGATCGCAGAATTTTATTCAGTGACAATACAGCTACTCTCTACGTCATCCTAAGCAAGAACAGGCTTGCTATTGTTCACGCACACATTTATAATTGCCCATGTATGAACGTCCTGCTCAAGTAGTTTCTATCTATGGAGTGGCCGGTGTGTGGTAAAGGTACACTTGAAATAGTCTTGTGTTGTGCGTGACAGGTTCGATCCCCGCACGGATCAAATATATATACGATTGATGTATGTAAATAATGTATTTGTAAACGCACCCACGACACAGGAGATAATACTAGCGTGGGTCAACGTTTTTTAAAATAAAGAAAGAATGTATTAAGAATCCCAAAAGCGTTTAAATATCTTTTCAATTCTGGTCACCCTTATAAAGTCATAATTGGCATCAATAAGCAACGACATCCTCAAAAAAGAAGCATCAACTTATATCAAATTTACCTGCTTCTCACAAAAACCAGCGGACGAGAGTTTCACTAATATCATCCTTGAACGAATGCAGCGGATGCATGTCATTAGCTGTCCGAGTCGACGCAACGTAATTCTATTACCACATCGGAAGTAGTAGCACCTGATAAATGAACGAAAATAGCAAAATGTCCAACACAAAAAAATACACTGTTTTCATAATTTTCGAACATTAAATATACGTGGAACAACACAGCACATGATACAATCATATAGTAAACCTTCTACATGCTGGTACGTAATTTAAATAATGTGCACGGCATGCGATCGCCACGCTCTGAGGACCCAGTGTTATTGCAAACCAACTAACTTAAAACACAAAAAAGGGTTATTTTCTCAAATTGTGAGGCATACGGCGGTCCATCGCTGGGCCGAAATAATGATTAATGATGGCAAATAAGCGGGTGAGCGCTCGACGCCACAAAAAGCGGTGGCCGAGGTGCACTGAACTGCCCCGGGAGACGGTTGATACATCGTAACCATTTAAAATCTGACAATAACGAAGAAATATGTTGGAAAGGACGTGTGTGGACTCGTGAGTACTCATGTAATAAAATAAAGAGCATGCTCGGGAGCAACGTATTTATATATTAAGGACAAGGATTTGAATCTTGAAGAAACTCTATAACGTTATAATAAAAAAAGTAATAACCACCCGATAAAGGCTGAAAGAAATGCTATTTCGCGCGACTCTATTTTGTCATCACATTCTCTCGTATAGCCATTGTGTCAGTGCTGAAAATGCAACGTCAAATTTTTTTTCATGGAGTTCTAGTATCAAGGCTAGCACTACTACTAATATACAGAACATGTCTCAATAAATAAAAATACGAATCCTAAAATTATAATATTTTAACAATTGTTCTCCAATAGCCCATAATAGCTACCGCTTACGCACCACAAAAACTCGCGAAATAATTTCTCCCCATAATTAAGTTTTAGCTTGGCGGGTATTAATCGATCTCAGTAATTAATTCAAGTGGTAGGCAATAGGTACGTCAGCCGCAGAGGCACGACAGGTGGGCGCAAATCTACAGGAAACCCGGCCTAATTAGACGGAGAAACAACGGATTTGTAAAATTAATAAATGTACCGTTAGTTTTATGCTCGAGATGTTTTTGGATAAGTATATTGTACTAGGTACTATCTAGGATAATATTTTTGGTTAATTTGTCTAATTAAGTTTCACAAAAGTAATTTTATTCATCCTTCACCAATTTCAAAGCTTAGTCCAGTTGTATCTCCCCCGGCTACTGACCGAGAAGTCTGCGGTTCGAATCAGAGGCAGGATAAAGATTATTATTTTGGTCTTAAATTCTCCATCGCCTCATAAATAGCAAATTCATTGATAATATTAAACTTATCTGCTTGATTATAATACAGTTGGAAAAGGTTATATTTATATCGTATATTTAACCTATAGAAATGTGATACTTGGAAAAATATACTGATCGAAAATAAAAATAAAATTTATACGGCCTCAACAATTCATAGAATTTGTAAAAGATACAAAACGTCATGCTTCAAATGATATCGAAATACCGCGATAAAATCTGTATAAAGTCAATATTATCTATAATTGATTTAACTACTATTTTGTTTTCCGATTCAATCGTTCAAGTAGGTCAAAAAAACCTAAGAGATCATGTGAAGGAAATCGTTCACCTTGACTCGGAATAAGCAAGACGTAACCCGTTGACTGCATCCTCGTCAACAGTTGACAGACGGTCGCCTCGACCGAGAGCATCTGACACTAATGACAGTCAACCCCCCTGTGCACATGTCACGTAATATGAGGCTAAATTATACCTTATCACTTGACGCGACCGAATACTTCTATTTTTGTTTTTGCATCGGCGGGTGTGAAAAACCGTTGTCTATGTTCTCGAAATTGGTTATCATATATTTGGATGGATGGCAAAATCGGTATTGCCCAAAATCTTGTCTGATGATGTCTCACAGCTATCGTTCACTATACAATATTGATATTTGATCGTATCTGGACACTAAAAATCGAAATCGTATAAAACTAACTAGTTAAAACGGTTATCAATGAACAAATAACTCAAAATATTATTAAGATAGAAACATCATTAAAAAAATCAGCTTGTTTAGCGTTTTGTGGCCAAAATCCATGACACATACTATTTATTCTAAAGTTTTTATGGAACTACTAGTCGGGCAAAATAAATCTTCTGGTCTAAATAACATTGCCAACGTTGCTCAGCAAAATGTATGTTGGCTTTAACTTTTTTGACGCCTTCAGTGTTAATTCCATAGTAAACATCTTTCAGAATGAGTAGTTTATAGTTCTTTATTACAGAAAAAAGATGGGCATGTGTTGAGAACCACGTCCATTGGTTCAACGTAAAACGTCTAAGTCAGCGAATTGCTTCGAGAAGCGGCAGCTTTAAGGTGGTTTCGAAACCACTTCACTCGCTTACATTATCATTTGGGAATTGGCTCTAGCGCAGGATGAGGCCATCAAATTGATTTTTATATTTTTTTATACCATTGTTGGTTATTTAATTAGGTATATATTAATTGATCAGTCTAAACAGTCTCTATAAACATACAATTAAGATCTAAAATGGTACCGATGTTATTTTGAGTTACAAAATCAAACAAATCACAACATTATTACTTACATTTCTTTTAACAGTCTCACGTAAAGTTTATAATTACAGCGTAATAGTCTTTGATACACTTTAATTAGCCGTGTATTGCGATACTAACATTAATCATTGACACTCACCGATCACGATCTAACACTAACTTACAATTACTATAAACGCTGAACGTAATTAATGTGTTTTTTCACTTACTTGTGCGTTAGTATAGAACTCTATACTCTTTGTTAGGAATGTACGTCTGAAATGTTTTTGCATTGATTTTATTTGATATAAGAGGCAGAATGTAACGTGAAAAGACTAATTAAATTTGGTAAGTACTAGGCAACTTATTTTTAACGAATTACAGGATTAGTTATTTCTTTTCGTTAACAAAGATACTATTACTATTTTGTCAGTTATTATACCTACACATAACATAAAAAAACAGGGCTATCTCATTTTTTTTTCAACTTCTATTACGTCTCAAAAACTGCTAGAAGGGCTTTACATACATAAATTGCACTGTAAAACCAGTAATTTGAAGATAGAGCAAATATTTGTCACCATATTTTTGCAACGCCTTCTTCGTACAAGTAGTTAGTTACCTATACCTACATAGTTACCAAGAAAAATAACCCTATTTAATATTGAAAAAAAGAGGTATAATAATAGCGAATACGTACGCAACTAATGAGTAAAACAGGTTCAGAATAGCTGATGACCGCACATCGTAGCTCCGTGGAATATTTAAATAAGTTTTTAACGTCATTTAATTATTCCTTTTAAGTCTGCTTTTGAATATTCAACGATACACAAAGCCACTGCCTGAAGGATATAACTGAGTAAACATTAATTTTATATGGCAAGAGACATTTTTAAGCTCACTGTGAGGGTTAATTTAGTAAATTATATACTAACCTAAACTTATCCCTTCAGTCTAGAACTTCTTTCTACAGCCTTAAAAGTAAAAAGGTGGATTCAAACAAATTTTACAGATTAGTATGATATAAACATGACTTAAATTCATCCTCAACCCATTAACCACCATCCCACTGCTGAACACGAGTCTCCTCATAAGGCTATAAGGTTCAACACGCTAGCCTAGTACGGGTTAGTAGACTTCACCATTGAGAAAATCTCTCAGGCATGCAGGTTTCCTTACGATGTGATTTTTCTTCACCGTTTGAGGATGTGTGATAAATAAGCACGTAACTTTCGAAAAGTCACAACTTGGGTTTGAACTCGAGACCTTTGATTTCATAGGCCACTGGTCACACCAATAGGCTATAGCTTTATTGTGAGTTTACTTTGACTGAAATTATGATAGACTAAGTGCCTCTTTTACAACCTCCAGATAACTTATCTGACACATGTCATTAAAATTTATGTTCAAGTTACGTTCCGATTTGGAAATTATCTGTATTTGTGTATATATTGACATTGTTAAACGGTCATTAAAATTATTAGGTTATAAATGTCATACAATGTTTAAATGTAGAACCTATCTATTAATACTAAATATCTAAGTACAATCTGAAATTTGTAAGGATTTTACTGCATTAGAATGACAAAAAATATCAATAAATTTGTAACAATTAAGAGATAAAATAGAGACTTATTATCGAGTAGAAAGTAAGTAAGTACCTTACTATATTTTCCTTTTGTATGAGCACAGAGGGGATTAACAATAGGTATAATTTATTAATACATTAATACTACTATTAATTTTTTGGACAAAAACAAATAGAATTGCGAACCTCCTTCTTCTTGAAGTTGGTTTAAAATGACGGTTAAGTCTCGAAAATCACTTGAGTTTGCCAGTTATTTTAGCCATATGCCAGAACACATTACCACCGCAAGGCGGTGTTCCATGTCATGGGTAGTGGGATGAACTGGACATGTTCCAACCAGTCTGGTCTACGGTCGCGTGCAACCGACAGAAACCGTAAAGAGGGGTCCTAGCTTACCGCTGAGACAATTCCGACTGGTACTTGGACTGGTAGAGAGTAGAGTTAATACTCAAAATTTTCTCTAAATACTCTACTTTTTCCTTTAAGGCACTGAAAGTTAGATTTTTGCTACGAATTAAATTCAGGGAATAATTTATGTAAGGAAAAAAAATGGAGTTTATGTTTAAAATAATTAAATAGATAAATATTGTTTGTAGTCTCTAGCCTAGTCCGAGCGTGAGGTCTTGAACTTAATTCAAAGGTCAAGTACCTAGTGGTATTAGGTTACTGAAAAATTAGCGCCGAGTTTGAAATTTTGGACTGACTGTTAATAGCAATAGACCTCTCCCCTATAATACGGGCCCTAAAAAGGTACTAAGTGTACGTATACCCACATTATTAATGATATTTTAGTTTAAAGAAATATTTCCCCACCCAGCGCCGTGCTCACATCGAAATTATATAAGTTTAAAAAACAAAAACCATCTTGATAGTCACACGTCCGTGGTCACAAGAATGTCCGAGTGGCCACGAGCAACAATGCACGAGAAAGAACTCCTAAATCGTAGGGTGTAATTAAGGCGGCCACCCACCGCAGCGACCTCGAGGCCTTGACCGACAACCGTAATGAGTTCACCCGCCGAACAGACGCCAGACGAACCTCCTGAACTTACACTAGCCTCTCAGAACAAAGATAAGAAAAATGTACAGCCGATAGTACCTACGTATGCGGAGAATCAATATTCATATAAACTGCATCGGAATACAGAATACGTCATACAAATCTAGAACGTTATCTGTTTTCATCTTTGAAAGCTCAATAATCCATAAAAATTGCATACGTAGAATAAAGATGAATACGACGCCATATTGTTGCATTGCATTTCTCATGCAATGTCCCGTTCACTAAACAAAAATCAAACAAAAGGAAAATACCGACAAGCCGGTTACTAAAGTTTTTTACTTTATTTCAGCGCGACTAGCTGGACGCACCCCGGGCCAAAAGGTTCTATCTCTCTTCCAACGCTAAACTTAAAACTTCCGTACATAAAAGGCTTAAGTTTCTCCAAACAGGTTTTCGTTAAAGACATTTTGTTTTTCAATATAAAAGCTCCAACATCAGAGCTCCGCCTACACTTGATTTAAAATTAGAACTCTTGCGTGACAAACGCCGGTAACTCGGAATTAAATGGTAAAAAGTTAAACTTTATTCACAAGCGATAGAGTACAATATTCCGCGCTAGTTTATATGGCGTAAGGTGGGTTGCTCCGTAAATGCTATTGGCCCAATCGTGGGACGTGAAACAAACAAGAAATATGGGAGTAAATGAGATGGCGCTACTCAACCGGTAGGTGATACGCTCCTACAACAACTTTTATTCCTTCGAAATATTGTATTTCTACTTTAGTTACCAAAAATTGAACTATCAGCCAAGCTACAGCCAAAATCTTTTTTTCTGAATTGTTGGAAAAAAATACTCTTGAAATTAAAAACAATTCCCTATTTTAAAACTAATATTCCAAACATTGTATGAAAGAGACACAATATCTCTTTGTGCATTAGTGAGAGCGGTACGGAAAATATATTTTATAGAATCGCTACTAATTCAGAATAACGTAAGCGACATACAAGCGGAGATAAATTTAGAACTCTACGCTTCTGCAATAAGTAGAAATTTCGTTTGGAGAGTTGCGTGTGATGTGTTGTATGGAAATCATATGTTGTATGGAAGTGGGCATGGCGGCAAGCAAGCAGTGACGATTCGTTTAGTAGACAGTTGACAGTCGCCACGCCACACTGACATTCCGATAGTAACGCTGATAACAATTTTCTACTGAATCACTTTTTTTGCTGACTGTTCGTGCCTAGTGTTTTATGGGCGAAGGGAACTGTGTACTGTGAATATACTCAGGTTAAAGTGTAGTGTTGTGTTTTGTGATCTTTGGATAATGACTAAGATTTTTGTGTCGACTGTACCTAGTAATCTTACGTCGTGTTGAGTGTAAGTGAGCTTCTCAATAATAAATTAATATTTACGAATGAAACTCATTCAAATTGAAAGAAAGAAAGAAAGAAAAATCGTTTATTGGTAGTAATAGTACGTAGATATAGTAATAATTAGATACCTAACGGTTCCAAGCTATATTTACTATCTACCTATTGTTATACATACCTGTAGGTACAGGTGTACCTACTTATTTTTTTATTTATAATGTACAGATGTATGAGCACGTCAATGGTTCGTAATTCGTACATACATACAATTGTATGTCTCGCCATACTTTTCTCTGCAGGTACATATACATATATACATATATTATATAATTATTGTACTATATACATAGATGCAATTGTTATAATTAACTGGTAAAACCTGAGATAATTTATACAATTAATCATTAAAATATATTCCCAGTTATTTTAAAAAAATATCAATTACTGTTTTGGAGAAAATTGTACTTTATAATAATGTATATGATTGTTTGGTTCCGTTTACATAACCTTTAATATCAACCTGTTTACAATAAATAAAGTAAAAAATTAGTTACTACAAAACTATTTAAAAAATATTATGATAAAATACCTACGTAACAATTTAATCGGTGGCGGTAAAAAAATAGTAAAGTATGTATAATATATGTGTCAATCATTATATTTATTTGTTGGTAAATTTACTAAAATGATAACTTACAGTCCTTATAAAAAATTACCCTTACAGTCCTTATAAATAAATTTAAACATAAACATTCCGTAACAGAAAATAATAATTAAGCAAAAAATATTGTGTAGCAAAAGACTACGAAGCATACAATGTAGGACACATTATTGTTTTTAGCGCCGAAAGTTTCATTCCATTCAGTCGCTACAAATACATAACAAAACACAAATACTACAATACTAAATGTCTGATACTTAGTCTTAAATCTTTATTTTATCATTAATTATATACCAGTGATGATTAATATAAGAAAAGAAACAAAATGTAATAGGTACCTACTAATGTACAGCTTGTTTCTTTCTAACAAATTATTGTTTATTGTACAGGAAAATCGATTAAGCTAACAAAAGATTTAAATACCTACATTACTAAACAAAAACATCCTTTATATTTAAATAGATTTAAAACACAAATTATTCTTTCAGAAATATTATACCAGCAATGATTGGCGTAACCCTTTTCGTAGCAAAGGTCTTCGAAGCAAGATGTAGTACAAGTTATTGTTTTGATGCCTAATACTTTATAAAACATGGTTAGAGACAATTCAATAACAATACAAACACATTTATTATATTTAAATAAACTTGAAATATTTTATTTCCTCAGTAGTATGTAATTAAAGAATAGGGTAGTGCTTCTTCGTAGCTAAGGTCTACAAGACGCAAGATATATGTTAGTATAAGTATTTTTTTTTGTCCTGAAAACTTCAATATGTACGGACACAAATACCAACATACAAAAAAACTTGTTATATTTAAATAGAACTAAAATACATTATTTTATCGAATATATTGAGATACCATTTTTTGTAGTAAAGATCTACAAAGCAAGATGTAGGAAGTAACCGTTGAACATTAATTAGGTTCTCATTAAATATTGTTAGTATGTGCCGTATTTTGAATAAATTATATTATTAACTATATAGTTTTTTATAAATGTATTGGGGTGTATTTGAATCGCTGTAAGATTAATATAAATATGACCATCCGGCAAAAGAACTACGAGAACTAGTAGGCAAATGCTGATTACTTCATATATGGTTCTTTGCTCTACTCACTCATAAGTACTAAGTTAAACAACATCGTGTGAAACCTGAAAATAGTTTAGGCGTAACCTAAACACATATTAACTTAAAAAGTTATTTAAGTCCTCCAAACATCTCTACGAAAAGACATCGCAATTTAATCAGAGTTTCGAATCTAAAACTAAAGGTACCTATAGCAATGTATTCAAAACTAATTCCTACCTATCTTAGGTATAATATTGAGCAGAATATTCCAAGGTTTTGTATCTAGCGATGTTATAAGGGCGGTCCACTGGGCGGTCGGAGCGCCGACACGCCCACCGCCGTCGCTACGGCGCGGGACGCCTTATATAGCCGACGTGTGAATATATTCCAGTTTTATGAAGTATATTTTATATTCCCCTTGTATGTAAGCGTGGGATTACGGTACAATTGTACGTATTGTTTAACATGTAATATACATAGGCTAGATATATATTTTTCTTTATTTTGGTCAACGGTGTTTGTTTTTAGAAACTTATAAATCAATAACACTGTGGAGAATCGTTTTGCATATCTATGTACTGAATAAAACTAACAGTGACTAATCACAGCCAACGCTTAAACTGGTGAAAAAGCGCTATAAGACAAAGACAAAGAACTGATCCTTGAAAATTTATCCGCCAATGGGATCAAATCCTAATATATGCTGAATTGCCTACGATAGAAAAACCTATAATAATAAGGCAAACGGTTGGTAAAAAAAATTAAGTACCTACCTGGTTAAATAATTATGTTGGATTGGGCAGGAGTATACGTACCCATTTACTTGTATTAACTTCAGTGTACTTCTAATGAAGGTAGGTAGGCATTAGATAACGTAAATTATCATTGCAGGTATAGTTTTTCTGTGTTGTTGTTGCATTATATTTACCTAAGAGCGTTAAAAGTCTCAGGTTCAGATTTGGAAATAAATTGTAAGGATTAGAAAAAAATGGGAGTATCTAAGTATAAATTGTTTCACAGGCTTTCCTTTGTTTTTTATCCTCTTCTCAATCTACAGTTTCTTGTGTGATAACATAATAGAAAATCCATTTTAATCAAGCGCCTCCATTCATTCACCTGTACAGTATTAAATAAAATGTACCTTGCTTAAATTGTTACTTTAAATTTAATGTAAGGTTCTTTTTATTAAAGACTGTATTTAATACATAGTATGTCTTAAAATAAAACTCCTTTGTAAGATATTCATGGTCATGGCCGGTCAATCTGCATGGAGGTACTTGGAAAGACTAACACTTACTCCGAAACGTCGGAATTATAATAATTTCAATATATCGTGATAAAGTCCGTACTAAAACTACTTGTCATTTCCTTTAATTGTTTATTAATCAATTTTTTAAATGTACAATTGAGTATGATGCACTTATTTATCCCGCATAATTGAATTTTCATTTAGTTTCGACAAATGTATAATTCGATAAAACATATTTATTTTAAGGGTAATCGCGACAATAACTGCATTAATTTCAATGTACTTATAATACCATATAATACTTGTGTCAAAAACTTAGTTTGCCTCTTTACTTAACAATGGTCATGACAGCTAAGCAAGTTCAAAGAGTAAATATCAAAATAAACAATTTCCATAGATTCTGGTGATGATTGATCATCAACCAATGTACCTACTGTCACAGTGCTGTGCACAGGTATTCTCCCAGGTGTCTCTACCTTAGACTTACCTTAAAGTAAGGTTAATAGTCTACACAATTTATACGACATCACAAAATAATACATACGATACGAAATCGATAGCTTTGAACACATATATGTAAAATAAGTCTGAGAATCTACCTCTATAAAATTTGTACCCAAACCCACGGTTTCTCAAATTGTTGTGACGCATAATGGTAAACATATTCGTACCAGAAGCTCAATAAAACACCTAATATAATGTTCATAACAAGTCCTCCCAACTGTTAGTGCGTGCCCTGAATTTATATTAAACGTAAACATAGGTGCCATGTGTGTGTTGTGAACACACAAAATTGTATAGCGTTATTGTTTTTTATTGCTGAAAACAAAAATCACGAATTGAATGTATCCTAAATCTAGTGGAAGAAACATTTTGTGGCTGTATGTTGTTTAATTGCTAAGGAAAAGATTAATACGCGCGTTTTACTCAAAAACGAACTACATACATACACTTGGTTGCTTTCAAAAGACGCTACAATTGGCGATTAGCAGTTGGGCGATCGATATTACCGCATTTCTTAAATCCGTAATAAATTCCATTTATTTCTGTAATTATGATATGATAGATTTGCAGTGGAGGTGATGATGGCACAAGCGATTACTAAATTTAACATTAAAAAAAATATTTTAACAAAAACAACTGGGAGAAAAAGCATTTCCAATAAGTGTGTTTTCTAATACATCTCACATCATAAACGCTACAATGTTGTTTCACTCACACACTCACACTAAATCAAAAATAAATGTTCACACAATCTATTTCGCGACACGTTCCCACAGTATAAAGACAGTACTTGTAAGTGTGTACCCGTGTTAAGTAATAAGGGAGGGTAGAGCTCTCCACACCCCTTCCGTGATCCATCACCAGTACAATCTCGACAGGAACTCTTCCTCCTTGTCTTAAAATAATTACAACAGTAAAAGATCACTAATCTAGTATAAAACAAAAGTTGCTACTACTTACCTATATTAATTTATGCTGTTTTGGGAATCAATTTTGAAATTTACCTGTAGTTAATTATTTGTTAAGTGACATAGCATAACTACAAAAATATAATAATATGACCGACTGTATGACTTAAAGACTTATTACTACCGAAATATAAAAAGAAACAGAATTAACCATAGACCCATTTATTTTTTCTATGTAGCATCATTTAATTTAATTTTTTTTCCTATCAATGAAACGATTATCAAACCACACATAACGTACCTATACGTTTAAAATATTTAATTTCTATCAATGTATTGTTTGCGATTAAATTAAACGTTGCAAGAAAGGCTTTAAATCGAATATCATTAAAATGCCTCCCGCGTTGATTTCATTAACACCTATCAAAATTAATAAAGTTAAAAAAGGTCTTCGCATATACGACGTCGTCTACAGAAATTACATAACAATTATTTTATTTCAAAAACTTAAAGCTACCATAAATATATAATACATCTTTGATGACTATTTAAAAGGTTTCTACCGATAAAGGAAACTTTACACTATAACCTTAACTACACTGGATATCCATCTTGTATACATTATGTATGTAAGTACATTAACACATTGTCTTATGTATCTACACGACAATTAAAAGAACATTGACCCAAACATTCCAATTACTCTCGTAAACCATCATCGCTTAAAATATCCTAGACTGGCGCTTAATATACCTACACTCATTTACTTTTCTTAAACAATGTGTTTTAATATGTTCAAAACTGAGAAGCTTTTAAATGTCCTCTTGCCTTAATCGCTCCTATTATCTCCTGTAGCTCAAAAAAATAGGCTGTGAATCGGACACTGATATGATTGAGACCTATAGCCCAAAAATGTCTTTGAGAAATTATGTTTAGACGTTTCTACAAGCCTGAAATCAATCACATATCACAGCCTACCAAGATGACTGATGTTACTGCTAATATTACTGCCTTATGGCGTCTTATGATATTCATGTGAACGTATACTTATTCCAACCTTACCTAACTCACCCCTATTATAATCTGCATCGACATATTCTTCAAATAGACCAATACAAAACAAAAGGTAGTGCAGGTAAAAATATCACAGAAAATGGCGAATAACTTCAGAAGAACCTATTTAAGCTGATATTTTACCTATTTTAATTGCACAGATACACACAGAAACTGAAGAAAATAGACAGAAATTGCAGCTGTTTTGGGTAAAATGTTGGTATTCAGTCACATCTTAATCACTACTCCGACATAGTTGGGAAAACAGCTGGGATGGGAATAAATCAGATTTCAACAGATATTTCCCACAGCGTTTTCCCAGTGCATTACAGTTTCCCTTCCCCGCGATCCATCACAAATCAGAGCCCATCCCGGGGCCGCTGATGTTCCTGCGACGTTTACGAGCTGAATTATGACGTATACCTTCCGCCACACCAACTCCACACACTTTGTCACGATACACCCTTATATTGGCCTTGTTAAACTTTATTTATTACTTAATATCGGGATCACGGTTGCTTGAAGTTTCCCCTGAATACGTTGAATTTTCATATTTGTTTTTAGTGAAATTAAAATACAACTGCTGTTTTTGTATTCCTTTTTTCTAGTTAACCTCTCTAATAATTAATTTATGGCTTTACAGGTTTGTAAAGCCATAAATATTTTATGTGTCCATTTAGAAAGAGTTTAATTTGTAACTAGACTTAAAGCTTATTTTCTACAGATTGTATCGATTCATTGGATTTATAAAGAGGTTGCACTTATGAATTAATTCATAAAATTAATTAAAATTAATGAATAATCATAGATTCATCAGAATCATAGATCATAGTTTCGCAATCTACTTGTCTCAAATATAGACCACTAAATACTGATGAGATAATAAAAATGCCATAAACATACGAAGGTTTCATTCGTAACATAAATTCATAATAACAAATTAATATTATATCAAGGTGTTATTGCGTCGAATGACTGATGACTGATACTACTCCCATTCTATGTATACACTTCTTTAATAAATAAGAACTGCGTATTGAATATTGTTTCTTTTTATTGTTTAAAGGTCATGTGAGTATAAAAATTACAAAGACATTGCATCTGTGAACTATGTTACTAGATCAGCACTATATGTTTACATAATAGTTTAAATGTCGCAGGGTCTTCTTTCCGCACTAAATAACAAAAAATGGCTAGAGTAAAATTTGACATATTATATAGCCCATATCGGAGGCTGTTAAACAATTAAAGGCATTCGGCAGAACCTTCATATTTGTTATTATCAGGTTACCTTGCCCGCTCCTCCTAGACTTAGTCCCAAATAGTATTCCATGAGGTTTTTATTGACAAGGAGTAAATAAAAACCCATGGAACATTGCATGGGAATATTGCACAAGTTCTTTCTTGACTACGTCATACGAGGTTCCAATAATTTACAATATGGTTAGGAACCTTATGTAATTATATGTTGGAATTGTTGGAAATATGTTTGAACTTATGATTCAATACCTACTTTTATTACATTGTATCCACATTATTGACCTCGTATGTAAAAATATGTGGGAACTAATTCATTCTATTTTAGTCTATACATGAGTATACATTCATCCATCTAATCTTCGATCTTCCTCGGCCTTTTGGATCTCTGCCCACGAGTTAATAGACATAGTAACTCAACCTTAATTCATAAACAGTTGAATGCATACATATTTATATTTAGAAGACACAAACGAGTTATACAGTACATGTCTGCAGTAGGCGTTCATACTTTATAATAGCCACTGCATCATACGATAATTTTAGACCCAGTCTAGGGAAACGCTACAATTTACTAAGAAATTGCAGTTGTCAAGTCGGTTTTCATGTCAACCGCTTTTTGTACCTTGACATACGCTCTCATGAGTGGAAATGTAACTAGTATAATTTGCTAGCCCACAAAAAAAGAATTATTCCTCTGCCTATTAGCTATGGCCAGGTCGCATGGAGATAGAAAGTTAATATCACATGAAATAGGCAAATTTCTAATGGTGGTAGACCGCTGCGTTTTAGTTTTCTTGCTGGTAGTTTCACTCGATATATTTACGTTAAATTACAATGTTTTTGCAGATTTAACAACTTTACACAAAAGCTATTTTTAAATGGTTATATACTAGTATAACTTCTTAATCCTATGAAGATTTTGAGTAGGTATAGGTTAAACCCCCTGCCGAATGGCTGTTAAAGTTGTTGTTGCAGTTTGAAGGTATTTTGATTTTTGTAGGTACTTCTACTATAATACATACTATACAATGACCGGATACTCAGTGACTTTAGCTACTATCCTGCTAGTGTATTGTTTAAAAGTAAACTTAGCTTTAATTTTTTTATGTCATATTAAGAGTTTACTATTCGTTACCTTCCATTCTTTGTCATTTCATTTCCTTGAAATCATATAAACTTAAGTCAATCCATTGCTTTTTCATCTAAATAAACGATATCTAAATCTAGTTGGCTAGCCTCTTACTATATAGCGAAGAAATTTTCCATTAAGCTTTCTCATAAGCTAAATAACCACATACTCATGTTTGTTATAGTCGTGATTCTATTTATTATGGTTACCTATTTAAGTGGGTAGGTACTTGTTTTTTGAGATAGTCTCCTACTACGTATAATAGTACACATTCTTCCAAGTACACGCTATGCTTTAAAAAATGTTGCATTTACCTACATGTTATAGCTAGTCTAAATTACGTAATTATAAAGCTTCCGTTTGCAAATTACATGTTTTTTTAGCTTATTAGCGAGCAGTTTGTTTTCTATGAGGTTAGTTTTTATTATTGTTGTGGCTATTTGTAAATTATTATCAGTTTTGAGCGTGTATGCATTTCAGTACATTATTTTGTATTAATCTGTTAGCTCGTGTACAGTCATAACATAATACTTATCCAAACATAAATATAAACATAACCAAATAACATTTTAAAATATACCTATATTTTTTTAACATACCATATTCTACAATATGACAGAAACAAAGACCATCCCTTCTAATAACAGTGGTTTGGGTAGTTCAGATTATGATTTTCTCCTTCTTACTTACTACTTATGCCGACTAAATAAAAACATTTATTCAATGAAAGGAGTTTTAGAATACTGTATGGTCGTTAATAACTCAAGCTCAGCTTTATATCAATTGTGTCATTCCAGCCCTAACAACTGGAATGAGGACAGCTGCATTCCTGGTAGCTAGATACAGATAATGCCACTGACCAATAACATAGATTGACAAATAAGCAGACAGACGGTCAATTGCTACGCTGATTGTATGTGCGTGGTTGCGTGAGAACTGGCTACATAATGAGCAGTAACGTGTCTCGACGTATTCATTGTGTTATGTGACATATAACTACTGCTATAAGCCAATAATATAGCTGGTAGTTAGCATTTGACAATATTGAAGTCCACAGTAGTGTTAGTAAAATTTATCTTCGAAGGGCTAATTCAGATGTTGTCCTACATTTTTAGACTATGTGTTTCTCTGAGATTCGGCATTTCTTCTCGTAAGTTACAAATGTCGATACCATCCACATAGATCATAAAATATCTTATACATATATAACTTATAAAAGTGTCACCAAAAAATTTATTTACAGAAATAATTATAATTTATCCAAATATCCCAGTAACATTAAACGTGAAAGCTTATATGGATGTTCGTTACTCTTTCACACATAATACACATCACAATAACTACTGAATGGATTTAGATGAAACTTTACAGTAATACACATGATCAGAATAACACATATTATTGTATTACTTTTTGACAACATACTACGGGCGAAGCTGCGAGCGACAGCATATGATATATAATATATATTCCTCTACAGTCAAAGCTGTATCTCTATAGTCTCTGATCATCATTATTGATAACCATTCCATCATTAAGTCTTCTGTACGAGAGTACCATGAAAGCTTTCATTCAATTTTTTTACATTCAGCTGTCCTTTCTGATTCTGCTCATTCCGATAGGTCGTCTCAACGAGAAACAGTCGATCACGATTTTCCTCTCATAACGTTAATATTCAGTAATGTATTTTCGATTCGTAATTTATAAAAAACGTACCTATAAATAATATACCTGCTAGAAACGGTCACTGGTCGAACAAACACTTATGTGTGCCGTGCTTATGTAGCTACACAAATAATACAAGACGACTTTTTGAAATAAAAAAACCTTATACTTCATGCTAAATCAACAATAATTGAAGCTTTCTTCGAGCGTACCGTACGTTGAACTACATCGAAAGCCTTGGTGCGCTATACACATTTTATATATGTACGTGTGTAGTGGTGGGCGGCATCCGGACGCACGCCATTCGATTCCCCGAAGAGGAAATCGTTACGGCCAGCAAATTGGACCCTAACCACTAGTTTGGATGGGCCGACACGCAGATGTTTGCTTATTTACTCTACACCATGTATAAATAACTAAATTGACGATAATAGGCACTTATCCCTTGCCTTTATTACGTGTTTTTGTTGAAGTAGGTACATTGTTAATACTTTGAATTATTTTAAACTAGCCGTATAAGCTTAAGCCGTATAATATTAGAAATAAGCAGCTAACTCAATTTTGTTATAAATTAAATAAAGTTATTGGTTTAATAACAGGTAATGAGGTATTTTTTTTAATACGGTCCATATTGGTGTATTATAATAGTGAGTATTAAACCTAGATGGACCTGAAGTCTGTTTATAGAAAAAATAAAATACTTATTGTACATACCTACTATTCATATCGTCAGCTTTATGAGGCCTGCTAAATATGGCTCATTCGGTAAGTACCATAAACTGCTCGTATCAATAAAGATTTAGAGGCATTAAATTAGGAATATTGTTATTTCGTAAGCTCGTGATTTCAAAGTCAACGTCTTCCAAAATGGCGCCATAAACAAATTCATAAGTAGGCTCTGTTCACGTTTTATGCTTTTTTAAGGGGGCCCCTCGAGGGCGCCGGTAAAGTGAAACGCGGCGTAAAATCTACGGAACCCTGCTGGGAAACAAGGGGAACGGGGATTTTTAAAATTTCCTTTGCCTTTTTTAAAACCCTGGTTTAGTGAAAGAGTTAGTTGCGTAAATTCTGAATTACGTAATGGGAATATATTTATTTTAATAAATAAAAAGAACAGAACAAACACTTTATAATATTCAATTACAAGATATTTAAAATAGCCTGTCAGTACATTCAGATATACCTTTACCAAATAAATATCTTAGACAGTAACAATTAAATCAAAAACAATTCAATATTCAATAACATCTAAGGAAATTAAAACTTAAAAAAAAATATTCGTAGGTTAACAAAACATCGTGGGGAAGACTGCATGTTTGAAAGATTTTCTCGACGGCACGTGAAGTCTCCCAATACGCACTAGGATTGCTCGGTGGACTATAGCCTGATCCCTCTTAAATGAGAAGAGACCCGTGCCCAGCAGTAAAACAATAACTGGGTTGATATTTTTAGGTAAATTAAATGCATCTCTTAATTATCGCATAAATATTTCCCACGTCCTATTTCTTTTACAGTAGGTACCTTAGTTAGGTACCTATTGTCAAAGAAACACTTAATGAGATTACAACATTTTTTTTACGAACGATATAAAGTGTAGCGAACACTTCATATCTTCTATGATACTACTGCTGACTAAAAGTGTGACAGAAATATAATTTAGACAAGTAGCACAGAGCATGTATAATTTCCTACACACGTACAAATAAAATCATTTTTCTCGGAAAGGAAATTACATTTCATTGTCCATCCGTGCTAAGAGAACAGACGCAAAATTTTTAATTCAAAACACACAGCAACCCATACGCATTAAAATAGGTTTAACCACCAGCCGTTCCATTTTCAAAAAATAAAAATAAAACAAAAAGGCGCGTTCCCGCCATTTCTCCGGGCCGCACCGCAAATTCCAGTGGAAAAAATCGTATTTCGAACGCGGTTTGAATTTTAATTGACGTTGAGGCAACAACGCGATCGGCGCGTTGCGAACATTTTCGACTTTACATCTCGTTCGGTTGGGGCTGTTGGTGGTTGGCCTACAACATGTGGGCTATAAATGTGACGCCACACGTTCACAACCCCGACCCTTCACTAGTGTGTACTTACATGTAGGTGCTTTAAATATATCTTATCAACAGGGATGTGTCCTCGATTTACCTTCTCCTGAAGGTGGATACTGCCATATTAACCCGTAACTTTTTCATTTTCTTCATTGTTAACCCTAATGGTGCTGTCATACAAGAAATTGTAATAGGTAGATGTTTCCAAATTCATATTACTCAATTTTATTCAACATGCTTTATGCTATTGATGCTTGAGCTTAATTGTTTAAGTTTGAGGTACTTAATATTAAAAAAATCGTTTTCACTGCCAAGTTGTAAAAATAAATATAATAAATACATCTTTTTTATTCTATCTACATCGAGCCATTATATTTTCATAATTTTCAGTGATGTTCATAAAAATGTAATTGCTTTATTGTTGTCAGTCACGTGCAGTTCATGGGGCCGCTAAATTACAATAAACAATTTGGTCCGCTCATTATTCGTGGGTTCATCACGGCTTTACGTACAAATTATCCGACAAAGCCGCGGTAATGTCGAATGTCCGCGAATAATTGCGAAATAACCGCAAGACAGCCTTCTCCCGTTACATTTAATTTGGCGCCTCTCTATTCGTTAAATTCAGGACGATTAGACATCACTCAGCTTTATATTATGGTTCTACATTCTGTTGATTGAACCTCCATTTGTTTTGGCTGGTATTGCATTGTAATTTATCTACATACCTATTTTATTAATGCTATACGACATTTCAACAAATGCTAATCTTTTCCAGATAACATGCTGCTACTGTCAAGATCCAGTGCAGCAAACATAAACACGTATCTTCGCTTCAAATAGAATCGATGTGTGTCCAAAAATGACACATGCAGCCAAACGAAAGGCGAACACGTCACGTGAATGATCAGGCGTCGGGCAGCGCGGCACACATACAGCGATGCAAGAGATATGCAACACCGCTGCCTTGCCGCTCGACACTAACCCGCTGGTGCGCAAGATAAAATGCGAAGAGTTCCCCGCGATCAGAGGGAAACAACACACGAGAGTTGGCATGGGGGTGCGCGATGAAATGGAAGAGGACTTCGCCGTGAAGACGAGGAACACGCCCCCCATGGGGCCGGCACCGGGGCAGGAGCACCCGCGCATGGAGCACGGCGGCAATGGCTTCTGGCTGGCCGCCGTCACCACCGCCGGGGCGCCGCACCCCATGCTTGAGACGTGCACAGAAACTGGCTTCATCAATAGCCAACCCTCCATGGCTGAGTTCATGACCGCCTTACCCCAATTAGCAGGAGGTGAACTTAGCCCCCAACATACACCTCCCGGCTACGCGCCCGATCTGCCGTCTCCTGGTGGCGGCCTCAACGTACCCGAGTACCCTTGGATGAAAGAGAAAAAAACTACAAGAAAGAGCAGCCAACAAGGTACGTGTAATTTTGTATAAACTTAAAGGTAATAAGGTTAAGGCTTTAGAAAATGTGAATAGTGGTGAAAACACTTATCGAGCACCGCCATCACGTAGCGGCCGCCAACAAGAAAATGGTTCCTCCAACAAACGCGGACAGTTTCGTTTCGTAAGTGCGCCTAACTGCCGCGTGAATAACTGCTTCGGAATTATTATTGTACCTTTCAACGGCAACAACAAATGGCTATTCAACCATTGTTTTCTGGTTCACGGTCCCAGAGTTTCTATAATGAACATCAAATTACTCCGAAATATATTGAATTGTATGGCGCGACGATGCCGACGTTTTGTGTCTGTAACTGTAGTTGGGTCTTGGTGTGGGAGTGGTATCGCTACGCGTCGGCAGAGGTATTATTCGAGCCAGCGACCCGCCGCCAACATGCCGTGTAACGGAACGGAATACCCGACATGCACTATAACCACAAATTATAAGTGAGAACATTTTAGAACATAATTTTTATATGCTGACAACCCTCGGAATAGTAAACAAATATTTTTTTGAGTGGGGAGATTGTAATGATTACGCTACCAAACTTACTTTATCATAAAGATATCCCATTGTATGTCTTTGGACCATGTACGCGGGTCAATATTTTTGTCAGGCATATCTCAATTAATGAGACATTAATTGACGATTGGACAATTGACAGTGTCTAAAGATCAGACAAATAAAAAAACTAAAAATACGAATATTTCGTCCCAGATCATACATTTGGAAACATATTTTTTATACAATTAAACAAAGTATAAAAGACAAAGTGACCCCAAATTTGTCGCTGGCACAAAACGCGTGTTGGGGAGAACAATGCTCGGTGGATGATCCATCACCATCCGTCGTGAGAACCGACCCTCACCTGGTGAGCGATACATCACGAGGATGCGATACAAATTGCGACATATCTGTACCGGCCTTTAGCTTGGGAAAATATTGATACAATTAACGTCAAATTACGTTATCAGATTTTTTCCTGTGTTTCGTAAGATTCAATGTTATATTGGATTTTGATTTCTCAACTGTTTAACTGAAACAAAAATCAATAATCAAGAATCTCAATTCAAGACTAGACTTACGTAGTTACATAATTATGAAGAATCTAGTAAAGAATTCACATACTACTTACTTCAACAATTTCGTAATGTTGTCCAAAAAAGTAATGCTGTCCTGTCATTTAGATTGTACCTGAAACATATCCAAAATATGAAACTAGCTTACACACGGTAAAATACAGGATCTACTGTCTATGTTACTGAAGCTCCCAATTTTAAGAACCGTTGCAATATGATCTGATCACCCGTTCACCTTTCTGTATATCACAAGACCAATCAGACGCGATGATTGTACACTTTCGTCTCGGTCGTTCACATTAGCGACCTTCCCAGCTTTTTTGTGGACTATACGTACAAAAGTTCAACAGTTTTACAACGTGTAATAGATAATATTTTCATATTTGAGGCGATTAACGCTTGGTGTACAGGAGCGATCTCCCGCGGGGCTCGGCAGGGGGTCTCGCCGACAAACGCGTTAACATGATTTTATGGACGCTACTTCTTTGCCAAGTGTTTCTTTAAGAATTAGTTGAGAAGATCTTTTAAGTGAAATAGATCATCGTAGGTTTAGCGTGTTGTGTTGACATTTTTTTTTTAAATCATTTATTGATATTTTTTTTTACTTCTTCTGTATCTTTGTTTTGTATTTTTTTACAGCCGTATCACAATTTGTTTAAGCTGATTCTTATTTAGGATATCACAAAGAGATGACAATAATAAACTGCATTCTCCTCTCAAAACGCTCCTAATTAAAGTTCGTTGTAGTACAATATCAGACCCTTGAAACCATTATGAGTGCTAGATAGTATAAAATAAACTCAAAAATAGCAATGGACGATTAACGGTTGATATGATGATGATGATGAAACTCAAAAATTAAAGGATTTCATTCGGAGTAATAGTGATTAGGCAAAATTGTTATATCATTTATGATGTAGAATATATAGTTTTGTTAGGTATAAGAATACATACTTTTATATTTTATCTGGCACCTGTTCAAAATATAAAGCATCAATACTTCTGGGTTTCTGTATCTACCTACAAAAAGAGATCCAAGTAGACAATACTGAGCCGAAACTCATTACGTAATTTTTAGTATTAAGTAAATATGTATTTAACATACAAAAATATGAATATATCGAGAAAATATAATGATATACCTATTTAGTTATGATATTGCAGATGTTATATTATTATTATACACTCGCTTATAAGCGCTCAGATGATACTACTCCAAATATAAGTTTGCACAAACACATAGGGCTGACAATTCTAGTTTTTTTTAAACAGTTATAATATATATTTTAACTTTACTATGTTGGACGATATGTTAACTTTATTTTTTACTTTGGTAAGGCTTATGTATAGTTATTACCCTATAACTATGTGGCCCTTATCTCAAGCAGTTTGAATCACCAAACCAAATTTGGAAAATCAATGCTTCACATCTGTAATAAAATTAGCTACACTTTAAATGTTATTCGATGCAATAATTTCCTTGAAAGATAGCCAAGAAATTTAGTTGTTTCAACTATTCGGTGGACCAAAACGTCGCATCTTTCCACACACCGAGATCTGTCGGCAGCCCTAGTCACAAGGGCTGTAGAGCCGGCCGTGAACCGGCGCTACCGGGGTAATCCGTCACTGTCAGCGCTATCGAGCGATGCAGGCCCGCGCGATGCACCGCCGCGCCGCGCCGCGCCTGTGTGCCTAAACTTAGATATTACCTTCACCAACTTTGACAGATCCCGACGCCATTTCTATTTCCAAATACCGCATATCCGGCATTTTCAAACTGTTTCCTAATTCTTTCATTTCTCATCTGAGAATACCTAAAAGAACAGTTATGTAAAATGACGACACTAACAATGAAGAAGCAACAAAAAACAGTGATAGAATTTTCGTAATTATTTTTAGAAAATTTCTTATTTGTGGTAAAATGTCGAATGTTTCAAGGATCGGTGAAACAGTAATAGCTCTTACTGTAGGAGACGTACCTATTAGATGGGTACTAAATTGTTCAATAAGATTCTTACAAAAATAATAACGGAACCAAGAAACATTGACCACGGCTATGTCGAAAAGAAGACAATTCTCAATAGTTAGTTCTATCAGAAGATAGATATACGTATATTAGGGACATGAAACAAATTGTTCGCACAACCACGCCCCGGGCCGATCTCGGGGATCGAAATTAAAATGAACGCCCTGACACGATCGATCATTCCGATTCTTTAATACAATGCCGCGTTATTTTTGCACTGTCTCAATTTGTTCAGACGATCGTGAGTGACGTGAGACGCACTCGCGATTTCACGTTCCATGTTCACTGTAATGACTTTTGAGTAACAAAAGGTTTTATTAAATGTATCCATGGTTTTTTGAACGTAGGGTTCGCGGGAAGAA
Organism: Craniophora ligustri; assembly: GCA_905163465.1. Taxonomy (NCBI): domain Eukaryota; kingdom Metazoa; phylum Arthropoda; class Insecta; order Lepidoptera; family Noctuidae; genus Craniophora; species Craniophora ligustri. The sequence goes on along the minus strand of LR990965.1, from coordinate 5,061,113 downwards.
TACTGATGAAGTATATTGAGATGCGATTATACATCATACCGAGTGTATGCCTCCGTTGACGGTTACGGAATACAGATGTCAATTTCAATTGCATTAATTTCAACAAGCAACAATATATTATCTTATAATACAACAAAATGTGTTATTATATCTATTTACGAAAGACTATACTCGTAAGAGTTAAAGAAATAGAGCATTCCCTCTCGATTCAATGATATACACAATATTATTGATATTTTTGAACTGTTTCTTAACTAAATATTGATTAAAATATGTATTACGGTATCCAAACTATATAAATTATAAAAACTATATAAATTAGAAGACTAAACACTCAAATTGGTAATTTATGGATACTTAAAGACTTCAGTATATTGGTCATTCTCATATTAAGAATTATAAGCGACATATACATGACATACATATGTATAAAGATATTTACGAATCTTAAAATAAAGATATACGTCTTCATTCTATGACACCGCAAATGAATAAATAGGAATTTTATAACAGTTTTAAAACAGAACAACCTATCTACATAGGTAAGTTCGAACAGAATTGCGTGCGGTGTATCGCGTTCTGTAAATAAGCAGCTGAAATATTCACTGTAATACGAACCTATTACGCGTAATGATGATGGCATGAGAACTTTGTCATTCTGCCTTCTTACCGCTAACTAACCTTTTTTGTAGGCTTGGCTTTTGTTTTTATGTTTAAAATTAGATATACAGGAAATTCACAAACACAATATTGTAGCGAGCATATTTACATAGGTGTATTGTTCGTATTCGCACTACGAGGCATTTGTTCCAACAGATAATATACAGACACATAACGGTAACCATAAACATATTTACTATTAATAAATATTAATTACTAGGATCTATTTCTTCGAAAAAATTCAACTATATATTTAATAGAAATTTATTTGTATGCACCTGTATGCATGTAAGAAGAAATAATCCTTGCATTTGATTGGTTAAAACGTTTTTTATAATAAACAATCTGTATTTTTACCGAAGAAGGATATATAACTACCAACCTTATTGGTCTTCAAAAAGGTCAGGTACGTACCTACTACTCCCAATGAAATGTGGAATGTGGAAGAAGCAAACGTTCTATAGTAGACGAAAAAGCGTTCTATAGTATCCTTATGAGAATAGGATATCGGTGCATGTATGTATATTTATTTAGAAAAACGTGTTATTAAACCCACCAACTATAGGTATTATGGCGCCATATCTTTCAAATCATTTTAATTCCACACATCTCATAAATAATACTCAAATAAAAAAAAACTTCATTCTTACGTAGATATTGATAAGGTTAATAACAAAACCTTTTATATACTATGCCTGATACACACTCCAGAAATAAAATAAAAACCCTGCAACCGATTAAATTAGTACCTACTAAACTATTTAAAGCCGATAAAATTTTGGTTGAAATAGTTATTTTGAAGATACATTGTTGTATAAAAAAGATAACGACAAAAAAAGTGAAGTACACTGCAGAAATTTTGTATGTACCTAACGACATTCGTACTACACAACAGGTCCTTTAACCCTCAAATGCGCAAGGTGTGCCAAAATACAACCACTTTCAATTTTAATGCAAAAATAAGTCATAAATCGTGTAAATTAGCCACGGTTGGAACAAACGCCACAACTCAGGTAGTCTTTTATCTAGCACAGTTGACCACATCTCGCAAATATAGCAATAAATCTTTAGGTCGGCCCGCTTTGATTTATGTGAAAAATGATCGTAAATTTTGGGTTAGAATGATATCCGAAAGGCAGACCCTTCTTGGTCACTTGAAGTGCCTTACGGCACGATTATAGTTTATTGAGTTCCGTTTACTATTATTAGCTCAAGTTTCTATCCATTCTACAATGCGTCACTAATTCAAGTCTCTAATGCGTTTGTAGTCACTGTGTATAATCTTTCATATCATTAAATACTCACAAATATACGTACCTGCTAATTTTGACAATTGGGAAACTAAGAATTATTCTTTAATCATTCTTTAAGACAGATTAACATTAAATAATATCCATATACCGCATTAAAATGCGTCAAATAAAGTGTTATTGTAACAAAGTTCTAAGTACTTAACAAAAATAGTCGTTTGCTAATTAATATTATTTATCGTTTTAAGCTTATTACCAGCAGATTTCTTTAACATGCTATAAGTATATATTAAAAACTAATATTTAACTATAGAAATAAATACTTTTTCTGTACCTACCTGTATTTCTAAAACACTAATGCGTTATTAATCATAATAATCACCACAACGAGTGTGAAACTAACACTAAAATATAATAATTTTTCGGCTATAACTACCGTATTCAGTGGCTGTCAATACATTCCCGGCTATGATTTACGTTAGCCGTAACACTTTCACTGCCACCGGCTATCATCGGAGCGACATAAATCAATGCGGGCGACAACTGCCCCTTTGTGCTTTTATAGCCGATACCAAATAATACACCCGACACCCGAAGGTTAAAACGTTAATGCGATATGTTTTACTCTGGATTTATTTAACTTTTAAATCGATGTTCCAACAACGGTATTTTTTATATGATTATGTGAATGACCTATGAATTAATTCAATATTTTCATAGCTTTACATTATTTTAATCAATTTGTACATAGCAAACACTATGAATATTAATGATTTCAAAATAAGCGTTGCCAAATAGAATCTTTATTCTAATTACTCCTCTGTTAATAGATTTATCTTTCATTCATTGATGAAAAATTGGTTATAAAATAAATGTTAATTTCGATATCATACGAATTGCACACCAAGAAATCATCGCGATGTGATATCAAAATATAAAAACTCGATTACATATGAAACGGGAGCCGCTCGCTAACAAACAAATAAACAAAACATAATCCTAAGTCGACATAAAGAACGCGCCAATCAATAAATCACTCTCACTAAGGGCGGGCACACACTGGGCGCCTCTTTGTGGCGCATTGTCGGCGCCGATTTTTACAGCAATTAGAGACACTTACCTGCCACGGTCCACTGTAATCCTATTAGGAGATTGGTGAGTGAGACAGAGGATCCGCGTGGGCGGTCGTGGGCACAGGACGGAACTCTTTCTCAGCACTTTTCAAAACTATGACTTTGAATGGACACTACGATGCACTTTTTCATTCTGAACCGGTCGAATCTCACACGGATTCTAAGAGGATTGTAGGTTAATTTGGTTCTCTTTTGTATTCGACTTACCTAATGAAATTATTCAAGTTCAGGTACCCGAATAATTAAATCTTTATTAACATTTAATTGGAGCCCACACATAGTTACCATTGATTCAAATAACAGTTAATAATAACACTACACACAGTGTAAACAATTCTGAATAATCAATTTGTTCATTTAACACAAGATTGTTCAGCATTTCGCACCCCTCTATGAGTCTCGAGTGAGCTGTTTGGTGGTTCTAAACTGATTTATCATATCAACGAGAGTTCCAAACAAGCATCATCTTACACGCATAAACCGTCGTATCGCGGTCGGCAACTATTGTCGCCGGCAACAAAACATTCTCGACAATATGCACTAAAACTTGAAGCACATATTTGGATAACGTAGTTAGATCATCTTTGCTTCGTCTAGTGATTTAAAACGTCGTATCTCTGTTGAGCCCGTTGTCCTAAACTAAACGTTTGGGGGTGAGTTTAGGGTAGAGATTGGCGTGAGTATTTCGGTATGTTGTTTTGCTGGTCATGTCGCGGCTGTCGACAAACAGGAGCATGTCTGAGACGAGGGTGCGACGCCCGACGTATCGTGTTGTCCGGTTTCCGGACACGAGTTTGCCTGGTCGCGGGTTATTAACTAAGTTTCTGTACTCTATACATAAGTGCTTATTGATAAAACAGAAACTGTATACTTAAGTATACATGAATGTAGCACTTTAGCTGAAATCAAGAAACTAAAATTAGAATTGTGATTCAGGGTAACGTTGTATTTGTGCCAGTTAAAGTAAATTTAAGCCAAGCATTATGATTCCAATTGGTCATACACAAACATACTCCATGTTTTATAATTTATTTTTACAAATATTTATTTCATAACTGTACTGCCAGACAACAAATTATTAGTCAGCCGTCAAGTTGCGATATAAAATATTCACACCAACACATATTCCAACAAAGCCTCGGCACCGCATATTAAGCTCTAGCGTATAAATCAAAAGCGAACATCTTAAAGCTAAGCCGCGAAATCCGTTTAATCACCTAGCAAGTTATTAATAACGCCTTTGAAATTAAACAATAAATTTAGCGGGGCTAATCGCGCGAGGCGACCGCAAGCCAACCGCTCGCTGAGTCAACATTTATAGAGACAAATTGTTGCACCACTAACACGGCCTCTACGATGTATTAATCTTGAGACGTAGCTCGTAGCGACGTTACGCCGTAGCCGAGGGAAACTCCTGCACGCTCACACTACGACACTACGAACATCCTAACATGACAATTAATAGTGTCTCCTTATATTAAATAAAAATAAAAGTAATATTCTATAGGGAATTTATGAAGTATGAACGCACACAGAAGTGCTTTATTTATGCTAATGTTAATGTGACGGCTGACTTGTTTAGACACGAATGTCATTAATATGATGCGTGTCGTTATTTTAATGCCGCTCGTGTTTAATACTTTATTGCATCAATTCTGTTCACTACTGTGCTCTGTGTAAATGAAGTGAAGATGAACGTGATAATATTTTTGAACGAGATCTATCTTTATGATGATGGTAGCAATAAATTGCCCTCGTGGAATTTAACTTGAATTCACTGATTTATATTGTCTATACATTCTATTGGGTTAAATTAGCCTATTGTTTTTGCATATTTTTATGATTATAGTAATAAACTTGATATTTTTTTTTATATAAGATACCATCACGCCTGACGTCCCCGACTGGTTAGGCAAAGGTGTACTAATGTACACCCACATTTGGCCGGTATGTTTTAGGTCCCATGTAATAGGGGGCGAGCCTATTGCCATTAACCGGGCACGAATCCAAACTCCGAGCTGCTACTGAGAATTTCATAGAAAAACCCAATAACACTTTGCTCGACCTAGGAATCGAACCCAAGACCTCTTGCACGGCAGTCGCACTGCACGACCACTAGACTAACAAGGAAGTTATTTTTTTTAAAGATAGGTAGGTATATTCATTCCATTGCTTCATGGGAAACAAACACACACACACCCAGAATCACTGCCTGTAGGTCATACAAACTATTATCAGTACATGACTCACTGCATCATTCGTGTCCTCAAAAGGTTGAATCTAAAAATCGAAGTTACATCGTCGCTCAAACAAAACATCACTGTCAATAAAACCGAAAATTCGGGAAAAACTCCACTAAAATATCTGCGGGGACAAACGATTCTTGACCTTATCACGTCCGAGGGTGATAGGACGTTTTCCCCCCATTACCCTCGCATGATATATGGCGTCAGCGCTGGCGAATGCGACACAACTATTAGTGCATCCGTCATTAGTCACCGTCAGAGCAACGTTTAGCCGCAGGAGCGTCGCTGCATAAACAACTACATCTCTTGGGGCTCTTGTAAGTCTCTGTTAGCGTGTTGTTGGTCATTGTACCTTTTAAAGAAGATTAAAAATGTGATTTCTATTAGGTCTTTTTTGACAATGAACTCAGTTACGTTATCAAACCCTATTACTCTCCGTATTACAAGTAAAACAATCTACTATCGAATAATAAGTCGTATTAATATAAGATCCAAAAACTTTAATCATGATTCCACTCTTACAGAAACATACTAAAGTATATCTTGAAACTAAACATTATATTACAAGAAAAATTCTATTAGATAAACCTAAGTAAAAAATATTTACGATACCTACATATAACATAAAATATAATTCAAGACACGTAGAAGAGAAGTGTCACATTGAAATAGTTGCGGAATAATCATTAACAACGGCGTTAGGGCAGTCTGTAAGTGGGTACGAGAGCCACGCCGAGGCTCGTTCGTCTCGTCACGAGGGTGTTAATTTGCTAAGACCGTGCTAATGAAACCCGCGATTTACCACCGACTAGGCCTCGCCCGATCCCCGCCGAGATAAAAGCTCACAAGAATCCCACAGGAAATTGACGCTTTGAACCAACTCCAACTTTCCCCGATAAAATCGCACTATTAGAACTCGTGTAATACTCAAAAAATGCAATGTTTAATTAAGAAGAACACGCATGCTATTCAAATAAAGTGATCCTAACCACCCTCGGTAATATTGAGAGTGGGCGATCGATTGCGAGGGAATCACTCCGCTTTGGAACTAATTTGATTTTAGCATATTAAGGGGGGTGTAACATCTAGATATAAGGAGCGCGTCTTGTGCACCCCCTCCTCCCCCCAGCACGGGGGACGCCAGCGGTGGGTAATAACGCAAATGATGTAAGGTGTGCCCTTAATATCCATCACACGCGTCCCCGTATTTGCTTATCTATGAAAACACGGAAGTGTAAAAATCGTTGTGAAAAAGCTAGGGGTTTCAAATGTTATGTTCAACACACAATACACTTAAGATTATTAAACTTAAAGAACGTATTACTTATCTTCAGAATGAAATATTTAATCCTGAATAATTTAAGTACCTATTTGAGAATTGTATTTTAAAATTAATTACCAAACGAAAATGACGACTGTACCATGTAGTGATAGTGATAATCTATTTTCTGATTGTTTGATTCTACTTAAATTCGTAAGGAACTCCTTTCCTTTTTTATACCTATAAAAATAGTAGCATCGAATGTCAAATTCAAATACCGAAGAATATTTTGTCTAGTTAAGTAAACTAAAAAAATGTTTATGTTTGCAAACCTTCATGATGTATACAATACAATCAAGAACCCTTGTAAATATTATATTATAAAATAACGTCCATAAGTCTCTTATCATCATAATTATAATACTAGGTAGGTAAATTATTTTATTTACATAGGATAGTATAACGTAATACTTTCCTAAGTAAATAAAATTAACATTTCTAAAATACATAAATACCAAAATCAAACGGAGCGTATCGACAATTTTTATCAGATCCAGTAACGCAACAAAGACGCGATTACTTGGTGCCAACAAACTCATTTAACTTTACGGAGCTCCCGCTCAAAAATACCTCCTTAAATATTTCCCTGTTTCGATTTTATTGTTCTCTATGTCCTTTTTTACGATACATTTACTTTATTTATGAAAGAGATTAAAAGTTCGCGATTTGGTAAACGAAAACGTATTCTCGAAATTCGAATCTTTTTGACAGCATTAGTTCTTTAGGCAAAGGTATGCACAATCAGCCTGTGGGATGTTAGACGGAAATAAATGTAGGGTCGGAGGGTAGATAAGTGTTCGTGTGCCAAATGCCAGGCTCTTTCGACGAGGTCTCAATCGGAAGCTGGGCTACATAAATAAGAGTGGATGAAGGTGTCCCTTATCTGTACAGTTTTGTCGCCTCACTTCTTACGTTTGAATGCGGTTGTAAACGTGTCCTCTTCAGAAGGGTTTCCGTTGTATGGAACAAGGTACTTGCCACTCTACTATAAGATTATGGACAAAGTACCTATAGGACGTTCCTATAGGTATTTTGTGTGTGTGTACATAAATATTTTATATCATTATATTGTCCTAAATGATGGTACCTATACGTAATCTATGTATTATTATGTGTTGAGGCTGTTGATGAGAAAACGGCATGCTTCAATTAAATAATACAAATATTAATTAATCATTTCTTCAGGTGTCGTAATGCTATCTGTATAATGATATCATATTATTTTATTACTTTATGATATTAAAACCTACCGCCAGGTTACCGTTGATTTTATGAGTATTAAGAGCAGTATTCGTACCTAATTCTATGTTAATGCAATAATCATTTATTTTCTTTTGTTAAAGCATTATAAAGATAAATTTATTATATGAAATGAAACTAAATAAATTTTCAAATCCGTCGTGTTTTTCTATAATAAGACGTGCAAAACGTTAGCTGGTAAGTAATTTGTCTAAGGCGTTAGCTTCCTCCCAGTGGGTTGTTTATTGAACCGCAAAGCATTTGTAATCGTTTAATACCCTCAATTCTTTATCAGTGCGACGGGGGTGTATCAGCACACTGGGTCGGATTCACCCCCGGCCGCTCTAATGTATATCTCGATGACAGCCATCTGATTATATTATCTCCTTCGATACAACATTGAAATTTAATTAAAATCACACTTTACTACCGAAGAAGCACTAAAATTTAATTTTTGGTAACCAATAACGAGATATTTTTATTAGTTCCGAGACGTCTCATTTTGCTAAAGTGAAATGGAACGCAAACGATACAAACTAAGGCCTACTCAATAATGACATCGTTTGCTTATCAGCTGACCATTACCGAAAATCGAATGCTACATTAGGCACGCACAGTCCGAAACCTAACTGTCGCTAAATCTAATAAAAACTCCTTATCGAAGCTTCGCCATTGTAAAGTGCCATCGATTGCAATATTTACTTTTAAAGACGAACATAAATTCTTTTCATTTAAAAAATAAAAACATTTCGGTTCTTATCGTGTTCGATTTTAAAATAACGGTGTGCCATTGGTAGCTAAGTTGAGGCCGAGGTTTTGTCCCCGGTTCCCCTTTTTTCCTGGGGAGGAATTTCTTTTCGGCAATTTAGAGGCGAGCAGATAATAAAAGGGCTCTAACTGCCCCGATCGCACCCTAATGAAAACTGGAAAACTCCTTATTTCAGTATCGGTATAACTTTTCTATTTACGTTGACAAACGCGAAGTATAACTCAAACAAAATCTAATAACTTAATATAAGATTCGATTACAAGATGATTCGGACGCCTAAGCTATTATCTATGTCTATACTTTCGTAATAATATAGAATACACTATTTGATATCATACTCGCAGTTAATAGACTTAACTTGAACCCGAAGAAAATTATTGTTTGTGTATTCCCAATATTTGTTATGTAAATTTCACCTGAAAATTTGTTGAACTTGCTTAACACGAATATCACTATGTAGGTATTTATAGCCTGATGCTAACATAATATGTATATACGTACATATGTGTATCTGTAGGTATGTAAAACCCACTGTTTAGGAAAAAGCACAAACATAATCTGAGAACGTTAAAATCTCACAAGTCATAACAGAGAACCAACCTGTCACCATCACATGTACATCCTGCCGTAGACTTTTATGGATAAACTCCATTCGTGTATGAATGTGTACAGGATCAGTACAGTGATCCTCGAGAAGCACTTGACCCAGTTCGGGTGCAGCGGGTGTAAATCGAAAATCGATGTGGCAACGACCCTCGCGCGGGGTCTCGGTGACTCCCGCGCTCCTATCTCGGTCTATGTAGACTGTGTTATCGATACCTAGAGTTCAATCGATTATGTGATCGGCCCTCGCGTTATAAAAATAAATTTATCAGTGTAAATTTTATAATTTTGTAATAATGCATAATTTAATTATTATGATAAATTTATTTAAATTTGAGAGGAATGTGGTATATTGTACTAGACATGATTTTCGGGTACTGGTTTTTAATTATTGATTTTTGTTAGACTTATTATTTAGATCGCCTTATATGGTTATTATTTTACACGAAACGCACACAATACACATCAAAATAAAACCAGTTATGATGCCCGACAATACATTAAAAGTTAAAACAACTTTACACAAAATATTTTTCTAACTCTACCAAAACACTATAATCTGACATGCCTACATGTTGAGAATTGAATGTACGATGTTATTATAGTAATTATCGTGTATCGTATCGGTTGTTGAAACCTATAATCTACAATGAGACCTCACAATAATTTGGTCAGCGGCGACGTACCATTTTTCCGTAGCAGCGGTTGTTCCCCCCGGACACGTGGTCCCACTAATTGCACAGCTGGGACGACCCACACCACTAAATGTGAGTTTTCCACTTAAATAAATACATGTATTTCATATTACTGTAACATATATACCTTCTAATTACGAAAGGAAGGACGCTTTATAAATAACTGGTTCATAATTAATTTTTACCCGGCATTTGTTATATTTAGTGATTAGGTTGATTTGAGTAAAAAAACCCAAGCAACTTTGTGGTTTGCATAATCTCGCTTCTTCTATCGCGGTAAGCAGTGTAGAATCTTAGATAAAAAATTAAGAAACCTAATAATATTTTAATACAGTCAAATATTAAACCTAAACTAAATAATTGTAATAGAACAGTTGGTAATCCATTCAACGCCTGTAAGTTAACATCAAACAACGAGAAAATTAACGCACCCCCGCCATATTGAGATTGTTTAAACTTGGATATTATGTACAAGCAACCGCCACATGTCCTTCTCGGAACCCGGCAACTTCTCCGTGCGTATTCGAATTCCTGTATGGAGTAGAAATACGGCTTTATAGGAGTAAAATCATACTTTCTCCTGGCTGGCGCGGGGGCCCGCGGTACTAATGACCGCGCGGGGAGAGGGACTATCTACCTATACCTACACATGGCACGACAACCACACTTTATATTGCGTTTAGCAGGCTGCCTACCCACACTCCTGTTACACACACACATACAAACCACCAAGGTTTGTTTTTTTTTAGTTATTATTCCGACGTGCACTATTTTCTTTTCTGACCGCCACTAGCGGACCGTTGCGAGTACGTCCTCGGTGGTTTCGCAAAACGAAGGTATATTAAAAGGAAATGTTACGAAGAGCGGTTAGATTCCTAATTAGGATGATTTTACTGCAATGCTTTTAATGAAAATGGGGTTTGTTTTTCTTGCTATTATGGGTTGGGATTACTTTAATATCAAAGGCTTTACAATACTGCGCCGCGTCATTGATATACAAAAATTGTAACAAAGACAATAATCTGGACTAGAACTAACACTGCGATGACTCAATATCATCGTGTTTGAAAAAACTATCAAGGTTTGTGGTTTTAGACGTGTATGAGTTGTGTAAACTCAAGTCGAATTGAGTTGTTAACAGTAGCATTGAATTGTCTATGTTACAAGCAATTAAAAAATGCCTGTCAGAGTTTCTAGCAAGTCATGCTCCATGCATGTGTTAGAACTCGCGGGCAAAAGTCGGCGATACTGCTGACTCACTGACCCTGTGTCAAATCTCGATGGACAGTCAACCCGGTGTTTAGCACATGTGCTGAATTTTAACATGTTTAGGAAGTCTCACGTATGTTTTGGATACATAAACGTAATGTCGGAATTGTTCTTTCTAGTTAGCAACAGACAAAAAAAAATTGAAGTTATGTCTACATGTTCTTATAAAGGTAGGAAGTAGTTCGAATCAATACGAAGGTATATATAATTTTAACATAGACCTGCAACGATACGAAAGGTTTATTGATAATATATCGAACCCAGGGTTGGAAAACAAGCAGCCGCGATTGACTCTACAAGACTAATTCGAATATAAATAAATATTCACGTTGAAATATACGCCTTCTATATAGGCAATCAAGTTAAATTGGTTATAATAAAAACCGATAACATCGATAGTGTTAATTTAACAGTAAATGTGTGACAGCTATAAAATGCGCGTTCGCACGGCGCACGCGATTACTGAGAACTAACGTGTTCACCTCATCTTCTTACAGATCGCACGTAGTTGATTACTATACAAGTATATACATAGATACTGAGACATTAAAAGTAAATTATGTTTGCTCAAAATATCTACTGTCTAACTAATTTAACACCGTGGAACAGTCCGGTTAAGGTACTACTAACAAATAAATAACAAAGTGCTAAACCTAAACAATATGATGTATGATTAAATGAAGAAAGCAAAACGGAACAGTGCATCCATTCATATAAAACACATTTCTGACTTTCAAATATTCAACATACGATATCCAAATTGTTATTGGAATAACGCATCATCCATCAGCCATCGCGCGCGTCTGTGGGGTGAACGTAACGTCGCGAGAACGAGAGAGCTACACATATATAATCTGCGCCAGAGAGGGGCAGAGATTGAATTTGAAGAATTTGCATAATCTGTTCGGGTACTTTATCATAGAACCACGTGGCAGTGACTAGTGCAGTCGCGGATTACGCGGCCCGGATTAAATCGACACGTCTCCAAGCAACGAGGTCGTTTAAATCACGCGTCTGCTGCCAATGTTTCGACTTTCGACACAACTTCAAAGCTAAAATATTATATTCAGAAGTTTAATGATGCGATGAAACCACACACGATTAATCGAGCCGAGCCAACTCACTATTTAATTCCAAACTCAGTGGCCGAAATCAAAGTGAGAGCACAATTGAAGATCCGACTTTTATATCAAATGATAAATATCACACCGACAGTCTCGGCCGTCCAAAAAACGCTTAACTTGTCCCGCTACAAAAGGAAAAAGCCAGCGTCTTCCGTTCGGCCGGAGCCAAAGAAAAAATCTTCGCGAGGGATCCGAGCCTTCCATTTATCATATTCCATATTCATTTATTCGTCAAGTTCTGGATTCATTTATTCGTCATGTCTTGATTTCGTCTCATTTATTATTAAAAATGAACTGTCCGAACCAGAACGTGAATACGACATCGTCCGGGGCCACTGTTTCAATCTTAGTATAATTTCATGCTGAATTAGGTCACTGTAGTGGGGCGGAGGTAGTTTTTGCTTAAAACATTATTATAACACGCTATAGTCGGTACGGTAGTTAGATATTTTTGTAGGTTGCCTTGGCTGGGCGTACGAGGCCGACCCTTACCTCCACGACCTTGTTGATACAAGGTGATCAGTGGGTCAGCAATATCTCAGGATCTGGGCCGGTGCTGACCCGGGACTTCCGCTCGGATGATGTATGGGGTCGGGGCGATATCACGCTTGTTGTAGTAATTCATTTGAATGTTGTAACACCGGTCGCGAATTCCTAAGTTATCTTTGAAAGCATTTGTAAAGTGAACGGAATGGGACGCTTTTTTGTTTTTAATTTTTTTCTGCAATCAATGAGAGCTGTTTGTTTGAAATATAATTTTGATTAAATATTAGTGATTGGCCCTGGAAAAATTATTAATGTATCTTCCATATGGTACCCAATATCCCTGATATTTAGGTACGTAATTAACCCGAAAATATATCGAACAAGATTAAAATAAATGAAAGTTAATTACACTCATACAACCTAACCTAAATACATAAAATAATATTAAATCTATCAACATATTTAAAGTTTAACTAAAAAAACTATTCGATGCAATATTTTTTTTAATTAATCCTCAGTACTACGTATTATTTTCTTCTAATCTTCCCGATGTTTTTTACCATTTTTACTGAGCTTAATATTTCTTTATTTGCAAACATAGTAAAAATGTATTCCTAAAACCAAGGCAAGTTATTAAATATGATATACAGTATAATATTTTATTACACGCTATGCCAGTCAACTACAAACATGACCTTACACTGACAATGAGCACCTATTAATACAAATCTCCGAAGTTAAGAAACAAAAATACGAAGAGGCCTCACGGGGCCGAATACGATCCATTTGTAGGCAATCTCACAATAAAACGTCAGTCTTTGTGTCGGCTGTCGGCGGGCAGTAATACGGCCATTTTGCAACCATAACAAATGAGGGCATTACTGGTCGAACCTCCCACACTACATACGTCAAACCGTCCCATAACACGGAAGTGCAGAAATATGACGATATTATTTGGTTTATGTACCTTGCTATTGCATATATTTTTATTTTACTATATATATAGGTACATAAGTTAGGGTTTGACCACATTCCCACCTAATGGAAAGTGACGATGTGATCTAAGATGAAGCAAATGACTTGTATCTATTAACTCGTGACTCCTAAAGACCTCAAATTGTACTATCATCATCATATCAGCTGGAGGACGTCCACTGCTGGGCATAAGCCCAAATTGTACTATATTTGCCTTGATTTAGCCAGTTCAAGGTCTTTCGCCATTTCATTACGTCACTTGGCGTGTACTGTCTCCGAGGCATCATTCGATCGGCTAAAAAAACTGGGCTCAGTTTGACGGGTGCTTCTCGGACAGACGGGGACCCGCCCCGGGCGCCGCGCAGCGCACACCGCGACAAGAACAAATGACCCCGACGCATCATAATAAATAAAACAATTTGTTCTTAATTAGATTTCGTGAATTTAATTTTCATGCCAGTAATTGGTCGGTGGCCACAAAGAGCGGCTCTCTATCAGTGATGGATGATCGAACAGCGCCTTCATACTATTTACCTACGGTCTTTCTATAGTAATTAGGGGGTTCGGAAGTTTACTTTCATTATTACTTATGAACCTATTACTGTTTCTAATATAGATTTCATTTGATGTCGGACTATTTTTATTGTAAGCGTGAGAACATTACAGATTAGTCATGATAGTAAAATGTTGTTCGAGCGCCATATTAAAAAACAAATGTTTTTTTTGTATTTAACTGATACAAATCTTATAATCTCCGCCCTATCATGTATTAAATAAACGAATTATACCTACATAAAACCAACCTATTTCTTAAGTTCCCGTACCGTCTATAAAAAGAAAAGGAACGAAATAAATAAAGGAGGAAAACAAAAGACAAATCGGAAAACGCTCGCTTTTATATACTCGCTACAGAACTGCGCCGAGCGTAAAGTTTAAAAAATAAACGCCGAAAAAATCTTGAAAAGTCACGGACGCTTAACTTTCTTCCCCTGTTTTATTTTTCGTTCCCTCTTGCGCACTTTTCTGACTCTTTTTAACTTTAGTTGTGTAATAAAGCTGTTCTAAACTGATAAGTTACTTTTTTAAACTGCAAGAAAATCGAAGTCGTTCACTTGGCGAAATTAAAAGCTGGCACTCGCAGACATTAAGTCATAAAAAGAAAATATGGAAGACGTTAATCTGGTGATTTATTTTGAACACTGTTTCTTGTTTTTGTTATTTAAGCAACTGCGGACTACCGCAGTTAGTACTAACTAGTAAGAATTAATAGCAGTTCTGCAACAAAAAATATGTCTTTCGAATTAACTCTTTAAAAATACTTTGTGCATTCTGGCCATTTTAGCTTATCAAATAAATATTATAAATACTTCAATTAAATCCGATATTAAAGTCATCCAATATTATATCGTAAGCATGACAGTAAATAATTCCATATTGAAATATAGAACTACGTTTGATTTTTATTTTGCAAACAGATAGAAGCATTAGAGTAGTTTGGGGTCAAAAGTGCAAAATCATTGCGAGCGGTGTAAAGACAGCATGCAAAATTGAAATTTTATATTACTCTTTTTTTTAAATATATTTTGTATTTTTTTTAATACTAAGGATGTGTTTTATGCATATTATTTAATAACATCTTATGTTTTAGTTCCATTTTTTTAAGACTAATACATGTTGTCCATGAATACAATATGTATTAGTTTTACATGTTGTCGTGACACTTTTATACGTTAAGTTTCAATATACATCTTTGAACTAAGGTGAATGAAGTAGGTATTATTTATTAAACAAAAATTACCTTCTTAGCACTTTCCTATATTTTTTTCTATTTAAAAAACAAAGAAGCTAATTGAATTAAAACTATTATTCAATACCAAATATTAAAAAAAAAGTTCTAAAAGACTTGAAATTGACTCTTCAACTGTTATAATTATACCATTTGTAAATGGACTAAACTGAGCCCCAGTCAACTAGGTACGATAACACTATACAGAAGGAATTGATTTCTTCTAGGCCTTGGACCAGGACTTTTTAATGTGACCCTGAATGATTTGATTAATCAACCTTTAACACAAAGTGTAACAAACATCTCGCTAAGCAATTTGTAATTTAACATTACCCAATATAAAAGATCTGCCAACTACACTTGCTAATAATGCGTACAAAAAAAATATGGATGTCTATTGCAATGTTAGCAGATATTTTGCTGGCCTTACCAGCAATGATGCAATGCAAATGTAACGGTGCTCCGTCACCGCAATCGGATGCCTACCGTCAAAGCGGGAACTTTACACAAGTAGAAGTAGTGCAGGAAGGCCCCCACCTCCCCCGCCATTACGATAAATAGAGGGAAAAAATCGAGAGCTGCACAGACCGAGTTCTCTGTACCGTTTGTATGCCATTCGACGTCGTTACTCTACTAATATCGAGGTGAACGTTGAAATGAAGCACCTTTACATTTTTTGTATCCAGTGTGTATATTTTTAGCAAGCTTCTACTTGTATGATAAATAAAATAAGTTCTTTCATCAATAGTTAATATTAAAATGGACCAAACTTACAACTCTACAAAAATTTAAGATCTAAGTAGTTTGGCTTCTTTTTCATTCTCAATGAGGACACATAGAATTTAACGGATTAAAATATTAATATATTATTTGTTTGATTATTAAAATATATTTACAAATAACTACTGCAAAACTACCCTTATACCCACGAGCTGCCATCAGTTTGTAACGATAATTCCTGTTACGAAGTTTAAAACGGAGCCACAACTCCACAAGTTACGCAAAAACTGGTGAAACAAAACGAGGCGATGCCCCCAATGCCCCCAGGCTTGCCTGATATTGATATGAGTGACTTGCACTTACCTCCCCAGTCGGCGCTCGATGTTATGGACAACTAGCGCCCTTCCGACCCTCAATGTTTGCCGAACAAATATTTTCCTTACAAACACAATGCTCACGTCGTCGTAATCTTAGTTAAGTGTGACAATAATGTGTTAATCCGTTGAAGTGATATTGATTATTGAAGAAATTATAATAGAGACTATATACTGCTTTAAATTTATTTAATAGCATAATTAGAATTACAGTTTCTGAATACCAGGCCTCTTACCCATATTTCGGTATCTAAATCTTATGGGGTGACCCTCAACTGGCCATTCACAGTAACTTGCGAAACCACAAAAACGGGGGTGTAACTGCCTCCATAAACAAGTGGAGGCGGCGCGAGAGGAATATTCAAGAGGAAAGTTGGTCCGGTTAGCCCGTGTCCACTCAATGTGCGCCACTTGCATCTAACTGGCCGAGTTGGGCCGAGTGGGTCCAGTTGGCCATCACGCCATGCATTGCCCCGTTTGTCCCCTTAATGAAGCTTGTCCCGAAACAAGTTTGATACTAACTTATTGCCATCTAAGCAGGGTTTGATGGCCACTTAAATGTTGTGCCACCACTTAATAGTTGCCTAACTTTTGCCATTATAAACTCCAGATTGTGTACTATGATAACGTAAGTTTGTAAAATACTTTAAGCTTAACCGTCCTATGTATGTATCTACTTACTCGAATAGTATCAAATAAAAAGGATTCTCGTTGGAGAATATTTAACTAAATCTTTCAGTAAACGGAAATTCAGTAATGTGATAGAATTAGAACTGCAGTTTTTACTGATTGAAACATCGTCAAGATAATTATTTTATTATACTTATTGTATTTTATCTTTGAAGAATGTTATGTCCATTATTACTAAAAGTTTTTCTTTATCTTTAGGTATATTTTGTAATGGATACCCAAAAACACTAGTGAGAAATGTTATCTACAAAGGATATGTTTAGGAACAAAACATTATGTCCATTCACGACACGAGGGTCGCGTTATATTCGAATAACAGAAACTTTCTTACTAAGTCACACAGGCGCGGCCATGCCAAACTTCACGAATACGAGCGATCTGTGAATATGATTCCTATTATTTGCTGCAATAAAAAGTTTTCTTAGCACATCTGCGCTACACTCACTGTATTACGTATCTATGCGTATAAATATATACGCATAGATACGTAATACAGTGATATAACATCCACACATTGAAAAGGTTACATCACATTTGTTTGGCAATATCAATATCGATTTGTTAATTGCTAATCATTCCTTGAATAACTAGGTCTTATGTCTGATTATATTATAACTGATTGAGGATAAATTAGTCTTTTACCTATATACGTTAGATATGGAATTAGATTTCAGAGGAGTAATAGCAGTCGCTTCGTAAAAAAAGATTCTGAGATATAACCTAGTGTCTGAGATATGATCTGGTTAGACAGTTAGAATAAGACGCCAGCTCCAACATTGTCGAAAGAGAGAATGCTAAATAGCTTGTTAGGAAGATTATAATAAACTGTTGACAAACAGTATTACAACCAATAAATTTTATAAATGTTAACGTATTTCCATAAAATTATTCAAAACACTTCAACCAGCTACAGACAATCCGTCCAAAATGTTATACGTTCGAATAGTGCTACAATGTGACAGGGCGCGTTATTTTTGAGACATAACGTCGTAGCAACGTTAACGTATTTCCATCAAATTAAATAAAATGTTGATTTTTAATGTAAAAATTTCGTGTTATGTATGTGTTTGTGACAGCAGGACGCTTCGACCGCGCGTCAATCGTCGCGCCGACGTCCGACACTGCGCGTGCGTTGGCAGACGAGCAGCTTTCTGTGTGTTTTTAGCTCTACACACATATTATAAACCAATAAAAACATGTCACTGTGATACGTCTCTGTAGCTTCATGTGTTAGCAACATGGAAACAGTTATCAAATTATCAGAACGTGTGAAAAAAGAAGTCTTAATTTACTCGTTAAAACTAAAAATTGAATTTTGATCGATATTGTTAATCCAAATTATGAATATGATTTATAGATATTATATTCTTAATAAGGTAACTATTTACAATTTTAAAACTCAAAACCTATCTGCAAATAATACGCATAACAACAATAATTCAAAATCATTAACACACATTGTAGTAGAAACGGTACAAACCATGATCACTTCTACAAGAAATTAAATCAATGCAACCCTTTGCAACTGTTCTTATTTGGTTTTTATATATTATATCACAGATGTCGATATTATTTGCAGCACTTATTTCAGTCTCATTGATGAGGTACTGGTAGGACACTGCGCCCGCGCCAGTACATTTTGACGTCCGGAAAGTCCTCACTGACACATCCATCGACACGTTCGCTTGACTGACTCTGAAATAACCTCTCTGTCCAGAAAAAAAAACAAAAGATCGGATATAGTTCTCTTGTGTGTACACGAAATGTCAAAGCGTTTAAAATTAAATCAGTTTTTTTTATGAAAGTTGGCTTTGTTATTGGATGTGGCGTTTGAATGAAGACACAATAATGGTCGTACCTAATGTTGCTAATTTTTCAATCGCAGTTTAATAATCTAGAAAAATAATGATTATTCCAATCATCTGATGAGATGATTACGCTAGAACTACCCTGGGATGTCCCAGGGTGGTTCTAGTGAAATCAGAAATATAACTCATAATTATCAAGTTTAAACTTCCACTTTGTGTTGTGTGTGAAATGTTTAAGTTCATCAGGATATTTTCTTTCAGAAATTTTGATGTAGACATCCTAATAATAATAATTTATTTCCTATCAACTCATCTTTGATGCTGAAATGCCGCGGGCAGGGCACACCAAATAAACGTTACCTTTAACCAACAGGACAAAACACTAATTAGTCACTTATAATAATTGGAATATTAAGTAATTTTCGAAAATTTGGTGGTAATACATTAAGACCGAAAAAATAGATAAAACGTTGAATGCCGACGCATGTATAGACTTCCGTTGTGTTGTCTCGAACTCTAGTCGGATTGTTTCTTTTTATCTCAGACCGCATAGAACAGATAGGTAGATACAGAAGGTGCATTATCTACGACCATAAAAAAGGTTCCATCAAAAGTTTTGATGTCATGCTGCTGCGCTATGGGTCCCGGGTTCGAATCCCGGTAGGGACAAATGTTTGTGTGATGAGCATCAATATTTGTATCCAAGTCATGGATGTTATTATGTATAATATGTACATACATTCATTTACAAAAAAAGTATATTATATGTAGTATATCAACCAACTAGTATCCGTAACACAAGCCTCGTTGCTTAGCTTGAAACTAGATGGCGCTGTCATAATGTCCAGGAATATTTATTTATAAATTTTTATATCCGGAATCCGAATATGAAGTGCCCTATGAAAGCAAGTCTTGTCCAATGTTATATTATTTTCTCTCCTAACAGTAATTTTCAAGTTTACAAAAACAATCTGTATATCTTTATCAACTATGATATGAGAATGAGATGCATTTTGAAAAAAAAATACCTAGATTAATACGGAAAACAATCCACCCTGAACATGTGTCACGGGAGACATTATATGAAATAGAGAATAATCACGGAAGAATAAAATGCAATAGCTTGTTGACTGTTGATTTAATAAGCACATAATTAAATGCAAGACACAGATCGCCAATTGTACATGTTACTCTCTGTATATTTCATAGTTTTCTAGTTGGAATAAAGAATAGGTACTCTATCTATCTAAATACACTATGACATAAAAACTATTTCGAACTGGCTGATGTGTTAAGATTCCCACCAACGGTCGAGTAACTATATAGATTGTGTAGTGTGAACCTTCTATGGTTTTTTTATTTAGTATGTGAGCTCAGCTAATGATGACCGGCGCGACCGCGCAGGCGCACGTAACGGTCGCCCTCATTCATCAGCGCTGTCAGCGACATCTATTGACAGCTGACTTCTGTTGCTTCTGTGTCAGGCTACCGGTTTAAGATATTGTTTTATTTAATTAAATAATACAAAGTGGATTCTAATCTTAGATATGTACCGGGTAGGTACCTATGTTTTTAAAGATTTCCTGTCTGGTCTTCCTTTACTTATAGAACGAATGAAGAATGTAGATATTGGTAGACACACGAAGCTTGAACAGGAGTTTGCTTCAATTTTCAGCTTCTATTCAGATAAAGTTGTGTGAAAGTGTATTACTTGAACTAATGTGAACATGTGTGTGGCTATCGTAATACAAAGTCTTTTTTTAAGGAACATCTAAATGTATACATTTTGTACTAAAATCCTCCCAGCATATAAAAATTTGAACTTAAGAATCTCTTTGTACATCCACACACGCCGCTAGCTACCAACTACAATAGTTAGTGATAACAATGTTAAAGAAAAATAAACCATTAAAATATCATCAGTCATTGCGGCGACCCCCGCGGTGGGCAGGTCAGCGGCCAAGAAAAAAACCTCCGAATTCAAATGAAGAATGATTCATTTATGAAAATGAAATGACAGATTGAATGAATGGTAAGACGGGTACAAAGGAGAGCGGCTACTGGCCACCGCTTTGTGGTATTGTGCCACGTGCTCCCACGGACTGCACCTCAGGGAATATGGTATACGAGCCATGCAAGAAAAATATTAAAATTTCTTGCAATTAGTAACCGACAAATGTTGGTTTCTATTCTTAACATTAGAAGATGGGTTCTACAGTTCAATTGTTTATAAAATTGACTATGTTATCATATTTTACTATTGCGTTCTAAAATGCAAAAGCATAGGATTTTTTTTTGCCATGCTCCCGTAATACTGTACAGTAATAGTACAGAACTAAGTATCTAATCCTGAATGGTGAGATCATAAAACTCCGTAGACACTAGGACCCAATGAACGGGAAACACGAGTTGTAAATGCTTTTTTTTACATAATTACAACACCCTGCGGGAACTACCTAGCACAAATGTTACGAGATTACAACCCTATTCATAATCTTTTCTTTCAGTTCATCCTACAAGATCTTTATACTTAGGATTACATAGCTTAAGCACACTTATTATATCATTGATGAGATCTTGAGTAATTTGTCTACTTAGTATCTACAAAGATTTATAAGATCAGAGGTCAAACAAAGTTTACTATGTTTTAAAAAAAGCAGTCTTATCATGTCCCGCCTAGAATAGACCCATTTAAGTTTTTATCGTAAGCATTCATTTATTTCTTTTCTCCTCAAATTGGCTTTAAAATGTCTAAATGTGAAATTAATATTTCGTTTAACAACAAGATACACCCTAAATGCAACATAAAATATGTTCGACATTTAAAAGTTGTGACCTTATCTCGTAAAAATGGCAATTACAGCTACCCTTGCAATCGCAGGGACCAGGAGTTAGTGAACTCCGACAAACACTAAGAAAGAAGGAATGGGCAATGAAATTAAAAATATGTCTTAAGGGCAATTAGCTTTAACTTTTACAGTAAGTGCCCTATCTACCCGCCGGAGTTCCCCTGCGCTTTTCAATTGTGGGAAACGCGGCCAGCTTTTCGGTTGGAGTGAATTTTATGAACTCGCAAGGAGTTGCTACTTTTGAATGAGTTCACTTACCCACTGATAACTCCTTGCGTATTTAAAAGATAAATTTGAAGACACTTAAAACTTTTTATTACTGCATTTCGCAAAACATAGGTTTTAAGGTTATGTAGAAGATGAAGACGTATATCTTCAATAGATTGGAATCAAATGCTAACATTGTTATGAGATCAGCAAATTCAAACAAAGGGCTGTACGAAGCAAGGCCGCGGCTAGGCATATTGTTAAGCGTTCGGTTCTTCGCCTGACGAACTGTTCAACAATAAATTTCCATTTAAAATGCCAGCCAAGCCGCAAGGTGACTGCGGGGGAACGCGGGAAGTGGAGAGGGGAGGGGGCCGCAGCTTCCGCCGCTTTTTTCCTTCATTTCCTTGAGGCCGCGTGGCTAGGGCGCCGCCCCACCAGAATTAAAACATTCGTTTATTTTTTTATTATTATAAATACAGCGTACCCTATAAGTGTGCCTATAAGTCACTTCCGTTGTAACTTAAACTGCTAGATTGAAAGTTTCACATAAATTGGCACCTAACCTATACTTATAAATTGTCGATGGTCAGAAAGAGATCGTTTGTATAAATTATATGTTAAGTTTATTACGCTTATGTGAATTGAGGTAAACAAAGATCCAGTTTTTGTATAATTTTGCCCTTGTACCCTGTAAGTGACTCGGCTCCTTTTGTAATGGACACTGTTATTAAAATGAATGTCGCGACTCAACATGTCATCCGGAGTCAGTTGCGTTTCGATAGAGTGGCCAATCATCATTTCAACCGTTAGACGTCCACTGCTGGACATAGGTCTCCCCCAAGGATTGCCACGACGACCGGTCATATGCCGCCCGCATCCAGTAGATTCCAGCGACCTTTACCAAGTCGTCAGTCCACCTTGCCGGGCCTGCCCACACTGCGTCTTCCAGTACGTGGTCGCCACTCTAGAACCTTGGCCTAGGCCACCTAGAGTGGCCAATATGGCGATTTATTTGTCAGCGCGATTAGAATTTAACAAAATACTCGACAATCCGAATTTTGCAGATAGGTATATGATATCGACTCGAAATCTAATTTTTTTATATGTTTTATTATTCAGGTAAGGTTTTGATCAAGTCTACCGTACCCCTTGACGAAATGATTAATTGATTATTTACTTTCAGCATGCATTCGGTATAATTTTACGTAGATACTTACATTATTTATCCTCCATTAAAAGTTATGCAAATTAATACAAAGTTATACACAACGCGTATGGTAAAATATCAATCATAATAAGTACCTACGCAACGCTTAAATTATTTTCCAAAATCATATGGAGGGCCCCCGAGTCCCGCCGAAAATCTACTTTTAATAGTCGCACCATTTAAGGGTGGGATTTATAACGGAGCTGCGGAACCCTATATTTTTTGCTTTACGCATCGGGCACAAGTACAAGAGGAGGCATAGTGTACTTCGCATAAATATCGGCGGGATAATAATTAAAAGAAGCGATAATGTCTGTACCGCGGTGAAAAACGAGCAAGCCATCCTTTTTATTTGATAAATAAAATTTATTCCCCGCCGCCTGCCTTCCCCGCTTCTTTGTGGGTTTTAACTTTCTATAAACCGCTGTCTTTGTTTCTAAACTGTTTATGGAAAATGCAAATAAAGTTAAAATGGAAACGGATCTTTTCGCCGTACAAATCTAAGTAAACCAGAGACGATTTATCTTGAACTGTGATTCATAATTTAGATTAACTATCTATATAGTTTATACTGCAAACTATTTTTTTTTATATAAGTAGAAATTAAATGTGTAGCATAAATGCTCCCATCTTCAGAACTTACACTTGCAATTTAATCTATCTACAAAACGTCTACGTCTCGTCTCTGATGTTTCGCCACCCCATCTAATAAGACATTTGTACCCACCTGTCATTTTTAAGGAGTCGATAAGGTCTTGCACTTGCATCTCGTTAAAAGTCTTGCGTCCCCTCAACTATTAACCTCCCCACGCATCCCTAAGGATCGCAATCGGGACGGTTTTACGGCGCACTAAATATTCTCCCGGCGACAATTGCGATTATGAAAAGTGCACCGTTATTTATATCCCACCATCGTTTATTTTTTGTCGCCCCTTTCAAGGGCAATTAAATACCGCCAGTCTTAAAACGCTCTGCATATTCCAGTTGACTTTATTTTCGACCAGCTAATAAAGATAGTAAATGTCGCAGTTAAAACAGGGAAAAATGTCGCAGGATGTTTGTTTTTGGCAAACAGTTTTAAGGGCAGAATAAAGAGGGTATGCTTTTCCACCCATACCAAAGGTAGTAGATAAATAATTATAATAATTAGATAGAATAAATACCTACGTGATAGTTCACCATTATACCTAATGGGAAAGCTAAAAAATAATGTAACGCATAGTCAAAACGCATAGGAAAACTAAAAGGAATATATTTTACCTTTATACTAAGGTGAATAAAGAAACAAAACCATCTTATAACTTAAAATAAACAATTAGGGAAATAGAACTTCTTAATAACGCGGATTAATGAAATTTCCTAGTCGTCGGAATCGAACGGCATTCCCTGGGGACGGGCTGTCAAAGTGCTCCAAACTCGCGCCGCCTGTCTGTGCGACAACTTTTAATAACCTTCTGTATCACCCAAATGGATTTGGGACCAAAACAATCCGGCACTCGTTACGTTTCTAACAAACTTGACGTAAATGCAAACTTTGATAAAGGGGTAGGTAGGAGCTACCTACCTGACTGTAAATAGGACTTATATTATTCAAATATATACACCCTTCTTTTCTTTATCCTTATTTATTTATAGTTTGGGTATGTTTTTGTGGATAAAATATCTCATTTAAGAAATTAAACAACATACAATAAAATCATAAAATTCTTCCAAGTCTTAAACACAATTATACTCCGAGTGCTTGCACAGAAACAGTGGGGAATCGCGAGTTTACTAAATAAGATAAAAAATAGATTCTACCACATATCTCGACATATATTTTTCCGCAACTTATAAACTAGACGAACTAGATGTATTGATATTCCCTCAATTACAACCATCTAACCACAGTTCCATATAAACTGACAAATACATACCACACATTAAAAACATTAAGAAAACGCACAACTTAAAAAATCTACCGTCTATCCCCAGAAACTTGAAACATGAGCGGATCACTCCGAAGCGTGCATAATGAGTAACATCAGGCCTTCATCAAGCCCTGATAAGGCAATCTCGAGTCACTTCCTGATATCACCCTTCACGGAACCCCGCCGTTCTTCCCCGCACCAAAACGAAATTGAACCGTCTTAGATCTGTCTCGGCGTAATCCACGCTTATAATTGATGTGACAATGTCAAACAGGGCCCCGATACAGCCGGCTAATCGGAAAAATACAAATCCGCCACAAAATTATCGATTGTTGCGACACTGACACACTCAACTGCAAATTGAGTAACGACTCGATTGTTTCACTTTACTTTGACATAAACAAACTGAATTTTCGATAAGGCTGAAACCTTCAAAGTAGATTTCTAAAAAAGTTATATCGTCGAAATTCAGTTCAGTATATACGTGTATTGTCAGTAACCTTAGTGCCCTATTACGAATACAGGAGTGCTTGATGTGCCAAAAATCTCGCAAATACCAAAACAAAATATCACACCGAATCACTTTTTCCATATAACGCGCCAAACGACATTGTTACTGACAAGAAATTGTGGAAAAATTTTGCTTTTTTTCTTTTGAAATATTGAATTTTTACATTTATGCCTTTCACACCTCATAACGTAATAATTCTTGGTGGGAACCCCTCGCGCGCCAACTTTTCCGTTGCAGCGGCAACATTCAAAATAAATGTTTGGCACTTTATCATCTCAGTCAGTGTGTGGCACGCACGCGTCGTGCGTTTACACAAACTTTATTGTCAAATTTTTATCTACTTCATAAATGGTCTAAACAAATCCCTCAGGCGAAGGCAAAATATACCGTCTTAAGAGGAATACCTATACTTCTTGTATTTATTATCCATAACGATTTACTAAAACTCACCCAGCTTATTAAAATATTTTACAGCCATTCCCATGTCACATCCACATGTTAAGAAAACCAATTAAGCAGTTGTAGCCCTCGATTCCTCGCGCCTCCGACACAAATAATGTGACCGCAGCATTTAGTCTCTCCGGCCCTCGCAGGCGTCGAACGATCTCTAATGGCATCCAACCACCAACTGGCCACCGCATTAATCCTTTACCGGCTCTTGATTAATTATTTAAACTTGCCCGAGGGAGTGCTCTCAGCAACTCTGCAAATTGTTTACAACTGCTTGTTACATTACATTCACATATCGCCGATGAAATAGGTGCTTAAGTTTATAGCTACCTGTTTTACTTGTGATATGTATTATTTGTTTCTAATATGTTATTCAATTCCTTGTTAACCATTCGTTTACCTAGATCATCATTATCTACCCATTTTCTGACCCATTATTGGGGAATTTTCTTAATACTGATAATACGCCTATACTAATCGTTACATGTCAATTATAACTAAAATTTGGATGATGAATTCATCTTATCATATTATAATTACCTATATTTAAAAAAAAACTCGGTGTCGCAAATTTGGCATTGCCATTACACGAGTTTATTCTTGCAAATATTTCAATTTAAACACGGGGGCACAGTGATATTATCAAATTAAGTGCGGACAAGCGGACTCTTAACTTGACCGATGTAGTGACCCCTAATCCGCAGTAAATCTTCGGTCCAACATACCCTGTCCGCGACCGGAGGGTTAAACAACCTACTTGGCAATCATTTGTTACACCCTGTAGACAAGACAGGGGTGTCCAATAAAGAAATATTTACATTCCTTCATAATTTAATGCCGCCGACCTTTTATACTGGCTGGAGAAATGCGAAGAGTATGAAAAAACAATATCAAAATACATACTATATGGTGATTGATTAAACAGTTTAGTTCATAAAAACTAGAGGTAAGGAGAATATCATTTCAAGAAAATTAAACTTAAAAAGTGCCATGCTAATACGAGTAAACAACAAAATTCAATGACCGACCGTAATGATGTAGTACCTACATATATCCAAAGAGTGATATGAAACTTAGCAGGAGTGAGTTGAAATGTGCCGTACGGGTTATTTTTTATAAAATATTTTTTAAATCCACTCTTGCTGCACTAGGGCCTCCTAATTATGTTTTTTGATGGATAGGTATAGATATTGTTCTCCTTGCCCATGCGTCAGTTATTGTTGTTATTTAGGCAACTAAATACGTTTTAGGTATATACAAATTTGACACACAGACGCTATATGAAAACTAGAAGAAGGAATCAATTAATTTGATCGATGAGATTAGTTTCAAATACCAATCTAAACCCAATGCGCTCAATAAATATAATTCAAAGCACATTCAACAGCTAATTTGAGCATCAAAATCAATCATCTATCATAACCATACCCACGATTGAATTCCAGCAAATATTCATGAAGCTTCCCAGTATTTGAACGTATAAGGGGAAGGCCACATCAAAAATGGTTGTTCAGTGGTTCGGAAGTGTACACGGAGATAATGCGAACATTATACGAAGTCTCGAGCCCGCATAATCGTGCTTATTATGCCGTGCCGCAAAAACTTACTAACTTGCATCTTTTGCACATTCATTCCGGCACGTACCTACACACCTAGGTAGACATAAACAAAATATACATTATACGTGCACAAGTTGGTAGTTGTTTCATTCGAGTGCTATCAGTTAAGTATGTACTTAAATTACCTGTAAGTACTTGACGATAGAATAAATCAAATTACTTAAAATGCAAGAAAATAACAAATATCATAACTATTATAGAGACTAGGATAAACAAGGTATCTATATAAGTAGTATGTAGGTATACAATACGTACCTCACTTAATATCATGTGTACATTCATATACAGATGATGCTGATAATATAAAAGTATAAGGTTTTTATCATTCACGAATAACGTTACACCAGTAAATAATACTTTACGAGGTAAGTACTTAAGTAACCCACTATAAGTACTAAGACATGATAATTCTGGTGGATGACCAAAGGCTATCGAATTTCGGGGTCACTAAACTGATAATTTAGTTAAGTTGACCAAGTATACGAACGTTAGGTGAATTAACTACTGTTGCTCGGAGTTGGGTACGACTAACATTACAAATAGTTTTCAAGGAAGAGGCACCATTGATTTGTAAATGTATACATAAGGGCCCAAATTAAAACCAGCATTTACCTCAGTGCAACCAAGCAGAACTAGGGGCTGCGTTATATTTGATTGACAGCGGTCCTTGTCCAATGGCAATGGCGAGACCTGACGAACACGTCAATCAAACACGAATCAACCCCACCTTGTCAACAAAACCCACACTATATAATAACCCTTATTTCGTTAGGAGTAAAGTACCGGCAGCGCAAAGATGACATCGCGAGCCCCGCGGCCGAGCCATCACGCGAACGCGATCGCCCCATTATTCGCCGCCCTTTTGTAATTTGAATTTCGAATTCCAATTCGTATTTTGTGGTAAAATAAAAAGAACACCGTTTCGACACAATGGCGTCAAGGGCGGTGCTCTGACATGCGATCAAGTTATTACATTAAAGGAAAGCGTACCCGCGAGCCCGCCTCACAGCCATGTTATTGAAAGCTTCCAGGAATAGCATTCTATAACATTAATTTGAAACATGCCGTTTATATTTTATACACGATTGCAATATTATTGATGGAATAGTTTTAAAGTATCGGGCCGATCAATTAATAACTTTGATTTTATTTTTATTGCAGAAAATGGATTGCCACGAAGACTACGAACAGCTTACACGAATACTCAATTACTGGAATTGGAGAAAGAGTTTCATTTCAACAAGTACCTCTGCCGGCCTAGAAGAATTGAAATCGCTGCATCATTAGACCTTACTGAGAGACAGGTGCGTATCAGTATCAATTTTGATACATTTCGAAAATTATGCACCGATTAAAAATATGTTTCGGATTTAAATGAAGTAAAGAGTCCAAACAATAAATGGCAATATCTATTTCGGCCTGACGACTCCTTTTGAATGCTGAGAAAAGTTCTCAGCATATAGGCTTTTAATAAGGTTTCTAAACATATTTATATTGTTATAGGTGAAGGTCTGGTTCCAAAACAGGCGTATGAAACATAAAAGACAAACGTTGAGCAAGACCGAAGACGGAGATGATAAAGACTCTACAACTTCCGAAGGCGGCAAGAGCTCTAAGACGGGCTTAGACAAAATATTTGATGACGATGGACCGCTATCTGGCAAGAAAAGCTGCCAAGGTTGCGAATTACCCCCCGGCGCACTTTGTTCCCCAGCAGAAGATCTACCAGAGCTAGCGTCACGCACTCGGAATAACAATACTCCCAGTGCTACCAACAACAACAGTTTTGCGAGTGATGGCGCTTCCAGCGTAGCCTCCTCCTCCTCTCTCGACAAGCTCGCAGAAGATGACTCACGAGACGGCCATCCTCCCGTCACAGCAATGACAGCAGCACCTAGAAACTTATCCAAGAGGATCAAACAAGAATCCAGGAAGCGATCACCATCGTTGGAGGCCACGTGTAAGGTGTCACCGTCTTCATCTAAAGATGGACTGGGACCTGTAGCTTGTCTTCCAGATAATGGAAAATTTTCCTCACTAAATTTGACGCCAACGTCTACACCAGGAACTCCGTCGAGTATGCACCCAAGTCCACTGGGTCATTATCCCCGACCATCGCCGCCAAACGCTCCACCAGGTCCACCACACCCTCAAGCTGTACCCAACGCAATGCCCCCTTACGTCATCAGAGGTAATGCCCCACCTGGACAGTTTGTTCCGCACCCAGACTTCCGCATGGATTCCAAACAGTTCATTGGAAAGCTTACACAATATCCCCAGGGTAACAGAAACTACGAAGGTTATGGCACTGCAATACAATCTGCTGATCAGCACGGGTACGTGCGAAATCAGCAGCATACACGTCAGGACGGATCTCCTTCGACAAGACCGACTAACGGTGTAGGATCACGGCAAGCATACCCACATGAAATGTATCAGAATTATGGTTATCCAGCGTATGGGAAAGATCAAGTAGCATATGGGCATCCTGGATATGACCAATCGCAAAGTTATAGCGGTGAACATATGGGGTATGCGAACAGCCATTACGGTTATCACTACCACGAAGGTTCACAGCATGATCATGGACACAATTACTATGCCGGAGAAGGGCAAAAGAATGCACATGGAACCGACTATTCAAAGAACTACTATGACGGCAATTCTTACACGCAGCAGACAGTAGGGTACACGGCGAGTGCTACGCAGGCTGGCACAACTGGCGCGGCGGCCGAGGCATACGGTGGCGCCGAGTGCGCCGACAGCTACGGGTCGTTTCAGCAATTCTACGAGGCAACACACGCCGCGCCTGCCGGAGACAACTCCAACTCCTCTTCAGACTTCCACTTTCTCAGCAATCTCGCCAATGACTTCGCACCAGAATATTACACCATTTGAGATAAGGACTTTGCCGAACAGGCGAGTGATCTGTTCGTGTAAGTTTACCTTTATCACTGTGTATGGGACATTTAATATGCTAAGGGTTATGGTGATGACACTCCAGTGTTCGCCCAAGGCGACAAATAAATCATGATTGCTATCCATGAGTAATCCTAATCCAATTTAAGTTTGTTATATTATAGTTACTATAATAAATGATTATAAATAAATTGTAAATAACTACTTCATATTTCTTAATTGTAATAGATAATTAAAGTTTTTACTCTGATGCGTACGGAATAAAAATAGATATTTAAATTGGTTTCAAGATGAATGAATAACCAACTGCAAAAGATATGAGAAAATTTATAAAAGTTATTGTGAATTTAATATGTATAGCCCTTTTTTTTAATCTACATGCCCTCAGGTGACACTTATGCGCGTAACCAATAAATATTGTTGTTAAACTAATGTATAATTTGTAATTAAAACTGATCAATGTAAATTCTTAAAAATATTTAAAAATAATCTTGTATCCAAACACCTTTTCACGTGTTCATGATAAGAGATATTTGAATAAAAAAATCATTTTACGACACTTAATAATAGAAATTGTTTACGAACTTAAGGAATAGTCGTTGCCTTATTTAGTTAATATTGTTTTGTGACTATAAGACATACTGTAGATACATTATAAGATAGTTTATTATAAGTCATTATTATTGTAGATATCATCAGCTCTATCATTTTGGCCTATTAAAAAAATAAATCATTTGGTGTCACGTTTTCTGCTTTTACTCCTTCCTAATCCTGTTTTGTGTTTCCTTTCTCACTATCTGAATAAAAATAATCCAAGCCCCAATATTATGAAGTAGCAATCACAAATATAAATAAATAAAGATATCCAGACAGCATGTCACAGTGCCATCTAGTTCAGAGCTTAGCAACAAGGGTTGTGTTACAGGTTGTACAAGATGTTAGATAGGTACACTAGTTATTTATGTTCTGTAAATACATGCATAGAAACATAGAAATAAATACATAGAAACATCCATTAAATACAAATGTCCACATTACACAAAAATTTGCCTATATAGGCATTTCAACCCAGGAACCTTGCCATAAAATCAGTCTTTAATAAACTAGCGTAATTATTGTAATTACACTAATTAGGTTGTCCAACAAAATATATCTTCTGGTTGCATATTTATTTAAGACCTTGTGATTTGCTATGAATTATATGAATTTGGCAACTGTGGTGATCATGTCCAGAAGTGGACATGTAACAGTTGATACGATAATATAGATTTATCAAATGTTATAACATTATCAATATTAGAAAGAAAAAAAATAGAGAATACTGATATTAATTTATTATCAAAGTTGATCACACAGAGATTAGAGAGAGAGAGAGAGAAAATAATGTTGTGATCTTATACCAAACAGACAATTTTACGGGTTACTTATCAATAATCAAAGAAATATTTAGAAACAGTAATGCATTAATATTGTAACAATAGAATTATCTGAAATAAAGGACATTAGAATCTCAATACATTTTCTGAACCGCATGTCACTTAGCCTATGACTATTGTGAGGATATTCATTATAAAAGTTATGTTTATGATAAAAGCTAAAAATTCCTTACTTAAGTAGGAACAAAGGCTGTACCTTATAAAATTTGTGATCCAAACTACATACATTACTCTGTACAGTACAGAGCGACATAAATATGAAGATTCTAATGCATACTTCCATAAAATCCTTGTATCACAAGGCTACACAAATGGTAAAGCAGTTATATCTTATTAATTATAGGTATATTAGGATGTGGTCGCTTTTGTTGCCTGCATCTGGGCTTGCAGTTTCATCTCTATCATCATGCAAATAGCTTTGTGGACCTTTGACTTCTCTGTTCCTAACATTTTAATTTTCTCCATCTGCTCTGTTACAAATGCAACTTTTCTCTTGAAGTAGTCCTTAGCACCATCAGTATCCTGAGAAGTAAATAAAAGAATTTAACATTATATTTACAAAAATAACATTATAAAAGCAAAAACAATCCTGGAAAATAATAATTACTGTTTTCTGTGACTGTGTAGAGTAAATAGGTACTGTTTTTGCTTTATTTGGATGCTAATGATATATTCACCATCAACTCATATACTGTACAGCTGAGCATAAGTCATCTCTACAATGCAAGGGGTTATAGCACACTGCATAGACCTAGTGTGAGTCAGAAAACTTTATCAATACAAATAAGCCCTTCAGATCTGCTGCTACTTTTCAATGTTTCATACATAATAAAAATAAACTTAAACTAACAACTTACTTTCTGTGCATAATATCCAGTGCCAATGTCAATTAGCACATTTTCTGTATCTGATATTGAACCTGGGACATACATTGATCCAGTTAGAGGCACCAGTATATCCTTGCCTTTGGAGTCGGGAGTTAGTTTCTCGACGCATTCTCCAGATTCCATAAACTTTCCTTGAGCCATCTTGAGAGTATGTAAGGAATCTTGAAACACTTGCATCTCCTACAAAAAAATATATAAATTACATAATGTGTGTGGAGTCTAAGTATGTAAGACAGGAGGCCAATATGGTCCAGTAATATAGTGTTTATGTAGAATCTATGTAAATATTATCAGTAATAGATTGTCAATCACTAGCTAGAGTATAAATATATGTCTAGGTGGGCTAATAGTTACCAAGAACTTGTGCTTGCAACAATTTCTTTAGGGACATGACCAGATTGTAGGCTTATTGGCCTAATATGCAGTAATAACAATAGGGTAGATACTTAGATAACATAAGAAATAGGATTCCTAGAGTATATACTGAAGCATAAATATATTGTACTTGGAGGACTGTGCCTTGTAACAGATAAATTAAATTATTTTAAGAACATTTAAGTACTTCTTAAATAGATTTGCTGTATCTCTGTAATCTTCTTCAACCCTAAAGCGACTCACTGACCAAGTTTTCTCTTGGGAGAGATACTGCGCCGGCCCCGAGTACATTATGTAGGTAATAGGTATGGCAAAAGAAATAACTATATAGGAGCATAATGATGATATTATGTTACAAGTCTTATTAGCCTTTAGATTTGTACATAAACATAAAATTAATCTAATAAAATGTTATAAATATTACTTCCTAACTATTGTATATTTTGAACTTACTTGATCCAAAGTCTGTTTGAGTTGAGCCAACTGCTGTAAACTGAGCTTGGATAAATCGATTTGATGCATTCCTGGCGCTGGGGCACTTGATACACTCGCCATTGTGAAGAAAATATATATTTCGTAGCTAGTTTAACAAGAATAATTACCAAATTATGTAAATGCAAGATTCTGCAGCATAATTTGCAGGAAGTAACCTCAAAATTATACAGACCACCACTAACAGAAGGCAACTGTCAATGTCATATTTGGTTTGTCAAATATCCAGTCATTTTGCTGAATGCTGTTTTATCACACGTTTAAAAAAATTTATACCTCTGCAAAGAAATTGACTTGCAAAAATTTATTAGCTGATAAAAACTATCTCGCTGCCCCAAGTGATTTGACATTATCCACCTAAAAAACACGGAACACTAGGCGGTATGGTCTAATACTTTAGCATAACAAAAATAAGAAAGAAAAAAAAATACTGTCAAATTGTCATTTGTCACATTTTGTTTTTTGCATCTGAAATTGAGACAGCGGTTTTCTAGATTATTTTGGAATTTGTATTGATGAACTAACTTGTCGTTAAAACGAAACTGTGATAAGTAGGAACACGTATCACAAAAGTGCCGCTGAAGTAAAACAATTGGGTGTATAGTGTTATATTTTATTTTCTACGGTGAAAATTAACCTTATTCTAACCCGTCATGTCGGTCACCAATTTGAATACTCTCGAGAATTTTCAAAATTTTATTAGGTAAGAAAAATCTTTCTGTAATTCTTCAAGCGTGGAATGCTCCTCCGTACGACTATACTCTCTCTAATGCTACTGATCACTAATTACAGGACTATTATCAATTTAAATATTAACATTTCTTAGCCACGAATCTTCTAGGGTTTATTATCAACATTTACTGCTTAGATATCGTAATTTTAAGATAATTTATAAATTTAATTTATCAATGTAAGCAAAACCTAGTTATCAAATATTTTATATATTTACATGGTTATCTAAGCTGTTAAGTGTGACTATCTGCTAATTGTTTTCAACAATAATTATTATCTATTTCACCTTTTCCTAAGGTCACTTCCAATAATACATACTTATTATTGCTACCACTAAATACTAACTAAATAGTATTTTACAATATACATCAGTATAGTTTTTATTTAGTTGTAAAAATATGGTAAGTGTTTTGACCATACTCAATCTTATGGCAGAAAAACGTACTGTTGCTCCAGATTTATTAGTCCTTACATTAAAACCTTAACAATGTAGCCTTAAAAAGACAATTAGATGGTACAAAAGCCAGTTTTCATAAGAGCCAAATGTTTTTAAAAAATATATTTGATAGGTTACATTTAACGCTAGTTTGGGAGATATTACCTCATGTCTATTGAGCAAAGTCTATTGTCTATTGAGCAAAGTCATCATGAAGTGATAGCCCAATTGTGATTGTACAAAAATGCCACCATGTCAGTCTGAGTACAGGAACAGAAAATGCATACAGAAGTAATCACATTAGGAGATTTACAAGCTTGACTTCTGTCAAGTGGCGAATCCATCACTCACCTTTTATTTGTTCAATATAGTGGTAATTGTTAATGCAGCTGCAAGTTGGAACACCATAGAACAATTCTCAATGATCAACAAAGTTTCCTTAAAAGCCTATAAATGAAAATGGAGATGACAAAAGTTTTGTTGAACTCCCTGAAATAGGTTAGCATTCTGCCCATCCTAAAACTAGTTTCAAAGTTGTGTATAAATATGTCAACAAGACAAACTATTGTAATTAGAAAAAAGACAAATAGGTTATCCGATCTCTGATTGTGACCTGATCAATCAATATGTATGGTTAAGGTACACCTTCCAAGGTAATTCTTTGGATGAGTTTAAAAAAACTAATTTTGATATCCTGGCCTTCCCGAAAAACATTTCAACGAATACAATTCAAACTTTAAATATTTCAGGACACCTGTATTAACAGTAATTCACTTTTCTGCGGATTGGGCGGAACAATGCAAGCAAGTCACAGAAGTCTTAAAGGAACTGGTAAAACTACCAGAAGTTCAAGCCAGTGGTAGCAAAATAGCATTATGTGATGCTGAAAAATTATCTGAAATCTCATTGCAGTTTAAGGTAATTCTTGCTTTGTATTCTATAGGTATATTTTCAAATAAGATATTCTTACATCTTACTCTAAAACCACAAAGACAATTAAATAAAATAAAAAGGCAATTAGCATTTTGTTATCTCTACAACTTTTTATCAAACAAAGCTTTTTGAATAATTTCACAGGTGGAAACAACAGTAGCAACAGTCATGTAAATTAAAAATATAAAGTAACACCTGTTTAAATACAGAATAATTAATATATCCCAGGAAATACAGTATAATGGAGCATTAAGGTTGCGGAATACTAAATGTACAAGTCACTAAATAAATAATGGTGTTTTATTTCCAGGTTGACTCAGTACCAACAGTAATTTTATTCAAGAATGGCAAACAAGTAGATAGAGTGGATGGTGCTGATGCAGCACAAATCACTGCCAAAGTGAAGGCTCATAGTACAAATAAGACTGCCATTGGAGATATTGCTCCTGTAAAACTGGAGGACAGACTGAAGGCATTGATTAACAGACATGATGTCATGGTTTTCATGAAAGGAAATCGAGACCAACCTAGATGTGGTTTTAGCAAAACTCTAATTCAAATTCTTAATGGAACAGGGTAAGGGAACCTAAGATTTTTTGCTACACTTGTCATCACATAGAAATTACAATTTGTGTGATCAAAAAATAGTTATGTATATTTTTAGCCATTATTTTAGCTAAAAATACTATTTTTGAGGTGAGGAGGTCCTTACTTCAAGCGTTTTATATTAACAGTTTTTAATAACAATTATATGTTATTTGTTTCCTAGAGTGCAGTATGATACCTTCGATATATTGACTGATGAAGAAGTACGCCAAGGCCTTAAGGAATATTCGGACTGGCCTACCTATCCTCAGCTATATGTTAAAGGAGAACTAATTGGAGGATTGGACATAATAAAGGAATTACAGACTAGTGGGGAATTGGATGCTACACTCAAGCCTTAATAAATGTTTAAGACAATTGTAGTAATTTTAATTTATTTCAATAAATAATTGGTTTTAATCTTTATTATTAATTGCCTACTATTTATCGTTATATTACTCTAGGTTCTCATATATGCTTGGTTGCCATAGATACACTGCCCCGATGCATATCTTATGTGCAGAAGACAAAATCGATTGTGGCATCATTCAAAGCATTAAATCTACCTCTAAATATCTGTACGGTTTCGTACACTTGCACAAAGTTATAGTTCAAGTTGAAGTTAGGTTGAGATGAGAGCGGAGAGAAAGAAGAACACAATTATTTCACTGAGTTAGTTATAATAATTAAATGTTACACGTAAGATAGGATAGGCAATTCCTTTCTCTAATAACGTTAGTTGTTATTGCATCCACTTTTGCTCACACACTAAAACGTTTTTCTGTAATTATTAATATGTAAAGTAAACCAAACAAAATGACGCACGCGCTATGTAGGCCGCAGCGTCAGCAGAACATGTACGATTAGGATCGTACATCTTGGCACCCCCAAAAAAGATAAAAAATCAAGAGAAAAGAAAAGCCTTTACAAAGGAAAATTAATCAAAATTAAATGCAATATTCTGAGTTCCAGTTTTAAAACTTGTGCGAGATGACCCTGGTTGACACTCCGCATAGATTCCCTTGCTCGGAGATGCAGACCTAGTGGTTCCGCTCTGGTGGTTATCATGTGGTTTATGAATGACTTGCAACTCAATATCTTCACGTTGTAGCTGTTCAGCAGGCCTATTTCTCAAGTTATTGGTGTTACAACGGCGGCAGCGGTTCCTCCCAACCACTACAAGCAACGTTATTATGGCTGATGTCAGCAAAACATAACTGATAACATATTGATGAACGTCATGAGTTGTCAGTGTTGTTGTATGAGCTTCATTTTCCTTTAGAGCAGCGATTTTTTCTTCTATTTGAGCAGTATCTAACTCAGTAGACTTTGTTCGAAGCGTGTTTGGGAGGAAATTGTATGTTAAATTGACAATCCTGTTGATGGAGGTGTCTAACGTTGGAATCGTGAATTTATAGTCCATGTCCATATGGCTCTGGTATAGACGATGAGCATAAATAGTCAGATCTTTAGATTGTAAAACACACCCTTGAGATAACGTCACTATACTTGATGTTGATATGTCATATGACGAGAGGTCATTGCCACATATTGTGCGTAGCGAACACTTATCGCAGCATATTACTAACCAGCTGTTTGGAGTATGTAATTCAATCCATGCTTCCTTACATGACGCTCTTGTTACGTCGCAAGGCGCGGTGTTTTGATGTGACAGCAATTTTGCTTCACACGGCGCATTGTGGCTATGCAAGTCATAAGATGGTAAGTTTCTCTTACACAGAAAGTTGTTCGACCTCTGTTCCATACACTGCTTAAAATCATCGTCAGCAAACGAGATGTAGGTATTTTTCCTAAAGTTTACAGCAATGTATTTGGTTGTTGTCTGTACATAGGTAGCTCCTGTCTTAGTAATAACCGGCAAAGGAATGACCCGGTACAAAATAAAATCATCGGTGGAAACAAGTGGAATTTGTGCTTCAAAGAGAAAGTAGTTTTGAGTTACTCGTGCTTTCACGGTGATCAGTTTGTAAATATCCTTTATATTTTCTTTATAGTTTTCAACTGGCAAGGCTACGGTCTTTGGAAGGCTTCCAGATATTTCATTTAACTGTTGAATCAAATGAATAGGTGTTATTAAATGTACGTCTATATGGCCTTGATACACGTTGGTGAGCGTATTGAATAGCATTTCTTGAAATGTTCTCAAGCTATTAATCAGTAAGTATGCTGTTAACGAGGCTGAATTAATGTAGGTGGTAGCTGAAATAATTTCCATTTCCGATTCAATTGATCCCATGTTTAAGTTAGTTTGGTTGACCAGACTTTCAATTAAGTCAAATTGATGTTGTATGTTCGTCTCACTTTTCTTCAAAACCTTATTTTCGAGTTCTACAATAGTTGTTTGGTTTTTTATTAAATCCATCATATAGTTCTCGTTGCTTTGAAGAGCTTGAATGTCCTGTTGGTATTTGTCAGCGAAATTTTGATCTAAGATGCCAAAGAGACTGTTAGCCACATAACCAACTCCATCTATTAATCCACGTCTCTTTCTGTTACTTAGATGCTTGCGTGGGTTTATTAGCACGGAGTTGTAGTAGCTGAGAAGCTCCATTTCATGACTAAGCTGTTCCATCGTTGCTCTACAGTGATCTAGTTTCGTTTGATAGCACATAATTTTCACATTTTCGAAGTAACTGTTAATCCGACGAGTGCCTTGCCAATAGTTAGTTAAATTATAGTACATAATAAGCATCCAATCATCATGAACTGTTTGCATTTTCCCAAGAGTGTCATAGTATATTGGCCGCGCACGCTCCAAACCCGTAACCTGAGCGCCCAGTGCAGGCCGCACGCGCCCGGCGTCGCTAGTGCAATATGATCCCGGTACAATTGTAAACAAGGTAATTAATGTTGTTAATAGTGTTGAAATTATGTTTGGCCCTTTCTTCCGTGTTTTTATTTCTGAATGTTGTTTATGACAATTTTGAGTCTGTTTATCAATTTCACATTCAGAGTCCAGGGGTAGTGGTGACAGCTTCACTACAGGTCGTTTTATGACTCCGGTTTGAGTTTTAATTGTAGTGACCCGGACATAGCCATCGGATCCGGGATGAGTCTCCAGCACTCGTCCCATAGCCCATTTTCCTGGTGGTAGATTATCCTCTTTTACCAGTACTATGTCACCTTCTTTTATGTTTCGGGTAGGATTATTCCACTTGCTGCGTGTTTGTAATGTACTGAGATACTCGTTGGACCAATTTTTCCAATATTGGTGAAAAATGTGTTCAGTAAGTTGCCACCTGCGACGTAAGTCGATGCTGTTTGTGTCATTGTAATCCGATAGTGGTAATGACAGTATCGGACTTCCTGTCAAAAAATGTCCAGGTGTTAGGCAGTTATAGAATTCTTCGGGATCTTCAGTGAGGGGACACAGAGGCCTTGAGTTTAGGCAGGCTTCTATTTTAGCCAAAAGTGTTGTTAACTCTTCAAATGTTAACTTCTGGTCGCCTAACACTCGTCTCAGATGGTGCTTCATCGATTTTACGGCGGCTTCCCACAGACCGCCTCCAGTGGGCCAAGCTGGGGCATTAAAATGCCACTCGACCTCCAGTTTACCTAGTTCGTTGAAGAATTCTGGCTTCAGTAGTTGTTTGAAATCCTCGAATTCTTGCCGCATAACTTTTGCAGCGCCCACAAAGTTTGTTCCACAGTCTGAATACATATGCTTGGGGGTCCCGCGTCTAGCGCACAGCCTCTGAAAAGCAGAAATAAACGTTTCTGTGCTCAGGTCTGATGCAAGCTCGATATGGACTGCTTTTGTAACCATGCATATAAATATCGCTATGTATCCCTTTGATGTTTTGACGCCTCTACCTTTGTTGAGTTTGATTTCAATATGCCCAGTGAAATCAACCCCTGTATGAGTGAATGGCCTAGCAGGAATAATTCTCTGTTGAGGTAGATTGCCCATCAGTTGGTGGTTGTCCCTTCTCTTGAAACGATGGCATCGAACACATCCTTTAATACAGGTCTTGACTGCTCTGTTTCCACCAACTATCCAATATCTCTGTCTAAGGTAAGTTAATGTTAACCGAGCCCCTCCATGAAGTGTTGTGGAATGAGCTTGTTCAATTAGGAGTTTAGTGTATCGGCCCTTATGTGGTATTATGACCGGATTTTTCATCTCCGGAGACAAGTTGCTGTTTTTAAGACGGCCTCCGACACGAATAATTCCTTTGTCATCCATAAAGGGGGTTAGTTTAAATATCAAACTTGTTCTGGAAATGCTTTCATTCTTCATAAGTTGTCTGTATTCGGAATCGAACTGTGTACATTGCACATGAATGATAATAGTTTTGTTCGCTGCACTTAACTCAGTTGTTGTTAAGTAGGCACTTGTGAATTTTGTCTTGCTATGCATATTTGTAATAAAGCGACGGATCCATGCGACGACTCGTGTTACGCGTGTCAATGAACTATATTTATTCAATAATGCAGTTAATAAATTATTGCTATGTTTTGATAACTTATGTTCTGTGTTAATATGAAGTATGCGGCCAAAACTTGTTTCGTATGTACCAGGAATGTTTTCAGCGCTTTCTTGTTGTGGTGAAAATATGGGTCCTTGCCACCATAGTTTGAGATTCAGTAGTTTGCTGGGTAACATGCCTCTAGAAGCACAGTCCGCGGGATTTTGCTCAGATTTTACATAGCGCCAAGCAACTGCAGGAATAATCCGTTTGATCTTCGTAACCCTGTTACTCACATACGTTTCCCACCTCGTCGCGTCACCTTGAATCCACGCTAGTACTACTTGCGAATCAGACCAAGCCTTTATTGATATGTTATGCCCTGCTAAAGTTTCTTTTGTCTTCTCTATCAGATCGGCTAACAGTTGAGCTCCACATAGCTCGAGTCTGGGTAGTGTAATTTTTTGAGTCAGTGGGGCTACTCTCGTTTTTGCGGCTAGTAAGGTTGTTACCGGTAGACCAGAGTCATTAATTACTCGACTGTATATAACGCATGCATAAGCCTTTTCGCTTGCGTCACAGAATCCTAGCAATTCTATTTGTTGTTGTGAATCTCCGATCCACCTATTTACCGTCATGGTTTTAATAAGTGGCAGTTCTGTTTTGATTTTCAACCACTCGTTTTCTAATTCGCTGGGTACTTCATCATCCCAGCTGAGTTTGGCCATCCAGAGTTTCTGAAATAATAGTTTTGCCATGACTGTTACTGGTGAGAGCCAGCCGAGCGGATCGTATAATTTTGATATGTCTGAAAGTAGTGATCTCTTAGTCAGTCGTTTTGAGTGTTCTACTGGCCAGTTTAAATGAAAGTCATCGCTCTCAGCATTCCAAAAGAGTCCTAAGGTCTTCATAGGCTCTTCAGTTTTAAAATGAAAATTGTCTTGTGGTGAAATTTGATCTGCTCGTAGGTTTTGGTATAATGCCTGGTGATTGCCCGTCCATTTTCGTAAATTCATGCCCCCACCTTCTAGCAATTTTATCAATGATAGTTGTAAATTTTGAGCCTCCTTAATATCGTTATGACCGCTAATGACGTCGTCGACGTAACATTCCGTATTTAGTACGTTCGCAGCTTCCGGATGCTTGTGGCCGTCGTCAAAAGCCAATTGCCTCAGTGTGCGCATAGCAAGCCAAGGTGCTGCTTTAGTTCCATAAGTTACCGTACATAGCTGAAATTCCAGAAGTTTGTCATCACGCGAGTCCCGCCAAATTATTTTTTGAAGGTGTTGTTGTTCCTCGGCGATCCATATACATCGGTACATCTTTTCAATGTCTGCGGTAAAAGCGTATTTATATGTTCTCCATTTTAGGATTAGAGCCTGGATGTCTTTTTGTAGATTGGCACCTTTTTCCATAAGGCTATTTAGACTGTGACCGCTCGTAGTCCTTTGTGAAGCATTAAATACCACTCTTAATTTTGTTGTTGCAGAATTTTCTTTCAGGATACCGTGGTGAGGTAAATAATAACTGTAACTTGATCTGGGAGACGCCGGTTTCAAATGGCCGAGATCTGCATATTCTTCTATGAATTCTCTATACATAGTTGAAAGTCTTTTGTTTTTGTGCAGCCGTTTTTCCAATTGTAAGTATTGCGAAACGGCTATGGGTTTCGATTTTCCTAACTTTTTTTCAAAATCGGGAGTCAATGGCATCTTTACTATGTACCGCCCATCCTGCGTGCGTTGTACGGTTTGCTGATAAAATTGTTCACAGTTCTCATCTTTATTGGTATCATCAGACCTTTGAATGTCTTCAGTTTCCCAGAATTTTGATAAATCCTCCATGTTAAATAAAGTTGCGTGGCAGTTAAAGGTTTTCATTTTTCCACATAGAATCCATCCCAATTGTGTTTGTTGCGCAACTGGGCTCTGATTATCTCCCTTTAAGACTCCATCTAGGATAATTTCTGAGTATACGTCAGCTCCCAGTAAGAGGTCTATTTGACGTGATACGTTAAATTCAGGATCCGCCAGTTTCAAATTCCCCAGATGCGTCCATTGAGTTTTTTGGAATGTTGTAGTAGGTAAGTTGTTAGTCAGCTTCTTCATGATAAGTACTTGAGTTTGAAAGCTATAATCAGAGTGGATCGATCTACAGGTAAGCTCAAGCTGTCCTCTACAGTCTCCTGAAACCGCACCGATTCCAGTTACAGATGCTTGTAT
This sequence comes from Craniophora ligustri, assembly GCA_905163465.1. NCBI lineage: Eukaryota > Metazoa > Arthropoda > Insecta > Lepidoptera > Noctuidae > Craniophora > Craniophora ligustri. Next base: position 5,017,762 of record LR990965.1, on the reverse strand, counting down.
ACCTTTCCTTTGAAGTCTCAACATTTGTGCTGCATTTTCTGTAATCAAGTTCACCTGCGAGCCTTGATCAAGAAGAGCGCGCAGTATAATATAGGTGCCATCAACTGATTTAATTTTTAGTTGGACTGTTGTCAATAGAACTTCTACGTCGTTTGAGTATAAGTGGTTGGTGGTTACTTGTTGCGAAGAAGCAGGATGTTGAGATGATGAAGGTCGTTGCCAAAAGTTACCCTTTCTATCCGTTGTTGTTGTGTTTTTCTTGTCAGGGTTATGCAATAGAGTATGGTGTTTTAAATTACATTCTTTGCAAGTTTTTGTTGATTTGCATTCATCACGCCCGTGGCAGAATAGACAGTTTTTACAAAGTTGTAATTTCGAAACGATGTTATATCGTTTACCGAAGTCCATTTCAAGGAATTTGTCACATTGCATTAATACATGATTTCCGTTGCAATGAGGACACTTTCCGTATGTTGCGTGATAGTTATAAGTTCTGTTGTAGTTGTAATTATAATAAGGTTTTTTCATCGGGTTTTGGTTGTTAGATTTAGTAATAGTTTTCTCTTGAGAGGCTGGGCTTCCTTTCTTTGTAGATTTCATTGTCTCATATGCCATGAATTGAGTTTCAATGAAATAAAGAAAGTCAGACAAACTTTGCAGCTCACGATGATCCCGCAGTTCTTTCATATAGTCACTTAATGTGCTGGAATCCAGTTTCTGTGACATTATATGTACAATGATCGGGCCCCATGATGAAGTATCGATACCAATGTTTGAGATACCACTTAAACACTCAGTTATGACGTCATGCATCTTCTTCAAATTAAATGAATCTGCATTTTGTATGACTGGTAGATTAAGCATAGTGTTCATGAAAGACGTAAACTGTAAACGACGATTATCATAACGCTGGTTTAGTATGTCCCAGCAGGAGTTGTAATTCTCAGTGCTGATAGTAAGATGTTGTACCAGTCGTTCAGCTTCACCTCGCAGTTTAGTCTTAAGATGTTGCATTTTTTGCGCATTGTTAATCGTTGGATTTTTGTGTATTGCTTCCAGAAACAAGTCCTTGAATGAAGTCCATTGGCTATAACTGCCTGAAAATTCAGGAATTTCAATCCTGGGTGCCGATTTCTGGTAGTGTGCAGTATTCCAAATTTTTGAGTTAAGAGAGTTTTTTAACTCGTCGTATTTTTGTTCCACTTCTCTGAACATGTTGTAATATTGTTCGTTGGATCCTTTTAGATGAAAGTCAATTTCCCAATGCAATTTATCGATAGGTTCCCATTTACCTTTCAAGGTAGATACATTATCGTCTAGTTCCCACTTCTCAAAGATGGAGGCGCTGTTAATTTTGGATATGACACGGTATATGGCGTTAAAATTGCATTGTTGCTTGTTCAAAAGCAGTTGAATGTTGTCACCACTCTCCGACTGCAGATCTAAGTCAGCTAAATCAAACTTTACGTTCTGCTTACGTTTCTGCAAATCTGATAATCTGTTATTGATATCCGATTTAGTAGTAGCGTACATCTCTTTAGTCTTTTCATAGACTTCATCCACGAAATAGTTGATGTTCTTATCTTCTAGTTCTAGGACTAACATAGCATGCCTGTTGTCGAAATCCATCCATTGACTTTCCAACGAGGACAAACGCTTGTTTAAGTAGTCCAAAGTTTTCCTTGCTGAAGAATCCTTGCGGTAGTTGACACACAAGGTCTTGATGTTTTCGAAGCATGACGACTGCAGTTCCAGTTTCTCCATCGTAATGCTTTTAGTTAATTAGATATTAGTAAGTTTAGTTAGTTAGGTTTGGTAGTTAAGTTGGCACTTACGTAGCTGACAGACTGATGACCGTAGTGTTGGCTCCAAGCAACTAAGGAGATTACAGTTTTGTTACTCTTTCCTCTAGTCGCTTCTAGATATTCCGTATTCGTATTCTATTTTCGATATGTGCGCCGTCTCAATTCAACTAGGGCGACCCGCTTCTGGGAACCAGCTGAACCGATTCGCGATCGTAGACAGAAACACTAAACACTGAAAATATCCGGCTCGAAGGACCTTTAAATGTACGGTTTCGTACACTTGCACAAAGTTATAGTTCAAGTTGAAGTTAGGTTGAGATGAGAGCGGAGAGAAAGAAGAACACAATTATTTCACTGAGTTAGTTATAATAATTAAATGTTACACGTAAGATAGGATAGGCAATTCCTTTCTCTAATAACGTTAGTTGTTATTGCATCCACTTTTGCTCACACACTAAAACGTTTTTCTGTAATTATTAATATGTAAAGTAAACCAAACAAAATGACGCACGCGCTATGTAGGCCGCAGCGTCAGCAGAACATGTACGATTAGGATCGTACAATATCTAAAGCATGCAGTGCTGGACTTGACTTTTCAAAATCAAATCTCGCATTCCATACATAGTGGATTCACAAAATAATTAGAAATGATCATGGTGAATATGCTGTAACATCATAATAAAAGCGTCCAACTTCATATCATATTTCAAAAAAATACAAAATATCTACCACCAGCTACAGCTTATGTAATAATTATATATTCGAGCCGTATAAGGTTAAAACGCTATGGTCATAGGGTGTGAGTACATTTAAGCTTTTCAAAGATATCTCCAAACTTGTGACCCACCCAAAGAGTATAGTAATATATTGGGCTGGCCAATATTTCGGCCAGAGAATTAGTATTGACATCCAACGGGGCAATGGCGCCGGTCTTCTGGGCACTTTTCCCCATATATTACTATACTCTGCTTTACCCCCTGACGGCAACGTGGAAGAATTCTTTGATGCTCTGTAATGTGTGTACAAGTAATTATAGAAATTAGTATTATAATTTACTTTTACTTATTTTTTTAAGTTTGTAAAAAGTCGTTTTCAATTATTTACTGTATGTTAGATTAACTTACTTAAAAATTAACAAACAATTACGCCATTTTTTGATAAGGCTATACCGACATCGACATTATGGGATATGATAATGCAACATGACAACGACATAGAGTATTGACACTGACAAATTAACTTGACATTGACACTATTGACAGTGACAATATAACGAAAATCTTGAAAGTTAGCGAAATTTTGCAAAGCAAATCAAAACGCTAATTGTATTTATAAACCTGGTAGATGTTGTGATTATTTGGTCTTATTTCCCTGACTTTCTATCTATTAGATATGGATAAACTATATACTTTCAATCCAAGTATGCTTATATAAGTCAATTCTATTTTTCATTCGTGTATACTTGTTTATGTTACTGATTGTGAATCTAATTGTGATTATAATAATCTCTTGATTAAATATTACAGAGATAATGAGTAAAACGAGGACAGCGGGTGATGGAATGGAGTCAGATGGTTGTACATTTGAAAGAATTCAAAATGTTGATTGTAAGAATACTATTAGCCCAACAAGGAAAAACAGTTTGCTACCAGCTCGCCTAGTTCAAGTTTACGCTACTAAAGTGATTAAATCAGACAAGAGCAAGCCTATAAATATGAAGACACCAAAGTTTGTACCATATGAGCCTTATCCAGCAGCAGTTAAGCCAATAACTCCTCAGATTGTATCAACAGGATTGAAAAAGTCTAAAAACAACATGGACATTAATACATTGATAAGTCAGATGTCACAGATGAACACAAACTTAAATGAATTTAAACCTCGGGCAAAGTTGAACTCAATAAATGAAAAATCTGGGGCAGATTCTGAAAGCCCCAGTTCAGAGAAGATTGAGATGCAGAATAAGATAGATGAATTGACACAAAAAAATGAATCTCTAACAGAGCAGCTGAAGCAGCAAGTTCAGGTAAATCTAATATTATAAATTCGAAAGTATGTCTGTCTTTAACCATGCAACCAATTTAGATGATATTTAGTAAGGAGATAGTTTGAGTCCTGGGAAAGGATATTGGATAGTTCTCATCGCAAAAAATATCCCTTAAAATGGTGAAAAGTAGGGATTACCATCCTACTTTTCACCATTTTAAGGTGTATGCAGCATTGATAATTTCCTAAAAGAGAAAGGTAAAAAACAAATTAGCAAATTGATAAAAAAACATTGGATAAAATTACTAATTCTATGCAGATAGATCATGGAAAATTTAATTAACTTATCAATATACCCACATTTTAGTAAATATGGCCATCAAGGCCATATTTACTAAAATGTGGGTATTAAATTTGACGACATTAATGTTCCATCGACACGAAGAAGAAGAGATGGACAATAGCTTTTCTGTGCCTGTGGCTTTATTTTCCTAGTATTTTGATGATATTGTTTACAGGTCAACAAGGAATTAAAAACAATGCTGGTAGCATCTATGGGTGAGGACCTTGAGACCCAAGTACAATCTCTAAATGAAGATAAAAAACATTTGGCTAATGCTTTATTGAGTTCTGCACAACATTTGTCTACTCATCAGGTATGTAGATAATATCTACGACTGACCAACAGGCGCTATGTGTGTACTTCAAGTGTTACTTGAACTTTATGATTTAACCTGTGTTTTTGTTTGTTTAGGAGCAAACTGAATGGTTAGCAGGCCAGTGTGAAGTGTGGAGGAGTAAATTTTTAGCGAGCAGGTAAAAAATATTTCTACTTTAATCCTTCTTTTAAATCTCTTATAGCCATCAAAGAAGCCTTGTAAAACAAACTTTTCCAGTATTAGCTTCTGCACTCGCCAATGTGCCAATACTACTAGACTATGTATCGCAAACATACTCAAAATACCCAAAATACGAGAATCAGTCATAGATTATATGACATGATATTCTATGGAACCTCATTAACATCAACCTCACTATCAAAATAAATGCAAACAAGGACTGCAATATGGGCGTCTATGTAGGTGAACACCTGTAACCCAGCAAGTACAGTACAGTAGAGATTGTAAACAAAATCGACATATAAGGCCAACACCTTTCTCGAGTTGAGATGGCTTGAAGGAAACAAAATGTTTATTTCCACTAGTATGCGAAACTTCCACTAGTATACCCACTTTGTCTTGGAGTTGAGGAAAACAGCTAAACCAATACATGACATACTTAGCGGTTTTGCATGATTCATTATGAAATTGAAAATGTTTATTTACAAAGGATAGGTATAATAAATAAATATAATGACTAATTGGTTGTTTCAGTTTGATGGTGGAAGAATTAGCACAATGTAAGAAATTATTCAATGAAAAGACTGATAATTTACAACAAGCAATAAAACAACTGCTGAACGAAAGATGCAGGTCGCGTGACATGATGCTGTGTACTTATAAAAACTTATATAGTCTTCATGAAAAGTGGCTAGAAAACGTCGCCATAACAGAGTATGTTGGCAACAGTAAGATGTACAACCGTCCCATTGGAAACCTAAACTTTAACGCGACCATTCCACATTCCACAAATATATTAGATCTTTCATCCATCAACATGAAGCTGTCGGAAAATATAAGCAGTTCAGTTGAGAAGCAAGATATTAGTCATTTGAATAATCTACCTACCGTCACTGAAGGGGAGAAGAATGCTGAAAATGTAAGTATCTTATCAAAGTATCTATACTTTATATATTCTATATTGATGAGACCTGAGGCGGACTATTCAAGCATAGATCCAATTCCGTCTATTATCGCTATTTTGTTTGAGCTGAGTACAAACGTATTATTAACCGACTTCGTTGCCTTCTCAGCTTTCACAAACAATGAAAAAAAATAGACATCGTCCTTTTTTAAATTTACTTAGCTCTTATTTATCATCTATCAGATTATGGCGATGCCCCTCGCTGTTAGGAGGGTGAGTGAGGAGCCAGTGAACGCGTTAGTCCATCACGCCTACAGCAGCAGCGGTAACACGGTGCGGCCAATCGCATCCTGCTTACATTGTCACGGGAAAGTACAACTTCTTTAGTTTACTAATGTGACGTCATACGGCAGTAGAAACCCTTTGGCTACACCACACTAAAATAGAAAACGAGTGTCACTGTGACGTGATGTCGTACATTACATCATTTTATTATGACATGTGACTCAATCATTAATACATTTTATATTATTATAATAATTTGAATTAATTTAAATATTATTTATGATATAGACTTCAGCCACCTAATGTTGTGGTTTACATCGCATTGACGTAAACAGCATCATAACAGTACGAAATGTTGTGTTTTTATAATGGATGCTCTTTTACTTTTAGTTTTCCTGTTGGGGAGTGGTATGTCTATATTATGTAGATGCATCCATACATAATATCGATGCAGTGGTTGCTAGTGGTCTGAAATGGCTTAGCTCTATAGTTGTGTGTTATTCCTCTTATGTTAATTAACATAAGTATCCTATATGTACTTACTTTTTCCTAATTTGATCCAAACTTTAATATAAATGAATTTAAAAACTATTTTCTTCTTAGTCTAAGGGTGTATCCTAAACGTTGATGGTTTTCCATTTATGACAACAATCCATGAATTTTGTTCTTATGTCAATGATTTATGTTTAGATTTTTCGGCGGAATAGTGACGAACTATGTCACTAGAAAGATTAAATAATTGTAGTATGGTCAATGAGTTTTTATATCATTGAGTATGGTGTTGATTGCAGATGAGGCTAGGTCAATTTAATCTGAATTAGTATTAATTTATAAATTCGAATGGTGCTCTTAAATACACATAAAAGTTATTATAGTATATTGATCTATAGCCAACGCAAAATTGTTAGCTCAAATTGACGCATAATTATGTTTAGTAAATAAATAAATATTTCTGGACATTATGACACACAGAGCCATCTAGTTCAGTGCTAAGCAACGAGGCTTGTGTTACGGATACTAGTTAGTTGATATATTACATATATACTTTTTTTTTGTAAATACATACATATTATATAGATAGATACATCCATGACTCGGATACAAATGTTCATGCTCATTACACAAACATTTGTCCCTACCGGGATTCGAACCCGGGGCCCATAACACAGAAGGCAGTGTTAACTACTGCTGGACGTCGTTTAGTGATGTTACATCGCCGACAGTGATGTGATGTGAACTTTGTACTACACATTTTGATTGCAACTGAATTCTTCCAATATAAATCTTTTGGGATGATTATTTTATTCGCCCTTATTTGAGTTTCTTAGATATTATTAAACTTATATTACTGTTCTCTTATATTTTTTATATGAAAATGTATGAATAAGTTAAATTAAACATGACAATAATGTTTCCCGACGTTGACCTTAAATACAAGGGCTCTCCGTAGCACAAACGCGCAGTTCGCTTAATAAATACTACCATAACTGGAAACTTGACTGTATCCGGAAAATAACGATAGCCTCATTTTATTCCTGCTTTGTTAAAAACCTATATTTTTTAGTTTATGTTTGTATAACATTTCATTTTAATACTAAATAATATGTAATAGATTAATGGTTGTGGAGTAATTAAAGCAATTATAACAATTTATATTGATTAATATTCAATTGTATTGATATCCGTTTCTGAAGCCCTATTGAAAGCACAATTGAAATTCATTCCAAAAAGCATTTTGTATAAAATGTACATAACGTCTTTAAAACTATTTATTGTTACTGCTTTGTTTTTATTTTGTAAATGATAACAAAAATGTTTATTGTTACATGTTAGGTATATTATATTATTATCAAATATATAATAATAAAAGTATTGTTTTGTTCGCTTTTATCACAGTTTCGATATTACTATTTTATCTGAGTATGTATGTACCTATGCAATACACGAAGATAGACACGGGTCTTAATGTCAGTCAGCCACCATGCCTTGTTAGGAAAGTTAAGTAAACTATTAAATTATCTCCTATATATTACAAATATGTATAAGGAATCGACGACACTTAGTAAAGGTAATATTCAAGAAAAAAAATATAAAAAAAGAAGACGAAAGATTTAATTATAAAAACAGTAGTATCTACTATCGGCTCTTCACTATACGTAAAACGTTATTTAAAAAAAAACCTCGTTATTTTTTATGTCCTACAAAATTATATTTACATAATTGTTTTTGCATAAATTACTATTGTGTATCGAGAAAGTTATTATTCTTTATCTGCATAAACCTAAGGCCATAACTACAACTGCATGTTATTTATGGTAAAATCGCTCTCTGCAGATGTTGATTGTGATAATCCAGCATTTCCGTGCCGGTGTAGTTGTATGCCAAGTAATCACGAACGGGGATGTACTTGGCCCCGCCGTACCAGTCGATAATCGCAATTTGAGCTATCTTCAGCTTAGCCACAAACCAGTTGTGATCTGAAAAGAATGAGAGGAAGGATTACTGACTACCCACATCCTTCTAAGCTGCTCAATACTTAATTCAAAGTCACTGTAATATGAATAGGACAAATAAAAGCAATATGAATCAAGTTAATATATTTTGTTTCAATAACTCACACAATATTGTTTACATTACATAGACGACGTATTTAAATTCAGCCCATACTTGGAACTAAGGGCATAGAATTTCCTTTGTTGTGTGCTGAATAAATCAATATGCTACATAGGGAGATGTACCATCTAGGCTTCTGAAATATCGTATTAATATGAATATCACTACTAGGCATGGATAAGTATCCACTCATATACTTCACAAACATCCACGTACCTTTGAAACGGTGAATGGTGCGCGCCTTAGGATCGAACGCAATCACAAGGCCATCACAGTTCTTTTCAAAATAGGATGAGACAAAAAATAAGGTCTTATATGATATGTACATACCCGGGGGGAAATCAGCCATTGACGGATGTCTCTCAAACAACGCAGCCTTTGCGAATGTGTACTCCGGCGAGCTTTCCTTCACCTAATTAACAATTATTATATAAATTTACTACAAACATAGCTTTGTTAAGTTCTACTTGTAATTTTGATGAGATAACCCTATAAATAAAAGCTTATCTGAGTGTATAGATAATTGGAGTATATCCAACAGAGGCTCGCTGTATCCATCCGTAGTTAATGAAGCTGATATAAGAAGATATAACGGCACAGCGATAATTTTTACAAGCTTTAGATAGTTATTTAGATTACTGGCACTGCTTATTATTATCACGCTGATTTTAACCTGCGTCTGCAGCGCATCAGCAGAGCAGAGAACTCGTTTGTCAAAGATGTCTTCTTTAGAAGAAATCTTTAATGGTTGTCAGAGGTCGGCTGGCAGTCCTTACGTGTAGAATTCTAAGATACTAACGCATCTAAGTAGACTGGAAGTGGACCCTGGCTATTTTACTTCCTTCTAACCTACTCTGTTTCATCTGTCCTGACTGGTACTACGTACCCATGGTACCCCACACAATACTCACTAACAAAATGTAAATGCGAAAGTGTGTCTGTCTGTTACCACTTCACGCTTAAACCGCTGAACCGATTTAGATAAAATGTTGTAGGTATGGAGATAGTTTGAGTCCCGGGGAAGGACATTATAAAACAGCACATCGCCACTCGTCTTATCTGATGAACACGTACCTTCTTCATCTTTCCCGACAGCATCAGCCTGGTGCAGCGCGGGTCTTCAGGGTCCATTTTCTGATTCTCGCAATACCGCGTTTCTTCAAGGGATAGAAGTACGGTCGCTCGGCTGTTTTTCTGGCGATAATGAATTTTGTTTTTAATTAAAATGTTGGTAGTCATTAATTATACCTAGTCCGAATTAAAGCTGATAAGGTCGCTAGGTATGAGGCGGATAATAGGTTCATTATTACTTTCAATTAAAGAATGTCAGCTTAACTTATGACTTATATGAGGTTATCGTCATTATTGAAATGTGTTTAAACATGAGTATTCCTTTTTAAATACTTGTTAATTGCCGCGGATACAAATACCGGTAAAACTACTTATAGACCATAGGAATAATTGGCGATGTAAATAATGGGCGATGAATTAATTACTGCTGATACTGATGATGCAGTAGATATAGCTGTTTCAGCTTTGTCTAATACATTGCAAAATATCTAGAAGTATAGCATAGATATCTACCGTTAAATCGCGAGCACTGAAGTCCAAAGGAGACATATAAAAGTATGGCACGCCGGTTGAGTTCGCAAGGGATCCGTCCACTATAGACTTCACGTTCGAGAACGGGAATTCCTCAATAGCTGGCAAAATTGATATCGTTGCCAATGACGCCCAGTCTGTTGACGAAAATCATGGTAATTATAACACCACCACGCTGTATTCTGGAACGTGTACTCAACAATCACGGTTCAGGGCCTAGTATGTTCATATAATTCCTCTGTAATAGTAAGAGAGAACCTATTGCCATACAACAGACTAGTCCAAAGTCCGAGCTAGAAATAAGAATAAGATAGATACCTACTAATAAATAACAACTAGGTACTCGACCTGTGAATTAAACTCAGGTATTACCAATATTGGTAAATTTATGTAACTAAGTATTATTATTATGTGCATATAAATGAGACAGAAAATTACCTACGTCGCTAATAAATTTAAACACCACTTAATCGTAATTAACTACTAATATCACGGATGATCCAATTTTACATGCGTACGGTGAAGAAACATTCTATAAGTGTTTTATACGTAGATACAAATCCACATAGGAGGTGCGTCGGTATTTAACTGACGCACGTAAATCATTACGTGTAGTGTATAATATAATACTTATATGATAAAATTTAATTTTATGTTTCTATTAAAGTTGGATATTTTTCGCACCACAAGGGTGACCCAAACTTACGGCCTGTCTGATGGCAAGCGGTTACCGTAGCTTTGAGACGTTTGCAATGCAAAATCAGAGGAATCGCTCGCGCATCTTCTGTAGAAAACGTTTAGGATTCATAAAATAAGGAAGTTACTAAACTGACGGCAAACGGAATTCCCATGATGTCAGAATAGTCACTCTCCTACGGAGCTCTGGTAACCTTACTCACTCGCAGAAACAAATATTGTTGTTTCACTGTGGTCTATGAGTAAATGTTTACCCGTCCCATGACAGACTTCTCGACATTTTTTTTTATCCTTAATTCTTACATGAAAAAATGCAAAGGTTACCTTATTATTGTTGCTGACAAATATAAGGTAAACCGAAGAGTTTATGTTTTCAGTCGTAGTATAATACATAAACAACTATCTTGGTGGTAGACCACATGTGGATCTTGTACTTAAACAGTCGCCAAGAAAGGACATCACACTCGTCGCTTTAGTGTAGTTTAGTGGTAATTTAAATTTAATGAGTAGTTTTATATTGTCGATGCATCCATAAAGTTTCAATGGGTAATCACTAATCAGTTAATTTTGAATTTATCAGTTTACTTCTATCAATAATTATAATATCAGTATACAAAAATGTAGCAACTTACCTGCATTGTGCATTAAGTATCTGGCCATAGGAATTATCTTGGTGTGGTCAGGAGGGTCCTGTCTGTAGTTGGGATTTGTGGTCATCTCATTAGCTTTGTCCCGCCAATTATTCTCACGTCGTTCATTTTTCCATTTACACTCTCCGTAAGAGTTCAAATAACACAAGCATGCTAATAAAATAACCTGCCACTTCATTGTGACGCCCTGCAATAAATTATTATAAAAAAAAACAAATATTATTTCGTTTGCCCAATAGCTAAAACTAAAAAAAGTTACATTCTCTATATCAGAATTTATCAATGCCAAATTCAACAAGAAGTCAATAATTAACGCATGTTTATTTATAACGAAGTTAGCGTAATAATGCTCATTAAAAATAATCACGTACGTTAACGGTAAACACTTCCACTCTTAGTCGCCGCCAAACAACGACTGAATGAGTTAGCATTTTGCAATAAACACAAAGCCAACCTATTATAAACAACTTAAAGATAATATCCGTGAATAAATATCTACAAATGTAAAGAAAAATAATCGTACCTTAATCGGGTAATATTCGTATTGCGTCGTAAATATATCCAGTAATGCACAAAACGAAGAAAGTCATTCTAATTTCGTCTTACAACTACATAAGTGAGACAGGTGTTTGACATTTCCGATTCTCATTATAGCCCAAGAGACGGAGACGCAACGATCACTTAACGTAGTTAGTTATAATATCGTTAGGTATGTGTTAATTCAGTACGGACTTATAAAATAATATTTTTTGATGTAAGTAATATAAGTACCTATGTATGTATAGATGTATGATACCTTTTCCTAATCATTACATTGTGATGTTTTAAAGCCCCCGCAGACTTTTATGCTTTTGTTTAAAGTAGTGAGCTCTTTCATGGGTTCTTCCAATAGCGGGTAAAAAGGTTTTTATTGTGTCGGCAATACGAGAGCGACATCTCTGGTGTTGCTTTGCTGGTTCTTTAGGCTACGGCAACCACTTACTATAATGCAGGCCTTAAGCTTGGTTACTACCAATGTGGTATAAAGAAAATACATGTATGTACGTACATGTTATTACTGAATAAAAAACCCGACCGTTGGGCCTGGTGTTGCTACAATAATTGCTGTTTACCATGAGATGGACCGTTAACTTATTTGCAACTCGTGACATAAAATAAATAGCTATATTTATCAAATCATTTAAGTTTAGTCGGTAAATAAAATAATAATTGATAACACTTACCGAATGTGAACTGTTGGACGACGACACACCGAATGGCAGACAGACACCCTCCTATATTCATCTTAATCAACATTTTTTTTAATATGATAAAAGCATCACGTACGCGATAAAAGGCCGATAGAATTGACCTACAAATTCGTACATTGCTTTGTAATCGTTAATTAATTATTTATTAAACAGAGATAATTTAAATATAAGATAACGTATAATGGTATACAACAAAATATGCAATTCTGTTTACTTCAACTAAATCTAGTATAAAAAAAATTGGGAACTGGGTGATATAGACATATCCTATTGTTTCTTTTTTAATAGTTCATACATTTTTACTTAATATCGCGGTACATTTTTATTATTATAATACCGACGCAAATTCGACCATGTGAAGGTTTCGGATCCTTTACATTGGTCACGATAAAATCCATAAGTAGTTTAATATTCTCGTAAGTGTAATAATATCCTGTTGTATTTATTTCACTTTATTTTTAACATAATATAATGATTAAGGTAATGTAATTAATGAAGACAAAAAATCAAAGATCATGTATAGTCCAAAATTTATTGAATTTCAAATTGGTCTTAAATTTATTTTTTAGTATTTTAGTGTATGTTAACGCTGTTGAGTGCTCTTGGCTATCTGTTCCTTGAGCATCAGAATGCTGGCGCGTTGTTCGGGCGGCAGTAGAGCAATTTGTTCGTCGGAGAGCTGCAGTACTTGCATGATCAGGGCAGCCTGTGACGGATAAACAGAATATGCTTAAATTAGTCTTATAAGATTTTTATGTTTGTAACGAATAAACTCAAAAACTACTGAACCGATTTAAAAATTCTTTCGCCATTAGAATGCTACTTTATCCCAGTGTAGCATAGGCTATATTTATTACTAGAAAAAATATGTCGCTTGAAGTTTATAAGACGTGCGTAGCCGGGGCGGGCCGCTAGTTCGTATTCAAAATCGCGGCTTCATCAATGACGGCTTTTTCTAAATAAGGAAGCAGGAAGGTGAACTAAATTCCCTTTCATTATTCTATATTAATCTGTGATAGCCTGATAGCCAAGTGATGGCATAGAGGAAGGTTTCCCGATTCAGATTTTTATAAGACGTCGGATATATTGCTGAAATGTGTTGCAATAAGAGCAATATTTAGTTTGTCGTATACTTAGCACGTCACTGTATGCCGCTCTCCACCGATTCCACATAGTACAACATGCCTGACAAATTTACTATTTATATAAGCACTATTCATTAAAATGTAAAAACATGCAATAATGGTGAAAATAATGCGTTTAATTAATACGCATATACAAATGCATAATATAGCAAATCCGTCTGAAAAAAAGCAATTACTCAACTTAAAATAAAACTACGTAATAATAAAAGGAAGTAAATTATTAAAATAATTAACTATATTGGATGAGCTTCCTTACGAAGCTACACGACTCCGCACGCACCTCTACTTTAACAGTGAATTTCTTCATAGTTTGCAAATGAAGCGACGAACATGATTAAGAGACCTGTATGCTTGAGATTTTCTCGACATGTGAAAGTTCCAATAGACTATCAGTCCTAGTAGACTCTAGATTTAATCTCAGGTGTGATGATAAGAGAGTTGATGATATTTTGCCATATTTACTTAAAATAAAGCAGCACAAATTACTGCATGAAATGGCTTTTGTGGTAAGTACAATAAAATATTGCTCTTAATCTACTATTTAAGAAATTGAGTTAACATTTTATAGAAAAAAAAAACAGTAGTAAGTGATGAACTGACCTTCTCTTGGTCCGAGGCACCGGAAGGTATACCCTGGATTGTTCTAGCCTGTGCAGCGCTCGGCATACCAGGTGGCATTTGCTCTGGAAATAAAATTTAAACGTAAGCATCATAGACAACTGACTCCCTCACAGATACGTTTTTATATTATTACTAGCTGACCCAGCAAACGTTGTTTTGCCACATTATAGGGGTTGGTGGACTACCCCTAACTTTTAGGGGGATGAAAAATAGATGTTGGCCGATTCTCATAGATACCGGATAAGCACAAAAAATTTCATCAAAATCGGTCAAGCCGTTTCGGAGGAGTATGGCAACGAAAACTGTGACACGAGAATTTTATATATTAGATTAAAACTGCACCATACTTCTTGCCTCGCTTTTTCTTAATATTGCTAGTGAAGGAAATAATTTAAAGAAAAGAAAAAGCATTTTACTTTTGAAAGGTGAAATTGGGCACTCCGGTCTTCATTAAAGTGGTCTTACGTGCCCGGAATAAGGACCTTCTTGATTGAAAAAAATATCTTCTATCATATGACGAGCCTCTAATAGGCCTCGCAGCTAATGTAATAGAATAGGATTAAGACAGCCAGCTTGCCCCAAGTGACACTTTCGATCTTCGAGTTTCGAAATAAAATTGTTATCAATATAATTTCGTATTTACAATAAATTAACCTTTGCTACCTAGTAATAACATTGTTGATATTGAGATCAACATTGTATACATTAAAGGACATTCGTTACGAGTTCCATAATTGCATTATTTATGTCAAAATTGTTTTTTTTTTAATATACCTTATTCCTTTCTTTTGTTTAACCCTAATTTTGCAAATTGCACCATTTCACGTCGAGCACACGTTAGCACAGTAGGCTATAGCTGAGATCGGAAGAAGAGTCAGCGCCGTTCGCTGACTCAATCGTGGGCATAAAATTCTTGCAATGGAAGAGCGCTGCTTTTTAGGCGATATCGCTCCCAAGCAAAGATAGGATCTCAGCCAAAAGCAAGAGGTTTACTACCAACTTAATTTGTTCAGCTGGAATCTGAAGGCGCCTTTCGAGCCGAGCCCCCGTGAAGTTTTTTAGCCAATGATATACACAAGATAAACATCAAAGCCAGCCATATATAGCCAGTTATACACAAAATATAGTAATAGTGTTTCGACTTACGCTGAATCTTCTGTTGTGTGCGAGGATCGTTGGAGCGCACGCGCGGGTCCGAGTTCATGCCCGCTAGCCGAGGATCGCGAGGGAATCCACTGTCATATACAGATAATAGCAAATAAGAACATTACACTTATTTATTCGTAATTATAAATATTTCATGCATATAAATATCGTATAACAATGTCGAGACCAAAAAGAGCGCACGAATATGGCGAAATATAAAATAATGTAATCCAATTTAGTTCATAAATCATGCACAAGAATTAAAAGACGAGGACTACAAAAGTTTATCGAATGGAATTTAAAAAAATAACAAATGACATTCCGTTGTTCACCAATATAATTATAATATATGAGACCGAAATAAAATGTATTTATTGTAGTGATACGCGCCTTAACAACAACGAACATTAACAAAACTAAAAACACAAATAAACGACTACTACGACTGAAATGAAAAAAGGTCCAATATAAAGATGTCACTTACGCGTCCGGTTGCTTCTCCACAGGGGAAGCAGTACTTGTGGAAAAAGCACAATATCAGCAATTACATTGCCTGAATTCCGAAGGATAAGCCGGAGGTATACTGACTGATGTACTACCACAGTTAGCAGATATTGTTACGGCCCCAGATAATATAGGGGCGATCCTATGGTTATTAAACGGGCACAAACGCACACTCCCGAGTTGCAACGTTGCTACTGAATTTCAACCCATAACAACCTACAACACTGCTCAAAATGGGTTTCGAAGCTCAATGGCCACTATTAAACAATTAAATTGGCTGTAATTTACAGTCAATTTAATAATTATATCTTAGTTGATATTTAGTGTTAAGTACAAAACTGTATTAGACATATTATAATGCCTTTATGTACCATATTCTTGAAAATGATATTATATTCTATACTCATTTTTTTTGACCCTGCATTTCCAAAACCTGAGTACTGCATATGTACATACATATATACAATGCATGTGAGAGATTGTATAATAGGACGCGTGCCAATTGCCTTTTACAGTCCACAAGCTCAAATCCCGGATATACTTATATTGAGAAGTTTTTGTAGACTAATCAAATAATTTAGGAGGGGAACCTGAGCTGTTCTACAGCTGACTATGGCTGCCAATTATAGTGTTTTATATTATTTTGTTATGTCCTTGAATACACTGAACTTTGCAGTGTTTCTAAGATAAGATGCCACTTGGTACTACCAAGTAATATTTGTATTTAATGAATGGCGAAAATAGCTCAACCAATTCGGCATTTTTTTTTGTATGTTCCTTAAAAGTACCACAGAAGGTTTTAATAGAAAAAAAAAGAAAATTAAAGAACGAAGACTGTTCGGGCAACTAGTATAACATAAATAATAATAATATGTCATACGTGTCCTGCGTGTGGTGGTGGGGCGGCGGCACGGGGTGCGGCGGCGGCACGGGCGGCAGGCTGCGCATGTCCTGGTCCAGCAGCGCCGCGCCCGCGCCCGGCCCCGCGCCCGCCGCGCCCGACGCGCGCCCTCCCCGCAGGTCCACGTCCACCATCGTCGGACGAGCTGCAATAGCAACCGACACTGTATATCTCAGGGGTGGCCAAGAACTTCGATAACACGAGCCATTAATCAAAATTTGAAATTTTTCTCGAGCCGCAATTAAATACAAAGGTATGCAAAAAAGGTGCCTATTAACAGTATTTTTTACAGAAATTATATTAATTTATTGAAAACATATAAATAAAAAGTACATAATATGTGTTTTGAACTTAAATGATGTTTTCGATAGTTTCAGTTTACGATGAGTCATAATAATCTTTATTAACTTGGACGGAAATGAAATGTGTTACAACTTCTGGTTACAACACTGCACTTAGTCTTTCATATTTGTTGTCAGTATTTTAAATGTTATTTTGAAACACATATGGAACAATATTAAATTAATCGAGAGGCACAAATGATCCTTCAAAGAGCTGCAGGTTGGCCCCCTGTTATATAACATAAAAAATAAACTCACGCGCAAACTGAGTTGGAGGTGGTACAGGTGTTGCTAATAGTGGTGGCATTTGTGGCTGTTGATCTGTTGATGTAAAATAGTTATTTAAATACTACATACACATATTATGATCCAAAGTAATTGGTACATATCATTCGAAAGAATACTTATTTATTTATAAATAAATTTATCATAAATATTTAGTTGCAAATCTCATAGATAAAGGAAATTATATTTATCTTTGCTAGTGATTGTTTTAGAATAGGAGAATTTCTTTTTAGTAAAAGTACTTTTTAGGGTTTTATTACAGTATACTGATATAATTTATTCCTCATGCTTTGTATCCTTTACAGAATACATGTTGATGTAAAACTTAAAAACTTCATTTGCAAAAAGTAATTTCAATTCATTATCCATGTATTTTCAATGATTTGTATAAGTTTCTTACACTTACATCAATTGGAAATAATAATTTAAAAATAGTAATAATTTGTAAGAATCTTACTTTGAGATGTATTGCTTGGTATGTATGCATTTGATGGTGGCTTCTCTCCAGGCTGAAGCATGGGTGGCAGGGGATTACTGGGGTGTAGCATACTCTGAAATATTGAGAGGTATTAGTTACATATATGTACTCATCCTTTGATCTAAAATTTGCTCTCTGCTCATAAGTTGTTTATTTTACTAGCACAAATTTCTTATTTAAGTGTCGCTTTTGAATTTATAGGATTTATATAGATAAATAGTTGTTATTTTCTCATTTCAATTTTCATTCTTCTGAATATTCATATAATGTATGTATTTTATATCCTTTTACTGCCGGCAAAATGTGTGTGTACATCAGTAGACCTCTACCTAATCTTTCGGGGATGATAGGCGTGATGGTATGGCATACCATATTAAAAGGATATGCATACATTATTATTATTAATTTAAGAGCTCATCTCTTGTCGGATTACCTTACCTTACCTTTTAATATTACTTTTTTAGTTGAAGTTTTAAAATGTAGTTGAATACTTACAACTGCAGTAGCTGGATCTACAATCCTCATAATAACCTGTGCTTGCAATAATGCATATGCCAGCTGAGGGTTCTGCAGCAACATATTCCTGGCTTCATTAGGATTGTTCTAAAAAATAATGCAACATAACAATTCTTTAATAAATAAACCCTCATTTTCATTGCAACTATTTTATTGGTAGGAGATAATAGGAAGAAAGGAATCAATAGCTAGTATACAAATGATCAATATAGTCAACATGACTGCAGTGTTCTTTATCTTATTTTATATCTAGTGACCAGTGATTTCCAATTTAAAAAAAAATAATGATCAAAAATATGTGTCAGTACATACAAACAGATTTAGCAGCATTCGAAGAAGCAGTTTATGTGGAGAAACTATTTATATAGAGTGAAATAACATCAATAATTTTGAGATATATATATATATGAATCATCCTTTGAGTATAAATATGTACATATCTTCACATAAAAGTTATTATACTAATAATTCTGGAATAAGGTATACCTGTATACATAATTTCATCTGTTTCATTAGTTCAAACATCTGCTCTGGAGGGAGAGTGGCTACCGCTTTGCTGATTGCCTCAGGAGCTTTCTCGGGCTCACATGGTTCTCCATAAGGATTCTCAACCTAAAATATGAATAATAGTAGTTTCTTCAACATGCTAGATTGCTCTTTACGGATTTCTAATAAGAAACATTCAGAATATATATTAAAAATCGATTTGAGCCATTAAAGTAGGTAACAAGTATATTAACATTCACATTAAAATAAAGATTATTATTATTCACAAAATATTAATACTAGTGTATCAGTACAGCAAGTATAATGAAACTAGAAAAATAGAAAAAGGAAAGTTTATATTGATGTCTTACACATGAATATAAACTTTGCATGGTAAAGTTCTGTCACAAGTATGTAGATGTAGGTCTACCTGAGGTCCCTGCATCAATGCTTGCATTTCCATCCTGGACTTCTCAGTACAAGCATTATCCACCCGCAGAGATCGGCCTCCAATTTCATAGCCGTTCAAGTTCCGCATAGCGCTCAGTGCAGTCTCTTGGTCTTTGTATTCACAGAATCCATAACCCTTCGGTTTGCCGGTTTCTCTATCGAATACCAGCTTAAAAGAAAGCACAGGACCAACCTCACTGAAGATATCTTTCAGTTTCTCCTCTGTTGCTTCGTAAGGTATGTTACCGACTACAAAATAAACAATTTTATTAATATTTCTGTAATTATTTTTCCATAAACGATGTAAATTGTTGTATTTATTACCAAAAACAGATCTCATGGATTTGTCCATAATGCTTTGTTCCTCCTTTTCTTTAGTTTTATCCATGTTGACAAATTTATATCACACTCTAGTAAATAAGTTTAAATGTTATTAATTACTTGAAGAGTAAGCTAAAACAAAGTCAAAGCAAACAACCCAACCAAATATTAGTTGGACTCGACCGACCGACACAGTCTGTGACTGCATTGACAGTGAGAGTGACAGTTCTTTTTTTTTATGTGTACTATTTTGAGGAAGTCAATGTCTTGTGTCCAAACAGCCTTCTCTTAAAACGTTGGATAAGTAATATTAATTCCGGAAAGCTGAAAGGGAATATATTCACTTATTCCGGATCTGAATCCGGAACAATTCACTTTAATAACTATTCTTTTATTCCTCCGGCACCGCTGATTAGCGCTGATTCACTCGCTCATTTTAGCTCCTCCGATCCTTATAATCCATTGGCTCACTCGCTCATTATGACTCCCCGGGTCCATTTCACTGGATGGTCCAATGAACATAATAGGGAATCATATAACGGAATATAACTTCGGATAAGGTGGCATATTGTTAATCGCTTCGTATCTTGCCATCAGCCGAGCCGGCAGGTGAGCTAAAGGAATCAAAGTCTCTAGCTCTACCTTTACCACCTCGCTTCTTCTCATTCCGGAATGAATGTCACATTGGTGGTGCCGATGAGGATTGTTCGGATAAATTAGCTTATCGTGTCCGCGTTCAGTACCGGCTGTTCAGTACTTTTGGCTTAGTATCTCCGGATTTACCCACCGCTATTCTCTTCAGTACCAGGTCATTACCAGATATTATGTTTGTGTAGAGCTCGAATGGAATGGGGTTTGCGTTTGTGATTAATATTATAGTAGTTATAGCCATGTTAACAAACTTATCGTTGTAGTTAAAACATATAACGCCATACATTTCAAATGTAGATATAACTTGTGCCGGAAACCGGAATATTGAAAGATGGCGTATGATTATCATTTAATGATCATGATAAAGTTAAGTTAATATTAGTCGACTATTCATTGGTGGCCTTTAATTCATAGTATTTTTGAGCTTTTTAATTTATTTTTTCTATCATCACTAGTAGCTGCTTGAAATGAAACG
The DNA here is from genome assembly GCA_905163465.1 of Craniophora ligustri. NCBI lineage: Eukaryota > Metazoa > Arthropoda > Insecta > Lepidoptera > Noctuidae > Craniophora > Craniophora ligustri. Next base: position 4,996,812 of record LR990965.1, on the reverse strand, counting down.
TGATTGAATCGAAGTACCTTCTTCTACGTCTGTCTCTGTGATTGATCGGAACAGAAAATTCCATTCCATTTTCACTTGTCTAATAACTTGATGATTTTTTCTGAAAATAATTACGACGACACTGCTTTTTTTCAATAGAAATAACAGTTAAAAACCATCCGCCATAGTTATGTTATAAAGTTTTATCTTAGCATTCGAGTTTTCGTGCATGAATTGTGGAAGTGGTTCACTTCATAGTTCATACCACTGAATTTGGTATTGATTTATGTCTACTGTCTAGTGATACGATGAAATGACTAAACCTTGTCAAGTGTGTTTTAGTAAATAATCTAGAAAAGGAATACAATTTTAATAATTAGCGCCAGTGATTACAGTAACGGAATGAATCTCGATAATTCGTCGAGAGAAAATTCAGAAGCATTAGATTCTATTAGTACTGCGAGCCCGAAAGATAAACATCAAAGTATGAGAGAAAAGAAATTATCTACTGCGTCATTGACGAATACTGAAGGAGCACGACCAAAAGTCGTGACAGTCAAACATCCGGAATCTAATAAGCCAAAACCTACTGCTAAGAAGAATAAACCCATTCAGGCTGACTTGGATATCATCAAAGAATTTCAAAGGTGTCGTGATGAAGGTTTTAGACGCCTTGATTTGAGCAAATCTTCTATAACTTGCCTCCCACCCAATGTCAAAGAGCTAACTCATTTGGTTGAGTTTTATTTGTATGGGAACAAACTTGCTTTACTCCCTGCTGAATTTGGATGCTTGGTAAACCTACAGACATTAGCGTTGAATGAAAATTCATTAACTAGCTTACCTCAGTCTCTTGCTAACTTGAAGAGTTTAAAAGTATTAGATTTACGACACAACAAGCTCAATGATATACCAGATGTGGTATACACGCTGACATCTTTGACAACATTATTTTTAAGATTCAATAGAATCCGGGTTGTTGGTAATGGAATATCACATCTCACTAATTTGACAATGCTTAGTTTAAGAGAAAATAAGATAAAGGAATTGTCTTCTGGAATTGGGAATCTGGTGAATCTAGTAACATTTGATGTTTCACACAATCATTTAGAACATTTACCACAGGAGATTGGTAATTGTGTTAATTTATCTACACTAGATCTACAACACAATGAACTATTGGATATACCAGAGACTATTGGAAACCTTCAGGCAATAACACGCCTTGGCCTCAGATACAATAGATTGACTGGTATCCCGGCTACATTAAGTAACTGTAAGCATATGGATGAATTTAATGTTGAAGGGAACTCAATATCTCAACTGCCTGAAGGTCTCCTAGCCAGTTTAAATGAACTTACAAGCATCACTATATCTCGCAACTCATTTGGCAGCTACCCATCAGGTGGTCCAGCCCAGTTCACAAATGTTTTCTCCATTAATCTGGAACATAACCAAATTGATAAAATCCCATATGGCATTTTCTCAAGAGCAAAGAATTTAACAAAACTGAATATGAAGGAAAACCTGCTGACATCACTCCCACTGGACATTGGTACTTGGGTAAATATGGTAGAACTCAACTTGGGAACCAATCAGCTAGGCAAACTTCCTGATGACATACAATGTCTGCAAAATTTAGAAGTGCTTATATTGTCTAACAATTGCTTAAAACGCATTCCACCTAGTCTTGGAAACCTAAGGAAACTGAGGGTATTGGACCTTGAGGAAAATAAATTAGAAATTTTGCCAAATGAAATTGGATTCTTGCATGACTTACAGAAATTAATAGTTCAGTCAAATCAGCTGACATCTTTGCCCCGTTCTATTGGTCATCTGACTAATCTTACATACCTAAGTGTTGGTGAAAACAACCTACAATATTTACCTGAAGAAGTTGGTACATTGGAGAATTTAGAGTCACTGTATCTCAATGATAATCCTAACTTGTGCAATCTTCCATTTGAGCTAGCTCTATGTGTCAGTTTACAAATTATGAGTATTGAGAATTGCCCACTGACGGCAATCCCTCCAGAGGTAGTATCATCTGGGCCATCATTAGTTATCCAATACTTAAAGTCCCAAGGTCCATATAGAGCTATGTGATATCAGGAAGAAGACTATTTACCAGCTGGAGAAAGCTTGTAAATTGTGTTGATGCTTGAATTGGCAAGCTATTCAGAAAATGTATACTCAAATGTTTTTGTTGTGAAATACTAAGATGAATATTCTATAATCTTTTAACTGCAAATAAATTATAACATGTAAATGTTTTCTGGTTATAATGTTTGATAATGATTTTATCTATCAATTAGTTTCACTATATACTATTTTGTGTCCAGTTTCATAGATGTATAACTTTCCAGTATATAATATTTAATGTTTTCATTATATAGATTTAAATCATTGTTTTATTGGTATTATAAAAGTCTAAAATCACAAAAATAAACTGATTAGTGTAGTAGATAAAAGTATATTTTAAATTGCTGTATATAAGGTGCACAATAATATTATTGTCAATGTTTTTCAATCCATCAATGGATAATAATAATGTTCTTTCAATATAAAGTGTCAAAAAAGCTTCTAATTTTTTATAATAATGATGATGTTATATTGTAATAAATGTGAAAATATCCTGTCTATGTAATTGAGCTAAGTATATAAAAATAATTAATATTAAGTAAATTATTTGTTTGATACAATTTTCAAAGAATCCATTATTTTGGAATATCTAATGGTACTGTTATATTGTGAAAATATTTTTCCATAAAGGAACATTTTATAGTGGTTAAAACAATTTCATTTAATCAATTATATAAAGTTTGTAATCAGTATTTTATGTGTAATTAAGATTTTGATGTTTTAGATGAGATATAAACTGTATGAAGATCTCATAATAACACATTATTCTAGCTCAGCCATGTGTATGTTGCTGTTGTTTCTGTGTATATGCAGATATTTAATAATTGCTGTAACATTACTAATTTTATATTATTTTTCTGTAGGTTTCCTATCGGTTGCATTTAATATTTTCTATATTTATACCTAAGTATGTTTAGATATTAGGTACCTACCTACAATATTATTAGTATTTTTATTTTAATCCGAAGGTTTGATATGCACACACAGGTTAATACTTTACAATTTTTATATTTCTAATTCTAAAAGATAAATCGATGTTAATATTTTATACTATAAAGCCATGGACCTATATTTATAGGTCCATGTATAAAGCATAGTTGTCTAGTCACAATAAAATATTTTCTGAATGTCAAATTAATGTAATTGACATATTCCATGACAAACCTTAAATACAATAAAATTTGACCCTAATATTTATTCATAAAGAGATAGCTGTTTTTGCAACTTGTGCATAGCGCTGGTAAAACCCATCCTAATTTGAATGTTGATCATGTAGGTATTCATTTATATTCAATGTTTCAGAGACATGTAAACGTGTTATATGAAATAAATGATATATATATATAGTAATTGAGTTATTTTATTTGACTTACCATGCAGTTACAGGCCAAATACACCATTTAACGGCTAACCCTTTCACTGCCCAGTTCCAGCTCTGGGCATTGAATTTAATTACTTCCATTATATTTATGAAGACTTTTTTACATTCTTTTCATTTATGTCAAATAGTTTTCATAAGTATACACCTTAAATATTGAATGCCCAGAGCCTTACTATAATATCGACCCAGAAACGGGTACTGGGCACTGAATGGGCAATAAAGTGTGTGTGATTTAATGGTGAAGTGCACCAGCAGAGGTGCTCTAGTTAAAATGATCTATGCAATGGTATTGCTACATTGTACACAGAATAACTGTTCCACAGTTTTTATTAGCGCAGCGGTATTTGTGGGTCCTGGATTCAAATCCTGGTAAGAAATGTTTGTGTGATGTGCATGGACATTTTTGTTTGGACATTTTATATAAAATTGTATAATAATAATTGTGTAATATGTATATACCATGGATTTAAAAAAAAAACTATGTAGTGTATCAACCATCTAGTATCCGTAACACACGCCTCGTTACTTAGCTCGGAACTAGACGGCGCTTTGTCATTATATCCTGATATATATTTAGAGTAGACATACTGAAATGCGAATAGAACTGCAAAATATTCATATTTTTAAGTATTTGCCTCACTCTAGGATTTTATCTCGCATAGTAACTGGGCATACACAAGTTGTAACTTACGAGTCTCATGCATAGCACGCTGGGAATCCATCTCGTGACCCGTAGCGCGGTAGTTGATCGCTCAGTCATAATGCTGCCATATCATACCTTATAGTGGCTTGGGCGGTATCCGTGAATTAAATAAAAAAATTAATATTTCTGGACAAATATATAATATATTTTGGAGGATGAGGGTCGTTGGACAATAATATAGTCACGACAAAGTTCAACCATAAAGTGTATATTTAATTCAGTAAAATGCTCTATATATATTTACAATCACTATGGTACAAACACAAGTCATCCTAAACCTATTACAAAATATTTACACCAATTAGAATCAAGCTAGCGAGCGCGCGGGGCGCGAGGCGCGGGGCGCGGGACGTAGGTCGCATGCAGGTGTTCGAATCTATAAATATTGGTAGCGCGCGCGCGGGCTCCTCCATTTCGCGCCGCGCGTCGCCGTCGAGTGTAGCTCCGTGATCATCTCTGCTCCTCTGCCTGCTGTCGTGAAGATCGCTGCCTGTGTGCATGTTGTTACTCCGTGTTGTGCTTGCTGCTTGCTCCAAACCGCTCTTATCAGAGCGAACTGACGCGTGCAGCGGCGTAGCGTGTTACTATGCGCGCCGCGTCGCTGCCGCGAAAGCGTCTTTATCAAGACGGTGTCGTGTCTCCATGCAGCTGTCATAAAAACGTTATAGTCTTTTTCAAGACTGCTTCTTCGCTGTCTCTTGAGTAGCATGTCAGAACGTACGGTAATGGTAATGGACTCGGTAACGGTGGTAAGGTAATAATGGTGTCTGGTAACGGTGGTAATGGTTTCGAAGGAGGTACGGTAAGGTAAGTGATTTGTGTACTGTGTCACTACATCACTCCCCCCTAAGCGAAGCGTACGTTCGGTTTCACTGAGCGGCCAGAACGAGTAACGTAGGTATCGCGCGTCGTCACTGGGGTCGTTGACCGAGGTTCCGATGGCTCGTCGCTTGTAGTGCGCGCTGTCCTAGGTTGCTGCCGTGTTACTGTTCTGGTGTCAGATTCTTCGTCTAGTAGGTGGGCTGGCTTCACTCTGTCTATTGAGACTACTGCAGTTCGTAAGGGCATCTGTATGGTGAATTGCTTGCTACCACGTTGCAGAACTTTGAACGGGCCGTCATATGGTGGGGTCAACGGACTTCGCACGGTATCATTTCGCACGAAAACATGAGTACACGTCGCTAGATCCTTGTGTACGAACGTGCTCGTGCTGTTGTTGTGTGATTTGCTGCATGGCGATAGATTCGACATAGTTTCGGTCAGCTGGCGGACGAAATCTGCGTCTTCAATGTTCGGCTGTGTAGGCACGAAGAAATCCGACGGTATTCGCAGTGTCGATCCGTAGGTCATCAGAGCCGGGCTGACTTGAGTGTCTTCGCGTAGAGCGGTGCGTAGTCCCAGTAAAACGGTATATAGTTCCTCGTTCCAGCGCGTGGCGGCGCTTCTCGCCATGAGTGCGGCTTTCAAGGTTCGATGCCAGCGTTCGACTTGACCATTTGCTTGCGGGTGAAATGCAGTAGTTCGAATCCTTGTAATTCCAAATTTTTTCATCAATGCGTTGAACAATGACGATTCAAATTGTCTTCCTTGGTCAGTGGTCACGCGCAACGGGCAACCAAATCGCGATATCCAACCATCGTACATCGCCTTAGCAACAGTGTCGGCAGTGATGTCACGTGTAGGTATTGCTTCGGGCCATTTGGTGCAGCGGTCGATCATGGTCACCAAGTATCTGAAGTCGTTTGACGGCGGCAGTGGTCCCACGATGTCTATGTGAACGTGTTCGAACCGCGCGGATTTTTGAAATTCCCCGAGCGGAGCGATTACGTGTCTTTGTACTTTCCCGCGCTGGCAACCGATGCATGATTTTGCCCATAGACCAACTTCTTTATTCATGCTCGGCCAGAAGAACTTTGTTGACATAATCCTCCTTGTTGTTCTTACACCTGGGTGACTCAGCTCGTGTTGCGCTTTGAACGCGGCAAAACGGTAAGTCGCTGGTAGGTACGGACGCATGTTGCCGGCCGATGTTTCGCATATGACAGGTCGCTGACCTCCGGGTAGTGTAATGCGTACGAACTTGAGACTCGGGTTGGACATGCAGGTCTTCAGCTCTTCGTCGGCTTCCTGGTCTTGAGCGAGTTGGTCGTAGTCTATTGTAGAATGAGATAGGTTGATTTCTTCGATTCGTGATAAGGCGTCAGCTGCTTCGTTCTTATCACCGGTAATATATTCAATCTTCGAACAAAATTGACTGACGTAATGAAGTTGGCGTTCTCTTCTTGGAGTGTCGGTGCTATTCGGTGATCTTGTTAATGCGTAGGTTAGAGGTTTATGGTCGGTGAATATAGTCAGGTCGTTGCCCTCTATCAGTCGTCGTAGATGTTTTACAGCGGTGTACATTGCTAATAATTCGCGATCGTACACGCTGTATCGTCGCTGCGTCTCACTCATAGTTTTCGAGTAGAATGCCAGAGGTCTCCACACGTCGTTGACTTTCTGTTGTAGCACAGCGCCGATACTTGTATTGGATGCGTCGGTAAATAAACAAAGTGGAGCGTTAGGTATCGGGTGCGTAAGCGTCGTTGCCTCGAGAATGCTTTGGCGGCATTTCTCAAAGGATTGTTCGGCTTCTTGAGACCACTGAATCGGAGTTTTATCGTTTTTCTTGCTGTTATGTAGGTACTTATTCAATTCATGTTGATATTCTGCTTGATGAGGTAAGCAGCTGCGGTAAAAGTTTATCATTCCTAAAAATCTTCTAAGTTCTTGTACTGTCTGTGGCTTCGGATAGTTTACTATGGCTTGAATTCGTTCTTGAGTGGGATTGATTCCTTCTGATGAGACTTCGTATCCGAGGAACTCGATGATTTTCTTATCAAACTCGCACTTGTCGATGTTTAGACTGACGCCGTAGGTATTTAGGCGTTCGAGTACTAATTCTAAGTGCCGACGATGTTCTTCCTTGTTTCTCGAGTGAATCAGCAGATCGTCGACGAAACAGAATACGATGTCATCTAGTCCTCGAAGAACTTCGTGCATAAAGCGTTGAAAAGTTTGACCGGAGTTTCTTAGGCCAAATGTCATGCAGGTAAACTCGAAGAGACCGAAGGGTGTTATTATGGCTGTTTTCTGGGCATCTTCTTTCGCGATGGGCACCCAAAAATATGCCATCTTCAGGTCGAGCTTAGAGAAGATTTTCTTGCCATGAAGTTGGTACGTAAAATCTTGGATTCGAGGTATGGGGTATCGGTCTGGCACGGTGACGGCGTTGAGTCTTCTGTAGTCCCCACATACTCGCAGTGAACCATCCTTCTTCTTGACTACATGCAGAGGACTGGCCCAGGGACTGTTCGATGGTTTGCAAATCCCCATCTCGATCATACGCTCGAATTCAAGCTTCGCCGCTTTGTACTTGTCGGGCGGTAGAGGGCGCGGCCGAGAGTACAATGGCGGTCCGGTTGTTTCAATATGGTGCGTGACGTCATGTTTGACTGGAGTTTTCAGTGACATTGGTCTCAGTACATCTGGGTATTTCTTCAGCAGGTCGTGGTATGCATGGTCTCGGTTGATAATGTAGATCGATTCTTCGTTGTTATGTATTTTGATGGCGTTCACGCTGAGTTCGGTTACGCGGTCGACGAGTTTTCTTTGGTGTAAGTCAACTAGTAATTTGTGATGTACTAAGAAGTCTGCACCCAGTAACGATGTCTTCACGTCCGCGACGACGAAAGTCCACTTGAAGCTTCTTCGTAAACCTAAGTTGAGCTCGAGTGTGCGCTCACCGTAGGTTCGAATTTCTGTGCCGTTAGCTGCGAACAGTTTGTATGTATTCTCTGCCGGCTTCAAATGCTTCTTGTTTCGGGCGGCTAATACGGATATGTCGGCACCCGTGTCCACAAGAAATCTCTCTCTGTTAATGATGTCGATCACACATAGGCGGTGAGACTTTTGGTTTACATCGACGCCCGCCACAGTCGATGTACTTTCTAGTTTTCCTGCTTGGTTCTTGAGCACGGCGATTCACATTTTCGCGCCTCGTTGCCGAAGCGGTAGTGATAACGACACAGCCAATCGGGATCGCCGGGCTTGCGCGCGTCATGCCTACGATGTCTTGAGTGCGAGCGAGAGCGGCTACGGTTTGCGTAGTGCGAGCGGGAGCGGTGATTCGTGGAATTTTGTTGATTTCGAAGCTCGGCGATATCGAGAGATAGTTTTTCAATTTGTTTTGATAACACGCTGATTTGAAGGTTTGTTATATTTTGATGTCCCTCGTTGACCGATGTGCTGGTTGACCGGGGGTTTTCTGTGGAGACTGCGGCTACTGTAGCTGGTTCAAAATGCTCCATCATCTTGTCGGCCATCGCAGCTAAGATTTCGAGCGATGACTCGGTGTTGACGGAGATCACAGCGCGAACTTGTGCGGGGAGATGGTTGAGCCACATAACCTTCAGTGCTTCATCAGACAGTAATTTGCCGCTGAGGTCTCTCATCTTACGCAGCAGCTGGCTCGGTTTTTGGTCGCCGAGTTCGAGGCCGCTGAGTAGCTTCTGTAGCTGGCGATGGTCCGACTCCTGGTACGTCGAGATGAGTCGGTCTTTCAGCGTCTTGTATTTTCCGCTGGCCGGTGGCTCCAGGATGATGTCCGCGATCTGCTCCAGGTCACTGCAGCCGAGCAGCGGGACGACGAGGTTAAACTTCTGCTCATCTCCAACCTTACTGGCAGCAACCGCGGCTTCGAACTGCGCGAACCACAGACGCGGGTTTTGGCGCCAAAATGGTGGTAGTCGGGCAGGTAGAGATATTGTAGCCACGTTGCTCTTCACGGTTGTGACGTCCTGCGCATCGGTATATTCTTCATTAGTCGACATCTTGCAGGGAATTCTTCTCTTCAGGTTTCAGTTTTCTTCGGGGTCACCAATTTGGAGGATGAGGGTCGTTGGACAATAATATAGTCACGACAAAGTTCAACCATAAAGTGTATATTTAATTCAGTAAAATGCTCTATATATATTTACAATCACTATGGTACAAACACAAGTCATCCTAAACCTATTACAAAATATTTACACCAATTAGAATCAAGCTAGCGAGCGCGCGGGGCGCGAGGCGCGGGGCGCGGGACGTAGGTCGCATGCAGGTGTTCGAATCTATAAATATTGGTAGCGCGCGCGCGGGCTCCTCCATTTCGCGCCGCGCGTCGCCGTCGAGTGTAGCTCCGTGATCATCTCTGCTCCTCTGCCTGCTGTCGTGAAGATCGCTGCCTGTGTGCATGTTGTTACTCCGTGTTGTGCTTGCTGCTTGCTCCAAACCGCTCTTATCAGAGCGAACTGACGCGTGCAGCGGCGTAGCGTGTTACTATGCGCGCCGCGTCGCTGCCGCGAAAGCGTCTTTATCAAGACGGTGTCGTGTCTCCATGCAGCTGTCATAAAAACGTTATAGTCTTTTTCAAGACTGCTTCTTCGCTGTCTCTTGAGTAGCATGTCAGAACGTACGGTAATGGTAATGGACTCGGTAACGGTGGTAAGGTAATAATGGTGTCTGGTAACGGTGGTAATGGTTTCGAAGGAGGTACGGTAAGGTAAGTGATTTGTGTACTGTGTCACTACAATATATTGATATAATATATATTATATCGATACCATAATCCACACAAACTTACCAATAATCAGGATGTAAATAAGAAAACCATAATAAAGTTCAATAATTTATGAAGTGCGTAATACACAAGTTTCATTTAGCTCTTACATAAATAGGTATATACACAAATTATTTTTGAAGCTTTATAAATGTAAATCAAAGCAGTCTACAAATAATATCCATAAATAAGGGTGCCTTATTATCAACACGCACACCATTTTTATTATAATTTCGCTTTCATCTATAACGTCCTCATTTATGAGAACTTTCGGGGTCAGTAAAGTCAGCTCAACATTTTCGCTTCCTGAGCATGAGACATTGTAAGTTGTTGTGCTTCTCTTGCGAAATTAGTACTTTTTAAATGCATTATATTCCTTACATCTATTATTTCCACATACAAAAATATTTCGCCCTAATAAATCACTATAACACACTTTGTCTAATCACAAACATTATTCGAAATAATATAATGAAATCATTATTCATAGAAACATTTAAACGAATACATAAAATAATGGCGACAAGATTAAATTACACCATTATTTTTATCTTACAATGGTCATGTCAGCTGCCGATACAGTATAAGTATTTCTCAGTTTTATATTACGTATGTAATACATTACTATAAAATGTAGTAAAAGTTATTGCCTTTACAAATTGTTAGTTTACAAAAAATCAGCATAAATTATTTTAACTTTATTCAATTAGAATAAAGGGAACCTACTAAATATAAGCATGGTTATTAATTATACATAAATCTAAATAAAATACCGCTTAACAAATACGTGATTCACTGGATAATAAATGCTTAATGTCTGCAACTTATTCGAGTTTAAATTGAGTATGTTAGAAACTAGCATCTACAGTCAGTCGTTATTCACAAGTTGCATATATTTCAAAACTTCGAATATTGAGGTCCAGATGCATTATACAAAAATAACATTATAGTCATTTTACATAACAGTAACAATTTGTTTCTATCCATTGAAGTTTCTTTACAAAAACATATACTAAATAATATATTGAGTCTTACATCTAGTCATAAAATCTTTGGCATTTTCATATGCTTAATAACATAAGCAGAAAATATAATAAGTAAGTTAAATAGTTGTGTGATGATCCTGATACAGTTAACATATCACTATGCAGTATGAAGAATATATTTTATGGCACTTGGCATGCAATGACTGTAATTTTGTTCAACATAATTAATAAAAATCAGTGCTATGTTGGAAGAGCATACTGGTATAGAAACACATTATTACTGTTGTCAAGAGATTCCTGCATGTATAATTGTTGATTTTGTCATGGAGTTTGTCTTATTTACATAATTAAACACTTCCTCTGATGTCTCTTCTGAGGTTCAGGTCTTAATACTGCGCGAACAGCTTCATCAAACACCTGTGCAAAAATCACAAACACAATATTTAATAGAGGCTGGGGTCTTCATTGAAGCTTTGAAATAATAACTTTAATATTTAATGAAGTAGTACAAATATGGATAGAAAATCACATGAAAAACAGTGATACTTGTTTTATTTAATGCAATCAACAACACCATTAAAAATTGTAGCAATTAAAATATTTTATTATTTTTAAGTAATCTTTATTAAAGCATTCTTATAATAAACACATTATAAATAAGCCTAATAAATAGAAAAAAGGTATACAGTGTATACTGTATGCAGATTTTCCTTCTATCTGTATAAATCTGCACACTGAGCTTAAAAAACCTTTGGTAATAATTATAGGGTAGTAGTATTGTCATATTCTTTTTTCAATTTCAATTTTTAGTGGTGTGTGATCTGTTGGTGGTAAGCTATCAATTGTTGTATAATCGCAATGATAGTATCATCACACCTGTATCCTTAAAGGATTAGGCTGAGAAAGTAGATTTCAGTCTAATCCCCACAATTAGCAAGTAGTATGCTACAACTTATAGCCATTAACATACTACAAAATTCAGCTCTAGTGTCTAGAATTTTATTAAAATCCTAATGACAAGGAACAACCATGCTTGTACTGCTAGAATACCAATGTTTTAATACCGTGTCTAGTGTCTACTAATGAATACTCTGATACATGAATATTATAATTATTTATTTATTTTAATGATATTTCCCTATAGGAATAATGAGTTTATTTATACATAAAGCATGCAAACTCGATATAAAGGTTAATTTATATGTGCCAACCTGTTTGAGTCCACGCTGAGTCAATGCTGAGCATTCCATATATTTAACAGCTCTAATTTTATTTGCCAGCTTTTGGCCTTGTTCTCGCTTCAATGGAGACATGCCTTGCTCAGATAGCAAACTAAGGGTTTCACGATCATCTCTCAAGTCAATTTTTGTTCCTGTAAGTAAGATTAGCAGTTAAAATTTATATACATTTAAAAAAAGTATTGAATGAGTAATTCAATTAATTAAAAAATGGGGCGAGTGATATCACAACTCTATGTGAAGTAACTAGGCAGTTGTCATAGGAATGTTGATGAAAAAGTTTTTTCAATTACTGAAGAGGAATACCAAATAAGTATTTATAAATTATACATATTTATAGTACCGCAGTTGATAATTTCAGTGGGAGACCAACTGATAAAAACTCAGCTAATATGTGGAAAATCTTATTGTTCTGAACCCAAGTAAATTTGGTGAATCAAGCTAGTTTAACTAAGCTCTCTTTACTCACCAACCAATATAATGGGTGCATCAGGACAATGGTGCTTTATCTCAGGATACCACTTCGAAGTAACATTTTCATAAGATGATGGGCTGAAAATAAATAGTTTTATTAAATATAGAACAGAACAAATATATTCATATCTATCATTTTTGGAATCTCATTAAAACAACCCTTTTTTCTACATTCAGGATAATTCGTGACAATTAGTTACATCAACCAAAGAAAAGGATCATATTTATGTTTTTTATGATTTTAACAAATTTTTTATACTGTTATATTAGTGAAGAAATGTATTGTCATAAGTACTGGCACCAAACCTGCATTCATTTAACTCTAAAAGACAAACATACAGTTAAGGACACTGGACATTTTAGACAAATGACTTATAAGAGTTTAACATATCATTAGAGGAAATAATAGTTGTTAACTGTATAAATTGACTGTATTTAGTACATACCTTGTAACACTGAAGCATATAAGGAAAACATCTGTTTGTGGATAACTTAATGGTCTAAGTCTGTCATAGTCTTCTTGTCCAGCAGTATCCCACAGGCCTAAAGACACTGCAACTCCATCCACAACCATTGGTGCTGAGTAATTATCAAATCTAAAATCATAAAGTAAATTGTGTATATTATTCTAATATAATCAAAACTTGTTCTAGAATACATCGGTATTACACTTTGAACATAACTTACACTGTAGGCACATATTCGCCAGGAAAACTGTCGGTGGTGTACGATATTAACATACAAGTTTTACCAACAGTGCCATCACCAACGACCACACATTTGATCGGCCTTCCTGATGACATCTATAGAAGGAAGAGAATATTATTGATAAATAAAGACACCTATGACTCATTGTAAGACCTAAACGTATGTTAAAAACAATAAGTTAATATTACCGTCTAAAAAGTTTTTATCACTTCTTTTGAGTTACAGCCACTATATGAACAGTAAAGAATTGAAACACTGACAAACTATTTATAGAAGGAGCAAGTTTTTAAATTTTTACATCGAATTAGAATAGGAAACGCATTGAAAGATGGATGGGGACATTACGGAAGGAATACAGATTAAAAATGTGACTGAATTGACGGATGGCCGGAACGTTCATTTATATGCAATACCCGTAATGTCAACAAGGTGTCATTATTCATCATACTCAAACTTTGAGGGAATTTTGTAGTAGATAATGTTTCCAGCTTATTTTGTTAATTAAATAATTGATAACGATTTCACAATTCCCTGTATTAATTTATTAACTATTTAGTTTAGCGTAAACAAGGAAATAACTAAGTAATTTTCACTATTTATTGCTATGAAAGTGAAGCGTGCACAAAGAAAGAATTTGTTTTATTTTATTACTCAGTGCTCAGATTTAATAGGAGTGCAATTCCGAGGCATATACTTTCTCCTTTTTCTAATTCTAAAATCTACATATTTAATCTGATACAATATCTTTGATTCTGCGCTGGCTACATTGAAACGAAACAAAAAGTAACTACCAGCAACATATTTTCTTCTTTCTGCTTTTATTTTCCGCATAATTATGACCTAAATGAACCTTTATTTTATAAGGCTTATTTGATATTTAGAAATATTAAACAATTCATTATATTCATTATATGCCTAGTCGAAAGACACAGCGTTTATGTGAAGAAGCTGTCTATGATCTTGCCATCAAGGAGCATATTTAGTTAAAAACATACCTGTTTGTCTCTGTTTACTGAAGTTACCATGAATTTCCGGCAGGGGTCGAGCGTCCTTCCCGCGCGTCCGTTGATTCACTTCATAGCATTTGTGATTTTCGTCGCGTAAGGAGCGAAAATTTTCCAAAGTTGTAAAAGTGAGAACTAAGTGTTCCTACTTTGATTTTTTATTTATTTAGCTGAAATAAGTGCTTTATCGCATAAGTTTAATGTAGTGTGTGTGGGTGTCGTCGTAAGCGGCAGTTAGGTGAGTACCTACTTATACTTATGAATCAGTCGGAGGCTTCCGATGCGCAAGTCGTCGCTCCCGAGGGAGGGCGAAGTGCTAGGAGCTCTAGCTCAATAGAAAGCAGCAGCTCTTCCTCATCTTCAGAAGATGAGGAGGGTTTTGCGGACCCACCACCAAACAATAGATCCAGGCGGATGTCGAAGCAGGTCGAATCCTGTTAAGACTCGCCAATAAATCAAGTCGATTTCCTTTCAGAGTGCGTAGCTCAGATTCCATCATACCTAAATGCATTAAATAGTAACAAAACTCATAATAGTTCAGATAATGCCGGCCATTCCAAGATGTCCGAAACAATTTTTTCTTTTATACCTACAACTAATATGTCATTAGGAAAGTTAATAATAACTTTATACCTAGTGCTGACCCAAGTAAATTAGCGGAAATCAGTAATTTACAACAGTCTAACTCGCAAGCTTGGAAAGGCATAAGATATAAAAAAGCATTACAGGCTCACTTCGCTACCCGGAGTAGCGATGTGATTGTGAGATTTACAGGTCTGAAATTTCAAATCAAATCAAATCAAATCAAATCATTTATTTCAATTAGACCAATACAGGTACTTTTGAATTGTCGAATTAAATTGAATTTAGTTGCACGGTTCCAAAAGGTAGGTCTTATGGAGAAGAACCGGCAAGAAACTCCATAGATACTCTTTTTAAATTAAATACAAAATTGTTGGTTTTGTTTTACAATGCTTTATGTATGTAATATCAATATGAGACTGGTGCAGTTCGATGTGAAACGTATTATTTATGAAAGTAAAAGAAATAACTAAAACCAATTTCGGTTGCCATAACATGTATGAGCCGACCAGTCCCAACTGATAGCACCCGTTCACGAGCATGACGTGTGTATCGGCGTCTGTCTACTCAACCATGTTGTAGGGAATAAAAAGACCCGACACACAACGCCACCATCAGCAGGACATTTGAGTGAGCATGACAAGCCCAGAATGCACGGCAACCGGTAGGCATTTTCACATTTAAAAAAAAATTAATAAAACAACATCAAAGCCAACATCAGTCTCATATTTTACAAGTTATTTTACTAATCAGTAACTATTGCGTTAATAAATAATAAATTACATTAATAAATAATTTGCATGTCAATCAGTAAAGGTGTATAACTAAACATGTCAAATTGTATAAGTGTATAATTGAGCATGTCAAACTGTAAAAAATTATAAATATCTTTATGTAAAACAAAAAGAAGTCAAACCAATAAATAAAAAAAATAAATAAAAGAAAATATAATAATCATGAGGCTAGCAAACCTGTGGAGCTGGACCAGCATTTTGCCAAACTTTTTTATCTACAAGATAATCTTCTAATTTGTAGTATGCTTTCTTGCATAGAGTAGACTTTACGATGGATTTGAATTTATTTTCCGGGAGGTTTAAAATTATTTCCGGAATCTTATTATAAAACCTGACACTATATCCCACAAAAGAGGTATGGACTTTAGCGAGACGAAGCTGTGGCTGCATTAATTTTGACTTATATCTAGTATTATAATTATGCAGTTCACATCTTTTCGTATGATGTGATATATTTTTTCTAACGTACATTATATTTTCAAAGATATACTGACAGGGCACTGTCATAATATTTATTTCTTTAAAGAGTTCCCTGAGTGAATCACGACTACTTAGGTTATAAATGGCTCTTATTGCTCTTTTCTGCAGAACGAAAACTGATTCTATGTCTGCAGCACGGCCCCACAGCAATATTCCGTAAGTCATGACGCTATGAAAGTAGCTATAATAAACTAGTCTTGCGGTTTCTACATCCGTAAGAAGTCTGATTTTTCTAACTGCATAAGCAGCTGAACTCAAGCGTCCTGCTAACGCCTTAATGTGCGGTCCCCATTGAAGTTTGGAATCTAGTTTAATACCTAAGAATACAGTTTGATCTACGAATTCGAGCTTCTCATTATTCAATATTATGTCACAACCATCGCTTCTAACATTTGGTAAGGAAAACTTTATGCATTTAGTCTTCTGCCCATTCAATACCAGATTATTAACAGTGAACCACTCATGGACCTTTAGAAGGGCGCTATTTACATCGTCAACATTTGGTGACCGTCTATCTAATCTAAAAATTAAGGAGGTATCATCAGCAAATAACACCATCCCACATCCATTCTGGCACATATAAGGTAAGTCATTAATATATACCAAAAACAAGAACGGGCCCAGGATAGAGCCTTGCGGAACACCCATTTTAATTTTGGATCCAGATGATTTAATTCCGTTTATTTGGACTTTCTGTACTCTACCTTGCAAATATGATTTTAATAACTTTAAAGAGTTTAGCTTAAATCCATAATGTTCCAATTTTAGTAGTAGTGTATCATGATCCACGCAATCAAATGCTTTTGAAAGATCACAAAATATGCCAACGGCATCCTGTGACTCTTCCCAAGCATCAAAGATGTGCTTTATAAGCGTCACTCCGGCGTCAGTTGTATTGCGCCCTTTGGTGAACCCATATTGCTGGTCATGAAAAAGTTTATGTATATTGAAATGTGACAACATTTGATTAAGCATCATTTTTTCAAAAATTTTACTAAATACTGGTAGAATGGAAACTGGTCTGAAATTTCCAGGATCTTCAGTATCTCCAGATTTAAATAAGGGTACTATTTTACTGTGTTTCATAAGATCCGGGAAGGTCCCCTGGTCAACGCATTCATTAAATATATTTGCTAGATGGGGTGCTATAGTATCAATTATTCCACTACAAACTTTAGATGATAAACCCCATAAGTCTTCAGTTAATTTTATTTTTATATCTTTAAAAACTTTAATGACTGACTCTGGACTAACATACCTAAATTTAAAAGTAGTTGGACAGAAAGTAACATTCTGTTTAAGTACAGCAACGGAAAGTGCGGAAGAAGAATTTAAACTCTTAGTTATTGTAAGGGGTATGTTCGCAAAATATGTCTCAAATTCTTGAGCTACTTCAGAATTTGTGGTTATAAGACCACGTGCCGTTTGCAGTGCGTTATTGTTATGACATACTTTAGATTTATTATTTTCATTATTTATTATTGTCCAAGTCGTTTTTATCTTATTTTCAGCATTCTTGATTTTGTTACTTATGTATATTTTTTTTGCTAATTGACACACTATTTTAAAAGTTTTTGAATATTTACTAACATATTGAGTAAACTCTTCACTTTTATTAAATGACTTTAATTCATATAATTCAAATAAGTGTTCCCGACTTTTACGAATGCCTATAGTT
The DNA here is from genome assembly GCA_905163465.1 of Craniophora ligustri. NCBI lineage: Eukaryota > Metazoa > Arthropoda > Insecta > Lepidoptera > Noctuidae > Craniophora > Craniophora ligustri. Next base: position 4,979,025 of record LR990965.1, on the reverse strand, counting down.
GCCCAGTCACTAAATTTGAATCTAATGTTTACGTTCTTGGTTTTTAGTTTGAAATGTTTATTAAATTCATTTCTTACAATCTCGAAAAAACGTGAATATTGTTTATCACAATTATTTTTATTTATGTTTTGACTGGCTAACTTAGTATTTAGACATTTATTGTAATTAACAATTTTATTCTTTGTAATCTGCCTTGTATTTATTTGTGTTTTACTTAAACTTATACTGGTATTAAATGAGACAGTTTGTCCGCTGTGATCAGAAGACATACAATTTACAATCGCTTTATCTGAGTAATCACAGCTGCAGAAGACATTGTCAATGCACGTTGCAGACGTACTTGTTACCCGAGTTGGTTCTATGAACAAATTTGTTAGATTAAATGACTTAAAAAGACACAAAAATTTACTACTGATCAAGTTATCATCTAATATATTGACGTTAAAATCGCCACAAATAACTATAGATTTATTAGAATTGAAAAGTAGTTTTAGTACGTCCTCCATGACAGACTCAAATGCTGTATAGTTTTGGCTATTTGGGGGCCTATACACGCACACTACAATATGCTTATCCAGCTCAACACAAGACATTTCGATACTATGTTCAACGGACATTGAGACAATATCCTTCCTCTCTTTAAACTTTAATGAGTTTTTTAATAATATAAGAGAGCCACCATGTATCATTAACTTTCGGTTGTAACAACTAGCCACATGATAATTTTCAAAGCTTAATAACATTTGGTATTCTTTTAACCAGTGTTCTGTAATACAAACAATATCGTACTTGAATGTTTCTAGAAAAAGTTCAAATTCTAACACTTTAGAAGAGAGTCCTTGTACATTCTGATGGTATAATTTCAGAATGTTTAAACATTTTCCCTTTGAAGGTGAAGTTAACAATATGCCAGAAGATAATATACATTTCATATTACTATTATTATTATTATCTTCTGTTGTCTTACTGACTAGTTTAAATTATAAGAATAAGAATCTGGAGCTAAATCTAGTGCCCCAACGTCAGAACTGATTGGCAAGGATATACTTCGCGTACACCTCCCCACGTGTGAACAATAGTTCACGTCAGTAACTAAGCTATGACTAGATATCACTGGATTTTTATTTGTTACTAGATTAATATTGTGTGCTATCAAAGTAGCAATCAAACGCTTATATTTCTTTGGAAGAAACATAGCTTCCTGTGTTAATTTAAATCCACTAACAAACTTGTTTGTGTCAAAATATAACAACTGATCACTGTGACGACATGTCAGCATATGCATAGTATTATTTAACTTGAATATATTGTTGTTACTGTTTTCTGTCAAGCATTCTGAGTAAGGAAATGCACATAACATAATCTTTCCTGGACACGATGTTAATAAGGTGTCTATACCATCCACAATGTCCTTTTTCTTGAGTCCTTGAGTTCCCTTTCCTGTAGTAGTTGTGTACACAGACATTTAGAAGACTCCAGTTCCTTTAGGGTTGCTCTCAGTTTAACCTCCATATCTCTTACAATTGCACTGCGGGTCATCATTTTCAAATATATATTCCAGTCACCTGGAATGTGAAAATAGTCAGCTGAACAGCAAGAAATAATAAACAAAAAGAGAGATGTTTAGTAGGGGGTAGAAGGAAATAAATGAAGGGATTGACAAGATTTAAGTAAACTAATTATATTTATGCTAAGTTAAAATTGGAGTCTATTGTTAAATGTTTTTGTAAAAAAATAAATAAAAACAAGTTATATTTGATCTATTGGATAGTGCTATAACAATGGAGTTTAAATATTTAATTAAGTTATAATGGCTTAGGCAATAACTTCAATTGAGCTACTGAGAGAAATAAAATATATTAACTATCTGGAGAACTGCCTTGATATAGTTGTATATAAATATTAGCAAACAACTAAGTATTAAGTAGTCAAATTATTACAACAAACAGGATTTGCAAGCCACACAGTGAAATTGCATACTGGACCTAGCTAGTGGTTAAAATTTAGGTTTATGTGGGGTGATAAACTAAGGAATAAAATAAAACAATATACTCCCCAGGATTGACCAAGTTGCTGATCAAATATTTAAATCCAAATTCATCCGTTGGGTGGTTGACTAGCACTGCCAATTAGATGAGGAGCTCTGTCATTTAAATAAGGGAACAGATTATTAACTTATACTGAACATTTACTAGCGGGATTATCGAATGCAGTCTTACATAGTCGACAACTATTTAAGTAAATGGTTTACAGGACGTCATAGATTAGGCTTCTAATGCAGGTACGGAACTTAATGCAAACTCGGGTAAATTTACAGAAATATTTGGTCTGTTATCTCCATCATATAAAAATATGGAGTCATGTATGCAGGTTAATTGTGCAAAATAGGCAGAATGTATTGAGGTTATATGTGACCGTATTCTAAAAGAAATAAACAATGTCAATTTAAAAATTGCGTTTCAAAACATTCCACCCAGTTTGAAACACCTAATTAATAGGGATGCTCGTATTCCGCTGGTATACTCTTTGGGGAGATCCCAGGTGTGGCCATGCTATGGTAACTTAGAACAAATTCGTTGGTTCGTTAACAACCGCGCCATCTAGTATCGCTTTCAAGTAAAACTCGTATGAATGTGTGTTTGGAAACAGAAATATATAGATGTCACTGTATTAGAATTTATATCATAGTTGACATTTTCATTTCAAAGTTACAAGAATAAAAAATGATATTCATTACAGTTGCATAAATTTATATAATTTATAATTATTAAAATAAGCATTTATAAACATCCTTTTTTTATTGAAGTTAATGTATAACTAGAAAGCAGCATAAAGAATAAAATTATAAAATGGTCATATTTTATTTTTTTATGAAAATTGCAACATTGCGATAAAATGTCGTTAAAATAAATTTCTGTTGATGCCTTTGCGCAAATTCTGTTATTTTCTTGTTTTCCGTGTTTTTGTGGTCGTATCTCCGTTCGGTTCTTTGAGTTGAACTTGCTTTTTCCGATCTTACGTCGAGTCTTCTTAAAAACGCGTTTTCTTAAACTTTTTCCGTTGTTGAAATTTCTTTACAAGAAATTACAATGGCTCAACGATCTTGTTGTGTACCCGGCTGTTTGGTGAAGCTTGGAGACGGTAAATATGAGTTATTACTTACTTAGTTTAGCGAGTTTCTAATTATGTACCAGTTATTGTGTAATCTCTTTAAAATCCAGTTGCAATATCATGAGTAATCATTGTTCTAAAATACATTTCAGGTGTACTTCTGCACCGGTTTCCGAATCCCAGCAATTCGGCTCAAATAGAACGTTTCCGCACATGGGTTATGAAAATTGGTGGTGATATTATTGGAGAAGATAATACTTTCATTTATAGAAATAGAAAAGTATGTCATAGACATTTTGAAGAAATTTTCATATTCCCAAATAAGAAACTGACTTCACTGGCAATTCCATCACTGCATATTCCTGGTAAGTACACTAATTACATATTCCTCATATTTTTTTTACTATCATGGATAAAAAAATATTTGGAAATAACTGTTTAGCAGATATAATTTTTGTTGCTTTAAATGTTGGTGTGCCAAATGTTATCTAAGTTTATTAATAACATCAGTTTATTTAAAGATAAATGATATGTGAAACTATTTCGCTATTAATCATGTGTTATTTTTGCATTCCAGGTGTATATGTGTCTCAACGCAAAATGTGTGTGTCACAACCTCCAGCACCTGCTGTAGAATATGGTACAAATACAAATACAGATCTTGGGCTACCTTCAACATCAGCACAGATGGATACATGCACTCCTTCAGAGACAGGTATGTTGTTGATTATAAAAACAGTGGTCTTTGTAGGTCCTTTTTAGGTTTGTGTATCTTACCAAGTTTATTTAATTATTTTAGTTTCTTGAATTTATTGTTAAATAGACAGGAATTAATTTAAAAGTTGTTATTTGTTGATTCCAGATGTATGCAAGCTTAGCTTACAGAATTCACATACAAGTGACCTGCCAAACATGGTCACCGATGGGAATATTGAGCTACCATCTACATCAGCTCAAGATAATAGCAGTATACTTGCCTTATCTTCTACATCAGCTCAAGCAATTCCCTTAAGAACAGGTATGATTAATAACTTTGATGTTTATTACGACTTTATCTATATTTACTAAAAATAATGTTGTTGATTTCACCTTCTAAGTCTTCAAGAGAAATTGATGTAATGCATCTTGACAACCATATGTACACTTTGATAATTCCACACATATATATTATTATTTTCAGGTCGTAAGAGGATTTTAAACCCCTTGACTGCTACGGAAAAGTATCTTGCAACTATAATTTCTGAGACAAAATTGAAATTACGCAAATCCCAGAACACGAGACACATACTAAAGATACAAATGCAGACAGCAGATAAAATCATGAAATCCTCTGCCTATAATTCAATAAAAGAAAAAATGACACCAGCAGCTCAGACATTTTTCAATATGCAAATCAGCCAATTTTTGAAGAAACCCACAGGAAGACGGTTCTCTTTAGATGAGAAGATTTTATGTCTATCTTTATATAAACCGTGTCCCAAAGCATACCGTTTATTAGGTAAAATTTGCGTTTTACCTAAGAGAAAAACTCTAGATACACTGCTCAACCAAATAAATCTGCAACCTGGGATTAATAACCAACTGTTTTACCATTTAAAAAAGAGAGTGGTTAAATTAAATGACCGTCAAAAATACTGCTGTGTCATATTTGACGAAATGGCAATTTCACCAGGCTTATCATATGATAAAAAAAATTACATCATTCATGGTTTCACAGATAATGGTGAAGAAAGATCAAAAAACTTCAGTGATCATGTTTGTGTTTTTATGGTAAGAGGGATATTTAAGAAGTACAAGCAGCCAGTAGCATTTTCTTTTTGCAAAGGAAGTACTAAATCGGTGGATTTGAGCAAGCTTTTAAAGAACATCATTAAGAAATTAACTGACTGTAAATTAAAAGTAGTTGCAACAGTCTCAGATCAGGGTGCATCTAATATGGCAGCATTAAACATTTTAATGAATGCAACCAAAGCTGAATATTTAAGATGTGGCAAGAATTATACTGGTGGTTTCTTTGAACTAGATTCCACAAAAATATACGCCATATATGATCCACCTCACCTGATGAAAGGGATCCGTAATAATTTATTAACAAAGGATTTGGAATTCAAAGAAAATGGAAAAATAAAAATATCTTCCTGGTCTCATATAGAAGCCTTATACAAACGTGGACCCGGATACAAAGGAGTTAAGCTAGTCAGTAAATTAACAGCTCAACATGTTATTCCAACTCTAATACCAAAAATGAGAGTTAAACACTGCACTCAAGTGTTCAGTGAAACTGTTGGACGGACAATGGGATACATGGCAGGTTTGTATTTTTATTTTTTATACATAAAATCGAATGACTATTACCATATTGAAAAAATATTATTGTGTATTTGAATTCTTTAATAAACTACATGTACAACTCTCCAAATTGATTATAATGAATCATATATACCCAATGAAAATAATAAAGTATATTTAATGAAAAACATTTTCCCTTAGCTTATTATATTTTATAGCTTAAAATGCTAACTTTTTAAATAAAATTGAAAATGCCATGAAAATATAATATTGGATATATTTTCTCACATTTTTATAATATCCTGGTATGGGATTTGTTGGATGTTATTAAATATTGTGATTGTTTTTTTTTTCAGAAATAGGAAGACTCCCAAAAGCCAGCACTGACACAGCAGATCTATTAATTTTCTTCGATCGGTTATTTGACTCCATTAATGGAAATTATCCCAAGCCTCAAACTGGAAAAGTTTATAGAAGTGCAGTAACTCCCCGATCGCCACATTTTAAGTTATGGTACAATAGCTTACCCATTTTAAAGTCTATGAAATTCGTAACAAGAAGTGGTACCAGAGCAACTGTCCCGTCTCTAACGAGTTGGATAAAAAGCATTGAAGCTTTTATTTCTCTGACAAAATTTTTGCATTCTGTAGGTTTGAAGTCGCTTCTGTTGCGCAATATCAATCAAGATCCCTTAGAAAATTTCTTTGGAGCCATCAGAGCTCATGGCATTCGCAATATTATGCCAAGTGCAACTGCATTTATTAATGCATATAAATCTTTATTGATATGTAATATTACATCATATGATTCGGTTGGGGCTAATTGTGAAGTTGATAATTTAGATTATTTGCAATCTTTAAGAACTATGTTAACTGAGAGTGTACCCCAACCAGAACCTATGAATATTACTATTGATGAGGAGCACTTAGGTATAAGTGAAGTTCATATGGATGTTGTATTGGAAAACCCGGGAAAAAAAGAAAAATGCGCAGCAGTAGCTTATTGTAGTGGCTGGTTAATACATGTTATAAAAAAAAAAACTTATAATGACTGCCAAACCTGCAAATTCAATTTAGAATGTGATCAGATGCAAGATTTTCATGAATATATAAAAATAAAAGAATACGATCCAACAAAAACATGGCTTATTTATCCAACTCGTAATGTGTTCTCTTATTTTTTAAATGTTGAAATATTGTAACTATTATTTTAGAGTCTAGGTGTAATTTTAAAAATATTTACGAATATGTTGAAGTGATTGTATTGATGCACATTAATTTTAATTTTTTAACATGTGCTTATCACAAAGACGCCATTATTAAGAACATGCTTAAAAAATCAATTTTGTTTTTTATACATAATTGGTGTAAGGACATCAATCAGTTGCTTTCGGGAAAAATCACTTTTTGGGATGAAAATGATGAGATGAAAGTGGCAGCACGCAATTATTATACAAAACATTGTAAAAAACGCAAAGATTAATAAAAATATTCTTATTCAAATTGTTTTGTTTTAATTTACAGTTAAAAACAGATCAAGTACTTTATATTATGCATAAAAACCTACTACGTAGTAGTACGGTATAGCTATGGATAGTATGTATAGCCATAGCATATAGTATCTATACTTATATCGTGTAGTAGCTTTAGTTCATGATACGCCTACTACGTGGCAGCACTATTAGCGACCTCGAGCCAGGCCAGAGTTACCCATCTATAAAGGTATTCTAATCTATGGGTGTGGCTAAACATGCCAAGTTATTTAAAGAATAAAAATAAATTTAGTGACAGTAATAATACTAACTTAAATAAAAAAAAAAAAAAAAAAAAAAAAAAATTAAATAAGGTAAATGTACCAGTAGTTGATACTGTAGTGAGAAAAAAACACCTTTTCTTCAATAACAATGTATTTATTTTATTTAGAATTTTCAAAGTAAGAAACAAATATTAATCAGTCTTTCATTTCTCTTTCATTGAACTTAAGTAAAGATAATAAGTGTTATTTATTTTAATATAGATTTTTTTTGAGAGGACTAAAATTGTACCAGTAATTGATGGGCAAATTTTCAATTGTCCCAGTAATTGACTATGACTTTTTCAAGCTAGTGACCCAGTACTTGATACGTATACTCTTTATATAAAAAAATACAACAAATTAAAAAAATCACAATAAGTATACATAATAATTTCACAAGACTTCTTAAAATACGTAAAATCAACATTAAAAAAAAAATAAGTATAGCCTCTTCAAACAAACATCTTGAAATGTCTTTATAACCGTAGAGCTATAAGCTAATAACCGTAGAGATAACTTTATACAAGTAGAAAAACTTAAAAAATATTTAAATCATCAGTATCATCGCTATTGAGATCATCTGTACTACCACCAGAAGGCTTCCATGTTTCACATTCAGATTCGCTACTTGAACCAAACAATATCTTTGTGACTTTTTTTATAGAAGTAGATTCTTTTTTTCTTTCAGTCTTCTTTGCACGACCTTTGTTTTTTTTGTTTTTGTTAGCTTCTTCTTTTTCTTGCTTTTTCCTTTTTCTTTCTTCAGCCCTTTTCTGTTTCTGTTCAAGTTGTTCAAGCTTTTTTTTCTCTTTATTTTCATGGTACTCTTGCCACTTTTCTGATGTGATTACTGCAGGTACTTTCTCAGTTTTTCTCTTCTTTTTGTTATTTTCCTTTTCTTTTGGCCAAAATAAAGACTTTTTAAATGGTGTAGGAATAATAGGTTTTGCTGTGCTAGTTGATGCTATTGGCTGTGTAGGACTTAAGGGGAGAGACGACTGGACGACAGGAGACGTAAGGGCAAATGGCTGCGGATTAACAATAATTTCAGTTGTTTGTTCTTTATCTGTGTCACAAATAGAGTTGGTTGGTGTTATTTTTGCCCATTACATTTAAATTATTTATCTTTTCCCATTACATTTAAATTATTCAAAACCTCTGTCACTTCTGATGAGTTCCAAAAGTTGTTAGTCTCAAGAGAAGGTGTTAATAAACCTTCTAATTCCCCAAAAACTTCTGAATTTAGCTCTGCAATACTACAATTCTCTTTATTGTTGTCATCAGTTAAATTTTCTTGTTCATCAGTCTGAATAACTTTTTGATCATAGTTTGAAGACACTGATTGCAAAAGTACGTCATGCTTATTCTTGATATTCTTCCAAAATTCAAAAAGTGATTGATCCTGGATGTCTCCTGTCCATTCTTTGGTATTTCGGAAAGTTTTTAGTTTATCCTGTCCAATATGTTTTTCAACGAAAGCAAACCCCTCTCTCAATTCCTTTAGAGATTTGTTTTGATCTTCTATCAAAGTATTATTTCTTAACGTTGGCTGAAGTATTGCCTCTAAATTCCATGGACATAGTCCACATTTTCGGAAACCATTTTCGAAGAGAGATTTTTTTAAAGTCTTCTCCAGGACTTGTTCCAAGAGTGGGGCAAAGTGTACTTTTCTGAGTCTAGGATTGTCCATGTTCTGTAAACGCCAATTTTGGACACCAGTTTTCCAGGCTGATTTTAAGGTACGAAATACAGAAACATCCATGGGTTGTATTAAATGCGTGGCATTAGGGTACAATGCTACAAGAACAATACCATTTTCAGAGCAAAACTTGCTGGTTTGTAGTGTCAAATGTGAAGTGTGTCCATCGATGAATAATACCGCTGGCTTTTCGATATTGTTCTCGTTAAGCCATGGATTAAAAATATTTGCAATGAACTCAAAAAACGTTTCACCTGTCATCCAGCCATTCTCTGAACGTCCAATACCCCAGTTTTTTGGTACGCTAAGAGCCAAATCTCTAGGAATTCTCGCATATTGATATACAATCATAGGAGGTGGCAGATCACCCGCTGCATTTCCGGTCAGAAGAACTGTAAGGCACTCCTTTTCATCAGCATTGACTTTCTGATAAACTGTTTTATTGCCTCTTGCTGCTAACACTTTATTACCTTTAGGATTAAGGAAAAAGGCGGTTTCGTCACAATTAAACACTCTCTTTGGGTCCCGGATGACAGCTTCTAAATTTTTTTCATCGAAGAATTTCGAAATTTCCGCAAACCATTTGCTTAATGCTTCATTAGTAACAGCAGCTCTAGGTTCTGTTAAATTTTGGGATGTTCTTAAGCTAATCTCTGGGTGTCTTTTTTGAAAAGATTCATACCAGTGTCTCCCAGGTCTGTTATTTTTAAAAGGAGTTTCAATTTTTAATTCAGTCACTATCTTGCATACACTGTCTTGCAACTGCTGCACAGTTACGGGAAATCCAGCTTTAGCCATCTCTAAGATCCATAAAACAATGACATCTTCTTGCACTGTAGATAAATATGATACTGGACCCATTCGGCGTTCAAGAGGTGTTTTTCCATGCACTTTATATGAAAGAGTGCTATAAGGAATATTATATTTTTTTGACGCAGCGGATATTGATGTCCCAGATTTTACCTCATTATATGCTTTCATATCATATCATCTTCGGAATAACTGAACATTTTTCCCTTTATTGGAGGCATTTTCAACGTAATTTATCAAATTAATAAGTACCTGCACAAAAAAGAAAGACAAACTTTACTTTTGTACTAGAATTTGATATTTTATGTTCCAGTAATTGATACCCCTATCAAAGACTAGGTAGAAGTCACTTAGAAAAGCTAAATTTGAAACTAATACAGTTCAACCTTATGCTTATTGTAATACTACAGAAAATCGATCGAATCGAGCAGATGAGAATATACCTAGTAGATGATAGTTGTATCAAGTACTGGAAATCAGATGTTTTTTGTCCTAGTATTTGATACCCTTATATTTCGTTTAATTATTAAAAAAACTGTTAGAAAACAAAACATTTACATAATCTATACAATCTTAAATAGAATAATGTAAATACTTACCACTTTATGAGCTTCAATTTTGAGTAAAACAGTCCGAAACAGGTAAGGTCCTTAACAAATTCGTTAACATAAAAATTGAGCGGCAAACACGTGATGACACTATTGTAAACAAAATGAAAATATGAATGTTTGACAGCTAATCACAAAGAAAGTAATTCCAAGTTGGATTAAGAGATGTCGTTACTAGTATAAATAATAAACGTTTCGTTGATACCTGTGGAGGAATTCTTATTATAATGAGTTAAAGTAAAATTTATCAACTTCTAGGACAATATCAAGGATTGGTACAATTACCTTAGTCCTCTAAATCAAGAAAATTTGATAAGGAAAATAAATCAAAAGTTGAGAAAAATTACTATAATAACTATCATATAAAATATTCCCCTGTCTCACAGACTCCCATGACAACTCCAACATTAATAAAGACAAGTGACTATCAAAGCAGGATATTCAAGGGGGGTACCATGTTCAGATATGAGCACAGCTGAGGGCGAGCAAATATGTTCAAAATTTTATAGCCAGGGGCTGTATACCCTTTTTTAACAAAACCTCCCGTGCAATATCCTTGCAAGAAAATAATAACCAGATTTGCTACAAAGCAATCAGCAAAAATGACACAAGTCATAAGCGAACTCAAGGAAGTGGGCATTTTAGAGAAACTAAAATTAACCGCACCGGGTTTTCATTCAAAGATGATTTTGATAAAAACCCAGACGAGGAGTACAACTCATATTCAATTTAAGAAAACTGAATATGCATGTCTCAACTCGTCATTTCCAACTCATTTCTCGAGTGGATATTATTCTGTTCCTTCAAGATCAGGACTGGATGATAAAAATCGACCTCTACTAAGCCTACTTCCATTTATGCATAAAGGAAACCCACAGGTGTTTTCTACGTATAATATATGGAGGCGAGATATTGCAGTAAACAGCCCTAACCTTCGGTCTTTCATCAGCCCCTCACTCTTTCGCTTCTGTTACCAATTGGATTGCGGAAATCCTTCAGAGACAGGGCATAAGGATAAAAATTAATTTTCATTTATTAATTATTAATAGTTTATTTAACCAATCAAAACCAAGCAAAGCTTGTAGAACCCTGATAAAGTTGGGTTGGCAAGTGAATTATCAATAATCACTTTTCACCCCAACTCAGTAACTAGAATACTTAGGCATGACATGGAACACAAAATCCAATTTAATATCTCTTCCTGTCAAAAAAGTACTGAATATAACAGAAATGTCAACCAATTTATTGTAAAAGAAAATGGCCTGTCTCCGGAAGGTACAGAAATGGCTGGGTATAATAAACTTTACCAATTTAGCGACACTGAATGGTCACCTGCACTATCGCAGAACACCGATTTTACTAAAATCATTCAGAGGAGGCAGACCAAGGCAAGAGAGGATGTTACCTCCTCTAGTAGACTCTTGAGTAGAGTTACTAAAGTGGCTAAAAAATGCAAGGTTAAAAGTGCAACCACAGACGCGGCGGACGCGGGCTGGGGAGCACACCTGAACAACACAATGTTGTCGGGCAATTGGAGTCCTCGCCAGCTAAAGTGGCACTCCAATGTGAAGGAGATGTATGCCGTGTATGCAGCCTTATCACAACAAGGTGCAGACATGAGGGGTGCACACGTACTGGTACACTCAGACAATCGCACCCTGATAGCCTACATAAGGAACGAAGGGAGTACCCGTTCCTTACCCCTGTTGGGCCTAACAGACAAACTCCTTCACTTGACCGAGCAGCTCAACATAACGCTGTCGGCTTCTTACCTCTTAGGGAGGTTAAACAGGATTGCAGACCACCTCTCAAGAGGAAAGCCTGTGCCCAAGTGGCATCTGCAAATCCAAGCCAGGGTGGCAATATTCAAAAAATAGGGCGTGCCAGACATATACTTGTTTGCATCAAAAGAAACCGCAGTCGTCCCGCGGTACGTAACCTGGGACTCGACAGATGGGTCAGCAGTTTTCTGCGACGCCTCCAGTCAAAATTGGAACTGTCAGTTGGGCTGGGTTTTCCCCCACCCAATCTAGTCCCTTGGGTACTGGCACATTGGAACAAAGCCAAGGGAATGTTCACCTTAATAGTCCCACATTGGGACCACTACTTTGGGTTAACCGACCTCAAAGCCAGAGCCCTAGCAGATCCATTGCCAACATTGGATCTGCAGCAGAATCTAATCGATCAAACAACAGGTCTAGGTCCCCCTACAGGTGGACAAATTGTCCTTCCAAACCTGAATCAAACTTCCCAAAATGGGGGGGGGGGGGTGATCAGCTCTCAAACTGGAATAGAGAGGAAATACAATTATTGAGTAGCAGTTGGCGAACTAGCACTCTAAACACATACAAAACCCCTATAAACAGGTGGTTAGCATTTTCCACCACAAATAATGTTAATAATAAAAATCCAGATGGCAGAGATGTTGCAAGGTTTTTTAACAAATCTTTATTTATAACTATTTTATAGTGTATATGTATATATAATATACAATATACACTGTATACATAAAATATACAATAATATTGTGTTATATATACTATAACACAATATTATTACATAAATCTGCTATTTCTACTTATTGTGTTTCAACAGTAGAAAACCTTTCCAAAAAATTTCCTTTGTTAACAAGTAATAAAAGCCATTGCATTGATTAAACTCAAACCTACAAAATCGCCTTTATGGCATATCCCTTTATTATTTAATTGGTTAGAAACCACTGTTTATAGCACCAATTCGCTTTTTGATATATATAGAAGAACTGCATTAATTTTGCTCTTAGCATCAGGTCCAAGAATACATGACCTTACCTTACTAGACATATCTCAAAACAAATGCATAGAAGAAGAGGACATCATTGTGCTGTGGTCCAGGTTTGGATAATAACAGATTCAAGCCATTACAGGCAGTCAGGTTGGTCATTGGTGAAACACCCAAATGCCCTGTACATATATGTCCTGTAAGACATATCAATCAATTAATTTAGACTTCGCAGCATAGTCGGGTAAATAGTAATATATCCAGTTTATTTATTTATTCCTCTTAAAGGGTAAGTTAAGCCAACTACTAGAACCCTAATTGCAGGATGGGTTAAATTTGTTTTTAAAGCAGTAGGCATAAGTGCACCACCAGGGAGTATTAGAGCTGCAGTAGCATTCAAAGGCTGGTGGAAAAATGTACATTGTAATTGAAGAAAGACTAAAAACAGGCAATTGGAAAAGTGATAAAACTTTAAGAAGATTTTATTTCATTGCAGGGAAATCATTCAGAAAGATAAAAATGAGGATTTACTTAGATCAAATTTCTCATGTGTCTAGAGTTTATATTTTAATTGATAATTACAAATATAGAATTGATCTTAATTAGCATCTACTGTAGATGCACCTTTTTTATAATATTGATTGTTAATGATCATGAGACTGAGTGCCAAATTATTATAATATCTTAATTAATAACATTTTGTTTATTGTAGTAGTAGATAACCATACTACATAATAATATATAACTATATAAATGAGTCGTTTATAATTCTTACTTATATTTTGTTATATAATGTTAGAAAAAATAATAATTGATTATTAATAAGAATAAATGTTTAAACTATCAGAAACAATTCTTGGTATTTTACACATTATATCCAATTCACATAGCGTTTGCAGTTACCATCACCAGCAGATATCAAACAAGTCTTCACATAAACGCTGTGTCTTTCGACTAGGCATATAATAGGACTGTTTTACATTAAAATAAAACAGTTATTATGTGCCGAAAGAAAGACACAGCGTTAGAGCAAGGGCCTGGCTGGTGAGTGAAGACACTATGAAGTGAATCAACGGACGCGCGGGAAGGACGCTCGACCCCTGCCGGAAATTCATGGTAACTTCAGTAAACAGAGACAAACAGGTATGTTTTTAACTAAATATGCTCCTTGATGGCAAGATCATAGACAGCTTCTTCACATAAACGCTGTGTCTTTCTTTCGGCACATAATAACTGTTTTATTTTAATGTAAAACAGTCCTATTATATTTAGAAGCTTAATGTTAGATAATAGTTAGATGTTACGCGTCCCCAGCTCCAGAGCTTTCTGCTCCTAACGAGCCACCGCATAATATGCGCAGGTTTCTACATTCAACTTGTAAGCTATGGAATTTTAACAAAGCTGACATCTATCAAATGTATACTTTATTAGCTGAAATAGAATGGAGTGAGATGTACCAGATACATGATCCGGAAGGAGTTCTTAATTTATTTTATGGTAAGATTTACGAAATTTTTGACAAGTGTGTTCCATTGAAAAAAATTAATAATAATAATTCAACTAATAAGAGACATATCTACCCAGTATGGTACACTCCCGAAATTATTAAGAATATTAGAATAAAGTACAATTTGCATAAAAAATATAAGTCAAGTAAATCGCGAACTGAATATTTGGAATTTGCGTCGTACAGGGCGATAGTTAAAGCCGAAACTGCATTGGCACATGACCAGTACCGCAACCGCGTGCAGGCACATTTGGCTAAGGATCCGTGAGCGTTTTGGGGATACATAAGATCCAGGAAGGGCGACTCGTGTTGTAGAAGGCTAATTGTAGACGGACGTGTTTTGTCTGATTATGAATGTGCCCGCGAGTTTGCCCAATTCTTTAAGTCTGTGTACAATCCGGAACCGCCTATGTTGAGCGTGCAGGCGGCATGCGCGGGAGCGGGCGACGGCGCCTGGGCGCACCTCATGCGCCTGCAGCCTGCTGACGTGCGGCGCGCACTTGCTCGGTTACCACCAAAACGCTCTGCAGGGCCTGACGGTATCCCAGTGTTTATTTTCAGAGACTGTCGTGCAGTGTTAACGGAGCCGTTGCTACACTTATTCAATATTTGTATAGATTCCGGAAAGTTTCCTGACCGCTGGAAACTCACTAGGGTTGTACCAGTACCGAAAGGGAAAGGTGGTTCTGCACCCAGTGATTACAGACCGGTGGCGGTTTTATGTACGCCAGCTAAAATTTTTGAGTCGGCAATCCACAACACTCTGTATCCGCAAATAAGTTCTCTGTTGTCCGACGCTCAGCACGGCTTTCGTCCTGGTCGGGGGACATCAGGGAATTTACTAGATCTAATGACACACATTGTACCATCGGTGGACGCTGGTCATCAAGTGGATGTTGCCTATTTTGATTTTAGGAAGGCTTTCGACACCGTGGACAATGACATCCTCCTGGCTAAATTGGCCAGTGTCGGCTGCACACCACACACATTGACCTTTTTCGCCAGTTATTTAGGAGACCGTTGTCAGTATGTTGACTGTAGTGGACAGTACTCTGAACCTTACTTTACAAGATCCGGCGTAAGTCAAGGTAGTAATTTAGGGCCTCTTCTTTTCATTTTAATGATCAACGACTTGCCGTGTGCAGTCAATAATTCTATACCTTTGTTATTTGCCGACGATTTAAAACTAGTTCTTGAAATAGGGCGGAATACGGATCATGAGGTGCTGCAGGAAGATATAAATAAGGTTGTTGAATGGAGCTTTAGAAATAAATTGTATTTCAACGTGGGCAAATGTTCAGTGCTATCCTTCACGCGCGTGCGCAAACCGAGTCACTATCTTTATTATATGGACGGAACACCGCTGCAACGTGTCACTGAAGTTAGGGACTTAGGCGTGCACTTCACTGCTGACTTACATTTTAGAAAACATGCCACCAAAGTTTGTAAGAAAGCCTACCGAAACTTAGGAATGATGTTACGTCTCTCAAACCAGTTCACCAACATCTGTGCTCTGAGGGCATTATACGAAGCTCTTGTGAAAAGCCATTTAGAATGCAGTGCAATAATCTGGTCACCTAGCGAATGTAAGTACAAATTAATGTTAGAACGTATACAAAACAAATTTCTAAGATTTATTTATTTTAAACAGTATGGTGTATACCCTGGATATCCACTCCTGTATCCTACCTTGTTTCTGTTAGGTATCACTGGTTATTTTAAACTTGATGTGAGAAGGGAGGTAGCTCTCGCCACTTATGTTTTTAAAGTTATGCGTGGTAAGATACACAATCCAGCCGTCCTAGGGATAGTTGGGTTGTGTGCCCCGGATGAGTACGTGTCGCGTCGGCGTCGGCCGCCGCTGCTGTGTGTGCCAGTGGCCCGCACCAACTTGCTGCAGCAGGCGCCCCTCACGCGAGCTTTGCGGGCGCTCAATGCGATATCACAACAGGTTGATTTATTTAGCTGCCCACTTTGTGAATTAACACGAATAACTTATTGTATATTATCTCAAGCTAATAAATAAATAATAGCACTGGATGTATAATAAGTAAGTATTACTTTATATAATAGAGATATAAGAGAATAAAGACTTTATATAATATATTAGATATAATTAGATATTAATACTTACTAGAACTACGCTATTGTATTAGGTTACCCTGTGATAATAGGACTGTTTTACATTAAAATAAAACAGTTATTATGTGCCGAAAGAAAGACACAGCGTTTATGTGAAGAAGCTGTCTATGATCTTGCCATCAAGGAGCATATTTAGTTAAAAACATACCTGTTTGTCTCTGTTTACTGAAGTTACCATGAATTTCCGGCAGGGGTCGAGCGTCCTTCCCGCGCGTCCGTTGATTCACTTCATAGTGTCTTCACTCACCAGCCAGGCCCTTGCTCTAACGCTGTGTCTTTCTTTCGGCACATAATAACTGTTTTATTTTAATGTAAAACAGTCCTATTATATGCCTAGTCGAAAGACACAGCGTTTATGTGAAGACTTGTTTGATATCTGCTGGTGATGGTAACTGCAAACGCTATGTGAATTGGATATAATGTGTAAAATACCAAGAATTGTTTCTGATAGTTTAAACATTTATTCTTATTAATAATCAATTATTATTTTTTCTAACATTATATAATTTTGACGACCTGTTTAGCTCAGCGGTGGTTGACGCTGCCTGCTGTGCTATGGGTCCCGGGTTCGAATCCCGGTAGGGACAAATGTTTGTGTGATGAGCATTAACATTTGTATCCAAGTCATGGATGTATATATGTATAATATGTATGTATTTACAACAAAAAAAAGTATATATGTAGTATATCAACCAACTAGTATCCGTAACACAAGCCTCGTTGCTTACCACGGAACTAGATGGCGCTGTGTAATAATGTCCGGAATTATTATTGATTAATAACAAAATATAAGTAAGAATTATAAACGACTCATTTATATAGTTATATATTATTATGTAGTATGGTTATCTACTACTACAATAAACAAAATGTTATTAATTAAGATATTATAATAATTTGGCACTCAGTCTCATGATCATTAACAATCAATATTATAAAAAAGGTGCATCTACAGTAGATGCTAATTAAGATCAATTCTATATTTGTAATTATCAATTAAAATATAAACTCTAGACACATGAGAAATTTGATCTAAGTAAATCCTCATTTTTATCTTTCTGAATGATTTCCCTGCAATGAAATAAAATCTTCTTAAAGTTTTATCACTTTTCCAATTGCCTGTTTTTAGTCTTTCTTCAATTACAATGTACATTTTTCCACCAGCCTTTGAATGCTACTGCAGCTCTAATACTCCCTGGTGGTGCACTTATGCCTACTGCTTTAAAAACAAATTTAACCCATCCTGCAATTAGGGTTCTAGTAGTTGGCTTAACTTACCCTTTAAGAGGAATAAATAAATAAACTGGATATATTACTATTTACCCGACTATGCTGCGAAGTCTAAATTAATTGATTGATATGTCTTACAGGACATATATGTACAGGGCATTTGGGTGTTTCACCAATGACCAACCTGACTGCCTGTAATGGCTTGAATCTGTTATTATCCAAACCTGGACCACAGCACAATGATGTCCTCTTCTTCTATGCATTTGTTTTGAGATATGTCTAGTAAGGTAAGGTCATGTATTCTTGGACCTGATGCTAAGAGCAAAATTAATGCAGTTCTTCTATATATATCAAAAAGCGAATTGGTGCTATAAACAGTGGTTTCTAACCAATTAAATAATAAAGGGATATGCCATAAAGGCGATTTTGTAGGTTTGAGTTTAATCAATGCAATGGCTTTTATTACTTGTTAACAAAGGAAATTTTTTGGAAAGGTTTTCTACTGTTGAAACACAATAAGTAGAAATAGCAGATTTATGTAATAATATTGTGTTATAGTATATATAACACAATATTATTGTATATTTTATGTATACAGTGTATATTGTATATTATATATACATATACACTATAAAATAGTTATAAATAAAGATTTGTTAAAAAACCTTGCAACATCTCTGCCATCTGGATTTTTATTATTAACATTATTTGTGGTGGAAAATGCTAACTACCTGTTTATAGGGGTTTTGTATGTGTTTAGAGTGCTAGTTCGCCAACTGCTACTCAATAATTGTATTTCCTCTCTATTCCAGTTTGAGAGCTGATCACCCCCCCCCCCCATTTTGGGAAGTTTGATTCAGGTTTGGAAGGACAATTTGTCCACCTGTAGGGGGACCTAGACCTGTTGTTTGATCGATTAGATTCTGCTGCAGATCCAATGTTGGCAATGGATCTGCTAGGGCTCTGGCTTTGAGGTCGGTTAACCCAAAGTAGTGGTCCCAATGTGGGACTATTAAGGTGAACATTCCCTTGGCTTTGTTCCAATGTGCCAGTACCCAAGGGACTAGATTGGGTGGGGGAAAACCCAGCCCAACTGACAGTTCCAATTTTGACTGGAGGCGTCGCAGAAAACTGCTGACCCATCTGTCGAGTCCCAGGTTACGTACCGCGGGACGACTGCGGTTTCTTTTGATGCAAACAAGTATATGTCTGGCACGCCCTATTTTTTGAATATTGCCACCCTGGCTTGGATTTGCAGATGCCACTTGGGCACAGGCTTTCCTCTTGAGAGGTGGTCTGCAATCCTGTTTAACCTCCCTAAGAGGTAAGAAGCCGACAGCGTTATGTTGAGCTGCTCGGTCAAGTGAAGGAGTTTGTCTGTTAGGCCCAACAGGGGTAAGGAACGGGTACTCCCTTCGTTCCTTATGTAGGCTATCAGGGTGCGATTGTCTGAGTGTACCAGTACGTGTGCACCCCTCATGTCTGCACCTTGTTGTGATAAGGCTGCATACACGGCATACATCTCCTTCACATTGGAGTGCCACTTTAGCTGGCGAGGACTCCAATTGCCCGACAACATTGTGTTGTTCAGGTGTGCTCCCCAGCCCGCGTCCGCCGCGTCTGTGGTTGCACTTTTAACCTTGCATTTTTTAGCCACTTTAGTAACTCTACTCAAGAGTCTACTAGAGGAGGTAACATCCTCTCTTGCCTTGGTCTGCCTCCTCTGAATGATTTTAGTAAAATCGGTGTTCTGCGATAGTGCAGGTGACCATTCAGTGTCGCTAAATTGGTAAAGTTTATTATACCCAGCCATTTCTGTACCTTCCGGAGACAGGCCATTTTCTTTTACAATAAATTGGTTGACATTTCTGTTATATTCAGTACTTTTTTGACAGGAAGAGATATTAAATTGGATTTTGTGTTCCATGTCATGCCTAAGTATTCTAGTTACTGAGTTGGGGTGAAAAGTGATTATTGATAATTCACTTGCCAACCCAACTTTATCAGGGTTCTACAAGCTTTGCTTGGTTTTGATTGGTTAAATAAACTATTAATAATTAATAAATGAAAATTAATTTTTATCCTTATGCCCTGTCTCTGAAGGATTTCCGCAATCCAATTGGTAACAGAAGCGAAAGAGTGAGGGGCTGATGAAAGACCGAAGGTTAGGGCTGTTTACTGCAATATCTCGCCTCCATATATTATACGTAGAAAACACCTGTGGGTTTCCTTTATGCATAAATGGAAGTAGGCTTAGTAGAGGTCGATTTTTATCATCCAGTCCTGATCTTGAAGGAACAGAATAATATCCACTCGAGAAATGAGTTGGAAATGACGAGTTGAGACATGCATATTCAGTTTTCTTAAATTGAATATGAGTTGTACTCCTCGTCTGGGTTTTTATCAAAATCATCTTTGAATGAAAACCCGGTGCGGTTAATTTTAGTTTCTCTAAAATGCCCACTTCCTTGAGTTCGCTTATGACTTGTGTCATTTTTGCTGATTGCTTTGTAGCAAATCTGGTTATTATTTTCTTGCAAGGATATTGCACGGGAGGTTTTGTTAAAAAAGGGTATACAGCCCCTGGCTATAAAATTTTGAACATATTTGCTCGCCCTCAGCTGTGCTCATATCTGAACATGGTACCCCCCTTGAATATCCTGCTTTGATAGTCACTTGTCTTTATTAATGTTGGAGTTGTCATGGGAGTCTGTGAGACAGGGGAATATTTTATATGATAGTTATTATAGTAATTTTTCTCAACTTTTGATTTATTTTCCTTATCAAATTTTCTTGATTTAGAGGACTATTTAATTTTTTTTTTTTTTTTTTTTTTTTTTATTTAAGTTAGTATTATTACTGTCACTAAATTTATTTTTATTCTTTAAATAACTTGGCATGTTTAGCCACACCTGGGATCTCCCCAAAGAGTATACCAGCGGAATACGAGCATCCCTATTAATTAGGTGTTTCAAACTGGGTGGAATGTTTTGAAACGCAATTTTTAAATTGACATTGTTTATTTCTTTTAGAATACGGTCACATATAACCTCAATACATTCTGCCTATTTTGCACAATTAACCTGCATACATGACTCCATATTTTTATATGATGGAGATAACAGACCAAATATTTCTGTAAATTTACCCGAGTTTGCATTAAGTTCCGTACCTGCATTAGAAGCCTAATCTATGACGTCCTGTAAACCATTTACTTAAATAGTTGTCGACTATGTAAGACTGCATTCGATAATCCCGCTAGTAAATGTTCAGTATAAGTTAATAATCTGTTCCCTTATTTAAATGACAGAGCTCCTCATCTAATTTCAGACCTGTAAATCTCACAATCACATCGCTACTCCGGGTAGCGAAGTGAGCCTGTAATGCTTTTTTATATCTTATGCCTTTCCAAGCTTGCGAGTTAGACTGTTGTAAATTACTGATTTCCGCTAATTTACTTGGGTCAGCACTAGGTATAAAGTTATTATTAACTTTCCTAATGACATATTAGTTGTAGGTATAAAAGAAAAAATTGTTTCGGACATCTTGGAATGGCCGGCATTATCTGAACTATTATGAGTTTTGTTACTATTTAATGCATTTAGGTATGATGGAATCTGAGCTACGCACTCTGAAAGGAAATCGACTTGATTTATTGGCGAGTCTTAACAGGATTCGACCTGCTTCGACATCCGCCTGGATCTATTGTTTGGTGGTGGGTCCGCAAAACCCTCCTCATCTTCTGAAGATGAGGAAGAGCTGCTGCTTTCTATTGAGCTAGAGCTCCTAGCACTTCGCCCTCCCTCGGGAGCGACGACTTGCGCATCGGAAGCCTCCGACTGATTCATAAGTATAAGTAGGTACTCACCTAACTGCCGCTTACGACGACACCCACACACACTACATTAAACTTATGCGATAAAGCACTTATTTCAGCTAAATAAATAAAAAATCAAAGTAGGAACACTTAGTTCTCACTTTTACAACTTTGGAAAATTTTCGCTCCTTACGCGACGAAAATCACAAATGCTATGAAGTGAATCAACGGACGCGCGGGAAGGACGCTCGACCCCTGCCGGAAATTCATGGTAACTTCAGTAAACAGAGACAAACAGGTATGTTTTTAACTAAATATGCTCCTTGATGGCAAGATCATAGACAGCTTCTTCACATAAACGCTGTGTCTTTCGACTAGGCATATAATAGCTGTATATGTTTAAATAAATAAATAAATAAATAAATAATAAAAAATGTGTTGACCCGAATTTTGATAAAATTTAATAGCTAATCATTAACCATTAAGTTCCTAACGAGATTCACTAATGAAATAAAAAGGTGTAACAAATTATTATATTATTCATTAAATCATAACTGAAGTTAAACCAAATTCCTTAGCCTTCTCCCTATCCCTATCGCAAAGAAATAAAAAGTAAAAATGTCATGTCGTCATGACTGATTAAAATGAATCACGCACGACGGAGACGGACAGTTTGAGTTTATCTACTACTTTATTTATCTCGATCGAATCGTTTTTGTTTCTCCTCTTTATAATAAATATATATTTAAAACTGGATTCCTACTGTACATTTTACGTTATAATATAGTGTAATGTCTCGGTTTCAAGACAAAAAGGTAATTTGAGAAAAAGAATGTATTTTACTTTGTTTTGGTGAACTACCTTGTACTTTGGTGGCACTTTGCTTATTAATAACATTGGGCAACCCTTTCAGATGATGAGTGGGTCATGTGTGGAGACTCCGGAGGCACCGGCTTGGCTTTCAAAGTTGGAAAGTCAACGAGAAAAATTGAGTAAAGCACGTCTTGGACATGATAGCGGTGCCGGTGCCCCTTGCAATTCATGTGGTAAATAAATAAAATTACTTTTCTTCAACTAGATTAAACTCTAAATAATTCGAACCTGCGGTTATGAATTATATTTTATATATTACATACGTAACTAAGTAAAGCTGAAGATTAATCGGCGTGACGTGATAAATACTGATGCAAAATGTTATCATCACCCTGCTTAGTGTTATGCCCAGCAAGTACTCACATTGGTTTGGATTATGAATGATTGAGCGTGTAAATGAATAAGTATTTTTTCTGGGAATTAAACATTTTATTAATAATTCCTTAATTATGATTTGAGTGTTTAATAAGGGGCCAAAGTTATTTTGGCACATAACTCTTTGCTAATAAAGATTGGATTGAACTAAGTACAAACCTGTACTTGATGATATGATCAGTAGTTAATACATCTACCATCCTTTATCAGTATTGAGAATCTTTTCATATATATTGATATGTTTTCTAAAACTGTATAGCTTTTGAAGTATATGTAATGTAAGGTTAAAGGTTATATTTATTTTGGGTTTTAGAGATTTGTTGGGTACCCTAAACCCTAATAAAGCTTAAAATAGAATCTATGATATTTAAGTATATAAAAAAAAAGTTGATCTAGCGGTTTTTTAATTACTTTATTAGAAACAAAAGAAAAAATGATAAACCTTTCCTCTTTATAATAACAGTTTTAATTAATAATTTAACATCCATGTAATAAAATAATTTGGGGTCATTTAACTGACTCACAATGAAGTGGTTAATTATACCTATTGTTATAAATAATCACATTACACAAACATTTGTCATAATTTTATTTAGGATTCCCGGAAGCATTAGTATATAAGTGTTTTTCCTGACTAATGACTCATACAATTGAGATGTGCTCTGTATTATTGTTATATTGAATACCTGGTATTTGATGAATTAATTCTATTTAATATTATAATAATATGTTTTCCAGTCCAGTTTCACACAGTAGCATTAAGTATCTATTGTTTACCTGCTTACTATAAAACAACCACACATTAAAAATAAAAATATGTGTTGGCACTTCATACTACTTAAGATACAAACCTGGTACAAAATGACACTAACAGAATTTGTATGTCTGTCAGTGTAATTTAAAAAAAATGTGTGTATACAAAACTTATTGTTAGTAAAATATTTGTAAAATAAAATTAAATGTTAACACTGTTATGCTTACAGGACCATCATGTCCCGGTTTGGACCTACATTTCTGGAGAAAGGTGTGCAGATCATGTCATTGCAGTAAAGATGTCCATGATGTTCAAGATGATGACTTATCAGGATGGGCACAGTTTGAGCTGCTTGGCACAGCCAGACCAAAGAAGGCCTCATGTGAGTATAAGCATTAAATTAATGAGTTTGTTATTACAGTGAGAAGATAGTTTCATGGATTATAAAGTCTAAAAAACTCCATGAATTTTTTTGTGGACATCTGTTTTTAATACCCAAACAAATATCTATCCATGTAAATAAAAATGAATTGCTGAAATGTATGTACGCCCATAACTTCTGAACGACTGCATCTAATTGGATAATTCTATTTTTGTGTTTGTTATTGTCACACGTGATCAAATTCACAAAGAAGGTCTGTTCAAAGTTCGCCAGGTCAGCTTTTATATTATAATATTATACTATTTTTTATTGTAAAATCAAATATATGTTACTATGATATACCTTAACGTAAAATTTCAGTACCCCTGATTAAAATTCGAGGAGTAACAGATAAACCGGTCAAACTTGATTGGGTGCCTCCAAATGCTTCAACAGAGCTGGTAAGTAACATTAATTGCTTCTTGATTGCTATAATATTAAACAAAGAAATTGATTATATTGTAATCAATTTCTTTATTAATTCTTATTCAGAATAGCAAAACTATCAGAAGCTAAGCTAAGTAAGAAAATTATAATCCTAAATTAATCAAACTTCCAGTGCTCATCATGCAATAGAGCAGGAACATATTTACAAGGTATATGTAATAAGTGTTTTATAGAAACATGACCGGAAAAGCTGGTAAAAGGTTTATGTCTTTTGTTTAGCTGTTGGCCGATGTGTCGCCGCCCTTATTCCGTACATAAAAAGCATTCATGGCAAGCTACAGCTGATGTCCAAGTCTCATTTTTGGTGACCTGTTTGGGGAAGTTATGTTGTAGTTGTCGTGTGGAATATTATTTATGTCAGAATTTTATATTTTAGGTATCAGACTACATGTCGTGTTTGGGTTCGTTGGCGCCGGTATCGGGGTCAGAGGCGGCTCGTCGTCGGCGAGCTCAGCTCCGCACTCAGCTGCCGCCCCACGATGTGGCGCCAGCCGTCAGACAACACGCCAGCGACTTCGAGAAGTCAGAACATACTGTAAGTACTAAAGGAAATTGTTTGATTTGGATAAGCCATACACACCTCCTTTGTGGTAAATATAAACAAATACACCGGATTCGAACTTTGTCAATATTCGCCAATATTCGTCAATATACCACCGTATTCGTTTATCTTCGTTTAACTGAGAAGTTTTAAAATTTTCGCCCTGTACTAAATGTGTGGTTTCGTGCATATAAATGTACTGCAGTACCTATGTACCTTATGGCTAGGATTACTAAGTGCAATATTTCCAACTTGTGTTTTCTGTTCATTAGGTAGGTAACATGAATAACAGAAATCCTTGATTTGGAAACTTTTATCTAAACTGTATTTCCTATGTAGCATAATTCATTAAATACCTAGACAGCGACGTAATTGTTTCATGTGGGTCAGACTAGTGTCGATAACGTAGTTGATAGTGTGCCATAAATAATGTTCATAATAATCAACATAAGTTATGTTATAAGTATAACTAAGTTTAGACTAATGCCATTATTTTATTTTCTAGGAATACATCACGCGCATTAAAGACCATGTCGTGGGTATGGGTAATGTAGTCAGAGTAGGACCGCTACAAAACGGGGACGTATTCTCAGTGGAGAATAGTAAAACACATTCTGCTACAAAGTCGTATGCCCTACCGCTGAAAATATCTAACGTCTCCCGTGGCGTCAAATACAATATTGTGCCGAAAAATGCTTCAGATAAGAAGTTAGTCCTTGACTCACAAGGAAATGTCGTCAGCAGCGCCGCTAATTTACCTGATTACAAGTCCAGTCCTATACTTAGTCGCATCGTAAAAGACAAGCTTCATATAATGCGCATAGAATCCGACAGGATCAAGAGTGCTGTTGAACATGGTCCTGTCTATGACAAGCTGTTCAAAAACTTGGATGACCTGAATATGCCTGTTACAAATGATGTTTATCTGCAACCTATAAAACTCTTCCGGGAAGAGTATAATAATAACCCCCAGTTTAAAGATGAAACAACTGAGTTCTCCAATAAAGCTCTTGGGGCTCAAATTATGCCGGACTTGTGGTCAAATAGCAATAACAATGTTATGGGTACAGCAAAACTGATGGATAGCAGAATTCAAAAAGGTACTATATTTGCACCAAATGGAGAAATATGGAGCTGGAAACATGAGCCAGTTACTCCTGAACACAGTGGTACTCTATGTTCTACAAAGATCAATCCTCAGTACTCAACGGTCACAAAGCCAATTAATCAGGTTGAACCACAACAGACTGCGCCTTTGAGGGAATATCTTAGAAGTCACTCTGAAGATGATCTGCCACCACCACCACTGCCGAATTACAGCACATATCCAGGAGCTGTATCACCACCTGCTGGATCAGACTGGAACAACCAGCCTGTGGATAATGTGCATCCAGTTGGTGAAAATGCTGATTACTTAGCTCTTCCACAGAACTATGGAGAAAATACTGAGCAGATTATTGATCAGCTTGCTGACTTGTCTCTGAGTCCTGCTGAGGTTGAGTTCAATAGGAAGCTTTACAACGAAGGAGTGCCGTGTCAGCGCTGTAACAAATCGATGTTCGCAGGCGAAGTCGCCGTAAAGGCTGAGAGAGCTGGACATGAAGCTATTTGGCATCCAACTTGCTTCTCTTGCAGCAAATGTAATGAACTACTGGCTGACCTTGTCTACTTCTTCTACAAAGGGGAGATCTATTGCGCTCGAGACTTAGCCGATGTTTTGGAGATACCGCGTTGCGCAGGATGTGATGAACTGATATTTACTCGCCCTTATACAGCAGCTGAAGGGAGAGCATTCCATGTGCAACATTTCTGCTGCTATCATTGCGATGCGCCCCTCGGCGGGAAAAAGTACGTTCCAGATGATAAAACTGGTCTTCCTATATGTTTGCAATGCTACGATCAGTTCTACGCAGAACGCTGTCGTGCTTGCAGCGGTGTTATTGGACCAGAGCAACAGGGTGTGTCCTGGGGCAACATGCACTGGCATGCAGAATGTTTTATATGCTCTGGTAGAATGTGTGGTAAAAGTTTACTCAGCGGTCGTTTTGTCGTCAAACAAGAAATGCCATTTTGTAGTGTTCCCTGTGTTCAGAGCAGAATTAAATAAATATTGTGTCCCACGATTAAACAACGACGAATGTATGAAACAAACGAGCTAGGTTAAATATATAAAAATAAATATTTTAATACTAAACTGTACATTTGATAGCCAGAAAATAAATTTTATTCCATTTACAGATTATAGAAATGCCATTATCATATTTTTTATATTATAATGTATTTTATAAGTCAATTTTACACAAGTTGGTGTGTAGTCTTAAGTCTGTTATTACTGTAGTGTAAGGACAAGCTTTGGAATGTTTTATATTAATAAGATAAATATTGTAAGTCTCTCTATAGGGTCATTATTTTTTGAAGACTGGTGATAGGTAACAGGCAACTTATGATGTTCCTTTACTTTGGGACCATTTACATAATAATAGGTATTAAGTAAGAATTTTAAGAAGCATTCCAGTTATTTTTATATTAAGAGCTATGTAAGTGATGGTGTGTTATAGTTTTATTAATTTCAGGGGTATCAGTAAACAATATCTTCATTGATTATTATTTATTCTTATGTTATATTTAAAAAATTATTACTATATTAAAATTTAATCAAACTAAGAAGAGTGTAAATTAGTCCTATAAATTAAAATGTGATAAGTGAAAACGTAAACGGTACTCTATGTCTACAAATCATAAATATTTTTTGAGGAAAAAGATATAAATGTATTAGTATTTTTAGTGCTATTGGGTGCAACAGGAATAAAGTGCCATCTGTATTATTTTTGGACAAATATAAATAATAAAGATTCTTTGATAATATCTTGTTTATTTTGGAACAGTATATTCCTATGGATACCTATTCCGAACGCGTGTCTTTTCCTATCTCCCAACACAAAATAATGTTTTATATACCTACTTTGTGAAGATAGGGCTGTCAGTATGGCATTTGTAAGGTTCGTAATCAGGACAGCCAGTGTGCCTTGACTATAAATATATTTACAACTAGCATAAATGGGTATAGATTAAATTCATGAGACAATTCCAAATTCAGCCAACTTGTGAGAGTTGTTGTTTTATTTGTCATTATTATTAATTATATTACTGTCCAGAAATATATATAATTGCTAAGTAGAAACTTATTTATTTTTTAACAGGGCTAGTAAAGTAAATGAAACAGCTATAAAAGAAATTAGAAGTATAATTAGTTAAATACACATAATGCAGATAGTTAATAATTGCAAACTTTAAATGTTTTGTGATACAGCAATTTCACATCAAGCCTTAATTTTTACTTTATTAAGGTCACTTTTTAGTTTGCCCAAATTTTCTTGTAGAGCTTCTTGTTTATTTTCTAGCGCGGATATGTGGTCATCTGTTCTTTTAATCTCTTTACTGATGTACTCCATTCGCTTTGTGACATTCTGTGTTGCTTCTTCTAAGTCTTGCTTGACTAACACAGGTCCGATCAATTTATATACTTCCGAGTCTTTTTTCAACAGGGACAGTTCCTCTTTTACAGCTTTGTTTTCATTCAACTGACTATCTAATTGTTGCTTCTGCGAAACCGCCTTACGATACTCTTTTTGTACACCAGTCAGTGCGTCCAACTCTCTTTGCATTTTCCTTTGGATTTCTTCGGCCATTTTGGCAAAATAGTTATTGTTTTATATATCTGATAATATTAAATCAGTTTTTATATCTAAAAATACTGTTTCTTCAAATTACGATTGCTCATGCAATTTTCTTTGTACAGGATTAAAATTAAGGTTATGTTTTTGACAATTATGACAATTGACTGTCATTTTTCTTTTTTCTAGTCGTTACAGTTAGAGCAAAGGAATTTAGCTCATACATATAGATGTTATAGGCTTATGTCCAGCAGTGGACGTCCTCCAGCTGACATGATGATGATGATGATATAGACGTTGATGATTAATGATGAATGACAAATAAATGACAATAATAAATAAATATTTCTGGACAATAGATAACAAAGCGCCGTCTAGTTCCGAGCCAGGCATCGTGGCTTGTGTTACGGATACTAGTAGGTTGATATACTAAATATATATTTTTTTGTTTTTGGAAATACATACGTATTATACATCCATGAATCGGATACAGATCATTATATTATGCTCATCACACAAACACTTGTCCGTACCGGGATTCGAACCCGGGAACCCCAGCACAAAAGGAGTGTTAACTGCCGCTGGACTAATTTCGACTAATTTCATTTTCTATTAAAAGCTTTTTTTATTAGCTGGCGCCAGTAGCGGCGTTAGGGTAGGGCGCGGTTGGGCGATCGCCCAGGGCGCCGGATAAAAGGGGCGCCGCGGGCGCCTCTTTTTACCTTATCGCTCATAGTTCGACTCGCAAATTCCCTAAATTAAGCGAAAAAATCTAATGTTGACAACACTTAAATTATGACTCCATTCGTGATGTACAACGTACAACAAATACAAATTCTAGATGACGTAAGTACTGTTGTCCCGAATATATCAGATCCAGCCACTTGGCCAGTTACTCGAAATAACAAAATTATTGATTATATTATTACTAGTGGTCCAGTGCAAACTCACATTGATAATAATTATCCGAAGAATTATACAGGGCGACATTTCTCTAATTCTAATTTCATAAAAAAAACTTGCAATCAACGAAACAATTCAGCGTCGTTGGTTAATTTACTCAGTTTCTAAGGATCGAGTTTATTAAAAGAAAGGTATGTACATCGCGCGTGATCTTGAGCGGGGTGGCTTCCACCCCGGAAAGCCATATTTCATACCTTTTAGGAGTGGAAGCCACCCCTAAAAGGTATGAAGTTGGTGCCGGCACCTACTTCATACCTTTTAAACTAAAAAAGAAGTTAAAACTATATTAAGTTATTTTTTACTTTTTAGTTTTGAAGTTGGTTTTTTTAAACGCAGTTTTTTATTTTATTTTTTACTTTTTAGTGTCTGTAATAGGTTCGTTGTATAGGTCTTGTTGGTCTAGTGGTCGTATAGTGCGACTGCCGATCAAGAGGTCCTGGGTTCGATTCCCAGGTCGAGCAAAGTGTTATTAGGTTTTTCTGTGAAATTCTCAGTAGCAGCTCGGAGTTTGGATTCGTGCCCGGTTAAGGGCAATAGGCTCGCCCCTATTACATGGGATCTAAAACATACCGAAACGTGGGTGTACATTAGTACACCTCTGCCTAACGTTTCGGGGACAACAGGCGTGATGGTATGTAAGAGGTTGAACAATAAACGCGTCGTCTACGTAGAAAATTTTAGGGTTTCTCTTGATTTCCCAAGGATCCACTCATCAGATCCTCAAAATTTTCATATAAAAATCAGCTTTCATATAAAAAAAGAATTTTCAAAATCGGTTCACCAAGTCCACAGTTATGAGGTAATTAATGGGGTAATAACTGGGTATTTCATTATATCCATTCCCTTTTTTAGTATGGGTTTAAATTGCAGTTAGGGGGCGCCGTAGAAATCTCGCCCAGGGCGCTGGTAGTGTTAAAACCGGCACTGGCTGGCGCCATCCTGATAAGTTTCAGAAACAACTATTTTTGGCGTAACCATTCTTGTTCTTTGTTCAGAAAATTATTAATTTGGAGATAACCCACAAATGAATTTGGCGATATATTATCTACATATTTATTTATGACTACTACAAACATTCCGAAACTTCGTTTTTCGTTGAATTAGATTAAACGCCCAGGATAGTGCGAGTCGGACACGCACTAGGCCGGTTTTTTGGAGCTGCAGTGTTTCCTCGGCCGAGTGAAACCTGTCAAGCGTATCCGCAATTATTCGAAACAATATAGGATTTGGTTACGATTGCGTTGCTTTGTGACATCCGTAGTATCTTGGTAGGTGGCGTCTTCTGCAGTGTTAAGATTATAAGATAATTTTAAGTTTAATTCTATATTTATTAACTTACATCGAAAAATAGTAATAAATAAAATGGTATAATTTTATCATTAAATGAAATATATAACATTCTGATCTTAGGACTATCAGCCTATAATAATATGACCTAGAAACTCTAGTGAGATAACATTAATAATCCTATTTACTTATATTATAATTTTACTACAACTTCTCTCCATACTCGAGGGTCCACATATAACCTGCGTTGGGATCACCGCTTTTTTTAGCTTGCTCGTCAATATCTGCAGTCTTTTTAAGAATATTTTTAATAGTTTTATATAATTCTGGATTACGCGGGGCCGCTTCTAGATTTTCGGATCTTTTTTCAAATGTACCCCTTTTTCCAAATCTTTCTCGAACAAACTTTTCGTACAGATCCTCGTCTTCGTCACTTTCGGCTTCTTCTGTCTTTTCTTTATAATTTTCTTTTTTGTCGTTATTGTTATAGTGCCCATAATAATCAGTATTAGGTTCGTCATCTTCATCATCATCCGTATTGTCATCATCATTTTTATGATTACGTTTCGGCGGTTCCTCTGTGTCGTCGTGGCTGTAATAATAACTTGGCTTGTAACTTGAAACATCTGGTTGAGATTCTCTCTTGTTTTCCTCGTTAAATTGAGAATTATCTCTTGTATAAGCCAAAATATCGTCTGGTAACTTTATTTCAGGTAATTTGATAGTCAAATCATCAAACTTAATATTCAAATTCTCATCATATTTTATATCCTCAGGGGCAAATACATCAAGTGTACCATCACTTTTTATTTCTCCAGAATCTTCTATTTTGGGAGTTTCCGTAGTTTCACTGTCCTTGTTGGGATTTTCATTGTGATTGTAATTTAACGGAATTCTTTCAAATTGCTGTTTCACATCTCCATTTTGAACTTCTTTTTGTGCAATTATTTCGTCTTTTTTATCACTGTCCTCAAAATTTTCCGGCTCTTTTATGCCTAAGAGTGATTCTAAACTCTCGACTTCATCATTTAAACCGGATTTAATATTTTCTTCACTTGATTCATCATTTTCAGAATTAATTTCAACCACAGGTCTAACTTCGCCGTCATTAATATGAATTAGTTTACTGTCATTTCTTTCTTTTTCTGATTTAATTGTAGAGTCTTCGTTCGTTTTAGGATTGTCAAGAATTTTTGTATTTAATTCAGGTGTTGCCGTGGAAAGAGGTAATATTTCTACTGCAGTATTTGGATCCACTTCTTCAAAATTATCATTCCGGGATTCATCGTTATCTTTGTCATTTGCCTGTATTCTTTGATAACTAAAGTCATTTAAGTCAATATCTCGTGTCGAGCTTGGCGCGGTTTTATTATTGTGCTTTAATCGAATAGCTTTGTTATTTTGATGCCTTTCTTTATTCTCCTCATTTTCAATATCTTCGTTACTGCGTTCCCTAGACGATTCGTAACTATTTTTGGAATCAGTTTCTTTATTGTTGTGCTCCAAATAATCTTGGTGTAAAGGTTTATCAGACTTATCATCCTGAATATATGTTGATTTTTGTTTTATAACTGCACTTGCATCATGTGATTTGCTATCATTATTATCAGCTTCTTTACTGTCTTTGTTTTCAGCGCTACTTAAATTATATTTTACATTTTCATTACTTTCTGAACTCTCCTTGCTATTACTTTTTGGAGAAGTATACTTTGAATTTACTCTATGATTATTTTCTTCACTTTCAGCACTATTTGAAGAATCTGTGGAATCATTTCTGTTATTATCAAAGTCTTCACGTTCACTGCTTTTATCGTGTTCTCGAATGTATTCTTTATTTTTATGGACTCTGCGTTCTCTACTATCATCTTCTTCATAACTAGATTGCCTATTTTTATAATCAACAGGCTCAGCACTCTCATCACTTTCTTTGCTAGTTTTTTTGTACCTATACTCTTCCGGTTGCCGACTGCTATCTCTATGTGTTGGTGATCTCTTTTTATAGTCTTCTTCCTCCGACCTGTCATCGATGTTTCGATCAGATTTACTATTTTGGTATTCTTTGTGTTCATTGCTATCATCTTTTACATTAATAGGTTGTAAAGCGTCTTTGAAATGTTTTCGTTCAAAACTGTTCTCACCACTATCACGGGACTTTTGGTCATGGTAATTGTCTAATTCAGCGCTATTTTCATCATCTCTATAGTCTGATCCTTTTTTATCAACTTCTTCGCTTTCATGGCTAGTTTTTTTGTTATTACTTTGTTTGTAATCATTTCTTTCGTCGCTTGATTCATCTGGACTTCCTATTTCAATCGAATCTTTGTTCTGGTTCCCATCTGTATGCTCATTATTAACGTTAGGGTTAGCATGAACCGTTTCTATCTTAAAATCAGCCAAATTAGCCCCTAAAATTGTGTTTCCAGTATTTCGCACTGATAATAAAGGTTTAGATTGTCTAGGTCCGTGAGAAGTTTCATAATTTACTATAAGAGCAGGTTTTTGAAATTTGCTGGGTAGAGGACTATTATTTGGTGCCTCGTTATATACATCGTTAGCTGAACGTTTTCGTCGTTTTAAACTATTCTTGAAGTGACCTTTATTCTTTAATGATATTTCGTCCTTGTCACCGCTTTTATACACATACTTCAATACCGTATCTTTATCAATAACTTGATTAGTATTGGTATGATTTTCTTGTTTATTTTCGGTAGCAATAGTGGCATTGCAATCCGTATTATTAGAGCAATGCTTCATTTCTATTTGGAGTGAATTAAAACTGCAGTTGTGTGTACCTTTTTCTGATTTTACGGTTTGGTTACAGATTTCTTCATTAATCTGATTATGATTCGTGCTGTTATTCTGAATAGTAGTTGCATTGGTCATCTGAGAAATAAATTGAGGATAGTTAGATAAACATCTAGTTTTTATTTTTAAACAGTATGAATAAATAGCTACTTACCATTGATTGTTGCGTTTTTATATTCAAAGTTTCTTGGGTAATAAAACCAATTATATATTCTAACATTTATTACATCATACTTGTATTTACAAAATCTACTATAACTTCATGCATCATTACAAATATACATTAACTTTAACTAAAAATAAATAAAAAGCTAACAAAACTGTGTAGGTGCTAGCGCTTGCATCCGAATATATTTGTGGTTTTGATACTCGAATGTGATATTCACAGTAATTTTTAAGCATTTAAATGTCTCATTTTTAAATGATTAAACAGAGACTGTATGCTTTTACTTTGAAATTCAAATAATTCTAATCAAATAAAAACATAAGCTATAGGTATCTGTTATCAAGCATTTGTTATTTGTTAATTATCTGTTAATGTGTTAATTAATTTTGTCAATTAAAGTTACTTAATTGTGTAAAATACTGTTCAGGTATAAGAAGTACAATGTGAAAAAACATGCCTATACTGAATTTTGCTAAAAGTATTTCTTGTAGTACTTTGCGTTAATTCTGTCGTATACGAATATTGCACTGTAAATTAAAATTAAACACTCGAATATCAAATACCACCAAATATTTGCAATGTCTAATAGTAGGTACATCAATGACACCGGTACGATGAAGATAAGATGCTGTATGACATGGAATAACTTAGTGCACTCATCTTCATGGTTGATGTAAATAACAACATTGATGTAATGTAATATAGTTTGTATTTTTGGTACGTTTGGATAATTTAATAACGATATTAACAACTTTTTTTATGATGGCAAAGGAATTCCAACTGACCGAACCAAACTCACAAACTTTTCTATGAACCAAAGAAAACAAGCAAGAAACAAAACTACTTAAGTTGTTCTACTTACTAACTACGGTGTTTGTGTGATAATACTGGAGAACTGACACAATTATGTAAATGATGGTCGATGAAGATATAAAAAAAAGAAACATATAGTAAGTAATATCTAAGCCAAATGTGGCAGCCTCCAGTATAAAAGTTATCTTATAATTCTACGGGTACTTATTGTATTACAGGCCTAATGTGTATGGTGAACTACAGCAAAACAAAAGATATACATTTTAATGTTATGGCAATTAAAGTCGCTGTCGCTTAGAATAAGCCATCTTCTACGTTTTTGTACAAGTTTCTTATGCTATTTATAAATAGTCTTAGAACTAGTTAGCATGCACGATTTATTGATTGCACTTAGCCATTATTTTGGCACAATCGGCATTAGTGCTACATCTTTTGATGCGAAAGTCTACAACCAAATGTATCATAGGATTATATTATACGATGACTTGAAAATACACTTCGATAACTATATTGTTAGGCTGCTTTGCTTTAATCAGACGCTTGTTTTATACATAGGCAGCTACCTAACCGATGATATCATGGTACGTATATATGTGTCTACACATACTTTTTAACAGAAACTTTTACATACAAACAACTGTGCGGAAAAACAAAACAAAAATAAGAATTCCATGCTAATATTCAAGCCAGGAAGCCTTTGAGTAAATGAGGATGGAAATAAAAATTGAATTAAAAAGTAAATAATAGGTTAATTCTAAGAGCGTTAGCTAAAGATTTCGAATAAAAATTAAAATACTAAAATCAAATTTAGAAATGGTTTTCTAGGTTCGTAATCATTGATTTCGTCGAAGGCTATTTAGCTTGAACAGAAATGTACACGGTTGACTATAACATTATGTGAATACTTTAAGAGTTTAGGTGCTGGTGCGTCTACTTCTTGCCCAAGTACGGGTCATATGTGAAGCTACTCACAAATTGTTTGGCGGCACCACGGAATGGAGCGGGCTCAGCCCATTTGCTAAAGTCCATTGACGGAATAATACCACTTCTGCATGGTACGCGCGGGTTTCTGGAAACGGAAATATGTTTGGTTAAATATAGGATTAGCTGTGATGAGGTTTGACGTCTGCCAATCCACACTAGGGTATCTTGGAAGACGGGCTCTCGAATGAGAGGACCACCCGTGCCCAGCAATGGGACAGTAAATCGGTAGATGATGCAATAAACGAGAAAAGAGAATTAGCTAATTCATATTAGTTGTCAATCGACGTAATCCATGTATAACGAATGTGAAAATATCGTTTACTTACAGTTCATGGTCAGGCAAGACCATAGGATATAGTTGAACAGTGTCGATGATGTCCGTATTATCACAAATGACACGCGCTAAACGAGACTTTCTGATCTCAGTCAGCTGTTCTGGTGTGAACGATGACGGCTGGTTAGGCAGCTCAAACCTGAAAAATAAGGTAAGTTGATTAGATATTGCGGAAGATTTAAAATGTATTTGTAGCTGTATTATATAATTTTTATAAATGTAGAAAAGTGCTTACCAGAATCTGTCACCGCGTCTCGAATAAGAGAACTGAGTGGCAATGATGCACGCAAAAGTAGGCCCCAACATAGAACCTGGAAGAGGTCTCTCAGATACACCACCTGACCATAGATCCACGTCGATAGGATGATCGAAGATGGTTTCGTATTTCTGTACGGTGGCGTTAGGCATGGAACCGAATAGGTCCTGGAATGTATCAGCGTTAGGAAGACCACAGAACTTTCTGAATTCCATGTATCCAGGCAGACCGAATTCACGACCTCTTTGCATGTTGAATGACACCAAGTCCATTCCGAAACGGGCGCCAACCTTCTTGAACAAATGATTTGTGACTTCCTGGGTGATGGAATCGTCCATAGCTTGTGCGACTTGGTTCATCAAACCCATAACGTATTCGTCGAGTACACCAGCTCTGTATAAGTCGTATGGTCTGCGAATGAGGTCCGAAAGTCTCTTCGAAGCTGGAATTAACGAGGTGTGAAAAATTGGTTAACTGTTGTAAACATACCATTATAACAATAATATCTTCACAATTGGCAAAATACTATATTTAAAGAAAAGGTAGGGGTTTGTATTACTTACCTATGAATTTATGTGCTTTTGACCATCTTTCAACAGCCGTAGGCAATAGGGAGTGTCCAAAACGATAAGCGGCGGCAGCGAACGAGGCAATGACATCAGGATTTACTTGTTGATCATATCCGTCCCAGTAACCCTAAAATAATTTAGACAATTAGTGTGTGTATATAACGAGTCCATAAAGGTGCAGTTATCTAGATGTAATATTGTTATTCAATAATTGTGTTAGAGGTGCTAGTAAAGAAACTAGCAGCTATGGGAGATGTTTGATTCTTTTATAGGAGAAAAAAATCAGGCTTGACTGAAGACTGGCTTATCTTTTGTCTACAGCACAAGTTAAAAAAGTATATGTATAGGCAGGATTTCTGGACCTATGCAAACTTCTATAGGCTACGGTAACTGCTTACCATCAAGCAGGCTGTACGCTTGCTTGCCGCCCTTATGGCATAAAAAAACAACGATTATTACCTCCTTTTCAAGTACAAGTCCAAACTTTTGCATAACGTCCTTTCCGAGCAGGATAGGTAAGAACTCATTGTATGTAATGTGTTGAATTTCAGCGATGTTGATACGTCTTGCTTCTTGGAACAGCGTCTCATCGTCCCAGTGAGGGTTGACTTCAGCGAGAGCGTTGGCAACCCTGTTGTGTTCACGGGCCATAAGGGTGTGCATAACCGTCAATACTAATTGTTCATTTACACGAATTTCACCTATGAAAAAAAATAATGAATTACCTATTTATTACACGTAAAGCAACATTAGATAAAAAAATATGTAGTTCCGTAGTTTAAATTATCTAGGTATAGTATACTATACCTAGATATACAGGCAGCGCTATAGCACTGCCTGTTACTAGGCTGCAATAGGTAAATCTAATAAAATCAAAATACCCTAGATGCTGATAATGAAAATTATCATCATTATCAGCTTATATTCTTCCACTGAATATAATTTTAAGTATTAAAAATTCTCACCAGCTTCAAAGCAGTACATATTCTTGTTGGGTCTGGTGCATC
Source organism: Craniophora ligustri (assembly GCA_905163465.1). NCBI lineage: Eukaryota > Metazoa > Arthropoda > Insecta > Lepidoptera > Noctuidae > Craniophora > Craniophora ligustri. Next base: position 4,940,989 of record LR990965.1, on the reverse strand, counting down.
CTTCGTCAGGAATGTCAAGCTTCAAAGGCAATAAGTCCTTGAGGCCGTATTCTTTGAAGACAGGGTTCATTCGCAACAAACCACCGAAACCTGTACGTAGTTTTCTGAAAATTCAATTATGGTAAAGTTAGAACATAATGGTCGAGATTTGGGAGTAAAAATCGGCTTGTTCAAAAGTTAAACCTCCATTCAGCGCTTCCTTATTATGGATGTGATAAATCTTAATTGTGATAAAGCTACTTTTCACGGATTTTATCGCGATACATTAATTAATAAGTATTTAATATAATATTGAAAATTTTATCCGACTACGATATTCTCTGAACTTAGTTGGACTTACCATAAGTGTGAACAATAATTGACATTTCAAAGCTAATTTCTAAGTATTTAATGTGGTAAACGTTCAAAAGTCACTTGCATACATAGTATTTTTCTATACATAATCCTGTTTATCGATTACAAATAATTGTAATTTTCCAAAAGTCAGAATACGTTACCTGGAGAATTTTTCAGTTACACCATACACTGTGTTTCCATCTATAGCTCCCGTCAGTGTGTTGAAAGGATTCCTTGATCCTAAAACAAATATTACACTATTATCTATCGATATTATTATATGTAGTAACAGCGGGCCATGTCATATGTCACTCAGTCGTGGGTCTTATCTGTGTAATTATGGATAATCAAATTATTAAATGGTTCTATTATCCATTAAGTGAACTGGTCAACCTTCAAGCACTCCATATTGGAACAGTCTCCCCATAATACCTACTTACGTATCGCGGCTAGCAACGAATTTATTAGATAGTAGTAAAACATACAACGCTTTTGGTCGTAAAATTAACTCAATGTGTTTTGCAAACGATTTCATAATAATAATGCTTGCAACAGTGCGGTTTTGCCATTTAGACAGTTTTTTAGTTCGATTTATATACATATATATGAAATGATATGGCTTCTTCATTTGATATATTTTATTTATTGTGAAAGTAGTGGCACCGGCTCCCCATTGCGCTAAGATCGCGATTAACTCTGATGTCCGGCATTTAGCAAGATATGAAGTACATTCAGATCTCTATCTGTTTGCAAACTAGTTTCTTCGTCATTCTGGTCCATTTGTATCAGATCGGTATGCGTTATGGTTGCGGCAAAATTTTACGGGAACTTGGCTATTTTAGACAAAGAAAATAAATTATATACATTATCGTGCCTTAACCTAGTGATCATTTGCAATGGTTGATGATAGTTTAAGTGCTGTCTTTAGCGAAAGGTGCGGTACCTATACTTATTTCTGAATGCCAAACGAGTACGCCCTCAGACAATTCTGCACTAGATTGCGTAATGAGAGAATAGAGGTTACAACCTAACGATCAACACTTTCCCTGTCAGAAGGCGCGGCAGATGACGAGATGGTAAGATAGCAATCACATCTAAATTTTAACGCTCACGAACGACAATGGTCACCGAGGTCACGTTATGTCCGTCTACGTGCTGCACGGTGTTCGGACACAATGCGAGCCGTAATATCGCAGTTTGTATGCGGTTTCCTTCGTAATAGTAAAATGAAAGTGTAATATCCTAAGATTTATTTCCGGAATGGTTGGGAATTGATATAGATTTACGAACCAGCTAATGGAGTACTAAATGCCTTATTGTAACTGAATTCTTTGTGACCCCGTATAACGAAATTACATAAAAAATTATGAAGAAAAGTAACTACCATTTTATTATCAATTGCGCTTGACATTGCAGTTGATTAATAATTAAAATATATACCCAAAAATAGTCAAGCTAAAAATTGTATTCCGGGGTCATTAAATTGAGGCCTTACAGTATATTATTGAAGGTGAAAGCACAATACATATCGCAGTAATTTCTTGTATTTATTGTTTAAGAATCTTACCCAGACGGCAGCCGGGTCTCGGTGATGGGAAACCTCGCACGAAGTCGATGCATTTAACTCCAAATAGTCGGTAAAAGTAATCATCATCGGGAATACGAATCTCATTGCAGTAAGGATGCTTCAGGTGAGGGGGACGCTTGCAGCATTCCTCGGGGTCGTTACGGTTAACAGGGTCTGTTGGGGCAAAAAAACATTAAAAAGGAATACAGGAATTGGTTTAGTAAATATTTCCAAGGAATCAAATCATTTATTTCAATTAGACCAATACAGGTGTTTTTGAATTGTCATATTTAATTGAATTTAGTTGCAATCAGTCGTAGTTGTACATACCCCAATTCACGTGAAACCTGTGCCAGAAACCGATTGGATAGTACTTACCAAGAGGAGTTCCGGTAAGTGTGTAATCGTGATCCATAAATTGCCCCCAAGCAATAACCATTACTGTTCCGGCGTGGTCATGGAAACCTTCATCAGGATGCATGGTACGAGACACCACACGAGAAAGCGGAAGATCTTTGCCGTGGTGAGCGATACGCGGGGCGTTTATTCCGTCCGAGAAAAGCGGACCTATTAATCTGAAAAGAGGAAACATGTGACACACAAGTTCCAACTGTGAGCGGGTATCTTATGTGGGCCTGCACTTGTGAGGGGCTTTGAACTGCGAATTTCACTTTCTCGTTGAGTCAGAAACATGGTTATCTCGAATCTTGATTGTGTTTTATTTTAGTTGTCACTATAGAAACTCGCAATGAAGGAATATATTTTTTTTGTTGCAGTTTCCAACTTTTTGTTTTGCTTGCTGTTTACTTTCTATAAGAAAATAAATTAAATTTTTCGATATTGTTTTTAATATTTCTACTATTCATAATTATAGTTTGCTTTTTAAAACCTGTCAATATATGTTGTATCGGTTGAAACATAGTTCCCACTAAATAACTGTCTATATCATACGGTACCAATTATGATATATTGTTGTTTTGTTTGAAAGGTGACTTTTCGAGCGATTTTTTAGCTATATTTGAAGTTCATCAGAAACAAAGAAGGAATTATTATAGTCAATAAAATCAAGTAGGTATTGTTATTATAACTTAATCAGATTTTTTTGGTGCCAGCAAGAAGACTGAAAGTGACTAAATGAGAATTCTTAGAATTTCTGCTTGTAATCACTGTATTTACCTCTGGAAGGGTGCCATGGTGGCTCCCCATGTGGGGTGCTCCAAGTTGTTGCAGAGACCGTCTAATCTCCGGTACTTGCCGGCGCGACACTCTACGTGAGAGAACACCGGAGGACATACTTCACGAATGAGTGTGCGAGATGTGTCGATGAGAGGTAAGCCCTTCTCTATTTCTTCGTAAGTCAGACCATACCTGGGAAGAAGCAAACATATATGTAGAAACTGTTAGAATACCTTTATATAAAAAAGTTGAGGCCAGGTTAGGTTTCTACTTAAAAGTAAACGTTAAACTCCATCCTTTTGCACACTTCAATCTTTCTACAAAAGTATGCCAACTTTTTTTGACGAAATATGTGAAAATGATATTCGGCTTAGGATGCCCCGTCAAGCTGCCTTTGGCATGAAAGCGATCTAAGGATCTATACAAGGATATATACAAGGATATTTTTATCAGATATTTTCATTTGTACCTACTTACACATAGTAAAGTCTTTTAACTTCAGCTAGATATTTTTTTACAGTAGGCTCCTGTTCAACTTTCTCCTTCCCCCTGATAGTATTTTTTTTTCATAAAGATTACAAGGGATTTGTAATGTTAGTAAAAAGACTAACTCGATGTTCTTCCAAATGATCTTAAAAACTAGATACACTACTAGAACAGCTGTATTTACAGCATTTTGATAATTTGACAAAACAAATATCAATTTGACACGAATATCATGCGTTTTAGGAAGCAATAACAGCAGCAATAGGCGTTTATTACTAACTGTATATCTAATACCGTGTGGGTAATTTATTGATACACTTAACAAAATGTGTATTGCAATGGATTCAGTAACGGATATTCAAATGCCAAGGTTTACTACAATTATATATACTTAAAGTTGGTTCAAAGATTTATTTTAGTGCACTAATTATGTTATTGGTTGTGGGATTTGAATAGTTATTTATGAGATCGCTCTATTTTTTATTAACACTGATTTATATTATATTCTAACAAATCAACTTATCTTTATCAAGTATATAGTGGGCTTTTATTTAGATTTATCGTTTTTTATTAAAATATTACAATTATGTACATCATATAACATTGGTTTACATAATATTATTATGACTTATCAAGTTATGAGACAAATGTTTTAAATCGTATTCACTTTATATTGATTATATTGACTTTGACTTTGAGCTCAATTATTGGTTGATTAAACTAGGTATTATATTAAATTATTAAGGGTGAATTAGGTGTACAGGTTCAATGAGCGAATTATCAATCAATTATAATTAGTTAGCACGTTAAATATCTATATCATAGATTGCATAGTAGGTATCAAAGGAGTCGCAAATAAAATTTTGAATAATTTGAACCACAATTCGATGACAAGAGAAGCTAAAATTTGGTGGTGGCATGACGAATGAATAGTACATATGTTATAATGTTACAGTGCTACTCCATAATAATCAAAGATAATACATATGTAGTTCAAGGCACCCATGTACAGGTTTTAATTGAATTTAATGAAAGACAATGTGTTCTACGCCAACCGACCATGATACGTTTTGCACGAAGATTTCGTACCAATAAATTTGAAATAGTCTATTCGTGGTAATAATAAAACCTCATTTCACGCAATAACGTAGTTATGTATTTTACAATGTTTTGAAATTAATAATGACACTGAAGGCATTTTATGGATTTTTTTATTTAAGAAGATAGATTGAAAGTTATGTTCATTAACTAGCAAGAAAACTTTTATTGAAGGTTATCATGCTAAGTTCGCCAGTTGAAAAGATTATTTAAATAAATAAAGCTTTAAAAAATTAAGGCTTTTTCCATCTGTGCAGTCATCTGTGTAACAGTAAGATTCACTTCATTCACAACAGTTCAGCTATTGTTACATAACATGTTATTGGAAAGTTTTATCACAATAAAACTAAGTTTACATTCATGGTTCACGTAATCGAATTTCTGTTTATTTTAATGACATGTGCATATTAGCATTTAGATTTACATGTTTTTTTAGAAGACAGTACTTATTTGTTATGCAACAAAGGAAAATTGTATCACTTTTCATATGCATAAGTTTAGTCAGTAATAAATTAGTATTGCAATAAAATAAATAAATATGTCTGGACATTATGCCACAGCACCATCTAGTTCCGAGCTAAGCAACGAGGCATGTGAGGATACTAGAAGGTTGATATAATACATATATACTTGTTTGCCGTAAAAAAAAACAATTATACATAATACATAGTTGATTCTCATCACACAAACATTTGTCCCAGGACCAATACTGTCATAATGTCCGTAATCTAAATATATATAATTCAAAGGTGACTGACTGACTGACTGTCATAGTGATCTATTAGCGCACAGCCCAAACCACTGGACGGATCGGACAGAAATTTGGGATGAAGATAGGATTTTTGAAAATTCACCCCCCAAAGGGCTAAAAACGGAGGTGCAAAGTTAATATGAAGCTTTTATTTTTTTAGTTAAATTACACGCGGACGAAGTCGCGGGTATCAGCTAGTTACATAAATAAATCCGTAAAGTCCGTAAGTTATTACAATATATCATTTAATTCTATTACCTCTTTGGTTCAGTACCTGACCTCTTTGACATGGCAAGGAGTCGTGTGTCGTTTACAATCTAATAATGTCTATCATCGTCAGAGTAAGTAAGGAGATACAGAAAGTTATTTAGTTATATAATAACAAGTCTAATACATTATAATAGCTGAGTTTTATTGTTGTTAGACGATTTACAAAAACACAATACAATGACTTATATTATTATATTAATTTTGTGCCACTCTCTATTCGTAATGAAGAATGAAGCAATAGGTTATATGGTGGGCGTTTAGCTGCACAAAAGAAATGTTAGTACCCGCTTTGGGTCTAAAGTATCTAGGTATTTAATGCCATTTGTTATATTGTTTCTCGACCACAAAAGAATCTGAAGGATGACATTATCTATGAATAGTAAAACCTAATAAAAAACATATGCTGAGTATATTTTTTTAGACTAGTTTTATTCTGGTTTCTAAGTTCTGCGTTTCAAAACTCATTTACACAAACACCCTGACCCGTAACAACAACGACCTGTATGTTGTGTCGAAGCCAGTCGACGACTACGCCGATTGTGCTGTCAGAATGTTCTATTACTATAAATACTTTACGTAATATAAAATGAGCAATTAAATCTTTATCTATATCGCTCATTCAGGAGCCGTTTGACAAGTTACATTGAAACAATACAAGTATCAAATATCGACCTAGATCCGTCAGTCAAACCATATAGACAGACTGGAAATTAAATTCTTTGTGCAGCGACCTTCGAGATGATACGCAATGATAACTTAAGTTCCTATCCATAGTATTAAAAAATGTAATCTAAAATTATCTAAAGCATATTAAAGTGAATCTGAATTTTTGATTTTTTGTGAATTTAAATAAATTAGTCATATTAGTGTAATTTAAATTATTTTAAGTAGGTATAACATCTTTTAGTAATGAAAAAAAAGTAAAAACTTCTCATTTTATTATTTCATTTCTGGTAACTTTGCATTTCAAATTGAATTTAACTTTATACGTATTGGAATTTTACCAATCATACTTTTTATTACCTTATTTCTTCTAAATATTATAAATGTAAAGATTGCTTGGAGATGAAGATTAAAACGGTAGCCACCATTTTAGTTACACAATTTTATCTATTTTTGCTAAAGAATTAATATATTTATGACTATGAAAAAATGGGGAATATTAGAAAATAATGTGCATGTTTTATTTGAACTGGGCCGTGCCCACCCCTGGTGCTCACCGTACTGGGGCCTACAGGCTATAATACATTTTTTATTCAAAATACCACCCAGCTATAAGTAATTGAAAACGAAATATAAATACATGTTACAGTATTGCCTGGTGTTAAGAAGCAACCTTGGTAGTAATCTCAACGCTACATTAATCATTCAACGCGGTCATTTCACGCCCAGTTTCGCAAACTGCGTGCATCAAGTCTCATGTTCATTACCCTACTTTGCTCGCACTACGAATACTTCAAACTAAAATACCTAATACATACATGTATTTTTCTCCACATTTATTAATTTACTGGCCTATCGCTCGGCACGAGTCTCGTTTAATTTGTGAGGGTTTAAGCTTTTGTCCATCACACACTAGTACGCGATGGTGCATGATGGATAGTAGGCATAGTTTACACAACGACGAGAAAATCTTTCAGGCATGCAGGTTTCCTCACGACGCGTTCCTAAACATATGTAGACAGACTTCGGACACATAAAACATTAGTGGCACGTGGCTTGGGATTGAGACTCTGGATTTCACAATTATATTAAGATAGCTTAGTGGTCACACCACTAAGCTATGTTAATATGAATATATGAAGATATAATATGCGTCTATCTATGTAATTAACTCTGCACTCATATTATGTACGAATTTGCTTTTACATGAGCACAATATCATCGCGGATGTTGTAACAATCATTGAGTGTAATTAAGATTGTTTACACCGCGTGAAACGAGAATGTAATGAAATTTAACAGAAGATTTGTGTTATATATTATTTCTATTACTACGTAAAGTTTGCTAAGAAATGTATATTTAAATAAAAATGTTATTTGATACTTTATTGACAAGTTTTTATTAACAAGTTGAGAAAGTATTTGCGAGCACAACATCATCTTTCTAATGAATCATAAAAATAGATTGTAAAAGCCAATCTCTTTTCTATTATCACCCTTTACTATCACACTAAATGAAGTGAATGGCTATCAACGTCGATGTACGAAGGAGCAGCGCCTGCGCAGACTGCTCTCTTCCGCACAGTGTGACGAGGTACGGTTTACGGTGATTCAGCTACCGCTCCGGTTACCACTAATGAGTCAAGATGACATTTGCACAGGCCGTTCACTACAAAGGTAGTGAACGGCCCTGAACAGTACACCTTTTAGGCGACAAGACAACCGTAAGATCAAGGTTTAGGTTTGCAATGGTATTCATTCCAATGTAGACTAGTAAGTTCGACAAGTTTTTTGAAAATAAAAAGGACCTACTTATTCAAATTATACACTAGTATTATGTTTGATCATTATTTGATATCCTTGTTTCAATGTGCAGACTCGTATCTAGTTATATGTATATATGTATGTCATGTTATCTATTACTCAATGACAAACTAAACTCGAGCGGTGTTGCAAGTGCATTATTATATTGTTGTGGTTGAGGTTTCAAATTAAACGATCATTTTACGGCTCCTTGATCGTGTGTACGAACAGTCACATGAGTAGCTTGCGATTCGATACGGGGTCGACTAGAATTAAGATCATGACAGTTGAAGAATAAATGTTAGTTGATTAAGTGTAGTATACCACAATAGACTCTTTGATATCTTTCCGCGTCGTGAGTGGACGATGGCCCTGAATAAATTGCGAGAAGACAAAAGAGCGGATTCGAAAGAAGACCAGCCTTGAACGATCGTGTTTATTGTCTTCAATTAAAACACATGTAAGGACTAAGGATTAAGAGATCATGTAACCTCTCGAAAGGCAGCGAGTTCAGTAGGTGAATGTCGAACGAAAGTTCAAGAGAGTTATAATTAGGTAATGCCAATCTCTGTGTTCGGGTTCTGGCTGTTCTCGTGTTCTCAACGTTATTCTAAAGGTCGTAATGTATTAAATCAATCTCGTCTAGTTTACCTTTGTTGACATTAAGGAGTCGTCGTGACGAATGTAGAAAGTAGTTTTAAATTGCAAATGAGTTTTAATGTCAGTGTGATTACAGCTTACCTCCGCGCCAGGTTGATGGATATGTCGAGTATCAGTTCTCCGACGCTGGCGAAGTCCTCAGCCTTCCAATCCCCCTTTGGTTGTGATACCACTGTGAAAAAAAAAAGTATTATTATTTACGCAATATATAATATTAAAAAAAATCTCAATGTAAAATACACAGCACCTAGATGCGAGTAATATTCTTAATCAGCTTCGTTATCAAGATAAAAGAGCATTCCTGAAACACGCGATTGGGACAATTAAGTAAATTGTTTGAATTCATAAGAAATATTATGAAACTGTCAAATACTAATGCTCGATCAGTGCTGCAAGCTACACCAACCACTCCATTAACTCTTACTTTGAAGCTCATTTTGGTATCATAGAGCAAGAAGAATAGATACCTATAATTATCATTTGACGACCTGGTATGATAAATTACAATACCTACTACTACTACAATACAATACCTTTACCTTAATTTTGTATTAACGTAGACTAAACAAGTTTAAATTGGTATCCAGAATAGAATAGTGACGAAAGTTAAACATGGTGATTTAAATCATCAAAGTTGTTTTTTTTCTTTGTGGAAAGCAGATTGAACATTTTAAATTTGATATGATGATGCAAATAAAGACGTAATGTTTTATTATAAAATGTTGTGGCATTATATCGAAAGTTTTGTGTGATTTGTACGTATTATAATAACATAACGAGCTACGATTTCTTCCGGTTCACGCATTTGATGACATAGTAACGTGACTTGCGTGTTTACATACATTTAAATACATTTCTTTGTGACATATCATGTGTCCTATAGTAATATAAGAGTTAAGTGGATTGTCGTATTGTTAAATATTTTTGAGATCGATTTAATATAATTATGATAAGTGTTTTAACAGCATTTGAATATAATATATAGCATACTAGGCCAAGACTGCTGATTCCTATTAGGCCGGCCTAATTGCTTGAGATCAGGCCTTTCAGAAGATCATAACAAACCGTGCACAAACCCAAAAGCTGTAATTTTCCGAAATGGTTCACTAAATCACTGTTGCATACATACAGAAAGAAATCACAAGCATGGACCAAGTGGAAAAAATACGGAAATATCAGCGACTATGAAGTATTTTCCATTTATAGAGCGAAATTTAAAAGAGACGCGGAAATATGCTATAAAAGATAAATTATCTTATCGCTATCTTCCACCGTAAGAATACGGTGGAAGATAGCGTGGCTGTGAATATCAAGGCATTCTGGTCGTACGTCTCCAGTCGCAAATCCGGTAACAATATCCCCTCTACAGTCTATTACCAAAAACAGTCTGCCAATGAACCAACTGCTACCTGTAATTTATTCTCCACATTTTTCCATTCGGTATATGAACCCTCTACATTTGATCATAATTCATGGGAACCACCGCCCCCTACTCCTGATAATGATATTAACCTTTGCAATTTACACTTTTCCATGGACAAGATACAGAGTGAACTTAAGTCTTTAGATGCATCTAAGGGGCCGGGCCCTGACGGGATTCCCTCTATCTTCTTAAAAAACACCTGCGACACACTGTGCTTGCCGCTATTCTTATTATTTAATAAATGCATTACTAATGGCGTATTTCCCGAAATCTGGAAACGAGCTAACATTGTACCAGTCCACAAAAGCGGCTCTAAAAATGATGTGTCAACATACCGCCCAATATCCTTGCTGTCGGCGCTCTCTAAACTTTTTGAAAAACTCGTTCACAACGAGATCTACCCCGTCCTACGCCACTTGATATTAAAAGAACAACATGGGTTCGTAAAGGATAGGTCCTGCGTGAGTAACCTACTTATTTTTACATCGCAGTTATTTGAAAGCCTTGATAATAGACAGCAAATTGATGCGGTATATACTGATTTCCAAAAAGCTTTTGACAAAGTGGATCACAAGTTACTACTGGATAAAATTGCATTTAACGGCATCAGAGGAAATCTGCTTCGCTGGTTCGTTTCTTACGTCACTGATAGGACTCAAAAAGTGGTGATAAGTGGCTATGAGTCTAGTCCCATTAAAGTCACGTCGGGAGTCCCGCAAGGATCCATTCTAGGACCATTATTATTCATTTTATTTATTAACGACATTAAAAATTGTTTTCAATCTTCAAAATGTCTCCTATATGCGGATGACTTAAAGATATATAAAAATATCACGACTCAATCTGATTGCATGGATTTACAGAAAGACCTTGATCGTTTTTTGGAATACTGCTCTTCTAACAAACTTCAGCTCAGTTACTCTAAATGTCATAGTATTACGTTTACCAAAAAGAAATTGGTTATCAAGTTTAGTTACTGTTTTGGCAATACTGTCCTAAATAAAGTTACTTGTCTCCGCGATCTTGGTGTTCAGTTAGACTCCATGCTCCATCTCGATGCGCATGTGAATAATATAGTCAATAAAGCTTATCAAATGTTTGGTCTTGTAATGCGCGCTTCTAGAGAATTCCGCCGCCCTTCCACTTATTTGCATTTATACAAGTCCATAATCCGACCACAATTAGAATACGCAGTCCCTATTTGGAATCCCTTTTACAAAAAATATATAGACATTTTGGAGTTGGTCCAACGTAAGTACCTTCGCTCTGTGCACTATAGATGCTTTCGTAAAAGGATTTCCTACCAATCGTTGCTCGTTAAATATAATATTCTGACCCTACAATCTAGACGCATACTCCTAGAAATGATGACCCTGTTCAGTATATGCCGCAACAAGTTTGATTGTTCTGATCTTGTGAGAAGTTTGTGCTACCTGGTCCCTCGCACAGTACAAAGTAGAGAAGTACGTTCACGATGTTTATTTGCCACTAACTTCTGTCATACCAACTCAGGCGCACGCTCACCGCTGCACCGATTAGTCGACACTTATAATAAAAAGTTTGGATCCATTGATATTATATTTCTGAACAGGAATAGGTTTAAAAATCAAGTTATTTCCACTTTAATGGAACAGCCATAAGTTTCGATGTTACTTAATTTTGATTCATACACCTCATGTATTATGTAGCTTTAAGTCCGTCCTTCCTTTTTTGGTTTTGTTTCTTTTTTTAAAATTTTATTTTATGCTCTCCGGGATATATTTTAATAACAAACCGAGTAATAATTTTAATCTTGTAATGCGTATCTTTAAGTTTGCCCTTATTGTTATTATTAACAGTAGGTACCTATGCTAATTATTTGATATGGTAATCTGTGGATAACGTCGTGAGTAGTGTATTGGCTAATTCTATTAGTTTAGTACTCCTATCATGTGTAATATTTAATATACTGCTGTTTGTTGTCCCTAATAAATAAATAAATAAATAACACCACAGTATTATGTGTAACCTAGGGTAGGATACATGTAATAATCTCACAGCATGTGCAAAGTACTTTAAGCATGCTTTTAAGAACCATACCCAGTGTAGTCAGGAACAGGTTTAAAGCCATAATGGCCAGCTACCTACAATTTTCAGACACACATTACCCAAACTGAGAACTGAACCCAAGATCTCACTATCAGCCGCGCTTACTACCATTGAACTTACAACGTTAACAAGTTACATAAATATGATGCTAGAAAGCATTTAACAAAAACATGCAAATAAAAAGGAAACTTTTTAACGAAACTGCGGATCGGAATCCGGAGTTTCTTTTATTTATGCGTATAAATTACTTACAGATACGGTTTCGTGCTTCAAGATAAGCTTGATTGATAGCTTCGTATGTGATGCAATTCGCTTGTCCTTCGTATCCGCTGGAACAAAAAAAAACACGTTTAATTACTTTATTTCATACGTTTTATTATTCGTCGAGTGCCCTTACGAATGATTCTACAATTTATTAAAAAAATAAAAAATTGTAGTATTTATAAACAAATTATTTATCATTTTTTTAAATGTTGTTGTAGTATCATATAATGAAATGAGAGAGAATGTAATAACCGCTGACAATTTTTCGTTCGAGTCTTACGGAATAATGGGAATTCTTGGAAAAGTTTTACTCGGTAATAGTTCGACTTAATTTAATTGAATTACTAATTGGTACTGTACTACGAAGGTCGTATTTGCAATCTAAATTAATAACACAGGTTGGATTTTTACTCTTACTGAAGCAAGAATATGAAAGCAATGATGATCGTTTTTTAGCACTATTCTTGAGAATAGACCTTAGTAATAGGACGATAAAATTCAAAATAACCGTAGCAAACCTTACTTGCTGCAAATGTGAATATTATAATCTTATAAATATTTAAGCTATGGTAAAAATATACATACATAATATATAACAGTACAACTGATGTAGGAAAGAGATGATGTTAGAAAATCGATTGCCATGAATTCCGTATGCAATTAATAACAGTATTTCGCCCAATATCAACAGAATTATAATACATATTTATTAAGAGTTCGCAGTCGACCTCGTGGCCCACATCTTATGGCAAGTTGAACGTTAAGGCCGTCGCGGGTCGGTTACTTAACTACCATAGTGATCGTAATCGCGGTTATTCAACATGTTTTAAGTGTTTTCACGTGATTCTTCAATTTGGTAACATCTCTAAGAGATGATTCAGGTGATACGCTTATTGCCTTTCTAGATAGAGAGACAAAACATGTTACGTAAACAAGTTTGTGGGAAATTAAAAGTTCATTGTTTTGAACAAAAACCTAAATGAAAGAAGTGAACTGCTAGATCCCGCTAATGTTCCAGAAAAGTTTAGCCAGTATTATGTAACATCCATATTTTGTGGGATGTTTTAGATTCCATGTAATATGGGGCGAATCTATTACCATAAACTGAACAAACACCCAAAAATTGTATAGCTTCTGTAACTGTCATAGAAAAAGTCAATACACATACACACCATAATAAATTCTCTCTCTCGCTAAATAAGGAAATAAGCGAAAAACTGGTATTTTTCTCACTACTCTTATTTAATTTGATGCTAAATTTCGTTGCAGGTTCCAAGACGGATTAAGTCATTTCCCTGGGACACGTCGAGCTTAATTGTCTCTAACTACTATATGGTCTAAAGCTATGGTCTAAGCTGTCGTTGATCCTGGCTTACACTTAGGAGTTGCAGTAAGTAGTATGGACTTAGAGTGCGGGCTCGTTCCAAAAAAGAAACACAGAACTAAACACCGAAGCGCGTTTATGTTAACTATATTATGAAACATACATGGTTTATATCCTAGCCTTTCACTGCTAGTCCCATCTTCCACATAAGTCCCAGGTTCCATCTTCTACGGAATGATACTACCTTTATCTATGGCATGTCCAGTAATCCATTATAATATTAAAAGGGCTATAGGAAATAATTATAATATGTTAGTACATTATATTTTATCACACCAATTTCTAGAATTGTTTTTACAACTATTCTATTGATATCTTAACTGTTAATATACAAATAGTAGGTCGTAAACGTTTATGGTATAAGTATTAAAATTTGTTGCGGTTTGAGTCACATGATTGAATAGTTTTACATAAATTAGCGATATAATCAAAACGGTTATATCTTGCAAATTGTGTTATAAGTGATTGTATTAATTCCAAAATGGCATATAATTATGTCTTATCTGCAGAGTCGGGCCAATATCACCTTGCTTAGTCAATACGAAGCAGTACTTACACTTTCCGTGTATTGAAATAATTCTTTGGCTTTAATTTACTTTAGACGTTGATATGATTATAAACCTCCGAGGCACCGTCCAAGCAAAGTTTGAATGGTTACACTATTCGCATCATCTTACATCATCTAAATAAAACCTGTAAACTGTACAACTAACTTCGCTCAGTTTAAGCTCACACATAAAATTAATCCGCAATTTAATCTTCCTAATTGTTTTATTAGCTGTTTTAGAACGTGTTGCAATAACGTTACACGTATATTGACGACGGTTACCAAACATTCCCGTTCCCACGTCCACGGTACAGATAACTGAGCGTCTTCGATTCTCACCATCAGCGTCTTTCTACTAAACGTTATTGCAACAAGCTACTGTAACGTTAAATCTACGTGCTGTGCGAAAACTAAACATTTTATCAACCAGTATTTTATGTTTGTGTAAGTTTAATGTGTTTACTTAACCTGATAATCATGTTAAAAGTGACGAGGCATTTTCTTGTGTGCTTTTTAAATTATGCAGTGGTGATAATTTCAACAATGACGGGAGGTTTTTATGAACTTTTTGTTTGTTTCTGGTAAACCTTAATTTTAGTACATACCTAGGTTATGTAAAGCAATAGCGGGCAGAGATGACCGTTTATGTTAAACTGGTATCTGGTAGTTTTGATTTAAAAACATTAAAGTAAGTAGTTTATTGTCATAATAACGGAACAATAATATTTATTGGACACAACATGGGCGGGTTATATGGCGATGGAGAGGAAATACTTTACTAAAACCGATTACACGTTTCTTATAATTGGATTTTGTGATTTATATGGTATAAAACCATCTAGAAATAATTATTCCATTTAAAGTTATTAACCCTCTCGTCTAGACAAATTTATTATAATGCTACACATTTTTATCGGCACAGTCTCATATTGATCGATACTATTAGATTTATTTTCGTATTTTAAAAATAAATTATATATTATTAAAAGTTACTCTGTTCAATTTAGGCTAGAATAGTAAAGCTTTTAGTTTAATTTACTTCGTTCGATAATAAATATCATAAATGCTGTCGGTATTTCGATTGTCGTATCGGTTAGCGGATTATGATGAGCCTGCGAATGGTTTTACCGTTTTGCCTCAATATTGTCAAGAGGAAGAAAGGCATGACCGAGTGCTAGACAAACGAGAGGGTCGCTCACTACCGGGAATGGGCCGCACCGTTATACGGACACTAGTGACGAACAATGTTTGCTCGCTAATCGACGCATACGCTCGATATGGCTGTGGATAGTTCCGCATTATTGTCTTTTCCTTTTATATTTTAATCTAATGCGAGATAATAATGTATTGTTGTTAAATCTCAAAGATGAAATTGTCCCTCTTGTTGTAATGCTACCTACTTTTATTCTAAATTCAGTGGGGACATTGAACAAATTTATTTGTTCTGACTGTAATTTATACTATTATCACCTTCAACAACCCTATTATTGCCCCACTGCTGAGCACGGGTCTGCTCTCATTTGAGAGGCATTAGGCTGTGGGTTGGCGGACTTCACCCGACATCGAGAAAATCACTCAAGCGTGCAGGTTGCGTCGCGATGTTTTCCTTCCGAAAATTTAGTGATCTTGGGTTCGAACTCGAGACCTCTGACTTTCACAGTCCGCTGGTTGCACCACTAGGCTATCATACCTGCATTATACTATAGTCTTGACTAATTTCATTGCATATAGCCATTAATGCCGTACAACATAAAATTGATGAACTTATTCAATATAACAAATGCAAATTAAATGAGAAAATAAAACAAAAGCTATTTGGAATACACACATTATTTATTTCTGCACAAAGGCTTTTGAACTCGGATAGTTGTTTGTGAAATTTGTTTGAAGGCATTCTTAAGGTGCCCATAACCGTAACGTATCAACATTACTGCGGTTACAAATCAAGTTACATCGTCGGCGTAATGGTACTAAAGGTACCAACAAATTAAGCGAAAGGATTTTGAAAGTGAATGTGAGTAGATCTGTCTGTTGGCTAATGCTTGTTCGAGGTGAAAGTATTGAAGTCTATGTTACAGCACAAGAGATCACCCGGGAGCGTGGCATCACAAAACAACAACACTGTTGTAATTATAGTGCTTCTGGCTGTAATACAGTTAATTATGCATACTTGAAAGTGTTTTTATTACTTAGTTCAAGGACATAATTATGTTTTATTTATAACTAACATTTACTGAAGAAGTTTTTTGAATACGTACAATACAATTTGAATCCAATAAAATATCATGTCATCGATATCGATTATTACAACAATACATTCTTGCTTCTCGCACATGATACTCCGTAAAATATTCATTCGTCCTGGACATCTCGTTTTCTCTCGCACTCGAATTATGATGACTATGACATTATGAAAGGTTCACGTTCCAAACAGGATGGTTCACATGAAACAAACTTTCTTTACAAACCGTTGAGGGAAGTTACATAAATACCATGCCAATACTTTTTAAAATTTAATTAATCGGATCAGCTTACGAAATAAAGATTTTAATGTTTCCTTTGAGTATACTCCCACGCAGGTCATTGGTCCCACAAATAATTTTCGGTTGAACGAATGTTTGTCTGGTCATTTATCACGTATCGTCGCGGAGAGAGATAAGTGAGTGTCAAGTGTGTCGCGGAAGTGTGTCAAGTTTGCGTCGGCGCGTGACGTAACGACGACGACGCGACGCGCGCCGGTAAAGATACTCCCGCGCAGTGAGGTGACATTGGACCAGATGGACCCGGGGCGGTAGGGCTGTCAACTATGTAGTAAAAATATCAAACGTGAAGGAAATTTACGTGGTTCTTTTAAGTAAAGTTTATAAGTAGCGTAAGCTGAACAGTGGGTAAGATAATATATTAAACAGATTTCCGATTTGTCATTGCTAGTCAGAACAGGGACTGCAATGAAAAAACATTTTGCATTTCTACAATTTACTTAGTTATTTTTGTAATTCCTTCTCACAATAAATATTTGAGGCACTGCCATAGCTCTAGTCTATAAGTGGTAATCTACAAAAAAATCAAGTCAACGTGAATGAAAAAAATATTAAATGCAAATACGGTTCACTTGACATATCTAAGTTAATGTAATATGACATTTACTTTAATGCACCGTTGGCGCACAAAATAGTGCATAACAGTAAGGGTCATTAATCACATTAGCGTATCTTATGTAAGAAGTGCAACATTATATAACTGTATTTACATAAAAAAACTACTAGTGGGACTCTACTTATCCATTGACCTCTCCATCTTATGTTGTGTTTGCGACTTCACATGGCTATTCCATCATGGTTTTTCAATACATAACTGAGTACGTACTTGATAAGTATTGACATGTTCAATTATTCATGAATCCTGTTTGAGGTCTTTACATAAGTTAAATTGATTACTTGACATGATCTTAATTGACATAATATGGAATACAGGTAAATTATAATGAGGCTATTTATGTTCCCTACCCATAGCAAAATATATACGCAAAATAACTAGTACGTATTTTTCGGATTTCTTACAAAATTCTGCCAGACATCAACTTATATACAGATTTCATTAAAAATAGAATGATATTAACCAGTAACACCTGGAAATTGCGTCTTCTTTATAAAATCCTCCCATGTTGCCAACCTAGTGCAAGACATTGATAGTATAGTAGACTGCTTGATAGGTCTATCCTGAAATCGTCTTTAATTTCTCGGTTACAATTCAGTAACTGATTTGATCACCTATGATCATCCCTAATATTCAATTGTATTCTATAAACTACATAAGGTGGTCACTTTCTACAGTAGGTACGCTTAGTATAATGCTTTGGAAATTTAATGCACATACGAACAATAGAACTTATTGTGTACCTGTAAGTATCTACAAGTTCTTGGGAAAGCGTGACACTCGATGCTAGTTCAGTGAGACGAATGACAGTGAGATTGAACATTCAGTAATTCGATACATGAATGTAGAAAGGTATTTGTAGATCATTGATCAAGGTACACGATTTCTAAGGAAAGTTGGCAAATAAATACCTCTTTTTATTATTACATCATTTATCATTGGATAGCTCACAAGAACAAGAAGATTTTGCAAAAATAATTTAAAGAATATAATGTTCCGAATTAATAAATTGGCACCGATTAGTGCCATGAAGTGCTATGTGTATATATGTGTGTGTATGTATCTAGTGAGAGCACTAAAAATCGGGATCAGTTACTTGATTTTTGGAAAATTATGTTGGTTGAGGAGGTGGGTTCTCTCCCAAACTTTCGAATTATACTTTAAATAGACATTTTTTCTCATTAATGTTAATAATAACTACTATCTACCCAGACCCAGTATTGAATGTGTCAATCAGTGTTGTAGCTCATGTCGATAATTTCAGTGGTATTCGCTTTACTTAAACAGGATATAATTATAAGCCGGCTATTTCACATGCACGCACATTTTGGACGCTGATTGAAATACACGTTAAACGACCATTTAAGATAGACCAATACATTATGTATGTATGGTGGAAATGGTTTAGTACCAATTTAACTTGTCCCCGCGTATGTCAGAATATTTAAGACAAACTACCTCTTACTTAAATGGCCTAATAGCCATGCAATATAGCTATCTATCATCGTTAATGATTGAGAAATATTCTGCATTCACTTTACGGAATTGAATTATTATAATATCTATATGTAGGTTACGAATTAATGATCCACGTTGATTGTACATATGATTGTTGTTGCAATATCTAATGATTAGTCATTAGAGTGTTTTTGCCCGAAGCTAGTAGCTAGTTGGATTTACTTTTATTTGAATGTTGTTTGTGACAAGCCCTTGCAAAAGAAAGAAGTATATAAATATTATAATGTTGCAATAAACCATATAACTCCTTTTTTGCTGGTAGTAGATCGTAGTAGGATCTAATGATTCGTTTGGCTAGTAGTCGCAATGTACAGATACCGTCTTTTCTCTCCAGTGAGAGACTAAAGGGACATTTACTTGCACTGTGTATTGCGCCTTAGATTCAATCTGTGCATTCCGATTTGCAACATTCGCTACACAAATCCATTCCAATATTATAAATGCGAAAGTGTGTTTGTCAGTCTGTTTGTTATCTCTTCACGCTATAACCGCTGAACCGATTGTAATGAATTTTGGGGTAGAGATAGTTTGCGTCCTGGGAAAGGACGTAAAATAGTTTTTATCCCGGAAATCATCCCTTAAAAGGGAGAAAAGTATGTGGATAAAAATACTTATATTACGCAGACGCAGTCACGAGTAAAAGCTAGTGTAATCATAAGCCTCAGACTCTTGAAACTTCATGAACCTACATTGATATATTTTGATTGCAAAGAGTCATGTAATTATATACATATATGTAGGTATATTGAAAGACAGTTAATAAAAACTATAGCAATAATTAACATCCGAGTACTTACAAGTTGCCCTTGAGTAGGTTGATGCTGTAGTCGTAGGCGGAGGTGCGGCCGGGCCCGTTGAGGTACAGCGCGCACTCGCCGGTGTCGCCCACCGCGTGCAGCGGCGCCAGCGGCGACAGCGCGCCTGCGTACGCGCACCATAGCGCTGCTAGTAACGTCCTGTTGAAGGAAACGTAGTAGATTATTTTTCTGAAATACGATAGTAGTGAGTAGGTATATTGATTATCTACTACTATGGGTTTAGACTGGGATCGTTGATGCTCTTTCGCCTACGTTCAGCCGTGGACGGCAACAAGCTTTTTTTGGCTTTGGCTGAAATTGTTTTTGGCCCGATGTGATTTATAATATATAATAATAATAATCAGATAATATTTACTACAGAATGTTTAATAGATTTTTTATACTTATATAGTAGTTATCTGATTGTTAAAATTAACCCTAAAACAGGTGGTACCTGGTCTACAAAACTACCCATCCAAAATGTAGAATAAATATGTATAAAAGGTCTTTCCTTTAAACGCTGCCTGTTTTTCTAATTGAATAGTCTAACGGGGCTTATCTTAAGACTTAGCCATACCTACTAATAAGTTCAGAATAATAATCGTCAATATTACTCTCTCCAAAAGCGATATTAGTAAAAGTGGACTAGAAATATGGAAATAATATACGTTTATTCATTTCTATGCTAAAAAGATAACTAATCAAATAAACTAAAGCACCCAATAAAATTCTTCAATTATTTGATTTCACATAAAAAATCCATTTAGTTGCCGTCACGAATGAGTTATTGTTTTGGTAACGTAATTGAATAGAATCGGTTTCAATTTATAGATGCAACACAATTAGTCGCGGGCGTCGGAGCCTGCGCAGTCGCCTGAAACTGGGTCACTCTGCCTGTCTCCAAGTGATTGTAACCGTATCGCATCTCGTTATTACTTAAGATTTAAGGTAAACTGTGGTTAATTATTAAATCACAGTACTGTGAGAATCATAATTTGAAATGTTTATTAACATAACAACTTGTTATTCCTTAAGCTGCATTTACTTAATTACAAGTGAAATTAAGTAGCCAGATTTAATTAATTTCAAGAGCTATTGAGTATTGCCGTTTGGGTTGGCGGTCGAGAGGACGTTGAATAACATGGAGAACCATGTTCTCTTTCCAAATTCAAACACAAAAGTTATATTGTGAAAAAATTAGGCCGTAGTCCATCACGCTATATAGTCTAGTACGAGTTGGCAGACTTCACGCGCCATCGAGTAAATTTTTTAGAAATGCAAGTTTTCTTACACTTCCTTCATTTTCCTTCACTGTTTGAGCATGATGTGATAAATACACATGTAATTAAGTCTTGGGTTTGAACTCGAGACCTTTCACCGCGCAGTAATATTTGCGTAGGCCACATGAAATTTTCAAATTACCCAGAAATCATGTATTATGTCTATATCAAGATATATATGTACCTACATACACTCACGCCTTTTTCCCATGGGAGTAGGTAGAAACTACAGAATCTACATTAATACCTATAATAAATATATAGGTATTGCAGTACATGTTTATACTTGCAATAAACTTGTTAGATTTAGTGTTCGTCCTTGTCTGCCCAGCCTACTCAGTTGCAACACTGAGTTACATACTTAATTAATATCGTGTTAAATATTTCTTACAAAAATTCCAATTTGATGTTGTAAGATGTTCTTACTGTTGGTACAGAGTTTAATTAGCGGGTGTGAATATAAACATTTAAAATTCATGCGTAAAAAAATAATCACCTATATTAAATATATTTATATTGGGAAATATAATTATATCGTAATGTATTATTACTTGTATTATTATAGTAAGTACTGAACAGTACCTATTATTTCATGTGTATTTTATTTTAAACGTGAGGCAATATTCATAATATGAAAAAAGAACTTTCAATCTTATTTACGACATTGTATCTTTGAATTCAATTCCGAAAAAGAAACATTTTTTTTTAGTACTTATGAAAATCTTCTTAATATGTTGTATCTCGTACCTTTACATATTCGTACCTATATGCTGGCCAACCCCCACATGTTATTGAGTGTCAGTTATGGGACGTTTAAGAGAAAGCTCGATCACTATGTATAACCTGCCGTCCTAGCCAAGTTGCAATTCTAAATTTAGAATCGTTTCCAAACAAAATGATATTTACATTATGGATATTTGCATTTTGTTATATAGGTATATGTCATTCTCCTATATTTTGATTCTTAAACGTATATGTAATTTAGAACTGCAACTTGGCCAGGAATGCTAATCACAGGCCGTATCTAATCAAGACTAATCCCGGTAGTTTGTGTGAAGTGACAAATACTTTTTTTGGCACCTTGAGTTAAGTTGAGTGTGAAGAATATGGGTGTGGTTTGCTCCAGGATCAATTATTATTATTTTAATAGCTGCGCGGTGGTAGCCTATCGGTGTGACCAGACGGAGTTGTCAGAGGTATCGAGTTTAAACCCAAGGTACGCACTACTGACTTTTCGGAAGTTATGTGCGTATTTAGGACATGCTCAAATGGTGAAGGAAAACATCGTGGGGAAACCTGCATGCTTGAGAGATTTTCTCGATGGCATGTGAAGTCTGCCAACCTGCAGTAGGCTAGCGTGGTAGACTATGGCCTAATCCCTCTCAAATGAGAAGAGGCCTGTGCCCAGCAGTGGGACGATAGCATTGGGTTGATGATGATGAATGATTATGAATTTTATTTAATTTGTTTCTGAGTAAATGAACATAATTAGGTATTGAACTGTAATTAATGGTGAAAAATTCAGTACAGCTGTCGCTGTCTATTGAAACCGAGCGAGTTGAGCGTTGCTGTGGGTACGCTATTTGGAGGCAATAAAACATATTCTGAATATAAATAGAGCTAAAAACTAACCTATCTCTTAAATTGAAAACATCATTAAAACTACTTACATAATGGAAAACTTCATTAAAATTGGTACCTACATTAGGAGTGCAACGAGGATAAACAACTTGACACGTTTTTTTTTATAAATTAAAACTTTGTTTACTTAAGAAAATATTATAACTCTACTTCTTAAAACTTTTTATTGAATAAAAATATTATACTACACATACCAAAACATGGATTACACATATTCTTTCGAAATAGATAATACCTAATTATTTATACCCGTAGTGGGTCTACGACCCAATTCTATGCAGTAATTAGTTACCAACTTACAAAATACTATAATTTTGAAACATATTACATTTGCTAGCTGAAGCGCAGCCGTGTCAGATCACTTGCTAAACGTGATGTAAAACATTTTTAGCCTTAGTTCATTTTATTGTTAATTAATTATAGAGCTTAAATAAAATTTAGAATTGTTTATATTCCTGTATCCCAAAGAGTTAAGCAGTTGAGGACCTAGTGATGTACACCAAGAACTTGCAATATGATTTAAGTCACGACTAGTATGGAGTGAGCCTACGAAAACTACAAGGTGCGAAACCTAAACTGTGTAAGTATTACAAAAAATAATGAAGCCACAAAGATATTATATTATATTACGATTCGAAAAATGAACTTTAAACTACCTAAAACTAGCGGAAAATAATGAGCCAAAACTAAATGTTATTTTTACGAAATCGTATAACATTCCTGATATATATATCGATAATATTCCATCAAAGAGGCAAGTAATTATTTCTATAAAATAAGATTTAGCAATTATGAAGCTGGCTGGAAATATTTTATATGCAATGGAAGTATTATATTATCAATAGACAAAAACATAAAAAAGAGTTTACCTAAGTGCTATTTCTCGTATGTCTATAATGTTCTGACTTACAATGAAGCAAAAGGCAAAAATATTTTCTACGTAATTATGAAATTGTTATTTCTGATTGCAGTCCCTTCAAATATAATATCAAGCCCTGCAATATGATATGAATCTTTATGTGTAATTATAAAATACTTGTATACGTAGTACTTACTGTGAATAGGTGTATGTATTTAAAGAAAATAAAAACACAATAACTATTACTCCCTCTTTATATGAAATGAGTGAGCCTAAAATTTTAAAAATAATACCAGAAAACAGTTTTTTACCAATAATTTACCGTTTATAATATTTTTCCAATGATATTATTTATATGTATACACAAGTTTTTATACGGGTTGTAGTGCTCTCGCGTCTCGCAGCAATCATGCTGTCACTATTGTGATTTTTTTAAACTAAATCTAAGACTATCTTAAACTAAATCGTGCAATCAATACGGTTGTAGGTCTGTGATATAAGTATGTATGTCTAAACCTACACACACAGATGTAATTTGTCTTAAATATGTTTTAATAGCAGACAGGACGCACCAGTTACACTGCATTGCCATATATATATCGAGGTACATGTTCCTGCAACATTTGTCTTCACTATAATCTACAGCTTTAAGTGGCATCTATCAATCAACCGTCACTTGTTACGCAATAGTGGCGGATCTCACACCAGCAATCGATCGACAAACAACTTTTCGTGAAATAAATGTAATATCTATAGCAATTAATTTAATATATGTATACGTTTATATCGACAATCATGGCCAATTATCTGAGGATATCGATTTTTTTTAAGTGACTTGTAGCTTTCTATCGGCTTTCTGCCTCACGGCGATTTTATATTATTATCAATGTTAATGTTTATATTCGTCGTAATATGTGCTGGTTAATACATCTATCAGATGAGGTGAGGGAAATTGTAAACGTTTCTCGCATATTAATCTATGTATGTATATAAGCTAATCGATATGAACTAACGGAAATGCATACATGAAATTGATTGAGTGCAGAGAGCCAATTTTTTTAAATGGGTAGTTATCAGACTCCCTATTTCTGTACCTAAGGGAAAATATAATACGATTTTTTCAAAATGAAGAGGGCTTAGTTAAACTTTTTGCAATTTCATCCCAATGGTGTCAATAGTGTACCTAGTGCGTAATAATACTGACTTTTATTGTAAATTGTGTATTCGATGTAATTTCTTTAGTCTTACTAATTTTCTTTTCATGTAGCTAAATTCTGTAGAAATGCTTTAAAACATGTGTCGCAATTATACCATGAACCGATTCAAAAGTAAAACGGAAGTTATAAATGTACATATAAATGAATAAAGTTACAATATAAACGTACCAACTTATAGAGGTTGGACACATAATGTGTACACATTTGTAAAAAGTGACCGTTTCCGTTTGTCACGTACGTCGTGACTCGGATAACTCGGCGGCCTCGCCTTACTAAATACCATCACTGAGTCCTCTCACCGGGAATATTGCTAATATTAGTACTACGTCCTTGATTAAAGTAAATTAATTGATATATTTTGCATAGGTAATTGTGTGAACGGTTAATCTATGGATGTATCTAATCTGAAAAATTATGTCATTTATTATGTTTGCCCACACGTAATATTACGTCATAGGTATATAGAATATAATATATGAATTACTAATAAATCTATTACAC
Source organism: Craniophora ligustri (assembly GCA_905163465.1). Lineage (NCBI taxonomy): Eukaryota > Metazoa > Arthropoda > Insecta > Lepidoptera > Noctuidae > Craniophora > Craniophora ligustri. Next base: position 4,915,505 of record LR990965.1, on the reverse strand, counting down.
AGTTCCAATTAAGAATTGTTAGTTCCTTCCGATAAAGTTAGGTAGATTGTTGATGCATTTTGAGTTCACAGTGTATGACTATGACTCCAATGTCGATGTATGTCAGATTGGTACGAATCTGAAATACCATTACCAGTGCGATTTCCACATTTTATTAATTTTATGCATTAGAGTTTTTGTAACGAATTCGTTGAACCTAATAAAATCAAAAGCCGGAACAATGTCTTTATTTTTTTGTCTCACAACTGTTGCGCACCATGGCTGCCCCAGTGACCGCACATCGGTCGGCGCCGGCGCATCTTGCGTGACCGACATGACGACGGCGCTTTTCACGCGAACATTTACAGAAAACAAACAATATGAGAATACTCGATTGTGTTGACGTTTAGGGTTATGGTTATGTGACCTGGACTTTTTAGGGTATGATTTCGAATGGTTCAGTTTAAAAAATGCCACAGTTAAACACGAATAGTTTTTTAAATTGTGACTACTACTCACAAGTTCGTAATACAAATGTTTCTTAGTCCTATCAGATTAAAGCTAGTTTAAGATGCAATCCAAGGCGATGCATAATACTACTGTCCTAAACCGTGTTGTCTTTATTTAAATTCACTTAATTATTGCCGCATTTTACCATCCCGATGAATAATAACAGGAAAGTAAAATCTACAATTTTACAATCGTATTCACATACTTCATTTATTTATAATTAAGTTACCTGTGCGGAGAGCCACAGTGCGATATCATTTCGTTCACTATAAACTGTTAAAAATAAATTAAATAATGGGATTACAAAATAACAAAATAGGAAGCATTTTCCAATTTTTGAATCCCGTTATCCATATCCCGTTTGGCACGAAACATTACATAACTTAGTTACTTGATACTTGTTTTATATTTCACGTTGATAGGAGCAAGCAACTGCATCAGCTTACATCACGCCTCATGAATGTGAAAAAAGTCGAATATAAATCGCGCACTTTTCTCCGGCGCGCGTTACGGATCCCGTGTGTTACGCAAGTGGCGGTCATCGCGATGCGCTTGCGCCGATTACGTCACCGTACCCTCACCCTTCACCAGCTGTATACACACTTTAAAAGGGCTTAGGTAGTACCGATCATCTTAATTAACGGTCAACTAGTCAGCATTCTCGACTAGGTATCGGAATGAGAAAGGGTTTGATTTGAACATGTCTTCAAATTAAAATGAACGTCTAGTTATGTTACGTTACTTTCTGTAATCTTAGAAAATACTTAAAACTTAGGTCAAAGGGTCAGGACTTAGGAATTACAATTAGTTAATATAAATAATGGTATTCATTTGCTCTCAGACAGATTACTTTTTGTAATTGTTAATAAGCAAATGGCAATCAAGCAAATTATATTATAATATTAATAACTGATACTTTTGCTATATTTACTACAATCTGTCCGTATAGTATGATATATTAAGTTATTAAAACATATTTTTTCAAAGCCATTAGAGAAGATGCTACAGATTCTCGTTATGTAGAAAGTGTTCGCAATTTAAAACTGGTTATACATATTTCCTACATAAAAATACTGTAATGGTGTGAGTCTGCCACATTACTTACAATTATTGAACTATGAATATTTTTTTAGGGTTATGTCTAAATATATAGTATTATAGGGTTATGTCTAAGTATATAGTTAAATTTAGTGTGTTAAATAATTCTTATCCTCGAGGATAAGAATTATTTAACACACTAAATTTAACTATAATCACCAAGGAAAGGTATAGGTTTTTTAATGTTAGGTATATAATTAATATACATATAAAAATATCTCTGTGGCAGAAAATTTTACTTTATAACATTATTAATTACTTTTCAAAATACATACATAGTGAGTAGTTAGGAATATATAGTAGATCAGCAATTGCAACTTAATATCCATATTAGATACAATTGATGCCTTGCTTGTGGAATATTTCGTAAGCATTTTAATTATGTACAGTACAAAATATTGAAGGAAAGCTATATTTGAATATTAATAATATTTGAATAGTCTTAATGTGTTATGCATATATATATATAAATGCTATTCTTTTAAAAATATGTAGGCTTGCTACGTTTTACGCAAAGTTATGTAACGCATAAATAAAAAGTAAAAATGTATGTATATTAAAATATGTTACCACAGCGTTACCTTATTTATGTAGGCATATTAAATGTTAAATTAAGAAATTTGTAATAGGTTTTTGTACCCATTAAAGCCATAGAAATTAAACTACTTTTTACGAATTGTATCAAGTCTTGTAGTCGTGTAAGTGTAACAAACATATTAAGAGCATTGAAAAAGAATAGCAATCCACAGATAGGATGATATTTCAGTACTATCCTAGTAGTGACTTAAGGTGACCCTTTAAGAAAAATATTCTTTACATACGTACATCGTAGAATATTTAAAGAAGCATCAACAAACTATGTCGCAATTAAAAAAAGAAAACTGATCTTGAAGATATGAACTCAACACCTGACATAAAATGACCTCTCACTAAGTATAACTAACTAGTATGAACTAACATAAATATCTAGTTTAATAATATCATAATAATACTCATATAATAAACGAGCAGATGAGATGACTTTTGACCATCATAAGTCATAACTCATATGTACTGTGCTAAACGTAACAGGTCTAATGGAAGCGAACTTTCGCTTTCGTGCTGCTGTACATTCGGTTTATATGAAACGACATCTGCATTGAGTCTATAATGTGATGCCGCTACGTGCGTTGGTCTGTGAATTGTAGAGCAAGGCGCTTCAACCCACCAAGTGAATTAAGCTATTGTTTAACTGACACGGACAACGTTTAACTTTTTTTTTATAGTAATATACTCTAATTTACTTTATATAATATACATATCAGGAATTTGTAGGACCAAAGATGAGATTCGTACGGATAATAAATACATATCATGAAAATAAAATCCTACCAAAACATTTTTTTGTAAAATGATGACAAGACGAGACCATATATGACTCGCACTATCAAAAAGCTTATGACTCTACACGCCCTAACTTCACAAACTCTACACCTTAGTAAAAATATATTGTGGCCATTGCGCTACATTCAAATGGACGTAAGGTGAATAAAATATTCACTGTTCATTACTTTTCTGTTATCCAATAGTCCTTGTAGTAATGAAACGGCTAAGCCACTTATTTTGACTAAGGCATAGAGTCAGTAGCTTGGCTCTACATGAGATCTAATAACTTTTTGATAGTGCAAGTTAAAGCGATACTTATGCATATGTACACTTAAATAAGAAAATAGTTTATATCTCAATGGTCTACCCAACCCATTATGCTACTCATTCAGAAGTATTGTAATATGCGATGTCAAGAACATTGTTTTTTTTTATGAATGGTCGCAAGTCACAACTCTATATGTCACTCCGGCTTGAGTAATTGTTTTTTTTTGTTGACAACGGTGATCGTTGAGTCACACGGCGTTTTGTTTTTATTTACTTTCGTTTTCTTAACTCTTTTATGGTTGTGGGCAGTTGTGTGTGTGTGTGTTGTTTCTTCCTTTTTAATAAAGAACTATTCTGCAGATATTTATGTTCTACTTAATGTTGTTTTATTTATTGCAAATAATTTACATGATGTGTTATAAAAACAGAATTGATAAATTAAATTTCGAAAGCAACCGATTTGAATAAACGCTAAGCAAATTCAAATAGTTTAAGTTTTGAAGACGATCGATCGATTCCATTAATTTATAGTAGAATAATGATAAATCAACAGTTTCTACTAAACTGAATATAGCTGATACATACATATGATAACAGTATGGTTGTTGCAAAGCGATTTTCTACACAGTCACTAACCGCTATGTCGGTCGATCGGTCGTCCCTGATGACTGATCAATTTATGTCTATCAGTAATCATCAATCGATCGACAGCAGCGATCGATTAGTTTTTATAGTAACAACATATGAGCAGCTCATCCTAGCTAACAGTCAGTTTGTTGCTATGTGTAACACACAACATTTTTCTTTTACGCCAACAACCTAATTAATAGAAAACAGTTTGGCTTTACCAAGGGTCGTTCAACAACCGATGCCGGTGTTGAACTTCTAGGTCACATTTTTGATGCATGGGAAGAGTCACACGATGCCTTGGGTATCTTTTGCGATTTGTCTAAGGCATTCGATTGCGTTCTTCACGATACATTGATCAGGAAGTTACACCACTATGGCGTGAGGAACACTTCTCTGAATCTTCTTATTTCGTACCTGGGTAAGAGGATTCAGAAAGTGGACGTCAATGGAAAGAGATCCCCGGGGTCGGTTGTTACTATGGGAGTTCCGCAAGGTTCAATTCTTGGCCCTTTTTTATTTCTAATTTATATTAATGATTTACCCTATCTGATGGGAGATAATCAAGAGATAGTGTTGTTTGCAGACGATACCTCCATTTTATTTAAACTAAAACGTCAGCAAAGAACTACATACGATGTGGACACTGCTATCTCGAAAGTGGTACATTGGTTCAATGCAAATAATTTAGTTTTGAATGAAAACAAAACTAAATGTATTAAGTTTACAACGCCTAACGTCAGACAAGTTAAAACCAGTGTACTAGTTAACGGTGGAGAGTTGGATCTTGTAGATACCACTGTATTTCTAGGCATTACCTTAGATGCTAAGCTTCAGTGGGGCCCACATATAGAGAAATTGTCGAAGAAGCTTAGTTCTGCAGCTTATGCCGTTAAAAAAATTCGTAATTTAACGAATATAGATACAGCTCGGTTAGTTTATTTTAGTTATTTCCATAGCGTGATGTCATACGGCATTCTTCTGTGGGGGAATGCTGCTGACATCCAAACTATTTTTGTGTTGCAGAAAAGGGCTATTCGATCAATTTATAACTTAAGTCCCAGATATTCACTGAGGGAGAAATTTAAAGAAATTGATATTATGACTGTTCCATCACAGTATATTTACGAAAATCTTTTATATGCTTACAAGAATATCAATCTCTTTGAAAAGCATTGTGATATCCATAATATTAATACTAGGAATAAGAATAAATTTGTTGTTCCTGCAACTAGGCTCCAGAAAATCAGTAAATCCTTTAGATGTCAATGCATACGCTTTTATAACAAAATTCCAACCCATGTACAGACATTAAGTCTCAGCAGATTTAAATCCTTTATCAAACAGAGACTTTGTGCTAAAGGCTACTATACGTTAAAAGATTACATGGATGATAAAACTGCTTGGGATTGAATAGTTCTAATGAACCGGGCTATCGAACGTCTTTTACTGTAATTTATTATGATTTGGACATTATTTTTTCATGACATTGATGTTAATTATTATTATTATTTTTAATTTTTTTTATTAACTTATATCTTGACATGAATTGTATAGGTATACCTATAGATTTTTCATTATTATTATTATTTGACTTTATTTATTTTATATTTTTGACATTATGTTAATGTTATGTTTTGACATAATTATTTTATATTTGACATTATGTTGATTTTTATTCATTGGGATTATTTATAATATACATATCTATGTGAATGTGAGCACTTTGTAGGTAGATAAACATACGCTTACAAACTAATGCCTGGCGGCTTTGGGTTTTTGAAATGGCCTACGCAAATGTCCCGCTGATCTTGCATAGACGTGCGTCGGGTCGTTAAGCTCCCACAATAATGGTTTGAGCTAAACGATGGCTGACGTATGCGTGCTGTCAGTATGGACAGGTCAACTCAAAGCTGCACTGGTGCTTTCTTCAAAAGGCCATCTCAGACTTTAACCTACATAGTCAGGCTCACATATTGTAACCAAAATGTTTGGACTTTAAAAGAGACCATGATTCTCTGAGTTTGTTTCGGCATTTCTTCTCAGAGGTCGTCAGTTAGGAAATGCCGATGTCAACTAGATACTAAAAAAAAAATGTACATGACTTGTAAAAGTGTCTTTAAAAAGATCTATTTACAGAAATAAACAATCATTCATTCATTCATTCATTCAACATTGCGTACCATCTGTAGTTCCTTATAAACAAGTACACATACACAAGCACTTTCCTTTTCTCATGGTGCTGTTCATTTTGTCGTACATTTAAGGCAGACGTGCAACAGTATGGTAATCTTGTTGACGCATCTGGTTCAAGTACGTGCCGGTTTCTCCTGCGGGTCGGTATTGGTAATCGGACATGCCGGCGATGAGTTTCCGGGATCGATAAAGGCTTAAAAGAACACATTCTGTAACTGTTCTTGGTTAGTTATGAGAAGTATTATCGTGTTGTGCGGTAAATATTTAATGCTATTTATTTTTAGGTCAACTATATTATGAGCTATAATATAATACTTGGATTGGAAATATTCCATTTGACATGCGTCCCGTTAAATAATTCAAATGTAAAAGAAGGAAATAAATATTGGAATGAAGGTTTTACGACTTCTATGGTTATTGAATTTCATTAAATTTATGGGCGAACGAAATTGTTTACCATTTATTATAGCATAGTTATAATATATGCCATTTTAAAATATTTCCGTTCGTAATCAGATTTATTTAACCACAAATGTTCCCAAAGCATGTAGTTTGAAGTAGAGTTCTAAATTGTTACCGCTTTTTACTGCTCGGGAGTGGACGACACTTACGTCATCAGGATTAAGTTGTGTCTCACTGAATTAAGTGACAGGCTTAATGAAATTCTAGTTACTGTCTAGCTTTAACAAGCCTATAATATTGCCCTAAAAGGTAAAAAAACTTAGCCCAGTTGAAATTGACACGCGGATTAATGATGAAATATTGTTGTTTAAGTGATGCAATTATTACTGTCGTTGCATTTTTTTCGCCACTTCGCGCTTCAAGGTATTTTAAGGTTAAACAATATTTCGAATGGATGTCAAATTGTTTGGCTGGTCTGATTACTTAATTGCGATTTACCATAATGCCGTTTCACTTCTGGTTACGGGCCTCCTTTAGACGGGCTGAACAAATGCCCTGGGTTAGACAACAAGAAGAGAGAGAGAGAGAGACATTGTCAATGTCTGCTTTTAACTAAATCTCTCACCATCAACCCATTTACTGTCCCACCGCAAAGCACCGTCTAATTTGAGAGTCATTAGGCAACACAATAGCCTAGTGCGAGTTAGTAGACTTCTCACGTCATCGAGAACATCTCACAGGCATGCAGGTTTCCACGTTTTCAGTTTACCCACGATGTTTTCTGTCACCGCTTGCCCATGTGATAAACATGCAAATAATTAACGTTACTTGCCAGAAAACTTAAAAGAATCAGTGATATATGCTTAGAATGTAATCTTTGTATGACACCAATACAACTCAATCTTTCTGCTGACATGTACAATTTAAAAATATTAGACACAATTCCAAAATTAGTGTTTTGTAAAAATTGGTTTACTGTAGATCTAACAAGCTAAACTATTGTCACGGAGAATTTTGTAATCATCATCATATCAACCGTTAGACGTCCCCAGCTGGACAGGTCTCCCCCAAGGATCGCCACGATGACCGGTTCTACGCCAACCGCATCCAGCGGATTCCAGCGACCTTCGTCGAAGACGTCGAGAATTTCATATTTGGGATGAAATATAGAATTTTTAACTTAAAACGTAATGAACAAAAACATATTTTATACTTTTAAATGATTAAGAAATCATATGAAAGGTTTAGTTAAACGTGTTGTTATTTATTTAATAAATATATAATAAAAAATATTTCTGGAAATTACGACACAGCGCTATCTAGTCCCGAGCTAAGCAACAAGGCTTGTGTTACGGATACTAGTTTGTTGATATACTACACATATACTTTTTTTTGTTGTAAATATATACATATCATATATAGATACATCCATGACTCGGAAACAAATGTTTATGCTCATCACACAAACATTTATGGGACCCATAGCACACAAGGCAGAGTTAACTACCGCTGGACTAATTGGGTCGTCAATCATTAATATTATTTATATTTCAAAATATTAACAGATTTTTAAATTGTGTGAATAATATAATAGATATCTTAATCTTCATGTCTTGTATGAGTTGTAGAAGTGACTAATTAATTTTAAAATAATTATCGTTAATATATACGATTGCTTGCATATTATATGCATTCTCATGTATATTTATGCAAAGTGATTTACATTAGAATACAAACATATTTCATGTTCTGCGAAAGTATATCAGCTTTTAATAGGTCAACTTCTAAAATAAATATGTATTTTCTAAATTTAAATTTTATTTTATTTGTGAATTTGTGAATGTCTAAAAGAAAAATCAAATTCTTTATATTCATAGGATTACTTTGTTGTTCTTACAGCTGTTCGTCTGGTTATTTATTATGTGTTATGTTTAAAAACCCGAAATTAATAGAAACATGTCTGTATGTATTCGTTTAATAAAAAGGCTGAAAATATTTAGATCAGTTATTTACAATCAGTTATTATAAATTCTAAATATAAGTAATAATAAAATTATTATAATTCAGCTTTAAAGAGCTTTTATTTTAAATTGATAAATATAATATTACACACTTTTTGAATAGCGGTCACTATAATTTAATCCATAGTTTAAAAAAAATTCACGTTTCACAATTATGAATTGAATATAAATATATTTTGACATAAAACTGACTTAAGAATTCAAGCATTTAATAAATTATTATCGGACAACAGTATTGTTAACGGCTGAACGCCTAATAAATATTCATTGTAGGCTAAAAGCTCTACAATTACGCGTTACGCTATTGTTCGTAGCGCACCGCTTCGTAACCGCTACGATCTACTTCCGTACAAAAGACTTCAACGAAAAGGTGCTGACAACAATTTAAATTATTTCATATCTATAAAATAATATTAATTAAATAAACTGAAAATTCTTATGTTCAAACTCTTCAGAAAAAACTGTTGCAAGAACTAGAAATGTTGATGTCGGGCCGATGAAACTCATAACTATTTTTTATTATAGGTCAATTACATAGGTACCTAGAATATAAATTAAATTTACAATATAAAAAAATACATTATAAAGAAAATTACCTCGTTATCATCATTGTCATGACTCCTCACTGTCCAAATAATAGTCCGACACTATTTCACTGATACCATTAGGCACAAAGACGAGCACTTGAGTCCAGTTTAAGTTAAATTCATAACTTCAAACTTGAGGGTAGTTATATTTCTGTTGGTGGTTGTTGTTGGTGCGCGTGCTTGCGTCGGTGCGGCGTGGTCGGCACTGTGGCGGTGCGCAGGCGCCGTCGCGTCGAAGCCTGCCGAACGATGAAAGTCACTCGTGATTCGTGACGCGCCCTCAACCACCAGAAGGACGCTTGCTAACTAAGTTAAGTCTACAACATTTTTACTCTTTAATACCTATGCTGACTGGATATTTCGCGGTGAAACCGTTACAGTACTTTTTGAATTACGATATTGTATTGTATATGTTCCGAATCTAATTATATCAAGTAATAGGAAAATAGAGTATTTTTTATATATTTTGACGAGAAACATTACATAATACAATAGATGGTATCGGTATCGCACACCAATTTCTAGACTAGGAACTAACAAGCATCATCAAAACAACATCCATAGGTAGTAAAAAATATTTGCTCCGTAAGGGAATCGAACCTGCATTTTCAGAGATAGCGCCATTCATGCTGCTGACTGACGTTATTAAAAGTGAGGTGAATAGTACTTCAGCTTCCTTCATAGTATGAACCAAACTTAAAGACATTGACTTACATTCGAACAAGGAAGGAAATATTTATTTATATCCCAGACAGCTTATGGGCGTCAGAGACCGTTAATATCAATTTGGAGGTGTTTGTCAATTTACAATACGGTGTGAACAAAGTTCCCAATGTTATTTTGTTTTGTATGCAGATTTACTTAAGCTATAATAATACGTTTTATCATTAAACGGATCAGCATTTTTTTTTATAAAACGTGAATGTACCGACTGTTATGTATTTTTCCAAAAGTATTATATAAAAATTTGGAGAGCGAAATATTTCAGTTCGTCGCACTAGCTTGGAAAGATTTTCTTCATTGTTCAAAATCACAAAAGTTCATTTAATCACTAGCTATCCGAAGGCACATTAAATATTTTTTATTTTTTGGTAAAAGATACATGACGAGATGAAACAAATGATAGGTACAGTTATATTGAAGTTATACTTCTTTAGGCGCGTTATGAAAAAATGATGAGAGTGAAATTTTAAGATGCGCGCGCATCTGTGACACAAAATTAACAGTATGAAGCTGTCTGCTTAACCGCTCATTAAGTCTCGAAAAAAAAGCTACCAACAAAATAGAAATTGAACCTCGATATTAGTCGCGCATGTTGGTACGCTCGTCACCTCTGATCACTGTTTTCATATTTATAATATTTATCAACATGTTTCTAGTTTATACATTCACAACACGTGTTTTAGTTTCATACAAGTGCGAATTATATATGTGCTAATAAATTATATTCAGTAGTGATTTAAATTGAATATTTTGATTGATATTACTTACTATTTGTGAATATTAGTGAAAAAAATTGTGCTTATATACTTTTTCAAGTGCTCCAATATAATTGAGGTTAACTATTTAATGATGCCAAAGAAGTATTTTTTGTTGAAGAATATTTTACCTCGAATGGGACTCGAACTCTATCCTACCGTTTGGTATCGCTACCAAAAGCGTACACTCATTTAAACTTGGAATGTTTCGTTTTCATCCGTTGCAATTACATAAATTGATTAAAATAATCAATAAACTATCCACGGAAATATTTAAATTCATTTTGTCAATCATTGACGCGGCTATAAAGAAATGTATATACGTAACTTTATCGCCGGATTAGTAAAAGATTGAAAATATCAAAACTATAAACATTATGATAATTTACAATACATTAATAACTTTTTAAAAAAAGAAAAACCAACTTCAAAAACTAAAAAGCAAAAAATAACTTCATACAGTTTGACCTTTTTTTTAGTTTTAAAGGTATGAAGTCGGTGCCAAGCCAAACGTAATAGTAAGTACACTCACTGCGAGTGGCCTTGAGCGAGGTGGTTAAAACCACCACATCATCGGCACCGACTTCATACCTTTAAAACTAAAAAAAAGGTCAAACTGTATGAAGTTATTTTTTGCTTTTTAGTTTTTGAAGTTGGTTTTTCTTTTTTTTAAAAGTTAATTTATTTTTGTATTTTTAGTGTTGTATATATTAAATTTTTCATATCAGGTCAATCTAACAGCCTGAAAAAATACAACTATCGATCCATATATACTTATAATTATGAAAGATTTTTCCTTCAACTCCTAACCGTTGAGGAGTTGTACCTTCCATCATCAGATCATTACATGAGATGGTGATTTTCAAATGCAAATACTTGAACAGCTTTGGAGAATACATGTAAATGTAATAAATGCCTATAACTGAAAGAATTTTCTTTTAACTCTTAACTGTTAAGGAGTTCTACCTTCCACCATCAGCTCATCAACATCAAATGATGATTATCAGACGCAAATACTGGAACAATTTCAGTAAATATATTCAAAACGTGATAATTGCCTATAAAATTTGAGGGTTGCCCTCGATTTTCCTGGGATCCCATCATCAGATCCTGATGTGGTCACAATGGGACCAACTGTGAAGTCTACCCTTTTAAACAAAAAAAGAATTTTGCAAATCGGTCCAGGCGTTTTTAAGTAATTCGTGAACATACATAAAAAAAAAAAAAAAAAAGATTCCGACGAATTGAGAACCTCCTCCTTTTTGAAGTCGGTTAAAAATGCATATTGAAAGTCATGTCTATAGCCAACGGCGGTTTTGAATATTACAAAACGCTGTTGTTGCAAATGTATATATATACCTATACGAATACTACATATTATTATTTTCCGAAATCTCTGTATATATTACTCCATAGACATGATAGTTATTGGCATTTAGAGGGTGTGGTAGAGATGTAGCAACATTTCACGTGTGCTAAAGATATATGTACGTAGGTACATACTGTATAATCCAACATAATTATTGCTAACATTTACTCATCAATCATATTAAGTATTCAGTTTTGCGAAACGTCAAAACTCGAAATGTTTCATGCTTTACTCTTCAAGCGTATTTAATATATGTGAACAGTCGGTGTATTGTTCAAAATAAGAATCGTTTGCATTTTTTACAGGTCACTTATTGGAAATGGGCCATAAATCAACTTTTAAACTACAGGCAATCGATGAATGAAGGTTAAAATCGTGGATCAGAAATCCAGTATATACGCACTACATAATGAGAAAATAATAAGTAATGTTTTTATTTTGAAGAATAGTTAGAATATTTTATTTGACGATCTGATTAGCGTAATAAAGGCGGGCTTTCGTGGTAAAGGTTCAAATCCCGGGAAAGGCATGGACGGTACAAAATCTGAGTCATGGATGTTTCTATGTCTAATATGTAAGTATGTACAGAAAAAGATGTCTATGAAGTTTATCAACGTCTAATCTCCTCTACATCTGTGACACAAGCCACGATGTTTAGCTGGAAACCAGGTGGTGCCGTGTATTAATTGTCTTGATATATTTATAAAATAAAAATATATGTTGCTAACTTTAATGCTACAGGAGCGGAGCAAAATTTACTTAACTATAATATAGCAGCTTAAATTATTTCTGTTATAAAAAGTTAAAATACAAATAAAAGATAATTAATAACTTGGAGTTCATGGCAAGTAAAGTTTTTATCAAAATTGAGCAAAAGTACAAAAAGATCATTAAAGTTACGATAAGAACTGTTAACTGAGTTAAGACCAGTTTTGTTGATGGTTCATTGAGTAATTTGCTAGTAACTGATGTTGTTAATACGTGAGCGTGCTCGTTGTAGGTGCTTAGTAAATAAATGTAACATACATACAGGTGATAGTTACTGTTAAGTGTTCTTCTATGTGAAGTTTTTAGTGTTTATACTAGTTAAAGCTACATGTCTCTTGAATCTTACCATCACGCCTATATCCGAAAGGGTTAAGCAGATGTGTACTTATACCTACTATATTTACGCAAATTACATGCGTTATTTTCGGACCAGTGGTAATTAATTCCAAGTTACTATTAAAATTCCTACGCAAACGTATTTTATATAATTTTATTGCATTTCATTACATTTGTAATGTGTACTAGTAAGATAATTTTTGAACTATTGTTAATCTGTGATATGTATCTGTACCTATGGATAAAATAAAAATAAATAAATTATTTGTATGTTCTTAACAATGCCCCATGGCATACCTGACTTTTCGAAGTTATGTTATCATATGTTATGTTATGTTTGGACGTCAATGGAAAGATATCTCCGGGGTCTGTAGTTTCTATGAGAGTTCCGCAAGGTTCAATTCTTGGCCCCTTTTTATTTCTAATTTATATTAATGATTTACCGTATCTCATGGGGGATAATCAAGAGATAGTGTTGTTTGCAGATGATACCTCCCTTTTATTTAAACTGAAACGCCAATAAATGGCTACTGGTGATGTGGACAGCGCTATCTCGAAAGTGGTACACTGGTTCAATGCAAATAATTTACTTTTAAATGAAAATAAAACTAAATGTGTAAAGTTCACAACGCCTAACGTTAGGCAGGTAAAAACCAGTGTACTTATTAACGGTGGAGAGTTGGATCTTGTAGATACCACAGTTTTTCTAGGCATTACCTTGGATGCTAAGCTTCAGTGGGGCCAACATATAGAGAAATTATCGAAGAGGCTTAGTTCTGCAGCTTATGCCGTTAAAAAGATACGTCTTTTAACAGATATAGAAACAGCTCGTTTAGTGTACTTTAGCTATTTTCATAGCGTGATGTCATACGGCATTCTGTTGTGGGGGAATGCTGCTGACATCCAAACTATTTTTGTGTTGCAGAAAAGGGCTATTCGATCAATTTACAGCTTAAGTCCCAGATATTGACTGAGGGAGAAATTTAAAGAGATTGATATCTTGACTGTGCCATCGCAGTATATTTACGAAAATCTATTATATGCTCACAAGAACATCAATATTTTTGAAAAGCGATGTGATATCCATAATATTAATACCAGGAATAAGAATAAATTTATTGTGCATACGATTGTATAATAAAATCCCAACCCATATACAAACATAGTCTCAGCAGATTTAAATCCTTTATTAAACAGAAACTTTGTGCTAAAGGCTACTATACATTAAAAGATTACATGGATGATAAAACTGCTTGGGATTGAATAGTTCTAATGAACCGGGCTATCAAACCATTTATTATGTTATTTATTATAATCTGGACATATTTTTTATATATCAATCTCATACATTGAGGTTAACTTTTATATTTTTTTTTTCTTTTGACATAATTTTATATTTTACATTTTTGACATGATTTTTATACATAGATCTCAAATTTTTTTTGACATTATTCATTTTATCTTTGACATGAATTCTATATATCGATTTTAAATATTATTTTTTAACATTAATTTTATATAATGACATTATTTTGATTGTTATGTTCAATATACATTATTGTAATTTTATACATAATTATGTGAATGTGAGCACTTTGTAGGTACCTAGATAAACACACTTATAAACTTTTAATGTCTGGCGGCTTTGGGATTTTAAATTGACCTACGCAAATGTCCTACTGATCTTGCATTGACGTGCGTCGGGTCGTTGAGCTCCCTCAATGTTGGTTGAGCTACACGATGGCTGACGTATGCGTGCTGTCAGTATGGACAGGTCAACTCAAAACTGCACTGGTGCTTTCTTCAAAAGGCCATCTCAGACTTTACCCTACATAGTCAGGCTCACATATTATAGACACAAATGTTTGGACTTTAAAAGAGACCATGATTCTCTGAGTTTGTTTCGGCATTTCTTCTCAGAGGTCGTCAGTTAGGAAATGCCGATGCCAACTAGATATTAAAAAAAAAAAAAAATTACATGACTTGTAAAAGTGTCTTTAAAAAGATCTATTTGCAGAAATAAACAATCAATCAATCATTTCAATCATTTCATATAACTTCGAAAATACAATTTGAGACAAGGAAAATTGTGAAAAATTCTCGATAATCTGAGATTTTTCCTCTATGCTTGAACTTTAGCCTAATCCCTCTTCAATAAGAGGAGACTGAAAAAAAAATCTCCTTCAGGCTGCGGGCCAAATAGATCATATTACAACAACAGATTCATTACCTTTACGATCAGACATACTTATATTCAATATGGTACTAAATTACTCCGTCTGTTTGGGTCGAAATAGCTTCATCTCTATTCACGTATTAGTACAGTAATTACTAAATTACAGCACGCCCACGAGTTACACACCTCACATATACGATGTATGTAAGTACACGGGTATATTTTGAAACCCACTGCAGTTGCGGTTATCTTTACGAGTATCTGCCGACTGAGAATGAATTAATAGTCGTGACTGTACATAGACTTGCCAGCATATCATCCCGCCATACATACATGTATACTATATTATTCATTATTTAAACTGTTTTTTGTAGAGGTATATCAAAGTGTAATTTATTTAATTTTGTATTTAATTATTATTTTTAATTTTTTTTATATTCTATAATTAAAATCCTTTAATGACTTATAAAATATTTTTTACATATTATTCCAGTATTATTCATGTTATAATGTTGTATATGAGAAAGGAAATAATATCTTTTGTTTTCGTGTAAGTGCTGTGTACTTCTGAATCTATA
Source organism: Craniophora ligustri (assembly GCA_905163465.1). Classification (NCBI taxonomy): domain Eukaryota; kingdom Metazoa; phylum Arthropoda; class Insecta; order Lepidoptera; family Noctuidae; genus Craniophora; species Craniophora ligustri. The sequence continues at coordinate 4,899,748 of LR990965.1, read as the reverse complement.
AGTGACGAATTCAACATAGACGATAAGACGGTAAAAAGCATCAACTTTTAGTCGGAACACGAAAACATAAATCTTCGTTTAACAAATTAAAGTAATTATTTCGTTATAAAAGAAATAATAAAATTTCTTTTATACGAGTAGCAGGTTCATAATTACACTGAAATCTTTAATTATAATTGAAATATGCAAACGATTTCTTACAAAAACCCATTTATAATTAAAAAAGTTATATTTTTTGTCAGTAAAAGTACAATCTAAATGCATTTAAATAACAATGTCAAATGCGGAAGGTCGTGACAAAATAAATAATGATAAAAAAATGTACATACGTATATTAGGAAACATTCGACATTCGTCCTGAAATTATTGTGCAGGTCAGAAACCAAGAGATTAATATGCTTCACATAGTAATAGACTGGAAGACCGTCACTTCATAAAACCTTATTGAACTACTCGTATGAGTTAGTTAGTCGAAGGTAATCTGAACTGAAATATTACACAAAATTTGACTAAAAATGCCATAAACTACCAAATCTTTTAGTTTCCAAACATTTATGGCACTAGGTATAAACCCCGCCATTTTCAAATCAATATCCTATTTGAATTAATTTCATGCTGTATTATAAATTCTGTAACACGATCGTCTGCTGGTGGGCACATAGCTTTAAAACACGAGTCAATGAACACAGTTTCTCAACACATCCATAATCTCATTAAGTCGCTAACAATAAACCAATAGTTATGTGAGCGGATCGAATAATTTGTCTCTTACCATGGAATCGATTACGAAACCGATGATCAGTGACTCGATTTATTTAAACAACGAGAATCGAGCATGCAACGCCCGATGTTGTCGTAACCGCAGATGCAACTGTGGTCGAATAGATTTTATTCAACTCAAGTCCTTAACAGTTTCGCCAAATAAATCGGTAAACTGTTATCTGTGTCAGTTGCTAAATTTTAGTTTTGACAACAAAACTACCGTAGTTTCTTGTGGGAAATAAAAATTGAGCGTATACAATATACGATGTGAGCTAAGTATCTACTGATGAACAATGTAATATGAAGATCTACATTCTGGAGTTTCCTTACTAAATTGTGTGCATCGAAGATTTCTCTGTTATGTATACGAATTTGTGACTTTCACGAAATCACGTGCTCCGCCATATGTCCTCTCTAATCATTAATACATATATAATGTGGCCTTACGCAGACGTTCGTGAACGTATTTAGTATAATACTATGTTATGATAAGTTTATTATAATATGAAATTGGATGCTATGTGCTAGAAAGCAAAAATGTCAGGGGCTTGTCTTGGCGGGCGCTGTCCGGTCAATTGATCGGACGCCCGAGTCCGTAAGAGTAAACTATCTATTCTGTGTTGCATTTTATAATGATGCAATTAAAAGTTAATACTAGGATAAAAAGAAGTGTGGCATTTCGGTTTGACATTTTTTGGTTGTTTATGTTAAGGGCTGCTTATTCGTTCTGTAACCAACCTAATCTACTATTACTACTTATAATCAAAACAACAGTAGTAATATTCCTCTATTTTCCTTCAATGAAACAAATGCAATCGGTGCATAGTAATAATTCATATCTATTTTCTGTGGTAGTTTTTACAGCTGTATTAATCCGGTCAATACACTAGCTGTAGCGTGTAGACGTCGGCCCACATTCCTACACCTGTATTTCATCTATGGTCAAATTGTAAAGATCATTTCATGTCTCAGAACTCTCAGAATTTCGAAAATATTTTCGAAAAAAACCGGTTAGACAACTAAATCCAAATTTCTTTATTTTAGAATGTTTGTTTCTTAACTCCAAAACGGTGAATGGATTACATTGATTTTTCTTCATCTACATGTAAAGAGGTAAAGATAAAAAAGTTCTATATCTTTGTCTTTTCTGTTATTGCCAAGCTTTATAAAGCGTCCAAGCGCGTGTCAGACCGCACGCTGTGCACGATTCGTAAACTTGAGGGACTATTGCTCATTAATTTGTTAAGTCTACTCAGCTAGGCTGCTAGCTGGTTAATGAAGGAAAATAATGTGGGGACACTTAACTCTAACCAAAGTCAACACTTTAAAGACTACTGGTAATATATCACAGTTGGCAGCCTAGTGGTCGATATTAATGTATACGAAATACATTTAATTAAATTCAACTTAAAAAAGTTATTGAGCGTTACAGTCCAAACAAATATGTTGTTACAATCAATAAGAAACTTGTTTGAAGAATTTGTTTGGAATCATTGTTCCCAATTTCATAGACATTGTTTACGAAAAATCATTCAAAGTTAAATTCACGCAGACAAAGTGACAAACAGGTGCAGGTAGGTAAATTACAGGAAATAAGAAAACCTGACTTTTAGATGTGTCTTCTTAGGATAATTAATAGACACATCGAAAAGTTAGGTTGCTGACAATACAAAAACGCTGTTAAATATTGAGTATAAATAAAAAAACTACAAGGTAAATGACAAATGTCATAATGATAGAATTTTTAAAATTGACTTTTAAAATTGACTCTCGATCGTCTCACGAAATAAAACTTTTATTAATCAACCAAAATGTAAATAGATGATACACGCATCAATCATAATAAGAAATAAAATACAATATGTTACGAGAAAGTTTTATTGGTACTAGTTTCATGAAAGTAAAGATGAAAGTATCGTTTTATGAAATCCTGAATTGAATGATGTCATATTGAATTCAGAAGTTGAATTATTTTGTCATATAATATATTCATCTTTTATGTTATTTATATGACTGTATAAATAACATTATTGTAGGTATTGTATATTTTAGTTGAAATACTTGGTAACATACAAAATCCTCTCCTCTCTAAATGGAAGTCAGTGAGGATCCTAATTCCTCTTTAAATATTATAGATGATTAATAAACATTATCTTAAGCTGAAGGTTATATAAAAATTAAGATGACATATCATCGATTAAAAAGATTTTCGAGCTTTCCTTATTAAAGAGCCTATTCGAAAGTAAGAAAGAAAGAAAGAAGTAGCTACACGTTATGCTTATCAAAGTATTAATGAATAAAATTGAATGTTACAGCTTATTCTAATACCTATCATGACCTGAAAATGTCGAACTGGCATTTTTTATAGAATTTTGTATTTATTAGGTATTTGAATTGACCACAAAATCCACTATTTCGCAGGCTCTGGCAGTGCGGAATCCAATCTCAAAACAGTATTAAGTATATTTCTTTTCTAGATTTTAAACTTGTACATGTCGTTTCCACTACTCAGCTTATCGTTTCATATACGTACTAAAATATAAATTTAAATACATGTATTATTTTATATTTAAATATAAGTAATTTTATTTGAAAGTGCATTGCAAGTGAATTATAATAAAAAAGTGTGTGTGTATTAGTGTACACACGTAAGAAGTGAAACTTCTTTATGACATAATTTTTCGAAAAATGATTTACTATTTACAACTTCACAGAAATTGGTTGAATAAAGCTAAATTAGATAAAGTTTATGCAAAAGGCTTTTATTATCATAGACATGCATTGGTTAAACTAATTGTTTTCCAACTGTATTTTATGATTATTGATATAATGATGGTATGTACTCGAATAACATTGAATTTAAAAAGAGCGTTTGAATTAATAGTCTTCAATTTGTAGCTCTGTCAGTTCCAAGTAATAGTGGGAACCAATCATAATCTTCTATTTATCAAAACGTCGATGTCACAACCAATAGCAAGTTCTCAATAAAAAAACAAATGGTCTTGGTGTATAAGGTATAGTTTTCAGTTGTCAAACAAACATCATGTTGCTATGGTTACCTATTCAAATAAATATGACGCGTAACGGAAAAATGTGACGCGTAACGAAAAAATGTTACACAAAAATTTTTTCCAACCCCGATAAAGAAGTTTCACTTCAACAAGAAAAAAATATATAAAAAAGTCTAACAAAATCCAATGTGGTGACCATGTATTTTTTTACGTGTCATCTTATTTCATATTTAACTAATTTTTTTTTCAATTAATTTCGATTCTATATTCAACATTAGGCGTAGGTATGCCTTATATGTTACATCAAGCTGTGTTTTCGATATCGAGTTCGGTACCCATTGTACGATAATCACAACAATTAATTACAGTTACACATACATCACACTCTTCTTGTACTTGTTACAGCGAGAGCTCGAAAAGCTCTCCTATTATTCTGTTACTATTGTTACACTATGTCTGCACTTTCTTCGCCTTTAGTATTACTTGCCGCATTAAACTTACGTAAGTTCTTGAACATCATCTCTATTAATCCATTAATTATCCAAATGTTGCTAAATCTAATTGGAACCGATATCTAAATTGGGTTGCAATATACAGATATTTCAGAACGAAAAATAAATTAATAATTGGTTAATTGCTTTTACGCCATTCTACTTAAATAAATATTTCTTTGGATTTTTTCACTGCAATAGAATCTGCTATTATTTGTACGGTGTTAAAGGGTGCCTTCTGCGGCAAGCCCGAGTTGGAATCCCGGTAAGGGCGAACAATTTAGAAAAATTTTAGTATCGATCAGCTAGCATCCGTACCACACAGCAAAAACCTAGGTGACGCTGTGTCACAAAGTCCGGATATATTCATTCATGAAAAACAAATATACAATATGACATAATATATTAAATGCATATCGTATAATTTAAGTTTGAGTTTAGCATGAATATCTTAAAGACAGATAAAATCAGGCTGAACTGAAATAACGTTGATATATGTATGTATGTTCCAACTGATATGTTGCACGTGCTCATTGTGCATATGTTTAAAACATGGTCTAGCATTAAATACTTAGCCTTGTAATTCTAGGACAAAAGCCGTGTGTGTACCTTTGTTGGACATTAATGCCATAATAGTTCTATCGTTCAGCGTACTAGATTTTGTCATATCAAAGTTAAGGTACAAAAAACGCCATGACAAATACAGTGACAAAGAGTCCTAGGTCTAAAAAACTAGGGCACTTGAACTGTTAAGGTTTTAAAAATAAATACATATATTATACTTATTAACAATATTATACAAAACAACTTTATCATAGTCATAATTAAACAACCGATCCACATAAAGTTGAGACTGAATTCTCTGTATATTTTAAATGAGTTGCCATAATTAAAGTTGAATGCTATATATGTTCGTCTGCTTAGAATTTGTAATTTTATCAAATCGATTCCGAATACAAAATCCACCCATCTCGATAGCGAGAAGAGGTAACAGACAGACGGACATACTTTTGCATTTATGATATGGGTAAAGTATTATAAAGTATATAGTATAGTATGGATTCAATAAATAGAGTAATAAACATTAAATACATATTTAATTAATTAATTAGGAGTGGCCAATTGAATATCATTTCAGTTCATCGAGGTGTTAGTGTTTGTCGGAAAATCTATCGTATTGGCGGGGCTCCAAAAGTTTACCAAAATGCTCAGTGGCGTCAACAGAGTTTTCCAACAGCTTAAAAGTTTGTCAAGCATTTATTGTGTTCATCCGTTGATGAATCTGTTATTAAGTTGTTAATGAGCAATTCTACTCGTGCCTAGGACAGACTAAATTATTATTTAGTCTGTCTGTAAAATAATTAGGTATTCCTAATTATTTTTATTTTGTTTTAAGCTTAATGAACGAACTCTAATAGTACAATTAATTGTGCAACCGACAGTATTAAATATCAAATGACAGGTAATGTTATATTAATTAAGGAAGAGCTTTATGTAATGTAATGTTCGTCGGGTTATCTCGACAGCGTCGGTGAGAGCGTCTAGGTAAGTGATAGTGTGTGAATCTGAATCTTATTTTAATGATCTTACCTTAGACTGTTAGGTATTGTTTTGTTCTACATTTGATTTATACTTCTATATCTACATTAAGATTATAAAGAATTAAGATTTCTGTTTATTTGCATAGAATAACTTTTTAAACTACTGGAGCAATCTGAATAGTAGAATTAATTCCTACGAGTCGCTTAATTTTTAGGAGTAGCTTCTATGTGTTATTATCAGAATTTCATTTCGCTTTTATTCCACTGTCAAAACATCACGAAAAGTGAATACATAGTATATTTGAAGAGTTAAATATTTAGGACAGATATTTAATAAAAAATAATATTATAAAACGTAATATGGCTACGTCGTTGGTCTAGTGGTCATAAGTGTGCCTGCTGAGCTAGGTCTTAGGTCCGATTTTCAGGTCGAGCAAAGTGTTATTGGGTTTTTCTGGAGAATTCTCAGTAGCAGCCGGGAGTTTGGTCTCGTGCCCGGGTAATTGCAATAGGCTCAATAGGCTCACCCAATACTACAACTATTAAAACATACCGGCGAAATGTGTGTGTATGCCTAATGGTTCGGGGACGACAAGCGTGATGGTTATGTTAGTTATATTAATATTACCAAACGTAGGATTATGATGTATGGCAGTATACACAACAGTTTATTTTATAATTAACAGGAATATTTATTCTATGTTTGTAGGTAAGTAATTCTTAATTTGAGATTTTACGTTTTAATGTTATAGCTGTTAATTAAAACATTTTCATTAATTTTACATTTTAATTAGCTGTAATTAATTCATAATATATTTTATACTAGTCATTAATTATAAATGTACTAAGTTTACTGTATTAAGTTTACGACTAAATTTCAAAGCTAACGGAGCTTTGAAATTTAGTCGTAAACTTAATTAGCATTTAAACCAAATAGTTTAATATAGGTACAATATTTCTTACTTCCACGAATAGTACCTACACATACGCATTGGAAACAAACTCTTTTTTTAATGATTTTATGGTGGCACACACCTCGATATCAACCGACTGCAACGCCTTAGTCTGATCCGAAACGTCAGAACTAAATAATTTTAATACCATCATCATCAACCCATTATTGTCCCACTGCTGGTCACGGGTCTCCTCTCATTTGAGAGGGAATTTTAATATACCGCGATAAATCTGTAAAAAATAGTTTTATTTCTGTATATAAAGTTGAAGAATTCGTAATATTAAGAATTTTGTAATTCTTAACAAAGTATACCTACAATATTATATGCAATGCATTGCAACTGTAAGTTAATTAAAAATTAAAACATTGAAATATTTCTAATAACCAAATAATATTTACTTATTTATTCCACTGCAAGAACTTTTATACACATATTTTATACTTTTTCTATTTTTATTACTCGTACAAATAACAAAAATGCATAGCGTAGGTATGTTTTAAGAATACATAATTGTAATTGAAATTGCATAACACACCAGTGCAGTGGTTCGGTGTTTGATTTGTTTTAGACAATATAGACTTAACATATACTTAAAAAACACTTAATCTAGATTTCAAACCCAGTCATTGCCCAGTACCCGGTTCCTGGGTCGATATTATATCGAGGCTCTGGGCATTGAATTCAATTACTTTATTATATTTATGAAGACTTTTTGACATTCTTTTAATTTATGTCAAAAAGTCTTCATAAGTATATTTAATGCCCAGAGCCTTGCTATAATATCAACCCAGAACCGGCCGGGTACTTGGCAGTGAATGGGTAAGAAGAGCATGTAGACATAACTCTAAAAGAGAAATATAATATTCATATTTATGATTACTAGTAACGACATTTTTGACAAAACTATTTAGAAAATCCGGTCATAGATGTGTGTAATAAAAAAAAGAAAATATATTGTATTTTTTTAAGTTGCTTTCTATCTATGATAAGGCAATTCGTCATCATCATCAACCTATTTACTGTCCTAGTGCTGGGTATGGGTCTTTTCTCATTTGAGAAGGATAAGGCAAGGCAATAGACCATTGTTATTATTTATTGATAATACTAATTGATTTCGTGAGTTTTCATTTAGGATTTACACATGGGTTTGACTCATCTTCCTCTGGGGGAACCTACATATGATTACACATTCACAGACCTCGGGGAATCTCTTCACCTTCATCATCAACCAAAGGCGTGACGGCTAATAGCATGATCTAGCGATAGTAACGCACTGACAGTGGTGCCTATACCTCGTGGCGCGCCTCGAGCGAAAGGAGCGGCCATTCACAAAGGAAAGGCCTTGTCTTAACGAGTGATGTTGCACCGCATCATGTGACTCCAGCTAGCAGGAACTACGTCACTACAGCGTTGAATGATAAACATCGTTAATATCTATCAAGCTAAATTACCTATTTTGGTTTGAAACATATTACTGATTTTCACCTAAGTTTTTTTCGAAATACATTTTATTATGTGTTTCGCCGAAGATCGAGCTCTGTGGGTAGGCCTACGTCCAGCAGTGGAATATAGGCTGATGATGATGTCTGTAGTAATCTATATATAGCTACTCGCTCCAAAGATTATTTTTATCTCTAACCACAATGTGCCACATCGAAGCGTGACCAGGTCCAGCTAGTTTTTTTTATTATTATTATTAATTTAAGAGCTCAGCTCTTGTCGGTGGAGCAATCGCCACTGTTGTCTATCTCCTGCTTTCTGTTTGACTTCTTGATACGACTCGATACCCACTTTTTCCTTCACTTGATCAACGAAACTTCGTCTAGGTCTTCCCTTTCCTCTCTTTCCTTCAATTCTACCTTCTAGTATGGTTCTAAAGAAGTCGTCGTGTCGTTTTTTTTATAAATCACTTATAATTTTTATTTTCTTAAACATGTTCTATTAACTTTTTTTACTACTAACACGGAAATTCCTAATTGTGAGGTTACACAAACCAGCGTTTACTGATAGCAAATTCTCTGCACCTATTGTACAATTGGAATTATCTACAAAACTAATTGAGGTCCATTATAATAGTGGCTACCTACTTTCAGTAAAAACTGGCCAATTATAACCACAGTATTAACATAAACGACAAATGAAAACGAACGCCATAATCACTAGTTAACGAGGGTCAACGATTCAACATAATTCTTTGGCCATTTGATGTTCAAATAGGAAATATTACACAAACACAAAATATTCTGTTGCGTAAAACAGAAGTCAACAAATAGTTATTTGACAACAATGAACTAGTCATCATTATACATCAATCACTTCATTCATGAGCTGTCTCAGCTTTAAAGTTTACGCTTTAAGCTATTATAAATAAACATTTATATAAATGTAAACATTATATAACATAAAGATATATTTGCAGCATTTTAAGTTATGTGTAAATGTAGTTAAGGGTTTAATTTTCTGTTTAGCCTGGCATATAACTCAGGCCCGATTAAGGTAGGGTAGTCTTTAAATAAATGAGTGTAAAACTGGATCGATACAACATTATTTTTATTAGTTACAAGATACTTAATACAAACTAGGTACATAGTTAAACGATGACAAACGTAATTGTATGATTATGTAGAGACGACTATGCTATTCCACGTTAACACAATCGGGTACGTCGTAAGTGTACTCTTATATAAGTAGGTTGAGTGTACTATAGTTCTTGTCCTTAACCCCGAAGCACAAAGACGGATGTTACAAGTTTAACGTGTGTATTTATATGAGGTATGATAACTTATAAGTAGATGAGCTAATTTTGGATGAAACTTAGTTTTTTTTTGGTTGAAACTTAAAAGGTAACTTGATCGAGCGTTTTCAGCAATCTCAGATCAGTATGATGAAATAGAAAAAATAGGATAGGCGGACAGGAGTCGTTGTTCTTTAATTCTTAATGGTGGTAAGGAAGAGCTTTATGTAATGTAATGTTCGTCGGGTTATCTCGACAGCGTCGGTGAGAGCGTCTAGGTAAGTGATAGTGTGTGAATCTGAATCTTATTTTAATGATCTTACCTTAGACTGTTAGGTATTGTTTTGTTCTACATTTGAACTATACTTTTATATCTACATTAAGATTATAAAGAGGAATGATTAATATTTCCGTTTATTTGCATCGAATAAGCTTGTAAACTACTGAACCAATCTATATAGTAGAATTAATTCATTACGAGTCGCTTAATATTTAGAAGTAGCTTTTGTGGAATGCAAATAAGGCAAGGTGGACTGACGACTTGGTAAAGGTCGCTGGAATCCACTGGATGCGGGCGACATATGACCGGTCGTCGTGGCGATCCTTGGGGGAGACCTATGTCCAGCAGTGGACGTCTAATGGTTGAAATGATGATGATTAACATAAACGACAAATGAAAACGAACGCCACAATCTCTAGTTAACGAGGGTCAACGATTCAACATAATTCTTTGGCCATTTGATGTTCAAATAGTAAATATTACACAAACACAAAATATTCTGTTGCGTAAAATAGAAGTAAAGTGTTAATGGTTAAAAACGATTCAAGACTAATATATAGGCCCTCATTGGCGTCGTAAGTGGCCTTAGAAATTGTCTCTCATGAATTTGTTTAAGCACATAGTTATGGGTAACATAACACTGGATTCAAACAAGTAAAACAAATAAAAGATCCGTCAAATAAATGCATAAATTTTATAGTAGTACATTTCACACAGACATTGTATTGTTTCCTTTTCAACTATGGTTGTTTTAGATGTATAGTTAATATAAGCTGGTCAGGACGTTAGGTAAATTTTATAAATCGCATTAATCGATACATTATATATTAAGTTGGTCAATTACATATCAGTTAGTGCCATGCTTCGTCGTAACTCATTCAATCAATTCGTCAACAACGACAGATTAGACTGCAGCCTTTAAATCTGTCATGATGTACAACATGCTCAAGATACAGCGAACAACCTTCATGAAACAGAACAACCATTGTGAGGACAACAAAGTAAGCATTGATGTGTTCATCACGGTTGTATTCCATTGTTTTTCAATACACTTCGTTATGATGACGCAATGTTCCAATTGCTATCATGTTTTAAACTGTTTGCAATAAAATGTTGATGATGGCCGCTCCCGGTCACGACTGCGTATCGACTATAGCGTGTAATGTTAGGTTCGTCCGCCCCCACACATCTTCTCTACAACCTTCATTGAAAGCTCGCATGTGTAATTCAAATAGCTCACACACGACTCAAAACGGTAATGTAGTCCGAGGTCGATCTCTTATTAGAGTGTTGAGTTGATTTGTGATATTGATGGCGCAACCCCGCCCCGGGACAGCCCGCGAGTCTCCCAGCTATCATTAATCAATCCTTCAATCAGACCGCTAATTTCGGTAATGAATAATCAGCATACTATATTGTCAGTTTAGGAATGTTAAACGACACTACTGGTATTTCTTTACAATTTACTTAACAAGATAGTATATTAAACTAAGTCCTATCATATACCCCGTTTCTCCTAGGGAGTATAAGAATGGGTAAGTTTATGGACAGCTGATAACTTATCCATCGGTGGAGTACTATCAATGTACCTAACCTAAATCGTTACAAAGTATATTTTTGGGTTGACAACCTCTTCCATGACTTATAAATATGGTTTGGAAAGTATTGTCTCAATCCCAACCAACTGTTATGTTCTCAATCTGCTTTCGATGTTTGTCTTCGAAGTACACTCCGTGCCGTTTTGTGGAAGTAAACTACTATGATATTTCTGGGGACATGTCTGAAGATTTGGGTGAGTGACTGGGCTCAATTCGTATCACAAGCATAAGCTGCATAAGAATAATCTGCAATACAGAGTACAGTTTCGTATTAGTGTCTTATGCAGTTTACGTGGTCTGTAAAATAAATACGAACACTTAGTTGGACCCGTGGACTCATACTGAATATCAAATAGTTTTTGAATTCATTCTTCTATTTTGTTTTTGTCCAAGTCACCTTCTTCATTATACTTATGTTTATCCTACTAATATTATAAACGCGAAAGTTTGTAAGTATGGATGTATGGATGCAAGTTTGTTACTCTTTTACGCAAAAACCGCTTAACAGATTTGGATGAAATTTTGATAAACACATAGACTACTTTTTATTTATATACCATGCGGGCAAAGCCGCGGGAGGCAGCTTGTGAAATAATATGTATGTAGTAGGATTTCCAATAAAATTAAATTAAATTAAATTTCATTTATTCTCCATCACAATGTTCTACTTAGATATACAGAAATGTTCGAGACTTGTATTAGGGTCCATGATTGGCAATTTTAATTCATTTAAAGTCCCTAAGGTCAGTCGGGCATTGCTATATGTTACTTACCTACATATTGAACGTTAAAAGTTATGCTTTTCTGAAAGCACTCGCTCTCTCTAAAGAGTAGCGTATTAAAATAACAATAAAACGTTATTAATGTACCGCCGCTTTCCGTTTAACTCGAAAACGGACGCAATGTATTTATCTTAATATGGTTTTACGATAATATTTCATTTTAATGGATAACTTTATGACATACCTAGAAACCATTTATCGATGTGGATTTTTTATCGTCAATAAAAACAGGAATAATAAACTTAAAATCGTGTGGCAGCCATTAAAATTTGACATATTTCGCATCCTATTTCATAAACATCCTGACAATCAACTGCGATTAAAAATTGATTACACATTTGAATTATATGGGCGCGGCTTCAATTCGATGTTTGTGTCAAACTGTTTGTGATCGTGTCGTTGACATTGGCCTTCTTCCAAAGCATTTAATCCAATTAGTGTCCACGTTATTACATTATATTGCCGCATGGTTTATGTCCTAATAACTGCACTAAATTGTATATCGCCTATTAAGTGTCACAGGTTGTTAAAAATGCATGTGGCCTGAATATTTAGTGCTAAATAAGTACTAAATAAGGCTCTTTGAATAGACTAGGTGCATATATGATTTTACATGCCTTGCCTTTTCCCAAATACGTTAAGCCCCAGTCCACTCCAAGGTGGAATACCAATGCCAATATTCTTAAATTAGATCGACATTAAACTTTCTTTATTTCTTAAAAAACTCTTTCAATCGTACATCCTGTTTCTTGCGTAAGATTTTATGAAACTTTGCGATTAAAATCAAAGTTTGACGGATTATTTAATTTTAATTGTAGTTTTTATAATACTTGCATAAATGAATATCGCATAAAGCCTTTTTTGTTTCTTGCAGTATGAAAATTTGCATTTATGTTGCATCAGCCTTAATTGCAACAACCTCAGTAAAATCATTAATTAAATAGTTTTTATTTTGTTTAAAGGTCTTTTTGGGTGTGTATTTTATTTTTAACGGTAGCTAGAGTACCTCCACAAAAGCTTCAAGTTCATGAAAAGGCGAGTGCTCCAAATAAAATTACAACCTGCCTGTCTCCATATGGGGAATTACAAGACTTGACTTTATAAACGATATTTGTAAAAATATATTTAATCTGTACTTACATTTACAAATTAATCTGGTGTCGTATATGGAATCTTACTAATTTACTTATACCATAAATGCTATTTGTATAACTACTTATTTCTTATGGTTTTGAAACAAATCTATTACTTAATTGTCATGTGTGAACAACTGTACGTGGGCAGAATTAGCCCAACGGTTTCACTACGAGTATGTCACATCATGTCAAGTTAAAAAGCAAGTATTATGTTCTCTCATCTGGTATGGATAAATAAGGTGTGAATAAAACCAATTACTTAATAATGAACTTATCAACAATCTTCTTATTGCCTTTAATTAATATTATACAATCATGTAGTCGAGAATACAGTTGTGACAAATAAGTACTGTAAATGAATGTGTTTGAATGATCCAAATGAGGCGATTCATGAGATCGACTGGACAATTAGACTAGCAAGCTAATTGCAATTATATTTTCAAACAGATCGTAAATATTTATTACGTAATCTACATGTTTGAAGGCAAATACGTACCTATAAATAATTTACGAGCACACGTTTGATATTTTTCAAAGGCGAGCCATATTTTATATCGGTTGCATAATTTCGTCGAAACGATGACTGTATCTAATGTCTTTAATTAAGTTTGTTTGTAAACCAATTACTTTTGTCACTATGTTATGTATATCTCGATGAATGACGGGCGGTGTCAAGTGCGAATATTATATTGGCAATCAAGATTAAGAAGCCCCCTATCTCGTTTCTTTCATCGAGCGTACATATATACATAATACAAAAGCCAGTTTGCGATTGCAATATCTTAATTATTTTGATACAATCATTGAAAGCCTAATCCTACTTGTATTTAAATTATCATTTAATAAGTAGATAAATGTAGGCATACAAGCATAAAATACCAATAATATTAATATTTATACATCCTTTTGTACTGGGTCGTATTATAAACTGACCGGATGAGTCGCAGCACCCACTCTTGTTAGATAAGATCCAGCGTAATCAGACGCTATTAAATCGTATATTTTTCACGAACGTAAAAAGACGACATGCCACGAGCTCTTTTCCGGTTGTTTCATTTTACTGGGTTATTTTCCGCAAACAGTTTGGGTAAGAGCATGTCTGAGTTGTGAAATCACGTAATGTACAAATACAAGATCGCGAGACGAACGGGCGTTATGCAAGATGATTCATACGCCACTCCTATCAGCTGTGATCTTCAGTACGGCCTTCTGTACCTCTTCTAGATATTTTGCGAGCAGTAGCCGATATCGTCTTTAATATTTCTGTGTAGTGTGAGCTATGTTTATTCTGATAGTCACATAACTATGATGCTCGAAAAGAACCACTGACCATTCCTAGTTTTGTGCGTATCACATACACACGTAAACAGTAAAGGATAACATCATGTGGAGAACTCTTTTGTTTTTTTTTTGGGAGACCTGCATGTCTCTCTTGAGGTCCTATAACCCCTAGCTGGGGCAGAGGGCGTCCACAGTAGTCCTCCATCGCGACCGGTCTTGAGCTTCGTGCTTCATCTCGTTCCAAGTCATTCCGATACTCGCCGCTTCAGCCAATACGGAACGTCGCCAGGTTTGCCGGGGGCGGCCACGCTTCCTTTTTCCTTGAGGGTTCCATTCCAAGGCCTGCCTAGGAATATGGTCGGAATCCCGCCGGAGCGTGTGGCCAATCCATCTCCATTTGCGACGCTTGATCTGACGGTCGATCGGGGTCTCGTGGCATTTCTCCAACAGCTCTACATTGGAAATGGTCTCAGGCCAGTAAATTCCGAGGATGCGACGAAGACATCGGTTGACGAAGACCTGGAGTTGGTTAGAAATGACCTTTGTTGACCTGCATGTCAGGGACATTTAATTCATTTCATATGAGCGTGGAGCAAATGTGAGTGCCAATCTTTCTCCAAGCTCCTAGACCATACGTACGATCATACTGCGTACCATATTAAATGTACAGTGACAGCATTAAGTTAATAGAAACGAATGAAGCAATAAAAGGCACACGTAATTGCACGCAAAATTGTGGCCGCGTAAAGTCATCTTTGGTAATGTTGTGACCCACGAATGTGCAGAAACATATAAATAATTGGTATAAATTCGTGAGCGGCATATGTAAATATTGTAATGAATTACTCAAATAGAGGTCTGGTTTTTAAACCGACATTACATCCGTTTCGGAAATAAACATAGTTACTTACCTACACACATGTTAACGGTCGGCCGGAATGCAACCTTCGTCTTAGATCAGTTATATTATTTTGTAAATGAAAATACAGTTTTATCGCATTGCGCAAGTAACTATAAATTCACGTCTACTAATAATTTATACCCGATTGAGTTAATTGCGAAATTATGACTAGATATGATTAGTTTTTCTGAGACCCGTTTACTTGCGTTGTAATGTTGCTTATTATGTGACAAATATTGACAATAAATACCATTTTACGATATAAATAGGTAATTAATTTAATCATAAACAGTGAATTAATTTATTATAATTATAAAAAAATGAATTTGAGTTTAATTTTGTTTTTAGTTAACTTCTGAAAGTCAGTCAGTTAGTGTTAGTCGAAATGGAAAATGGGACAATTGGTGTCCCGAACACGTCTTTCGCAGAAGCACCTTCCAAAGCTTCTTAGGACAGTTGACAAGCCTACTTAAGAAGACTCATTTATAAGTATTCTGGATTTAATATTTTATATTTATAAGTTGAAGTGAATTTACGTTTCGATATTCCCATCGGAGCATTTACTTACCTTAAATGGAACACAAAGCCACAATCAGATCAATTTAAGTAACATACATACCAGTTCTAATAGGTTTCGTAAATCAAAATTGTGTCTACGAGTATTTGTGGGTCGGCTCGATCGCAATTCCTTACATATGGTGGTCGGTTCGGACATTGTTACCTACTTTTGTGAGTTACAACTAAGGTGTGTCTTAATGGCTGATACAATTTAGTTAACATGCTGTATATGTAATATGTATACCGTATACCGTCTAGTAAATGTACCAACAGATAATCTTTGCTACACTTAAACAACTACACAGTAGTATGCCACCTATTTAGTTTATATAATTCTGTCAAAGAACACTGACTTCAAATGTCAGAATTCTACCACATGGAAAGCATCAGCTTTTAAATAAAGAAATAATCATCGAAATCGGATCAGTCACTCAGTCGAAAGTACTGAGGTAACGAACACACAAACAATAAAATATACAGTCGAATTGAGAACCTCCACCTTTTTTGAAGTCGGTTAAAAAGGCTTTATTTCAAATGTTTCATAAATAATACAAGGAGAAGCTGACTGACGGCTGACTGACTGACATCTGACATGTCAATCAGTCACTCGCAGGGCCTAAATTATAAGGGTTAGAAGCAAAATTTTAAACAGGGGTTCCTTTATAACGTAGGGGAAGAAAGAAAGGATTTTTGAAAATTCATTCTCAATGGGTTATACAAGGGTGCAAAGTTAGTAAAACTTTGCCGTTTTTCGTTAATTTGCGCGTGGACGAAGTCACGGGAATCAGCTAGTGGAAAATATATATACAACTATCTATCTTTATCATTTTTATGTCACTAAAGTGAGACTAAAACTAGACTTTTGAAAATAAACATGGTTGGTAAATTAATTAAGAAATATTTGAGTGGGAGTTGATAGTGCCTGTTATAGTAAGTCGATATTGATTGATTGAGAGCAAATACTTTATTACGCTATCTAGTGTTTAAATATACTATTTACAATTGTAATAATTTCGACGACCTCTGTGGTCTAGTGGTTCGAGTACCGGACTGCTGATCACGAGGTTCGATTCCCACGGGACACAAATATTTATGTGATGAATATAAGTGTTTGTGTTAGTCTGGGTGTTTCCTATGTATTATAAGTATGTATTTACAAAAAAAAAAGTATATAAGTATTATATCCATTGTCTAGTACCCATAGTACAAGCTCTGCTTAGTTTGGGACTAGATGGTGCTGTGTAAAATGTCGTAGAATATTTATTTTATTATTTATTAATTAAGCCCAATTTAAACCTCCACAGAAGAAAACGGTAGCAATCGACCGAATACCTTCGTCAAATTTGAACACGGGCAACCTGTTTTTTTTTATTTCATTTTTACTCTAAATAATGAGTGCTTTAAGTTCAATATGAAAATATGTGCACATAACATTAATTCAACAAATTCCGGCCGGTGCTAATTACGTCTTGGAATATTTTTCCAACGTCTGGCACGTTTTCCCGTATAAAACAGGTGTAACTTATGAGATAAAATTCCTAATAAGTTAGATCATGACGTAATAATTAGTAGTTTTCTTCCGAAAAATTTTAGGAGCCCATTATAAACAGCTATAGTTTTAATACTGATACGAGGAATTTTCTTTAAAAAAGCACTAACTAACCTAATCAAATCTCATTTGGAACCAAATATTTTTTAAATCGTGACTTGTACATGATTTTATCGTCCCATTATGCACGATACAATATTTTATAGTTATAAGATCTAATGAGTTCGTTAGTAAGGGTAGGTGAAGAATTAGGTATCGTAGTGGAGATACCTAAATACTCAGGTATTAAATATTTAATATTGACATTTACTTAACTTGATATTTAGATATCAGTACCTAAATATACCTTAACAAATATTAAGTACTTATTTAATATTGTAGATAAAGTTTCAAGTAGATTCTTCGAGAAATGGACTCCTATTATTGTACAATATCTTCTATTTTTGTAATAGTGTAATCAAGTCACAGGTCAGTAGACGAATACATTGGTTTTATTTAAAGAGTCGGTTCCATCGAATTGGCAGGCAATTTCACGAGTGTCAATGTTTCATCAATAGCCGTCAGTAATTTCACAGTGAGCCAGAAAACCTACTTTTTGAAGTAACGGTTACAATGTTTACACTATTTCCATCTACCACTTCCTCATTGGAAATCTAGAAAGATCGTGGTTACTTCATCGATTAAATTAAAAATAATTAAACTTGGATTGTTAGTCTTACTTCTTATTAATATCTAACTAACTTTAGTGTACGCTTATGAGTTAGCTATAAAATCATAAAATGAACAAAACATAGCTGTGCTCTTCAATCGAAAACAAAACATTAAAAAAGGAATCACTCAAATTGGATCTGAAATCTTTAAGTAATCGGTGTACATAAACAAAGTATCGTGAAAATTACATTGTCCAAATGGCGGAATAGTTGCTATTTGGACGATGTAGTAATTTTCACGATAATCGATCGGACAATAACGTAAATCGGATAAGAAATCTCGGCGTAATCGGTGTACACTGTACATACATAGAAAAAAGAACAATTGAATTGAGAACTTCCTCCTTTTAGAAGTCGGTTAAAAATAGCAATTTGTGATTACAATAATATTAAATGCGATGTCCAAAGATATAACATAACTTCTTTATACTAAGCTTGTTTAAGTTCATCGACTTTTACGTCGACTTTATACTTGTACAAATTATATTAAATAGTATTCTATGCAACTACTGACCTGAACAGACTTGACAAAAACAAAACAATTAGGTGTCTATATTTAGTTAGATAGGTACCTACCAACAATCATACAACCGTAAAATGGAAAGTAAATCATTGTGCAAATTTGTAACAGTGATATAATATTCTCAAACCTCACGAACTATTGCGAATTTTATTAAACTATTTTGTTTGGACAAGCTGGAATTGTTTGAACTAAATGTAAAACTTATTTCTGGTTATTTGCAAAAATATACTAGATAATATTTCATGCTGTAAAACAGCGAATCAACTGAGATTAGCTGGTAGTATATGTACGCTATAACAATATATCATGGCTTATGACAGTTTGTAATCTAATACAGTTGCACTAAGATTTCTAGGGGAGATTCAAGTAATTTCTAGGGGTAGGTGATAAATATGTATATTTGACTTTGCATAATATATGGTCATTAAATGTTGTCTAACTATGAGAAATATCATAGAAACCTGTCATTATTGAAAGTGAACATCCACGTATAGAATTGAGTGGTAGAGTGAATTGGGATTGCAAGACGTACCTAACCTAGCAGTAGTCTATTGTGTGGAAATAAAGAAAGATCTTACATTCGTAATGAAGTAGTCGGTGACACAGACTAGGTACCTCCTATCTGCGATCTTTGCTCTGTTCTCATACATATTATTCACACCCACACTAATGCATGACATTTACATTGTACAAACTTGTTAAACAAATGATTTATAGTGAATATCAATTGATCATGCAACCGAGACGTACGTAATGTTACACCTCCGTACCAACCAAAAATAAAACAGGCCAATTATTTTCGCATCTTGCCCAAGTACGCTAGATTAGTATCTAAGTATAACAGAATGATCTAACACTTTAACCATAAGCTCTATTTGAGATCATATCTCGTTTTGTTGCTTAAAAAAATATGATAACTTAAAACTTAAACTAATAAAGGCTCTTAAAGTACCTATGTTCAATGTCAGTTTAATAAGTCAGTAGTATCTAGGTACTTACTTATCGCCCGGTAAGTGATTAAAACTCTATAAGTAGGTATTCTACCGGATTTCTCTCATCTAAATAGAAATCGGTAATACGAGCAACCACAAAAGATGTGTTTTCCTCATCATCAGGCAAACCATTTCATAACATTACAAAATGGAAAAGAAAACGATGTCGCTTACGGTAACAAAAAAATGCCGTCGACTAAACACCGCATTCGAGTCGTGTAAGATAAATTCTTATCTCTAGCGAGCGTGGTATTTAGAGATTCCTCGCAATGATTAGAGCGCCTGTTGAAGGGCATATAATTGCGTGTCTGCGAGTACGTGAAAAGTAGATCAATACGATGCTCCGGCGTCACATGACTGCGAAGGCGCCGCGAGCGCACCCGCGCTTAGAGGGGATGACATCGACCAGCCTTTCAGTTGCCTTCTAATTGCGAATCCAATACATTTAGCTGTTATTAGTCGGCTAAACATAAATATGCCATGTCGTCCTCCAATCCTGATTGGATCCACTTAAAATGATGATACAAAATTTTGCAACAATTATAAAACACAAAACGAGTGACGATTCTCTGTGTAACATTAGTCGAGCTATTACGCACCAAATCACATATTTTTGTAACATAATAACGAAGAGATACGTTTCGTAAGATTCGTATACGAGGAGGAACATAATATATATAATCCGCACATCATGTTATGTCAATTAAATGTGGCCTACATTTACGCAACTTCATTCTCTGCGCATCATCGAATGGTAAAAAAACTATTTAAATGGACGAAGATATCACAGGTTACCTTGTGCGTTTTATCTTACGTATCATGTAATACATAACACCGTACGGTATCCTTTAACTGGGTCAACATTTTGGGTTTCCGCATAGCTGTCAAAAGTTTTTATTAATTGCAGCGAAAAGGTCTGTGGTCTAGACCTTACAAAAAATCCAAAAAGGTTATCGTAACGATATAAAAATAATTTAACACCTCGTTAGTGTATTTTGGTATACCTAACTCGTGGTAAAACTGGAATATTGACGAAATTAAATTATTTTTATTGATCTCGTTATATTCTTTATTTTTTTAAATAAGACTACTTAATTAAAGCATGCCTACACCGTATACGTAATACAAGTAAAAACCTTTTTCATTGACTATTACTCTAAAAATAAGAGCGCATGATATCATTGGAAGTATATCGTCCAATGACCAAAACAACATAATATTTCCGCTTTATTAAAGGTCGGTAATTGTATTGAGTAAGGCTAATAATTTATTATCTTATTTATAAGTACGTAGGTACATAGTAATTCTTGACGTCATCTATCAAAGTAATTTCAATAAACTGGACGGTACTTGAAGTATACACATTAATGTTAATTATGGAATTACACACCTACGTTCATTTAAAACCTGAAAGCTCTAAACGTCGCAACGAATTAATTAATTAATTCGGGCCGGGGTTTCTTCCTAGACCAGGCTTGTTTGTGAAAGAAGCCCACCACTTCAGCAGTGAAATAAATCTAGAAAATATTAGATAGGTTCACGAAATTTTTGTTATGTCTCGGGGGCTCTACTTTTCCAGGTCCGGGCGTCACAATCATTACTACATTTAGACTAGTATACATATAAATAACAATTAGTTTGTATAGATTATTGACTACACGTGTGTTAGATTGTCGCGGAGGGCGCGGCATGTAGGCGGCCGGCGCATTTCGTAAGTGGACAGGTCACGGTACTCCCCGCAGCAACAGGCCCGTACCTACCTCATGGCCTTAGACTGACTAATTGCCTAATAAGACAATATACACTAAATTAATGACCAACTACAATGGTTATGCGCAGGCTTTGAAAAATTGGCCCCGCGTGGTACGACTTTTGTATTGATTTATAGTTGTACGACCCTCGGGTATGGTCCGTTTGTTATTAATGTGTTTGCTTATTGTTCTAGATTAAGCGATGACAAATTGTGCTAGCTCTAGCTATAGATGTAACGTGAATAGTGCCTCCGCAACTTTGACCCGGCTGCTAATTTGAATAGCACAAATCTTTTATTCAAAATGTTTATTTACAAAATCTACAAATCATCCTCAGATACACAATATTAGTTTGCAAATATATCAGACTTTATAAACAAGTTTCCTTTATATAGTAGCCATTATCTGCTGTGAATTAGTGCTGTCAAAATTTGCCTTTCGAATTTCCTAAGCAATGTTTGATTATAATCATGGATGCATAATTTAATTTAAGTCGTAAATTTGTGGCTGTATGTTTTTGAGTTATATATCGGTTCAATTTGAATATACCTAACATTTTATATATGTAGTACACATGTTACAGTCAATAAATAATCCACATTAGAAATATATCTATTTCGTGCTACTAATAGCACGAAATAGATATATTTCTAAGAGTTATATTATTAGATATAGATAAGTTTGTTGTTTTATTTTAACAATAACTAACTAAATTGATCCTTCTTGCATAAATGATGAAATTGAACAAGCTTCGTGCATGAGCGTGGTTTATTATGATTATATTATTCCCTTAAAGCTCAGACATTACGATACGATCGGCGCATGAGTAGCTCATAATCGCATCTGTCAAAGTTGTGGTACCGCCGAGCCAGGGTCACACGCTGCGTGTCGATTCATTTATTTGATAAATCCCATTTTACACCACCGCCTTTAGGATAAAATCTATCTTTTGAGTTCAAACCGACAACCTTGAGTGGGTTTATTTTTATTTGCTTCCAACTTCGCTGATATGATCTGGTACATAATTAGCACATGTGATGAATGACTTTAGAATGCATTGTAATAACTTTGAGTGTTGATATTAATTTACAAAGATCTTCAACGTAATTGTCAATGTCAGTCGGAAGATTGTTTACATAAATTTTA
The DNA here is from genome assembly GCA_905163465.1 of Craniophora ligustri. Lineage (NCBI taxonomy): Eukaryota > Metazoa > Arthropoda > Insecta > Lepidoptera > Noctuidae > Craniophora > Craniophora ligustri. Next base: position 4,877,046 of record LR990965.1, on the reverse strand, counting down.
ATGCTCGTAAGTTTTAAATGTCCATCTTCATAAATCAAATAAACGTTTCTTAACAGTGGCTAAACGACAATAGCTCACGTGACAGTCTAGACACGGATTGAGCAATGAGAAGTAGCGATATACAGCCTCCTTACAGCTGACCTAAAAACTTCAAAACCGTATTACTTACAAGTAAAATGTATAAAGGTATGTATTGGAAAAACATTTCTAAGATTTTTGAGCATAATTATGTCTATTCGTTCATTTTATTCAGGCTGCGTTTAAATTAAATAGAGTTTATGTCATGCCTGTGAATAATTAAAAGAAAATCTTTTAATGTATATCATGACTATTTTGAGGATATTAATGCACCTCCTATTAATGGCCTTGTTCTTTTTTCTTGGTTCCAATCTTAGCCCATTTTAATATGACTAAAATCTTATCGATTTTTCACAAAAGTATTGCATAGTAAGAAGGTAACCAATAGGATTAGATATGTCAGGCAGGGATTATACTTTGTAATGTCATATTACATATTATGCAAGCCAACAAATGCGTCATGGCACAGAAGCCGTGATAGAGTATGACATGGTGTTCAATAACCGGATCAGGTATGTCACCATCATCGCACTGTGTCAAGTTTACAACTGTATACACGAGACGTTCTCGATGTAATTAATTATTTCGAGCCGAGGATTAGCCAATCAGCGATAATGATCTTCATTCTTTGCCCTTGTCTCTTGTATAACAAATGATATTATCGTCAGAATTCTGTGTGACTTGCGATTTGCGAAAACTTATTATTTGTACATCCAGCAATAAGACGGAATTTTGTCCGAAGACCTTTTGACCTGTATTGAGAACGATAGATATCACATTTGTTTTACTTTTCATCAAGCCAAGTAATATTGCTCTAATCCGCTTTACATTAACTTTTGTAAACTAGACTTCTGACTACCCTGGTTACTTACTGCTGTGCAAAAACGTTCTGCATTTTTTTCCTTCTAATAAGGTTTAACTTAAAAAAAACTCTTTCTAATAATCTACATGCATATCCTGAAATTGCTTTAAAATATACTTAACTCCATTATCTGCCATATTGGTCTAATAGTCCGAAGCCCGACTGAACGCGGCCCTAGGGTCGATCCTGGGTCAAATAGTGATTTATTTCTTTAAAACTGATGATATCTAGACAGTGACAATAATAAACGGAGATATTGATATTTACGGCGAACATTATTATTCGCTCAAATCAAATCTTTATTTTTTATGTAGGCGGATATTGATATTTATCTATACGCATGGAACAACGCCAACTGCCACGTGACTTTCCATTCTATGGTATGCAACTAGGAAGTCATCAGCCCTTGATAAAGTACCATACATACGTCAAGAACATTCAAAAGCGTTTGCGCACTTTGCGCCACTATTACCTACACAAAGCGTAAAGCGGCTATTAATCACTAGAGAGTACGTTAATGGGGTCCTCAACTTACGTCAATTGCATCCGGATTATTAAAGGATCTACCTCAACATTTTATAATGTAAATAATATGTGATTTTTGTATCATTCTATTCAAAGTTATGGTGAGAGGAAATCAAACACAAGAAATAAGAAACTCGGTGGCAAAATAAAAATTACTCGAGGATCATTCTCTTCCCATTACATCTGTATATAAATATAAAGCTATATATTTTAGCAATAATGTACTCATACCTAGATCATATGTAAATGATAAATGAAACTCAAATGAGATTAAATCGTTATATTATTTGGTTGCAAATATTACGTGCAATAATGAATTGAAATCGGATAAGGCTCGCCAACACGTATGTCGCAAATGGACCGATCAAATCAAGAGATAACTAGAGTCGTGAATGGCTACGTTCCCCGGGGCTGGACACCATTGATTGATGGGCCGCATTCCTCTGCGACACCTTACGACTGTGGAGTCGTGGGCAGATAGGTATTAGATACGGACACTTCTAAGAACATTAACAGGTACTATATATAGGAACACTAGGTTAGTCCAGATGTTATTACTATTATTATGACAGTCATATTTACACTTAATGAAACCTTATAAAACCTACAAACTACAACAAAAAAAAATACCTTTTCTAAAACCAATAACAATAGTCTTCGTGATTAATTTAAAAAACAGTGTTTGGACAGATAAGATTGCCCATTGCCACAAGTAGAAGATCAGTCAATATAATGTGTACAACAAAAAATATATGTTAAATGTGCTTTTAAAACATTATTTATCCTTCACTATTTTAACCTAATTATTACGTTAATATTATTGATATTTTTATTACTATTGAAAAGTATCTAATAATAAAAAATAATTTGGTTTTCTCATGACGAAGAACCAATGTTTTAATCCTAACTTTACACCTACATCCTACATCCTAACTTTATAAATTTGTGGCAGGAATTTCGAAATTATGACTAATCATCACTTCCCAATGTTGTTTGTTTTTAAGGTCCGATCGCTATCAACGTGATCAGTTGATAGCGCCACTGATTATATTTACATTTTTTTTTCGCTCATACTAGAACAGTAGTTCTACAGTGACAGGCCAATTCAAATTGCACAATAACGCCTTTTCCCCGGAGACAAACATGTTCATTAACTGATTGCGATTGTCAAAATTAAAGACACTGATTGCTCTCGAGTTGAAAACAGATAATCAATTAGATAATTAGATACAGGTATTAAACTCCATTAAGGTTTACGACATTTGAGACAGGTTGGCCGGATGCGTGTGCGCATGGTATAGACATATAGACTGCAAATTGAGTCAGAAGGTTCACTTTAAAAAAACAAAAAACAACACAATGCCACCTTGTTATGAGATAAGCTACGTGTTTCGTATTTCGGATACTAAAGCATTTGATTTGAGCTAAGTTGGTTGATAGACTTCATAGACATTTATTTTTATGGATGTTTCTATGTAGGTATTACACATAGACACTTCCATTGGGTACTCAGTTCAAATTTTCATGCACATCAAACACCGGATAGCTTACCTTTACTACAGAAGGCAGCCGCTGCACCAATGCCGTCGATGACCTACTAGCTGATTCTGAAAACCGTTGAAAGATCAAAATGAACTGCGCGACCCTTAAATCTCTGGGTAAGAAAGCAGTCCCTATTTCAGCCTTTTGCTGCCTCTCGGATGGTAGTAGGCGCGCCCCAAAAAAGTAATTTAACAAAATTATTTTCACTATTTTATTTTTTATTTCTAGGGGACTATCTATAATAGTAATCGTTACCTTACAATTCTGAAGACATATTTGTGTCTAATTAAAAACTTTAACAGGCTAGTGGTAAGAAACTATTTAGAAAGTCTTATCAACTTAATGCAGTCGTCACCTTCATATAATCCGATCAAGTGCTCTGTTTGTAACCCGCATTATATTACCCTTGAAACGATAGGAGTGATGTATGTACCTACAAAATAAAATGTCTTCGCCTATTATATAAATTGGGTAGGTGGATAAATATGGACCTTCTAAATGTATCTATGAAGAATTTCGTACGCAAACGCAAGCGCGCGCCCGGCCGCCGTAAATAGTGTCAGCGCTAAATAACCGCACATGCCGCATTAAATGTGGTGTACTTAGTCAACTTATGGGGCTTAGTTTTGTGAGTTAACTTGTTAACAATGTTTCTTAGCACTTTATCGTATGTCGGTGTAACCACTCCCTACATTTCTTCGAACTTTGTCTACATTTGTGCCGCTTGATGTATCGTGAACACCAAGTATTAATTACGAGTTTAGTCTTAGAAGATAGAAGGTAGAACTTTTCGAAAGACAATAACTCAACTGACAAGTTGAGTTATCTGTTGAGTCTGAGTGAGTTCAGTTATTGTATTTGACCAATAAATTCCCCGCCCTGCACCACTTCCTAATGTCATTGTTAGATACCTAATAGATAACACCCTAAGTTGTAACCCCTGTTGTAATGACCCTGGTCATTAACATTGGATTTCTCCTCTTACTTAAGTGAAAATTGACCACCAATAATAACATTTTTCGATTCAATAGATTTTAAACTTACGCCAGCTACATTTTGTAAGAGTTGCCCAATGGCATCAGTAAAACAATCTGACCTGTGAACTACAAATAATAAATAGTAAATGGATTAAATCAACACTAAGTTATACAATGGACATATAATGAATGGAACCCAATTTGGCAGCATCTATAAATCTTATCTCAATAGATTTGCCAATAAACGTATACCAATAAGTCATTCAATAAGATAGATCAGTATAAAGAATTAATTCACCACTTAATAGCGAAGAGTAAGTTGCCTAGAAATTTAAATGACTTGTGGCCAGTCTAGACTTCTTAACGATAAGTAGGTACATATCTCGTTTTTTAATGTGGGAAAAAAATTCCTTTGTCACATTATTAGGGTCTAATTGTAATGCAATTATATTTGAAATAAATTAAAAGCTTTATCTCTCACTAAATGCAAAGGCGAATTCTCTTGGTTGATATATATACCATTCTATTCTATAGATGACTCGTCATTAATTATATTTATTCTATAGTAGATATAGAACGGTACCTAAATCACCTGTACATAACCTGATTACCTTGCATATGATAGATGATCAATCATGGATAATAATAATAATATTTCCGGACATTATTACACAGCGCCATCTAGTTCCGTGGTAAGCAACGAAGCTTGTGTTACGGATACTAGTCGGTTGATATACTACATATATACTTTTTTTGTTGTAAACACATACATATTATACATCCATGACTCGTAAACAAATGTTGATGCTCATCACACAAACATTTGTCCCTACCGGGATTCGAACCCGGGACCCATAGCACAGCAGGCAGCGTTAACTCCGCTGAGCTAAACGGGTCGTCAAAATATACGGATAGTTAGGTTAAGTGCTTACAAAGATCAGTCTATGGAAGAGTGCACATTGAGTATGTACCTTCAAGTCCTCAGATTAGTCATGATAGGAATACCTTAGATCGAGAATCGTTAGTGGTAATCAGGAACCCGATAACTATGACAACTAAACTAATAACTAACCAAAAGTCTTATGGCAGTCGCTTTGTTTAAAACACTGATATTCAACTACATCTGGGAAGAATGGGTGCTGAGACCAATAAAGTTGAAAAATGGCTCCCACGATGACATACCTAAACCTAACTCTTAAGTATTCTATCAAAATGTTTAATGTATGACTAAATAAATATCAAACCACAAAATTGATAGTTCATATCCTTGGCCACACAGACAACAAAGTAGTTGAACTGCAATTAACCCAGTAGTGCTAGCTGGGGTCAACTAGACAACTAGCATCGATTCCGCAGGTGCGTTCATGACGCAAGTTAAACAGATTGATTGCTTCATCAAAACAAGTAAATGTCTCTACACATTAAAGCCGTAAGCTTAACTTGTTATGATACTTATACTTATTCTATACAATTAGACACAAAATACTTTATGCGTCAGTGGTTACGTAGATATCTATGTTGCTACTAGCCTAGCCAACTATCTGAGTAATGAGCCGTGAATCTGTAAAATTAATCTATTTTTATCTATTGATGTGGCATAAACTACATAAGAACTGAAATAGTTTGTACTATTTACGGAAGTATGTTCATGTAGTGAGGTATACATATATGTACGGGTTATAACGGATATTGGTACCACGTCTTAAATGAGTAGCTATTTGTGCAATTCTTATTGTTATGTAATTCTCAACGTTCTAAAAATTCTAGCACATCCTAGTTTAATTTGCAAAATCTCGCGAAAATTAGGTAATCATAGTAATTTTACTACCAAAGTTTAATTATCCATAAACACCAACAAAACTCATTTAAACAAAGAGGCTGTAAAATTATCTTAAAGATCACAGAGATGGCTCAAACTACATTGTGTTATTGTGTTGCGTTATATCTGAATCATACAACTATGCGAATAAAATTAAGAAAGATCTTATAAAAATATCCTATTAAGTTATGGTGGTTCGACTTAGTTGATGGAAACCAATGCGATTTTTTCGCCAAGACAACTATTTGTTCTCTCACAGAGATTTAAGTAGATAATTGTTGAGAAATCTCGTGCTCGCTTGAGTAAGACGTCTAAATGAAAAGCAGTCATTTGCTGAGGGCATCGCTGCCGGTTTACTTGCCAATTTCGAATTTGCCATGTAGAAGATTAATGGAACAAGTTTTTGCCTGATTTCAATATTCAATCTATAGAAGAGGTTTAATCATGTATAGTGACTTCACTTGAAATATTAATTCTTGTAAGATTCAAACGTTTGTATCTGCATTAAAACATGTCACAAAACATGTTTATTTCTTTATTAATTTAATTTGTTAACTATTTAACGCAATAGTTACTGAGTTAGTATGAGACTGATGTTGGCTTAGATGTTGTTTTTATAAAATATGAAAATGCCTACCGGTTGCCGGGCAGTCTAGGCTTGTCATGCTCACTCAAATGCCCTGCTGACGGTGGCGTTGTGTGTCGGGTCTTTTTATTTCCTACAACATGGTTGAGTAGAGAGACGCCGAATACACACGTCGTCTCTCTACCTACTCAATGGGGTGGTCGGCTCATACAACATGTTTGTCAACCTAAATTGGTTTTAGTTATTTCCTTTCTGCATAATTCATTCGCTACACAACTGCATTAGTCTCATATTGATATTAGATACATAAAGCATTGTAAAACAAAACCAACTATTTTGTTATTTTGTATTTAATTTAAAAAGAGTATCTATGGAGTTTCTTGCCGGTTCATGTCCATAAGACCTACCTTTTGGAACCGTGCAACCAGTTTTCGACAATTCAAAAGTATCTGGAATATTGATCTAATTGAAATAAATCATTTGAGTTTGAGTTGAGTTTTGAGTTTGAGTTTGAACTAGGGGTTATTGTACAAATATTAGTCGTATACTTCAATGAATTTTATAAAAGTGTGTGCTATGGCTACGTTCCCAATCACAGTGCGTTTTTTTAAATTATAATAAGGTAGGCCGTCACGACTTCAATTAGGGTGGCTGAAAGTAATCCGTTCCCTTTGGGCACTTTGGAATCCAGCCGCTTCTGCTTCAAATTAAAAACGAAAACAAAGGCGTAGCATAGGTTAGTGCGCACGACAGAAAACAGCGTCGATATATAATCTGTGTAAAGTGGTCACTTAAACAAGTGACATTTTAACATTAAATTGGCATACCTACATTGTTAACGGAAATACTACTTATCTACCTAGACTCATTCTCTGTCGTAATAAACATACACTTGTAAGTATATAGCTTTCAGTCCACGTCTCCTTTCTATTTCCCGCTACGATTGCACATGATAACCTAAATCATTTATTAGATATTTTATTATCATTTACGAGCTGTTTGACGATGTCGTACACCTACATGTAAGCAATCCGTTGATCAGATTTTATAACCATAAACCATGGAAGTAGATTTCAGCTTTATAGCAAGATCTGTTACATTAGTACGCTACAGGATGTACATAAACATAAATGTTTGAATGGCACGTGCTTCTAAAGAAATAAATCAAACGTATTGATGTGACGAACGGAATGGTATGAAATGACATACCTACCTTACCTTTGTCGAAATGACAGTTGATAAGTGCAGTTCCATTTCTGAAATAAGTTCTTGGAAATAAGCTATATAAAAGTCAACTCGTAACTACCTATCCACAAGATAATTCAAGCTGCTATCACAGCATATAGCGTATTCCGTATAAAGCCGCCTACTAGCATACAGACAGCATAACTATTTGTACAAAAAAATCTACTTAAGTAAAAAAGATGGCAGTTTTTTTTTATTAGGTTCGTTAAGTAACAACTAGGAACGGTACTCTACGGTATACAAATACGCAATTTACAAAAAATACTAAAACAAACTACTTACAGGGCCTGGACCTATAAAAAAAATTATAGGTCCATATTACAGGCTAATAGATTCTGCTAAAACAGTAGATAGCGGCGTGGCCAATGGACTGTGAAAGTCAAAGGTCTCGAATTCGAATCCAAGGCACCACCACTAATTTTACGGAAGTTATGTGCAATTTTATCACATGCTGAAATGGTCGAGGTAACATCGTGAAACCTGCATGCTTGAGAGATTCTCTCGGCTATTCACTAGGCTAGTGTAAACTACTTATAGCCTAATCCCTCTCAAATAAGACGATACCCATGCCGAGAATTGAGACAATACATAGGTTGATAATGTAATAGGCTCTGAAGAAATTAGTCTCTATAAATTATTAGCAAATGATTATTACTACATTTTATACCTACTCGTTAAATAAAGATATTGTTTGTAACCATTTATAGATGCATCATCGTGCTTCACATTAAGCAACGATAGATCGTGATTGGACAGCGTGAAATGAGTTCGCTATTTCATCGTGTTACAAACGGCGCGCCAATTAGCTACCCATTCAAAGTATAGTTACCCGGATTCAATCATGTCGATTTACTGATACAAATATTGATTTTGATAACATTTATTTTATTTCTAATATATAAAATTCTTTTGTCACGGGGTGCGTAATCGAACTCCTCCGAAACGGCTCGACCGATTTTGATAAAAATTTTTGTGCTTATCTGGTATCTATGAGAATCGGCCAACATCTATTTTTCATCCCCCTAAATGTTAGGGGTAGTCCACCCCTAAATTTTCACCCTTCTACCACCAACCCCTAAAATGTGGCAAAACAACGTTTGCTGGGTCAGCTAGTAATAATACAATATTTAAACAATTTTACAACGTTTATCATTACCGTCGCGAATTAGACAAAAGTGTTTCTGAAACATTAACACAAACTATTTAGAAAAAAACCAGTTACGTTACATACGATAATGATGACTATTGTAATGGTAATGATAGAAAGGGGATGTCAATTGGTACCAAATTAATAGTTAAAATACTAATTTTAATTTTAGACATGATTTTTCGGTCTAGAATTTATTAATGGCAAAAGGCGACGCGGCAGGCCCAGTCGGAGATGGTGAGATGAGCTGGACTCCTTCCAGAAAGACTGGTTCCTGAGAGCTGAAGACAGAGAGGTGTAGAAATGTGGCAATACAACGTTTGCTGGGTCAGCTAGTATTGATATAATGATATGTTCCTATAGGTAGGTAATGGAATTATGTAGATTGTATACAAAGGAAATGGGAGGGGACTTATTAGCGGATTTCACATATTAATTTGCATGAATATTATAAATTGTCAATAAAAGGACTTTACACGGATTTATCGATGATCGAAATGAATTCATTACAGCATTTTCCCGCGTAGTTTTTTTTTTCATCACGTTTCTATAAATTACTAACACCCAACCCAATCCACCATTAGACCCAGTCGAATATCGTGAGTCAGATAGAATAGGGCTTGTGAGTTTAAGTGAGTTTTAGCTAAGTATTTATTCATAAAAGGCACTTTTTTGCACATTAATATTAATATCAAATAACTTATTTTAAAAACAATTTAATTAACTACAATGATTCAAATATTACATGAAAGGTCTTTATAAAAATACAATTACTTAAGAGTAATTAAATCATTTTGGCTTACTACTTTTTTTTAACAAGAAGGAACCTAAGTAACTATTAAACACTCGAGAGCAAGTTATCCAGGCCGGTCATGAACATTTAAATATCGATGAAAATAATATTAGGTCTTAAGGGGGAAGCTCAACGCTAGCCCGGGAAATTCAAATTTTCGTACGTTTTTTGCAATTTGCCGGTATTTGTCAGGCTGTAAATTGAACAAAATATGATTCGCGCCTGTAATAGGTATTTAGTTACCGAATTATAATCATTTAAATCAATAAAACAGCCCTCAAAGTGCATATAACTGTATTGATTGTCTATTTCATGAAAAAGTCATTCAATCCAATTGTATGCAATGTGAGGGTTATTGATGATATTAATGATTATAATTCTGTAACTAAATACCTTATTACAGGCGCGAATCATATTTTACAGCCTAACAAATACCGGCAAATTGCAAAAAACGTAGGAAAATTTGAATTTTGCGGGCTAGCGTGGAGCTTCCATCTTAATCAAATTAAAAATGGTAATGCATGTATGTATTAAGTAGCTGCCGAACAGCGTTATGCAAACTGATTTTTGTGTTTGATTATATTAGTGAATGTTATGTAAAACATATTTTTTGTAAAAAGGAAAATAAGAGTTTACCTAAACAATTACATTATCAGTTTTGATATATTTGTGACAATTTAAAGGAAGTAGTTATTGAAAATAAATGCAATTTCTTTGTTTCTTACAAAACAGTTTGCATACCATGTACACACATTTAAAGATTTTTGGGATGGAGATAGTTTCATCGCTCTCAAGTCTTACAGATAAATTTTATATACACACTTTAAATGTAAATTATCCACTACAAATATCCAACGATGACATAAAATGTATGTGTCTCCAACCTTTATTAGATTTGGTGTCTATATTTTAAATACTAGGATAAGATGTATTTTATTTATGTAATAATATATTTAATATTCAAATCGCTTGGCACACATCTTTTTATCGTTAGATTTTGTGTCAGTTGACATTTACCTAATTTTTTTTTATTTTAAATTACGCATACAAAAACTTACTGCATGCGGAGATTGAAACCACGATCCAAAGCGGGTTCCATCGCTTGCCCACTGCATCAAATTAGGCTGTAGCAACCATATTTTATAATAGACTGGAGACACATAAATAAAACAGATATATATTAACATAATCAATATCATCATAACATCTACATTCTATCGACTAACTAATATATCATACGTTACATATAGCTTGGTAGATTTCCAGGTGGTTTCCTTCAACCGGAGTGAGGGTCAGCTGTCTGCTAGCCTTCAGAAAGATAACGACTCCAGGCTTCGCAGCAATGGGTTCCGTGTCACAGGCCTCGCCTTGTCCTGACGTGACGATGATCAGGCTCGGGCTGGGACGATTCTGTGTGTTGTATGAATCACCACTTTCGACCTAAGGAGAATGATGGTTCTTTGTTGAGGCAAATTTAAAATTGATTGTACAAAAAAGGTGTGTTTTGTCCTAGTCCGAATCAGAATAATTTGTTTAGGAGTTATACCTCAGAGCCGTATTATAAAGTTTCCGTTGAGAAACAGAGCGTCATGTAAAGGTCGATCACTTAATATACTGAAAAAATAATGACTGTACTTTATAGACATCATAATACGTACATTCATAATAAGTGTATTTATAACATACATGTATGTACTTCAAATATAATAATAAAAAATGTGCTTTATATTCCAAAGTATTCAATTTTACTAAAATTAATTATCAACGTTCGCAAATTCTTTCATTCTTTCGACGCTTACAGTAAATACTTTTCAATAAGTGTTGATTTTGCAAAACGGGTGTTATTTAAAACAAGGATTTGCCTTATCATTTCAATGCGATTTGGACCTAATGTTCTCCGGACTCGACCGGATCTGGAAAATGTCACATATTTAGGATATATCCATACTTTCATACAAATATTATAAACGTGAAAGTGTGTCTGTCTGTTTGTTACCTCTTCACGCTACAACCGCAGAACCGATTGAGATGAAATTTGATATAGAGATAGTTTGAGTCCCGGTGAAGGACATAGGAATTTTCATCCCGGAAATCATCCCTTAAAAGGGGGAAATGGGGGGTGGAAATAAAATTACTAATTTTACGCAGACGAAGTAGTAAGTTATAAAGTAATGTTTTTAACACGATTTAAAAAGTTTATTAATAAAAGCGAATACAGAAACCTTAATTTTGACGACAGCAAAGTCAGGTACAGGCGGTCTCCAGATGCAGGCATTGCCGTCTTCCAGCTGAGGGTTGAAGAGTAGCTGGTCGTACGCATAGCTGCTGTAGTCCAGCATGTCCACCAGGGTCGGCACGTCGATGTGCTTCGGCGTCAGGCCCGCTCGCACCACGTTGTCGGAACAAGCCATGCACTCCACGCAATCTGGGTAAATGGAAATTTATTTAAATGGATTCTATACGTTCGAGATAGAAAATGTAAGAATTCTTCTTTATTGTTTACCTACACCATATATACATACCGTCACGCCTGTCGCCCCCGATAGTCATGGGCGTTCGGACGGCATTCTAGACTTTCCTAGGGGGTCTTGGCCCCAGTGCTGAGTAATCTAGGCGACGCGGAGGAGCCAAAAAGGGTCATCCCTTACCATTCATTTCCCCATTTCCCCGACGAAGAACTAAACAACTATATGTGATGACCTTTATTTCAATTTGGTTTACTATAATGTTTGATTTCATTTGATACCGTCAACAAGGAATCCTTTATCTTCTACAATCAGTCTTATGGTTTGTTGAGAAGTTATTGGGTACCATAAAATTTTTATTACAATTTATCACGCGTATATGGATTATATGTGTATAAGTCATAATATGTTAATCCATAGCAAAGTGATCATATAGCAAACATCATATAAACTAAGTGGTATTTCATTATGAAGTACCAGTCAATCCATATTAACTATACAATCTATTAAAAGCAAATAAGGAAAACTAAAATTATAAAATTCTTTTATATGGTTGATTACACTAATAATCAGTAAGTTTTACTTCTTTATTATTAGACTGTCATACTATTATACTTCCAGTTTAGGAAAGATTTCTACATATGTAAAGTAAGTTTTAGTAAATTAAGGAAGTGATTATCAATTAACATGATTGTAAAGAGATTAGTTTGTTAAATGATGTATTGAATTTGTCTTTCAATTATTATTTATCAAATTAGTTATATACTTCTTCTTATTTTACTGAAAGAATACTTTGTAATGTGATTACTTTGAATTAGTACAAATGTACTTTATGTTATTTATAACATGAAAATTTGTGATTGTTTGTTGTCAAATGACAGGACACCGTTCTTCACATAAGCCACATCACAATTAGACCAGAACTACATAGATGGCGCTGTGTAATAATTTTCGTAAAATTTATCAAAAATAAAATACCTCCACTTAAATAAGCATGCGGCAAGTTGGGCTTAAGGAAGATAGCTTGTCCTGGTCTTAGCAGCATATAGTTCATGAAGTACGGTGCCCAACAGCCAATATCGCCGGGGAAGTCGGCGTGAAGCCGCTGCAGCAGGGGGTACAGCAGTAACGACTGTGTTGACTCATCTGGATAATATTTAAATTTGATAAGAAATGCGATTGTGGAATGTGATATTCTAAGTTCGACTCTTGAGTAGTGCTAGTGCTAGTGAAGGGTGTTAAGCAGCAGGACACCCCAACCTAACCTTTAATACACATGATATTATGTTTTATATGTATGTATTCAGTGCCCAATAATATTTTTCTTCTTTTCGCTTTATGCTGCCTACACCTATTGTTTCCAGTTTCATGTTTTAGCTGTTGGTTTTTTCAATAATAAATAAATATAAAAGATTTAGTAATAAGTGATCTTTTTTTATATTGTTTATCAGATTACGTTTGACCGTCAGTTCGCCTGATGTGAAACGATACTGCGATCTACGAACGAACACTTTTACCTATTGTGTTCTGCTATAATATTATTTTCAAGGTTTAAAGTATTTTATTTTAATCCCTTACCTGCTGTTTCTAATCTACTTAGTAATTTTGTGAGGCTACTAGCTACTACATTTTTATCACTGGTCATCAGAGAGTGAAACACTGGCTTTAGAACTGTGCCACTGTCCCCTTGTTCCTTGTGCCCTAGTAGACTGTCCACACTCTCCTTAGACAATATGCTGGTAAGCTCTGGCAAATCTGAAATGTTCAAACAATCGACAATAATCAAACTACAGTTTGATACACCTAAGTACCTAATATTAAGTATATAATAATGGAGATGTGGTTGAGCGAATGATTTCTGGGTTGTGCATCGCGGCTTCGATCCCCAGACGGAACATATACATAATATATGCATGGCCTACATAGCTTGTTCCGGGTCTGTTTATTTGTGCATTGTAAATATTTGTATAGTCAACACGCCCACAATACAGGAGAAATTCCTAGTGTGGGGCAATGTTTTTATACTAAGATAATGAATTAATGGGCAGAGACACTAAAATCAACTAACTATAAAAGGGCATCAAAACCTCTTACATCACTAAATTAGAAAGAGGGCCGCATTGCCATATTCCTCAACCCAGGTATTCACCAATTTCTTACATGCACGAGAAGGCCACATTAACTAGAAGTGTTACGTTGACCAGCCACATATATTGATACATATTTTTTAAACAACAACTTATCTTTGATAATGTCAGCCACAAATATCTACTACTTAAAATTATACTAACAACAATGGCGAAAATAAAATATAAATAATTTTTTTCCAAAAACTGCAACAAATTAGTTTGTGATCATTTGTCTGTCAGCCCCTTTTTCTTAATATAAAATAATAATATCTGCCATAAAAAAAAAATATATATGTAATTGTGATTGTTTGTCATAATCATGTGCATGTTTTTTTTTTATTATTTTGTTTTGTTATTCCTTTTTATGATGTCTTATGTCAAATGTACCCTTTTCGTGTGCGCGTGAAATTATAATATGTTGCTCAAATGTCAGGAGCCAGCTGAAAATCAGTGCTGTGCTTTATGTCGACAAATACTGAGCTGAGTCTCCTGCTACACATAATTTTTATGATGTTTTTGTAACTTTTCCTTTTTCGTTTATTAATATATTTTTATTGTGTGTGGCAAATAAATGGTTTAAATACATACTTTTAAGGAAGTTTTGTATCTCCTGAAGCGGTCTAAACCCACAGAGAGCCTCAAATAGTGTCAATGCAATGGCAAGTTCAGGCTTATGATTTGGATCCTTGTACATATCGGGAAAACTTTCATGTAGTTCTTCTGCATGTTCCTGTAATAATAAGCCTTTTCTTACTTGTAATTTATAACCACTAACACAGCTAATCATAAAATGCCATTGTTACCAGTTTTTGGCAAAACTACATTTATGATTTTTTAAGAACTCTATTACTAACTTAATATATTATTATATTATACAACAACCTAAGTTTTAACCTAGTAATACGGAAATTCATGTAAAATAAAAATAATTAATTATGAAGGTCAGAAGGGGTGAACCAGAGAAGTTTCTAGAAAACCACCCACAATTACATACAGTGCATCTTTAATTATAATGAAACTCAATATAATCACTTCGTGGATTTAACAAATTCTTCATAATAAATAAATAACATTAATTTAACAAATGACTTTATATAACAAATATTTACTTGTTCCCTTCCAATTTGTTGTATCGAGGTTGCACTGTATAAGGACAGATACAATATATTTACTGTACAGGTACCAACCTGTACAGTAAATATATTGTATCTCACAAACATAATGTATTAATAATTTTAATATAATGAACAACAAAAAGAATTAAATATGTGGTTCATAACAAACCTTATTAGGATGAGCTTGTATAGACAATGCTTTTCTGATCGACAGTATCTTGAACAAGAAAGGCACAGCCACACCAAATTTCTTTCTTACTTCTGGTCCTATGGCATCCAGATTGTCTTTGATGTACTCAGATAGCAGAACACCTCTATCAATAATAAGAGATGGTCCATTTGGATGTGTGCCCATCCACAGTTCAGCATAGGGCTTTAGTGGGTCTATTTCTACGTCAGGGTTTGCACTTGACAGTAATTTTGCCACTGTACTGTCCAAACCCAACTTTCCCCAGTCATAATTTTGAGCTTTGCACTGCAACTCCATCCTGATCTGAATGGAATACAAATCTTATGGTCCGTACTCACATGCAGTATTACTGAATAGTTTTACTCCAAAGCGAGTAAAAAATTATGTGTGGACTGCAAAACTCGCAACTCGAATTCTCGCATGGAGCTGGCTAGATGGGATTCAATAAAAGTAATTTCCTTCGCACCTACTCGAAACGAGCCTTCCAGTTGTGAGTTTACTGTATATCGCCCGGCAATCGATAGATGAACGCTGAATGTGTGGACGAAAACCCGAGTCGTGGTAAAAACTGTATGTGAGTACTTAGCTAAGTTTCCACAGATACGGTAAATAGAAACGAAAAAAATTGAGTACGATGAAGAGTATGTAATTATTACTAAGCAAAGAATGAGATGTTATTTCTTGAACCAACAATATAACTACAAGAACTCACCTATAGTAACAAACTTATTAGATGATGATTACAAAATGTACACCACAATGAATGATAACAAGAGCTATCGACAAGTACCGGTCAAGTGTATTTCCGAGTTGCTGATAAAAGCCCGATTCAGTCCCCGTTATCGACGTGAACTTGTGGAAGCTATTGGTCAGAGTGTCGTCTTAGGGGCGGAATCTATTAAGAAACTACACTCATGATGCTTGTTGATTGACTAGACGACATGGAATTGAAAAACAATTATACGATTTGTCTTCAAGAAGGTTATTGTGAGATGTTTGACATAATGAGCAAATTGACAGCATTGCTGATAAAACACTGAACCATATGACAGTTCTAATTGACAATGACATCTAGTAATTTGTGACACTCATCTAGGTGCGTTTGAAAAAGTAATCAGCCTATTGCCGTCGACTGATAACCAATAACAAAAACGTATATGTATATTATACTAGCTGACCCAGCAAATATTGTTTTGCCAAATTTTAGGAGTTGGTGGTAGAAAGGGTGAAAATTTAGAATTATAAGTATTTTTTAATGTCAAATCAAAACAAATACCAAAAAGTATTTGCTAAAAAAATATCTGGTGAGGGACATCCCCACTGGGAATAAAAAATAGCCTACGACCGATTCACAGACCTACCAAATATACATACAAAATTTCATCATAGTCCGTTCAGCGGTTTCGGAGGAGTTCAGCGATAAACACCATCACACGAGATTTTTATACATCCTACTAATATTATAAACGTGAAGTATGGATGATTGTTACTCTTTCACGCAAAAACCGCTTAACAGATTTGAATGAAATTTAGCATACAAATAGTTTATTACCTGGATTGACACTCATGCTATTATATCTAATATATAAAATTCTCGTGTCACAGTTTTCGTTGCCATACTCCTCCGAAACGGCTTGACCGATTTTGATGAAATTTTTTGTGCTTATCCGGTATCTATGAGAATCGGTCAACATCTATTTTTCATCCCCTAAAAGTTAGGGGTAGCCCACCAACCCCTATAATGTGGCAAAACAACGTTTGCTGGGTCAGCTAGTATATATATATATATATATATATATATATAATCATATATATATTTATTATATTCCCGGACATTATGGCACACAGCGCCATCTAGTTACGTGCTAAGCAACGAGGCTTGTGTTACGGATACTAGCTGGTTGATATACTACATATAGTATACTTTTTTTTTTGTAAATGCATACGTATTATAGATAGATACATCCATGACTCGGATACAAATGTTCATGCTCATCACACAAACATTTGTCCCTACCGGGATTCGAACCCAGGACCCATAGCACAGAAGGCAGTGTTAACTACCGCTGGACTAACTGGGTCGTCAAATATACTTTTTACCTTACGAGTAATCGTAAAAAAATCATCACACTAGGCTACCACAGCTCTTTAACGCGTTCGATGTGTCATGTCAGCTTTGATAGCTTCTCCGTTGCTATGTACGTTGTTGCTATGTACCTACCGACATAGACGTCGCTATACACATAGTTGATCATCTATATATTTATTTAATTATTCTATGGAAACAGGGGCGAAATGAGGAGGAGAAATTAGTATTAAATCGCGCGGGCGAAGCTACGAGCATAAGCTAGTAAGACAATAAATATAATATATATCATACTAGCTGACCCAGCAAACGTTGTTTTGCCACATTATTGGGGTTGGTGAACTACCCCTAACTTTTAGGGGGATGAAAAATAGATGTTGGCCGATTCTCATAGATACCGGATAAGCACAAAAAAATTCATCAAAATCGGTCAAGCCGTTTCGGAGGAGTATGGCAACGAAAACTGTGACACGAGAATTTTATATATTAGATTATACATATTTGTGTATTTATTGTATTATTTTATTTTTTGTTCAATTGGGAATCAGAAGCGTTTTGATTTTAAGTGCGTTTACAACTAAGTATGCATAGGCTGATTTTCTTATTAAACTTTTGGCAGTCAGACTTGGGCAAAAATAATAAAAACTACTTTATTTAAAAAGGAAATTTCAAAACCAAACATACATACCTAGACATTATAGTTAAAATATATAAAATATACACACCATCACACTTGTATCCCGAAGTATAAAGTAGAGGTATTTTGGCTGACTGGTTTTACATCCTACAGTTCACGGGTATTCTTCAGCTAAATATAATAGAAGGCGAACCTATTAATTATCCAATAGGTCCACATAACACAATCCGTATTTATTCATATTCTATTATTTTTTGGCTGATTAGAGAGCCGTTACTACATTCCTGTGCCTACTGAGTACTGGATTTACGAGGCTTATTCAACATAAGCTGAATAAGCCAATGGTACACCTTTGTGTGAGGTTATCCCACAGGGTCGGACATTACATCCCCAAAATATAAGAAAGAATTTTATATGAAAAAAAAAACACAAGTAGGTACAGTAGGTAGGCATTTATTATAAAAAAAATTAAAGAACTCTTAAAAACCAAATGATACAGCTTTAGTATTTTTCACAACACTCTCATATAACACTGTTTCGTAACTTCTATATTTACGATTCATTAAAATAAAACATCACTTTCTTGCTAAAAAGTGCACAAAGTCACCCAGTTTTATCTAAAATATCGCTACTAGATAGGCAGCAACGCCGCCTCCTTTCTCAGAGGTCAGACACAGTCAGTAAAATATTTTTTTTTAAGAATTTTCAAACTACTATAGACTATTTTCACTATTATAGACTGGGAGAGTGATCGACCGTAAGCCAAGCACCGCTCGCGTAAATGTAATTAATTATAGGCAAGGCAAGTAAGTACCTATAAAAGCTTGGTGGTTGGTAATGATATTCGATGTATAAGCCTAAGTAGTATTATTATCCTTACTTTTTTGGAAACAGTAATTTTCTCCAAACACAACAGTTCCCAAGAAGATAGAGTTGGTTTCTAGTTTTCTACGCACATAATGCTAATAATTACTTATATACAGCGGAAGATTTTGTTACTGGCAATATGCACATTTTTATTGGATTGGAAACTAAACAAATGGAGTATTGCGCCAGAAAGAGTTATCATAAAACTTAGAATAGCGTATTAAAGATATCGTGTCCAACAAAAACATTAAGGCTTAGTTCATATTAGGTAGCACCTACGCGACGGTTTTACCGGAACGATAAAGGTGTCGGATGCAAATAAGCACTATGTACACACATCAACAGAATCTAGGGATATCTTAATCATAAATTATTTACGACTTTATTGTTTTAAATGTATTAAGTTTCTATAAAAAGTTTATATACAGATTGAAATCTCTTTTATTCTATTTTCAAAATCTCAAAACATTTTATTTTCATAAAATAAATCAGTGTACATACAACAAAATCAACAATTTTGTAAATAATTTAAAAAAAAATCTATGGATTTTCTTGCCGGTTCTACTCGCTCATGAAGTTGGTCTTCATGCTCGAAGACCGCTACTTGTTCCAGCATTGCGATGTATGTCGATGGATGTCGCGGTCGGCGGCTTTCTCGGGCTCGGGAGCATTTACCATGGAGTGACGTACAATGGTCTTTGGTACTGTTCACCGATGAGTCCCGGTTTGTGTTTCATGCGGATTCACGTAAAACACGCGTTTGGAGAATACCGGGGAGAGTTTGTTTTTTTCGGCACCCTCAGGAGGTCAACTAACCAGTACAGCCAACCGCAACAATCATAGTGTGGGCAGGAAATCGTCTCAGCGGACGAACCCAGCGCGATTGGATCCAAGGTAGCGTGACTGCACAAAAATACCACAATGAGGTAGTAGAGCCTGCTATTGTCACACGCAGAATCCAAATAGGCCAGGAATTTCTACTCATACATGTTAATGCTTCTTCCAATACGGCGCGGCTGGTGCCGGCCGATTTCAGAGACCACGGTATTCAAGTTTTGGATTGGCCTACACAGTCGCCCGACTTAATTCCTACCGAGCATGCCTGGGACATGCAACAACGAAAAGCTTTGGGAGATTTCTCGCCAAATTTGACAACGGACAACCATTTTACGAACACTCGCAAAGAAGATGGGACCGTGCTGGGACCACAGCAAGATATTGACAATCTAATTTTAAATTATGAAAAATCGATGTCGATGTGTAATTAATATTAGACGTGGCAACACTGATTATTAATGATTAGATTTTATGTTTTTTTTCACTTAAATTAAAATTAAATGAAGTTTTTTTTATCATACTCATTTTCTACAGCGATTAAAAAAATATCATTTTTATTTAAAACAAAAAAAATACGAACAAATTTTTATGTTTTAGAAAAGGCCTTAAGATTACCTATCATTCTTCCATTTACTATGTATATTACAAAAAATTTCTCACAAATTCTAGACTCTGCTGATGTGTGTATTTCAATAGCACTGTTCACGTTACGGCGACCCGATCAAAATTGTCGGCGATTTTAACGTACGTTCCGACATAGTATCGGTATATTCTAGTGCTTTGTATGTTGCGATACTAGTGTTTACATTTTGTCGGACCGGCACCTACTGTAGGTTCCATTAGCCCACTGACGGTAAAACTGTCAGTTCGACCTAATGTGAACCAAGCCTAAAGGTCAGTATGCAATGTCTTGTTATCGTTTATTTGAACTTCTTCTCTTCATAATACACAATATCATCATGAAGACTCTCCAATACCCGGGGAGGTGGTGTAACAGCTAATTGGATGTTTTGCTTCAATACACTGTTGTCAGGGTCCTTAATGTTATTGAGTTTCAGTGTATTATCCAGCAATTTGGTAGTTTTTACTATTTTCGCGGGTATTGCAAACCCAGAGAGACCTCTATTAGTAATTTCCACATTTGGCATATCTAACGGCTCACAAAAACTAGGTTCTCCAGCATCGTTATTGGTACCAGAGTCATATTTCCCACTTTGCCTAATATTTTTTTCAGATGGACTGTACTTGTCTATCTCCTTTAGATCCAAATAGGGATACTTTTTCATTATAACAAGTTGTTCATATTGACGAAGATCTTCTTCACTTAGAGCATTCTTTGCCTGGATATTTCTAGTTATATCTTGTGTAGAATCTCTAAATTTTCTAAGCGCATTCTCCAAGTTGGTACCCATTTTTTTGGTGCGATCCACGATATTGTCGCGTGTGTTGAGTACGGATCTACCACAAAATCGTGAATCTGGAATTAAATATGTGGGTACAGGTATAGTGTGTGTATATACATGGTCTGTATTTAATAAGGATATCTCAATACCTGATAGCTGGGCCAAAATGCTTTTTGATGCCTAAAAACTGGTCTCTTCGAATTAATATTAAATTCTATGGGAAATCCGTACAAATTTGTGTAGAAGTATACGACCACGTACGAATAATAATTTCGAAACTACTACTAATAATAATTAACCTACTACTACTAATTTCGGAATATAACATTATTGTCTTGTACAGAAAACAAGATTTGAACATAAAAAATAAGTTTTGAACCTTATTACAACGTTAATAGACATTTTTTACATTAAACATTTAACGAACTAAATAAATATTCTGTCGTTGATATATGAAAATATATCTTAAAATCAGTGTAGGTATTATATTTCCTTGCACTTAATTCGATTCGACTTTTTGTAACTCTTATAACGAATGAGAGCAACTGCGCGGTAGCAATACGCTAGCTTGATCAGTCGCATCACAGTTTCACAGTTGTCGAGAGAGGTGCGTGTATTTATTACGTATCTTCTGACGATATCTACATTATTATTATTTTTATACGCAGTTAATGTTCTGTCAGTATTAGAATATCTGCATTTTGTTATTCTATTTAGTGTCATTTATAACATAGTCAAACATTCATAACTGCGTAGGTAACTGCTACACACGTTACTATAAAAGGAACGCAGCTGTTGTATCGGTAACGCAGTTGTTATTTTCAATATTAGTAATACGTTATTAAAACCGTATTATTATCTACCTACATTATATTGTTTCTTTTTTTCTCAGTAAGTAGTTTCTGCACTAAATGGCGTTGACTTTTAAGTTAAAACTAGACAAAAACCTCTTGAAAGGTCTCTACAAAGCTGAAGTCGGTGAAAGAGAATGTAAGGTGTAGAAAAAACGGAACTGTTATTATTTTGTGTATATTGTTATATTTGTGATGCAGAAGCCTTTTTTACACCCTAAAGGAGTTGAGCAACGGCCGTTTGTAATTAGTAACTGACAGTGACATTGAAAACGTTTAAAAAGCTCTAGCTAAAAACTTAGTGCCACTGCATGATACGATGCAATGAAATTCAATACAGATGACAGGTTCTTTTTCCAGAGGTTTTTGCTTTTGCTCCGAAAATATATCAGCCTGTTCCTATTTTCGTCATTGACACATTTAGAGTAGGCATTCTATGAGGATAATCTTAGAAGACTTGTCTAATATCATAGCCGTACCTAGAAAAACATTACAGTACGGTCTATTCCTCATATTCCTAACTTTGATGACGAACCTTAAGCAAGCTTTAGCCAAACATCAGTTTCTGATAGGAAAAAAATCAAGTAATTGATAAAGTAAACGTGCATCCTTCAAAAATATCTGACAATGTCTGAATGTCCATATTTTACAAGACAGTAGATAGAACTGGCAAAAAATTCAACGTATTATTTCTTACGGACCTTGCTATAACGACTTAGAAACTGAAAGATTATAGGATTTATTTAGATTATAATAAGCCATTAAACGTTTTCAAAAGTAAGACTGCATCGAAAGTGGCACATGAGTTTGCACGGTTGATTTTCTAATGTTAATAATTGGTGAACGGTTGGTATTACGTACGTTATGTACAAAATTAGTAACTTTTTGTTAATTTTAAAGTTATTTTGTTAATTTTAAAGTAAATTTGTATGTTTTTATCATTTTACTAGATCTCTCTAGAGAGTACAAAGCAAGTTTAAGAAAATACTACTGTAATACTAATACTGCTGCGTTACTTGTTTTTCTCTGATTACTAAAGTATTTTCACTTAATAAATACGAATTATTTATTAAGAGTGGAAGATTATAGGAAGATCATCTGTTGGTTGGTATTCATTTTAAGACTTTTTTTTTCTCCAAGAGAAAAGTTAAAGTTTTACAATTAGACTTTCGTAACGCAGTACCTAATCTAAATTAATAAGGATATTATATGAAACTGATTATTTCTACTATTAAACTTTATAAGAGGTTAATATAAGTGTTACAGTTTGAAACTGACATGTAAGTCATTGGACAATTTAATATAGATATTAAAATTTGTAAAAAAGTAACGCTGTTGTTTAATTTTTCGACACCTTGGTATATTATTTGCCACAAATATAGTTAACTAATTAAAAGTATTGCATGCAAAGGCATGAATATTATAAATCGAACTATAACAAATCTGTATATAATTTTAAAAAATCAGATTATGCTCGGATTAGGCATTCAAATGTATTTTGGCCCAGGTAACAAAATTATTGTGCAACGCAAATGCATTTATACTTATTAGTAGGTGCCATAGATAAAAGGTGCAATATCCATACCATAAGCCATTAAAAGGCTAACATACATATTAATGGGATACCTAAAACCTATTGCGACTTTTGTCCGCTTTTCTACTATAAAGGCATCAATGACTGAAACGTTGTTTTTTTTTCCAATTTTATTTTTTAAATCAACTGATAGATATCAAATTATTGTGTAGAAATTTATGCATGAAATTGCACTGTAATCTCATTATGCTAATTAATATACCTAATTTATACAAAATATACAATCAGGTCTAAATTCTCCTTTAATAGCTCCTTGCCATTATACTTAAAAATACTTACGATTTCCATTGGAATCCATAAACCACTTTGAGCCCTCTCTGTGTAGCGGGAAAGTGTAGTTAAAAGTGAGGCACAGTAATATGCACAATATCGTTAGAACCGCGGCATTTCGGTGCATTTTATTGCAAACCAAATATTTATACATTGAATGAAATTGGCTTCACTCATGACCATTTTTAACATTTTTATAACGTCACTCAGGCAATAAAAATAAAAAGTCTGATAAGATGCAAGGAGTATCTATACCTATACATATATTTATGTTTGCGTTTTTTTTATTTATTTGTTGTTTTATTGATAATCATGAAAATATTAAACCACCAATACGTACTACTATAATAAAGGGCCAGTGATCTACGCACGGAACTTTGTTTATATACGCAGGAACAAAGCTTTGTGTTGCAGCCATTGATTTATTAAATCAATGGATGTAGCCTCAGATTGATCCAAAATTATAGCTGTTGTAAGTTATAAGCATGTACCTATAGTGATTGATAACAGTAGTAAAACTATTTTAGAAATCACGATGACTACTACCACGTAGTACGTACCCATTGAATTATAAATAAGTAACTATTATTTTATTATACCATGTTTTAGGTCTTACACAAAGTTGGAAACATGAAACTTTATCGTACTTGTAATCCCGCCTAGAGGGTCGGGTTTAAAAAAATAGAGCACCCTTATTGGTCGTCACACACCCATTCCCCCGATATTTTGCACGGGATGAAAAGGGAACGAGCAGGGGGCGGGGCGGAGTTCCCCGGGGATGTTAGTATGCACCTGACACTGTCAATTGACCAATCTCTCGTTTACGGGTAACACGTGTGCTTAACTAATTAAACACGATGAGCGAAGAAGTTGAAGAGAACGGTCAGACAGACGAGAAAACTGTGCAAACGTTACAAACACCGCGGCCTTCGTCTCCGCGGAAATTCTTCGCTCGGATTTACGGTCATCTTGAGGAGCCTAAGAGGCCGAGTGTAGTTGAGAACGTGCAAGGATTCGAGAGCGATTCATCCTCGGATGTCGAGATAGGTGGGAGTGAAGGTTCCCTAGAGATGCAGCCGAGGGAGCCGCCGCTGTGGCCGCCGCCGCCGCCGCTTCCTCTGTGTCCTCGTCCCATGCTGCTGCCACACCAACAACTAGCTTTCGGAGCTGGACTTGCAGCTTTCTGTAAGTAATCTTGCACCATTGCAGCGGAATTTAATTTATTCAAAAGTCGTATTAATATATTTTTTAGAGATATTGAAACTGTTCTGACATGCTGTATTTAACTAGGCACCTATGTAGGTAGGTTCTTTTTATATATAAAATTCTCGTGTCACAATGTTCGTTTCCGTACTCCTCCGAAACGGCTTGACCGATTCTCATGAAATTTTGTGAGCATATTGAGTAGATCTGAGAATCGGCCAACATCTATTTTTCATACCCCTTAGTGATAAGGGTTGTCCACCAACCCCTATAATGTGGCAAAACAACGTTTGCTGGGTCAGCTATATCTATATTAATCATTGCAGGCAAGTTACGCTGCTTTAGATTACCGCTTGGCAAATATTTAATAAGTATTAAAGAAACAATCGTTGACCGAATAATAAAAAGAAAACTTTGAATTTCCCACGCGCTTACACTAAAAATACATAGATAGTTCAAATATTTTGAACATAAAAGAAATAAGAACCTAGCGTTAACTAACTAATTTTAACACACATGCTTTTCACTGGTATATAGGTATGTATACCCGGGACTTAACAAAACTAAATTTAAGAACAAGATAACTTCATCGTAAGCGTAAAACCTTACTCGATCTTGGGAAGTGTACTTAGTTACTAAAGACAGAATACAGTAGAACGCTGACTATCCGAATTAATTGGGACCGGAGTCGATTCAGATAATTGAAAATTCGAATAATCGGACATAGACTGATAATAAAGAAAAACAAAACAAAACAAAAATTACATATTATGTACTTGGTTTAATTTTTTTATATTACGCTTAGGATCGATTCGGATAATTGGCGTTTCTGTTAATCGGCGTTCAGATAATCGGTATTCTACTGTAACTTTGTATTTACCTAATTCACGCACATTTACATAAACTAGTTTACTAGTAACGTAGCATAGTTTACTAGGCACGTAAGCATGTGCGTAAGCACGTATTTATCACTTGCACAAAGGAGATAGGTGCCCCCATGCCAATGCCAAGCACTGGATATTGGGACTGTATGAATATAGATTATATAATTTTTATATTAACTTGTCACAATTTCTAATGCGAGCTGTTAGTATACTTATGCGTGTAAAACCAACATAACCGAAGCCTAAATAATCGCATATTCTAAATAACAATCTATCCGAAACCGTTACCGAAGATTGGTTTCGTTTTTGTTTAACTTAAAATGGATAATCAATATCATTAAGACGGGTTTTCTAGTGATAAAGATGACAAACATATTTTTTTCTGTGATTATAACCAACTGTAGGCTAGGTCCCTGTAATATATTACAGGCACTAGATAAAAAGCTAGATTTGAAGTCAAATCGTTACCTTATTCTTATTTGATTTTTTCATTTTTGAATATGAAAAACTATCTGAAGTTATGAAATAAATAAACCGTATCTAATCGAAACGGATACCTATAACATTATTTCTTTATCCGTATCCGATCTGCCTCATTGGCCTAGTGGTCGTACAGTGCGACTGCCGAGCAAGAGGTCTTGGGTTCGATTCCCAGATCGAGCAGTGTTATTGGGTTTTTCTATGAAATTCTCAGAAGCAGCTCGGAGTTTGGATCTGTGCCCGGTTAATGGCAATAGGCTCGCCCTCTATTATATGGGACCTAAAACATACCGGCGAAACGTAGATTAGTACACCTCTGCCTAACCCTTCGGGGACGACAGGCGTGATGGTATGTATGTATGTCTTTTATCCGTATCCATACTTAGATCCGAAATTTCATATCACTGATAAAATATTAAATTGTTACTATCGTTGATTCGTTGACATTGAAGGGGTTCAGAGATT
This sequence comes from Craniophora ligustri, assembly GCA_905163465.1. Lineage (NCBI taxonomy): Eukaryota > Metazoa > Arthropoda > Insecta > Lepidoptera > Noctuidae > Craniophora > Craniophora ligustri. The sequence goes on along the minus strand of LR990965.1, from coordinate 4,849,996 downwards.
GTCAAATAACCACCGATCGGGGTTGATCTGTTTTCTGTCGTTGTGCCCCCGAACTGATTCTGTCGGTCTAGAACTGATTTCTTACACTTACACGAATACTAGAAATTACAATAAAACTATTCTATTGCGGTATGGGATTAGGATTAAATAATGTCCACACACCGCAAGAAAATCCCGAAAATCCGTAAAAAATTGTTTTACCTATCGATAGATAACTACTGTTAGGGTCGTGAGTTGATAAGAAGGTATCGTACCTTGCTGCCTTGGCATCACGGCACAGCACTATAATTATTATACCTAAGGAATCAATATCGGTCACGTCACCTAGGTTACTGAAGCATACACTAGAACATATTTAGCAACAGTACCTATGTTTAAGTGACGCTTCGCTTTCGCAACCTGCAGTAAATGTTAAAGGAATGTCAATCTGAAAATCGATATATAGGTAATAGGTATTTATAATTGTTTGTCCTGACTGATTCATCAACGCAGAGCCTAAACCACCAGGGTTACAAACATGAAATTTCGACAGATGATGCATTTTATTACAAAAACATCCGCTAAGAAAGGAATTTTAGAAATTCAACCCCTAAGAGAGTGAAATGAGGGATGAAAGTTTGCTTGAAAATCCGTCATTTTTGAAGTTATAAGTATGAAATTTCACATGCACGTTTTTGGTTAGAAATAAACAAACACGTATTTCAGGATTTCTAAAAATTAACCCTCTAAGAGGGTGAAATTGGGGGTTTATATGGGAAGTCCGTCATTTTTAAAGTAAGAAGAATGAAATATTATATTCAAGCTTTACAGCAAAAATAAAGGCATACGTTTTTCGTTGGTTTTGGATATTCAACCCCTAACGATTGAAATGAGGGGGAGAAATTAGTACTAAATTGCGCGGGCGAAGCTGCGAGCAACAGCTAGTTACAGATAAACACACAAAATAATGCTTAAAATTAATAATGCCAAATTATCTTCCGAGCCTTATTTCTATTAGTGGGATCAGCTTCCAGACTAACCAAATGCACCATTACTCCGCTACCGGATAACAGGGTTACCTACCTATACAATATCTACCCAGTGGCGGATTCACACATTTGCCGCCAGCAGGCTATTAAAAATTTTCCACCCCTACTAATCTTTGCAATTCAATACTCTACTACTCATATAAGCTATCTACTAATAATCATAGCTTTTTGTCAATGAAATGAAGACTTTATAATTTTTGTACTATCGCAATCTTTTCAAATTCAATCATTTATTTTTGCCTGAGTCGTGTCGAGCTTACGAAAACAAAGGTCCCGAGTCTTGTCGACATGTCTACCGAGTCATGATGAAACTATGAAAGACATCAGCTAAGTTTGTAAAAACAAATGCCTAATTTTGCCGCCGAGTTGCTGAGTTGGCTAAAGACTAAAGCCTACTCAACCTGCTGGTAAATCCGCCACTCCGTGAGGGTAAGCTGGTTGTAAGCAACGGCGAATCCAGCTTTTAAGTCGGGGGTCAGTTGTCTAGTCATAACAGATTCCAATTCGATAATTCTTTTTAAAAAGTAGTACTTTCTGGTCAACCTAATCCTAGCCCAGGGTGAGGTCAAGACCCTCATGAAGCCACCTGGATCCCAGTAGCGTAGCGTGGGGGGGGGGAAAGGGGGCCATGGCCCCGGGCGGCATATTTATTTATTTATTGGCGAATAAAAAACAAAGTAACAAAAAAAGAACTTATAAAATCAATTACGCCAACAAATGGCACCCTCAATCAGCATTAATGCTGTAATACCTACTGCCGAAGCAAGTAGTACAGCGCTGGTTTTCATTGAGGGACTCAAATGACGCATATGAAAGGGGGCGGCATCAAGTGCCACGTCGCTTTTATACTACTAGAAAAGGGGGCGGCAAATTTCCAGACGGCCCCAGGCGGCAAATATCCACGCTAGGCCACTGCTGGATCCTCTCTTGCTTCTTAGGGTTTTCGACTGCTTCAAACAATGTAATAATTGACATAGAGATTCGTATTACTACCACCGGGACCGACGGATTAAAATACTGTGCTTTTAGCTACGGGACTCGTCACCCGCTTTCCTTAATGTTTCAAAAGTAATAATAACGCTCTAATAAAAGCAAGCGCACAGCTGTCCTGGTGTTGATTCCTAGGTGGGACAATGTATTGGTGCTTTTGCAAGACAATTCTCAACAAACATCGGAATTTGTGCGTGAATTAGGTCCTTTAAAAAAAGTCAATTTATTTTTCTACTTTTATTGCTGAACTAGATAAAAATATTTTTGGTGAATATTTAAGTTTTTTTTACAATACCCTTATTTCCTGGTTATACATAGGTTTACATATTTTACTCGTATGAAAACCTAGAAATAGTTTTCAGTATAAGCTAAGAAGCTGTAGAAGGGTAGAGCTAAATGTCTGACATATAAAGAGTCACAACATTTCAAATATATTATTATTATTTATATCTCTTTTTGGTACCGCGCCATGTCTCCCGTGAGATGGACATCCGGTCTTTTAGAAGCCTTGCGCCGGAACCAACGAGTATGGTTTTATAGTCTTTGGCCGGAACAGAGTTGCAACGGAATGGGGCGCCAAACTGAGAGTAAAACTACAGACTGCCCCCAAGGTGGAAGCAAAAGGATTGTCTTTGAAATTTAGTGGTTTGATGAAATTTCATTTACCGAAAGAAAAATGCATATGACGCTAAAGATGTTTATGTGTTGCCAGAGTGTGCTTTACCAACTCAATAACAGGGGCCCCTGAAAAGCCGCCAGTACCTACAGCCAGAAAATAAATTCGCTGTTACATGCGTAGTACTTATTGTAAACGTGGTATCTACTACAAAAGTCGTAGACGACGATGTCTACGTCTCACTATTATTTACTAAACCCAAACGTGTAAATTGCGTTACGTTTTAAATTAAACGTAAAATTTTGAAACATTTATTTTTAATCAAATAAACTTATTATTATTTTAAATAGACAATATAAATTAGATTAATTGAAATAAAAATCTACACAAATAGAGGTATCTACTAAAAAACATATCTTTATAAAATATTTTTATCATTTAATAAAAATAAATAGCGCTTAATTTCATTCACAATCCCGTCTCTTAGAAGCACAAAGATCAAAGATATCTTTTTTATGTCCACAGCTTAGTCGTACAAATAAAATATCACTAGAAAAATATTTTAATATAAATGGAGGGTGTCCAAAGATAAGCCGTTTGCGCTGTAGAACCTTCTTCCCTAATCCTTTCACACAACTCTTTGCCGGACATCTCTTTATAGATTTAAAGAAACATATTTTTTCAGTTTTCAAAGTAGGTAGATATTCTTATCATGTTCTTTTATCATTAGATCGTTGGGATTGTAAAGGACAATGTATCTAAAAACTTTACCTGTAAATAGGGTAGAACATTATTAAAATTATCCCGGAGACGTTAATTAAAAGGAGATAAAACTCACATTATAAAGGCATAATTATCTTTTTTCTTTAATAAACTGTCACTTATCATAATCTCAGCACCACCACTGCTTTGGAATGTATATACGCGAAGATCTTACAGCACCCTTCGAGTTCAATATAACAACGCGTTCAGGGTGCTGATGGGTACGCAGGATGCGGGCGAGCTCAAACAGCATCCTGAACATGATTGCTAGCCGATTGGACTGTGTCCATATCAATCACTGCAGCGCTATCTCACATGGGTTGGCACAGCGGTGATTAACATTCCATGTATTACCTTATCTTATATATAAAATTCTCGTGTCACAATGTTCGTTCCCGTACTCCTCCGAAACGGCTTGACCGGTTCTCATGAAATTTTGTGAGCATATTGAGTAGGTCTGAGAATCGGCCAACATCTATTTTTCATACCCCTTAGTGATAAGAGTTGTCCACCCTTAACATTTTTCTTTAATTTTTAGAAATTATTTTTTAATTCTTAATTTTTTTTTATTATGTCGCATTAAGGAGGCCCTATGGAGGTGTAGCCATATTGTGGAGAAAGTGTGCTTTTCAGTCGGCTAAAGTGTTACCGTGTGATGATGCCCGCTTGGCGGCAGTGAAATTAAATTATGATAGTGACAAGTCTTTGATAGTATTTAGTGTTTATATGCCAACAAATTGTCCTGAAAACTTACCTGAGTTTACTCAATGTTTAGGTAAAATCTGTTCGATTATTGACGACAATAGAGATACTGAGGCAATATATATTTTAGGCGATTATAATGCGCATCCTAAAGAACTTTTTTGTAATGAAATGCTATCTTTTTGTAATGATCAGGACTGGACTTGTATAGATTTAAACATTCTTGGCGAGGACTCAGACTCATTTACGTTTGTAAGTGAGGCGCATGGGAGTTCTAGGTGGTTAGACCATTGTATTGTTACGGGTGCTTCACTACCATCTATTAATCGTGTATGGATAGAACAGGATATCCAATGGTCTGATCACTTGCCACTCATTATTAAATGTGGGCTAGGACAGATCAGTACCAAGAATATATTACAAACTTCTGTTTTCAATAAAATACTGTGGGGTGAGCGATCTACTGAACAAATAGATATTTATCATAAACATTGTCACGCTCAACTTAGGGAAATTGATTTTCCTGGCGGGCTCTCAGATTGCTGTGACGGGATTTGTGACAATGAGGAACACAGAATCATATTGAGAGATATGTATCTAAAGTTGGTTTCAATCTTGTCTGAAGCTGCAGCAGGTGCATATAAGCAGAGGGGATCGCGGAGGAGAGGTGGCTATATCGCTGGGTGGAATAAGCATGTGGCAGGTTTACACAAGGAAGCCAGGCTAAAGTTTTTGGCATGGGTTCGAGCTGGTAAGCCTAATTATGGCCAGGTATATACAGATATGTGTGGGTGTAGAAATGTTTTTAAAAAAAAGTTAAAATAGTGCCAAGACAGACAGGATCAGATTAAAATGGATACTCTTGCCACACATCACACCACCAAGGACTTTAAGTCGTTCTGGAAGCAAACAGGTAAAATGAATGGGAAGCCTGGCTTCCCTGTGAGTGTAAATGGTATAAGTGACCATTCTATGATAGCTGATCTTTTTAAAGATAATTTTAAGATTGAACTTCATTCTGATTCCACTGCAAGCAGATATGATATAACTGGGGCTATCGCTTTAGAACGAACAGTAAAATTTACTAAAGATGTACGAAAGGTTATAACTGGTATGCAGAGTGGTAAATCTCCTGGACACGATAGTCTCAGCATTGAACACCTTAAGTTTGCTGGTGTTCACCTGCCGCGTGTGCTATCCATGTTTTATAATCTGTGTTTGTGTCACGGTTACTTGCCTGAAGAGCTGACGAAAACTATAGTAGTACCAATTGTTAAGAGCAAGACCGGTGATGTGTCGGATAAAGGTAATTATCGGCCCATCTCGCTAGCGACAATAGTAGCCAAGGTGCTTGACAGCTTGTTTAATAACATACTGTTGCAGCACATAAAGCTGAATGATGCCCAATTTGGTTTCAGGAGTGGGTTATCAACAGAGAGCGCGATCCTCTGTCTTAAGCGAGCTGTCAGGTACTACACGGTGAGAAAGACACCGATCTACGCGTGCTTTCTGGACTTATCAAAAGCCTTTGATACGGTTCTGTATCATAGGCTATGGGTCAAGTTGGAAAGTGCGGGTGTGCCGGTTGAAGTCATCTCTGTGTTGCGCTATTGGTACAAATGTCAGCGTAATCAGGTAAGATGGGGTAGTGCACTATCTGATGCATATGGCTTGGCATGCGGCGTGCGGCAGGGGGGTATAACCTCTCCTCTGTTGTTCAACCTTTACCTCAACGACCTCATCGATGAGCTTAGTAGTACTCATGTGGGTTGTTTTATAGACGGAGTTTCTGTAAATAATATTAGTTATGCAGACGACATGGTACTGTTGGGTCCATCGGTGGGTGCGGTACGTAAACTGGTCTCTATCTGTGAGGCGTACGTGGTGGAACATGGTTTGAGTTATAACTCAAAGAAAAGTGAAGTGCTCGTTTTTAAGAGTGATAAGCGTGATTTAGTGCATGTTCCACCTATCATGCTTAATGGTACAGCTCTACGGATGGTGAGCAGCTTTAGATATCTGGGGCACATTGTGACAGAGCACTTGCAAGATGACGCAGACATAGAGAGGGAACGCAGAGCACTGGCAGTCAGGGGGAATATGCTCGCACGGAGGTTTGCTCGCTGCTCGTGTGAAGTTAAGATAAACCTTTTTAAGGCATACTGCCAATCTTTTTACGCGAGTAGCATGTGGGTGAAATACACTCGTCGGGCTGCCAATACTTTGCGTATCCTATACAACAACATCTTCAGGATGCTGATGCGACTGCCTCGCTATTGTAGTGCGTCTGCGATGTTTATGGAGGCCCGAACAGACGGCTTTCATGCGATTATTCGCAAGAAAGTGGCCTCCATACTACATCGTGTGAGAGGTAGTAGTAACAGTATCCTGCAGATGATTGTTACTCGTGCGGATTGCCCATTCCAATACAAATGGATGCGTATTGAGATGGGTGTTCATTAGAATAATTACAATTATTTCTTTTTTTTTAATATATTACAATTATTTCTTTTTTTTAATATATTAAGTATGTGTTAATATGAATTTAATAATTCGAAATAAATAAATTATTATTATTATTATTATTAAAAAATAAATACAACCCTAAATTTTTACCCTTTTATCACCAACCCCTATAATGTGGCAAAACAACGTTTGCTGAGTCAGCTAGTCTTATACATCTAATATATACAATTTTCGTGTCACAGTTTTCGTTGCCATACTCCTCCGAAACGGCTTGACCGATTTTGATGAAATTTTTTGTGCTTATCCGGTATCTATGAGAATCGGCCAACATCTATTTTTCATCCCCCTAAATGTTAGGGGTAGTCTACCAACCCCTATAATGTGGCAAAACAACGTTTGCTGGGTCAGCTAGTTAAATATAAAATACTAACATAGTTCTTAAGTTATTGTTACTAACATCTGAATCCTGGTTACTTTAATAAAGAAATATTATATTCTATTCTACTGCATCTGGAGTCGTGTTCAGACGTATCGGCAAAAGTAAAATCGGCAACAAGGAGCTACTGCTTAAGCATCTTATTATTACAAAGTATATTATTCAATAGCTTGCATGAATTATAACAAATAAATGTACATCATTTTCATTGTTCGGAAAAGCCAACCCATTCAATTTTACCTATTATAGTTTATTCTGTATTCGGTATTTAAATCGAAGAAGATTAGAGACGCCTATCCGCTGCTGACATGAACACTTCTATCTGGTTTGATCAAAATTCCACCTTTCCAGAGTTAGGAATTGATTCTTATAATTTATATTTCCAAATCAATATCAAAAATAATTCAATACAGTTACGATAACTTAGTTATATTTAAATCCCCGTTTGTCTCCACAACAATAGCTGTTATAATTTTCACTTAAGCTTATTATAATGTGTATGAAAATCTTTTTCTGTAGAGAGTCTTATTGCCATGAAAATAGAATCATAATGGTTTGTCGCGTCGCTGAAAGAGCTTGGGAAAGAGCCTGTGGGGGTAGAGGGGGGATAGACTGACGGCCCGCTTGTCGGCACTCTGGGTGATGCGATTACCACACCACGTCTCGCTGCCTCCCAATAGAGGCGTGCCGGCATCCATTCGAATTCGCTCTCTCGTTAAAATTGTCGGCACTGTTCCGCTACGCTATAAAATCCATTGTTCAACTCTAATAACTATTGCGAAATAACAGTCCATGAAACTGATTATAAGTAGGTACTTACTTATGTAGTATTAAATTAGGTTTGCATTGTTTTAGTACTTTCAACAGAGGCGTAGCTAGCTCTAAACGAACTTGTATAAAGATTTCCTATCAGTCTGCCGCGAAGAAGATAATATATGGTAAAGATTTCACAAAAGAAACAAAGACGAAGGCTGTGAAAAAAATGCCTTCGTACTCATACGTTATACATTTTCTAAACTGACTAAAATCACTGTGTACTAGACTCGCGAAAGCATTCGCCTAGTCACTGACGGGCTGCGGTCCAGTTGACTGCTGGATGCCTTCGAGAAGCGAAGCCTGACCTACCTCGCATCTGTCATTTGGTCGCACATGTGGCATATTTATCTCTCCCATTCCGCAGCTTCTTGGTACAATAGATAGACCATGGATTACAAGAAATCCATACTGACGACCATCCAACCTCAGGATGAAAAATATTGTTAATTTTTTTCAAAAGTTAAAAATAATTAAATAAACGGGGCAAGCTAAATAAAACCGTATAAAAACGTTTATTTCGTTTTGCTTTTATTTCAAAACGATATACATATATTACCGTGATTTTAGACCACTGTTACAATAAAATCTTCATCTGTAAGTAGTTCATTGGTCGCAATAAGTTATTTTGTGAATTCTGTAGTAGGAAATATAGATTACTCGTTTGTCCCTTGACCAATGCCGTAGCGTGCACTGTATGTTTACCCAGCTTGAGCAGATCAGCGAACTAGTTGAACATGAGGCCAAAAGCATAGATAAAATACACATTTTTTTTTCTAAAATAAATAAGTCTGTCAGTTTAGGCAGGACTCTCTCAAAGGCTACATAACTGACCCAGGCATGTAGGTATCTATGTATCTCAATAAAATAGGCATCATTAAAAAAAAATGTTACTAGGTTTTATTGTTCGATTCCCACGGGACACAAATATTTATGTGATGAATATAAGTATTTGTGTTCGTCTGGGTGTTTCTTATGTATTATAAGTATACATACTTATTTACAAAAAAAAAGTATATAAGTATTATATCCATTGTCTAGAGTACCCATAGTACAAGCTCTGCTTAGTTTGGGACTAGATGGTGCTGTGTAAAATGTCTCAGAATATTTATTTAATTTGATATCAAGCTGGACTGCTTGGATATATAGCAAAAATTTTGCATCACATTCCGTGGTTAAGGCTCTTACAATAAGTTACTGCGGACCCAAGTTTTATGAACATATTCATTGTGCAGTATTTAGCGTACATCGATGGACAGGCGTGGGAGCGCTCACGTGCGTGCCACGGCTTGCGTTCTCAAATAATATATCATTTCGATTTATATTAGTTGCATTTTGTGTTGTCGTCGTTTCACATCGCTATTGGCCAAAGTACGGTTTCAAACGAGGATTGCGTCGAGTGGTGCTCAACAGCCTGTAACAAATTCGACAATCGATTTTTGATGAACTAACACGCCGCTTTAGTTTTTATATTTTAATAAGGTATGAGTAGTGTATAGTGCCACACACTTACTAAATAAGTAAGTAGGTAGGTTACCTACTTAAAACAACGAGCGAAGCGATTTCCCATTATTTCCCTTTTTTATCGGAGTGGCATAATATTGGCCAATTTGGACGAGTTTTGTGGGTCATAAAGCTAAATGATTGCAAAACAAAATACCTAATTGAGTAATGAAAAGTACCTATAAGGGAATGTCCTGTAAATTTAATGTCTACCAAACAGGCAATCTTAAATCAGTGGTTAATATTATTATTGATTAATAACGCAGTTTTTTTACTAAGCATTGTTATAAAGACGTTTTGCAGAAATGCCAATAAATACCTATAGGTATATAGTTGAAAGGTATATTTTGCAAAGTTAGCAGTACCTGCTTATATTTCTTTTCCACGTCACTGCTTCTCCAAGCGGGAACGAGCCTGTCGGCAATGATGAGAAAACAATTCCACTACGAGTTTTCTGATCTGCGAGTATTGTGCTCAATTGAAATGCACTCAAGCGTAGTTCTCGTAATATCTATATCTCCGCGAGAAGCATCGAATACAAAACAAAAATAAGTCAGGTGCGGCACTTCCATCTCTAATAAATGCCCACAAGTGAATGGTCGAATGAAGCTGTAATTAGGGGATTTCAGCTAATGAATATTAAGGGGCGCAACCCTAACACGCGGCCGGCTGCTATTGTTAGCATTGTTGATTAAACACAATCATTTTTTTAATCGCACACTATAATGGTATGTTTGCAGTTAGAATAAATCTGTGATTAATATGATCTAGATTAGATATTGGGAACCTATAGTTTTCTTTTGGTTACCGTGTATCATTGATTATTATACCTAAGTATACCTACCTACATAGAACATAGTGTGCAACTTGCAAGTTATTACTCGCACGACGTAGGTAGGCGTAATGCTGGTGTTACTTAATCAATTATGTAACATTTATTGATTGTGTTATTTTCTTGATTGATAAAAGACCTTTGAAGTTTCATTAATTTGCTTGCCTACATTAATTTCGTATTTTTTTCTAATGTTTTACAACTATGAATACAACACAACCACTAGGCAAAGAATAAGCACTTAATAGGTGATTCTCCCGTCGTCGCCTACGATGATCTTCCAAACGAACCCAACGAGTAGTGGTTTTATAGTCTTTGGACGAACCATAATTCGTCACACCAAGGGTGCTGCGAATGCCAAATTTAACACGCGCCCCACAGACATAACTTTATCATGTCCTCTGTGTATTAATATCACAATTTAAAAATTGATGTAGTACTTACTACCTAGAATATTAGGTAAATAAGACCAGAAGATGAAAAGCTCATATTAATTTTATTGATAAAGTTGAATTAGCAAAGATCATAATATATTTTTACAAAACATTAACATAAGTAAATCATCATAAGCCCCCAAAAAAAAGAACTGCTAACAACACTCACTTTCGACTCGATTAAGCGCATGACGATTTAATGTGACAACGCTCAGTCAGATAATACTGGCATTGTGGTCCAATTACATACATGCGGCTCTTATGGCGAGAGGGAACACAGCTGACGACTCTCACCGCATGCACCCTTTTGTAGCTGTCGTTTATTATCAAATAAAACCATCTCATTATCTCTGTTAGATTGTGTGTACTTGATTTTGCTGTTGATTAGCAGCTTTAGTAGATTTTTTACAGTTTTATGATTAGGTAAACACATCGCAGTAAGTGATAAAAGTAAACTACTTTTTATATGTGTATTTATAGACAGTCTTTTCAAAAGAAAACGAATAGGAGCTATTAAGATGTCATTATAGCCTCATCGGTCTGCTGTGAAAACTAGTAAAAACCTCTTTGTTTTCTACCATGATAAAAAAAAACAGCACGCAGATAGCTTAGTTCCTTAACTACTTTCTTTAATTACTCTTTAACGATTGGTAAGTATATCGCCACTCGTGGAATAATCAAGGATTTGAACTTGGACCATTGTGCACACCAGACTACTACCTATTACTATGCTTCAGGTACATATGTATATGTGTCTGCTGTCTATACAGCTAATGGTACTTAACATTTATCAAAACGTATCCATACAAAAGTGTATTTGATATCCCTCATTAGCCCGTAGGTAGGTACAATAATGATTCATACAATAGTGCCTTCAATAGACAAACGAAATGAGAACAATCTTGCACGCACGCCCTAACGAGACGGATCATGCGAACTTTCATCTTTTGGGTACTTATAATGTACTTATTATATAAATAAATAATATTATAGCTATTTTCATTAGCAGGTAATATTACTGCGTTGAACTTACTTAAACGGATAAATATGAGATGTGATTATAAATAAATACGTGGTCAGAGCTAACTGCCTTGACATTGAATAACTACTTGTTTATTCGTAAATAATATGCATATACTAGTTAAATTAATAAGTTATAATAAGCTCGAGCTTCGGTAGGTTATTGGTGTAACTAGTAGACTGTGAAGTCAAACGGCCTGAGTTCGATCACATGCTTATGCTCTGCCTACTCGCACTACGCTAGTGTGGTATAACTCTTCGATTAATAAACTCCATCCAGTCATAGGTCGAGTAAAACCATTAAGTGCATGTACAAAAGTATTCATAAGTGTTGAAGTTTATAGAAGGAAGGAGGAATCTTTGTCTGTCTGTCTCCTACCGTAAAGCACGTTCTATAACCGATAGTATTTATATAGAAACAGATTGCCCTTCTGACACTGCAAATGTTCCGGACATATAACTTGATCTCGTTTGATATCTCATACATTCTTCCCCTATTAACGTGCAATTAAGGTTCACTTTACATGCTTGATTACAAATCACGGGATACGGAAGGCAGTGACCAACGACTCGTAAGTCAATCACTAATTGCCCGGACATTATTGTAACAGACACTGCGCCTCCGCCATATGTCGCCCCGCGAAGCGCTTCAATCTCGACTAAGCACAAATTTATACGCACAGGGGTTCGGTCAAAAATTCAAAATCGGTAAATTGGTCGTAGGTTTAAAGAGAAAAAACATTACGACGCGGCGATGCAATACATTTTATTATTATTATAGAAAAGATTTACGTAATCCAAATCCCCTAATGATATTAATTGCATATTTATTTATCATATCATTAAATTTCAACTTTATTGACTAACTACTCTTAAAATCTTAAATTTGCCATCCTAGGCTCCAGCCTCCTGAGCCTGCCGGTAAATCCACCACTGCACGTAACACGACGCGAGCGAAGCTACATCTAGAAGTTAGTATAAAATATAAAACATACGGAACCCTAACTAAATTAAATCCGTAATTTGTTAACAATATCCGATGGCACAATTATGAACGATTTAATAATCGTGAATCACCCCCATCGCGCGCAGGGTTTCACTACCGCACTCGAGACACTTCCGGGACAATATGGTGCGGAATCGGAGCTCTTACAAGCACAGTTTTCTCATGCCTCAAATACTCACCGGGACACAGGAATTGCAAGGAATCCTTACTAGGTTACATTGTTTTTTGTTAGGTGTGTTTCAAGTGTGGGAACGTGAATATTAGGTATGTACGTAAGTATAACCTAAGTATTGGTGTAGATTGAAGATAGTAGTAAATTCCTGCCTAACATTTCCGATCTCTCAGCATTATATATATGCACATCATCAACTGTCATCAGCACATTTGATGTCTATTTACTGCATAATAATGGACGTAGGTAGTAATACTGGACTAGAAAAACCTAATTTAAATATTATTTAGTATACATACCACCGACCTAGTAATTGAGCCTTGGAAATAGTTTCTGAGTCAAAAACGTCTTAGTACGGAAAATCTATTAGGTATCAATGCTTGCTAGATCAGCTGTAATGATTTATTTTGTCTTTGGCAGTGGCTCGTAGACGGCGCAAGGAGAGTCGACCGCGACGACAGCGCACCACCTTCTCTGCACATCAAACTCTTCGATTGGAGCTCGAATACGCGAGGGGCGAATATGTGGCTAGGGCGAGGAGGTAATTTCCATAGTTGGTATTCGAAGGTATGGGTAGTTCCGAGGTGCAGCCTTCACACACATCCGCCGTAAGCGATATCCATAATACGAGCTTATTATTATGAAGGAACCTTTTACCGATTATCTCGATGTATTTAAATTATGCGAGCAAAGAAGAATTGCTTCTCAGAGTACGGATGACATCTCAACGAATTTTGAGTAGATATCATTTCTTTGGTAACACTAAACTGTAGTCTCATGGGAGATGGATAAAGCATAGGTATGGAGAAACTTTAAAGTAGTTCACTCAGTTGGCAACTTTATTCAGTTCGTGACACCGACAGGCTTTTGATTGATTTATGGCCTACTACATAAATATCCTTTTAGTTTAGATAGTATTTATATTTGACCTGATTCCATCATTTAATTATAGTAATTAGTAAATTGCTGACTGACTTCAATGGTTGTCCATGAACTTTTTATATACCTAGTGTTAACATTAAATTTCTAGATAGATGGGATTTTAATCTAATAAGTTATTTCAGATGTGAATTAGCATCAGCATTATCACTAAGCGAGACACAAGTCAAAATCTGGTTTCAAAATCGAAGAGCTAAAGATAAAAGGATTGAGAAAGCACAATTGGATCAGCAATATAGGTAAGTAGGAATGCGTATAATTCAGAAACGAATTGAATACGATAAATGGATGTTAACTAGTTTCATGACATCGTGCGAAGTCTGCGAACGTTTAAAGCAGCATTTTCAAATCGTGGGTCATTTCGGTAATGATGGATAAATAAAAAATTAACGTAAATTGTGTCGAAAAATAATATTATGTTCTTAGCACCTGTGTTAGCTAGAATTGCAATAAACGTTGTTGTAACCTAACTTGCAGTGGCGGATTTACCAGTAGGCTGAGTAGGCTGGAGCCTAGGGCGGCAGATTTTAGGGGGCGGCAAATTTGGCCCATTTTTTTTTATATTCCACAATAAAAAAAACTTTATTATATACACAAAGAAACGAGTGACATTTTTTATATATTTTAGTAATGTATACTAAACGCATTATAAAATATAGGTACTGCAATCATGAAATATTAAAATATTCGAATAGCGTTTCATTATTAATTACATACAATTTAAATCCAGTAACTTTTACCCATTTTTTAAATTAAATGTAAATGTAAATCACCGAAAGGTATTAGTTAAAGGTCATGCCGGTTTACGTCCTGACTTCGGCACATTCCGACGTTGAGATTGAGACTTTGTATGAGGACATATCACTCAGTGAAAACAGGCAGCGATCACCGAATGGTCAGAGGCACATTGAATCTGAATGTAAAGCTGAAAGAAGAATGGAAAGACGTCGACTGATGAAGTTTACGCTCCGTTAATTACCAACTGAAATCAGTGGCGAAGCGTAGGTTTTCGCCGCCCGAGGCCGTCTGAAAATTTGCCGCCCCCTATTCTAGTAGTATAGTATAAAAATAATATAAATATATAGTATAAAAACGCCGCGGGCGGAGACGTGGTCGTATCGTTCTTCAAGAAAGGCGATAAGACTCTTTTGTAAAACTATCGTCCTATATCGCTTCTGAGCCATGTCTATATGTTGTTTTCGAGAGTCATCACAAACAGAGTCGTACGCAGGTTTGACAACTTGCAGCCCTCCGAACAAGCCATTTCCGAAAAGGCTTTAGTACCATAGACCACATATATACGTAACGGCCGGTTATACAGAAGACCGAGGAGTATAACTTGCCCCTTTGTTTAGCGTTTGTGGACTATGAGAAGGCCTTCGATTCGATCGAATATTGGGCGGTACTACAGGCTTTAAAGCGCTGCCAAATTGACTATCGGTACATCGAAGCGCTGAAGTGTTTGTATGAAAACGCCATTATGTCAGTCTGACAACAGGATCAGGCTTCAAAATCTATCCCCTGTTGAGACAGTTGAGACTGTCTCAACAGGGTGACGTCATTTCCTCGAAACTGTTCACCGCTGCATTGGAGGATATCTTTAAGGTTCTGGACTAGGAAGGGCTAGGCATCAACATAAACGGCGAGTACCTCACTCAACTTCCATTTACCGTCGATATAGTTAGTCATGGCTGAGACAGCTGAACAGCATTACTATGCTCCATGACCTCACCAGAGCTTCTGAACGTGTCGGTCTTAAAATGAACATGGACAAGACAAAAGTTATGTTAAATGTTCATGTTGCGCCGACTCCAGTGATCTCTCTCTCGCTCTGTTCTCGAAGTTGTCGACGATTATGTTTACCTGGGACAAAATGCCCGGTTAGGTAAGCCCAACCTAGAGAAAGAGGTCAATCGTCGAATCCAACTCGGCTGGGCAGCGTTCGGGAAGCTACGTCAAATCTTTTTGTCCCAAATAGCGCAGTGTCTCAATACAAAAGTCTTTCATCAGTATGGGTTGCCAGTGATGGGTCTTATAATGAAGCTCACTGTCACTCAGAGAGCAATGGAGAGGGCTATGTTAGGAGTTTCACTACGTGATCGAATCAGAAATGAGGAGATCCGTAGAAGAACACCCGTGTTCTTCTACGGATCTTCGATACGATTCACCGCTGACAGCCCGAAGAATCGCCAAACTCAAGTGGCAGTGGGCATAGCACATCGCTCAAAGAACGGTAGGCTGATGGGGCTTGAAGGTTTCCTTCCGCGTACTGGAAGATGCAGCGTGGGCAAGCCGCCACCAAGGTGAACTGACGACCTGGTGAAGGTCGCTGGAATCCGCTGGATGCGGGCGGTGGATCACCGGTCGTCCTGGTGATCATTGAGGGAGACCTATGTCCAGCAGTGGACGTCTAACGGTTGATGTGAAAACTATAATAAAATGATATATTTAACTTGTAATATTTAACGTGTAATATTTTTCAAAATATTAATACTTATTTTCTACTACTAGATACGTATGTATTTGTGAAGTCGTTTAAGGGATGCGGCGCGGGAACGAATGACATGACCACCATTAACCGAATTGTTAATAGATTATCTAATAGAAATTGAACGTATTATTTTTAAACTGTAAGTGCAATAAAAAAAATAACAAAAGCAATTTTTGCCGACTACACATTATTTTGTATAAGCTGTGATAAACACATCTTATGGTGTAAGTATTTTTAAGGCATACCTTTCCCCACCTTATAAGTACATGCTGTTGTTTTTAGGTCAACAGTAAAGTCTTCACTAATTCGTGGGTTGCTAAAATAATTTAGAAACTGATACAACTATCCCCTAGTTCACAATCATACCAATAACAGGAAAACGCTGACGTAATGAGGACGATCATAAAAAATAAAATCATAAAGTTGCATTTTCAGAATAAATATGATTGTGAACTAACATATTGGATTACACAGGTCAGTAGGGGCGGCAAAAATTGAATAGCCTACTAGCGGCAAATTTGTAAATCCGCCACTGCTAACTTGCATACTACATAAACAACTCTGTTTGTACGAAAGTAATTATTCTATTTCCTTGTTCTGAAGTTAATTCAGGTTCTCCTGTATTTTAGACACTTAGCAGCTGCATCTGGCTTGTTCCCGACCGTGCTGTCTCCTGCTTACTGCGCGCCGCCACCGTGCCCCTGCCTGCCAGTGCAGCACCCACCATCGATAAACGACAAATAAACACTAATTTACTAATTCTAGTCATAAGAAATGTATTTACTGTAAATGATTCTGATTATAGTTAGATATATTACCGCAAGCAGTATTTTACACGATGGAGTTTTATGACACCGAAACTGAAAACTTTCAAATGTTCTAATATGGTTACCTGAAGACTTTTGAGTCCATACATATGTGTTTACGAGGTCACTGAGCTTTGTTTAAAAAACGACTAACACTACAATAAAAGGTCGATATAGTCCTTTGACTGGAAGGAATGGAGGTATGTGATAAATAGCTACCATAACACACACAAACTATCAACAATTTGAATGAAACTAAATGGCCACTATTATTCCACAACCATCTGGAAATAGGTATAATATAAAAGCAATTTAAAAAACAGCTAATGTAACTGTAAGAGCCATGACTGGCCGCGGCCCAATAGACGTAATACCTAAACAATTTTATGAGAACGACCTACTTAGAGGTCATTTTATTGTTATTTCTATGCGATGTTGATGGCACTTATTTATAATAAAAATAAGTATACCTAAAATCTCTCGAGCCCGCCAAATTTAACCTTTTTTTTAACAGCCTTCCAAAAGGAGGAGGTTATCAATTCGACTGTATTTTTTTTTTGATAACAATCGTAGACACCATTGGTGGTATGAAAATACCGATATTTTACTTTTGTAAGGAACACGCGAACACTGCCTCACAGTAATAATTAAAAATAAGGATTATACAACACAAAATATTTTTGAATATTCAAGATTCAAGCAACCTCATAAGCTTATAACTTTTAGTGCTAAATGAAATAAAATATTTTATTGTTATTTCTTTTATTATTTCTTTATGCGAAATTAGGTACGATATCATTATGTTGGCAAACGATTTCCATCGAGTAAAGTAAAATAACGTTCCTTGTTAGGTGAAAAATTATTTACTCAATATAATTAAAGTAGTGTAAATATAATTGTTTAGTATGATATGGTAAGAAAGTAAGAGGATGTTGAAATAAAAGAATACATTAGATTTTCAGTAGTTTTATTTGGATAGAGTCGACTTACCATGGCCTATTCCACGGTGGAAGGCTCGCGCACGTGTAGAACAATCCATGGAAAATAGTGTTTATTTAATTATATGCACACAAATAAAAACAATTATATCTCTACATTAAAACAACTTAAATATAGGAAGATAAAATATATCTCGTTTGTAACACATAAAATAAATGATTATTATATAATGCTTATACAATTTATATAGCTCAATTAGATAGAATACCTATAATTAAAATTTATTATTACAATGTCAACTGACAAAACGAGTGTCACAACTTCTTTTTTAACAAATGTAATAAATTCATGTCCTATTTATAACATCAAGATACCTTTTCAAAATGCAGAATTCAATAATAATATACTTTTTAAACTTGTCTGGTACTCTCAAGTACACACAGGCATATAATTTTAAAACTGGAATACAACACTATCATCAATTAAAATATTTGTATTATTGTGGAATGTTATAACTATCTCTATCTAATCGTAGACGAAAATATTAAAAAGATCAAATTATAATCTACATAAAATATTAACAGAAATAATATAATTCTCCTCACTTAATGACTATAAAAACGCAAATATTAATCTTATGCCACAGCTTTTACAGTATCATTAGTTTAGTCTTGGACATAGTTTAATTTTACAATTGCATTACCTGACAAACACATAGCCGTGCGGAAAGTAATTAAAAAGTGGTAATTGAAGTGTAAAAACTGTGATTGTGTGCTAAACGACTAACAGTTAATAGAAAAAATGAATCTAGTGCCTACACAGTACCTTATTGTGAACAAACCTTAATTGAAGGAGCAAAATAAATGTAAAATGACTATGTATGCAGTTGCTTCACTAAGTCCGCTTGTCCCTCACTAGCTAGCTGACCTCCTGGCCTACCTCCCGTCACTACTCTACCGTCTGCCTGCCTAGCTTCAACTAAGCGCAACTTGAGACCTACATGTTAAAAAATACCTTCGTAAGTACACACCATACACATATAAAACGGCAGTTCCATTAAATCAGTACCGAAATATTAAAAAAGATGAAGGTAATGATACTGTTATGTGATGTTAATGAGGTTGGGTTTTATTTATAATGGATATTTGAAATGTTATATTTTTTAAATAAAAGCATCCTCACACTAATCGTCACATCGATTTCCATCAGTTCAGCTGTATAGTTAAATATTGTACATTATTTTTTGTATAACCTGATCCTTAAGATGGTCAAGTTCATAATAAGTGAATCATATACAATAGTTCTCTTCCCAGTTCATGTCTATCTATAGATTTTATTTTTCTTAAAGTCACTACTATATTATGTTTTATGTATGGGTTTCTGAATATACAAAAAACGATGTACTCTTAAAATAAAGATGGTTTAACCAATCGTGCCACGATTAATTTGGGGGCGCCTGAAAGGTCTTACAACAAGTCAAGCATGTGTCGCATGCCGCATGAGACAACGATATTTCTAACGATACAATACCGAGAAGACCGATACTTTTTTGAATACAAAGACGACAAAACTTTAGATTTGATGTTTTAATAAATAAAACCAATTCTTTAAACCCAAATTGGTGGTGTAAAATAGGATACCATACAAAAATTTATTTACTAGTAGCCCCTCCCGGCTCTGCACGAGATTTCTGATAATAAATATAGCCTATTTTACTCAGGGATAATGCAGCATTCTAATGGTGAATTTTTAAAATCTATTCAGTATTTTTTGAGTTTATTCATCACAAACGTACAAAAATACAAATCTTTCCCCTTTATAATATTAGTATAGAAGTATAGATTGTTAAGTCGATGATAAAGGCAGGATAGCGAATGCGGTATGCTACGCACCCATGACTTATCAGCCATAGTTGTTAAAGCCAATTTGTTGTCATACAAAATTTATAATTGAAGGTACGGAATCATAAGTTAGGGGTTATGTAATGGCATAAGGATATAAAATTGGTGTACTCACAAGAGAACGGACGTGGTTTAGAATCGACGCTGGATGGGAGGTTGCGCCTGGTTGTTGTAGCCGGTGTTGCCATTCCCCCCACCGGTGCCGCCGCCACTGTTACCGTATCCACCGCCACCACCTTCGAAATCATCGACTTCTCAATACATTAATAACCTCGAATATTATAATTGTTTTCGTTGTGTAAATAGCGAAATTATTTTTAGTAGGCTTTTGAAGGAAGACTAAAATTGCCAACAATTATTTATTAAGTCAAAATGAAGCGAAGTTAATTAAGCAAAATTGAAATAGCTTATTATCTGCAATCACTTGTTATTGCAATACTTGAAAACTACATAAAAATTAAATGCTAACCTGAGTTGTTATAAGGCTGAGCTCTGGTTGTATTGTAATTAGGTCTCATCGGGCCACCACTGTAACCCTGCTGGTATCCCGTGCCAAAATTGCTGTTGGGCTGATTCCAACCTCCTTGGTCGCCATAGCCTTGGTTTCCCCAATTGCCTCCAGCATTATTAGAGTCCCATGGGTTTTGGTTGCCCCATCCTCCTTGTCCATATCCAGAATTGTAGCCACCACCATCTGGTTAAAAAGAATAATCGTATTTATAAATTTTACGAAAATATTGAACAAATATGGATGTATATGAACAATAAGAAATTGTTTTTTTTTTAAAGTATTGACCCCATGAAATACGTTGGAGTTTTACATTGAGGTGTATATAATATGATCAAGGCTGAAATTTACATTTTCATGTATACCTGAGTTACCCCAGTCTTGGTTCTGGCGGTTGCTCCAGCCACCGCCACCTCCACCACCGCGTCCACCACCCCGGCGGCCGCCGCCACCACCACCGCTGCTGCCGCCACCGCCGGGGCCCCCAGCTGCCATCTCAGACTTTGATAAAGCCTTCTTGACATCTAGACGATGCCCCTTAACCTTATGGTTTGAATGCACTTGAAAGAAACATTAACAATTATTACAAAAATAAAGACTACAATACGCTATATAGCTACCTAATTGGACTGCCTAGGTTCCCATATTCTCAGGGTAAGCAAGATATTAATGGAGTTTTGTATTAGTAAGATGTTTGAAGAGTCCATTCTTCACTTAATAGTTACTACAGATTAATGATAATGACTACTTACAACATATTCTGTCAACTGGATCATAATCATCAAACTCAACAAATCCAAAGCCTCTCTTTTTCCCTGTATCCTTTTCAGTTACTAAGCTCACAGAAACAATGCTTCCATATGAACTGAAATACTCTTTTAAGTCTTCTTCCTCTATATCTTGTTTCAGTCCTCCAACAAAGAGTTTCTTTACTGTGGCTGCAGCATCTGGTCTCTTTATCTCTTCTCTAGGTACAGCTCTTTTGGGTTCAACCACTCTGCAAGTGTGTAATTTTGTATAAATTATATAGCAATATTGATTCTTACATATTATTGTTGCCAATAAAACAAGGATATATTAAACCACCACTTTCATTGAGGAAACAAGACTAATACATCGATTTTTAATTTTACCTTCCATCTATTTTATGTGGCCTATTTTTCTGTGCATCATCCACCATGTGCGCCCGGGAGTAAGTGATAAAACCAAAACCCCTGGATCTTTTGGTCTGGGGGTCTTTCATAACCACAACATCTACTATTTCTCCCCATTGTTCATAGAATTCCTTTAATGAGGCATCATTAGTCCGGAAGTCAAGTCCACCAATAAATAACTTACGCAAGTGCTCTGGTTCTTCCTGAAACAAGTAATATAATATGTTTGTTACACCAATATGCAACAAGGTGGTAGATACCAAGTTGCTCATATTTTGATGTTTCTTACTCATTGTATTACATTACAGAAACCCTCTGTGCATATATCAGTAATGCTAACAAAACTGATAACAATCAAAAGTATTTGTGATTCTTGCCTTCTATAGTATTATCATGAAAGATAGTTTTTAGTTGTATGTTTGGTTTGTGTTGAAGCATACAATTCCAGAATGCTATGAGATATATTATCATTTAAAGAAATAGTTATGCACTCTGCATAATGCATAACTTTAACAAAATTATGTGCTAACCTTAAAAAAATACAGTAGCTACATACATCATTAATATAATTTAAAAATATATTTTTTTAAATGTTCATTGCAGGAACTTTTACAGTAAATCTTATGTAGGGACCTCTACTTAAGTAAAGAATATACCTGTGCTAGGAGAAACTATTTCAATATTATTATTAGACATGGATAATTAAATAAAATGTATTAAAAATCTCTAATACTTATTAATTGAAATTAATTAAATGAAATCTCATATTATTATGTTACACATACAAAACAAAATTGTATTGCGCAAGGCTACCGTTTTTAATAAGAGAATTTATTTGGGTACTTAAATTTAGTAAATTTAAAAATTATCTTAACAATGACCGTGCATACAATGATGAAAAAGATAATTCAATTCTAACCTAATTACTATAAAATATGAAAGGTGCCTACTGTTTACAGTAAGCTCTAAGTATGCCACGGCTGTGAACTCAAATTCGAAATGTATGAAAATTTAAAATAAAAAGAAAAGCTATTGTTTTTTTCAATTATGTTCGAATCTCGTTACCCTTAGGATCACACAATCTCTATTTTCACAACATTACTATATGTTGAAAATAAACTAAGAATTGTAGAAATATCATATTTCTGCAATTGAAATTACCGTGGCTATATCTCTGCTGAAAAGTAATAAAATTACTTACGTAGTCATCGCCACCTCCGCTAGGTTTCATATCTTCAGCCACAATAAAGACTTTAAATCGAAAATATATAAATACTTTAATTTCAATAATACAGTGTATTTAACACCGTATTTGCATACCAATTTCACGTAAATCAAGAAATTAATGATACCGCAAAATATAAATGTACACTTAAAACAAAATTGAATAATTTGTGACAGAAAATGACAGATTGAATGAATGATAGGAAGAAATTTCATAGACTCTCGACTTGGGGTAGTCTGTACAGCTCCTTCATTCATATGGTGCACACAGACAGGCCCAACATTCGTCAATAAAACGTTTAATTTGACCGATTCTAGATGTTGGTTAAATTCCTTTCGTGTCTTATCAATGCGATCAATCAAAAAGATCGTCGGATACGCCAAAACAACCTACGAAAGTCCGCGGAAACATTTCTTGGCACTCATTTAACCTGTCTATACGCAGCATTACTAAATGATTGTAAATCAATGTTCCTTTCTGTAAATAGATGTTTTAGATACTTTTACGTCATGTAAGATTATTTTAGGATCTAGATGGTATCGGCATTTCCTAACTGACGACCTCTGAGAAGTAAAGCCGAAACAGCCGAAACAAACTCAGAGAATCATGGTTTCTTTTAAAGTCCAAAAATTTTGGTTAAAATATGTGAGCCTGACGATGTAAAATTCAAATCATTATCATCATCCTATATTCGTCCACTGCTGGACGTACGGCTACCCAAAAACACACGAAAACAATGCTTCCATATGAGCTGAAATACTCAAAATTCAAATATAGATATCATATTGTGCATTCATCAAATATCCAATGAGACTATTTTGTATATAATTTTCACTCCACCGCCCCCCCCCCTTTTTTTAAAGTAACGGCGGAACAAAGAATGCCAGGTCAATTATTAAATATAATAAATAAAGTTGTTGAAATAAAAGAGTGTTAGATTTTGAATGGTTTTATTTGGATAGAGTCAACTTACCATGGCCTATTCCACGGTAGAAGGCTCGCGCACGTGTAGAATAATCCATGGAAAATAGTGTTTATTTAATTCATTGCACACACAACTAAAAACAATCGGATCGTACATTAAAACCATTAAAATAAAATTATCTCGCAAGTACGATACTTTACTTATTATTATCTATTTAAGAGTATATGTGTAATGTAATGCTAATACAAATTGTATAGGTAGCTGAATTATAAAGACATAGGTTCGAACTTTTTAAATAGATTCAATCAATCCATGTGGTATTTTTATATCAACATTATTCCCAAGTTGTAAAACACGTTTAAAATTTTTTTGTTGCAATAGCATTTCAACATTTAGAAAAGTATGTGCATACGGGAATACAACATTTATTAAAACATTTTTATTCTTGTGGAATGTTATAGCTGACTCATCTTATCGTGAAGTAGAAGACGTAATATAAAAACACAAGAAACATTAAGATATTAACAGAAACAATATAAAATTTCCCACTGACAATAAAAACGCAAGTAACTTATCCCACAGTTTTTACGAACACAAATTATTGGATTTAGGACTTTGGACATAGTTTAATTTTAAAGTTTTTTAAACTTGTAAGCACAAAATTATTTGAAATTGACAATCGAAGTGTAAAAACTGTGTGCTAAACGACTAACAATTAAAAGAAAAAAATGAATCTAGTGCCTACACAGTACCTTATTGTGAACAAACCTTAATTGAAGGAGCAAAATAAATGTAAAATGACTATGTATGCAGTTGCTTCACTAAGTCCGCTTGTCCCTCACTAGCTAGCTGACCTCCTGGCCTACCTCCCGTCACTACTCTACCGTCTGCCTGCCTAGCTTCAACTAAGCGCAACTTGAGACCTACGTGATGAAAAATACACATAAAAGTACTGACATATAAAATTAGATTTGACGTGTTAAAAGCATAGCGTTTCAAACTCCCTCCCCCCTTGCTATATTACCGTGATATTTGTTTTGATATTTGAAAAGTTATAAATGTCAAAAACCTAAATGTTTTGGTATAAAATAAGATACAGGTACAAAAATATTCATTAATAATCTGTCCATAATGCCCATGTCACACGGACTATAACTCGGGCGCGTATGCAACACACGCATTCACTATAGGCTCCTAATTTATTATTGCTAAATAATTCCTTAATTTGAATGGTATCATAAGTCGAAAATTATATGATGTGGTAAGAATAAAGTGCTATACTTACAAGATAATGCGAGTGGTTTAGTACCAGTTGCCGGATTGCGCCTGGTTATTGTAGCCGGTGTTGCCATTTCCCCCACCGGTGTCGCCGTCGCTGTTGCCATATCCACCGCCACCACCTTTGAAATCATTCGACTTCAATACTGAGAATACTTTAAAATAACCTCAATGCTGTGAATATTTTCCATTGCGTTATAAAACATCATAAGGTTCTGTTATTGATTTTGAGAGTAAAACTAATTTTAATTAATAAACATTAATGAATAAATAACAATTATTGTATATGTATTTGCAACTTATAGAATTGTAGTTTTATAATAATAAAAATTTTGTTGTTGTTATTAACATCTATGATTGAGATCTTTCTAAATTAAAAACTTCATAAAATAGTCATCCATTTGTGAAACTATCATTTAAAGTGGGTGTGAGTACTCACTTGTGTTGTTATAAGGCAGAGATCTGGACGTATTGTAATTCGGTCTTATTGGGCCACCGCCATAGCCTTGCTGGTACCCTATGCCAAAATTACCGTTGGGCTGATTCCAGCCCCCTTGTTCTTTATATCCTTGGTTTCCCCAATTGCCTCCAGCATTGTTTGAGTCCCATGAATTTTGGTTACCCCATCCTCCTTGTCCATATCCTGAATTGTAACCACCGCCATCTGGTATTAAAAATGTAAAATAAATTTATTATAACTAGAAGTAATAATAATAATCATGCTGGTCAATAGATTACCATAGATAGACCCACACTGGGGCCAATCTCCCCTACAGAATAAGTCTAGATACAGCCCATGCATCTGAGTACACATTAAACAGTTTTATTAGAATTATAATGAGTTATCTGTACCTGAGTTGCCCCAGTCTTGGTTCTGTCGGTTGCCCCAACCTCCGCCGCCGCCACCACTCCGTCCACCTCGCCAGCCGCCACCACCACCTCTGGCTGCCAACTCAGATTTTGACAAAGCTTTTTTCACATCTAGACGATGTCCTTTGAGCTTATGATTTGAATGCACTAGAAAGAAAGATAACTATATATATAATAGAATTATATGCATGCCTTATGGCGTAGTATTCATAGAGGCAGTTCACTAAATGACCAGAGTCCGATTCCCAGGCTGCTCATCTCAGAATTTGACTTTGTGCTTGGTTAATGATTAAAAGTTCGGCCGCTATTACGCTAGACCTTAAACATACCAACTACCTAGATTTAATTTTTATTACTTTATAAGATGATCACCTCACTTATGTCTCTGAACAGAAGAAAAGCTTTCAAGAGTCAAAGTTCTCATTGTGAGATGTTACAGCAAAGTTAGAAATAATAACTTACAGCATATTCTGTCAACTGAGTCATAATCATCGAACTCAATAAATCCAAAGCCTTTTTTTCTGTCTGTACCCTTTTCAGTCACTAAGTTCACAGACAGAATGTTTCCATATGAGCTGAAATACTCTCTTAAATCTTCTTCCTCTATATCTTGATCAAGTCCCCCAACAAAGAGTTTCTTTACTGTGGCTGCAGCGTCTGGTCTCTTTATCTCTTCTCTAGGTACAGCTCTTTTAGATTCAACCACTCTGCAAGTGTGTTATTTATTATAAAATATATAAACTAAATTAACTGTAGCCCTTCAGGAATGCATTATAATCAATACTATGGATAATACTATTGACTATAAATCATAACTACATTAAAATATAAATTATATTACAAAATGTGTATGTATTGATAAAATATATTAAAAGAACTACAGTTACAGTAAGTACATCATGGATGCTGTAAAGTAGCCAAAACATAAGCATAATAATAACAATTACAAGATAAAATCCATATAACAAGTTTTATTTCAATACATTAACTATTAAATTTCAGAATACAATACAATCAATGATTAATACTGATTCTTTGATAGTACTGGCTGCATTTGGCTAAACCATTCTGCTTTGCTCCACCAAGCTGCCCCATTGTGGGGCAGTGGGGCACATTCCACATTGTTTAGTATGTAATCTAATGCCAACAGTAATGTGGCATTAGATGTAGTTTATGTTTTAAATAAAATTACAAAGTATATTCTTAGGAAACTATTATTATAAATTGGTTTCTTGAATCACAGCTACATAATTTGTTAAAATAAAACCTTACTTTAAAAATTCTAAAAACAGACCTACAATTAAATGCCATATATGTACTTAGATGCGTTTATATTATTCATACTAAATTTAAAATACTTTTGCAAACAAAAATAACATTATGAGCAAACCTACCAACACTAACTCTAAAGTGCCATGCCACCCCCGGCGGGGCAGAATCCACAACATTTTTAGCTAGTGGAAACTGCTCCACTAAAATCTGTTTAGAGGGGCAGATTCCACTGCAAATTTTATGGCTGTGGAATCTGCCCCACTGGTGGGGCAGCTTGGTGGCACAAAGTGGAATGATTCATTTGGCTTATATAAGATGCATTAATATATAAATATTTCAAAATATACATAGTTTGTCTTTTAATTTGTTTGTGTATGTTGGGGGTCGAGAAAGATATACATATTATGTATGTACAAAAAAATATAGTAGTTTATAAATATGTTTGTACATATCTTTATCACCAACACCCATATTATTATATATAATACCTACATATAATTTTATATCATAATCCTGCTATAAATGTGAAACTTGTATGTTTGAATAATCGTTACTCAATCACAAAATAAAAGCTATGCGAATTTGGTTCAATTGTGACATACAGATAGATGATTACCTTAATTAACAAATAGGCTAATATTTATCAACATATGAGGTGGTAGTTGCTGTCGCAACTAGGTTTTTATTTTAGTTTACCTTCCATCTATTCTATGAGGCCTGTTTTTCTGAGCATCATCCACCATGTGCGCCCGGGAGTATGTAATAAAACCAAAACCCTTTGACCGTTTTGTCTGGGGGTCTTTCATAACTATAACATCCACAATTTCTCCCCATTGTTCATAGAATTCCTTCAGTGAGGCATCATTAGTTCGGAAATCCAGTCCACCAATAAATAACTTCCGCAAGTGCTCTGGTTCTTCCTGAAACCATTATAATTTGTACATTAAACAAAGAACACATCTGAATTTAAATATCAGAAATATCTTTTTGAGATCCACCAGACCCTACTTCAGTCCCGCCTTTGACGGACATCAATTGGTATTCCAGTTGAACTGCGAATTACGTATAGTTGAACATCAGTTAATTTATGAGGCATCCATTTCTCAAGTTTGCAGAAAATTGGTTAACTTCGAATACATGTTATTTTCTTGTCATTACAAGCTATAAATTTATTCATCTACTATTACTTACGTAATTTTCAGCTGATAAATTTCCAGAAGCAATGCTTCCATCTGAATAATTTTCTTTTATATTACCATCCTCCGTGTCTATTTCAAGTCCCCCGACATAAAGCTTCTTTAGTGAACCTTGAGCATCGGATTTCTTCATCTCTTCTCTAGGTACTGCTCTTTTAGATTCAACCACTCTGCAAATGTGTTTTGTATGAAATTTATATACCTATGTTTGCTACTATATAATTTTGATCATCTTTGGTGGTTAGTAACTTTTGGCTGAAAATTTTCTCTTTTAGTAAATAATTACTGTAAAACTGTCTAGAAAAGCACATTACTTTATTTAGTTAAAAAACGATTATGTTATGCACAAAGTAAAAACTTTAAAATGCTAAATTAGTGCCCAGTGAGATTGCCATTCTGTAACTTCTGTTTCTTAGTACTATTTTGACTTCTATTTTTATTTTACCTTCCATCTATCTTATGTGGTCTATTATTTTGTGCATCATCCACCATATATGCATGGGAGTAAGTGATAAATCCAAAACCCCTTGACCGCTTTGTCTGGGGGTCTTTCATAACTATAACGTCCACAATCTCGCCCCATTGTTCATAGAAATCTTTCAATGAGGCATCAGTAGTCCGGAAGTCCAGTCCACCAATAAACAATTTCCGCAAGTGCTCTGGTTCTTCCTGAAAGCGTTCTTAGTATAAAAATATATACATTCAGTTATGATGGTTAAATGGGTACTTCATTTTAATTTAAAAAGTAGTGCTCCATGGATTGTAATTGATTATCTTTTAAAAAAATTATCTTGTTAAAACATTTCAAGTATTATTAGGTGTTAAATTCAGTATCTAACCCATATCCTACCTGATAGAAAGTACAAACGGGGTCTATGATGAAGTATCCAAATCAAGAATAAAATGTGTTTTATTAGAGCTATGTATAGATATATTATCAAGGTAAAATAATGTGATAAAACGGCACTTTGCACAGTAGCCAATGGTTGTCATAATAAGTTTCTAAAATTAGAAACTTATTACGACAACCATAATAGTATTTAACTTGAGTCATAACTTACCAAAACTCAATTTATTATTTACTTTTACTATATCTCACAGGGTCAGTAAACAGTAAATCTTAAATCAAATCAAGTTAGCAACCCCTGTTAGATAGTATCATTAGTTATAAAGTTCCTTGATTGTTGTTTTATCTAGTTTCAACTATGTTAAAAAAAATTCACACTTTTATTAATTTTATCTGTATTAGTAACTATTCAGTCAGAGTACCACCTTAGGGGTTCTTCTTCCTTCATTTTCACCAATTTGAAAATAAAAGATTAATTCAGACTTGGTGAAAGATGGATGACATTTCAATAATATATTAGGTTTGTCTCATTATTTAAACCACACATAGACTACCTAATTGAGATCTGGGGAACCGCAGCTAAAACCACGCTAGCAATATTGCAAACAGCTCAAAATAAATTAGTCAAAATTTTATTTAATTACAAATTTCGAACGCCAATGCAAAAGGTATACGAGGAAACAAACATAATGAACGTTTCCCAAACATACATGTACTATACCTGTATTCTAATTCGTAAAATACTTCATAAGGAAATTCATACGTCGCTAAATTTTATTAAAAAACATCAAGTGCAAAAAAGAAGGCTTCGAAACTCCAACTACCTAGTAACGCGCCCACCCAGAACAGTTAATTACGGAAAAAGAAATATTGAATACGAGGGTATTAACATATACAATAAAATACCGATGGATATAAAAGAACAGAAAAGTTGTCAGTATTTAAAAAATTACTAAAATCATACATTATGAGTAAAAAATAGTAAAAATACATATAAATAAAATAAATATAATCAAATAATAATAAATAAATATAAATAAAACCATATAACCAACAAAGTAATTTCGCAAGTAAAAGTTAAAAAATAATAATAATAATAATAATAATAAAAAAACTATATATAATAAAAAAGATATCTAATAATATAATTCAAAAACAAAATAAAATAATTCAATTAGTCAGGTACGCTGCCTTGTATGCCACATCTAGTATGTTGTAACTTTTGCTTTTGTATCCGTGTTCGCTCGGTTGGTGATCTTTATTTATGTACAGCGCCAACCCGCTAAAATTTTATTTTCTGTACGCTTGTTGTTAAAACACTAATTGTAAATCTTGTTTCTTCAGTAAGTGAATTATTGTTAATTCTTATGAGGAAATAAAGTTCTTAAACCTATTTAACATAACCAGGTTATCAGGATTAGCTATTAATAATGCTGTTCTTCTGAAAAATTGCTGTTTCGGACAGACTTATGTACCTAGCACTTAATCGCGCGCAGGTTTCTGAACAGTATTCTAGTAGATTAAATAATCTATCTAATAGTCAAGTTTTCATACAAACGCTGTTTACAATTAAACATTATTATTACTTGTTAGTAGTATATAAGCAGCCGACCTATATTTTTTTGTATTTTAATACTGTTATTTTTATTCCTCTGTAAAAAAGTTATAACATAATGTACTTACGTAGTCATCGCCGACTACGGTGGGTTTCGTTTCTTCAGACATTAATAGACTTTATAGTAAATCGAATATCTGAATGTCCGTCAACTTCATATAGTGAATTTATCTCGGACTTATTATACAAATTATACGTAAATCATGCAATCACGGCCGGTAATCCCAGTATTAGAGAAAGTTACGCTCCACAAGCTAGCATAAAATGACAATATGATGACAAATTGACAATCAAGCTATATCTCAAATCAAATCTCAATTTGTTTGAGCAGGGCTGCCAGTAAGCAACGACGCGATTATGCCATTTAGCATCTGAAATTATACCAAATGTGATCGTATTATACCATACTGCCCATTCTATGTCGGATGACCTTGTTTTTTTTTTAGCTCAAATCCCTCGATTATTCGATTGTCCTTTGCAGAATTAGCGGACTACTTCTTGGCATGACCTTTTTTTTGTGAGCGTTTTGCTCTCGTATCGAATTATACCAATTTGCTATCAAAAGATACAATCTGGCAGCCCTGTGTTTGAGAGCACAGACTATAGTTATGTTGTCGACTTGTCGCTAAGGATGACAACTCTATAAAAAAATTGAGTGAGCGAATGACACCGTGACACAGATGAAAATGAAATCCAAAGCATCGCAGGTAAAGTTGCACAGCATTAAAAAGCTACTAGATGATGGGGTTCCAAGCAAGTGGTAATACCCCGCCATCTTCTCTATTGAAATTTAGGTGTCATTTTTTATTTCAATAGCCCCACGAATCATCCTGGGTAAGAAAACCGAATCTTTGGCGAGGACTTTCGGTTAATCAAATCTGATGTAATGCTGGGGTTTGTCTATGGTATGTTCACAAACTACTGACTTCTTGGCACCGGGGGTGCCGGTGTATAGAATCAGCACTAAAACTACAGTTACACATGCTGATTACTAGCACGAAAGCATGCCACTATTGAGCAATTGCTACTTAGTAGTATGTGTGTTGAAACATTGCTATTAATGAGCATGCTCATTTTGAGTTTGCTCAAAAATCAACGGTCGTGTGATTTTTGGGCATGCAACCTGCAGCGCGGGTGGAGGGGGCGTGCTTTTAGCGCGTGTGAACAGGTTTGCCTATTGAGCATGCTTTGTTTCTGTATAGCGCTTTCAACTGGAGAGAGTAAAAAGTCAAATTGATGCGGTAGCATCCTCAAATGGTTTTTGTAACCCGCAGCATCTTCTACTCGCATTTCTGTAAGCAATTGCGCACTTGCTCCTAAGTCCTATCTTCTAGATATCCAATCACGAACCCAAATCTTTCTCTTTCTTTTCTTTTTTTGCCGAGCTGATATAAGCTTCTGGATGCATTGCATCGCCAGCAAAAGGATGATCTTATTCAGCTCCATACGGATAGCTGTTTGATTGTCCATGGCTTTGTTTGAACTGACAGAGAGTGAGAGAGCATGCTATAAAATGGCATGTGTATTGGAGTGTTTGCTTTGAGCATGCTAATTCAGGAGCATACTTAAAACTAGCATGCCTATTGCTAGTAAATGTAAACTGCTCATAAGCATGCTCATATTGAGCATACTCAATAGCATGCTTTTTAGCATGCTATTTTAGAGCATGTGTAACAGTAGTTTAAGAACAAAACTGCACAATCGAAAGACACCGTGAGCTCGTTCTGTGTAAATCGGATTGTCCATAATAATTAAAAATGTAGGGTAGCTGTTAGTAATAATTATAACTTCAAGACGACCAATACCACAGTCCCGTGACCATGGATGCTTTAAAGGATCCGAAACGTCGGGTTAAAATCCTATCAATATTTTAATTTTTGATTTTTATATTAATTTATTTTATTAAGGTGGAAGCTCCACGCAAGCCCGTGAAATTAAAATTTTCGTAATTTGCATTGATTGACTTTTCATGAAATAGACAATCAATACAGTTATATGCACTTTGAGGGCTGTTTTATTGATTTAAATGATTATAATTCTGTAACTAAATACAGACGCAAATATCATATTTCGTTTAATGTTCAGTCTGACAATGACCGGCAAATTGCAAAAAACGTACGAAAATTTGAATTTCGCGGGCTACCGTGAAGCTTCCACCTTAACCTATGTGGAATATTCCCATCGTCCCCCGAATAGGTGAAGATGGGAATATTCGAGTCCATAAATAAATTGAGGAGCATTGGCCGCGGTAGGGGACTCGTGACGTCACAGCACGATGAAACGCCGCGTGCGTTTTTAAATGATTCGACGCCAAAATGCGCACTTTGATTGCTATTATCTCGGCTATCGTTGCGAATATAAAAAGAGTAAAAATGCAGATGTTCTTGTATTATCTTCTAGATTACTTTATCATATCAAGAAAAAGACATTCGTTAGGTTGATTATGTAATCACTGTATCGTATTTGTTGGTTCTACAATTATTTGCAAAAAATATCTAATTAATTTTGAATTTGGTAGCTGAACCAAATCTTAAAAGACTGGTATTTATGTAAAATAATAAAAATATGTAGTCTATAGTTGCCACATAGCTGCGTTCGATAGTCGTTGATTCGTTGACCAGCTTCCCTTTCCTTCTTTTTGGCGTGGCTTCGGTAGAGAGCGGTTGTCTGGAATTATTATTAGTCTTGTGTCGCATTACCGGTCTACTTACTAGCGCGTTCAAAAAGTTAGTGATTCATTAAGTTCCTGATACATCTTGAAGTGTAACTAATTGAAACAACAAACATGAGGCCGCAACAAAACGGTGGCGATGACGGTTTTGTAAGTATTTCTTTCTATTTATATTTTACTTGTGCTCTCAGTATGAGTAATGATTAATACCTAGGGCCAATTATTTTATTATCTGATTACATATAATGTTTCAGTATTACAAATGGATGCTTAGCCTATTTCACATATTTTATTTCTCTGTCAGCTTGTTGTGTACCTCCTTGAAAAAATGCCAGCTTTGATGCCGACCGCCATTTTGTTAATGTCGCGTTCTACTTCCAGGATGAGCCCGAGGTACATAGAAAAATTTTCATCGGTGGTCTCAACTATAGAACAACCGACGAGTCATTGAAGTCACATTTCGAGAAATGGGGAGAAATTGTAGATGTCGTCGTAATGAAAGATCCTAAAACCAAAAGATCGCGTGGCTTCGGCTTCATTACTTACTCCAAAGCGCACATGGTTGACGATGCGCAAAATAACAGGCCGCATCGCATTGATGGCCGGTAAGTTATATTATATTACACATTAAAACAAATGATTGCAGCCCAGCTATATGAAAGTCAGAACCTTCACTTTCGTATCGTTTTTTGCTGCAGAAAATATAGAACACTGCTTGGTGAATGTCGCGTGTTAAATTGTACACATGGCATTTTCTGTGGAGTCGACAACCATTAACGATTTAAAGGCGAACGTTATTTAATTATTGGGTTACGAGTGTCAACTTAGTTGTGTATGGTTATTTTTAACTTTCTTTACAGTGTTGTGGAGACAAAACGTGCTGTGGCCAGACAAGACATTAAAAACCCTGAAGCTGGCGCTACTGTCAAGAAACTGTTCATTGGTGGCATTAAAGATGACCATGATGATGAACAGCTCAGAGAATACTTCTCAATTTATGGCAATGTACAGAATGTCAGTATTGTTACTGACAAAGGAACAGGGAAGAAGCGCGGCTTTGGATTCGTGGAATTTGACGACTATGACCCGGTTGACAAAGTTTGCCGTAAGTATTATGCCACTAGGTACTTATTCACACTGGTCTCTAACTGACAAAAAATACTGAATAGCTTCTCAAGCCGATGCATATATTTTGTACCCACAATTTTGCCCCAGAGCTGAACTCAAGTGTCATGATCTGGCTTCTCTGATTGTGGATATTAACTATTGATTTTAGCTATACCTGACTACCAATTTAATGGGAGATTCTGGTACGCAAGTCAATATACAAATCACTACCTCTAAAACTAAATTTTAATGATCTTTGATCTAATTACTAACATAGGTCAATGTTAGTGACCTGATTATGGATCAAATTAACTTTAAAATTTTGATGATATTATTTGTTAATTGTTTAACTTTTTTTAACAGTGAATGGCCCACATAAGATAAATGGTAAACAACTAGATGTCAAGAAAGCATTGCCTAAAGATGGTTCTGAGCAGAGGGGAGGAGGTAGACAAGGACCAGGCGGCAGGAATGACAACTGGGGTAATGGTGGTATGTATAGTATATTTTTTTGAGATTATGTTAATCTTCTATTTAATGTTTCTTAGACTAAACATTATAATTTATATTTTCAGGTGGTTATGGTGGTGGCAACCAGGGTGGATGGAATAACTCCAATCCTTGGGACAACAACCAAGGAGGAGGATGGGGCGGCAACCAGGGCGGCGGTGGCGGCGGTGGTTACGGAGGGGGCGGTAATGGCCGTGGGGGTTGGGGCAATCAAGATTTTGGCAGTTACAGCCAACAGTCTTACAGTGGCGGCCCCACTAGAAACCAACAATATGGCGGTAATAACCGTGCTGCGCCATACAACATGAACCAAGGTGGCGGTGGCGGTGGCGGCGGCGGTGGCGGCTACGGCAGCGGTAACTATGGTGGAGGCCAGGGCAGAGGGGGGCGATTCTAAACTTTGTAAGTATGGATTTGTTTTGGTCACAATCACTTTACATCACAAGAGTTCATTAACTATTCTTAGTTCCATTTCTGCTGCCACGTATAGGAAGTTGTATGGACAAGATGTTAAAAAGATTGAATTTAGGTTATATTTGAGCACTACATAGCATTAATTAAGTCTAGGAAATTATAGTTCAGATAAATCTAGTAATGTATACTGTTAGTTCCGATGATTAATGCTATGAAGGTAGCCAGTGTTGTTAGTGTATTAATCTGTTGTCTCATTAAGATTTTTTTAATCTCTAGGTTTCGTGCTAAGTACACTAGTAAAGCAGTGTTTACCGCTAGTGTAGGCAGTACGCTCCGGAGCACTAGATACACACCTCATGGTCCACCCGCGAGACCACCTAGGAGACGGCGTCAGGAAAACCAATAGAATTGTAGCTGGAGCTCTTGACTCTTTATCTTTTAGAAGAATATGATTAGAATACTTTTATATGTGTACTGATTTGTAAGAATATGGTCTTCTATTTATTGTAGTACCTAGGTACTTATCGTGACATACTTTTAAGGATATAGTAATGTAAAAATGAGAATTATTTACGATTTTTACGCATTAAGTACAATTTAGGATAATTCTGTAAGAATCCCTCATATAGACGCTAGGTGAACAAGATCAGAGTTTAGTTGACATAGATTTTGATGAGAATCATGATAATTATTATTTTCCTGACCTTACTCAGTATTAAGTTCTCAAATAGCTGTTATATGAAAAATAGGATTAGATTTATGAACTTCTAGGCTAATATAATGTAAAAATAAACTTAAATACGAAAATAGTAGGGTTGTTTCTTTAGATCTGTAAATATTCCTCTTTTATTTTTATTTTTGTCAGTGCTACACAGTTTGTGCAGATACTATTAAGTAAGTAGGTAATCTTACTGAAATAGTTTGCTGACGTACTTAATAAATATAGTTAATAATGTAGAAGAAATAAACAATTGTCTTATTAGTTTGTTGTTAAGAACTTATTTTGACCCTAGAATTTGCAATGGTTTCTTTACAAAGGTATTATCTTTATCAGAGTGAAGATATTTATGAAGCCACCATTATGATTATTTTGTGTGAAGGTAATATTATTATGTAGCAGTTGGTACTGTTAACGGTACACCATGAAGACCACGTACTACGCAATACAGTCGTATACATGAGATTATATACAAGCAAACATGATTCTAGAAAGGTATGTAGTGCATAGGTTTATATTTCTCAACTATTAGTTAATTATTAGTAGGTAGATTATATTTTTCATTTTATTTGAAAAGCTTTCATTTACATTGAATACAATATCCTAAAACAATCCTTAAGCAGTATTCCTGCCATAAATACTGAGGTGCTTGACTTCAACTCTTGAATGTTCTAGTGATGGGCACATGGCAGAAGCAATGTGCCGCCATCACAATAGATATTCGTTTTGATGAAGTAGAAAGTTATAATATGGTAGGTCTCGTTAGAATCTGATCTAGTAGTAATGGGTTATGATAAAAGATGGAAGATTCGGGAACTTCTGCAGTGTGTGCATCATGAGTTATGGATTACAGATTCGCTCTGAGCCTACACACCCTCTTACTTGCGTCAGTCAAAAATATTGTTACGGTGTATGTTTACTTTAATTCATTAAAACCAGTTAGGAAGCGTTTCGCACTATAGCTTATAGGTTTCTTTGTTTTTACCGTCAAGTATAACCTGAAGTAAGCAAGGAATGGTACAGTACCCACTCAATAATAGTGGGTATAAAGTTGTCTGTTGACCATAATCTTATGTTTATAAAAATCACGTGTCACAGTATTTGTCGCTGAACTTTTCCGAAACGGTTTGACGGATTATTATGAGAATTTTTGAGACCTCTGTGGTCTAGTGGTTCGAGTACCGGACTGCTGATCACGAGGTCGTGGGTTCGATTCCCACGGGACACAAATATTTATGTGATGAATATAAGTGTTTGTGTTCGTCTGGGTGTTTCCTATGTATTATAAGTATGTATTTACAAAAAAAAAGTATAAGTATTAATATCCATTGTCTAGTACCCATAGTACAAGCTCTGCTTAGTTTGGGACTAGATGGTTATGTGTAAAATGTCGCAGAATATTTATTTATTTATTTATTTATTTATTATTTGTATGTATTTTTGGTAGGCCATACATTTTTTTTGTACATTTTTTTGGTAATTGGTACATTTACATTCGCTTTGGTACACCCGCCATTTTCACTCACGAATCAGTCGTAGGCTATTTTTTACACCCCTAGGTGTTAATAGCCCTCCTAGGATGTCCCTCACCAGACTTTTTTTATGATTTGGCATCAAAATATACTTTAAAAAATTTCACTCTTTCTACCAACCATAAAGTGGCAAAACAACGTTTGCTGGGTCAGCTAGTTATTACATAAAAACATAATGCTGTTATTGTAGGTATTATAAGTTCTCTCAAACACTTAACAAGCTTTGGAACCCTTTTCGTTTAGCGCACAGTTTCTCAAACTGCGTTTAGCGCAGTTTGAGCCATTATTTTTGAAGAAAAAAATAGATCTCGCTATCACAAGATAATTCTGTTTCGTTACCCTGTTCAATTACAAGATATTCCGCGAGTAGAGGAGAGGTCCGAATAATTAGTGAAACTTAACTGGTAACTTGAAAAACGAATAGCAGCTAGACAATTAAGAATATTTTATATATTAGGTAGGTATCTTGTATTTTTTTTGATTTCGCAACCAAGTACCAATAGCATGAACCTTGTTACAAAGTACAACCTTGGAAACAAGGTTCATCTTTTGTTATTTCGGATAAGTGCGCAATATAAAAATTACCTACATAGAGAACACTGATCTAAAAT
The DNA here is from genome assembly GCA_905163465.1 of Craniophora ligustri. Lineage (NCBI taxonomy): Eukaryota > Metazoa > Arthropoda > Insecta > Lepidoptera > Noctuidae > Craniophora > Craniophora ligustri. The sequence goes on along the minus strand of LR990965.1, from coordinate 4,811,687 downwards.
TGATCATTGTTTCTAGGCTACAGGTTAGCTATTATTCCGTGAATTAAATGAGGGTAAAATATTATATAGAATTGAGTTACTGTGAAGAACAAAATCATTATTGCCAACTCAAACAAATAAAAAAAATTAACTAAAAACTTGTATATATAACTTATGCATTTTGTAGGATTTAGATTCAAATATAAACACAAATGCACTTATTAAACTGGAAAAACTATCATTTACGAGTTAGATACTTCTGAAGATGCTACGTAAGTGCTCATTTTCGACTTATAGCTACACATCTTTTCGATTTTCCTCTAAATTGTAGTCTCTAAATTAGTCGGCGCTAGAGAAGCTATAAGCGCGTCCCTATATCAATTTAGAGTAACTAGGTCTCTACCTAATCCTTTTATCCTTCTATTGAGCGAATGTTCCTTTATTTTTTGGTTGTATTCCCTTCTCTGGATTTAGATGTAGCCATTCCATTTTTATTTTCATTTCTAATCTGGCAATTTTATTTCCATGATAAACTTCGGGGGCATCGGGGTCTAAAACGATCTGCGAAGTCCCTTTCTTCACCAGGTAAGTTATTGAAAAATTTAAACTACCTACTTACGTACTTAATAATTTACTGACACGTACTTATGTTCCTATTTTACAAACTGAAATAAAGAATTCAAGAACATTTTTGTTTTTCTTTTAATTACCTCGTCATCTTTGTTCCTTCTCGATGGCGTGGCGTACGTAAGTTCCATCAATACCACGCTCGATCCTACACTGACATGACTTATGCAACACGACCGGAGGTAAAAGCACAGTACCTACGTGAAGTGGATATCGACGGATGGATAACCTAGTGTAGGGTAGAATTAACATATTTATAATATGGTATGTATCCATATTATAAATATGTTAATTTTGAACGCCAGAGTTACTTTATTTAAGTATGCGCTTGAGACTTGAGATATATTATTTAAGACATAAAATTCATACAGCTAATTTCTATTGAAGATTTCACGGATCAGGATTCTAATTATAGACCCCTTAGGGAAATTAAATAATTACCACATGTAAGTACTACAGTTTAGGTAAATGTTTATCATATTGTAGCTTACTACACTATTTAACCAATGGACTAGGCATGCACGAGCGTTCCCCTTTGCAACTTTAGTGGATCAAACGATCTAATAACTTAAATAAAACTACTTCTTGAATCGATTTTTTTATTGATGTATACCGTTGTACTGGTAGTGACTTATATATGTGAGCGTGTTCCCCCGCACCTCACCAAGATATGCAGAATTATTTTGTTTGAAGCGGTACGCTTAAGGTTAGTCCTTTGGGTAAATAGTCTAAGTATTGTAGTTTAGTTTATCGTAGATAGTGGCGTTATTATTAAAAAAAAAAAACTTTCAAGAAATGCAATTGTTTTATTTTTTCCTAACGCTTGTGTACGCAACTGTACCATATTAATAAATACTATATACACGGCCGCTTTTTTGTAGCCATCCGAACTTGGTCGGGTTATGTAGGTTTTCGATGCTTCGTCAATATTATAATTGTTTTTCTTTAATTATTGAATTTAATGACATGAAATTTTGCATGTGAATAGTTGAATGAATAAACTAATTATTGGCATACATTTTACCATGCACTTCCTTTAGAACGTCGTGATATTTGACTGCTTTGTAAACAGTGATCTATTCATGGTAAATTGTCCTATAACTCTGTAATTACTAACGGAACATCATTGATACTTGGCAACATGTTGCAGACACTTACAAGGTTTGTATAAACGTGAAAATCTAGACCCCAAAGTGCATACTTTAAGAACTAAGACCTAATAAGCGTATTTTACGTTTATATTTTTATCTTTTAAGCCCTACGATTTTTTCTAAATCTGTTTTTTAAACAAATATAAACAAATTCAAAACAATATATGTAATCTAAAAAATAAAAAATCTACAGCTCTATGTAAGCGCTATATATGAAAACTAGCTAATGGCCAAACGTTCGCGTAGCGGAAACTTGAATTTCTCCGAAGTTTATGCATGCACTAATTTTATTCATACATACACAATTACACACAAATACACACTAATTTTTGGACACATCTCTTTTCTTCTAAAGTCTACGGATTAAAAAAAGTTCCGCCAGGACAACGTTCGCCCAGCGGAATCAGTTTTTGGTGAATTTCTCCACAATGGCTGCGTGCACAATTTTTTTTTATCATACACAATTATACGACGTCATACACTAAATATCTGCATAATTAAAATCTTTAAATTCAACAACATTCCGCTGCGCGAACGCACACGCGATCCTGACGTTTGGATGGCTGGTCAACCTCTTAGTTTATAGTCAAGCATGCAGTTTCCCGAAATGTATTGCGTCAATAATTGCTTCATTTATTTAATTTAGTCGTAACTTCAAACATTATGTTAAATAAAGGAATGTACCAAGTATTTAAATTATCCAAAAGAAAAGTGCCTGATAAAATAATAAAGGCAAATAGTTGCAGTGTGTCTTCACTCAACGATATTGCTACTTTAGGATTTAAATTGGCAAACAGACGTTTTGAATTGATAAATGGCATGTCATGTTTTGAGTAGGTAAGTGGATAATAAGTACATTAAAAGGATATCTTAAATAAAAAAAAATCGCAGTACTTCCGATGTCACCAGAGCCTAAACGATTAAACCGACACCTACATATTTTTATTTTCTAAATATATATCCTATGTAGCAATTATTTATTATATGAAGCAAATATAAACAATTATGTAGCAATTTTTGAATCAACTCTCATAGACCAACGCCACAGACAACCAGCCATTCTGATTCTGACGCTCACGGGCGATTACTTCGAAATCGTAAATATTTTCTTAAATCTATCTCCGTCACAAATTCGCACAAATTAAGAGCTATTCGTGTGTCTTTATTCTACAGGCGCACATACAATGGTTTCCGAGATACACGATTTTGCAAAACGTCCCCCCAGCAAGAATCTCAATATCTCGGAAACCTGAAGACGCACAAATTTTATTTTCGGCGCACATTTATGCACAAATGTAAGCTCTCTACCCATGCACAAATTTTCTCCCTCCGATCATTCGTTTAGAATTTTCTTGCTGGGACGTTGGCCCAGCAGAAACGGTTTTTTCCAACCCCACGGCCCAGAAAAAAAGGCAAAATAAAAAAGCGGCGCGGCGTTCATCGTGTCAAGCGGGCGCCCGCGCGGGGCACTACCTAAGAAAAAAATAATATAAATAATTACCCAGTCATTTAAGTATGGGTTCATAGAAGTATCACTGTTATAACATATAGGAGGAACTATACTACTATAAAATATCTAATAGACTTCACTAAAATGATTCACTAAAAATCCCCAGTGGGGCAGAATCCACAACATTTTTAGCTAGTGGTAACTGCCCCACTACAGTCTATTAGTGGGGCAGATTCCATTGCAAATTTTAAGGCAGTGGAATCTGCCCCACCGGTGGAGCAGCTTGGTGGGGCAAAGTGGAATAATTCACATGGTCCATGGAGTGTTGGGAGTTTTTTAAAGTACTTGCATGCAATTACTTAATTGCGCAATGGTTTCACTTGGAACTTGCGGCGACGCAACGCGGTACACAGGATATTCTGACCGATGTCTCATTACATCTGTGGGTATTTTTTCATTTTCCATGTATTTCCCACGCCGACGCAAAACACTACATGTTCGGAATCATAATGTGAAATCAAATGTGTGACCGGTTTGATTGCACGTTATTTGAAATAAAAATGGGCAAGCGCTCGCGCGCTGTCGCGTACGGCAGGCGCTTTCCGTGGCTAACGCCAGATAAGGTATTCTAATCTATGCGCCAGATTAAATTAAATGATGGGAACGAGCGGCGCGCGCAGAAAATGGCCGATTTGTCGCCGCTATAATTGTACCTACCTATACGCAACACCTTTACAAACCTGTTCGGAATGCTAGATATAGGCAACTTTATTAATTTATTTTATTTACATATTTATATTTGTGTTTGTAAGTATCGCATAAGTATTTAAAATATATAATTATCTACAATTACATTTAGATAACACTTAACAGTACCTCAAATTGCCGTTGTTTGCTCGACATACCTATGTCATAAGGATCCAGCAGAATATCAGCGTCAGGATATTATATCCTGGCACATGCTGAGCTGGACTCCTGTTTGGTGCGATTGGGCACACACTTAACTGTGCATGTTTAAATTTACTTCTTTTATTTTTATTTTTAATATTGTATGTGTGTGTTTTTTGGCATCAAATAAACGATTTTTCTTTCTTTCTTTTTTCTTTCAATTCGAAGCTGTTTTTAATTCTTCGAGGATAACGTCAAAGAAGTAGATTCAGGTAGGTAGATTCCTATTTACTGGTTGACAGTCTCGTGTCCCCTGTGGTTACACTCAGTCTTAAGCCCTATCCCCTGAGAGTACTAGATGTGTCAGGTCTTGTCTAGTGGCTGAGTCAGGGTGGTGAAATGATATCCCATTTAAACTGTTTATACCCTCTAACTTAAGAAACGACTAAGAAAACGTAAGCCGTTAGAAACAGAGTTTAATTGTGTGGAAAAAAATTGATCCAATTCCTCTCGATTCATGAAACTTAGATAATTCTTTCAAGGTCTTGACCCAGCAGTAGGAAAAAGGCTTTTCCAAAAAAACACCATTTTACTATTACTACACTTAAAACACGCATAAAAACAATAGCCAAATTCGAAAGAAAAATAAATTAAATTACTAAAACCTGGCACATTAATTTACTAAAAGAGGCACTAGGCATATTATACGCAGTTGACATGAAACAATCTACTACGGAAAGCGCTTTTTTGGTCCTAAGCCTAAGACCTAATAACATATGTATGTTATTAGGTTAGCTTAAAAGTATCAACAGATGGTAATAAGTTAGTAATTAACAAATTCACCCTTTTTCCACACATGAAGATACACAACTGAGAACTCGTAGCAAGTCTGACGCTGTGTGCGCTGTCGCGCGACTGTTGTGTGTGTGGCGACAAGTAGGAAAAATTATATAAATTTGGAAAAATTGTTGGCCGCAACCTGTCGTCGCGTCTAGTCGCCGAGCTGTCGAGCTCTGAACCATTTATTCATTACCCATTAGGCTACTATTTTATTCAAGAGAAAAAATCTCTTGAATAAAATAGTGGCCTTCCTACTGAACGTAATAAATTGGTAGAAGAGTCTCAGTGTATCAGTGTTTGACGAAACCATTGTAAATACTAATTGTAAATAATAAAGTTAGCGAAACATAATAATCGTGGATTATGAAAGCAAATGTCGATGTTGTTTACGAAGAAGAAATGGTATAGCGCCTAAAAGTGAGCCCTGAAGGACTCCATAATATAGAGTTATAAATATATGGACTATTTTAATATTTTCAATTACTAGTTTTGTGTGGACAGTTTGTCCACACAAAACTAGTAATGTCAGTATCGGTCGTTTAAAAAGTTTGATGGGCTTCCCGATTCCTGACCCTTCAATCTAACCTGTTGGTGGACTATATACACACTTGTCTGATTTATCAGACGGTTGACTCTGCTGACAGTTCAGTAAGCTCATAGCTTGTTACCCTAATTGAGAATTTATTCTTAGATAGCAGGATTTTTTTAGGGTCCTTGCAGAACTCTCAGGATTAATAATAATAATAATATTTCCGGACATTATTACACAGCACCATCTAGTTCCGTGGTAAGCAACGAGGCTTGAGTTACGGATAGGTACTAGTTGGTTGATATACTACATATATTATATTTTTTTTGTAAATACATACATATAATACATAGATACATCCATGACTCTGAAACAAATGTTAATGCTCATCACACAAACATTTGTCCCTACCGGGATTCGAACCCGGAACCCATAGCACAGCAGGCAGCGTTAACTACCGCTGAGCTAAACGGGTCGTCAACCTAATTTCGGATTAAATCGGATTAAAACCTAATTGTGAGAATTCTGCAAATAATTTATTAAACCCTAGGCTCTTCCCAAACTAACGAAGTGCTTTTTGGTTTTTCTAAAAAAAAAACATAGTTTGGAGTTTAGATTATGACAAGGCGTCCGCCATCTGGGATCTAAGATCATGACGACAAACAGAAATATAGTTAACAATCAGCGCGGTGGGATTAAAATCTATTTTACGTCTCGGTGAACCTAATAATGTGCACGAGTACAAACTTACAAAGGCATATTAGAGGTTTGGCATGCTTTATTATGTGAGCTTTATGTGTGCTTGAAATTTTCAAGCAAATGTATAAACATCATGATTACGTGTCAGTGGAAGGCACGATCGCGGTGCGGAAACGGCGCGACCGTTGATTTCACTTTCATTTTATCAGTGTGGAAAATCCAGCGTTATCCGCCGTTGATTCCCACAGACGTAACTTTTTTAATTTTATTGTTTCTGTTCAGTAGTTTTGTTGCTTTTACTGGGCTTTGTGCTATTGACAATGTTTATTTTATTTCTTATTACTTATTGAAAAGTAAGAGTTAAAAATGAATGTGTATGACGAGCATCTGTCGCGATGACTATTACGGTTCAGCTGACCCTAATAAATAAAGGAGCGAATTTTGAGGATAGGTACCTGAAATAAAACACTTTTATATCGTATATTATATTACGTATCGTACTTACTGTAAAGTTTTAAGCAGAAAGTGTTTTTATCTAAATTTTATGATATAACATACAAACCTACATGTTCAGTATAAATATGATGAGCCCTTTTTAGGTATAATTTAACAAAAATATCTAGGTACATAGTTGTCACGAATTACATAGTTTTAGGTTTGAATCTAGCAAACCTAATGAAAACAGAAAAAAACAAAAATTGGCATTTCAATGGCACCGTGTACCTTTAGTTGTTAATGGTACTGCAGTACCTACGAGTATGCATGTGCAATGTAGCATCGGTGCAGTGAGGTGAGGACGCAAGTGGGGAATGGATCTCCGCAATAGGTTTTTGGCGCTGGGAGAAAGTGCGACTGGTGGTGGCCGAAGACCCCAGCTCGGCGGCACTCGGTGGACTCCGCGCGGCCGCGGCCGACACTCGGCCGGCGTTTCATGGGCGGTCCGTTTGCGAAATAATGCCATTGAATCGCTGACGCCGAATTTGCCAGTGAACGCGCTGAGCGCGGAGATGTCGCGCAAATAAATAGTGGTGCGCACCAATGATAACGACAAGCTCTCGACCCAGGATACCCACTAAAATGTGCCAATGGAGTATTGTGACTATAATTCACGTGGTCCTTGTATTAAATTCATCCGATGCCAGGGAGATAATTTCACCGGATGCTGCTATCTTTAACAATCATGTGAGTACCATCATATCATGTAATCTATTTATCGCATATCGCGTTATTGGTGACACCTGCATTTACTCCGGTGCAACGACTTGAATGCACTTTTACTTTCATCTGTGCCATGTTTGTTCTGTTTGTTTGTTTATTTATCAACAATCTTTATTATAGGACAATTGATTATTTACGTTTTAACCTTCTTAGTTTCGTGTTATCTCTTCTTAATCAATATTATTTCAAGGGTTTCATGCCCACAACCAGTTCTTTTATTAATAGGTAATTACTTAGATTTATTTTAGGATATGTTAAAAATCAGCTATGTTCCTAGTAAATTCATGTAAAAACGTGTACTTAGTTCCTAGATATAAATTTGAAGTTTAAATGCAGTCGGTTAGAGGCTTAATTAAGCTTAAAATAACATCTACAAATATTAAGACAAGGTATTTTATTATTCAAAGGTTCTATATATTTTAGGTTTCGAATACTGCAGAAATACGTAAATGTACTTAAATAATCGTGCCTGCGCTACAGTTTATTATCTATATCTACGCTTCCCGATATCATCAACGAAAAAATATACAACACCAACAGATATGTACATCAAATTACACAGCACACCTATTAAGCGTTTGACTTAACAATATATTTCCCATAATTTTGAATCTATGATTATTAGTGACCAAACCTTGAATATTTCTGAAATACCAGAAATATTAGTGACAAAACTTAAAACTGCCTGAAAATATTCTAAAAGTGTAAGTGTAAGAGGATACCTTAACTCAGTAAGTTGATGTTTACATCAACTTACTGAGTTAAGGTATCCTTTCGAATCAATCTCGTATAAGTGCGATCCAGGTCATTATTCTCAATTCTAGATTCCATTAGATATTTTATCCCACAAACTCTCACAAGAACAAACACCAAGAATCAGTACACCTAGTAGGCTATAAAAATATTTGTACCGTGCAGGGATCGAACCAGCGACCCGGGACTTAGATATAACACTGTGTCGTGTCTTTAAAATCATTAATATAAAATAAAGACCTAGAACAAGTCAATTACCTAAGTCATAAATGTTATGGAAGTCTGTTCTGTTGAAAGCTATAAAAAAGAGTTATGTCGCATGGTCAGCATGACAATAAGTATAATTTTATAGAAATGTCATTGTCCGACCGGTTGACATAGTTCGCAATCAATTATTGCTTACGACATAGTGGTCAATTTGGTAAAACAATTTTCAGATTTTTTTAAAAGTTTATTTAATTTATACAGACCTATAGTAATATACATAATTATGTAGATATCATATATCTGTATTTTCTAGTGCCAGTCCACACTACCAGTATATCAAAATTAAAAGTTTTCGTGTATTTTATGCCAGGCATAGTCAAACATGAACATCCATACTATTATTATAAACTAGCTGCCTCCCGCGCCTTTGCCCGCATGGTATATAGATAAAAAGTAGCCTTTGTATTAATCCAGGTAATAAACTATATATATGCTAAATTTAATTCAAATCTGTTTAGCGGGTTTTGCGTGAAAGAGTAACAATCATCCATCCATCCGTACTTACAAACTTTCGCGTTTATAATATTAGTAGGATGCAAAAGTATGTCTGTCTGTCTGTCTGTTACGCTTTATACGCTGAACTGATCTAGACGTCATTTGAAGGTAAAAAGACATACTTAGGAAAGCTTTTGTCTTATAAATTATCCTTTAAAAGGGCGATAAGAGGGTCGGATGTTGATATGTGAAATCGATAATTTCTTAAGAGATTGGATAAGAATACTAATTCTACGCAGAAGAAGTCGTGTCCAAAAGTTATAGTATCTAGTCAATAACTTAATCAACGACCCGATTACCTACTGCAGCGGTATGATAGGCTGCCCTCTGTATTGGTCCTATCGACAATGCCTACCTTCTCCATATATATTAATTTCTATTGGAAACATAAAGATTAATTAGGCAACAGGATTAGCATTGATGATATAAGAGAGTGAAGACGGTGCTCTGGGTAGGGTACATAGTAATAATAATAGTATTCTTTAGTTTATTTTCCTTTCTTGGTTGCACCTACCGTTTTGTCTCTGCACCACTCTAAGGTAGACTGGGACAAAATGCCTATGGCATTAAGTCCGCCTTTGTACATAATATATTGTATATTTGTGCATAAAGTTTTAATAAATAAATAAATAAATAATAAGTAAGGGTTTCATACGATTTTCCCATCTCCCATTTCTATTGATCTTTTAAGTATTAATTTTATCTTTATTGACTACTTACTACATAATGCTGACCTCGAGGTTATTATGTAAAATATAATACCTTCCTGCATAGGTAATTAAGTAAACCGACGCCGCGCACTACTTTCGCCAGTTACGTGGATGTTGATTATGACTGTTTGGGTTATTAACGTATAAAAATTCATGCCTACTTATCGTAATTACCTAAGTTTAGGAGCAATAATATTATAAGAGATTCTTATTTTCAAAATGTAATAACACGAACCCGGCCAAGCGATGAGATAACGTAAAAACTGTCCTATCTCTCAAGTTGGACTAAATTACTCACTGTGTGCAAAGTGTAATTGGTGATGGCATGATTTTTTATACATAAAGATAGCTGACACACTGGGAACATAGAAGGCACATGATTCCAAGTGATTCAATTTTAAAATTGAATTATTCATTAGGCCTCATATAAATTACATTTTCATCCAACAGATAAGTGTTTGTTATTGATAGAAACCTAAACGGTTTCTACAGGGTAGGCAACGCTTGAGTTACAGCTCTGGTGTTGCAAACGTCTATAGGGCAAGGTAACGCTGGCTTGTTTGTCACCCATGTGGAATAAAAAATAAAATAAAAATATGTTTTTATTTCACCTTTTTTATCTAATTAATTAATGAAATCACCTATTTAGTATATCTATTATCCAGCACCAATGAATTTGGGTGGACCACCTAAAACGGTTTACAATTGGAGAAGATATCGTACAACATAGGACACACAATAAACAGTCGTTTTACGTTGTAAGTTTTTTCATCTTATTAGATATTTGTCCTTATACAAATATACTTGATCCATGTGTGAACCTACCTACGTGAATTTTGTTTTTTGGGTTTTAACTGTTTCAAAATCGGTTGCGTTGGCCCAATTAACTATGACTAATAGTAATACCTATTGTTTGATGACGAAATGCAAATACTGCGATCGAGACTGGCTGTTATGTGCAATCTAAAACAAACCATTTTAGGAATGTAAAAATTCCCAATCACTTATTTAACAATGTAGATATTATAATTAGATATCTAGGTATTTATTTAGCATACTCATTGCTGATTTTTCTAATACCAAACCACTTGGAAAATAAATAACTAAATTGTTCAAAGCTTTTGTCAGTCTACTAGGTACCTACATATTGCTATGCTTTGATAGTTGCTTTAGTAAGTAATTGTTAAACGATGATAATTCACTCACTAAATCGGTAAACGATTTTAAGAGTCCATAATATATTCAATAAAGAAAAATAAAGAATATATTGAAGGAAAATATAGATTTAAAGGTAGTTACGTAATATATTCCGGTCTTCACCCAATTTGTAAGTAGGTACAGATATTTATTCTTTGATATAATTACATTCCTCCTAATTTTAAGTATACCATATCGATGGCAAAACATATAGGCTCGTTAGTACCTCCTATCTGTAATCCATAAATTGTATAAGGTTTTTTTATGGTATGCTACCTACATATATAATGATAATGTGAAGCAGTATACATTTGCACTTGCATAATAGTTTATCGAAAATGTATTATAAAGCCTTTAAATTATACATAAATATGTTATTATGCAACTACCGAATTAAATAAACATTCATTTTCCAAAAATAAAAATAAGGCCGTACTTACATATGTTTTGACATTTGGAATGCAGAATTGTTTATTGGGGTCATTGTCCACAGAGTGTCATAAATTACATAAGCATTTCTTCCATTGTTAAAGTAACTTATAGCTGTTTAAAGAACTTAGTAAAAGTATAACTAAAAAACTTTTCCAAAGTTCCAAACTAACCTTACATCGACGTTTTTATTTTATTTTGGGTCCTTAATATAACCTTAGGTACATGTTATTTTGTTTATCCTTACAGACGCAAACATTGAGCATGATTTGCCTTAGTACTAATAAACTTGACCGTGTATATAAATTAATGTATATTTAATAAAACAGATGTTTAGTCCTCATGAGGTTAGAAATAAGTACCTATAGATTAGGTTCTCCTTACTTAGTACTAAATAGCTTGACTATAATCACCTCAATCATACCAGAAATAGATATCATAATTTCGAATGTCGCTTTATCTGAAATATTAATATCTGTGCAATATTAATATTGCTTCAGCTATTGCTGAAGATATTTCCATGTTCTTTATACTATTTCGAGCCGGGTTATAAATCCTGCTCGTTTGAATTATATCGACGTGGCAACTTACTTTCTTACATTTGATAAACGGCTACGGATAACAAAAATGAGAGCACCACAACAATTACCTCGTGAAAGGCGCCTCGCAATCATACTTTGGAAAGTAGTTTAGTTGCTGACCTTACGAATTCACAGATATAACACACAATAAAAGCGAATGCGGTGAAAATGACGCCGATCAACCGTAAACACCTACTTTGTCGACTTTGATTGTGTCAAAGTTGTTTTGGTTTAGATAACATTGCACCGTTTTATTTTGAATAGTTTTTATGCTTGAAACCTTTTTGTTATTTTCGCATTGAGCTGAAAAATATCAGTAACTACCACGCGCAGAGATTGAGATTTACGTTGAGTTTCTCTCACGAGTTTAACAAAATGATAGCATCTGGCGAAGGATGCGCTATTTGGCTTAGGCGTTTCACTGGAGATTCCAGGGGTTGGGTTAACAGGAACCAGCTCACGCTTGCAAAGGATCGTTATTATGTCCATAGTAGGTGGCGAATTGGGAAACAATCATAAATGTATTGAATCTAACATTTTTTGTTCATAATTTTTCACTTTGTAATTGTACCAAACTAACAAGCCCAACTATATACTCTGGTACACTAAATTATTATGTCAATGAGTGCAAAATCCAGGGTTATTTGTTGGAGCTTTGTAGTATAGAGCTGATTGGTAAAACCATTATACGTTGATAATTAATTTTATCGTTATTCACAGCGTACAAGACTTTCAAATCAAATTATCGTGTTAATAAGATTTACCAGCGTCCGGTTACCTTATGGTTGGTAGCCTCTCTATGCAATGGTAATTGCTCTATCTCTAAGGGCTTTGTACGGGAATTGATAATAAAAAGGAAAAGCTGACTCTATACCTATGCAGGTATCTATAAATAGCACGTACACATTATTATTATCATTTACACTTCATATCTACACAGTGCCAGATTAAGATAACTGGATGCCATAAGCAATTTTGGGTGGTGGGCCTAAAAAAAATCTCATCCCACACACATTACCAAAATATTACAAGACATCTTTAAAAGTGGGCTGAGCTTGCAATTGCTTAACTGGTTTCAGGGCTAATCTACAGCATATGTTCACTATAAATTGTAGGTATCTTGTCGTATGCATCATTGGATTAACTTATTGTACTTAGCGTACGATCGAGCTTAGGTTGGTGCCTCTACAGTCTTCGAAAATGTATGCAGGCACGCAAACAATTTGCTGATAATATCAGCAGACAAAATCACAAGACAGCTGCAAATAATATAACTTTGATTGAAGGTAAGCCTGTGGCGACTAAAAAATGAAGTTAAGCATTTCCCAACATAAAAGTCATCGCCCGATCTGGCAATAGAATTCACTGCCTAACATTCAGCAGCCGCAGTCTTTACTAAGCATTCTGTCAATGGCCATGTGAATTTCTGCTGTCAATAAGATTTCACTGACTTTAATTAATTGTCACACGTTACTTAATCTTGTTATTACCAATACTGTGGGAATTATCACAAACCTTTTTCTGAGCGGATGCTTACCTACGCCATAATTATAGAGTAACTTCTTTTAAGTACCTATGAAGTACTTTCTTAAATTTTGTCATGAGTGAAACATTTAGTTGGAAGCTTTGCCAGGAATCTTATGCTCGATCGCTTATGTACATAAACTGCACGATCTAGTTTTGCCATCACCCCCTTACCGTTGGACGACTAGGTAAACTAATAAGCGGCATCTTTTTATGTTAGACATTGCCGAAACCCGCGCAAAGTGTTTTGCTGCGTCGTTTTGTATCCTCATAGCCAGGGCATTAAATCAGCTGCCTAAGTCTGTTTTTCTCGATGAGTACAATTTGGGGGTCTTCAACTTCAAGCCACGAATGAATATGCAGCTTTGAAGTAAGCGTTCTTCATGTTAGACAACATTGTTACTTACCATCAGGTGGAGATTGTAGTCAAACGCTAATCAATACATGGTAAAATTTAAAAATTACCGCATAAGAGATAAATAGACAAAAACAAACAAATATAATATATTGATGTTTATATAATAAATTATGAGGCCCGTTGGCACTAACTCCTATGATTTATACGCAGACTTAACTTTTATGTATGTTTTGTAATTTTAGTTTTATGCGTTAAAAGCACCCGGCCAGTTGTCTGTTATCAGTGTCTTGTTTAATTTACCGTGCTGTGTTAGGCAACGTGTCATTGTCTCAGTTCCATTGTACTAGCCACGGCCCTGACTACCGACATTGAACTTCAGACGTCAAGTAGACCATTAATCGCTACCTTGGCCAATTACGACACCTATTCATCACTAATAGGGTCACGGTACAATCTTTCAGGTGAATGTGTAGTGATTTCTAGATTTTATTAATTTTCAACGAATACCTTGACATTATTAGATTATTTAATAAATTAACACTATACAATTATATTATATCTATCAATCAATTTATTCAATTTGAATTTGATGCCTGAATGATTTTCGTGAGAATTGGTCTTCGATTGTGTAGTATTGTATTTATGTAGCTTTTACGAGCAGTGAGAACTTAGTCATATTAATATGAGTGTGGACTGCCAAGTTCGTCTGCAGCACAAACATTAAGACAGGCGAGTCTATTTCGAAATAATACTTATCTTATTCATAATTACAGTGATAGAAAATTTGCTCTATGAAGTCTGTCAACCTGTACTCACTGCTAGAGTTTTAGCCCAACCACTTTTATTCTGGATGAAGAGCCGGGGACAGTAGATGGGTTGATGAGAATTATCAGATTCCCTTTATACCTGCGATTCTGTAGCATTAGAACTCTGGTAGTCACTCTGCTCTACAAAGCTTACCTGCACGCGGCACTTGATATTCAGTACATATATGCTAGTGTTATCTAACTTCCTACGCAGTGGCACAGTTGACCGTATTAGCGACCATGTCCAGTAGAGCATCGACAACCTTAGCCTCATAAGTGATAATTACGTCACAACATATTGTTAGCTAACTGGCGACAACACGCGGTATCAATTTCGTCATAAGATTGCACGACTGGGTCACTCAAGGGAAAGTAAGCATCATTGAGCATTCCTCTCTCGGTGACAAACGACCGTCAGCGACTCGAACAGGTTTGACTGACAACTCTGTTTATCAAATTATACAGTTCTGCTGAATAAGGAAGACTGAAAAGCCTATTTCACATTCTAGTTCACTTTCATACGGAGTTTTATACTTTCATATGGAGTTTTTTGAACCCAAAATTTTATATTTTGCTAAGGTTTTGACAGCTGTATAAAATTTGATTTAACGTTCACATCTACATCTTTGGTATTACCTACACTAAAAGCCTTGATTTCTTTTTCTTATCCAAATGTAAAGCCATTAAGTATTAGTTCAGTGACGCATTTGAACACATTCGTGTGAACAAATGATTTCCTAATGTATTACAAATTACCTGTCATCGTCAGTCAGCGAGATCAGCGAAAGTTTGAGTGCGTCTGAAATTAAAATGGAATAAAAAAAGGATAATAACGTACCGGAACACGGCTGTTAAGATTGTGAAAGTAACATTGACATTAGCCGCCAATTAACATCGGGCATTGCGCAACCATGGCGTGCGCGCGCAACCCGCGAAAGTAAACCGCGCTGCCAACGTTAACATAGTAAACAAAACTTATGTAAGTGCATTTCCGATGGAACCATCAGATATAAGTTTTGTTATGATGTAAGATAATATTAAAATACAATTTTACATAAATATATATGAAATTTAGCACTATTACCTACTTCCGACTGCAACATGCAATGGATGACTGACAACTAAAAAGTCATAATATGTTATGAAACATTTACATTGCTAAGAACTGTATAAAGTACATTGACACAATGGTTTATTTACCTTATTTAATATTACTTAGTAGGAATTATGTAATAAGGACACTAAATAATAATATAGGACTAGGACTTTTTCGTGTGTAGTTTGTAAATTTACATACATAAACCTTCCCGTGGACTGAAGTCCAGACTCGGAGCTGACTAACTACAAGAACAAAGAAATGTTTATTCCATGCGACTCTCGGTCTATATTGTCTGTCTGGAAAGATACACGGCTCATATTAATATTTTCAGGTGTCCGGTAATCGAACTCAGCGATTCCTGTTCGATGCCATATTTGGTTTGGAGGTGCCTATCCTGGAAGAGCAGAGCGTCGAAGATGAGGAGGAGGATAATGAGATCAAAAACTGTTCCTGTGGTATGTAGAGGTTCTCCCTTTCATTTAGAAGTAGATTATTTTTGAGACTATTTGTTTAAAACCGTCCAGTTTAGGTGACGTACAAAAAATGTTGAACGAAAAACCAAATTGTAATGTCAGACTAAAATAACAAAAAGAATACAAACCTTTTTTAAATTAGACAGATAAAATTATAGTCAAAATATGATTCCTCACAGCTCACTCTACTGCTGGTTTAATCCCCTGCATACGTTGTACGAAAGCTGTTTGGCTTATCAATGGTTTGGCAGTCAGCCAATCATTTGGCACTGAACCATACTTGGTTCTTTATTTATATTATATAATATTGTAATGTTGTAATCATCGTCAATTTATCACCATCAGCAGAACCTATAAGAAATGTTGTATATTAAAACATGTTTGTCGGCAGAACGATTAAGGCAACAATTGGCATTTAAAAACAAAAACAGTTGTATATTTTAAATTACGGGGTTAATACCAAAATGTAATAAAACCTTTTTGGGAGTGAAACTTTGTGTTGTTAATTGACTCTTATCTTGATTCCCGCTCTCGATGTAACCAGGCATAATTAATTAGAATAATTTATCACATTAGCTAGCTGCTCAGTTTCTAGATTTCCAATCTAGTCTTCTAGTTAGCACTGTAATACCTTCTTAGCATTATCTAGTCACGTAAGCACCTTGCTGATGATCGAACCAATAATAATGCTTTTTTAATAATATTTTTTTATAATAGTGTTTTTAAATCATGAAGAGAATCAATCTCATATTTTTTCTTCTTAATAAGATAAATAGGTATTTTATTAAGATGTGATATTGACATAACTATGTTGGTATCTCTGGTAAGAACGTTTTATTGAATTCAAAAATAGAAAACATTCATCTGTATAAATATAAAATAAAAGAATTAAGTAGTTCGATCATAAGCATGTTTTCTGACAATTTCTAGAATTCTAATGTTCTTCAACCACGTTCACGTTTTAGAGTGCGGCAGGGCAAACCCACTCCCTAGAAAGATGGGTAAGTCACATCTGTGTACAGCACGTTATTGAATGCAACTGCACTTTTCTAATAATAGATGTAGTTGTAAAGAATGTGCTCACCCTGAATGTCTTTTGTGTATTCTGGGGGTTATTTTCGTAATAAAAATTGCCAAAATATCATCCAAATGACAAAAATCCTAAAATGGTCCAATAAGACTATCTGTCAATGAGAACTAACATAATTTCAATTTAAATCACAATTGGAATACATATAATGTTATCCTTTTTGTTTTTTGTCAACGTAATGTTAAAGAGATGATATTTTGTAAATTAACCCTTTGTATTAAAACCTTAGTTCCTGTACCAAAGTTCCGCAATGTATGAGAATGAGTATTTGTATTTATATAATAACTTCCTATGCACATAATAACAGTTTAATTTACTTACTTTTTATATGTAATTCAACTTTGTAGATTATGTAATTTATTATTTTTGTTGTACAATGTATTTAGTAACTTAGTTGTTAGCTCATAAAAAATATGAATATTTTATTTTATTACTCTGCCAATATATAAAATGATATCATATAATTTGATTATAGGTACGTAATTACTATAAATACATTGTTCATAACTAAGAACGTTAAACTTCCCGTCCTGATATTCTTTTCCCATTATATAAAGTTCATTATGAAACTGCATTAGTACAATTTGTGTTCATGTTTACACGTAAACAGCTGTTGTAGCAAGCAGCGGATAGCTGAGCATTGAACCGTCGTACATCACAGTGAAAGTGTAATGGACTCGATCTGCGCGCGCGCCGCCGCCGCCGGCCGCCGCCACTGCGCTAGATCGCGACCAACTCGCTATTAACTGCTATAACTACTTACTTATACACTATTCTTTCCCGGTCCTGTCAACGTACAGGCAACACTAGAATTGTTTTTATATCTCTCTATAGAATATTGTATATTTCATTCCATAGTAGGTACGTGAAGGAGTAATCAGCTGTGATAGCTTATCGTAGTGATGTGATCAGTAGACTGTGAAGACTATCTCTCGATAGTGTGCGAAGTCTGTCAATCTGCAGTAGGCTAGCGTGGTGGGCTATAGCCTAATCTCTTTCAAAATGAGGAGACCAGTGCCCAGCAGTGGGACAGTGATTGGGTTGATGATGTGGAGGAGTCTAATAGGGAATTAGGTCCCTATAGTGTAGTCCATATCTTGAAAGGACAGAAAGGCTGCATTTTTTCTGATTAGTTTAAATGTATTCATATTTAAGGCTGTAGGCTGTACTAACATCCTAGGATTTCACCAGTACATGCTGTTCGTTAATAGTACCTACCTATCTATCAAGTAGTATTTCCATCTCTATAAAGTTACCTTCTTATCGCAGCACCATTTTTATTAACGTACCTCTTCATGAAGTGATAATGTCTCAATAATAATATGCTTAATGTTGAACTTCTATATTTATTTTATTTACTTTTAGGAACGCTGTCAAATAAATCATAAAAGTATCTTAGAGCCTGCTAACAACCAGTTCTTACAAATTGTTTTAGATGTATCATAAAGTAGTATGTATGTAATTGTGTAATTTCTTTTGTAAATAGATCCACTGTAGTTGTTAATTGCAGTTTACGGTCGCATGTTGTAATTAACTAAATTGCACTTAGTAGATAATTTACTTTATTCTTGTCTCAATTCACACATTATAAGTGAACAATTTAATGTAATACTAACTTGGAAATTAGTTTGTTAATTGTGATTGATGTTTAATGATCACTAAGTCATGTATTTCCCCTGAACCATCCTCCAAAATGAAGCTTCTAAACAAATTTTAAAATGGAAGTGTCGGTACTGACTTGTCGCTTGCAAATGCACCATGTGTTCAGGAGTCCTGGTTGGATGGTAGACATAAAAAGGCCTAGTCTATGATTACACGGAAAAATAATAATCGTTTGTAAAAAATACGAATGTGTTGAAGACATGAGATTGATAATTTATTACTATACTTTTTTACTTTCTAATGAGGCCCTAAAACTGTGCACGTACCGAAGCACTATGCCTAGACGGACCTGGTAATACATGACTTAGAAATCGTCCTGTACATCTATTAGACTTGTCGACTATCTCAGAGAGTGGTAGTAGGTATTGAGTACTAGTACGCTTTGATATAAGTATCTACTAGTACTTAGTAGAAATTGGCAATAGAGAATTTGTGTCCATTAGTTATTTGAACTTATTCAAAATTAGTATGCTAATGTGGTATGTATTGTATAAAGCAGTAATGTGCTTCAAAGTTATTGCTGTAAAGTTTCATCAAAATCCCTTCAGTAGTTTTTGCGTGAAAGAGTAACAAACATCTTCACATCCACACGAATGTTCAAGAAGCACTTAATAATAATGACCGCAAAAACTATGAGAAGTATTCACAAATAACAAGTAGAAAACATAAACAAACCATCAGTCGGCAATCATACATACAGGAAATCTGTAGCATGTACTTGTATCTCATTGACAGTGGTTCAATAAACTGCATTCACTTTCTAGAGTGCGGCGGGTCGAACCAGGAGAACCGTATAGTGGGCGGGTTGCCCGCTGGCGCCAACCGGTACCCGTGGATGGCGAGAATTGTCTACGACGGACAGTTCCACTGCGGAGCCTCTCTCCTCACCAAGGAGTATGTGCTCACAGCCGCTCACTGTGTTAGGAAGTAAGTTATAATTATCATCATTCACTTAACCTCTGCCTTCCTGATCTGCCGTAGCTGTTGAGTGATATGATTCAATTCCCAAGATGAGCGTGTCTATGAAAAAGTTAGTAGCAGTTTAAGATTAATTAAAGTTTTAAATATCGAGAAGCATCTTATGTTATGTTCTTACACTCTAAATTAAGCTTTATAGTACCTACTGTAGACAGTTATATTGTTGATTTCAAAATTCAATATTCTTTTTTTGGTGGTACCTATTCTTAGTTTTTTTACATAATTACTAACAAGAAGAATTACTGTTGATATAATAGATTATAGGGATATTACGATATCTTTAAATTTTACATAATAAACGCTTCTTATTCTTCATCTTTGGAAGTTCTTTTGAGTAATTTCTCCCTAAGTAATTTCATTTACGTAGGTACTTTTTTTCACTGTCTGTCACTTATAGTGACGAAGGGAATTACTGTCTGTCACTTATAGGGAAGTCTGTGCAGTATATGATTATTCATTACAGACTTGAGGTCGGCTTCCAGTTTATTCAGGAAGTGTATAGATATGCATCGGAATGATAGGTTGGAGCCAATTACTGTTTAGAAATCGAAGCGGTTATGTTATGTGAGTTTAAGTAGAAATTATTGTTGAGAGTGTTCTTATGGAGTTTGTGGTTATTTTAGCAGGTACTTCTTAATCCTCTCTAATCTCCAATAAGCTGTAATTTTGAGAGACTCTCCCCTTTCCTCTGCAAAGCTGGTAGGTACTTCATACACTACAGCAAAGGAATTCTTAATTCTATTAAAACGACTTTGTGATTTTTTCCATTTTACATGAGACAAAGGTTTTTCGCTGAAATTCATATGACCTATTTACTGAATTAAATGATAGACGGGAATCTTTACATTCTTTGGCCAAACGGCTACGTTGGCAAGAGGCTCAATGGGAAGCTCTCAATTTCTTAAATCACACTCTTGCTCTCAAGCATTACATATGCACTTATGTACTAAACGTAATATTATTTAAGTTACTTATCTTAATAGACGTTGGCTTTAGTGTAACAATTGTGAGTTGATATAATTCCAGCAATTTGCCACTAATAAGTGTTTTTCTGTATCCAATTTATGAAAACGATCTGTTGAACATAACTCCATAATATGATACGTAATGGGCCATGTAACCTCGTACGCTAGTTTTAAAAGGAAACTCACAAATGAAATGCAATTAAAATACATTGTTATATAATTGTCGTATATATTATTGTTATATAATATAAGTTATATTATCGTTACTACGTGAAAGGCGCGTGCGCAGCGGACACGCAATGTTGCATTGTAATAATTTATATTAGGCCTATTTGCTATTCAAACCCGCCCAGACTTATTTTTTTCCCGGTCGATATTTCGCATATTTGTGTTAGAATAACACGAATATACGAAACAGCAAATCGCTCTATGATTCAACTGGTATACATACATGCTATGTACTACATTTCTACATTGTTAGGGCTCACATATTGGAATAAAAAATATAATTACTTTAAAAGATATCGTAATTTTCTAGTTTGTTTCGACATTTTTTCTCAGAGGTTACGAAATCTGGTTTAATCATTTACAATCGTCAAATAAATTAGTAATTTTACTCTTTAATTAATATTGTTAAAAGAGTAATTAAAAATATCTTACTATAAAACGCCCTTTTTTAAATCTGGACTGCGTTAGTTACAGGTCTGCTTCATATTTCATGTCATTTCTATGCATGTATATGGAGCCTAACATATATCATTTCAATATGACACCGCGTATTAATTTCTGAATAAACATGCACTCAATTTAAATAAATGAACATGCAAATAAGAGACTGCTATGCAAAAAAATGTTTCATCTTTCCACATAAATTTTATAGACAAGTGTATTCATTAACTAATGAATACACTAATGTTCAGTTATAAAAAAATATCTATCTAACTTGGTTATCGTAATAAAATAATATTAGGTTCTAAATCATGAAAAGAAGTAACTATTACGATAAAAATAAATATAACCAGCTCTCTAGCTTCCTACATAAAGTTGAGATTATGTAACACTGCAATGCGTAATATCGTTGATTTTAAAGATTAACTGTAATAAATAAATAAAAATGTATATGACTGTAATTATTATCCTATCGCGTGAGTATCAGTGTACCGGGATAAAAAAGAATTAGGCAATCATCAGGTTGATAAAAAGGTTAGCTTAGGCCCTGTATCTACCGAAGCGGAGAGGACTGCACTCGCCTGCTTCTGGCCTATCTTCGAAGCCCGGGGACTTAATCCCATATCGACGACAGTCTTACTTGATTGCTGGACCTCTATAATACCCGGTTTCCACCGAAGTGGGGAGGAGTAGAGATGCATGGTGCGGAGATGAATTGAATAGCCAATCAGATTTCGTTAATTCCACGTCTCCTCTCCGCAACGATATCCAGCGGTCCATCAATCAAGTAAGACTGTAGTCAGTCGTGGTTATGGTGTTAAGTCCCCGGGCTTCGAAGATAGGGCAGAAGCAGGCGAGTGCAGTATTTCGTAGCCGAAATCCATTACAAAGGCTCGTATAATTTCCGAAGTAGATATTACTAGTAGGGGTTACAAATATCAATTTTGCCAGAAGTATCATGAGATAGATCGGTAGGATGTAGGCACTCTTGTAATAAGGATCGCGGCATGCAATTAAGAAATATTGTTTTTTTTTCCAGGTTAAAGCGTTCAAAGATCCGCGTGATTTTGGGCGACCATGACCAGACTATCACGACGGAAAGTGCGGCCATCATGCGCGCGGTGACCGCCATCGTCCGTCACCGCAGCTTTGACCCCGACTCATACAACAACGACATCGCTCTCCTCAAGCTGCGCAAGCCTGTTACATTCTCCAGAATTATAAAACCTGTCTGTTTGCCGCCAACCGGTGAGATTTTTGCCATCCCTTATTCGGCACCATGAGTTCAGTTATAGGGTGCCTATCTTTTTTCTT
The DNA here is from genome assembly GCA_905163465.1 of Craniophora ligustri. Lineage (NCBI taxonomy): Eukaryota > Metazoa > Arthropoda > Insecta > Lepidoptera > Noctuidae > Craniophora > Craniophora ligustri. Next base: position 4,788,936 of record LR990965.1, on the reverse strand, counting down.
GAACTCAGCATTGGTCTATGTTAGGAGCTCCAAAACTGTTAGGTCAGTTTTGGAGCTCCTAACATAGAGCATCCATCAGATATTATAAAGTTCAATATCAGTATTTTAATGCCAATTAATCGTATATACCTAATTACAACCGCAATTAAGCATTAAGCCTGCGTTTTACAGGTTGCTACTCTTTATCCAAGGATTCAATTTCGAAAAAGAACTAGTCATAATTTTAAATGTCTGTATAGCGGTCGTTAGCATTACTCCTGCGCGATCTTGGTTTTGATTCCTAGGTAAAGCGAAGTGTGGTTGGGTGAAAATCTATGAAAAATCTATGAAATTCTCAGCAGCAGCTAGGTGTTTGGATTTGTTGCCAGGTAATGGGAATAGACCCGCTCCCTTTTAGCATGGGCTTAGTAAATGTTGGCCAACTTAGGTTGAACATCTATCTCTGTCCAACCCATCGTAATTTTGTGAAACAAAAATCCTTGCAAATCTTTACTAAGCTTTGGAAATAATATAATGTTCCAGGTATAGACCCATCTGGCAAGGAGGGTGTCGTAGTGGGTTGGGGCCGTACCTCGGAGGGCGGGCAACTGCCTGCCGTGGTGCAGGAAGTCAAAGTGCCGATCCTGTCCCTTAACCAGTGCCGAGGGATGAAGTATAGAGCCTCGAGAATTACTAACAACATGGTAAACTTCAAATATATTATGACGAGCTATTAAGTTACATTAACAGATTTGATAGCTTTCAAATCCAACTTTTGAACTTTTTTTCTGTTCCATGTTTATGTCTATCATTTGCTAAAATTGTGAAGAGAAACAGTGAGGGATTTTGTCAACGCAACAAAATTATAAACTATATTGAACATTCAACTGTAGCCAGTTCCTATTCTTTCAGTTGTGTGCTGGCAGAGCGTCTACAGATTCTTGCCAGGGTGACAGCGGTGGCCCACTTCTTCTACAACAGGGAGATAAATTCCAAATAGTTGGTTAGTACCTCCTAGTTTCTCAGTTGCCTGAACATATGTAACCCTCCATGGAAGTTTTGTTAACACCGTTGCACCTTTTGATATTTTTCTCTAATTAATAATAATAGTTTATTTTCTTAAAGTTGTATTTGTTGTAAGTAGTTACTTAGTACATAATTTATAATTTTGGTTGTCATCACTGGCGTCTGTGATAGGATTTAAACACCTGTATTTCAGGTCGCCTGGATTCCAGGTACATTATACAAATGCGAGTATTTCAACGAACAGAGCTAGTGAGATGAAAAAAAAATGAGTCTGTATACTCTCTGTATACTATATGTAATGGTATCTGAAGTCTTGCAGGACGTAAATACTCTCATAACGCTCATTGATCGTATTCACAAAAACATTTCCGAGTATAAAACATAGTAATCAGGTACAATGTTCCACTTTCGGCCAAAACATATATGTCGGCGCAGGAAGGCCTTCATCAGAATTCATCGTGTATTCAGTTGTTGTGGGCGTATTTTCGATCAGGAGGCATCATAATTATCGCTTCTGACTTCTCATTATAATCAGATAGGTACTAGGGCACACCCTAGTACCGAGAAGTATACTATTCGGGCAGATTACAAGCGATTCGTCGCAGTCGTGGTGCGCTTGAGGTTCCCGTTCAGCTCGTCTCCAAAGCAAGATACCAGCACCGCTTCCATTCACACGACGCTCCGCTAGAGCGACTTTTTGACAACAGCCACTCTCAAATTTGACATTATCGACGACGCACGCATGCGCCGTCATATACAACCGTTATAAACAAATAATACTGACTTACAGAGCCATCTAGTGAAAAGTTTCGCACGTATTTAAGTGTCAAGTTGCTCGAATAGATGTCACGTTAGGTATATAAAACATTTTAAACATGACAGCCGAATCAAATTGATCGCTTAAATTCAACTGCGAAGCACCAGCAGAATAAACTTATATTTGGTTTGAAAATTCGGATATCAAATCAAATCATTTATTTTGCAAGATGCACTAGAGTGCATCGCACGTACCAGAATATTAAGTTTTATAGTACATACATACATAGGGGAGACCTAGGAGAGTTGTGACAGAGGTGAGTTGTGACAAGCACGATTACTCCCAACCTATTATAGATAGCGAGCTGACAATATCGCATGCATGACGCTTTCGATACGCGCTACTCGACTCAGTAGTTGCCGGCGATGCACGAGTCGCTGTTGCGTAAATACGACGGCTGTGTGCAAAAAAAATAAAAAAGTAAGTTTTTCTTCAAAATTTTATTTGAATTTATATCATTTCTTATTATATGTGCTTTGCTTTCTTATTTTTTTTTAAGTTGTATGTTTATTCAACTTTCAAAACGTTGCAATAATTTTTTGTGTGCGCATCGTGTTTAGAAAATATGAATCATTATTTAGATCAAGTCGTCATTTGAAACACCTAGGCGAGTTGTGACAGGCTGTCACAACTCTCCTATATTACTATTATTGCCATTGAACCAATTGCATCCACACCTACAGCTCCTAGTCCACTTGCCACTGTTTCTAATGTGTTCTCGCCGGAATCAGTGAGGCCATTGCTGAAAGCTCCGCCAAGGAAAGAACAGTCAACCAAACCGACGTAGAATCAAATCTGCTGTCCTTACTGACACCCACGAAGGATGAAATAGCTGCAATAGAGGCTGATAGGAAGTCTAAGTATGTTAAGAAGCGTATCTTCAGCGAAGGAAAGAAGAAATCTAAAACTGCCAAGAAGACTTATAAGAAGAGGTTAACAAGTGGTGACGAAAAAGCAGAAAACAATTGTTTTTGCTTGGTTTGCCTTGAAGGCTATGCAAACAGCAGATCGAAGAGGTGGTCCAATGCCTAGAATGCAAAGGCTGGGCACACGTAGATTGTACTGGAGCCACTACGTTTGCCATAATTGTGAATCTGATTAAAATAAGATTTTAGACTGATCATAATAATAATAATTATTATTGATCTCAAAGCGATGCCATATTAGGCTAATTAAAAACTTATTATGAGAATGTTAATATGTTAATTTTATTGATACTTAAGCATAATAAAAGTTCTTTTTCCAAAAAAATATGTTTGATTAATTAATATTAAGTGTGATCATATTTTTTATATCTAATATAATGGTGTCACAACTTACCTCGGTGCCTGTCACAACTTACCTCGGTAGTAGGAGAGTTGTGACAGAGGGAGTGGTCTTTAATTTTGTCGATTTTCTCAGAAACTATAATACTTAAATTAGTTTTGGTGGTTGGATTGAAAACAGAAGTAATGCCGCTAAATTACTCACATGGGTCATAGCTGTGGAATGTTTCTTGAGCGAAATATGGCCCCAAAAGTAAAAACTGTCACAACCCTCCTAGGTCTCCCCTACACTCACGCCTTTTTCCCATGGGGGTAGGCAGAAACTACAGAATGCAACGCGCTACGGTCCCTGCATACCACTTTTTTAAGTTTTATAGTGTCCATACAAAACATCTACACGTCTGATCCCAATATGCTACTGATGCAACAAGTATACCTTGGGTAGTCTTAGGCAGTACTCAAGACTACCCGAGGACCCAGCTGTTTCATCATCATCATCATCATCAGCATCAGCCCATATTCGTCCAATGCTGGACGTAGGCCTCCCCAGCTGTTTATTATGTTTTAATTTCTATTAGATGTTTGAATGTAACACTTTCTTCCAGGTATTGTGTCGTGGGGCGTCGGCTGCGGGAGACCGGGGTACCCGGGTGTCTACACTAGGATTACACGATACTTGCCATGGCTCAAGGCTAATTTGAGGGATACTTGCCTTTGTGGCAATTAATTAACCTCGATAAACTAAATTATAAGCAGATTTATTAATTAAGAAATTCTGAAAAATGTATTAGGTATTGGTCAGCATTTGATTTAAGCCCTTAATGTTGTTTATTTGAACATCAAAAACGAGAAAGTGTCGAGCAAACACGTAGGAATTCAAGTGTAGGTAGGTACATTTTATTTAACGATTAATTAAGTATTAGTACATATAAATTGTATTTTCGTGAAGAAGAAATAATGTTGGTGCCAATATAAAAATATGTTCAAATGTAATGAGTACCTAAAGTTTCATATTGTTTTAGTATCATGAACCAAATCTGAATAAATACTCGTAGTTTAGATACTTCACTTGTATGATACAAGGCAATGAACGAGTGGGAGGAAATATACATATTTACACAGCAATGTTTTATAGATGTGTGTTGCTAAGAGTAATCTAGATAAGTAAAACTTCATTGTAGGGTAAAGTTTCTGTTCGTTTGGAGATTCAAATAGCGAAAATCAATTTCCCATAGTAAAGTACTCATTGTAAATTATAAAGGCAATTTATATAATTCCGAATTTATTTCGAAACCGTTGGATATCTCTTCTATAATAGGTATCCAAGCATTTGTGTTAATGAGAATTAAATTGGATGAGGTAGTTCAGTTACAAAGCTACTGTATCTAATAATATTTGTAATTTTATTCTCATAATGATGATGACAGTTAGATTTCAGAGTTGTGTAAGATTATAAGTTGTAGGATTTTCCACAACCAGTTTCAAAATCAAAATTACGTGATTTCCCCTTAATCTTTGTTTTATTTGTACACAAATTCTCTTATTAAATTTAATTAAAGAAATATATTTTAACAAAGTACTATACTAACAATAGATACTTTATTGGAATACCATCATTTGTAAAACTGATTTCCGATTAGGCAATTTTTTTAGATATTATCATCTTTGGAACAATTTATATAAAAAAACAATATTGTTATTTATTACTTATAGTTTATGATACGATGTAGCTTTTTATCGTTTAAAACTGTAAATAATTTTGAAAGCCTATTTTTTAAGAGATAATTAAAGTTTCATAATACAAAGACCATTAGATAATTTAAACAATCGCGTGCCACTAGGTGGTTTAAATTTATAAATTTCAATTTTTGAAGTCATGACAGTTAAGTTTTAATATTACTTACTAACTTATTAATTAATTATCTAAATAATTTATTAACCTCGTTTTACTAATCGTAAGTTATATTACTTCGGTCAGGCCGGTGGTGCAGATTACCATTAAAAGTTAAGACATATTTAACTACCTAAGTGTTCAATACGTTGTTGTACATAATATTAATGCTATACAATGTTGTACTTTTTAGTTTTTTTTTAAAGATACGTTTTTGTAAGGTCGTCAGTAATTTGTAAAAAAAAATACTTTAAGCTAAGCTTATATTGTAAGAAATACATAAATGCAGTAAGTAGGTATTTGTTATAATGTAAGCTGTTATTAATTATAAGTTTTATTTTATATACGAAACTAGTTGTTTGTTTATCGTGTCAAAATTTTACCTCAATCAGTGCAGAACTTTTTGAATTTTTCTTCACAATATCTACTCACATGGATATGTGAGTAGATATTGTAATTATAGTGTCTTGAACTTAAACTACATAATTCATATTTTAATTAGGTAATACATGTTGTATAAAGTATATTAAGTTACAGTATACTTTAGAAGGTTTATTCGAAACTTTTAAATTTCATACTTTGAATTATCTTTAAGACAAAATGCCGGTGCTCCGTAATGTAAACGTGAAATGCTTTGCCAAGTAGTGCAAGATAAAGATACAGTAAAAGGGTAAAATCGAAGGCGATAAATGCTTATGTTTGTGAAGGAATTTATTTGGTTGAGTACCTATCGTATAGATATACGAAAACGTGGTACCGTTACATTTGTTTTTGGCTTGTCTCCAGTAGGTTGGCAATATTTGGCAATATCCTTGGGCTCTCTCTTGTTTTACGCTTTTCTCCCAGAAGCTTACTAGTTTATTTTTTTGTACACCAACACCCAGGCCCCGTAGGCCATACAAATAAATACTAGTTCGGTGCAAGAATTGTGTCAACAACCAAAGACTCAACCACTGCGTTTATTGTGCAGATAGTCGGATAAATTAATACACTAATTAATGATTATTAAATACAGATTTCATTCCAATCACGTTCATGTTATGTAAGTAATAATTTCTAATTTCGTGTCAGCAATATTGTTGTATAATATAAGCGTATGATATTGTTGTCCCGTCATAGATAATGTAGTTAGATTAGCGTTAGATTTAAGGAATAAATGCTCTTTAGGCTACATCTGTGATCCCTATCACGATAAATTGTTATTGTTATAAACAATAGTTATTTATTTCGAGATTTTATATCATAAGGCGGAAAAGATCTTCAGAATAAGCTATGTAATTTTAAATACAAATTATCTGTAATTTATTACTAATAAATTAATTTTCAGTTATTATATTTACCAGTGACATGTGATTGTTGTCAAATTTGTTGTTTATTACTCTTAAATTGTTATAAAGGTGCTCTTATACATTAAACCATTTAAAAACATGTTTATGAGTTTATTTTTATCTTCAATCTGAAAGGGTCTAAGCGTTTTATTGCTAAGTCGTGATATCTTAGTCTCGATATTTATGTGATTGGAGTTGCAAAATACAACTTAAGGAAAACCGAACGAATGTTTTGGAATATCTTTGGCGTTTGAGATTGACGCATAACTTTAACCTAATTAAAATTTTGCTTGGGTACTCGACTCGTTCAGAGTGTAATGTTTTGTTTAACGTTAGTATTTTTTCTCCATATTTTTTTAAATTATTTTCTTAATTAACAAGTTTGATTATAATATCTTATACATCAATAAATATTCCTGGACATTATGACACACAGCACCATCTAGTTCCGTGCTAAGCAACGAGGCTTGTGTTACCGATACTAGTTGGTTGATATACTACATAAGTTTAAACTATTTTTTTTGTAAATACATATTATACATATATACATCCATGGGTCGATGATGGCATCACTAGATATTAATTACCTACACCGGTTATAATACACATCTTGTAGTAAAAAAATATATGGGCAAACAAGTATAGCTTTTTTTCTATAAAATAAAATTACAATAATGATTTATAAAAATTTAGGGCAGCTGTTAGTAAATGTAACATCAAGACAACCAACACCTCAGTCGGCCTATGACCATGGATCTGGAACTTTCTGATCCCACTGCTGGGTATAGGCCTCTTTCAATTCATGCCATTCGCTTTGGTCCTGTGCCAATCTTGTCCAGGCTCGACCCGAAACGAAAGGAAACGTTGGGTTAAAATAATATCAATATAAGTACATACTTAGTCCGCGATAAGATCCGTAAAAAGTATTTTTATTTAAAATATAACATAATTCTTACGATATTCTTGAACAAAGAATAAAGGAAAATTAATAAATTTAATTGAAAAACATCAGTTATTGATATTTTAGTAATGATTTCCGAAATTCCGTCATTTTTGCAAAAAAAAACCCATTACGATTTTTTAAATGTTATAAAATCCCGTAACAGCAGCGCTTATTTATACTTAACTAGCTGTTACCCGCGACTTCGTCCGCGTGAAATTTAACGAAAAATGTAATGTTCATATCCATGCATTGGTCAGCTCCCGCGTTTTTAAGTCATACGGAACTCTAATTCGTTTCTTGTTCTTTAATTAAGGTAGCCAAAGTTACTCCTTATAACGATGGTGAAAGTCCCTACAAAATCGGTCCAGCTGTTGCAGCAATTAGAAGGAACAAAGAGAGAGACAGACAAACATTTTAGAAATAATTTTTTTTGTGTAATTACCGTATATGTATACTTTTATATATGAAATTACAAACAGATTTTTACATTTTACCCCTTTATAGGATGATTTATGAAAAAATATTTTACACGTGTGAATAACTTCAAAAACAGCAAAGTTACATACTAACCTTCCAACCCCGTTTTACTCCCTTAGGGGGTGAATTTTCAAAATTCCTTTCTTAGTGCTCCCCTACGTTATAAAAGGAATCCCTGTGCAAAATTTCAAGTTTCTAACCCTTATAGTTTAGGCCATTGGACCAAGGAATCACGTTGTCTCGTACAAACTTGGCCCCTCCTATCCCCCCCCCCCTAATGGGCAAAATTTCGGAAAATCCTTTCTTATCGGATGCCTACGTCATACAAAGACTACACTCGCCAAGTTTCATTGAAAATCAAAGAAAATCAAAAATATTTACTTTGCACCCCCATTTTACCCCTTTAAAGGATGATTATTGAAAAAATATTTTACACGTGTTTCATAACTTTCAATGAAAAACCTTCAAACCGAATTTCAATTGAATAACTTCAAAAACAGCCAAGTTACATACTAACTTTACACCCCCGTTTTACCCACTTAGGGGATGAATTTTCAAAATTCCTTTCTTAGTGCTCCCCTACGTTATAAAAGGAATCCCTGTGCAAAATTTCAAGTTTCTAACCCTTATAGTTTAGGCCCTGCGTGGATATGTCAGTCAGTCAGTCAGTCATTCAGTCAGTCAGCTTCTCCTTTTATATATATAGATTTATTCGTCTATTTTTTCAATTATCTGTTTGGCCAGTGTTCCTCTAAGTAATGATAAGTACCTACGTGGCAGCTTATACCTACCGAGTATAATCTGCGCATTGACATAATTAAAGCTTTAGATGTGCGCAGCACGAACAAATTCGCAAAAAGACAGCGCGCCATTGTGACGCGGTTCGAAAGTGACACTTTCGCCGCGACGGACCGGTCGGCGCCGAAACTGTGGCACCTGCCGACATCTCCTTTGTATCGGAGACCTTTTTAAAAGTTATTAATTTTAATTAGGAGAAAAATTCGGGCTGAGTTCACCACCAAATACGATAATCTGGTTTAAATCACTATATAATTGTACAGAGAAATTGTTATCCTACAAAATGTATACTGCGCCTCTAAAATACTGCCCAAAATTGATCTAAAGTTGCCCGGTCAAAAAAGAGCGACGCATTGCACAAAAAATGAATAAGCTTGTTGAGCAGAATAGGGAATGAAGTGTTAAAAAGGAGGAGAGTATATTTTGTGGGTTGATAAAAACTAATGATAACCATTAATCTTCGATAGACAGCATGGAATATTCATGATCTTTATCAACCGGTGACAATATACTACATCATCTAGCCACCATATTACACGCACCTGTTTAAAGATGCGACATCCTTTCTAATTATTATTAAAACTCCGCATTTACAAACCATATTCTAGAAAATACAACCGCAATGTGTTAAAGACACATAATTTTTTTTTTGCAAAGCGCACAACTATGGTACAGTTTTTAGATATTCGCCTTTCTTAACTTTTTGCTTGCGCCAAACGTAGCTCTAATAAGTATTGGTAGATACCGTTACCAGACTCCGTATCCGTAATTGGTCAGCTACTCGATTTCAAGTGTAGAATATTAATATGCACATTAGTCGGAAACACATTTTTTTTTGTAAGACTGATCCTGTTTCTGTCGTACGTAGGTATACATACTTGGTCTAATGATTTAATTATTATTTTTTGGAAGAGCGTCGATAGATTTTCCATAGTCGCACAGGCAAATTAATGACACTAGCTCTTATCCGATAAAAGTTCAACATCTCATTAGTCATTGAAATAAAACTACTTTTTACAGATGTTTATCGCGATTTATTTATTTAAATGTATAAAATAGTTAATTTAATGTCTAATATTCGCGTTAAGTGTAATAAATCAGTATGCCTCAACCTCATTTATCCCCTAGCTTATCACTTCGTCTTGCGACCACTAGTCGCAAGCGCAAGTGAGATCGTGAGATCTTGGGATTGATTTCCAGATTGACCAGTGTTGACGGGTTACTGTGTCCTTTGACTCGCTATGCCCTACAACTCGCTATGCCCTACCTCCTTTTTGGAGGAAGGGCATAGCGAGATTCCTCGCTCAAATTGGGCTGCCCGACTGGGGAAGTACCTCCGCCTTACAGAATACCGCAGTGAATCAACAATAGTTGTCTTTCTACGAGTGAGTAAGGTTACCAGAGCTCGTTGGGGAGTGACTATTCTGACAGCATGGGCATTCCATTTGCTGTCAGTTTAGTAATTCCCAATTTTAAGAAACCAAAACGGTTTCTGCAGGGGTGTACAAGCACCCGCCGGGGTTGAGTGTTGGGTGGAGTCCGACCCTGTCGCCTCCCCAGGCGGCGGCGGCGGGAAGGTCCGTAAAGGATTTGTCCGCACTTAAAAAAAAAGGTGTGTGCAAGCATTTACATGCCTTCAGGTGTTGCAAATATCCATGGGCGGCGGTGATCACTTACCATCAGGTGAGACGCCTGCTCGTTTGTCCCCTTAACGCAATAAAAAAAACGGGGTTTAGCAGATAGGAAATTCTTAGTAGCTGCTGGGAATTAGCATTTGTGCCCAGTTGATATTAATAAGCTCGTCTGTTTTATGGCACAAAATGAGCGAGCTGTGACGTATACAGCGTATACACTACACTCTTTGAGTGTCTACGATTAGATCACGAACTTGATATTGTATAAAAAATTATAAATATTTTGCACAAAATTACTAATTCAACAATATAATGCGATAATTATTCGTTCAATTCCATTGCGTGGTCCTAAATTACCGTTCCGACATTATTTTGATCTGTTACCTATAGTGTGAAATAAGCACAAAGATGGACTAGTGGGGTAAGAACACTGCTGTGGACGCCGCGCATCTCAGTGTGTGTCCGTTGTGAGCGCGTGCGACAAGTTCACCAACCAAATAACATGCGCCTGCCGAGCGCCAAAATCTGAATTCGAAATACAAATTTTAGATTTTTTCTTTTTTTTGTTTATCTTAAGAAACCAGATTCATAATGTGGAAGTGTTTATTTATTTTAGTGGTTGTGACTTTGACTTTCACCTTCTCAGAGGTTGGTAGCATTATTTACTTTCGTTTCGACTCTGTTCATAAAATGTCCTGCTCCTTGAGAAATATTCGGTGGCCACTTTGTGGTATCGAATTTGGGGAGTTGGCATCAAAATTGAATACATATTATTCCGGATTGACGTGTTTTCTTAATATGTTTCTTAGACTTTTGGAGATAGTAAAACATGACACTAATATTTATTTTATGCTAAATAAAACTTGTTTGTTAATTTGTTTATTTACAACTGTAAATAAAAATATAGATTTTTATTAGTGTTTCTTTATCTTTAGCAATATTTTGGTTTATTATATTTTATATAGGAATTGTTGCAGGTATATACGGAATACACAATTTTATTTTTATCTTAAAAATAATCCTTAATATTATTTTTAGTGATTATATTTAAAGTATTTTGTCCTATTTTTATTTGTTAACCACCTCTAATTATATCAGTGGACAGTTCAGTGTTTTTTAACGTTTTGGAAAATTCAATATCAACTGAAAAACATCGTGACACATAGCCTGGATTATAGTAAACAATAGATTTGTACTTATTGGTTGATTCGATTAGCGACAGAGAGCGAGTAACTTCTCAAATGAAAAGAAGAAATAAACTTCATTCAAAAGATCAAGATCACAGAGAAGAAAGAGATTTACGGTTAATTAATAATAAATAGGTGCGTTGTTGTTGTACGTACGCCTATGTACGAAAAATTTTAATGTTTGAAAGTTCTTTCGCAGTTCATTTATTCAATCAAGTGCATTTATTTCTTCAATTGAATGCTTTCATTGCACACGTATTCGGATCTAGAGAAAGGTCACTAAATTACTTCACTACTTACATCGAACTGACTAATACTTGATATTTAATGAGCTTTATAAGCTTAAAAGTGACAATTATAAAACAACTTCTTACTTCTAAATCCGGGTTATAGTTTACAAATATTTATTTATATTTCGTAACCCACAAACTTTTGCCCTCGACTTTGTCTGCGTAGAATCTTCTGACTCCCTTTTCTCTCTTAAAGGGAAGATATCCGGGATATAAAATATCCTAGTTCCTACACTGGAACTGAAACTACCTCCATATCAAATTTTATCCAAATCAGTTCAGAGGTTCAACCATGAAGTGGTGGCTGATGATTGTAAGGGGTTCTTTTGTTTATCTTGCAAGTTGTAATGTATAAGAGCGTATGGGTAAATACTAGTACTGATAAATAAATGGAAATTCAGTTAGTTACTTACACGATCATGGTAGACAGGATTTATTTAATAAACTTTTAAACAAAACATAAAAAACTTAATACTGATTCTAATAAATGCTAATCTATCGATAATCAAAATATCTACGAATGAAATAAACACTGTTAACGGAGTAAGAAATAAATCAATCGACTTAATTACTTGACATAAAAGGACCGTGTTCGGCTTTGACTCAATATTAATCTAAATAATAGTCAATCTTAGACTAAGTATCATTATTGTGTCTCCTCTTTTGGTGTTAGGCCATAAATTTTCTTGCGGCAGGCTTGCGCAGGAATACAGGTCTGACTCGTAGAGGCTTTGGAGAGCTTCGATCCCATGTGGGATGTTATTATATGATATTGTATGTGGGATCTTCTACACTAGATATACTTACTGTAGAACACAAGTTCTATTACGTAAGTGAGATGAGTATAGATTGCAGAAGGCAGGAGGAATTTGGAGGAACACTAAAAATAATGTACTAAAAGGATTAGATTTTAATTTATGGCATAGTTGGCTACAGTCTTCGGTGATGCCAGCCGGGGTACGTATCAATACGTACGTCCATCAATACTCAAATATTTCTTTATGAAAAATGTTATGTTTCGAAATTGTATCATAATTACTTAGATATAATGTAAACAAATATGACGAGTCCATGTTTACACTTATTGTTTTTACAGAATTCTTTATCGTATGTAAGTTTGATTAAAAATATTGATAAAATCTTCCATTTGTTTGACACAGAGCGATGTGGCGCAGAATACTCCGGGGGTGTTCACTAAGAACATCTTCGGTGGGGTGTGGGGCAACCGGCCACCGCTCATGGAGGCCAACCAGCCAAGGACCACGTGTAACTGCAGTTAGTATTGTGTACACTCTAACAAGCTAATTGGTTTACATCCACACATAGATCGGTCGATAGGCATGTATACCAATTAGGTTGTTAGACTGTACTATTTGTTTCTATTTTCCACTGTTGAGTAAAATTCACTGATGCCGCCATTCATTATTGCTCTTCTGTTAACATCATCAACAACCCATTATTGACCCACGACTGGGCACGGGTCTCCTCTCATATTGACTCAGGGATTAGGCTATAGTCCACCGCGCTAGCCGCAACTGCGGGTTGGCAGACTTCGTGTGCCATCGAGAAAATCTCCCAAGCATGCCGGTTTCCTCAAGATGTTTTCCTTCACCGTTTGATCATGTGATAAATACGCACATAACTTCCGAAATGTCACTGGTGCGTGACTATGGTTTGAACTCGAGACCTATGACATCTCAGTCCACTGGTCTTACCAATAGGAAACTACAGCTCTCTTCATCTCAAAAAAATAATATTTTTTTTAGGAGCCGGTGCGATACGGATCCTGATATCCATTACTAAATGTCACCTAAGCAAATAGGCTCTACACTTAAAAGTATGTGGTTACCTGCTACGAGTAGGTATAGCCACACACTTTAAACACTTATAGTATAGGTAGGTAAGAGCATAGCACAAGGCTGCACATCAGACAATACAAAAAAAATACCCACGAAATAATGCACAAAGGAGACAATTTTTTTTGTATGGCGATCAGGCCCACCACAATTTGTAGCACAAACTAATGAAATATATATCATTTTTTCCACACAATCTCTAGATAACGTTAGTAACATTTGTTAACTTAATATCTAAAGGGAATATTGAGTAATACATTAAAAAAGCAATAAAATAACCCACGAAAACGTCAGATTTCGAACAAAAAATGACGTTCAAAGTCATTGTTTTTTTTTCTTTTCTTCCTTTTCGGGATAAAGCAAAGGAATCTACTCCATACAGCCTGGTCTGCAGTTTTTTTTTCATTTTATATAAGATGGATAACAGGATGATACATGATAATGGTTGATGATTTGGTGAATTAATGGTTTATGAAGGATGATAAATGATTTTTTTCCCCTAGTTTCTCTAAAAGTGGTTTTTTACTTAAACTTAACTCGGCCTTCTTGGGAGAATTTGAAAATCACGTTACATTGCGTGCCAGTTACATTCAAATTGTCAAAGTCAAAGCAATGACATGAGCGGTTCGTTCTACGGTGATTATAACATAACAAAAACACTTTGATAAATATTATTGTAGTTTCCAAAATATTTATAGATCCTATACATTTAAATATTAATAAACAATAATAATATCATAAATAATAATAATCAATATTCTCACTTTTTTTTATTTATTGTATTCGTAGGTACTGTATTTGAATGTGATCGTTTTTACGTTCATTTACACGAATTAAACTACAACGATTTATTGAAAGTCAATACAATAATGGTTTTATTTAATGTAATAATTGCGGTTTCATTTTTACTTCGCATTTCGTATTTTTCGTCTTGAAAAATAAGTTATTATTTTAGAATATAATGCGATCGTCTTGTAATACCGTTCGTAGTGGGCCTGGAAAAAACTGTCTCCTTTCTATCGAGAAAAAAAGACACGCTAATTCGGCCGACTGTACTTCGAGCGAGCGTCTTTGAGCTTCAAGATTGCATTTTGATACAGATAAATATTTGACGCTTTGCTTCGCTTTTGCGTCAGTGTGCCTGCGTGACCTTATATGATCATTGACTTACTGTATGTCAATGACAGACTGAACATTTTGTAAGTTCAAGGTCGATTGGTTTTCCTGACTGGGGGCTGCTTGTCAAAACCAAGAGGAACCGAAATCAAATTGATTTTTTTACCATATTTTTTTTATTTAACATTCAATACAACATTTTAGATTTATAAAGAGGTTCTCACATGCAACGGTGAAAGAAAATATGTAAGGAAACCTGCATGCTTGAAAGATTTTATCGAAGGCATCTGAAGTCTTCCAACCCTAAGCTAGCGTGGTGTACCAAAGCCTAATCCTTTTCAAATGAGACGAGACCCGTGCCCAGCTGTAGGGAACTAAAAGGGGATGATAATGTGGTGAACGAGGCTCTTAAAGGTCCTGAGTCATTGGAATAGTTAACAATGTTGCAGTCAATGTTTTTATTAGCGTGAAAGGATACTTTCCTATGACTAAGAATGGGTAAGTATCATTTGAAGAATTGTAAGTGACTGATTAAATGAATATAAGGTAGACCCCCTTTATTGAGCACCGACGCCTAAGTATGAAAGTTAAATGCACTACACGCTGAAAATTAACAACAAGTTGACATTTAAATCGTTTTAATTGTAATAGTATTTGAATAATACGTTTATTTTGGTCCCAACCGCGGTTTTCTTCATTACATTCGAGACTAATGTTGCAATGAACATTCATGTCATGCTAATAAATGCCAATTCATTCTAGAATCCACTGTTAAACATTATCTAAAAGTGCAACATAGATTTTTTGGTAGACAAGCATTATTCCAAAGATATCTAAATTAATTAGACTATTTGGATAGTTTTCGGGTATTTACGACTAAATGCCTGTGAAGAAAGCTCTACAGTTCAGTTATATAATGCCAAGTCATAGGTCTCAAGTTCGTATACAAGACACGCTCCGTTGACATCTCCAAATCATTTATAGACATTTATTAAAACGGTAAATCAAAATATCAAATGAAGTGAGGAAGCCTGAGAAAATGTATTGACAGCTTCTGTAGTCTATCAAACTTTATTAGCCTATAGGTATACCAACTAGTGTTGACATTTCGACATTTCGAAAGAACCTGTAATATTGGTCTACTTGAAATAAAAATATTTGAATTTAAAATTTGAAATTGAATTTGAATATGCACCATACCCATACCTATGAACCATAGTTTTGATCATCCTTTTCTGATAACACATCTGTAGTGGGACAAAAAATCCAACTTTTTGTTAATCATGATTCCAGAATGCGGTGAAAGAAACGAGGTGTCTCGTATCGTGAATGGTGAGGAAGCTGGCATCAACGAGTTTCCCTGGATGGTGCGCCTGTCCTACTTCAAACGGTTCTACTGCGGGGGCATGCTCATTAACGATAGATATGTGCTCACTGCAGCGCACTGTGTTAAAGGGTGAGGACATTCTATTTTCAAGATTTAAGAAATAAAGTGAACGTTTATTTAGTACTAACTTTTGCCCGTGACTTCGTCTGCAAAGAACTAGTAATTTACCCAAATTGCTTTTTTATCATTATGTTTTTTTTGCATACAAACTTTCAATCCCCTATTCGCCGTTGTAAGGTATGATTTCCGGGATAAAAACTATCCTATGTTCTTCCCCGGGATACAAATTATCTCCATACCAATTTAATTTCAATCTGTTTAGCGGTATAAGCGTGAGGAGGTAACAGACATACGCACACCGGTAATTATAATAAGTATTAATTGTATGTATAATATGTAGTTGACTTTCTAAAACAAATTAACAATATAAATATTCTTGATTGAAGACATCTCATGATGACACATAATCTGCATTTGAATCACACGATATTATTATGCTGGTGTTAATCTGTTGACAAAGTCGTTCAATTTTATCCATTATAAATTTAGTGAATTTCTTTTATCCTCTCAAAATTTTGGCTATGTTTAGAATTTTAGGTCTCTAGTTTATTTAGAGCTTTGGAGTTGTTACTGATTGATTTTAAATTGATTTGATCAATTACCTAGCAAGTTAATTTAAAATCAATTACACAATTCCACTAAAGCAGATTTAAAAGATAATGGGATTTTTTAAATTATTATAATGACCAAGTCAGTGGCCAGAAGATTAGCTGGATCCCACATATATACTCATTCATACACATATTCTTTTATATAAGTAATAAGTTTAATGGCCGAATGCTTTAATGATTTAATACATAGGTAGTGTATACTACATATAGCCTATATATACATATAGGTATTTTTATCAAACCCTGGAATTTAGGGCTACCCGTTTTTTAATTACTTGCAAAGTACAAGAAGCACACGCCGCAAAGCCAAGTAATAAGTTACTTGGCTTTTATATAAGCTAAAGCAAAAAATGGGTAGCCCTAAATCCAGGTTTTGTAAAATTAGAGTAACGTTTTTCTTCAAATGTTCTCACAAAAATACATGGTTAAAAATTAGCAAAATCAAAGTACTAAGTATTTTCGTTATTTAATCGTGATTTAAATAAGCATTTGGAAAGTCTATAAAAAGAAGATCTATGCGAAATACGGGTATATATGTATACTATGAATATATTTTGTACTAGGATAATATACCTATAAATCTTTTTATTTTCATGTTTTATTTAGTATAAAATAATAGCCAATTAATCGTTTTAATTTACTTTATTATATTACATCTTTTATTTTTTAAATTATACTAAACTTCATAGATATAATATCATTATAATCATTTATAAATTGCGTAGGTACATTGGATTTGGAAACAATTAAATTCCAAGCGAAATCATAAAAATCAGTTAAATTAGGCATTTTATCAACCACTATACTGTCCCACGAAATTTTATATGTGTGGCACAGGCTCATTTAAGCGCTAGCCTCGTACTGATTGGTAACGTCACATGCCGCCGAGAAAATCCTTAGTCACGTTGGGTTCGTCACGATGCTTTCCTTCACGGTTTTTTCTTGATGATAGTTGATCTTTGAAGTAGAAATTATGATCTTTTGCAGCACAGTTCATTGATCACAAAAATAGAATTTGACAGTCCTTCGTGAAAGGTATTTAATTTTGCACAATAATAAAAAATAATATAATACTTTCGAAAGATTTGCGACTTAAATAGAATTTTTAACGTGGGTTTTATTTAGATTTTCGCATTCTAAATATTTTTCCATAATAGTTTACGCCTACGAGTTTCGATGTTTTCTAGATAAATTATTTTTATGTGCGATGTGTGTTTCGCTTGTACGGTAGCGTGAACATGTTTGTAAGATGTTGACGAATGTTTGCTTAACGAAACTCTTAAAAGGATATTGACTCGATACACAGCCTCTAAACTTATCTCACCTATCAATATAAATCGCTTGTAGCCGTCTTTAGGAATCGAAACTCTTCTTTTTGCAGATTTTATCGTGGTATAGGTACCTATTGATATTATTCAGATCTTGTACAGTATGCATATGTGATATGGACAAGCAAATTTCAAGTAGATATAAAGCAAATAGTAGGTATTTATAGGTAGGTACTTAAAAACAATAATATGATTTTCCCTCATCGTATGGACGAAGCTATTGTATATACCCTACAATTAAGGCTAATAGAAACAGCGTGGTGACGTATTAGTTTAAATCATCAAAAGAATTATTTAAAAGGCTATTGACATAACATAAAAGAAGGTTAATGACAAAATAATGTTGATTCATATTAGGAAATCATTAAATACTCGGTAGGTACCTACCATCATATTTTTCCCCAGTGTCTTTATTTGGGTACATAGTATGTAACATAATTTATTAAATATATTGTCCTAATAAATATGCTAATCCGCTAATGCGACCCAAAGCTTTGATTGCTCTCAATATTTTTTATGAGTGTCAAACTGCAGATGACATCGTTAATCATGGTATACGAGTCCGATAACCCAAGTATCGGCAAACAAGTCCGTAATAAGATCGCGGTACAAAATGGTGAATTCCAATCAGCGTCGATAAGTACGTTCACCTTGAAACCGGCCCAGGAGCAGGCTCCAAACTCAAAGTTCATTATCCTCAAATGACCATTTTAGGCGCTTTTGTGATCACTTTTTGTTTAGGTCGACTGCTTCATCAGTTTAGGTACAGAACACATTTCGGGATAAGCGGACGTAAGTGCGCAATATCGGAAAGTTCAAAAGGTGTCTCGCAAGTCACACGTCTCGGCTCGTGAGTGTATTGTTTGACGACAGTAGCAGGTACTAATGTACGCAAGTGAAAGCGTAAATGAGGGACATTAATAGTATTCATGACCGTGGCCCGCCAAATCACTAAACGTCACTTTCGCTCAATGTCGACACAAACTTGGCTTGCTTACTGTTGCGTAGGACAAAATACGTCGAATCTAAAATACTTGATCTGTTATACAATAGACGCTCGCGAATAACCATGAATTCGTTATATGTCACGTTTACGGAAACTAATTTAAAATCGTAGTTTCCAATCTATAAATTTCCGTCGTTTCCGCGGACAAGTGCCACAAGAACGCACAAATATGTAGTGCAGTGTTTTTACTAACATAGACCTAAGCTTTTATTTACTAACACGACTTGCATTTTTGATATATATATATGTTAGTCTGTAAGGTATATATCTATGGGCCACAGTAGCCTGAAAATAAAGGTTTTATTATTATTATTATAAAGGATTGGAGACTTCAAATAAGTTTTCGTTTTCGTTATTTTTGTGATTAGCCGCAGATGAGATTTTGCGCAATCACATTAAATAATTTAGTGCATAATTTATACGGTACCCTATCTAGTGAGACAATTAGAGATTACGAGATTAGAGATGCGATGATTGCGACATTCGGTGGTATCAAGTCGAACGATTACTTTGCAACAAATATTAAAGTTGATTGGAAATTCCAGCCCAATGTTGGAATAATCCATGTATCGTACTACTCTCATAATGACGAAATTTGAAGAGAAATAATAACTTATAATAATTAATGGCCTACAATTTATTTATATTATTTAAATTAGTTCTCTTTTTTTGGTTCACTGGTTCATGAAAACAATGGAAATGGTTTGCAACGTAAATATCGATACTAGCGAGGTTTTTCATTACATAGATTAAATTATCAAGATAGTTAATTTTTTTAATAAGGCCAGGATCGGCCATTAAGTGCTTTATAAGTTTGTTTTTTGGAATTTACATTTTATTAAAATGTTTGCGGAGTATACTAACTAGCTCAAATACACGATAAAAGCAGTTCAATCGATATTGTTTGAAACTCTCTTTATTTTTCCCACAAAATGCTGGTTATATTCAATTTATAAAAAATCTGATATATTATGATTCAGAAATGAAAATACAATGATCTCTTTTTGTCGTTAAATCAGAATGCACATACATAGAAGTATGACCTATACCAAGGCCTTAAAGGATCTGATAAGCATTGGCTGCCTATATACCGTTTATTACTAAATTTACATTTAAGTATCTTTGGCTTACCAGTATTTAGTTCAGATCTATGCATATTAATATAAAATTTCGTCTCAATGTTCCAGGTTTATGTGGTTCATGATCAAGGTGACGTTTGCGGAGCACAACCGCTGCAATGCCACCACTCGTCCAGAGACTCGGTTCGTGTTGCGTGCCATCGCCAACAAGTTCACGCTAACCAACTTCGACAACGACATAGCCCTGCTGCGTCTGAACGAGAGAGTGCCCATGTCGGAGACCATCAAGCCGATCTGTTTGCCTTCTAGTAACAGTAAGTATTTGTAGCTATTTCGTGGGAACTGCCTACAGTGGCGATGCTGCTTAGATGAGCAAGGACTAAGCCATTAAAGTTCCACGATACCAGTTTTTCTTATATTTTTCTTCGACTTTGTACGAACTTGGCTTTGGTACCAACTGATCATTTTTTTAAATCAATGTACAGGTTCGAAATTTTATTATTATTTGTCAATACGATAGCGAAAAACAATATATAATAATTTATCTTTGTTGAAGGCCATAACGAAATGTTTTTTGCTGTATGTATTTCTTGTAGATTCAAACTTGAAGCTACATATTTGCCAAAGTTCTAATACAGATCACAAAATAGCCAACACCACCAACCCTATTACCGGGGCCATGAAATTCGCGAAAGCACGCACCACAACCCTGGCCGGTTTTGGCCCATTTCTGGTCACAGAACAACCAAAACTAATCATAACAATAATATTTTACTTTCTACAGAGGAATTATACGTGGGCATGAAGGCCGTTGCATCAGGTTGGGGCACCCTTACGGAAGAAGGCAAGGTGTCGTGCACCCTGCAGGAGGTGGAAGTGCCAGTCCTCAGTAACCAGGACTGTCGTAACACTAAATACACAGCTTCCATGATCACCAATAACATGCTGTGCGCAGGATACCCGCTGACAGGACAAAAGGACTCTTGTCAGGTAAGGGAACTTAAATAAATTCTAAGCTTTATATAAAAAAGGATTTAGCAACCAGGGCTAACTTCCTTTTATGCGTCATACAGTGTTATTGGTTCCTTCTTATAGAACATATAGCATATAGATAAAACCTATGTGTAAATCCGGGTTATAAACTATCTGTATGCTAAATTTCATGCAAATCCGTTAAGCGGTTTTTGCGGGAAGGAGTAACAAACGTCCATATAAACTTTCGCGTTTATAATATTAGTTATATAGTTGGATTTGTACTTTGACGATTGTTCTCAACAGACTCTTTGTTTTATAGGTTTTGTAGTCACAAAAGTGAAAGATAAATAATTACCATAGGCTGTCAAATGAAATTGTCAGCTAAATAAATATTGTCAATAAAGACTTGGCGTTAATAAATGAAAGGCAAAGATTTAGCGAGTTTAATTTTTTTTTATATATCTGCCATGTTATTTTTGATATTATGCAAGTAGATTAATATTACAATTGACGTTTTTTTCTTTTACTTATTTATTATTTATTTATATAAAAATAGAGAACGAAGAAGTATGAGAGTACCATATTTTGTTCTAAAATACTTTAACAATATGATTAATTGTTATTACATTGTCTTTCAGGGTGACAGCGGTGGTCCACTAATAACTGAGAGAAAGTATGACAAGCGCTACGAACTTATCGGTAATGAATACAGATATACTGTAATGTATGCCTAATGTTCTGTTCCTTCCTAGCCTGGCCAGGTGTTTCTAGCCTATGTTGTGAATTTATTAATAATTATTCCATCAAAAGCACTTAAGCTTGTCTTAGCACAACCATCTACGATGAATTTCTAAAAAAAGTCGAGGCTTTTACCTGTCCCAGTTTATTAATTCAAATTGTCTTAACATTTATAATAAAATGAAGGAGTTAAAGCAGTTACTAATTGGGCCATATAATAGTGAGACAACATCAGATTTAGATATTGAAGACCCAATCCAAGATCCGTTTAATAAAAAAAACTACAATGGACATGAATCCCAAAAAAAATCATTTGGTATTAAAGGAGCAAAAAAGCAAAGATAGTATCTTTAAGGACGTATTTTCATAATTTAATTATTATTATTATTTTAAAACAGGTACACTTTCTAACAAAAACATAATTTTCAGGTGTCGTATCTTGGGGCAACGGTTGTGCAAGAGTAGGCTACCCAGGCGTCTACACGCGCGTCACTAATTATCTCGACTGGATTCGTGAGAATACGCAAGATGGCTGCTATTGCTCCGATTAGAACTTATCCTGCCTATTTATGTATTTAAGTGGATATTACATTAAATAGCATATGATTTACTTGCATTTATTAACTGCGATTTAAGAATAGTTAAAATAACTCCATCTATGTCAATTTTAAGACAACCATGTTTAATATTCTTGGTCATAGATGGCGGTATTGTATTGTAGTATTTATTTATAGAACAATCCGTTGGCGGTTTATTACGATACTATTATTTATATTTCTTTGATCGATGATTTGATTATATTTCTTTTATCTTTGATTTATTTGAACTATACAGGGACCACAATACACTTTTTTACAACAAACCAATACACACACAATTTTTTAGTCCAAAACTCCGAAGGCTATTCTAACATCAGCGTAATCCCTAAAACGACTGTCGACATTAAATAAAAATATAATAATATGAATAATAAACATTAGAAATTATGTAAATGTAGTTTTACTAAAGAAACTGTAAAGCGTAAGAAAAATGTATTTATTTTTTATGTAATAACTAGTAATAAGTCTATTGGAAATAAAAAAAACGTTTTGTATGTACAAAAACATCGACGAGTAATCGTAAGTGTATAAGCTTTTTTGTCTAGGCAAGTGAGTCATAGGATCGAGTCTTATGCGCATTGCCATAATATACATATACAGGTTTTACAAATAAAATATATTTAGGATGTAATTATTTTTTTAATTTTGTACGAAGTAACCATTAAAGAACTCTAAAATTTTGATGGTGTGTTTTTTTAATTCATAACAGCATTAGCAATATATTCTTTGAAGTCCCTTTTGAATATAGACATCATGTGCAGTTGTCGCACACAAAATATCACTATTTGAAGTAGGTGATTGCGAGATTGTTGACGTTTATTAGGAGAGTTTTGTTTTTATAGTGCGAAAAATCCAGCAGCTATGTCGGACTCGTAACGACTATAGCTTACACTTTGCCAAGTGCAAAGTAAAGTAAAGTAAAGTGCGGTTTTGCTGTCACTGAGACATAGGACTCGTGAACATATTTACCATTACCTGACTCAGGAAGGGAGGCCTACGCCAGGCAGTGGGTAGATGAGTGAGTTTACTTGTGGGTATAGACAGATTAGTTAGAATGCATTTGTTTAACTATTAATATGTATAAAGGTCTGTACGTCAAACGTAACGTAACGTTGTGCTCATAAGCAAAACATGAGTATCAGTACGTACTTCAGTGAAATTTCATTATTGCTGCAGTATTTAAAAACATATTTTTGCAGATTATTGTGGAGTGGTCGGTAGCCTTGGCGGTGGTAGAGGAGTCTAATAGGTTCAGTACTGGCTTCTCCTATAAAGTATCCACGATCTTCTTCGATGGACTGTCTGCTAGAGAGGCCAGAGTTAAACTAGCTATCAGGTGGTTGTTTAATAGTAGTCGCCGTGTCTGCCATGCATGCTCCCCTCCGCCTGGAAGTAAGTTTGGGCCGGGAAGGAAAAGGGATGACTGCGAAATCTCCCTTGGCATTCTACCCCCATAACTCTGATCAACGCTACCAATATTTAAGTATACAATAAATAAATAAATATTCCTGGACAATATTGTCAAATAATAAATAAATATTTCGAAAATATTGGAAGCCTTAGCCTAAATATGTATAGTTGTATACTATACATATACTTTCTTCACGTTGTTAACGCGTTCGCGTTCAGTGTCTCAGGGTAGGGTTTTTTTTTAATTGCGATATGGGGGCAAACGAGCATGCAGCTCACCTTATGGTAAGTGATCACCGCCGCCCATGGACATTTGCAACACCTGGTGTCTTGCAAATGCGTTGCAAACCCATGCAGAAACCGTTTTGGTTTCTTAAAATTGGGAATTACTTAACTGACAGCAAATGGAATGCCCATGTTGTCAGAATAGTCACTCCCCAACGAGCTGTGGTAATCTTACTTATTCGCAGAAAGATAACTATTGTTGATTCACTGCGGTATTCTGTAAGGCGGAGGTACTTCCCCAGTCGGGCAGCCCAATTTGAGCGAGGAATCTCGATATGCTCTACCTCCAAAAAAATTAACATAGTCTTACACAATTAAAAGGGTGCCGGCGTTAAATTAAGAATTGGTGGAACATCACTGGAGAGAAATAGCCCGATTCAAAATTTAGCAGCTGAGCATAATCCAGCTCAAAGAAGCAAATGCTTCGACTCCTTAAACGCTAAATCTCAGTACCTACTATGCATAATTTAACTGAAGCCGAGCGGGCCCTTGGTTTAACTGTCGGTTAATTTATTATTTACAGTTAATTAAAACGGTCATGGAACCAATTACATTTACTAACATAGACTTGACACATATTGAGATCACAGATTAAGATTTTTACCACACATTAAGTGACTTCAAATAGTGGCGCAATAGTAACGTGTTGTGCACGGCGGGCTTAGGCGAGACCGCTATGGGTGCACAACTTTCTATAATAAGGGATTTAGACGTTACACTGTAGGTACCGGATCTGATTTCATAAGACAATTCGAGATCTCCTTTCGTATGGTTATGGTTGCGCTGGCATATTTTTTGTGAGATAAGAATCCACAACATTTGGGTATTCTTTTAAAAGTTATCCGGCCTCTGAAGCTTCTGGGAAATATTCAGAGACTGAATTCTTTTTGAATCCAGCAGCTATGTCGGACTGTTTTTATTCAAGTAAAAAAAAACAATCTTTTACATTTCTCATACTCGGAAAGTAGTGTTTATTTGATCCGAGTAGCGGACGGAAAATGTTTCTTCCCACCCTTGGGCGGGAAAAACTCACAGTAAATGCTTTCCTCCCTAGGGAGAGAATAAATTTTAAAAATAGAAAAAAAATTGGTTAGGAAATCGGCTGTAAAAAATCTTACATAATAATAATTATGAAAAAAAAGGTGCAGTCTTTCGAGTGTATAAACGGCAAATTTTAATTAAAAATACGCGTGCAGTGACGCGGTGTGTTCCATAATTAAAATTTTAAATAGACTATGTATGTATATAATTTGGCACTAACTCTGTAAGCTGTATCGAAATCTCGATCGGATTAAGAAAAATATCTTATTATAAAGAAATGTTGACCCCAGATTTTGTTAGGGCAAATACAGTAATCTAAAATCTTTCACCAGAAATTTCTAAGGAAAGATACATACTTAATTATATGATGACTTTGTGAAGTGGTGAACAAATAAGAAAATATAAATATTTACAAAAAACGTAATTTTTTTACTTTCCTTATATTCGAAATCAAAAGTAGAGTGCTTAACACGGGTGCGTGTTAAGCACTCTACTTTTATTTTATTTTACTTACTACTGAAAGACATCAATTCCTACTCGGACTATAGTCTAAATACCTCGTATGGGAATTGATCCCTTTCCACCCTTGTGTAACAATCTACTAATGTTTATTTAGAAGTACTATCAGAAGAAGAATAGTGTTGGGTTTGTTCAGTAAAGTCAAGTCAATTCCAATTTATCATCAGCAAATTTACATTCATTCGGATCTTGGTTCAGGAAACGGACAATACTGGGTAACGAGGACGCTGTATTATCTTAGCGTAACTAAACTAACAATAAAGTACAGCTATGACACTTTTCGTGTTTACTTAAAACTGAGTGGACGTTTATTTATCAGGTAAATCTAAAGAATACATGTGGTTGTTGAGCATGAGATCTTGAGTCCGATTCTCAGTTCGAAAGTGTTATTGGGTTTTCTAGTAGTAAATTCTCTATGTCTAAAAGAGGTAGCCTAGTGATGTGAGGTGTAATGAGGTGCCAAAGGTCTCGAGTTGAAACCCAAGGTTCCGGTTTTACCACTGAGGTTTCGGAAGTTATGTGCATATTTATCACATGGTAACACGGTGAAGGGAAACATCGTGAGTACATCTGCATGCTTGAGATTTTTCCTCGCCGTGTGAATTCTGCCCACCCGCAATAGCCTAGCTTGGTGGACTATAGCCTTATCCCTCTCAAAAAATGAGAGGAGACCCGCGCCCAGCAGTAGGACAATGATGGGTGATGGTCATGATGAAATTCTCTCTTTCGACTTAATTTTTTCGTCTCGGTTGAATAGGCTCATTTCTTGCTAACGATACTAGGCTCTAAATAAAAAAATACATATTCATACACATTTCGAGTTTACCAAACGATGGGATTAACGTTTTATTACTACTAAAATCTTTATTTAAATTATTTTACAAAATCTCTGTACGTTTTTTCTGAAATCAAATTTAATAGTAAGGTAAGGTCAATGTATGTCCTAATAATAACTAAAACTGAAGTATTTATTATAGGTCCCTACAGATAACAATATTCGTAACCTAGAGGAAGCGTCCTGAGTAGGTTGATATGTTAGTGTTAGACCTTGTTATTTTTATTTGTCAAAAATACCTACTCAGATATACCTATAGAAAAGCAAAAGTTTGTGGTCAAATGTTAATAACGTGTCTCCTTAATCCTACAATATTAACCAAAATTTATAAGAATCAGGTGTAGTATAATTAACTGAGAAGGCATTTATATTTTTATTGGCAAAATTAACAATTCGGCACACTCTATAACACATGCATAATCAGATGCCATAATATGCAAACGAAGGGAGCTCGGTCAGAAATGTGTTGCGACATAATTGCATTGAGAAATATGCAGGTAATTGCGCCCTTAGGCTGCACCTAATAAGATTCAAAATGATCACATGTGAGGCGGTGGACGCGCGCGGTGTGAATGACCGCAGAGGTCATTGCCAAATAAAGCGCTCATTCGCACAGCCCTCGGATTGCTAAAATGACGCATTCGGTCATTATAATATTGACCAAAACTCTTATGGATTATCATAATTTGAAAGAAAACTTGCTACTTCACTATAGCTAGCCGAAAGTGACGGACAAGAGTTCAAAACATCCATACGAGCTTATATTATTGAAATTATTCATTTATTTTCAGTTATGTGTAGCAACATTTTAAAGTCTCTGTACCCATAAAGTGCGTTGAGATCGAAGACATGACTTAGTGTATCAAAAACATTGAACCCCAAGCACATGCAACTTTCTAAAGAGTTCTTTTTAAAGTTTCGGAATTAAAAAAATAGTGTGTTTGTTTTCAAATTAGTATATTGTGACAATGTGGTGGTGTAGTGTGTTTTGTTTTTTATGTGCGTTGACTATAAGTTCGCCGCTCAGTCTAGAAAAGGTAGGTAGAATAACTGTACTTGAAAATTTTGTTTTAAATATTCCAACTGCTGTTGTCTTGGAGCACGGAACGCTGAGTGAATTTTTCTGAATAGATAAAATATGTGTATACATAGACAACAACAACGTTCGTCTGTGATGTCTTGATTTACATAAATGTGCCTACATAATTATACTAAGTTATAATAAAATATTCCATTATAAATGTATCTATTTACACTTAATTACGGAAGGCTCAGAACTTCTGGTTGACCGAATTTCCGTTTGGTATTTATTTACATTAATTTCCAAAAATCCCCATTTTCAGTAAAAGTAAATTAAAATAATTACTACTTTTTGCAGACTTTTATTGCGGTATAGGTATTAATATTATTTAATCCTGATGTCTGGCCTTTCGCGTCAACCGAAACATTTGGATTATATAATATCAATGTACTGCGACATTATACATTTTGAAAAGGTTTTATTTAAATACCTAGTACTCGTGTTCGTGTATTTTTTTTAATAATAATAATTCTTTATTCATGAATATGAGACAACCATACAGAGTAACTAAATAATAAACGTAAGAGAGACAAAAATCGTTTAAGTTATTTTGACTATCAAATTTAGACAAGTCAACAGTTGGAGAATGTGGAATGATTTGTAATGATTTGTCCCCTCGTACTAGTATAAAAAAACTGTATAACGAGCGGACAGTGTTCTTCAACCTTAGATCAACAGATTCCCTCAAGGTTCCAGTTACAAGTTATATATTCAAGCTGGTTGAATACATTCTGTTTAGGTAATAAAATACACTACAGTTATATTATATTATCATGATAAATGTACATTATAATAATAAATTTTGTTGATGATCGTGAAGAACACCATACATAGACCTAAGTATCGACTCTTTTCGAAACGAACTAATTTGATTTTCATAATGCTTTCTATAGGAAGACCTCACGATTACCGAAGACTCTTTCCGTGGACTTACGCGTCACGTCAAAAGGGAACTGCGAGCATGTGAAGACTGTGGTAAGTTTTCAAAAATATTTAGGCATTTGAAAATTGACTTGGCATTGATCGATTCGCATAGTTTTAAGCCTAGCCAAGCCTAGCCAAGTAGAATGTTTTGTGTCGTTTCCTTAAATCCGAAAATAAAAGTAAATGTTTTAGTACTCTATCTTATTTTGAATTATACAAAGAAATACCTATGTCATTCTTTTAGGAAATTCAGATAACTTTGTCACATATATACGTATAACATTAATCCATTGATGCAATCACCTTACTAATACTAATACTTATCAATCAAGTCAAACACTCACGATATGTTATTCTGAGGTATAAATTATAAAGTACCTACTCACTTATTATTTATTTTAATATTTAAGAAAATACTTAAAGTATCCACATCATGTTGAAGAAGATTTTCTATAATCAATTCTCAAGAGGGAAGACACTTGAGACTAGTAGTTTTGTTGAGCATAGTTCAGTGTAGTGTTGTTGAAGATAATTGTATGATCTTGGTCAGTTCATGAACTTTTAAATCGCTTATATCTACCCACACTGGAGTAACTGTGAAAGCCTTGTGGAGTTACGAGCGAACTGTGAAATCAGAGATCTCGAAGTCAATTCCAAGCAACGTGTGGTTTTATATTCTTTGATTCCAAGGCACGCGCACCACTAACTTTTCAAAGTTACGTGTGTGATTTATCACATGCTCAAACGGCAAAGGAAAATATCGTGAGGAAACCTGTCTGTTTGAGAGAATTTCTCGAAAGCGTGTTAAGTCTGCCAACCCGCCAGTCTGGCGTTATGGACTGTATCCTAATACTCGAGTCCCGTGTAGCATTGGGCCAGTAAATGGATTGTTGATATTATCTAGGTAACTAGTATTTCTCTCATAAATAGAGAGGAGAGGTTTCTAAATTACCTACATAAGTAAATCGCATAAGTAACTTGTAATATCTATAAAAAAACACAGGTATTTTTAATTAATCATAACGAACATATTTTAATAATTATTATTATACTTGGCATAATCATCTAGTCATCAGTCAAGTGTTAAATTCAATTTTCAATTGAAAAATTGTTAATGTCTAAAATTGTCCTTAGCACCACTAGATATATGACGCAACTTTTGGCAGCATTGGACTACCTATATCCTGACCTCTCTAAATTCGAGGGTAGACACGGATTTCTTTCCGAGTGTATGTTTCTACAACATACACTCGACGTTTAGACGACGTAAAATCGAGTTCCTTATTCAATTTTTAGAGTGCAAAATATACTACATTCTGATAGGTGGGTTATTCCCTCTCCTATGGAGTTCCGTAAGATGTATTGACGTATTCCTTGTTTTGTTATTGTGAGGTTGTGGCGAACGCAATGAGGAGCCCCGGGTGGTGGGCGGCTTGGACTCAGACGTGAACGCGTTTCCGTGGCTGGGACGGCTCATCTACGACAAATCGTTCGGCTGTGCTGTCTCGCTTATCAACGACAAGTTTGTTGTCTCGGCTGCACACTGCATGAAAGGGTAAAACAGCTCCACAGTGGTTGCCCACGATAGCATCAACTCTTTATCACAATTTTACAAATTATTTTTCTCATCATATCATCAGTTAATTAATAGCATGTTTGTTTCGTCAAATATTTACGTCACCGGTTCTAAGCACTGCTAAAAACACGTCACTCACGGCTTTTGTGTGCTAGGTCCTGAGTTTGATTCCCCGGTTGAGTACTGTTATCGGGTTTTGCAATAATTATCATTAGCAGATCAGTCTTTTATCAGAGGGGTTAGAGTCTGAAGCTGGCACTTAAAAACATTAATCTATGTTGGTGAACTATGGGCATACCTACACATCTGCCATAATAGGTGTATTGTAATCTTTTAGCTATATACCTTTGTTTATCTTTTAGGTTTATGTGGTATTTGTTTCGGGTAAAATTTGGTGAACACGATCGCTGTGACAAGAAGCATACTCCA
The DNA here is from genome assembly GCA_905163465.1 of Craniophora ligustri. Taxonomy (NCBI): domain Eukaryota; kingdom Metazoa; phylum Arthropoda; class Insecta; order Lepidoptera; family Noctuidae; genus Craniophora; species Craniophora ligustri. Next base: position 4,758,446 of record LR990965.1, on the reverse strand, counting down.
GAGGTGCGATGGCTGGTCAAAGTGATCGCGCAGAGCTTCTCGCTGTCAGACCTTAGCAATGACATCGCACTGCTGATGCTCAACCGACCGGTTGAGTTCTCGCATACCATCAGACCCGTGTGTTTGCCTAAGAATGACGGTAAGTTTTAAGTACGCGCTATCTTAGGGTACTTCGTATAAAGTACAAATTCTTGGCATTTATATTTCACTGTTGTTGTTTCAATATTTGACCTGTAAGAAAATGATCGTAATATGATTTTGGGACCGGATGATTTAAGGGACAAAAACTATAATTTTGCTTAATTAAGTAATTTGTTAATCTACAGACAGTCATTTGCTGATTAACCCCTATTCTTAATAAGGATTATTTCGAAAACATCGTGAATTGGAGACATTTACTGCTTGTTTCAATAAATTGTAATACCTACCTATTATAAAAATCCGCAGTGGCCAATGTTCATTTAAGGTCTTTATTTTTATAACTTAATCCTGTATCGTTAAAATTATTAAACACTAATTTGTTTCCACGAAAATGGTGCCCTTTTATGACATGTTATGATACCATATTTCACCATAAAAGTAAATAATAAACGCACTTGGATGTAATACCGGTACCTACAGTTATTTCATGGAACGGTCGATTAGTCAGAACAGGACAACTTTTTGACTTCAGAGGCTAGAGGTCTCAAATTCGACCTCAAGTGTAATAAAATCGACCTAAGATACTCTGACTTTTTCTGAGATTTTTTTAATGACGTGCATGGTGGAGTTATAGCGAAATATCACTAAAATGAAAGAAGACCTGTGCCCAGTTGTGATACATTAAATGATGGTGTGAGTGTAGCTATGAGTCAATCACATGTCGTGTTTATCGGTTTATGAGAGTTAGACAAACATTTATAAATGTATTATGTATATAGATGGAGATAGAAAAATGGCTCTCATTGCTTTCAGACAAACTCTACACGGGTGTAACAGCTATAGTCGCCGGGTGGGGAGCAGTGAACGAGACTGGCAAGTGGTCGTGTACCGTCCGGGAGGCTGAGGTCCCAGTGTTGAGCAACGAAGCGTGTGGCAACACTAAATACAACGCTTCACAGATCAAAGATGTCATGATGTGCGCGGGTTTTCCAGAGACGGCACATAAGGATGCTTGCACAGTAAGTTTATCCTTGATTCATCAGATTATTTTTCAGGAAAAGGACAAAAGTAGATAAAAACATTTGGCATAATGCTAGTCCAGCTCCACTGGCTCTACTTACTGGCCTACTGGCTTGTCTTTTTTTTTAAAATTGACATGTATACACAATAGTTACTAAATTAATAAATTAGTTTGTAAAATATGAGACTGATGTTGGCTCTGATGCTCTCTTTGTAAAATGTAAAAATGCCAACCCATTGCCAGGCAGTCTGAGCTTGTCATGCTCACTCAAATGTCCTGCTGATTGTGGCGTTGTATGTCCGGGTCTTTTTATTCCCTACAACATGGTTGAGTAGAGCGACGCCGATACACACGTCATGCTCGTGAACGGGTGCTGTCAGTTGTAGCTGGCTCGGCTCATTCATGTTATGGCAACGTAAAGTGGTTATTATTATTCTAATTGCCTTTGTATGTAATAATACGTACGTTTTACATCAATCTGCATCATTCTCATATTGTTATTATATTCATAGGTACCTAAGCCATTGTAAACGAAAACCAACAATTTTGTAATTTTATATTGTTTAAAAGAGTATCTATGGAGTGTCTTGCCAATTCTTCTCCATAAGACCTACCTTTTGGAACCGTGCAACTAAATTCAATTAAATTCGACAATTCAAAAGCACCTGTATAGTCTAATTGAAATAAATGATTTGACTTTGACTTTGATTTTAGGGAAAATATAGCAGGTTTTTTCCTTTAGTCTGCCATATATCACTACTTGGCAGAATTTAATCCTTATTAGCAAATCTGGTAAAAATCAAAGGAGTAATTTAATAAGTTTTTTTTCTAAGTTCAATTCTGGGATAGGTATAATAATATACAATAATATAACTAATACAACTAATATATATATAACTATAATAAATACAATAACTTTCAGTATAGCAATTCTGTTTTTATTTTCTAGGGTGACAGTGGCGGACCATTCGTTGCAGAAAATGAAGAGCATTTATATGAATTGATAGGTAAATATGTTTGTTATACCGTTTCCGTAGCGGCCTTCGACCAATCCCGTACTGGAGGTAGCGTTGCTCATATTGAGAAAGAAAACGCAGGAAATAAATCGAATGGCGCTATGCCTGCGATTGTAAGGCGCCGGCTATCTACAAGGTTGTGTTGGTATCTACGAAGTTATATGAACTTAACATAAATCCTGTTTGTTTCTTGCGAACTAGATTGAGCAATGAGGTGATCAAATATTGTTTAATTAAAAAAAAAGCGTCGGCTATTAGGATGATCATATTGTGAGAATGACAATTAATAAAAGGAATTTATGAGGTAATTGTCAATGGACATGTCCGAGATGGATTTACACCTACCAATGAATTTTGAATAATGACAAATCTATATATATAAAAGGAGAAGCTGACTGACTGAATGACTGACTGACTGACTGACATATCCACGCAGGGCCTAAACTATAAGGGTTAGAAACTTGAAATTTTGCACAGGGATTCCTTTTATAACGTAGGGGAGCACTAAGAAAGGAATTTTGAAAATTCACCCCCTAAGGGGGTAAAACGGGGGTTTGAGGTTAGTATGTAACTTTGCTGTTTTTGAAGTTATTCAATTGCAATTCAGTTTGAAGGTTTTTCATTGAATGTTATGAAACAGGTGTAAATTTTTTTTTCAAAAATCATCCTTTAAAGGGGTAAAATGGGGGTGCAAAGTTAATATGAAATTTCTTTGATTTTCAATGAAACTTGGCGAGTGTAGTTTTTTATGACGTAGGCATCCGATAAGAAAGGATTTTCCGAAATTTTGCCCATAAGGGGGGGGGGGATAGGGGTACCAAGTTTGTACGAGACAACGTGATTCCTTGGTCCAATCTACTTCAAATTTTGCATAAACATTCTTTAACAGAATTGATGGAAGACGTATTTCGTATTTTATCGAAATTCAATCCCTGACGGGATTAAAAAGAGATAGAGAATTATGTTGGAGGTGATATCAATACTCCTTAGTGCTTTTGATTTAAATTACTTTTTATTTTGACACATGCTTCAAAACTCAATCCGATTTTATTCAAAAGAGGTTGAACTCACATAAAAGCTTGATGCAATGCAAATATTTTATACTCCTTAACATTGGAATTTCTGTTTGTAATTTCATATATAAAAGTATAGATACGGTAATTACACAAAAAAATAATTTCTAAAATGTTTGTCTGTCTCTCTCTTCGTTCCTTCTAATTGCTGCAACAGCTGGACCGATTTTGTAGGGACTTTCACCACCGTTATAAGGAGTAACTGAGGCTACTTTAATTTAAGAAAAAGAAACGAACTAAAGTTCCGTATGACTTAAAAACGCGGGACCTGACCAATGCATGAATATGAACATTAAATTTTTCGTTAAATTTTACGCGGACGAAGTCGCGGGTAACAGCTAGTAATAAAATATTGGCTAAAATGAATGAGAACAAAGTAAAAGAGAGCTAGGATCATAGCCCGTGGAGTTATGTAGTTTTTACATACTGTACAATTGACATCTCCACACTTTTTTCCTACTACTGATAATGATAAAAGTATTGATGTAAATACATAATAATGTGTTATTTATTATTAATATCTAATTTATTTTCAGGTGTCGTTTCCTGGGGTTACGGATGTGCCAGAAAAGGCTATCCAGGCGTATACACAAGAGTGACGAAGTACTTAGATTGGATAAGAGATAACACTAAAGAAGGTTGTTATTGCAAGTACTGATATTTTACTGATATACTGATGTATTGTATGCAGAGTCACTCCAATTCACTCGAAGATAAAAAATCCAAATGTTCAAAGCATATTTGTTTTGAATCGTGAATTGAAATCAGTACAGAATTAAAGTGCTTTGAAATGGTGCAATTTTTTTTCTGTTTGTCAGTCATACTGAGACTATCCACTTAATAAATTTAGGTAATTTTGTTTTTTTGAATAATTGTGCAACAAAGATAATTAATTTGGGACGATAAGGATAATGTAAGTAAAGATGCTTAGCTGCTAATAACTCCGGGTTTCTCTGAATAAAATAATGAGACCTTTCGAAACTTGGCATTCTGTGGTCGCCGATTGTGACATTAAAACGCAATAAATGTTGTATTTACATCCACGCAGTTTAAATTATTTCTTTCATCTTTTTTACCACGAAAGCATTGTGACTTTTAGCAGTGAGATGAATATAGTATTTCTTACACTTAGGTACCTACGTAAAATAATTACTTTTTACGTGTTTGAGCACAGTACATTGACATAACTTTATAGGATCCATGGTCAGGGGCAAACTGAACATAGCCGTGGATGCTGTTAGGGATACATTACCTACATATGTACCTACAGTTGTTACAGAAGATTATTGTTCTACATATTTTTTTTAATAAATACCTTGCCCCGCACTAGGATTTTCTCCTGTGTAGTGTTTTTTTTTAATAAAAACCTTGCCCCACTTGGCCTGCGTCGCGGGTGCGTTTACAAATATAAATTTTCACACAACAAACGCCCAGACCCGAACCAACTATCTGTAGATCGTTCAAATATTTGCTCCGTGCGGGGATCAAACCCGCAACCCGTGAGGCACAAACCGATCGCTCAGCCACTGCACCACCGAGTCGTCAAAATTTTCTTAAATGTTACACGAATATTAAGCTATAGGTACTGTGCTATATTATCGATTATAGCTGTCTCCCGCGGCCTACATAGTAGGTATATAGATAAAAAGTAGCCTATGTGTTAATCCAACTAATAAACTATATTTATGCTAAAGTCCATCTAATTCTGTTTAGCAGTTTTGCGTGAAGGAGTAACAAACATCTATAAAAACTTTCGCATTTCTAATATTAGTAGGATATTTACACATACGAAGCGATATGCGACGTTTCCTTTTTACTTTTATTATATTATATGTACCTATTTATGGTAATCATATTGACTAAACAGTAAAGGTCATAAATTGTTACACTTTTTGTGTCAAAATGGTAATTAAGGATCATAACATAGAATTAAAATTAATGTCAGTAATAATAATAGTTATTTATAGATCAAGTTTTTTTAGAGATTTCTTGTCATCATTACATATTTTTGCCCGACGTGGGACGCGTGTGCGTAAGTAACGGTACAATAAATATTGGTTTTCCCTTAGACGGATTAATATAAGGAACATAATCAAGTAATAAAATATAATACATAATGGAATATGAACTCAGTACTTGTTATCGTATCATAACAGATTTTTTAATCCATTACCTCTCCACAAGGACTTAGTTGTTTGAGTATCTATTGCAAAAGCTCAATGGATGATACGAAATTAATTATGAACAATTCTCTTGCGTAAAACCTCTGTATATGCACGTGTAATATTGTTGACTTGGTATATATTGAATAGTACAAGTTCAAGTTTACGGCACTGGCGTTGGTTCGATGCAGTGCAATGTCCTCATTCCTTCCCAGTATCCATCGTATCCCGTTGTAGGATTCACACGTCTAGCCTGATTCTTGTCAAACCTGGATTTTCAATTTCGTAAACAGAACGAACGGTTCCATCGCTATGTGGAAGATTTTATCAGTGATCGTTCTCTCTGTGTGTGCGACCAATTATGTGGTAAGTTATTTTTTGATGTGTCAAAGTATGAAGTTTCTCTACTGAGAATTAAGAAGAAGTTGATTGACCCGTATCATCATAATTGGAAAGATTTGCTTAATTAAGCGACAAAAATCCTATATGTTGTAATTTACATTAAGTAAGTACCGTGAACTTCAAATCCGATTTAATACAAAGAAAATAAAATTGGTGTAATAAAGTTTCCAAAATCCATATTGATAACTGACTCACTAATTATAATTATTTAAGGTGGGAGCAGACAACGACACCGAACCAATAAATGAAACAGTGACCCTCGATGATAATTTTGGACGAAGGTGTAACTGTCGTAAGTGCAAATTTGTATGCTCTTCTAGAGCTAATAATCGGTTGCATTCTGTGATTTCTCAGTCACAGCGAACACAGCGAAATCACAGTATAACCTAAGCTTTATATTTTATTTTAAAAGAGTGTCTATGTCGTTTCAAGATCAACTTGTTTATTTGTGTTCTCTAATCGTAAGTAGCCCTGCAGTTCGTTGTGGATTTTTTGTGATCATTGTCACGCACTCATTTGCATGTGTAGGCTACGAGTGTAGAATAACAAACCTAATCTTGTTTATAAATATATACTGTCTGTCATTCTAAAGGGAATTCAGTGTAAAGATCTTTGATAATTTATTTTCGTAAGCGTGGTGGTAATTAAACAACTGTCTCGTTACTTTTTACTCTCTCTTCAAGAATACCCAATTTACCTATTATCGGTGGGACAAGTTCATACTACGTCCCTACTACTGCAACTCCTCTAAGCAAGGATCAACAATCAACCATCCAGAAAATAGATAAGACGAAAAAAAAAAGAAAGAAAAATCATTTATTTGATGCAGAAGAAACACACATACAAGATTAGAAATAGGTGCGTAGGATAAAAGATACATAGTTAAGTGTGTGTGCCCAATTGCACCAAGGAGTCCAGCTCAGTATGAGCCAGGATGTAATATCCTGAAGCTGATATTCTATTGGATCCTTATGATAAAGAAGCCCGACGTATCCCAGGGCAATGATATTTAAACCGTGGGTATGATTTAATCCTAATTTATCAACTATAAGAAGTCATACACTGTTGGAAAGACAACCAACCCTCTTTAATACCAATTTACAAATAATTATTGAATTGGTAAAATTTCCCTCCGTGTAATTTGTATATTATGAATGTTAATTTCCCCATATATCTGCTTATTTTTTCTACTTTTGTATAGGATGTGGCGAGCGCAATGAGGCGTCTCGTATTGTGGGCGGGGTAGAGACTGCAGTCAACGAGTTCCCCTGGGTGGCTCGATTGTCCTACCACAATAAATTCTACTGCGGAGGCTCACTCATCAACGACAGATATGTGCTCACTGCTGCACATTGTGTTAAAACGTATGTACTTATGTAATAGTATGTAGCAGTGACGTGACATTTCTAGATCTACACGTTTAGCGTGTAAAACCAATTAATGTATCTTTTATTTATTAATAACAGTAACTTCAATAACTTACCACTTTGCTAGAAATCCAATTTGATGAGTTCAAGCAAATAAATCTCCTTTAAGTAAATTCCGTTTATTTTGTTCAATGTCTTGATTAATAACTGTCTTAGCCAATTCTGACATATCTACGTCTACATCCTTAGGTTTATGTGGTTCATGATAAAGGTGACATTAGGCGAACACAACCGCTGTAACACCACGCACCGACCTGAGACGCGTTTTGTCATCCAGCTGGTGGCCAATAACTTCACATTTACCAACTTCAAGGACGATATTGCACTCCTCAGGCTGAACAAAGTAGTGCCAGTGACGGATAGCGTGAAACCTGTCTGCTTGCCAAAGAATGACGGTAATTATGCCACTAGCAAACGAAGACAATAATTAAGACTTTTCGAAAATCTGTGCGTTATCCCAATTAAAACATATTTTATGAAGTCTATTGTGATTTCATATAAAGCGCCTTTATATTTGATATATTTTGGCTGGCTTGTTGGTCTTTTGTAGGTTAGTATTTAAATAGCCCTTCAATCACGATAATTTGTAAAATACAATAGCAAAATTAATAGAAATTTTTAGTACCTGAAGAAATCTTGGTGATTTTCGGTTCAGTTGTTTTTTTAGAGCTGCTCGCAAAATAATTTTACGTTAGATACGCATCTTTTTTATAATGAGCTCTTTGAGCTCCATATAATATATGTACCTACATTAAAATTGTAGATCTATTCATAAAGATCGACGAATATTTTCAGATAATAAATACGTGGGAGTAAAAGCAATAGCCGCCGGGTGGGGTACAATAGCCGAGGGCGAGAAACAATCATGCTATCTTCAGGAAGTGGAACTTCCAATCCTAAGCAACGAGGCGTGCAGGAGGGCCAATTACACGCCATCCATGATAGACGACGTCATGCTTTGCGCTGGATATCCGGACAAAGGCAAAAAGGATACCTGTCAGGTGAGGCTACGTCGTAGTATTTGTCAGCACAGTCACATCGACCGTTGGAGCAACTCAGCTCTGGCATGGCGTTTATGTAAACGCAACGTAACGTGATCTGATGGAGCGACAAACGAATACTTGCAGCCTGCAGCTGTGTATGAAAAGAGCTATAAATCGAGCTCTGTGGCATTAGTTACTATGTAGGACTCCCGATGGACCACTGCTGATACCGATGTTCTGCAGTGGTCAAAAGTAGGCTGATGACAATAACAGTTCGATAATAGAACAAATCATTAACTGAATAAATATAATAATATCCATATCCATACTTTATTTTACTAATATTATAAATGCGAAAGTGTGTACAGACACACTTTCTCAGCGGTTAAAGTGTGAAAAGGTAACAGACAGATCGATGCAGATGACATTTAATATGGAGATAATTTGAGGCCCAACGACATAGGATAGTTTCTGTCCCGGAAAGCTTACTTTCTTAGATTTTCTTAAAAGCTAGTGTCTTTATAAAGGTGTAGAGAAATGGCTGTCGCTATGTCGCTTTATAAAAACTCTATATGAAAAGCTAACTATCTGTGTACGTAGTTCGCAGTCGATGAAGAATTACTGTCAACTGACATGATACATCTAACGCACCAATCACGAAGCTAAATCTAGAATATTTACAAACACCCGACTTCACCCCGATCCTCCCTTTCCAATGGAGGCACTAACACCTCTTTCATTCCATAAAGGCTTCGGTCAATTTTAATGGAAGAATATGCTGTTTGCTTATTTTACAGGGTGACAGTGGTGGCCCTCTGTCTGCTGAAAGAAACGATAAAAGACATGAACAATTGGGTGAGTTCTTTTTAATTGTTATTCTTAGTAGCTTTACTCAGAATTCGCATTGAAATTGTTGATACTTTTATATAAACAGCGGTGCAACTAGAGTCTTAACGTTTTATAAATGCTTGAATAAGTTCGTATGAAATAAAAAAGTTTTGCTTTTGATTTTGAACAATATATTTTGATCCATCCGTAATATTAATTGTTTACGCCTGTATCTTCGAAGGGTTAGGTAAGATATGTTACATCTACATTGTACAAAGTTGATACGTTTTAGTTCTTTATATCCAAACTCCGAGTTGCTACAGAGAATGGCAGTCTCTATGCGATAAGCTACCTAAGTATACAGTCCAGTGATTTGTGACAGGCAGTGACAGGCAAAATTTTAAGAATTTACGTGTCATTGTATCCTTGAAATCCCGAATTTCCAACAGTGAGAGGTGGGAGGTGGACTCTCACTTTTCGAAATCTTGAGCGTGTTAGTTTCACTCACGAAAACATACTAATGATTTTGGCTTTTATGGAGTTTTATGCCCATCGATGGGGATAGTAAATAGGTTTATAACAGCCTATTATAATATCGACTGAGTAACGAGTGTTTTGTATTACTTTGCAGGCGTGGTTTCTTGGGGCATCGGCTGCGGTCGTCCCGGCTACCCAGGAGTGTACACCCGGGTCACTAAGTACCTGGGCTGGATACGGAGCATTGCCAATTCCGGCTGTTTCTGTATTGACTAATTAACTGCTGTTATTTGTAATACATACTATTACATACTTATTTATTCTTCACGCTGTTCTGGACGCGTGGTATGTTGATAAAATATAACCAATCTTATTTTGATGTATTTGCTATATTTATGTAAAGTTTCATCAAAATCACTTCAATAGTGTTATTGTGTAAAAGAGTATCAAATATCTTCGTATCCTAACAAACATTCAAATTTATTTTTAAGTACAATGAGGTATTATGGAACAAAATACCTTAATAAACTATAGATGTGTATTCAAATATATGTAATTGTCGTTTCATTAAAAAGTTTGCATGAATTATAGAAGAGATAGAATAGAGATAGAATAAATAATAAATAAATAAATATTCCTGGACATTATGATACAGCGCCATCTAGTTCCGAGCTAAGCAACGAGGCTTGTGTTACGGATACTAGTCAGTTGATCTACTACATATATACTTTTTTTTGGAAATACATACATATTATACATAGATACATCCATGACTCGGATACAAATGTTTATGCTCATCACACAAACATATGTCCCTACCGGGATTCGAACCCGGGACCCATAGCACAGCAGGCAGTGTTAACTACCGTTGGACTAATTGGGTCGTCGAAACTTATATAATATTATTGAATTATATTATTGAATTGAATTATATTGAATTATATTATTGAATACTTCTGTCTCAGTCAGCCCATAATAAGAAATAAAACGAATTATTTTGACTTTAGTAACAAAAATATAAAGCTATTTGTTACCCTATATCTACATGTTTCTTTGATGACTTTGATCCTTGTATTAAACCAGACTGGAAACCTAATTAGGGTATTTTAAAATTATTATTGTTCATTGAATTAATGAATTCAATGAACAATAATAATTTGATATATACAGGGTTATTGGTAATTCAACGAATTCCTGTTAGGAGGTGATATGGGGGACTATAGATGATAATTTTAACAGCGATATGTTTCATGCAAAAGTGAACCATTTTCGAGTTATCGTGTATAGTCAGAAACGCAACATCAAAAATTATTTAATAATAAAGTATCAATTTAAATCTCATGTTTTTCTGATTTATTAACAACGACTAAACACTGGTTATTTATCAATATTAAAAGAATAATTATCGTACCAAATTTTAAAATGCGAGACGAAAAACGATAATTATCATTTCAGTATTATTTTGAGAATTTTTTCCACTAAAATGCCTTAAAAACAAAAAAAAATACTATATGAAGCTTGGCTAGCAGATTAGTTTAAAAACATCACCGTTTTCCTAGCTTTCTAACAATGCATGGAAACTAGGAACTTATTTCAAAGCAATTAAAAAAACATGATCACAAAGAAAGCAGGCGAAAATTCGTATTCGAACTAAAAACTTAGGTCGTTTTTAACATTTCCATAAAATTAATAATAAACAAATATAAATAAAACAAAAAAAAAATCAAATTAAGAATCAGTAACAGTTAGGAGGTGATACGGCGGTAGGACTACCCGTATCACCTCCTAACGGGAATACGTCGAATTACCAATAACCCTGTATATTATAATAATATATTAATTTAATTAATTAATCGTCATATAAGGGCAAGATGTAGCCTAGTTGAATCATCAGTGGCATAGACTAATATATACTATCGGAAAATCAGTAGACTGTGCAGTCAGAGATCCCGAGTTCGATTCCAAGGCACGCACCACTGACTGTTGGAAGTTACGTTAGTAGTTATTTACCAAACACTTGCTGAAACAGTGAAGGAAAACATCGTGAGGAAATCTGCATGCCTATGAGATTTTCTCGATTACATGTGACTCTCAAATAAGAAGAAACTTGAAGAAATTTGTGCATAAAGCGTGCTAGATAAAGAATATTATATTTCTGTCTCATTACTTCCAATCGAGTAAAATCTTACAAAAAGTTTATAAGTAGCGCGTGACATTCAAACTCACACAGCTCACTGATTGTGCATACACTCAACTGCTAGGTTATTTTCACTCATATTACGTTGAAATTACCAACTAGAATCACTTGTTAGACGACTAACATGATGCATGAAAATAGAAGGTCGTAAGTCAAACTTAACGTCAAGCAATCGCTTTGCGAGAATGCCTATGGATTTTTGGAGCTTATCGTACAATAGACTAAATTCCTTTGTTGAATATGAAACTCATGAAATACAAAAAAAAAATCAATTTGGCTTTAGAAAAAACCAGTCTACAGCCCTTGCGTATTTTACTCTCATGAAACTTGTAACCTCTAGTGTTAATGAAGAATAGCCTATATTGTCTATATTTCTAGTGTTTGACGTTGTGAATCACAAATTGCTTCTGTACAAACTAAATCGCTATGGTATTAGGGGTATGGTATGGCATTATACTGGATAAAAAGTTACCTAACAAATCGTCTTCAATGCGTAGATGTAACCAGTTATACAGAATTCTAAAAATCAGTACTATACAGGTCCTCATACCAGTAAAATTGTAGTGGAGTGCCACAAGGCAGCATATTAGGACCATTGCTGTTCTTGCTGTACATCAATGATTTACACAATGCCATCAAGCATAATTGCATTCTATACACTGATGATACCACCCTCAGTATTAAACTTACCGATAATAATATCACAAAATTGACGACCCGTTTAGCTCAGCGGTAGTCAACGCTGCCTGCTGTGCTATAGGTCCCGGGTTCGAATCCCGGTAGGGACAAATGTTTATGTGATGAGACTCAACATATGTATCCGTGTCACGGATGTATATCTATGTATAATTTTTTTTAATAACTTTTGTATACCTAATCCACAATGTTATTTGCTGTTGGTTTTCCGAAATTAAATAAATTAAATAAATAAATAATATGTATGTATTTACAAAAAAAAGTATATATGTAGTATATCCACCAGCTAGTATCCGTAACACAAGCCTCGTTGCTAAGCACGGAACTAGATGGCGCTGTGTGCCATAATGTCCAGGAATATTTATTATTTATTATTATTATGTGATAAATACGCACATAACTTCCGAAAAGTCAGTGGTGCGTACCTTGAGTTTGAACGCGAGACCTTTGACATCTCAGTCCACTGGTCTCACCACAAGGCTACAACAGCTATTGTAACTATTTAAATAGCTTATATAACAATTAAATAATAAAAAAATGCAAAATGTTTTTCGATATTCGCTAGGAGACATTTGCTGTTTTGTAAATATAATAATCTTATAAAAGGAGCCAATTTTTTTTTGTATGGCGATCAGGCCCACCACAATTTGTAGCACAAACTAATGAAATATATATCATTTTTTCCACACTATCTCTAGATAACGTTAGTAACATTTGTTTACTTAATGTCTAAGGGGAATATTGAGTAATACATTAAAAAAGCAATAAAAAAACCCACAAAAACGTCAGATTTCGAACAAAAAATTACGTTTTTTCTTTTCTTCCCTTTCGGGATAAAGCAAAGGAATTTACTCCATACAGCCTGGTCTGCAGTATTTTTTTATTTTATATAAGATGGATAACTGGATGATACATGATAATGGTTGATGATTTGATGAATTAATGGTTTATGAAGGATGATAAATGATTTTTTTCCCCTAGTTTCTCTAAAAGTGGTTTTTTACTTAAACTAAACTCGGCCTTCTTGGGAGAATTTGAAAATCACACAATCATACATTCAAATTGTCAAAGCCAAAGCAATGACATGAGCGGTTCGTTCTACGGTGATTATAACATAACAAAAACACTTTGATAAATATTATTGTAGTTTCTAAAATATTTATAGATCCTATACATTTAAATATTAATAAACAATAATAACATCATAAATAATAATAATGAATATTCTCACTTTATTTATTTACTGTATTCGTAGGTACTGTATTTGAATGTGATAGTTTTTACGTTCATTTACACGAATTAAACTACAACGATTTATTGAAAGTCAATACAATAATGGTTTTATTTAATTTAATAATTGCGGTTTTATTTTTACTTCGCATTTCGTATTTTTCGTCTTGAAAAATAAGTTATTATTTTAGAATATAATGCGATCGTCCTGTGATACCGTTCGTAGTGGGCCTGGAAAAAACTGTCTTCTTTGGTTGGGTTTTCATCATCATTAAAATAATGTAAAGGCATCTATCCTTTGTAGTATTTTTATGGTGGGGCAACTATCCATATAGGTAGGCATCTATCTAAAGTGTTCGCCAAAAAACAGACATTTTGCAAAATCTGTAATAGATAGGTACAAAGGAACTATTAATTAATATTCAGCATAAATTATCAAGCTGGCTATCTAGTTGCGCTGATATTGACTAGCTGTATGTATAGCTTTATTTTTTACTTGCCAAGTAGCGCAGGGCAAATCTCGAACCGTCCGTTGTAGTCTGTGTCCTGCAGTTTGGTGCACGGGACACTAGCTGCCATTAGCTTTAGGTGGAAATACGATCTCTGAGAAGTGTGTGAATTAACTTTAAATGATAAATTGAGGAATGATGTGGTAAGACAACGTTATGGTTTGAAAGACGACGTAGTGACAAAATTTGAGAACAATGAAAGGAGATGGTTTGGGCATTTTGAGATGATCAGTGATAGCGACTGATGAAAAGAATCTATAAGGCGGATGTCAGTGGAAACTATCACGATATCTTAAGTAACTATAAGTTCGAAGAAGCATGACAAGGTGACACCACAACATGCACATAACTAATTACGTTGGCCCAATATTATTTATAATTACTAATAAATACCCAAAATGTTTATTTATTATTGTTGATAATCCGATTTACACAGACTGAGCTCACCGTCCGTCTGTGTCCTTTAGTCGTGCAGTTTTGGTTGTGTAACAAATGAAGATGAACCCACAAACTACCCCATTGAGTTTTAAGTACTTACTTCCGCACAATTAAGTCATCATACTTCGAAATCTATACCAAACAAATAGTTGCAACGGCACGTATTTGGTGCTTTAACGATGAGAATCGACCCGAGAGCAACCCATGCAGAAAAATATACATATAGTGTTGATACGACTATATCATTGAAATTCATGTAATAGGTACAATATAATGTGTGTAACTTTATTGTTTTTTTTATCTTAATAAACTATTGATGAATTTTTTGTGTTTCATTTCAATGTCTAATATTCGCGTAAGTGTAAAAAGTCATTATATTAATTTAAGTTTAAGTAAAAGTTAACACGACATTAATTGAGTGTTAGGCGGTACGAAGTTCGCCGGGGCAGCTAGTTAAATCAATATATGTGGTCTCAAACAATCTTCTAGATGTTGGAATGAAAAATTTAGTTCGTTTTTAACTACTTATGGGTTTAAGCCGTGTCCATCTGATAGTTGTATGTGTATTGGATATTTTCATGATGTTAAAGTTATATTAATTCTGTTTGTTGATGATGGTCTATTAATTATCGGCCAAAAGTAAAATAGCTTTGTCTACAATATTAACTGATCTTCAACAGATATTTGAAACGAGGATTATAAAGTTAAATTCATTTATTAGAATGGGAATAAATAAAATAGAAGACTGTTTAAGTCAAATACAGTATATTGAGACTATCCTAATAATATTATAAACGCGAAAATTTGTATGTATGGATGTATGTATAACAGCTTAACAGATTTGAATGAAATTTAGCATACAGTCATATAGTTTATTACCTGGATTAACACTTGTCAGATGCTAAAAGTACCAGTATTCCTACTTATGTAAATGTGCATTTATGTAAGAATAGAAGAAGTGTACTTGTTAATTTTCCATAAAGAGAAGCAGTGGGAGCATTGTTATTCCTGGCGTCTGTATCTAGACCTGACATATCATATGCTGTGAATGTTGTAAGTAGGTTATGTCAATGACCCAGGTTCATCACAGGTTACCGCTGTGAAAAGAATCCTACGTTACTTCGGTTACTTAATTAATTCTACAGATATGGTTACTGTTTATAAAGGTTATATTGACTAGTCTTATTTCATAAATGCCATAGATATTTTTTCTTTACTAGCGATAATTGTATTTAATTATTTATTAGCACAGTAAAAGTACTTAGGATTCCAAAATGCGGAAGACGGATTCTTCAATTAGTCAAGGTGGTCTTTACCGACTAGTTGGATTACTATATTTACCTATGTTACCTACTACTTACGTTATTATTTACTATTAATAAATACTATTATTTCTTTACTTAAATCTGATCTCCGATACACAGGAGCTTGTTTTGTTAGGACATGGGACATCTTTTTTGCCTTATTCGCTAAAAGTGAATTCAATCTATTTTCAGTAAATACCTACCTACAAACTAAACCTACCTAAAAAAAATGAGTTTCAGTTCTAAGTCGCCCTACTTAGAACTGAAACTCATTTTTTTTTAACCTCCAAAATGTATTGTTTGTTTTCTAATTTTATGTGATAATCTTAATGCGGTTCACAGAATACATCTACTTACCAAGATTCAACAGTATAGTTCTTATAGCTCCGGAAAAAGTGGCTGTGACATACGGACGGACAGACAGACAGACAGACATGACGAATATAAGGGTTCAGTTTTTTGCCATTTGGCTACGGAACCCTAAAAAGGATGGACGTGAAAAGATGTGCTCACAACCTTACTTACTTCTTCCAGTTTTTCTATTTACCTATACTTACCTAATGAATATGGTAAATTATAAAAAAAAATACATTATATTTAAAATAGGAAGGTATAATAAGTGTTTATAAAGTATCATCGCTACACCTCAAAACATCAATCAGCAACAACATTTATGGCAGTGATTAAAGTTTGACGTACGTTCACGCTAAAGAGTAAAATGGTTAGTCTTCATGAAAAAGTTAGCAACGTTGAAAATGATTCTATGTTCGCCAAAAACATAGGAACAGATTACTCATATAAGCATGAAATAATTTGGCCATATGCAATAGTATTTTTTATATTTAACCTACTAGGGTTGTGGGGAGTAGTAGTGCTAGTGACAGGAGTATCTTATAAAACTATTTTATGGAGTAAGTATATTAAACAATATTTTTTTTTGCTTTGCCGAGACTATTTTTTTTCTATATCGTGGATGCTTTGGCATACACGAATCAATAGTACCCTCAAATCAATACTAATCTATTCAAATAATTATATAAAATCCTTTGTCCTGCATGACTGTAGGATCAACGCACAGCCTAAACCACTGATAGTAGAGACCTAAAACTTGGAAGGTGTGTTCTTTGTACGACGTAGGCATCCGATAAGAAGGGATTTTCCGAGCTCAAGGGTCAAAAAAGAGATAGAACAATATAAAATTATTGGGGGGGTGATTTGCTTCGAAGTTGATATCAATACTCCTAAGTGTTTTTGATTAAAGGAACATTTTATTTTGACACATGTTCGAAAACTGAATCCGATTTCATTCAAAAAATGTTGAAGAAAAGAGGTTTTGAGTGCTTGGTGCAATGCAAATACTTTAAAATAGGTTAAGAACTCTCTCAATAAAATAAAATAATATGACTTATTCGTTAACTGGCGTGCGTAAAACTCGCGCGCGCGCGCGAGTTGGCACCTCCCTTTTTTCTTGTCGTCAACTCGCTTGCTCATAAAATTTTACGTATTTATGGACAGTCAGCTACAAAAACGTTTCAAAAAATGCAATATGAATAAGACACTTTAATACGATTTGAGTTTAAAATAAAACTTATTTTTGTGAGAAGAGCTGTAAAGTAGTAGGTGTCGAGTTAAAGTTAAAACCCAAAGGACGCCCAAACCACTGACTTTTTGGAAGTTATGTGCTCAAAACGGTGAAGGATAGCATCGTGAGGAAACCTATATACTTGAGAGATTTTCTCAATGGTATATATAGTCTACTAATCTGCAGTAGGCTAATATGGTTGATGATAATTTGGATAATGATTACTTACTATTAAAATTAATCATTCTAAAGAATTGTAAAAATCTCAGATCAGGGCTTGTTGTAAATTATTTTTATAACAAACATTACAATTGCAAACTAAACTAGTTAAATAAATTTGTTAATGGTGAAGGTAACGTGTTCATCTATACCGTACTTCACCGAATCAGCCACTGTGAGCAAAGCCGCGGGTATAGTAAGTTATTTAAAGATTTTTGGTTTTAATCCATTTTTATTTGACTGTACTTTAACAGTGCGCGCGAGTTGACGACGAAAACAGTAGAAAAAATTGGAAGGTGCCAACACGCGCGCGCGCGCGAGTTTCACGCGCGCGAGTTGACGAATGAGTCAATAATATTAATCATACAAATAACATTGTACGGTCTGTTTGTAATTTCAAATGAACAGTTTTTCACTAAATGCGTATAAAAATATAATTATGTGGTAGGTACTCAGACCAAAAAAACAATTTTTTTAATCTTTTTATGCCAGCTAATCTCTGATGGCTTGACCGATTTTGACGGGGTTTTCACTCACAGATAGTTAATGTAATAAAGAGTATGCTTGAGGAAGGACATAGAATAGGAGTATTTGTACCAAAAACACCTCTTAAATAGGTGAAACGGGGGTGCAAGTATGTATACGAAATCGATTATTTCTTAAAATTGAATAGAAATAAGAAAGCAGGTTGGATACAATTACTAATTCTACGCAGAACTCGTGAGCTAGTAATATTATAAAGAGTAAAAAGGTCTGATTTATGGTTCAGCTCCGAAACTTCTGGACCGACCTCAATAATTCCAAGCCTATAGTTTGCGAGATAAACCGTAAAAACATTTGCACCCCTTTTTCCAATATGGCGGCCGGGGGAAAAGGGCTGCGACCCCACAATCTTGATTTTAAGTTAACACTGACCCCTCCTTGATATCTAAAAATAAAATTGCGTCCTCCAAAAAAATAATTTTACGCAAAAAAAGTGTAACATTTTAATGGACTGCAACTAATTTCAGTGTTTTTCGTGGGATACCTCGGTGGTCAAGGAATCACTACCGGAGCTCACAGATATTTCACCCACAAATCATATAAAGCCACTCCTCTTCTAAGAGCTATACTTGTTGCTTTGCAAACTACATCTGGACAGGTAAGTCTTCTTCTTCTTATCGAGTCAATGATTACAGAATGTTTGAGTAATATGAGCCACCTCAATGACGTTAGGCGTGACTAGATACAGATCGTTCCTCGCTTATATTTATGGATATTTTACTAAGGTGTAAATTATTCATCATTCAACGCATGTAAATAAGATTTTAGGTAATTCATATATTATATATACATCTCTCGGAGATCGGAAATCTTCAATAGAAAATGCACATAATATTGTCTATCGAAGATCCTCTCATTCAGAAAGGTATTTTTTCATTGTTTTTGGCTTTTGAAGAAAGTGAAACTGATTTTGTCTACTAAATACGACATAAAAGACCTACCTAAAATTTGTTTGGTAATAAGAGGGCAAGGCTCACCTGATGGTAAGTGATCACCGCCGCAATTTTTTTCAAGTGCGGAAATATTCTTTACGACCCCTCCCGCCGCCGCTATCTTAATCTGACGCGCTCGAGTATTTCAAATTATTGTTTTTGTTACGGGTCCCCTGAGCGCACTCACCACTATTAAGGGCTCATACCAGCTGGAGGTACTTATTAATACGTAAGGTATCCTCCCTTTTATTAATCTGCCGCGCTTGAGTAAATCCCAAAATTCCTTCTAGGGCTCCCCTGCCAATAAGCCTGTAAATTGTTTATGTACTTAACTTTGTTTTTTTCCGATGGATATGATATTTTATATGGATTTTATTTGTTACTAACTGACCAGCAAACGTTGCTTTGCCACATTGTATTGGTTGGTGGTAGAAGGGTGGAAATTTAGAATTACAATTATTTTTTTATGCCAAATTATAAAAAATACAAAAAAATGACATAAAAAAAAAGAAAAATCGCCTACGTCCGATTCTCAGACCTACCAAATATACATAAAAAAAACATAATAATCCCTTCAGTCGCGTTTTATATATAAGATGTAGGTACAAATTAAGTTTTTCTTAACCCCTAATACCGCACGTCATTTTACAGATGAGCCTGATCACGTGGTGTCGTGATCATCGTCAACATCACCGCTACTCGGACACCGACGCCGACCCTCACAACGCTAAGCGCGGCTTCTTCTTCTCCCACATGGGCTGGCTCATATGCAAGAAGAACCCCCTTGCAATAAAATGCGGCAGAAACATTGACATAAGTGACTTACAAGCTGACTGGATGGTCATGTTTCAAAAGAAGTAAGTTTTTATATTTATTACCTATATCAAAAGATAGTGTAATAGTGTGTGATATTTAAACAGATAGAAAGAGTGTTGAACAAGTGAATGAGTTTATTTATCTGGGAAGTATGTTCACTAGAGATGGCAAGGTTGATGCAGACGTGGAAAGTGGTTCACCAAAGGGCGCAATACAACTGACGCCGGAGTGACGCTTATAAAGCACATCTTTGATGCTTGGGAAGAGTCACAAGATAGATGGGTATTCCTCAAGGCTCTATCCTGGGCCCGTTCTTGTTTTTGTTATATATTAATAATATTTTACCTTATATGTGCCAAAATTGACGTGGGAAGGTATTATTTGCTGACGATACATCGTTAATTTTTAGATTAGACAGACGTTCACCAAATGTTGACGATGTAAATAGCGCCCTTCTAAAAGTCCATGAGTGGTTCACTGTTAATAATCTGGTATTGAATAGGCAGAAGACTAAATGCATAAAGTTTCCTTACCAAATGTACAGGCACGATACAGCCAATACGTGTGTGCCTACGCACACACGTACTGGAACTTAACTTATATTATTTTGGTTTGTTTTAGTGAACTTAAACAAACCAAAATAATATAAGTTAATAATAAGTATACAAATATAAAGATAAATATGTTTGACAGCGGGAGAGCCCAAAATTAATTCCTGTTTTACAATTATTACACGCACAAATTATGGCATACAGGTTCATTTTAAGTTCTTCTAAAACTTAACAAAAAATCTCGCCAGGTTATTGAATATAACAACACTGAAAGTTTCTTACAATCTGTTTTACAAATTTGTACAATTGTTACTTAAATTTTGATACCAATACGATCTCTGTAGCGTGTATATATTCAGCTCGACACAACGTACGTCATCTCATTAGTGCTGCATATGTACCGCCACGTACGCACGAGGGAATATATTTGCTGTACTTTGATATGCTACAAAGATGTTGACTGGTTGGATCAAGGAAATCATGCTTTTCCTCTAGTTTCGAACTCAGTCGGACGAAATTTTATGGGAATTGTTAACGATCTTCAATACAATACCACACGAAACAAACTGGGTAGAATACTAGACTTATATATTTCGAACGTGGACTGCCAGACATTGTCGTGTCCACCACAGTTCTAGAACCTGATGGCCACTATCCTCCTTTTTCTATATCGACTAGCCTAGGCATGCAGTATACCATATTAAGACTGATGAAGCCATACTATGTATTCCTTTATTTTTTATTATAGGTATTAAGTTTTCCTAACTAGGATAAGATTTTTAACTAGGTATTCCTTTGTTTTGGATTTTTTTAATATCATGATATTATGTTTCTCTCTACAATATTTTTGATATGGCTACAATAAAAACTATCCTATATTTCATCTAAATTGGTTCAGCGGTTTAAGCGTGAAGAGGCAACAGACAGATAGACAGTCACTCTTTTGCATTTATAATATTATAGTATATAGTATGGAAGTATGGATAACTGAATCTCGTGACCTTATTAGCGTGGAAACGAAAAAAAAAGAAACATATTTTTTCACTTCGCCTGCTCCCGCGTTCGGCTCGCGGAACCCTAAATTGTTTCTTCTTCTTAAATTGAACAGTAGCTTAAGTTGCTCCTTATAACATTAGCTATCTGCGAGTGAAAGTCCCGTCAAAATCGGTTCATCCGTTTCAGTGATTTGCTGGAACAAACAGACATTGATTGTTTATTATAAGTACCTCACTTCTAGAACTGTGTATACTTTCATATGCATTTAGTGAAAATCTTATTTATTTATTTATTCATTACCCAACTTATATTAACAGTAAACTAAACATATAAACTATAGGTCACATAACATTTTTAGTAGTATTTGGTATGATAGACAGTAATGAAAATAACAATGTACAAAAAACATTGAATAATGCTGATATTTGAAACTACAAATAGACACTTCAATTTTATTTTTTATTTAACTTTTTTGGTCAGTTCAGCCTTTATTAATAGATAAAATCGGATTCAGTTTTCAAACATACATATATGTCAAAATAAAATGTTATTTAACACGTTCACTGCGGAACAGGCCTATATCGGCATGCCACGGTATTTCAGCTGGTGCGGGCGAACAAAACGCTGTCCCTCTCGCGTTTGCGGTGCGATTTTCTCAGGTGTTTGTAAGAGTTTGACAGAGACAAAGATATATTTCAGTTTGTAATCAAAATTTTAGGTATTGCACACCAAAACACCACGGCAGGCCCTTTTTGGCCTACCACGCACTAACGGTGAAATGCATCTGCTCAGTGCGGCAGTGCGCCTATTTTGGCCCGCCGTCCCAAGAGGCCCAACGCGACCCGATGCCGCTGATCTAACGTAGCGTTTGTTCGATATAAATCCACGATGGCAAGCAATACAAATTATTTGCCCTGCAGTTATTAATAGTGATAGTAGATCATATCATAGGTAAGGCATAAAAAACTACGAATTCCGTGTATTGACATTAGACTAAGGCGGCGTTACATAGTGTTTACTAAAAACTGCCACACTTTTTAGTTCAAGGCATTCATTCTATCTTAACTTTTTCATTTCATTTGAGAACCTATTTTTGTATATGACGACCCAATTAATCCCGTGGTTGTTATACTGCCTTTTGTGCTACGGGCCGGCCCCGGTTCGAATCTCTGTAGGGAAAAATGTTTGTGTGATAAGCATAAACTTGTATATCCGAGTAATGGATGTATCTATGTATAATAATATGTATGTATTTACGAAAAAAAAGTATATAGGTACCCACGATTACATAGGTATATACTTTTTTGGTGATATATTAATATCACCTAACTAGTACCCCTAACACAAGCCTCGTTATTTAGGTCGAAACTAGATGGCGCTGTGTCATAATGTCCAGTATAATATTATTATTAGTTCACAACCGTGAGTCATTTAGTAAAACTCATATGGTAAATAAATCACACGTAATAAAAAATACATTTCGGAAAATATATAAGGGAACCTGTTGTACCTTGGTCACTTTTTCATTCAACAATTTTTTGAAAAAAATCTTTTATAGCTATTGCGATTAAACAAATTTCAGCTGTTAGACGAACTAATGTGGTTCATAATATAAATTATACAAAAGCATAGATCATTCTTTTTTACAGGTTTTACATAAACTAAAAAAAGTTTGGAATGTTGATCAAGGTACAACAGTGGTGATGTACCTAGATCCGCCTATGTTGTACCTTGGTCATAGTTAGAACTCATCAAATAAAACTCGACAAATAGCAAATATTTTTATTATTTCCAGCTTCAACACGTCTATAAATATCTTTATAAGCTTATCTAATATCTATGACATATCAATTAACAGAATTTATATGAATAATATCAGTATTTTTCGTAACACCTAACTAAAACATTTTAATAGCACTAGAAAGTGCTGTTTTAGCAATAGGAAGTCCGCTTGATGTTGTTTTTGCTACGAGGCATTTTACCTGTATAAAAACAATCATAAATAGAATTAACAAGAATACATTTGAATGTAGGTACCTTGACCATAAGACCAAGGTACAGCTGTTTTACTATGGTCAAGGTACAACACCCCTAACCTTTTATGTTTATTCTCACATGAAAATATGAAGGTTATGATTAACTCAAATAAGCATACTACATTCTAAACTTGGCTAAAGTACTTGTTTAAATCAAGTGGTTTTAAAAATGTATGAAGTAAATAACAGAAGTAATGAAAGAAATAAAAAATATTAAATATCTTACTTTTTTGCAGCGAAAACGTTAAAGTGATTTCCCATGCAAACTCGATGTAATGGCCGCCTGCAACTAACTTCATGTTGACTAGTCTTGTCAAAGTTCAATAAATCCATCGATAAAGAGACGGAAAAAAGTCGCGAACATTTCAAAAAAATAAGTGGCTCTAGGTACAAAGGGTGTCAAGGTACAACAGGTTCTCCTATTATATATATTAGAAAATATATATATAAAACCTAAGGACAATGATCATGCCCACGATATTTGCGTTAAACGGAGAGATTGTGTAGGGTACTACAAAAGACTGCTGAGAACCTTGGTTACTATTAAAATAGTATCCAAGCAAAAATAAAAACAGTTAAAAAATTGCAGGGAATGCAATCAAAACCTTTGCGTGAATATTTAAAGACAGGCATATGTAAATAAAATAGCTTTCATTTCTATTACGATAATTCTGTTTTATTTTATCGATAACCCCTTATTTTTTTCTGTCTCATCACTACTAAAAATACCTTCTAGTGCAGTTTAAGTCGATATCGGCCTGCCGCTTTCCCTGGTTTATTTCTTATTTCCTGTTTGGTAGATCCCGGGGAGTATCAAGCCTAAAGGAGCTGGATTCAAGGTTATTGTAACAGGTCAAAAAAAATTGTATATGTCATGTTTTCGCGAAGTTTTAGCATTATGAACTACCCTAGTGCTGGTGGGTTGAAAAAGACCTGCCGTTCGGGGTTCGTTGGGGGCACATTTCGAACCGCCGCCGGAGGGTTATGATTTTACTTGCCGCAGTCAAGGTGTTAAATCAAAAGCACTAAGGAGTATTGATATCAACTGCGAAGCAAATCACCCCCAAAATATTTTTCTATTGCTTTTAGGGATGTTAAGTTGGGGAATTATTTTCAATAAAATGCGAAAGACGTCTCTCATCAATTCTGTTAAAGAATGCTTATTCACAATTTGAAGTAGATTGAACCAAGAAATCGCGTTGTCTCATACAAACTTTGTCCCACCATTTTCACCCCTTTAAGGATAGAATATCGGAAAATACCTTCCGAGGTCCCCCGAGACGATTTGTTTTTTTGGAAGACTCGAGTATTTTACAATATTTTTTTAATAAATTTAAAATAATTTGCTGCCTCGGACGCAAACAAGCTTGATTCACCATCTATTTTGTTTTAGATACTACATTCCTTTATACATAGTTCTTGCTATATTCATGGTGTGGGTGCCAAAACACTACTTCGGTGAGGATTGGTTGAATGCCATATTTGTGGTCTACTTCGCTCGCTACTTTCTTCAACTACACTTTACATTGCTAGTTAACAGCGCTGCACATCTTCATGGACCCAGGCCTTACGATGGGTAAGTAAAATAAAAACATAAAGAAAATCTATAAACTCAGTGTCGCGTAAGAGCGAGTTAGAAACCTCTTTTGTGCGTATGAAATTATCTTTACACCATTTATTGCTTGTACAGAAACATACAACCTGCGGAGTCATGGATCGTTTCTTTGCTGACATTTGGCGAGGGTTGGCACAACTACCACCACGCATTCCCCTGGGACTACAAAGCCGCTGAGCTGTCCATGCATTTTAACTATTCGGCATCAATTATCAGATTCTTGGAGAAGATTGGTCTGGCTTACGATTTAAAAACTGCGTCTCCTGAAATGGTAATTACACACAACCTTGACAAATTATTAAAAATCGGTCAGACACCTAAACTATCTTCCAGCGGAGAGCTGGCATAAAAACTTATTAGAAGCAGCCTGTCGATTTTTTTTGTACTTATATATATATATATATTATATAGACTTCATACACTGTTACCAAAGACGGTCTCGGAGCCTTAGTGATTTTGTCCTAAGTGAGTATTTTTATTAACATTGTAAAATGACTACTTAACATATAAGTGCTGAAATAAGGCTTATGAGATAATACATTTTCTCATTGACATAAATTAGATAACATATTGACACATATTGTATAACAAAATATGAAATTATTTTCATTTTATCAAATGTTGCAAACGTACACAGACGACTAGAAAAAATGTTTATTTGATTTGCTTGCAGGTTGGAAATAGAATAGTTAGGACAGGAGATGGAAGTCACTACACTTTATCCGATAATTATCAGGAGCATGCGACGGCGCATGCATGGTGACGCCAACCCTAAGGATATTATCAAAAATTATCACATATGAAGAAATCTATATTAATACTAGGTTAAGAGGAGGGAAGCTATTTTTATATAAGAAAATTACTGTTAAATTCCATTAAGGACGCTGTTACATTTTCGACGAACTCAAATTTAGGTATTTAGAGTCGCACACAGCAACATTACAGACACGCACACATTGAACCCACTGAGCGCTCAATTTTATACATCGCTTAAATAATCTTGATCCTTGTTATTATTTCTTATTTTTATTTGAATTGATAGAGTTTAGTGATCGTACTATTTTCGTGATAATTAAGTTATTTGCTGGTGACCTATTGTACATTCGATACGAATTACTTTACGTTTGGTCTGCAGATATCCCTAAGTAAAATATCTTATAGATTAATTTATTTCGTTATATGTGAATTCAATGCGCTATAATGCATTCACAATAGACCGAGTCATTCATGACTCGGTCTATTTTGCTATATCTCATTAATTATGATTAATATGTATTTATGTTTTTAAAAGTAAAAAAAAACATAATGGAAAAATATTCGTTTACCTTTATTAATGAAAACTAGAACTACAATAAGAAAACTAAATTTAGTTAAAAAGCCACGAAAAGCTTAGTCCGCCATGATATTGGATGTAGAGTGATGTTACAATATTTTTAGAGTTATTCACAGCAAGCCTATAATTTGATATCCATATTGTAGGAAAGCATAAAAATGTAGAAATTGTATTTAGAGAGACGTCATTTTATTGTTTGAGTTATTTTTAGTAAGTTTTTGATCCCCATGTTGTAAAGTGCATCACAAATAACTAGTCCGCCATGGGTGTTCCGGAATGACGTCACACAACTAAACATCCAAACATGTCTATACAAAATTTCAGCTCAATCGGTTGAAGATTCAAAATTGACTTGCAAGAATCCACCCGAACAAACATAATTAAGTGGTTAAATATATACATTGCAAATTAATAAAAAGATTGTCAAAAGTTTACGGTCAGAGATAGGCTTGTATAGTTCACGTACTAAGTACTAATGAGAATTAATCCCGACACTGACAAGAGCAAACTATTCCTTTTCCTTATTATTACAACATTCTTTTAGTACTACGTCGTTCGTTCGAGATGTCAGTATTCTTAGTCTCTGGTTCTGAATGAGTAGTCGCACGCTACAAGCTAGTAAATTTAAAACTTTAAACTACAGTCTGCGGTAAAAACTACACATACTTATACCAAAAAATACTTAACAATAAAATTTACAATAACATGATACCTATATTTCATTTTAAATTTAACTCAGAATATATTTTAAAATAATAATAATAACATTCTATAAGGCTTAATAAAATTGAAAATATCGAGATTATTATAATTTATAGTTTAAAAAAAATGAAAAACATGCAATAAATAAAATAAAATAAAAATACATAAATATATCTAAAACAAATATAGAAATACTTATTATAAAATAATTATATTATACGATACTATAATCATACATATTTTAATGCTACAATTTAATTTAATATACCTATATAGTTTTTATCTTATTTGACAAAGAGCGCCTTCATCCTCTCTCCTATTAAAAATATCTTTTGCTGTGCCCGACAGGGTCCATAAAATTGATCCAATGTTTAACATGCCTACCAACTAATGTACACATTATGAAATGCAATAAAGAATTGAGTAATTGAGTAACTGTAGGACTGTAGATACTTGAAATACTCGAAACGCGACTAAACGAGCGGGAGCGATATAAAATCAGTGTATGAATAAGTGGGATGCATGATAATATTTCATATAAAGAATAATCGGGTATTGTAAGAATTATAGGCAAAACCTGCAAAGTATGAAGGAATATAAAATGTAATTCACTATATACTGTACTATGGTACTGTTGTACGTGGTACTAATAGTACCATAAGACAGAACTAGTACATCTGAAAGTTTTACCTACTAGTACAGTCATTCAGTGGCCGAGTAAGAAGAAGCCTAGTCAGGGAACACCCGTCAGGAACGGAGTTGACATCTTAACCCCACCCATCAAGTCTCGATCTCGCTAACAAATGCTTAACCCTACCCATCCTTTTCTTGGACTCACCTACAGACTCTTAATCCCAATTATTCTCGCCTTGTTTTAGTAAAATTTGATCTCACCCATCCATTTCTTCACCTGTCCAACAGTTGCTTAATCTCACCCATCTATTTGTTAACTTGCCCAACAGCACCTTAACCCTGCCCATCTACTTTAAGGCCTAATCTAAATCACAGGTTTAATATGACTTAACCCCACCCATCCATTTCTTCACCTGCCCAACAGCTGCTTAACCTCACCCATCTATTTGTTAACTTGCCCAACAGCAACTTAACCCTACCCATCTACTTTCAGGCCTAATCCAAATCACAGGTTTAATATGACTTAACTCCACCCATCCATTTCTTCACCTGCCCAACAGCTGCTTAACCTCAACCATCAATTTTTTAACTTGCCCAACAGCAGCATAACCCTACCCATCTACTTCAGGCCTAATCTAAATCACAGGTTTAATATGACTTAACTCCACCCATCCAATTCTCAACCTTGTCAACGACTGCTTACCCGTTAGTATCCAAATCCCGATCTTATTCATCAATCCCTAAATAACATTCTGATAATAAATTTAATAATATTATTAAAGTCGTATTTGCTTTTATTTAGGTTTGAAAAAGTATCAACATCTTCCGGTCACGATAAACGACTATATGAGTGTATGACACAGACTTTTTCGTAATTTATTTTTTGCGACAGAGCGATACGCACATGCTTCCACAAGCGCGTCTGAGCGCGGAATGAAAGTCCGCGAGTGAAAAATGTATGAAGAAATTTGCAAGCGTTCATATTTTTGCTGTTTATTGAAAAATGTAATGATTTAGGTACAAAATAATTAGTCGAACGTATAGAGGACTATATATGCCGTAAATTTATATAATTTTTATGATAAAATATGCTCTAAGTTTACTTTAAAATGGTACGTAATCAGACCCTATTTTTATACATTTTCTGTGATTATTGTAATGGCAAAAACGGATTTATGGGAAAAATTTGTACAATGTCATACAATTTTTGTGATGCCAATCTGAAGATGAATAGATTATCTTTAAATTGAGACCATAATATCTTCACATATATGATTGCTTATACATTAAAATTGTACCTGAAAAACACCGTTATTTGTAGAAAAATGTAATAGCGTCCTTAAAATTAATGGAACTTTTAAGATTATTGTAAAAGTTCGGTAGTCTTTTTTTGTATATAATTAAAACTTATTGCGAAAAAGGTTTATTGTCCAGTTTTATCTCTTACTAAAGTAGAAAAACGAAACGTAGTGTAGGACGACCGCCGCCGCCGGCGAGGAGGACCGACGACTTGCGGAAGGCAGCTGGCAGCGACTGGATGAGAAGAGCCGAAGATCGAGCTCTGTGGCGCTCACTAGGGGAGGCCTACGTCCAGCAGTAGACGAGAATAGGCTGATGATGATGATGATGATGAAGGTAGAAGATATCAAGTGTATTTTCTTCGTATAACATCATCATTCTACTAAATATACTATATTGAGTAATCAATTAATCAAATGAATATGTACGGTTTAAGTACACTTTACCTAAGTGTACGTAAACCGTACATATTCATAGTTGATTACGGAAATCAATTGCAATATTTACATCGCTATAATTGACTACCCAACTACAGTCTAATGTAAAAGTTCACGACACTGTACAGAATATTAATGACGAGTTGTATGTTTTATTTATAATTATGTTTATTTATATATAAATATGTTTGTTTATATGTTTGCCTAATTTATAAGGATTTATGACGCAGTTCAATGTAATGTATATACATATTTCCGTATCTGATGTTACAACCAGTAGGTATTACTGAAGGGTTTTTCAATGACAGCGGGTAGATGTAAGAAAGAAATAAAATAAGCTGTATGTACGGTATGAAAAAGTCTTTTTTCATTTGAAAGGCCCATTCATGCTATTATGCGTGGAATACGACATCGTTCAAATGACATTTGACATGTCTCATTCTCAAAATTTGACATTGTAATTTGAAGTCTGCGAAAGGCCGAGTTCTTGTGCACAGCAAGAAATGCGCGTAACGTTTGTGATGATGTCACTAAAACCATAGGGCCGCCTTAGGCCGCCCAATTGTTTTTATTGCCAAGGCCACGTGAAAGTCTTTGGTGTCTTTGAATAGAATAGAATATAATAGAATAGATATTTATTTATCAGTATACGAAGTAATGTTCTTAAACTAATACAATCATACCTAAGTAATAGAAAACAACTCACGGAAATATCCTCAATAAATACAAAAACTAAATATGAAGAAATATTTCAATCGCATTAACGCGTAATTAAATACGGTGCCCTCAGGGTAGAGTGTGAGGCCCCTTGTAATTTATATTGTATATAAATGAACTACCCAAATCAATAAATCAACCTGTGATACTTTTTGCTGATGATAGCACCATTATAATTCAATCTAATGATATTAGATCATTCAATTCAATCTAATGATATTAGATTGAATTGTAATGGTGTTGTAAACGTGTGTCGGGTCTTTTTATTCCCAAAATTGGTTTTAGTTATTTCCTTTCTTCATAAATCATACATTTCACATCGAACTGCAGCAGTCTCATACTGATATTACATACATAAATCTTTGTAAAACAAAACCAACAATTATGTAATTTTGTATTTAATTTAAAAAGAGTATCTACGGAGTTTCTTGCCGGGTCTTCTCCATAAGACCTACCTTTTGGAACCGTGCAACTAAATTTAATTCGACAATTCAAAATCACCTGTAATGGTCTAATTGAAATAAATGATTTGATTTGATTAATAATAATAATAATGACATCAATATTATAATTCGCTGGGTAGCTGGGTAGACAATAATTATTTAAAAATAAATCTGAATAAAACTCTACTTATTATTATATGTATATATAACTGTAGTTATGCACTTCAATTAACGCTTATCAACATTAAGTAACTGTTCACACGGCAAAACTTCTTGGAGTGACAAGTGATAAAAAATTAAACTGGAAAGAACATGTAGGTAATCTTTCCAAAAAATAAGTAATTCTGCGTACCTATGTTTTATATACAAATTAGCCGCGGTGCTCAACAGCGACACGTTGTTTACAGCATACTATGGCTTGGTCTCATCACATTTAAGATATGGTATCATTTTCTGGGGCACCTCTATAAGGAAATATCTTGTAAAATGCAAAAACGGTGTATCAGGATAATGTTTGGGATAGAGTCAACGGAGAGTTGTAAACCGTTTTTAATAAAATATAAAATTTTAACACTGCCGTCTATATATAATATTAGAAGTTACCATGTTTGTCAAGCATAACCAGAATTTATTTCCACGCCTCTCAGACGGAGTCAGTCGTTGTCGACGCGATGACACTATTTTACATATGGGCTACTCAAAAACTATACTAATGAGAAAAAGTGTTTTCTGTATGGCTCCTATAATTAATTTTCAACATGATTCCAAAATATTGGCAAGAGCTGAACGCCCGTATGCTGAAACATAAACTTAAATTGCTTTTAACAAAGAAAGCATACTACAGCATATCAAAATTTTTAAATGACAAACTTGAATAGATATAAAATATAATTAACTTTGTAACTCTGCTAATTACTATTGAATTGATTATTGTAACAATTATTTTGCAAGTTGATTTTCATTGACATTGAAACACAACACACACGAACACACACACACACACATACATACAATCTCACACTCGACACAACACACACACTCTCACACTCGGTCACTCACTTTAGCACATCACACAAAAAGGGGTCCAGATAACTTCATACTACCTAATAATTAAAACAAAAAAATGGATAGTACTCAATAGTATTGTATAATTGCTAGCATTTAAGAAACCTTATTTAATGTAACTCGAGGGGGTTGGTGCTGTAAACCGCAATACAGGTACCTAGGTCCCTAGTTCGGCTCCAGATGCTAAAACTTTTGTGTACATATATCTTATCATAAGCATTTAACTGTATCTAGAATATGTACTAATTATGAAAATAAACATTATTATTATTAAGGAGAAGGAGATTACATGAAGGAGACACAGGCAAAAAACTAAAAATGGCGGTACCTATTCATATTCGCAAAAGTAGTAAACAAATAATAATGAATGCCCTTCACAGCAGCCCTTAAATATCAGTTACAACGATATGCCAATAACATCTAAAGACAACACAAAATTCTTAGGTTTGATAATAGATGATAAACTAACGTGGGACCAACTGCATGTTGTAGTCTGCAAAAGGATAAATAGTTTTGCTTTTGCCCTATTTAAATTGTCTAAGTTTGTGAACCGTGAAGTCGTACAAATAGCTTATTATAGCTACGTAGAATAAATCTTAAGATATGGCCTGGTCTTTTGGGGTAACAGCACAAATGAAAATCACGTTTTTATAGCCCAAAAAAGTGCATACGTGTGATTTGTAATTTGCATCCTAGAGATAGTTGTAGACAACTATTCAAATCTCTGAAACTACTCACCTTTCCATCGCTTTATATATGTATATGAGGTGGCGGTTTTTGCTAATACTATCCCTTATTTAATTTAAGGCCTCTAGCTGATCCTAGATTAAGAAAAAGAGATTCAAATGTCAATTTAGACCGGAGTAATGCAGCTTTGCTTCAAAAAAGTATTTATCGAATGGCTCTTATAGTTTAGATAATGTGCGTGTGGTGTGAGGGCCACTTCGTCAAATCTTTTTGAAATTTGCCTAGGATTTAGTGAACATTCCAAAACAATTGTGAAAGTTAGAATCAGAATTTGTGAAAGTCTAATAAGCGAGTTATAGCCTGTAATGTTGGGCCCTCAATCCTCACATAGAGGATTGAGGGCCCACCCGTGTGGATAAACTATGGACACTACAGAAAATGTGTTTATGGCAAAATCTAAGCTAATTCCAAACAAAATTTGTGAAAACAAGATATTATCGTAAAACACTATCCTACTTTATATATCTTCGTTCAAAATGGGCCCTCAATTCTCACAAACGCAAAAGTTTAAACACAAATAAAATTAAAACCATTAACTTACAGCTGCTGTTTGATGTCTTATACGCTACTAAATAATATGTGAAAATTTGTGAAAACAAGAACAGGACACCACGTCTTGTGGTTTAAAAGTTGTGAGCTTCACAAAATTTGGGCCCTCAATCCTCCACTTTTTTTGGTCTTCTCGTTATTACGCTTATCATATTAAAGATAAAAGAAATCCAAAATAGTCATTAATTGTGAAAAAATTAGTGCAACAAATTGTTGTTATTTGTTACCAATAACAATTACAATAAAATTAAATATCTTGAAAATTACCGAAATCGACTATTTTTTTATTGTGTATGTGTGTAGGGTGACAATAATTTTATAATTTAACTATTGACGTCTTATGACATTACATTTTTTAAATTGCTCTCGCATACATATTACCAGTTTTTTTTTTCTTTTTCTTCCCTTCCGGGATAACTCAAAGGTATCTTATCTATACAGCCTTGGCTGTATGGACAAGATTCCTTCAGTATTTTTTATGATGTATTTAAGATGGATGATACATGATAATGGTTGATGATTTGGTGAATTAATGGTTTATGAAGGATGATAAATGATTTTTTTTCTAGTTTCAAAAAAGATGTGGATCTTAACGTTTAATAATTCATCGAAACACAAATTTTAGAAAATAAAACACTACTGCTAAACATGTTTCGATGAATTTTAATGTGACGCTTCACTTTCCCGCCAAAAAGTCTTACCAGAATAATAACATAAAATACCTTATTTTAAAGAGTGTCTATGGAGTTTCTGGCCGGTTCTTCTCCATGAGATCACCTTCTTGGAACCGTGCACTAGAGTCATAAGTTTTTTAAATGCTTGAAAAAGTTTAAGTATATGAAATAAAAACCTTTTGATTTGATTTAATTCATTTTATATATTTTATTAGTGACGATTTTGAGTATTTGGG
Source organism: Craniophora ligustri (assembly GCA_905163465.1). NCBI lineage: Eukaryota > Metazoa > Arthropoda > Insecta > Lepidoptera > Noctuidae > Craniophora > Craniophora ligustri. Next base: position 4,724,417 of record LR990965.1, on the reverse strand, counting down.
ATGTCTGTTTACTAGGGATGGCAAGATTGATGATATAAAAGGATGAGTAAATACTAACTAACTAAAATAAACACGATTTGCTACCCAGGATAGTGTGCTGGTAGGTACACTTAAATATGACACAAAATATCGGTATAGCGTCGTTACTGTATAAGATTCACTGTCACCATGGATGCTAATTATTTTGTTCACTTACCGTTTGTAATTGTTTAAAATGACAAATTAAAGGCTTTCTGTATATTTTCCGCTCAGGTGATTTGATGTGCGTATGTTCATCACTGCTCAACATTGCATATTAAACAATTAAGTATGATAGATTACGATAAATACGATAACAAGGACTTCACTTCATAAATTGCAAGGTTAGAAAAACTTTCATTGTGAGCACAACTGCCAAATTGACGGCGACGGTTTCAAGTTTTTGACGTTTTAAGATAATATTTGTTTGTAAGTGTGAGAAATTAATATTTATTCACTCAGAATATGGTAAAAATGTTATTAATAGATGATATTTAAGTTCAACACATTCGCCTTTGGAAGGCATGCGAATTGGTAAAAGTTATAATAGTTGCATTATAACTAGGAAAGAAAGAATGAAACGAACTTTTAAATCATGTTTTCACCTTAATTCTAATTACGTTTAAAAACGTTTCGTGTTTTGCTAGAGCTATTACAACATATATTATAGGATAGTTTTACCCAATTTATTCTGATTAAGTTATGGTTATAAGTAATACGCCTATAAGCCAATAGATGCCATTAAACGGTCAGTTTTACAAAAACTGATCTTCGTTGTTTATCCCGTGGAGACTTTTTGTGGTCACCCTATTTTGAAATTTACCCAATAAAATTAAACATGGTTTTTTTACACAAAAAAAGGTATTTTAATATCTTTCTGGTATTGGATTTGTTGCACAATTTTTTTCACAATTAATGACTATTTTGGATTTCCTTTATCTTTAATATGATAAGCGTAATAACGAGAAGACCAAAAAAAGTGGAGGATTGAGGGCCCAAATTTTGTGAAGCTCACAACTTTTAAACCACAAGACGTGGTGACCTGTTCTTGTTTTCACAAATTTTCACAAATTATTTAGTAGCGTATAAGACATCAAACAGCAGCTGTAAGTTAAGGACGCTATTACATTTTTCTACAAATAACGGTGTTTTTCAGGTACAATTTTAATGTATAAGCAATCATATATGTGAAGATATTATGGTCTCAATTTAAAGATAATCTATTCATCTTCAGATTGGCATCACAAAAATTGTATGACATTGTACAAATTTTTCCCATAAATCCGTTTTTGCCATTACAATAATCACAGAAAATGTATAAAAATAGGGTCTGATTACGTACCATTTTAAAGTAAACTTAGAGCATATTTTATCATAAAAATTATATAAATTTACGGCATATATAGTCCTCTATACGTTCGACTAATTATTTTGTACCTAAATCATTACATTTTTCAATAAACAGCAAAAATATGAACGCTTGCAAATTTCTTCATACATTTTTCACTCGCGGACTTTCATTCCGCGCTCAGACGCGCTTGTGGAAGCATGTGCGTATCGCTCTGTCGCAAAAAATAAATTACGAAAAAGTCTGTGTCATACACTCATATAGTCGTTTATCGTGACCGGAAGATGTTGATACTTTTTCAAACCTAAATAAAAGCAAATACGACTTTAATAATATTATTAAATTTATTATCAGAATGTTATTTAGGGATTGATGAATAAGATCGGGATTTGGATACTAACGGGTAAGCAGTCGTTGACAAGGTTGAGAAATGGATGGGTGGAGTTAAGTCATATTAAACCTGTGATTTAGATTAGGCCTGAAGTAGATGGGTAGGGTTATGCTGCTGTTGGGCAAGTTAAAAAATAGATGGTTGAGGTTAAGCAGCTGTTGGGCAGGTGAAGAAATGGATGGGTGGAGTTAAGTCATATTAAACCTGTGATTTGGATTAGGCCTGAAAGTAGATGGGTAGGGTTAAGTTGCTGTTGGGCAAGTTAACAAATAGATGGGTGAGGTTAAGCAGCTGTTGGGCAGGTGAAGAAATGGATGGGTGGGGTTAAGTCATATTAAACCTGTGATTTAGATTAGGCCTTAAAGTAGATGGGCAGGGTTAAGGTGCTGTTGGGCAAGTTAACAAATAGATGGGTGAGATTAAGCAACTGTTGGACAGGTGAAGAAATGGATGGGTGAGATCAAATTTTACTAAAACAAGGCGAGAATAATTGGGATTAAGAGTCTGTAGGTGAGTCCAAGAAAAGGATGGGTAGGGTTAAGCATTTGTTAGCGAGATCGAGACTTGATGGGTGGGGTTAAGATGTCAACTCCGTTCCTGACGGGTGTTCCCTGACTAGGCTTCTTCTTACTCGGCCACTGAATGACTGTACTAGTAGGTAAAACTTTCAGATGTACTAGTTCTGTCTTATGGTACTATTAGTACCACGTACAACAGTACCATAGTACAGTATATAGTGAATTACATTTTATATTCCTTCATACTTTGCAGGTTTTGCCTATAATTCTTACAATACCCGATTATTCTTTATATGAAATATTATCATGCATCCCACTTATTCATACACTGATTTTATATCGCTCCCGCTCGTTTAGTCGCGTTTCGAGTATTTCAAGTATCTACAGTCCTACAGTTACTCAATTACTCAATTCTTTATTGCATTTCATAATGTGTACATTAGTTGGTAGGCATGTTAAACATTGGATCAATTTTATGGACCCTGTCGGGCACAGCAAAAGATATTTTTAATAGGAGAGAGGATGAAGGCGCTCTTTGTCAAATAAGATAAAAACTATATAGGTATATTAAATTAAATTGTATCATTAAAATATGTATGATTATAGTATCGTATAATATAATTATTTTATAATAAGTATTTCTATATTTGTTTTAGATATATTTATGTATTTTTATTTTATTTTATTTATTGCATGTTTTTCATTTTTTTTAAACTATAAATTATAATAATCTCGATATTTTCAATTTTATTAAGCCTTATAGAATGTTATTATTATTATTTTAAAATATATTCTGAGTTAAATTTAAAATGAAATATAGGTATCATGTTATTGTAAATTTTATTGTTAAGTATTTTTTGGTATAAGTATGTGTAGTTTTTACCGCAGACTGTAGTTTAAAGTTTTAAATTTACTAGCTTGTAGCGTGCGACTACTCATTCAGAACCAGAGACTAAGAATACTGACATCTCGAACGAACGACGTAGTACTAAAAGAATGTTGTAATAATAAGGAAAAGGAATAGTTTGCTCTTGTCAGTGTCGGGATTAATTCTCATTAGTACTTAGTACGTGAACTATACAAGCCTATCTCTGACCGTAAACTTTTGACAATCTTTTTATTAATTTGCAATGTATATATTTAACCACTTAATTATGTTTGTTCGGGTGGATTCTTGCAAGTCAATTTTGAATCTTCAACCGATTGAGCTGAAATTTTGTATAGACATGTTTGGATGTTTAGTTGTGTGACGTCATTCCGGAACACCCATGGCGGACTAGTTATTTGTGATGCACTTTACAACATGGGGATCAAAAACTTACTAAAAATAACTCAAACAATAAAATGACGTCTCTCTAAATACAATTTCTACATTTTTATGCTTTCCTACAATATGGATATCAAATTATAGGCTTGCTGTGAATAACTCTAAAAATATTGTAACATCACTCTAAATCCAATATCATGGCGGACTAAGCTTTTCGTGGCTTTTTAACTAAATTTAGTTTTCTTATTGTAGTTCTAGTTTTCATTAATAAAGGTAAACGAATATTTTTCCATTATGTTTTTTTTTACTTTTAAAAACATAAATACATATTAATCATAATTAATGAGATATAGCAAAATAGACCGAGTCATGAATGACTCGGTCTATTGTGAATGCATTATAGCGCATTGAATTCACATATAACGAAATAAATTAATCTATAAGATATTTTACTTAGGGATATCTGCAGACCAAACGTAAAGTAATTCGTATCGAATGTACAATAGGTCACCAGCAAATAACTTAATTATCACGAAAATAGTACGATCACTAAACTCTATCAATTCAAATAAAAATAAGAAATAATAACAAGGATCAAGATTATTTAAGCGATGTATAAAATCGAGCGCTCAGTGGTTTCAATGTGTGCGTGTCTGTAATGTTGCTGTGTGCGACTCTAAATACCTAAATTTGAGTTCGTCGAAAATGTAACAGCGTCCTTAATGGTTTTAATTTTATTTGTGTTTAAACTTTTGCGTTTGTGAGAATTGAGGGCCCATTTTGAACGAAGATATATAAAGTAGGATAGTGTTTTACGATAATATCTTGTTTTCACAAATTTTGTTTGGCATTAGCTTAGATTTTGCCATAAACACATTTTCTGTAGTGTCCATAGTTTATCCACACGGGTGGGCCCTCAATCCTCTATGTGAGGATTGAGGGCCCAACATTACAGGCTATAACTCGCTTATTAGACTTTCACAAATTCTGATTCCAACTTTCACAATTGTTTTGGAATGTTCACTAAATCCTAGGCAAATTTCAAAAAGATTTGACGAAGTGGCCCTCACACCACACGCACATGTTTAGATATAATAAAATTCCTCGAGATATTAAAATATTAAACCTTAATGCTTTTAAAAATAAACTTAAGCAGTTCTTAATTCACAAATCATTTTACTCCACGACTGAATTTTTGGCTTCGCAGTGGAACTAAAAATTTAATATAGGTATACCTACTTCAGTTTAAATATAACTTTATGATTTTTGACCATAGACAACGCTGTTTGGTTGCTAACTTGGCTTCAAATCGTGATCGTTCGATTTGACCACGCTAGACTTTTTCTTGTGGGCTTTATTAAAGTCGCAGGTCTATGCAAATAAACCACAAACGATCTATGCGCCAAAGATGAACATAACACAGACTAGCTCAAAATTCTGCCGGATCTACGCGGAAGGGTCATTGAAAATTGGACCACTTGGACCCGTGCCACTGCCAGAAGCCGAGACGGGTATTTGAACGATGACGTATTCCACACATAATGTATCCTTTCAAAATAAAAAAAGTTTTTTTATGCCTCACATACAGATTGTTTTATTTCTTTTTAATATCTACCCGCTCTTATTGAAAAAACCCTTCAGTAATACCTACTGGTTGTAATAACAGATACGTAAATATGTATATAAATTACATTTAACTGCGTCATAGATCCTTATAAATTAGGGAAACTAAATAAATATAATTATAAATAAACATACTAGTCGTCATTAATATTCTGTACAGTGTCGTGAACTTTTACATTAGACTGTAGTTAGGTAGTTTGATTTCACAATAATATTTATCACTCAGTCACATTTATGTATGTTCGCTAGTCAGTTATAGTGGACACTGCCTTAAAATATAGTGATGTAAATATTGCAGCTGATTTGCGTAATCAGCTAAGAATACCTAAGCGTACGTAAACCGTACATATACATTCGATTAAATAGAATAATTTCTCATAGATTATTCTGGATATAAGGGGAAAATCTGGAACTCCTGACAAAAGAATAAAGTTATATATAATCTGATTTAATATATATGATGTAACATATGTATTTTAATCATCGGCTTTAAGCATCGGCATCAAGTGAGCAGCCTGCTCGTTTGCCCCTTATCACCATAAACCATTATTTTGTTGCGTACTGTTTATGTGTTGCGTTCATAAACAAATACACGCAAATTCAATTTGGATTTTATCAATAAAACTTGGATCTATATGATGTCCTTTAACACTGACTATTGGGCGTTTCTTCGATTTACAGAAACAAAAACTCGTCAAAGCAATATTTTAAGACAAAATCTAAATATTTATTTCGTTATATTTTTATTCAAATACAATATTTGTTGGCCAACCATAATCGTCAATTACGACTTGAGGCACCAAACATACAACGAAAATGTCAGCCTTTCATAAATTAATATTTTAAACTTATACAGTATCTACACGAATCTAAAATCAACACGCTATAATACACATTATATACTATTATAGCTAAAGATGATTTAGGCCTCTCTCAAACTGCGCCATAACACTGTCCAACATCTCCATCCAGTCTATCCCCGCAGCAATGTACTGCGATAGACTGAGTGGATTGGTCGATTAAACGACGATTTTAACCAGTTCTCGTGTTTCTCTGGATAACGTTGAGATTAAGCGTGTCTTTCTCATGGAATAATGGTAATCCTCCAGGCTTGAGTATAGCGTCTGGTGCCTGGAGCGTGGTGTTGTAGGTGGGGTTGAGCGGGTGCAGCGGGCCCCACGCGGTCGCCGCCGCACGCGCCTCCTCGTTGCCCAGCTTGTAGTGACTACCGTCACCCGTCCTCATTATCCTGTTCTGTACCTATAAATTACATCCAAACTTATTATTACAAGAATTTTGGTCTAGTAGTCGCCTGGTGGGCAAGAAGTCTTGGTTTTGATTCCCAGGTGGAGAATGTGTTTTTGGGGTTTTCTAAGAAATTTCCAGAGTTTACATGCGCGTTCGGTTGATAGCAATACGGTCGCCCGCTATTATATGGGAACCTTTCAGGGACAACAGGACATTATTCCTGTAAAAATCGCATCTACACATGTTATTATTTGATAAAAGTAGCTGAAATAACAGAAGCGATTTGTACAGCATTCTTGAATAACGAGGATTAAGAGGAATAATAGTGAGCATCCATTGACAATTTAATCGTATATAATTTACAAGCTTAGGTAGTTGTGCATAATTTACAAGCTTACCAATTCTGGTGAGGCAGTTTTCAAGTCATAAGCCAGGCCGATCCTCTCAAAGAATCGAATAATGCTAGCCGATTGGTTGAAATGCATTGACAGCTCAGCTGCTTTGTAGTCCCAGGGGAATGCGTGGTGGTAGTTGTGCCAACCTTCGCCGAGGCTTATCATGGACACAAACCAAGACTCCACAGGCTGCAGTTTTCTGTACAGTAACCAGTTTTAATAAATACATTGCACGTCGTAAATAAAATATTGCAAAGGCGATGTTGCCTTGTTGTCGAATGCTTAGTATCCCAAGATTCAGTATTCAGAGTTCCCAGCGTCGAAATGTGACATTGATTATTAAGATTTATTTGCTTTTATCTTACAAATATTATAACCGTGAAAGTTGGATGTGTGTGGATGTTTGTTACTCTTTCACGCAAATACCACTTAATAGAGTTGGATTTTTTACCTATTGACGACCAATGTTTAATTTCATAAATTGTTATAATTAAATAAGATGAATAACTAACTATGAATGATAGATTGAGGAATGATGTGATAAGAAAACGTTGTGGTTTGAAAGACGACGTAGTGACAAAAGTTGAGAAGAATGTACTGAGATGGTTTGGGCATGTTGAAAGGACGAATGATAGGCGATTGACGAAAGGAATTTATAAGGCGGATGTCAGTGGAAACGCCGGGAGGGTGCGCCCTAGAAGGACATACACCGACCTAATTGGTGAACTCTTTCAAAAAGGTCAGGTACGCAGTACTCGTAACCGGCACGCGTGCATGACGAGATGTATGAATGTGGACGAGGCAAAAGTGGTATGCAGGGACCGTAGCGCATGGCATTCTGTAGTTTCTGCCTACCCCCATGGGAAAATGTCGTGAGTGTATGTATGAATGTATGTAAATAAGATACGTATATTATACTTACTGATCATAAGGTCTAGTGCCATATAAATGAGCGAGACTATTAACTAGCCAAGTTCCGTTTAATTGTAAGACGTAACGAGCGAAGTAAACAGCCAATATTGTTTCAAACAGTGGTTCACCGAAGTAATGGACCGGAACCCATATTGGGATGAGCATAGCAAATATTACGTACAAGTAATTGTAGTACCTGAAAAAATAATCGTGTTACAGTGAGTAAATCTTAAAAATAAACGAATATAATTTTGGAAGGCTAGTCTACCCAGATGCGATAGATGATAATAATTTCTATCGCAACCAGGATCCACGCCTTAGTCGGCCTTAAGCCCGGTTTTCACCAAAGCGGAGAGGAGACGTGGAAGTAACGAAATCTGATTGGTTATTCAAAATTCTGCAACTACGAAACTCTTAAAACGTATAATGCCGTGACACAAGCACCAAGACGCTGGTTTTCAGCGTAAGGCGGTGTGTCACTGTCTCAGAACAACTCGAGCTCGAGCTACTAACATATACATTGATCGATGTGGTTATTACTTTTACCAATAAAGCAATTAGTAGGTATGTTTCCTTAAATAACATGTCATATTCAACGTAGTTAAATAATTAGGAAAATTGTTTATTTAGCACAAATATCTAGTACATCAGGGCCGTTCAACAGCATTTCATGTATTATTTTTTCTTGTATAAATTATTTTTAATAACCTGACGAGGATTTTCTTTGTAAACGACTAAGAAAATGGGAATTCAAACACCAAACACGATTGTAATTAAATTCAAGCGATGAAACGTTGCATTGAATGGCGACATATAATCTGGATAAAGATTATGTTTTAATGGAACTGATAGACGAGCCTGAGAGCCAAATTTAAAAAGATATAGGTATTAGGTAACTTACTTCTTTTGGAACATGACCATCCAGTCAGCCTCCAAGTCACTCATATCAATCTTCCTACCTAACTGAATGACGTATGGATGTTTCCTGCTCATCAGCCAGCCGATATGACAGAAGAAGAAGCCACGTTTGGAGTTGTGTGGATCGGCATCGGTGTCCGAGTAGCGATGATGCAGACGATGATCACGACACCATATAAACATGGAGTTCTGTGAATGATTGGGTATATTAGTGAACATATATGAGTCGTAGTATGACTTTATTTAGTAATTAAAGCCCAATGATATGATGGTAGTGACATAATAATTGTGAAAGAATCTCTGAAACTCTAAAAAATGAGAATCGATTGGGTAGAGAAAATGTCGTGAAAAAACCTGCAAGCCCCTCAAATTTTGTCAATGACGTTAGAAATCTTCAAACCCTCTCTTAATCTAAAAGGAGTCGCGTGCTCAGCAGTACGACTAAATCGCTTAATGATAATAATAAGGATAATCTTGAGTTTCGTAACATATGGTTATACTAATATAATTTTACCTGTCCAGCGACCGTTTGACAAATTATAAACACAGCCCTTAGAAAAGGTGATGCTTTAAAAGATTTGTGTGTATAATAGCGATGTGCTCCAATTGTGACTCCTTCAGTTGCCGCAAATGTGAGGAACAGAGCTGGAATTAAAAGGTCCGCATTAAACACAATTCATAGGATACGGACGTGACAATTCTGATGGAACGTAATAAATCACTTACTCCATACGATGGTCTTCCATTGGAAATAACCAGAAAATAATAAAAAGGATCCCCACAGGGCAAACAAGTGCATTATTAAGAATCCGATAGCATTTCTCCAAACTATTTTATGTTTGTATGTGTAATCTGTTCCTATTACTTTAGGTATTGGAAAAGATTCTACATTAGCTTTGCTATTTGCTAAAATATATGATTCCTTATTTTCTGTTACAGAAGATTTGTTTTCAATATTTGCTGCAGTCATGTTGGTAACTGCCGTTGGGAGTTTGGGAGTTCTGCTACTCACGTATACTTCGTTGACACTGATCCTCATGGGTCTAACATCGTCTTTAAAAGTAATATGTCTTAGTATTGTGTTCTAACAAAATAATGAAGATTTGAGCAATTAAATGAACTTGAACTCGTGTCTTTGTATGTAAAACAGATTTACAACATTTCACTTTGTTAATATACCTAAGGTTGATATTTGTTAATGTTTCCAATAATTATATGTTAATTCAAGTTAGTCTATTGCTTAATTTATTTATTTATCTCACACACATATAAATCACAGGTCTTAACCTAATACTATAGTCTAGTACTAGTCCAATGTCCATGCATAATTTATTTACTAATTATGAGATAGTACAATAAGCGGTTCGTGTAAATTCACTCAGTTTGCAACTAAATAAATCAACTTTATGTGATATTTATTGCATTGAGCGCCCACAGAGCGCGCGTGAGTGGCGCCTTCTGCAGTAAGTTGGTGCGTGCCCCTGGCACACACGGCAAACCTGCGGCACTAAGCATATGATATGATAATTATTACGAGCACTACAAAATCAATCAATCAATCATTTATTTTGTAAACATAGGTAAATACATGTTGGATATTAGGAATAAATATAGTTTGTTCTACTATCAAAACCATAGCTGGTAGTATTTTTCAGCATTTTTATTATGTTTTGTATGTCAGATTGATAAATTGGTGGCATAAACAAGGATTTGGGATTCATGTCGATATTCACAATTTTTGAAACTGTTTTATGGATAGGTGATTTGATTTCATCGATAAAATAATCATTAAACGCATTTGTAATTATTGTAGGATCATTTATAATTTGGTGATCAACAATTATGTTGTCTGTTTTAGGTGAGTTTAACTTATTTTTATTTATAACATACCACTACTTGGTATGTTATAAATAAAAATAAGTTAAACTTTGGATTTGTTGTCAGCAGTATTTACATAATAATCGTTTTGCGCCTGTTGGGTTAAATTTATATTTTTTTTCAAGCGATAAGTGTTAGTCTTCAGCAACTGCCTATTTTGCATATTTGGCATACGTCCATATTGCCACAACATTTGCCTTTTTCGCTTACAACACGTTTTTATGCCCTTTTAAATCCAAATGGATTGTTTTCTTAGAGAAATGTTGACTTTTCTATAGGGAAACAGAGATTATAAAAAAGTACAAAGGTCATGAAAATTATTAAACGAGTCTTTTGGGAGGAGATTACCATATTTGTTTTGGGTAATCAATACTTAATTATAAGCAAACCATTAATTGAAACAAAAATGCATAAATGTAAAGTTCAACGAAAAGTAATTTATAATGCCAACTATTGTATGTATGTATTTAGTATAGAGTACCTACTAGTAAAGACCTTGAACATTTAATTGGGCTAATTAATTCTTTGTTCCTACAAGTTCAATAGCGTAACGATATGTAAATAAGAGGAGTACACTAGAGATGATGTGGTAAAGACGGCAACGCGGCGTGACCGAACTCTACATTTGTAGAATTTAGTTTCATACTTACAAATATTTTTTGTTTTATTATTATGAGATATTTGCTGGACTGAGAAGTTAAAAACCGCACCACTAACTTTTCGAAGTTACGTATTTATACGTGCGTATTTATTTTTATCAGAAGCTTAGACAGGGAAAACATTGCGAGGAAACCTGCCAGATGCCTGAGAGATTTCCTCAGGTGTAAAATCTGCCAACTCGCACTGGGCGTGATGGCCTAAATTATTATTCCCTTATCCCTCTCAAATGAGAAGATACCTGTGCCCAGCAGTGGGACAGTTAATAGGTTGATGATAATGATGATTTGTTTTGCCTTTTCTGATTATTGGAATTGGGTTGAAATTGCGTTTATCAAAGTAAATAAACACCTATTCAAAATTAACATTTTAATGAAATTATTATAAATGCATATAGAGTTTACCTGTAAGTGAATGTTACACTTTTATCTTTTAACTAATATTATACCAAGAGTATGAAATAAGTGTACGCTATTTTTGATGAAATATAAAAATATTATTATATAAAAATATAGTATGATAAACACCAACACTTTACATAAGTGTTGGTGTTTATCATACTATGTTTATAGAATATAGGTTATAGGGTTCTGCCTACCCCCATGGGAAAAAGGCGTGAGAGTACATGTATTTTTTTGTTAATCTGGTCACTACGTCTTATTATAAAAACGGTTCGCAAAACAGAGTTTGTTTAACAAGCAAACTTTCGAAAAATCTAATTATTGTAACAGTTTTATCATTATAATCTACTATGATTACATATGTTACATATAACATACGTACATAATATTTACTCAACATAGATATTCATATAATAATATAATTACAATTAATTAATTAACATTAATTAAATATGAATGTTATGACATTATATAAATAAATACATTTTTCTATAATTAAATATTAAATCAACATAGTATCACAAAAATGCTTTCACACAACATAATAACATATGTATATTATTATAACACATACACATTTATCTTGCTCGATATCCACACGACTGTGACTATATGTAGAGACAAATGTTTGCATGATTTGCATAAACATTTGTATCCGTGTCCTATAATATGTAAGTATTTACAAAAAAAGTATATACGTAGTATATCAACCAACTAGTATCCGTACCACAAGCCTCGTTGCTTAGCTCGGAACTAGATGGCGCTGTGTGCTGTGAGAAATATTTATTATTTTATTTTTAATATTATAATTATTTATCCAGCGCCAGGTGTGCAGCTATCATATCAAATGCAGGACATACCGAATAATAAAATCGTCAAAATGTCAACAGTTTTGTTTTGTGGTGTCTGTCTTTTCTGCAAATCTGTGTACTTGTGAGAAATAAACAATTTCGATTTCCTATTTTTATAAATAAACATAATTTTTTTTATTATTTAAAATATCTCAAACTTCGTGTCAAGTCAATAATTGTAGTATCTATTAATATAATAGTTTTTACGGTATTGTATTAAGAGATACTATTATTTTCCAGAAACACGTTTAAGCTTAGAAGATAGACAGGACATTTTCTTGATGTCTGTAGAATTCTACCTTTCTAAGTCGTTTGTTTTTGCGTAATTTACCTCTTGCCAGAAATTTAACCATTGTCCAATAAGTTACAATATTTTTAACAGTTGATTTCACTTCGCCTAGTATTAGCTGCAATGCTTTACATATATCTATATATACGGTAATTTTTCATATTATCTTTGGGGGTAAGGGAGGTCACAATGCACTTGCCGTCGCATGCTCCTCGTAATCGGATATCTTGCAGTGACTTCCATCTCCAGTCCTAACTATCCTATTTCCGACCTGTAACCAAACCAATTAATGAAGAATTTAGACGTTTAGAACATCAATAGCTCGTAGGTAAATTATATTTGTAGATTTGAAATGTAATAAATTAACATCATATTTTATTACCACTTCAGGAGACGCAGTTTTTAAATCGTAAGCCAGACCAATCTTCTCCAAGAATCTGATAACTGCTGCCGAATGGTTGAAATGCATGGACAGCTCAGCGGCTTTGTAGTCCCAGGGGAATGCGTGATGGTAGTTGTGCCAACCCTCGCCAAATGCCAGGAAGGAAACGATCGATGATTCCACTGGTTGTATATTTCTAGACAGGCAATTCAATTTCAATAACTAGACCGCTTAAAAATTATTTGGATCCAATAAGTTTTTGGTACGCGTTTGGTATTTTTTTTAAGTTTTATCTCAATATATTTTTTTTATTTCACTTACCGATCGTAAGGTCTAGGTCCATAAATATGTGCAGCGCTGTTTACGAGCCACGTAAAGTTCAGTTGAAGAATGTTGCGAGCGAAGAAGGTCGTCAATAGAGCGTTCCACCAAGTCTCTCCAAAGTAGTGTACTGGCACCCAAAGAGGGATAAATAAACCAAGTACTAAGTATAAAGGAATGTAGTACCTAAAACAAATTTAATATATAGGTCAATATAGTGGTAATTAAGCCTCGTGGCGCACGATACAGCAAATTTATTAAAAATAATTGGATTTCACTCGATTCTTCCCAAAACCAGATCATTTCGGCGGATCGCCTCATTGGTCAAATGACAGCGAAACTGCTGGGCTCGAGGTTCTAGTTTTGATAATTTAATCAATATGACAATTTATTAATTATTATTATTAGCCGGAAGGTTTAGGTAGACGCCTACTTATGTGTTCATACACTCTCGATTTGCCGGTAAAATTATAGTTTACATCTGGACACATCCAGGTTGTATTAAATATAAACCATATGTTTTTATAACATTATTTATATCTAATACAACACATGGTAAAGTTCCAAGCAGGCGGGAGGGCCCAGCCATTTTCCCTATTAAATTTTGGTAGTATTATGTTCAACAACCTCACCAACCATCAATTGTTTTTCTTTTGCAAGGACTTGTGATTTATCAAATCCAATTTAATATTGAGGTTTGTCAACAATATTGTCCTGACTTTAAGAAAGAGCGATACTTAACACCGCCGATGTGTTCTGTATCACTAGGATTGGCCTATGTAAAAGAGACCACCACTTATTCTCGGTCTCCACTCATTTTGAGTGGGATTAGGCTATACTTCACCGCGCTAGCCTACTGCAGGTTAGCAAACTTGCAAGTTACCTCACGGGGCTTTCACCGTTTGAATATGTGATAAAAATATACAAAATATAAAAAAGAGAGATCACTATTTATGTTTATTACAGATAAGGAGAGCAGAAATGCTCGCTTTGCCATTTCGTGAAAAAGAAGTACAAAGTTTTCTCCTAATGGAATAAATATAAAGTCTTACTTCTTTTGAAACATGACCATCCAGTCACCTTGTAGGTCACTTAAGTCAATATTCCTGCCAAGTTTTATGACGAGGGGGTGCTTCTTGCACATGAGCCAGCCGACGTGGGAGAAGAAGAAGCCACGCATGGCGTTGTGTGGGTCGGCGTCGGTGTCCGAGTAGCGGTGATGAAGACGATGATCACGACACCATGTGAACATGGCGTTCTGTAAAATTACGTGCGATGTTAGGTGCGTGGGTATGTCTTTCATATAAAATTTATGATATAATTTCAACAGGTAAAAAAAAATACTTTAAAAATTTGCTATTATATTACAATTGGCCAAAGGTTAGAAATATAGGCAACTAATTAAATCTTTGTTTCATCACAAATAGGAGTAATTATCAATTCAAATAAGGAGTAATTTATAACAATCTGTACGATAATGCATTAGATTTAAAGTCTATGGAGGTCTTTTCCTGCCGTATTTTACCTTTACAAAATTAGTTTCACTTTAATGGAAAAAAATACATTTCTAACAGAGCGTTATGTGTATTTTCCAGTAAGGCGATTAACACTGCTCCGCGCACCGCCACGGTAGGCGGAGAAGCGGATCTCATGTCGCACTGGCCTCTGAATCCGTTGGTTGATGCCTAACATACGTGTTACACAGCCTGACCACGTGGTCTAGCGGTGCTCGCACCTTCGACTAATCACCATCGCCACGACAGACGCGGTGCCGTGTGATAATCGCCTAAAGATTTATTGGATAATATAAGAATTATTTGAAATGAAATGAAATGATTGTTTATTTCTGCAAATAGATCTTTTTAAAGACACTTTTACAAGTCACGTAATTTTTTTTTTTTAATATCTAGTTGGCATCGGCATTTCCTAACTGACGACCTCTGAGAAGAAATGCCGAAACAAACTCAGAGAATCATGGTCTCTTTTAAAGTCCAAACATTTGTGTCTATAGTATGTGAGAATTTACAAATATGAACCTTCAAATTTGAAATCTTGAAAGAAATTAAAAAAAATGAGATTTTGATATAAATAATGTCTATTGTATAATTGGAGCCTACACCTATAGTTGACTAAACTGTAGGAGGCCATAACATAACCGAAGAAAGAGTTATGTATGTTAATAGCTAAATATATCTGTGTTTTAATAACAGACTGTATTATAAAAATAATAATACGAAATAGTTGTAACGCCTATCGTCCCCGTAATCGTAGGTCCCATGTAATAGTGAGCAAGCAAATTGCCATCAAACGGGACGAAGTCAAACTCAAAGCTGCTACTGACCATTTCATAGAAAAACTCAACAACATTTTGCTCCACCTGGGAATCGAACCCAAAACCTCTTGTTCAGCAGTCGTACTTTTCGACCACCAGATCAACGATATAATAACGACAATAATTTAAGTGTACAAATAATTATCTGTAAATTTTAATATAAACTTTACCTGTCCAGCTGAAGTCTGCAAAGCAAGAAGTATAGCTCTTAGAAGAGGAGTGGCTTTATATGATTTGTGGGTGAAATATCTGTGAGCTCCGGTAGTGATGCCTTGACCACCGAGGTATCCCACGAAAAACACTGAAATTAATTTCGAAAATAATTGATGGCACAACTTGCACAGTGACAGATAAAAATGATATCAAGAAATTGTAAGCAGTCCGTGTATTTGTGTAAGACGACGCACCCACGATACAGAAAAAGTGAATAGTGTTGGGCAACGTTTAAAATATTATTCAAGTTTATAAAAATTACAAATACAAATAAAATTACAAATAAGTACACTCACCCCATACAAAGGTTTTGAAAGATACTCCTGTGAATAGAACTACAACTCCCCACAACCCGAACAAATGGAATGTAAGTATTCCTATCGCATTCCTCCAAACTACTTCATGCTTGTATGAGTAATCTGTTCCTATATTTTTGGCGAAAACAGGAACATTTTCATCGTTTGTCACTTTTTCTTGCTGACTATCCATTTTACCTCATCAGACAAAACGTACTTATTCAGACTTGAATCACAACCATAAAGTGCTCTGAGGTGTGGCGGTTATACGATATATACTTGTGTTGAACCTTTTTATATCTTATGACGACTGAATTATTAAATAACTTATCATATTCATAACATAGAAAAACTGGAGGAAGCATGGTAGTGTGCACATTTTAAGTACGTTATACTTTTTTGTTTTTACGTTGATGCTTTTAAATATTATATGCTATCGTGTGCAGTTATCACATGCCAATTAAATATGTAAAATTATATGTATATTAATGTAAATAAATGTAAACGTTAAATTTCTCTTTTTAAATGATGTTTTTTCTGTTTTAATATATATTTTAAGATTGTTACCTAAAATACAAATTTGTTATTCGAGAGGTGATTACATCTTACGGCTAATGCAGCCATTTCCAATGGCCTTAGATGTGACAGATACAATGCTCTTCTTAACATCATAGGTTTTAATCATATTATCAGAAAATTTATTGTTATTATAAGTACTATTATCATCATAATAAAGAAATAATAACTATATAACATGATGAATCATAATTAATCTAATAGGTATGAAACAGTTTTACCAAAGAAGATGTTTTAACAAAATTTCCTAATTAGTCCAAATAGATTCGTATCTAAGATCAAGCATTTAAATAATTAAGTAAGGAAATAAAACACCGCTGGTTTTTAAAAAACAAATGCTTACCAAATAATCAAAAAAGGAATTCTAATGACGTACAAAGGTAAATGCATTTTCAACCGACGAAACAAAAAACGGAGGAGGTTCTCATGTCGACGCGTATATATTTTTTGTATGTATGCATAACTTTTTACGGAGTAGTCCGATTTTGATAAAAAAAATATATTGGGAAGAGCATCACAGCTGATGACGCATTAGTTGCGCACGTCGCTAGTGCGCGATAGCCGCGCGTCTGTTTTAGGTTCGATTCCCACCGAGTATACTTCAAAGTTAGTCCCATTAAAATTATGAAATAATAGATTGACCCTAAGGGTTGGAAAATAGGGGATGTTTGATTGTTCGCTCACTGATTGTAGTCCGATTTTGATCATTCTTTTTTTATAATAAGATATACTTTAAAGTTAGTTCCATTCAAATAAAAAACTGCCCTAAGGGGGGAAGTAGGGATTTTTTATTGTTTTCTCACAGATTTTAAAGCTGAATTGTGTATTGTAAGGTAGGTAGCTAGTTGAAGTAATCAAACATTAAGCATGTAGTTAATAGTTAGATTATAGCTACAAAAAATATAAAATAAAACTTTTTAACAAAAAATTAAACTGTAATAATTTTAAAATTATTTAGCTATAGGTACCTACAGTTTAAGAATATAGTTATGAAGGTTAAATAACAAAGTTTTATTACTTTTTGCTTTCAGATTTATCGGTGGTTTAATTTTTTGATAAAAAGATTTTGTTATACAATTTAGTCTTATAGGAATGGGTTGCCTCTGTCTGACGGAATCTCAATGCTCCGAAATTTATTCAGCGGAATACACACATCGTAAAGAAGATTGGCACTTGGCATCTTCTTTAAACAAATATTTTTAAGGAATAAAATTATTATTGTCTGGCTCAATGTTTAAATGTCCAAATTTACAATGGTATTAGGTACTTTTAAGATGGCAGAATTTTATTTGGCATAATTATCTTTGGCAATTGGCATTAAAAGATCATGAATGTGTGCTATATCGCTATATGAGTGTGTGCCAAAGGATTTCAGCCAATTTTTTTGCTATTCGTTGTTATTTAAAATAATATTATGACATAAAAAAATCTGTTATAAAGGGTAGATAGTCACATGATTATTCATAAATATATATCCTGTGTTTAAATCCCGATGAGCATGGAATTTGAACTGAATCATGGCGGTTTACATGTATAATATATGGGTATACAACAAAGAAGAGTACATATTTAGTGTATCAATAATTAACCATCTAGTATCCGTAACACAAGCCGTGTTGAATTACTCTAACTAGATGGCGCTGTGTAATAATGTTCGAATATATTTATTGTTATTAAAGCCTACATACATACAATTATTGTGTAAGTTTCAACAGTTTTATATTACGAATGTTTGAAATTAAATATATCAGTGATAAGGAATGCGTTTATTTTAGTCTTGTTTCTAAGCGGAACCGCTTGGTCTAAGGAAATCTTTGTCGTGGTAAAGCGGCAATCCTTCAGGTTTGATGGCTACGTCTGGTGCCTGGAGCGTGGTGTTGTAGGTGGGGTTGAGCGGGTGCAGCGGGCCCCACGCGGTCGCCGCCGCGCGCGCCTCCTCGTTGCCCAGCTTGTAGTGACTACCGTCACCCGTCCTCATTATCCTGTTCGCTACCTACATGGTGGAAAATACAGCAATACAGTATACGTTATTAGATATTCTTTTCTCTTGTTTATGACGTGCAGAAAATCCCATTCGTCGGGGTCATAGCGACTTATAATTAACTAAAGGAAAAGCTGTGGTACCACTGGTACCAGTGGATTGAGATATCAAAGGTCTCGACTTCAAAATCATTAGCACGCACCTCTGACTTTTCGGAGGCTATGTGCGTATTTATCACATGCTCAAACGATGAAGCGAAACATCGAGTGGAAATCTGCATGCTTTCTTAATCGAGCTCTTGCTCGATGGCATAATATGAAGGCAACCCGCAGTAGGCTTGTGTGTTGGACTATGGTTTAATCCCTATTAAATGAGAGGAGATCCGTGCCCAGTAGTGGGATGATAATGGGTGATGATACGGATTGAAAATCGCACTTGCCTATATGTGTGTATGTAGTTAATGTAGTAGTACTAATGTATGGTGCTGAAAAAATATGGTTGAATGGGTGTTATTGCATTTACTGTAGTCTGTAGCATTTGTAGATACACTCGAATCCATTATCTTAATCTCATCAATATTTGTTCTGATACGATGTATGTATTATAATAAAAAATCTAAGATGATAGTCAATAACTTATTTACCACATTAATATTATTTCTTTCTTATTTATATTCACTATGACTACAGGTTTTACGAATAATACTTACAGTTGATAAGAAGGTTGTAAAAATAACACACGGTTGCATTTGTTAATTTTGAATTTACACATTTATGTAATAGATATGTTGAGTCAAATTCAATTTGTTTTGTTTTAATATTCATAAGATTGTTAATTAATTTATATATTATATAATTGCGGCTAGGTAATTATAATCCCATGGCACGCACCACAAAATTTTCGAACTTACTCACAAGATGAAGGAAAATATCTTGAGGAAGCCTATATGCCTAAGAGATTTCTCGATGGTGTGTGAAGTCTGCCAAAGCATAAAGCTAGCATGGTAGACGCCCAGCAGTGAAACAGTAAATTGGGTGATGGTGATAATAATCGTGTTAGATGTGGTAGAGAGAATATTTTTTGAGTCCTTTTGTAGAACCAAATTTGTTAAAGCTTACCAATTCTGGGGAAGCAGTTTTTAAATCGTAAGCTAGTCCGATCCTTTCTAAGAATCGAATAATACTCGCTGACTGGTTAAAATGCATGGACAGCTCAGCGGCTTTGTAGTCCCAGGGAAACGCGTGGTGATAGTTGTGCCAACCCTCGCCAAGGCTTAGCAATGACACGAACCAAGATTCTACTGGCTGAAGGTTTCTGTAAATAAAAAATAATGAAGTACCTAAGTATCTCTTCATCGTGTGACTTTGACGTTATGAACCATTACGCTGTGGAACTTGTGGAACCTCCAATTACCAGTTGAGCTAATGAATGTTTCGTGTATACTTAAAACAATCCGCTACATATCAGTTTAATAATATTGGATGAAGGTTGCATCGCCTCGCTGCCCGTAAAATATACACAGTACAAATAGGAAATAACATCAAACAAAATAACATCACCTACGAGTTTTGCTTCTATACGGAGGATCTTCAAGGCGCTGTTACATTGTCAAATGCAGGGATATATCTAACCTGCCGTGAGGCTTATTCATAGAAACTAGGCTTTTTTGTCATAATTTTATTACGTTTTTAATTTATGTACACTTTTTTAGTTGGAAATATTTCTCAATATGGAAACACATCAATATCGGCTTCAGAAACGCGATCAGATTTCCAATTGGCTTATATTGGTTAATTGTGAGGAACCCAAGGTGTACATTATTTGTACTAAGTAAGGAGGTCACTGTCCCCTAAGGTGTCTTTATAAAAACTCGACCTTTTATAGCTGTTTTCTAAAAGAAAAATAATTTGCTAAAAGAACGATATGAGAATTATGTAAGTCTCAAATCAAATAGTACTCACGAAAGTCAGAAATGGTAGTGTTAAATGTACTTTTAACGTAGAAAAATTAAAAAAAAATATTTAATTACCAAATTGTTGCAATAGGTAGCGGAGTTAAGAAATGTTTTATCCAATGAGGCAGTAGGGACACACAGGACTGATTGGCAAGGTTGAAAGTATTCGCTATGTCAAATCATTTTACACTTTTCGGCCTATTGTGTCGCTATTATTATATATTTTATTATATAAAATATTTTATTTAATATTACTTAAATAAAATATTATTATTATTTAATGTAAGTTGCAGTTACTTGTAGGCGAGAAAAGACAGCTGTTAAGAACCATAGAGAATAGGAGAGGGAAGATGTTTGGCCATTTGATACGATACGACGACTTCTTTAGAACCATACTAGAAGATAGAATTGAAGGAAAGAGAGGAAGGGGAAGACCTAGACGAAGTTTCGTTGATCAAGTGAAGGAAATTGTGAGAATCGAGTCGTATCAAGAAGTCAAACGAAAAGCAGGAGATAGACAACAGTGGCGATTGCTCCACCGACAAGAGCTGATCTCTTAAATTAATAATAACAGTTACTTACTGATCATAAGGTCTTGTTCCAAATAGATGCGCAGCACTATTGACCAGCCAGGTTCCATTCAGTTGAAACACATAGCGGAAAAAGTAGCATACTAATAATGAGTTCCACACTGTCTCTCCGAAATAGTGTACCGGTACCCACACGGGGATTAGTAGGGCAATTATCACATATAAAAAGTAGTAGTATCTGCAACAAAATTACGAACATTTTTCAAGTTGAAGTCATTGCCAAACAAAGGTAAAATCAGATCATTACTAAAATAAAAATATAAGCAATTAATAACTGATAAATTACTTTTCAACGTCGGGTTAAGAACATTTAAAATTCACATAAAGGTTAAATAGTGTTTGTGGATTGGAATGGATTTTTGTAGGAATTTGATAAAACCAATCGCAATAATGTTGTATTACTTCTTTTGGAACATCACCATCCAGTCAGCTTGCAAGTCACTCAAATCGATTTTTCTACCGAGTTCGATGACGTATGGGTGTCTCTTTGTCATGAGCCAGCCTATGTGGCTATAGAAAAAGCCTCGCTTGGAGTTGTGAGGATCGCCATCTGTGTCCGAATAGCGGTGATGCAGCCGGTGGTCCCGACACCACGTGAACACGGAATTCTGAAAGATTTCGATATTATTTCTGCTCACATCACAGCAGAAACGTAATTAGCTTGGCAAGCCCAGAATCATCATTTGAATTTAGGCGCACAAAATACAATTGCCTTATGAGTTGTAATTTTGTTTCAATTTTATTACATCGATAAATGCCCCCAAAAAAGGTTATTTTGTTTTTTTTTTTAAAGAAAACAAACTATAAATATAAAATTTCTATAAGAATGATAAATCCATCCTTTGATTTTAGAATTAAAAGCTAACGTTTTGAGGATATTTATCGCAAATGTTACAAAATACAATACATTTTTCTTGTAAAGTAAATCATGACACAAAAATTATATAGATTACCTGGCCAGATAAAGTCTGCGCAGTTATCAGGATGGCTTTCAAAAGAGGCGTGGCTTTGAAAGACTTGTGGGTGAAACATCTATGTGCCCCAATGGTAACACCTAATGATCCAGTGACCATTATCACGACCACTGAAATAGAGGGCACATGATAAAAATTGGAAAAAATAACGATCCATCTTTCGATCTCGGATTATTATTTAATTTAAATGCTTAGCAAATTTAGACACAATGGTAGAAAATGCAAGAGCTATAGCAGTCCGAATGAGGTATAGAACTATTCATGACATCGTGTAGCTCCACCATAATAATTAGGTAAGCTTAACGACCATCGAATATTGCAGAGGGAACCTCATGAAATAATTATTATAATTTACTTACTCCATACAATAGTTCTTCCATATACAGCCCCGGTAATCATTAGAATAAAACCCCACAGAGCAAATACATGTAATATTAAAAATCCTATTACATTTTTCCAAACGATTTGATGCTTGTACGAGTAGTCAGTTCCGATGTGCTTTACGTTCCATATATTTTCTAGTTTACTTTTATTTGAGACTTCACTGTTGGTATGGTCCTTTATGGTACCTGCTTTCAATTGTTTTCGGTGATTAATATCACTTCCAGTCATTTTTTATTTGACCTTACTTGACTCTGTAAGCGTTTTCACTAATGGATTTTTATGAAGGGCTTACATTTATAAGCGTCGAGCTCAAGCCAGGTACTCTTTGTTTTAAATAAATGCAGCATTGTATCAACTAATTAAAGAGGAATGAACTTTTTGGATTATTTCGGGATTTCCTTGTATATTATACTATACTGATATTATTATAAAACAGGGTTGTCCTGAATCTGTTAATTATTGACTGACTTATTAACATGAAATGAAATTAAGTGGCACATGTTTCTCCTGCGTTTCTCATGAAATATTCGAGTATGTATAAAAACTAGAAAGCACCCATTTCACTAAAATAATTTGGTAAAGATACATAGTATACATCTGTCTCTTTGAGTTAAATTTCATTTGTAGGCATTTTTATAACGATTTACATCAAAATACAATAAAAAAAATCGACGCCATGTATTAATGAGTATCCTGCAATATACATATGTACTTGTAATACAATTAACTGCTATATTTTTTTTTTCAAAGGTAATATTAATTGTCAATATCGTCAGATTTAAACTATCTGTACACGCTTGAAGGTTTTAGTAGGACCTTTTAGTTGCAGTACCGGAATCCATAAGCGTACCTATCTGAGAGTTTAAGTGAGTTGAATGTTCACAGGGCTGTTCGTGCGAAATACAGCTTACTAATGACAAGGCCCTGACCGAGTCTCTAAGAACATTCTGGTACCTACGACGTTATGTCCCCACAAGCCACCATCTCACCGCAAGAAACCGCGTAATGCCTGTTATTACTTAGAATAATAATTTTCTTTGTAATAAAATAAACGATACAAACAATTTTTTTTAGTTATTCTAGAAAATCGAGAATAATAGCATAGTGTAATAAAGAATTTATTACACTATGATAATAGTATCCGGATCTTGTTTTAACTGATCCCTTGTGATACACATACGAGTATGACAACGAAATATCAAGTATAAAATCTTGAGTTCAAATGCAAGGCATACACCTCTGACTTTTCGAAAATATGTGCATGTATGATTGAATCACTCGCAGCAACAATGCAGGAAATCATTGTGAGGAAACCTGCATGCCTTATGGATTAAAGTAGATAATAGTAAATCTATGCCCAGTATTGGGACGGAAAATGAGATGATGGATTATTCAAAATCAGAATATCCTCGATATAGGTACTACTACTATTATGAAACTAGCACACTAAATAACTAGAATACTTTTAAATTTTCATATATTTAAGAAACCGTTATTCGTAACTACTGCCTTTATATTAGTCACTGACATATATAAAGAACTTAACGTCATTTTTGTGAGTGCGATAGACTTATAAGAAATAATATTTACAGGATAAATCAATGAATTAGTGGTATACTAATGCTACTCACAATATCAAAATAGCGCAAACAAGGTGCTAGTGGTACTAGCTATTATCATTATCCCCATTACAGCCGAAAGATATCCACTGATCATCCCCCACGGATTTCCACGAAAATCGGTCCTGCGTCACCCACATTCAGCAGATTACAGTGACAGTTTGATGGAAAAAACATGTACAGTTTTGTCAGTTCATGGATAGATGCTACTTACTAAACATTATTAAAAGGGCCCCCACACGATCGTGCCTTGGCTTAAGTTTCTACATAGTTTCGCTCCATTTGATTACTAAACCCTCTAAGAGATGCTAAGTACGCTGCCACTGTACTGTACTGTATAGTACAGTACAGTACAGTGGCAGCGGTCACTGGTAAGTTATATGCAGAACCAGAAGAGAAAGAACCATTGCTGGTCAATCACAAACCGTATCGTATGTAACCATTCCGTCGTAAATAAAAATGAAAATAATGAACTGCTGAATAAACCTATCATGCAATACTGGAATACTAGGTGGGCTGTAGACTATGGACTTTGTAAAATGTAACTGCCTGCACAGTGCCGACGATATTTTGCGATTTTTTCACGTACCTAACATATTTACGTAAGATTATATAGAAAAACTAGCTGACCCACCAAACGTTGTTTTGCCGCAGTATAGGAGTTGGTGGACAACCCTTATCACTAAGGGGTATGAATAATAGATGTTGGCCGATTCTCAGACCTACTCAATATGCTCACAAAATTTCATGAGAATCGGTCAAGCCGTTTCGGAGGAGTACGGGAACGAACATTGTGACACGAGAATTTTATATATAAGATATATTGTAGGTATAACACATACATATAATAGATATCTATACATATATTTAAGTGTACCTACTATTTAAATTATTGGATGTTATTCTCGAATATAAGAATCGACAACGCTTCGAAACATTATGTAGGTATGTTAATGGCATAACTCCATATTAATTTCAAGTCACAGTCAAAAGGCCCTTTGATTTGGGGCCCATATAGGTGCCCCAATGAATTTTCTGTAAAAATTAACATTAAAATATTTCTGTTAACAAAAATAATGTCGTAAATGATAAATATTATAAAAACAACAATTTCAGATTTATAATTTTAACCCGTACTACTGAAGTAGGTACAATGGTTTATTCGGTATCGTTGTGCACTCGTGTAAATGTGAAAGGAAACTTAATTAAATCCTGATTACAATTTACGCACAATTGGACTTCGATACCCAAACTGAGTTTTAATTAAATTCTTATGTTCTCCTATTACAATTTATTGGCAAAGAAATCATTACAGCAATGCCGATGATGATGGATTTTTTGCTAGCCGTTGACCTTCTACTAAGTACGCCCATAAAATGATACAGATATGGTTCGTACTTTGTCTTGTCATCTGCTGGGTAAGTATTTTGCCCATTATTTGTACAAATCTTTGTTAATAATTTATATTACTATAATTAAAAGCGCCTGCTGTATAATTCACGGTGCAAATATGAAAGAAGACAAATGCGAGAGATGGCTTTTGTACAGTATGTTATTTTATTGTACCTAAAGCCGTGATTTTTCTGCTATATTATTTGTGATTAAATGAAAATAAATAGGAAAAAAAACATGTATACAGGAATTTACATTTTGAATTAATTTACATTTGGAAAGGATTCGAAACGTCGGGAGTTAAATAATATGAATTTAACGCGATAATATCCGTAAAAAGTCATATTATTCAATATCTAATATTCGCATGTGTGTACGGAATCATAATATTAAATCTATTGATATGATTCATATGCTCAAGTAACGAGAAGTCTGATATCGTCAACAAAATATCTATGGCGTTTTATATTGTTTTGTTTTAAGGCACATGGAGACAAAGTCAATTCTTCGTGTGGTGAGTACTATTTTTTTGCTTTCTGTTAGATATAATTTACCTCTGGTGTAGACTGATACGCTAGGAATAATTTCCGTGTGTTAAAACTTTATTATTGGAATCAGGTAGAATAATAGCTCACATAGTTAGGACCCATACCATAACTTATTAATTTGGCGTCCGTGGTGCATGGCATTACTCAGTTGCAAACATCTCTGTTCATATGCCAATATCATTCATATTCTAATCTGCCATTGATATTTTTCTTACTTCTCCTATTTAATTTCAAGATTCATTTAGTTGCCATGACAGTTTAGATTATTCCCCTGGGAGACGTTGGGCTTCATTGTTTCAACGATTTTCTGGGTGGTAGCAATTGTTGATCAGATCATACAGGAATTGCAGTAGTACTGGACTTAGTCTTGGTCCCATTACTGAACAAAACAATTATTGTACGTTTTACCAGAGTGTGGGATCGCTGGTCACAACCGGCGCATCGTCGGCGGCACCACAGTCCAGCCGCACGAGTACCCCTGGCTGGTGTCCTTAATGCTGGGTCCCAAGCTGCACTGCGGAGGAGCCATCATTACCGACCTGCACATCCTCACAGCTGGGCATTGTATCACTTTCGGGTTAGTGATTTTGCTTAAAATGAGATGCTGTTACTCACGATTAGATTATTGTCCTGCTTTCTTCCAGCTAAATTTAAAATTAAAATATGTATTCTATACCTACGCTTGAATATGTTGGTTACTACAGATGGTCTCATATTTATACAGCGGATATAGCGTATTTTTTCCTTGTGGCATGAATCTTTACCTAATTTACCTAAATTAGAAAGAATCTATAATTTCAATTATTTAACATTTTTTAGCTTTTGCTGACGTGTTTTTCAAAAAAATGATAACTGTCGCTTGCGGCGTCAACCGCGCAATTTTATACTAATTTCTCGTCCCCATTTCGCCCGTTAGGGGTTTAATTTCTAAAAACGACGAGACACGTACGCTTTTATTTTTGCTGAGGAGCTTGAATAAATTTTATTCTTCTTACTTTAAAAATGAAGGACCCTCCATGTAAACTCTCAACCCCTATTTCACCCTCTTAGAGGGTTAATTTTTAAAAACCCTGAAATACGTATTTATTTATTGTTAACCAAAAGCTGGTATATGATATTTCATACCTTGATTGACTTCAAGATTCATTGACTGGCCCTGGATTCCGAAGTATAAAGCTAACGACCAAAATCGAAATTTGAGTTAAAGTAAAAGTTACACTTGTTAAAGGCAGCGTTTGACTAAGAATTAATAAATTATTTATTTTTTATATATTCCGCAGCGTCCATTACCGTGACTTGGCGGTGAATATAGGTATGCACGACCGTTTGGAATCGTCATACGTTACACAACACGTTGTGAACGGCGTCAAACATCCACATTTCACCTCCAATGCCGTGCGGGATATCAATGACATCGCTGTACTTACTCTCGACAAAAGACTCAAATTCTCCGATAAAGTGCGCCCAATATGTTTGCCAGAAGAAAGTAAGTTGATACTTCTAAGAACTACTGTTGGAAGATATCATATTTTTTATGATTCTTCATAATTTCCTTAATTTTTTTTCAGCAATGGACTTTAAAAAAATAAATCTGACTGTAGCTGGTTGGGGTAAAACAAGACAAGGTGCACTAACATCATCGAGATATTTACTAGAAACGAGAGTACAAATTGTAGATGGCGATAAATGCAAAAAATCTGCTATTTATAGAGACAATCTGGTTGTAAACACGATGATGTGTGCGTATAGTCTTGGAAAAGATGCTTGTCAGGTAATAGTTTCGTATATATACGAGAATATAGGTTATGGGTAATTTGTACCTCTTACGGGGACCACCAAAATACTCTGAAACATTTTATTCCGAATTTCGAGGTTCCGATTTTCTAAAGAGCGAATTTCATAATACCTACTTGCCTATTATTAAAATAAAAATACATCGTAGATGTGATTTGTTCGAAAAATCCAATCCATTCCGATAAACGACATTCCGATTTTAAACACTGCAAATAAACTGCTAAAATTATAACGCTGATTCAATTAGTATAAAATTCAGATAGTATATCTAATATGCAGTTCCCTATATGTATATTCAAAAACGTTTGATGTTTTTTTTAATGTCTACTTTGTTATTTTTTTGTTTTCTTCTCGTTATATAGGTATGCTTGCATCGGGTACCATCTACTATTATTGAATCGTTTGGGTTAAGTTAGCTTAAAACAGTGGCCATTTACGCAAGATCATTTTGGTTAGGTTAGAACTGTGACAGAGAGAGAGCCAGATCCCCTCTATGATGTTTTTTTATTTCGGAATTCCAATAATTGGAATTTTGTTAATCTATCTACTGTAACTCGGTATTTTGAGAGTACGTAATAAAGAATATTAACATTTTTGGAATCATAAATATATGATGATAAATCGGAGTTGTTATACCTACCTATTTGGAGTTACAAACCATTCAGAATTATGAAAATCGGAATTTAGAAATTTGTTTTTGTGGCTGACGGATAATAACGATTTTCGTGTTTATTAATGTACCCCATCTCATGCACTCCTGTGATTTTAAAAGTTTTTTCATATAATATAGGGAGATAGCGGTGGACCACTGTTTTCTACACATAGGAAATCACATAATAAGAAATGGTATCAAGTTGGTAAGTTTTACAAATGTTCGCTTTAAATTATAGCTTTATTATTATTTGACACTAAAATGAAATATCATTTAGGCAGGTACATACATATATTTGATGGATACAACATAACTGACGTATGTTGTGCGAATGATATGGTTATAATGGAGTCTGTGTGTGCCAAAGTAGCCTATCTTTTTTTATAAACAATTGAAAATCAATTTGTCTGGAAATGATAGGCCGTTCTGGAACACACGTAGTATACATAGTATCATACTTAGCAGTACCAGAAAATTGAGGATGTGATCCTCAATTTTCAGGTACTGCTACGTATGTATATGTATTATGTATGTGTACTACATCGCCAGGGTCGTTGTAAATGTGTTCACGGGTCCCGTAAATTGAATGCAGGTCCCACGACGTAGCAAAGTGTGGTTATCAGACGTCCGATATATTATCTTGCTGAATCCCCGTGCATTTAATATTTTATGAATTTATGAGGCTATTTCATATTTAAAAAAAAAGGAGCGTCCGTAACATAATTTTCGTGACTTAACTTGGAATTAGATGCTGTATAATATTGTCTGAAAATAATTATAATATTCTTATATGTTTATTTAATGTGTTATAGGTATTGTATCTTGGGGAATCGACTGCGCCATGCCAGATTATCCAGGTAAGATCTATGAATAATTATAATTATTTGTTTACTAATTGTAATTAGAGACATTAATGACCGGTAATTCTTGTTACGTTACTCTTTCTAATTTTACCTTCCACCTAAGTGAAAACGTTAATATACGTTTTAATTTATATGTATTTGCTAAATTTCTACCTAGTAACCGAATCCCGTTATTATTACTCAGGTTATTTAGGATTACTGAACTCATAATTTGAATCGGAAAATTTACAGTAATAATTTACAGTTCTATAAGTTAAATGATTTTAAATATTTCTGACATATCTAAAACCATTTCTAATTTAAAAATGCGCGTTTATTTATGCTTTTATTTTTCTGATGTCTCCAGGAGTCTACACAATCGTATCACAGTATATTGGCTGGATCAAGCAGCAGACTCAAGAAGGGACATACTGTGTTTAGTCATAAGAAGTCACCATTTTGTAGCATGGACAATAAAATAACTGGAAAATTGAGTATTATTTATCCGAGTAATATTCCAACTTAATTTAATTCTATTACAATTTAACACGATTTACTTTTTATTCTTTATGATGCATAACGATTATAAGATTTTTTCCACATTGTTATTTCTCGGAGCACGTATCGCTTTCGCGATAAGAAAATAGGTAAATTGGTTACAGAAACAAATTGAATTGAGAATAGGATTTGACAAATTTACGACTTATGAAATATATTTGCGGAACGCAAACCTTAAGAAATCAAAGCTGGGTTGAGATATAATAATCAGTTTTAGGCTCCCGTAAAAAGCCCCCAATGGCCCCAATTGGATTTAATTATGACAATTGGAAATAATAGTTCTAATGTTTACGATAAAATTTATAACCTTCACCGTGTTAAATTTACAAGGATATTATCGCGTGGATAATTTCTGCGTTTTAAATCCGTGTAGAGCGTAAATAAGCAAGCATCGGTTGCAGAAAACAGTGCGGTGGCAGTGGCTATGAGTGAGAGCAGTGC
The DNA here is from genome assembly GCA_905163465.1 of Craniophora ligustri. Classification (NCBI taxonomy): domain Eukaryota; kingdom Metazoa; phylum Arthropoda; class Insecta; order Lepidoptera; family Noctuidae; genus Craniophora; species Craniophora ligustri. The sequence goes on along the minus strand of LR990965.1, from coordinate 4,693,854 downwards.
CCAACAAACATACTGAAATGGTTACTGTACTAAGTACTATTTACTTGTTAATCGGACTCAGTCAGGTCTGTATAATTATTTAAGATTATCGACGCAATTGCTGTACACGCGATATCACTAAGTGATCATGTTTTAGGTGGTGTTGGTGCTCGGATCTCAATGTCGTAAGTGAATTAGCTATTACATCGTAATGTGATTGGAATCACCCAAAAGCCACATAAAGAAATGTTAACGTCAATACTTTCGTCTAACTTAATAAGTGAAAAATGAAACATAATGTAATTAGTGCTGCCATTGGCGGAATTGATATGGGAGCGAACTTAGTTTTGGACACATTTTTGTATGTACTTTTTTTTACTTAAACCTTTTCTACCTTATGTTTGCGCTTCATACGTTTTTGTATAACAGGCACGTGCAGTTGGCTCTCTTGCTTGCTGCACGCGTTTGGCTACGTGTCACACAAACATCTTTTGGGGCTTAACTTACACTAAAAGATGTTTTGTAATTAGCTCACATTCTCTCGACAAAATGGTCGCTAAATATACCTGATAACTAATTATTTCCGTAAAATATTATTATAAAATTCTTCATCTGTAGGTACTGTAAGATATGAGCTGGTGTGATTGCTTGACGAATATAATACTAATACATAATTAAATAATCTATAGTAATTATACTACATGCGGATATTTTATTGTTAATTAAGATTTGGTTATGGAAGATTTAGTTTGTCACAGTAGTGACAAAATTTGATAAGGTAAAAGGCATGAACATGTTTTCATAATTATGTAAAATAAATATTATTAAGATTTTTGACGAAAGAAAAAGAAAAGTAAGCTTACCTACATACTCTAGATTTTATATGATAGGAACGTATCTCGGCTGACAAAACGTATTCGTCAAAGAGATAAGCTGATAAACCTGATAGTATAGAGTAAATTACTTTAAAGTAGAACCTGTTCAACGATACTAACATTTATATCGTTATGCTATTCATAGCTGTAAATGAATTCATGAAGATCGACTAGGTAATACTTAATAAAAAAAAAACAAAAACCAATCACAGCTTTAAAAACATGAGATTCGAATATTGAATAAGGAAGTGCAAATGACCACGTCGACATTTATAGTATAACGATATAAATGTTAGTATCGTTGAACAGGTTCTACTTTAAAGTAATTTACTCTATACTATCAGGTTTAAGGTTAAATTACTTCATATCACTTTTATGACCCGCCCAGGTTGATAAGGATTTAACGCACTACACATTGATGTACATTTTGTATCTACCTGTAAAGATTTACATAATAGCAGACGTCTTTAAGTGAATTTGTATAGTTATAACGACGTAGAGTAAGCAAAATACAAATTTACTTAACTGTTATTGGAGAAAAATAATTATTATAGAAAACATTAATGGAAAGTAGGCAAGTTATAGGCCAAGCCAAGATCTACAGGCAGCTGATTATAAGAGCCCATCGATCATCGAAAGCCTTAGTAGGTGCGTGCCACAGATGCGCCTAAATGACAGATATAAGGCACGGCCACTCCAGCGGCGTCCAGAATTGTAAAGGTGCTGATAAACTTGAGCATTCGCTTGCAATAGCATGTTGCAGCTTGCAAATGTTACATTACAGACATTACATTTACGAGAGCGTTTTAGCGAACATTCTATTGAGAATTCTGGCGAGCATTTTAGCGAAAGGACCGTACATTAACTTCGACCTTTTTACTCTTTTTATCTTTGTGAAGAATATTTTTAATGATCGTAGCGATGCTTGACTCAATGCTTATAGAGTAAGATCCCAGGGCCGCCAGACGTCACGTATTTTCTGACGAACCAAATGTGGGTTATTGAGTAGTGCTAGTATGTACTAAGAACGCATGCCTACTAGCTAACTTATCATCAATCGTAAATAGGGCTGATGTATCTGTAAAATCAGCCTACAATATCAACGTTCACATACTGAAATCAGTCAGTCTGGTCACTGTCTAACTAAATTCATGCTATCCCAATGTTTTATTATCGGACCAGAATGTGGCAGGCCTTCAGACTCTGTGGTATCTATGAGGATAGTGGGAGGGAGGAGAGCTGAGCCCCATTCATTCCCGTGGACCGTGGCCATATTGAAAAATGATCGCATGCACTGCGGAGGTGCGATGATCACTGACAAACATGTTTTGAGTGCAGGACATTGTTTTAAATGGTAAGAATTTAAGTCACAGTCCGGTTCAGATATGCTAATGTCGCTTAATGTGATCATAATTTCAATATCATAATGGTATGTAACAAACCATTTATTGTAAGTCTACTTCACAGGTCATCGAGAGAATCTCTCAAGCATGTAGGTTTCCATACGATGTTTTCCTTCACCGTTTGAGCTTGTTATAAATACGCACATAACTTCCAAGCAGTAAGTGGTGCGTTGCCTTGGGTTCGAACTCGAGACCTTTGACATTTCAGTCCATTGGTCACACCACTGAACTACCATCGCTTTTCACAAATATCCATTGATCAAATTTCACACTGCTGAACACCTCACAGAAATATTCAACAACAGATTGCTCGATTTGGCAATCGAATCTAGAATCTTACGTTCAACAGCACTTGGCGCCACTAGTATATAGTTTAGTATAGTTTTAAGTTATCACGTTTATTTTTCTTTCAGGGATGATTTTAGAATGTTGGAGGTGCTAATAGGGTTGGACGATATGGACAATTTACTGAATGTTGAGAAACGAAATATTTCTAGTGTTGTGATTCATGAAGGATTTACATCAACTGCTGTTAGAGACGAAAATGACATTGCTATTGTAACATTAAACCTACCAGTGGCATTTAGTGATACTATTGTGCCCATATGTTTACCGGAACCTGGTATGTAATATTTATTAATCTTAGGATATTTTGCTATGCTGACAAGTGTGGTCACCAAATTCACAACCAAGAATTTAATTTGGCAATGATTTGATACCAAATGTGTCGAATTAGTGTCAAAAAAGACAATCAACAATCCATTAAAGCTTTAAGAAGAGACCTGAATCTTCTGTGCTACTGTGTTATGTAAATACTACTTCGCCCGCGCAATTTAGTACTAATTTCTCCTCCTCATTTCGCACGTTAAGGGTTGAATATCCAAAAACAACTAAACATGTATGCATTTGTTTTTGCTGAAAAGCTTGAATATTAAATTTCATTCTTCTTACTTTAAAAATTATGGACTTCCCATATAAACTTTCAACCCCTATTTGATTATCTTAGAGAGTTAATTTTTACAAATCCTGAAATACGTATTTATGTATTTCTAACCAAAACGTGTATATGAAATTTCATACCTATAACTTAAACTTAACTAATGACGGATTTCCATACAACTATTCATCCCTCATTTCACCCCCTTAGGGGTTGAATTTCTAAAATTTCTTTCTTAGCGGATAAAATGCATCATCTGCTAAAATTTCAATTTTGTACACTGCAAGCTGCTGAGATATTCAAAAACAATATTTTGACACGATCTGGGAATTAAACACAGGTCGTCACGTTTACCAGTCGCGGTTAGGACTACCTACCTCCTTGGAGCAGAGAAACAGATTTGCTATCATGGGAATATTTATCGTTGATAGGTAATTAGGTCAGGTTGTTTATAAATCTTGCTGCTGCATGCTGTAAATGATCAGAAAAGTAGAAATTAAATTATACCAATATATCGACATAAAATCAAACAAAAGTAGTAATTAATGGCTGAAAGTAATAACCAAATATAACCAACACACAATATAATTACGCAGTACACAATCTAACCAGTAATTAGTACCGATGTAAATAAATAATTAAAATTGCATAATTATAAGAATTTTATTAATGTACCTACTTACATCGGAAAAACAAATTAAAAACGAGGAAAGAACTGCGCTTAATGAAATGAAATGAATGATAGAATTAAAAAGCATATTATTATATAATTTTAATTGGAAATAAGAACACTTGACGTAATATACTTCCACGCTTGTCGCTCTGCACGGTTAGACAGAGACAATGAAGTGCACATATAGTTCACCAGTGCATCTTTAGGACCTACCTATGTATGTAACAGGGGCGAATCTATTGAGATTTAAGGAACTAAGTCGAGTCTCCTACCGGCTACCGCGATTTGCATAGCATAGATATAACAATCAAAACTCATTCTAGGAGTCGAATCGAGAACCTCAATCTTAGAAACTATTATATATATAGGTATATATACTTACTAGCGATCACTCATGCCAAATATTTAGGGAAATGGTTGTACATTAACCACGTAAGGCTTTTGGGCTATCTTTTTATAAGCCAGCCACAACTTCTCCAGCCTGTTGTTTATATTGTGCGGAAAATCCTCATGGACCCTTCCGAATCCGGGTAAACAATGGAGAGTGTATGGCATACTGAACATGAGGCCATGAGATTCTCAAAAGCATTCGCCGACGCTAGTAGCCTCCTATTCCCATTATCCGGACAGTGGACGGAAGTCCGCTGACTGGTGATACTTAGAGGTTCGTCGGTTTTTTGTGTCCGGTGCATGTTCTACGGATCGGGAGAGAGGTTGTAATTTCTTTCTCCATTTCCACCTCCTTTGCGCGCATAACATGTTCGCTATAGGGGGCACAAGCATCCATCCCCTCCAAACAATCTTAAAAAAAAAAGATTTTTTTAAAGAAAACTGTACTTATTAAAAACTGTACGTTTTTAATGATTTGTAAAATATAAAATTTCATATAGAAATGGAATTGTGTAGTTTATTTATTTATTTAAGGATCTCCAACAAAGAAAGTACCTACATAATTTGTTACAGAAGATTTTGCACACATCACTTTAGTCTTTTTACTCCTTCACTTACAGGAGACCACATCATGCTAATATGTATAAACAAAACTAAACACAGAAAAATATATAAAGACCTATAGTTAAAATAATGCTAATCTAAGTAAAAGCCATTAGTGGTGTAACCAGTGGACTACGAAGTTAACAACATTTTCGAAGTTAGTGCGAACTTATTCCATGCTCAAGTGGTGAAGCTGAAACGTGCACGCCTGAGATTATCCATGGCATGTGAAGTCTGCCGCACTAGGCAAGTGTGGTGGACTGTGGACTCAATCCCTCTTAAATGGTGTCATTTGAGAATTGGGAATTGTCACACTGTATTTCATCATCATCGATTGAGATGAGTACACTCGTACTCTATACACTAAACATGTATGTATTCAATTTAACGTGGTTGTTTGACAGCAGCAAAGGAAATGTGATTTCTCAAAGTACGACCGCGTCAATGGCAGTTCACAGGCATTCTAAAATATACACGTAATATGTGTAACAACAATTGTGATCTATGACCTATACAGGGCCCTCCATCTCTACTTGGACCACGCGTGATCAATGAACGACCCAAATTACAAGAAGAGTCATCATCTACCCAATATTGTCCCAATGCTGGGCACGGGTCTCCTCTCATTTAAGAGGGGTTAGGCTATAGTCCACCACGCTAGCCTACTGCGAGTTGGTAGACTTCACATGCTATCGAGAAAATCTCTCAAGCATGTAGGTTTCCTCACGATGTTTTCCTTCACCGTTTGAGCATGTGATAAATACGCACATAACTTCCGAAAAGTCAGTGGTGCGTGCCCAGGTTTGAACTCGAGACCTTTGACAACAAGACATACAAGAAGAGTGCCCAATAGTAATACATTTTTGGTGCGACGATTATTATGTTTTTAGGTGAAGATTTTACGAATAGATTAGGCACAATCGTTGGATGGGGGCGAGTAGGAGTGGACAAGTTATCGTCGAAAGTTCTCCTAAAGGCCAGTCTTCGAATTCTGTCAGATGAAGACTGCATGAATTCGCAACTAGCTCAACACCTCAAGCCTACTATGATGTGCGCTTTCTCAAAGGGAAAGGATGGTTGCCAGGTAATTTGAATTGAATTTATACGCCTGTGTTTTAAGAATGTTAGTATCTCATCTGGATTCTTAACCTTGTACTAACAGATATTCTTTTAAGAAGGTTGAGTATAAGGGGCGTAAAAAAATGACATAAAATATATTGTTTTATTTTGCCAAAATACTAAAATAACTAAGTATTTGGTTTATTTTTGAATAATACAAATTAGATTTCGTATTACATAATACGATTTCAAATACATGGTGTACAAAGTAGTAGGAACATCACGTTTGTCGTTGTTCTCTGTTAAGTAGGTATTTAGAGGAATGCAACTTACGGACGTTCGGGGTATACTTATCGAACTAGAGGCTGCAATATTTTATAATTTTAATCCCGGATGAGAATATCAATTTATGTGCGCTTGGTAAACAAAGTTCCTACGTGCATAATTTAGTAGAACTCAGTAGGTATTTCAGGCGAGACTCAAGGTAGACGAATAATATGTACCTACTTAGTAGGTACTTTTTTTGTATTACAATCGGTACTTACCTACTTTTTGCACTTTTTCAGGGCGATAGCGGCGGGCCGTTACTAGTTTTCCAGCCAGACGGGAAATATGTTCAAGCAGGTAAAGCAACATTGACCTTTTTACAAATCTTACATAGTAGCTACATCGAAATTAATCGTATGAATAGTGCCTATTATTATTTAAACGTGAATACACGAAGTAGATATACCTACACCTTGATTTAAAATTCAAATTACCCAGCGAATCCACATTGTGAAAATGAAACAAATCAGTTTACGAGACTTTTTGACTTTTTTCAAGAAGTCCTTGTGAACCGGTATCAGTAAAGGACCACACATTTAGTGAAACCTGGAAATATAAGTTATCGCCCTTTTTAAATCAGTCATTCAAAAAAATCATCACTAACGAGTTATGGAGACTAGGTACGAGTAGAATTTAATCGATTTTAATATGACGTACTCAAAAAAGGTATAATACCTTGCTTACAAGAAACCAATCAAATTTTGAATTTGTTGTTTTTTCTTTTCACAGGTGTCGTGTCTTGGGGTATAGGATGTGCGGACCCAAGATTTCCTGGTAAGATTCTATTACCTTGTTGTAGCCGTAGCTTCCGGCTTGTCCACCAAAATGATGCCTTATTGATTAACAAAACTATCTGGACGACCATTATTGTCTTGTGGAACATTTTATTGTTCTGAAATGCGTCGGTATTGATGCCGTAATAAATTTAAGTTATTTATTTACAATTCCACATGTTAAACATTGCTTTTTTTCCAGGGGTATATACGAAAGTTAGTAATTACATCGACTGGATCGTTTTGCACACACAAGATGGAATTAGATGTAATTAATAAGTAAATACCTGAAACTAAGTAAAATATGTATGTCAATAAATTATTTCATTAGTATGATTGTTTTATTATACACAAGTAGACCTGAAAAATACTTCAGATAGTCAGATTTGGTCTGACTACCGTACTTAATCACTTTGAAAGGAGATTTTCTCTTTTTGCACGTAAAGTTCGTTTTTTTTTTTGCAATTATTGATTTTATTGAACTTTAATAACAAAGAGGCGCACTAAGAAAGGATTTTTGAAAATTCACCCCCTAAGGAGGTAAAATGGGGGTGCAAAGTTAGTATGAAACTTTTTCTTTTCGTTAAATTGCACGCGGACGAAGATGTAGGAATCAGATAGTGTAGTTTAACAACTAACTCGTATGCGTAACACAAGCCTCATTACTTAGCTCAGAACTAGATGGCGCTGTGTCATAATGTCCAGAAATATTCATTATTAATTTTTAAGAGTATAACATATTTTTGGAGTAGCTAAGTATCTAAGGTAGTTTTCGTACAAAACTCGGCATGCTCAAGGTATAATGCTGCGTAAAGACTGGGCAAAGCGGTATTTGTTTTAAACAGTTTTTAAATATTTTTTTATGGATACTAGGGGGCAAACGCAAATGGGTAGTAGGCTTATCTGATGGTAAATGATCAGCGCCACCCATGGACATCTGCAACACCAGAAGTGCCCATCAGAAAAGGCCGGTAACGCATAATTTTCTAAGATTCAAAATCGTGTTGGTAATGCATTTCATATAGATTTTCATTTAAATTTGTATACTTACATTCAGACTTTTTTACCTTGCTTAATTTTCCTTGAAAAGTAGTGAAAATTGAAGTACGTAAGTTACTGCGTGTATTGGAACATTATTCGGATGTAGTATAATGCGACTAAATTAAAGAGCATATTTTGACAGGTTCCATTTTATTATCTGACTCTCTCAGACATGCATACGGAATCATTGCTTTGACATAAAACTAAGAATTTAATGAATTTGTAGAGACGTTTTAATTCATGCTTCTTGTAATCGTTCCTTTCTTTTGTTTGACGGTCGTTCACTTCTTCATTTAAGCCAGGCTCGCTCTCGTTCGTTGATTAGGCCGATGTTTGGCCTAGTTAATAAGTTTATTATATTTTAGTACTAATTTTCCTAAATGTAGTGCATAGTTAATATTATAATTATATTACAGTGACATGATTATGTGTTAAATAAAATGCCTGGTATTAGGAAATATCGACGTGATACCAGCGAAGTCAGCTGTTGTTTAAAATATGTAATTTTTGGTGTGAATGTTTTGTTCTGGGTGAGTGGAGACGTACCTATTTTGTGGAACTAGATTTTCAAGATATTTTATTAGTGACTTAATAATAGTAGTTACATGCTAACTTTGATTGTCAAGGTTAGACATTACTATAATCCTCAACTTTTTAGAATACTTTCGAGATGTAGTTTGGCAAGAATGCACAAAAACACATTTCATACGTACTTGTAAATGCTGTGTGGGTATTGATTTCATGTTAACTGCAAATTGCCAGTAAATTGGGGTCACCTTTTACTAATTTAGAGGCACCTTCATAAATAATAATTTGTATTAGAACATGCATCTTGAGTCTGCATTCTGCTGTGATTTATAATCGATTTTATGAGGCTGTAGCCTTGAAATATCACGCACATTATAACAAAACATTTTAAGTTACTATAATTTGAATTTATTTCTGAAATGATGAATTTGAATTGTTATTGTATTTATTCAAATCAGATTAGTAAAGCACTAGTTAGTTCTGCTAAGCACTGGTTGCCTCTTATTTGGAAAGTATTAGACAAAAATGCCCTTAACCCAACTTCAGATGATCTTTTAGCACTAATATTTTTTTGTTAATTTAGTCTCCTGGAAATCATTATTAATGTTAATTTGTATTATTAGATGGTTGAGACAACTGATAATATCTCTTTATATCTCACTAGCTTTTTATCATGATGCTACAAACATATACAAATAATATTATTTGAATTTCAAAACCAAACCTCAAAGATATTTGAATACAATTACTAAATGATATCAGTTTCGTATTAATTAAATTTACGAAATTACCCACCTATTAATATATGGTAATACCAACTTTATTGAGTTGACATCGTTTATGTTCTTTTACAGTAAATATTTACATATATAAACTATTGGGTACTCTATTAAATTCCTCTAAAATTTACTTATAATTAAATACAGTAGAACACCGATTATCTGACCCAGGTCCCTATTACTTTATCAGCAACGTAACAATCTACGTAATTAGTCATAAACTAATGTGCCAGATTTTTTTTTCTCATTGTTGTTTTATTTTATGTATGTGTTTGATATTATTATGTTTTAGTTTCTCGGTCTCATAGTGCTAGCTGTGGGAATATGGGCATGGACAGAGAAAGATACTTTCAACAATTTGTCAAGACTCACCAACATTGCATTAGATCCAGCATTTATATTAATATGTGTGGGTGAGTATTAAATGTAGAATGTAATTAATACTGATCTTATATACAGTAAATGTTTATTTTATCATTATGTCTCCTACCTATAAAATAATTATCTGCTTAGTTAAATAATAATAATAATCCAAAGCTTCCAAAATGCTTGGTGTTCTAGCAACGGTGAGGCAGTACTTCACTCCAGAAAAAAAACACAACTTAATAAATCTCAACACTATTTAAATTACTTGAAAGATGTAGTATCTTTTTTATTGATAATAATAAAAGGAACAATTGTGCCTGTGGGTGGCTGTTACATGTAGATGGCTCAGGCATGAGTAATTTTTTATTGCACAATAAAATGATTACTTGCCATTATAAATTCAAATAAGTTCAGAGTTCAAAAAATCTTTGTATTCCCTCATTGTACTAGTAGTTTCTCTTTGTTGAAGTTATTTATTTTTTAATAAAATTGTAGTTCAGCATTTTATTGTTGAAAATCGTTAGCTTTATTGCACAATAATATCAATGTAGCTTAAAATTTTCAAATAATTTAGGTATCAATCATATTATTTTTTCTTAACTGACAACCAATGTTTTTAATGCAATAGTATTAAAAAAAAGTAGATAATAAATAAAGTTTAAATGTTGCTTCGTTAATTCCAATAAATTCTTTTTTTAAAGTACATATATCATATTGTTCTAGTACTCATATCATTGTGTATTGTGGTTATTGAATTTCTTATACCTATTTATGTGTAATCTATGTCACTGTTAATTTTCCATAGAACTGAATATAAAATAAATTTCCTGTATGTAACCACATCACCTGGCTGTTTATTGTTTAATTTGGTTTTATAGTTAACTGCCTCAAAATAATATGTAGTACAAATTCAAAATAATATAAAAACAAAAGGTTAACAAAAATTATACATAATCCAAAGTTCCAAAATTCATCACTATTTTTATTTAATTCTGAAATAATTTGTTTATACATAATTAAGTTCTGTAACAGGTATTTTAAAAAGTATGCAGGAAATTTGTTCTATATTAAAAATAGCTCTGCATACCATAATCTGGAACACATTAACATGTTATCTATTTTAGCAACAGAGAAGGTAAAAGTGTGCTAAACTGCTAATGTATACTAACATCCACAATTGTCAGGTATGCTTGTACCTTAAATACTTAATGTCTGTGCTAAATGGGAGCGATCTATTGCCATTATCCAGGCATGTATCAAAACTTCAAGTTGATACTCAAAATTAATAAAAAGGACAACATTAACACACACAGACTTACAGATTCTGAACCAAATATGGTGCTGCATTTTTCACTTTAGAAGTGAAATTTAAAAAATTGATTAGTGTATGAATATTTGTCCAGGTAGGCTGTCAGTATATGTTAAGACCAATCATACGGTATTATTATACAGTAAAATTGAATGGTTGTAATGTGATTTCAGGCACAATTACGTTTATAATCGGATTCACGGGTTGCGTCGGCGCACTTCGTGAGAACACGTGTCTACTAGCCTGCGTAAGTACTATTGTTATTTTTATATTTCAAGTATTAAACACAACAGTCACAAAAGTTAATTGAAAACGTGGCTCATCAACATTAACGTCCTACTACTGGGCACGGGTCTCCTCTCATTTGAGTGGGGTTAGGCTATAATACACCGCTAGCCTACTGCGGGTTGGCAGACTTCACATGCCATCGAGACAAATCTCTCAATCATGCAGGTTTCCTCACGGTGTTTTCCTTCACCGTTTGAGCTTGTGATAAATACGCATATAACTTCCGAAAAGTCAGTGGTGCGTGCCTTGGGTTCGAAATCGAGACTTGACATTTCAGTCCATTAGGCTACCACAGCTTAAAATGTGTCTAATATATTATTAAAACTTGCGTCATTAGCAGCGCAGTATGAAATGCGATCTTACACAACGCAGCAACTCAGTACAGAATGTACTTAAAACTAATATTGTGATAACCCAAAATTGCTTGCGTCCTATTTCTATCGCTGTTTATATATCACAGCAGTTTATAACATCGCATGCGTTTTTCTAGTCTGTGTGTGCTCCTTTACACATTTATTGCCATTAATTGAACAAAAAAGCTCTCGAGTTGATGCTGGGAATTTTCTAATACAAAACCCCCATGACCAATACCTTGAAACTCCGAAAACTGTGTGCTTACTTACTAGGTGAACAGAATAGTCATTCGGAGCGCCCTTTATCCTAACAACCAAGACTACTTGTCTGACAAGAGATGATAATCATACAGTTCAGCGCAGATCTAGTTTTATCTACCACATCGTTCACTTTGACATTGCCATTCTATTTGCGTGATCTCCGTTCCTACCCTACTTGCTACGGAATTCTATTGTTATCACTATGTATGTAAAGGCTTGTTAACTTTTAATGAGCCTGTAGGTACTTAAATTACAAAACAAAGGCGTTTCATATTATATGGTTCCATTATTTTATACAATACGAAGTATATTGTGTGTGACGTTACCCACACACATACAAACCCACACACATTTAGTAGTTCTATATACATCTGCATATAAATTGCTATCGCTGTCAAAATATTCTTCCTTATTTCCAGTATGCCGTTTTCCTTGCTTTACTACTCCTGGCAGAGATGACAACAGGAATACTTTTCTTCGTGTTCAAAGACTGGGTAAGCATCCCTTACGATTTATCTCCAAATTGTAGACTTGTAATATTGATTCTCAATGTAGAATCCGAAAGTTCTTCTGTTTAAATACAGTTTAATAGTAGTTTTGTTTCATAATAGTAAACGACAAATAAGGAGGAGAATATTATTTTGTTCTCAAATATGACGAATCTGTAATCTGCAAAATAGTTAGGTCCTATAGTCCCCTCTATAATATTTCAAATCATATTATTACAAACGCAAATGTAATTAGCTGCTTGATTATGTAACTACACATCTACATCGCAGGGAGTTGCTTTAATAATTTAAATAATATTTTTATTTTATTTTTTGCCATCTGTACCTATTCCTATAATTTACAGATCAAGCAACAAGCAACAACTGGCTTCCAAAGCTTCATCACACATTACAGGGAAGATCCTGACCAACAAAACTTAATTGATTGGATACAAGAAGACTGGGTAAATAATAATTATAATTAATTGATGTGCTTTTATTATTTGCTTGAGGATTTTTGGTAGTACCTAATCCCCTTATTTTTGTACAAAACAAACATTACACCACGTTATCCTCAATCATGTACCGACTGATAAATAGTTCAGGGATAACACACTAATGGCGTTGATTAGTGTAGGTAGATATATTTGTAAATACGGTAAAGAATAATAAGGAAACTGACTAATTTAACTATTATGTAGTGCCTACTATTTCAATATATGTATCGGTATTTTTTGCTGATTTTATCGCAGTATGTAATTTTTATTGATTGCATGGAAAATCCGTTATAATTTGTATTTATTAGCCTATTATATAAATATAACTTTTTTACTACTACTGCCTACTATTTTATTTTGTATTTTCATTGAATGTGTAAATTTGTTTACACCCATGGGAATAGAGCGTGAGAAATTATCTCATAACAAAGTCCATTCAGTAAGTGTTTTAGCTAACAATAGATCGAATATCCGTTTTAAATTCATCCGTTTTGAATCAACAATAGTTGTCTTTCTGCGAGTGAGTAAGAGAGCTCATTGGGGGAATGACTATTCTGACAGCATGGGAATTCCGTTTGCTATCAGTTCAGTAAATCCCTATTTTAAGAAACCTGAACGGTTTCTAAGGGGTTTGGATTTTCAAGCCTCTGGTGTTGCAAATGTCCATGGGCGGCGGTCATCACTTACCATCAGGTGAGCCGCGAGCTCGTTTGCCCCCTCATCACCATAAAAAAAAGTTATTAGTCATACATTATCTAATCATTGTTTCTTAATCGCTGTAGGAGTCTACTGCGGTTGGTTCTGGCCAAATATTCTGCTGTCAGCCAGCAATATACTAATTTACTTTTTCGTTTCTTTTTGAAACGTAATAAACGTAGCATTTAAAATGATCGGATAAACAAAACGTGTGAACTTACATCTGTAGGTAAGTACGAGTCATTAATTGTAGTGCCATACGCGTTTATATACGGTTGCCAATTCTCATCAAGTAAGCTAGTTTAATTACTTGTCATGGTAACTGAAATTTTATGCCCTACAACATGATTGAGTGAAGCGACGCTGATACATGTTATGATCGTGAACGTTACGGCAGTCCGAACTCATTATGTTTTCAAGAGTAAATAAAAATTTGCTACTAGCATAGTTACATAAATATATCGTTTGTACATAAAATATAAAAAAAGATGTGAACGAAGCCAATAAATTTGTAATCATTACTTTAATTCAATTCACTCTTTAAAAGCCTAAGTCAGATTTATCCGACAAATATTTTAATGTCCCTTGATATTTTACATATTTTAATACATATTAAAACATGTAAAGTATCATCATGTGATTATTTAGCCGAATTGCATATAAAAATACTTATCGGATATATCCGACGTGGGTAAATGGTTAAAGGAGTTTCTATAGTTACTTGCCAGATCACCATAAAGGATTTTATAGGGACTCACATTTTTAAAAGACACCGTGATTTACTGAGTATGTTGCGGTGTTTCTACTCAAAGATCGTGAATTACGAAAGACCGACTTCGTCTGGTAATTTAGGCATTGACTTGTAAAAGTGTCCTTAAAAAAATTATTTGTAGAAATAGAGTATAATTTCTTGTTCATTTAATTAAAAGCATGATAGCCTTATAGCGTCACTATTGGACCGTGAAAGTCAAAGGTCTCAAATTAAAACCTAAGGCACGCACTGACTTATCAAAAGTCATGTGCGTATTATTTTCACATCCTCAAACGGTAACAATCGGTAAAGGAATACATCGTGAATCTGAAACTTGCATACTTGAGAGATTTTTTCAATGGTGTCTGAAGGCTACCATGGTAGACTAGGTATAATGTTCCTCAAAATTATAGACGCAGCCGTGTCTAGCAGCGGGACAGGAATTAGGTATATGATGAAAAGTACTAGTACTCTTTTGTTACAGTTACAATGTTGCGGTGTAGAAGGCCCCAGAGATTGGGACCGCAACGCCTACTTCAACTGCTCGAGCGGCGCCGTCGGCTCACGGGAGGCGTGCGGCGTGCCCTTCAGCTGTTGTCGCAACAAGCCGCAGGACATCATCAGGAACAAACAGTGTGGATACGACGTTAGGAAACCTACTTATGTGAGTATGGCTTTGGATTATGTATTGTGCGAAAAGAGACGGCACGAAATAGGCTGATTTTTTCCTCAAAAGATTTTTTAATGGCATGCAATGTATTTCACCAATGTAGTATGTATCTTTAGGGACGTTTTTATCAGTTTTAACATGGTGTCTGTATTTTCTTAACATTATCCAGAGGTGCGCACTTCGATCGAGCGCTGGTAGGAGCCTATTGCCATTTTTCGTACTCGAATCCAAATAGAGCACAAAAAAAAAACAATCTGTATAAATACACGTATATTGTACGTACAATGTTTGGGCAAATTACACACTTATTTGCAATAATAATTAGCAATTGAGTGAGCGAGTGATCCACGAGCGTGGCTGTATGGCGGCGGGCGAGGATTGGTTGCAGCGCCACTTCGCGCCAGTCGCGGCGATCCTGCTTGGACCGTTAGCTCTTAAGGTTCATTATTGTGTCTATCTTTGGTCATCACAGCTATTGTATTTGCTTAGTTGGCCAATCAAATGGGAATTTGTAAATTCAACTTAGTCACCAAAATTTTCATTCCTCAGCAATTTTATCACAGAGGTGTTGAATTTATTGTTTACTTACATGTGCGTGTGGTGTGAGGGCCACTTCGTCAAATCTTTTTGAAATTTGCCTAGGATTTAGTGAACATTCCAAAACAATTGTGAAAGTTGGAATCAGAATTTGTGAAAGTCTAATAAGCGAGTTATAGCCTGTAATGTTGGGCCCTCAATCCTCACATAGAGGATTGAGGGCCCACCCGTGTGGATAAACTATGGACACTACAGAAAATGTGTTTATGGCAAAATCTAAGCTAATGCCAAACAAAATTTGTGAAAACAAGATATTATCGTAAAACACTATCCTACTTTATATATCTTCGTTCAAAATGGGCCCTCAATTCTCACAAACGCAAAAGTTTAAACACAAATAAAATTAAAACCATTAACTTACAGCTGCTGTTTGATGTCTTATACGCTACTAAATAATTTGTGAAAATTTGTGAAAACAAGAACAGGTCACCACGTCTTGTGGTTTAAAAGTTGTGAGCTTCACAAAATTTGGGCCCTCAATCCTCCACTTTTTTTGGTCTTCTCGTTATTACGCTTATCATATTAAAGATAAAGGAAATCCAAAATAGTCATTAATTGTGAAAAAAATTGTGCAACAAATCCAATACCAGAAAGATATTAAAATACCTTTTTTTGTGTAAAAAAACCATGTTTAATTTTATTGGGTAAATTTCAAAATAGGGTGACCACAAAAAGTCTCCACGGGATAAACAACGAAGATCAGTTTTTGTAAAACTGACCGTTTAATGGCATCTATTGGCTTATAGGCGTATTACTTATAACCATAACTTAATCAGAATAAATTGGGTAAAACTATCCTATAATATATGTTGTAATAGCTCTAGCAAAACACGAAACGTTTTTAAACGTAATTAGAATTAAGGTGAAAACATGATTTAAAAGTTCGTTTCATTCTTTCTTTCCTAGTTATAATGCAACAATTATAACTTTTACCAATTCGCATGCCTTCCAAAGGCGAATGTGTTGAACTTAAATATCATCTATTAATAACATTTTTACCATATTCTGAGTGAATAAATATTAATTTCTCACACTTACAAACAAATATTATCTTAAAACGTCAAAAACTTGAAACCGTCGCCGTCAATTTGGCAGTTGTGCTCACAATGAAAGTTTTTCTAACCTTGCAATTTATGAAGTGAAGTCCTTGTTATCGTATTTATCGTAATCTATCATACTTAATTGTTTAATATGCAATGTTGAGCAGTGATGAACATACGCACATCAAATCACCTGGGCGGAAAATATACAGAAAGCCTTTAATTTGTCATTTTAAACAATTACAAACGGTAAGTGAACAAAATAATTAGCATCCATGGTGACAGTGAATCTTATACAGTAACGACGCTATACCGATATTTTGTGCCATATTTAAGTGTACCTACCAGCACACTATCCTGGGTAGCAAATCGTGTTTATTTTACAAAAGCACTATTTGCTTTATTTTTAGTATTTACTCATCCTTTTATATCATCAATCTTGCCAATCTTGCCATCCCTAGTAAACAGACATCCCAAATAATCAAAATCGTCACTAATAAAATATATAAAATGAATTAAATCAAATCAAAAGGTTTTTATTTCATATACTTAAACTTTTTCAAGCATTTAAAAAACTTATGACTGAACTAGTGCACGGTTTCAAGAAGGTGATCTCATGGAGAAGAACCGGCCAGAAACTCCATAGACACTCTTTAAAATAAGGTATTTTATGTTATTATTCTGGTAAGACTTTTTGGCGGGAAAGTGAAGCGTCACATTAAAATTCATCGAAACATGTTTAGCAGTAGTGTTTTATTTTCTAAAATTTGTGTTTCGATGAATTATTAAACGTTAAGATCCACATCTTTTTTGAAACTAGAAAAAAAATCATTTATCATCCTTCATAAACCATTAATTCACCAAATCATCAACCATTATCATGTATCATCCATCTTAAATACATCATAAAAAATACTGAAGGAATCTTGTCCATACAGCCAAGGCTGTATAGATAAGATACCTTTGAGTTATCCCGGAAGGGAAGAAAAAGAAAAAAAAAACTGGTAATATGTATGCGAGAGCAATTTAAAAAATGTAATGTCATAAGACGTCAATAGTTAAATTATAAAATTATTGTCACCCTACACACATACACAATAAAAAAATAGTCGATTTCGGTAATTTTCAAGATATTTAATTTTATTGTAATTGTTATTGGTAACAAATAACAACAATTTGTTGCACTAATTTTTTCACAATTAATGACTATTTTGGATTTCCTTTATCTTTAATATGATAAGCGTAATAACGAGAAGACCAAAAAAAGTGGAGGATTGAGGGCCCAAATTTTGTGAAGCTCACAACTTTTAAACCACAAGACGTGGTGTCCTGTTCTTGTTTTCACAAATTTTCACAAATTATTTAGTAGCGTATAAGACATCAAACAGCAGCTGTAAGTTAATGGTTTTAATTTTATTTGTGTTTAAACTTTTGCGTTTGTGAGAATTGAGGGCCCATTTTGAACGAAGATATATAAAGTAGGATAGTGTTTTACGATAATATCTTGTTTTCACAAATTTTGTTTGGAATTAGCTTAGATTTTGCCATAAACACATTTTCTGTAATGTCCATAGTTTATCCACACGGGTGGGCCCTCAATCCTCTATGTGAGGATTGAGGGCCCAACATTACAGGCTATAACTCGCTTATTAGACTTTCACAAATTCTGATTCTAACTTTCACAATTGTTTTGGAATGTTCACTAAATCCTAGGCAAATTTCAAAAAGATTTGACGAAGTGGCCCTCACACCACACGCACATTTTACTTACTAACCTTCTATCGCCGAGTATTATTATATCTCTCTATCAAATAAAGACTATTAGAAAAGGATAGACGAACAGTAGTGCTAGTAAATTTAGTCTACTTGATTGTTTTCAACATTAAACGTCATATAGTTGGTACCAATTCACTTTGTAAGAAAGGTATGTAAAGAGATGTGTTATTAAAAATCAGTTTAGTGACATATATAATAGAATTAACACCAACGTCGAAAATTGCAGTAATTATTACGAAATCAATTTATTTACGAGTTCCCAGTAATTTGTGTATGGATCTAGTAGTTATTCGCACTTTACATTTTTGCCGTAATTACTTATAAGTATGTTGGCCCATAGGCTTAACATGACAACTATATCCCAGGATTGTAGAAAGAAGTTGACAAAACAATTTATATTTATCGAGAAAATAAATCTTGGTCGCTTACGTTCTACAAAAACCTTGTACAACGTTGTCATGTTAAGTCTGCTGTTGAATCCTTGCAACAAGACTTGTGCTTTATACCCAGGCTTCAAATATGCTTCAAAGTGACAAATATATTGTAGATAAATTAGTTATAAGTTAAACCTGGCTTTATGCGCGTCATGTGACTTAACAGTTAAAATTAGCTATAAACGCGAACTCCTAAAGCGACATTCTGTCAAAACACAACTTTACGTTTTCGAAGTAGTTACAGGATGTTTAAGTCTTGTTGCAAGTAATGTACACCAGCCTGTAGATGCCTTCGGTTGATGTTTTCGTTTCTTTTTGTTCTAGAGTTATGATATAGCAAAGATAATATATGACAAGGGCTGTTTAGAGGCCGCTGAGGAGTGGTTCGACCACAACCTGTTGATAGTAGCCACGTCCGCTGTTTGTACCGCTTTTGCACAAGTAAGTTTTTGTCTGTAGATGCACTGTTGGTATGTATTTTAACACTTCGTTACACAAAAGTCAACCTTAATGTTCACGGTTGCGTTAGCCCATTTCAATTTCGTTCATTTAATGATGTTATGACCCTACCTTGTGCGAGAGTGAAATTCTCACACATAACGGAAGTAATCATTTAGAAGAATATCAGTAAGATGATGTTGTTTGAGTGTTTAATGTTGGCTTAAAAGATTGTTTGACCAAATGTAAAATAATTGATAAACGCTTATTACACCTTTATTCTACAACGCTCTTAGACGCCTATTGAGTGGTTTGGAATAAAGCAGTTGGTATATTGTTGGTGAAGTGCCAATTTCTCTTGTATCTGTGAAAACGAGAAATCCTTTTACAGTTTGAATTTTAAAACGTAAAATTTGCATGTTTTCGTAATTACCCGTGAACCGGATGTTCAATATGTAGTTTTGCAATTAAAATACCAGGTCAGCGAAAATATATGAGTTTGATTTCACTTGACTTGGCAATTGGCACTCCGCCGTCTTTGGTTTAAAGATTTATTTATGTATTTTAGAGCATTTATACAAAACGTGTCTCTTAAATGAAGACAGATTAAAAACATGAATGGGTTATTTGAATTATAGAAATTATTTAAGCTCTAAAATATGTATCCGTTTACCTGAGTTCCCGTACTATCTTTTCTCGTGACCAACACGATAAATTTCTACTTTAAAATAAAAGAATAGAGCTTGTTTGAATTTTGCTAATAGCCAAGTCAGTTGTAACTTACAAACCACAGTTCAAAATACTCTGGTCCTATTGTTATAAGGAGTAGTAAGTATTTTAAAATAACGACACGTCGTTGATGTGTGGGGCAGTACTTTGTGTGCTTCATGTAAAGGTATATGATGATGTAAACTTTATATTTCAAGCTTAAAACAGTATGCTTTAGCTATAATTCTGTCTTATCTCAGGCTAAGTAATTATTTGTGCTTATTATTTTGAACAAATTCGCAATAGAAAACATTGTGAGGAATACTGCTTGCCTTAGAAATGTTCGTAACGATAGTTAGTCTCCTAACTTTATAGGGCCTGGGTAGTAGACTATTGCCTCATTCTGAAGGAGACCTATGCCCAGAAGTGGGACATACAGCATAATGATGAAATATTGAAGTGTAAATCGGATCGATATAGTGTAATCTGGTGCGTCGTTGAATATCATATTCTCAAAAGACCACATTCGTAGAACACCATTTTCGCAAATTATCACATGTATAATTGAGTGGCATTGGTAGTGTGATTAGGTTAGGTTTAGAACTGCGGCTCCCTGCCCTGCCAGAACCGAAATCTACGTGTTTTGCGAATGTGATATTCAGCGACGGAGCCATGTAATCGTATAATTTTTTGACGTCTAATTCTAACAGAATTCTGTGTGGTTCCCACAGATCCTTGGCATATGTTTCGCGCAAAACCTCCGCGCAGACATATTCGCCCAGAAAGCGAAGTGGCACTGACAATCAGCGTCTCCTGCCGCCGTGTGACGCGCCCGCGTCCCGCGACCACGCCCCCTCACCACACGCACGCACACCAACATACGCACGCGCACACGCACGCACACCACACGAGGGTAACACCACTTCTTGATAACGTGAGACACCGTATACTGTGAATAATATAATTAATGTTATTTTATTATATATCCTGTATTTCACTGCTAGTGATTCCGGATGTATCGGAAACATGAATGACGTCTCCAATATTCAAGCAGGATTGTTTCTCCTCGCCTTTTAATATTGTTCCACATATTATATTGTTCCTACTTTAGCATAATTGTTTAGTTGCATAATAGTGTAATATCAATGTCGTGCAGATTATTCATATACACCACAAGTGTTCATCTTACTGTCCCTAGGCTTCTGCAGATAACTTCTGAAATTACTATATTATCGCAGATTAGTAAATAAATGGAGCAAGCTGGTGCAGATCAATCGATCGCGAAACTTGTTCTAATTTTGATAATAGAATCAATTTTAAACGCTCCAACACTCCAATAGTGTGTTTTATCTGTGTCATTTCACACATCCATTAGCGTTGAGATAATTGTTGGTTAATGCCAATGTTTATCATTGACTTTCAGACCGACGCGGCGACGTGACGGCATAGAAATTATAACGCTCCATTTACTTACTATGCCGTGTATTTCTCCTTCTGGCACTCTGTCACCGTTAACTGTCATCGTTCTTGGATATTTTCAATTTTCCGTCTGTGTCAATGGTTAAGATGTTGATATATTATCCAATGCGGATATCCTTGTAAAGTGGAGTTTAGCTTCAAAATATCACGCTCATGTTGGAGTCCTAGATATAGTTGATGACGTAATTCGGTTATCCATAACATAATAATGAACATTGCATCAACAAAATATCTTCAAAATTAAAACGCTGGTATATGTCTGAAAGTTGTGTAAAAGTTTTTGAAGCTATCTCGACTTTAAAGTGATGTGTTAAATATTGGCCAATTAGCCTTAACGGGAGCTGTGAGATGAATTAATTATAAAAAAATCATGTTTGAACATGAAAGTGCAGCTATTTAAATGTTATATATTTCTTACTATTGTTAAGGGTTGCCAATCATATGTGATCAGAGAGGAAGGGACCATAAACATTAGAAATCCATCCAAGGTTGGCGAGTTTCCGTTTCTATAACAAAAAAAAAAACATTATTCTTGGCATCTGTGGTCACTTCAACGTCCCAAATGGTGCTGGCATTGATGGCGACCCTATTGTGTAGCGTATTGCAGTTTGTAATAATGTGTGCAGATATAGGCGCTGATGTGAGGGTTGCGTGTTTTGCAGCAGGAGAATAATAGCTGACAATATTTTTAGGTTAGAGTCTAGCAGCAAACGGTAGGGACTGAGCTGTAGAGAACTATTGTTTTAGATTGCCGACTTTAAAAAAATATTTATAGATGAAAATATATTAATTAATTTATGCTACTTTGCTATAAAAATAGAAACCACCATACCTGGAATTCAAATCATCAACCATTATCATTATCCAGGAATCATTCCAGGAGCTTTAAATAGTGGATTTAATCTATAGTTTCTGACTGCAAATTTTCTCATGTAGGCAATTTTAGTGACTTGAAAGAATCTCTTAGTACTTTCTAATCGAATAAAACTGAATTCGTAAAAAAATATAATGCCGACTAATTACTACATTAGCGATTAATCAATTTTAGACTTAAATTCCTCTACAGTGGCTTGAAAATGGTTAATTTCCAAAGTTGTCCAGTGTCTTAAGACCTACTTAGAACGTTTGGATTCATATAGAATACTTATAAACATAAACATGATTAAACTGAGTCAACTGCAGTCTGCTGCCTAGATTCTGCCTAAATGGTAACGTATAAGATAAAATATTTTATTATAAACAATTAGTGATAAGTAATACTCATTTAGAAGACAAACAATATATTATTATTATACATTAAAAAAGTTGACAACTAGATTATTAAAAAAGTATTGCAAGATTACAAAAAAAACTTAATAATCGCTTTCGTATTTGTTATAAATCTCTATTGAGGTTTTATGCACAAATTATAATTAGGCATTATGTATTACAAAAGTCTATGTTTATTATGGTTCTCGTATTAAATAGGTTAGGAATTAACGCCGGTTTTATAGTTGTTTAAGTACGTGTTCCTCATTACTTCGATTTTATAAGGTATTACTGTATAATCTCAATCAGAATCCTCGACATTCCTAATGTATTTTTTGACACGTCAGATTATAAGCCTGATTAAATATAATTGAATAATTATATAAATTTTGATGAATTGATAATGCAAACGTATTTTTATTAGCTATGAATAATCACTGCCTTATTTACAGCAGCATTGATTTTATGTATGTATTATAAAACATATAGAAAGCAATAGTAGTTTCGGGTGCATTTTACTAACCCTTAATGTAAATTTAACTTTAATTTCACGTTTTTAGTCTTTAACCAATTACTTTAATTATCTTAATTTAAGATTTCATAAGTGCCGAATTTTATTTACTTTTATATCAAAGTTGCCACATTCAAATTTTGCTTATGGGTAAAGAAAACTAGTCTGACAACATTATTAATGTGTATACTCAAACTGTTTTAAAAAATATTCTCTACAAAATGACATTTAAAGCAAGTACTTTTTATATTTTCAAAGTTCGTAATGAAATTGTATTATTTTTATTTTTGAAAAAGTATTTTTTATTTCATTGTATTGTGGAATTGTAAAGTATTGATATAATTAAATGTCTGACATCCTTTTTAAGATGGCAGATCTAAAATAATGTCCCCGTATTTAAGACGTAGTTATAGTATTTAATTAATATTCAAATGACTTAAAATTTAAATCAATATTTTGTATGGAAATATAAGTACCTTAATATAAAATGCAATGTTTTTATTATGATGCCCTATGTAATATTGGGAGATTTGGAGAATTAAGTTTATATCAAGTTTATACCACGGAGATGTGTTTTTTCATAGATAGTAGCTGACAATGATCAGTGACTACATATTGATATTTGTGTTTAACAAGATGCAAAAAATATGTTGGTTAAGTAGAACAATAAGAGACATGCTTATTAAGCTAAAGGATAACCAAAAACCAAACGAAAATGAATGGCCTTTCCGCTGGCTAGGAAAAAACATCGATTCATGTATCACGAATATTAAAAAATTACGTTTATACATTGCCGTTGATTAATAATAAAATTTGGATTTTATTATTTTTTGCAATATCAAAATTTTTAATATCTACAGGCTTACTGGGTAGGTCGAGGTGGGTGTCATTTTTTGTTGCACTTACACCTTGTTGCACCCGGTGGTGGCCACCTTTAGCATAACAGGATTTCTGGGTACTTATTTAGACTAAGCCAAGTACTAGAACGTTCATCCAAATAACCTTTCGTTACCAAGTACGAACCCACTCGTCCCCGTTTACACTCTGCTACCATTAAACATTAATGTGATTGTAAATTTTACTTTAAGGTCAGCGTACATTACCCTCGGTCACAATACACAACAGAGTTAGTTGTTCGACACGTGGGCCACGTCTCTGGGGCGTAAAGTTTAATAAGTTGGACAGATATGGTGCATTAGTTTCAGTTAGGGCGGCCGGCAGATGGACTCGGACTAACCAGATTGTGACTTAGGCGGGGACACAAACTGATTGTGAAAATGACCACTATATTGAAATCATAAAGTAGGGGACATGAGGTCAGAACGGGGTGAACAAGTGACTGTATCTTAATCAAGTTTGGTCTAGTCGGAGAATACGAATAAAGTTTCTTTTATATAGGTTGCTATATTGCTCGAAGGAAGACAAAATATTCTACACACAAGTTGCGTGTTAAACGCGTGTTGTAAAAGTCAATATAGGTACCTAACACGCTCGCTTTCGGGTTTAAATGATTTGTCTCACTCCAGTTATCACATCGAATAAGTACCAAATCCCACAAAATATGTGGCGTCGGTTTATGACAGTGTTCCGTATTGTGTCGCTGTTTGTACTATAAATTAGACAAACGAGGGTCAAACTTAGTATCTACAACCATTAATATTTAATTGAGAATGTTATTAAAAAAAGTGGCTCGAGAATTTGTACCTACCCAGCTGTAGGTGTGTACCTAAGTTAGCACATTACATAATAATATGTGCTTTTAAGTATAATATTTTCAACACTAAAGTAAGTTAGTAAGTAGGTACCTAGCTCTTCTTGTAATACATTTTTGCTACGATACAAACATTTAAGCCTTTGCACCCTACGTTCAAAGTTGAGAATATCGCAAATACTTAGTTGTTGTTTAAAGTGATTATTTCAATATAATTGAATGAAAATATTCAATATCGCTGTATAACACCGAGAGATGTTATGTCTTTTCATAAAGAACAATATTAATGATTGCAATTATTAATCAAAATTGCAATCATTAATATTGTTCTCTAATTTGAGAGAGAATAGGCAATAGTACACAACGCTAGCCTACTGCGGGCTGGCAGAATTCACATGTCATCGAGAAAATCTCTCAAGCATGCAGGTTTCCTCACGATGTTTTCGTCACCGTTTGAGCATGTGATAAATACCCACGTAACTTCCGAATAGTCAGTGGTGGGTTTCAACTCCAGACCTTTGACATTTCAGTCCACCACAAGCCACCACAACTTTCACTTTGCTGGACCAAAAGTATAAGCATTTTGATCAGGACAGTAGTGTATTTCCCGTCCATAATGTGAATGTTGGTCTATCACCTCCATGATTGACGCGGTGTCTTATTCTAAATATTACAGTAAAAATATTGCGTCTGATATCCATAGAAATAAATTCAAAGGTGGCAATAAATAAGAGATTTCACTCAGCCAGAATTCGATTACGTGCATGTCGTATCGGATTCGCGTGACGTCTACGTCGCGTCGCCGTCGTCGTGTCGCTGTCACAACGGATCCGGCGGTGTCACGTCGCGCGTCATTTGTCACGACAAGCCCGATGCCCGACTCGTGATTACGTAGGTACGTGCCTATAATATACATGGTTTTACAGGATATGAGATGAGGGATATTAAAAAAATAATAAAAATAAGATTAGGTACCTGTCTACTTAGTTAAATTTGCTTACAGTCATTTATAGTAGATTGTGGTACGTGGCGAGCTGCACACTACACATTACCTACAAACATTCTTACCCAAACATTGCACCTCGGCTCAGTTTTGTGGCTTCATTCAGGGTTGTACATTTTTAGAAATAGTAGAATATATTATTATCTGGACATAGTCCAAACCTAGGTATGAAATTTTGTAAATTAAGGCGGTAGGTATCTAAGTATGTAGGTACCTACCTACTTACCTTTCTTACAGATAGTATAGTCTTGCAAATCTGTAATATTAAATACCTACTTTCCCTTCTAAGTACATTTTTGCTTTTTTTTGTCTTAGTCTCTTATATACCTACGGGTTAGCAATAAATCTAGCTTTAAAATAGCTACTAAGTAAGTATATACTTAGTATACCTACCTAAGTATATCCAAGAAGTTTTTGCGCTTAGATAGATAACTATCATCAAGTTTTAATTTTTACAAACGTATTTTTATAATGTGCTACATCATTATAGGGTTGCCTTTTGTGTCAATCCCAATAAACGATCCTATATTATGTGCGATAATTGATTATATGCATACGAAAAAAGTGTCTAAATGTATTGCATAACCCAAAATTACTCCATTTGCGATTAAAAATGTTGGAATCGAGTTTTAAAATAAATTTGTTAGCCTGTCATCGTGTACACAAGATGATTAATAAAATAAAACTTCAACAAATTGAATAAAAACTTTTGATCTAATCGATCATCTATTAATAAGTTGTTGAGCAGAAAGTTGGGGTACAAATGGCGACGCGGCCCCGTCAAAGGGTACAATGAAAGAACAGATGACGGCTGAGCGAGGAGACATAAATCATTGTCCCACGAAGTGCCACCATGACTAACGACCTATTAAACCGACAGTATCTGGATACAAATTAATTACTTTGTATTTAACTTTTGCGGATGTTTACCGAAGTTATGTTTCAGGATTTTTCCTATTTCATTTACGAAACAATTATTGCAACTGTTGGCAGTGTTAATTTAGGTTTTTTAATAATGGAGTAGGAAGGTAGGTACGTTGGAGGATATTTTAAAAATTTGATTGTGTGAGACAGATTTATTTACCCATAGAACAAACATTAATTTAATAATTTGGTATTGGTAGGTATTGATTAAAAATTTAATTGATTAATTTACTTGAATTTTTTTCTCTACTAGCAACTATACCTACTATATCTAGTAGTACCTTATATAATAGGGGTATTGTCTCGAATTTTATCTTATATAATATATATATCGTACCCATTATGTGTAATATCTATACATACGTATATCTTGCTCGATTTTTTTGTATACCTACATAAATGTTTAACAATTTTTTTATACTTCTATTTTCCTGGACATTACACACAGCACCATCTAGTTCCGAGCTAAGCAATGAGGGTTGTGTTACGTATACTAGTCGGTTGATATACCTACTACATAATTATATACTTTTTTTTTGTAAATACATACAGAGTATACATAGATACATCCATGACTCGGATACAAATGTTTAATGCTCATTGTGAAATGATTGTGAAATGATTGTTTATTTCTGTAAATAGATCTTTTTAAAGACACTTTTACAAGTCAAGTAAAAAAAATTTTTTTTTTTTTAATATCTAGTTGGCATCGGCATTTCCTAACTGACGACCTCTGAGAAGAAATGACGAAACAAACTCAGATAATCATGGTCTCTTTTAAAGTCCAAACATTTGTGTTTATAGTATGTGAGCCTGACTATGTAGGTTAAATTCTGAGATGGCCTGGAAGAAAGCACCAGTGCAGCTTTGAGTTGACCTGTCCATACTGACAGCACGCATACGTCAGCCATCGTGTAGCTCAACCAACATTGAGGGAGCTCAACGACCCGACGCACGTCAATGCAAGATCAGTAGAACATTTGTGTAGGTCAATTCAAAATCCCAAAGCCGCCAGACATTAAGAGTTTATAAGTGTGTTTATCTAGGTACCTACAAAGTGCTCACATTCACATAATTACCTATGTATAAAATTACAAAACAATCAAAATAATGACATTATATAAAATTAATGTAAAAAAAATAAATATTTAAAATCGATATATAGAATTCATGTCAAAGATAAAATTAATGTCACAAAAAAATAATTGAGATCTATGTATAAAAATCATGTCAAAAGAAAAAAAAATATATAAAAAATTAACCTCAATGTATGAGATTGATATATAAAAAATATGTCCAAATTATAATAAATAACATAATGGTTTGATAGCCGGTTCATTAGAACTATTCAATCCTAAGCAGTTTTATCATCCATGTATTAATGTATAGTAGCCTTTAGCACAAACACTTGTCCCTACCGGGATTTGAACCCGGGACCCATAGCACAGAAGGCAGTGTTAGCTACCGCTGGACTAATAGGGTCGTCAAAAATTTTGTAAATAAAAGTGCAGGATCCGTAAAATAGTACCTAAGTACACCATACAATATTTTTTTTTAATATACAAATTGCCACTTGTCAAATGCCTCTTAAGAAAATTCAATATGAAATAAGTATACTTATTAAGAACACAGGGGAACGTTTAAAATATAAACGCACACACAATGTGGCGTGCTACAGTTGATAATGCACATGCAAGAAAAGAAAATGCGGCAAAACTACGTGCTGTGGAAAAAAAGAAACTGCAAATAGGTAGGTACAATTACAAGGTACGCTGCTTCCAACTGAAATGTGCAACGAAACGCCAGGGATTTTACCGCACACGCGACTTATTTAAATAGAACCGTAGTCTTGCCTCGTGAGTTGTTATTTTTACCTGGTATTTGTAGGTAGGCGGGCCAGAATACGCTGGTCGGTGTGTAAGACTGGAGGACGCGAGAAGGGCCCCTTTGTCCACAACGCTCCGAGCACTGGAGGTCGCTCATTTGCTGAAAGCCCCCGCCTGAAGTGTCGTCAAAATCCGACCATTTCGTTTTGAATTTTGAAATGAGACGTTTTCCAACTATTTGTCATTCAAAAGGCGAGCTTCTCTTAGATAAGTGACTTGCTTTAATAAGGAAAGGCTTTAATTTTAACCTTAACTTTACCAACACACTCAATGTGGTCTAATTTCTGGACATTCCTGGACATCATGACACAGCGCCATCTAGTTCCGTGGTAAGCAACGAGGCTTGTGTTACGGGTACTAAATGGTACATATACCTATAGTTTTTTTATTTATTTACGATTAAACGTAGAAAGTGCATGACAGCCTTTATTGTTGTACTGACAAAAAGCGTACTACAAAATCTCCTTATAATGCACACCTTACAGACCACAGTTAATTGAAAGTAACCTTCTCTGTCACATATCCAATATCTAAAACAAAATTCTCTAATTCTGTTAGGTAGAGAAAACAAGAAAAAATAATAAGAAAAGATCCTTGGTAGGGGTTACTAGTCGATTGAGCTGATAGGTATAGACTGGGTCACCTAGAGATTAGTTAGCATTATCCAAACTCCGTTGGTATGACTTTCTGGGAAAAAATAAGACAGAGCGATGTTCTTAGCTCTTTTACTTTGGATAAGACCTGCCATAAAATATAAATTTATACTTCAGTATGTACAATATTGAACCTAATAATATTGTACCTCGCAATATACACGAAGTAGAACCCGTGAGTAAGTAGGTAGGTATATAATTTCTCTTCGATTTTTCTTATTAACCTTATAAATTAGCAATACTTGAGCACTAAAAGTCCGTCACTATACTATGTACTTTAGTATAAAACATATTATTAAGTAGGTAATCACTACGATAATTGAATATAGGACATATAACGATGACCCAAATTATGTTAACCGCACTTACTGAATAAGTTGAAGAAATAGGAAGGATAGCCGTGGAATCTCGTTTTAAAGTACTACTGAATAAATGTGATTGTAGAGCAAGATAATCAACTGCTTGCCATTGTTGGAGAATTGTTCAATCTTGTTAGGATTCGCGTTTATTTCTGGATGGCTAGCAGGGAACTAAGAGAGTGCAAATTAGCAATAACTATGTCAGGGATTTTGAGCTTCAAGGTAGCAAGAATGCGGTTGATTTTATCAATACATACCTACCTATAACATGAAGGTAAGGAAAATGTGGTTCAAACAAATGCTTCCGAGGTTATTAAGTACTCCTTAATGTTTGGATGTGCCTTTAAAGCGTTGCATAGAGGGTCCGAAGTTCCGGAATTAGTCTCTTAAGGGGACCCCGGGCCCTTCCTTTTTGTGCCATGATGGTGACCACCAGGTGGTTTTAATGACGTAAGAATATCAAACATACCAGGCAAAAGGTTTCCCGACCGTTAACATACAAAGTGTCTGCTCAAAAAAAGGTGGCGTAAAAATAACATAATATATAATGTTGGAATTTATGTAATTTAATTTGAAACCTATCTTGAATTTAATAGTATCTGCAACATATATTTCCAAATTATATATCTATTTAAACACTGACTTCACTAAAAAGTCCATCAGTTTCTTCAATGCTTATAAATGGATGAAATATAAATTGACTCTAACTTTATTACTGCGCACTTGGAGCTTACAAAGTGAATGGTAAGATTTATATGTACTTATCTAGTTTTAATAGGCAGTTGGTTTATGTAGTGTCTGGAATGTACATATCGACGAATATACATCTAGGTAGCGGTTCATGAGTCAAGGTTTGTGAGGTGTTCCAAACTATATAAATAAAAGAAGTCTTTTGCGTAAAATATTCTTATATGGCCATCTTCAAAAAAGTAGTCCTCTCTGGCTTTTGGAAACGTAATATACATACGTATATTACGTATACTGGTATACACCAGTAACTCTATGCCACTATACCCGGTAAGATAGGCAGGAGAGTAGAGGCACTGAGGTATACCCACAATACTTTTTAGGTCTTCGAGATTTAAGTTTTCCCAAATAATAGGAAGCAAGTAGCATTGCCTTTTATTGCATAGCTGCTTCAGAGAATTTTATAGAGAATAACGAATAACACTGGTCATCTTGGGGATCATACAGCGGACTTTACACTCAGTAACCGCTCTTTGTCCACTAGAGGCACTAATGCAGAATTTTGCTTTCCAAGAAGAAGAAGAAAAGTTATATCTATAAAAAATGCAAGAACTAACTTCTCTAGCCCTGAGGAACGAGTTAAATACTTAAAATTTCTAAAGATTCTTGCATCCAACTAATTTTAAAACCTTTCGAGTGTACACAATACAAATACTTGGAGAACGCTTTGAAAGTGTGTATTGTGTGAAGTTTGAAGTTTCCCCGAGGCATAGTCGAGAAGAATACCTATTGTTAATCAGTAGGTTCGGGAACAGATCGATCGATCGTCGCAGTATTATAAATAGCCTTTTCAGGCTTTGCCATTGGCTTGAAATATTTGCCCAACGTTTTCAATCCGATGTAAAAATTACGTTAAACATAGAATGTCTAAATAATAATGCCTTAGATTACAAGATAGCCGCAGTGGCTGATTGATCAGATATTGTTTTTTAATAAAAACAAAAATAAAGGTACGTTCAATCTTTACATTATTACAGGCAGAGATCAGATAAACTTAATAATATCTGCAAACTGTACAAACTACCCAACACTACTAAATCGGTATTCATGAAACGAGGCTTATTTATACGTTCAACCTTTTACGTAAATAACGCTTTGATATCCATCAGATGCAGAGGAAGCCATTAGAATCGCAACAATCATATTTATATAAGAATATCTTGGTTCTGTCTCGGACGCCATTTGCATGAGATTGTGGCGGCCGCGGCACCCCGTTGTGCTGTCGGCGCGTAGTGCTGATAACTGCAGTCCGGGAACGGGACTGAAACGGGACGGGAATATTTGAAGACTTACAAAACGTTTTAAATTTGATCATAAAAACATGTTTTTGAGCATAAATATTATCTAATCTATTCATTTCTAAAGTATAGCTTATAGGAAAAAGTGTAACTATTAGAATAATAATTTAAATAAAAATAATAATTGTGAATTGAGTCTCAGAATTAAAATAATAATAAATACGTAATACGTACCATCACACCTGTCGTCCCCGAAGGGTTAGGCAGACGTGTACTAATGTACACCCACGTTTCACCGGTATGTTTTAGGTCCCATGTATTAGGGGGCGAGCCTATAACCATTAACCGGGCACGAATCCAAACTCCGAGCTGCTACTGAGAAATTAATAGAAAAACCCAATAACACTTTGCTCGACCTGGGAATCGAACCCAAGACTTCTCGCTCCGCAGACGCACTGTACGACCACTAGACCAACGAGGCAGTTACGTTGTATAATATTTTTTATAATAAATTACATATATACATAAATACAATCAAGCCTTTTTCCCAAGGCAGAAACTACAGAATGCCACGCGCTACGATCCCTGCATAATTACATATTTATAAGAATTGAAATACTCGAAAATGTTGACGCTAATCTAAATGCTTAAGGTGGAAGCTCCACGCTAGCCCGCGAAATTCAAATTTTCGTATTTCGTATAATTCAATCCAATCGTATGCAATGTGAGGGTTGTATTGATGATATTAATGATTATAATTCTGTAACTAAATACCTATTACAGACGCGAATCATATTTTGTTTAATGTACAGCCTGACAATGACCGGCAAATTGCAAAAAACTGACGAAAATTTGAATTTCGCGGGCTAGCGTGGAGCTTCCACCTTAATATAAACATATAATCGATCTAATACATAGGTGATACGAGTTAAATCGGTATCGGTTGCGGTAAGTTAATTTGTATTGTATTTTTATAACAACAAAAGGATAAATTAAAAGAATCATTATTCTATATATCTTAAATAAGAATAAGTGATTTCAGAAAGTCCCGGAAAACCGGGGTTACGGGCAACAATATCTCGGCCGCATGATGTGGCAGGGACTGGCCCTTTTTATGACACTTCATTGCCAGTTTTATACAATCCCGTGTTTTTTTCATAGTAGCTTCACTCTTTTTATTTTTTTATTAGATTATTTTGTAATCGAACTCCATAGTGATATCGATTGAGAATCCTTTTTAATATTCTCGGGTGTGCTTTGACACCGATATTAAACTGACTCTTTGATTATTGATAATGAAATCTATTCCAGGCGTGAAATTTACACGTCTTCAATTTGAAAATATTTGTTTATAACATCATTAAGAAAGTCACGACTAAACTTTTAGTACGAAAATATGTAATCCATTTTTAGTAATATAAGTATTTATTGCAGCAGTACAACAATGTATGAAAATGACAATAATAAAATTATGCCATATATTTTTTTTGTTGTGAAGAAAATTATTTGAACGGAGAATCGTATCTCGCATCTCCGCCATCCCACGCGACAACCCAGTCCATATCGGATAGGAATTATATAAAAGGGTTGCGCGGTTGAGTCGGCAGTGGCGGCTCCACCGGCAATAAATCCCCACCGCTCGGCAATCCTATGTCCTGCTAGCTCATTAGTCTTAATAAAAGGCCATAAAAATGCGGGAAGCATTTATATCAATTCTCGCCCTACTCGCAGTGGCCCCGTGCGCGAAATGCACAGACATCGGCAAAGACGGCTTCAATTTCTATAAAGGTGCGTCAGTCATTAATCTTGTTCCTTTTTTCGAATTCTGCCGCGATTAAGCGACGTAGCTCGGAATATTTTTTTGTTGAATTTCGTATTATTTAATGCCTCTTAATTACTTAATTCATTCCTAAAGATTATAATGTAGCTATCTTAATTATAAAGGTATTATAATTTCATTCATTTCTTTGTTGTCAATAAATTGAATTAGAATTGATGGGAATGTGTGTAGGTACCTACTATTATAAAGAACGTGGCTTCCTCGATTACTTACTGTGCAAATTATTGTAGTTTTTTCTACTTGATTATCCTTCGTATAAATAAAATAATTCTATATTATTGCAGTACTCTCTAATATTTAAAGTAAACTATTCAACACTAGTTGTAATTTTTTTATACTTTGAGGAAAAAAGAATAAATGGTTAATGCTACGGATATAATTATTATTGTTTTCGTACCTACATAGGCAATTTTTTAATTAGAACGTAGGGTCCGTCTTTACGAACCGCCCTCTGTAATCGTTTTTATCTTTCGAAGGCAAAATAAAATGTGACGGGTTTTTTAAAGAAAGACATTCCACGTCGTAATATGAAACAGAATTTGAAATATTTTATTTGTTAATAATTTTTTAACATTTTCATTATGTATATAGAAAGAAAAGAAAGGGCTATTTACTGATCCAATGCTGGGCACAGGCCTCCTTTTATTTGAGAGGGGCAAGCCTGTAGCTCATTAGCACTCATCACGCTAACTTACTGGCAGTCTTGTGGCGAGATCTTTGACTTCACAGTCCGTTGGTGATCCACCATAAGAATTTGTGTTATGTAAGATTGTGAACGTTATTTACAACATAGTAACAGAAAATTTCTGGAAATAGTAGTATAGGTGCTGCGACGAGGTTGCGCAAGTGTAAAAACGGGCTTTGAGATGTTTAGTTTAGACTTTAGATTATTTTAACTAAATGTTTAACACTCTTATACAGTCAGTATTATAAAAGTGTTAAAGGAGTGAATACTACAGTTTAGATATTGGAATGCCAATGAAGCTTTAATTTTTCATTATGGTCGTTTATAATCTACTTCATTCCAAAACATACGGTAGACATCATTTGAAAGTACTAATTTTCTAATATGCTATTTTTCAATTAATATTTTTATATCAGAT
Source organism: Craniophora ligustri (assembly GCA_905163465.1). Taxonomy (NCBI): domain Eukaryota; kingdom Metazoa; phylum Arthropoda; class Insecta; order Lepidoptera; family Noctuidae; genus Craniophora; species Craniophora ligustri. The sequence goes on along the minus strand of LR990965.1, from coordinate 4,659,113 downwards.
CTTCAGCCATTTAACTGTTATTGACTAATATTAATACTTAAATGCTACAGTCAGTAGGTAATAGTTCAGCTATAATTTAAACAACAAATTCATTTATTTTTCTAGAGTAGGTAGCTACTTTCGTTGGTGGATATTTTTGTGTTCATATTTTTGGAATGTGTGGCATGTTTCTTGCATGGTGCATGAACCCATTAATCTGCTATTTTATTGCGGATGTCTTTATACTGGCGGAACAGGATGCATTGTCGTTGTTTTTCATTTATTTTTCTTTCGACAGATTACTTGCGCGCACGATCCGATGACATCATGTCTGAGGAACCGGAAGCCGGAGAACGTATGTTATGTAAGTTACTATCTTTATTAAAAAAAAAAAATCTATGTCAATGCATTCACTGTGTCACAGCTGGTTACAGTTCTTTCAAAACGACATTATCGACACAGGTCCATAATTATGTTTTTTCTAGATTTCTATCGCACTCCGCTGTCGCTGTATCCTGGTCTTCTGCCTGCCGTCGAACAAGAGTACAGGAAAAGAACGGGGAATGCGTTCAAGAGTAAGTTTTACTTTTAAAGCACTATTTATTAATTATAAGATACAATAGACACAGAGATATTCGATCACTGCTGACTGATCTGTACATAATCACGACAATTAGGAGCCGTGGTTACCGAGACAGACGCAGATCACATAACATTGTGTCCCACGACATAATTTTAATCATTTTGTTATCTCGTCGCGAGTCGATCTTACTATTTAGGATTATAGGAAAACTAGAAGTCGTACCGATCACGAAAGAAGTAGATGTGACATGCTTACCGCGACATAATATTGTCGTTGTTTGGTTTTTAGCCATTGTCTCAGCACAAGATATTTAATAGTCATCCTTTTAATTATCTGCTGGTCCACAGAACCCAGATATGGTTTAAGTAGCAGGATTTTGCGCAATTGGCTTAGACGGCCAACTGGTTGCATAAATGTTCGTACGATTAGATACAGTGGTCAAGCTTTGGCAATTGGATCTTGTGACTAGGGTTGCGTCTTTGATTATAATTATTAGTAGTAGCTGTAGTATGCGCGAGTTTTATCGATTTTTGAATTTACAATCTTGTGTTTCTCTTTTATTTCATGTCTTATTATAATTAGGATATTATTCTAGATAGTACAAAAGCCTAAATATTAATATATTTACAAAGAACGACTTCTAAGAGTATTTTTATTATAAGTATAATATACTAACTTGCTAAATATTCCACTCAATGTTGACGACCCTATACTTAATATAGTGGTCAAAGAAAATAAGAAACTTATAAACATTTTCGAATATATTTTGTAAAAAAGTCTATCTATTTTATTCCTAAGGCCATTAGTCTCGACTTGATAGCTATTGGGTGAATGACCTCGAGATCTGTTCGAGAAAAATAATAACATCTTGTACAAATATTATGGCAAAATAATGAGATTGAGAGAAACAATTTTGTCAGAATATTGTCTGTTCATTTACTTCGAGATAATGTTAATGTAGACTGATATTATTTTATAACGATCAATTTGAAATTAAAAGTACTTCTAAAATCACATGGCGCTTTAGAATGTCATACGCTGATGTATCTACGTATACTACGTATACTACGTATACTACGTATACTATAATAATTATTTCGTTGGTCAAGTGCTCTTAAGTGCGACTTAAGAGGAAAATCAAATAATACTTATCCTCTATAGACTACTTTGTAAAAGCCTATATCTACTAATAAAATTTTCTTTTGCTTGGGAAGATTGGCTTTTAAATATTATTATAAACATGGTGAAAAATACTAGCTTTTGCCCGCGACTTTGTCTGCGTAAAATTGGTAATTTAATTTCCACCCTCCATTTCCTAAGGGATGATTCACGGAATGAAAACTCTAAGTCCTTCCCCGGGATTCAAGGTATCTCTATACCAAATTTCATCTCAAGCGGTTCAGCGGTTATAGCGTGAAGAGGTAACAGACAGACAGACAGACAGACAGACACACTTTCGCATTTATAATATAAGTATGAATAAAATGTTGATTGATTCATAGTCTAGTGGATGTAAGCGCGACTGCTCAACGAGAAGTCCCAGCTTCGAGGAAATATATAATGTATATATCAGCCTATTGCAGACCACTGCTGAACGTAGGCCTCCCCCGAAGAGCGCCAACCATACCGGTCTTGGACCGCGCAATATATATATTTTATAACGATTAGTTTCAATGCTTCCGCTAGATAGTTTTTTTCTTTACCTGCTCGTAACAACACGTAGAGCGTTAAAAAGTTATTCTCAGCTGTTTTATTAGAACCGTTTTAGAAAAGCGCTGCAGTTTAAGCCAGCTTTTATTTGCTCGATTCATATGTGTTGGCTTGAAGTACAAACGCTTATATAACATGTACACCGTTTTATTTAACCACTAGCTTTTGACCGCGACGCCGTCTGCGTAAAAACTTCTACGGGGGGTAGAAGTGTCTACGCAGATGCTTCCTAAAAGAAAGATTTCCGGAATAAAAACTATTCTATACTGTCGACTCAAACTATATCCATAGTAAATTTTATCTCAATTTGTTCAGCGGTTTAAGTGTGTTTTAGTATGGATTTCCTTTATAGGTACATTATATAGGTACATTCCCCGATGCGGTCCCATTTGCACAGGATACTGAGATTGTTAGATAAATTCGACGTTCACAAAATCTGATTAAACAAATACCCACTTGGAGAACATTCGATTATTATTTCTTTCCAGTTTGTCTTTGATTCCAAGTCGCGACGTACCTACGACTAATCAGACTATGGTCCCATCAATATCATATTTATCACTCATACTGTGAACATTTCGTATATTTCCAGATCACATGTTAAGTAAGGAGCTATGGGCGGGTGAATCGCCGGGTAAGCGCGGCACCAAGACGGCCATATCCCTGATCATGCAAGGGAAACATCCGTATTACGCGTAAGATTATTATTACCACCTATTTATTTTTTAAAACGTTTCCACATACCTACGATTTCCTCTTATGTCGTGGGCATAAGCAACTAGACCCGGAACAAATATCTGTAAGCTATACAAATATTGTTGCGTACGGGGATTGAACACAACACTCGGGGCAGACTTCGGTTGTTCAGATTGGATTCATTTTATATATTTATTTTTTGAATTCGAAAATACTTATAAAATTAAATCAATTTCACAATGAATCAGTATATCAAAGGATTCGAAATGTTGGTATTAAAACAAGTAATACAAATACGCCGTGATGGACTCCGTAAAAAGTCGTTTTATTTTACTGTTTTAGTTTGATGAATGTCATGGATATCCGCAAAATAATGCCTGATTCCATTAATTACATTGCCGTTAATTAATCGAGTTGCAGTACCACAAATTCTTGCTTCGATTCCCGCACGGTTAAACGTTTTGCATACATTTTAATGGTTTTATGTTCAGCTATTTGTATATGAGAGATTTGTGTAATGGAATTCATCCACAAAACAATAGAAAATTCTAGGATAAAGTACTTACTTAGAAAGTTTATTTTAGAAATTGCCTTATATTTGAAGATTAAACTTAATGTTTAAGACTTTAAGAATGCCCAGTATTAACTGAGTTTCAATTGGCGTTGCTTATCGGTGATCGCCAGTCCAGAAGAGTTAAGAAACTCCGACGCTATCTAGAACAAGAAAATATTGACTGGTGAAAGTGTTTTCAGATAAATCTATTAGCAATAATAAATTTCATTAATGAAACGTGAATGGAGAAAGTATTAACTGTTACTATTATTATAGCTGTGAAATCTTAAAACGATGGCAAACATTTTACTGTTGTATGTATCGTATATTGGTGCTGTATAAACAATTCCTCTGTATAATTTTCTTATTCTTTCCATCGTACTGTGTACTACCTACCTACTTGATGATGATGATTGATGACAAGACATATAGAATATTTTTCAAATTAAATAGTTTACATTAGTATTTTTTTTTTTTAGCTTTTGAGGCTAAAATCCTGGCAAAGTAAAGAAGAATAACGCTAAGAGAACAAAAAAGTTTGTATAAGGAAAATTTCACAACTTCCCCACTTTGTTGTAAGGATTTTTCACAAGTTTAACACAATTCATGTTATCGTATACATTGCAGGGAAGAGGGGCATTATTGTCCTTACGGAAAAAGGGGATGGTGATAGGACTGATAGGTAATACAGACTTTTTTCCTCAAACTCTGTGTATGTTGCTCGCTTTTGTGAGTCTGCTTTTAGATGGAGTTGTTTATTCAATAACCATTTAAAAAGTTTTAAATGGTTATTGAATTTCTTTAAGAAGTGCAATTCGTACTTGTACTTAAATTCGTACTTGTGGAGTGCAATAATGTATTGAGTATTGAGTATTAAAGTAACGTCCCGATACAAGGATTTTGTCCTGCGTCATAGTGGCTGCTTTAATAATCTATGTATTTGTCTCAAACACCCAGATCGTAATAACTACATACATATAAGATTGCTTTCAATTTGAAAATAATTCGTGTTTTGTGCTGGAAAAATGAGCTGTGGTAGCCTTGTGGTGCGATCAGGCTACTATGAAATCAAATGTCTCGAGTTAAATTTAACTTTCCTCTTTCGAGTTAAATTCCAAGTTACATGCGTATTTATCTCAAACGTTAAAGGAAACATCATGAGGAATGGAGGAACCTGCATGCCTGAGAGATTTTAAAGTTGGCATGTAGGTCTGAAAAACAGCAATATGCACGCACGTATAGCATGGTGAACTATAGCCCAATCCCCACGAATGAGAGAAGCCCAGCAGTGCGCAGTAATAGGGTTGATGATGATGAACTAAATAAACAAGTTTAATTATTTGTTTCAGTACCGAGAGTCCTCGGGGAGACAACAATATGGAGACCGTCGAATAAAATAAAGTATACAACTATTTAATTACTGTTTTAACCTCACTAGTCAAACAATATAATTATATAAATTAGTCATAATGTACATTGATAATTGTGACCTAAATAATATTTGGACGATGTATGGATATCAATTCGTAAAGACCATTTGATTGAATAAATTGTAAAAATATATAGAGTTTCGGTTGGCTCATTGGTTTTAATTAGTAGAATCTCTACTTGCCCCCACTATTCCTCCCTTAAAGTTTTTTAAGTAGTTTTCTAGATTTAGTATTTAGTTAATCAGCGAGTCACCTTCTGCTTTTATAAGTTAGAATCTAAGGTATTATATTTATCGTATTAAATATTAACCTTTGTTTTGAGTTTTATTAATTGGCGAAAATATTTATTTTCTGTACAAACCTGCTCGTCAGGTGGTTACCGTATTTTGAACGTGAATGACGGAAAAAATAATTTTTATCGAAACAGATTTTCTTACCCTTAAGTAATTATAACATTGATATTATTAATTGCGACACGAAATGCTTTTATAGAAAATGATGATACTATAAAATCCGTGAAAAGAATTTCATTTCCATAAATATAATCAATCTATCAACATTTAATTTCTTAGAACCATATTATTTTAGATTATACATACTTATATGTAGGTAATTTGTAGTATTCAATACCGATTATAAATTTATTGCAGGCTTAGGTATATTTATATATACTTAACTATATGTACACTTGAGAACAAACTTGTTGTATAAAAGAAAATTATGTTGTACGTACAGGGCATTCGGAACTGTTCGCTTATGCATTCCGACTCTAAGACAATGTTATAAAGTTTAGAGAGCTCGTTGAGCACTTCCACGGAGTTAAGCGGAATGAACGCGAACACTATTTGATTTCAACGGAATTGAAAATTTTGTTCGCGAGCGTACTTTGCATAGATCTTAAAAAGAAGGCTAGTTATTTCGAACTATAAGTACAACTTAACCTACGCATACCAAAATGAATTTGACAGGAGTTAGTACGATACAAACATAAATGCTTAGTAAATAAATCCATACTAATGGGTAGTGTATACCTACTAATACTCTCTAATATATATTTATGCAACTGTAGTATAATAAGGGGTATTAAAACACGAATGAGATTGATGTATTTATGTGATAATAGTATCACATGAGTGTTTTAATACCTAATTATAACAGTTGCATTACAAGACTTTATCTACACCCATGATATGAATCCTCTATAAAGGTTCTGAAACCATAGGGTTGAAACCATTGTACAGTATTTTAAGAACTCTATGTAAATTCACGGAAAGTTGAATTACTGAGTATCTAATACAAACAAACTATGTATAGGTTATTGGTTAGAAATGTCCTTTACTACATTAGAAATATGGGTGGTGTGTTATCAAAGCTTGTATCACTCATTTTTGTAAACAACAATTTTTTTTTCAGTACTATTATTGAACAAAAATGGCGGGAAATGTCGTCAACTCAAAAATTAGAATAAGTTTTTTTTAATTACGGCGCTGTGGTAGTGAAACGCGCGTGCATGACAATGTTCTTTTTTTGAAATTCATAAAGATGCCACGAGAATGTGGCTGTTTGATGAGTAAAAAAGGAGCTGCATTATGAAATTTAGTACAACATTATAACACCTGTTTGGATGATATTATGGTTACTATGACACTGGCTGTTTTAATGTTGGCAATAAACTAACTGTTTCTAGAACTTTTATAGAGGATTTATAGCATGGGTGTAGATAAAAAAATATTATTTTGTCTATAACTCGTTATTAGGTAATACTTATGAAGAAAAATATCTCAGTTACCAAAATTCAACCAATTTAAAATCACCCGTTTTTCTTTTGTTTCGTTTACAGAACGAAACAGTCTAGATTAAGTCCGCAGCGAAAATGTTCTATCCCGCCTTTTCTATTACGCGGTCGAGTGTATTTTCACAAATATTTTCAATTCGCCACTTGCAATAACCAGAAATGTTCTACCAAAAATAATAGAACTGTGGAAAAAGTTGGTGGATAATCAGTTTGGATAGGATAATATCGTGAGTGACTCGGCGGCCAGACCCCGGTAATTCCACCGCCTGAAATATTTCCCAGCCACTGTCAGCATCGTTTTCTTTACCCTATTCAGTTATCAGAGCTATTTTTGGGTTTCTTGATATAAATAAAAAATTGCTTCTCTCTCTGACTGCCTCGTTGGTCTAGTGGTCATAAATGCGACTGCTAAGCAAATGGTCTTGGGTTCGATGCCCAGGTCGAGCAGTGTTAATGAGGTTTTCTTTGAAATTTCCAGTATCATCATATGATGGCAATAGGCTCGCCCCCCGTTTCATTACTTGGGAAAAACATACTTGCGAAATGTTGGTGTATATTAGTATACCCCTGCCTAATACTTTGGGGATGACAGGCGTGATAGTATGTTAATTATGTTATGTTATGTAAATTAACAATACTTACAGATCTCTTTGAGTGAGCGAAGTTTCTACGACCACACTTATTTGGATGCGTGTTTTTAAATTTTAACAGTACGTGACATGTTGCCATGACAAGTTATCAAGGAAATAGGTATTACGGAAACTGGTTGGCGAGGCCAAACTGACGAACCAGACCTGGGTTTGGGATAGATCGCCGTGAGCTGGTGTCATATATACCTATGTATAATAACAATTATGAAAAAAAACTGCGTTAAAAAAAACCGACTTCAAAACTAAAAAGTTAAAAATAACTTAATACAGTTTTAACTTCTTTTTAGTTTTAAAGGTATGAAGACGGTGCCAAGCTAAGTTATTTTTAACTTTTTAGTTTTGAAGTCGGTTTTTTTTAACGCAGTTTTTTATTTTATTTTTTACTTTTTAGTGTCTGTAATAGGTTCGTTGTATTATATGTCTCGTTGGTCTAGTGGTCATACAGTCCGACTGCCGAACAAAAGGTCCTGGGTTCGATTCCCAGGTCGAGCAAAGTGGTATTGGGTTTTTCTGTGAAATTCTCAGTAGCGGCTCGGAGTATGGATTCGTGCTCGGTTAATGGCAATAGGCTCGCCACCTATTACATGGGACCTAAAACATACCAGTGAAATGTTGGTGTACATTTAATTAGTACACCACTGCCTAACCCTTCGGGGACAACAGGCGTGATAGTATGTAAGAGGTTGAACAATAAACGCGTCATCTACGTAGAAAATTTGAGGGTTTCTCTCGATTTCCCAAGGATCCACTCATCAGATCCAAAAAAATGGGAAGCTTTAGCTATCATATCAAAAAATAATTTTCAAAATCGGTTCACCCAATCCACAGTTATGAGGTAACAAACATAAAAAAAAAAAATACAGTCGAATTGATAACCTCCTCCTTTTGGAAGTCAGTTAAGAAATGTGATGAAGCAGAAAAATATGTAAGTCGCTTTGTTAAATAAACGAAGATTTTAATGTTTGTTTAGCATCCCAAAAATAAAACAACCACTTTACTACGACCACTGACTACGCCTTGAAAGAAAATGTACGGGAATGGCAAAAACCTACAATAATTTGGGCGCGAATAATTTGAACTTCGGCTTGACTAGGGGCAGGCCTCCATGTTACTAAATGTCGCTGATATATTTGGACAGCCCTTTTTCCTCCAAATCATGGTTTAATGTAGGTAAAATGTAGAAGAGTGAGTTTGTGGTGTTCAATGCCGATTCTTGGTGTCTTTTTTATTATTCTTTGTATTATTTTGAAAAGGCTTGAACTAATAAGAACATACAATATGAGATTCAAATAAAACTACTTACTCTTTACGGATTTTATCGCGGTATATTTGGTATTATTTTAACGCGATAAAATCCGTAAAGAGTAGTTTTATTTCAATGTGTAATATTCGCGTAAGTGTACGAAATCAATATTCAATATGAGGTCCCATATCTGGATCATCTACTCACTGAAAGCCTTTTTTTTTTTTTTTCTTTTTAATTGCGGAAAAATCCTTTACGGACCGTCCCTCCGCCTGGGGAGGCAACGGGGTGTGTCGGACTCCGCCCAATGTGAGCGTTTACCGACTAAAAAACCGCACCCGTCAACGCCACCAACCCGATTGCCGGGGCCATGGGATTCGCAAAAGCATGCACCACAACCCCGGCGGGCTTCGGTCCAGCTCTTATCGCTGGACCCCGGCAAGGAGCGAGGTATCGCTCGCCTCGCATCCTCCGCGCGGGCGCACGTGTGACAAACACGCGCGCCGCCTACTTGGGGCCATTTTCAGGTCGGGCGGCGGACTCCCCTAGTCGCGCCCACCCGCTGGCAACAGCTCATGGAGGCCGGAGGTCTGTTTGCGCCCTCCGGCGCCCGGTGCGTCTACTGCGGATCGGGAGAGAGGTTGTGATTTCTCTCTCCCTTTCCGCCGCCTCTTTCGCGCGCATTACTTGCTCGCAGTAAGAGGCGGCGGCATCCCACGCGCTCTAGCTCCCGACCATGGATAGAATCATAGCCGGAAGCGAGAGGTCATCGCCGACTGCCGCTACGAGTTCACGGCGCTGCTCTGCCCAGGCCGGGCAAGCCTGGAGCGTGTGCTACGCCGTGTCCTCAGGGCAGCCCACACAGTGGTGACATCCAGGCGATGGCTCCCGGCCTATACGACACAGGTACTTGCCGAAGCACCCATGCCCAGACAAGACCTGCGTCAGCCGGAAGCTGAGGGCGCCGTGGCGCCTCTCAAGCCACTCCTCCATGACAGGCCTTACCGCCACTATCGTGGCGTGCCCTACTCACTGAAAGCCTGAAAGATTAGATATTGGGCGGGAATGTAAAGCAATGTCTGCGAGAGCTAATATAATTGCTGGCAGGTTCGTCTAATGTTCAAAAGAAGAGTAAATTACACTTTTCTGACCAGTTTTTGTACATAGGTACTGCGCAGCATGCGAGTAAAATGAACTCTAATAGCATTCAGTGCATTATATGCCCAGTAAAATAATGCACTCAAAGCGCTGTTGGGCCTGCCCTTTGAGTTCACATTTATTGCTTCTAGCAAGAGATATTCGTCAATACGAACGAAAGGGGGTCAGCTATAATACCGGTCTTGCTATGATAACCAAAAGCCTATATTGTAGATACCTACGTAAATCACTGAAAAAATGTTCAAATAAATATTAACACAGGAGTTCCCGGTCTTTGACGGGGTCGAAATATTAACTTAGTAAATTAAATTAGTCATTAAAGTCGATTAAGATATATTTTCTATATTTATATTTTAATATGTGTAGTCAATGTTCATTTAGGATTTTTACCTAATTCTTTGTTTGTCTATATCGGCTTCCGACACCTTAAAAAGGTTTATTTAGGATTTAATTGATATGTGATTCCATAGAAAAATGTTTGTAGTGAGTATATTTATAATTTATTTTAAGTTGATTTTCACTAAAAACTTTCAAGATCCTAAATCATCGAAATTAAACAGAAGAAACAACTGTCAAGTTAAATACTTAGGTTCCAACCGTAATTGAAACTTAGTCTCGGCAAACAATTTCTCTAATTTGATTCTATTTCGTTGAAAATTAATAAAGGACGTGCGTCGCGTACAAAGGCAGCCATGTCGACTCGCACAATTCGTCCGGCTGTTCCCAAATTATGGCGTCTTATCAATTATAGCGGTTAAATAATTATAACATGCCGCCTGAGAAAGTTTCTCACCAAATTGTAAGACTTTGCAAGAAATGAAATAATTAGACTCCGATAAATTATCCACTAAATGACAGGAGGGACTTTTGCCAAAGTTAATAGTTGAGCGCGTTTCGCCTCTGTCTATATAAAAGCAAAATAACGGAAAAGTGCCATTCACCGACGCAACTCACGTACTTAGTATTAATTTTGGGTTTATTGAATAATACGTGACCCACATAAGCAATCTGTACACACTACGCTTGATAAAGGTTCCACAAAATTGCGTCCACTCAAGTGGATTGGGTCACTTATATATAATAGAAGGTGTTTTCCGACCTGGAGACCTTTTTTCGAAGGTTACATGATCACTGTCCGCTTTATGTGACTCGTACTGTAATTATTTCGGTGAAGCGTCAACAAGAAGGCAATAATTTTATTTTGCTACACGATAATAGCGGTACCTGACCTTTAAAGGGCACAAAAACTTCCAAAGCAATTTTGTGTAATGCGAAAAATTCCGATGAGGGTATTTGAAGTTCGCCTGTTGTGTACTTAATGACGTTAAGCGCTCTCGAACGCGACAGGGTTAAAAGCTTGTTTCGTGAAAGCGTACCTAATGTCAAATAACAACAAGAGCCCTTCGTGAGAGATGAAAAAGTAAATTGTGAAGCTGGTGGGAGCGGCACCCATTTACTGTAGAACTCGTGAAAACTGCCAACAACCGGCAGACAAGCGAGTTTTAACAATGTCTGACGATCGGCGGGGACCCAACGCACCGCCCGCCGCGCCCTCTGGCAGCGCCTCCGTGCGCTACGCACATTACTTTTAATGCTAATTTAGTCGTACTTGTCTTTTGGCGAACTTAATGAACATAGGCTTAATTAAATTCATAATTGTTTATAACTGAAACTGCCCTGTGAATAAAAGAGCCCTTGGCATTTCTTTGACTATACCTAACAATATTATTTTTATCGCCACAGGGCAGAAGTCTCTTACAAAATAGTTTATCACTTTCACTCAAAATTCCCTTTACTCATTCTGTGTACGGAACCCAAAATGAGCGTCATCGAATTGAGTGGCTCACGTAGCCTGTATCAATTTGTAGGGACGTGCCCGAGATGGCAATAGTGTGGCATCGGCCAAATTAGAGCCTTATTCTTTCAGCCTTCGGTAATGATCGCCGTTTAATTAAACTAATGAGGTATCTGTAAAGGTTTTATTAATTTTGGTACGGCGTTAAGAAACCACTAATGCTTTTGAGAGAGAGAGCTTTAAATTGACATTTTGTTTTGCTAGAACTGATTTGTGTACACGTCATTTTGCTAATGGGGATTTAGCGATTTACATTGCAGAAACAATGATGATTAGAATGCAATCAAAATTGGTAATTTAGTGAATTGAAAATTTGCATGACGCTTAATGGTTCTCGTTCCCATTAGCGTTGGTTATTCAGTTAAACCGATGAGCATAGGGAACATTACTGGTATGAGTTATGCTGATGAAATATCAATAACAAAATAACGAAAATAGAGAAAATATTTCTATTTACTATATTTCTACGTACTATTTATATAAATCACTAATATCTAATACCTACTTAATATCTATTAATTATATAATATATGATAATATCAAACAATATTGTAAAAAGAAATCTTTCACACCCAATCTTACACCTATTATTTTTTATTAGTAACGGCATTATTTCAATGGATACTAACTTTTATAAAGAGTACTATGAGTTATAGTAAAAAAGTTCAACATTACAATCGTATTCCCCCTACAAATAGATCTGTAGAAATGCAAGAACTCCAATAAATATTGTACAAAGACCCAAATATTTGAAAAGTGCTGAAGTTAAGACGAGTTGTACAGTAGACGATAATAATTTTGAATTCTTGAACCTGGAACAAACGAACTCAAACCTAGGAACAGATAAGAACTTTTCAGTCTCTTGATATTAAATTTTAAGGCCATGATTCAAAGAAAATGGCCAAAACCACAAAGACAAAGCTATAAACATGAATCTTGATAAATATGGTGACAGTCGACTCGCGGTTTAGGGATGCGGCTCTTAGTAATGTTTACGATGTTATTGCAAGTTTATACAACAAAACCGACTTCATACGGATAGGGGTATAACTGTTGATTTAATTATCTGAGATCAAGTAACTCTAAACATTTATTTTGCATGTATAAAATATACATATACAACTAAATTGTATTTACTATGTAGTCAGATCAGTGCATTTGAAACAGCGATATTATTAACGTAGATAATAAATCAAAGAACATTATTTCAAATATAAAATATTTCAGTACTGTTGGTAGTAGTTACAAGTCAGTGTTAAAAAAAAATCAAAACAAATTTTCAGGGTATCTTTAAGAAAATGTGGTTAATAGCTGTCCCATCACTAGCTAAGTATGTACTGTAGGTGCAAATTAATCAAACGGCTATCTACACACGTGAAAGTTCCCAGTATTAATGTCGTAATTACCGCGAGATGGCGCTGCAGTTTGGCGTCTAAATGCGAATATTTGGTTGAGCTTGGTAGCAATTAATATTGCTTTCTGGCATCACTCGCATTAATTTAACTTAACAATGCAAACTTGGCGTTTTGCGTGACTAAATGGTACCATGAAGAGTAAAGCAGGGAGGTTCCTTAATGTGATTAATTGTTGTCGTATTCTGAGCGTGATTTCGGCCATAACGGGTTACCATATTGAGGTACATAATAATTACAAAGACACAGCTGAATCGCCAAGAACGTGATTAATGTAGGCCTATTCAATTTTGGAATTTCAATATGGAATGCCAGTGTTTAACAATTTTAGTAGAAATATCCTTCTGGAAAACCGGTATTTATTTATTGATTGCGGTATTATCGCGACCCTTGTCCATGTTCGATCTCTATCCGTAGGTAGTCCTTCGTGGGCGTGTTTGTGTCTATGAACAGGAGAAAAAGTAGTACGGTGTAAAGTTTTTCTAAAAATACTCTATACTTACAACAATTTTATTCTGAAGTGATTATGAATGATAGTAATGCCAAGCAAGCACACGTAAACTAACATAGTTATACAGCAATGCTTATATAGCTAGGATAATATTTTCATCGATTGAAGATGGAATTAGCAAGTTTAAATCGAAAAAAGAATGTTTGATCTTATTCTTCATATTTCCTACCTTTTTGGCAAAAGAGTTACCTAATTTTCTTCGTAAATACTATTCGTGATGAGTTCCACACGCCATTGCCATTATTGCCAGTACTAAAAACTCCCAAACTAACTCTTTCAATTAATTTTTGTTCCTGAAATAAAACAAATACCAGTATTTCAGCAAACTGGCATAAAGTGGTCGAATCGAAGTGAAATTGCATAACGTCCGTTTTTAATGTCGGTGGCCATTTCAAGAGTTAATTAAAACAGGTTTCGTTTTTAGTTTTAGGGTTTTAGTCGGAAAAAGAATATTATTAGTTGTTTGGTGGTGTTTAATTTGATAGCTAAAAGACGTAATAAATCACTCACGCATTTGAATAGCAGAAATGGCACTATTTTACACTGAGTTCCTGAAAAATGTCTCTATTTTCATGATCAACTTTAACGTAAAATTTCAACGTGAATTTTGAATTAACGTCAACGCAGGCAAAAGTTTATAGGTAAATAATTTATATACACATGTATATTGATATTATTGAATCTGGATGTTTCAGATCTATTACACCGTCTATAGTGTAGGTCACAGTCAAACCGAGGTGTCGTCTCGACGTTATAGATAGTTCCCAGTATTAAAATAAATTACTGCCTAATAATATATCATATATCTGATATGATACACTATATTGCGGTTGATTAAATAAACGTGGTTATTGCCACGTTAATTTTTTTTCATTTAGCTTATTTTTTATACAATGTATTGTTTCAAATAGCCAGTATCATTAGTATTTAAAATCTTTCTAATTGAGTATTTATATTCGGTTAGAATCTAATGTGTAAATTTGTCGTATTTTGACATATGCATAAAATAGCGTTTTTTGTTTTCTGCCTTGTTCCGTTTGTAAGTTTGTTATACCCTATGTAGTTGATAGAAAAATGTTTTTGTGTACGGCATTAACTATTATCGAGAAGTCCTAAAAAACATCTTAATGTTTCAAATCAAAACTTCTTTTGCGAATCTTACACATAAACAATTTAACCAGCATGTTCCAGTTTAAACAAAATGACTTGTTTGACAATGCGAACTCTCTATCATACATTGACAAAAAATAAGATTTCAACATCATCATCAACCAATTATTGTCCCACTGCTGGGCTCGGGTCTCCTCTCATTTGAGAGGGATTAGGCTGTAGTCCACCACGCTAGCCTACTGCGGGTTGGCAGACATTACATGCCATCGAGAAAATCTCTCAAGCATGCAGGTTTCCTCACGATGTTTTCCTTCGCCGTTTGAGCATGTGATAAATACCACATAACTTCCGAAAAGTCAGTGGTGCCTTGAGTTTGAACTCGATCACATCCCTAGATTACCTAGCCCAGATTTCATCATGTTTGATATAAATGTTGCCTAGAAAACTGACGGCAAGTCGTGTTTATAATTTGAAACACTATCTAGTATATATTTTTTAAGAGTTCCGCGGAAAAGATAAATAGTTCAAAACTGTCGACGAGTCAAGATGAGCGAATAAACAAATTCAGTGCAGCGGTTACTGCTCCGGTCTCAAGGGAAATTTGCGGCAATCCAATTGGCTATATATAGCTCATATTTTTACATTACGCCTATGTGTTATGTACCGATTTTTACTAAGCATAGGGTTTGTTGTTTAGTAGTCCAACATCGAATGCAGTTGTGTTTAACGATGGGTTTGCATAGGTGAGTATACAGGATATTTGGCGCATGGACCGACATAATTTTTTGCAATGATTCGGGGTATTACCTAGGTTTTACCTAGTTAAATATGTTTCTTTTAACTTTTTTAAAATAAATATCCATAATCTTTTCTTAAATGCGAACTAACTTTTTCCTTTGGGGCTATAATGACACAAAATTATTTTTTATGTGCGGGTTTAGCCGTATTTTGGGCAAGCAACTAGTAGACTTGATAAACTATATATTTATACTTGTAAATACAATAATATCGGTATTGTTGTGTTATTTTTTATATAAAATTCAACTCTGTGTCCTAATCATTAGCATTGAAAAAAGATTATAACAAAAATACCTGTTTTAGTCAAAACTTTCCATAAAAACAAAGTAAACTACTACAAAGAATACTCTTTGTATAATTTAATTTACGCATGATCACGTCACCATGTTTTCCTTTATAAAATAATTAATGCCCAAATACAAAGCGAGTGATGTTAATAATTATTTAATTGGGACTGATTAATTCTGTGGGACAACGCGGGCTTGTCAGTCGCTACTCAACCAGAAACCAGTGTATTTTCATTAATATTATCCATATATAGTACGGGAAGTGTGTTTATCTGTTCGTTTGTTTTATTTTTTAAAGTTATTATTATTACCTTTTTGTGAAAATTCTTGTGTACTACATACAAGAATTTCCACAATAAAAGTCGCATACATATATAAACGATGAGTGTGTCGCAGTATTATTCACGGTTTCCAAAACGGTCTGATTTTATTTCCTCCTATACATATGTGACCCATGAATAGATGGGGTAGCCTAGTAATGCAACCAGTGGGCTGTAGAAATACTTATATTTATTCTGTCTAGAATCTCTTCATACAACAACTTACGTTTATCTAAAACAAAAATAACAGTATATTACATATGTGCAATTAATTAAAGATACAAGAAAATAAGGCCACGCAATATCTATCAATACCCATGGTTTTCCCTAGCTAAAACGCTATCCTACTGCGGCTTGGCAGACTTCAGACATGTCATTGAAAAAAAATCTCAATCGTTTGTGCACATGATAAATACGTACTTAACTTCCGAAAAACCAGTGGTTTGAACCGAGTTTGCCATTTCAGTGTACTGGTCACACCACAACACAAGGCTACCACGGCTGAATTCACACACTATCATCTCATAATATTTGGCACTTACATCGGAGCTGGTTGTATTATGTAAATCGTTTTATTTGGATATAAATATTATTATTATTTATTTTATCGTACATCATACATAATCATAATTATTTATTTTCTTCAAAAAAGCTATATATATTCCAGCTATAATGTCATGCCTGATTTTCCATTTCGTGAGCCTATTGCCAATAACAGGGCTGAAGCCGAATTTTGATGTGTCGAAAATTTTACAAAAAGAAAACAAAACAGATTATTATATAATTTGTTTATAGAAAACAGATATCATTTATTGAAACTAAATTTTAGAAATATACAAGTATGTATGTCTGGCATAACGCTATCCTAAGGCAAATGTCATTATTTTACTTTAGCAAGAATCCTAAATAATGCGATTACCGATGTTACGAACATAAATATGCTGTATTTACATATTATTGTGCAGGAATCCGTTTCAAAGGTAACCATGTGCAGGATTTTAGTAAATTAATACATTTAACATTTCAATATTTGCAAAGGTAACTGGTTCATATTACATATGTTTATTTATCTAATACTAACTTCCGCCCGCCGGTTTGCCTGCGTGGTGTTACAACCTATGTTGAGTTATTCTGATGTATTTCTTTGTTGTTGTATTGTTCTGATAGAGTAACAGCTTTACCTACTTCCGTGAGTCTTAACAAACTTTTATATAAATAAAGTAAAGTAAGATTAATCCCCTTCTATGTGTTCTGTGGAGACGAATCATGAGCATCAGTAAAGATTAAAGATTTTTCGCAATATAGACGTAGTAAGATAATTGGTAGGTTGTAAAACTATTCATAGTATTGAAGGGCTGCGAGTAACTAGCGTACGCGCAACCCTTTATGATCATACGAAAAATAAGTACAAAGAAAAAAAAAACATAAGTTGATATTTGAGTTAAAACCTAATATACCAACAATTATTTAACATTCTCCAGTACACGACAAGGATTAATATCTAAGCTCGTACATATAAGTTGTCTCTTGAGTGTAATATTACAATTTCAGTCGTAGAATATCCAGACAATACTACAAACATTAGACACGTAATGGATACTACGAAATGTGTATTGCTACCTGTAATATACCTTGAGAATACCGAAGAATACACGTAGAGATATATATTCTACAACCAGGCTTCAAGTATTGTCGAAACCTGTATGATATTATAGACGAAATATTGTATTACATTTATTAGTACTATTAACAATGCTATTTAGACTTTGCTTTATTTAGACGACTCAGTTAGTCTAGCGGTAATTAACACTGCCTTCTGTGCTAAGGGTCCCGGGTTCGATAGGGACAAATGTTTGTGTGATGAGCATAAACATTTGTATCCGAATCATGGATGTATCTATGTATAATATGTATGTATTTACAAAAAAAAAAGTATATATGTAGTATATCAACCAACATCCGTAACACAAGCCTCGTTGCTTAGCTCGGGACTAGATGGCGCTGTGTGTCATAATGTCCAGGAATATTTATTTATCCAGGATTATTTATTATGTTTTATGAACATGTTTGATTTGCCTATGAAACATTTCTATCATCTCAGAATTGGTTGCGTGTGTTTTGGTACGATAAACTAAAAAAATGTAATAGCTAGATAATTGTTTTAATTTGTCTGTGCTAGTGAAATAATCACTAAGTTAGACTGTACTCACTAATACTAGTTTTGTTACCGCAAAGCTAAGTTAAGGTTTCACCTGAGTTGAAGTAGGTATTTTAACATGCAAGCTAAAATGTTCAAACATTGTGTCGTCTGGCGGCAAATTCCCTAAGTCAGCATCGTCAGTTTTGTGATCAAATAGCACTTGCATTGGTCCCATGTTAGCCAATTTTATTGAATTATTTTTGCTAATATTTCACAATTTGTCATTGTGCACTTGTTTTAATATACATGTTTGCGCCGCTATAGTGTTCATCTTATATTACAGGCTGTTTCTAATATTTTTGTAACTTTTGCCTCTTATTGCATTTCTCAATATCTATGGAAATTATATTAATACGAGCTGGTTGGGAAAAGGTAAAGACGAGAATAGTATGCATATGAAAATAGTAGTTTCACAAAAATAAATGAATACTAAATGTCATAATCAGACACATGTTTTATATCTCTTTGCCTTTAAAATATTTCTCTCTCGCAATTTACTTTCCTCTAAACTCATGCAACAGACGCTAAGTAAATATCATGGACTGTACACACGTCGGTTCCTCGACCCGATTCATGTCGGACGTATTTTAGGAAAATAACGCAGTTTCAAAGCTAACACATTTTACCGGTTTATTCATCTGTGTTTATTCAGTGGCCGGCTTTGAGGGGCGTCCGCTGCCTAACTAGTATCTAATGTAAGCAACCGTTTTATATGCCGTATACTGTAACGAAAAGGATGGAAAGGAAAGTGCAGTTTTGGACACTTTTAGAGTGACCGAAAGAGTTTAGTGATTTATTTTCTATGCATAACGAAAATGCCAACAATTTTTCGACCATTAAAACGGTAAACATAAATGAAGAGACGGGAAAATTATCGAACACTCTATTTAAACCCAATAAGCCTATTGTAACTTGTTAGCGTGATTTGGAAATTAAAGCCTTATTCGACGGAATATTAGGTAGACTTTCGACCAGAAAACTAACAAAATGGAGCACCAATTATTCAAATACAATATTTACTTTAATCGTTTATACTCTAGGGGTAGCAGGCGTTATCTATAAAAATGCTTGAAATTAATTTATTTTTTTCTACCAGTGTACGCCAAGTCTCAAGCGTCACGTGCTCCAACAAAATTTGGTACTGTAATGAGAATAATAAATTCCTGGACGAAAAATAAATCATCCCAAGTATTATGAAGAAAGAAAAATGGCGATGGCGCGGTGTGAAAATACTCGGTCACCGTGTTTATAACGTGCTTTCAGTGCGTCAAAAAAAGTAATTTTATTTACATAGAAATGTGTTACGGGGTTGAATTTGAAATGTATGGCATTTTTTCGTTGAAATACGTTCGTGTTTGTGGGCTAGCTGCAATAATTTTAGTGTCGTAGCCTTGATAGGAAAAGTATTATCAGGGTACGGCGTTGCTGCCTGCTTAGCAAATGTAATGAGTGTGGGTTTAATTCCTAGGTCTAGTAAAGTTGTATAGTTTGAATTAAGTTCTCGGTAGCGGAATTTGGTATTGCACCCGGCGTAATATACCGACACTCGGTATTTGCGCGGGGTATATTCAGCCACAGTTACAGTTTAGGTATTCAGTCAGTAAAAAGTATAAGGGAGTAAGTATTAAATTAAATTTTAATGGTATTTAATTAATTAGGTAGGTAATATTCATAAATAATGGTGATTAATTTTTATGTGACTAATTGCTGTGTGTAATTGATGTGATTGGCGCAGTGGCTGAGCGATCGGTTTGTGCGTCACGGGTTGCGGGTTCGATCCCCGCACGGAGCAAATTTTTGTACGTTCTACAGGTAGTTGTTCCGGGTCTGCGCGTTTGTGTATTTGAAAATTTGTATTCGTAAACGCACCCACGACACAGGAGAAAATCCAAGTAGGGCAACGTTAAAAAAAAATTACACAGAATAAAATGTTCAAAAAGTTACTAATAGTTCTAAGATCATATTAGAAATAAGTTGGCAATATGCTGCTCGTACGTGTTGTATTCTTTAACTGTATCACAAAAGAAATTGAGCAAAAGTAGTAGTTGAGTATTGAGCAGTGAACAACTTCTGAACGAAGTTATTTTGTGGGAAAATATTCTATTTTATTCAATGAGGGATAGAAAAGAGGGATAGATTATACTTCTTAATGTTTAATGTACCTAATAATATTACATTTTTTTTTGTTTATTATAATTATAGTAGTATATGTTTATTATACTGAAAAAAAATATAAATAGATATGACGTAATAAATATGTTTTAAATATCGATGCTTTACAATATCCGTACGTAACAGTTTGATTATAAAATGAAATTTTGCATAAAATTGCTATTACTTTATCGGTCCAATTTACTATGGAGGAATTGATTGATTCCGTTTTTTTAATAAAGAGTAATTAAGCTAGCGTGAGATATTGTGACTACTTAACCAGCTCTAATATTCATTATGCATGTCGCGTAATACATTATACAATTGTCACGGTGAAGTTATCTCGCTGTTGCTAATCCGCATAATTTCTGCACTTGCCTCGGTTTGACAGTTCGTAATGTACGTATACATTACAATTGGTGTTGTTCCGCATTGGTTCCGCACACGCACATTCTATGCGGGTCAATTTTATTTCGAACGTGTTGAAATAAGAATAATAAATAAGAAGTGAATGGCTGTGTGGTTCGATTTTTGAATATAAGACAGTTTGTTTCGCCCTTGATCTGTATATTTAAAATGAGTAGGTACTAAATTATCGCCGACGCTTGGGACTAAAGTTTAATTTGATAATAATTCAAACGGTCTGTGAAAAAATCTAACGGTTTGGTAAAGTATATTAATTCAATATCAAAATATTTTAAAAAGCCTCAAACGAGCCGTGTCGGAGTGAATTGAAAGGGAGACGGGGGTGAAGAAGGGGCCCATCCAATCAAGTAAAGTTTGCGGTAGACCATCACAAATGTTAGCTATCTTTGTTTTAAGTTCCAAATTAATAGAGATGGGTTGATTTCTACGAAGGAAATAGCCCTTCCAATATACAATTTCTTTGTGATGAAAAATGAATATCTAGAAATAGTTTTATCGGAAATTAGATTTACTCATTTATTTTATTGGGAATAATTTATCTAGTCGCATTGAAATTGCCAGCACTTCATTTTAGTAATCTGTTGAGGCCTTAATCCAATTTTCCTCCATTGGTTCAGTGCCCGTTGGTTGGAGTACCGTTATCAATTTAGTCCAGAGTATTTGGCAAAATGAAGAATTCGCAAGCATCTCGCGTGGAAAGTACCCTTATTGTATTACGTCTTGGGTGTACGTTAGCCAAGTTACGTATCACGTTGTTATCATATTAATGAGGGTGACGTTTCACATTTCGTGTGTTACCCTTCCATAACGTATTCGAGTCTGCTAACAATGTGCCTCATAATTCCCTTTATATTTCACGCACTAAATAACCCAATACGTTTATATTCCCCCGAGTATTCTGGAAGTTCTTATCACCTTGAACAAAACAACGAAGTTTGCTATGAAAGTTTCAAAAGAGGAAGCCGTGTTTGCAATTGCCTCAAAGAGCCGCTGTTAAGTTTCACTTGTTCATCAATAAAACCATTTGGAGTTCCAACGCATTCTTTGACTTCGTTTATTCAAGCGCTGTTTGAGAGAACAAATAAGATTGTTAGAGTTATTTTTTAAATTAAATTTTTCGCGTACATAAGTCTCGTTGAATACCGTGGCGGCAGGAAAATCCTCGTGGAGTGGATTCGTCGGGACGCTTCTCAGGTCGCTTGCATGATACGTTCCTACGCTTCAGGAATTTCATTTTATACTTACTCCCAGTTTTTTTTACTGACTTCTTTTAAACAAGTAAAATAGATTGAGATTCTTTAGAAATGTTTCCTGATAATATTGCGCTTTTTTGCTTATTCATTCGATGAAAAACGAAGGAATATTATAACTATTGCTCATCTAATAATTGACTTAGGTTTAATGCTTAGCGAGTTGACTCTTCTTTGCAATTTTTTTATACCTAATCAAGAAAACAAATTTTACTGATTTGTTTGCATTATTTTGATATTACATATTTTAGCTTGGACGTATCGGATTCTTTACAGCATTTTTAGCTGCATGATGATTAGACGAAAAAGAATTTGAAATGTCAGAATTAAAATATTATTGTCACTATACTGCAATAAAATCCGTCTTAAACGCAGCATACAATTTCTAAACAACAATTATATAAGTAGGAGATTTCAAAAATAAACTTCACCTTTCTAACGTAAACATTATTTCGTGGTCCATTCCTTTTATGACTGCCTACATTTTAGTATTGTGAGAAGGATACTCTTTCCATTTATTTTGTGAAGATTTCGTGAGGCATTAAATTGGGTTTGCGGATGGCCGCAGATGTCTTCGGGAGTATCCGAGCCTCCGGAAGCATATGCCCGACCCGCGAGGATTTGAATAGGCTGTGCCCCTTCACCCCTCGCCACCGCCTTATGCTCTTCAGACATCCTCATCTTTGTATTATAAAATTGTGATACAGAAATATTTTTAGAACTGACTTTGTGCTGGTATTTACGAAGCTGGTTTAAACTGGTTCCTTCTAATTATAAACAACGGATTGGCTATTCTAGTACCCGTTCCATCATTAGCGTCAAAGTAACATTGTTACATTGTAGAGTCAATTATTATCGGCAACTACTTAGCGAACTGTATTAGAATAGAATAGGTAAAAAACAAAGATTCCGTCGAATTGAGAACCTCCTCCTTTTTGAATTCAGTGAATAAATTAAATGATGCCTTATTTTTAAGACCAACAAGAGAAATATCACTAGATTTTTTTTTGTATTTGCTATTTTATTTTATTTATTTTCATGTAAATACTTAGTCATTTATTTACTGTCGCTCATACAATTTTCTATCGTGTCAAAAGTTACCAAGGAGACATATGAGAAAAGTGGTAAAAGCATATATTATCATACTTCATAGAAATGAACTCTTCAACGTTAAGGGTTACACAATATAAAAACCTTTTAGTAGCTTTCATTGTCCATTTTGATGTTCATATTTTTTAACCGACTTCAAAAAGGAGGAGGTTCTCAATTCGTCGGAATCTTTTTTTTTTTTTTATGTATGTTCACGAATTACTTAAAAACGCCTGGACCGATTTGCAAAATTCTTTTTTTGTTTAAAAGGGTAGACTTCACAGTTGGTCCCATTGTAACCACATGATGATCTAATGATGGGATCCCAGGAAAATCGAGGGCAACCCTCAAATTTTATAGGCAACTATCACGTTTTGAATATATTTACTGAAATTGTTCCAGTATTTGCGTCTGATAATCATCATTTGATGTTGATGAGCTGATGGTGGAAGGTAGAACTCCTCAATAGTTAAGAGTTAAAAGAAAATTCGTTCAGTTATAGGCATTTATTACATTTACGTGTATTCTCCAAAGCTGTTCAAGTATTTTCATTTGAAAATCACCATCTCATGTAATGATCTGATGATGGAAGGTACAACTCCTCAACGGTTAGGAGTTGAAGGAAAAATCTTTCATAATTATAAGTATATATGGATCGATAGTTGTATTCTTTCAGGCTGTTAGATTGACCTGATATGAAAAGTTTAATATATACAACACTAAAAAGAAAAAAATAAATTAACTTTTAAAAAAAAGAAAAACCAACTTCAAAAACTAAAAAGTCGGTACCGATGATGTGGTGGTTTTAACCACCTCGCTCAAGGTCACTCGCGGTGAGTGTACTTACTATTACGTTTGGCTTGGCACCGACTTCATACCTTTAAAACTAAAAAAAGGTCAAACTGTATGAAGTTATTTTTTGCTTTTTAGTTTTTGAAGTTGGTTTCTCTTGTTTTAAAAAGTTATTATAAATAGGTAGGTAATTACAAAATTGAATAAGTTAAAAAATTAAACATAGTTAACTTGATATTATTTTGAGAACAATACTATTTGTCTTCTCGTCCTTATTATGGTACAATAACAGCGGTGAACCATTTTATACCCTTATTTAGAAAAATATTATCGTAAAGTCAATCTCCAAAGCAAGAATGGACCCAAATACAACCTATTAATTTCACGCCCTTAGTTGTCGTTACTATTCGCATCAAAAGTTTCTAAGTATTAGGTCTTAGGAGAGTGCTACATAGTTCCTAGATTGCCAAAATCAAACTAAATACCTATTCCTCCACCAAAGCCGTATTCAAAGATACCAGTTAACTATGATTTGAGTGGTGAAACAATGCGCGCCTGTCTCGGACACAAAGACGTAGACCGCACTTTCGCAGTGTCGAAGCCCGAAATAGTTGCTTTGTGCTTCACTATCGGCGATTTTAGAGTTAGCCGAGTTTGATCAAGCAAGTATTATTGCTTGATCTGAGTTATTGAGTGGTCACCGCCGTTTACTTGGAGGCGAGAATGTTTGGATTGAGTTTAGTGTGAGAACGCTACGTAATACTTTGTGGAATCCGTCTGCAGAACATTATTAGATCACACTGGATTTTTAATATCAGTTTTACTAAGACAGCATTTATATTACATTCTTGACGTTCAAAATAATTTAATTAACGAGACCAGCAGGAGTTAAAACTGTCTCTTGTTATTTTAATAGAAAAATAATCCTTTGTTATGATAATTAAAAGACAAAAGGATATTTCAAGCTCGACATTTTATGCATCGCAATTTTAACTCAAAATTACATTTAATTAAAAGGATTGTATTGTTTGAACTACGTGCACATTGTTGAAATTTTAATTGCGTTATAACATTGACTTTAATATACTGACACAAGTCGAAAATATCAGTACGATATGAATAATTGCAGTTGTGTCAGTAATTGATAAAGCATTGTGTCAAATAAAAGTTATTTGTTTATATAGGTGAAAATATATGTCTAAAACATAAAAGAATATATTATTTTACTAGTAATAGTGTATATTTTTTGATATTTTTGTACTCATTGCCCCTTAAAGTGCAATGACTGACATTTTGGTTTATGTATTATGTAAGCGGTATTGGAGGGTAACGTTTTTAATGGCACTTTGAATGTAGAAGGTAACATAGCAGCTTTGAGTAGACCTGTCTGTGTTGACGGCACGTATATATGTACCTATTAGCCATCGTGTAGCCTAACATACTCAATATGATGTATGCCAATTTAATTAGTTATAATTAAATTGTGATAATTGGCGAATATTTTGTTTTGTTCCAGTATATTGGAAAAATTTACTCGTGCCTACCTAAATCCGGATATTGCCAAAATATGTTTTATTTATAATGAATTCTATTATAACGGTTTTATGGAAAACAAAACAATTTCTACTGTCTTCTTAACAAACCAGTATACTATTTCAATAGTCTCAGTCAGCGAGGGATCAATATGAAACTGTCAAAATTGTTATTTGACATTTGTTTGATACTAAATGTGTCAAATAAGTGTCAAAAAAGGAAACGGATTAGTTTTAAAAATGTATTGAAGGTAATTTAATTTAGTAGGCTTGTGCCACTCACTTATTGCTGAGCGTAAGGGCCATGTTGTTAGAGTTTTGCTTGCGGTTCTAGGTGGCAGCTTGGAATTTGGATATAGGTAGGGCTGCCATCACCTAAATTGCCAACTCCGGATAAACACGGCAAAAATCCCAGACATTTGGGCAAAATATGTTTTTTTCTCCGGACACTTCTGCACTTCGAACACTTTTAAAAACCCCTGCCAGACGCCCTTCAAACTATCCGGGGAATCTCGGACGGATGTCAGCCCTAGATAGAGGCCTGGAGACCCGTTCCTTATTATACGGGACATAGAAACATACTGACTTCAAGGGTATGGTATGTTATTTTAGTTTGAACTAATATTACTAATTTGTTTTATTGTAACATTAATTCACTTAATACCTTTTATTCAGTAATTTAAATTAAATTAATATTTTGTTAGATACAATAAATTATTCTCGAGAGGCAAAATTATTTCAAACTCGTCTCATGGGGACAAAATGTTTATCAAAATAATGACAGTATAAAAGCACCGTACTTAGAATTGAATTAGTTTTGCAAACAAAATTATATATTAGTTTAGTAAATGCACGTCAACTTTGGCAATACAGATGATATACAATTCTGTTTATCATGTTTTATAATTTAAGCCAAAGGCATTAAGATGTGAATGGTAGTTATGATTAAATTCTAGGTATTAAACGTTGCTTTGAATAATGCTTTCTAGATGTAGGCCAAATACAAGACACAATTTTATATTCAGTTGAGCTTAATATTATTATTATTGTATTTTAACTTGTAAGAAATTTAGTAGGCAAGACTAAAGAGTCTTAAGAATTAATAGTTGCCCAAAGAGTTATTCAAAAGTGTACTACATACAATGCTTATAATAATTCTAACTTAGGTAGGCGCAGGTATTTTAATCATTGATACGCACGAAGAAGGTTTAAACGAATAAAATTAAAACCTTCTATTTCCTAACCTTCCGTCTGATTTTATTAGTATCAATAACAGTATTTTTATTGTTTGATCGCACCGTCCACATAAATAGTAGGTAACTACATTAAATCAATAGTTTTGCCAGCTGGTCGCTTGAAAAACACCTACTTACCTACTGCCGCGTAAATTAACGCCTAACTGGTAACATTACCTCCCGTACCAATTATTACTTTATTTCGAGACGCGATAGATTTTTTCATGATTCTGTGACGTAAAAATAATATTTTAATTTTAGATCTGACGTCATATCTGAACTTTAGTATGCAAATACAGCTAAAAATGTAAATATTTTAGACAGATTACGTTGTACAGGCAATTTCGTAAATTGGTTCTGAGCTTAATGTTTTACCTTTAATAAAATCGCGGAAAACGCTGTTTCAATAGAGATAAATCGGATTGGGATATGGGATATTTTTTTTTGCTTTTGGGATTTTTTGGGCACTATTAGACAATATTTTTATGATTTCAATATAATATATAAGAGAACTGTTGAATACGGCCATTTAAGCCTCACAGATATGAGAGAAAGAGAAATATTTTTTTAGAATAATAAAAAAAATAACGCTAAACTATCTTCTATAAAAAGAAAACAATTGATATTTAAAACTAAACTAAGAATTGGAAGAGAGGATTTTTGCTGCCGAAATTTTTTTTCAGTTGGTTACCTACCCTGTTTACTTTAAATTAGTTATTTATAAGAAGTTTCTATTGTACATTTGTAGTAGCTGAATATCGTATTGTACGTGGTGAATTCAATGCGCCTTTATTCAGTGCAATAACATTTATACGCGTGGAACGACCGGTAAGCCTTGGCGAGGCTTATTTTAATCTCGCAATACACTGTGAAATCCAATAACCCAGATTACTTCTCTGATATCTGTGTAACGTGCTATTTTGAACTATAATATCATGCCCATAAGGCATGATAATATTGAATTTAAAAAAAGTACATACAGAAGAAACAAATGAAGAAGCTATATGTTGTTATTTTGATACAATGCGATTTGAGGACAATGTTGTTGATGCTACTTTTCTTCATAACATGATAGCAATATAATATTATGTAGAGATGATTGTTTGGTTTTGAGTTTTGTACCTACTAGTGATGTGACCGAAATCAAAAGTATCGCGTTCAATACCAAGGCACACACCATTGACTTTTTAAAGTTATATGTATGTTTATCACAAGCTCAAATGGTGAAGGAAAAAATTATAAAGAAACCTGCATGCCTGAGATTTTCGCGTGTGAATTCTACCAACCCGTACCTAGTTACCTACTGTGAGACAATAAATAGGTTGAAAGGTAAAGAGGAATGGAGCGTTTTGTCTTTTTGTGTCATTTCACACATTGCCTTTTCCGATCGATCACATCTTACTACATAATTCACTTAAGTACCCTGCCCAAATGAGGTCAAAAATCATTTCTACGCTAAGTACACGCTAACATAGCTTCTCGTAAAATATAATAAATCAGTAAATGGAAGCCATAATTAGATTGAAACTTCATCAAATATCTCTGAGTTGGTTAAAACTGTAGTTAACCGTTTTAAGAAATTTCAAAACCACTTCCAATAAATCAATTTCATCCCATCGCGAAAATAATACTAGCCGAGTGAGTGAAATCAAAGCAAATACAGTCACTGCTATTTGAGTGGCCCCTGATTCTTATGTAAGGTTGACAGGACGTCTAAATGTCTGTCAAGATACTATCAAGTTAATGAAAAATAATATTTGACTAGTTTTGAATACAACTATAGTTCTATATATAGTAGTATCTATAGCTTTGAATACTCATTACTTACCGACATTAATCCGCCTTACAGAAGTCCGCAGTGAATCAACAATAGTTGTATTTCTGTGAGTGAATAAGGTTCCAGAGCTCGTTGGGGAGTGAGTATTCTGACAGCATGGGTATTCCTTTGCTGTCAGTTTAGTAATTCCCTATTTTAAGAAATCTTAACGGTTTTTGCAAGAGTTGGCAACGGATATGAAAACCTTCTGGTATTGCAAATTTGGTGGCGGTGATCACTTACCATCAGGTGAGTCGCCTGCTCGTTTGCCCCCTTATCACCATAAAATAATAATAATAAATTCACAATAAATCACATTGCACTCGGCAACCCTACTTTGAGCGATATTGGAATACGACGCGGTTCTATCATACTTGTCATTTCATGCTTCTCACTTTGAACAAATAAATGTTTTCTATAAGCAGTGTAGAAGTAACATGTCCTTTTCGACATTATAACTCCGATAGCTTACTAACTCATGATTCAGATAACAGTATTTATCTGAATCATCATCTTAGACTTATGCGAATGGAATTTAGTGACATTTTTATTAGGTATACTACAAAAACATTTAAAATTTTGCTCGCCTTTACAAATATGTAGTTTGCAAAAACCGTCGATTTTGATCCTGCTCACGATTTCGGCTCCAGTAATGATAGAAAAATATGAAATTTAAATGTATTCTTTCAAAAAGAACAAACATATTTCGGTTGGTTGGTAGTTTGGTTTTAAATTTCACACTTTCTACTTCATTTTTATTTCATGACACTTTGCCGAATTGCTTAAAAATATTGTATAAAGTATGTCCAAAAACTCAAAATAGAACTAAATAGATCATAACTATTTTTTACGGTTCCCGCTACGTATGACCTGCGTTCTTTACTGCAGGTTAAAGATAATTAACAGATGAATAAATATATATTCGTGGACATTATGACACAGCGCCATCTAATTCCGTGAAAAATATTATCCGATTTTTTATCTATAACCTATAACCCGGCTTTCATCTTGGATAAACCTTAGCAGCTGCATGTCTCTCTTCACAAACTTATATCAGAAATGTCAATAAAGGATTACTATATTCAATATTAGAATACCTAGGTACATATTTTACTTTTATTTGTTAAACCGTGCTATTATAAGAATAACTGCATGAAAGTTTGTTATTTTATTAATTAAATTATAGCTGTAGAGCTAATAGGGGACTGTGTTACTATAAAGCGGTGTATATACAAAAACATAGACCAGACACCAAAATGCAGAAGCCAATTATTATTAAGTTTATTTATGTAGCTTAATGAAAATATTATCTTGCTCCCACAAAACCATCAATTTCAATGCTCTTCTAAAATACATTTTGAAATATGAACTCGTCTCGGGGGTGCTGCTCTACTAGCTAAGAGCATCTAAAGTGAAAACTAAAATCGATTTGAAATGTTACTCTTATATTCTGAATGTAGCAGATGAAACAAAACCCAGCTGACATAACAATCAAGCGAACGATACGACATAATATTTTTCATTCCGTTACTCTTGAGGGCCAAAGTAACTTTCGACAAAAGCAGATTCACGTTAAGTTCTATTCGTCTTTTGGTCGTGTAAATATTGCGGTTTAGAGAATAGACCCCCAGATGCCTTAACTTTGGCACTATCGTGAGCAAAAGCTGTAACGAACGTTGTTAATGTTGTCCGCGCTCGCTCAAGGGAATGCACAGAATAGGCCATTTGCCAGGATGGCGCGGCGGCGGCGTCGACAATGTGACAATATTCCCAAGAATGTGCCCAATAATGGGAAATCACGATGAGTCGAGGATCGTCGCGTATTGATTCCAAAATCCCGCTTTATGTGAATGGCCGTCGAGTTAATTTCTATTTTCGACGTCGAAAATGCTTTCTGAACGTGACAGTTGTGGTTACTGTGAGTTTACGACCTAACAAAGCGCGCGCCGTTTTGTGATGACTGTTTTAATAAATTATTATTATATAAAGTCGGTTTTGTTAAATAGAACGTTATTTTATACGAAGTGTACCCACAGTGAATTCGTAAAATTTATGTTAAAGAGATATGACAAATATCAAATATCTTTCTTCATCTGCATTTTGCGCATTATTTTATGTTTCGGGAATACGAACTTTGTATTCATACCAATGTGCTCTGTATAAAATTCTGAATTGAATTTTGTGTTACAAGATCGTAAGCCTCTTGAATTTTCTACAGTTTGCATAAAGAGATCAGAAAACAGGATCGTTCAATTTACGACGTATAAAAATGTCTATCTTTTTGAGTGTCATCGCTAGAATGAAATTTTCAGACGTTTTAAGTGGCCGTAAGATTAGGTGAGACCACGATTTGTTGGATGGCATGGCATTATAGATTTTATTACGAAGATTTCAGGAGTTTTAAGACGTGAACAGACGACCTGAAATGATGCCTACAGCGAAGTTTATAAAATTGCCTGTCATTAAATTACGAAGCGGCAATGGTAGGGCTACCAGATGGTTCGGATTCAATGAACCAAATTTTCAACTCAATATCTAAGTTAAGCGAAGTCTAGGAGCTATTTTTTAAATAAACGCTTTTTTTTATGAAATGAAATGAAATGAAATGAAATGAAATGAAATGAAATAATTTATTTGCTTTGAATGTAGGTACAAAAAGGTGTTATGTAATAGAAAGATCCAATACATTCTACCGTGAGGCATGCAAAATTTCAATAGTAGAGTTTTAATAATTGTATATAAACCAAACATTAAATTTATATCAAATGATTAAAATAGTCAATAAAAAGTATAAATCATTCAATTTGTAAATGGATTCAGTGTTAAACAATGATAAAAATAAGTTAATAATTAGTCAAAAATACAATGTCAATAATGAGTTAGTAATTAATTAGTCAAAAATATAATGTAAGTAACAAGTTATATTATTAATTAGTTAAACAATACAATCAAAATCTGAAACAAATCAATAAGAAACCACGAGGAAAATCATCGTTTATAAATAATTATATGGATTTGTCATTTAAAAATTCATCTATTGAATAATAGCATTTTTCAATTAATAATTTATTTAATTTCTTTTTAAATATTTGTAGTGTACAATTTTTGATCTCATCAGGTATTCTATTGTATATCACTGGGCTCATATGCAAAATATTCTTTTTCAGCAGTGCTGTTTTAAAATTACCTTTATGTAACAGATTTTTATATTGAGATCTTATTAATGTTGGCCTTGTTGAGTGATCAATATGTGAACAAAATAAATTTTGATTACCTTTTACAAATAGAGCCATTTCTAAAATATAGAGCGATGGAAAGGTTAGTAATTTCAGGGATTTAAACATAGGAACGCAGCTATCTGTTGATTTTTTTCCGGTCATCGATCTAATGCAATATTTTTGGGCTCTGAAAATCCTTTCTCTCTCACTGCAATTACCCCAAAAAACTACTCCGTATCTTAAAACAGAAACAACGAGACCATGATAAGCTATAATAATCGTGTCAGTGTTAACTTTTTTTGTCAAGTTATATAATATGTATGCAGATTTGCTTAATTTCTTGCAGATTTCCTCAGCCTGTGGTTTCCATGTCAATTGATTATCAATTATTATACCTAAAAATTTTGCAACGTTTGTATTGTCTACGCTATGTCCGTTGTACGCTATAGTCAAAGTGTCGGGACGTAAACGCTGATAAAAATGCATTACTTTAGTTTTTTTCAAATTAATAATTAAGTTATTGATAGACAGCCAATTAATTATATTTTTTAATGTGTCATTAATATCTGCTTCATAATTCACTTTTTCTGTACATTTAACTATAGCCGTGCTGTCGTCAGCAAATAATACCATTGGCTGTTTAATTCGTTTAGGCAAGTCATTTATGTAAAGCAAAAATGCTAAGGGTCCGACAACAGTGCCTTGCGGTACTCCGAATTTGACTTCCCTACTTTCCGATAAATATTTATATTGTATCTTACTTTTAGGACATATCCTAGTAATTTCTGTCAGTTGCTTGCGTTCGCTTAAGTAAGATTGAATAAGTCTCAATACGTTTCCTCTAATACCGTACCTGTCAAGTTTGTGCAGAAGAATGTCATGTCTAACATAGTCAAAGGCTTTTGTCATATCAGTATAAATTGCACAAACTGGTGTTTTATTGTCGATGTTCAACATTATGTTATGTAACAAATCGTAAATAGCCATATTTATATTTTTATGTTTTCTGAAACCTTTCTGCTCATTGCAAAGGATATTATATTTATTTAAGAAAGAGGTTATAGAATTATAAATAAGTTTTTCGAGTATTTTAGAAAATACAGAAGTAAGAGCTATAGGTCTATAATTTGACATTTCTTCTTTACTGTCTTTTTTATGTATTGGTATAACAATTGTAGTTTTTAGGTTATCTGGAAATGTGCCGTGGCTTATGCACAGATTCATTATATGACTTAAGGGAGAAGCTATTACGTCTGCAACGAATTTTACAACATTGGTCGCTACTCCATCGTACCCCACACTTTTTTTATTTTTTAATGTTTTGATAACTCTCACGATATCTTCCGGTAGAACGGGGGCCATAAATATTGAGTGAGGGTTGTTTTCTATGCCAATAATTTCGTTTGTGGTATTGTCATCAGTTAAGTTTTGAATTTGATCAATAAAAAAATTATTAAAACAATCAGCCATTTCCTTAGGATTATTGATAATCGTGTTTTTTTTCTTAATTTGTAGTATAGGTTCTGCAGCTCGGATACCACCTTTAATTATTTGCCAAGAGGCTTTAGATTTGCTATGAGCATTTTTTATAATGTGGTTGTTTTGTGATTTTTGCGTGAGTTTAATAATTTTTTTAAATGTTTTAGAGTATTGTTGAAATATTTTTTTTGTTTGTTCTGAAGGTGTTTGCCTATATTTCCATAGTAACTGACGTTGTTTTTTACTACATATTCTTATACCTTTTGATACCCACTTTATTTTTGTAGTAGGTTTTATCTTAATTAATTTTACTGGAAAACATAAATCATATATTAAACGAAATTGCTCTAAAAAAAGGTCATATGCCTCATTAGGATTGTCAGAAACTTGTACCTCTAAAAAAGATAAACTTTTTAGGTGTTTCTTAAACATGGTCAAATTAACTTTAGACAATTCCCGTTTTTTTATTCGCCATGAATTAAGGATGCAAGTTTTATTCACGTGTATTTTTAGTAACTGAGCTGAGTGGTCCGATAGGGCAAAGTCTATTACCTCGCTATAGCATTTTTTACGACAGTTGTGCGCAAAATTATCAAGGCAAGATAAACTCCTTGGTCTAGTTGGTTGTCTAATTTCTAACATGAGATTGTGATTAAGAAGTAAGATTTCAAAATCCAAAGTATATCTATTTTGTTTCAAAATATCTATGTTGAAATCCCCACACAGCAATATCTTTCTATTCCTTTTAGCACATATTTTTTTTAATAAAGTCTCTAATCTATCACAGAATAAATTAAAGTTTGACATCGATGGCGGCCTATATAAACATACAATAACTAAATTTTGTTTGGTTAACTCAATTGCACAGCATTCTATAACCCCTGTAATAGACATTTTTTCAATCTCAATCAATACATTAAATTCGTAATATGTTTTGATTAGAATGCAGGAGCCTCCTCGCTTTTGTTCTTTTCTTGCAAATGCTGCGGCAAGTTTGTAATTCGGAATATTAATTAGTCCCTCTTGTCCAGAAATAACAAAATGTTCTGTGATGCATATTACGTCAACGTCTATTTGCTTATTCAGCAGCTCCTGAATATGTAATTGTGGCTTTGGCTTTGCAAATGCTGCGGCAAGTTTGTAATTCGGAATATTAATTAGTCCCTCTTGTCCAGAAATAACAAAATGTTCTGTGATGCATATTACGTCAACGTCTATTTGCTTATTCAGCAGCTCCTGAATATGTAATTGTTGACTTTGTAATTGTGGATCATAGCTCCTTTAATGTACATTGGACAACAGATAATGTTATTTGTGTGGGTAGCGTTTTTCAGCGAGCTCTGTAAATTATCCAATAGATCCATATAGTTGTCATTATTAAGATCGTGTTTTCCAATGAATATTAAACAGTAGTCTTTCATAGTGAAGTCTTTCAATTTGTTTTCTATATTGCATATGAGTACTTTTGTGGTACAGTTTGGTAATAAATAATGGCAAAACTCAAAGTGTCCGGAAAAGGTTTCTTCTATCAGAGGTAGAGTACCTCTTGTACAGTCGCTACTGATGATACACATCTTGTTCTTTTGAATTGGTGTTATTAAAACGCCTGAGGATTTATTAGGAGTAAAGTTGGATTGATGAGACTTTTTTTGCGCCTTCTGGTTTACTTGCAGCAATGTGTCAATAGTCGGAATATGAGTCTGTGTTTGTTTATTATGCATGTCGACTTTAGGTTTTACCTGAGGGTTGCTCCTTGCACTGGAATCTTTATTTATGGCCATCGGCGGTGTTTTTAAAGGTTTTGGGTTCTTACGTGCCGATGTTGGTGTCTTACTTCTCCTTTGTGGTGTTGTGCAGATCTTTTTGTAAGTTTCTATATTTTTTAAAGATTTTTGTAGATCCGACTTTAGTCGGAAGTTCTCACTATGTAGGTTTTCTATTTCCTTATGCGCGCTCATTAATTGTGATGTGAGTAACTTAATCTCGTCTTTTAATTCATTAACAATGTCATTGTCAATAGTAGCGTCGTGCAGACTGTCAGGTATACTCAGCATTGTCGTATCCAGGATTGTTCTTTCATCTTCATTTGTCAAAACAGATAAATCATCCACGGATCCAGTAGTATTCGTAAATGTTTTTCTATATGTGATGTTAGAATCCATCGCTGTGTAGATAAAGTTGCTTGAAAACAGTACCACGAATGAAAGAAAAACACAAAAAGACTCCCCGAGTCCACTGAGATTTGAACCAAGGTAACTAGGTACCACCGATGGTTTAATGATTCTTACTGTATCTTTATCCCACTACGGTGTATGTTGCCAAGTGCGCTGAAATAAAGCACTTATTCACAGATTTTTTATTTGAATTTTGCAAATCGGTGGGTATTTCAGGTTTTTTTTTTTTCCACTTGATGTACACTATTGACTTGTTTGTTTAAGATTTATACACATTTTTTCGGTTTTTAAATTGTTACTTTGGTATTTTGTAAGATAAGATTCTATTATATAATTAATTACCACTTTATTTATCACTTTTAGAGATCGTAGTTTCTTTTAAATGTTAAGTTGTTATAGCACTGATATTTAAGTTAAATTGTATTTAAACACTTGGATAACGTTCACACTCTTTCATTGGACTATTATAAACAGATTTATAAGATTCGTAACACTTCAAGTTAATTGTTAATATTTTTAAAACAATTGTAAACACGGAGCATTTAAGCTCGTTCGCACTGACCTGTCCTTTGCCAGTTTGCACACTGAATGCGAAATTTTACTTCAGTTATTTAATTTAATTTTGAATTTTGAGAACTGATTTCCTTTATTCATGATTTTATTGGTTGGTGCAAGTCTTTATTGAACTGGCGTCGTGCAACTGAGACGTGGGTCGTGGGTCGAAATTTTATTTTCTCTCAAAATTCTTTCAGTGAAGAGTTTTCATTAAGATTTTCTTTGTTGGTAGCCCTGGCTGTAAGTCTTGTATATGTGTGCGTAATGCGGGTGTATTTTAATTGAGGCATAATTATGTTTGGCGGGCTTTTGTACCGTTGGCGGGAACCGTGAAGTCACTCACACACACAATGAAAGGGAGCAATGGCCTGCTTATCATTTCTCTGACGGTTTTTCCATGTGATGACATATTTTAAAAGATACGAAGGAGTCTTGCCTTTGAAATTGTTCCAATTATAATTAAATTCATCACTAAGGCCTTTATTGTAGCTAAACTAAATTTCAATCGGACTAAATCATATTAGGTATTTGGATTAGTTTGTAAAACTAACCATCACGCTCTTGTTCTTTGAAATTATCATTAAAAGTTTTGTTTTAAAGTGCTGGAGACGTCAATAAAATATGATTGTGTCAAAAGATTGAAAGAGCCTAGACCTAAGTAAAATTTCAATAGGATGAGTATTTGAGCTCTTTATCTAAGGAGGCTCCGTAACTATCGTGTCTGAATAATATAACTCTTGAGAGTTAGCGGGGACAAGACAAGATTGATCGCCGCACCCGACTACATACATGTGTGATATTTAACGGCCCTTGTTTTTCGACCTTTTTAATGCAGTATCTACTGCTACTGCTGACTGAATAATAAGCTACGTGGTCGTAAATACGACTGATAAACGTATTCTGTTATCGGCTCCCAATTTGGTTATATTGAGCAGGTACTTATATCCAGTTAATTGTAATAGGTTCGTCTCTTATCTTATTATTTAGGCTCAAATATATTTATAAATTGTGTGTAAAAAAATAGAGCGTTTCGATGAATAAAATTGCAACATTTTTAATTTGATTTTGTTAGCGCACTAATTGGTGCGTTTCGATGAATATTTTTATATAATAAAAAAGCAGTTGTTATTTAGTACAAATTTCATTATACACTTGAATTTTTATTTTTCTATCCAATTATACTTTTATGTTTTTTTTTATGACGATGGGATTCGCAAAAGCATGCACCACAACCCCGGTGGGCTTCGGTCCAGCTCTTATCGCTGGACTCCGGCTATATACATATAGCGAATGTTGACAAGAATCAATTTTGGCATTAACATTGCTATAAACAGATACAAATAAACCAAACATATCGACAACATCTAATGCATATTAAACTACGTTGGACAGTATCTTCATAAAGGCTTTCAAAGGAGATGAGCAGGTGATTATGAGAGCATTTCCTAGTAAAACGGTTGCTTGCACACATGCCAAGACGTACACTCCATATAGCGTCGGAAATTTGAAAGAGCACGACGAGCTAAGTAGTTTCATTCCATTATCTCACGGTTGCAGTGTGGTAATGACGTTTGTACGGTGGCCATGTTGTGGCGTCAAGCGGGATAAACTCGAACGACTACGGTAAAGATTTTCTTAACGGTATGGTGTAAAGATGCGTGAAATTTTAGGCGTTTGGGGTGAATATAATTAAGTAAGGGGCTAGGGGTTTTAATTGTGTGTATTCATTAGAGTTACTAGGGAAATTTTTGGTGTAAAACACCAAAAAATTGTGTTTAGGATTTTTTCTTTTTTACTTTGTAAATTAAATTTAACTGATACATAATGGCTATAATTTTCTTTTTCATTATTATTAAATAGAATAAGAGAGTCGCAAAAATACATACTTGTGATTTAGGCACAAGTCTCCTTTACTTTATACTCTAGTTACTCTACTTTATACTTTAGTCTCTTTTACTTTATAATTTCTATAGTGTTGGATTTTGGACAATAAAATACTAGGTTAGTCTGCAAGTGTAGGCACCATACATTTGCCGATAAACTTCCTCTCCGCTCACATTGTCTAAGATTCCAGATAAAAGATATATCTTCGTTTTATTTAGCTGCCATTACCGGTTCGATAAGGATTAAGTTCTATATAACATTGTCTCGTTTTTAAATCTCTTTATACTCGAGATATCTTTAAAGTGCTTATTTCTTTAAGTCCAATTCTAATTATTCTAAGATAAATCTTTAATATTCTAGATAAATGGTTCTGAAACATGCCACAAAGTCAGAAATTACTTTTGAGCAAATCTAATAAGTAGGTACCTATAGAGCAACTGTGTGCATTACAATTAATTTTCATTTGGAAGTTCGGATAACGTTTTTATAATATTTGCATTCGTTGAAGTGTGGGTTAACATTTTTTAACAATGCGCTTAATAAAATATGCTATGGAAACATTTTTTTATAGTACAATGTACGCAATTGCAATTTAAATGGTTCTGCTTGATGAAATAAAATAATGACTGTAGTATTTATAAAAATTGTTTGTTTTTGTAACCTTTTTTTAAATCAGTATAAGGTTTCAATTGGATAAAAAATATATAGAGACTTTATAAATCTTCGTTTTAATAAATAACTCATGATCATTGTGGATAAACATTGAAAGAATACTACCTACTTGATACAGATTTTATAGCAGTATACGATAATATGTAGTATATTACTTAATGGCGACGTTTGGACATTCCGTTACAGGTCCAGTCCAGTCCAGTCCAGGTCTGTCCAGGTTATGGATTTTCTCTAGTGTTCATCTAGTTTTATTTACTTTTATTTAAGTGTAAGTGATATATTGTAACAGAACTTCACGGTAAAATGTTTAATGCTGTTTGAATATAACGTTTCGCACACCGTAATTACCAAATAAACTCAGTCTCAAACTAAAATGTTTTATTTCAATTAGACCATTAATAGGTATTTGTATTGTCGAAACTAGTTGCACGTTATAGTTAAATATTATTGTCGCTATTGCTCGTTCATATCTCAATGCTGAACATGGGTCTCTCAGAATGAGAAGGGAAACTACTTCTCCCCACAGAAAAAAAAAGCGTTGTACATAGTACAGTTCACTGACACGCGGGCACAGTCAGCCATATCTTTATCTTTAATATTAAAATTATTATAAAGTTAGTTGACGAACAGCCACCAATCAAGCCGCGTTAACTCGACCTATTTAACCGTTACCATTTTACCATTTCCATTTTACTATTACCAGTTTAATATAACATTGTGTTTTCCATACCATAGTGTTTTTTTTATTATTTGTTGGAATTACGCCCTACACGCGTGTTATGTTACGTTACCAAACTTAAAGCGTCACAAGAACCATTTAGCTACAGTAGGAACACTTCAGTCGTCCCTAGAGCTTGCTTCATTAGCAGCATTTGTACTAGTAGTTACTTCGCTTGTACACTGGTTACTACATAACTGCCTAGAAGCCTAGTCTTCAGTTATTACCAACTTTGCAGACAAATTAGAGAGAACTGGATTGTAGGAATTTCAAATTGGCACGGCTTATTATTCTGCAGTGCAGTTTTCACTTCAAAAGCAACCTCGTTTCTTGTTTCTTGTAGCTGTATTGTTTGCGCAGGAATCAAATAACACTCCAATATTTGGTAGCAGGCAATATCTGACTCTGAACTAGAATAGGGTGAGGTTTCTTTGTTATAGAAAACTAATTGATGATAGAAATTTGTAAAAAAAGCAAATTTGAATATTAAAACTGCTATGTTGATTTCTTACACTTTCGCGAATATTAGACATTGAAATAAAACTACTTTTTACGGATTTTATCGCGTAAAAAGTAGTTTTAATAATAATAAACGTCGGGTTAAAATATTATCAATATACCGCGATAAAATCCGTAAAAAGTAGTTTTATTTCAATTAAAACTGATGTTTGTGTTATATTTATCCAAAAGGTTCAATTGGTGTAGTGGTCAACAACAACGAGCTATTATGCTATAGGTCGAGAAATCGTTTTCCATATGGACAAAATATTCCTAAATTATAATTTTTCACGCAAAAAATAGTGTTTGCAAAAGTACAAATAAAGGTACAGTAGTGATCAACAAAGTTTATAAAAAACAAAAGATGAGGCATTATTTAGAGTCAATAGCTTCTCCTCTTGCATTTACGAACATTCTAAGTAAACGTTTCCCAAACTTTGCGGAGGTTTATGAAACGGTTACTACTATAAAGCCCAATGTACCGAACAGCCGCATAATTGTGACAAAATAATGAGACAAATGCTCATCAAGCAAAGTTTAAGCCCGCATAAGGTAGCCAATTTCCTCAATGCGATTTGTCCAAGCTCCCAATTAGGCAAGGCGTCGCCACCATGTCACTATTATTGCTTCTCATGTCTCTGCCAGCTGTCTCCGCTGTGACCGCTAATTTGGCCACTTGCGTTTAATGTCCCACGCTGGGCGCCATCAAAGCGTTTGCCAGATATATAGATTACGTTGGTCACAGTCTCCGACGGAATTGCATACTTAGTATTTATTGTCCTTTTGTGGCGAAGATCCCACAGTTTTGCTATTACTTTTTGTTCTATTGCAGAAGTTGGATGTGCTTTACGAATCCTTTCCACGTAAGTTTGTTATAATACTTCAGATGAAGAACAGAATATTTTTCACTCGAAAAACTATAACTTTATACGGATAAATCTGCAGTGAATCTCATTAAAATACTATATCCGAGTGATATTCAGTGTTGTTTATTTCTGCATTGACCTATAAGAGTGCATTGAATAGACTTGACACTTCACAGATGCAATGCGGTATAACATTTATAAGCAAAAAATACAACGAATAAGCATAAACAGAAAGTAAGTAAAAAATAATAAATTTATTCATCATTATCCAACTTACCACGGATCTCCTTGGCAACAAGACAGGCTTTGGTTAGTCAACCAATTAATTAATGATTAAATGTTCTGAATTCAAAATTGAATTCCAAATTAATTAATTATTTCATATCAAAAAACCGTTGGTTAAACAAGAATCAACTTGTTAAGATGGTTTATTTAGATAGGTGACTATCTAAACATGCCGCCAGACTTATACTCGAGTTTCACTTATGATTTTTATCTTCACAGCGCACATTCTAATTAAAGTTTCGTTCCTCTTTGTTCGAAAATTTTCATTTAACTCTCGAAATTAAATCGTTTTTGAGGTCTTAACTAGACTGAATAGTCTTTGTAAGGGTTTAATGCCCCTATATTAAATTTGCAGCCTCTTGTGCGCGTTACACTTTAAATAAACCATTTTACAATTAAGTTAAAGACATATTGTTATAACTTCAGAGAATTTATTTTAATTTTAGGTGCAGTACAATGGTGTGTTTGCTTTATTTAATTACGTGCAAGCAATTATTAAATGAATAATTAATGTTTTAATGTTACTGCATTAAATTAACATGCTATTAGTTGTTTGTTTAACAAGCATATTATAATAGATGTTTATTACATATTATAATAGATGTT
Source organism: Craniophora ligustri (assembly GCA_905163465.1). NCBI lineage: Eukaryota > Metazoa > Arthropoda > Insecta > Lepidoptera > Noctuidae > Craniophora > Craniophora ligustri. Next base: position 4,617,577 of record LR990965.1, on the reverse strand, counting down.
TATGATATTATAATACAATTAAAATGAACTACGCCGTCAAGTCTGTTGAATCTCAGGTCCTGAGTCAATAGAAAAAGAGTTGGGGTTTTTTTAATGAAATTCGCAGTGTTTATCCCGGATTTGTGTCTGGTTCATATTAATAAACCAGTACACCTGTGCCTTTAATGGACAGACTGATATGTTTGGATATTGGAATTGTAAAATATTTGTACCTACTACGTACATATATACTAATAGTACGAAATCTCACTAAGAATGGACTCTTAAAGGGATTTTAGACTATAAAGAAAAATATAAACTAAGTCCTAATGAAAAAATTGAATTAAATACTGCACTTCTTTCAATAATATAATTTGAGTTCAAGGTATATATACATATAGTCTTTATCCCGTAAGTCATACTTTAAATGAACGAAAAGGTGGTAGAAGATTCTAAGCAGACGAAGTCGAGGGATAAATAATCAATTTAATAATACTCAATTTATTTGTAGGTCCTACTACCACTAAGTTATCTGGATGTAATGACATTTTATTTGGCACTATATAACGGTTGCGCTTAAATTTATAAAAATTTTAACGCAATTACGAATGCTATGAACCATTGTTTAGACGAATCATAAATTGTATAGTTCTAAATTGAAATATAAATGTGATTTACTTTTTAACCGACTTCAAAAAGGAGGCGGTTATATGTTCCACTGTTTATATTAAAAAAAAAAAACAACTGCGTTGTTGACAATGTTTGCTAACACAAAACACCAATTCACGTACACAAACGTCCAGACTGAGGTATTTAGTTAGTTGTCATGTCATTCCATGAGGGTCTCTCTTTGTCGTGGTGGTACGGGGCTTAGTAGCTGTGAAAAGCGAAGGCAAAGACTGCGAAGCTGTAAAGCTGCTGTAAAGTAGATATTGGAAGAGCATGGGCATAGCCCGATGGTGTGAGTCAATCACTTTATAAATGGACTGCCGGTAATACAGCGTGATGCTTTACATAATTTTGTAGGGGCCACAAAATTAACACAATAGGGTATAAATTATCGTTCGCTATGAAGGAAAACTGTTCGGTAACCGTTGCAGGTTGCCTAGGGTTGCTCAGGGTAGCCTTTTCTTGACGGTGAAGACTTTCAACCCGCACTTCAAACATGGCCATGTTTGAAAGGAGACCATGCCCATCTATTGAGCAGGTAAAGAGATAATTCTGGCGATGAATTATGATGCGGGTTTGCAGGTTATATGTGTTTGTGGAAACTACTCTTTTTACACGAAGATACTAAAACCGTGCCATAAAACGTACGAATATTCCTCTAGGCTCTAACAATTCAAGATTTCCTTAACATTTGGAGCTTATGAAATATATATGCAAGACATTGTGTCTCCAACAATTATATTCCTCAGCACAATTGAACCTTAAGACCTACGCAACTACAGAGGAATTACGTGTATTATTAATAAGTAATCTTGAGTAATAGAGGGCGCTTTTCAATATGCCGTGACCTCCTTGTCTCTTAATACCGTTCTAAATAATCATTTAGAAGGTAAACGACAATTTACCCGACCGACTATTACAAAGGCCTTTTCGTACTGATTATAGAAATATTTTAGTTAAAGCCTTCTCAAAATCCATCTTGTAGATGAATGTTGAATCTTTATCGATGTTATGATAATGTTTTATCTAAGTCCCACTGAGTTTTAAACTAAGATCGAATTTTAAAAAGTATTTAAAATACTTGCTCATTATTTCAGTAACAATTTTTAAATAAGTGATTAAATTAATGAAATTTAAGAAATTGATATAATATTTCTTTGAATAGAAATTTTTTTTGAAACACTATACCTCATATTGATCCAAAATTGTTAAAATTAAGAGTAGGTACACATACAATTTATACATTATTTCTACTACGGGATAGTAAATTATAAACAATTCATAAAAAGTATATCTCATAGATCTACTATTAAGTCTAAAAATTGGAAAATATATAAGTGTTTTTGTACTTTACGTTTTCTTATCTTGAGTTAGAATTGCAATATTGATACTGAAATCGTAGGTGAAATCACTAATGCAGCAAAATAACAGTATCAAATCTAAAGAACCAAGAACAACGAACAAAATAAATATATTTAATAAATAGATTTGCTTCTGATTCAAACACAATTAAATTGTGAAGCTCATTTTTGCCACCGACTGTACTTTTTCATTTGCAAACAAATTCTCAACTGTCGTTGAAACAGTTTAATACATTTTTACGTTCGGCAATAAAATTGAAAATGTCATAGAAGGTACAGTTAAGTAGACAAGTTTAGTTCACTACTAGTAAAATTGGCATGTGTGTCGGAAACTAGGAATAAAGAATAGTAAAAGTGTTTTGCCAATAGTTTTCGACGGAGATATTTTTTTGGAAAAGAAAACTAATTGTAGTAACTTGTCAGGAAAGCAACACGTACCTACCGTTCGCAGGTATGTTTTCAGAGGGTAAGCCTATAACCATTTATCGGACACATCCGATCTATCCATAGAAAAATCTGACTTATGAATCGAGTCCAGCACCCGCTGCTGAGCAGCTGTCCTACGAACCACTAGACCAATGTGACAGTCTATTCTAACATACATATAATTATATTTACAGCCCTCGAAGATACTGTTATATAGCACAATACAAAAGGTTCCATAACCTGGGTCGTCTAATATCTTTCCAATCTACACTTTTCGCGAAAATCCTCAAAAAACTAAAATAAAGGCACATCCACTTCCCCGTCAACAAGGGAAGGGGTGTATAATAGAGCTGTCGAATGCACATAGCATTTTAATCTTTGGGGGCCATGTATCTGTTTTGACAAGGGTCCTGTTTTGTAGTCAAGTGCCGTGTGGCTTGTCCGGCGGTCGTTAGACGACCTTTCGGACGCCGGACGACACCGGACGCTGGCTGATGTATCGCCACACCTTGCGGCTCCAAACCATAATGATCGCCGCCTTTTAAAACGTCAAATGTAAGCGTGATTCGGGGAAAAATGCGCAATTTGGGTTAATACGAAGGATGATTTATAAGTTTATCGCTTGTAAGCTTTTGGTGAACATAACAATAGGTTCGCGTTTAATTAAAAATGGCTTATTTTGAGAACCCATACATATAGTTTGGATTTTTAACGTCTTTGTAGACGAAGAAGAAGTGGTCTTTGTAGAAGTTGGTACTATTTTATAGAAATAATAATAAATCGAATCCTTTAATTGTTAAGTGTTATTGATTTTCTATGAAATTCGTAGTTCGGAGCAGCTCGGTGTTTGGATCTGTGCCTGGTTCATGGCAATAGGCTCGCCCCTTATTACATGAGTTCTAAAAAACACAGGTGAATTGTGGGTGTACAATAGTACACCTCTGCCTAACCCTTCGGGGTTAGGTTGTAGGACGACAGACATGAGGGTATAATTATGTAAAAGAAAGAAACTGTTTGACAATCCGGAGGATTTAGTTTCGAATTCAGCTCAATTCCAAAAATAAAAACGTCCCTAAAATTTTATCAACCTCTCCAAGAAGAACAAACATGTATGCTCAGGCACTCGACACAACTAATCGAGTAATGTATCCCTTAGGACTGTTCGTACATGAAATTACCAGTTGAACGCTCCCTGTATATGCGCGAAGCAGTCACCGCGCGTTTATGGCCACAATAAAACGGCCAGCAATAAAACTTTAGCTTTACGTTTGCTTCGTTGCTTTACAAGCAGCACGTTAGTAATGAGTTTGGTATTCCATTGTACGTTTTGAATATAGAAGAGCTCTCTGCTGAATACTGAAATGATAATCGATTATTGGGGCGTTTTAAATGTTTAGCCTGCTGACAAATAAACGTCGTTCGTTTTTATTAAGTATTTTAGATACTAATAAAACCTCAAGTGATATTTTGTTTCATTCCATCCAAATTATGTTTGAATGTAAGAGATAACACAGTCTATGTATATTTAATTAGTGGGACTAGTTTATTATAATATTTATATTGTCAAATGTGACCATGCAAAAGGTCAAATAATTTTAAGAGCAAACCTGAGCAGTAAATAGATTGATGAAGAAGTAATTCTATTGATTATAATATACTCATTTATTGATTGGTAGCTAACTGGGCAATCATCGCGCTTAAACCATTTTTTTTCCACAGCTTTGGTGAGGTGTTTTATATCCTATGGTATTTGGCAACGTAACATAGGCATGAACTGCTCAGACTGATTGACAATACTTCTTTATATTGCCAACACAACACCTACTACTAAATCTGGTGGGGAGCAAATATCTAAAATATAAAAACCAAATAAGCGATACCGTAGAAAAAAAAAAAATGTGCACATACAACGAAATTGAATTTCATTGAAAAGATCCGGACAAAGATTTTACAGATTCCCCGAGGTCGGATTTAGAGAAATACTTTAAGTGGCTTACAGTCCGCGATTGCGTGCGATAGGCAAATCCCACGTTCGTCTTTGGAGCAATAAAAAATGTCCTTAAATACAGACTTATCTGGTTCGGGCACACGCTTAAGATGCGCGATAGCGAATATCATAAATAAGATAAATAAATAGTTCATTCGCATAAAAATTGCTTATATACCTAGACTCTTTGTGTTACAACCAAAGCGGGGAAAAGGAATCCACAACCTTATTCACAAATTAATATTAATCTTAAAAATCGGTATCTAAAATACTTAGTTAAATCTTAAGTTTACATACTACCAACTAAAAATAATGGAATCGCTCTTTTAAGTCCTAAAGCGTAACCTTTAGATTGACATCCGTTGAAACTTATTTCCATAACCCGTAGGTTTCAGCAATCCGCGTGGTTTTACTCATAAAATTATTTAAATAAAGGTTTTATATGAGTACAGTTTACTAAAATCTTATTATTTAAAAATAAATTAAAATAAGCGGGTCATCTGTAGTTATGATAATGAGAGGGGTAGGTTTTATGGATGAAACAGATAAAAGAGACGCATAATATTTTACTTGATTGTTTTCATATTTAAGCACGCAAGGTAATTTATGGTGAGAGTTATCAGCAGAATAAAAAAATATTATAATATCTTAATGAGTTTAATTAAGGTAGGTATTACTTGCGAAACAACAATAATATATTATGTTTATATAAAGGTATTAACAATCTGGATTTAGAAGTATGTATTTAATATCATGTGGAAATTTTGGAATCTATACTTAGTATAATAAGGGTGGAAAGTGGATACCTACTGCCAAGTTTGCTTGAACTTATACATATTATGACTTTGGCATGTTAAATTTACCTGTAAACCTGTACCTGACAGCATGATTAAGTATATAAGTAAATGTTGCTACGACTGACTACCTAGCTACTGAACTGGATAACAGTTCAACAAATGAACGACTTGAAAACTTCAGACAAGATAATATGATAACAAAATAATGGCATACATGTTGTCTAGTTTTATATCGTCAAACCATAATACATAGCTAACCATAATAGCTAGTAGATTCGAATTGTCACCTAAAAAATCGATGAAGTAAATCGATGACCTAGTTGCTAAAGAAACACTAATTAAAGAGCAAAAGAAAAAATAATAATCTTATATTATAGCCCTATTTGATACACGTAAGTAGGCTAATATCATAAAAAAAAACAAATCAAAATTTTACTAATCTGAATATAAATCTTTAAACAATGCCCCGATATGACTACGAACTATAATAGTGAAATATTATAGCCATTATGTCTTTAAACAGGAGACTTATATCGGTGCCAAGTGCACCAATCTATTCAGTACATTATATTAATTCCTGAGAGGCTCTAATCACTTAGGTATCCATAAATCCGAACAAATTTGCATGAGTCTTCATTTGAATTTATTATCCTATTCGTATTGGATCGTTTCCAATAAGACCGCCCCAGGAAAACCTTGTTTAGTGCTTATTCGTATTCAAGGTTTTGCAATCGAAAATTATTTATTTTCGACGATGTCATGTTGATATATTTTAACTTACAAATTGTTGAGTTGCTTTGCAAGTTATTGAAGGATAAAATAAAAAAGGTCACGTATCTAGTTTGTCAGAATGTTGTTATTTCCTTGAGCTTAATAAAAATATATCTATACCGTTCGCTTCACTATTACTTTCGGTTTATATTCCAAAAACTATAGCTCAATTTTATGTCTTTAGTTCTTAGTTTTAATACAGTTAGATCAGTTTAGTTTTAGTTCATTCTAGTTTTTGTTTTCTACCATGTTTAATTACTAGTAAGTTATTAATTAGGTGGTAATGATCAGATTGTTTGATTTAATAAGCGACTTATTTCATAGATTAAAAAATGGTTTACAAAATAAAAAAGAAGTTAAAAACAAATGAAAATAAATAATGACAATCCATTATGTATCTCTTAATCATTAATAATTAAGCTTATTCATATACAGCTTCGGTGTTATCCATTTATGAGAGTAATGTTCAGGTTCATCCTATAAAATAAAGTAAGTATTACATAACATTAAATAATTAAAATTGAAACTGTTACACTGCATTCGTCATAAAAATAAAAAGACGCACGTTTCAAATTATAACAAAGAATTTTCTTGCGCGCTCACATTAAAATTCTTTCCACATGAGATGGTTGTATAAAATGGCACCTAAATTCCTTGATGTTTTACAGGAATTCTCTGAAATAATTAAAACAGTTATGAAGGCCATTAATCGTTTTAATTATACCAGTCATACGTGAGCCAAAATTAATTACTTTACTATGTTCAGAAATATTTCTGTATGCGTACAAAATTTAGTCTTCGGAAATTGGGTAGGTTGTTTATCTTGAAACTTATATTGGTAATTTTAGTACCAAATTAAAGACAATTGCGCAATCAGTTTTTAAGCCGTAATCAATATGTAGGTAGGTAGATAGGCACTAATACGTCACAATAGCAGACTTCATCAACCTTTTTTAAGGAACATCTACTTATAATAATTATAATTAATTGAAAAAAGCTTTACTAAGATGCACGTACTGTGTAATGCACGTAGTATATACATACGTATAGTACTACGTAATTATTTCTCTTTAGGGATTGTAAGGTAAGGATAAACAATAGATTTTTAAGAGCTGCTCATGCGAAGCGAGACCGATTTGTTAATCAACTATGGCGCAATGTGAACAGATAGTAGATACTTATATTCATCTTAATTTAAAGTACCTAATAAAGTTTAAAATTCCCAATAAATATTAACTGGAAAAAGTCCAGGAATCTATTATATCCGAAGCCTTTAAATATTTATGGTTTTTCCTTTGACGTGTTTTTAACTGAAGCCCAGTAAACTCCAAACAACTGAAATTGGCTCCGGTATAACAAAATCCCGCGTCTTTTTAATTTGTTCTACATTAATGTTATTGTAAGGTTTACAAATTTAAAAAGAAAAAGTCTACCTATAGAGATATATATGTATTTGGGTGATAAAAGTACATTCTAATTGACACTTATCATTTTGTGGTAAAGTATATTGTATCTGTAGTCGGTGTCGTGGCAGACTGACAACCTAATTAGTGCAGCTGTATTGAAGATTACCTTTGGCGGTAAGGGTCGCTTTTGAATATAAAATTATAAAATTATTTTAATTTTATATAATATATATTATTATAATAATTTTATATTATTTTATTTTATTTAAAAAGAGTATCTATGGAGTTTCTTGCCGGTTCTTCGGCATAAGACCTACCTTTTGGAACCGTGCAACTAAATTCAATTTAATTCGACAATTCAAAAGTACCTGTATTGGTCTAATTAAAATAAATGATTTGATTTGATTTGATTTGAATTATAAAATAATTATATAATTTTATATTTTAATTAATGGGTTGATGATGATGATGATATTTTAATTATAAAATAATTCCGGTTCAAATTACCATGCTCTTTAGAGAACGGACATTTGAACCAAGGAGGTTCCGGAGTTAGTCTCTTAAGAGGATTGACATTCATGTGCTGATACCACTGACCACCACGGGGGTGCCTTGTGAAGGATTCCATTCCGTAAACAAAAAAAAGGTCGAGGTTGTAAAATAAAGTGAACGTACCTATGTAACGTGTTGCACGTTGCCAGTATCATTGGCGATGGCGCCACCTCTGGTTGCGCTTCTTTTAGTGAATTTACATTTATATTACCTGAGTTTATCCGCCCCCGCGCTGCATGCGAAACTAACGGTTAGACGTTACTATTTTCTGCCTCTGCACTATAATCGAAATTTCAAATTAAATACAAAAGAAACATTTCATATTAAATATTAAAGGAATGTATTTCGGATAAAATGCATAGCGATCATACTTTTTACGATAGAGCTTTTATTGTGTTTTAAATATATTTTTTAGTCGTTAATGAATGAGTAGTATCTGAAAATTAATTGTTCCTCATTTAAACCAAGTAATATCTCATCAACCAATTTAATTAGCAAACCATCAATTTAATTTCGCGTTACCGTCCTGTCCGGGGTATACTATTATTCTACTTCGCTAGCTTAATGCGAAAAGTCAAACTTTACATGCCATTGGCAGAATTTCTAATGGGTAGGTATGTATATAAGTTTCTTTATGTTTTCACTCCAAATATACATAGGAGCCCATACCTTAGGATCTTAGGTACTTCATAAAATTCATTGGTGCTTTGCATGAGCAAAGCGAAGTATAGAATCAAATATTTTTTCCAATCATGAATCTGAAATGATACCGAACTGAAATATAATATTTTGATTAAAGATTTCCTGGAGTTGTTATTACCATCATTGATTTACCGTAAGAAGATACTTCAAAGAAATGAAATTAGAAAATATAAATTGAGCTCGGTAAGATAACTCTGTCGATAGACTCAAGTTTCTTTACTTTTGGGAAAACATCATTTTAAGGTTCAATTATATTTAAATAAAATAAATATGCTCCGATGTTGTTATACAGCGCTATCTAGTTTCAATTTTAAACAATGAGGTTTGTGTTACAGAGGATTTATTTTACGGAGTCTGATGTCGGACACAAAAAACATGCATGCCCATGCTCTTCACACAAACGTGTGACAATTCGATGAGACACGATGAGCTCGTTCTGTGTAAATCGGATTGATAATAATAATTAATAATGTAGGGTATCTGTTAGTAATTATAAATTCAAGACTACCAACACTTCAGTCTGCCCGTGAGCATGGATGCTGTAAAGGATCCGAAACGTCGGGTTACGTCGTTTGGGGTGACACATATATCAAAAATATTTCCTACTCCCGCTGCCCGCTGCTTCGACTTACTTAAGCATGCATCTATTGCTAAATATTTCAAGTTATTGGACTCTGCGTTAATGAAACAGCTGGTACAAGTAATTTTATATATAATTATGTATGTTTGGAACCACCATTTCCTAACTATATTTTTTGAGCATGCAAATACGAATTGTATAGTTAACGTATAAAATAACAATACACAGACTCAAAACCATATAGGTACACGTAGACTATAATAAGATGACGTCGAACCGATTGCCCGTTGGTTTTCTTTTCAATATGATGTAAGAGATATGAATAGAAGAGGCTCTTGTGCATTATTCATTGAACTCACAAATCTAATAGTCGTAAACATCGGACCTTACACAATACTACAAATGTAATACTTTATCTGTGGCCGACAAAATAGTACTTAGTTATTTCATTTGCTTTTATTTCAAATATGACGACCCGTTTAGCTGAACGGTAGTTAATGCTGCCTGCTGTGCTATAGGTCCCGGGTTCGAATTCCGGTAGGGTCAAATGTTTGTGTGATGAGCATTAACATTTGTATCCGAGTCATGGTATCTATGCAGGTATAATAACTATGCAGTTCCAAAAAAAAATGTAGTATAATGTATATAAAGCAACTAGTATCCGTAAGTCCGTAACACAAGCCTCGTTGCTTAGCTCGGAACTAGATGGCGCAGTGTCATAAAGTCCAGAAATATTTATTTATTTATTTATTCATCCAGTCATCCGAGTATTCAAAGTTGACAGAGCTATTTTTGTTACAAAAAAAAAAGATTTTTTACTTTTTTGAAACGGGATTTATGTCAAAATGTTCATTCATTATTTTGTATGGAAATGGAAAATGAAGTTAAACTGTTGGGGTTTAGGGGGTTGGCTTTATAAAGAGGAAAAATATGAGTTGGAGGGAACTTCGTTGGCGGTTAAAATATCACGGAAATCTGTTTTGTTCAGTTAAAGCGAATACCGATTAGCGTAATTATGTGCGGTTTGTTTGTGTATGTTGATATACTCAATCAGATCAAACGATTCAATTCTGTTGTAACCGTTTTGTTTAGAATGCGGTTTACTATAAATTACCTATTGACATTTCATTTGCAGTTACTGTTGCTGTGATAGTTGAACTAAACTGGAAATTATATTTTAAATTTTATACGGATATACCTACAAAGTAATTACCTATAGAGTGATCTCAACACGACATATTTGAAATATTTTGATCATCTGTTTAGCGTGGTGGCTGAGCGATGAGCCAACATTTACGATATTGACGACCCAATTAGTCCAGCGGTAGTTAACACTGACTTCTGTGCTATGGGTCCCGGGTTCGAATCCCGGTAGGGACAAATGTTTGTGTGATGAGCATAAACATTTGTATCCTAGTCACGGATGTATCTATGTATAATATGAATGTATTTACAAAAAAAAATATATACCTATGTAGTATATCAATATATTAATAGTGTAGTATTTTTTTTTGAGTATATCAAAATATTAATAATATAGTAATAATGTCCAGAAATATTTATTTATTTGTACGATCTACACTACTCTACAGGTAGTTGTTCCGGGTCTGGTGTTTGTGTATATGAAAATTTATGTTTGTAAACGCACTACGATTGAGACGTTTTATTTGAAAAACAAAAAGAAGCTCAGAAGCTTAGTAGCATAAACTGTACTAAGTAATAAAAAGAGTTGACGGTTGCAATCAGACTGTTATATTTTTTTCTTTTTACCGGTGTAGACATATCCTTAATACAGATAATATAAACATCTTATATTTAATATAGTTATACAAAAAATGACAACAGATAGCTCTACTTGTATTATTTTGTTATACATTATAACAGTAAGCTTCATCTTTAGAAGCTTAGTACAGTTTAGGCGGTAACTACCGGCAAACTACATTGAATAGCGAGTGTGATTGAGAAGGGATCGCTGTCTTTTCGTCCCGCTGTCAATCTGACGGTTTGCCGCTCAATTGATGACTGCTATCCTCATCTATCATGATGTGAAGGGCCCTGGTTGGTGCATTATCGATTGATGGTGGAACCCTTTTATTGTACCTCTATACAGAGACTCGGTACTAGGTAATTACCACTTTATCAATTGATTTGTGAGGTTAAGGCACAATCATTGCGGTTACTCTTCGGATGGGTGACCAATACCATTCTGAACGTACAAAGATGTGCTTCCGAGACTACATTGAGCTATTAGTCTTGTTTGTCATACGAATTATGATATAATTATGAAATATTGTGTTCGATTGACGATTCTGATTACATACCTAGGTACAATACCGCCAATCTGGAAGTTACATCGAGTTTTAGTTCATATGTACAGTTGCGTAGATCTAACCACTAATATATGGTTTTTTATGTGGTCAAAGATAAAAATATACTACTTTTCCTCCCAATGAGTTATTGACATCAGTGCCGAGGCAATTGAAAATGGTGCCGTCGCTTATATTGACGATGTACCAGTATGTATAGATAGAAGGGAGCTGGGTGGATGTTTACTGGCTTGAATGTATTCGGTTGAAATCCTGTTGCTATGTTTACGACTGATGTTGGCATGAAACCGTATGTAGGTACGTATTAATTAATACTATAAAATTTTATTGAGCACAGAACATAGTCGCTGTCGTATATATACCGTATCTTTAGATCGCTATAAATAGGTGCAGGTTATCTGACCTGTTAAATCTTTCCATTAGAATACACACTGGTTTCAACATTGCAGATCTTAACACAGTAAACGAGATTTCGTGAATTGGGTAAACTTGTTTCTACCAGAAGCGCATTTGGTTATGACGGCTTTTGGTCGAGTTCAGTGGATTTCATTTCAACTGTTTTCTTTAGCCGCAGTAGAAATTAATTCCGGCGAACCGTTTTCTGAGTACCAACCGAACAAACAAGCATGCTTCCGTTTCGAATCTAATTAAACAAACTATATGCAAAGTAAAAAAAAATGTACCTATTGTACAAACAACGGTAATTTAAAGCCAGAGGTAGAAGTAAAAATATTTAGATTGCTGATATTATTTCCAAAGCGAAAAATAAAAAAATATGATTCATGAATAAAAAAGTCACATCAATGCAAATTGGCTTGATTAATTTCAGCCAGCCTAATCCTGTTAAAGCTTCACAATTCGTCAACGTAGGTAAACAAAATGCCATTCAAAATATTATACGAAGCGGTTATTTAGCAGCAATTAAAATCTTAACGAGCGTACGGGGAGCGCTACAAAGGCAGCTAAACGTTTTTCAAATTCGTTGCGGCTTAATATGACATCGAGTTTCTGAGACTAAGCAATTTCAGCTACGAAATTTAATTTAGCGTAGACAAGAAAACTGTCAGATTTACGAAATGTTGTTTCTGTACAATCTATTAATGGAAGTGTTTTGATTGCAAGCTGTTAGTGGAGGGTCGTTATTAAAGGATTTGAAAATTCTGTGTTTACTTCCAGCGGTATCCTTTTGTCAACACTTGTATTTTCAGACAAGGTGGATTTAGACGATATTTTTGTTGCTAGCTTGTACTACCTGCTTTGGTTATGGTGTTTTCTTCAAAAGGCTTATTCCAGATATTTATATTATGGTGGTACTCGCATATTCGACAGTATTACGTCTGAATTTTGATATAGAACACGACTCTGAGTTTGTTTTGGTGTATTTTCTCAAAGGTCATCAGTTATGAACTTAAGACATTAACTTGTAAAAGAGTCCTCAAAAACATTAATTTACAGAAATAAATTATCATATAGGTAATTATTTAATTTCTTTTACAAAATGATAGTTTGGATACGGTGTTAGTATAATTGTGAATCTGCGAGTAAAACTAACTAGAACACGCCATCTGCATGCTATTTGCACGTATCATACAGATGTATGATACGTAGAGGTAGATTGACCTCTCAATATCATTTTATAACATGATTTATCCATAGAATTACGTGACTTTAAAGAAAAACTGAACCGTTATAGTATGACTTAGTTGTTCGTCCGTCCATTCGTCTGGTCAGTCAAGACTGCCTTTAATAGAAATGCGTGGTGATCTAAGCCTGTTAATAAAATGATGTCTAAAATTAAGTCTATGCCCGCTTTTTTTATTGCATGAAAAAAATTGGAAATATGTCAAGAAAACACAAAAAAAAAAAAAACTGTATTAACTTAATATTTAAGAGTGGAGGAATATTTACGTCAGTAATAAATACCAATGGGTAGAATATATCTAATCTCCTCAATAAAAATCCATTACAACTATGTTTAAATATAAAAATTACTGCACATAAACTCGTAAAAATTTAGAAATATTAAAAAACTACTGTGCTATTAATTTGGCCAGGGACTGTATAAATGTGTTGTGTTTTGTAACTTAAGACGGAGTGTCCCAACCTGTTTTTTGTTTGTAAATTTAGGATTACTTTATACCCAAAGTATGACATTTATCAAAAAAATCATTCCTAATATCTAAGAAAAGGGTTCCTGTTGAAATCTTATTTTTGTTTTGAGTGATTATAAATTATGTATATTTGCAGAAAACGAGTGAGAGTTATTTTTACGTTACATCATTAACGAAGAAAACAAAATTATTCTCTTTACATTTATCTCGAGTTGGAGTGAACGTTGAGAGGCCGCTATTTGGGGGTGAAATGGGGTCAAATTTTGTTCCTATTCGTAGACCGAATTAAAACTCCAATCTTTTTGCGGTATGAATTGTGCGATTTGTCATGAAATATGAAAATATGTATTTGCAACTCATTCATGTGCATTAAATAATTTAAATTTTCATCTTCCACCTGTTAGAAATATTTATGACTCAGGTCAGATATTCATGCTCATCACAAATATTTTAATCCTACCGGGATTCAAACCCAGGACCGTTTCCACTAAAGGCAACCTTTAATACTGCTGAGCTAATCAGGTCGTGAACAATTCTACTGTGATATTCATCATCATCAAGCCAATTACAATCGCTGTGCAGGGCACGGGTCTCCTCTCATTTGAGATTAGGCTATAGTTCACCACACTGGCCCATAAGTGTAGGTAGATTTTACACACGATCGAGAATATTTAATTTTGTTTGAATAATGTTTTCAATACTCAATTCTTTATTGCTTTCCAAGGTAATTTTACAGATGGCTTTAAATTAAAAATTAGATTATCATGGACCCTGTCGGGCACATCAAAGCTATGATATAATGAAAAAAAAAATGATATACAATGTATTCGTTTATTAAATGTTTATGTTATGATATTTTATGTAATGAATATATATGTATGTATGTATATTTTAGGTTCCTTTGGCGTTTGATAAATAAGCATGTAGGTAACTTCGGCAAGTCAATGGTGTGGTGTGTGCCTTAGGATCAAACTCAGATCTTAGCACTTCTCAGACCACTAGTCACAGCACTAGGCTGTCACAGCTCGATGCAGCCTTAATTTTAGCCAATATTCTTATAACTCCCACATTTCAAGACACCTAGATATCGAAAAGATAGGTAATTTCATCTCGTTCATTTCATTGAATACCAATAAATTATTTGTATGTACTTAATTCAAATACTTATTAGTCAATTCGAGAAAAGTGCTACATTTCTTTCGTAGTAATTATTCGACACGTGTTAAGCTATGTATATTACTAAGTTTAGAAGAACTAAAGCTAAAAATATAAATAATCGATTATTGCGTGAGTAGGATTGTCAACATAAACATATTAATGAGTACTTTTCTGTCCTTGAAATTCTACAGATTTGGATGTCGATTTGGCTCCGCCGCCGCCGTTAGATTAATTATGATAGACCTTTTTTTATTATGATCGAATCTCTCTTTTAACATCTCATGTTTTAAAAATCATGATACTTTCTCTTTATATTTTGCTAACGCAATGGGCTAATTGTGTGGGTGGTGTAAGAGACGTTTCTTGGTAATTTCTATTTATATTTTCTTCGCTTCCTAACTTTACTACTCAATACCTTTTGCCCGCGGCTTCGCTCGTGTTAAGAAGTATTATTATTAATTAGTTATAGTTTTCATACAAACTTTCATCCCCTTGGGGGTAGAATTAATCAAAATCCTTTCTTAGCGGATGCCTACGGCATCAAAAACATACCTACATGGCAAATTTCAGCCCGATCCGTCCAGTGGTTTGGGCTGTGGGTTGATAGATCACTATGTCAGTCAGTCACCTTTCAGTTATATATATTTAGATTATTGCTTGACAGGCAAGTCTAGGCTATCACAGTTCCGCCGGGGTTGTGGTGCATGCCTTCGCGAATCCCATGGCCCCGGCAATAGGGCTGGTGGCGTTGACGGGTGCGGTTTTTTTGTCACCAAACGCTCACATTGGGCGGAGTAAAGGATTTTACCGCATTAAAAAAAAAAAAAAAGGCCTAACCAATGTCAAAAGTCTCGAGTTCCAACCCAAGGAACCCAACCCTACGCACTTCCGAATTTTTGGAAGTCATGTGCGTATTTATTATATGCTCAAACGGTAAAGGATAACATCGTGAAGAAACCTGCATGATTAAGAGAATTTATCGATGGCGTGTAAAAACTGCCAACCCACACCCTGCTGTGGGTTGGCAGTTTTCTTG
The DNA here is from genome assembly GCA_905163465.1 of Craniophora ligustri. Taxonomy (NCBI): domain Eukaryota; kingdom Metazoa; phylum Arthropoda; class Insecta; order Lepidoptera; family Noctuidae; genus Craniophora; species Craniophora ligustri. The sequence continues at coordinate 4,601,715 of LR990965.1, read as the reverse complement.
TCATAAATGAGAGGAGACCCAGCAGTGGGTCAGTAACTGGGTTGATGATGATGATGAGGCAAGGCCTATAATAAATTGATGCAAATTTAAACCTACCACCTGCATTAGCCCCACATCATTGAAATTCAATCAATTATTGCAAATAATTTTACAAATTACAACCCGAGTATGTGGACCGAATTTAGTTCAATGTCCTTTTGTAGTAAAGTTCACGATTAACTTTGTAGCATCGTCCGCCTGGTTTAATTCTTACTACACGCAAACATGAAACAGTATTGTTTATTTTCTCAGTTAAAAACTTGTGAAGAGGATACGAAGTTTTTCATCAAGAGTACCTGTAGGGTAGGTACACAATCTACGTCTATACACGTTTTAATTTTTTTCGTGCTTGCTGGAATTTGTGAATTTCTGTGGATGCTTAGTCTGATAATTATGTCCGTAAGTACCTATGTATCGGATCAAATAATATTTATAGAACTAGGTATTTATACGTGTCATTCTGTTGGTTAGTATTTATTTTAGTAGGTAATTATTATTCAGATAATGGTAAGCATTGGCAATTGTTTTCGGGCTGTGACAGGCCCGTTTTTTGACTTTTGAATTAACAACTGAATGTGATTACGAATGTCTCTAAGGAGATTTGTTGAATTAAGTTGACGCAATATTTAATATACACGGCAATATTTCACAAAGTTTTAACGTTAAAATTGCCTGATCACACATTTCTCTTCAATAACAAGCAAAATTTACTAATATTAACTAATATTAGTTAAACCGTAGCTCAATTATCTTGTACACGGTTCTGATTTAAGTTAATAGTCCATAAAACTTCCCTCATCGCAAACCGAGTTCAGAATGTTAGCATAATTATTTTAATGCTCAAAGTTGCTAACTTTCCTATCAAAATATATTGCGTGCAGATAAGCGGTATTGCGATAATTTATGAATAGATTTACTGAGCGGCTCTGGCGAGCATTGAACGTGCTATTCCAGGCCGCTTTGCTTTACCAATTTACATTTTTATTATCCACCCATATAAGCTGTTTGTACTGCCACAAAACAAATATTTTGCGGAGCTTGTGCAGCTCCAATTTGCGATACACCAAAGGTTTGGAGCTCCTGTGAACCAAACTATTCTGTTTTTAATTTTAGAACGCTCAGATTTTTCATTTTTTGGCCGGAAGATTAAAAAAAAACGAAGATGTTGTTTATGAACTAGCTGCTGTGCTTGCAACTTTGTTTATGTTAAAGTTTAAAATTAACATCATACTATACGCATGCATATCACATGTATTCCCAGATTTTAAACTAATTGGATCATTTATCAATGAAGTTCAAGATTTTTATTTTTATTGTATACTCTTCGACATTCATCTATCGTTAAATGTTGTATAACTATTATTCGTAGAGAGATGACAATTACGACAACGTAGTACCTACGTGGAAACAATCAACCAATTTCTAGGCTATATAATTCGTGTATAGGCGATATGAAATTGGAAGCTTCCCCGATGGACTTTATATGAAATATATCTACGTAAAGTCAAAGCGATCGCTGCACACATTCTGCGCCGGATATTGGACTTTACTACAGTCGCTATCTTCGATGGTAAAGGATGCTGGAAATGCGTCAGTTACACGAGCGTGTGGGAATTGGCTGATATCTTGTGAAAAAGAATGCAAGACTCAGTAAGAGTTATTTTTATTATGGAATGCCAACATTGATTAGTACAAAATATATTATATATTTCAAATAAATATTAGTTAACAGACAGAATAGATAGGTATATAAATGAAAGCGGGACAAAGAGATTTATTTGAAATTAAGAGATGTATTTATTTCGAAAATAATATTATGGAAATAAGTATAAAAATATAATTTATTGAGTAGTTACTTAATATAATCAATTAATAATAATAAAAAGATTATGAGGCTATCGATATTAAAAAACATCCAAATTTCAATAGTGAAGATGGATAGGTATTATCACCGGTTTGGAACCCCATTATAGATTCTATTAAATCTAAATCCATGTACAAAACTGCACGACCAAAGGTCACGGTGAGCTCATTTTATATAAATCCGATAGTCCATAATAAATAACACTGTAGGGTAGCTGTTGGTATAATTATAACATGGAGACAACCAACATCTCAGTCCCTCCGTGACCATGGATGCTGTCAAGGATCCGAAACGTCTGGTTAAAATAATATCAATATACCGCGATAAAGTCCACAAAAAGTAGTTTTATTAAAAAAAAGAGTCGTAGTTAATGTATTTAAAGGTCGGAATTACCATAAAACCTAGTACCTTGCGTAGTAAATTTCGGTTGTAGACTATCCTCTAAAGACATGGGAAGTTGGGATTTCGGAACTTTAAATTCGCAACAGAACCACCAAACAACAAAAAAGTTTGTATTCCAACATTTTGAAATCAGAAGCCAAAAGTTGCCTGGAAAGAAAATAAGCATCGATTTTTTTTTGCAGTGGCTATGCATTGGGGACTGATTAACGAGCGCACGTCGTGTTTCGTGATTCCCAACGTTTTAAATGCTAGTCTCGTTTACCGCGCGACTGAGAATACTACCATGTTTTGATTTTTCTCTCTTTTGTTTTGTCGATATAGAAAGTATTTGTTTATTCCTCCTCGGCTTCGGCTATGGCACGGTAAGCTTACAGTGTAGTCACATATTTCTAAATGTATGGTTAAGGAAAGTATGGTTGGGTTTTATTCCTCTTTAGAACGTTATATTTAACTGCAAAATAGTACGTGGGTGTAATATCAAGACTGTGGTTTGATTCAGGTTTTCAGCCAGTCTAAAGTTATCTAGTACAGAATCTTCATGGTGTTTCCACGGGCTTTGCGGAAGAGATTTCTCTGCAGATGTAAGACAATCTGCTGGTACGCCAAAAATGTCACAATGGTGCGTTTAGTATTCTGTATATGAAAACCTATGTTTGCGTTTATTGCCACCACTAGTAAATGCCATAGAACTCGATATTTGGCTCTCCTCATCCACTCATGTTCCACAAGTTGTCGCTCCATCTTGCCGGAGGTTAAACTACGTAGCGCTTGCATGAATGTAGTCTCCACTAGCCAATTTAATATTCTGATATAAATACGATGAAATGCCATACCCAAAACCTCTTTCTATGATTTTTTACGCTTAGGAACTCGAATATTAGTTATGCAAATAAAATCATTTTTAAGATATTTTATTGCTGTACTGATATTGGTTTACCCTATGTTACAGGTCGTTTAATGAATAATCCAAATAATCGACAAAATGTTAATAGAATATTGGAACACCCAAATCCTCAATTCGCCTGTGGCCATAGATACTGTAAAGGACCCAAAACGCCGGAATTGAAACAATATCGTATAGCTAATGCGATAAAATTAGTAAATAAGTTATTTCAATATCTAACCCATTTACTGATAATAATTAATATATTGAAAAGATAGAGCCACTGCAATTACTGAGGCGCAGTAAATAATATGCCTTCATTAAATTGAACACGATAATGCTCTACACGATGACCACAGCGAGTGTTCGAGCATAAAATTGAAGCGAACACAGTATACCAATTATTAATGACAAGCTTCAACGGACCAGAATAAAATTCTGGTCAGAATTACCAGAGAATTCAGGGAACGTATGAACACAAGTCGAATTCACAGACATGCCAATTGAATTTATAGAAAAGTAATTAAACTGATCTTTAAAGCGGCGGTCAATTTATTTTATCGGATAGCGGGGCGGGCAATGAACGTGCTTACCAAGGGAATCGTAGAGTAAACTAAGAGAGTTCTAACGTTAGAGACGTAACTGGCAGAGAAAGATTAGTTTTGATAAAGATCTCGATAGCAGATAGTTTTAAATCGAAATTTATTTCCAACTAGCTTTTGTCCACGACTTCGTTAGGGTTGTCTTAAATCTTTGTATCTAGTCATGTATGTTTCCATGTATAATGTGTAAGTATTTATACATCACAAGCACCGTTCATTAACTCGAATCTAAAGACCTACGACGATGTACGTGCAGCACATCTCATTGTAATGAATGTGCTTATTTGTTTGCCCCCCGTGCCGACTCAAATATAAAGTCTATTTTAAAATAATTTTAATTTGAAAATAGCCCACATAGGTTGTCTTGGGTCTGGGTGATGTGTGAGAATTTGTATTTGGGAATTGTCATTTTTTATACCTAATAAGAAAGAGTACCTATGATAAAAAATGTCAATGTATTTCAGACCAATACAATTAAACAACATTATTTATCATTTAAATGTCAAACTTAACACTATCATTTTAGGGTTATTTTATAAGCTATAGCAATAAAATATAACAGTTTATCTAAATAAAATAAATATACCTACAGCTTTATATAAAATGTATTTAAGTAGGTTTTATTATATCTAGACGTTAAGTTACTGTGGCTTGTTTGTGTCTTCCGCAGACACATTGCCCGTCTGTCCATAATTGACTTTCCGTGTATTTCTTAAAAAGTTATTCTAACACCCGAGGCGTGGAGCGCTGAAAGTCTACTAAAATGTTAGATAAGAAGTCTTTAAGTAGCTAGTTTTATCAAAAGTATAGCTAAAATACTGGAAAGTCAATCGTTTTGTTCTTGGTCATTACTTCCATGTTTAAAAACCTCTATATATAAAAACGAATGATGTGTTGTTATGAAGATGGGAATGTTGGAAAAATTGATCTGTCTTGACTCTAATTAACTAAGAGTAGAATAATTATAGAAGAAGACAGAGAGTATTTTCACATAATATTAATGTCTTTTTATAGGCAATAAAGTTATACTTACGAAAGAATTACGATAAAATGTACTGAGACAGGAGAACCAAAGAAGTAATACACCAGATGTTTGAAGTCAAGATACTCCAAGAAGTTTAATTTTACAAAGGTCGATGCACTGATAAGGCAATGACGTATAAATAGAAGTTCCAGCATATTTTGGAGTGGAGTCCCGAATGGTAATTCAAAGCAAGTAAATGGCGAGAGTTCCCAACTCGCCCCGTGGCTGTATAAAATAAGAAAAGTTTGTGTTAATATGAGATACTTTTACATCGTGATGTCATTTTCGCGTCTGAACAGCGAACGTTAAGACAAAATTTTCATATTATCCTAATAGTTTTTTAAGTAGAATTTGCGTGGGTTAGCGTTAACGCAATAGCCTTAATTTATACAAGTAACGCGGCCAGACTAAATCTAATAAATTCCTCGTACAATTTTATTTGTCTGCAAAAATATCGAGACCCTTACAATCGATTAAATCCCTAACGAGTCCCAAGCTTATAATAAAAGAAGGTACGAGAAAAACAACTGAATTTTAATCACGCCTTAAAATAACAACATCTCGTTACAGTGGAGTGAATGTGCTTGAAGGAGGAGAGCTCACAAATTATAAGGCTCTCCCTCCGGCCGTTTAAATAATCTCGGGGTGCAATAAAAGCTGGGCGAGCTATATATTGCAAGTACACCGAACCCATTAGAGGGCGCGGTGCAAACATCCCCGCAAACTAATGGCCGGCCATGGGTAAACGTTCCGTTTCAGGCAACACGATGTAAGCGTCTTAAGCTGTATGCACTGCACTCGATTATTGGCGGTCGATTAGAACTAGTTGGGCACACATCACTAGTAAGTTGTACTAAGTTAATAATGTGAGTTGGGCAACTTAGACAAAATAGAGATGGGCCAAGGGGATAAATAGAGATATAGGTATAACATGAAATATGGGTGACAATGAAAACCACTTCGTAGATACTCGATTTAAAACAATTAGTTTTAGAAGTACCTAATAATATCCTAAAAAAATGTACTATATTTACTATAAGTATACCTATTTTATTTGGTTTCTCAATTTATTATTTTATTCATCCCACTACAGAATTGAGTGTAAAGTACCCAATTTTTATTCCAAATTTTTAAGTGGAATGTTTTTTCAATATTTTTTTATCAGTATATTCCCATACTGATCAAAAATAAAAAAAATATTATAATAATCTATTCCATATTCTAGTGCATAATAATATAATGCCTTCGTAATAAATAAAAACTAGTTATGGAGGGAATTAGATACATAACATTTCAACTCCGTTATTTGGGTAACATTCAAGCACATTCGACTAGTTTTACAGACAACTTTCGATTGGGTTTGTTTACGTAAAGGGTAATGAAATAAGTTACTTAGCATTACTTTTACGTTTGATCCCGTTTTAGTTAATATGTTAATGCATTTGATAGTTTATGTTAGATGTTTTGACAAAGGAAAATTAAATATTGTTTTTTTTTCTTATATAAACAACACAGTCATCTAAATAAGTTGACTTTGAAACTATCAGCAAATCCTAATATATTTTTAAATTGGATTGATAAAGACCTAAAGTTGGTACATAAAACCTTTTTTCTATTTTTCGTATTTATTTTTTAGCTAAATGGCTGGGTTCATTCTTATTACCTAATTACGTATATCTAATGGCAACGTTTAAAGGCGACAGTGGCAGCGGCGAGTGTAAATACGCCTTAAAAAAACCAGTTCCATTTTCAAATCCACCCATTACGCTAACCAGTGCGGTAAATATTAATTCGTACAAAATGGCCACATTAACGCCACCGTAAGCATGGCTGGCAAGAGTATGGCTTTCGACGACTTAAAACAAAAAAAAATACTGAAAAGGCAAAATTGTAGCACAAAAAATATTTAATGTGCATCTGGGGCGGGAAACAGTATCTACTTATTTTATTTAAAATTATAATATAATAGTTCATTATCATTTAAAATTCTATAAGTAATGTTTACATCATTTTGTTATAATTAGCTTATGCTTAGCGTTCTTGCTGATATTAAGTACCATGAGACATCAGTCTATTATTACAGATAGCTTACCTAAATGGTCAAAGACATTTTTCATCTTATCGTAATTATGAATAACTCTATGAATAAACCTCCCTTTGTAAATACTGATTTCTAATGCGAATATTAGAAATTGAAATAAATCTTTAATATTTATACGGTTTTATGCTGGTTTATTGACAGTGTTTAAATTGTATCGTTTCAGGCTTTCTGGTATCCGTGACTAAAGTACCTACGTAAAAAGTAATTTTAGTTTTAATTACTGTCATAAATTACACAAATAACTCTCGAATTTCGGAGTTTCTATTTTTTAAACTGAATGTTTTGGATGGAAATGCGACATTATGCAGGTGACTAATTTTATTTGTCTCTCGTCGATGTCTACGGTAAATAGCTGGCTTATCTCACCGTTTGCAGTAAGAAGTTTACAGCACTAACCCCGGTCACTTGATAATAATATTTGCATACAACCCCGTTGGGATTAAACTGTGAAAACATGGCATTAAAATATAAATAACAATCTTTAACATTTTAGTGGTTTTGTCGCGGGCGTAATGTTTCTTTGGCAAGTGTTGTAAAATGTAAATTAACGTGAATATAAAGAACGATGCTAAAGTACCTACTTTGCCTAAGTGGATAAAATAGGTACTATGCTAGAATTATTTATTATTGAAGTTTTCATATATTTCAGAGTGTATCTGTAAGCTAAGATGTCCTAAGTTTGAGTCCCAGGTCTCCAGAGGTGTTGGTTTTTCTACTAGGAAATTATTTGAGTCAATTTGGTTCATAGATTTATGCGCTAACCTAACCTAACCTAATAAGCTTTTCCGATTCTAAAGTTGAATTATAAAATCTGTATTCTAGTTTTACTTATGGCAAAAGCACCATCGTACAAAAAGGTCTGTAAAAAAATGCGTATTCGCTTCCAAATTTAACAACCTTTGGAAAACGGTGATCTACTACGATAAATAGTTTGCGTAGCTAGAACAACATTGTTTCAGCTACGTCGTAACTAGCCCGTAGTCAAGATATAAAAATCGTAGTGATGTGTTATTTATGTTTACTTTGATTTTTACTAAGACTACATTTTACTGAGAAATATATGACTTTAAAAGTTCATCTTTGGTTCCCTTTGACAACCAAATAAACTAAAGCAGTTATTGCTGCTCCCGGGTGGCAAAAAAATCACGCAAACGTTTCAGCTGATTTCGAATGCATATAACAGAAATATAAAAAAAATCCTCCATGGAGCTTCCTTTCAGACTCAAAGCAAAGGTGCCAACACTTCTATACTCGCTCTCCTGAATATTTTTCAGTGAACCTGTACCTGAAGGTTTGCAAACACGACTTAAGTAGATACCGCTCTAGGCTGGACAAGTTATTCCCTGTTATTGAGCGCACAAGCCTTATATTTTGTTCGTTAATATCGTTGGCAAGTTTTATTATTGGGGTAATTTTTTGTATACACGTGGAGGCAGCATGTAGGTTTTTGTTTATTTTTACTCCTTTTTATCTGTAGCGCGGCGATAGCCGGTTTAATTTTAAAGGAAATTCGTTTTTTTTTCGTTCAATTTCTGTGTGAAACGAATGAATATTGATCATGATTGGCAAGGGTTAAGGTCACGGGTCAGTGTAATTTTATTTGATGGATGTTATATTTTATATATTTTATTTTAGATTGTGTTACGAAAAATATGTTTTTTTATGTAATCTTAAGTAATCATCGATTATACCGATCTCTCTTTCACTCGCCTACAAAGTAAAAGAGGCAGCAAAATATTTGAGTGTTTCGTTTGTATCCTTTCAATATTTGGTCACAATTCGCTTTATGTTTTAATCGTCGCTTACATTTATGTTATATAACTAGTTATAAATTTACATATTTACTATAAAGTATACATTATGTAGTATATTAACATCTAGTATCCGTAACACAAGCTTCGTTGCTTAACTCTGTACTAGATGGCGCTGTGTCATAATATCCGAATATATTTATTTTATTTTGTGGAATATTGTTTATAATGTGCAAGTTAAACATTTTTCTATATCTTACTCAGTTCAATTGTGTAGCAAGAACCGATACGATTGCCCTGTTGAGAGTTTGCTTATCTAAGTAACTACGAGAAGTTTTCTATTGAATCGTTTACTGTTACTAGTTTCTATTGCAGTTTCTATTGTTGGACATTTTAGTATTAGAAGGTAATTTCCTCAGTTTATTGCACTATAAAAATGTAGCAGATAGGAGATAGAGAGAAAATGGGAGATATCTAGATGCATATTGATGTATAGTAAAGTAGTATTAAATATACTCTACGTCTTGTTATTATGATTTGCCAGGATATTATTAGCCTCGAAATTCAATGACCACAACGCAAAATTTTCTAAATCACGTGCTTATTAACAAACGCCTAAACCGCAAAAGAAAATGTTGTAAGGAAAACTGCGTTCTAAATAAATCTTATCGACGGTTTAGATAATACTTACTTGGCTTATGGGTACACGAGGAAACACACATTTTTAAACTCAAATCCTTCATATCTAAGGTAATTTGATTTTCCGTTCTGATATTCTGATTTAGAGTATTTCATCACTGTAATACACATACATAATAATATAATGTATTATAACATATTACGCGTTTACCTTAAAATTATTAAAATTTATTGATATATAAATTTTAATAATTGGTTTAATTTTAGGTTAGTTTTAGGTCGCTACATATATCTAGAGTTACGAATATTGCTATCTTGTATGCACCTTTAAAATAAGTAAAGTAATTTAGTTTTAGTTATTATTAAGACACTAATATACCTTACCTTACTATTAAACATTATTGCTAAAGAAATGTACACCTTTTTTGTAAAAGAATTTAAGTAAAGATTTATTATTTTGTGATAATTAGGGTCTTAAGTTTTCCTAAAATAAATTTAATATCTGGATAAAGGTCAAGGGCAATATACGACAAGTGAATTGAGGTTTCGTAACCATAGCAGTACCACGAGTTATTGAACAATTGACAACTCTTAAGTGCGCCATTGCCGGGCACGGATCTTCTCCTGTTTGAAAGGGATTACGCTATAGTTTACCACGCTAGTTCGCTTGACAGACTTCCCACAAAATCGAGAAAATCTCAGAGGCATGGAGACATTTTGACATTATCGCAAGATTAAATTTTCATTTGACATATGAGATATGTCAGTGGTCATTGGCGCGTCTTGGGACCGAACTCGAGATAAGAGAGAGAAAGAGAGCTTGAAAAACCGACTCCAGACCTTTGACTTCAGAGTCTACTGATCAGAAAACTGGGCTGTCGCCAGTTTTAGTTGCATGGTTATGTGGCAATATCTCTCGTTACTATTTCGACTAGAATAATAATGTTTCCCCACAAACAAAACTATAAATTATTATAATGCTCATTGCGGTCCTCATTCTTATTGCATAAAACACTGTGGGCTAATGCACTATAAATCGATCGTTTAGATCCGAAAGCGCTGGAGGATAGTACTAGCGCTAATACCGGAGCATTGTGGTGGGATAATAGTCGCCGTATTGTCGCGAGCGGGGCTATGATCTCGGATTACCAGGGCAATTCCCGAGACTCGACAGTACGGCTCATATCTCCGTGCGTAGCTATATTGATGCTGCCCTACTAATCTGTTAAGCTGCGAGAGACATACACCTAATATACGGTATTTACAATGTAATTAGTAGACTCCAGTCCGGCCTGATTACGTAGAAATAGATTGATGTACAGAATAAACCAATTCAGCACGGCGAGTTGGGGATTATGCCTAGTTATCTGCACGTTGATATTAATGGCGGCGATTCGACGTGCCCGTTCCATTTTATTGGTGTTTTCTGGTTGTTCTCTCTTTTGTTCGTTTCTTACGTTTAGGATTTTATTAAGGTATGTTTAGTTATGTGGGTATCTTCCGGCGATTGATGGTTTTGTTTTTTTTGTAGAAGAATGTTTTTAATTTCATATTATTGTTTCGTGGTATCAGTTACGTACTTACTTCTTATTAAAATTGTACGTGTAGGTATTTTTTCCGCACAGAAAAACCAGCCAACGTTGGTATGAGCGTGGATTGTTCAGCGATTGCGTATATATTTATAATTGCTGCCAAATTATGCTTTAAATAATTCCAGCTTACTTTATATGTATCTACTCAATGTTAGATCTATCTAAAGTCTTATTGAATGTTCGACGACACCGTGTCCTCAGCATAGCGTCAGATGTCATGAGCAGGCTGTAAGTATTGATCCTTCGTGTATCGGTCTAGACAGGAAATGATAGCGAGGACCGACTTGAAATATGTTCCTCGTATCAAAGCGGAGACACTACTATATGTATCTATGTAAAAGTATACGCTGTATATTACTAGCACGGAACTGTTCCGCGACTAGAATGTGCTGCTTTAGTTTTCTTTTAATTTTGTGCTATAACCGTCAAAAGGAACCCGGCCTATGGGGAAGACACCAGGGGTGTGGGGTCTAAACGATGACGTATAGAACTCTGACTTGATATCAAATTTATACTTCAATTTCTTAAGTAAGAACAACAGCCTGTGTGGGTAATTTTGTACACTATTTGCGTGATCTAGTTTTATTAAAAACATCAGAATACTAAACCACGTACAAATACATATTTTGTTAAAGTATTTTTATTTCACAAAATATTGATAGTTTCGAATGTTGTTTTGCTACTTTAAAAAAATTGCAAATATATAATAGGTAAATATTTTTACAAAAGCCAACAAAAAGTATTTTTATTTCACAAAATATCGATACTACTGAATCTTGTAATGCTATCTTGAAAAAAATATCAGCAAATAAATAATAAACATTTTTACAAAAGGTAACAAAAAAAAAACACAATGTTAAACATACCGATTCTAGTTACTCCATTCTTTTGTGTATTCAACCTGTGTTGAGCAATCATCATGTGTAACGTTCTGTGTCCGCCCGTTTCTCATTTACTCACGACATCGTCTATGCGACAGGTTTCACGGTACGATGTCGCTATCGTATCACCTGTAGGTACGTTAGGCCACGGACAGATGCTTGTAACATAATATTGTAATATTACTTATAAGAATAGCAAAAGAAGACTCATCGCTATATCATATTTTCGGTGCTACAATTAATTATTTTATTTATTACGATAAAATTATCATCTATTAAGATTTTCTTTGTAATTGGGTGATTTTTTAACTCTTATAATCGTTAGCAATATCCAAGATTGTAACGATTACAGGAGTCATCATTATTTCCACCCTACCCATTATGACCATTCAAAATATTTATCGACACAGAAAAATATCAATGGTTCAAATCGACACTCGGCGGATCGCCGTTAATGGCACCATGAACGCGTATTACACGATTTGTACGTTACATTACAATTTACACGCGTGTAGACCCTGCCTAAGAAGTACGTGATATTGTTACCGACACGAGGCGCACTTTTACACGTACTTTTGAACAACGAATTTCAGTAACAGTGAGCATTTTCAGTTGTAGGATTTTATTTTATGATTATGTTCCTTCATTGTGTTTGCGATTATGGGTTTTGCATATAAGAATATACATATTTGCGAATGTATAATTAGAATTCACTGACTATTGATGCAGTGCAGCTTCGTCGTCATTGGCACTTTTGTAAGGTAAGTAAGTAAGTTGTAGGTAAGACTTCACTATAACAATAATTTAATTACTATTACAATGGCGATATTCATGCCATTATGTTTAAAATATACTAAAGAACACTTTTACTTCGTAAGGCTTCAAATGGGTAAGACAAAACAGTTTAGTACCTATCTTTTCTTTGGTTTTGTTTTATTTATAAATACCAGTAGTCATTCCGTTACACTTTTGTGACATATAAAATCAGAATAATAATATGTAAACTGATTTTTCAGTCGTATACCTATTCTAGTAATAAAAATTCACACAAGGAAAAATGTTGAGTAAATATTTCGCAAAATCGGTACTAGCTTTATTTTATCCAAGATTGATAATTTAATGCGATACCCATCGAAATTTTTCCGCGACTTATTTTTTTATAAATAAGCTTTTTATTCGGTGTTGAACAGACAAATCGGATTCAGAATGGATTAGCTTGTCGCTATAAATCTTATTACGGGACACTGTAAGCTTATTTGCATGGCTTAAATTTAGGTAGCAGGAGAATAAGTAATGAGCACTTTAAATAAATTGGTTATGACTAGAGATTGGACAGTCAGATTATTATTGGTCATCATCATCATCAATTCATTATCGTTCCACCGCTGGGCACAAGTCTCCTCTTATTTAAGCGGGATTATTTAGGCTATACTCCACCACGATAGCCTACTGCAACAGCCTGGTAGACTTGCCATCAAGAAAATTCTCAAGCATGCAGGTTTCCACTAGGCTACCACAGCTACTACATTAGTATGGGTAAAGCCCATAATTTTCGGCAACTATAGGACAAAGCACGAATTTGGCGTACGGGAGATAATTATCAATTTATTAGATCTCTCCCAAATTAAAAAAAAGGCAAGCTAACTTTTAGTGTTACTGATAAACTCTTGGAGAGTAAAATTTCTTGAATAAGTGAGAAACGTCTTCAGGACAGTATAATAACACATTAACGTTATTGGTATATTTTAATAGGTAGGTATTTTGACCAGGATAGGAGAGCGGGTCTTTTGGCGGAAAATTTTGTCGGGTTTAGGAAGAAGTAATTTTTTGCTCTGTTTCTGCAAATTTAAATAATCTGATAATTTAATTAAAATTATTATTGATACAAATACTTATTTTTGTGTTTTGGTGATCTTGTACTTTCTTGATGGTCGATGCCATTGCAGCAGTTTTTGCAACACTTCCAATCTTTTCCGCCTTCATTCCTGTAACAATGACAAAATAAAAAATATTGATTATATATTTTATTTTGGATCTTTAACAAAAATACACCTTAAATTTTATGCTATTATATGTCTGTATACATTACAGACGCAAATATTCTTTCAAGCACAACACTCATGGATTGAACACCACGTATTTACTAGATCTGTAATCAGAAATAACATAAAATGCTGATATATAGAATTACTGTGTATATAATGTATAATATAATGGATTTCGTATTTTTTCTCTCACTACTTATCTGCGGATTACTAAAATAAGGTTTCATTATAAATAGGGTGCATTAAAAAACTGAAAGAAGCCGTCGTTTCATCAGATTTTATTTTAAAACTATACAAAATTACCTGTTGGCGTATTTTTTTACATAATAGCTGGAAACTGGAGCGCTAAAGGCACATAATTGACAGCGCTACGCTGATAAACAACGCTCCTATTGTAGTCTTAACTTATATTATACAGAACGCCATCGCGCTATTTCGAGATTTTATTAAGTTTATTTCGTATTTACAGCAATCTTTAATTGCCTAATTATATCGTGATTTGAAATACCTCGATTGTGCGGCTCCTCATATACATTAATTTAATAAACAGGCAAAAACGTGTCGCTAAAGAGTTTGTTATGACTGTTCTTTTTCTTAGAAAAATACTAAAAGGCGTTTTAGAGGGCTGTCATTATTATCAACGTTCATAGGAGCCAATAAAATTTGGCCTACTTTAAGTAAGTATAATATAAGTCAACGTTTGGTACTTTAATACCTTAAAAAAAGAAGGCAATGGCACGGAACTTCTCTCTGGCTGAGAGGAGTAAGGCTCACTACGCTGGCGTGTAGGCAGACTTAAAATACATTAAAAAAACCCTAATTTCTGTTGGCTTTCCACGACGTTTCCTTTAATGATGTTAGCGAGTGAGTCGATCTCCAAGTTTATATTAAATGCAATATATGCAAATGCATAATGCAGCATATAGTAGGCAAGTAAAATATCCTTTATTGTAAATAATTAATTACGAAGTTAGCATGCAATTAAATAGGTGGAAATCTGTTTGCCTAAGAGATGTTTCTCGATGGCGAGTGAAGTTTTTCAACCCGCACTAACCTAGCGTGGTGGACAGACCTATTACCTCTCAAATGTGAGTACACCCGTGGTCAGCAATGGGGCAGTAAATAGGTTGATGGTGTGGTACTCACGGCAAGTTCTCAGATATCCAAGAGCATAAGCAGGTTATCTTTATCCCTATCGCCACGTGGTCGCCTTCGCACTCGGCAGCGCCCAACGTCACTGCCACCAATTGACCATTTCGGATCGCTGGGGCGCCAGAATCTTCCTGTGTTAAATTTAAAATCAATGTTCTATTAACATATGAATTCGTTTTCACAAAGACGATGGGATTTTGTTTCCTTGAAGCATTCGGTGGTGTACTACTGCTGTTCGTTGATATGGGAGCCTATTGCCAATAACCGAGCACGAAACAACTGAACTTAGAGTTGAGAATTTCACAGAAAAGTCCAATAACAAATTTGCTTAGCCAAGGAATCGAATAAAATACCACAAGCCCAATACCTACTCTCTAGGCTTAACTAGATATATGAAGGACAGACAGTATAATCATTTTTAAACAAAATAAAAAACTACTTACTTCGTTTATATAATGATCCTCTGATGCGTAACAGACGAAATAATTCGGATCTGGAGATAAAAAAGTTAAAATGGTCTGCTCGATTAAGAGTGAATAAAATAAAAATAAGTATAGATGTCAGCACCTGTCTTAATAAACCTACAAATACCTGTCATATATCTGTCAGTAAGACTGGTATCGATCACAGTGCTAGCTAACCAGCTGTAATATCAAATTTTCCCCATGTACGGTAGGTTTTTCTGACTTTGATACCACGGTTTACTTTTTCATGAAGGGCCAGACCCTACTGCCTTATACCAAACACAAATCGTAGCACCGATCTACTCTACCTACTAAGTATTCCATATAAAAACCGCGTATTTATGTGATATCTGAACATAATAATTATAAAATAACTATAAAATAATTGAGTGTACGACTAAACGCCGACAGACACTACGCGGACTAACTGAACACTGACATGAGTTTACTTCGAGCGGACGTTACGCCGACAGGACACTAAAATTCATTCATTTCTAGGGTCAAAATACAACATAACACTCCTCCTCACTTCGCTCGTCGCCGTACCAATCATTTTTGGTTATCGATGAATGTGAGATGTATAATGCCTTGTCAGCGTAGTGTCCTGTCGGCGAAAAGTCTCGTCGAAGTAAAGTCTTATCGGCGTCCAGTCTGCCGGCGTTTAGTCGTACACTGGAATTAATTTGTATACAAAATCTATTTACATTATCGTTCACTAACCTATGGAGTATACTGATGACAATGCTTTGTCAACTATCTTCTTGCAAGTCCGGATGTTAACGAAATTGAAGGTTTCCACAGTTAGACGATTTTCCTGGAAAATAAAACTTATACGTATGCAATAAATTTACATTAAAACATTCATAAATAACGTAGCTTAATTTATTTGTATCTTTTAAATTTCTTCAGAATTAATATATTCAAGGCTGGGCGGGTGTTGTTGGTGTACAATTATTATAGATGTCAAAAAACTCCACAAAAATGACCATGTTTTTGTATCATTAACAACATTAAGTGTATACCTGTAGTCGTTTTGACCTTGATAATACATTTTGTAATAATGCTACGTGATAAGGATAACGCTTCAAAAGAAGCAAGGATTTTCTCTATGTAAATTGTACGAGTATCCCAACATTGGCAGTCAGTTTTTGTCAAGTCAGTTTCTCTTTGTGGTTGTGATTCTAATTATAATATGGTGCTTCTGGTCATATAAATAGATGTGCTATTTATGAGTTTTTAAATAAATTGTCAAAAAATAAATTTTAATTAATGTAAATTCGTTGGCTATGTGACAGATTGTTATGTTACAGATATTAAGTTTGCAGATATAAACAAAACCGAAGAGTTAAGCACAGGTGTGCACTAATGTACACCCTTATTTCACCGGTATGTTTTAAATCTACAGATTTATATTTGACCTTTTTTAATATTTCTAAATTAAAAAGATGAATATATTAAAAAATAATTATAAAACCTTACCTTAGTTCCAAGCTGTCGTCGCCAGTTTGTATTTGGTAATCGATTTTTATTTATATTTTGTTTAGTTTGTTTGTTGTTTGTTGCGGTTTCAAACGCCTTGGTCTTGGCCTTGACCTGCGTAATTGTGCCGATAAATATTGTAGTTACTTTTTATAATTAGGATTTCAGAAAAAGAAAATTAAAAAAAAGTATTATTATAAATTTTAGGGCATGACCTTTAATCAGTGTAGCGTGATTTAAAGTGTGCCCCAAAACCTGCACGAGGGACGATCTCTGTCTGGCCACGCCTAACGCCAATGTAGTGGCCTCTTATTATTCAAACATTGTTTAGCCATTGACACAATAAGAAGAAGCGTGATTTAAAGAGCTTAAAATCTATCATATCAATTTGGCTATCAATTGCTGATAGATTTTCTAAAATCAGATACCTAGGTAGATTCAAAGTTTAAAAAAAAACATCTATCCACTATGATTGATTCTATCTATCTTATCGGTCTTTTCTATCTATCTTAATACCATGTCTTTAAAGAATAACAACATGCCCTGTCTCCGGTCCGCTTACCCGTTTTGTGTTAAATTAATGGCTTTGATAAACTAAAAAAACAATTGTAATACACCTCTTTTTCCATAAAATATGCTCGATTTCTCCCTTGCTTGACCATCAGTTTATCCTTCTTTTTTGTAGAGCCCTTAACAAAAAGAGAAAAAAATTATGAATAGCATATAAGCCTGTAATACACAGGCTTAATATTACACGTGCTTAATAGCTTTTTATTCGATAGCACGTGCTCTAAGATGCTTGTATAAAATAAACAAACGCAGCGAGGTGAATATGCCAACATTTCTTAAAGAAACACTTATTGCAGAAGTCATTGGAAAATTTCATTGAAAAGAGTCGCTTTTGTTAATGTAATTATAATATTAAACTTCTAACGAGACTGTATTTATATACATAGTTCCAATATTCAAGGTAATTGTGATTTATTTAAAGCTAAATAAATCTAATTTATAAAATAATCTAATTTATATTCATATTTTTTTTTTGTTTTCATTATTATCAGGATAATGTGTACCTATATAAAAAAAAATGCTATAAATTAATGGCGGTAAAGAATTCACCTGCTCGGTTAGTTAAACATAAAAGTAAAAAATAAGTATAACCAAAATCATTAACGACTTAAAATTAATAATGTTTGCATTAATTTTAAGATAATTAATTTACCCGGTATTTAGGATGTCTACTGGTTGGTTCGACATTTATTTTTACTTGCAAACCTTCCTCCGAGTCAATCTGAAAATAATTTCTGATAATCTGAAAATTTGCGTTTGAGTTTGGTCATGAAGAACATGATTGAAATGCTTGTCGACAATTGACATTATGGCTTATGTTGGCAGACGAATAGACCACCCAAAAATCGTTATTGTAAATTCCAAAATCAATCACATTGAGCTATCTAACCTGTAGATTGGCATCACTATCTCATATCTTACAAAATTTTCGCATCATAATTAATATATAGCCTACTTTAGACGACCACGCTAGCCTAGTGCGAGTTGGCAGACTTCACGATCGAGAAAGTTCCTCAAGTATGCAAATTTCCTCTCGATGATATCTTTGATCGTTTGAGCATGTGATAAATACAGGAAAATATATAGCTTGGGAAAAGGCACCACTGCCTTGGGATAGAATTCAGATGAGACCTATGACTATCACAGTCCACTGGTCACACCACTAAACTATCATAGCCTATATTTTTTTAGATTTTCGTTAGAATATGTTATTTTAGATATTTTTTATCTAAATTCTTGCACACTTTTCATACAGGTAGCCTTTGGCTGAAATTATGAATTACAAAACGTTTACGAATAATCCAATTAGTATAGTGTTTCAATTGTGCTCTGAATTTTTATCACGCAACGCTGGATTTTATTTTCGGTTGAAATATATGCAACAAAGGGGATGCCATTTTTGTTTAATTAAAAAAATGGACAAGTATACATAACTAGTGGTTTAACCGCTTGATTATAACCAATACAAACTTACCATTAACATGATGTCCCCATTATCAGAGTCATTTCGTTGAGCCTTGTGATAACGGCGCTTCTGTGTTGTTTTCTTTCCATTTTTCTTGTCCTTTCTCTAAAAAAAGATTTTCTCTTTCAATATTTTAAGAATTCTTTATCCACTGAAAACTTTTCTGTAGTGATTTATGTCCATGTTATTGATAATAAATTTGCTGTCAAAATATGTATGTAACCGGCAATCTGTATAATTCAGGTATTCTATACAATACCCAGGAATTGTATAGAGTACGGTACCTACCTGCGAGAATCGAATTCACAATAAAATGAAAACCCAATAAAATTTACGTGAAACTAATTATTCTTCTGTCTATAAGTACATTACCGGTTGCACATTCGGTATTATATAGAATACCTAGGCAAAGTATAAAATTTTTCTTATATCGGTGTTGAATTCTTCAAAAGGCACCTGGCATCTGAGGAAGAAGATCAAGTAGTGTGGGAGTTTTACCTCACTAAAACCACCCCGGTGGTCTATCTGCATATGAATGGAGGTCCCAGGTCGTCTTAAGAGACCAGCTCTGGAAACCCCTGTGTGAGGCCTACAAGGCACATCCCTAGGGAGACTAAAGGAGTCTCCCTCAAGACACTACTCTCAGCAACACGTGACCTCTGTGCTACTGTCTTCCCTGGGGTCATATACATTGCCTAGGTATCTTATAGAATGCCGGATTATACAGATTACCGGTAACATGTATACGCCATGGCTAAGTTAAATAATACCTAAATCTCTACGAATTGGAGATGTTTTGCATAATAAAACATTAAGTTTATGATATTCAAGATACTAGAAATTCTTATAATATCTGCCTTTATAATAGGACCCGACGGCAATACTTGGTAATTTTAAAGAAACAAGTCCCATTTTTAATATTGTTTTAAACAAAAACTTCTAGTTGAAGAATAGTAATTAAAAGTTTTGGTTACTATAGATTTTAAATAATTTTACAAAGGATTAAGCTTAGTTGTCAGATTAAATATTATACCTACTTAGACAAAAATGTTGGTAAAACTATTTTTGGCCGTATGTCCCCTAAGCCTTGTTGGGGTTAAGGGCATTGAATTCTTCAGTGATCTTTATCATAGTCTGCAATTTTTTAAATCTACAAACGTGCTATCTGTGTCTGCATATGTGCATAGCACTCTACCTGTCCTATTCAAATTTTGACCTTCTCCACAATAAATGGATAATTTTTTGCAGACTTAGTGTAAGATATCTTCAACATCATCAACCCATTAACGTCCTACTGCTGGGCACGGGTCTCTACTCATTTGAGAGGGATTAGGCTATAGTACACCGCTAGCCTACTGCGGGTTGGCAGACTTCACATGCCACCAAGACAAAGCTCTCAAGCATACAGGTTTCCTCACGATGTTTTGCTTCACCGTTTGAGCTTGTGATAAATACGCACATAACTTCCGAAAAGTCTGTGGTTCGAACTCGAGACCTTTGACGTCTCAGTCCACTGGTCACACCGCTAGGCTACCACAGCTCTGATATACACCAGATATCTTAATATCGTATTTTTTGGCACACGACTTAGTGGCCTTTTCAGGCGCAGCATAGATTTAATTATAACGTATCAGTAAATGTATAAATTAAAAAACCGGCTAAGTGCTAGTGGGCTAAAGTCACAAAATTAGGCAAAAAAATATGCGTTTTTGTATGGGAAGGGCTCCCATACAAAAACGCATTAAATATTTATTTTATTTTTAGTATTTGTTGTTAAAGCGGCAACAGAATTACATAATTTGTGAAAAATTCAACTGTCTAGAAATCGCGGTTCTTGAGATGCAGCCTGTTGACAGACAGAGGGACGGAAGGATAGATGGACAGACAGCGAATTCTTGGTAATAGGGTCCCGTTATTGCCCTCTGGCTACGAAACCCTAAAAAGGACCGTTCCTTTAGTAGTAAATCAAGTATAATCACCTTCTCTCTTCCTTCTGATGACGTCAAATAAAGGCTAGCTATTTTAGTAGCCATCACTTTCTCTTCTGAGGACATATAGAACTGCGCTAATCTATCAATAGTGGTTTTCTTCGACTGTCGTTTATGGGTCTCTGTTATTTCTGGTCCCTGCCTTCCAAGTGGACGCCCTGTAGTACCTGACTATAATGTTATTCCGTTATGTATAGAATTAACTATTATAATATGTTGTTTTAATATATTAATTGCTATGCATACGTATAAAATGATTTGTTCTGACTGACTGAAGTTTTAACCACTGGGGCTAAAAAAATTAAAATTAAAAAAGTAAAGAAAGTGAAAGTGAGGTTGAAAGTTTATTTGGAGAGTCTATCACTTTGGAAAGAAGAAGCAGAAAGTAGAATTTTAAAGCTTCTGGTAAAAAATCGATCTATATATTGTACACCATAAGATTAAAATGAATTAGCCAGCACCATAAGATAACGCCCTTGAAGGACATACACCAAAAAGGTCAGGTGCGATATACTCGTAATCGGCGCGCATGCATGACAAGTTGTATGAGTGTAGACAAAGCAAAAGTAGTATGCAGGATGCAAGGAGTTTAAATTTCAACAGATCACCTTTAGTTGACACTATGTTAGGAACTTACCGATTCATCGGAACTCGGAAGTGAACCGTAGCGGGCTGAGCGCGTAGGAGTTATTTGTTCACAGTTCTACAAAATATAAAGAGACTAAGATAACGATACTGCATAAATGTATATAGACCTTGTTGTCTACAAGATAAGGTCTGTAATCGTCAATAAAATAAAGAAAAAACATTAATTCAGATCATGACACAATTGCAGTGAAACGGCCTGGTGATATATAGGAAGAGGGCTAGCTTTCGTATGTAGTGCTTTTAAAGATATTTTTATTTTTATTTATTTACAAATACATACAATGTTATTACAGGTATTATGTGACTGACTTTCATTAATAAGTTAAGCTATACCTAATAAGTACCTAAATGATCCTAGTGTACCTTTTTGAGAGAAATAAACGAAATATTATTATAATGAAATGTTCACGAGTTCTTGAGAATAGGTATGCGATTATTTATTTGTTCATCCCACTAACTAACTGTTGGTCACCGGATTTCTTTCAATGAGTATTACGCCTGGTTGGGTTAGCTGACTTCGCAGGCAGTTAATAACATCTTTCATGCAGTTTTTCTTCACAATGCTTTCCTTTATCAGACCATGGGTAATTCGCCAGGCTATCACTGCTGTTTTTATTTTTTTTACAAGCAAAATTAAACTGTGTTGTCATTCATATATTTAACTCACTTCATCTTCTGAAGACGTACAAGTCGGTCTCTTGTCTACACCTACTCCGGGCGCATGAGTTTGTGTTAGCTGAAATTAACATTAAAAAAACATCATCATTGTATCATAATAAAAAACATGTAGGATCATCAGATTTTTTAATTATCAAATTATTAGCGCTTATATCCCAGAGGGGTTAGAGAGAGAGAGTTGTACAGATGTATACCTAAAGTTTAATGGCATTTAGGTCCAATATCCCATTAATCCCATACAGCTATCGGAAACACAATTGCCTTAAACCGGGCACGAAATTTATGAAGGATTATGGTAATAAATTAAACCGATGTTAAGATTAAAAACCGGCTGCGTAGGTGTCGGGCCACGCGCAGTGTTTAGATTCGCAGTTGATCGTCATGATATAATTTGTAAAGCCTACTAGTTATCATAGTTTACCTTTTCTTCATTATAGACGCAGTGTTTAACACTTGAACTTTAACACTTAAACGGTAATGTGTTGCCACTGCATACCGTCTACTAAATTGCTATCTCTACTTTAAGAGACTTCACTTTGTTTATTTATTTAACCTTTATTGTAATAGTTCCACTATTAATACTAGACATTAAAGTAAAAACACAGCAACTGTAGAAAAGCAGATAAGTAGTTAATTATTCATATTAATAACTCACACCGACTCACACTTCCAATTCTCGGACGAATGGAAATCGACTTTGTAGTGACAAAATATTAGAGTCAATTTAATTTGACACTTACTTCTTCGTCTTTACAATGCCCCCAGCTGAGAATAGTGATGTTGGAGTCCACAGGTGTCATCGTATTATCTGCAATTAACGGTATAACGTTTCCTGGTTTGTCTGACGTCATTCCAGCAAACGTATAAACTAATGCGACGTCTGCGGTCCATCCTTTGAACTTTGGGTGAATTACGACTCTTTCGATTGGTAGATAGTTCTCGTAACCCGTTTCGAACATCCGCTTCGTCCCAATTACCACGAACGACGCTGTGAGCTCCGCGTCTAACTGTTTCTTTTTTCTTACGCTGAAAACAATGGCATACTTCGGTTTTGACATACCATCACGCCTGTCGTCCCCGAAAGATTAGACAGAAGTGTACTAATGTACAAACAAATTAAGTCGGTATGTTTAAGGCAATTAGAGTAAGAGCCTATTGCTGTCAACTGGTCCATGGCCAGCAGTGGGTCAATAACGGGTTGATGATGATCCATAACAAATTGCATAAA
Source organism: Craniophora ligustri (assembly GCA_905163465.1). Taxonomy (NCBI): domain Eukaryota; kingdom Metazoa; phylum Arthropoda; class Insecta; order Lepidoptera; family Noctuidae; genus Craniophora; species Craniophora ligustri. Next base: position 4,578,220 of record LR990965.1, on the reverse strand, counting down.
AGTTAAAGGATAAAAGACAACAAGCAAATAAAAGAGTTGCCTTCATATTTATAATATTAGTATCGGTTACTATACTATAATATACAAGAACAAAGATAAAGTACCGTTTCGTAAAAAGCTTTCAAAACTAAAACCATTTGGGGATTTGGCTTTCAAGTGGTCGTAACTAGCCAAGCGGATGATAAGGTCTTACGTTTTTTTTTACCAATGTGCTGACGGGAACTTTTGTATTCTCAGCCGTTCTACCGCGGGGAATACTCTAACTCTCTAAGTATTATTAAACACTAGCTTTTGCCCGCGTCTTCGTCTGCCTGAAATTAGTAATTTTATTTCCACCCCCATTTTCCCCCTTTTAAAGAATGATTTCCGGGATAAAAACTCTCAACTATCTTTATACCAAATTTCATTTAAATCGGTTCAACGGTTATAGCGTGAAGAGGGAATAGACAGACAGACAGACAGACACACCTTCAAGTTTATAATATCAGTATGGAAGTATGGATTCGTACTACATACGGAATGGCTATTTTCCGTTTTCTTCCAATGTATATAATCACTGGACACATTTAATATTCCAATACATTGCAGTCATATATTTTCCACGTACACATTTACACGTGTACAAACCTGATCTTGCTTATGTAATTGTATTAGGTCTTTGGTGTGATCGGAGTGGGTGTGTTTCAAGTACATGATTCAACAATATAAATCACTTATGTGTTTCAGACGGCCCTTGTTAACTTATTGACGTGGGCCACTCTTTAGGGACCAGTTGTTCCTGAGCCTTATTAGGTACACGAGAGAATTTTGTCTAATTATTTGAGATGCATTTCAATTTCCCGTACGATCAAAGAAGTAAAAAACATTTTTTGTTGAATAATTATAAGAAAACTAACTTCAATAGAAAAGAAAATTTCAATATTATTAATATTTTTTATAATAATAATATATGCGGGTTAAAAAATTACGTAGTAGACTTTTTGTATGCTACGTTTACAAAAAAATGAAGACCTAAACAAGCCCAGAACGCATTTTAGTTCTCTTTCGTTCTGTAACATTTGAAAACTGGACCCATAAAAGCTATGGGACACCAATCGACCCATTATGGACCATTTCCTCTGCCCATACATAAAGTGTACAAAAAAAATATAAAGAAGAAAACTAGCATTTAAAAGCCAAAGAAACACCCGTTATAATAAGCCTACTTTGAAAGAAAAACCGATCGAGAAAACTTACAAGCAATGAGCCGCCGTGATTACGACATTGTCATGTATAATGGTCCCTGTGCATGTGCGCTTTCCACCATTTGTAAAAACTATGCTGAAAAATAAAATAAAATAAATTAATTTCCCCTTCAACATTTTCTGGGCATTCTATGATCACCTGTATTATGTCACGTGTAAAAAATTTGAACGTATCAATCAAATAATGTTTTTTATTTAATTGACAGGTCATGTCATTAAATATACTATATGTAGGTATATTTTTTACACTTAGTACCTATTAGTACCTTTAAAAATCTGTATGTAAACCAATATTAAGTATATAAACTGACATTGAGTATACAAATAAATATACATCATTTGTCATTTTGTCAATTTTCTCTTCATATGAGAGCATAATATAAGTAGGTACCTATATTATAAATGATCAATTACGTTAACTGAAAACTTCGCGACGGTATGTGAAGCCAATTCCCGCAACGGATCAGCGTACAGGTTATATATAGTTGAACTCTGAATTTTTAATTAGATTTGGACACTTGTATCCAGCATTGACACAAGGTAAATTGATAATGACATACAATAGGCAAATTTGTATTTGAAATTTTGTACGTGAGGATTTTGGATCTGAGGTCGGGAAGTGAATGGGGGTGAGTTTCTAAGGGTAAAAAAAGTTTTATCTTGATTTCCAGCAACACTACAAGTCCTATGGGAAAACGTTTAATGGCACAGTTGTAGGCAATAAAAATTTCTACCTACAACTTTTGTATTGTCTGTGACTTTTCAATGGACTAAAAATCTATGTTTTATTTATGAAAAGCTGCGGTAACCAGTGGACTAAGATGTTAAAGGTCCGGACTTTAAACCCAAGGCACACACCACAGACTTTTCGGAAGCAATGTGCGTATTTGTCACATGCTCAAACGGCGAAGAAAAACATCGTGAGGAAACCTGCATGCTTGCGAGATTTTCTCGTAATAGGCTAGCGTGGTGAACTATAGCCTAATCCCTTCTCAAATGAAAGGAGACCCGTGCCTAACAGGGGGACTAGAATGGGTTGATGACGATGTTTAATTAATTATTACAAAATTAGAAGCATAAAAATGTACTCAATTAATGCCACGTATGTATGGTTGTCTAATGGAGTAGATGGCGTATCTTCTTCCTCTTGCTGTTGATCTTCAAGCTCTTCAAGCTCTTCAACTAAAAACAAAAAAATATTACGTAAAATGGATTTGAATTAAAATACGTGATCGTCCATTTTATGTGAAAAAAAAACAGACTTCATCTCAAATCGTAGCACCTTTTAAAGAAAAACGTTCTTGCAAATACGGGGTTTTGCGTACCATCATTTAAGAAACTTGTCTTAAATTATAATACTATTATAATATTTTAGGTCATGTCCATTGTGCTATTATAATTGTCTTCTTTGGGGTCACTTAGCATGCGGTCAATTAGAGTGGGACCGACAAAAAATCCCGCTAACATTTTTCAGTGGTAAGCATTGCAATATATTCTGCAGATAAGCAGTAGTCTGCTAACATTATCCTGTAATCTTTTGGAAGGTAATATAGCAGTTATGTGTACACTTTTACTTACACGTACACATAATTATCAATAACTTTACCACTAAACATTACTATATCCATACTAATATTATAAATGCGATAGTATGAATAATAATATATTATTAATGTAATTCTTTTTGGTGTACAATAAAGTATATTCTATCTATCTATCTATGTCTGTCTCTTTGTTACTTCTTCACGCTATAACCGCTGAACCGATTTAGATGAAATTTGGTATAAAGATAGTTTAAGTGTCGGGGAAGGACATAAGAGTTTTCTTACGGAAATCATCCCATAAAAGGAGGAAATTAATTTACAAACGAAGTCGCGGGCAAAAGCTACTGAGTAATAAATGTAACAATACGCCTGTATCTCCAGAGGGATAAGCAGAGATGTACTGTACTTTCAAAGTTCGCTGGTACGTTTGGCCCTTAAATCGTCATGTAGGTAACGTGGGACCATTATACAAATTACAAATAAAAATATCTACAAACAGCTTTCTTCTTCTTCTGTCTCAGCAATAACATAATTTGTAAGCGTGGCACAGGTGAACACGGTAAACACAATTTTCGCCAAGAACATTCCGATATTAATTTCATACCGAAACGAGGCAACGTGCCTAATGAAATTAGTTACTTTTTTTAATTAAACTGATAAAGCCACAGCATGACATGTTTGTTTGAAACGTTAACAGTTCGCTATGGTATATTAATCAATTAATTTAAGGAAAGAACTCGCCTTGTTGGTATCGTGGTGGTTAGTGCGACTGCTGAACCAAAGATCTTGGGTCCGATTCTCATGTCGAGCAAAGTGTTATTGGATTTGTCTATGAACCTCTCAGTTTGGAGTTTGTATTCGTGCCCGATTGATGACAATAGACTTGTCTCCTATTACATGTGACATAAAACACGCCTCTGCCTAACTTTTCGGGGACGACAAGCACTGATGGTATGTATGTACCAAGGTAATAAATAAGATTTTCTACCGCATAATATCATGCCTCAACACGATGTAGATTTGAGTATAGTTCTAATTTTTTATAGCAAAAATATTTTTCAGATAACATTGAGTTGCTTTTTAGGTTTCCGTACCCAAAGGGTAAAAACGGGACCCTATTACTAAGATTTCGCTGTCTGTCCGTCCGCCTGTCCGTCTGTCTGTTACCAAGCTGTATCTCAAGAACCGCAATAACTAGACAGTCGAAATTTTCACAAATTGTGTATTTCTGTTGCCGCTATAACAACAAATACTAAAACAAAATAAAATAAATATTTAAGGGGGGCTCCCATACAACAAACGCGTTTATTTTACCCTTTTTTGCTCGATATCAATAATGGCAACAGGTTGGCACTTGAAATATTCACAAAATCCCATACAAAAAACGAATGTTTTTGCCTAGTTTTGTACGGAACCCTTCGTGCGCGTCCGACTCGCATTTGGCCGGTTCTTTTGGTTTTTATTTTTGCAATGTAGTGTAAAAATAACAAAACAGATTAACAAAAAAATATTACAATTTGTCTTATTTTGTGTGTGAATAAAAGATCCAATTTGTCATTTAATAAAACGTGGGTATACTTTTACGGAATGTATTGTGGTTTATAAGTAAGAGTTTTACGTTTGTCAGTGTGTTTTAGATATATTACTCGCGAGTTTCCCCGACTTCGCACTTAGCAGAGGATAATACAATCCAATCATCTTCATGGACACTTAAATCTTTCGCATGAATCTTTCCGACTAGTGAAGAAAACCGTATGAAAATCCGTCAAGTACTTTTATCGCGTTCAGTCAGACGGACAAACCCGGCGGAGAAGACTTTGTTTTATAATTTATGTATGTAACGAAATTATATTCTTAGTCCAAGCTTCTTCTCTGAATAAAATTTCAATATCAATAACATATTCCAGTAAAACTAAACTGATATAATCTTTTTACCCGACTGCGTCAGAAGGAGGGTTATTTACATAGGTACTCAGGGGTTGCCTATTACATAATGCACATAGATTAACTTCAAGCACTGGGGACCCAAACTGACCTCATGGTTCGGGTCACAATGCAGTGGTCCCAAGTCAAATAAACCGTCTTAAGAGTCACTGAAGTGGCTTCGAAGTCAGGTCAAGAGGGCTGGTCCGAGAAATACGGTCGCGATTAGATGATATTTCGTGTTGACAGTCACTTTGGCACGTATATGTTCAAAACGAGGGTCAGATCTTATGTCAACTTATGTTTTTCTTCCCTCGAATATCTTTTACGGCAGTGATGGTATTTTTTTGGTGTATATTAATAATAATAATAATAACCCCACCGCCGTATCTCTACGTTGTCGACGTGGTGGGGCTTGAGTGCTTCAATGATCTTTGGAGCTACGCCGGTAGAGCTACTCATGCCGGGATAGGTTCAAGGTGAGAAGCCTGACTAAGAGAGATACAATCCAAAGCCAAGGTGAAACAGCATACGCCGAGGGCTTCATGGCTAGGGGAGGGCTTAGTCGTTAGTATGCGAACTCTGGACAATAGGGGACCTCCAGTTTCATATACCCTTGCGGCGGTGAATGCAGGGCTCAGCCGTGGTCGACCGAAAGTCCCTAGCTACTCGTGGGATTAATATGATTACTAGATCTAAAACAAAAAAAGTTATTCAGGCTAATGTGCCACTTATAGATGACAACCACACGCAGGTTTCTTCATCGTCTTCCACGATATCGCTTTTCCAATCAATTTCATCATCGTCACAATTCATCTGCGTTTCTCTAACACCGTCAGCATCAACTAGTATAAAGTCAGCGGATGTTGCACAGGAGACAATTTTCGTCGACAAACCTGTGCCCACCACTAGTACTGTAACAGCCCGTAGGAAATGGAGTAGTGAAATGAATGAATTTATCCTACGTACCTATCTTCACCTAACTAATATGGAAACAGACATCAACGCATATCTTTCACCTCTTCACGTTAAATTTTTAGAAAAATATCCCAACATGCAAGTAAGCCGACAAAGAATAGGAGACCAGCGTAGAGCTATTGTCCAAAAGAAATTACTACCACAAACCAAAATAAATCAAATTTACGATGACGTTAGAGAAGAATTACAATTAATCCATACTCATATACAACAACACTCTACACAATTACAAATATCAACCAATACACAAGCAACACAGCGCATGAAATGGACAAACGCATATAATGAAACAATAATCAGAATATACTATAAAATTACACAACTCGAGACTAATAAGACTGCTTACAGAAAGGCACTACACGAAGAGTTTATAAGCCTTTACCCAAGCTTAGCACACATTACAGAACAAAGGTTATCGGACCAAAGGAGAGCCATTATTAATAATAATTACATTAATAACGCCAGACTAGCAGAAATGAAAAAACAAGTAGCTGAAGAATTACAGTATAGAAATACTCAAACAGAAATCATTCATAATACTCAACCTAATACTTACATACAAAATAGTCTAGAACACGCTGATAACTACGGTTTGACGCTAAACACTCAAAATACAAATATATACATTCGCTCTGACACACCAATTAACACTCAAATAACAAATTTTCTCTCAACCAACAGTATAGACAGTGACATAGTAGCACAAACACCCATAGACACCCACAATATGGAAAACATACATATAGAAGACAATTTCCTAAACAATATAGATACTGGACAAACTGACTCTATGCCGATTCATTCTAATAACACAAAAACTAACCCAGACATAGAATACATTTCAACAAGCTCAATTGTACTTTACCGATACTCACCCCATAAATAGACCATACATCCCTAAACAAAAAACATCTAGAAAGTTTATTGCCATCGTAACATACATTAACAATATTATATTTCCCAAGTACATCAATGTAAATTCTGATTTCATCACCTTGCAGACCATAATATATTGTGGTGCATGGACAGCAGCTAAATGCAATGGAGCAAAAATATCACACATTCCACAAAATGAGCATCTTACGCGATCAAAAAGAAAGCCAAATTGGCAAATTAGATTAGAAAAGAAAATAGGAAGCTTAAGAGCAAATATAGGTAGATTAACACAATACATTAGGGGTAACCGAAGTAGTAAAGTAGTAGCTGCAGTAGAAGCAATTAAAACTAAATATGAAAATCACGCACAATATGAAAACTCAAACACTGAATTGGTACATTTTTTAGACACATTAAAACAAAAACTTAATGCTGCATCGAGTAGACTTAAAAGGTATATCACATGTACAAACCGTAAAGTTCAAAATGCTAGGTTCGTCAACAACGAAAAGAACTTTTACTGAAATTTAATATCAACAAACACAGACAACTCCAATCAAAACTTACAGACACCTCCGGCAGATACACTTAGAAACTTTTGGGCTGACATATGGGAAAATCCTGTACTTCACAACCATCATGCAGACTATATTAATGAAACGGCAACAGATATAACACACATGGAATTTGAATTCATACCGATAGAAACATTCATAGACGTCATCAAGCGCACACATAATTGGAAATCACCAGGCTCAGACAATATTCATAACTACTGGTACAAAAAATTTACAAACCTCCATCCATATATTCACAATCACCTAAAGACATTTATTCAATTGCCACAATTGCTACCTACATACATAACACACGGAGTCACATACATGATTCCCAAGGACAAAAATGACACCATTAACCCAGCCAAATACAGACCAATTACTTGCCTTCAAACCATCTACAAAATCCTGACCGCCTGTATAAGTGAAGAAGTTTACAAACATTTAATCAATAATTATATATAAGCCGAGCAACAAAAAGGATGTCGTAAGAATAGCCAAGGATGCAAAGAACAACTTACCATAGACGCAATTATTATGAACAATGCAGTTAAAAATAAAAAAGATATCTATACAATGTTTATTGATTACCAGAAAGCCTTTGATTCCGTCCCACATAGCTGGCTATTACATGTATTAAATCTTTACAAAATTCACCCAACATTAATTTCATTCCTAAAAACTTCCATGCTGAATTGGCAAACTGTCCTAAAAATAAACCAGGCCTCAACAACACTGACCACGGAGCCAATTTCTATTCAACGTGGAATTTTTCAAGGAGATGCCCTGAGTCCTCTGTGGTTCTGCTTGGCTCTTAATCCCCTTTCATATTTATTAAATAAAACTAACACAGGATTCACACTAACCAACAATGACATACATTATACACTATCACATTTAATGTACATGGATGACATTAAACTTTACGCAAGTGATACCATTAGTTTAAACAAATTAGCAGACATAACACAACAATTTTCACAAGATATTCGCATGCAGTTTGGAGTAGATAAATGCAAAATGTTTTCCGTCACTAAAGGTAAAATTGAATACAATAGGTACACACTCGAATCCGGAGAATCAATTGAGCCTATGGATGAACAAAGCACTTACAAGTACCTAGGCTTTAAGCAGTCTAGACAGATACATCAAAAAACTACTAAACAAGAACTGCTCAAAAAATTCTCTCACCGCCTTAATTTAGTTTTAAAAACGCAACTCAACTCCAAATGTATAATAAAAGCAATCAATACATTTGCGATACCCATACTCACGTACTCTTTCGGAATAATACAATGGTCGAAAACTGATATCAAACAACTACAACGCACTATCAATACTTACCAAACACAGGAAACACCATCCTAAATCATGCCTACAGAGACTTACATTACCAAGCCAAGAAGGGGGCAGAGGGCTGATAGATGTTCACAATTTACACAACAAACAAATAATTTCACTCAGAGCTTACTTCCATGACAAAGCTGCACATTCACCACTACATAAACACATTATAGAAACAGACAAAAAACTAACACCGCTTAACCTACAAGATAAAAATACACAAATAAATGAACACCTCATAAGTACACAACAAAAACACACATTATGGTCTGATAAAGCCCTGCATGGCAGACATCGAGCCTACCTGAGCCTACCACACGTCGACAAAGATAAGTCGAACGAATGGCTTAGACGCGGTGAGTTGTTTCCGGAAACGGAAGGTTTTATGCTCGCAATTCAAGACCAAATTATAGTAACTCGCAACTACAGAAAATACATCATAAAAGACCCTAACCAACCGACTGACTTATGCAGACATTGCAACAGTGCTTCTGAAACTATTCAGCATATTACAGGAGCCTGTAAATCTTTAGCACAAACAGACTACAAACACCGCCATGATCAAGTGGCTTCAATCATACATCAACTCCTGGCATACAAACACAAGCTTATACTTGACATGAACCCGTATTATAAGTATAAACCCAAAACCGTATTAGAAAATAGGCACTTTAAAATTTACTGGGATAGGACGATTATAACTGACAAAACCATCCATTACAATAGGCCAGATATCACCGTACATGATAAAACCAACAAAACAGTTTATTTAATTGACATCGCTATACCTAATTCACACAATATCCAAAGTACAATATCTGAAAAATTAAATAAATATCAAGATCTCGCCATAGAAATCAAAACTCAGTGGAGAGCAGAAACTGTACATATAGTCCCTATAGTCATTTCATCAACAGGTATCGTTCCAAAATCTCTCACGGAAAGCCTCAACATATTGGACATGCCTACCTACACACTCCATATGCTTCAGAAAGCTACTATTCTTAACACTTTTCGTATCACCCGGAAATTTCTAACATCTTCTACACTATCTTCCACATTTTCAATATAAACCCTGCCTCACAAGCTTGGCTACGGCCCGCATGTGAAGTTAATTAAACTCTCCCATAAAGGAGAAGAAAAATAAATAAAATCTGAAAATAATAATAATAATAATAAAATTTATTTACAGAAAAACATATTTTTAGATACATAAAATCAGTTTACAATACATTAAGAGATGAACTTAACAGAAAAAAAGCATCGTTGGTGCCCGTACTAATGAATTAATCATTGTATCACAGACACCAGGGCCTAACGAAATAGGTAACATATATTTTTAATCGAACGAGTAGTGAACTCTTAAACAAAATATATAATAATAAAGTAAACAATGGAATAAAAAAAATAAAAAAATAGTAATATTAAGACAGTTTTTACAGTAAATTAAATATATTATGAAAATTATAAAATTAAGCTACACATGTTACACATTTGTGCACGTCAGTGCACAGGTTGAGTCATTCTGTATGTGGGAGTGTATGAGTGAGTGTTCGTGTTAGTGTATGAGTGAGTGAATGTGTGAGTACATGTGTGAGTGTATGTATGCGTCCGCTTCTAAAATTATATCTACTGGATTGGTTTGAGAAGATCTTCGATATTGAGAGATTACTATGAAAAAGTTCACTTTAACGTAGTGAACCAAAGAAAAAAAGGGTAACTGTGTACCGTATGTTTCACTGCTTTTATTTTACGAGATTTTTAGTTCGAATAAAAGGTAAAAATATGTTCGCACGCAGTCAGTAAACGGACTCGTTGTTTTTGCTTTTACCCGAATGGCTAGTAAATAATTGGCTATAGATGCAGCCATTATGTTGTGCATAACAGAAGCGTAATCCTGCGTACTATAGCGCTTAGATATTGTGCAATAACAGAACATATTTTACTTGACTGTCGGTTGTATACGTCACTGGTGGTTAAAGGCTGTTATATAAGTGTTTTTTGACTGGAAATTCCACAGATATGTAGGAAGTCCCTACCGGTTTCATGTAATTTTATGTTTATGGTTTCAAACTAATGTGGCTAATTGATTTTTGAACTAAAATGCTTAATTAAACAGGGTACCGGGTCTTACTTTGCCTCGGCGAAATATATGCAATCTGAATGGCAACATGCAAGCTGGTTGAATATCCGTGTAGGAAATAGTTTCTTTTCAGAGGTTCGCCGTTTTAGAGGTAATAAGCCCAAAATAGCGCATCGGCTCGCATCGCATCTGTTAGTAATCAACTCCGTAGGGACAACTAAAGTCTTTGAACCTCACATACCTCGTGAAATTCTGTTGGCTTCGGTCTATTGGCTGTGTGAACATTGTAAATAGGATTCCCGACCGGGGACGCATACACAAGTGTACTACGAATTAACTATACAAGGTTTTCAATGCGGTTATTCTTTAGAAAGAGGTCAGTGACATACCCACGTACAAAAAAAATGTATACTAGCAGATTCCCGCGACTTCGTGCGCGTGCAATTTACCGAAAAACGGAAAAGTTTCGTACTAACTTTGAACCCCCGTTTTACCCTCGTAGGGGGTAAATTTTCAAAAATCCTTTCTTAGTGCTTCCCTACGTTAAAAAGAGATCCCTGTGCAAAATTTCAAGTTTAGGCCCTGCGTTGATATTTCGGTCTGTCAACCAGTTAGTCAGTTTCTTCTTTTACCTATGTGTGTATATAGATAAAGATAAGCAAAATACTTACTTCACATCTCATGCATAAATTTATTGAAAGACCTTAACAGAAAATATTTTCATACAAATTTACGTACGCCATAAATAACACACACAATGTAAAATCCTCACATACATCAAAACAGATTAACTGAGGGCAATTCAAAAATAACTGGAACCGTGAAAATGCTGGGAATGCCATATTTTATAACCAGTGTTGTCTAGGAAGCAGAGCGCTTAACTGAAATAATTTGTAGAAAATAAGCGCAAAATTTAGTACACTGGGGAGTCTCTTGACTTGAGTTTATTGTACGCAGCGCAATTGTGGAATTTTAAACAGGGTGCCCGCAATGCAGCAGGGAGGTTTTTGTGGTTAGGTATAGTACCTACGTGATGTCGGGACGAAGGACGAACTATTGTGCGTGTCGTAAATACGCCAGAACTGCTTATGGTACCTACTTGACATAATTATGTAGTTGTTCTATTTGAAAGTATTATTTAGATGTTATAAAAATGACCACGTCGCTCTCTTAAAGGATGATTTCCGGGGTAAAATCCCTATATCCCATATCCTTCTCTGTGACTGTGATTTGTGCGTCACGGGTTGAAAAATGATGTTGAAATTAAAAATGAAAAAAAAATCTCCTTATAAAATTTAATCTAAATTGGTTCAGCGGTTTAAGCGTGAAGGTGACAGATAGACTTAATATTAGTTTAGTTTCAAATACCCAAAAGTCGATCACTTAGCCACTGCGAAACATTTCTGTACATATTTTTTTAAATGAATGGATTTTTTGTAATGATAATATAATAATACCTAAATAAAGTTATTACAAGAAAATGAAAAGAAACTAAATTTCAATCTTGCATTTTTCTTTATTTTATAGAGCTGTAGCTAGCAGGCAAGCTGCAAGGAATAAATCTGAATAACTTAAATCAATGCAATGCTTTTAAAATGACGAAAGCGGTTATGGAAATGCTTTGTAAAATCTAAATGTTACTTCAACATCACACGAACGGAAAGTTCATGAGATTCAACAAGTCGTAATGCCCGCTCCAGTTTCTTGTTTTTAGTTTTAGAATGTAGTATTGCAATGTGTCAGAATTCTAGTTTAAGTTACAGAACAATGTTAGCACTTATCATCGCATTGCATTCGCGGAGTTTTGACATCCCCTCGGCTAGCTTGCTACAGTTGCATTGCTTGAACTTGGTTTAGTTTAACATGTGACTTAAATCAGTAAACTTTGCGTGCAAATAATTTATGATCCGGGGGTTTATTTGATGGCGTGAAAAGCCAGGCCAGCTAGATAGTGGACTATGGTACATCTCTTCGCAGGCCCGTGCTCAGTAATGGCAATGTTAAATTCAAACGCAACGTAAAAATTGTGAATAAATAAATATAAATGAGTAAGGATGAAAAATTACGTGACTGGTAGTTTTTGCTAGTCTATGCAGATTTTTTTTTTTAAACTTTGATAATAATTTCAATTGCGATTGAGCAATTCTATTACGTTTGATATTATCATGCTATTTTAACGTACAAAAAATGTTGCTTATGTATCCTACAGTAAAACAAAAAAAGTTGTGGAAAGAGATGCAGCGATTTAACTCTGAGAGCGGCATCCCTTTCTTACAAACTATTGACTCATGTTGACGTCACATCACAGTAAATACTACGAGTTTTACGCGCGCTCCGTCCGACGCGTTGCTCTAAAAGTAAAAGAGACAGTGCAATCCTAGAGCAATAAATTTCTCTTATCACAAGTTACTTGCAAAAGTGACTGTCCTTTATCCTTAACTTATCTTTGAACATATCTTGCCGTCATGCTGAATATGTATGTTATATACAAGACTCAGAAAACAATCAAATCAGTCATAAGTCTAAGTAACGTGTTAATTCCTATTTAATTAAATTCCGGTATTTCATACATTTCGCGGGTTCCTGATGTATATTTTAGAAGAATCGGAAGATTACATATAAATCATATCAACACGCTTTTACCTACACGGGTTAAATAAAGATGTAATGGACGCACTCCGATAGTTTGCCAGTGTACTTTAGATCGATGTGTGAAAAGGGGACAATCATGGGAGAAGAACTGGACTGACCGACGTAGCTCGAAGGATCAGCGCGCTGAATTGGCAGTGGGCTGGTCATACTTGTCGAAGGACTGATGGCCGCTGGAGTCGAAAAATTCAGGAGTGGAGACCAGGAATCGACAAACGTAGTGAATAGAATACCCCCTGGCAATGGTTAACTGGGCTCAAATTAAATCTCCGAGGTGCAAAAAACGTGAAAGCAAAAAACTAATACACATTTACTCGCCACAATACAAATGAGGTGGGATACTTAATATGCCCATTGGTAAAAAAAGCTTATCTAATAATACACTATTGAATATACTACTGAAGTTTGTACTGCGCCAATTGACTTGACGCGGCCGAACTGTAAACCCGATGAGGGTTATTGGCAAACATTTTGGACACAGGTATTTGCTGTACAAAATTGTCACATAATTTTGGTAACGCTTAAATTTCAAAATAACATGCATACCTGTATAATTTTATTTAACCATAGCCTATTATTTTAGAAACAAAGAGATAAATAGAAATTAATTATGACTTGACAAACAAAAATATTCGGCTGGCCAAAAATAAGTGGTATATAATCATTCTGTAATTTGTAACTCAAGTTTTTAGTTTACTAACTATATCGACTATCAAGGCAATAAAAATATATTTTTTTATGCGTTTGTTTGATTGATTCCATGGCCCATGGGCCTGGAAGCCAAAACTCAACCATATCTCCAATCATAGAGTCATATTGCAGTAGGTACCCATTTTTTCTTTGCCGTAAAATAGTTTCTTAATTTTATTACATCGTGTGGGCGGACCAATCTCTTGGCTGACCTCGCAATATTGTTTGAAATGAAGTCTGGAAAAGTACATAGTTACCTTTGTGTGTAATCAACCTGTCCGCTATAGTTGTTACCTTTAATAAGACGAGTGCTGAATTTTTTGTATAGCCGAAGCTCCAATTATAGGGGTCGTAAGCATCCGACTATTCCCGCGCCATTTGAGACAGTATATGTGTAGTATTTTGTAGTAACTACTATGTGTTATTTCTTTCTTGCTGAACAAATAAACTAAATGAAACCCTTAGCTCATAAAAATGGAAAAAGACGGCTCCATAAATAAAAATGTTATAAACCCTAAGTGAAACGATTTCATTTAAGGTTTTTGAACATTATTATTAAGATTGCTAGGATCAGCGATGGCCTGACAGTCCATTATGATAATTGTGGACTGACAGTCCATTACTTTAAAATTATGTGTGAATCTAGTTAACAGTATTGAAAATTTATAAAACAATATATATATAATTATAACCTATCGGATATATGTATACCTATCGGTGTATAGTAAACAGATAGAATATTAATTATACATATTAGCAATTAATCTAATAATAATAAATTTATATATGTACTAACTCACATGAAGCAATAATCGAATGGTAGATGTGAAAAATGTGAAAATCATAAATAAATCCGTTATTATTAATTATATTATTAAACCTTTACTAACTTTTTGTTTACATTTTTTTTTGTTTAATTATACAACAATTACGAAGTGTGTCAAATCAAATCATTTATTTCAATTAGACCAGTCTGTCTGTCTGTTACCGCTTCACGCTATAACCGCTTGTATAGATAGTTTGAGTCCAGGAAAAGGACATAGGATAGTTTTCATTCTTGAAATCATCCCTAAAAAGGGGGATGGAAATAAAATTACTAATCTTACGCAGACGAAGTCGCGGGCAATAAGTACCAATCTGCAATAAACAATTGATAATGTATTGCTTT
The DNA here is from genome assembly GCA_905163465.1 of Craniophora ligustri. Lineage (NCBI taxonomy): Eukaryota > Metazoa > Arthropoda > Insecta > Lepidoptera > Noctuidae > Craniophora > Craniophora ligustri. The sequence continues at coordinate 4,563,164 of LR990965.1, read as the reverse complement.
TTTCGGCATTTTAATTTACGAGTTTCATCGCGATACATTTTTAACGATATACCTACTATGTCATAAAAAGTAGTCTTATACCAAAAAAATCCGATACTAAACCTAAAGACATAATTTCACTCATAAATCTTTGAGACTCATCATCAATCACAAACTATTTCATGTCGTGTACCAACTAAAGTGGCAGTAAATATTTATAGCAATCAATTTGGTCGGTATTTGTATAGATTGTGAGATGGAACTGCAACCATCTGACATAATGGGCGACCGCGCCGACGTCTGAGTTATAGTCTGTAATGAACGCGAAGGGGCTGCGCACATAAGCGCAAGAATATTTGGGCTTTTTGAGGTAACAAGCTCACAAACGATATTTTGGGAGGCAAAATTGAGCTGCCCTGCTGGGGAAGTACGTCCGCCTTACGGAAGACCGCAGTGAAACAACAATAGGATAAGTGAAATAATAATATAATAGTTGTGTTTTTACGAAGGAGTAAGGTTGCCAGAGCTCGTTATAATGAATATTCCGCAGAAGCGGAATCCCGTTTCCTGTCAGTGTAGTAACTCCCCTATTCATTAGAATAATTTAGATTTCTTAAAATCTAATAGGGTAATTACAACATGGTCAGTAACACACAAGCAACATCTCTAATGGGTAATACCTGATAATAAATAAATATACCAATAGGGTATTATTATTATTATTATATTATGCTATTGGTATATAAAAAGAAACAAAAAACTGACAATGAAGTAGTTGTTAGCAGGATTATGTATATAATATTTTTTAAGAATATTTAATGTCAAAATCAGAGCATTGGAGAACAAGTTGAACCGTGGTCAATTAGGTAATGGTAACCAGAAACTCGAAAATGTTGACAACTAGTTTAACTTTACAAAATCGGTTGCCTAGTAACGGTTGCGAAGATCGAGTGACAACTGGTAGATCTAGCACTAACCTCTCTCAATAATGACATCTGTATAAGCATAAACCTCTCAAAATTTATGCCAGGTATAGAGCCTCTTTCAATTTTTGTCATCCGCTTTGTTCTTGTGCCAATCCCATCCAGGTTTGCCCCGAAATTGCCTGAATAGAAAGAAGTACTTAATTTTATTTCGACGCTTAGTCAGCCATTTTTATTATAATTTAAAACCAAATTATCATACATTTTAGATTACATTTATTTTTAATACTAGACATGATTAATGTATTGTAATTTGATTTATGCAAAGTTTTTTAATTTAATTCTACAAATATAATCATATTTTTAATAGGTACACGCAAAGTATTCAATTCTTAGGAGTAATTACAATAAGACTGGTTATTTAAATTAAATTAAATAAGACGGCATGAAAAATGATTTCTATGATATTACCTTTCACTTAAGTAAATAGTTATACCGATTATGTCATTGTATTCAACCCCTAACAATACCCTACCCACCGGACGTTAGATTCCATTCACGGAGGTCATTAGAATGAGTGATTCTTACGATAACCGTGATACCCCTGTTCGATCGTGTGTAACATAGTTTTTGTATCAGATTTCAGAACGAAATATACCAACTGGTATCCCATTTTTATTTCTTTTATTGTATTAGTAAGTATAGTGTCCCACAAAACTGTACGAACAGTTTGACTGTAGAATCGAAAAAAAATACGTTTTTAAAGTTACAGCAAATATAATTTAGGTTATGTGGGAAATTACCTGAAAATATATTATTTCCTGTAATCCAATATACAATTTGTTAAAAACATTGTTGTAATTTGATAGCTATTAACGGTGGTCGATGGAGACTGACATAATTATTGGGACAGTCGATTTAACAAAGCTATTTTAATCGATTCTCTTTGAGGTTGTATAATTATTTATAATTGGATTAAAGTTTAGTGTTCTTCAATTATAGAGATTTGATTAATGAGGTGTTTAATTAATTCTTACGGCTTAAACATAAACAAGTGATAAGTTTTTAGTAAAGTATATTTTATATCATATTAAAATAATTTATTTAAAAATATCTTAGAATCTAATCTAGGAATCTACATAAAAAAATTATTGAGCTGTAAAATAGTAATTATAATATATTTTTCAATTATTTTATCAGTTAATAAAAATATATTGTATCTCGATTGTCATATATTCATATGACAATAATATAATATGTCTTTAATATTTCTTTTGCATTTTTATACGAAATACAAAAATACGAAAGACAGTTATGAGCACGAAACTTTTTTCTGTTCCGTGGTTATGAGGATATTATGCTTGTAGTTTTGCGTAAAATACTGCTAAATAGCTGGAACAGTCTGAATAGAAGTTCTGCTTAAATCAGATTGACAATAAATAACAAATGTTAGATATCAATTAGTAATTATAATATCAAGAAAATCAAACCCTCAGTCTGCTGACCATAAATGCTGTAAAGAATCCGAAACAACGGCCTCTGGAGTAATCATTATTTCTTATCCCTTTTGAAGAAACATCCCCGTAAGGATAGTCCTTACAATTTATTTTGAGTCGGCATAGCTCCCAGTACGCTAATTCCATTAATTCCTTTCGGAACTTCCACAAGATCACGTCCGTGGAACATAAAAGATGATGACCCGAAACAAAACTCATCTAGATCCAATAATTCGATGTCCCTATGGAAAATAAAACAATGTTGTAGAAAAGTTGAAAATTTTATGAGACAGTAAAATAAATCTTACCTGACGTACTGTGTAGATTATTCATTATTATTTATGGAATTCATATTCAATATCATGTGCGCACTGTACTTACTGCACTCAATATGCCTTAAGTACAGTGCGCTGATAGTCAGGCGTGCCTTATATTTAACCGATCACAGATTAGTTACATAGTATTTACGATGATATCATCATTAGATTAATAAGTATGGTACGTGTTAATCTATCCGGAATTGCCAAATGAAAAACTAATAAAATGCTTTTTAAATAAACCGTAAATAAACCGATTTGTAGTCTCTTTCTACTACTATTATTTATTTTTATTACTATTATTTAATAGTCAGCCGCAGGTTAGATTTGAAACCAATTAGAGATTAGTTATATGTATAGTATTTACGAGGATATCATCCCTAGATTAAGACTCAAAAACGAATAAAATATTTTTTGAATAGACCTATTTGTATAAAGACTCTTTTCTTCTCGCCGAACGGTTTGTGAAGTTGAAGTAAGCCCTGTTTTATTACGCTTTTGTTTGTTTCAGGGGCAAATGGAAATGAAATCATGAAGGAATAAATAACAATCCACGCAGAGAATATCCTTGAGTTCATTGTTTCCCTAGTAAGAAGTCATTAGATAACGGAACGTCCTGTTTACTTCTTACTAAAAATCTGAAATAAGTGAACAAACTATACTGTTTTATAATATAATTATGAAGTGACTTACAGTTTTGGTAAAAAATTGGAGGGACATAAGAAACCTTTTTAACAGCTACCAAATAATGTTGCTGTTTTTTAAAAATGGAAACTACTTTTCCAACCTACAGATAAGGTCTATATTTTATAAAACGGTGTTATAGAATTTCTAGCATCCTTTTGAAATATCTTCATAAAAGTTTTTACTGTATCCATTCAATTTAACACGTTTTCATTCTTTTTATCTTGTCAAGATAATGCATGGTTGTTTTGATAATGGTTTGAAATAGGAACATGTTTAGTTATTCGAATGGTTTTGAGTCCATTTGATTTCCTTACCTTTTAAGTAAAAAGTACTATACAAACCAAATTATTTATACATTTGAAAATAACAAGAGACTTAAGAGGTCTTAAAAAGATTTCACGTGTATCGATATAAACATTCACGGCCCAAAAAATACAACAAACAAAATCAAAGTACTTATTCTCAGAATCACAAAAATCGTTCGAACCGTATTCACACAATAGTACTAAGCGTATATGTAGGTCCGTTTACCGTTCAAAGCTTCCAAAAGAAACACACGTCTAATTTAACGGTGCGAGGCTTACCTTTATTACAGTAGGCTTATTTAAGTACTGGGTTTTATTTTATAGGCAGCTGAAGCACGGTTTTACGCCAATCACTTGTGGCGAAGCAAGAATTGGGCGCTATTCTTACAATTAACTTTATTGCTGGTTTTATTCGTAGTTAGGGCTGTTACGTGGATTATTTGGCAAGTATACCGATGCTGTATACGAACTGGGCCACAGATTCAGGGTTGGCAGAAACGCAATATCTGTGTTTGAAAGATTAAAACAGCTAATGGATTGCGATAGATTCCGATAACATTGAAGCAAGAATACAGCTGTGTAATCACCGTGCTATAGATCCTAGCAATTTTTATACAAATATGCAATGTATATAACTCGTTTCATCATCATCAGCCTATATTCGTCCAGTGCTGGACGTAGGCCTCCCCGAGTGAACGCCATAGAGCTCGATCTTCGGCTCTTGTCCTCCAGTTCACTTTCCTCTGAGCTATGTCGGTATCTTTGGTTCTCTGACGGATAACTTCGTTCCGGATTTTATCCCTCAGAGAAACTCCGAGCATAGCTCTCTCATCACTCGTTTACCTAAGATAAAATAGCACTTATACAGTCATAATATATACATAATGTTTCTTATTCATTATCAGTATGTGTTCCTTTTTTTCAGAATAATTTCAAGAAATGCTTTCATTAAGGTGGATAGTAGTACGATACAGATATTTACTAAAGTGTTAGTTTCACCGAAAACACCATGGGGTCCTCTTTTGATAAAAATACAGTTAATGAATATACCTTCAAGTCTTGTAGTGTGATTAAAATTATAATTTATATATCGTCGTATATTTTAAGGTAGAGTTTAAAATTTGAATGGTTGGAGTTATAGAAACTTTGTAATTAAAAGTATCAATACTTTATCTTGAGTTAGCACAAATAATAAAATCAGAGAGAACTTAACGTTCAAAGCTTTCATTATCCTTGAAATAAATATCTTAGAAAATTAAATTATATATTTATATAAAACATAATTTAAAAAGTGATGATTATGTGACCAGTAGACTGAGATGTCCAAGGTCTTGATTTCAAGCCCAAGGTATGCACCACTGACTTTTGGAATTTATATGCGTATTCATCACAGTCATGTTCAGACGGTGCATGTCAGTATTGGAAAGCATTGTGAGGAAACCTGCATACTTGAGAGATTTTCTCAATAATATGTGAAGTCTGCAAACCCACAGTAGGTTAGCGTGGTGGACTATAGCCTAATCCTTTTCAAATGGGAGGAGACCCGTGCCCAGCAGTAGGACAATAATGGGTTGATGATGATATTTGCTGGTAATTAGTAGATTATAATCATATGAAACCCTGGTAAGTAAATTTAGAAAACGGTTTCAAATATGTGTAAATTAAATTAAATTACAGTACGAAACGACTTCGAAATATTTAGCGGTATATACTATTGGAACAGATCTGTCGCTACTTTCACACATAATTCGTGAAATTTTTGCTTCGCTGTGTAGCACTTAATATCGCAAAGGCAGTTGCTTTGTATTCCCCCGTTTCGTTCCGTTTCAAAGGCATAATCTAGTTATTGGCTAAAAAGTCAACAATATGTTGATGGATCGCAGTCTGATGGATCTATCCAATTCCGTGAAGCCCGTTTATTTGGCGCTAAGCATTGAAGTTTGTACAATGTACAGTTTGGACGTACTTCGATTAGATTAAATTCTAGAATACAAGTCTTTAAATGTTTTTAACAGAGCTACTATTTGAAAAGATTTACCAACCGATTAAATTTGTTGTTTCATTAAATTTACAATAAATCACACCACTAGGTATCAAGTATTAATGATAACCAGAAACTTTACACGTCATCGAAAAATACTCTCAAACATACAGGCTTCCTCACTATGATTTCCTTTGCCGTTTGAGCTTGTGATAAATACGCACGTAATTTCAAAAAGTCAGAGATTTGAGACCATTGACAGAACAGTCAGAACAGTCCAATTATTCTTGTTTGTGAGCATTTAAGTGTCCGTAGCAGGTCTTATGACCTGCTACAGACACTTAAATTATTTTATTTCACAAATGCATATAACTGCGTATAAGATGGAACTTGCAAGAATCTACTGAAGTGTATCCAACTCTACGTTCATTTACGTATAACTATGTACAAAAATATGCAAAGAAAAACAGTTCAGTGACTTTTATGTCAACCACTTCATTTTATTTTTTATTCAGAGTTATGGATGGATCAGTTCAGAGGTCCATGATGAAACAAATAGGTACAAAATGTTTTACATAATTTTAACATTTTAACGACTACTATTTGTAATAATTTTATTCGCTGGTTGTGAGTACTTGAAGCAAGACGGGCTAACAACATATATTTCGAATGCCCTTGAACAGAGACATTATTAACAGAGTTCCGTATAGCGTATCGTAGCGTAATAAGCTTTAGTAAAACCTAATTTAATAAAATAAAATTAGGTTCAACAAAAAAAAAAATTAGGTTTTATAAAATAAATTTAGGTTTTAATAAAAAAAAAATATATATATAATTCCTCCATTGTAGAAACATGTTCAGTATGTTATTTTTAGATTAAATCATCTCATATAGGGGATACCAACTCCTATCAATATTCATTTCACTTTAATATATGCCGATCGATCCTTCAGCCATTCAAGAAAGTAAACAGCCGTGCAAACATTGGTATTCTCACTACAAAGTCAGATTTTCATTTGAACTGTAGCAGTGATTGTATCATGCAAGTATTGCTTAAAACTCCAAGTAATATAAATGTAAATGAGTAGAAACAAAGCGGCGCTGGTGGATCAAGTCTCAACTTGGCTGTTATTAGATACGCCAAGCCACGTAGTCTTTAATATAAAGTGAGTTACGCGTGATACTTGTCACAGCAATGTGGTGGATGAGTAAATAAAAACTATATATTCAACAAGCCTAATTTATACGTAGGTGGCAGCGACTGGTGGTATTTTGAAACTTAATCAGCGATGCCACTGCTTCCAGCTTGGTATAAAATATTGTCCCTAAGACAACAGGGCTATTCTTAGGAATATATTCAACCATAGACAGTTTTCTCTATAATATAGACAGTATGCGACAGCGGTATGCTGTGTAAAGCTTCGCTCCTTAGCTCGGAACTAGCCGACCTATGGAGTGAAGCTTGTATTACGGATACTAAATGGTTGCTCGTACCCGAATTGAACCCCCCCGGGGTTCTAGTCCCGTTGGAAGGCGTTACTTTGCTCACTCGTCCTTTTTTTATAAAAAAGGATGAGTTAAATAGACGTTAAATCTTTTATTTTAATGATACCTGTCAGTACTAGTACATATAAGTGTCACAAACATTGTTTTAGCTGATTACCAAAAACACTGACGACCTAAAGTTTGCTGAATCATTATAATTTGTTCATTGTTGAAAAAAAGAGTTGTACTTTTAAAAAAAATTACGCCAAATGTGTACCCTTCTATTAGTTTCAACTATTATTTGTAAACTCTGTATGCGATTGACGTGCTGACAATAAAGTTTTTCAAAGATTCTGACCACGACAAAAATAAAACAATTAAATACATGCCATTAAAAGAAAGTTAAGAGAAAAAAATATAATACCTGCTGGAGGAGATATGAGCGATAAAAAATGCAATATTGAAGCATTCCATTTCTGTCTTGCAACTGTTATTGTATAAATTATATTTAATCAACACCTGTCACGACTCATGATACTGAGATACGGCACGGCCCATTCATTTTAAGGTAGGTTGAATTCCCTGGAGCATTTATATTTTGGATGATAACATATTTTCCTCGGAGACTAATGTAAAAAAAAAGTAAGTTTTCTTTTGCTCTGTGTTAGGGGACAGGCTGTTTGGTTCTAGTAACGAATCGGTGGCCACGCTAAACAGGCGGTGGCCAAACCACGAGGACCATCAGCACATTTCAAAATAAGGTTTTATTGGTCCTGGCTGGTCCTTTGGGTGTCACCGTTCCGTTCAACTATATACAAGTAAAAAAATAACAGAACATTTGATAAATAGGCATCAATACAAATATTATAAATATGAATGTATGTCTGTCTGATTATTATTACTTCACGCTTAAATCATTAGACCAATTTATATAAAATTGGCATGGAGATATATAGTTTGAGTCCCAGAAAAAGATAGTTCTTATCCCAGAAATGATCCTTAAAGATAAGATAAGGTCTAAAAGAGAGCAAAAAAGAACATTCTAGTCAGACGAAATCGCGTGCAAAAGCTAGTTTAGCCATATTTTGTAAGTGTGTATCTAGACCCGTTGTCTATAATAATTCAAGTGTGTAGAATGCCTAAGCCAGGCACGTTACACGCGAGTTTTCTCATTACATGTTGCTATTTACTTTGTTTATTTCCTAAATAAACACATTTTGGTTAAAGTAAATACTTGATGTATTGTTTTACTTAACTATGTTACCAAATATCGTTTAATATCTAGGTTTTTTACCCAAACAAATGTTTGTACATTCATTATTCTGGGCTCATAATTATTATTCAAATCATTGACCAGAATACGCCGCGAAATATTTTACATTCGAAATTTAAATACAATTTGGAATAATACAGTCTAAGCTTTAATAATAGCTAGTGATTTATTCAAATCTTAAAGGGTCGTTGGAACATTTTATGACGGCAATTAAAATTGCACCATTTGCACAAAACTTGGTTTAATTTTCGTGAAATACTGGCTTAAATATGACTTATATTCCAATTTGAGTAAATCTTTGAACATTTATAATAATAGCTTTATTTGATTCAAATATTTTGATTAACTTTTTTAAAAGACAAGTTGTTTAAAATAATATTAGTTCTAAAACTTGGGATTGTAATCCCATTTGTTTTGATAAACTTCGTTGTAACTAAATACGGCCTACAATGAGACTGAGACTCTATAGATATAAACAAAAGCAAATGAAATAAATTGGCCCACAAACGAGATTCATAACTTTTTCACTCAAGTTTTTTTAATAAGGCATTGGCCGGGATGATTCTTTGAAGGTTCTAAATTTAATATAATTGGCAGAAGAAGAAAAATGTCTTAATACCCGCAGGGTCGTTTATACGGCCCGGCGCGGTAGTAAAGTTTCGCCCTTGTCACTCACTTGTCTTGGACAGGCGGGCCATATTAGCATGCAAATTGATGGCCCACGATTTATGGCCGTTTAAGTCTTGTTTTGAAGACTAAATGTTAGTTATTTATCATTTAGTTTTTGTTCTTTCATTTTAAGTTAATAAATGTCTTTTGTCAGAAATGTATTTACAAGTTCTGTTGAAATTCAATTGAAATAAATGAGTTTTCCTATTATTTTATCGTACCTAAGTGAATAATAGAACACATTTTATTACCTAATATCAAATATTAAAAACTTATTCGAATATAGATTTAAAAAATATCTATAACTAAAGGGTATCAACAATTTTTCAGCGTCTGCTATTTAAGGACTAAAGTACTCAGAAAGCTGCAGGTACTATGATGCTGGGTTATCATCATCATCCACCCCTTACATTCCCACTGCTAAAGCCGGTTTAGGCCAACGCTAGCCTAGTACCGGTTTGCAGAGCTCACACACCATCTGGGATTTTTTTTCAGGCATACAGGTTGCCGCACGACGTTTTTCTTCACCGTTTCAGCATGTGATAAATACGTAACTCCGGTAACTCAGCGGTGCGTTTATTGGGATTGGACTCTGGACATTTGACTTCACAGTTCACAGCATTTGTACGTTGGATAAGCAATCTTTATTCTCTATCCAAAGTAAATTCTCTTTGGTCATGTGAAGCGTCGTCATCTGCCGAGCCGTTTTTTAATAGGGCCGAAACATCGACGATGACAAGGGCACGACTGATGATATTCGTAACAATAATATTCACATGTCGTGATATGCGACCTGCACCCTTATTGCAAGGCAAATTTGGTATCCGAGGCTGTTTGATGGATGCCAGGATGATTAGCCCTGTTACCATGATCCTTCTATATAGGTGGTAGGTACCTACGTCATGCGCTTGAAGATTCGCATACATATTCGTATAAGCAGAACATGAACTAGTGATACTATTTATTATTACCGAACTATAATAATAAGAAGATGCATCAATTTGTTTTGATCCATGGCAATTACAAAAGAGGTTGGAGAGATAATGGCCGCTACTGCGTTTTGGATACCTACCTATAAAATGAATAATTTTTAATATAGATATATATACATTGTCTTACAATATATATTTTTGAAATATACAGTTGAACATAACAGAACATCCTTTTATGAAGTCGATTAAAATGCTACTTTTTATCAACATTATCATATATTTTTTTCTAAATATAAACATAAATAAAATATAATGAGCAAAAATTCGTAACGCATCAGCACCTATAGCAATATAAATATATTGGACATATAATATTCTCATACTCACGACGAAAATTATACAGGGGGTTAACATAATCCTGAAGCTAAAATGCCTTCGACCGGAACACTTAAACCCTTTCAACTTGATCCGGCGGAGGGACAGAGTGACGCACAAACAACTTTACAATTTTATCCATTTATATTTCATCGCCATGTTGGAACTGCTCTGAACAGTTCCCCATAAATTACCTTCATTTGTCTGTTCAAAAAGTTTTAATACAAATTACGCTTGTATTCGTATGTCCCCAAATAAATCGGTCACGTTATTATTGCGTGTACAAATTCAATGAAAAGCGTTTATTGTGATTTGATTTGTGTTTTGTTACAATGGGCTTTGTAATGTATTCGTTTTGTTAATTAATTTTCGATTTAAGAAAGTTTTGGTAACGGAATTATAATGTGTAGTGCCGTTTGTTGTGTTTTGTTATTAACTGCGTCAAGGAAATATGTCGATGTTTATTTAAAAGGAGAGATTGAAAATAACTATCAAATCGTTGATAGAAATATAAACATAGTTTTATCGATTAACGTTAAGAAAAACTTTACCGGAGGTTGTCTTGCTAACTTTGTTTGTTAAAATGTACTAGCACAAAATTACTTTTCAGATTTTAATTTATACTATCATACTTATTATATTTGATGATAAGGCGACGATCAATTTCAACAAGGTACCTACATCGTGTAGTATTCGCAACCAACGTGCTTGTATAACATAATGTATAAAGGACGAAGAAAAGATATACAACGATCATAGCATTTCATAATCGTGGGGTTCTATAAATTCTAACAATATCAAATAAAAACATACTACATACCATCAATAAATTCTCTTTACTATCATCATCTGGTAATATCATGGCTGACCAAATTCAAAATACTATAAGCAACACATGGAGGTCGTCAAATACTCACTACACTTAAAGTAGCATTCAAAAATTTTACTTAGAACCTACATGTTTAAAGTAAATAAGGTTGAGAATTCCTCATGGAAAAACCAACACGCTACCTACAGCGTTTACTTAAGCACGTATGAGCAATCGCGACACTCTCAACATAGCGTGAAGATTATCGCGTCGCTGCAACTAATGCAGAATAATCCTATGCATTTCGTTTAATTAATTTTACGGCTACTTGGACGGAAGACGGCGCTCGTTACGTGACGTCAGCGAGAGAATTACGCGCTCGACAGCGAGCGGGAAGTGTGCTGTACAGTTAGTTGCAGTAAGATATTATGTTTGTTACTTTGTATTACGGAACTGGTGGTATGCAGGGACCGTAGCGCGTAGCATTCTGTAGTTTCTGCCTACCCCCATGGAAAATAGACGTAAGTGTATGTATGTGTGTATGTATGTACTTGTACTTCATAGTTTCTGTTTATTCCATACTGTTGTATTTTTGGTGTATGTACAATAAAGAGTACTGTATCTATCTATCTATGTATTACAGAACTATGTTTTGTTGGACTGCTGAATTTATAACCTTATACTAACAATCTGTATTAGAAGAGTATTATATAGTAAATATCGTAAGGTATAGACGGTAAATAGCACAAGAAAAAAATATATATAATGTTTTTGCCCTGTACTATTTACTTTAGGAGACAAGATTATTAATTACTGAGCATTGAACTAGTATCTAAAAAATAAGAATTAGGCAACCAATCACCAAAATTCACAAGGTAACAACGCTACAATTGTGATCACGTCGCTAAATAGAGTTATCTGTATATATTTGCAATTATATTTTTTTAATCTTATGATGTCAATTAAATCATTAATTATAAATAATCATATTTTATCAAACTATAATGAACGAATGAGGTGAATGAGTTATAAAAACAAATGAAAACGCATCATCGTTTCAATTCTCTACATTTAAAATGATACTTATTGTTCCATTTATGAAATTAACAAAACAAGGCTCTCACTTTATAATTCGATTGTTATTTTCATGGTAGTTTGTTAAATAATATGTTGATAATAATCAGTCGTTTTTGGAAAACGGTTTATAATATTTAATCATAAATAAATATTATAATATTATTAATGTTAGAATGCATGATGACAAATTAAAATAATAATGTTTTAGTATGTGATAGAGATACCAAACGTTTATTATTATTCGCTTACTGAAATCGTTTAATATTTGATATATTATTATATTTTTTAATGGTTTTAACGTTAAATAAAAGTTTTAAGCTATTTCTGGGCTAAAAAGTTGAACGTGATAAAGTAACACACATACAGACGGGCGGACGTCTTTTGTGTACGTTTTACTATAGCCCATCAAATCCTAACCTAAAAAATAAACATAACTGAAAATATCAAATAGCCATTATTAAAGAGATTATAAAACTACAATAACTATGAAAATATACCTATAATATAATATTTGTTACTAAACGCTTCCAATCATAAACAATACCTAACAGTTTTAGTAAAAGCCACCACGATCACCTTAAAAAAAACAAACAATATTTTTATCTCGTTCACTTCATAAAAGTTCCGCTATACGCTTTGAAAGATTTGTTTACATTTAATTAAAAAAGCCCGGCTTTTAATTTTGTGCCTGTGTTTACCCAATATAACGGGGCTGAAAGTACCGGGGGCGAATATACTGGGGGCGATTGTACCCCCGCGCGGCGTAGTGGCGTACCGTTGCGAGAATTTCGCTTTCTTAACCCCTGCACATTTCTGCATAAATTTGTCGTAGTTTGTGGGCCGACTAAACACACTTCCACGGGTTGACGTGGCTCTACGTGACACGGGTACTACGTTACATTTGCATTATTTGATTTGTCATAGTTGGCATTCTGAAAATAGCCGGACAGTCGTTTTGTCGCCGTCCTCAAGATTTAGAATTTAATGTTGGCGAATTCTCTTTTTCAATGCTATTTAAGCATTGAAAAAGAGAATTTGCCAACATAGAAATATACATTAATGATAGAGAAGAGCCTACTGGTGTGACTAGTGGACTGAGATATCAAAGTTCAAACACAAGGCACGCACCACTGACATTTCGTAACGGTAGAGGAAAACATCGTGAGGGAATTTCAGAGGAAACCCACCAGCAGTGGAACAATTTTATAGTGGGTGATTATAGCGAAGAGAACTGTGTGAATGTGTCGCCCACGTTTAAGGCACAGGTAACATGGGGAATTCCAAATGTAAATTCCAATTTTGCAAAAACTGCAGGACAATAGAGTAGATCATGATACTATTAACCGTATTGGAAAACAATGTATATTGTAATGTTATTTATTCATATTAATAATCAATTCTAGATAAAAAATCTTATATTAAATCGATTAATTTTTTTTTCTCCTTAGGAAGATGTTACAAAGCCTTTAGTAAAACAGTTTAGAATTGTTTATATACAATCAAATAACCAATGAAAATCACATGTTCATGGCATTTCCTTTGAAAAGACCAGTTTGAACTACTGAGGCAGACTAAAAATTTCTGGAACTGACCACTTATAATAAAACAAGCCATTGTGGAATTCGAAAATGGAACTCTCTGGGATGTTACTTTTTAAATTGCAAAACTATCGTTTGTTTTTTAGTCGTGGCGTCCTTACGTAAACTTAACTATGTATTACGAAAAATTTAACTAGTGAACATTTTAGCTTAGCGATCATTTACGACTTTTGTGTGTTTTAAGTCAACAGGAATGTTGGTACAGGCCTATAATGGCATTTAATGTGGTACCTTACGCCCTAAATGTCTAACTGATATCTGAAACTTGAAGGTGTACTTAGAGGTTACCATTAACAAAGTCGATGTGTTCCACGAAACAATTGATGAAGATTCCATTAAGACTAGATCAACCGCTCCACTTCACTTCACATTATTCTAACAAATACAAAAAGGTTTAAACAATAAGAAATATTCGTATAATATCTGGTCTTTTCATCTATCACAAACTTCCAGTATGACCTTAGTACCGATAATCAAATTCTGTACGCCTCTGGCCCATAAACCTATTATCGCTTATTCAATAGAGGAACATAATATGCCCTGGGTATACTCCTGTATGTAGGTTATCCGATATAAAGCACACTGGCCAGTTATTTTTGAGTTCAACACGTGCCCGAACTGTTTTGATCATTCTATTGGTTATTAAAGTTGGACTTACTTTATCAGCAAGGTTGTCATTAATTAGAAAAAGTAAATAACGCTGAATACATAGAGCTATATAACGTTTATTGGGATTTAAAATTAAATTACCTTTTTCTTACCAATTTTTAATATTTACATTGAAAATAAATTATTGTGCCATATCATATGCATGCAAATTTCAATAAAGATGTTGTAAACCTGATTAATTTATGCTTATATCAGTATTTTTTTTTTAATATTGTAAAGGATTTAATAATTATGGAGATAAAAAATGTTTTATGTCAATTCATTAGTACATTGTTACATTTAGATACAGAGATTCTATGGAGCATATCCTGGTGTATAGGGGCCATTTCATCCTATATGATGCGTAAGTTAATATCTACTACCATCTCGTTACTCTAGCTGCCTCGTTGGTCTAGTAGTCGTAAGTTGTCTTGCAATCTGTTCTCAGGTCAAGCAAAATATTATCGGGTCGTTTTATGAATTTCTCAGTGGCAAGCTCGGGGTTTGTATTCATGCCCGGTAGATGGCAATAGCCTAGTTACATGGGACATATAACATACCGGCAAAATGTGGGTGTACATATTAGTACGTCTCTGCCTAACCCTTCGGGGATGAATGGCGTGATGGTATGTTTATGCTACTACAATCCAATAAAAAACAATCACATTTAATCTCCCAACTTTATATTTTAAATGGTAGTAGTAGCTGCCTAATGTTCGGTTATCACATTGTTGTGTGTATATAGAATTTTCAAAGTTTTAATAGTTAAACCGGTATAACGGAACAAAGTTGTACCACTTATCGGAACAGGTGCATGTCAAATATTTTACTGATAGCAACCGCCGGACAGTTTATGTGAAAAGTTAATTTAATTATCAAAGTACGCTGTTCCGGACACTCGGGGACTAACCCGTTTTTCAGTTCACAATCGTGTTATTTATAATGCCATTATTTTGTGCTACTATTTGAATTTTGGCATCTTTTTTAGCGGGTATTGTTTATTTTGAACTAAAAATACTTTTTAGGGAATTAACGGGGTATTTTAATCATCTGGATTAAAACAATTTTGAATTCTTTACGGCATTCGTAGTCGCTGGTGGATTTAAAAAGTAGTTTTATTTCAATGTTGGTGTTTTATATATTATTTACAATAATAATATTGTTGTTATTGTTACTAAAAATTTCTATGAAAATTTCAGATGTCCTGTTTCTTTTTTACCGACTTCCAAAAGGAGGAGGCTATCAATTCGACTGTATTTTTTTTATGTTTGTTACCTCAGAACTCTCGACTGGGTGAACCGATCTTGATTATTTTTTTTTAATTTGAAAGCTGGTGCTTCCCGTGTGGTCCCATTTCAATTTTTCTTCAGTTTGGACAGTGGCAACTATGAGAAAACCATATAAATCTTAAATTTGCATTAAATATGTGAGTGACAAATGGACGAATAACTCATTATCACGCCAACCGATTTCGATGATTCTTTTTTTATATGAAAGCTGATGCTTCCCGTATGGTTCCATAAAAATGGTGAGGAAAAACATTAAATCAAAAACAAATATGAATATTATTTTCAAAAAACAATGTTGCATTTCCATATGGCTACATTTATTTACCCTATTGCACTCGTCACTCCCCGTGGATGAAAGTAATCTTATTTAAACAAAAAGGCAAAAATAACTGGGGTACTTAATAACCGCAGCATCGCATGGACCTCATATATTTCACCGAAAAAGGACTGTTCTTTTCATAAAACATAACGCGTACGCGGTATAGTGTACTAAGGGCTAGTATAATAGTTCTTTAGTTATACTAAAGTGGAATATATACATAAATGATTTATAATCTTTTATAGTTTGACACAACAAAATTACCATCACATATAACCTATATAGTTTCTTGTTAATGTTACTTACTAATAAGTAAAGAAAGAAGTAGATAGGTACATAATATAATTAATAAGAACCACTTGGTTATTGTACACTTAAGCAAGTTTAAATCAAAATTTTCACACATTTAAATTTATTAAGAATAAAAAGTGGCATTTATTAATTAAGAATAAATGAATAAATTATAAATAAATGAATTATTCATTTGGCGGGCTACGTTCAGCAGTAGACTGATATAATTATGTATATAGGTAATATATAAAATGTATCCCACATTAAAGTACCTATTATTTGTACTTTTCTGTATAACTGTATGAGATAAATACATAGATAAAATATGAAGTGAAAGTTATTAAAAAAAAGGAGTTATACAGACGGCAATTAAAAAAAAAACTATTATAGTAAAAAATACAGATAGTTTTTTAAAAGATACTGAAAATTTTATCAGCGTGCGTGTAGAATTGAACTATAATCCATAACATGATTATATACATACCTAATAAATGTGGAATTTTCAGATCAGGAGATGGAATTTAATGATAATAAAAGTTATGGTGGTAATTGTAAATATAAACTCAATTATTATTTTATAACATCAACATCAACAACGTAAAGAGCTGTGGTAGCCTAGTTGTGTGACCAGTGGACTGAGATGTCAAAGTTCTCAAGTTCAAACCTAAGGCACGCACCACAGACCTATCGGAAGCCATGTGCGTATTTATCACATGCTCAAACGGTTAGGGAAAACATCATGAGGAAGCTTGCATGCTTGAGTAATTTTCTCGATGACATGTGAAATCGGCCAACCCGCAGTAGGCTAGCGTGGTGGATTATAGTAGCCTTAATACCTCTTAAATGTGAGGAGACCCGTGCCCGGTGTAGTGTAGTGGGACAATAATGGGTTGTGATTAATTGTACGTCAACTATAACTACGTCAATTTCAGCGTATTAAGGCTGAGAATATTCAGCGTACCAGGTGTGCAGCGGACATTAGAATCATGAGGAAATTACCAATGAAGCAACATGTGGTTGCGTCTTCGTCCTGAAATTGAAATTAAACGCTTGCATTTGAATGTCATATGTATTCTACTATCACGTCCAAATTCGTCTAAGGTAGCAAATCTGAGCTGTTATTATACCAAAGATATGTAACGGGCATAAAAACCATGAGAAAATGATGAATTTTGACATATGATGCGTTTTATGGCAAACACATCTGCTACGAAAGAAATTTTAGAAATTTGACCTCAAAAGGGGTAAAATTAGGGATGAATGGCCGTAAGGAAATACTTCGTTTTCAAAGTTTACATAAATATAAAGCCTTAATTATTATAAAAGTGCGAAATTGATACCCTATGTTGCACTACTGACATTGTATATTTAAGAATAACATTGTTACACTTCAATATACAATGAGTCATCAGTCACGCCTTACATGGGTCAGGCTGAGCGGATATTGTGTTAAAGGTGCGCGGTGGACATTAGGACCACCAGGAAATTACCAATGAGGTTAGACGTCGCTGTGTCGCCGTCTCGAAAAACAAGGTTCTCCTCGGCCCTTCGCGGAAATGAGTTCAATTTGTGCCGCCGCCGCCGCCGGATTAGTTTGGTCGCTGACGAAATTTTAGATGGCATTACATGATAATTTTCCAGGAAAAATGCTCCGCACATTTGAGGAAATTGGACTATTACAAGTTGCTGCGTTTTGCTTCGTATTTATTACGTAGTTATGCTATGATGACTTATGTTAGTTTAAGCTGGAATTTCATTACGAAACTAGCGGCATGAAAGTATACTCAAGTACACATAAAGATAACATTTAAAAGATGTAAAACTTGCCGTTTACAATGCATGAGTCGTATCTTTATGTGTACTTGAGTGTATTATCATGCAACTGGTTTCGTAATCTAATTCCGGCTTTAAGGTTAAAGAGTTTTTGTGACAACTTTTTTAACGATAGATCAATGTAGTGGCTTAGAATTTCTTCTATTACGAAGATCGGAAGCTCTTTATTCAAACATGATATTTTTCGTATTTACATCTCGTATAGTACGGGTGCTCGATATGAATCAATTCGTTGGAAGGTAAGGATTTTTACAATACAACTTCAGATATTGTTGTGTGTAAGTGAGCACCAGTTCATTTTGCTATTTTAAATCGGAACTTTTTTTGGTTTAATCGCACTTAACTGACTTTATATCGAAAAATATTAGTTCCTCCGCCCCTGTCAAATATATTAGGTACTTTAAAAATGTTTACATATTTATTGGTTTACATATTTGTAATCAAATAAATAAATACTTATTTCATATTAACAAATAAACAGTGGTAAACGCCTCAATTTTTCAAAATAAAAAAAAAAAACCCCGAATTCGCCTCAATTCGTCAATCGATTCGACGGATTACGTCCCAAAAGAGATTAAATTATAGAGAAAACAAATACGGCTATTAGTTTATCTTCGTAGAATTCCAAGGATTCTCTAAAGAAAAAATAATAGACATTATTAAAACAGAAAAAAATGAAGCTTATTAAAAGAATTGCCTGAGCCAATAGGTTTACCAAACAAATTACTGCTACGCTGATTACTCATCATTATTTTATATTTACTTCTCTGTTATCGTTAGAACATCAAAAGGACATGACTAGGCAAAAACGGCCTTATGGCCTTCAATTTTGTGGCTTATAAACTAATATAATATAGTAGCCAACCCCATGTCTCTTACTAAAAACATATTTTATCCCTTGTTAACCTTTAGAGGTCGAATTTCCATTAGCAGACATAAGTAAATGTCGTTGCCAGCAATATAGAAATAGAATTTCACCTGCCCGTGCACATTTTAGGATGATAAAAGTTAAAAAAATAATAGTTTAAAGACTTTAATTCTAGGTAAAAATATTTTTGTTTGTCTATATTTGTTTTGGGTACGACTTGATGTATTTATATGTATTCAATAGGCACGTTTAATTCTCTCTTCATATTAAATTTGTTGAAAATAGGTTTTCATTTACGGTTGTAAAAATAAATTTATGGAACTGTACTAGAATAAAGAACCTTTAGACGACCACAGAGCTGTGATAGCTTAATGTCATACGGTCGAGTTCAACCCCAAAGCACGTACCAATGATATTTAGAAATTACGAGCGTATTTATCGTTAGGAAACCTGGATGCCTGAGAGATTTTCTCGGAGACATGTGAAATCTGTCAACATGCTTTAAGCACGCGCGGTGGGCTATAGCCCAATCTCTCTTCAATGAGAGAAAACCCGTACCCAGCAGCGGGACAGTTAATGGGTTGAAGATAATACAAGAATAAATTTATTACTCAAAGAACGTTATAAAATAATACTGAAAATATAAAGCTTAGTACAAAAACTGCATACACTAAAAAAGTTAATAAGTAAGTACAGTAATATAATAAGCAACACAAATGAAGAAGAGAGTGTATAGAACACTCTCTTCGGATCTTCATTTGTGTTGTCATTAACATGCAATGTGAGCACATTTCTGGCGTCACGCCACCTCAAGATGGACAATATCGAAGTGTGTGTGTGTATATGATACGGCTGTGATACGTGAGATCAATGTACCTATTCAATTTGAGAACCTTGTTGCTTTGCGTATATTATCTTGTTGGGAATTTCAATACATGCGATACTGGATACTGAATCATCGAAGCGATGTAAAGTATTGCTGTCCGTTATCAAAGAAGCGCTGTGTGTATGATTACTTACCTCATTGGTCTATAGGTTGTATAGCGGTTGCATATTTCATTCCTAGGTCCAGTACACGGACAGTATTGTCCGTGTACTGGACAGGAATGAATGAAATGAAATGAAATCCCGCAATACCTATAATTTCACGGCGTATAAAAGTGTGAACATTTTGTAGCCAAGTGTTAATTATTCGATATAAATATGCTATTACGCCTGTATCTTAAAAATCAACCTTCTAGTATCCATAACACAAGCCTTGTTGCTTACCACGGAACTAGATGGCGCTGTGTCATAATGTCCAGGTATATACATTCGATATCGAATAGATTATCTAATTATTATCAGGCTTTCGGGCTTCTGTTTTCAATAGTCGATTTGAGAGTTCTCTAGAAAGACATGAAAGGTGATTTATGTGTAACGCTGTGCAGCTTGACTATGAATATGAATCAATTCGCGTAATTATTATTTACCCATGAACCCCTCAAAGGTGGTAATTTAATTATTAATATTATATTCGAAATATAATTTTGGACTATAATATCAGACAACCTAGAGAAGGTATATCAAAATATTTGTAGGACCCTTCTAATTAAAACGACACCCTTTATAAAGTTACAGCCATTGAGGTAATATGTTTTAGAGATGATTCACCGATGTACAGTTATACCTTCATCATAACAAAAAATCAAAGGCGAATGTGCGTTTTCTTAGTGGTTAATGAATTAGCCTGTTTCAAGTTCATTTTTTGTTTGGGCTACTATAATGAACTAGGATTCAGGATTACATTTCCTGGACGATAATTTTTTTGCTGGGTGTATGTATGAAATTGTCAGTAGCATTTCAGAGTTCTCATCATATTCAGGAAAGAGATTAATTGGGTGATTCAATTTGTTAGTGCTTAATTGCCGGTTCAAAAATTAACAGGGATGGGATATGAGATAAGGATATGCTCCCCCAACAGCCTAATAAATGGGACCAGGGCAGGAAAATAATGAGCATGAAACATATATTCGGTTGGTTAATGGTAAAAGATGCGATTATATGAGATTTTAAAATTACAGATACACATCTCTAACTACACATTCGTAGATACAAGCGAGGTGGAAATTAAAGTTCATAATTTATTGGATATGTATCTCTAGTACCATAAAAGGTATACAGTAATACACCAATGCAGATTACAATTTAACATATTTTAGAAATAGGAGCCTAATTAATATCCTGCTGGAAAAGGTAAAATATACCAAGGGAATTTTTCATAATATTGCATAGATTTTTTTAAACATATATGGTTGAATGTCGTAAATAGTAGCCATCGTAAGAAGAGCTGTTATAAAAACGGTTATACCCTATTTCGTCTGTAAGATTACTGGGTGTTGGTGGGTGAGGTAGAATAAGTAATATTGGTGGTCTATCGGATAGTTCTTGTAAGCCAGTGGGCTTTGTCGACCCCACGACCCGCGGGGCTTAGGCCGCCGTCAACATAAACAAAACGCTATTATTGTCTGTATCTTATCTCGGAGAAAAATATTGGACATTGCTTTCGGAGCCCGGTTTTCATTTCCGATATTACTAAGCCCATGTGTGTATACACGCTTATAAAAAGGTGTAGCATAAACTATTATCTTTTTGTTTACGATTTGCCTAGAGCAAGGTTAGATTTTGGGTTTTCGATTTAAAAGGCTTGGTTATGTAACTTATGATGAACAAGGGTATTCTTTTGTTTAAGGCACTTTTATAAAAGTAATTACTTATATAAAAATGCCTTAATTATATTAATTAAGTTTATTGTATGGGTACGATTCAAAATCTTTAAGTATTGAAAATTATAATACTATTTCTTTAATATAATTTATTATAAATTTTAATATACAGCCTAGTTGGTCTAGTGGTTTAACAGTGCGACTGCCGAGAAAGACGTGCAATGTTACTGGGTTTTTTCTGTGAAATTCTCAGTGCAGCTCGGAGTTTGGAATCATGCCCGGTTTATGGCAATAGGCTCGCACCCTATTACATGGGACCTAAAAACATACCGAAACGTGGGTGTACATTGGTACACCTCTGCCTAACCTTTCGGGGACGATAGGCGTGATGTTATGTTTCTATGTTCTTTAATATTTTCATATTAATGTAATAGTTTATGCCGATAAATTAAGTTTTATGATAATGTGTTTGTATAAAAATGTTTATGCAAACATACATTAATTCTGAAAACATTTGAAGGAGAGTACAATATTTTTTAATAACTTTTTACCGAAAAGCCACTGTAAGTAAGTTTTCTTGTTTCCTTGGCGCGGTCGAAGCGACTGCAAAAACTAGGACCCGACTACAGTACTATTAGGACTCGCACACACCCGACATCATGCGACGGCGAACTTATTAAGGTCGGAAACACAAAAAAACTCAATTCACTCCCCCGAAACAATATTCTCCAAATGTGTTGATAAATCCATCAGTCTCCACTGATGCGATAA
Organism: Craniophora ligustri; assembly: GCA_905163465.1. Lineage (NCBI taxonomy): Eukaryota > Metazoa > Arthropoda > Insecta > Lepidoptera > Noctuidae > Craniophora > Craniophora ligustri. Next base: position 4,540,535 of record LR990965.1, on the reverse strand, counting down.
ATTAATAAAAACACCTTTATTTATCAGCCGCCTGGAGAAAATAAAATAACTTATTCGGGAACAAAAAGTTGTTCAATTTTGTCCGAATTCGCTAATACCCTCGATGTAGCAACGCCTTTATATAGAAGAAAATTAAATTATCTCAGAAATACGTTTTCCTGTGGACTTCTCAGGCGTGTTTTCTTTATATTTGAAGGAAGTTACACGGTTGGTTCGTCAATCGATAGAATGAGACTGAAGCGTTTGTGTAGTAGAGAGATAGAATAACACAGCTTACAGAAAATATAGTTTATTGAAGATAGTCCACAGTCACACAGAAAGTACAGTTGACAAGTTCAAGAGTAGTAAGAAAGAAGGAGAACAGAGCGATAGGTGAAATTACAGTTCAGTTAAAAGCACAAGCGAGACTTAGCTTAAGCACTAAAATAAGGTTATGCTAAACGATAGCGTACAGCGGATCAGCTGGTTCGTATATCACCGACGGAGGCGCGAGCGACATGCACTTCGCGTAGACAATCGTATTCGACTGGCGGCGCGGCCGTGTGCGCAAGCGCACGGCCACCTCGCCGCCGCGGTGACCGAACCGGTTCCCTATTTCTAGTAAATTCTAATACATCGTGTACAAAATATCTAATAAGAAAGTAGGATCGCTTGTCCTACTCGACCATACAATATTATTTTATTTTTATTAACAATGTTATTTTATGTTTAACTTTAATACAATATGTTTATTATATACCTAAGTTTATTTAATACATATATAAACACATATTTATTTTAGTGCACAATTATTATTTATTATACATATATATAAGTATACAGTAGATCCGCTACACCACCCTCCCCCAGAGACCGTCCTACGGGCGATAATAATCTGGGAACTTCACTCTCCGGCCTGAACGAGTTTCCCTGACAATATTGTCTTCGGTGTCAGGTAAGTTATGAGTGGTAGAATCAGTAGGATGTGTGGTAGTGTTTGTGGGGTGTGTGGTATGAGGTAGTGTATGATGATTTGTATGTGTTGTGGTATCTGGATCACGCAGTATGTAGGCAGGTTTAAGTCTGTCGATAGATACAGTGACCATCTTACTGTTAACAACAATCTTAAAAACTTTGTCTCCGCGCTGAATAACCTCGTAGGGGCCAGTATATGCTGCTTTAAGAGACCCGGCTACAGTGTCATCTCGAAGGAAGACGTGTGATGATGTAGCCAAATCTTTAAAAATAAAGGGGGTGCGTCGACTTTTATGACGTGATGCTGGGAATGGTTGCAAGTTATTTGCAAACCTCCGTAGGCGCGATATGTAATCTGTCACGTCAGGATCTATGAAGTCTTCTGGACTAAGGAAGTCTCCTGGAAGACGTAGCGGTTCGCCATAGACTAACTCTGCCGGCGATGACTTTAAATCCTCCTTGTATGTGTTACGAATTCCTAAGAGTACAAGAGGAAGTGACTCGACCCAGCTACTATCGGCGTGACAAGTTATGGCTGCTTTAAACTGTCTGTGGAAACGCTCCACCAGACCGTTACAAGCCGGATGGTAGGCCGTGGTCCTTTTATGTTGGAAGCCAGCAATTCGCGCTAAATGGTTGAATAATGCAGATTCGAATTGTCTCCCACGATCTGTGACAACATTTGCAGGACAACCGTAACGGGCTATCCACCCGGTAAGCAAGGCCCTAGCTACGGTCTCGGCCGTAATATTTTGTAAGGGTATTGCTTCCGGCCATCGCGTGAAGCGATCTATGACCGTGAGGCAATAACGGTATCCCTGAGACAACGGAAGAGGACCAACAAGGTCTATATGCAGATCCCTGAACCTAGCGCGGGGGAGTTTATATGTGCCTACGGGTGTGGATGCATGTCTATGTATCTTTGACCGTTGGCACGCAAGACAGGTACGTACCCACTCCCTGCAGTCTCTTCTTATGCCGGGCCATATGTAGCGGTCCGTAACCAACCTAATCGTAGCCTTGGCTCCAGGGTGGCTGAAAGAGTGAAGGTTTTCAAAAACCTGTCGGCGCAGCTCCTTCGTTACATAAGGTCGTGGTGTAGAGTTACTTACATCGCAGTATAACTCGGTTTGAGTGCCGGGTAGTTTAACTTTATTCAGGCGAAGGCAAGTATTACCACCTAGAAGTAATTCCAGTTCAGGGTCGGCTGTTTGTGCGGCAGCTAACTTTTGTAAATCGATGGGTAAACCGATCTCCTCGATGCGAGACAAGGTATCAGCTACCACATTGTCCTTCCCTGAAATATGTCTTATATCTGTGCAAAACTGTGAAATAAAGTCTAGATGCCGGAATTGCCTAGACGAGCAGTTCTCTTTCCGGTTGTGGAATGCGAATGTAAGGGGTTTGTGATCAGTATATATAATAAATTCACGAGCCTCGACCATGTGGCGAAAGTACTTTACCGCCTCATAAATGGCCAAGAGTTCGCGATCGTAGGGCGAATACTTACTTTGAGAAGGGCACAACTTGCGTGAGTAAAACGCCAATGGCTGCCACGCATCCTCTTTTAGCTGGTGCAGTACGGCACCCACAGCTGTGTCTGATGCGTCAGTTACCAGCGCAAGTTTTGCCTCACAATCGGGATGTGCGAGCATAGTAGCCTGACAAAGGCCCTGCTTGCATGTTTCAAAGGCCTCCAGTTCAACAGGCGAGAGATTCACAGGGTGTGAACCTTTCACTGAACCCGTTAGCAGTGCATTTAAGGGCGCTTGACTTTCGGCGGCCTTAGGAATAAACCTCCGATAGAAGTTTATCATCCCTAAGAACCTACGTAGCTCTTTAACTGTTTTGGGGACAGGGAAATTACTGATTGCCTGTACCTTTTCAGGCAGCGGCTTAGTACCATCCGCTGAGATGCGATAGCCCAAGAAAGTGACTTCAGGAGCCCCAAACACGCACTTTGCTGTATTAATCACCATGTTGTAATCTTTCAACCTAGTGAAGACTTGGTGCAGGTGGTCTATGTGAGACGCTTGGTCTTTCGAGTAGACCAAAATGTCATCCAAGTATGGATAAGCGAAATCCAACCCGCGTAGCATTTCATCGACAAAACGCTGAAACGTCTGTCCGGCATTACGAAGCCCAAACGTCATGTATGGGAATTCGTATAAGCCGAACGGCGTTGTGATGGCAGTTTTCTCGATGTCACTGGGATTAACGCTTATTTGGTTATACGCTTTGACCAGGTCAAGCGTCGAAAATACGGTGCATCCTGCAAGGTTGTGGGAAAAATCCTGTATATGACGAATGGGGTACCTGTCTGGGATCGTCCTTGCGTTTAACATGCGGTAATCTCCACAGGGTCGCCAGCTGTTGTCCCTCTTGAGAGCCAGGTGGAGGGGGGAGGCCCAGGCTGACTCGGATGGTCGACACGTTCCAACCTGTAACATAGCTTCAAATTCCGCCTTTGCAATTTTTAACCTATCCGGCGCTAACCTTCTAGGTGTGCAAGATACTGGTGGTCCAGGTGTAGTGCGTATGTGGTGAAGTATGTTGTGTTTGGTGTTACGGTGCATACCTGATGGTCGAGTGATGTCGGGATATGTAGCTAGTATAGCGTGGTAAACTGAATTATCGCCGGACATCACCTTAACAGAAGAAACATCGTCAGAAAAACTCGCGACCGAAGCCGCGGTAGCAAGCATAGTATTGCCATCTATTAAACATTGGTTACGGACATCTACAATCAAATTATAAAATGACAAAAAGTCTACACCTATTATTGCTCTAGTGACATCGGCTATGATAAATCGCCAGGCAAAATCACGGCGCAGATTAATATTTAAAACTAAATGAGCGTAACCATACGTGTTTATTACAGAACCGTTAGCTGCAAATAATTCGTAATTAGTTTTTGTTTGATGCCCTTTAACATATGCACGAGGGAACACACATAAATCACTGCCTGTATCTATTAAAAATTGCACTTTTGTCCGATGATCAGTAATAAATAAGCGACCGGGATTGGGGCAGGCGTCGGCCGCCATCACGGACTGCCCTAATCTTTTCCCTTGTAATCACATGGCTTCACGCAGTCCTTTGCCTTCTCGCCGAATTTTGCGTGATACCAACATAAGGGATACTTCCTGTAGTTAGACTGAGAGCGGTTCGAACGGGAACTTCCGCGGCTACGGTTTCCGGATCTAGATCTCCTAAATTTAGATCGTGACATCCTGTCTAGCCTTGTAGATAACTGCTGTACCTGGCGCGTGAGTTCCGCAACTTGGCAGCTTAGCTCAGAGGAGCTGCTAGATGCCGCTACTTGGATTGTGGGCGTGGCGATGTCGTGGATGCGATCTGCAAGCTCGGCAACTTCCTCCAGTGAAGCCTTCGACTGCGAGGCTATTATGGTTTGGATGTTGTTAGGTAAGCGACTAGCCCACATTGTTCGCAGGAAATCCTCAGGTACATCGGGTCCAGCGAGGTGCTGAATATGTCGCAGGAATTGAGAAGGCTTACGATCACCGAGTTCCTCTCTTGTTACGAGCTGCAGGATCTTCTTCTCACGGGACGCAGATAATCGCTTTATTAATTCGGTTTTTAAGCGCTCGTACTTTTTGGGTCCCGGAGGAGCAGCAATAATGTCTTCCACCTCCGACGCATATATGGGATCCAATTGCCCCATAGCATAGTGGAATTTGGTGGAGTCCGCCGTAACGTTTGCGAGAAAAAATTGGCTTTCAAGCTGATAAAACCACAAAGCTGGTTTTTCTGGGTAAAATGGGGGTACCCGTATGCCGACTCGCTGAATATCGTGGGCTGTACTTGGACGTTCCTTTTCTTGCTCGCTCATCGTTCGTGTTCTTCGGGGTCACCAGTGAAGCGTTTGTGTAGTAGAGAGATAGAATAACACAGCTTACAGAAAATATAGTTTATTGAAGATAGTCCACAGTCACACAGAAAGTACAGTTGACAAGTTCAAGAGTAGTAAGAAAGAAGGAGAACAGAGCGATAGGTGAAATTACAGTCCAGTTAAAAGCACAAGCGAGACTTAGCTTAAGCACTAAAATAAGGTTATGCTAAACGATAGCGTACAGCGGATCAGCTGGTTCGTATATCACCGACGGAGGCGCGAGCGACATGCACTTCGCGTAGACAATCGTATTCGACTGGCGGCGCGGCCGTGTGCGCAAGCGCACGGCCACCTCGCCGCCGCGGTGACCGAACCGGTTCCCTATTTCTAGTAAATTCTAATACATCGTGTACAAAATATCTAATAAGAAAGTAGGATCGCTTGTCCTACTCGACCATACAATATTATTTTATTTTTATTAACAATGTTATTTTATGTTTAACTTTAATACAATATGTTTATTATATACCTAAGTTTATTTAATACATATGTTATACGACGTACAACTCTGCTGATCGCCTATGTAGCATCGACCTAGATATTTCGTAAGCAATGCAACAAGCCAGCGACTTACACGTGCCGCAAGCTCAGCACAATTATTCCAGGACGGCGGAAACCTCGAAGGCCCCGCAATTGACACCGTCACTTTTGTTTCTATCGCAGAACGATTGTCATCTAATTAATAATATCTTTATTGTAATTCTTATTTTAATAAACCTTTATAAGTAATTTCGGTTTTTTTTGTATTCTCCTGCGCTGCCGTACTTAATTGGCGCAGTCGGTAGGATACTCGCGGGCCGGGTCGCGATATATAGGGATTCTAAAATCGAATTCGCGTACGCGAGCCGCCCGGGTGGCTATCAAGCACCAACCGAGTATCCAGAACCTACGGCGAGCAGATCGAGAAGTATCCAGCCATCGATACAGCAAAGAGGCCGAATATGTTCATGTAAGTACATTAGACTCTTCTAGTGATTGCTTGCTTCCTTAACTTTATCCTTGTACCCTTATTATTACTTTTGTGTAGTTATATTATAATCCATTCAAAATTTTTCACCCACGTATATTAAAGGACGATAGGGTAAGCAGTAGTAGTAGGTCTAGGTTACAAGACATAAATAGAGAATTAGAGTTAAATTCTAGTATTAGTTTAAATAGCCCTAAAGTCGAGATGTCGGAGTTAGATCGCATCTATAAGGCGCTCCGACTAGTTCCTGATTTTGATGGTAACGTAAATATATTAACCCGCTTTGTTAAATTATGTGATCAACTTGTAGAAGAATTTGTTTTAAAAGATCCAACTAATAAGCTTCACGAACTTGCTCTCATTAATGGAATATTAAATAAAATAACAGGGTCAGCCGCCCGATTGATTAACTCGAACGGTATACCTTCAGACTGGATAGGTATTCGTAAAGCTCTCATAAATAATTTCTCCGATCAGCGTGACGAGACCGCGCTGTATAACGATCTAGCTTTGTTAACGCAAGGATCTGGATCCCCGCAAGAATTCTATGAGCAATGTCAGAATTTATTCAGCATTATTATGACATATGTTTCACTTCACGAGGAGGTTGCTACAACTATTTTAGCTAAAAGAGACCTTTACAAGAAATTAACATTGCAAGCTTATTTACGTGGTCTTAAGGATCCACTAGGGTCACGTATCCGATGCATGCGTCCAGAAAGCATAGAGAAGGCTCTAGAATATGTACATGAAGAGCAGAATACACTTTATATGCAACAGCGTAGTGTTCAGGGTTCAGATAGGAAATTACATACTCCATCAGTACTACCTCGAATACCACATATGCAAAACTTTAATATGTATCCACCAAAACCTTTTAGCTTTAACACTTCTGGACCTTCAAAACCTACATTACCGCAAGCAAGTATGCCATCAGGGCCCTCGCAATGGAGACCAAATTTTAATCAATCGTATCAGGCAGGTCCGTCTCGTACGCAACAAATGTTCCGCAGCGCACCTCCAAATTATAACCCTAATAGCACGTTTAGAATGCCACAGCAGAATGCATTACCGCGATTTAATTCTCAACAGCCCCGTCCAATGAGTGGTGTTAGTAATTTTGTTCCTAGAACATTACCCCCGAGTTCCTTTATTAGGGGACATGATTGGTCGAAATCTGGTAACCCTCCGCCTAGCAATTATTTTAAAACTAAAGAAATGAACTTCAATGAATGTGCAATATATGACTCTATTAATAACGAATATGATCCCGATTTTTATCAGCAATGTTACGAGACTTTTGACTATCCTGAATACTATTGTAACTCATTTGAATCGTTGTACGAACCGCCACAGCACTCTGGTTATATTGAGCCCAATGAAAGTTGTCATAGTGACGAATTTCGTCAGGGTTCAGCACCTAATAATGAACAGCCGGATTTTCTGAAGGCTGCGGACCCAAACAAGTCAAAATAGAGATAAATTTACAGACTCAGCGTCAGTTACCCTATATCCAGATCAAAAACCCACCAATAAAGTTATTAATCGATACAGGGGCGAATCAATCATTTCTTTGCCCTCACGTCATAGAACAATATTTTAAAGATGTCCCTCTAAACTATGACCCCTTCGAAGTAGTTAATGCGCGCTTAACTAGTAGGGATAACTATTCAATAACCTTACCTTGTTTTTCAGAGTTCAACGATGCTAGTGACGTTAAATTTATGATATTTCGCTTTCATGATTATTTCGACGGTTTAATAGGATCTGATTTATTAGACGCATGGGAAGCTAATATCGATTATAAACATAAAGCTCTTGTTACGAAACATGCCACGAACGCGATAAAAGTCTATGACTCTCGAAATGCTAATCTATATGAGGATGTTATATCAGCTGAAACAGCAAAACTAGTTAGGTTACCTATTAATGCAAAGGATGGAGAAGTATTAGTTAGGGAACAAGTAATGTCTAATTGTTTAGTTAGTGAATGTATTACTACAGTAAAAGGCAATAGAGGTATTGTAGAGATTAGGAATCCTGGTAAGCATGATGTAATATTTTCTATGGATCAGGCACTTATAGCTGAAATTCATAATACTGAATACTCGAGCACCAAAGAGACTAATAACCGAGTTCAGGAAATACTGTCACGTCTCCGGACAGATCATTTGAATGTTGAAGAACGTCTTAATTTAGAAGCACTTTGCTCGCGTTATTCTGACATATTTTACGTAGAAGGTGAAGCACTTACGTTTACAAATAAAATCAAACATTCTATAAAAACATTTGACGAAATTCCTGTATACACTAAGACATACCGATATCCATATATTCACCGACAAGAAGTCCAGGACCAGATTAATAAAATGCTACAACAAGGCATAATAAGACCATCAGACTCCGCTTGGAGCTCCCCAATATGGGTAGTCCCAAAAAAACCGGATGCCTCGGGAAAAACGAAATGGCGCATTGTTGTAGATTTCCGCAAATTAAATGAGAAAACCTTAGATGACAAATATCCGATACCCAATATTGCAGATGTACTAGATAAATTAGGTAACTGTCAGTACTTTACCACCTTAGATCTCGTAAGTGGATTTTATCAAGTGGAAATGAATCCCGCTGATATTTGTAAAACTGCATTCAATGTCGAAAATGGCCACTTCGAATTTTTGCGAATGCCAATGGGCTTAAAGAACAGTCCATCAACTTTTCAAAGGGTGATGGACAACGTGCTTAAAGATCTCCAAAATAGCATATGTCTAGTTTATTTAGACGATATAATTGTGTTTAGTACTTCATTGCAAGAACATATAGTTAATCTCGAGAAAGTTTTCCAAAGATTAAGAGAGTCCAATTTTAAAATTCAACTTGATAAGTCCGAATTTCTTAAATTAGAAACTGCATACTTAGGGCATGTTATAAGTAAGGACGGTATAAAGCCAAATCCTGACAAAATTTCTGCAATAACGAACTATCCTTTACCAAAAACACCTACGGAAATAAAAAGATTCTTAGGCCTGTTAGGGTACTACAGAAAATTCATTCCCGATTTTGCAAAAGTTACGAAACCTATGACACAATGTTTGAAGAAAGGGTCAAAGATAATACTAGACCAAAATTACACCGACTGTTTCGAGAAATGTAAAACCCTGCTATTAAATGACCCAATACTTCAATATCCAGATTTTTCCAGAGAGTTTGTATTAACAACGGATGCCTCCAATTTAGCTTTAGGTGCGGTCCTTTCTCAGGGACCTATAGGTTCCGACAAACCAATAGCGTACGCTTCACGAACGCTTAACAGTAGTGAAATAAATTACAGTACTATCGAGAAGGAGTTACTGGCCATAGTTTGGGCCACTAAATATTTCAGGCCATACCTTTTCGGCAGAAAGTTTAAAATAATAACAGATCATAGACCACTACAATGGGTTATGAATCTGAAGGAGCCAAATTCCCGCCTCACTCGCTGGCGACTAAAGCTTAGCGAATACGATTACACTGTTATATATAAACAAGGTAAATCCAACACCAATGCTGATGCTTTGTCCCGCATTGAGATTCACAATGATGAAGTCAGTTCCTTAGCTGTTAATATCACTGAAAATCCCCCTTCTGTATTAGGCTCCACTACTGCTACAGTTCACACCGATGCCGAAAACCCTATTCTGGAAGTACCAATTTCAGACGAACCTTTAAATAAATTTAACAAACAGATATACTTTACCGTAGTCGAAGATATTAAAAGTCGCCCCACTGTCTCAAAGCCTTTTGAGAATCATACTCGAACTGCAATACAACTTTCTAAGTCAAATCTTGAACATGATATAGTAGAAGCAATCAAGGAGTATGTTAACCCAAAAGTGAAAACCGGCATCCTAATAAACCCTCCATTAGAGATGTATAAAATAATACCAATAATCCAGGATAAGTTCAAAAGCTCTTCTATGAATCTTATTCTCACAAAATTTGAACTAGAAAACGTAAAAGATTACCTAAAACAACAGGAAATCATAAGAAAATATCACGAAGGTAAAACCAACCATCGTGGTATTAATGAGTGTTATTTGGCATTAACACATAAGTACTATTGGCCCAAAATAAAAGAACATGTTACCAAATACATTAACGAATGCAACATCTGTGGCCAGGCAAAGTACGATAGAAATCCAATACAACAGAAATTTCATATCGTACCACCCCCAAGTAGACCCTTCGAAATTGTTCACTTAGATTTGTTTAGCGTCGAAGGACAAAAATACCTTACAATAGTAGATTCATTTTCCAAATACGCTCAAGCTTATCTTTTAAGAGATGCAACTGCAGTTAGCGTAGTACAAGCCCTCTTAAAATTCTGTACCCATCATGGTGTTCCCCTGACGGTTGTAACAGATAGAGGTCCGGAGTTCACAAATCAGTTATTTTTAGAATTTATTAGATTACATCAAATTCATCACCATAAAATCCTAGCATATACACCTAATGAAAATGGTATGGTGGAACGCGTACACTCAACGCTTTTAGAACATTTACGTATTTTAAAACTGCAACAACGCGGAGAGTCTGTCACTAATCTTATGACGTATGCCTTACTAGCCTACAATAGTTCCATACACTCTTTTACTAAATGCAGACCATTAGATATTATAACTGGTCACTTTGATCCCAGGGACCCCATAGGTATAAACCTCTCAGAATATTTACTACAACAATACATCCAGGATCACAGAGACAGAATGGTTAAAGTCTATGATATAATTAATGAGACATCTCTCCATAAACGCACGGCAATAACTGAGAATATTAATAAAGATAGGGAACCCGAAACAAGTTACAGTCCAGAGCAAAATATATTCATACGCAATCCGGTCGCTGCCCGTCAAAAATTAGCACCCAGATACACTAAAGATACAGTTATGGCTGACCTACCTATTCACATATATACTAAAAAGAAACGTGGCCCCGTAGCAAAATCGCGTTTAAAGAGAGTTCCCAAAAGTGCCCGTTTGTTGCAGGATACTACTGATTCTAAGTCTGGTGCAGGCAGAGGAGATAACACTTAGCAATCTGGAAGATGGACCCGGCATACTTCCTTTCAAACTAGGATCTACAAAAATCGTATTACACTATCATTCCTTTTTACAGCCCGTGGATCTGGATAATATTCGAATTAATTTGGAGTTAGTTAAAGCACAGTTAAATAAAGCTATCCCTCAAATTAATAATAGAACTTTATCACTTTATGAACCTCATCTTGAATATCTAACTACGAAAATTATTAACCTATCTGAACAGTTACAATCATTCGAACCAAACCGAGTTAAAAGAGGATTAATAGATGGATTAGGTTCCGTTATAAAAAGCATATCTGGAAACTTGGATTATACAGATGCCCTAAAATATAACAATGCTATAAAATTATTAGAGGAAAATGAGAATAAAATAGCTAATGAAGTCAATGTCCATATGAGTCTGAATAAAAATTGGATGTCACAAAATATGGAAACAATAGATAATTTAGTTAAAAATCAGAGAAAATTAGACGAGTTAATCAATCTTATGATATATAATGAGACTAAGTTTGAAGCTGATTTAGTAAAATATGCTCACCTCGCTCAATTCCTTTTGATTTTGGACGACAACATAGAAAACTTATCTGAGGAGCTTATTAAATTAGAAAATTTACTAGCTTTTATTCGCGCTAAAAGCAATCACCACTCTATAATAAATTTTAATCAATATAAAAATATTACTAATAAACTAAGTCTTCTATACAGAAGAGATGAATTATTAGATGTTAGTTTTAGAGAATTTTTAGATATTATAAAGTTAGGATATTACTATAGTAGTCGATCGTTAGTAGTAGTTCTTAAAGTTCCCATTATCTATCCTGATTCCTATGAATTGTACAAGTTAGCAATAGCTCCCAATAAGAATAATATGATCTTAATCCCCTCCTATCCTTATGCAGCAATTCATAATGAGGATATAATGTACATAGAGACAGAATGTCCGAAGTATAGTTCATGGTACCTCTGTGAAGATAAAGCCAGTCACCGCTTCGGGAAGCAGCGAGACTGCCTACGCCATCTACTTACGAAACAACAGATCGACGTCTCATGCCAGTATACGTCCGTAATCCTCAACACCGCAGCCATGGAACAACTGGACGACAAACACTATGTCATCAGCCTTCCTAAGCCTACTAAAGTTCATCTGTCTTGCACACAAACTCTATTCAACACTATCCAAGGAAGCTATTTAGTTACGTTACCCAAGAATTGCTACATACAGACCCCCGAATTTATGATAGCCAACTACAATGACCATATAAAAGGACAAGTTTTAACCATAAAGGATATATCTGCTGTAGAAGAACAAAAGGATATTTCCACACAAAGAACAATTAAACTCAACACCATTGATTTAAAGAAGCTGCATTCCGCGAACGCTGAGATGTCCCTGGAACCAATAATCAATCTGAATCATACACAAATTGATAGCCTGTATCATACAACCATACCTTTATACATAATTATATTCAGCGCTATAATACTAAGCATTGGATTAATAATTCGACGGTATTGCAAGAAAGGACTTCATGAAAAAAATCCCCCAAAACCTGCTGAAGATGCTGAAAACCAAGACATCTACGCCGAAATTGGTAATAAGAAAACAGCTGATCAAGCCCAGCCCAGTCTTACAGCACTATTTTCAACTAAGGTTCTCAAATAGATGCTGATCTTCGGGAGGGAGATGTTATACGACGTACAACTCTGCTGATCGCCTATGTAGCATCGACCTAGATATTTCGTAAGCAATGCAACAAGCCAGCGACTTACACGTGCCGCAAGCTCAGCACAATTATTCCAGGACGGCGGAAACCTCGAAGGCCCCGCAATTGACACCGTCACTTTTGTTTCTATCGCAGAACGATTGTCATCTAATTAATAATATCTTTATTGTAATTCTTATTTTAATAAACCTTTATAAGTAATTTCGGTTTTTTTTGTATTCTCCTGCGCTGCCGTACTTAATTCATATATAAACACATATTTATTTTAGTGCACAATTATTATTTATTATACATATATATAAGTATACAGTAGATCCGCTACAAGACCACCGGGAAGGAATGTTTTTTACTCACTTTACTTGATGTAAAGTCTAAAGTCCTTAAAGTATATAATGTATTTATATTTCTGCCTCGTTGGTCGAGTCGTCGTAAAAGACGACTGCTGAATATATAGAGGTCTTGGATTTTTCCGGTCATTGGGTCATTTTTCCGGTATGTTTGAGGTCCCAGGGTGCGAGTCCATTGCCATCAACCGGGCACGAATCCAAACTCCGAGCTGCTACTGAGAATTTTATAGAAAAACCCAATAACACTTGTTCAACCTAGGAATCAAACTCAAGACTGCATTTACGACTAACGAGGCAGTTAACATAAAAAAATGCTCACTATAAATATCAGCGCACTATGTATACTTTTTGTAAACAAACGCTAATTAAATAATTAAACTAATTAGTTAATTAATTAATGTCCGCTCTGTTTGTTTTGCGATTGTGCAGGACAGTCACCGATTGTCGGATTACATTACGTCGCGATGCTCAGCGTTGACGTAAATGTTATTGCATTAAAGGGAAAATAGTATTATCCTTATGTTTATTTCTATATTTTCTAAGAATCGTCGCTTTGTGCTTTATTGGATAGTGGATACACTATTTGTTTTTTTGCCCGACTGCAAACGAAGGTTATAGGAAGGAAGGTTTTTAAAAAGAAATCATTATATTTATAATGTAATTTATAATATTACATATATATGGGAACATAGCGACTACGACAATCAGGACCCATTGTTAGGATATCATGTTTTCTTGTTCATAAAACTATTTTATTATTTATTTTATAAATTTTATTATTATTATTTATTTAAATGGTAGGTATAGTAATTCAATGTCATTCAATAGCAGAAGTCGCGACTGGACAAGGCTTACTTGTTTTTTTTTTTTTAATATTGTCTTATTTTATGACTTAAACTTAACTTAAAGTATACGTGCCCCTATTTTTTTCAATCATATGTACGCTACACGACAGTTAAGCTAAACAATAATCATCAAGACGTCCACTGCTGAAAATAGGTCTCCCCCAAGGATCGCCACGACGACCGTCCTGCGACACCCGCATCCAGCGACCTTTACCTGGTCGGTGGTCTGTCAACCTTGCCGTAAATTAAAAAGCAAAACAATAGTTTATAATTATTACAGATATTTCTCAAAAGTATTTAAGAAATATTCATTCTAAAAAGTAACTTGCGTCTATTATCGTAAAGTTTTTACAATGTCATATTCAACTAATACTACAAATAAAAAGCTACTACGGTACTACGAGAATAGTGCTACGCCGTTACGGCGCTACGAGACATCTACGAGTCTACGAAATAATAAAAAAAAAATTAGTCATTCGCTTACAATGTGAGTACTTGTACGTGGTATTCAAATATTAGTAGGTATTGAAAAAGTAAAAATGATAATGTATCGAGTGATTTATTAAACAAACCTATATTATGAGGTCGATTTCCTGAAAACACGTAGACCCGCATAGCGGAAATTTATCCTCACCAAACGACGGTCCCCACTTTGCGTGTATACTGTATGTATAATAAGACCGAGTAAATGACAATTTGAATTTCAAAAGTAGGTAGATAAGTTAAGCTCCGCGTGACTTGCGCATTTCACACCGTTCTTCGCGAGCTCGCCGGCGTTGACGTTGAGTACGTTAACGTGTATCAGTATTCTTCTGTGCGCCGCGGGGGGCGGTCGTGTTGCTCCTGAAAATTACGACCCTAACGTGATAGTACGCGAACGTTCATTATATAATCGTGTGCTGTTTGTTTTGTGAGCCAGCCCTATTGTGAACAACGGATGTATTGAACTTTTTAAAGGTAAGGTTTTCTTTTGACATATTTTATGGCGTGTGTGTAATATTTAAGTGTGTGTTTTTTTAAACAAATTAGATCTATGAAGTTTGAGACTGTCGTTAAACATTCGTAACTATTGTTGATCCTTTTAAGCGTTTTAGTGTGTGTCAGGGTTGTTACTTACCGAATGGAGTTTTAAGCTCTCCTAAATAATGCAGAAGGCCCCTTTTGGGGCTTACGCTGCCGTATCCCGAGGATGATGGCGTGTTGCAGTTAATTTAATCCAGTTTCTTGTGAGTGCCTTAACAAGTTATGTGATCGTGTTTTGTTTATAAACCTATTTTACTATTATTTATTTTAAAATTAGTAAATCAGTAAATCGTTGGGTCTGCAATTAGTTCCTTGACAATTGAGTTAATTTATTTGTAATTTTTTGTATCTAATTACGATTGTTTAAATAAAAATATAAATAGATTATTTTTAGATACATAGTTTATTAATATATTATTTACACAACTAGGATTTGATCTTTAACAAAATTTGTGTATTTTTATATATAGTTATAGAAAAATACCTGTAGTTAAAATTTAGTGCTTACCAGATTTTAAAATGAAATTTTGGTACAACGATAATGTATCAATATAATTTATTATCATCAAGGGAATCTCAATAAATACTTTGTCATAAGAATGCTGACTTTCTTAAAACGTTTACTTTAAATTTAGCCAGTTTCAAGAAAAAAAAAGCCAACCACATAAATTATTCACATTTTAATATAAAAGAACGTACCCAGTTAAGGGTTTCGACGTCTGTCTCGTGGCTCAGCTTCACGAAAACAGATTCATCTCAAATCCGGTGCCCCATCGAATAGAAGCAATTCAATAATATTTACATTTCCCACGACACAGGGGAGACTACGTAATGTCCTGAAATAGAAAAACTCCGAGCAGCCACCTTTTTTATTTATTGACAATATAATATAGGGAAATATTTCGATTTGTTTCTTTTTGTTGTACGTTTAAGTAGTTCTGCTGTATACACAAGGGATGCGAGCGTGACGTTATTTGTTTTTAATATTCACTTTGTTTTGATGTTCAATGTGATTGGCTATCACCAGAACCGCTCCGACTGTGAATTCTTAAATGCGAATAAACTCACTTTTAAATTATGTAAGTACTCCGTACATTATTATCATGTCTATTAGACTATTGTTTATCGAATATCTATCGAGTAGGTAAATATGTAATAGTAAAACTTCTTATAATCATATTATATACATATTTGTCTTATTTACACGAATTGATATACGAAGGTTTGTGGTATACCTCCATATGTCTATCACTGACAAACAATGAATATACTATTCACGGGAATAATAATGGGTACATAGTAAAAATCTATGTAGGAATCTTTGTTCAGAAGTTAACGTACTTTCGCTGATATTCATACCATCTCCAGGTGATAATTATTCCTGGGATAATGTCAAACATAATTTCTGAATAACAAAATATTATTTCAAAATGTACAATAATTCTGATTACTTTTCGAAGTAAATTCTTTCGTTATAATTGTATGAGCTAACGATGCAATTGCCATACATCGCAGCATATATACGTGTCACCATCGGCAGTTCACCTCCAGCAAGAGTATATTGTGTTCGCCTATCAATACATTATATCACTTATAAATCATTTTAATTTCACTTGTATTAAACAGTGACAATGAACATTATTATCCAGCTATCCTATTAGTATCATTTAGCAATCCATGAACATAACTCCTACAATAATTATATATACATAGACATTAAAGTAAAGAAATTACTGATTATTAATTTTACAGCATCCAAAAATAAGTAAGTTCCAGTCTTAAATATTCCTGGACATTATGACACACAGCGCCATCTAATTCCGAGCTAAGCGACGAGGCTTGTGTTACGGATATTAGCTGGTTGATATACTACATATATACTTTTTTTTTTTGTAAATACATACATATTATAGATAGATACATCCATGACTCGGATACAAATGTTCATGCTCATCGCACAAACATTTGTCCCTACCGGGATGCGAACCCGGGACCCATAGCACTGAAGGCAGTGTTAACTACCGCTGGAATAAAGTTGTCTTGTTTCTGGAAAGCTGATTCCATTGCCGATATAAAAACTTTTTTTTAAAACACGCCATTGAATCGTTTTATTTCTAATTCATGACGGATGTAATCTCTCTAAAAATACTTTTTATTTTTCAAAGAAAAACGTGCAAAAATGGACTTTGTCTTCTTCCGATTGGCAATACATAACAGAGCAATTTAAATACGGATTCGTTCGAAATGTTTTTCAAAGGAATAAGCAATGATTCACAGCTTTATCGGCGATATAACTCAACTGCGAAAAATGGAATGGAAACAAGAGAATAATATAATGAATACAGTATCATTATTACTGTATGGATGATTACTTAAGTTTATTGCTACTGTAACCAATATACAAGAATATCTATAGTGTACATTTGTCATAGTGTGCATATCTTACGGCTCATGTTTCCTCTTAATTTGGCAGGGTTGAAAAACTCCTTCAGTTGTAAAGATTTTCTCGCGACTCTCAACACTACTTGGCTATCATTAATTAAAAAAAGAAACTATTTTTTTTACTTTTAAATGAAATGAATCAAGCAAATAAGTCTTCAAAACAAAATTATACTTTTTATGTAGTTTTCACACGTATCAACCCTAATCGGAATAATTCTCAATTACACACAAGATTATGTCATAAGCTAGGCTTTTAGTGTTGTTAATTTATATAAATAAATCGAACTAAATGTAGTTGTAAAGTAAACTTTATAGTTATGATTCTTACGTTATATATTTGACTGTGAGAGAAATGGTACGTGAATAATGACTAAATTACTCAAGAACCCACGGGGTTTGCGTCGAGAAAGAAATTCACTTGAACGTCAGTGAATTTTACTTTGAATTAACATTCACCAGACATCTTTGTGCACGTCACATTTTATACAACATCAGCATACATTTGTACCGTAAAATTACTAAAATAGCGACGTGCGAAAGTCACGTACGAATCGGTTCGTTTCGTGTACAGTTCATAATTTATTCTATATTGAAGGAAACGATAGACTTTTGAAACTGAAATAATAATATTAGCTTATTAAGAGAATAAAATACACATTAAAAGACTCTAGTCTTCATTGCCAGTGTTTTTGATTAATAAATTGATATTGCAATACAGTGCGTATTAACAAAATAAGTCATGTTTTAGAATCTCTCTCTCACGGAGGGCCCTCGATCATTGAATAAAGGTTAAAAGTGTTGTACATGTATTATATCACTATTACAAAATTTTATTTTTTAATTTTGAATACTTTAAACGAGATTTATATTTCAAAATGCATAACTAATTACTTCATACATTCTAATATCTCTCTGACATTCACACATAAACTCATAATTCACACAAAATTAGATTTCACAGCACCTACATTATTAGGCTTTTAGGCAGTAGATTCTAATTTCACTACTAAATTATAACTCTCAGTTATAATTTAGTAGTTAACTGGTACTGAAGTCACCGTTTAGAGTGGGTATTTAGTGGCATGCATATTTAAAATTATTTTGTTCAAATAATTCTTTTTTATTCAAAACATTATAAATATCATTGTTGCAGGATGTTTTAAATTGAGTTCCCCAAGGTAACCGTTTTGTTTCTTGAAAGACGTTAAGATAATTAGTTTTCTGAACTATGGTAGGAGTAGGGGCATATGCCTTCAAAAAAGGAGTGAATAGAGTTTTTGAGTGAGAGAGAGGGTTGCAGAGGGCAATGAGCTTGGTAAAAAAAGAAGGGAAATTGCATGGTATATTGATAAAAATAGCCAATTTGTTATTTTTATGTACTTGGCTATATTATTACCTATAGTTTTATCAAAATATGTTTGAAAGTTTGTGTGGAACAACAAACATCCTTACATCCTCATAAGAAGTAAGATAATTATTGTGTTTTTTTTATATTCAGTATAAAAATGAAGATATCCGTCACCTCCAGAACTTGAAGTTATTGAAATTTTATAATAAAACAACGTAAAAGAGCTCTGAAATATCGTACGCGATGTAGGTATTTATTACATTCAATATATAATCAAACTAAATATTTTTTTAAACTTGGAAGCCATTTAAATATTCAGTGGCGGAACTGTAGTTTGACCTACCAAACTCGCTTCCAAGGACGCAAAATGATTTTGATTTCTACATGAAATTCCTATTATATCTTCATTTGGATAAGTGTCTCCCCTATGCTGCTTTGCATCACATGAATGTGTAATGGATTGTTAGACTGTTAAGGATGTTCCAAACGAATATTTAGACAGTCTGTGATGTATTCAAATTCGAGTCATTTTAAATTAATCTGTTCGTGGAAAGGTATCAATTTGTGAAGTGATTCAGAGGACTAATTGCTTTATGTCATTACGCGTATAAACATTATGCGAAATAAGCCTGTCTATCCTTCCATTCCCTGTCCTTTTACCGCTTTAACCGCGGAATGGATTTAGATTAAATTTGATATAGAGATAGTTTGAGTCCCGGGAAACGACATGGGGTACAAGGGACATAGAGCTTTTAAATTCAGAAAATTATCCCTTAAAGGGCGAAAAGGGAGGTGGAAGTTTTTAAATCGAATCATTTCTTAAAAAATATGAGGGTATAATTACCGATTCTTTGTAGAAAAAATCGCGGGAAAAAGCTAGTATCTAATAAATATTACTTTGAAACTACAAATTTTGTTTTAACTTAGCAATAACATATTATTATCATGCATTTTTAGCATTAGCAAAAGAGATTAGAATATTCTAGAAATCTGAATAATAATAAACTAAAATCGTATTCAAAGTTCTCAGAACAAATGTAAAAATGAAAGAGGACATTTAATGTGTGGAAAAAATTGTGATGAAATACCAAATACGACAATGGAAAAAAATGTTTCATAAAAACTGAAATTTAAGACAATATTTAAAAATGTTTGATGCACATAGTAGTATACACTGTATAAGTATCCATTTTGGATAATATAAATACTATAGCCACCAATAACATGAAATATTGAGTAGTTCTAATTTATTATATTGGTACCTAAGATTGTTTATTAAAAAAAGAAATAACTATGTCATTTCAATATTACCAGCTACGATTTTACTAAAAAATTAATTTATTTCAGCAAGTAGATATTTTATCGGTTATACAGTACGTTACAGGCATGTAAAAAAACAATAATGAGTTAAAATTAATTATAATAATTCTATCATTATGAAAAACTACGCTTAAAGACCAGTCAAAATATCTATAAAAAGCTACTTACAACAAGTTCTCAATACCAATGTTTAATACAGCTGCATTTACATGCAGGGGTAAGGCACCACATGGTAATGCCATGATTAACATATTTTAATATTAACATGAAAGGTTGGGAAACATTCCGCTCTTCCAAATTACGTATTTGGCATATTTGAAATATTCAACGGCCAGCCACAGGCGCGATGTAGCAACGTTTTTAACCGCATACCAAAATAAAATTAAAATTTTGTTCGTTGTAATGTTTATTTTGAATGCGAATGAACCTTTAATAAAGTCGTAGTCATTTTGGCTTTATATGTATTGTAGTAACTACTAGTTTATACGAAACTTTAAGTAGTTACCTACAGAATAATATTTGCCTGGAGATTATGCAATAATTTTAACTTTAGGGATTAGGTATTGTGATTTATTTTTACTACAATTAAATGCAATGAAAAAAATGACCTAATCCAGGATCCAAATTTGCGAAACCCGGTTTTGTTATAAGCACTGGACGCTTCAACAACTATGGTTCAGTGAAGTTCTAACCTCCTTGCAAAAACCGTGTTCGATTTTTATACGTCCCTTTCAACTAACTTCGGTTCAATAGTTTTTAAACACCTTCAATAATAATGTTACTATTTGCATACGTAAAAGAAATACACAGAAACCGCAGGGCCGAAAATAAAACCCACCGATAATGTGACCTTTTTCAAAGCCCCGGAATCCTACGTTTCAAAAAAAAGAAAGTCGTTTTTATTTGTATTCCGAACTATTTTGCCATGACCTCGTGCAAATTGAAATGACGTTTACCTACTGAGTTATGTGACGTAAAATTGCGTTGTCAGAAAAGGGTTAAGGATTTATTTATGCCGTGCCGTTTAGGCTAGGTGCTGACGAGCAAGGATTTATGTTGATAAGTCGTCGTACTACTCACCTACAATCCGTTAGACAACATCGTTTTGGAATCTTTTTCACAGCAGCATTAAAGGGCGTTACCATTTATATACGGTTTTCCTCGCAACGAAATACATAAAATTAGACGCCTACCTATTTATATGTTCATTGCATCTCGTTTTAGATGCTAATCTTGTTATTTATGGAGTATACACGTTTAAAAATAAGATTTATATTCTTAGACTTACGTTTGATATTTCAGGCACTTATTTTTCGAACAACATTTGCGTGACATGTTTCTATGACAAATTAAATAACACATCATGTTGATACTAAAAGTGCTTAAATTTTGTTTGTTATAGAAGTAAATAATATTCTATTAAATTCTTATTTTTATATTATTTGAAAGACAATACTAATTTGTTGTAAATGTGTTGAATATTAGTTTTGAAATATCTACCGAGAAAACTTAACGGTTTTCTTTGTTTATTTACTCGTTAAAGCACATAAAGACATAATAAAATAAATATTGGTACAAAGACAATACTTGTGAACAACATTTTAAATATTTTTATTTTAATATCTGTGCTGTTTTTATGTATGTGTCCAATAAATAATTAAAGAACGAAAGGGGTGCTTAATTTTAAAACTAATATTTTCAAAACTTGCAGAATATCATTAAAATCATTTAGTAGACGTTTTCATTGAATCAATAGCCTATTAAAATATGTGTAATTTAATTATATAATCATTGATTAACCATTAATAATTTATTAACAATTATTATTATTATATTTATTCTGAATTATATTGAGTTACCTAATTAGTAAACCCAACATTTTCAGTGTAGACTGTTTTGCAGTAAATTGCAATAAGTCTGCAGTGAAAAATAATTGGATCTAACCATTTTAAGATTTATAATATCAGGATAAGAAGTAATATATCGTATTTAAGAACTGTTTAAAGTGATTGGCACTGTCTTTCTCTTACAACCTAAATAAGCCTGAATTAAAACGTTTCAGCACAGCCCTTGATTAGGGAAAATATGAAAAAAAAACCTCTAATAAAATCGCTGAAATCTTCCTTTGCAAGAAACTCTCAAACGAACTGCTCAGTCGGGTATTCGCAACAAAATTATAAATATAAATATTCAGGGACATTTTACACAGCACCATCTAGTCCCAAACTAAGCAGAGCTTGTACTATGGGTACTAGACAATGGATATAATACTTATATACTTTTTTTTTTTTTGTAAATACATACTTATAATACATAGGAAACACCCAGACGAACACAAACACTTATATTCATCACATAAATATTTGTGTCCCGTGGGAATCGAACCCACGACCTCGTGATCAGCAGTCCGGTACTCGAACCACTAGACCACATAGGTCGTCATAACAAATTACAAACGTCCCTATCACTCATTGAATCCCGAAAATTCTGGCTCCAGTTAGCAGTGCGCTTTATAGTCAGAATTCCAATCAAGCCGCACCTCCCCGAATGAAAGTTTAACGAACTCGAAATGTAATCTGATTTGTATACAGCTTTATTTTGCTCGCTGATGAAAAAGGAAACAGGGGAATTCATTCTTTCTTGATAAATGCCGAAACGTTAGAATTCAGTGATGCAATGTTGTATGTACTCAGTACGACTGTGAATAAGATTTCGATTCGATATAAATACCTGATACGTCGTGATGGAAAATGTGTTTTTTATTTATATTGAGTGATGTGATTACCTTTAGCTTTGGCAATATGTTGCAAGAGTCGGATTTAATTTTGTTGTTTTATCTTAAAGCTCATGCTTTGCTATATACATATATGCTATATAATTATGTAAACTTCCTAGTATTCGTAAAACAAGCCTAGTTGCTGACCACGGAACTAGATGATGCTGAGTCATAATGTCCATATATGCATATAATATATTATTATTATTATGCTTTCCACCAGTTTCTGATATTTTTCCTTTTTCCACTAAGGAATCTCTTTTTATCACAAGCTATTTATATTATTACAAGTTTATATTAAATTTTTAATGTTTATTATTTTATTATTGGCTCTTTGCCGTGGTAGCCTAATGGTGTGACCAATAGACTGAGATTACAAAGGTCTCAAGTTCAAACCCAAGGTGACCCAACCACTGTCTTTTTGGAAGTTATGTGCGCGTTATTAACCCATTGCTGGGCACGGATCCCCTCTCAGTTTTGAAAGGGATTAGGCTATAGACTACTAGTTAAAAAACAGTACCTACTAAATTAAATTAAATATTAATAAATGATTATTGATAATAAATTAAATTAAATATTAATAAATGATTATTGGACATTTATTTCAATGAAGCTACAAATGTGATATTAATTTGATTAATAATTAATAATTTTATTGAGGTTACGTTTTCAAACAATAACATTATAATATTATTAATATAATTATGAATATGTATTGTTCAATCTCACAATAAATTATATTTCATTTAATATGTACCTTTTTCATAATTAATGAATGTTCATTTTATTGATGATATGATCTGCCTCGGTGGTCTAGTTATCGCTACTGCGACTGCTGATCAACAGTGTTGGTTTCGATTCCTAGGTCGAGCAAAGTGTTATTGGGTTTTTCTATGAAATTCTCAGTAGCAGCTCGGACTTTGGATTCATGCCCGGTTAATGGCAATAGGCTCGCCCCCCATTACGTGGGACCTAAAATATACCGGCGAAATGTGGGTGTACATTATTACCAGTTCTGCCTAACCCTTCGGGAACGACAGGCTTGATGGTATGTTTACTGAGTTACCAATAAATGACTCTTTTACCCACAATTTTATTTTTGAGGATGTCGATTATTTATAATGCTGTTATTAAATATCCAGGTCACAAACTATCTTAGACAAAAAATATCAGCTGTATGTGATCGGTACTTATGAAAGCAAGACCAGATTCTTTCTTATAATTATTTATCATTATAAACTGTGAATCGTGTGTGTGGTTCCTAGTAAAAGATTGAATGAATATGTATTAAAAAAATATAGATAGGAAAACGGTTTCTCTTACTCGGAACTATACTAGTATTATAAATTTTTTCCATCAGGTTTTGTTCGAAATAAAAAACAATGAAATACGGCTTTTTTAATTTTAGGGGAAATACTACATCCATCCCCTAAAGGAAAAACACATAAATAATATATATTCCTTATTTTTTTACTCGGGGTTTTGTAAGCTGGCAACCATAAAAAATGAACTGTCATACAGTTTTAATCTCTATATTAAATAGGAATCACATTGGTCTAGATTATTAGTCGTCTTTGTGTGCGCACTCTTGAGACTCTGTGCCTAGGTCTACTGAAAGCGTAAACCTGTGAGTAAACAATTCTGCAGGTCCATTCCGTTTAATTCTCTAATATTGGTCTGAGGCGGGAACACTTCTCAAGCACAAGGTATGCAACGTGACAACTCTGGTGTTCAATTAACACCACAGCTAACCCTGAAAACCAGCGCCGAGGTTTCGTGCCTGCGCGCACAAGCCACGGCTATAAGCTGAGCGTTGAGCCGTTTCGCGTGGGTTGTGGCGCATACCTTTTATAAATTATTTTATTGTTATTTTTTTTTGTCTACTTGTTTTTTGTGTGCATATGTGCGTCACGTTCACGCGAATAAACTGTTTTTTTTTTCTTCTTTCTTTCTTTCCGCTTCTAACACCAGATTCAAGTTGCCGCTTACTATCAGGCGGGCCAAAAGCTTATTTGCTACCATAAACAATTATGTGTTGTCATGGGCAGAATATCTAAAAAGAAAAGTAGATGGCCTAAAACGTTCAAGGGGAGGGGGTATGTCGAAGAACTAGTAAGTAAAAAAAAACTAAACTACATCAATAGCAATCCAGAGTACCGTCAACTTTCAACAAAGAAAGCAACGAAACAAGGTAGCCGTTTTACAATCACTTCCTCGTAAAAACATTGCACAAAGTAAAGCGGCTCTTATTGGTCGATACGAAGCCCTGTCATACCATGGTAATGGTTTTAATTTAACGTTGGTGCCACACCGAATACATCCCCAATTTTACAATTACCCCCAAGCTGTGTCAACAAAAGGGGTTGGCCCGACCGCAAGGGAAGTTTCTGCTAACTTGACGTTTATAGCTAAAACCTTTTCCGTACTTTTTGGGTCGCCTCATTTCTTAGCGGAAAAGCTGAGAGTTCAACAAGTTATAGTAGATTAATCGTGTAGCTATATTTGCTTATATTTTGGGAGCTTTGTTTAAGCATTGAATAATCCATCAAATTTATTATGACTATGTTTCTCGCAAATTGCAAGTTCATAACATATTTTCGGTTATTTCGTTTTTTTTTGTTTTAATGTTCCCTATTTTTGGGGCTTTTGAAAAGGGGAGCGAAAATGTTTCCGCAGGGTCAGCAACACGCTATTGACACCTCTTGTTTTGCAAACGTAACGAAAACAAAAACTCTGATATAGGTATATTTCAATTTGATATCATTGTCCGTTTTCAAAATGAAGGATTGTAACTAGTCAGGTAGACAGACGTTCCGTTGAGATATGGAAATGCTAAAAATCGTCATTTCTTTTCGTTGTCCAAGCACCAGACTTATATATTGATCTGGATGAAATTGTCGCTACAGGAATAGCCCGTGTGTCATTTCATATATTCCAATTTATTATCAGCGCACGTGACCCGATGTTCTACTACTCGATATTCTGAAACGCTGAGAATTATTTATATGCAGAATGTGCGGCGCAAACGGGGTAAAATAGGATGTCATTAAATAATGTATTTATTTAAATTATTATTTCTTGTACTTACGCGATATTAATACATTGAAATTGAACTATTTTTTACAGAATTAATCGCGACATATTGGTATTATTTCACCCCGACGTTTCCGATTCCTTACACAATCTATTATTCACTGAATATTGAAATTCACAATATTTTATAAGTAGCTAAGTATGTAAGATTGGCTTACATGGTAAACTGTGCTAGTGGCATTACCTAAAAATATTTATCAAACTCATACAGTTTGGGGATGGTTCGTATCGGGATGGTTGGTCCCAACGACAAAGCAAGTTTGGTACGCGTTTTTAAATTAGTACGAGTTGAAGATGCCTACAAAACAAGGCTTTTTAGGATTATAAAAAAAACAATTACGATGACTATGCTAATAATGCAGGTTTGGTTTTATTTATTAACAGCACGTTATTCATACAAATCATGTTTGTGTAGTACTTAGGTGCACTTTGCGATAACTGTGTTGTCAATTATGTTAAAAGGGTACGTCCCTAACCTTAAATTTCTTATTTCTAAAAAAGGCTAATGTGAATGATTTCTCTTTTTAATATTATTACTTGCTTTGAAAACCCTAAGAAAATATTAATGTTATAAAAAATATTTTTGTATCTTAAATAATACTTGAGAAAAAATCGTAGTCAGTGGATTATAGTCTGCCCGTAACCAAGATATAAAGGATCAAAATGCTGGGATTAAATTAATATATACGGCAAATAAATACATCAAAAAGTGGTTTTATTCAAATGAATCTATATTTTCGGGATTATTTTGTGTCAGCAAGAAGTTAGGCTGAAAGCTAGCCTACTTCGCTTAGACGAATACCTACCTACCTAGACGACTAAAACATCTCGAAAATTCCAGAGGGCAAGGAACTCTAATAGTGCCACGTACGCGAACCCTGTCGATATTAAAGCTGGCATGTTAAGCTACGTCATCTGTAGTTAAATTAGTTCGGAGAGCGTTAGGCTTAGAGAAAAACGTTCCACAAGTCACGAAATAAAGTGATTTCGAGTTATTCATGGCAGGTTTTTATAGCACATTAATAAAGCCTTACATAATATCAATGCCAACGATCTATTGAGTCACAGGCGTTTTTCACGATGTTCTC
This sequence comes from Craniophora ligustri, assembly GCA_905163465.1. Taxonomy (NCBI): domain Eukaryota; kingdom Metazoa; phylum Arthropoda; class Insecta; order Lepidoptera; family Noctuidae; genus Craniophora; species Craniophora ligustri. The sequence continues at coordinate 4,513,617 of LR990965.1, read as the reverse complement.
AAAGATTACCGAAGCAAAAGAACTAAGAAAGCATCGGTTAGTAGTCAAATTAATGATAAAGTAATGTAAATTATGGAGTTTCACATGGAAATATTTTAGGACCAATTTTGTTTCATATAAACATATGTACCTGAGCTGGAGTACCATAGAACTCCAGTGGTGTGTAACGTCAAAGATCTGAAGTTTAATCCAAGGCAAGCATCATTCACTCTTACTAGTATTGCTGAAACTCTTCTGGCACTTTACCACGAAATTGTACAAGGAGGAGCAAGTACCGATATCATAAAATAATGTAAACATCGTTATCCATAGCACAATGCATATTCATATTCAATAAATATTCATTTCGAGATCAATACTTACACAACAAACTCAATATTATCTTACGTATCTAAGGTTTATCTCGATTCAACTATAATTGTACTCTTATATTATATCCTCTTTTGTTGAACAAACGATAGCTGCCAATACAGGCTTTGACAGGTTATCTTAATGTATACGATACGTCCTAGTCTATAAAGTATTCTGAAAACCAATTTATATTGTACGAACTATTGTCTGTTTTAGAAGCTTATTGGTATTACTGAATTTAGATAAAAAAAATAAGCTGCTACTCAAAATACTCTTTAAGAAATGTCAAAAAATGAGAACTTGGACCGGTGCTTTCAGTTTATCAGTACCAGTGAGGCAGGACATATAGACTACTAGCTTTTACCCGCGACTTCGTCTGCGTAAAATTACTAATTTTATTTCCGATCCCTTTTTCCCCTTTTTAAGGGATGATTTCCGGAATGAAAACTATCCTGTGTCCTTTCCCGGGACTCAAACTATCTCTATACCAAACTTCATCTAACTCGGTTCAGCAGTTACAGCATGAAGAGGTTACAGACAGGCAGACAGACATACTTTCGCATTTATAATATTAGTAAGTATGGATAAAGAATAAAACAAAATTTCTAAAACAGTATTTTCTAATTCTCGGCATGGAAAGCTCAACGATCATTGTAATTAGCTATGTACAATATATTTAGAGTAATCAAAGGGGAAGAAGCTAACTCACGTAATTACCTACACACTCCGCTAAAACTCATCCACAAAGACGCAGTAAAGCCAACCACAGCCACCTCATTAACGCATACGTTAACGTTCCCCGCTCATATATAGATCCGCTTGCCGTTGTCAGAAACGCAACTCACAGTCCATTGTTGCTTACGGCCTACGATTAACTCGCTTGATTTATTATTAAATGGGTCTTTGTCGGCCATTATGGCTGTTGAACGCACAAAATATTTAGGTTATCTTTTAAGCCTGTGACCATTGCCCTACTTTTATTCGGCATTCTAACATGAATAGTTAAGTTCCTAATTGTTTCGGGTGTTTAGAGCAAGCCTCTAAGTAAACGGCTTTTGTAATGATTGTTCTGAATATTTGGGTGCTTCTAAGATGAAAAGGCTCAGACATTAGGCTACCGTTGTTAGTTTTCCTTATTATTGTTTGACGGTAATGTTAAGTGTTTGTTCTTACTGCTTTGAAATTGGTGTGCTCGTGCTTAAATGTGAAGGCCACGTAGAAATATTTAAGTGTTACTGTGTGTATTTATTTCTCGATATCCTGTTCACGTGTACAAGAACAAAAAACAAGGTAAATGGTAATTAATACTCATTTGAAGAGGAAAGGAAGAGGGGTGGTAGCCTTAGTGGTGTGACTATTGGACTGAGATATCAAAGGTCTCGAGTTTTAAAACCAAGTTTCGGAAGTTATGTGCGTATTTATCACATACTCAAACGGTGAAGGAAAATATCGTGAGGAGACCTGCATGCTTAAAAAAATTGGGCACATATACAAATTAAGGTTTAAAAACGTTTTTAAATTTTTTAATGCTATTTATTTGTAAGCAACATTTTTCTACACTCAATTATATCAAAGGTAATAATTAACAACGTTTCGTGTTTTAGTATCATAAGTGTTAGTACAAATAATTTCTCCAGCTAAGTGCATTACCCTAATAAAAGACTATTTGCCTTGTTAATTGAACGTTGGCATGTTGTGTATAACAGAACAGATTATAAACGTATATTAACGTACAGTGATTAAATTAATTTGATGTACTACGTTTAGTGTTTTTTATGTTGTTGAAAGTAGCGAAAATTTGGAACTAGTTTTTGCCGACGACTTCATCTGCAATTCTAGGATTAGTAATATTGATAGCTTATTTTTTATCCAATCTACTTTTTCATACATAGATACATACACTCACGCCTTTTTCCCATCGGGGTAGGCAGAAACTACAGAATGCCACGCGCTACGGTCCCTTCATACCACGTTTTCCTCGTCAACATTCATACATCGCGTCAGACATCGTTCTTTTTCATCAATCTGTTTAATGGTCTAATATCCACAAAAAAAATCACATACTTCTTTTTAAGAAATTATTGATTCCCCATACAAATTTCCACCCCCTTTTTCGCCCCTTTCAAGTATGATTTGAGGTAAAAAAGTTATCTTATGGCTTCCCCGGACTATTTTTTTCCAAATTGTATCTAAATTAGCTTAGCGGGTTAAGTGTGAAGTGGTAACAGACAGACATACATACTTTAGAATTTATTATATTAGAATGGTCTTCTTCTGTCTGTATTGTAGGTAGTATATGTTATACGAGGCTATACTATTATCTGATATTATATTGTTAGCATTACTTTTACTAATAACGGTTTCTACTCACAATTATATCAACAACGTAATTAAAAGTACAAAATAAAATCATGTAGGTATATAATTACCTAAGTCTTTTAAAACAATTATTGGGTAATTCATTATGGACAGTATATTAAAATCTAATTATAAACCTCTTTGCCGTTTGTAAATTGGTTATCTTATAGCGAAAGTAGTTAAGATATTCGGTAAAGAGGATCAAAGTGTTCAAATTGTCGGAGATTTCCCTTTAACTATGGAGCTTATGACCGTAACCTTCAATATTATAATATTCAAGGTGCTTGGGATACCATACCTTAGCTGCCATCAAAGATAATTACGGTTGAAGGAGAATTTGTGACGGTAGATTTTCACGTGACCGGTAACCGTATAATGTTTAATTGATGACTTATAGTGAACCTTAGTATTACCAAAAGATGTAAGTTCGTAGGGATCGTTATTGCTATACGCAGTCACATGCTCATTTGTATGAGCTAATGCATATTTTTTTCAGTATTTGCAATAAAATTGTTTACGTAAACGGTTTTCATTCATACATTGACGACCCGTTTAGGTCAGCGGTAGTTAACGCGACAAATGTTTATGTGATGAACATCAACATTTGTATCCGAGTCATGGATGTAATATGTATGCATTTACAAAAAAAAAGTATATACAATGTAGTATATCAACTATCTAGTGTCCGTAACACAAGACTTGAATTGTTCAGAGAGTGTGCTGTGTCTTATAAGAAGGCAGATTTTTTCTCACAGCAAAGACTTCACTTTTGTTTCGAAAACGTGAGGAAAACGTTTAAAGTTAAATTTCATTTAAAGGCAATCAAACAATGTTAGCTGTCTCGTTATAGACCCCATTCCCAGAACGAGCAAAGTATTATTGAAGTGTTTTCAAGTAATTCTCAATAACAGCTAGGAGTTTCAGCAATAGATACTTCTCTTCTCCGACCCCCCCTTTTTAAACAACTTAAAAAAAATTGGTGGTTATCAATTCGACAGTATTGTTTTATGATTGTTACCTCATAAATTTCGGCTAAGTGAACTGTTTTTAATATGTTTTTATTTGGAAGCTGGTGCTTTTCTTGTGGTCCCATTTCATTTTGGTCCAGTTCTAACATTTGAAGTTGGTTTTTTATTCGCGAGAATTATTATTAAACGGCACTTCATCATCAACCCATTAACGTCCCACTGCTGGGCACGGGTCTCCTCTCATTTGAGAGGGATAAGGCTATAGTCCACCACGCTAGCCTACTGCGGGTTGGCAGACTTCACATGCCATCGAAACAAATCTCTCAAGCAAGCAGGTTTCCTCACGATGTTTTCCTTCACCGTTTGAGCTTGTGATAAATACGCACATAACTTCCGAAAAGCCTTGGGTTCGAGACCTTTGACATCTCAGTCCACTGGTCACACCACTAGGCTACCACGGCTCATAAACGGCACTTAAACCGTTGAAATCTGGTAATACATCAGTACTCTTACCTTTGTGGTGGTACAGGTGTATGTTGTTAAACCCATTTTTTTAATAATTTGTTTAATCAAGGAAACAACATGGTTAACAACGTGTCATTGTCAGGTGCGCCACGTCTTCCCGTCTTTGCGCTAACGTTCTTATTACCCGGAGCAGTAATTAAATGTCTCTTGAACACTTAATGAATACTTAAATACGACAGGCGAACTCATATCCTGACAATAATTTACTATTTTTAAACGGAGCGTAGATAGGTATTTCAATTTCTGCTGGGTTAAATTAATCACGCTACGAACTAGTTATAATAATGTGACTGGAGATTGATGTTACCAGTGGAATGTGAAAAGTGTCTTGTTTGATCATATGATCATATGATTGATCACATGCTCAAATGATGAAGGAAAACATCATGACGAAATCTGCCTAGAAGTCTGCCAACCCGCACTAGACTAACGTGGTGGAGGATCATTTAATCCCTCTCAGACGAGAAAAGAAAAGACCCATACCCAGCATAATAATGTCTAAAAATACTTTAGTTTAATGAGAAAAATGTTATACCTTCTCTCTCAGCTATTTTGGTCCTTTATTCTTTAATATTTTATATAATAACTTTGTTTCTCTCATTTTATATAACTATAGGTATGATGACGTCACTAGCTTTACTTCGTACAAGGTCAAAAATAACAAGAAACTAGAATTGTTCTTGGACATGCGATGAATGTTATCATAATAATTTTATAAGCTTATTACAGTACGAAACTAAATCGTATTTTCTTGTATAAAGGTATTAACTTCAGACTTACGGGACGAAGTGAGGTTAAACTAAAATTACTTATAGTCACGTGGTGTGATAAGTCAGTTCATTAGTATTTATACTACTTATAATCCGGATAATAACCTAATATAATCTGCATCTCCTTACCTTTTAATCCAATAGTCAGTTAAGTTTTATATAACTGACGCTAACAAATATATTATATAAACTTGAATAAGGATGTCTTTGAAAAGTCGATGTATCTTGACGTGGCACATGAAATTAAGAAACATAGTAAACAAGCTTTTGCCGTGACTTCAGTTGCAAAGAATTAGTAAGTTAGGGGATTCCGCACCTAAAAAAGGTAATCAGTGATATAACACATACATTTTAAGATATTAATGTAATGTATAATTTTCAATATGGTGTACAATAAATCATATTTTATTCATCTATCTATACATCAGAATAACATATTATTATGAATGAATAGAATATTTATCTTAAATTAATTAAATAATTTATATTAAAGCTACCATACAGGAAAATCTACCACAAAAGCACAGTAAAGGTTATAGATAAGCTATCTACCATCCACAAGTTCTGTTCAGAGAACTTGTGGATGGTTAGAGCTATCGGTTTTGTTGATTATTGTCATTTTTTACTACGAAATTTGAAACAAACATAATCGCCCTTATAAAATATATTGTAGGGAAAAAATGGACGTGTAGCCTGACAGGCTACGGTCAATATTTTGATGGTCATAACTTATGTGATATTCATCGAAAGACGCAACCTCCTTCCTCATTGGTAGTTTTACAACTAAAACAAAAGCTACTAAGCCGCTTAATCGCGGGGAGTGGGGGGAATTAGGTGAAACTAAGAAAATGCAAACATCGAGTAGCCTGTGAGACTCCACGTCCATACTTAAAGGTTAACATAAAGTGAGCGCTGATTTCGCCATCTAACGATCTCAAACGCGCTTTGCATAGGTACATAAAGTCTTCGTACGTTCATAATTAAATTCATCGGAATCGAGATTAATTATTTATTCAATTTCAATTACAATTATGATAGCATTCTATTCCAAAGAGAACGTTTTAATTGTTCAATAAAAAGGTTGCAATGCCAGGACATTGCTTTACTTATATTTGTACCATAAATTATTGTTTCTGACGTTTCAAGACGTTGAACTCAGTTTAAAAAAAGTATTGCTGTTTTGATTTTGTACAGTTACGCGAAATTGAATTAAAACAAATTTTATATTCATATTATTTCTATCCATTTCTTTTGCTCGTGACCATCGCTGCTGTACCCTTCCAGCGTACCTACCGCCAGAATTTCGGATCCTCACTGGAACGTCTATTTTAATAGGTTTTGTTTTTGATATAGTGATTTAAACAGTAACCGATTTAACCAACAAATAACATTAATCAATTTTCAGAACGCGCCAAAAGTAACCACACAATATCCAAGAAAATAGCAAGCCGTAACATAAAATTACCAGTCTAGTCAATCAAATTATTGTATAAAACAATTGCCAAGCAAAAAAAAAACGCCTTACTAATTTAAAAATATGCAGAATCACAACCCTAAAATCAATTTTGAAGGTATGGCTCTTGGAATTATGACGGGTATAAAGTCTATCGACAAATTTAAGGGCTGTCAAACGGAGTTTATAGCTAAAGGTGAGGTAGCGATATAAAATGACATATAAATGTTGTAAACGGTTTACAAGGTCGTTTTATAGGTCATTACACTTTGGAGTCGACTAATTCAGTTATGATTATGACTAGGGTTGTTATTTGTTTTTTAACTGGACTCGCAATATGCAAGTATATAATTATTTATTGTAAACAGACATGCATGTTTTCACCTTTTAAATGTTTGTTCCTTATTCTCAAGAGTAAATGCGTATAGAAAAAAAACTATATTTCAATTGTTTATTTTATTTAAATTTAAACAGTTCCATGGAACATGATCTCTGTTTCTTTTTTAAATAAGAGGTCTTCATTACAAGCTTAACAAACCTTTTTGGTTAGTAGGTAGGTACAGGAAAAACGTGTGGATCCTTCGCCGCCCTGAGATGCGTCGGGTTATGTCTACCTACCCTAAGTAAACGCCGTACTCTACTGAAATTTCTTTTTTGGGTACAAAAATGCGCCTTATATAAATACATACCTACATACACACATACAGCCTTACTCGGGGATAAGGAAGGGGTTAAGTCGGACGCTCTAGCCAGGTGACCGGAATACCTTCTAAAATTATTGTTTAGTAGATTAGTTCATATTGTATCTGAGTTTTGACCATATTTAAAAAAAAATTGGACTGCAGTAAGTTACACGTCACTTTTTGCATAGTTAATCATTTTATTCATATAATCTTCAAACACAATTCGGCAACTCTTGTAAATTAGTTTTTCCAAATTATTTACTTTATAAACATTTAAACATGTTCTGCTTCTTTAAGTATTTAACAATTTTACCCTAACCCATATTGTTCCATACAAAGATCCCTTAAGACGTAAGTAAGTAATGAACCTCCGGATTTTCCGAATATGTATTAATTTAAAAGAGTGTATTGTTATTTAAAAGGTTGGGTCCGTGGCATTAGTGTGTTATATCCTCTCACAACAAGCCTAGTGTATACTTAATTATACATGAGAACTTCTCACATATATCGTCGCTGATGAGTACACTTACCTTTGAGAATTGTCAGGGCCCAGAAACAGCTGGAGGGCAATTAATTGTTCAGAAAACAAAACAGTTTTGTAACGTCGGAAGTTAGTTTAATGCGCTACATAATGAAACAGTACTTATAATTAGTTTTATTTCAACATCTTGTTGTCTTTAAGTTACTTGGTATGTCATACGGATCTTACGTAGAAAATTGAGCACAGAAGACATTCGTCTATCAACAAACATTTATATTATACAATTATTGTGGGTATTCTCTAATAAGATCTCTGCAACCCATTTACTGGACAATACCGATAGGTTAAGGATTAACTGGTCGTCACCGTACGGTCTTACTTCAACCAATTATTATTATATGTATTCGTTTGATAAATAAAAATGCACTACTTTTCTAATAAGAAGTTTCAATATACAACGTAGTTTAACCTTACAGGTCAATGGTTATCACTTAACCACAAACCCCTTATGACTACATCGTAAGTACTAAAATCATCACAATCATCTTGATATGTATATGAATACTATAATGAAGTATGATCGGGGAAATAAATAATGAAAAAAATGTTCCAAACTCAACAAGACAAACTCAGGAGAGTATATTTTGTTGTCTTACAACTCTCCCTCAAAAGCCTGCAAAGTAACGGGCCCATAAAATTAATTAAAAATTTAATTACAACCCTAACGGAAAAGATCGTCCAAATTACTTTACATTACAAACCTCCAGTGATTGATTTTGCTTACAAAAATAAAATCAGTTTTTCTAAAAGCAATATCTCACGTAAATGGGGCGTACGATGGCCCCTACTTCGTCCCCTCAAGGCTGTTTGAAAGGTTCTGAGGGCGAGTTGATCAAGTTCATAGGCCGCTCCAGTGGGCTAGGGTCGGGTAACAAATTACCCCTATTTATTGTGAAACAAGTTTGCCTATCAGCAATTTGGTAAAACCATTAAACAAGGAATAGTCAATATCGGTGTTTCAATAGATTTTGTTCCAAACCGTTTAGTTACACAATGAAAACGGTCGTTTGATATTGTTTAGTTTTAATTTTAGAAACCTGTATTTTTTATTGCAATCCTTACAGTGCGTCGTAAATATTAAAAAAAATATTTTAAATGCTTTTAAATGTTTTTTTTTGTTACTTAAGATTCCAAACTTTCTTGAAGTTAAACCTTCCTTTGTTTTATACATTGTGTACCTTGTACACGTATAATGACACACTACAAACCAACAGTTACAGTTTCTATTTTACAAGTTTTAAGGTCCAATCAAGGAATAGACTCTCTGATTTCCAAATCATTAAAGGTCGCGAGAAATATCGAGAGAAAGCCATTTCAATATTTTCTGCCAGCGAAATAGAACTAAGCCCTCTCATTTAAATTTTTATAGCCATGCTCGTAATACACAAAAGTCAAAAGCTCCTGATTCTGTAATTCAAATTAATTTATGTAAGAAAATTCAGAATAATAATTACCACCTTGTCATAATCAGAGATCATAAAATTTCAATTCAAATGAAACAACAATTAACTATTTATTAATGTTTATTTAACTGGTATTTTAATGTGTATACATAAAACTAGCGATTTGCCGCGAAGCTAGATAAGAACCTCCCAGTTAGACAAGGTTTCAAGTAGAAATTCTTTCTACAAATTAAGTCGATTTACATCGGCAACCCACGGAACAATACAATACGCAAATTTACTTAAACGATTGTGTTCCTTACTGCTGTATAATAGAGATTGTTTTAGTTTTACAGGACTTATGTTCAACTAATGATCAAAATAAGGCACTTAGCATGCTTTAACTAAAGCATTTCTTATGTTTTTGTTCATATTTACGATGATTCTTATTCGATTCGTGTTGTCAGATGCGCATTATCAGGTTTTATTTAAGAATTAATAAGAATTTATTTGGTTATAATTTTGAAGTATAAACATATATCGATTTCCTAACTATCGTCATAAGTAGGGTTAGGGTGTAAGCGAAGGGTTCCATTATACGAGCTAGAGTTGCTAGCATATGGGTGTAATGTTATGAATAACATGCTTTGTCCGCAGTTTCATCCGCATTGTCTTTTTGGGACGAAGCTCCATAATGCGGCAACTTACATATCATGTTGACATTTCCACCGAAACTACGTTACCTACTACACTTTACAAATTTATAATACTTTACAAATTAAACAAATATTAAGTGAAGTCATAATCTACATAATTAATTAAATAAATAAATAACAATAATGTACTGTATAAATTCCTCCTCTCTCCTAGGCAATAATAAAATTGTACTTAATGTATTTAATTTAACTTACTATGCCCGACAGGGTCCATATATGTTCCTAATTTCTAGCCTAAACCACACTATGGAATGCAATAAAGTATTGAGTATTGAGTATCATCATTAACCCATATAATATATAAATGGGTCTACTCTCATTTAAGAGGGATTAAACTAAATAGTAGTCTATAAATTGCGGGTTGGCAGACTTCACAGGCTATCGGAAAAATCTCACATGCATGCAGTTTTCCTCTCGGTGTTTTCTTTACCTTTCACATGCACGTGACTTTGAAATATTTGCAGTGCGTGCCTTGGGTTTGACACTTTCATATAGCAGGCCTTTGGTTCTCGTTCGCTCAACCGAAGTCATATACTATATTCAGTAAACATGCAACTAAAATTACGTGCTTATTAAACCAAGTTCCAGAACGTTTGTTACTGTAAACCACTTTGCATGTATTTCAAGGAAAAATGCGGCGTTTTCAAAACAATTAGGGTTGATAAGGAACCCGTTTTGTTTTTGTTACTTTGAATCACACCACCCCTAATTACGCTCAGTCGGTGCTCGTAAAGTTATTCACTGTATGATATAATTTAGTATATATAGGAGTAAATATAAAACGATAATGTTCACATGTGTACATTATTACACAGAGCCTGGTTCTACTAGTTTTTGGCTAATCCAGATGTTTATATTACGGATAGTAGAAAGTTGATACACCTCATTAGAAACATTAATGAATCTGGTCAGGTCACAAATGTCTATGTTCATCGCACAAAGCAACCGTTAACATAACGTAATCTCTATAACCTGTACATACTAAAATAGTAGATCATCATCATTGGAATAATTTTCAGACAAATTTCTGAGGTAAGATGATAAAAGGTGTATGGTGATAAGGATTTTATTCTGTAGCTTGTTCTTTCTCCGCTCTTCTATTGCTTTGTTAAGGCTTCTACTGACTCAGTCCAGGATTTTCTACTCTAGGCTGATTCATTCCACGCGAATAAAAGCAATTCCCTCATCTACTATTATATTCTACTCTTATACTCTTATACTTCTTCTATAGCGCTAAATTATGTGCTTATAGTTTACCGCCGCTTAAATTACTCTCCTACTATTCATATTTTAATATTTGCTTTGGTTTTATGCTCAGTTTATAGATAAAACAAGTTCTTTATTTCAGTTTTACTACTTCGAGGGTAAGAAAAGTGATAACACATCCCGCAACCATACCAATTAGTAACGGGGCCTATAACTATTCGCGTCACGTCATAAACCAAGGAATCGCAGTACGTTCCGCATAGAGTTTTGTGAAATTAACGCGGTGCCCGTACACACATACACACAGAAATAAAACCAGCTTTACGACGATATGCGGCTTCTTGGCAGTAAATTATTTTTATTTTCTTTACCATGCAAGTTGTTTAATGTTTGCGGCCACGGAGTTTTTATATAACTGTTCTAACTGTTGTTTTTGTAATTTCCGCGCAAGTCGAACTATTGCGGTATAAAATAATAATAATTATGTTTTTCTTAAAGAAGACTAAGTTATACTGTACCTATGTAAGTGAGATTTATAATAACGGATATTTATTACTTAATTTACAATTTTGAGTATTTATTCATACCCCAAGTGCATACTTGGAGAAAAATAAAAATATATAATAAAAAAATATAAAAATATATAACATAATAATAAATAGTCAAAATTGAATATATACTTTTTGGTATTATTTATTTTCCAGTATTGTTGTTCTTTTTCAATCTACTTGATTGTCGGTTTAGGGGTTGCGTTGTTTTATTGTAAACTCTAAATAATCGAGAATTATACTTTCATGTGATTAGTTTTTTTAAAGTAAGATAATTTTATGGAATATTACAAGCTCATATAAAATCTAGTTTTCTGTTAATACATTCAGCTATATAACGACCGACATATTATACATATTTAACATTACAACTAACTCGGTTTAATATAAGTTGTAGGTAAGTATATTCTATGTTGACTTTTATAAGGTTTTCGATCACAATATACCTCATCATCATTATCATCAGCCTATACTCGTCCACTGCTGGACGTAGGCCTCCCCTAGTGAACGCCACAGAGCTCGATCTTCGGCTCTTCTCATCCAGTTGCTGCCAGCTGCCTTCCACAAGTCGTCGTCATATCACAATATGCCTATTTGCCAATAATACATTATAATTTATTCAGTTTTGAAATTGCAAGTTTAGGGGAATTTTATTATCCGAATAATTTTCTGCAAGAATAAGATATTTAGTATTCTTTAAGGCAATCTTAGATAATGATAATGATTATACATTTCTAAACAGTTGTAGCCAATTCATCACAAATTTCCAATTACAGATAATTATATTACATCAATGTTTGTATAAGGTGTTTGTTTCAGAAGTACGACTATCAACTTTCAAATTCACAGAGCTATTATAACAAAGATCAATAATAATCGTATTTGGTGAGTTTGATCCTAGTTTTGTACACACGAAACACATGTGTTATTCACATGTGTTTCGTGTGTACATATTTATATATATTTATAACGTGGTTAACATATTTACACTCGCGATGATCCTGTGGTAATCCTATCAATATATATGTATGTTTTAGTGGAACGCTGCGTTCATTAATTGTTACGAATAAATTATTATGAATATTTAAAATGAATAAATACATTATTACACAACGCCATCTAGTTTCTAGCTAAAAGCAAGGGTTGTGTTACGGACACTAGATGGCTAAGAGTCTCTGCAGGGCTAAACCACAGACGAACATGAACTTCCATAAGATAATGAGCTTTATAAATATTACAGAGTATATTTAGAGTCCTAGTAGATATAATAATAATAAATCTTTATTTTCAGACCAGAGATCCATAACATAGTAACATTAATTGGCACTTCCTAGAACTAAAACACGTTGAAAACAAATAAAATTAAAAAATAAATACATAATATATCTGAGTGACGGTGTGTGTGCCGCCATCCAGTGACACATTATTTGGCCATCTACTCTGCCGGCTACAGAAGCCACAAATGCCAAAAATGCAAACCAACAGACATACCATGCTGGTAGCAAAACCATTTTTGGGCACGTTTTTTAAACGTTTCTTATTCCCCCGTTTAGTCTTCATGTTGCGGGGATGTAACTGATACTGAGGTTAAAAAAATACATAATAATATAATATTTACATAGATAAGAAAGTTGATTATCGGTATTAATTGAAATACCCTTGAATATTAAGCTGAAATATTCTAGCTCTATATCAAATGTACTTAAAATATACGGCTATAGTTTCTATCAAAGGCGAGTTTGTAATACAAGTCAAGCATTAATTAAGCCTAGTCACAGCCCGTAACTATTCATTGCACGTCATAAAGTGCTAATCACATTTACATAGCAGTTTATTTACACTGTGGCAGCTCATTAATTTAAACATTAAGCAACAAACTGTGTGCTTATACTGTAACCAACTGTATGGTTAAACGACGAGAGAATCTGTTTTTGAAGTGGCTTTATTGTAAATTATATCCATTATAAGCAATAACCTGAAACCACGGTCTATTAAGCAGGCTGCTAATGAATAATCTAAGATGACTTGTTTTTTTTTTATTTTAATTATTAATAAAACTATCGTCGATTTGACTTGATTTGAAAAAAATGGTAATAATTATGTACCTGTATGTACCTATATTAATACATATACCATTTTTTTCAAATCAAGTCAAATCGACGATAGTTTTATTAATAATAATATTCCTGTACTCTCATGGTGTACAACATATTTTATGAGTCTATCTGTTGTGTTTGTGTTTTAATCCTCGTGCGGTTACATCCCAGTGCAGGTTAGCAGACTTCTCACGCCATCGAGAAATCTATCAAGCATGCAGGTTTCCTCACAACGTTTTCCATGTTTGAGCATGTGATAAATACGCACGTACCTTCCAAAAAGTCAGTGGTTTGAACTCCAGACCTCTGACATCTCAGTCCAGTTGTTACACCGCCACAGCTCTTGTGTGTACATTGTTCATTATGATAATTAAATAATAATACACAGTTATATACAATAGTTTCCTAGAGAAGCATCGCAATTAGCTATAAATTATTTAATCTGTGTAAATGTAATGAATATAGAACTGAATCACGCTTATTTAAGCTTATTGTGTACGTCTCATAAAATCGGAAACCGAATTGTTCAGAGATGTAGCTTAAAATCCAATTACCTATAATTCATATCTATATACCTACATATAGTTTCCCGCAACGAATTGAGAAACCTACAAAATTATTATTCAACAGGCAAACTGAAACACGTTCCGCATATAATTCAGAGTATTTGCAACAGTAATACATACCCACTGATTGTTCGAAATCACTATACACACTTACACCGGTATTGACATGATCACGAGCATTTGCGACTTTTACATAATTATGTACATAGTAATAAACGTGGTACGTTTTTCCTGAACTTTTGCCTCTCATATAACAGTCACGTCTTGTGCTTAAAATGCGGAGCTATATTAAAAAAGTGCTTATTTTTCGAAGACACGGCGGCATTAAGACGTTTATTTTGAGTCAGAGAAACGAATACTCCGCTGGTCTCATTAGATCCTATCATGTTCGCATGTGCGCTTAGCTCCAAACTCAAAAGAGTATTTCTTTACATTTAAACTTCATCATCATCATCATCATCAACCCATTAATGTCCCACTGCTGGGCACGGGTCTCCTCTCAATTGAGAACATTTAAACCTGTAATCGCCAAATGGTGGAAATTCGACAAAAAACAATTTTATTCAAAATACTAAAGATTCTTTAATAGTTACAAAACAAAAAACAAGAATCCAGTTGAAAAACAGAAGATGAAAGGTGTTGAAATGTTTTGTCTTTGCTCAAATATACCTACAGACTACCAAACATCAAAGAGAATACTTGAACTGCAAGCTTTCTATGCTATAGAAGTTTTCTATACTTTCCATCAGACAAGACACAGAAATTTGCCGCTATGTGACAGTCAAAAGCATATACATTGGGGAGATTATTCTTTGAAGTGAACCACTCAGCTGCATCACAAATAATAGTAAGTCCCAACTCGTGTCCAATACTAGTGATTCCCTTTTGAAGAGATTGAATGGAAACTGAACTGGAAAGATCCAAAATAGTGCAATCCATTTTCAAGCCAGACAATGCCAATTTGAAGTTCGTCCATTTGATATTTTCTTCAGTGATCTGAAAAGGAATGAAATACTAAATTGATTGCTGTGGAGAGCGTCAATAACTTGTCATAATAATAATGCAACATGGCTGACTATCTTTGAATGAACAATATTTATTTTTAAAAACATTGCCTCCTACTAGGATTTTCTCCTGTGTCGTGGGTGCGTTTACAAACACAAATTTTAACATACACAAACATCAAAACCGGAATAACTACCTGCAGATCGTACAAATATTTACTCCGTCCGATTATCAAACTCGCAACCCTCCGATCGCTACTGCGCTAATGGAATCGTCAAACTGTCGTCAACAGATAGGCATATAGATATACATATTTAGGTATATGTAGAGTGTAATTATCGTTTCAAAAGAAGTGTTTTTTTTTATGAAATCTCTCTGAGATATCTATGAGAGCTCGAAGTCAATATTTGTAGTTGGGTAACAACAAGAATATTTTCTTATACCTACTCTAATTTTGGAATCCTTATTCTGTTTATAATAACATCGTAACATGAATAAACAGAATAAGGATTCCAAAAATTCCATATTTTGAGTTATATAATGTATGCCTATTTATTTATTAATAAGTATGTATGTATATATGTACTTAGTAACGTAATGTTGACATTTTAATATTATAGTGCACAATAAAAAGAATAAGCTTTAACACACATAACACTTAATGACGAAATTTGATTATCAAGCTTAAATGAATTATCTATTAACCAGTACACATGTTTGTGTCACATTTACGATTAAGAAAAAAATATCATTTTAAGTAATTACAGACAATAATCAATTCAGTGGACAATTTTACGGTCTATTACCGTTTCGTAATAACCCCTGTTAATATTGATAATGGCTTATACTAATTGACCGTAACTATTAGCATTGATTGATTAATTAATTAGTGGCTTCTATGGCTCGATGAATACATTTGTCGAACCATGGAAGCCACATAGAACAGAACATAATGGAGTATGGTTTATTTGTATCTCATACATAAAATTTACAGCAAAACAGCTAAAAAAGCCGGTTTTGTCACTAAAACCTAAACAAACCTGTCTCTCCAAAACAATCTTTAATCTTATGATCGAATAATGGATAATTATATCGATAAACTCAAAGGGCATGACTTTTCGGAAGTTATGTGCGTATTTATCACATGCTCACATGCTTATCATTTGTTGATAATGATATCGATAAATTACACTATCAAAATTGCTAAGTGGATTGACTTTTAAAAAAAACTCACCAGTAAAAATGTTCTTCAAAAATACAGTTATATTTTTCTGTTTCGCAGGACTTTTCTATTGTTATGAACACAATAGAAACTTAATATACTTAGTCAAGTTGCCACAAGTGTTATTTACTTTAGCAATTGTCCCATGGATTTAGTAGTATATAGTAGCTATTGAGCCATACGCTTAGCAAGATAAGATAAGATATATGGTTCAGTTTTCTAGCCTTCATTATCATATCAGTCAACGTCTACTGCTAAACGGAGGTTCGTGATCTTCATAGGCTATAATTGCGCCTCTCAATATCGTACAAATTTCTGGACTGAACCAAGTCATCCAGCTATCACGTGGGAGTCCGTCCTACGGTGCGTTTTCTGAGGTAACATACATATACATACATAAACAGTTAACTTATCCTTTGAGAAAATAAAAAAAGTATTAAAAAGCACACTAACAAGTCATGTGTGTTTATCCGTACTACTTGTCCGTTGTCATAAGACTAGCTTTCTGAGAATATTGTAATTTTAAACTCAATTTACCTGGGTTCTGAACTTTCCGTAAGCCAAGATACTTGTAACACTGCGCGTGTGTATCAGAAACAGAATAGTTTATGTGTCAAACACAGGTAAGTATAAAGTCTTGAGAAGATTATATTATCAGTGCGCTGTGTTTTTCCATAAAGACTTACAAATATAATGGTGAGTGCGCATATTTATTAATAAAAAAATATTACTGCGATTTTACTGTGCATGTAACAAATATGCGACTTAGCTGTGAATTCAATAACGTTTTCGAATCTATTTTTGAATACTCTCGACGGCCGATTGAATGAACTCACAATTAAAAGGCCATCATCAATTGTCATCATAATATAAATAATAAGAACACTGGAATGACATTTCAGGAATATAAATATCTTCTATCTAATAATGATATTGAGATCTAACCGTACTAACAAGTACTTACCTATTTGGTTGCCAGTTATTGTTGCCGCAAAGTCTAGATTTCAGGAAAAAGCAATAAGCACACACATACTTGATCTGATTCTAGATTTGAAAGCTATCGTAGAAACTAGGTTAAATACATAATCATTGTCTTGTTAGATATTTTTAGTAATGGAGCGATTCTCTTTTTTATTTGTCGATATTATCCGTTTTGAATGTTGTACTACAAATAGCAGCATTATTATCTGTTTAATATAGTATAAAATCGATTTTCCGTTTGCTAGGAAAAACAAGTGCAGCTGCACACTGCTTCCGATACTACAGTAATGGTCGTAATTTTTTCGTCCAACACACACAAATATACTATGATGCCTGCTCTTGAAATTATATTTCCAAGTATTATTTAAGTTCACCGGTATGTTTTGAGGTCACACGGCGCCATTAATGGGGCACAAATCCAAAGTGAAAATCTAAACTGCTGAATTGGTAAAGGACATTTTGGAAAGACTTTTTGGGGGGCTGTCTTCATTGTCGACGTTCATAAAGAGTCATGCAAAGAGTCATGCAGTCAGTCAGGCTACAAACTTGGCCTACTTTGAATAAAGTATAATGATTGAACTTTGAATATCACTTTGATTGAAAAAAAAATACTACTGTAGAAGAGAATACAATTAATTTGCACAATTGTATGTCATAAAATAATAATAATTTAATTAAATCACACTGAGGTGTGATTCAAGTTTTTCTTAATGCTGTAAAGCAATCAAAACCTTTGGATCAAACAACAATACAATCCTTAAAAATGCATCATTATTTTATTTAATTACTTAAATTCATTTGATTTAAACACAAGCGGCACTACATACTGGTACATACATAACAATAGCTACAGTAATGCTCACAATAAGTCAGCCGTTGCCATTTCGCTGGCTCCGATGTCCCATTGCACATAATTTAGCACATTTGCAAGCGTAATACAACTCACTGTGCTTAGTTTCACCGTCTAATTTAAACTTTGAGCTGTCTCTTTGCGGAATGTATTGTGTTTTGAAACTACTTGGATTGTGATGAAATATATATCGTAATCTAGTGGGTCGTCCCGACTTTGCACGGGTCCAATGTAGTAATGTGGCGTCAATTTAACTTATAAAACTTTTATCCAATTTGCTTATCTATTCGTACCATGTTTTAACAAATTATCGATTCCGCATGCAAAGTTGCTCCCAAGTTTTCGCCCTTTTAAAGGATGATTTCCAGGACAAAAACTTATTTCAAATAATTTATTTCGGATACAAATCCATATAATGTTAAGTAAGTAGTAACAGTAAGTAGTATAACTTAGCTAATGCTAATATGAAATGAAAAATAATAAACAACTAATGAACGAATGATTCACCAGTTTATTTGACTAACGGATATGAACTTTTGCCCATTTTCGTAAGAAGGAAGAGTCCTATCGGTCTCTAAACACATTTAAGCGTGATGAGGTAACAGATAGACAGACATTTAAAATTTTAGTATGGATGAAACTCACCAATAACGGACTTTCCATGTAAACATTTAACTCCTATTCTATTATGTATCTACTCTTCAAATCATAGACAGCCAGTCAATGCAGAATCTAGGTTACATGAGCAAATAAATATTCAGATATTTACAAACTAGCAGATCCAAGATGGATGCCATGCATTTGACGTTTGTGACACCAGAGATGTCACTCGCGCCTTGCCGACATTGTAATTACTTTTCCACTCCCTTTTTGATGAATCCTAAAAACTATTGTTGGTTATACTTGATATGTTCCCATATAGTAATTATTGTGCATTCTAAACATACTCACGCCTTTTCCCCATGGGGTAAGTCAGAATACAGAACGCGTCACGTTTCAGTTTATATTCTTAACTAAAGCACAATATTTCATTAAGCATAATTCAAACTTGCTAAATGATTAAACTCCTGTGGCACGTAGCTGTTTCTCGTAATTAACTTACGCAATCAGGAAATCTAAACAAGCCACATATGTTTCAGACTCGGTACGGCTACAATTTACTATTACCATTTCTAAGGTATCCTCAAACTAGTTACAGAGGCGGTTCTGTAGTGGTGGTGTTCGCTAATCAAGTACTGCAGCTTCCGTGACTCTGTCATCATCAACCCATTAATGTCCTACTGCTGGGCACGGGTCTCCTCTCAATTGAGAGGGATTAGGCTATAGTCTACCACGCTAGCCTACTGCGGGTTGGCAGACTTCACATGCCATCGAGAATTCTCTCAAGCATGCAGGTTTCCTCACGATGTTTTCCTTCACCGTTTGAGCTTGTGATAAATACGCACATAACTTCCGAAAATTCAGTGGTGCGTGCCTTGGGTTCGAACTCGAGACCTCTGACATCCCAGTAACTCTGTATTTCGACCATTTTTTGTTTGTTCCTTAGGTACTCAAACCCGTATTCAAAGTATCATTCATTCAAAGGTAGCCTAATTTACTTCTTTTTCAATACATACATACACTCACGCCTTTTTCCCATGGGGGTAGGCAGAAACTACAGAATGCCACGCGCTACGGTCCCTGCATACTACTTTTGCCTCGTCCACATTCATACATCTCGTCATGCACGCGCGCCGGTTACGAGTACTGCGCACCTGCGTTCCCTTTTCAACGTCGACAATAAAGATTAAAACCCCAAAAACCCTTCACAAGTTATAATAAGTATGTGTTGAGTACTTCAGTCGCAAGACTATAAGTCGAGTAAATTTAAAAAAACCTCAAATAATGATGACGTTCCCACTAGATGTTGCATACTTCATTAATATGAATGACGTGGACTGTATCTGTTGTACAAAAGGGTGATATTTTCTTTAAAAAAAATAATTATAATAACGTCTCGCATTGGTTGAGCGATTGAACGCGAACAGTGACGCACAAGGTCACTGTTCGCCGGTTCGATCCCCGCACGGAGCAAATATTTGTACCACCTACAGATCGTTGTTCCGAGTCTATGTGTATGTGGAAATTTGTCTTTTTAAACGTTTCCACGACACAGGAGAAGATTCTAGAGTTGGGCTACGTTTTTACAAATAATAATAAAATATATGTATTTAATTAATTAATTATTTTAGGGTACTCTTTGTATATACAAATCCATTAGATAATCCAATCCCTGTAGTGGACAAATCAGACCTAATTTGGTTTACCAAACTGATATGTTTTGTTACCAAATACATGTTATAATCAAAGCTGCGCTATACTTATTGAATTACTTTCTGTCGTATACAATACATTTTCTGTTACTAAATTATAATGCTATGAATTTCGAGCGTAGACGTGATTTAAAATAAAAGGACAACTGTGTGTAGTCCTTTTATTTTTATATCTATTGTTTTCTCTCTAGTATTTTTTTTGTAGCTATTTTTTTACCATTCAGTGTGTTGCTTTTTTTCTTTATTTGTATAAAGTATACTTCACAAATGCAATTGTATCTATTATCAACATAACTTAAATTAGTTAGTACAATTTGTTTTACAAAATAAACTATGCGACTGCCGAGCACGAAGTCTTGGGTTCGATTCCCAGGTCGAGCAAAGTGTTATTGAGTTTTTCTATGAAATTCTCAGTTACAACTTGGAGTTTGGATTCGTGCCCGGTTAATGGCAATGGACTCGCCCCTGTTACATGCGACCTAAAACATACCAGCCAAACGTGGGTGTACATTAGTTCATCTCTTCCTAACCTCTTGGGGATGACAGGCGTGATGGTATGTTCTTCTATTTAAATTTTTTGTTTTGAAATATAATTAGGAGACAGTCTAATGAAATAATAAGTAATAAAAAAAATAAAGTCACAATTTTTCTTGTCTATGCGAAGAAAAACAATCTTTTTTTTTACGTCTGTACCAAAACTATGTTTTCATACATCAAGTGTCTATAACTTTAGTATAATTTTCGACTGCTTCCTATAATGTATTAGCATCTCTTAATATCATTAAAATGAGTTTTATATCAACATCAGGTCAGTGCTACATTACTCGCTTGATTGATTACTTGACTGTCATGCTAAATGAGGTTAGAGGCTAAAATCGTCAGCGTCAGTTTTATGTCGTTTTACTTCATCCGCGCTGTATGCCTGTCGTGGCGATAATCACGTAAGCTTTATTACAAGTTAGAAACGGTCTATTATACTCTATTCCAAGTACCACTGCCTAAGTAATTTATTATTATGTATATTAAAACTGGTATACATATCATATTTACGGTTATTATTCATAATTTAGAGAACATACCTACTATACTTACACAGGACAAGCATTTATCTTATAAATAAAAAACGTAATATTATATTAATTATTGTTCTCATATTATATGTATTACAGAGATAATGTGTGTGCTGAAAAGAATCAAAAGTGTCCAGATTTTCATAATTCATTGACATCCACGCTGCCAAAGTCTCTAGTAACCTTAAACTCAATCGTCCCTTGATATAGTTCCGGCTATAAAGTCTGCTATAGGTACACGAGTTTGGCAGTAGCATGGCCGATGAAAACCATCTGCCACCCCTGCTGTCGTGTAGCTAGCAAAAACATTCAACGGTACCTAAGATTCATTCAGACTCACTGGCTGATACCAATAAGATTTTAGAATATCTCGTGAAATAAATTTCAAACTGGTAAAAAGAGCAGCTCAAACATACTAGCTTCTCACTTTTGTTAAATAATAATTTGAAATAATTGACTATACCACCTCTCAACATTAGATCGATGATGAAGATCCTTGTATTTTATTTAAATGCATCTTTCCTGATGGAAACGTAGATAGACCTTCAAGACAAGTACTTGCGTGATTCAAGTGAAAAGCGGTCCTTTTGTCCTCTAGCTCACACATACTTATGACGGAACGCCGTAGAACTGTAACTCACCGAGCCTCACTGGTATCCAGCTAGATGGATCATTAGATCCTACCAGCTTGTTTGATTACGCTTGATTTTTATACTACAACATTATTTTGTGTTCAGTTAAGAAACTGTCCATGTCCAAAATATTATATTTCTTGACATAATATAAAGTTGAAATTTGGCAGGTAGTTTATGGGTAAAAAGCGTTGACTAATAACAGATTTATGAATATTTATGAATGTAAAACTGTATTAATGAGAGAAAGATATGGCCGTCGTACTTAGCTGCGGGCTTACAGGCAGTATATTACAAGATAGTAATTATCTTACCTATTACGTGAAAACATTCCATCAATTCCAAACAAAGGGAAAACAGAGGAATGAGAATCGGCAAGCGAGGTTTGCCTCAGACAAATGGTTCAATTCCTGATAGCGATGGGAGGCGGCCATTGATAATAGTCTCTACGGCATCGAGGCGAGGAGTCGCACCGCTAATAAAAATCTACTTCTGATGAACGAGCTGCCGATTAAAAGTAATCGATTGTAGTATCGAATAGTTACCATGTAGATGTATCGTTTTGAGGTTGGTTACATTCGATTACAATGTGTATATTTTTTTTGCATCGATTTGAATTCTCTATATAAAAATACGACTATTGTAAGAATTTCATGAATATGGTGTAAAATATCGTAGAAAATGGTTTATGAGAATCTTTAGTGTTGTTACAGTTTTTTCTGTAGAATGGTAACGTAAATGTAAATTATATTAGTATCTTTTAGAACATCCAAGAAGATTTCTTATAACTTATAAAATTTGTTCAGTAAACGTTTTATCGTAGATTATATTATACATGGCGATCCGTCCTGAATTCACATGGCCACGACACTTATTTTTGTTTTTTTGCCACGAGTAATCAAAACCAATTAGTAGAATAATAAAATAAAATATTAATAATGCTAAATAAAAGCCGCACTCATGTAAAGATGGGCCAAGACTTTGTTCACCAGAGAACGACCTTTGACTGATTATGAAATTACGCATATAATTATTTATTTCATAAATAAGTGAAAACAGAATTAAACTGCTGGATTTTATTGGAGTAATTTTTTTTTCATAATTCATAAATAAAATAAACATATTGAGGTATTTTATAAAAAAAAAAGTATCTCAGTACCTATGTAGTCAATACGTTTCAGTATTTCGTTTACGTTTCTGACAAACACAAGTAAAAATAAGGTCACTGAACTTTCCTGTGTCAGTGAAAATGAAACAAAAGAATTCCGGGCATTTCCTTTGAAAGACGTTTTGTTAGAAGCTCCAGAAAATATTTGCAGGTGACAACGGACGTTTGCTTAAACAAGTCCCTTGAGGCACAAACACAATTCGAAATTTAAATGAAAAAAATTTACAATTGTGTAGCTTTGATTAAATAAAACCGCGTGAGGTTGGTAATATTTCTCTCAGTCAAGGTTGGTACTTTTATAATGTTTAGTTAATAGATAAGTGAGTATTCTTAGCTACATGAGAGCTGATTTAAGGTGGCTTAGCAAGTGAATGGTATGTTGATATCTTATTAGTGTCTAAAATCATGAAAACGATTAATTATAAATGCTAATTTTAACAACAAAGCATTGTGTGATGCCTAACCCAAACGTGAACACATGTCCGCAATCAATTGCGAAGGGTATGAATACACTGGAGTCTGAGCTAAGTGGTGATCAAACGGTAAGGGAGAAAAATACAGAGTGGACGTTAGTGCAACGTAAAGCGCCAAAACAATATAAATTGATTGGTCAAAGAGGTCGCGCAGTTACGTCCCCAGGTGGCAAGTTTAAGGCGGCGGATGTAAAAATACCTCTATTTATATCAAATGTTAGTGTTGAAACTAGTGAGCACGATATTATAAGTTACATAAAGGAAAAAACTAATGAGGTTGTGTCGTTAAAAATGATAAATATGAAAACAAACAGAAAATACAATGCCTTTAAGCTATTTGTTTCTAAGAATAAATTAGAATTGTTTTTAAATAATGAGTTGTGGCCTGACGGCATAACATTTAGGCGGTTTGTACGGTTTATGTATCGAAATGACCAGCAACAAGTTATAGCTTGATAAAATCTATCTTTATGAACCGAAATCATAACAAACAATGTAAGATCATTACTTTTAACTGTAAGTCTGTTAAACGATCGATTGAAAGTATCAGAAGGTTATGTAATATGTGTGATATTGTATGCCTCCAAGAAACATGGCTTCTACCCCACGACATTCCTATATTAAACACCATATCAGATGACTTTGAATATACGGGTAAGTCAGCCGTTGATACTACTGCCGGATTACTGACTGGAAGGCCGTATGGGGGAGTAGCCATTCTGTGGAGGAAAGGTGTTTTTGATACGGTCACTGTGTTGGAATGTAACAGCTGTCGCTTGGCGGCCATCAAGGCGAGCATCGGCGGGCGCTCGATTATTGTTGTATGTGTTTATATGCCGACTGATTCGCCCGATAACTTGCCTATGTTTACGGAAGTGTTAGGTGAGATCAGTGCAGTGGTTGCGAGCGGTGGGGTTGAGAGTTTATTTATACTTGGGGATTTTAATGCGCATCCAAACGAATTATTCTTTAGGGAACTTATTAGTTTCTGTGCAGATCAGTCATTTTTTTGTGCTGATATTGAAAAATTAGGTATAAGTTCTAGTAGCTATACCTTTATGAGTGAGGCACATGGGTGTAAGAGGTGGCTTGATCACTGTGTAGTTTCTATGTCAGCCTGGTCTGCAGTGAACAAGGTTACTATACATGAGGACGTATATATGTCAGATCATCTACCACTTTGTATTGAGTGCGATTTAAATATAGTAAGACCTAAGCGGGTAACAATTCCTACATATTATAATAAAGTTATTTGGGGTGAGCGAAATGACTTGCAAATTGGTAGATATCGTGAATTGTGTAACAGTAAGCTACGTGAAATACATTTGCCTCCTCAATTTCAAGAGTGTAGCCATAAGTTTTGTAATTTGAGCGGTCACAGAGCTATTTTGGATGAATTATATAGTAAAATAATATATGCATTAAGTGATGCCTCTGAGAAAACTTGTGAAAAGAGAGGGACGGTAGTTAGAGGAAGGAATCACAAGACATTGTGCGGGTGGAATTACCATGTTGAAGATGCACACCGGGAGGCCAGGCTTAAATTCGAAATGTGGATTCTACACAATCGACCTACCTCTGGTGTTATTTTTGACCAAATGCGAGTGGCTCGTAATATCTTCAAGGCTCGACTAAAATGGTGCCAAAAAAACCAGGAGCAAATAAAAATGGATATGATAGCAAAAGCAAGAGCAACAAATAATTTTTCTAAGTTTTGGAAGTCCACCAGTAAGCTTGACATTAAGCCTGCCTTCTCTGTGAGTGTCAGCGGGAGGGGGGACCCGGGGGAGATTGCAAATATGTTTAAAGAACATTTTACTGTGCGGTCTCCTCTCGGTCCCTCAGTTGGGATGATCGGTACTGGGCCTGAAATCCAGGGAGAAATAATGTTCTTTTCGGCCAGACAAGTTGCGACTGTAATTAAAAACATGAGCAGAGGAAAATCTCCCGGACATGACGGACTCAGTATCGAGCATCTCAAATTCGCTGGGGTTCACCTGCCAAGGGTTTTGTCAGTGTTTTATACCATGTGCTTGAGTCACTCTTACTTGCCAGCAGAATTAATGAAAACACTGGTGGTTCCCATAATTAAGAATAGGACCGGGGACATATCGGATAAGTCTAACTATCGACCTATATCTCTCGCAACCACACTGGCAAAAGTGTTGGACAGTATGATTGATTCTAACTTGAAGAAATATCTATATGTGCATGACTCACAGTTCGGGTTTCAACCTGGACTGTCAACAGAAAGCGCCATATTAAGTCTCAAGCATACTGTCCAATATTACACTAATCGTAAAACGCCGGTATACGCCTGTTTTCTGGATCTCTCCAGAGCCTTTGATCTGGTAAATTATGATGTACTCTGGAGAGAGCTTGGAGATAGGGGTGTGCCGACAGGAGTCCTCAGGATCCTACAGTATTGGTATGGGAACCAAGAAAATGTTGTAAAGTGGTCCAACGCACTTTCTGAGACGTATAGGTTAGAGTGCGGGGTAAGACAGGGTGGCTTAACATCTCCAAGGCTATTTAGTGCATATATAGATGGCCTAATCGTAGATCTCAGCAATATGCGGGCCGGATGTAGTGTCCATGGTGTTAAAATAAATAGCATAAGCTACGCTGATGACATGGCGTTGCTGGCGCCGACGGCGGGTGCCGTGAATGATATGCTTAGGGTCTGCCAGGCGTATGCTGCCTCACATGGACTGGTTTATAATGTAAGCAAGTGTCAGTACGTTGTCTTTGGGGCTGGCGGTGAATGCCCAGATACGTTACCTAAAATTACCCTAAACGGTTTGAACGTCAAAAGAGTGACACAATTTAAATATCTAGGGCACTTTATCGCGGACGACCTTAGAGACAATGCTGATATTGATAGGGAGCGTAGGGCATTGGCGGTCCGAGGTAACATGTTGGCCCGAAGATTCGCTCGGTGCAGCAATCTTGTAAAAATTACTCTTTTTAAGGCATATTGTCAGTGTTTTTACACGGGAAATCTTTGGGTCAACTATACTAAAAGAACGTTGAATGACCTACGCGTACAATATAATAATATTTTTAGGATGCTGTTGGGACTACCACGTTGGTGCAGCGCTTCTACTATGTTTGTGGAAAACCGAACTGACGGCTTCCACGCCGTCATTCGCAAAAAAACCGCGTCGCTGATGTCAAGGGTGCGGGCTAGTGGCAACAGCATCCTAAAAACTATAGCGGAGAATATAGACTCTCCGATTTATATAAGTTTAGTGAAGAGGACAATCACTTAACATTCGTTCTCTATATTAACTATTGTTTTTATAAGTACTCAGCATAAATACCACTAACACTAGCCGTAAGTTTTAATATAGTTTACTAACACGGTGGATCATTGTTGTCTGAAAATAAAGAATATTATTATTATTATTATTATTAATAAAACATAATTATACCAACACGCATAAGTATAGGTATCATTAAGGTTGTATTAACCCCACATTAATATAATTTATTATATGTTAAGTTAAATTTAAGAACAAACTTCAGGTTACTTAATGTATAGAAAGATTGTATAATTCTTTGCTGGGCTCTGTTACATCCCGAAAATTCCGATTGAGCTAAGACATAAAAAAAACTTTCTCTCTTTTTTATTATCTCAACCACCTATTTGCTGTACCCCAACTGATTATGAGTATCCTCTCCTTGAAGACGGACATTAGGCTGCAGTCCACTGCTATCAAGAATATCACTCAGGCTTGCAGGTTTCCTTACGATGTTTTCCTTCGATTCATTTGAGTGTCTAATAAATACGAATACAACTTCAAAAAAATCAGAGTTGCACCCATGGAATTGTTCTTGAGACCATTGGTTTTAGTTATGGCTTATTTCACTGATTACACCACACAGCCAATACCAATCAGATAGGTAGCTACTGTCGACCCAATCAATGCAAATCCTCTCAAAAACGTATCTTAAATACCTGATAAAATAGGTACACATTACAGAAACCATATTAAACATTATATTAGGGTAAGTTTTCATCAAAACTCCATCCAGTGCAAACAGACGTTAATATGGGCTGCAAATTCACAGAAGTATAACGATAAACTTCAAAACTATACCGTTTTAATTAGAAATACATATAAGTTCTGTACACATCTGTGTCGAGAGTTTGAAACTTACATATCGAATGGTGATTTAAATTGCCTCTGCTCGTATTTCACGAAGTTAATTGGTAATTGAAGATACTTTTGATATCGATCTTTAGGTACCTACCGATTTTATTTCAGTCCAGTATTTTGTTCTGGGGAATTAAATAATGCAAACTAATTCATTTTAGATAATGATAGTATCGTATAGTTTGTCAATAATGATACTAATGTTAGGTGTATTATATGAAATACCATTCCCGAACTTCATCTGTTACTTAAAAACAGATGAAGTTCCTACTTATAGTATCATTCTATTCTTAAAAAATCTAAGGAATGAGAAATCAATTTTTCCCCCACTTTGTAATGCATTTAAGTAGTCTGTAATATTACAGGGCGCTGTCTTTGTTACAAAGCGTTACAAAACTTACAGACTTACAGTTTATATACCACATTCTGAAATCTGTTTACCATTGTCTTCTTCATATTAATTATACAGCTGATTATTATTTTTAATGGCGGGAAATAGGGCAATAATATTTACGTAATTCATCTATAATATACATAATTTATCTACTTAATAAAATAATTACAGTCATCTCCATTAATTCAATGGGTGCTTTACCTAATTTTAGTATTTTAACTCGAAATTAAATTGCTTCCAATGGAAGGGCTTGTACGCTTATCGCGTCAGAGTTATTTAATCTCTTTGATATAATGTATTAGAAGGGAGTCGGCTTGGTTTTAAGAAAATCGGTTGCTATTTGCTATGGGAGCCTCATAATAAAAGATAAGAGATGGAAGTTTAGTAATTCGTATGGGAAAATACTTACCCTAAATATTCAAAGAGGTCAAAGTCGGACTTTTTAATAATAACTTTAATCATTATGAATAAAATTATTAATTCAAAAGAGTAAAATTAAAATAGATCTTCTTTTTATCTTGTTAAAAACGTGATTGATATTATAAACACTTTACAAATTTTCTGGTGAGCTTTTATAATAATAATAATTAAAGTTAATAAAACTAACAAAGCCAAAACTTTTCTCTGTAGTATTTGTATGTATTACCTGAATTGTTTTTTTACCTATTTTTACTTAGCTCTGATCAAAACTATCGACTATACCTTTTTCTTTACTCTTATGGTTCATTTTCATTTGTTCCAGAATGCATTCAACTTGCTGACTGACTAACACAAATGTGCAATAATGGGACTCGGACACTATAACAGTGTAGTGACGGCTGTTTCGTGAAATGTGCTCAACACTATGAGCAGGAGCAGCTGGCTAGCGATGGTGGCGGTGGTGGTGATCGCGGGGGCGGTGCGGGGGTGGGACTGCGTCTGCAACCCCCGGGAGTGCGAGGTGCTGGAGCCAAGTGGGTGCCCCGGGATGGGGATCGTTGTCTGGGATCCATGCAGGTGAGACTTTAATACTGTAATAAGTGTATTTTTATTACATCATCATCATAATATCAACCGTTAGATGTCCACTGGAAATAGGTCTCCCCCAAGGATCGCCACGATGCCCGGTCATGCACCACCCGCCTCCAGCGGATTTCAGCAACCTTTACCACGTTGTCGTATTTTTATTTAATCTATTTATTTTTTATGGTGGCAAACAAGTTTACAGCCCGTTGGTAAGCAGTTACTTATACAGTTACCTAGCTTATAGATGTTTGCAATACCAGAATTATTGCTCGCTCGTTGCTGAACCTGAAGAAATATAGCGCTTCCTTTTTTTAAGATCTCATAAAATACGGTGCGCTATAAGTCTCTTAAAATAGGGAAGTTGTTACACTTGCAGGAAACTGAATTGCCATATTGTCAGAATAGTCACAGTTCTGGCAACATTTGCTCACTCTCAGACACACAGCTATTATTGATTTACTTCTGGCTTCTGTAAGGCGGAGATACTTCCTAAGTCGGGAACCTCAAATATGAGCGAGAAATCTCGCCATTCTCTGCCTCCCAGAATATTCCCATTGTGCAATCATAAAAGTCTACTGGTATTTGTAGTAATAGTATTTCACTATGCCATTTATTAAAATTTTAAGTAAAAGGTCCAAAACTAGCCTAAATCCACGATTGGAGTTTTTTGCCGATCGGAGATTCTCCATAAGACCGACATTTTGGAACCATCCAACTAGTTTTGACAATTCAAGCATCAAGCATTTGTGTAAATACTTTAGTTTGAGTACATTAATAGTACAGAGCTGTGGTAACCTAGCGGTGTGATCAGTGAACTGAGATGTCAGAGGTCTCGAGTTCAAATCCAAGGCACGCACCACTTTTCGGATGTTATGTGCGTATTTATCATATGCCCAAACGGTGAAGGAAAACATCGTGAGGAAACCTGCATGCTTAAGAGATTTTCTCAATGGCATGCGAAGCCTAATAATCCCTTTCAAAAATGAGAGGAGACCCGTGCCCAGCAGTTTGACAATAATGGGTTGATGATGATGAATAGTACATAATAATACGGCACTCTCTAACATGCGACCTTTGATAAACAACATCAGCCGAGCAAAGCAAAGCCAAATATTTTTCAGACCTTATGCTCAAAGATTATGGTTTATTTTTAATTAAACAAATTTACTCGTGATGGAAACCAAAACGTGATTAGGTAATAAGTTCTTCAAACATTACTTAGAGAGTTAATTAGCTAAAATTAAAGCGATCAAATAATAATACACTTAATTTTAGGGAACCATCATATTTATATTATTATTCATACAAATCTTTCCTTCGATATGAGTTTATTCCATTAACCTATTTTTAATGTTTAATTTAGAAAATGGATATCCAAAAAGGGAAGAAATTTTAAGAAAATGTGTTTAAAATTAAAGTAATTTGGTAAGCTCATCAAAGATTACTTAGGGAATTAATTAAAAGTTATAGCTAACCAATAAATGTTTCAACTTCACTAAGTAGCTAAGTGGAAACGTTTTACAATTCTAACTTTGCCCTTTTACTTACCACCAACCAACTCATGTTATTTCAAATTTTAGCCCTTCTAAATTAATTGTAAATAAATCTTATAATCTGTAATATTATTCTTTGTCAGTTGTGAATAAAATATAGTCTATTTAACAATAGCAATCGATATAATGATTATTTATATTCACGACATCAAACTAAAGGCTTGTTCGATGATCGTCAGCATAGGTTTATTTTTTATTATTCGAATCTCTATGTTTCATCATACTCGTACAAATATGTGCATCATACCTAATTATTCTTTAATATACAAAAACAATTGTATGAATTACAGTTTTGGATAAATGTTTTTGGCTATCCAAAAAATGGTTTTATCAACGATTTATTAATAAAAACCAAAAATTATAATATTAGAGGTCAATTCATTCTCACTTAATCATAAAATTTCAACGCAATATTTTTCTCCTTTTATGTTCCAAAAAAATATACTGAAAATATAAAAATGTAATTATCCTTTGATTATATTACTTTTCGATCAAATCTTGTACTTGCTGAGTTTGTTAGAGCTGGAAGAGATTCAATCAAGAACTCGAGTTTTTTGACTTCACGATTTGAGTAAATTGAAAACTAGAATATCATAAAGATTTTTTTATTTATAAAATATATTTTTAAAATATTAGATCTTTTATAAAAAACAAGAGCACATTGTAGGTTAGAGATTCGTTAAAGTGTGACGTCAATGGACTGAGGAAATATGAATAAAAGCTAACAGGTACTTAATAAAATATATGTATATAAATAAATAGGAGAGGAGAGGTTTGGGAGAGGCCTTCGTCCAGTAGTGGACTGAGTTAAGCTAAGTTTATATATAGATATATATATATATATATATTGTTGTTATGTCATGCAACTCCTCGAGTGTTACAAACGGGAACTAAAAATTTACAAAGCGGCTGTTAGCAACTCGCTGTATTTCATTACGGCTAGCCGTATTGACGAACGTATGGCGCCGAAAACATTCCGGCGGATTTTTATTCAGCCGTATTGAATCCGGCAAATCGTTGCACCAATGCATTACAAAACGGCGCTGTTTTTGTAAACGACTAGCCTAATACGACGGATTATACTATGCGGCTGCAACAATATGTAATCAGTCAATCAACTTAGCTTATCACAGTCCACCATCCCGGTGATCATTGAAATGGATAAATATATACGGACATTTTTAAACGTGACTATTTAGTCCCGAGCTAAGAACGAGTTACTAGCATTTTTTATAATATTTAGTAGGTATAGTAGGTATATATTCAGAGAAAAAAGATAGAAACAGATTTTATTGCCACAATGTAGACGTACCTACCTACAAATGGATACGAGTACAGGCATAAAAAGTATACATTTAACTGGTTCTAATTAAAAAAAAAAACTATCTCTTGCTTCATTTGCTTAAAAATAATCATTTGCTTCAGCATCTATTTGTTAATTTATTTCTTACGGGATTATTTCCAAAACTATGCAATGTTCTTCCCCGACACTCAAACTATCTCCACACCAAAATGTCATCTAAAACTTTAGCGTTAAAAGCGTGCAAAGGAATCAGACAGACATAAATACTTTTGCAGAAATATTAATATGGAAATAGTTTTGAGACTAACAAATAATAGCACATTAGGTCTATCCACGAATAGTTACATAATATAATATATTCATAGCTACCTAATATTAAAAATGTTTATTATGCATCTGCAAAATTCAAGAGAAACGTCATACGAAATATAACAGCGCTTGCTATAATATTGCTCGGCCATCTAAAACAATATAGACTGTGATACGTCATCCATATGCATCCAGTTCTGTTTGAGTTCCACTCAACTAAACGTTTATTTTGTAACACGAGAGTACTGCAACTAACGAACAACCAAGCCAGTTTTATTCAAGCCTGGCTGGAAATTAACATGGTATACACTATCATAAAGTTGGAATATATTATATCAATTGTTATAAAAAATACTTTTAGAGGATTCTCAGGTCGAGCAAATTGTTTCTGGATTTTTCCATTAAATTTTCGAACACTGTTACATAGGACCTAAAACATGAGCGAGATATGGGTGTATATTTATACATCTCTGCCTTACTCTTTGGGGACGACAAGCGTGATGGTATGTTGTTTTGATTTTTTCTCAGAGTGTGTGATCCAATACCTGTGTGCTATTATTGATGCTATAATTGATTTGAAAAGTTGGGATTAAAATAATTTAAATACGAGTGATTTCGAAAGTCGGTGCGAAGTAAATTATTTTTCTAGTACCCGATTACCATCAGTAAATCAAAATATTAATATTTATAAATTTTGTAATTTAAAAATAATTTATTTCTGCTTCTATTTCTGTTCCATTCATTATGCTTAAGACTTGACGGTTTGACTTTGAATATAAATAAAAAGTTAATTGGTTTTTTCAATGAAATTCTAAGTAGTAATTTTTACTTCACTACATTGTTGCCTAAGCGTTTGAGAATACAATACAAATGTTTTCCCAGCAGGGAAAATTTTAAAACTCTACACAGCTAACTAAACAATCAACTCAAACGAAGGCCCATGTTAGTTTGTTGACAATAATTTGATACACAGAGCTCTTCAAACATGACCCGCAATTGCTAACGCTAATATTTATCATTATCCTGGTAACAGATATAAAAAATAGGCTCTGTTTATAATTTTCCATGTTGTTAGAGTACTTAATTGTCCACCAGTGACAATTAAGTAAACGAAAATTGATATAATGGAAGCTTAAAATAATGCTTAATAAGGCCAATTATTTAACGTACATACTTTTGCATTTTCAAAACTAGTTGCACAGTATATGAATGAATATTTATACATACATCCTATTTATTGTTTTTGAATGAAAAAAAAAAACAGTTTTCATAAATAAAAAACAATACTGGCTTTTGTTTTAAGATGAACTGTCTATCTTAGCGACTTTAATTTCTCAGTGTTTGTAGAGTTAAAGATTGAAATGAAATCATTCATGTTCCATCGACACGAAGAAGAAGAAGAATGAAATCATTATATAAATACTTCGTTGAATATTTTTGACGCTTAATAGGTCGTACACAAAAAGTATTTCAATTGATATTCGACAACGATTACGCTAGTCCGCGAGCCGGCGTCGATTACTAAGCGTACCTTGGTAGCTTTGCGAACGCTTCCGAAACCACCTCGCTAGCTCGGCGCCGGACATAGGGATACTTGTGCGCGCCATAACCCCCCCGTGGCCATCCCCCTCTTTCCGACGATAGTCGTGATTTATATATCCGGCTGGTTCTAGCACCTCCTGAGGCCAATATAATGAATTGGAGTGTACCAAACCACATTTAAGCAGCGTGGTGGAAAATATAGTTAAACCAGGTCTCGTTCTGAGAAAAGAACCATGCCCAACTGTGGGACGGTTAAATGGCTTAAAGATAAGGGTAATTTATGTACCTAAAGAAAGAAAGAAAGAAAACTTTTTATTTTGGTCTCGCACACATAAATATTTAAAGAACAAAAAGAAAATAATTAATTTAATTATTAAATTACCTGTTAAATTTGTTCAAATGGCTCTAAAATATATGTATTATGAAAAATTGGTCACAGATACGTTTGAAACAAATATTTTATTCGTATGGTCCTCTCTATATCTAAAATATATGAATGAAATGGCCGCACGTGGAATAGGATTTGTGTGAAATATTAAACAGGAAACAGTTTAGAAATACATGAAGAGCTAAGCTTTTAATAACATTTTTTCGAAGGGTATCTGCATACCCTTCGTAGTAGTTAATTATGAAAACATTTGAAATTAATGCTTCTACTTTTCAGAATTTCCAGTTTTGCAAATTATTTCAATATTCATATGTTTTTTCAAGAACTTCATGTTTTTTTAATAAAATTATTAATGGTTTTATATACCTAAGAGAGGTGAACTAATCCTATTACTTATTTCTAACTCGAAGAAAACTCAGTATAATATTCACTCATTGTGGTTATTACATAACTCAGACGTAAAAAAGCTTTATTTTGAACGAGTTAAAAACGTATCATAGTTATAACAAAAATAATAATCACTTATCATTTAACATCCACTCTTTTCCAACATTTCTTCAAAGAACCATTTCCAATAACCAATAAAAATAACATTTTCAGAAAGATATTACTATAGCCAGCCCTATCTAATGTGACTGTGAGGCTAAGTCTCTATCTTCAGGTAATTACCGTCGGCTTTTGCCGAAAAACTTTCCTGACTTCGCCAAGGCCTGATCCACTTAGAAAAAGTTTATAAACTTCAAAAATAAGGAAGTTTGTTGAACGGCTAATGCAATTACTGAATGCCAGCGGTAAACTTGTTCACCGCGATTTATAAAATATAAACAAAAAATCAAAAAGCAATTTTGAAGTTGGTATATCTACTTTTTGACTTTCAACTTTGTGAGCCAATAATGCACTTTATTGGCTACGAATTTTGTTTCATAAAATAAAATGAATACTGGAATTTTGTTTGTGAACCTTTTTTACACAGGCAGTAGTTTATTACTTCAATCAGAGCCTGCTGTATAATTACAAATATTGAATGTATTTATAGAATACTGGGAAACGTAAACCTATATAAAAGCGAACAGTTACTAGTTGATATTAGAGACCAAAATATTTATGTTTCAATATTTAATATCGGCGTAAAACTCAACAAGATTAAACTGAAAGTAAACGTGTTCACAAAAATATACATTCTACGATATTAACACAAATTTTCCATTTACAGATGCTGTAAAGTTTGCGCGAGAACGTTAGGAGAAGACTGCGGTGGTTTCAGTGGTACGTGTGAGCCAGGACTCAAGTGTCTAGACGGCTCGTGCTCGCCGATCACGTGAACCAACGAGCACGACACACCTGTATTATATGTGTATAGTGTTGATAGGAACAATACATATCCCACACAACGTAGCAATCGAGAGGACCATGCGAAACTAGGCGCGCCATACAAGCTTCATATTGGGTGACAATAAATTGCTAAGCTGTGTAAGTAAGCGAGAGACATTACCGCGAGAAAGTATTGTTACTATGTCGATATGTTGTAAAGATTATTTCTCCGAACGAGCCCTAATTCCATTTTAATGCCCGAACTCCGAGGGAATGCGCGATAAAATCGACATCTTTGTGCTATTCCCCTCGTTAGACACCCATTCAGCTATATGAAGGTTTTTAAGTTTTATGTTAGCAGAGAGAATATACTGGGCTGGAAAATTACGTAACCTTTTTCTCGTTTCACATGCTTAATTATGTTTGAATGTTCTTTTTTATGTCACGTACTTTGTTGTTTATCAGATGATGTTTCGGAAAAGTTCCGACATGTAACGAAAACATTAAAAGTGTTGTTACATACGCGGACAATAGCTATTGTGTTACAACTTTCTCTTTGAAATGTGAACACGAAAGGATTCTGGGTGGAATGCCTAAATGAAATTTATAAATACATACGTAAACTGTTTCAGAATATTATTTTCTTCAGTGTATATCATATCAATTTACCCAAATGATAAAAGGAGTACTTTCGTGTAAATTAGTAATTAATATTATTTTTGCATTACAAAAAATGTGTATAAATGTAAAATGTTGGTATCGAATAATAATTTCGTAGAAAAATTATTAATTAAAGAACTCTTCCCACTAGAGCGTATCGAGCGAGCGTGAAAATTTTATTTAAAATAAAGAGATATAAAAGTAAAATTAATTTTGTTAAAAGCAGCACTGTCTATGTGTTTATAAGAAGATCGAACTATTAGTTTTGTCTGCTCTTATAATATCTTTTTATAAAATATTTACCGAATAAGTTTCGATCGAAAAAGTATATGATCATGAACTTGTATGAAGAACATAAAACGTGTCCAATTTTCACATGTGCTCTAGTGGTGAGGTCCGTGTTAATTTCTATTATAGTTCTGAGAAATTGTAAATATTGAGATAAAACTATGTGTGTATCAACATCTTAACCAAGTGATTCAGAATTAGAGTAGGTAATAAATGTTACATTTAAACGGAAAACATACATTTTAACAACAACAAAAAAACGCCCTAATAATAACATTTTGTATGATATTAAACAATTTGTAATAAAAAAATGTATCTATCTATATTTCTGTGTGCTTCCAGGTTACATGTAGAATTAAGTTTATTAATGTACGTAAAAATGTTTTTAGTTCTGTAAATATTGTCTGAATAGCATTTTTATCTTGTATGTACAAACGTACGCTGGCGGTTGGTCAGTTTTAGATTCCATCATTATACCTATTATAATGTTTAAAATTGGTCAACTGCTTACACAATCAATTGTACATTTAGATATAGGTTCTTAACTGGTATACTGGAATAAACGGTTCTAAAAATAAGTACATTAAGAAAAATAGTCATATATTTCATAATTATTTGTTTTACGTTTCCACTCACAATTTTTCGTGGAATTCTTAGAACATCGTACCGAATTGGGACAGTCGCTGTAGTGAACTAGAAGCCTAAACATATTAATAACCAAAAAATATTCTGTCTATAACAAGATATATATACCCAAAATTTTTTTTAAAATGTATCAATGTTTTGGATAAAATTATTGTTAAATATTCCATTAAATACTCATATTTGTTCCTTTGACTACAAAGGTTTGAATTACATTTTTAAGTTCAAATAGATGACTGTGTTGATGAAAATAAAGAATCTTTACTTTATTAAAATATA
The DNA here is from genome assembly GCA_905163465.1 of Craniophora ligustri. NCBI lineage: Eukaryota > Metazoa > Arthropoda > Insecta > Lepidoptera > Noctuidae > Craniophora > Craniophora ligustri. Next base: position 4,475,907 of record LR990965.1, on the reverse strand, counting down.
ACCAGTAAATTGAAAAGCAATTTTCATAACGATATTCGATACCCTAGATACAACATTTTCACCTCTTAAATTTCCCTGCAGACATTACGTAATTTATTTATACAAGGATCAAAAAATCATGACAAGAAATATTAATTTATCTTTCGCTACAATATTGAACATGATAGTTACGTACGGAATATAAAATAAAACAGAATTAGTTATTTTTCATATTATAGTTTCTCTCTAAATTGTGAATTTGCAAAATTAGTTTTTACTAAGAATATTTTTCATCGTAACATCAAATATTCATAATTACCCTATATATTTTTGAATTTACTAATTGATTATTATCAGAAACTTATGTAATGATTAAGTTATATAGTATTATATTGTTACCTAATTGCTAATCAACAATACAATACGATTTACTTTCATTACATAGATAAAAAACTACATTTAGTGTGTTAATATTGTTTACCCTTTAACATATAAAATTCTGACCTAATTACTCCGTGACCTTTCGGCATTTGGCGACGAAAATAATCAGCTATACCCAACGCTAGACACCTGATCGATTTCATTTGGGTAATTTTAGACATCGGCACTAGTATGTTATATATCAATACGAAATGTAACCTGTATCAGTAATTATTTAATAAGTTGTAAAAATAATTCAGAGCTACTTGTTAACTGTGCACATATTGAATAAATAAGTTGAAAAATTACTTTTTTTTCTATCTAACTTTCCTTTACCTTTGTTAATACAACAGATAATTGGACCAAATTAGTACGAAAACAGAATAAGGCATTAAGTGAAGTCCCTACCTTACCTCCCTTAGCAAACCCCCTGGTTTGCTCTACAGTGGATTTAAAAGATATTTGAATGATGGGGAAAGTAGGTCATGGTGCCTCTCTGTAATGCCATAATCCTTAATTGGAAAAGTACCTAAATCAGATAAACCATATTGAATTATTCACATATTCAAAATTGTCATTTTAGCAGTGGAGAGGAGGAATGCCTAAACATACACACGCACAAAGATTCTAACAAAAAATATCACTTTCAAGATTGGTACTTTACAATCATATCCCTGAATCGAAAAAATTGTATTCATATCATACACACGGAAGATTTTCATCCTACTGCTGGGCACGGGTCTCCTCTCATTTTAGGGAGATTAGGCTATAATCCATCACGTAAGCCTACTGCAGGTTGGTAGACTGCAGATATTATCGAGAGAGAGTTTTTTTATAACGGTATAACCAAGTCAAATTACAGATTTCAAGTCCCAGTTAAGCCACATAAATCAGTTAGATAGGCAAATGTGGTGAACTATGACGATTCCTTGTCGACTGCGACACCCTAACAGTAAGTACGTAAGAGGACAAGCCCTATCAGTAGGTGTTTATTTGTTTAACACATAAGTGGACTTAATACCTTATGAGTCCTAGGTGTACCTACCTATTATATAATAATATTATGTGTATATGATAGAACTAAGAACCATCTTAAATAAAATTCAACGAACCTCTTGCATAACAGAACAGAACACAACTATTGTAGAACTAAATGAGATGCAACGGTCGTATTATTAACAAAATAATACTATGTAGGTAGTATATGAACCATCTAGTATTCGTAATACAAACCTCGTTGCTTAACTTGAAACTAGACGGCTTTATGTAATAATGTCCGGATCAAGTCATTATCAACAATGCAGATTATAAACATTCGTGTTGAATCCTCTCGAAAATATATATGTATTTTTCAATGTGAAATCACATTACGTAGAATTCAGAAAGTATTTTGCATACTCGTCTCCGAACCCAAACGTGTACTGCACGCCAATGAAAGAATCGGACTGAAAATATATTCCCACTGAATTCCAAATTCAAAATGTAATATCAATATTATTTTGATGAGCTCGCATTACTGAAGGTGACACTTTTGATACTCCAGCCATATAATTTAGAGAATTGTAAATTAATTCAAGCTATTGAACCTTAATAGTTAGGCTTTTAGTTCGAATAAACCACAAATATTACCTGGGTGTCATGCTCCACTTAGTTATCATTGTTTGTGGTTAGGGTAGGTACTTAGTAGTTGAACGTATTGGGAATATCATTGATCCAAGAATGGCCTACGTACATATGTGACCTTTTTGTCAAGTTAATAAAATATGTTTATGAACTTAATTTAAAACTATAACACTGTACAGATCATTTCTTTTCGTTTGTTGCGATCATCCAGTATGTATAGTATGTTTTCTTACTTATTTGACAAATAAGTACAGGCACAATAATTTGATTTGGAATTAAATATCGGACTCGGAAATTTTCGAACATTATTACGTAATGACGTCCAGTATCGAGCTAAGCAACAAATCTTGCGTTGCGGATTTTAGATAAGATTTTGTTGTAAATATATAGGTACACATAATTAATACCTATAGGTAGGTACATACAAAGATTATTCAAACCGTTGCACTAATCAGGTGGCATATTATAAAAAAATATATATTTTATTATTCTTATTAAAAGATATGCGATTTTGGATAGCTTATAGACAACGAAGTCACGTGATTTTACGTAATGAGTTAGTAAACTCGCAAGATTTACCTATACAAATAAACATAGCAAACTATATAAAAGATTGTAATATTAAAAATACCTATACTTCAAGATTATCACATGCTTAAACGGTGAAAGAAAACATCGTGAGGAAACCTGCATGCTTGAGAGGTTTCTCGATGGCATGTGAAGTCTACCAACCCGCAGTAGGCTAGCGTGGTGGACTATAGCCTAATCCCTCTCAAAAATGAGAGGAGACCCGTGCCCAGCTGTGGGACAATAATAGGTTGATGATGATACTTCGAGATGATTTTTTTATTTTATTTATATGCCTAATTTTAATAACAGTTTTTTACAGCCACACAATAATTTACTTAAAAAGACCAACTTCGTTCGGTCACAATTAAAAAAATCTACATAAATCTATGTGGGGAACATTAAAGGCTGAATTCGTCTGACTAAAATACAGTTCTGTTGTTCTTTTATCTCAATTTCTGGCTGTAATTACTGGTTTTAATTATAATTACGTCTGTAATGTTGGTTCAACCAAAGGCTTGTTATAAATTAAGGTAAAATTATGAGAGGTTCTTCGTAAATATCTTTATCTACAGAAATGTATATTAAATCTGGATAAAATAATAAAGAAAGATTTGTTGCCGGGTGATTCTCGGCTGAGATTATCTACCTTATCGCCTCCCTTGAGTATCGTGTAGAGGCTACTTAACGTTTATTAGATTGTCGAAAGGAAGCCATGCTAATTTTAAGTCGATAAAATCACATTTCCAAATTCAATTAATCAAAGAGGCGAATTTACATCAAATAATTCAGCTAATTGAAATATAATTGTACAAAGCAATTATTTAACTACCTTTCAGATACCTAAATTTGTTCGAATTTAAGTCATGAATAAAAATGTACCTACATTTTTAACAAAATATAAAATTTTAATCTTCATTTTCTCCTTTGTTTTGACACGAGGTCGCGGTTACGTATCAGCGGGCCGGCAGTTAATGGCACAGTTAAATTTTACCGACCCATATTTTAAAGGTAAATCCCAGCTTGTACGGTAAAGCCGTGTTTATTGCTTGGGGAGAGTCAACTTGTAGCTTCTGCAACAATTGACTATCGATGAAAGATGTTTTCGATGATTTTAAAATAAATATTAATTTTTAAGTTGTGCAACAATTAGGACAAAGTATATTTACTATAGACTGACGACCTAAAAAAAAGTAGCGGGGATATATTGCATGAAGAAGGCGTAGGACAGATTGTTAAAGCGTAGTTTGGGAGAGGCCTATGTTCAGTTGTGGACTGCGATAGGGTGAATGATTAATACTTACTATAATAGCCTGTAATATAAGCTGTAATAGCCTAGTGGTATTAGCAGGGGACTGTGAAGTCAAAGGTCTCGTCAAAGTTCAATTCTAAGGCCCATGACTTTTCGAAGTTACAATTCGGTACACAAAGGGTGCAGGAAATCAGTACCTATATCTAAAAGATTATCTCTATCCCGTCTGCCAACCCGCTCTAGGCTATAGCCATATGCTGTGTGACAGTAAATGGACTGATTACGATGACGTTTACTAAAATAAATATTTACTATAGTAAACCTGAAACTTATTATAATAATATTACTTAAAGAGTTGACCATGGTAACGGTGAGTAGTTAATAGCAGTTTCTTAACAGTGAAACATATAAGCTGAGAATAATACTTGAGATTACTAGACAATCAACTAAAGTAAGAACCTTTTTGCCGCACGTCTGGTTTTCTAAGTAAAAAGTAGTATGTATTTGAATAATAGTCCTGAAAGATATTTTTTATCACATAAAAAATAACACGCTTACTAATTGATATACCTAAGTCATTCTAAGTAGACCCGTTTTCTCTTGGATATACTTTATTAATATAACATTTAAAAACGCCAAGGAAGTTCGAAAAAATCACAAAATGTAACGAGGGCTTAAAGAATTTGAATAAACTAACAAAAATCCCTACAAACAGTACCTTGAGGAGTGAAAAAACCTTTATTAGCATTTTATCGTAGGTGACACGTTACGTAAACGTTCCAAGTTGTTTTTATTGAAGACGAAGAATATGATTTAAAAATATCGGTAGGGAATATGTACACGTGTAAGATTAATCTAAGAGCTGATGTAATAGCTTAGTATGTGACCAGTGTTCTGTGACACCAGAAACCATTTTAAGATATCGGTGTTTCCCAATAATTACTTTGGGGATGTCTAATGACAATTGTTTCGTGTAACATACTGATGTTCAGCCGCATCAGGTGGACTGGCAGTTGACTCTAAGGAAACTGAGACAAAGCTCGGAAGGATATGAGTGGTAGGTGCATATCATTATTATAACCTTACCGTTCGAAGATTCAGCTAAGAAAAGATTTTTGGAAAGGTAGAGTTATTTTTATCTATTTTAGAACACTTTCAATATATTTACATGATATCCTAACACTATATTACAAGCTAAACTTAATGATATGATTGATTTATATAAACTTATAAAATATACACTATTATCTGGGGGCACGGCAGTGCCCCCGCCAAGTCGAGCAAAAAAAAAAGCGGCACGGCCGTACCATACTTTTCTCGAACCAATTCAGGCCATTTTCGACCCCCTATAACTTCGTTGTGGATTAATCTAGAAGCTTGAAATTTCACTACTCAAGCACGCAGTGTGTAAACACGGTATATTTAAAATTTCATCCAATTTGAACCAGTAGTTTAAGAATTATAACTAGGCAAAGTTTCTAAATTTTGTCACTCACTCACTGACTGACCGATCATCAAAACTCTAAGGCACTTCTAGCAGACATAGAAGCTTCACATTTAGAATACAATGAGTGTTTAGTGTACAAATAAAGGGAAAACTAAAATATCTTGCAATTTCAGTCCAGTTTTTTAGTTTCGCCAACTGCATAAATAACTTTGTATTCCTATATACATATATAGGATTACAAAGTTACATTTGCGTTGCATTTAGAATGAATCGTAATTATAGAATAATAGGTGTAGATAGGTACCTAGATATAATTTTGTTTAATAATCATCATTATCATCATTTCAGCTAAATGACGTCCACCACTGGACATAAGCCTCCCTTGAGGAATTCCTCGACGACCGGTCCTGGGCCACCCGCATCCAGCGGATTCCAGCGACCTTTACCAGGTTGTCGGTCCACCTTGCCGGAGACCTAGATTCGCTGTGAAACTTCGAGCCTCACCGGCCAGTTCTTCGGAGAATTGTGCCCTGCCCACTGCCACTTGAGTTTGGCGTTTCTTTTGGGCTAGGTCAGTGACCCGGGTACTTCTACGGATCTTCTCATTTCTGATACGATCGCGTAGTGAAACTCCTAACATAGCCTTCTCCACCACTCTATGAGTGACTGTGACCTTTCTTATGAGGCCCATTGTTAGCGGCCACGTCTCGGTGCCGTAACTCATTACTGGTAATACACACTCGTCAAACACTGTCGTCTATAGACACTGTGCTATTTGGGAGTAAATGAATTGGCATATCTTCCCGAACGTTACTCAGCCGAGATAGATCCGACGATTGAACTCTTTCTAAGAAATTTGACGTACCTACCACGAAAACGTAATCGTCAACTTCGAGGACAGAGCTACCGACCTTCAGCGGAGTCCTAGTAAATACAACATGGATATTCAACATCACTTTCGTCTTGTTCATGTTCGTTTTAAGATCGACACATTTATAAGCTTTGAGGAGCCATGACAACTATATCGTCAGCTAATCGAAGATGTGTGAATTACTCGCCGTATATGTTGATGCCAAGCCCTTCCCAGTCCAGAACTTTAAAGACATTCTCTAGTGCAGCGGTGAACAGTTTCGAAGGGATAACGTCGCCCTGTCTCACACCACGCTGTAAGAGGATAGGTTTTGAGATGTGATCCTGTAGTTGGACTGATATAGTTAGTGGCGTTTTCGTACAAACACTTTGACGTTTCGATGTACTTATAATCAATTTGGCACCGCCGTAAAGACTGCACTATTGCCCAAGTTTCGATCGAATCGAAGGCCTTCTCATAGTCCAACACATAACGCTAAACATAAGGGTCGGTTATACTCTGTGTTCTTCTGTATAACCTGCCGCATTGAACATAATATGGTCTATGGTACTGAAGCCTTTTCGGAAATCGGCTTGCTCGGGAGGCAGGGAGTCGTCGAACCTGCGAGCGGTTCTGTTTGTGATGTTTGAATTGAATTATATTCAAAGTTAACTTTGATATATTGAAATGGGAATGTCTAATGCAGATGTACCTAAATCGCGAAAAGTATTAAGTAGATGAAATTTCCCGAATTAGCCATGAAAGAAAGAACATTAATAATCATAACCGCAGCCGGCGAAGGTGGCGGGCCCGCGCCGCAGCTTCCACGCTGTCCATCCGTCACAGAATGTCGGTCGCTTTCTTCCATGCAACCCACGGGTCTTGCTGGGATAACACCCAAATATATACCCAAACAGCATTTTATTTAACCGATGCAAATTCTATCAGTCAGAATGGGTATACAAATTTTAATAATCTTAATATAAATCTAATTCTGTAGAAAAACATTTGAATAGTTTCACTTATAACTGAATACCCTTTCTGATCTGGACGTAACACTAAGTGCTGTAGTACAATATATACATACATATAAATTCCTTCAAGTTAACAATATTACCTTAAACAAAGCCTAAATTTAGGTTAAATATTTAAAAAAAATAACTATTTTGGTTCCAGCAGTGATTACCGTACATTCGTTTAAGTTAATCCTCTGTTAAGCTTGATGTTAAAATTTTCTGTTCAGTACATTGACAGTATTTATTCTGAATGAGGTATAACAATTTAATATAATGACATAAATTGTAATTTTAAAACCTCCGAAAAATACCCATAGAGACAGTGTTGTTGAGAAGTTCAAGAAGTAGTACCGGAAAAGAAAAAGAGGAGCACGATCCACAAAAATAAGAAAAGCTTACAGAGAGGAGGTTTTATGAAGGTTGGGCGGAAAGAAAAGAAAGTAGAACTATCTACAAAAAGAAATGAGATGCCATCAAAAACATACCTGTAAAAAACCCAAGTCGCGCAACTCAGTTCTCCTACCGTAAAAAGTTGTGAGATCCATGTAATACCAAGTCGGTTAATTTATTCAGTCCCTACTTTTAGATTTAGATTGACTTGGGCATCGCATGGAAACACAAAGTATCTCACAAGTACCACATATTATCCTTACTAATATTATAAACGTGAAAGTTTGTAAGTATGAATGGATGGATGTATGGATGGGTGATTATTACTCTTTCACGCAAAAACCGCTTAATACACTTGAATGAAATTTTGCATACATATAGTTTATTACCTGGATTAACACGTAGACTACTTTTTATCTATATACCATGCGGGTAAAGCCGCAGGAGGCAGCTAGTATAAAATAAGTTTGTTTAGTGCGATGCCCAAGTCAATCTAAATCTAAAAGTAGGGACTGAATAAATTAACCGACTTGGTATTACATGGATCTCACAACTTTTTACGGTAGGAGAACTGAGTTGCGCGACTTGGGTTTTTTACAGGTATGTTTTTGATGGCATACACTATATTTCAGAATAATAGGTGATTATTTTTTCTCCTACTTCCGTGAATTTCGATAGGTTACAGTAAAATATATCAATATCGGAGAGAGAGCCGAGATACAGCGGAGGTGGCAACAACTGGTAAAATATAGAGAAATAATACCACTGGTAATATTTATACAGTAAATTTCATCTACCTTTGAATCCTTTACGTTCACATAACTCAATACAAGTATAACCGCAAATACATACTTATACATCGTCCCGTCCAAATAACGGTATTTGGATGGGGTGATGATGGCGCCGAGGGGATAGGTGGACAAACACCCTCCGAGATAGGATAGAGGCGACATCAAATAAAACCGGTCGTTGAGAATAATTATTTGCATAATAAATCACCTCGTTTGATTTAGAACTCATTAACAACATTTCAATACTATCATAGATAGATTTTCAGGCTTTTTAATGAGACAGATATGAAATATAGGAGATTAAACTAAATTATTGAATCTTTCTAGTTTTTTTTTCTGAAAAAGCAATTTGAGCCAATATAGGATTTGATTGCTGTCTAAATTTAAGGCCTTTAGTTTGTTCCATATTCAACTTCATAAGGTAAAGTTAGCGACAAATATTTTTTTATTTTTTTTATTTATTTATTGCGTTTTTGTGGCCTACCGGCCAATACAATTTTGATAAAATTGGTATAGAAAAACTAGTATAAAGATTATGATAGACTACGGAGAAAACCACATACACCAAATCGCAGGCAATAGCTAGTATACAAATTATGATAGAATATGATAGAAGCAATACGAAAAAATAAAAAACGAAAATATGATCATATTTCTGACTAGCTCTCAAAATGTAATCCCAGCCTAACACGACCAATGAATCGGAAGAATTGTATCGAATACATGATATTTTTCCTCGATACCCACTGATTTGTGTAACAAAATATGACTGGTGGGTGATTGATCTCGCGGTTCTGTGATATTCATTCTGATAGACAAACATTGTCATTATATTATTGTCCTACACAAATTAAAGGACAGAAAAGAATGAGGTTGACGGTCCCCAACCTTGTTTTCTGTGATGTTTCATCGTTTCTGTATCCCTGCTAATAACAATAAAGAGTATTAAGCAGGGACTGGGTGAGAGGTAATACTGACGTTCCAAAATTACTAACTCCTGCAAATTACAAGCTTTGTAAATTATGAACGACAGCTGTCAAAATAGTGTCTACAACTAAGTATTCATTAAAATTCTAAATCAGCATAATTTTACAAATTTAATTTCAAAACTAAAACAATTCATAGATATAATTTATAATAACAAAAAAATATAATACTAATAGACATGTTATGCCTCGTCGAAAACATAAATATTTGATAGTGACAAATAGATAAAAAAAACATTAAATTACAAAATGATCAAAATAATAAGTAACGTGTCTCTTTTTCTGAAAAATCTTATTTTAGTTAATAAAATTACTTTAGTTCTTTATAAATATAAAGAACTAAAGTAATTTTTTCTCCTCAATTACATATTAGAAATAAACTAAAACATATTTATTTTATTTTTGTGTTTTCAATAACAAAAAAAACTACAAAGGCAGTCCAAATACTTGCATTTTAATTATTTATATCAATTAGACTGAGAACTGGGCACTGAGAATATAATTACTCTCAGTACCTAGTGAGCAAAATTCTTTCTAGGTACTGAGAGTAATTTTTTCATTAATTGTATCGATATTTCAAAGGAAGGAAGTCTTAGTTCTACTGATAGTTTGAATAAATAGATAAATTTGGAATTATATTTAGCTATTCTAAGAATGTTTTTTTACAGAATAAAATGCATTAATAAAGAATTATCTAAATGTCAAGCCCTCTTCTCGTAACAGGCTGTTTGCTTGAGATCCCTTTAACCGGTAAACGCACATCATTATCAAAATTTCCTTCGACATTTTGTTCAGGTAATGCGGACGCCTTTCATGTTCCCATATTCATTAGTAAGAATTATTTGGGAAACGAAGAGGTTGCCCGCAAAAATCTACGCCTACTTGCACATCGAACAGGGTTAGATAAGCTTTATAAATAAAGACTTTTGAAAAAAGCCAAGCCGAAATGATAAATATATTTTTTATTAATTTTTGGGTGTCTATAATATTAGACTAGTATTACAATACCTACATTTAAGTATTGTAAAGATATTGATACCTAAACTGCTTATAGAATGCTAAATCAGGTGATCCATTTGAAGTGAATATTTTGATCACAATCACAATCACGGTTTGATTTAATTAAATTATAGTAGAGCGAAGGAAAACATTGTGAGGAAACCTGAATGCTACAAGGATTTTTCTACGGCTGCCAAACGGTAACCGCAAACGTAGTAGACTACAGCCTAACCCCTATAAAATAAACGGTGAAGACGCGTTCCCATTAGTTGAACTGTAAATAGGTCGATTGTATAATGATGTAGGTATATACCTCTATACATATGTACATAAACATTTATTGAAGTGAATCAAAAATGTCCCGCAGTGGACGAATACAGGCTAAATTATGAATTGGCTAAAGGGTTGTCAATTGAATCAATGTGGGTACCTAGTTTATCCGATATTCGAATGGGTCGTAGTGCCCATAAATCTTCACCAGAACTTTACTCAACATCATCTTCATAATGATGTTTTGGGTCGCAACATGGTTGTGGTAACGTTGTTTAGGTAGGACGTGATAATTTGATGCGATAGGCACGCCATCTATCACGTTTGGTGAGCGAAAATGAAGGGTCACTCCAGTTTGTATTATATTTGCTTGTGGTATGAGGCGTATGGTAGGTACATCCTGTCTAAGGCTGATCCCAAGTAATGATAAGTAAATAGCGAAAGTTTGAATATCTTATGTAACCTCACCAAGAAGATACGAGCACAATAGTCGCTTTCGTCTAAGTACGAATGTAGCCATTATTAACTATGGGTTAGCTGCTCATGTTACAGCTTTGGCTGTAAAACTGGCAGTATTAATCTCTATATTTTTCCACCCAACTGGCGCAAGCTGGTAGAAAATGAAAGCAGGAAAAATGCTTCGCAAAAAAAGCAGCGAAAAACATAATAACCAATATCCAAAGGCTTTAAAAATATAGACAACCCCTTTTCATGTTTTTGTGGGATATTCATTGTAAAGAACTGATTGGCATCACAAACGATGTCAAGCCCAGTTTTAGTACAATATGACAAAAAGTTTTGATGAACGTGTGAACATAACGAACAGAACGGACCTAAACTATGAAAGAATCGCCATCCAGTTTCCATTTTTATTTTTGATATTTTCTCATCGTTCTATTTCACAATATTTTGAAAAAACTTTTAACGGTAAATGAAAACCTCTGAGATGAATATTATCAATACAAATACACGAAACATTCGCATTACAACACACGTAACGTAGTCTTGAAAAAGGTAAAAAATGCATTACATATTTTTTACCAAAATCGCACATGGTTGGGCAAATCATATTATGAAGTATCCAGACGAATGAAACTAACTGATAACTAACGTCTAATAGTCCAAGATCCCAGGGCCGCCAGACGTCACGTATTTTCTGACGAACCAAATGTGGATTATTGAGTAGTGCTAGTATGTACTAAGAACGCATGCCTACCAGCTATCTTGCCTAGTGGGCCAATTTTCAGGTATCAGGTAATCAAGGTACACACAAATATTACTTACCTCACGTAAATTCTCCAAGCTGATTTTTACGTATATTGTAGGCAATATCCTTAAAAATAAGTCGTAATTTACGTGAAGTTGATTAATTCCTTCGGGAGCTTTAAAGCGTCTGCAAAGCAATACGGCTGACGGAAAGTGTCTGGGAGTATTGGCGACTTATTTTTAAGGATATTGCCTACAATATACGTAAAAATCAGCTTGGAGAATTTACGTGAGGTAAGTAATATTTGTATGTACCTTGATTACCTGATACCTGAAAATTGGCCCACTAGGCAAGTTAGCTAGTAGGCATGCGTTCTTAGTACATACTAGCACTACTCAATAACCCACATTTGGTTCGTCAGAAAATACGTGACGTCTGGCGGCCCTGGGATCTTACTCTATAATTTCAATATTGATTGATCACTTTTAAATCAGATGACGAATAACCTAGAAAATATATACTTCAAATTTTTACAGATTAAAATATCGCTCGAATAGCAAATCCAATCTGAATTATGATCAAATAAATCTAATAAACCGAGATCAATAGCCTAGAGTAACTACAACTACATTTAAAGCAAGATGAGATATTCAGACGCAAATTATATGATTCTATTATGTATATAATGCATGATATATTGGTTAGCGTCGCGTTCGTTCGAACTCATTTTGACAACGAAATGAGACGGCGATTGGGAGAGTCATGTACCATCTGAATATAATACGCCCAATAAGGTATATGGTTTATGGCAAAAGGTTTACCAAAGCTTTAGTTAATAGGTACTGATGTCCAGTTTATATGGGGCAACAAACAACAGTCCCAAATTACAGCAATAATTCCAAACACTAATGATATAATGAATCTTGTTTATCGCAGTCACAGTAATGTAGCCCAGTGTAGACAGCATTAGGAGTGTATTCAAATTAGCTAGGTTTGCGCTAAGCTTTCTTAGCGTAGATAAGGGGAAGCAAATCCGCACTACCTTCGGGGTCTTAAAAAAAACGGGGCAAAACCGCTTGCCGTCCCAGATTATCAGTGGGTCCTGCCTAGTGAAACTTCCAAACTTCCATTTATACAATTTTATTTGTTTAATACTTACCCCTTAGAAATATATTTATGCAGTTGAATTTGGTGTCTTAGTCAGGTCCTGTAGAAACTCCCATTCGATAAAATATGTAGGTATAACATAATTAATTTCATTGAATGATGAAGTTCTGATGGAATATAATGTCTTAATAAATAAAAAAGGTGTGTGAGTGTAATAAATTCTGGTCTGTCACAGTAAAGTAATAGGGTTCATAAGGGAAAGAGACAGGAAATAACATAACTTAACACCAAATAACAGCACGATTGGTTTCTCTTCGATCTGCTTATGTTTGATCAGTGTTGAACCGTGCCCGCAAGAAACATTCAAATAAATATTCCTGGACATTAGAAATATTGCATCTAAAAAGGGTATTTTTATTCCAAATTTTATTTGAATACAACTCGCAAGCTTTTCTTTGGTCTTGTTTGATTCTCATGTTATTATAATGACTGTGTAAAAGAACATGTACCCAAATTATCAACTGCAACTAAGAATTTTATATAAAAATCCAATGACATCTTACCTTCTGAACGCAGGTCCTCTTTCTCGCCAACCGAGTTTGGATCCACTACTACTTTCAATCAGGCAGAAGCAACATAACTATACAAAATAATCGATAATTTAGTAAAATCGAACACAAATCCCACTATACACCGAACAAAGTTTTTAATTGTAATTAAATAGCTAGGCAAATTCACAAAGGGGCACACTAGTTCATGCAATATTTACCTACCCGTAAATTGTATATCGACCTGATATTCTAACAAACCTGATTTGGACAACTTACGTGTACATAGAGATGTATATTGATATCTACCGCCTTTGGGTGGACAAGGAATTAGTGAAATTATATTAAATGAATTACCTCTATTATATTATATTAAAAATATATCTGTAACTTATTTTTATTATACAAGCTTACGGCACACGAGTTGAGTAACAACTACAAAAACTGTTACTCAACTTTAAGTTTGTCTTTACATCAAAGCATTGCTTTTATTTGAAATACCTGCTTCAATACCGGGAATTTATTGGTATTTTATTTTGAATGCCCAAAATGACTCAACATATAGCCATATCTATGTGTAGTGTACATGTGCACACAACGTTGGCAGCGCATCGCCGTGCGATGTCGCCGCACCCAGCTAATATGGAAGCAAATTTCATTTTAATGACCCAGCCTGCCCGGCGCGATACCATCTACGGTCGATTTACTCCAAACAGGGTTGCTAGCGGTGGCCTTGCCCAAGTGATCAGCACGCGACTTCGCTTTTATTTTAGCATTTCGTTATACGTACTTTATAGTTATCGACCGAAAAAATAAGTAATGTTTTGAGACATGTAATATCCTCGTAATAAACTCAAAGGCTTAGACAGGGGTAAACTCACAACTGACTAACACAACATAGAGAGCGAAATTTATATCTTATTAAAATAACCTACATTATTATAATTCTTAATTATATAAATAAAATCCAAAGATATATTTCGTTTCTAAGATTACCTATATGGCTTAATTAAGGATTGGGCGTAGAAGCATGATCTAACATTAATATGACACTAATTAGATCCCAATCCAATGTAATAATCTTTTGCCTATCTTGAAACTAGTTATGGAGCAACCCTGTATTTATTGTATGTTCAATTCTACATACATTTTGGAAATTCATGCAAGTCAAGCGTGTTATCTGCATATCGCATGACTTTCTATCACGGGTTTACGACAAGTGGATTGGCTGTATCCTCTGTAATAGCCAATTAGTTTTATGGAGCGCCGCTTATGGCAGCCCTAACACCGCGGGGGCTTCGCTTCGTCGCCACATTCAATAGCCTTTGTGTGGAACACTTACCTTTTGTTGTAGCTACAGAATCATGACAGAAGGCCCCCAGTGTTGAGATTGTACTGATTTACGATGCAGCCGTTGAAATTGGGCTTTTATTTTACGCAGCACTGAATCACGACGAAGTCTTTATCTAAAATATTAACGTTGTTTTATGTCGGCTGTTGTTCTTTGTAAAGGTTTCGCATGACCGACGTTTGGGGTCTACGCTTCTAATGTAAATAGTAGGCTCTTTATTATTTACGCTCGAGTATATTATTTTGTTTTGCTAGTGTGATTAATAAATTCGGTAGATTTGGAGATAATACTTACCTTAATAGTATCCTTCTATCTCATCAATCAGTATACTATCCTACTGCTGGCTTCGGGTCTCCTCTTAACATTAGAGGAATTAGGCTGTGGTCAATACTGTTGCAGTTGAAATTCGTATTGAAAAATCCACGATACTTTCCTTCATCGTTTCAGCGACTGTTTATTAAACCGTAAATAAACCGTTATTCGTGATACTAATTTAGTATAAATTACCTGACTATTATTACACCAGCGGGTAAGCAATAAACCATTGAACTGTAAAAAGTTATTAATCTACAGATCTCATTATCTAGGTACTAGATATATAAACAATTTATCATTACGTCTGATAAAACATATTTAAAAAAGAGAATAATATAATAAATAGGTAAATTTTTTGTTGAATTTAATCTGTAATCGAGTAAAATTTAACCACAAAGTAGGATGGTAAAATTAACATAATCCTCAATAACCATACTGAGTTTAGCTCACTAACTGCTAATCGATATCTTGTGCGGGTGTATCAACGAATAAGATCAAAAGTTTATCTTTATAGGCCGCTCTTATCACGACTCGGTCATTGCTTTCACAAATCGAAGCTTGATTTCGACCTTGACTGAAAATCCTGATATTTTACTAAAAACACAAAGAAAAAACGTAGGCTAAGCATGTTTGAGCATCCTCCTTTTATAAGGTAGGAAAGTACCTCAGTTAAACGTCGGCGCTCGACTGTAGTCTCGGAATTCGAATTCCGTCGAATTCCAATATCTTCGGGTCTTGTTAAATTCGAGAGGAACTTTTCGTTTTTGTACACGAAAGGGGAGGAGCGGGCAGACGGCACGTGAACCCAGTAATTAATGCGAAACAAGGAGAAATAAAACACATATTCACACCGAAATGTGTAACCGGCGGGCCGTATAATTAAAACATCACTTGGGTAGAATCGGCTGAAAGAGTTTCAGATACGTTTTAACACGACGCTGTGGTTTGTAACGTTTTTTGTTGGATATTTTTTTTTGTATCGCACAATCGCGAACAAAATTGGCGCTTTTTATTTACAGCAAGCGAAGCGGAACTGAACTCATTTACAAATTGACTTCGAAATACTTGCAATTGATGCCATGTATAGCAACGCTATTTATATACAAAAAAGTATAGTCCTAGTGTTTGTAAGCTTTCTTCTTCCTTACGTTATTATTTTCAATGCTATGGGATAGTAATCCCTATGGAACAGATTTTAAAGACTACATTGCCATACTTTATATTATCCTCTGCTGCGTTGCTATCATGTATATGACTAGGTACTCTATAGTTTCAGTCGTTAGCCCAATATAACTATCCTTTTATGGCGAGGAGGACCTATTCCTAAGAAAGAAAGGTATAGCCCAAAACTCGCAACTTTATGGGGATGCAAAAGGTGAATAATTATGGCATATCATACATAATATAAATTATAAGTTCAATAACATAGGAGGAAAGGAAAATTAGATAAAGTTTAATCGGGCTGACATATTTACACTCCTCCTTCTGGGTTTTTATAATTTTACTTAAGTATTGTGTAATACATATATTAAAATATACAGGTTATTCATTCAAATAAACTATTTCAAGGGTTTGTGAAACATTAAGACTTTAGTTACTACATTTCAAGAAGTTGAAAAAAATATTGTTATTATTCCTCCTTGTCTGAACGAGTCAGCAAATATAAATTTATTAATAATTAAGAGCCCAGAGTTATAAACAGCCATACCGCGCTGGCTAGAGCCATCTCAAGGAATAAACGATCGTACTTCAGTAAATTATTACTGGGAAATATATTATATTGCCCTCCGAAAATACGGAAACTGTATTTAGGTACGTGTAGGTGTACCTTTGCTCTCGTTAAGTAGAGATTATGGTTTCGGGTTACAAGCAGAATGCTAGATTTCAACATGAAACAGATGAAACGTTTATGTTTGCGAGAATTCATGTAAACACAACCAAAATACATATAAATTACACTAAGTATTTTTTAAATAAATTAAGGCGTTATTTTTTTCATGAATATTTTTTCCGTACGTTCTGAGTCCCAATTGTAACAATCTCAGATTTATTAAATGTAATAATATTGACTTTAAATTACCACTGCACCATACAGATGCAATGTGTTAATAACTTAATAACATTGATTAATTTTAGCAAATAATAACAAGCGAGATTTTCTCGCATAAATTACCGAATTTAGTATTACACTATTTGGGCATATAATTTATCTTTTCTTTTTATTTTCATAAACAAGATATTTATGTGCCGAATGTGACATTAAATAACTCTAGATCTGTGAATTGGTCCCAGGATCGTTAAACCAAGTTGCTGGTTAGTCTCTATATTTTTCAGATATTGTACCTATAACAATCATGAACTATTGTTCAAAATAGATTTCTTTGTGTCGTTGGATCTATATTTGTAGCTCATGCTATGGAACAACGAATAGTATTTCGTACAGAACGCCCACTCTTCAATTGCTTCCGTCGTTGTATTTTGACTTTTAAGTAAGCTTTCTTACTTTACGCACACACTTACGTGTATACAAACATCATCTTGCTCATGTAGTTGTATGTAGTAGGCGTTATTACAGAACAAATTTCTTTGGAGTGCCAAGAGAGTGCTCATATAGTGTCGGCTTTAAAAGAAGTCCTGAGGGAATAATTATCGCTATGATAACTTATTTTAATAGACAGACAGTGTTCTCAACAATATTTAGAATAGGTACCTACCAAGTTCACAACAACGATTATACTAAATAACTTTATTTGCCCCAGGGGACATGAACGTAATGAAAGTTTAAGTAGGACAGGATTCAAGTGTACAAAACTACGCTGAAACATTTGCTTTTAAACTGATTGCTGTGTTCTAAACACTTAGGTATTATCTTTCTGTTTATTTTTAGATATTAATTATTCTAAGATTTCTGAAGCTATGTATAATTTGTGACACAGAAAAAAATGGCCTCGACTGAAATTTCTATTATCTGATACCTTACGCTACACGACTACACTAAGTTATCGAGGTCTGCGGCAATATTTCAAATTTATCTTTTAAATTGTCAGTCTTGAGGGCACGTCACCAAAATTTATCGAAAAAACATTATTTATGTAGATACTAGGCTATAAATTCCGAGACTCCACATACCTACTCTATTGAAATGATGTAAAATTAAATGTCTTTATTCTGTGGGTAGACCCCCGTCAAGGTGGACCGACAGCCTGGTGAAGGTCGCTGGAATTCGCTGGGTGGCGCAGGACCGATCATCGTGGCGATCCTTGGGAAGCAATCTGAGGATATTATATAATCTAAATAACATATTAAGAATTTTGAAAACTTTCTTTATATTTTTTTGATTAGCCTTTATAAAGTTTACCTACCAAATTAAGCAGTACAGAGTCTATTATTTCGACTTTTTCATTTCAACACAAAATCATAAATTGTAGACTGGCTTCAATCGAATACTTATTAAATTTAATATATAAAATTTATAAACATTTCACTTTAATATTCTATTTGTTTACAGTTAATCCATGTTATACCCTTCGTTTTACTGTTTCAAATTAATTGACCTTCTCGTGTGAAACAATTCTCAAAATCGTGAATCGTGATTCCAACAATTACAATTAGAAAACTTTGTTAATACTCGTAATATGAGAAAAAAAAACATTTTGACGAGCTACGAAACAAAAGAAACCTTAATAATAATACCTAAGTATTTATTTTCTGTTAACAAAGGTAAGTTAAAATTAGGTACAAAAATAACAAGACACGGTTTACATTCCTTTGTGAGTTACTTGTGTCTGAGCCAGTCTGAGATAGGAAAAACCTGTATTACAGATCACCTTGTGTTTACAAACTTACACATTGGAGTTAAGTGAAATTTTAGTTTATAACTCGAAAAAGAGTTATAGGTGTGTTACCATGAGTTGAGTTCTGAGTATCTGTAAGGAGGATTTGTGCTGACTCTCTAAAGGTACCCTAGTACGACGCCTCTGATAACGGGACCATTTTTTTCTGTGGAAATCAAACTAATAGTTTCCCCGGGGGCTTATAGAACGTAATAAATTTTATTTCATCTTGACGTATCTGCCTTTTTCTATTAGTTGCTATACGGCCGGAATTGATTTTCTTTATAAAACAAAACGGCCTCTTTTATCATATCATTCTTCGTGGTTTTATATACCTGAGATCATTAGTAACAGATATACTGATATAATAATTTATTAGGTTCTATTATACTATCTTACTAAAATATTCTTATCTGATATCGTTGAATTAATTTATGCATAATTTGTTAATGTCGTTTGGCAGTAATGGCTGATTGAAATCTAAAACAATATCGCGAAATTTTTATAAGTGAATATGCGTTCTATGTCCTGAACAATAGCGACAAATTACAAATTTTATGCCAAAATAATTTGCGGAATTCGCGAAGCAAATTACCACACCGACCGTACCACGGTATATAGAAGCCTCTAAATCCTCGACTCAGCTATAACATTCTTAATTAATTCATAACTAAATTAAGGCATTATAAAGCTATTGTCATTCGGTTCATTATGATAACCGTTGGGATTAAGCAGTGCCGTTGATTCACATAAAAAACACAATGAATGCTTTTTGAATATGGAGCCCAATAAAATAATAGAATGACAAATATTAATTACCTGTCTCTTAATTAAAACCTTTGCAATTGACAATCAAAATCGAAATGTTAAAATTAATTGGTTTAGAGATCAAAGTATATTTTATCTGTATCTATGTATATATTGGACGGTTGTTTTGTATGTGTGCGTCTATAATTTTAATTCTAAAACGTGGCGATTATCAATTCATTGACCCTGAAAATGGGATAGGCGGAGACAGGGGTCCCTTGATACGGGAGGAAAGATTAGTCCCACATATAAAGTTTTAAATTAAACGAGGGCTCTGACGGATAAAATAGTGTGTAATGTGTTGGTACTTATGCGACTTGCTCGTTGTTTTATCTTTGTGCTCACATAATTATTTTAGCGGCTTTATTTTGGCGGTGTTGTCTCTCCCCGGCTAAATAACTGTGTACAGTTTTGAATTAGTTTCTCCCTGAATCATTTGTGTGTTTATCTAAATTATTATAATTAAGTATAGTGTGTTAGTGAATACGAATTATTCCTAATCCACGTTTCTGTATAATATTCGTTTCAAATTCTGTTTGACGAGATTCATTTACGATTTCGTGTGTTTTTTGAAGTTTATTTCTATTTTAATGAGCAGCAATTAAAAGAAAATATTATTTGGAATTAATTTCGTAACTCACGAAGTGTTTCCCTTTTTGTGATTTATTTAAAATTTTAAATCACACAACAAGTAGGAAGCATGAATTTACAGCGCACTCCGCCGATCAACAGCGTTAAAACCGTGCCTAAATCTATTACACCGCACCATAGTTCGGACTCTGCATTAAATGAACCAGATAAATCAGACGAGGCACATAATGTCACCAGAAGATACAAACGTAGATTTGACGATCACTCTGAATGCTTTGATAATTTCATGTCTCAGATGAAGTCTATGTTTGCTGAATTCCAGGAAACCCAAAATGCTAATCTTAAATTAATAAATGAATCGATTAACTCCGTTAGGGAACTGCACCTTGAATTGAAAAAATCGGTTGAATTTGTAACAAAGAAATACGATGAATCCCTAGTAATTATTGGTCAACTTCAACAGGAGAATAAAAATACCAAAAAACAGGTGCAGCTTCTCGAACATAAACTTGAGTTACAAGAAAAATCGGCACGTGCATCCACTCTAGAAATCCGTCATATCCCAAAACTTGAAAATGAGACCAAGGAAACCCTTATGAGCGTAGTTAAGGCTCTTGGCTCAACAGTCAACTTACCATCTCCAGTTATTGAAGCTGAAATCCGCGACATCTACAGGACAAATTCTAAAACTGAAGCCGTAGTCGTCGATTTCACAACGGTTGCCAGAAAGACGTCGTTTATATCGAAAGTTATTAACTTTAATAAAAACCAGAAAGAATTGAAGCTGCCGCCGTTAAACACAAATCATATACAAATAAAAGGGCCGCCACAAAATATTTATATCTCCGATTCTTTAACGGGTAAGGCACGCAAACTATACTACCTAGCCAGACAATGCGCTAAAGCTCGATCGTATGACGGTTGCTGGATTTCATTTGGGAGAATTTATATTCGAAAGAGTGAAGGTGAAAAACCCATTCAGATAAAGGAGGAAGGCGACCTAGACTTAAACAAAATATGACTAGTTTTAGTTCTAACATTCGTATTATTTAAGATCGCTATTCTCTATAATCTAAATAAAATTCCCTTTGTTACACAATACACCGCATGTTTACATAACTATTTACATTTGACACACACACATAAAGTTATATTATTATTAAATGCTAGATTTTATAATTATCATAAAAATACGTTTAATATCTCTCGCACGGTTATATTATTATGTTGCCAAACTTTTTTCATAACATTTCCCTCAGAATTAGAAAAAAAGAAGTTGTTTTCGCTACTGTAAATGATTTGCTAAATAGCGTTGAACAGTTTCGCATCTCTGAGCCTGTTACTTGTAATCCCGAACAATGCAGCAAATACATACAGAAAACTTCAAAATATCTAAAAATCTTACAACAGAACATTCGTAGCATAAATCGCAATTTCGATGAGTTATTGGTAATGATGGCTAGGCTGAAATTTGATTGTGATGTGGTTGTTTTGTCAGAGTGTTGGCTTTCACAAGCGCCTTGTTTTCCCACAATAAAGGGTTACAGTTCTCATGGTACCACTAAACATTACAATCAGAATGATGGAGTTGTGGTCATGATAAACGACCGACTTGACTATAAGGTAGAGGAACCACAGTGTATGGAAGCTAACTGCTTAGTCATTAAACTGGGAACAAATCATACAGTTATAATTGCAATATATAGACCGCCATCCTTTAAAAAACTGGACAACTTTTTGTTATCACTCAATGTTCTACTCGACAAATTATCATATTTCCGTAACATTATCATAACGGGAGATATTAATATTAACATATTGAATACCGATGCAAACTCTTCAGCTTATCTGGATATTACTTCTTTCTATGGTCTCTTACCTGCAATTTATTCACCGACTAGAGGTCAAAATTGTCTTGATCATGTTATTGTTAAGACGAGACAAAAAGCTTTCACCTTTAATCTTCAAACTACGATATCAGATCATGAAGCTATATTGTTTTGTCTTAATAACAAAAATACCGAAAAATCAAAAGAAAATTGCGTGGTTAGGAAAGTAAATTGGGAGAGAGCTGTATTGGACTGCTCAGAGATGGACTTCGGTCAAATTTATGATGAAGTTGATCCTTGTTTGGCTATGAGCATGTTTGTAAATGTTATGTCTGATCTGATTCGTAAGCATACATTGATCTTAAAGATTCCACGAAACAAGACTCTTATCAAGCCATGGATCACTCTTGGCGTCCTACGGTGCATTAGAAATAGGGACATGATGCATAAACAAACCAGAAAAGAACCTAGTAATATGGTTATTTGCACTACATATAAGCGCTATAGAAATTTTTGTAATAACCTCCTTAAGAAACTTAAACGCCAGTACGAAAAAGACCAGTTACAAATGGCTAAGAATAATTAAAAAAAAATATGGAATTCCATAAAAATCATAACCAACTGTAATAAGAAAAATAATGTAGCATCTGCCGACTTGCTGTCTTCAAACTCTTCGCTGTAATCTTCTATAAATACTGTAAATGAGTTTTTTGCTGATGTTGGTAGTCGACTAGCACAGAATATACCTCCTACGCCTCCTTTTCGAAATATCCCTGAACACAAAGAAACCTCACCCTGCAACTCTTTTGTACTCCTTAAGGCTGATTATGCTGAAGTTGAGAAAATTATACTTAACCTAAAACACGACTGTCGACCAGGTTGGGACAACATTTCGTCTAGGTTTCTACAGAGGGTTGTGAGTTTCGTTGCTCCTGTGCTTACCGTTCTCATCAACCGGTGCTTTGAGGCTGGAGTATTCCCTCATGCACTTAAAAAATCTATTATTGTTCCTATACACAAGACAGGGCATACTGACTGTGTCAATAACTATAGACCTATAGCAATTCTTTCATCACTATCAAAAATATTTGAGCGCGCTATAAACTGTAGGCTTATAAACTACCTTGAATCCAAAAAGCTACTGTCTCCATCACAGTATGGTTTTAGAGTAGGCAAATCTACTGATGATGCTGTTCATAAGTTTACCACATTCTTAGTAAGGAAGATAGATGAAAACAAGAAGTGTATTACGGTATTTCTTGACCTCGCTAAGGCATTTGACACAGTCTGTATCCTCAACCTCTTACAAAAGTTGAATGGCATGGGTATTCGGGGTAAAGAACTTGATCTTTTCGCCAGCTACTTAACAGGTAGATTTCAGTGTGTGAGTATCGGGGAGCACATGAGCGATGACCTTAAAGTAACCTACGGAGTTCCGCAAGGCAGTATTCTGGGACCTACATTGTTCCTATGCTATATAAATGACTTGTGTCAGCTACAATTCCAGGACTGTGAAATTATCTCATATGCGGACGACACCACACTTACATTCGTTGGAGACACCTGGGATGAGGTTTTTGCTAAAACTCAGGCTGGGTTTGACATCGTTTGCCACTGGCTTGCGGCAAATTCTTTGACACTAAATCCGGATAAAACTAAATATATACAATTTGCAATTCGAAACCCATTAGTTGACGCAGGAAGCTTATCCCACATATTTGCTCACAAATGTTCTGTCCCTCCGGTACTACAGTGTACTAATTGTCCACGTATTGAATCAGCGAGATCGATTCGATATCTAGGTGTTACTATTGATAGCAGGCTTTCATTTAGTGAACATATTCATAACATCGCTCTAAAATTGCGTAAATTAACGTATATTTTTAGACAACTTAGGCACGTAGCTGATAGGAAAATATTGATCATGGTTTACTATGCCCTGATACAATCTATTGTTACCTATTGTATTACTTCATGGGGTGGTACTGACAAAACTAAGTTATTAGAATTGGAGCGAGCTCAAAGACTGATTCTAAAGGTTACCTTCTTCAAACCTAGACTCTTCTCTACCCGGAAATTATATCAGGAAACAGGAGTACTAACTGTTAGACAGTTGTACATATTATGTAGTGTACTTCGACAACATAAAGATCAATCGGCGTTTACTCAAACATTAATAAATAAAAGAAGGCACTATACTGTCTGCAAGACTTATAAAGCAAAAACTAGATTTGCACAAAAGTTTCATAACTTCATTGGACCAAGAATATACAATCACATCAATAAACTTAAGAATATGTTTCATGATAATACACAACTATGTAAAAGAAAAGTAACTTCATGGCTATTAGGGTTGGACTATCAACAAACAGAGGAACTCTTGGAGATGAAGAAATAAAATAAAGTCAAAAATTAAATATAACTATTTCTATGTCATAAGTATTTGTTACATCTAGCAATTCATACATTTCATTAACGTTCACAGACACTCACCACACACCACACATGCACCGCACACACATACTCGTACACTGTCACAATATTCACACACTCTTATGTATTTTATTCTATTTTATTTTAGTCAATTAAATAGATTTTTTGTTTTTGTTTTTTTTTTTTCACTGTTTTTCACTGTTTATAATTATGTGGGTACTTTGAAAACTGTTGCTACCAAGAGCTGATGTCTATAATTATTGTGATTAAGTAATTTAGGTGGGGACCTGATGTCCTAAAATACAGGCTTCGGCTTAGTTTAGGCACCAGTCTCCCACAAATAAAAATTTGTTTTGTTTTTAAGTTTGCTTGTAATTGTACCTAACCATTAACTGTTTTATTTGTGGAAGACAATAAAGAATTTATAATAAAAAAAAATATATAATTTAAAATGATTGTATTTGCATCATTTTAAACAGTGTTTTGTGCATTATGCACATATTTTTACAGAAAATATACTGAATTTATTAATAGAAACTATTTTACAAGTATTTCTTCGGGATATATTGATATTATATGTCTGCGCGTGACCATTGATGCGGTAATGATTCAGAAATACCAGGATAAAACCCGTAAAATGTGGTGTTATGAAGAAAATTGATGGATAAAAAAATATTTTACACTATATTACTACATTTGGAACATTTAGTTTTGGTCTAGTTGTACCAAGCATGGCTTCAGCGGCGAGCCAAAATTTCAAAAAAATGAATGTAACAAAGTGTTCAGTCAAGACTAACGTCTTCACAAATATAATGGCGTTATCGATAAGATAAGAGAAGACAAATGCATTATTACATTATTGTATGAGTACGATTCGACATCTTCTACCGAGACAAAATTATTAGAAATGCGTAAAAAATAAAATAGGTACATACCTAAGTTGAACGGCCGCCCATAACTTACCAAACTAATTTAAGCAATATTTTTGAGATTCCCAAGTATTATTCTATAAAATAGAATTTGTGGAAAAGCCCTTCCCTTGCACATTTCAGTTTATAGCTTCGACGTAGGCGTTATGCCGAAAATTATTTGATTTAATTCAACATTTTACTGCGTAATAAAATTTGTACTTTGTGCTCACATTCGGTGACTTTGTACATGGCGTCGTTATTCTGTTAATGCCATTTTCTGTTGGGGGATGAGCAGAATGTTATTAGGGACAACATAATTTCTACCATATACATCTAATAATAATATACATAGGTGGTAAAAGATTTCACGTACCTACCTACACATACATAATAGGTAATGTGTGTATGTGAGTAGGTACGTGAAATCTTTTTTATACAGTTACCTATATATTATTATATTAAAATAACATATTATTGGGTCATTAGCTGACCTATAGGTTTTTAAGACATGTGTCGTGCGTTTAATCCCTGTTTAGAACTTTAATCTTCTTGATCTGGCAATCATCACGCACTCAGTATATTTACTTGCCACCAGACACGACTTGTGAACTTCAAAACGACTGTGAAATTCATAGAAAAACCTTAACAGTTTTCCTTAACCTGTTAATCGAATCTTACGGTTAACATACGTATTTATGGCATCTAAACCAACTACACCCATGTAGTTGGCGTCAAGTTAATACATATAATAATATTTTATCTGTATTAGTAGTGACAGTACCCACTGGGTCACAACTGCTTGCAAGAAAATCACTTGAGATTTATCTATGTCATATTTTACTTAGAGAGGATCAGTTTACTTAGGTCACGTCAAATAGTAACACGTTCGTTTGTACCTACTTTATATAGACCTTATATGGGTTCTTTTCTATCAGGCCTCTTTGTCTGTTGCAGACGATGCATGGTAGGTATATTGTCTGAGAGACAACCTCTTTTTGGTGGCTAAATAAACCGATACAAAAGTGACACACCCTGCCACAGGTCTGACATGGGAAGTTTGTGGTGACTGGTGCCAAGACACTTTTATGACGTTTTCTTTTCTCATCGAGGGCTCTAAGACAGGCTTTATCGCAATAATACACTTGCGTCAATTAGTTATTTTATTAGCAAGCTTCTCTCTGTGAAGGTGATCGAATTTAAAAGTGGCTATGCCTCGCTTGGCACAGGCTTTAAAGCGATGTAACGGCCAAACTTGTAAACTTTATAAATATACAAACATCATTAATATTATATAAAATACTCTAATAAAGACTCACATAGTAGTTTTTCTTCAATATCTGTAATGTATAGACATCGGCCCCTTATAATTTTATTATAATATGAAGGTATACAGATTATAGATATAAAATCTATAGACATACTAAAGAACACAAATCCTTTTGTGATGTTTACTCTACTCAAAGGTAAAAATAAGTATTCAAAGACCATATATTCTGAAGTTTATGTAAATAGGTTTTTATCGAGACAATACGTTAAATAAAAGGTCGCCTAAAACCCTTTATTTCATGTTCAGACTTAAGAGGGTATGACATTGGGTTGGTCACTCTCGTAAAATGTCACATCTGATAGGTACCCAGTATGAGAAGTTAAAAATTAATATGTACTTACATTTTTATATTATTATTAATAATTTCATTTGTAATCCGTAAATTGGGCTATCAATATTTCCATATTAATATTACAAATGCGCAAGTAAGTCTCTCTGTTACTTCTTCAAGCTTAAACCACTGAACCGATTAAGATGAAATTTGTAACGTATCATGGGTGCTTTACAGACAAAATATTACATGCAAAAACACCTAGGCCCAAAACAAGTACCTGTAAATACGACCTAACAAATATTTGCCCAATGCCGGAATCAAATTTGAGATCAGCACTTAGAAGCTGGTCGCGCTGCAACTGTCTGAATTAACTCATGATAATCTTATTATTCTTTTTCTTTATAGGCTAGTTTGCGCGTACAATCAGTGAAAAGCTATGAAAATAAAATAATTATTAAAATTGGATCAATCAGGAGAGAATATAATACCGCCATATTAACAATAAACTTAAATGATATATTAAATTTAAACGCTTATTGGTTGATTGAAAAATTTATAATCATTTCAAAAAGTGTTATTCACAAACAATTTGTTAAAGCAGATACAGTTTAAAGAATCACACGCAGTGATCGCCTAATAGACTGAGAAGTCAAACATCTCGTAAGTTCGATCACACGCCGCGTATCATTGACTTTTTTAAGTTATGTGCATGTATATCACATGCTCAAAGGGCGAAAGAAAATAACGTGAGGAGCCCTGCACACCTGAGAAATTTTCTGGATGGCGTGGAGGACTAGATTCACCCTACTCCGCTCAAATGAAAGATGGCCTTTACCCAGTCAATAAAATAGCTTGATGAAGGAATAACTCGACCTATCTGTGGGGTTCAAACCAGTACCTTCGTAAAATATGCAAATACCCAGTTTAAGTAGGTATGAAGATAAATAAAACTATCATAAATAAAGCTTTCAATATTCGCATTGGAGAAAGAAATATGCAAAGCAATTTGAAACCCTATGAGTAAATCTCATTATTTTTCTGGGTAGCAAAAATACTTATAACGTTTCGAACACGCTTCGATAATAATTCTTCAAAGTTTCAAATTCAAATTCAAATATTTCTTGCGATCATGAGTGATACATAGGTGTTACAGAATGTAGAGGTACATACATGATACCCTGTTAGGGCGCAGCAATACAATTTTAATATAAAATGACTTACAAACTATTTAATTAAACTTAGGTTATATATTTATTTATATATATTATTATATTTATATATACCTTTATTATTATGTTATCATTATATTTATACTATTTTCTAATTTGTAATGGAAATACATCAAAATTACCTTATCTTGATTTTTTTTAAGTCGTGAGTCTCAATCGTATTTTATCAAGTGTACAGAGAGAGCGACTAAGGCTTTGCATATTATACATTATGCATATTATATATATTTATGTACTCCTTTGTGTGTTTTGTAAAAAAAACCGATGATTATTCAGACCGTCTGATTAGATCAGCGGTATTAAAGCTGCCTTCCGTGTTAAAGGTCCAGGTTTTAAATCATGGTCGGAGCAATAGTAACTTCGTCAATCACCTAGTATTCGTAATATAAGCGTCGTTGTTTAGCTCTGAATAAATGCCTAAAAAATAAGTTAAGAAATGAATAAATGATGATGATGATGAAATAATCAGAAACGTTGGTATTAAAAAAGTGACTCTATATCAATAAGTTGATATGGAGTTACTTTTTTCTTTTTAATTTATAATTATTTTTATCTCGTTTCAATTTCAATTTAAACTGATCTCATCTAATATTTATTGTAGGTATTAGGTAAATGATTTTTTGTTTAACCTTATTCAAATTTAATTTAAAACATCTAGATAACCGTCTTTTGTGTTCGCCTTTTAGTAATTGCTACGCTCTCTTTCAAACTTTCATTGTTACACTTACAATCACAATATATATAATGTTATTATTTATAATAGTAATGAATACTAAATAAATACAATACAAAAGAGGAAAAAACACGTAACCATGTCCTGTCCTGTAACCGTGGACTTCCGAGAATATCGGACATACAAATAATTTCTTTGGATAAGTCGAGGCACGTGTTGGTAAACAAGAGCATTGTTTGCAGAAATAAATATTTTTATATTGTATTGTTGAATTATTTTAGTACACATATTATATTCATTTTATTCATTCATTATTTCAGGAAGATGTTTTGATACAAAGTTACTTCTTCGTACTTAAACATTGTTTTATCATATTTATAATCTAATCATTTAAAAGAGAATAATATGATAAATAAATATTTTATTCTTCTATTATGGTTTTAGAGAACGCAACCTATTTTTGGGGATATAAAAAGAATTTCCCTTTTTTTAAAAAAATAGTTTTTAGAGGGTCGGCAACGCGCGAGTGACATCTCTAGTGTCAAAAACGTAGGCTATGGTAACTGCTTACCGGTGGGCTGTAAACTAGTTTACCACCGTCGCTGTAAATACATATATGCGCCTATTGGCGCTTTCTGAACGTAGGACTTCCCTTAAAAGTGCCAAACATCTCGGGCCAAACAAAAGTGCCAAACATCCATAGATCTCGGGCACCTTCATCAAATCGTTAGCCGATGGAACAGACAAGTATTAGAGTGGAGACCGCGTTTGGGCAAACGTATTGTGGGACGCCCTGCGACACGATAGGTATACCTCGATATATAAAAAAAAATCCTTAACCTTTTAAAGTTAAATCGAGCAACTCCCCATTAAAATTCACATTAATGGATAACAATATACGTCAACATTCATTATCACATCCATAACAATATAATAACAACCTTATGTCTAAGACAATTTAAACACAATCTCGATCCAATCTCGACAGCCCCGCTCCACCCGAGGTCGTCATCCGCACATAGCTTACAAGCCACAATTTAATTATTCGCAAACACACGTCTTCGTGTTCATGGTCATGTTTATTTATACTAAAACAGTACCTTCGTTCCCCTAAGCTATCTCTCACGGAATTACTTTGTAGAATACAATCATGTACAGTGAATGATATACGTAAGTTGACGTTTTAATCCAACATAAGTGTTGCGGTAACCAAATATAGAATTGTAAGTAGTCAAGTTCCTTGGTTCAATGTTTGTTGAAGGCTGCTGTTAAATAAACTCTAATTATGTAACAATTTGCTTGAACTATCCCTTTTAATAACATTGAAGAATAATTATATAATAGCCTATTAGATACCAACTATTATATATACATAATGGCATATTACCGTGAAGAAGAATAAGAATGAAAAAATAATGAAGATTAGTAATAATAAAGATGTTTATAGAAAAAAAGGGAAAATACTAGTGTAGGGGCAAATAAGGTTAACCTTAGTTGTACTATAATATGTATACCAACCATATCTATCGACTTGATAATTGCAACATGAAGTTATTGCGATTTAAAAGATTTTTATGGTATGTTAATTTACGGTTAATTAATTAGGATGTAGATAGTGTCTTGGAAACGAAAAATTCGCAATTTGATACAATACAAAAAAATAAGTTAATAAGCTAAATTCTAACTTAACATTTTAAAATAAATTTTCAGCAAGAAATAAAATACTATAAAAATATGAAACTGTAATTATATTAAATATAATTATACAAACCTAAAATATTGCAGCAATTGTATTTTATAACATTTGACTTTTGATTTGATTATAACATTGTATTTTATAACAAACATTTCAACAATAAAGTTCCAATTCGCCAAAAACGTCCTTTATTGCACGAATTTATTGACACTCCACATCCGTTTTTTTATTAGATTGATAAAAAACTGTTAACATAAGTATTATATTTTGTTTCAATAGATTTATTTTTATCATCAAAAAAATCTATTTTAATACTTATTCCCTCGAGGGAATACTTATTCCCTCGAGGGAATAAGTATTTTTATTTATTTAATTCTTTATTGTACACAAAAGATAAAACAAGACAAATGAAACAATACATTTAAAGTTTTGTGCACAAAGGCGACCTTAATTCAAGACTGAATTTTCTTCCAGCAAACCTTTGAGTGAGAGAGTTTTAAAAGGAAGAGTAAAAAGACAAAATGTACAATAATAATAAAGAAATTCCATTTAGCATATGAGTAAACAAATAAATAGATACATATATATAGCTATATAACTAAATAAATAAATATGTACAAATATATATACATATATTTATATATATTATAATATATCGACAAATTATTGTGACAGAAAATGCTCCCTAGTTTTTCTCCTGAAAATGTCCAGAGAAGGGCTAGCACGTAACGAGTGTGGCAGAGAATTCCATAAACGCACTGCTTTTACAGTAAATGAACTGTCATAGCAACTGGAAGAATGTGCCGAAGTCCGCAAGAGAAGGGAAGAACTGCTACGGCAGAGTTTGTCCCTCGGTTCAAGGTACTCAAAACGCTCTCGGAGATATAAGGGCGAGTTAGGGTTATGAAGGACAGAATAGAGAAGGCACAGTATGTGTAAGTCTCGGCGTCACCGTATGGGTAGCCGTTTCAATCTGGCGCGAAATTCTGATACATGATCATACTTCCGAAGCCCATAAATGAAGCGGATACCCAGGTTCTGCAGACGCTCGAGTTTATTTAGGAGATCCTCCTTTGCATCAAGAAAAGAGACATCAGCATAGTCAAGATGTGGAAGTAGTAGTGATTGCGCAAGTATTACCTTAGTTTGAAAAGGAAGGAAATTTTGAAGACGTTTGAGAGACTGGAACGAACTGTACATTCTCCTGCTTACCTCTACAATGTGTGCTTCCCATGTTAGGTGTGAGTCTATAAGAATACCAAGATTTTTTACACACTTGGAGTAAGCCACTGGGATAGAGTTGTAAATTATTGGAGGAAGGGACTGGTACTCTAAAAGGTTCAACATGTATCTGCCACCAATGATCATAGCCTGAGATTTTTTAGGGTTGACTTGTAGTCCAAAAGAGTTTGCCCACTGACGAATATTCTCAAGATCATCATTGATGGCATCTACAGCACCCTTGATATCGTCTATTTTAAAAAGACGATACAGCTGCAAGTCATCTGCGTAGAGGTGATATTGAGAAGTTATAACTTTTGTGATTTCGTTTATAAAAACGGAGAAAAGAAGAGGAGACAGAACACCACCTTGTGGAACGCCCGCAGACAGTTCACACCATTCGGAGTTAACCTCTCCAGCGCGAACCACCTGCGAGCGACCATGAAGATAAGATTTGAACCACCCAATTGCTGAAGAAGAGAGGTTAAGAGAGGAAAGGATTCCTAGGAGGATATCAAAATCAACTGAATTAAAAGCACTGCTAAAGTCCAGTAAAATGAGAAGTGTCAGCATTTTATTCTCCATAGCCAGTCGGATATCATCGGTGATTTTCACCAATGCGGTAACCGTGCTATGGCCAGCCCGGAATCCAGACTGGAAAGAATTAAGCAGGCTATTTGAGGAGAGGTAGTACATATATAGTTGTAGTATAGTTACACGTGTATCTACGAGTGGGGTGAGAGTAAGTTATATCAGAATGAGAGAAAGTAAAAAGTTCAGGTTACTTAAATAAAAAATAAAGGTCTCTTAAGATAAGGCAGAAAGCCTTTTATAAACGTAAAAATATTTATTTAAGGGTTTTGAAAAAGACGCATGAAATTTTGATATTCGTCATATTCATATCATTTCCTTCTCCATAGTCAAATCTTGAAGCCAAGTTTGGGGAATTAACAGACCAAACAAATAGTAATATTTCTACTTCTGTGTCACAAAGCTGTATTATGACGTTATTCCCGCATTTCTTCTCTGATAAAACCGTTCTAAAATATTTAAAATGTGACTTACAAAAGTGTCTACAAAAGATTTATTTTAGAAATAAATATCTTAAACACACACTATATTCCGCCATAATTATCATTCTATCTACAGCTCTAACTGGGTTTATAGTCCCTCTTGAATAAAATACCTATTCAACAAAAAACTCTTTTCAAATAATTCTGTAACTCAGCACATTTGGACTCCCATTTGGATTGCATTTAACTAAATAAAGAGCAAAATAAAACACGCGCTGTTTACCATACACTCTAGCATAGTTTCTCTTTAATCAGTAACGTATAAATAAGCCTGGCCAGCTTCCACGAGATTCTTATAAATCCACATACCGTAGTGGACTTTGGTTTAGTGTATGGTCCAATGTAATTACAACATTAAATGTATGCATATTTTTTAGATCGCAACATGATATCGAATGTACCAAATTCTGATACTGATGCGAACGTCGTGTGATTTTGAGAATGTACATTTTGTAACGGATCTTAGCATGGTACAGGTATTGATAGTATTTTAATCCAACATTTGGGACCCATTATAGCATCTAAGCTTTATGTTATAGAATCCATTCTGAGAACCTTACAAACTAAGTGAAAATAAATGTAAATGAATTTTCCTGCAATTTCCAATAGAATTTTTAAAACGATTTTTAGCGTCCTTTGTTTCATTCCATTTTACCGAGAACTCCTTTGAATAAATCAATGAAATATATCAAGGGGTAAAATCCTAAGCAAATAAAAGTATTCCTTCACTTTGGGGCATCGTTCAAGGAGTATCTCAGGCCAATAAACACTTGACGAAGGTGGCTATCTGTCACGAGAGGGGATATTGTCGGTCGATATCTTATCTCAACGTAGCAGGAAAATAATAGATATCTAGATTGTAAGAAGGTTTGCGTTCAAATCGTAAAGTTTTGATAACTATGACTCATTGATTTTCGGGATCACAAACGCAGCTTTTAATAGTGAAAGATTGTGGTGGATTCAATTGTGTTACGACAGTGTTACTGGGTTTTCTATGAAATTCTTAGTGCCTAATGATCGTGCTGGAGTTTCGATTTGTGTCTGGTTAAGGGAAATATGTTCGATCCCTTGTACACGAGACCGAACAACATACCAGCAAAGGACGAAAAGTATGGGCGCTATTACATGTTATGTTTTAGTCTTATTATGTTGGTGGAAATGGTAAACGTGAAATCGTAGATCCAGGCGCATTCAAATTTTTTAAATAGATCGGTGTGTACGATCAGTGTATCGGGTTCTGGGCACTGAATGGGTTTATGTGAAAATCTAGTTTTATCAATGTGTAATATCTTATAAATATTAAAATTACGAGGTGTATGAATTGAAATAATATTGTATGTTTTGATCTCAGTTGGAGCTTTATTAAGTTTAATTGTAATTTTATGTATGTGTATTTTTTAAATTTGCATGCTATTTTATTATGGCAAAATGTGACTGTTCTTAATATAATATTATGTACCATCTTTGTAACCACATTTTAAGCAAATAAATGAAGTATTGAAGTATTGTATCGATCAATGTGTTCAATTGTTTTATTGATCGAACTGTTCGACTGATGTGCCGACCAGTGTGTATGATCGGTGTCAACAAGCTCATCAAAGAAAATAATAACAAATCATTATCCAGCATAACATCCTACTAATGTATATACCTACTACCTAGTTTTAATAAACTGCCGCCTATACCACGATTAATGGCCAAGTTATCCGATAGCGATCCGCAATCCACCGTATTAATGAAACACATTATTCAACCAATCCAACACATTGCACTGTCGATCAGGATCATGATCTATGATTAACAGATAGTAATCTAAATTGATTGCTTAATTTCATTTTGTGATAAACGTATAAAGAAAATATCAAAATCATCATCAAAGGACAGATTAAACGTGGAGTACAGACTAATGTTCACTAAAAAATCCGAAATTCCCGGTTTTTTTTTGGTTCAAACTTGTTTTTTTCTGTAGAAATACCTCAGTACCTACCTCATGTCAGTTTCGCTTGGGATTACTATACTAATGGCGCAGTCACATGTACGCTTGTGTATGTATCTGTATATGAAGATTAGCAAAAGATTCAATAAATAACCTTATTTATACCTATTGGAATAAAACTACAATTATTAGATGATAGTTATAATGTTAGAATTGGCCGAGGCTGAGAAGACTCATCCTGTATGAACTGACCACAGTTATAAAATGAGTCCAACCTGAAAAAAAGTAACATTAGTATTATAACTTTTTTTACACAGAACTGATTTCAATTTAAAAAGATTCTTAATTTATTCACCCATGTGTTAGTAATTTTATTTCTTTTCAAAGCCATTGGAATTTAAAAGTATTAAAATTGATTGAATAAATATTTAGTTTGCATTTCGAATGAAACTTATCAAATTTTAAAAGTACATCGTAGATATTTATGTTTTTTGAATTATTGTTAAAACTTGTGAAAGTTTTTGTTACAGCTACTAAAAATCTAAAATTTTCACTCAGCCCACAAAATTCTAAAGTGACGACCTCTGTGGTCTAGTGTTTCGAGTACCGCACTGCTAATCACGGGTTCGATTCCCATGGGACACAAATATTTATGTGATGAATATAAGTGATTGTGTTCGTTTGGGTGTTTCCCATGTATTATAAGTATTTACTTACAAAAAAAAAGTATATAAGTATTATATCCATTGTCTAGTACCGATAGTACAAGCTCTGCTTAGTTTGGGACTAAATGGTGCTGTGTAAAAATGTCGCAGAATATTTATATTTTTTATTAATTTTGTAAACTGCAGATCTACTATATTATTGTTGCTTGTAGTGAAACGTTTGCTCAAACATTGACAAAACAACCGTTCAAATACTTTCTTTTTTTTTCTATATTTTAAGTATCGCAGGCTCCTGCATCGGTTTATTTTTCTCGGCTATTAGAATCGTAGCATAATTTAGTGTAGCGGATGTCCTTTTTGAATTTAAACGTCCAATTCTTAATAAAAGTTTATTAAGAATTGGCCTACTAAATACATTTATTATTTAAATGACTCACCGAGACCCACAATCATTACGATGACCATCCATATCAATGCTATGGCGACTGGGTAACATCCTTCGATGATTATAACGAGCGGTATGGCGACAGCAAGCGCTAACTGTATACACAAGTACACTATACTTAGCCAAATATAATATGACATTAGCTCAGTATCACCCTGAAATAAAAAAAGGTTAATGACCGAGGATGTCCAACCGGAATAGGTATAAAGTACCTGGTTTCCGTTAAGCAAGTGGTAATCTATTGTTTTTGCGTAGAGGAAATAAATTTAATACTTTAAATTTTAAGAAATCTTCGGCTCATTTTGTACCGGTTATCTTGGACCGAATTTTATCTCGGGAGCGTCATCTGTCGAACTCATCTTTTAAACAAAAAAATAATCAAAATCTGTTCAT
This sequence comes from Craniophora ligustri, assembly GCA_905163465.1. Lineage (NCBI taxonomy): Eukaryota > Metazoa > Arthropoda > Insecta > Lepidoptera > Noctuidae > Craniophora > Craniophora ligustri. The sequence goes on along the minus strand of LR990965.1, from coordinate 4,439,453 downwards.
CCACAGCATAGATACGTCAAATAATACCCCGTCGTTTCTGCGTCAGGGTTAATAATGCCCCGTCGTTTTTGCGGGGTCAAAAAGGCGTCATTGTATGAATGATTGAATGGAGTTCTAGAACTTAGTAGTAACAGTAACTTATCCGATACATGATACATTCTTTAGTTATGGGGTAGGTACATATCATCTATCCGAACATAAAATTTTAAGTGTACCCAAAATGACGAAGAAAAAATGCACAACTTTTTGTATTTGAAATAACGTTTTGATTTTTATACTACGAGGCGGTGCCGATAAAAGTCTGCTACTTACCGAGTAAACATACGACAGGTAGATAGACTGACAAAAGCCTTTATCACTCCTCTTTTTTGTCGGAGGTTCATAGTAGAAACATTGGAAGGATTTTTAGAATTATATTATGTCTTAATAGAATTAAATATAATAGTTACTAGGTAGACTACATAATTATAAACTCGTCAATTTTATTCCTAAAATCTAAATTTAGTTGATTTATTAATGGTATGATAAAATCGTTGTACTTATAATAAAATTATTTACCTTCAGACTACAAGTATTTTCCTTAAAAAAATATTCTAATTTAACCTAAAAACGTTTACAACGGAACAGTATCTAGTTCCCTATATATTTCTATGTCTATATACAATATGATCCAATGATACAAATTGACTGAGACATTTTATTGGGTTTCGGTTGATGTCAGTAATAGGAATCAAAAGCCATGTTTCAGGGATCAGAGAGGTCGATAATACTCAATCAAATAAACATGGTTACGTTCCAAATTTAGCTTGTTGTTAGCTCGCCCTATTTGTACGAGACAAATGTGGTTGATGCGCTTTGGGAATAAAATTGTTATTTGAAGCTTTGAAGCCGTAATTAGTTGTTAGGCTTCAAGCTTTGTTGGAAAATGGCTTAAAATTTTGATAACATTTTATTAAGCCAACAATTTACTTATATATTTAGCCCAAAATTAATGAATTCATTTGAATTCAATTTTTTTTTATCATGACTGCGTAATATATGACAATTTATGAAAAGTCGTCGCTGAAACAAAACGTTGGGTTTCACTTAAAATTAATATTAATTTTAAGTAACTTAAAGTAATTAATTTAAAGTTATAACCTTTTCTTGTGACGCCCCACATGTATTCTATTAACAGTCAGTACCTTTTTTTAACCTCTAACACTATTATTTGAAGTTCTAACTAGACTAAGATCTCATGATGTCATTGTGTCTACACAATGAAACCTTGTTTGTCTAACCTCAGTTAAGTCAGTCCGCGTCAATTTGGCACAGTCAATTAAAAACGCCCGTTTATGCGCTACAGTTGATTTATTTATTCTATAGATTTATATCACGTATAAAAAAGGTTTTATACTCACATCTATCGCAGCCATTAGTAGCATGACCGACGCCAATACAAACATAACAGTAATGATGACAAATATTGATAAGAACACTATCAATATTAATGTTGATGTAGTCATACTCTTTCTGTCTTTTAGTAATAGCATCGCAGCGCATGTGAAACCGAATAACTGAAACAATTAAGAATGTTAGCTGTAATAGACTCGTATTTTGCCCAGCATATTGTACTGTCAAAAATCTCGTATTTAACCCTAAGGCACGCTCTACTGACTTTTCGAAGCTACGTGCATAATTTATCACATGCTCAAACGGTGAAATTTTCTTGATGCCGTGCCGCGTGAAATCTGCCAAACCGCAATAGGCTAAAGTGGTGCATTATAGCCTTATTATTCTCAAAGGAACGGAGAGTTGATGATGAGTAAAAAATTAATATCTTTCTCATTGAAACATGGGTTATTGCCACTTATGCCGTCTGTTCACTACACTGTACCATTTGGAATCTACGACCGAAAGCGTATTGTATTCACTGAAATACTCACGTTTAAATTTAACACGCCACCTGTTGGTCTAAGATGAACGGTCTAGGTGATACATAATATTGTTGATACGGTACATTGGGTAGACACCTTTAAAGTAGAGTTTAGAAAACTACATCTAAAATAAATATTATCGTAGTAAATTGAATTTTTGCATTAAAATTTGAGATACTAGTTGAAAGCTTTTCTTGTTAGGTTTTCTTTTCAATATAATATATTTTAATTTACTTATAATACCAAACATGTTTTGTATAACTGCTTATAGAGCTTAATTATAATAATAAAAGTGTCTACTAGAACACTTTGCACAACAGTTTGTTCAACTTATAGATAAAAAAATACTTTTTCTTAGGTTTAAGCAATGAATTTCTCAAAAAGAAAGTGATTTCTTTTAAGAAATGTATGTGATTACATGCGAAAACAACATTTCCAACTAAGTAGACATTTGGCCGACGGCGACGAGGCAGTTAAAACTAAATTTTACCTAATGTGTCTTTAGAGCCTTTTTCGAAAAAAATAGTCATGTTGTTTTAAAACTGTGCTCCTTTATACTAACTAGACTACAGTCAGTACTTTTCCCGTAGTTTATCCGATGGGCCTGAAGGGCAATAATAATAGTATTTTTTCTATTCGTTCTGTACTGTATTAAAATGTATTAAATAAAAATTTACTGTAAAAAAAAGAACCTAAACAAAATAGTTCAATTTTCTATCTTGTGTATAAAAATCTCGTGTCACAGTGTTTGTCGCATAATTCCTCCGAAACGGCTATGAAATTTTGTATGTATATTTGGTAGGGCGGAGAATCGGTCGTAGGCTATTTTTACACCCCTAGGTGATAAGGTTGTCGTTCACTGGACTTTTTTTTCTCCTCTTTTTTTTTGCAATTCATTTTTTTTGTATTTTTTCATGAATTGACATTAAAAAAGACTTATAACCCTATATTTTCACTTTTCTACCATCAACCTCTATAATGTGGCAAAACAACGTTTGCTGGGTCAGCTAGCATCACTGTAAAAACTTCCGTTCAAATGCTGTCTTTTATAAATTAAAACAACAACTAAGTCGTAAGAGTAATGATAACGAATATTTTTAGTTCATCTGCTGAATATTGTAGGATCTACTCAATCATAAAGTACAATATTGCTTTAGACATAAAATGTGTACAAAAGGCAAAGTATAAAGCTCTTTAGCGGCCTTTCACAAAAGCGATTCTATAGCGTAGGCGTTTGATAAACGTAGAAAGTGCGTGTTTTTATAGCTTTGTATGGTCACTACTGACACCTGTACTATTGGGCATCCGTCTTCAATAATTAATTGTATCGTGCCCTCAAAAGTCTTTATTTTACCCTACTATAAGTTTAATGTTGCTTTCCAGTTCACGTAGATGCGACTGAATATCAGTATCTTACAAGAAGCTACTCAATCTGCAACCTAAAACTGATGAACATCGAAATCCTTAGGTTTCCAGGGGTAAAAATAATTAACTGAGAAGCTGAACCATGCAGTTCGACAGTCAGCTCCAATTTACGTATTGTAATTATAAGAATCGAATGATTTCGAAACATATACATATAAATGATATACATATATAATATAAAAGTTTTACGGGTTCTTCCGAAGACTAATATAAACAATACCCAACAATTCTTTACGTTGCGTTATGGCGGTGTCTTAGCTACGCACATTTTAAGCCGCCGGCCGCCTACACTGCGGCGCTATAGCGGCAACAATGTTGCGGAGTTGTCACACCCAGTCTACTACGATTTGAAAATTGCTTTATTGAGGCATAATAAGCGCCTGAATCGTTTCTTATAAATACATAGGTAATATTTGTTATAAAAATAAAATATTGTTGTGAAAGTACTCTTACGAATAAAACGCTTATCCACCTACGCCTCACACATCAACGACGCCAAGCTATTTTATCTGAGATTTTCAGTCTAAGGACGCCATAAAACGGGCCCTTTTGTTCTACTAACGACGTTTACGTTAAGATAAGGAATTATCAAAGAAGAATAGGTGTTCTTACTATTCCCAGTATAGCTATGAGTCTGGCGCCACATCGCGCATTCACACAAAAACAACAAGATCTGGTCTGTGGGATCTCTTCTATCAGCGCCAACGTATCTTCTATCATGTCCATTTTATAGAAAATTGTAGGTAAACAATATAATCAAAAAGTGTAAAGAAAAAAGGTAAAAAACTCGATAAAAAATGGGTGTAAAATGACAATATAAAAAATGACAAATTATATTAGTTTTTAATAATTGGATTGGACAATAAATATTGCACGAAGAAGAATGTAATGTAAGAAGGATTTATGTTTTTAAATTTTATGGTTTCGGCGTATAAAACAAACCTGTTTATTGTGTAAATTGTATAGACATTGTAATAAATTAAACGAATTTCATGACCCAATTCGCACAGCATGGCTCTTGGATATTTCTATGTAAAATATGTATTTACTTGCAAAAAAATATCTATGTAGTTTACAGTCAAAGTCAACATATAATTTATTCAGAGTAGGCCAAATTTAATTGGCTCTTTTTGAACGTCGACAATAAAGACAGCCCCCAAAAACGCCCGCCCTTTACTGGTAGTGTTTTGCTGGGAAGAAAAAGCGGCGCAACAAACTCCCCAGCAACACACTTATGTCTAGATTAACTAGACAGAAATGTGTTGCAATCTAGATAAACTATCTAGTAGGTATCCGTAACACAAAGCCTCGTTGCTTAGCTCACTAGCTTACTTATTTATTTAGTCAATGTTTATTTATTTATTTATTTCAACCAAACTTACAATATCATAACAGGTAAACCCAATGCGATATTATAATTAACTAATTCTAAATCTTACAATCAATATTTTAGCTAAATTCTATGGTAACAAATAAGAGAGTTACCAAGTTAGTTAGAGTAGACAAGTGTTAGAGTGGAGACCGCGATTGGGCAAACGTAGTGTAGGACGACCTGCGACACGATGGACCGACGATTTGAAGAAGGTGGCTGATAGCGGATGGATGCGAGCTGCCCAAGACCGGGATGGTTGGCGCTCTTTGGGGGAGGCCTACGTTCAGCAGTGGCAAGCTATAGGCTGATGATGAGTCAATGTTAAATGCTCGCGTTGCACTTATTGAAGTATAAGGGGATAGGAAGGGACTGGAAGATTTTCCAATAGAAACAGGTCTGGGAACTTACACATCGATCATTATATAATTTAATAATTTGTTTATATTATTTTCCAATTGCCTCGTTGTTCTAGTAGTCGTAAGTCCGACTGCTGAGTCCGAGGTCTTGGGTTTGATTAATAGGTCTAGTGAAGTGCAATTGGGATTTTCTATGAAATGCTCAGATCGGCGTTTTATTTCTGGTCTTTTTAACCTCCGACGCTGAACACATAAATAAAATTTGGATTTGTTTTTTAAATAGTCATTTCAAGTTGATCAACTCTCTCGCCGGTGTTTGGAAATAAAATCTAATACTCATAAACAATATTTGAATTATGAAGTGTAGTTTCAATCAATCTGAAATAACTATTTCGTGTTCCAATTTCGTTACAAACTATATCTGAAAATTATACAGAGCTTTAAAAAAAAACAAGAAAATATTCCTACTTACTCAAGTTTCTAAAATCCGACATCAAGGAATAGTGCCAATGCAGCGTGCCTGCCACCTGTGTCGCAAATCTTATGAAGGCGAATTTATCCAAGTTGAAGTTGTTTGCGAAAGTGGCGGTAAATCAAATGAACGGGGAGGAGCGACGAGCGTTATCGCTGGGACACGCTGCACACGTTTACTTTTGTGCTATAAAGCACCGCGTATAGGCTCTAAGCTACTCATATGGGGTATGTAAGGTAACACAATAGGTAAATTAAGTATAAAGGCTAGGAAAATGAAAGAGACAGAATGTTTGAATGCCAGTTTTGGGAATAGTTTAATTAGCGACAAATTACAATTTATTGATAACTGGGGAGCGTCAAGTGATATCGCTGGGATACGCTGCACATGCTTACTTTTGTGCTATGAAGCATAATTTATAGGCTCTCAATTAGTCATATACGAGTAGGTAGGTATGTAAGGTAACATAATAGGTAAATGAAGTATAAAGCGTTAGGAAATGAAAAGAAACAGATGCTTGAAGGTAAGTTTTAGAAATAGTAGAGCTTATTCAGCGACGCGACGTATCTTTATTAAGTGGGGAGCGACGACTGATATCGCTAGGACACGTTGCACACGTTTACTTTTGTGCTATGAAGCATAATTTTAACGCACTGAGCCACTCGTAGTAAGTTACGAACACATATTGAGTACTAATAGTGCACTCAATGTATAAAATAAATAAATAAATATTCCTGGGCATTATAACACAGCGCCATCTAGTTGATATACTACATAATTATATACTTTTTTTTGTTGTAAATACATACATATTATACATAGTTACATCCATGACTCGGATACAAATTTTTATGCTCACCACACAATCATTTGTCCCTACTGGGATTCGAACCCAGGACCCATAGAACAGAAGGCAGCGTTAACTACCGCTGGACAAATTGGTTTGTCACCGTCTACCTCTAGTAATAAAAAATATTATATAGGGAATACTCTGGTCCAGTTTAATGTTACTATAATTCGCAAGGCATGGGCAAAGGCTTTTATTGCTGGGATACGGTACAAATATTTACATAGCCTAAAAGTAGTAATTCCAGGACTTCGTTCCGGGTTTATGTATGTGACAATTTATGTTTGTAAATGCAACCCGTATACCTACATGAAAACACCCTAGAGAAGCGCAAGAATTTTAATAGAATAATAAAGATTGTACAAAATAATCCTACTATCCTACTAATATTATAAATGCGAAAGTTTGTATGGATGTTTGTTACTCATTCACGCCAAAACAGCGTAACGGATTTGCATGAAACTTTTTATCTATATACCAAGCGGACAAAGCCGCGGGAGGCAGCTAGTATTATATATACAAGCGTATGTTTATAGACGTAAGAAGAACAATTCCAAACCAAATGTTGGATATTACGAAATAACAACAATATAATATTGTTAGCGTTCCATAGTAGAAAGGTTTTTGTTAATATTTCCTAACGAATAAAGTTTTTGCACCAAGCAGTTGGGATAACAGCTTGCTACCCAAATCCTATCTTTTTTGCTCAACATGTAGGCTAGAATTAGAACGCGGCTAGTCTAGAAACAAGATTTTTCCAGCAAAAAAGCGCTTTGCAGCTCCTACCCGCATAACTTGTACAGTAATGTATGTAAATAATTGTTTCCGTAAGCGGTTGAGCTCAAGTATTTAGCGTTAAACGTAAATCAGTGTAAAATATTGTGGCTTACTGTTTATCACGCAATTAAGCCTGGAGTGAGACATAGCGCGCTTCGCTGTACATCAATATAAATCGTGTGAAAACGTCCTTAAATCCACGGTAAGCCAACAATAAACGTTTAATTGAATCGCTGACAATGCAATTAAGGTATAATTGAATTCGTCAAGTATATTATAAATAGGTTTTAAGTACATTTGAATGCTTTATTGATCTGGTGATTAAAACTGTGACTGTCGAGAATTAGGTTCTGGATGGTGTTACTTAATGGGTTTTAGGCAATGACATATTATTATATAGACACGTCATGCACGAACATTACGGCTATGCAAAGTGGCGACAGCGACTAATTTGTGCAAAGAAAGGGAAACACATTTTTATCTTTCACTGTTGTAGTATAATTTGTAAACACATGAAGGCATCTTGTTCTCAGGAAGTATAAAACTATTTAGCACGAATTATTTTTACGGAACGTACCCTCTGAACGCTGGTTGGTGCGTCACTAAGCGCGATCCCGGCAATTGCCTTGATTTATTGTTGCCATTTTAGAGAGTGGGTAACGTATCTATAGTTTTTTATATCATTGGTTTTAGGTAGCTACCTGTCTTACTTTTATTATACAAAATACAACAAAATAAAGGAGTTAACGGTTAAGAGTTCTACGGATTGTATTTCCGTATCGTTTTTTTTTTTATTGTTGTACACAATGTGGAGATGATAACACGACAATAAATGAAAAGATGAGCCATACTAGTTCAAGAGAGTATTTTGACTCTATTAAATAAGTCGTAACATCGATATTAAAAAAAGTGTATTTTCAAACAAACTAAATAGCACAAATATGCAAAAGAAATAAGATTTGCGTAAAGAGTTTTTTAAGGTTGGCGAAGGTCTTCTAAGTGGCGAGTTGGCAACATGTGTTTATACTTATGTTGAAGGTCTTTAATCTTATCTCAGATAGCCTAGTAAACAATACCGTAGTAAGTAATAGCCTAGGAAAATAATGTCCTGTGTCTAAAATACTGGGTATATTTGATTGATTTTTGTTATACAGACTTAGAATATCATTAGGTATACTGGGCTTCATTTATTGTCGTGTTATCATCTCCACATAGTATACATAGTCACAAAAAGTCTTCCCGTGACTATAGATGCTGCAAAGGATCCGCAACGGCAGGATTACGTTGTGTATAATACCAAAAAACCGCGATATAATAGTAATTTCGTTTCTACTCTTTAATTTTGTTCAATTATGTTTCGCGACACGAAGGAGTCTCTATCTGTTCAAAATGGTCACCTATCCATAAGCTTCTTACAGATCGAATGATTAACGTACCTCGCCATTAAATTCTAGGTTTAGGTACATTCTTTATTTAATCCGACACAGTTCTTTTATCACTTCTGATGCCTGTCGTAAATACACCTTTATTTGAACATGTTACACCTAAAAAGGGTTAATAATATAGTTGAACCAGTGCTGATACGCGCCGTACTTCTATGACTCGGCGTATCTCGGCAGCGTGCCAACCCAGTGCATGCCAAAATAAGTGCAATCGTGCTACCTAAATAATGAAGACGACCGTTGTTGTTTATTTATTGTTGTTTTAGTTATGAACTGCAATGCAATGGAAATTATATTGTTGATAGAATTATGCTGCTTTATATATCAGATCAAATATTTATGTTTTATTAAATGCCAACCCATTAAATTCGATGAACTAACCTAAAGGAAAATTATATTAACATGACTGTATCGTAGGTACCGTGACCTTTCGTGCTGAATTTGTGACGCAACGTACTAGTTTCATATCAGATGCATTATGTTTCAAATTTAAGGGCACATCATCAGTGGAGGGTCGTGTTGTTAAAATTTAACGATTGATTCGTTTTGACATGACAAGACATGCAGGTCGGCACAATACGCTTGTATATAAGTGTACATATATAATATAACAAGCTGCGGCTGTATCCCCGAAGGGGTATGTACATGTTTAAAAGGCAAGTAGAATCTCTGAGCTCATCATCAACCCATTTATTGTTTCACTGATGGGTACGTGTGTTCTTTTTTAGGGTTCCGTAACCAAAGGGTAAAAACGGGACCCTATTATTATGACTTTGCTGTCTGTCCGTCCGTCTGTCACCAGGCTGTATCTCAAGAACCGCAATAAAAAGAAATTTTCCCAAATTATGTATTTCTGTTCCCGCTATAACAATAAATACTAAAACAAAATAAAATTAATATTTAAAGGGGCCCATACAAAAAACGTCATACTTTGCCTAATTTTGTGCGGAACCCTTCGTGTGCGAGTCCGACTCGCACTTGGCCGGTTTTTCTTTTTTTAATGTCACAAGGGTGGCAGACAAGCATTCGGCCCACCTGATGGTAAGCGGTTACAGTAGTCTATAGACGTTTGCAATATCAGAGGTGTCGCCCGCGCGTTGCCGACCATGTAAAAACCGTATATTATGTATCTTAAAATTAGATCGCCTCACATTTGAGAAGTTTCGGCTATATTCCACCAGGCTATTCTTGTGCAGGTTGGCAGAATTCATTAACTATCGAGAAAATCCCTCAACATGCAAAAAATTTTTCATGATTCTACCTTCACCGTAATAAATAAATGTAATAAATATACACCTCACTTCGAAACTTAATTTTGAATTTGACTTTGAAAAGTCATTGGTGCCTTGGGATTGAACCCGATACCTATGACTTGACAGTCCATTGACCACACAACATGGCTATCACATCTCCAACCTGCAACTGAAAAACGTATACCTACATAAACTCAACACATTGGCTTGACCTGAAAATCGGGCCCAATTATGTATATACCTATGTCATCATCATCATCAACCCATCATTGTCCCACTGCTGGGCACGGGTCTCCTCTCATTTTGAGAGGGATTAGGCTATAGCCCACCACGTTAGCCCACCACGTTAGCCCACTGCCGGTTGGCAGACTTCGCATGCCATCGAGAAAGTCTCTCAAGCATGCAGGTTTCCTCACGATGTTTTACTTCACCGTTTGAGCATGTGATAAATACGGCTATAACTTCCGAAAAGTCAGTGGTGCGTTTTCCCGGGCTTGAACTCGAGACCTTTGGTCATGTCAGTCCACTGGTCACACCACTAGGCTACCACGTTATTTATACCTATGTATAACTGTATATTTATGTACCTACGTATGTGTATGTTCCCTACCATAATAAGATCGCTGAAAGAGATAGGTACAATTAATAAATATAATTTATTCACAGGCTGTTTTAAGCGCAGACTATCAAATGGAAACGGGCTCAGTTTTAGTTGTTTTTAATTAATTACTCCCCAAGGCTAGGCATTTAACGAAGATTCGGGACGCTTAAGGTCAAGGTCTCATTAATTTGTTAAAGTAAAGTGTTCACAGAATATTTTGAAGCCTTTGGGGTTCGATTTACATTTTGTATTAAGCTTTTTTTTTAATTATCGAGCTCTTTTTAAAAAAAACTTTTTTTTAAAAGAGCTATATACCGATTTTGATATGAAATAATCGATTTTGACTGCCTCGTTGGTCTAGTGGTCTTACAGTGCGACTGCCGAGCAAGAGGTCCTGGGTTCGATTCCCAGGTCGAGCAAAGAGTTATTGGGTTTTTCTATGAAATTCTCAGTTGCAGCTCGGAGTTTGGATTCGTGCCCGGTTAATGGCAATAGGCTCGCCCCCTATTACATGGGACCTAAAATATACCGGCGAAATGTGGGTGTAAGTACAATTTAGTACACCTCTGCCTAACCTTTCGGGGACGACAGGCGTGATGGTATGTTATATGTTATGTTTTTAAAAAAATAACATAGTATTAGGTCTGTATTTTAAAAGGCAAGGCAGAGAAGTACTAGTTTGTAACTAGAATTCCTTTATATGATTTCGCAGGTCATTAGGTCGTAGGTGAAGCTATTTCTTTTAATTAATAATATTAATGTATTATATTTCTTCTCAGTAACAACTGAGAATTGTATTATATCCAAACACCTCACAATGAAACATTGAACTGAAAAATATATTTTTTAACATAACCCTACGTATACATATATTTCTCTTTTGTTCTAACGTTGCGGTTACGTTTTCACCTTCAATAATACGCGGAAATACTGTATTATTTATGATATAAAAGTATTTGAATACCCTAATTAAAAGTCGTCACTTTCACGACACGAGGCATACGCCAAAGTTAAAATAAATAATAATAAAAACTATCCTTAACTTGAACTACCTAAACGATAAATTTTTTACAAAAAAAAAATTAATTAATGTACAATGTCAAAATTATTATGATCCATTTGCAAATATAACTATCACAGAAAGTATAAGATTAGGTATCTCATCGCTTTATATAAAATACAGTGTAAAAAGCTCAGAGCAAATACAAGAATTCTTAAACGATTCTTCTTGAAAGCGTAGTACTTGAAAAGTGTCGGTTATCTCCACAATTAGGCCTGACACATCCCCTACAGGAGACATGCTCACGTAACTAAAAATACGTTTCCCTACTTCTATTATACCTATGTAGTTCGACACACTCCTACTTTTATTTGAGATTTTTTGTTACATAAAATATTTTGTGTTTGAATGAATTTAATATACCTACCTCCCTTCAAATGTTGTGTCCCTGAGGAGTAAAGCAAAGGTAAATCAGTACTTTACAGGAAGCAGTCTGAAGTAGTTTGATGATAATATTGTTGTTCTTGTTTGTGGTGTAGGTACCTAAGGAACAATTGAATAAGGAATTAGGTAATAAATGATTCGTTACGTAATTTCAAGATTAAGAAGATCTTTGAATCAAAAGGAAGGCAGAGAATAGAATAAAGTGGCGACTACTTCACCAACAAGAACCGAATTCTGAAATTGAAGTAAAAAAATATCATTTTTATCACATAGCAACCGTAATTCTCCAAATCACTGGAGGTCTTCTCCAGTGATTTGGATTTTTTCGACCGACGCTTTCTTTTATCTTCACCGAGTTTATTTTTGAGATATTCCACCTTATTATTATAATTTGATTATTATTTAGATTTATATGTATTTTAGATAAAAACCTGTAGAAAAAAAGGTGTTATAGGTGGTATTTTCCTCATATTTTTTATTCACTAAATTGTTATTGACTATGTTGTCATAGATCTTAAGTTTTATTTAAGGCACGTAATCTTTGATTATCGTAATCGTGAGCTAATTATTCATAAGGTAGTATGTGTATTAACGTTTTGACAACATTTGAGGCCCGCCTGCCGTCGTGTACTACCTACTCTCAATTGTATCTTAAAACTAGGCCAATGAGTAGATAATATTGTGTTTGGTAGAAAACACAAACAAAATGATTAAAAAACAGACAGCGGAAGAAATTTGGTATTAAATTAGTGTTACGGGGAAAGCCACCTACCAAAACGAACGCCAAAAATACAAACCCAGTTAATATAAATGATGTGAAACATTTACGTTTTCATGTACAAGTAAACATGACGCAGAATGAAAACAAAGCGAACTCAAACAGATACTACCAGTTATAATATGTTATTCTGTTTTGGTCCGCTAATATTCTCCGGCTTTTACGCTACTGAGCAAAAAAATCTTTTCAAAGCCAACATTTACCGGGGTACAAGAATTTCAAAAATTGTACAGCCTTTCCAATGGTATTTGTGCATTATACAGGGCCTTTGTTTTTTGCTTTGATACAAGAAAAGCCTCTCTCAGGGCCACTAAACTTATGAAACATTTTAATTACAGAAGGCATGGTGTGTTTATATAAGAGTACAATGGTTAAGCTACCTTTTGAATGGAGTGGAACATGGAATCTCTACTCAAATCTCTGACTTCATGTTTCGTTTTAAAATGGAAATGCAGGATAATGCGCGGATGAGAATGGCTTACTTGACAACGCCCGGGCAAAAAGTTAAATAAGGAAAACTGAGAGAATATTATTTCAATTACCTTTGAAAGCTTTCGCTGGGTATAATTGCAAGAGATGAAATAAAAGGTCTCAATGCTTCAAAAACGCCTTTGTGACTTTATAAACAAGGCGATTTTTTTGTGAAATTCATGCCTATACTATTCAACTAAAGGGACAAAGGGCAATTTTTTGAGAAGGATGAAGAACATAATTATTTAATTAAGAAAAACACGAGAGTAAACGAAGAAAAAAGATAACCAAACCGAATGTAGTCCAAGCAAAACAAAAGCTAACCACGGCTAATGAGAGCTCGTTAAGATAATAATTTCCTTGTGGAAGGGGATTTCTGTATCATAAATCATTTGGTTTTTTACGAAACCTTGCATTGTCATACTTTGTGTGAAGTACTTATCACCGGTTTTTGATAATTCGGGACCGCTAGGATTAATTATCTAAATAGCGTTATGATTTATTCATAAAGATATCAATTTTGAAAAGTGTATCAACAAGCTATCTAATATCCGTAACACAAACCTCGTTGCTTAGCTCGGAACTAGGTGGCGCTGAGTTATGATGTCTGGATATATTGATTTATTTATAATAAACAGACTATATAAACAATTGAAATAAATATTGGCGAACTTGTGTCCCAAGGAATGTTACCTATTACCAGTTCAATAACTGGTGCAAATATTTCCGAGTGAAAATCGAATAACCGATCCGTCCTTCAACCATTTAGTCTTTACGTCGATACTCCGAACAAACTACATTCATATTTAAATGTATTCAACATCCTTTATTATTCATCCAACGAAGACTTTCCGGTACAAGGAATCGCTTTTTCCTGCCCATTATTGTTCGGGAATGCGTCGGTAGATAAATCTTTTTCAAGTTTAATGCGAAAATTGTGTTTATGCGTTGGAGCAGGAATAAGTTGCGATTCTTTGCCCCCATAATAATATATTCGTTTTAAAAGTTACTAGCAGAACTCAAGAATGAAATTACTTACGGAGAAATGGTCTCACTAATGGGCTCAATCCGTTCATTTCTTAAGTCATAAAGGTTTTTGGTGAACTTAATTTAAGAGCATAATGTTTGCACGTGTGTTTTTGTGTGCTCATATACTTTTCACAATATCCTACTTTACTTGACTGAATAGTGTAAAGAACAAAATAATAAACCAATAAATCTCTTTAAAAAGCAGAATTTATGTAAATACTTATTTGTTATAATTCTTTCATTACAAATTATACATTTCAAGTGAATTGGATTTCCGTAGTTTGGAGTGTTTTTATTGATTTGAATGATCAAATTGTAAATAATCACCAAAAGCATGATGATTATGCATTCGGTTATAGGTAAGAGTCACAAAAATGACCATATATTTATACAAAAGGAAAGACTCTCACTCATTCACTTATTGACTAAATACGAAACACCTAAAACTATTTGACCATCAATGTTAGGAGGCTTAGAAGAAGAGAAATTTATCATGTAGGTTGGTTTATAAGTATCTCCTACTTAGCCAACTAAAAACGTTTTTATAAATTGCAACATTATAAGGGGGAAGTAACAGGCGGCGTGCAAAGCCACGGGCATTGGCTAGTTACGAGTATAAATAATTGACTTTTAATACCCAGACCAAAAATGATCGTGAAGTCGTTAAAATAATTTGATTCTTTTATAAATTGCTTTTGGTTGGATAAATAAGCAATCGGCTCAATGTCCTAAGCCCGAATGAAACATTAATGGCATACATCTTAACGATTTATCATACTGTATGTATGTAGGTAGGCTTTCAGTTTGGTAGTTTTGCCTCAGACCAAGCTATGATCCTTAATCCTTAGCCTGGCCAAACAGCCTTCTTACATATATAACCTCTTTAAGAGCTTTGTTGGCCTTCAAGCAATCAATCTTTCCATTCTGACGTCAAGGGTGTCAAGGTTACTTATGAACTGTTGCTCCTTTTGTAAATACCAAAGTCGCTCATCAATCACGGCCTATGTTTACGTATGAAAAATATGTGAAGCAATATTTCAGGCGTTTGTTAAACTGAAAATAATGTTTTTGTTTGGAATATAAATATGAATATTGTTAACAGACAAGTTACATAAGATTTCTTTAACGAAAATACAAATTGGGTTAATATTATATAAAATAAACAATATTAGGTAGTGCTTAACTGGTCTGAAGCTAACTATTATGTAGTGGTATATTATGTTAAATCTGCGGTTCGATTTTACTCGTCCACTTTTTTTATTGCATGTTTTAGTTCGATTTTTGTCTCAGCCAATCCCACTCACATACACACTTGCAATGCATATTACAAAGGACCTAAAACTATATATTTGTTCCTCCCATACCTTCGACGTTATCGGCATTGACCTCGTGTCGTTCTTCTAAGGGAATTTTCATAAATATTTACACCCTAGATATAAATATATTGGTAGTATTATTATTCTGTAATAGATAGATTTACACCCTCTGATTACTTCAAAATGTGCCCCTAGATATCTATAAAATTTAATTTTTCCATTCAACAAAATAAAAGCGTATATCTGAAATAAAACGACGTACGCTTTGAAAATAAATGTATAGCTTTTGTGTGAAAATACGGCGTCAACAAAAATGTTAGGGTAACAAATGAAATTAAGTTTTTGAAGTGAAAACAAAACGAAATTAAACTTATATAATATGGAAGAAAGTCTGATTTGCAATGTCCACATTATTACCAAAGCTTATCTAAAATGTTTCAAGTTGGTATTCATAGTAGGTACCATACCTGTGGTAGGTACCAAAATATATTTATCTGATGAGCTTATGCGATTCCAAATATTGACCTCCCACTTAACGTTATTTTTGTATTGTATCGTAATCAGTCTTAATAAATTGATTTAATGACAATGAGCACAAAGTTGTCTTAATTATGCCATAAATGTTCCCTACTAAAATGTCACTAAATGAAATCAGATTGAAATCATCAATTACTATATGTAGATAAAAATATATGTGTAATATTTTAAATAATACAAAAAAAAATGGAACAACATGATATATAAACTCATAAAAAGTGTATATTTACGTGGATTAGATTTAAAAAGTATATGGTTATGTGAGGTACAATTCTACAAAATTACTTTAATCGTTTGATACAATGATAGCCAATTAATTATTCAGGCACCCGGATAATTTAAAAAGTAGTTTATATATTGTTCAGGGTTTTAGTAATTACTTTGACATCAATATGAACGAGTGATGCTATCGAACTTCGATATCATCAGACCAATTTAATATAATGAATTAAAATGTGTATTCTCTTTTCATAGTTACGATACTTTGTTTTCAAATGTACCCAAATCATGTTGTTTAACGGGCTGCCGAATACAAAAATAAGTGTTGATAGAAATTCAAAGATCTCTCCCACCGGTTTTGTTCCTATTAAGCGAAATAATTTTGTTTCTAAGAATGTTTCGTCGATACAATCTATTAAATATCAAATATTTTCCGCGTTAATGTTTGCGATCAACAGATTGTACGTCCTGAAGCCCAACAGATGTTTATTAATCTTCAGTTACGTATATACAATTCTATGTCCAATCATAGTTTTGGGTATAATGTTCAATGCGGATGAAATAAGTGCTACATACTTCGTTTTTAAGTATACGTGCTGTTCTGAGTACATCCTTCTTGTGTCTATTACTCTTTTCGCGAGCAAGAACAAGTTGATCAACTTGTTTCGTGACCTCGACAAGTTTGACGATATGTTGAATATAAGAAAAGACTTGAATGTCATAGACTCTGGTTACATTAGTGTCTACTGGTTAAGTGGATGTTTTATCTACAGTTTGATTGAATATATCTGCTGCTATTTCTATCTGTCCTTCTTCATCGATAGAACTGTTTATTGCTTCTACGTTATGATGTTAACACATGACTGTGAACAAATCCTATTTTTTGTTCTACTCAGAACTATTTATATGCGGGTCCGGATTATTAAAGCCCATGTTTTGAAGAGCTTTTTTTTAGAGAACGGCGCAAATAATTATAGGAGGAAGTTGAATGAAGTTGAAGCGTTGTCGAATAATGCGCGGTTGGATATTAGTTCTTTGCACAACGTCTACGATTTGCTTCACAAGTGTGCCGAACAGCTCAACTCTATTATGAGTTTGCCGGTAAGTTTTAAGAATAATTATTTTGCTTTTGATTTTAGAGTGCACTCTTTTTATGATAACTTTTCATCTAAGCGCACGGAGTATGCCAAGATTTCTCGCAAAAAAATCGAGCTGTGAATATTGAAATTACCCCAAGGAGTTTTTTACAACCATTTTCTATTTGCACTGCAATTAATATGAAACTACGACAAATTTATAAAACCATCAATTAATCTTTTTTATTTATAACTTTGTAACTTAACTTGAACTAAGTTTTAAGTTTTTTTTAAACAAATTCTAAGAAACTATATTTTAAATTAAATATTCGGATTGAAAGCGGTTTATTAATTTAGGACTTATACTTTCATAGCTAAAGAGTAAACCAATCAAAGGCTTGATTAATCTATTTTCAGATGGTGGTAATACTGTTGACAGCAGGTCTATCTACAACCATGTTGCTGAAGATGATGGTCAAAGTTATACAAACAGTGACTGTCAGCAATACGGTGTGTATTTTTTGTCTAAAGTAACCTTCTTGAGTAATCTCTTTGTATGCAAGTTTCCTCCCGATATTTTCCTGTCTTTGATAAGTCAGTGGTGCGTGCTTCTCTTGAACTCAAGACCTTTGACTTAAAACTCCACTGGTCACCACTAGGCTATGACAGCTCTCCCGCCGAGGTTGTGGTGCATGTGTTTACGAATCCCATGGCCTCGGCAATAGGGTTGGTGGCGTTGACGGGTGCGGTTTTTTAGTCGGTAAACGCTCAAGCGGAGTCCGACACACCCCGTCGCCTCCTTAGACGACGCGGACGGGAAGGTCGGTAAAGGATTTTTCCGCACTTAAAAAAAGGCTATCACAGCTCAATTACAATATTTGTGTTACTTTAAAAAAATACACAAGGTTAAAAAAAAAGTAAAATCAATATATATACCTACAGTTAATTTAATTACCAATCAGCCTGTAATCAGTCAGTATTTCAATTTAGCCTGGCCGGCCTACTGTCCCCATTAAAATATGCTACATGCGGTGAGGACAGTACATGCGTAAAAATTTACATTACCAAATGTATTCGGTCACGTGTTTTGTCCACCTATCGTGATCAGGGTTCTGTTATATTGTTGTATGGGAAGGCGCCTGAATCAAAATAATAGACTTAAATAATAACCATTTGGAAATAAAACTACATTTTACGGATTTTATCGCGGTATATTTGATATTATTTTAACCTGACGTTTCGGATCCTTTACAGCATCCATGGTGACGGGCCGACTGAGGTGTTGGTCCTCTTGAAGTTAAATTACTAACATTTTTAATTATTATTGACAATCCGATTTACAGAGAACGAGCTCACCGTGTCCTTCGGTCGTGCAGTTTTGTTCTTGGATTTAGATTAAAATAATATCAAATGTTCTTGGATTTGGGTCAAAATAATATCAAATATACCGCGATAAAATCCGTAAAAAGTAGTTTTATTACAATGTCTAATATTCGCGTAAGTGTACGAAATCAATAGATATATAGATGGAGTATTCTTTATTGTACATACACCAAAAATAATAATAATAATAATAATAATAATCATTTCATTAATATTTTTTTTTTAATAAACTGTTAACTAAATTAACTAGAGTAGACTAAACTTGTCTTTTTTATGTCATATGGGTGACAAACATGCATTCGGCCCACCTGATCGTAATCGGTTGCCGTAGCTTATAGACGTTTGCAGCATCAGAGGTGTCGCTTGCGCGTTGCCGACCCAGTAGAAACCGTCTATGTTTTATAAAAATCATGTAAAGTTACTAAACAGACAGCAAACGAAATTCCCATGCTGTCAGAATAGTTACTCCCCTAACGAGAGATTGTGTGAGTGTATGATAGAGATTGTTAGAGATATTGTTAATCAAAATGTCTGAATCTTAAAAGATACCATGATTATCTAAGTTTCTTAGAGGTCGTCTAAATCTTAAATATAATTTGTCAAAGTGACCTTCTTTAGATTTATTTACTAAAATAAATATCATTAAAAAAGTACAAATTCTAAATATTTTATCTAATGTTTGTAGATATTTTGTATTTACTCAAGGTTTTTAATGAATTATAACTAGGTACTGAAACCGTTTTATAAATACATATAATAATATGATAAATATTTTTACTATAAAAATAAAAATTGAAAACATTGATTGTTTAAAATGTTTAGCACTAGATGGCTACAAATGTTACAGTAAATGAAACAATAGAGAATGATTATAACACGGTTAAATAATTTGGATCATAAAACTATAACATAGACAGTGAAAGGTTTGAGTGTCAATATTAGCTGAGCAAATCTACTGAGTCGTGGTTTTCAGGTTAAACAATTCTATCCCGTTACTCTCTGCTGTTGTCATCACTTTACAGTAAAATATAACTGCAGTAAAGTATGTACTACATAGGTTTAGTAAGCTTTCACGTTCAAGTTAACCTAACATATATGTTATTTTACTATTAAAGCCTTTGTATGGTATACTATAGATTTACGTCTTTAATATAAATCTGTGACAAGTTAAATACCTTCACGCTTTCTTTAAAATCTTGAATCATTTTGACAGCTGTCATAAGTGGCCTCTCTAGATTGTTCAACTATAATCTTTTATATTCTACGAAAACGTTTTCTTTTCATATTTTAAAAAATTGGAATTTTTATTTGTGTAAGGAACTGGCGGCCCGTCCCGCCTTCGCACGGGTGGAATTTTATTTTATAAACTTCAACTATGCTCCCCTCCTATGGGGCCTAGTGTGTTGATGTTTTATAGCCCATCTTCATCGATAAATGGATTAACCAACACAAAAAGATTTTTTCAATTCCAACCAGTACTTTTTGAAATTAGGCGGTCAAACAAACAAACAAACTCTTCAGATTTATAATACAATAGATTTATTATATAATTATATTACAGTTCGGTAGATCCACAATATTATACCTGTTTGGTCGCGGTATGAAGTACACGTGTCTCGTGGTGGTCCCTTGTTACTACTCCAGGGTGACATCCTCGCAGGTAGCTGCTATACGGACTTGTCTGCATGATGCCATAAACTCCTTGCCTCTGGGTATGTAAACATTGTCGTCATAACTCCAACAAGCTTTGTTTTGGTTGAATAGTAGATAGTAATTACTATCTATTATATTGTAAATTATACCAGCTCTTGTGCTCGCAATTTTGTCTCTGTAAAGGAAAAAATAGAACTATCCTTTCTCTCAAGTTTGCCCAAATGTCACACAGTGTGCAAACTTTCATTAAAATCAGTTCATTAGTTCACAAGTTAATTGCTAACAAACAACAGGAAACGAAAATGAGATAGTTTGAAATACCATTCTGGTGTAACTTGGCCTTTAATTATAATCATGCAATAAATAAATCAAAAAATTTACAAATTAAAGTTATAAATTCCAAATTATTTTTGTACTTAAATATAGCTATATATTTATAACTATTTCCCAAAAGTGGTCTTATTGTAAGTGTACAATTTTGTTTAATGATCGAATTTTATTTCAAATTTGTAATCTGTGACATAAACCTGTCCTTACTTTTATATTCTCAAACAAATAAAAATGTCTAAATCCTTTATTCAATACGTATCATCAATGAACTTATCCTTTTTCAGATAAAATCGAGCGACGTAAAGTGAAGGCCTTTTTTCAGCTGACGCGGGAGAACGAATTCACTTACGCCCTAGGCGGAGTCATTAGACTCAATATGTCTTTGCCGCTAAGTTACATGAGCCTCTGTACCACTTACCTGGTGATATCTATACAGTTTACCAAGTTTTTTGATTAAACTATACCTACCTACCGTAATATTTGACTGCCTCATTGGTCTTGTAGTCAAAAATTGTCTAATCGTTGTGTAAACATG
Organism: Craniophora ligustri; assembly: GCA_905163465.1. NCBI lineage: Eukaryota > Metazoa > Arthropoda > Insecta > Lepidoptera > Noctuidae > Craniophora > Craniophora ligustri. Next base: position 4,418,221 of record LR990965.1, on the reverse strand, counting down.
GGTTACGCTTTTCAATAAAACTCGCAGTAGGTCACTTTATGGTAATAGATTTGACTCCCTATTTTTTGTTATTATACCGTAACATATAGAATAATTATGATAATTATGATAATTATGCTAATTAAACTAAATAAATATAAATTTAAAATAAAATGTTATACGTTTATTTCCTTTCAACCTTGAGATATTTTAACGAAGAATAGGCTTGTCCTGGGCATACTTTGATGTAGTTATAGAACTGCTATGTCGGAGCAACAACTTAAATACCGACGGTAGCTACTTAAGTTGGGTACTGGACATGCATATTCTTACGAGTATTTGTAGCAATACAGTATTAGGTACCTATAATTATTTAAAATTAAATTACACATACAATAACGATATTGACAGTACTCATAACCGGCGCGCATGCATGACGACATGTATGAATGTGGACGAGGCAGAAGTTGCAGGGACCGTAGCGCATTCTGTAGTTTCTGCCTACCCCCATGGGAAAAAGGCGTGAGTGTATGTATATTGACCTAAAAATAGAGTGTATGTATATACTATTGTAGAAATACACCCTGTAGCAACTACTGTCGAGTTTTATCTGTAACAATAAAACGCTCAATTGTATTGTACAATAACGATATTAACTTAAAAACAATAATTGAACATGTTGCGGCAGATATAACTACTACATCAAATCGATTTATTCAATACATAATTTTATTCATAGTAAAAAAACTACATTACGCTTAATTATAGTACTGATTTAATTTAAAAGCTGTCATAATTATCACAAGAAGCGTGTATTATATGGAAGTTGATATGATTGTAGACACATATTGACGATTACTTGAATAACTTCGTAGCAATTAGTTGGGAGGTCTTGTCGCATGATTGCGTCAAATATTTAGTTGGTTGGAGCTCGTTTTTTAAAACGAAAACGTCATTAAGGACCCTGTTGACTGTTATGAAGGGTCGAATTGCCGTACAAATTGCACGAAACACGTTCCCTCTTGATTAACTTTCACAAGTACCCGCACTTGGAATTCTAATAAAATAAAATTGGGTACCATCAATACAGTTGGGGCGTTTTTCTTCGGAAACTAAAAACTAGTTTAATTTAAAATCGTAGAGGCAGTCAAGAAATATTGAGTCACCATATAAAAAATATATTTTTATCAATTATGTTAAAAGTATATATTGTGTTATCATTTGTATTTGCAAACTAATACAAGAAGTTGGTGCCTATTGTTATAAAATATTTCACATACATACATAAATAGGTTTATAACTTCTAGACTTAAAAAAACGTTGGTTTAAAGGTTTATTTGCAACTCACTGTACCTACACAATTTTTTGCTAGTGGTAACTACGTAATACCTACGCTCAAGTACCTTCTTGTATGTGCTAGGATTTTTCTAAATAGCTGATTGAGATAAAACCTCAGCTTTTTCAAAGTTAGTTGTTAAAATAAAGTATATACCTAGTAAAGAAATCGTTTTTCTCTCCCATCGCGTCCGATTGATGTGACATTGCGAAATTTTGTATTTTCGTCTCCGAATTTTCGTTAACCTGCGCCATAATCGTTGGAGCTGGGAAGGCTCGGGGTATAGCGAACGAATGGCGGGTTCAAGGGGAAAAAATTAGCGAGATAACAGTCAGCTTAACTGCCTACCGTCCGTCTCCGGCAAAATTCAGGGGTGACGTAAATGGCTCGAGAGTCTTGCTTTTTTATCTCGTGGAGTAAACTTGAACACTGAAGAAGGTTTTTGGGTGAGAAAAAAAGTGCTTTTGAGTGTTGAGACCCTGATACGATATTATGGGGCTTTGTAACTTGCCTTTTATTGGGGAAACGAAATATAATTCTTAAATCAATCAGATATTTGTATGACCTACAGGTTGTTGTTATGACAATGTGTGTATGGGTTTATGTGATAATTTCTATTTTTAAACACACATAAGAAGTAATTAAAAAAATACCTTGTATTAGAATATGTCTAATCTCCGTACTTACCTTTTTTACCTATGATTTACTTGACGCGTTGACGTAGGTATATCATTGAAGTTTATGAAAATGGTACTGTATATTGTCATATGTAACTGAAAATATGCGTAGTACTAATGAATTTTTTAGATTTAAGTTTCATATAATCGGGAAATTACTACACGGACAGCCAACAGAATTCCCATGCTGTCAGAATAGTTACTCCCATAACGAGCTCTAGACACTTTTGCTCACTCGCAAAAACACAAGTATATTGACTCACTGCGGTATTCTGTAAAGTAAAATCTCGCTATGCTGAATTTTGTATTACATAAATAAATAAATATTGCTCATACGCAATTATCTTGGGTCGTAGAACTATACAAATGGAATATAATAAACCGCGCATCAAAAATACTGGTTGCGCGACAAAATTACTGATTGAGCAGCAAAATACAGATATCGGTTAGGTTAGGTTAGAACTGTGACCACACAACGCACGAGCCGAGCGAGCGAAGCGAGCTGTGCCACGGGAGCGGCCGGCGAGTGCCAGAACCAAATCTGAATACCAAGAAAGTAATAACAATACTTTTAATGAACATATTTTGGTGCACATTCAGTATATTTGGTGGAACACAGGCAAAATTGGGTAAATGAAATGGGAATAAATTGAAGTACTTTTAATTACCATCCTTTACAAATTAGTCTAACAATAATCAGTTTCTAGAAAAATAACATAGGACCAACCACAAAGCTAGATTTCGAGAAATTCAATCCAGTTGTTAAAAGGTATTTCTACATTTCACATGGAAAATGTATAATAAATAAACAGCGTAGACAACGATTCGACTAACAATTGCTGTTAGCATTGGTTGTTCCTATAATTGGCTTTATGTTTGTGTTATTATATTCTGAGAAGGATTTGTATTGCTGAAATTTTATTACAATATAAAATAATAATAATATTTGCTTGACTCAAAATTTTAATGGTTTTTAAAAATCCTATTATTTTATACGTTTTTATGCGCGACTACTCAGAGCAAATTTTAGCTCATAGAGTAAATTTGATAGTGGAGCTGCCGCCAATCCTCCACGGACTGAATTAGTAAGCAACAGTTAAGATGCAGATTGCGTATTGTGTGTGTAATAATGCTATATTCACAATATTGGTGGTCCCTACCCAGCTGGTATGTATCCTGTGTAAGAACCTATAAACAGCGCTCACTCCAGCTGATAAAACGGAAAGTTAGGCATCGCAACTCTAACGTAAGAAACCAAAGCTCTATATTTTACAGTTTATGTATCTTTTCCCCAAATGAAAGTGCCTGCAGTGAGTTTCATTTATCAATCGAAACTTTAATGCGCTGTAATCGCTCTGGTCTAATATCTTAAGCTAATCACACACACCTAGTGTGCGATCTGAGTAATTATAAAATCTTGGCGTCATATTCGAATTATACCTACATTCGTTCTTCTTTCTCAGTCCACCTTTACGTAATTATGAGTGTAGATCTTCTTATCTCGCAAATTATTAATACAGGCCTAATATTATGGTGGAAACACGATTTCCAAAGGAAAATTTTAAAATAGGAATATCTTGATAGATTGGTCAAATAGGATAGGAGTCAAAAATATTTTTTACTTTTATTTTCTTTTCTTTAAAACATTCTTTTCACGTCACGTAATAACTACTGCTTATTGTTTTATAGACATATTTTATTTCAAGATTTGTAGCGTTATAACATCGTGCAAGAAATTAGTGAAAAATTAAAAGTTAAAAGACAAAGCAGCATTAAAAGACGACTAGGTGGCGTTAGGCTAACTGTAAAGTGCATCATGTGGGTTCAGTTGAGTTCAAGCGCACAATAATCATTATTGTGCGCTTGAACTCAACCATGCTTCCAATAGATGTTGCTAACGTTAAAACTACTGGCCTTTGTTAATTATATGGCTAAAGTGGCTAAAGTATCCGTAGATGCAGATTTGAGTATAGAAACCTTTATAGGAAGTAAACAGAAGGGGACTGCCAAGTCGAAGCTTAATTGTAACTCACTGAAACGGTGGAAGAAGAAAAGTAGGAAAACATTGACAGAAAACTTACATGCAGCCTGAAGGATTTACTCAACGGTCATAATCTAATCCCTCTTGCTCTAAAAAAAGATCAGAACAGACCAAAAGTTCAATGAAGCAGTAAATGGATTGATTAATGATGTTTAAGCACTCCTCTACGCCAATACAATTTTAGACCAATCTTGGTTTAAGAAACAATGTGAAGTACATACGTTAGCGAATATTTATATTATGCCTAGGCGTTGCTACAGGACCCTTGGGATCAACATCTATATATCCTCTATAACACAGCACGTATCTTGAGCAAATAGTAAATCTCAACCACACAGTGAGTCTCCCAGGGCCCCTATAAATGTAACGGGGATATAATGAAGTCTTTTGAATAATGTTGTGAGTGAAATTATAGTTAATAACTGACAACACAAGAGTAGTCTCATAATCATCAAGCAATCCGAAGTTTGTCACTTTAGTCATATAAACAACATTAGGAGTGATGGATGTTTGAATAGAGGAAGCTTAGTCACATATTGTGATAATGAGACCTATGATTTGAGTCCAACTTTGGGTAACTGATGGAGTCGGAGCGTTACTTTGCGGGAATCCATTAAAATAAATAAAAACAATGTCTTCCTCCATTCTGTCCATTAAAATAAAACCTAAATATAAAACCTATTTATTCAGGTTGTATGAAAAAAAAACATTGATAGATTTGTAGCGGAACTAACGTAAATACTACTCTACTATATTTTCAACATTATGTGCATTAATCAATAATTAATTATATTCATTTGCGTAAACTGCGTGGCAAATGAAAAGATTTTTGTCACTCCGTCAAATCAAACAAATGACAATCACGTCGATCCTCCATTTTGCACTTGCAAACACGGTGAGGGTGAAATATGAATCAATAAATTGCACTTGATTACCTTAAACACCTTAATTTTGAATAGTCAGAGGGTAAATTTAACCAATTGACAAAACAGACTCTATTGCATGTCAATAGAGTTGAATAATTTCTTATCGTCAAACAGATCCAATATCTTCCTTCTCCCGTCTCCGTCTGTTTTCGGCACGTCCGATCCTTTGTCCCGAATTATGTGAGCTATTATCATTAGTCGCAGATGACGATCCTGAACTTACGTCTTATCTTTTATACGGAACTCCTTTGTTCCGTAATGGGTTTAGTGTCCGCTTCACGAAAGTCACACGGATAAAAATCTTATATCGTGTTAAGTTGCAGACGTTCGCACTTTCGTATAGGATTTTGTAAATTGTTTCTGCGTTTGATCAATCAAATAAATATCAGACGGGAGCTGCAAAACGCAGGGGATGATTGTGATTTAATATCTATAAATTTTCTAAGGAGTTTCCGTGATCAGTTGCTAAGAACATTAAAATGCCTAAGACTATCAAAATTTTAAGCATTTTAATGGAATAAGAGCTTAGGAACGACTAATTTGATACGTTAAGAATTAAGAATATAGCTATTTGGCTGGTAACTATTTAGGTATAACTGCTGTTTTTGAATACTTAGGCAAACATTGGATATGCGTACCTAACCTTGGATGCTGTAAAGGATCTGTAACTTTGGGAACAAAGTAATAAAAATATACTGCGATATAAACCGTAAAAGGTAGTTTTATTTCAATGTTTACTTGTTATTTCACTTAACTGGTTATAAAAAGCTTACACTACGATAAACTCGAATAAATCTGACATTTTATTAACAAAAATACAATTGACCTTTGACTTTACTTCAATTAAACTGAAGTCCCCCCTTTTTAACGGCCTACTGAACCAGTTCTTATAAATCTGTGCTCTTAAATTGCGGGGTTGCCACCCTACTTAAGGACCAAATGGTACCTTCATTTATGTCACCGTAATTGCCAATTAGTGCGGTCGATTCTGTTTACCGATGCAAGGCCTTGTTTAGCAAACCACCTACTGAGCAGAATATCAATGAGATTAAAAATTAATCCCATTTTTAATGATACTCGGGATGAGATTGCGTCGTTGGGAGATTTTTATTATCTTAAATGCTGGCTTATAGAAGAAAATCAGCCAAAGTGAGATATAGAGTGCGCTGATAAGAATTTTGTGTAATTTGGCGACCAAGTTCGATTATATTAAAGAAATTCTAAAATCGAACACGTAAATGTAACGTTTGAATGTCAATGCTCCGACATTGAGTAGTTCAGGGCCAATATAAAATAGTCAATAAAAATGCTAAGCAAATTGAGCCCACCTTTGAAATTACCAAAATGTTTACCTTCATTTTGGTAAGTTACAATAATTTTCTAACTTTCAATAACATATTCATACCATCCCAGCCACCAATTGTAGGCAAATAAATAACCCTAAAATATGTGGGCCGCTTTGCTCCATTTGAGATTCCAATCTCAGCTTTACTCGCAAGTCCTTCAACGAGACTGGGAGGTACGCTAAAATGTAACATTTACGAACAACGCGTATTTCAGGAGACGCGGGCCAATTTCTCAGCGTAAGTGCTGGAAAAAAATCTCTAAATGCGTCATAAATTCAGTTTGAATATGGGGACAAAATATAAACGGGCAGTGCGCGTGGCGACGCGTCCCAACGCTGGGGCACTTGCAATGAAATATGCAGGAGGGGTTTCAAGTAGTCGCTATATAGAATCTGTGCAGCTGACGCTAAGGGAGCTCCGTGGGAGTAGCCACCGTGAAACAGAGTAAGATCTCGTGCAGACTTGTGTTATTAATGTCGTGTTTTGTACAAGATGATGACTGTCCGTGATAACTCTAGGGTATAGAGTCACGGAAAGGGTACACAAGTAATGTTGTTGCATAGTTTCTTCTTTCTCTATTATTCTGTTAATTGGAAATGATTTTCTTGTTTAAGTTTGGTTTTACTCAAGCTTCATTGTGTCGGTCATTGGATTATAACTATTGTAAATTTTGATTTGCAATAGTTACATTAGACCGCACATACGACAATAGGTAAATAAAAGAGTACTTAAAAAGAGTAGCTCCATTGTTAGATCAAGTACCTAGTTGACCAGTTATGTATTTGATACATATTTATTTAAATGCACAATACACATTACTGAATTTAAAAAGTGTATTTGTATTTCTTTCTCTTTCTTACTACGGGAAATATGGTTGACAAGAAATGTTTGCGTTTCACCTATATCGATTTTATCCTTACACAGAAAGACATTCAACTAATAAAGATAATAAACATTCTAGCCCGCGTTATAGACACGCCCTTGCTCACACATTTAAGCCGCCCCATGTACGTGTGGAGATTATATATGCCCTATTTTTATTCAAATGGCATAGAAACTATGAATTGGATTGAGTGTGATGGCAGTTATATCCACAAAACCGTGAGTCTTCCTGTGTTATATTATTGACCGGATTTTGATTCCGTGAATCAGAAAACAAGGTTGGGTCTTCAAAGAATGAACGGTGTTTTTGTGCAAAATTTCGGTTCAGATTGTAAGAAGATTATTTGGTTAAGAGGTTTTTATAATCGACTGTATTGTATTATAAAAGGAGGAACTAGGGTAAACAAATTCTAGAGAAGGGTGCCAGATTCGAAGAGAAAAGAATCTTAATATTATTATTATTTGTTTTTTTTTTAGTTGGACTCTTAAGAGGGTTACGGCTGAATCTGACACAGACATAAATGATAGAATAAATAGTAGTTCAAACATAGGAACATATTAGTGGGAGAGGCGGTATTAAAGATAAATATATTTATTCCTACACTAGCGCAGTAACTCAGAAAGAACCCAGCCAACCAGCTTATACAGACTTCAATTACATAAATAAGTACATGTAGCGACGCTGACGCGCGCTAAAACCGCATGCAGACTATGTACTGTCCACTATTTCACACTGTACGCAGTATCTTTAATATTCACTTCAGTTTATTAAAATTCAGTATTTTCCTTTTGACGGACTCTCAGAATTTGATTATTATTAGCGACACTATCGGGTGGTGTAATAATTATGAAATTTCAGATGAAGTACATATACTATAATTATACATACATATAAACACTCACCTTTTGCACCACTCATAATTTTTTGGGGGTAGGGATAAATAATATTTAAGTGATACTATTATTTATAATCGTTATCATCATCAACCCATTATTGTCCCACTGCTGGGCACGGGTCTCTTTTCATTTGAGTCCACCACGCTAGCCTACTGCGGGTCGGTAGACTTTACATGCCATCGAGAAAATCTCTCAAGCATGCAGATTTCCTCACGATGTTTTCCTTCACCGTTTAAGCATGTGATAAATACGCACATAACATCCAAAAAGTCAGTAGTGCGTGCCTGGGTTTTGAACTCGAGATATAACATGTCAGTCCACTGGTCACACCACTAGGCTACAACAGCTTGTGTTATTTGATTATTTATAATGGTACTTAGTATATTTTTGTGCTTATTTTGAATCTCGTGGAGATATTGAGTATTTTTTTGCAATTCCTTATAGTATTTTCATATGGTTGGCCATTCACTCCCACTTGGATGAAATAATGCTACTAGAACATTTGCAATCCTTTAAACCAAAGAGAACAAATAGCATTTGACTCTGTTTCGGATTACTAAGAGAATAGAGCAATATATAACACAGTTTTGGCTAACCCCAAAGACTAGAGCGTCGCCTGGCTCAAAAGCTAGTCGTAAATAAATGTTAATTAGTGTTAGTTAAACACTCAACCCATTGCTGTATTAATAATATACTTGATCCGTTTAATAATCTGCATCTGCATTTCATGTCGCATAAATTGAATGACACTTTGTGTGTCATGCCGAGAGGTAATTATCATGCCCTAGTAGCTCACGAACAAAATATGATCATGACATAATCTTTTACTGTAAAAAGAGACATCTGTAATATTTTGATGTTTTTCACTACTTGCTTTTTAATTTAGTTTTATTTTAAAGAGTTCGAATTAGGGATTTAAAATGTAACGTGATTTAAAACTGGATACTTATGTTGATCACATCGGGAGTTTTTTGTGACATATTGGTAGGTCACATTTACTCTCGTTAATAATAAATAAAAGAAGTAGGTACCTAGGTCTTATCTTGCCACGTTTTTCATAAAAACTTGGCTTCCTTTTACGCTGTTATATTTGCAATAGGATACCATTTTTATTAGAATTCGTTCTTGGAAATATAATTGAGAAGTGCACTGGAAATAATGATATCATCTAATCTTATATCTTAAGAATAACGTCATTCAGGAATGACTATATGAACAAAGAACTGACCATTTCAGCCCAACCGTGTTCTCAACGGAAATTTTTACATTACAATTCACTCAACCATATTTTAACGTATATACATATAAAAACGAGCAACTGACACTACCATATGAGCAAATGTCATCCCCACATCAACACGAAAATGAAATCCTGTATTCCGACAAATACATTGTATTCTTCATGTTTAAAACATTACATTCTAAGAAATTCTTTTGAGTTAGACAGACATTATATTCATATTTAGACAGATACCAGATAATAGATTATTTGAAGGAGTCTAGCCTATTCTAACCGTACCTTTTACGCTTCAATAAATCTATCTCTTTTGATCAATCATTTATTGGCTGTCGTACCTTTTCAAGTGAATTATGAAATGTTTGTGCTAAACTAATGAGTACCAAGTTGAATTTCATAGCTTTGAATTGAACGTGTATATCATAGAAAAGCAATCAGTTTAGTTTACTTATTCGATTTTTCAAAGATCTGTGAATAAATTTAGTATTCAATGTTATATATACGAATATATAAATAATTACTTAATAAATGAATTCTGTTCATAGAGTCACATGAAACTTAATTTTCAGAAGTATTGACATTTCTAAAAACTTCGTTTATAAATGTTTGAAGTGCCTTATAACCAGCGAATTTTTTGATAAAATTTTAAAATAAATGGTATTAATTTCTCCATACTTTTCCATTTGATGTGCCTTCTAAAAATTTTAAAAGTTCTTATAACGTCCTTATCAAATCATTAAGATTGGATATATTTATAAAAACAAATCTTTTTTCACAGTAATAAAACTAAAGCGAAAAATATAATATATATATAATATCCCATAAATATTTCGCTTAATAAGCTAAATATCAAGGTCTATAGATATAATAGTCCATAGACTAGTGTTCATAATCGCAACTCCTATGCGTAAAGACAAGATAATTCAAGCACTTCCTCAATTCAGTATGTTGATTAACCCTGCATACAACTCCTTATATCGTCTACACATTAACGATGTTGCGGGTTAAGTCATCATTAATAGCCCTCAAGCTTACGTTCGGATGGCAGACCAGACATCACTGTCACATAAGGACATAAGACTCAATTTAGTCAGTAGGTACCAATTGTAATGTTACATATGAACTAAAGTCCGCCTGTTAGTGTTGAGACTCATTCAGTTGTGGGGGAATGTATTGCTACTATCACATGCAACGGTTAAAAAAAAACACTGTGTGGAAACCTGCATGATTGAGAGATTTTTTCGATGGCGTGAGAAAACTGATAACCCGCACTAGGCTAGCGTGGTGGACTATAGTTTATCACTCTCAAATGAGAGGATCCCCGTGCCCAGTAGTGAGTTAATAATTGGGTTGATAACGATGTATTGCGATTGTGAGTTCCGTAATGAATAACACTGCTTGAACTTAATATCGGATTCAAGACTTCATTCTAAGCAGGCGACCAATGACGTAATTATGAAACGTTTTAAAAAAGCCCACCAAACTGTGAATGATTAAAATCAATCCGAAACTACAAGCACAGTACTTGAGTGATTGGTTTCTGCTTTTAAGAAAAAATAACTAATTCATTAAAAAGTTATTAGCTATTCAAACTCAACCTGAAGAAGACGTCTCTACTTAGCCGTACAGTTTTTAATTTGATTAACCGGAACTTGGTAAACTACTGTAACTTTATTATAAGTTGCGTCTATACATTTAATTAAGAAAGCTTTTTGAGGTAAGTTTATTTCGTTTTATCTTATCTGTGTGGAGGATTGCGGTTGACGTAACCCACACAAATTTCTTCACCAAGTCAATATATAGGGTGTCCGGTAATGAATGGATAACCTTGAAATTGATCATGGTAGAACTAATGACCATTTAGAAAAAAAATACAAAAATATAATAAAAAAATGGTAATGGTAGATTATGAAAATTTCAAGATAAATTATTAACTAATTGTGATGCGGGTTTCAGTGTAGACTTGCTCGTTATATGAAAATTATATAATAGGTATATGTATAACTTTTTCACGAAAAGCGAAAATATTTTTACAAAGTAAAATGGTAGTTCCAGAGATAAAAGCACTGAAATAAACTCTACTGCTTTATTATATCAATATAAATATACACAGTACATAGTATGGATAAATATGGTACAGTAATAGATATATTATATTTTACAAAATTATATCTGCATATCTTTTTCCCGCGACTTCGTTTGCATAAAATTTGTTTTAGTATGTAATGTTATTTATTTATTTCTACCCTCTTTTAATAAATGTTCGATTCCGCATATAAACTTGAACCCCCACTTAAGCTTCACCCATTTTAGGAATGATGACCTGGGACTCAACCTATCTCAAAATTTCATCTAAATTATTTTAGGTGTTGGTGAAGAGGTAACAGACAAACGCATTTGCATTTATAATATTTGTATGGATTTATTGAGTTATAATGACAATATAAAATTAGAACATTAATTTTCTTGGTCATTTATCTTGCTATTGAGCTAAGACCTCTTGATCCTTTCACTGTTATGAACATCACGTTAGTTCTTAGAAAAGCTCATAATATTATCACATGGTATTAGATATAATGCAAGTCACCGAGCTATTATTACTTTGTAAGTATTATATTCACTAACAGCTGATTCCCGCGACTTCGTCCGCGTGCAATTTAACTAAAAAAATTAAAGTATCATATTTACCTTGCACCCCCGTTTTACCCCCTTAGGGGGTAAATTTTCAAAAATCCTTCCTTAGCAGATGCCTACGTCATAACATCTACCTGCATGCCAAATTTCAGCCCGATCTGTCCAGTGGTTTAGGTTGTGCATTGATAGATCACTATGTCAGTCAGTCAGTCACCTAGGAGTTATATATATTTAGATTATTTTTCTATGAAATTTTGTTGAAACTTTGGATATGACTCCAGTTAACGACACGGTTGGTGCAATGATCGAGTGATTGGCTTCTGCACTGCGTGTCGCAGTTTCAATCCCCACACGGTACAAATATATTTATGGTTTTCAAGTAGATATTTTGGGTCTGGGTGTTTATGTATTGTGAATATTTGTGTTTGTAAACGCAAACACGACAGGCGTAATGTATTTAAAAATGTAATAGTTTCAGCCCTTATTATATGAAATGTAAAAATTACCAACGAAATGTGGAAGTACATTAATGCTCCTCTGCATATCCCTTTAAGGAAGCAGGCATGTTGAAACCCTCAGTATAATATTACTTGATTATGCCACTAGATCTTCTATATCTCCGGTCTCAAGATTTTTGCTCTCTGAAACGTCACAGGCACTCTCATCGAACGACGCGCAATCGTTCACCCGTCGCGTCGCCTCGCTGAAGATACGCCAAGATGTCGTTACTTCGATGGAGCATTTATCGACAACATTTATCGTCCTCTCATCATGGAGACTACCGTTTACAGGACATAAAACTTGTCCATCTTTAATGGCTCATAAACTATGGTAGATCAAAACTTTAAGCACTGTTGTTATCTTATGGAAAGATAAGGAATGTTTCATACTACATAGTACTAATGTAAAGGTTTAATATAAGCCTTTTTATACCACATGGTAAGCGCTTACCGTAGGCTATGAACGTTTGCAACACTACGGGTACCGCTCACGCGTTGCTGGCCTTGCTTAATCCGTTTTAGGTTTCTTTATTACATAAATAGGGGAGTTACTACACTGACAGCAAACGGGTTTCCCGTGTTGTCACAATAGTCACTCTCTTAACGAGCTCTGTGAATGCTCTGCTGCTCTAATCAAATGCTCTGCTCTAAGTGAATATAGTTAAAACCAAATATAAAAAAATGATTTAACCAAAACTATTAACCAGCTCAAAATGTTTCCTATAATTGGCATATTCTTAAGAAAATGTACCTAATTATCTCGCTCTTAGGTGTTATTTATGCATTTGCTGTTGGTGTGTTTATTATATAAATAAATAAATATGTGAATCAATGACGGAGTATAATAGCAAGGATCTATTTAATTGAAATTGTGAGTGCATTTTTAACATAAACATTTGACAGATAGGTACAAATATACATATAACATTGCGTAATTTGAACACGACATAATGAATCATTCTCATTTGGTGCTAAAATGTACGCAGAGAGATTCATTATGATAATTAATTTGCATAGCAAAGTAGCACGTGTGAATATACTAGACCTAAATTATGAAGCCTAAACACGCTTAAAAAAGTCCTCAATATACCAAAGTTAGATGTTACATTGAGGGCTGTAATTGCCTAGTAGTGTACCTACCAAGTAGACTGTGAAGTTTAAGGTCCCGAGTTCGATCCCAAGGCATGGATTACTGACGTCTAAGAGATTTTCACTACGGCGTGTAAGCTCTGTCAACTCGCGCTAGGCTAGCGTGGTGGACTACTGCCTTATTCTACCCGTGCCTACCAGTGAGACAGTAAACGAATGATGATAATGACGATAAGCTTGAAATCCTACCTGAAAAGGTAAGAAGACTTGGATGTTTGCAGATGAGATTTCTCATCTCAACGGAACGTATTTACGTTCCGTTGCATACACATTTACTCCACTCAATCGAAAAAAAACTACACTTTTTGTAGTTATATATAATATTAAAAGTTTATATAATAATGTAAGTTGTTTAATCGGAGCGTGGCTCTATTTTCAAGCAAACAAACCCAGTCGACATTTGTAAAGCCTCTCATGAAATCTGATATGTAATATGCAAAAAGCGTTTCAAGCTACCCTCCGCACAGACAATATTATGTAACTGGAGATGGTGACCTTATTGAATTAAGTTACCTGCGATTTGTGTTACCGCTCTATTTGCGGAACCGGTGATAGGGAAAAGTAATATTCGACTGTTTTGTTTCGAATCTGGTTTAAGAGAGGAGACCCATACTTAACAGTATGATAGATATTAAATGCGTTAATGAAAACGAGATGCAAGCATGGAAAATTTAATATGATTAGTTCATTCCAGACAATGATAGAGTGAAAACTCAGAATTTATATTACGTTCCAATAATTTCGGTTTTGTATTTTCATTAATTTACGTATGTAGTACTATTTTCTGCCTGTAGCTTTGTCAGTGTGGTATGTTTATAAATTCTGCAAACAAACTGTTGCATCTGTAATAAAATACATTACAAAAAAACTGGACTTGAATTTTTTTTAGGTTTATTACTAATCTAGTTAAATCATTGTTTAAATAAAACTACGTAAGTATGTTATTTCTTTAATATATTTTAGTAATGTTATAAAAAAACATACAAAGGATATAAAACAAGTCCACACAATTTTGTATAAAGGACCAAAATTCTAGTCATACCCGTTCCTAGTTTCATACGTAATTTAAAATGTCATGCTTGTTAGACAAAATGTTTCGTGTGACCGAGTATTTAGTTTCAGTGCTTAGTTCATATTCCAGACACGGTTGGAGCTAGGTAGGTATGCATTATTAGTTGGTCGGACTGTCCGGTTTATTATGCATACCATGTCTTAGGCAGGCTTGTCTTGTCTACCAACATGAGGTCTTTGTCAATTAATCTTATTCATTACTAGCTTCTACCCGCGGCTCCGCCTACGTGGTAGGTTGATAAAAAGTACCATATATCCTTCACCAGGGTTCCATCTTTTTCAATACCAAAATTGATCAAAATCGATTTAGTCGTTCACGCCTGATGCCGTGACCAAGGGAAATAGGGATTCATTTTTATATATAGAGATGAGAGGAAATTATATTGTTCCTTCTCAAGATTTGTAGGGTGTTTAGGTAGTTAGTAGGTAGGTAGGTACATTTACAATGTTAAAGTAAAATACCATGAGGAAACATGCATGCCTGAGAAATTCAGAGATGAGAATTGAGAAGGAGTTGTCTTCTATTGTACCGTATACTTTTTTTGAAGTGCGGAATAATCCTAAACGGCACTTCCCGGCGGGCATTTACAGACTAAAAAACCTCATCCGTCAACGCCACCAACCCTGTTGCTGGGGCTATGCTCCCGCCCATATCCCCAGCAACAGCCCCGCGTATACTGCTGAATAATATAATTAATATACCTCTCCCAAAACTGCGCTATAGCACTAGAAGATATATATATCTTTGCAGATCTATTGATCATTGTAGCTATCAAGCCGATCACTGAGTCCCTGCGCCAATCAAGTCGACGTGTTATATATAACTATTGTGGCGTGTTTTGTAGTTCATTGAACAGTAACAGCAATAACAGCCAAATTATAACAACATAAAGGAGCACATCTACTGCAGAGCTGCAGCAATCACGTTGATTGAACGAACGAATGGCGGAAGACAATCCGAAAATGATTATGATGGCGCATAACTGCGTTAAACGACTTAATTTAAATCGCTTGCCGTCATTTTGGAAACGGACGGAATATTATTGTGGAAATTCTGATAACTACAGAATACTGAGGCGTCAAGTTGGTAAAACAATTATTTTTCTGTATTGTTTGTAAATTTCTCGACAAAACTTTAATTTCTTATAGTTTTAACTATTCAAATATAAATATTGTTCTTATTGAAATTAAAACGTTTGAGTGTTGAGCCTAGTAATAACACATTAAGCAACTACAAAGTATGAAAAATAACTCATAGAACTACTAACTCATTCGCTGCCCCCACAGTTCATGAGTTAGCAAACATTTGCATACGTACGAACGTCTTACGCGAAAGCATAAAAAGTATTTTCTAAAAAAGATCCAATGTGTTGTTCATCAAAGAGTTGCTCAGAACTTATAACCCATTTATTGTGCCAATGCCTAGGCATGGGTGTCCTGTCGGAGTTTGCTTAAATTCTAAAGGCTTAAACATGAGATTGATGTGGTTTAACCAAGAGAAAAAATAATCACCCAATTTAATTGAGCTTTAAGTCAAAGCGTGAAGTTTAATTTAATAGACTTCACAAAGAGTAAAATATATATTCATTGAACTAAATAACTAGCCTGTATTCCCGTCAAGAACACTCTAGACTGCCGGATCAAAGGCGTGGGCTCGCTTTTGTGACACCAGCCAAGCACCCTTATAATGCGGCTGCGAATGGTTGCCCACTTAACCTCTTTTGCAATAAGCGTCTTAAGCCACTTTTAATATAGGTTAACTTGAAGCGGTACATTGCACTTGTGCGGTTTGGAACATAATAAATGAAGTAGCCCTTTGATATTAAATTAGGTTTATGTATTAACTACTCATAATCGTGTCTAACTTCTTTCTTTGTTGAAGTTATTAGTTTATATTAGAAATATTGATTGGTAATACATAATTAACCTATAAATATTTTCGGAGATAATATTACACAGTGCCAACTAGTTTACAAAGCAACAAGCCATGTGTTACAGATACTAAATAATTAATACACTAGATCGTATTTATTTTATTTTGTTAACAGTAATACATACATATATTATATTAAATTGGTTTTTAAGCTTTCCATAGAGTATTTCTGTAATCATAACTACGGTTAGACGAGAGAATGAGAGGTGATATTTTACATTAATAATAGCATCTCTTTCTCACGACTTTAGTAATCCGGTCCTAGTTATTGGTGAAGTTATACAAAGAAAGAAATATATCTAGTTAGGTGTACCTATTTCTTTCTTTGTATCAATTCATGCGTACATTAGATACACACATACAGTACCGCCATTTTCCCACCACAATTCTGACAAACACTTTTGTATCTATCAGGCTGATTATTGACCGAATGTTTGGTATTATAGTTTTCTGAAAGATATAAATATTCCTTGTCTTAAAATTTGATTGCCTACTTAGTCCTGTAGATGAGTTTATGATTGTAACCAGACATAACAGTCCGGGCATAGAAAAGTGGAAGAATGAGGAGGCCTTTGTCCTGCAGTGGGACAATACAGGTTTTTAATACTAACAATAGGTAACAGCCTTATTCTTAATATTTCAGAACGTTGTTGAATAGGTATAAACCTTCTATATCGAATTATTTAATGTCTACACAAGCCTATAATGGCCACTTTCAACACAAAACGGTCGCCCATTAATCCATTGCAGACGGTCAAAATAATAAACTGAGCAATTTTAGCCACAAAATATCATAACATGCAGCTATTATAATGAAACTACTGCAGGCGAAATATACAAAATTATAGCCATAGATAACATAAATCTGAATGGGATACAGATCATTTATGGCAACTGGGAATGTTGAACAATGTTGTGTGCCTACTTCCATGTTTTAAACAAAATTACCAAATAAAATGGACACAAATTGTTGTATAATTATGCACCTATTTTGTTTTTGTTTTATTTTGTGAATTTAAAATATCATAGTATCATGAATTAAGTATCATCATATCATCCGTTAAACGTCCACTGCTGGAAATAGGTCTCCTCCAAAGATCAGTATAGTATTTTAAGCTACTATACTGATATTTAATAATTTAAAGATCAGAATAGTATGTTAAAATGTTTCCTAAGAGCTATACTCTATGCTCCGTCCAGACCAGACTTACGTGCCGTTAGTAGCCAGTCGTGCCTTTTAAAGGTACACAATATTATATCAATTTCAAAATTTCATGGTTTTTACTAAATTTTCCAACGTATTATCAAACAAGCCTTATTGCCAATGTTTTAAAATTCTACGAGTACCATCATGCCTCAATCCGCAAAAAGTTAAAAGCAGACCTCATTCGAACACTTAAAATTACTGATTGAATAGACCCGTTTACCGTAGTGGTTTAAGACGAATTCAAAAGGCGGATTGAATCGCGGTTGGGTCAGAACGTTTGTGTGATGAGCATGTACCTCAATTATAGATGCTTCTATGTATAATATGTAAGTATTTCCAAAAACTCTGTAGTGTATCAACCATCTAGTATCCGAAACACAAGCCTAGCTCGGAACTAGAGGGCGGTTTATCATGATGTCCAGATATATTAACTTGGCGGGGGCACTGCCGTGCGCCCAGATCTTTATGATGTCCACGGTGTAATAATAGGTCATAATTAATAGCGGGCGATGAACTCTAAACTTCAATTTTACTTTATTAAAAAGAACTAGTTTCACTTCGTTCGTCCTGGGCACCCACCATACCGCTAAAGAGGCAGTTAACTGCCGAGCTTTTTGAGGTATTTTATCGACAGCAGAAGTTTCAATATAGAGAACATTCCATGTATATCACAATATCATATAGGTGGTTCTATAAACCATTCAGAAACCAATTATAAACAAGAAATAGTGACTGGCTAGTGCCCACGAAGTGCCAAGTTAAAAATCTCGAAATCAATCCGAAGGCATATACAATTAACTGTCGAAAATGTTGTGAGAAGTATGGAAACGAAACACACTAAACTTGCTAATAATATTTTCTCAATGGTACGTCTGCCAACCCTTACTATGCTAGAGAACACACTAGTGTTCTCCAGCATACGACTGCAAGTTAATACAATATACTTGTTACGAGTCCTGTGCCCAATAGTGGGGCAGTAAATGAGTTGATGAGAATGTGACAACACTTTTACAGGATTATTATTAATATCAGAGAAATAGTACATTAATATTATTACATAACCAATTCGTATTCCATCTTAATTCCATCAAAATCGTTAGTTAAGCTATACCGTATACCTATTTACTGTGGAGGATCCTTATAGAAACTGTGCCAGGCGATTATATACGATATGTCATTAGTGGAGGCTCCTTGAGAACCCAGTTACTAGCTACCACTTAGCAGTGATTACCATTAAGGCTCATTTTAAAATGTCCTAAGTATGTCGCGAACCATTACCCTCTAAAGAATATTTTGCAAGCGTAACGCGTATGAGTAATTGGAGCACATCCCTCACCTCGAACGAGACTATTTCATGTTGAAGTGAAATGGAACGTTGCTCACGTTATAATATTATGAAGAAAGGAAATTATATTACAGCAAACATACTCATTTGCTTTTTTGTATTCAACAAACTTTTTTGTTGTCATTATTTATTCATTACTTTTTTCATGGCAGTGTTTGTTAATTTTTATTATGTTATTATAATCATCATATCAACCTGTAGACGTCCACTGCTGGCCATTGGTCTCCCCCAAGGATCGCCTCGACGACTGGTCCTGCGCCACCCACATCCAGCGGATTCCAGCGACCTTAACCAGGTTGTCGGTCCACCTTGCCAGGGGCCTACCCACGCTGCGTCTTTCAGTCTTCTTCTTATTATATAATACCCAACTATATTCACTCAGCCCGATTTTGCACGGGTAGGACATAGGTAAGTATGTAAGGTATTCCTGCAATTTTAAACATTGCTAGACATAGTAAATAGTAAATAAGTTAGTTCTAAAAAGTAACTAAACAAAAATAACTAAACTTGTTACTCAGCTACTTATACTTTATAATTTCATGTCAAACAAACCTTTCCATGAAAGCACTTACTACATTAATGGCTTTTATATTTTGTGGAAGTTTTTTGTTTTCTAGGAAAATGAAACATAAAAATTCCATAACTTTCTTACGACGCATTTAATAAAACCTAAGTACGATACAATTTTATAACAAGAATACAAATAATATGAGTAGATAATGAGAATTTATTGAAATTTAAGTTTTATATCGAGTTATACATACCCTTAGAACATGTTTGTTGGCTATAATAATATTTACTTCATATAGGAATCAAACCCACTGTACCGTTACATAGTTAAATAAAATATAATTATAAATTATATAATTATAATACTTTTATTTCACTTAACGCTCTTTCAGAATACAACGAAATGTTAGTTAAAAGGCAGTAATTCCCGTACATGTATACTAGACAGGACTCATGATAACACACGACTGCTTATCATTCTTGGATTCAGCGTAATATACGACCATTTGCCTAACGTCATAATGCTTTTTACGATGCTCTGTATCGCGTGCTCTCATTTTTCTCTCAAATGAAAAAATATACGCAGCTGCTTTTCTCCGTTCCTATACAGAAAATTTATAACATTTTATTGAATGTAATCGGCGTTGCAAATTAAAATATAACTTGAATAACGTCTAAGATATTTAATATCAGAATATTTAATTTTATTTCTTTTTTTATTATTCAACGTAAGTAATAATTTATTTTATTATTCAGTAACATTGAGATGCGACTATTAATATTAAATTGTGATATTATATAATTCGTGTTTGAAATTTATTGGTGAAATAATATTAACAACGTTAACTTTATTTTATTAATTAATAAACAAATTATTATTGCTTCTGGCATATGTATAAAAAAGATATATTTTACATCTACCTGATTATATCCCAAACAGCTAGTTATATAAAGGTACTTTAAGAAGATAAGGGTAAGATTTCAGAATACCTTTTTTTTTTCTTTTTTTTAAGTTTGCGGAAAAATCCTTTACGGACTTTCCCGTCGCCTGGGGAGGCGACAGGGTGTGTCGGACTCCGCATGAGCGTTTACCCACTAAAAAACCGCACCCGTCAACGCCACCAACCCAATTGCCGGGGCCATGGGATTCGCAAAAGCATGCACCACAACCCCGGCGGGCTTCGGTCCAGCTCTGGTCGCTGGACCCCGGCTAGGAGCGAGGCATCGCTCGCCTCGCATCCTCCGCGCGGGCGCACATGTGACGAACACGTGCGCCGCCTACTTGGGGCCATTTTCAGGTCGGGCGGCGGACTCCCCTAGTCGCGCCCACCCGCTGGCCACAGCTCATGGAGGCCGGAGGTCTGTTTGCGCCCTCCGGCGCCCGGTGCGTCTACTGCGGATCGGGAGAGAGGTTGTGATTTCTCTCTCCCTTTCCGCCGCCTCTTTTGCGCGCATAACTTGCTCGCAGTAAGAGGCGGCGGCATCCCACGCGTTCCCGCTCCCGACCATGGATAGGATCACGGCCGGAAGCGAGAGGTCACCGCCGACTGCCGCTATGAGTTCACGGCGCTGCTCTGCCCAAGCCGGGCAGGCCTGGAAAGTGTGCTGCGCCGTGTCCTCAGGGCAGCCCGCCCACACAGTGGTGACAACCGGGCGATGGCTCCCGGCCTATGCGACACAGGTACTTGCCGAAGCACCCATACCCCGACAAGACCTGCGTCAGCCGGAAGCTGAGGGCGCCGTGGCGCCTCTCAAGCCAATCCTCCATGATGGGTCTTACCGCCACTATCGTGGCGTGCCCTAAGATTTCAGAATACCTACTGAATCTAAGCTGTAGGTAGATACGGAATTCGTGTATTATCTTTTAACAACCATTTTCTTACATAGCCCACATTTATTTTATTGTTTGCTAAGGCGGGAAGGGAAGAAAATTTTATTTACACTCGCCATATTTTTCTGAAGCCACCCAAAAGCCAGGCAAATGGAGGCGTAAAGATAAGAACATTCCATTTTTACAGTACGTAATTCGCCATGAGACAACTTCTTAGACAGAATTATTTCCCTAATCCAAATGTTTTAAACCCCTGCCACCTTCTGTTTTCCTGGTACTTCTGGCCGTCCCTTATCATTATTTAGTTTTTATGACTACCTTATACTTTTTACGGCTAAAGTGACCGGCGGACCTCCACATATTTTTTGTTTCAAAATATTTCTTTTTTCACGACGAAAATATTTGTATCCCCCAAGTACTTAAACTTCATGCTTAATAAACTTGATGAAATGCCGAAATAAAAGGACTTTGCTGAAAAACAACAGATTTATTCTAGAAAACCTCAGTCTCTATATACTATTATTTATTAAGACTATACCTATATTTTTTTCATTATAAATTGCCTTGCCTTAATCGTAGCTTTGGCTCCACGTGTAAGAATTTCTATATTTAGATTATTATTTTACAGTATCATACCGAAATGAAAAGCCTTTGCTGAAAAACAAAAGACATTGGGAGGTAATAAAACATCAGTCATGTTTATAATAAAACATCAACAATAGAACAAAATTATATTTATATTTATGTCGAGTAACCAATCAGCGTAGCGATATGAACGGCTGCCTTCTGTGGTTGTCGGCCCTGTGTGGTCTAGAGTTCGTATCTCGGTAGGGGCAAATATTTGTGTGATCAGCATGAATATTTCGACGGCCCCTACGGAAACTATTGAATATTATATGGCATCTACTTCTTATAACTTTGATGTTCTAAGATTCGAAAGCTTAGTTACGGGCCGTCGATTTGTGCCCGAGTCATGGACGTTTCCATGTATAGTGTGTATATTTTTCACCAAAAAAAATATCTATTGAGTGTATCGACCCTCTAGTATCCGTAACACAAGCCTTACTTCGAATTAGACGGCACTGCGTCACAATGTCCGGATATGTTTATTGATTGAAAAGCCAATTTATAATATGATATTACTCGACTGTACTAGAGAATTGCGCTGAAATACAACATAGAGGAACCAAACAATTTTATTTCCTACACAATAGAGTTGATTTTATATAGTTGTAGAGTGTTTTTTAATCGTGAATTCGTGAAAGAAAATACAAAAAAAAATTACCGAACCTATCTGGATGCATTACAAAACAATAAATAAATAT
The DNA here is from genome assembly GCA_905163465.1 of Craniophora ligustri. NCBI lineage: Eukaryota > Metazoa > Arthropoda > Insecta > Lepidoptera > Noctuidae > Craniophora > Craniophora ligustri. The sequence continues at coordinate 4,395,395 of LR990965.1, read as the reverse complement.
AAAGCAACCTAACTAAAAAAAAATAAGCTATCATATTTTAAATGCGCACTATGTACCATAAAATGAGGTAGGTACATATTATGCATGCCTCACATTTATGCTAACCATAAAACAGTCTTAGTCACGAGGAAGAACTTGTGACTATTTTTTGTTGACTACTAGCGGCCCGTCTTGGCTTCGCAACATTTAAGCAACATTTTTCATTTATGCTCCGCTCCAAGTGATCATAGCGTGATATTATTATAACCTACCTCAATAATTGGACTATCCCACACATAAATAATTTTTCAATTCCAACCAGTAGTTCCTGAGATTAGCGCGTTCAAACAAACAAATTTATAATATTAGTGTAGATTATTTCAAATATTATAGATAACATACAAACAAAAATATTCGTTTCAATTTCAGTTGTCAGACATAATATATACTTAGAAATGTCGCAGGTAAGTGGGTGGTTCCCTAAGGTCATTTAACGGTTTTAAAACAAATACTGAGCTCTATTTACAAAGGCTTAAAGGTCACATTAAACACGGAATATTGTAAAACTGTTTCGTATTTTTGTATAACAGGTACTTAAGAATTATCCATTAGGTACCCTCGTTCGGTAAAACCCTACCACTATTACCTAATTATAAACTACAGCTGGGCTAATTGAGTCGTCGTCGTAATTAGTATCAAAAACCTAGCTTTGTGCATATAACGTTGTTTCATGGCCTAATTAATTTAAATAATTTCGAGGTCAAATCCAAGGCTTTGCCATTTAAACACAATGTGAGTTTTTCCTTCATAGTGAAGGATAGTCTCACACCTCGCATAAATGGTGAAGGAAAACGTGAGATACGATAAGACCTGATTCTGCCTGCCTGAAACAATATCTCAACGGCTGTGCTACTTGGTGAAATATAGACTAATCTCAGAATGGTGTAGGTACAGTTTCCACCAGGGATATATTAGGAACTGAACAATAGCTAACTATTGAAATAAAACTACTTTTTACGGGCCGACTGGCCGAATAGCTAACTATTTATATTACTACATTACTAAATAAAATTACCAAAAAAATATCAAAATCGAGGTTTGTGGCGTTCACTAGGTGCGGCCTATATTAAAATAATTCTTACGATGCCAAAAAATATTGTTTGCCCATTGTCATTCCTTAAACCTTTATTACTTCTAATCGTAATGTTACCATGTCATAAACATAACAAAGTCCCCAGTAAAGCTGACACTTAAATTCAGCTCACCCCTCTTTTGTAAAGAAATACGCTCCAAATAACACCCCAGTACCCAGTACCCAACGGATATCTCTTTGTTCGGGCAAAGGTGAAGAGACTAAAACAATACGAGGGAACACTGGCACAATAAACGTGTGAAGATACCCTTTGAGTACACGGCGAGATTGAAGTAAAAACACATCGTTTACACAGCCCCTTCAAGATTCTGTCGCCTTGGTACTTTTGTTCATTTATTCTCATCTTTATTTAACGTTATAATGATAAAGAGAAGATTAAATTTTATGGTTTATTATTACACTTATGTCTATTATACGTTAGAATAAAGCTCTGATATGTTGATCCTAATGTTTCAAATCTATTTAGCATCTATGATCAAAGGCAGCCTGAGGTGTTGGTTGTCTTAACTACATAGATTTTTTTTGTTTATAATTGACAATTTCATATACGCACAACGATATCTGTTGGTCGGATTGTTTTAGACTTAAGAATCTTTGATATGGTTCGAAAAAGTCTGAAGAACACAAAAATCTTCTTGACGGAACATTTGAGTGTTTCGTAACTTCAATAGACTCACGAAACTCATCCTGATTTTCTTTTCCAATGATTTGTGGTTTAACAAATATAATGATGTAAGGCTTAATGGTATGTTCACAAATTACTGACTTCTTGGAAACACCCTCTAGGAAGCGCATTCCAAGAAATAAGTAGCCACCTGTATAAAATAATACAAAATAACAATATATGACAGCAATAAATTCATACAGAGTAGTGTGAGTATTTATATTTAAATGAAACATGTATAACATTTAACTTCAGTAATATTAATACAAAATCTCGTTCAAGTTTATCAGTAGATAAAGCACCGCACTTTTCTCTAAAGATTAATAAAATCCAAACCTTGTACAGTCAGATAAACACGATGTTGAGGTTATTCGATTAAATAAATGGTCCCCTAGGTGCTGGTTACTACAGAGGGCAATAAAACAGGATGGATCCTGGACTCTTCGAGTAATCTCTCAATTCGCGTTCTCCGCGTTCTGTTGATAAAGGTCTCGATGTTAATTCAGCTGGACGTTTGCGAGCAGATCGCAACTGGTATGATAATAAGCCAATTTATTTTACATAGAGGTCAACTTTGCTTATTTGCTTCAACTCTATGGGAACTTAAATTAAAATTAACAGGATTTCTCAATTACAATGTTTTTCTTATTTGCTGTTTTTTGCGCTTACGAAACTGCGTCGATTTTTTTACAATCTCAGAATGTTTTATTTAGATCAAAATGAAAGTTTTAATTATGATTTGCATTTTTCGTCAATACGTATCAATATCATAAAACCATAAGAAAAAATATGGAAGTAGGTACCTATAAAAAAGGTTATAACTACAATTTATATTATAAAAGAAACACGAAATATTTACTATGACACAATACTACTAGCAAGTTACTCTTATATTCATAAGTGTATAATGCAAATAAACATCAAATTTATAAAATTTAGAAGAGCTACCAAGATCACTCAATGGAAGCTCATATTCAGGTACTAGCGAAATAGCTTCCAAGAAACGCTCCATTTTAATTTCTACGTAACTAAATAACTGATACATTTTTGTACAAAATGTAGGTATAAAATGTTTACAAAGGAAAGAAAGAAAATGAAAGTAGGTCGGTTAATTCCCTTGCAAAAAAGACACAGAAAGAAAGCTTTGATGGCCTAGTGGCATGACAAGTAGACTGCGATATCAAATGTCTCGGGTTCGAACCCAATGCACGGACCACGAACATTTTCGAAGTTACGTAGGTACGTATTTATTACATGCTCAAACGGTGGAGGAAGACATCATGAGGCCTGTAAAGTCAGCCAACTCGTACTAGGCTAGCGTGGGGGACTATAGCCTTATCATTCTCGAATGAGAGGACACCCGTGCCCAGCAGTGGGACAGGAAATGTATTGATGATGATATTTCCAATTCTACATAACATAACGTACTATCACGCCTGCCGTCCCCGAAAGATAAGGCAGTGGTGTACTAATGTAAATATACACTGCTCGACCTGGGAATTGAACCCAAGACCTCGGAAGGCGCACCGTATGAGCATTACGGTAACGATACAATTTAAATTATATTTTTCAATAAATCTTTTTCGACACGACCCAACCATTTAAGCTAGACCTTGTAAGGATATAAATTATATAGATATTTATATGGGCTACTAATGTGGTGTGGCTGGTCGGGGCCGACAATCCTCTTATTTCCCAGCCGTCGTCCGCAGCGATCCGCACTTACACTAGTGCAGTGCAAAGTGGACTCGATGCACTCGAATGCATCGATATTAATAGGGGTGCTAAAAACGAAAATAAAATACGTATCAAATCTAGTAGTAATTCAGTTTTAAACTCAATTCTATAGGGTTCATTATAATGTTAAAATTATAAACGTTAAAATTGTAATTTAAGTCAACTTTTGCAAATATTTAAAGATATCAATATAACCAAAGTGAAATAAGAAGATAAATATTTTTAGATAAGATATTTTATGCAAGTTCCTTTAGAACTCGTATAAAAATAATTCCGGCTCACATTACCAACATAAAAATAAAGCGCTCAAAGGACAAAAACAAAATACCCAGCTCGAATATTTCCTAGCATTTGTACCAATACTTTAGCAACAACAAAAATAAGATGGCGAAAACAAGCAATTGAAACATCCAAAACGCGTATTATATCCGTAAACAGGATATTACAGCCAACCCTAGCTGATACAGTGACTACTCTTTCCCGTGACCACATGAAATCGAGCGAGATGCATTAGTATCGATAAAACCGTACAATGATGTACGTACCGACATCGATTCTATTTAGTCGATAAAGAGCCACTGCGATTGACCTATATTATATGGAAGCTATTTGTGCAAAGTTATAGAATAGCTTACATTCATTTTCTTTAATACCTAATGGCTACTGGGAGCTATTAAAGTTGCCAAATACTCTGCTTAGCAGTGGTGTGCTAACATTATAAGCTGCAGGTTTAAAGAACTAAGACGTAACGACTGACGTCTCAAGGCATATAAAATACATACTTTTGCTATTGCTACTATATATAAGGGCCGACGTAAGTGTTTATTGTTATGTGTGTATTGCGTAAGTGACGTATGTTCCACAACGTCAACGTGTACTTTAAAATCTACGTCAACGTCTATGTCAACTGCTACGTCAATATCTACGTCAGCCTATGTTACATATATGACCAGGGACTGGCATCATAGCACGCCTATGAACCTCTTGTTGTCGTCAAAAACTAAGTCTAAGAATGACCCTGGGATCCACCTACTACTTGACCCCAGGGTAGGGATGGATAAAGGGAGATAGAATTGTTAAATTCTATTCTTGTTAATTGTTAAATGGCCGTATAGAGTACGAACAAACAAAAAATACAATCATTCGTTTTTATACATACCAAAATAAACGAGGCACAAATATTTTCTATATTTCATCTTGAATCTAGACATTAATTAAAACTTTACGCTACCGGTATGCAGGTTCTATCCTGTGCTACAAATTTACCGTACCATGGCATCATTGCATCGCAGCGATGTGAAAATAATTTATCAAACCGATTCCGGGAATACATAAATTGTCTCATTAGTAGAAACATAAAAGGGAGCGTGCAATGTGCGTTGTACTATTATGTCAAATTATTTTTGGCTTTTATTATAAAGAGGAAGATTTGACTGTGTTTATAATGAAAATGACTCCGAAACTACTGGACCATTCTGAATAATTCTTTACGTCTTCAATGATGAACATAAGAATATATTTTTTTAAACAATTCCCTATGTAAACTCCAATAATGTAACCCAAGCTGTATAAATTCTACAAAAAAAAACCTTATCGTGATGTCTCTCAAGCTTACTGATTTATTAAATACCTATATTTACCCATGCAAAGCCGGGTTGGACCGCTAGCGATACATATTAAATATCCTAGTAAGATAGTATCTTACTTATATGTATCTAAAAAAATAGTGTCACATTGCTTGTCCACAATGAACTTCTGTACTAATGATCTGTTTTTAATTAAATATTGCACACTGTGCAGGTTAGTCCAACATCAGAGACAGAAATATTTCAAAGCTGGTATGTATTTCTTAAATAGACTTATGTTCAACAAACAAGTCGTCCTTTTTATGTTTGTTACCTCAGAAGTTGTAACTGGGTGAACCGATTTTGATGTTTTTTTTTATTTGAAAGCTGGTGCTTCCCGCGTGCTCCCATTTCAACTTGGTCCAATTCTGACACTGTTGTTTTTTTTTGACAAAAATATTTAAATACTTATATTCTTAGTAAAATATATTATTTATTTAGTGCTTATAGGTAAGTATGTAAAAAAAATGAGTCAGGTGTAAGAATGATTTGAGCGGTAACAAATCAAATTAAAAATAAATACATTATTTTATATTTTGATGCGATGTTGCAATGTAACCGTTTACTTTATTAAATCTAATAAAATATAGATTTTATTTAAAAGCCCATTTACTGGTTTCTGAAAAACCTGGTACCTATATAGAACATTTCAACCAAGATTAGAATTAAGCCGGGTTTAGCACGCTCTCCTCACCCGGTTTTTCTTTTAAGCTTTAAAGATTAGCCCCCGTTTGCAGTGGCTCTGATTAAGATTTATGTTAGGGACATAATCTAATACCTACATTCATTTATTTTGTCACTGTTTCATTTTTTGTAATCTTTTAGGAGGTACTACGGTTTTTTTAGCAATTAAATTGAAATGGAGATTTGTTTTTTTTTTTACAAAATGTCGTTCTTTTAAATTATTGATGATGATTAATATTCTATTACACAATATTATTCTACATAAGCGCTATATTAGAATATAAACTATAAAAAAAGTAATTTTCCGTTTAAATTTTGTTTTTGGAGAAACAATATTAATTATTCGTAATTATACAACACAAAGGTGTTCTAACTTCTGACGACAGTTTTGTATATAACAATACTGTCGTCAGCTTGTAAGTACTTTGAAATCGCAACTTCTATTCTATTACTACATCATACTAATGAGTAGCCCACATTCATTCATAGCAATCTCTTATAGTAGACGCCCCAGAGCTTGACGCCTATCAGTTCTCGATAATAACATACTATTTTATTCAATAAGTCACTTTTACCAACAATGTATGCTGTGGTTGGTTTCCAAACTACACAGACACAACTGAATATAGTATACATATATTTACATTTATAACATCACGCCAGTCGACTAATGTATACCCACATTTCACCGGTATGTGTTATGTCTCATGTAATAGGGGGCGAGCCTATTGCCATCAACCGGGCACGAATCCAAACCTGCTATAATGTGACAAGCCGAACTTTCTGAACGATGCATATATCCTAAGGATAAGGTCTCTGATAAGGGCTCTAAGGTATATAGAGCTCTATGGTCATCCATACACTGACCTAAGCTTATATGTAGGTATATAAATCAAAACATTATGACACAGCGCCATCTAGTTCCTAGCTGCGCAAGGAGGCTTGTGTGCTTGTGATAATAGATGGTTGATAAACTACATATATAAATATATTTTTTTATAAATATATTATACAAAGAAATATCCAGGACTCCGGTGTGTCGTAACTGGGACATTTACCATAGAGCAGTATTTAATACCGCTCATCAAAAACATCGCAAATTTAATAATCCAATTTGGTTAAGTCTTGAGCCTCAATCTTCGTGTATAAATAAAAAACGCTACATTTCCTCCTTCACACAAACAGGTCTCTAAACAATAGTGACTACTTGTGAAACAGTCGTCACTACACTACCTAATCAAACACATGCGACTACTTAAGTGCCTCTCTCGGCTACAATGATCCGCACTTACAGTGACCCACCTCCGTCGCTAACGTGCCTGACGTAGCGGACCGATAATGAAGATTTAGTTTTCTTTTTTCTTTTTTTCAGTGTCCGTCTAGAAACTAGACTGTCAAATAAATTGTAATGAAAGTAGATGACTCAAAATACAGTATTTTTTATCGTGTCAAAGTATTTCATCATACCATACCATAACGTCTGTCGTTCTTGAAGATTTATGCAGAGTAGGTGTATTATTATACAGTCATATTTTGCCGGTTAGTTTTTAGGTCTACGCACAAAGTCAAACTCCGCGCTGCTGCTGAGAATTTATTGGAATAACCCAATGACAATTTGCTCGACCTGGGAATCGAATCCAAGAACTCTTGCTCAGCAGTCGCGCTTACGATCACTAGATCAACTACTTATTTAACACTATTTATTCTTCAAAAGGCCATCTGAGACTTTAACCTACATAGTCAGGCTCACATATTGTAACCAAAATGTTTGGACTTCAAAAGAGACCATGATTCTCTGAGTTTGTTTCGGCATTTCTTCTCAGAGGTCGTCAGTTAATAAATGTCGATGCCAACAAGATACTAAAAAAATATTACATGACTTGTAAAAGCGTCTTTAAAAAGATCTATTTACAGAAATAAACAATCATTAATTCATCATTCATAGTCTATTTAGTCGTAGTACCTATATTTAGTCCCATCTGAATAGGTCGTCATACAGTCGTCATATATGGGTTTATTATATCTATTAATATTTTACAGTCTGTAATCCATCTATTCACAGCTACCTCGTTGGTCTGGTATACAAACGCGGTTGCTGAACGTGGAAGTCTGTATTCAAGGAATTTATTATTGGAGTCTTCTATGAAATTCTACGTATGTAGTATTTCGAAGCTTAAATTTCTGGCTGGTTGATGAAAATACGGTCAACCATATTACTTGGAAATCGAAAATATAAGTCTCCTTTCATTTTTAGAGGGATTAAGCTATATTCCACCACGCTAGCCAGTTGTGTGTTGGCAGACTTTACATGCCATCGATAAAATCTCTCAAGCATGCAGGTTTTCTCACGATGTTTTCCTTCACCATTTGAGCATGTGATATATAGGCAAATAGCTTCCAAAAGTTTCGTAATGCCTTGAGTTTGAACTTGAGACCTTTGCACACCTCAGTCCGCTTAGGGCTGTCACAGGTCAGGTGTGATTATAATATTGTTTCTATATCATCAGTGCAAGAACTTCTTCGTAAATACCGGTCCGATTCTTTTATAAACAGCACCTAAAAATAACCTTATTTAAAATTTGAACGTTAATAATAACATAATATAAAATTGAACAATGCTGCTATTTATAGAAAGATATTGGCTTGTCTAAAGTATAATAATTATATAAGGTTTCACGTAACAAGACTCTGATACGTTACTTTGTTTCCTCAGTAGATATTAAAGCTTTTCTATATTATTCTCTTTAAACATATAAAGAAACAAATTGTATTTTATGAGTAGACGTAGGTATTGCTGTTGGCTGACGACGAATTCAATTTATAACTTGTTTTTTAATGTAACTTCCATTAACATTGTGCTCGTTCTAGTATTGAAAACGTGACCACATATTCAATAAACACATATATTATTAGTAACCAATCAATATATTATATCAATGACCACTACATTATTGACCCGTTCAGTCCAAACGTGCCATAGACGCTAACACAATTTTAGGACTTAAAAATATTGTAAAAGGAATCCTCAAGGTCCCGACCACCTTGAGGATTTAATGCTTTTGACGTGCTTAGTGAAGCGTAAAATATTCCAGATATTTTTCCTTTGTATATTTAATTTTTAAATATCGATCGGCCGGATTAATGTTCCCTTGAGATATTTATTTTTTATTTACTAATAGAAAAATTCATAAAAAAATTCTGTGTGAAATTTAAATATAAAATCATTGAAATGGGGCTAATTGCTTTAAGTTACGACTTTAATTAAATTCTTTTTAAATTAAGTGTTCCAAATCAGTGCTTTTAACAAATTTAAATCTACATAAAAAATAAAAACATATTTATACAAAAACCTATTTTAAAAATATGAAAAGGTGAAATGACAAAAATAAAATATACAGACCGAGGACAGTCGGTGCCATAAATGCTCCGTATTCTTTTTCTGAATTTTGTAATACCTATAGTTCATTTCTTTGGTTCTAGTACAGAAATCATCAAAAACCAACTGTAAATTTTTATATGAATTAAGACTCTCCAAATGAATTTGGATATTTTTGTACAATAACAGTACTTGCGATACGACTGTACCTGCCTGGACATTTGGAAATCCTAAAATCCCCCATTTTATCGATGTGGAATCAACATGAGCCGGTCATAAAAAGCTTTATATCTACGATATAGGAGTGTAAACGACATCATTCCCATCTAATAACACTCGGACGGGTTTTTTTATATCACGTAGGTACGCGGTATAAAAAAATCGCGTCCACTGGACCACCCACGCTGCGTCTTCTTATAGATACTGGAAGAAGCTATTGGGTGGTCCAACCTGGTCTAAAGGTCGCTGGAATCAGCTGGATGCGGGAAGCGCAGGACCGGTCGTCGTGGAAATCCTTTACGGTAGGTTATCTCCAGCAATGGGTATCATTCAGCTAAAATGACGAACGCTCGAATGATGCTATCGATGTAGAGAACGACTTCAGACTTGTATGTCGAAAACATCAAGTTTTTTCCTTATTCGTTCATACTAATGTGGAGAGATACTAAATACAGAAAGACGTAGTTCCAATACTGAACTATAACGCAGTATCAGCTAGTATTATTTCACATATTTATAATATTACGCCGATAACTGCTTCGTAGGTCTAGTGGTCATTAAGTGCGACCGCTAATCAAGAGATCTTGGATTCAATGCCCAGGACGGGCATAGTGTTTGGACCTAAAACGTACCAGCGAAATAGAGAGGCAAATAATGAGGCTACCTTATTCGTCGGGGACGACTGGCACTATGATATGTATATCATAAAATCCTATGTAGCTAGTAAATGAAATTAGTCCAAATAAAATGTGGAATCTTCAAATTGACTATGTTATAGGTACGACGCGCGCTACTATTTTCAGGAGCAACGACACCAGTGGCGCCGCAATAACGACCAATATACTGTGTTAAAACTACTTACAATTCTTCCTCTTCTTTTGTACAATTCTCTAGCATTGTCATACGATTCCGAACTTTGTTTAAAATGTTGCTAGGTCACTTACAACTTAGAAATAAAACTACTTTTTACGGATCTTATCGCGATATTGATTGATATGATTACGTGTCGAATTATTTACAGGTTGCATGGCTACAGGACGACTATATATTTTCAGTTTTATTAATTATGTATGTATTGTACGTATGTATTCACAATCCAATTTTGAATTAATATTATAATGTCTAATATTTGCGTAAGTGTAAATAAAAATAAAAAGTACAAATCAGTATAACTAACAATGATTTCTTAAGCTAACATTAACATAATATAACCATATAATAATATAGGTACGGGTTTCAGTAACAATGTTTTCCTAAACGACTCGCCTACAATACGTACCTTACACAAAGACTTCTTCGTAATGAACAAACACAACATACTCTGTGACTTGGAAACTTAAACAGATAAAGTACATTTCAGGTAAATCAGTTCATGTTTATTAGTGCTAAATATATATACCTAGTGTATACACCAGTGGGCTGTAAAGATAAATAACACAGAATTAACATTAAAAAAAAGAATTTTATGCTACAGTGAGTAAGTATTATACCTAACAAAAGCTGTGATATTTATATATGTTACTAAAATTAACAACAAGTTGTTACTAACGGCTTCCGTTTCATAGATGTTTTATTATAAGTAACATTTTCAAGGAATAGAACATCGACTTATTGAGGTGGTCCTTAAGATGGAAATTGAACTTACCGTTTCCAGCAAGTGTACTCCAAATTTAAATGTGTATTTAATTATTTTCCTGCGAACTCGTAACAAACAGCTTTTTTAGGAACTCGTAATTATACAGATAGATCGATATTTCCCAGAAAACCCAAATCAATAATATTCCAAATACAGCGATTAATCTTTTAGACGCCCAGGACCAGACTTTCTTAATAATTTTAATTATTATCACCCTTCAAATTTTCTCTAACATAGATTAATCCGGAATTCCTTTTGTATGCCGTCCATTCAGAATCTAATTTGTGATCTTATTCGACCGAGATCAACAGAACGAAAAGTATTCAAAGGTAAAAATACTGAAAAGAAAAAAATGGAAAGAGAGTTGACGGCGACTTTCAATCTAAATTAAATGGCCCCTGTAAATATCTACTTAAAGTTTCTATTAAGCTGTATCAAACAGAAATTTCATTATTTCTTTGTATACAAAGTTATTTCCTATGTTTAAGTTGTCCATTACTTAATTCTAACGGCTCATTTCATTTTTAATTTTCCATATCTATCGCAATTCTTAAGTATTTTTTTCGTAATTCAGTACTTAAAATGTTGTTTGATATAATTGACCATTTCCAAAATGGTCAATTATGGAGTACTGATAAATTATACTTGCCTTTGTTTGGGCAGTACCCATAGTTTAAGTAAGTTTGTAGGTATACCATATAATAGTGATCAAGCCATTTGGAAATAAAAAAAAAATTGCTCGACCTTAGCACGATCTGAAACTCAGCTGCGTTTTAACTTCTGAACCAATGAAGCTGTATTGATCGTAAATATATTTCATATAGACTAGCAATAAACCAGTTAAAATATACCATTCAATTAATTACCTACATGTCTGGTTTAACATCAAATAAATTACATATAGGTATCATAATAAGAATGTTACGAGACCTGAAATACCAATGAAATCACTACTAAAGATGTTTTAGTTATAAAGAAATAAACAAAGGGTTGCTGCAACGTTTCACAATATTTTCATAATTTTGAACGTTTACTTGGATGCAGATTCAATAAGTATTTTTTTGGCATTTTACTTATTATAATCTACTATATTGTTATAAAGAAATAAAATTATTAGTAGTTAGAATATTGTAAAGCAAAAACTATCTTACGCAGTTTTGTTGTAATAGCCAATGACGTTAATTACGATGTGCCGTTATTGGAACGCACTTTGTTATTGTTTTAATTTAGAAACCCCCTCCATTACTTTATTAATTCTTAATTTTAAACAGTGTTTTGTATCACCATCAACGTAGTATACGTATTATGAAATAATTTCAAAATTTTGAAGTAAATTTCAATTAACATTCACGGTCAGCGTCCCAACCCTACCGTTGGCTGATTCCCTGGGAATGTTTACACTGGTGGGAGAGACCTCTCATTACCCGGGGTACCTGCACTCTCAGTAAAAGAAACTCATTAAAACTTTTTTCTCAGAGATACAGCGGTCGGGTCCGTGGTGCGTTCAAATATAAATAAAACTCGGCCGGTTTTAAATTAATTTTCTTGTTTTTATAATTGACGTTTTTATTTGCAATGAGGAACTGGATATGAGTGTTTAAATGGTAATTAAAAAAGAAACAGTCGTGGGAAGACAGCAATTAATTTTATAACTGTTTATAAATAGTACATAGATATACGATATCGATATGTACTGTTAATAATTATAATGAATATATGAACTGCTTTGTCTGTCTCGTGGTTACTAGCGTGTGGTCTTGGGTTCTACTCAATTCAAGTCAAGTACCTATTGTTTGTTTTTTATAACAATTATTTGTATTTTCAATTTATCTGGTGGATTGTTAGTTGACTGGTAAACACTGAGTAATAATATTCTTGGTACTTGCTAAAGCTTTTGATATAGTTAGCCATGCTTTTTCTGTTGCGCAAGCTTGAAAATGTAATAGTTAATTGAGCACTTACTTAAGATTATTTACTAGAAATGAAGAAAAACGTATCTATGCAATCTACAACTAGAGCATGGCACAATCTTTTCAAGTAAATGTCTATATATTAAATAGTAAATAAGCTAAAAATATCTAGGGTTTCACACATTAGATTTTTAAAAGTTTTCATATTAATAAATTATTTTAAAAAGTAGCTTTATATCACTTATTTTGGGTCATAAGGCTAAGTACTAAGTAACTTAATTACATTATTTTATCATACTTAGAGCGTAACGAATAAAACGTTATTACTTCAACTAGATTTTTCTACCAAATTGAACCTAGATTAGGCAAATGAAATACTAACAGTGTGACATTTGTTTATTATATTCCTTTTGAGTTTACTTATAAACGATGGAAATTCATGGAAATATTATATTCTAAAAATAGTACTTAATAAAATATTGATTGCAATAATGAATATGCATACTGTTACTAGCAATATTTTAGAAGAACATTATCTACGAAGATACAAAGAACTAACTTAACATTTAATAATGATTTCATATATGTATATTGAATATGTATGTATTTATATTTTATATCGACTATAGATACATTTTAATGATTTTTATGATTTTTTTATAATATATGACTGTATTTGTTTGTTCTTTGCGTTTAAAATACTGTTAGTTTAGGCCATTTATATTATATATTAAGGAATAATAGTAATGAAGAAGGTTTTTGAATAAATGAATTCGAATAGAAATCGGCTATTACATGGGATCTTAAGCATACTCTAATTAATGTACACAACATTAATTGCCTAGATAGGTTCATAAAAATAAAGTAATGTTGCTTAAAAGAAGAAAAAAACGTATAGAATAGGAGTAATTTTACTCCGCTTATCTGTAAATATGACAATATACAATAAAATTGAAATACTTAGCATTCTAGATAGTCTTATATCCAAGGATTGTATAAGTACCTACTGATTATTACCAAACACAATATTTACAATTCTAATTCAAATTCTCCGTATCTGATTACCTATACGTACTACATGCGGAACGATGTCAATTGAAATTGACATTCATATTCAGTAAACATGAATATTTTGCAATTGAGGATGGCATCACATTTTTTCTAACATCCTTCGTTTAATCGTGAAGGGAAGCCAATAATCGTCGAATTCACTTTGCGAAATTCATTTGGAATTACAAAACTCGATCAAGTCCTGCTTAGTAATCTGTTTCAAAGGGCACGGATCAGTCGTTTGGCACAAAATGTATTATTTATTAAATGTTTTAATATTTACCGCGGCATTTTGCCTTGTGGACTGTGGACTCTTTGATAGATACACCGGAAAGAAAGTCGAGGTTCGTCAAGCAATGAAACTTCGACTGAGTAATGTTACCGAGTAAGATGTTTCTATTTATTTTTACTTCCTTGATTGATAATAATATGTCAGTTTAATGTACTTAAATCAAAGTAGTTAAAACTTCTTCTGAATTATTTGATTACGTCTTAACCCTTATTAATTTGTAAAAGCAACAAATCATTTTAATTATTTTTTAAGTCTGTAAATTAACTATGCAAAGTAGAATTTTTGCTTAAGTAGGTACTTGAGATTACATTAAATTACTGTTGATTCGATTTTACAAAACAAAATGCTCAGAATGAAATGATTTTACATTTCATTAGACACTTGTGTAATTTTAATGTGTTTCATTGTATTTTAGACGTTGTACAATAGAAATAAAGCCGTGTACACCCCACGAAGGCAGTCGAGTGGATGGTACGTGTAATAACTATAAGTACCCGGTGAGAGGATCCGCCAGAGGGCCTTACGTCAGGCTCCTGAAGCCAGACTACGCTAACGGTACGCTCTACTAATTAGCTTCCAAATAACCCAACGCTCGATTTCTGGAAATGTGATAAATCAAAGATAATTCCACTGAAAACTATTAAGTAGAAATTAGTTTTATTGGAAACTGCAAAACTGCAATTCAAATAGCATAGCTTACGAAAACCTAAAAAAACTGTTTTAAGCAGCCAACGCAACATGTTTTGATGTAAGAGGTGTACGGTTGAATTTTTGTAGAATAAACATTTTATCTAGCTTACTGTTCGATAAAAAGTTTATGATAAAGAAGTTATCCAAACGTTACCAGGCATCGGAAACTAATAAGCCTAAATCAGACGCAATATCAGATTGAATCTTCTTCCCTTACGAAGCGTCGATGAAGTTGTTCTCTTTTCATGACTGATATTGAACAAAAGAGAGTGGAGTACATCATTCATTCATCAACTGTGACCACATCACAATGTATCTTCTATAAGATGCAAATAATTGTAAGCTTTAGGTCGTCTATATAAAAGAGATAGTATATCACTTGATTATCTTGCCTCAATCGGTATCCTAGGTATGACTCTCCCAGTACTGTTAACCGTATCAAAATTCATTGATTAGTTTAAGACACCTAAAGATAGATAGACTGTTTTAAGATATTTAGTGATGGATAAGTAATCTTTTTACATCTTGTCAAGAACTTGTATTAAATAGCGTTAATAACGAGTATCTTGGTCGGGTTTCAAAGCCCGAATATCATCCCTCGCCTCGTTAAAAGTTTCCAAAATTTCAGACTGCTTACAACGCACCTCTATATGTAAATATATTATATTACGCTCTATAATACTACTATATATTATTAAAATATTTTACTAGAAATCCAATAGAAAAATGCTGTTGTATATTTCTAACAAAAACATAAAGAATATTTTATGACTGGAGTGGTTACAATAAAAAAAGGGTTTTTAGGGAAACCCTATTACTAAGACTACGCTGTCTGTCCGTCTGTCTGTCAACAGGTATCTCCACGATAGCTAGACAGTTAAAATTTTCACAGGTTATGCATTTCTGTTGCCGCTATAATAACAAATACTAAAAACAAAATCAAATAAATACTCTTCGTGCGCGAGCCCGACTCGCACTTGGCTGGTTTTTTTAATAAACGCTACGCGCGTTAATGACAACAGATCTTCAATACTTAGCTTATTGTCAGTGAAGAAAGCTAGTATATATTTATTTGATAAAATAATAGTCTTCAACGCCAACAACATTTAATACTATCCCTGAGAATACAGACAGCTAATCGATTTTCACGTATGTTTTGTTTCGTCCAGAGCGGTTACAGAACAATATATGATATCCTCACAGATCGTGATATCCGCATGAATAAGCATGGTAAACCGCTGCCCTCGGCCCGGAAGGTGAGGACGGAACTCCACTCCACCGGTCGAGTGGAAGATAAGGTCACGTTCAACGTCGCTGCTGTTCACATGCTGCAGTTCATACATAGGGATATCAGTGTTATGAATGGACCATGTAAGTTCCTCTTTAGTGCATAAACACATCTAATATATAAAATTCTCGTGTCACAGTTTTCGTTGCCATACTCCTCCAAAACGGCTTGACCGATTCTCATGAAATTTTGTGAGCATATTGGGTAGGTCTGAGAATCGGCCAACATCTATTTTTCATACCCCTTAGTGATAAGGGTTGTCCACCAACCCCTATAATGTGGCAAAACAACGTTTGCTGGGTCAACTAGTAACTATGTAATATTTGAAGACTACACCGTTCATATGAAATTATTTCCACAATACCAATATTAGAAGCTCTACGTTTGCCGAACTTCAAGTTTGATTAGTCTGAGAGCTCTAAGCGGGTTAATATAGCATTTTTATAATAATAGCATTTAGCGATGCTATTGGCATCGCTAAATGCTATAAACGCTCATATGAAATTTTCAAGTTTCTTTCTAAAATCTAACTTTAGAAGGATCCTTGCCGTTGGCAAAATCTTTTAAGGATTTTAGGATTTTCATATACATATGTAACCATAACCGTTACCTGTCCTGTTAAAAACTAAAGATAAAAGTGTTTGTACAAAATTTTAATTTCAAATGAAAAATACAGACGAAGTGGACTCTCGATGATCCTCGTTTATAATGGATTCGTGATAATTATTACGCATATTTTTTATCTGATGATAATTATAAATATCTCTCATATTTTATCTATTTTATCATGATATTTTTGCACATCAATAGGCAGCTCCAATGTATCCAGTAGTAGTAGCTGAAAGTTCAGTTTCGTAATAATTTCATCTCAACAAGTTTGAAACCATACAGTTGACTACCTCAAACGCAGACAACATTGCTGTTCTCCAATAGGTGCTAAAGACCCAAAATGTATCCCTATACGTGTACCGAAGGACGACCCCTACCTCAAAGTGGCTGATATACGCTGCCTCAACTTCTCTCGTGCGGAAACTTTCCAAGACGCCAGTTGTACAACCGAAATAATACTTCCCGAACAGGTTAGTACAACTCCACAAGTTATGTATAAGTCCTGTGATACGTGCGAAAATGATCCAACTTCGAAGTCTTGTTTAATACGAACATTTCAATGAGAGCAAGGAGTTATATTGTGACGTCATACTTAAGAAAATGTCGACAGAATAGGAATTGTAACGTGGAGAAAATGTTGAAGTAGATTTGCCTACCTCGATGTGTACTTAATTGTATTGCAGACGTGTCTGAAGATTTTTTTCTTAGAAATAAAGAAAACTCTGAGTCTTTTTGACTGGCAATAAATTTATACTAAGTGTCTGCATGCACGAACTGTTTAATAACTTTGATCAAATAAATTATAAATAAAATGGTCTATAATGCCACACAACACAACACATACAAATAAATTGGTATCACTGTTGAATACTATACACATGTTGAAAAATTGATAGTGAAATTCAACTAAAGCTTTATGCAATGGAGTATTTATAGGCATTCAATACATTAATGGTAAATAAAACACTTATCTGTCTTCAATCAGTACAAACATCAAATAACATTCATATCTAAAGCGCTCCCTACTCATAAATTTTGACTCAATCATTATTGAAATTCCACGTAAGAATTTATTTTGAAAATCACACAGAATATGTCATGATTCAGTATTTGAGTTGAAATTTTTCAATTGAAATACAAACAGTTTTTTGTTTTTTTTTTGTCAGTAGTGCAGGTAGTATTTTCTTTAAAATTGGAGAGCTATGTGAGACCCACTTTTTTTAACAACTTTTTGATAGATATTTCTGGTTTGGAGCATTTACTATTTGCTGACAATATTTGAGACAATAGGTATTTAATCGACTTGTGACTTCGTAAACAGCAAAAAAATTCAGCAAATTAGAAACACAATAATGATGTTTACTTATAGAAATCGAAACAACTAAAAGTAAACGAGAAATTTCAAAACAATTAAATTAAGTATTGTTTGCTTGTCGGCCTTTTCCGTCGCGAATTTTTATTCAGATCATTATAAAAATAAAACGATGAAATGAAATTTGATTGTTTTTGCTACGGTAAGGATCCAGTAATCGGATTCTATATTTTTTCAGTGTAATTAATTATAGATTCCTTTGGAGTCTTCCAAAGGAAATTCTATGATTATTTTAAGCAGAACTATATTATGTCTCTCTCATTGGAATATGTAGTAACTCATTGATTTCTATACAGTGCTTTTAGACGTCTAAGATTTAATATTAGAATGTTTCCTAGTTGGCGTGTTATCTATAATAATCACCTCATATATATATTTTTATACACTTTTATCCTATCAAGCTTATCCATCAAATTCATTGTGGTCTATTCAGTCATTCTCAATCCTTTTCACTATATTGTAGTATTGCCCTATTATTGGTCCTGAGATTCTTTGTAACGTTAGTCATAACTTTCTCTACAAATGACCCCACATATTATTACTTACACAATTCCAAAGATTACATGTTACTACGTCTTTCTCATAACTCCATTTTTTATCGTGTTATTTTATTCTACTTTCATATTTCTTCTGCTACGTCACATTAGTATCGGCACCATTCTCCCTCAAGAATAAACAAGCATTATGAAAATTTTGTTGGCTGCCATCACCTAAATTGCCAACACCGGATTAACACCACAAAAATAGCAGACATTTGGGCGAAATATAGCTTTTACTCTGGACTACCATGAAAAAAAATTAATTGCAACTAAAATAAAAACGTTTCCTTGACAACAAAAGTCTCCGGGTTATACCCGGACACTTTTTAAAAACCCTGCCGGACGGCCCCCGGACGTCCTTCAAACCAGGGTCGGATGGCAGACCAATCTAAATCCCAAATCTGGAATAAGAACTGTATTTTATCATGGAATGCAAACATAATTAATATCTGATTGTTAAAGTTACTACACTACTGCCTGAAGCTGAAATAAAAAACAAAGTTCTTAGAAAAGAAATCATGAGCGTCAATATAATCTTTACACTGTTGACTAATGGTAATATGTTACTAAGATATATCGCTAGATGGCGCTAGTGTGCAGACGCCATCTTGTTAACACATTACAGTCACTTGGAAGAAGTAAAACCACAGTCATCCTGTGGTTTGCTGTAGTTTATTTAGTTCCTAACTCAACAGCAACTAAGATGGGTGTAAAAGAGCTTCCTTATCTCATTAAAAACAAGTTTTACAGAATATATAATCTAATTTTGATATGGTAAATACCTTATCCCAGGTTAAATTATATATGTACAGCAAATAAAATGTCATTCCATCTTTGTTTTATTAAATACCTATCTAATTTAAATCAAATCATATTATTTTGTATCCAGCATTGGTTTTCACACATTAATCAATATTGATCTATTTATTGATATACGAATCTAGTTCATTGCATTATACACTAGATGGCGCTGTGCATATGACGTCATTTTCTAGATGGCGATGTTAAGATTCTCCGCGATTGAACGACCACGCTCGGTATCGCTAGTTTGAGTTAAGACCTTACTTCATAGGATCATTTCTATAGTAAGCTCTTCTCGAGACTTTCACACTATGTGAGTCCTCACAAGTCACGTTGATGAGATGTGGCGCGGTGCCCTGAGCGTGAGGCGGGCGATGGTATTCTTACCATCAGCCCTCGATGATCGTTCACTCCCTTTAACCGGGGAGCGTGGGGTACTGTCGCTGTCTGAGTGGCTAATTTTAATATATCAACATTTCACATCCTCATTAATAAAAATCATCATAAATATTTGGGGCTCGTTAATATAAGAACTGAATTATTCAGACTAGTAAACAAGGCTTTTGTATGTTAACCGTCATTGAGCACATAAAATATAAACATATTAATGACTTAATTTTTACATTTTAGATAAATTTCCAAACGCCAGTGATTGATCTCTCAACAATATATGGAGTGGATTCTCAAGCCCTTGCTAAAGTGAGAAAATATGAAGACGGCCAATTAATACTCCTCAAAAGAGCGAATAGCTATGTACCTGAAAATATTACATCTAACAAACCAAATTTATCGCCCGAAATGCTAAATGACATGAAAAACAATATAATATCTAATATAAAAGATGATATGATGATTAAGCTAACAATGACTATGTTAAACCATAATTATACAGTTGCAAATATGACAAATGATCTCTTAGCTAACTTGTCATCAGACTTATTAAGTAATATGGCTCCCAACATACCTAATATGATGCCTGACGTAATGTCAGATAGTTATAATAGCATAGCTTGCGATATCATGCCTAATATATTGTCTAATTTTACAAAGAAGATGAACATGACTCAGAACAAATTGATAAATATGACTGCTGATATGCTAGTAGATACTATTGCAAATATATTGGCAAATTCAATGGTCAATTTGGTTTCTGATATGGTGGCAAAGCCTAATGTAACAGAAAATGTATGTATTCAAAATAACGATACTGAATCAGTTTGCTATCAGTTTGGTAAGTTTAAACCAATTTTTTTTCTTATTAAATTTCTGAATATACTATTACTACTTAAACATACTATTACTTAAACAGGGTTCCCTGAAGTAGGCAACTTTGACCTCAGGACTACAATGTTGACAATATTTTTTATGAGAGAACACAATAGATTGGCAAAGGCCCTTCATGAGATCAATCCCTGCTGGAAGGATGATCGACTGTTTAAAGTAGCACGGCAGATCAACATTGCAACAGCTTCTAATATATTCATGTATGAATTACTACCGGCACTGTTGGGTGAGATACTCATTTTTGGTAAAATTATGAAAGAATCTTGACTAGGCCGAAAAAATAACATGGTTAATTATTGCTTGGTCTGAAATAATTAAGTTAATCAATAGAACTGTAAATGTCTCTTTTTGTGATTAGGCTTTAGAAATATGATAAATTATGGCCTGCTATCTGAAAATGTAGAACACGTAACTGCGTATGACACAGACGCGGCGCCTCTTGTTTATGCAGAGTACGATATCGCTGTCAGATATTTCAATACTTTCCTGGATGGTAGGATCAAGTAAGTTATTGTTTCCAAAATAAATGTCTTCAACAAATGTATAACTATCCATAATTAATCACTGTCAATATTTATGATCGTTTCAAAATGGCATTATAAAATATCGGTATTTTAATTTCAGGACATACAATGAAGGCTATTATTATAAAGATGAATACTCATATAGTGAGACCTTATTTAGATCTGGTCTTCTAGAGAAAGGTAACATTTCTGAAGAAATCAATCGTGGGACGTTTTATCAATATGCTGCAAAGATTGACGATATTCAAGATCCTGATGTAAACTTCTTCAATGTTTTTATTACAATTAGTCTAGTTAGTTAGTTTTTATTACAAGTAGACTAGTTGATAGTCTGTTTGTTGTACCATTTGTCAAACGCTGTCAAATTCAAAAATTTTCAAGTATATATTGGATAAACTATATTTCGTACTACTAATAACTGGTGCTACTGGTATAAACACATGGACACTGATATGACACATTTATAAGATGCGAAAATAATTATACTCCTATTCTAGATTTCAGAAAACTATTACAGTAAAAAGCTTCAAAAGGCACATGACTTACCGGCTTTGGATATACAAAGAGGCAGAGACGTGGGTGTCCGTGGTTACAATGACTACAGGAAGTTCTGTGGCCTCAAAAAGGCACAGAAGTTCAGAGACTTCATCGACGTCATGGAGATTGAGGTACGTGCCGCTTTAAGTTATATAAATTTATGTATGTATATATTTTATGTAGGTATATAATGGTATAGTGTAGAATATATTTATGTGTATTATATCTAGTGTATGTTACAACATAATTATATTTATTATGTACGCCAACTACTCGTTTTCCCCTTCTTTCAACTCTTGTCCATCCAATGGTTGTCTGGAAGAGATTGCTATTAGCGATAAGACCGCCAATTGTACTTCATACTTTTTGTATATTCTATATTGTTGTATTTTTGGTGTATGTACAATAAAGAATACTCTATCTATCTATCTATCTATCTTTTAACTTACTAATGAATATTACGTACAGTGAACTCTTACAGACGCAACATTTACATCAAAAGCATTGGCACTGATAGAAATATGTTCGCTAGCAAACAAGATTCTCAATCAGTAACATGTTCCAACAACATCCAAAATCATGATATTTCCCAGCGATGTGAACGTGGAATGCACAAAACATGTGAAAATTAGCTGCTTCGCTCCGCAGAAATATCTAAAATTATCCGCTGAAGTCTAATTAAACAATTGACACGTAAAAGAAATTAAAGAAAAAGTTAACAATTTAGTTTTTGTTCCGGCAACCTAGTTACTCAGAGCAAGCTTACCCTTTAATTAAATTGCATCGCCTTATATTAAGTTGTTTATCAAGTCTGCTGTTATATCTTATGACTAAGAGTGAAGCATTAACTAAACGAGTTGCCGCAGTCTCCGAACGTTTTGGAAATGTTTATATCTAACTAGTTGAGCTGCTGTGAAAATGGTTACACAAGTTGACCTATTCGTCATATTCGTTATATCTTTGGATAGAGCTAAATGTGCTTTGACTGTTTTTATCTAATGCAAAGACGTACATAAGTATGCATATAATCACTGCACTAGGTTCTACATAGGAGTTTCAAAAACAATGAAGTCCTACCTATTATCGAGTACAAATAAATCTAAATACCGAACTACACTAATAATATGTATATCAAAGAAAATCTCTTTGCTCAACCTGGGAAAAAAACTCAAGACCTCACACTTGGTCACACTAACGACTATTCAACAATAAAGACTAACATTAGTTGATACATCAAGTACATACTTTCCATTCAAAATAAAACCTTGTACCAGTAAAAAAAAAGATTGTATTATTTATTCTAGAAAGTAGAAACGCTTAAGAAACTATATGACGATGTGGATGATGTGGATTTACTGGCAGGCATTATGAGTGAGAATAAAATTCAAGATATCCACGTCGGCCCTACTCTGTTCTGCATCATGACGAAACAGCTTGAACTCTTCCGATATTCTGATAGATTCTGGTTCGAAAGGGGTGATCAATTACATAGCTTTACTTTCAGTAAGTATATTTTAATTTATGTACGACATAAATAAATGATTGAATAAGAAATACATAAAAAAAAATTATAGAATAATAATATTTATATATATTTTAAACTCAATCTTTAATCTTAAAATTTGAAAAAATCCGGAAATCTCACCGGTAATATTTTTTAATGAGACTACAATATTTTAAGAACTCTGACGAATCATTTTGAAAGCTATAATTAAAAAGCAATTTAATTTATTTTTCATTCCATATGAATTGTTTAAAACACAAAATGTATAGGTCAACTCGCTGAAATCAGAAAAAGCAACATGGCGCGGTTTGCCTGTGACAATGCTGAAGGTATCAAATATATCCAACCGCGGGCCTTCATGAATGTTAGACCAGGGTATGTCAATTTCATTACTTTATATAGTAGCTACTGGTTTGTTTTTATTGGTTTATTGTTTGACTTAATTTTTCTTTGAATTATACGTCCCAGAATTAATCTATTGACTGTTTGTTTGCCCTATAAGAGATTAAAATTGAAAGTTTCGTACAACAAATGTAAAATTTATATATTTCTTTTTAAAACGAAAAGAGTTGGTAGAGTCGTAGACTCTACTAAAAGTACTCTAGGATTTTCTCCTGTGTGGGTGTGTTTACAAACACAAACTTTCACATACACTATTTCTATATTTACTTGAGCGAACACGTGATGATGACTTCTGGACGTCTATAAATAAATTCTAATAATTTTAGTAGGTAAACGTTTATGTCGCAAACCACACTGGCAACGAGACAAAAGGAAATTGCATTTACTTTCATAAATATTAGCTTCGCTCATGTGGCTACCACGTCTTTCCAAACTTGACATTGTGAACTACAGAGCTAGACTACGCTAGCGATACGAACTTACTGAGCCAGTGAACCGGACCATCTTAGCGAAGCGAAGTGCTTACACGTGTTTCTCTCCATCCTTGTAATGTAGCAATAGCCATTTGGTCTTAGTATTCGATATGCACCCTCTTTTCTTAGCTTACTCAGCTCTCATAGTTTTTGAATTGACCAAAAATATAGAAACTTAGCTTCGCTTCCCTTAATTTCCAGTGTGATCTGTGCTTAAAGGCAGAACCTGTTAATTTAAAGACTCTTAGGCATTCTATGGGAAAAGTAACCAGTGAAATAAAACAATCAATTTAACCACTATTTTTTTCAGCAACATGCCAATACCATGTACTCACATCGAAAGACCAGACCTAACACAATGGCGAGATGATAACTGTCAAGAATATGATAAATACACTCATGAAGCTACCCATATGCCTACCGGATATAAAGACAAAAACGCCATGTACGGAAAAACCATATACAACGATAATAGAAACGATATTTCAGATTTCTCTTCATTCTTTGACAATCTTCTGTCTTATAAACCTGCAGAATTGGTGCCGAGAGTTTGATAAAGGAGTAATTTACTAATAAAACAATTTAAATATAATGATATTATTTTTGTTTATTAACTTTAGCTTCCCAACGTTTTATTGTTTTTCATTAGACTGTGATAGTCAATGTGTGAAATCTACTTATCTGCACTAGATTGTGACGTTTAGTTAGCTAATCCATCCCTTCATTCTTCTGCTATGCCTTTTCCCTTTTCATTTGGGGTCGGCTCTCCTCGTTTTAAGGCGCCAAGACAGTCGGTCTTGGGTTGTCTGTTCCTCCACCTGAGCTCGTTCCATGTCCTTGGTAACGGTTGTCCACCACGTAGCCTTCGGTCGACCTTTTCCTTTTTTCTTGTCTGGGATAGCTAGGGCTTTTCTCACCATGTGTTCTTCATCACGTCTCATCACATGCCCATACCAGCGCATACGGTTTTCGGCCATCTTGTTTACAATATATCCATCTAATATAATCCATCCCTTCATTATCAACCCAAAAAATATTGTCTCATAATTATTGGGTTGGTAATGAAGGGATGTGTGCCATGCAAAACTCTTTAAGGAATTAAAGAGTCTGCAAGACGTTATATTCAGTATATAACCGAAAACAGTAATTAACGTTTTTTAACGTCATTGCTGCCATAAAATCCAAATTGCACGAACCTGCAAATGAATCCTACGAAAAAATGAATATAAAATTCATCGCTCTGAATACACAAACAGTATTTTGCGTCAAAGCGTTTTTGAAGCTCTTTTACTTTGAGTGCCCTGATGTCAACTGGACCACTGCCAACCCTGTGTGTTGGGAAAGGAAGCACACGTGCCGAAGTTTATGCAGAAAATGCACTAAAATAGGGTTTGTTCTGAAACAACAAAAACTGAAAAAAAATTGTGAACCGTGTGTAATCAAATGTAATGCAAACTGGCATTCATAGTTTTTTAACTGAATATTTAAGAGGTGAACAGTTGACACTTAGCCATTGGCTCATGCATTATTTATAAAAAAAATATAAAGTTAAATAAATGCCATAATGGAAGATCGTAAAAGTGGTTACACTTTACTTACATTCAATGTTATTTTACGAACTTTTCAGTCTTTTGAAATTACTGTTATGTTACTTCAAAAAACTCAAAAGGTTGGTTTGCTATTAAAATTAATAAAACTGAAATTTAAAAGTTAATTCTGATATTTCTGCTAAAAAAAACAGTTCATTGTTTGCGACTTGCACTTTGGCGATGAGTGATCAAAAGCGTAAAAGAAGAGAAGAGAAAAAAGTTGAAAACAGTGCTTGGTTAGTTACCTTCTTCGGTTGTAAGACAAGAGCTGCATAGTTCTATAATTTAGCTCAAAAAAGTATAAACTCAATTCTACCATCCCCTTTTTAGCATTCAATTACTTAAACAATAAAATAAATAACAAAACCAACAAGATTGAAACTCTCATATAGTGCGACAATAATGCATTTATGTAATTTTACTGTCACTAAATTAATTTTTTTTACGAGACTATAGCAACATGAATGAAAAATTAAAGATATTATTTAAAACTAGAAATGGATGGATAGGTATAGGATCTTGTGGCACCTGCACTGTATTTAAAATATAAATAAATAAAAGAATTAAGTATTCATATAAAATGACGTGAGCCTAAAAGTCTGTCATAATTAAAGAGACGGTGCATTAAAATTCTCTAGATTGCTCGCACAAAACGTCTACGTACATGCATAATAGGTAACATAGATTAAAGAGTTCATTAATCATCCTAAAAAATACTTATACCTCGTGCCTAAGCCGATTACGAAGCTAAATCTACCTGACGTTTACACTGTGAAATATAAATCGTTAGAAAAATTAATAAAAACATTTCTTCAACATTTTGATCTTAACATTTCAATTTCAACTAGAATATTAATGAAAAACAGATTGCAAATACCGCAGGTGGTGTTTTTGCTTGGATAAAAATCAATTTCAAATATTAAAAAACAGAAATTGTATTTGAACGAAACGAACCTGTACTTATACATCCAACTGTTAGAAATTTCTTTTTTTAATAACAAAATATCTGAATGTATCGGTGGAATGAATATTAAAAGTTTGGTTTTTGATTGAAAATCTAAAAATGGAAGGCATGGTAGTAAGCACTCACTCAACATTTCATTTAAAAGATAAAAACAGCTAAGATTTGTTTTGGGAATTTTGACCTTAAAGGAATGAAAAATGGAAAAGAGCAAATACTTCTTATGTAATTTTTCAATTAAAAAATAATACCCAGAAAAAATTGTTTCATTATTTGTTTTCATGCAGGAATTGAAGATGTGAGAGACAAAGATTAGCCTAGTATGGTGGACTATTACTCTCTCAAATAAGAGAAGGCCCATATCAGCAATTGTGCAATAAATGAGATAATTAGATTAGTTAGTGAGAGTTTTTATAGTGCGGAAATTACAGCCGGGGGATATGTCGGACGCATACCAATTAAAACTAGCACTTGTTGAAATCATTTTTTTATGTTCAACGAATACTGTTTCTTAGATCTATTGATACCAAGCTTGATCCTGGGTCCATAGGGTTTTTGCAGGATATTCTTAAGAGCTTCTCTCCTTGTTTGGTACATGAGTTCTCCTATTAATTGGGAGATATTAGATTATAGTCCATCATAATAGCCTTGTGTGAGTGGCAGATTTCGCACGCAGAATCTCTCAGGTATTAAGGTTCCCCGAAACATTTTCCTCGATCGTTTAAGCATTTGATACATAAGCACGTAGTTCTGAAAAAGCACGATCTTTTACTTAACTCTAGTAGCCAAACTAGGATATCTTAATGATACTTAACTTTTAATGCTGATTAGATTACTTCCAAGCCAGTTGTTTGAAAAAAGCGTATAAACTGAACAGCGTAAACCTCCTTTGTTCGTTCATACAATTGAGCAAGGACCTACTTAACTTTAATCAATTCTGTTTTACAATGACAAGGAAGCAGGCATTTCAACAATATTAAGTACGTTTGTTTTATTACACTGAATTATGAGTACTCGGCAGTAAAGCAATTTTGTCGGCCCATATTTTCAGACTTGCAAAATCAATATGGTTACTCAAATAATGATATACATAGCAGAAGTGAGTTTATGTAATCTTATTTTTTGACCTGTATTTTGTTATCATATAAAATACTTACATCATTTGCAAAGCTTTTTCAAACAAACACACATTCACATATCAAATAGTATTTGTTTGTGTCAACACTCGTCCTAACCATATAAATAAATTTATTATCATATCAATAAAACAACATCTTTGCCTAACGCATATGCTTGCTGAGCTTAACTAAAAAGTTACACAGTATATTATTAATCTTAGAACAAGCCCATATTCAAAAACTTGTATATATTTTATTTCTCAAATATACCAAAAATAGCTAGCTAGCAAGCTACGAAAGAAAAACTTAATTCCAATCCGCTTTAATACAAATTCATTGAACAAGATCCAAAGTTGCACTTAGCCAGATTTTTTTCTTAACCCTCTTAAGGTCAGTTAATCAAACCTTGAACGAAAAGCTCTCGAGAACTTTGCTGAGATCTCTTTCGCGGTAATAAAATAAATTTAAAAAAAGCGCTTATAGTAGGTAGTGCAGTCTTCATTTATTCAACGGGGGAATTGAAGTAATTTCCAGAAAGAAAATTAAAAAGAAACGAGCTTATCTTGGCGGGCCCTCGCAATTACAGCAACGCTAAACAAGTTAGGTTTTTGCTCCTACTTCGTCCAGGTTTTTATAGGAAAGGGCAATGTACTATAAATTTAATGCGTTCCGTTTAGTTCTACCAGACTCGTTTTTCGAAATTTTAATTAGCGACGTCTGTCCGTTTAATCTAGTTAATTAAAACAGCCACGACAAAAACTGCAAATGTAATGAGATGTGAATCTTTTGCGACAAAAGTGAAGAATACTCCTTTATTAAATTTTTATTATTACTCTTTATTTTTGTCTTTTTGCCTACGTTCTCTCTGTCGCAAAAGTAAATTTTCTGTCAATTTGTCTAATAGGTACCGTTTCATTGTAAAACAACATGTAGGTTGTACAAACGGCAACATATTTGACATATCTTTAATGTATGGGACTCAGTAAAAATCTTAAGATTGATCGGCAGTGTGAACGTTTTGAAGAACAAAACTAATCTTGTAACATGTTTCATACATGTTATGACAATTTGACATGGGAATGTTTTCAATGTAGGGTGAGTAATTTTTTATCTCACTGGAAATTGTAACTTATTAGTTTAATATTGGAAGTCATATTGTACTGTCAAAATTTTAAAACACATACATAATTATGTACTTATAGATTTCTTCTTACCAAGTTCATAATATTCTCTATAGAATATTGTATATTTGGCAGTATCTTCGAATAGTAAGGCAGGGCTATATAAACTGAGGATCGACTACATCCATAGATCGTCGAAATATTTGAATTTTTATGTAATAGGAGACTCAGACGTAATTGAAGTTTGACTCTGGAGTCTGGATGATTGGCAGTCCGATTCCAGCCACTGAGACAGTTATGTAATATAAGCAATATTTTAGTTTCTAACCACATCGTAACATAAAATTTGTTCAACAACAGATGCTACAAATGTAGGGTCGCTGTACTTCTAAATTATATTCGTATGAAGAAAGCTTAAAGACTAACAATACATATGGAACATACAGCAATTGAACTTCACACACTGTTAGAAATCCATTGAAGTTAATCCACAGTCCTTGTTGGAGATTATGCGAATTTAGCGGGTAATGTATTAGGAGTAAGAAGCTAAATGCGTGTTTTTCAATGGTTAGTAGTATTAGTTAGTAGTTTCGTAAAAGGTATGCAAAGCCTTGCTGAGTCGGTTGGTAAAGTAACTTTGACAGGCTTTTAGTCGCACCCGGCAAAGACCGCGTACCCAAACTGTGTACAATTTAATTTTAAACAGTAATATCGTGTATTGTTGGTAAATATTTCTATTAACCTTCATTCTCAAACGGTTGAGTTAACTGAAATCGTTAAGTGAAATTAATTTGGTTAGGTATTAGATAAGAGTAACATTAATAAAAATGTCTCCTTTGAACATTTCTTTGTCCGTAATTATTAAATATATAATTTATATTTAATTTAGTACCTAATTCATTAGTTAGTTAATTTTTTTTTTTTTCTTTCGTTAAGTCGTAATTATCATAACATAATAATTGTATACACTAAAGAAAAAATATTAGTTTTTATTACCTAACTTCATTGTAGATTTATATTAAGTACTGGCTTATTCGTGTAGTAGTCAGAAGAACTACTGAACGTGATGTCCTGAGTTCTATTCCCAAGATGAAAAAAGTGTTATTAATTTTTTATAAGTAATTATTAGTAGCAGCTCAGAGTTTCTATTTTATTGTTCATTCACACATAGCATTTTAAGCATACCGGTAAAATGTGGAAGTAGATTAGTACTCCTCTGCCTGCTCCTTTAGTCATATAATTCTAGAATTTACTGTCATATAAATATAATCTCAAACATAGTTTCAAAGTAAACAAAGAATAAATGCATATTTACCTTTCAGCAACACAACCTCACATACCCCAATCACCAAATCAAGTTCCAATTCCCATAACATAACTGCGAAAACATTTTCATAACCACAACCCAATGGTTATTGCGATATGAAACCGCAAAGCTATGTCACAATGTACCTGAAAAAAGTCGCGCGCGTCATCTAAGTATTTCATTTAAAAATAACGCGGTCGTTCCGGAATTTTGGAGATTGAATGGCCTCTTTTGCCCGAAGATACCCGGTCGGGGTACTGGAAGGGTAAATTGGTACATTCAGATGCCACATTTCGTACGTACAGGCCGTTATTGGGGTCTTGAACTGGGACGGAAGAGTCCGATTTTAGGCGGACTTTCCCTCAAACGCTTATTTACCTGTCCGTCCGCCGCGACGCCTTCTTTGTGCCATCTAATGGAAAATTTATCTTTGAATGCGTAATAGCCCGAAAAATATACGAAAGTATTTGAAATATTATTTTCTAGGGACGGTCTATTTATCTTTGACATATGAATACATTTTCGGTTGCGGTTAATTTATAGTGCTGCTGGTTTTTTAAACTTCTTATTAGTTGATATGTTTCTTTAATAAAAAAATTTAAGCCACTTCATTATTTCATTTTCTATCACTACCTATTGTATGAATGATGTTCTTAATTTAATCGTTCTTTGGTGAGAGTACGTCTAAGGAAAAGTAAAGAAGTCCTGGAAGGGCAGCTGGGTCAGATGGACTATTACCAAATTAATTCCGCGCCATTACCCTTAGGTACTCTATAGTTGGAGCTTTAGAACTTCGATTCCGACAGGGCTCACTTCATACCTCTTTTAGGAACCAACAAACACTTACACTATACTCCGTCCCTAAAATAACCACCCAGTTCTTTTCTCACAAAACAAACAAAAATGATATCTATGTCCAAAATAACTCTGATTGAGATTACATTTTATCAGTTATATAAAGTAAGTGTAAATATTCCTTTATATAAATAATATATCAGCTTATTACCCACTGCTGAAAAAAGCCAACCAACCCGGCCTTGGGCAGCTCGTTTGGGCAGACCCATCCATTTTATTCCTTTGCTTTCCAAAATTACTAAGACTTTAAAAATAATCCTTTTATGCCCCTCAACTCTATAGTACTTTTCCTCTTAGCATTTATCCATCCATTTTATCAATAATACTTAGATACCCTCATTTGTACAAATCGCGGTCCATCCTCGAAACTAGCACAAAGGCTCGATTGTAATAACACTGCAAGAAAACAGAACAAAAAGGCCATTGTTCCGTTAGGTCAGTACTCAAGCTTTGTGCTTTATTTACGAATATAAACCTATTGTCAAATATACATGCTACATGATTTTTGTACCGAATGCTTTCTTATTTTAAGTGCAATGTTATTCTATAATTTTCTCATTAAGGATAAAGACATCATATAACCTCCAGACAAAAGATGATTCAGAATTACTTCGCTGTAATGTATTATGTAAGAATGTCAGCTCTCAATAGTAGAGTGAGTTCTCTCTCTGATATTCCATTAATATTACCTATTAGAAGTACCACCTAAGCACACTCAAGGTATGAGGTTGCCGACCCTGTAGAAACCGATAACATTTCTTAAAATAGGGAAAAATTAAACTTTAAGCTAACTGATTTCCCATGCCGTCAGAATAGCCACTGCCCAACAAGCTATGGTAACTCGCAGAAACACAAGTAATGTGGTTCCTTTCATATGGATCAAAAGATTAATAACCATGACAAGAAGACATAGATGCCGATTAAAAAAATGAATTAGTAAATCTTTTTCTCTTAGTGCCTCTCAGCAAAGGTTGGCAGTCAATTTTGCATAAATAGATAAACATCAAAATTTGATTCGATGCAAGCATTCGCCTTTTGAAAATGAAATTGTATTCAGCATTAACGTTTCAAAAAATTTAAGGAAATATAGTTTTGTCTTACAGGTCTATTGCGTTCTTGCAAAAAGGTTTCATCAAATTTTTTGGTAATCCTTTGGTAATTTCCTTATTTAATCAGTAACCACATTTTCTAAAGTAATGCGATGAATATAATAATTTAGACTACAGATATATCTTTATTTAAATCCATTTATTTATTTATTTTATACCAAGAGCAGCTAGTAGTTAAGTCGTACTGATCGTGATGTAAATAAAGAGAGGGCCTTAATATCAAGCGACATTCAACAAGAACGTATTATAGATTCAGTAGAAAGGAGTTGTAACTTTGTATGAACTTTTATGTTTCGTAAAATATTGTATATCCATGATATCGTTTGTTCAAAAAGTACGTATCTAACTAGGAAACTAGACCACGCGATGCTGTATCTAAATTATTCGATGGTTTGCAATAAAAAGCATTGTGATTATAAATTGAGATAAAAACTGCCCTCTCAAGTTTAATAGGTACAGTGCGCATTAACATTTACAAAATTGGTTCACTAGTTCATCGCCATAATTGTTATACCATATATATATTACGTTGACAACTGTTCTTGCAGACAATATTTAATATTAACAAATTATTTTGTCATTCTTTGAAAGGGTTACATACACATACATATCCTCATAGATTCTAACCAACTAAATCATAACGATTTTCCTTCCTACTTGCAATAATATGGCAACAAAACTCATAAATCATTACAAAGTTATTGTAGCTACAAAACTCGTTCTTACATTAATTTCCGTGGAATATTAAGTAATTGCCGGTGCCACAAGCAGCGGCTGAATAAAACATAAATGTCAGAAATGTCGAAGTATCGTAAAACAACGACGTATGCCTGGAATGGGTGCTTCGTTTGAACAAATTACTGGCATCTGTACTGCGCATAAAATTTGTGCGCCTCCCTAGTTAATGTTCTAGAATGTTCTACTAACAAGAATAAAAGCTTTGTACTTGTCACCTGACTTAGCTATTAAAACTGGCTGTTATTACGGAATGTAGGTATTGGTTGATTCATAGTTGAATTTAAAAAAACTTAAGCTATCAGCTTCGAAAAAATATCGAAGTATGGGATTTTACTATAAAATAAGTACCTAGGTATTAAGGTTACTCTTTAGTAAGTTGTCCTAAGGATAAATCTAGCAGATTCTTGCTGCAACGGGGTTAAGACTTAAGTGTTTGTCCTTTTAACCAACTATGCTCTCAATTCCATCACAGCTGTAATTGAAATTGTTTTTTTAATGTACCAGCTGTTCTTTGCGACTTTATCTGCGTATGTATCTACATAAAAAATATGGATGAAAATGGAGGATAACATTTCATCTAAATCTACTTAGCGGATTAGAAGTGACAAAAAAAGTTGCATACGTTCACATGAATACAAGTGATATTATTGTGGATGATAAGTTGATTACAACCACAGAAATGACGTAGCATAACTCAATAACCAGAATACACATGTATACCAATAACATAAATACTATGATTTAAAAAATCTAAATTTTTAATAAATTTATGCGGTCATTAAGTACTACACAGTGCAGCGTTCCAGATACAAAATGACACTAATAATAGAGTATTCTTTATTGTACATACACCGAAAACACAACAAAATGGAATATATAGAAAATAATAAAGTACCAATTAGTGGTCTTATCGATAAAAGCAATTATATGTATTATTACTACGTACATTTCTATAGGTCTCATCACAAAAGAATTTGCCCCTACCGACATTAAAATCGTAGTATTCTTACCAAGTAAGTCAGCCCTAATACCGTTCGTTAATACCTAGTGGAATTACTAATTTCGGTCAGCTAATGACCCCAAACATAAACACAATTAGCAATGCTGTCACACCCATCGTGGTCAGATATCAATGATGATGACCGCCGGAGAAGCATCTACACGCAAGTTTGCCTATCAAAGATCTCTATTAACATATCTTGATTGCCATGTAGAATACTAAACTGGTAACTAATTTATCGATACAGAACTGTTGTTACCGCCTACGATTTCTATCAAGGGATTGTTTTTTTTTTCTGGGTAAAGTTTATTTTCTTAATATGTACCGTTACTAAATATTGATTTAAATAACAAATTAATAGGAAATATAGGAACAAAATAATAGGAACCGTATAGAATAATAGTTCAAATCGTAAGCACCAAAGCCTTTACAAAATCCTGTATGTATGTACTTATTAAATATATTATCACTCGCTGAAAAGGTAATGAATAATTTTGGCAAAAAAATAAAAAAAGACTTCTAAAAATGTCAGAACTGGACGAAATTAAAATGAAGCCACACGGAAAGCACCAGCTTTCAAATAAAAAAGAATCACCAAAATCGGTACTAAAGTACTGAGGTAACAAGCATAAAAAAAAGTCGACTGAGAACCTTTTTTGAAGTCGGTTAAAAAATCTAAGGAGGGTGCATACCTGAGACTACAACCTAACTCCTCTCAAGCTGACAAGAGTACCGTACCCAGTTGCTAAATAGTAAATAGGTTATATCCAAAGCAAGTCTTAGTATTCGTATTCATACATGTAACGAAAAAAAAACTATGTTTAAAAAACTTACTTATTCCCTCCTTCTCAACACGCAGAAACTTTTGCCTTTGTTGCATCAAAGTTAGACTGTCTATTCAGTCTGACCACGTTCTCACATAATACTGAGTATGATAATATGAGAACGCTTTTTTTACAAAAGCTTTGTCAGCCTTTGCTTTGCTAACTTAGACTTTTTTATAAACTTTGGCAGATAAAGTAACAGTATTTATAACGAATAACTTATCTATTTTTTTAAAGCCTGACCGCTACTTGGTTTTTTACATACTTGTTGTGATAAAGATATTAAATTACAGATTTTATTTAATTTGCCATATATGTCATTATTTTCCAGAATATGATCCATTTAAGCGACACTGGAATCCGCTGGATGCGGGCGGCGCATGACCGGTCGTCGTGGCGATCCTCGGGGGAGACCTATGTCTAGCAGTGGACGTCTAACGGTTGATGTGATGAAACGACACTATTGGGTGGTGCAATAATACACCGTGTTATTTGCTAAAATCAACTTGTTCGATTCCTTGATAGAAATGTAAAGTTTACAAAAATCCAATGTTTCAATTTACTTTTTCATCAAAAATGGGCCCTACACCTTAGGAGTACTTAAGTTGTTTATAATAGTTTTTCTTTTGACTCCAATTTTCATATTGTATAATATTTTATATTTTAAATTGCATTCTGAACCCGTTGACAATACATTTCCTTAGAATAGATATTACACTATTCGACATAAATCGACAACAATAATAAGGAACCCAACATCTCTATACAGATTCCCTGACTACTAAACGCACAAGTACTTAGCATGCAAACAAACAAGATACAGATTTCAATCTCTTGATTGCTCCCAGGGGTACCATTAATGTATGTTGCGACTCAAGGGTAAATGATGATGGCTCAGTTTTGAGGTCGATCACACTTGCCAGATCTGTGTAACACCCCATCTGTAGTTATATTACA
Source organism: Craniophora ligustri (assembly GCA_905163465.1). Taxonomy (NCBI): domain Eukaryota; kingdom Metazoa; phylum Arthropoda; class Insecta; order Lepidoptera; family Noctuidae; genus Craniophora; species Craniophora ligustri. The sequence continues at coordinate 4,359,469 of LR990965.1, read as the reverse complement.
ACGTATTTACATGCACCCTATATAAATGATAGTAGTAGAAGTGCCGTGCGGGCCTGATGATCGCTATAATACTATTAAATCTCGAATTCGCATGATCTCTGTGTTTTCGGAATGATGTGCAATCATTAATTGACGACCCAATTAGTCCAGCGGTAGTTAACACTGCCTTCTGTGCTATGGGTCCCGGGTTCGAATCCCGGTAGGGACAAATGTTTGTGTGATGAGCATGAACATTTGTATCCGAGTCATGGATGTATCTATCTATAATATGTATGTATTTACAAAAAAAAGTATATATGTAGTATATCAACCAACTAGTATCCGTAACACAAGCCTCGTTGCTTAAGACGGAACTAGATGGCGCTGTGTGTCATATCGTCCAGGAATTTTTATAAAAAAAAATTGATCACCATTTCAATCGAAAGAGGACTAGTGTTGGACAAAGCACTCTCCAAAACTGAGGTGGATATACCATAATTACCACGCTTGGTAGGGGTTGGCGATGATAGTGTGTTAGGTGGAGTACTCAAAGGGTACTACCCCATTTTCAAGGCAATCGCCTCTTATACACTCCTGAGAAAATAGTGTTGACACCCCACAACCTATGAATATAATGATAATATTAATAATCACTCACTTCAAAAGTGAAAAAAACATTGTGAGTGAAAAAGAAAAGTGCATATCCGAGAGATTTTATCGATACTAGGCCTGTAATAATCTTCGTTATGTGTAAGTATTAGTGCAGTAAGAAAATATTACAATTATTGTAGGATTTGCGGCTAGTTCGGACTCTATATTACTAGTACTACATAGGCTGGCATACACGGGCTGACAATTCGGTGTTAGATAATAACAACGGCATCGAATCACTGAGGTTGGTTAAAGCTTAATTGCGCGCTGTACCGACTGATTTTTGCGGTTTGCACTAGTTTTGCTCCAAACCAAACTGTTTAGTGGTTAGAGAATTGATTGTTTTTGTGTTCAGCAGTAATTCTGTTGATATAGTTTAGTAGATACGTAATTGCGAGGTAATTATTTAAATGGAATATTTTAACTGTCACAGTTACCATTTTATTCATAAACAGTATTATGACAAAATGGCGTCATACTTTATTTTGAGCTTTCACTTTTTATTTAATAAAACCTATTAAAAGAAACGTCTTTAAAAAATACACAGGCAAATTATTGTTATTGTTCCACTTTATAGTGATTAAAATTGACCAAAATAATAATAAGACGACATTTGGATTTTGGATAATTGACCTGGAGTGGTAAAAAGGGCTATTAATAAATACACCTACAAGCATACAATCACTTCCGTATTATGTATTACAATAAAACTATATAAGCCTTTCACATACTTTATACATAAATATCAAATTACAAAGTAGGGTTATTAGGGGAAGAAAGAAAATAAAGAAATTAAATATTATTACGCAGTTTTTAAATGAATTAAAAAAGTACTATTAATCAATTATCGCTGGATGGCAACAACATCCGCTTGCCTTTTGTGTCTGAGGCCTTAGAAAAGTGGGCCATCCTCTGTCCGAATGACGACCGCCCGGACAGCCTCGTGGTCCAGAGGGACTGGGATGACATTCTCTGCAAGCTTTCATACTCTCGTTTGTTGAATGATGCTTCGGGAGTTAGCCTAGCGCGTCTGAAGGCGGTCACAAAACCAGAATCTGGGGCGTGGCTACATGCTTTGCCGTCTCCTCAATTGGGTACACTGCTTGATAACGACTCTTTAAGAATAGCAGTGGCCCTGAGGCTCGGGGGCAAGGTATGTGAGGCTCACCGTTGCATTTGTGGAGTGATGGTGGAAGAGAACGGGCACCATGGACTCAGTTGTCAAAGATGTGCGGGTCGTTTTCCGAGGCACCATTCTATAAATGAGATTGTCCGAAGGGCTATGGTGTCAGTGAATGTTCCGTGTGTTTTGGAGCCACTGGGCTTGTGTCGGACGGATGGCAAGAGACCGGATGGACTCACATTGGTTCCTTGGCGGGGAGGGCGTTGTCTCCTATGGGACGCAACATGCGTTAGTACTTTTGCTGCGTCTCATATGAAGCAAACCGTGAGATCGGCAGGTGCAGCGGCGGAAAATGCTGCAAAGTTGAAACACGCCAAGTACTCAGCTTTGGAGTCAGTGTACGATTTCGTACCGGTCGCTGTTGAGACGGCTGGACCCTGGGGCGACGAGGCCCGCGAGCTTTTCAAGGAGTTAGGGCGACGACTGCGAGAGAAAGGCAATGACCCTCGCTCTGGATCCTGGTTAGTTCAGCAGGTCTCCATTGCCATTCAACGAGGCAATGCTGCTGGTGTAATGGGCACTTTTGGATCGGGTGGGGCTCAGAGTGAGTATTTAACCTGCTGAATTTCCTTGACGAAGCATGTTGCAGATTTATTTTATGTAATATTTTATAAGCTTTTGACGATGCGTGTTGCGGATTTATTTACTAGACTGTAATGTGAGAATTAAAGTACTTTTTGATATAAAAAAAATTAAAAAAAAATAAATCAATTAAAAAGTTACATTGTAAATAACTTTGTTTCAAACTCGACAACCATTATTTAATATGAATCCCTGAAATTGCCAGCGGCAATACAAATAATTAGAGCATTTACAAACTACAGATTTTGTCAACTGTTAAATAATTTTCTGATAATTATACAATTAAATCTAAAACTGAACTACTAGACTACCTCGTTGGTAGGTATGTCCGATTGCTAGGCAAGACGTCTTAGCTTCGAATTAAGTCGTGCAAAGTGTTATTGGGTTGTTCTAGAAAATTCTAAGTAACATCTGGAGCTTGGATTTATGCTAATGGCAATAGGCTCGCCCTCTATCACATGCGAACTAAAACATAGCAAAAAAGGGGGGTGTGTATATTAGTACACCTCTGCCCGACCTTTCGGGGACGACAGGCGTGATGGTATGTACTAGTTATGTAACCAGAACTAGTAAAGCATTTGGCTTGTTGACATTTTCATCGCGATAATAAATGAATGCAATCGATACCATATAGTACCCCAAACATTTTCACTCGATACTCATTGGATATTTAGCACTGATTTAAAATTTAAGCACTTCAGTTCTATCAAAGTTGCTCAATCCATTAATTTCGAGTTTTAATGAAGCTGATATTGCTGTAGGTGGCAATAATACATTGACACATATTGATAAATAAACACCCTTCAAATATTTTAAGTAAGTAATCTTTCACATTGTTGTGTTAAACAATAATATATTCAGTATGTATTGGAACCTTCTCAAGTATCTTTTACGTAGTAAATACTGATATATATGTTGATATGTTTTAAATTTTAAATTCATTAATTTAATTGTACCAACACTACTAAAAAGTGGTTATAAAACCCAAATCTCTCCAAAAATCTGTAGAAAAGTATTCTATAAATAGATTGTTTATTGTTAATAATAATATAGTTAGTATAATACTTCATTATGTATTATTTATTAAATAAGTACACATTCATTCGTGAATACCTATTATTGGCTATATGTCGTTAAAAATAAACTTTACGTAAGTTATTTTATTTAGTGTTGGTATTTCGAAAAATAAATTAATTAATAGACTTACATTCTCGTATCTTTGTACATTTATGTAGATATACATATTGTATGTATACACATTCATGTCGACACGATAGTGACGAGAAATGTACAATCAGTAGCACTGTCACTGTCTGCATCTCAATGTCCTTATATCTGCAGGCGTGTTTACTTATCGAGCCGTGAATCTACATGTATTTCCCATCGCTTTTCAGTATCTATGTATGTATATATAGAAAGTTGAATTCAATATCTATATCGTTGGTATTTGTAATAATTATTTTTTCCAAAGGTGATAATGTAAAGCATTTATGTACTTATACTTAAAGAAGAGCGTTAAAAGTACTTGTTTAATATTCATCTATTTTTCTCCTGGGTTCAATTCATTGCTCTTTTGATCACTTCCACTTTGAATAGGATTTTATATAATTAAGCACTAACAAAATAAACTTAATAACTAATAAATGAAATTATGTGTAGTTACCCCAAAGAGATAACCTTATATCCAAATGCATAACGTGGTTACCTCATAATCATCCATCCACCCATTTAGGTACTGTCCCTCTTCTACGCCAGGCACCCCCTAATTATGTGAGGAATTACATTTTAGGCTTTAGTCCAACATCGCCATCGAGATAATTTCTCATGCATGCAGGTATGATAACAATGTTTTCTTTCACCGTTTGAGCATATGATAAATACGCATGAAACTTCAAAAAGTCAGTGGTCTCTTAGGATGGAATTCAACTCACTCAAATCACAGCTTTTTGTAACCTCAGACTCTTTCCAATGAGATTATGTAAATTAATGTTGTTCTCTTCTATGAAACAAATAAGCCAAACATAAAAAATAGGTACAAGCCACGGTACCCAAACAAACATCCACGCACTGTGTTCACATCGTCATTCAATTATAGCTCACATACGTCGCTCATTTGAGCGAACTGATTGCAGGATCGCGTGGTAAGAAAAATTATCACTAAAATATACACCTACCAACTGTTCTCTTACGTAAAACTATAAACATAATTAATTATCCTGTCGATTCATAAATATAGGTATGAAACTACTTTTTACCAACCGATACCGATGTAATAGGGGGCGAGCCTATTGCCATCAACCGGGCACGAATCCAAACTCCAAGCTGCTACTGAGAATTTCATTGAAAACCCCTTTACAAACCCAAAACTTTGCTCGATCGGAAAATCAAACCCTTGCTTGCTTCACTTACGATCAACAAAGCAGAGTAATACTTCACAATTATAGAACTACAAGCGAAATAAACACCAGTGCCAATGGAAGCAACAATACTCCAATGACTAGCGATAAATTTAACTAAAATCCAATAAATACTTCGTACACTTCAAATCTAACGAGATACAATTGACTTTCTGCAAAATTAATTTCACAGATAATTTCCCGGCCGGATCAAAATTAACAGATCAATGTTCTTATTAATTAATGTGGTGAATTAATGTAGCTAACCCTTTGACGTTTGATTGGCAACGAATATTGATAGGCGCCGCATGCAAATTGGACGCTTCCACTGCTAACTTGATGGTTCCGGCGTGTGATCAAAGTCTATAGTCGTTATTAATTTACATGTTGTAGGTGTGTTTAATTGTATCTGTGAGCGACTGATTAATTTTATTGTAATTGCTTAAAATACTTACTTGGAATCAACTACCTTAAGGCTTGAAGTTGCCTGGCAAAAATTTCCTCGTTTTTCGTGCATGAGTCGCTCATATTAATTATACGACTACAGTTTTTTGTCACCCTCTTACTATTTAATTTGGTTTTACAAACAATATTTTTATTAATGTTTTTAAGGTTTCACAATTTTTATACATTTGAATTATTATAGACAACGGGTCTAGGTCGTGTAGTTTTATTGAGGTATAAATACCTTTTTTAACCCGACGTTTCGGCTGACTTGCATCAAGCCGTGGTCACGGGAAGACTGTTGACAGCTCGATAAAACTACACGATCTAGACCCGTTGTCTATAATAATTCAATATTTTTATTTCAAATAAGACAATAATTATATTCATATCGGTAACTCTACTGTCGAATTTTAGATATGTATATGTACATTATTTTTTTATTATCTAGTGATCATCCAATTTAAAATACTCTCGATTCTTATTCAACAATAAATCAAAATTGACTACGAGCTATTGAGTATTTTCGATCCTAACACAGCTATTTGTGCCATTCATGCTCGTTTTAATACTAACAATAAATTGTCTCTTTCAAAGCCACCCCCAATTCTATTTCATGCAGTAGGAAAACCAGAAAGGAACAATTGATCAAATTTGAATACGAGTGCGGTGACTGTCCGTAGTTGCAAAAAAGTAATCGTTGCAGAGTTTGTTGGTTTTCGTTTTTCAATTCCCATACAAACCGCACCGTGGAATCGGAAAAGTGATTGACAATTTGCCAGCAGTTGATGTAAATGTGCGCTTTTGTTACATACCGCTCGCTTTAAAACGCTATTGTGTACGTAACAAGGTGTGAAAGTAAAATATATTTTTATTATAACTGATATACAGATTACTTTAAAACAAACTTTCATCAGGTACAGTATTCCACTCCATTGATTTAATTATTTAGTACCCGATGCAATAAATACAAAAAAAAAACAATAGCGACACAGACGTATAAATGAAAAAAAAAATCAAAATTCGAAATCGATGGTACAGGTGACAGATGTCAAGAAGCAATAACGATGACGTAATATGAATAGAAATAGCTCCTGTCAATATGTACTTAAACCAACCCTTTTTATTTTATCCCTTTGAGGAAAGATAGAAATATTATATAACTTTGGTGAACTATAGATTCGATAAATATTTTTTAATAAATTTACATAACAAATACAGAGATAACTATTCCCAAGAGCGAAACCTTAGGCACAGAAATAACCTCGCTCTTCCAACTTCCAGTCTGACTATTTTTCACAAAGGCCCCTATGTAATGTCAATAAAAATTTATAATAGGATACCAACAACACTAAAAGAAATAACGAACTACACACTATTCAAAAGAAAATTAAATAACCTGTTGATAGATAAATGCTACTATAATTTGCAAGAGTTTTTCGATGATAATTTAAAATAATATTATTATTCTATTTTAGCTATGTTTCATTTCTATTTATTTTTATTTTCTTATTTTTATTTTTCCTGCCTAACGTAATTTGCTGCGCCCTTACAGGGTCATGTTGATACTTTTACATATGTAACACCTTGTACCTACACATGAAGCAATAAACGAATTTGAATTTGAATTTGAAAAATAATTACAGTTGCATTTTCGACCTCGAAGTACTTTATTTATCTAATGTATCATCACGCGATTTTCATTCATTTCATTTTCCATGAAGTTAGGTAGTATTGATGTAACCCCACAATTTACCGATATGTCCGAGCTACTACTGAGATTTTCAAAATAAACCAAATTTATTACACGTTACTCTCCCTGGAAATCAAACCACTAACTGCGTCTGTCATACATGACAGACGCAGTTAATAAATAAAACTTCTTTAACAAACAAAAACCGACTTCAAAAATATTTAAAACACTAAAATGTTAAAAATAATACTAAATCTATCTAAAACCTTTAAAATTATCCTACCTTTAACATACATACAAAATAAAATTGAACTATTTCTGGAGTAGGTGCCAAGTCAATAAACGATAAATTACCTACAATTTTTTATAGACTTATAATAAAACTAACAAAATAATTGCCAAAAAAAATAAAATACTGTATAATTATATTTAATATATAGGTATATATAATATAGGCTTATATTTAGGCTTGACCTTACTTGGTACACAAGTGAATCACTTACTGACTTGGTCAGCATATCGTGATAATCCGCGTTTTAACGCACCATCCATCAATGTCACAGCTCACTGGAGCCGGACACGTAAATTATTGTAACTACACGTTCAATTCAGTGTAAGTGATAAGAGCGAGACCTACACTGAGAAAGATCTAGGTGTCTCTTTTCTCGATTCATGAATTAACTTTGCGTATGCGTTGATCAATCGCTATTCGTGAGCAGCTAAAGATAGCAGCAGAACTCTAGCATAAAAATTGTTTACATTTTTTTTTATGGTGATAAGGTGGCAAACGTGCAAGCGGCTCACCATTTAGATCAGGCGAGCCGCCTGCTCGGTTGCCCCCTTATCACCATAAATGAATAAAAAACTATTTTCTACGATGCATTATTAAGGAGAGCGTTAATCTCTCCTCAGTAATGCATACTGTACTCGACATGTGTTCTCGCGCATTCCTGTGTATAGTTTGGAGCATTCCCCGGGAGAGATCGAAGCTTTCCTTTAACATTCATAAGGCGTATAATGAGAGAGCCAGATTGTGAAATAACATTGACTTGACACTTCATCTATGACCCTATATGTACTTTTTTACATATAATTATTTCAAGCCATTAATATTCTATATTATAAAAAAAAATTGGTCTTAGATAACTCTTCTTTAAATTATTTATTTTTGTACTCTTGTTTTTATAATAATCTTGAAACCTATTAAGAAGGGGAAGACACTGGCTCCTGCAATACATTGTACACTAGCGGAGGAGACAGGGTAATCCATTTAAATATTTCCAAAAAAATATGACAATAAAGGTAAAATTATTATTATCATTATAATTCAGGATTTAGGCAGAGATATACACTTAACTTGACAGGTATATTTCTAGGTGATAGGGGGCGAAGATATTGCCATTAATCAGACCCAAATTCAAAGCGGCTACTGAGCTACCAACAATTTTCATAGATCCCAAACCAAACCCAAGACCTCACAGCAGGCACACATGCGAGCTTGACTAACGAAATTCCATCGACGGGATATGTGACAGAGGTCATATGAGGTTAAAGAGGTTTAATATATTTGTTTCATTTTATTAGTAGCCAAGTACCGTACAACAACATGTAACAGCAATATTATTAAGACAATAAGAGGGAGATAGTGTTATTCAAAACTGTAGGGCCTCTGTTTAGTTTTAAATATTTTCGTTTTCACAAACGGACGCTCTTAGATTGCATTTTGTGCCAACGTTAAACTCACCATTTGACCTAATTGCCAATTAACACCCGTCCAGTAGTCGATCTAATTTTTTAGGACCCATTAGCTTCTTCAGGCTTCCGTTCGAGGCTAAACGATACAAGTCTTACAGTTTAACTCGTTTTTACGTGATAAAACGGATATTATACGTTCAATTTCCCAGAGGAAAGTTGGGAAGAAATAAATATATTAAACCATTAAAGTCTTTATTATGATGTACATACACTAAAATTTCAAACAATAATTATTATTAAACAGTTATAATTATTTACAGTTGTATTTGTTACAAATTACAGTCAATAGGCTCGCCCCCGATTACATGGGACCTAAAACATAATGGCGAAATATAGGTGTACATTAGTACACCTCTGCCTCTATTATGTAAATATGTACTATACGTTTATGTATTATAATATGTATTAATATATATTATGATATAAGTAATACATATTTAACAGAAATGGCATTGCAAAATGAACTTTAAAGAATAAGTATATTTTTGCAATAAATGCTATTTTTAAAAGTCAAAATGAGTCCTTTATCTAGCGGTCATATTAAGACTGGAAAAAGCACTATATTTCATATGTATAATATGTTATAATGTTATACTAGTAGGTACTTAATCATTTTAATGGTCCAACAAATCATCTTCGAGATAAAATGAAAATATTTGTAACACTATTTTCATATTTTTGTTCAGCTATCGGGGTCCCCACCACGTACATACATAAGTTAGTATAGTATGTTTGGCAGTTATCAAGTTTATACAAAATGAAATTATAATACCGCTAGTAGTAGAGCTTTTTATTGGTCGTAAGTGCGATTGCTGAGCGGCCGGATGTCTTGGGTTCGATTCTCAGGTTGAGCAATGTGTTATTATGGGTGTACATTAGTACCTATACGACAGGCGTGATAGTTTGTTTGTATAATGATGTAGTACAAATTATATATAGAATAATATAGATACACAAAACACGAGCCCTCATGTCTGCTTATACCGTAAGCCATCAATGCGCGTATTCAGACAATGTTCTGCAGATTAATGTCCGTTCGACCAATACATCTATTATATCGCTCGATTCATAACATTGATATCACATGCATATATATACGAGACACACATTAGCAGCAATTATAGGCAACTGATTGTTAGTCAACTGTTGCGCAACCTATAATACAATGTCCTCTTATAACAATAGGCTGATTAGGAAAAACAATGTGTAATCCTTGAAAATTCATGCTGCGGAATCCTGCCTCCCGTATTAGTTTGACTTATATAGTAATAACGTTAAACGCATTAATAAAACATTTGATTAACAGTGCTAAAAGCATCTTAAATGTATTTCTCATAGCATGGCATTCATACGTATGTTCGTAGATATTCATAGATATATCGATATGCATTAAGCTCATTTTGGCAAAGAAGCTTGAATGAAAAGACAAAAGCATTTACACATTGATACCATTTAAAAAAATATTACGATTAAATAAACAGAACAACAGAGACACAATCGGACACAAAAAGTGGCCCGTCAGCTCGAACTTATTATGCATCACACCGATTCTAACGGGATGTTGCACCCACTAGAGATAGAACATTAAATACACTGTATTATGCTGATCCACTGAACCAGGCTTAATGTTATAACTAACTTGAGCCTGCTGAATACATAATACACACAGTTCAGCAACTAAATACATAGGTAAGTTTATAGAGTAAATAGAATATCATGCTGCTGCTTAATAGAACAGATGCAATATACATGAAAAATATTAACATTTGATAATGTATTAACTTGCTTATAAGCAACATACATATGTTGCAAATGAATAAAATTTATTATACATATAATTCATATCTGATTTATTTTCGATTCCACTTTGTTGTAATGTTTGATTAAGTAACTAAATATAATAAAATAATATAAAAATTAGAGCTCTCAGTTCAAACTAGTTACCCTTTTTGCGCAATTGTAAATAATAACGTAAAAGTAAGCCATCAAAAACATACTTGTAAAAAGCCCAAGTCGCGCAACTCAGTTCAACCACCGTAAAAAGCTGTGAGATCCAAGTAATACCAAGTCGGTTAATTTATTCAATCCCTTCTTTTAGATTTGAATCGACTCGGGCATCGTATGAAAACACAATATATCTCACAAGTACTACATATTAGTTATCTATATATATAAAAGGAGAAGCTGACTGACTGAATGACTGACTGACTGGCATATCCACGCAGGGCCTAAACTATAAGGGTTAGAAACTTGAAATTTTGCACAGGGATTCCTTTTATAACGTAGGGGAGCACTAAGAAAGGAATTTTGAAAATTTACCCCCTAAGGGGGTAAAACGGGGGTGTAAGCTTAGTATGTAACTTTCCTGTTTTTGAAGTTATTCAATTGAAATTCGGTTTGAAGGTTTTTCATTGAAAGTCATGAAATATGTGTAAAATCTTTTTTCGAAAATCATCCCTTAAGGGGGTAAAAGAGGGTGCAAAGTTAGTATGAAAGTTCTCTAATTTTCAATTAAACTTGGCGAGTGTAGTCTTTGTATGACGTAGGCATCCGATAAGAAAGGATTTTCCGAAATTTTGCCCATAAGGGGGGGGGGGGGGATAGGGGGACCAAGTTTGTACGAGACAACATGATTCCTGGTCCAATCTACTTCAAATTTTGCAAAAACATTCTTTAACAGAATAAGGTTAGTATGTAACTTTGCTGTTTTTGAAGTTATTCAATTGAAATTCGGTTTGAAGGTTTTTCATTGAAAGTTATGAAATACGTGTAAAATGTTTTTTCAACAATCATCCTTTAAAGGGGTAAAATGGGGGTAGAAAGTTAATATGTTTTTTTTTTATTTTCAATGAAACTTGGCGAGTGTAGTCTTTGTATGACGTAGGCATCCGATAAGAAAGGATTTTCCGAAATTTTGCCCATAAGGGGGCGGGGGGGGAAATAGGGGGACCAAGTTTGTACGAGACAACGTGATTCCTTGGTCCAAGGGCCTAAACTATAAGGGTTAGAAACTTGAAATTTTGCACAGGGATTCCTTTTATAACGTAGGGGAGCACTAAGAAAGGAATTTTGAAAATTCACCCCCTAAGGGGCTAAAACGGGGGTGTAAGGTTAGTATGTAACTTTGCTGTTTTTGAAGTTATTAAATTGAAATTCGGTTTGAAGGTTTTTCATTGAAAGTTATGAATCACGTGTAAAATATTTGTTCAAAAATCATCCTTTAAAGGGGTAAAATGGGGGTGCAAAGTTAATATGAAATTTCTTTAATTTTCAAAGTTATATCAATAAAATGTTATATTTGGGTTATAAGATCCTAATCATGATTATTTCCGACATCCCTTTTTGAAATTCATCCCTTAAGGGGGTAAAAGGGGGTGCAAAGTTAGTATGAAAGTTCTCTAATTTTTTAATGAAACTTGGCGAGTGTAGTTTTTGTATGACGTAGGCATTCGATAAGAAAGGATTTTCCGAAATTTTGCCCATAAGGGGGGGGGGGATAGGGGGACCAAGTCTGTACGAGACAACGTGATTCCTTGGTCCAATCTACTTCAAATTTTGCATAAACATTCTTTAACAGAATTGATGGAAGACGTATATCGTATTTTATCGAAATTCAACCCCTTACGGGATTAAAAAGAGATAGAGAATTATGTTGGAGGTGATATCAATACTCCTTTGTGTTTTTGGTTTAAATTACTTTTTATTTTGACATATGCTTGAAAACTCAATCCGATTTTATTCAAAAGAGGTTGAACTCACACAAAAGCTTGATGCAATGCAAATATTTTATACTCCTTAAGATTGGAATTTCTGCTTGTAATTACATATATAAAAGTATATATACGGTAATTACACAAAAAAATAATTTCTAAAATGTTTGTCTGTCTCTCTTCGTTCCTTCTAATTGCTGCAACAGCTGGACCGATTTTGTAGGGACTTTCACCATCGTTATAAGGAGTAACTTAGGCTACTTTAATTTAAGAACAAGAAACGAATTAGAGTTCCGTATGAGTTAAAAACGCGGGAGCTGACCAATGCATGAATATGAACATTAAATTTTTCGTTAAATTTCACGCGGACGAAGTCGCGGGTAACAGCTAGTATTAAATAAATTTGTTTAGTGCGATGCCACTACTGCGATGATACTAGCTATTGCCTGCAACCTTTTCTGCGTACAATCAGTATTATACGGTTTTCTTTTGTATTGAAAGCGTCGGAATTATTGGCGTCAGTATTGGTGGCATCGGTATTAGTAGCGTCGGTATTATTGGCGTCGGTATTATTGGCGTCGGTATTGTTGGCGTCGGTATTTATGGCGTCGGTATTGGTGGCGTCAGTATTGATGCTGTTGGTATTGTTGGTGTCAGTAATGTCAGCGCCGGTATGAATGGCGTCGGTATAAATGGCGTCGGTATTATTGGCGCCGGTATTGTTGGCTTCAGTATTGGTGGCGTCGGTATAAATGGCACGGTATAAACGGCGTCGGTATAAATGGAGCCGGTATTGGTTACGACGGTGTAGATAGCTTCGGTGTAGATAGCGTCGGTGTTATAGGCGTCGGTATTGGTGGCGTCGATATTGGTGGCGTCGGTATTAGTGGCGTCGCTATTGTTGACGTCAGTATTGTTGGCGTCGGTATAAATGATGTCGTGGTTGTTGCGTCGGTACAGATAGCATCGGTATAGATAACGTCGGTATAGATAGCGTCGGTATTATTGGCGTCGGTATTGTTGGCTTCAGTATTGGTGGCGTCGGTATAAATGGCACGGTATAAATGGCGTCGGTATAAATGGAGCCGGTATTGGTTACGACGGTGTAGATACCATCGGTTTAGATAGCTTCGGTACAGATAGCGTCGGTATTATAGGCGTCGGTATTGGTTGCGTCGATACTGGTGGCGTCGGTATTAGTGGCGTCGCTATTGTTGACGTCAGTACTGTCGGCGTCGGTATAAATGACGTTGGTATAAATGGCGTCGATATAAATGGCACCGGTATTGGTTGCGTCGGTATAGATAGCATCGGTTTAGATAGCTTCGGTATAGATAGCGTCAGCATAGGTAGCATCGGTATTGGTGGCGTCGGTATTATTGGCGTCGGTATTGCTGGCGTCAGTATTGTTGGCGTCGGTATTTTTGGCGTCGGTATAAATAGCATCGGTATTGATGGCGTTGGTATTGTTCGCGTCGGTATTGATGGTGTCAGTATTGATAACGTCGGTTTTGGTAGCATCGGTTTTGGTAGCATCGGTATTAGTGGCGTCGGTATTAATGGCGTCGGTATTGGTTACGTCTATATTGGTGGCGTCGGTATTAGTGGCGTCGGTATAGTTGACGTCAGTATTGTCGGCGTCGGTAAATAGGCGTCGGTATAATTGGCGTCAGTATAAATAGCGTCGGTATAAACGGCGTTGGAATAAATGGCGTCGGTATAGATTGCGACGGTATTGTTGGCGTCGACATAGATGGCGTCGGTATTGATGGCGTCGGTATTGAAGGCGTTGGTATTGGTAGCGTCGGTATTAGTGGCGTCGGTGTTATTCGCGTCAGTATTGTTGGCGTCGGTATTGGATAGCCAATACCGACGCACGTAACGATTATAGATAATAGTGCAGCCTTTGCAGCGGTGCTAGATTGACAATCCGTACGTCGAAGCGTCGAAGTGTTTGTACGAAAACGTCTCTGTGTCAGTCCGATTACAGGATCAGGATCTATCCTCTTGCAGCGTGCTGTGATACAGGGAACGTTATCCCACTAAAACTGTTCACCGCTGCACTGGAAGATGTATTTAAGGTTCTGGACTGTGAAGGGTTTGGCATCAACATAAACGGCGAGTACCTCACTCACCTTCACTGAGCGCGCTGAACAGCTAAGTAATGCTCAACGACCTCAACAGAACTTCTGAACGCAATATTGAATGTCCATGTTGAATTGACTATAGAACTCCGGTGAAGGTCGGAAGCTCTGTCTTCGAAGTTTTTGACTTTTGATTTAAAATGATGACGATGATGATGATGATGATGATTGAACATAATCATGTAGGTACCTTTCTACACCAATTATTCTATATGATTCAGTCACTGCAAATTTAACTTTGTAATCCTTTATATTTATATAGGATTACAAAGTTATTTATGCAGTTAGTGTATCTAAAAAACTGGACTGAAATTACAAAATATTTAAGTTTTCCCTTGATTTGTACACTCAACACTCATGGTATTCTAAATTTGAAGCTTCTATGTCTGCTAGAAGTGCCTTAGAGTTTTGATGATCGGTCAGTCAGTGAGTGACAAAATTAAGAAACTTTGACTAGTTAAAGCTAATTCTTAAACTACTGGTTCAAATTGAATGAAATTTGAAATATACCATGTTTACATAATGCCTGCTTGATTCATTTAAGAATTCGAGAATTGTAGCTTCTAGTTTAATCCACAACGAAGTTATAGGGGGTCTAAAATGGCCTGAATTGGTTCGAGAAAAGAGTACGGCCGTGCCGCTTTTTTTTTGCTCGACTTGGCGGGGGTACTGCCTTGCCCCCAGATTTTTAGGCAGTTTATAAATAACAGTTCTAGAGGTTTCTTAAGATCAATGTAAGCTACTTTAAAATAATAACATATCAACCCTTTACATAAAACAAAATTATTTTTTACATATTTATTGAACACAGATCAATTCACTGTTATTGAAATGTATTATGATAATATTTTTTACGTGGAATACCGTTAACAAAAATAATGAAGGTTAATTTTATATTCCTCGCAACCTTCATTCCCAGCAACATGTATCTATTAAATGAACACGCGACCTACTTTGAATTCTAGAACAAATGTAGATTGAATGGCAAACAACATCAACAGTACAAATTCCATTTATGTTTCAAAAATACATTTCCTATTAAATTACATACGTTCCTATCAACACGGAAGCAAAGATATATCGCTGTATGCCTTCACAATATTCTCTATTCTCAGTTTTCAATTTATATTGAGTTCCTTTGTGAGAACGATCGTGCTGAACGTACGTTGCAGTTTCAATTTTACACTATATGACTGTGTCAGGTAGAAAGGCTAAAACCCCCTCGCACTTCACTTTATACTTGGATACTAAAGAAATATTGGTCTTCTGTATTCATTGCTTCCTTTCAACACTTGTTCACAGTTCCTTTTATGTTTGTTATTACCCGTGATATTTTATTTTAGGATTGTGTGACCATAGGATTACGCTGTGACGTTATGTCGTTTTCAAACAGAGACTTCGAAGCATTGACGCTAATTTAGCCTCAAGAAAAGCACGGACAGTTTTTGTATGCGACCACAGACCGCTGCGATGTTGTTGACGGCTGCCGTCGTACACGTAACGACAGCGACGCTAGTTCAGTTTGTTTGAAGTCCTTTCTGAGACAAGATACCGATGATGCTTGTAATTAAATACATATATGGCCTTTCCGTCTGTCTTCTATGAAATAAGGTTACTGGTGGCTAAAAAGTTTGCTAGACTTCGTTGATTTTTTCAACATTTGTGATATTCAGTATTAAAACTTTTCCAGTACCTTTTTACAGTATTCACAAATTTCCTTGAAATGTACAATAATGTAACTGTAAAGTAAGTTTACGGCGCGTGGCGCTTATTATATTCACATAATCATTAATAATAATCACTTGTTGGTTAAATAATCAGTATCAGGTACAGTACCGCACGGGGCGACACTTTGCGGTGTGTGATCAGTCATTAAAATAAGGTGTAGGTGCCTCACGAATACTAAGCGGTGGTCGGTTTAAGTATTTCATTCTGAGAATTTCCTCCCGACCCGACTAGTGCGGTGAATGATAAACGGAACTATCCACGTACCAGGAAACTCATTAGTACATTCTCTAAGAATTTACTTGTTAACGACTGAAGGTTATTTAGCTTGGGGAGTGACACATATATCTTAAATTAACTCACGACCCATATAATTGTCCACCCGATTCCTGACCCGTTTTAAGGACACGATTGACGCGTTAGTATTAAGGCTGTCGGGTTCGAATCCCGGTAGGGTAAAATGTGTGCCATAATAGACATTTATACTGAGTTATGTAAGTATTTATAAATAAAAATGTGGATATATAATAATAATTTTCGTAATTAAATAAATATAATATTAATTGAATATCGTAAATATCAAATTGTTTTCACGATATTCTGATAGTGATACTCCGTGGACTCGCAATAATTAACTGTATGTCTGATTTATCCTTTGTATTGCGGAAATCTGCGGGGAGCTGTTTTCCAACAGTATACGTGTTTGGCTTATAATTATGATGATGTTAATCCCTGATTTCAGTTTTCATCACAGCGTTGGAGTAAGGTAAAAGACGGATAGATAAAAAAACTGAATTCACATGTGGTAAAAATATAGACTCACCCGAATTGAATACCTCCTCCTTTTTATGTTAAAAATAGTCAATCCCGAAACGAGCTCTAGAAATTTCAATCGATCGATTGAAATTAAAAAAAAATACCTGTTCGTATTCGCAGTTTCAACCCTACCGTGTTCAATTTAGTCACTTGAGTGTATAAACAGCACAATATACGCACAACATTAAAGAGGCCTTGCAAAGTAGCGCTGTGACGTCAGCCTCCGAAGCAACGAGGCGATTAGTCTGAACTGAACAAAGTTCCTCCGAACTTTAACTCGACAACTTGATATTAATACTCTCCAATTATGTTCCACAAACTTCGTTATCTAAGCCGTGTCTCAAACGGATTAAAATGACATTATATTTAATATACCTGTAATATAGTAACTGATATAAATGCGGTAATGTTGGATTTCGCGATGTTTTGCGCGAATAAATTTATATTTCATTTATCATAGCACAATCCGTCATGGGTAGCGAATTCCTTCTCACTCTTTGGAACTGACGTCATTGCCCAAAAGAAGTTCATACCACGTACAGTTGCGATGTAGAATGTTTACTTCAAAAAACGGATGTTTTTTTAACAGGGTCTGCAACACGCGAGCGGTACCGCTCCAAACGTCCACAGCCTACGATATAATTATGCTTACCGTGAAAAGAGGCCGTAACATTATTTGCCGCCTCCGTGGTATTAAAAAAAACGTCTTAAAGTTTTTAAGGAGATTTTTTATGACTTTCATGAAAGAAATGTCAAAGAAGTTTATCCTCGTATAGTTAGGCAGAGATGCATTAAACAACAACACTTCGCCGTAATGTAATAAACTCCACGTCAAATCCAAACTTCCTACTACTGATAATTTATTAGTATAGCTAGTACTAGTATAATGTATCTATTCTATCTCTACGACAACTCAATTTTAATTTTGTTTTGTTCGAATCATGTTATCGGACTCCTGAATAATGGCTGAACGTCATTTGAGGCCCACAACAAAATTTAGTAGTAAATAGTTTGTATTTCCCTTTGTTGGCAGCAACATTACAGGAGCTTTAGTGTAATTTAATATTTTTGGCTCCAAGCTTTCAGTTTGAGGGCTAAGATCTGCTTCTTTGTATATTATCCTGACGGGCCATCCTGGGGAGGTCATATATCAGCCAATTTACACCCAAACCTTCATGAGTTATACACCTAAACCTTCCTTATAAATCACACCATCCCGTAGTAAAATCCTATGAATACATAGGATACGTGCATAGATACATAATTGTATACTTTTTGAATTAAACGTGTTCAGACAGAAAAAATGCGTTATTTTAATATCTTATATGTGGTGAGAGTGATAGGTATAAGTATCAAGATTTTAATACTTCCACGAATATCAGACATTGAAATGAAGCTACTTTTATTGATTTTTTTAAGTAGTTCTGATCATTAGATTTGTGTAATCTGTACTTGCATTTGTGTATTGGTAGTAACAATCTCAGCACTTTAAAAACTATAAAAAATTATGCTACCTAAAACACATTCTTCCTACGCGGAATTTACCCAAGATATACCAAAAAACCTTTCATAAAACAAAATATTAGTATCGCTGTTATAGATCGGGTGCTGTCAATGTAGGCTTTTTACGGCGCCCCGTAAAATTGGGAGCTGCCCAAAAAGAATACATTTATTTATTTTTATACGAGGGACTGGTCACGTAAAGGCCGACTTGCGGGACGTTACAAAGGTAACGTTGTAAAATCGCAACTGACTCGCTATATTTACTGGCCATGCGTGTACCCTAGATTTATTCATGTAAAGAAGCTTTTGTGTTTTGTTTTTCCTTAGTTTTGAAAAGTTTTAACGAAAAAGGGCTCTATACACCGGGCGCTGGAAGGAGTTTCGCGTGCAAAATATGAGGGCCGCATTCTGTGCATAGTTTTGAACTCGGAAAAACATGCTGATAATGTTTTTGGATGTTGCCAGAATGTATACTGGTCCATGTAAATGAGTAGAATAAATGCTTTGGAGTCATTTTAATGATTACTTTCATGACAATATCTAATTGTTTATTATGATTAAAGAAACTTATATGTAGTGAACTGAAAAATAAACCCATAATCGTAATGAAGTTATAATGTACAAACAAAGCTGTGATAGCCTAGTGGTGTGAAGTCTTACGTCTCGACTTCAATCCCCAGACACTGACCCATGAATTTTCGAGGTTACGTGCCTATTTATCACCAACTCAACCGGTAAAGGAAAACATCGTGAGGAAACCTGCATCCCTGGGAGATTCCTGCTAACCTGCACTAGCCACCTCTATACCAATACACCCACCTATACCACTAGATACCTCTCAAAAGAGAGCAGACTCGTGCCCAGCTGTAGGACTGTGTGGGGTTGATGATGATATGAAATTCGTTTCCATACACCGCTTTTCTATATCGACCATAAGATCCAATCCAATTTATTACATAAGCATGATGAGGATCAATATTCCTGTCAAGTCGATAGACTCAATTCTTTCTTGAATATAAAATTTTATATCTTCATAAGAAAAGTAAACACTAAAGGCTGGTAAAAAAATTGAGTGACGACCTCGCCCTAGGCTGGGCCTCCTGATATCAGCTACAAGTATTCTCATCCTATAATACCGTCGTATAAAAATTTTTTCAACATTGTTTAACTTTATCTTCACTGTAATAGAGTTCAAAATTAAACATAATACTTATTCACCAGCTGTAAAACTATTCTTGCCAGTACGTAGTCCATACATCAAATTTAACTAAGGACCGTTTGTTTATCAACTTTGTATCCGAACAGTACACTATCTTTATGGCCAAAGAGCTATGAAATGCAGCGATTTACGCATTGTCTCCTGGGATCGCTTCATTGTAGAGGACAAGTGATAGTGACTCATATTTGTCAAAATAATACACGCAGATATCATCTTAAGTGACACGCGATAGGGGTGAAAATTGTGGACACCAGTTATGGCAAACAGTGCGAACTATCGAGTGTTGCTTGGAGTAAATCATTTCGGTCAACAATATGATTTAGAGAGTGGAACAATACCTATATCAATCTCTGGACATGTTTTCCTTTACGTTCAACGAGTATTTGAATTACCATGTAGTTTGTCGGTAAATCTCAGTGTGAAGCCTGACACAATAACTGGGTACATAAGACTACAAGAGTCGGCACGATAATTTATGATTATCCGGAATCATAAGGTACAGTCTCTGGTTGGTATACGGCAAAATGTTACCCACATTTTTCCGTATACCAACCGGGAACGAATCCAAACTCCAAGCTGCTACTGAGGATTTCATGGAAAAACGCAAAAACACTGTACTTGACATGGGAATCGAAGCCAAGGCCACTCAGCAATCGCAGTTACGACCACTAGACCAACGAAACAGTTAAATCATATAGATATAATATCACACCAGAGACTGTACCTTATGATTCCAGATAATCATAAATTATCGTGCCGACTCTTGTAGTCTTATGTACCCAGTTATTGTGTCAGGCTTCACACTGAGATTTACCGACAAACTACATGGTAATTCAAATACTCGTTGAACGTAAAGGAAAACATGTCCAGAGATTGATATAGGTATTGTTCCACTCTCTAAATCATATTGTTGACCGAAATGATTTACTCCAAGCAACACTCGATAGTTCGCACTGTTTGCCATAACTGGTGTCCACAATTTTCACCCCTATCGCGTGTCACTTAAGATGATATCTGCGTGTATTATTTTGACAAATATGAGTCACTATCACTTGTCCTCTACAATGAAGCGATCCCAGGAGACAATGCGTAAATCGCTGCATTTCATAGCTCTTTGGCCATAAAGATAGTGTACTGTTCGGATACAAAGTTGATAAACAAACGGTCCGTAGTTAAATTTGATGTATGGACTACGTACTGGCAAGAATAGTTTTACAGCTGGTGAATAAGTATTATGTTTAATTTTGAACTCTATTACAGTGAAGATAAAGTTAAACAATGTTGAAAAAATTTTTATACGACGGTATTATAGGATGAGAATACTTGTAGCTGATATCAGGAGGCCCAGCCTAGGGCGAGGTCGTCACTCAATTTTTTTACCAGCCTTTAGTGTTTACTTTTCTTATGAAGATATAAAATTTTATATTCAAGAAAGAATTGAGTCTATCGACTTGACAGGAATATTGATCCTCATCATGCTTATGTAATAAATTGGATTGGATCTTATGGTCGATATAGAAAAGCGGTGTATGGAAACGAATTTCATATCATCATCAACCCCACACAGTCCCACAGCTGGGCACGAGTCTGCTCTCTTTTGAGAGGTATCTAGTGGTATAGGTGGGTGTATTGGTATAGAGGTGGCTAGTGCAGGTTAGCAGGAATCTCCCAGGGATGCAGGTTTCCTCACGATGTTTTCCTTTACCGGTTGAGTTGGTGATAAATAGGCACGTAACCTCGAAAATTCATGGGTCAGTGTCTGGGGATTGAAGTCGAGACGTAAGACTTCACACCACTAGGCTATCACAGCTTTGTTTGTACATTATAACTTCATTACGATTATGGGTTTATTTTTCAGTTCACTACATATAAGTTTCTTTAATCATAATAAACAATTAGATATTGTCATGAAAGTAATCATTAAAATGACTCCAAAGCATTTATTCTACTCATTTACATGGACCAGTATACATCCTGGCAACATCCAAAAACATTATCAGCATGTTTTTCCGAGTTCAAAACTATGCACAGAATGCGGCCCTCATATTTTGCACGCGAAACTCCTTCCAGCGCCCGGTGTATAGAGCCCTTTTTCGTTAAAACTTTTCAAAACTAAGGAAAAACAAAACACAAAAGCTTCTTTACATGAATAAATCTAGGGTACACGCATGGCCAGTAAATATAGCGAGTCAGTTGCGATTTTACAACGTTACCTTTGTAACGTCCCGCAAGTCGGCCTTTACGTGACCAGTCCCTCGTATAAAAATAAATAAATGTATTCTTTTTGGGCAGCTCCCAATTTTACGGGGCGCCGTAAAAAGCCTACATTGACAGCACCCGATCTATAACAGCGATACTAATATTTTGTTTTATGAAAGGTTTTTTGGTATATCTTGGGTAAATTCCGCGTAGGAAGAATGTGTTTTAGGTAGCATAATTTTTTATAGTTTTTAAAGTGCTGAGATTGTTACTACCAATACACAAATGCAAGTACAGATTACACAAATCTAATGATCAGAACTACTTAAAAAAATCAATAAAAGTAGCTTCATTTCAATGTCTGATATTCGTGGAAGTATTAAAATCTTGATACTTATACCTATCACTCTCACCACATATAAGATATTAAAATAACGCATTTTTTCTGTCTGAACACGTTTAATTCAAAAAGTATACAATTATGTACCTATGCACGTATCCTATGTATTCATAGGATTTTACTACGGGATGGTGTGATTTATAAGGAAGGTTTAGGTGTATAACTCATGAAGGTTTGGGTGTAAATTGGCTGATATATGACCTCCCCAGGATGGCCCGTCAGGATAATATACAAAGAAGCAGATCTATAACTAAAAGCTCGGAGACAAAAATATTAAAATATTGGTTGGTATACGGAAAAATGTTACCCACATTTTGCCGTATACTAACCGGGAACGAACCATTACACCTATTAGTTCTCCTCTGCGCGACCTTTCAGGGGCGACAGGCGTGTTGGAATATAATATCTTGTATATTTAGAAAATTTGTTTAATGGACAGTTCTAAAGACTTTATTTAATTAAGTAATTCATAGATTTAATAGATAGAATACAAAGACACTAGACATTTGCCGTCTAGTGTCCTTGTATTACATACAATTATAATAGGTAATACAGTATTGATGCTAAGTCGTTTCTAGGACAAAGAGAAGTAACAAATCTAATTACGTGATCCCGATGACCAGTTACTCATGAATGAATAATGGCTACGGGAGAAACTCTTACATGCAACTCCAGCTATACCACGAGCTTGCGAACTAATAATTATCATCCCTTTCAAAGAATAAAACAATCAAAATTGGTTCATCCGTAGAAGTCACCAACAGATATTTTAAATTTATAACACCAGTAACTTTTGTTTAATCGTAGTGACTATGACGTTTACGTTACGTTCGACATTAGTTTTGCTTAGGTTTAAGATAGCTGATCACTAATTATCTATACATATACATATATGTAGGTATGTATAATCGTTTGTCCTGGACTGATTCATCAACTCAGAGCCTAAACTACAGGTTTTACAAATATGAAATTTTGACAGATGATGCATTTTATAATGAAAACATCCGCTAAGAAAGTATTTTTTAGAAATTCGACCCCTAAGGGGGTAAAATAAGGGATAAACGGTTGCATGGAAATCCGTTATTTTTAGTCAGAGATATGACATTTAATATACAAGTTTTTGGTAAAAAATAATTAAACACGTATAACGGGATTTTTTTAAATCGACCTTATAGGGGTTGAAAGTTTATATGGGAAGTCCGCCATTTTTAAAGTAAGAAGGATGAAATTTAATATTGAAGCTCCTCAGCAAAAAAAATGCATACGTGTTTCATCGTTTTTGGAAATTCAACTCCTAACGGGCAAACCGAGGAGGACAAATTAGTATTAAATTACGCGGGCGAAGCTGCGAGCATCAGCTAGTACATGCTACCAACAAGTGCGATACGATAGTCTAAATATCTTTCTACTTCATTTGAAATTTATTAATATTACTAATCAAACAATAGTAAGCAGTTACATAGAATTTCAATCAAGCAACGCCTACTGTTTCCACACCCAACTGATGTCAATAAACATTAGGAAATGCTTCACTGACGTACCATGAGACCCTGTTCTATTTTTGGAAAACGACCGTGGTATAAATGATCCAAATAAAAGAAAAAACAAACACAGGCCACATGATACAAGTAGATCGAACTCTGTGAAGGTTTGTAAACAACTCGACATTGGATGTATATGCAATCGTCTTTCTGTTTACCTGTGTAGGCAGGTACTTGTGTACTTCAAACACTATTGTCCCTTGGGGTCTACTCACATTGATGCCTAAAGGTATATTAGATATATGTAAATTTATCGCATAATCTCGCATAAGAAACATTATAATTTGCAATAAAGTCTTCTACATCTACTTCCACTCATAATGGGCATATGCAATAAAATGAAAATTAAATTACACATTTTTCTTCCAAATGTGATTAAAAATCGTAAATAAGTAATTATATGTTTTTAATGTATATTATATTTTTTATATTACCTATAACTATTGGTAATTAATACAAAAATAATATTGATTTTATTTTGCATTCCTTTTACCTACAGTCTTCTTACGACTAAGTTTTATAGTATTTTTCTTATCAAATTTAAAATACGGCCAGGATTTTAGACTAATTTATTACATTTACTTTTATTATTCATCCTTCAACCTTAACATTTCGAATATAAAAAGGTCTTATTTCCACAATCCCCAAAATTAAGTCTCCGGCACCTATCTTTCTTGTTCAGATTTTGATAGAGTTCCCTCTATTATTTTGCGTACAGCCATCGATCAACGTTGTTTACCTGCCTCCCATCGCAAACACTTAAATTGCTCTCGTAACTGCGCGATTTAAATCCCGACCTTAATAATAAAAGTGGAATGTAGAGAAAATAAAGTTGCTACTATTTCAATTCAACTACTTAAGTGCAGAGGCGGTCGGCAAAATAGAAAGCTATTGCTGCTTTTTTATAGCGAAATAAAAAGTGTTGTACAGATTGGGTGCTATAATTTCTATACTTACCTACTACTTACTACTGTCTACTACTCTGTCTACTAGTGTGAGTAATAATTAAAATAATGTGTTTCTACTACTACAGTTTTAAAATAAACGTGTTTCGATTTTGGTTTGAAGACTACTAGTAGATTTGTACGTGGAATAATAGCTATTGTGGCTTTGTTTTCTTGCTTGTTATTTAAAGCGTGTAAACAGGAAAATCAAATGTAACAATGAAATGGATATCATACTTTTTTGTGTAAAATATGTTTATACATTTTATTATTATTATAATCCCGACGTTTCAAATCCTCGGGTCACATAATTATAGTATTCATACGGATTCTTAATTCAAAAAAATATAGCTTAAATTCATCACGGGTTAAGTAGCATTCTAATCATGAAAAACTTGTTCAGATCGGCCCAGTAGTTACGGAGCATCAATATAAACAAACATACAAAACATCAAATCTTTCCTCTTTATAGTATTACTATAGAAGTTTAGATAGAGTTTCCAACATTCAAGAGGTACGCACATTAGCTAAATCATATGTTTTTATGTCATTTATTAAGTTATGTCTCATTACTTCTTATGAGAAATAAATTCTGTCATGTCTGTCATTTTCATGAGAAAAATTACGATTGAAAAAGATATAAACGAACCTGCATCTGAAGATAAAGTCTTCGTATTTTCCGTTCCTCTTATTAACATAGAAAAGCACTTCAAAGAATTACCCCAAATATAACATTTTAAAGTATATTCACATAACTCGGTTACCGGATGACAGTTTTAGTTGCGGGTAAATTTTCCCAGCGGACGCCCAGTTATTGGTTAAGAGTGAACTAAACTTTTAATCTTTACATTTTAAGTAGAATTGTTTTAACTTTCCTTTCCCCGGGTAACAATTAACTGCGGTATCTTTGCTAAAAAGGCGAACAAGAAAATATTTTTGAGAGAACAAATACAAGCATAATGAAGAAGTACTTAATTCCTCTGTCAATATCCACATACATATCTTATACGTTATTATGTCCACAAATGCCTTTTGGGTTTATAAGTTTACTGATTTCCAAATTTTGTATGGGAATCACCTTAAAATTCATCATGTGTAAGTTATAAATTGAATGTCCAATATTCGCTTAAGTTTAAGAAAACCCCTAATTTTTTAACACATTCATTTGTAATTAGTTGTAATTTTTTTTATTAAATTGCATTGAAATCAACACATTATGTATAAATGACGTTACATATTGATTTTACCATACAAAATCAAAATAGAAATCGCAGTTAAAAATATTTTGACGTAACAAGTCGTTATAACCGATTGTGTACTTTGTATTGGTATCATGTAGCAAAAGAAACAATAGATACACGCACAGCTTTAAGAAAACTTCATTTTACATAAACTGTTTATGCTACGGAAAAAATATGAGAGAAAATCGCCAGCAACTTTAATATTCTATCAATAAATATACTTATCTTCAAACAAAAAATCTCTTATAGTGGTTTTCTTTATTAAAAATCGAGTGTTCAGTAAATATAGGTGGGTGACCCGAACTCGAAGTGACCCAGTTCGGTATATTGGCTGTATCATGTTGCCCGACCGCTCCTCTGCCCTCGTCTGAAGGCTACGGGATCGATTCGCGGATCAAAGAAAAAAACGTACACAAATAGTTGAAGGCACGGATACATTATAAATAAATTTGGGGCAATGATGTGGTCATTTTCCAAGAACTAATACTGATCTTACTTAATTTAATGTCTATAAGCAGTAATGTAAAACATTTTATTTTACATTACCGCTTATAGATATTAAATTAAGTAAACCTAGTAAGTAAGTAGGCTAAATCCAAATCACAAACCTGAAAAGGCTAATAACGGATTTATCCTAAGAAAATTGCTCTCGCTGAGACTGTATGTTCGCAATACACCAGTGACTTCAAAATAATTGGGAAATATCTTCGGGCTTAATAATATAATGAATAGGAAAACCTTGCTAAACAGCAAAACTTAAGGCAAGTCCTAAATGTCAGTTTTGTAGAGTAGAGCGTTACTAATGTGTATGTATTGATATTTTTTTTTTTTTTTTTTTAAATGGGACTTGCCCACCACCCAAATCCCTACTACTGCAACTCCTGTAAACCAGGATCAACAATAGTAACTATCCAGAAAATCGTCGAGACAATGAAGTCCGACGTGTCCCAGGGGAATGATTTTAACTGTCTTGGAACCCGCAGCGAAATTAATCATGAAGTTATATAGGAGGAGTAAGAAAAATATCAGTTTTTTCACTTCCCTCCTTATCAAGCGAGAGACAGAATAGAATTTACATGTCATTGATATGAGAACAGATGTTTACAACTGAGTTAAGCCCAGTTGCCAGGCACCACGGATGATAAATTAATAAGTTATGGGTCCTAATAATGTGAGCTATTATATCTGATTCCAATAATAGGTATGGCAAAAACGCTTAAACGCACGGAAATTCATCCTAGTCGCAACAAGGTCCGAGTAATAAATCACCCCAGATATAATTTGCAAACTATCGAGCATAATATTGCGTTCACTTTGCCATAGACTACACTCCCACAGGATATGATGTGCAGATTGCTCGTATTCACAGTTCGTTGAACAAGGGCACAATGGTGAGGAGACAAGCTTAAATGAAAACAATTTACTTTTAAAGTTGCCGTGTCCTGTAAGGAATTGGGCAACACAGTGGTCCACCTCCAACCAAGTCCTCTCCAGCCGCTCACGAACGGATGGAAAGAATTGGTGGAGATGGCGGCCCTTAGTAGAAGAATCCCACCTTATCTGCCATTCGTCTAAGAGTTCCTCCCAAACGTCGGCCTGGGGTTTAAACAATCTAATAATCTTAGCCCGGTCACGTTCTAAAAGGAATTCATTTTTCAAGTGCACTCTTGAAGCGAAATACATTGCAGCACGTCGTTGTGCCTCGAGATCGACTGGCAGCACTCCCGCGAGTACTGGTAGTGCTTCCGTACTAACAGTCCTATATGCTTTACATAAAAATATCAATGCTAGACGCTGACTTTGAAGTAACTTACGTCGTACCGCACCTATGGTGGCCCTATCGGCCCAAACAGGTGCTCCGTAGCACATACAGCCTAGGTAAGTAGCCCCATAGATGGTTTTTAATGTATGAAAAGATAAACCCCATGTAGCCGTAGATATTCTAGTCAAAGCATAAAAGTTACGTTTAGCTTTTTCACCCACAGTTTTAATGTGTTCAATAAATGAAAAAATTTTTTCTAGTACGAGACCGAGGTAACACACTGACTCCTTTCTTTTTACGGTGACGTTATCGAATTTGATGCTAGGCGAGGATTTAAGACTACCTTTCAAGATTAGTTGAAAGGTTTTTTGCGGCGCGAATGTTAAGCGGTTCCGTTCGCCCCACGCGGATATTAAATGTAAACACGAGTGGGCTAAGTTTTCGAGACCAGACCGCGTATTTGACTGAATGAGCAGAAGGCCATCGTCCGCGTAACCAGTCAATGAACAGCCGTGCGGGAGCGGTATCGCGAGAAAATCATCAAATCCCAGATTCCAAAGGTACGGCCCGATTACAGAACCTTGAGGACATCCCATAGTCAGTGCCTTCGACACAGAATGGTGCCCAAGTGTCAGTTTAACGGTTCCGTGTAAGAAGTACGAGTATATAAGAGTGTAGATATTTCTAAAGCAACCACGACTTTTTAATTTAAGCAGTAACATCGGCCACCAAGCGTTGTCGAAAGCACCAGAGATGTCAAGGAAAATGCCGACGACGTATTTACAATTCGAATTATTTACTATCGTTCTAACAGAGAGTGCGGCGTCAGTTGTAGATTTGCCTATGGTAAACCCGAATTGGTTATTATGAAATTTAGGCCCGTCCGGTAACAAACGTGGAACAATTAAACGTTCGAGGAGTTTCCCCAATGAAGGCAGTAATGTTATGGGGCGGTAAGACTTAGGGTCGTCCGGGGGCTTGTCGCGACTTTTTGGTATTATTCGAATAAAGCCGCGACGCCATACACGCGGGAAAACGCCCTCAGAAATACACCGACAGTAAACAGTTAGTATACAGTCACCGGCTGTTTTACAGGCTTCCTTAATCATCCGATTAGATATTTTATCATCCCCTGATGACTTATTTACCGGCAGTTTTTTAACGACGTTTGAGAATTCGTCAATAGAGGGGAGGTTTGACATAGGTGACATTGGTGGTTCAGCTGCCCAGGCTCTGATCTGACGGTGGTAATCGTTGTCATCAGAAGATGAGTCGTCCGGAATAAGAGTGTTAAGTAGGCATTCCGTTGTCTCCTCTATACCAGCGGTATGTGTGTTGTTAACTTTAATGTTTTGAATATAAGCTAGGTCTATCGACCTGTTTGCTTTGAACTCGTGGTATAGGGGCGACCACGGGCCTTCACTTTCGAGTTTTTGGACAACTTTGTGCAGTAAATTATTCTTAGATTTTTCCACAGATGCTTTGTACCGGGATCTGGCAACTCTAAACGTATTTAGGGCAAGGGTGAGTGAGTCACCCCTAACTTGATGTTTTTTTAGTTTATTTAATTTTCTACGCGCTCTTCGAAAAAATTTACGTTGTTCTACTAAATAGGCACTCCACCAATCACCAATCATGTATTGATATTTTAAACCTTAACTAACTAGGCCTATTCTCTGATTATATAGTATCCTGACGATATTTTGTGACATACATACACTCACGCCTGTTTCCCATGGGGGTGGGCAGAAACTACAGAATACCACGCGCTACGGTCCCTGCATACCACTTTTGCCTCGTCCACACTCACACATCACGTCATGCACGCGCGCCGGTTACGAGTACTGCGCACCTGACCTTTTTGAAGAAGTTCACCAATTAGGTCGGTGTATGTCTTTCTAGGGCGCCCCCTCCCGGCGTTTTCACTGACATCCGCCTTATAAATTCCTTTCGTCAATCGCCTATCATTCATCCTTTCAAATATATTTATTAATCTTGATATAATCACCCTTGCTTACAGTCCCATATTATAAACTATTCCATGTTTAACAAGCCGCAAGTCACTGCAGTAAGCAGTGCGGCCATTTATTATCCCGACGCAAATGTGAACAGGCTCTCCAATAAAGCAGCTTTGTTATGTGCAAAATAACGTTAATAATAACCGATAGGGCTGCCTATACCATTAAGCTTAACAACCTGATACCAACATAACATGAAACTTCACGACAGCCCAGAAGATATCGTATCAGCATTATTTACACCCGGACATAGCACTCCCTGGAGACGGAGCGTTCAACCTTCGGATCGGGGACGTGCCACATCGATTCAATCGCTCATCCCTAAGGGATGGCCATTACCTAGTCTGTCGAACTTTAACTGTTCCCGATTTGAAATTATTAGCCTCGGGCCTTTGCCTCCGTACTTATACTACTTACTATTGAGTTGGAAACTTCGTCGACATGTTCCAATTACCGAATGTCTAATGACTGAACGACACTATTGAGGTTCTATTGATGCTACTGACTTTCTGAACAGCTATTATCTCGGTGAATTGTGTGATTCTCTTTGTGGATTCGACAGCTGGCGATGGTACGGCTTCTTTGGTGTAGTCAGTGGATTACTTACATTTCTGAAAGCCTGCGTTTGATCGATGTAATAATGTTTAAATGAGTGTTTGGTCTACAATGGTTTTAATATTATCTTTATTTTAGTAACAAAAAGGCACAAATTAAAAGATTTGTAGTAAAAAATAAGAAAATGTAGGAGTTTCAAAGAGCTCTTTAGATAAAATATAAATAACTTTTGAAATAAAACATCGTTTGACGGATTTTATTGTAGTACATTGGTATTCATTTATCTTTTTAGTTTATATCATTAAATATTATTATAAATTTTATCACACCAACGTTCATGGTAGCGGACAGACTGAACCGTGAACTTCAGTCTTTATTTACATAACAACAAGAACTTTATAGTGTTTTTTTTTGTATAGCACAGGTTCGTGCAGGCTGTATCACAGCAGAGTATCTTTCAGTTAAAGGTACAGCAACAACTCGAAACCTCAATATTTCGTGACCTATAAAGTTGAAAATATCCAGGTCGTTAGGTTACTTACACAGTTCATAAGTAGGGGATGTCACTTAAGAAGGGATTTATTGGAAATTTGATGAATTTGGGCTGACAACACTTACTTTATAAACCAGAGAAAAAAATCGCTAGAGATAAATAACAGTAGTGTTGTTGTACCATCCACAGTTGTATAGTACAATCGAACGTGCCAAGCTTTTACTCTGCTCTCTGCCAACCCTTATAACGATAAGTAATCGGATGCTCTAAAACATTTCCAAAAAATAATACACATTTCCACGCGTATCTTTTATAAAAAACAGACACTTTGTTCCTTACATTTTATCTTAATAATCCCAAGAAAAATAACTAAGAAAAAGAAAATCCCTCTCGCTACATCCATCAGAATTATTTTTCCACGTACCAATTTACAGGGCCCACAAATATCGACAACCGGGTACCGGGCACTGATTCTGTAACGGATAATAACACCATAAATAATTCTGGATTACACTGAATGAAGAACGAACGAATGAACGAACTCCAGTTAAACGTCATCGGTGTCGAATCGAATGGAGTGATTTTTTAATTCTGCTCGCAATAAATCACAGTTGACGCCTTAACAGGCATGCCGATAGATTTCCGATTGCGATATTTATTTTTCATAAATGGTTTTTAAGCCATTTCATGCCAGTATTTTCGATTTTATTAAACTAAATGAATGGACCTAAATAGCCGCATGACCTTTACTCAGCGTTCAGTTCAGGTGGTATTTTAACCACGCTATAAACGCAGCGAAACAAGATTAATGATTCAATTTCGATTTCTCTTCTTCAGTTTAGAAAAAAATACATTACTGCATGTATTTGTTTTCATGTATCGAGAATATAAATAATCGCTGTAACAGTTAATTATTATATGATTTTTTTCGACAAATACTGCTTGAAATTCAAATAAAAAATGTCGTGTTATTTCTCAGTCACCCGGGAATGTGTTCAAATATGTTAATATAGGTAAACATAGACAATAGACCGCCTCTGTCGTGTGACCTCTCTGTGAAATTAATATCACAACAGCACATCCCATGGGTCTCGTAAGAAGTGACAAAGGGACTTAGAGGGTAGACTCTGGTCTGAAATGGATGTTTGCTGAGAATATTAATGACGAGACGACTATTGTCACACTCCAGTTGCTACTATTTAGTAAACCTTAGTACAAGAAATGTAGTATTGTTTGTCGTTTTTGCAGATGGATGGGTCTAATATACGGATTGGTATTTGCAAGCGGATTAATGAGCGGGACGTTTTACTTTCGATTCAAGCCGAGCAAAATGTTATTGAGTTTTTAGTGGCAGATCGAAACTCTGCAGTCCTGACTAGATAATATTGTTGTGGTATTACTTTCATACTACTATGAAAGTAATTCCTGGCACATTACCCTTATAAAGAAGATGTAGATTTATTTACTTACATAGACACCTATGTAAGTAAATAAATCTACAAAATAGATCGAAGGAAATTCACTAAAATCTACGAGAATACCAATATTTAGTTATTAACCAATTTTTTTTTTATTGTGTTTAGGCGGCAAACGAGCAGGCGGCTCACCTGATGGTAAGTGATCACCGCCGCCCATGGACATTTGCAACACCTGAAGGCTTGCAAATGCGTTGCACACCCCTGCAGAAACCGTTTTGGTTTTTTAAAATAGGGAATTACTAAACTGACAGCAAATGGAATGCCCATGCTGTCAGAATAGTCACTCTCCAACGAGCTCTGGTAACCTTACTCACTCACAGAAAGACAACTATTGTTGATTCACTGCGGTATTCTGTAAGGCGGAGGTACTTCCCCAGTCGGGCAGCTCAATTTGAGCGAGGAATCTCGCTATGCCCTACCTCCATCAATTTTATATAAATTTTTAAACCAATATGTACGAAGCTGTCAAATCTCATCCAGCAATTGCTAATTAACAGTCGAAGTAATTAAAAATAAACCACAAACAAGAAGTTTCTTAATCGAAATAACTGAACAATCGCTGACTGTTAAACTTTTTCATTACAGTGAAAAGAGGTTCTTTTTAAATAGAACAAGCATTGTTTTCTGACAAAAAGCGTTTAAAAAGTAAATCCACTGTTATCTCGGAGAAAACGAGTTTGTTGAAAGTGTAATACAGAAATCAGGTCTGTTTGTTTAATCAATTTCACAATGTATAATATTGTCAATATTTATTTACAGCAGTGAATTGATGAGATATGGTTAATAACGTACATTTCATCTGACTGGGAATTGTGAGTAACTCAACAAATGGATAAGTGAGCGTGTTGCAAGTGTTGTAGAGGTAAGAATTTGAAAGATCTTATCTTATTTCTTCAGATAAACTTAACGACGTATAAACGTATATTTTCATGCGATAAATTTACGATTGACGATAGCGTGAGTAGGGCCCCAATGAGCCACCTTATTGGGGCCCTACTCACGCGATCTCTGATGATTTGGCATTGGTCACTAGAATCCGCTGGATGGCGCACGAGCGGTCGTTGTAGCAATACTTCGAAGCAGCTTATGTCCAGAAGTAGACGTATTTCGGGTGAAATTATGGTGAATTTAGATTGCACGTTTAAAAATCACTTTCTAAAAAGAATGATCGTATACAATCATGGACGTAGCGAGGTACGGGAAGGGCTCCCTAGAAGAGCAGTGGTTGCTGGTAAAATGTATAGTCCAGTGCATTTACTCTTTAGCCGGGGTCCAGCGACAAGAGCTGGACCGAAGCCCGCCGAGGTTGTGGTTCATGCTTTTGCGAATCCCATGGCCCCGGCAATAGGGTTAGTGGCGTTGACGGGTGCGGTTTTTTAGTCGGTTTTTCAGTAAAATCTAGGATAGGAAGTAGGATTTTTATGCAGTTAAAAAAAAAAAAGTGCATTTACTCTTGACCGATATGTGACAAAGTTCTCTACTGCCCATTATTTTCTATGTCTGCCCCCCTCTATATAGAATCCTAGCTACGAAATGTCCAACCAACAAAGTAAGTTGGACATTTCCGAGTATTTAAATCTTTAACTGTAAGGTGGCCGGTATTACCGATGTCTACTCACACAAGTAAAGCAAGTAAAGCCTCATCGTGTAGTACATAGTTAATTTGATCTATGAATAATATATGTGTTTGTGGTAGTCCCCAACAACATGTTTCGGAGCTTAAGCCGCTTTCGAGTCCCAAGCGAGACCCTTGTTCGGCCATTTTTTACTAACATGTCAACAAAATAGTGTTTTCCTTTTATGTGATACTAGGATTTCTGTTTCTGTGACTTATTATTATGACACAAATGTGAATAAAACACAAATAATTTAATGTAATATGTATTTGTACTATAATAAAATGGCTTTTTAGTCGCGGTGACGAAGCCTGAGGCGTTTGTTTTTTAAAAATAATTGTATCAGACTTTGGACTTTGTCCCCAAAAGACGGCAAAAGCTTTCTTTTAAATAGCTTTTTATTTATATAATATAATAGTTCCGTTCTCGGCGTGCATTTTGTTACACTTAGCCATTTAAAACAGAAAAAAAAACGTTAAAATTGTGCAGCAAATCAAATTGCTTTACTGCTCGGCTGAGTCATAGCTTAAGGCGAAACTCGGGGCACAGTCTGAAGAAAATGAGTTCATTAAAGCACTAGTACATTCAAAGTTATTAGTGCTGGGAAACGACTTCAGAACATATATACAAGATAAAATATGAACGAACGATTGAACGAACAAGTGCTGCAGTGATAGTGGTGCGACCAGTATCGTACGACCTGCCTTACCTGGCCTTTTCAAAGTTTGACTTTTCAAATTGCTCAAATTCATTCAAAAGTGGTAAAACGGTTCACAACGTTTTATTAGATGTATAGGTAACTGCAAAATCTTCGAATTCGAAAATTCTAAAGAAATAAATCAAATAAATTGTTTTTTTTTTATGTTTAACAAAACGAAGGTTTTATTTGTAAAACAGATAGGTAAAGAAAAATATTTTAAAAATTGAATTACAAAATCCAACTCATATTTTTACGTAAAGAAACAAGATTGTTTTTAGTTACTTACTGTAAATAAAAACAATTCTTGGATGCATCCATAGAGTACCTACCTACTCACCTGTGACCTTTGGTGGATACGACAGTTGCCACTTGTGAGACTTTTTGAATGGCATTTGAAGTTTACCAACCCGCAATATGC
This sequence comes from Craniophora ligustri, assembly GCA_905163465.1. Lineage (NCBI taxonomy): Eukaryota > Metazoa > Arthropoda > Insecta > Lepidoptera > Noctuidae > Craniophora > Craniophora ligustri. Next base: position 4,324,304 of record LR990965.1, on the reverse strand, counting down.
TAGCGAGGAAGCGTAAGCGTATTAAAGATGTTTTTTTTTATACCGCAAAGTTTACTGCCCTCCTGGTATGTTGATGTTGATGTTTGCAACACCAGAGGTATCGCTAGCGCGTTGCCGACCCTGTGGAAACCGCTAAGGTTTCATAAAATAGTTTTGGTTTACTTTACAGCAAACGGACTTCCCATGCTGTCAGAATAGTCACTCCCCTAACGAACTCTAGCAACCTTACACACTCGCAGAAACACAACTTAATTCATTGCGGTCTTCTGTAAGGTACTTAACCAGTCAGGCAGCTACCTCTGTTTAAACATTTAATGATTAAGAGATGAAAGAGAAGAACATTTCATTAACTATTTCTTGGTAAAGTAACTCTATTATAGAGAAATTTACTTCCATCTTGGTACACTTATGTACTTACATCATATTTTTTAATAGAAGGAAGTTATACATTATAGTATCTAAAATTTAATATTTTTTCTAAGTTGAAAAGCTTGCGTGCTGGTAAGCTTCAATACTAAAACAAAAAACTTTTTTTTTACCGAAGATCCACTGGCAAACTTTATGATTGCTGCTTGGATCTTCGCATGGAAGAGAAGCTCCAACTTGCCGGGGTCCAGCTGGACTAAAGCCCGTCGGGGCGGTGGTGAATGCTTTTGTGAATCCCATGCCTCCGACAATAGGGCTGGGGTTGGGCGGTATGGTTTTCACTCAGTAGACCGCCCACTCAGGGTGGAGTCCGACACACCCCGTCACTTCCACGGGCGGTGGGACCATTTATGAGGATTTAACGACTGACCTACAAAGAACTAAGCCTCAATTGTATAAAACAAAAAATCTATTATTCTACAATATTTAAACCCGTATAACTTTTGAAGTACTTATTGGGACCAATCTTCATTCATTGCATTCAATTAATAATTACATATAATAATAGTTTTAATTCCAATTCTTTTTGAATTTATTGAAAGGCCAAATAATAGCAACATTCGATACAAAAACATTTGTGTTCTCTGGAATATCGTTCGATACAAGTTCTCATGAGGCAATTTATCGTAGGGACTCCGTATATCCTTATTTATTGGTAAATCGCGCAAGGGCTGCGGATCGCTCCATTTATCTATATAGATTTCAGTCCTCGGTTGTTACACGTTTTCCTAGGGCTTCTGGCCTCTGGGGACCGCCATTAAGTAAAGTTTTGTAACGACCGTAATTTGAACTCGACCCATGCAAATTAATTTTTAAATATCTAAAAGAAACATTGTTTTTAGATCGTTTCTGCGATAGGGTTTACGAGCGATATGGAAACCTGTAAAATGTTATTATGATTTGTGGAGAAAATGGTAATAATATATCTTAAAGGTATATATGAACTAGGCAAGCTAATATCTTTAACATTATTTATAAAGAATTACGCATTTATATTATCGTACAAATGGGTCATTGAATCGCCGCTACGGGAGATTTGGTACCTGTGGTATACTGAAAGATTTGTATTTTTATAATCGTTATAATATGACTACATGGGTCCTGGATTTGAATATGATTGGTATCCCAAAGGCCAGAGAGTATTTGTATGAACAATAAATGTAATCTTGAATAAAAATATTTATTTCATTAGAATATCATCGACGTGCCTAGTGGTTGGACCTACAGTGGGCTGGGAAATCAAAGGTCTCAAGTTCAGTCTCAAGACACGCACAATGTAGCGCATCTTGTAAACTCAGTGAACTTTACGAAGTTAAGTGAGAAAGGTGAAGAAAAACATCCTAGGGAACGATGTCTGAAACAAGACGTGTGAAGTCTGACAAACCGCACTAAAGTGGTAGACTACAGTCTAATCCCTCTCATATGAGAGGAGACTCAACAAGAGAATTAATAAAACAAACATTATTACGTATATAAATAAACAAACGAATGTAATAATAAATATATTATTAAACCAAAACAACAAAGTGACCGTTAACACAAACATATTCTCCATCAAAACAACATCTTAATAAAAATCCAGAGAGAGTAACATTCACATTTTATGCAACAAATATCATATAATCCGTCTGTATACAACGTAGATCTCATAAATAATAAACCGTTCAATCTCGCATGCATTATTTGCTGTTGGAGAACTTTTGTATTCTCCAATAAGATGTTACAAGCTGAGGTATAATAGAAATATGAAAAGCTATTATTGAAAGAAATGTATTAAGGCGTTAATAAAGATATAAATAAATAAATAAATAAATATTCCTCGACATTATGACACAGCGCCATCTAGTTCCGAGCTAAGCAACGAGGCTTGTTACGGATACTAGTCGGTTGATATACTACATATATAATTTTTTTTTGTAAATACATACATATTATACATAGATACATCCATGACTCGGATACAAATGTTTATGCTCATCACACAAACATTTGTCCCTACCGGGATTCGAACCCAGGATCCATAGCGCAGCAGGCAGTGTTAACTACCGTTGGACTAATTGGGTCATCATATATTTGTATATATTATACTATTACTTTACTGTTAGTACTTATTATAGAATTATAAATGAAAAGAGGAAACAGGTTTTGGTTAATTTTCAGATATTTAAATACAGATTAAAAACGACATCCATACTAATATTATAAATGCGATAGTGTGTCTGTCTGTCTGTCTGTTACCTCTTCACGCTATAACCGCGGAACCGAATTAGATGAAATTTGGTTTGGAGATAGTTTGAGTCCCGGGGAAAGGACATGGGATATAAATATTAATACCACGCAGACGAAGTTGCGGGCAAAAGCTAGTATATTATAGGCGTAACTCTGCGTTACGACAAGCTTTGAGCTGGATGGAAACTGCTGAAAAACTCATACATAGCTCGTGTATAGTTATTATACATACAGATGCTATGTGTACAGTTCCGCAAACTTTTGCCTTTAAATGTCCTTTGGCTGCGGTATGGTTGGTATTCACACTCAATTCATCATCATCAACTCTTACTGTCCTAATGTCAGGTATGGGTCCCGTCACTTCAGAAGGATAAGAGTATAATCCACCACGCTATGATTTTGCGGATGGGCAGACTTCACCGGCCATCAGGAAATTCTCTGACCCGTAGGTGTCCTAACGCTGTTTTCTTATAACTTCGAAAAGTCTGTGGCGCGTGTCTTCAGATCGAACTCGGGACCTTTGACTTAACAGTCTACTGGTCTGATAGCTTAGTGGTATGAACCACTAAGCCATCCTAGACAACACTCTGCTATCCGATATTAGTATTATTTTTCATTAAATAGACATCTGTTACACGACGTCGTGGCAGGCCTAAAAGGAGATGGCGAGACGAGCTAGACCGATACTGGGATGACTGGCCGCAGAAGGCCCTAGAACAAGAGAGATGGAAGGAGGGTAGGGAGGCCTTTGCCCTGCAGTGGGATGAAAATGGCTGAGAAAAAAAATTGACATCTGTTTAAATATATACATACCTAATCATGACGCCGGTGTCGGTAAAATATCGTTTAGAGTAAAATGTTCATAATCAAAGCATAATAAATTAAAGCTCATACTAACAGAACGGCAAAAACTTTGAAACAAACGTGAAATAACCCGTACTTATTTTCCCAAAGAGCAGTTGGAGAAATTGACTAATTAAGGCAACATTTCAAGAGTTGCTGGTATAAATCGACAAAAAGTTTCGCCAACTACTTCTTCCTATTTCAAGTTGTACAGCTATTTTACAGTCTAGTAATGAATGGTGCCAAGAAATGCCCGGCAAAAGGATTGAGATATCGTAAACTAGAGAATATGCCGCAGTCGTTTTTTAATTTACAAGTTGAGGACTTAGCTCTACAACTTTTTAATTCTCCTTTTTGACTGACCACAAAATAAATTTACATTATTTTAGAAACTCTGATATTAATTATGTTTAATATACAATTAATAGTCATCAATTGCGGAAGACGTAGATATGTCCCCAACAATGTAGACCGACGACCTGATAAAGATTAATAAAGATTTGACGACCCGATTAGCCCAGCGGTAGTTAACGCTGCCTTCTGAGCTATGGGTCCCGGGTTCGAACCCCGGTAGGGACAAATGTTTGTGTGATGAGCATCAACATTTGTATCCGAGTCATGGATGTATCCATGTATAATATGTATGTATTTACAAATATATATATATATATATATATATAGTATATGAACTATCAAGTATCGGTAACATAAGCCTCGTTGCTTTCCATGGAACTAGATGGCGCTGTGTCATAATGTCCAGAAATAGAGGTTCCTGGAATAGTATGTTGCTTGTTATTGTATTATCACTGTACGCAGCGACATATCTCGTTAGTTGTTTGAAGGTTTCGTATTTTAGAAGAAACAAAAAGAGTCTTTAAAGGATCGCTACTTTGTATTTGATCCATCTTGTCACTAAGACATTCTGCCCGACCAGCCAAGAACGGGTAGAAGTACAATTTTGAAATTAACTTCAGACACTGAGGTCTATTTAAAATTTTATTTAGTACTAAGTTTTACTACCTCTATAGCCGAAACAGGAATTTTACTCTCGAGTTCAAAGAGAAGTAATAAGGCGAAGTCAGTGAATAAAGCCATCGAAGTGTACACAGCCCTGTAATTCGAAAGCGAATAATTTAATTTGAATAGATTGCAGAAAAAATATAAACACAAAATAGTTTTTCGTCACTTGGCTTTCTAATTTATTTATTAGCTAACCCCGCTACTTACTATGTCCCTACCGTACCTACCCCATTAATTCGTAGTGGAATATACGAGTTCTTATTTCAAAGGTACAGAAGCTGACGATTATATACACAACATTCTATGTTAATCATAATTTTAATAATGTCGCCGTAAGACATAAGTAACATAAAGAAAGCAAAATTCAACACATCAGGCGGATACCTCGGTGGCTCAGTGGCAGAGGGTCTGGAGTACCAATCCAGAAGACGCGGGTTCGAGTCCCGCCTGAGGTTGAATTTTTCTTTCTTAATAAAAATTTAATAATTTTAAGATAATAATATTGATAAACCGAAAAAAATTGTAGCGTAAGCGGGAGCTGTAGTGACAGCGGTAGCGACAGCGGGACGGCCACAACCATAAGATACGTAAAAGTTTAAATCTATTATTCGAATTATATTTACATTTCTGATTCGACAATAATGTAAAATTAACCTAAACACTCGGCACTAATAATTTAGAAATGCAAATTGTTTGAGCTTTATTGAAAAATACTAGGAACATCAGAAAGCCACCCGCTTTCAAGTATCGTCAAGAACTTAATCTCACGTTATAATCCAACAAGTCGCTTGGCCTCACGTCGAGATTCATTGCAGGTCGCCTACGTAGTAGGTTCTGTTGCCTAAGAGCTTTACCTTGCCTTATTCCTTTAGGTATAATAAACTTACGCTCTTATTTTTAAGTCGATATACCTACATCATACTTTGAAGCTGAAGCTTAAAATTAGTTCTGTTAACCTAATAGAAAGGTAAACTGAAGAACAATAATTGAGTAGAAACAATACTAATTGCCAAAACCGATATTCAAATACTTTGCAAGCTCGTTGAAGATGCAACACTATATTTAAAGGCATAACTAGGCTCTAAAAGTATGCCTAATAAAGAACCCCCATATTTTTTGGAGTCGGTTAAAAATACAAATTGACGATTGTACGTCCTACAGGTTAATTAACTTACTCCGTTTTTGAGCCAATGTTTGCTTTTCGTTAGGCACAACAAGGGCCAATCAATTTAATTAACAATTGAAATAGAATGTTGCTGTGTGTTCTCTCGGAGAACCGTTGGAGTAAACGAGTTCTTGAGTGGAGATCGCGTTTCGGCAAACGTAGTGTAGGACGACCACCGGCCAGATGGAGCGACAACTTGCAGAACAGCTGGATGAGAAGAGCCGAAGATCAAGCTCTGTGGCGTTCACGCGTGGCACAGTGTACCAATATAGGCTGATGATGATGATTGAAATAGAATACAATTGTACCAAAATCTACATCAACAATTTCATCTGACTCACATGTGCCTAACACCGTACCGTCCATAATTTTTGGGTTGATCGTTTTTTTCTTAGAAAGTCAATTTAAAAAAAAACGATCAAGCCAAAAAATATTGAAATAATACATAATACTCGATACTAGATACGTTACTAAATAAATATATCTAACTGTACCTATCACTGATACCTACTAAAAAAATATAATGTTACAATCTTATATTGATGTTGCCTCACAAAAACATTTATAAGCATTGTATGCTCTCTAAATATTTAGACACGATATTATTCTCAGCCGTATTGGACAATATTGGCAATATTGTTGCTATTAAAATATATCTTGTCCCTTTATTTGTAGTATCAAGTTATAGCACAGCAAAAATAAACTTTATCACAATTAAAACTTTGAACTATTTTTGCTGCACTGTGGGTGTGACGCCCACACACAAAGTATCTATTATAAACAGGTAATATCAATATCACAACACCCACCTTTGCGTGGATATTTATAAAGTACAATTCTTTAAATCATATAAGCTGCGGTAATAAATGCACTCGTTTTACATTTAAAACCATTTATGTAGTACACTTTTTGCACCATTGGCATTCCAATGGTGCAAAAAGTGTACTACATAAATGGTTCTAAAATTCCATTCAAACAATCGAAAAGCGATCGCACTTTACATATGTTCATACTTTCAATACAAACCCGATTGATGATTATCCGACTACTGGATCGGTCACACGATTTGAATAGATTGCATTCCGTTACACTGATGCGAAATTTTTTAAACAAAGTTAAAAGAGAAATCGGATGTGTGTAAAAAAATAGTTCTTCAAATAGCCTCTATAAACTATATTTTAGAAACCCTGGACGTTATTATACAAGGTCATGGATACAATTCCTGTTACAAATAAATAAAATTAAAAAAAACGTAACTAATAATAGAAAAAGAAACCCAACTAAATACTTTGTAGATGTTATCGTCCCACAGTGCGGTGCGTAAGTCGACCCGGTACTTTGAGGTTAAAACTAAATAAGCCGATAAAGCTAAGTCTTATACAAGTCCATCTGTTTGAGTTTTCTTTTGCACAGTGAGAGGAAATATCTGAAAAAAGGCACATTCATTTAAGTTTATTGTTTATTTATTTGTATTCTTTTTATTATACTATATTATTATTGGAAGGAAGAAGTTAACAAAATACAATAAAGTATTTGATTACAATAAAAACACACAATATTACGTATACCATGAGAGATAAAAGTAAAATTATACCAATATGTGAAAAAATGATAAAATATATAAACAAAATAAAGAGTTATAAACACTTAAGGTTTTGGGAAGAGGTATTTTCTATCCTTCTCCCGCAAAATTGTTTTGGTACTGAGAGATATTGGAATTGCTATGATGTAATAAGCCTGTGACATCACACAACAATAGTTTTGTCTCAATTTAATGAATGCATTTATATTACTTACATAACTTTTTTAAAGCAATTTTTTTTAATGTTGATTTTCTATTTTTAATGATAGTTTTTTCTTAAGTTTCATTTGCTAATTTTATATCAACAAAACATTTGTTAAATACGCTAATATGTGATATAAGTACCTACATTAAGTAAGAACAACATATATATGTATAATAATAGTACTTAATACCACCTCCTTAGACCCCATCATAGATTCTATTAAATCTAAATCCAAGAACAACACACAGTGAGCTCGATCTGTGCAAATCGGATTGTCAATAATCATTAATGAATTAAAAATGTAGGGTAGCTGTTAGTAATAATAACATCAAGACAACTAAAACCTCAGTCTGTCCGTGACTATGGATGCTGTAAAGGATCCGAAACGTTGGGTTAAATAATATTAATATATCGCGATAAAATCCGTAAAAAGTAGTTTTATTTGCGCAATAATGTCTAATATTCGCGTCACAAATCAATATATCAGAATAGTTCTAAGATATTAGTGTAGGTACCTATATATGTGTATATACTTTGCCTCAGCATGGTACTTATAATATTACTGACGTTAAAAATTCGAATCCACGCCCACCATAAGACTTTCTCATTTATTTTTTTACGACACACTAATTATATTAAAAGAAATATTTCGTAAGTACTATAATAAACTACCCATTAACAGTAAAAACTTTCGTTATACCTAAATACTATTACTTAGAAGGAATGTTTTCACAAACTACTGAAACTTCACGATTCGTTTAATAAAGGGATAGTAGGTTAAATTCAATTATAAGTAGTTTTTATGTATATGTAGCTGTAATTTGTTCAAAATTTTATTATATATAGATTTATAATGTATAAATATCTGTAAGGCTCTATAAGACTACCAGCACTGCGGCATTTTATTGAAGCTTTATATTGAGAAAGTGTATTTAAACTCATGCAGAGAGCTCAAAATTATCTCATGTTTTTGTTTTTGTTTGTTCTTGTGCAAATCCAATATAAAGCAATTGTTTTTCTACATTATCTTGATTAATGTAAATATTGAAGTATACTAACGTGGTGAACCTTATTTCTTTAAAAAAATAGTTTAGCAGCTTCATAAGCTTGTTTTGTATCTAGTTGTTTTTTAAATTAAAGTAAATCTAATTATAATACCTACCTACATTAAATTTAAAATACAAAAAAACTACATTATAACGGTGTCATGCGTGAAACTGATACTTAAACACTGTTTTAATATGTAGATGGTATTTTACTATTTAATAAATAGAAAAAACCGTGTATAAAGGAGAGCGTTTCCTTACAATCAGACAGAGGGCTAATTAATGAGTTCACGAATATAGGTTTTATTTAAGTTATCATACTCGTTTCAACTGTCATCTGTCATAATTGCCGGTTAGAGATTGTCTGCTTGCTCCATTGCTTACAATTGCGGGCAATTATTGGCACCATGAAAAAAGTATTTAATACGTGGCCAGTTTTTATTCCCGCAGACAATACTAACACTAGCGTCGTTGGGAGCGGTAGATAATTGAAAATAGCTCACTACTCATCTGTTCGCGCAATGGAGATTGCCTTTTTACGGTCCAATTTTTCACACGGCCCCGCTCCCCTCATTCAGCCGTTCATTTTCGCCAACATCCCCCTCCTTCGATTTAATATTCCACTTTTATGGCGCAAAATGATTTATTAGCGTCGACCTGTCTGCATTCCGTTAATTTCATAGTAACCCAAATTGTAAGGTAAACAACTAGAGCCTTTAACTCTTCATTGTTATCAAAGAAAATTTGTTTTACAGTTAAATTTGATAAAATTTATCGGCTTTTACTATTTTTCCTTATTAGTGTAATCTTTAACGCATACATTATAAATATTCGTCAGCATAGAAAATGTGTACACCATATATTCAACTTTTTGTTTATTGCATAAATTCTTTTATCATCGTCTGTGAAACATTTTTCATGAAAAATAACAGCGAAAATGCAACTCATAAAATATTCGCACCTACGAATATATTCAACCACGTACTGTTTAAAGTGCTGAAGCTTCGCAAACAAAACCATTTACGAAGCGCACTGATTTAAAACTAAAGTTAGATTAGCTATCTGAGTGCTAATCTATTGTGTACGCGAATATCCTGACAAGTACGCCCCACTAACTCCAAGAGTATCTGAACTTGAGGTACAGTCGAGTACTTGATCAAACAGATCTTCTCTTCGTATCCTAAACGAAGTGGTTACCTGAATACATATTACAATATTTGACGGTAAATCTGAGTACGTTATAAATGAATCCTGTAATCATATCTTCAGCTTCAATAAGAATAATATCTTAGTACCAGTAACAAATAGCTCTCCAATACAGGCCTTTGTCTTGCATCGAGATGAAACAGCCTGTTCCGATGTATATTTAATTAAATAATATATATCTATGTGTATGAATATATATATATATATGTATATATATATATATATGTATATATATATATATACATATATATATATACAGCTTGATATAAAACTGTCTGCAGATAGATATTATAAAAATCAAACATACCCTCAAACTCCACTCTTTTCGTGCATTAATGGCCACCTTGAGCAGGCAACGGTGCATCTGTCACATTATTAATGATGGCTTAGTGATAACCCACGATGGAGATTGGAACAGCACAGACGCATAAAAACATATTGAAACTATATAAGGGCTTGACTACAGAACCCCTTAATATTAATATTGACCGATATCGTGCCCATATATTTTTCATTACCTACTTCTATTCGTACAAGAAAGTTAATAAATACGTTCCACTTTCCTTGAGCAGACTTTATCAAAAGTCTAGACTCTAGACGCCTAAATAAAGTGTAACCTTTAAAGATATTCACATAATAACAATATTTTTAGGAAATTATTAAAATAGGTAGGTACTAGAGAGGTTCCAGTAACTAAAGAGTTAAGTTACGCTAACACCAACACAAATATTTCGGTGCTAGAAAATTAAACAAATCAGGTTCGTTGGAATTTGAAAGCTCTGCCAATAAAAGCACTGTGAAGGTCTAGTAATAACCACTTTGAAATCAAAGCTCTTAAGTCCACCAAGTACACACGTGCGTATTTATCACATGCACAAACTTTGAAGGAAAACAGCGATACCAGCGATTCTCTTTAAAAAGCACTGTAAAGGTCTGGTATAGTCAGTGGAGTTTGAAATCAAAGGTCCTTAAGTCCACCAAGTCCAACTTACGTGCGTATTTGTCACACGCTCAAACTGTGAAGGAAACCTTCGATACGAGCGATTCTCTTTAAGGCATGTTCAGTCTTACTACCAGCACTAGGCTAGCGTGGTGGACTATAGCCTAACCCCTTTCAATCAGAGATCTGTGCTTAGTGGGAAAATAAATAACTTGATAATGATCATGCCTAAAAAAATGTTGTGGAGGAAAAATAGATGTTGCTTTAATGAATAACGTATTATAAGTAACGCAATGATTGCTCGCTTCATTATCTATATATTTAAGAATGAATCCCTATTTCCCTTGGTCACCGCATCACGCGTAAATGACTGACCCAATTTTGATACATATTGGTATTGATAAAGACGGAACCTTGGAAAAGGTATATAGGCAAATTTTTATCAACATACCATTTGGGTGGAGCCTCGAGCAAAAGCTAATGTACCATAAACTAGAAATACCTTGTAACTAGACATCATTGCCTTACATTAATTTGATTCCATGTATCCCTTCTAACGTTGCTTTTGAGACCTCAAAAAATACCTGCCTAATAATTATGATTAAAACCCGTATACTATTAGTATAAATAATATTTATAAGGCCGAAAAAGGTACTTTATACCTACAATATTACGATCTACAAAATTATAAGCAACTGATATGATATTAGTGAATGAATGAATTAGAAGGAATACTAAATGTAATGTGAATCAGGAATGATTTGACAGTTTATAATAATTAAAATAACTACTTCTACGACCTAAAAGGAAGACTGACAAAGTTTTTGTTGACTTTAACATAGACCCATTTACTGTCCTACTCTTCCCAATTCTCATTTAAAAGTGGTTAAGTGTTTACTGGTCAGAATTTTGTTTCCATATCCTACATCGAATTCTCGATATCTTGGGATATTGATCCTCCGAATTGGAGAGGATAGGCTATAGTCCACCACGCTGACCTACTACAGGATAGTTTTCATTCGTTGTTGACAAGTATCTTTCAAGCCTAAATATTTATCACAAAATATTTTTTTATCTCCATCTCAGTTAACTGACTGAGAGAATATTTGCCAATTGGCAAATTGGTTAAGTAATTATAACCCTTATCATAAAACACGGACATTCCTACAAATTAATAGAATGAGCTGTTTTTATAGTATAATTTCCATTTATAATTCACTCGTTACTCCAATAATTATACATTTTGAATTTACAGGTAGCTAAAAATTTATGGGGCAAGGGTACATAAAAATTGTATAGGGCTTATGTCCCAGAAGATAAGACTGCTTATCATAAAAATGTGTGCCCCGGGACAAAACAGCATCACGAATCATTAATTTATTATTCATGTAATATGATGAATTACAAATGGTGCGGAATAATTAAATTGACCGTGTTTATTACGTTGTACCTTTGTTGTATACAGTGGAAAATCCTCACGGATCAACGTATGTATGTATATCAGATGGCGGTGTATGTATATCAGAATCGTACTGAAAAAAATATACTTGACTGGCCTTAATATGAGTCGGGACCATATGGGATTTTCCAGTTAAAACGTTAAAGTCGTCTTAAGTCCTCAAATTCTCTTTATTCATAAAAAAAATTCAATGTGACTGTTTTGATCACTAGTAGATTTTTGATGACCGTCATTTCCATTTGATTATAGTTATGTCCATATCTTGTAGCGAATGAACCGATTTTGCGTTTTTTTTTGTTTGACTGCACTGTGCGCTGTTTGGGAACTTGATTTGATGGCTGACTCTCGTTATTTTTAGGATTTACAATATTTTTATCTGACAATTTAAAGTTATAATATAATTTATTGTTTAGAATAACATACAACCGCGCCTGTCTTCCTCCTAGGATATGTTTTTTAGGTCCCAGCTCATACATCATCAACCAGGCAGGAATCAAGCTCCGAGCTCGTACTGAGAATTTCGTAGAAAAAACACTTTGGTCGACTTGGGAATCTAATCCAAGACCTCTTTCTCAGCAGTCCTCCTTATGACAACTAGACCAACGAAGCAGGTATTTTTAGTCTTGTTATATATATAATATCTAATTTAATTAACATGTATTAATAACAGATAAAATTACTGAGGTACCAAGTTCAATGCGCGAACAAGTAATGTTTACTCTCATTGAACTCCAGTAAGCAAGAATAATATCAACAAAGTACTTTATGTTCCCCACTCCAAACTACACAGTAAACTTGTAACTCGTGGACTAAACGAGTGTCTGCCCCCATTAAACCTGGGCGTATTACATTAAAAAAATAATAAACATTAGATAATTTCCCCCGTTTTACTCTAACGAGCAAACACGAACTTAATTAAAAAGATTCTTATTAAAATTATGGCCGACACACAGACTAAGTGAACTTAAACGGGGATGCTGAACATTTTGTCGAAAATGAAATTCTTCAGTTTGTTACGTTAATCTTTTTTACTCTGTGGGGTCTTTCTGTCTTCATTAGTCATTCTATGGGTGAGATAAAATGATTTATTAAGGCTGTAAGGGAGGCACTTTTACGGGGCCCTGTGTACGATTGATGCGAGTTCTATGCAAATGATATGAGATTTCCGGCTGATATCAAGAGTGTATGGTGAAAGAATTCTTGGTGGATTAGCGTCGTGATGATGTTATAATGTATTTGTAAGCCCCAAACTGTTAGTGTCTACCTATTTTTACTAATCAATGCTTTAACTTTATTTGGTATGCATTCGAATGCCTCTTTTTAAAGTAACCAACTTTTTACAACAAAATTCCATTGTATTTTTAACCACGATTCTTTTGAACCGAAAATTATTACCTCACCAAATGAAAAAACAAACAAATATTAAAATAAAACACGTTGTACTGTATCGCAGTATATTGTATTGAAATGTTATTTAATCCCGACATCGGATACTGCATCCATGAGTGGCGCGGAGGAGACACGGGCGGAATCTATCAATATATCGCAACAAAATCCATGAAAACTAGTTCGATTCTAATGTCCTAGTATTCGTCTAAGTGAAGTAAGAAATCAGTCAACAAAGATGTATATATTTTATATTAAGGTAAGTAAAATAAAACACAAATCGATGACGTTGGCCAAAACGCCGCTACTCTGAAGTGGAACTGGGCCGGGCATGTATGCCGTATGTCGAGCGACTTGTAGGTTAGACTTGCTACAGAGTGGAGCCCACACGGCGTTAGACGTTGCGGGAGGCCCAGACGGAGATGGCGGAACGAACTGGTCTCCTATTTAAGAGATTGGGCCATAAAAGCTTTAAGCCGTGTGGAATGGAAGGAAGGTAGGGAGGCCTTTGCCTAGCAGTGGGATCAACCGGGCTCATAAAAAAAAGGTAAGTATAATTTTGACGCTAAAGTTTACATCACCGTTTGACAAAGGATAGGCACATATTTAAAAGAAATTGAAAATATTGGGGTCAGACCGTGGTAGCTCGATAGACTGAATCGTGTAACTGTGTATGAAAGATGAAAACCCAGTTTTGAGCCCAGACCTAGATTAAATTTGCTTTTACAATGATAATGATGAATTGACGACCCAGTTAGTCCAGCGGTAGTTAACACTGCCTTCTGTGCTATGGGTCCCGGGTTTGAATCCCGGTAGGGACAAATGTTTGTGTGATGAGCATGAACATTTGTATCCGAGTCATGGATGTATCTATCTATAATATGTATGTATTTACAACAAAAAAAGTATATATGTAGTATATCAACCAGCTAGTATCCGTAACACAAGCTTCGTTGCTTAGCTCGGAACTAGATGGCGCTGTGTGTCATAATGTCCAGGAATATTTATTATTTATTTATTTATATTTATTATTATTATTTATTTATTATTTATTAATTGTTACATATTATAACATATTAACGGAGAGATTTAGCCAGTAAGCGTGCACTTACATATATTCTTGGATTGAACGCACGCCTTTTACTTAACAGTACATATTGTCCCTGCAAGAAAGCGCAGAATCGCATTCTATGGCGAACTCTAGGGGAGGCCTATGCTGGACAGCAAGACAATCTTCACGTACCGGTGTCAAACAATTAAATAATTGTATTTAACTATATTGTTAGAAAGATTGTTATATAAAGGCTATTATTATTATTATTGTCCCTGCACTGACATTCTGTTGTTCAAAGTAACTGTAAAGAGTTTTATTGAAACTAATAAAACTCTTTACAGTTTTTTTTTCTACAGAGGGCTCGGCTGGTGACGCCTTTAAACCTCGTCAGCTTGCAAAGGTCAGTAGGTAGTGACCCCGCAACCTTGCTCACCGGAGCTTTAATAAAGACAGCAAGGTAAGAATTTATCTTCTATGTTCAATATAGAGAAACTTCTTTGAAGTTGACTACTGCGGTTGGTAAGCCACGGCTTGGTGAAATTCCAGGATATCATTTTGTCCCTAAATAAGTTATTAAGATAGATAGAAATGGATATATGTACTTATTTTAATATATATGTGCAGCAAAAAATATTTAAAATGTCACAAAAAAATTATATAAGTGTAGCATTATAGTGTTCGTAGGTTTTCTCCCCCGAAATGGCTTGACCGATTTTAATGAATATTTTTTTTGTTAAGTTTTGGGTTTACCGGACTATTTAAAAAAGTGAAGCAAACCGTGCGAATCTATGGTGGTTCAGTTTGTCCTAATATACATGTAAAGGAAATAATATATTGTATACAAATACATATACAACCATACCTAGCCTGATAGGTTCCTAAAGTAGTAAATTATGTTCTAGTAAGTACTAGATTTATCATCTGATACTTGATATTTTCTATCGTCAAGATGGGAACATGATTGAGTTATGGTTTGAGGAGCAATGTTGCCAGTGAAATTACCTTGCAAATTGCATTTTTGGCACCTTGCAGCGCCATGCCGAGTTTTTTAAAGCCATTTGATGTATATATACCGTCTATATTTACTTTCCAAAACGTTCGGCTTGTGCGTCACAGGTTACAGGTTTGATCCCCGCACGGGTGAAATATTTGTTTGGGTGTTTCCTATGTATTATAAGTATGTATTTACAAAAAAAGTATATAATTATAGTAAGCATTGTCTAGTACCCATAGTACAAGCAGCGGCGTTGTGTAGAATGTCGCAGATATTTATTATTATTTATTTATTATATTCTGAGGTTCAAAATATCTAAATAAATCATTGGCAAAAAATCATCAATTACAAGGAGCCTAGTATCGTAATAAAAATATAGTCGATATTTACTATGTTATCTTCAACCGTAAGTATATTGTATATAATATTTTTGTGGTGAGAACCATGATTTTAGATTTGAGCAAATAATTATATTTATCAATAATAAATTATTTATTTATTTTTTTCTCTCCGATATATCTTCCTTTTCTTTATTTTGGACTTTTATTTCTGTTGCCAGTATTGACAATTAGTCGAATATTGAGGAAATCGATTACTAATCCCATACGACTATTTTCATAACTTATGTAATCTTGTGTAATCGAATCAATAATTTGAATTATTATTACATTTCATTTAAACGTCTGGTTACGTGACAGTGTGTATTATTACAAGGTATTTCAGTATAGCTTGTGGGTGGACGTGGTTACCCTAAAGGCGTGTTAGAAAATCGATAGTTAACTTGTACCGGTTTACTTAGGACTTGAGTTGTAATGAAAAGATAACAAACCGTTAGCGATTGTCCCATGAACCTAAACTACCTGAACACTTACAATGCCTATCTAAATGTTTTTTTTTTCATGAGCTGTGTAAAAGCAATTTAATCAGTTAATAAATTCGATACGAATTTCCGTACGTATATATCATTAAAGGTTTTTCCCGTTATTATTTAAAAAAACGATACATTAAACCTATTGTTACAATTATATATTCATGAGCTTCTCCATCTCCCGTTTTTATTCTCTTTCTCTTCCCTAATCCTTCTACTTGTCCCTATAAAGAGGGAGTGTAATTAATTAGACGCAACATTGCATACTATGTTCCTTAGTCAGATTATACCGAAGATCACACATGCATAGCTTGCCCATTTTGCACACTACATATGTAAAATAGAGTACTTTGCCCCCAAAAACAGCTTCAGGCACTGCAGGCATCTTTTAACAACTTCGTACGTTGTAACGTGGAACTGCCGGCAGGTACAAGTTTTAATCGTTCCGAAAACTTTTGCCGACTCGACGGAAAAGGATACGGGATCCAATGTTCGCCTCGAAACAGGATATTTATGTTTTACTGTTTGGTATGCTAATCCTATTTCGTATGAAAAATATCGATACTTCAAGTAGATATTGCTGGAATTGTTGGAAAGGGCCCTTTTCAACTTTGAACAGCCGTATATCAAAATTATTATAGACTCGTTTAATGTCCCACTGCTGGGCTCGGGTCTCCTCTCCTTTGAAAGGGCTTAGGCTACAGTCAACCACAATAGTCTAGTGCGTGTTCACAGACTTCACTCGCCATCGAGAAAATCTCTGCGGCATGCATCTTACACGATGTTATTCTTCACCGCACGTAACTCCGAAAAGTTTGTCGTGCGTGCTTTGGGATTTAAATCAAGACCTTTGACTTCACAGTCCATTCGTAACTGAACATCGACCGTATGGTCAAAGTCCTTATAAAAAGGTCACGTGGGGTAACACATGACAAGGACGTCATTATCGATAAGATAAGATACGAAATAATAAGTTTCATGTGAGTTTTTTACTACTACAATGTTTAAATCGTGTAAACAAATGCCTTTACAATTCACTCTCAAATGCATATTACCTATAAAATGTTTACCAAAAATAAAAGTAAAAATAAGGTAATCCAATAGGTATATCTATAAATAAATGCATTTTTGTAAACACACCAGCTCAGCTGTAAGCAGCTCGACGATCAAAGCGGCGTATTATTTACATAAAACCATTGTACCGTGTAAATAAAATGTGCCGCGATAGTTGACAATTCGTAATCGCTGCTACACAATTCCCACTGTGAAGTTCCGATAACGATTTTGGGATACAAAAATGAATATTAATATTGTATACAATTCAATGTATGTATATTTATTACCAGATTGTTGATGGTCCGATTGCTGTGGTTTAATCAGCTGGCGTGTTTGTGTTTTAATTATTAAACTATGTACTTAATTTTAAACTAATATGGCTGAAGAATGTAGAATTTGAATTACTTGGAAGTAATTCATGTAGGGCTGAGTTACTTCCAAGTAGCTGTGGTAGCCTAGTAGAGTGACCAGTGGACTGACATGTCAAAGGTCTCGAGTTCAAACCCGGGTACGCACCACTGGCTTTTCGGCAGTTATGTGCGTATTTATCACATGCTCAAACGGTGAAGGATAGAAAGAATCGTGGGGAAACCTGCATGCTTGAGAGATTTTGTCGATGGCATGTGAAGTCTACCAACCCGCAGTACGCTAGCATGGTGGACTATAGCCTAATCCCTCTCAAATAGGAGGACACCCGTGCCCAGCAGTGGGATATATTGGGTAGATGATGATGATAAATTCAGGTAGGTAACAGTAATTTTAGAAAACAAACAAGTCTACGAAATCCTAGACATACTAAATCACACAAACAAAGGTAGACCCCTCTGGTCAAGCGAAAAGCTTTTTATATCCCCTTACAATTAAACAAACTGTGCCATCCCTGTAATTAAGTCCATCGAATTACCTTTTTTAATACCCGTTCCTCCGAATTTATCCATTTAAGGATAATGATAGGGATGCCATCAGTATACCGGAGATATACGTCGGCTATGAGGCGGTCCCTTGCGCGCTATTTAAAGGGTTAAATGTTTACAACAACACTTTTATTTTACGCTTAGCATTTAACTTTAATCTCAGCCGTTCAACCTTATTTATTTTATATATGGATTTTGTCTCCCTGTGTACTAAGTTTTGGGTACTTGGATTTAAGTTATATTACCGATCTAGCAAAATATTCTGGGCCGTATTCCCCGAAAGGTTGATCAGAGGTTGTAAACCTGCAGTTTTTTTTTATAAAATAAAATATGTTTTCCGTAAACCACGAGCTCTACAGCCCCGCTCACAAACTCTGTCTTTCCACATAAATAGTTTAAGGGGCTCTCCTATGAATACAGAATAACATTTCTTTATTATTGTTGACTCGACCTTTGCGACCTCTCTTATTACTTTACTGACCTTCGTATTTACAGATGATGGAAACCACGGGCTGGTTCTAAGATGAAGTAGCCAATAGTTCAAGGGAATATACATACTTACGGGATCACGGAAATATCTAGCGAATGAAGTAATTGAATTAACGATCAGATTGAGAAATTTTACTCTGATTTTGACATTCATATCTGTACCTAAGGCTCACAGATACAAAATGGAACACCGATAAAACCGTTTGGTACCGGTTATACTGATAGCTAGCTCAGTAGACCGTTAGACCCTACACTATACATATAAGGCGCTGGGTTGACTTTAACAACACCTTATTTTTACCGAAGTGCGGGAAAAAGGGAAAGCTTTGTGCATAATGTCAACGAAAGCCGTAACTGTTTATATCTGAAAACCATAATACTCACGCAGCTTTTACTTCTAGCAGTAAAAATTTAAACTGACATAAAACGGCACATACGCATTTTTAATGGAATTTCGGAGATGAAATATCTTTCACCCTAAAAATTCCATTCAGTCCGTGACAAAATGAACGTTAAAATTGCTATAAAAATTGCCAACATTCGATTAAAGGCATAAAAGTGACTCACACGTCGATCAAAATGGTTACGACGAGTATCACCTACCGGCGCAGAGTGAGCGCTAGGTCGGTGCAACCCAGGCCAATTTCATTATGCAAATTCGTATGAAATGTACGCGTAACACGGAGCGTATAGCGACTTAATTGATGAGCAAATTTACATGCTAATAAAACGTTGAACCATAATGTGGATACGTTGAGAAGGTTAATAACAATAAATAAATCGATAGGTATTCAACAATTCAAAAATCATCACTTTATTGACGTCATAATTATCCTAGTGGGTTACAAAAAGGCAAACGTGAAAAGAATGAAACGATGAACCCTTGCCCTGTAGCACAGTATAAATACGGAATACATATTTGTACTGTGCCTGTAGTCAGAGAAATAGGGTTATACATAGTTATAAGTAAGTACACAAATGAAGGTTTTCAATGCCTACATAGTTGATTTTTTTCATCTGAATGACAAACATGACACACACAAAAACACATTCATTGTAACAAACTTCGTGAAATTTACACAAAATAATGTGTATTTACCTTACGTCTTCATATCATTTAGGTATCTAAATAAACCTTCTGAAATTTCGCCTATGTGTTGGTACAGACGTAGTATCGTAGATTCCGTGTAATTGCAACGAAAACCCGATAATAGGGTTTGATAAGGGCAGCACGGATCGTGATTCTGTGAAGGTTCAATTACACAGACAATGGTTAGTGACGTTGCATGTGTACTCATGATATTTTAATACATTTTTACCCGAAATTGCTTTCGTAAATTCGTTTTTGTAAACTTGCTTTCACAAATAATTTCGGTAGCCCTGTGGGCTTTGGGCAATTTATATGAGAGTAGTTATTTGATGACACTTTGAATATTTAAGGATTAATAAAAGTATATATTGCTTTATTTTGGTTATAATATAGGCCCCCTAAGTGACATTCCATTGTTTTAATTGATTATTGGTTGATGGAGATACTTTTTTATTTTATTTCTTTTCTAATGTTTATTTAAGTTTTTATTTCTGAAATTCAATATTAGAGTATTTCAGTGCCTGTGTGTACTTTTAACTAAAGATCCATACTAATATTATAAATGCGAAAGTGTGTCTGTCTGTCTGTTTGTTACCTCTTCATGCTATAACCGCTGAACAGATTTAGATGAAATTTGGTATAAAGATAGTTTGAGTCCCGGGCAAGGACATAGGATAGTTTTTATCCCGGAAATCATCCCTTAAAAGGAGGAAAAGAGGGGTGGAAATAAAATAATAAATAAAAAAGCCTTATTTCTTACTCTATAAAGATATCATCAGTTTTAGAACATGTTAAATTATGTTTTTGATAATTTGTAGAAAAATTGTTTTAAAATATCAACTTAAAACTAAAATATATTAACACTTTCTATTTACAAGCAAGAACCTCATGTTTGGAAGATGTTGCTAAGTGCGTTAATAAGTATTCTTTAATATTTTGTTCATAAACTTATGATATGTATAATATGGATAATACATGCATTGCAACTTGCCAAATTATCTTTTCCAAAAGTCATGACGCAAAAGCCTCACCATATTGCATATTAAAATTTTCTTAAAATACTATATCACAGTTTTAAATCTCACAATATATTGTTCAATAAACTAAGACGAAGAAGAAAAGGCGCTTAAAATAAACCTAGATACATTAAACCATCAAAGTTATCAGTGAATCAAACAGACAAAGCTAACCACAGTTACCGACAAGATTAAACGGATTTACTTTATCGGAACTAAGGATTTCACTAAGTCTCGGCTGATTCTAACCAATGCTCAAGTTCTGCAGCAAATGAAGTGCAAATTGTTTGTGAACTACGTTTGTTTCTTCTGATCGATACCTTACCGCTGGATTCAGCGCTTGTTTCGCTTAATTGTAGCGTGATAAATTAGCTAGGTTTGCATAGACGAAGCTGAAAAATTGTTTGCGTGAAATTTTTTATTTCATTAACTGCTATTAAAATTATATTACCGGCGCGCAAACTTTGTATATAAAGAGAAAAGTTTTCAATGTCTGGTATTATAATTAATAAACGTACGTGCTTCGGTTGTTACGCTATTGTGCATGCGTGGATCGGTTTGCATTCCTAGAATATTATTGCAAACTCTCGCCCGCGTGGTTTGTTAATATAAAGTAAGCTGTGTGTTCATCCATGTACCTATCTGTATGCAGAATTTCAAACTAATACCGTCAGCTCTGTTTGCGTGCTTGAATAATAAATATTCAAGCACTCACATTTATATGAAATACTGAATGAATATAAAATTCATTATTAGAGACACGGGCCTCTCATTTTGTGGGGATTAGGCTATATTCTACCACTAAGTGCGACTTGGTAGACTTCAAATGTCATGGAGAGAACCTCTCAGGTATGCAGATCCCCTTCCAATGTTTTCCTTCTGAATCTTTAAGTCAATAGAAGACATTGAGTTCGAACCCACAATACGCAACCTTGGGTTCGAACTCAGGGCCTTTGAATTCACACTCAATTGGGCTCGCCACTAGGCTGTCAAAGCTCTAAGTTCGCTAAAACATAAATGTATGTTTTGTAACGGAATCTTTATTAAAATAATTTAATTTGTTTGTAAAGATTTTCAAAATAAGCTATTGATTAGCATTGCCATTCAACGTGGCAATGCCGCCAGTCTTCTGGGCACTCTACCACCTGACAGCGTCGGGGACGAGTTTTTTGACGCCCAACTTAACATAATTCTTTATTTTTTATTTTTATTTTTTAACTTTGTAAATAGTAGTTTGTAATTAATTTAAGATTAGCTTTTGATCACGCACTCATTTAGGCGAGGAAGCTCTGAAAGGTATCTGGAATCTGAGAGTATTTTTTTCGCAAAACCATTTATAGTACTTATAACCTGATAAACTGTTGTTACATATAATAATATTATGCATGTATTATCTGACGTCCAAAATTTTTGTCGTAATGTTGTTGTAACAATACAACTTATAATATAGGTATTAAATTTCGTTCAAAGACTAAAAAAAGCAAAAACAACGTAACGCGGGGTTCTGTAGAACTCTGCGTTACGTTGGTCGTAAGCCAAGCGTAAATGAAAAATGTTTAATTGACTAACCATTGCGTCAATCAGAACAAGTCAATTAATCACATCTTCACTTCTTCATAGGTCCTTGGGGATTAGCCACAATCACGCTCATCTAGCGAATCCATAATCACAGCAAGATGTAATTAGTTTACGGACGAAAGATTTTCCTCTCTGGTATCCCTTAGTCACGTCTTAAGACACCCACGGGAATCAATGGAACGGTCCACCGTGACTTGTGACCAAATGTTGGAGGGGAGGAGGGGTTAACAAATGCTTCGTGGTTAGTAAGTTGTCAAGTTAGTCAAGTTGTATTTTTATGGATTGTTTTAAATTTAAAGTTTATAAGGTTCAAAATCAGTACAAAAATATGGCTTTCTTGTTCATCTATCGATTCACTATGAAAAAGATTTTCATAGTAAAATTTATTAAAT
The DNA here is from genome assembly GCA_905163465.1 of Craniophora ligustri. NCBI lineage: Eukaryota > Metazoa > Arthropoda > Insecta > Lepidoptera > Noctuidae > Craniophora > Craniophora ligustri. Next base: position 4,301,346 of record LR990965.1, on the reverse strand, counting down.
AGTAAAAATAATACTTTCCAAAAACCACCTTACTTTGGCACATTATAACCTTTTTTTTTATTTTAGGAATTTCTATAACTCGAATGAATTTCGAAAAGTCCTCAGTTTATGTATATAAACTAACTTCGAAATTCATTCGAAGTTATTGAACTTGAGATCATTGGTATTTTACCAATAATATTATATTAGTGTAGTTATTCTTGAAAATTTTATTCTAAATCAAGCCTTGCCCTTTATCAATTTAAACAATCTTCAGCTAAATTCCATTAAAATATTATGAAAAAATTAATTTTGCGTCAATTATTTGTATTAATTACTTCTTGTTATGAGCGAGGTCGGCAAACGAGGCCCAGATTGAATCAACAACGTTCCTGCCTTCTGGGAGTTAAGTCTAGTAGCTACATCTAAAATTCACCGCAACTTTTGTTCGTATTAGATACTGGCGGTACTTTTATGATTTCCTGGTACCTACACCTACATTCGATTTGTTGAAAAAATTATAGAAGTGAAAGATTTGAAAAACAACAGTAATAACAATAAAAATTATAATTAATTACGTAGGTAATCATGATTGACTATTAAATATATTACTTCATTAGTATTTTCATATCTTTGGTAAACTAAATATCTTCGGAAAAAGATTTAGACTCCAAAATAAGATTGGATCAATAATCTGAGCAAATCAACATTGAGCATTGACTAAAAGGTTCATAGAGGATTTCGGAGGATACCATGTTAAATGAACACACCAGCAACAACTGGATCATTAAAGCAACCTCCTTTTATCTCGTGCTAAAACCGAATTCAACTCAACTCTTCAGATCTTAGAGCTCTGTTTAGATTGCATATTGTAATCTAAAAGATTAAATAAATAAGGATTGCATATTGCAATCTAAACAGAGCTCTAAGATCTGAAGAGTTGAGTTGAATTCGACCAAAATGAAATAAAAAATAACATAAATGTCGCCCCAAAATATGCATTATAGCTAATTTATTTCCGGCGTATATGGCTAAAAAGGGGCAGGCGTTTATTAAAACGTAATAAGTTAACACGAAGGGGTTGTACGTCCTGGCCGAAGTAATATAACAGCAGCTGGCGGCGATCCAAATTGCACGCCGGCCTCAAGTGGCGCCACTTTAATACCCACAAAACTTTATGAAAATGAAAGAAAGCCCTACATTATAGAAGGATAAAGTATGTTTTCTTTATACAATATTTAAATTTAAGCAGTTTTGTTGTAGTAATTTTGTATTTACACTTTTTAATTGATGTTGTTTTTTTATTTATGTATATGGCGGGTTCTGTTTTCGCATGAAGTATGTATTTGATTTTGTTTAGTCTGTTTTGTTTTGTTCGGTATTTGAATTATTGGGTACTATTAGCCTTTTGCTCGCGATTTCGTCTCCCTAGAATTAGAATTTGTTTTCAATTTGCTTTTGATCAATTTACTATTTTTTTACATCTAATATATAAAATTCTCGTGTCACAGTTTTCGTTGCCATACTCCTCCGAAACGGCTTGACCGTTTTTGATGAATTTTTTTGTGCTTATCCGGTATCTATGAGAATCGGCCAACATCTATTTTTCATCCCCCTAAAAGTTAGGGGTAGTCCACCAACCCCTATAATGTGGCAAAACAACGTTTGCTGGGTCAGCTAGTTATTTTATAAAAACAATATTATTAAAGTATTAATAAAAAGGCCTACTACATTCTAGTTCCTTTCATTCGAGTCTATATGTGATGCATTTCTTAATAAATTACTATTACTTTGAAACCTGAGTCAAGCAGCCTTCCATATTAAACGTCTCGGTTTCAAATCCCGTTTGGAACAAATGTGTGTATGACGAGCAGGAACATTTGAACCCACGAAATTTTAAATATACATATATGTAGTGTTTTAACAATCTACACTCGTGAACAATAAACTACTAACTGTTACTCACAATATTTTTTAACTACTTCTATGCAGTAAACTATGGTTTGTGGTATATCATGTGGTTTATCTTTAACCTACATCGTCAGGCTCACATAATGTAACCAAAATGTTTGGACTTTAAAAGAGACCATGATTCTCTTAGTTTGTTTCGGCATTTCTTCTCAGAGGTCGTCAGTTAGGAAATGCCGATGCCATCTAGATCCTAAAAAAATCTTACATGACTTGTAAAAGTGTCTTTAAAAAGATCTATTTACAGAAATAAACAATCAATTCAATCATTTCATTAAAAGATAATTTTGTGAACTTTTTAATGATATATCATTAAAAAGTTCACAAAATTATCTTTTAAAAAAATATCTAATATCCAATTTAATGTAAAACCTCATCATCATTTGACTAACCAATTAGTCCAGCGGTGGTTAACACTGCCTTCTGTGCTAAGGGTCCCGGGTTTGAATCCTGGTAGGGACAAATGTTTGTGTGATGAGTATAAACATTTGTATCCGAGTTATGGATGTATCTATGTATAATATGTAAGTATTTACTAAAAAAAAAATGAAAAGTGCGATATATCAACCAACTGGTATCCGTAACACAAGCCTCGTTGCGTAGCTCGGAACTAGGTGGCGCTGTGTGTCATAATGTCCAGGAATATTTATTATTATTTTTAACATTATCATCATCACATCAACCGTTAGACGCCCACTGCCGGACATAGGTCTCCCCCAAGGATCGCCACGACGACCGGTTGTATGCCGCCCGCATCCAGTGGATTCCAGTGATCTTTACCAGGTCGTCATGTAATACCAAAATTTAGGGAATTATTGCAATACATGGAAGTTATCAGAAACAGAAAGAAAAAAAACCTTTTATTATGTTCGAAATTGAAATTCGTCCCTTATTCCTTTTTAAATCAAACAAAGCCATTTTTCCTTTATATACTCCAATTGAAGGCAACTTTTGGTATAGAGGCTGCGCGTTTGTGCAACTTGTCCTGTAAACATCAGAGTAGCGTCGGAGTCTCTCGGGTCCGACCAAACTTTGCAGCCAAATATATATTGCTAACCTACTTTTTCTATTCAAATTTTAATGCCAACAGAGAATAATTGTATCTAAAAATACACACAGTAAACTTTTTTGTTATAATTAAAAATAATATACCGGCGTAGTTTGCCAAACCGTTTGGGAATAAAAGCGTTATGTTATGCGTGTATTTATGTTTTTTTTTTTATAATACATATTGTACTGAAATGTGGTTTTATTATAGATGGTGTTATCTGCTTATTATTATTATTAATTTATTAAAAAAATCCACCTAATATTTACCTATTATATTTATCGTTCTGTTTTAATGAAAATCTCATTTCTTGTTTTTTTATAATTATCTGAAAACACTTGAACTCTTTTTATCACTAATAAAAATTCGAATACTTCGAATAAAACATCTTAGAAGTTCGATAAACTCGTTTCCAGTCTCTAAAATCACTATCCATGTTCCTATTTCGTTATAAGCCATATAGAGCATCATGCTATGCTTCCGTAGCTGCTACGGAGCTACGGTGCTACGTGCTAAGAAGCTACAAACGCGACTTCAAAACGAAACGCATTTTAACTTCTTTTAGAATTTCTGCAATAAGACGAAATAAAATTATAAAAAAAAACAAAGAATTTCAGCAAAACACCAGTTCAAAACACGAACGAACGGATTCAAAATCAAAATCTAATCCTTCCATCCTATAGTAAATTATATTTTGATTTAAATTTGAGCTCATTGACGCAAGACGTTCTCGGATCACTTTGATTGAAACGATTCTCATTAACACTCCAAAACAACGGCTGGAATGTTTATTGGAGGATAAATTACGAACGCCCTTACTTACGCAACCCTTGTTTATTTGATTCCAATTTGGGCTTCTCCAATTTCCTCACAATGTTTTTGCTGATACATACTCAAATATTGCAATATGTCGGATCCTCGAGTATATTCGAGAGGAGCTTACTGGAATGTAATAACAGAGATAGCGACGTTTTCGCCAACATAATGCCTACAATTTGAAATCGCGAAATGCCTCTGCGGGCAATTCGCGAGATATTCGTTACCGCTGTGCAAAAATATAACGGTTTTTTTATCATCTTCGCAGCGTATTTCGTAATCTCGGCTGAAAAGCACTTAGCCGATGTTCGCTTCCTTGTGAACTCCTTATTATCTAAGTGCTTACGCTATGTAAACATTCCAAGTCATTATATTTGGATTTACGCAGTAACGAATACCTGAAGATGTTCGTAACAAACCTTGTTGACCCAATCAACCAGAGATTAAAATTTATTTTATTCCAAGAGCAGATTATTCTTAAAAGCCGTTGCTGTTAACAAAATTGTTATTTGTATTTTGTTAACGATAACTTCTTAATGGGTCCTTGTGGAGGTTAATTGGGAAGTTTTTACTCAGATCTGGATGTCCTTGGGTCTAATATTATGAGGATGAACATGGTTTGAACAATGTGATAAAAAGTGCTTACAATTTTCTCAATCACATTGCTTTATAGTCTCAGATGTTTTTAACAGTATTCCATATAAAGCGGCTGCCATCTCACTTTTGTACCCCTTTCCATCCCTGAGCAAATTTGTCCACTTCACGGCTTATACCAATAGTTGGATTCTATCCATACAATCTACAAAGGTATTCGCATTCAATCTACAGCCGGCAGTGCTGTTTACACTGGTAGGTAGATTTATCAACGCTTTTGTTATTTACTCTCGAGTTTCTCATGAAAAGCATGAATGATATTTACGTAAACACAGTTACTGAAATGACCGTAGACTTCCCGACCGCCGCATTCAGCGTCCCTTTGATAATAACAAAACTGTATTTGGCGCGTGAATTCAAAATGTCATAGAACATCGTTGTATGCCCCGACTTTACCTAACGAACCCTTTTATTCAGTACTGTAGATTTATTCTCCCATATTTTATACAACCCCCTTTTTTAATGAGGTTCCCGACGCATAAGTTCGTTTTTAATTGCAGTTATCTGAAAGACTTCAAAAATAAAATAACTGTAAAATTGTGTAGCCTCGAATCAAAATTCAACTGGTTTTAATCTGGAAAATGTTTTTTGCTTCGCATTTGCTTGGTTATTTGTATGTTTTCTTTTAAATGTTTTGTATGATACTGTGGAGAGACACTCTTGTTTTCATTTTATTATAAATTTAATTAATTGTAAGTTTGTTTCAGAACTTGCAAATGTATATTTTACGTAAATGTATAGGTACGTGTGTGGAATCACACATAATTTCACTCAATATCTATATTGACGACCTGATTGGCGCAGTGGCTGAGCAATCGGCTTGTGCGTCACGGGTTGCGGGTTCGATCCCCGCATGGAGCAAATATTTGTACTTTCTACAGGTAGTTGTTCCGGGTTTGGGCATTTGTGTATGTGAAAATTTATGTTTTAAACGCACCAACGACACAGGAGAAAATCATAGAATGGGGCAAAGTTTAAAAAAAAAAATACTTCAGTTAACTTTTTAATGCTATAAAAGAGCTCAAATCATAATAAAAGAATCAGTATGAAGTACCTAGTCTTAAATTGGGAGGACTGTACGCAGAGAGATGATAATGATAACAGTACATATAAAAACCATTTATTTTTTTAAACTTTATAGTGGTATTCGGTATTCACCCGTGCAAACAATTTCGGAACGTGTTAATAAAAAAATATCAAAAACCCAGCCAAGTGCTTCTTGCACGCGAAGTGTAAGTCTCTGTAATTGCTCGTTGGTGGACTATTTTCTCTTAAACCTGTTATTTTTTAATCATCTATTGAAATTATCCAAAAACATCATTTTAGCCATTCGAATCTAACAAAACCTTTACTTCAACGCTTCATATTTCACATACTGGACACACAACATTGGCCAGACGAGAAATTTTGTGTCAAAAATGTACCCAAAATATATTTGTGTGTGTGATTATGTGGCTATAACACAGACATACAGACAAGCAGATACACGGACGGATGCGGTGAAACAAGTGTACCTTGTTGACTATGGAACTTTAAAAACAGCGATGTACGCATTCATTCTATTCCATCGTTGATTGGGGGTAAACAAAAGACTACTACTGCATGAACTGTCAGAACACAATAGATTTTAATATAACAATGGTAAGTAACAAAAGAACTAACTATAAAGGTGAGAAAAGGAAAACTTGCTTAGTTCAGTCTGGGAATGGTGAGTGTATTGTGTTTACCATTACCAGTAGTAAGGTTTACAGATGAAACGCACAAAGAAATAAGTCACATATCTATGTTTGGATATGTACCGGTAAATGGCAATAGGGAAAAGCCCGGGAAACCTTACCCACGGTAAATGTAAATGATAATTATGCTATTTATTTCTGTAAATCGTCTTCCTGTTTATTTTAGTACACAAGATTTGATTTGATTTATTTATTCAATAACAATAGGTACATTGTGTCTGAATTATTGCTACTTAATATATAAAAAATGTTCAATTCATTATTATACAAGAATTAGTTACATACTAACAATACAAGACATATTATAGGATTTTTTCAATCTAATGGCGTTGGTATTTAATACCTGAGGACCCTTGAGCGGAAATGTCAAGCCAATATCAAACAAAAGAAAATCATAGTCACTTTTTACGGTGCAGACATTTTGAGCTTGTAGTGTAGGTCTGAACTGGCCTTTTGAATAAAGAACTGCAGCAGTTTTAGGATAACCCGTCTACGCGCCCATGGTTCCTTTTAGATTCTTTGTTCATCATACTTATGAGAAACATGAGTTCTCCTCTCCCTTTGAGTATACAGCCGTGATAGTATGTTATGATTCTAGTTTCAAGCAGCTTAGCTTTATAGCCATCCGCAGCTTGGACTGTTTAACTCAAATTTACAACGACTCAACCCTCAAAAGGCGACATAGGGAGGGTTCTTCTCACTAGTTAGCTTAACAGCCAGTCTGTTGCTATATCTGGACTTCAAAAAGTAAACGTAATTTTTAGGCATTAAGCTTGTTTTTATATAAATACTAACACATATACCTACGTATTTGTACAAAATATGTATATGTATATTTTTAAATAAAGATTTTTAAGCACTATATTTCGCGAACTAGTCCGAAAAATATTTTGTGTTATAATTATGTACATAAATAGTTATGTATGATATTTATAAGAACCCACTCAATGTAGCGGTATTTAGCCTTCCGTGATAAGTCTTAGATTCAAATCCTAGTAAAGGCATAGGTATGTTTGTGTGATGCGCAAGAGATGACATCCTAATCCGATTCATGGTTTTTTCTAAAAAGTATTTGTAAAGACCGTCTCTCGGTTTAATAAATATATTTATTTGAAATTTAATGGTTATGTTTTATTTAAAGTATCAACTGCAGCTTTATTCCACCAATTAATCGGTCAATACAAATATGGTAGTGACGTATTTTTACATAAAGTACACGGAAATGAAACTCATAATTGCATATTCAACAGAATCAAATACGCGTTTGCATGTTGACGAACAACTTGATCGGATAATAAAGTTTCCCGCTTTTTGTTTTATTGGAATGTATGTATGGAACTTAAATCGGAACAAATAAAATAAAAATGTTTATGAGATACTAAATTTAAACATAAAGTAAAGAATATTGAATAATTTATTTTGATATCAATGGCTCATTATTCTAGTTAACTGAAGCAGGGTTACTCAATGTGAGGTTTTGGCTTCTATTCCCATGTTGAGTAGAATACAGTAGCCACTACCCAATCACTGGGTTTTTAGGATGTGCCCACCCTTCTTTCATTCATTTTTATCTCTACCCAGCCTAACCTTAAGAGAATACAGAATAAATAATGTAATATTACTTTATTAAACAAAACATATCCAGTTTCTGTATTTCTTATCTCTATGACTCCCATAAATTTTCCCCCATTACACTTCTACAACATATAGTTAAAACATAAATCTTAGAGTATCTTAAAAAAATACGGGTTTATGTATCTTAGACCCGTATCAAGTATTCTCTCGAAATATCTACCGAACTTGATTTATACACCGCACCAAATGTTTTTGTTTTAAGAAGGTTGCTAGCTCCCATACAAACGTTGTAATGTAATAACAATTGTTTATTTTATCAATAGTACAATACATTTAACAATAGGTATCTTAAAATCAAATGTAAAATTTTACTTGTCATATTTATACCTGAACTAGGTTGAACCTGTGCTTCAGGCTAGTAATAAATGATAAAACAAACATAATTTTATTAGGTGATGATATCATCCAGGATGTCATTTATATGATACATCATCAACCCAGTGCTGGGCACGGGTGTCCTTTCATTTGAAAAACGCCTGGCAGGTTTCCTCACAATATTTTCCTTCACCGTTTGAGCACGTGATAAAAACGCCCATCAATTCGAAAAATCAGTGGTCCATAGGTGCTCTTATTTATCACATTTACTATAATTATATTACAAAATAAAAAATGGTTTGAATTTTAGTAACTATAGATCTAATACACTTAAACAATTAACACAAATTGCTTTTCTAAAAAGTTAGACAATATAGAATTAGGTTTAAATTTAAATTATTTTAATCTTGTTAACTAGTTTTATTGCAGTTAGCTTATTTTATGTTTTATCATAAAACTTTTAAAATAACTAACATTACAAAATATTGTTTTACTTTTATTCTTGATGTTTTGTCGTTTTTTTATTTCTAATTTCATTTATTCGATTCTCACGTTTGTATGAGCGCATCAGCTTAAACTTGTCTCTTAATCATATCAAATAAATTGTACCAACAAGCGACACGGGGGTGAAATTTATTTATTGCATCCCTATTAAGCAATAAGTTTCCCCATAAATCAAGTACCATGACATCACGTGACGTTTTTGTGCGTGGCGTCTTGTGTGGAACTTTTTAACGAGCTCACTGAGGTTTTTTCATGGAATGGCAAACCGTAACCCGTACTAATATTATAACTGCGAAGGTATGTCTGTCTATATATTTTTATTGTCTGTGTTACCTTCACGCTTTAAATTCCGAATCGATTGACATGAAATTTTGTATGGAGATAATTTGAGTCCCAAAAAATCCCCCCCCAAAAGAGCGCAACGAGAGGCTGGTGGAAGTCAGTATTCGAAATCGATAATTTATTAAAAGGGGTAGAAGTTAATAAAAATACTGATGAAAAAGCACATTGGATAAAATTACTAATTCTACCCAGAATATAAGTAAGTCCTAATATAGTAGGAGTAGGAGTCCTAACTAGTAATACATTATACCTATATATTAGAAAGATGTTCGGCCACATAATACGACACGACAACTTCTTTAACTATTATAATAGAAGGTTAAATATAAGGAAAAAGAGGAATGGGAAGATCTAGAAGTAGTTTGGACAAGTGAAGGGAAGAGTTGTATCAAGAAGTAAACCGAAGACAGAAGATAAAGAACAGGGAATGAATGAATGAATGATTTGAATATTTTTTCTGTAAATAGATCTTTTAAAGACACTTTTCAAGTCTTATGTAACATTATTTTAGGATCTAGATGACATCGGCATTTCCTAACTGACGATCTCTGAGAAGAAATGCCGAAAAAACTCAGAGAATCATGATCTCTTTTAAAGTCCAAGCATTTTTGTTTATAATAATAATATACGATCCTGACGATGTAAGTGATGATTGCTCTTGCAACAAAAGCTGGACTCTTAAATTAATAATAATAAATGTAATAAGTTCTTTTAACTTAGTTTTAATGTAACAATATCAGATTCGGGTAAATATATTGTGCTCTGTTAACAAATCTGATTAAAATTATCATTGTACTAATATGTTCGGTTATTTTCGCGGTATATTGTTTTAATCCCGACATTTTGGTGAGCTCATTCTATTTAAATCGTATTGTCAATAATTAACAAAATGTGCGGTAGCTGTTAATAAGCATAACATCAAAATATTCAATGCCTCCGTCTGCTCATGAACATGAATATTATAACAGCACCGAAACGTCAGGCATTAAAAATAATTCAATATACTGACATGAAAATTGTACGAGTAGAGGAAAGTTTTATATCAATAGTTTAATATTCGCGAAAGTTGAAATAAAACATTTTTTTACGGATTTAATCGTGGTATATTGATATTATTTTAACCCTACGTTTCGGATCATTTACAGCATCCATGGTCACGGGCATACTAAGGTGTCAGTTGTCTTGAAGTTATAATTACTAACAGTTACCCGTCACTTTTTACGCTATTCGAATTTATCAAATAAAACCTCACTGGTTTTCGTTGAAAAAATACGGTACGGAAAGAGTGTAGCAACGGAAACAAGCTTACTAAGAAACCGATATTGGCTTACCGTTGGCTTGGCTGGCTTTATAATCTTACTACGGGAGACTCCGAGCTGCAAAATAAGCGCTAAGTCTACTGGAAATTGGACTTTTTAGCTTGTGTATTAGGTCTTAGCAGCTGGGGATGAGTTTTAAAAGTATTTTAAGATATGGCCTCATTAGTTTGAAGGCTGACTGCCAGATTCTTTCTTGGGTTTAATTGTAGACATTCCTAAGAATTTTTAGATCTTATCAATGGGGTTTGATCTGATGGTTAGCGACAATAAGCTAGCCTTCAACCTCGTGAACCCTAAAAAAGTACTAATTTATCGAACTTCAAGAAATTTACAGGCAATTGAAATAAATAGCATATTTAAAGTTTTAAGCTAAATGTTATCCTGAGGTACTTTAAGTATTTGCCAGCTTTTCGTTAAGAACTTAAGTTGTAACTACATTTGTAAGTTTCATAATTCTATGCTTGAGTTCAGACTTCAAGTTTGTAAGATCGTATAGCATATGTAGTAATACTTAGTTACTACTTAAGCGATTAACTTTTTATAAAGGGCTTCAAAAAGGACGGTCGTCTTGTAGTTTGAATATATTTTTATGTACATACTCAATGCATTTCCAATAAAACTATATAATTATTCGTAGAATGAAATGAGTAATAATCACGCGTCAAGATACAGTTTAATTAAAGATGTCATCAATTGTTGAAAAAATAAAAAACAATGGTTACGTAAATTTCACTCCACATAATCATTTAATTATGAAATACACATACTTTTAATAACTTGAATCAATCGATTACACCTTTTTTAAACACGAATCGATACCTCTAGGGGTATAGTATTCGTGGTACAATCGATCATATTTTTTTAATATCAAACTCTGCCCAACTCTTTTTACCTACACTTAATACTACACTCCCTCTGTGATAGTAAGTAAGTAAAGTTTATTTGTGAAACATAGATCTTATATATAAAATAGTTCGCTATGTTTTGTAAGAAAACATACAAATATTGTGACATGCAAATTTAAATTGGCAAAAATAAAATGAGAATAAATAAAAAGAAAACCATTATTTAAAAAAAATAGCACAGTGGTGCTCCCTTGAGGTAATAAGTCCTAAGTGAGATCCTAAGACACACACCACTGACTTTTCGAAGTGACGTGCCTATTTATATCATGCTGAAACGGTGAAGGAAAGCATCATGAGGATATCTGCGTGCCTGAGAGATTCTCTCGATGCCATGTGAAGTCTGCAGATCTGCACTAGAGCCTAATCTCTTTCAAATGAGAGGAGACGCATGCCCAGTAGTGGGACTATAAAAATAATTGAGTTTATGATGCTGAATACCGTACCGGAATCAAATCAGCCACCTGACGTTTCTTCATGAATCATACCATCACTTAGCGAGTTGTAACTAGAGATTTTATTATTTAGTAGCTCAATTTTTTTTTCGATCCTTCTAGAAATTTGAAAGCTCTTGTTACCAGGAGTCGGTAATTAAATAAAACAATCAAACCCTTCAAAGTACTTCTCGGGAGTATAAAATTTTTGTTAGAAGGGGAACAAATAAGGTTTCTCAGATTCAATGTAATTTTATCTCCTAAATAATTATCCGCCGTTAAGGTTTATAGACTAGGTCGCTTAGCAACCTCTCAGAGGTTCGCCGTTATTGATTTTGGCACAGTTTGGTTATAAGAAATTAAGGGTTACCTATTCTATTTAATCAAATTTTATTATTCATGCCTTTATTTCACTTTTGCATATTTCATCATCATCGTCATCATCAGCCTATATTCGTGCTGGACGTAGGCCTCCCCTAGTGAACGCCACAGAGCTCGATCTTCGGCTCTTTTCCTCCAGTTACTGCCAGCTGCCTTCATCATCATCATCATTAACCCATTATTGTCCCACTGCTGGGCACGGGTCTCCTCTCATTTGAGAAGGATTAGGCTATAGTCCACCACGCTAGCCTACTGCGGGTTGGCGGACTTCACATGCCATCGAGAAGGTCTCTCAAGCATGCAGGTTTCCTCACGATGTTTTCCTTCACCGTTTGAGCATGTGATAAATACGCACATAACTTCCGAAAAGTCATTGGTGCGTGCCTTAGGTTTGAACTCGAGACCTTTGACATCTCAGTCCACTGGTCTCACCACTAGGCTATCACAGTTCCCCGTATAATAGCCAGCTGCCTATTGCATATTTATTCAACCCGATTAGCTCAGCGGTAGTTAACGCTGCCTGCTGTGCCACGGGTCCCGGGTTCGAATCCCGGTAGGTATCCGAGTATTTACAAAAAAAAAGTATATATGTATACATACATCTATACTTTTTTATCAACCTTCTAGTATCCGTAACACAAGCCTCGTTGCTTACCACGGAACTAGATGGCGCTGCGTCATAATGTCCAGAGATATTTATCTATTTATTTATTTGTTTTGAGATTTCTTAAAAGTAGGATTTTAAACGGGAAGAAGAAGATGATTATGATGTACATATACTTTAAATTTATATTTATATTGTTTGGGTAAGTAATAACCAAGCTGACCAATCTATCTGTAGGGTTAAGCTGTACCTGCCGAGGTCAAAGTATGGAAGCGTGATGATTATAAACGCATGCCACAAAGAAAAGGCTAGCCGCTGATTGCGATTGTCATACGAATCCGTTTCATACAAATGGGAGTCAGTAATGGTAAATACCTGATAATCATTTTATCCTAAAGATTATAGAGGGGATTTAATAGAACTATATTCTTGTATTTTTTAAGAATTCAAATTGAAACAGTGTCCAGCTATGACCATTAGAAAATAGTCCTAGAACTGACCAGGATGCTCCAACCCAATAACACTTTTCTTGACCTGGGAATCGAACCCAAGACCTTGCACTTAGGGTTACTAGACCAACAAGGCAGTCCCAATAAACTTTAATGTATAAATTATATTAATTCTAACTAACAAACTAAAATTAAAAAAAAAAACAAAGTCAAAATTATTTTACGTAAAAATGTCACGAACGGAATGAAGGAAAGATTGATCTATCTTCGTTTATATGTAAGTAAAAGACATTGAAAACTCATCAATTTTTCCCCTTTTTATGGCATAACGGCAAAGAGGACCGTTTTAGTGTAAATTGAGATCGGCAAATCACTTTCGTACTGTCTATGGCCAAAGACGTAGAAGTAAGAAATATATTTATGAAATAACTATATTAAAAAATGAATAGGTATCTACTGTAATTTTGTACTCCTTATTTGCAGATTGCCTTCATCTGCGTTTTCTCTGCCAGCCAATTAATGGGTGATAGGCGACTACCCGATAAGTCTAACGGTAGTTGAAATGATTGTTTGAAATGAAATGATTGTTTATTTCTGCAAATAGATCTTTTTAAAGACACTTTTACAAGTCATGTAATTTTTTTTTTTTTAATATCTAGTTGGCAGTTAACACTGCTTTCTGCGCTACGGGTCCTGGGTTCAAATCCCGGCAGGGAAAATGCTTGTAAGAGAATATCAACCTTCTAGTATCCGTAACACAAGCTTCGTAGGTTACCACCAGAAGACAAGTCATATATTCATTATAGATATACATATACATACAGACATATAGTCATTATAGATATACATATTTAAAATTTAAATAATAATGAGGAAAAGATAAATTTGAAATTGGAAAAATAGAACTTTAGAATTATAAAATAGGAACTAAATTGAAAACATCCAAGAACCATCCCACTTAGCAAATCGATAACTAAACGATACGCTTTAATTTAGAAAGATGTTTTTAAGTGATTTGTAAAAGTTACATCAAGAATTATAATGGAACTCCTTTTTACGGCTTTTATCGGGGTATTCTTTTATTGGTATTCGTTTATTCCTGAAGTTCTTCGCTGTTTGCGTGGTCCCGGCCATGAAACGTCAAAATAATATAATTAGACCGCGATAGAATCCATTATTAGCAATTTTCAAAGTCTAATATTTGCGTGTCAGAATTCCGTAAGTTAAACAACAATTTTACCTCTTGCCGTATTTCGGTATTCACTGAACGAAGCGTCTGCAGTTATTCCATCCAGGAATGAGTTTTAATTCTAACTTTTTCGCTGATTCTCCTTTAAGAGTTCTTGTTAAACAAGATCCTCTTGTTTTTTTGTAGTCTCTTTTACTTAAGCTTGTTTCAGTCGTTGAACCAATTTTAACTGGTTTAATTTGTAATGAATCGTATTTAGCGCCTAGACAGTTGTTAAATATAGTTCGTTGTGTTTAACACGAGTATAAAGACCGATCAGTGTGTCAGATTACGCTTGTTAAAGCTAGATTTAGAAGCTTTTTAGAAGCTAGATTGGTTGGGTTCACTGACAATTGGAACCAATACTTGTGTTATATATACAGAAGGTTGAAGGTGTCACAATCGGTGAATCCATCAGATAATTGTTTATTTATAAGATACATCATAGATGTCGTTCTCTAAGATTTAGAGTTTGCTAATGCGATTTGGCAGACTTCACTAGCTGTTGCGAAAATTCCTCAGACGTATCTATCTTTAATCACTGTTGAAATCTTTTACAATCAATAACTATGAGTAATTATTAAAGTAGTAAGTAGTAAATAAGGCGTCCTTGTTATAATCTTCCAACATACTAATACAGAAAAGCAAGTACTATTTACGGATTATATCGCGGTATACATATTTATATTATTTTAATCCAGATTATCGAATCCTTTACAATTTACATTGTCATCATTCTTGGACAAACTTCAACATACATATAAATTCACATATAGTGCTAATTAATCATTAAAAAAATTACATCACGCTTGCGTAAACTTACGTATGATCTTGAACGCACTCAGATCAAGACTTTTTGATACGAAGTTGCTTGAGAACCTCAAAAAGTTACGTTCAATCATTCAATCATTCATTCATTCATATGAACCTATTTCAATGTCGATTTACCTACTGTATGGTAATATTATTAAAGTATTTTAGGGATTTCGTTAAAACCAGCTCCTGCAATGCTAAGAACAAATTTATAAAAACATAACATCTTGATTTAATATTTTCTATAATATTAATAGTTATTATTTAGCTTAAGCTCACCATTTGAACTGTAAGTTTAATTTGCGCATGCTGACGTCATTTTATAGATTGGTGACCATTCTTAAGTCCTGGAGACCTCGCCGTATCTCGCAGAGCACGTTACACCATTGGTCCTGATTGTCATAAATATACACATAACTCTTTTTCAAATCAGCGGTACGTGTTTTGGGACTGAATTCGAGACCTTTTACACCGCTCGTCCACTGGTCACACCACTAAGCTACTACGGCTATAAGATACTTATCTAATGGTACAAATTTACATACATAACGACAATAACGACAATTTAATAGCCTCCCATATAATTAATGGACGGTGGACTCTTTACATAGAAGTATGTAGGCTCTGCAAACAGTAATTTGCAACAAATGGCGCACCATTAACACATAACATACACTGTGTGTGAAAACGAGTACATTTGATGACATAGTTCGTAGATTTTAATTATAATATTCATATTTAAATATAGCTTAACATTCTGCTCGCCTGTATCACTGAAAGGCTAAGCAGGGATGTACTAAGGTACACGCACAGTTTGTTATGTTGTTAGGTCCCATGTAATAAGACTAGGCTTTACCATTAACCGGTCCCATACTATCTAAAGTCTGAGCTGCTACTGAAACCTGCTTGACCTACTCCACCTGCAAATCAAGGCCAGGATCTATTGCCAGGACCTTGGGAATCGCAAAAGCATCTACCACAACACCGAGGGTTTACGGTCTATCTCCAATCGCAGATCCCAGCTTGAAGGAACTCCTCCACAATTACAGGACCCAGTGCAATAAGAAACTGCAGCCCGCCTCAGTTATAGTGCCTATTACATTACCCACCTTCCCGGAGGTAGAAGGGTAGGTACCTATACTGACGGCGGTGCGTCAGTACGGCAGTAGTCGAAATATGGCTTATTTCGGCAGTGTGTTTTTAGTCCAATATAACACAAGCCATTATAAAACCCAATAACATCAGTAAAAATATGAATAAAACTGAAATGTTTGCATACAAAAATCTGACCGTGTGTTTCACGAACCAACCACAGCATCACATGTCATTTGCAGAACGACCGCTATAACACAGTGCTATAATGTGAATATACTTTGACTACGTGCAGATATGCATAATTATGTTTTGTTCGCTCGATAGTAAATACAAAAATGAACTTTAAAAAAAATAGATTATGACACTAGAATGACATAACAATAGAAACATATGTTTCGCATACAGTAAATCATCTTCGATGGATATGCGAAACAGTTATTTGCTCCATGTGGGAATTGAACCTGCTTAAGCTGCTGCGACCTGTGCACAAGACACCGCTCGCCCTAGCACAACTTCAACTAAGACATCAAATTATAGGTAGAAGACGTCAGCTGAGACCTAATGTACATGAGGAAAATAACTAAAAACTGTAAGGGAGGAATGGAGTATGGTAAATCATACAAAATCACGGGTAACTCCAAGCCTTATATACAATTTTCGCAAGAATATATTATACCATTGAACTGTGTTATTTGCAAATGATATTTTCTCAAAGAAGCGCCTATCATACGCAATGGTGTGCAGTCGCGTGAATAATTGTTGAAAAATGTTACCATAAAACTTCGCTTTCTAACAAACTGCGACATTACCGACGCTTTTATTACAGACTTGAGATTGCTAGCCTAAATGCTGTATGGTAATACTAAAGTATATGGTATAAACGTAATTTTATACATTAAATGTAATTGGCGGCTTAAGTGAAATTGAATGGAGCTTATGTTTAAATTCAAGTTGAAATAAGTAGGATTTGTTGTCTTTTTATTCACATTCTAAAAGATTTCTTTAATAAAACTAGATTTTGAAATGATAAATTTATGTATAAGCCCACCATGCAGTGCTTTTCATATCTCTTCATGCTTTTATTCAAAAGTAGAGCCTTCATTTGAAGCTACATAGAGGCACAGAAACATAATATTTGTGTACTAAGTAGTACTCACTCGCACATACTTCACATTCTTTCAGCGTTGCTTACTGCTTGAATAATCTCCCAGATCATATTTAGGTTAAAAGAAAAATAAACATACATATATGTATTATAATTTATTCAGAAAACATCACAATATATGGATATACTTTTGTTTATACCTATTTCAAGTAACAGTACCTATTTGTCTACGATGAACAGAACTTATGAACCCATTTAATGTGACTCTGTAGTTTGGTCCAACTTGAGACATGAATGTTATAATTTCAAGCTTTACGCAGACAAAGTTTCGATCACAGCAACTAGTATATACACTAGTCATTTACTAGTAGTAGAGACAAGTCAATTACTCAACTAACTACAGTCACTCAAGAAATGACTCCTGAATTCCTTCTACCTAATCATGTTTTTGATTCTACTACGTACCACGACCTAATCAGACAGTCTTATTCAGGTTGTAAGAGAAGGACGGTGCTTTACAGATAGATAGTTAGATAGCACTATCATCCTCTTACAACTGTACTTGTTTGACTTAATTCACTGCCAACACTCAAGGTCAGCGAACACCTCTCAATTTTTTTTAATAAATATTAAAAAGACAGTTTTTTTATCTTATCTGACACCCGATACAGAGTGCATCGATCACACTTTTAAGTTGTCTGAGCGATAGTAGTGAATATTTTACCGTATTCAATATATAAAACTTACCTAGCAAGCGCTAGCTAGCGTCTCTGGTAATTTTTATTTGAAAGATTTTAATTTAAAATCTGAATAATTTGAAGACATAAATTGCGTTAGGAAAATCTTCAAATAAAACTTGTAGTACTTAAATAAAAGACTAGCTATACCAATGTCTTTTTTCATCTTAGTAGACACTATTTTGTCAAAAACCCTCTCAAACGCGTATATACGAACTCACCCAAGTTTTATCGTAATCAGATGAACGGCGTTCAGCGTTGAGATTCTACAAACGAGTAAAACATGAATAAATTATTTATATAACACATAAACACACAAAAAAATAATCTTTTAAGAGAGCTGTGATAGCCTAGTGGTGTGACCAGAGTTCTATGGAGTGAGAGGTCTTAAGTTCGAACCCAAAGCGACCACTATCTCTTCGAAGTTAAATCCATATTTATCACTAACTCAAACGGTTAAGGAAAATATGGTAAGGAAACCTGCATACCTGAGAGGTTTTCTCATGACATGTGAAATCTGCTAACCCGCTCTGTACTAGCGCGGAAGACTATATCCAAATCTCTCTTAAATGAGATAAGATCCGGGCCCAACAGTGGGACAATAAATAGGTTGATAATTAACCTTTTAAGACCTTTTTTACAAATTTTTATATACGATATATCGTCAAGAAAAACATGTTTGCTTATAAAAATAAGGTATATTGTGTTTCTATTTATAAGATAATATGTAAAATCTAAAACCTAGTTCGCAACAACACTGTCAAAGAACATGTGAATACAGCTTACCCATAATCCGTTGCAGGTGATGTTAAATTGAAATTCCATGTTGTGCCACAATCCGGTCTAGTTTGAACAAAGCTGCCATTTTGTATTCCATCAAAAATACGTATCGATATTTTTAATACTCGCATGTGCGGAAGATTGGTACAGAAAGGCTATTGTGTGTTAACACAACAGCCAATACCCGTTCGGCTAGTTATAGGAATAAATACTGACAAAGATATAAGGACGTTTTGTTTTGTTACCCTTAAACGATAATAACACATGCTCAAACGGTGAAGGAAAACATCGTGAGGAAACCTGCATGCTTGATAGATTTTCTCGATAGCATGTGAAGTCTACCAATCCGCAGTAGGCTAGCGTGGTGGATTATAGCCTAATCCCTCTCAAATGAGAGGAGACCCGTGCCCAGCAGTGGGACAATAATGGGTTGATGATGATGAAACGATAATATAATATCAATATAAGGCGATAGACTCCTTAATAAGTACTTAGTTTTATTTCAACCGCCAATTAAATGTTTTATTGCAAATGTTAATCAACATTGAAGTGCAACACAAAGCACTTTTTAATCATTTAATTTAGTAATACATTTAATAAAACAACCAATGATATAACAGCTTTTTATGATATGCAATTTTTGTAAATGTTCTCCTTTATTTAAGTACGGTCTAACAAGCTAATTGGCTTACATCCACATATGGATCGGTCTATAGTTGCATGTATACCAATTAGGTTGTTAGAGTGTACATAGTGCATTTCTGTTCGTATGTAGGATCCATTACAATTTAAATCATGCTTTAACGTATCGCTACATTCTTCAACAAAGTTCTTTAAACGGTGAAGAGAAACATCGTGAGGAAACCTGCATGCTTGAGAGATTTTCTCGATGGAGTGTGAAGTCAACCCGCAGTAGGCTAGCGTGGTGGACTATAGCCTAATCCCTCTCAAATGAGAGGAGACCCGTGCCTAGCAGTTGGACGTTAATGGGTTGATACTTATACATTCTTCCACTATTGTGTATGCCCGGTCCGTGTCTTACAATCTCTCACAAGTTTCACAATGACCCATAGAACTCTCCCCGCTATATACTCCGAATCCCCATACAATTGTCATACCCAGATTAACACGCCTAGATCTATTTACATAATGCCGTTGCCACAGAACTACGCATGTTGTAGACAACATGGACGTACGAAGTACATGCACATAAAGGTCGTTCATCGACATTGAGATATTAAGTATTATAAGTGAGGGTATTAGGTTTTTTGTTATACAGAGTTGCGGATTGCACCAAGTGTATAACTCTCTGACACTACAGTTGAGTCACAAAAATGGTAACAATGTTTTAAACAGCTTCGTGTGTAATAAAATGGGTTTAGATGCATATTGTTGTGACTATAATTTAATAGAAAAAAACATGACTAATCAGCGTATTTATAGCATTTTACACAAATATCCCATTGATTCACATAGCATGGTATATACCATGCTTTGTTGTAAACCAATAGATTAAACATGAGGTATAATGGCTAGATAGAGGTATCTACCAGACAACCTTTGAATGGACAAAAAATCGGTGAAATTAAACGGGCATGGCGTACTAAAATTATTACTAAATCAATAAACATTAAATTAAATTAAAATATATAAAATACTATTTCGAAACTATAACTTGGTACTGCATCTGAGATGATAATACTTAATACCTCAATGATCATCAAAGCAGCCAGCGCCACGAGCTGCACAATTCAATTTTGAAATACGTTCACAAAGCGTGCTCGCTACATTGTTTGCAAGACCTATTTCCATTTACGCATCGGCGAAAAAATTACACGTTACACGATTTTATGCAAATATTCCTATCATAAACAACGCTTCCTGAACAAAATGTTTCATGGAACGCTGTTATGTAAACCGACATGTATTGAACTCGATTGTACCTAGTACAGCGAGTGGTATACACGAAATATTTATCAGTACAAAATTACTCGTTGGTCTGGCGGTCGTAAGTGCCGACCCAATTTATCCAGCGGTAGTTAACACTGTCTTCTGTGCTATGGGATCCGGGTTCGAATCCCGGTAGTGATAAATGTTTGTGTTATGAGCATAAACATTTGTATCCGAGTCATGGATGTATTTATATATAATATGTATGTACTTACAAAAAAAATGTACAAATGTAGTATATCAACCAACTAAATAGTATCCGTAACACAAGCCTCGTTACTTACCACAGAACTAGAAGGCGCTGTGTGCGCTAGGAATTATTATTTATTATTTTATTTATTTATTATTTTTATTTTAACTGCCGAGCAAGAGTACTTGAATTCGATTACCAGGTCGAGCAGCGTTTGATGTTTTTCCATAAAATTCTCAGTAGAAACTGGGAATTTGAACTCGTGGCCAGTTGATGGCAATAGGTTCGGCCGCTATTTTAAGGGACTTAAAACCAGCAAAACGTGGGTGTACGTACACCTCTGCCTATCCCTTCGGGGTCGAGAGGCGTGTATTATAATTAAAGACTATCTAATTAAACGCACCAAAAACATTTTCCAAGTCGTCGTTGGTTCGCTCGAGGGCCAAATGGGGTTAGTAGCCCACCTTTTAAAACTTAATGAGACTCATGTTTGTCTTATGTGTGGCTGCCTTGGCTAATCCTGTTTCCTTTGAAGGGTTAATGGGTGCAGAAGCGAGCAAGCCACGCACAAACGCCTCCGATCACTCATGTAAACATACCCTTCAAAATATTATTTAAAATAATTTTAATTAAAATAAAACTACTCAATATTTCTTATCATATTTTATTTCAGTAATTAATGTTGTTAGATAATACTAGCTAATTAACATTATGTAAGTAATGCGCAAAATCGATTAAGTATGGCCACACCCAAGCAAAATTATGAATTGTGGTCGATTTTGCGCATCGCTTATATTATATAAAATATTTTATAAATAATTATTTTACAGAAATAAAATTTTGCCCTATTTCTCTCAAGCGCATACAAAACCCGTTCATGATTATTTAATTATTCAGATTAAGCTACGTTAAAGTCTGTCAGTGTTGACTAGATGCATTCAAACCTAGTCCAAGCCATGTTAGGATAGTAATTATTAAGTACACAATAATTAAGTTCATATTACACACTTAATGATATCTACAACGATATGAGCTTTGCACAAGTTCGAGGCGCAATTTAATTTCGTTAAAAATATGATATTGATACTATCATACGTAAAAAATCTAATATTTACAACACCCTTTTCGTACCAAACTTAAAAACCTACAATTCACTTACCGATATATTTTGTCGTCATGAGGTGGCATGCTAATGAAGTACGGGGCTGGAGGTGGCGGAGCTAAGTATCTAACCGATCCTGGTCCAGATTGGACCTTGTGCGGCAAAGTAGCGTTCGATAATGACGGCGGCGGCAATGTACCGGCATAACCTGGCCATGGAGGTCCCCACATTGGAGGCCCATTAGCTGTAGGGCTACTGGCTAGTGGACCACCTCTGTACGAAGTCGACGTCATCCTCAACCGAACGATACAAATTGCTACAATCAATATTGCTATAAACGCAACTACTCCTCCGACAATTCCGATTATAAGGTTATCGTCATTATTTGATGTTGCTACTCCTAGAACTGGAGCCCCTTTAGGTTCCCCGGTAGCTTTAGGACGGTCATGAGAAGGTGCCACTGACCAAATAATATCAGGTTCCGATGACGTTCGAATCAATCGTGGAGCAGGAGTGGTAGATATGCTACTTGAAGTAGCTGTACTTCTTCGTCTTGTTTCGCACGTTAATTCATCGTCACCTATCTCTACTAACAAAAATCCTGCTAAATGGTCCGGAGATTCGCAACGCACATCGTTCACGCCAACATTTGGCAGCCATCTTCTAAGCGCTCGAGCATTACAATCGCATCGAATTGGATTAGTGTCTAACCCAAACATTGAAAGGTCTGCCCGCCGATCGTCTAAAGACACCAATAGCTGTGGTTGCAAGGTTGTCAATTGACTTCCAGCCACGTCGATTGTTATCTGTGAAGATCTTGGCAAGGGGAAGAGTAATGCAGGAGGCAAGCTGGTAACAGATGTGTTCCTGAACTTTACAGTAATCGCTGGAGCCTTCAAACCAGCTAGAACACCCGATGAGACTGTTTTTAACCTCAAACCCCTAATACCTAATTCTTCTAATCTTGGGTGCAATGTTGAATGCAACTGATCAGCGCCAATTGTAGTATCTTTAACTTCAACGTCCAATTTTTCTAGAGCTAATAAATACTGTAACGCACCTTGCACATCAAAATATCCCAACCTAGGATACCCAAACGCTCTAAGTTCTACTAAATTAGGGAGAGCCCTAAAAGCGTTTTTCTCTATCCTAGTGCACTTTTCAAGGTTACCAATGTCTAAAACGCGAAGAGAAGAAAGATGTTCGAAGTTTCCATCCATAATCATCACCATTGGATTACTAGAAATATTAAGACGCAAAAGATTTTTGAGTTTAGGCCACGAAACTGCCAAAGAGCCGGTGACGTCAGTAATTTGATTTTGGGAAAGATCCAATGATTCCAATAATGTTGTTCTAGTGAAAGTTTTGTCTGAAAGTTTGCTAATGTTATTGTACGATAAATTCAAGTTGTGTAAGAATGGCGTTTCTAGTTGTCCAAAAGCTTTGATGCCAGTTCCTGCAAGATTTAAATCCCGCACTGTTTTGGGTTCAGTTAGAACATTGTTGATAGTTTTCTCCGATAATGGATTAAAAGATAAGTCCAATTTCTTTATATTGACCATTACACTGTCTTCTGCTGGTATGTCGATTATTTGATTATGAGACAAATCTACTGAAGATACAAAAAAATATTGCTTTTGTAAGGCTCTTAGTGGAGGATGTTCAAATAAGTTCCTGCTCAAATCGATGTTTTCTAACATGTGTAATCGTGATCGCTCAAAAATATTGTCCGGTAACTCATTAAGAAGATTTCCTCCTAAATTCAACACTTCTAATCGAATAAGCCCTTCAAAAAGTCTATCCCCCAAACGATCGATTTTATTGTTTGACAAGTCTAAACACTGGATTTGCGTTGAGTTATGAAAAGCCATTTCGCTTATTGACTCAAGTTCGTTTCTAGCTAACAAGATAGTCCTTAATTTTGGAAGTCGAGCAAAATCGAGTTCATCTACGTTCTTAAGAGCATTACCAGACAAATCCACTAATTCAAGATATTGTAAAGTACTTATAAGTTCTGACGGGAAGAAGTTGAACTTATTGTTAGTAAGTATGATTTCTCTCAAGCGTGGGTGTATTTTAAACGAGGACGGGAACAAGTAACTCAGTTGGTTGTCAGAAAGATCTATAACTTCGAGACTTGTCCCGGTGTTGAAGAACTCTCCTTTAAATGCGTTCAACTGGTTGCCTTTAAGAGACAGATATTGTATAGACATTACGTTGACAAAAGATGGAGTTCTTATATTTACGATATTGTTATAAGATAAATCCAAATGTGTTAGATTTCTCAGATTCTTAAATGAGTTTTCAGAAACCTCCTGTAAAAGATTGTTGGATAAATAAATCTCTTTTAAGTTAAGATTCTTAGAAAACAGATTAACTGGGAGTGCTTTTAAACCTACGTTACTTAAATCAACAGACAAAAGGGCTTGGTTATTTTGGAACACGTTTTGGGGAAGTGTGCTCATGTGTGAGTTTCGACTTAGGTTCAGATGAGTTAGGCTTGGAATGAACTGGAATGCATCTACTGGGATTTCTGAAATTTGATTATCCGAGATATCTAGGAACCAAAGACTGATAAACTTCAACGGTTCGCCGACAAACTCGAGTATCCTATTTTGGCTTAGAGACAGAAATTGAAGCGATTGTTCTAATCCGCTAAATACTTCGGCGCTAATTGAGTTTAGTAGATTCCCCGACAAGTCAAGATGGTGTAATGTTTTGAAATGATCAAACGCTGCTGGAGGTAGTTCTCTTATAACGTTTCTAGATAGAACTAGAGATATTACTCTGTCATTTACTGCTTTGAGAATGTCACTTGATAGTGCTGTAACTCTGTTGTAACCTAGATGAACTGACACAAGATTGGGTAAACGGGAGAGAGCTGTGGCCGGGATGAGCAGGATGTTGTTGTCCCGAAGTAGTAATGTTTCAAGACTCGTGAGACCGTCAAAAGCGTCATCTTCCACCTGAAATAATAAAAATAATATAGCTAGATAAATATTCAGCCATTCTACATAGTATTATTAAAGGCGTCATCGAAAATAAAATTACATCCATAATTAGTTTTTTGATAAAATAAATAAATTATTTGTAACATAGTCATAATAATAATGAATTTATGTATATAAGTGTCAAAATAAAGAAGGTTTTAGGTGGGATATCAAGACTGGCACAAAATTATTCGTGCTTTATTTTCAGCCGCATTAAAATTTCAGCAGTATTAAGTTACACTAGAACTCAAATTTCACAATAATTAAAACTTTGAAAAATGTGATGTAATACTTACAGTACGGAGTGCATTGACCCCCACATCCAGGTAGTGTAGTTCAGTCAATCCCACAAAAGTGCCAGGCGCCAGCTTCACCAGGTTGTTCCTACTGAGATCTAGAACCTGAAGCGACACCAGCGTACTCAGATGACTATTGTCTATGTTCTGAAATAGAAGAAAAATAATCGGTCAATAGGGACTTCTTTAAAATTATCTTCACCACGGTTTCCTGCGAGATAAAAAATATGAATAAAATCTCATTTAATCCAAATACCAATTTCATTATTCTTTTCTAAATCATTGCCCCGATCTTGTAATTTTCTCCAATGTTATAATTATGTTTAAAAATATACATTCTCACATACACAAATGCCCAGACCTGGAACAACTACCTGTAAATCGTGGAAATATTGTTCCATGCGGGGATCGAACCCGCATTCCGCGACTCCACAAAGTGATCCCAGCCACCAAGCCTATCGAGCCGTTAACTGATAACTGACAAATAATAAATATCTGCAATCGAATAATAATAAATAAAATATCATTTAATTCAGGTATATAACTCATATAACAATTTACTTCGACACCGTTATTTTTCAATGAAAAACAGCCCGCGGTTTCTATGAAAATTGGGTCCATAATTGCTAGAACTGATGTTCAATCAGTTATTAACGCCGATATTAGTTCCCGTGTCAAAGGGGTTGATTAACTTGTTAACGAGAAATTACGGGTTCGGCAAATTTCTGGAAGATTGAGTATCTACTCATGATACCCAAGGATAATTTGAATAAGTTAATAAAGCTTAACAGCTGTTATGGAATTCACATAATTTGGTGTTACATATTGTGATCGAATAATTTAGGCGTGAGCTTATGAAGGTGTAGTTAAGGATTATGGTATATCGTGACATTATTTACACTATGACGAAGCTAATGTAATTATTGGCGTGACTACGGTACGGTATCGGTATCTATGGTATAGGTAGCTACGGTATATTAACATATACCGTATGATATACGGTACTAAGTCTTATTATAGAAGCGATTGATTACATATACTTGTAGTTATTATAAACTAAAACGCACGTAAAATAATCACTGTATAAGTTCTATAAATATTTTGTTCATTTTACTCAATAATTTATATTTATTCAACCATGTTTCCTTCAAAGAAACAAATAGGTACTTTTTTCAGAATTTAAATAATAACAGAAATAATACGTATTAATTGATTGAGTAAAGTTTTAACATTCTCTGTTGTTGACAAAACAAATTGTTTTTCTTTCTTGCTTCTTCTTTCTTATACATAAATATGGAAAACATTGATAGGGACTCACCGTGATCATATTGCTGGAAAGATTCAAGTGTTTCAAAGCGACAAATGATTTCATCGCGACAGTTGGGAAGTCAGTGATAAAATTTTCTGAGAGATCCAACTTTTCCAAATTCTCCGCCCCTTGAAATACATCGCTGTTGAACTTGGAAAGTCTGTTGCGACCCAGATCGAGGGACTGTAAGTCTCCCAGGCCTATAAAAGCTCCACCTTCAACCGTAGATACCATATTTGCGTGTAGATCTATTTCTTCCAATGTTTTTTGCGATACAAACGACCCTTGTCGTATTAATGCTGAAAAAAGAAAATAAATTATGATATTTGTTTGACCATGTTTTATTATTATGCGTAATGACAGTCATCTCATTCTTAAAAACAGATATTATTGTAATTTTGCACAGTTGCGTCACTTAACGACGTTCTAAAATACTGAACTAAAATTTAAAATGAAAAGCACTCGTTCAACCAAATTAGTAAAAACGAATGCCTAAATATGTTAAATATTATTAAAATACATCGCAACATTTACTACTATTAACGCTGTAAAAGTTTAAACACGTTGTGGCAAATTAAGTGGTTCAATTAAAACTGCGGTTAAAGTGACTCAGTAAGTTACAACTCGTAAAAGAAAAAGATAGTATTTAATCTGAAATTCAAAACTTAAGTCTCTCATTAGTATACTGTAAAAGCTAAAACGCTCGTTTCACACTAATATATGCTTTAGAGACGTCATTCGTTAAGAGTTAAATAAAACCTTACCTATTCTATTCTCTCGGAGTGAAAGAACTTTCAACGCCTGCGGTCCGTTCAGCGAAGATGAAGGTACATAGTTCATGTTATTACGGTCCAGACGCAAGACCTGCGGACGAAAATTATGTTTACTTAACAAACTGTAACTTTTGCGTTAACGTTTGTTATTGACTTAGTGTCCTGGAAATGCGGGAGACGAAACGAAGGTTTTGTTAAAGGAATGGATAGATTTTTGTTACTAATAAAAACAATGATATACATATGTATATACGTGTATGATCATCCATTATATGAAAAATGAAAAATATTCTAATAACTTGAAAACATTTATTTTCCATATTCTGATGGACTGAACACCTAGCTAATGTATGTAATAAAACAACACAGAATACGTTGACTTATTATACACACCGGTACACTTCAAGACGATTTGGTATGTAAATTATATGTATTTATAGTATTAGAATACTTAGAATAATATTATCATCATCCATTTAAGAAAAAACTTTGGTCCAATGGTTTAAAAGTGGTAGGGAGATTACAGCGAGATACCTCGCTAAAATTGAGCTGCCCGACAGGGAAAGTACCTCCGCTTAATAGAAGATGAAACAACAAAAGTTGGGGTTCTGCGAGTGAGTAAGCTTACCAGAGCTCGTTAATCGTGACTATTTTGACATCATGGGAACTCCGTTTACATATATACATATACTCATGCCTCTTTCCCATGGGGGTAGGCAGAAACTACAGACTACTATTATGTTTTCCTTTTTAGGAAACCTAATCGGATTCTTCAGGGTTAGCAACGCGCGAGCGACACCTCCGTTATTGAAAAGGTCTATATAGTCTACGGTAACCGTTTACCATCAGTAGACCATAAGATTTTCTGCCAACCTGGTAGTATAATAAAAAAATATCTAGTAACCAATATCTTACCTTCATAACTTCACAACCAATTAGCAGGCCTTCCTCCAAGCCTCGAATACTGTTACCACTCAAGTCCAGTTCTTCCAAAGCTGGCAAATTGTGAAGTTCCGCTGTAGAGAATATTGGGTTCAGGTTGTCGCCCAACAAGTTGTCTGATAGAGCAAGTTTGGTAATATTCCCTCGGACTCCAGCGAGCAGCCGGTCAGGAAGTCTTCGGAGGCTGTTGTGAGAGAAGTCCAACTCTTTTAGAGGAAGACCATATGATGAGAATATCTGGAAAGGAAATAAATTTAAGTTAATTTATTAAATGAATAAAGCAGTCAATGAAGGCATGCATGTATAATTTATGTATTTTCAGTTAAAAACAAATGGCTATCTTCATGAACAGGTTTTATGAGATCTACGAGTACTGCAATCTATTGCAAACTCCAAACACTTCATAGAAGCATTTGATACTGACTCCTATTGCAAACAAAGTCAAATGTGTGTAGAACAGTGTGAAGTAACGAGATTTGCTACGTAGATGTGTCTATAGGTAAATTGATGATGGGTTTGTATAGTGATCTTGCTCCACATTTATTCGCGCGTTAAACCCAATTTGTGACGAAATAAATAACCCTAAATAACTGCCTCGTTGGTTTAATGGTCATAAATGCGACCTGTGAACAACTGGTGGATTGGGTTTTTCAATGAAATTCTTAGTTGCAGCTCGGAGTTTGGATTCGTGCCTTGTTGATGTCCAATAGGTTCGTCCACTATTACAGAGGACCTAATACACATCGGCGCAATGTGGATGTACATTCCTCTGCCTAAACCTTCAAGGACGATAGGAATAATGGTATGTTATACATAAATACTTATTCAAGGGTAAGTTTTTCTTTAGAGGTCTTTTTAGATTTTATAAAGTAAATACACGTCTTTCATTACTCCTTGGATATTAATCTGAAACTGTAACATCTATTCAGGTATAAAGTTATATATGATCCTATTACTCAGAAAGCAAGTGTGTAACAGCTGCTATTGTCCAAGTAACTCACAAGAATCAAGAGCAAAGGTCAGTGTGTTTTTCGATGTTGGTGCAAGCTACTTATACCTTATTGTTACCATGATACAGTACTTTATTGTATTGCAACTTTGCAAGTGCGTTATAGAGAATATTATTATGTTCTTTTTCGAACTATGTTGGATTCAGTTTCCAGTCTGTCCAGATATAGATATTTTACACAAAGTGATGGCTAACAAAACTTAAATAACTGCGCATTAAATATCGTATATTTCATTAAATATCATTTAGTTCTTGTTTTTGGGATTTCTGATAACGACCACACCAAATCATATGTATTTGTATGACAAAACGATACTATTATGAGTATATTCTCTGAGGAGAAAGGAGCTATATGGAGGAACTGATATGGTAGGAACTGTCCAATACATAGCGCATTACATTGGTTGAGTATTAGTTCTATGAATTTTGCGGTATTGAATGTATATCTAATCAAACATAATATCAAAAACAATCTTTGTAGCGTATGTATGGGACAGGGTATTGAAGTAATAAAACAATCGAAGTCGATAAAACTTTAAAAATCAAAAGGATATTCGCTTCTTGGTTGTGTTTTGTTCAGACGTTCAGTAAGTTGACTATGTTTGTAAAATATGATCGTGTTAATTTAATCCCAGACCAAAACTACCTCGGGCTGGCGAGGAAACTAGACTCCAATAGCAATTATTCACACAGTCGTGCATTAGACAGCGCCAATTAGTGATGTTTGATGTATAAGTAATCAAATTACTAACTGACAAAGACTTAATGAGTTGCTCGTTGTCATTTGTACCTCATCGCTACACTCACTTATTGATGTGAGTAGAGCAATGCAATGTCTATTATATCAGCCACGAAATATACCAATATATAAATAACACAATGTGTACTGCAGTAGACAGTATGGTTTTAGATTCCATCTTATACATGGCGAGGATATTGATATTAACTATCCTTCTATTAAGCACGGATCTCCTATCATTATTTCTTTTTGTCTGAAATAAAGATTATATTATTATTTATTATTATTTCTTGAAGGATTAAGCTATAGTCCATCAGGCCAGCATGTTGCGGGTTAATAGACGCACGTGCTTTTTGAGAAAATCTGTCAAACATTGATTATGTTTTCTTCACGGTTTGAGCATGAGATAAATAATCATGTAACTTTTGACGTTGTGCAGACCTTGGGATCGACGTCTTTTTATTTCATATTCCACTGAGCACAACACTAGAGTGTCATAACCCATATTGCTATAATAACCAAACGACTGTATATTAATGATCACTCGATATCTTTTATGTAACAAAAACGAAATAATAAAAGCTTGAAGATAAGGAAAAAGCCTGCAATGTAAAACATGAATATACCAATTAAATTCAATGTAATATTGAACCAAAAATGATAATTTGATATTAAGGTCAAAATAAACTCAGAATATTTCCGACAAAACTGGCTTCTTAAAAACACTCGTTATTATTCATGAAAACTTTCGCAAAATGCTTTCAGGAACTTTATTTAATATAATAGAATCGGCCATTAGACATGCAAAAAGTATTCCAAAACTGTCCTCGTTCGCGTAAAGTTTTACTAAACTATACTTACGCAGACTTGGTGAGCCGTACTACTTCTATAACTTAACATCATTAAGTTCGTTTTATGCCTATTGTGAGAATGGCCATATTAAAATTGATTCAGAAGATTTCAGTTGGTCGTTTTATAGCTCGTTCTTAAAAAGTTTCGAGGACATAGTTTAAGATATTTATAGAGTTCCGTGGGCTCAAAAGAAATAGTGGAGCCTCATATGAGCACTTTGTTATCCGTCCATCTATCCGTCAATACCTTATTTCTTAGGTTTCAATGGATATATTAGGTTGAAAAGAATGCCAAAATAGCTGTACTTTGGAAAATTAAGCTTCCATATACAATCAAAATCACCATCAAAGTAATGAAATTTGGTAAATTGCAAGGCAGCACTTGTTTATTTGTATTTATAAGTATCAAATGAAACAAGTTAATAAGTATCGGGAAACGTGACTTTTAACAAAAAAATGTGTTTTTTTAACTTCATTTACATGTTTCGTTGGAAAAGTTGAAGATAAAGGAGGGAATGTACGAAACCCTCTCCTGTACGACTCGCATTTGACCAGTATTATAAGACCTATTGCGGACTGAGTTTGTCAGGCACTCAGTCATTTCAAAGTTACTCAGGCCTTTTCTGATAAAAAGCTATTGCGGACATTGTCCTACTTGTGAACCTTAAATATTCGAAACGATATGATATTCTAACAATATTTCTTCTAAAAGGTCGTCAGTTAAGAAGAAATTTTTGCGCCATGTTCTCTCATCTATAACATTTATTTGATTTATAAATAATAATAATAATAATATTTCCGGACATTATTACACAGCGCCATCTAGTTCCGTGGTAAGCAACGAGGTTTGTGTTACGGATACGAGTTGGTTGATATACTACATATATACTTTTTTTTTGTAAATACATACATATTATACATAGATACATCCATGACTCGGAAACAAATATTGATGCTTACCACACAAATATTTGTCCCTACCGGGATTCGAACCCAGGACCCATAGCACAGCAGGCAGCGTTAACTACCGCTGAGCTAAACGGGTCGTCAAATGTACATTTACCGAAATTAATATTATCATGAGTAGTACATTTTTCAAATATCAAACTTTGAAAGTGGCTCGGTACCGTTGTAGGCTACCGGAATGTCAATTTTTCTTTCCCATTGTCCGTTTTAAGATTCTTCCATATTAATATAATTTCATCTCTAATTCAAAAAGTAATCATCATCATCATCATCATTTCATCCATTAGACGTCCACTGCTGGACATAGGTGTCAAAAATTAATGAATTTTCGTAAATATTATATCCTTTTTATCTGTTTTTTTCTCTTCCAATTCATTACTGATTGTATTGTACAGCAATTCAATGTAAATTTGCCAATATTGCCTACTTGTACCGTTCAGATATGAATCCTCATAAATTCTGACGTAGGTATGCTTTTTGACGTCATAAGGGCTGCCACGTCAGATAAAACAAATGAGCCGATAAATTCGAACAATGCGCTGAAATGGGAAACGCCGCTTCATTCCACAAATTGATTGCACATTTTAATGTTAACGTTGTATTTTGTATTCAAATTATTTAACGAGTTGTATTGAAATACTCTTAAGTACTGTTTTATATGGTATTATAAATTACTAATGAACTCATATTGAGTTATTAGATATTGATAATAAAGTACACACTGTAGATGGTATGGTATAGTCATAGGATTTTCTCCTTATTGGTGCATGCGTTCACAAATACAAACACTTAGATACCCAAAAACAGGCCCGTATTCCTACTTAATGGCCATACTATTTTTTTATGCGTATACTGAACGGGATCTGCACCGAAAATCTGTTTGCTCAGTCATTATGCTAATTATAACAATGGCTACCTATAATATATATATATGTAGTTGTATGAGAACTTGCATAAAAAAACTCATGGAAATATTTAAAAACTTCGGCCCTGAAGCAGCACAAATCAATAAACATTCTATCAAC
This sequence comes from Craniophora ligustri, assembly GCA_905163465.1. Lineage (NCBI taxonomy): Eukaryota > Metazoa > Arthropoda > Insecta > Lepidoptera > Noctuidae > Craniophora > Craniophora ligustri. The sequence goes on along the minus strand of LR990965.1, from coordinate 4,268,360 downwards.
CCATTTCTAGTTCAGATTCGCAACGAATACTTGTCAAAACAAAACAAAACGAACAAATCAACAAGCACGATTCGGTTTACAATAAAAGCAACACATTTGGAAGTGGAACGGCCGGCAAATCATGCAATCAGTCCACTGGTTCCGTCCAGTGGCTGCGGTTATCAGATCATGAACGATCGCGTGATGATCTCGCAAATAGAAATCCATCTACGCATACCTCTATCAATGTGTACCAATTTGTAAGTTATTGTCTTGATTGAGTGATAAATTTTGATGTTTTACTTGTCATAAAGTGAAGATTGAATGAAAAGTTAAGCTGAGGATGGTATGATGTCTTCGGGTCTTATAAAAGGAGGATATTACTACCATTACTCAAGCACAACTATAAGCCTTATGAATCTATAGAGAATCTCTTGATAGTCAAAAACACTGCCTGGTCTAATAACAAAACATGAGTAGATACACTACACTCAATTGTGCAATATATTTTTCCATTACTTATTTTAAAAAAAATGTCTTAGTTTTAATACCTAAATTACAGCGAAATTATGCGTGAACTATTACTGTTATAAAATTACGTCTTTTGTATGTATCTGATTGCAAAAGACTGCATTATTTTAGTAGAAATAGAAAAACAGAAATTCAAAAAGTCACAATCAACAACGGTGTTTCTGCCTTCTAAGTTCCAAGAGACATTCCACTAACGTCCGATTTGAAAACAGCACAGGTAGCTTGAATTTAGAACAGATACATGTTCCGATTTTAAAATCTAGACAAACTTTGACATTCGCAATGCGACGCGTATTCTATGATCTTGGGACGTGATCATTATTTCCGAGCTAGTCTTATCCTAAAAATAACATTGTAGTCTTCGGTAGTGTTTTGTGATATTCAGTAGGTAGGTACAACATAAATAATGAAATTGTATGGAGGGACTGAACATGGACAAGTTGTGACCTACTGTTTTACTCGCGTTAATTGATTTATTTTAATTTAGTTTATCCGATGGGAATTCCCACCCTTGATCTATTTCTTACACACGTAAAAAAACAGATATTTTTGTTATTGTAGCATCTCAATAAAAATCTGGACTACATTTAAACTTCTTTTTTTTTTTTAAACACTTTCAAATCAGAATGAAATATAATATATGAGTAAAAACAATAAAAAAGTACTAAAACCAATTGCAAGAGAAAGCAGATATGGAGTCTCACTAAGAACTGCAAGAATAAGATAAAAAAAAAATTACTATACAAACAAGAACCAAGCGCTAATTATTTTCATTGATTGTACAAAAAAATACACAACTAACCTGAGTAGGCAAAGTTTGCTGTCCAGCGAACCTCTGACTGAACGAAATAATAGGCGCTCCGTACGGCAAGGTCGGGAAGTCACCAGGGAACACCACCCTGTCGCAGTTCATCAAGATCCTCAGCTGCAAGGCCCGATCTACCTGGACCTTACACCGGCAGGGGTACCGCAAGTCATCGTTCAGTTCTGAACACGGCACCCATTGCTGCTGACCCACTATGTAGGGTATCGTGAAGAGAAGCAGAAGCAGCCGCATTTTTCCTGAAACAAAACATGGTGCTTAATTAGCCTCGTGTCGAACGTACAAAGGAGGTCTTGTTTTGTGTATAGATGATAAATAAATGATGTAGAAAATAATGATATACTCGCGCTGTGATATGTTGTTTTGTGTTTGTATTTTGTTATTATAAAGATGTTATTTAGGTGTAAAAACATACATTCATATTCAGTACAGTTTACCTGAAACGTTCTTTACAATAAATACACGGGTTTTATAATAGAAAAAACTCGTAAAAATTGATGTCTCGATAACTCAATATTTTAGACTTTTATTCGAGCTGCGAAAAAACAATCTCAGGTCATTACCATAAACAAAATACCGATAGCCAATAAACACACAAATCGTCGTTGTATTCCTAAAAATGGGTTGTATTCAAAATATTTCAACTTTTTTGCTCAAAAATTTATGCCTAGGTACATTATTCTAGGTTATTAATATAAACCCTTAATACAACATTTTAAAATCTTAAGTGATACATATTAGGTACACACGATAAAAATACTCAATATAATATGTTAGTCAAAACAAACAAACAAATAAATAGATATTTAGGACTTAAACTTATATTACTTTAGTTGAAGAATTTCGGTAAAAGAAGTTTGGTAAAAATTGTTGGAAACTTGCATTTTGGTACGACGTACTAAACAAAGAGTCTCGTAAATAAAGGTCGTCTAACAGGAAATTTACGCTCAGACTTTTATTTATTTCGTTCACAGATAGCGCATTAATTTTTATAGGATTAATGTTCGTACAAAGGAAATTCTACGAAGGTCGCTTGGACATTTGTTAAGACAATAGGCGGGGGAACTTCCGTAGAACTGTAAATAGCAGCTGTCAATTAATTTGTGTTTTCACGCTTGTATTGTTTTGTACCTTCGCTTTAGTCTTGTTAATTGTGTTAATATTGAACCATTAGTCCTTATGCCACATTTAATATGGATCATAGACTTAGCAAATTTGTCGTCTTTAATCTGATAATAATCAATATTCTATTTTGTTACAAGGGAGACATCTTTGTTACTTCGTTACAAAATAACTTTCATAGCGCAAAGGTTACCTGAAATCTTATCAAATCTAATAATAATTTACTTTATATAGATTCTAGGCACTACAACTGCTTTGTTGTGCGACTGCCGAGCAAGAGGTCCTAGGTTCGATTCCCAGGTCAAGCAAAGTGTTAATGGATTTTTCTGTGAGATTCTCAGTAGCAGCTCACAGTTTGGAATCGTGCCCGGTTAATGCCAATAGGCTCGCCCCTTATTACATGGGACCTAAAATATAGCGGCAAAACGTAGGTATACATTAGTATACCTCTGCCTAACCTTTCGGGGACGACAGGCGTGATGGTATGTGTATGTTATATGTCTAGTTACTACAAGTATTCAAAACCAATAGAAATAATATAATTTCCTAAGTCTGTTTACAGTGTCTGTTGGTAGTCTCATACGAATAAAATCAAACAACGTGGTTTATGCATTTTCAATCGACTCTGTATGTCGAAATACATCTTAGCAATAAGCAATAGCTTTGTCACAATATTGCGACATACAAAGGTACTCTAAGGGTCTGCGCATGCGACTTTTATTAATGAGAAAGCTGTATCGTTTCACTGGAGTCTAGTCCCTCGTCTGCGCAGTCCCTACTATGTATTGCATCTAAAATAGTTTCGACTGACTTAATTTGGTAACAACACTGTTAAGATATTGATTATTCTCAGCTTTCTTCAATAAATACCTACTCTGCTTATAATATTTTTAGTGTCATTAATTTTCTATAAACACGCTGGTAGAACTATTCAATATCAAATACTTTTTTCCTACTTCTTCAATGTAATTTCATGATGAATTTCGTGGTAGGTTTTGACTTTTGAGGAATTGACTTAAACTGTCTTGGTACCAAGACAGATTAAGTCAAGTGTTGAACTAACTAAAAAAAAATTAACTTTAACAGCCTTGATCCTAAAACAGATTAAGTCAAGTGTTGGACTAACTTAAAAAAGAATTGACTTTAACAGCCTTGGTCCTAAAACAGATTAAGTCAAGTGTTGGACTAACTTAAAAAAGAATTGACTTTAACAGCCTTGGTCCTAAAACAGATTAAGTCAAGTGTGGGACTAACTTAAAAAAGAATTGACTTAAACTGTCTTGGTACCAAGAAAGTTTAAGTCAATTCTCTAGGACACATCAAGCTTTATTATCTCAACGTTTTTTTTCGGTGGTTGCTATTTTTTATGCTGGTTTACAGGATACTAAGCAATAATACAACTGAGTGTGGCGAGATTGTCTCAATACAAAAAAATATATCATTTATGGCTTATATGAACATAATTTAAATGGCTACGAATACTTCGAAATAAAATTATTTCGTTACTACTTTATACAAAGTGTCTGCAAAGTTTTTTAAATTGTCTAGACTGCACGTGATAATTGGATAGTTAGGAAGAAAAAAGGATTTTCACTTTCTGTATGAATAGGTAAATTAGTCATAAGTTTGAATATACTTTGACATTTACGCGGTTCAACAATTATTACGACTTTGAAAGTCGCTATTGTTGTTTCGTACAGTTTAATGTTAAATTTTCTTATTAAGTTATATTTTGACTGTCTGATTTGATTTTATTCTGCAATGAAAATTCTCTGATAAAAATTTTGTTATTTTCATTATTGTTCGAACGAATTTTCTCATTTCATACATTGTCGAACTCCCAACAGACAATAAATTAATAAGTTATACATTTTCCGATACTTCGCTCTACCGCTAACGAGTTGTCGCACAGCTATTCTTCATTACACACAGTGTCAAACTCGATGTGACACCGTAATAATTTGTCTCGCTGACACGAGTGGGGCTCTCCACATAATGCGAGAAATTCGCTCCGTGTTGCGTGGCTGGAAAACGATCACCGTGCGAATTCCAAATGGGTAAATTATTAACGAAGCTCGATTTATGTGAAAACTTTGTTCGATCGCGTCCAAAACTAGCATAGTTTGTTGGAAACTTCTTCTTTACTGCCATCATCGGCTTCTCATCTCCTGAACACAGTTTTTGATATAACCGAATATAAAAGTCAACCTCTTTCCTTGGAACTTCTTAAACTTTTGATCCTGCGGTAAATAAAAACAGGGATTTATTGATAGCTCAGCTATTTTCGTGAAGGAGATCCCGCTAATCCGTTTGTTTGCGAAAACAATTTGTATAGGGAAGTTGTTTTTGCGTAGGTAAATAAAAGATTTATAAAATCAATGCGATTATGATGAAGTACGTACCCTGTATTTATCGATCAACCTTATTCTTATGATAAGTAAAGTATCTTAAAAGATCAACATTGAAAAAACTTAATAGAAAATTAAATTCCTTGCACCAGGCATTCAATGTGATTTTTCCACCTAGGTAATATTAAATTTGATATTTATGTATTTATATATTCAACTCGACCTATCGCAGTCCACTGCTGGTCATAGGCCTCTTCCAAAGTGCGCCATAACACTTCTTCCCCCATACCCCACTACCTTTTAAAAAAATATAACTTCATCATATTATTCATGATACCGCGTTTTGGTTCGAGGTGGGTATGAAACTATTCTAAAACAAAGGCCATTACTTAGAGCAACGGACAGACAACAAATCTTGCGCACAACGTTGCGGGTCACAACGCAACGACGACGGCGTGCAACAAATAAACTACGCTGCCACTGTGTGGCAAGCTTCGGATTTTTTACCCCGAAATACGGGAAATGCATGAAAAACTTTGTAAACACTGCTCTTGTTTAATGTCTGTTAGTTTCTTCACTTATTTACTAGGAAAATGGACGCAAAAACACGGCTTAAACGACATTTTTTAACATTACCTACGCGTGAATGGCCGCATGTATAAGGAATACTGAAAAATAGTCAAACCAGTCTCGAGCCCGACATTGATTGAAACAAAAAACAGTAACATAAAATTTTTGAAATTGAATATTCTTTGACAGAAATAAAACTCATTTATTTTGGAAAAAAATAACAGTCTTATTAAACCACCCGATGAAATTCCGAAATTAATCAATAAAGAACTAATTAAAACTAGGTACATTTGATGAGACCAGCTAAAATGAGTACCATAACAACATGCGTTTTTGTATGATACTAATTTAACAAAGTTACCTGACACAAACATTTATTACGACTATAATATTGTTTTATTAATCATAAAATACTTTAACATCACCTAACTGGTACTATTATTTGGTAAAACATAAACCACCAACAACCCACTAAACAATCGCTATAAATAATAAAGTTTACAAAACTTTTATCCCGCTCTGGGTATCTCCATTTTCTCTGGAGAAACATTTTAATGTTGGCAACACGGCGCATGCAACATAGCTTGCAACATATAAAGTCGACGTAGCTGAGCCAAATCTGCTGGGACAGCGCCAAATGGTTACATTAGGCTAATATTTGATACCCATTAGCATGTACTTGTGAAGTTAGGATAGCTTGAGACACTGCAATGCCTTGATTTCATAATGAGATAGGTTGGAACTGCGTAATACTTACTGGTATTGTAGAGCAACAACAATAGACCTTAAGGATATGTAGGTAAAGGTTCTAGGTTACTAAAATGGCATCATTGAGTTATTATCCCATGGCTGGGCACAATATTACCTTTTATTATTCGTGTGCCCATTTCTGAGAAAGGATTAGTGCCGAGCAATGGGAATGAGCTATTGCCTAACACACTTGCGGAGCTTGACCTGCTCCAGCAAGCCTTTTCTTCTTTTAATGTTTATAACCATGCAAGTGGAACGTTTACATTGGATAATATGTAAAATTTTACCTCAAAGAGCACCTCAAAACTATAAGATTAGTTATTCCTAAATAAAGTAAAGATATATCACCAAAAATAGGTATTACTACATTTTCCCGTTTAGTTTATAATTATTCAGTTTTTATCAGTCTAATGACTGTGATTTTCTAATCTAACGGTGCTTCAACCTACTTAAAAACTGACATCAAGTCAGTAATGCACACAGATAAAAGATAAGGACCAAACTCCAAATGCATAAGTTCCTGATACAGTTTTCCATCGCACGTACGAAAACCGCTAACTTAGCTATTCATGCACCTGACTTTAAATCTAATTTATTTATATGGTACACTAAGGTTTAACTTGATACAAACTTTAATTAAAAACTTAGTTGGATACGTGCAGTCGTAATTACCTCCGTAATAAAAACGGACCACCAAGTTAACTTTGTCAGTTTCTATTTTATAATCAGAATAACTTTATTTTGGATACAGTCGTGAATACTTGATACGTGAAATTTTTTTTAAATGACTTCAGCTTCAAATATAATTTGATATAATTTTGTACCTAGAAAAATTATGATAAGATTTATGCTACAATAAAAAAATAAAAAAATGTAGAGAGTGATAAACCTACACAGAATTTAAACTGTCAAAAAATTGTGAATATTAGGTACACAATAACAATTTGCAACAGTAACACAAACATTAATATTTGACAGTACATATGTATATTATACATATTATATTGTTATTTTTAGTCCTAAAACTAAAACAACGGCAATTGAACTATTGCATTTATTTTATTCAATCATTTTGTATCTCTTTCTTATATTGATGTCTCTTTTTTATATATTAATCTTCGATAATACAGTACTTCCAGTCATCGTCTCTGCTAATTTTCAATGTAATCAAACGTCTTGAATAAAAAAATACATATGTACGACAAAGATTCCATTACTCAGATAAATGCATACAACCTAGGCGGATTATAGCCCTCTATCTATAATACAGATAGAGGGCTATAATCCGCAAACCAAACGATTTAATTGTTCAAATCAGGTAGCATCAAATCTGAAACCACCTCTTACTCAATTGCAGGAAGAAACCGCTTGATACTACTAAATAGATGACGAAAACAACAAAACACGATGCTCCAGTGCCGAACAGGAGCTAATAGCTACAAGGAAACGCTTTTACCGAACCATGTAATATTTAATGAGTACATAGATACAAATTAACACATTACTTTCGCACATTGTAACAAACAGTATTATACCGACCGTGTTTTACATAAGTAATGATAGTTGTAAACTTGTAATCATAATTTGTAATGCATAATACTAATTCCTTGTTTTACATAAAAATTGTTTCATTTCCGAGTGTTCTTAGGTAATCTTACCGATGAAAATTGAAAGTTTATATGATAATTACGAATATTAATTTTTGAACGTTATGTTGTGCCTTTAAGTGAACGCGTTTATATCTACAATTCAATTGCACATGTCTCCAAAAGTAAATAATGTGTTAGCTAAGTTTTAATGAGATATTATTATAAAAGACTTGACTGAAAGTAAACTTTACAAGTTACGTGATGACAATTCACGTTGGAATATTTATTTAATAAAATACATAACGTACTTCTCTTGTTAATAAAATAAAATAATTGCACAGAATATGAATTACGAGTTTAATAAACCCACAATATGAGAATCACGAACCTCTCTGAAATCAATCACATCGAAAGCTATATCGTGAATTAATCAAACACTTTCACAACGGCATTACACTTTTGAAACAACAAAACAAATTGAGCGATACACAACCACATTTCACCAGTAGAGAACCGCGAACAAAGTTCGATTTTTAAATTTCATTTGAATGTGAATAAGTTATATATTTTTTTTACAAGTAAATTTGGCAAACGCATCTGTATTATAATGCAAACTGCTTCGTGTAACTATTGTCTATGGTTGCAAAACGAATAATTCTAATTCAAATAATGTTGAATCTGTATTTCGAGTTCGACAGGTTAATTAGTTGCAACACTAATGGCCAGCAAATATTGGATTTCCTGCCGCATTCTGTGCTATTGAAGCATTTCGTAGTCTAATTAAACATTAATTAACCAGTTCACTAGTCACCTGCTATGGTGTAATCTCATTTGCTTTATTATGTGATTTGACTGCAATCGTAAGTTTTAATTATCTAACTTGTGTTTGAGTGTCTGTATGTCTGTTTATCAAACTGGGCTTGGACCTAACATTGTGACTGTAATAATACCAACAATCATTAATACCACGAATAATAATAACTGTCAGTTTTCTGGTAAATTTAACCAGTGGTTCGTTAACAGCTGTTTTATACACAGTATAAACTTATACTTATAATATATCATATATCTTAACTATGAGTAATAACTGGTTTTCTATGATTTTTATAAATGATCTATATTAAAGTATAGTCTCATATTCAAAGTATTTTTATATCAATTTGACACTGAAACGAGTTTAATTGTTTACTCTGTATATGATTTTAATGACATATAGAGCAAACTGAAAACTTGTTTAGATAACGTCAAATATCTCTGGTTTTCAGTTAAAACGTGGATATTTTTTTATAAACCTATAGAAAGGCACTAAAACATTACATTGAAATTAATTTAAATTATTGTCATCAGATTTTTGTTTCCTCACAGATTTTGACGGCAACCGTGCCGTCGAAATCCGTGCAGTCGTCGAGCGATCGATTTCGTGCCCGGTTCGATCCCCGTACGGACAAATATATGTACGGCCTTATTACAGATAATAAAGGTAGATTAACTAGGTAACTATGCTCGTAACGTTCAGACATCATTTGCCCACAGTAACGTTTTATTAACACTGACTGTAGGTAGGTACTAAATAAAAAATATCCCAATAAACCATCCAAAAAAAAATTTATACATCTGTCACAAACCATAAACTATCAATACCACGTCCCCAAGATGTAGTCGTAAACAGGAAACGACATACCGACAAAGTATATATAAAGTCAGTAATGCCAGTAAAAACTGCACTAAAGTCTTAACAGCATTTTTGTAGATATACACGAACTAAACTGATAAACGGTCGGTACGCTCATACGGTGCAAACTCGTGCGAACTTGGTATATGGGATATAAAACTTTATTATGATGACACTTAAACTGAATGGCTTTTTGAATTAAATAATAAATTGTGACCTGCACATGAACACAGATGGTTCGGTTGATAGAGTTACCTAGTTTCCGAAAAATCATAATCTAAAGTCACTGGGTTCTCCTTAAGAGTATAGTTACCAGAAATGTAATGCCAATTAAAACAACTTACATAAATCTGATTAATATCTTGGGTTTATTAAGACTGTTGTAACCCAAAAATACTATATGTAAACTGGGTTCACAGCAATATACAGCAACATTTAAATTGGATTAATCTATAAAGTATTCAATGTGGGACGACTAAAATCCTAAATGGATTAAAGTAAAATTACTATAACAACGTGATTATCCGTAAACGGACTTACTTTGTATTTAAGTTACACGTTGTTTACATCAATTAGATACCCAATTCAATTAATATTTTGGCGTGAAATTCAGTACATGTTCAATGTGGTGACATATTTAAAGTATTTGTATTAGACTGCCTCGTAACAGTGTCGTACAGTGCGACTGCCGAGCAAGAGGTCTTGGGTTCGATTCCCAGGTTGAGCAAAGTGTTATTGGGTTTTTCTATGAAATTCATTACATGGGACCTAAAAAATACCGGCGAAACGTGGGTGTACATTAGTAAACCTCTGCCTAACCCTACAGGCACGACAGGCGTGATGGTATGTTATGTTATGGTATTAGACAATTGACTTTGAAGTTATACCATTAATCTCCTCCATCTTTGTTGATTTTTGAACTTCGAGTTAAAAATTAAAAATTAATAATTAAAAATTACGGGAAACGTTTAAATATAATTTAGTTTTAGTTTTGGTTTTAGTTTTAGGTGACAACAAAGCGTAGTGGCTGATTGTATTCTACACCATTGGTCATAGGTTGATTGTAAAAAACAGATAGGTATTTAAGTAACTTATGGATAGTTTTCCTAACGTAGGCGTTAATAAACAACCTAAATAAAATCTTCAACGCCGCCTTGACCTCAGATTTTAGATTTGAATATTATTATAGATATAATTACCCGTCCAGACGCTAGCTCGATTTGAAAATAATCTTCAAAGCAGACGTCTAATATTCTCATAAATATTTATCAGAGAAACTTTCCAGTTTTCTAGCTGAGACACAGAATATTTTCATATTCAAATGAATCAATAGTATCAACTGAAACTTAGACATCCGATGGCTACATTAAACAGGTTGAGTTAGAAACTTATAACGAATCTACGAATCCATCAAAGTTCTTCTTTCATTAAAATTAAAATATTTTACCGTCCTTTATTCTTGTAAGTCTTGAACTTTATTGTTATAATAAAAAAAAAACGGAAATTATAGAAATAAAGACAATCTGTTATCAGGTTGTAATTTGCTACAAATTGCGTCCATTCAACTCCAGTGGACCCTGAACACTAATCTTGTTAAAAACTTTTTTCTTCAACGAAGAAACAGCCATATTTTTTTAAATAATAGCTGGCTGATAAACCTCCGACCCTACTACTTTATGGTACAACTAGCTGTTACCCGCGACTTCGTCCGCGTGAAATTTAACAAAAAAAAATATGTTCATATTCATGCATTGGTCAGCTCCCGCGTTTTTAAGTCATACGGAACTCTAATTCGTTTCTTGTTCTTAAATTAAAGTAGCCTAAGTTACTCCTTATAACGATGGTGAAAGTCCCTACAAAATCGGTCTGGCTGTTGCAGCAATTAGAAGGAACGAAGAGAGAGACAGACAAACATTTTAGAAATTATTTTTTTGTGTAATTACCGTATATATACTTTTATATATGAAATTACAAACAGAAATTCCAATTTTAAGGAGTATAAAATATTTGCTTTGCATCAAGCTTTTATGTGAGTTCAACCTCTTTTGAATAAAATCGGATTGAGTTTTCAAGCATATGTCAAAATAAAAAGTAATTTAAATCAAAAGCACTAAGGAGTATTGATATCACCTCCAACATAATTCTCTATCTCTTTTTAATCCCGTCAGGGATTGAATTTCGATGAAATACGAAATACGTCTTCCATCAATTCTGTTAAAGAAGGTTTATGCAAAATTTGAAGTAGATTGGACCAAGGAATCACGTTGTCTCGTACAAACTGGGTCTCCCTATCCCCCCCCCCCCTTATGGGCAAAATTTCGGAAAATCCTTTCTTATCGGATGTCTTCTTCATACAAAGACTACACTCGCCAAGTTTCATTGAAAATTACAGAACTTTCATACTAACTTTACACCCCCGTTTTACCCTCTTAAGGGATGAATTTCAAAACGGGATGTCGGAAATAATCATGATTAGGATCTTATAACCCAAATATAACATTTTATTGATATAAATTTGAAAATCAAAGAAATTTCATATCAACTTTGCACCCCCATTTTACCCCTTTAAAGGATGATTTTTGAAAAAATATTTTACACGTGTTTCATAACTTTCAATGAAAAACCTTCAAACTGAATTTCAATTGAATAACTTCAAAAACAGCAAAGTTACATACTAACCTTACACCCCCGTTTTACCCCCTTAGGAGGTGAATTTTCAAAATTCCTTTCTTAGTGCTCCCCTATGTTATAAAAGGAATCCCTGTGCAAAATTTCAAGTTTCTAACCCTTATAGTTTAGGCCCTGCGTGGATATGTCAGTCAGTCAGTCAGTCAGTCAGTCAGTCATTCAGTCAGTCAGCTTCTCCTTTTATATATATATAGATGTTCTTTTGAGCGGATCTTCTAATAACACTGTCACATGTTATAATAATATACATATACCTTACATGACTGCTTGGTTGAAAACCAGATAATATTTTTGACACAAAAAAATACAGAAATACCTACCCACCTTTGTATAATACTAACCTAATACCAGCATTTCTGCAAGAACTGACTTTTTTTTAATAGTAATTTACGCTGCCTTTTTGGCTTAATGATCGCAATCAGGCCTAAGTGGACGTCTGAGTTCAATTCTCAGGTCTCGGAAAGTATGTTAGCTTGTGATAGACTATAGTAACGTGACCAGTGGACCTTGAAGTCAAAGGTCCTGAGTTCGATCTCAAGGTACGTGCCTTGAGATCGTAGGTACGTAACACTGACTTTTCAAAGTGCTTATTTATCACGTGCCAGAGAGATTCTCTCGATAGCATGTGAAGTCTGCCAACCCACACTAGGCTAGGGACTTGGACTACGGCCTAAACACTCTCAAATGAGAGAAGACTCGTGCCCAGCAGAGGGACAGTAAATGGGTTGATGATTATTTCAAAACAACCTATAATCATGGGTTTATATAAAGTAAAATTTGACTCTTGACCTACGCTTAACGATACGTAGTGTTAATTTATGTCATTTTCACTAATCTCCGCAATCCCGTCCAAAATACCCAACACAAACACGTCACTGTGACACTGTAGATAACAGTTTACTGTTTAAATGCCTCAGTGGAAAGTGAAATAAACGCCGACAATAATTGATACAGCCGTATTTGTGCTAACGATATGATCTGCTGTTTAAACAACAAGTGCATCTTGTTGTTTAAGCATGCAAAAATGTATTGTTTCTAAAATAGTCAGTAGGATCTGTTACCCTATTTAGCATAAGTTTTTGTTTTGCCAAATATTGTTTCTTACACTTTACATACTTAAATAGAATATAATCAAATCTCAAACATTGTAAAATGTCCTATGCGATGATACTTTTAATTTCTAAAGCCACTTTAGCCAAGTTAGCCCAATATCTTGAATTGCATCGTATGATATAAAGGATCGTGCGTGGGTCTCGTCGAGAGGGATCGTCGATATCGTATTATGATTTCAATATATTGTTTGAAGCGCATGGCAGGGGGCAGATTAACATTAAATTGTGTCGTACGTAGCAAAGTTTATTATGTGATCAAGTCTGACTCTAATTTTCAACACATGCATTTCTTACATGCATTCATGCATTTCTCATAAATAACGTCTACATATAGGCGTTTTTAAAAGTAAATTGTAATAACTATAGCTACGCAGAAAGAGCTCTTTTTCTTTCTTAATAAGCTTTGAGAAGTGAGACCAGTTAACCGTAAAGTTAAAGATCTCAAGTTTGATCATACATTGAAATCATTACATTGAAAAGAGAATCTTTCCCAGTACAAATAAAGTAGTAAATTGTAATCAAACCCATAATATAAATTACTTTTAGACATAATAGAAATGACACAATATTTCATATTTTCCGTCATGGTGTTAACGTATTTTTTTTTAATGACCGGATTACACATCAATTTCACAATCTAAGGCGCAAGCTCTCTTATTCTCTTTAACAAAGGATAAGAAGTAAGCCTCAATAATCCCTGCTGGCAAGTATACCTTTTTGTTCCTTTACGCAACTATACATCCTATACATACAGTTATATCGGAGTTATTTGCGTGAACGTAAGCGTGATCGATGTGGTCTGAACAAGCGTACCGACTTGATGGATTCCGACCGACCTTTTATTGAACTGCCACTACTACGTTGATTTACATTCGACAACGTAGCCTTAGTCTCTTACACAACACTAGCAGCCCCATCTGGCCCATGGGATTTTTAAATGGAACGAGAAATGAATTAGATTTTTAAAGCAGAAACGACATATAACCACAGTATATATGTCGGTTACAGTATAGTTTCGCTACATAATAAACGTAGGTAATATGTGCAATTTAAATTAACTTACACTTCAATCATTAAAATATATTATATTGCTTTTCAGTAGGTATATTCTATAGAATATAAATATCTCTTTAAAAAAAGTAAATAATTGAAAGCAATTATAGAGGCGTTCGTCTTGACTTCTATACTGAATTAAAAAAACTATTATTAGAATTCTGAAACTGTGATTCGTCGAATTCGTACGAAAAGGTACTTATTGGGGCAAACTTTTATTAAAAGGAATTTTACTAATAATAATAGTTTTTTTTTAATGTACCTAATAGCATAGGAAAATGTGTGTTATCCATGTTATACATTTATAATCTGACATCCATCCATCTTTTGATGGAACTAACTGCCTCTGAACCTCTATCCACGCACTAGATTTAAATTGTTGTCTCAATACAAAGAATAACATACTGAAAAAATAGAATACCCATACATATTTAAAATGCAAAGCAATTAATGTAAAATTACATACACACCATCACGCCTGTCGTCCCAGGAGGTTTAGGCAGAAGTGTACTAACTGTGTCGTTGGTCTAATTTTTTAATAAAGGATAATTAAGGAAAATTATGATGTTGATATTAATTTTCCTTAATACGTATAGATCCTCTTGCATTTGGAAGATTGCTCTCAACACGCCACATTATGAAATAATTATTTATTTACTGAAGCCTACACTCGAAACTGATTTTGCTACTTAATGCCGTAAACACGATATTAATTAATTACGTGTTAATTTTACGCTTGGTGGTTAAAAACCAGTGTTTTTAACTAAATACTTCAACATAAAAATACATAGTTAGGTACGTGCTGAATATATAATGTTCTATCAATTGTTGATAATATCACAAATAGAATAGAATTTAGAGTAAACGTGGTAGGTACAAAATGTTTCTTTCGAATTAATTCCGTAAACTCATAGTAGATTGGAAGTCGCCTTTCAAGAAAGGCGAGGATTGCTTGTCTTAAGGAACTCTGCCCTTACAGATGAAGTAACGGAATTATGCAATTGAATGAGTTAAGTTTTTAAAAAATAAATCAAAGAAATAGTTTGGTTATCTTAATTAACGTCAACAAAATAAGGGATTAGTAAATAAACCTGTAAATAGGAAGGGTCGAAAATAGCCTGAATTGGTTCGAGAAAAGTATAGTACGGCCGTGCCCCTTTTTTTTTTTGCTCGACTTGGCGGGGGCACTGCCGTGTCCCCAAATTATGAATTGAACAGTAAATAGGCGAAAATGCTTTTCAAATAGCATTTGGGCCAGTATTCGTGCCTGTTCTTACAACTGTAAGATACAAAACCACTCAGATAACTTACCAGTACATTCTAAGTTTGCCTTTAATTCAAGATTAGAGTGGAAGCGAAGATCGTGAAAACAGATTGTTTTCTAACACAAGAAATATTTTCGTTGGACAAACAGATAAACTTAATTTCATTGGAAACTTTGTTCTAAGATACAGATAGAACACGTCTTAATAACAATCCCTACCCTATTTTGTTCCGATCCAATTTTCCAATATATTTACAATGATAATATTTATCGCGGCTAAATTGTATGTTAAAGGCAAATATTTATACCTCTCATAATTATATTTATGGTTTGAGGCTCCGGTGTACCCTTGGCTGAATAACGCTGAGCTATAGATCCGCCTATCTTTGACGACCCGTTTAGCCTTGCGGTAGTTAACGCTGCCTTCTATTCTACGGGTCCCGGGTTCGAATCCCGGTAGGGACAAATGTTTGTGATGAGCATCAACATTTATATCTGAGTCATGGATGTATTTATGTATAATATGTATGTATTTAAAAAAAAAACAACCTTCTAGTATCTGTAACATATGCCTCGTTACTTACTACAGAAGTAGATGGCGCTGTGTCGACGTCCAGTTTTTTTTTGTTGTGATAAATAAGGAGGCGAACGAGCAGGCGGGTCACCTGATGGTAAGCGATGACCGCCACCCATGGACATTTGCAACACCAGAGGCTTGCAAATGCGTTGCCAAACCGCTAAGAAACCGTTCAGGTTTCTTAAAATAAGGAATCACTAAACTGACACTACTGACAGCAAACGGAATTCCCATGCTGTCAGAATAGTCACTCCCTGATGAGCTCTGGTGACCTCACTCACTCCCAGAAAGACAACTATTGTTGACTCACTTCAGTCTTCTGTAAGGCGGAGGTACTTCCCTAGTCGGGCAGCTCAATTTGAGCGAGAAATCTCGCTATGCCCTACCTCCTACAAAGAAAATATATAAATTTATCTTAGCATATTGAGGGACCTGTTTCTAGTAGCCAGAGATATGAAAAATCTGTTAATCATTAGGATATCGGTATTATCCGGTAATTGAGTCATGGAGGTCTGATGGCAAAAGGCTTAGCATCAAATCCTAATGTTCATTTGCATATGGGTCAGATGAACACAGGTTAGAAATAAGCTTCTACTCTAAAAAACCTTTTTTTTTAAATCTAAGGTTCTTTTAAAATTATACAAGCTATTTCACGGTGTCGTTTTTCTATTGTATGTTCCATGTGTAGGAATACTTGAAGCTGATATAAAAAGCTACATATTATACAATATATATGATATACACTTGTATGTATATTGCGTCAAGGCGATCATTTAAAAATTAATTTTAGTTTGATCAGTTTTAAAATGAGAACAGATAAACGAACACATAACGGTTAATCCTCAATTAAATCTTGCAATTATTTATGTACCGGTTTCAATCTTAAGCTTATATTTTTTGTGATAACTTTGAAGATTAACAAATATAAATTGTATATAACGGAGTTTGAAGATTTTGCTTTTTTTCTTTCTTTCTTACCTATTGGAATTTATAAAACGTATAACTTATTCCGTGAACTTACTCTAGTTACGTGAATCAACCATATTATTACAATTGCACTAGTTTCTTAACTCTATGTAGGTAATACTACAATAAATTAAGTTTGTTTCAGTAACTTACAGAGGATTAGTGTCTAGGAGTTGTAAGTTATATCGAGAACATAGAAACTAACTGAACTGTAATAACTACATGGCAGTCTCTAGTTGGTATATTCAATATTCTACAAACACAAGTGTAAGGCTATTATTGTTCTTATGAGAAAAAAGGTATAAACAGGTTGTACGCTTACCTACTGCTATATCTACCTCGCAAAGTTACAAAGTAATTATTACAAATTCAAGACATAAATTTTTCTTTCTTAATGTCGATTAAACGAAAAACATGGCTTACTGACAAGGATTTATATTATTCTATAAATATATCTAACCAACATTTGGTCGAAAGGTCATGTTCAAAGTACGGCCAACAAATCGAATATGTCCAAACTTATATTTGATAGGGCAAATGTATTATCGATTTAAGGGTCAACTTGGCTTTATTATATCCCATCCTATAAGTAGTAGGTAGGGCAGGTAGCATAATGTCGGTTTTTTTATTTATCTGTCACATGCACAAACGGTGAAGAAGAAAATCGTGAGGAAGTCTGCATGTTTGGGAGATTTGCTCAATGGCGTGTGATGAAGTCTACCAACCTGCACTAGGCTAACGTCGTGCGTCGTGAACTATAGCCTAATCCGTGCCCAGCAGTGGGACAGTAGAGTGGCTGGATGATGACAATACAGCGGACATACATTAGTATTCCTGGTGAAAGTAGGTTTACCTGTAACAAAAAAATATATTCATTATGATTCATTAAAATATATGTAACAGTTTACGATTAAAATGATATCATTGACTCGATAATAGATTTTATAATGACAATAGTAATGAAAATAATTATTTCACGTAATTTAATTAGGTATCACTTAATAGTAATTACTGTAATTAGAATTCCTTTAAAAAAATGCATCATTATAGTCAGAGCATTAATTATAGTAACATATTTTTTACCACAAATGTTTTTTATGGTCATAAAATGGATATTTGCAACACCACAAAGCTTGCAAATGCGTTGCCAAACCATGTATAAACCATTTAGATTTCTTAAAATAGGGAGTTACTAAATTGATGGCAAACGGAATACCCATGCCGTCAGAATAGTCACTCACCCAACGAGCTCTGGTAACCTTACTCACTCGCAGAAACACAACTATTGTTGTTTCATTGCCGTCTTCTGTAAGGTACTTCTTCAGTCGAGCAGCTCAAATTCAGCAAGGAATCTCGCTATATTTTCATTTATAGATTTTCGGATATCCAGAAAATTTATGTTTCCATTTTAATTTCTAGATTTCCGCACAGTTCGTCAACACTTTACTCGTCACTTAAAATGTGTTTCTTAGATTTACATTTCTTGAATAAATATTCTATCTTGTGTAAAAGCTCTCGTAATTAGGTACAACCGCAATTCACGATGTCATCTTCGTTTCAAACTGCAAGCTCATTTAGCTTGGCACACTTAACCTCAAAACATGCGGCAAACCATAACTAACATTATTAAATTATGATAGCTCATTAGTTGATAAAACTATATTAAAAATAGTATTAAAATGTCAGTAACGTAATAGGTTGTAACGTAACGTATTGTACTGCCTCGTTTGTCTAGTGGTCGTAAGTGTAACTGCTGGGCAAGATGTCTTTGGTTCGATTCCCAGGTCGAGCAGTGTTATTGGGTTTCCCTATGAAATTCTCAATAGCAGCTCGGAGCTTTGATTCGTGGCCGATTGATGGCAATACGCTCGCCCCCTATTACATGAGCCTTCGGGGACGACAGGTATAGTATGTTAGTAATAAGTACTGATTAATAAGTCAGTGACATTTTAGCTAACATCTTATTATTGGCGCCTTTTTTTTCAATAAGGAACACAAAACACATACGCATAGCCAGCGCGTACTGCATCAAGTGTGTCATATGAGACTAGGCTGTATAGCATGCAGCCTTTGTCATAATTGTTATATAGAAGTTAAGTTAAAAAAGTAATAAACAGTGTGTCATGGCCTCTTGTGGAAAGTGCATTTTTATTTAATTAATAATTCCTGTAGACTTGGATAATACATGGTGTCAGGTGTAAAGGATGGATGGAATAAAGCCTCCATCAGGTCTCCAATTATCAGGAGATGGAGCAAACTTAAAACGCTTTGTACAGCAGTTTAACTTGTATTTACAAGCTGTGAACCTCGAGGACGCAGCTGAATCGAGAAAAATTGCATTGTTCTTGAACTGTGCTGGAGAAGATGCATTGGAAGTGTACAATACATTTAGCAAAAACAAAGTTAAGGATTTACAAACTCTGATCGATCAATTCAAGGAATACGCCGAGCCACGAAAAAACTTGTTGTGGTTGTCATATAACTTGTTTAATATGAAACAACAAGATGGCGAATTATTTGATAACTTTTATACCAAAGTTCTCTCTCAAGCTAAAAAATGTGATCTTGGAGAGCTTGAGGATCGGTTGATCACTATGGTTATAGTAATTGGCATCAGAGACGGAAATGTCAAAGAAAGACTTCTACGAGAATCTGAGTTGAAGCTCACTGCAGCGATTGATATTTGCAGAGCGGCAGAATTAAGCAAAGAAAAAGTTCAGACATTACAAGGAAATAAAATGGAAAATCAGGTGAGTGCCTTAAGTCAAAAAGTGATACCATACAACAGAGGGGCAAGGCCCAAAGAAAAAATGATAGATTGTAGCAGATGCGGAAAAAATCATGAGATTAGGAACTGTCCAGCCTATGGCAGACAATGTATTGGATGTGGATTTTACGGGCATTTTGCTAATATGTGCAAAAATAAGAATAAAAATAACAGAAGTGAAAAACTCAGTGGTACAAGGAGAAATAGAGTCAATGTGATTCAAGAAAATACAGATGACAGTGAAGAAGACTTTACAGTTGGAAGCATTTTCACAGTAGATGGAATTAAACTGCAGTGGAAAGAAAAAATAATAGTGAATGGATATGAAGTAGAATTTAAATTAGATACTGGTGCTGATTGCAATACTCTGTCATTGGATTTGTTCAAGAAACTGAGAAAAGAAGAAAGTCTTTTGAATACTGGAACTATTCTATTAGTGTACAATGGCCAACAAGTGGAAACGGCTGGGACAGCTGAACTTGATTGTATCATAAAAAATAGAAACCAAAAACTAAAATTTACAATAATAGACTTACCAGTTCAGCCAGTATTAGGACTACCTGATTGTAACAGGCTAGAGTTAGTTAAAAGAGTGGAGGGTATACAAGCAAGTTCAGAAAAAGAAAATTTTCTCAGAAAAAATAAAGAGGTGTTTACAGGATTGGGAAATATAGGAAAATACAAGATTAAAGTAAAAGAAAATGCTGAACCAGTAATCAAGCCCATCAGGAGAATCCCACAGGCATTAAAAGGTAGACTAAAAGAAACTTTAAATAACTATGAAAAGAGAAATATAATTGAAAAAGTAACCTTCCCGACTGACTGGTGTAATAATTTAGTGATAGTAGAGAAACCGGACAAATCACTTAGACTTTGTTTAGATCCACAAGATCTTAATAAAAATATTCTACGTGAAAACTACCCAATTGCTAGTCCAGAAGAAATTTACAATAGTTTATCAGGTAAAGAAGTTTTTACAGTTCTTGACATGAAGGATGGTTTTTTTCAGATTGAACTTGATGATCCTCAGAAATTATGTACATTTGGTACTCCATTTGGAAGATATGCATTCAAAAGAATGCCTTTTGGCATATCGTCAGCACCTGAAGTGATGCAGCGCATAAATTGTTCAATTTTTGGGGATATTCAGGGAGTATATGTATATTTTGATGACATTATTATTGCAGGTAAAGACCAATTAGAACATGATACAATAGTCAATAAAGTTATTCAGAGATCAAGAGAATATAATGTAAAATTTAACAGTAAAAAGTTACAGTATAGACTAGATCATGTAAAATATATAGGGCTCATAATATCAAAAAATGGAATACAAATAGACTCTGAACATGTATCAGCCATTCTTCAATTAGATTCACCAAAAAATATTAAACAGCTTCAGAAATTCCTTGGCATGTGTAATTACTTGAGCAAGTTTATACCTCATTATACAAAAACTACAATGCCCTTAAGACAGTTACTTAAAAAAGATAATTTGTGGGAATGGGATTCTGCTCAACAAGAAGCATTTTTAGAACTAAAAAGAAAATTGAGTTGCACACCTACTTTGGCAATTCTGAGTGACAAGGGATCAGTTGTGCTACAGACTGACAGCTCTAAGTCTGGTATGGGTGCTTGCCTGTTGCAAGAAGGAAAGCCAGTGTCATTTTATTCCAGAGTTTACACAGAGTGCCAAAGTCGGTGGGCACCTATAGAAAAAGAATTATTTGCTATTTGTGCTGCTATGGAAAAATATCACCAATTTGTATATGGTAGAAGGATTGTTGTTGAAACAGACCACAAGCCATTAGTGGCAATAATGTCAAAGGATATTAACAAAATATCAGCCAGACTTCAAAGAATGGTCTTAAAATTACTAAAATATGATTTTGAAATTCGATATGTACCAGGTCCTAAAATGTTTATTGCTGATTATTTGTCAAGAAACTACTTGTTAAATAATGGAAAAAATGACTCAGATTTACAAGAGTTAGTTCATTCTTTTGATATTGAAATTGTGTATGGATTTGAATCAGAACTAGCAATTACTGATGAAAAGCTTAAAAAGTTACAATTAGAAACTGGGTGTGACAACAATTTAATGCAAATTAAAACATGGTATTTCAATGAGTGGCCATCAAATGACAAAAATATTGTGAATAAAGAGTTGAAAATATTTTACAAACTGAAAGATTTCTTAAACTTTAAAGATGATGTTTTATATTATAATAACCGAGTTGTGGTACCTTATTGTATGAGAAAAGAAATACTTACTATTTTACATACTGCTCATGCAGGTGTGGTCAAGTCCAAGAAAAGGGGCCGAAGGTCTCTATTTTGGCCAGGAATGTCCAAGGATATTGAAGATTTTGTTTTGTCATGCAAGGAATGTGAGAAATATAGGTTAAGTAACTGCAAAGAATCCCTAATGAGTCATGATGTGCCAAATGTTCCTTTTTATAAAGTAGGTATGGATATTTGTTCCTTTGCTGGCAAAGATTATCTAGTGGTTGTTGATTATTATTCAAAGTGGATTGAGTTGAAAAATTTACAACAAAAAACAGCAAAAAATGTTATATTGAAATTAAAAATAATCTTTGCTACACATGGAATACCTAAGTATGCAGTTTGTGATAATAATCCATTTAATAGCTTTGAATTTAAACAGTTTGCCAGAGATGTAAATATGCAGTTGTTGTTTTCAAGCCCTCATCATCATCAGTCGAATGGCCTGGCTGAAAAAGCTGTAGGTATTGTAAAAAATTTAATGAAAAAATGCCGGGCAAATGATGAGAACTTGAATATGGCTTTGTTACATTATAGAACTACACCTCTTGCTGGCTTAGAGTATAGCCCATCTGAACTTCTGATGTGCAGGCTATTGAGAACTAGCTTACCTTGTACTTACACAGATCTTCAACCCAGACTGCCAATCAATATCAATGAAAAAATGCAAATAATGAAAGAAAAAACAAAAAATAATTATAATAAAACAGCCAAAAATAGAGCCTCTTATAGTGATGGTCAGAATGTGTTAATACAGAATGGGGATGATAAGGATTGGCAGCCAGGAAGGGTAGTAAGGAAGGAAAGTCCTAGATCCTATATTGTTTTAAATGAAAAAGGTAATTGTGTTAGGAGAAATGAAAAGCATATGTTACCAAGTAGAAATAAGTTTAATGAGAGACTGGAGGTTGAATTTGATGCCCCAATTAATGTCAGACCGGTGAATGAGTTAAATAATGGAGCGACAGTGAGTACAGATGTCTGTATGCCCAGTCAGCACAGAGAGTTTAGAGATGCTCATGGAGAAGGCACTTTGTATGTTACTCGTAGTGGAAGGTCTGTGAAACCTCCTTCCCATTTAGTTGATTATGAATGTTAAAGGGGGGGATGTGTCATATGAGACTAGGCTGTATAGCATGCAGCCTTTGTCATAATTGTTATATAGAAGTTAAGTTAAAAAAGTAATAAACAGTGTGTCATGGCCTCTTGTGGAAAGTGCATTTTTATTTAATTAATAATTCCTGTAGACTTGGATAATACATCAAGACCCTGGCAAAATCATTCGGCCACTTTGGCAGCTCGCTAACAGTCACATGTTCCTATAACTGGGCATGTCTTAACTCCCCTTTGTCACAAGTCAGAAGATAAATCATTTTGAAGACCAGACACAGGTACATATACATATTATGTACCTACCTCTGCATTTGGTATGTACCTGTACCATTATAGAGCAGACACAATGTTTTCTTTGTACTTACTACTACGTGAAAGTTTGATAAACAACAATAAATCAAATATCAAATAAATATACAATGTGGAGATGACAATATGACTTTAAATGAAAACACTGGCAATACTGGTTTATAGAAACATTTGTAAACTATCAAATAAATCCGAACATGGAAATTAAAAAAAAAAAATTTTTCTTACAAACTAAATAGCTTAAAACTGCAAACAAAATAAAACACCATTTATAAAAATGGTACACTGACCTGCGATAAGAATGGCAACGCAGCTTGGTTTCATTCATGTTAAAGCTGTGGCCGACGCAGCGACGTAATGTTTGGCGCCATTATTCTTATTGTTATTAATGCTCAATTACACAAATCAAATCACAGAATATTAACCAAATAGTCGGGCATCATTCACCCGCGAGTTATTCACTGATCAATTTATTATTCACAATCACTTTTCGATCACATAATTATGTCGCCAGTCATTAAATTTTTTTATTTTCAATATGTCCGCCGTGTTCTTGAATACACAAACTACACCGACGTATAATGTTATTTCTCACTCTTGATAATAGGTCTCACGGTATGTCCGTACAGCTAAAGCGGCATTACCGTGACACTCCCCATAAATTAAAATCATATCAGTGTACTCCGAAGCGGTATAATTGTAACGAGGCATGATTATTTAATAATAAAACCTTGAAACACCAAGTATTAAGCGTCTAATTTCGCAAAGTTCACTTAGCTATTTAACTAAGTACCTATAATACGTTTATGTGTCCTGTCACTATTAAAACAAAGCGTCAAATTTCGCACAACACAACACAACACAACAACAAAGATACGATAACACTCGCGCGGCGACTTCAAACGGGCGCGGGCGCATCCGAAATTCCAGAGAAAATAAAATGCGTCACAGGCAGTAAGGACGTCCGGTGACACACTGACCGCGTAACCTAGACACGTCGACAAGTAAGCAAAGAGGAAACAAGCAAACTTACCTATCTCTTTCGCACATACATATTTTCTTATCTAGCTGTGATGACACGCTTTATGACTCTTATGGCTCGGGCATAAAGTATAATTTGCATTGAGAAAATAAATTTGATAGAAAAGGCGTAGGTTTTTAAAGTGGCGAGCTGGCAACGTAAGTCGTTAACCTGTCGCGTGCTCTCCTGTTTACAAAACATCATGTCGAAAATACTTAAAATGAAAAATAATGTCCTGTGGCTAAACTACTGGATATATTCATTTGATTTTTTGTGTGACGGTTGGGAATATCATGACTTATACGAAGTTTCATTTATGATCATATTGTCCTCCCCACATTGTATATCAATGTGTCCAAAAATGATAGTTTTATTTATGTATTCTGCAATTCTAAAACTATTTTGTATCTCCTATCACTGTTTCCCCCGAGGTATTTTTGAAAACATTCTCGTCAAAAAGCCGTTTTTCATTCAAAAACCGTTCCAAACATTCAGTGCCAGTGTTTTTGCAGCGCTTTAAAAACGGTGCTTTTGATTATCACTGCGCCTATAAATCCAAAGCCGAGAGATAGGGCACGTCATTCGCCTTTCGGGCGGGCTTATTGAGCGGGTGCAACCATAGATTGCAGCGCTGCATCGCTGCATGGATGGCCGATTTATACGAGCGATCTACAAATTCTGCGAGGATTTCAAATTGTCTTATAGGCTTCAAATTCTCGCATTTATTGGGTTGTTTCAACAGTTACTACTTCAGTTACAATGAAAACTTCTGTTGCATAAATGTAGCCGATTTGAGGTACGTTCTCTCATTCTCGTCTAACTATTTTACTTACAGATAAGTTTTATTTATTTTTAATAAAGACTGCACTGTATACTGCTCGTAAGTTTTTGTGTACCGTACCTCAAAAGACAAGAAACGGCAACATTTTAGGATCACTTTGCTGTTCGTCTTTTTAGTCAGTCCATCGGGTGAGTCAAGACCCATATTTCCAAAATGAATGGAGATATCAAGTTGAAATTAGGGTCTGCGGTACCATGAAACTAAAAAAAATAGAAAAAATTTGTTTAGCTTCACGGTACCGCAGACCAGAGGGTTTGCCAATGTGAAACCAAAAATAGGACACTTATGCCTTGTATTTTGAAAGTTGCGAGTAAATCAGAACCTTACATAACCTTCTAGAGAAATGAGAGTGAGGATATGAAACGGAACCCTCAGTGCACTCTTAACTACAAATCATATTTAACCGTTTTGAAGGTTTTTAAATAATGCGATGACATATTACCACATTTGAAAGCTACATTGAAGGTAGGTACATAATTCCATATACCTTTCATATTCAATCCCAATAAACAAACAACTGCAAACTATTCTACTAACTACGACGTGCAACGCACCTGTAATATCAAACAATCGAATATCGATCTGGTTCTCATATTTGATATCAAATAATTTGTATATTCCACTTTACAAATTGGGAAACAGATCAAAACAGAACGTAAGCCTCAATAGCACGTACTGGGGCCGTAGCACAACGAGTTATAGCAATATTATTTGGGTTAGGTATAAGAAAGGGATAGCACCTTACAGGTTTAATAGCGCTATCCATCTCAAACAAACATCAACAGACCTTTATTAACCAAAAACAATATTAGGAGCGGATTATAATACAAGAGTTTTAATAAAGTAAAACACGAGCAGTATAATCTCGATTGGCGCGATATTGTGCGTCATGGGTTACGGGTTCGATCCTGGCACGGAGCAAATACTTGTACGACCTACAGGTTGTTGTTCTGGGTCCGGGTTTCAAAACAAAATGCGAGAAGTCCTGTGTCTATTATTGTGATGTCTTGTGAATTCATTATTCTTATAGTACCTATCTCGTGCAGGCACGCGTTTTAATTCGCTCTGCTCTTGACATGCTCCTGGTGTGCTGAAGCCTTTAAGGCAAACTAACGAGACACGTTTACTCCACAAGCACGTTACAACCGATATGAATTCTCTACTAACGTTAAACTTAGTAGCAAATAATTCTAGACAACGCATATAACGTAACATACCGCATGTCGTCTGTTGTCCCCGAAAAGTTATGCAGCGGTGTACTTATGTACATCCATATTTTGCTGCTCTCACTTAATAGGGGGCGAGCCTATTGCCATCAACCGGCCACAAATCCAGACTCCGAGTTGCTACTGATAATATCAACGAAAAACGCAATAACACTTGTCGACGTGGGAATCAAACCTAAGACCTCTGGCTCAGAAGTCGAACATACGGCCACTAGACTAACGAGGCAGTCTGAGCGCATAATTCTAGACACACGTGCGTTTTTTTGAAGAAGTATGTAATTCAGTTAGGGCTGTTTCTAGTCATTGCCCAATTCTAAACCCTGACTTTCCACTAAGATTTTATTTGTTAGAATTCAACAGACGCTCAACAGGACTGAAACCGTTCATCATTCTTATGTTTATTCTAGCAAATTCCAGAATAGATGAAAGCTGAAATTGCAATTCCTCGGAGCAACACAAATCATTGTGCCCAAGCAAAGGCTAGCGAAGCCTTTATACCAGCGACAATGGCCGAATGATACACTACCTATTCGTGTCGTACAGTTTATGAGACACAAACCCTGACACATTTTTCCCCCTAATTCCACGTTCACACGGCTTCGGGCGGCTGGAATGTACGCCGTCCACTTCACGGGACATAAAGCTTTTATGGAGACATACACAGCACTATCGGCAGCGCTGCCAGAGTTATTTACAACTGTAGATATTCCGTCCAGAAAGTCTTTTAGTATTTTAGTGTTGTGCATTTTATCGTAAACGTAAATATTATTTAGTCGATTTCTCTCATATGATCTGATGAGATAAATTAAATACATGTCGTCACAACGTACTATAAATAAGCTTTTTTGACATCAAGAAATCAAACAAAATAATTGTAAAGTATGTACCTAAACTCTATGCCTTCGAATTACAAAATAGTTTACAAATTAGAAACAAGTTAAGAGAAAATAGGAATTACACTTATTTAAGCAAAAGACGACCTACATTGACATATTAATTAATAAAGGCACAATAATACAATATGTAAACATTTTGACATCAAGCAATCTTCTGACAATAACATAAATCTTTGATTCATTTCCGAATCTACTCGCTCAGTCGCTTTTCAACCGACAGTATATCAACCCTAGCTAGTGACCAATTTGTTCTATGGTGGTCGCACTCACGCCGAACGTTTGCCCCAAGTACTTTATTTAGAGGCCGAATCCAATCTTTCTAGAGTTATTTGGTTTACGAAAATGTAGTACATATTTAAATATAAACTTTTTTTTTACTTTACCTATAAGATATATTAGTCTTGATGACTAATGATGAAGTCTAAATATTTTTATCGCAATATTTTGAGGCAAAAGCAGAAAGGGAAAACCTTGACTTTATTTTATGGAATAGGTGAAAGAATCAAGAGGGAAAACGGAGAGCAGAAGATAGAGAACATTGCTTCACTGACAAGAGCTGATATCTTAAATAAATAATAATTATTATTATCATAAATATAATAATATAATGGGAATAACATTCCATGCTGTTCTGACGTATCCGTATATTTATAACTTCTTGTCACCCAAATCAAAATTGGCTCAACCGTTTAGGAGCCCTGATCCAACAGGTAGCCACGATACATACGTCAACCTTTAACAATACCCCTCTTTTTGCATCGGGTGTTAAACATTTTATGGTGTAGTTAATCAATACGATGCAACTTTCACCTACAGTTTGTCAATAGAGTATCTAAAGATTTACAACAGTTACTGGGACAGTAAGCCTTAAACCGCGGAATAAATAAACTTAGTTTGAGTTAGCTGTGCACACCATTTCAAAGTCAATTTTAAAGCTATTTGCATATTTTGTGTTTTCCGCCCGATACGGAACCGAAGGGCGATATTCCAATTTTCATTTCTGCAACGTTGTCGGGGAATTCGTTAACTTTATTAGGCTAGACTAGATTAAATATTTCTAAGGTAATTAGCTCATAAAAATAACTCGGCTATAAATTTACCAAAAAAAAAAGGAACTTTGCCAGTATACTGTAGGTACCTAAAGTACCTCATTACAAAAAGTTATGCCACATAAAAAAAATATAATCTTAAGTTTAGAGTCTATAATTATTGAAAAAAATACTAGCCTCTTTTATATTTATGTTTGAAGCAACGTCGTCTCCAATTTATATCAAAAAATCTAAAAGATAAAACGCTTGTACAAATATGTATATATAAGCTTTTTATAAGCATTGCACATCAACGCTTAATGGTATTACACTATAAACACACTATATAACAATATAAACTCAGTATATATTGTTTTAAAGTCTGGTGCGTATGGCAAAACTGGTATGCAGGGATCATAGCGTATGGGATTCTGCAGTTTCTACCTACCCCAATGAGTGAAAGGCATGAGTATATGTATGTATATTTAACTATTCTTTGGTCAATTTCATATAAAAATTAAGCGTGATCAAGCAACAATTGAATCATGAAATAAGTGTTTAGAAAAAAATCTATCTCCAACTACCAGACAGTTTTCCTCGAATTTCATAACCAAATATACAAAAGAAACGTAATAATTAAGAAGTAACTTCGAAATTCTAATGCGAAAGGTAATGCCGACGACTTGTAGCTATTTAATATTAAATGTTCATGAGAATTCATATTATTTGTTAGGCTACAAAGGAATACTTAATGTACAATTTATTTTTCTGAATAACTTCAAATTACTTTCGTAAATATCTCGATAAAGAAACAAACATCTTCTCGAAGCCAACGCCTAATATTTCGTTACCCTCGTGAATATATTTAAATAAAAGTAAATTTTTCTCTACAATAATTACTAATCACAAATTCAGACTCTAAAAATAGATAAGAGTCTTAGCCTCGTTCTTAATCCTTTGCATTTACATGCTTTTATGGTAAATAACAATGATGTAAGAAATTCACATGACTATCGACTGCCAAACAAACCTCCAATGTTTCGTTATTACCAAAATATTATCACACTAAACTAATTGTTATCACTGGTTCAATTCGATGCAAATGATGGCGAGAAAACCTGCCTGTGATCTTCTTAAAATACTTACACGTACCTACCACAGTTTTCGACCCCGCACTAGATCGGTAGCGGACTATAAGCCTTAAGAACTGACGGTATAAGTGTTCAAGATTATTTTGTCAGATATGAACATCACATCATAGGTCCGTTGGATGTTACACGCTGTCTGAATATTTTACCCATATCATTAGTTAAAAGTTCACCATCATTCTTCTTTTGGGTAAAACTAACATCAAAGCATAAGTAAGCAATCCAGATGCCATCAGAAAAGCTATGAATCTAAATCAAGTGGAACTTCATCAAAGTTTGTTGACGCCCGCGCCAGGCCGTAGGCACTTTCAAACTCATTTTCATATTACGAAGCCCGCGATGCGGCAGTCGTTGGATTAAACAAAACTTTAATGTATTTTTTTGCTTCCGCAGCCGAGCTTTGTGTGGGGTTAACTAAATCCTAATAGGTTTTTGGACTTTTTGGACTGACGGGAGCCTAGATTTTGTAAAAAAGTCCATTAAATAACTAAAACCTTACGACTAAATGTGCTATGAAGTAACTTGTCAGTTGTCAGTTGATCTGTACATCGCGCAGTTAGATACTACGGGGTCTCTACCTTCCAATACTGAAAGAAGGTTTACTTCTAACAAACTCTTTACATAAATACGTAATTGTTCTTAAGAGTAAGTTGCCTCACAAGTCCAGCCAAAGTTAACAATCGAGTTATTTTAGGGAGTAAGTTTACTTTCAATCAAACATGTGTGGGCAGAGACCCAAACGCGGTCGAGTGAATTAGGATTAAAGCGTATTTAACGTGATATTAACCGTTCAACATGCCAGTGTAAACGTGGCCTAAATACACATTGACTGTGACTATGCAAATAGTTACACAATTTGATGAAAATTTACAAAATATTTGTTGACAATATTCAAATATTTGATAATCTCGCAACGTAAAAATGGGGTTGGAATAAATTTTATGACCCATAACATTACAAGATTGTACGTTTGTTATATAGTCAATATACTGTGTATATGTAACGGCCCCATGAGATTATTGTTTAAATTTCATATGTCACCTTACGACAGGTCTAACCATTTAAAGTTTTGGAGGTATATTTATGCTCAAACGGTGAAAACCTTTCTGAGACATTTTCTCGATTCCATGTGAAGTCTGCTAACCCATACAAGCGTAGCTCCTCGTAATAATCACTCTCAAATGATAGGAGACCAGTGCCTTGCTGTGAATGGTTTGACTATAACTAAAGCATTATGACGACCCAGTTAGTCCAGCGGTAGTTAACACTGCCTTCTGTGCTATGGGTCCCGGGTTCGAATCCTGGTAGGGACAAATGTTTGTGTGATGAGCATAAACATTTGTATCCGAGTCATGGATGTTTCTATGTATAATATGTATGTATTTACAAAAAAAAAGTATTTATATGTAGTATATCAACCAACTAGTATCCGTAACACAAGCCTCGTTGCTTAGCTCGGAACTAGAGGGCGCTGTGTCATAATGTCCAGGAATATTTATTTATTTATTTAGAATATTTATTATCGTATCATATGTATAAGTAACATTGGGCTTTTTCTTATTTGAAGATAATTGATTTTTTAAAGTCTTAACCTTTATTGTTTCCTATACTTTTTTTTCCTTTAACTTTCATTTACCTTTTCAATTATAAACAAAAGATACAATCATATACTTTTCTTTTTATCAGCAAACGCTGGTCAGCTGTTTGCATAGCTGGTATAAAAAGGAACAAAGAGACAATCAAACAGTGGAAGGCACAGTACAAATATTATTTGTACACACGGGCCAAATAAAACAGAATAGAGTTGCGAGTTTCAATTTTCTCCGAATATTCAGCCATGCTATGTATGTATATGAAAGTTGGATCTAGGTATTCTGTATATTCTAGATGTCTAGAATCTACGACTATTTTACTTTGGAACTAGATAAGAGTACCGTTAATATATTTTTAAGAAATTAGTGCTTGTCGTAAAATGGTTCACGTGTTTCAGAGAAACCTTCTATCGATTCAAAGTAGCATTTTTATTCGTATCTATTTTTTATACTGTTAACCACAAAATAAATCTTATATATTAAAATCTCGAGTCACGGTGTTTGTCGCTGAACTCCTCCGAAACGGCTGGACGGATTGTTATAAAATTTGTTATGTATAATCGGTAGGTCTAGGAATCGGTCGTAGGCTATTTTTATACCCCTAGGTGATAAGGATGTGTATTTGTATTTGTATTTTTTTTATGATTGCATAAAAATATTCACCCTCCTACCACCAGCCCCTATAATGTAACAAAACATAGTTTACTGGGTCAGCTAGTAAATATATAATCGCACTAATCGGATCGTCAAACAGACGTATGATTCCAGATATATTCAGTCGTCCAGATATATTATTAATTCCATAAATAAAAAACCTTTTTATTAATCAAATCATGTCATGTTGAAATTTATTAAAACCTCTACTCACACGTCTCCCAAAGGCTACACATTATATCATTATAATTACAATTCATTTTCACGGAGATACACGAAGACTCCCCCTTATTTAATAATCACGGTACGTAGGTACTACATAACACAAAATTAAATTCACATCGCCTTAAAAATGTACAACCAGCTATTACTATAAACATTGTGATAACAAATTTTCCATACACGAGGAAGTAAATAACGAATAAAGTAGATAGTTCCTTTTCATGAGCGAATCTCCGTAACTAATTGTGATAGTTATTGCTCTATAGTTAAATTTAACTGTTTTAATCTTACGTAATGCCGTAGTTCAGTTAACTTATATTATATCATTCGTTCTTTATTGCCATATATGATTAATGCTTAGAAGAAAATCTTGTGATTTAATTATATAGTTTAATACAAGATTTAAACTCTTGGAAATATAAATTTATACGGGAAAATATGGCATTCTATTCATGAATAAAAAATAGTTTGCATGCCTATAAAAACCTATGTGTTAACATAATATAATATATTCAATTCATTGAAAAGCCAGTGGTTAAATTTTATATAACTACTAAAAGCCTGTTCAACAAAATCCTGTTCGAAATAGATAAAAAAAATTATTAAAAAGAGTTAAATATATTTTTATATAAAATTTAATACAACTAAGTACCTAAAAATACCGTTAGCTTATTTATGACCAGGGTAGCATGCAATACCTCTATCTATTCACCATATAATCCATTTAACAGCAAGATTGAATGATTCCAAACCTTCAGGCCGAACACGTTGAACATAAATTTAAAACAATAACGATTACAACCCTCAAATACGCGGTCGTTACAAATCTCCTTTTATTAATTTCTGACGTCCCAAAACCGCGTTTTATGCGTGAATAATTTATGTGAAACCGATAGCTATTAACCCTGCAGGCGACAGGTGGGCGCCTTGGACCGTCGTGCCCCAATGAATCGTTATGTTATCTGAACTACGCTTTAGTTCATATTTTCGGCTGACTTGCTGACTAGCAGAGGGTTAGGTTGGAAACAACCCCGATTAATATAATTATAGATACGAATAAGATTATATATTAATATGACACGTGACTAGGGTTGCCAAATTTTTTTTTTCGGCCTTAAGGGACAAATGGTCATAAATCTTAAAAAATACGGGATTTCTCTTTTTCACGCGGGACAAATAAAAATCATTCAGTTTTTAGTCAAAATTTATTTTATGTGGACTTAAAACTATACTTTGTTACAGATTTTACTGCACATAACATATAATTTTGTCTTTTGACATAATTATAAAAAGAAACGCAGTCGAAATCTTAGTTAAAGTGGAAGCTCCACGCTAGGCCGCGAAATTCAAATTTTCGTACGTTTTTTGCAATTTGCCGGTCATTGTCAGGCTGTACATTAAACAAAATATGATTCGCGCCTGTAATAGGTATTTAGTTACAGAATTATACAAATACAACCCTCACATTGCATACAATTGGATTGAATGACTTTTTCATGAAATAGACAATCAATACAGTTATATGCACTTTGAGGGTTATTTAATTGATTTAAATGATTATAATTCTCTGTAGAGTATCCATTAATAGTTTAGCTACTTGATTAGCAAATTCGACGATAAATTCTACAAAATCAAGAAGGATTACCCCAGTGTCGTAGTCAAAAAACCTAATACAAATAGGAAACATTCTCCTGTTTTTTTTGTTGCTCGCATCAGTAGTAATCGAAAAATATAGATATTTTTCTTGGATAGTCTGTAGCACATTCTTCACTGATTCTTTGGCTAATATTTCGCAAACAATACTCTCCGCTTTTGTTCTTCCACGACTGAACTTTTTGGCTATATTTGAATCATTGCAAATGTAAGGTAGCAACTTGTGCGAGCAGTTCATACTATGGTAACTTAAAGAGTGTTTAACTGTGTGGTAAACAGAAGCAATCTCTCCGGCGGCAATTAAATTTTCGGAGTCAGATGTAGATGTTCCTGGTTTTGATAAACATTCAAAAGCGTACTGGATGCTCTATTACGTACAATTGATTTGTGAACCTTTGTATGCATGTTGTTTTATATCAGCAATTCCACCATGCGCACATGAGAAATCTTTTTGGCACAGCTGACAAAACGCTTTGAAAGAATTATCTTTTACTTGCCGTAACCAGAAGATTGCTTTCCCAATTTGAATTGTATCTGGTCAGCCTTTTAGATTTCATAGCGGGGACAGCAACAAAACTGTCACTGTCACTATCACTATTGGTTTTGTCACCCATTTTTAGAGACATATTTAAGCAATTAGTAACTTTTTTGCATAAAATAACAAGTCGATAATGCAACGCAACAAACTTCAGGCAGAAATGAGAGAGTAGGTACCTACGCTGCGGGGGAAGAGAAAAGGAGAACTAGCGTGAAGGCCCTCCGCACGCGAATTATTCACTCATTCTATGACTCACTCACGCGCTTCGTTTGTTCGTCACGTCTCTCAGTCGCAGGCAGCGTCGCGGCCAGAGCGTGCGCATAGATTAGAATACCTTTAGCGTGCGTGATGTGCGCGTGGCTGTCCGTGGTCTACAAATTTTGGTAAAATACGGGACATTGGCTGTCCCGGCAGGACATAGAAATTTATGCATTAAATACGGGACGTCCCGTGAAATACGGGACGGTTGGCAACCCTACACGTGACGTACGTGTTGATTTAAGTACATTTTTTTATTTCTTATTTATTTATTGATTCCCAACAATATCCTTATTATTATAATAATTATGTAAAAGTTATCGGTGAAATAGGGCTAAAAAATTTTTTTTTATTATTTTGCTGTATAAAATCACGAAATGATAAACAAATTTGAAATTGTACTTACGTATGTAGCATTAGGTTTCAGATATCGAGAAGCCATCTCAGTTCCTTGGTCGCAAAAGCATTTAGTAGATCATTCATATTATTACATTTCTTAAATATCATTGTCTTGATCTAATGGTCCCAGATATGACTTCATAGGCTGATATTTTGGATTTAATTTCCAGGTCGAACAAGTTGATAATTTGAATGTTTTTTCAAGATCTCGACAGCTGTTTGGAGTTGGAATTTGCCGGTTAATAAAAATAAGCGCACTGCCTACCTGGAATCTAAAAATATGTCAATAATGGACTGACTATAGATATACCGAAATTATAAAACCCTTTTCAACTCACAATTGGTTAAAATTTCCAAAAACCTTTATTACCTACCCATTGTCGCAGAAAGTTCCTTAGTCACGGTTAAATTAAATTAACTGTCCAACTCGAAAGCGAACCACGGCGATTAATAGAATTGAACTCTATTCTACATGGATAATTAAAGCTGCAACGTTGGAGGAAGGAACAAAAACCATTTGACAATTGCTTCCGTAGCATCCTCACTTGTCGTCGCACCTAGTTAGGTAATAGAGCAGGCAATTTAAATTTTCACCGGAAATAGCATCGTTGTCAGTAATTAATTAATGTTTGTAAATGGCCAGGGATGTAAAGGAAGTTTGTCTAGAATCCGCAATTAGATCTCTGCGCGATTTACACAAACTTTTCCTCTTCGTCTGAAATTAATAATTGAAAGTACCTACATATAATTAAAGGTTGGTTTGGGCGCTTTGCTTGGTTTGCTTCGTTTTTTACGGTGAAGGAAAACATCGTGAGAAAATCTGCATGACTGAGAGATTTTCTCGATGGCATGTGAAGTCTTTCATACCACAATAATGTGCTGTAAGCGTGATAGAGGATTAAGTAATCCCTCTAAAATGAGAAAAGACCCGTGCCCAACAGTGGCACTGTAAATAGGTTAATGAGAGCACTATAGATAAGAATTCAAACAAAAAAAAATACAAAATTAACATCGGTTCATCCGTTCACACACACACAGATGGAGAGATATATATACGTCAAACTTATACTCATACCTACCCCGACTTTTTCGCGTCAGGGTTTAAAAATAATATGTAAGATTTAAAAATAATAATTTCTTATCCAACGATAAATTTACTGGCACTGAATTATGGATGATCCATAATTCTCTGTCGCTATTGCAAAAAATCTGTGGGTGGCGTGACCAGTTAAAAATAACAGCAATATTCTTTTATAATTTTATCTACAATACCTACATTATTCATGTTGTTTCCCGTTAATTCTAAAGTCACTTTACAAAATCGATGTGTCAATGTGCTCGAACGACAGTAACAAATGGCCTCGCGACGCGGTGGGTTACGCGTTAAAATGTTTACTAATTACAATTCATGGCCGTTTCCTCGATATTAATCAAATTAAGCAAAATATCCTTTCGAAAATTGTCATAGAATTTTGAATGTCTTGTCCGCTTCTCTTCTTCTCTTCGCTTTTCTTTTTTCGGTTTAGGCAAATTTCGGTTTAATTAAGTTAAGTTTTTTTAATTTATGGAATTAAGGTGAAGCGGTTAGAAATTTCCTCGTCTACTCTTACATAATATACTACGACAACCTTATTCTCCTAGGAGAAGCACAGAAATGCACGAAGAACACCTTCAGTTAGTCGCTATGTTTACAAGCCCCGTGAAATATGGAGCGAGCCTATTGGGATTCAATGGTCACAAATTCTAACTCCATCCTACATATTCACAAATTCTAACTCCATCCTACATATACAAAGACCAATGTTAGAAAAAAGACTTAATCTTAATAACTAGTTTAAAACACAGGGTAAAAGGCTTTTTGGAAATACATAACATTTTGGCAGGCCTTACATTTGTTAGGTTGGTATTTTTTACTGAACATTTTTGCTTTGAACGGGCAGTGCGTCGAAAGCTTTCATAGTAGTGGCCAAACGACGAATCTTGTACGGCAAAATGTATTGTAAACTCCTTTGTACTTCAGTATGGGGCGGTTTACGTATGAACATTTTTATATGAAAACTAGCTGACCCAGCACGTTGTTTTGCCACATTATGGGGATTGGTGGACAACCCTTATCACTAAGGGGTATGAAAAATAGATGTTGGCCGATTCTCAGACCTACTCAATATGCTCAGAAAATTTCATGAGAATCGGTCAAGCCGTTTCGGAGGAGTACGGGAACGAACATTGTGACACGAGAATTTTATATATAAGATGATTAATATTAAATATTTTTCCGTGTAACGCTTTGGAGTTTATACGATGTAAATAATAAGAGAAAGATGTGGTACATTTTATTATTACGGAATCTATATTTCTAAAAATTTATTCGACTATTATTTTATACAGAAATAAATTATCGTTGGCTAAATTGTGTCGCTGATTATACTGGTACGTATTATTACGAAGTTGATTATATTGGTTAAAATATAATTAAAATAAGCATAGAGACTGTTCATCATCATCATCATCAGCCCATATTCGTCCACTGCTGGACGTAGGCCTCCCCTAGTGAACGTCACAGAGCTCGGTCTCTACTCAAGCACTCGTTTGCTCCAACGGTTGTTGGTTCTCCGAGAGATGTGACCGGCCCATTGCCACTAAGGCTAGCTAATCTTTTGATCCTGAGAGGAACTGTTGCGAACCGTAAATGACAGACGCTAGAAGCACCAGTAATCACTGAGCCAATTGAGATTCAACAACAAGTTAAACCTCATTTGTCCAGTAAATCTACTGACCACTAAAGTTATAATTTATAAGTTATAATTATTATAATAATATATTGTTGTTAATTTTTTTTTGACGATCTTAATAACATAGTACAATTCAATAAGAACATTTACTAAGTTTTAGTAAAATGTCAGCAACTTAAACCGGTTCATATCTTCCCGGATTTGTTGTTCTATTCAAACTTTAAGTGAGATTTATTCAATCTATTTGTCGGCGGAGTCAGGAGTGCGATCTCCTATCACAGCCGATATCTCGCCATTCTTTGTCCTTTCGATCCCGGCTTCGGCAAATTGATTGTAGGTCCTCGTACTCCGATTTTTCGATCAGTCTTATGGAATCGCAACATTTCTCTCAAAAACTATTCTGAGAGAGAACACTTTGTCGGGTGTCACTTACAAGATGTGCAGCTTCGGAACGAAATTGAAAGAAAGGAGTTATTTTTATCTAAATATCTTTATAATTTAATTAATCATTAGAATAACTATGCAAGATTACAAAAATACGAATCAGACATTATTATGTCTATATGGTTACTATAATTGTATGTAAATATTTTTACAGATGTATTCGCAGTGATTATACATATACTATATGGATGCAGCCGGTGTTGTCTAGCTGTCGATAAAAGTTAAGCGTACTCATTTCTTACACGAAGATTCATTGAATTAAAACGACATTTGACGGGTTTTATCTTGATATGGTTGGTTGGTATTGTATTAATTCTGACGTTTTAGTAAAACACTCATGGTCTGCCCGTGACCACAACAATGTAAGGGATTCGAAACTACAACTACATTTTCAATAATAATAAAGCCAGTTTTCCTATAGTCATATTTTAGTGTTCTTAAAAAAGGTGGAATTAAAAAGTAGAAAAGCAACATCACAATTTTTTTTTCTAAACCTTATAATTAAAAAATATATTTTGCTTAAGTTATAAGTAGTTTGACTTCCATTATGGGAGCGATGCTAAGCCATCCCTCTCGGATATTTAGGTAGCTCGTCCTTGGACGGACAAAAATCAACATTTTCCATTAGCCGGTCTGCTCTATAAACTTAAGTGAAACCTCGTTAACAGAAACTGTTGGGAAAACTTTTACTCAAGATGGGAGTTTGTTTCTTCTTCGTGGACTTATTAATCATGAACAAATTGTGAGTTACTACTAGGTATAAAAAAAGTTTAAATTTTATTTCTGATGTAGTCTGCTGTTACCAAGAATGCTAATTCTTTCGATGACGGGAGTGACAGTTATTGGTTCAGAATTCACTTAGATGCTGTCTTCAAGCTTATGTAAACATTAGTAATATAAATAATAATAAATCATAATAACGATTGTTGCGTCAACTTCGACACACGTCAGAAATTGATTCTCGAGTATTATTATCTTTAAAACCATATCGATCTCAATAAACCGCTCTTCACAACTCGATTGTAAATATACAATGTCTTCTCGACTATCAGGAAAACCACCTTCATCATTATTGATGTTTATGTACCGCAATATAATATTTTCTCCAGAAGAATCAGGGTCGTAGAAGCTATTGTTTTAATAACACCCCACTCCGCAGTAATGTCTACTTAATCATACTCAACGTATGAACTAAGTATATGCATCTCATACATCTCGCAAAGAAAATATAACTTTAGAAATCTTTGCATGATAGATACGTAAGTAAACACAATCATAAAGATAAACTCATTCAATAATGTAAGATGGTAATATGAGGACGAAGTTAAACTAGTATACATCGTAGGCTTGGCAAGAAAGATACGTAATGTACGTATTTCAATGTATGTAAGATATAGTGCGTTTTCTAGGAACGTTCAAGTGAAAAATCTTTAGTAGTCGCAACTACGTTATACATGAAAACGATCGATTTAAATAAGAACTATGTACGACACTATATACGAAATAATACAGCGTAGTAAATAAATACAAGTTATATACTCACCGTACCATCTCACGTCCGTTGTTGTTACCGTGTTAAGTGGTCCAATCCACATATTTCCCTCGGCGCATCTCATCCGCTCCACGTTACTGCTTCTAACATTGTTGTGTTGACGTTATGATTTTACATAAAACCTCTTACTTTTATGACTACAACCATTATGTGCGTTATAAAGGCGGTTATATAAAGTGCCCATATGGCCGTATAATATTATGAGAATAGTTTCTCTAGCACGCGGCTCGCGATCGTGAGAATACCAAGCAATGATTAATTGGGTAAAACGGTTTATCGGTTAAACCGTATGTTTGATTAACCGTTACTCTATTATTATATAAAGGTGCGTGTGCATGTAATCAAGAAGGTATCACTAAGGTTACGCCACAACGACGTAAGTACTGAATGAGATGAAAAGAAATATGTGTCGTGGATTATCTTCGAGAGTGCTTCTTCAAAGCACTTATCTCATTCCACTAGAGCCACAGTTGGGCTAATCTCAAGTAAATATTAGAAGCAAAATAGTATTTCATTTTCTTATGAAACCCGGCATGGGCTCTGCTTTACAATGTGTATTTTACGAAAAGAATAAAACTGTTAAAGTATTTTTGCCTGAAATAGTAGTGCATAGTGTTGGCATATAAATATTTTATTTTTAGAAGTTAATATTCACTCATTACTGAATCCTTTGCATAACTATAAAACTAATAAGTATAAAATACGATTATCAACTTTTAAAATCAATTACATTGTTTAATGCTAAAGGTTAGATTTTACATACAGATGATAAAGTGTAAATCAATTCTTAAGTGTGTTTTTACTACAACTTTAGTCTTTATCAAGACTACTAAATCACCAAACTTAGTACAGAAATACCCATTGAGATATTTAATAGCCTTATCGAAGCAGTTTATACTGACTTAAGTTTCTTTCAAACATTCAATGTTTTACCGATATTTATTTATTTGGCTTGGGTTTTTACGAGCTAAATCATTAGCCTTAGTTCGAAGTTGAATATTGGCAAACAAAAAAGAAATTTATTTTATATTACATATTTAGATTTCTTTTACAGAAGTTAACTTGGGTATTCTTAACATAACGTACACTCACTTCCCCATTACGCCATCCGCGCTACGGTCCCTGCATACCACGTTTGGCTTCTATTCTTACTTTAAAATAAATTAAAATTAAATTAATTTCCAATAAAATAACTTACATACACAGTACACACTGACATATCATGCAGCTTGCACGATATATCAGTATGTGCTGTGTATGTAAGTTTGTAATCTTTAAAAATAAAATTTATCAAAAAAAAAAATATATATGATATTACTGTGTTAAAACCATAAATAATGTGAGAGGAATAAATGAGTAACAATCTGTAGAATTCACTAGAACAGGTCTACGTCTAACAGTGAACGCAAAGGTGATGATGATTATTTATTTTGTTAAAGCCCATCACCTATCGGTTGAAAAATCACTTAACCAATTAGTAATTGCATCTGTATCAAAAACGACGGACGGAATTCGTTTTAATTGCCTTCATCAAATCGGAACATACATTATATTTGACCCCCATTTTGTTGTGAACCTATATTTTTTTTATTACACCATGTTATGAAGATATTATAAATAAACGAGAAAGGAAATTAAACACATTTTCAGCGGGTATAACTCGCGATAACCGGGGCGTTTTGTTTAAACCCTTCTTTATAACAAATAACCCTGTTTGACCCTCCCACAATTCGTTACGGCTTTAAAATTTAATCATTTACTTTGACCTCGGGCTTAAAAACGACCGTAAACAATATAAATAACTAAATTTGTATAAATTTCGCTTCGTAGTTTGCAGTTTAAGCTTCTGGGAAAATTTGGGAAGTAATCGTTGTTTATATACCTTGAAGAGGGAAGAATTAGTGGGTAAGTCCTCTTTATTTTGGTTATTTTTTAAATGAAGTAACTAGTAGATATAGAGACTGATTATAATGTAAAAAAGATATTGTAATATGTTCGAATTTTAGCATATCCCACTAATATCATAAACGCGAAAGTTTTAACCTGTAATTAAAAAAAAATCTTCTGATATTGTGAGTCTTGCATACAAGAAATTGTTTTTTAAAGTCTGACGTCAAGCATGCTAGGAAATGAAGCCAGAAGCAGCAGCGAACGGAAGTTGTGCAAACTACGCTACACAATCAATCCACATATGAAAGCACACAAGTTAATTATCCTATTAGATACTATTACCCATTAACGAGCGTCAATTAAGGAGTCCAGTTTTCCTCACAACTAATAATTATTGACGGAAGATTCTCTCTAAGCACGTAATTCTCTTATTGTTTTTCTTTTGTTCACACAGCACCGTGGAAACATTTCTTCGTAACTTTTACTGTTAATTAAGAAAATTAAACCCCTAAGTTAATTATTAGGACGAGAGCATTGTCGACAAACTTATCATTTGTTTTAATTTCCTTTCTAACACGATAGAATCATTATTTATCGTCTCTGGGTAAAATCCACCCGACGTGCATCCATTTGCCGCAAAGAAAAACATTCTACCCGACTGAATGTTGCTTTCAATGGGGTAAAATTATTTACTTATAGATAATAAACTAGCTTCTGATCGATGCGTCCACAATTCTGACTCTACAGAGCAACGTGAAAATTAGTCAGAGAAATTTTACATTACACAGAAATACAAAACAAAGTCGAGATTACAACCGAAAACGGGGGAGAGGCTCTAAAAACTCGCTACCTAAAATACTTTGTAGGTACCTCTCGCACGTCTAATCTGTTCAAAATTTCGTTTAGGTATGTATTCGTGTGTGTAAACTCCAGCGTCCCAAACTTAGTTAATCAAAAACACATCGGAAACGATAAAATCACTTGAAACGAAACTGCTCTCTCTCTCCCAACTTCGTACAGACGAGAATAAAACAAACATAGGAAATATTGTGCTCTCATCAAACGATTCGAGTACACAGGGCAATGAATTTAAGTTTACAGGCACCTACAAAATTTTAAGTCATGTGACAGTGACAGTTGGAAAAACCACGTCTTAAATCAATCAGCCTCTGTCAAATTCTTGCATTTACAACACTTATTTACACCAGTTCAAATCAGATGCAATGCATTAGTTAATATTATGTTAATAGTATAATTCTACTGTATCCACTGCAATCTGGACAAACCTTCGCGGAATCTACATTGTGACTAAATGTGTTGTAAGATGTTTTTTATAAATATAAAAAATAAAAAATATTAAATTCTTGTGATACGGCGAAAATTACAAACGGGGTATTACAAAATACACACATAAATAATACTAAAAAGTTGTAATGAATGACTTCTTGAATACTGTAATGACGAGAGCCAAGCTCATTCAAAGTAAGTATTCTCTTACATCTTCAAGATACATCCAATTGCTGATAAAATGCACGAAGGTTGGTAGCCCGTACACTTATTTATTTCGCCGTCAGTACCAACATGTATCAGATCGCAATCGGTAGCGCAATATCCGCAACAAGCCGGCCCGCTAGTTCCGACGTAATGACACCTAGATAAGAATTCAATATCGCCTACTTTTACATCTAAGCTCGCAAGTACGTCTATTGCAACTGAAATTCTTTTAGAAACACTTTATGCTGTAGTAATTTTTTTTTTTTTTTAAAAAGACACCACCACGCGTGTCGTTCCCGCATGGTTAGGCAGAGATGTACTAGTGTACACCCACTTTTCGGCGATATGTTTTGGGTCCCGTGTAAGCATGGCAGGACGAGCCTATTACCACCAACCGGACACTAATTCAAACTCCGAGCTGCTACTGAGAATTTCATAGAAAATCTACAAAACACTACAAACCTAAGACTTCTTGCTCAGGGTCGCACTTTTAACCACTAGATCAACTAGGGAGTTTATATATACAATAACATTACAACTTTTGTTTATTATATCTATTCATTCCCAACAGAATGAAAAACGTAAAGGCACTGGAGTCTTGCAGAATGACAGATTTTACACGCCATCAAGAAAACCTCTCAAGTATGCAGGTTTCCTGACCATCCTTTCCTTCGCCGTATAAAAAAAATTTTCAGATATATAGTCTCGTTTACAATATTTTTCTTCATCGTATTAGGAGAATAATAGTTAACTAGGTACATACTAAAACGAAAGTGAATTAAAACATTTGGAATTATTATATACCAGAGTCGACCTTGAGAACTCTGGATCGTTACAAAATAATTCCGTTAGGGCAACAAGTCTCCATTTTGAAAGCGTTATACATAAAAATCTGCGCATAAATTCGAAACAACTTAGTTATTTAAACACAAACAGAGTCGACATTTTTCATAAAGCAAATTTCCCTGGAATTGTAACGCGATTTACCTTCATCGTCCGACCCTTGTTTTATTTTTGCAAAAAAAAATACAACATTTTTATTTTACTGTTGTTTATTCTAATTGCAGGTTTTGTTGTGTGTGTAAACAAAACGTAATTACGGATCAGTGAGTGGGGGCGGCTGGCGGACTGCCAACATATCGGCGTGAAAGCTTTTTCGTTTAAGCCTGCTAGCGTGACACGCCATTCAAGCGGCCCGTTTTTAGCTATTCGATGTCGAACGTAAATATCCATAAACCACTAGAATAGAGATTTTCATGTACGCAAATAAAATTGTCAAATTAATTGGGTGCGAACACGTAATTATATGTGATAATAATAATATGTAGGTACTGACAATTATCTCATTTGAGTAGGAAAACTGTAGAACGCCACTTACAATTCTCTCACTTCGTTTACTTCCATATATTTAGTTCATTGAATATTATGTAGAATATTTATATTTATATAAATAATTAAAATATTTTCTTTGGCATTAGACATATTTAACATAATGTCTGTATAGAGTCTCTCAACTATACCTTCCCCATCTATAGACTGATACCCTTATAGCCAATTTTAAAGGCGAATACAAATCTATAAGGCCATTTTTTATATTGTTTTTTTTTGTAACTCCCTTTATTACAATGGACCCGTACATAC
Organism: Craniophora ligustri; assembly: GCA_905163465.1. Classification (NCBI taxonomy): domain Eukaryota; kingdom Metazoa; phylum Arthropoda; class Insecta; order Lepidoptera; family Noctuidae; genus Craniophora; species Craniophora ligustri. The sequence continues at coordinate 4,223,612 of LR990965.1, read as the reverse complement.
AAAGATACTCAAACTAATTACGGTGTAACAAAGTCTGTATCATTTATATGAAACTAGAAAACTAAAGGTAATGGTTTTGGCTGAAATAGCCGTGAAATTATCTTGTCTAACGCTGTTTCTAAACAGTAATGTACTTGTAAATTCACCAAAGCACAGATACTGAAAATATTTTACTGTGGTCACTTTGAAGCTACTATATTCAATTCAATCAAAGACTTACACTAAACCTATCTATAGTTTAAGATTTTCTAGTGATTTTAATTGACTTCCAACTATTTACTGGACAAGAGAAAGCAGTATAGCTCAAACCTAACAGCATCTATACACAATACAGTTCGGTGTTAATAAACTCAACCACCTAAATAGTTTCCCTTAATACTAGTATATATTTATTATTCCAAATTTTAAGCTAAATGCAGGACTTTACATTTAAAACACGTGTGTTATTCATTTATTTAATATTTTTTCGGACTCTACTTATTCTCATAATTATTTTTGTCTGGAATTTTACTAAACTACTATGTAAAACTATCAATCACTTACGCACTCGAAAAGACGGCTAAAATGGCAGCGATGCGATAGTATGCAAAGGCACGTTCACAAAATGCCGCATGTGCAATTTTCCGGACATGCGACAAGTTCGATTCGTTCAGTTTTCAATTTCGAACAGTGTCTCCCGCAGGGCCCGTATTGCTGACGGGCAAGACAGGCCTATTCTACTCATACGTACATACAACTACAACTACACGTAATGAATGTCGATACTGCGACAGTTTTTGTTTTGTGTTCTTTTATGGCATTTCTTTGTTGCCGGTAGTTTGTGTTTTGTTTTCTTTTGGAAACATATCAATCCGTTGTTTGGATAATTTCTAAAACCACATACTTACTGCCTCTTAATCTTAATGCCTCTTTTAATGCTTTCTTTTATAACTTTTAATCGGGTTAAGTTATCGTTTAAAGTGCAATCCAGATTATTATTTTGCACTATTAACATATCGAAAAGAATTGGGATATGATATTGTTAAAATATATTTGTTGTTTATTTCGTGGACAATAAAGGACGTGGCGTGGCGTCTTCAGTAGTTTCCTAGTGTCTTAAACAGTACACTACGTGCTACGATCCTTGCATAAATCATATTGTTTTAGTGTTCACGTTCATACATCTTGGGCCTTAGCCAAGAACAAAGGAGACAATTTTTTTTGTATGGTGAACAAGCCCACCACCATTTGTAGCACAGACTAATGAAATATATATAATTTTTTCCATAAAATCTCTAGATAACATTATAATATTTTTTTATTTAATATCTGACGGGAATATTGAGTAATTCATTAAAAAAGAAATAAATTAACTCTTCAAACATGCTTCAAAATCATCGTTTTTTTGGAACGAAGTACCTTATCGCGCGTTGCGAAAGGGGGCTAGACGGAAAAAATTAAGACGAAAAGTTGTAATGACACTTTTTGCTATAGTAAGCTATTGTGCGGCGTGCACATGTTTCTCTGTCTGTCTCTCTCTCTCTCTCTCTCTCTTATAGAAAGCAAGGGACACCCGGATGGAACGAAGATCCTTTCGATTAATTAGTGAAGGAATTGTAAAAAGGAAGTTCGTTCCATCCGGGTGTCCCTTGACACCTCTCAAGTTATTTTTTTCTTCTCTTTCGGGATAAACCAAAGGAATCTATTCCATACAGCCTAGTCTGCAGTATTTTTTCATTTTATATAAGATGGATGACAGGATGATACATGATAATAGTTGATGATTTGGTGAATTGATGGTTTATGAAGGATGATAAATGATTTTTTCCCCTAGTTTCTGTAAAGATGTGGTTTTTCACTGAAATCTAACACGGACTTCTTGGGACAATTTGAAAGTCACGTTACATTGCCAGTTACATTCAAATTGTCAAAGTCAAAGCAATGACATGAGCGCTACGTTCTACGGTGATTACAACATAACAAAAATACATTGATAAATATTATTGTAGTTTCAAAAAAAAAATATAGATCCTATACATTTAAATATTAATAAACAATAATAATATCATAATTAATATAAATAAGTCGTAGGTACTGTATGTGAATGTGAAAGTTTTTATGTTCATTTACACGCATTATACAACAACGATTTATTGAAAGTCAATGCCTGTGTCTCATTGCACAATAAAACTGAGAAATTCCATCTACAGAGGGGTGTCAGGCAGGGAGACACAATATCACCAAAATTATTTACCCTGGCACTAGAATGGATATTCCAACAGATGCAGTGGACTGGGAAAGGGCTGATGATCGATGGAGAGAGACTGACAAACCTGAGGTTTGCAGACGATTTGGTCCTGGTTTCGGAGAGCGTCGAGGACATGCTGACGATGCTAGAGGATCTAAAGGCTGAATCTGAGAAGACCGGTCTTAAAATGAACATTGGAAAAACCAAAATAATGACCAATATTCCTGAAGCCACAATCTGCCAGCTTCCAGTGGAGACAGTAACGGAGTATATATATCTAGGGCGTAAAATTACACTCGGCTTTGAAAATCAAGTAGCCGAAGTGGAGCGACGAATAGCACAGGCGTGGGCTGCATTCGGTGCCAATAAACAACTACTGTGTGGAAAAATACCTCAACGTCTTAGAGTTAAAGTGTTTGAACAGTGTGTCATGCCCGTACTAACCTATGGTACGGAAACCATAACTCTTACGCAGAGATCCGCCGAGAAGTTCCGTGTCGCACAGAGGGGAATGGAGAGAGCTATGCTCGGGATTACCCTACGAGACCGGAAACGGAATGATTGGATTCGAAGTAAGACCAAAGTCAGAGACATTATGGACGTAATAGCTCACAAAAAGTGGACATGGGCGGGGCACATTGCGAGAATGGACAAGAACCGCTGGGCAAGACGGGTCCTAGAGTGGAGACCCAGAGCGAACACCCGAGGGCGCGGACGACCACCACAGCGTTGGGTGGACGACATCCGACGGCACGGAGGTCGAGACTGGATGAGTCGGGCGCAAGATCGACAGGAGTGGAAGAAGAGGGAAGAGGCCTACATCCAGGATTGGATAACGAAAAGGCCACCATGATGATGATGATGACAATAATGGTCTTTTATTATTTAATAATTGCGATTTCATTTTTACTTCGCATTTCGTATTTTTCGTCTTGAAAAATAAGTTATTATTTTAGAATCTAATGCGATCGTTGTGGGATACTGTTCGTAGTGGGCCTGGATTGTCACCTTTTAAATTTAGAATGGACAATAATTCAAAACAAATTGTATGACATTTTCCTACATGCCTTTATGAGCGCCCGAATTAAAGTAGGCTTAAGACATTTCCATATATTTTGTTTCGAATTGAAGTGAATTCTAAATTCAAATTCAAACTTGGCTGCCCACGCTCAAAACAAATATTTCTATGACCTGTTGAGAATTAGTGTTTGCTTAACACTGTAAAAACTTAGTTTATTTAGTCTACATATAATATATCAGTTCATGAGGTATCGCAATATACTTTTTGGTTCGTTGGTTCGCTTCAACTGAGCGGATTGCAACTCAAATCTACCGTAAATGGATTTATCTGTTTTCAAAAGCTTTTGTGTCGTCAGGCACACTTAGTTTGATTGTTTGTGTAAGTTATTGTATGGACTTTTACTAAATTAAATACGTTTTCACTCGATTTTGTCGTATGGATGTGTAACCTCGCTCCACCAAATGTAGCGATGTAATACGCAGCGAATGATAATATAATACACTAGTGAATATGAATAAACTTATAATCAGTCATCAAATTACTCTTAATTACACATAAAACCGTAAAATGTCATGACCCATACATCTTTAACGGGTCATGACCATACATTTATTTAACCCGTTAGTAGTGTAATGGAAATATTAAAAAACGCCGATCAATTTATTTAAATATTTTTTTACAAGTAATTACCTAGTAATAGGAAACGCTAGAAACAATTAAACAAATGAATATTGTTCATACATGTACCTTGCGTCTTTAGATTGATTGATATATACCTACTTAGGTATATATCAATCAGTCTAAAGATCAAGATCATAGGTCCGTCCAATGACTCATACTCAGCCCAAATCAAATTACCGTAGGTATCGTTAAACGTTATTTTGACGATTCCCATGTCAAACAAAGTTATTTTTTTAAAGAAAAACGTTGCCCCACGCTAGGATTTTCTCCTGTGTCGTGGGTGCGTTTACAAACACAAACGCCCAGACCCGGAACAACTACCTGTAGAACGTACAAATATTTGCTCCGTGGGGGAATCGAACCCGCAACCCGTGCACAAACCGATCGCTCAGCCACTGCGCTACCGAGTCGTCAAAAGTGTTACTGGGTTTTCATTTTCCGCTAAGTTTAGATTAGTGCCCGGTTCATAGCAATAGGGTCGCTCCCTATTCCATGAGACGTAACTGTAACATGTAACAAGAGCCCGGCCTATACCTTCGGGGATACCATGATCGTATGTTTTGGGATTTCGCAAGAAGCGTTCACCGAAACACCGGTTACAAAAGGTTTAATTTAAAATAAATGGAATCTCCCCATGATGAGAACTTCGATGAAAACGTTTTTATCTAAACAAAGAGTTTCTTATACAAAAAATAATAATACAAAATACACATAATGTATGGATTTAATACAAGGGTGGTTACATTACTTTTGCTTGTTTTGGTTTTCAATATTATTTTAGGACTGAAACTCAATGTTTAAATGAATATTTCAATTTATGAATTTATTATTGATTTAATTTGAAATGTTATTTGTTGGAGACCTATCAATTACAAATAAGAGCTATGATAAACATTGATATACAATAAACTCTATGTGCAATATATCTATAAATGTCAGATCATATAGGTATAGTACAATCTTTGTAGGTAGGTACATCACTTTGAAGTCAAAAGTCTAGGACTCAAACGGTGAAGGAAAACATCGTGAGGGTGGATGCCTGAAAAATAAAATACATATATCATTATATACATATGTATATCAGCCTATAGCCGTCCACTGCTGAACGTAGGCCTCCCCCAAAGAGCGCCAACTAGAAAATACATGGTATCAATAAAATAGCACCTAGTCTGCTGACCAGCATTAGACTGATCCCTCACAAATGACAGACCCGTGTACAGCAATAGGACAGTAAAAGGGTTAATGGGAGTATAATCCCTAAATAAGTTCTTTGTTAATAAGGTTCAACTCAAAATCTAATTACCAGTTAGGCACGGCCACTAACTCGAAGTACGAACTTTAATTAAATCTCCTAAGAAATACGCCTTCTAAATTGTCAAAAAGCCTGTTTACACTTCTCTTTCAGTCAGTTTGGTTATCAATTCAATTATAAACTTGTTTTAAGTTGTCCTTATAGTCTGCTTTGTTGCTTAGAGCGAAGGACACTACGTCAAAATCTATAGAACAGACTGAAGTAAATTTATAGTATATATTGTGATATATACCTACATAATTCATTGGTGTTATATATTGGTGCATCTGGTATTTATTTTCGGGAATCCAAAAGTTCGTATTGCAGTCCAATATTTTGGTAAGACGAGGTCGCTGTGAACAACGTGATATATATATATACTAGCTGTTACCCGCGACTTCGTCCGTGTGAAATTTTACGAAAAATTTAATGTTCATATTCACATGCATTGGCCAGCTCCCGCGTTTTTAAGTCATAACTCTCGGAACTCTAATTCGTTTCTTGTTCTTAAATTAAAGTAGCCTAAGTTACTCCTTATAACGATGGTGAAAGTCCCTACAAAATTGGTCCAGCTGTTGCAGCAATTAGAAGAAACGAAGAGAGAGACAGACAAACATTTTAGAAATTATTTTTTTGTGTAATTACCGTATATATACTTTTATATATGAAATTACAAACAGAAATTCTAATTTTAAGGAGTATAAAATATTTGCTTTGCATCAAGCTTTTATGTGAGTTCAACCTCTTTTGAATAAAATCGGATTGAGTTTTCAAGCATATGTCAAAATAAAAAGTAATTTAAATCAAAAGCACTAAGGAGTATTGATATCACCTCCATCATAATTCTCTATCTCTTTTTAATCCCGTCAGGGATCGAATTTTGATAAAATACGAAATACGTCTTCCATCAATTCTGTTAAAGAATGTTTATGCAAAATTTGAAGTAGATTGGACCTAGGAATCACGTTGTCTCGTACAAACTTGGTCCCCCTACCCCCCCCCCCCCCCGCTTATGGGCAAAATTTCGGAAAATCCTTTCTTATTGGATGCCTAAGACTACACTCACCAAGTTTCATTGAAAATTAGAGAAGTTTCATACTAACTTTGCACCCCCTTTAACCCCCTAAGGGATGAATTTCAAAAAGGAATGTCGGAAATAATCATGATATAACATTTTATTGATATAAATTTGACATTTAACCGAAATATAACATTTTATAGATATAAATTTGAATATCAAAGAAATTTCATATTAACTTTGCACCCCGATTTTACCCCTTTAAAGGATGATTTTTGAAAAAATATTTTACACGTGTTTCATTACTTTCAATGAAAAACCTTCAAACCGAATTTCAATTGAATAACTTCAAAAACAGCGAAGTTACATACTAACCTTACACCCCCGTTTTACCCCCTTAGGGGGTGAATTTTCAAAATTCCTTTCTTAGTGCTCCCCTACGTTATAAAAGGAATCCCTGTGCAAAATTTCAAGTTTCTAACCCTTATAGTTTAGGCCCTGCGTGGATATGTCAGTCAGTCAGTCAGTCAGCTTCTCCTTTTATATATACAGATAGAAGAAGATAGAAGATATATACCTACAAACTACTCATTAGCTTAATAATCTAAATTACCCCCTCTCTCTTTCCCTGTTACTCCGTCGCTCTTCTTTGACTAAGCCGACAAGCTGTAACAATTTCACAGTCTTGCTCCATTCATAGATTTGTATAGAAACCGAATATTATTATAGTGCAAATCGGGTCGCCACGCTTGCCTTAAGATAAAGGAGGTAAATCAATTTGCGGTAGATTCGGAGGCTGGCTGCTTGCAACGCTTATAGGGTTGCCGCAACACCATATACTCGTTCTAGACTATTCTAGGCTTTTCTAGGAAGTAGAAGCTTCGTTAATTAAATATTGAACCAGCCAGAATTTATCTTTGAAGTATGAATAAAAAAATGTGACAATTTAATATTACCATTATTTGAGTACTAAGTGGAAGTTTTAGTTTCTATTCGAAGATCAAAAAAAGTATTAAAGAGTTATGAAATTCTTAGGCGCACCTCAGGATTTTCTCAGCTAAAGTACCGATGAACTTCCACGGGCCCAACGGTTATAGTTATGCTCCTGACATTTACGTAAGATCTTACTTCAACCGCAATAACTTGTCTTATTAATACTTTAAGTTAAGCCCCTATTGTAAGCTACGATGTATGATATATTTTGAGCCCGTTTATAATTCAGTGGCGTGTATCAAACTGCTGGATTATTTAAACGTTTTGAAATATGTAGACTGTGGACTGTGTCGCGGGCAACTGTATATAATGATTGGAAAACAGAATTTATAAATACTGATACATTCTGCAGGATAAAAGTTATTTGCAGTCAGTTGTGCTCCCAGAATAAGAAGAGCCAGTATTAGACTATAGACAGCTGCGTAAATAATGGCTGAACATGTTTAACTGTATGACTTCAATAGAATCATAATTAATTATTATGTAAGTGCAGAGCTAAATCAGTTCAGAGTAATATCTGCTAAATAAAATCCTTTTGCTTCTATGAAATAATTTAAAGTATACTTAGTAAGAAATTCTTGTAACCAAATAACAGGGGTATCACTCTCCCACGCTGGGGACGGGTCTCCTCTCATTTGAGTAGTAGTCTACCACGCTAGCCTACTGTGGGTTAGGAGACTTCGTCGTTTAGATAATTGCATGGCATGTAGGATTCCTCAAGATGTTTTCCTACACCATTTGAACATGTGATAAACTGCACTACCCATAAATAAACATTACGAAGTCCCGATAGTTCACAACGTGTACTGCGTAGAATTTCCCAAGTAACGAACAAGACAAACGGTTTAAGAGCAGTGCCACTTATGCTACACCTGTTCTGTAATTGACGATCTGCAACGTAAACGACGACTTGGGCTGATGAATATTCAGATATTTTACGGTGCGCTGCCCAAGACTCGGAGGAGACAAAATGGGTGACGAATTTGTATGGAGACGAGTACATCCCGTATTTGCGGTATTGTACTCTGTTCATAAACGTATGTCAGCTTAGTATATTAAATGAGACACTATCTAGAAGCTTTCCTCTTATTTTAAAATGATACTGGAGCATTGACTACTAATAGCAAAATCCTACTTATCTTTCATAACTAGGCCATATACCTGAAAGATTCGGAGATTTTAACGGTGTATAATATACATTAACGGTATTTAAAACTATAAGGAAATATTTTTTAAATAGGAATGTATATACTTACATCAATTTACGAACATAATAAATGAGTTATGGCTGAGTTTATAACTATAAAGGTATTGTACTAGGAGTGTCAATGGTTTCTAGGTAACGATTACCGGTACTCAAGAATCTCAGTTCCGTGCTGGCGAACACATCTAAAATGTTTAGATGTCTACATATTGTAATGTAACATTATTATGAATAAAGCCTAGGTATAACGGACTTGTCATTTAAAGTTTATAGTAATGGCTTGAGAGAATATAGGTTCCCTTCCGTGCTAAGATTCCTAGGTCCGAATCCCGATAGGAGAAAATGTATGTATGATGTCCAATGTGCATGGATATATGTACGTAGGTACCTGAGAAACAAATGTTTCTATGAAGTGTACCAATCATCTAGTATCCGTAACAAAAGCCTAGTGGCTTAGCTCGGAAAAACATAAATGGAGTAATGTGTTATTAATATTATGTCTGGTTACGTTTATTGATTTACAGTGTTCCTTCTGTGAATGGTGGTTCAAATGCATTCAAACAGATAAAAAAAATGTCTAATGCACGTTTGGTCTACAATACTTCATAAGACTTAAGAATAATTAGTACAAAAGTGAAATTGAACCTTAACTATAAGTATATAAAGCACTATGATAGAGTTATTTAATCGGCTGTCTAATAAATGGAAAAGGATGTACATCCTTTAATATTGACAATGAAGGTGAAGCTTAAGGCCTCTCAATTGAAAATGTTTTATTACTTTAATTAAATAACTAAGACAACGCTTCATAATATGTAACAAATTATAATTAAGACAAAATACTTTAAATTAAAAAAAATAAGCTTCATTTTATTATTCTATTTTTTATGATATTTGTTTAATTCAATTCTTTAAAATTTGTTTTATTAAAAAACCTAAAATTATATCCTAGTTAATATGAGTTTCTTTTGCGTGAATTTTTAAAAATTAATTAAAAAAAACGTTATACATCTTGTAATTCTGTGGACTTTTTGGCGGGAAAGTGAAGCGTCATGTTCAGCAGCTTTGTTTTATTTTCTAAAATTTGTGTTTTGATGAACTTTAATGTATAATAATGGTGGATTATTAACCGTTAAGTGTTTGAAAACGTGCATGAGTGTTGGCAAATGAAAAAAACAGTGTAACGTGACTTTCAAATTCTCCCAAGAAGTCCGCCTTAGGTTTCAGTAAAGAACCACATATTTACTGAAACTAGGAAAAAAACAATCATCTATCATCCTTCATAAACCATTAATTCACCCTATCATCAACCATTATCATGAATCATCCAGTCATCCATCATAAATAAAATAAAAGAATACTGAAGACTAGGCTGTATGGACTGGATTCCTTTGCCTCATCCCGAAAGGGAAGAAACGTTTAAAAAAAATTGTAATTCTATTTATAAACATGTTTTAAAACAAATTGCGACCTCGGTAAAGAATAACACATATCAGATTCGTCGACTACTATATGTATTATTATCAATAAAGTATTATTGCAAGAATTTGTGCTTCCAAATTACCATGCTGGAAGCTAGTTTATAATAATGGGGATTGCTATTGGCAACCCTGTCCTGCCACACAATCTGTGAAACCGCTTTGTCTACAGATCATATTGTATGCGTTCACGCTCCACAGAGCTAAGTATTGTGTTACCAACGGCTATTTGATGCGGAATGCACTTTCATTTGCTATATTCTTATTCTCTATATATGCAGTATCTATTGTTCAATGGTTCATTAAGTTAATTTCAGCCATGAACGTATAATTATGGTATTTAAATTAGTTTTATAAATTGTCTGTCTCAATAATAATGACGCCTGAATTTCTAATTTGTTTTGGATTAAAAAAGAAAGTCATAATATGAGAACAATCGAAATGACAAGCAAAACCTTCATGAATATTATTATTGTATTAATAAATCATGATTACCAGTATTATATCAATAACTGTTGACGCTAAGAGTCGATTAAATGAGTTAAATTGTCGACCAGTTCAATAAAATCCAAACGGTGATTACTCATTCAATCTGTCCAATGAGCTGGCTTTATTAAACTCATTTTATGCAGCTTTTAGCCCGATATTGAAGGATTTTTAGTTTTACAGCAGATATTAAGCCTGAAATTAATATTAAATAATAGAATCCGACGGCATCCGATGCAATTCTTATAATGAAAATGGTAATGGATTTTTCATTAAAGATATCTGCGTTGGTTTTTTCAACGACAATGTCTTCCTATTTCAGTTCTTGTAATTCGTAATTACAATAATATATGCTTAATTAGTATTATTTGTTCTGTAAACAATGACATTATTAACTATAATATGCAGAATATTTATTCTGATGGCTAACCCAACCAAAAATTTTAAGTTCAACACCTGATATTGACAGCCCGAACAGTAATTTGTTTTTTTAATTTAAAAAACCTTTCATATACCCGAGAATACCCGTCGACAGATGCCATTTACAGCCGGGTACCAAAACTAACAACAATATATCACAAACCCATAACAGAAAACAGTATCTAAATCGGTCACACCGTTTTGAAGATAGATGGGAACATTTGTTTGAACGACACACAACAACTCATCCTAAACGTATACAACTTCTCCGTTGCGTCAAGGAATCTTTTTCATTTCTTTGATGAATATCGAGGAAGACTGATAAGGTTAGGTTATCACCATGACGTCGCATTTATTTTAAAGTCGGGAAATGCTTACTGGAAGCCCTTGAAAGCCTTTTGAATAAGTCGACTATACCTGACCATCTAAAGGGTATTCATGAAACCATTCACCACGGCCCTGAGTCTATCAAATGACTTAACATTAGATTTTATAAAAATAGTAAGTATTGTCTCACATCCAGCTTAAAGTGCACTGTCGGGGAATTTTAGTTATTTAATTTATATTAGAATACATAGTACAATTATTTTTATCAAAAACTACTCTAAACTACTTTGTTACAACAGCACAACAAAAGCGGTTTCATTAAAAAATAAAAATAAACAAACAAGTTTAACCATGCAGGTATAATATGCAGTTGCCGACGTTAAATTAAAAAGTTAGCCTTTCAGAACATAATACGTAAGCTTCAACTCGTATCAAACATTCAGGTTTGTTCTACCACACATGAATACGCTCTACGGTTAGGAAAAAAAACTAGCTATGGTAAAGGCTAAATAAAAACCCTCTTTTTAAATATTTTATTAAGTAAGTCACAAACATTGTTGTTACAATCTATCGATTCCATGGTGTTTTGATTTGTTTAAATCCTTTTTTTATTGGAAAGAAATAATTCACTTGCGGCCTTCTTTTGCAGGTGTAAAGCACTATGGAGATTAAAACACTAATTATCCACACACTAGTTTATATTTGAGCAGAGTTACAGCTTAGTTCAAACACTCAGTTACAATACATTCAATAATGGTTGTCCTACCCTATTTATAATATTTCGTAGTTATCAAATCAAATGTAAAATATTTATTAAACACATTTAAATGTTCTAAATTAATACTAATAATTGATGTAATATAATATTGATTAATAATTATGGTTTATCTAAGCATGAACAACATCCGGAAACATAACAATTTAATAATCATGCCATTATACGTCACGCCCGCTGAATGTCTATCTGGTAGTTGTTAACACTCGGCCATCCTGTACTGGGAGTGTCCCACGACCACCGTTGTCTCCTCCCGTTGCGAACCCGAGGTTCTGAAACAGAAAAGGAAGCAGAGCAGTACTTTGTATACTATTATACCTACAAACATTTTATGGTTGTGTCATTGTTTATACTTTTCACACGGGGAGCGGCTACTTATTAATGACACACAGATTTATTTACAGATTAATAAGATACCGAAACATATAATGGACTTAATCACATAGCCGTCCTGTTTTTAAGACTTGTTCACGCAGCTACTTATACTTATATGGAGTTGATCACATAGTCATCCTACTTTTAGGTCTATCACACAGCGACCTGCAGTTGTATGGCCATGATCACATAGCCATCCTACTTTTAAGTCTATCACACAGCAACCTATAGTTATATGGACATGATCACATGGCCGTCCTACTTTTAAGTTTATCACACAGCAACCTGTAGTTATATGGACATGATCACATAGCCGTCCTATTTTTAAGTTTATCACACAGCAACCTGTAGTTATATGGACATGATCACATAGCCGTCCTATTTTTAAGTCTATCACACAGCAACCTGTAGTTATATGGACATGATCACATAGCCGTCCTATTTTTAAGTTTATCACACAGCAACCTGTAGTTATATGGACTTGATCACATAGCCGTCCTATTTTTAAGTTTACCACACAGCAACCTGTAGTTATATGGACTTAATCACATAGCCGTCCTATTTTTAAGTTTACCACACAGCAACCTGTAGTTATATGGACTTGATCACATAGCCGTCCTATTTTTAAGTTTATCACACAGCAACCTGTAGTTATATGGACTTGATCACATAGCCGTCCTTAAATGATTATTAAGAGTTTATCACAAAGTATTCAGTAGTCATATAATTAGTATTATTTTATACATGGTATGATCTAATACTGGTATTTAAAGATCTATTAGCTTTGAAGAAGATCAATCAAATCATCCCTATCTACTTCTCGATCACTGCCTGCGCTATCATCCTCAGATATCATTGTTTTGTACGGACGTAGAGTTTCACCCCGAACTACAGCACTGAACTTCCTATAGCCTTTCATACCCTTTATACTTGAAATAGTATATCGATCTAACGAGTGTTCGGCCTTAGATATTTTGTATGGACCCTTGTATAATCCATTCATCTTCCTAGTAACGCCAGTACCAGAGTCTCTAGCTATACCCCCATTCCAAAGAACTAATTGGCCTATTTTATACTTAGTACATATCTTACGGTTCCTGGCAAATCGCGCTTTCATGGTAGTCATGTTTCTATCTATACGGAGCTTAGCAGTTTCCCTAGTTGCCTGGAGTTCATTTTGTTGAGTCTCAGACGTTGAGGGTGCATCAGAAGAGAAAGAGATATCTAGAGTTTTTGTGACCAAACATGAGGTTAACCGGCGAAAAACCGGTAGTTGCGTTTGGTGTATTATTGATACCCCAGACTATATCATCTAACTTATTGTCCCATGTGCATTCACTTTCCGACATAGTATTAAGACCATTTAATAAAGTACGGTTTATGCGTTCGACTTGGCCATTAGAACGAGGGCTGGCTATTGCGTTCAAAATATGTTTAAATTGGTTTTCTTGAGAAAACTGTTCGAAATATCTACTCGTAAATGCTTTGGCTCTGTCAGTTATGATTCTTACTGGATAACCAAACTGTATAATAATTTCTTTAAGTAACCTAATAGTTTCTACAGAACTACAGTTCTTAGCCGGTCGAGCAAATACAAACTTTGTGAAAACATCAATTACTACAAGAATGTATTTCCTTTACGTGTTTAGCAAAAGGACCAAGATGGTCGACGTATAAGGTATGCATAGGTATGGCTAGTTTGTTAATTGGATATAATTCACCTTCCAACCTACCATAATTGCCTTTGTTATACGCACATTGTAAACACGATTTTATATAAATTTCCTTATGAATCGTGTCATGTCTTCAAACCAAAACTGAGCTTTAATAGCACCTTCACATTTTTCGAAACCGGGGTGACCTATTTGATCGATTTTTGGAGTAAGCCGTATTTAGCTAATTTAGGGATGACAAAGCGCTCACCAGCAACAGTTTTTCGGAAGAGTATATTATCTTGTTCTATATCTATATACTATCAGCCAACAATGTAGTTGACTGGTAAATTTGAATCAGATTTATCATGAAGTCTAGAAATAATATTTTGTAAATTATCATCTTTTAATTGCAGAGTGATTAGCCAATTCGAATAATCACTTATGAGTATTGTATTTGTAGTAGGGTTTCTACTTAAAGCATCTACGTGTTTCATACGCTCGCCTGGCCTATATTCTATTTCCAAATCAAACTCTTGTATGGTTAGCCACCAACGAACGATTCGAGGAATTAAATCGAGTTTTACAAGAGTCGTCCTTATGGCGGCACAGTCTAACCTTAACTTTGATCCCTGTCAAATAAATTCTAAACTGTTTAAGGGATTCAACGATAGCGAGGGTCTCAAGCTCATAGCTATGATAATGTTTCTCTTCTTTGCTGGTTACCCTACTAAAATAAGCGATTGGTTTTAAAACTCCATCAGTTTGATATTGCATAAAAATTCCGCCTAAACCTAATTTGCTAGCGTCTGTGTGCAATTCAGTTTTAGCATCGCAGTTGTAAATGGCTAACAGGTTTTTCAATTAAACGTTGTTTAAGGGTATTAAACGCCTCTTTCTGCAAATCTTTTAACAAATTTCCTAAAATAAGACGTCAATCCAATAAATTGCCTAATTTCGTGTACCTACATTACGCGGCCTATTATATTTTGCAACGCAATTTATTTTAGCTTGGCCTGGTTGTATGGTGCCAGCTAAAATTTCATGGCCTAAGTATGTGGCACTATGCTTTAAGAAAAGAACATTTACTCAAATTTAATTTTAAATTTGCCCATGCTAGTAATTGTAAAACCTTTTCCAAGAGTAATAGGCCTTCCTGTACTGATATTGTAGGTAACATTACGTCATCAAGATATAGTGCAATATCTTGATCGATTTTCCCTGTCATTTGTATTAAGCGAGAAAATACAGCCGGTGCATTTGCCAAACCCTGATTGCGTAACGAATGCAGTCTTTGGTATAGACTCCTCATCTAGACTCACCTAATAATAACCTTGGGCGAGGTCAAGTGTAGTAAAGAAGAATTTGCCTGATAGCTTATTGACTTGGTCTTCAGTATGCGGTAATGGGTATCGATCTTTGATGGTATTAGCATTCAATGCCCTATAATCAACACATAGCCTATAGTCCCCACCCTTCTTCTTGACTAGTACTACAGGACTCGCGTAATCTGACATAGACTCCCTTATGATACCTGTCTCTAACAAGTCCTTGACTTTACCCTTCACGATCTCATTTTCCTTATGTGACAATCTGTAAGGCTTATAATGCACTGGCCGGTTATCTATAGTGCAAATGTGCATCTTTATGAGGTCAGTGCAACCTTCAGCAGTCCTTGGTACTTGTGGCAAACGAGTGAGCATACTTATTTAAGAGACATAGTACTTGTTCGTTCTCCGTACGACTAAGGAAACCTTTATCGATATTTAAAAAAATAATTCGCGAACAATTAGTATCTGAGCTATCTATAGCTAGTATTTTAGATTCATTCCCATCACTTATTGGTATTGACACTAATTCCGCCCTAGCTATTAGTCTATAGTCCTCCCACACTACATCAGTATAGCCTAAATTAATAACCTTCAAATAGGTACGACACGAATTAATAACAGCGGCAGGTATTAAATAAGTTAATTTTCCTAACTGCATCCATACTGTACGAGTTAAGAATGTACAGTCCCTATGACTTTCAAAACAGTCAATAAATACTTTAACATACAATTGAGTTTGCTTTGGTATTCTAACCTTATGCTTTAAGCGTACTGAAAATGTTTCAATAAAGTCTGATGCGTGTAAATCCATGTCCAAAAATAAATCCTGTACAACTTTACTTTTGACGAAACGTATAGAAGAAGCTGAAGTGACTAGACTAACGTCTTCACTATTAATCATACTTTGTCCACGTAATAAATCGACATCTGATGTAATGTAATTAGTCGATTCGAATATTCCATCCAATATCACACTATCTATTAAAATACGTAAGCAACATAAACCGAGTGAATTAACACATGCTCCGCCAAACCCTCTCATGACAGTAGTACTAGGCTCGATTTTAACCTCTAAGTTTATGGCTTGTGATTTACAAAGTAGATTTAATTGCTGCCAGTGTCTATGTAAGCTACGAGACGCTTTCCATTCACTATTACAGTTTTCTTATACATATCGGCATATACATCATAGGTTATATTATGCAGTACTTGACTAACCTTTTGTGGTTGCTGGCGGGATGTCCCAGCTGTGAACCAGCATGCCGCTGTGGTGTGCCCGCTGCGCTGACAGTTTTCGCAGCGCTGTTGTTGTCTGCAGTCACGCGCCTCGTGACCCGGCCGCCGACACACGTAGCATATCTTCAGCTGGAGCGGGTAGATCGGTGTAGAATCTTGCACATTGCTTGCAGCACCTCGTCTCCAAGTAGATTCACGCGTAGTATACGTCTCCACTCGTTGAAAATTTTCACTTTCTAGCAGAGTCTCGTAGACGCAATTGCATAACAAAGGTTCGATCAGTATCATGCCAGCCGTAGACATCGCCCAACTGATCTAATTTGTGGAGCCACCCGACAACGTTGTTATTATTATCGTCAGGTCGGAACTTTGGTATCACCTCGGCGTCACTGGGAGCAAAGTGCCTGTTTTTACTGTTTCTGCTCTTCCGAGGGTCGACATCGGTAACGGAATCGCTATTCTCGTGTTCAGAACTCGAAACACAAAATTTTCGTTTGCGTACACCCAATCCGTTCAGGTATGGTCCGGACATTATAGAAGAAGAAAAAAAAAAAAGTATCCCACTTCTGAGATGTAAAGCACTATGGAGATTAAAACACTAATTATCCACACACTAGTTTATATTTGAGCAGAGTTACAGCTTAGTTCAAACACTCAGTTACAATACATTCAATAATGGTTGTCCTACCCTATTTATAATATTTCGTAGTTATCAAATCAAATGTAAAATATTTATTAAACACATTTAAATGTTCTAAATTAATACTAATAATTGATGTAATATAATATTGATTAATAATTATGGTTTATCTAAGCATGAACAACATCCGGAAACATAACAATTTAATAATCATGCCATTATACGTCACGCCCGCTGAATGTCTATCTGGTAGTTGTTAACACAGGATTTATATGAGAGTTTACTAATATCTAATGTTGAATACGTTAACGTACCCTTCACTGGATATATAATCTACGCATTACCATTATTATTATTAATCTACTAAAGAACAAACTACGGTTATCATGTATACCGATTTGTTCCAATAACGCGAATACAAGACATTGAAATACGGACTTTTAACGGAAGTTGATAGATTCATATTATTTAATCCCAAAATTACGAAGTCTTTAAATCATCCATGGTTGCCTTATAGTGTAGTAGTATTATGTAGTAGTACTATGACAAATTATACAATAACTAGCGAGCTATTTACGTTATCTATATTGAGTTTCAACTATTTACTTTCCCATATAGGTACTCGTACGTACGGTGCGGATATGGTTTATGTTAAAAAGCGGTTACCAAGCCCTACGAGGGCAGATAACAATGTTGCAGAATGAAACTAACCGTAAACTAGAATGTATTGTTATCGTTTTTTTATCATGAGGAAGTACTACTACAGAGGTTACAGCGCCGCTTCTGCTTGATCCGAGTTTATATTCTGACCACGCACCACTAGGACAACTGGTATCCACTTACCTACCGTGCCAATCCAATACTATGTTCATTTCTGTCAACACAGTAACCCCGTAGATCGTTGATCGCTCTTATCACTATAATTCAAATCATCAGCTAATTAGCCGGCCTGTAATTTTTCACCTCCACATAGAATACTTGCAATAGGTCGCAACACCTAGACTCCGTTGGTCAGAAGTATGCACTAGTCGTTCATAATTCATTGGATTACAAATGAATAAAATCAGACTTAAAGGTAGAAGAAGAAAATGCAGATTTTTCTAGCAATAATCCTGAATTAGCATAGGCCAGCATTTCTTTATTATTCGTTATTATTAAACAGCAGCCTATCCCACTAACAGAATAAATAATTCATTTATTTTAGCATCATTTAGATGGTACAATAAATGAATTAGTTTCAGTGTTGCCACTTACTCCACAACTGACAAGTACATTTCTGCACAAGTATGCACATTTCTGCGCTTTCCACCTTGTATTTACCGCCCGTTTCGGGTAAAAGTACACCTTAATGAGGATTGAAAAAAGGAAAAGTATGTAGACTAAAAATAACAATTTATTAAAAAAGAATGTTCAATTTGACAAGCCAGCTACATAAAATGGCCCGAAAACTCAAATAATTCGAAGTGTGAAACTTCATTACGATTAATTCCATTCGATTTTAGATCTCTGATTCGACTAATTGGAAGCCCAACGAATAGTTGATGTACAGGATATTTGTCAGATCGATTATTTACATCATTGTTTAAATATTTTATTGTTTGTATGACAAAAGAAGCAATATTTTGATTTTAATGTAACATTAAAATCAAAATATTGCTTTTTATGATGCGATATAAACTTCTTTTTTACATTACTTGCTTGTGTACTGACCTTTTTACAGCCGGTGTATTTGGTTTATCTGTAACAAAATAAATTTATAATTTAGTCGCTTTTGCAAAAAATATTACAATGCTTTTTGACAATAGACGCTTTTTTTACGTTTCATTACAAAACTCTCTTTTGAAACGCAGCAACGATAAGATTAAACTAGCTTTATAGGATTATAATATGAACAATGACTTGCCACGTAATTAAAATTCTGAATTCTGCATCTAATGGCTAAGCTAGAGCGCTTTATGTTGAAAGTCATGGGTTCATCGTTTATGCGAAGCAATACCTACATACTTTTGATGCAGTTGCCCTAATAATAGAAATAGTTTAGTAATAGAATTAATGTAGTAAGCAAATCAGTTTTTCAAGACGCCAATAACATCTATGTGTTATATTAACGTAAAATTAAAAATAATAACCATTTTCAAGAGTGGAGGAACTTTGAACAACCTTTGAATATATTTTACACATAATAGGAATAAAGGAAATAAATTATCGTTGAATGCTAAAAGTGTAAACCGGTTGTCCAAAACATTTTAAAAGCTTAACGGATTTGCTTAAATTCACGCGCAGAGCCGCGTTTAGTTTTCGTGTTGGTAATTGAAAACTACGTTTCAAAGTGGCGAGACTTGGTGGCTTTAAACTTTCATTTTATATATCGAACAACTTTTAATAGCTTGAGCAAAATCGTTTTATCTGGTCCTAAATTCGACTTAATTATTCAATCAACAATCAGTCTGCACGGTTGGACCGCCGAAACTGTGGTTAGTTAGAGAATGGGAGCCTATTTTTATCATATGAAAACTCCTTTGTGCTTTGACAAACAAAGTAAGGCCAACGTTTGCCAACTTTGTTATACCTGTGACCACTACTTTGTGTAGTCAAAACGTTAAAACTAAGACTAAAATTAAGAATGTCCATCTAGCACTGTGCCATCGGGGCATAAAGTTTTTTTTTTCCTATTATTTGAGAATTTACATCTCACTGCAGAAATACGTTTGCCAAAAATCATTATTGCAATAACTAAATAAAAAAAACTAAGCAGATTGTACTGATTTCTAACACTTACGCGAATGCCAAAATAGTCTTAGTTCATTGTAAACTAAAACTATTTTCTACGGGGTTTTTTTGCAGTATGTTGGTAAAATAGTACCAAGTTCTGACCCTTCATCATTTCATTTCATCAGTTCAACCCTTTATCATTAGCAATCAGTCTGCTCGCGACCATGGATGCTGTAAGGGATCCGAAATGTATTTTTATTTCATTTTAAATAGCACAGACAATTAAAAACTCTTTCAATGGTTATTTAAAACCAAATTTTCAAACATACGATGAAATTCCTCGCACGTTCTAAGTTTAAATCATGCGGTTGCCAGTTAATTGTGGGGCGCGAATATGTGCCAAACTCCGAAACGACTTCCCCGATCTAAAGTTCAGTCAATCATGAATCAAATTCATCTAAATTCTACTCACGGGCAAAGGGGAAATGAATATACTCCCAGCAGAATTAAATGGTTTTTAAATGAATCTTCTGTTATTAGACTTTGGTAATATACAGTCTTGTAATATAATTATTACAGTAATATTCTCTCGATGATATGAAGATTTTTTAATATCCTTTTGTGGGATTCAAAATTACCAGCCTGCCTACCTGCCCAAAAAGGGCAAAGAAAATATACCAAATTTAAAATCAATCGATCACATACCTCATATTTATATAGTAATACTAGATAAGACGCACATGTCCCACTTCACACGGACAAAGTCGACTCAATCAGGCGTCAAAACTTGAGTAAGCACGTAAGTGGAAAGTTGAGGAGAATAGTTTGCTTCCGCACAAACACCACGTTATTACAAACTTGCATGTTTCACACGAGAATTATGACTCGTTCGTGTTAAGTACTGAAAAGCTTGTCACTTGCCTTTAATAAATAAAATTTAAATATGTGTGCATACAGTTAAGAAAATGTTTGTAATTATTAGCTGCCAATAAATAAACAAATAAAATTTAAATGAATGTGAAAACTGTTTTGAACATTTTAGTAACTGTTCTATGCTATCCGCGACTTTGTCCACGTAAAAGTTGGCATTCATTACATAACATAATTTCACTATGTACGAATTATATAGAGTAACAGTTTTATATGTAAGAAATAGGACAAAACTAGATGATCCGAATCTTCTCCATAAAATCAATTTATGAAAAAGTTTATTTGAATTACAAAACTCTAAAAGATGTCAATAATAACGATGTTGCCCTTTTTTGTGTAACTTTTATACATTTAACAGTAGAAAAGTTACTGATTCTAAATTCAAAACAAGTCAAGTTCATGACAAGTTTAGCACATTATTAAAACTAAATATCCATTTTCTTTAAAAAATCACTCCTGTAAAAACCCTGAAATGGCGCATCGGGAATGAAAGTTTTAAATTCCTCTCGTAACTTTGAGTTCCTAAGTAAAGATACTCATCAGAAGTTATTAAAGATTCCTACTCTATTATTTTTCAGAATCAATTTTCGCCCTACTTTTTCATCTCATCCATAATTAAAAAACAAGTGAATATAAAACAGTTGGTACGTGTATTCTGAGGAAGATATTTAGCATTTTGTATTAGTGGAGTAACTTTTTTATCTATTTTTAACCCAATTTATTATTAAATTGTATGAAAAAAGATATTTTGACCGATATTTTAATAACAAATTCAGTAATTGCAGTATCTTTCTATAAAATTACCTTTAGTATAGTCCAGTCTAACCTATGGTCAAAACTCACCCAAAAATTTCAGTATAATTTAATTAATGGCGTAGGAAAAAAAACATTTTATATATATGTATTACTTATTCTATTTACCAACTTTTATTTTGTTATGTTGACATAATATTCAGTATATACTAGAATATTAAATATTTTATTAGATGGAGTATGTAGTTTTTACTCCTATTTCGTTGACATAAGTCTTATTTTACCGTGTCTATACACATCACTTAAAAGCCCCGACACATGCAGCTCACATTCAACCTCTACTTGTACGAGCACAAAGGAATATATTCTGCAGCAAACTGCAAATAAACCTATGCAGTTGGAAGTGGAACATCAATAAAACATAACACGAGCATTATTCACGATCAAAATCAAATGAGATAGCCGACACTAGCGCCGAAGAATGGATCGTTTACCACTGTCAAAGACATTCTTCTCTCGTACACCACTTCACGAGTAGGGTTGTCGAGTGTATTTATTGAACCATATTTAGTTAAAAAATTGTTATACTTTTAGTAGTTCAATTACAATACAATTGCAATGGAATAATAAATTTTGTCTTTGGGTAACACTTGGGTGAGTCCTCTGCCGATGCGTATGTAGACAATTAAGCTATTAGGTTAAGGATTTTTAATCACATAGGGGCTCTATGTGCTCATCAACCTTTAGAAATCTATCACAATGACTCTGAAGTAATTTTGCACTATGGAGTTTTTTGCACTCCAATTCAGAGATATATTTTATTGGATTCGCATTGTTTATCCTACCGGTTTGAGATTTCTAGGAGAATCTGTGAAGCTGAATAAAAGTTCTAAAACACAACTGCCTAGGATTGCGGCCAATTGGCTCTTTGGAACAACGAACAAGACATTGTTTGTCAAACAGCTGATTGATAGGTCACTGTCTCCTAGAAACGTCAAAATATGACATATATTCGAAAGCTCTCAGCTCTGTATGGATATGGAATTGATTCATTTCATTGGTTTTAACGAAATCATGTATATTCTACAAGAGGTGGACTTGACTATGAAAGATTTATCAAGATCAAACAAATATAATTTACTTAATACACTTGTGGCAAGTTTAGTGAAAACATTTTTCGTTAATTTTCGAAACTCATAGAACAAACCTTGTTAGTTTAGGCTTAAAATAGGTCCCCTCTGCCCTATATTTTAAGTTTTATATTTTAGCGCTGAAGGTTAAAAGGCTAAACCAAAAAATATTGAGTCACAAGTGGTTCGGTCTTATTGTTTTGCTTAATAGAATTACTTTGTATACTTATACAAAACCAGTTCGTGACTTTCTTAATTTATTCAACTCAATAAGTTACCTTCACTGTCCTTGAGTGGTTTTTGTCTTTAATACAATACTGTTCAATGTTTCAAAGGTCTACTTATGAGTTTAATTATTAAAAGCCACCCATTAGCTACCTATTATAATTTTATTCTATTAATTAATTAATTAACTAATGATTTTGGAGACAAAGTAAACTAGTGGTTTGCCAGCCCTGATCACCGCAAAGCAGATCAAGATACCGCAAACTGATGACCCCTATTGTATTGAGGCGTGCAATTATCAGCTTTTTGACTTCACAATTGCATTGGAAATCAATTGCGGAAGTCATTAAATACGACCAGCATGAATTTTGGATGTCAAACATTACTTGTGTCACTGTATTGGGCCATAGGTCTCCACTCAGTTAGAGTGCAGGTAGGTCCTTACCTTCGCATTTGGATTCGTAGACTTGATATGCCATCATCAGAGAATCGATTTAATAACAGAATGTATGTGTAACATTCGTCGCTACTGAAAATTTGGATTATAAATACCAAATATATATTTATATTATTTAAGAACTATTTATGATCATTATCTTAAAACTGTACCTCTTTTTTAATAAAGTTATTAGTTTTTCTTACATATACTCGTAATCGATTATTAGTGTGTTTTTTCAATTGCGCTAATTTCAAGAATCTTTTCCCAGCAAAATAAAACTATATAAAAAGTAATATAATATATTTCTTAAGGTATTATCAAAGTCTGAGTATATTTTAATAAAATACGATAACCAATTTGAAATAAAACGAAGGTGTGGCGTATGATGGCATAATATTTCAGATTCTTGGCAGTTTCAACACAATTCTGCAATTTGACAAGTAAATTTTACGGACTTAATATTATACGAACATGCATATTATTCGATAACATGAGATATACTCGAATTCAAAAAACCGATTCAGCAATACGAAAACAAAGTACCAAAGTATAATAAAACATTTCTGAACCCGAATTTTAACACGTCATTATTTTTATACCCAAATAAACTTACAGTTACAAATTAAAAACGGTCACGTTCATACACAATTACGAAACAAACTCCTCTATGTCTCTATGATATCATAAACAACAAAAAATCCCGTATTTATTGCGATTGTTTTTGCAAATAAAATGGGACCGAGTGGAAACGGAACGGAGTAGATATTATTTCGTATAGAAAACAAAACTAATAATTATTTTAGTCCTATTTCATTACCCTAAATAACTTGCTGTTATTAGTATTTGGATACTCGGATACTCAATATTTGTATAGCTGAATCTTATCGTCTTTCCTTTTCTTATTAAGACGCTTATTGAAATTTTCTATGTACGGAAGTTACTATTATTATTTTCTCATTTTGCACAAGGCTACTAACCCCAGCAACAAATATTAAGGGTTTACGTTTAATTAAGTAATCTTCAAATTTAATCAGAAAACAGGTATTCCATTTCCTATTTCCACTTATTTACACTTTCTGTAAGTAGATCTTTTATACATACTTTTAATATAAGTGAATGTTTAATATTTTATGTACTAAATGGCTCCAACGACAACCGTGGGCGGCAAAACAAACTCGGAGCATCATAGTTTTTTATAATCCCACACAGTACCAAAGGTCACACAATCTCTGGAATGGCATTTTGCGGCCAGTTTTTAAATAATACTATTCCGACAGATGAATATAATCTTCTTCGTCAAAAATGGCCCCCCTCTAAACTCTTTATTAATTACGGCAGGAATAAATTTATAAATAATATATACATATTATTATAATAACGTACACTTCAATTACCACCCGCTAACCGTAATTATGAAAAGATCCCCTTACAGACTTACTTCCCTTCCTCTAAAATAGGATATCTTTATTATCGCTCGAGCCCACCTGACGTGTTTCAATATTGCCACGGTTATGTCAGAGAGGCCACAACTTCACCCAACATTTTACTATCAAACTTTACATTATCTGGTATAATCCTAGCACGCAGGATACCGTGTTTGGTATACAAAGCCTATATTTGACACGATTAGTCCATTCAAATTCGCAGTCTTAATAGAACAGGCCATGGATTATGTGGGTCGGGATTACGATAGAGAGGTAAAGTCTCATTTAGCTTATAGCGTTGGGGCGGAAAACTGGAAAATTCGTTTCGGACCTGCGTGCCCAACGCGTTGAATACTTTATTACACGGGCATGTCTATTTACATATACAGTGTGTATGGTAATCTATTCCTTTGTTTTTGTTTGGCGTGATTTAACAAAATTATTTCTAAATACGTTTCTCGGAGAGCTGTGGTAGCCTAGCGGTGTGACCAGTGGACTGAGACGTCAAAGGTCTCGAGTTCGAACCCAAGGCACGCACCACTGACTTTTCGGAAGTAATGTGCGTATTTATCACAAGCTCAAACGGTGAAGGAAAACATCGTGAGGAAACCTGCATGCTTGAGAGATTTGTCTTGATGGCATGTGAAGTCTGCCAACCGGCAGTAGGCTAGCGTGGTGGACTATAGCCTAATCCCTCTCAAATGAGAGGAGACCCGTGCCCAGCAGTGGGACAGTAATGGGTTGATGATGACGTTTCTCGGCGTGTCCAAATGCTCGGTATCATATGAGTATCATAAATTTTCTCGAATATACCTAGATGATGGTTACATAAAAATTTTAATTCTACTTAGTAACTAAGTCCTGTAAAGGTTTGTTAATTTCTGATCAGTCAGTATTCGCGCAACCTTATTCCGCCTGCCTCTACAGAACCTAACAAAGTATTTGCAGCCGTATCCCATACCTACATCAGATCAATACTAACAACTAGCATTATAAGAAAAATGTGTATACCGTTGAATTCCGCGCAAGAGCCGGTCCTTACACAGTGTGCACTTAAAAAGTCATCGACAGCTATAGCAGTAGGATGTACAGTTATATCGACCTTGATCGCGCATCTGCGAAATGTGGGTACACGACATTTATCTCTTACGACCTAAAGGAATTTTGCTATCCGGAAAAGATTCTGTTCAAAAGACTTCTTGGCTGGTTGTTTTATGAAGCTTTCACACTTTTCTTTTCACACTATGCAGGCGTACTTATTATGTAGTCCCTGAATACTAAACCATGTGAAGTATTCAGTAATTCATCATTTCAACCGTTAGACGTCCACTGCTGGACATAGGTCTCCCCCAAGGATCGCCACGACGACCGGTCATATGCCGCCCGCATCCAGTGGATTCCAGCGACCTTCACCAGGTCGTCAGTCCACCTTGCCGGGGGCCTGCCCACACTGCGTCTTCCAGTACGTGGTCGCCACTCTAGAACCTTCAAGCCCCATCGGCCATCCGTTCTTCGAGCGATGTGCCCTACCCACTGCCACTTGAGTTTGGCGATTCTTCGGGCTATGTTAGCGACCCGGGTTCTTCTACGGATCTCCTCATTTCTGATTCGATCACGTAGTGAAACTCCTAACATAGCCCTCTCCATCGCTCTCTGAGTGACAGTGAGCTTCCTTATAAGGCCCATTGTAAGCGGCCACGTTTCGGTGCCATAAGTCATCACTGGCAACACACACTGGTCAAAGACTTTCGTCTTGAGACACTGCGCTATTTGGGACGAAAAGATTTGGCGTAGCTTCCCGAACGCTGCCCAGCCGAGTTGGATTCGACGATTAACCTCTTTCTCTAGGTTGGACTTACCTAACCGGACATTTTGTCCCAGGTAAACATAATCGTCGACAACTTCGAGAACAGAGCTTCCGACCTTCACCGGAGTCGGCACAACATGGACATTTGACATGACTTTCGTCTTGTCCATGTTCATTTTAAGACCGACACGTTCAGAAGCTCTGCTGAGGTCATTGAGCATAGTACTAAGCTGTTCAGCGGTCTCAGCCATGACTACTATATCGTCGGCAAATCGAAGGTGAGTAAGGTACTCGCCGTTTATGTTGATGCCAAGCCCTTTCCAGTCCAGAACCTTAAAGACATCCTCTAATGCAGCGGTGAACAGTTTCGGGGAAATAACATCACCCTGTCTCACCGCGCTGCAAGAGGATAGGTTTTGAGGTCTGATCCTGTAATCGGACTGACATAGTGGCGTTTTCGTACAAACATTTCAACGCTTCGATGTACCGATAGTCAATTTGGCACCGCTGTAAGGCCTGTAGTACCGCCCAAGTTTCGATCGAATCGAAGGCCTTCTCATAGTCCACAAACGCTAAACAAAGGGGCAAGTTATACTCCTCAGTCTTCTGTATAACCTGCCGTAGCGTATGTATGTGGTCTATGGTACTAAAGCCTTTCCGGAAACCGGCTTGTTCGGGAGGCTGGAAGTCGTCAAACCCGCGTGCGATTCTGTTTGTGATGACTCTCGAAAACAACTTATAGACATGGCTCAGGAGCGATATAGGACGATAGTTCTTCAAAAGAGTCTTATCGCCTTTCTTGAAGAACAATACGACCACGCTTCTGCTCCATGCCTCAGTAATTCGTAGGGGTGTAAATCAAACCATTTTCAAAGTGTGTAATGCATTTATGTCCTCTTTAAACCGTCACAGAGATATACCGTGATAACAAGTTCATGATATGGAATTTGTGGCAGTTTTTTAACAGTTTTCTTCAGGGATTCCCACATGAAATCTTGATTATACCTTTTTGGAACCGTTCAACTAGAGTCTTAACGTTTTATAAATACTTGAAAAAGTTTATCTTTATATATAAAAATGTATCCCTATACTCTAATGACACTCTGACTGAAAATTTGTCTTAAAATGTTATATCTGTTACACAGCACTTTTTGCGTTTTAACTTTTAAACTGACACGAATACAGTAACCACGAGGAACATTATGTTGGCAAACGGGCAGTTGATTGCGGTACTTATTCTCATAACACAAACTGGGTTACCTCACTAAGTGTACTGTTCTACCATTTTGTCAACACTCAACTATTCTACTTACAAATTAACCGTTAAGGTCCGCGGGCGGCACATTAAAATGATAAAATAAGTATATATAAAATGGGCTAAGTACAGCTTAAAATTGAGCTTTATAAAATTGTTTAGAAATGACAAATTACACGCTACTTGAACATGGCTGTTTTCTTTGCATGTCATCACCATCTGACGACCTGATTGGCGCAGAGACTGAGCGCTTAACTTGTGCGTCACGGGTTGATTGTTCGATCCCCACACGAAGTAAATATTTGTACGATCTACAGGTAGTTGCTCCGGGTCTGCGAGTTGTATGTATGTATGTAGTATGTGAAAATTTGTATTCGTAAAAGCACCTACGACACCGGAGAAAGTGTGTGTTTTATTTACGACTATATCTTGAAGTTTCAGAGTGCGCAATGTGCGACTGAGATAAATTAAGTTTGCGACCAATTTAAATTTATTAAGATATTCAAATAGATACATCTATTCTTTAGAAATATTTGTGATTGTTTCTTTCACAGCTATGTTGTTTTTATTTAGACCATTCACGTTTTATTATTTTACCTCTGCCAGAGTCACCGCAGTGAGGAATAAACTTCTATATATTTTGTACAAAGACTATAAAACAAATATTCGTAAACACGAAACGAGATATTGCATGCCATATAAAAAGTTATTTATCTCGCAGTCCAAGCAGTGCAGTGTGCTTCGAAGACAATTTCTGTTGCATTTCTCACAAATAGACCAAATAAAAATAAAAACCTAACTTCAAACGTATTACAGTTTATTGCTGTGCTCATTGCTGATGAATTAGTTGATAAATTACACGTCCCTCTTAACTGACTTCCAAAAAAGAAAGGATTTTTTAGTATGTCTGATGTACATACATATATGACGAATTGATGACAATTCATATAAAATGTGAATTGTCATAGGTTACTCGCTACGTCTTTCACCTCAATGTATTTTAAATTATTGAAATCTTTTGTTTAAATAAATTTACTACACTATACATACGCTTTTACTACATAACTTTGTGTTATGTAGTTAAAACTATGAAAGTGCAATACGGAACTAATTTTATGGTCACAATTTATAATTGGTTCTGTAATTATGTAGTCTGGAGCTCTCTATAATATATGTACATTTGAAATTAAAGTTTTCACATGAGAGAATCATTCCACAAATAACCTAATATTTAACAGTCAGTTAACACATTTAGTTTATCCTCTTACTTTAACGTTTTGGTAAAACCGTGAATTAATCAAATTGCTAATCATCACTGTCCTGATATAAATATATTCAATAGAATCGGTCGTTAATCGTACTTTGCGAAAACTCATTACAAAATAGAATGAGAACAAAATCTAGTGTTCCACTACAGATCAGCATGCTCTACCACCCTCCCGACCGCATAAAATATGCACATGCAGAAAATGCACAAAATAACATCGCCAAATTGAACCTGACACGTGTTTCGCCTCCCCAAGGACATTGTCTTCTAGCGTACGTTTACATTACACCCTGATGATCCTTCATATAAGGGTTAAAGTCGTGTGGCATTCAATTTGCTACTTGATACTCTCCAAACTACAACAAGTTTAAGGAGACCACCCACTAAATAAACTTTCCAAGCAGTTGTTCAGTTTTCCATTTCCAACACGTAGGTAAGTCTTTCTCCTGTAATCACCATTGTAAATGCACCATTATTACCATTTTGCCAACACGAATATACGCATTGTTTCAAAATGTTTGGCTAAAAGTCGTATAACGTAAGAGTTTCTGTTCACAATACTGTTTCCCAAGATCTGCTCCATTAATTTCTTAGATATGTATTAGACAAAAGTTGTGAAACACTTTTGCTTAAAATAAGTGTTGACTCGCAGTACGGCTGGCATTTATTCTATTTATTTTTTCATTTCAACAACTTTCGAAATAGATGTTTGATCAGAATGTATTGACATATTACATCTTCAAACATTAACATATTATTATACATATGTAGATTATGTAAGAAGTTAGAAAATCAGATAATTGCATGTCTAATAAATAATTCGTTACATTACGAAATTTTGCCAGTAACACCTTCAAACAACGGCAAAAACAAGTATTTAAATTCGCAAAGAGTATCTAAAGTAATTTAAGAGCTGCAAAACCCTTGTTATTTAAAGGAAGCGCTTCACAATACTTCAAACGAAGTCAACAATTTACTTCGTGTTCAACATAGATCAGCGACGACTTCGGCCTTAAATATTCAGTGAATTTAAATATTTTACATAACGGATACCACTGCATAGACTTACAGGTACTAACAAAGTACACAATTAGTATTAAACGTAAACGCAGAACTTGTAAATATTTAACTTGATGCAAACGAATAATGTACGCTGAACAAATTCTTATCGCGGACGCGGTAAAGAGGTTACGAGTTGACCTTTTGGCTCACAATAAGGTTATTCTTTTAAAATGGAGCCTCGTTTCAATTGTGCTTTATTTAATATTGTTACATTGGTATGTCGGTCGTTTATCAGTTAAAAATTATTGTAAATAGTCGAAAACTGAATAAAACCTTTTTAGATTTATACTGAGACCTTTTAGGTAGTCTAATTGTCAAGCCGAGTTCTAACATTATTTTATTTTAATGTATGAACAATTTAGATTTGGTTATTAGATGTAATTTAATTATAGATGGGCGATTATACTAGAGGTAGGATTACGTCATATCCTGGAAATCAAGTTTTTGTTAAATGTTTTTGTATACGGAAAAAATATTTATAAGATTCGCTATTATTAGCAAATCGCTATTGGGCGATCAATAAATATAATAATTCTTTTATTTTAACCATTCCTGATCAATTTTTTTCTCAGTTTATAGCTCAGTTTGCTATTGTTTTTTTCTGTAAACTATAAATATGATTATCAAATCAAATTATATATATATATATATTATATTATATTATTTCTTGTTAATTCATTGGGGTAGGTATTCATCATGATGATGATTGAGGTATTGCATTGCATTGCATTTGTATTCAATTACTTTCGGTGGTTTAAGTTATTCGTTAGTTTGTAATAAAAATATTGAGATTATAAATTTGGACCAAAACCACACGGTGTGCAACGTTTTATTAAAATCGGATCATTCGTGTAGAAGCGAACAAAAACGTTACACTATTGTTTTGTAAAGGTTTACACATACATATATAAATATTTTAGGAATAGCAATGAAAAGCGGTCAGCTAATTATAATCCTATCCTCAATATATCCAACCGAATTAGTTCTAAATCAACTCGACTCCTAAAATAAAATCTAGGGCGTGAAGAACTGAAATGTATACAAAACCGGGTCAGTCGCAGTCAGTACTAATTGCAGTCGGCAAAATCTTTTGCGTTTATCTAGACCTCATGTCACGTATGCACATTCATATTTACATGCAAAAAGTTTGTAATATAAATTAAACATTATGAACCGCTAGAGTATTCTGTGGTAGGAAACATGATAATGTTTGCGCCAACGTTGTAAGAATTTGCGTTAGACGAACGATGTTTCCTTGTTTGTTTTAATATTATGTAAGATATGTTTCGAATAAAACATTGCAAACAGCTGCACGTGAAATTTAATATGAATGTTGTTGCAAAATACATAAGTGACTATGTATTTGAAATAGAGAAATATGAATTTAGAAATTGTTCTAGGTATACTCTAAGGAAAATTTCTTGACACGAACACATGTTTTATGGCAAACAAAACAAATTGGAACTGTGGCAAAGAAAGCGATTGTTGCTAGACAATCTTAAGTCTATCTATAATACAATTATTATTAAATGCAAAGCTACTAATAGATATTGACTACAAGGAAAGTCTTAAATGACTTAAAAGCCTGGAAGCTTAAATTCATCAAGTCGTTGATTGAAAGACCTTTGAGATATAGCTTAAAATGAAAATAACATATTCTGGCCTTATCACTTTTACTTTGAGAGCAGGTCCGTAAAACGGCATAGTACAACGGTTCTTCATCAAACGACAATATAACCACTTGTCGCTTTCAAACAACCCAACAAACAATGGCACCAGACATGTAAATCTAAACCCACTTACACCCACATTTTTTTGTACTCATCTGAGCGACGAATCTAAATGCACAAACAGGTATCTAAATCTCCAGTCGCGTGGCAGCGGGTACAGTCAACACATTAGGCAATAAAGTCAGTGTGCTATGTACAGTTAGACAAACAAGGGTCTCGGTCCGCTTTCCGGCTAGGCCCAATAGCGGTAATTGCTCAAACCCGAGACGAGTGCCACACTTGCCAATAGGGATGCCGCGCACAAGCAAATTATGCACGCTATTGTACTTGATGCTGAAGCTGGCCGTTTGATTAGGCTTTTAGCTTTGATTGTACAATACCTACACGGTAAGTTTGTTATCTACAATTTTAAGTGTGTGATATTGAGCTAAGGAGACAGCTGTTGCTTATGATGGATTTAATACACAAAAATGCAAATCAAACTAAAAATTCCTCTCAAGATTTTTATGATACGATTATACAAGATTACGTTTATTCATGTAATGTGTTTAAATCATTAATTGTGTATGAAATACATTTTTAGTTGCTAATAAATATGCTAAACGAAATATTTTACCTTTTTTTTCAGTTTTTATTTTGCCTGACAACCTTACGGATGTCCTAGTTGAACGCTATGTTGTTGGCTTTTACGCACTGCACTTAGTAGGACATTTTACTCTGTGTCGTTTTTTCAAATGTTTAGATTTGCTATAATTACAAATACAAATGATTTTGCAAATTTTATTCTTATTTTCTGTAATAAACAATGACAAAGAATACCGTTTAATACTTAAGTCAGTTGTTTCACATCAGATGTAAACTTAAATTTACTTCCAACATTAACTCTTTTTAAGTCTTGCCAGTAGGAAACTTAAAATCTTTTTTATCTATTTTCTTTCTACTTTTACTTTCGTCCAATTTAGAATGCAAGAATACATTTTTTAAATAATATTCCTATATTAATACACTTATGAGAAAATCTATTGTGTGACATAATGAACGGTTATTCTTAAATAAGTGTGCACTACGTTTGTGAGAAGAAAATATTGTGTATTTCATAGGACAATAAAAAGATTACCAACTAGACAATATAATATTATCACGTCATTACATTAAAGAATTGAAGAAAAAAGCATTGTATGTTGTAAGCATTGTGTGAATCTAATTCATTATTTTTTTAAATTAATTAATGACTAGATTCTTTGATAGATTTAAATTATGAAAACTAACAATATTATCACGACGACTAGCGCAGCCGAATTATACGCCTTCGAAGGAAAGGGTCCCGGGTTTGAACCCCGGTAAGGGCAAATGTCAGTGTAATGAGCATGGACATTTGTAGCTGAGTCATGGATATATTTCTATTTATAAAAACTTGAGAGGTGTCAATGGATGGAACGAAGTTCCTTTCGATTAATTAGTGAAGGAATTGTAATAAAATTGTATTCTTTTTTTACAATAGCTTACTATGGCAAAAAGTGTCGTTACAACTTTTCGTCTTAATTTTTTCCGTCTAGTCCCCTTTCGCAACGCGCGATAAGGAACTTCGTTCCAATACGTAAGTATTTACAAAATAAAAAGAAATGTATCCGTAACACAAGCCTTATTGCAAGTCGGAACAAGATGACGCTGTGTCATAATGTCCAGATATACATTATACATATATATCATTAAAATATCGAGTTCTTTACACTTTAGAATTATTTAGACCAACCTCCTATCGTTGTTCTAAATTTAAAGACTAGCTCGGTACCTACTAAGTTTAGCATAAAATAAAGCTTAACTGTTACACTGGGTTCCGCCCGTGGCATTGGCCACATATGATGGGGCCACATATGATGGGGGCCACCGAACCGGTTCGGTGGACCTTGCCCTGGCTACGATAACACGGAGAGTGCGACCAGTAATACTTTCGTACTTGCGATTCAGAGACGCCATATTGATGAAACTTGTCACTACTTCTGTCCCAAGTGTATAACTGTATAACCTATATTCAATTTGTTAAAGGTTTTATTTGTTAAGTATCTACATTTTAGACAGAAATAAATTGAGAAAGATAAATGAATTTATCTGGACGTTATAGTACAGCGCTATATAGTTTCGAGCTTAGTAACGAGGCTAGTCTAATGGATATTCTGTATATATACAAACTATATAGATTTTTTTTTTGAAAACCATTCGGAGTGAATTCGCAAAAGTACTATTGTTTAAACTGTGTTACAAATAATTCTATGGTATTTTATGTTTTAGCTTTAATTTTGGGTGTGTGACTAAACTATCGCATTAGGCAAGACCTGTAATGGTAGTTTTAAGGCATTTAAATAAATAAATAAATATTATAATAATTGAATCATCGATGACTCAAATACAAATGTCCACGCTCATCATTCATCACATAACAATTTGCCCGATTAGCAGATAAGTAGTACAATGACTTCAATTTGTTATATTTTATGATGTAAACTGAAAAGAAAGCGCACCAAATCTCGTATTAGCCAGTTAAAGTTAACAATGACAGCCAAATCAAATAAAAAACATATCGGTAAATAGGGCGTCCCCGATCTTTGAACTCGCGTTCAATATTCAGAATAGACCGATAAACTCCCCCCAAATATGGTCGGTGTATCCCTACGGCCCTTATCCAAGCACAATCCGAGTCTAACTGTATTACACAGCTTTCGATATTTTTTCCCGGGATTTATTGCCCCAACCCGGGGATTTACAGCTTTGACCAAAATGCTTACCCACAGCATTTTGTTAGCTTTTTATTGGCAATTTGTTACCTTGTGTATCTTTTTCAGATTCGTGATTCAACCGTAAATTGAACTCTTGACGTCTTTGATTTATTCATAATGAAATTTTAATGCGACAAACGCCGGAAGATAAATATAAAAATAACGTACGCCTTGTGCGTAAAAGACACATTTAGCTAAGGATTTGAAGGGATCATTTTGCTTCGTAGCGGTTCCCTTAATTCTTCCTCCGTACGTTATATTTTGAACGATAAAAGCTTTTGGCACCTCCATCTTTAATACGAAAGATAATGGAAAAGAAAATGACAGTCTTCACCGAATTGTATAAGATTAAATCAGCGTCGATGTAATGATACAACTAAATCGAATCTAATTCGATTGCTAAAGTTAAAAGTGTAACTGATATTCATTTATGTCATAGTTACGTACATCATTTCATGCTGTCTGCATAAATACGTAATGGTATAAGTTCTGGACTAAATTAGCCTCGTGAGGGGTTATACGACGATGGCAAGGAATATAAAAACTACACACAAAAGTGAAGTAAAGATAACATAAAACTGAGCAGAATCGTCCGTTCAAACTGAGGGGTAAATCGTAACACATCACATAAATGAAAATTGGCTTCTAGATTTCTGTTCTGAGAAGTTTTTTAATTCTTAATAATAATAACAAAATTTATTCCAAAATCCTTTTACGAAATTTATACATTTATTCACCAGTGGTATTTAATGGTACAAAGCTGAAAGCTACTTTAAACCTTTAAAATATTTA
Source organism: Craniophora ligustri (assembly GCA_905163465.1). Lineage (NCBI taxonomy): Eukaryota > Metazoa > Arthropoda > Insecta > Lepidoptera > Noctuidae > Craniophora > Craniophora ligustri. The sequence goes on along the minus strand of LR990965.1, from coordinate 4,188,157 downwards.
TTTTACAGGTGTAGGTAAAATGTTTCGAAGCCATTGAGATTTGCATTGACCTGTTGGATCTGAGTTTATTTGAACTTTTATTTTTTATTAATTCTAAACTATTACCTACCATTTATATTTTTATCGCGCCTTACCTTATGAGCTTGTGAAACTAACTACGCATTCCCTAGAATATCTCGAGAATTTTAATAATATTCTAAGAAAATAATCTAAACATTTATCACTCAAAATTCAAAATTCAAATATTTTTATTTCAAGTAGACCATTATTACAGGTTCTTTCGAAATGTCAACACTAGTTGCACGGTTCCAAAAAGTAGGTCTTATGGAGAAGAACCGGCAAGAAACTCCATAGATACTCTTTTAAACTATCGTCATCATAATGATTGCTGAACAAACACTTCCCCCGATTACTTCCAATGGATATTTATATATTTTATATAGGCTTCTTACAATGTAATATACATAGAAAAAAGATCAATCCTACTAATATTATAAACGTGAAATTTTGTAAGTATGGATGTATGTATGGATGTTTGTTATTCTTTCACGCAAAAACCGCTAAACAGATTTGAATGAAATTTAGCATACAAATAGTTTATTACCTGGATTAACACATAGGCTACTTTTTATAAACGAATATCTTAGGATGAATCGTAAAAAAATCACCACAGCTCTTTATCGCGTTCGATGTGTCATGTCAGTTTTGATAGCTTCTCCGTTGCTATGTACGTTGTTGCTATGTAGCAACATAGACGTCGCTATACACATAGTGGTTTATCTATATATATTTATTTATTTATTCTATAGAAACGGGGGCGAAATGAGGAGGAGAAATTAGTATTAAATTGCGCGGGCGAAGCTGCGAGCATCAGCTAGTATAGATATAAAGAGACGATGCTAACACAATTAATTCATCATTACAAACAAAAACAAACTGTCAACAGTTCGGTTTGAAACCTTGCGTTCGACATTTGAAAGTTCTCCACCATTTAAATAAAATAAATTACGAGCGATCATCCGCGTCTCAATCGGTCATAAACTTAATCATTAATCTTCCATGAATGGTGAGAACGGTTTTAATTATATTTTCAAAATGGTTTTAAGTAAAGAGCTATAAAAAATTAAACATGTTATTCATACTCGATGATCTTGGATGAAATCAAAGCTGTCAATATCAATTCTCATACAAATGAACTATTCAGGATTGGTAAACCTGTATGAAATTAAGAATCTTCATATTTCATTTCATTTCGCGTTACATGCGTGTTAAATGCAAAAAAAAAACTAAAAAAGACGAAAAGAACCTTCTTTTCGTCACGAGAGCGATACCACGTTTGAATAGTGTTATTGGGGTTTTCCGGCAGACAATTCTAAGTAGCAGCTAAGATTGTGTCCTGTTCTTGGTATATTCGTTCCTTATATTATTATTAGTAGCGTACGGTAGCTTTTTATCACTTTTATTATCATCTACCGCTAAGACTGACTGAGCGATTCCGGCCGGATCCCCTGATCTGACCAGAATAACTCTAATTATCTATTAATATATTGTTTCCCTAGAAATCCACTATTTATCTATTAACATATTGTTGGGACAGTCAACAACAAAATATACAGTTCATATACTTGTACTAAAGTACATTTCTGGTAACCCTTTTGAAAACACAAGCGTGTTATTAAGTTATATTTATTTGTAACAACTATTTCTTCAAATGTTTCCCAACAGCTTTCAACAAGTTCGTGCGTGACCAAATGTTTTGCATGTCGCTCGACCTTATTTAATTTACACTACATACGTGATGTAAACTTGTGGTTTACTTATAACGGTCAAGATTTTGTACAAATCCACGTTAAATACAAAGTTTAATTTATTCTGAATAGAATAGACTAACTTATCGTCTTATCTTTTATTTATTCAAAATGATAGTATGGTTGGAATAAATTGAGAAAAAAAGCAGTATCTGTCTAAGTTGGAATACGTATTTCTAAGTGTAGTAGCAGTAGTTTCAAAGTAATAGTTAATCTCATATTCCTGAGGATTTTGACGTATAATTACGCTCCCTAGTCTTTCTGTATAAGATTTAAAGATATGATATGAATAAAGTATCAGTCATATTTTTACATAAAAAAATTTTTATTCCAGTTTTACAACAAAAAAGGTTGTTTAAATATATACATCATTATTGACCTAACCAGTTTTTAAATACAGATAAAAAATCAGTATCCATCAGCCACATAACTTTAGATAAACGTGATCAAAATTATGACTCATGTTAAAGGCAACCACACCTTAAACATTTAAGGTGGACAAAAGGAGGATAGTTGTCTTTTTTTTACTTTTTATTGGACGCTAGGAATTCAAGGAAACCTAAAAATGGAAAAAAGTGGGACAGTAAAATGCTAGGGCATTATAAATTATGACGAAAAGTGTTTGTGATTAATGGTATCTTGCTAACAATATATTATTCATGCATGAATTTCCAGAAGACTTGTTGTTTTCATTCTGTAAATTTTAATAGAAAATTGCTGTTTACCTACATAATATTTTAAAGTTTAATTGATTCGATAGAATCGGAATCATAAAGTTTAATTATCAAATAGGTACAAATTAAACAGATAATGTCGTATTAATATGCTTTTAGCATGTATCGTGTATTTAAATTAAAACCAGACCAAATTGGCGAAAAAAAACAGCCAATCGTCAATTGGGTATAATATTTCCCTTTCTAAAGAAGTTGTTATTGTATTTCCTCAAAGGACCTGTATCCTTAAGAAGACAAAAGAAAAGTTGTACGGGGGTCATAACGGGTCACGGAGCACATTTGTATTCGGTTTGTTTAATAACACGTTTATACAATATAATATGCGAAGCGAATGCGTATAACCGAAATGCTACAGTATTCTATTCGTATGTTATTCTTAGACAAAATCATTTAAATAGTAAGTAAATTCTTCATACCTAACATAAACATGTTATCGACCCTGAATTTCCTTTCAGCAACTTCCAAGTTAAATAAGTCAGCAAATATAAATTATTTTTAGGTCACATGTGCCTAACAGGCAACGTGAATATTGTCATTAACCGATCACAAATCCAAACACAGGCCTGTTAAAGAAACTTAATTGTAAAAATGAAACCATTACTGCAGCTCGAACCTATGGTCTCACGCTCAGCCATCTAATGTACCAATAGGTAGCAAACACGACTAGAGATACAAAAGGAGAGATTGTATAGTTACAAAGCTAGGAAATTTTTGATACATATATATGTTTATAATAATATAGAATTCAATAACAAACATCTGCTACATAATCCCTAAACCGTAAGTTTTCTATTTGTCGTCAGTTTCGTGTCAGATAGCAGTTCGGCTCAGTGGACCGTTTGATTTAGTTTCGACGAATGCTCTCTAGGCACAAATATAGCTAAAATATGTAACATCAAATCCTTATTTATTCATCTACGTATCCATACATATCTAATTCTATTTTAAAACCGAATTATGTACTATGTAATGTGAAATAAATATGTATATTCAAACATTGCAGCATCAGTAAATAAATCCGAAAAAGTAGTTTGATTCAATGTCTAATATTCGTGTAAGTGTAAAAAATAATTTGAGTATTCATAATATTTATACCACAATCGCCTATACCACAATGTCTGAAGACCAAAGTCTTCAACCAGTGCGTCTTGCCAGTCATGACCTACGGTGCCGAGACGTGGACACTGACTATAAAACTAGTCCACAAATTTAAAGTCGCTCAGCGAGCTATGGAGCGAGCTATGCTCGGAGTTTCTTTGAAGGATAAGATCAGAAATGAGATCATCCGGAGAAGAACTAGAGTGACCGACATAGCTCGCAGGATCAGCAAACTGAAGTGGCAGTGGGCTGGTCATATCTGTCGAAGGACTGACGGCCGCTGGAGCCGACAAGTTCTAGAGTGGAGACCGCGCCTCGGCAAACGTGGTGTAGGACGCCCCCCGGCTAGATGGAGTGACGACCTAAAAAAGGTAGCGGGGATAGACTGGATGAGGAAGGCGGAGGACAGAGTGTTGTGGCGCAGTTTGGGAGAGGCCTATGTCCAGCAGTGGACTGCGATAGGCTGAGGCATTCAATATTTATCAAATGTGCAATATTGCGGACGTAATCTTCATATAACTACTTCACGACAATTTGGTCAACAAAATCTGTGGGTCTAAAGGATTCTTTAATGTTTGTTTTTTTTATTTAAAGCGTTAATTTATAAAATTATTTGGGTAGCTTAATATTTTGCCCTTCATAAGTTTAAGGCTTAATAAATTACCGCATTACAATATTCTATTATATAGAATGTAGTATAATAGAATAATTATCATCTATTATTATTCTATTATACTACAATATTTTATGACATTAGAAAAACACATAACGAACTACACATTATATTTTTACGGCCCTTGAACCAGGCATCTCATCAAAATGTATAGTGCGACATTAATTTAAATAAAAATATTACATAAGTGTCGTTTAGCGCGAATAGTCGACGCTTGGCATCCAAAGCTGTGGATTTAAATGTGTTTACACATATTACATGTCATTCACACTAAATATAAAGGATAAAGTTACTATATGGTGTATTTATTCTTAATTAGGTAATAATATAGTCATTGAATGAGGAATGCGACCCAAATAAATAAAAAGGTGGAATAAAATTCTGGGTTGCCCGCCGATACGAGAGAGGCTCGTCTGGTGTCGCAAACGTCCATAGGCCACGGAAACCGCTTACAATCAGGCGAGCTGGATGCTAGTTTACCATCCCCGTGTTATAAAAAAAGGCTATAATATATACCAAAATTACATACCAAATTCAAAATCTTTTAACCAAATTACTCTAGATTCAACTCAAACTACTTTATAGTAAAGCTTTGATTAGAGAAACTTGAAATCAAAAAAGTTTAGCAATCGTCAAGGGATGTTGAAGAATCAAAGGTGATCAATCTGCCGCCATCTTAGTTTACGTTAAATTGATTGATCGACCCTCGAGGGAGCCGAGCAGAGAAACTCACTATTCAAAACACGTCGGTTTTCGTATTAAGTTTTAAATATTGAAAAATGTATTGGCGACTCAATTAAGCGCAGCAGTATTAAAGGCTGCCTTGTGGTCCTGATCCTGGGTTCGTATCCCGATAAGGGCGAATTTTTGTATGATGAGTGAACCTATGAACCTTTGTGCCTGAGTCATGAACGTTTATAACTATTTACAAAAAAAACTTAGTATATATAGTAGTGTATTTACAGAATACATCAATATCCATAACAAAAGCTCTGTTGCTTACCTCGGAACTAGATGGCGCTGTGTCACATTGGCAGAATATTTTTACTACTTATTTATTTAGGTCTTTACTGTCTAGTACTATCAATATACATATACCTACATCAAATACACTAATCTAGATTTGATACATAGTTTTAGGTTAATAATTTACGTAGGTATATTGTTCGAAGCATACACAATGAAATTTTCAATAGCTCTAGTATTGGAACTATGCGCAAAATGCAACGTATTCAATAGTTCAAATAATAATATTTAATGAAATTCATGTTCATATTTACGTATAAAACAACAAATTTGTACTTAATACTGATACATTGTTATTATGAATATTATTGTTGCTATGTGATATTTATATTTATAGATATATTATCTTTATTTATACTGATACTATGTGATAGCACAGTGATGTTATCAGTGGACTGAGATGTCAAAGATCTCCAGTTCAAACCCTAGGTACGCACCACTGACTTTTCGGAAGTTATGTGCGATATTTATCACATGTTCAAACGGTGAAGGAAAACATCATGAGGAATCCTGCATGCTTGAGAGATTTTCTCTAGGCTTTCTAGGCTAGCGTGGTTGACAGAGCCCAATCCCTCTCAAAAATCAGAAGAGACCCGTACCCAGCAGTGGGACAATAATGGGTTGATGATGATGATACGTATGTATACATATAGTGTTTAAATTGTATTGTTGTGGTTCTTCTAACTTCCGAGAAGACAGGTTTACACTTTATTGCAAAACTGCATTACTCAATATGACAGTTGCAATCAGTGACAAAATTGGCGGGGAGTTGGCTGGCTGCGGTTTAAAAAAAAAAAAATTTCATTTCTATTTATACATATTTTTAATAATAGATATATAGGTAAATATAATACTAAACCAGCCACCGTTAGATAATGCTGTCGCTCAAGAAGGCCGAACTGTGAACCGAACATATTATTAATATTAGTATTATTAATTATTAGTAGTATTATTCTGCAGTTTCTGTCTATCCCCATCGGAAAAGGCGTGAGTATATGTATGTTAAAGTAGTAATATGTAGTATTAATAGTAATGAGTTCAAAAGATTGAATTTTTAACCAAATTTTAATGCCATCCATTTTTGTTGGGATAAAGCAAAGGAATCTAGTGTGTACAGCCATGTCTGTTTATTTTTATGTTTTGACACTTATGGCAAAATAATAATCAGACTGATCAATCAATCTTTAAGGGTAAGCTCCGCAAAGGGTTAGGCAGAAGTGTATCAGTTTAAAGCCACAATTCGCCAGTATCCCCCGAGAGCCTATTGCATAGGGAGCGAACCTATTGCTATTAATCGGGCCCAAATTTAAACTCTGAACTAAAATTGAAACCTTTTTTCATTTAGACATTAAACCTAAGATTAGGGCAAAGAATCTGCGTAGGTATATCACCAGGATATATCGTGTATGTACGTGCTCATTTCGATCTGTTCATTTCCAAGTCATGAAGGCAACTTTGTTGAACATAGAATCCACTAAAATATCGAGTGCCAACAAGGAGGTTTTAAATAATAAGTATAATTACTTGTTACTACGTTATTAAAGGCCAATTAAACACCTTTACGAAGACGTTCCACTGTTTAACCAAACATGACTCTATTAATAAAGTATTTCTATGCAAGTGTGACGTCATATAGTGCAGTTTGTTGGTGTAATGAGCTTTGAAGTGGCTCACAAAGCCAAACTTCGTCTTGAAGACACGGTGACATGACTGAAAGTCAAGTAAGCCAGCTATTTAACTTGTATGCTTTTTACACATGGAGACAGAATAGATAAAGCGACTAGCTTCAAATAATACTTTTAATTTGGATTTGATAATCGAATCGGTTCCTTCCAGGTAAGCGTGCTTCATCTTTAACCACATCGTCACATACCATAAACACTTGACGATTTAATTTTAATTTTAGCGTTGAAATATTATTTTTAATAAAATCAAGTACTAAAGTCGCATTTGGACTAGCTCAGAATTTGTTTTTTAGAAAAAGCATGGGAGGTAGAGAACTTATTTTCATTTATCCTCTAAAAAAGACTATCTTTAAGAAGAAGTAAAATTATATCGCTGAAGTTACGTTTATCCAAAGATTAAGTAGGTATATTTAAAAGTGTTTTCATGCACATATAAACGATACTATGCTCGAAATATCTACTAAATTCCAACAAAAATGTTACTCAACATTCCGCTAGAACTACGCACACACCTAAATACATGAACAAATTGTTATTAAAACTTTTCGTATGCACCATCCCATCATCGGTCCGCGTTGAGACGAATAACATGTCGAATATCTGCGGAGCGTGGAACGTTGATAGATACACCAACGAGGCACGAACTGAAAAATCCCTTTTGGAATGTACACGCCTGGGAATGGAAGCTGACAAACGCGTTCGGTGAATCTACAAGATGCATCGTTGTAGTGTGAATGATGCTTGTTTTGAAGTATTTGACTTCGGAAAAGTAAGAAAACATACACAAAATTTGAAATATTAAAAACCTTACACGTTAATACCATCGAAACATTGTTAGAGGGACTATTTTGAATTTGAAAATGGTCTTCCATTTTATATGTTAAATAGTTTTATAGATATAGTCGCTAGTAGTCTAGTCTAGCAAAGTCGCTACTGCCCTGTCAGTATGTGCGCTTAGTTTAGTTAGTTCTTCTAAACTATGAAATGGATTTCGTACGGTTCTCCCTATCATTCAGATAATTGCTGCTGAAATGTTTATACTACTTAAATCTAAAATAAACATATTCATGCGTTTATCAACACAATGCTCTTGTAAAGTGTAACGTGTGAAGTAAATATCATAAGTCATTCTGTTGTAAATTTAAAAGATAATACAAGCATGAAACACGATCTAGATTTGTACAAACTTTTTAGATTAAATCTTATAATAGCGCAATATTTTACACTAGACGTTATAAATATTGTTGAGAATACTTACAAGTTTAATTTTAAAGAAACTCCAGACGGTTTTAAGGGTTGTAATTCTTCAACCAACAATAAATCAACAAAGGTGATTATTTCAAAGTATGTTTATTTAGCTCCGACGAAATTAAAAACTTGGAGATTTGCGTCAACAACAACAAAACAGTCACCGCTAACGATAAAAATACAAAACATTCTAAATCGTACACTTAAATCCCACAGTCTCACTAATTTCAGCCACTTTAACAGTGTTTTGTTCCAAAATATCATTCCAAAGAGACCAATAAAGTTAAGTACAATCCAGAATAAAATACAACACACTCATCTGAAAGCCAGTTACAAAAATAGCCTGGCAGTCGATTCCTATTCAGACAGTATTTGCAAAGCAAAGATTGAGCCGGCCCCAAACCGTGTTTACATCGTAAACATCATTGCGCATAATCGCCTTTTTTCTTTGTACCCCACGTGTTTACTTTTGCAGCACAAATGACTTTCCCTCTTTCAAATAAAGTGGTTTATCTACATTCAAATAGAGGCACGCCCTAGGTTCGGTTTTATGGGACAAGGACGCTAATGAAGTTTCTTTAGAAAGTCTTGATCGGAGATGTGAAGTTCTTCATTTAACTTTGTAATTGGTTCGTGATTTGAGATTATAATGCACTTGGCATAAAATTTGCTCTTAATAAAATAAGAAATACGAGCAAACACATTATGAGTACTTGTATGATGTGAGTACATTATTTAACCACGGGCTCTGAAACGAAACATTTCCATTTTAGTTTAGTAATTGTAAGCATTTTACAACCACAAAGGACATGTCAAGCCTTTCATTCCGTTTGTTTCTCTGACGCTTTTATACACTAAGAATAAAGTGGAGTTGGACTGTTTTACCTACTGTTACTAAGCGCTTAAGATCTGTAGGATAAACATTATGATTTACATTTCTTTACAGAAACTGGTTTATAATATAAAACTATTTCAAACCTGATGGTTTTTAATTACACGTTTATTACTGAATATTTTTTGTTAAATCTTCAGACAAAATCAAAAGGCTTTTATTTCATATAAACTTTTACAAGCATTTATAAAACGTTAAAACTATACTTGCACGGTTCGAAGAAGTTAATCTTATGGAGAAGAACCCCGCAAGAAACTCTATAGACACTTAAAATAAGGTAATGCAGTATGTACAATACTCTGATATACGAAGTCAATGTAAAAAAAAATATCTTAAGTCGTCAATAGTCTATATAATAAAAAAATAAGGAATGCATAAACTCTTTAGACATTAAATGATACATATTTATAATATTTATGTAGGTAGGTACACAAACAACTAAATTATTAAAAAAAAGTAAACACGTGGCATAGACCGTTATATTCACACTAATGTACATAGATGAAATTCTCAAATCAAAACATGCTTCAAACTATAAACTACCATAAAACACATTAACCGGCTTCGCACACTGCACCGCATTACGCGTACGTAGCGCGGGAGTGAGAATATAATAATATAGATATGTTTTCAAGCAACGCAAGATCATGTCTTCCGTTGCTTGAAAATATATCTCTTTGCATTAAAGATACGCGTAGTGCAACACACAGAAAATGCACCGAGGGCTCCGCCCGTCGCGCACCCCGCTATAAAAAGCGGGGCAGTGTGTGAATTGCCTTACACTACTTTACGATAAGCATTAAGAATAAACTCCCTTTGAATAGTCCAAAACTAATTACATTACAAGAAGAAAGAGCTGAGTTAGGCTAGAGGCGTTAGCTGAAAACTGTGAAATCAAAGTCTCGTATTCAAACCCAGGGCATCACTGACTTTTCGGAAGTTATATGTATATATATCACATTCGCAAACGGTGGAGGAAAACATCGTGAGGAAAACTGGCATGCTTGAGACTTTCTCGATGGCATCTTTAGTCTGCCAAGCCGCAGCAGGCTAGCCGTGGCGGACTATAGCCTAATACGTCAATACTGGGTTGATGATGAATAATAAGAAAATGGACGATTGAGGTTCTCTTTCTTGTTAAACGTCGATTAAAAACAAAATAAACGTAATTTTGATATAGTAGTTTGCTCACAGACCCACTAAATACCATATATTTAATATTTTCTTAATACTTCAACTGTTACACCACCGTACGCATGGAAACGCTTTATATCTCAGTTGGAGATAGTAAACGCGCGAAAGATTGCAACAGTACATTAAGTCCTAACGGTTTGTGTGTCCATTGACCGCTAACAACGCTGCTATTACGTAGTTAGTTTGTTTGTGAAATAGACCTGTTGAGACTCAGTGGCTTTACGCTATATCGTATTCTGGGTTGTTGGATTTTTAGTGTTAAAGTCGAGAATGGAAAGTGTTTATTACATTACCAGTCTCACTATCAAGCTACTGATTAGCTCATCTTTTTACTCCAACGTAACCTATTGTCTGTGTTTGAAATATGACAGAAGACAATTTATCAACTTAAACTAGGTACATTCAAAATAAAAGTGTGTTAAAAGAACTTGACTATTTTGAACAAAAACTTAACTCTGCCTTGCAAGATTTATGTGATTGACAGACGCAAGTCTTTCGTATTTCCTATAATAATATGTATAGACAGAGATATAGATATATAAAAAGTTTACAGTCTTTGACCCAAATTCCATGCAAACTTTAAAATCATGTTACTGATAAAAGTTACCTATTAAATAAAACTTTTCTTACCTATTAACAGACGACTAATATTCCTTAGTAACTGCTATATAATAACAGTGTTATTGATTCCTTATAGTTCACAAAACTTTCGCAAAGGATGCTGGTCGTTTAGTTAAACACTTGTGACTGATATCTCAGACATTTACAGATTGCGAGAATACGCTAAAACTTTTCCAATATCGCAACGCAAACTTGGCTAAATTCTTTGATAAGCGATTTATAATGATTGCGGTGGCTTCGGGTACCACCCTGGGGAGTTTAAATATGATTCTCGAATACCAACGGTGGGTAATTCGCGAAGAATTCCTTTGACAGGAAACTACTTTAAATTTTTTATTGGGTGAAGTGGTAAACCGGTCAGACCAGATTCGTTCGTTTCATAGAAACTGGTTTTTATTAATGGTGTCACCTATTTTGTATTGTATGTATATTCGATAGTCTATATGTAAAGATGCTTCTATAGCTTGTAACGTAATCAAGACTATATATCTACAAATACTATAATAACTTGAATCTTCAAGTTAGAAATATCCTCAAATTATAGTATATTAAATGGGCTTTTCTATGAAATTCTCAGTAGCAGCTTGGAGTTTGGCAATATAGGCGTGTCGCATGGGACCTAAAAACATAGTGCAAAATGTCGATTTACATTAGTTCAGCTCTGCCTAACCCTTTTGGGACAATAAGGATGATGATTTAATAAAACTTTCTGGTTAAATTATTTAAAATCAAATAGACATAAAAAGTGAAATTAAAGAAAAGTTAAGACGGTAGTATAACGCTTTAAATGGCAAATGAGGTTTTATGTACTCATTTTTTTTCTGAGAGCAATTTAATGTGCAATGTGAACTAAAGACTTTAATATTGTAATTTGTCTAGATATTAAACTTTAAAAACCGTCAAATAGATATGCGTGGCGCAAGTAAAGGCTGATGAAGGCTTCGGCTCAACGGATCGCGGGTGCAATTCTTGTTCTGAACGAAATATTATAATATATATATATACAGTTTGATAAATTGATGTAATAAGCGCATTCACGGCACAGGAAAAAAAATTGTACAGATTTTTTATCAAAAAAATAATAATAGGAGCTCTAGGATTTTAGTTAGGTATATAAAAAAAACATATAACAAGGCGCTTCCCACAAGTACCGACGCCATCCTTCTAAGTGGAAATAAGTAACCGTTTTACCTTGCAGAGAGTGAAATTGAGGCATTATTAAACTATGATTAAAATCATAAATTTTCTTTATACATTTATGCTGCAAATGTTATTCTTGCACGAACAGGCAAGTACTTCAAATAATTGCCTACGTGAAAGAACTTAAAAATCCATCTATTTAATGAATAATTTTCCACTTTACGACTACGTAATCTTAAAAAGCTACATCAAACGTTTGGGAAAATGATATTTAAGTCAAATGGAAATCATAAGTCTGAAAATAAGTGGTATGCTTTTAATACTTCATTGTAATTGTGGGTACTGAACGAGATTGTGTTGACTTAAATTATAGATATTTATCAAGGTCAAGGACGTTTTTTACGATTCAGCTTTATTCAAAAGATTTACGTATTCAATAAGGCTTAATAGAACTTCAAAGACTTTAAAAATATATGTATTATTTGGCACGTATAAGACTCGACTCACAAGAGTACCAAAAAAATACAAATCGCGCATTTCTAAAACTTGCATACATGTCATAATTATTTTATAAACCTCCTTAAAAAGGATAAAATATATTTAGAATTTTAAATCATAGTTTATGTATATTGGTAATTCAAAAATCCTCAGCAGCTTCTATCTATCTATCTTCAAACCACTGAATAGATTTTCTTGTATCATAGTTAGGAAGCCTCTCGATTCAATCACATCAAAATATTCAAAATCACTTCATCCATTACGGAGCTACTATGTCAAGACAAACACAAATACACGCGTTGTTAAACTTATAACACGAGGCACTCGGGGGTGTTATAAGTTCAACTCCCCTTTTAACCCCTTTTTTACTTAAGGGGTTAAAATTTGTCGTAACTTAGGTCAATGTCGACCCAATTCAGATTAAAATCAAACAATAAAACTATCTTCGCTAAATTTCGGATAGGAATCTTTCTCTATTATGTTTTTAATTTACGAAAGAGTTAATTAAATTAGTTGAGTTATTAATACAAATTCCGTTAATTGTATCTTGTTTCTATAAAAATACAGTGTAATCAATATTTTAATAATTATATTTAATATGGTTTTGATACACGAGTAAGTAATTAATAAATATATGGTTTCTTAGAAAAATAAAGGTAGAATGCACTGCTGTTATAGTTTTTAAAATTCTTCCTTTGAATCGGTATGCCATACATAAATCAACAACGCCAAGATAACAATAAATTACTCATAATAAATTAATTAATTTTTTTATTATTATATTAATTAATTATAGCTGTGGTAGCCTAGTGGTGTGACCAGTGGACTGAGATGTCAAAGGTCTCGAGTTCGAACCCAAGGCACGCACCACTAACTTTTCGTAAGTTATGTGCGTATTTATCACAAGCTCAAACGGTGAAGGAAAACATCGTGAGGAAACCTACATGCTTGAGAGATTTATCTCGATGGCATGTGAAGTCTGCCAACCCGCAGTAGGCTAGCGTGGTGGACTATAGCCTAATCCCTCTCAAATGAGAGGAGACCCGTGCCCAGCAGTGGGACGTTAATGGGTTGATGATGATGAAATTAATTAATTACCTGTCTACTGATTCAATGTGCGTTTGTGTTAATTAATATATAGTATTATTATTAATTAAAGTAACCCAATCATAATAAAATTTATCTTTATCACTTTCGAAAGTGTGTCTGTCTGTCTTTTACCTCTTCACGCTTTAACCGCTGTACCGATTTAGATGATTTTATGGATATAGTTTGAGTCCCGGGGACATAGGAGTTTTTGTCCCGGAATCACCCCTTTAGAGGTTCAAAAAGTGGGTGCAATTTTGTATGCGGAATCAATAATTTATTAAAAGAGCGACGAAATAAATAAGTAGATTGGATACAATTAGTAGGTAATTCTACGCAGACGAAGTTGCGAGCAAAAGCTAGGGTAAGATAAATATTGAATAGCTCACAAGTCACTATATCCGCATTGTATCATATCGTGTTTTATTTTATCCGTGCCGTGTTTTTGCGCGGGGGCCGACCGGCCAGCAGCGCGGGCGCACCCACTGCGACCATGTCACACCGCACGTAAATAGGTGGACATTACGACAGTTTGTATCTACAAGTAGGTACTGCTGCCTTGATCAGAAGAATTTGGTCATGGGTTGGTCAAAATTATCACTTTATAGTTATTTACTCAGTAAGTTAATTGGTGCCATCTGTAGATAGATAATGTATTTTATTATACAACCCAAGATTAAAATGAACATTATATAAATGTATTTAATTAAATATGAGCGCAATGGCAGTTTTATCGCTGGATAGCAATACCAGACAACCTTTGAGTGAACAAGAAATAAGTGAATTTTAATAATAATTAATTTCTTAATGTATTTTTAGTACTTGAGAGAGTGAGTTCATATTTTATGTCAGCACTATTGATCATAAACTATGATTCATATGCAAAAATATTATAACATTATATAGCATATCGTTATAATATATTCCTATCGTTTTCGAAGAGAAATAAATTAATTAAGCTGTAACCCTACTATATCTAATAAAGTAAGCACAACCCTAAAACGTTTAAAACTTGAAACATCCTACTTTCCACATTAAAGTAACTCTATTTATATTCAAGTATAAGTATGGTCAGGGAAATTGTTAAAGGACACACACGTCCTCTAAGTTTCCTAGCTACAAGTATTATGTATGGGCATATGAATGTGTAATTATGAAAGTGGATTTACCTCTTTCGCTTCACACAAGTTCTTAAATTCCCCGCAACCACGGCAACTGGTTAAATACGTTAACACTAAGGGCCTGTTTCACCACCTCCGAAAAAGTTCCGGTTTACATTTCAGAGACAAACATGTGTATAAATGTTGTTTAGTGGATAGAAGGAAAGGGTTTTTTTTTATTTATTTTGTGTTTGTAAACGAAACACCAAATTAAAGAAACTATAAAAGACAATAAAACATACACTGAACGGCGCCAAATAAGGACACAATTTATAAATCAAAATGTGTGAATTTATAAACCCAACATGTGGTCTAAAAAAGGAAACTCTCCTATTTACAAAATGTTGCTGTGCCCGACAGGGTCCATAATTGTTTCTGATTATATATTTTTTTTTACCATCTGTATGTTTACATTATGGAACGCAATAAATAAATGAGTTAATGAGTAAATGAGTAAATGAAATACCTACACACAAACTGTGTTAAGTGTAATACATAATTATATATATTTGATGCTGACTGGTTACACCTATGTCCAGCAGTGGACGTCTAACGGTTGATGTGGTGGAAGCGACTGTACGGCAATTATCATATTAGATACATTATGAGTATGTTATTAAACGTATGACATTGCATGCGAGAACATACTTCTGATTTTCTCTTAACGAAGTGGTGACAGTTGAAAATGCTTTCGCTTATGATAATTATGTTAATGTTATTTGAATAGACAGGAAATATTTAACTACTTATTGAAAAGCTTCTTTGAAGTCAAATATGAAGTACCTTCTTATATCAAATCTAATGTGTACAGTTTCGTAAAATAAATTTAATTCTCCATAAAAAAATCGGAGTTTATTGAAGGAAATGCCAAATAATCTGTGAAATGGCTATAATATTATATTAATTGAATAAATATACAATTTATTCTAAGTATAGTAAGTCTAGATTTGTATTCTTATAATGGAATATCTATCTAATAAAATAGTGTTTAGGCATTTATTTTAAAAACTATTATTTCTGTAGGTGCGTGATGTTTAAAAATGCTTAAAAACAACAAACAACTACAGAAATACGCCTAAAGCCATATAATTATAATTACAATCATAATATTTGTAATGAAACCTTAGATTCAAGAACAAGGAGAACATAATTTAATATCCCTATATCAATTCCCGAGCAGCAGGGCGCTACGTCTTACTTAAATTAATTGAAGCTCACCAAATGAAACCGAGATCTCAGCAGATTCCATCATTCCATGCCATTGTCTCACACAAAGGCGACCATTTGGCTTTATAGTACCATGTGCTATTGTCAAGATCGCGAAAAAAGAGATGATTGCTAGGAAAATAATATTAGATTTTCCCGACCAAGCGCGCCAAAAGACTGATACTTAGTAAGATTGCTGTGTCGTATATTTCTTTGAAGCGACGACTCTTAATTTGATGAGGAGAATGTAAAAACGGCATTAGGTTATTCGAAGGGCGTCGGAGGGGCGAGGGGCGGTGCAGGGGGGTGCGACAACCACGATTTATATTGCTCCAGATGAGATTATGGTATGACGGAGTCGTAAAACATTAGAATGGTAAGCCCTCTCCTTCTTTATTTGAACTTTATTTTCTATTAAATACTGTCTATTATGCTCCAAAAGTTTAATTTTATACGTTCGTTGATATTATATTCATTTTGTTCTTATATTTGATAGACATACCTTTTTACGAACTATTTTAAGAATATAATATAAAGACATAGAAATCAAATAAATATTCGTTTGTCGCTGAATCATGGGGAAAAAACATGGAGAAAACATCTTGTATCGAGAGTAAATATTGAAGTGATTATTTAAATGTTTCAAGTGTTTTTCATGTTGTAGACACGTTAAACCACGTTATTATTAAGCATACATTTTAACTAAAAGATCCACAACAAAATAATTTAATAGTAATAGGATGTCTAGGAATCTAATTAATAAATAGTCGCGTAATAAGTACAAAGTAAAGGCTCTGCCGACTACTCAAACTCAACCTTAATAATACAAGGCGTTTCAATGTATACATATTCACCAACATATAAGGTACTAATCAAAATCTAGTTCCACATACGCAGTTACACCCAATTACGTTCGCTCAATATATCAAGACAAACTTCTTCCATATGAAACTCGTCTGTAAGGCCATTATTATTACATCAACAATAATGTTCCGTGAATAATAGTGCCCGTAATGTGCCGACTTTGTGAAGAACATTCACACATAATCGTAATTCATATTACCTATTATTCTAGTTTTGCGTCATACGTTATCGAGGATACGGAGCTGAAAAGTTTGAGAGTTATTGTCTTTTGTTTTAAGCCTGGTTTTCACGAGCACAGTTCCCGACCCGTTGGTCAATGTAAAATTGTATATTCTATTGTCGACTACTTTGTAGCTCCTGACGCAAAAACAGTCTGTCTGTGGCATCGAAGCTCCCGGACGGATGAACCGATTTTGACTTAGTTTTTTTGGTTTGAAAGGTGAGCTAAGCAGATTAGCCGACTAGCTAATCTGCTTAGCTGCTGAACTCGTAACAAATCAAGCTATTGTAATAGCTGATAGACAGAGACAGAGTAACTACCCTTTATGAACTGGCTTCTTGCTGCTCTCATAAGGCGAATACACCTGTCGAACAATAAGTTATTTACTGTCTGTCAGTAACTAGGTCCGTGGAAACCAGGCTTTATATATAATCTGTAAAGAGAAAGTCATTTACAGTAGGGACTCATACGTGTCAATTCATACGTCAACGGTCACGTGTACACTAATTACAGCAATATTTGCATTGATCTCGTTTTTTCCAATCCGTAGTAAATACCTTGACTTATTTTATAACAGAATTTAACAGATACCTGGTGAGGTTTACTTGCAGTAATATGACCTTCACATACCTTCATCTGGTCTACCAATGTCAATCGATCGACCCCTAGACAATGTTACGATGGCTGAAAGTAACTTTGTCGTAGGGGTCCATGTTTATGTGACAATTGTTCCTTTAAACGTTATGACTTCTTTCATATGGCTTTGAAATAAAGCGATGAAGTTAGCGAAATTACGTTCGCCGCGTTGCTGAAAGGTTCCAATTGAAAATCTTTGCTAATTCTTCATATAATTTTCTTCAAACGCGGACTCTTCAATTATCCGAGTGAAACCGGTTTTGTCAATGAGGACTCAATGTATCCACATATAATCGTCCTCATTGTCGTCACTATGAAAAATCTTAGTATTTCCAAATGATCGCCAAATTTCAGACATGTGTAAATAAGTAGGTACTAATTAAATTTAAAAAGTTGAAGGGTATTGTAACATTTTTGTAGATATGCCAGGTAAATTTAAGATACCAGATATACACAAATTCGAATAACGAGTACTTCTGACAGTTCGACGCATTTCGTTGGTAGAGAAACGGAACCAAAAATAGATAGGAAAAGGTCACAATCAAATGCGCCCATAAACCACCATCATTATATTAAGTATGACCGTACCGTAAAATGATAAACGTCGTCGATCCTACCTCTCCGTAACCTTGACAGACAATAAGAGAACGGAAACCCGCGTTAGCCGGGTTAACGGTCCCGCCGACAAAGTTCCGCGCTCCAATAAATCTTGCTTCGCTATCCTTGTTAGTACTCGCCCTTATCGCAGCTTTCTAACAAAGTTTAAAAATGAACTAGGTTCTGATATCCTGTATAATATTTGTTTTTATATGTTCGCATAATTTTGTTGTTTATGAACCGACTTTGGACAGTATTTTTTTTTATTTGTGTGTATTGTTTCAAGCGTCTGATACTATGGTGAATTGAGATATATAATTTTGCTCCTAGTAGGTTAGAGGTATAATGATGTCATCAGCACTTGAAGTATGTTTCCATGTATCTACCTACTTTATTTTGAAAGTGACTAGGGTAATTCCGGGGGAGATGGCCGTACGGGAGAGATGGCCAATCGAAAAAAGTATAGGAAATAATTACTGGGTGGCACTATTTACATTTTAGTTCGGTTCACGTGACCTCGGCCTACAAGTGTCGGTGAATTTTTGTTCGAAAAAAGTAGTAAGGTGAGTAATTTGACTTTATTTTTTAATGACACATTCGATTTAAGGAAAGTTCACATATTAAGTGTTTACAAAAAGGTTTTGAAAGATATGTCGGATTTCGTGGTTTCCCGATGAAGTAAAAATATTCTCGGTGTTCTGACTTCAAAATTACCTCTGAATTTTAATAGTTGTGTTATATACTTAAGCTGGCCATCTCACCCGGACAATTGGGAGAGATGGCCATAGTATTTACGGGAGAGATAGCCATAAAATTTAATTTCTAAATTTGGATTTATGTTTAATCTACATTAATTTTTACAGATGCCTAACCAATACGTACGGAGAGCAGCAGCTGTTCGAGGTGCCTGCAGTGAAGAAGAATTGAAAAATGCTATGGTAGAAGAACAAAATGGAGGAAAGAAGATGTATAGGGCCTCTATTATCTATAATATCCCAAGAAAACACACGCAAACGAGGAAGCATTATTTTGATATCTGAGGATCATAGTCAAAAACGAAAAATGAAAGAAGATGAAAAGGAAAAAAGGAAGAAAAGTCTAAAAAACCAAAAACAATACAGAAAAGAATGTTTTAGACCTAAGCAAAAAAAGACTGTTAAGAAACGTAAGGAAATCCGTAGGCTATCTGATAGTAAGTAGTTGCGAAGAAATTCCTTTAGTTTTTAATGATACCTCTAAGAGTGAAACTGAAGATAGAGAGAAAGATAACTGCAGAGGTTGTGGTGATTATAGGACACAACTAATTGAAGATTGGATACAATGCAATATTTGCATGTTCTGGGTGCATCAAAATTGAACCGAGTTTGAGAACATGTATTCTTACTGAGGTAATAAGAAAAAAAGGAGTCAAAAGATCTTAAGGACAAAAGGAAAGGCAAAAGAAGTACTGACCATCTCCCCCCAGCCACTATGGCCGTCACTCCCGGACACTCTGGGAGAGATGGCCAGTCCTAGTTTTTTTTTAATGTTCAATATTAAGTGTTTTTTTATTGTTTAAAGTGATTTTTCGTTAATTTTCAATAATTATTATAAATAAAGTTTAATTTGCTATATTAATTATTGTTTTATTCGTCATAATTCCTTCACAGTAGAGTCTTCAAGTTACTAGGGCTATCTCCCCCGGAATTACCCTATAGGTAATATAGGAATTTATTTATTAAACGGCAGAATTTAGCCAATCTTTATATACTAACATAATTCCTATTATGGTCTGGGAAATTATGCAATTAGATGAGCAGCTGCCAACCTTCCAACGGAAACGGACTGTTAATGGAATAGCGGTTTGCGAATGATTAAGTTGTTACCTACTTGGTAGTGTGTACTAACATTTACACTGACCACTGAATAAACGTTGAGTCGAGAATTTACGATACTATGATGATATGCTAGAAAAATCAATATGAATAACTACTTCGAAAAATTCAGTAGGTAGTAAGTAATTATATTATTTATCGATTCGATTACATTTTATTGCCGTCTAAATTCCCATTATAATTTTAAATTATATGTAGTGTTACGAAGCGTTAGAAAGTAACGCTTCATTAATTTCGAACGAGTTCAATAACGTCACTTCAAGCACTTTGCATATTTTTAACCCATTGCGCAAAGGTGTGGAAATCCTTTAATAGCCGTATACTTTATGAATTATCGGAATTGCTGTAGAATTCCGAGATTAAATTCCTCTAGGCTGTAAAGACAGCATTAGATGTGTAGATACGCTCCGAAATACGTGACAGGAAAAGATAATAGATGCTCTATGTAGGAGCTTTACAAAAAGGTGACGTAGCTTTGGGTAATGGGTGCTTGACTGTTGAACCCTAATGGTGAAAATTCTGTGGGAGTATGTTCATGAATTTATACATATACACATACCTATGTAGAATTTAATAATTTTGACATACGTTTACGTACATGCTGCAACTCTTGTATCCCAATCCCAAAAGGGATAAGTAGGAATAAGCGTCTACTACACCCAGAGTTGTGATTTTACTTTATTTTTACGCACGCATACATTACCTAAAGTTAGTCTTTGTTAATGGAGTTTGTTTTTACATTCTCCTTCCTTGAAAAAAATAATTATCGTCTCGTATTAGAAATTTCTTTATCAAGAAGCAATAGAAAAAATTTTGTATTTATGCTCTAAGTTTTGATACTCGTACATAGTGAATCCATTACTCCAGTCTTTTAATACTACTTTTGTGTTCCGACTTGATAATTTCAACCGCCGTAAAAATTTACGTAATAAAATAACGATGAACACTGATTTAGAAAACAATGGGGGATAATAATGATTATTGTTACGGAGATGTGCTCTTTTAGACCCAAACTAACCATGACGAGCGATTTCCTTTTAAAAATCATTCATTACAAATTCATTTTGTAACGTAAGTCCCGCTATGAATGTATAAAACTTAGTCAACGGACAAAAAAACTGCGATAACTTGGTTATATGTATAATTGTATTTGACCAGAAAGTGCAAAGTCATAAGGTCTCGAATTCTAGAGCACATTAACGAAAAGTAACAAGTGTTTTACCTGTTACTTTTCAAAATCAGGTCCGTATTAATTGCAGATATAGTGAAGGGAAACATTGTGAGGAAATTAGCATGAAGAAATGTTGTCACCAGTCAAGTATGGTGCCTGTACTAAGCTAATGTGGTGAGGTGAGTGTTATAGCGGAACCTCGCTTTAGGTAGTTCTTCTATACTTCGAGATACTCCCACGGGCAATCGTGATGTATCATCGTCACATAATTATGACATGATTTATGAAGTTTATGCGTAGCTACGAAACTTCGTTTGCTAATTCCAATTATATTTGAGTCTAATAGTGATGCTACACCAAATTTAGAAAATATTTTAAAACTTTTTTAAATTATTACAGTTTATTCCGAACGTAGATAGGAGCTGATCATAAAATGTTATGTGGTATTATACAAAAAGATATGATAACAAAATTTAACATATTTTAGTAAATTTTATAGTAAACATGTAACGTTGTTCAACATTAATTATAACTTTTCAAATTCAAATTCTTTATTGTGGATCATAGGTACAGGGGATGTTCACATAATTATTATACAGATCAACTATGTCCCGCCATTAAGGCATTCAATATTACAATCACAAAATGTGAATAAATATAGAATTAAGAGTAGGTAAGTTTATACAATATTAAAAACCAATAATAATAATAATAGGAGAATTTATGTAATAGGTACTAATATACTATATCTAATATAATTCAAGTCAGTGATTGAGAGAGAGAATACAAATTAAGACTAATATTAATAATAATGGTATTATATTAAATTTATGCATAAGTACAGAATGTTATTTCCTATTTAACGCTATAATTTATCCTGCAAAAATTCTCTTACTGAGTAGTAGCATTTGTCCACTTCGGCAGCACCATAATATACAAGTATAATAAGAACTGTTCAAGTCTGATCAATAACATATATGTACATACTAAACTAAAGTACTTGCTGTCAGTGTACATCATTGAACAAAAAGGTTATATACCTACTCCGTGCAATGTATCGACAACGTGATTCTTGGCTTTACACTTGATTGTCAATGCTGCAACATGACATACATGTCGAGGCCACCGTTTGCCGAAATGAATACAAAACAAAAAGCTCCACGCTTCAAATTGTTTTACAATAACATCATATAGGAAAAACAAGTCAATGTTTTGTTCCGTAACTTCGTTCCCAGAACACATTTCAAATGCTGCCTGTGACAGAAAGGAATGCTCTAATATTTTTTTTTTCAATTCCCAACTGCAGGCACTTTAATCCATTGTTTAGGCCAAAGGTGATTTTTTTTGGATTATATTTTCATTTTATCTTATAAACTAGAGATAAATAAATATATCAAACAGCATCTACGTACTTCAACACTTTCAATACACTATTACGGAATACCCAAGTCTTTTATCGCTTTTGTCACTCGTAAATTCCTTCAAGATGTCTCTCTATAAGATAAAATGATTAAATCCTCCGCACCTTTGTCTCGTCTCGTCTGCTTTATAGCGCTGACGAAAAATTTCTCCTCGCCGATATCATAGACCTTAAATTGGATTACAGAGAACAAAAGGACTGTAACCTAAATAATACTGAATGTCATGCCTTAATTTGAAAGATCTATAATAAATTTTGTACGTACTGTACTGCCAACCTAAAAATGTTTTACCGCCTAAGAAAGTCTGAACTACAAGATTGCAATTTGGCAATTCAAATATGCGGTATTAGCCCCCAAACCATGTCGCACCTACTTTCATGCTCTTCGTGCCCCAACACCTGCACGTCGAGCGACCTTTGGTTTGCCACTGAAAATGCCGAAAATGTGGCATAATGATGCCACATTTTCGGCAATGTGGCATTTAATGGCCATATTTATTAAGTAAATATGGGTATTAAATTTGACGTCATTCATGAACCATCGACACGAAGAAGAAGGAGAAGAATATATGAATCTTCTTTTTATTAAATAAACAAGGATAGGTACTTTACAAACAAAGCGAAAGGAAAAAAATATTTAGTGACCGACAAAGACATATCGTAATCGTAACAAAACATATCATATATATTTTTTTTAAACACACATCGCGAACAATTCTCGATAAGCCCACCCATACGTTCCCATAAAAGCAATTTAAAAAAAAATATCTCCCAAACCATTTATCGGAGAAAAAATACCTTACCAAAGTAGTACAATTCGCTTGGATTTTTACCAACTCATGTTGGCAAATCTCGGATTTTCCTGCTTAATCTTAGGATTTGCTTTTTTTCGGGATTTCGTAAGAGTAACATTACCATATTTGGATATGACTGTGACTGTAAAATTGTTGAATAGAATTTTCTTGAGTGTCAGCTTGAATATTTTATGAAATGAATTAGCTAAGATAAATATGTATATACTACATGAGTACAGCGTGCGGTATTTCAGTTAAGAAAACTTTTCAGCTGCAAAACCGTTCTAGGTTAAAAACGTTTCTGCAATACTGTGATGAGCGCGGGAGAAGTAAAGAAGCAGAATAAGAATTATCGGAATAAAAATATTAAAATGTTGTTTCTTTGTTCGGCATCAGAAGTACTGGAGAAGTATGGATATGTTGGGTACTAAAAAGGTAAACTAGCAAGGTTTGACCTTTTTAGTTTTACAAGTACCTATGTCCGTGTCATCTATCGTACAGCTGCATGCAATGAGCGCAAATATGTTAAATTATTCAGCGAAGCATCTAGTTGAAATAAAACTATTCATTTGGTTGTAAACTGTGGCTTTCCACGCTTAACTTTTTTTGATATTAGATTAATTTCATGACTGGCAATGATGTTTGCCGTGACTTTAATTATTATTTGCTTACATTTTGAATAAATCTTGTTAATCAACACTAATGCATATAACTCCTATAACCCACACAAACGCTCATTATTACTAAATTCATTGATATAATAAAAAAAAATTAAGACTTGACTAAATTCTGCATTCATATTTTAAATAGGTAACAAGGATTCAATATATAATTTAAGAACACATTATCGTTCGTAAGTAAAAGAACTTGTTATTCTTATTATAAAAATATCACGTTCTTTTTGATTCACTCATAAATATAGTTGAATTTACGGGTGTGTAAAGGTGTATGCGTGTATAATGAATTCATAGAACAAAGTCATAACTGCGACTAGTTTTGATGCTTCCATTTTGCACTGCACTATGGGCTTGAGGACGTAGCAATTCCATTATTTTTATTTAACCAATCAACTCCTCGTTACTTTCCGTTGTTAAGAGTTCTTTCTACAATCTTTAACCCGAATTGACTTCCATCAACTTCGTTCGTCTCCTCTTAAACGAATTTCTTCTTGATCCTTTTGTTTGTGCCTAAGTTTAGGTGCTCTAAATTCGCGCCAAGGATCGAACTTCACGAAACAAAGTTAGACATAATGTCAGACAACGAGGCGACTGAGACGACTCACACAAATGATATATATCAACGCACTAATTGTGTTACTCCTTAGACTCAGCCCGAAGACAATTTATAAACCTTCGAAAAACGAGGTTCATACGCTATAAATTCAAATATTGTTTTAAGAAGGAAATAATTGAGGAGCGAAATAAATTACGGAACTATTTTGATGATATACCTACTAAATTCACGGAACGATATTTGGTGAGTTAGTGTCATAGGATGAATTCGGTTTCGATATAGTTAACAATCATTTTCATATACCTCTTATATAATGACGTAAAAATTGGCTTCCATAACAATGCGAATAATGAATGAATAAATATTTGTTGACAAAAGACGATTGAGAAATCTTAATATTTATTAACTGTTTAATATTCATACGTAAATTCAATGCACATATTATCACTCTTCTCTAAAAAGGCTGACCGCGTTGTTTGTATGTATTCGATTCTAATAAAAGTCAGGGTTGCTGGCTGGCTCTCACGATATTTTGTAATTCAGACTTAAGATTAGTTCAGCATTCTCAACATTATTATGAAGAAAACGTAAATTTCACACAGCTGTAACTATTGCAACAAGTTGACAAATTTGAGAATAGAATACAAGTTTAGTTTTTTTATTTGGCCCCTTAATAAAAAAAAACTAAACTCATCCACTATGCCTATATAAATTCTTAATGGTAAAAAAATGGATTATTAAAAAATATTTTTAAAACACTCGACGAATATTAGTTATGGTTTCATTATATCATCATAACTTTCTTCATTACAAAGCCCATCATTGGTCTCTCATTTTATTCATTAATGTTTTTAAGATTAATGTGAGTAACTTGGTACACCACTTTAAATATTCAAATAATTTGGAACAATCCAAACCGATTAAATCTTTCTTTCTACAATTATGTACACCTGACGAAAAAAGATGATACCAAATAGTATTTTACATAGAATAATAAAAAAAGCTGGTAGAGAGTGGAACAATATCAGTTCACGCACGTCGTTCTCAACCCATGCGTGGATAATGTCGAAAACGCGGGAAAAATTTTGACATCATCTTTTTTTATAGGCACGTAACTGAAGAACTACTAAAGAAAGATACAAAAACTTTTTCGTCATTTCACTGCCTGCTTTATCTCTAAAGCCATTTATGAAGTTGTAAAAAGCGGAAGAGAATATGGAAATAATGGTAAAAGTAGTTTTATGCTTTCGCAGCCTCTTTGAAGGAACACTGGAACGGTGGCACGCTGCCAGCTACGGCCGTCTGCTTTGCAAAACCTCTGTGACGTTGAAATGATATAATCCTCTTAGCACGAGCGAGCGCCAAGCCAATCATTTTGTTCGATCGAATATTACATAATTTGACTGTAGCTGTTGGTATTATTGAAAAAGGGTAAAAAGCCTTGTTCATAATAAATCCAATGTTTTGCTTTCAGAATAATTTGACTGCCTACGTCGCGATTCAACCTTGAAACAATATTTAGCACCATATTAACTACGCTGATCAGTTGATCTGTAAGGTTAAACTCGCCTACCGACGCCAGTCATCGTCATACATACATTGAGTCCCCTCCGTCCCCCAGAGAGCACGTGAAGCTGTTGACCTGATTTTCATACGAATATATAAAACCTGAAAGCCTATTCCTCATTAGCCATTAGGATAACGATAAACGATATTGCCCAATAACTGGGTTGTGTAGGTATAATGAAACTGATATCTAGCTGCATTTGACGAGACTGGAAGACGACCTCGAGATAAATGGGTAAAGAACCAATTATATCAACTTTAATTACCTACTCTACCTAACTTATTAGTCTAGGTCAAAGTTTGAGCTAATCCCACACTAACATCAATTGTTTCGGTCTAGTTACGAGCAGATAAAATGAATTACCATCTCTATAATTACCTAATTTTAATCTAAAATATGGCTATAAAAGCGTAACTCTTATTCTCATTTTCATTATGAATATTTTCGGCATTACATCAGAATGGCTTTATTACACGACTTTTATAATGAACCGTGGACGCAACAAAAGAAAAGGTTATAAACATCATGTTTGTGTCTTCTGTATATTATTAATCTTTTATTTAGGATTAGGGGATTTGGGAAAAATATATTAAAGCAGGGCGTTGCTTCTTGAGTCTAGATACACAAAATGAACAAGCTTTACTCAATGGGTTTAGCGAGTGCCACATAAGTTGTATTTAATGGGAGACCGTCACAATTCTTGAGAATTAATAAACTTGAAAATATCCTGAGGATAGGCCGCAGAACCTCAAGTTCTACTGCCCTACTGACACGTAACTAGGTTATATTTATAAATGTAGCTGAAAATTATGTTATCCATCTAACCAGTCAGCCCACATAAGCCCTGAAGGCCCAGACCTCTTGTCAGTCTTAATTATTTCATCTAACATTATACATATAATACAATGGTTACGTACCTAATGTTTTATAGATATCAAATATTGAAATCGTAAAATAATTAAATTTGAATTTCACGATTTAACAAGGACGTAAAATCTATAGTAATAAAACCTTCATTATTTTCAACTCAATTCAAATCATAATCCCTATTTGTAATGTGTCAAAATGGCATTTATATTATAAGATTTTTATATTTAAATGGGGATGTTTTTTTTTTATATTAACTTCTATACAGACTTTATAATCAAGAACGAGGCTCTAATTTGGCTTGCCAAAAAGCTTAGTCTTCTTTAGTTTGTAAAATTGATAAAGCTTCTTAACGTGTCATCCAAAAAGGATGCCTTCCTAAATTCGGTTTAGCATAATAATCATAATGTAATTTGGATGATTGTTACAATTTACTTACTAATATAATAAGAAAATATTTATGTATAATATTATAGGTATCTATTTTACGTGTTGATTATTTTTATGTTTCAACCAAGGTACTTTTAGGTATACAGGTACATGCAGGTATATGCAGAGAAACCTACGTAAGTAATCTATTTTATCTAGCAATTATACATACATTAATTATACGTTTGGTTGCTTTTGCACCTTTTACATGGTAACATGTTTAGAGTAAATTTAAAGTTTTTGTTAAAGCTTACAGCATTCTCGAAACATCTCCAATTTGGTGCACCGGCTACATTACCCATCTAACCTCCTTACTGATCTTCTAAGGCCTCCGTAGCTTAACGGAAATTACAGGCGTACTGTACTAAACTGAAGAAAACAACTCAACTCATGGCCAACTCATGTTCAAGGCTATTTTTTTCTTTCACTACAATAAGATTAAACAGCATTAGATATTTCTATTCTATGTTAGTTCATTCAATCTCAAATTTAACTTAAAGGGTATATCAGATAGAGCAAATAAAACCCAATGAACATTTGGTTATAAAAACCATGAACCATACAGCACCGCGAGAATTACCCGTGAAAACTTTCTAAATGGCGATAAGAAACACCACGATGGTGTTAAAACAATATAAAAAACAATCAACAGTTGTATCACCTTGTTATAACTCTCTCTTTCGTTGCAACATGTTCCGAATATTAAAATCATACAATTAAAGTGAGATTGGTCTCAGATATATTATTTATATCTGAACTTGTTTAGCTCACTGCCCTACAATTATGTAAATGTACCAAATTAGTGTTGAATGGGTTAGTTGAATGCAGCCGGTTTTTCACAGTTTTAACTGATAGTCTATAATTCGTTTCCGATGCACGTGTTCAATCTGTGAAAGCAGTATACACAGCATCCATGCTTAGAGCCACTAACCTGTAAATTAACCTGCTCATAACAGTTTCTGTGTCATCAGCTAGTTAAAACGGATGTCCACTAAACAACAGAACAACTAAACGCACCTATAAGTAGTTTTTAATTCCTGTGTGTGAGTGGGCTCTTGTGTGAATACCTAGAGCTCATCCTGTTACTACATATAAAGATAAATTATGTTACTTCAAACAAACAAAAACATCCGAAAAGGTTTATCTTTACATGTCACATCTATGAGGACTTCAATGATCCGCTGACTAACTTTTTTCCAATAAAGAAACTACAATAAAATAAAATAGTATGTGTTTTACTGCAATTCATTGATTTATTTGTTCGAGATTCCGATTCGTGCGTGCATATTGCATGCGAAAACAATGCCCGCATGCACGCAGGTCTGAGCACAATATTGGCTGCAAACATGCATTTTGTGAAAATTAAAGACGAAATAAAACAATAAAATATTCCAATACGATATAAACTACACTTTATATTTCCATAACCATTCTCAAATATTTAAAAAGGCAGGTCAATATATTTATTGAAAAGAAGATACTATTGTATCTTAGCTTATACAACTTTAGGTCAAGTGCATTGTGCTGTTCAACAAATTTTGGTAAGGCTGCAAATTATAAAACGCCTGTAAAAAGCTTAGTTATGGACTGGGAAATATTTCCCTTTGTCATTCATTAATGTAAACAATAGAAAGTTATTTATCATTTTTTCACACAAACCTACACAATAGTAACGTACCTGTATATTTATCATATAATCACTTTTACTAAAAACGAAACTTGAGTTATTTCAGATTATAAAATCTTGGATATGTTTTTTTCTACTATTTACGAAGAGAGGGTCTTTATATAAGTTCATAGTATATTTTTTATTTCTGCTTCATTAGTCTTGTAACCCAGACTATCATGGAGTTAAGATGAAGAGAGAAGATGTATGAATGATTGAATGATTGTACTGTACTGTAAGTAAAAACTTAGGCTCGATAGCTGTTTTAGTTGAATCGTCCAGGTGTTCGGCATAAATACCTATACCGTGGGTTAATTTTTTCTTTCAAGTACAATTAAAATGTTAAGTTGATTTGTGTAGGTACGCTTCAAAACAATCTACACTGAATAGGCTCAAGTTTTTTATTGTTATATATATTTTTCGAGTCAATGCAACCACAATGTGCCACAGTAATTCGTTTCGTGGCAGGATTCAGCTAGTAACTATATTAAATTACTATATAAATAAATATTCCTGGACATTATGACACACAGCGCCATCTAGTTCCGAGCTAAGCAACGAGGCTTGTGTTACGGATACTAGTTGGGTTGATATACTACATAAATCCTTTTTTTTGTAAATACTCACATACATACCTAGTAACATGCGTGCAATTATACTTAACGGTACTACCGGTCATGTGGAATGCGGGTAGATACAGAGTCTGTATAATCGGTCTAATAACGATGCCCTCCTCTAACATAATTATAACCTTTGTACAAAAACAAGTGATCCGGAACAGATTAGATTTCTCTCCCGATAACCGATAAACGTAGAAACTGGGTCAGTCTGTTTCGAAATTTTCAATTCTTCGCGTCGGAAGTATGTGTAAAAATCGTATTACTGATTCTTATCAGTTGACCTCTTTTATATTGGAGAAAATATATAATTTGTACAACATTATATAATATTTACAATAAAATTAGATTCTACTAAATTGTATAATAAATTTTGGTAGAGCCATGCCAATTTTTCCTATAAATTTCATAGATTCTCACCCGGTTTCTATTAAGTTTCAGTAGACACTTAATTATATAGAAAATCCAAAAAAAATATTTTATCCTTCAATATAATTATTCACGACCTGTTTAAACCCTGCAAAGTACATAGATAAGTAATTCATAGAGCAGGTACATGTTTTGAAGACAATTTACAAATATATTTTTTAAAGTAAAGCATTTACAGCCTTTTTACAATACATAGGCTTAGTTACAAAAATCTATTCACTTTCGAGAATGAAATTAAAGATTTTCATTTAGCCTTCATAAAAACAGAGAGATAAATGATCAAGACAGCCGATAACACTAGGTGATGTAATAGGAAAAATATTGAATTGAGAAAGTGAGCCCGATCACACATATAATGTTACAGGTACTTTCGTAATTCGTTCCTGTCGCCTTCGTCAAGCGTGTAATATTTCAAACTCTCGCCTCAAACCAAGAAAAGTTATCACACAAACGCTTTTACTCACTTTCATGTGAAACTCATGAGACATTGTCTTAGCGAATAAACGTGCGCAAACGCAAATAAACGTTGAACGTTTCAAACGAAATCAGTACTATACATCATACGTGAATGTTGTTACTTATCACTACAAGAGATGAAAGAAAGTAGACTGTCTCTTTACCCAGTGGACTAACTTTAACCCCTTGATCTCGAAAACCGTTAAGTTTTATTTTATTTAGGTTTCAGATTGTAGATAACGTTTTGAGAATAACGTTGTTATTAGAAATCTCCATAATTACTTGCCGACTTATTCGTGTAGACACGTAATTATATACAAATAAAAGATTTTAATCATTCTTCTTTAGTAAAAGTCCGTATTTTAATTTAATAAGAAAATTAATAATAAATTAATTTAAACAGAATAAAGCCTTACAGTAGATATTCTAGTTGTCAACGACTAGGTATTTTAAGTATGAAATTTTCAGATTTATTCTACTCTACTATTCTACATCATAAAATGAGACCATTTTATTTGAGTTAAACAAGTATTTAATTAAGCCTTCTTTTATATACTAGAACGTAAAAGTTAATTGTGGAACTTTATTTACTTAGATTTCTCTTTGAAAAAACTTAACATCATCCCAGATACAAACTAGAATTCATAATACTAGAAACAGGATGTGATGCTAAACGACAGCCTTCGTAAAGTTATGTAAATTATATTGTTGGAGGCAGTAGACATGCCAGCCCATACATTAACGAATTAGATGTAATGAAGATAATTTAGTTTAAAAACGAAATGGCAAGTTTGACAAGTATTTATTAGCTATCCCAAAAAAACCGTGTAACAGCTCCTTACAGTTATATACAGGTAAACACGTTATTAGGAGACAAATAAAAACTGTAATCATAGGAACCTGTTTATAAAGTTACATTATATTAAGCAGAGAGTTCATTGACTTTATTAGGTGATGTGGTAAAAGATGTTGCTATGCAATCAATATATTTCCTATAGTTATGAATGCACAGGTCCTCATATATTATTGTTAATCTCCTAATGAAAATAAATAATAAATATTATTATATTATTGTTATTATAATATATATTCATTTATCGCACCATTAATATGTATTTCGATTTATCGGCTATTCTTGCTAACGACCCAACTTTGTTGCCTCGCGGCCTCATATCTATCCAGAATACAGATATTGCAACTAATACCTGACCACCACAACATATTTTTGAATCATTAACTTAAAACTTTAAATCCTATTACATACGATTCAAAGAAATTCTTGGGTATGGGTATGACTGACAATCGATTATCCTACATTCTCCGTATTCACACGTTATTTAATTGAATATGAGAATGATCACGAAATAAAAATAAAAAGATACAAAATAAGTATATAATTGTTTAAGTAGAACCTTTGAAATATACAAAAGTTGATGGCAGACTTAAGGTTGGTAGTTAAGGTTAGTCTATATCTATAAAATAAGACCTTCTTTTTAAATTACTTTGCAGCAAAGTAAATATTATACGTGACTATTACTGTGTAAGTTTTTGTACCATACATACTCAATCAAAACCAAAGAAAGTTATCATGTTTAAATGCTTATTAATAGCTGGATAATCAACCAAGCTTTAATAAGTACCTATTTAAATACACTCATAAATTGAAACTGCACATTATTTAATTTCATAATGCGTACTGTTAAAGTGATATTGAATTATTAATTTATTGTGGTTTGTAACATACCATGAGTTCATAGAATTTATAAATATATTGCAACCTTATAAAGATCGCATGTTAAAACAAATTGCGATGCGAATATCTAAGCAAACTCTGTATTTTATTTTGCTATTAAGAAGGTATTTTTAACAGTTATTATAGAATTAAGCTTCCTGATTTACCTAGAGCGATTATCCTTGTCGTGTTAAACAATTTCCTCCTTACATTGACAAAAAACATTATCCATTTATTCAAGTGTTTCTTTTAGGTAGATTACTAAAATCCGCTTATTATATTTTATGAAATTCTAATATTTTCCTAGTACCTAAGATATAAATACATTATTCGTACTCAAACAAAACTTCCCTTTTAAATACGAAACTTTATGAACTCACCTTTGACGCTATTTCAAGTTCTTCGCACCTTAACTCCAATAAAGTGTTCCTCCTTCAATAATTCACAAACTTCCACTTTACGCTTTAGGCACGATAAAAAATCACTACGTCGTCGTCGATATGAAAACATGAAATCTCCATAATTCGCAACATTTCACAAATCACATTGAACTCGCGGAGAGTTGAGAGCTTGTAAAAGGCTGTATTGATAAAAGTTCTTCGCACGCTGTACGTACCGTAATGTGTCACATTTAAAAGTTCGCGATGCAAACTTGAGCTTCTGCACCTGACTTATTACGGATTTATACCGCAGGGTAGTTCGCGATCGAATTGTTCGTTATTTGTGAATACTCGTTCAAAACTCGAGCGTTTGTTGCGATGAAATGTGCGCGAGCGCAATGACGCGTGCAAGTTGTCGGGGAGGAGGGCACAGACCTCGGAGCGTGTGGCAGCGCAGGCGCCGACTGCCGAGACACCGGTACCGTTGCTCCGTGAGTGGGAGCGAGGTCGGCCAAGTCGGCAGGCTTTGACATTTCTAAGTTATTTCGTTACTTCATATCGATGTCATGACTCGCTTTTGTTATGGTTGCTGGCCTAGCACAAATCCGCGTGTTATTGGGCGGAATTGTATCATTCGTTGATTACCTTGATAGGTCTTAAACGATGCGGAATACTGAGTGAAAGGTTTCATTCATTAGAAATAAAAAATGCAAGAATTTCGAGCCGGCCATACATTCCTATACAGAAAACCAGTTAACTAAAAGGTAATTTTTTTGTAAGTAGTCTTAATTTAAATAGACTACGTGGTAAGCACATATATAATGATAAGCATACATCCTTGAACTGCTTCATTAGTCTAGCGGTCACTAGCACGACTGCTAAGCGGGGAATTTTGGGTTCGTGTCCCCAGCATTACATTACAAAACAATTCGTTACCGTGTACCTATTAAATATAACGGCCGTCGTGAATAATCGTGACATATTTGTTTGTCGCACCAGAATACAAAGACAACAACAAATTATATAGTTTTCGATCGCTCTAAAGTACCTAGAAATAAGTAAAGCCTTTCACGATTGACATAAACCAGCTTGACATAAATATATCTTATAATCATACGTTACACATGGAGACAAGTTTCGTATTATCTCGTATATATTCATGAACTAGATATCAAGTTCCATAATATTTCTCTAAGAAATATTTCAATCATATTTAGAATCTATGAAAGGTCCTATTACTTAGTATAAGGCTCTATAATCAAATTTTTAGAATCCTGTACCTACTTACTTGCCTTTTTTATTATTCGTATTCTATGTTGTACTTACTAAATAACAAAAGACACATAATATTACTTTTTGTAGTAAGTATATTTCGTCTTTAATAATTAACTTCTTGCCTCAATAGTAGCAGTAATTAATTAGATAATAATAGGTGTCTTAATACATGATGCAAAAGTGTTATAATTTTGTAATATTTTATTTTAAACTATTAAATTTACCTACTACCGTATGTATATAATAGATTAACAAATAATTACGATTTCTGGAAAAGAAAACTCGGCAAAATATTCGGGATCTCCACGGTTTCCCAAATGCCTTAGATTAGATTTTATCTGTTTTGTGTAGTAGTTACGAAGGAAACTTAAGTACCTACTTCAGGTAAATGAAGTTAGATCCTTTTTGGAAGTATCTTACTTCATAGGACTTGAATTGCCTTAATCATCGATAAGACACAATTTGAGAGCAAACCTATTTGTTATTGGAGAACTCCAATTCCAAATTTGAAGATTTTTTTATATAGTCTTCAAATCGATTCGCCGATGTGTTTTTGATATTTTATGTGCCATGGAAAATGGGAGCGTCAAGCCATTTGTCGGACACTTTTTGGAACACAAAGCAACAACTGTGAAATTCATAGAAAAATCCGTCACCTACATACTACATAGTAGATACCTACAACAAATATAAAATTAAATGTACCATTTTAGAGATATTATTGTATAATACGAGTATGTAAGTGACAATTTAACTCTCTTACTTAATTTAATGTTTTTTTTTATTTCTTTTAAATTTTAAATATTTAAATTTAATTTCAATTTAGTTTAATTTAATTTTGAGCAAACGCCATTTGTAATTTCATAGAACTGTATTCATAAGCATGCTGTGATTTCCTGTAAATGAAGAAACACAAGGAAATAACTATTTATATCTAAATTGTATGACTTTCATGTATGTAATGTGTATTTTTCGTTGGAAATCCTAATAAATAAAATAAAAATAAAATAAAATGCGCTAAATAAACGAAATTATTCCTTAAACCAAACCTCAATATGTTTATTTAAGTATATAAATCGTATTGTAATCGAGAATTTACAACAAACACATTCCTGTCTTACCACAGATGCATAATATAGATGAGCGAGTTCCTATATACCCACTATTCCTTTTAATAATAATTCTTAACACTGGACTACTTCTGTTAGAATCATTAGTAATTCAGTCTCTACAAACAAATCCCGTATCTTTACTTCTTCAACTAGCTTCTTACAATAATTTCTAATATTTACCCTCGCTATGATCAAAATCCGTAACATTTAAATGTATGCTAGTGATAATGTTTGATAAAATAATATTATCTCTTGCGTTGTACTCACCGATTTCCATTACATTACCACATCAAACAAATTTGAGATTCTTTCAATCCATTTACGTGAGTTTCCAAATTCTTCTTGTTTGTTGTGTCTTGGTTCGTTCATGATGGATCTACGCCGCACGTGTGTACGACACCTTCGCATTTATTTTTTAATAGTGTTGACGCTATTTTTTTTCTCCTTACAAATCCAGTGCAAGATTGATGGTCTATACATTTTGTTTGATTGATGGATTTTCAATAAAGAAAACTGTTTTCGGATAGTATGGATTTTAATTCATACTTAATAATATAAGTCATTATCATTGATAAAATGGCCCGATCATCTACACTAGACAAATATGAAAACCTGAATGGAAGATTCAGATTTGATGTCTGCTACAATTGGCACTGCAATAAAGTACAATAATGAAATTAAATTCCGCAAATTTTGAATATTACAATTAGGCAAACGTTTCTAACGAGTTAACTATCACCTAAAACCTTTATGTGTTCACTAACAACTATTACGAACATAAACAACGAAATAATCAGACTGCAAAACGACGAGTTAACTATATAAATAGACGGTTAAGTCCGTAAACTAGTATTATAAAAATAACTTGCGCGTATAAGCCGGTAATGGTCGAAGAGGCTACGCTTTCGCGATTTTTAATATTTCTTTCACGCGTGGGTAAGGAAGTCGGCAGAGAGCTCGGCACGACACGACACGACAAAGTAGGAAAGATTCATAATCAAGCGACAATGTTAAATAAAAGATTGGTTTCAGAGCATTACCTACTTACTAATTATGGATGGCCGATGGGGCTTGAAGGTTCTCGTGTGGCGACCACGTACTGAAAGACGCAGCGTGGGTAGGCAAGGTGACCGACGACCTGGTTAAAGTCGCTGGAATCTGCTGGATGAGGGTGGCGCAGGACCGGTTGTCGTAGCGATCCTTGGGGGAGACCTATGTCCAGCAGTTGACATCTAACGGTTGATATGATGATGATGATGATGATGATGACCTACTTTATCCTTACTTTGTCCTCACGTGAATAATCTATATCATCATATAGTATGATCCTATGGATAAGTGACTGAAATTATTACATAATCAGCTCAAATCGTGTACCAAAAAATAAAATGGTGTAGACGGGCGTGCTATAAACTGCGCTCTATGTAAAAAGCTCTTTACAGTGCGAGAGAGATAGCCAGTGTTCATTATAGATGCAAATTCCTTCCACTACTTAATAGTCCACGGATGGACGAGACGCGGCGTGAGAAAATGGTAACTCGGAGTCAGCGATGCGAAAATGTGGCGGGTTTGCGGACTGGCGGCTAAGTTGAGCACCTACCTACTTACATGTCACTGTCACCGCCGTCACAGCGACCGCGGCGTGCAAAGCTACGAAGAAATGTCGTATGAATACCTAATGCAAAATGCATGTTATATTACAGAAAGATTCCAAGTTCGTAATATTTGTTTTATTTAGCCTGTCTGCTACTATAATATCTAACTTTATTTTTTAACATGTAAGATTTATTTCGTCGTTATCGTGTCCTATAATAAAGATAACCAACTAAATAATCACCATGGGAGATAATACCTTTACTTCCGTACCCTACCTCTGTTGGTATGTGTTTACATTCTTACAGGCCAATTTTACTTATAATATCTCCGAGGTACTATTATTAGACCTACACATACTTCATGGGTTCTTCAGCAAAAGCAGTATGACAGACCAAACAGACGTACAACAGAAAACTTTGTTGTTGTAATACACGTTCTCCTAATCTTTCTAATAGAAAATGTTAAGTTGTATATGTTAAGTGTATTGCAATAAATATATTATTATCTTTTAAAGTGATATAACAATTATGTTCGTTGCGTTGCAAGACCTTGCTTCTGATAAGTTTTAAGTTTACTTTTTGTGCCAATTGAACAAGAACAGGATTTTTTTGTATGTTTACATCTACTTATCTTTAAACTTGATACATCTCACGGGAAAGTTAAGTAGGGTCGCCAAATACCCTTTGTATTTGCCAACCCTACGAATCGATGGACAATGAGCGATCCATGGCTTCTATTTCACCAGGATCTCCTCCGGAGACTGCGCTCATATCATAGTATTCAATTCAATAGTTTCGTATAAAGAAATATCGTGTACAATTGTTAATTCAATTTGTTATTCGTAAGATCGCCAACCCGCAGTAGGCAAGCGTGGTGGACCTATAGCCTAATGCCTCTCAAATGAGAGGAGAACCGTGCACAGCATTGGGACGTTAATGGGTTGATGATGATGATTCGTAAGATCGTATCTCATGAAATATGGTGGTATTCTATTTATAAGGACCTAAAAAAATAACTTATAGGAATGTTTATTATCATGTTCTCTGATCAACGTGGGATGTAGGGAAGATATTTCTTGTCTAAAGCATCATATTTATTCTTTTCCTGGTTTTTTAAATAGATCTTACGATTATATTTTTTTTATTGTTACTTATACTGTGTGCCCCCAGTCACCGTTAACATAAGGTACATAATTCATTTGAGGGGGTTGGTATACGAATTTATAATAAAATACCTACTGATATCTTGGATCTACCGACTGACGCATTCAAAAGTAAAGTAAAAATTTACCTTATTATGAAGGCTTATTATAATTTGAGTAACTATTATAATCACAACAATAGAGGGTCATAGGATTAGTCCAAGATAGCGGTCTAATCTGTTTGTATAATAGTCATGTAATCGGTGTAATTGTTGACATATGTAGCGGGCACATACAGAGAAATTGAGGCCAAGAGTGTGTTAATGTATTGTATTCTATATCATATTTTTTTTGGCATTAATGCACTATATATTGTATAGATTGATTATCGTATTATATGTATAGAAGCATAATGTGCTGCTGGCGAGTTTGTTGCACCGCTTCTTCTGGAAGCGTTATTGGGCCTTGGGGGCTGTCTTTATTGTCGACGTTCAAAAAGAGCCAATAAAATTTGGCCTAATTTGAATAAATGATATTTTGACATATTTTTTTCGTATTTATATTTCTGAGCGAACTTTATTATGTCAATAATTCAAGCAAGGGAGTCTAATTCATACAGCCAAGTTTTCAGTGTAACGATGTAAATATAAAACTTTTAACGTTCCATTTCATCTAGTGAAAATCATGGATACGAAAAACCATAAAAAAACTGCCTATCAACGTCTAAATGACTTGCTTAGATGAGGTTTCAGTGTAGAACCACAGCTTTATTAAGACTTAGTAAAATGAAATAAGTAAAATCTTTCAAAATTATCATTTATATCCTTCTACTTATATCGATCACTCATTTATTTTATTATTTAATCATCATAACAAATAAAAGAATACTATATAATAATAATATTATAATACTATATAATTGATTCCCTTGCCTTATCTTTAACAGAAAGATAAACTACATTGACTTTGACAAGTTTGACAGTGACAACACCAAAGTGTTTGTGTTGTGATTGTCACTACTCACAGTCACTGGTGGGTATTTGTACGTTTGTAGATAATAGCAATATTTTCCCACATTCAATGAGTTATAATTATATTGTTATTAATTTTATAATTTCCATTTGATTGGTTGGTACACAGTAAGTTAACTGTGTGGTTTTACGTGGGCGAGTATGTGATTTTATAGTTTAGTAAGTAGACCAAAATACTACTTAACTGGTGCCCAAAAATAAGGAAAATTGAATGAATCAATCTCTTATCAATCTAATTACGAAGTACTTTTTTGGTGTTAAATAACGTATACAATACACTATGTCGGCGTTACTAACTGCAGATTGGTTTCAATTGGACTCCTACTACAGGTAAGAACATTATTTTGCATTTACTAATTTGATTTGTAGTATTCTTTTTTTTTAAGGCTTTGCTTCAAACAATGACTTCATTATTATTCAGTCCAGCTATAATATTAACAGCCACCTTCAGTTGTTCAGTAACCTTCCAACTGTTTAAATAAAGTCTGTAACAAGTAGACTATATTTGAATACTCAGGTTGATACCGAACAACCCATAACACACCTACCCAGTTAAACCAAAACCTGTTGCTGAATATAATAATAATAATAATGTTCTTTATTGACTCAAAGTAAAACAAGTTCTTTACAAAAAGGAACTGGTGTTTCCAAGATTTTCTGCACTAGGCTGGAGAAAGCTTTAAATACACCTTAACAACCACTTAGTAACTTTATTTAGTTTATTATTTACAACTTACATTCTTCTAACCACAAATTTAATCTTTGTAGGAAGTTCGACCTGTATAATATGAACTGGTCTATGGATGAAGGATTGGAGACTATGATAGTGAGTGGGGCTACACATGGGGGTCCAATAGCTGTAGTTAGGGATAGAAAACAGTTGGTGCGAGTCATGGGCAGTGCCAAGCCTGTGATAACTCTGTACAATGGTGTTGGGAATATCATCTCTAAGATCTTGGTAAGTTTTTTTAAGTTATTATTTTTACAGTGATATAAATTGTCAGCATTATAAATG
The DNA here is from genome assembly GCA_905163465.1 of Craniophora ligustri. NCBI lineage: Eukaryota > Metazoa > Arthropoda > Insecta > Lepidoptera > Noctuidae > Craniophora > Craniophora ligustri. Next base: position 4,147,966 of record LR990965.1, on the reverse strand, counting down.
TAGTGCATTGATTGTTTTTATTTGACATGGGGGTAACTACTCGGTTCAATTTTGGTTCAATTGTAAAGCTATATTCCAGATAGTTTTAATTTAATAAAAATTGGAATCAAATTTAATGTAATTGTAATAATATGCTTTGTCACTCTATATAGTGCTCAAACATTTTTAGGTGAGATAGAGATTTTTATCCAAAAAGTAGTGATTGAAATTTAAAATTGCCAAAAAGCTCTCTAAAATAGTTTTGTATTAATTCCAGTGGAACAGTGGTGTATTAGTCCATATGGGCTGGTCTAACAGTGAACAGCTGCTGTGCATTCAGGAAAGTGGAGATGTTCTGGTCTATGACATGTTTGGTGCCTACCAGAGGACCTTCAATATGGGGCAGGAAGTTAGAGACACTAAGGCAAGTTATTTATATTATAAGCAATTATCTGTTGGCAGTTGTCAACATATAAAACCGTTCATTATTCTGGATCCTGCTACTAATAGGTTTGTAGTTAGGACGGATTAGTGTAGCCAGATACTCCTACATTAATCTTCTACAGTATTAATCTAATATAAGAATATTATGATTACATACTTTATGATATATCTTAGCATAAGTATGTAGATTTTTGTTTTGTCATCACTATCCTAAAATTCATCTCATGGTGATTATTTCCAGGTGTGCAAAGCTCAGTTGTTCCCAAATCCACATGGTGTAGGACTAGCAGTCATCACTACCACTAACCGCATGTTCCTGCTCAGCAATGTCTTGGACCCTAAAATCAGACCTGTACCCGATTTACCAAGTGAGCATTACATTCAAGTTTGAAAGGACTATTTATTATACCATGCAAGAAAAATATTAAAGTCTATATAAGTATCATGTAGCTCCTGTGAGTACTTACGAAACTGTCTCCTTTAGTCGACGCTTCCATTCATCATGGTCGATACTTAAATAGCTACTTAGCTTAAACTAAAGACTGTACAAGCTTAGCATCCTGAAGTAAATGATGCCAGTAGATTTGCAAGTACATAATACTAAATAATATTTCATTTAATTTTCAGGAGCGAATGAACCCATATCATGTTGGTGCGTCATCAGTTCTGGCTTCCTTGTGTGCAGAGACAAGGAAATATTTAAATGTCAGTTGGGCGAGTCACGAGCTGTGCTCATGGTAAGTACGTCAATCCAATAATGTTACTATATTATGGATCTCTGGTCTGAAAATAAAGATTTATTATTATTATTATTATTAATCCGCAGGCTTCACTGTTCCCCAACTGTGATATTTTTGGGAAACCATGAAGATATTTCTAAGAAATATTTGTCATATTTCTATCTCTGCGTTGGTTTTAGGATATTTAGCATTTTTAGTAATTGCCATGGCTCACGCCTAACCCTTTCTGAAAATTAACAAGGTGATCTAATGAGAAGCTGAGATGACTTCATTGTTTGCACAATACAGATTGATTATTTTGTTAACGTCCATACCATGTTGAATACACTGGTTCTCGTCCGATCACCGAAGTAAAGCAACATCGGGCGCGGTCAGTACTTGAATGGGTGACCGCCTGGGAACACCGCGTGCTGTTGACTTTTTACTTCATTTTGTATTTATTTTGCGTTATTTATTCCAAAGGTATTTCTTGGGGTCATATATCGCATTCATTAATCGTTTTTTTTTCCAGCGACCTGACATAAAGAATCCGTACACACAAGTTCTGTCGATAGTCGCGTCACAAAACGGCAAGCACGTCGCATTATTTACTGATTCTGGTATTTTATGGATCGGCTCCTCTGACTTCAAGACCTCTTACACAGAGATCGACACCGGTTACATCAAACAGCCAAAAGAGTTGATGTGGTTTGTATTATTTCTTTGTTCATCAAAATTGTCTACTAAATACACTACTTAGTTTAGAGAAATTTAATATATATTTTAAATATCTGAACCGACGACACTCAAAATAGAGGTTTTTATGAAGGTAATTATAATATCTGTAAAATATTTCAGGTGCGGTTCGCAAGCTGTAATAGCCCATTGGGACGATACCATGTGCATGTACGGGTCGAAAGGCAACTCGGTGACATACCCCTACGACGGGCCCTTCCATCTCATACAAGATGTGGATTGTGTTCGAGTTGTCTCGGAATTTACTCACGAACTCGTACAAAAAGTACCGTTCGTCGTCGAGAAAATATTTAGGATAAATAGTACGGCCGCTGGATCGTACCTGCTCGAAGCTTCGAGACAGTTTCAGGTAACAAAAAGTAATATATTATTATTATTCCTCGCAAAACGTATAGAATAAACAATATATGTATGTATTACTTAACTAAATATCCTTGCGTTTCATAAAATAGTTTTTTTTCTGTACAAACATGTTTAATATATATTAATAATAATAATAATAATTTTATTTATTAATGAGCACAAAGTTAGACGAGGTCAAAGAAGGAATTACAAGTAAACTTTTTACACAAGTGGAAACAATTTAGTATTAGCTTTGGGCCCCAAACTAGGCACTGCCTGTAAGATACAGGCTGTGCCTAGTTTGTGGCCCAATCGCAAGAAATATTAGCATTCGGAGTATTATCATTAGCGCACGATAGCCTATATATTATTATCTGTAGTAACAATTATTATTTATTGATCTTAAAGAATTAATTACAGAAAGAAGAATTAATTTAATTTGTATAATATTATTTATTTATTTTAATAAGAAATTTCAAAACGCAAACATTACAGAATCACAGTCACAAAGCCGACGAATACATACGCCTAGTGAAGCCCGACCTTCCCACAGCTGTACAGGACTGTATAGACGCAGCCGCCTTTGAGTTCAACCCCGATGTCCAGAAGATGTTGATCAGGGCCGCGCAGTTCGGCAAGTGTTTCATCATGGATCCCGAACTGACAGACCATTACGTGAAAACTTGCCGGTGGCTCAGGGTTTTGAACGCCGTTCGAGATCCCAAAGTTGCTATACCACTTACTTCGGAACAGTATCCTTTTAATAACACCATAAAAACATGTTAATTTTAGGAAACCAGGTTTTTATTGCTATGGTCCAGTCTCCATTGGTCACATTCGATTCCTAAGTCGGGCAGTGTTGAGTTTTTTAATGTTACTCTCTGTGGTAAGTCGGGTTTTTTATTTGTGTCCAGTTAATGACATAAATGAGCTGTATCGTTAACACGTGCCCTGTTGAACCACTGAGTAGTTAAAAGTCTTGAGGTCAATCGCAAGTCACCCATCACCTTTTAAAAGTTATTTACATATTTAAACGGTGAAGGAAAACATTGTGAGTTCTCGATGGCATGTGAAGTCGGTCAACTTGCACTAAGTAAGCGTGCATAATTTTTCACAAACGGAGGAAGCATTGATCATCGCCACCCATGGACATCTGAAACGTTGGTGTTTCAGATGTCCATGGGTGGCGATGATCACTTACCATCTGATGAACATCCTGTCCATTAGACCCATTATTAACATAAAAAAACTTATTTTAGGCGTTCTCAATGCTTCCTCCGTTTGTGAAAAATTAGGGCTAGCAAATGCGTTGCCTTTGCCATGAATTTCTCGAAGTTTGCAAATTTTGTAGCACTTCTAACATTAGAAGTGTTTATAATTTTATGATACCTTAACCAAACATCAGGATGACTAAACTAGGCGAGCGAGTTCTCCTAGACCGTCTGATATGGCGACGGTTGCACTGCCTGGCTGGGCACATCGCCTCCTATCTCCAGTTGAAGGATGGGAAGACTAGGGTTCTCTCACATTGGGCCTGTTATAAGGTATGTAAAGCATCAACTTGATGAGCCGAATAGAATGATTCTTTGATATAAGCGAAATAATCCCGCTGAGGTTTTTAAGACTGTAGTTTTTGTCTATTCAAGTACATATTATAAAATAATATATGGCCTCTTTAATGTCTGCAAATATTGATAGTTCTTGCTTATGCTCCCATACGAAATTGCGAGGTGAGTTCGAATAATTTATGATTTAAAAAAAATTAAATCATGTTTCTATATATATTTTTTTAATCAGGTAACACAACCGCACTTGGACAACGAGAGCGCCGCCCGGGAGATAGGTGAGAAGCTGCGCAACGTCCCTGGTATATCTTACACTACCATAGCCATGAAAGCCGCTGAGAAAGGAAGAAAAGCACTCGCTATCAAAGTGAGTATTGGCTGTAATTGAATTAGGGTGCTACGTTAATTATAATTATGCTTTCTTTAATATATCTATGTGCCGTAAATTTTAACGGTGCCATTGGTACTCAAGTTAAAACTAAAAATCGTTGACGATAATGTTATTGTTCGCATGATACAGATTAATAATTTTGTCATCATAGGTGTCAAGTGTGAAGTGAAGTGAATCAAAGTGAAGTTAATGAACATCGGGCGCGGTCAGTACTTGGATGGGTGACCGCCTGGGAACACCGCGTGTCGTTGACCTTATGCCATTTTTGTGAATTTTGCTTGGTTTTTTTTTTCAGATATTGGAATATGAAACTCATAGTAAACTTCAAGTCCCGCTACTTTTATCATTGGGTGAAGGACCAACAGCTTTATTAAAAGCGACTGCCAGTGGTGACACAGATTTGGTGTACATAGTACTGTTGCATCTCAAGGAAAAGATGGGGAAACGAGAGTTCGAAGTAAGTTAGTAGAATACTATTTACGCGTGAGCTTCATTAATTAAAGGCCGTCACTCTTCTACAGATAATTCACAAAGAATTACATAAAATAAAATGTGCAAAGCATAGGATATTGAATAATTCTAAATCAAAATGTGTAGGTATTTTATGTACGGTATATTTTTATGCACACTACTGTAGTCACACGAGTAAACCTAAAGGGTAAATTAAAAAGCCGATATTCGAACTCAGTAGTTTTACAACATATTTAACTTAATTATTTGCTTCCCCAGCTAACAATCCGTAGTTTCGCCCTAGCACATGCCCTCTACATCAAGTACTGCGGGAGCAACAACCGCGAAGCATTACGTCAGGTGTACGTACAAGAAGACGACTTCCAAGGTCAAGCTGCCACACACATCCGCGATGCCATCGATCAGATTAACCCTGGCAGCATAGAAGCTTCACTCATATCGGCTAGGGAGTGTTATAAGAAAGGGAAGAACGATTTAGGTATGTGTTTATTTTATAAATATTTTTTACTGCATCCAGTTCGCGATTTTTATGATTAAGGTGGAAGCTTCACGGTAGCCCGCGAAATTCAAATTTTCGTACGTATTTTGCAACTTGCCGGTCATTGTCAGGCTGTCTGACAATGACCGGCAAGTTGCAAAAAACGTACGAAAATTTGAATTTCACGGGCCAAACCTTAAGCTAAAATGTTGAGTTTATTACATAATATTTGACTTGTGCGTTGACCAAACAAAAAACAGTATTTAATCAAAGAACGGAAAAGACGGAAGTGGAAGAAAAAATTTAAATAAAAAGTTAAATGGAAGACGGAAGTGTGATGAATACGAAGCCTATTCAAATTGAGGTATGTTTCAACATGAACGACTTGCAGTTTAAACAAAAATATCCCAAAAAAGTCAACGGCACGCTAGTTCCCAGGCGGTCAATCAATCCAGGTATTGACCGCTCTCGACGTTGCTTAGCTTCGGTAATCGGACGAGAACTGGTGATAATGGACCTTTCTAATCACTTGTGGTAAATTAATAATATTAATTATTATCTTTCAGGAGTGTCGATCTGCGAAGACGCCCGCAAGCTTTGCAAGCAGCAATCAGCTCTACAAGAGACGTATGGCGTCAGTTTTGTAGGACTAGGTCTGCAGGAGACCGTGAGCAAACTCTTAGACCAGGGGGAAGTGAAGCTAGCTGATAAATTGCGCTCTGAGTACAAGATGCCTGATAGAAGGTAATTTACTAATTAATAGTATTAGTACCAACTACCTGAATATTATTTATTTAGGTTCGTCGAGTCTAACCATGACCACGGGACGATAAAGGATCCAAAGCATAGGGATCAAAATAATATAAAAAATGGCAATAAAAATCCGTAAAAAGTCGTTTTATTTTAATATCTGTAGGTACAGTTCCATTCAAACTTAATGGCGGCTCTGAACATCGTGTGTATCGATGCGCAGAACGCAATATTATGTATTAGCCAATCAGCACGAGTATTGGCTCTACTAAACCTGCGCACACTTGCACTCGCTGCTAACTTCCGAGCCGCCAATAAGTTTGAATGGAACTATAACTGTTAGAAATCACATGTTAATAATGTAATGTGTATTTTTCATTAAAAAAATTATTAAATTGAAGTTTTTGATGCCAAAGCTAAAGAAATTATGTCGCAACCACGTAAACATAACAGTTTAAACACATAAATGCAACATTAAATTTTTTTACTTCAGTATTTACGGTTTGGAAAGTATTGTGTCTAAAATATATTTTTATCAACAGATACTGGTGGCTGAGAATACTAACATTAGCCGAAAAGGACGACTGGGCGGAACTTGAAAAGTTTTCAAAGTCAAAGAAATCGCCAGTCGGGTACGAGCCATTCGTTGACGCGTGCCTGAAGTACTGCAAACGGGACGAGGCGCTGAAGTACCTGCCGAGGTGCAGTGACGACATCAAAGTTAAATACTACGTCAAGGCCGGGTAACTCTTACCAATACTTCAGTTCAGATTCTCCTATACTATATTGTAGTCTTTAGTTCAGATCTCCTCGGAGACATCACGTACCAATAAAATCCATTTCCTTATTAATTCAAGACTTTAACTTAACCATATCTTACCAATCTAAGAAAGGGTGTTAGTCACTTTTTTAAGTTTTGTGCATCTTTATCATAAGCTCAAATGGTAAAAAAAACATCGTCAGGAAACCTGCATCACTGAGAGATTTTTTTTTTTGTATTTCAAGTTTGCCAACCCGCATATAAATATTTTAAATAAATATTTAGGTATTAATTTTGTTGTGATATGAATAAAATATATGTACATGAAATATACGTAATAAATATACGTACAGTGTATCTATGTATGTAAAATATATGTAATCATATTTGTGGTAAAATCATTTCAGGTTCTACGAAGAAGCAGCAGAAGTCGCATTCGAACAAAAGGACGAAAGTGCTCTTCTGTTTGTCCAGAATAAATGTCCGCTGAACGAGTTCACCAAACACGCCAAAATTGAATCCCTGCTAGAACGATTAGCGACCAAAAAGTGAGTGAACGATAGGTATATTTAAGACTGACACATGTGATTGTATGAGAAATACTTGAACTTTGATAATGACAAGTAAAAATGAAGAATTTAAAAGAAAACATGTGCATTGGCCTTTTGTCCCAATTTCCTATGGGATAATTTACTGGCAATACTTCACAAGCTTAGTGAATATCTTTAAAATAGCTTAGCTTAGTGAATATGACGACCTCTGTGGTCTAGTGGTTGGAGTACCGGACTGCTGATCACGAGGTCGTGGGTTCGATTCCCACGGGGCACAAATATTTATGTGATGAATATAAGTGTTTGTGTTCGTCTGGGTGTTTCCTATGTATTATAAGTATGTATTTACAAAAAAAAAGTATATAAGTATTATATCCATCGTCTAGTACCCATAGTACAAGCTCTGCTTAGTTTGGGACTAGATGGTGCTGTGTGAAATGTCGCAGAATATTACTATTACTATATCGATTAGCCTAGTTTGTATAAATATATAATTATTATTTCTAGTGAAATTTGTCTTCTATCAAAATATCCTCAGTTATACAAATGATATACAGTATTTGGTCGAGAAATGAAATGCATATTTCGAAATTTAATATCTCGCTCTAAAAGTGTAATATATTTTAGTCAAAATTAAATAATTATAGTTTATTTATACCAAAATATTCTCAATAACCTTGCATGTATATACTCAAATTTAAAATAAAACAAATCTTTATGGTTGCTGTGGCTTTTATTATCAAGACGAGATGTGAACTATGATCATGTAAGTAGGCGTTACATGAAATCGCGAATACACTCTTTTAATACATTGTCATAGCTACAGCATATTATATATCATGGTGGAAGATAGCATTGATATTAACGGACTTACGATTTCCAATTCGATACAAAATACTACAGGGACAACATTTAATATGAGAATATCCAACCCTTCATTATGTACAAATCTGTATAGAACCTAGAGGTATGTAATGCAGTACGAAATTGAAGACATGATTCGGTTGTCCGTAATACGAAGAGGTGTGTAGCTAATATATGGAACTTGCGTCTTTTTGTCTAATGAAGATATGTAACCTTGAGATAGAAATAACTTAAAACCTATTTATATTGGGTCTAAGCTAAAATAACTCAAGGTGAGCCTTTTTGGTGTTAGCCAAGTCACGTAACATTACGTCACGCCTAGATAAAAACGATCTGACATTGTCACATGTTTAAAAAACAAGGTAGATAAAAAAATTGGCAATTATAATCCGCACACTTTACCTTTGATACTGATTAGTATTTGAAATCCGATAATTCGTAATTTTATATTACAAGCCAAATATATATAAACCGCAAAATGAAGATACGTTTTCTCTTTTAAAATTATTCAGATAATCATATACCTGTATATTTTGTATTCAAAGGCAACGCTACGAAATTTTCGGTGCGCAAGTCCAATACAACAGGTTTTTATATGTTGTTTTACAACCGAAGCTTTGAATCAATTTTGTACTGCTAATACACAAGGTTTATTTGATCATAACATAAATCTGGATTAAAATACGAAGGCTATTTTGAGACGCCTCATAGAACAACAATTTTATTTTATGCTGGCATTCTAATTTTACGGTAGTTAAAATTTTCAAATTTTAAAATATTGCCCTAATTTTCATGATATTCATGAAATTTTAAAAATTATTTGTATCTTTTCACAAAGTATTATCTCCAGGAAAAAAATAGTAAAAGGTTCTAGTTAAAAATAAATAAAAGGAATTTACACATTATATCCATGTTTGCGTATTATACTTAATCAGTGACAGTAGATGACCTATACGTCAGCTTATGAATAAATATATTAACAAGCAACACTGATTCGGCTATATTGAGCTATGAACATCAATGTATAGCAACACCGTCTTTTCCTATGGTATTAACAATAATTTTGCTGTAATTCTGTCAACTATTTAAGCTTTTATCATAAGCAGAAATAATTGGGACATACAGTTTTATAATAAGGCCAAATATGAATAACTATAGTAATGACAACTTGAGAATTTAGACGGTGTCGCTACAACGTACAAATAACACAGTAAAGGCCATCCCACCGACTACACAACACATAATATTATATATTATTCACAACCGTTCAACGGATAAACACAATATGAGAAAACAAAATGTATTGACAATATAATTAATAGAATGGAAATCTTCTTGAGCCGAAAAAAAATAATATTGTTCGAGGAAATCTTCAACACGCGTTTTACTCGGTGTAAAAAAATCAATTTTACAAAATTCCTCCAAACATTTATCCACCCTAATCAACAACTTTAAAATTGGTCATTTCAACTTTAATTGACTCACAGAATCTCTTTGATAATTAAATGTCAGTTTTCATTACACTTGGGGACTAGACAACAATTAATGGTTAAGCTTAGTTCGCACCAAATAACTATTATAATAACCACCAACAAACATTATTGTTTATTGTTACCGAATAGAAAAAAAATCCTAACTCACTTAAACGACACCGCTCCCTGATGGCAAGGCCAAGGTCTTGCTACGTAGATACACTTTACAGTAATAATATAGAATAGCTAACAGTACGCGGCAAATGAGTTTGAAACCCACTGGCCACTCGATAGTGCTCTTATCGTATACAAGTTTAAAACCCATATTTGAATGAACCAGACCGATGTTATTTATGTATGTGAGTTATAAATGAATAGGGCATTTCACCACGAAATCTTATCAGAATAATATTGCAATATTGATATTAAAACTGAAGTAACCTTTGATCAAGTAACACATAAACTTGATCAAAGATAACTTCTGTTTATTTCAAGAAACATATTGCATAAAGTGATTTTAATTAAATAAATATAGGTTATTACTAAAGTAAATGTAATACCAGTTATTTAGGTACAACGTAAATAGTTATTTGGTGCTACAAAGCCATTGATTATAAATAAATTTTAAAACCTACATAAGAGACATTGAATGCCTCTACATCGGTAGAAAAGTGCCGAATAATTACCGAATAAATTTTTATATTAGTAGTAGTTAAAATAAAATCTCAATTCCATAACAAATTAAAAATATAATACATAGAGTATTTGATAATATTAAAATGTTTGTTTGTGTTCGCACGTGCATTTATGTATTGAGGTAAGCAGTCGGCACAGTTCTGTATAAACATTTAATTTGGTATCTGTAACATTTTTTTTCATTTCTTCCTCACACAATGTCTTTCTACGTATATAAATTAAGGAGACATCATCTATAATCCAACTATCAGTCTTAAATTAAACATGACTAACAATGTTCAATGAAACTATACCGATACGATATTATAATAAAATGAGCAGTATCATAACGACGGTTAAAAAAATCGCTATAACATAAATAATATAGGTTTAGCCTGCGTTTCATCCGCCAGATAAATCTATCTGATGAAACGCAGACTGGTACTACTGTTGGTAGACCAAACACTCCAATAACCAATCAGTTTCTTGAAACCAATACAATGTTCTACTCAAAGCTAGGTCGCGAAGCCAGCACATATTAACTTCCAAGCAAAATTTATAATAATTAATATATTTATGCAATTTGATATATTTAAACTACGAATACGAATATTCAATTGAACGACACTTCTAAGGGGACATTGTGACACAAACAAACAGCTAGTTACATTAACACAAAGGGTTGTTTTAGTGTCTTATAGTGAGGACGGATCTTAAACATATTAACAAAATTGGCTACTCAATTAATAAGATTAATTCAACCAAGTGTCATTAGGAAAGGACCAAAACATATTAAAGATCTAGAATAATTTTAAATATTATAATACGTAAATATTATTTTAGATAAATTATGGTACTACAAATGAGATACATGCTCCCTCTCCATACTTCATTAAAATTAACACACCTCGTACAGTGGCGTGTGGCACGACATTTACTATATCTAACTTAGCGCATAGCAATACAAACATTTTGAATGTAACCGACGCATATCGACCGCACAACGGCGGACGTGCAAAAATATGATCATTAGGCCCGGTTTCCACCAAAGCGGACAGGAGATGTGCGAAGATGTGTTTTGAATAACCAATCAGATTTCGTTATTTCCACGTCTCCTCTCCTCTCCGTTTTGGTGGAAACCGGGCCTTGCGCAAAAAAGTTCTACTTCGCAGCCTTCTGAACCCCAGTCATATCATTATAATCACTTTCATGGGCACAGTTAGGATTTGATTTTGGAAAGAGCCGGTTTTGTTCCAAATAAGACTATTCATTCTTAAATACAACTTTCCAAAGTCTTATATTTCCTTCCTCGTGTACACCCATGATCAAAATATGACTACCTCCTTAAAAATTGTATAAGAGAATATGTTTAGTTTTGTTTTCAACAAAAAGTGAGACCAAAAGTATTATTTTCAATTTGCCTTCATACAAGGTAGTTGTTTAGTGAAATAGATAAATAAATACTTATCGTAGTTTGAAATGTCGTTTCTTTGGTAGTCACACTATAACATACTTTAATAATCCAAATATCACACGTTTTACCCGTTAAGCACCGTGACCATACAACTATCTTTTTATATATAATTTTGCTTTGGAACAGACATTATACATACATATTATACTTATTTTATATATCATTTGCAGTCACTAGTAGCACCCCGCTTTTTCCCGAACCTCAACAATTCCAAAGAAATTTTCAGTCAATGATATATATTTCAGAGAACACTATAGTTCTTATCAAAGACAATCAAACAGTCATCGTAATTATTGACAAACATGATTTTCATTGCATACCGTTTCTTACTTTTGTAAGTTCTGCGTGACGAAGGAATTGCCTTGTAATAAGTATCCGATCTATCTCCTATCTGGTCTAAGGTCTCCTACAATAATTAATAAATATTTATATTGAATGTCTTTGGTTCCTATACAACTAAATTTTAATGAACCTTTGCAACGATTACGCAAAACTGAGATTTTTTTTTATTCGAATGCATATATTATTGAATTAATTATGGTTATTAGGCGTTTTATTACCCAAGCACATTAGGATTCAGGTAGGAATTATTTATTTATTTTGAGTATTAATCAGCTTACGTTAAAAAAATCAATTGTAATCGTAATCGTAGCAAAATCCTCTACAATAAGCTCCTTTTCGTGTGACCCACAAGTTAAATAGTGGAAAGTTATACAATTAACACCTACTCACTTTCAGTGGAGTACACACACATTTCCTAACACGAAAGCGTTCCATCGTGGGAAATTATCCGCAAAACAAAACAATCGTAAAAAATCAAAAGGCACCAATACCTAGACACAAAACACATCATACAAATAACAAATAAACATATTGCCAGCCTTAACAACTAGGTATTTTAAATACGTGTACGCTTATAAGCTTTTTTTTTTTCGTTTTTTTTTTTGTTTGAATACCATATCACATTTACGAGTATGTCATTTATTCTAGCTTGGAAAAGATACTTAGGGTGAACGCTATTTTTTCTTTGTTTTCTTTTTATCTTAATTTATAAAATCTAACATGTATAGTGACAATTTTTGTGAAAAACCATATACTTAAACGTAAAGCGTTTGGCGTGAATTATTTACGATTAAGTACACGTGTTAGAAATAATGGCACAAAGAGATACGAAGGGATGTCATACATATGACGTACGCATAGAGAAGTATTTAGAAATACACATTTATCAATTTCCCCCGACCCACAGAGATCACAGAAATTTTTATATATTAATCGAGCGGGGAAGACACTTATTAAATTAAAATCTATCCTTATACACTTGACGGTAAATTATTTATAGATACTCGTACAATATGTATTTCGTACGATACGTATACTGAGACGAACATCGATAGATCACGCAGCCTTCGCGATCCTTGAGATATAGCGGAGACCACACATTTTATAAATAATATTATACATACACAGTATACATACCCACTAGGGGTAATCCTTCATCTTCTTTTTTTAACAATTCGTATTTGGTTCGATAGACAATTATAGAATAAAATATTTGCTCGCCAATCGAACATACATGGCTTAAACGCATCTCCTTGTCATTAAAAAAAATTAGCGTTCAATAACTTAAACATACGCACTAATTAACATAAAAATCTCAAACAAAAACAAATAAATAATTCTCTCCTATCTCTTTGAGAAACAATAATATTACCTCTTTATACGAAGGTGCGATGGCAATTATTATTGTGCAACAAATTAAAAATTAAAAGCATGCACAAGCTCAATCAAAAATATACATTAACACCTTCATGTAATGAGAGTTAATAAGTTAATAAAATCAATCGATGAACATGAAGTTTTTTTCTCATTTTTTATATAGGAACTGCGTGTATAAACTATACTAATGACTTAAATTCGTTTCGTAAACGTCGCGAGCGTGCCGGTTCAGTTGGTAGAGTCGGTGCCGTAGATGGAAGTGAGCTGCGACAGCTGTGCGTTTTGTACGGTGACCTTGGGCGCGCGCTCGAACTTCATCTTGTCCACGGGGCTGGAGCCCGGCGTGGAACTGGGCGTGAGCAGGCCGGAGTGCCGCACCTGGGCCTGGCTGGCGCTCACGATGTTCAGACTAGAGAGGTTGTGTTTGGGGATGGTGAACGCCTGCAGGTCCTTGGTTTTGATGGTGTCGTAGATGCGGACTAGCTTGTTACCATCGACGGCGTCGATGAGGTTGAGTGTGCGCGACTGGGCGGGCGAGCTGGTGACCACGAGGCCGGGCATCTTGGGCGCGTGCAGCTTGTGACTCTCCGACGTGGACGGCTGGCTTGACGCGATGTGCTGCGATATCGAGTGGCTCTTAAGCCCTTGCGCCGTTTTGTAGCTTTTGCCGCATTGGCATCTGTAGGCCTTTTTTACTCTGAAAAAATATTACCAGCACATAAACGACAATTTATAAATACTATTTATAAGTACATATACTATATACAGATGACTAAATGCACAAAGTGTTAATATCGGCACTGTAATCCAAATTACTTATCGTTACGTACCTACGGTACCTACTTAATATCATTAAACTTTTGAGTACAGCTATTGCATGATGGGAGTCATATTTAAATAGTGACTAATACCTACATAGTTTCTACGTTATGGTATTATGGAATTAACTTATTTCATACAGTACTATTTACAATTATTTCTACAATTACACGTGATTTATACCCATTTCTTCCAGAAATACTCTTGGGCAGTAAGACGTTTCTTGGGGCCAGCTATGAACTTTTTATTGTACCGGTCAGGGGTCGACAACACTGGATATTTTCTTGAACGAAATTAAATGTATTTATTATAACATACCATCACGCCTGTAGTCCCCGAAGGCTTAAGCAGAAGAGTACTAATGTACCTACACCCACATTTTCTGGTATTTTTTAGATCCCATGTAAGAGGAGGCGAACCTATTGCCGGGTACGAATCTCCAAGCTCCAAAGTGAAAATTTTATAAAAAAAACCCAATATCACTTTCTTCGACCTGAGAATCGAACCCACCCGCAATCTCAGCAGTCGCAAACTACCACCACTAGACCCGTTGGTCTAGTGGTGGTAGTTTGCGACTGCTGAGATTGTAGGGCATTTTGATGCATTTATTATCTTTCTATAAGAATTATTTTTATGTAGGTGAGCAGTAGCGGTAGGAATCCGAGGGAAAATGTGATGCGGACTCATGCGGATACTCAATGTTGTTATGTAACACGACCTTGGCCAGTCATTTGCGAAACAGAACGCTTTGAATACAAGTTGTATTTGTTTATCTACACCCATGCTATAAATCCTCTATAAAAGTTCTTGAAACAGTTAGCTTATTGCCAACATTAAAACAGCCAGTGACATAGTAACCATATCATCCAAACGGGTGTTATAATGTTGTACTAAATTTAATAATGCAACTACTTTTTTACTCATCGAACAGCCACATTCTCATGGCATCTTTATGAATTGCAAAAAAAGAACATTGTCATGCACGCGCGTTTCACTACCACAGCGCAGTAATTAAAAAAAAAACTTATTCGAATTTTTAAATTGACGTCGTATCCCGCCATTTTTGTTCAATAATACAATACCCTATGGTTTCAGAACCTTTATTTATTTATTTATAGAGGATTCATATCATGGGTGTTGATGGTCTTGTATGCAACTGTTAGAATTAGGTATTAAAACACTCATGTGATACTATTATCACATAAATAAACCCACATTCGTGTTCTCTTATTATACAACAGTTGCATAAATAACTATTATATTTTAGACCATAATTAGGAAGATAGTTATTGGCTACCAGTACCACCATAGAGTATGTACAATATAATATAAACTACAATGTACAACCTAGTAATTGAAAGAACATCTGATCATTTAATATAGCAGATTTATAGCTATTCAATACAACTGCGTGCATTGCATGTTATTAAACTAGTACGGAAGTACATAGTAATTAAACATTGCACCAATATTAGCAACGGATATAGTAATATTATATTATCGATGCAAATGGCCCTTTGTGCAATAGGCGTTTGTTTATTTTTTATTTTCATACATTAAAAATTATTTATTGTAATTTAATTCAAATATTTTATTATGTTATTTATATATTTAAACTGCCGATTTCACGCCGGCACTGTATGAAGGCCTTCTCCGTGTTGTCTTTACCCAATATTTTTTTAAATATTTATGTGGTGCATTTAGTACTTCGCGAACATAAGGCACATAAACAATCAACTCTCCAATTTCCTGTAATACTTAAGTTTTTTTTTATATTTTCGACCTGTAATTAAACCTAGAGCGACTCTCGAAGGATATCCCACGTTATGAAACAAGTTAAGGTAACTTTGTAATATGTTATGTAACTTGTGTTTTAATAAATTTTTAAATTTTATAAAGAAAATAAATTGTTATATATTAGTTAGTATGTTATATATATATATTGTTATAAAACAACTACAGTGTCGTTTTCGTACCTATTTACACGTATAAGTTACATAACATTGTTGTAAAAATTAATAACGTGTTATATAACATGTTATGTTATATAATCCGCACGCACCCTTAGATAACAATGAAGAACTATAGACTGCTATACCAACTTAACCTGGCACGCCCTTTTAGCACGCATGACTGCGTTTATTAACCTAGCTTTTAAAGAATATTCGCGCTAGATAGAAAAGCGATAATTAATACTGAGACCTTAAAATTATACGGCCCGCTTGTTAGCCTCAGGACACGGTTGCTACAGTAGACAATACTTTATTCGACTACAACACAACACTATTTATATTAACATCCCTAAAAAACGTATTTAAGTCAGTCATAAAATGTAATGAGTACTAACTTGCCGTCCTTCTTGTGACCGTTCTTGGAATGGTATTTGATGCCGTTGACGTTCTTGTACCGCTTCTTGCAACCGGGCACTGGACACGCGAACGGTTTCTCTTGAGCAGCCGGGCCCAGGGCGCCAGAGGATGCACTGGCATTCATTCTGCACAAAAGTTCAAGCTGATGAACCTGTAGTATTTTAATACTTTTTTCTACAATAAAGCATATTATTTGATATTATATTTATCTAGCTATAGTGTTATGTCAGCGCATACCAGCGGCGACTACAATATATACATAAATATTCGCTGATGGCCGCGATTTCATCCCCGTGCAATTTAACGAAAAAAAAATTCATATCCATTCACTTGGCCCGTTCCTGGTCACGCGGTTTTAGTCCAGCGGAACCCTAATTCGTCTCTTTTTCTTAAATTAAAGTAGCCTAAGTTACTCCTTATAACATTAGCTATCTTCGAGTAAAAGTCCTATTAAAATCGGTACATCCGTTTTAGAGATTACCCGGGACAAACAGGCAGACAGACAATTTGGAAAAAATGATTTATTTATGTAAATACCGATGAAATATGTATGTACTTCCATAAAAATATGTATTTAGTGAAAAGCTGTTAATTTGAAATTACAAACAGACGCTTCAATTTTATTTATTTGTATAAGTATCGTTACGTCAAATACCACTCTAAATTAGACAGCCACCAAAAGCCGAATGTTCTCTTCTGTGTCCAATCGCGTCGTCAATGATCACATCTACTCTTACGAATTTGCCCATGCAGGGAAAAAAGGAGGCTCTTAGCAGAGCGGGAGGCAGACTCAGTGTCGTATTATTTATTATTCTAGAAATATATCCTATTGGTAACTTTTTTTTGTTATCGTTGTGAAAAACTTCAAAAGGGATGCATCTGGAGAAGAGACCGGGTAGTTTGGGATTTTTACCTCACTAAAACCACCTGGGTGGTTCTCAGCTCCGGAACCGCCTGTGCCACTACTAAAAGGCACATCCCTAGGGACCAAATAAGTACTACTTGGACTTTATTGCTAATAGGATAAATTTTCATGCGTTTAAGCCATTTAAGCGGTTTTGCCGTATTTAATATTAACTACCTGACCGGCGCATCTTCGTCTACTTTACATAAGAGAGAATGGGTAATTTTTTCCCCGAATTTGCAACATTTTTCAATGATGCTCCGCTCGTATTGGTCGTAGCGTCGTAGCGTTAAATACCCTAAAAGTTTCGTTAATGAATACTTAGGCTTTCTCAAAATGCAATGATATTTATATATTTTTTTAAATCGGGCTGGTAGTTCTTAAGATTAGCGCATTCATCCAATCAAACTTTATTTCGGAATAATGACTTTATTATATCAGTATAGCTGACCCAGCAAACGTTGTTTTGCCACATTATAGGGGTTGGTGGACTACCCCTAACTTTTAGGGGGATGAAAAATAGATGTTGGCCGATTCTCATAGATACCGGATAAGCACAAAAAATTTCATCAAAATCGGTCAAGCCGTTTCGGAGGAGTATGGCAACGAAAACTGTGACACGAGAATTTTATACCTATATTAGATAGATAGCTCATATAATTAAGTTCAACAGCTTGGCAACAGGGCTTAAACCAGTCTTAAACTATAAACATCTGTTTCTATGCCAATGGCATTTATCCTCTATTCTGTCTCTTGCTTGATAAGGCGGGTAAACTGATATTTTTCCTACTCCTATTTAATTGCATGATTGCAGTTTAAATCATTCCTCTGGGATTTTCTGGATGGTAATGATTGATCCTGGCTTACACGAATGCCACCCGCCACATACTCCACAGTAGCGACTTAATGTGGCGACCATAAAAATAAAAATCTAATAAGACTTTTTGGTGATGGAAATGCACTTACTTTACTCCATATCGCAATATGAACTCGGAACTGTACTCCTCAGCCGTGGTCCAGGAGTCATTACTGTCTTCAGATGGGCTGACCAGCTCGTCTTCATCCATTTCGCTCCCTGGAATGAAAATAATTTTCTCAAATTATAATAACGAGGTCGTATGACAACCCAATCAGCTGCGGTAGGTATCAAAGGTCCGCGGCAAGGGTATCGGGTAGGTACGGGTTCTGCTAGGGGTATGTGTGATAATGATGATCATGGACATTTGTACCTAAGTTATGGATGGTTTTATGTGTAATATTACGTTAATCTATGTAGCTGGTCCAACTGAAAGGAGGACCATTTGCAATCCTAAACAATGCAATGAAAATGGAACTCATAAAAACCTAATTGGTGTTTAAAAGATCATCTAGTGGCGACTAAGGTGATTTGACGTATAGAATTTAAAAATGCATTATGCGCTGACGGTGTGATGGCAACATTGGCAACTGATATTAGGACCTTTCCAAGCCTTGGCAAGGTCCTAATACCAGCAGCTTGGCGATGGCTAGATGGGAACTCAGCTTGGTTGCAAAGCTCAGTTCCCAACTAGGCGCCGCTTAACTGTGCTTGGTGTTAAATTATTTGGGCAAAGTTCGAATTTATTTGAAAAAGAATGACCTGTAGGTGTGCTGCTGCGGACTGACGGTGTTTTGGGCGCAGACAGAAGACGGCGGCGGACATCTGGAGCCGGGGCTGTATTCTGGTTCTCCCGCCTCGAAGCCTCCGTAAAAAATTTTAGAACATAACTTAAAGGAATACATGCTGGTTGGGATGCTTCTTTTTGTTCTACTACAGCTGGATCGTAATCTGAAAGAATTGTATACATTTAGCAGGCTACTTGCATTCGCCGCCTCCAATCAGCTGCTCATTAGTCAATGCGAAACAAATATATCCGCTAGAACAAAAATACAACACAAAAAGGTATCTAAATAGCCACTAGTGTCATACTCTCAAATCAAAAATTAAACAAACCATTAAAGTATAATGGTAAATCTGGCCAGACCATTCATTATTTATAATTGACGCAAAAATACCCTCTACTCCAATAGTGACAACATTATCACATTGATAAGACGTAAATTGGGAGGGTCATGGATTACATTACATGCTTAAAATAAGAACTATTACTCGTAATACAGATGAATATTCAATATTTACCGATATGAACATCTTCGATGTGTTCAATTAAGTCCGCTAATCTTGGAAATGTTATGCCACAGCCATTAAATTTACAGATGTTTATCATGAAGACGGCCATGTCGTACAATGGTAATGCACTAGTCAACAACAAAACTGTACTCATGTACGCACTAAACCTGAAATCATTATCATTTTATTGTATAACCTTCAACTGGGATTTTACTATAAAATTATTAAATTAAAAACTATTTATCATTTAAAGAATTAATAACAGGCTGCAGAAATGCTTTTATCACAATCTTAACATAATAAGATGTGAAAATTATTGTCATCTGCGCATATTGATCGACAGTTGGCACTACTGACCGGAACTCCCAGCTAAATCGACCAATAGCAATGCGGCATTTGTATTCTGTTTCATTTCACCACTCAGATATTGAACATTCCAAAGGCCGGTCTCCTCCCTCTCGGTGTTCTTTGGTAAGTGCGGCAGAATTTTGTGAAATAACTAATCGTGAATAAGTGTTAAAATTTCAAGCCATCATTATATTCAAAGTGATTTAAATCGCGCATACAGGCATATAGTGTGTGATAGTGGAAATATTTATTTGTGAATTCGTAAGTTGTCATAGAAGATTAAATAATAATACTTCAAATAGGTACAGACGAGCTCAGATCGCCGGATCGGCCATTTTCATCGACAATTTAACCCCTTTATCGTTCACGGTAATGTTCGGACGGTAGTATTACCCATGAAATCATGTATACGGTGATACTAGAACGTATATAAGTCTATCTTAGTCTCGGTTGTACGACCCCCTTCTCCTCTACGTAGAACCGTAAATTACGTAATACACTGCGGTCGTCGGTCAAACTGTCAGTCTCTTCAACATAACTTCAATTTATTCTAATCAGTAGGCAGTCACACTAGTTTCGTTTAGAGAACTCACCTAGTCGTACTGTTTCTTTCAGTTGTCCATCGCCGTAACCAAATAAAACATAAAATGCTGTCCGCCGCCAGATTGATCACCCCTGCAGTCAGGTCTGCTGTAAGTAATAATTAATTCTGTTAAATCTACATTTATTTTGGTGTTTTACATCCTAATTGAGAACTTGTCATTTATTGTAAATCGACATGACTATTGATTGACCTTGTAGGTCTCTTCTGCTGTTATTAAGGCTTTAGTGGCCGGTGTTTTAGGTTCATACAGCAATTGTCGCAGAGATCAATATCCTACTTTGCAACAATTTCCCCTATGAAATTGCCTCTATGGATAAGGATTGTTATATCATTACATAACCGAACTTCCATTATTAGGTAATAAGATTTTATCACAACATCATCAAACCGAAAGGATAAGACGCATCGGAATCGATATTAGCTGAATAAATAATCAATTAAGTGATATTTTTAGAACTGCATTACAGTATTGATTTTATGGGTGGAGCCCTAAGTCTATAAATTTTTCAACATGATGTATATGAGGTTATGTTGTGCGTACTATAAGTTTTTTTATATGTTATAGGTCTTCAGCAATATTGCCCTTGCGCGACCACTGGCCGCTGTCCCCTCGAAGACACACATTGTACCTGCTGCCCCACAACTCCCAGCAGTGCGCACCATCCAGACCACCTCAGTCAGCAAGGATATTGACTCTGCTGCCAAATTCATTGGTGCTGGTGCAGCAACAGTCGGAGTAGCTGGCTCTGGTAAGTTCATCATCATAGTCACCTAGCATCTTGTGATAGTTCCCTGTTTGTCAATTAACATGTTATGTGGGTTATTACTTCACTTTGATTTGCAAAAGCAAAGCATGAATAAAATCATGATTGAACCGTAAATGAACCTTAAATCTAATTTTCCTAGTTAAAATCAACAAAAATATTAAGTGGTAGTGTCTTCATGTCTCTTTTTTTATACTAAATTATATCTGTGATGTAATGAAATTACTTTTTTTGAAAAAAATTGCATATTGATGTGATTGCATAACACTCAAGCACTATTGATTTTCTTCAAAATAAGGGCCAACCCTTTACATAAGTGTTAGATTAAGGTTCAAAGTAGATGGAGGAAATGTGGAATTCAGAATTTTAAGTTAGAAATAATCTTCAGCTAAATCTTTGAGGTTACTTTTCACTTGTGTGGAGTATAATTACTACTGTATGACACCAAATAATATAATAGTGTTAATTAACAACTTAAATTAAACTTGATTATGTGATTCTCAATTCTATTTAAAAAAAAACAGAAAATAAAACTTGTTTGCTCTTTAAAAAGATTATCCACAATTTCTCAATTAAATGTGTACTTTACATGAATGCCATATAATCCTAATCCTGCCTAAATCCTTGCTTGCAAATGTCACTTACTAATTGTGTTATCAACAGGTATTGGTATTGGTGTGGTCTTTGGATGCTTAATCATTGGTTATGCACGCAACCCTTCCCTCAAGCAACAAATCTTTTCATATGCTATTTTAGGGTTTGCACTAACTGAAGCTATGGGACTATTTTGTTTGATGATTGCGTTCCTAATGCTGTTTGCTTTTTAAAAGATTTTTTATGGAAAACATTATGTACAGTGTATATTATTTATTGTGAAGAATATCCTACTATATCTAATATAGATTTATATGAATCCTTTTTTGGAAAAATCAATCATTTTCACTCTGACAAAGCCTTATGAAGGTGAGGCATATTTCAATTAATTGTAGTTTGCAACTGGACTTGAGTAGCTAGAACTTAAAATAGTCAATTGGTAGATATTTATTTCCTTGTTTTGAATGTTGTATTTTAAAAGTAGTTACTTAAACGTTGACAAGGTGTGTGATGGTAATATTAATACTTTATTTTTACATTGCAGGTGCGGGTATCGGAACGGTGTTCGGCTCCCTGATTATTGGTTACGCCAGGAACCCCTCCCTGAAGCAGCAGCTGTTCTCATACGCTATCTTGGGTTTCGCCCTGTCTGAGGCTATGGGTCTCTTCTGTCTTATGATGGCGTTCCTGCTGCTGTTTGCTTTCTAAACTAATTACTTTTAAGAACACTACTACTGCCATCCCACATGATGAGGTTTCAGTGAATACTATCTGGAGTGGACGGCCATGGAATCGAATGTGTGGAAACCTCACCCTCATAGTGATGCATGGACTGATGTGTATAAGTGTTACACTTTCCAGTGCGCGTCATCAGGAATGCAATTTATTTAATTATGTAGTAAAAAGAAATCTGCAATAAAATGTTGTACGTAAAACTCTATATATCAATGCTACTGTTATTTCTATTCCTGATTATCGTAGACTGTTCTGAATCATGTTAAACAATTAGGTTCAGCAAAAATCGGCAACAATATTACAGTTAAGCCAGTGACGTACGTATATTTGCGTGAGTATTGTCCTCGATTTTTGTTGTGTATAGCCTGTTCGAGAATGTCGGCATCTGTATTGTAAATTTTAGGGCGATTAAATGATACAAAACCTAAATCACAAGCGTTTATTGTCGACGATCTGAATATCACCCTGGTCTATACCCTAAAGAATAAATGAAAACAACACATTCTTTAGAACTAAGTTTAATGATTCAGCCTAGCCTACGCTCCCAATACCATAACATAAACCATTCCCTAGATCTATTTGAGTAATCAGTCTTGAGGGCATATAATAAGGGGTATACTGGAGCAAGCCATTTTTCTATCTAGCAGCCCCTTGAGCTACAGCAATGAATCCAAGGGCCAATGAAAACTGCATATAAGTACTTTATAAAAAGACCTGGATTGGACTGGAAGAAAATAAAAGTTTATAGATGAATATAAACTTTTATTTTTATTACCAACAATGATTTTGATAAAGGTGCGCTTTTTGGTTTTTGTTTACCTATCTACCTAAGAATAAGGTAGTTCATTTGACTAATAAAGTACTTATTGGCATAAATTTCGTTGTGCATATTTGCTGAAAGTAATCTTCTCTAACCGCGCCACATACTTTAAAGATTAATTAATCAAAATGAATAGTTAATAGTAGAGAAAAGGTACTATTATACAAATTGATTTATGGGTAGTTAATATTAAATATTCCAAAATTGACTTGCTGCAGAGTATACCAGTATTCCAGCCGGACCACACATCCTACGACCAATAACTTCTTTAGTAAAGGGGTTTATTAGACCATATTTGTCGTATGCAAGGTACTCTTTCGGTAGATTTTCTATAGCATCTGAATACTAAACTGTGGTCCGGTCACAGAGGAACACACAATCCCGCCATACCATTTTAATTCTAAGTATTTACAAGGAGTTCGCACATGATTTTTAATAACAGTAAATCACACATAATTTAAAATTTTCAAAGTTAATAGACAAAATTACCTTTGAGATATGGATTACTTATATAAATTTCAACTGTAAGCCTATAGCATATCGGAGGGGGCCCGTTGGAATGGAAACCGAAACTACATGCCATCATTGCCGCAGGTGCATCAAATATTTTAGTTTTTCGTTGCTGTAGCTAAGGCGGGGTGGGAACGCTAGATAGAAATACATGAGGACCAGAGATTGGCTTAGTCTTCATTGTACAATTCTTTTTAGACGAAAAATCCATTCTTAATTTATTCTTGCAGTGGAATCGTTTGTTTATGTGGAATAAGTAGTATATAACATTGAATCGCCATATGCGTAAGCTATCGGCAAAGTATTGAATTTTTGTTGGTATTTTATGATTTGGCATTAAAAAATACTTATTAAGTACCCAAAATTTTCACTCTACTACAAACCCCTATAATGTAGCAAAACAACGTATGCTGAGTCAGCTAGTTTTACTACATAAATGCCAGGGGCAATTTTTTTATTTTGTTATTATGTAATGTAGGTAATGCGCATGTTCTCAAAGTAGTATCGATAGGAAGACAATGTCCTCAACCCAATGACGTAAGCGTCAAGTAGTCCGTATTCTTCCAGAGCATGTATCCTATTTATTACATAAATTTTTGTTTGATAAAACAATCGCGGTTTTTAAAACTTATTGGTACCTAATTTTTTAGTATACCCGGTCGAATATTAGGTACACCTCACGAAGTCGTGGATTTTAAGTGTGTATCAGGTGGCGGGTGTATGACTACAAATGGTCAAGCGATATGCGTGAGAACAATGTACTGAATGTACATAAAATTTGAAGCAATGTACTATTTTATAACCATAGTTTTTAGAAAAAGTATGTGAGCCGCCAACTCGACCTCAGAATGGCGGGTGTATTCCAAATTAATAACTTTTTGAATGTAAAATGCGTACCGTAAGTAAGTACCGTAAGTGTAAACTATATATTAAAAACATAAGCATATGCTGATTCTGTTATTTAGAGCCTGTCCAGTTTTATTAGCAATGTGTCCTGGGCACAACTAGTTGCAAATAAAACTAGATAGGCTCTAAATGCCAGAATTATTTAGTTTTTATAATACTCGCTAACTGCTTATAAGTTATAGCATATGCTTTGCTTTTAATATGATAACGTACATTGCTACGGTAGGCTAATTGTCTTAATGTACCTACATTTGCAGGGTAGACATTTGTACGTTTTTGGTAGATTTACCAGACTTACTTCGCTCAATGATTATTGTGATTTTTTATTTGTGATTATTATGTTTCTAAACCAACATACAGAAAGAATGCATTTTCTATTTTAAAGACTAGTGTTTGGCTGAAATAGTGACAATAGATACTTACCCCTACCTACAATGCAATGACATTTACACTGGTGCCGCTAGAACGAACCAACAGTGCAGTGTCGGTACTACACAACTGTACCTGATATTTATGCGCTGGTTTCGTTACTACCTAATTAGATCGCGGGGAATCAACTATCATTATTATAGCTAAATACTTTTTAACTGGACATTTTGACACTAAGTCGGATTTGCTTTTACTCTTTGCGAATTATTGGCTTTAAACCGTCCCGACATAATCAGTGGAAAAGAAAAGTAACATTAATTTCATTCGACTTATTTAGTTATGAAATAATCAGCAATATAAAATTGAGAGCTTCCTTTTTTTATGTTGGTTAGAACAGTAAATAATAAGTTTTGTAATCGCTTTTTATAGAAAGAAATTAATATTTGTATTTCTTTCATTTTTGTATTTTTTTTATTTCTTTATTATTTTACTGAAATATTAAACGCTTGTTTATTTTTTTATTTTATGGTGTTTTATTTGTTAGTTAACTAGAACAAGCCTTTCACAAATTTACTGGTTCGTTTCACAAGAGTTTAATTCTCTTTTCTATTGGACTTTCTGGGCGGGTGACTAACGCTCAGCAGTGTATTTATTTTAGCTCTATTTATAAGAGCTCTTAGTGTTCCTAACACATATAATAATTATGCAGAAATTTACTTATCAATAAGTAGTTTCTAGAATAATCAGGAAGGTTGTAATAGCTAATACAAATAAAACTACATTTTTATCAACAAATGTATTGCAAATATGTTTTTATTAATAAGTTTCTAAGCGGATACCTCCGAAAACAAGGGGGATGAAAATAACAAATTTTGATCGTTAGCGGAGGTAAACTCTTAAATTTTCAGAAGAAATGTCCAAATAATAATACATACACGATAGTCGCAATGGTTTGAGGCATTCATAATGCTTTAAATTTGAGAAATTTTACACAATATTCATGATGCGTATCAAAATGAATCCATGCCAAAACAATGATCATGGTATGCATTCAATTTGTATTACAATAACGCATTTGAAATAATATCTCAAAGAAATGTAAAAACCAAATTCATACAACTCACAGAAGAGAACAATTATTTTATCATAATAATAACACTATTTGGTGTTGAGGTTATCACTCTTAAAGTTTCTACATAATTTCTCTGTCACTCCAGTCTGCTGCTACTAAAATATTTTACAATTGTCAATAAACACACAGTCACTAAAATCTCTTATTCCCAATAGGACAACAAGCTATATTTATAAACAAAATTCAATGTCTACACTTCCTTGAGAGGTAGGTACAATTTTAAATAAACGTATAAGGTATAACATAGTCTTTGTGGCCGCAGCATCGGTAAACATGCATACATGATTTAGGAATCAGGGGCTAACAATACAGCAAATACTATTTCGTTCTATGATTGACTATTTAAACAATGTTTGTAAAACATCTTTACAATAATTTCACTTAGCCTACAGCAAAACAAAATAAGGCATTTTCCTACACATTTCTATCAAACATAATTATCCAAATAAACTGCTCCTCGTCACAAGCAAATCGAATTCATGACAACTACGGTTTCACATTATCAAAACGCATTGCAATTAGATTTTTTGTGAGATCAGCACTCGTAATATTATTTGGTCCAATATTTAAAAAAGAAAATGCTTTCATGAATTCGAATTCCTGTTCAACTTACACATTATTTTTGGCTCAACGCGTTTCCCCGTGAAGTCCATATCTTTACCAACTAAACATCATCTCTTCACCTCCATAAATTTTCTTTATGAACTAGTCTTGATATCTTCTTTATATTACATTCTATTATAAATAATATTTTAGCAAAGTATTAGATCGCCTCAGTTTCAAACTGATTGCCCTTGGATATGGTAATAGGTCCATATGTTTCATGCTGTTCTAGTTTCAACACCTGATGTTTCTTGAGAACAAGTAAACTATAGAATTTTTGTGCCACCTGAAACAGAAAAAAATTGTAAACCAACTTTCTGTGATTAGTAGTATGTATTATCGACAGGAAAACAAGTCTAAAATTAACCTTTATAACGATAATAATTTACCTGTTTTCTATTATTGTGTCTGGGCGCAAGATCTGTGAAGGAGAGTTGTAGTCCGGCGGACAGTTTTGGTTTCATGACGGCGAAAAGTTGGGCAGCACGACGATTCAACACACGCTCTTCAAACTGCTCATCCGTCTCACCCGCTTCACGTTCACCTTCATCCGCCTTACAAAGCAACATACATTCTTGTTAGGAGTGATTTTAATAAAAAAAAAAGGTATAACAACACATATTTTCTGTTGTCTGCTTACGTTATCTGGCGTCAATGGTAAGTCGTAATCGTGCGGTGGACTGTGATGTCCATGCTGGTCGTCGTACAGGTTTGTCATTTGCATGGCGTTCTGTAAAAATACAGGCGTTAAAATGAGTAAGACGTACGAAATTCTATAACGTTAGAATGTCGTAGTAGTCGGCTCAGAAATTCTTCTAGGAATTGAAACAGATGTCTCGTGAAGATTAAGGAAAAAATGATAATGACTTTTAGCATTGAGGAATAAAGATCTACCTGATAATCTCCGTGGTCGTCGAGGCCATGTAGAAGCGGTTCCATAGGAACGGTGTGCGGCAAGTCGTGAGAGGCGCGATCGGCGGCTGGCGTGGGCAGGGACGTCCGCAGCAGCGACGACACCTGCTCCCCGCCCAACTGCGGCATCATTGGCAACTGCTCCATGCCGTGCTGGAGCATCGCGCCGTGTTGTACACCTGTAAGACGATAAGCACAAATATAACTGTAGGGTCAGAATCAACTAACTATTATAAATACCAGTGATATAGTTCTTTACTAAATACACACGAACAATTCTTTTATTCGGGTTAATCCATGTAAAAAGCATGCGGATATTTGAATCAAGAAGCGGGACCTGAATAAGTAGTTTTGACATATTCGTACTCTCTCGTCTCGTCTATTCTATTCTTCTCGGCGATTAGGTATATGAATTTTGCATTAAAATAAAATTTGTTCATGGTTCTTACTATACATACCGCCGGGCGTCATGCCACCATGCTGCAGTCCCGCGGGCGTCATGCCGCCGTGCTGCAGCCCCGCAGGCGTCATGCCGCCGTGTTGTAGTCCTGCTGGCGTCATGCCTCCGTGCTGGAGACCAGCTGGAGTCATACCACCATGTTGCAACCCTGCTGGGGTCATATCGCCGTGTTGCAACCCCGCTGGCGTCATGCCGCCGTGATCTAAACCACCTATACGAAATAGAAGCATAAGTTCACACTCACTACTCTCTAAATGAAATAAGTGAGAAGTGCTTGTGAGTTTTACCTGGCGTCATACCACCATGATGTAAACCTGCCGGAGTAAGTCCTCCGTGGACTAATCCCGCCGGTGTCATTCCACTCTCTAAAAGTCCTGGAGTCATACCTGGGGAATAATTTATTCATTATAAACAATAACATTCTTCATGTAGACCTAGTGATCTGGTAGTCAATAGATTTTTGTGGAGTTAAATAAAATAATAAATAAATAAAGTTTGTATGGGACAACGTGATTACTTGGTTCAATCTACATCAAATTTTGCATAAACATTCTTTAACAGAATTGATGGAATACGTGTTTCGTATTTTATCGAAATGTATACCTAACGGGTTAAAAAGGGATAGAAAATTATTTTGGTGCTTTGCTTTGAAGTTGATATCAATACTCCTTAGTGATTTTCATTTAAATTACATTTTATTTTGACACATGTTCGAAAACTGAATCAGATATTATTTAAAAAATGTTAAAAAAGTGGTTTTAAAAGCTTGGTGCAACGCAAATACTCTTTAAAATTGGCTAAAAACTCAATCAAATAAAACTGTATTTATCAAAAAAATAAAATTGTAGTGTCTGTTTGCAATTTCAAATTAACAGCTTTTCAATAGACAAAAAAATATATGCAGTACATAATGACAGGAGTTTTTATCCAGAAAGGGTGATTACCCTTTGAATAGGCAAAAACGGGGATGCAAGTTTGTATGGGAAATTGATAATTTCTTAAAATAGAATAGAAATAAATATGCAGGTTGGATACAATTACTAATTTACGCAGACGAAGTCACGGGCAAAAGCTAGTTTCCACTATAAATATGATATCTTTGCACAACATTAGTTAAGGACTAGGGGAAATATATTATGGAAAATTAC
Source organism: Craniophora ligustri (assembly GCA_905163465.1). Classification (NCBI taxonomy): domain Eukaryota; kingdom Metazoa; phylum Arthropoda; class Insecta; order Lepidoptera; family Noctuidae; genus Craniophora; species Craniophora ligustri. The sequence goes on along the minus strand of LR990965.1, from coordinate 4,118,410 downwards.
CGCCATGGTGCAAGCCTGCCGGAGTCATGCCGCCTGCTGAGAGTCCTAAATCGACTTGCTGACTGTCTCCGTGCTGCAGACCTGCTGGAGTCATACCGCCGTGTTGGAGACCACCTGAATAGTAGTTACATATTAATAATCTATAAATCAATATATATAATCTTTTGTCCTGAATGAATGTGGGATCAGCGCACAGCCTACACCACTGATCGTAGAGACCTGAAAGTTGGAGAGTGTGTTCTTCGAATGACGTAGATATCCGATAAGAAGGGATTTTTCCAAATTCTATCCCTAAGGGGGTGAAAAAAGGGCCAAAGTTTGTACGGAACAACGTGATTCCTTGGTTCAATTTACTTCAAATTTTGTATAAACATTATTTAACAGAATAGACTGTAGACGTGTTTCGTATTTTCTTGAAATTCATCCCCTTACGGGGTTAAAAAGAGATAGAACATTATTTTGAGGGTGATTTGCTTTGAAGTTGATATCAATACTCTTAGTGCTTTTGGATTAAAATTACACTTTATTTTGATACATGTTCGGAAACTGAATCTCATTTTATTAAAAAAAATGTTGAACAAAAGAAGTTTTAAAAGCTTAGTGCTGTGCGTAATACTCTTTAAAATTGGCTAAGAACCAATCAATTAAAACTATATTTATCATACAAACAAAATTGTAGCGTCTGTTTGTAATTTCAAATTAACAGCTTTACACTAAATGCATATGAAAATATATGCGATATAGATAGATAGATATATTTTGATATAAGTTTTTTTTGTCTGTTTATCCCAGCTTTTCTCTGAAACGGTTGGACCGATTTTGACGGGACTTTAACTTGCAGATAGTTAATGTTATAAGGAAGTCTTACCATTCATTAAAGAGGCGAAGGGAGAATTGGGTTTCCGAGGGACTAAATACGCGTAACATAAGAACGCAGGAGCGGGCGAAGTGAATGAATATGAGCTTTTTTTTCGTATTAATATTAGTAATATTATAAATGCGATATATAGATAGATATATATCTTTATGTATGACTGTCGCCTCTACACGCTTTAACCGCTGAACCAATTTAGATGAAATTTAGTAAGGAGATCTTATACTATCTCCTGCCTGAGCAAGGACATAAGAGTTTTATCGCAAAAATCACCTGTTTAATAGGCGAAAACGGAGTTGCAAATTTGTATGCGAAATCGATAATCATTTCTTAACATAGAATAGAGCAGGCTGGATGAGATACATATATATAGAATTCTACGCAGACAAAGTCGCGGGCAAAAGCTAGTGCTTATCTACAAATCGAAAATAATAAAATCTACCTATAGTATATGGTGCAAGGCTTGTACTATTCAATTTCTAACGAGTTCTCTTTTTCATCGAGCGACCGTGTATTACACGAAATGATAACATACAATATATGTAAGCAAGTTGATTAGTAACGCACCTGGTGTCATACCGCCATGGGGCAGTGGACCTGGCGTGAGACCGCCCTGGAGCAGCGAGCCCGGCGTGAGGCCACCCTGCAGTAGCGTGCCCGGCGTGAGGCCACCCTGCAGCAGCGAGCCCGGCGTTAGTGCGCCCAGCACGCCTGGCGTCAGTGGACCACCCAGCGAACCCAGCATGCCACCTGGTTTATGCCAATCATGTCATCAATAAAATCAATCAATGGCTGAAAATTGTAATCTACTTTTAATTATTTGTACTGTATATGATATTTATGGAAAATATGTGTGTAAACAATTATTTAAAAGAATGTCTATATCTAAATATTATTATAAGAAAAAAATATAAATAATTAGGGAATCGAACCCAAGCACGTAAGGTCAAAGTCATTTAATTTTATTAAATTTTATTTTTTATTGTTATTCATTACCTAGATTATAGATTAGCGTTATTTTTAACTATAAGTCTTTATATATTATTCTGTGTTTAGTTTTATTTATACATATTAGCATGATGTGGTCTCCTGTAAGTGAAGGACTAATGACAATACAATGACTATATATCTTCTGTAACAAATTGTGTACTTTCTTTGCTGTCAAAACTAACTTAGTGCTACAATCGGAACGAGGTTCAAGAAAGTGAATAATCCTTCACCCAAACACATCAACAATAAAATAAGATGTAAATTTTTACTACCAGAAAAAAAAACTTTTCCAGGCATATTTGTAAGAAAATAGGTTTTTTGTCAATTTAGGCCAATTATTACCAGCTGCCTATGAAATGTTCCACTAGTTTATGCTATAGGTGACTTTTATGAAATGTCCATGTTAAACCGTGGCCAATGATTATTCTGCAACATTAGGTACCTGGCGTTGGCGGAGGTTCCGCGTCGACTTCGGGGCGCGGCGTGAGTGGGAACGCGGCGGGCTCCGGCACCGGTTCCGACTCTAACCGTGCACCATATGATCCATTGTTAATTGAGTGCGGTTAGATAGCATGTATTTAAACAGTTATTAGAAAAGCATACCACGAATTTATATATTATTTATTTATTTATTTAAATACTCCTTACATCTTTTATCATTATATTAGTTAGTCAGGAATAACTATAGAATAATATCCCACAGACTATTAATTAAGAAAAGTAAATTACAAATGGAAACTACATAAATGTTTGGTACCAATTTACAGTAGGTACAATTATTTCATTGCTTTTGCTAGCTTTTTTCAGTGAAATTTAAATATTATAGTATATTTATAGCATAGTAAATACTCCATTATAACTCTTTTATATAGGTGATGATGCGGTGTTTAATCTTAATACTTGAATAAAATATAATTCGTGGCAAACATTTCTGATGAGGTTATTATGAAATAGTTGAAGTGATTATTTGATTCCTTTTGATAGCAGTACAATCAGAAATATTACTTGGACTGTTAACTAAATGGAATAATCACAAATATTTTTTGCTGTGGTTATGATAAAGCAGAATGTTCAGATATTATAATTGCAAAATATGCCAAAAGATGACTAAGTTTCTTACATTATTATGAAGGTAACCAAACCAAAGAATGGTAGTTATCATGGGCGTACCTAGGGGGAGAGGGGGTCAGAATGGTCCAGTCCCCATCCCAGTAGGGGCCAAGTTCCCCTGAAGGAAAAGTAAATAGTAATACTAGATACGCCCATGGTAGTCATGCGGAGGTATTTTATGAGACATTAGCGAATATGCAAACCATATCCCGGTGAAGTGAAACAGCGATTGAGTGCATAGTGTACTACACTTACCGACTGAAGGTTCGTATTCCTGAGGCACTGGAGTAGGAGGCTCCAAGTCTGCTGTTGGAGCAGGCGCTGGAGTTTCTGGTGGTAGCATCGTCTGGAATATATTTGGATAATGTTATTTCAATTCGGCAATAGGCAGGCATATTACAAGAAAAAAATTACAAAAAAAATATTTTATTCGTTTAGTAAAATACTAGCTTTTGCCCTCGTCTGCGTGAATTTAGTAATTTTATATTCATACAAACTTCCACCCCCCTTTTCTCTATTAAGGGATGATTTCCGGGATGAAAACTATCTTGTGTCCTTCCCCGGGTCTCAAATTATCTCTTTACCAAATTTCTTCGGTTAAAAAGTTTAAGCTTGAAGAGGTAACAGACACACTTTAGCATTTATGATATTATCGTAAAGGATTCCGAAATGATTTCTGGGCTCGGCAGGCTCGGGCGAGCGCGCCGCCTCGCCGTCCTCGGCCTCGCTGCGGAGCGTCATGTTGCGCTGGTACAGCTGCGACACATACATTACACAACACGATGTAGGTACCTCGTCGTGTCGTCGCTTGCGCGCGGCGCGTCGTGCGGGCTCGGCGGGCTCGGGCGAGCGCGCCGCCTCGCCGTCCTCGGCCTCGCTGCGGAGCGTCATGTTGCGCTGGTACAGCTGCGACACATACATTACACAACACGATGTAGGTACCTCGTCGTGTCGTCGCTTGCGCGCGGCGCGTCGTGCGGGCTCGGCGGGCTCGGGCGAGCGCGCCGCCTCGCCGTCCTCGGCCTCGCTGCGGAGCGTCATGTTGCGCTGGTACAGCTGCGACACATACATTACACAACACGATGTAGGTACCTCGTCGTGTCGTCGCTTGCGCGCGGCGCGTCGTGCGGGCTCGGCGGGCTCGGGCGAGCGCGCCGCCTCGCCGTCCTCGGCCTCGCTGCGGAGCGTCATGTTGCGCTGGTACAGCTGCGACACATACATTACACAACACGATGTAGGTACCTCGTCGTGTCGTCGCTTGCGCGCGGCGCGTCGTGCGGGCTCGGCGGGCTCGGGCGAGCGCGCCGCCTCGCCGTCCTCGGCCTCGCTGCGGAGCGTCATGTTGCGCTGGTACAGCTGCGACACATACATTACACAACACGATGTAGGTACCTCGTCGTGTCGTCGCTTGCGCGCGGCGCGTCGTGCGGGCTCGGCGGGCTCGGGCGAGCGCGCCGCCTCGCCGTCCTCGGCCTCGCTGCGGAGCGTCATGTTGCGCTGGTACAGCTGCGACACATACATTACACAACACGATGTAGGTACCTCGTCGTGTCGTCGCTTGCGCGCGGCGCGTCGTGCGGGCTCGGCGGGCTCGGGCGAGCGCGCCGCCTCGCCGTCCTCGGCCTCGCTGCGGAGCGTCATGTTGCGCTGGTACAGCTGCGACACATACATTACACAACACGATGTAGGTACCTCGTCGTGTCGTCGCTTGCGCGCGGCGCGTCGTGCGGGCTCGGCGGGCTCGGGCGAGCGCGCCGCCTCGCCGTCCTCGGCCTCGCTGCGGAGCGTCATGTTGCGCTGGTACAGCTGCGACACATACATTACACAACACGATGTAGGTACCTCGTCGTGTCGTCGCTTGCGCGCGGCGCGTCGTGCGGGCTCGGCGGGCTCGGGCGAGCGCGCCGCCTCGCCGTCCTCGGCCTCGCTGCGGAGCGTCATGTTGCGCTGGTACAGCTGCGACACATACATTACACAACACGATGTAGGTACCTCGTCGTGTCGTCGCTTGCGCGCGGCGCGTCGTGCGGGCTCGGCGGGCTCGGGCGAGCGCGCCGCCTCGCCGTCCTCGGCCTCGCTGCGGAGCGTCATGTTGCGCTGGTACAGCTGCGACACATACATTACACAACACGATGTAGGTACCTCGTCGTGTCGTCGCTTGCGCGCGGCGCGTCGTGCGGGCTCGGCGGGCTCGGGCGAGCGCGCCGCCTCGCCGTCCTCGGCCTCGCTGCGGAGCGTCATGTTGCGCTGGTACAGCTGCGACACATACATTACACAACACGATGTAGGTACCTCGTCGTGTCGTCGCTTGCGCGCGGCGCGTCGTGCGGGCTCGGCGGGCTCGGGCGAGCGCGCCGCCTCGCCGTCCTCGGCCTCGCTGCGGAGCGTCATGTTGCGCTGGTACAGCTGCGATATCCAAAAAAACATTATATAACGCAGATCTGTAACATCCTATTACAGATCCTATGAAATAATATGAAAGTAGTTATTATAAGAATCGTACATCGAGACATATCCATACCTTGAATAAGACTCTGGATGGTATAGGCCTGGCCGGTAGCGTGAATAGTTTCTCTACTCCACCGGTCTCCTTCCAGTGCATGAGTCTTCTAGTAGGTGGCGCCAGATCTAATGTTGTAACGATGTCCGATGTGTTGCTGAGCTGGTTCTTCATTTCCTCACCAGATATATTCTTCACTTCATCGACAATGAGCTTACGCTTACGTTTCGTTTTTGTTATGCCTATAAGAAATTATATAATGTTATTAAAATCAAATTCATAATAATCGCGACTTATCATTACTGTCCCACTGCTGGAAAGGGTCTTCTCTTATTTGAGAGTTATTAGGCTATAGTCGACCGGTTTAGCCTAGAGCGGGCTGGCGAATTCAGACGCCATCGAGAAAATTTATCAGGCACGCAGGTTTCCTCACGATATTTCCTTCGCCGTATGAGCATGTGATAAATACGATCATAACTTCGAAAAGTCAGATGCGTGGGATAGATCTCAAGACCTGTGACTCCTCAGTCCACCGTCTAATATTCCGGCTATTCATGGCTTCATAAAAATGCGATTAGAAGTGATATGAAGGTGCAGGTACCTTTAAGAACCGTAGCGTCGACGGGAGCGAGTGCGAAGGACTCCTCGTCGTTGTGCAGCAGCGTGGTGTTGTCGGCGGCCGGCTGCGCGGGCGACGGCGACGCGGGCGGCGCCGGCGCCGGCATGTCCACGTCCTGCCACAAACAAATTACATTCTATTACGACGATCGTAATACTTGCTTCTCTTCCGTTGTAGTTTGAACACGACATAAGACTGATTGAGAGCATACTGGGAAGAACGAAGTGTTTTCTTATATCGTTTTTATTTTTTAATTTTTATTCAAGGATTTTTTATACATAGATGTATATGCCAATTCCATCGTAATCTAGCCTAATACTGACAAAACAAATTAATTCAATTTATTACAAATTAACAATAGTGACTAAAAACATAAATAGGTTTTTAGATGCTACAGATGAAGGATCTGCCAACAAATCATGAAAATTCGTAAGACTAAGAGAGTCAAACTAAGAGTTCTCAACAAGATTCTTATATAGAAAAAATATAAATGTATTTTATTGATATTGATCTATGTATGAAGCCTTTACCTACATATTCTCTTAGATGTACAGAAATGTATGTTCATATATTATATATTTATGTTCTATGTAAATATCTTACCATAGGTATATGCGGACTCGGAGAAGGTGGCACAGGCACAGGTGGTGGTGCCACGCTGTCAGGAACTGGAGAGCCACCCCAACTGAAAATGACACACATTTAGTCATCTCATATCTCCTTTAATACTTAAACTTCCCATAAATACGATCTATACAATTAATACTTTAATCCCTTTAAAAAGCATGGATATTCGTTCATGATTCATAGATATTTGACTCAAGCGAGTTGCCGGCGTCGTAGTGGTCACCCATGTCGTCGTCGGAGTAAGTAGTAGTTGGTGCAGGTACCTGTGTTGCGGCGAGTTGCCGGCGTCGTAGTGGTCGCCCATGTCGTCGTCGGAGTAAGTAGTAGTTGGTGCAGGTACCTGTGTTGCGGCGAGTTGCCGGCGTCGTAGTGGTGGCCCATGTCGTCGTCGGAGTAAGTAGTAGTTGGTGCAGGTACCTGTGTTGCGGCGAGTTGCCGGCGTCGTAGTGGTCGCCCATGTCGTCGTCGGAGTAAGTAGTAGTTGGTGCAGGTACCTGTGTTGCGGCGAGTTGCCGGCGTCGTAGTGGTCGCCCATGTCGTCGTCGGAGTAAGTAGTAGTTGGTGCAGGTACCTGTGTTGCGGCGAGTTGCCGGCGTCGTAGTGGTCGCCCATGTCGTCGTCGGAGTAAGTAGTAGTTGGTGCAGGTACCTGTGTTGCGGCGAGTTGCCGGCGTCGTAGTGGTCGCCCATGTCGTCGTCGGAGTAAGTAGTAGTTGGTGCAGGTACCTGTGTTGCGGCGAGTTGCCGGCGTCGTAGTGGTCGCCCATGTCGTCGTCGGAGTAAGTAGTAGTTGGTGCAGGTACCTGTGTTGCGGCGAGTTGCCGGCGTCGTAGTGGCCGCCCATGTCGTCGTCGGAGTAAGTAGTAGTTGGTGCAGGTACCTGTGTTGCGGCGAGTTGCCGGCGTCGTAGTGGTCGCCCATGTCGTCGTCGGAGTAAGTAGTAGTTGGTGCAGGTACCTGTGTTGCGGCGAGTTGCCGGCGTCGTAGTGGTCGCCCATGTCGTCGTCGGAGTAAGTAGTAGTTGGTGCAGGTACCTGTGTTGCGGCGAGTTGCCGGCGTCGTAGTGGTCGCCCATGTCGTCGTCGGAGTAAGTAGTAGTTGGTGCAGGTACCTGTGTTGCGGCGAGTTGCCGGCGTCGTAGTGGTCGCCCATGTCGTCGTCGGAGTAAGTAGTAGTTGGTGCAGGTACCTGTGTTGCGGCGAGTTGCCGGCGTCGTAGTGGTCGCCCATGTCGTCGTCGGAGTAAGTAGTAGTTGGTGCAGGTACCTGTGTTGCGGCGAGTTGCCGGCGTCGTAGTGGTCGCCCATGTCGTCGTCGGAGTAAGTAGTAGTTGGTGCAGGTACCTGTGTTGCGGCGAGTTGCCGGCGTCGTAGTGGTCGCCCATGTCGTCGTCGGAGTAAGTAGTAGTTGGTGCAGGTACCTGTGTTGCGGCGAGTTGCCGGCGTCGTAGTGGTCGCCCATGTCGTCGTCGGAGTAAGTAGTAGTTGGTGCAGGTACCTGTGTTGCGGCGAGTTGCCGGCGTCGTAGTGGTCGCCCATGTCGTCGTCGGAGTAAGTAGTAGTTGGTGCAGGTACCTGTGTTGCGGCGAGTTGCCGGCGTCGTAGTGGTCGCCCATGTCGTCGTCGGAGTAAGTAGTAGTTGGTGCAGGTACCTGTGTTGCGGCGAGTTGCCGGCGTCGTAGTGGTCGCCCATGTCGTCGTCGGAGTAAGTAGTAGTTGGTGCAGGTACCTGTGTTGCGGCGAGTTGCCGGCGTCGTAGTGGTCGCCCATGTCGTCGTCGGAGTAAGTAGTAGTTGGTGCAGGTACCTGTGTTGCGGCGAGTTGCCGGCGTCGTAGTGGTCGCCCATGTCGTCGTCGGAGTAAGTAGTAGTTGGTGCAGGTACCTGTGTTGCGGCGAGTTGCCGGCGTCGTAGTGGTCGCCCATGTCGTCGTCGGAGTAAGTAGTAGTTGGTGCAGGTACCTGTGTTGCGGCGAGTTGCCGGCGTCGTAGTGGTCGCCCATGTCGTCGTCGGAGTAAGTAGTAGTTGGTGCAGGTACCTGTGTTGCGGCGAGTTGCCGGCGTCGTAGTGGTCGCCCATGTCGTCGTCGGAGTAAGTAGTAGTTGGTGCAGGTACCTGTGTTGCGGCGAGTTGCCGGCGTCGTAGTGGTCGCCCATGTCGTCGTCGGAGTAAGTAGTAGTTGGTGCAGGTACCTGTGTTGCGGCGAGTTGCCGGCGTCGTAGTGGTCGCCCATGTCGTCGTCGGAGTAAGTAGTAGTTGGTGCAGGTACCTGTGTTGCGGCGAGTTGCCGGCGTCGTAGTGGTCGCCCATGTCGTCGTCGGAGTAAGTAGTAGTTGGTGCAGGTACCTGTGTTGCGGCGAGTTGCCGGCGTCGTAGTGGTCGCCCATGTCGTCGTCGGAGTAAGTAGTAGTTGGTGCAGGTACCTGTGTTGCGGCGAGTTGCCGGCGTCGTAGTGGTCGCCCATGTCGTCGTCGGAGTAAGTAGTAGTTGGTGCAGGTACCTGTGTTGCGGCGAGTTGCCGGCGTCGTAGTGGTCGCCCATGTCGTCGTCGGAGTAAGTAGTAGTTGGTGCAGGTACCTGTGTTGCGGCGAGTTGCCGGCGTCGTAGTGGTCGCCCATGTCGTCGTCGGAGTCGGGCGCGTCGGCGGCGGCCACGTCGCCGCCCGGCTCGCCACCGCTCACGCCCGCCGCGTCGATCTCAGCCTTCACAACACAAACATAACGATTATTATGTTATACATAACTACTAAGGTATGGTTATGTAATAAAAAATCACCAAAAATAATAATACTAGTCCCGTCCCGTGGCTTTGCCCGCATGGTATATAGATAAAAAGCAGCCTATGTGTCCAAATAATAAACTATTTCTATGCTAAAATCGTTAAGTGTTTGCATACATTTACATCCAAATAAAATTTCGCGTTAGTAAATTAATATTTTTTTTTATTTTACATGTGTGATTTAGCTAAGAAGTAAATAGGTATTCTGTTAAGCAAGAAAGAACATTAAAAAGAATCTAAGCTCAAAAGACTAACTCTAGCTTACCTGCAATGACTGCGGTTGTGCGGACGTGCCGGGCATGCCGGATGCCGTGGCCGTTGAGCTGCTCCCGCCAGTCACTTCGCCGAACAAGTCCCCCTCGAACAGACCGCCCGCGTCTAAACAAACACCAAGTTAAAGATTGCTTATCCACCAGTGTGTTTGTCTGAACAAGATGGTCATATAAATATCCTGCCTAAGTTAAGTCAAGCTCGAAAAGGTTTTGATATACCTTTACCATAACGTTTATACACCTAACCTGATGAAAAACAGATCAAAACTCCTATAAGACTAATCTTGTTAGAAAAAATAATATGTACTGTAATGTATTCCAAAAGTAAAAAATATAGATTAAAAAAGATGACAGTATCTATTATGCAAATCGCAGGTCACTATGGGTAAATCATTTTTGGAATTGGTTATTCTTAGGAATGAATGTTTACTCACGGCCAAAATCCGCTACATCTCCTATAGTTCCTCCGAAGCCATCATCCATAGCAGCGTGGGGTGCGGCCTCCATCCTCCGCGGGTGCTCCGGTGCCAGCGCGGGCACGCCACCTGACATACTGCCGACTCCACCTTCTTTGCCCGCCAGCTCCAGTGAAGATCCATCAGCAAAGAGCAAGTTACTCTGGAAGGTTTAAAGGTATACATATAGGTTATATTTAATGAAGGATACTAGTCCCAATATATGCTATTGTGTAATTTGACATCACAATTAACCTACGCAGTGTAAAGTTTTTAAATGGACATAGATATACAAATGAAAATCTCAATGCGGGGTAAACATATAATCAATATTGTGTCAAAAATCATCGCATTTGATATATGGACACAGAAATTAATATTTCTAAAATTCAAATTGCTACATCTTTATTGTTACAGATTTGTCGTCGCTAACTCTTGAAAAATTCAACCATGTATATATTCTTTATGGAAAACATACCTGTTCCAATCCACCTTCATTGCCAATAGCTTCACGCATAATATCTGGGTTGTCTGTATCGAACCCCATGTCGCCAAAACCATCGTCATGCGTGACCAGATTCAATGAGCCATAGTCTTCACGCATTGTGATCTCTTCAGCTCTTGACTGGTTTAAGGAAAACTGGGCTTCAATGTCCACCTCACTGCAACACAAGCTTTTGTTATTACCTAATAATAAATGATAGTTGACTGTTCCATAGTTATCTCCCATGGTTATGATGGATGTTTTCGTGTTTCATAACATTACCATGACTTTTTTTTTATGATGATAAGGGGGCAAACAAGCAGGCGGCTCACCTGATGGTAAGTGATTACTGCCGCCCATGGACAATTGCAACACCAGAGGCTTGCAAATGCGTTGCCAAACCCCTTAGAAACCGTTCAGGTTTCTTAAAATAGGGAGTTACTGAACTGACAGCAAACGGAATTCCCATGCTGTCAGAATAGTCACTCCCCCAATGAGCTCTGGTAACCTTATTCACTCACAGAAAGACAACTATTGTTGATTCACTGCGGTCTTCTGTAAGGCGGAGGTACTTCCCCAGTCGGGCAGCTCAATTTGAGCGAAAAATCTCGCTATGCCCTACCTCCTACAAGGTGTTTAAAAGTATCTGATTACTTAAAAGTTGAATTGTTATTACTTTAAGTACTTGACTTAAAGTTTGTCACAAACAGGAGAGGATAGGAAATATTCTCACCATACACATTCAATAGTGGGCTACCCTATTCACTTACATGTATTTTAACCATCTTTATGAAATATAACATATTTGGAGTGAATGCTTACTCAGTATTTGTAGAATTATTGCATTCTTTCTTTAAACAATAAAAAATCTTTAAAGAAAGAATTGTTATGAGAGAGAAACTTAAATGGCTTCATGATTATTCCTTAAGGCTACATGTTTTCCATAAAACCAATTCAATCATAATCAATTTATGATTATGATTGAAGTGGATTTATGCACAAAAAAAAATATGAATCACATAGGTTTTTTTACCGAGAATCCTTTATATTGAATTTCATGTGTCACTCAAAAGAGACACACCAATATAAACTTTATATCCCTATGCCATCCACTTAGAAATATTTCATGGTTTCTACTTAGAAAAATTATCTCTATAGGTGTTAAATAATAAATAAATTACCAATCATATAAATGTTTATTTTAGCAAGAAGCTTTTATATTGAATTTTATACTTCTGCTGGGTGACTTGGGAGATGCTTAATACATGCTGGAATTTGCCTCATGTACACACTACTACTAACGAAAAGATGGATGTTATAAGTTTAGTGTGTGTATCTGCATATCTATGTATCTGTTTACATTTTATCTATTAAATGCTAAAATACATCACTATATACAGGCAGAAATAATGAGCTGGGTCTGGAGAGTTTTATATACATAAAAATAATATCCATATCCAATTTGTAGTATCAAGAGTCTTTCGAGCTATGCCGAACAAGTAGACTGGTAAACTGCACATCAGTTTGTCAGTCTGTTTGTTCAGCATGGTAATCTATAAGGGTAAGCAGAATCATAAGTTCATTGCATTCCATAATGTACATAAAGGTGGTATATATAATGAAGAAAATCAATTATAAGCCGTCAGAAGCAACAATGTTAAATAGGAGAGAGGAAGTACCTTATTTACACTTTATAATATTTTGATAGAAAGAAACAAAACATTTAATAAGTCAGATACTTGGTACATAATACTACAACAAACGGTACTAAAACTATCACATGAACACAAGTCTTTCTTTTAATATGTATGTAAATACTTTAACAAATAGTGAACTAGAACTGAAGATAATTTAAATAATAACTTACTTCAATTCTGGCATTGCTGTATCAAAATCATGGAACACCTCTGGCAGAGTGATAGCATTCATAGCTGCTTCTCTGTGCTCTTCTGGCAAGTCCACCATGCCTGGCCTAAAGGCCATCTAAAAAATAATTGATACATTTATGTAGTTATAAAGATACATGAAAAATACATACATGCATGTCGCATGCAGTTAGCATGAATTAAGTGATTTAATTTGCATGCATTTCATTACCTTGTTTTTTCATTTTTAATATAGGTTACTAAAACCATTATTGTAAACTTAGTACTGTGAGTGCATTTCAGTTAAAAAGTACATTATTCGAAATGAATTGGAAAACATACACACCTTAATCTTGACAAAGGCCTCATTACAGTCCTGGAGCAAATACTTTGCCTTTCTGGAGTAAATTCTCACGACACCAAGCAACAAATGCCCTGATGTACGTAAGGCCATTTTCACTTTAGGCTTCAGGATGCCATCAACTGACTTCTCTATGTTTGTCTCAAATACATGGGCTTTAGTCAACTTCTTGTCCCAGTGAGCCGCCAGCCAAATCTTGGCCAAGGGCCCTTTCTTGGCCAGCACGAAATGTGCGTAAAACATTGTGATGGCTTACTGTCTCCGGCTTGAACTTACATCAACCTTTTTCTGAAATATAAACTGTGTTAGGTAAACCATATAAACACCATTTTTATTGAAGTGATATCTCAACCATACAAAACACCCTTAGGGGGGTGTTTATTAGGATAATTGGTAACGACTATGAGTAATTTGGCGCCTAATCTTTAAGCCCTTTTTTCAGAGTTGCCCGTAGTTTCTAATGACACAATAACAATATTCACACTATGACAAGTCAGTTAGTAAAGGTTTATAACTAAATTCATTGAATTTTACCAGATTATTAAATCAAATATTACAAATTTCACCTTGCACACACAACGTAAACATGACAACAATTACGCTTTCAAGATGGCGGCGTAACATACGAACCGTTCTTTTCGTTCAGAAACTTTTGAACGAAAATATTTTTTAAATTGATAAAAAATATAATGTCCTTACGCTGATATTCATCACAATATAATCTCGTAAGAATATTGAAATAAAATTTTCAACTCTGTGTACATTCTCTGGCGGTATCGTTTTTTTCACTTGAAGAAAAATCTAAATATACATAAACTAATTTAATATTAGTATTATTATTATCTGCTCCCTTCCTTCACGGTTCTGTTCGCGCGCTAATTTAATTTAAATTTTGGATTCTACTAATAATAATTTTATATTATTTAATAGTGCTAATTGTTAAAACGTAATTATTAAAAAAAATATGAATAAAAGATATTTAAGAAAAAATACTCACTGCTAGAACATCCAGGGAAGTAGCGATTTATGTGTATCCGCTTTTTATACAAGGTTATTATTATTATTTTTTATATTTATTTTATGTATGAGAATCGGTCGTAGGCTATTTTTTACACCCCTAAATGTTAAGGATGTCCCTGGTCAGTATTTTTTTTTACTAATTTTTTTTTTATAATTTGGCATAAAAAAACTACTTATAGCCCAATATTTTCACTATTCTACCACCAACCCCTATAATGACGCGAAACAACGTTTGGTGGGTCAGCTAGTAATTCTATAAAATTATGTATATGATTTGATTGTAAATAATAGTATCGTTTCTTTACCGACATGATAACTTTTCGGCGGCTTCACTGATCTCGCATAGTCGTTAGTTAGTAGTTGGGAGAGTAGGGAATATGCATGATTTTTTTTTTCACTTTTTTAGATGCAGTAAATTAGAGTACTTTATACTCAAGAAAACATAACATACCATCACGCCTATCGTCCTCAAAAGGTTAGGCAGAGGTGTACTAATGTACAACCACGTAATAGGAAGGGAGTCTATTGTAGTGCCCGGTTAGGGCACGAATCCAAACTCCGAGCTGCTACTGAGAATTTCACAGAAAAACCCAATAACACTTGCTCGACCTGAGAATCGAACCCAGGACCTCTTGGTGGGCAATCGCACTGTACGACCACTAAACTAACGAGGCAGACTCAAGAAAATTACTAAAAAATACATTCAAGTATAGGTCGCTCAAAAAAAATTAACTTTTTGAAGCACTCGTGACTGTCAAACTGCGAAACTTAATCGTCACTTACTTCAATACGCATTGTTTAAATTACATCTTATTTTTTGTCGTTAATGGAATAATTTTACTGATTGTATGTATTTTAGTCAAGCAGAAATTGCAAATTTAATTCAATAATGTAATAAAATTTTAATTACATTTATAGTACTTTTACGAAATATAGTTATGAATGTTGACGTCACTACCCGAATTATTGAGAATGATACGTTTTACTTTATTTAATATGAGTAATTTAATCAAAAACATGCTACATGAAAAATAATGATTGTAAAATATGTGATGAACTAAAAAAAAAACAAATTAGTACACCACAGTGTTTCTATGGTCCAATTAAACAAGGTATATAATCATCATCATCATCATGTCAGCCGGAGGACGTCCACTGCTGGACATAAGCCTCCCCCAAAGATTTCCACAACGACCGGTCTTGGGCCACCCGCATCCAGCTGGTTCCAGCGACCTTTACCAGGTCGTCGGTCCAGCTAGCCGGAGGCCTACCCACATAATAATATAATAATAAATATAAATAATAATAATATATAAAAGTATAAAAATTTTTTTTTTTTTAATTACGTGTACTATGTATATTATATCTAAATACTAATTCATGTTTGTTCTTTGAATTATTCGACTCGTTTGGATATTTGGATAGTCGATTGATGTCATAGTTACGCACTACTACTGTTCGGGTTGACAGTTGAACACATTGAATATTTTAGTATAGTTTCTTTTCCGGTTTACCTGTGGAGTGCGCGAGACGTACGTTTGTTCTAATCTTGTAATATTTATGTGATCATTCAATATATTCTTTTTTAATTCAATGTAGATGGGAATTAACAGTGTTTTGTTACTTATTTTCATTGTATTTACTTTCTGATTCATATTTCAGTGCTTCGTGATGGCAAACACAATGCGTGTAGAATCGCTCTATTTGTGGCCAGACCGATGATGTGACTTCTGATCAATGTTATTGATTTTGTTGCTAGGTCTGCCACAGGCACCTGTCCAAGATGGGCGCGTATAGATATATTCAAGAGTTATACAGAAAAAAGTTGAGCGATGTTATGCGATTCCTCTTGCGTGTCAGAGTATGGCAGTACCGTCAGTTGACCCGTATGCATCGCGCTCCTAGGCCTACTAGGCCCGACAAAGCAAGGAGGCTGGGATACCGCGCCAAGCAAGGTATGAGTTGTGCACGTGGGAATATGTTAAAGGTACTTGTAAATTGTCAGGGTTTCAACATTGTTTTTTCTTGCAGGTTACGTTATCTTCAGAATCCGCGTGCGCCGCGGTGGTCGCAAGCGCCCAGTGCCCAAGGGTGCCACCTACGGTAAACCCAAGAGCCAGGGTGTGAACCAGTTGAAGCCCACACGTAACCTACAATCCATTGCCGAGGTTAGTTTAATTTTGTGTTTATCTTAGGTTATACGACTAAATACGTCGTGTGTTTATGGTAGGGGTGGGAGAATCTCATCTTCGTGAATGGAACATTTGCATCTGAAACAGTAAACTGTTCCGACTCGCTGATATCTATCATTTGGAACAAAGATTTAAAGTAATGATTGATAGAGCGTGTTGCGTCGGTACAAAGTGATGCAGATACTGACGGGTTGTGTTCTGGTTTCATTTGGAACTTGTCAGATATGTTTGACGATTTTTAAGTCATATTGCGGGCGTACTGAGGTTAAAAAATAAAAAGGTCGAAAAAAAAAAAAAAACAAGATATAGGTATACGTAATACTTTCATGGTTAGAACTATTTATATTGTTTACACTGCACATTTAAATTTTCTGCATTTCATGATATAATTATTTTGTGCACAGGAGCGTGTTGGTCGTCGTTGTGGTGGTCTCCGTGTGCTGAACTCTTACTGGGTGGCTCAGGACTCGTCATACAAGTACTTCGAAGTCATCCTCATTGATCCTTCACACAAGGTAAACATCAATACTGGTTTGTTGACCCCCCCACATGCATATATTTTAATTCTTATGATGAACTTTATGTCATGCACCAATCTGAAAGGTTTTGCTGAAACTTCACCTACCTTTTTATCTGATAAAAATCCTTTAAAAATTAAAAATGACAACAAACTGATCAAAATACTAAGCTATGAAACTATTTGTTTGGCAGGCTATCCGCAGAGACCCCAAGATCAACTGGATAGTAAATGCTGTCCACAAGCACCGCGAGATGCGCGGTCTGACCTCAGCTGGCCGCAGTTCACGTGGTCTTGGCAAGGGTCATCGCTTCTCACAGACCAAGGGAGGATCTCGCCGTGCCTCCTGGATCCGCCGCAACACACTGCAGCTCCACCGCAAGCGATAAACGTTGTGTTGGACGTGTCATTGACTTTCTATTTGATTATATTTTTTCTCAGATGGAAAGCCAGTGTCTAATAAACCTTATTCTACAATTTTTACTTTTTATTTATACATTGATCTAATATAATACCACAAATCAGTAGATAAAGTGTAAGTATTGATTTTATTGATGTCTTTCAGTGCAGTTTTTTTTATGTGATTTGTGTGTCACTCACAAAAGGGTATTGTTACAGCTGTGCAGTTGCTGCCATACTCTCATCATTTGAACAGTGCCCTTAAAAGGTAATTATAACTTTATAACAGCATGGTTGGTCGGTTAGGCCCCTGAGCTTGACAGATAGATTGAAAACATAGTTCTAAATCATTTTAAGCATGGTTTTGAAATGAAACCATAATAGTAAATACATACCTACATAAATTACTTTATTATTAAAACATATTTACTGTTTTATCTATATACATTTCCTGCCATTATTATATGATAACATGATTAATTTTGGTATAAATAAGTTATGTATTGATTTTATTATGTCCTCCAGTGATTAATTTTATTATTTTGGTATATCGATTGGTCAACAATATTCTAATTTGAATGATGATACAATGCTTTATGAATGCGCAACCCTGATTACCACGCATTTTAAACTTCCTTGGATGGCTGAACATGTTCAAAAGTTTATATTATCATTGACTTACATTGATTAAAATATTTGACAGTATTTTTTTTTGTACAGGTCATGGGGAGTCATGTTGTCCTGCAATGTTTGAGGTGATTATTTTTTTATATACCTATTTTTATATTGTTAAGATTATTTTTACCTGATCTGTAATACAGGTTTACACCTACAATAGACATCAACTGCAAATTATTTCTTTAAGTCAACTTAATTTTTATGTTGCCGCTCATGTATTGGAAATAAATGTATTATTATTGTCCAAAGTCGTATATGTTAGCTTGTTAACGTTATTGGTGTTAACCAGAAAACGAATTTGGAAATACTAAATTCTTGTCTAGGTGAGGTAACTGTTACTATATTTTCGGTAAACCTCAATCCGGCGAGAAACAATATCTTTTCCCTAACAGTCTTGATATGTTAGTTACGTATTATCATATCATATATTTAAAACATTTTATTTCTTCACAGGTACACTTTCGAGTGAAAATATGTCGTTAGCTAACCTTACTATCTGGAAGCATTGGGCATCTCTGGAACGAAACTGAAAAAAAGAAAATATTTAAAAATATCATTTGATGAAGGAAATTAAATAATTACTGGATTGCAGTTTCTAGATTAAATAAAGAAAATTCAAAAATGTTTTCTTTTTACATTAAAAATGTCATGTAGTTTGTTTGACTTCGAGGCAAAAATATGTCCTGACGGCAAAAATATGTACGTATTACTTGAACGCTCCCGTTCAAGTAATACGTAACGCAATTTGGGGGGAGGGGGGGTCTCGTAAAACGTTACGATGCGTTACAGTGGCGGAGGGGGTCTTTCTTACAACACGTTACGTAACATTGTTTTTTTTTTTAAATAAAAAAATAGGGAATTAAAACTCGAAAATTGGCAACCCTTTTAATTTACGTTTTACGGGGAATCCCTTGATTGTATTAGTCTGGTCGTCATTTTTTGATTTGTTCTCGCAAGTTGGCAAACCTTTTTGTTTATATTTCACGGGGAATCCCTAGATTACCGTAAAGGCAATTAAAACTATACCAAGGATAAAATCTGTAACATACTTTTTTGCGACTTTAGGGTAAAAATGGTCACTTGAGTGTTACCTACGTAACGTTTAGAGAGTGGGAGGGGGAGTACAGAAAAACGTTACGGTGCGTTACAAGGGAAGGAGGGGGGGGTCAAAAATTGTGTTACGTAATACTTGAAAGCTCCCTGATCATCACTCAATAATAATTTTCATTGGAATATAATAAACCGCGCATCAAAAATTTGAGCAGCAAAATACAGATATCGGTTAGGTTAGAACTGACCACTCAACGCACGAGCCGAGCAAGCGAATCGAGCGGTGCCGCGGGAGCGGCCGGCGCAAGTGTGCCAGAACCAAATCTGAATACCAAGAAAGTGTATATAAGTAATAACAATACTTTTAATGAACATATTTTGGTGCACATTCAGTATATTTGGTGGAACACAGGCAAAATTAGGTAAATGAAATGGGAATAAATTTGAAGTACTTTTTAAATACCATCCATTTTCATCCGATTGGTCAAGGCCTCTCCTATTGGTACCTCAGCCGCGTGTGCTTTACCCCAGCGACTTTTGAACGGGGTCTTATTCCTATTTTTAACCGACATCAAAACTGGTTTACTGTGTGAACACCTTTGACGACCCAATTAGTCCAGCGGTATTTAACACTGCTCTAGGGGACATTTGTCCCTCCCGGGTTCGAAACCCGGTAGGGACAAATGTTTGTGATGAGTAAATATTTGTATCCGAGTCATGGATATCTATATGTAAAATATGTATGTATTTACAAAATATATATATATATATATGTAGTAGGTATATCATCCACAATCCATAATACAAGCCTCGTTGCTTAGCTAGGCGCTGTGTCATAATGTCCAAAAATATTTATTTATTTATCATTATTAACCTCTTACAGCCTGTCATCCCCGAAAGGCTAGGTAGAGGTGTACTAATGTACACCCACGTTTCGCCGGTATGTTTTAGGTCCCATGTATAACGGGCGAGTCTATGCCGGGTACGAATCCAAACTCCGAGTTGCTACTGAGAATTTCACAGAAGAACCCAATAACACTCGACCTGGGAATCGAACCCAGGACTTCCTGCACGGCAGTTGCACTGTACGGCCACAAGACCAACGAGACCTATTACAGACTAAAAAGTAAAATAAAAAACCGACTTCAAAACTATGTGAAGGTATGAAGTCGGTGCCGGTGCCTGGTTTGAAGCCACACCGCTTAAGATCACGCGCGATGAGTGTACATACCTTTATATTTGGCTTGGCACAGTCTTCATACCTTTAAAACTAAAAAGAAGTTAAAACTGTACTGTTATTTTTAACCGACTTCAAAAAGGAGGAGGTTCTCAATTCGTCGGAATCTTTTTTTTTATGTAGGTATGTTCACGAATAACTGAAAAACGCCTGGACCCATTTGCAAAATTCTTTTTTTGTTTAAAAGGGTAAACTTCACAGATGGTCCCATTGTGACCACATCAGGATCTGATGATGGGATCCCAAGGAAATTTGAGGGTAGCCCTCCCTCAAATTTTATAGGCAATTATCACGTTTTCAATATATTTACTAAAATTGTTCCAGTATTTGCGTCTGATAATTATCATTTGATGTTGATGAGCTGATGGTGGAAGGTAGAACTCCTCAACAGTTAGCAGTTAAAAGAAAATTCTTTCAGTTATAGGCATTTCTTACATTTACATGTATTCTCCAAAGCTATTCAAGTATTTGCATGTGAAAATCACCATCTCATGTAATGATCTGATGATGGAAGGTACAACTGCTCAACGGTTAGGAGTTGAAGGAAAAATCTTTCATAATTATAAATACATATATATGGCTCGATAGTTGTATTCTTTCAGGCTATTAGATTGACCTGATATGAAAGTTTAATAAAAAGTTAGTTTAGTAAAAGTTTTATACAACACTAAAAAGAAAAAAATAAATTACCTTTAAAAAAAAAAGAAAAACCAACTTCAAAAACTAAAAAGCAAAAAATAACTTCATATAGTTTTACCTTTTTTTTAGTTTTAAAGGTATGAAGTCGGTGCCGATGATGTGGTGGTTTTAACCACCCCGCTCAAGGTCACTTGCGGTGGGTGTACTTACTATTACGTTTGGCTTGGCACCGACTTCATACCTTTAAATCTATAAAAAAGGTAAAACTGTATGAAGTTATTTTTTGCTTTTTAGTTTTTGAAGTTGGTTTTTCTTTTTTTTTAACTTTTGAGAAGATTCTCAATTCTTCGGAATCAAACATAAAAAAAGTACAGTCGAATTGACAACCGCCTTCTTTTTTGAAGTCGGTTAAAAAATGAGAATCGCACTTCAAAAATTAGCTGATAAGTATACTGTTACGTAACCTCACTTTTCCCAAATCTCTTTTATCTCAGCTCTCAAATTGCCAAAATCGGCAAAATGTTCTATTACTGCCCCACTAGTCTGTTTAGTGGGGCAGATTCTACTGCAAATTTTAAGGCTGTGGAATCTGCCCCACTGGTGGGGCAAAGTGGAATGATGCTGTGAAGCCGCGATCAACAGCTAGTATATTTTCATAAGGTTAAATACAATTTTGGAAAGTTTTAAAGGAAGGCTGCATTGTTTTTCTTAACCAAAATTTACGGCTTGTCTTCCTTGCAGGCGCTTCGTGGCTCATGAACAATTTATTTCATTCATTAATAAAATGTAGTACCTACTAATAGAAGTGTAGTATGCAATATTCAGCACCTGCATATGAAATTGGAAAATAGCTTAGGGTCTTAAAGAAGAACAATAAAATAAAGTCATTTCAATTAAAATTTAGTTTTAATATATCTATGTCCTTAAAAGTAAATAACAATAAAACATTTATTAGCGTAAAAAATGATTAGGTACCCGAATATAGTTACTAGAATTTTAAGCCTAATTGATTACTGAATTGTTATGATAATATAATCAAAGGATATGCTAAATAGAAACATATCAATTTAACGTGAAGATGTTAGAGATATATGAGAATGAAAGGAAAATCCGAACTTACTCCTAAATAAATACAAAACACAATTTTTATACCTATTACCATTATTTACATTATGAGACCAGTACACCTTATGTTTATACAGTAAAAGAACATAGATGCTCTTGAGATTAGGTGCCTGTTAGTGCACTAGTTAACACGTTAATTTACGTCGCAAGTTCGTTACACAATCGAATATAATTATAAATTTTTAAAACTAAGATTTGGTTTTACTATACTCACACAAAAAGGTAAGAGTATTTTAGTGATCCAATCATATGAGTAATTACAAAATGACCCGAGCACATAAATTAATTAGAATTTGTTTTTTCAGCAACAAAATTTCTATGTCTGGACGGTTATAAATCAGTAACAAGAAAAGACTAGGTCCCATTTATTTATAGTTTCACCTTTGTGCAATTTATGATGATGGAGTTGATCATATGTTTTTAGTTAAATATAACGCGTAATCTCACTATTAATTAGTTTCAGATGTATGTACAATATAAAAAATAAAACAATTTTGATTATAAACTACTTCCTCCCAGGTATTAACAAATTCATATTTGGAATTCGTTTTCATGAAAACTTACCTATTGAAATAAAGTATGTAGGTAATTTTTTTTTATGTTACCAAAAATGTGATTTTGTTAGTTAGTTTATAATAAATTTAAATTGTAAGCTGCTAAGACAGTGCCACGTACAACACAAAGCTATCCGCGCGTAAAGGTGTGTCATCATCAACCCATTATTGTCCCACTGCTGGGCACGGGTCTCCTCTCATTTGAGAGGGATTAGGCTATAGTCCACCACGCTAGCCTACTGCGGGTTGGTAGACTTCACATGCTATCGAGAAAATCTCTCAGCATGCAGGTTTCCTCACGATGTTTTCCTTCACCGTTTGAGCATGTGGTAAATACGCACATAACTTCCGAAAAGTCAGTGGTGCGTGCCCGGGTTTGAACTCGAGACGTTTGACATGTCAGTCCACTGGTCACGCCACTAGGCCACCACAGCTAAAGGTGTGTACTGATTACATAACATGTTATTAATTTTTACAACAATGTTATATAACTTATACGCGTAAATAGGTACGAAAACGACACTGTAATTGTTATAACAATGTTGAAGAACAATGTTACGTAATGTGGACGTGTTATAAAACATAAGTTACATAACATGTTACTAAATTTGTACGCACCTTAACCGCTAAATTATGAACTTATAAGTTAAGCGACGCAATATACGTGCTGATTGGGTTAAACCGCGACGCCATTTTGTGTTATAGGTGTGTTTGTTCATAATTTGGCTGGATAGGGCAAGCTTAACGAGCCTAGATAGTAAGCTATCGTCATATATAAATGCGTGATGTTTTGTGCCACTGTCCTGTTCAAATTATTTAGTCAGTTTACAATATCTCTAGTTTTATTATAATCTAACGGTCCGTAAAATTTTACGGTGTCATATAAATACCTCCTGCATAAGACATAATATACACATAATATTAACTTTTCATCATTACATTTTACAATGTTTGTAATTGATTTTTGTGTAAATTTACAACTACATTTTTCGCTCCTTTATTTATTGCACTTTATTTTGCAACAATTATTTATATATACAGGATTGCTTCGCTAAGCCAATTATAATAATGATTTACATTTTATCTAAAACTATAAGCGCTTGGTATTAATTTCAAAAGATAATACAGCAATATGACCTGCATAGCTCTTAACCTAGCCGTAGTGAGTAGCATGAAGGTATATCAATAGAGATTTGTGTATTAAGTAGTATATAGGCCAGTATCATAAATTAACTGTCAACAAGCCTTGACCTGATTTTTGATATTTCCTAAACAACAAAGATAAATTATATCGTGTATTCTACGTTAAATGCGTAGACCAACAAATACCCTTTGAACGCCATTGAACGGTAGATACCTGTCTAAATATATAATTAAAAAAATACAAGTTATTCAATTTTGCTGTAATTTTATTACTTACAAATCTCTGTTTATTATATTATTTCCAATTAAACAGAACATTATTGAAATCCTTAAAAGATGCTACATTTACTAGAATTCAGGCGCGGGGGGAATTCACGCAAATCTGTTGCGTAGAGATGTCAAAATTCGATGTTAAACTTTTGTCTTTGAGAAGTTTTCGAGGATTATTGTATGAAAAAATAATCGGTAGGTATGATTAATAAACCTACTATGCCGTATCTTCCTATCTGAATTATATGTACCTACATCGCGAAGAGTGACAATACATTAATCCTGATTATTAGGATTAATACCTATACGTAATTTCCAATTATTAAAAAAAATATCAATTTAGCATAATATGCTTTTTTATTTGTTATTGACAATATAGGAACGTCAATAACTGTCCGGACTTGTCCGGACCGTTAAGATGTGTTCTGTATTTGAAATATTGGCGTTCAAAGGGTTAAATTGTTTCTTTTTACCCCGGCTTTACATAACTTATCAATAATAACCGTATATACATAGTTACAGTTTGTTTTAGTCAGTCCCTCCCCCACGCTACTCTTAGCTAAGCACAAAAAAATACAAACGCTACCTTTTAACACAGTACAAAAGGCGGCATGTATCTAAAATAATTTACAAACCTTAGGGTGAGTTCACTAGAACGTTTGGTCTAGTTGTCGGGGACGGGTTGCGCGGGCCGCCTGTCGATTTGGAATGTGTCAGTGAGGTACAGGCCGAATATCGCGACGCTGTAGAACACTGTCAGGCCGAATAGTGCAACACTTGCACTTGCTGTGAACATGTTCGAGTATTCGCATCTGGAAATAGAGTAAATGTATTAAAATAATACCTATCCTATCCGTTTCTAATAATGGCCGAACTAACATTTGACTTGTTTAATATTATTACAATTAGTATTTTTCTGATTAGAAATTATTGTGGTCTGATTGTAGGATGTGTGAGGAAATAATTTATCATACTTTAGTATAATTATAATGTCGTGCTAAATGCGCTCTCTGTACAATTATGTACATTTGCTGTCATTAAATGAGTTTAACGCAGTCTTAATTCCGATTATATCATTAAAAAAATGATATCTAGACTATTTCACAATATTCAGATAAATTCCATCCATCAGACAAATAAAAAAAGGATCAACATTAATAC
The DNA here is from genome assembly GCA_905163465.1 of Craniophora ligustri. Taxonomy (NCBI): domain Eukaryota; kingdom Metazoa; phylum Arthropoda; class Insecta; order Lepidoptera; family Noctuidae; genus Craniophora; species Craniophora ligustri. Next base: position 4,093,494 of record LR990965.1, on the reverse strand, counting down.
GAATTTATATGTTGGGTAAGTTAACAGAGCCTTATATGTGTAAATAACACCTGACCAGACAATAATAGTATCGCAGATAAAATAGAAGTGATTCTATAGAGAGTTGTATGTTCTGCACACACCTGAAGAACCAGACGACGGTGAGTGCCACAGACACAAGCGTCATGAGAATGTTTTCCAGGTCCCAGGCGCGCTCGGGCTGGGCGCGGTCTGTTATCAGTTCGTGCGTCGCATTCACTGTGCCCTCCTCTGGTATACCACGTTGCTGGAATCATGATAATAAGCTGGTTATTATAGCCCATATCAAACGCTTGATCAATAGTTTTACTCTAGGTATAACATATAACAATAAGACTATTTTGAAGGAGCTCAACAATTAGATAATCTAACTTGACGCAATTATATTACATTCATAGGTGGTTACACTCACTTGATTGACTGTACGTTTGGGATGTACGAGACAGTGCACTACGGCCCTGTCGTGTAGGCCGCACGCTCGAAGCGTAGCCGCGTCATCTAATAGCACTCTTCCATTGAAGATCAGTCGCACACGACTTTCAGCTGTCAGCTCCGACGAGAAGTGACGCCTGAAATAAGGAAGAATGACATTAATTGCCTATATACTACTATGTATATGACCAATATGACCATTGGCTGCCAAGTACTGGCTTCTGACTTCAAAATCATTAAATTTTGACTCGGTAAAACGGTGAAGGAAAACAACAAACCTGACCAAAAATTTGTAAATAGTGTGTAAAATAAGACAAAGATATGATAATAATTTGGGAGAAGAGAGCCCTCTTGTGTCATTTTGAAGCATGCAGATTCAAACCCCATCTGTATTTCTTAACGGAAACTAAGGGTCTACTAGCTAAAGGTACTCTTACACAGGTTACTATTTAACGTTGTCCTACAAGCTGGGAAAAATTAAAATTGACATCATAATTTAGAAATGATGATCAATTTCCAAAAAGTGTAATTTTCTAATAAAAACATTATGATCAACATTAAGATGTATGTTGATCATAATATGTATGATGTGATGGTGCCAGACGTTGCCAGAATGAAGCTATCGTGATCACAGAGTACATATTACAGACTGAGATAATGACCACGTTGCCATAATTGATTATGCTGGACGGGCATAAGATATAATGATGTGATTATTTTCATGAATAATAATGTAATTATTCCTATAAAATAATATAAATTTAATTGGATTACTTAAATATTTGGGTTTCTTAATTGCGTCAAAGTTACAATTACACAGACATCTATCGATATTTATGGAACTATTAGTTTATTTGACAAGAAGAGAAGAGAACGACTCTGTCTTTAGTGGATTTGTGCCTAATCTCTCTCGTTTTGACAGGAGACCAGTGGCCAGCAGTTGAAAATGGGTTAGTTTATTTGTTTCTAACTTCAGAGTGTTAAACATCATTCTGTTTGTACGATATAGAGAATTAGGGTGTCTCAAACGGGAACTGGCGATTATACCAAACGTAAACAGTGATGGTATTGAAGAAATTAAAAATACCAGGTGAATATAAAACAAGAATTATAGGCATGAAATACCAACACTAACCATTTAAAATCCTTGAGTAGTTCATCGAGGCTGCCTTCAACCTCTTTCAAGGTGTCGTTCAAATACTTCAGTTTAATCAATATCGTCCTCCTGCCTTCAGTCTGTTCATTGGACGCGGTGTCACCAGAATCTTCTGTGGGCTGTACATTATCGCTGTTGACCGTCTCTGGTTGCTTCTCAACGTTAGCAGTTGAAGGTGCAGTGGTTTCTGTATTATTTTCCTTTTTCACAGCCGTCGGTATTACTGAAGACGAGTTTGATTCTGCAAAAAAAACCGATAGTAAAATACAAACTATACTATAATAAAGCGGCGGTTTTATCATTTTATTTTATAATCTTATAGATTTTCTCAAAGTATTAATTCCAGAGCTTCAACGGTTAAATATTTAACAAACAACGTACACACAATGCATGTGTATTTCTCATACGATAATATTATTCTTGTAACTTTAAACACATAAGTTTTTAAGGCACAGAATACCTACCAGTAAACAGAACTGCTACAATATAATTTTGCATTAACCAGCTCTATTGCCTCTTGCAATAGAGCTGGTCAAAGCGATATTATCGGAGAAACTTTATTGGTGAACTATGTGTGTACAGGCAGATGATATAGAGGGACACAGCTGTCTAACTGTTGGGAAGGCAAGCCAGCCAGGTACAGTAGTGTGATAGTTTCTTACGATTCGCTCGTGTAAAGAAATCGCAGCCAGTAGTGACGTCAGCCTCCATGGCGCTGACGATGCTGTCCATCTCTCTGATCTGAGCGTTGCTGGCCGGTTCAACCTCCTCGTGAGCTTCACTTTCGTCGCTTGTGGACTCTGGCGCACTCTGCGTGTTGTTTGAAGCTGAACAAAAGAAATCAGATTAAAATATACTATCCAATTACATACCTTTCAGCTATGGCTGAATATCTGTTATACCTTACAAAAACCCCTGAACCTGATATGTTGGTATTTTATATTGGTAACTTGGGCGGTTCCATTGTCTGGACTGGATATAAGAGATAATAGTTACAAATCTCGTCACCCGTACCACAGTGAGTGAAGGTAAGACAATCTAAGATCAAAATGGACAAATGTGTTGATGTTCAAATAAAGATATTTACAGGGTGACACCTTTTTAAATTAGATAGATTACAAGTGGCTCAGTGAATTTGAATTTTGATACTAGAAGTATACAGTATTACTGTTTTGCATTTTATGACGAAAACATCCACTAAGAAATGTATTTTAGAAATTCCCCCGCTAAAGGGGTAAAATTAGGGATGAATGAATGTATGGAAATCAGTATTTTTTTAAGTTAGAGCTATGAAATTTAATATACAAGTTTTTGGTTAGAAATTATTAAAATATGTTTCGGGATTTTTTTAAATCAACCTTCTAAGAGGGTGTAATAGGGGTTGAAAGTTTAAATGGAAAGTCCGCGATTTTTAAAGTAAAAAGAGGAACATTTAATATTAAAGCTCCTCAGCAAAAATAAAAGCATACGTGTTTCGCCGTTTTTGGAAATTCAACCCATAACGAGCGAAATGGCGAGGAGAAATTAGTGTTATATTGCACGGGCGAAGCTGCGAGCAACAGCTAGTTTATACATATGAACTGCAAAATTCTAAATTCAATTCATTTTATATTTACACTGCCGCAAATTCAAACAAGGAAAGTAAACAAATTGCTTACATGTATTTAAGGTAAAATATGTAAGTAAGCAATATTTTCTTTATGTATTAATTTGATAATTACTATCAACGTGTTTGTGTTTATTATAACAATTTATTACCATGAGTTGGCGTTATTATGATAATTTAACAAGAAGTGTAAATTACTATATTTTGTTAGTGCATTTTTTTTAAAGTTACATATTTAGAACAATTAACACCACCATAGCGCATCAGACAGGCGTCTACTTCCAATCCGCAATCCTCTTGGAAGAAACTACTACTAAGAAATAGAACATCGGAATTATTTCTCTGAACGTTTCACTATACTGACCTTTCACCTGTCTGTAATACCTATTCACGCTAAAACCGCTGAACCGATTTAGAAAGGATTTGGCTATCCCTGTACCAAGTTTTAAATAAAATTTGAGTCCTAGAGAAGGATATAGGATAGCTTGTATTGCGGAAATCATCCTTTAAGAGAGCGAACCCCCCTTGGTAGAAGTTTTTAAGCAGACGAAGTCGCAGGCAAAAGCTAGTAACAAAATTATTAATTTTACGATGACAAATCGTGTTATGGAGGGTCATGAACGCTTGTCGAAACAATAAATTATTCAAGGCACTCACAATCGACTCTCCTGTAAAAATGCAGTCTATTATTATCCAGCATGGCCATATCTGCGTCCACTATGCTATCCATCTCCTGAAGCGGGATCACCCTCGCGCTGTTATCTTCAGCCGTCTCCGTAGTACTTGCACCTGTGTACAAGTAGTATAGATAGTGTTCTTTATCGTACACCAAAAAGACAATAATATCGAATATACAATGAGTATTAAAGTACAATTCGCGGTCTTAGCACTAAAAGCAATTTAAATTTGATTTGATAGTCAAAATAAATATTCATTACATTTGTTCGTTTCAATACGTAACAAGTCACCGGTTTAATTTAAAATTCGTGAATCATAATGCGAATAAATAAAAACAGGAGCTAGCTCCTGTTGTGTTCTTGCAAAAGATCATTGCAAGATCTAGATCTTGCAATGATCTTTTGCATAACTTTACTGCTTCTTTTATAACGTATATTGCAAATTTTTGTCTATTTTTAGACCTAACTTTAGTTGGAATGCAACGTGGATGCAATTATACATCGTAAAACTTATAAAGCTGTTTGTTATCAACAGCAAATTGTTCAATTGCAACAGTAATTCTCTCTTCTCTGTTTCAATTATCTATTCTTTGCCAATAGCCCAGTTCTCTAGTCTATCATTGCATGGGTCTGTCGCCAATAAAATTAAGATTAATTCTTTATGAAACGTAATGATATATTAATCGAGTAATCATTCATCAACTTAACTAAGTATGTAGGTAATAAACTGAAGTTCATGCCTCAATTCGCAATAATTTCGGTCAAACATGTCTGTGAATTAAAAATAATAATATATGTATTGCATCTAAAGACACAGACAATATATTATTAAATTCTAAGTCAAAAGTCAAACTTAATAGTTTTTATTATTCATTAAAATGCGTGATATTAAGTTCTATAATCAGCTTTTTTCTTTCAAAGAACGTGAATTACTGCCTGGGCAGGATGCATCATCACAACACATTACAATGTTATACTTAACTGATAATACACATCTGCTTCAGTCATACAATATTACAATTGTATTAAATAGTAATATTGAAGTGAATGTCTACACACGCATACTATTACAGCGAAGGCAGAAATGCACTAATGTACACCGAAACTTAGCCGGTGTTTTGAGGTCTCATGTAACAGGGACCGAGCCTATTGACATTTACCGTACACAGACCCAAAATCCGACCCGCTACTGAGAATTTCATAGAAAAAACCCAGGACGTCACGCTCAGTAGGTGCGCTTGAATTAGAACAACGAAGCAATAAATGTTTTACTATCACTATTATTTATTATGTGGCTCTACTTTCTTTGCTTGGCAAGCATCGCTGTCATCGTTAGTTATTGGCGGTCCCAAAGAACTTGCTCGGTTGTGCCACCAAATACAAACAACCGCTCAAGCAACAATCCAATGCGCGCGACGTTGAACCTGACGGGGCGTCCCCCTATTAGAGAAACAAACAAATCTACAAAAAATATCTCATTTGAATTCTTAAACTACTGCAAAATAAAGAAAAACTAAAGTTTTATCAACAAGCCCATCCCGTCGTCACCACAAAACCGGAATAAACTGCGAATTGAACGTTGCAAATTTCTACGTCGCGTTTTTATCTACCGCCTCTAGACAGTCGTAAGTCCTACAATCAGCAAGATAAAGAAAGCGCTGTAAACACATTCAGGTAAACATAGGCTATTCATTTTGTATAATAAGTCGGAGAACTTAAAATGGCGTGCCCCGACTAATTACTTAACCTGGGTACATGGGGTATTTATGTTTTCGATGTATATGTATCATCATCAGTCTATATTCGTCTACTACTGGACGTAGGCCTCCCCTGGTGAACGCCACAGAGCTCGATCTTCGGCTCTTTTCCTCCAGTCGCTGCCAGCTGCCTTGCGCAAGTCATCGCTCCACCTAGCCGGCGGCCGTCCTACACGTCCACACGTTTGTTCAGACGCGGTCTCCACTCAAGAACTCGTTTGCTCCAACGGTTGTCCGTTCTCTGAGAGATGTGACCGGCCTATTGCCACTTCAGCTTGCGTATCCTCTGAGCTATTTCGGTAACTTCAGTTCTCGGACGGATAACTTCGTTCCGGATTTAACAATATGTATATGTACAGGGACTATAAAAATGTTTGTATGTATGTCTGAAAACCTTTATTAATACAAAGGTTTTCCGTCATTTTTATACACTACTACCTGACCCGTAAAAAACAGTTCTGCCATACAAAAACACTAAAATCTATTAAAAATTGGGAGGTGAAAAATACTTTACGACCTATTCTCTCTCATACAGACAATTTAAATCGAGCCGTTTCGGAGGAGTGCGACCACAAATACCGTGACACGAATAATTGATGTATGTAAAAAGATGAAAAATGGCTACATACTTGCAGTGTCCGTCGTAGAAGCCTGTATTGAGGTATTCGTTGGCGCAGCTGTTATCATTAAATTCGATCCTGCAAAAATACAAGCACGTGTCTTGATCAAGCTTTCTAAATTACGAATATGACTTTGTCTCTCTATTGACGTCAAAGCGAAACAGGTTCAGAAGTTTATAACAACATTTAAATACTTATAATAACAAAATAGATATAATGGGTGTGTATTTCAATATCAGAATATATGTATACATGTATTTCATTGATTTCTTACGCTTACTTTGTACGCAGGATATTCGTATTTAATATTCAATAATTAATTATGCATGTATTGTTTTTTGTAATTATTGTCAAAATGAATTGTTTTATGCTAGTTCACATAAACATAGCATGTACATATAATATACCATAGTATATAGAACAGAATCATTTAAATAATAAAAAGAAAAGTGTAGCTAGATTGGATTGGATTTTGATGTGCCGGAACTTCCCAACTAAACCATAAGAGACTGGAAAAGGGCGGGCGTTTTAGGGTTTGTTGTGTTTATTAAATTACTGCAAAGCACAACACTGAAATGAGGATCATTAACTGCTGTGCAATGTAAGTCTTATTGGTTGCTCGTATAAAAAAGTACACTAAGTGAGCTTTAGACAAACCAAATACACCTAGCTTTAAATTGGTGTACCTTAAAATCGAATCCTGGCTATACTTATAAGAGACAGCCTATTAGAAATTGGTACTTAAAACATTATAGAATAGACACTCACTAGTCCGAATGCTGACGGTAACAGGATGAAGTGTTCTGGAGCGCATAACTAGCACAGTTCGGTACCGATCTGGCCGAGCATTTGTGGACCACCAGGCTAGAGCTGCCACCAGAATAACAAGGACTACAGCCACAAATTGCACTACTTCATCACCAACACCTTCTATCAATGTCATCCTGGATTATGCACCTGCAAAAAATAATCTTTATAAAAAAACGTCTTTATAGTTCATTTTTTTTAGACAGACTCCGAGCTAAGTAACAAGGCCTATGTACTATGTATATGGATACTAGATGATTGATACATGTCACTATACATATTTTTAAAATAAGTACATATTTTAATAGAAACATCTATCCTCTGGTACTCATCACAAAAACATGTACCTCATCACATCACATTAAAACAGAAGGCAGCTTTTAATACCAGAATGCTAATCATGTTGTCAAATAAAAAAATAATTAATAAATCTTCAAACTCACAATATGTGGCGTTTTGATGTACCAAAACCAAACCTTTAGAGCGACCTGAGCTTATCAGGATTTTGGAAAAGTGCCAAAGAAGTAGAATATTACAGAAAGACAGAATTTATTGCCACACCACTTGTGCAAAAATTTTGTACTTTTGATGGTTGACCTTGAGAGAAATGAAATATATTATATCAAATTGTGTATAAAATAGCAACACAAAAAATTTGATTAATATGTAACATTATTCACATGAAATGATATTGTATGGGTATGATATAATTTACTACTAAGTACTAAATATCATTCAAAATATATTTAGTAGTAATATCGAATGTATCTTTTTTGAAGTAAAAGTAATTTATTAATATAAAATAACACATGGCCTTCATGTTGACCCTGAGAGTTTGAGCTGGACACAAAGATGCTTCAAGTACACATTTAAAAAAAAATTAGTAACACATTCTAATTTTGTAACAGAAGTGCATAGACAACAATGAACTTGTTTTTTTTAAAGATTTAAGTAGGTACTGAAGCAAAATTCTGTTTTGTTGGCTGACTCAATGGTGATTATGTTGGTGGCATAGCCTGACTTTGATTTCCAGGTCAATTTTCATAAGATATCTCCAGTATCAGTGTGATCAGTTTATCCCATCTTTATGAAAAGACCCACAAAAATACTACTAAACTACAGGTGTAAGCTAGGACACCTCTGCATAACCCTCATCGCATACCTGTATATGTATGAAATATAGAATTGTAAGTGGCACTGGAGCTTATATTTAATAAATAAATTTTACAGGATCATCCAGATCTAAGTGTTTGTTCATGTGATTACTGTTTGAGAATATATCTATGATACAAGATAAAAATATAAATGGAGTAATGTTTTAAAATCTAATACTAGATAATTGTGGAAGGATTTTATCAGTATACTTCTACCTATAACCAAGCATAATAAAAACTAGACTACAATATATGGCAATATTTGATATGATTTTCTAGAATATGCAACAATGTGATCTATCTGTCATGAAACAATGAAGCTTTTACAATAGAATATCTATAAATTTTGTAATTCTGTAGTCTGCCAGCCAGCGTATATATTTATATGTGATGTCAATATGAAGTTGAGCTTTGCAACAATAGACACTCATACACATTTATTGATAGAAGCAGTGATACAATTAGTAAGAGTTGATTTTTTCAGAGTGTAATGGTCTATTATCTTCTGATGTAAACAAACTTTCTATCTGCATTTCATACTCAATATTCTAACACATTGACAGATACTTGCTAAATAGTGCCTATGTTTTAGACAAAGTTATAATCAAAACATTTTCTAGAGCAATTATGTTTATTACTTAATGATAAACCTACCTGTACAGTATGGTGTTATATTGTTATGTAGGTAGATTCTGTATCAGATGATACTGGGCCAACTTTTATAGACGACAGCCTCACCTTTCTAGATACCTACGGCCGGATTCAAGGTCAGGCGACGTAAAATATAGTCCTTACCTCGCAATGCTTCAGTTTTAGCTTCGCACACAACAAATAGCAGAATTGGCAAATATTTTGAATTATTGCGACTCAATGTATCCGTGGTTATAAAACATCTCGCAAATAGCAGCCACACCGTAACTTGATGCACTTTGAATAATTAATTGGAACTTCACTTGGCACCTAAAACAATATTGCTTTTTATTTGGCTGATTAATGTACGTGTCAAAATTTGTTTTATTTTTTATTCCAACATCCACTGAGACTATATTCAAGAAATCTGTGCACTCCTCAAGTCACCACTAGCAGTGATCCACAGACTAAAAGAATTTAAAGAATCGCTGCAAGATGACATATAACTGACAGTACTTTATGACATAATTTAATATTTATTACGTAGTGTAGTGTAGTGAAATTGGGCAAAATGCCCATAATTTCCCGATATATTCCTGCCCTTGGGCATTTATCTGGGCATACATATCCTATTTATATATAAATTTACTAATAATATATTTGTCAAGTAAGTTGGCCTAAACTGTTAATTTAAGTTAATTTTCATCATCATCATCAACCCATTAACGTCCCACTGCTGGGCACGGGTCTTACTCTCTTATATTTATTCCTACCTAATTTAAACATGCTTTAACTATATTCTTCCAGTTATGATTATGAAAATTATGATGTGATTAAAATTAATACTCTTTCAAAAATACTATTGTATTTGATTTTTATTAAAGACTTGTATGGATTCAAATCAATATTTGTTTTTCTACTTAAACTCTAATTATTCCACCTGAAAATACGTTATATGTCGGAAAAGAGCCATAAATATTTTTTGTGCCCTGTGTTTGGGAATATATTCGGGAATAAAATTATTTCTGCTCAAAATGCCGGGAATTTGCCCGTCGGGCAAGCACAAACACATTCACATCTCTGACGTAGTGTTATATGGGTAGGTATTACGCACCTTGCAAGAAAAATATTAAAATTAGGAGGTGGATTTTATAATTAAATTTTCAAGATCATTTTTTATCTGTATCACAGTTCTACTAATGATGGAAAAAGGATTATAAAATTTTCAATATTCTTACAACATATCCTTAATATTTAAAAAAAATCGGTCAAGTACGAGTCGGACTCGCGCATGAAGGGTTCCGTACAAAATTAGGCAAAAAATTTAGTTTTTTGTATGGGAAAAAACCTTAAATATTCATTTTATTTTGTTTTTATGTTGTACAGCCTGGTGGCAGACAGACGAATGGATAGACTGCGAAGCCTTAGTAATAGGGTTCCGTTTTTACCCTTTGGGTACGGAACCCTAAAAAGGCGAGCCCATTGTCATTAACCGGGCTTAAGTACAAACTTCGAGATGCTGAAAATCTCACTATTTAACCGGTTACTTGGGAATATAAGCCAATATTGTACAGTACTATGAAATATGCATGTAATTCGAAACGTTTTTAATTTTTAAATATACATTATATTGAACCATAGTAACAATGTGTCATACTTGTTTGTTTTTTTAGTTCATCACATATTTTAAACCAAACGTAGTCTCTAAAAACATGTATTATCGTTCTCTATAATGCCGGTAGTTACGTCAACATTCATGCGTCTAACCAACACTTATTTCGTAAAAGTACTGTAACATTAATTGAAATGAAACTTTTTTATATGGGAGAAATTTTATAGCAATGTTACGCGCCATCTTTATTTCTGGGTAACATTTTTCCGTTACGCGCCATATACTATATTTCTGAAGGTGCGCTCACAATGAGCAAAATCCTATCTAAATACACGTAGCGTGAGCGTTTTGAGCGCTCAGTGGAACACACCTTAAATTATTTATGTTAAATCACGTTTTTCTGTTACGCGCTTTATTTATTTCTGAAACTCAATAGTGACGTGAAAAATAATATTTCAATAATAATATAATATTTTATTTATGTCTATGATAATAAAAGCCTTTTGCATAAACTTTATCTTATTTAGCTTTATTCAACTAATTTCTGTGAAGTTGTAAATAGTAAATCATTTTTCTAAAAATTATGTCTAGAAGTTTCACTTCTTACGTGTGTACACTAATACACACACACTTTTTTATTTTAATATTAGTTTATAATAATATTGAAATTGCAATTTCTACTTGTTACTACTAATTGTATGGGGTTTAGTCCCATACAATTAGTAAAATTTTATAATTAACGAAAAAAATACGATTCAATTCAATTATTTATAATGGCAAACTATGCCGGACAATGCTTATTGAGGTAAGTGACATCGCCGTTGACTTTGACAGTCACGAGCGATTCAAATTTTCAATTGTAGTAAAATTAAGTTAATTAATCATTTTATTAAGCGACCTGCACTTAATTTTTTTTAGTAATTTTCTTGAGTTTATAGTACTGCCATTTGACCCATTCAAACCCATTTATGACATTACGCCTACAAAAATCGAAACCTCTAAAAGAATCGTAGACATGTCTGTACGCACCATAGCCATAGCTGTCACGATTTACGATGCAATTATTTGATATCGTAACTCTGCTATAAATAAAATGAATCAAAGGTATAGTTTTCTAAAATCTTTTATTTTAGTGCCTCGTTTCTGTCTAACTCACTGAAGAATCATAAAATATTCTCATATTTTTTTATTTAGTCATCTACTATCGGTATGCTTGTGACTTATTACTTACATATTGGTTAAAATATAATACGTGACGTGATTTCATGTTTTTTAAATTAAAATAACCGAATTTATCAGTAACTCTACATTTTCTTCTCATGTCGTACCAGGGCAAGCAAGACGTATGAAAACCCTCTAAATAAAAGCTTTACCAACAAAAAATAATAATATTGCAACGTAATTTTAGACGCGTATTTTCGGTTGATGTGGCAGCAGACTAAAACCACGACTGTAGATGAAATCGGATATCCTGGTCAAATGCTACCCGGAAGTGCGCTAAATTGGGTCAAATTTGGGGAATCCCGGAATTGTCATAATGGTGGATGGCAACCACACAAAGGTAATCATGTTTAACAAATTGAAAGTACACTATCATTATTGGTTAAACTGCTTAGTTGTATCTCTCCATTTTTATGATAATTGCATCATCCAATCTGCTTTTATTAAAAGTAGAAAGAGGCAGCTGTAAGTATCATACAACATACAACAGAGATAGAAACCTGGTGACGTAGGCTTTTGTCCCTGTATCCGTTTTACGCAGAAAACCTATTAGGCACTCGTTTGCGTTGCATTTTGGTCAAAATCATCAGATAAAACTTAGTTATTATCGTAAAATAAACCAAACCAAATATTTAACTGAGTATTGAGAAGTATCAAAGTATTATAATACAACCTAGAGTATAGTATGTACTCTCGCAACGAATATAACGAATACCCTATATATTATTATACTCTTTGTATGTAAGTTTACGTCGGTCAGCGCCGCCGGTTGCTGCAGATCCATCAAGCGATGAAACGAAACGTAGTTATTGCATCAGATAATTTGAACTCATAAGCGCCACCGCTGCTACCGCCTATTTCATTGTTGTTGTAATCCCTCAGAGAAATACACGTATATACCTTTAAATTTTGTGCAACTTAATATTTTTAAACAAAACTATTATCGTAGTCCATTTGTTGTGATTAATACTGTGGATATTTTAGATTAGGTGTAGAATATAGTTTTACAATTTTAGTTTTATTATTTGGTCTTAGGTTTAAGACCTCCTTTAGTAATTGTTTTCTATAGTCTGTAGAAAGCTATAAGGACAAAGAAAAAGCTTCTAATTTAATGAACATGATCGACGCGTACAACCCACTATCAAACAATATTTTGAAGACAGTTCATAAGTATAACAAACAAGTAAATAATCTTATGCAGGTCACTTTGCGCCGCAATTATTATTTTCAAAGAAAACATAAGTTTGTGAAGTTTATGACAGTGAATTCAAGAAGACATCACAAGATGTAAGTAACCTTCTTGCTTTATTACTTTTTATATACTGCTCTTTGTTTTAGTTCATTGCTTGGACCACTTTCACATTTTCATAAATATACTTAGGTACCGTAAATGCACCTAGAGTCTAGGTTTAAATGAATTCTAGGTCATTAATTAAACATTAAAATTATACAGACCACCCCGACGGATTTCCTTCCCAAGAGTCGTCAGTTCCTACTAACCGCAATAAAAATCTACGATGTTCTGAATTACGTGGCGTTTATTTCTCGATTCTGATTTTTAATTCAGTCTAATCAGTCTTCCATCCAGTTCTTCTCCTCGTAGTCAGGTGTCGGGATCGAGAAAAAAGGTGACACTGACCAAATGGTCACTCTCTCGCACTATCGGTCTAAAAATAATACTTACTGTAGTCATTGTACTTAACAAATTCGGAAACCACATGAGAAATATTAGTGTTTTGCATTACAGAGCCCTCTCGTGTTGGTTTTGTGAAGTGCAATCGTGCACAGCAAAAACATTAGGCGCATTAAAAAAAGGAACCAGTAACTGTACAATACTTATATTCAGATTTATTGATTTTACTTCACACTAAAATATAAAATTATCGATACTAATATTATAAAGAGGAAATATTTGATTGTTTGTTTGTTTGCATTGGGTAGGCTCCAAAACTACTTGACCGTTGTGCATAATTTTTTCACCATTAGAATGCTACGCTATCTGTGTCGAACATAGGTTATAATTAATTTAAAAAATTTCGGGATCCATGTAAAAAATTTAATTGAAGTATATTTTTTTTTTTTAATATTTATTAAATACTTATATCTACCCGTGCGGAGCTGGAGCGGGCCGCTATGTATAATAATTTGCTTGCAAGTCTCAATTCCGGAATTATTAAGAATTTCGAAATAGTGGTCGTAAAATTAATAATATATCCGGATATTATGACACAGCGCCATCTAGTCCCGAACTCATCAGTTGTAACAATCCTTTGATTTTTATAAATATTGCTTACTTCAGTCATCTAGGTATATATTATTATTAATGTAATTCTATTTTGTTGTGCAATAAAGTATATTCTATCTATCTATCAATCTATATCAGAGAATGGGGAGGATTTCAGGTGTTTTCATATTTTGCTTTAAATCATTGGAAATTGCAAGATTATTGTGGCATTTACACAGACTATAAAGATACTCGCGTTGCTTTTACATAATTCATGGAGAACGATTTATTACAAATGCACTATGTTTATTCATTCAATCGATTACATGATATGTATAAGCAGCATTTCACCGCATGATGTCCTGTATTTTTTTTTATGATAACAAAGTAGGCTAAGCTAAATTTCGTTCGTATTGGATTAAATATTTTCTGCGTAATGAGTAGGGGTGGGAGAAATGTCTCATCTTGGTGAATGGAACATTTGCATCTGAAACAGTACACTGTTCCGACTCGCTGATATGTATCATTTGGAACATTGTCTCAAAGATATAAAGTGAAGATTGATAGAGAGTGCTGCGTTGGTACAAAGTGAAGTGAAGTCAAAACACAACCCGTTAGTATCTGCTTCACTTCCTTCAATATATAAATATAATTTATGTATAGGTAGGTAGAGGTATCTATAATATCATTACACTTTACAATTTATTCATCATCATACCAATTCATTGTCCCATAGTCGGGCTATTATTTTTTCTCAATTTATTTGGATAAGGTCTAATAGGTAATCTAAAAGTAATACCAAGGTGGGTAACATAAATCAAGTATATTATCAATATCATCAATTAATATTAAAATTATTTACTCTTTATAAATTATATGTATAATACTCTTAGGTAAGGTGAACGGAAAAATCTAGAACTCGATTGCAGCGCCGCCTGCCAGGTCCAATAGTAAATCTAAAGAGCATTCTATTGGAACTTAAATTATTCAAGCAGACAACATTTTATTTATTTGCTAGCTGACTCGGCAAACGTTGTTTTGTTTCGCAAAATACATTATTTCTAGTTGTGAAAGAAAGTAAAAATATATACTAATATCACGCCAGGGTTATGAGTATTTTTTGATCTCAAACCATAAAAAAATACATAAAAAATATTGTCCGAAAAATAAAATAGCTATAAAATTCTACCACTCTTATCATCTAAAAGTGTAAAAAAACCTACAACCTATTCTCATACCTACTAATTGTACACAAAAACAAACAAAAAAAACGACTCGAAAACTAAAAAGGTCAGTTTTAACTTCTTTTTAGTTTTAAAGGTTTGAAGAAGGTGCCAAGCCAACCTACTCATCGCGCGTGATCTTGAGCGGGATCACTTTAACGCTGTTTTTTATCTATTTTTTTACTTTTTAGTGTCTGTAATAGGTTCGTTGTAAAAGGTCTCGTTGGTCTTGTGGTCGTACAGTGCGACTGCCGAGCAAGAGGTCCTGGATTCCATTCCCAGGTCGAGCAAACTGTTATTGGGTTTTCTGTGAAATTCTCAGTAGCAGTAGCTCGGAGTTTGGATTCGTGCCCGGTAAATGGCAATAGGCTCGCCCCCTATTACATGGGACCTAAAACATACCGGCGAAACGTGGGTGTACATTAGTACACTTTTGCCTAACCTTTCGGGGACGACAGGCGTGATGGTATGTAATAGGTTGAACAATAAACGAGTCATCTACGTAGAAAATTTGAGGGTTTCTCTCGATTTCCCAAGGATCAACTCATCAGATCCTCACTATTTTTTATGGGATCACACAGGCAATACCAGCTGTCATATAATAAAAGAATCATCAAAATCGATTCACCAAGTCGAAAGTAACAGACATAAAAAAAAGCAGTCGAATTTATAACATCCTCCGTTTTGAAGTTGGTTAAAAATCGGTTAAGCTGTTTCGGAGGAGGTCAGCGATAGACACTATGACTAGAGATTTGTATATTTAGATTGATACCTATGTAAATATATCTACGGACCGACATAATGACTTAATTCAATTTAGGCAGTGTCGTCAAGTGGCCACAATCTATTAACTAAATAGATAATTCAGCACAATAAGACTAGTTCGTCAACAGTAACATCCTGTTCGTGATACTATAAGATCAAGAATGTAATATTGAATATATTACCATAGTGTATTTATTACATTATGATATTAATAAGCAATCGGAATGAATTAAAGACGTTCAGAAACAGGAAAATGCAGTTCTATTGGGTGGGGTCAAATTTAAAACCGAAATCTGTCTATACCTACTAGGTTAAGCGTTATACCACTTTTAATGGTAAATATATTTTACTAGCTGACCTGCGCGACTTCGTCTGCTTCACCTGAATTTTCCCGTTCATGCAACATTTTTTATTTATGCTCCGCTCTAATTGGTCGTAGCGTGATGTTATATAGGCTATAACGTTCCTCGATAAATGGACTATCTAACACATTTTTGTCATTTGCAACCAGTAGTTCTTGCGACTAAAGCGTTCAAACAAACAAACAATCTCTGCAGCTTTATAATATTAGTATAGATTACTGTAAATATATCTTTTAAAGACACTTTAACAAGTCGTATATAAGATTATTTTAGGATCTAGAGGGGATCGGCGCGCGGCGTTCCCTAACTGACGACCTCTGAGAAGAAATGCCGATACAAAGAGAGTGAATAGTTCACATTTTAAGGTACAACCATATCTGTTTACAATATACGTTGTAAGGGCAAAATCTGAAATGGCCTTTTGAAGAAAACAATAATAATACAAATACCACTTGGCTACTAACTTAAAGAAAGTTACTCATTACAAGATGTTCACTAAGGATAAAAGGACACACGTTATAAGGTGGTTGCTTGGTGATGCAATAGGTATCATGTCTTGTAATCCACTAGGTATACCTACTATTGCCTTCGCATATGTTTACATATTACGCTGTTGCTTTGTGACCTAATTTGATGATGTAATGTAGATGCTCCCTATTGCAAGCGTACCTACAATATTGTAGGATAAAGTAATTCGTTCTGTATGAACTATAGCTGTGTGCTTCTGGGCGTCGATGTGCATAATATAAACAATAAATTGTTGATTGCAAATTACTCTTATCATGTTTATCTAACAGTCATGATGACGTAGAGAGCGTGCGCTTCTGAGGCCCAAATGGGTGAGTCATGTGTCTGCGGTGTTTGTATTCTCGCAGTGTGGCAGACTGTACCTATACATGAATGAATATGTCGATTTATACTCAAAGAAAGTGAAATACGGAATGAAGAAGAATTAATATGAATAAAATTTTCACGCCAAACGCCGCAGGCAGGAGGGGCCTGTTACATGTTCAGATGTCTAGTCATAACAGACTCAATTCGATCATTGTATTTAAAAAGAGTATTTTCTGATTGTGAAGTAGAAGGTCCTGGGTTCGATCCTCCTGAAGGCTGACCACCACTGACTTCTCAAAGTTACGTGCGTATTTATCACATGCGCAAACGGTGAAGGAAGAAATCCTGAGGAAACCTTGCCTGCCTGAGCGATTCTTTCGATGGCATGTCAAGTTGGCCACTTCTGCACAAGTCTAGTGTGGTAAACCATAGCCTAACGACTCTCTAAAATGAGAAGAGACCCGTGCCCAGCAGTGGAACAATAGGTAATAGGTTTGATTATGAAAGGACAATACTTTTATAGGTAATATAATAATTATTCATAAAATCTTCCTACAAAAGGTCCATCGCAACAACACGACAGGCAAAAAAAGGATTACATAATATTCGCGAATCGAGATAACAATCTGCCCCCGCCGGTTTCTCACGTGTAGTCAAACACACCTACTTCGGAAACTTTCATATTTTTTTATAAATAAGTTCGAACTAGTTCGAAGTAGTTTTCAAAAAGAAAGACAACTGGTTTTTTCTTTCCGGTTCAAAGTATAAAGTAATACACTCGAGTCCCGTCATCTGCTACAATATTATACAATGCCATAATTTAACCAGAGAGTTCCGTTTTCGAATTCCGTAACATATAGGAGTTGGATTTAAATGTAAGAAATATTTAACTACTTGAAGATATTTAATGAATTTTATTCTGCAAATAATTGAGTAAGTACATATTAGATACATAAACAAACTAAATGTCGTATAATTAAACTTAAAATTGGAACAACATTTACCTTTGGAGTCATCTTTCCATGTGTTTTCGGCAGTATTGACAAGAGAATATCCATAATGGCAGTCAGCTTGGCGGTCGCATGGTCCTATAGACCATGATCTATGGTACATATGTACATAATAGTTAAATAGGTGCTTCTACTAATAAATACGAAAACAGGAGAAGTCTATATGGATTCTAACAATCACAAGTAGACTGAGGGTCTTGAGATTATCGAAGGCTACACTTCACTATAATAGTTTAGGCTTGACATAATCGCAAGAAAGAGGTTATTCAACCTAAGTAGTTCAATGCCAGAATCATACTATCCATCACGCGAAAACAACGTTGACGGTGCATTTTGACCTTATACCTCTCATAGCTATAAAAACATGTTGATAATTTGTATATTCTTGATAAAGAATATCAAAATAGTCCTTATTCTATGTAATTATAAAACCACTCGTGTACCTACTGGTTAACTTACCAGCTTCTTGGAAAATATATTTTCTAACGCCTTTTTACAACCTACTGATCCAAATTGGGTAAGTTATGTTGTGTTACCATCAACAACGCGGTCTTCTGTCCGGTCAACCGGAGGCAGCTCAGAAAATTATTATTAATTATTTCACTATACGGCCTTTCTCTAAGGACTTAACCCATAAATGCGTCCAGAGCTGTGAAGTCCTGTTAATCTGTTAGGAAGAAAAAGTCCATTTCGGTTACGTCATCCGTAATTAATTGAATAAGTTTCTATTAAACGGACTCTAATGATTCTTCGTTACCTCTTTTATAACAACTTAGGCAGTAAGTACATACCTATGCATTAAACTAATTTAAAGTAACGAAATAGTTCCATGTGACATGAGGTGCATGCAGTAGGGTATACCACGAGGATGACAAACAAGTTAACCGCACTCCCGATGGTAAGCATTTAATGTAGACTATGTACCTACTTAATTTACAACACGAGAGGTGCCGCTCACGTGATGCTGACCCTGGTGTTACCTACCCACTACCCTACCTAAATCCTAATCAGTGTATTAGTTAACTTGCAAACTCTTATCACAGTCGAGGTCAAGGTCATATTGACCATTTTGGATATCTTATAATGTATTTTTGATTATTTTAATTGATAAGTTACACACAGTCACGTGATTAGTATTACCTAATTTATTCGTAGGGTTTTTAGTAAGTACCTACACTTTTCCCTATGTAGTCATTATCTCTCTATTTATATTAGATGCCTACCTGCAAAAAGTACTTATAGAAATAATGGCAGCATCAAAAACAATTAATCTCAAAATTGATCCATACGCCACCTTTTTACCATAAGAGTTAGTAAGATTATGTCTTCGAATAACCTTCGACCTACTCACTTTTATTCCATGTCAGGATTCAGAAGCTGTGCAATACCTAAGTATGGTGCCTACTTACTTATTTTGCTTTCGCGTATGAGTCATAAAATTGTATTCCTCTTGGTTTGAACGGTGTGATTCCCCAACAATATACATACTATGAAATATGTATATAGGTGTACAACTCTCGAAATATTATTTCTACAGCGCTTCTGAAGCGCTGTGGTCTCGTGACCGTCGTAATTGCCCTACCCTATTGGCCCGATGAGTTGACGTCATTTGAACCGACCAATAGCTTGAGAGCAAAGATATTTTTAGAACGTAAATGTTGAGTAGTGGGGATTAAGGAAAACTGTATGGGCTGCGATCGGCGATTCGTCGTGAACATTGCACAATATTTTCTGTGTTCGCACGCAGTGCACGTGTCGCTTGTTGCGATTTCGAGGTTTATTAAAGCCACTAAAGTTAATCAACAAACTGTTAGAAATTTACGCGTTAAGTAAAAAACGTTCGCTTATTATCCTCTTCATTTGTTGTGAGGATAGCGAATACTTCTGTGCTCTACCTGAGGCGTTACAATATATTTGTTCGTAACGAGGTGAGTTTTAGATCCTGATTCTTTACTATTTATGATGTGTGAGTTCATTAAAATTGAACTATGAGTAGCATATAAATTTGAAAAGTCTTCCTATTATAAAAGCATTTATAGAATTTGAAAGTGAGTCGTAGTTGAATTTATAGTTACAAAATCTGTATAATGTAATAAAATTAATTCTTGCGCAATAACCAATTTAGATAGTTTATAAGTATAGTATGGTTTAGTCTTTAGTTTATTTAGAAGGAAGCCATGTCAATGTCTGTATTTTTTCATTTGCACAAGTTGTACAGTTGTTGTTCTCCAAATCTACATGGATATCCCCAAGTGTACAAGTTTGAACCTGTCGAGCCGTCCCGCGGTCACGTTGTCTCGCTCGGCTAACACGCCGCGTCAGCAGTGGCCCCACATTATTCTAGAAAATGCGCGACAAATTTAGTATGTAGTACGATAGGTAGAGGCGCGTTTCGGCCCTCTTCTAATGTATAATTAATGACCTTATAAAATTCCATCTATCCTTGGCACGTTTCAAACAACTTTGAGACCGGTTTTGTAACCCTCAAATGTAATTTGATTACGACTTTGTACGTAGACTTATAAATAATTATCATACCTTTCCATTATTTAAGATTTATCTTCGGCTATCATATTAACTTCGTATGTAGATATTCTACTAGATGTTTACAACGTAGTATAAAACTAAATGTTTTGTAGATACGTGAATTAACTGGTAAGAATCTATGAGGAAACAACGCATTATAATGTTAAAACGCACTTTGAACTAAGTAATGACGTAGGTAGATAGTTAATGTCAATTTTCCATATTGACGACATTTATTTGCACATGAATATTATCCTCTTCATTGTTGTCATAGATGGATACTTACATAGTTATTTATGTACTTTGGTGTCTAATAGACAATGCTCATTATGGCGTATTACAAAAATTCCTTGAAATCAAATATTAAGTAAGACTTAGTATTTAGTATTGTTCTACTAATTACTGCCGAACTAGGTATCCAATTCAAATGATTTCGTTGGTTTGGATATATGCCAAAGCCCGTCTTTCATTTATTTAGTGGAGCCAAACAAGCTTTTCTCGTGCTATATTTATCACAATCTTTGGGAATAAAATTGGAACGAACTCTTTTCATAACATCGAAAGACACGTAAAAAATCTTTTGTCAGTCATAGTCTTTGTTCAATAATGGTGACTAAAATGCGATCAATATTTTCCGTAGGCGTCCACCTACGATAGCATAATCATCGAGGTCGTGTAAAGATCCTACGTCAATTTATTCGTACTTGTACATAATATATGTATTCAAAGCAAAGCGATAAAAAGTTATAGCTTATAATTTCGTAATCATACTTGTATGAAGTAGGTAGGCACAACACAACGTCGTGACGATAAGATAAAAAAAACTTGCGGTAAAAATAAGATACTTAAGTGTCTTTTAGGGGGAAATAAGTTCAAGTTGAGATAACGTGAGTGAACTTTCCTCTATGACTCTTTGTATATGGAGTACAATTCTTTTTGTTTGTTTCAGGCATTCAGTTGGCACCAGTAGTTGGTTGGGAGCCTAAAGAGTTAAAATTTCATTAGGAGCTCAAGAAGAGTTCAAACAAGTAAGTAATGTCGTTCACCCTACTTTCCCTATTATACAATTTTGTCCACAGGTCAAGTCACAGCGTGTACTACTCATCCAAAAATTTGAACCATGAAGAATTTAAAAAATATATTCATATCAGAACTGGATACTCTCATATCATGATTCTTTTAAATTTAAATTAAATTAACCTTAAAAAATACACCATTAAAGCAAAATCTTGACAATGATGTGTACATTAGTACTTGGGTACCCATTTCGAAAAAATAATTAATTGAAATTGGTTACTAATTTAAAAATTACAGATCTTCAAATTTCTTGTTCATTTATGTCAGAATTTCTTGTTCAAGAATCATCATTAAATTACCTACTTATCCATTTTCCTCATTCTACGTCATGTGTTGAGCTTTCTTCAATAACTTGCACATGTGCCTGCTCTTAATATTGGTTCTACGACATTAGATAAACGTCAAAAATCGCAACACCACATTATTGGGATAGGGCTGCTGGGCTGTTTTAATCAGTACGGAAGTTTTTCGCGTTATCACCTATAGAATTGGTCTTGGTATCGACCGGAGAGATAAAAAAGAACTCGCGATAAGTTCATAGTTCGCTACTTGTAGGTACGATTAGTTCCGCAGAACTCTTCAGATCATTTGAAACATTAAAGTCTACTCCAAATGACAGTTATCTATATAAATCAATGAGAAATCCTTTTTCCTTTCATTATATAATCGCGCGGTTCTTTTCACACTATCATTTCCCCGTTATAGCTAAGAGTAAGTACCTATTGTATCGCATAGAACCATGCCATGGTATCTATAAAAGCGATATTTCATTCAACATAAAATGTTGATTAGAAAGTTATTTTAGTTATTTTTTTTTTCTTAATACCTTTTAAGTAGATTTAAGATATAGTAATTACAGTTAATAGCTTTAGTTCTTAATTCATTAGTATACACAATAGGTACATAGATAAGTTAGTTTTGTAATTAGGTACAGTGAAGCGTTAAACCGCAGTTTCCAGTCAATAAATATAAGAAAACTAACTTTTATTCTAAGTTGTACATAATTATAGTTATTACTAACGATACGAGGACGAATAAGATGGGTTGGTAGGATTCGGTTTGACGCTAAAGATGGCAACCGAAACGTATTTTATCGATACTTCTCCGATCGTACAATCCAATATGAACAGCAAACATTCTTTAAGGGCAGGTGACATTATGTTGATTGCATAACATAACTAGCAACTGATAACTGAACTATCCTTTATATAATATAGAGTTTATATTCATATTTATTATATTTATGCAATCATCATTTCTTCATATGACTACATTATGTAACACGCTTATGTACCTATTCTTGCAAGTATTTTTTTTAATTTCGATTTCAAGGTTTTGACCTTCCATTCACAATAGTTGTATCAAAATTTATGTAGGCACTGTGTGTCTTGATCGTTTCTACATTATTTGTGTCTGTCTCATTATGCAAAACAAAAAAATTGGTTACTGATGTTGGAGCATTACATTTTGTGATGCTTCAAGCATCGGCAAAGGCAAATATCAAAATCATTCTTATTTTTCATTTGCATTGCCTCTCACAACCCTTTATATGTTGTCCTACCTTTCCACATCCTGCTTAATACAAGTATGCACACATTATGTTACGTCGTATCATTTCTGTTTGTAGTTCTATTCAAAATGGTTGCTCAAAAGATCACCTGTCCGAGTCGGAGCGACGATATCGGAAATCAGTACGATACAAACACCAAAAGACATGGTTTTTTCGCAAACGAGTCTCAATACTCGAACTGTTTTGAAAGTGGTAGAACTAGATCGTTTAAAGACAGAGAAGAATCGTCAGGTGAACGGTCTAAACGGAGTGATTACCGACGGATATTCAAACAACGCAGCATCGTCTTCGCCTGTGGCCACAACCAGCAGCTTTTCAGAGGTAAGAATGGATGCCGCAACCGTGAGTACTCATAGATTTAATGCATTACTATTATTAATAAGTTTATTGTTAATTTTCTGCTCACAATCCGTACTCAATGCTAACATATAATAACTCTAACTTCAGGTTTACTTGAAACCGGAGCCCCTGTACGAGCGCGCAATGTATCACGATACGGACTTCGAGTACTTCCAAGATCTGGACCAGTGGTCCTCCGCTCCCGCAAAGGAAGAAGTAGTACAGACCATTGGTAAGTAGATCCCCGACTTATCAATATGGACATTTGCTTGAATCAATTTTATTAATATACATAGATAATATAAAAAATATATTCATAAAATAAGACAGTGCCAGTTTTTGGTCCACCAAAACTGCTTCTGGAAAGAAATAAAGCCAGTCGTTTTAATACACACTAACGAATGTAAAATTATTTTCCCATCAGATTCATCTAAGAAAACTGAAGAAAGGGCACATAAGACCGACACACCATACACATCCTACTCACCGCAAGGTTGGGATACATCAGACGTTAATTCTCAGTTTCCACCGGCAGGCTTGTATAATAACATCCCATCGAACGAACCTCTGTCGCCGAAAGATAAGTTCGAATTTAACGACATCACAATGCCTGCTTTCCCTGAATGGGACAATAACATGCAACTAAGGGAAACCTGTTTAGATATCAGTAGTTTGCCAGTGGTTATTGAAGACTTAGCGTCAGAGACGGCCACAGATATTGACCCGTGGAACGTCCAGGGTCCAGTAGAGTTGGCCAATACACATGACCCCCAATACTATCATATGTACACTAACACAACACATAACACAGCCCCGTTCATCGAAACAGAAGACTCCCTTGATCTGAAATATGGTTCTGTCATCCCACGGGAGGTGGAAAGTAACAATGTAGTTGTATCGGAGTTCATCATCAATGAAGAGCAACAGTTAACGGGGTTAATGCAAGAGACTGCGACGCTGAGGCGGACGCCAGGCTTGTCGGTTGACGTGTCGGCGTTGGCTCCGACCTGGCCGCACGACATCATCAACACGCCAGAAATCCTCAGCTACGTCGAGCAGTTGGAAAAAGAAAAATGTTCACAGCCCTTGGTAAGTGTATACAGAGGATTTTCATATACACACACATACAGATAAATGCACATGTCAAAATTGACAGTGATTTTCTTAAATAATTTTATTGACGTGGACATCGGTTTTTAATCAATTAAAAAATACAAACCTTAAAATACTCATTTATAGTGCATTAAATAATTATGCTAAATCGTTATTGTATTTCAAAATCTAATTAAGTACACTACTTAGCGCGTCATTAACATTACTTACGAATTATTAGATGTTAATTATCGCATAGGTATGCTAATTAAAAATAAATAAGCTAGCTTCGTTTTATTATTTATAACAATAAAAGTCTCCCGTGTCTATGGAGTTTCTTGCCGGATTCTTCTCCATAAGATCAACTTCTTGGAATGAAGCCATTAGAATCTTATATCGTTTCATAAACGCTTGATGTTTATTTGAATTAAAAACTTTTTGCTTTTGTTACAGAAACTGCAAGAACAGTGGCCGACGGAGATCATCGGCCTGTCCACCTCCAAAGAATCATCGACCGTAGTGAATACGCCGCCGCCGGTCGATTACGAGCCTATTACCCCTAAGAGCGAATCTCATGTGGAATCTGACAATGATGACGTCAAATCAACATCCAAGAGGAAACATCAGGACAGTGAAGAATCCGATGAGACCTACATGCCTTACTCCGAACAACCAACGAGGAAATACAGAAGAAGAAAACCAAGTGTTCCCATCAAGGACATGATTCTAGCACTGGAGGGTCAACCCAAGGCGCGAAGAGGACGGCCCCCTAAACGAAGGGAGAGCACGGTGTCCTCGGTGTGTAGTTTAGATGAAAACTCCTCATCTTTATCTACACAAGAATTTAAATATAGGGAATTAAGAGATAAGAATAACGAAGCATCTAAAAGGTCTCGAATGAACAGGAAACTCAAGGAGCTGCAGATGGAAGAGTTAGCTAAAGAATTGGAGGAGAAGAATAAAAAGTTGAGAGTCCGAGCTGATATTCTGGAAGAAATGACAAAGAGACTGAAAAATGAATTGATGTCTGCAATCTTGAAAAGTAAATGAAGACCAAACATCATGATTTTTTCGGTGTTTTAAGTCTCAGGCGACTTGAGTTTCGTGTCTCATTGTTCGTGTAAATCTATACTCATAGATGTGCTTGAGTACAAGTTAATCATAGGCACAATGTTATTAGTTTTCTTTCTATGATTATGGATAAAACGATCTTGCCATATATGCTAGATGCTATTTTACGTTTAAGAGCGTGTAGTTTTAAATTCTTCAGTTGAATTAGATGTAATCTAGGGTCTGTAATGAATAAGAATGCAAATAAAAAAACAAAAAAAAAAACATAAATTGTAAATTATTTTGCAATGAATTAGTTATATGCATGGTTTAAAGTTTAAAGTTTAATGTTTTTCATTAAAATTTGTCTTATATTTTATAAATTGTAATTGAAATAAATTGTTGTAACAAAATGTGTTTGTTAATTGATACCCGTATTCATAGTTCCTACATCATCATGTATGATACTCTGCACATCTTCTTGATTTTAGCACACGAGTGTTATAGGCACCGTCAAGAGTTTTGAGCGCTCGACGATAGTAGTAGGGAGACTTGCGCATGTTGTACACTCGTGCTCACATATATTACGAAGTGTTGACTTGAACTTGAACTTGTGTTGTCACTTTTAATGGAAAAGAAATATAAGTTTTATATATCCTATTCCTTCCATCAAATCGTCGTAATTAAGGAAGTCGAAGTTTGTAGATGGATACGACTGGAACTACACTTGTTGAAAGGTAAAAGTTCAAGACGATGAAAAAATACGAAAGCAATATGTGCGTGAATGTACTTTGGCCGACGAACGACTGATACACCAATACGGCGCCGGCACTGGCCGCTTCACCCTCCGCACACCGCCCACCCCGCCAAACGGACCCATATCTGCGCATTCAAGGTCAGCGCTCTAAACTCGTGACGGCACCTATACTACTTTAAACTTAAAAAACAATATGAGAAAGATCAGTTGATAATGCATAAAAATAACTCCAAAAAACTATGGTCTACCATTAAAACCATTACCAAACAAAACAACATAAATCAGCTGCCACTACAACTTTTAACTATTGATAAAAACCCAAAAGTTGCGGTAAATAAAGTGAATGAATACTTCGCAAGCATCGGTAGACGATTATCAGACATGATTCCCTCACACTTTCCTAACTTCAACAATACTGCTAAGCCTCCAATAAACTCTTTCGTTCTCTTACCTACAGATAGCGACGAAGTAAAAAGAACAATTGTTCTTTTAAAAAGTGAGTGCTCTCCTGGTTGGGATCAGATAAGTGCTGAGGTCCTAAAGAATATATCCGAGTCAATAGCACCTGTACTTACCAACGTAATAAATCGTTGTTTTGATACTGGGGTATTTCCTAACGCATTAAAAAGAGCGGTAGTACACCCAATACATAAGGCGGGAGACAAAGACAGTGTCAGTAACTATAGGCCAATTGCAATCTTAACCACATTATCAAAACTATTTGAACGCTTAATTAACAATAGACTGACTAAATATTTGGAGAATTGTAACTTACTTTCTAACACGCAATATGGTTTTAGATCTGGCCGTTCAACGGACAACGCAGTACTTGACCTAGTTAACCTTTTGGTTGATAAACTGGATAACAAAAGTAAATACTTGACTATATTTTTGGACCTTGCAAAGGCCTTTGACACTGTTTCTGTTCCCCGGCTTATGCAAAAATTGGAAGATCTTGGAATAAGAGACATCCCACTGGCACTTTTATCTAATTATTTAAAAAACAGAACACAATGTATAAAAATCGGATAACACATTAGTGATGAAATAAAAACTGAATTTGGAGTGCCGCAAGGTACCATATTGGGACCGACTCTTTTCCTCTGCTATATAAACGAGCTCTGTACACTTAACATCAAAAACTGCCGCTTTTCTGCTTACGCTGATGACGCTGCCCTAACATTTTTCGCTGACTCGTGGAATGAATTGTTCAATCTCGCACAGGACGGTTTTAACACAGTGAACCACTGGCTTTCGTCAAATTATCTCACCTTAAATGAAGATAAAACTAAATATATTGTTTTCTCAATTTATAACAATAAAGAAGCTAGCAACTTCTCCTTAACAAATCCATTTATGCACATAAATGTAATTTCCCGCCAACCCCAAGTTGTAATTGTCCCAATATAAAATCTACTAAATGTCTTAAATATCTAGGAATCGAAATTGATGCGAATTTAACTTTTGAAAACCATATACAATCGCTTTCGAAAAAAATACGCAAACTCACTTACATCTTCAAAGAACTTCGCGATATAGCTGAGAAAAATACCATTAAGATGGTCTATAAGGCATTAGTTCAATCAATTATTGGTTACTGCATTACTACATGGGGAGGAGCATGTAAATCTAAAATTATAACTCTTGAAAGAGCCCAGAGAATGATTTTAAAAGTGAGTTTATCCAAACCTCGACTATTTCCGACCTTAGAACTCTATAAAGAAGCTCAAGTGCTGACTGTACGCCAGCTTTATATAATGTTAACTGTACTTGTTAGAGTTCATAGTTCATAGTTCCGCTTAGAACTTAAGTGACAGCTGGTAAGATGGCGTTGTGCATTTTTACTCTTTTCCTAGATCGCGGTGTTAAGATTCTCCGCCACTTAACGACCTCAGCCCATACATTAATAATTATTCTGTGTGTTGGAATCAATTAGAGCACCGATATAATAATGAGCGTCAATTAGCTAATTCTATTTTACAACGTTTTTATGGGCTGAAACATATCAGCTCAGAGTCAGCGGAGACATTAAACATTTATTAGATACTACTTCCGACTGCATGAGTGCATTGACCAACCTAGGGATTAATGTGTCCACCTGGGATATAATAATCATTCACATAGTTGCGTCTAAATTAGACCAAGAAACGCGCAAGCAGTGGGAGTTGAAGGTATCGGCAGATAATCCGACTGAGCTGCCAACTTTAGATAATTTTAAATCTTTTATCGAGAGTCGATACAGGGCTCTTGAATTCATAGAGCCTCAAAGGACATCAGTAGAGCATAGTAGTTCACAGATAGATCAATTAAATGATTGTAAGGTATTTACTGTTCGTAATACTAATCAGATTCGGGCAGGTGAAACTGCAATGCGATGTGAGCATTGTGGTGAAGGTCACAAGCTGTGCTTTTGTGCAAAGTTCGCTCAATTAGATATAATCCAGAGAAGACAGTTTGTTCAGAATAATAAAATATGTTATAACTGTCTTGGTGGAAATCACATGGTTAATCAGTGTAGGATAACCATGAATTGTCGTTTGTGTGGGAAGAGGCACCATACGCTACTGCATACAAATGACGCCTACTCTAATGTGCACAAAGATCGAGAAAAGAAACAGGAGATCATACCGGAAGATAACGAAGCCTCTATAATAGTACCCCACCTATTGTTTCCTGCTTTTCAACTAACAAGGATGCCAAGCCAGGTCAAGTTTTACTAGCCACCGCGTTAGTAAAGGCTCGAACGGCGACGCATGAATTCCAACTAATGGGCTCACAAGCTTCTTTTATTACTGAAGCTGCCGTACAGCCCTTAGGATTAAAAAGAAGAGCAATCAGGGGCATTGTCTCGAGCCTTAGGGACAACAAGACAGTAGTAGCAGACTATATGGTTACCTTAGTTTTACAGTCTGTGGTAGACCCTGAGTTTGTAATTAAGGTAGAAGCTTATGTTTTAAAGAGCATCACGTCGTATCTCCCGGAAAAGGATCTAGCACCAATAAGATGGTCTGTTTTAGAGCATCTTCAATTAGCCGATCCACACTTCAACACACCTAACAAAATCGACATTTTGTTGGGCGCTGGTGTGTATAGTGCAGTGCTAAAAGAGGGAGTCAAAAAGGATCCCACTGGAGCATTGACAGCACAATGTACCAGTTTAGGTTGGATTCTTTCTGGGGTGGCACACCTGGAATGAAAGGATATGAGAACAAATACATGTACATAATGGTTATTAGTTTTTTTTAAGTATTGTGTAGCCTGTAAGAACTTTATAATTTAATTTAATTTTGTTAAGGATTTGTAATATCTATTTAGTTCATAATTTTATAAAATGATTGTTAGTAGTATATAAGTAAGTTTTGTTAGTACAAATGTCAGTGCCATCTTTCAAGTTGTAAATATTCTTGTAGTTCTTAGTTCTCTTTTGAAGGACATTATATTTTCAATAATGTCCTTGGTGGGCGGTATGTTAGAGTTCATAGTTCATAGTTCCGCTTAGAACTTAAGTGACAGCTGGTAAGATGGCGTTGTGCATTTTTACTCTTTTCCTAGATCGCGGTGTTAAGATTCTCCGCCACTTAACGACCTCAGCCCATACATTAGTACTTAGTCTTTCTTCCAAGAGATCTAGTTCAGTTCACTCCTTGGAACTCAAATACAGTTCGGCATCAAACTATAAGGTGTTTTATTAAGTGCCCTTGTAGTTTAGTCCATCCACCGACCTCGGTCTAACAGTACTTTTAAAACATTCCGACTTACCGAAGGAAAGGAAAAAGCGCATAGCTTTCTCGAGAAGAAACCATGCGATATGTGAACAGATAGCTGTTAAAACTTCTTTTGCGCGCAGAGATTTTGTCAATACCGAGGAAACACTTTATATAATAAATTAAATAAACTAGTTACTATAGCTGATTATCGTAAAATCGAATGCAAAAAAAAAACTAAAACATATGTTATCTAAACTAAGCTACTCTGAAACTGAAAATCACTTTGAAGTGGTATCATAGTGTAACTAACTACATATAAATTATGTTGATTTATTATAAAGTTAACTATATTTATTATTTATATATGTATACATAATATATTTTAGCAATAATAATTAATGATCTATAAACGCTTCTGTACCGCGTTGACAATTATTACAATAATTATGATGTAAAGGGGGGCCTGGAGTTCTAAAATACAGGCCTAGGCTTAGTTTAGACTCCAGATCTCCCACAAATTACAAATTCCTCAACTGTAGCTTATAAGTGAAGCCTGTAATTTGTGGAGATGAATAAATATTTTTATTATTATTATTATTATTACTTTTTCTATATATGATGGTGGCGTTGTCTAAAGCTAAGGCTTAGGTACCCACATTGGGCGTGCGCGTTCCTCGAGCGGTGAATGATGCTAACGCCGCGCGTACGCTTAGTTCTATAAGGGTAAGCTACACGTGTACGTTACTCCAGCAAGAAACTAGCTCCTAGAGTGATATGAGTGGTACGTATAATTAGTGCGTAGTATGCTGTAAATGTGCGCCAAATAAAAAAAATTGTGCGTCCTATCGTTTTGGAAAAAACGGAAAAAACCGTTTCTGCTGGGGTAACGCTGTTCCAGCAAGAAAATTCTAAACGAATGATTGCGGGTAGAAAATTTGTGCATGGGTAGAGAGCTTATATTTGTGCATAAATGTGCGCCGAAAATATAATTTGTGCGTCTTTAGGTTTTCGAGATATCGCGTTTCTTGAAATGTTTCGCATTAAGTAGATATCAACAGAAAACAAAACAAATAAACAATGGCTGCATATCCGACCAAATTCGAATGACTACGAAAAAGCGACGGTTTCATACATATCGATGACCATTATCATTTGACGTATTAAACCTAAGTTGCTGTTCGTACAGCAGGAAACGCGATATCTCGAAAACCTAAAGACGCACAAATTATATTTTCGGCGCACATTTATGCACAAATATAAGCTCTCTACCCATGCACAAATTTTTTCCCTCCGATCACTCGTTTAGAATTTTCTTGCTGGAACAAGCGTTAACCCAGCAGAAACGGTTTTTTTCCGTTTTTTCCAAAACGACAGGGCGCACATTTACAGCATACTACGCACTAATTATACGTACAACTCATAACACTCTAGGAGCTACTTTCTTGCTGGGGTAACGTACACCTTCGTTTTGTGTGGAATAAACGATTGTCCTACACTAAAGTAACCTAGAAACAGTCTCTCCTCTCAACAACTCATTTGTTAGAACGATTATAGGTTCTCAAAGATAGACAAATTAAAACAACTCAGTACTGTAAAAAGGGTAATTATTTATTTATAATTCACAATTACATAGTGTACCAAACAAAAATTCTTCGATATTATAAATGAAACGTCTGTAACGTTTAGACCATTAAATTATATTGTGACCAAGCCCTAATCAGATTAATTAGGTACCTTTAGTTAACAACTATTTTTCATCACGATCAAGGCAGGCACATCTGTATGCATATGCATACTTGCAAAATATATAGGAATATTGCGGTTTATCATCTACCACTTGATTATTTTAACAAATTTTGAGTGTAAAGATAAATAATACAATTAACATTCTAATAACCTAAATCGACTAAATATTTAACATAAAGACATATTCTAAAATATAGAAATTAGATTCCCTATGGTGGAATTCCAACCAACTGCAGTAAACATTCCTTCAAAAAGGACATCCAATATTGTTATAATATAAAATTATGAAATACTAGTTATTCACAAAAACATTGACATGAAAGTGCAGCACCTGACCTTAATACCAGTTCATATCAGAATTTAATGGAACATTTGCAGTTATCAAATATCTGGTTATGTTTGCAACCATTCACATTAACATTATATTTGTAACAAACCCATAGAAAATTCACACAAATCAGTACAACATGGTCACAAATACGAGCCCCAGTCTTCATTGCAGCATCCTTCGGAACTCAACGCAAGCATTTGTGTGGTAGTACATCCAATACCAAGTAAAGTTAAGGAAATGCTCTACATTATAAATTAGAAACTACAATAAAGACTGGGGCGGCGCCGAAGCAGTGTGAGCATATAGCAACCCTATCAATATACACGTATATCCACACTGCACTAGTGACTATAAATCGAGTTCTATTACATAGCACAATTTTAGATTGTCTTAGTGCTTTATCGAGTCCGTTCTACACGTTAGACACTTTGATACTCGTAAATTTACACTTTACACTCGAGTCAACTGTAAAATGGACACTAATATGTAGCGCGCACACCAACTTTACGTTCGTGTTACTCGGATGCACCGTCGTCGGCGTCCTCTAAGAAGCTGAATTTATTTGATGCAACAAAATTCTGTAACAAAAATAACAATTATTATAAAAAATCTTGTTAAGTAACTTGTATATTCTACAAAATAGTATATAATATACTGTTTATTTTACACTGTCAAATGAATAGCTACAGATTAGATTCTCTATCAGGATTCGTGAGATTTGGTTTAGGGGTAAAATAAATTAGAAATGAAAGTTATAAAACTTCGAATAGAAGGTTGAACATACCGGTTTTTCCTGTTCTTTTATCTTGGGCATGGGTTTTTCTTCGGCGGCGGCGTCGTCGTCGTCGTGCCTGTCGCGCGAACGACTAGGTCGTGCGCGTCCGTTGCGTTCATCACGCGGCTTGGAGTCGCGGTCATGATCGTCGCGGTCGCGATCTTCGCGCGGCTTGGAGTCGCGATCACGATCGTCGTGCGTGTCTCTGTCCTTCTCCCGCTCGCGAGAGTCGGGGCGGCGCTCGCGCGAGGCGTCTCGGTAGTCGCGCTGGTCGCGCTCGGGCGTGTAGTCGCGGCGGCGCTCGCCGGAGGGCTCGCGCCTGCTGGGCGAGTGGTCGCGGCGCGGGCGCCTGTCGCCGGAGTGCTCGCGCCGCTCGCGTCTGTCGGCGGAATGGTCGCGTCGCTCGCCACGGTCGTCCTTGTAGTCGCGCCGCTCGCGGTCGTCCCGTTCGCGACGATCCCTGTCATCTCTGTAGTCGCGCCTGTCCCGGTCGTCTTTGTAGTCGCGTCTGTCCTTATCGTCCTTGGAATAATCGCGTCGATCTCTGTTATAGCTGCGCGAATCTCTCGGGCGTTCATCTGTCAATACATTTTATTAAATGAGCTACAAGTTTTTAAATTATGTTATTAAAATTTGATGTTTATATTCCAACTTACCACGTTTTGGAGCAGGACGGCGATCGTCAGAATGATCATTCTGTGAATCAGAGTAGTTATTTAATATTTTCTCTAATTTAGAACATGAATTTTGACGTTATCATAACATAAATGAATTTCAACTGACCCTTCTTCCCCAACGTTCCTTATCATCACCAGCACGCCTGGTTTCCTCTTCTTGTTGTTTACGAAGACGCTCCTCTATTTCACGTTCCCTATAAATTTGGAAAAAATACTTATAACATCGTTAAAACTAGGTATTATTAAAATAATTTCGCTCTATATAAATTAAATGTAGGTATAAAGCGACCGAGTCTAGCACAGAGCATGAGCCGGTGTCTAGTTAACCAATAATAATTTAGCACATGTCATGTTACATGAGACCACAAGTACAGTTCGCGCAAAATAACTTGAACCTGCGCGTTGCACGAATTTTAGGCGCAAATGGGTTGCGGTATGCGGGGCGGGGGACAATTCCCCGCGTGAGGAGGCGTCGCGTGCCGCGCGCCCGCACACCCACCGCGGACGTCTCCAAGGATAGTCGAGTGCTACGTTTTGTGTTGTGTTGTGATTGTGACAGTTTTTATAATGCCGCCGCGAGTTCGTAGAAGCAATACAGTTTTGAAGCGCCAATCGAGACAAATGATTTATAACGTCTATTGTTTCTTTAAAAAGGACTCTAGTCGTTTAACTGAAACTCAAATTAAAATTAACACAGCTGAAGCCACAAAAACTTCCCTTTCAACCGTCAAAAGAATAATTAAAGAAACAAATCAGTCCGATTTAATCACAGTTTTTCGTACTCCCGGCAAGAAAAGAGAAAGAAATAAACCCATTACGGATATAGACAACTTCGACCAGGGCGTCGTAAAGAGATGTGTTCATAATTTCCATGTTACAAATAAACAAATACCAACAGTGAAGAAGCTCCATGAAAAATTAGTTTCTGACATAAATTTTCGCGGTTCTTTTAGTAGTCTCCGTCAAATTATTAAGAATTTGGGTTTTAAGTGGAAAAAAACCGAAAATAACCGCAAAGTTTTAATAGAACAGTCGCAAATAAGACTTCTTCGAATACATTATTTAGAAAAAATAAAACGATATAGACAGGAAAATAGACACATTATATATACAGACGAATCTTACGTACATTCTAGCCACACAAATTCAAAATCGTGGTCTGATGGATCAAAGGAAGGTTTGAAAAAGCCTATTTCAAAAGGGCAACGGGTAGTCATTGTACACGCGGGGTCAGAAGCGGGTTTTGTACCTAACGCTTTGCTGCTTTTTAAGTCGGGCACTAAGTCCGGCGACTACCACGACGACATGCATTATATAAACTATGAAAAGTGGCTTCGCACACAGCTTATTCCAAATCTTCCACCCAGATCCGTTGTGGTAGTCGACAACGCTTCCTACCACAACAAGCAAGATGATCCCGCGCCAACTTCAAATAGTAGAAAATCCGAAATGCAAGCATGGCTAACCGAAAAAGGAATATCATTTACCCCAGAGATGTATAAACCACAACTATATGATCTGATAAAAGCCAACAAAGAAAGATTTAAAAAATTTAGTATAGACAGAATTTTGGCCGAACATAACCACGATGTGCTCCGCCTGCCACCATATCACCCTGATCTTAACCCTATCGAGATGGCATGGGCTACGATCAAGGGTTACGTAAGCAGCAAAAACGTAGATTGGAATACAGCTCGTGTCATGGAATTAGTGAAGGAGAAAGTAAATGAAATGGGACCCAGTGAGTGGTTTAAGCTGACCGAGAAGGTAAAGAAAGTTGAAAACGAATATGCCAAAAGTGACCCCATCATTGACCAAATGACAGAGGAACTAATTATACGAGTTGGAGAATCTGATGACAGCAGTGATTCAGAAGATGAAGACGAAATGCCTAGTCCAGTTCCTGGCACGAGTGGACTTGGTAGTTTTATTGAAGGCATAACGCCATTTAGTGACAGTGATTGACGTATTCACTGCGATGGTGGTCATATTGGCTCATGAAAAGGTATTATTTCGTGGGTAGACAAAAAGGGTTATTCACTCGGTACATACGGAGGGCATAGGTATTATGTTCCTAAGTTGTAAGTGTTCAGTGCAATATTCAAAATATTATATTAAAATAAAAAACGAATTATTAAAAGTTGTTCTTTTATTTACTATCACTAGTATATTGTTTTTTTAGGGTTAAATACACACGATAATTAATATTCATAATATTATGTATGTCATGTACCACCAAAAAAATATATCCTCTAAAAATGCGTGCGCGTCTGTACCTGCGCAGATCGGCGCCATGTTGGGTCAAGTTATTTTGCGCGAACTGTATCGGAGCATACATATCTCGATATTTTGGTATGTGCTGAGTATAATAAAAGTAGATGGTCGCATTTTTAAGTTAATTTCATTGGGCCCTGTAACTATTTACCAAGAAGGTAATTTTCATGCATGGGACAAGGGTTATCGGGATACCATTTTTCAGCTATGATGTCACTGAGACTAAAGTGATTCTAACGGGTATTCGTCACCATTAGAAGCTGTAGGTTTTGCGCCACATCAATGGGACATTGAAGGTGGTGAAATGAGCAGTTTTAAAACGTATCTCAATAAATAACAACAATCTCAGAAGATAGTATTTTCCGCTACAGCTGTGTGTTCCAGGCGAGTTTGTGTAAAATTAATTATATTTAGTCCTTAACTATACAGTTATAAAAACAATAACAAAGGTACTGTAAGGAGCTAATCTTCTCTCCATTAAGTACTTGTGATAATAAAATGAATTATTTTAATACTTATAAAATAATTTTAGTTTGAATAATCACCACTTCACATATACACATTAGTTTAAGCAACGGACGCAAATAATGCAGTTTGAAGAGGTTGTTTATCTGACTTAGTAGATAAAACCGTGACCATTTCCAGAAAACATATGATACATTTAAAATTTATAGCCCATAATAGTATAGAATCATGGAGCTTAGAATGTTCAGTATACAATCAGTATTAACAAATATTAGGAACTTATAAACAAGTCAAATATTATTTCTGGATAATTTAAAGTATAGAATAAGTTAATTTTAGTAGCTTAGTCACGGTTAGCTATTTCATTTCATGTGTGTGATAAAATAAAATAAATTTACTACGGCTTCTTATTTGACAGATTCTAGTTATCTTTAAATGTGTACCACTATGTTGTACACGTGTGTTTATTAATGTAAAACTTACTTGGCGGCGGTGTCCACAGGTTTGGCGGCGCCGAACACTTTCTCAGCGGAGACCGGTTTGGGCGCGGCCTTGTCCTGCGGCTTGTCGTCCAGCGGCGCGCCGTCCGCCGGCTTGCTCGGCACCTCCGCGTCGCGCGGCACCGTGCGCGGCAACAGGTTCAGCTTCGGACGCTCACGAGGCTTTGCATCTGTGTAACAAACTTATTATTACGGCCAGAACTTTGGTGTCTCTAATATCCCAAATCATAGCTGACATGAGTGGTAGATGATACAGGAAGAGTTGTTCGATATAGACCTTTCATAACTCATAAATAATACAAATTAAATTACCTTCTCTGGGAGGCGGATCACGCTCACGGTCGCGGTCCCCGAAGTTTCTACCACCGAATCCTCTGCCCTCTCGATTACTATATTAACAATGAATTAATGTTATATAAATAGCTCTTGAAAATCAAGCAATCTTGTAATGCAATAATTATAGGTTTAGCCTTACCCAAATCCACCGTCGCGTTCTGCGGTGCGGAATCCATCGCGGCCACCATATCCGCTGCGCTCCGGCCGTTCCTCACGAGCACCGAAGCCGCCGCCGCGTTCTCTACCCCTGCAAGAGTTAATAGTGTTATAAAGGATTTAAGGATGATCGTCAATAACCTGTGTTGTAAATAAATTATTAAAAGTAATGCATCTCAACCAAGTCAGTTGTTGAATAAATGTAGGTATAGAGCGACCGAGTCTAGCACAGAGCATGAGCCGGTGTCTAGTTAACCAACTTTTTTTAGCACATGTTATATAAAAATATATAACTTCATAAGTATAGAGACATGAATATCTCTGTATTTGTGAAATGTGCAGTTCTCAAAGATTTTAACTAAATAAAACTTTATTTATTCTAGAATGAGTGAATAGGTTAAGGTTAGATTAAGGAAAGCATGTTCGATTGTTAACCGGTATCATCAATTGAGATATAAGTCAAAATAACAAAGTATAAAACATTATAAAACTTACTCTCCAAAGCGATCACGTCCGAATGAGTCCCGCCCGCCGTATGGCGTTCGTGCGGGTTCGGCTGGCGCCGGCCGGTCGCCGTCGCGCCAGCCGCCTGGCCGGTTGTCTGCACTCGCTGCGCACGCAAACAATATTATTAGCTATTGACCTCAACGGTAACTAAACGACTTGGGGAGGAAATACATAAATATACCACTCAGATTTAAGTAACTGATAGGAGCAAACCAAAGACTAGTCTGAATTGAGTTATAGCAATGCTATGTCACATATTAGACTAAAACAGCTGGTCACGGGAACTTCCAAAGGCTAGAAGAGCGGAGTCTCGTCCATGCGGAGTCCTAAACAGAGCCCAACTGCCGAAATTGCTGGTTTCCCCGCTACCGCTATAAGCGGTACCCCCTGCTGGAGGGTTGAGTGCCAACAGCGCACACAGACCTTTACTCAGACCTTCCCGAGGCGAATAGAGAAACCGAGATAACCTAATGATAAAATTGTACCAGTAAAAACATTCGAATACGAATATATTGAAATGCGTACGATGCGAACGGTTTTAACACAAAAAATAATAAATTTCAGACAATAGAAAATCTATTATTTTTGAGCATCCAAGCGTCACAAATCAAGTCAAAGGTAATCTTGTACTCTGTGTGTGCGCCCCAAGTGTGACATTAGAGTTAGCTCCAACCATCAGATTACCAATCATCATTGTGAAACAGTATAAAAATATCGCTTTAGGGACTACTCACGCTTACACAACTTATATCCATGGAAAACAACGATTTCGTATGGAGACGCGTACGCGTCCGTTCAGCTTACAAAATCGTAGTTTTCTATGGATATAAGTAATAAGCTGAGTAAGTGTGAGCAGTACCTTATTGTATACATGTTAGTTACACCATGGTAGCTATCCAAATATAATTAATTTGGATAGCTACCATGGTGTAAATTATCATAGGCAAATGTTACTGTATTAGGCAGTCTAGCTTAGTTCACTTAAGTTTAATTAAAACTCAGCCAACATTAGAATTGTAGGAAGCCTTATCTATTCTAAATTAGAAGGAAAATATGCTGTCATTGTGAATGCACTTAGTCTTGACACTCATAGATAGTCTGATTGCACTCTGATGAAACCACATTTAGTCATTGTTTTAATATTTCTTATCTCATCTTTATCAATATCAATAAAATTGTAATTGCAAATACAAACTGCAGAAATACATTTCTTGAATAAAAGCATTTTAATTAACATACTATAATTAATACAGTACAGTATTATTACAGTACATTCATATTTTATTTATTAACAAAGAACTAAGTAAGAAAAAATATATTTTAAGATACAACTTTCGGAAAATATATAAATCATACAAATTCTCTTATAATTCACATACCTACTGCTATATAAGAATAGGGTATTATGGACCGTGATCTATCTACCTAAGAAAATTTTGAAATATTTGCTTCGTTTATTTTAATAATTTATGTTTATTTTAAAAATTTCTTAGTTTTAATAAGACCTATCAAAATGGCGGCTCCCGTTTATATATCGGCGTAATAAAATGGAAAATATTAATATTCTGAAGGCCTCTCAAAACCTAAGAGACAATTCAAACCACTTTGAAAACAAAATTGTATAAACATATTTTAATTGTACTCACAGTCCCGTTCTCGATCAGCGCCGCGGTCGCGGTCGCGGTCCATGGTGCGTTCCATGGTGCGAGGCCGGCCGCCACCGCCGCCGCCGCCGCCGCCGCTAGACTCCGGCATCGCGCGCGGTCCCGACCGCCAATCACCCATTGTGCGTTCTGGGTCATACTCCCTAGTAACACATACATTATTATTAATAATTACTATTTAAAAACGAGAGGATTAGCAAGCAGCCCCGGAGAATGATTATAAAGTTTTTATTAAAGGATTTTATATTTAGTAATTTGGAACCATGGATGTAATAATTTCAATGTATTGAATCAATTTAATAATGATGTTAATATTATGGTGTCTGGGAATTCTAATTTATCAACCAGTATCAAAAGTTATATTAGAGAATTTATTTATTTATTCCTCACGAAGATGCTCTATTATTTCTTTAATGTGTCATATGATTGAGCCTAGAATATTGTTCAATATGTTTAAGAAGTACAATAAGTATTACCTGTCCCGGTCGGACCTGCCTCCCCTTCCCATTCGGCGGTCGTTGTCCTGGGTAGACACCTCTATTCTTATCCGTCTGCCGCTTATTGTCTACAAAACAACAAAACTAGTTCACAGTTGGTAGTTTACACAATAGGACCCCATTTGAAGACCCACAACAATACCTTTCAGATTAAATTATAAAAACTTAACAAAATGTGATCAGTATTTTGACAAAGGAGTACAGTACTAACCCCTCTATATTCAAACAGCTGGCTTATTTCAATTTTTTGTAACCTTGATCTAAGAAATTTTAAAATAATATATTTAATATATTAGAAAAAGTAGATTCGGATGACTGTTGCATATCAAAAACCCTAAGCTCCAATATAAGGAATAGAAAAACAATCTTACCAGGTCAGGAATGTTCATAGCATTAATTAGATTCTCCCTGTCTTCAAAATCCACGCATCCATAGCCTTTGAGACGGTCCCCCTCGCGTGGGAGTCTCAAACTGGTAATCTGTTGTGCAATCAAGTAAAAATTTTAAAATGATATTGTTAAAAAAAATTTAAGACCTACCTATTGTATTATAAACCATTTATTTTGATAGGATCTCGACCTCGAACTCAGATATTTATCAATAATGTTTGCCACATTTAAATAATCATTGAAGATTATGATATAATTTTATATTGCATGTAGTGATTTCATGTTTTCTTTCCATCCCTTATTGCGTTTAAGAGTAGAACAAACAAAAGTATATTCTGAGCTGATGTCTCTTGCCTCTCTACCAAATTTTAGTTTCATAGATAGTGACCTTATTTGTTTATAGATATACATACTATTATATAAGATAAATCTGATATAATAGTATGCCTGACATATCTTATGTATTACACAATAAATTAATTAATACTTATCATTGACAATTTCGTGTCTAAATGCTTTGATCTAACCTCTTACTTTTGAATGTGTTTGAATAAGTCTTCAAGGAAAAAAGAAACAAAAATAGATGAAATATGTCATCTACTAAGCTAAAGCTGAAATATAAATGATTATGTCTTTGAGTTAAAACCTAAGGCACACACCACT
Organism: Craniophora ligustri; assembly: GCA_905163465.1. Lineage (NCBI taxonomy): Eukaryota > Metazoa > Arthropoda > Insecta > Lepidoptera > Noctuidae > Craniophora > Craniophora ligustri. The sequence goes on along the minus strand of LR990965.1, from coordinate 4,052,288 downwards.
GACTTTTCAAAAGTTATGTGTGTATTTATCACATGCTCAAATGGTGAAGGAAAACATTGTGAGATCATGATGAACTCTATAGTCCACCATGCCATCAAGTAATCATCATGCAGCAGCCCAGCAGTGATAAGTTGATGATGATGAAGTACTTATGAGAAGACTAGCCATATCTATTGGAGACTGGGTGCTTTAAGACAAATTAAAGCATCCATTATTATTATTAATAAATATATTTTTAGTCTTCTTTACAAGATTAAAAGTAAAATAATGAGCTAAACCAGATTAGGTTTAGCTCATTCATTTTGCAATTAAAAAGGTATTGAAATTATTACCTTAAGTCCTGTGAACAGTTCAGTGATAGCACTCTCATCCACATCATAGGGCAGGTTGGAGATGTGTGCGGTGAAGGGCGGGCGGCGAGGGATGGATTCGTCATCCACCGCCAGGCCACCGCGCGCTGCCCGCGATGCTGACGGCAGCACCACCGGCGCGCGCTGCCGCGTTGAATACCCTCCATATGCATTTTCAGCTAATTAAATGTAGATTATTAATATTACACATACTATTGATGAATTAAATTCCATTATGGAAAGAAATTTCCCTAATATATCTAATTTTTTTCTTAAATGGACCCTTCAGACATAAATAAGCAGGTGGTTTAAAATAATTAGCCAGTGAGGTCAAAGCAAATAAAACAAATATTATTAGACTTCTACAATGGAGAAATATGAATGCAAAAATATTTGTCATCATAATCAAGAAAAAAGTTGTTAAATCATTAATTTTTAACATGACACAATGTGAACTTATGTCATGCAAGAAATAATAAATGTGAAATAGCTTTAAATATGCTCATGAATAGGATTTATAAAAATGTACCAATATACAGTAAGTAATAGATGCCGTTAAATAAATCCATTATAATTTGTTATCAACATTTACAACAAATAGTAATCAACATATTAATCATGCCTGTATCATTACCAATAATTGGTAATGATTATAATTATTATAATCATTAAAACAAAACATTTTTAAGCTATTATATTTCCCTGTATGTTACTTAATAAGGATTATTTTACTGTGACAAGATCTCTCAAACTCTATAGAGCAACAGCATTCTTCTAGTGAAAATCCATTAAATTGACATCTATGCATAATTACTAGGACACATTTTTTTTAAAGATAATAATTATATTAAGATACTAAGGTGCTATGATATGTTAAATAATTGAAATTAATGAAACATAACTTCTGTAGTAGACCCTCAGAAAAAACAGGGAGCAAGCCAATGAAAGACTAGTCTGAATTGAGTTGTGACCGAAGTCATCTCGTAGATTGTGCTAAAAATGCTGGTCATAGGGGTTTCCAACAGTGACAACATTTACACCTCCACCCAGCCCCACAGGCCAGGCTTCAAAAGCTTTACATTGCACTGAAATTTCTGGTTCCCCAACCTTCCCTTTGAGAGAAGCATCCGGCTAGAATGTGTAAAAACACAAAGACCTTTACTCAGACCTTCCCGGGGCGGATAGAGTGACAAGCACTCAGTGTGTGCGCCCCAAGTACGAGATTAACATTGGCTTACCATTACCCTTTACATCATCATTGGGTATATTCTACAAATCACTACTAATTCTTAATACTTGAATATTATGTATTATATATATTTGTACTTACGCTCCTCATCTACAGAGTCGGCCCAGTTGTGAGTTGCTGGTATTGTCGTTGGTTCTGCAATAATGTCTGTGATACTGGCTGGAATCCATTTTGCCTTCTTTGATTTCTTGCCTGCCAAAAATTGACAAGCAAATCGTATGAACTTAAGATATATTCATGATACGTTGCGAAAATTTTCTCAAAGAAAAGGATAAGTAATGAATAATGATGACGCATAGTAAGTGAACGACCTACTCCAATTTTGGAAAGCGGTTATTCGCGACACAATGAAAGGACAATAATTTATTATATATCTGTTTAACCTTGATTTCCTCACCTTCTCAGAAATAAATAAAACCAATAATCGTAACATTATATCGGGTAATACATGTGATAAATTGATTGAGAATATTGAGAAATGTGGCCACGCGGTAAATCCAAACGTCCGCAGAGGTGGAATGATGACACGTTAGCATTATTAGATAACATCGCCCAGCCTCCAAATTGGATGCATTGGGGAACTGTTTCACATGCAAACTAAATAATATATGAAAATATGACAATAAATAATAAAATAAAGCAAATTCTAGGGTTTATTTCACGTGACAAAATTAGCAGAACTAACCTGTAGCGGCCATATTACAAGGCTGGGGATAGTGTTGCCAATGACGTAAAGAAGTTTACACAGCAGTATGACCAAAAAAATATTTTAAAAAAGATATTGTTGCAGCTTACAAAAAATCGTAAGTAAAATTATGAATAATAAAATTATAAATGTAGGATTTAATAATACATTTATTTTGATGTAATTCATATTGTTAATCTTGGCCAGAAAGCGGGGCCACTATTTCGAGGCGAGTGTTATTACACCCTCCGAATAGAAAAATTACAAAAACAAAAGGTTTAGGTGTAAATTTAATATAATTTTAAGTGCCAGTTTTAACAATAATTATTAGTGTGCGTAAATTTATTACACATAAACAGTTTATTTAGAGTTAACATATACTAAACTAAACTATTGATAATTATTGTTCAGATATTCAGTGTATTATGGAAATATTTCTTATAGCTACTTTATCGTCTACTCAGATTTACAAAAGCTTTGGTGAATAACATATCTGTGCGTTTTACTTTATTTAAAGAATGCGAAATTTTAGTATAAAATATAATGGTTTATAAATACGTGCCATGCATGGTTGTGGGATAGATTTGGCGTGGTGTCATTAAAAACTACACTGAAATTACTGAAATTATATTTTTTTATATCAACTATCATCTATTTTATATTAAACATTATTCATAGTCAATAATCAGTTAAAACAAATGTATATATAATAATATATGAATATATTATGAATACGATCCAATGTTGTCAATCTAAAAGGATTCTAAAAGGACCTTTTTAATTGCAAAGTCTCATCAGGGAAATTTGGTGATGCATTTTTATTAGCTACCTTTATATTTTACTAGTATTTGAAATAACATATTCGTAAAGTTATTATACAGATGTCAAACACGCTAACTGATTATTTCGTTCAATATTAATTACTGAATTATCAATTTTTTATCCTTATTCTGCCTTCGGTTTATTTTAAATTTTAGCAAATCGTCATTATATACACCCAAAGAGTATAAAGAATACACCAAAGGTACAAATTATAAGTATTTACCTTCTTCTTGTACTCAGCGAAAAGGATTCTGATTTTGTTATAAGGTAATCAGCTGTTTGGTCTAAGGTCTAAGCACGTCTAAGCATAAACCGTAAGGTAATAAAACTAACAAAAAAAGGGTATTATGCTGCGTGTAGACCGGTCATCACAAACGAATGGGGTTCATTGCCTTTGTCTTGTCTGTGAAAATCATTAGTTGGCGTTCGATTACCCGATCTGTACCTATTAATTAAGTCTAATAAAAGTATACCCAGGAGAAAGAAACATTTTTGATCGTTCAAAATCAGTTCAATAAGCAAAATAATCAAATAATCTTGAGGAACCCTTTTCCCCTTTGCCTCCTTCGCACATAACATGCTCGCAATAGGAGGTGCTGACACATTCACGTTTGATCATAGATAACACAGCCAAAAACGAGTGGACTATTAATCAGAATCAAAGCGCTTCTCCAGTTCTCCGTCTGTGCTATGCAAGTCAACTGCTTGTGCTGCGCCGTATACTTTGGACAGCAACTGCCATAATACTACTACTTTTAACTACCATATAATCTATGTAGTTATCATCACACAAATATTAGGTATATGTATAAATACATTCATACAAATGCGCGATAACATATTAAGTACATAATATCCTCCTCATAATTAAATTGCCGTGAACTACAGGGTCATACTACCACAAGTATGTAACAACATACCATCTACTTAACATTTTTAAAGCAATAAATAATATAATTGAATTCATAGACTATCGAAAGTAGAGTAATTATATATTATAATAAGAGTTATTTTCTGTACTTTGCTTATCATTAGAATATCTAAATTAGACACAGAGTCTTCACCTGTTTCTGTATATCTATTATATCTGTAGTGCCACTATATTTAAAAAAATAAAATGAATACAAATGCATGTTTATGCTAAATCTGTAAAATTTAAATCTGTAATAGGCTGTAATATTAGTTAAGACTATTATTCATTCAATTTGTGGATTATGTGAATGATTTAAGGTAAGGAAATACCTATTAGCAGTATATCGTTATCAGTTTGATATATAAACTGATAATGAATGACAAGGGCTGGGATAAGATAAACCTGGGATAGCTGTATCCTTTGCTTCGGTAAGAAAAAATATTAGTCCAAATATTATCCAAACTTACGATTTCACTCAAATTCTCATAGAAACGTTAAAAGGGATGATGGTATTTCCCCAAACCGAACAATCTATACGGCACAGAAAATTAAATGTAAAAAATAGCCTACGACCGATTTCCAGACCTAACAAATATACATACAACATTTCATAACAATCCGTCAAGCCGTTTCGGAGGAGTTCAGTGACAAACACGGTGACACGAGATTTTTATAAATATGAGATTACTGTTACTATCTACTCGCCAAATGGCTACTCCAGTCAAAATTTTAAATAGTACATTATTTGGCCGGTCATCAATAGGTGGTAAGAACTCTAAGAACCACCATATATGATCAATTTATGCCACTTACAAATATATCATGCCCTAATATCGTAAGCAGTTACATTTCTAAATGAATAAAATTAAATGATTACATTAATAACATAGGCCATTTATGTTTTATTTAAGTAAAGTCTTTCGATTTCTCGTGATTTTTAAATGGTTTATTATATAAAGTGAATAATCAAATATCGCCATTTTTTAATTAATTTTGTACACGCGATTCACTATGTTCTTTTATATAAGTATAAGCTAAACAAATAATTGACCCATAAATTTACCTTTAAATTATCGTCGTACAAAGCCGCGGGCAAAGCTGTTGATGAATTAAAATAAATAAAAAACATTAAATATCATATAGAGTTATAATTTATATCTAGTTTCGTGTCTGTATTTCAGCTGCTGGAAATTGGGAACGCGATGACAAGTGTTGTTGATAAATAATTTGACAAGAGTCAGCTGGTTTTCCACAATCAATACTTATAAATAAAGTAGGGCCGAGTATATTGCCCCGAGGAACACTGACCTGTATTCTTGGGTTTTAATAAAAATGATGATAACTTCGGGTCTAGGCCTCTAGGCGGGTCTAGGTCTTTATTTCAAAAAGTTTTTGAGGAATTTGTGGTTCACGTTTTTACCTAGTCGACCTCTACGCTTTAAATTAAGCTTTTACAACCGAACCGAGAACTTTCGTAGAAAGACTAGCAATTTAAGTCTTATGGAGTAGCAATTTAAGTCTAGGGATTAGATGACCACTTCGTTCTCAATGAAGAGCGTTGTTTCAGAAAAAAACATGTATAAGATTTCTTTTTATGAATGTATAAATGTACCTATATATTTTTTCATTTAAATTTCCTATTAGTTGTAGGTGACGTTTCACTTTTTCCAGAAGTTTCTATTTCTTAATTATTTTTAATTTACAATTTTTTTGTATTTTTTTATTTTCAAATAAATAAAAAACTAACTGTGGAAACGGAGCTATGAAGTTACTAAGTAGCAGTTTACGGCGTCTTGGGGACCTAACGCTTATCGGTAATTATCCTGTTTTGTTCTTGAAACTGTATACCTATACTAATTGTCAGAATTCGCTCTTCATTTCTAGGAACCTTAATAGTTAATATTAGCTTCATATCACGGTCGGTTGATCCACTATTTACCTTTCTTCTGTAATTATGCTTTGCATGCTCAAAACCTTCAATATTAATGAAGATGAATAGGTAAATCTTGCGCGTAGTCTGGTCGCGCTTAAACGCTTCGACGACGATGTCGACTCGACGTATCATGAACATTCATAATATACCGTCTGGATCTTATATCATATTGTTCTCAAGCAATTCCTCGCCGACGGACAACGGCTCTGGCGCGGGTGACTGGGCCAGCCACCAGCGGCCACACCAGACGTAATGTGCTCGCGTTAGATGGCATTCAGGTCGAGCGACGTAACCGTGCGGACGCGCGTTTCGATATTTCAAGCGCTCTCCTCGTTCGTTAAATATTTCTATCAAAAGTTTTTTGTAATAGAGTTTTTATTTAGCCTGAACTGTTAGTCAGCTATGTGATGTGAGTGCTAGTACGAAAAAAAAAACGCCCTCTTTTAAAAGCTAACGTGAACTCCTTTCTCTGTTGTGCTTGCCAATAAATTGAATTTTGTTACGAGGTGACGTATAAACACTGTGCCGGTGATAACGGAAAATGATGTGAATAGTTTTGTGTTTATGTTTGTGATGTGATGGTTTAGTGTAGACGTGGGTTGTTTACAATGGGTTATGCATCAAGCGGCGCGGGGCGCGCGGCGCACGAGGCGCTTTTGGCCCGACAGGATGCTGAGCTTCGGCTCATGGAGACCATGAAGCGAAGTCTCCAGGCTAAGATGAAGAGCGACAGAGAGTACGCCCTCGCGCTCTCCGCTGCAGCCGCACAAGGCCAAAAGATGGACAAATGTGAAGAACTTAACGGTAAAAATCAGGCCCAGTCACAATAATTAACTATATTAGCACTACAGAACCGTCTCACCGTATTCAAACTGCTTATTTCTTAGATAGGTTTTGGTTTAAATGTATTTGATTAAATAACCGTTATATTTGAATGTAGTGATTAATAAGAGTTTTCTTTACTTGTAACTTACGAAGCTTTATTTAAGAAGATTAGAGTACAATTTTCATTCTAGTAAGAAATATGAAACTATTTCCTTATTTTGCATTTAACCGGGTATTTTCATGTAGTGTTGATGTGTTTAACGCGTGATTAGCTGAATCAATTTCAGTTGATTAAAATGTTGATAAGGACGATGTTAGGATGTTCATATTTCGATAAAGCATTACAATAAAAAGGTCGGAGACCTTTTGAAAAATATCAAAACATACAAATATCACTGATACTTATAAATAGACTTTCTGTACGACGATAATAATATGGTACGGTGAGATTAATCTTTTTATCATCAAGGAAGATGATCTTTTTCAACTACTGAAAGCTAATTTTAAGCCTAAAGTATCTGATCGAGTGGGAAAATGATAACCATTATTTCCTTATTATGCGTATTTGTGTCAATTATACAAAAACTAAACACAACATTATTATGTAAATTTTTATTAATATTCAGAGCTTTATTGTAGGTGTTATTGTGGGTGTTTTCATTGTTCATATGTCTCACCATATAACCGTGTTATGTTGCGCTGGCCCTTTAGTAGGTAGCTGTAATATTTTTAAAACGGAAACCAAAAACCTGCCGTCCTAGAAAAATACTGTTTTTATTTTATTTCTACTGATTAATGTAGAGAAGTGGACAATATTTATTCTGTTGGTATTTTATCCATTTTTAATGAACGTCACATTTAAAACAGCATCGAAAATTATAATTTTGAATAAAAATGTTGCTGTAAAACCAAACAGTAAGTACCTGTTTGGTTTTACGGCAACATAAGTTGGTTAATGCCAAATTTGAACAAATTTCTGTCACTTTGGAAAAATAGCTTACCTATTATCTACCCTATTGATAGATACTAATAACAATATGAATGGTTATTGACACACATTCGAGAAACCCATATTTCTGGGTATTTTTATAATGGATGATTCCAATGATTCCTTGGCATCAACTAGGTGTATCGGATACAAGTAAGATATATTGCACCTCAATACACCTCCTACCAAAGCAAGTGATTTCGATCAAATTTAACGGAATCGCTAGTAAAACGCCAAAGATTTTTCTATTTTAAATCTAACACTGTTTAAACAGATAATAAGTTGGTGCTTGATACGGATGTTGAGATAGTGTTTATTACAGTAACGACTCGTTACTCGGACATCAAGCAAGGTGTTCATCGCATATCGCCTCATGTATCAATAAAGCGTGCCTCGTTCAACGATTGATTAGTTTTGCTGATAGAAAATGTCTTGTGAGAGATAAAGAGAATACGGAATTAGATAATGGCAAAAAATAGAAACCAAACTAAGGAAAATTAAAACCTTTTATGGTTTCGATTTAAAAGCAATACATTTACCTTACTGATGTCAATACATTACGTGTAATGAATATAAAACAGAATTATTTAAATCAACTATTTTAATTTTCCTTAGTTTGGATCTAGTTTTTGAGAATTTACCTTAGAACAGATCAACATATAAACGATAATTTTTTTAGGGAAGAAACTATCGAGTTGTGACAACATTGGATAAAAAAAATATACCCTCAGTTTTTTAGGATACAAATGTGAATGTGACCAACTTTAAAATACTTGGTTACATCTTTTTCAATTTTCTCTTTCAAAGGCGTTCATAAAATTGCCCTGTATTGTTGTAATTAGCTCATTAGTAATACCTGCTCATAAAATCTTGTCTTTTAGGTTCAGTGATAGCATCAGCCTGGCGTGCTATGACGGAAGAGTGGGAAAATATCAGCCGACTCATTAGGGTCAACGCTGAAGCTCTCGAGTCTAGAGCTCTAGATAGACTCACCGCTCTCATGACAGAGAGACGGAAGTCGCGGAAGGCCTATCAGGAGGACCACACGAAGATTTCTTCACAATTTACACAGGTATGTTTTGTATCTTTTGTAATAGTGAGCTCTAGTAGTTGAAACCTGTAGGACTGTTATCTGTCAGAGCAAAATTACGCAGTGATATGTTCCTTCATATGTCACTCTCCCAATGAGCAGTGGTGACCTTACACACTCGCAGAAAAGAAGAAGGCAGAGGTACTTCCCCAGTCGGGCAGCTCAATTTGAGCGAGAAATCTCGCTATGTCCTACCTCCTACAAAATATACTAATAACAAGAGATACTTTCAGAGTTACACTTGTTATAAAGTTTGTAAGAATGTTGGTTGTTTTGTTCAAAAGTCAAGTGGTGATTAAATTTTGAGTTGCGGAATGTTTTGAAGCACATTCGCATTATTAATAACGTCATCATGATATTCATTGTTTATTTGTTCGACAACTTCGATTGCTTTCAAATAGCCCTTTGCCATAACGTAAGTCATAACTTTCTTATCACTTGAATGGTATCACCGTATCGAATCACGTCTGACGTCGATAAGATTCTGACTCACTTACTATTTGAATTTTTCTCGTACCTTAGTTTTGCTCTTAATCACGTACCTATCTTCATTTCTATAATGTAATGAACGCATGTATTTAAAAAAAAATAATGACACACGATTATACTTGATTCAGAAAATATACTTTAGTATAAACATAAATTAATCATAAGATTATTTTTGCTAGTCAGCGTGTTTCCATTGCTGTAGTATTTAGAACCACATTCACACAATGGAATGAAAAAGTACAGAGTAGTACCGTTCTACACAATCATATCGTATTTATTTATGTTTATTTATTTTGTAAATGGCCTATGTCTAGAGCCGAACAGACACACGCGGCCCGTTACTGACCGGTTCGGTTAGCCTCTCAGTTCCTCGTCCGCTTCCTATCGCGGCATCTACTCCTAGTACCTGATCCACGTAATTGGGTCTTAGAACGGTGCGAACCAAAGAACCGTGTCGAGGCCAGTTTGTAACCAGATGTTAACGTTAGCACTCCAATACCACTACGCTTTGATCTGGGCTAATCGATCTGAACTGATGAATGATTTGACCAGCCATCATCATGGCTATAACACGAAGAAACATATGAGTATCGCTTTATTTCCCGCTTGATGCAATAACATAAATCGATTTCTTATTTGATACAAACTAACGCTTTACCAGATCGAATCTCGAGGAGGGACCAGTTTTGTGAAGTATATTTTTGCAACCTAAAGTTCTTGCCTACCACAAACCTGTTTACCGAGATTAGGATTTCGAAATGTTCAGATATCATTATGGACGCCGTCTCGCTTAGGATTTGGACTAATGCCAATTTTTTGCCTGAGATGTAAATAAAACAAGTAATATTGGCGCCATTGGCCTGTGCGTCGCCACCAACATTATACACGCATCTGCTAATATTTTATTTGGAACTGAAATTAGGCTGTGCTCTATTTTACCAATGTTTACTTGTAATAAATGATTTATGGTTACGCAGAAACGGTAGGTTTCTTTCTTGGTAGTCGGTCGACTTGAACTCCAGCGTTGCAGTGTGACTAAATGTTAGAAAGTTAGATACCCGACTAGTGACATGGCTTGAAGCTACAAGCGGCGGGAAGGACATTTGTATGCCAGGGAATGCACTCGCTTTAATGAATGACTGACATTAGACCGCACAGTAACGACCTCCTGGAATGCATGGGACGATACCCGGAGCATTACAGTTCTGTTCACAGATCACAGCCTAATTTATTTTTTTCAGCTATCAAAGGATCGAGTTATGTTTGCTTCAAAGCTTACAACAAATGCTTTGTAATTTTTGAAGATCAAATAATGATGTCTAACATTATGTAAGTGTTCTGTAAAATGTTATTTTTATAAAAAGAAAAACAGAACTTCAATGTCTGATTATATTAAGCGATCTTAAGATTGATCGGTAAACAAAGCCCGTGCAGAGGTAATCTTAGTCAGGTGAGAGGTCCTTAGCCCTCCTTGTCTCGCTTTCACGCGGTATTATTTGAATGCAACTGAGAAGGATGTAGACATAATTTCGTGATTTGAACTGAGTCGCGTAAAGTGAAATTCTGTATCAGGATTGGTCGCGCGCCACCTGTCAACGTTCATTGGCCCTGCGCCTGCGCCGCAGCGCGCGTGCACGACCGATTTCTTTTTAGTTTCACCTTTTTGGCCATCATTTCTGCATTAGTGTAAAAATTTAATTGGATTTCGTATCAACCGCAGACATTACTTGGTGCAATATCCTATGTTTTCTACAAAAGATACTTTGCGAGACAAAGAATCTACTACTGAAGGTCGCTCGGAAAGAACTAGAATAAGAGGAAATAAAATCACAACATTACAATCAATATTAAATATTTCCTTTTCGAATAATACTGACTCAATTTGTGGTTTTACGTTGCTCTTTAGTCTTAGTCATTCACTTTGTCGAAATATGAAACCAAATCCGGCCAATGTTTACTATATTATGACACTGTGGTCACGACGTTTCTGAATCCTCGATGTACCGGATGGATATCGAAATTACTAGGTCTTTTGAATTTTTATATTGCATGCCCACGTTTGTATCTTGAGGTATTGCAATGGTTAGTCAAACGTGCGGACATCATTAGGTTGCTGGGTGCTTTAAATTTTATGAATTAAATAATATAGCAATGGAGCCTGGAGGTTGATCAGCTTGGTTGTGTTTTCAATTTAACTTACCATAGAAACTACGTAATCAATTGATGTAATGTTAACAACGAAGGGCTATTATTCTTGTTGGGTCTTGAGTGAAATCGGTGTCCTACAGCCTCCCTGATAAGATACAAAACGTAACAAAGTCAGCAAAAAAAAACGACGCAGTCATCACACATTTAGCCATTGTTGACGACAATTACCCATCTTAATAAGTATAATATTTGTGTAGATATTGAACATGACATCGATATGTTAGATCATATCATGTTAAAAACAGGAGCTATTCAGCAGATTGATAACGGGGCTGGCTAGATGAGCGTTATCATCATTCATAGTTCTGTTTCAACGCGCCCCATTCCATTTAATTACTAAAAACAAGATTATAGTAAAAAATACGTTTTTATAATATTAACATTAAATGCTATGAGTCTTAACATACCTATACGATACTTTGATGGCTTATGTATATACATATATCATCTATCTAGTGGCTCGATAAACATTTCTCACATCTCGAAGCAATCACACATCCTGGGAGGTAAATGTGATAATGTATGATACTGCAGATTAACTCATCAATGCAATTTATTCGGTCCGCAGCGCACCTCATTTCAAAGATATGCTATAATTGCAAAGTTCGCAGTCAACTGCATTTAACTATAATTTTATGATATACTTACTATTTTTATGTCTATGTCATGTCAGCTCTGTGAGGTGTGTTGAAATATCATGAATGTGTATTGTAATGCTGATGATCATGTGTAATTAAATTAAGCTTATCAAGGTCAGAAATGACAACTTCATCGTACTCTACATTAGGAAGTTTTGTCGAAATGTCATCTTTAGTATAAGTAAATACAAACAAGCGGCCTGCCCTGGCTTCACACGAGCACTGTGTACTAATAATGTGGCGTCGCTTTCACCTCCGCAAAACGTCGACTTTTCTCTACTTACCTATATTTTAAAAATACAAATGATTTTACCTATTTGGGATTGAAATTCCAAAATACAAAACATGTCACTTTTCCTTGAAAAATAAGGGACTTCCCATATACATGTTAAACCTTATTTCACCCTCCCTATGAAAAAAACCCCTAAAATAAACGGAAGCCATTTTCAACCAGAAAGTGGTTCGTATTTTGCTTTAAGTATGAAGGATTTCCATACAAGCGTTTATCCCTTATTTTACCTCTGTAGAGGAGGAATTCACAAATATTCATTCGTGGATGCTTATAATATAAAATATGTCAGCTTACACAATTTGAACCTCAATCCAGTGGTTTATGTTCTGCGTTGATGAATGAATCGGTCACACCTACTAATAAAATAAGTATACGTGTAATTTATTGTGAATCAACTTGACTGACGAATAGAACTGAATTAATTTATTTTAAATGTCACTGCAGGTAGGTATAATATACATGTATATTTTCTGTTCTTGGTCATGTTTAGTGCATGCGAAATAATTTTAAAGTATTTCTAGACTGTGTAACCTACAATTAACCGTCCGTGTGAACATCAGTACACGACATTTTATTTTGGTCATGATTACAAAATATCCGTTTGACCGGTAAGCCTACGGAAATAACTTATTTTGTAATATTTATCTAAGGCGTTGATTTTTGTCGTAAATATTTGAATTAGTGCCAATATTTTGCTTTACAAATAATTTAATGTAAAACAGATGGTTTAGCAATCTCCTTTAATAAAATATTCGATTCTCCAATAACACCAAGCTAAATTGTGTCATAGTTATATATAGATGCTGTGCTTGTTATTAAAAGAAAAAAATAACGAGCAATTTTTTTTCTTCAAAATAGTATAGCCGTCTGTCTGTTAGCCAATAGCAATTTATAACAGTTTGTATAAGCGGCCATGAAACCATTTGAGTAAATTGTAAAATAAATTGAATGGGCAATCGCTAACCTTATGGGCATTACGAGCTGTAGATGAAGACATTGTTGGAACTTGGGAGTCGATCTCGATTGTCTTGTAAACGATAGACGTCGTTAATAGTAAGTAGAAAATTTCTTCTTCCTAGTTTTTTCTTTATTTGAGGCGTGAAGGCGTAAGGCGTTTTTTTGTATGAGGAAATGTTCTAGCAAGTAGTACCTAATTAAGTGACCTGTTTGATTGCCAGCGATGGGAGCCTGCGACGCCCCATTGTTGCGCAAGAATCGAATCGTCTTATTAGTGTGGCCGAGAGCGCGGGGAAAGTGAAATCAACCGACGAACAGTGAAAGTATCAATGACAGTTATCTAATTTTGATAGCGGGTTGGTAATTATGAGGCGGTCAGCTGTGGGTGATCTTGGACTAGTTTAGGGTAGATCAATTACTATTTTTTTTTCACGTTATTTTCTATATTTTTACGGGAGTTTTTGTAATTTTCTTCTCCATTTATTGAATTAAAACTTCACCTAGGTACTTGATTTATTTGTCTCTTTTCAGTAATATCAGTTCCAGTGTTATATTAAAACCATTGGACAAAACAATCTGTAGATATTTGAATCCAAACTGATCCAAACAGATGTTTGCAGTTTTAAACACGAATTAGATACGATAAAGTAGAAAGAAAAGGTAGGTAATTAATACAATTAAGTACCTACCTATATTTTAAGTTTAGTAGTAAAATATAAACTGAAAATACGAATTATGGAGATATTTGATGAATAAAAACTAAATTATAATATTTTGTAACTACCAGCTTTAGAAACTTGACGTGACTTTCCATGTCGTCGCTCTACACTTCTGTAAATATGAACAGTACGGCGTCATTAACACTCAACAATGAGCTTTTTATCTAGGAAATTGCATTCCAATGTTGAGTCAATGGGTAGTCTTAACATCCTTAACGAGTTCAGATACTGAACAACAGTATAGTTATTGAGTGGAATTTCCTTTTACCTCCGATAACATTATCTTTTGACATTACTGTGCAAATATCAAGGTCAATGGCTCCAGTTGCACGCGCAGATCGATGGTTGTGATTCGTACAAGTTCCTCAGTAATGAAATTGTTAATAATGTCAGTTATATGTTACCATTTCGGAGTAATATATATTATATTATGATTAATCAACAATCATGATTTGATAACATATTCTTTTAAATGTCCCTTTTTAGCCCAGCTTGGCTCAGCTTATATCACATTCAACATATAGATATGATTAATAAACAATCTAATTGTATTTATATGTTGTATGTTTTCGTCTCTCTAGCATCAGAGTGCACTGATGCAATCTATTGTAGATATGCTTTGTTTTCATAAATTTAGGTGTCATGGAAGATGCACCTCAACTTGGCCAATGGATTAAGTGCGGCAGTTTATTATAGCTGTATAGGTTAAATATTTGTATGAGCTCATGTTGCGTCTTAAACACTAGTTACGCTAAATGTCGTGACAACAACGTGGCATATTTCCAATACTAGTGTTATGACGTCATTGTGATGGCAGATATATTTGTAGTAATTGCTACTTAACCTATAAAGAAGAAACTATTTGTTTGTATTTGAACAAGTGTGCCACTAAACTATTAACTAATTATGTGTGTTAATAACCGTTACAAGTATGTTTTATTGTTTACGGGATGGATCGATAGTACGCTGAGCTCCAGTTATGAAGTCAGAAAAACATGTATGTCGGTCAGTGGTCAGTATCAGTTGTAATTTAAGCCTGGTTTTCACAGGCAGTTTCTGACTACTTAGTACCTACTTTTGTTGTATTCGCAACGTGTAGATTACTACAAGGTATTATATAAATAATTATGTTTTTACGAGGCCTATGGCTCAGTGAACAAAGAACTGTTCTAAAACTGCTGTAGAATAAATATCTTCAAGTCTGCGGTTGAATATAGAATATGAAATAATAGCAACTGTAGGGTCAACATTTTGAAATTTAAAATGTTCATACATAAATTATACAGTCTACAATTGCTTACGGTTCATTCAATACCTTCTATCATTCTTCCTAATTAATGTAAAAAAATGTATGTTGAAAAATACATTTTTTTATTACAAAATTGGAAATATGTGATTTGTATGAGTATTTTACTTGTATGTACGCCTAACACATTAACAAACCCACTAATTTTAGCCGCATACCTGGTGTTAGTATTTAGTCAATGTAATTCAGTCACAGACCATAAATCCAAGGAGCATGGCTGACTGCCAAACACATCTAGCAACACCACACCACCGCTTGAAGTCTTCTTTGAAATCGTTTGTTCTACTACCTACTGACATTTTTGCGTGTTACGAAATTTGTTAACGTTATTATACCTAGGTCTCTATAGTTTGCCCACTTCTTTTAACAAGGAGATCAGTTTAAATTTGGTGTTCCATCCAGTCGGAAACTGTCTTTTAAATTTTGCTGATATGTGATAACTGATATGTTGATATTGGTACGGCACGTCAGGAACTCCCCTTTCTCCTTCCTATTTGTATAAATCTTTACAACCCGTAACAGTAAAGATAGTTAGTTGCATAAAAACTACTTTAAAAAAATATTGTGTCTAAGGCCAACAAAGGTTAATAATTTATCGAACGAAGTCAAAGTAAAAAATGAATGTCATAATTTTCCTTATCATTTATATTTCCCTGTGAATTTGAGTCTTTTTTGTTCGAATTGCCTTTGACTAGTAGCTTTAGTTCCAGCTAAAACTGTATCTTCAACTATCTAGCTAGCTATCGGCTTGTGCGTCACGGGTTGCGGGTTCGATCCCCGCACGGAGCAAATATTTGTATGTTCTACAGGTAGTTGTTCCGGGTCTGGGCGTTTGTGTATGTGCAAATTTGTGTTTGTAAACGCTCCCACGACACAGGAGAAAATCCAAGTGTGGGGCAACATTTTATTAAAGAAAAAAATATATACAGTGTTTATCAATAATAGTTAGTAGTAAGTATTACTAATAATTTATTAATAATATATATTTACAAATTGGGAGAAGACCCGTTTGCTCGAAGCACAAAATAAAAATAAAAATAAATAAATAATCAATTACTCTAGTATCACTTTAAATTATTTTAATAGTAAACATTTATATTAATAAATACCGACGAATTTAATTATATTAGGTTAAGGGGAAGCGTAGCGAAAAAGAAACGTCATCGTTACACGAAACAAGTAGTTCCCCGCACACGCAGAGAACATATTATAACTTCTATCTTTGATTTCTTTCCTCATTATTACTAATTTTAAGAGCATTTATGACGCCCAACATTTCATACAATCTTTGAGTCCAAAAATGTCGAAAAATAAAGGCTCACTTTTATGAAGCTTTATATGCATGGAGAGCATATAAAGGTCAAAAATAAATAAATAAATAATAAACATCTAAATACAGTATTGAATCTAAATTGGATTATCAAAAAAAGAATTGAAATATTTATACATCAGCTTTTAAATTAGACATTTAAAAAAAACATGTTTTTCTTTTTTTTTATTTGTTTATGCATAAGAGGTTCATACGTACAAGGATTCGTTCTCTCCGGATTTCGAAAATTGAGAAATTCAAAGTATTATACAAAACGTTTATACTTTTTGCTACTTCGGACCAAAGGTTTTCTTCATACATAAGCTTATAAATTTAACGAACTTCACTTTCAAAGATTTCTTCTGCTTGCTGTTCTTCTTCGAAACAATAGTTTTATCCGGGATGTTTCTAAACTTTTCCACAACATTTTCACTATCACACACATTTATTCTCACCATATCCCTAGTACCGATCATTTCTACATTTCCAAAGTTCTCCATAACGTCTATACTGCACTCGTCACCAATGATCATAACACTTCCCACGTTTCTACATATCTTTATGTAGTTGTTATTGCCTATTATTTTCAAACGGTTATTGTTTTCCATAATTTCCATCTTTAAATTACTTCCGATTAGAGAGTATTTCTTCATATTGCTTGTACTATCAAGCACACCTGTGTTCGTCACCACATTAGCTAACAAATGACCTATCAATAACATTGTATTCATCTTATATGTGAACTCGTGTTCGAGGTATATCGGTGGTGATTCCCCCGGCGCATGGCACCCGAATGAAATCATCATGGCACATTCGTTTTTGTAAGGTTCAGGTTTCTTTTAGATTATTATATCTGTATTACTCGATCGTAATAGAAACAAATAAATTGCAAATCTGACCTCTGCCAATTTGTATTGTTTCCCACGATCCCATTGTTGCTTGTGTATTATAGCACACCCTTGGCGTTCATATTTCACAATAGGCAATTTGCATGGTGTTTATATTAAACCATTAAAATATAATCGTTTTTGAAATCTTGTCAGTATCAATATCTACGATTCGGTTTGTCGTAAATCGTTTGAGTGGATTGTCAACATGACCGTCGTCCGAGGTCGATTAACTTTAGATGTTGCGTTTTAATTACCTATCTTGAATCGTTTTGATCTATCGTGTCGATATTATTACGTTGGTACAACGTTGGTGGTTGGTCAGACTTGGCGTGCTGCGACTATGGACTTCTAATAAAACAACCGTTACCCCGGTTTTTTCTACAATTTCATACAAATTATATTTCTGGTTAATGGTAGATTTAAGATCAAAGTCCGCCAGTGAACGTTCAGAACGTTGTTCAAATTTACGTATGATTAAAAACGTGTAGTTTTATCTGCAATCATAACAGCAGCGTGGTAGCAATTTGCAATCGTTATCGTGTTTATGTATTCTGTTTCGTCTGGTGCAGCGATATGGCGCAAATTACTTACTATATTCACTTTTGTTGACGAGCCGCCATTTTAATTTGGTCGAGACCAACCGCTTCGATTCGGTTTTAGTTTCGCGAGGAGGCGACTGCTTGTTAGACTATCATCGGACCTGTTATTTGTCCCGCCGACAATCGCATCCGACTATTGGTAACTTTAGAACGCCTCTTTCATCTTGCGTGAAATTGCCTTTTGATCGGTGCTTTTAACTTGTTTTGTGTCCAGATGAATATTTATTTAGACAAAAAGTTGATAGGTTTCGATGGAAAAACGATGCAGATTTGATCTCTAGAAGTGGGTTTAGAATTGGTTTTATAAATTGGAATAACAAAAGCAGTGAAATCCTATTAATATTATAAACGCGAAAGTTATAAGTATGGATGTATGGATGGATGTTTGTTACTATTTCACGCAAAAACTACTTCACAGATTTGAATGAAATTTAACACATAAGCTACTTTTTATCTATATAACATGTGGGCAAAGCCGCGGGAGGCAGCTAGTAGAATATAAGATATTAAAGTAAAATAAATACTGTTGGAACTTGTGACGAATGTTTTATTTTACAATAGAATGACAAGTGCAAAATAACGGAAAAACAGTTGCTATGGAGACTGAAGGTACAGTCCTCCTTACATCCACTCCTCTTTTAGGAACTGAGGCCAAGAGCTTTAGTTAGCTTTTCCAGCCTGGGTGCGTATAAGGGCTTTGTGAAACAATCAGCCAGTTGGTCCTCAGTTGTAACTTGCTTGACCTCAAGCATGCCAGCCGCCACACACTCTCTGACATAGAGATACCTCCGTTGTATGTGCTTGGTCCGACTATGTTGTTCGTACGGCGGATTGTACGCTAGTTTTATTGTTGACTCATTGTCAATGTAAAGAAGAGGTGGCTTTTCAGTTATTGTAATTTCCTCCAACATTTGTTGCAGCCATATAATTTCTCGTGCTGTCTCCGAAGCTGCCACTAGCTCTGCCTCTGTTGACGATAAAGCTATCGTCTTTTGTTTATTACTCCGCCAGCTGATTGGTCCATAATACAAACAAAGGATGCCGGACGTTGAGTGCGCCGCTGAAAAATCCGCATCGCTGTAGCAGATTAATTTGTTATTGGCATTAGAACCGAATACTAGGCTTTTATTCATTGTACCTTTTAGGTAGCGTAGTATTCTTTTTACTGCTAGAATGTCTGCTTTTGATGGATTATCTAAGTTTCTCGAAGCGCAGCTGACGGCGAAATTGATGTCTGGCCTAGTCGCGACCATGAGGTAGGCTAAGGAACCTACAGCCTGTCTATATGGGAAGATTAAGCTACTTTCTTTTTCACTTGATGAAATCGCTATTTTAGCCGTCTCTTTTGTAATTGGTGTCTTGACTGGTTTGCAATCAGACATCTTGTACTTTTCTAATACTTTCTTTGTATAAGCTTTTTGACTTAATGTTATATTCCCATTATCAGATCTTTCGATTTCCAACCCAAGAAAATATGAAGCTGGTTTCATTATAATTTTGAATCGATTTTGTAGTTCCTTTATGAATTTATTTCCATCATCCTCTGTAGTTGATGCCACTAACCCGTCATCAACGTAAAGTGCAATCAACACCTTAGATTTTCCATTCTTTCGGATATATAAGCATGGATCAGAAGTACTCTGTGTGAAGTTGGAGCTCACAAGAAATTCATGTATACTGGTGTTCCAACATCTTGGAGCCTGCTTGAGGCCATATAAGCTCCTCTTCAGGCGGCACACTCTGTTTGTTCCATCGCTATAACCATCGGGCTGTTTCATGTAGATTTCTTCTTCTACGTTACCGTTAAGAAATGCTGTTGACACATCAAACTGACAGAGAGATAATTTCTCTTTTACAGCTACTGCTAATAGGGCACGGACAGTAGTAAGGCGTACTACAGGGCTAAATGTCTTGTCATAATCTACCCCTGGTTTCTGTGAGAATCCTTTTACTACTAATCTTGCTTTATGTCGTTCGACACTACCATCTGGGTTGGTCTTAACTTTAAATACCCACTTGCAAGGCAGTGCTTTTCTGTTCTTTGGTAAAGGAACAAGATCCCATGTTTGGTTCTCATAAAGTGAATTTATTTCACTCAGCATCGCTCCTAACCACTTCTCTTTGTCTGTGCTTTCTAGAGCTTCGCGATAGGTTGAAGGTTCTCTGTAGCAGTTAAACTCTTCAGTAGCAGCGAGAACAAATTCATCAAACCTTTGTGGTGTTCTGAGAAGGCTGCGATCACGAAGTACTCGTTGTACCGGGATCTCGACAATAGTATCATTAACATCTGTATCTGAGTTAGGTATTTGTTCATCATCATTGCCTTGTACTGATTCATGTTCATCATTTTCTTGCACTGACTCATACTCACTTTCAACATCATCGCCATCGTCAAAGAAGTTTATTTCGGCGTAATGTTTATTGTTATCCTTCAAAGATTTTGTAATTTCCGATCTTGAATTTTGTGTTTCGGTGTAGTAGAGTTTGTTAGTGAATCGAACATCTTTAGCAATCATGATTTTATGCTTTGAAGGTACCCAAATTTTATAAGCTTTGGAAGTATCTGAATAGCCTGCAAACATCCCAGGTATAGCTTTCGATTTGAATTTATCACGTTCTTTGCCATTCTTCAAAAGTATGAAGGCTTTTATTCCAAACTGACGCAGATGGAAGATACGAGGCTTTCTTTGTACCCATTTCTCATAAGGTGTAGTAACAGTACTAAAGTGTGCAGATATAGTTTTGTTGACACTCCGATTGGAAAGGTAGTTTGCAGTTTGAATAGCTTCTCCCCACAGGCTTTGAGGTGCTTTGGATTCGATCATCATGCTCCTAGCCTTTTCCAGTAGAGTACGATTTTTGCGTTCTGCAACACCATTCTGGTGTGGTGTATATGGTGCTGTTAATCGTCTTGTAATACCATGCTCTTTTAGATAGTTGTCAAAATTTTGATTGCGGTATTCCAAACCATTGTCAGACTGGAGACTGATAATTTTGTCACGTGTGAAATTTTCCATTTCTGCCTTGTAAAGTTTGAATTTGTCCAACACATCACTTTTTTGTTTTACACAATAGACTCGGCTGTATCTACTATAGTCATCGATGAAGGTTATGAAGTATTTCTCTCCACCGAGGGTTTGAGTCATTGGACCACAGACGTCGCTGTGCACTATCTCGAGTCGTTTTGTCGTGCGTAGTGTGTCACTAGGTTTACTAGGCATTCTTTTAATTTTTGCTTGAATGCATATTTCACAATCTCCAAGTTTCTCATCTGGCTTGAAATCCAAACCGATAAGTGTCTCATTCTTCAATGCCAACTTCATATCGCCTTCATTCATATGTCCTAAATATTTATGCCATTTATGAATTTTCGTCTCTTCTGCCAAGTTACAATTATCTTTCTTGTTGTATTTACACGATGCAGGATTTAAGTAGTACAGCCCATCTTCGCCTTTTGGCGCATCCAGTATAATACCTTCTTCAGGGTGTGTAACTGTGGCCTTTTTATTTGTGAATAAGACAGTCCATCCAGATTCTGTGGCCTTTCCAATGGATAGTAGATTCGAGGATAGGGTTGGCACATAGAGAGTATTTTTCAAAATAACCTCTTGAATTTTTCTTTTGCCTCCAACATTGGCATCTAGCAAAATATTGACTTGGCCTTTACCAGCAATATCAGCTGTCGCATCTTGGGAAGCTAGTTTTAGCAGTTGGAAGTTAGATTTGTCGAGATTTTTGAAATAGGTTCTGTTATGAGACATGTGCGATGTACAACCGCTATCAAGAATCCATTTATTATTTTCATAATCTGAACTCTTACTTTTGGAATGCATACATACAGCGTGGGAAGTTTTAGGAACTTCTTCGTTCGATTCTTTCTTTTTCTTATTCTCCAGTTTTCTGCATTCATTGATAACATGTCCTTTCTTCTTACAAAATTTACATGTTTTTACGAAATTCGACTCCTCTTCATGTTCATCTTTAGTATTGTTGTTGGAACCATTATTAATTTGTCTGGCTTCTGATTCTTCTAAAATTTTTATCTTAAGTTCTTCTGGTTTCGGTAATGCGTCTCTGGATTCTATAGCTACACGAAAATTGTCGTAGTCAGGTGGTAAGCTATATAGCATCATAACATCGAGCAAATCCTCATGAATATGAATGTCCATATCCTGCAATTTGTCTACCACGTCCATGAACTTATTTAAGTGCTCTCGAATATTGCCATGTTCCATTTTGGACAATATTAACTGTTTCAAAAGTGAAGCCTTTCTAGCCGGTCCCTTACTAGCGTATATGGAATCAAGCATAGTCCAAATCTCATGAGCTGATTTGCATTTTTTTATTTGCTTTAATTCGGAAGGTGAAATCAGAAGTACTAACTCAGATTGAGCCAAAAGATCCTTCTCTTTTTTCTCTTCATCAGTTTTTTCAAGATT
This sequence comes from Craniophora ligustri, assembly GCA_905163465.1. Lineage (NCBI taxonomy): Eukaryota > Metazoa > Arthropoda > Insecta > Lepidoptera > Noctuidae > Craniophora > Craniophora ligustri. Next base: position 4,029,587 of record LR990965.1, on the reverse strand, counting down.
CAGTGGCTTCTCAACAACACTCCATAATTTATTTTTGATGAGTACGGCTCTTGCTTGAATTCGCCATGTGTCGAAATTTTCTTTATTCAAAGTCTCAATTTTAGTACTTGAGCCCGACGCCATCGTGATCAACGTATTTATAGCTTTATTTTTGCTCTGCTACCATATTAAAGTAAAATAAATACTGTTGGAACTTGTGACGAATGTTTTATTTTACAATAGAATGACAAGTGCAAAATAACGGAAAAACAGTTGCTATGGAGACTGAAGGTACAGTCCTCCTTACATAAGACAATAATGAGAAGTCAATATATGCCTAAGGCACACTATAAAATACTCAGAAATATCTTTGGACAGGCAGTCCTTGTATTGTTATTGATTATATTCTAGCTAATTATACGCAATAAGTGCGTTATTGTTGGCAGCGCGTCTGCCTTACCATTTATTATCTGGCTACAGAACGCATCAATTACCGATATTAATTCGAGATGCAGACTTGAAATAGATCAAACCCGTGTGCATCTGATGCGTGTAATCACGGCCACATCACTACAAGTCCTTTAATTGTATTTTGATCTGTTTTGGCAGCATTTTATGTTTTGTTGGTGGTTCTTAAAACTAATTAATCATTTCTAAATGTTCAGCCTTAGTAATCTATCTGTGCTTATTCAGAATAATTTACCTTTTTAAGAATTTGGCTTCATTGCTTTAAAGAAATGCAATTAAGGGGTAGCATTATTAATACGCTATGTACTTGAATCTTTTTACGTATTTTTTACCATATTCAAGACGTCTGAGTTGTACATAGCACCTCAGTCTTTATTGCAATAAAATGATTGTTGACTTTTTAGTTCAGTTGATTGATAGTTGAGTGATATCAAATATTTATATATTTTTTTAATAAAGTAATCTCGACCCAAGTTCAGTTGAGACGGATTGTCAATTTTATATTCTTCTTGAAATTTTAATAAAATCTAGACGTCACGTTATCGTTTACGTTGCGTTTGATATTGCGTCATCCTTCGCTAAAATATAAACGATCGTTTTGATGATGCGTAGCGAAATATTGTAAAAACCTTGAATGACACGTAGTAATGTATTTCGATTGAAAAAAATAAATAGGATTAAATGAAGCATTTGTGACATTTGAATATTTAAAACACGTGTAATGGTGTCTCAACAGCTTAATGCTATGTCTGATTTGGACATCATTTTTTTAGTTAACAAATTAGTATCTATTCATGCTAGATATAGTGCAAATGTGTACTGAGATTTATTTATCAGTTAGGTATGTTTTTCTTTAATGCGTACTTTTCCTAGTCTATGTTAGTGACGTACTTACTCTATAGACATTGGCTGTCGTCTGTTCTAGTGTACTTATTCGCGTAATGTAATACAAATAAAGTGTTAGAAACAACAGCTCCGCTAATAACTGTGCAAATGCAATAAAATGGCGGTTTAGCGTGTGGGTAACACAGTCTGTGCTTTCAATCGGCATTCGGCTGGCTCTCGGCCGACTCGCCGAGACGCACTTCTTGGAATTAAATGTCGCACCGCTCCAAACAGTTCGTTGCACTGTCCCCACATCATGCGATACTCACATCTCTTGAAAAATGAGCACGTGACTCAATTTATATCATCGTGATTATTAAACTAGAATAATAGCTTGTAGCCTACTTCGCCTCTCACTTCCGTGTTCGATAGACTTCTGCAATTCTTTGTATTGACCTAGTGCAAACGTTGTGTTAATATTGTATCCAATGCAAATTATTATTGCAGTTGAATACATTATTTGTATTAATTACTGTCTTTTCTTTCAGTGAAACTTATTGGAAGTCTATGGTATGAATAGCATTTACTTAAGTTAGTATTTGATTTCTTCTCGGTCCAATGAACATTTAATTGAACTTTATAAATAGGACTTGGTAAAAAATATTTCTGAAAGTTAAAGTAGGTAATCACAGAGCAGCGCGACAGCGTCACGAATTCTGTAAATTACGGTCGTAGGTCTTGATAACATCTAAATTGCAAATTTCTGAACAGTTAAAAAGCAATTATTCTCGCTTGATTGATTTTCAGAGAAAAAATAACGTAATCTCTTGTACTGCAAATTTTCAAAAACGACGAGACACTGGTACTAAACTCACATAGTACATATGAATTATAATATAGAGTATTATAGAGTTTACCATTATTATTTAATTGTGTACAACACTGGTTAACACCACACAATGTTCACCCTAAGAAATAAATTGAGTAATGCTTAAACTGAAAACAAAATTTTAGAATAATATTCATTGATTTGGCAAAGCCTAGTTATTCTACACAAAGCTGATCTTTACTGTAAATTCTATTAGGTATAAAAATAAATACCACGTTTACCTTTGTTAGTAAGCAAGTAATTACTTAATAGACTTTGTGCAACTTGACCTGTGTGCGTGTCAGTGGCGATACTAAGTTACTCGGAACAATCGTGAAGCTTCGGCTCTGTTCGTAATTTAGATCTGATTAGTGTCACATGCCAATAACAAGACATGTTTCAAAGTTCATAAATAAAAGTAAACCGGACTACAAAAGAAATGAGGGCTGATATGCTACGTGTCATTGTGATGAACATGTTGTCATTGAACGTAGCCACAGAACGTGTAACATTGGAAAATATATTAAAGATGTTGTAAGTTTTAAAAGCTACAGAGGCTATAGCGGCACTTACCAAATGTTTCAATAGCTTTTAGTCAAGGACCTGTAAATATATTTATTAGTAAGAGTAAAAAATTGAGGCATTACCGCCATCAGTTGCTGTTTAAAAATTCTAATAGAAATAGAACCCTATTTGAATTGCTGTTTGGGAATTTCTACAAATAGGTGTTTTGTTCCGGTTCTGTTTTGTTACACTTCTGTGCTAACATTGCTCTCAAAAGGTTAAATTTCCTATTTTTCTTTTACATTTTAATTCGCAGTCTACTGATTTAAACCTGTCTAGCTGTTCTTTTTCTTTCTTTTCCATGTAGAAATTATCGACCAAATTCTTTTTACCAAACGTAAGCGAAACTTTATCTTAAACTTTGATATCAGCGTAACCTAGTGTGATACTGTTACTGCATAATTAGGTAAGTGGTTCCAACTGTAACGAATGACGTAATATAACAAAGCTGTTGTGAATTGTTGCTTTCGTTTCGAGTTTGTATGATATAATAAAAGTACAAAAGTGGGTTGAGCTAAAGTGCCGTGAGAATATTAGTGTAATACGCTTTTGGTTTTAAATACATTTGTAAGTTACACGTTATACATTTCTATTATTACGTGTAGTAGTTGCACCTAGTTTTGTGGAGGAAATAATTATATTTTTGGGTTATAGTGTTTTGAGTTATCACCAGTCTACATCTCTTAAGATTTGTGTTTACATTACATATATTAAATATCTAGATGAAGAAAGATATATTTATTTCAGAAATTTTGAATAGCATAATAGCACCTTTAAACCGTACGTCTATGAAAATAAACGGTGCTTTATACCAGTGATTACTGCATTTAATAAATACCAGTCTGGCGTCAATTTAAAGTTCAAGTAAAAGGTCAATTGCCAATTTCCTTTTAGATTCTCAGTGGCTAATTGCTTATTGAGTAGATCTATGCTCGGTTACAGAAGTGATAAGGTAGGTAAAACCAAATGTAAAAGTACCAATTAAAAAAATACGAATAAAATATAAGAATAAAATATAAGGTAATGAATGTAGTTACTAATGTCTAGCATATAACATTTTAAGGATTCCGCAAATAAAGTTTAACTCGCCAAATTTGAGAAGCTTTTTAGTACTTATTTGATCTTTAATAATTTTAATCTCAAACATAGTTTGCGAAATTGTAAATGTAATCAAATCGCTACTTAACTTCACTTCTTTTTAAGAAAATAACGTTCCCTTTGTTAAGGGCTTGATACTAATGTGTAGTTAAAATGTTTTTTTGGGAGTTTAACAATTTATTTAGACTTTATGATATTTCACACGAGAATCTCCGACGACATCACAGTAAGCTCCCACCGTAAAATGGTAGACATCACTCCGTTCAGGTACCTACTCGAAAAAAAAAACAAAAATTGACAGCCAGCGTCCAACGTAATATATTAATGAAAAGATGGGATAGAAAAAAGATATTAGAATTCGAATTTTAAAAGGCGGCGCGTTCAAGCAACTGTGCTGGAGTTTATTTTGTTTGAGTGTTCGAAAAAGAAAACAAAAGTGTGGACGTTCTTTTCTCCTATTTGCCTTTGACCTCGGCTCTTATTGACAATGGCTGCCAGAATGAAATATGGCGCGCCTCTAACGAAAAAGAGATTAGTGGATGATATTATTTCTCGACTATTGTGAACTATCGGTGCAGCGCGGCACTGTTTGCCGTTTCAAATTCATTTCACCGTGTATATTTTTTTTAATCACCTGTTAAGCTGTGATGAAGGTTTCGTGTTTTTAGAATATCATGGTGTCTGATCTATCATAATATATCATTAACATAACAAATATTTGAATTATAGGTAGGTTTAAATTAGTGTCACTTGTTCCTTAAGATTTGTTATTTATAAATTATAAACGATTCATAATAATTTCTACTCAAAACATATTCCGACACAATCAGAATAGCTAACAATAGCATTTGTGTATGTTATGTGAATAGTACGCGATAAAACAAAATGGGACACCAATTAAATGATAGCGAGTGATCCAATTCAGTGCATAAATATCACGATCCGTTGGCGCCTGGGTTAAGTTGACCACTAACACATGAGCGGAGGCCGGGAGGGGTTTGAGGGCCGGTAATGAAGCGGCGCGTGTGGCAGAGGGCAGACACAATAGCCGCCGCCGCCGCCGCCAACGCGCCGAGCCTTCTCAGAACCGGTCCCGAGGGCAGCGCTCTGCCGAATTTCGCGTCGACCACCCATCGCCCCGCTCCGTCTTGGGCGATACTTATCGCGCCTGTATTTATGACTAGAAACACCATTACAGATACAGTCCTCAGGCGAAGAAATCGCAACTCAAGACCACCCGTTGTATTTTCTGTTGCCAGATAAATAAATCGACTTGTGATTTCTGCCCCATGCTTGCAATTTAATTTAGGCTTAGTAATTACAATAGTGCAATAATCATAAATTCCCTAATTGAAGGACATCATCTTTTTCATTAGCAGCCTGTTAAAGCATCGATTTAAAAGTTTTTGATTCGTTACCAAAGGCAACCCTAAAGCCTTGAGTGAATGAGAGGTAAAACTGCACCGCTAGATTTAAATCCAAGGTGTGAGTGAGATAGAAGGCTGCACCGCTAGTCAGTGCAACGATCTCCCCTACTTAACGTCTACTCTACTCAGCGATAGTGTTGTTGTTAGTGTCAATCTCAAAATCATCGATAGCGAGTAGTCATCGACCTATGGATAACCCAATCAAATATAATTTATGATATTTTAATTACAATTATACATTCTTATTTCTTTATTGAGTTCATAGATTTTATGCGGTTACAAAACGTGTCACAAGCACCATTGACAACCTTTACAATTTTCAATATAGGTAATTCTGCCGGTGACGCATTAGACCGATAAATTTTAAAAAGTGAGTGTGAGTGACATTAGAGTGATCGTAAATGAACTTGTCTGTTGCCTTGTTGCGACCACATTATAAGTAGATGACGCATCTACCGAAATACTTATGTTAGCTGTGAACGTCACATTAACTAATATACATAGATGCCTGCTGTAGGTCGATAAACAGGTTGGTGATAATAATATACATAGTTAATAATCATATTGTTTCAATATTAAGGTAGCCTTGTTTAAGGTGAGGAATATTGGAGTAGGATACCTGAGTTCATGTAGCCGTGACGATAATTACATTCGATTCGATAAATTTGGATCGCGTTCCTTCATCCCTGAGGCGTACAGTTCATTGAGTAAACCTGTGTCCCAAGCTGCGCAGGCTCGGAGCCGCGGGCGTGCACGACCAGCCAGTGTCCGTGTGTGCGTCTGTGGCAGCCTCTTATTTGTTGTGAGCATACATAAGTTTAGAAGCTAGCCGGCGGCGGCGCCCGCGCCTCTCTCCAGCGTGCTTCGTTAGCTTTAACAGTCGTTATTGTATATTTATTGATGTTGTTCTTTTTTCTGGGAATTATAGGTTGGTCTTTTATAATATAATTTTAAAGATTTCATTATGACATATTTTAACAGCCCTGTCTGTTAAAATAAGCGTTAAGCATATCCATGTATTTAGCGTTATTTAAATTGTTCTACTGCTCCCGCTATCAGTTAAGCGAAGTTTAGTACTTCATTATCAATGATTGTATAAATCTCAACGAAAGCTTGTTTAATAAACATAGATTTCCGTGTTGACTGAGACTCCGACATAGGCAGTGGAGGCAAGGGAAAGTTAAACTTTCTGAATACTGATCGATTAAAAGTAAAAGTGACTTCAACCTACCTACGTTGTATTTGAGACGTTTAATTTGCGTAATAATATGTTATGTGAATTACGTATGAGAATGGGCACGCTACAAGGTGTGAACTGAATTAAATATACATTTATGTAATTGCACCATTATTGAAGGTGTAAAGAACATCTATCAGATCTATTAAACAATGTATGATTGCCCAATAAATACTACAAGTAGTCAGTAGTCTGTGGGGCCAACAAGCGTCAATGCACCTGCACAGAATTGAAAGTTGTTTAATAAGGAAAATTCTCCAAAAAATATTGTGCAAATGTTTCTTGAATAAAACCCAAACAGAAGCAGGGTACAAATTCACGTTGTTAGATACAATTTATAAGAAATATTGTTAAGGCTTCATTTAGTGGTAAAAGCTACAACCATATGATAATTTGCTACAAACTGATTATGACAGATTAGAAAATTAAGCAATAATTTAATGACACTTGCATGTAAGTATGCTCCCAGAAGATAAACATTAGTTTTACAACAATATTAAAAGCACTCATAAATAAATTGTTGAGACTATATGATTTCTTTTCTTTTATGCAATACGTTCTGTCAATTATCCCATAAGACGAATGAAAAATATTGAAATATGAAACTGTTCCTCTAACATTTAAATATATTAAAAAAATTCACGTACCAAAATATTAGTACCTATAAATAGGTGTATGATATTAATAAAGTGTGTATATTTGAGTAAAATGATGTTCATTAAATGTCAAGAATCCCTCACACGTAGTCTATGGAATTTCTGACACCGCAAGTCCTTTAAGGTGCGTCGATTCGGCATTAGTAATGTAATACACTAACGAATATTAAAGCAGAAAAGTTATTGCCCCTTCATTTATTTATCTAGAGACTCTTTGATCATTTGAAGACAATCATAAGAAAAGGAAACTGTATAGGTATTTAGTTTTGCAAGAGAAATAGGTGATATTACAAATATTAGAGAACAAATTTTAAAATTGAATGTAAAGTAGAAATCGGAAAGCATTAATGGGTGAATTGCACAAGCAAGAAAAATACACGGCAAAGCTGAGAACGGTAGTGCAATGTGCTGATTTTTAATTTTATATATATTTTCTTAACAACGTAAGTGCTCCTCTACCTGGGCAAAAAATATCATTGATTTCTACCCTCTAATTAACCAAAAAAATAATTATAAAGTGTTATTTTATCATCACGGTGGCCTGTCCCGAACCCAGTTCCGCTCATAAAATACCTTCCCCTGCAAATACATTCGTAATATGGATTTAAGTAGGTTTTGTTATCATTAAATTATAATATATCCGATCAAATAAAACTATTTTTGTTCGTTTATCTTCTTTCTCATGGATTTGACAGGCAGTCAACTTTTGTCTGGAAAAAAGTTATCATTTCAGAGGACAGTAAGTTTTAGTAAAATAGCCACGTCAACATTGCGTTGTTACGCACCTCTCACCTTTCCTCACTTTGGATCAGCCCGGGTCAAGCTCTCGGCACGAATGCACCGGTCCTAACGTCTTGCGGTTACCCGCCAAAGAAGTAAGTTTATCATTTCAGTAATATGGGGACAAAAATATTTTCATTTCGGTGGCTGTTATAACTCGTGCTAGATTTCTTTAATTTGTTTCAAAATTGTATATAATATCGCCGTAAGTAATCCTTTGTTTGAGTAGTGTTCATATTTTTTTAATAATTTTATTTTGGTGTTAAATGTAGAACTAATCTCTATTTTATCATCTTAGTGTTATCATTTCAGTGGATTCGGTGGACAGTTATACCCGAAATGATAAAACCACAAAGTTTTAGAGATCCTTGTGTCAAATACAAAGTCTTGTAAGTTTTGTAATGTACTTTTACCTAGAGTGTAGATTAGATTATTCAGGTGTATTTGCTGTATAATATTTGTATTTACCAAACCAGCAGTAAAACTCATAAAACCTGATAAGAAAAAAAATCGAATTCTCGGAAGGGCTGTTTTTTATTGTATTTTTTACTTTTTAGTATCTGCAATAGGTTTGTAGTAATAGGTCTCGTTGGTCTAGTGGATGTTCAGTGCGACTGCCGAACAAGAGGTCCTGGGTTCGATTCCCAGGTCGAGCAAAGTGTTATTGGGTTTTTATGTGAAATGTAGCAGCTCGGAGTTTGGATTCGTGCCCGGTTAATGGAAATAGGCTCGCCCCCTATTACATGGGACCTAAAACATACCAGCAAAACGTGGATGTACATTAGTACACCTCTGCCTAACCTTTTGGGGATGACAAGCGTGATGGTATGTAATGGGTTGAACAATAAACGCGTCATCTACGTAGAAAATTTGAGGGTTTCTCTCAATTTCCCAAGGATCCACTCATCAGATCCTCACCATTTCCTTCCCATTTTATGGGACCACACGGGAAGCATCAGCTTTCATATAAAAAAAGAATCATCGAAATCAGTTGGCGTGATAATGAGTTATTCGTCCATTTGTCACTCACATATTATTATTTAATGCAAATTTAAGACTTATATGATTTTCTCATGGATGCCACTGTCCAAACTGAACAAAATTGAAATGGGACCACACGGGAAGCACCAGCTTTCAAATAAAAAAAGAATGATCAAGATCGGTTCACCCAGTCGAGAGTGCTGAGGTAATAAACATAAAAAAAAAATTACAGTCGAATTGACAACCTCCTCCTTTTGGAAGTCGGTTAAAAAATGGCACCATACATATCTAGACATGGATTAACGTTTATGTAAAAGGATCAAAAGTACTAAGCTATTACTACTAAGATATTTTTATAATATTTCTTATTCATTTATTGTGTTTTGAAAATATAAGAGTTGGTTTAATTTTAGAAGTTTTACTTATATACCTGTAGAACACTATTCTCGTCTCGTTACCAATTTAACCTACCTAGCATTTTTCTCTTAGTGCAATAGGTAGACATTATGTATTATTATTAATGTCATAAATGCAGCCATAATATTATTCAGAAACTTTAAGCTTTCTAATCGCGCTTCGTTCACTCTTTTGAAAATATATCAATCAGTTTGTATTTGAAAAACAAACGAAAATATTCATTCATGTTTACCAGCATTTACGATAAAGTTTTCCAACATTTTCACACAACACAACAAGAAAAATTACCAAAGGTTATATAACTAAAGAAACAATTCATTCATATCACAATAAACAATACATTAAATTAATAAGTATTACGTTGGGGGAGGCCTACGTTCAGCAGTGGACGGCTATAGGCTGATGATGATGATGATGATACGTTGATATCGTAATACTAACAGTAATATCAGTATATAAATGATGATATTAAAATAACTGTGTACTGATATTAAAATAAGAGTATTAAAATACTGTCCTGTCTCAGTGTTTATCTAAAATTCATGGAAATCAAACCTAACAAAGTACGGAACCCTGGCTGCCAAGCGCGGTTGTTCTTAGCTGTATCATTTCGGTGGATTTATTTCATTCCGGTGCACAGATTATCATTTCAGTGGTAATTTTTATCATTTCGGTTTACTTTTCATTTCAGTGGACGTTTAAAAATTCATCCTTAAATATTTATGTAAGTTTTGATGATATTTGATGTCCACTCACACCCAATGGTATAAAATAGGCTAAGGTTTTATTAGTCACAAAAAATATGTAGATAGCATTGAAATAAAAAAAACCCACCGAAATGACAAATAAAAAGCTCTTGTTGAAATTCACCCTAATAGATGCTTGTAGATATTGCTGGTATAACGTTTTCGGTAAGAGTTCGATTAAACAGATGCGTCAACACAAGTGTAAGCGTTCACAATAAACAAAACCCTGTTCGATGCGACATCGTTTTCTACAAGAACTAGGTAGTGTAGCTGGCGTAACGTCGTCATCGTACTTTAATACATCACCACCAACTAACAAAGAACCCTCGTTTAATTCCAAATTACCATTTATTGCTTCATTATTACTCTCTTGAGGGAGGCGAGGAAGGTCGACTTACGTTGGGTACCGATAACAACACGCAGTTTGTATAGCTGTGCAAATAGAGTTGGTTTGGTAGCAACACGCGCGATACCAAGAACTTTCTCGTTTACCTACCGGTTGTACTTAAATTATATTTATCTTTGTTATTTCTATTAAGTCACCTACGGATGTGAACTCTGATAATATTGTTTGCTTACATCTTTTCGTTGAAGTCAAACACGATAATGTCGGTATTCAAGTGTTTATAGACATTCAAGAATAATTTTTGTAGTAAAAAAATAATTTCCTGTAAAACTCACTTCGTCGAAAATTTAACTGAGATGTATTTGGGAAATAAAAAATACTGCGTAGTAGTGTCAGCCCACCTATGTCAAAAACAAAGGGTTCGGTGGCTTAGTAGCAGTAAGTTATCGCGGACGTGCGCGCACGTATGTACGTACAGTCAACGTCCTCACTATATTGTTTACAGTTTGTTTACGATAGAGATAAATCGCTAGTATATAGGAAAATAGCATTCTGTTCATGTATTTAACCATATTGGGGTGTCTATTATGAACAATGTTTTGACACCTGACGTACGTTGATTTTGTGTAGCTACTTCTATTTGATTTCAACTCCTAGTGTACAAGTTGAAAGTTTTCTAAGACTTTTCCTTCAGGGCTTGGCCCCTCCTAGGGTGGGCACAGTCCACCGTATGAGAATCCCTAATCAGCCCAACATCTTAAGGTGGGCACTGGCCCATTCTGGGGTGGTCACGGTAAAATATAACTCAATGTTAAAGCTGTTGTGTACGGTACCATATTATATTATATTGATAAATACATATTTTTTATACGTATCAAGTATAATGTATACAAGAATAGAGGCCAATTTGCAATTGTATACAGATTACACAGGTGTACGAATAATCTGTGGGCTTCTATATTATACTATATATATATTATAAAATATATAACAATATTACGTGTATTTACACGTAATATTGTTTTATGGTAATGTAGATATTTTATTTAGGTGTTTTATGACTATTTTTTTAATAACGATTGACAATATTTAATATCGATATCATTTTGGTATATAAGTAGGTACTCTATATGGCGGTCATGCTAACCTTATTTAAATGTTTCACAAATTACAACCAAATCTCCATCTTAAAATCAAGAACTGGATTTGACCAAGGCACAAATTCAAACCGTGCAATATTTTCTTAAAATAAATCTGACCATTCCTTGTAAACAATCATCCTAAAAGATTTTTTGTATTTATAAATTGGCAACTAAGTATAGCTTAGCGTAGGCTTGGTGTATCTAATTGGCGCGGCGAAGAGTCGAGCCGTGGGAACAGACCCGCGGCACCCGCGGCTTCCAGGGTGCTTCAATGAACCTGAGTAATAGCGTGAATAAAGCTATTGTTGGCGAGCAATTTGCCTTATTATTTTCGAGTAAGAAACGCGTATTAAGAAAGAAGTCGAATTTCATACATTTAGACGGTTACAATGTTAACATTAACATGGATTAAGGTAAGGTTTTGTTTGTTAGAGGAAATTGCACTAATATAGTAGTAAAGGTAAGGTACATTTTAGAGATGATTTTTCGTACGCCTTACAGTTTGTTCTGGGTCTAGGTCTAGGCATCTGTGTATAAAAGGAATTGTATACTGAAAAGGAGCATCGTTAAGACGGTTGCTTTAAAAAAATACACTACGTAAATAGATTAATCTTATCGTTAGTGAAGAAAAGTGATTATTGACTCTTCAGTGATTGAGATCATCAATTAAAGAGTCCTAAAGAGAGAGCCCCGAGTGCCACGCTAGAAACACTATATAATTTCAAAAATCTAATTAAATCAATTTCATCATGAAAAAGGTATTAAATAAATCAACATTAATTAAAATAATTTAATATAACTGCATTCTTCTTATGACTACAAAAGGTAAATAATAAACGCCCAACTGTTCATGTAATCTACAAGCAAATCTAAATAGCTTGAAATCTACACATTATCCTTTCCTCGGGAATACGCTAGTGATGTAACTGCGTACCTTAGGCACGTGCTTAGAGTTCCAATTTTACATTAAACAGTTGCGTCTATTTAAATGTTAGATTTTGCTTCAAACGGTCTCTCACTCTCTATTCATACAAGCTTTCAATATGTTCGCAGAATCGCTGTGTTAGTCATCCTTAGCTATCCTATGTCCCTATCCTATCTATCGGCGTATTATTTAATAATGCAAGCCTTTAATTTTAGAAAAACATATTCTAAATTTTAATGTAAACTTCAGTAATCAATTCTAACTAACATGGATAGAACGTAGTTAACTAATTAATTAATTGATCTCTTACTGTCTACGCTATCTTCATACCAGCCTCAATTTGAAGCTCTTCTTCGTCTATTCTAGACGATACATGGTGTATTGTCTGAGAGCCAACGTTTTAAATGACAAAAAAAATCCGACGAGAGACCGACACACCCAGCTGGATCTGACATGCATATTCATATACATGAGTATTTCACGATAAATCAATATGTCGTAACCTTGGTATTGACAGGGGATTGAGCTAATGTGGAGCATATCACACACTTGTCATTGTCGCTGCGCTTGCGTAGCGCACGTGCAAGGCGCAACGCGGGGCCGCCAGCTGACTAAGAGAAAGCCGCCTCGCTTGCCACACCTAGATGCAAGTTTTCTGCCAGTTTTGTAGATACAAAGTTTTTGTGCACTGTGAAACGGTTGTTTATGTTTTTTGGTCATTAGAGGCGAACCGAACTTTTGAGTAGGTACGTAAAAATAAACAATAGTTTGTTCAACTTTTGACGGTTAACTTATGTCTTACATTACAAATTTACAATATACCTCAGAATATGAACACAACACTATTATTCAGTAATAGATTGTAATGGCTGCTCATTTGTTTTCATAGACTAGTAAACACCCAAGCCTCCCGGGTCCTGTTCGCATATGGGACGAGAGCGGAATTTTAAATGCGATGTCGTCACCAGCCCTGAGGTCATTCCCGGGCGTATCCCTTCACTTACTATGTGCAAGAGCAACATGTCCAACAACTGCATTCGAAATTACCCACAGAGCTGACGATGACTAGGGTTACCATATCTAAAATCTGCAAACCAGGACAAGAAGTATTTAAAATCCCGGATTTTGGACATATTTATCATGCTTTTTTGAAAACATTCAGTTAAATAAGTTTTAACCTTTTATGTATTTCATCGATTTTGAACTATAATGTTATGAGTCTTCTAAAAAAACAAAGCAGTATCTTTTAAAAGTTTTAACAAACCATTTACGGTCACCTGTGTCAGTAACCAAAAACCCGGACTACAATGTAAACCCGGTTTGTAAACTACTGTTTGTAAACTAGGAAAAAATCCGGGGAAGGCCGGACGGATGGCTACCCTAGGCCGATGACTCATAGTCAATGATCAACCAATTAAAAAAACACCTGAAAGACATGTTATGGAACATATGATCAACATTCTTGTTTGCGAAGTCACTCCCTTACCTATTGCTGCCGTTATCTGTAGTCAAGATAAGATTAAAAGAACCTTAACAACACAATTTAAAATGTTCAGGACCCTAATTTTATTGCGAGTTTAATTTACTAACCAGTTAACCACAAACATTTTAGACTATTTTTTTTATATCCTTCATTGGCTAAGTATATATAGCAAATATAACTACCTGTTAAATGAGTTGTTGTATGATTTTATAAGTTAGTTGTGCCTAAAAAACGGTTGCTTCGAGACAAGGTTAGTTTTGGGGTGACTCAATTCTTTTTCAAGCAACCGTTAATCAATAGATATGGGGGATAACACAATGAGTCACTCAACATAATTTTTCTATCAAATATCAAAATCGATCATTGGTGCGTAACAAAATAGAATGCAGTACCTATGCATGTGTCACAATTAAATAAATCCTTTGTCGGGTATGATTGAAGTGAACAATGGTAAAACATGGTGCGGTGGTAGCCGAGTTCACAGAATAGCCATCACACGGTCTGCAGCGGATAATATAATGTGAAATGAATTGTTTCCCTCTCATACATTGACCACAAACATTTATCGTTCCGTGCTTGAAGCCAGTTTTTATTGTCAATGTGATCTTTTTGCTTATTTTTTACTTTTTGGCTTACTCCGATCGTGTTTTGACTTTTATTATTAAGGCTGCTCGTTGTAGGTAGTGTTTTAATATGGAGTCTTCTAATTTATTCAGTTTTGATACTCGTGAACGTCATCGCTGAAAATAATAGTCTAGTAGTCATATTTATGTACCTACCTACAGTAACATGTCAAGAGGCTTCAATTGTGAATTATGACTAGAGAATAAATATTCTTTTTATCTTGTTAGGTACAAGATAAAAAGATTATGATTAATATTAAGGGGATTTGTGATGTCATGTTAGTGTCTATGTACTACTTGAGTCCTAAGTAGTCCTAATTCATCTTAATATCATAAATTTGTTGTTAATTTTTTTTATTACAACTCAAATAAAAATAAAATATGACTAGTTTAATACAAAAAGCTCAGAAAGGTTTTCTAAGTCTTACTAAAACTAACAATGTTATATATGGCTCGTATATAGGTATGTATTTAAAGATATAACAAACATATTACCTACCTACTTTGTCGGTATCAGAAAGGATTAACATATTTTCTTCTAAAAATGTTAAATTAATGTGTTAATCATGTATCTTACACCTCAATACTGTTTTATAACTAATGAGTATTTTATGCGAGCTAGCATCGACCTCATATTTGTTTGGGAACGAAGTGATATTGGTAATAATGTTTATATAGAATAATTTGAATATAAATTGAGTTATTTACTTTGTTTAGACAAAGTTTGGTTATATTATGTAAATATAATTCAAGCTGAACTAGTGCCCGCAATGGGCACACCTTTTTCTATAGGTATTGTTGGAAGACAAGATAATTGGGGGCTAGGCTGCAAAATATAGCAGATAAATATCTGCCTTACTAAGAACATTGCCAGCTCGACAATGTCATTGACAAAGAAACTACTGTCGCATTTGCGTATGAGCTAAACATTTCCTATTAACTAACCAGCATTTGGATTTAGGCCAATACTTGTTCTGAACATCGCATCAGTCGTAATATTAAATTCATCTAGGTTAGCGTCAGGTCATTGAAACAGATTATTATGTATATTATCAACATGTTGTATTTATGATATGTATAATGGCTTTGATTTGTATAAGCATATTCACTCCTTTTTACATGTTGAATAAGTTAACCTATACGAGTAGGTTATAAAATTTTATAAAAGTGACACATTGGCCTTTGGTCTAAGTGTCGTGCGTTTATTGGATAGTTTGTTCGAAGTGAATATGCTACTTTACCATAAAAATATACTTAACTCCACTATCTTAAGGATTGACGTAAAAACTACAGCATGTTTTATGGTTTCTACGAAAAACGCTTTCTCTACCATCAGCGGTATTGCTCAAAGACTCTTGGTCAATGTCATTACAGGCCAGTATTGGTACAGTGGGTTTGGTTACAGTATTTTATTTTTAAAGTGGTCTTTGGCCATTAAGTAAATAATGTTTGTGTTGGTGTTAGATTTTTGTTATTGAGTAAGTTTGAAATTAATTATTGGTAATTGCCATTTTACGATTTCGGTAGACTTTAAATACCTACTGTTATCATTCGTATAGTCTTGTTTGATGAATATAGTTACACCACTTATGTAGATCTTAATACTATACGTATGTACATACGATCAACAATAAACTTACGTAGTGTGATTAAGTCAATATGTTTATGATTGTCTGCTTTATTTGAATTACGTTAAAGCATTGTTCGTTATTAGGTGTATATTAGTTTTGATATGTTATGTTCAAGTTCTTGGTAACAAGCTTACGGCTCGCCCAGTGGTAAGCAGTTATACAGTAGCCTATGGACAAACTCGCGCGATACCGACTATTTAAAAACTTTTTCACTCCTTTTTTTGAAGAACCCCATGGGAAATCCTCGACAGACAACAGCCTGATTGTACGTAGTATGAAGTCTCTGGAAGCGTACAGTACGAGATAATATTGGTTTTAAGGTGTGAGAATGAATTCGCTGTCGACGATGGCGAGAGGTGCGATGATAAAAAAAATATTGCCAATACCATTACAAGTTTTGTTTAAATATGCCAATAATGAGGTTATATAGTATCTATACGCTAACCATTTCACCTCACAGTTACCTTATTCGTTAAAAAGCATTGCATCGATAAGACTTATTCGGTACGTCACAGTATGTCTTTTATTTTCTCACGGGACCTGCTTTTGCCGACGCTTCTCGGAAGTCAAGTACATAAAGGCATTCTTTGGTCTAATGCGCCGCCGTTACCTACCTCGTTAATGCCTCAATTTGTCAATATTTACTCCGGGTTAATGTTACATTTTCTTCGTAGAGATAATCTTACTTATAATAAAAAATAGGTGCAAAGATATCTTTACAATTATCAAAAAAAAAAAAGTAAAAATTTACATTATGTAGACATAGGTAATAAATATTATGTACAATCACACAATTTTTTGTTGGCCTCGAATTCCATTTATGTTGTATGACGTCAATTTGCCATTCCGTCGATTAGTGTCGATGACGTGTGTCGATGGGTAACAATACAAATCAAGATATCCTCAAGAGAAGGCAAAGGCAATGGCATGCGTGTGAGTTGCCCCATCTGATCTATGTGGGTCACAGACAATAGAGTTGCGTGTTTATAAATATCCGCCGCACATTCTTGCTAATGTCTCGTAGTAACAGCAGTTGAAGACGCCATTCGAGATTCGCTGGAAGCTAATTCCATCCCGACCTAATTTGTTGCTTCCGTTCCATTTGTAAAATTAGTTACATGTTAATTTAACTGATGATTGGTAGAGAATATAAAAGCACATAAACTTTTATTTCTTTATGCACCATTAATATATGTGCTGCATATCTATATACGAGTGTACAAACATATTCAGTTGGTTTGTGTAAGATTCAAAAACTGAAAAGTCTGCACAGATTGGGCTTAGTTTTTGACGAGATATACAACTCGCTTCATATACAAATTGTTTTTATATTTGACTATAATTTTCCATGGCAGCGGCATAGCGTAGTAGATATTTCTTATAATTTTGGCGTCAGCTTTGTAGGTAACCCATCAAGGCAAAAGCGTTAAATACTCTTTTATAAAACTCTTCTCAGAACAATAAAAATGTAAGTAGAAATCAAGAATGCAAATACATATTTACAATTCTGTTAGGTTTAAACAGTTAGTAGCCCATTTGTACAAGTAGGTACACCTGTGGATTTGTTCTTAAAGTAAAAGTAAAACTTGTAGTCCGCTCTAAGTAACGTCCCACATAAAATGGGGGTTTTACGTAGTTATAAGCACCGTTCTTGGAAACCGTTACTTTGTCTCCTTCCGTGCATGTGACATTGTTACTTTCTGCTTTTGTTCACGACACTTACCAACCACTAAACGCATAGTTTCTTACAGTTCTCGAGCTCCTAAACAGGTTTTTGCTTGCACAATACTATGTTGCAATTTATTGCTGCAACAGCTTTCTATAAGCGAAAAAATATTAGCAATTATAATCAACAAAAAACCTAAAGACTTAATTTTTTTAAGTTCATATTATCCATATCGTTATTATCGTCTTATTATGTAGGTATTATCTTATACACATGGAACGTTAAATTGTATTAGTGTACTTTTTATTTTACGGAAAAAATGAAAACAACAGTTTAGAAGTTCTTAACTACCTCAGTATCCTGATTTTTCTTCATCTTTTCTTTCCAGCATGGGTAGTCGTTCCTTTTATATATTTTTTACCTATAAGAAGCACATTGTCGCATTGAGACGTCAGTTGTTGAGTCCCGTTTGTTTAGAAATTTCACTGCATAGGTACCTCCATTATTCTTAATAAGTTAAAACCGGAACGTAGGTATTAAAGTACTGCCAATATCGATGTCCGTTCCCAGACTAACACAGTAGTTGGATTATGCTACTCAAGCATTAATTATAACGATCATATTACAATAGTATTCTTTTAAAATCTTTACTAACATACGATGTAGGTACGATATTAAGTTTATATCAATATTGAATATCTTCTCAGGAACGCTCATTTCCGAAGACGATAGTAAATCTTCGCTAATTTAGCAAAAGCGAGAGTGGTCGAGTCAACGAACTGCATGCGTTGTAGTGGTTTACCACATAGCCCTGTACTGGGACCTCCGATGTACGAGGCTTTTCTTTATGTTCTTTGTGCCAATATTGCAGCATATTTATTATACTCAGTAGGCACGTAAATTGAATCCAGAAAACTGGGTAGTACAGAGTCTATACTAAGTAAGCACTATAAATAAATAAATATTTCTGGACATTATGATACAACGCCATCTAGCTCCGAGCTAAACAACGAGGCTTGTGTAATTGTGTTACGGATTCTAGTTGGTTGATATACTACATATATGTATACGTTTCTTCTTGTAAATACATAGGTACATACATATTATACATAGATACATCTATGACTCGGATACAAATGTTAATGCTCATCACACAAACATTTGTACCCTAACGGGATTCGAACCCGTGACCCATAGCACAGCAGGCAGTGTTAACTACCGCTGGACTAATTGGGTCCTAATTGGGACTACAGTCTGTCACGTACCTACGTACTTATTTTCCGAGTTAGGTTCCGAGTTCGAACTCGAGATACGCACCACAGACAAAGAGTGAAGGAAAATTTCAAGAGGAAACCTGCTTGCCTGAGAGATTACCTCGAGGGCATGTGTGGTCTGCAGGTCCACACTAGGCTAGCGCGGCGGATAATAACCTAATCTCTCTCAAATGAGAGGAGACCCGCACTTAATAAGCTATAGGACATTCATTGGGTGGATGATGTAACATACATAATATATGACTATATGCCTATTTAACTGTTAAATGTACTATGAAATTAAAGACATTGTCTGCACTACGGTAGACATTAGAAGCTCCAAGAGTATTGGGTACAAATGTAATTTGCATAGTAAAGTGTATTGAATAATATGGTACTTTTGTCATTATGACAGCTTCCTCAACGATTTATTTCACTGAATAGCCTTAGCATGACATTCATATTGTGCAAATTACCGTATTCATTGTCCGTTTTTAACGGTAATGCAAGTCACATACTTTGAATTCTTATAATTATTTACGGTTTTTTTTAATATAAAGTGTCTGTAATACTCAATTGATTTCACTTACCTTTCACAAAAATAGCTTTCTTATTATAAAATGGATATATTCGGATATTCACTCAATCATACACAATATTTTTTTCTGCTAAGCAGTGGAAAACGTCACGGCTGTATTTTGTTTCCAATGGCAGATTGTTTTCTAAATAAACCTAAGATAAGGAGAAAAAAATACTAACCGATTACTTTTCTGATAAATTCATATCACTGCATTCATATCATCCCAAAAATATCTGCTGTACAACGGTATTAATAGTAGAATCGTTAGTAGTAAAAATTAATGGGAAATCCCAAAAACAAGTTGTAAGTGAAATCATTTAATCATATGATAGGTACCAATATGAGGTTAAACAATATTTAGAGTCATATTGATAACCTGCTTGCTACTCTCACATCAATTGGTAATGGATTTATACCATGATCAATTAAGTCGTGATTCTGTTTTGGTTACAGTACCATGCCCTCCGTTTGGCGATAGCAATTATAATTTTATGGTGTATCTTCGTCTTTGCGATCAGCCTCATCGAACGAGGTCGTAAAATATTTCCATGGTATCTCATGTGATTCGTTAATTACAGATAATTAATAAAAAACAAGCACGATTTATTTTTAAATTCAGAATTTCACAATCGTTAATTTGGCCCGAATAGATTTTGAGTTTATTTTATGTAAAACTATGATTTTATTTGTTTTATAGTTTATACGTAGGAACAAGTTTAGAAGATAATGTGAGTTACAATTATTACACAGTGAAACCGAAGAATAATTGATAAAAAAAGGATTATTATTAAAATCAGACAACTTAATCATACATATGACTTGACAATGCATCATTTATCCCAATAAAATTTCCCTCAATAAAAACTTAAAAAACTGTTTTTATTTATAAACGCCCGAGCTTTTAGAAGATCTAAAAATGACTGAGGTTTATGGTTATATTAGTTGATATGTGAGAGGCCAGCGACAAGACACTGCCGTTAAGTTCTTGTAACATGCGCAGGAGACTGTTTACTGTTATTGTGATTTATTTTTCTTACGCCAAACGTGTGTTTTACTAGCGTGAGCTGCTTGAATTTCAATGTTGGCAAGAACGAGTCCCCTTTTCAAGATTCGGTAGATGTTTATATCATAATAATCTTGTGAAGATGTAAAATTCATACAGCTGTGATAGCCTAGTGGACTGCAAAACTCAAAGCGTCCTGCGCTTTCGATCGAACCTAAGCCACGCACTTACTCACATACTTTTCCGAAGCTATGTGCGTATTTATCATATGTTCAAACGGTGAGAAAACCGTTGAAGATGACGTGTGAAGTCTGCCAACTCAATTGGGTGGAGACCCGTGCCCAGCAGAGGGGTCTATAATTGGGTTGATGAAGATGGAAATTCATACTTCATCTTTAGCCTAAATAAGATTGATAGCAGCACTTAATGTTTTCGCACGATGAAGTCAAAATGTCTGATCGTGTTTGATTCGAGTAATATGTTTTTAATTTAAACCGAAATTAATATTAATGTGTTATACCTCAGGGGATAATGATTCATATGAATCATCTAATGATTATTTGATGTGTTACGATTTCTTATGACTGTTTTTTTCGTTCACAATAATTGAATAATTTCCTAAGTATTGTGTTAAATTAATATTAGGCGTAATTATCTACATTTAACTTCCTGTTTTATTAGTTTAAGTTTGGTTTCGTATATGTACTAGACTAGACCGAATTTTTAACAACATAGGTTAGAAATTATATGATTTATGGTTGGCAAAGTAGATGAAAGCCCAACTACTCACAAATTAGATAAGACCCGTGTCCACTAGTGGGCCAGTAAATGCGTGTATTGTTATTGTACGAGTTATTTTATTACATACCTATACATACAATCTTAGATGTTAGTACTCATAATTATGTAATCCGTCAAAATAACTATTATTGCGGTTTAAATTTTAAATATTACGTAACTTAATGACTAACTACGATGCTTACTATACACTTACACTTATGTTTTTATTTACAAATTGTTTTTAAGTATGTTCAAAACAATCGGTATAGCATGGATGGGTATGCCAAATATTTCCGGATGACGCGACGCCGCGCCGCCGCCGCCCGCGCCGCCGCGCCGTTGACGCGAGCCGATACCCAAACATTGTCGATACGTGTATGTTTTGATCCAAGTTTTACCGACACATCATACTCTCCTATATTATATTGTAGTCTTTGCATCATACCTACCTAGGTTTTGTTTGTGAAAATATTTAGCTACAGGATATGTTAGATGTTTACAACTGCTCGTCTAATGAATGCTTTTTCATTGGCAGATGATGTTTTGAAAAGTGTGACGCTATTTTTTCCTCGTACTATTAAAAACAAATGAGTTCGCTAGTTGTTTACTAAAAATATCCATTAGCTAACGTTCATTAGATAATTTTTAAACAAACTAACAAGTGCTTTAAGGAATGTGATAACACTATTGTTTGTGAATGATCCCCTTTGTTTTGGACGATATTGTTTAGAAGTGAATTACGACTTACGAGTTGGGCAGCGGTGGAGTCCAAAAAAAAACAATAAATTTAATAAAAGATTTATTACAAGTTAGAATAGTGAACTTAAATACTAAAATGTATAATTAGGCTGTCCTAACCTCCCGATGTTAGTTGACAAAAGGCGGAGTTGCATAATGGATGTACGGCAAAATCGAATGACGGTGCGCTGTATGTTAAAGTTGTATCTAAGTGCATCTTCAGATATAACAAGTGAATGAACCATTTGCGAATATATGAAATTAGTCATCAAACTATATCTGTTAAAACGTAGGCGCCTAACATCGAAAGTTCCGTTGTACATTTGCAAAGAATTTAAGATATGTACACGCAATACATGATTTATTACAGAATTCATTTACCGATCGATTAAAATTATTTTAATTTTCAATCGGTGCAATGAGTATATCGTGCTAAAATAATAAATTAGCCTAATCCATCTCTGACTGTCACGGCGCGGCGCGGCTCAAACACTCTTAGTACTAAAAAGCTATTATTTGACTTGGGTATCATCATCAAAAAAAAGACATAAAATTCATTTTTCTACCTAACGCGTAAAATGAGGTACTTTTATTTCTCTTGTTGTCTCCTATATGTTGTGGTATGACTTGTATCTATGGTCAAGCATGTCCAATTTTTACCTACTTAGTTTTACTAAATACTATTTGCAGTTTGATCTATCAAATCAATTAAGTACTTAACAGTTTTTATACTACCAATAAAACAAACTGCATAATGTAGTTTCAAAGTTTATAGAAAATTTTGTGTTTCCTATATCAGGTACTAATTACTAATACGAAATAGAATAAATCATATTATAACTTTCATCATCATTATCATCAGCCTATATTCGTCCACTGCTGGATTTATTATGATCATATACATATATGTATATCACTAACGAAACTACGATTGCAAATTCACGTTACAACTACGATGACCATAGTAAATAATAATCTTTTTCATTCATTTCAGCCACAGTAAACAGGCATTGCATAAAACATAGCGTCATAACCTCGTCATAATGCATAATTTATTTACATAAATGAATATATACATACAAATCTTTGTAGTAGGAAGATATTTTTTACATAGATACTTCTTATTTAGAAGCAATTTGAGATTAGCATTTAATTGTTAATTGCAGTTGTAAAAACGTGCCGATACCTACACACGCTCTAATAGGCGCCGGGAACATTATACAGGTGTCATTAACTCTTTATTTAATTAGCACGCATATGCAGCGGTACGGTCGTGGGAAAACTTTCGTATTACAACCATTACTAGAGTTTTCTTCTCAATTTAGAACATTAACGATAACGATGGCTGTGTTGATTCAAGCGAATGTGTATCTACCTACGGGTCATTACTGGCAGAAAATGTCGTACTGAATGCCTCGTCAGGTTTGTGGTACCTACTTGCAGGCAAATGCTGAGTGTGTTTTCTATGAAATTCTCAGTAGCAGCACGGATGTTAGGTATTATTAAAGTGTTATTTAGATTTTGTACGACAAATTAATGCGAATCGTACAAATAAGGAAGCTACGACAGGCCTTTGCTATGCTTCAGAAAACGTGTTTTTTTTAGACTACTGTAATAAAAATCTTAACAAGTATTCAAGTGATGGATGCCATTACCAACTAAACACCTAGGTGTTAACGTGAAGGCGCGATAAGCGAATAAATCTCGTGGTTCTAGCATGATTTGTTCGTCCCACACTTGCGCGCGCACCGCTCCCTCTCTGCTCATTTATTATTCATTGGGGATTTATCGCTTTATTTAATACTTCGATATAGATGTGCCGATAAATAATTTCACATGGGAATTTATTGATGTGTTTTATCAAACGGAATTATTTAAAAACTTTGTTATAATCCTTTAGGAAAACACTGTTTCCTACGTAATTTTCCTGTTCGACGGGTTACACTTTTGTCTGGGTATACGTATGTCCTTTTGGAGATATCCAGATTGACTGGTTTATCAACGCTCGGTTTAAACCCAGGCTATATGTATTTTTTTGTTTTGATTGCACTACATTTAAGGACGTATAACTAGAGGATAATTATTATAACTCTATACTCTTTGAACTTTAATTTTTTTGAGTAAATGTTGTCTTCAATTATTATTTTAAGCTTTCGAATAACTTTGCTGTAAGATAAGATTAGGATGATTATCTCTAAAACATTAGCTAATAAGTAAGAGTAAGTTGTTAGTGAGGCTGACACGCAAGGATACACCAGATGATTCTTTATCAGTACCTGTAGTTTCTTTCAATAACCTATTTTCATTTTATTGTCCACAGCTATCAGAGGAGGTGCAGAGAAAACAGAGCGAGTACCAAAAGTGCCTCGAGTCCTACAAGCAGATGAGGGCTAAATTCGAGGAGAACTATCTTAAATGTATGTTTGATTTACTCTCTTTGATCTACTCTCCAGTATGGATACTATTTATGTAGATGTCGGTCATAGAGATTTCGCTTTGCTTAATGGTTATGTAGGTTTTTTTATGATGGTAAGCAGTTCAGTGACACATTTCCTCCATATAGATCTTCGGGAATCTACTGAATTTTGAGTCCCCTTCCATCATGTTTGTATGGACATCTAGTCTCACTTTACAACTTTTAATTTCGTGTTTAGAGTGAGCATTCCTTACCAGGCTTGAGCCAGATGCCAGGCTATTTACTCTAAATTACATTTACAATTGTACATGATGTCTTTTATTGTATTTTCCAGGTCCCACGAGTCGGGGTGGTCGCAAGCTAGACGAGACCCGAGATAAATACGGCAAGGCATGCAGGCGGCTGCACCGGGCACACAACGAGTATGTCCTGCTGCTAGCCGAGGCGACCGAGTGCGAGCGCGCGCTGCGGACTGCTGCCTTACCGACACTGTTGGACCAGCAGCGCCGGCAGGGAGAGGCTACTGCCACATCTTGGTAAGAAATTATATGAAATCAGCTAGCTTTTGTCCCAACTTCACCCGCGTATAAATGAAGCCGTGAGTGTCAGCACGGCCTGTTTGCAATTGCTTTTCGGCCAATTGATTTTCAAGTGTTTATAAAAAGATAGGCTAATTTGGCACTCACAGCCTCAATTATTCATTTGGGTGGGTTATTTTTCTATCTGCTGCCTATTTATTTCTTATAAAAAGTTGAATTGCTAGTTTTATAATCCTTTTTTAAGAAATTATTGATTCCCTATACACATTTTCGCTGCGTAAAAGGATGATTTCCGGTATAAAAGCTACATACGGGGAAATCGTGAAGAAGTAACAGACAGACCATCATACTTTTATAATGTTGGTATAGATTGTATATACCAGGGTACACAAAAATGTGTCCTATAGGCTACTACTGAGTAATAGAGTGATTGAGTCAGAAAATGAGCATCTATAGTAATTCGGGTGATTAGCGATTATTTTAACGATAGTAATCTATACAAAATATGCGAAATATGGTTAACACATAATGTACCTACCGGATTCATGATTTGGACGTACTTATTTGATGATATGATATCTGATACACAGGAAAGGCGTACTTCTGGAGGTGGTGCAGAGGTCTGACTTCAGCACGGACAAGTTCAGGGAGATCCAGACCAAAATCGAGACTACCATACAGAATTTAAGGCCACAAGACGAGTACAAGGAGTTCATTGAAAAGTACAAGTTAGTTACATTTTACATGCATAAATACATACACTCACGCCTTTTTCCATGAGACTAGGCAGAAACTATAGAATGCCACCCTACTATCTCTGCGTACCAGTCTGTCTCGTCCACATTTATTAATTAATTCATTAGTTAGTTACATTTTGTTTGCATTTATGATTAGGAGAATGTGATACAGGTAATCAGAGCTATTCATCCAGCATGACAAGCTGTGTTTACCAAGTTTACCGAGTTAACGAACCTTATGATTACCCACATACTACATAAAAGAGCGCAGAATTTAATATCGGTCCATTTTAAGCGAGAGTATTGCACATATATAGATAGTATTGACATAATATTGCTATTACTCTGCGAACCATAATAATTGCAAAATAATAATAAAAGTGAATTTATCCAGTCTATAGACATACTTTGTTTATTTTTTTACTGGTTACTAATAAAATTATTATTATTAAATTATCCGATTAAACTATAGGTGTTATATAATATACAATTTACTGCTTTACCTTTGTTATAAAATAAATAATATAAGCAAAATACCAATAGCCTATTTAATCAGTATTTACTTAATTGTAGAAGTGCGGTAAAGTACATTACGTTCGTACAGTAGGTACGGTACGTAGGTACATTTATAAATAAAAAATATGTATCTATGAATTATTAATACTTTGCAACATACATGTTATTTGATTTTCTTATGTCAACAACAATCAGCAAAATAATGTAAATTATATTGCATACTTTTCTCAGGAATGCAGTGGAAAGTAAAACGACACCGGATTATTTTGATTTGGCAATATTTGTGGCATTCATAGGTATGAACTACATAGGTGCAATAGGTTACTTCGTACACCTACCTACGGTAAAATTTGACAAGTACAAAATGTATGAATTGTTTTATTTAAAAAATAATATACGCGTCGACTTGAGAACCTCCTCGGTTTTTTGTTTTGATGGTTGCAAATAATATCTAATTACTAGAGTTCCAGTAGCAGTAGGTACTAGCTTGCGCTAGCGTCAAATCGTAATGAGCTAGTTTACTAACTAGCACCAAACTGCCACCTCGTTATGTGCGCATTAATAGACTAAACACACCACTGCATGGATAATAAACACACCACTGAATACAACACAGAACTGAATGCTTCTTAAGATATTCATGAACATTTTTTAAATATTCATGCTTGGTTAATCTTGCTCATCATCAGTGCCGGATTAAGGTAGCTGGATGCACTAAGCAATGTTGGGTGGTGGGCCTAAGAAACAAAGGCATCCCACATACATTACCAAAATATTACAATAAAAGTAGGTTGAGTTTGTTTTGAGCCCCCGCACCCTACACCTTGATTGTCCGTATTAATTCTCGATCATTGTGCCACCCTAGACCTGCTTAAAAGGGCTAATCCAGAACTGCTCATCATTATTCCGACACCACTATAACCGCCACAATTCCGCCTGAAACCAACATCAGCATCATATTGTTTTCAACCAGTCAATGAACACGAGGTTACGTGGTTGAAGAATAACCTTGCACTTAGCCTAACATGCATGCGCACCCAGCATTTTTAAGGGGTGGGGCAGAAGTAAATAACGTTAGTAGCAAATTAAAAATTCTGTTTTGGCAAAACCTAAATAATATTCCGTTTTCAAATTCCTTTTGAGAACCCTCTTTGTATGCGCACTCATCTTATTCATCAATCAATTTTGCATACGAATTCTTAGCTTCGCGCTTCGGTCTAATGAGACGGGTGGGCCGAATGCGCCCACGATAAAAAGCTTTACAATTTAATTAAAAATCGAAAAATATCAACCACAAATGACGTTTTTGACTAATAATCTGAGTTGGGAACGTTCTAAAAAGTGATCGTTGCGACAATGAGCGATGAGCAGCCGAAGGTGAGATATGAATCAGTGGTATTCAGGAACTAGCGGTTACTTTCAAAGGCAATGTTTGAGGCCAAACGCGGTCATTACGATTGTTATTGCGTGTTTCTTTTACTGAGACCCATTATCATTAACATATCTTCGAGAACTGATATTGTTTGTCATATAGTTACATAAATATTACGCAGTTATGGGATTTTAGTGTTGGTGCTTTGTAGCGCAATATTTTTATACAATGATTTGGATGTCTTTACTTTTCCTTTCCCTATATACCCATGATGTCATATGCATACGGATAAAGTACATAGTAATATGTGAGCTATTATTAAAAATATACTTAGGTAGTTAATATGTAAATAAATGCGTAATACAATAAAACAGAAGCTATATATAGTATAATAAAATATATTTATTTTTGTTTATATAAAAACATGTAGTTACCTATTTCCTTCTTGCAATATTTAATTTTAAAGTTTACATAATTCTTCATTCATTCTAATTATGCATAAAAACTATTCGGAACTCTTTTTGAGAAATTACATCACTATATCAATTGATGATTAGTTATATAAAGATTTAAATTCAATATTTTGAAATTAAGTTAATGTAAGTAACTACATAGATTCGATCTTTTTTGCTTAACTAGGTACGTCTGAATTATGTAAGCAATGCATGAGTTTGTTAATATACATAAATTAGTATATTACCTATTTCTCCTACTCCACCGTCATTTAGAAATAAAGCAATTATAGGTAATTTGACTGTCTGACATATGCACTCATTTAACGCTAGGAAGGTACATACATATTTTAAGGAATTTAATAAACATATTAATGCAATTTTCATTGTTCTAGATCGCCTCCTTCCACACCCGTAACTTTTAACTTTGACGAGAGCCTAGTTGAAGATACAAGTGGGAAGCTGCAGCCAAACCAGTTGACTGTAGACAATCTCACTGTGGAGTGGTTGAAGGAGAAGCTCACCGAGCTAGAAGCAACCCTGCAAGACAACCGGGAGAAGCAGACAGCACTACAGGGCCCCGAGATCATTGGAAACGGAGTCTGCAAGAACAATAACACCGGACTTACCAATGGAGTCAATGGGATTGATAGGTAAGTTTATTTGTAATGCGTTTCATTTTTTTTTAACCAATTGTAATAATTAAGAATGTTATGTCACTACTTAGATATACCCCATGATACTCATAAACTACATACAATTAAATAACTATGTTAAATAATACGTGTGTATATCCAACCATTCTTAGGTTTAACTTTATACGATATAGATATTGTTTGATAGAATAATGATGAAGGCAAGGCTTTCATGTTTAATACCAGCTATAAAAAGCTTTCTCAATTTACCTAGGCATTCACCGCCGCCGTTACCAGTGACGACATCAGAGCCTATCAAACTGCTAGAGCTTCGCGTAGCAGAACGCAAGTGTGCCAAACAAGCTGAGATGATTAGGTCCGCTCTGGCAGAACTCGGCTGTGAGGAGGCACCTAGCGGATGTCCGGACTTGTCTGCTGAGACTGTGGGCGTTGACAGTCTGGATGGCAGCTCCCCTGATCATCAGGTAGGTTTGCATGTACTGAACTCACAATAATATAAAGAATTGAGATCAGGTATCACAAGGTGTTTAACTTGTTCAGGTTGTAAGAGTGAGATGGCGTATTATAGGTTAAATAGCGCTATTCGTCTCTTACAACCTAAATAAGTTTGCTTTAACCCGTTCTTGTTAGGCTGCTGTAAACGTTATACTCATTTTATGAAGAGTGATCGTTGGGATGATTGAAATATTGAAATCTCAGGAAATATAGTGTTCAACTTGATTTAAATTCGATTGTCAGGATCGCTCGTCCATTGGATCTAAAGCATCAGCGGACGTGTTGCGATTACATCTACACTCAATAATACCTCCGAGGCCTTTCTTCAAATTATTCACGCGCCCATTCCGACGCAAATCTGCACCCTCAAGCCCTGCGCTACCGCCCAAAACGTACAGGAGTAGCAGTGAAGGCCCGGCTGACTCGGTAATCGTACCACATCGCAGACGGATCAGAGTCCTAAGGCGACGCTTGCGCAAACGTGTGGATATCTATGTGCATTGCCGAGTTCACAACAAAACGCTCTTCAAAAAAAGGAAACAGAGCCGCGTTGTACTCGATAGTTGTTCTAACAGTGTGGTGAGTGCCACTAACCGAAACATCTGTCCCACAAGCATGGCATGGAATTTAAATGATGCATGAACCTTCCGCCTTCCACGATACCACTGGAAACAGCACGGTATATTCGGTCTGAAACGAGAGTTAGTCAAAACGTGTCGATGCTAATTTTGGCACAAACTCTTCACGTCACTGTGCACCGCACGAACTTCTGTCGGGAATGAGATTTCAAATAAAATGAAAATAGCACAGGCTCTGCTTAAAACTCAGTTTCAAAATCAAGGTGAAGTCGCTTGCGACGTTCCAGAAATGTATCGTTGTTTACGCGTAGACTGTGTACGTTTCAGTCGCGAGGTTTACGTCAAGTTCATCCTGTTTCTGGTTACGTTAGCTTCGTGCGGAGACATTAAAGAGATTAAAGTAGTGTTGGTATTTTGTGGAATTGTGAAGCTAATGAGGTTCAGTAATGGATCCGTTTTCGATGTACATAACGCACGGCGAGCTACCTCCGCCGATCGTGGTGCCTCGCAGGAAGAAGCGCCTGAAGCAACTACAACTTGAACTTGAGAGAGAGAACGTATGTTATCGCTTTAGTTGTTACGTTGTGTGTTTCTGTTGTATTATGTAATTAAATTGGTGTGTGCATGTGCATCGCGTGATGATTATCGTTTTTCGTTTCCAATAACAGCTGTTAAACTATCAGGTAATTTAAATGATGTAGTTTAGCGGTAAATGTAGTAATGTTTATTGCTAATTTTTAGGAATCCATACTAAGTATGTAACCCATATAAAGCCAGTTTACTTACATTACAAATAATTTAATGAACGTTTCTTAAAAATTTACACTCAATTCTTTTTTATAAAATGTTTTCTGATATATCAGGTACACATGGCGCCACAATTATTTTCTTCGCTTTTCTTATTTTTATCCACGTTCTCAGGTGAGTGTGAGCGAGACAGAGCGATCTCTGGTCGAACAGGAGTGGTTCCATGGAGTGCTGCCTCGAGAAGAGGTAGTGAGGCTCCTGAGAGCCGATGGCGACTACCTGGTACGAGAGACTACGAGGAACCATGCGAGGCAGCTGGTGCTATCCGTGTGCTGGGGTCAGCACAAACACTTTATTGTGCAGACGACTCCTGAGGTTTGTGTACCACATATCACATAGTTTCAATTTTTTTGTGTGAAAATATTATCAGATTCAGGGGGTATAGTCAACGCAGCTTACTTTACTTCGATTCATTCGTTTCCTCCTAAATGCTCCATATTAGTATTTTGATATTTTTATCTTATCGTCTATTTCTTAAATCATAAATAACAATTATTTTATGATGAATTTTCCACCGAATCTTTACGTTATCAGGCTGTGGAATGAACTGCAGATTTTCCCAAACGCCTATAGAACATGGAGTGTTTCAAACAGGAGTGAAAAGGTTATTACAGGATCGGCAAATCGCGAGCCACATCTCTTGTGTTGAAAACGTTCATGGGCCGTTCGTGGTTACCGTAGTAACCACTTACCAGCAAGCGGGCTGTAAGGATGCTGGCTACCCATGTGGTATAAAAAAATACAATTAACACATAGTTATTTCTCAACGACGTTTTTGACGGATGAATACGAGTAGAGAAA
Organism: Craniophora ligustri; assembly: GCA_905163465.1. Classification (NCBI taxonomy): domain Eukaryota; kingdom Metazoa; phylum Arthropoda; class Insecta; order Lepidoptera; family Noctuidae; genus Craniophora; species Craniophora ligustri. The sequence goes on along the minus strand of LR990965.1, from coordinate 3,998,002 downwards.
GTTAGAGTAGAGTCCACACGTTATAATGTATGAATCGTGAAAGCTAAAAATCTTAAATGTTATTAATTATGTCTTATATACATAGGTATACAATTTGGGATAAAAAGTTAGTGGTCCAATAGTTCACTAGTTACACCTGTTATACAACGATTAGTTTTTTTTTGTATATAGATCAAGAATTGTACCAAACCGGTTCCAATGCAAATCACAAGGCAACAATATTCGGCAATTCTTCGAACTAAAGAAAAAGATACATAATTTTAGTAAGATTATAGTGTAGCATTTGGCCGATACGTTAAATGCTTCATCCTAATATTATAAACGCGAAAGTTTGTAAGTATGGATGGATGGATGGATGTTTGTTACTCTTTCAAGTAGAAACCGTTGAATGATATTTAGCATACATTTAGTTTATTACCTGGATTAACACATAGGCTACTTTTTATCTGTATACCATGCGGGCAAAGCCGCGGGAGACAGCTATCATTCATACAAGTAAATGATGTAAATATGCATGCAATAAATGATAAAGCGATTTATATTTTTCAATTATTTCGTCAACTGCGCTAAAATCGTTTTGTAATCACCGCCATTGAATATCATACAACTACATTTTTATTTTAGTTAATTGGTTGTTACCTTGCACAAATTGAGAGAAATAGCACGAGCGAACGAAGTTATATTTTATTAGTTGCAGGCCGTTGAACTTCATTCGATAATATTCCTGCGATCTATTAATGCCGCTGGCCTTTGTTATTAATTGACGTACAGGTTTTGCAATGTATCTATTTTGGATCTTATTGCAAAGTCGGTAAGGTAGACTTCGATCTAACTTCCTGACTTTGACGACTATCCTATTGGATCCGACTTTGATGATGGTTCTACTATTGGGTAGGTACTTATTTTGGATTCTATTGCCTAATCCAAAATAGGAACATTAGAAAACGTAGTAACTATATAAACAGCAGACACGCCTATTGATAATGATGACCTCTAAGAGAGGCTATGCTCTAGTAGTCATTAAACAAGTAACTTTCTCTTTTTCTCTAAACTTAATAGATACTTGACGCAGTACTAAAAGAAAAAACTAATCACCTAAAACAAGTAAAAACCTAAAACTATTATAAAAGGTAAAACCTCCTATAAACGATAAGAGTTCTTTCCCTGATCTAAAATCAAATAGTCCAAACATTATCCAATTCCTTCTTCTTCCAGGGTCATTACCGTTTCGAAGGTGCAGCGTTTCCTTCGGTTGCAGAGCTGATAGCATGGCAACGAACCAGTGGTGTACCTGTGACGGCACGCTCGGGGGCATTGCTGCGCCGCGCCGTGCCCAGGGAGAACTGGGAACTGAACAACGATGATGTGCAGCTTTTGGACAAGATTGGACGGGTTAGTATCTATTCAGAATTTAGTAGAATCCTATCTAATTTTTGTTGGACTGTCTGGACTCCTAGACTACACAATATAATAACATTTCTTCAACTGACAATGTGTAATGATTAGGTAGGAATTTCATTGAATATAATAATAATAATATAAATAAATACCTATATCGAAGACGAGTGCAAGGCATTGAAAGGGTGAATATTATATCGGAGCGGAACTGTTATACCACTATCAACTATCAATATAATAATAATAATATAAATAAATACCTATATCGAAGACGAGTGCAAGAGGAGAGAGAGGAACTATTATACCACTATCAAGTAGCTGAAGTCGAGGCCATATTATAATACCGCATTAGTAAAAAAAAATCCCATGGCTTTGACTATCCTTAGTCACTCAGAGTGACTAAGGATAAACTTTAGACTATGTGCGCCTCACGTTATTTGATAAGACATTTATTGTTATTATGAAGCGCTCTGTAAAGATTTGAGTGGTTTATTTACTCTTGTTATTCCACAGGGTAACTTCGGCGACGTATATAAGGCACGTCTCAAGAGCACCACTCAGGAAGTTGCAGTGAAGACTTGCCGTGTGGCGCTGCCGGAAGAGCAAAAGCGCACTTTCCTGCAGGAAGGGCGTATCCTCAAGCAGTATCAGCATCCGAACATCGTGCGTCTCATCGGCATAGCTGTACAGAAACAGCCCATCATGATCGTCATGGAACTAGTTCCTGGTAAGATAATTTAATATGCTTATACACTGTTTAGGTACACTTGGAATTTCGAAAAATAAGGAATATATTGAAAATATCTGTTTTTATTTGATTTCTAAAATATTCAACAAGATACATGTGTGTAATGTTACGGAATCGTTCCTTTTTAAATACAAATTATGAGAATATTTAACTATTAAAAGCTTACTAAAATTCAAGTTTCGAAAATCTATGTCATGTAGGCATTTTAAAAGATAAATTTATTTGATTTGAAAGATGTGCTTTTTTGTTGATTATGATGAACATACGTGCTTTACCTCGACCTATTTAAAGTCTGTGACGAACATCTTTACCCTATACTCCAGACGCTCTGCCAACTGAGCCACCGAGGTATCCGCCTGATGTGTTGAATTTTTCTTTCTTTATGTTACTTATGTCTGGAGTACCGATCCAGAAGACGCGGGTTCGAGTCCCGCCTGAGGTTGAATTTTTCTTTCTTAATAAAAAATTTTAAAAAATCTTAGCTTGAAATAAGCTAAAAAATACAAAAAGATTGTATAAAGGTAATGCAATATCATCCGGAATCTACTCGCTGTAAAGGGAGAATTATGGGTTGGGCAGAATTGTCCAATCGATGTTGCTATGTCGCCGTAAAGACATAAGTAACATAAAGAAAGAAAAATTCAACACATCAGGCGGATCTTTACCCTATATTCGAATTAAAAGTATCCTGCGCCGCCTATATTAATAGAAAGCTAAACATAGCATTGGTCATTGAAGGCGTTATTGAAATCCTCACAAAAAATATTAATAGTATCTTCTTGATACAAAAATATGCATTTATTTTTACATTATCTACGTCAGTATTAAAGAATATTTGAAAGCTGTGTGGTACACTTTTAGTTGATGACAGATTCATTCCCTCTTGACGCCTTCCCTTTTTTGTTATTTAATAGTTTAGATCGGAAATTTAAGAACAGACAGCTATAATTACTTACATTATAAAGCGACCGCATATGTACCGAGATTAAGTCCATATTTATTTTTGTGTAGGGTTCTGGATTAAAGTTGTTTTAAAGTACTGTTTCTCTGAACTATACCTACATCGAAGATAATGCAACTATTAGGAAATTGTACAAAACTCTTATTGTAACCATTCTCTGGACAATCAAACAAGTCAAATCTAAGAACTGACGGCAGAAGACAGTACGAGTATTTAAACGTGAAGTTTATTGTATATTAACTTCACTTCATGTTTAGGAATATTATCGTACAATATATATACGAGATGTACTACCAGGTATCTATTTAGATACCTGGTAGATCTCTGGGTCCTATATGGGGGCGATCCTAACGGATCAAAAGAAAAGTGGTTTTAAAAAAAATCTCAACTGAAAGTCTGAACTATGCAACATTAATGACCACATGATAATAATGATACAAAGTGAAAGATCAATCAAATTAAGAACCAAATTTTTTTATTACAGTAAATATATTTTAAATGCTACAAACCTAGCTACTTTTGGAATATCTTATCGTTTAGCAGAAGGATGTGTCATTACCCTGTTTATAAAACTCTGCGTGTGGGTGTCTAGACAGTTATGCATGCGGTGGGTGAACTGAAACATGCGTTTAAATTTAAACTATGCTTGCTTTAGTGGAGTGAATGTTGATTATATATACATATATATAAATGATTGGGCGGATAAATAAAGTAGGTAATTAAGAGTAGAAATAATAACCCCCAAGAGTAATTAAGTATTATAATAAAAAAAACACCTCATCATCATTATCATATCAACCGTTAGACATCCACTGTGGACATAGGTCTCTCCCATGGATCGCCACGACGACCGTTCCTCATCGGCCTTTGATTCGTGTGTCAATCTTTATTTGTAAAGGTTACACGAGTTTGTTATCGAGAATGCTCAGCTTATTTTGTGTATACAAAACCTGGCAAGTTTAGCACCTCATACAAATTATCGTCCCTCAGGTGGTTCCCTTCTAACATTCCTGCGAACGCGAGCTTCCACGCTGAGCGCGCGTTCCTTGCTTGCAATGTGTCGCGATGCAGCCGGGGGTATGCGCTACCTCGAGTCCAAGAACTGCATCCACCGAGACCTGGCCGCGAGAAACTGTCTCGTGGGAGACGACAATATCGTCAAGATATCAGACTTCGGCATGTCAAGGGAGGAGGAGGAGTATATCGTGTCGGGTGGCATGAAGCAAATTCCCATTAAATGGACTGCGCCTGAGGCACTTAACTTTGGTAAGGATTCTTTGTTACCTACTTGTGGATAGATACGACATACAATTTGAAAATTTCTGCGATAGGCACTTTGCGCCACGTATGTAGTTATTTTGTATCAGACATAGGCTTTTGCCGTTGAAAAGGGTTGTTTCTGACAAAAAGTTTGCTGATGATGTGTGATAATGCTTTAGTTATGTCACAAACTTAATTTTTAATCATAACATACTTATTGTACGTTGATTTAATTTTCTAGGTAAATACACATCGTTGTGTGACGTATGGAGTTACGGTATTCTGATGTGGGAGATATTCTCAAAGGGCGACACCCCATATGCAGGCATGAGCAACTCACGTGCGCGAGAGAAAATTGACACAGGTACGATTATCTTTGACTAGGTGCGACCTAAATACTTGTAACACCTAAAGAATGTGATCAGGCGTTAGATTAGGTATAATTTTATTCTGTTTTTCTTTATTAGTCTTATCTTTATAGTAAACTCATTCATGTCTCCGTTAATTATCTACACTAATATTGTGAAGACGAAAGATGTGATTGTTTGTTTGCATTGAATAGGCTCCGGAACTACTGGAATAATTCTTTCACCTCAAGAATCCTGCATTTTCCCTCATGAACATAGACAATAAAATATCTTCAAAAAGTTAGGGATCCGCATCAAAACTTCGATAACTCAAGGTGTAAAAAAATGGCACACTGCGGAAACTATTCACAATAGAGCAGATGATGCACCTACTACAGCTTGTGATTTTGTTTTTTTGTTGAAAGCAGACTTGTTTGAGTGTTCTAGGCATGGAAAGTCTGCCAAGAGTGTATTAAATTTTTCAACCACAGTGCAAAGCCGGGGCGGGCCGCTGGTTTCTAAAATTTTACTTTTTCTTATAAGCTAAATTTATTTTGGAAACAGATCTATTCAGAAATGTAAAATTAAAATTTGGTATCCAATGATAAAAGACGCGTCAAACAAAAAGAGTAAATTATACTTTAAATGCTGATTTCCATCATGTGGTTTATAGGTTACAGAATGCCGGCTCCCGAGGGCTGCTCCGAAGATGTGTACGCTCTGATGCTGCGCTGTTGGGAGTATGAACCGGAGAAGCGACCACACTTCCACCAGATTTACACCATTATAGACAACATCTACAATAGATAACACCACGGCATAAAAAGACGAGACGGAACTCGTGACGTCATCAAAATATCTCTTTCTAGGCATTGTAAGTTAAAACGCCAGGTAGAACTAGGATACTTATAAAGGTTTATTCATTTATATAGAACATAAATCGTGTAAAACTTTAATGACTCATTATAAGATGGGAACCAAATTATGAAAGAAAACCTTCAGTAACAAAATAAGTGGCATTTGATGTGGCTTTTCGGAAGAAACAACAAAATAATTGTCTTCAAAACTGAAACACATCATCGTAAATGTATTAATTAATAGTTATGACAAAGTATATTTAATAACATTTTAATGATCAAATAATAAATGTTATAATCATAATAATTTGTAACATTCATAATAAAATCTAATGATAATTACGTATCCATTCATTTTCCATTATGCTATAGGCAACTGATAACTATGTTACTTTAGTATTTGTAGTGTAATATATCTATGTTTGTACTCGTATGTAAAGAATATTGAAGTGTAGAGATATTCGGAGTAGACCAAGAAGACCAAAAATACCATAAAATTATATGCACAGTTATATCAATAAACCCCGGATTTTCTACCAAAAGAACTACTCGTTGCTTACATAACTACAATTAATTTATCAAACAAAATAGATACAATACTTAAAAATATTGTTCCATTACGACCCGTTTAGCTCAGCGGTAGTTAACGCTGCCTGCTGTGCTATGGGTCCCGGGTTCGAATCCCGTAGGGGCAAATAGGGACAAATGTTTCTGTGATGATCAAGATTTGTTTCCGAGTCATGGATGTATCTATGTATAATATGTATGTATTTACAAAAAATATTTATATATGTAGTATATCAACCAACTAGTATTCGTAACACAAGCCTCGTTGCTTACCACGGAACTAGATGGCGCTGTGTCCGGAAAAAAAATGTAAATATATATTACTTCCATTTAATTTGGCAATTGAACTTCTAGCATTGGAGTGAATCTCTATATCTTTTTGGTCTGATGTGGTCTCTTCTGGAAGGTATGCTTATAAGGGTGATAATATAATATATGACCCTATTATAAGTATTGTTGAAGCGATGATCTCTTTCGAATGGTACTTTAGAAGTAGATGGAAAGTTATTAGTGTTTAAGTACAGTATATTATCAGTTCTGACTGAATATCCCTTATATTTCAAGCAGGGATGTTATGGATATGAAATTTCAGATCTGGACAAATATAACGGTTACGGATACTGGTACGATTTCAGTTTCAGTTACTGATATTAGTTATTGTTTTAGTGATAACATGTCTCATTTAGAATCTGCTTCTATACCGATATACTATAAGTTTCGAATAATCCGTGATCAGATTCGGTTTTGTTACCGAGGTTTGGTTTTATTCGGTTATGACCGAGAATTTTATTTCGGTATATTAGATAATTTCGGTTAGCTTTACGGACCTCCATAACATCCCTGATTTCAAATAAGTACAACTTTAAGCGTAATGAGTTGATGTACTGTGTTAAAGTAATTAATGTAAGTGTATAACATGATATTAAATGTAAGATATAATTGACAGTAGATATTGAAACTAGTTTCGGAAGATTATGATGACATAGCAGAGGCATTATGGAATCTAAAAGGACGTCTAGATATAGAGGTCTAGAGGGACTATATGTCGCAATGCGTAATTTTATGACGTACCTACGACTACTGACTGCGGAAAATACATTATTTTACTCAATTATTAAGAAAATGTTGATATAAATCATGTATAATCATGTTTTAGAAAAACTAAATTTTATGATAACATTGTTGACTAATTGTTTTTGTATGGAAAATCGGGAAAATAAAATATTTGCCGATATTCAGTGTGCTTCCAATACATGCCTTAAAGACTTTATATGTTTAATTACTTGTGGCAATAAAAGGACATGTTTGTGATATGTTAAATGCTTCCACAGAATAATGTAACAATTAGATATGAATATGATTTTATGAATAATATTATATTTCTTGCCTAGTATATGCATGATTATTATTAATTGATATTTTAACACAAAGTGAGATATAAATGTATAGGCAGTCTAGTATTTAAATAAACAGTGTATTAAAACTATGTAAATATATTTCGTACATATTAAAGTGCCAGACCTTTTTGAATGTAGTTTTTTCAATTGATCCTACGCCCGAACTTATTAATTACCCACTTATTTGTTAATGTTTGGTTTAGGGACTATAGGCCTTTAAGATTTCTTTTCAAACTTACAGACGGATTAAATAATAAATAAATAGGAACCAAAATATGGTGTTACATAATTTTTTTTAAATGGAATACGGGGAAGACCTATTTTATACATTGTATACTATAATGTACACTCGGTTCTACAGCCGTCATTTTATTTGTAATACAAAGCTCCCTGCGAGTTATGAATCTAAGGCAGGTTGAAAATTTATATTTTACGTCTTAAATCGCTTATCAAAAGTAGATATCACTTGCTTCATAATTGGTTTTCGAGTATGAGCATGTGCAGCTTTGGAATTTAATTACCGGATAGCTGAAGAAAAACGTAAACTTTTCTTATAAATAGATTTTATTACTTATATCAATACACATTCACAAGTAGAGCTTTATTAGTTCGTCACTAACTGCGGAGGGCGACAATATACCTAGATCGGTGAACAACAACGTTATGTATGCGGGAGGCGTGTAGTCCACTAGTGGGTGCTGTTTCTTCAGATCACAGCCAGACTTGAGTGCGCTGGACAAATATTTGAATTCGTTAGGGAGGTCTTGCTGATTCAAAGGGTATATTCTGGAGAATTTGAAGCTTTCTGTCAGCACGTACACTGGCTTTTTAAGTTCTAGAGCTGCTATTCCCAGAGCGTATGTGCCGATCTGTAATGTAAATGAAATAACAAATAATTTAGATAAAATATTAATAGTAATTAATAATATAAGATTAGCTGTATGATTATATGTATTGAATTTCCGTTTAGCATTTTACGCCTGAAAAGTTAACAGACAAGTAGTTGTTTTCAGTTTTATGTTAGTATAGATTTCATAACCGTCAGACAACCTATGCAATATTAACCCCCCTTAGTATCAGAGAAACATAAATACACCTTATTTTTTGTTATTAAATGCTTTTTTTTATAAATTAATTCTTCATATCAGCTAGAAGACATCTAATTCGATTTTTGCGATTTCTTAGTGCCTGTGTTTACTGTCAAAGTGTCAACTCATCAGTAGCATTTTTTTATTATTATAACTTACTTTGTTAATAATTCCACCACTCTCTGTGACCCCTTCAGCGCCGATCATGACAATGTCGACTTGTTCCATGATGTAGCCGATGGATGAGTCTAGAATGAGCGTCGCGTCGATACCACCCGCTACTAGCTGCTTGTGCATAAGTTCCCTAAAAATTACACGTCATTTCAAATAATGAATGCAAGAAAATTCACGAGAGACCGAAAATCCAAATTTTTTTTGTGTATGGTTTTTCTTGATACAAGCATAAGATTAGGAGGTATTTACTTAGACTGTGTGTGTTAACTTAAAAAACATGCATTCATAGAATTATGCAGAAAACATGTTAAAAAACAGGACCTGTGATTATTTCCGCATCTCATTTATCAGAAAATATGTTTGTTTTTGTGATGCAATAAGTTTCTTACCCACTATTGTCTGGACAGGACATTGTAACATACACTTCAAATCTTTTGTTGGCCTTTGCTGCTTCTAACATTGCTTGTAAAACAACTCTTGACCGGGAGTGTGTCAATATTTTCTACAAATAAAACATATTTCATTAATTAAATTTTAAATAAGTAAATTTTTTATAATCAATTAGTTAAAGTACCATTCGTTAATAATTTACATAATAAAAAGTAATTAAAGTTGTTAAATAAATAAAAAAAATATTCCACCATAATTTGATGATTTCTTTATGAATAAAAACCGGCCAAGTGCGAGTCGAACTCGCGCACAAAGGGTTTCATACAAAATTAGGCAAAAGATGTCGTTTTTAGTATTTCTTTATTTTGTTTTTAGTATTTGTTTTTATAGCGGCAACAGAAATATATGTTGGTTCCTGAGATACAGACTGGTGACAGACAAACAGACGGACGGATAGACCGTCGGACAGATGGGCGGATAGACCGACGGACAGACGGACGGACAGACAGTGAAGTCTTAGTAATAGAGTTCCGTTTTTCCCCTTTGGGTATCGAACCCTAAAAATGAACAAATCTTACACATTTATAATAGTAGCAACAACTTAACAAGTAAGATTGATGAATAAATGGGTCTAAGTTAAAGTGGTATCCAGCATAAAATATAATGATTGAGTATACTAACACATCCATCAGTGATAAATGGCATTGCTTGTTTGGCAACCTTCCCTCTTGCTTCCAGCAGTGTATTTAGAAATATGTGACCTCTCTGCAGCATTATTTGCTCACATTCTTCAAACGACTGAAATGAAAAATAGACACATCCAAATTGAGAACCTCCTTGATGAACCTTTTTGAAGTTCGTTAAAAAGGAATATGATTAGATTTCAATTCTAATAGAAATAATAAAAAAAAGAATTCTAGTAATACTAGATTCTTCCCTTATGGAATCATAATTTAACATGGCAAAATACAGTTGGAACATGTTGAAATATTGTGAAAAAAATTAACTCAATAATATTCTATTGCACACCATTGATCAGTAACAACCATTTTATAAATAATATATTTTTTGAGAATTTTACCAAAACTCTCAGAACATATTATAATTGCAACAAACATATTTAGTCTAAATTACTATATACAAGGTCACAGGCCTGTTTGCCAGTATTATATTATTTTGTGTCTTTTTACCTTAATATCAAGCTTGGCTAATGTGATGAACCTCATGAATAGCTCGCATCCAGAGGAAATGGCGGTAACAGGCTGGTTACAGTGCTTCATGGCGTCCACAGCCAGCTGCAGGTTGAGATCCAACTCCCTCACTGTTGTCACTGGTAAGATAAATATTAACACATACCTAAATATCGGGAAAACCATATATAGTACATCACACATACAAATCTATAATAGCCTTTATAATGTTTAGGAAATATTCAGTTCATAATTTATAATAATTAACTTTGTCCCCTTAAGTTTATTTTTAGTGGCCATAAGTGTGTGTTTTTTAACACAAATTCTCACATACATTACATACTCACCTAGACTTAACCTAACACAGAATAAACTCATTTCTGAACAAAACAGAAGCAAATTATGTGGCCACATGATATACAAGCAGATACAATATATGTGCATAAGTACATGAAAATACAGGAAGGGCTACCATGATTTAAAGCTGAATACATGGACATATCACCCAGTATAGTCAAACATTCGGGTAAAAAGGCTGATCATCCTAAAAGGATACAGAGTGAGACAGGTGGGCGGGTGGAAACAAAAATGTAATAAAGAAAGGTCAAACGTAAAAATCTTATCAAAAGCCTGACAGGCCGAGCATCATCTAATTATGCCTTATTTGCAACTAAAAAGCCGTCCAAACAGTGTCACCAGCAGTTACCCAAGCTTAATTTGGTTACATATACTCTAGGTTCTGGGAGGGAAAGAATATGAAATATTAAGATATACTTGAAGCCAAGATTTTGTGTTGATTATTATTAAGACGACATTTATCACATCATCTACATCGATTTATGTCATATCCTCAAGTATGATGTAATGTAATAAAAGTCACAATATCGCAAGAATGTGAATAATACCTTTGTAATTTTCTATCACAGTTAAAAGTGTTCTAATAGCAGCTACACCTGCTGATACATCTTCTTCTTCTTTCATTATCTTTAGAAAGATTTCTTGAACTTCTGCAGAACACAAGTTATGATGTAAAATTAGTCATTAGAGTAACTCAAAATTGTATTTCATAATAATAAGGAATATTATTGCATACCTTCTTTTTTCATTTTATTGTTTTAATTATAATTAGGTAATTTAATTAAAATAATTATAGAAATCCTTTTTTGTTTACGTATCACACACAACATAACCTCAAACTACGTTAGCTGTCACTGTCAATCAGACTGTCAGTTTCACTGTTTCGTGCAAAAAACATTCCTATAATTAACTTGTCTTACTGTTGTTTTAAATGCATATAGCTAGATTTTTACTAACAATCCGTACACCATCATAACCGAAAATCTGTTTTATGTGTCTGTAAGAATTTAATACCAATTTTATAACGTATTGTTATTGTTTAGCGCCGTGTTGTATTTTATAATACACGACAAGATAGTAATTAACTGAGCTCAACTGAGCTGGCTGTTGAGCCAGCTCAGATGGTTGGCTTGGCCCAGTCTAGAAGGCACCCGAAGCGAGGTTTCATTTGCAGTAGCTTTTTTATGTTGACTGGCTGTTGAATTATCTGCAAAATATACGCCGGAAAATTATTTGTCTATAAGATGAAATTTAGTTTGAATAATTAATGAAAAGTTGATTTATTTAATATTGTAATTATTGTTTTTACTGAGAAGCCTTAAAAAATCATCAGTAGTATTTCGTAGTTTTTTTTTCTTATTTATTTCGGAGTTTAAAATTCCAAAATCCGGGGTTTATCCTTTTAGCAAATGTTTGACATGGCAATCCTGCCTATACATCCAGCCCAAGGTGCGCCGCGCGACCTGGGTTGTGTTTACTATTTATTTTAGTATCTTGGTGAACGTAATGGTTTGGTTTCACTCGGCTGTTAGTTTATTTAATCGATGAGATATTTGCACCAAATACTTTACCCACATATATGTAGGAGCCGTGGACCGAATAAATCTTGGATACGGATCTTGTATAGTTGATCACTGAAAGAATTTAAATATGGTCTATGGCCGACCTGCCAAATAATGATAGAGGATACGGGCTATTTACAAAACACTGGTAAAATATCAGCCCAGTTAGGGTCTCTTAGTGTTTTCGTCACTGGGATAGGCTTATGATATGTCGATGCAAGCACAGCGTATGCAGAAGGTGGATCACTTTTGCCTTTTTAATCAATATTCCTGGACATTACATTATGACACAGCGCCATCTAGTTCCGAGCTAAGCAACGAGGCTTGTATTACGGATAGTAGTTGGTTGTTATGCAACTTAGTATACATAGGATTCACAAACATTTGTCCCTACCGGGATTCGAACCCAGGACTCACAAAGGAGTGTTAATTACCACTGGACTAATTGAGTCGTTAAATATCTTTATGCCTCTAGCCTCTATGTAAGGTCTAACGAATTGAGATGATGAGCTAAGGTAGGTAGGTAAATTAGACTTATCGAAATTATTTATTATTATCATGATCATCAACTCATTACTCGGGTCTTTTCTCATTTGAGAGGGACTATACGATAGAGAATAGACCACGTCGCTAGTATTATGCGGATCGGCAAACTTCACACGCCTTCAAAAGAATCTCTCAGACATCCGGTTCCAGATTAGGTAGAAATAATTATGCAGGGTCATCGTGGGATCAAACTCGGGTCCTTTGACCTAGACTCATCAGTCGCTGATCACATTGACTAGGCTCCTCTAATTTTATAACGTGGGGCGTCTTTGAAAAAATGACTATATCTAATATAAGATGGGATTTCATTTTAGTCCAACTTTTTGATGATAATTTAATGTGGACAAGCAAAAAAAAGTTTGCAAGAATCGCATAAACATTGCATGAAATCCCTAGTAGTCCAAGATCCCAGGGCCGCCAGACGTCACGTATTTTCTGACGAACCAAATGTGGATTATTGAGTAGTGCTAGTATGTACTAAGAACGCATGCCTACCAGCTATCTTGCCTAGTGGGCCAATTTTCAGGTATCAGGTAATCAAGGTACATACAAATATTACTTACCTCATGTAAATTCTCCAAGCTGATTTTTAGGTATATTTTAGGCAATATCCTTAAAAATAAGTCACCAATACTCCTGGACACTTTCCGTCGGCCGTATTGCTTTGCAGACGCTTTAAAGCTCCCGAAGGAATTAATTAACTTCACGTAAATTATGATGCTCCATTGTTTATATCTCTACCAGATAACTATTTCGAAACCTTTTACGAGAAGACAGAGCGATCCAAGGGGCCAATCATCCCCTAGACTTCCGCATATTCGCAATCTGCCTCACTCTCATGCGCGTTGATAATACCCTCACGCTCCTACCCACAGAGGCATTAAAATTGAATTAAGGGGGATGATTAGCCCTTTGGATCGGTCTGCCTCCTTTCACAACTATTTTGAAACCTTTTACAAGAATGGACCATCATAATTTACGTGAAGTTAAGTAATTACTTTGGGAGCTTTAAAGCGTCTGCAAAGCAATACGGCCAACGGAAAGTGTCTGGGAGTATTGGCGACATATTTTTAAGGATATTGCCTAAAATCAGCTTCGAGAATTTACGTGAGGTAAGTAATATTTGTATGTACCTCGATTACCTGATATCTGAAAATTGGCCCACTAGGCAAGATAGCTGGTAGGCATGCGTTCTTAGTACATACTAGCACTACTCAATAATCCACATTTGGTTCGTCAGAAAATACGTGACGTCTGGCGGCCCTGGGATCTTACTTTATAGTAAGTGTACCTATATAGTAACATCTAAAAAAATATGAAAGTAGTTAAATTATAGCGAATGTTCATCTAAAATACTAGTGCTCATTAATAGATGCATAATATGTTATCATCAGCTGTTATTTTGTACGTACCCAGTTATGTTACCGCTAAAGATTAATAAAATGCGGGAGAAGCAGCGATATCTACCTAATCATGAAAACAATTTAGAAAAATTATTTTAGAGAAATTACTGATTTTAGAAAAATAAGAGTATAAATTGATTGCAGGAAATACCAACTCCCGCTATCTGTTACTAAATAGATGTAACTAAAGTAATAAAGCGGGATAACGTCCCGATTTTTCAACTATCATTGATAATGATTTTCTTAAATAATAAAAGGAAATAACTGTATGTTGCTGCTGTTAGTTGTGAGGGAAAGTCACGGCCACCGCTCTCTCAGCTGGCGTTGGTTAGGTAGTACAGTGTTTCTGGTAGTTGCGTGAATTAGACGTGTTTTATGACCGCTTCATTTGTTTACACCGGCTTTGAGTGAAGGAACTATAGTTGAATTGACGACTCGAACATGGGCAATTCAGCATCTGTTAAGTTGAACGACAAACGGCGATGGCAGTAAGTTATACTTTGTTGGATTACCTTAGTTAATTATTGTAATATCTAATTGACGGTTATTTTTCTGTTTACTTACGTTTCTAAGTTTGTTTATCGCTAAAATAGGTTGCTTTTAAAGTTGGTAATGGAATTTATTAACTGGATGGCAGCTAATAAATACTATCATTATCTAAACTATTAAATAGTAGGTCGTTATTATATGTCCGATCAATTGATATGAAGTTTTCGGACAAGTAATTTATAGTTCTATAACTATTATTGGGAAGCTAAAAAAGTCCAAAGAACCATAAATTCGCAATAACAATTTTGAGTCGTTTTTACTACAATTTTGTAACAATATTTAATATAATTTGTATAATTATCGATACAATGAGATCTTGAAAAAATAACATGTAGTAAGTACCTACCTATAATAGTCTTAAGGCTACACAAATATTAAATAGGTGCCTAGGTAATTCTATTTTTGTGTTTATGTTACAAACGTAGGTCTGTGCAAACAATGCATTGTTCAATGTTTGTTAGTGATAGATTTTATCTGAGTAACTGATAACATTAAGTGCATACGTCAAATTTACATCATTGCATGGTAGGTACCTTTCTTCTAGGTAGGTAGTGTTCACTATAAGAATATCATTAGATATTTCTGAATGTTTCACGACCACTTTATACTCTTAATTAAGTCTGTAACTTCGTAGATCTTACGGTACGTAAGTCGCCAGTAAAACAAACCATATTAGGTACATGCTTGTATTATAAAAATAAGTAGATTATGAAAAGGTTATAAAATCCTACAGTCAGTTTGTAATTATCGTAGAATTTAATTGAAAAGCCCAATAATACTTTTTTCGACCAGGCCATCGAACCCAAGACCTCTTACTCCACAGTCGCACTTACGACCACTAGACCAAAAAGTAGTAGATATGCAATATTTATAGTTAATTGCACATTCCAAACTTATCACACGGCCCTTGCATAAACAACATCAATGGTTTATTATATTAAAGAAACCCATAACAACATTTTATTACACAAACTCAAATAGGTTTTATACTTTAACATTTATTATAAAGCTGTTAACATTTTCCTTAAAAAAGCAATCAATGTGGACATTTAAAAACTAATAATTATAATTAGTTAGAGGCTAAAACACGCGCGATATTAAAATGGAAATAAAATGAGTGTGCGTTAGGTATATATGTGTGCAGTGACGTTGAAAGTAAAAGTACTTGCAGAGTAACAACGAACCATCGCAATAGATTCGTTTTCAACAACCAAGAATATATAAATACTAGGGCGCAGATTGGCTCGTGCAAAAGTAATTATGGTCCTTATAGTTTGAATGCCCATATATTATTTCACATTCTTGCCCAGCATCTAGCCACGAATTGATAAACCTGTTACGTTAGAATATTGATATATTTTCATATCAGATGAAAGTTACGGTATTTTAGAAAAATTATATTGTCTTACTTTGTTCGGAAGCGCTCATACGTTTATTTGAATAAAAGAGTTTTAGATTTGTTAGGATAGGACACTTTCAACGGTAGTCCTGTAGTGAACACATCGTATACCAACCTCGTATTCGAAGCTAATATTTTTTAAATAATATGAAATCAGGTAAATTTAAGAAATGTTTAGTGCTGTCTCAAGGAAAGCAAGATAAGACTAGTAAAATCATTTTGTTATATAAATCATTAAACCTTTTCTGTGGATGACAGGTCACATAAGTTGCCCAATAACAATACGCATTGCTGCGGCCTGCCTTTTAGTAGTTCAATATTAGGTTAAAAATCTATAATATGTACATAGTCGCGAAAACGAATGTACGGGAATTTCTAATTAATTGGCGTTTACGTAGTGAAAATAAATTAAATGTGTGTTATAGTACAGTGTATCTACACTACACTCTGCACTACCTACACTACGTTATGCTGTTCTCGACATGGCCAACATAACGAAGCGAAGACACAAACTGGGAACCCTCATTCTAATGTTGGGTAAGTAATTTATTAGAGCGAGACAATTCCTTGGCCTCGTAAATACTATACATATTAAGGCCATGAGTTTGTATAGCTTTCGTAAGTAAAGAAGAGTATTAAAAGGGACATTTCTGAATGAATATACAAATGAATGGAATGGAAACCAATTCTTAACATACCTATGTGTAATAATACCACAACGTAAAAGCTAAATATACCTATTTATGAGATTGAAAGTTACATATTTTAGAACAGGTAAATTTTAAAAAATACATCAAAGGTGCAACTTCTAAGTAATACCTACTTCTATATTTGTAACAAAAATGTAATAAATAAAAGACTAGTTCGTGTAAAATAATTTACTAAGTAAGAGGTTAACTTCGATGAAATTAGAGTAGAGAGTGAGATAGACTAACCGCTAACTTTGTACGCAAACACTCTTATTTAATTTTAAGTACCCTAAAATGTATGACGACATTCTAGAGAAGCGTTCGAGTATTTGACCGTAAAACTCCAAGAAGGATTATGAGATAGAGAGAACTAATTGGTGCCAAGATTGGCTAACGTGCCTGAACGTCTCTCAGTGAGAAAGAAATCTTATTTTCAATGGCTAAACTATGTAAGTAATAGTAATAAGAGGCCACCTCAATGACGTTAGGCTTAGCCAGAGATCGGCTGAACCAGAAATAAATAATACCATCGATATACATTATGTATAAAAGAGATACATTCCAATACACCGGTGTTTTAAATGCAAAAAAAAAATTAATTGAAATTTATTTAATCAGCGTTTAATTTTTCACAGCACAAAACCTACCATGCCAAATGGTAAATTAATAAATAAGTACATATACTACAACTTAAACATAACATTATCGCAGTTGGTAATGTGAAATAATAATTTTTATGGACTTTTGCAAGTACCTATAATTCTTTGGCGAACAATGATGGCTCGCAACTTCGATCAATAGATACTCTATAGTGTGCTTGCTTTAATTGTTTTGGTTTTATATTACAATGAAGTATGAAAGTATTATAGTTTTTGCTCTTGTAGAATGTGTGTGAAGAAATCGCACGATTTGAAACATTTATCGTGAGATTTTCTTGCACCAAAACATAGTTCGGCATTAAACTTACCTATAGGTAGGTACAGTTTTCCCAGTCATACTGAAGATAGGATGTTAAAATCATATGTTAATAGTTATTGCAATCACATATACACGTATTATGTATTCACATATACAAGTATTATATTTTCCTTTTAGTTTTATGTACCAAAGAATAAAGTAAACAAACTAAAATTAATTTCAATTGAATAAAAAACCATTTTGTTTTTATTTATTTTTTATTTATTTTTTTCCTGTTTGTATTTAAAAAAATTAACGAACTTAAAACTATTAAGTTAAAGTTATCTATATTAGTGTTAATATTGTTATTTCAACTGAGAGACTTTCAAGTTTCAACTGAAGAGAAATTACATCTTAAATTAAATTGTATTTAAAACTATAGGGCCTATTAAATTTTTTTGTTGGTCTTAACTGTCTGTGTTTTTGCTGTCTGGGTTGACGGCAATACACATGATTGACGACGATGACTAATCTAACTTTATTACGGTTAATGTTTAGTCATGTAGTTAGTTTAGTCATCAGCTTTATGGGTTTTAGTAGTGCTTATCTCAAGGCTTATTTCTCATTTAAGGTTATGTGATTGTATTTTTTATTACATACCTACCTGCTTCGATATGATTTAGGTTCACTTATCAAAGTGGCGTCATATGCACCTACCTACACCCATCAAGTATATGAGCGTGATGGTACCTATGTTATTTGAACATACCTACTTACCTAGGTATAAGGACCTTACTGCGTCTTAGCGTAAGTCTATATAAACATTGGACTTGTATCAGACGTAGGTAATAACATGAAACAATCTCAGTACAATGTCTTGATTCGACCTCGAATTATCTCCGTCAGACAGACAGACTGACGGCCGTTGCGATATCTATATTATTCACATGTATATGTTATTTGGCTGATAGCATAATGTTAGTAGATAGTTGTGCAAAACGCTTTTTAATGTTATTCGTTCGTTCATACGGTTAATGGGTTTGGCAACCCAGACAGCCTTTTGAAATATTTTTATAATTTCTATCAGTCACCTATTGTATACCTACTATTTGTAAGTCGTTTGTTTTGTTTACAATTAAAACAGTATATACTCAAAGAAAAAAAAAGTCGGCTTCTTATAACAACTAAGAATACATGGGTGATTAGTTACGGTTAATTTTGCACATGGTCTGGTCATAAGTAACAAGAAAATAAACCATAAAATGCGAATACTATTTTCCTCTGCGAAATAAGTACCTATATACATGTATATGGATGGATATGCGTATAATGTATATAATATTTTCACTTTCTACCACAAATGGCATAGAGAGCTCTCTCTTTTGCCTATATGTATATGATTATGGCGGGAATTTGCGCAGTGTTGCCATAATGTGCTGCAGTTGCAACTCATGGATCACATTACATGTTGCCACATAGTCATTAACGTCGCTGTTATGGTGTTGAGTTGAGTTTTTGAGTTTTTTAAATTACTTTCATAATACAACATAATTGGAGTTTATTGCGTTGGTTCTGTAGTCGTTATTTAATTGTTGAACAAACAGACAATATGCATAATGTGCATCGCACATATGTACGGTGTATGTAACGGTGAAGTAACCAACTTCGTTTATAGGGTTATAAAAATGTTAATTCAATAACTCTTTTCTTCCGTAATATCTCATTGATAGATACGTACTCATATGTAGATAGTGTAAGTACATATACCTATACTACTAGCCATGCTAGCTCAATGATATATTTTTGTTTATATAATTGAAATTTACAGGGAATCAAAGGCGTTCTTTCCCAAAAGTAATTATTTAGACATAGTGTCTAAACGTAAGATTACTTAAATACAACTTATGGGTAAATCTTACTGTTATCGCAACATCAGCCGCTATGAATACAATTAACTAAAGGATTTATGGTGTCATCACTTGTTCACAGTCGGGCGCACGTAGTCATTACGTTGAGAAGTTTTTGTCTGACTTGCAAAACGCATGTCCGGTTAGAAATAGGTGCATGAGCAGTCATAGGTGTATGGTTCTGAGGCCCCACGAATAAAAAGAACGGAAAGTATGTAAGAATCTCAAGTTTTATTAGAACTTAGAAGTTGTGAAAAAAATTAAGATACTATGATATAAAGCCGTTTTTTAATAAGAAATGAAGAGAGGTTTGGAGCTTTAGACAAGTTGAGGGGGCATTGTAAGTCAACATCTTTGCATGATAGAGTGAAAATCTTGATGTCAAAATTAAGTTACTATTTATACAATTTGGTAAAATGGAGATGGAGAGATTGTAATGAACATTCGATTGTTTTTAGTATACATAGATACCTAGATTCTCACGTGAGATAAATCCTACTCTGAAAGTTTATGAAATCCGTTTCGTCACTTGAGGGGTGGGTGTTTTTATCACGTTTTTGAAGATTTTTAGCGGAACCTGTGTACCAAAATTGGCGGTCCATATTTTAATAGGCGCTCGTAACGACACACTTGTTTTTGTTGTTTCTTAATAGATGGCGTTGCGTATTTTTATTTTGTAATTTATGACATAATCATATTTAATTACACTTTTCAACAACACTACGGTTGCATTGTTAAAGAAATTGGTTCCGTTAGTTATTAAAGCTCTGATTATTATTTTTGGATATATTTTCGATTTAGAGCAACGACATTTCCTGACATTTATTATATGTATACAACATACAGTAGGTATAATGACCGCTGACCTAATATCAGATAAGCCGTGTGAAGTCTATGCACTAACATGATAATGATAATTAAAATCAGCTGCGTTGGGGTTATTTCCGTGTATCTACACATCTTACAAAAATAGAATTGTTTTAATTTAGCGTGTTTGCAGTGGTATGTATTAAATAAGCTTAACATTAGGAATTCATGTCGTGTTTAGAAATGAATTTGAGCGAGTAGGTATCTTTGCCTACTGATACTGCACCGTCAGATGACAATCATTTATGTGACATCTACGTAGGTATAGAGCGTCCGGATTTTGCGGATCTGTAACCATCATTAGAGTTGAAGTATCTCTCAAAAGAAAATAAATGGTCGCTATACAAAGTGATACATTTATTAGATTACAGATATTAGGTAACTATAGCGTCTGCAGTAAAAATAAATACCTTACTAGGATTGTCAATAATAATTGAAAATGTATTGTAGCTATTAGTAATTATAACTTCAAGACGACCAACACCTCAGTCGGCCCGTCACCATGGATGCTGTAAAGGATCCGAAACGTCGGGTTAAAATAATATCAATATACCGCGATAAAATCCGTAAAAAGTAGTTTTTTTTCAAAGTGATCTGATATATACAAATGTTTATTAATCAATTATATAAGTTAAGGTGTTACCGTATCACGCTCCATGACATGCGCTGCTCTGCCCTTGGCCTGATCTTGATCGACCTGCGCGTACGCACATGCAGCCGTCATACCCGCCATGACAGGTCGCGCGCATTAACTTAACACGACATCCGTTCTACGCTATATTAACATTGTAATATAACTAATTGTATGACCTTTTCTTAGTAGGTCGACAGGGCCTGAGATTTTTGCAATATAACATACCGACCTTCTTGTAATGTGTAGCAAAATATTACTTTAGTATTGTGTGCAGAGTGCAAACATTTACATGTAAAATGACGGCAAAACTCGCACTGTCAAAAAGTTATCGGAATATCAAAACATTTTTGTGGCTTGCCCATTCGGTTTATACTTACTTTTCTGTTATACAATAGTTCTTGTTTGTAGTAACGAAATGGCCAAGCCGCATGTTTTGACTAAGGTAGAGAGAGTGGCTAGAGTTTGTGAAGCTTTGCCTTGTAGAGTTAGAGCATGTAGTAGAGTCAGAAGCTTGGCGGTACCTACATGAGATCTTACATATATTGAAACTCAATTTAACCAGCGAAAAACGTTTATTGAAGTACCGCTGAAATGGACGCGTATTGCAGTAGAGTATTCATGAATTACAAAACCTATACTGAAAATAGTATCTAAAATTCTAAATCGATCGAACCATTTCGGGAATAAAGGTGAGTATTCGTTACAAACAACCTCTCACTTTATGTGCATACCTTTACCGTATCCGTAACACGATAAAACGTAATCCATAAAAATAACTGATATACAAACTATCTAAGTTTGTTAAATAGTTGAATACATTTTTTTTTTCGAAATTTTTCTTATGCTTGTTGTGACCAAGTAAGAGTTCCGCAGACCATGGAATTACAGGTGATGTTTTTTATTTATTTTTTGTACGACGTTATTTAATCATTATAATATGCGCACTTGCAATACCGTCTTCTTACGGATTAAAAAACTGTAAAAACGATCGGTCTGCGGAAGCTCTTAATTTATTGATAATAAAGTTTATTTTTGAACGTTGCATATTTATTCATTCGTAGAAGTAGTCTATCTATTACTACTATCTAGACAGTCTTCTTGGTGGCCATAGGTTTGATAAGTCCAAAGGAAAATTTATCTTGCAAACTGCACTACTCTGTACTGTCTCTAGGAGGTAGGGCATAGTGAGATTTCTCGCTCAAATTGAGCTGCCCGACTGGGGAAGTACCTCCGCCTTACAGAAGACTGCAGTGAATCAACAATAGTTGTCTTTCTGCAAGTGAGTAAGGTTACCATTGCTCATTGGGGGAGTGACTATTCTGACAGCATTGGAATTCAGTTTGCTGTTAGTTCAGTAACTTCCTTATTTTAAGAAACCTGAACGGTTTCAATGGGGTTAGGCAACGCATTTGCGAGCCTCTGGTGTTGTAAATGTCCATGGGCGACAGTCATCACTTACCATCAGGTGAGCCGCCTGCTCGTTTGCCCCCTTATCACCATAAAAAAAACTAAATAAAAACTAGGTACTTAGCTCCAATAAAAACTACAGTCAGTTTTATAGTTATTGTATAGGTAGTCATATAGTTATTCTGTTCAATGAAAGCTTGGTCTCGACAAACACAGCATTGATAATAAAAAGGTAGTAGATACTTGACTATTACATTTTTGTAGTAGGTACTTACTGCATCATGACATATTATTTAGTGACTCATTGGAAAGCAACTTGCAAACGCGGCTGTTGAGCTTGAAATTCAGGTTCGATCCCCAGGTCGAATAATGTTTTTTGATTTTTCTGTAAAATTCTCTGTAAATACACACTCAGTATTTGGATTTGTCTCCAATTAAAGGTATGCTCGTATTTTATTACGTGGTCTCATAGGTACCGGTGTATTGTGTATAAATAGCACTCTACATAGTCTTTCAAGAATACGCGAATATCAAACGCGACACGAGCAAACTGATCGCTTACAACAGTAGAACAATAAAGTTGAATGATTGAATGATTGAATGAATGATTGTTTATTTCTGTAAATAGATCTTTTTAAAGACACTTTTACAAGTCATGTACATTTTTTTTTTTAGTATCTAGTTGACATCGGCATTTCCTAACTGACGACCTCTGAGAAGAAATGCCGAAACAAACTCAGAGAATCATGGTCTCTTTTAAAGTCCAAACATTTTGGTTACAATATGTGAGCCTGACGATGTAAGTTAAAGTCTGGGATGGCCTTTTGAAGAAAGCACCAGTGCAGCTTTGAGTTGACCTGTCCATACTGACAGCACGCATACGTCAGCCATCGTTTAGCTCAAACCATTATTGTGGGAGCTTAACGACCCGACGCACGTCTATGCAAGATCAGCGGGACATTTGCGTAGGCCATTTCAAAAACCCAAAGCCGCCAGACATTAGTTTGTAAGCGTATGTTTATCTACCTACAAAGTGCTCACATTCACATAGATATGTATATTATAAATAATCCCAATGCATAAAAATCAACATAATGTCAAATATAAAATAATTATGTCAAAACATAACATTAACATAATGTCAAAAATATAAAATAAATAAAGTCAAATAATAATAATAATTAAAAATCTATAGGTATACCTATACAATTCATGTCAAGATATAAATTAATGTCAACAAAAAAAAATTAAAAAATAATAATAATAATTAACATCAATGTCATGAAAAAATAATGTCCAAATCATAATAAATTACAGTAAAAGACGTTCGATAGCCCGGTTCATTAGAACTATTCAATCCCAAGCAGTTTTATCATCCATGTAATCTTTTAACGTATAGTAGCCTTTAGCACAAAGTCTCTGTTTGATAAAGGATTTAAATCTGCTGAGACTTAATGTCTGTACATGGGTTGGAATTTTGTTATAAAAGCGTATGCATTGACATCTAAAGGATTTACTGATTTTCTGGAGCCTAGTTGCAGGAACAACAAATTTATTCTTATTCCTAGTATTAATATTATGGATATCACAATGCTTTTCAAAGAGATTGATATTCTTGTAAGCATATAAAAGATTTTCGTAAATATACTGTGATGGAACAGTCATAATATCAATTTCTTTAAATTTCTCCCTCAGTGAATATCTGGGACTTAAGTTATAAATTGATCGAATAGCCCTTTTCTGCAACACAAAAATAGTTTGAATGTCAGCAGCATTCCCCCACAGTAGAATGCCGTATGACATCACGCTATGGAAATAACTAAAATAAACTAACCGAGCTGTATCTATATTCGTTAAATTACGAATTTTTTTAAGTTATTTATATCCCTCTCTTATTAAATGAAAAGAAATCAGCTGTATACTACTAAACAGCGTCCATATTGTTTCTCTTCATTATACATATATGTATACCACCTGCATGTACTTACATTATGGAATGCAATAAACTTGTGATTATGTAACGCAAGTTCAATAGAACAGATTTTTAGGTTATTAGGTATCAAGCTGATAGAGTGATTTATATCGTTGTTATAAACACCAGTGATCTTAATGACACCACTTTAATACTAAAGTGACTTCGGTCAGTAACTGGCGGACGACCAGTGCTCATACTCGGTCGGGGAAAATCACAGTACAAAATACTGTGTGAAAAAGGTAAGAAATTAATCGGTTACACAAAAATCGCATTAATTATTACCATTTTAGTGTTCATTTTTATAAATACGTAAGTAATCAGTGATCACGCGTTTTCAGTTTATTTATTTTTACGCCGCGTGATGGCTGCAGGTTCATAGTTGGTACAGTATCGTCTAATTAATACTGATAACTCTTTATGTTCCGCGGTTTCACTTTACAACCTTTAGTCGTCATTTAGAGTTCGTTTGAGCTCGTTGACAATCTGTTCATTTAATAGGTACTTAAATTATAAATTAATTTAATTTCCATATCGTGAACATTTTTAAATTATTAAAACCTTTTTTCTGAATTATTAGTAATATATTTTTAGCCACAAATTAATTCAAAAATGGAATTTTTGTCGCGCAAAGTTAAGTCACACGGTGAAATTGACGCACGTCAGGTAAATGGCGCTTCTGACACAACCAAAAATAGACGGTAAGCATTTATGTTTAAAAAGTACATATAATCAGCTTTGAGCCTATATTTAAGCACAACTGTAACAAAATTAATTGTAATATCTAAAAACCTACCAGTATGAGGTCCGGCAGAGAATTACTGGCATGTATGTTTTTTTTAACTTCATAATTATAATTCATATGTAAATAGTGTAGCTATTGTACAAGTATCGACGACCCAATTAGTCCAGCGGTTGTTAACACTGCCATCATTGCTATGGGTCCCGGGTTCGAATCCCGGAAGCGACAAATGTTTGTGTGATGAGCATAAAAATTTGTATCCGATGGATGTTTCTATGTATAATATGTATGTATTTACAACAAAAAAAAGTATATATGTAGTATATCAACCAACTAGTATCCGTAACACAAGCCTCGTTGCTTAGCTCGGAACTAGATGGCGCTGTGTCATAATGTCCAGAAATATTGATTATTTATTTATTTATTAGAAAAGGAATAGCTGATAACATTAAAAAAACATGATTTTAAAGCAGGTCCATAAGCTTAATACCTATTAAAAAGGGTTGTCTTGGAGTTTTAGAATATACATTTTCAAAGTACTTACATTCTGGTTTCAATTACTATTTATTTTGTTTAATTTTTCATTATTGTAGTAGTAAACCAAATTGTGAAGAATGTTGACACTTACCTGAGCGAGCAGACCTTGAAAGTACTGGACCGATTTGCGGAAAGGTTAATCACCCGAAGTACTCTAATTACACATTAACAGTAGTTGGTAGTGTGTGTAAAATTTATTAGCATGTATTTGTAAACAAATAATTTAAACTAGTATACCTAGATTGTTGTTATTTTTATTACATTTGTTTAGAAAACATTCTTTATAAATAAATTCGAATGTTGTTTTATATACTTGTTTACCCTGAAATTATTTTCACAGATACACAAACAAATCGTTTCAGACCAAAAACACCTACGTTTAGACCAAAAAAAATAGTTTTTCGCAAGAATGGATCTTACGACCCATAGTACATAATTAATTCGTTTAATCACTGCACCAATCGTACCTGTATAATTATAACTAAATGTTTTAAATCATATGCCTGTTTATTTTCTCCTGCGTAGTTACAACGAGTACTAGTTATCAGATGTTATATCTGATTAACAATTCTGTGCTCTGTAACCTTCAGATATCAATAACCCCTGATATGAGTGTCATCTGGACAGAAAAGTTAAAGGTCCGTGGTCTATATACACGAACAAACATTTATTTAAATAAGTGTTAGAATTAATGTAAGAAAAATTTAAATTGCAGTTTTACAATATTTGCGTATAATATATACTATTTACCAGGTAAATTTTGAAAATGGAATGTTAAATAGAGCATAGTGTACATTAAATTGACATAAAGAACCCATTTTCATTACAACATTATCTGTAAAACAAAGAGTTCTTACTAAGGAACAATAAAATAAAAATTAATTTTGTAATCTTAAAAAATATTGTCATAGTTCATATAATAAAAAAAAAATGCTGTAAACGCACGTCACTCGGTGACATTTTTAAAATAAAAGTTAAGACATTTGACTTTTAGAAGCTGCAGTGGTCAGTAGGACGGTCGCAAATGTCCCCCGCGTGTCTTTAAGTAGGCCGTAGAATCTCGTAGTCTCGTAGCAAGTGGCGTAGCCTGCAAATGATTATGTAGCTGGGTCAATATTTATTATGTTTTCTAGTCTTGATAAATTCATGTAGAATAAGTAGATCACAGTTTGTTTGGTTTTTAAAATACCTACGTCGGCGTCGCCCGACACTAGGGTTTAAAAAATAACGGAGTACGGAGTTAAAAATAACGGACCTAGTTTTTGAAACCGTGCAACTAGTGTTGACATTTCGAAAGAACCTGAAAATAAAATTGGTCTACTTGAAATAAAAATATTTGAATTTGTATTTGAATTTGAACGCACGTATAATGTGTATGTTTGTGTTTTGGCATAGGTAGGTATGGTATAGATATGGAGACGAAGTGCAGAAGGAATAAAATACTAAAGAAACATAGAATCAATTAATTATAGTCTGAATTCAATTTAACGATCACTAATAAAATTTCTAATTAATTATAAAGTTACTGAGCAATATATTTTCCACAACTAGGTATTAAACATGTTTAAAGCTGTATAGTGGATAATAATAATATGTGATATGACTATGTCGGAAATTAGTCTAATTCTAGATAAAATTCCTGTTCGAAATAAACAATGGATGTTGTTTTACTACTAACTAAAACTTTACTAGAAGTAGGTCTATTAGTACATAATACGTGGTTCTTTCCTAAATCTCCTTTACACATATTAGCATATTATTTAAACATAACTAAGTATTAGTGTTTTTTTTTATATATATTAGTAGAGCAATCTTTTCAATAAATAAGCGACAGAAAATATTACTTAACACACTAAAATATGAATGTGACAAATTCTTTTTTATTTGCATACAGTACTGGAATTCGTAATTAGTGTACTTTACATCCGTAAAAATTTACCAAACTGTCGCCTTGTTTATCCGTAGAGAACATTTTTGGTTGAACATTTATAAAATTTACACTCCGGATGATTTCTTTTTGTTATTCTTATTTATGTTATTGTTTATTTTCCCGAATAAATAAAATAAAATAAAATTGGGCGTGAAATTGATAATATTCTATTTACTTACAAATTGTACTGCGCTCGGCCGTGTCCCACTGCCGCACTATACTGAACAAGTTAAAATGGGGATCTATCTGCACAATGTGTGTATGTATACCCAAAACCGCAGTTTCCTCAGATAGCTAAAGAAAATGTCACTGACCCCAAAAGATATTCTATTTCGTATGTGGTTTGTCATATCGATTTTGTGTAGGTATCTAATAAATTATTGTAATATAAATATTTTATATAGGTACCCATCAATGTAGGATAGGA
The DNA here is from genome assembly GCA_905163465.1 of Craniophora ligustri. Taxonomy (NCBI): domain Eukaryota; kingdom Metazoa; phylum Arthropoda; class Insecta; order Lepidoptera; family Noctuidae; genus Craniophora; species Craniophora ligustri. Next base: position 3,969,800 of record LR990965.1, on the reverse strand, counting down.
GTGGAAATGTATTGATTAAGTTAAAATCCCGTGGGTATTAGACTTATTTCTTAGAAAATATTGACCTTAAAATTATTTATCCGACATTAGAATATATTTTAATGATCTTGTTAAATACAAGGCTATGACAAGCCTTGTATTAAACCCTTGTAAAGCCTTGTATTATGACAAGGCTTGTCATAGCCTTGTATTTAACAAGATCATTAAAATATATTCTAATGTCGGATAAATAATTTTAAGGTCAATATTTTCTAAGAAATAAATCTATATAAATATTATATAACTCCCGCTATCGTAATTAATTACAGGAAAAATCCTTAAATCAAGAGATCTTGATTTAAGGATGATAAGGAAGCTTACCAATGGTTCAGCAAGATTGCTGAACCATTGGTAAGCTCAGATGACAAAGGGGTCTCTAACCTGAATATGCTGACCTGAACAAATAAGTAAAAAACTTTAGCTGTAAAAATATTCCCACGTTATGGTTCACGGCCGAGCGCCATCTGTTATCGAGCGGAAGCGACCGCAATGCGGTTCGCCTCTACGTTATCGCTGAAAAATTTCCCTGCTTTCCCAGGAGCGATAACGTGATGAGTCCAGCGCCCCCCGCCCATCAAGACAAAACAAGCGCAACACAGAGCACCGCCAAACAGTCGCTAACGGCCAGCGGAACGAAGTGTACGTACGAAATGGAACGCGATCGCATCGGACTATGGGGCTCCGGCGACAGCACGTCGGGCAGCCAGCTCTCCGGCCTCGACCGGCTGCGGCACCCGGGACTCAATAAGGTAACTTCACATTTAAACATTTATTTTTAGAGACAGTTCGCCGCGTATTTTCGTTTAGGTCATGGTTGCGACTTGGCGACTTGGCGGAAGTGTTCAGTTCATTCGGCGTATCGTAATCCGTATGTGCATCGCAACTATCTGGTTTGTGAATATACGGTTTCAGGTGTCGGTGTCACCTCACATCCGCCGCGACATTGTCATACAAATGTTTGTTTTGAACTTTACACCCGGCGTCAAAGTTCACGTGGTTAAGTAATGTCAACAAACTCGCGGCAACTAAACATGGATAGAATGTCGTCTTGATATTTTGGTTGAAGAGTTAATTTTTAGTTTTGGAATAAGTAATTGGAGACTGATGAAACGGATGCGCAAGTAATGAAATGCGATGACGAATCATAACTATTACGGTATTGCATAAACATAGATTCCAATGTTTGAGTACATATTATAGGTACTTGGAGCAATTCAATAAATTTAATGTAATGCTACGTGATTGACATACGGAAGTTTGTTTGTATTCTAGTTAAATAATATTATTATAGTCCTTGCTTGATGGCGACGGAGCTGAGAACTTGGGTCTACAAATAAGGAAATATACCTAGAATGCCATAGCATTGGAGGGCTTCCAGCTTTCCCCTATATAATAATATCTAGATTTTTGGAGATTGCCTTTATTAATTTCGGTATAAATACATTAGCACTTGTAAAAAAAATATTGTGATTAATTGGAAATTAAAAATCACTTCACGTAGGAAACTGTCGTTTAAGCATAAATGAACTCACCTATAAATAAATATTATTTTGATATATACTGATATCTTTTATATATTCTGATATCTTGCAAACAATATTTAATATTTTGTAATGATAAATATAATAAAAAATATATAATTTCTCGTCATATATAAAAAGGGCATAATAATACTATATAATAACAAAAACGAACCAAATTAATGTTACTTTACGTATCAGTTTAAGGGCTAATTTTACTTCCACATAATATAAACAAGTACCTATCTATTTAAATTTTTCATACGCGTTTATAGGTACAATATTTTTACATTCTCATATTTAAAACGGTTTGCGAAAATACTTGAAGGTTATCGATGTATGTAGTTGATAAACAAAGTTAGGGAGGTACTGTTCGGAAACTTATGTTTGTTTGTTAACATTGATTCCTATGGCTTCTTGAATAAGGCACTTAAATGGGGAGGCAGGGGCGCATTATTCTACATAAGGGAAGTTGGAGAATGGGGTGTCTGGACTACCCTGCGTCTGTTAGGGTGACTGGTTGACGACTGAGTTAAAACTTAAGTAGAGAGAGCTGTTTTGAATATTACTGTCTAGTATTATTATACTTAGTATACGCAAATTTATTTCTAGTCTCATTTCTCATAGAGAAATCGTTCCTTCAACTATCGTTCTTTTAATAAATAATTACTTTAATGAGCCTAATGAACCATTACCCTATACGTTGCTATGGTTACATTTGCGTATCGATTCGAGTTCAATGTATGTAGTAGTTTTACACTGTAAACCTAGGTAGTTATAAAATGTCGTAGTAGTGAGCTAATTCTTTAAATACCTTTATTTCCTAGTATTTTTTAATTTTATATTATTTCTAACACCATATGTGTTGAATTTAAAACCTTAGGTACTAATACATATAAAGTCCCCTTTTCCTTATGAATCGGTTCAACAGTCGCAGAAACAAATAGAACAAACGAACGGTTTCAGACAATGATGACGTGAATTTTAAGTACAATATGTAACTCATTGTTTATACTTAATATTAACTTGTTTTCGATACCTTACAGCAACAATTTATTAGCGATAAAGTCTTAAATGCTCCGAGTTCAAAAATAGTACTTTGTTTACCAGTAAGTGTCCTTCTTCACGTCCAACTGTGATATGTAGTTAACCTAACGATCTTTGACAATATATTATCCGGTACGGGTTCTCACATACCAGCAGTTCTGTTGTGTTCATCTGCTATTTACTGTCCTACTGCTGGGAGATATAGGATACAAACCACAACATAACATACCATCACGCCTGTCGTCCCCGAAAGGTAAGGCAGAGGTGTAAATGTACACCCACGTTTCGCCGGTATGCTTTAAGTCCCATAACAAAAAAAACCCAATAACACTTTGCTCGACCTGGGAATCGAACCCAGGACCTCTTGCTCGACAGTCGCACTATACGACCTCTAGACCAACGAGGCAGTTTTCAACAAACCATTACGCTATTTAGAAATTCTAACAGGCATTCACATTTCCTTACGACGTTTACCTTCCCCGTTTCAGTAGGTACCTATATGATTAGGTACGCACATAACTTTGAAAAGTCAGAGGTACTTTCCAGTACCTACACAGGTCAAATCACTGGGCAACAACACATCTGGTTATGACTGGGCACAACTGATGACAAAACCATCGTAAAACAGTTTGGCTTCGGTCTTAAACATGTGTGTGGTAACTAGAATTACGGATAATTAGAACTATCCTTTGCCAGATTTTGTTTGAATTTTACAACAAGTTTTGAGTTCACGAAAAGTATTTCAATGAGTAGAAATTGCTCTCGTCATAGTGGCTAGGTAAGTACAATTACTTTACTTAACGAAGGAAAAGCACCAGAACAGTGCATACAAAATAATATAATTGCTTTGAAACCATTAAGTACTGTTTCAAGGAAAAAACTACTCATTAAAATGCAGGCTGTTTCTATTGTAATTAAGACTACTTAGGAATGCGTTATACCGTATTTCACCGCTATTTAGTCTAGTTATAATTAAATTAACTTGAGTCTCAACAAGCATGGAATCATATTGTGGTTTCAAATTTGATCTAAGACCTCTACAATATTTATTTATTTATTGCACCATGTAGTTTACAGAGAACATACTTAAAAAATAGTTACCTTAAACATACATAGACCCTGTAAGGGTGTAGCACTTAACTCTTATGGCAATACAACACAGCTGATATAAATATAGTCAGACAAAACTGATTGAAAACGTGATTGAGCATTATCATATCTGCTTAAGCATTTATTGTTTTTCATTCTTTTATTATATTGCATAAACCAGTGGTGTTGTACCTATTTATAACTTCGTTATAAATAATGATTGTGATTTCATTCGAAACATACTTAGTACGCATATGATATTATTCACAATATTATTTTATATGAGCCATTTTCGGATATTTTAAAGTTACATCCACTTTATTGACCACTAAATTAGAAAGATACATTCGATGGGTTTAAATATTCATGAATTTCGGTTACCTACTTATGTATTTATAACGTACTATAAAAAAGATCGATACGTTATTCTATTTTCGTAAGCCGTACTGTTTGGTTTCTAAGTAACCTATGCCAACCCAAATAAAGCGAGTAGACAGGTCTGAAGGATAAGCTATAATATTGATTTTGGGTTTAGGACTGTGATGGTATATCGTCTTGCTGCCTGCATCTCCAATTCCGTGAACTTTATTTTACATAATTTCATACTATTGTTTTATTGATTCATATTATTGTACATAATTTTCTTATCGTTTAATTTAATTAAATGGCCCCCAGCGTTTTACTGTGAAAAAGGGGAACAATACCTCTATTTCTCTTTGCAAAAAGAAAAAGGTACCGTAATACAATTGACAGAAAAAGTAAATGTAGAGACTGACAAAGAACTGAAAGAATTAACTTTAGTCAAAATGTAATAAGAATTGTTACAACGAGAAGTGGCCAAGCACTTCAGTAATTTAAATGTAATCTGTTTTATAGTTTAAATGGCGAATTTATAAAAACTCCCTAGGACCTTGTAAACTTCTATGTGTTTGTACCACTAGACGGCAGAATAAAAATAAAAACATTTGCTGATAATGTAATGAGTATTCTGTAAGAATAGATAATATATCACGTAGTTTCCTGTATTGAAATGTAAGGAAGTTAAACATAATTGTGTTCTGTCTTATTTCAGTGCTACACGAACTATGTATTATGCGTTGGGGCTTGTACTTAGTTCTCAAACGGCGTACAGTCACTTTCACACGAACGATCGGTGGGTGTGTCGTTACGTCACATTGTGCGACACACAAGGTCACCGGTATTTGCTTGGTCATGATATCAGCCAAATAATTGCCGTTAATAAAACTATTAATCGGATCTGATTGATCTGTTTACCGGCCTTACGTAGGCACCCATTTCGAAACTCGATAGTCTTGGATAGAGTGAAGTATTTGCAGAAAAGGACAATGTCATGTCCTGTACCTTCTGGTTCTCTATAATCAGAATCAAATTCCTTTTACCTTATGTCTGGAATTTTCACTGCATCTTCAAAGCTTTTGTTACGCAACTATTGTCTCTTTCTTAGCTGTTTCATAACGGGCTTATCTACAAAATATTGTTTGCCCTCTTTTAGCTACTAAATATTTATTACTGAATGACTCCATTTCGAAAATTGAGGTGCTGGAAGGCTTACGTTGGCTCAATAATAATTGAGACCTGTTAAGCGAGAAAATGGCCATAGCTTTGTATGCCTTATGGAATATGAGATGCTATAGAATGACAATAAAATAATGTAAACATAGAACGTCTTCATGATGATGTCACATCTAGAGTGATGGCATGATGTGATTCGCAAGCATTAGGGTTAATGACATAGCGAAAATGAGGATCGTATAATGATGTCAGAAGCTGTCGTTAGAATTATAATGGCAGTTTGTAAAAGCAATCGTTTACGTAGGTTATTGTAGCTTACTTACCTAGTTAAAACCATAATTATGACGTCTACAAAACAAACGCTTAAAACGAAAAAGACAATCATTGTTACATACGCGCATAGCCAGTACACCTACTATTTCCGTTTGATTATTTTATCACGAACTTTTACAGCATCCCAACTTCGCAAAGTAATATCTCATCGGTAATTACATTTATTATAATCTACTGAAGATTAGACAGTGCAGTTATTGTGAACTGTTTCCGGCATTTAACCCTGGCCTTGTGACACTATAGAGCAGGAAATTAATCGAGACACACCTGTGTTAGAATAATATCGATCTTTGGATTGTAATCATTAATCATGTATGATCTATACCTATAGTTATTTTAAGCGAGGCTATTAAGAGGGAAGGGTTTGGTTCTAAAGTGCAAAGGGGTTTTGGAAAATTTTAGTAGCAGTTTTGTATCGGATTTGCCTGCGTGAGGGGCAGGTAGGTACAGTCGCGATCATAGACTCACAATCGATTACCTCGTCCTAGCCTTGTCACTGAGTGAGAGCTAGCAGCCTCAATATAAATATAATTTTATTGGTTCTACCATTTTATTATCTCATAATAACTTATGAATGTAGTTAGATAGGTATTAACAAGGATAGATAAAAGGACAATACGATAAACTCATTCTGAATAAGTATGAAAAATATTGATCAATAAGGTTTTTACCTTAATTTTTTTGCGATAACCGCAACATTTCTCGTTGCGATCTTCATTTTATTATGATAGCGTGTTGTGTAAACTCTTTGATTTGTTTTACATGAGCTGTGGAAACTGGCTTATTATAGATATACAACTTTAAAAATAATTAGCTATAACTTGTCACGCTGTGGCACATTATTGGTTGAGATAAAAACAATCTTTGAAGCGGGTTCCATGTCGTCTTCTTTTGAGCTCTATCGGTGCATAACTTTTTGATTTTATCAAGCATACACAAACCAAACACATAAATATGTATATAGATATTATAACATCCACCAATCTTCAAAAGTTCTAACCAGGTAAAATGTGATATCGGTAAAATGATCATTTTGATACCGGTGGTTTTTAATGTGGATTGTAACATTTGTACAAAATAGTACAAATGTTACAAAATAGTACAAACTTCTAATGGGCTTTAAGCTCATCAACATTCGGACAAAAACGGCCAATTTAAGAGCCTAACATAATGTTTTTCTGTTAGTTAGGAATTTACCTAATTAAGTCAATTATACCTAAGTTGTGTGTAAACTTCACTCACAGATATTTCGTAAAAACAACTAACGCGAATACTTCCCGACCAGTCAGAGATAGTTTCTAAAGTAAACTTATTTTGCGTTAAAGCGTTAAAGAACAATAACAATATCTGTCCTCAATTTAATTAAACGTCTAAAAATAATTTAGCTATGTATAAACCGTAAAAATTCTAAGTATTAATTAGGTATGTATCTATGTACGTTTTTTGAATAACATACTTTCGTTATTGACTGTTATTGCGTTATTCGTTCTCAAATGTCGAAATTAATTGTTCGAAATGTGTCGTACTCACTAGCCCAGAAGATAATGCTGAGTTAATTAAGTATTGTCTCATTAAGAAATATCGTAATTTGATCTCCATTAAATCATAAAAAATATATGGAATATTGGCATTGTTTACATAATTATACCTTCTCTTACTTTTATATACCTACAGCTATCTAATTTACCTTTATGTGATGACTTTTGTCAAAGAATACTTTGGCTTTGTTCATACCGATGTTCTATTCAGACGAAGTATAAACTTCCATTAGGCTGCTCAATTTATTCCTCAGTTGGTTTTCGTAAATAGAATCACAAATCACGGAATTTGAAGTAATTTATCTAATAAAACTACTTTTTACGGATTTTATCGCGGTATATTGATATTATTTTAACCGTTTCGAATCCTTTACAGCATCCATGGTCACGGGCCGACTGAGGTGTTGGTCGTCCTGAAGTTATAATTCTATTTATTTCAATGTCCAATATTCGCGTAAGTGTAAGAAATCAATATAATTTATCTAAGTTACATCTATTCTCGCACAGATTTTAGTACAACGTTGGGTATGGTAGATAGGCACCTACCGATATTTAATGTCACGTTTTTACTATTGTCATAAATCCATACAATGTGTAATTTATAGATACTATCATACAATTTCCTGAAGGTATAATAAAATATATTTCTATATTCCGTGTCATTGTCAAAATATATTTAAATAGGTTTAGTATATTTATTAATGATTAATATTTTCAGTTAACTAACCTTGTCTTATATCTATGTAGTACCTACGATATACAAATCAAATAGTTTTGATATGAACATATAAAGTAACATATAAGATTCAAGGATGATGGTATATGAATGGTAATTATTTACAAAATATATATATTTGTATTTCATCTTTCATCGTCGGATTTGAATAAGTTTATATATAGGTATGTAATTTGTAAAAACATAACTAACATAAACATCGTTGTAATCTAAGAGATAAGCATTATTATGATGTCGCTAAAATATAATTTGCATCATCGGATTGGATTGGCAATATAATAATATTGTATGACAAAGCAAATAAATAATAAGATGGCTCATAACTGGACATAGAGCTTGGGGAAGAGACATGAAATGCGTTTCACCCCCCACATAAAATGTGTAGCATCTAGCTGATGTGACGTCATTGCCATCAATACAAAGCTTTACGGCGCCTCTCGGATTAGAATTCTTCCTTTGTCCCCAGACTATCTTACATTATGCTATTTTTATAATGACATGCAAACATTGAAGAATCCGTTTGAGCCGATGTTTGATCAAAGACGTTTCTTTAAATAATCCTCAATGTAAATTTTAGGGCTGTAATTTGCATTTTATTCCAGTCGATTGTGCATAAAATTTGAGCAATGTTTTGTTTTATCTCTTCCTCGAGTATTTTCGGTTACGTTTCGACGGCTCCGACAATTTCCCGAGGGAATTTCAATGACACGCAAATACGGATCCCAATTTTCATTACTTCAGCAGATAGATTACTTTGAAGTTATATATGAATTAACTATCATTTTTATATCGCTGAAATCCCTTTTATGAGCTAAAAATCTTAAATTGAATAAGCTTGCAATTTATGGTGTGTATCGATTCTCACCATTAGGTGCCTCTACTGGTTTTATGTCAGTCCTACGAGTCCCACGTATCGACCAGCTGATTGATTAACATACATATGATTGTATGTACATCAGCCTGTATCCTAGATAGGTTTCATTTGGTAGATACACCACTACCAAACCTATCTAGGCTACTACCAAAACTATAAGTGTCCAGATCAGTATTGATTTTACAGTTTTCCGTTATGTTAAAGATGTTATAGAATAAGCAGGTTCGCCAAATGGACCAAAAGCTCAAATTTAAAAATATTTAGCTAGTTAAAAATGCTTGACCTGAAAACCCATCTTTATATTATCACATCGTTTTAAGCCCTTAAGCTCCATTTATCTCTGAATAAACCTACAGGAAAATAAAATAAAACTCGTAGGAAGTTATTCGTTTTATCGTGGGAAAATCGCACGTGATTATTTATGAGGCCCTCTTGGGAACACTTTTATATTTCTCAAATTACGTTATGTTAATGTGGTTGAATAAAATAGTATAAAGGATATTTTGTCTTCTACACAATGTATTGTCTTGTACAAACACGATTAATTGCCTACAGAGTAAACATCGGGATTCGTTGGTATCTGAGTTAGTGAGTTTTGTAAATATCGTTTCCATGTCTATACCTAAATGATATTTAAGTTGACTTTAACATTTAAATCTAAAGATTATGATTTTAATTAATCTTACCCTATTTAATTATCAGTTAAACAAACTTACATGACGAAAACGACTTGAATTAAAAACTATTTATGTAAATGTTTTTTTATTTTTTATTAAAGCTTTACAGAACCTCGCAGAAACTTCGAATAAAAATAGCTTATCAACTAGGTCACAACACTACAGAAGAATCGATAAAAAACACTATTAGTAGTAGTCCTATTACTAGTAGTTGGATTTACGATATCGTAATATTAATTAATATTTCAATTGAGATAAATGGATTTACTCTAGTCACTCGAGTGCTTTGATAGAATTAATTACTACAGTAGAGAGGCGCCGTTCCTGTTTTATTCCTATAACATAAATTAAATCAGGTAGACATTTTGTTCGTCACTTGTATGTCAGTAAAGGTCTTCTTTCGTCAGTCTCCTTCCCTTCATCTTAAAATTTGTTAATCAATCTAAATATTATAATTCAACCAAATTAAAAAGCGAGCGTTAAAGAGCGGTGTCAAAAATAACCTGGTGTCAGAACTTTATTACTTACGTCATTATCTTTTCGTAAATGAGGAAAAAGTGAAGTAAAATTATCTTTAGAAGTTAATTTTCTTGTGTTTGCTCAAATTTATGTTTATAATAATGAGCTTTTAATATTCCGCTGCGTACCTGCCTACAAGAATTATAAAGTTAAAAAAGAAACAGTTTTACAAAAAGTACAACTCACTCAAACTTCTACACGTTTATTTGTGTGAATAGATTTGTAGGGTAGTTGCATGTCGGAGTTAATTGAATCATCGACAGTAATCCTGAAACACGCTTTACTGCCCTAAGCCCCGCTTATTTGTAGGGCGGCTTACCGACGCGTCGCCATGGTAACGTGATAACTGGCTCCGCCAATGTTATAAAAGCTATGTAAAAGGGGAAGTATTCACGCAGTCGCTGTGACGTGGTGTTTGTGTGGTCCTCACACAGACTATGGAAACGGTTTAATTACTTAGTGTGGTCGGTATTCGCGCGCGGTCCGTGGAATTGTCGCGGTTTTTGTTTGAATCATGTGAATTGGCGGGGAATGTGACCCTTATTAAGTTGTGTGTAAATTGTATTGTTCTAAAATTAAAACGACATCGGTAACCGAGCTAAACTTAGCAAGTCAGCTGTGACCTTTTTATCACATTGCGTAAAATGTCGTTAATTACCTAACACTTTTTTAGTAGTTAGATAGATCATACATAGAACCGAAGATTGTAATGTTTATAAAAGATTGTTCTGCAGGTTTATTTTCATAAAACAAAATAACAATGTAAACCTTCTTTACAAATGCTGTAAATATCTTTAGAAAATGTTTGTCTATCTTCAATTTGAAAGTAACAAAGCTTTTCTCGCCAGCTATTGTGTGAATACAGTTTATTGTTAGTATCATTGGGGCTATTGTCACTAACCTTGTTCACAATCTAGGCGTCCTAAGAGCTAGGTTACGGCACTAGGTATATAAGACACGCCCAGGACATAATTATCCTTGTATATATTGTGCTCGTTTAAGTTACATTTTACCTACATAAAAATCTATTATATACCGTAATTGGTACCTTAGATATAATTCAGCGATCCAGAGTTTAATTTGGTTTAGCTCATGGCTTGGCTTGCCTTTGATACAATTTGTCATTTGTCTTGTAAAACTTTTATTAGGTTGAAATTCTTATTGAACTTCAGGTAGATTTGAAAGCTTTCAAAGTTGTAACATTGTAAGTAAAAGTAACTTCGGGTTCTGTGAAGAGATAGGTATTCATTTATTTGTCGAGTTGGTATTTAATAACTTCATTGGTATTGGAGATACTTGTAATTTATTTGCGGACAATATAACAAACAATTGTTGCACATAAATGTAAACTAATTAACTGTCCTTTTATATAGAATAAGGGATAGTACATTTTAAGTTTAATTACCATTTCCATTATTCACCCGAGCTGTGTTATATTTGGTAGGTCAATAAAGTTATGTTAGCGTTAGCGTGGGTAATCACGCTATAACCGCTGAACTGATTTAGATGAAATTTGGTATAGGAATAGTTGGAGTCCCGGGGAAGGACATGGGATGATTTTTGTCCCTTAAAATGGCGAAAAGGGGGGTGGAAGTTTGTATGCGGAATCGATAATTTCTTCACAGATGGGAGAAATAACGCTAGTACCTAAATAATAAAATAATTCTAGCTTTAGGTACGGATAGACTCTTCTAATACACTAGTAAATTCTAAATGCTTAATAAACGAATATCTGTAGCTATCTATCTACAATGGATACTTACATAGGTATAATAAAACTACTTTGTTTAGTAGTAAATTGCCTGCTGCCTAATTCTGACATTGAGTAATGTTTCTCCGAGGGTTTCTAAGATCTGTTTCAGGTGTTGTTCTGAAATAATAAAGTATTTAGATGGTAATTTATTCGAGTACATATATAACTTATATAAGTAATGATCTTTGTTTAATGAGATGAGGAAGGAAAAATATTTTTTTAGAAACCGTTATTATAGTATAAAGTCATAATTATGTTTTGCCTTCGGTCACCAGAAATTCCCATGACATACAATATTTTGCAATACTTATTTTTAGATATACCTAACTTGTGACCGATTTTTTAATGGTATTCGTTAAAGAGTAATAAAAATCTACATAAACATCCATACAAACTTTCGCATTTATAATATTAGTAGGATTATTGTACAGCACCATCTAGTTCCGAGCTTGTGTTACACATACTCGATCGTTTACAATTTTTCGGATCGATATAAATAGTAGGTACTTACTACTACCTGCGTACCTAAAGGTTTAATTCTTTATACGTATTTTACTGCATAACTAGAGATGTTTGAAATAGTTAAATGATGTGGCGATCGTAATTTTTTATTATTGATTAATTTATCTAAGAACATATTACTACAATCTCATCTATCAGACTCAATTTACTTCATTGTTATCGGATGCCGGCAGTCGTCCGCCCGTGCAAGTATTAACTCAAGATTCCTCTAAACTCGCAGCATTTCTATTTTAGTTCATATTTGTACAACTCGCTAGGAGTACTATTTCAGCAATAGCTGTCAGTTATTTAAGAATTGAATCGATTACAATCCCTATATTTATTGTTTGAGCTCTACTGGATGTGTTCTTATAGACTTAGACAATATTGTGATGAATATTTGAATCGATGCCAAAATGCACCCTAGTGTATAGTGCACTGTCCTCGCTCTTGAACGATGTTTCGAAACGTTAACTTTCAAGATTTTATTCTACATTTTATTAAATACTGGAAGTTGTTACGGGAGCTCAGTGGCGTAGCGTGTGTTTTTGCCGCCCGGGGCTGACCAGAAATTTGCCGCCCCATATTTTATTGCAAGAAATAAACTTTTTCCAAAATTTGCGGCCCGTAAAAATCTGCCACTCGGGGCCATGCCCCCCCCCCCCTAGCACCCCCACGCTACACTACTGCGGGAGCTTTACTAAACCCTCCTGGTGTTGTTATAGTTGGCATAAAAATATTGCAAAGACCTAAATAGGATTTTGTTGAAGACAACTATACAGTGAAGATAGATAGGAAATGAAATCTGTAGGTACAAAATTGTACTAGATTTAAAACGGATTCCAACAGTATGATAAAAATGTATTAAAAGCACTTTGAATTATTCAGAATAGGTGGCGCGGAGGTTCCTAGGGAAATGTAATTAACAAACGTTGAATTCCTATGCTCGTGAGCGCATTGAAATTCATAGAGGAAAGAATACTTTATCAATCCGACTAAATTATCAAAGCTATACTGAATAATACATACTGAATTATATTTAATGGTCGGATCGCGTATATACTGTAGATTTATCTAGTATTGTTTATTTAATATAAAAATAACTTAACTCTTTAATGTTTGTATTTACTCTGTAAATATGCCTTAATAAATAAATAAATGAACTCTGTAAACGAAGCGAACATAAAAAATGACACGATGAAATTGGACTGATTGTAAACTGTAGGTTTATAATAAGTCTAGACTTGTTGAAAACTGTAAACAACACAATAACACAATAGTCCAACAGTCAACAACATTCATAAGTAAATAAATAAATAATTACTTAGCAATCGGAAAGTGACGTATTAGTTTTAATTTCGAAGGTGCAAATAGTGACCATGGCTTATTATTATTACTAGTATCTAGAGCGAGTAATAATTGAGGTCAATGTGAGATTAACTAGATTTCATGCTCGTCAAGTTTGAAGCAAAAAGAAAACATTTGTAAAATCTGTTCCAAATAGGTACTAAATTTTGTTCTAAATTAGGTAACTAGGTTTTTCTTTCCGAGCGATGGTATTCGAATATGTAGGTACTTACCTAACATACGAGTCATAAATTTTATTATATAATGGCTTCAAATATAACGTACATATTGTTAGTTTAACTTAATTCAATTCATTTTTTACAAGAAAAGTTCGTCAGCACTTTGTTTTGAAAGTTACTTTTCCCATTTTACGAGGCTTATGGTTTGGCAGGGTGGTTGTTTCACCCCTATTCTTAATTGCACGGTCACAAGAAAAATTAACAGAAAATGTACACTTCACTTACTTAATTAAGTTCTAAACTCTGAAAGAGATCTCTTCCTAATGGCCTATTTGGTGGATTAATGGACTTAGAGGATTAGCAATTTATTTACGTAATAGCATCATGTTTTGTTAATGTAGATATATTGTGAATAAACAATCATCGTTATATAATCTTTTATAATATATCTATAAATATAGCGGATACATAGAAATACTTGAGAAAAACTGGCATGAGTATTCAAACTCATCTTTTGGTGTAGGTACATCACATTAAACAATTATCTACTACCATTCAGTGTAAACAATTGTTAGTGAGCCAAATAAATAATATAAAATTAAATAATTGAATCTCACAAATTCAACAAAGAGAAACACAAAGAGATTTAGAAAAATATTGATGTGAAAAATATTTTGAAATGTTGACGTAGGTAAGGTACGACGAGTTTCTTGAACATCACCCTCAAGATTAATATACTCCTACAATATATTTAAGATAAGATAATATTTAACACAATAATGAGTCTTATAGCGGCTAAAATACCTACGATACAAATCAGATCTGCGGCCGACATATGTTATAAACCAACTAACGATCACATCTGAGCTTTGTTAAATTAACGTACCTAATGGTAAATAACGTAGGCGTTTACGCAAAGTTAGGGAAATATAAATATGATTTATTACCGCTGAAAATGTTTGTTAACATGTCCGCCGGTGTTTGCTCCCCTTGATTGTTTGCAGGATTTTGTGAATAAATTCGTATTTTCATTTCACTTATTTGTTCTGCACACGATAGCGAACGAGGTTGTAGGACATACAAGTTTAAATACTAACATACCTAGCTACCTAATAAATATACCTATTTACATACGGAGCAGAAAAATAGATCTATTTTTTCTGTCCCGTGTCCTTACAGCATGTTTTTGCGAGATGAAAACATTCCATTTCATTGCTATTATAAAATCTTTCAATGACAACGTGATTAGTGTCAATGTTAACACAAGTTTATTAGTTACGAAACCTCTCGCTAACGAACCGGAACCCGGTTGTCGCTCGTAAATATAAAACCAAGAATCGATTGAACCAAATACGGTTAGGTTGGATAACGTAATGTTATAAGATTTGTCGCCGTCGGCACTTTGCCTCAAGTTGAAGGGTGCTTGACGATTACTCGTGTAATTGGGACAAGTAGCGATCGTATCGGTTCCGTTGACGACATTTATGATCTAAGTTGTGATAACATTGTACAAAGAGAAACGTTGTTGAATGATTCCCATATTTCAGTGTGCTGTTTTTAAGCGAGACTGGCTATTTGTAAGTTTGTAGAATATCATAAAATATATTGCGACAGGCGATAGCACATATACCTACGAACCAACCAATCATCCCTACAAATTGAGGTCGAATGTGTGTGTTTGAAACTCATCAGTTCAAATAGGGAAACCAGCCGTCAGAAAAAAAACAAGAATAAAAAGCGTGCAAAAATGTTTGGACCGTTTTGCATTACAAAACATGGGAAAATAATAAGGGTAAACACATGTTTCCTATACCAAAGCCAACGCAACATCATGGAAAAAATGAAGTTATAGTGCTGTTATTCAGGTTATTGATCGCCATAACTAGGCGCCGCGTTTCTTATAAATATATAATAATGGCTACTGAATTCCTATTGCCTCGCCCCTTCCAGTTCAAATGCAGTCGCCGCCAGCGACGCTGAAAATTGAAAAGCTTTTTCCATTTAGATTAAGTGTAAAACATTTTTATGCTAAGTGTAGCTTTTCTAGCTTGTACAATACAATTGCTGCTATAAATATAAAATAATATAATAGTAAGAGGAAAAATATGATACGGTAGTCCTTTAATTTTCATGTAGGTAATAATGTAGCGTTGTATATTCAAATGACATATAGAAACAATGAAATAAAATTCATTTTTCCGATGTGACTTGTCAAGTGGTTTACGCGCGAGTGACGTTTAGTGCGGCCTTGGCGAGTGATGGTGGCTAGACCGACGGCGACGTGACTCATGGTGACACTGTGAAAATGGAAAGGGACTGGTGGTACCTGACGCCAAGGAGGAATATGTTCGCGGTGCCTGATTGCCTTGCTGCCCCCGACTCGCGGGTTGGTTTTCAAACACAATATATATAACTATTATATTCGATGAGTATTCTGTCGAGTTTGCCATCGTATACGTATCGTATGTGTTTTCTTAATTTCGAAGAAATACAACTTAAATACGAACGACACATTTCGAACTCGGTTTGGAATAAGTTCGCGAACCCTACTTCAAGATAATGATTTCTTCACAATAAATCTGCGTGGGTTTGAAGTCGAGCGGGCAGTCCGTCCTGACTTTACACGATTGCAATGTACTCACCAATGACACCAGTGACATGTCTGCAAAACCTTGACTTTTCTGCAGTTGTACAAATAATTGTATTTATTTCCATACATAAGATGACCACCCCCTCTCTCCCTCTTTTTGGTTTAAATTCCCAAAAACGATAAACCATGTAGACATTTATTTTCCAAGAAGCGGACTTCCTATATAATGTTTCAACCCCATTTTAATAATTATAACAAAAATATACGTATTTATTTACAACTCTAGTTCTGTATAAGTATTACATATAAAAGCTACTGAGCCAGTATGTCATGATTTTTGCTTTGAAAATAACGAACTTAATTTTATGAAGTTTATCCCCTATTTAATATATTTTATACCTTATTTAACTCCTTTAGATGTGGAATTTAAAATGGTCCAATAACAATAAATTATGTCATTTCTATAATAGAGAACTCTTGAACTACGTAAACTTGTTTTAATTCTTTTAAGTGCTTCGTATCTTGATAACGGTTTCTACTAGGCCACCTTACCAAAGGTCGTTAATGTTTATTTCGTGTAATTATTTTTTTAATGTCTATCCAAAATTGTTATCTCTTATCAAACTACACATATTAGTATATGTATAAGATTCTTTGAAAAAAAAATAAAATAACAAATCTACTCTATCTTGCTTAGCGTTTTAAATTAATTTAAATACTTTCGTACAGCACATTAATCTTTTTGGATTTAACTTGTTCCTAAGCTCTTATTTCGGCTATGTCGCATTCTAAATTCGCTATAAATTATTCTCAGAGCTCTTAAACAATCAGTGAAGCTACGTGTGACATTTTATTTGTTAAACTTAAGTAGGTACTGCGTTTTTTTGCAATTTTATTAAGTTCGGTATAGTATATTCTGTTGTAAATTCTTTTGTACTACTATACTGTCGTTTCAGACTAGATTTTCCGCTCATAAATTTCCAATCCCCTTTTGCTTTGTAGATTCCTTAGAGATCCGTCGTGTTTGTTATGTTCAAGGAATATTTAAATATTATATTACCATATTTATGTATTTTTACTCGGTACTAAAGGTATTTATTTATGCATGGCCAGTAAATTTGAGATTAGATACTTGTTGGTAAAGGTAGTCTACCTAGTTAAGAGAATGTTAAATATATACTAGTCAAAACAAAATAAGGGCCACTGGCTCATTTCAACTATCGGGTCGTTTTTACAACTTGTAGGTGTTCTTAAGTGGCCAATTCTTTTTTGTGGTTGTTACCGTAAGTGTTAACAAACATATCGAGAGAATTACAACTGCATAATTTGTGAAGTGGGTAAACTTTGTAATTTTTTTGTCACCACTTAAATTTACCCAAATTTGAAGCTGCATTTTAAAGTCATTCAAAGTGTGGATTTCTTTGTGTACACATTCCCTTTTGCTAAATTAGTGCCTAAATAAACATTGGCTTACAAAATGCCGAGATTTCGAAGACATATGGACCTGCAAACCACAACTAGAGCGATAACATTGATCCAAGAGGGCCATTCACAGCGTTCTGTGGCTTTGCAGCTAGGATATTCCCGTCGGGCGATCCAGAATGCTTGGAACCGTTTTCAGGAAACTGGCAGTGTATCCAGAAGACGGGGATCTGGTAGAAATCGAGTAACTAGTTCACATGAAGACCGTTACATACGTTTGACTGCGCGCAGAGAGCGATTTGTTACTGCACGCTCCCTACAAAACCGCTTGCGCCAGAGCACTGGGACCCGCGTTAGTGACCAAACTATCAGAAATCGTTTGCATGAAGACCAGCAGTTTTCTAGAAGACGTGTAGTGCGGATTCCATTAAGAAGCGCGCATCGTGCAAACCGATTATCATTCGCAAGGCAGCACCAGGACTGGAATACAAATGATTGGAGCACAGTATTGTTCACTGATGAGAGCAAAGTGAATTTTTTTAGTGATGATCATCGCATAAGGGTTTGGAGACGAGAAGGTGAGCGATTTTCCGATGCCTGTATCCACGAAAGTGATAGATTTGGGGATCCCAACGTAATGGTGTGGGGAGGAATTTCTCTAACTGGTCGAACGGAGCTCGTTATCATCAACGAAGGCACGATAACGGCTCAACGATATATTGAGGAGGTCATAAGACCCCATGTGATGCCGTATGCAGAGAGATTTGGTGCAAGTTTTAAGTTAATGCACGACAACGCCCGTGCCCATACAGCTAGAGCCACCAGAGACGTTCTAAACGAGGCTGGTATACAGGTCTTGCCGTGGCCTGCCAACAGTCCGGACCTTAACCCAATCGAGCACATGTGGGATTTGTTAAAGAGAAGCGTCCGCGATACAAACCAACCGGTGCATAATGAAAGACAGCTCATCAACGTACTTAAATCAAGCTGGGAACAAATTCCACAAGAGACAGTGCGACACCTGGTGGACAGTATGCCTTCCAGGCTTCAAGAATGTGTTGTGAAACGGGGAGGACACACAAGATACTGAAAAAAAGTAAAAACAAAAAAAAACATAGTTTTATTTAAATTTTAGCCTATCGTACCAATAACGATATTTTAACTAAAAATGCATATTTCGCAAAAAAATATTAACAAGTATTCTTTTTCCAATAAAATCTTCCTTAATTAGAGTTTTTTAATTACCGATTGATCAACCCCTTAAAATAAATCATTCATCAACCATTAAACAAAGTACATCTTTAATAATACTAAAAATACATGGTGGCCCTTATTTTGTTTTGACTAGCATATATATTTTTTAGGAAAAAATCTTACTAACAAATTTATTTGTCTGTGAACACTGTTCCTATTTAGTTCGTGACATAACTGTTTGTATAGTTTGTGCTTTTGTATTGTTTTAGTAGGTTAAATTATATGGTGTCGAAAAGGGATGACACATGTACTTTTGTACATACATACATAAAAATACATTAACAACAGCGATTTGTTAAAAAAAATATGAAGATAATACAGATATTAATGTAAGGTAGATAAAAATACGTACTAACTATAAAATTAGTTTAAACCCAGAATATGTATGTATTTGGTCTGGGAGAGAGGAAAGCAAAGTGTGGTTCCCTACACATTCAATTATACTATTAATATTTCTTACATAGGTAAGTCTTAATTTAGGTTACAACTACCAGTATTAAATCATCTCAGGTCACTACGCGTACCTAATTAATTTATGGAATATTTCTTCAAAACATCTTTACGCACGCGAATGTACTCTGATAATTTCAAGTCACAAGCAAAACTGACACTTATCTCGTAAAATATAAAGTCGGTAAGCCATAACTGTTGGCGAATGTAATATCGAAGGTCGTTGAGAAGCGGTCACCTTCGTTACGTCACGAATCCACAGCTGATTGTCAGCCGCTCGCAATACGCTTCCGGGGCGTGCAATGATCTTGCGGACATTTATTTAGTACCTACTTATGTATAGGTACTTCATTCAAACAATTTTATTATTATCATTATTTTATCTTTCTATGATAAGTATGCATTGTTGTGGACGTAGTGCAATGCCCATTGCTGTAAATATATGGGTACCACAGCGGAGCATTCGCTTGATAGCTGGGAAGGAAGTAGTCAATCACGTAGCCACTAAATAGCGTTCTATTTTCTGTTCTAAGAAATATTGAGCTCACAGCTCTGAACGCGTAATGACCTATATTCAATTAATATTTACTGTACTAGAGATCTGCAAGGTTAGGTAATACTAACCGCAGTCACTCTATGGATGGGTCACGATTCTTAGCATGTCGGTACCTTTTCGTGGATTGAAAAGCGTACGTCATGCACGCCGCTTCGACAAAATTATAGGTGACCTACTTGGTTGAACCCGAATGCCCTGAAAACTAAAATAACTTTATTACAATATCGGTATTACCCAGTAATCCGGTTGCGGGCATTTGAGAGAAATCGGTTCAACTTAAATACTGATATTAAGCCGCATCCGGGTTGACTAGAAACAGGCCCTAGGGGGAAGGTTTTTTTCATGTATTGTTCAAACTGTAGGATGTCTTAAAGATATCGACGTCATAAAGGTGTCTCAGCACCAGTCACCACAAACATTCTTTGTCAGACCTGTGGTAGGGTGTGCCCTTGGTTTATTAGATTTATTTCCAAGTAGTCCCCTCTAGCACTGTCCCCTGGGTAAGAAATCTTCCGGCTTGGCGTAGTGTGAACCCGGCCATGTACTCCTTTAATCTGGTCGGAGTAGGCTGGAAACTTGGGAAGGAATCGTAGTGTCACGGGTGACAATGAGGAAAAAAAAGTTACCAGTTGTCAAACGTTTATTTGGCCACCAAAAATGTTGTCTCTCAGACAATATACCATGAATGGAACCGACGGAGAGCCAATATATTAATAGAATATCTCGTTATGTCGATAATAAGTAATTAAAAAGCTGAACCGTTATTGATTAGCATCACAAATAACAATACCATTTTTATTACTAACTAGCTCTATCTGCCTTGGTTTCGCACGGATAGCACTTTGAATTTACGGCGTACCTACGTTACCTTTTGTTTTGAGCTAAGAACAATCGCGGTCGAACACAGAATAACCCACCAAAGTTCCATCACAATAGGATCAATGGTTTTATAATACAAATATAGATAGATTATTCATACATGTAGGTTGTACATAATTATACTGTGTGGTGTGGCGTGTGCTGTCTGTGCATCGATTGTCGACAGATTTAGTTATGAGTGTTTATGATAATGTTGATTCCTGTTGTTGTTTATATTCAACCGTAGTGCTATATACGAGCCCATCTATGAATTCTGTTTCGTTCACAATACACACGTAGCTTGAATATAAGCTAGATTTTTGTACAAATTTATTTTTAGTGCAATTTGTAGATAATTTATAAAATTCTAATTGAGTCAAAAATTACTCACAAATATATAAAATTCGAACAGAAAACAAAATACTTTGTTAGGCACATAGCTCTAAAATATTCACTCCGATCCCTAACTCAATTTGCAATAGTTGCTACGCAAGAGAAGGCCGTTTTTCATACTTTAACGCTCGTAACTACACATTAAGACTCATAAATTCTTATTACTATCTTGAACATTGATACATAGCTGCATACTAACTGTGTATTTCCATTTATTTTAGGGCATGGCGTTTACAATCGAAGAACGCCAGACTCTTGGCATTCACGGTCTACTGCCAGCTAGGGTCAAGAGCCAGGAGGAGCAGGTGCAAATGTGTATGCTGTCCATCGACCGATATGAGGACCCCCTCAACAAATACATATACCTTATGGGACTACTTGTAAGTTTTTAAAGAGATTTGTGTTTTTATTTTCTTAATGTACAATTTTATGTCCAGGATATCATTATTTCCTTAATAGGTGTGGCGCGTGTCAGTTAATATTTGTTTTATGTGCAAAGATAAATCTATTTTTATTGGGGATCCTAAAGGATACTTACCTAAGTACGTAGGTAAGTATCCTTTAGGAAATAATTTTCCATAGGTGCACAATTTCAATTCTCAATACTAAACTGTTAAGTGAAAACAAATAATGATATGAAACAAACACTGTTGGGCAAAGAAAATTAACTGGGTAGGTAGGTATACCTATGCCTATGTTTTATAAAATATTATGCATACGTCTGTTACGTGTTCGTTCAAAGAACCTGACCCGCTCAATGCCTTCACGTCTTCGTTTTGTATTTAATTAAACTTTGGATAATTACAATAACGGTAACGCTATTCTGTATTCTCTTGATGTTTTGCGTATAATAATTATAATTAGTCTTTTACTTTGTTAAAATTGAATATTCATTTGGCTTCAAACAAAAAAGGGAAACGAGAATAATATTCAGTATTTTGGTAAATATTTGAATTATAATTTTTAAAACATCAATGGAATGTGCGTTTTAAGTAAAAGGTGTTTGTAATGAAACTGAATACTATAATACGACGTCAAGACATACTTTGTTATATTAAATATCATTGCTGATGGTAGCAAGGTTGTGTTATTTAAAACAAGCTAAAACAAATTGAAATACTGCAACAATAGAGAGCTACTCTTTAAGCCTAAGTTGTAATTAGGATATATCAGTTAAAAACGATTTGAGAGAATTTATTATCAAAGAGTTAAAGTTAAAAACAAATAACTTAAAAACTTGCTCAGTGATATAGTGAAGGGATGTTGGGCGTGGAGTATAAATCCCGTCAAAAGTGAGGTCAAGCTAAGTCAGGTCTATATTTCCGTACTCTGGTACTAATATGTATAAGCGTCTATAGTTCTACACCTAAAGGTTTAAATACCTATCTAATAAAACAAGTTGTGTAATGACAAGGTTTAATGTCAAGGAGCATGTGATAGCCTAGTGCCATGACTAGTGTACCTACTGCGAAAACAATGGTCTCGACTTATCACATTGGTTGATAACGGTTTAATTAATTCGATTTATTCAATGACTTAAAGCACTAAATAGAAAGAATTGACGTTCTTATTTAATAAAAAGTGTAAATATGGCTAGATTGTCACTAATTTTGATACTATCTTCATTCATCTGACATCAAATTTTAAAAAGATTACGGTGTCAATAAAATATTGGCTCTACAAACAGCACTACCATCCTACCTATGTTAAATACGTATTGGTAAAGTGGTAGCAATCACGGCTGCTGAACTTCAGCGCCCGGGTTTATTAACCAAATTACCTAGTTTGTTCACCAATAAAAAATTCAATAGTAGATAACAATATAATCTTTCGCTTTCTATGTCTGTGGATGTTCAATAATATAATGTAAATAACAATATCCCTATATGGATACACACGTGCTGCTTTGTTAATATTGTAGGTATTATACATTTATAATACCAACAATATTTTAAATAATTATTGGAAATTTATAATAATATTCAAACATATCGTAAGGAAGTTCGGCACTACTCGTTGAGGTGATATTTTATATCATACTATGGTTTTCAGGACCGCAACGAGCACTTGTTCTACCGCTTCGTCGGCGAGAACGTGGCAGACATGATGCCCATCGTGTACACGCCCACTGTTGGGCTGGCCTGCCAGAAGTACGGGCTGGTATACCGCCGCCCCCGAGGATTGTTCATCACCATTAACGACAAAGGCCACATCTACGATATACTTAAAAATTGGTAAGTTAGAAAGGCAAATGCAGGTCCTCGATGTAGTAGGTATTATACCTATTACCAAAACCTAAGTTACAAGACTGGGATTACAAATGTTTCATGTCTTTTTGAATACTTACAAATAAATTGCTTAATCTAAACTTAAAGTACACAAAAGTATTAGCCAAAGACTACAATATAATGGTATTAGCATTTGGTATTTAAAAAACGTTTTTCACCACATATTTACTAAATGTCGTGAACATTTGATATTTAAAAAATACTTGATGTAAGTAATACCTATATAATATATGTCTTTTCGCAATCTTGATTTGACGATCCAAATAGTCCAGCGGTAATTAACACTGCCTTCTGTGCTATGGGTCCCGGATTCGAATCCCGGTAGGGCCAAATGTTTGCGTGATGAGCAAAAACACTTGTATCCGAGTCATGGATGTATCTATGTATAATATTATGTATGTATTTTAAAAAGTATATATTGTAGTTTATCAGCCTACTAGTGTCCGTAACACAAGCCCCGTTGCTTAGCTCGGAACTAGATGGGGCTGTGTCATATGAGTCATGTCCAGAGATATTTATTTATTTATTGGTGTTTAAAATATGTTTCTACAATAACGTTATCGTTGAACAGGCCTGAATTAGACGTACGAGCTATCGTGGTGACGGACGGCGAGCGTATCCTAGGTTTGGGTGATTTGGGCGCCTGCGGTATGGGCATTCCCGTGGGCAAGCTGTCGCTTTACACCGCGCTCGCGGGCATCAAGCCGCACCAGTGCTTGCCCATTACTTTAGGTTAGTATCACATCCGTACTAAAAAAGATATTATATTTTCAAATAATCTTTCCTTGTCATTGTTCTATTTAGTTTGCGTTTATTTAGTCCCATGGTTATTTTTATAGAAGTTTGTAAAGCGTTTTTACAAAAGAGCAAATTGTGTTGTTTCCGTAGACGTGGGCACCAACAACCAGACGATGCTGGACGACCCGCTGTACATCGGTCTGCGGCAGAAGCGCGTGCGCGGCGCGCAGTACGACGAGTTCATCGACGAGTTCATGAAGGCCGTCGTGCGCCGCTACGGACAGAACTGCCTCATACAGTTTGAGGACTTCGGTAACGCCAACGCTTTCCGCCTCTTGGAGAAATACCGTGGAAAGTGAGTACTTCGATTGCACCGTAATTCCGACATTGTTTTTTCTTGCAGGATCTTTAATGCTATTCCTAAAAACTCATTCCTAATAAAAGATTTCACTGAAGCTCAAGAATTTAAAGCAAGTGCTAGGTTACCTGGCAGCATTAATAATCGTCGGGCCTATATACAAAAAATGCCAAAACATCGTTTAGGTCTAAGTAGGTAAACCAAAGGGCATTAACATTTTATGAATGTTCTTTAATTAAATAAAATAAAATATATTTCAGGTACTGCACCTTCAACGATGACATCCAGGGTACCGCGGCTGTGGCGGTGGCGGGTCTGCTCGCCAGCCTGCGCATCACCGGCAAGAAGCTCAGCGAGAACACCATCGTATTCCAAGGAGCCGGCGAGGTATACCGCATTACAATATATTATTTTAAATTCTTCAGCTATCAGTTAACCTGCCTCATGTGTTAAAAGTAGCCCATACTAATATTAAAGTATTCTGTAGGCGTCATTGGGCATCGCGGGTCTGTGCGTGATGGCAATGAAGGCGGAGGGCACGTCGGAGGAGGCGGCGCGCGCTCGCATCTGGATGGTGGACTCCAAGGGGCTCATCGTGCGCAACCGGCCCGACGGCGGCATCACCGAGCACAAGGAGAAGTTCGCCAAGGACCACGCGCCCGTCCGCACGCTCGAGGAGGTCGTCGACATCGCCAAGCCCTCCGTACTCATCGGTAAGTTGTTGTGGATTTATAATTTATTTACCCTTATATACATAATAGTAACTTGTAATTAATTTACTTACATATTAAACATTTTTATGAAAACCAACTGATACGATCAAGATCTACTGATATTGATACATGCATTATAATTAGTAGTTATGCAAAATCCGCAGATTAGCCGTCGTCATAGCAGGAGACAACACTGATTCTAAATTAATCGTAAATCAAAATATAATCTAATATAATATCTTATACCAGGTGCTGCTGCGATTGGTGGCGCGTTCACGCCAGAGATCTTGCGCAAGATGGGCGCGAACAACGACCGGCCTGTGATCTTCGCGCTGTCTAACCCCACCAGCAAGGCAGAGTGCACGGCTATCGACGCCTATACCAACACAAATGTGAGTTACACAAACCTACACAATTATTAGAAGGCATCGTAGCGGTAAGAAACACCACGTAGACAATTTAATAACTATGAGTAGACTCAGGAAATCTCAGTAACGTTTCCCAGACCACAGATGGCGTACCTAAGTTCATAAGAATTTCCACCCCAACACGCTGATAAAAAACAGACTAGACTCAACAATGTTTGTTGAGCGTAATAAATTAATATGTCACAGCTTATAGGTATCTACTATTACTAGTAATAGTAACTATGTAGTAGTACGCTGGGTTGACGTGAAATTACGTCATTTATTATGATTTCTTTTAACCACCTGACACCCATTTAAATTAAGATCATTGTGTACAGGATCGCGCTATCTTTGCGTCGGGCTCGCCATTCCCCGACTACCGCACGAAGGACGGGCGCGTGCTGCGGCCAGGACAGGGGAACAACTCGTACATCTTCCCCGGCCTCGCGCTCGGCATCATCTGCGCTGGAATCATCGACATCTCCGAGGACTTCCTGCTGCTCGCCGCTGAGGTTAATACACATTCGGAACTATGATAGGTCATTACTAGGCAGAACAGGAGGACAGACATGATGTGATAAGTGGTGTCTAAATGACGCGACATACCTTGCGTGTTGCCCCGCACCCATGCGCATTTTTGGTGTGTTGCATGTTTGCTATACAAACGGAAATACTTGCAAACAACGTAAGATCACGCACTCCCGCACTACGCTGCGTGATATAGGGCAGTTTGTGGATCGCCTTATTGTAGTGATAGTTTACACAGCTCAGTCCAGGTTTCTTAGACGTGAATTCTCTACTATATATTGCTCCATGCTCTTGACTGTTTAGTATAGCGGGTGAAAAGAGAAAGATTGCGCGTGATCGCGTCCTGCACAGACAAATGCGATCTGTTTGCTTCCTTATACAGGAAGCAAACAGATCGCATTTGTCTGTGCTATCATTGAATCTTTAGTTTTTAATATTATAAATGCGAAAATGTGTGTCTATTACATCTTCACGCTTAAACCGCTGAACCGATTTAGATAAAATTTTGTATGGAGATAGTTTGAGTCCTGGGGAAGGACATAGGATACGTTTTTGTCCCGGAAATCATCCCCTAAAAGGGCGAAAACGGGGTATAGTTTTGTATCGATAATTTATTAAAAGAGGGTAGAAAAAATAAGCAAATTGGATACAATTCTACGCAGACGAGGTCGCGGGCAAAAGCCATTGATTGTAAAACTTTGTGTCCTTTACACTAATTATTATAAGGATTTCAAAATTCATAATAATATGATAATATTAAATGTACATTCGTTGTCCCCTAGGCGTTGGCAGAGATCGTTTCTAAGTCAGATCTGGATCAGGGCAGCTTGTACCCGCCGCTCAAGGACATTCAGAACTGCTCCGTCAAGATCGCCAAAAAAGTTTTCGAACACGCATACAAATGTGGTGAGTAGACCCGCGTTATTCATGTAGATTTAAGTAGATGCCTATAAATAAGAGACCTATGAGATTTTTTATTTTAAACGCTGTTCGTATGAATATAATTAATGATGGAAGATCTCTTCATCGATAGATAGTTAAGATAGTTAAAATATAGTAGGCCTTTCGACAACTTAAAATCGATGGCAATGTTACCTTTATAGTATCAACTAAACATTGAGAATTGCGTGGGCGTAGTAATAAATTTCAATTTGCGTCATACAGCTCGAGACAGCGAATATTTCTTAAAGAATGTGTCTCAATTAAATGAATGAAATATATGACGCGGATTTATAAATAATTTATTTCGGAAATACTTGACATTCTGGGAAGATATAACTGTATGTTAGATTGTGTAAACGTACCCTATTCATCTTGTCTATTGTGGTAAATTAGGATAAATGTAGTACCTACATGAGACGCTTTTGTCACCAATCACGGAATTCATAATAGCACGTTTTTTCATATTACATAACATTGCCAAAAGTATAATATTTGTGATAATTTATGTTATTTTTTAATGGAGAATTAAAATTGGAAGGAAACGTGTTCTGTATACTTTGCCTTTGATTTACACAGAACGTACTTCTAGAGGACTATAAATAATATCGTTCTGAAGTCCTAATTCTTCCAGTTCGGTTTTGATTAGTTCGAAAGACGAATTTGAAGTGAACATTTTGTTGTGTAGGCAAGGCGTCAGTGCAGCCGCAGCCGCTGGACACGGAGGAGTTCATCCGCGCGCAGATGTACGACGTGCGGTACAGCCCCGCCGTGCCGCCCGTGTACACCTGGCCGCACACCGACGTGCGCGTCGACATGGTCTAGTGCCAGCTGCCGCCGGCCACACTACCAGCGCTTGAACACATCCTCACACGCGATACTTGATACCCTGACGGAGTAACTTCCGTCGGTTCTTCCAATAAAGTTGCGGCCGGTGCGATGATACATAATACGATGGTTTAAAATAATACTAATTACGTCATTGTCACCGTGTCGTTGCATCTGTCATAGCATTTACCGACCCATGGAAGTTATACCGTCGACACTATAACTTCTCATCAAATATATTACTGTCCATATTACTTCGGAATAAAAATTTGGACAGCAAGGACGTATTGTGTCGGTTTTTACAAGTTTCGTCTAGAAATCATAGAATTTTCAAATTTTTGAATGTGAAAATGACAATGGTAAAATATATTTTATTCTTGCTTCATGTCGACATTTCAAGTCGTATCAACCTTCTATGTATTTAATTACAAGCTTTGGTCAATATAATATAAAATTTAGCGCCCGGTTCAACTTAATGATTTGAGCATGTTTTCAAGCGCTTGCAGTGTTGTATTCTAGTACCTTACTTCGAATATTTATTTATGTCGATCATACTCATGACCGACTGGCTATTCTAACGGATTGTGAAGTGATTTTGATG
The DNA here is from genome assembly GCA_905163465.1 of Craniophora ligustri. Taxonomy (NCBI): domain Eukaryota; kingdom Metazoa; phylum Arthropoda; class Insecta; order Lepidoptera; family Noctuidae; genus Craniophora; species Craniophora ligustri. The sequence goes on along the minus strand of LR990965.1, from coordinate 3,941,192 downwards.
GCTGATTTACTTAGATGTCAGCGCTGATGAGAAGCTACTAACCGCTTGTGTTTATATAATTTTGTTATTTAGTTAGTTCAGAAAGTCAGTAAACAAAATGAGTCGAAGACAACGTAAAAGTGCAAGTAATGTCGAGAAAGCAAACACGATATCACCCTGTACAGCTAACTGACTCACAACTGACTTGGCGTATCACGAGATCAGTGCCACTGACGCAGAGATAAGTGACATTTAGGTAGGTTACTCTCACATAAAAAATTGTACTAATATTTGCGTCACTGCTGACAAGTCATATTTAAACTAACTTTGAAAACAATTATTAACACGACGGGAGTACCAAATCAGCACTGACTTTTCGATCTGACGTCAGAAACGGGCTCAATGTAAATCAGACATAACGTACGTGGTGATAAAGTGACTGAAATTATATTTTTACGAAATATGAGAGGCATTTATTTTGCCGCCTGATGTTATCTTAATAAATTATTATTTGTCGTATTGTAAAACAGGGGTTTTACGCCATGATACATCACAAAACTGATATTTAAAAGCTTTGTGTTTGACGGCCCCTATTTATTTATTAACCATTCCAAAAGCGAATCTTAAAATTAGTTATATTTTGTACTTAAGTGTTATTTATTAATGAATGCTTGGATAAACACTAATAATTTCAAGCAGGTTTTGTATTCGTTCATGTAATTTCAATGCAATGTATATTGAGGGAGGTTTGCAATAAAATTGTAAAGCTACTACATTAGAATTAGAATAATTGCATGACGTTCCTTTCAAATTATAGTATAAGTTAAATCTTGAACCATGTACGGTATTTATATGTAAATTTTGAAATAAATTGTTTACTAATATAAATGGTTGTTTTGTATGCTCTTGCCGAAAACAACACAGTCAAACTGGTTGGAGACCAGATTAATTAAGATTATCTCGCATAACTGTTGAATTTTCCCCAGTACGCGAACTATGTACCTATAAGAAAAATTACCGCAGTTATGCGACCGAACTTGAACACACGCAATGGTACCTATTGTTGCTATTCGGCTCTAATTCACATCAGGACTATTACTATACGGGTGGTATTTAATACTTTAACTGTAAATCCCCTTTTTTCAATCAAAACATTCGAAATTACAACCAAAAATACTGAATTGCACACTAAATTTGCTCATCAAATAAATCAATTATACTATACTGTTAGATCTTTAAAGCTTAATAGGACCGATTATGGCGTTGTGGTCACAGTTCTAACCTAAACTAATAATTATGAATAGGACTGATTCGGTTTGGTATATTCCCGCTGTCCACCCCGGGTGGACAGTGACACAACTTTTAAAATTTATTCCCACTGTCCCCGGGGGGTGGCCAACGGGAATATTTTTTAAAGTTGTGCCTCTGTCCACCCCGGGTGGACAAACATCAAGCATAGTTCAAATGCACGCTTGTGCGACACACTCAAGATCGAGATCTCGCTAGTGCGACATTAGGTACGACGACGAGCGAAGCGAGGAGGAGTGTTAGGTTGTATTTTGACCATAGCGCGCGAGCCGAGCGAGCGAAGCGAGCGTGCCGCGGCAGCGGCCGGCGAAGCGCCAGAACCGATTTGTTATTGTATCCTGTCGGCGTAACGTCCCATCGAAATAAAGTGTAATACTGCACCAACGTACTGCACTATCGTAGTGTCGCACTACCGTTGTGTCGAACTACTGTCGCGCAATCGTTTGTCGCACTAGCGAGATGTCGATCTTCAGTGTGTCGCACAAGCGTTCATTCGAACTATGCTTGATGATACACTTTATTTCGAAGGGACGTTACGCCAACATGATACAAAAGATACAAAAAATCGGATCTAGCGCTTCGCCGGCCGGGGGTGGCCACTGGGATTTTTACTGACCAACATTCCCGTTTGCCACCCGGAGGTGGCGACTGGGATATTTTTTTAGAATAATTCCCAGTCGCCACCGGAGGGGGCAATACTGGCGGTGGCGAACGGGAATAACCGATTCGGTTTTGGCACTTCGCCGGCCGCTGCCGCGGCACGCTCGCTTCGCTCGCTCGGCTCGTGCTTTGTGGTCACAGTTCTAACCTAACCTAAACCAATAATTATGAATAGGACCGATTCGGTTCAAATTTTGTGTGCAATTCAGTATTTTTGGTCGTAATTTCGAATATTTTGATTGAAAAAAAGGGGATTACGAAGGAAGGGGATACAGTTAAAGTATTAAATACGTAGTTGTCATTTATTTGATATGCAGTAGGTTATTAGTGGAGAAATTTTGTTTGCTTAAATTTCTAAATAGAGGTGCAGTAAAAAAATTCCCTTACTATACTAACAATGTATTTAAGAGATCTGAGTCGCTTGAGTTGATAAGGTTGCGCGGCGTCGCGAGCATCTTAGCTAAACTGACCTAGGCTAACAAAGTATATAGTTAAAGTACTAGTATTTTTTATAACGTAGGTATATCAACGAATGCAAGGCGGCTGGCAGCGACTGGGGGAAAAGAGCCGAAGACCGAGCTCTGTGGCGTTCACTAGGGAAAGCCTACGTCCAGCAGTGGACGAATATAGGCTGATGATGATGATATCAATTAATTTATGTCAATATGTGTCAACTTGCGTGCTTAGGTAGCGGGAATTGAAAGGTTAAATTAACTGAATGGGGCGTGCTGTTGGTTTACAATCCGCTTTGAGATGGGAACATACTTTTTTTGGGACTTACCTACGAAAGGAATGTTCAAGAGCCCGACCGATATTTGGACCTGTCGTGAGGACATACTCCCTCTATCCATACTACACTCATACTGTTTCATACTCACGACTTTTTCACATATCTTTCAAACTACGTTTTCTTATCACATCATACCTTTATGACTTCAATATACATTCGGTGAAGTACAAGTTGCTGCTGATGTGTAATGACTGCATTTTAAACACACACACACTTACGCCTATTGCCCACGAGCGGAAAACAGGTACTACATTTTTTTGAAGATTTATACATCATCACACAAGCGTGTCCCGCTTATTACGCAGCTGGCATTATTGAAAGAGTTTCCTAACTAGGTATGTCTTATAAATTAAAATTAAAATTCAGACTGACAGTCTTTATTTCGAATAATAGTTACTTTATAAATACAAATTGAGAAGTACCGATTCACAACAAAATATTACCTAGATTACAATGTTCGACAATATAATTATCACTTATCACTTCATTACAACTGTACAAGTTTACACGGCGGGCCACGATGCGGCCGCGCCATTGACTATCGCTGTCCTATGGGCCAACCGCTGTCCAGGGCGGCTGGGCGCCGTCCGGGCCGGCCGAGCTACTGCCGGGCCGGCCGACCTGCCGCCGGGCCGACCGAGCTACTGCCGGGCCGGCCGACCTGCCGCCGGGCCGGCCGAGCTACTACCGGGCCGGCCGGCCTGCTGCCGGTCCGGTCACGCGGCGGCGGCTCGGGCCTCAGGGCGAGCGCCTGCCGCTCACCTGCTGAGCGAGTGCGATCGCTCGCGGGACCCCGAGCTCTCACCGTTGCACCGCGCGCGGTCATTGCCTGTAACATACAAACATACACTATAACGGCGCAGGCAGAATCGCAGCGCCTCACCTTATTATACTGCATTAAAGCGCAAACTACGGCTACAGGCCGGTACGACTCATTTGTCACCTGCAAGGGAGTCGCGCCGCCTAGGCACTTGCACAAAGTATCAAACAGAGACCAACGGCGAGCTTGCTAATAACGATATTACGTGGATATCAAAAACAGGGAAGAAACTAACATCCAATTCATCGCCTCTTTAAAATAACATTTATAGTTTACAGATGAGCACGTTTAGAGTATGTGAAATTACATTAGTCATGAACCGATTTGTCTAACAAATTACTAAATCAAGGTTATTATACTCGTAAAGTGCCTGTAGTAACTAAGTCCAATCTCTACGGTATAAAAAAGAATTCTATTGTTCCCACTCATATTACACTAATTATGCAAGTTACTTTTTATGTTATCTAATATATAAAATTCTTCTGTCACGGGGTGCGTAATCGAACTCCTCCGAAACGGCTCGACCGATTTTGATGAAATTTTTTGTGCTTAACATCTATTTTTCATCCCCCTAAATGTTAGGGGTAGTCCACCCCTAAATTTTTATTTTTATTTTTTAGACAAAATATTTTTTTGTATTTTTTTTTAGATTTGGCATTAAAAAATACATACAACCCTAAATTTTCACCCTTCTACCACCAACCCTTAAAATGTGGCAAAACAACGTTTGCTGGGTCAGCTAGTTTTATTATAGTAATACATACAAATTTACCTAAGTAAAAAAAGTTTAAAATTTATATTTTTCCTATAGATTGTCTTATTTCCACTAATTTACTACTTTAAATAGTAATATTAATAATAGAAAAATAAACGTTTTCTCTCAGACAATATAACATGAATCGTCTGGAATAGCCGAACAAGAGTCCCTATCGATCCAAATAGAATCGATGCAAACCAGTTCATCATGTTTACCAATCGGTGAGAGGTTATGCGTACATCGCCGCGATTTGGGCAAGTGTACCTTCAGTTTAACATTTCTACGCTTGATCTCTGTTCAATCATCTGTGCTAGTAGTACGTAATGGTTCATAAAATGCACGAAATAATGTAGAAGGATTTTGGAATGCGCATTGCAACGCAGCTCGCCCATCCTAGTGAGCAAGATTTCTTCAGTGGATTAACGGTGACTATTACATAAGTTACAATGTGAGCTGAATATATATTTTTTTGTTCTTACGAATCGTAAGAACGTCACAACATTATGAGAGATTCGACCGACATTAAGAATATAATAACTCAAATAAATTCAACAGCAGATGCTTATAGACGAGAACATAACGAGAGTAATAATTATTATAGTAAGCAAAACAAATCAACGGCACACTAACAACAAATAGAAAACAAATTAAAGATAACGTCATGTCGCAACATGTGTTTCATTAAGTGTAATAAATATAGAAAAATAAAGCTTAAAGATAAGCATCTAACGATAAAAAGGCCTGACCTAAGAAATGATGGCCTTGTAAACTGGTGTCCTATAACAAAAGATCACTCATCACAAATGGATTCCAGACTTAGTCTACATTATATACTTATCATTATGAAACAATATTATATTTATTTCTAGGTCTAAAAACATCGGTATATTAAAATATACTGACGTTTTAGTATTTCACTAGTAAAGTTAGTTAAAATAATTGTATAGTCAATAAGAATTATTAGGACATAACAATATATAGAAATTACATCGGTATTCCCGAATGGCTGAGAATACGCAAATAGCAAAGATATTATTTTAAATATATACTTTATATTTACCAAGCCTCTGGTGTTGTGGTAGTTTATTGAAGAAAGGATGCTTAAGCGCTTCCCGTAGTGTGATCCTTTGTGAGGGCTCGTACTCAAGCATGCGCGCGATCAGGTCAAACAATTGTCGCGATTCCTCGCTGTTGCTCTGAAGGTACCTCTGCGGAAAACATTGCACAACCACTTATAACTAACTATTATGAATACGTAAAATGATTATGAAACATAAATTATTTTTGAAATGAACAACTTCATAATACGTTCTATAGAACTGTTTGAAGTAACTTACCATCAACGGTTTGCAGTTTTCTCTGACGTATCTGCCAGCTGACGATTTTTCGTCCCAGTCTAATTTGCCATGGTAGAAGTATTTTGTTTTTGTTTTGCGCGCCATTCTATAAATTCACAAATTTAGTTTGAACATCATTCATAATTAATACCCTAGTCTTAAAAAGCAAAAAAATACATAAATGTATTTTACATTTATGTCGGTTGGCTCTTACGAGTACGCAACAACAAACGCTGTTTATTTAAACAGCAATGTCCAAGTTTTTAGATCATGCTTGGCATCATATAGATCTATAACGAAATAAGACTATAATTTGTGGTAAATTATTCTTTAAATTTAAGTCTGGTTTAGTTGTTGTTATTAATTATTTAATCAAGATCTGTTATATGAACTAAAGTATTTTCTGAGGCTATCGTCCTTCTATGCATATTTACTATAGGTTGCAATACACTAGACATGGTAAAACATTATAAATTACATAAAACTCGTCTTGGATGACTGTGGCGATGACGGTGGATCTCACCTACCTGTAGGGTATAGGACCAAGAATCCTCTCCATCATGGCGAGGTGTTCCCTGTTGTCATGTGTTTGGAAGAGTGTGATGCCTAGGTACAACTCGAACATGATGCAACCGATAGACCATACGTCGCACGGCTGGGACCAACCCAATTCTGAAAATAAGAATCACATGTAAGAATTACTAAAACTATTTGCCATCATTTTATTTATGCATATAATATTACAATGATCGTTAAAAATAATTTAGTTCCTCAAGAGTGACCGACCATGAGAGTATGGAAATCATAATGAAGTATTTCAAGGATAGTATCAATTATACAATGGCATGTGTGTCGACGGCATATACATGAGGAGACGCCGAGCGACGTCGCGTTTATGTAACTTTTCATAAAACGGCAAAAGCCATAAAATATCTAGAATACTAATTGAAGGACTTACCTAATATGACTTCTGGCGCTCTGTAGTGCCTGGTGGAGACAATGGTACTGTGGTGCTCGTGGTCGAACGTCGCGCTGCCGAAATCTATGAGCCTGACGTCACTGCGTTTTACACGCATCTGGTCATGTTTCTGAAAAAGAAAAAAAAAACATACATATTTATAATAACCCGCCTATTACTCTTCAAGGAACATGTAGCTACTACAATGTAGCATGTAGTAACTACATGCTGTTTCATCAACTACTCTTTGGAGCTATGTGTTTAAAAAAACGTAACTCCAATGAGTTTTTCTTAAGTAAAACACTTAACTACATATTAGTATGAGAAATAAAACACATCCCGTTATTTTATCCATGTTACGTAAAAGCACTTGCGACAATGACGAAAATAACAAGTGAGTTATATCGGGTTGAAGAGCGATTAGTCACAACTCTACCATAACACACATGCTATTTTATAGCTTTGAGTGTTTTAAAGCGGTTACATTACGCCGCCTACACAGCCTTCCTGCCCTCGTATGCACATTTTTTTAACTAGTTTAAAATTAACGTAGCTACGTATGACACTGGACTAGTTATGGAGTAAATCGCTTCGTTTTCGGATCTTTAGACCAACTAACAAATGTATGCTGAGGTGACAAGAACTTACATAATTTATATACATTATAGTTAATACAAATAAATACGTACCTTTTTGGATGCATTGTAAACGCTGACCACTTCGTAGTCACTGTCGACGAACAGTATGTTCTCTGGCTTGAGATCTGTGTGGGTAAGCTTGTTATCGTGCAGGAATAGCACGCTGTATATAAGTTGATACGCGATGTGCCGCACCTGCTCTAGCGGGTACGGCTGGTAGTTGTTGTCTTTCTGAAAATATAAACGTACATATAATAAATATTATTACCTAGCGGAATTATTGATTATTTAATAAGAGACAACAGGCGCTCCATTTAAAATCAGACATTTGGTTTTATAGGTACTGTGGGTACCTATAAAACCATCTACTTAACTTTATTCTCTTAAACTCGTAAGGTTTAGTATGTGTGAACGGTCAATATCTTTCAACATAGTATGATCAATGACATTGTGGCAATCACAGGACGTACAGACGTTGTACGTGAATGAGGCTAGCTCAGGACCAAACACAATGACGTAACGAGGGAAATGCATAAATAAAGCAGTGGGTGAATCTCAGCTCCGTATAACGGTGGGTTTATTTTCAGCTATTTGGACTTCACTAATTTAATTTTGATCAAGTGATATTTGGGGTATGAAGTGTTACGAAAATTGCATAGAAGCAACACCATCCATCACTTATCGACGATTTTATTGCCGAGCCTACACAGGTAAAAGGATCGTCACTTAGTAAGTATGATCCGTTTACATATTAGACAGCAATAAATAAACAATTGATAGGAGAATACGTAATAATATTGGTACTTAGAGAATGGACACTGTTAACAGAATAACGTATACGTTATGCTTTCATCATTTCAACCATTAGACGTCCACTGCTGGACATAGGTCTCCCCCAAGGATCGCCACGACGACCGGTCATATGCCTATGATGCCCGTTATGCTTTACTATATTTTAATTAGATGAAATTGATTAAACTAATGTTAGTGATAAAAGAAACGTTTGATGACACCGAAATAGTCTCACAATAATGACTTACAATACAATGCCCACATTGTTCTACTAAGGCATTACTTACTCTTGTGTACCAATGTGATATTATAACTTTAGCAGTGAAGTATCTTTACATATTTTTGTTTCAATGTCAAATTAAAATTTTCACAATCAATATGGCAGTAATATAAAAACCAGCATGTCGGAAAAACATTAAATTACTTTTAATAGTTATTATTTATGATTACAATAACGCATACGCTTCCGACTGAATATTAACATGTAAAGAAATACAGCTACGATAATAGCTTGACACTCACCAGGAAGTCAAATACACTTTGTCCGAGCATTTCAAACGCAATGCACATGTGTCCGTGGTATTCGAACCAGTCCAACATCTTAACACATAAGCTGGAATACAAACAAACAAATATTTTAGTTTCATTTTCAATAATTTTATGGTGTAAATTATAATTTTAGTAATAGAAGTGGTACAATTATTACATGGAATCATTAAATGATGTGTAAAGTGGGTATCGCGCAGCAGACGATATTTTTGTGTGGAGTTGACATCAAATTGTTGGTTGGCCCACCGCCAGCAGGAGCGGTAACGTCGCATATAAACGGGCAAGGTCAAATATTGCTACATTCGCCGGCGTCGCGCTCGCACCAGCCGGACTATCAACACTGTGACGCCGCACACAATAATAACACACAGAATATAATCGAACACTCACTTTTTACAATCAGGGTCGACTTCAGCTAACTTTTCTAATACGTTTATCTCGAGTTTTGCGGCCTCTCTATACTTCTCAACGTTCTTGATTATCTTCAGAGCCATTCTATGCTCCCTGGAATTTATAATTAGATATTATGCTTTATTTCTGTACATAAAACTCGGAATTTGGCAATAAGTATAGAAATTGTCGGTGTTACTATAAACAAATGAAAATAGAAATGAATAATTAGTGAAGCGTGTCCTGCCAAACAATGTGTGTCATCATCCCGCGCCGATGTGAACGACACCACAACACCTTACAATGAGAGAAGGAACTATGCAATGACTACTGTTCTCTAATTATACATAAAATACCACATTGTACTAAATGTTATTAGACTTTTACTTATGTAACAGAATTAACGTTGGGATTTCAATACAAAAAAGCAATATGCAAATAGTCACAGATACATACATTTCATCACGGAGTTCGGATGTTATCGCAGTAGTCACGAAAATGTTACGCATAGGTTAATATTATAAAAAAAGATACTTACAATTCCAAGTCCTTCACCTCGACCACCTTGCCGAAGGTGCCCTCACCGAGTGTGTCGATGATTTTGTCTGCAATTAAACCAAGGTAATATAATTAATCAAACGTTCTCTGCACAAAGTCATGATGGAATCGGCATTGGTATTCCATTCACTATCAGTTCAGTGATACTCGGTAGCAAACTCTGAGAATTATTATCAACTTCTGAGAGTAACGACTATACAGTACCATGAAATAGTTTAAGACGACCAATGTACGAGGCTCCAACATGACTTCTTTTATCATCCATGTGGATTTTTATGTTCTTACTATTTTTATCAAAATTATAAAAATACAATTCAAAAGCAGTTTAAGTCTGAAATCTTCAAAACACGAATCACTGACTGCGAGGACTTGACGGTGGTAGTAGTGTGAGTCGTTGCTTTTCAGCTATTTGACATGTAGTGTTATGTTTTGGTGAGTCATATAATGTAACCAGTTTTTGCATTCCTGTTACTTTGAAAGTGTAATATGTATCTAGCGTTTATGTCGTGTGTGAGTGTGTGTGTGTGTGTGTGTATGGGTTTGTGAAAGAGACTGAGATATTTGTGGATGATCATGTTTGTGTCTGTGTATGTGATTGTACATAGTGTAAATACAGTTGGTTAAGTTATGGGTGTAGACACGAACATCTCGCTCCCATGACATATCCGGGCCAGTAGACCAGATGTCCGTCCTTGTCGTCCTTGACGGAGGAGCGTGCCCGGGAGCTCTGCAAGCGCCAGCGCCGCACCGCCGAGCCGCCGCCGCACAAGCCGCACGAGCCGCACGAGCCGCACACGCCGCGCAGACATCACGCCACACGCACCACGCCACATGCCACGGAGAGCGCGCCACGCGATCCGCACGACCCGAGTAGTGTTGTACCCAACAATCAGACAATGGAACGGTTGCCCGTCAGACAAGCGACAATTGGTATGGTGTGTCGGAGGTACATCATGCTGTTAGGGGGCGGGCGGGTTGGCGCTGCGGTGGCGAGCTGGGCGGGTGGCCGAGACAACCCGAGCTCGGCCGCCCGCACGCACCGCGCGGCCTGGGAGCGGGAACGAGAGCGGGAGCGGGAGCGGGAGGGGAGACCAGGAACCGGACACGCAGGGGGATGGGAAACGGAGATGACACTCCACTCACATATCGATCGCTACCATATAAACTTTCACACAGGAGTTTAGGATAAGTGTTCACCCGAACCTCTCTTAAATACTAATAAACAATACAATTATTCACATTACTAACTTTACAGGAGATAGAATTATTGGAACTTCGTTTATGTTTTGAACTTGAAAATATTTTAACACACAAAAGACACATGTTAGCTTTTAAACCACGCACAATAAAGCTTAACACATGCACTATCATTGTATTTATTTTATTAGTTTTCTTCCCTGTCATTTATAATTTATATCAACGGTTAACAAACACATCGTTAATTGCACAAAATAATGCCGGTTATCTAATCCAGTACCCTCTATGAATTTGTTTTTTTCATGTACCCTCTTATTGTTTAGAAATACATACTAATCGTAATAATCAAAAGTTACGTTAGGTATGTAGTATTATATAGTAGGTAGTATTCATAAACGTTTGTAAAAGTATGTCGAGAACTGAGATTTGTTATTATGATGCTATTCCAGACAGGTGGTATAATATGCAAATAGTGAATACTCAATACTGGAAAACAACGGACCAGGTGTATGTTAGCGGCACACAGTGCGCAGGCGGTTGGTTAGCTTGTGCTTACAGGCGGCGTGGCCGCGCGCCGCATCAGATGGCGGGGCCGTTGTGGCCGCTGTCGGCTGCGGAGCTCGGGCGGCAGCACCACTACGTCACCCACACCTAGCGGCACAACTTTCTTCGGTGCTATCACTTCGTTTACAGTATCGTTAATCTCCTTTTCGCCGATGCGTCCATACATCTCGTCCAAGTGCGCATATTTCATTATCAGTCCTTGGATCTCTTTTCGTCTCGTTTCCCGCTCGCTGAGCAAGCGATCTCCGACCGGAGTTTTGTCTTCATCTTCATCACTTGATGGGAAATATATTTGTCTCTGACGACCTACTTCCTTAACTGGTGAAGAGGCTGGTGTCTTTGTTGACTTTAATTTGGTAGTACTCGTATTCTTGACACTCAGTTGTGGTGGTGATATTAAATCTCGAACTGCAGGATGTATGTTTATATCTAGCGGACGTAATGACAATTTTCCTATCTTTCTGTCACCGTTTTCGCTTTTTTCAGCTCTAAGTGACCTCCTTTGATGTTTCCGATAAATACTATCTCTGTCCTTGCCATAATGTGGTCGATCTTTTAATGGAATTTCGAATCCATTTTTATAATCTTCCTTTTGTTTATGACTCGAAGACAATCGACGATCAGCTGTATTTCTGAAAGGTGTCTTATCCCTAGTTTTTTCATGGGAGTAATTGTTACGTTTGAACGAATTTTCACCAAAAACGGCAGTTGTTAAACTTCTCATGAGCCCTCGCGACAGAGACGGTTCAGGTTCTAATGTTTTTTCACGATCTTCTCTTTCTTTTTTTGCCCTTTCTTTCTTTTGGATTGCTATCCTGTCTAATACTGAGGAATATTTATCTTCTAAACGGCTACGTGTACTACCTAACAAAATGCTGTCAATGTTATTATTGGGCTCTTTAATAGGACATCTTTTAGTGAACGGAGGTGATTTATTATCTTTCAAGTGAGCTCTGCGGAATGAGTCAGTGCGTCCCAGTGCGCTAATCCCGGAGGTAGAATGTAAAGGTGATGTATCGATACGCGACTTCGACGCGCCTAGGTAACTCGAGTATGTACGGTCATCGTTCAACTTCCGCGCAGGCGCTCCGGACGTTAAAGATGTGTATGGTGAGATGTGCCCATTGTTCTCATATCGTCGCACATTAGCTAATGCAGAACTTTTGCTTGAAATCAGTTTGTCATCGAATGGTGGACGGGCTGCGCTAAGTTTAGTATCGGAAATTATTTCAGTCTTCTCGGATGGTCCTCGGCGAGTTAATCGATTGATGAAGCTGGAGTAGCCATCTGATAATAGTTGCGTGACGCTTGTGGTTGAAGATCTATTATAACGTTGACGTCGCGGGCTCGTTGTAGCACTAGCACTGGTGCTTAGACTGGCCATATTGTTTGTAATGTCAATTCTTTACGCTTAGCAATTAATTTAACCAGGATTCATCACATAACAGTCCAGACACGTCATATTTACACATCCGAAATGTTTTAAGAAAACATTGGAATACTCGCGGTTTTTGAGTTTACACGGCGTGTGCTCCGCCACCGGACATAAGACTGGTTCTATCTAGAGATCGAGAGCGTACCTAAGCGCGAACGAATTTCAGAAAGATCACTAGCGCAACCGAGAGCGGCCGCCGGTGCCAAGTAATCGTCGTGCACTAAAAATATCGGCAACCCGTGGGAGCGCCCTCCCGCGCACTTCGAGGTGCCCGCCGCTCACACATTTCTTCGCATTACAATTCACTCACTACGGTTTTCGTATTATTGAATGTAGATTAAACGATCTATTCAACGAATCTCTATTTCTGCTGTTTTTGGTTAAATATAGTATTTGGATGAAAGGTCAATGTTCTCGAGGGTTATATATAAAAAAAAAACACTTTTCTATTTAGGTAGTTTCTAGTCACGTCATTTTGGCAATCTGACCACTTTTCGAAAACAGTTATAGAAATGCGTAATGTTATTTTAAATTCCTTTTATCCTCTTGTCTCGATTAGCCTTCATGTACTAGAATACTAATAATATAATCGACAATACTCCCTTCACAGACGCCTTGATATACTGAATATAAACCAGTTTATACAGTCTAACTTATTAAATTTCACACGGTCATGTTGGTAATTGATCTTTGTAATGGCATCGTTAGAGACGCACACCTTTCTCTGAACGGTGAGCAGCAGAGCCAAGACAGTTCTGTCAATAAGCGGTAGGCAATTAGGTCAGTAGAGCGCGTGTCAGCGCGTGTGAGCAGTGAACAATACAGACGGTGCCCGCGACCGACACGGATGAGACTCAGCGCGAGCGCACGCAGTCGACACGCCACCTTGTTCTCATATCATCGTAATATTTATCCCATAATTATTCTTATCTTTATCGTATATCAATTTACCATAATACAGTTAAAAATAACAACTATAATAAAAAATAATCAACATTAGGGCGGATGCCTTGTAGCCTGCGTATGGTACGGGAGGTGGTGACAAGATGAAATAATAAAATCACACGCCACGACCGGGCCTCGTGCTGTCTCACGCTTATCATAAGTTGTTATAGTAATAACATTTGTTTGTCTCCATCCGCGTTCTCAAACAGCGCTACCTATTTAACAGAACCTTGATTGACTTCTTGTTTTTATAACGGCTTAGTTTGACAGCGGCCGATTAAGTGGAATTGATTGTTTAATACTCCGACAATGTCGTCACAATGCTGTTTACAAGTTTTGAGTGCAGTGGATGCAACCCAAAAATATTTTGCATTCTTAACGAAATATCGTACACTTTGTGCTGCCATAATAGCGTCTTTATGTGTCGTACACGGTAATTTTCTACTTTCACTTGTCAGGTACATAACGTTCAACACTAATAGCGACATTCTTTACTGAACTACCATATTGCTTTTAATGAATGATCAATATTTTTGTACATTGTTTTTATTGGTAATAATAAGTAAATAAAATTTACAAATACCTACTTTAAATCACTAATATAGTTTTAGTGACTGTTTCTAATTAAAAGCAATATAGATAGTATTAGTAGGAACATAATATTTTTTACTGTAGTCTGTGACTATAATTATATTATTTTTACAGACATACCCGTGAGAGACCCTTGCCATCTATTAATAGGGGATAATTAAAATTTAATAAAGTATGTAAAACACTTATGAAACATTTTTTTTTAATATTGTGTAAGGTCAGGTATGTAGTGATCACTATAAACAACACTGATGCAAGATGTTCGTCACTGGCAAAACTATCGTAGTACTTTAACATGGTGAAAACCATATGCGTTTGGTTAGATAACATTACATATAGGTAATACGTTACAAAACGTCAGACTAATAAATACTGACTGACGGCCAGCTGTTTGAGCCAGTTTGTAATGGGGTGCAGGTAAAAAGCAACCCTGACGGGATTGGTCGTCGCGGCACAATACACATAACGGCGTGTTGCACAATATAATATTAGTTTTAGAGTATGTCAAAACAACCTTGAGAAAAAATACATCTGTACCCGTGGAATATTTAATACACACGGTTATTGTACGATCGGTTGATTACCCCAAAACTATTATGGTCTTGAAAAATATATAATAGATAACACCTGCTTGACGAATTATGAAAGTCACCAAAATATTATTTTAAAACACTTCTATAAAATAATTATTTTACGAATAAAAATGTTTGCCTAATACGGGACTCGTAAAATCATTTTCAATATTACATTATCACCGTACCATTTATTCTAATAATAAGAATTTACTGATTCACGGTAGGGTCTATGCCACGACAACGGTCCATGAGTAGGCAGCATAGTTTTTAAAGTAATTCAAAGCTTTATAGTTACTTTATAGCATCAGATTTTTATTTAATGACTGACCTTGCCCGCCAATCGGTTACAAGCACCATCTACATCGAAAAGGATCTCCGCGACAACGGAAAGTAATTTCGAAACATCGTGCCACTTGCAACCGTGCTCCTTGAGAAACTTCTTATAGAGTTCATAAAAGGAACCGATTCGCAAGGGTAGCCGTGTGCGTTCTTGTTTTATTGACAACTCAGCCATTATGTATGCACTTCACTGCACTGCACTTGAAATCTATTGTTTAGAACACGAGCACTGGAGCCGTCGGCGTGGGGCGGGTGCCCAGCCGGCCGGTTGTTACACAACTGTGAAGCGCCGCGTGATATCACTGTATGTATCTACTTAATAGCCCGAACGATAAAGATGTAAAAAAATAGTAACTTTAATTCAAATATTATATCAAAGCGGTCCAATAGAAATAATAAAAATGTGTACTTCGTTCTGCGACTGAGACTATACTGCGGTGGCGGTGGTCAACTGTTCGATGGCATTCAATTAAAGATGGCATGCACAAATGGAGCAAACAATTTGAAACTTTTGGAATTGGTTTAAACAGGATTGATCCGCGTCCCACTCGTTAACATTGTTGTCGGTCCAACAACAAATCATTAAGGGTTTTTTATAGTAGGTATTTGGAATATACTGATATTCTTTGTTGAAGGTTTCCGACTAAACTGAAGAAAAAATACCAAACAACGCAAGCCGAGTGCCATGTTTATCTAACGATACAGATTGTAGATGTCTATGGGGTCAATGCTCTTTTACGTTGTTATATTATTTGGATTACAAAATACTACAATAATTATAATGTTTGCTTATGAAATGTTTTACAAATTAGTAACATTTATTTATAATGGTTTACAACACATAACTGTTTTTTTTTTATAGTAAACACCAATATAATTAATGATATACATCAAAAAAATTGAGTTTCAGTTTCAAGTATGGGGAACCCCCAAAATGTTTTTTTTTTTTCTGTTTATGTGAAAATCTTAATGCGGTTCACAGAATACATCTACTTACAAAGTTTCAACAGTATAGTTCTAATCTATCTTTGCCATTAGGCTAAGGAACCCTAAAAAATACTGAACAAATTTAACAAAATAACAACGAACATTATGTATAGGTATATACTGTACAAGTATTTTATTTGGGATTTTGATTACTTGATTGAATAATGCCAATTAAGTAAGTATTTGATGAATTAAGTTCTTGCTTTGTCTTTAGTTTAGATTGTTCTGACTCATTGGACTTGTATGAAATTAGATGAAACGGAATGGCGTACTTTAACCAATTGTTGTATGTCGCCTGAGCGATGTCGGTACCCGACAAGGTCGGCCGGAAGGAATTGGGCATTACCAAATAGATAGGTGAGCAAAACACTGGGCGTAGGTACCGCATTTATCAGACCATATCTCGACCGCTGGCGGCCAACACGCCACTAGTGGCCTATTGTATTAATGATTCGCGATAGCGAACTACGCTTTTCTTGTGAACTTGACCTCTGACCAGTAGTTGCGTTAAGCTATTAAGTAATGTACTTATAACACTTATATAAGATTTTATGATCACATGATGAATTTATAGAATTTTCTCTTGTGTTAAATGAGAGAGTACTGATGTAATTATTATACATACGGAATAGCACAAACATGTTTAGCTTTAGTGACTTTAAAAATAAGTAATCATTTCAATTCACTTTATGTTGAAGAAGATTAACTTTAAATAATATTTTATTTGAAAATAATGAATATGAATTCTGTATTGATTAAAGAAAGTTTGTTTGTATAATTTGTTATGATATGATATTAATGCTTGCTTATCAGTCATCACTTAATGCGTGAGCAAATTGAAGGACAAAAACAAGATTTAATTTGCATTTTAACGTAAACATTATTTTCCAAGAAAATAATGAAAAGTTGTCCAATCATTCAACTGTGTTTAAAAGATATAAGAAAGATGAATATTAACATAATATTGTATTAATATTGAAGTAAAATTTTTGAAGTAGGTACCTATCTTTAGAGTCAGTTGATCTATTCGAATTATTTAATATCATATTTTTTCATTTTTCTGATTGCATAATAAAACATGTATAAATGTTTGATTAGTCTAAATAAATCAAGTTAAACATAATAATAATAAAAGTTTTTATTTCAATAGCTTAATGGCGTGCTGGGCGCTTTTCTTGTCAACCTCGCTATCAACCTCCTGTCTGTTTCCACGAATAAAATAAAATAAAATACTTATAAAATATTTCCCCTTTGACTTCTATAATTGATGTTATTAATTTTAAGAACTAACCCAGAACAAAAAAATATTAAAACTTCCGCGAACGTATCTCATCTGCTTCAATCTGGCTTCAATGAGTTACAATTTATAGTTTTGCTCTCGTAATTCAAATCAATTGAGAAGCACGCCTCTTTATGAGTGTTCATTACGTGTAAAGTATTAGTATGACTCGCAATGATTACTACAACAACAAACTGTAAATGTAATATTTGTACCCTCCCATTCTTCTTCCCTGTCGTGCCTTTTGTAGAATTGGTATTATTAATTTATTATAGTAAAATTTTATCTGCTGGTTATTGTTGCCATATAACGCTTAAAGATGAAATAAATACATTATAATTAGTAGTGCGCCTTTCTGTATTAAATCTGAAATACTTTGTTTATTTATGCTTCGTCATAAGTAGATACATTGATGTGTGTTATGTCGCATTGGCGCTTTAATCGTCACTAGTTCACGTATACACAAAGTGTTATCACGACAGAATGCATTAAAGCGGTCTCTCCTAGGTGAAGGTGATCATCGCGTTACTATTTCTGTGCGCATGCGTCGACTGTGTTTTTAGCGCTAGAACAACGACACGCGGCGCCATCTATCGATCGCTATTGAAATATGTTAGACCGTGCCAGCTGCTGATACTATTTTAGTACATTATACACACATTATAAGGTTGTTTATTACAGATTGAAACATAAAAAAAATATGTTTTCATTTAATGAAAGGTAACGAAATGTTATAAGTTATTTGTTTAGAATTAATAAATTAGATGTTTATACTATTCTTTAACTATAAAATAAACCCATGCAATGCGCTTTCAATAACATGAAATTCAGTGCTATTAAGTTATAAGACTGTTTTATAAGAAAATATGCGATAATATTCTACAGCAAACCCTTAGATTTAGACCGCAAAAATAACACAATATGTACATATCAAGGCTCATTGGTTTTAATTTTTGACAAATTTTGTGTTTTGAGGATACTGATAAATTTAATCCTTGACCTAATAATATATGCTAAAATAGATGCACATTGCTCTCAATACACCCGCGCTGGCAGCGCGTGGCGCAGTTACTTTTCACATAACATACACCTCATTTAACACCAAGAGTAATATTTGAATACTTGTTAAAGTAAAAATGATTTGTTGGCTGACCTCTACTTCTTTGGACTGTTTCTCAGGTTTGAGCTGTGAATTTTGTTCCGGCCGTGGTGGCGCGAAGGAGCACGAAGGCTGGGGCTCAGCTGCAGGTTGCTGTAATTTCACAGGAGCCTGGGAGGCTACCTTGGGGCTTTTCTTTAAATCAGTCACTATGCCGCCTTCGGCGTTCTGGACGTGTATCTGTGGCGGATGCACTACATTTGTTTGATTACTAGCAGGTGGTCTTGGAGCCAACCAAGACGTAGGAACCGCAGGTGGAATAACCAATGGCTGCTGTTTTATTGTCAAGCCATGATCATTAACTTTAATATTATTGTCACCAGCACATGGTTCTAATAATAATTGATCAGTTTTATTACACTGTGACGTTTCATTCAAATCCGCCGCCTCGGGTTCAGGGCCATGGACTATTTCCTGAACGGGTTTTAAACTTTGCGAGATCTGTTCTATATTTACGGTAGCTTTTTTACAATCTTTTTCGGGTAAATTATTTGGTACAGGAGGTAATTGCATTGGTGGTTGTTCATGAAATGGAATGGATGGTAATTGACTTAGAGGTAAATTTGAAGCGGTAGTAGTAGCTATAACTGCAGCATTTTTTACATTTTGATTTTCTATAATAGTCACAGCATTGCTTGCTTTGGGTAATTCCGGAAAGATCGGTGAAACATCATCTCTACTTTGGGAAAAATCAGTGCTATCACAACAAGAGAGTTCCTCGAGACTTTGAACTAAATCAAGTGCAGACGCTTCATGATAGTCCGTAGAACAAGGAGATGTATCATCGCCAGTGTCGTCTTCATAACCAGGTCTTTGTGAACTCTTACTACTAGGAACAAAAGCTAAACTAGATGTAACATCGTTCGAAATGTCACCTATCAATGATTCCTCACTTTGCATAGATGATTCCCTATTAGTAGAGGAGTCAATGGCACTAATTTTCTCATCTTCACTAACTACATTACTCACAGTGACAGTTGACATTGGAACATCAGTTTTTTGCATATTTGCTTCTTCGTTGTTATTTTTATCACCTGGTTCATTAACACTAGTCAAATTTGTTTCTCCAGAAAAGTAATTGTTACCCATGCTATTCTCCATTTTTGATTGTTCTACAACTGGTAAACTCATGTATTGTGGTATAGCATAATCTAAATCTGTTAAAGGTGTATAATTCACACTATCTTCACCTAAAGGTGCTTCAAAGTTAGGAGAATAATACTCAAAAGCTGCATTTTCATTACAATAAATAGACCACGGATCATTTGAAGGAATTAAAGGCATTCCATCATAATATAAGTCAGGATTTATTTCTCTATCGATTAAATATTCTGGTTTATAATCCCACGAAGGAACGAAAGAATCTTCAAAGGCCAAATAATTTTCCGGTAATACCACCATGCCTGGATTTAACTGACTTGGATCCAGTGCATACGAACCATCATAAAAAGGGTTGTTAAGCACAAGAGGAGGAGGCTGGATAGGTGCACATTCCATAGTCACTTCAGCAAATAATCCATACTTAGATAAATCAGGTTCTGATCGTCTATGTTGGAATGCGCGGGGGTCGATTTCATGTGCGATATTTGCAGCGTAAATGTCTGATACGTCAAAACTGTGAGTTCTTCGTAAATAGCTCTCGGGTGGCAACTGGTATTCAATATTTAGATCTCTATCGATTAGTTCTACTTGATCATCGCAAATTCCTTCATAATTGGGCACACCCACGTTGTTTATTTCGTGTAAGGTATCCGCATAGTTTGTTTGGCTGTTACTACTGGGTGCAACTTGAAGGATACCACTGTCGCATGCAGCATCACTGGGTAGTAGTAGCACGTGTGGAAGGGCGGGAGGGGGTCCGCGGAAAAGAAGGTTGTTAGGGGGTGGACGCGGTGGCTGGGCAGCCATGTCTCCGGCACTGGCCGCCCGCGGCCCGACGCGGACTAGTATTTCGGTGCGGCAGAGACGCGCCGGGCGGCCGGCTCAACTTTGCGACTGACTGAAGGCGTTCCGAGTGACGGAGGCGAACACAAATAGAACGGGCGCAAGCGCGAGGAGGTCGCCGTCTCTCGCGCACATCTTCACGGGCGAAGGCGCACGCGCACTCGCAAGCCAAACCCGTCCCGCATGTAATCCCAAACAAGAGCGCTGACGTTTTACGCTTTATTCTGGTTCCGCACATTGCTTACGATATACGGTACGCGAGGTATCCTAGGAGTCAGGAAAAGACAGGTTTACGGGTGGACACTTCGTTGTTGCAAAGGCTACTTTTGGATTTTACGAACCACACCATTCTTTCGTACATCTTCATAAGATTGTAAAAGAAACTGTAGGACTGACCTGTTCAGGTGGTGAACGTGGAGAAGACTCTTCGCGGTGATGTCTCCTCCGCCTGTGCGATGTAGGCGAACGCCGATGATGAGACCGTTTGGATCGTTCATTTCTCCGCCTCCACGAGTGCTCCGAGCTGTGAAATCATCGATCGGTGGGCTGTAGGGTTAGTGAGTAGGACAAAATAGTGCAATATACGCAACGAACGTTTAGGTGAGGTTTGCGTGTGTGCTTGATGATAAGAGCAAATATCGCCGAAGTACTACTAACGTTGGCGAGTGTTTTCCATGAGCGGAATGCGGATCTATCAGCTGAGCGAGGTGATCAGGCGGCGGCAAGCAGCAGGCGCTCAACAGCGTCCGCACGGCAGCCCACCGCCTCTGTCCCGTGCTTAAGCTTTTTATGGTGCCCTATATCTACAATAGCGTTATGATTTCATTTAAACTTAATTTCTACTCAGTTGATTTGTTGATGGTGGAGTCTTACATTCCCGCATTATCGTACAAATTTAATATAACTATACTGTCATCGCACCCTACGATTACGTTAACACAATGTTTAATGAGCAGTCGAGCCTTCACTGTCAAGGTCACAAAACATTAAATAATCACTTTTAACGCGAGCGTTACAAGACGGTAACAAAGTTCGATATGTGTAAGCAGATGTTTGTTGACGATGACTATGTGACGGCAAGGACCCGGCGCGAGCTGCGTTCGCCGACACACTGCCAGCTCTGACAGCTCGCCGCGAACAAGATATCGGCTCAAGTAAAGCGGTGTACAATCAAGTGCTCATTTCAAAACAGCGCGGCCGTCACAGCCTAACAAGCGAACAATCAAACCTCCACGTCATATTGGCACAATGTCATCGTCTATGAGAAATCATTGGTCAACTAACGTTTGTATACTTTGACACAATCGCAATCACACAGATATAAAAATTTACGGAAATGTTGTATTGTTCATCACGTTATATATTTATTTTTTACATTAATAAGGTATTTAATTTTAGTTAATAAAACGTTAAATATGTAGGAACTTAACACTTGTAACCTGTGTAAGTAAGACTTACCAGCACACTCGCAAACTTAAGGGGCTAGATATTAAGCAGTTGTCAATAAATGTTAAACTTCTGCTCTTTTCTCCCATGGCAAACAGTACCATCATGGATCGATGCTGAGAAGCTAATTAAAAATCACCAATAACAGAATGCGTAAAATTGAAACTATCACATGAACGAATGAACTGAAAATAACTAAGAATGCAAAATGAGGGACAGAGGCACCGCTAATAGAATTAAATGTACATAATTGGTTTACCTAGTCGCAGTGGAGATAAATATGTGTACGCACAAGATACTGCAGAAATATGTGTCTACGTAATTTTCTGTTTGCTATATAACGCTCAAGTAGAGTACAGTACATATTATGAACATTTCCATTGTTATTAATTTCATCAATATTGCATTGCAGATTGCAGTGACATCTAGCGGTGAATAGTGGAACCATTGTACTAGAAAGTAAAACGCGCCACAGATGGTGATTAGTCATATCACATCTTGTTAATTGGTCTATAAATTTACTTATTCTGGTATATATGTATAGAGGCCAGCAGCGGCTTTTGCAAAAGTAATAATTGAATAATTGGTAAATTGAAGATAAATTCTGCATATTTATCGATTTGTAAAAATAGGACAACAATGACTATATATGGGGGGTATCTATCTACTATCTTTCTAACCCTAAAAACGATACTTACAGTATCACACAATTATATACTAGAGAAGAACCTAATGTACAAGAAGTATGCGGGCTTTTAATCAAAATGTAAAATTTTGAAAAAAATTTTAAATGTAATAAAACAAGTAATGCGATAGAAATTAATTGTAAGTTTAAGTTTTAATTAAATGTACCCAAATCCATTTTTTTTTGTTATAAATGACAATGTTTATATACCTATCTGTGAAGGCTTGTTGTTAGCTACTGGTTTATCTAGGATTGAATGTTAAAATTTTATATTAGTCTGTAAGCCTTCCTAAAAATAAATAAATTACTAAATAAAAGAGACTAATCAATTTACCTTAAAT
Source organism: Craniophora ligustri (assembly GCA_905163465.1). NCBI lineage: Eukaryota > Metazoa > Arthropoda > Insecta > Lepidoptera > Noctuidae > Craniophora > Craniophora ligustri. The sequence continues at coordinate 3,918,169 of LR990965.1, read as the reverse complement.
ATGATTAAATAAGTAAATTTTACGTAAGATAATAAAATTTAAATAAGGTTCTGTTTTAATGTATGTTTAGCTTTTGTGAGAAAATAATGAATGTGAATTCTTATTAAAAGGGAAGGCGTAACTTTATGTTCCTCGAATATAAATTTTCAAAGAACAACCATTAAAAAAAGGCCTTACTTTTTTTAATAATATATTATTGTTATCGAGACAAGGAATTCCTATCAATATTTTCATGAGCTAAGCTAGATTATTATATTATTGGTGATACAGTCAAGACAGAAACGTCACCATCGTAAGATCGTATGATACTTAATGAATAAGTTATACTGTGAATTCAAATAACTATTGGTACAAAACACAATTTCAATTAATAATAATTCCTCGCACTATGTTAGATATTATTTAATAAATTATTCTTATTCTAAAATTTATTTTACGTATACAAGCTTTGAATGTCTGGCGGATATGGAATTTTAAAATGTAACCCTACACAAGATTTTTCTTAGAGGTCAGTCACGAAATATGGAAGCCATCTGGTTCCTAAAAATATCTTAAATATGACTTGTATTTCCATGAACGTTTAATTACAGATAGGTATAAATATAAAAGTAACCAAGTTAATATAATGTACTAACTTGATAATAAATATAATAAATAATATACAATAATAAAATGTAGTGTACTGATAAAAACCCAATAAGTTCAATAATTATTCAAAGGTGAAGAAGAGTAATGAAAATTGTATTTATGCAACGCGTACTTCTTAATTATCTTTAATCCCCAATAGTTATATCAATGAATAAATATAAGATGCAAAATAAATAGTTTAAAGTTTATTACCTAAAACGTGGCAAAGGCGTGGTAGCGAGCGCGGGCGTCGCTCATATGTCGAGCTAAATGTCACATTGTTTAGCGCCATGCGAGAGGTTGAACTTGAACACTTGATTGTTTCTAGGCTGTAGGCCTTGCACGCTTGTATTAGGACCATATGTTAAATATTGCAGTGCGAACACATTTTTTATAAAAAAAAAATCTTGTGGTTAGAATCAGATGTAATATACATCGGTCATACATCATACATAGGCCATGAGAAAAAAAACTGAAACGTTATTTCGACTGCAAAATTAAAGTTCATAATGCCCTGCACTATTTAAATAGTAGTAAGCAGCTCTTTCACAATGATTTTAAGAACTAGATTTACAAAAGAAGAACTTGGAACTAAAATAAAGAAAGTAATAAACTGTCTCATTCTTCTACACAAATATTTAATATAATAATAATAATTTTCAAAAAAGTTCAGTTGGATATAGTTTTGTGTCTTTACTGTGCTATTTGCTAACAGAAGAAATATGCTGCCTGTATCCCAAATTGATTTACTGATTTGTAGTGGAATTAATACTCGATATTGTGTTTATTTATTTTTGTTTAAAGTTTTTTTAAATATTACTGTTGCTTTATTGATTTATCACACTTATAGTAAATTTACTTACTATGAATATAATATTGTCATCGTGTGTAAAAGAAAAGCTAAAGCGTAATTTGTATCTTCTCAGAAGATACAAATTACGATGAGGATAGCTCAGGGATTTTGACATTCTGAGCAGATTTCAGAAAAGTAAGTATCTATTATCTGAGTGATGGATTATAGAATAAAAATATAATACATGGACTTAAACGCGGTATCTCACTATATTCCTTATTTGCAATTTAGTATGCGGTTCGTCAGTTTGCTTTCAGTTGAACTTCTATAGGTTTTGGTTCTATCAAGTTACACGATCAAATTAAAGGAACATTAAATCGGTACTAACAGGTTCTTGAGTATTTTTGATATTGTTCGCATCAATTTAATACTGCTTCAATTTATAAATGAACCGACTATCAGTGCATTGCATAACGTATGTCAGATTAATTTAAAAAAGGCACTTGATGGTGGTATCAATGTTCAACAAAGCGATTCACGTCACACGACACGGACTCCGTCGCGAATAACAAACACCGGAACATTCACTTTCGACGAACAACGACATAACATTATGGATTCGAAGTTTCTTGTAGGCATGACGTGCGAGTGTAAGCTACTTGAGAACCGGCTGTTTAATAAAAATCAAAAACCGGAGTAACCAGTACCGCACGTCAATGACTTAACACCGAACTCTTATTTCATTAATTGAAAAGCATATTTTAAGTATTTCTCGTTAAACGTCTACGATTACCTTTAATATCAGTTGGTGTAATCCCTTTTTAGGTTATTATTTCCTCAGTATGTAGAGGCAGTGAAGGACTCATGAAGTAACCAAAGGTAGCTATGGAAGGTGAAAGCAAACTAGGGTGTAATTCACGGCTCGTGTTAAAATGTGTTTATGTCATTGCAACGAGTACTTTCGGTTTACGCAGACCTCAGCTGTCTCGTGATAACTATATTTGTCAATATTGAGAGAAAACACGTTAACGAATTTAAATTCGTATTCCCAGTAAATATACTTTTATATATTTATTTTTACAAGTAGACATACTTTCAAGTCTAAACAATTAAAATTATTTTTAATAGTGTCCTGTAATAATGTATTATACAGATGGTCCAGGCGCTAAAAATATACGAGAATATTTTACAAATATGCGCTTCATGAAAAGTGTAAAGAGAAACATTAATTTGCAATGCGGTCAACGTTCAACCAGCAACGGTATTCACACAACGGTTCTTTATATTTAGAAATACTCAACACGTGTATCGCATTGAATCATCTCTCTCTGTTTACTGTTTCACTGGTATTTCCTTATACTTTGTTTCGTAATTTTACTTTCCTTTAACCTATTTCTAAGGATATGTTATCGCGGTTAATGTTTATTGATATACGGAGTATCACTGCGCGAGTATCACTGAGTAAGGAAATTGGCACAAACGTCAAGGAGTAAAAAGGTCAGAGGCAACGAAGCACGCAAAATCGCAGCGAGAGTGGAACGCCTCTGGCACAATGACCATAATCGATTGGTTGGCCAGTGCACACTGCGGGCTCGATTACGAAATCGAAAGCCATAATCTGCAACGTGACACGAGCAGTGCCCGGTCAAGGATCCACTGCACGGCAAACGCAGCGTATTGTATGGGTCATTTTTTGTTTGATATGTTGTCAAATTCGATCATTATTCTTCATGTTGTTATAAGTAACCGAGTATAACCAAATGCGGCGGTCGGCACGTTGACAAGGCCACGCCGGATGAGCGATTACTATGAACCGTGTCACCGCTGCAACCACGACTAATCACCCGCCCGCACCGCTTTTCGTCGGGTCAATGACAAGCACGTCGCTTTCTACCAGCGAGCCAACCATAGAAAATAAAATTTAAGGCTATTTTAGATAATCATTTAAAGAATGTAATACGAAAATGGGAATATAGCGCATAGCGAAGAAAATTTACCAGAGTAATTCTAGGTCATAGGAAAAAAATAAATGTACAGAATACTGAAATACACTGGGGCTGGCCGGATCGCGTAATCAAAACCATTAACCTTAATTAGCATGCCGAACAGACGATAAAGGAAAGTTGCCTCGTCATGTGAATGAATAATTTTAGATGTTTAGTGTCCTACCATGTTTATTTGCCTGATTTCTGTTTAAGTTTTGTATATCTAAATAAATAAACTTCCTTTAGTAAATATTTGATGATTTAGCTTAGCAAGACCCTAAACATTCAATATAACTGATAAAATAATAATAATAATAAAGTTTTATTTCTCGTTCACAAAGGTAGGTACTTAAAATAGTTAACAATGTACAGTGCTAGAGGTGTTTAACATATCCTTTGTGAAGGACTGGTATCCGCACTAGGTTACCCTGTCTAACGGATTACCAGGCCCCATTCGAACCGACAGAGAACTGCGTTAACAAGTATTATGTTATCATAAAGTACTTACTGTAAAAATAATAGAAAAGAAAAAAATATAAAAAAGCAAAGAAAAAAACAACGAAAAATCAAGTTCATTTGTTTGGCGCGAGAATGTCATATCCTTAATCCTCTACGACAGCAAATTCAGTTTTTTAATATATAACATATCTGGATGCCGCCGTGGGTTACAAGCGTGATAGGATTTTATGAATATGATATAAAATATTGAACCAGGACAGTACTGATGATAGTTATATGGCAAGCTCGTTGCCATTGACCGGGCACATACCCAAACTCCGCGCTGTTACTGGGAATTTTTTAGTGAAACCCAGTAACGTTGGCTGGGTCCATGAATCAAACCCAGGACCTTACTGGAATTGATTTATAAAAAAATATCGGGCAGCACAACTTGTTTTAAGAAACTAATATCAAATTTCTTCCCTCCCACTGCGGTGAATATGATTTTAAAAAACAGTGACACACGCATAGATTTAACAAGGGACTCGAATAATATACGGAGTAAAATTTCTGATTTAGATGTTTTTTGAAAATAAACCTATAAACGATTAATACAACATATTATAAATAATAAAAATTATAAATAGTAGTAGTACCTAGGTATGTAGCATTTAGAGCTACTCTAAAATGCAACAACAGGTATTGATGGTAGTCGGTAGTGAAAGTTAACCCACACACAATAAAAGCAGCATATAATAAAAAAAATTATTTTGTTGGTGTGTGTGCGTATGATTCTAATGCCACTGTTGCCATAATTATCACAGATTAAACAAAACAGTGTCGATATTAACATTTCGAACTCTTACTATATAAGTAGTCAAAAATTATCTATATTCCAAAAGCTTGCAAAATGAGTTAAATTATTTTTGTCGTGACTGATGTGTTTTTGATTGCTGTCATCTGGGTGCACGATTAATACACAGCCAAATAAAGCTCACTAAGTCATATCTTAAGTTGCTTCGCGGGTTGTTTATTATATGTATTTAAAACCTTTGACAGATTTTTAGCAAAATAAGGAATGGCAATACGGATTAAGTCAACCTGTAGTCATAAAATTTTGAGATCAGTTCTAATAGAATCAGTCATTTGAAAAATATTTCAAAAAGATAGTTTTTTGATACACATTCATAAATATTTTTTATCTTAAAATGACACAATATTGCCGATAACAACTGGGTCGATGATTTATTATGACCACCTAGTCGTCAGCATAGTAACAATCCAAAATATAAAAAAATCTACTTTCATGAAAAACATTTGCCTGTCATGTTTAAACCGATTATAAATATGTTCAACCTTTATGTCATTTAAATCGCTTCTTATGGATTGTTTTTACGTTTTGGAAGGCTGCTGAAGTTAGATCTTGTTCTTTCCTGAGAAACTGAGGCTGCTAAAAAAGTAGCATGATATTCTATAAAGACATGACCAAAATTAAGATGAAAGAGTTGTTTTATCCAATTTGATTTTCCTGGCAATGTTTACGAGTCTCTTTTTGATGGATAATGATTTCATAAAAGATAAAGCGAATAGTGCAATGATACGACCAATCATACTATCATTTTCATAAATAAATATCAATTGCCGTACATCTGTAAACGCATCATTTCAGGACGGCTGCACGTTTTTGGTTATTTCTTGGTTGTGTTTGTAATTGTCAGAATAAGAAGAAATCATAATATAAAAATCTGGTGGGTATGTAAACAGATAAATATAAAAGTTTAGCTGCAATATCGCCACTTTCATTTCTTGTTATCATTCTGCTGGTATATACAGGAAGAAACCAAAAACAATAAATTCTAATTACGTCATAACGCCTACCTAATTGACAAATCCTTTGCGAGCACACAAACCAGGACAGGACCTTGAAACATTCACTGTGAACACTATCGAGGCGAATCTTTTAAGCTATGGCTATGCTTGGCGCCCACGAATTTGCTTAAATGTTTACTTGTTATGTTAAATGTATTATGACACAAAAATGTTATAAGCAGACACCAAAGCTTCTTTGGATAATTTACAGACAAGCTGTTAGTCGACCTAAAAGTAATAATTATGTTTCTATGTAAACATAAATAAATGGAGGTCGCATTCAGCTATTTAATGGCTTCGATATCAAAATTACAAAAGCTGTACTTGACCAACTAGTCATGTTTTATTTACGATCAAGATTTGATAAAATTCAAATAGCGTTAATGAGCAAAGAGATTAAGTAACCGCTAGCAGGACGGAATAAAGCAAAACGGTGGTGAGTCACGGTGAGTTGTGCAATGATTTTGCACAACCAATCCTCAGGCCCTCAGCGTTACTGTTGTTCTTTATGATATAACGAATAAATTTATTAAGAGCAGAGATTTAAATTCTGCATAACATTACACGACGGTCAGGGGCAGAAAAACCTTAAGTAAAAACAATTACAAGCGACATTGAAACAATTTGTGAAAACTTGGCAAAGCCTTCAGTAACGGTATAAACATTGTCCACTAAATAAGAATAACTGTTTCGAAAACTAATACGATACTGATAAACGTACTAATTCTTATATATATACATATACTCGGCTGGTAAGTTGGCTTTGATTAATCTAACCTTACTGTTGACAAATACAAAATGTAAAAGCCTGCTTACGCTGCACTTGGACCGGATCAGTGGCGGCAAGTCGATGCACTCGGGCTACCCGACTATACGCTAGCTTTTTTTCCTATTTATAAGTGCTAGAGATGAACTCGGTTTCCAACGTATTTTAGTATACTTCAGCACGTTCAATTCAATGCTCAACACACACCAAACCTATAGGGTTTATTGGATATTTAACGAGTATTGAGGGTGTGTGTAATGAAAGGAGTTGGTTAGTTCGGAATCATCGTGTTTAGTGTGTGGGTACATACGAAACGCTCCACTCGTGGTCGCGCATGTTCTTCTGGAATGCAGCAGATTTCGGTGTCCAGGAGTCCACACCGCGGTAGAGCGCAGGCAGCTCCGCTACCTTCACTTCCAGACGCTCAGCAAGCCTTTGTTCTACAAGCGCTTTGGGACCGCTCGTCAAAGGCCGTTGTTGCTCTTTAGCACTGCGCCGCTCCAAGCCACCGTATCCATTTAATTTCTCTCCGTTGCAAGACGTTACGCTTTTGGAGCTATCTGTGCTGAGCAATTTGCTTTTAACGGTGTCTATCTTACTGTAATTTTTATATTGTACTGATTCAGTTCCGTTCGCTGTTCGCGAATATTTCAAAGAATCGTACGTGTCGCCATTCAGGCTGCTGTATTCGACATTGTTCAAGTTTATATCTCTATCAACTCGTTTAGTCGTGGCATCATACCCATTTCGTTTGCTGTAGCGTTCCTCATGGCTTTGTTTTAGGAAATTATTTTCGAAACTAGTTTTACATTTAGGAACATTATTAAGATAGTCGCTATAACTTAAATCTTTATTGTGTAAACCTTTATCACAGCCCTTTTTAAGTGTCTCTTGTATATCAATACCGTTCCCAGTACGGCCGTATGTAAAGCTTGCAGGCTGGCCACTGTCAGCTCTGTCATCTATAGCCTCTGTTCGTTCAATATCCTTGCTCTCGAATTCATGTTTGGCAAGGATAACACGCGATACATCGCTGTTAGCACCGTTCTTATATTGGACCTTAATGTTGAAGTCGGCCGCTGTAATGCCAGCTCTATTTTGTTCAGAGGGAACGGTCCACGTGTCGTGTTTCTTCTTTTCGCTACTCTTGGAAGACCACGCCTTCGCCAGAGCAGCCTTGAGGGCCTCGCGCCGCTCATGCACGCTGACCCTCGGGTACTCGTGTATAGGAACAATAGCAGGAGCGTACAGAGTCGACCGTGGTGTGGCTCGCGTTATGCGGAAACTTCTGAACTCCCTGTTGAACTCCGAACTCAGAGAATAAGCCGGTATTCTCGAAGTCACCATTTTGAGATCAAAATTTCCAAGCAAATATCATAAAAGCTTATTATTTCTCACAATAAAAAATATTTTATCACAGAGCACACTGAACACATATCGACTCTACCTGGAATCGGATGGCATATGAAAATGTGTTGAACTAAATTTGATATTATGTAGTGTTCCCTCTCACGAAGTTAGGGTTGCAGTGCATCTAACATATACTGTGTTATTTTGACGTGTAAAAGTATTCGTTGCAGATCAAGGATGTGTTGGCGGGCTGTGGGCCGCGACCTTCGAGGTGGGCGGCGCGTGGCAGTACGACGGGACAACGCACTGGTCAACGAACCGCCCTATGCGCCACAGACCGCTCAGCTCACCAGCTTGCATAACGCATTCGCAAACCGCTGCCCTACCTTATCTCTTATGCAGTTATACATCGATCACGTCAACCGCACGCACATAATTAAATGCAACAAAAACATAGGACGAGTGCGCAGCGTTAATATTTATGACCATTAGTCAGAAGACGAATCTATTTAATGTTAGATGCTGATAAGACGTCACTAACGCGTTAAGTTAAGTTTTGTGGAGCATTTATGCCGTATAAGTGCAACAAGTGTCGCCTTGGTTGGCGTCCCTAATATGGTTAGTGGTGCTTGCTGCCATATGGCCCGCGACCGACACATCCTAGGCTGTCTCCACTCTAGCTGCACCGATATAAACATTCTCTGTGCAAACAAGTTTTCTGGGCCACAACATGTGACTATTATTTATTATGAGATAGCTACGTTTGTGTTGTACTAGAAACTGGATATTTAAGAAACATTTGTTTTTATGATGTTAATGTCTTATAATGATTTTAAGTTAAGGCGAATTTAACTTCGGTGAAATAACCATGCGGATGGCGACTGGTTTGCATTTTGTTAGTCTGATTGAACTAAGGCTTTATTATTAAATACATCGCACAAGATAACAACACAGACGGTATTTATAAATGTCTTTAAGCGGTTTATTGTTTTGATACCGTAGAAAAACAAAAGAGGAACACTACATAATATTAAATTTAGTTCAACACATTTTTGCATATCACTGATTGAACCGAAATCACTGTAAACCGTTTATCACACATACGCTTTCGGTGGCTGCAGTCAAATAAATGGCATTCACAATGTATACCAATATGATAGAGAACAGGACATTCTCTAAAGCATAAAAAATAACATTGCCGGAGTGTAGAGTACAGTTGTAGCATCTGATTTTGGAAGGAGAGCAGTCACCGGAAGCGAGTGCGTTTCGATAGCGACGTTGGCGGCGGCGGCGGGGCCGGTCCGTGTATACCTTCTCGTTGCGAGCGCGAGAACTGCGTGCGGTGTGCGTGCACCGCTGCGACTAAACTAACTGAAGGGAGGCAACGTGCGGCGGCCCGATGCGAGGACCCCACCGCTGCCGCCGCCTCTCTCCTGCGGTCCACCACTAGTGACTCTATCGCGAGAGCATTACGGGCTGAATCGCAGGAGCACTGACCTTCGCTACAACAGCGACGCGATGCCGACACATAGCGACCGGCGAGACCGAGTGCACGCTTGCATCCAACTGACTGCACTATTCCAGTACGAGTTTGTAACAGTTGCCAACCAAACAAAGTTATATATTTCATTAAACGTGTATTAACGAGCCATAATATAAAACTGTATATTTGACGAAAAGAAGGTATTTGTTTTAATTACTATATTGTAGCATACCAGTTTCTTATTAACTAAAATGAAAATAACCGCATTATGCAATACGGTTTTATAATATCAAATTAGATACATTATACAATATGTGATGTTAAGACGAATACAAAATATTATAATGTTATTTAGAGCGGTGCTAGAATTTCTCTACTTTAAGCTAATACGCAACCATTTTTGTTGTCCACCGTTAAATCCAACGGCCGCAATATGTTCTTCGCATTATGAACAGCGGATTTATATTAATTGGAAGAACAAACGCAAACTATTACTTAGTGGATTGCATTTCTAGGTTGGCGATGAGGAACAAAAAAAGCATACCTCACGTTAAACGTTTCGTTGCTGTTGAACGATATTCATTTATAATTACCTGAAACAAAAATCATTTAGTTAATAACAATGCGGTATTAACCTTGGTTCAACATCGTTACGATAATAATTATCAAAAACCACATTCGGTGTAAAAAATCATGATCACATGAAGCCAACCGGAGTACAGAAGGTTGACTTGGTTTCGAAATAACACAATTTTAAAACAACATTATTATGTATTTGGGCCACTGTGAAAAGTAACTCATAGGTACTTGATAACTACCAATATGCGAGACATTGATATCAATATTAATTGAAAGTATTTTTTTCACGGAGTAACTAGGTAATTATATTGTTTACAGTAACATTAACATTTTACTACGAAGAACTTCTGAGACACTATATAAACTTTCACTAACAGTAAGACCTAGTCATGTGCTTGCTGGTATTTTTTTATGGTTCATGAATATAAGAAACTGCTGCTTTCAACGGAAGGCGATACCGTGTGAAACCTTTCATTAATTTAGGTTAGTACGTACATTTAATAACTATTTTAAACCATTGTATAATTAAATATGTTTTTATTAATTATCAAAATAAAACCAATTATAACACATCATCATGAACCCATTATTGTTCCACTGCTGTCACGGCTCATTTGAGAGGGATTAGGATATAGTCCACCAGGCTAGACTACTGCGGGTTGGCAGACTTAACATGCCATCGAGAAAATCTCTCAAGCATACAGGTTTCCTCACAATGTTTTATTTCCTTCACTGTTTGAACACACACGGTTAATTACTAAACAGTATAATGAAGTGAATTTCCTTTGAATAAAATTTATCCATCAACGCACAACCAAAACCAATAAGTCGTTAAATCCGTAATTTTGGATATGAGTAGGTTTATTTCATAGAGTTTTAGGACACGGGTGACTTTTCGTTACTTAGAACATTAATATAAAAAAAAGATAATCAATAAAGATTGGAAATTCCCACGGTCAAAGGATGGATTTGTGTCACCATCTTTAGTAGATCAAGTTTTACTCTTTAGCCATACTGAGAGATACATACAGATATTATATTCATGATATTTTAATTATTATAAAGAAGTCATAAGGCGCAAGGTCTGAATTCTATAGATACCGGAATCGTTAAGTTACACATTTGAGATTTTCAAATACGTTATTTTGGTGGAATGTGCGAACGCGTTAGTGTTGAAGAAATACATTGTGTCGAGCACGCTTCTCGCGGACTTTGTTAACACTCTGGGCAAAGCAATTGTTTAAGTATCAATCTGCAGTAATTTCCCTTTGTTTGCTCGTACCTGTAATGTTGTCTTGTTGTCGTGATTTGCCGCAAAAAACAAGTCTTCAAAAGGAGAATGTATCTAGCTAACTGTCTTTTCCTTTCCAATTTAAAGCTTCAAGTTTATTCCAATATAGCCCAAATTAAAGTGTTAAACTTCTAAACTTTCAGATGCATATGCAACATTTCTTTCACGAATTTTCGACGAACGGAACAAATATTTTTTATCAGTTTCAATCAGATGCGGTAGCAATATTAGATTCCGCAACCGCAGTTGCCGGTCGACCAACACGTACATGGTCATGTTGGTGACCACGTCCACGTCAAAATTCTCTGAAACACAAATACCTACATAGAACAGCGTTATGGGTATTGATTACTGAATGCCAAATGATATTTCTGGGCAACACCTTGTTGAAAAATCTTGAGATTTCTACACCGAAAAAATTCTCATTTTTCTAAATAACGCCACAATGAAGCAACAAATGAGAATATAGAAAAAGTATTTGGTAAGAATTAAATTTTCGATAATTACTCTTTTTGACTGACTTTTTTGTTATTTCTTTCGCCTTTATTAAACCATTTAGTATCTATCGCATAATCTGGACGAGGCAAAAGTGGTATGCAGGGACCGTAGCGCGTGGCATTCTGTAGTTTCTGCCTACCCCCATGGGAAAAAGGCGTGAGTGTATGTATGTATGTAATCTATCCTCAGAATAAAATTTCTTAAGCTAGTCAGATCCTCCTAGTTCAGGTTTGTGTAGTTCAGACGCTTTCGAGATAACGTTTTAGTAACGAAAATATGAAAAACCTACCACATACATACAGATGAACATATATATACGTATTCATTCCAGGTTATTTATCGAAACTATCGAATAAACTTCCAGGTTACCGAATATGGGTGAAAGACTTAATACTGAAAACAAATTGAATTAATAGCCCTGTCGAGACTCGTACATAAATTATCGTTACGCCCACGTTTTGGTACTAAGAAACATAAATTCGAAAAACATGTTCGATGGAGAGAGTAAATAAAATTGTTCTGATTTGCGCCGTGGTTTCCTGGCCTGCCCGAAAGAATATTAATAATGCAAACTAAATAAAGTTTCATGATAGGTAATCTGATATTCAATTGAATCTCAGAATTTTCTTACCCTTAAAGCTACATATTGAACATGTTGTACATGCATAATATTGTGACACGTTCCGTTTATTATTTATTTATGTGTGAAGCAAACATGGCCTAGACTGAAACATTATTGCTTATTCAATGGTGATGTGTGTCACTGCCAACGATTATGCGCTCGTATGATTATATTCCCCTTAGGGCTTTAAAGCTTTGCAACATTTAATTGACCTTTATCACATATTATAAACAGTTAACACTAAACTAGTTTCAATATTGTCTAAACATTCTACATGTGGGTTTGTTTAAAATATATACCTTCTAAATGGAACGTGCATATCGTCTAAATTAAAATGCGAATCATTTAGGGTTGGGTTCGTCGAATTACTGCTTCCGGTATAGGACAATTTACTAGAATTATTATGGAATGTGAACCATCTCTTATCAAACGCGATTTACAAATTCTCATTATTAGTTTATTACAAATCTATTTGGAATGATTTTTAAAACATACTAAGGCGTATATTAACATTCCATTACGAATGAAGAACATGATTTACGCGATATGAATAATTATACATTTTAAATTTATGTATCAATCATCGTTTAGGATTTTTTTGTGGAACTACCGTTACGTTCCTTCCGTCCTACACAAAGATTCTTTGTGTGATTCCCATCACAAAATTTAAATCTTATACAATCTTCATCATATAACATTGATAGTATGTACATAGAACAATAACAACGTACACAAAAATAATGTTTTAGTTAAAAATACTGGTCGGCTTGCGAGATAGTAGCCAACCACGTCAATACACAATTGGTAACACGTAATGGCGGAATAAAATAATAGCCCCAAAGGCGGTGACGAGTAGCCGACCAACGGCGAAGTCCAATGACCCAAATGGTCCATTACTAGGCCGGCTAGACAAACGAAAGAAAAATCGGCCGCCGTCAAGCCGATGACGAGACGTCGCCGTTTCTCAGTATGTCTCACAGCGTAAGAAACTCCTATTGCCAATTAGTGTCAATTGGTTATACTTGATTTCAAAATATTAAATCGTTTAGAACTCTAAATTAAGAATAATAAACTATTTCAATTCAATCTCTATGTGTATAATATAGTAACCAATCGCTAGAATAATACGCAGTGTCCACATTGAACACAGTGTTAAGGAACGCTCGACAAGTGTAAGCATCAATAAAAATTAAACAACAATCTATGAATATGTTGTATATTACTTGAGCATTTAAAGTCCGACACCATAAAAGGTTATCAAGCAGAAACCTGATATAGCAGGCACGAGTTTGAGCCCAACAAATACCAATCTAAATTTCGTATTAAAAATACTGACCAATAGTGGTTGGAGAAATAGACTTCCTGGAGCCATTGAATTCATCGCCACTACTTTATAAACGTAGCGTATCTAAGAGAGCGTGAAGAAACATCCTTTGCAATCTATAATTACTATTGATTGAAACGATTCATGCCAAATATGAAAAATACGGAAGATATAGATGGAATGACGTGATTAATGCTTAATTTTAATTTTCAGTAATTACTGTAATTAGAAAGAATTGAGAGTAGTTTAGTATTTCAAAAAATAACGCAATAATAACTGACTCAAGTAACGGTCCTCATTAATCATTGGGGTCAAACAACTAACCAGGTACAACAGAACATTACACGATATTGATTCGTCATCTTTCCAATTAAGTATATCGGTCAACAGAGGTTTTTGTGCTATTTATGCCGTTAGAATTATTCAGTAATGAAGTGTTTATTGGTCATGTCAAATAACCAGTGCGTATAGGGAAAACCAGGGACAACATCCACAATAGATAATATTTATTATTTGTATAATTAATACTATATATAAATCAATTATGTACGTCGTGGACGGTAATTTCAAGTGTTATTAACATTATTTATTTTCAGGAAAACCAGACGAACAGCGACTGAAAAATAGGTATAGCGACACCATACTTCATACCGATTTAATTTGCGATTATTATTACAAACAACATATTTTGTTCTCACAATGATGAAATAGTGAATTAGAAATGTCATCAAGATAATTATTAAACAAATAGGTGCTTGAACGAAGATAACAAACGCTGCGAGACAAAACAAAACAAAAAACCGTAGTAATTTGATTGAAGAACGTGGGAACTTTCAACGTCTCACATTAAGAATCATGAATAAAACGGAATCTAACTCGGCGAGCTTCCAATCGGACGAGACATTATGTTTTTTTTAACTTTATATCGTCCGGTAAGCAGGACAGGAGAAATCAGTCCGTCGACCTGCATTAAAACACCTTTCCCACAAAGACGTACCCGTTGAGCTTCTCGGAAGAACAAGAAAGATCCTGTACTCACGTTTGTGACTCATGCGTTTAAAAAACAACGTTCAGTCTAGAATAAAACAAAAGAATGATTGAATTGTGTTAAACTATCTAAGTGTCTATGGCTTGCCTGGATTATAGAAAATATATACAGATTGTTTGTAGATTTTATTGACAATTTTATTGGTTTCGCATCCGTAGAAACGAAGAAATATCATAGTTACTGGTTTATTTCACGGTCAAGAGTGATCTTTCACGTCAACGGCTGTGATTGAACAGTCATCATTTGTGGTGTTGTGCCCACGTGCTAGTAAGTACCAGCACTGAGACACGTGTAATTGGGGCAGAAAGTTGGTTCGTCGTACAGTTGGATTCTTCGAAGTGGAGGCGCGTAGGTGTTACAAGCCACATTGCCGTCGCTCATCATCCTTCATACAAGAAATTGCTTGTTCCCATAATTTGTATTCGGTGCCGTCGTCACACTTCGGGTGTGCGATTAGAAAGGAGACTGCAATTGTCTTGCGTGGTAGAAATCATCCACATGTGGGTGGTTTTAGGTTATACCCGATTGTGATTAGGGGAAAAACTTTCCAATAACAAGCGCGTGATCTATCAATCTTGACAGAAAAATAAAGTAATATGGCGCACATACGTTTATATTTCAGCTTTGATTTCGTCCGTGGTATTTACATCATAACATAGTTTTATGCATTACCTTATTCGGTGGACGTGACTGCTTCAGTATTATATTGACAAATAAGTATGTATTTGCTAACTAAACTGTGCGTGTCTTTTGATAAAATGACGCAGGATTGTGCACACCTGCTCAACCAGTGTGATTACTTACAATTTTCCAAAACTCAAGAACTTTCACATATAAAACTAAAAGCTATTTTAACACCAATTGGGCTCTAACGAAAATGTAACCCTAAGTCTAATGTCGTATAAATTCATCAGATAATTATGTTGATGTAATATTGCAGTGGAACAATTAGTCGTTGAATTACCCTAGGAGTTGAACAGAACTTTGTATTAATTAAACTTGTCATCATTAGCACCTGAGCTGTGTGACTCACGAGAAAAAACACATTACTTTGTCGAAGGGATTCGAAACGCGGAAGCTTGTATTTTGTAGAGAAGGTTAAAAGCCCTACTGTGTTTTCGTTACGTCAATTGCTTTAAAATATTTGCAAGTACCTTTATAGTTGGTCCTGAATTGAAAGAAAGCTTTCACTTATTAATTATTCTTTTGATATAAAGGAAATCATGTCACGTCATATGATAAATGAGTGCAGACTGTGCATTGGCGCGGGTGGGTTATAATTAAGGTCGACGAGAGTGGGCCACCACGGCAAAGATCG
The DNA here is from genome assembly GCA_905163465.1 of Craniophora ligustri. Taxonomy (NCBI): domain Eukaryota; kingdom Metazoa; phylum Arthropoda; class Insecta; order Lepidoptera; family Noctuidae; genus Craniophora; species Craniophora ligustri. The sequence continues at coordinate 3,902,178 of LR990965.1, read as the reverse complement.
CAAGATATTTGAAAACAAAAGTGATCAGTTTACGCGAGATGCGAATATCTGATTGCGTAAACAAAACATTAAGCTTTGCAAGCATCGCGCGCCACACTGAGGAAATAATATCACCCACGCCCGCATACTAATGTATTAGAGACATTAATATATGATAAGAGACTACCAAATCAAAACAAGATTAATTGGAAATGGCAATAGTTAATAGAGTTCATCTCAGGACACTTGACACCTTTGTTTATCGCTAATTGATGAAAGTGAAAAGTTTTCGTCATTCGATTCAATGACGCGTAAAGTTACGAGGCTTAAACTTTCTCTAAAAACGATTTGTCAGGATACCAACTATCTAACTCCCTCTCCAAACAAACACAAAATCACTCTACTTTGTGGTGTAAGACATATGACATTCTGTAAGTGTTGAGAGGTTTCAATGACCTAGCGTGATTAAGAGTTTAAACATAATTGTTTTTTGTGAATGATATTATTTATTGTAAGAACTAGAATTGCGAAAATTGTTTTTATTAATTAATGGTAAAATGTTTAATACCAATTTCTACAACTACATAGAATATACATTATATTAAATACCCACATAAGATGTAACTTAAAAGAAAACCGATGTACATGGAATGACTGGCTATGAAATACTTCCGTCAAAAAACGAATTACCGTATGATAGTTTGCAATGTTTTAGTGCGACGCCTCCGTCGATATCTGAACAATACGTTGGCGGTCGGTCGATGCATTGCCAATCCTTAAACGGAAACCTTGTTTACCTACTTGTCTTCCCTTTAGGATAGCTGATATCGATGCGCGACAAGGTCCCTGTCATTATATTTACTGTTGTACGGTAAGGAATCTTATCTGGCACTTAATAAGTACGTACACACGCATCCAGTCCGTCCTTGACGAAAATGATTCAAATATGTAGGTAATGAACTTCCGTAATCGTGACCCGCACCTGATTGTAATCCGTGTAAATATCGTGATGAGTTTGTCGACGGCGAAGCTTACAATACGTGTTATTATTTCCTCCCAAAAAGGAAATAGATGTATCATTTGCATAATGAACGTCGAACCGTCACGGTTAAGTCTTATTATAGTAAGCTTGGTAACGATTAAACTTACCACAAATAAGCGCAACCACATTGTATTGAATAAATTATCAATAAAGCTGCACATTACGATGCAAAATATCCACACACTGTCGATTCAATATTCTCAAAGACAAACGCCTATATTTTTCCTATGTGCGATTGCTTTGTTTGCATGCGATGGCCAATGTCAAGGCATATACGTAACATATAACATGCTTTGTTAAATTGTCTCCTTATTAATAATAATGCAATATCTTATTATGATTCGTGTATAAAATACTGGAAGTGCTGCTGCAATCAATGATACTCTTCGATTAATCACGTACAAAACAAATAAAGTAAAACCACTTTCAAATGATATGTACTAATAATCGAACAGACAGGAGAGATAAATTTCAATCAGAGTAAATAAAGCTATTGAAGACAATAAGTGTTCTTGAAAATTCGGGTTAACGTGATCGTTTACCAATGCTGACTCAGAGTTAGACCGAAGCTAACTGTAGTCGGTCTAGGTCCGCACTTGCTCTAATACCCCACATCTTTTCATATCGCATTACATTCAAATACGTCTTGTGAACTCATTATGCCAATCTACTCCTCATTGTTCAAAAAACATGTGTTTTGGGTCATGTGTGTGTACATACGCTGTTGGTAAATATATAAATAATTACATTACGACAAATTAATTTATTATCTATGTAAATGTACGCATTTGACCCATATAAACGAGTTATCCACCCACGCATCCAGATAAAACAATAAAACATTATGTACCTATCAGTTCCATGAAGCTCGTACATAGCGGATTAAGGTACAAACGCATGCATATTTTATTTTATTCTAATCGATTGTAACTCATATGAATACAATAGACATCAGTTATCGAACTATTTGCTGTAACAGATCTTAAAAATTGAATCAGTCGTATATTTAACCTAAAAAGTCTATCATAAGCAATTTATAATTAATTGAAAGTGTGATATATTATACATGAATAATGTATAATATATTTCTTTCCATGAATACATTGTGTTGTTGAAATGATTTAATAAGTTTTATTTACAGTTAATGTATATCAAACTACGATGACTGACTATTAAAAAATTATTAGCATTCTACGAAATGGAGAGTTTATTAACTTATGCTTTTAATTAACAAATATAAACAAGCCCACACTCAATAGCTTTCACCGAACGCCCACAGATTGCCGCCAACAGTCAGGGCTTGATTCCACAAAATACAGGTTTTGTTTAGTAAAAAGAAAAGTTCAATGCGACTCAACGACGTAACACCCTAATTTATTCCAAAATTAAGCTAATTAGTCTGCTCGCTGGAAATTCTTTCAGAATTAGATTGACATAGTAATGGCGAAAGTGAAAAGATGTCACGGTTAGTTATTTTAAGAGAGAAAGGCTCTTTCTGATACCTATGCTAAAAAATAATGATGGTACGTACAGTACAGCTTGAATTTCGATCTTGTATTATTATCAGAATGTAATGTAAGATTTAAGATTTTGCGCTTGGTTCTTGATATAATCTGTTGAAGAATAAATTAAACACAGTTTATAGAATTAATCTGCTTCCACTTTCGAGCAATCATCAAAATACAAGGAAGTTAGCTTCAGTTTATATTTTGAATTGAAGGTAAAACTTGTCGGTTACCGAAGAATCAGCGCGCTACAGACTAGACGTTCCAAATTATACAACAAATATACTTAAATCACTTTTTTACTCTGTTATTTCTAGTAGTAGGTACCCAACTTTACTAAATTTAAAACTTAAGCAGTTAAATTAAAAAGAATATATGGTAAGACAGTTCGATAAAGCGTTTTGTATATGTATTCATATTTCTACTAGAATTGCCGGTAATTAAAGTGGCTGTACATACTGGTGTACACCGAACACGCATGTATGTATGTATTACATTTATCTTTGCATTGGTAGATGCGAGTTCTGACGCCACTATGTGAATCTACAGATGCGAAGATACAGGCATGATGGTATGATTATGTCCTTTGTTTATTAAAATAGTACAATTAAAATTAATAACATTACACATGAAGAAAGATACCTAGCTATGCTTTTTTTTGCGTGTGAGTCTATTCTCTATCAATTACTTTCTTAAGATAAAAATTGACGTGGCTTCGTCAATGAAAAAAAATGTTTTCACCACCATTTGTTCCTTTTTTTCCTTTACTTTTTTATTTGAAATCTATGTTAATCTTAATACAAAGTTGTTAGATGACCAATATTTTTTAAAAACTTAAAAAAATGTGATCTTCTTCATAAGTAAACTAGATCAAAATACAATGCAACACCCATTGTGTTATAGCTAATTTCGCTTTAGTGCCAGCACTGCTAAACAGTAGAGATATAACAATACAGTCACAATTACCTTTCTTGCACGCGCCGGATACTTTCTACAAGACTCGTCTTCCACAATGAACAATCACATTATTATACTTAGTAGTAAAAGTAAACACCTTGTATCTTACACTGTCATATTTGTAGACATAAAATCACCAATACATAATAATGCACCAAGACGTCATTCGTCGAAGCCTTTCAATCATAATGATTAAATAACTAAACGAAATTGTTTGCCGAATCGGTATGGAGCAGAAGGCTACTTAGAATACAGTATTTAAATCGAGAAACCATACTATCGCGAAAATGTAGTATTTATCTAATAACCATCAAATGTAAAAATTGAACCGTAATCTACTTTATCCAGCAATCTCACTATTGCTGCTGCCCACATCACAGGCTAAATACAGTCAGGGTGGTGAAGACCTAGAGAGTGGAGGATTTAAAGAAGCCATAAAACTACAGAGCTAAAGTGATTGTCACGTGCTGGCTTTTCCAGACATGCCAATCTATAATACTAGAATGTGCGTTCCAACGAATTTTACAGAGCTCCCCAATTAACTACTCAGACTAAGGCCGCATTGACCATGGTTTTTCAAAAGTATTCGTGATCTTCTTCCCCCAGATGGATGATTTTATCTAACATTACTGTGCAGCTTAGTAAACAGTGAGGCTACATACTCTTACTAGGTACAAAAATGTCGACGTTTTCTATCTCCATCAACATAACAGAAAACGTAACCTTGCTTTTTCTTTAAAACTTCTAAATATCCTTAATAAATACACCATAGATGTAGCATAAATGCGAGTCTATAAAAGTTGGAGGGCTTCAGCACGCTCAAATAAGTCTTCACCAAGCGTGAATCAATTGATAAAAAACCACTCATGTGAAGCGAGTAGTGACCGCGCAGTGGGAATAAAAACAACCCTTTCATCTTAAATATAAAATTATTTAATAAATTTCCATAAACATGAGTTAGAAGCCTACACTCGCTTTCGTCTTCCAAAATGGCGATGGCAATAACGATGAGTAATGAATAGAGAGCTGCTTTAATTCGCGCCGCTGCCTGTGCCCACGCACTCAGTACAACGCGCATCCACTCGGAACAATGCTTACTGGTTTACTTTCTCGATTGACTCATACAATTCATTGCATATGTCTAGCAATACGAATTAGATAAATGAGCTCAGTATCAATTTGCAAAAGCAAAAATCCATTGTGAGTTGTGACAAATAGTTGGTCTTTAATTATGGTTGCCAGTCAAAATATGTCTAAGACATATTTGTGAACTGAAATGGAAAGTAAAAATGGGTATTATATATTCGCTGGTGTAGGCGACAGAATACACATCAATCAAGATAACGAGTAGGTACTCTAAACCTACCTACTGTGTAAGTCACTACATTTATTAACTGACAAGGAGGAATTTTACGGAAACAAAACCACAATACGATTCATGTTGACCATGAGAAGCGCATGTCCTCGCAAAATCTTTAGGTAATTCAACAATAGGTGCGTACTCGACAAATTCCTATATGGCGATTTATATGGTTCGTAGATTGTATGTAGGTACCTAATTATCTTCAATCGAAACATAAATAATGAAAAAATATTCGACTACCGGTTTTGATTTTCCTATTGAGTAAGGGCGAATTATAAAATAATCCATGATGGAACCTCCACCATTCTGCAAGACCATAACATGAATATGTAAATATCATGGTATTTCGGATGTTTTTTAATATAATTATGTATAGATACGTATCTTTCTTTGTTACAGGAATCTCGTGTTAAACGTCAATATTCTTGGAAATTTATCTCAGTGAACGTATTGTAACATATACAAGGAGGGCTGCGCGGGCGCATGAATGCACTAATGAACGCGTGTCGCGCTGCTGACCCCCGACCCACGCGGGTTCGACGCCCGGAGATTCCCCGCGCGGCCCTGTACTGCGCTTGTCCCTATACCCTTATAGTTCTAGGACCAGATACCAGTCCGCTTTATATATATATATCGTCTTTAATTGCAATTTGTCTTTAGATTCTAATAACAAAAGCATCAAGAATTAGATAGAACAACCTATCTCGTTTTACTTACTATGAAAATAAATTCGCAGGAAATTAAGTAATTAATAAACTTATCACTGCCATTTATATAATAGAGAAGTCGGTTTATGGCATGTGATTTATACACTACCCTATGATAGTTGCACTGTCAGACTACTAGACGGGTCCATCGGGTACCTACTCTTATTATAATAGTTTAAAACGAAGTAACAGCCGCGCGGGCGCATATGCTAGCAATTACGCATAAGCGGACATGTAGTTAAAAACAACGATATAGTAACAGAACATGTCTACCATTACACGCTGCGCCGTGAAACCAGTCGTGGTTTACTGTACCGTCAACCATAGTCCATAATATGTAGTTTAAACTGGCTTAGTCATGGAATGGCAACTTTAACATTACAGGTTTATACATTTTCTATCGTCTTTATTTTACGACATTTCAGGACAAACATGTACTTCATTATTTTGGCATGACTATTTTTAACATCGTGTGCGAGTGCGCCGTACGTAGGCCTACATATTTGGTGAGGAAAGCGAGAAGGGGGGTGCTGCAATGGCGAGAGGTGCTTAATTCGCGTCCGCAGGCACAGACAGAGGCCCTCGGGAGTCAACGTACTGCTGAGACCGGTTCACTAATCGATCCCACACCGGCTGGCCTGCGCTCCTGTCCGCACCTAAACGCGACTAACGGCTCCTTCGCAACCAACCACAACCAGATATCGTGTTATGGTGTTCATGCGCATTTTTATAATACAAGCTCGATAGAGAATATAGCGACTCAATGTTTATAAAATATGCATTTACACTGATGGACTTGGTTATTACATAAATTCGCACACGTAACAAAAAAGTAGCCAGTCAGTCACGTAAAGATTTTCCTGTGTCTGTTGGGTAATGATTATTCCCCAGAGAGCATATTAACTCATTATGTCACCATTATTAACGTTTAGCCGACCATATAGCAATTGACAGAATGAAGTACCCGACATTCTCTAAACCAATTGAAGAGCGTTAAACTTAGTCAATACCGGCCATTTCCGCGGATGTGACAATGGTGTCTTTGTTCACAATAATGACCGTTGCGACGACTACGAGGCATCAATAAAGGTTTTGCGACTGATTTTGACGAAGAGTATCTATTCCTGCTAATATAATGGGGTTAGACATAAATATCAAATCAAATACAGACCTGTATAGAACACAGTCTTAAATATATATAAAGTCGTAAGGTGTCGTAGCAATGATTTACTAACCATCCAAGTAGGGCCCAACATGAGTGATTTATTGGATTCTAGGAGTAATAAACGACACGATCGCTCTGCTATGTAGCTCAAATATTGTTTTATAATGATCTCCATTTAATGACCAAGTCTTTTTTCATTGCTATTATAATTTACAATGTTTTCTATAGGCGTTATGTAGAACAAGGTATGCACATTAATTCTATGAATGACATGTAACATATTGATCATATCGAAACTCTCAGCACAATAAACTACAAATTTCACAAAGTGTGTGCTTTTAAGAAAAATATGTTCTCCTAATAGCTAGTTTAGGTTTACTCAGTTAATGAAACATTTTACTGGCGTGATGATCGTCGTCGAGCTCTCACTAAACGGTAATTGATTCCGTCACATGTGCTTGTTCCTCGTACAGTAGCGTCCAGGACAGCGCCAGCCGGTATAAATAATCGTCTTCATCAAGATATTCACACAAATAAGACTATGGATGGATACGCTGCAACATATTGCAGTGTAAACTTCTTATAGATTGAAGGCGTCTACTGTGTTAGTTTAAGATTGCTAACCAGCTCTTAGGTCTCTTAGACACGATTCTGCTTGACTACAATTGAGATTTATGTTTGCCGAATCAAAATGTTGCTCATGAATTTCACTTATTCATAACAACAACAGAAGCTTGTCAGAGAAACCGTGATAAAGCCCTCGCTTAGCAAAGACGACACAAGGACAACGCGCGGTTCGTGGAGCTATTGTTGAATTAACAGGATGTGATGAGTCGTGACCTCACCACCATAATCCAATACGGTTAGCAAGGAAAACTTAATTTATAAGTATTATTTGCTTGCGTTAAGTTAAAAAACATTTGTGATGCAATGCGACAATGTATTTCTCATTTTGATAAAATTTTGACATTTATTATCTGTTTTACCAAATATAAACTCCTGATTGGATTAGGTACTTAATATCGGAATTAGCGATACAATGCATAAATCGCAACGGCGAGCGGCAGCGTTCCGCCTCGCAATATGGAAAGCGTTTCTTGGCCGAGATCTACGCCGATCACGCCAGATAAATCTCGCGCACCGCGTGCCGTACCGAGCGGGGAACGCGGTGAAATCAAAAATATTATTAATTGCAATTAGGTACTGCTTTATTATCAGCTATAGCTCTACCGCTCTACCACTCCACTGCTGTTTGTTGGTATTTTGATGCGTTACGTTTAAACAAACACAGAGATACTTACTTCACATGGCCGATATACCATTTAGTCTAGTCGTTAACAATAATAGTACATGACATTCCAAGATATTTCATGCAAGTTGCTATGAAGATTAAATGAAACTTTATTATATACATATTTTATAACGTAGATTCGGCTTTGTCTGCGAACACAAACTATAGAACGTCAAGAATGCTGCACATTTAAAGCTCAAGAGACCGGTTGTTGATTGAGAGTCGTATTAGCAGCTTGCAAAAAGCTCAGCGTGGGCCGCAGCTGCACCTACCTACTGCACTACTAGTTTTACTGTGTCAAGAACAACGCCTCTCGCCCCCACCCCGCGCCATTATTTGTCACCTGAATAATACACGAAACACCAGCTCTTACGACAGTTGGTGCTCGCAATATACGCAATCGCGAGTCATTGCTTACAAGATGTTGCACTTTTCACTAAATAACAATGCTGTTTGAAAGCTTCCTCGTTTCATAATAGTCTTACTGGTTCAAAAACAATGGCAACACTTCAGAGATGTTTCACGTTACAATAAGACAAAAAATATTGCACTTCTATTGGTACGTGCAATAAAGTTAGTAATTTCCAAATGGACTTAAAAGATGACGTGTGGTTACATTCGAGTAAAAACCAAAATCATACATTATTTGCTTACAGATAAAATAAAGATTACCGTTTTAGTAAACGACCTTTCAGAGGTCCTTGGCATACAATGGTTGCGAAAGACAGAAAATGAAAACATATTGATACGTACATTCATGTACTCTACGTACACCAAATAAGTAAATAAAAAATATCGTTCGAAGCTTACTCAACAGGTTGTGATTACTCGACGTGCGTATAAGTGCTGATTGTTATAAAATTACAGTTTGGAATTAGCTGCAGTATCCTTGAGTCAGAGTGGAGCGTGCGATTAAAGAAATCATTTTCACAACACGTACATGCGCAATTTGCCGACAAACCAGCAATTACTGTCGCCCTTTGTGCAAAATATCAATTTACGGTCCCTTGCATTCAGTTTGTTACATTATTATGTATGAGCTCATAAATCCGGAACACTCGACGGTTCACTGGCCGTTTGGACAAATGTTACTTGTAAATACGTCTTATAAAGTTAACAGTTTAACCTAGCAACTACATGAATTCATTAACAATGAACAGCTCAATATTCGGTTTTGTAAACTGCAATCGTGATTCGTGACACAGCGGTTTAGTAAACATTCAACGTACTACACTGAAGTGTATCATCATTTCGTAATGCGTAGATTGAGGTTCTGTTACAGCACAAGACAAAGCTGCTTGTATGCTTCATTTTGACCTTAGTAAATAGTGCTTATCAAAATAAACATACATAGAGACACAAATGAAGCTTATTTGAAGCTAGAAGTCTCAAGTTAGTTCACTTATCACTTCATAATTTGTGTGTCACCCTCGCCACAGGAGAATATACTCGTGTGGTGGCACAATGTTTAAAATTAAAAAGTTAGGTTCAATAAATATGATTACTAAATACAAAAGGTCATTTATTATTTTCATTTAATACTTATATAAAATGAAGGATAACTTCTCAGCACTCAGCACAACTCTCGTAAAATAAATCTTTGGTTAATAGAGTAAACGAATGTCAATGTTAGCGTGACCAAATAAAGAAAAAAGAAAAACAAAAGTCAAGTGCGTTCCCACGAAACGACACACATAGAAGGCCGTTGCGTTAATCAACCTCGTGTGACAGCAGTACCATAGTCTACATCGTCAATTTGTACAACAACTACCACATACTTAATCATGCAGTAATTGATTGGCACCTCATGATGAGCGCCAACAAAAAGGTACCGCACAACTCGATGTTGCGCACGCACAGACATTTTTTTACGGTAACTCAGTAAAATTAATCATGTATCGTTGTAAAACCTCGTCTACATACATTTTGGAGTGGTCTTGCGTCAGACGCTTCGGATGATCTTCGTACACATAAAGAAACAAGATTGCAAAGGTAAGATATTCTCTTATTTATGCTGACAACAAGAACAAAGACATGGGTGTTCGCAAATTATTGAATTATTTAAAGTGAACATTATGACACAGCAATCTTCAATAAGTATTAATATTTTATGATTATGATTTATTATCAAGTTCGGCAGCAATCTTATGCGGTCATGGCAATTAAAAAAAACTGAATAGCTTAAGAGATTAAAATTTTTGAATTGCGGTTATCTAGCAAAAAGTAGAATTTTCAATAGACAACACTATTTGATTTAACCCCGCCCATTTACGGGTTCATTTACTATTTCTAAATCGTTAATAGGGATATATAACAGAATTTTTTCACTTATGGAACATAACGCAGGTCTCAATTTAGGGGCCTGAATTTTGGCCTTCTATAGCTAAGTAACGGTATTGGATATACTGCAGATAAAACAATCTGCTTTATATTTTCAGTTTAATTGTCTGTAATTGCCATAAAAGTCCAAGTTCATCACGGTTTCACAACAATTACAAAAAAGACTGTATTTGACATTTCCACACTTCACAATCATTTGAGCAGGCTGTGCATTGATAGATGGGCGGCAATCATTGATTCAGATTCCTATAATTATAGCAAATAAAGTTACACTTTTAAGAAAAATACGAGATCGGCGAAATCAAATAGAATTACATAAACGCGCAGTCCCGTATGAATCAGTAGTGGTTGGGTGCGGGGTCGATTCGTTCACCTGGCACGACTCCCCACAATATGACTTATGCCCCGGCAGCAAGCCCTAATCTGCAGATACCGTACACTAACCCGTACTTTGAGACACCGTTAGTCTCGTTCAATACCAACATATACATTCAAATGTATCCTAACACTCGTTTCTTAACTAGTACCCTATTAGCAAAATCTGTAACCCAACTGATACAGCCAGTAGGTACACTTTCCAATATGTATTGTGTCATGATGTTGAGTTTGTTCCAGAAACATGACATTTGTCAAGTGTTGTACGCGTCGCACATGATTTCTATCTCTAACCATGGAATAATAGTAGGTACTAACGTACAAAAGTAGCACTCCTTTGACCATGAGGGTATACCGGCGTTTTAATAACCGACCAAATATCCTGGGGACGTGCACTGGAGCGCAATTCCTTTATGTCCAGAATTTACTTACATGTACGTTCGAGCGTCAAACCAGGTAAAATTACCAAATTTACATTACATCGAAGTGAAACAATTTATATTTATAATAATGTTACTTGGATAACGTAGTAAATATTGTATGCCACCGCTACACGTGGCAACAATGCAGCGCGGTTCGAGAGGAGTTTGCGACGAGAGACGCGACGGTGCATCGCACTGCGACCGCATTTTGATACTCTCAGGTGGTATTTATGGTTTCGCAACAAAATGAAAAGCCTACATACTAATTACACTGTTATGGTGTTGCAGCTTGAGTTTAAAGGCAAATTATAAATTATTATTGTATTTATAGCTTATTGTGAATCAATAACATTTCATAGTTATATCAATCGCGCTCATAACTACAATAAAATATTATTATTCATTTTCTAAATAAATATTTATATACATATTATGCATCCATATTTTGTTTATTGAAGTATTTTAAAAATTACGATTATTTTTGTTTAGTGTGTGTTTACGCAACAATGATTGATGAGGGCACGGTCTCTGCAGCGATCGAGCGATCGGCATCTGCGCCCCGTGTCGCCAGTTCGATCTCCATACGGAACAAATATAATGCATGGGCTAAAGGTTGTTGTTCCATGTCTGGGTCTTAGTGCATTTCAATGCAATATTTGTGTTTGTACATGCTCCCAGACTGAGACTGAGTTCCACGACACAGGACAAATTCATAATGTAGAATTGTAGAGTAATGTTTATACAAAATACCATTCCTTAAAAATAAAGTTCAATAATACAAAAAGGATTTCATCACTACCTCAAATGGAAAAAGCTGAACCCTGCTGTCCATTACGTCAGGTCGGTTTAACTCTATGGCCTCTTTCTCAGGAATGCGTGGAGTAATGAAGTTATAATTAATAAAAAATAAAAAAACTGCAGTGTCTTGGAACTGTAAAACGTACAACACAATTCAAAGATTTAAAATTAGTTAATTTGTAGTATCAAAGGAAATAATATGTTTTTATGATAAAAAAAATATATTTACAGTTGGAAAGTATATAATACTCCTAATATATATAAGTTATTTTTGTTTTTAAGTCTATTTATATTTTAGTTAGAATATTTATTTTATACTAACAGGAATAGTAACAAACCCTAGAGCGAGAGTCCGACTCGCGCCTGCTAGTTTTTTAACGCTTACATCACTAGCCAGAAAACTAAGATGTAATAACATGGAATTAAATGATATAAGGAAGTATTATAACTTATTTTGTTTGAATGCTGTACAGAACGTAAATATTAGTCCATAAGGAAAACAATAACGTTACAGTACAAATCCAATAACTGACAGAAGCTGTGTATAAACACAATGAAACAAAAAGAGATAGTCACCTATAAATAAGTTTATGCTCAGAACATTATAACATAACACACCACGCCCTGCTATGGAACTCTAGAGCAGCTATTTCTAAGAACCCCGATGCCTGATGCAGAGTCTCGGCTCAGCAAAATCACATTATGACATGAGGTTCCATAAAATAAAAGGTTCATCAGGTACATTTTTGGTGGTCCGTTACTAACATGTACTAAAAGTTTAGGACCCCTCTGGAGGGAACCCATTTATTATATAATTATTCTTAATAATATTCATTAGCTACGCCCCCCACGTTATCAAGGCTTTTCCTTATCCCGCGGAAATTTCCTAATATCTTTTCTGTAGATACGAGGAATATTTCTATCATATATCGATGTCAAACAGTTATTTGTTTAGTCACGACTGACAGTTAGGTTTTATAGTTCAAATAACAGGCTATAAATTTTATTATTTTCCAAAAACCATTTTTTTCTATGGAAGGTAGTTTCACGTATTATCTTATAACATCGTATTTTATACTGCGATTGATTTCATGACGAGATGTATATAAACGCAACCGTAAGCGCCATCTAGCGTCGAGTAGAGTAAAATGTTATCGTAGAGACGCCTAAGCGCGTTGCGTGCTAACAGAATCTAAAATAAACCAATAGATGTCGCTACTCTCACTAGTATTGCGTAGTATTCAGTTACTTTCAATAAATTAATGATAAAAATGGACAAGTGAATGCTATTACGAAACCTCTTTTTTTCCTGTTAACTTATGTTACTTGTTTATACAAGTTGTTTTCCTTAAATTATATTACAACAACGGTGTCAGCCAAAATAAAAGCGATGACAGTAACTGCTGGACCTAAGACCTATATAATATAAGGATGATACCCAAATAATTATCATGGACATTGTAATGGTTGTATAATATATAGATGTGAGTGACCAATAAATCTTTGCTAACAAAATAACACAGTCCGTTACTCTGTACAGCTGTAAAGAGCCAACCATTATTAGGTAAACTAAATAATTATGAATAATGGTGTTGACTCTATACACCTACGTTAACGAATTAAAAGTAAATATTTGTATCTGAATTCGTACTTATGGGTATTATTTGCGCGATTACTATTATTCTTAATCCTCAAATCACCAATCTCTTAAATTTGCTGTTATTCCGTTGTTATAAATAATTATTGGTGATATTTTATAAAAAGCTGTTTATAATTTTAACTGACCTGTCTCTATCCCTGCTGCGGCTTCGCTTTCTGTAGGACCCTTCAGTGGATCCGTCGTCGAGGCGACGTCGCTTCGCCTCGTACGACCTGGACCGCGACCTCGAATGGGACGAGTAATGCTTCCTACGGGTGCGCGGCATCTGCAAACAGGACACACAAACATGAGTGACCTATACTAATACAAACAACGTAAAACTTCACCAAAATGACATGTAGATTGGTTAGTTCTTAATGATTCTCTAGTCCTGATATAATATGTTGCAAGGACTTTTAGGGTGCATTATTTCATAATCAACTAGCACTATCCCCAACTCTCATTGTGACCATCTGATTTTAATAAGTAATTGAACTTGGAGAAGTGTTTTCATTGTTCATATTTCTCGGTAATAATATTTTTGCACAAAGACAATTTCTTTCAAAATATGTTTCTAGGCAGACCAGCAATGGATATGTATGACCAGCAGATAAAAATACAGTGCTAAGCTGCAAAATGTTGTGTCACTAGCAGCTGTTACTGTTTAACGCTTGTACCATAAGCATGGCTGTTGCTGTTTGCTGTGGAAGCAGTTATCATAATTGCTACTAATCAATAGATAATTAGCAACAATGTTAATACATGTTATATATTTAGTTATAGTTTCTTTAGTATAAGATATTAGATTTCAGATGTTTATAATAAAATCTACAATTAGTATTCACTCAAATCATACGGCAAGTAATCAAGTTATTATTTTAACTTTAATTTGGGTATACATATAGACTAAAGAGGCTGTACTAAGTCTGTTACAAACATGAAGGCAGTTTTCTTTTTACTTATTCTCTACAACTTGGCTGAGTTGACTGATGCTCATGAACATCTGTTGTCTGTTGAGACTGGTTGGCTCATATATGTTAGAGCAATCCAAAGTGATTATTTTTCTTCCTATTAAAAGGCAATTAATTTTGATTGTTTTAAAGAGTACATATCTGTAGATTCTTGTTGGTTCTTCCTATACTATTTTTTTTTTTCAAATTAGAAACTACCTGTATACCTGTTAAATTTTTTAAATAAAATGAAATAGTGGTATGCATTTTATTTCCCCTAGAGACATCTGTGGATAGTAATAGAGAGAGTATTTTGCTCCTTTTTTAACTATGGAGTTGGTAGACTGTATAAAAATTGAACACCCCACAATTTAATACTTTTAAAATTAATTCCAAAAGATTGATACATATTTCAATTCCTGTTTAATTTTGTATCCAGACCACAGAAAATCCAATAAAAATTTTTTATAAATAATTATACATTATGATTGTTATTAATGAAGACCAATGTTTGCTTTATATTATCATTATTTCAATAAGAAAGTAATATCAATAAATAAAATGAAATAATTAAAATGGATATTAATACTGCCTTTATCCCATTAGGAGTATACTGCAGGATTGTCAGTAATATGAAAAATGGCATTGAGAACATACATACAGTTTGGATGACCAGTGACTATGATTGGTAATTAAGTTTTATAATTATTACTTTAGTGTCTACTATGAAATTTTTATACATGTTTATACCATAAATCAATTGAATAAGCTGCATATACTTACACATGGTCATGTCCCTTGTTTTGTGCACGCAATTACATTTAAATCAAAGAAACAAAACAAGTGTAACTATACACAGAAAGCCTATAAATAATATTTATTGGCAAGTAGGCAAGTATTATCTGAGTATATTATAACAAATAAATGTAACAAAACTTCTTTCACAGTAGATCCATTGATTATTTAAACATATCATCAAGCCATTCCATTTATAAATCAAACATGCAGAACAAGTGTCTGTCAAAAATAACACATCATATTTATCATATTGTCTACAGTTGATATTATTTTTGGCAAACACAGTATTTAAAGGAAAGTACATTTGTACTTCCACTTACCATAATACAGATACCAATACTCGTATCCGAGAGGTTTAAGCTGAAAAACATAAACTTTTTAAACCATTGACAATAAGTCAAAGGTGCGTAGTGGAAATTTTAAACTTCACACTGCCATGCACTCTGAATAAGCGAGGTAATAAAAGAAATAATGATATAGAATTCTGAAATCAAAGCCCTGAAGTTTTAATCAGACTGCTTACAGATATTGCAGCTCTTGCATTAGTTATTTCTTAAACAGCCCAAATGCCCAGGCAGGGGCTGCCATGGCAGGGGGCAAGCCAAGCAGTATGGCACTTTTATGCCATGGAATGATTAAAAGTATAACTCATGTGTAGTCAACTTATGAAATGTGGCAAAAATATAGATCTTATTTGAAATGGGAATAATGGAATTCGAGCATATATTGGCTGAAATAGAACTAAATATGTCTATCACTAAAAATTATCAACATAAGAACACACACTATCAATCTTTTTGCATGTTATTGGAACATCATGAATGTTTTGATATTGATTTAGCCTTGAAATAAAGTCACAAATATCTGCAAGATTATGAAGCATATTAATTTATGCTAGATTTATTTTTAGACAAGCTAATCTAATGCTAGACTCCAGAATACTAGTTCGCCAATTTTAACTCAGCTGCGTCGCCTGCAAGGCTGCAACAACACGTATTTTTGATAACTTGTGCAGTTTTTGTGCTTAAGTTTATTAAATCATTACATATAATGCAGCTATAACTATAACACCTACGTGTCGTACTAAACAACTAATTCAAATAACCAATTTAATCGAAGTGAATAAAACTATAAATGTCATAAGTTATTTACATTTCACATGCTGACGCCATGTTGGTTTCTCTACAACTCCACTGGAGCCCTAAGTACGCGTAGTTAATAAATCACATCCATTTTAACTTACCCTCAATTCACGTAAATATTTCAATTTACACCAAAGTAGTTGAGTGAAATTAGTTAGACAATTCCAAGTTCGCGATGCAGAACCTTGAAGTATGCTTCTTCGCAATAAAGGCCCGAACATCGATCCGAATCCAAGACAGATGTTTGTTGGTTGGTTGGACGCAGCGCGATGGCGTAAAACCGTAACTCAAGTTTCTCTTCCGATTCAAAAAGAATAATCAAAAACTCTAATGACTACTTAGGAATAAAAACATAATATGATAAAAAAAATCAATCATATTGATTGTAATAATTATTTTGAAAAAGAGTTCTAAGGAAACATATGAATTAAAAGATCAAAAAAGTTTTAATCTTAAAGGAAGTTACCGCTTACTACTGCCATCTAGTGTAGTTTTGTGGAATTAATTGCAAACTGAGCTAGCAGTGCTACTACCAACACAATAAATATAAAAACGCGTTCGTATTTAAATGGCTTTCATTTTGTTCAGTCATGAACGCAACCTAAAAACTTAATTCGTTTTGTTATAGCAAAAATTAGGGCAACATTGGTACCAAATAAAATGCAAGCTAGAAGTCCATAGCACAAGGTATGCCAGTTAGGGCTCCTGAATCCCACAAATGTCTGGACATAATAAGAATTATATAGGTAAGCTTATATTTACTTTTATAAAACGTAATTGTATTATATTTTTTGTGGTATTGGAAATAAACTATTATTATTATTACCACCCACTTAAATTTATCCTGAGGTCATTTTATTACATCGATAAAGGCCAAAATTTCGTTTCATAATTTTAAGTAATAATTAAGTTGAATTATAAAACCGAATGACGTGACGTGTCAGAGTCTCCATAACACAAACCTGTTTTCATAGCTCGAAGCTAGATGGCGCTGTACCATTAGTGTCCGGGTACATAATATTAACACTGAGTGTTATTATTCTATTTTTACATTATTTAAATAGTACCTCATACACTATAAATGATAATAGTAACTTATTAATCTTCGTCAGCGCTACCAAAATGTTAAATCTGTAGGTTTAGACTCATTCATCAGTATCTTCCTACCTACTAAAATTATAAACAAGTTTTAAATATTGTAATATTTTTGGGTTTTAAATGCTTATTCCCTAGCTCATACCTAATATGTAGCAACTGTAATAGCACAATAATCTTATCTTAATTGAATATGATTGATTGTGCTCGGTGTGCTCCTGCTTTCGGTACACATTGGTATTTAAAACATGCTTAATCTCTAATCTGAAAAGGTTTGTGGTCAGTCTTAAAAGACAATCAGTGGTTATGGAACCTCATAACCACTGACTGTCTTTTAGGACTTGGCAGTGAAATATTACCAGCCCTCCAAAAATTGTCCTTGTCATTGAAATGGGGAGAAACGAACGCATTAGACCGACCCTATCGCCCGAGCAAGGTACTTCAGAAAATCAGCGTAACTACACGGCTAGTGTGCATGGCATACATTGGGGAATTCACAAGAAGTCCGATGTAATTGAAAAATGGGCTAATCAAAAAATAAATATAATATAAGTCTATATATACAAATCTACTGTTTTATGTCTACGTACCGCCATAATCTGGCATATATTTTTCCAGTATTTAACCATAAATCAATTTACAATTACTTACGGTCTCTTGTTGGATCTCAGGGTAAATGAAAAATAAATAACAAAAGCTTTTCAGGATGTTGAAAATGGTCGTTAATATTCACATACATTACGATAAATGTCAGCTTCGATAATAATTTAATTATAATCGATACAATAGCGATGCACAGCGATAGTTCCTGGTCGGGCAGGATGCTCGATTTCACTACGCATGAATAAGTAGAAGTCTATAAATATAAAATTGGGTTGTATTTAGGCCTAACGTTTTTACAAGACTCCCGGAGAACCTATGAGAAGACCATTTAGAAGAAAAGACAAATAAATAAGCAAATGAGAATACTCATACTTTTCAGCAGCAGTGAAAGTAAAGTGGGAGTAAAGGGAGCGGGCCGAGAGCCCGACCTTCTGGCGGGAATCAGCTGATCGGGTTTGCGCAGTGCGCAAAAGTGCGGGGTGCGGAGCGCGGGGCGAGGCAAGTAGCCGGGGTGTGCGGCGCGCCCGGCCAGTCGCGCGCGCTGCGCCCGCCCTCCGAGCTCACGACCTGCCGCGCACCGCCGCGGCGCCGCGAACCTCTCCGCCACCGGAAAATAACAGAAAACTACCTCCGACAGCGACCGCAAACAACCCACGCTCCACATTAATGCTGTGACTGTGATATTTGTACAAAACTCCGCGATTCTCCACCACTCGAACGCTGGCCATGCGGATACACGACGTTACAGACAGGTCCGTTTCGCAGCCTCCAGTAGCACGCAACGCTAGCACGCTGTTATGAGAGAAGTTCAGAGCGTACCTGATACATGTACAAAAATGTTCGATATGTCAATTCAAGAAGTGAACGGGAAAGGACCTAAAAAGAGGAAAAAGTCGTTAGAGCGTATCTGTGATAATGAGGAGCGTTCGGGTGATGTACCGGCTGAAAGTGTGGCAGAGGAGAAGCGCGGTGGCGCAGATGAGCAGCCGCGCGGCGTGCAGTTGCTGCACTGGCGGGACATGCCACAGCACTTGCAGTTCAACCCGTACGTGCTGACTGGCTACCGCCCGCTGCAGAGCTGGAGCGGCTGCTTCCGGAGCCTCTTTTACTTCCACAATGAGACCATCAACATCCTTACACATGGTAACGTACCCTATCCAATGAAATTGATTACATACATATGCATTATTATGTACAGCCACATGGCTGTTGTTCTTCATGAGGCCGGTTACATAAAGGCGACATTTAGTTAAAAAATATGTATAAGTATAGACTAGACATGTAAGAGAAGTAATTTACATGTACCTAACTACTAGCATATTACCGCAAGGATTTTAACCAGTTACTTCAATTAAAGTGTAACGAAGTGATAACAGTCTGGACGCCTGAGTGCAATACATTCCCATGCCCATCTCCGCATACGTTACGTAGCATAGGCTACATTGGTCGTAGCATAATTTATATGCCATTAGGAAATGCTTTACACTTTAGCAAAGACAATCTCAACCGGCTGTTGAGATCTTTACGCCATACAGGGATATTTATAATTTTATTTTGCCTAAATAAATAATTGTATCTACAGATCCGTTTATTGACGTATAATTATTATGAGTTTATCTATAAACTAAACATAGGTTTTCCTTAATATGGTTAAATCGAAACCGTTCTAAATTTCGAAGTACTATGGTTTTTGATATTTTAGTCTTCTTCAAATATGTAATGCAAGCAATCATATTATGCTCCAGGGGACAGATAGTAGGCTACGGTAATTGCCTACCATTGGGCGGGCCTTAGGCTTGGTTGCTACCCTCGTGGTATCAATAAAGGCGATAATTATTATTGTTTTTTATTTATTTACAAACATGAAATACTCACCGCGTCACGGCGATAACTGTTTTTTTTAAAGATAAGATTTAAAATATATACATATATCCCGGTAACCGCTCTTTCTTTCTTGGGAATCTATTTGTTGGAAATGATCTCTACTATAACTGTTTATTTTATATATTTCTGAGTTTCACCAATAAAAATATTTTATATGAAGACCATGGACTGCTATAAATACTTAAAACGTTTTAAACGTTGTCTCTGGATTATGACATATGATACGAAACTTAGTTAATTATGAAGCAGAGCGAAGCTAGACGGAGCAATGTAAATATTGAGTAGAAACCGCATAGCCGCTGCATAGTCACTGCGTAGCCACCGCGAAGTTACTGCGTCATCATTGCATAGATGTTGCGTAAATACTACGTAGTAAATCCGTAGCCGCGTGGTTACTGCGTAGCCACCTCGATGTGAGTGTACACACTTAGGGCCATGCGTAGGAATTGAGTAGTATCAACGCATACTTTCCAGAGACACCTGCGCTAGATCACACATATGTATGTATATATATATACATATATGGGCTTCCCTGCAGGATACGGCAAAAGCAGAGAAAAAGAATAACCGAACTCACCATTGCAATATCTAATTTGATATTCTGTATTTATTTATTAATAATTTTACAGGTCTAAAATACCTACAGTAACTAACGATTTGTTGATCTTAATTTATTGAATTTATATTTAAAACTCTGCGCTTTAAATTTTTTCGTCGTAATCACTTGAATATAGTTAAACTATGCCATAGGCTAGCATAAAAAGGGATATTGTGAGTCCGTAAGGGGCAATGCGGCGTTATCAGTAGCCCCATCTATTGTATCGACGCACCCCATAGAATCACCTTGCGAATTGTCACGAACCCCGTTTTTACTTTATCGTTAGCAGAAAAGAGTTGATTTTTGTACTATATTACGTTTGACGATTTCCTTTATTATAAGGTATGTATAATGAATTCATCGATTTGTTGAATCTAGGTTTTCATTTCAAAATCAAAATATCATTTATTCAAAGTAGGCCAAATTTTATTTGCTCTTTTTGAACATCGACAATAAAGACAGCCCCGAAAAACGCCCGCCCTTCACCGCTTCCTAGTATTTTTGCTGGGAAGAAGAAGCGGCGCAACTTATTTCTTCGCTGATGAACTTCTGTATTCCAAGCCGTCTAACGACTTGTTTAATTTTGGATTGAACGATTAAAGCAAGACTATACGACACGTGTTACCGGTTATTTTTGCTAAATTCGATACTAAAAAAAACCTAGTGATAATGTTCTACAGAACTAGATATTATAAGGACTTTATTTAACTGAGAATCAAGCTAATTACGCCTATTCTTTGATGATTTTAATCAGTTATAGATACTCGTAGATATTAGAAGAATTTTATAATATACTACATTACATTACATCCTGGCAATATCTGGTCTTTTTGTATTTTTTAGCTTATTTCAAGCTAAGATTTTTAAATTTTTTATTAAGAAAGAAAAATTCAACCTCAGGCGGGACTCGAACCCGCGAAAGAGCGTCTGGAGTACCGATCCAGAAGACGCGGGTTCGAGTCCCGCCTGAGGTTGAATTTTCTTTCTTAATAAAAAATATCTGGTCTGTTTATTTCTACATTGCTTAATAAAAAATCTAATAATAATAATTATGCTTATCAACAAAGAAGCTCGTATTACCTAATATTCTTTAATTTACTTAATTTCTTTACTTCTTCTAAGATTTATCAGCCTTTTTAAGTGGTATAAACACTCGTAGAACTAGCAAATGTGGCAACTTGACGGAACTAAATTATAAATGAAAACATAATTAGCAGTAATCTCCTTACCTGCATTAAGACAAAATATCACTAATTATAATCACAGCTTATAATCCTGATTGAAATTGTAATAGTAATGAGAAGAGGTTTAAATCTATACTATACTCAATATGTAGATTAAGTTTCAACAACGATTTCTACGTCAATTACACTTCAGATTCATCTATATATGAATGTAATGACAATCAACATTATAAAAAAAAATGTTATATAGAAAAAAATATTGGTTTCTTTCAACCTCAACCTGCAACTCATCGCGAGTTGCAGGTTGAATGCCCGCACGGAACAAAGTATGACACACATTACCGTTTAATAGTTGTGGGTAGCAAAAAAGGTAAAAAATCGTACCTACAAGTGGCAATATTACAAAATTACAATATATAATTATATGTAAGAAAAAGTGTTGATCGTATTCGGCCAGTTACACCTTTTTCATATCCAGGATATTTTATATACTCGCAAGCTATGCAAAATAAGGGTTGAGGATAGGTTGAGGATACCTCTATAAAAACTTCCTGTGTTGCCATAAATTACTTGTTACATTAACTTTCCATGTTATGCAGTCATAATGACAAAACGAATTACCGTTTTCGTATTCTGAAATACAAATTTCTAACCGATGCCTAAACAATAGTTATCTAAATAAGTTCCGTTATTGACATTACCAAAGTAATTTTATAAATTATGTCCAGCTATTACCGATGTCTTTGTATTGCCTAATCATGTGTAATCATATCGTCAGTAGTTGTTGTAGTAGTTAGGGGTGCCTCAGTATTATCCATTTAGAAATCTAACTGATTCCCTACACACGCTCGACTTTCTATCCAATAGGCCAATAGTTTAGTCAGGTTACTAAGAAAAAATCGTTGTAATATGCGTGCTTGCTATATCCTTCTTACTGATAAAAAACGCTGACCATACCATAGTATGGGCAGTCATACATCACCCATAGGTGATAGAAGTTTTCCCAGTTGCATTTTAATGTTGCTGTCAACATATCATTATCGTACAGCCAAAAAAAGTTCAGAGCTAAATAAACACCTTCTCTATTGAACAAAAGGCTCCTGAAGATCTACTTGATCCTCTTAATTAAAAAAAATCTTTACTAGTTCCAAATAATTAAATTCCGTCACACACTTCTTCAATCATCAAGAGGAATTTATTTCAAATAAGCTTTCCCAAGCGTTTATGAAACTTTAATTGACGCCAGCTGTACAGTTTAAAAAGTTGACGATGAAGAATACGTCTAGAAACTCCAACTCAGTTCAAACATTCTTTAAAAATTAAAAGTACTTTTCAGTGATACAATTTTCTAGCAAGTTATGCGAAGGCATAGTAGATCTTATACCGTATATGTAGTTGACGTAAAATTAAAAGAAATACATTATGTTAATTCAATGGACCGAGTACTCGTGCACCCTAGCTATAACAATTTAATGGAAGTCTGAATATCCCTAAATCTAAAAGAATAAATTGGGATAAAAAATATGCGTAGTTACCGTTATAAGCCCTCAAGCTACATTGTACCTACATTTACCTATGGGTCAAATTAAATTGAGGATTACAATATTTTGATTTCGTGGAGATATACGGTTGTGTGTATTCATGTGTGTGTGTGTATGTTGTGGTACGGTTGCGTACATTTATTATATTTGTTTGCGCGTAGGTATGCAAAATTACATCGCATTCGGGTGATGGTAACTGTTTCAAAATTCGATTATAAGATTCCACGAACATACATATATACTAATTAAGTAATTTCCTGACAACACAATTGCCTAGAAATTATGTTTGTTTTGGTAAATATAGATACTCCACTCAAGAACCTTTCTGCCCTAGCCGCAATCAGCTCTACGAGCTTTGCGCCCCGAGCACTACCACTTCAGCTATGTTGTCAAATTTAGTTCATCTATGGATATCCATATTTCTGATCCGATCTCATTCAGAAATGCTTATCTTAAGACGTGGTGTTCCGTCGCTTCCGCGGACAAGTGCCACAAGAACGCACGAATACGTAGTGCAGTGTTTTTACTAACATAGGCCTAAGCTTTTATTACTAACACGATTTGTATTTTTGATATATATATGTTAGTCTGTAAGGTATATATCTATGGGCCACAGTAGCCTGAAAATAAACGTTTTATTATTATTATTATTATATTATTATTAATAATAGCCCACACTCTCTCTGTAACGCGGAGCGGCCTAGGGCTTTCTTATGAGGTCCTGTCAGTGGAGGACAAAAGTAACGTAGCATAAGAACAGTATGGTCACCCTTCAAAATCGATGCACAAAAACCCAAAATCATTTTGGAAATGCGCAAAGTCCATAAGAGATTGGCCAAAAAGATTTAAAAAAAAAAAGAAAAAACCAACTTCAAAAACTAAAAAGCAAAAAATAACTTCATACAGTTTTACGTAAATAATATAAGGTATGAAGTCGGTGCCAGGCCAAACGTAATAGTAAGTACACTTACTATTACGTTTGAATGAAACGTAACAGTGACCTTGAGCGGGGTGGTTAAAACCACCACATCATCGGCACCGACTTCATTCCTTTAAAACTAAAAAAAAGGTAAAACTGTATGAAGTTATTTTTTGCTTTTTAGTTTTTGAAGTTGGTTTTTTATTTTTTTTAAAAGTTAATTTATTTTTTTCTTTTTAGTATTGGATATTTTAAAATTTTCATATCAGGTCAATCTAATAGCCTGAAAGAATACAACTTTCGATCCATATGTACTTATAACAATGAAAGATTTTTCCTTCAACTCCTAACCGTTGAGGAGTTGTACCTTCCATCATCAGATGATTACATGAGATGGTGATTTTCAGATGCAAATACTTGAACAGCTTTGGAGATTACATGTAAATGTAATAAATGCCTATAACTGAAAGAATTTTCTATTAACTCTTAACTGTTGAGGAGTTCTACCTTCCATCATCAGCTCATCAACATCAAATGATGATTATCAGACGCAAATACTGGAACAATTTTAGTAAATATATTGAAAACGTGATAATTGCCTATAAAATTTGAGGGTTGCCCTCGATTTCCCTGGGATCCCATCATCAGATCGTGATGTGGTTACAATGGGACCATCTGTGAAGTATACCCTTTTAAACAAAAAAAGAATTTTGCAAATCGGTCCAGGCGTTTTGAAGTAATTCGTGAACATACATAAAAAATATTCCGACGAATTGAGAACCTCCTCCTTTTTGAAGTCGGTTAAAAATAGAGAGGTCTGATCTGAGATGCAATATCGAAAACAATTCGGCCAATATATTAAACGCCGCCCGTGCTAAATATGAAGATTTGGTGTACGAGTTTTTTTAGATATGAGCGCAAAAAGACTGGAGCTTATACTACGCCGGAAAACATCTCTCAATAAATATAAATATATATATATAGTATATATATGAAGTTGTGGTAAGCCCCTAGGTATTCAAACGATGACCTAGGTACTGCTACTTAAATGAAATGGCAGTGAGCTTCTTAATGAGCGCTTATAGGTAACTTTCCAAAAGAACTTTCACATTTTATAACTGTATATATTTTCACATTTTAGTTCATTTCAATATACGTTATTAAATTTAATGAGTTGCTTCTTTATATATTTTTTTATAATCATACTAAGTAGTGACTCGCCTGATCGTTGAACTAGTGCGCACAATTTCTTTCTCATATTTTTTGCCGGGCTAAACAAGATAACATAAACTGTCTATAATTTATATTCTATATAAATCATCATCATCATAGTATCAGCTAGATGACGTCCACTGCTAGACAAAATATCAAAGCCATTTAAATAGCAAAGAAAAATTCCACTATTCGTTCAGTCAAACACTCATAGTGCACTACGAAACGAACCAATCTGTAAACGAATGCTACACTTTTTGTGATCTAGATGCCAAATGATTTATATTTTACTCATGGAGTATATTATATTAAACAAATACTTAAATTACCTAACCAAACATTTAAAAAATATAGTAAAATGTTCGTCCATTACCTACATTTTACTCAAAGTGATAGAGCTGTGGTTGGCGGTCGCGGTTTACTAATAATGTCAATCAGGAGTAGCCAAATGTATCACATTTGCGGACATGCTACCAGTGTTATGCACTATACGTAACACACACTCGTCCTATAAGTTTGCCGAAAAGTTACTGGTACATAATTAGAAAATTATATTTAGCTATTCTGTTTACTTATAAATATATTTCTAATTATATACATACGTATAAATATGACCAACCTATATTTTAAAATTCATCAATGTAGTTAATACATATAATCGTTCATTTAATTGAAACATGAACTAGCAAATTTGGACAATCATAACAGGAATTGTATTACGAGTCGAAACCGCTACACATAAACTAAATTAATTGTAACTAATCAACATGGACGGGTCATACATCTAGCTATGCAATTAATGTAACATTAAATTATTAGGACAGCATAAATGTATATGTATATAAATGTAAACATAATGTGAATCATGTACGGAAATATTTATTTATCATTTATTTATTTATTTAATAATAGATAATTTAAGCTTGTTCCATAATTCTTCGATTATGAATTAGGTGTTTGTATCAATTTATGGGATTATAGGTGGACGTTCAAACAAATCAATTGTGTTTTTCTTGAGTTCTATTTAGACGGCAAAAATGTAAACCAAATGTATGTATGGGGTTCTTCAAAAAAAATTGGACATTTTTACTAAGCGGTAACACGGGAGCGACACTTCTTGTGTTGCAAAATGGCTGCATAGGGTACGGCCTACTGTAACCGCTTGCCACCAGGCAGGCTGTACCTAAGCTTATTTGCCACACTCATGGTAAAAACAAAAACCTCATTAATAATCATAAAAAAATGTCTGTGACTGGGTCAGTAACCATGAGTTTTATATTTATAATAAGTTCAACTCAATTATTGTCAACCAAATAATTATATAATATTCGGTTCAATAAGTTTGGTAAGTTCCTTCACCTACAACCAAGTGAACCTTAAATAAATAGCTATCGATGAAATTTCTTTTACAAAAATAGATACGCGAGAGACAAAGACTATATTGTGTCACATAATAAGTACGTGAGCACACAACCTTACCTAAATATAAGTAAATGAGATCTGAGACGCCAACGAACCCATTCAATACACATCATACGTAACGAACGAAGCCGAAAATGACATCGGAAGAGAATGAAATATTTTCAGTTCATTCAGAAAAATAACAACCGAGAAAATACTTCGGACAGTGATATGACATGTATACATAAATTACGTAGTAAGCGTTTGTTGTTTTCTTTTCTTAGTGTGATTTACTAATTTGTTAGAAGGTAACACAAGCCATTTAAAATATTTTCATAGCTGACACTGTTGATCTAATTAATGTTACTTAAATAAAAAGGTTTTTTATAATGGTAATAAATCCAGTAGCTACTGGTCAGCATTAAAATGAGAATAAGAATAAAATAATATATGTTTCTTTCTTTTTATGGGCCATAATTTTTTTATGAAATAATGGGTAGAAATATTTGAGGTGGATTAAAAATCTTCATTTATAAAAAGATTTTATATCAAAGATATAAAATCTTTATTATAAAACATTTGTAAAAAGTATGAAGAAATTCCGCTGTAGAAGATGTCGCAGACTAATTAAACATACGTACTTACATACTAAATACATCATCATCATCATCATTTCAACCGTTTGACGTCCACTGCTGGATTAAATACATACTAAGTTACAAACTATCACACATGCTTCCCCACATTTCGCTGGAGTATGTTAGGCCCCTTATAATAGGGGCGAATCTGTTGCTCTTAACCGGACAATACTATAACCAATAATTAATTATCGGTAGGTATGTATTGTTTTTTTTTGTGTACAGGAAGTTCCACACGGCTGTTAAATTATTTTGTATCCCTCGCTACGACCACCAGGATCAGAATGTTTGATCTTAGAATATTGAGCGAGCTCAAAATATATGTATAGTCTACCTACAGGCTTACAAAACAAATAGATAGGTACTTAACTATTATTTTCCTATCAATCCAACGGTTGTCTGGTTGATATATCGTAGCAATTAGACCGTGATAAAATCCGAAAAAAAATTGTAGATTAGTCGCTTAAATATTCTATTGGCAATAATTGATTTACCTTTCTATTTGTTGAAAGTGGTGGCCGTCTACGATAAATTTAGCGAGGTGGACGCGGGTTGGCGTCGGCCCAGATATTACACAATCGCCATTTTCGGGTGAAGGCTTTACGTTCACGCTCCAACAGAAATAAAAGGAAATGTGTGTTTTTTTGCAAACATTAGTCGTAATTTCAAAAGGAAACTTGACACGGTTTTTCATTGAATGACTTTTGTGAATTTGGGTTCATGTTATAGAATTTGGCAACGTTTATAATAGAAAATGGCCCGGTCATTTCCTCCAGCTTTCGCGTGGAATTTCAAGTACTATAAGTAAATAATTCGTATTCAATATGATTCTTTACCTGCGGAAAAATATTGAAAAGGTATAATTATCTTTTTTACACATAGATGTGGTGCTTCTTCACGTTAAAATATTTGAAGAATAGTTCCCGTACGGTTCAACAGAACCCGTAACTGTTATTGATGACGGTTTAGATATCAAAACTTCACGAATAAAGTAAACAACTATTAATGTACCTAGATTCTTAGCTTTGACTATTAACTTGAATAGAACAATTTAAATACCTAGTCGTTTCATCGTAATCAGTTCACTCAAGCGATTGCCACACTAATTTAATGAACTCAAGAAAAACCCATCGTGCAGTAGTTTGTGCCATATTTTCTAAAAGAAAAAGAAAAGAAAAAAACTATTCTATGTATGTCCTTCCCCGGGACTCAAAATATCTCAATATCAAATTTCATTTAAATTGGTTCAGCGGTTAATGCGTAAAGAGGTAGCAGACAGACATACTTTAGTATGTTAAATTTACTTATTGACTACTAGCTATTGCCCGCGACACGTCTGCGTAAAATTAGTAATTTTATCCGCATATAAACTTCAAACCCTCTGTTCTCCCTTTTGATGGATGATGTCCGGGAAGAAAACTCCTCTGTCTAAATCCTATGTCCTTTGCCGTGACTTAAACTATCTTTATACCAAATTTCATCTACATCGGTTGAGTGGTTATAGCGTGAAGAGGTAATACTTAATAGACAGACAGACGGACACACTTTCGCATTTATAATATAAAGTAAGCCGCGGGAGGCAGCAATCCATACTAATAAAAAAAAAGTAACCAACAGTTAATTAAGCATGTTTGCTAAATCTCATGCAATATGTTAAGCGGTTTTTGCGTGAAAGACTAACAAATGTTCAAACTTACTTATAGCTTTTATTTAGTGTTCATTTTATAACCATGTTGGGTCAGCTTCCTCGTTTGCCATGAATTAGAAACTTTGCTTAAATAATTTAGAAGTGGTCATAGACCGTACCGCTACCGGCACTGCTCTGAACCGGACAATATTCTATGCACGTTTGATCATTTAAAATTTAAAGTTGAGAACCAGTAGGTACATATCTTAGCCTGAATTTTAGGGTACACGAACGGTCAACTTCACTTTAAAGGCTGTCGTAGTACATAATGTATTTACTTTTCAAACAATCCCGTCGGGAATCTACTTGTGCAATATTTCCCAAGTAAAGTTTCTAGCTTTTTTAACGTTCAAAGTTCTAAATTACTCACGGCGGATGCAAAATGCAACATGAAAATAGTGAATAATTGGTTATCCAATGGCAAAGGCAATATTTATTCCGCCTTCATTGCTCGGTGGGGGTCATTAAGTAAACACGTTGATTGCTAGATAGCGTGATGATAATTTATGTTCTCGGTCAAAGCACAAATGTAGCTATTTTTGGGGTGTATATAATGATTGAATGAAAGAATGGTTTAGGAACAAGGGAAGTCAAGTAAGAATAACAAATGACCTTTATTTTTTTAAATTAAATTCATTAATGGTACCAATTTTGAAGATATTTTAGGACGTTGTGTCCTAAACAATTTAGGTAATCCAAACTTTCTTTACTTATCCGTGAATTTTCATAGTGAGTTGAATAATATAAACATACCTAATAAGTAAATAGTATAGTATAGTTATAAGTAAATTAGAGTAAATTAATTGACTGCACTATAATCTTGAAAAAGTTATTCGACAAAAAGTTGTCTCATCTTACCTTAGATACTTCAAAGTTAAATATAAAAAACAATAAGAATTGAAATAAAACTACTTTTGTAGATTTAATTTGCTGTAATGATTGTATTTTATCTCGATATTCCGGATTCTTTACATTATAATTCGCAATTAAATCCATGAAAAGCTGCTTTATTCCCATATCTAATATTCGCGTAAATGTCAGAAATCGATAAACACTAATCGAATTTACTGTACCTATGCTATATTAGAGTGCAAATTAATTGTGTAGAATCGATTAAATTCTGCCCAGTCATGTTATTCTATTATAATTGGCTTACGTGGCGATATGGAAGTATGAATTATTGAAATCACTTACTAAATCATATACGATATGAAAAATACCTAAATGAGTAGCGCCGCTCGATATTATCGTATTAAACGACGAATGGTGATTTGATTTCTATTAAGCTGTTGTGACTTAATCTCCTTAAAAGTCTAAAATTCATCATGTCATGGGCTCATAGTGACGTCACATGGGGCCTCTTTCAAAGGACTTTAAGGTGGAAGCTCCACGCTAGCCCGCGAAATTCAAATTTTCGTACGTTTTTTGCAATTTGTCGGTATTAGTCAGGCTGTACATTGAACAAAATATGATTCACGCCAGTATTCAAAAAGTAACGTTTATTAACCGTGTATAATAAACGTTACTTTTTGAATTCTCTCAAGTAAGTTAGTAAGTTCCGTGTAGGGTTTTGGTATATAACCTGATCATTACTGAACCTTGAGAAAATAATACATCATCCCACATAATTATATCAATAATTCAACAAACCATCAATTATTATATCATCCATCATCTATACAGGTCCTCTAAATATATTTAGGTATAATAATTAAGTAAAACGACCAAGATTCAGGCGGCGTGAGTCTGGAAACATTTTTAATAGTGATAATTTGTAAGATGTCTGTACTGCTTTATACTTTTACTCATAAGTAAAGTAAAAACTACTAATCACTTTCGGAGACAAACAAATTTAAGGAATGTATTATTAAAAAACCTAGCTTAATGCTCTTGAAGCTCGCAACTAAAATGCATATTTGTTAGTAATCTGTTACTTATTTACTTCTCTTGGTAAACAACGTCTAAATATTATTTTAAAATAACCTTGGTGACCAAGCAATTTATCATTCTGGTGCTAAATAGTTTGTGAAGGAGTTAAAATTAATATGTTTGACTTCTTCTAATCATTATTTTAATTATTTTACTACGTTATACACTCTTCTACAGTAAAAAAATATAGTGTTCTGTCTTTTTGGGTAACAGGAGATAGAGTGATGGTTGAGTGCGGGAGGGTCATCTTAAGCCAAGACCCGCATAAGATATTGGAGGTTATTATATATTAGCAATTAAGATGTGCTATATGGTGTAAAGTTAGATGCAAAATATTTAATACATATGAATTAAAGTCTCTATTAACTGCAGTGTGCCTTCTGTACTACGGCCAATTAATCTCATCATCCGTCTGTTTTCAATTTCCATTGAAGAAATTGATATTTGAACCCATTGCCTAGGTACGTTACAGAGATACGATTAAAAACTCAACACGTAAATCGGATGAAGGAAAAGTGGATTCAGGAATTGAAGGGTAATACCGGAAATAGCCCGGAGGGACGATGCACGGTGCATTCAACCAGTTAGTTACTAGTTAAAGCGCGCTAAAGGCTTTAGTTCCATAGTATGGACCGTTCTCTCATCCTTCAGTAAAAAAAAAGTAATTTTGCTGGCAGGAAATAATATGCCTACGCAACAGTAGCTAGAATACAAATTATAGTCTTAATAACGTGTCTTTGGAATGTTTATAAAAAGTATTATTATAATTAAGCGCTATTTATGTAGTGGACCTTTTTTAGGGTGTCAGTACTATATTTAAGACGATTGTGTACCTAGATACTAAAGTAATATAATGAAAATCTTCTTATTTGGAAATAAATTCATTATAATCGTACCTGTAGGTATATTACAGCACTGCACCGGAGTTACGTCTATACCATCAATAATTCAGACAGCTCAAACAAAGCGAACTTTCGCAAACTTTGACACCAATACCCAAATCCATTAAACATATTCCGTCGAGGAAAACGGATCGCGGCTTCTGAATGTTCTACGAGCAACGGATTGTTTGTGTTGCCAACTGTCTAAGTAGATTAGGACTTGGTATGTTATGCTAATGATAAGTAAAGGTCAAAATTTCAGTTACAGCAATTTATATAGCAGGATATGTTTAAAGATTCTACCAAAATAAATACACTAGCTCTTTGATAGTTAGTATTTTAGTTACTTCAAAATTGTGTAGTAGGCTTTACAAACTGTTAAGTATTCCCGTTTCAGCACCAATTTTTAGAGCACCTATGCAATGAGCACCAAAGGTATTCCCATTTGAGCACCAATCAATATACATATAATAATAGCTTGGTGCTCTATGGGGAACAATAAAAAATATGAACTTTATTCCCTTTTGAGCACCTACAGCGCAGTAGCTTCTAGTGATGGGGTGTATTATATTAAAACATATCGATGAAAAGTCAGGCAGTACTTTTATTATCATATTAATTTTGGAAAACGAAATAATTATTATTAATTGGTGCTGAAACGGGAATACTTCAAACTGTTACATCACAAGGTTTCAATCGTGGACTTTGTAATCACTATGGCATTGGTTGGTTGCTGAAACATTGAAATAAAAATACTTTTTACGCATTTTATCGCCATTCGCCAGTGACCATAGACACTGTAGAGTACTTGATAAGAAATTGTTTCTGGAACCCTTATCTTTTTGAAAATATCCATAACCTAATTATTACATCGTTAAGCATAAAAATAGTGTATCGCTTGCGTGCACCGTAACCATTCCGGTTTGTGTTTCTAGTGTAACATATTCATTTTGACGCGACCTAAGTGCATGCACCATGCATTAATAACTGCCTATACAAAAATAACTGTTGACTCTGTTATTAAACTAGTACTACAGAAAAGAAAAGTCCTTACATACCTAATTACTCAGTTTTCTTTAGCAGGTTCTATTTATGGATGGGATTGTTATATACCTACTCGCATATACCCTATTCTATAACTGTATATTTTATAGAGTAACAAATTTTCTTGTATTTCATGACTGTCCATGTTGTTCATTGTCAATGTATTTTCCTAGTGTAATATTACAGTTGTACCTATATCCATCAGAATAAATGTATATTGAATTACTTTTATCAAAACACAGTATTTTATTTTATTTACAAACTCCCCGATCTTGTACAACTGTTTATCATACAACTACATTCTCCGTACGGGGATACGTACTACTACGTTGGATCCCACGACTGATGCCCAACAAAGCCGACCACTTTACCACATCACTGATCAAGTAATCAGCTATTAAGCTGTTACTTCACTATCACACGCTTAACCCTGCAACCGGGTGCTATTTTATATAAAAGTGCATCGATAATAACGCATATACACATTATATTAATAATATTAAGCTGGAAAATTAAAACGGGCATTATTGCTAATATAAAAGTAAATTTAAGTACTTTGTATCTTTACCTAAAAATTTTAAACCAAATCGTTTATTTCAATATTGGACTTGAACGAAACTCGTGTATTAATTAGACGATATAATTATTATAATTTCTCCCTTAATTATTTTTCCGTCTTGCTTCTTAATTTCCGTCTTGCTGCTACAGCATCTCCCCCTCCGTCTTGACTACGATAGCCGCACAATAACCGAAAATTTCTGTAAGAAAAATCAGTATGGCACGCTGGCCACGAAATGTTTGAACGTTACTTACGTTATAGTTCCTACATTTTGAAAGTGTACAAAATGTACACTGGAGGTACATTGATAGAGCCTCTAAGAGCGTTATGTAAAAGACCGTCCTATCTTGGCATTCAGCATACAGCGATGCTGGATGCCAAGCCTCCTGGATTTTTTTAAAACATCATGCTCTATGCATATCACGTATCATAAGAATAGTATGACGTATATAAATATGTATATCGTGTAATGTACAGGCATAGAAGAAGTAGAATACAACATTTACATGCTCTGCGACAAAATACAGTCTTTGATTGAACTTTTCAAATAGTGCGACTGAGCTAAATCTATGTATTAACAAAATGAAACCTAAGTAGCTTCTTTCCCGAAACAATGTGAAAACGGTTAACTGAAACTGATCGAACAGATGAAATATTTATATTGTAGTATCATGCAGTATCATAAATAAAAGAGATTAATGTTTGGTTAAACGATCCTCGACTTTGACTAATGTCTATAATTCTAGTACATCGTAGAAAGCGTATTGCTATGTTATTCTATTCTAAAAGCTATTAAGTTGTGTGGAAAAATGCTAGCAGTTGTATTTTCAGTAAATCTCGAGAGGACGAGATTTTATGCTCCATTTACTATGAAGTAAGTATGTTCCTAATCCTGATAGTAGAAAATCAAATAAAATTAAAAAAAAGAAAGAAATTTATATAAAAGAATTATTCTTAGAAAAAGTATAGAAAGTTATATAATACTAGCTGACCCAGCAAACGTTTTTTTGCCACATTATAGGGGTTGGTGGACTACCCCTAACTTTTAGGGGGATGAAAAATAGATGTTGGCTGATTCTCATAGATACCGGATAAGCACAAAAAATTTGATCAAAATCGGTCAAGCCGTTTCGGAGGAATATGGCAACGAAAACTGTGACACGAGAATTTTATATATTAGATAATTTATAATGGTTGTGGAAATCTTTGGGGGAGGCTTATGTCCAGCAGTGGACGTCCTCCAACTGATATGATGATGATAATGATAATGATAATGGTAAATGTGATAAGTCATTACTAGGTTTAAATAAACATAAATTATAGTTATTACATGAATACTAAAATGTGTTAATTTCATTTCAGATTACAAAATTGTAATCTAAATCTATTATACTTTTCTGATTATCTACCAAAAAATATTAAAATAGACTATTGCTTGTATACGAAATAATTATGATTCCTTTGTTAAACTCAATTTGTGAAATTTCTCAATAAAGCATTATAAACTTTCTTTCTAATTAGAGGTTGCGAAAATGACAAGCGGGCTTAAGTGCTAGTAATATCGTATAATAACGGCGTGGTATCCCAACCGGTGTGTACAATCGATATATTTGCACTGCCACAGAACAATTATTGCGAACCTGACGTTTGCTTAAGATACTTTCGACAAATATGTAGACTAAATGATATGAATAACAGATTTCTTAAAACCTAAAATACATTTCATCATCATCATCAACCCATTAATGTCCCACTGCTGGGTACGGGTCTCCTCTCAATTCAGAGGAATTAGGCTACAGTCTGCCACGCTAGCGTACTGCGGGTAGGGAGACTTCACATGCCATCGAGAATACTCTGAAGCATGCAGGTTTCCTCACGATGTTTTCCTTCACCGTTTGAGCGTGTGATAAATACGCACATAACTTCCGAAAAGTCAGTGGTGCGTGCCTAGGGCTCGAACTCGAGACCTCTGTCATCTCAGTTCACTGGTCACACCGCTCGGCTACCACAGCTCTCAAAATAAATTTAAATAACCTAATTTATTTATTTTTTAATAAAACCATTAAAATTAAATCTAAAAAAGCTATAGGTAAAAATTTAAAGGACATCATATTAATCCTCAACATCGCTATCAGGTTTTAAAACCACCATAAAGTTGACATCAGTACAACGTTAAAATTTTATTCTATTACCTACTGAAGAATATATCAATATTCGAATATCAAAATAAATTATTTTTTATTGATTTCTTACACTTACGCGAAAATTAGACATAGAAATAAAAATATTTTTTACGGATATATCGCGGTATATTGATATTATTTTAACCCGAAGTTTTGAATCCTTTACAGCACCCATGGTCACGCACAGACTGAAGACTGTTGGTCGTTATAATTGAAGTTATAATTACTAACAGCTACCTGACATTTTTAATTATTATTGACAATCCGACTTACACAATCCGGCACAAATCCCAGCATTATATCAGATTTGATAAACCCCAAGTCCTTGCAAAAGAAAACCGATTCCTACCCAGGATGATTCGTGCGGCCATTAAAATTAAAAAAACACCCAAATTCAATAAAGAAGATGGCTGGGTATTACCACCTTCTTGGAACCCCATCATAGATTCTATTAAATCTAAATCCAAGAACAAAACTGCACGACCGAAGGACACAGTGAGCTCCTTCTGTGTAAATAGGATTGTCAAAATTCGTAAAAAAAAATGTCTTCCTCAATTTCCTCGCTTTCAGATCAACTTTATTAATCTGAGCTTATGTATGTTATTATAAATCAAGTTTCATGCCTAAAACGTTATTTCTTTCGAAACAAAAAATGGGGTACAAAACTTTTTGCATAAAATGTAAAAATACACATTATATCTGTTGCTCTTTTCCATAAAATTAGGCGAAATTCCCAGTTCCCATTTTTTTTGCTTATTAAACGAGATGACGTTAAGAATAAATGCCGAGGAAGATAACGGCAATTTTTCATTAAACCCAGTCGGTAAGTTTCTAAATGAACACGGCAGCGATGAATTTCCACCTAGGAAAAGTTAGCGCAATCGACGATGCTAATTATTTCTCCCGCGTTGAAAAACTAATCTATTTTTTTCCAACTTTGATGCAAACTCACGTATCTCTTCGGAAAAGAAAAATAATAAAAACTCAGAAGAGTTTCGCCTCGAGAACCTTTTCTGTTTTAACTTGTTTTATTTGCTGGGTCAGCTACCGACGGATCGTAACTTTTCTGTATTAAGACAAACATTTTGAAAAAACAATGTTTTACTTTCAAAACTGAATTCCGGACAAAAATCCATGCTACTGAGAATTTCACAGAAAAACCAGTAGATTATTGAGACAGGTAGGATTGAAATAGAATAATAAGGGTCGTTAAATCCCATATTATCATCGTATACCCATTTACTGTTGTACTAGTATCTTCTTATTTAAGAAGGATTAGGCTATAGTCCACCACGCTAGCCTGTTGCGACTCAGCAAACTTCACATGCAGTCATTGGTGCGTGCATTGGAATTGAACAACAGTCCTTTGAATTCACAGTCCACTTGTATCACAGCTTGTACGATGTCGTATATCCTATATACCTACATGATAATAATTGAGCCTGTTTCCATTTACTGCGCACAAATCCTAACTCCAGGTTACAAATGCGAATTTACCAACTAATAAACATGGAACCAGTTTATACGATCTGGGTGACTCGCCGGACCTCACGCATCGAGCTTACGGCCACTAGACGAATGAGGCAGTTCAGCGAAGTTCATTCACGTGTTTCATATTACGGCGAAGATGACGATATTAATATCAATACGTAGGTACGTAGGCAGGCCGATAGGCACGATTTAATACGTGAGCCGCGCCGTTTTAGTCGCATTTTGCAGACTATTGTAAAGTACCAGTAACCACACTTTGGGAGTTTTTCAGTGTACTTCAGATGATAAATTTTGTACGCACGAATTGTACAGTAGCTATTAAGTAAACATTTCTATAAAACGTTGGAAGAATATTCCTACGTGGTTTGAATTGAATGTCTAGTTTTTGGTAGAACAAATACACATGTATTTTGGAAGTTAAAAAACTGTAGCACCTATTACGGGCCACTGATGTACCTACCGTTCGTGGCAGTTCAGTTTCGTAACCTGGGAGTTCGATTAAACTTTGCAAATTCACTGCACTGTTAACAAAAAGATTATTAATTTTATGTAGGTACAGTGAATATAAACTTCTTGAGGAAACTTAACACATGTACAAGATAACTCTTTAATGTTTTTGAAGGTGTGTGCTTCCTTCAGACCGTTTTTTTAAGCATCTATTACTTGGAATTGTACCTATAAGAGACATTACCTACCGTACAAGTTTCTACGAAACTCTTGAAAACAACAATTCTCATTAACGCTAAGGACCATTACCTACTTGATATTTTAAACTTCACCATTTTAAACTTTACGGAAAGTCTGAGATATAAATATAAATTGTGCGTAGCTTCTTTTACGCATTTGTTACTATTTTTAGCACATAAGAGCAAAGCAAAATCATAAACTTAAAAGTTAAAAGAGAAATTGAAGACCACGGACCTAATACACGAGCCTACAAAAATAAGATCTCTTTGATATAATATTTTCTAATTAAGTTAGCAAAAATATAACAAAAAGCGCCAAGCCTGCCGCGTTATTCGAGATAAAAACGGAAAAGGTCCTAATTACGTAACACGGTCGCTACAAAAAGCGTTAAAGCACAACA
Organism: Craniophora ligustri; assembly: GCA_905163465.1. NCBI lineage: Eukaryota > Metazoa > Arthropoda > Insecta > Lepidoptera > Noctuidae > Craniophora > Craniophora ligustri. The sequence continues at coordinate 3,863,769 of LR990965.1, read as the reverse complement.
TTACTAAGGTTCTAAGTATTAGGAGGCTTGGCTCAGAATGTTATCGGCCATAGTTAATGTTAGTATATAAAAAAAGAAAAGTATACAACGAGGTATAGTGAAAACAAAAGAGACACAACCGCAGTAATGTTATCATTACCACGGCTATGGATACAATAAAAAATCATGATATTGTGGAAGAATCCCTATATTTTAATAATTATAATATTATATAGGTCGCACTCACTATGGTTTTAAAGCCTTTATCTTTGCGAAGTGATTTTTAGATGCTTAATAATATTTTAAAGTCATAAATGTATTACATAATAGTATTCTTTCGTCGCGACTAGCGCAGCGCCTTATGGGATAAATAAGCGAAAATATAATTAATATGCTTTACAATAATTTGTAGGAAAAATTACCAAAACATCACAATAAAATAAAACTCACACAGGCAAATTAATAATAAATACATGTTATTCGAACAGAAGGATCATTGCCCTATCGTAGGATGGTTAAGGCCTAGTTAAAAAAACAGGCTTAATTTAGACCTAACTTCATTTCTGTATTATGTTGATTTACATCTCATCTTCAATCCAATTGGGAGCTTGATACATAATTTTGATGTATTCGACAGCTGTGGGCCGTACAATCGGATTGTGCTCAATTTCATATCAGTATTGGAATTGCAATTTATACAAATTCGATCACTCACTCAGAGTTCGAACCCTCTCGGAGAAATCGGAAAAATATGTTGTTTCTTTATACGAATCATAGCAGTCTAAATATCAGTACGCAAACATGGATATCGTCGGCATTTGGCGGCGGCCCTTCTCGTTATTTTCATAGCGCTCTATTTCTTACCAATAAACGATGGTTAAATGAAGAGTTCAGAGTTATTGTAGAAACGAGGTAAATAACGGATAATGAAAAGTTAAATTGGATATAAGAGAATGGTCAAAAGATAAAATATCAATTTGCTAACTTCGTACTGTAAGATACGATAAGAATCGCATAATCGACTGACAGGTCGTACGTGTTTGTACACGCGGGAACCGTTATCCGAATCTACTTAGTCCATTCTTTAGAGGTCACCCTCATCATTGCAGTTTGCTAAGCTAAACAAAACTGACTGTGACTATAACTGTTTTATTATTTAAAAAGAAAAGCAGTAAAAGGAATATCTTTTTAGCCTCGGTCTGATACAAAATAAATTTCTTTTAATGTCTTAAATTAAAAGTATTTTTGGTTCTCCTCTATAGTCGAATAATAATTATATATGCTACACGAAATACACGATAGAATATACATTCCTATGTGTTACGAGAAATTAAACGGAATGCAATATCAGTAGCTTCTTCAAAGATGTGAAAGTCTTCACTGAAAAATGTGTCGCCATTACGCTCAAAGGCGAGCGCAAAACTTCTCGCGTTCTTATTTCTTCGGTTGGTATGACGTCACCAGAAACTGTGCATGTTTTAGTGACAATTACATCTACATGACAAAGTGGAAGGCTTTTACACTGAACATATTTTTTGCTCAGGATCGCAAAATTTATTATAACTAGTAGATCATAACCAAACAAGCATTGTGTCGGAGTGTCTCCGTTTGTACCATTTACAGGTAATTTTGTTGTGTACTCGGTAATGTAAACCAAAGAACCTAATACTTAGATCTTCAGCATTTATAGAATACTTGTATACTTACTGAATTATAATACACACAAGGGTAGCGAAAAAATTGTAGCATGGGAATCACAACACTTTATGATAAAATGGACAAAGATCCAATGTAGGGTATGTTATATTTTTTTCAAATAATTATCTTAATATTTCATGATGTCTGCTGTTACTGCATACATATATTCATTGGATGCGTATAATTCCTATTAATGTACCTATAAACAGAATATGTATAAACTAACTAAATTGTTAATAATGTTATAAATTCATTATTTAAATAGAACTGAAAGATACAGGTTTTATGAAGAAGCAAGTAAAACATGGACATCTTGAATAATTTCGACTCCAGCAAAGTGGAATGCGGTTGGCAGTTCCTATAATATTTTATTTCCAATACCAAACCCAAGCCAGCCCGAGGCGTGCTATTGAAAGCTGATTCATAAACCTATCTCGCCTGCAAGACCTAAGGAAAATGTTATGTAAACAAAATTATTTTAACAGAAAACAAAATTATATTTTTTTCTTTTCATCCTACGTAGTTAAATAAAAACTTCTTTCCAATATCAATATTGTTAAAGTTTAATTCTAATAAATAATAATTAATTTAATTCAAAAGAAGGACTTGTATTTCAAGCTCAGTCTATTGGACACACGGGAAGAGATTGCTGAAGAAAATAGGGGTTTTTAATTAGAATATTCAAACCCGCAAGCAAAAAGGGTGGCTGTAGATAAAATAATACAACGGATAAAATAATACAAAGTATCTTAGCGTTAGTACGCTAAGATACTTTGTATTATTTTATCCATATTCGTTCATGGCCAATGGCGGTCTATAGTAGGATTATGGTGCTCCCCACCTAGGCTTGGTATGTCGACCGTAACATACTTTCTTAATCAAATTGGAGCCCGTAAAACTAGACCGCACGACCATGTGACCCGCATGTCGGGGAACTGAAACTTAAAAATTAGCGATTATATAATAGAGTAATATTTGTTGCAGGAGTGTCGCTGGTGTACATGATGGCAGTGCTCCCGGGGCTGCTGCCGTGGCGCAGCGGCACGGGCGCGTGGTTCCTCTCGCTGTGCCACCTGCTGGGTGCGCTGGCGCCCTGGTGCGGCTCTTTCCTCTACCACCTGTTCATGAACCACACGCACGGCGAAGCCCTGTACCACCGCCTGCTGCAGCTCGACATGCTCGGGATATGGGTCAGCCAGAGCATAGGTGAGTGAAACTATATGTCTTAATTTAATATTTATTTGAATAATTAGGCATATGTATGTATTATGAAATCCTTCCTAAACAACTAAAATAAATAGAGTTACATGGCTTGATTTTATAGTCCAGACCGTGAAGATAGAAATAATAACAAACAAAAACAAAATGGTAGTAATAATGATAATATTTATTTGTACTAAAGAAAATTACAAACGGCACGTGAAAACAAGCCCTTTATAACAGTTTACTTAGGTTCTTAGAAACAATGTAGACCAAAGCCTGAAATTTCCTTTTGAGGAAAGGTCCTGCAGAAACTTATTATTACATATTATTGCGAGCTTATAAGCACTCGTTCAGTCCGACTCTTGACCCTACCACGTAATCAGGGGACTCATTTGAATCCGATGTTAATCCGATCGTTAGAATTGTATAGGTAATAATAAATATTACCTTAACAAAATAACAAAATAATTGGAGGTGACATAGTTTGATCGATTTAGATAGACGGTAAAACTATTAGGGCCTACAAATTGATTTTGTTTGTTTTTTAAGCTTGATTTATTTTTTTACTACCTATTCTTACTGCTCGATAGATCGATAAATGTTACGCAGGAATTTATCCTTAAATGCTTTCCTTCAAGAAAGACCGAGAAGATACCCACGTATTTATCAGATAGGAATTTCTTGATGATAATTAAGTAATCTGAAATATTTCCTCGGATGATATTAAATGAAAAAGTTGTAATACTGTAATTTAATGTTAAAATTGTCGTTATTTGCTGTGGTAGTAAGAACAGACATCAAAAAAACCTTTATTTAGAGTATTTAATGTTAAAATATATATTACGAGACCTTTGATTTGTACCGATAAAATTCCCATATTTACTACTGCTGGTAAAATCAATCTTGTATCCAGCACTGCCATACACTATAAGTGATCCTAGAAACTATTCTTGGAATAATAAGTATAAACCATTATCAGGTATTGCGTCCGTTCAGATATAGGTCATGAATAACATAAGTAAAGGAATAGGATAGTATTGGATAGGTACTACCTATGTACGTTGACATATCGAGATTCGCTCGCTAGAATCGACGATTCAAGCGAATACGTAATACGTACGTAACGTAACTGACTGCACGTGACAACTGAAACTGAATGTGAATATTCAGTATAAAACAGGAATAGTACGTACTACTTTTTTATTTCAATTCAATTTCAGTTAGGGAATTGTAGTTACATAAGCGAGATTCCCAAATCCTCTGATCCAGAATATTATTTTTATAATAATATTTTGTGCGCTGTATATTCATATAAAATTATTGATATTTTAAATTTTAAAAACTAAAGCTACGAAAACTTACCAAATTTATTATTTATATTACATTATATATTATTTACCACATCTGTATCCCTCAACGGTTAAGTGGCGTAACTATTATACCACTTACACAGTTAGCAGTACAGATATACCTGTTTGGGACTAAGGGAGCAGGGGAAAGCCCATTAACCAGGCGAAAATCTAAACTCTGAGCGCTTACTGCGTGAATCTTGTTCAAAAACTACCAAACCAATAAAACTTTTCTCACTTAAGAACTACACGTTCAACAGCTACGTTTTTACGATAATCTTACCAACGAGTCAGTGCATTAAGGTTACAAGTTTTTTTTTTTTTTTTAATATTTAATCTTGCGATCAGCCCAGTTGGCTATAAGCAGATGTGATGGCGGTGGTATTTGAGTGGAGTGCTACTCCCATTGGAGTACAGCCCTTTTATTTTTGTAGTCAGTCTATTTGCTGACTATCCTGATCGAATATGTCTCGTCTCTTTTTTAGCCGACGAATGATTTCTGGGATTGTTTGTTGCCCTGCAAGTTGGTTTGGGTGCTTTTGTAGTCTTTCTTTGTATTTGTCACCATAGGAAACAATTTCTTCTTTAACTGTTGGCATATCGAGAAATTCGTGAAGCTCTGTTGTTTTGAGGAACCATGGTGCGTTCGATATCTGTCTCAGTATATTGTTCTGCACCCTTTGTATCATTAATAGGTTGGTGGCACTAGCAGCGCCCCACAACTGTATGCCATATGTCCAGATTGGTTTTATCATACTTTTGTAGTGAGGATCTTATTGTCCATAGCTAGTTTCGAGTTTCTGCCCATCAGCCAATGAAGACCTCTGTATTTCAAATTAATCTCATCTCTTTTTGTCTTGACATGTTTCTCCCAGGTGAGTCTCCGGTCTAAGTGCATGCCTAGATACTTCACGGTGTTTTTTATGTAATGTGTATAGACTTATTTATACTGATAGCAATTCTCCACTTAGCTAGCCATTTCTCCATTTCATGTAGGCCGCCTTGTAGTATCTGTGATGCTTTAACTGGACATTTATTTGAGGCCATGAGAGCTGTGTCATCCGCAAAAGTGGCGATTATTATATCTTTGCTCTGTGGTAGTTCGGATGTGTACAGTGTATACAGGATTGGTCCGAGTACAGAGCCTTGTGGCACTCCTGCGTTTATTTCGTGGAACCCTGATGTGGAGTCGTTTTCTCTTACTTGAAATATTCTATCTGAGATATATGAATTTAAAATTTCGTAGAATGTATGGGGCAGTAAAGACTTTATTTTAAATAATAGTCCTTTATGCCATACTCTGTCGAAGGCTTGCTGTATATCAAGGAAAGCTGATGGACAGTATTCTTTCCTCTCGAATGACTTTCTAATCGTCCTGCATACTCTGTGGATCTGTTCTATGGTAGAATGTTCTTTTCGGAAGCCAAACTGGTGGTCTGGGATAATAGATTTTCCCCGTAAGATATTTCTTAGCCTATAGAGCAAGCACTTCTCGAAGAGTTTGGACATGATCGGCAACAAGCTAATCGGTCTGTACGAAGTTACTTCATGCGGAGGTTTACCGGGTTTATGGACCATTATTACCGTAGAAACTTTCCACAGATCGGGAAAGTATCCAACCCTCAGAATAGCGTTGAAGAGCATGGTAAAGTACACGATGGCCTTGCGCGGCAGCCTTTCGAGAACTTTTTTGTCTATGAGGTCGAATCCTGGTGCTTTATTGTTATCCAATGATTTGATATTTCTAACAACCTCCGTGGGCGTCACTAGTTTTAAGGGGCGGTCTAGCTGGAAATCTTGGTTGAGGATTAAGTCAATGTCTAGTTCATCTGTAGTAGATACAGCGTTATTTGGCTTAAAGACTTGACTCAAATGTTTGGCGAAAGTTTCCACTTTACTTTTTTCAGATCTAGCCCATTCTCCATCTTGTGTTCGTAATGGTGGCTTGTGGTGTAATGATCGATTGAAATTTTTGCATGCTTTCCAGAGTGAGTAATTGGTTGCTTTTGTTGCTGTAAGGCTTTCCAGATAAGTTTGCAGGGCTGCATCATTGGCTTCTATTATTAGGCCCTTCAATTCTTTAACAGCTTTGTTGAATGCTGCTTTGTCCCTTGGGTGTCTACTGTTGTGCCATACTCTTCGAAGTCTTCTTTTATCTCTAATTTTAAGCCGTAAAATTAGAGATAAAAGAAGACTTCGAAGAGCCTTTCCGAGTAAACTTTAGATTGCGGCGGGCGCTCGGCGGCCTCCGGTGTGCACTGCCAACAACATTCTTGAATGGTTGTGGTTATGGTTTTGGTAGCCTTATCGATGTCTAATTTTGTTTTTAGAGTTATCTGTAGGTCGAGCTTTTGGTTTACCATTTCTTGAAAGGAGGACCAGTCTGTACGTTTATCATATAGCTTTGCGGTTTTCATTACATTGACTACTGTGAGACCAATTACTAGTATTACCGGTACATGGTTAGAGTTCACCTCCAGACATGTTTCTATTTTGTGGAAGAGTCGCGATACGCCCTTGACAATAAAAAAAATCAATGACATCTGGTAACCTATTTGGATCGCTAGGCCAGTTGGTGGGCTCTGCGGTAGAGATTGTATTAAGGCCATACTTGTCTAGACTTTTCTTTAGCTCTCTACCTCTAGTATTAGTTAGTCTGGAGCCCCAGTGTAGGTTTTAAGCGTTCCAATCACCTCCAACTATAAAACGTAGGCCGAGAGTGTTAAAGAGTTCATCATATTGCTCCATGGTTATTTTATGTTTCGGAGGGCAGTAGACAGCGGAGACGTTAAATGTCCCGTTTCGGTCTTCTATTCTGATTGTGGCTGCTTGTATATGAGGTTTCTTAAACTGGGGCTGCTCACTATGTTTTATGGTCGATCTCACTATTACTGCCGCTCCTGCATGAGCAGTTCCGTCAGGGTGATTTGTGGCGTATATTTCATAGTTTCTTATTTTAATGCTATTGTTAACTGTTAAGTGTGATTCAGATACCAATAGTATATCGATGTTATGCGTGTTTAACAAGATTTCAACTTCATCTTTGTTAGGTGATAATCCATCCATGTTCCAGGTTGCTATCTTGAGAGAAGTCATTTCGCTGTTTTAGAGACTAGAGTTGTTATGAGACTGATTAGTGTACTCATTTGTTGAAGGATTAGATCCATTTTTTCGGATTGTTTGACGAATATTTCTTCAATTGTTTTATTTAAAGTGGGGTTGTCTTCAATGTCATTATTTCTTATTTCTGCTTTTAAGACCTCGGCATATTTTTGGCGTTTATTAGTATCAGCATCCACATTCGGTGTAACCCTTTCATAGTTGTCCTGTAGTGGGAGCTGAGCTTTCATGGTAAGAACAGGTTTTGGGTATTCTTTTTGTTTAGGGTTTGTCTGCTTATTCGATTTTCTAGCCAGTATTTCCTTGTATACTTCACAGCCTCTATAATTGGCTGGATGGGCGCCGAGACACAGAGCACATGTAGCCGGAGTATTACGATCGGTTTTGGGACAGTCTGAAGTTTTGTGAGATTGTGCGCATTTCACACAGCGATATGGTCTCATGCAGTAGTTTTTAGTGTGACCATATTGCTGGCATCTTTGACATTGGACTACTGACTTGCGTTTACGTGGTTCTTCTATAATGACTGATTGATGATATATGTATTTTAAGCTTTTGACTGCTTTATTGTTTGGATCTTGAACCAAGTTGCCAAAAAACGTCGATGTTGGTTTCTTTTCAGGTCCATGTTTAACATTTATAATTTCACCAACAACAGTGTTGCCTGTACCTTCCAGTGTTTCTTTTATTATAGTGATTGGTGTTGTATGGTGTAGGTTTCTAATTACAACTCTATATGCTCGTTTATCTTTCCTGTTAAATGTATGTCCTATCGGACCTTGCCCTCTAACAGCATCAATGACCTTTTTGTATGTCTCTACAGTATTGCAGCTGATCCGGAGCTGGTTCTGGTTAACGTCTTTATAGACAAAGTCATTTTTACTCACGACTTTTTCTAGAACTTCCGTGAGATTATTAACGTTTTCTATTCCATAGAGTATTATAGGTGGTGGCTTTGACACTCTTTTTGGAATAACGATGTCTTCTTCTTTTTCGTCAGTCGGCAGCCCACTGAACCTATTAGTGATGTTTGTTTTTTCGGGTGAAGGAGAGGATGCTTTTTTCCTTTTTATACCTCTTAAAGATGGAACTCTTTGCCATGGTGGAGGTAAGTTGGCAGTGTTCTGGCTCGTACTTGGTGCTGTATTTATGTCTGTGTCAGTTGTAAGGTTATAAGATTTATTATTATTTTATATACAAACGAAAAAATATGTTATATAAAATTAATAAAATTAAAAAAAAAACTTTTAATGTTTACACTAGCTAATACAAAATATTACACGCTTTCCACGCTTACAGATTCTATATAAACTGCCAAATATGTTCTATTTCAGTGCTAGACAGAAAGGTTCTTCCCACCTTTGTTTGTTCATGTCGCTGTTATTGACGTGGCCTATTGCCTGTCAAACGAGGATATGGGGTGATCAATCATTTACGTGTCGATCTTAGTTATAACTTCGGTCCGTACCCGTCAGAGTTAGGTAATCGTGGGTTGACTACCATCACATGGACCCACCATTGTGCCGAGCGTAAATACGACAATATGTTTGCTTTACTTTAATTAAAATGACTGCTACTTATTTTATACCATGCAGTGACAGAAAATAGGAGGAAGATTACATGAATTTAGTGTGTTATTGATTTATATTGAACAAGACTTACATATTTGGTATTACATACGGGTAATAGGGTATAATATATTTTTTTGGCTGGTAATAAGCGTATACATTATTTTTTTTCCATAGTAGGTATCATATTATAATACGTGTTCCAAAAATATATATTTTGTGCGAAAGCGCAAGGCGCCATTTTATGTAGGAATTGTAGGATTAACACTAACGAAACTCGTACGAATACGATGCACTAATTTCGAAGTCGCAACGGCTTGCAAATGCGACTTTTAGTCAGGTCAGTCAGTCCCTCCGAGTAACGAATGATTAATCAGAATTTTCTGCAATGTAAAAAAAATGTTAATTACATTTTTATTTAAAATGTTATCGGTTTTAATCCGTTCAGACGCTAATTAAAGAAAATATACTTTCTTAAACCAGTGATTTAAAATAAACAGTAACTATAGAACATCCATAATAAGTAAATATTATCTACTAAGGTTTGCTCATAATAAAACTTTAATTAAGAATCTAATTAGTTTACTTATCATTTCAATTTAACAATGTAAAACATTCGTTTAAGGTAAATTATGCTAATTTCCTATCTCACAAAAGGTGTACAAATATTAAAAAGAAACAGGCTACGCTCACAGTCGGGTAAATATCATTATAATTAAATTGAAGCCTTTGTAAATATTATGTCGAGTTTTTATTTATCGAAGCAATGATTTCGTTAGGATAGTTCATCATCATCAACCCATTAATGTCCCACTGCTGGGCACGGGTCTCCTCTCAATTGAGAGGGATAAGGCTATAGTCCACCACGCTAGCCTACTGCGGGTTGGCAGACTTCACATGCCATCGAGAATTCTCTCAAGCATGCAGGTTTCCTCACGATGTTTTCCTTCACCGTTTGAGCATGTGATAAATACGCACATAACTTCCGAAAAGTCAGTGGTGCGTGCCTTGAGTTCGAACATCTCAGTACACTGGTCTCACCGCTAGGCTACCACAGCTCGTAGGATAGTTGACATACATTATTATTTTGTTATTCGGTATTTTAGGCCTATGATAGTCTAGTGGAGTGATCAGTGGACTGTGAAGTTAAACTGAAGGTCTTGAGTTCGATCACATTATGCGCAACACTGAATTTCGAAGTTATGTACGTATTTATTTTATATACTTGGATTAAACGATGGAGAGCATCGTAAGTTAACCTGCACGCCACAGACGTTCTCTGAAATGAGAGAAGATCCCAGCAGTGAACAAGAAAATAGATGAGAGGAGAATGGAGAACAGGAATTAAGTTTATAAATAAATACATGTTTAATACCACTAAGTGCTTGTTCACAAATACGGTTTATAGTTACTTATATATTGCATCTGTTTATATTACATATGTATGTATACATGTATATTAGAGCTCGTAAACCTATTCTATTCTGAACCGTGCAACAACAAAGATCCGTTATGTAAATGAGACTTTTAGAAGTGACGTCTCATAGTGGCGATAGATTTCTAAAATCTTTAACGTTCTGTCGTTCACGCCTGACGCAGTGACTAAGGGAAATAGGGATTCATTTTTATATATATAAAATATAGATGTTATGGTTTACAAATAAATGAAATTGTTAATTGCTCTCATTTCAATTAATGCCGTGTAAGTAATTAATTGTGCACAATACGATTCGAAACTCTTTGAAAACCTTCGAATTTCAACGACCGAAATAGCTCACTGAATTTTAAATTTGAATCTCTTTAGTGCGGAACTTGGGGCGTGCGCTATGATAAAGACAATTTGAATTCAGAATCTGAATTTTACAATGTGATTTTATATTCAGACTTTGAGGAGACTTACCTGACTCTCAAATTGTGAAAATTATGAAAACACAAACGTGATAACAAATTCTATGAATTTTGATCAGTGTGATTTCGAACTTTGTTTATATGTATATTTTGTATATGCAGACGATTGCAACTCGGCTTTGGAATTATAATTAATAAATGTTACCTGTAGGTTTTATGTATTAAGAATTATCGGAATCTGCCAAATATGGGGCGTTATACATAACAGTCTTTATTTACATAATTAGGTACATTGTTCTACATAGTTAATTTTAAACAGTCTTTATATAAATGGTATTATGTTATTGCGGCAGTTGTAGTAAAATATGAGGTACAAAACTCTCTAATCATTTTATAAGTAGGTAGGTAATAAAAAAAATAATATTTAAGATATATGTTTCAGTTTCTTTCATCCTGCTTTTTGGTTCAGGGAAACATACAACTGCAATGTAGCACTAATACAATTCCCAATTAATGGACCATGTAGTAGAAGCACTCGAAGATGTGCGCCAAGTGAGAAGAGAGTCGTTAAACGGGAACTGTCGACACTCGACCCTAGTGAGCACAGTCCAAGTTTAATGAATCATAGAAGCAAAAATAATTGCTTACACTGCGGACACTCCCGGGAGGTTCCAATTGAGAGTGCACTGGTAACGAAACGCTTGGTAAGATGGAATTTGAATTCAATAATGAGTAACTTTCAATGCCTTTCTTTGTACTAAAGTACCAAAGTACCCAAGTATATGTATATACATGGAAAAAAAACAATGAAACTTACATTTTTATTTTCAGTAAACATAAAAACAATTGTTAATATAAGATGTGTAGTTACCTAAGGATATTTCAATGCCAATATAACTATACATAGAAGATAAGTTTACTTTCACGATACGTATAAAATAAACAGTGCCTAGTTGGTTTTCCCAAACAAATGTTTACTGCCCACATTCTGTACCAAAGCAGAATATTAAAACCAAAACCCGGTACACAACCGGCTAAATATTTAAGCGGCGCTTCTAAAACTGCTTTTGTTCTTCAGCCACTTTATATTTACCAAATGCTTTACTGTGGGATTAGTAACCTTAATTCCATTAAAGAACATCCAGATTTAATTGCAACATTGTTTAACCATTCTGAACGGGGATAATAATATTTAGTATGTTTTATGAATTCACATTCTTAATATTTTTTCGCGTTACAATATGACATTTAAATATTCTTAAAATTTAGTTTTCGAGTTTCAAATATAAGTAAAAATTAATATAGAGTGGTGGTCGTAATAATTTGGATTGCTGTGTACAAAACGTTCTTATGGCTTAAAAAAGCTTATGTTAGCTAGGCTTAGGTTAGACAAAATGTGCGCAACATTGAACATACAGTGCATTCTGGTTGGTAACCAAGTGGGTACTTGTGTTATTTTAGATTTTATTTGTAATCCTTCACAGAAAAACTGAGTGTCGACTCTTATCTTTCTTATCTAGACTAAAAAGAAAAATATTACCTTCTAACGCGAATGCTAAAATACCGGCTAACCCGCTATTGTTTTTGGCTTTTACTTTCGACGAATATAAGTGAGAAGTTATTTATGTCTATTGTAGTAATTCACTCTATGATACCTACCTACTTGGTGCTATGACATTTTGCTGTTTCCTGTCTCCGTTTAATAAGAAAGAGAGTGGATACAGATATCTTCAATTTCCTGATTTAGTTCCAAGACAACTGAATTATTTTTCTGATTTAAAAAATGAAGTATTATCTTTCGGTCTGGTATTTGTTTTGTCTTAAGGGTTTACGCACACAACTACAATGGAAGTTAAAAGTGTCCTGACAGAATTTCAATAACAAAATATGAACACAATGAAATGGAAATAGGCGATATTAAATGACTCAAGGTACGGCATTAAAAATTAAATCACGGTTTCCAGGCGGTGACATATGACGGCGCCAATATTTTGGCCTGTCATGTAATGCGAGCACAGTGACGTGACGTAGCATTAGGGGCGTCGCGTTTACAGTTTTCCACGAAGACAGATCGATAGATTGAAGTTGTGCATAGATTTATAATTTACCCAAACATTCAAGAAATCACAAGCTTAAATCTTGTGATCTCGGAAGTGTAGTGTGAAGCGGTCTCTACTATAATTAACTTTAGTAGATAGTTTGGGGTGAGAAGTATTATTATGTATTTTTCTCCACGTGTAGTATTGTCCCCATTGGTTTTATTTATACATAATTATATTAACTTAGAATATCTCTTTTATTAGGTGCATAGAAGTAAAAGAATATTCAAAATATATTGTTAGGTTAGGTTAGCAGGACTTTAGGGTCTTACGATTTTTTTTATTTAACCCAATTTAGATTTACATGTACATTATAAAAGCTTAAAAACAAAAGCAACAACATTGCCTTACAAAATAAAAAAAAGTTCTTTTAAGTTCAATAAAAAACAGGGAAACAAAAAGCTTGATAGAAACTAGGGTGACACCACAAAAGCTTCAACAAATAAATCCTGCCTTACCCATATCTATTTTACGTTTTACGATACAAGCGACGTTATAAATGTGTTAATCAGATTACGTTATAGCAATAAACATGTACGAGATTTAATACGATAAAGTCTTTGTAAAGGATTGAACGAAAGAGGCTTTATACATTATTCCTATTGGCTTTATAAATTAGCAGCGGCCCACCCCAGCTTCGCACGGGTAGATATATAAGTACCTTTTTATAATATTAGTATAGATTATTGGTTAGTGTTGCGCTTTGTGTGATTTTAATTTACACATGTGTTGTTATAACGTACGAGAATATAGTTATAATGAATGAGTTTAGGAGGGTAAAATAAGTCACTAAAATCCTTAGTTTTATGGTTTTGGGCGTGGGCTAATCTATCCGGTTACGTGTTATAAGCGAAACATGTTTGAAAGTCGGATGTAACAAATTGCCTGGGCGCGACCGCGGAAATTTCTGATCCGACCTTTATAACAAGCTCCGTATGCGGCTCTGTCTGGTTGGCACCACAGGGATTTCTGTTCTGAACTTTATCTATATATAACAAACAAAATCCTACAATTTTTTTTCAACTACTGTTCGTATGACAGACCTCATGAAAGTAATTATGACGTTTATAAAACGCAACATAAGACACCTATTAGATAACGTATATTCGTAAAAAATATTTTAGTAAAAGTAACAAGGCAACCATTTGTGTCATTTAGATAACATACAATTATGGCATGGTTGTTGTTGAAGCAACAAAACGTTAAAATATTTATACGAATTATCTGCGGATACGCCTCAGCGTGTTTTTCATTCATTCCTATGCTAAGGTTCTTCATTTAAACCAAAGAGTAGAGCACATGCGCACTGAGGATTCCGTAAACGAGGGCGAGGAACCCTCGAAGTGCATCAGTTCGTCTCCTTTAAAAGTAAATTAGGGAGAATTATATTATAATGAAAAAAAAATTGATTAACGTTTAAACTAGTAGTTGAAACTTTCTCCCATACTTTCGAACTGCAAATGTTAGTTTGTAAATGCACAAAACTGTTTTTTTAAATATGATACAATGATGATGATGATAAATGACAATACATCAACAATTTGCTTATTTCTTCGTTTACTTATGCTGAGAGACCTTTATTTATTGTCTGATGATTCTAGGCACTACTCGAAGTTTTGATTTTAAAAATTTTTATATCGCATAACGATACCATAGTTAGATCTTATATTTTAAGTTTTGACTTACCAGCTGACCGGATAGCAAAGTGATTTTATATATTATTATAGAGGTTCAAACATTTTTAAATGAAAAAATTAACAACGCGAGCAAAACTACCAAACTTCAACCATGTAAAGGCTTTACACTGGCACTTCAATACAAGGGTGCGTTAATTACTTTAGAAACTACGCAAGTTATTAAGTGGCAAAGTTGAAGCCATAAAGCATCGCTATCGTCTTCGCCACGATGCCCATTACCGAGCCGCCCCACTGCATGGTGTAATGTTTTATTCAGTCCACACTAATGCCACAAGAAGAGTTAATTTTGTAAAATTTGAGTTTCAAAAAGTACCTTGCAGATCTATCTTTTTGAAGTTTACTCTCTATGTTACATACGAGTAGTACCTACACTGATGAGTCTAAATAATTATTTACATTGAACGCAACTATGTAGTTTGTATGCAATTCATAGGTAGTTTTTAGTATAGTTGTTGTGGGTTAGCAACTATTGTGCTGCAACCATAACGTGAACCTAGTTTTAAAAATACCTACATAATCTTACAAGAATATATTATTATATACTTTAAAATCCACGTTTATTATTATCAGAATTGGTTAGGTTAGTTCGTGATTCGATAATGAGGTACCATAAAAACAAATATAAGAAAGAAAGTTCAAACAGTTAACTGAACAACAAGTCTGTTTGTTGCCCTATAAGATTGGATAGGTTAATAAATAACGTGTATTAATCTCATACAAATTTAATCACATCTTCAATCTAAATATTACTTAGTTTGAGTAAAATTATGATTTTGATGTTGCCAGACATTGAAGTGTGATGAAGAGTTTTAATTTATGTAAAATTCAATTGTTGTCTACCAATCATTCTTATCAACACAATAGTTTTGATAACAAAAAGCACTTTTACAATACCTGAGAATGGTCGTGGCCCCGAATACCCGCGCGAAATAAAACAATAAATTGTTCATAAACTTTTATATTCAGCCAGATAGAAATGACCTTTGTTCGGGAAAAATAATATAAGTTTGGATAACGTACCTCGGTATAGAAATGATAACAGACTCGAAGCTGCTGGTCTCCGGGGCAATATTAAGAACGGGCCAAATGTTTGTTGTAGGGCTTTTGCAATTTTAGCCCGTAAATAATATATTAAATGGAGCGCGGAGTCGAAAGTAATGACATAACAGTATTAAAAATTGAATTTCATTTTAAAATCTATAGGTTTTTTTGAGATCGTGGGTATGATTGTTTTAAATTAAAGACATAAACTTAATTTTTTTAACTAGTCCATGTTTGGAAAAACTTTATGATATTTCCACTTAATTTTCCAGTATCCTTGATACCAATGTGTACCTTATTCGTTTATTAAATAACCTTCTATAGATACGTTTATCGGTTCTTGTTATTATTTAACAACCCTACCTACGAAAGGTTCGAGAAGACAAACTATATGGGTTTGGCGTCTCAAGTTTCTACAAAACCACACTACAGATGAAGGACCTCCAATAAATCGCTATTAATATCTAGAACCAAACTTTTTGTTCTATGTGCTGCTACTCTGTTTCAAGTTAAGTATTTCTTTCAATTTACCATTTAAAATAAGTTTGAAATGATTTTGTATATTTCAATAAGCGATTTGTACGTACTGATAACAGAGGAGTATAATAATAAAAGTAAGTCTTTCCCATCCTACTCTAAATGTCTACTGTAAGTAGTGGTATAAAGGAACAAGATATTTAGTGAGCACACTGTCACAATATATTACACAACAGTGAAACAGAACTAACTTTAGAAGTACGTGACCGTATACATCAGCGACTAGCTGTATCTCCGCCGCACGTGTACGCCTTGCTGAATAACTAATGAGCATCTGACGGAAACTCACCGGGGGAAGACACAGTGGTAAACGTGTTGTCTTATCGCTGAAATCCTCCCAAAATGCTCACTGGAAACATTACTTGTTCTTGAAAGAGCGAACTTTTTGAATAGCTATTAGGTACGCTAGAGAACAAAGAATCGGGGTCGGTCACAAAAATGTTAACTCAACGCTCTAGCTTAGTGATATAATATTTTTTCTGAAGCTGATGTTGTTCTTTATTAAAGTTGATAATCTCTTCCTTTTTTATTTATAATTTAGTAAGTAGACTTTTTACTGTTATGTTTCACGAAGCCACAATTAGGTACTTACTTGTACTTATTATTAAACGATATTTATTAAAAAACCCATTGCAATTATTTTTTTACTTTATCAAAGTTCCTACGTATTTTACTATGAAGCTAGGCAAGCTAGATATTTGTTGACAACCGTTATAGCCTATTAATATACTGTAATACCAGCAAATGTTACTGAAAAATACTAACTACGATGTAAAGAACATAAATCCATAAATAAGTTCTAGGAAAATCGTAAAAAGACAGTAAACTCTACTCGACTAGGTTTTAAGGCGAAGTAGTATGTATTCAGCACTGAATCATAAATTCATACAGTGTATATTGATGTTGTAATAATGTATCTACGATTCTACGCGACTGTGCTGTTGTAGACCTTAGTTCACACTGATAAACATTCAATTTTGAGTGAATACAATTCATGATATTCATGTATGTCAAACTTGTTGCGATTTCTACAACTGATTGACAATGAGAACGGTGTTCGATGCATTGACAGAACACTGAGATTTCAACAAGATTCAATGTGAATGTTGCATGCGTCTGTTTGATGGAACGATTAAGCGAAGTATGTTACAGCAGTTGGAGCAAAATTCATCACAACTTATTAATACATCAAAAATTAGCAGAAAGAATAAATAAACATTTGATCTAAGCCCCGAGTATAACACACACCGTTGAAGTAACTATAGTGAATCATCTATCAATACTTCAACAGTGCATCCGTTATTGGTAAAACAATTTTGTAATATAAAAAAAAAAATACGTGAGCACAAAAAGTGTTCGTTCGTTCAATATTAGTACCTCTATAACTCTACAATATATTACATTCATATTGATAGCAGCCGATCTAATAAAGTGAACGCGCGAACAGGGCTGGCAGGAAACAGACGCCATTTTTTAAAATAAATGTTGGCTTTATTAAATTTGGAAGACTAATGACTTGGAAGGGTTAACAGATGCTCTTAATGGTATCGACTAACACGCCACTGACCTAAATTTTCAAACTGGTAAAGGAAGCCTGCCAATTTGAGTTTATAAATGTAATTTTAAAGGTTTGTTTTTTTTTTTTTGGCGACCTATGTGGTCTAGTGGTTCGAGTACCGGACTGCTGATCACGAGGTCGTGGGTTCGATTCCCGCGGGACACAAATATTTATGTGATGAATATAAGTGTTTGTGTTCGTCTGGGTGTTTCCTATGTATTATAAGTATGTATTTACAAAAAAAAAAGAAGTATATAAGTATTATATCCATTGTCTAGTACCCATAGTACAAGCTCTGCTTAGTTTGGGACTGCTGTCCCCTGTGCAGTGCTGTGTAAAATGTCCCTGAATATTTATTTATTTATTTAGACACAGAGATGAAACTAGCAACAGAACACTTTATTTTCGGCGATCTAGTATATTGATTTAGTCAATACACTTACAAAAAAACGAAGTAATCCCTTCTTTTAACCGAATAAACGGTCCATATAAACATTATTCTACATGTAAGATTACCTATATCTACCTTGTTCTGCGAAAGTCCATCAAAATAGTTTGTTCTACAAAACTATCAGTCGATTTTCCATCAAAGCTTCGCCGTCACGCAATCCTACAACCATTAAACTGTAGCTGAAATATTCAGGGGCAGCCCTACTGCATGACGTGACAGGCACGCTAATGTCGATAGGAATAGAGTGCAGACTGCACGGTGCCACGTGTATTGTAATATTAAAATCTTGACATACTTCCATTTGTAATGTATTGATAGCTAAAATAACCATTATATGACAGTTTTGCATGAAGGACTTGAAAGGATTTTGAGCGTAAAGGTAAGGAAAGGAGTCGACCGATCGAAGGCGGCAGACTGAAAGCATTGTACTGGCATTTTCTACAAAAGACGTTCAAATTTAGAGATTTACACGTTGAATAAACTATATGTGAATGAATGTATCATATATGATAACCATATCCGAACTTGGTTAAACGTTCTGCACGATTATTATTACTTTTAAATTGAAAAAAAAAAAAAAAAAAAAATGATAAATGAATTTCTTCTGTCGATAGAAATATACTGCAGAGCGCCTCTCTCATAGTTCAATTAAATTCCTGACATTTTCTTTTTGAATTATAAAAAAAACATTTACTGATGGAACATTGCGGTATTTGAATGGCTTATTAAACTTGAAACTTCATTACATATAAATAATATAATCCAATAAAGTAAGGTTTTGTCTTGTTTTCTTAGTCACAAATACTCAAAATTATAATATAAAATATGAAACATTTTTTTTACACTTACGCGAATATCACACTTATAATTTTAGTCCTAAAGTTTCGGATAGTATACAGCATCGGTTTTTTATGTTCTGTTTTTATTTTAAAGATATTTCCTCACTGTTTCACGTACTTTACATTTCGTACACAATAATAATAGTACACTAGTTTTATGTTCACCTAATATAAAACTGCTTTTCTATTGTCATGGTTATTGTAGTTGTGCGATTTTTTCTCATAAAGCTTAAAATAGGGGATAAAACATCATAGATGTTGAACAACCAGTGTCGTTGACGGTAGGCGTATTGCAAACATATACAAAGAATATTATGACAATTCAAATAAATCATAATAGGTTGTCCACTGTTCCGAAAATGTATAACAAATTACCTATATCATAATCTTTCTACGTAAAAAAACTACACAAATGAAGGTATACGACAATTCTTAGGTTAAATCCATCTTATCTTATACGGATTTATTCGGTAAGGCGAATTCTTGGTAACCAGCAAAAATCTCTAGACACCGAAGTCTAATAAATAAATCCTCTGCTTGTTCTACCGAGACTAGTTGGAGTGAAGTGGCCTCCAACCAAAATCAGTTCTAATGAAAATATAGCTAAGTTCTAAAGCCAAAGATAACGTTATAAGTGGGTACTCTTTGCTTTTCGACGTTACATTTAAATTCTTGTTAGGAGGAGGTAAGTGATTCACTTTGATATCTTGTGTCGTAGGTGTATCTACTAAGGTGAGTTTATTGAGGGTCCGAGTAAAAAAATGCATATTTCCAAAACAAAAACATAAAAGCACCATGAAATTAGTTATATTTGAATTGAATAACTTTCTTAAATATTCATTAGATAAAACAGATCTGATAATTGTTTTCAAAAACTGGATGGGACGAAAGGTCCGAATGGCAGAATTGCTATATAAATTAATTTAATATTCGGAACACACTACAAACTAAGTGAAATATCGCCTCAACATAAAATTTCGTTATTTATGGCCGACTGTTCGGACTGGGAGGCACATAGTAAACACAAGGGTACTCGTATGTCTAATCACTTTCATGGTGATTACATTCCTTTGTTTGTGGCGACATTATTAAGCAATTAGTAAGTGCTGACGATCGACGCGTTGTGTGATTGTGTTAATTGTAGTGCTACTGTCTTGTCTAGCTCAAACAATTGTTTACTTGATTGCGTATGTGTGCATACTTAAGATATATAACAGTGTGTGTGTTTCATATTATACTGCCTACATATAAATAACATATATATATTATTGTTGTCCTCAGTTATCGGGGAGAGCACACACTTATACTAAAATAATTGAGTCTAATGGAATTCGTAAATGTATGTCATCCATTAGTAACTTATAATTCATTAAAAGTTGTTTACTTACCCACGTTTTCTATAGAATACTTACAACTATGTTAGTCTATTTAGACCTAAATAACTATAACCTAAAATTTAATGTACTAGAACAATTATAGCATCTGTAAGCATTCTTATATCTGTCTAATATCATAACAAAAAAATAACCTTAATCGTTTGATCTCGAAATAGATTTTCAGATCAATTACGTTATTTTTCACGGAAATACATCCAAGATTCATGACAGCTCAAGAACACCTCGATATTAATCTTATATAATTTCGTGAGCCGCAATTTCTTTCAGTAATGGAGAAAATTGTCAGTCATCATGCCTTTGTCGAGGCGGTTCCATCAGTCTGACGGTCTAAGCTGTCGCGGCCACTCCAAGTTCAATACCAGATTAAAGTCTGAAGGAATATAAAAGGGAAATTAATGACTATTGCTCTTTTGATGGGGATTTGGAGAACACAAAGAACTTGGTACAATATGTGAAAGAAATTGAATGAAACTTCTCGTCTTTGTGTATTAAAGGTTGAGCCTTGAAATTGAAGTTGGTTAAGTCGAGTTTTTGCGACTGGAATTGTTTGCAAAAGCTATTGTTGGTTCCGTTTAATATGTTTTTGAGAAATTCACAATTTATTTGCCTCGCTTTTTTATAGTCCAATAATTTGTTGTGAGAACAAACTTGTGCTGGTGGTTCTAAAACAAGCACAAAGGCCATTTTGAACAATATTGTAACATGTTTGTCGAGAGTATATTGCTGCGCTCGGTGCGAGCTGATTTCATTATGTCTGGCCCCTAGAGCACGGTCTAGGTGAGTATTATTAATACAATATGGGGACACATACTAACCAAATGCAATATAATTTAGATTTAATTACCAAATTCATGAACGGTTTCTAAGGTTTTTGGAGTGTAACTATAACAATAACATTAATTTCTTTACAATACTGCAAATATCCCGTTTTGCAAACTGGAAAAGAAAAGCTAAACACCCTTGGCTGAAGGATTTACTTATGCCTGGCTAGCTACCACTTGTATGGTGATGACACAACAAACTAAAATCAAACCTAGCGCTGACCAACATTAGTGTAACGTGGTGGAATAAGGTAGACACCGTGTATCTTATAGGGAAAAGGTGCCAGCATCTCATATATATACTTTTATCAAAGATACGGATCGCTTAAAATAGAATAGGAGCCTAATAATGTGCGATAAGTGTTGAATATAGCGAACCTTCACAAAAAGCTGGAAATAACAAGAGTATTAATAGATGAACCTTTATACAAATAACATCTAAAGAACTTGCTTTAAGTCTAAGTACTTAGTTTGATCGAAATTCTGTCGGGGCGGAGGGGTGTTAAACATTTAGTTCGTAGTCATTCGCTGGAGTACAGAAATATTACGCTCGAGTGATTATTTTCTAAACGACGATATTAACACTCGCAAATTAACAAATTTTGTTTGAGCGAGGTTTATCTTCTTCCATAGGGGACGGATGAACTCAGCTAAGCATTGATTTACGTCTCAAATTGGATTCCTAGTGTTGATGTATTATTTAGGTATACCATTCACGAGATTAGATTCATGATGATAAAGAAAAATATTACTCGATTCTATTTTGAAATAAGTTTTTATTCACCAACAATTTTCACACCTAAATGCTTTCAAAACACGTTATAATATTTTTTTTTTTTTTTATGAAAATAAGGGGGCAAACGGGCAGGAGGCTCACCTGATGGTAAGTGATTACCGCCGCCCATGGACATCTGCAACACCAGGGGACGTGCAAATGCGTTGCCGGCCTTTTAATAAAGAATATACTCTCCTCTTGAAGGTTCCCACGTCGTAACGGTTCGGAAAGACCGCCGGCGACAGCTGGTTCCACAGAGCGGTGGTGCGAGGCAGAAAATGCCTCAAAAACCGCACTGTTGTGGAACGCTGGACATCGAGACAAAATGGATGGAACTTTGAGTTCTGGCGCGATGTCCGATGGTGAAATTCAGCGGCCGGGATCAAACCAAACAATTCCTCGGAACACTCCCCGTGATAGATGCGGTAGAAGATGCAGAGTGATCCAACATCTCTACGCAGAGCCAAAGGATCAAGCCGATCGGAAAGAGCCTGATCATCGACAACTCGAGCCGCCCTTCGTTGGATTCGGTCAAATGGAAGTAGCTGGTACTGGGGGGCCCCCGCCCAGAGATGAGAACAGTACTCCACGTGGGGCCGGATCTGCGCCTTATAGAGATTTAGGCGCTGCGCCGACGTGAAGTACCGTCTCGCCTTGCTGAGCACACCAAGCTTCTTTGAGGCCAATTTGGCCTTACTTTCCAGTTGACCGCGGAACTGGACGTTGCTCGAGATGTCGACACCAAGTATTCCGATGCTGGCTGTGGCGGATAAGGGAGTGTTCTCAAAATTAGGAGTTACGACGAATGGTGACTTCTTAGCGGTTAACGCGCAAACCTGTGTCTTTTTGGGGTTGAATTGGACTAAGTTAAGTCTACCCCAGTCCGAGACTTTGGTGAGCAAAGACTCGACTTCAGACACAAGTTTGTTCCGACACTCAACGACGCATTCCCGAGAAATGTTTGCTCGGCCAGTGTACACGGCATCCACAGTGCTGTCGTCTGCATAGCAATGAATGTTGCTGATATGCAACATGTCATTGATATGCAGAAGAAACAGGGTAGGTGACAGGACACAGCCTTGTGGAACACCAGCATTGACAAATTTAGGATCAGAGCATGCACCGTCAACGACGACCTTGATGCTCCGACCTGCCAAAAAACTGGTGACCCAGTCGCACAATTTCTCGGGAAGCCCAAAGGAAGGCAACTTCGACAGAAGCGCTTTGTGCCACACCCGATCAAAGGCCTTCGCCATGTCGAGACTAGCTGCAAGCGCCTCTCCCTTGCTCTCAACTGCCTCCGCCCATCTATGCGTTAGGTAGACTAGAAGATCACCAGCTGACCGACCCCGACGAAAGCCGTACTGGCGGTCACTAATCAGCTGGTGCTCTTCCAGGTATCGCAGGAGCTGGCAGTTGATAATGGTCTCCATTATCTTGGAGAACAAGGAAGTGATTGCTATAGGCCTGTAATTGGACGGATCCGAGCGATTGCCCTTTTTAGGGATCGGGTGCACTAAAGCGGCCTTCCAGGATTTCGGGACTATGCCTAATTCGTAGGAGTGTCGGAAAAGACGCGTTAAAACCGGTGCCAACTCTGGAGCACATGTCCGCAACACGATCGGAGGGATGCCATCGGGCCCACTCGACTTGTGAATGTCCAAGGAAAAAAGTGCTTTGCGAACTGCACTTTGCCGGAACTTATTCTCCGGCATCGTGGTATCGCACCGCGGGATTGTCGGTGGTGAGTTTCCTTGGTCATCCAGGGTCGAGTTGGACGCGAAGAGAGAGCCCAAAAGATCGGCTTTCTCTTTCGCGGTATGGGCCAGCGAGTCATTCTCCGTGTGTAGGGGCGGAAAGGATGGCTGACAGAAATTCCCTAAGACAGCCTTGGCGAGAGACCAAAACGCACGGGTTCCCGACGGGAGACGTGCCAGTCTGTCGCCAATTCTGCCAATGTGCTCCGACTTCGCCTTAGCAATAGCACTTTTGAAGGACCTAGAGGCAGAGTTATACTCCTTTTTAAGTGCGCTGGTATTTACATCACTAGACGCCGATGCGTTAGCCCAGGCCCGGTAGCATTCCCGCTTTCGGCATAGTGCCGTCATGCAGGAACGACCATACCAAGGCTGGGATCTGCCACCGATGGGCACCGCAGAGAACGGAATAAAGAGTTCCATACCCTGCAGCACCACATCGGTGACAGAGTCAGCAACGACGTCTGGATCATCCGGCGAGAAGCAAATCCGCCCCCATGGGTAGGATGCAAAGAATGACCGCATCCCGTCCCAATCCGCTGACCTGTAGTGCCATATGCGGCGGCAGCCCGCAAAGCGAGGCCGTGTTAAGCGCGCAACTGGCACCGTACTCCGAACGAGGCAGTGGTCCGACGAACCAAGAGGAGGATCGACGGAAACCAGGTAGCCATCCGGATGAGAGGTCAACAGAAGGTCCAACAGGGAAGGTAAATGATCCTCCACATCTGGGATTCGCGTTGGCGAGGCAACCAGTTGTGTCAAATCATATGCCAAGGCGAAATCGCAAACAGATCTCCCCGCATGATCGGTAGTGCGTGAACTAAGCCATTCGGCGTGGTGGGCGTTAAAGTCGCCTAGAATCACGATCTCTGCGGATGGGATCTGCTGCAGCACAGAATCTGTAGCCATTTGTATGTGCTCAATGAGTCGATCAGTTTCGGTATTGCCGCTATGGGACCTATACAGGCACGCGTAAATGCGGGGATGGTCGTCGCAGTCTACGCGCAGCCAGAGGATGGATAGGTCCCGTCCTTCAAGGCTCCCGAGGCGACGATAACAGATATCCTCTCTGACGTATACGCACACCCCAGCCCGCGGCACAAAGGAATGCTCCAGTTTGTACCCCGGGTAGGAGAGGAAAGAGGTGTCAGCCGGAGTGCATATCTGCGTCTCGGTGAGAAAGAGCAAGGCCGGCTTCGCCGTCTCAAGGTGAAAGTGTACGGCGTGCAAGTTGGAGTTCAGCCCCCTAATGTTGCAGAAATCCACAGCAAGGGTCGAAGGGGTAGCCTTAAGTTGCCTGCTCCGTTTACCCCTAGTTGGAGATGATAGCACAAAATTGCCCCCCCCAGAGTACGAAGGGCAGCCTGGGCGTCCACGCTCAGGTGGCGTACGACCTGAGCGTGGACGTCCAGGGAGGGATTCTCCACAACGATTTACGCTGGTGGTACCCTCCTGGGGTATTCGTACTGCATCTTGCACTATCATAGGAGAGAGGGAAGGGGGAGTGGGCCGCCGGGACTCTCACAGACCGAACGAAAGGCGACAGTGTAACTGCCACTTCACGACGGTTTTACTGTGAGAGAGTGGTCCTTCCCCGGACGTGCCGGCCCATTCGGCTACTACCCGAAGGTTCGCAGCATAGCACTACCACTAGGAAAATAGTAATGTATAATAATGTATATACAGGTAAACACGTGTTTCCAATGTCTACGGAAACTCATGAAACATATTTTACTGACCATTAAAATAAAGCAGCGCATCTCTTGTGTTAATTTTGTAACATGATTTACAGAAACAGGTATGGTGATTCATTGGTTTTGCAGATTCATTGTTCTAGTTTATATTTAGAGGAAATAGATTTCTATAATTAGTTTATATATACATCAAAGAAATCTTCTCGAATGAAGTGGAAAATGGGAAAATAATGTTGAATTACTTTTTGTTAGAAATTCCTTAAGAAAGAATATTAAACACACTGCTATTAGTAAAATATAAAGAATATAGGTACAGTCGTGTTTTCAGAATAATATGCAAAAACGACACTTTTATAAGGACCATTACCAATTGTAACCATATGTTCGGGAATGTCAATAATTCCATATACATATATACATTGGCCTCCCCCAATGAGCGCCATCATGCCACGATCCTGGTCTTGTCATCCGCTGCCAGCCACCTTCTTCAAATCATCGATCCATCGTGTCACAGGGCGTCCCACACAAGAATTCCATACAATCAAATAACTACAAAACTGTCAAACATCTGGAACACGTGTACACTAACTAGGTTTAAGGTAATTAACATAACACGGTGTTGCATGCTGCCGCGAGGTCAAGAGCAAGTCGTGGCTCGCGTGAGGAGCCCTCGTGACGGATGAGCAGAGCAAGCAAAACGATTTGAGCGGAAATTCGTAGGAAACTCTTGATGACTAACGTTATCGCTCTTTAGCAATCGTAATTACTTAGTATCCCTATCTACAAAGAATCAGACCCTCCAAATTTAACATTGGCCAGACAGTTCGGTGTTAGTTTCGGTTAGTGAGTAAAATTTTATACTGGGTCGATTTCAAGTAAATTCGTTCAAATGTTGAAAGGAAGATATTGTCACTGAATATGTAATTTATGTATGTATGTGGGAGTAAGAGCTGTGGTAGCTTAGAGAGCTGTGATAGCTTAGTGGTGTGACTAGTGGACTGGCATGTCAAAGGTCTTGAGTTCTAACCCGGGCACGCACCACTGACTTCTTTTTGGAAGTTATGTGCGTATTCATCACGTGCTCAAACAGTGAAGGAAAACCCGTGCCCAGCAGTGGGACAATAAAGGGTTGATGATGATGTGTGAGTTGCCTCATAAGGTACCTCACGCTAAGTGTATTTCTAGCTATTTCCTTTCTAGCTATCTAAGTGCAATTAGCATAAGGTTACGTTACACGTGGCAGCAGGCTGAGGTCAAGTGCAATGTCAGAGGTTGCGTGCTTGTCACTCGTAACTGATGAAGTTCAGCTGAGCGAGGATGGAAAAAGATGGCTGAATTAGTCTTAGTACTAGTTAGGATCCACGTAATTTGGTCTTAATTAACGTGGTGGCATTGATGGAGCGCACTAATCGTCCTTTTTATTATTCTTTTCTTATGTTGTATTTTTTGTTCGTGAGTTATTGTTCTCGTAATAAATAAAAGGATTTTTTTTCCTTTTCTTATTTCTGATTGAAAACATTGTGAATACGCCTGAGCGATTCTCTCGACGACATCACAACGACGACACAAAGTCTACCAACCCGTACTTGGTTAATGTGGTGGACTATAGCATAATCTGTCTCGAATAAGAAGAGATCTGTAGGTACCCAGCAATGTAAATAACTTGGGTTGATAAAATCATTTTTTGTTTTCCATCAATTCTTTAGATACCATGATATAGAAAGAAGCTGGTATGGGCTTAGAATGTAATTGAAGCCAATCGGCCGGCTTCTTATAATATTATCACCATTATCAACCTTCTAATTACTGACCCATTACTATAAATACTCTAATCAATTCAATTCTGAAATACGTATCAGAATTAGATCAGAATATTATCCATGTATTATTCAAGTATAAATTAATACAATATTCCCATAGTAAATTAAGATTAATTTTTTTGTGTGTAGTCACAATTGAAAACAATTTTCCGGAAAACGGCACTTTGTTAATTATTATTTCAGTAAGTCGATAGTCATAGCTAGCTGTAACATACTCTTTATAAAGAAAATTGTGTTTGATTTTATATTGCAAATCGTTTCTTTATTTGCAGTGTACTAGCTAGATATTTCCGTGAAATGAAGAAAATTTTCATCTCAAAAATTGTATCTAAATAATATAACTTTAGAAATTGGTTTGACTATTTCTATAGAGTGCACTTTGAATACATTTTATTTTATAAAATAATCTACATCGTTATGAAATATTCGTTTGAAGTCATTTTCCACGAACGACAGCTTTATGTGCTATGAAGTTGGTACGAAGCTTTAGTTATATGGAACTTGTTTAGTTTAAGTTTTGAACTTAAATTAATAAGTTCGATGTCTTCTATTTTCTGCAACAAGAATTGAAAGCTCGTCGACGACTCAAAATATATTTCAGTAAATGTAGTTGTAAATCCAAACTAATATTATAAATGCAAAAGTGTGTCTGTTACCTCTTCACACTGAAACCGCTGAACCGATTTAAATGAAATATTGTATGAAGATAGTTTAGGTCCCGGGAAAGGATATAGGATAGTTTTTGTCCCGGAAATCATCCCTTAAAAGCGGATGTATGTTTTTATTTTTAAAGAGAGTAAGCAATAAACAAATTGATGAACAAGGAGATTTAATAAAATTACTAATTCTGCGGAGACGAAGCCGTGGGCAAAAGCTAGTATAATGCATAAAACCGACTCTTGATTCGCAATATGTTGTTAGCGTATCCGCTCCTATATAAACGTACATAAAGATAATTTTTCCATCAGAGTATATTACCATTGAGTAATTTCATTTCAGCCCAAGAATAGGCCACTCTAGCTGATTCCGTGCGTGTTGCATTATATGCTGGCATTGAACTTGTTATTTGATGTAATGTTCTAATATAAAGGAACGAGTGATACAATGCATTAGGATGTTATATACATATTTTCTGTATTCATAAACACAAATTGCTCACATGTCGCTGATACCTGTGAAATTACAAATCCAAGTGTAGACAAGCGACGTTTAAATAAATTAATTAATTAACATTCATGAAGTCACTATATTGACCTAAAGTGGATGACACTAAAAAAGATGATCAAATAAAAATAAAGTCATTATTCAACTGTAGGGCGAACTGGCAGATTTTAGTTTATGATATAAAAAACTTATAAGTACATTCGCAGTTGACGAACATTGAAACTTGTTAGAAATGAATAGGTACTCTATGATAATCTATTATTATACTCGGTTGAATGTCACGATCCTATAATTTACTTTCACTGCTCGCCACATTATCATAGCAATTTACTGTCACCGCAAAAATAATCTACCTATTAGTAATTCACAAAACGACATAACGGTGACCAATACGTTGAATAGATAAACGTAATTGAATAGAAGGGGAAAGTCGCCGGTGCCGTAGCCCGTAGGTGTTACTACGTTAAACAAAAGCCTCGCGAGGCCCACAGAACGTCATTGTAACCAAGCATTACTCTTTACATGGGATAGTCCAGCAACATCTATTCATCTACGTATTTATGCGAGTTGAAATCGCAAGGCAAACTACGCTACGTGATGCTTTGGGTCTATAAACAGACATCAAAAAGTAAGTGATTTTGTGCTATCCTACACATTTTTATCACACTTAATGCGACTTCAGTTTTATAATTATATGCAGTGCTTTGGGAACTTGTAATTAAGACTATTCTTTAAATTTATATTGTGAGATTCATTATTATGCGTTTATGTAACATTCTCTAGTAAGAAGTAAACTCGTAGGTAAACGGTACGTAAAGAGTTTCCTTCTCAGTATATACACAGTTAGCCTTATGAATAGGTAAACTATATATAATATTGTATAAACATAAACAATCTGAATTTTCGCATCGCAACTTAAAGATAAAATTTACACACAAGTTTAAAAGTTTAGTCTCACCGCGCCTCGTGTCTTGCTTTTACAAAAAAGTTGGTTACATCAGTCACAGTCGAAATGTCACTAGGCCGGCTTCGCACTAACTGGGTCAACTTATTCAGGGAATGCACCAGAAGGTCTATTAAGATCTTTTAGGGCTGGTCTCTTTATTTTTGTGCGAGTATTATAATTATGAAAAAAAAAGAAGGTTTAGAATAACGCTGATTGCCCAGGGCGTGCCGCCTGCTTGGCGAGTATCTATCGTTACTTAAAAAGGCTATATGAGATGAAAAGCAGCTACCATAAATAATCACTACCGTTTAAGGATATCTAAAATACCTTTCCGACAGTATTTTTGATATACGGCAATTTTGGTCTCTACGTACCTACACTTCACATCGTGTACATTCAATGCACTCACATTTCAACCACAATAAGTACCAATTTGAATCAGAATGACCATTCAACGGGTTCTTTAGACGCATAACTCGGGATGTACCTCAAGCAGACCTACATCACATACAAAACCCAATGAATATAATGATTTCTTATACGTTCGACGAAATAAATCTACTTATTGCAGATTCTAACGCAGGTTTTTGATATATTTCGATTTATCACTTGCATCAAAATATAGTGAGGAAACCTGCATGCTTGAGATTTTCTCGATAGCATGTAAACTCTACTAACCCTCTCCATAGAGAGGAGACCCGTGCCAAGCAGTGGGACAATATAGGCTGATAATAACGTTCTTGGAATCGAACTGTAAATTGAAACACTTCCGCTTATACAGCAGCTTATAATAAGTGGATCTTCTGTTCTTCGCTCTCCTGTGACATCATCGTCGTCACTTCAGTTATACCATTGCACTCTGCCGCTACTGCTAATTAAACGCTTTCATAGTAATAATGAGCGTCGCCAATTTGCATGACATTAGCAAAGGTACCGGGAACATAAAGCTGATTGCCACGTCTCATGTTAATGTTTTCTTCAAACCTTAAACATTTGTTTGAAATTCAGCGCCGTAGTCTTCTAGTCGTTTTTACTGAGTCATTTTGTTTTATTTTATTTTATCTAAGACTTTAGGAATAAATAAGCTGGCATTTTATAAAAAGAAAAATAATCTATAAGTCGAGCCTCAGTTGTTAGTAGGTAAGGAGGAAGAAGGAAATGCTTTAATTGCAGCACATCCTGTAGAACCTTTTAACAATGTAGTTATTATGTTTTCTTTTATTAACTATGTGTAAAAGTGTTCATAGCAATTTTAATAATATTATACTATTTAAGTAAGTAAGTCGTATCAAAAAATGCGAGTTTAACAATTAATCCCTAATCCTATACGTTTTTTTTTTCATCAATAGGTATTTAGAATACTTTGTAACCACCTTACAGTCGTAACTAAAGAAAGCAAAACCTTATTTTCAATGAAATCAAATTAAAGAGTTTCTCATTTATTTAACGTAACCGTCAACGAACTTAACTCGAAATTACTTTAATGCATAAACTCAAACCGCGCGAGATTCAGCGTTTGATAAATTATGTAACGTTAATTTCCCAAGTTTTAGTAATTACGCCAACTAAAGGGCATAGTAATAATATGAAACGTAAACAAAAGGCCGTTAATAATGTTCAACATATTTGCAAAGTCGGCTAGGATTACCGCGTAATCCTGGATCAGATGATTAACAGAATAGGATTACCTAGCTACTTTTGTGCCTACTCTTGTCACTCCAGTGTCATGACAAATTAATGATTTACGAATTCCGAAATGTTTGTTTTCGACGAATTGAAAAGCTTTAATAATTTATTCGTGGGGTGTGGTATGGGCCGGATAACTTTTTAATCAACTCGCCGAAATACGTAGATACTTATCTCGGATACCGAAAAGTCATCGCAAAAATCCAATTCTCGATTTCGGGCAGTTAAAGAGAAGAGGAAATCAATGCATCTTTCTTTGATCTCCTTATTTCCCTTAAGGAAAAAATATTTTACATGATGGTACACAAAAATCGTACTTCAAGACAACCTCTTTAGTATTTCTTGAACAATATTTTTACCGGTATTTCTCATATATTCTATATCGCTATATTCACCGCCAACAGAACCTCACAGTACATTATAGAGGCTAGGCTTTCCGAACTATGTGCAAACATGGCCATTAGTCGTCAGCCAGTGCTGGCCTAGTTGGCGTAGTTTCCACGTTGATAAACAGTGTTCACACAACAGGAAGATAGTGTGCTTACATTTCATCCATTTCACTTCAGTTAGGTAAGAAAATAGTGTTTTTATTATACTTATATTTATTTATGTTATACGTTATGTTCCAGAATTCCAGATGTATCACTGTTAACACATTCCATGTTGTAATTGTGTATTTAGGTACCTATACTGTACTTGTATTTTCTGGATCGTCACTCCATGTCCATCATCATCATTATCAACCTATATTCGTCCACTGCTGAACGTAGGCCATATACATACGTGTAAGTATACCATAGTAAAGTTCAACCTTTAACGTGATTTTGATTTAGTACGCATACCTTTTTTAAATATTACAATAAATGCAAAAAAAAAATATCTTCAATGTATAGTACTTTTAAGGCACCAATTCCTACGAACATGTTCCATAAAAGTGTGTACTTAAGCGCAACGTTGCTAGAGCACTATAATTAAGCCATAACGGGTTGCAATAACCCGTTGCAGTAACAGCTCTACAGCAATATGGTTCAGCTGCAACGGCGCGATAACCCAGCGAACGCTGATTCGTTAATTATTATTGTGCAATTTCACAAGGGGAGACAAGGTACATCTCATTTAATTTAGCTGATAATAATACAATTCCGAGAAGGACCGAGAAGCAACGTGTGCTTAATATAATAAATACCTAATTTTTATTTAGTCACTGACACCTAAAATACAGGTATATAAACCTAGCTTTGGAGCCGAGGTCTAAAGTATTTATTATTTATTTATTTATTATTATTTATTATTAATAAAATTTTCGGACATTATGACACAGCGCCATCTAGTTCCAAGCCAAGCAACGAGGCTTGTGTTACGGATGTTTTATGGTTGATACACTACATATATATATATATATTTTTTGTAAATGCCTGCATATTGATATCGACACGATGAGTTAAACAATAACATAGAACCCAAGACTGTATACTTACACTAAGGTAGGTAATGTAAGAAAGGACTTACTTTACTTTACTTACCTTTTTTTTTGTAAATACATACATATTATACATAAATAAATAATAAATATAAATAAATATTGTGCTTTGCAACGAGGCTTGTGTTACGGATACTAGCTGGTTGATATACTACATATGTATACCTATACTTTTTTTTTTGTAAATACATACATATTATAAATAGATACATCCATGACTCGGATACAAATGTTTATGCTCATCACACAAACATTTATCCCTACCGGGATTCGAGCCCGGGACCCATAGCACAAAAGGCAGTGTTAACTACCGCTGGACTAATTGGGTCGTCAACAAAACTGTAATCATTTGCATACATCAACATTTTACAAGACACACTAAAATATAATTATGCCAATTTTACATTGTGACACAATTATGCGTTAGAAACCCGAGTGTGCTTTATAAAAGGTAGGAAGACGATTGCATGAATTTTTATTAATACCCAGTAATTAATTCAATTCAAATATTCATATCGTTCTAATTTGCTACTGTCATATTTCGCACGCGATGGTGACTTGTGATAGATAACATAACAGCATGGTTTCATAGGTACATTCCATGCTTACCACTAGATAAACTGCTAGAATAACAATTATTCCGTTCCTTTGGTACTAGTGCTATTCTTGGCCCCTTAGTTATGTATCTTTTTGTGGGTTCATACTTACAAAAGTATGAACCCACGAAAAGATACATAATTTGGCACAGAGTTCTACTTGGATATGGAGTTCTCGCATAGTAGACTTTTAGTTTATTAACCGACTTCATAAAAAGAGCAAGTTATAATGTCTTAATGTAGGCTTCAATGGTCTGGACCATAGTCCTCATAAAAAGAACATACGAGAATATTTTTGTTTTTTTATTTGTTTTTCATATGCTTAAAACGCAAAATCAAAAGACATTATTATTTATGCAGTTAATATAGATATATAGGCAGATAACAAACGAAAAAAATCGTATTGAAAGTATATCTTATAAAACTCTTACCTACAACTTTAAAATTGCAGCTGCGATCTGTAAAATGGATGGCCTTGGGAAACATAGAACTTAGTTATTAATACAAAAACTTGAGCACAATCAGCTTAATGAAACTGTCATTGTTCCTATTCAAGACATGCTTTTTGTATTACCATCGTAATATAATACAAAAATACAATAGATTGTACCTAAATTAACGTAACGTAAGTTTAGGTAACACTTATAAACGTCTGCGGCATTATTATTTAGTAAATTATCATGGAATAGCTATATAATCTATGCAAAAAGAAGATATTATTTAATTAATTAGTATGAGGTAAAATAAATATTTATGCAACATGATTTTAGCCTCAAAACTTAAACCCGATGATTGTGTTTACAGGAATATATATAAATTCCAGTTAATTAATAATTGGTCGTCTTTATACCTGAAACTCACTGCCAGAGTTTCTAGTCGATGTTGAGTCGAACCTGACTTTGTTCTAATTTAAGATCAGCAAAATCTTAGCCAATCAGCATCGAGCAATAAGTAAGTAATAATATGCAAAAAGAAGATATTATTTAATTAATTAGTATGAGGTAAAATAAATATTTATGCAACATGATTTTAGCCTCAAAACTTAAACCCGATGATTGTGTTTACAGGAATATATATAAATTCCAGTTAATTAATAATTGGTCGTCTTTATACCTGAAACTCACTGCCAGAGTTTCTAGTCGATGTTGAGTCGAACCTGACTTTGTTCTAATTTAAGATCAGCAAAATCTTAGCCAATCAGCATCGACCAGTCTCCCACGAAGGACAGAATAGCCGGGGAAAACATTCGAATTCTAGATGTGTAAATTTATTTTATGATTTGTTCTACTTTCATAACATATCCTTGAAAATCACATATTTTCAAATCCCACGTTTTAAATTGATTAGTGTTTATTTTCACAATTTTGTACTCGATTTATATAAATTGGTATAGAGATAGATTTAAATAGAGATATGAGACATGAGTCATATTATGTGTATACTGTATTAAACAATGTAGCACGTTTCAATCACACCTAATGAAAATAATTTAGGTACCTAGGAGGATTAGCGTCGAGGTATTAATTTATTAAACCTATTGATTTCCTACACTTACGCGAATATGAGACATTGAAATAAAATTCTTTTTACGGATTTTATCGCGGTATATTGATATGATTTTAACCCAACGTTTCGGATCCTTTACAGCATGAGGTGTTGATCGTCTTGATGTTATAATTACTTATTGGCTTAGGCACAAACATTGGCCCCGAGCAAGATTTGTTCCAGACGCAAATGTTTTTATCATTAGCATGGACGTACCTGAGTCATGGCTGGTTATTTTATGCATATAATACATATGTAGGTATAAAATACACGTATCAAACACAAAATCAACCATCTAGTATCCAAAATACAAACATCCCTGTATAGCTCTGAGCTGTTTAATTATGACCTATACATAATAAGTAATTTTTGAAGTCACTCGGGGTTATAGTGAGACCGTTAAACCGTAAATTAAAAAGCAGCATCTCCACAAACACCAGCAAGCCCTGGTCTCAATATTCCTTAACACTGTTTAAATTCCGTAATTAGTTCAATATCCGGTATCGAGCGCTCGGCGCCTCGCGGCCCGCAGAGGGATGCTCCTTATTGGAGGCTCATCGAGTCTCTCGACGAGATTTCCTTCCCCACCACTCGACGAGAGCACCCCTTGTAATCGGACTTTGTGAAATAACACGATGCTCACATCTCACAAATGTTTGAGATGTTGCTTTTGAGTTTGAAAAAGGTTTGTGGATGCTGTGTGCACGTATTTATGTATTTAAATCTATTTATATATATGGTAAATGAATTTATATACAAATGTTCGTTCTCTGATTAGCAAGATTATTTATGCATGAATGTGGACGAGGCAAAAGTGGTATGCAGGGACCGTAGCGCGTGGCATTCTGTAGTTTCTGCCTACCCCCATGGGAAAAAGGCGTGAGTGTATGTATGTATTTATAAATTGAAATTTGTTGAACAAAAGTTAAACTTTAGAATTTATTGTATCCCCTTTTCTTCTTATAATAATGTACCAAGTGTGCACCCAAAAATAATTTTATATATTAAATCAGCTTGTAATGCCACTGTAAACACTAACTGACATTCAACAAAATCCTTTAAAATCCTTCGGCTCTTGCCTAATACTGTCGGAGCGAGCTGTGGCGGGTCGCAGGTGAACGTTTACGTCTAATCTCCAAGAAAACTCATTAAAATAGAATGCAATTTAAAATTGCTACATAAAATGAGTGTTAACCATATTGATAGCTAAAATACCTATTTAAACGACATAATTAGATATAAAGCCTACTATCTAAATTTTGGTTTGTTAAAAGAATATTGTCAATGTAGTAAAAAAACGTCAAAATACAAATACTTTGCTAACTTCAAACACAATTACCATCAGTCACATCTTTGCCATGTATATTAAACCTAAAACAGAACCTACATTTCAAGCCGTGTAGTTATACGCGAGCTGAAGTTACTAGGTAACTCGTATATTTAGTAGAAACCCTACGGAACATTAAACTGCTCAAAGTAGCGCGGAAGTTTTTATCACCCCTTATTTCGCTCTCGGGTAAAGTTTGAACATTTAAGACATTACCAAGAAGTAGTTACATCATTTTGGAAATCTTAACGTTTATCCAAAATTCCAAAGGAATTCACAGTATTGATTAGTTTTCAGTGTTATAAAGATTTTTACTGTGTATAAGTTTAATTGCAATATCCTCGTAAAGTGTGTATAAATAAATACTAATCTCTTAAAAGATGCATATTTTTGCAATGAAATTACCCAAAAATTAGGAAAGATTGCGTTCTACATATATGTATTCTCACGTATAGTTAGTACAGTCAAGATCGTAATAGTAATGACATCGCCAACTCATTGACAGTACCACGGTTCGTTAGGGGCCATGGGTTATATGTATAACCCACGTCCCCCGTCTTCCAAGGATTAAGAAACGTCACATATTATAGAGAAAATCACGCAATCACGACGTTTTTATTCAATGATTTATTGTAGACCTATGACTTGGAAGACCATATATTTGACGACCCAATTAGTCCAACGGTAGTTAACACTGCCTGCTGTGCTATGGGTCCTGGGTTCGAATCCCGGTAGGGACAAAT
The DNA here is from genome assembly GCA_905163465.1 of Craniophora ligustri. NCBI lineage: Eukaryota > Metazoa > Arthropoda > Insecta > Lepidoptera > Noctuidae > Craniophora > Craniophora ligustri. The sequence goes on along the minus strand of LR990965.1, from coordinate 3,827,031 downwards.
GTTTGTGTGATGAGCATAAACATTTGTATCCGAGTCATGGATGTATCTATGTATAATATGTATGTATTTACAAAAAAAAAAGTATATATGTAGTATATCAACCAACTAGTATCCGTAACACAAGCCTCGTTGCTTAGCTCGGAACTAGATGGCGATGTGTCATAATGTCCAGGAATATTTAAAAAATATTATTACGCTATCATTGCTTGTTTGTTATTTGTGAACATAATGCTACGTAAACATGCAATGTCAGTAATTGGCAAAAACTAAAGTAAAACAAGTCTTGTAATCACAGTTGGCAACAAAAGATAATTGATAAATTGCTGTTCCATACTTCGTATAAAGCTTTCAACTTTATTCTTTTTAATATTCGTTTTTACAACAGTTTAGTGCATCCAATCACTTTAGGCACTAACAGCTCAGCGTGTATAAAAAAGAAAGAGTGACTTTTTAATCTGAATATAAATTGAAGTTGTTAGATTTATTTGTTGACTGCTACCGTGAGCTGGTAAAATGCAAATGTTTCACTGGGAGCCTAGTATACATAAGACTTACAATAAAGGTTAACAAAACATTACTTACTTTATATTATTTTGCCTCGAGTTAAATTATCACTATTCTAGTTAATGGCGATAAATCACTAAAGTATTATTAAATCACGGAAATTATAAGGAATACATACAAACTAAAAAAATTGTAGCTGCTAAAAAATCTGACCGGCTTTGGAAAAATGAAAACACCGCGGGCCACAACTAGTGCATGAATATAACTTCAAATAAAGCATGAAAGTTCACGCCGTCAGTACTTAAGAACTTAATCTTTAAAGCCTTGTGCCCAAGGTTTTCTTGTTCCAGTAATAAGAAAATTTCAAGGCCTTTCAGTAATGTACTTCAATAAAAACAAAGCAAACTTTAGCACGGAGCTGCATTTCAGCATTATATAAAGCATTGAGACTTCCTAGCTACGTTATGACTTACAGTTTTATTTTAAATTGGTCTTGTTAATACCGCGATAAATGTAGTTAGTCTTCTGGTGCTAAAAATATTTTTTTTACACAAAACTTTAATAGCCATACTGTATTTATTTACCGTGCAGAAATCAAAACTAGAACCCGATACATAACGCATTAGAAATTAGAATCTAAAGTCTGACACAGACTACATTACTCTTTAAAACCAGGATACAATAATTAATGGTAGAATATTGGGTATTTATCATCGACAACCCATTTACCGTCCTAATGCTGGGTACGAGTCTCATCTCATTTGATAGGGACGAGGCTACCACGATAGCCTAGTGCGGATTGGCAGACTTCACACGCTAGTGAGAACTTCACCCACGTTTCTTCTTCGTTATTTTTCCTTCATCATTTGTACATGTGATAAATACGCCATAAATTCGAAAAGTTAGTGGTACGTGCTTTGGGAACAAATTCGAGACTTTACTGTAGTTATATCCCTAGAAGCTCCTTTTGAGTTTTGATATATTGCATAGTTATTAGACCCTACCGCTGTATAGAACCAGCCAAACGACTATTACAAATGTAAAAACGCAATATATCTAGTATTCTATATTTAGTCTAATTCTTATTCCGTGATCAATTTAGGTCTGGGCGGCGTGTGCGCGATATTAGGACAGGTCTGGGCGCGGTGCTTCGCGTCATGCCACAGCACACCTGTCGCCACGCTGGCACTAACGGGGCACCACCCTGATTTATTCCACTACCCAACTTTGATAGGCAAAAAATATAACCTTGATTTAAATGCCGTTTTGGAGCTGAAGTCGTACATTATACCTATAAACTAGAGAAGTAAACAAAGAAGTGGTATGCAGGGACCGTAGCGCGTGGCATTCTGTAGTTTCTGCCTACTCCCATGGGAAAAAGGCGTGAGTGTATGTATGTATGTAAATATACCTCTAAATTTATCTAAAACGTGTTTAATAACAAAACGATTTAATATATAAAATATATTTAAGGAATAGTTATTACCTGTTTTAACACTTTCTAGTTTATTTCAGTTTAATATCATGTGACAGAAACATAACATAGTTTAACTACGTTATCTTGTTTAGACATCTTTAATCACAATTCCCATTTTTGGTACTAGTATTAGTTCAGACAGCACTGTAGTAGTGATTACTTGTTTTAGACTATATGAAACAAGCATCACTAGAGTAGGTATCACTCGCGTGATCCAGTTCAAACTTCAATAGATGATATGATTGTATTCAGGAAAATTAAATATAAAATGGAATGTATTCCACGTTCAACTGACCACCATCTACACTACATCGTATCTATAAGTTATTTAAGTTAATGCGTTAGTGTCAACGGCTCGCAAACCCTGTTTATTTTATATTAGAACTCCCATAACCCTCACAAATACACCACACACTAAGTAGATTATATGATAAAAGAAATATTGTTATACTTTTACAGTTAATCGAAATCTAGAAATAACAGGAAATCAGTACAAGCGCCAAGGCCAGCCTAGGCCAAGGTTTTTACAATCACTTCGATCTGATCTCAAAAGATGGGATCATAAAATTACTTGCGTGCGTAAAAGCATCGAATAAATACTTTGATGTAAACATTATCTTCAGCTAACGTGTTTGTGTAGTCCCTCAGAGATTAAATGTATGATAAGATGTAGGTACTATTATTGAAATACATACCATAAAATAGGTTTTATCCGAATCGTCTAATGCCCTAGTTTACTACACAATCACAGAAAACCTATTATTGTATGGGTTCTTGGGGAATGGGGAAATATTAAAACAAAATGTAACTAACATCTAAAACCCTTCAAAAATTAATTCGTGTATCCTCTACCACATCAAGTTATGCTCAAGATTACCTAATTTTAGAAAAAAGCATACTAAATTATGCTTTAAGAAAGAAACCTATATCCCAAATTTAGAAAACAGAACTTATAATAGCTTATAGAGTAAGATCCCAGGGCCGCCAGACGTCACGTATTTTCTGACGAACCAAATGTGGGTTATTGAGTAGTGCTAGTATGTACTAAGAACGCATGCCTACTAGCTAACTTGCCTAGTGGGCCATTTTTCAGGTATCAGGTAATCAAGGTACATACAAATATTACTTACCTCTCGTAAATTCTCCAAGCTGATTTTTACGTATATTGTAGGCAATATCCTTAAAAATAAGTCGCCAATACTCCCAGACACTTTCCGTCGGCCGTATTGCTTTGCAGACGCTTTAAAGCTCCCGAAGGAATTAATTAACTTCACGTAAATTATGACTTTGAATTGGCCCACTAGGCAAGATAGCTGGTAGGTATGCGTTCTTAGTACATACTAGCACTACTCAATAATCCACATTTGGTTCGTCAGAAAATACGTGACGTCTGGCGGCCCTGGGATCTTGGACTATTAGGAGGTGCGATTACTAGGATAAACAGTTTTATAGTAGGTATTATAATTTTAGCAAAACATGTTGGTACCAAACCATGATTGTTTGACTACAATAGCGCATTTTTGTCCTTGTAACCCACTCAAAATAGCATTATCTAAAAAGGCTTGTAAAAAGGAACTGATTTAATTTTTACTCTACCTACACAAATATTTCCCCGGCTGCAAGTCGATTTTAAACCCCAGACCGCTAAATTATTTCGCAGCTTTAATGCTCGAATCAACATGACATGAATAAAAAATACTCCCACGCCACGAGCACTGAAAAAGTATGAATAGCTCTAACATAATATATATTCATCCTCTACTTAAAATAGGTAATTGGATTTCATTTTCGTTCAGCCGCGCGAGAAATTTTCACAATGCCGACTTTTAATGAGTATTAGCAATGAAAAGCGTGGTCCTTGACTATGAACAGACTCGTATCTACTTGTATGGTAAGAGGCGGCTAATGGATTTAATTAAGTGAATACATACATACATTATCCATCTTTTATAACCCATGTTACTTAGAATATTTTTTCCTTTTATAATTGTTTGGGATATGTAGTTTTATACAGTAAATATGTTGATAACCATCTATGTATGGCAGAGGCAAACAAAGTTTTGATTAGGAAGAATATTTTAAAGTAAAAAAACGAATACTAGTGAAATTCGAAACGATCAGTAGTGTTAATGCGTGTTTCCACATCTATTTGATTTGCATTGTCACAACACGTGTTGCTTATACAACAACAATGTTCAAGTTAATCGATAAAGCATTGCATTTACATAATTATACAAAGGTATTGAAGGACATTATTGATTAACCATTCAATGACCATGTTGTTTATAAAAATAAGTTAACCGAGGAGCAGTAAATCATGTTTACTCACAGATCAACACGCTGTATCATTTCTTAAGTAAATTTATAAAATTTTGTTTCTCTACTGATGGGCACGGGTCCCCTAGCCTCCTTTAGGTTAGGTCCACAACCTCCTTTAGGTTAGGTGACGGGCTGCATGTAGATTACCTTGCAGCAACACTTGCAGCCTTGATAAAGTGTGAGCGAATGTTTTATTTACAGTTGAAGATAGTGGAATAAACTCGCAAAAATACTTTGTATGCAGCAGTTTTCACATATTCTCACAGCGAGTGCATCGCTTGATTGAGAGTCGCGCTTACAAATACACTTCTGTTATAGAGTATAAACAAAATGTTGTTACTCACCACGACCATGTTAAGGTGTACTTAGATATAATGCTGTATACCTCGTTCAGGTACAAGATGATGTGTTTTTAAAATAGTAAACATAACGAAGAACGACGGTTTCTTTTACTTTGCAATTGAAGGGATAATCTGTGTATTTATGTATTTTCATTGTTAATTTAAACATTATTTTAGTCTACGACAATGAGCACGTTTATTTTAACAGCAGGCAGCGGTAACGAGGCGAGCTGTGATGTACTTTCAGATAACTATAAACCAGTTTTCGGTAGAATCCAGTAAGACAAATAAATGGAAATATCATTTCGCGTTTACTTTTCGGTTATTTGAAATATACGTATTTCAAATAACCGGTTTGGGTAAAAATATTCTTTTTTCAAACTAAAATGCAAAATAAAATGGCAACATGAATGAGGATTACACATCGCCGCGCGAACTGCATGCGTCGGTTAAACGATATCAAATGTACGTCACAAAGCCATGAGCCAAGTGAAAAAGCATTTCTAGAAAAAGGAAGATCTGCTGGTGAACTAAAGGTCTCCTCCTGAGGATTAACATTAGTTAATAAATAAATAAATTCTTTCATCCTCCTTGCTGGAGGCCAACCCACGCTCCGTTTTCCGATGACTCCACTCATCATCATCATCATCATCCGTTAGACATACACTGCTGGACATAGGTCTCCCCCAAGGATCGCCACGATGACCAGTCATGCGCCGCCCGCATCCAGCGGATTCCGGATGACTCCACTCTCACCTCTGCAACCAATCTAGCTATGTACCACCTGCTACCACTTTACATTACTAATACTTTTAGCCATGACGGCAACTGAAGTCCTTTAATAAAGATCTCCTCCCGCTCAAGTTCTTGAGTTCTCTAACTAAGTATTCTATATTACTCGTATAATTAAAACAAACTTCGTCGAATGATAAATACTGTATGGCATTATCGTGATATGTCGATGAGTGATATTTGCCCCATTTTTCACCCTTCAGTTATTACATAAATGATATAATATATCTTTGTTTGCCAGTGTGTAAATATAGGTAGACATGTCTGATATAAGGTCGGGTGGGCCTAAATAAAATCAGTCTCGACACAGAATCAAATATAGACGGGAAAGTTTGATTGTTTTAGGTCAGCAAAGGCTATTTTCCAACCACAATGGTAAATGCTTTTAAGCTTCTATATTTTCACTGGGCGCGATTTGTCTAGATATCATTTATAAGTGATCTTGGTGTGTGGCATAGCTAACAAAGTAAGTACATGAGTTTTAACAATAATTCCCTTTACGATTCTATGTCGAGTTAGTTGTCAGGCTTATGTTAATATTTATTCATTTCAATTACATTTCAATGCTTGTTTATGTCTAACTTAAATGAATTGGTTATTTACCTGTGTAAATACAACTACCTATGTAGTAACGTGTATCTTTATATAGACTTCGATATTTTCTTTTTCAAAATCTACAGAGATTTTAACGACAACCCAGTATTTCTTTCGAAAAATTTAAACAAAGAACAAAATATTATGAATAGTCATGTAAATGAGCAAGTTCTACTAATGTATTCGAGACGCGTCTGGATTATGTAAAGCAGTTGAATAATTAGTTTATTGTTTCAAGTAATACGCAAAACGTCGTATTAGTATAGAAGATCAATGATTATAGATAATATAAGATATTTGAGCAACAGTTCTGGATAAAATTAAAATAAACTACTTACCTACTAATTATTAAGACAACACGAATAGCGATATTAAGACTGCTTTCTTTTAGAAGGGATCAAATCTCAGAAGGAGTAAATACAACATTCCGTTTCTATTTATAATACGTATTTTTTAATTGTGTAACACACAAGTATATGTATATCTATGGAGTGTATCAACCAAATAGTAACATAAGCTTCCTTGCTTAGCGTAGAACTAAAGAGCACTGTGTAACTAAGTCCCGATACATTTATTTATTATTACGATCCTAATTATCCTGCTATCTTGATATCGAGCAAAAGTTTCTTCCTCATTACTTCAGTATGCACTCACCAAATCAAATTGTTTCAGTTTGAATTTTATAGATTTTGAGATACTAACCATTTATTTATATATCAAAATGGAACGCGCGTGTCACAAACGCATTCCAATATACAATTTACATAGTTACCATCCTAACTCTAACAGGATATAAATGGTATTAATTGATATGCATTTCATTTGACATTTGAAATGCACATAAAATGTTAAATGAAACTGATTCAAATGAAATAGTCGGTTTGTAACAGAATTAGCGTCAACGGACGCGATCACTCGTAATTGTTGATCAATCGTTCAATGCGACGAATCGTTTGCGGGGAAACTACGAAATCAACGCAAATATTTCCAAATAATCTATTTTTGTGACGCTTTAAGATAGGTTATGTTGCTGTTGATTTAGATTTAAATACCTATATGTATTAAGACGTTATACCTAAAGATTTAATTGGTTTTGCTACCAACTGACGCAGTAGGAGAGCTCGCCTTCTGTAGTTTAATATCATATATCGTATAATAGTGTATCTATGGTTTAATATCGTGATACGGAAAAAAAATGTATAGGGCTAGTTGTGCATCTATGTGATTATGTTATATGCTGATTCATAGTATGTACAGAACGTAAAAGAGTGAAGTTACCGGGTCGCTAACAACATATGCGTTGATTTACATCTTGTGATTTGGGTATGAAATACAGTACTCGTTGTACTAAGTTATAAGGTATTAAAGTGCCCTAAATATTGAATAACTTTGTTCTACAATTTTCACAAAAGTTCAACAGTTGTAGGAGAATCGTTGTTTGAACATGCTTTCATCTCTAAGCTAACCGCAAACCGCAAATCTTTCAAAATACTCGCGCTCGTTGTCCGAATTAGTATTAAGTTTGCTAAGCTGTCCAGTTTTGTATTTAATACAATTTTGTTTATTATTATAGGCAGGTATTATGTGACAGTTTGAAGCGCTAATATAAGACTATTGACACCCGCCGAGGTTGTGGTCCATGCTTTCTTGATTCCCCCTGCTCCTCCTCCTCCCCAGGTAGAGGGACGGTTTATTCCGTAATTTTTTTTAAATTGAGTCGAGACGTATAATAAAATTGACGAACTAACTTATAAAACCACTGCATCCAAAAATTTTAAATTTTGACTCCTAAGCATTCAAATAGACGGGATTTTCGGAAATGTCTAGAAGCGGGAACAAAATACAAAATCTTTGCACCTAGCATATAGATCTATGTAATAAACTATTCTTAAAATTGTGTATCTAATCTATCAGTACTTTCTAAATGGACTGTGCCTGCTTTTCACGAAAATTATCAACTAAACGAGTTTCACAGCTACCTGTAAAATGATAAATCGTGAAAGCGTAGCGCCGTAGCACTCAGCTAATATCCCGCTAATTCCGTAGAGCTACGGGCTACGACTGAGATGAATGGCGCTACGCTGCCGTATACGACGGCACGCTTCAACGCAGACGAAACTGTGCAACCGTGAATTGTATGAAGCAAGATGTTAACTCCGAGCGAGAAATGTATGCTATGTTAATGAGCGGTTTTATGGCATAGCGACTTCCGAGGAGATAGATCTGTTCATAATGTTAATCCGGTATTTTATAAGTGATTTTTGTCGGTAAATCTTGAGTGGGTGCAAGTAATGGGTATCTTATCACAATACATACGCAATATATAAATCTGTTTATATATGACCAGTGCACGAATTTCAAAAAAAATATAGCAAGGATATAAATTTTCTCTTAAGGAAAAATGTACACCCTTAAAATACTTTGCCTAGATCCTTTGTCTGCGCGGAAGTTGCAGGTAACAGCCCATTAATTTGCCTATTTTGATAAGGCCTGAGGCATATTCTAGTAAAAATAATATGGAAATATTTATTTTTAATATTAATTTATAAAATAAATTCGAGAGAGTAGAAAGAACCAGATGATGATAAGTTATCGTGAATGACTTAAAATCCCGAAGCAATATGAATCAACCAATCTAGTTACACTTAAAATAAATTTTCAAGTACGTACAGAGTCGAAGATATCTGCGGCTTAACTCGAAGCAAATGTGGTTAACCTGGCGTTTTGATCCAAACGCATTAAATCAAAGCATTCGTACCCAAGTATTTAAGCTATCCGTACAACCAACTCTGCTATCCGAGTCAACAAAACAAGTGAACAGTGAACATTCTTACCGAAATCAGGTCAATCGTGAAGTAATGCCCGCATACGTAGCATCGCATAAATAACCACAAAGTTATTCATATTGTTTAGGACCCTCCCGGCTTATGCTAATGTGTAGGATCGTATGTAAATAGCAACGGGAACACGCACGGATCTCGGATAACTGGATTTAACTAGTTAGGACTCCGTTAAAAATGTTCAGCATGGATTTTTATAGTTACTTCCTCATTTTCATGTGATAGCGAAAAGTTTGAACGTTGTCTGATTCAATGAAAACTACTTTTTATAGATTTCATCACTAGTCTAGTATTTGTGGCATTTGTAAGAAATTATTACTTTGTGTAATTCTAATAGAAGCCAAACAAACAGCCTTTTTTCTAGCGCAGTAAAGGCGACTACTAATACATAGTTTAAAACGAAATTACATGTTGATTTCTACTTCAGTAGTTCCATTTAACATCGAATAAATTAAGAAGCTACTATACAAATTAAACCTATTAACTGCGCGACTTTGCTACATAAGTAAAAAAAAATATCATTGTATAAACTTTTAAAATATATAACAAACGCAATTACAATTTAAAGTTCCTAATGATATGTATCTATTTACTATTTTATTATAATTAGAACTCAGTCTGCATAAATTTCAAGCCCGTCTAAATAAACCATCATTCATCTACTATATCGTCCATAAACAATACGAGCAATCATATAATTTATGCATAATGTTGTAATTACCAATTCACAACGTCCATTTAGCTTGCGCGGGATCTGGATGTACCCACTTCCTGAAGTAGGCTCGAGGGAAGCTTGCGGTTTTACATTCTCCCCGGTCAACCATCACACAAGCATACCTATTTATATACATTTTGGAAAAGCCCACACTGCCTCTATATTTGGAACGTACATAATTAATCACGCAATTTGCACAGCGGACTAGACGCCATCGTCCACGCCACAGCCAAAGGGAAAGCGCCTAAGAGAAAGGGTATTTTAAAGACCCCTGCGTTTGTGCTTTTTAATTTCCTGCGTCATGCAATAATACTAATGCGTGTGTTTGTATTGTACGAATGGCATCAAAGTATGTGAGTTTTTAAACTGTTTCTAAACAGATTATAAGCTAGACATGGATTAATAATGTGCACGTACGTGCTACAAAATTATATGAAACATTGTAGCCCCGCTAGATAAAAGTATTTAACTTCTACAATAAATTAATTATTAATTTATGACTCTAATCTGACCAAGAAGCTTATCAATTAATGTTAGTTAAATGGATAAATTGTGTGCTCACTTAGGAAAGTGGTAAGTGGTAAACACAAAAGTCATGTGGTTAAATTAATTATTAGAAATATGATGTTGAAATTAGTAGTAGTAGGTAGAGCTAAATATTGTTTGTACATAGTTACTTTATAGATAGAAAAAATGCCAGCGCCTAGTTTGAAACCACCCTGTTCAAGATCGCGCGCGATGAGTGTACATACCTTTAAATTTGGCATGGCACTGACTTCGTACCTTCAAAACTAAAAAAAAGTTTAAATATAAATTATTTTTTTGCTCTTTACTTTTTGAAGTCGGTTTTTTTAAACCCTGTTTTTATATTTTTTTTACTATATAGTGCCTATAATAGATTGAATAATAAACGGGTCATTTACGTAGAAAATTTGAGGGATTCCCTCGATTTCCCAAGGATCCACTTATCAGATCCTCACGATTTTTTATGGGTCCACCCTGAAGGTACTCCCTTTCAATCAAAAGAAAGTATCATCTAAATCGGCCGAACCGTCTTTGAGTAATCGATGAACAAACATTAAAAAAAATATATAGCGATATCCGAATCAAAACCGACTTCAAAAACATCCTCCTTTTTGAAGTCGGTTAAAAACGTCAGCTAACGAAATAAAATATAGGCATGTCTTCATTCTTATAAAACAAAATATGATTTATGTGTAACCAGCACACCAAGGTTTAAGCAGTAAAATGTCTGAGAATTAAAGATGCGATAAAACGATGTTAAATATTTTTCATATAACCAGTTTAATCGTAAAATATAACAATTTTTATTACTAGGCGGTTCTTCGAAATGGGTTTGCGAATAACTCCTATAAAATATTAATAAACAGTACCTAAGTATTATTATTCCTGTTTTATTTTATAGCATACATTGGTACGATTGATAGAAACGATGAATATAGTGTATGTCACGTTATCGATTTATTTAATCGATGATGATGATATTCAACATTGATTTTGAATATCATAAGGATAATTATAATTTATCGTGTCTAAATACAAGTAAAAATGGGTCGTAAACACCCGTAGTCTCGTGTATGACCAAATATGATGAATCGAAGTTTTTTATATTTTATTATTTTATATTATTATTATTTAAATTATTTGGTTTAGCAGAGGTATAACTTATGCATACCGCCAGTTCTCAGGGCTATTTTGACAGGGTCCTATGTAACAGGGTCGAACCTATTCTTATAAATCGAAAACAAATCCAAATTCGAAGTTATCTTCATATTCAATGTGTTACAAAATAAAGACAGTCCCAATACAACATTGCCGCAATAAATTTCGATCATTCGATCAATCAATCACTTGTTCAATAACAGTATTTTTATCCTCGTACAGAGTAAACCGAATTGTGTCTGCTTAGCGACAAATAATCGATAGGTTTTGTATTGTACTCTTCCTTTCAACGGATGTATCCTCGAAAGGGTCGGCTAAGATGGATTAACTTGCACCCATAATTTTTCATTAACCGCAATCAGGCAGTGAAATAGCTGACATTGTTTTTTTCTTCTGGATCATTTGAATGACATTTATTTAATAATTGTGTTTTCGGAGGTTTGTAATTGTAATTAAATGCAGGATGTTGGATGTCGACACTAATAAATCGATTTTGTTGAATTATGTATTTACTTAATTGTTAACAAATATTATTGATGGTAGTCTATCAGGTATTGTATCAATTGCAACGTAATTTTGTAGTGATGTTGACTTCTTTCCCTGATAATACCTATACGCCGTGTATACTCTTTCTTATTTCGTGACAACAAGCTCATCGACTTTCTCAGGAAAATGGATGTGAAAAGCGTTTCTCTCTCGCCTTTCCTTTTCACGTCCATATATGCCGCGTCCAACGTTTGACGTTGGACGCTCCATAAACGTTAAATTTCCAATATTCTCCTGGGAAAGTTACGCTTCACATCGGTCAGTCAATTTCAATTGATCGACGTTCTCGTGACATTATTGGATTCAACCAAACTGTTGTGGGACTTGGAAAAATCGAATTTAATTATCAAGACTCATGAGTAATCATGCAGAATTCGGTAATTAATAACACCTATAAAGAAAAAAAACTGTCATTTAAGCAGAGTGGTCCTTATTGGAGCCAACGATCAAATGTTTGATCAAATGGGATTAGAATAACATTGCCTAGAAAGAAAATTACTACACATATTGGCCCCAGCAAATATGCCAACAATACAAATGATGGCGTCTATGTTTTGGAGTGATGCAATGACCAATCCAATCATTAGCTTAACAGCGTTGCCGCCTATAGTGCCAACGTAATTATATCTACGTGTTTAGATTCAGTGTTCCGCTTAAAATCATAGAACATGTTTGGACAGGGCCCTAGTTTAATAGATAACATTTAGATAACAGCCGATTTAAATTAAGGATGCAGGTAAATGGAAACCCTCAGCTTATGAGAGTATGTATTATGAGTAGCTATATAAATACTTTTATGTATACAAGACTGGAAATAAGCGGTCCAAAGTTATTACATACTATTGGCAGTATGTGTTTTGAATTAAGCCTCCATCCCTCTCCCTCAGGTATATGACTTATGCATGCTACTTTGGGTGGGCGGAGGAACAGCAAACCTAAAGATGGATAATGCACTATCAACCCAAATCCATTAGCTCACACTCACACACACACATAACGACGAGCCAAAACGCAAAGTGGATAAAATTCAAAACCTTATCGACAGATCCCCCAAGCAGAGGATTCTTTTGCAAATGATATCTTCATACCACTTAAATAATGCGGTATTGACACATACATGCTGACAGGAAAAAGCGGTCCTATAACTATTTGAACATCACTAATATAATACATTGTTTAAAAAAAGTTCTATTTATTAATAGCTTTTTATTCATATTTGTAATTATGTCAATCAAACATAAGTATACAAAGTTAACCATACGAATCAATCAACAATTTGATCACATTGATAGATAAGATCAGTTAAAAATATACCAAATCATTATAATGATATCAAAGGATTGATTCAAAGAAGTTATTAATCCCAAATGAGAAAACTGTCTTATAGTTCCTAGGTTTGATTAATACTGGGAAATAGAACTTCGTTCTCCGAACATTATTAAACGGTTCTTAGTGTTTACCTTAGGTTTGAAAGCAGGATAATAAAGCGAAACTGATAGGTAGCACGTTTGGTACGGTGGCGACTTCTTCACGGCAGTGTTATTTGATAGGCTCGCAAAACGGGTGCCAAGGTGGCATAGGCCTAGGTTCTATGTATTTTTAAGCACTGCAATAATGCAGGATTTATTTTACTAAGCTAAAAAAAATTGACGTTGTGCATATTGCCTTGACTAGGATCGTTATATACAGTTTCAGAAAAAAACAAAACGGAGACTACCGTAGTACCTACGCCACCGTTCGTGGAATCACGAACGCTCTCTCATGGGTTGAGAATTGTTATTTTATGAAAATCCTAGAATCCCATGCCAAATTATCACCAAAATAAAAACAGCCTTTTAGGTTCTCTCAATAAAAATAATTGTTTTACAATATAACTGTATTATTAACGTGAAGTATAAGTTTAAAAGTATGACAAGAATGTTGACCCGATTTTGTTAAAATTAAACGAAGTTCTAAATTCCATCAAACATAAGTAATTAAAATATTATGAATAGTTTGTATTATGAAGGCAAATAATTGCCAGTCACATTAAAATAACCTATATTTGCCTTGGCAATACTTGAGATATTTTTGACAATTGACATTAGACGTTGCGAAAAATGTACATATTGACTTGGAATTTAAATTTATATTATTTAATATTTCTATACCTAATTTATATATTGTATTTAAATCTCATATTAACATAAATGGATCTTGGAAAGTATTGTAATCAGGCGTTTGTTGTCATTATGCCCACGTTACTGGTAAATGTGCTTGAAACTCCCAAACATCCAGCAGTCTTGTACGGTTTCCTATGTGTATACACATGTATAGTTATATACCTAAAATTGAAACGATTAAACATATAACCCAAAAATGCGTTTCCTTTACGATGATTAATAATATTTATGAAACGTTCAACGAGTTCTTGTATAACAACAAAGAAATATAAAATAACGTAGTAAACCATCAATATGGCTAGCGCACTATAGAACGGTTTGTTATACTATTAAATTATTGTTTTTTGTACACTTTTTACAATTAACAATGATACATGAACAAGAATACTATTCCGTAGAAGAATATTTTACTCAGGTCAAGAAGTCTAGTAGGTACAAAAAAAAAGAATGTAATAAATCCGTGAAGAATGCGTTGAACCTTACGCTTTTCAATTGATTATTTTACTATATATTGTGCGATTAACTGTTACACAGAATCTAAAAGTACCTCTCAATTCAAAAGTTCAAGACTAACATGAGGATGCACCAAGATGAACGGAATCATAATGTTTAAGATGTTTAAGATTGATGGAACCGTTTAAAAACCTATTATTAAAAAACAAACATACGTACCTACTACTAAATTAAATAGAAAAAGTACACTTGTCTCATACAATAAAATAAAATTTAACAGCGATTTTATCATAAAATTTTCCTACGTGAAAACCTATCAAAAGAATAGGTAATACGACGAAAACACTGGTATTAACCAATACGCGGCTCAAGTCGGGGCATTTTTGTGACAGCCCTAGCTGGGTAGAAACAATTTATCTTAATTAAATAATAGTAGGACCCGCGTAGCTGGGAGAGCCGGGTAGGGCTGCCAGTGACGTGTGCGCTCACCGTAACTTTAGATGGGATATACAAGGCGGTTTATTCTGTCCCTATTTGATGTACTCTACAAGTCCTTGTTACCTACCTACATATTAACGATTCTTTCGTGAAACTAATTTGCATATACCAATTTATTTTGAAAGTACTTGCTCTTTATTTTTCAATATAAGGAAACCGATATGGAGGGAAGGAGGTGTGAATCCCTCCATTGGAAAAGGGGGAATGCTCCGACCAGGCAAGGTGTTGTGCCTGGCGGGCTGCTACCCAACGGTTGATGTTGGGTGGTTGTATATATGCAATCTCGCGTGCAAATGTCACGTGCGCGATGTAGGATTAACTGCGTCATCGCACTGAGTCCGTAGTTCTTATGTGGGGAGATAGATGTCGCTACACCGAAAAACAACAACCTTCCGCATGGTACAAAATTTGGTCTAACTAGGTAAAGATAATTATTTTAGGTTTGAACGTTTGGGTGTATTTGAATGTTTGACTGTAAATTTTCGAGAGGTAGGGCATAGGTGATATTCCTCACTCAAATTGAGTTGCCCAAAATCAAAATTAAAAGGTTTTAATTTCAAATAAACTTTTACAAGCAATTTTGAAACGCTATGATTCTAGTTGCCCGACTGGGGAAGTACCTCCGCCTTACAGTAGACCGCAGTGAATCAACAATAGTTGTATTTCTGTGAGTGAGTAAGGTTACCAGAGCTCGTTGGGGGAGTGACTATTCTGACAGCATGGGAATTACGTTTGCTGTCAGTTTAGTAATTCTCTATTTTAAGAAACCTAAACGGTTTCTACAGGGGTTCTACGGGTTGGCAAGGCATATTCATGGCCTTCTGGTATTGCAAATATCCATGGGCGGCGGTGATCACTTACCATTAGGTGAGCCGCCTGCTCGTTTGCCCCCTTATCACCATAAAAATATTGACAAATCTTAGTGTATACTACTTATTGCATGAATGAATTGATATCGACAATCAATTTGTCCTTGTTATACAGCTATCTACAGTTGCCAAGTTCAGAGCACAGCAACAAAACTGTTGTGTACACCAAACTTGGTCTGGATGGGATTTATAGTTTATGAAACTGTACAGAAATTGCTAGAAATAACAGTTAACTGTATATAATACACAGCTGGTACAAAAACAATAACTAATAGTTAGTACCTACAACAGGACAAACTAGTGCTATTGAGACTAAAGTTATAATCCTCCTAATTACATAAAGAATAAAGCAGTGACAATAGTCTCCAATCAGGGAAATAAGGAAGCAGGTCCGTACCTACTTTCCGTCCTCATGGACTTTTGTCCTCACAAATTCTAGTATTCTATAAAACGTGCAGAATTTAAGCCAGAGACCATGAGCTGGTACTATTGCCAACCTACTAAAAAAAATATTTGTAATTAAATTAGATACGTACTATGCCGTAGTAAACCTAAACCAATATACATACATACAGACAATATTGTATCCAGCATATTAAATATCGCCGTAGGTACATCACCGAATGAGGTTCTTATTACTGTGCACAAAGCAACAAGATTCATTATCATAGCGCCTTAGATTATATGATTGCTATGAGACAAATGTTACGCTATCCGTGTTGAACATAGGCAATATTTTATTTTAGAAAATAGGGATCCATATGAAAAAATCAATTGAAGTTTATATGTTTTAAATACTTATACCTACCCGGGTGAAGCTGGGGCGGGCGGCTAGTTAATTACATAAACCTGATCATACTGCATATATTAAGAAGGATATTATTTTTAAATCTCATTCGACTAGATGTCACGGTCACCAGCGTTACTGTGTTATTTTAATAGGAAATTCCCACTATATACTGCACAGATAATAAAGTTGGCCTATTTATATTTTCTAAAAACTATTTTTAAAAACATACATAAGTGGGTGCACATTAGTACCTCCAGTCTCCTCATGATATTTTATAAAAAAGTGCCATTTGTAAAGTCACCAACCTACAAAATTGGCTACGAAATTACGTAACGACGTAGCTGTGGCGTAGCCAGAATACGTCACAACAAACAAACAGTAAACCTGTATTCAAGTGGATCCCTAACAACGGGTTGTCATATATATAAAGGTAAATATATGGCCTAAAATATTTGTACATGTATATGTAGCTGCTAAATCCTACTGGATTTATGGGTACGTGAGTGATACGCACAACATGCGTAACTTCACGTAATCAAATATTCGTTTGACTGAATTAGGCTGCGTCCCACGTCTGTAACAGTTACACAATATTATTAATTTATGCAAACTCAACTTTTATGAGTTTGCAATAATAAATTTGGAACTTAACTTTAAGCATAAGCTCTGAATAACTAAAAGCACTCAGTACAGAACGGCCATTCTAAAAATAACTCAGGGCCCTCGCATTTCGTTATGACATTTGTTGTCACGTATACAATTGTTTACTACACTCACATATTTGCAGGAGTACAATCGTAACATTTCTTATCTATTCAAATTAAAAGTTTTTTTTTTCATTTTATGAATATACAGATAAATAAGAAAATATGTACAATGAGACTACTTGCATAATTTATTATTAGCACACATGATACTAGAGATGATACAGTATCAATAAATTGAATCCAGTTGTAGTAGTTTTATAATATTAATATAATGTAATAGTTATATATAGTTTTCATTTTACTGTTTAGATGCGTAACTTTACTGTATTTATTATTTTCTACGCATAAAACTGTGTCTGAATAGACACAATACTTTAACAGAAGTGCCTATGTTCCAGGCGAGCGGGCTCTTCGCGTGACGCTAGTGGCCCAGATGCTGCTCAATTGTCCGCAAACAATACCTATAAAACGTTTTACTACCTAGATTTAGGTCTGACTACGTTTCGCTACCGTACTTTGTATTCGTGTTGCACTGGGGCTCGTATCATAACACACCACGCAGAGAGAATGCGGCAATTATAAAAAAGGAGCTAAAGCAAGTATCCGAAACATACTTTAGAGTTAGGATCCCAGGGAAATCGAGGGCAGCCCTCAAATTATATAGGCACATAACACTTATTTCATATATTTTCTAAAGCTGTTCAACGTATTTGCGTCTGATAATCATCATTTCACGTTGATAATCTGATGATGGAAGGTACAACTTTTTAACGGTTAGGAATTAATAGAAAATTCTTTCAATTATAGGCACTAATTACGTTATAAATGTATTCTCCAAAGCTGTTCAAGGAAAAATTGAAAAATTTGACAGGTGGTGATTTTCAGACTTATTTGCGTCTAAAAATCACCACCTGTCAAATTTTTCTAAAGGATCAGTCCCAGTAGCTATTCATGCATTATTGGAAGATTGTATGGTTATTATACTTTCAAATTGATTACCGGTTCACCATGGATTCATTAGTGCTCTTACTTTTAAGTTAATATGGGGGGATGTTGAGTATAAAAGCAACGCACCTGCGGCCGTCGGTAAGGGAGACTCGTTACTCTAAGCGTATGTGTAATTAATCCTATAAATGATGTAAATTAAATATATTCTACCGTTTCAAAATATCATAGCAATGTTAACCAAGTTAAAACTAAGTTAAAGACCTCATAAATGAGTCAATTATCAAACTCTAGAGATTCTCGAGATCTATTGAAGTGAAAAACACTTTCCACGAAGTGGTCGATATCAACAAGTCGGGTTAGCACTAGAGATGAGAGGATCAATATTACCTAATTAATATTTCAAGTACTTTATCTCTCCATCTGGAGACAGCCTTTGTTGAGAAACGTTAATTGCGAGAGTAGATTATGAGAGAACTGAAATTAAAAAATCTAGATTTTTGTCTCATTTTCAATCTCACAAATACACCGAGAACTATCAATAGGATTTAAACATTTAGCCATAAAGGGTTTGCACCAGCGATCCACTGAGATGCCTATATAGGTATGTATTGATCTAGATATTGGAGCATTACTGCATTATATAGACTTGTAGAGGCTGAATGATGTTGGATAACCGTCCAGTAATCAAAGGCTCCATTAATTCCCATTTTTACTACATAGATAGAAGTTTAATTTTGTACTACATAATGCTGAATAAATAATAAACAACTAGCATCACACCTAAAACTAGTGACCTTTTCATGTATTCATCGTCTATTTTAAGCTAGGATCACATAATCTTTTACATTTTGTATTCTAAATTCAGTTATGATATAATCAATCTTTAGACGGCTCGATTCTGCACATCGAATAATATATGTATGCTTCAATATATATGCTCAAGCACATGCATGCACTATAGCGCGTTGCAGTAACAGTCTGCGGCGATACCGTTCGGCTGCGACGATGCGACAAAACCCTGTTTAGGTGATCTGTATAAATCTGTGGACGAAGTGTTTACGTACAAAGTACATTTTAAAAAGTAATAATAAAGAGTAATCATTAAAAAATAATATTTAAAGCTACCTAACAATTAAAATGATTCGTAAAATACAAATACTTGTTTATCATAGTCATAACAGTAATAACAAGATTCCCAAGGTTTTCCACGATCATAAACAAAGAAAATATTAGTGATGAAAACATCAATCTTAACATTACTTTGGCGAGAAAAATAAAAGCGTATTACATGAGTGCTGAAACTCGAGATACTTTTCCGCATCAAAAGGCAATAAACCGTGAATGATGGTGTGGACACCAGATACGTCAAGCGCCGACGAACACCAACCGGCGACAGTGTGGACGGACTCTACTTGCAAGTAATGCTCACAGACGACAGCGCGTCAAACTAAATATACAACCTTGTATTTGTTTATTAATTTATATAAAACTTTGTTCAAGTGATCTATGACGTACCTTGTATTTATCGTACCTATGTATGAAATGGAAGTATTTTTTTAATTCTTATTTTTGTCAGCCAGTACGTATTTACTAATCAGGCATTAATTGGGAGAATATGTGAATTCGTGTGTCGAAGTATCGCGTAACTTAAACAAACATTATTCCACTTATTGCCCTTGTATATGGTAATCATACTGACACTATATTATATTAGACCTTTTCATTATTACAATATAAATATATAATTTTAAATAAATCAATACTAGAGTAGTAAAATATTGCTCATAATATAAATCAGAACATATATGATGTTTTGATTTTAACCAACAATCATAAGCTCAGACATTTTCAAACTGACAACACATTAAAAGAGCTTCAGTTCAGATATTTAAAACGCAAAAGTCAAACACTCAAAGTCTCAACAGAGCATCGCCTTAAGCTAAACCGGATCCGACTTTAACTGAAGCATCGCCCTAAGCCCCGGTGGACAAAAGATACATCAAAGTATGACAAGTCTTTGTTACCGCTTGGTACTCACGGGACTCGTAACTCGTAAGCCGGAAAACTGGAACGCATTTGGCAATTGAAAATGTTGTGTGTACGTAACCTTACATAAATATGTTGCTTCTATTCCCTTTGCTTCAGACAGTATTATTGTTTGATATTTTTAAGTTCCGCACAGCGGGCATGAATGAGTAAATCCGAAACCTTAAGGAATATTATGATGAAAATTATAACTTTTATAATTGGATTAATGAAAAATCATCTTATTAACTACACATATTACACCATCATGTTCTTGACAGTAATGCCACATGGCCGACTACAGCTCCAAGGTACCGCGAATTGATATCAAATGAAGGCATCAACTTGACACCTTCACATACTCCTGTTAAAGAGTACTTGACTCGTGACTCGCCTGACGGACGGTCCGTCCGACGAACAACAAAGTGACCGTTTTCCTTTGGAGGCACGGTACCCTAAAGATTTCTTCTGTGTATAAAAGTATCGTAATTTCCCGTAAATTATATGTATATCTGATATTGAGGTGCAGCTGGATGATACATGAATAGAATTCGTAAAATAAATAAAAAAATAATGTTTTTCATTGTATTGCAAATATTGAAATAGAATTAGCTTAAAAAAAATTAGCTTTTCAATTGACACATAATAAGTTATTTGTTTCCCTAAAATTGCAATATCAAATGACTAATATTAACACGCTAAGTTGGGAATCCCGGGATAACGTTCCCCCTCTTATACAAACAAAACGAAGGGAGCCAAAAATAGGTGAAAATGCGGGAAATCGGAGAACGTTTACTTTGAATATTGACCTAAGCATTTAACTAAGAAATTGAATGAAATGGAGTTACAATGTAGATAGTTGTTTGAACATCAGCTTAAACTGGACCAAAATACGTATTAGGGCGCATTCACACGGGATACGTCTTTGACGATTCGGTATAAAACACGATTCGCCTTGACGGATAGATGTTCACATTGAATACGGAATCGTGTTTTTTCACGATTCGTCAAAATATCCGAATTGATGTTCACATGTTGTTTCGTGATTTTGTTCAGTTGAGAGTAAACTACCACAGACAATGGACGTGAATACTTTAATTTTGTACTGGTATTATCGTCGATCTAAAAAAAGAAAAACAAGAAGAATACACTGGGTGCATCCAATTTTAAGGCAAAGACAAAGTGTTGGGGATTTTTATACTTTGATGAGCTTTCCGATTGTCTTCTATTCTAATATGATTTATCGAAAACAAAGAAAATATCAGGGCATTGAGATGGTAGATGGAAAGCTTCTAGATTTATCGTAATTAACGGTCCTTCAATTTTTGTCTAGTATTCATACGACAATCGTACCCATTGCCGACAGCTTTATGGTCCTCGATTAGGTACAAAAGAAGGAGTTAATGTGTTTACAAGTCCATAGATCGACAGATGATTTTTGGAAGTAGATTGACTAGAACGGGATTTCTTGTCCACCAGCTATTCCCGTAATATTATTATTACAATAATTTTTATAAAACGTACCTAAGCAGTATGTAGCGTACGTAAGCAATTATTATAATTATTATGGTACGTAAGCCTTGATGGCGATTATAATAAATCGTCACAAAGGGGATGGATAAACAGTAATGATGTTGGTAACAAACCAACCGATATGTATCGTGACTATGTAAGTTTGGTAATCAATAATTAATGATCGTGATGTTTTTTGTATTTTTCCTTTTTCGCCAATAGATAAAAATAGCTAAAAAATAGATTTGATGACCTTTAAACAGATATTCTTTTAAATATAGTAATAAACAAATCATGTAATCCGTTTAGCCAGAAATAAAAAAATAAGCAGAAATAAAACTCTTTTTAGCCTTCGTTTTTTATTAATTACCAAAAGCAGGCAAGCAATTTGAAGATTTACATTTTAAGATTAATCAATCAAAAACATATAATACTGAAATAAGTATTATAAATTTAGTGTCTACACCTGTAGACACTATATTTAAAGCTAGCCTATGAAACGTTGATGCTTTTGTTCCGTTGTAAAAATAGGACAGCGCGGCGTCCTCTTGTAAGATTCAGTCTCACAGACATAACTGTGCTGAATATCTGTGCCATAAAGCTAAACCAATCATTTTCTAGCACATGAACATACAATTGGCAATCCCACCCAACTTTTATGTAACAATAAAAATCGCAATGACCACTAATGTTAAAATTAAATTAAACAATAAATAACTGAAATTTGTATTCTGCTAAATGGCTTTTATTACACAATTATACATCAGGTGCATTATTAATCTCTGACAGAATAGCTCTTTAATCATCCTTTTTCTGTAACATATTTCTTTTAGAAATATTCCATTTCAATTAATTAACCTATTCCTCCATAATATACTTTAATTTTATATCTTTTTTCATGTCTTGTGCCAGTTTGTGCAGCTCGCACAATCCAAAGCTGTCATTTGCTAAACTCAAACCAAACCCATTATTCTTTTTTCTGAGCCTTTTCCCAACAAATGCATAGCTTAGCTCTGGCAAGCACCGAAACGAACAACAAAAACAACAATAATTTTCGGCGTTAAACCACAAAATGGCGGACAAAAGGTCTTCCCAAAGAAGCGTACAAAAGAGACTCTCAACTTTATTTTACAACATGTGGGGATAAAATAACGTGTCGCACTAACTGAGAGGATTATTGCCTTCTATAAAACTTATTTATGGTAAAGAAGGTGATTATAAACGCATCCATCACAGGATCGACAGCTTTCGCGTTTCGTGTTGGCAGCGAACGGTATGTAATCATGTACTGATGTAATGACTTGTAAGTTCTGCTGGTCGATCTTAATATTTAGGTCAGAGTTCCATTTACTTTTGGTCGCGTTGAATAATAAAATATATTGTAGAAATGAAGTAAAAAGCTGTTAATCATATTAAATATTTCGTGCTTTTCTTCCGAACCTTATATAATCTATTTAGGTATACTAGGTATAACAATGATATTCCCACTTCTTAGAATTACAAATGCAGGAACCAAATTCGAGATTGAACCTAAATTATAGGTATACAATACCGAACAGTAAGTGAGGGAGAACATAATATCAATTAACACCTAAACTTAGCAAAGTATGAAGACCCTGGCTCCAAGCCAGGGTAAAGAAAACGTTGACTTATATAAGGCTAGTCCAAAATAATGATATGACCCAATTTTTGTGAGCTGTTCCCGTTATCTACATATTATCTTTTTCATTGTAACACTTTTTCTCTTTGTAATGCTCTGCAGTGGTTTTAATTAAGCCAAATATAAAATTCTTACAAAACTGTTTCTATGTAATTAGATAGTAATCATTCTACAAAGTTGGAACGGATGGGCCTGATTTCTGATAAGTACCGAATTTCTTCAATATATTTACACAAATAAAGTTGCTGAAAAATATAGTTGCAGATTTATTTTTGGTAGTACGCGGTTTGCGATATACTGAACGTGGTGTTCGATTTTTGTCACAGATATTCATCTTCAATTTTTCCCGCGACTATATTGCCTCGGCCTTGTTTCATTGAAAGTCGAACACCAAAAACCTTGGCAAAAAAGCTAGTTTGTTACTGTAGCTTTTTAGCTTAGCTGTAATGCGAAATCGAAGGTTTTTCGACATACAACTTTGATGAGTTCGGGAATACATAGGATTTGATTTAGATACATAGTTCCGTTAGAAGATATTCCTGTGGTTAGAGATTTAAGTATCTTTATAACCTATCATATTTAAGTATGTTCATACCTATCGATTTGAATTACAATAGAAACAATGTTAAATCAGTATCCTAACACCGGGCATTAAATGATATTCTTATTATATCCACAGGTGCGATTCCGATGGTGACAGCGACTGTGTACTGTGCGCCAGCGCCGCTGCGGTACCTCGCGCTTGCTGTCTACAGCCTTGGCAGCTTACTCGGACTTTATAAGGTAAACATAATAGCTTAGTAAGAGAATTTGCACCTAGTAGGATGGATTCATATTTTTCTCATTATTTGAGTCTATAGTAAGAATGATAAACCAAATCTGCAACAAAATCTATGCGTTACATGCATTTAAAAAAATACTTTTATACATTCAGTAGTGTTGATAAACTTAAGAGTAATGATATATTCGATTTGTTCTTAACTCTTGGTGTTTGGCACATCAGGCGATGCGAGCGTGGTCTCCGTGGGAGCGGCGGCTGTGCTTCGCGGCTCCGTTCTGCATGCGCGTGCTGCTGGCCGGCGCGCGCGCAGCCCGCCTCGGCGGCGGCGACCCGCAAGCTATACTGCACGTCTTCTTACAGGTATGTATTAATATTTTGTGCTATATATTTACGATTTATGCAACTTTGTCATTATGGAACATTGATTTAAAATAGTTAAATAAATAAATGAATCTGCTGAATGAGAGGATCGTAGCTAAGTTATAGCCAAACTACATAATTAATTTATCTGTAAGGTTAAGTTGCATCTATTGAGGTGAGTCTATGATGGACAGTCATTATAATCGCATCAACACCGCTCTGTGCCTCCAGACAGCATGTTAAGCCGTTGCCGTTGATTCCAGTGGTCATACATATGACAGAAGACCGAAAGCTCATAACACAAAAGTTGAACTGTAATTGCAAGTGCTCTCACGTAACTGCTTGCTCGGAAAATTCTTAACGTCGCTTCCTAAAAAATTACAATGTAATATCTCACCAAGGTTCAATTAACCGTAAAATGTCTTCGACGCTGATGTAGAGTGCAATTATCAGGAACAGCGATCCTGTTCAGTAAGGTACTGGATCTGGCACGAGTCCAGACTCCCTGCCGCTGACACTTGCAATTTATCGTCCACTCGGCGTGACGTCACGAACCGCATGGCCGCAGTTGCTAGATATATGCAATGTACTAGACGTTCTCGTCCACAGACTACATTGTTCATCTAGGTTCATAGATCGGCATTCAGTTTCGTTACTGATGATACGGTAAATCTATTTCTACAATATGTTACATAAAAAAATCCTATAAGTGTAATATTTTCTACATTATGCTAAAATGCTTATTTAATTAATTAATTAATTATGCTTCCAAAACGATTTCTCGCATATTTTCATACATATTAGAAATTTATTGGTCGAAAGTACGTCAGTACACCTCTGTCTAGCCTCCCGAGGAATTCAAGCATAGTGGTTATAATGTTGAGTCATAGCCACAAAATTTACATATAAAGTATTTATGTTCAATATCAGAAATCAGGTGTCAGAATAATATAAATATACATTCATTCTTCACGAAAATCTAACCGTATGAATAATACACTATGTATCTTATCATAAACTGTTTATTAAATTAAATAAATGAATAGTACACGGCACGTGCATATACATCACAAAGCAATTTACTTTCTAGGTATCGTTATTAGTATATTTCCTATTTAAGCTGTGCACAGACGCGACAAATTGCGAAATTAATTTCATCGTGTTCTTAAGACGCGCGGTCTCGCAATAAATGTCAGACAATCAAATGTAACGTAACCCGGCCGACAACCCAAGCTTAGATATTTCATTTACAGTTACAGTACAATATGAGTTGTAAGTAGAAATTTTTACTTGTTAAATAGAAGAATGCCTTGATGGAAGGATGGATGAAGGGTAAAGAATCCTTTGTTGACAATAATTCTGTTTAACATACTGATATTCAGTTAATATTATAGACAATATAAAATCTATTGTTATCGAGCGCCTCGTGCATCCCTTCGCTATTGTTATAATCACGGGAGTTGTTACATACTCGTACTCTTAACGAGACGGTGTAGTTTTCCCACTCCAAACAGCAGCATCTAATAAACGGGGATCTTCAGATACCTGGGTAAGCCATATTACCCGTGTTTTAGCCGATAGTAAAACGAAGTACTAAATAACGAATTGGGAGGTAATAAAATATGTCACAGGTCTTCCCTGGTGCTCTATTTACATTAGCACAGATAACGACCTCTGTACGACTATAAAACCACAATAAAACACAACATCATTAATCTTTTAGACCACTTGTAACTAAGATTTTTTTATTTTGTACTCATTCACTTTTACATTAATGACGATGTTAAAAAGTTACGCGAGTAAGTCCATCAAGATCTTGAAGATGTCTTTTAGTTTGGACTTAAAACCATGCAGCCAGCGTGGTCAGAAACTAGGTTAAAAAAAAACAACAACATTTTTCTATAGGTAACCTTTATCCGTTTGGGAATAGTAAACCATTGTTAATAGGCCTAGGCCACAGTGCGTTTAAAAATACCAATTAAAAAAGAATTACAAATTTGAGTTGTCGATTGTATGTGAATTAATTCTATAAATTACCGTCATGTCAATATGCCTGGAGGAATACGCAATAAGACTGTTAATGTACTCGCACATTTGGTTTTGGTTTGAATTTTACTTGTAGGCCTTATTATCCGACCATAGTATAAAAAGGCCTACACACAGGGTTTTAAAAAAGGTTTTTTGGTTTTGCTTACGGCAGAAGGTGACATTTTTTATTTATATTTTATAGTAATAGATCTGTAGGTTTAACTAAACATTAAAATGATTTGGTGCTTATAGACATATATTCGGTATGCTTGAGGACTCGTGTAATAGGAAGTGAAAGTATTTATAAATATTGATAGTTTTTGTTGGTAAATTTGTTTGTTAAACAGTTTTAATCTCTTGTGGGTAAGAACTACTTCCTGACTGAATTATCGAAACAATTTGTAACTTTGAAGTTGCATGGACAGCTTTTTAAATGAACAATCAAAATTGTTCATTTTTCTGCCCAGACATGTGGTGTTATTAGGTTTTTCTAAGAATTTTTCAATAACCGTTCGGAGTTTGGATTCGTGCCCGGTTGATGGCAATAGGCTCATCCCTGGCAAATTATGGGTGAACGTTAGTGCACCTCTGCCTAACCCTTCGGGAACGACATGCGTGATGGTATGTTGTGTTATGTTAAGTAACAATTAAAACGTGTCATTTAAGTTTAACAATGAAATCAATACTAAAGCGGCAACGTTCGCCAACCAGGATGGTAGTGATACACAAAATAATTAATACCGTTATTACGTACTTCGTAGCTTGTGAAATAACCCTGGTCCCTTTCATCCCTTTCAATATGTACACAATGGGGCTGGCACCCTGCCAAATGACTCGGCCGGGTTCCGCACATTGGACCCAATACAAATGGCTTTAAGCAACGTAATCGTTCTTCCAAAATGAAACATAACGTAATGTTAATGGCTCCTTTATTTTAAGTAATTATGAATTTCATTGAACAAATTGGATGAAAAAATAATTGCGTCTCGCAAGAAATCAAGAAAATAATAAAAAGTATTTTGTTAACTTTTTTAAGTTAGTAGTTAGCACAAAAATGTATTAAAACGCTTTTTCTGGGTAAATATGAATTTGTTTCTTTAAACTAGATGTAAATGGCGGAAAATAATTCATGGTATGATATAAAATCAAACAATGTCGTATTTATAACATGAGTCAAATGTACATATGTAGGGCAAAGCCTGGAATGTCTTCTATCAATAACCTCTTAATGGAAACGTCCCAACTGACAGCACTTGTAGCGTATCCATGCAATTAAACAAGTTTGGCACGATAATAGACAGACAACATCAGCAACAGCTCCTATTAGAAGTACCATCTATTGTCACGTGATCAAATCCGTGCTAAAAACCTGTTCAGTCAAGGATATTTAATATTCGCGAATCTCCATGGCCCTGATCAGGTTTACCATCGCAATGTGTTTTATGTTATTACTACAAGCTCTACAAAATAACGAAATTTCGTTGGGGGATTACCCAATATTACAAGGCAAAATCGAAACAACGGTTTTTTTTTATCCTGTTTTCTGGGGGTTTTTATCTGAACAGACATAACAACAAAAACCAAAGTAATTTCAACTATAAATAAACACCATAGTTAGGAATGAGGAACGGTAATTAATCGACATATTTTTTTAACGGTAATGTGTAAATTATTTGCATAGTAATATTATGCGAGTGTGAATGTAAGAGTTACTTGTTACCAGATAGTCGCAAAAACAACCTTTCCCAGCTTTATTTAATACATTTACAGAGAGCTTTACCGAATATTTTTGTATGTCGAGTGGAAACGGGGCACAGCGGAAGTGGGGACTGAAAATCCTGAAGACATCATTTCTTTGTGTATGAACATGAACGTGAGAGGATACTCAAGTAATATTCAGTTTAGTTGTGCGTCTTGGAGCTAAATTTGATATACAAAACATGTCTTAACAGTGTAAGCCAACTGCTTAAAAAAATCTCACAGTAGTTATAGATACATTACACACCGTTTTCTATTACGAAAAAGCCCGGACTTACAATACCCTGCAAGTTTTATAAAAACTGATACATATATAACCCTAACTTTAAAACATATCTACTTCTACTCTTCACCTATTTCCAAAGTTAAAAACCCGTTACTGAGAATGCGCAAACTACTACTTGGAAAGCCCAACACTTCAAATAGTTCTCGGTAGGTAAATCTCCTTAAATGCACTGGTACATAAAATAAGCCATCTAGTTAGAAATTTCAGAGAAGATAGTGCATAATGACTTCCTTTGAAAGTGGTTATTACCTGAGGCAGTTTACCTTATCACATGAGGTTTTAAAATAACTGGTCTTTACAATTATGTAGGCAGATATTATGTTTAAAGATGAAAAAATGTGACTCTGTATAATGATAATTCGCTGACTAAAGTTTACTAGTATTTATGGAAATACACACTCATCATATTTCTGGACATTATGACACAGCGCCATCTAGTTCCGAGCTAAGCAACGAGGTTTGTGCTACGGATACTACTTGATTGATATACTAAATATATACTTTTTTTGTACAAACATTCATATTATACATAGATACAACCATGAATCGGATACAAATGTTCATGCTCTTCAAACAAACATATGTCTCTACCGGGATTCGAACCCGAGACCCATAGCACAGAAGGCAGGGTTAGCTACCGCTGCCGCGCTGGACTAATTGGGTCGTCAAGAACGATTACTCATAATTATACAAATGCATGTTCAAATTCATCAAGCTTGGAATGTTAACATACAATACCCCTCAACGTAGACTCGGTGACGAAGCTTCCATTTGAAACGCCCAAACGACATTAAATATAACTATTTAAATTAACAGTCATATTTTCGGGATACCTACGTAATGAATACTTAGCCAAAACTACACATACGTTATGAATATCAATATAATATTAATATAATATAAAATGTGTTTTTTTTTTACTGAGCGTGACATAAAGGTTTGATTGTAGATTGAATAAAGCAGCAGTTCTAAGTACGGCCGATTATTACAAAACACTCATTTTTAATTTTTATAATAATTAGATTTCTGTACCTATTATAGCCTTGTTCTTATTAGCCCATACTTCATAAAATGTTTGCTTAAACCAGTGCCAAATCTTCTCTCAATATATCATTCTCTATTGCATGACTTATACTGCATATACCTACTATCATCATTTTTATTCGCTCACTTAAAATTATCATAGATTCGAATACTCATAGATTCGAATGTTCTTACTTTATACTTCACCTAACCGAGGAATCGCACCTATAAACAAACTAAATCAGTGATATTTATTAAATATAAATATGTAACACAAAACAAATCCTATTGATAGCAGCTCGTATATAATTGGATCAAGTGCGTAAAGCGATTACACGGCTCGTTAGGCAGGGACAAATGAGACCACCACGCTCCCACCTCTACGGCTTCAGTTATGAAAATATACAATTATCTTACACTATTGTGAATAAATGATAATGCTGATACAATAGGTTTACAAACGAAATAAAGTTCTTTGCCCATAAATCAAACCATATTTTTTTTTTATTTTAAGAACATCCAATTAGAGTAAAGCCTTTTACAAAATAGGTTTTATTATAATTGTGAAAACGTGGCTGATATCAACCTTCGCTATTACTTCGATAAAATTGAATAACTTTATTATATTGATTACTTTATATTGATAACGGTGAAGGAAAACATCGTGAGGAAACCTGCATGCTTGAGAGAATTTCTCGATGGCATGTGAAGTCTGCCAACCCGCAGTAGGCTAGCGTGGTGGACTAAAGCCTAATCCCTCTCAATTGAAAGGAGACCCGTGCCCAGCAGTGGGACAGTAATGGGTTGATGATGATGATGATGATATTGATAACTTTACTAAAATTGAATCTAATACAAAGAAGTGCACGATGTAACTTTGGCACACATTATGACATCAACGAATTAAATTAAATATACCTAATTATGTAAGTTTTTAAACTTGCTATGAGGAAAAGTCATCCAATACCTATACACTGTAACTTTTTTATGTTTTTGTAAGTCTTGCTCGATGAAAAACACACGTATAGAAGGACGCATATAATAATAATTATTATATTTTCATATACGCTTTTTACGCTCTTGAACAAATTATATTTGATATGCTTTGTTATTATTTATATTGCAAAAATTGAAAATAATTTAATTGGTGACCACGACAGATCGTCTCATAAAGTTGTATACTTTACTGGTATATTTTAAGTCCCATGTAAAAGGGGGCTAGCCTATGTGATTAACCGGACATAATATAAAAATTGATTTATATATTTTCCTAATTCATCGAAAAATCCTGTAACATTTCACGGCCAGGGAACCGAATCCAGGGCCAATTAATTCGCAAACGCACTAAACCACTATATAAATGTATGACATGAATTTATTTACACGTGTGATTGTTAAATCTTAGTTTTGTTATATCATACGCCATGTACACTTTGTTTCATTAATCCTTTTACTTTCCGGCTATATTACGTTAAATAGCTACATTTTGAGGTAGCCTAGTTTGGATTGGCACTCGTCATCGAGCGTGGTGCCACTAAGTAGGTAGTAGACTATCAAAGATCAACATTGATTTCTGATATTTGTGTTACCTTTAACGTATTGTATTTTTTTCTAAACTGCCTCGTTGGTCGAGTGGTCGTACAGTGCGACTGCCGAGCAAAAGAGGTCCTGGGTTCGATTCTAAGGTCGAGCAAAGTGTTATTAGGTTTTTCTATGAAATTCTCAGTAGCAGCAGTGAGCTTGGATTGCCCGGTCGATGGCAATAGGCTCGCCCCCTATTACATGGGACCTAAAACATACCCGCGAAATGTGGGTATACATAGTAGTACAACTCTGCCTAACCCTTCGGGAACGACAGGCGTGATGATGATATGTTATATTTTTCTCTTGTGTTGAAATGTGAATATGTTTGCGTATTCCAGGATGCAGTATCTCTGGGGGGTGGCGTGATAGGGGCCATGCACATTCCCGAGAAGTGGTTTCCTGGCACGGTGGACCGCTGCCTTAACTCGCACAACATCATGCACGTGCTCGTCGTATTAGCGGTCTACTCCATGCACCAGGTAAGCCGTAAGCGAAGATATTCTAAATAGTATCGTACAAAAAACGAATAATGTACGAATCCCCATGAACACATTATGGAAATTAATTTAGAGGTTTCTTTCTTGTACTTATGAACATATAATTACATTAAGACGTGTTCCAAGGCATTTTAATTAGCATTTTACGCAGTAATCTGTAAAATATCCTAATCCACACCAACACATTTCCAGGTGACGACGCGCGACATAGAATGGATGTCGCGTGTGGACTGCCGCGCGCCCGCGCCTCTC
The DNA here is from genome assembly GCA_905163465.1 of Craniophora ligustri. Taxonomy (NCBI): domain Eukaryota; kingdom Metazoa; phylum Arthropoda; class Insecta; order Lepidoptera; family Noctuidae; genus Craniophora; species Craniophora ligustri. The sequence goes on along the minus strand of LR990965.1, from coordinate 3,795,027 downwards.
CGCCATCTCTGACGCAGAGCGCTCGCCACATCGCACGTCCACGCGTCTCTCGCCCTAGCCCTATCCGCGTCCGCTAATCGCCTCCGTCTACTCAACTTTACTCACTTCTACTGAATTCACGCACGCTATTTTAATGCTTCCTAAGTCTCTGTTTGGACTTGGACCGCTATGATTGCAGAATCGTAAGACCAAACGAGTCGACTATAAACCATCTCAATCGTGAAATCGAGTTTTCTAAGTCTGTTTACGCTTTTATTAGCTTTTGCAAACAAGGGGATGCCTACTGCGTGATAAATTAAATGTCAATTGACAAATTTCTAAAAAAAATACTCTGCGCTGTGAAGCAAACTAAACAAACGAAAATAATGAATAAATGAGTGCAAAATATTTAGCTACGTACGATTATAATCAACAACATTAATATTTGACCAATAACAACTGGATCTATTTCATCATTAATATAGAGGTGTTCATTTTGATTATGTAACGCATTTATTAAGTTTATGTGCTCAGAACAAAACGCCTGAATCAAATCATCTTTCTGTTACAACTTAACTCATCGTCACTCGAATAAAATCATAAGGGAGTCGTAAACGTATAAAATCACGATTATGTTTGTTGGAAAACGATCTGTCTTCCGAACTCTCGCATTAAGGTCGAGTGTAAAGGTATTGTAAGAAATTCTCCAATTTATGTCTTCGTGAATATAACATTAATTTCCTAAGAAAACTGTTTACAGAAAAGCACGTTAGTTGTAGAAACTTGGACATCTGACTAAATGTTTAGATGCCAAATTAAGATGTGCAAGAATTCTTCCTAATATAATAGTTATCATTTGGTCTTATGTATGGCTGTAGCTTGGTCAATAAAGTAGTTTTGTAGCGTCCTCACGTTGCGCCGGAGCATGAGCTCGACATTCGCATGGCAAACATATCTACATGCTGTAAGAATATTGGCCCACAGATAAAAGAACAATAAAAAAATCATAGACAGATAGAGACAGAATATAGGTAATTTCTCTGAGTGATGTCCACTATTCAAATAGTATGGTGATTATTTTAACAATCTTCAAAGAAATCGATTATACATGAGGATTTGTAATTGGAGAAAAACATATTAACAAACAAAATGAGGTATTTTACAAACACAGAGGATTTCTATAAAAATCTTTTAAATAACTCTTCTGGGCAATCAAATCCTCTGTGTAAATCAAATATAATATCCGGTGCCTTTACAACTTTTGGAATTCCTTGAAATGATAAGCAGCGTATAATAATGGCAATTAGAACTAGTAAATAAAAAAAAATAAGGCTTTTTTCATTTCCTGGCTAGGAATCCAAACATAAAAATCGATTTCAAATAACGTAACAGGAAGTCTATATATGCATAAGCACGATGCTGAATCTGTAGTTGACATCATTCATTATTAAACTTATATTCAATTGATTAATACTTAAATCCGTCATTCTGTAAAACAGTTAATTTAGATATTATACACAAATAAGTTTAGTGAGAGGGATTAAGAATCATTTTAAATAAATTACCTTAACATCCAAAGTGCCTTTACACCAAAATTAATAGTAAAACGTGATAGTTGAAATCTTGCTATATACCGTTTTCCATTGTAATAAAATTGGTTTGGGAATATTATTAACAGTGTTGTAAAAAGCAGTTCATGGAGCGCCGTTTGCTTAACCAAAAGCAAATTTTTAATATATTTATAATAATTATTACATTTCAATATTTAGTTTTGTTGATGAAATTCGCCTCAGCTATGTAGTCATGAGAACAGTGTGTATTGCAAGAAAATAAACACTATTTTACTTGCTGTCTTATAAACACTAGTATTCATCAGACTGTTTTACATTATGGCGGAAATTTAGCCAATATAATAAGAAACAAATACAATCATTTGTTGACAATATCGCGGCCTACACGTATTAGAATAATATGAGTCGTCATTATGATGGAGAAGGCAACTTCTAATGTACCGCAAAATGGAAATAAAGCCATTTAACAATAACTAGTTAATTACACTAGATCAGTTATTAATAGTTATAATAATTAGCGCGATAAGTTATCGAATGTAATAGCAGTTATTTTAAATGAAACGAACACTTCAAATCTTAGTAAGCTTATAAGAATAGTTAAATTATTATATTGGATAATTACACGTTTTTATAGATTAGGATTATAAGGAGCTGGATTCACATTCGCTTTGAATTTACGGTGAAAACGATGAAGTCAAGATAATTCCTGAGACAGCCGAGAGTGGAAACTTTATGTATAGTTGATACTTTTAATTCCGTTGTTTTCTTTGGAGCAATCAATAACACGTTCATTAAGGCTACATATTGAAGATTATCAATTTTAATGACTAAAAATATTGTTGAACGCACTTTCCCATTTTAAATGCTTTACCTTAAATCCTCCCACGGCTGTCTCTCTTTTATTTATGTATCTCTTACTACATACATTCCTACTTAGGTAATTAATTATGTGATTTGATCTATTTCATTTGAATTTCAACCTAGGTCAAGATAGCAAAATATATTATTGGAAAATTGATATTGTTAACTCAAATATATATTTGTCGATGAAAATTACATATACTATATCGAATTTACAGTTTTAGATTGTTTTGTTAATTTAATGTATTTATTTAGCTAATTAAATAACCTAAGATTATTTTACACATCGATTTAATAATAGAACTTGCTGTAAACAAATAACAGCATGGTGTATTCCAAATTATATTAAGTCGAACGAGCAAGCAGCCAAACTTGGTTAATGTTAAAATCTGTCAAATATACCTACAAAATACAATATCTAATCCTACATATTATCTGAACTGCCACTTATATGCTGTTAGAGTTAATAAGTAAATTATTTGTAAAAAAATGCTGTAGAATATTAATTACAGTTTGCATAAATATATCTTAAAAAACTTTAAATGACAAATTCAATTGGCCCCACTGCCCCATTCCTAAATCAAATTCATATTTTTTATTTATACGTTGTAGGTCATCATAACATTGTTAAAATATAAATAGGTTAAAATCGTGACTATCAAAATAATAGCAGTAGGTATATTTATAAAAATATTGGCTTGTGAAATAAATAAATATATTACATAATGTTCATCGTGGTTCACGTATAGAACGAATGATTACTGCACTGGTTATTTATCATTTAATCATAACACTAATTCTAACTCTTCTGCCATTGCTATCTGAAATTGAAATCGGATTAATTCAAAATATTGTTCTATAAAATAGGCAGTTTAGATAAAGTGTAGTATTAACTTTATCAAATATTTATATTTGGCATTACCACAATAATTATTATAATCCTTTCTTATAAGTCCTTTCTTTGGTTTTGGTTGGCTAAACGAAGCACATGTCAGGTGCAATGTGGTTTGAATAAGGACCAGTACGAATCAAAATACAAAGGAAAAGATCAGTACTCACAAAATAAGACATTTCCTTCAGCACGGGTTAGCCCCTTCTGGGGCACCAGGGGTGGGCACAGTCCACCGTATGAGAATTTCCGATCGGTAGCCCAACATCCTAGGGTGGGCACTGGACCATGCTGGGGCAAGCACGCATGGTCCTAGAACAGTTGGTGCACAGGCCCGGGCTCGTATTGGGTGTGTTGTGATGGGGTGTTTCAAACCAACTCATGACATGCTTTCAGAGTGCGAAGCTTTTATAGGAAATACTGAACTACTGCTATCAGTGACCAATCTTTGGTATATTTTTATATTCTCGATGTTGTATGCTTTGCTGCTTTTATACAAAGGCGTCGCGGGTCAACTTTAGATACTGTTCTATCCATACACGACTTTCTTAATCAGTTTGATAGTTATCTTAAACTAGAAGTAATCGTAGCGAAGGTAGTTAGGTAGTTTATGAGCAATAAATAGACAACAATTGTTACGAAATTTGACAAAAGTAGTCGCGTAAACGTTTGATGCAAACCATTGCATAAAATTTTACACAATAATTGTTGATGATTATTTTTAACGCATCTTTTTGATGGCTTTAATATTCTACTTTTGTCAAAGTTCTATTGTTTTAATGAATTAATTATTTATTAAACGAAGTAGTGTTTTAGAAGAAACGAAGTGTACTTGAGATTTTTTACTGGTGGTTGACAATGAGACACACCCTGTCTCCCGAACGTGCCCGAGCGGCTCGTGCGCCGCTTGTAGCGCGGCGCTGTCGTAATTGACGTGCTAGTTTCGACGAGCTAACTTCCTTGCCACACTTTATCAACAAATAAACTCAGTATTTTTATTTATATTTTTGGAACACAATCTTTCATCTAAGCACTTATTTACAATATCATAAAGATTATTTTTCTGCGAAATTACTTACAACAAATGAAGATTACACTTATATTTCGAAACGCATTGAATTGATTGTACATAATGCTATTTTGTCTTATAGCGTCAAATTAGTTTGTTGAATATTTGAGATGTTAATATTAAGTATATTATTTGTAACTGTTTACTTGCCTAATATCAATTATTTACACGAAATATATGAATTACTGGAATCACTTTTATATATACCTATGTACCTAGTTATTTTAGATCAGCAACTTAAGATTTATCAATGAAGTACGTAATGTTGACCACGTTTTAACTTTGTGATCTTTATAAGGGTGAAAGGGGGTCAACCGCAAACATTGACGATTGTACGTCACTATTGAAATATCTGTGTAAGATTAATTAAGTGTACACTATGTTAAGATACAGCTGTATCTGAGGTGGCACAGTCAAACATAGTTGACTGCACATAGCTTTCCAAGTTAATGGTAAAGTGAACAGGTAAACTACATGAAGCTAGACACACTCGTGTACATACCATTAGTACATAAAAAAAAATGCAATAATTTATTACACTTTTAGTTAAGTTATTTAATATTTTAGTAGTTGTACCTAGAGTGTTTCAAGATACCTATTAGACTTCATTGTTTTTGTAGACTTTTAAGAGGGAAAAATCTCATGTTTTGTTGTAAAAAGTTGTCGTATCGTCTGTAGGTGATAAAGATGAGCAATATGACAGTATTTAATACTACATAATAACATGATACGATTGTGTACAAGGTTACGTTGTGAAGAGCAATGTTACGCGTATTGGCACTTTTCTTGGAATTATTCATAATAATTGACGAATAATTATCAAAATTCTCAAGCTGTAGACGTTGAAGAGATTATTAAAGTTTATTTGAATTCATTTTATGTTTTATTATTAATATGAACAAATCCTTTATATTTCATCCTAGTATTTTGATTATTTTTTACAGATTTAAAGAGCAGTCCTATAACATAATTCTAAAATACTAATTATCTAGATCCTTGGTTATTTCCACTTGCAGTCGTTGACTACCATCTGAATCATTCATGTAGTTATGGAAGTATTAGTAATATATACATAGTAAATAGGCCTTTTTTATACCACAAGGGAGGCAAACAAGCATATAGCTCGCCTGATGGTAAGCCGTTCCGTAGGTAGACGTTTGCAACACCATAGGTGTCCCTCACGCGGAATGGGCCCGGTGACCGGGCCCGGTAGGTACGAGAACTGCAGCACGGAAGCCCCAACTTGTAGAAAATTGGCATGGCAAGTTGCCGTTCTCCCGCGCACCTCTCACCCCTGCTCGCTGTATGCGTGTTTTCTTTTCTACAATTAGTATAATTTATACTGTGACTTAGTTGAAGTTTGTCCTTGGTTGACGAAGTATGTGTGTTGCTCTGTCATTCCGTCGCCGCCGCAAGCACAGCAAGACTAGTTTATTATAGCTACTTTCATAGCATCATGTCTTACGGAATATTGCTGTGGGGCCATGCTGCAGACATAGAATCAGTCTTCGTACTGCAGGAAAGAGCAATAAGAGCCATTTATAACCTAAGTACTCGTGATTCACTCAGATAACTCTTTAAAGAAATAAATATTATGACAGTGCCCTGTCAGTATATCTTTGAAAATATAATGAACGTTAGGAAAAATATATCACATCATACGAAAAGATGTGATCTGCATAATTATAATACTAGATATAGTACAAAATTAATGCAACCACAGCTTCGTCTCGCTAAAGTCCATACCTCTTTTGTGGGATATAGCTAAAGCTAAAGCTACTAAAGTCGTTGCTATCGATGTTGATAAGACAAGTTTAGTATATTAGGCTGCGTTATTAGTTTCTTATTCTCATACTATGTTTTCAAATACATAGTTACATTAGTATTAGTAATTAACTTTAAGCAAGCAGGTCTTTCTCTTTACTCTGTATAGTATTATGTAGTAACTAACTAATTCTGTATTAAAAACTCGTGATTTTGAGACTGACTAGAGTTGATTTGCTGTTTTCAAATAAATATTATTCCGTATCCTTGAATCATTGTATTTTCCCTCCATTTACGTAAACTAAATTGTTCTAAAGTACTTTAAAGGTTTCATCCTAATTCCTTAACCCGGACAAGCCACAAACCCGGCCGGGTCCGCCGGGCCCGGCCGGGTTGGCGGCGAATGTTACCGGACCCGGCCGGGTTGAAAAACATACCGGGTTGCAATCTCTAATATGTACTGGATTACTTTTGGAAAAACCTGACAAAAGTATAGTTTCTGGGAAAAATAAGAATGCTATTGAGGTGAAGGTTTTATATAGTTTTATATTCTTGTTTGCCTTTACATACAATCACAACTGTGATTAGCATTCAGTTCTATTACTTTAAAAAATAAACTAATTATAATTAATTTAGGTAAATACTCAGCTTATTCAATAGTATCTAATAGTCTGCCTACCCATCTAAATAGCTAGGAATAATATTATTTGCTAATGCATAGTCTTATCAAGTCAGCCTTGATCTTTAGCGTTAGTTAGACCTTCAACTTGCATTGTGCTGTGTATAGACAACAGTAACTGCAACGAATCCCAATGATAGATTTCGATGTCCCACGTTGTGGTCAACGTGGGACAACGAAATCTATCATTGGGATTCCACCATATCTGGGTGGTTGTTTAACATCTTTAATTTTACTACTGTGACTTGGGATATAAGCAAATATTAACATACGATCGTTAACTTTTAAACTTAATATTTCAGACCAATCTAAATAAGTAGTACAGGAGCCAATCAATCTCAGCGAAACACATTCGTTAGCATTCAAGATAGTCCTATCTGTGCCAAACGTCATACAACAATGTTTTGTTTGTCAGCGGTCACAACCTTAGGACTTTCCCAATGCCGAACTTAAGTATATTATCATGACTCGGTTTTAGACGTCACAAAATATAACCTTTAAAGAGGAAAAGCCAAGTTCTCCTTCCTTCCAAAAAACCGACTTACCTAAACACCACATAGAGACTTTAATTTCCTATAATGATGATCTGGGATATCCTGGTGGTGTGACCAGTAGACTGTTACGCCAAAGGTCTCCGAGTTTAATCCCAACGAACGCACACTTATTTTTTTCAAAATAACGCGCGTGTTTATCAATTGCTCAAATGGTGGAAAACATCATGAGGAAACCTGCATGCCTGAGAGATGTTCTAGATGGCATGTGAAATCTACAAACCCGCACTAGACTAACGTGGTCGCCTCTCTTGAGAAGAGACCCGTGCCCAGCAACCGGACACTAAAAATTGGTTTATTATGAATGACGATCTGAGAGTATTGTTTTATTGTTATAAAGGGTATTTTGTATTCATAACATCGATGCATAGTGGCCGTATCAATAACTACATACATAAAATATTTTAAATTTTGTTTTACAATATTTATTTAAGTACCTACTTATAAATCACGACGCAGACAACATTTAAATCAAACGTACAACGTTGAGTTATAAATACGATATAGCATAAATAAATACTCATTAATCAACCAATTTTGACATAAACCCACAGTGTGGAAAGAACCTGTAATTTGCCAAATTACAGGTTTATTATGTCAAAAAAAAATAAAGAAAAAAAACTGGTGATGGGTCACCCAGTGGTATAAAAAATAGCCTACGACCGATTCTCAGACCTACCAAATATACCATACATTTCATAATTATCCGTCCAGCCGTTTTGGAGGAGTTCAGCGACAAACACCGTGACACAAGATTTTTACATAAAAGATAATTTGCAACATATGTATAATCATAACAAATAACTTAGTACTTGTAAATTAGTCTAGTCCTATTGATCGATATAGGTTTGGTATATATATGTAGGTTAATTATATGTATGCTTCGTTGCCGAACTATAGAGCTCCCATATCGCAGAGTACCCATATCCACATTGCGAGCGTCGATAAAGAGTCAAAAACAGCCCAGTATTCGACACTGTCGAATGCCTTTTTATAGTCGACGAAGGCTTTGATTAAACTCTTGACACTTTTCCATCAACTCTTTTACCACATGGATGTAGTCTATGATAGAAAAGCCGCTCCGGAAGCCCGCTTGTTTGACTGGCTGGCATTTATCTAATCGTGTTTTAGATACTTATAATGCTATTACACAATCCTGTAACAAAGGCATTTTAAATATTTACCTGCCTGCAAATAAAAACGCATACGTGATGAAAAAATCGTCAATGCCCGCATCTACTTAAGCTTTATCTATTCATACAAAGCGTGCAATGGCAAGGTGAAGATTTTCGTCAGTTTGTTGACGTCATCGGTCCCTTATGATCACTTTTATTGCCACAGTTTTCTAGAAAGAAAGATTATACAACGATTTATTGATAACACCAACGTAAGCGTCGATTGTACGGGTTCCTTAATTACAACAAGTCGACACTATATCAGGTTTTTTTAGTACCCAGTTTATCCATTACTTCCTGTTAAGTTTGGTAACTTAGATATTACAATAAACTATACATGATTAACCCTGTCTGAGTTGGTTGTGTACTCATTATTTTTTTTACTGGAAGGCGATTGAGCCTCGTCTTGCCTAAAAGCACTATTTCAATTGCGTGCGCCATTATAATTGTATAAATTAAATGATAAATCTTGTAATATCAGTTTTTTGCCCAGGGGGGATAATTATTTTAATTTATATATGAATTAATCGATATTTTCTTATCACTAGCTAAAGAAAGAAAATAAACGAATTATTTCATATTAACGCAGGACGATCCGGTCTCTTGATAGTGGTAATTGAGTAATAACAGAGATACCCTAACCCTGTGAATAATATTAATTCATAGCGCTGCAGGCTGTTAAAGGTAAAGAGATAAAAATACTACATAGTACATATATTAAATAAATATATTTTTAAAATATTTCTTGACAATATGACACAGTGCCGTCTAGTTCCGAGGTAAGCAACGAGGCTTGTGTTACGGGTACTAGTCAGTTTTTTATGCTCATCACACAAACATTTGTCCCTATGGGGATTCGGGACCCGGGACCCATAGCACAGAAGGCAGTGTTAACTAGCGCTGGACTAAAAGGGTCGTCAAAAAAATATTGACATAACTTATGTGAATTTACAATATTACCATTAATTGAAATTAGGGTGAGCGCATATTTCAATCAACTAAGTTGGGTAGGTTATTTCTTATCGATTACTTTCTCGTATTATTCATTCGGAATACAGCGTATTAATTGACGTCAAGGAAAACAATCATGTCGACAGGAAACATAAGGATTTATAAGTAAATACCTACTCAGTAGGTCCTACGGGATGACGACATGTTTACTCTGTACTGAAAACGATATCTATTCAACAGAAAGTCGTCATTTTGTTTGCACATACCGTGAAATCATAGACAATTTCAGTTAATTTCTAAATCCACTTTGTTGTTTAGGTTTGTTTATCAATTAATTATAGTCAAACTATAAGCTATTAAGTTTAGCCTATAGATCAGGATATTTGACCGCTACGCTAGATCTGTAATTGAGGTTTTTCTAAACTAATTATACAGTACTTTAAAAAACTTACTTGGAAAATCCTAATGGATAGCGGTTAAAATTGGCTAGTAACACAACGACACTCACATCCACTTTCCTGGACATTACCTGCCTGTTTCGTGTGTGATCATGAAACCTGTGTCGGGACGGTCTTGGTGGCCGCAACGTTGTAGTGGGTACCACACTACCGACTTGTTTTAATTCATACGGCGTATATGTATTTTTATATGACACAGTAACGGTCCTAGTATGAACCGTAGACTGATCAATGAAGGAGCTACGAACTACATACTAGCTGAACCTCCCCTGCTGTTATAGTGCGCAGGACAAAGTGGCACAGCACATCGGTCGTAGATTCGTAACCCTATCCCTACGCGACTTTTAAGACTTGCCCCGTAGCATAGGAGACGAGGACTGTGGTTTGACCCCAAGAATTTAAATTATATTAAACCTTGTCTATTTAATTTAATATTAATACCCTGTGCTTGGACGCGTCAATGTAATAAAATACACTTTTTCGTAAACTCGATCGTAATAATATTTTAGACAACAAAATTGAGACTAGGTTATATTAACTAAACAAAACTATTTCAATTAATGTAAGTATTAAGGATGTAGTAAAAATAAGTCAGTACAATAATAATTATCCTTATCCCTTGAAATTATGTGTGTAAGTACAAAACCTAATTACAAAAACGCAAAGCTATTTAAAGCATCTTCTAAGAAGCAGCAGTACACAACACTATAATTGCCGTGTTAATCAATATATCACTAACGTTAAGGTACAGCTGATGGGGCCGTCAAGTAAGTAACGAGTGATATAAAGTCGAGTGTCGGCGCCGGCGCAGGCACATCGGATCTCCGCCATGTACGCCGACAAGTTGACTGTGTTCGCGGCGCTCGCGCTGATTGCACTCGCACACGCCGCGCCGGGTGCCAACGATATACAAAATAATACTAAAGCACGTGAGTGACACTGTTTTTATTGATACTTTTGTAATATGCCACGTTTAAAGGCTTATTTATAGATATAATAAAATAAGAAGTAGTGAAGGTTAAGTTCATATGTTCTGCTATGCAGGTAAGATTGTTTCCTCGTTTGACATTCATCTTAAAAATATTGCGAAATGCAATTAAGTGATGATTATAATAAGTAAGTGTTGTGATACAGAAGTAATGCCTACTATTTTCATAACATGGACAACGCCAATAGTAAAATATTGGTATTAAAATTAAGAAGTAATATTCGACTAATCAATCGTTGAATAACACATTTTAGTGACGGTAATTAGCAAAAATAAGATAAAGCGATATCGTATCTTGAGTAATAAAACAAAAATTGATTAGTACCTACCTACTTTTGATTTACTTTAATAGTATTTAATACGATAAATTATAACGTTACTAATAAAAATACAAGCATAAGTATAAAAGGTTTTATCTGAATTGAAACTCGTTAAACTAACATGGCGCATTCAACGTTCAATTGTAGCATGACATTAAAATTAGTAATATCACAATAATAGAAGTACATAGTAGGCATACAAGTTACAGAAAACAGTGATAGTATTAAGAACATCAGACAATTCAGGCGTAATAAAAATTATTATAAGATGAAAAACTGTTAATTAAAAACATAATTATTTGAGCTTTATTCACGCGTCATATACATTGATATCGCCGATATGTTAATGCACTTAAGATTTTACACGAAAATTCTCTAATATACACTTAGAAACCAGGGGTCTATTACATACAGAAAAAAAAACAGACCCATAACAGTAGGCACGCTACGATGTTACAATGTCTAGTTACGTTCAGAATTAAAATTTATCTAAAATAATAATAACTTAATAGTGACTTGACCAAAAATTGTTCTTTTCCAAGTGCCGAAGTACCCTCTTTCAGCAGCCCTTTATTAAATACACATTTAGTTGATAAGTAAATCTAAAATCTAAAAACAGTATATAAGATTTGAACTCCCTGAACCCTGGTAAACATAATTATATTATATAGCCTTATGAAGTCATTTCATAACTAATGATGGAAGTAAGCAATGGCAGTTATTACGGCGCCGAGGACATGAATTATTATACTGATTGTCAACTGAGCATACACATCAATGGTACATAATGGTAATTGGGCCACACGCGAGCAAACCGTTTCATATGAAGGTGATATTTTTGTGGTGTAGGTTACTACCTATTATAAATATTTTGTAGAAATTGTAATATTCGTACAATTTACCAGGTGTTGACAATAAAATACTTTTACATTTCTTATTTTAAGAGGCTTCTTCTCTATTTTATTAATACGTAAATTTACTATTGTGAATTTTCTAGTGAAAACAGGAGAACCCATTTTGAATATGCTAACTTAAAAAAAAGTTGTTATTTTTCGAAAAATGATTTACGATTTACAACTTCACAGAAATTGGTTGAATAAAGCTAAATTAGATAAAGTTATCAAAGACATAAATAAAATATTATATTATTATTGAAATATTATTTTTCACGTCACTACTGAGTTCCAGTAATAAATAAAACAGAAAAACGTGAAAATACAATAATAAACATAAATAATTTAAGGTATGTTCCACTGAGCGCTCAAAACGCTCACGGTACGTGTATTTAGATAGGATTGCTTATCCACAATAAACCTTTAGAAATTAATATGGCGCGTAACGGAAAAATGTTACCCAGAAATAAAGATGGCGCGTAACAGAAAAACGTTAACATTGCTATAAAATTTCTCCCATACGCCGATAAAAAAGTTTCACTTCAAAAACTATGAAAACTCTGATAATTAAATGAGAAATTAATAAACGAGCTTTTCAATAATATATTAGTAAGTACTCATAAATAATATTGGTTACATTATTTAGATTATTCGAGTAATGGACTGAAATTGCGCAAAATACCGCCTTTTCTCTGACCGGTATACAAAATAAACATATTTCGTAGCTTGAAGAAAGAACTAAAAAAAAGAATAACTTTATTACGAATAATATCGAATCTTATAGTTATTTATTTACGTAACTTTCATGTCGACAATAGAAATATGACATATCAAAAGCATTTTAAAGTTATCATGATTCAAAAAACCGTTAGGTATGCCCCCATTAAATCTATGAATTATCTAGTTTGAACATAACAATACCCTCTTGACCGATTATTTACTGTCTATAGAATCTGAGTGCCGCTATCACAAATAACCCGGATACGATGCATTATATTGATTTAGCTTGACAATAAACCAAAAAGCAATACAATTACTTAGTCTTTTAATTATTCTAGTCTTGCTAGCAAGATTAAAAAACAACAACTTGTTACTTATTTGTATTTGTCCTAAAAAAAACAGTAATTGAGGCAGGGTTCTGTTCTATTACATGGTAGTCCCTACAATAAACACTATCGAGGATATTTTGTGGATACAAGACTTAGTGTACCAGACCGTAAAAAAAATGTTTAGTTGTCTTATTTAACATAGAACGAAGGTAGGCACTGATTTAATACCTGCATAAAATCATCATCGTAGTTCACCCCGCTGGCGTACTGCGGGTTGGCAGACTTGACACGCCAAAGAGAAAGTCTTTCAAGCATGCACGTACCAAGTATTTTAGCATTTGATAAATACGCACATAACTTCCGAAAAGTTAGTGGTTGCCTTAATTAGGTTCGAACTCAAGACCTTTGACTTTTACAGTCCACTGGTCACACCACTAGGCTATCACGGTTGCAATGCATAAGATGGTATGCCAATGTTATGGTAAATTATGTATTTTTTAAGTAAGCATTTGACGGACTTCTGAGCCGAAGAGTATTCTATTTTCCAGCAATGACGCATAATTGCGCTGACGCAGACGCGTGTAACAATCGCTCTATGTGCTCACGCATATTTTAAGCCGCTGATACCTACGTCAATAAAAAATGCAGTAGGTACTTGTTACAGGAAAAACTGCATATTTTTTCTCAAATAATTTTCCATTATTTAATGGTACCCAACTACATAGTAATTGATGTCATTAATAGGTGACTTCTGCTTAGACAATTATTGGCATCCTAGATAATTATATTCCTTTTTTGTTTGTCTTATTGCCGGTTTCTGAAACGGTATTCAAAACTAATGTTCTCAAATCTTATGTAAGCGATTTGACCAGAAGTTCTTATTTTGGATGATTCAATATTTTCAACCAACCAATTACATTACTTGACAACAAAAGATCAGATGTTAATATCATTTCAGAATGTGGGTGTTAGGATAACAAAAATATAAACATAAGAAATAGATAACATGATGTCCTTCATCATATCATTTACTTTAAGCAGGAAAAGCCAAATTCTAATATACGCAAACAATATAATACATAATTACTGCATTAATGTGCAATACATAATTACAAGTGTACATCATTAGTTGATTGTGAAGACTTATAGCTAAACTCTATTTCCAGCTAATGTGCCGACGAAAGCAGAGCCGGCCTCAAAGCCGGCGGTAGAGGAGAAGCCTGTGAATGAGCGGTTTCCTTCTGCTGTTCTCTTCGGAGGAACTTGTGGAGGCACCATCATCAGCCCCACATGGGTCCTAACAGCTGGCCACTGGTAAGTAGGTGCCCTTATGGAAAAAAGACATGGAGCTCTGCAGATTGACTAGCGTTGCCCACACTCGTATATCTCCTACAAACACACTCAAGTCATCGGATCGTTCCATCCATAATCTTACCATCTACATATCTTGAGAAAACAAAAGAATTGAAGCCTAAATTAATAGCTTGATACATCATCTACGGTTTCAGGCGTGATATCATTGGTTACGTTAAAAAACATAAAAGTCATAAATTAAGCGAGTTCTAAGCCACTACGCCTTCTTAATTGATGTTTATGACGAAATTCATTACTTGTTGGTAAACTAATGCCCAAAAATTCAACAACATGAAATGGACAATTAACAGCCAGTTAATTATTAAAATAACCCGTGTATTTAGTTTTTGCCAATTTCCGCAAATAATAGTAGATTCGTGTCTAGGGGTTCCCATAATCTGAACCAAGCTATATTAAGCCATTAATAAACTGATATCTTTTTTTCTTTTTTAATTTGGTGCAAAATGAAAAGCTTAGAAAATGAATGATAAAATGACTATCTAGTTAGTTACGATCCATCATAGTCAGCCAATCCTACTAGATGAGAAGACGTATCCCTGTAGACGTATTGTTTGTAAATACTAATTGCACATGGAACTAGTATTTTTAATATTGATTTAGTATTTTTATGGAGAGAAGAGCAGGCAAACACTTCGTACATACTCTTAAACAAAATAAATAAACATTTAACAAAGATCTAGATTAGATTCGTTTGATGGGAAAGATTCCTTTAATAGACTAGCTTGAATATTCCAATAGCATGAAAATAAAAACCAATTTGGATTGTCCTAACATGTACGCTGGTCTCGTTAAAAACAAATACATATAAAATCATAAAAGCTGGTAAACCTGCTGTGCAGTATTTTGCCAAATGTTTTAAGTATCTGCAAAAATATTTTCTGGGAGTTTTAAAATTATCTTACACTATATCCCATAAAATATAATATATGGCCACTTGTGAGACGCATAATATTATAATCATGTAGTTGACATCTCTTGGTATATACATACATATAATAGGTAAATTCTTTTCTGTTTTTTTGTTGTTGTTTTGAATGATAGGTAGGTATCTGTACTAATAAATTATCTGCTATTACTCTTCCTCAATTTTATAAGCACTGAAGGAATTATGAAGTAGATATCTACATATTATAATTATTATACCAGTTCCATGCAGGCTGAAAATAATAACATTAACTTTGTTATCGTCTGCGATGAGTTTACCCTAATCGTGAAGTTAAATATTTTACGCAAATACCAATAAACCATGACCCCTTCAATTTTATCTGTACCTACTGTGTTTTTCTTAAAACTTCATCGTTAACATTGAGTCTGAATGCTAATGGACTATATGTCTAACTTTTATTTTTATTTGTAACTATGTCATTATCGTTTCATAACATAAACAATCATTCAAAAAATAGGTTTTACACTAGTTTTGTAAAACATATACATCATTAAATAGGATATCGATCAATATAAATTAACTAATAGAAAATTAAACATCATCATCATCATTTCAACCGTTGGACGTCCACTGCTGGACATAGGTCTCCAAGGATCGCCACGACGACCGGTCATATGCCGCCCGCATCCAGTGGATTCCAGCGACCTTTACCAAGTCGTCAGTCCACCTTGCCGGGGGCAAAAATTGAAAATTAACATACCTAATTAGTTCACATATTGTTTACATAAAACAGAAAAAATATTGTTATTCTGTTATGTAAGATCTCGCTAGCAAGCTCATCGTATTTGAGTTATGTTTACTTAGGCGCTACATGGAGTATACGTATTTAGGTGAAGCGACCATGCTACAGAATGACAACAATTTGTCATCCAGTATTCTGTCATGGGATGAGTGAATTTGGTATAATTTTTTGGTTATCGACAAACGACTCAATCAGCCCACTGATGTTTTCGTAAAAAATTGTATTAAATACCAGTAATTATCTGTATATTCGACTAATGAATTGAATGGTTCATGTTACGTACATTTCATATGATGTGTCATAATTCTGAATGGTATTTATTAATACAAAATACAACGAATATGTCAAAAATGTCTCGAGCTTATAAAAAATACAGCAAAAAATTTAAAAGTTTTCATTTTATAAATGTGTGGGATATTTTTTTCCTCTATTACAGCAAAACTCAGAGCTCCTTCACACCGATTTTAAAATAAAGCTCAACCGGATTTTGTTCTAAAACACGAGAATAATATTAGTAAAACTAGTTTAATTATAATCGGCTCTTTGCTTCTTGAATACATTCCAAGCCAAGGCACCTACGTGTAAGATGGATGTCGGAGCAGACGCATGCATAACAAAACAATCTGGGTTTTCCTTGTTCGTCATACAAAAGGCAGCGCATTCTTCTTATTCGTTCGCAAAATAACCAGTTATTATAATATGTTTATCGATACAACACAAAGGAGGTGATATGATCACTCAATTCTTGAGACAAAACAATCCGGTTTCTTTTTGTCATAAATATTAAAAAAGCCAAGGTTGTCCCTTGATCTTTTTTAATCTTACTATAAAAAGTAATTCACGTCTTTAATGTTGTCTTATATTTTTTTTTGTTTAGATAACATGTTATCGCTAAAAAATATTAATTCATTAATCGCATTTTATATTGAATACCTATTTTCTGACGTATTCCCATTGACTAAAAGAACTTAAGTAAATTAATAAAACAACGTTTCATTATTAGTTTACCGGACTAACTCGCCGCTCCAATTAGATTTAGGTTTGAAGAGAGCTAAATTTGGAATAATGCTATTGCATTATATCAAATTCAGCTGTCTTCACACTCGACACATACAAAACTACGATAGTTAATTAATTATTTAGGGTTTACGACGATAAGATTAAGCAAAGCAATTCTTTTTAACACGATATCAAACAAATTATAATAAAAGAAGCAAAATATTTATTTACATTGCCTAATAAAAAAATCTAATGCCGCTGCTAAACACCAGTTTTGCGTGAAAGTACTTATATTTCACATTACATAATATCTCTTTCTCTGACGTGTATTGAAATCGCGTGACAACCTACTCAAATTAAGGTCATAAAAGTTAAATTTGCTGTCCCAAATCCCAATAAACATATACCCAATCACAGAAACACGAAAGGAATAAAAAAATTACACAAAGCAACTTGCTAGACTTGTGATAAAGATTTCTGACGGGTACGATATCTTTGAATACAGTATGTTTTTTTTTCTGAGAACACATTACAAGATTTCAAAATGTTTTCGTAACGATGCTGTTTCAATCGATAGTAGGTAATTTTTTTCGAACACGACTATTTTGTTGTTTTTTAACATATTTTATTTTGTTCTTACAATTATACAATCATACTTAGTGTTGGTATCTGTTACCCGCTTAAAGGAAAATTTGTTTATAGGATATTTTATAAGTTACTTAAGTTTTAGTTTAGTTTAGGTTCTATTCCGTTCTATTAATTAATATGGTAAGAAGTAAATTTCGGACCTGGTTTACGTAATTCAAAATGTCTACAAGAGACATTTAAAGCCGTATAATTGACTGATTTCTTAATAACGGACGTAGTTTAATTTCTAGGATCATCTCAATACAATAATAGTAGCATGTAGTAGTATATCCATTAAAAGATTAAACAAAATCATTGTTATTGATTCAAGTTCGATTCGGTTACTTTTCAATAACATTGTGGTTCCGATTGGTCCTCAATTTATACATATATGTATATTATAATCATCGTGCCGTGACCCACGCGATAACCCTACCTGCTCCATACTCAAGTTGCGACATTGACTAAGCTGATATCATATATATATTATACAACGCATCTTCGTCAAACACTTAAACTATAAAGTAAAAAGGAACTTTCACAATTATCAAGAATCATGTATCTTTTTTAACATAAATACTTTGGAAGACAGACGACAACTTTTGGATATGATGTTTCTACACGATATCGTTAATAATAAATTTGATTATCCACCATTATTGAATAAAATCCACTTCAACACCCCCCAAAAAAGAACTAGAAATACTCCATTGCTCTCAATTCCCCATGCATCTAATAATTATATTACATACTCGCCGTTTTACCGGTTACCAGCACTTTATAACGATAAATTCGCTTCTATAGATTTATTTAATACTTCGCGGACCACTTTCAAAACCAACATATTAAGAATATTATCGGAAAGCTAATAATTTATTGCCAATTTCTCACATACGCTCATCCCACACACACCACTCTGGTATACAGTCACACACACACGCACACATACACTCAGGTAGGCATAGATAACTAGAAAATAGATAAAAAAATAAAAAATAAAAAAATAAAAATTGTCCATCTCTCTATAATTATTAATAATTAATTGTAAACTTCTTTATTGGCGTATTGCTAAGTTTTGTTTCAATTCTACTTATGAACTGTAAGCTGTGAAGTTTCCTATATGAATAAATAAATAAATAAATATATAATATCAGCTTAGATAGATAGATAGATATATATATATATATATATATATATTGAATACCTATTGTCTATTGTATTTATGTAAATTATGTATATATATATACATAATTTACATAAGTTATTATTATTCTATTATTATAAAGTATTGACGATAGGTAATCTAACTGTAATATGTCAGCCCAGAACTGCTTTAAATTTGAGAAACAAAAAGATATATCATATTTATAAAAATATACACTTTACCTACAACTGCTTCGCATGGGTCAGCTACACCTACTACTGGATCCAATCAGGAATCTAAAGCCAGAGACCTGCTCAAACACAAACAAATAATATGTATCATAAAATCGGTAAGCCAAATCAAGAATATAGGTTACTGAAGAAATATAAACAGAAAGATATTTAAATAATATATAAATCCTTGTTTTCTATGAAAAATGTACCTATGACGTATTTTTTTTTTGGTAAAATACCAAACGACATTGATTCTGGATGTGAACTCAACACAAAACAACAACATAAATATGTGTGTTGTAATACTTGTAACAAATAGGCTGACTTATACACCTAACGTGCAAAAACCCAGAAATAGGATTTCTTAAGCTTTTTCCCATCGCATATTGATACATAATAATAGGTTATACCCGTTGAGTAACATTCACTGGTTTTTTTATTCACACACAAATTGCAATTCGATGCAAATTATATTATTTAGTTAGGTACTAACCACAATAAATTGGTTTTATTGGTAATTCCGAGAAAAATACCAGACATGACTAGATGTAGCAATATTCTATAGTTTCGTATTAAAGTGTGCTTTCATCCGTAACTCATAAACCTAACAATGACCAATAGTAGGTATTACAGCACAATACCAGCATTCGAGTCACATAAATCTGTTAATTCAATTAGTTTGATCGTGAAATAGTACAATATTGGGATCGAAAAAGCCAAATCACAGTTAGGATTTTTATACATATAGGTACTTTAATATTATAACTATGTATTATAAATGACCCAAGTCTATATGCCTGAGTATGTAACCGATCGTATAGGTACCTACAGATGAATTCATTCGTCGAACTCAGTCGTACAGATGTGTTCATGTCTTATACATATTGTTTCTTTTTTTCAATACTCTAGAGTATTGAAATAAAAATACGATATGTATAACAGTGCAGCAGGTTACATGAAGATAGATTACTTATTATGACTGATTCATCAACGCAAAGTCCAAAACCACAAGAGCTAAACACTTGAAATTTTGACATATGATGCATTTTTTGACGGAAGCATCCACTAAAAACGGAATTTTGGAAATTCTACCCTTAAAGAGTTAAAATAAGGGAGGAATTAAAATATGGAAATCCATCATTTAACTTTATTTGTAAAAAAATTATACATTATTAAATTATATAATTTGCCTTTGGTTAGAAATAAATAAGCACCTACTTACATATTTAAGGGTTTTTATTAATCGACCATCTAAGAGGGTGTAATGAAATAGGGGTTGAAAGTTCATTTGGAGAGTTCGTCATTTTAACGTGAGCAGTATAACATTTAATATTCAAGCTTCGCAACAGAAAGAAATGAATATCTACGTGTTTCATCGTTTTTGGAACTTAATCCTTAACGGGAGAAATGGGAAAGGCAAATAAGTATAAAATTGCGCAAGCGAAGCCAAAAGCAACAACTAGTATATACATATACTGACCACCTTACAGATGCTTGTGCAAGGCATCAACATCAGTCGATAGCCTATAAAGCCAATCCAATTCTTAATGCAGGCGTAATCAAAATTGTTCAATTTTCCCCATGTATCTACCCTGTTCTGATAAGATTAACACTTACAAAATAATGTTAATGTCTCCGTGTTTCAGCACCCTCTTTACTGGAGGTCGTTACGTCCTGGCTGGCACAAACAACACGGAGAATGAGAGTGGAGTCACCCGCCGCGTCAAGAGACAAGTCATCCATCCGCTATTCTCCGTAGGACCCTACTGGTTGGATGCTACTGAATTCAACATCAAACAGGTGAGGGATTATATTAGACCTTTGGCGTCAGAACCCGTAGGCAGAAGTGGGTATGTCATGTTAGTCACGCCTGCACCACTGGCGTTAGGCCAAGAATGCGAGAAATTGCTTGACGAGGTGAGAATAAGTCAAAATCAATCATATCGGTAGAAAAAAGGCTCAATAACTTTGAAACCCTAAATGATATATCGACGGTTAACCGTCAAGACCTCCTAACTCAATAAATCAAAATTTTAGAGGAGACGAAAAAAATGTTGTAAGTTTGATACGAATGTAAATATGAGCAAACCAAAAATATAGTTGGTTTTAAATATAATTATTTACAGTTTAAAGATAAATTTAGTTCTTCACTTCGTTCCAATAAATGACTAGGAAAGATAGGAGATATTGTCACTTTTTTAAAACACTATATTTGTAGATAGGAGATCTTGTCATTTCATTTAGGAGGAATTGGTCGCTTATTTAGTGTGTATATTACAAAAAGTCGAGAAATAAAAGATATTGGCATTATAAGAAAATAACTTTTAATATAAAAAATAAGATAAATCACGTTTAATTAACACTTACATTATTAAAATTTGTTATCAATAATATAATCAGTTTATAATCTATCAGTCATTAGATGAGATCTCAGTTTTAAAAGCTATTTTAATTAAAGTTTCAATATTTTGGTATGAATCGTAGAATGACTGACAATCCAGTGGCAATAGCGATTTCAATTCTTGAAGGTGTTTATATTTAGAGTCGGGAATCGGTAACTGCGTAGTGTGCAATAATTCATATTGTTCTATGACAGGAAGTCTTTTTGGTCTCTGAGGAAGTTCTACCCATTCAGAGTTATAATCTAGTTTTACTCTAATCAAACCACTTGGTAGGTAAGCTATAGCTTTAATGTCGGTCACCTTAGGATCACCGGCTTTTCTGCCTGGTGTTATTGAAGTGTATCGGTACATTTGAGAAACTGCAAAGTTACGGAAAAAATTATAGTGCAGAAGAAATGTCTCATAAGGAAACGGTTTTATTCTAGCTTCTTTTGTAGCTGTTACGTAGTCACTTGGTAGGTTTATTATCCTATTTTTAAGCTTTCTTTCAATACAACTATGTACCGAATCCCCCTCCATCTGGGTATGTCCTACTTCTAAATACTTTTGGTACACAGTCACGTTATGGCGTATAGAAAAATTCAGTAAAGCATTAGCTAGAACATTGTTTCGATTTTGTGCCGCACAACCATCCGAGTATATTATAATAGGAATATTTTCCGATTCAGAAAGACAATGTTTTTTTAAATAATCTAAAAGCATGGTCGCAAACGTAGAAGATGACAAATCAGCTTCAGTTTCTGCAAACCAATAGCACGTAGCATGATGAGTTGCCATATTATAGACGGAGTAATTATGCAGAGCCAATTTGGTTTTATAGTATACCGCACTAGCAGTTAAAAATGGACACACTTTTACAGCTTGCAGATCAAACGCGTTCTAACGCGTCCTTCTTGTCGTTTTCTTTTTCTTGTCTAGTAGTATTTTTCCTCGAAATATGCTGCTGATAATCAACTTCATTTAAATTTCCGTTTTGATAGGTCAAACAGGTATCGCACATGTCTTTTTTTAATTGGTGTATTGCAATGTTTTTATTTGAGAAAATGATATCAAACTTTTTTATTGAAAATGGTCTAGAATTTTTATAATTGCAAAACTGCTTATAAACCTGGTATAAATGGGACTTGTTTCGAAAAATTGGCTCTATAAAAAGTTTACTAGTGTCTTTTCTGTTATAATGTGACGGTAGTTTAGGGATAGAATCAAAGAATCCGTTTATTATTATTTCTTGTGCCGTGCGACCTTCACGTGGTGTAATATTCCTTGATCTACATAAATTTTCGTGAGACGGAATTATTCCAGATCGACTCTTCTTCGCCCATGATTGGACTGTAAATGTACCGATACAAAGGGTGTTTATAAACATTTTTCTGCACACCGGAATTTTTTCTGTCGTATTATCCTCAGTAAGTGGCAAGT
The DNA here is from genome assembly GCA_905163465.1 of Craniophora ligustri. Taxonomy (NCBI): domain Eukaryota; kingdom Metazoa; phylum Arthropoda; class Insecta; order Lepidoptera; family Noctuidae; genus Craniophora; species Craniophora ligustri. The sequence continues at coordinate 3,771,944 of LR990965.1, read as the reverse complement.
AATATTTTAACGTGCCCCCACGACGTGACGGGCCTGAAGTGGTGACTCGTCTTTTACCAACAATAGTAACATTGTTGCCCACGTAAATTTTACGTTGTGACCAATCCATAGATTTCCAAAAAGCTTCAAAGATGTTCCTGCGATTGTCTTCAGTAAATTCATCACAACGGCGTACTGCAGATTTTTTACAAAAATCAGACGTGCATGGAGATCCCATTGATCTTTCAGGTATGTTCTTATTATGCTGAACCTTTTCACCTTTTGGAGCATTATAGCCTAAATAAGCCTTACCTTCCATTCGAAGCCTTTTATTGAGGTTCTTTTTCCATTGTTCAGGATCAGCCTTCTTTCTTCTTCTTCTGCCGTCAGACATATCGCCATAGAATACGTTTGAATTGCTATGCAGCTCTTGTACTGTATTCTCTACGTCACTCATAGAACTATCAGAAGATGAACTATCTGGATCGGGCGCCGAATATTCGCTATCTTCCGTCGCTGACATTGCAATATCAGTGTCGGCTCTTTGCTGCAATGTTAACTGTGAAGACTCATTATCAAATCCTAAATCAATAGGCTGAATTAGTGACGCATCGATTGATGGTTGCATCTCAGTAGAAGGTTTTAAACTTCCTGAACTACTTTCCTGTGTGAATTCTAAAATTTCTTCAAAATCAGTATGTATTTGTAAAGACTCGGGTAAGGGAATACTGTCGAGAACTGAATTTTCTATATTAGAGATCTGCAGTGAATCAGAAGTTATATTGAATTGGTCTATAAACTCTATCTGCACAGGAATTAGGGGAGGGGTGTGCGAAGGTATGATGGAATCTTGTACCACTTGGTTTTCATTTTGTTTTGAGTCTATATCTTGTTTTTCTGACTCCAAACAAATGTTGACCAAGTTTCTTGCCCGATGGGAAGTCATTCTGAAATTAATAAAACACTCATCTTAAATCACTTCTATAGTAAATTCGTAAATATTAGAGTTTAATAACTCCTAAGTGCTATTACACTGTGTGAATGTAGCGACCGATCGTGAATTTTTATGACAACTAATAACTTCTATCTACGTATGTTTTGTTTACAGCGTATTGCTTTATGATAAACTGTCAATATTACACAGAAAACATAACAAATATACTAATATATAAAATACACATACACTATCCATAAAATATTGGTACAAAATAAGTAAATAACAATAAAACTTACTTTTGAAGTGGCGAGCGCGCGAAACACGCGACGAGTTCATACCTGTGGCGAGGAACACACTGAAGTTAGCAGCAATTGCCGCCAAATATTGCACGCGCGTATTTCGTAGATATTGGCACGACAGAAAAGATACCCGAAATATTGCGAATTCTCTATAGGAGATTTTGGTATTGTGTGGAATAGAATTTTTTGGATTTTTTTGTTAAGAAAAAGCATTTTGTCAAAATATGTCAGTTAGGAGGTCTTGGTGGTTAACCGTCGATATAATTATTGTCGGCAAGTATTTCCTGTGTCACCGACAGAGGTGTATGCCCCAGAATTGAGTTTTGTATGATTGCCATTGGGTGCGAATGCTCACGTCTAAGCTTTTACCCGTTTACCGCATAACCATTCGGAAAATTATCTCGGAGAAACCTTATTGGTACTACTTATTGGTAACAGGCTTATTGGTAATTCGACGTTTTCCCGCTAGGAGGTGATAGGGGGCCCTATTTGCGATAATTTTAACTCCACTTTTGCATAATAGCAACCCCAAAGGTAACTCTACTCCTGGATGTCTTTTAGATTTAATAGCTAATAGATGTAGGTATTACTCATAAAACATAATAAAAATGTAAAAAAAAGAAGTCAGTGACGTGCATCATCTGAATAATTTGTTTTCTCTAAAATTCTGAATATACCCTACAATTCTTGAGAACAATCCGAATTTAAATTTCAAGTCACAATATTATTAACTCGAAACTGCTGTTTGAATGAAAAAGGAAATGCGGTTCCTTCTTTGTCTTTGTAAACCCTTGTTGGCAAGTTTACAACATAATTTAAAAATATTAAACTGCAGTAAAAGAGACGAATGGCAATAATACCGGGCAGATAGTAAAGCATAGTTACTATTTACGAACAACCATTGATTCCAGGTGGCTGCTCGCTGGGACTTCCTACTGGCAGAACTGAATGAACCTTTGGAGCTGGACGGCAAGGTCATTGCTGCCGCTAAGTTGGATGACCAGCCTACTTTACCCGAAGGGCTCAACGTTGCATACGCCGGTTACGGCACTGACCATTTTGGAGTAAGTTTTGACTTGAAAGACACACCACACACACACCTGAATGTCTGAATATTTTGACAAACACAAGTCCTAAGTAAGATTATGATTCGTTTTAATTTATCCTTACAAGTTTAGATACTGTACGGCACGTTTAGCTAGTGATCGTGATGATCAAGAAACTGTGCAATAATAATAGCTACAAAAAACAGTCGAAAAGTGAAGGAGAAGGAACTGAATTTTTGCCTATGACGTCCAAAATATATTGATTTCTTACACTTACGCGAATATTAGACATTGAAATAAAACTACTTTTAACGGATTTTATCGCGGTATGTTGATATTATTTTAACCCGACGTTTCGGATAATTTACAGCATCCATGGTTACGGGCCGACTAATTTTTGCCTGGTATAGGATCTTGGTGCTTCCTCGTATGTCCTTTCTAGGTGATATTTTGACACAAGTAGGAATGATGCTGTTGTCCCTGCATCTCTTCAAGATGTTGTAAATCTTGCGCGCTTAGTCTTGAGATCTTCAAACCGACGTATTTTATTAGCAATAGACAGTCCGTACTGGCTAACATATTGATTTCTTACGCTTACGCAAATATTAGACATTGAAATAAAACTACTTTTTACGGATTTTATCGCGGTATATTCATATTATTTTAAGCTGACGTATCGGATCCTTTACAGCATCCATGGTCACTGGCCGACTTATTAACTTATTAACCATTTCAACGTCCAAAATAGTTAATAATAATCATTTACACATACACCGGCGACCAGCGTGGTCTATAATTTCCCTTTCAAACAGTTATACTGAAAATTGGGTGAACAAATAAAATAATATATCGTAGCAATGATTGACCCACGTTACGAATCATTATTAAAAAATCTCTCATTTCTCCTTGAGAAATACTTTGATAACGATTAATGATTCGAACAAAACAAACAAAACAAATCCATAAAATATTGCAGCAACATAGTGCAACAACCGCTGTTGGGAGACCGCGTTACTGTGTTGCAGTTAAGGCAAGAAAAATAGACCGTGATCAGATCGTTTTTTTTTTGTCGGGTTACGCTAGCTGTTTAGGTACCTACACTGATGTAACGGTCCCACGCCGTAATTTTTTTTTAAGACTGTTTGAATAATGCAAATATCGTCAAAGTTTTCTACCTCTATCCTATATAGGTATATACATAGACAATATAATGATGCTAATCACTTTACTTCCATGCTCAGGGTACCATGCGTAACGAGATGCACGGCATGGAGTTGGTGGTCCAGTCTGATGCCGTGTGCTCCACTCTCGAGCAGTATAGCCCTAAAGATATGCTCTGCGTCAAAGGAAGACCACCACGGTTCGACTCTGCTTGCAACGTAAGTTTTGTAATTATTACTGTTTCGACTGTTGCTTCTAACATTATGTAATAAGGTACTAATAAAAATACACAGAAAAATTATTATGATACTACTTTTTTACCGCTTATCTACTTTTACGTACTGTAAAAGAGAGGAGAGAAGAAACATAATAAGTGTTAGGCCTAACCGTTGAGGATATTTTTCTATAGGTACTCGTCCCGCAAAACGAATGTTGCGAAACCGATATTAAGGGTATATTTATATACTAGCTGATTCCCGCGACTTCGTCCGTGCAATTTAACTAAAAAAATAAGTTTCATATTAACTTTGCACCCCCGTTTTATCGCCATAGGAGATGAATTTTCGAAAATCCTTTCTTCGCGGGTGCCTACGTCATAACATCTACCTGCATGCCAAATTTCAGCCCGATCCTTCCAGTGGTCTGGGCTGTGCGTTGATAGATCACTATGTCAGTCAGTCAGTCTGATTTACTTGTAAAAGTGTCAATCACAAAGTATTGATGGGTATTCTCATAACGATCTGATATTAAAAATTGTTCTGAACAGTGTTATTAAAATTATTAAATTACGATTTTTTTTCGTAATACATATAATATAAATTATTATATTAAAAAATATTAATTGGAGGTGTAATTCCCAGGGTGACAGCGGCAGCGGTCTCGTAGACGACACCGGTCGGTTGATCGGCGTGGCCTCCTGGGTTGAGAACGACGCTCACAACTGCTCTAACGGAGCCCTCGTCGTGTTCTCCAGAGTGTCCAGTGTCCGCGACTGGATCAGACAAGTCACTAACATCTAATGTGTGCATCACGCACACGCTTCGAATATAGTTACCTATACGTACATGTACAATGTCAGATCAATATGAAACGTTATGTTGACTAGTCAAGTAAACTTGTGCTCCAAAGAATTTAATGTAAATTATTCCAATACTGGAATTACATGTTTAATGTTCATGATAACTGTTGTTCGTGAGATATTTTGTACTTAGCAGTTGTAAGAGTTTAAAGTACAAACTTATATAAGGTCTGGTTGTGATATTGTTTTTTCTATTAGTCAATGGTTTATCAAAAAGTTAAGACTTAATGACTTAGCATAATTTATTATGTATCTGCCTAACCTTTGTGACTATCTTTTTTTATAAAAATAACTAAGTATATTGTAAAGCTTTTGTTCGTTTTATTTTATTAACACATTCACAAATAATTCTGCCGAAACAAACTTCAAAAGGCCGTGCCCAAGCCAAACTGGTCTAGTGCTCACCCTAGGATGTTGGGCAACTAATTAGAACCAGGGAGCTTAGCATTGGGGGCCAAGCCCCCCTTGATAAATAAGTCTTTAGTCTTTAGTTAGTTAAAAATAGGAGTAGAGAATGTGAATTATTCATTATTTTCAGATAATAAAGTATTTTTTAAATTTATTCCCACCCTAGGGAGGAAAGCATTTACTATGAGTTTTTCTCGCCCAAGGGTGGGAAGAAGCATTTTCCACCCGCTACTCGGGTCAAATAAACACTACTTTCCGAGTATGAGAAATGAAAAAAACCATTTCTGCTGGGGGAACGCTGTTCCAGCAAGAAAATTCTAAACGAATAATCGGAGGCAGAAAATTTGTGCATGGGTAGAGAGCTTACATTTGTGCATAAATGTGCGCCGAAAATGTAATTTGTGCGTCTTCAGGTTTTCGAGATATCGAATAGCTCTTAATTTGTGCAAATTTGTGACGGAATTAGATTTAAGAAAATTCTCTCAATTAAGTGGATATCAACGAGTATCTAACTTTATAGTCTTTGTGGATATCAACAGAAAATAAAACAAATAAACAACGGCTGGCAGCTGGTTATCCGACCAAATTCGAATGATTACGAAAAAGCGAGTGTGCGTTCGCGCAGCGGAATGTTGTTGAATTTAAAGATTTTAATTATGCAGATATTTAGTGTAAAAAACACCGACTTGCCAAGACGGTGCCAAGCCAAATGTATAGGTATGTAAACCCATCGCGCAGTGTACCACCAGGCACTGGCACCGACTTCATACCTTTAAAACTAAAAAGAAGTTAAAACTGTATTAAGTTATTTTTAACTTTTTAGTTTTGAAGTCGGTTTTTTTTAACGCAGTTTTTTATTTTATTTTTTACTTTTTAGTGTCTGTAATAGGTTATTGGGGTTTTCTGTGAAATTCTCAGTAGCTGCTCGGAGTTTGGATTCGTGCCCGGTTAATGGCAATAGGCTCGCCACCTTACATGGGATCTTAAACATACCGGCGAAATGTTGGTGTACATTAGTACACCACTGCCTGACCCTTCGGGGACAACAGGCGTGATAGTATGTAAGAGGTTGAACAATAAACGCGTCATCTACGTAGAAAATTTGAGGGTTTCTCTCGATTTCCCAAGGATCCACTCTTCAGATCCTAAAAATTTTTTTATGGGACCACATGGGAAGCTTCAGCTTTCATATCAAAAAAGAATTTTCTAAATCGGTTCACCCAATCCACAGTGTAAAAAAAATACAGTCGAATTGATAACCTCCTCCTTTTGGAAGCCTGTTAAAAAAAGCGACAAAAAGCGACGTTTTCATACATAACGCACATTGACAGCATACTACGCACTAATTATATGTACCACTCATATCACTCTAGGAGCTACTTTCTTGCTGGGGTAACGTACACATGATAATGGTATGTCTGCTTACGCACGTTGTTTAATTTTATCGATCCTGTCCAATAAATGTCGATCGCCAATATTTTCCGCACGTTCAGATCCGATTCCGCTACGGAAAATGTAACATACTTAAAGTCGTACTATTTAATGTATATCCAGTAAGACGCAGATGATATCCGTATGATTGCTGTGCCGGGGATCAGAGAATCTGGCAGTTTCCCGCCTCTTTTCTGTCGTCGTTCGTCATCGAATGTTGAAAACAAGGAAAATTATTATCCAGATACCCAGTGACATGGAGGGGTCCATTATCTGGGTATCTAGATAATGATTAATGCAACACGTCATAAAATATATATAATACACGTCGAATTATCTTCTTATTGAGAGTGGACGTGACGGTGTACCATAAATACAAAATACGAGTACCTATTGTACCTAATCTGTTAATGTACTTGATATAAGTAGTGTTTCATGCAAGTTACAAGGTCGCTTAGGGTCGAGGGCTGACAACTAAAGATAACACTTAAAAATATATTACATTTTCGAAATCAGCAACCAGCAATCAGTAATTGATAAAAAAGTTTTAAGGTAAAACGAACACGCGCTGGCCCTGAAAATAGTCCCTAGCAGAATAGGTAGCTTAAACTAACTGACTGAAGAATAGTCCAGGGGTCCAGTTCAGGCTCACCCTTCCCTTCGCCATCGCAAAAGACCCAAACTATTTACTGAATCTGTTATTATCAAAATGATAATTATTTGATCAACTACATATAGGTATTTTTATATATATCATTTGAAATTAATAATAAAATAAAATAAATACAGATTTGATCTTCCGCTTTAAGCTAGCTTAAGACTAAAGGGTAAAAGGAAATTTAAAAAAAAAACATATTTATGTTCCTGAAAATTTAATGACTTTAATAAGAGAATAACTAAATTAAAACAGCAAGATAGAAGGAAAATCATTCATTAACATCATCTTTATCTGATTATGTTCAAGCTAAAAGACCAAAATTAATCAATGACCTAACAAAATATACAACAAAAGTCATTAAATAATTAAGTCCAACCAATCAGTTAGTCTACCGTGGACAACGACCGAAGCGATACATAGTTATTATTGGTTCAACTTCACCACTAAATGAACAAGTTACATAATACAACTTACAATTTTGAATAATATTGTGATTAAAAGAAAAAAGCTAAATAATTCTTTTTCTACTTATATGTGTAATAATATAAAGTGTCGACTACTTATAATATTTATAACTATCCATATGCTTACTTTAAATTTTCACACAAAGAGCGGAGCGGCGTGGGGACGGCGCGTGCGGCCACTACGCTGCGAGCCGCCCGTACGTACAGTACACAGTACATATAGTACGCAGTACATATAGTACACAGTACGTGCGCGACACGCCACGCGCGGTCTGCTCACGCGCGGTCACAATGTCCAAGTCTATCACTAGTGCGTCAGCAGAACGCGCGCCAAGCGCCGGCCACCCATCTTAGGCAAATGCACCAACTCGGCTGCACGCCCGCAGCCGCCGCGCGCTCACCTTAGCCGATACACACCACAATCTCGCTAAACACTATGTCACTTATGCCGAATGTTAGACAAATAAGAAAGCGACGACTTCCCAAACCAAAATAACATTACTAACAATTTGAAGATGATATTAATTCACAGTCCGAGATGTACTTGTCGCTGCGGTGCACACTCGCGAACTAATCGTTGTCTAGCATAGATGCGGCTTCGCGTAACTCCACTGCTCATATCACGTATCGAATGTTTGTCTCAAACACGAGTCAAGTCGGCGGCAGCGAACTCCTTCACAATGTACAACTAGGGGATCGACTGAGAGCCGCCGGCGTCCGGCTCCAGCATATCATTGTTACGTCGATATAGTCAAGCGCGCTACGCTCTCCGTTGCAATCATAACAATGTAGCTTTTTTTGGGAGTTTTAATTTTTTACAATATATAGGATTTGTTTCTATAATTAATTATATCTAATATTTACAATGGAGGTGAACGGATAATATTCAAACTCTACTTATTATCTCAAAAAATTAATCCTGAAATCCTACCCGAAACGAACATTATCTACAACTTTTAATAAAAATTTAAAAGTAAAACTCTCGCCACAAATAAATCTAAATACAGTAGATCGAGTCTGTGTTTCCTATAAAGTTGCGTCGTCTAAATAGTTGTGTAATTCGCGAGGCAAAGGTGCGCTCGACAGAGAGAAAATAGAAAAGAAACCGAACGGAAACCGATCGAGCGACGGCGCGGCGCCGCCAGCCTGTAGTCGAAAATACATACAAAATGCAAATAAGAAACACAAACTCGATCGAATATTTATTTAGAGAAAATCATAAAACGAATGTAATGCAGTGCGGTGAGGGTGGTGTCCCGCCAGGCATAAAGGCGGACAGGCGGACTGGCTCATATCTTGTGAATCTTCTGGGAGACGACGACGGGATTGTTGCGACGGATCTCCTGCGCGCCCAGCTCCCGGTAGTCGAACGAGCACTCGTGCTTGTCGCTGTACCGGTGCACGGCGCAGAACAGCCCTCCGCAGCGGCACTCGAACCCTGAGCCAATACCACCATACACATCTATATACACATGCTATTAATACAAACATCTACGGCATTGCCCCGTAACCTAATATAAACTCAACATTACGCCTCCTCTATCATGCATTCGACATTCATAGTTCTTTGCGAATTTCGCTGGCAATCGCGCAATTGTAACTATTTACTGAATGCACGTAGACATTTACATTGTTGACTCAGTTGATATGTGTGTGTGTGAATATTTAGCATACAATGGTGTAACATATTCACTTTATCAGTGATTCAAATGCTGTGAAATACTAAAGCATGAAGGTTATGAAAAGTAGATATACCAACTTATGTAACATGATGATCTTTGAAATCCAATGTTTCACAATTTATATATACTGACTTATTAGGCTTACTTTAAAATTCAACGTTTCAAATATTTCGTTATGCATGAATTGCAACACATATAGTCGAGTGATTTGGTACGATATTTCAGTCTGTGATTATTTAGAACCATAAAAAAAGGAGCATCGTTTACCTGTGAGTCCAACCTTCTTGCGGCAAACGGCGCATCTATTCTTTTTCTTTTTGTCCTTGCTGGGATCCTTGTCGTCGGCGTCAGTGTCCGACGTGCCAGTGCTGGCCCCGCTCGTGCCCGCTCCGCTCTCCTCTTCCAATTTCTGTAAATTATTACAATAATGGTTAGTAAGTTATAATGTGAAGGAATATACACACATGCAATAAATGGAAAAGGAAACGTGAAGAAAGCCCATTTTTTAATTGGACCCATTTATACAAACAAGAACCGTTTCGATAAAACGAGACTTTTATAAACAGACTGTGCAAAATTCATAGAAAGTATATTTATGAATTAACTTTTTGCCTGTAGGTCAAAGTACGTCCATATAACTTTGGTTATCGCGTTCCTCCTTCTGATGTTTTAAGCCATTGCATAGCTTCTATCGCGCCTGCTCAGAGTTTCGGCGTTAGGCCTCTTTGTATTTACTTCATGGTACGACTCAACGAAGCTCGCACGATATCGAGACGAGCTGCTCCGAAATCGGACGAATACGTAATCAGCTGCTTGTGAGAAAGTATATAGGTGTATAGGTATTTATTTTTTGTTATTTTTGATAAAAAATGCTATGCAATAGCTTTCCCTTCAATTCCTTATACAGTGTTTTAGATCAATCTTCTTCCTGCTTTTTGTTTGTAATTTTTGTCTCTAAATCACGTCTAAAAGTCTTCTTTAATAAACCTGTTTACAATGATTATTTTAATTTTAAACAGTTTTTCAGTAATCTTTTGGGGTACCTACCTATATAATCGGTGTTGGTGCTTAATGAGCTATGGCCCGATTCTAAAAATCGATGATTCGATTTTAGAATGTGGCCATAGCTTTTTCCAAACAATACCTACTGATTTTGGCTGGATATAAAGCGCTCTTGAACACAAACACCGATTGTGTACCTCAAAAGATTACCTACTGAAAAACAGAAAAACTGACGAAATGTTAAACCAAGGATTGCTTTCTATGGTCTTCTTCCATCTGCCTTTTTTCCACCTCCGATGCTTGATTGTTTTTTTATTTTCATAGAAGTCTTTTCGTTGTAGTTGCAATAACATTGTTCAGATTGTTCAGTATCTTATTTTATGTACTTAGGTACCGTACATAAATATCGTGAGGAAAAGAAATCATTATAACCGTAAAATCACATAGTTATTTTAACTGTCACAGAAATTCAAAGTACCTGTATAATACCAGCGATAATAATGGGTCTTTTATTTTTGTTTAAAAAATGCTTGACTTCTAGGACTATTCACAAGATCTATGCTACAAGGTTCCGTCAAGGCTATCTAATTTACATTATGCAAACAAGAACCAATACTTCCTGGCTCTATATAGTTGTAAAAATTTTGTAACTTTTTATGATACATGGAACCAACCGACATTGGTTCTGGTTTGCATAAATAAAATGCTTAAGTTCTGAATGATTAGTCTTAATAACTGTTAAAGGGACCATGATGTATAATCCTTATCAGTTTTTTTAAAGTTGGGCAAAGAGGGTTGGTTCCGCAATTGACAGTGTAGTATCATTGTTGTTAGTCGGTATAAAGGAACCATATTTTTATGGGAAGATAGAATGCGTAATACTAAACTGAATTTCACTCAAATTATGGGTTTGTTCTTGTATAAATGGGTCCAATTCGTCACTATACATTTACCCCTATCAAGTTACCCAATGGAAAATGGATAATATATCAAAAAGATGTAAGACGTCAACTAACTGACCAATTATTTATATTGAAAATATAAAACATTAAAACGCACTACTGTTTAGACAACACAGAAAGTTTTTTTTAACTGTCTAATTATTATAATGATTGCTAATTATTGATGTTAGGGATATAAGACAAACCGACCCTTTTAAGATTTTTTTTGCCACCGTCTGCTTCCGAAGGGCGCTGATCATTTATCTCAAGCTTCGGAGAAGTTAATTTCGCTCCCTTGGATCCAGAGGGCTTCTCACTGTACACCTGGTTATGATTCTCCTGTATGTCCACGTTTTTCTTATTCTTGCTCGAGTCTGGTGGATCCTGGCCCGTAAACGGACATTCCTGATTTTGACTTTCTTTTATTTTTTGACCAGCATGGTCTGTTTCCTTTGTGCCATCGGGCGTTGGTAGCGGCGTGCTGTCGTTAATTTCGATGGACAGGCGTTTATTCTCAAAGCTCTTAGATCGTGTCACGCTGATTCCTTGCTCCAAAGCAGAATTCTGGCTGCTGTTGTTGGATTTACTATTGCGACGTATTGCTTTTTTAAATATCCTCTTCCCCTTCGACTCCTTTTTGCTAGGGTCATTTTCCATTATTCAGATTTTTTATAAACTTCAGGCTGGGCATTTTGACTGCAAATCCACATTGTTGACAGAACACCAGGTATCACACTTCAGTTTTTATGGTAACAAAATTTTAAGATGTGAAACTAAATACCGAGAAATGAATTAAAGATATTATGTCCCTGCGTATAATAACCGTTCGGAGCAGTTCCAACACTTTACCAGTTACGATGTAAAGGTGCCCCTCATCTCAAGTCATTGACTTGGGGGGACTAAACAAATAAAAAAATATTACATTTTAAAACCGGTGGAACAACAAACGTCGGTTTTGATAAAAAATGGGATCTAAATTGAATTTTATGTGTATAAGTAAATCAAATCAATATTTTTTGGTTTTCCTTTCTGTAAACGCAATGTCAAATTGACGGAGTTTTTGTTTTAAAAAATATGTCGGACTGCCAGTAGTACAGGAATAGAAACTTTTTTGTTTCCCATTAAAACAATGTAACATTTAGGTAAAACCGGTAATATTATATTTTTGTTAATTAAGACTCACGCATCCTTAATCATTGAAGTGCAGTGGTATCCTTTCTCGGATACCACTGCGCCATTCGACACACGCGTGTTTCTACAACCGTTGAAAGTAATTATTTAACTTACGGAACTTTGATATCTTGAATGAAGCAAATTTAATTAATATAAGAAGATAGATTATTGTCAAATGGCTTTCTTATATGTTGTCTGTTGTCAACCATGCAATCGAATTTATTACTTATGAAGGCATTCGTGCGTTTCATGCTTGTAATGAAATCCCATATACATATTACACGAAAATGGCAAATAAAATATAATTAATGTTTCACTTTCCAGTAGTTTCTTAGTGAATCATTAAAATGAAGGCACAAGTATTACGCATAACTTTTCAGATATCATACAACCATATCAGCGGAGTGCGCCATATTTTGTTTTCCTATTCTATCACAAAAACACTTATCAATAAATACGTCAGTGTCCCTATCATAAACCAATTCTCAAGCCCCTGTTACAGATTAATGCTACAACAAGATACATATATATATATGTAATATGGTTAATTTTATAGTATAAAGCAGTCTTACCTGCGATGTCAACCAACATCCGACACCACCATTTAAAATATAGGTTATAATTAACGTTATTGTCATCATCAATTTAGTGACAGAGAATAACATATTCTTGGTTCAAATGAATAATTACGTACTTATACTGTGGTAAAAAAATAGAATATTCATTCTGTAAAGCAATATAGGTAAATAGCAAATAAAAATATAGCAAGTCTTAGTAATAGCTAAGTGGAGTTGAACAACTTTAGTTTAAAGTCGTTAAATGATATATCCATTTATTTATTTATTCAGTCTTTCTTCTTATATTATTCTTCTAAAGTTTACACGATGCCGACGTTACCTACCGCACCATCAGTGTATTAGAAAAACAGGAGTTTGAATTCATAATAGATTGCTGACCAGGTTTTTTCATTAATCGTCAATAACGTCATTAATTAAAACTCAAACTCAAATAAAACCCTATCTACACTGACGCATCTATTTGGATAATTATAACAATGATAAATCATTTATAATTGGAACACTAACGGTTACAGTCTTATTAATTGTTGATTTCGAATACAAATGAAATCGTATGTACGACTCATTTTCTTCCCTTGTTGAAACTTCTAGGAGTTTCTATCAATAAAATTAATTTGTTTTTTGTGTTATCACAGAAAACAGTTGTTTCTAGGCTAATTTTAATATTCTGAACAAACAGTTAACGTTTGATTGAATTGAATGGGCGTATGCGCGGTTCAAGTTAAGTAGAAGCGGCAAGCAGTGTGTGGTGTGCGTTTGGTGGGCGTACGGTACAAGTAAGAGAAGTGCGGCCTCACGTCTGTATGGGTCTGTGGCTGGGCGGGGAGGCTGGGCACGGTGGGCGCGGCCGCGGCCAGCGGCGTCGATGGCGCCGCCACGAATGGCGCCGACACGGGCGACGGTGACGACGCCGGCGGCTGTTGCTTTTTCTTCAAAGCCTCCTGGAACGTATAACGGTAACATTGTAACGCATTCTACGTTATAAAATGAATCATAGCCATTCGCGCAAACACTCTAATCGATCCCTTGACCAATCGACAACGGACAGAGCAGGATAACTGGATGCGGTCTTACTCTCACAGCACGTCACCGAGCACCGATATAGGTCTAAGAGTCTGTTCACATCACACATAAATGGCGTCGATAAACATGTTTGGCGTTGCATTTAAAGTAATACGTGTACTATGTATCAACTATATGTATTTTATCATACCTATCACTTGTTGCTAGTATTGCTTTACAGTTTTTATTAAGTAAGGTAATTTTGACAATTCTATTAGCGCAGCTATAAAACGCCTTCAGTGGTGGACGTATCGGATTCGAATCCCGATAAGGGGCACATGTGGATTATTAATATTCCTATGTAGGTATAAAAGGCATATATATACAGATATTTTTTACCTATGTAATGTTTCAACTAACTAATACTACTTAAGCCTCTTTGTTTAGCTCGGAACTAGATAACGCGCTATTTTATCATTTCCGAATATTTAATATGCAAGCATTCGAAAATAAAAGCCTAGTTAAAGCATAATGTAAGGAGTGATGAGCATTTCAACATTAGAAGTTTATTAAATTTTTACTTTTAACAAGTAACACGACAGTTTGACACAATTGATGCAGTGAATTGAATTTTGGAAACGAACATCTTATTTAACACATGATCAAAAGCACGATTAAAGTCTTTATGAATTGAAGCCATGCTCCTCAAGCTATGCTAGTTTAGCAACTGATATAATATTTTTAAGCAGTACTACAACGTCTATTTCATTCAAAATAAAGTATGTAAGTAATAAGTACTGCAGCAAGTTTAATTAACCAATCAATATATTTTTGGCTGTTTCGCGTGTTACCTTAAAGCATACTGAGCAGAGTCCGTCTGTTGAGGGGTTTCCGTAGAATCCGCACCCCGAGCGGCACAACGTCTCCATCGGATTCGATTCACGCTCCATTGTTCAACTATATAATTTCACTTTTAATACAACAAAGTCACTTCACTCAAGTTAGCAGTAAAATGTACGATTGCACTAATAGTATATTGCACTTGTTTGTCGTCACACAATGTTCTACAATAGTAACGGCAAGTATCCTGCACTAGTAACGTTTCAATTTAGAGTTGATATCTCTGGCTTGCTGTGTCTGCGGTTAGTGGCTTTCCTTGCCAATGATTATTCCGTCTATGTCAGGATCGAAGTAGGCCCTGTAACAACCAAACAATATATTCATAAACGTGCTGTTATAAATCTATATAAATACAAAAATCAAGTCTTTCTTATTTATTTGGCGACTTCCAATATTTTTGAGACTGGAAAAAAAATATTTAAAACAATTTTGCAGTCAGTGCTAAGTAAATTCTTTTAAAATTCTTATTATATGATATTTATTTACGACCGTCTACCCATGCGTCTTTATACGAAAAAAAACTGCGTTAAAAAAAACCGACTTCAAAACTAAAAAGTTAAAAATAACTTAATACAGTTTTAACTTCTTTTTAGTTTTAAAGGTATGAAGACGGTGCCAAGCCAAATGTAAAGGTATGTAAACCCATCGCGCAGTGTACAACCAGGCACTGGCTCAGACTTCATACCTTTAAAACTAAAAAGAAGTTAAAACTGTATTGTTATTTTTAACTTTTTAGTTTTGAAGTCGGTTTTTTTTAACGCAGTTTTTTATTTTATTTTTTACTTTTTAGTGTGAGTAATAGGTTCGTTGTAATATATGTCTCGTTGGTCTAGTGGTCATACAGTGCGACTGCCGAGCAAAAGGTCCTGGGTTCGATTCCCAGGTCGAGCAAAGTGTTATTGGTTTTTTCTGTGAAATTCTCAGTAGCGGCTCGGAGTTTGGATTCGTGCCCGGTTAATGGCAATAGGCTCGCCACCTATTAAATGGGACCTAAAACATACCGGCGAAATGTTGGTGTACATTAGTACACCACTGCCTAACCCTTCGGGGACAACACGCGTGATAGTATGTAAGAGGTTGAACAATAAACGCGTCATCTATGTAGAAAATTTGAGGGTTTCTCTCGATTTCCCAAGGATCCGGAGACGGAAAGCTTCAGCTTTCATATCAAAAAAGAATTTTCTAAATCGGTTCACCCAATCCACAGTTATGAGGTAACAAACATAAAAAAAGTCGAATTGATAACCTCCTCCTTTTGGAAGTTGGTTAAAAATACAGTTGAAAGCATCGAGACAACGAATCAGTATACAGAACATGATTATCGCTGTAGAAAGTGGTATTAGGCGCAGTATATGATTTCGTGGAGGCAAACATAATATGCATAACGACAGGTTTGCGTAACAAGAGAGAGCTAACGCTAAAGTGGAACGCGCCCGCGAAACGGATCACCCGCGTGCCCCGAGCCCCACGCCAAGGTCGCTAAGCTAACAACACTTGCATATTGTCAACAGCATCGAGAAAAAATAAATCGATATTGCGATAACCTCTTGCAACAACGTCGGTGGTATTTAGGTACTTCAAATCCATAATGAGGGGTGACAATCACATTTTAGGCAACGTGCAAGGTCTGTATCTGCATGTCCCATAAATGATTTATAAATACTATACTGCAATGCCAGTTTTGTCGTCCTATGTAGTAAAAAGAGAACAACTCTTATGGCCGGGGAGCCCTAGAGTGGATTTTGGGATTTACTCGAGTGCGGGTTTTTTTTATCTTCCCTTATATTAATATAAGGGAGGATACCTTACATATTCATAAGTACAGTGGCGGGTGCACTCAGGGCACCAGAAAAAAAAAGTATCTGAAATACTCGAGCGCGTCAGATTAATCACTTGCTAAGGAGTACCATATTCGGTAATCTGGCGATTTAAGCGTAACCTGAAGGGGTGGGAGGGTGACAAAGTTTTAAAAACTGGACTTACTCGAGCGCAGTCGTTGTTGTATTTATTTTAGAGGTAATAATACCAGAAGAACCAAAAAGTATAATCTGACGATTTCCGCTAGCCGTTTGTAATAAAAAATGTTATTGAAGATCAAAATCGAAGATTTTAAATTTACGAAAATTCGCTGCAAGCATGCTACACTTCCAAACCGTCAGAATAAGATTTTTTTTTTTTCATTTTGACCCCCCCGCATATCTGCCCCCTCCACGAAAATAGTCAGATGACTATATATTTTGATTAAGCGACATGTTGCCGCATGAAAACTATCAATATCTGACGCGCGTATGTCACTGCTTCTCGTTTAATTTTTTCTTCCTATCATGTAATCTACCAATAGGCATGATGACTGATTTTCAAAAACAGTTCTATTATGTTCGGAAGTATGTACTATTTAAAACAAATATCTTTTTTTTTTTAAGAATCACGCCAAAACGCTCGCTGGTGTCATGGCGTCCGCTTGTGACGTCACGCCTTTGTATGTCAACTACAAATAAATCATAATACGGTTATTTTGCGTGTTCTATATGAATTCTAAACTCTATAAGTGGTGTGCGGTCTCTCAGTGCAATAATCCATAATAACTCCCAAAAAAATATAATATATTCACGTTCCACACAGAACATGTCTGCGTTTTGAGTAAATAACCACATTTTTACTAAAACTAGAAAGAAATATCATTTATCATTCTTCAAATACCATTAATTCACCAATTCCTCACTAATATCATTTAACATCCATCATATATTAAAGTTTTTAATTTATAAAATTACTGAAGACTTGGCTGTATGGACTAAATTCCTTTGCCTTATCCCAAAACAGAAGCAAAAACATCAAAATCAATCAGTAGTCGCAGGTTTTAAACTAGAAATGACGTAACTCGCCCGGATTGGTGTTCGACTTAAATGGCAGATTGCTGTATTTATTAGTTTTAGTTTATTAAAATATTCATCAATCTCACATAGTTTTCAAATCTTTTGAATCCTATTTCATTCGGGAAAATCATTATTTCAATAATTCTAGGTTAGTGTCGATCATGCCTATTGTAATAGGTTTCGCTCGAGTAAATCCATTAATCTACATTTAGCATCGTGGGCTCCCCTACTATTAGTTGTGATTGTGATAACCACAAATTGAAACAACTGACAACACATTAACTAATATTAAAGAAATGTATTTGAGAATATCCGTTTCGGAGAAATTAAATACTTTATCAGTTAAAAGTGACTGTGACTAATTGTGTTGCTGACGCAATATCAATATATGCGCTACATTTCATATGGAATACGTAGTGGAAGTAATCAAATGTGACATTCTAAACAATTCCGACCCGATTATATTCCCTTAGCGAACTACAATGATTCTAAGTGAAATAATTGTAATAAAAACTGTTAAAATGGGAAGAGTGTGTGGTAAGGTCATTAGCACCGGGCCAGGGACTTGGGGAGTCATCGACCGGACTGCACGCAAGGGTGCAAAGCGTCGGCGCCCGCGCACGCCTGCGGCGCCGCCGCCGTTATTATATCAATGTACTACGCATCACATCACATTCACTGCACTCTTCATCTTCGTCCAAAGTCCACCATGTACGTGACAGAGAAACGCTGACGCGATCAACAGATTAATTGAGAAACTAATTCGATGGAATTCGTTCGCTTTGTTGAACTGGACGTGTTGTACAATAAACATACGTGTGTTAATACTATATTTTTCATTAGCCTACTTTTTAATTTTAATTGGTTGTTTATTTACGACATACTGTTGCTACTTGCTTCATGCATCAAAAACATGGGCTTACACCAGGAATTCAGGATTCCAAAAAAATATAACGATATATATATATATTATCTTGTTTTTTTTTTAATTTACTTTTTTCTATTTTACCACTAAGAACCTTTTTATCAAATTACAATGAAATTCAGGTTTGATTTATAATCTCACATAATCAGGATAAATATTGACATTCATATTATTATTTTATATTTACATAAAATACCTATATAATAAAACGGAAATAATACTTTCAAAACATTCCTAAGAATCAGTATCATTTACATAAAAATTAGCCATTTCTTGGCAAATTAAGTCAATAGATTAGACTATTTTCTTTATATATTTTAGATTTTTTTATAATAACCCAGGTTTTCTGTTTTCGGTTCTACGCTGATATTAGTGAATAGTGATACAGTCTCTATACTACAATGAAACCGTAGGTATCCCACAATCTACTGCATACTCCCAGTACAATAGTATAATATGGTAATTATGGCATTAATCATCAAGTATTCTGTAATACATTTTATTTCTCCACACGGGACATTTAACATTCTGTTCTTTTAGCTTATATCAGACTCGGTAACGCGCGGGTGACCACTTTGTGTTAAAACGTTCGTAGGATAAGGTAACCGCTTGCCATCAGGCTGGCCATAAGCTTGTTTCTCCCCGCGTCATACATTTATGTATAAACATACATAACATACCATCACGCCTGTCGTCCCCGAAGGGTTACGCAGGAGTGTACCTTACATCCACATTTATAACACGTATTTTGTATGTTTTCGACGACCCAATTAGTCCAGCGGTAGTTAACACTGCCGTCTTTGCTATGGGTCCCGGGTTCGAATCCCGGTAGGGTCAAATGTTTGTGTGATGAGCATAAACATTTGTATCAGAGTCATGGATGTATCTATGTATAATATGTATGTATTAAAAAAAACAAAAAAGTCTAAACTAGTATCCGTAACATAAGCCTCGTTACTTGAGCTTGGGACTAGATAGACTAGATGACGCTGTGTTATAATGTCCAGGAATATTTATTTATTTATTATTTTTTATTTATTTTCTATATTTACCGGACACGAATAACACTACTCGATCAGGGATTTGAACCCAAGACTCATTAGCAGCTCAGTAGTCGCGCACTTACGACCACTAGACCAACGAGACAGTTATGTTTTTTTTTACTTTTAATGCGTTAATCCGTCGCTGAAAGCTATGATCAAAATTCATAACTATACCTTAAATTATAAAAATAGTATTTTCTCTATAAATGATTTTGTAAATCTTTTGAGCAAATAAATGTCTTAAGACTTAAACCGTAGGTAATCCCCTTGATTGTTAAATAATAATCAAATAATTCATCTTATACAACTCATGGTAATTTTTACGCGACATAAAAGCTTCAACACTGTACAATATTACGTTAGGTCGTTGTCAATACTTGTATTGTACTGCCATATACTTCAACAATATAAAAAAAGAACAAATGCCAACCTTATTTTTCTTGCCGTCAATAATATGAAGGGTCAGAAAAAAGTATTTATTTAATGAGCGATCCTTTAAAAACTCCCTCCCTAGTGTCAAGCCAAGTAAAATATAGTTTTACCAATAAACATTTTATTGAAAGAATAATATGGTAAATTAGAGACGTGTTGCATGCAGCAATTATTTCTGGCAAATACCTAACTAAAAGTAATATTGATACCATATAAGTGTGCCAAGGCAACTATCAACCTACCAAAGTAGACGGAAACGTGATGCTCAATTACAACAGTATACAATAACGCTCATGTTTAGTTAGTTGCCAAATAAACGTTTACTGTTTACGTATTTTCATTATTTAAAAGGTATAAGTATAACCTTAACTAATCGCCCACGTTTACGCCCATATTCCATAAAAATCCAGAATTATGAATACATTTATGCATATACATACACTTAGGTATATTATAAAACGTAACATAATGTGAGGCGTTATCCTAAGAATAGGGACAGGACCTAACTACATAGATAAGTGTTTAGGTTGTAATACAGTGAGCTATGAGGCGTGTGTGTTTGTGTGTGTGTGTGAGATACGTCGCGACGACAGCGTCGGCCGGGCCGTGTGGAGCCGTGCCCCGCTGACCCACTTGCCGAGTGTTCGCTACGCAATTCGAGCGCGACCCGCTTTGCGGTGCATCGACACAAACACCAGCCATATGACGTGACAGCCCACTGATAGCAGTGCACCCCCTGTGACACATGAACCCACGTCCAACCCCTACCGAGACACGAATACATGCCAGGCGTAAAATTACCACCCACGAACAGATGGAATGAAATATATATTTTTATTAATGATGGTAAATAATATAGAAATAGTTTTACAAGCTTTTAATTAAATTAAATTTCTTTTAATGTCACGTTGTTAGCAAATTTTGAATCACATTCACAATACCTACTATAAAGTTTTTTTTATTATACCTCCCGCCCGACAAGGTTTATAAAATATATAATATAATATGATATCATTTCCCGACGTAAAATAGAAATGAGAAATCAACTACCTCAGGATCAATGTTAAAAAAGTCGTTATAGTTGCTAGTCTATTGTCGAAGGGAAATATGCATACTTTTTTAACCGTCTTCCAAAAGGAGGAGGTTATTTAGTGTAAAGGTTAACTATAATTTTACTGTAGCCATTTAAAAGCAAATCCGTTGGTGTCATAGACATACCTACACGGAATGTAAGCTGGCTGACCTGTTGCTGATTATTGTTATCAAATAAAAATTGTCCTGTAATTCCTCTAACAAGTTTTGTGCTTATCGTTACACATATTGGGAGGGCTTAAATTTGTCTATAACCTAAACTGATCCTAATATTAATTTCAAGTAAACTGTTAATTTAAACAAAAATAAGAATGAAGAAACTTAAAATAATATTAAATACTAGTATGTAGTCGAAAACCTGACGGAACTGGTAACCAGTTTCCCTTAAGATATCGGTATTGGTCAGTAATCTGTTTGCGTTGAGGTATGATGGCAGTCGATTCGTGCATAATACTGATGATATTCAGCTTCATTTGGTTAGACTGGACATTAATCTAATGGAGTTGGGAAAAGGCTTGGAAAATCTCGAAACACTTATTCTATTTATGAAGTAAATTAGGCATACATTCAAAAACTTTATGGAAAATTAAACTATCAAACTATTAGGACAAAAATATGGAGGCGCACGTTACGAACGATTATGCAGAAAACAGACACCGACGAGATCAAGATTCACATAAAAATCGAAATCTTTCGAGAATATTGATTCATGAAACAATTATAATCTTAGAAAAAAAACCATTGAGAAACCGCGAAACCTATTTATCAGTGGTATCGGATTAAATTAAAGACGGATATTCAGGCTACCTCCTACAAATAAAATAATGTATGTAGGTCGCCACAAGCCCCATAACACTCGCATGAAAGCTCCACTCAGTTCTATACATAGGTACAGTGCTCGAATTTACGTCTGGTTGAGACAAGATACAGGTCTGACCACTCGATCAACGGTAACAGTAACGGTACAAGACACAAAAATCGTGCAGCGCAAAGAAAAATCCTACGAAAAGCTGGCCTTCTTCGCTCAGTCGGTATCTTAACTACCTACAAATAAAATACCACAATAATTTTAAGTTTCACTCTATCCTCAAATCCTTAGGATTTGTTTACACTAGGAGTTGATATATTTTTTCCAATAAGCGGTGATATTCTATTGGACATTTTGTAAAACAGATTTAATCATCGATATAAGGAAATCCTAGCCACCTCCTTGTAGTTAACACTGAAATGTAATTAAAAAAATAATCTATAAAATTATTCGAAATCCGATTTAGATTTAATTTTAATAAATGTTCACGGAAGATGTCGTTATTATTATTATCATCCATAGCGTGGATCGTCTTAGAAAGTAAGTAACTAGAACTACAAAGGTGGTTCAATAGTAGTATAGGTGCCGTCACGAGTTTAGAGCGCTCAACGAAAGTAGTGGGGAGACTTGCGCATGTCGTACACTCGTGCTCACATATTTTACGAAGTGTTTTTAGAAAAGTTAAATTTACTTGAGTTGTCACTTGTAATGGAAAAGAAAAATAAGTTTTATATAGGTATATTAAAAGAGAAAAATAAAATATAACCACGGTTTATTTTATAAAAATTATAATTTATATATTTTGTAGATACGTATAGAATCAATATTACATAATCAATAATAAAATTAATGTAATGTGTATTTTAATTATTGGTGTACAATAAAGTATATTCTATCTACATATAATCAAATAATCAATTATATTTAAAAAAACTTAAATTCTAATCGTTTGGCAATAATCCTATTCCTTCCATCAAATTGTCGTTAATTAAGGAAGTCGAAGTTTATAGATGGATGCGACTGGAACTACTTATTGAAGGGTAAAAGGTCAAGACGATGAAAAAATACGAAAGCAATATGAGCGTGAATGTACTTTGGGCGATACACCAATACGGCGCCGGCACTGGCCGCTTCACCCTCCGCACACCGCCCACCCCGCCAAACAGACCCAAAAACTGATATCTGCTCATTCAAGGCCAGCGCTCTAAACTCGTGACGGCACCTATATCAAGCTCTAGCAACTCCCCTTTCCTACTTATCTGTTTACTATCTACAGAATACCTACCTATAATAGGAATCTTCCCTATGTTCATTTATATCTTTAATCGATGTAACGTTTCTGTATTTATATACAGAAATGTTACATCGATTGACGACCCAATTAGTCCAGTGGTAGTTAACACTGACTTCTGTGCTATGGGTCCCAGGTTCGAATCCCGGTAGGGACAAATGTTTGTGTAATGAGCATCAACATTTGTATCATAGTCATGGATGTATCTATGTATAATATGTATGTATTTACAAAAAAAAAGTATATCAACCATTCCGTTAATAGTATCCGTAACACAAGCCTCGTTGCTTATCACGGAACATCACGACACAACGCCATCTAGGCGCTGTGTCAAATAATATTATATTATATTATTATTGAACCGCATAAAATCTTTAATTTGAAATCATTATTTTCTATGAAGTGAGGCAATACTAGAAATGTTGTATGAGTTCTGTTTCAATGCAGTAAGAAACATCTAAATTTATTTAATTTATGATTGCATATTTTTCATATTCTTTGCTATTCTAACAGCTAACGCTGATAAAAGGAAACGTGTTCATCGAACGATTTCCAATCCGAAAGACAATCAAGATTTTTTTAACGATAATTAAAAATACCTACCTACATGACACAAGATTCACTGGGATGTGATCTTCAGTTTGCATCAGTGTTTCGTATTTAAATAGACTTGCTAAACAAAGAATAACAAACATAATGAGAAAATATAACTTATTTTCTGCAGCTAAACAACCAACATTAAAATACGGAAACTACAATACATGATGACGCACTAATGAAGGTTAAAGATTTTTCCCGAGAACAACTTCTCAGTAATTAATAATATGTTTAATGGTTATAACTAGCAATAATCTGTCCTCCCTTACCAAGCAAAATAGACTAAGTCCGCGTCTACTGTCTATCTAAGCGGAAACGTTTCTGACCAAAAATAGACTAGCCAGGGTCTTGCAATACCTTCCGTGTGGCTATACAACAAAGGAACATACAGAAGCTATACACCATTGAAACTAGTTCGTTCAATAAGTAATAATATGGTGACAAAGCAAATAGCCAGGACGGGAAGGACAATGACATTAGCATTTAAAGGAAGAATTTTGCGTCATCAACTGCACAATGACGCGGCGACAAAGAACACGCACGGCAAGATGGCTGCCGTAGCGTCAGCTGATCGCGCACACGCAGCGCAGCTGTGACACTAGAGCTCGATATCATTCTGAACATATTGCTCTCTCTTTCGTCCGCGCCGATTCAACACAATGAACGCGCTCAGTCATTGTTTGTAACACAATTGCTCACTATACACTTTGCTACTAGTTGCTAGTAAAATAACTACGTACATTATTTAAATACCAAATTGCGCACCCAGTTGTATTTATCGACAGGTACTCTTGATCTAGGACTAATCCTAAATAAACATTATATTCATCTAAAGTCTTTCCAACATAATGCGAGTTGAGTTGTTATCTATTTGTTAATAAGACAAGTAATTACAATTAAAAGTCCCAGAATCTCATTAAATTAATGACATACGCATTTCAGTAAACATTCAATAATTAAACGCAATAACAATTCAATGATAAGACTTACTTCAGTGTGGTTAAATTTAACTAAGAGCTGCAGTACAAAAAATACAGTTTAAAATTGTAGTGAATTTTGATATGAACTATTTCAGAAGAAACTTGACTAAACATGTGAAATTCGTAACACTCTAATGTTCTTAGTTAATATAAACATCGATAAATCTATTTACGTTATCTATTTACGTGACATTAAGAATAAGTACATTCTTATTGTCAGTTGGGAATTCAACTTTTTCGAAAGTTAATCAATAATATAATTTATTATTTTTCTATTTGTTCAAATTATACGCAACGCGTACCTACTATTTGTGTACATTAATTAGAAAATATAGTGTATTATTAGAGTATTTATATGCCATTGTTTTAATTAATACAAGCCAGTTATTTTATGAATAGAATATAAATATTGAATCATAATATGGTTCATAACCTTCATAGGCATTAGCAAACAGCTATGTTGGACCGATACGACATTAATGAACGAACCATCACTATACATACACCCACTACACATGTACATATACATAAGAGTACATTGTCTGCACGTGAATAGCCCAAGTCAACTAAGAAACGAAATTCAATATAAGTATTGGAATTAATATGTTTCCAAAACAATTAGTTGCAAATTGCAGTTATGAACACGTGAGGACGTTGACCTTCTGACACCAAGGTCGGGGCGGCGGCCTTCAAACAGCCTCGTCTAGTTGGCGTACGGGCTTCTCTCAGACACATCTCGAAACAGATGCTCACAAAAACAACGAACACTTAACTATATTACCTTCGAGTGGGTACACGAGCCCATGGCCACGTAGAAACTACGCTCGAAAGCGCTTCAAAGTCACAATAACGATATCACTGACACATGAAAACGTATTGAAGAAACGCGGCGCACTAATTCGCACAATTATCTTCAAAGATAAGGTGTAATAGCAGCACCCGATGTTGAAAACAGTATTTGTAACATGTAGCGAGTGTATCGGCCACGCGAGGACGAGCTCCGACGCGCTCGGCGAACTAGCGAGAACTGAGCGAGGAGCGGCAGCGGTCGCACCGCCCGCCACCGCCGCCGCCGCCTGCAACTATTCGCGTCATTCCATTCTACACGCGCACGCACTCACCAATACAAACAAGCCACTAGTCGCTCGCTGACAAACACATGTCCGATTCGACGCGATCACCCATCTCTACGCTACGCACATCTAGACATAGTTGATCGCCGCAACTACAGACCAAAACGACGAGCTCAAAACACTTCTCTAGCCGCTTATTCCAATATACGCTTGTGGCGGCTCGCTAGAATTATCCATTCGATGATGCACAGCATGAGTCATGGATACTTGTTGAGAAACTTTTATGACTCAGCACTTCCCTAAAATCAATTTTCGATATCTCAATGTTAAACGATGAGGACGATAATATTATTTGCGAATTGTAAAAAGGGCACAATTATATATCTAGTGTAATCTAGACAACAGCACATAACATGCACAACACGATTGAATGACCAACGTCCCGTAAATGTGAACAGCTTTGTCAGGAATCTCATTAACTCATATTTACCATATTGAATTTAAATTAACTTATTATCAGTATTTATTAGCAAAATGTATGCATAAACAAAATTCCTAGCCTTTATTTTGATTATTCACATGACAGTTCTCAATGGTTTCGCGATGATAACAATGATGTTGTAAACAAGAACCAGTTCCCGCACCCCGTCTAAACAAGTCTACAGTCTAGCGATATAACTGATGCTACTCGAATTAATTAATAGTTAACTGTGCTACCTGACTGTTTTTTTTTCAAAGAATATAACTGTCATATTTAAAAGATTCAAAACCAGATAGAATAAAGATAGCACCTTGTTTTTTTTAAACACAGGATCTTCGCCCCTGTTTGTGTTTGAATACATACTTTTAATAAAAATTCAACCGTTCATTGCACCCAAAGATAAAAGTGAAATTACCAATAAATATCAAAATTTTGTGACGGGTTCTCAAATAATTGCATACATGCCTAAATGGATAAAACAACTTCTGAAATTTTTGAGGTATTATTTACTTTACCATTCTGCGCACTTGTTATCAATGACGAACAGTTTTATAAGACTAGCAAAAAAACAAGCAAGATGACCGCTTACAAAAACAAAGCCGCGACGAAGCGAGTCGTCGATCTCCCCCGAATTAGTCCTGGCCGGGGCGGTGACCTCCGCCTGACACGCGCCCGCCGCCGCCGCGCCACCGTTCCGCCACTAATCATCGCCGCGCGGGACACACACCTCGTTCAGCCCTCAATAAAACAAAACGTCCCCCGATACAGAGCATAGTCATATCGAATGTAAACAAAGCGTGACTAATTATCAGGTTTAATACTTCATGATAATTGACTCGACTTTATAACAAAGAGACAAAGACCAAGAAAGAAAATTCGCGTAAGGTCAATGAAATTAAACCACGTGGAGCTCCATAACGATTTCTTGCTGAGGACGACGCAGTATCACATCACGTGTACCGTAAAACGTAGCAGGCGATTACTTGGCACCCACATAAAGTGGGTAAATAAATATATCTAGTACATTCAACCAAAGCAACCGGCCAATTTACAAACTCCTATTATTAGGAACAGTTATACTCAAAGATAACAGTGCTTGAAATAATTTATTTCAAAAATATGAGAGCACGATAAGAGGTGAATATTTGATAGAACAATGTACGAAGAGCCGATTAGTTGTTATTGTCCTAAGACAATATTATATAGGAGATGTTACAAATAACATCGTGACAAAACAAAGAAACATTTCGAACAAACAGTGTCACTGCACGTTGAAATCCTTGAGACCAGAAACTATTGAAATGATTCAGAAACAGAAGTAACGTGAGCAGCCGGGGAGCGGCACTTTCTCTTGACGATCATAAAAAACTATACTGAGCTGTGGTTAAGGGGAGTGCATACCTGATGTTGGAGTGAATTTCGTACTAAACAAATGTCTTTCCAAGTGCGCAGGCCCGTCAGCTCACAACCAGGCGACACCACGTCTGTGCGGTTGAGGTCAGCATCCACCGGCATCACAATGAATGGTTACACCACCTGAGACAAGTAACACAATCTATCTATTAAAACTAATGGACTTTAGTTTTGTCTCAACAACTGATACTTGTATTGCTCATTATTAAATAATACAGTCTCGAACTTCTTAGAATTGTTGTGTTTCTCAATCAAGAAGACAAGATGAATGACCTTCAGTCTACTAGATTGCCATTTCAAAGCATTGAATTTTTTTCATTACATTGATAGCCATTGATGTTCTCCCTTCAATCTTGCACAGTACACATCCATCATTGATAATTGTAGATTTTCAAATGGGGTTAAACTCCGGTTTTCCAAGATATCTCAAAATATTTGTGATTTATTGGGACATAGACTGTACTACCAACCAATGCTGACACCAATAACACATGTGTTTACACTGCTTGAAAGAGACAACTTTTGAACATTATAGACACTCAAAATAAATGAGAAATTTATATTAACAAAAATAAGCCCATATGTATATTCAATATACTGGATGCCAAACCTATATAATAAAACAACCAAGGCTAGATCAGTAGTATCTAGTATCCATTTTATAGTCAATATTGATATGATTTGTTTAAATAATTTCAATGTATGCACCATTGGATAATGAATTCAAACTTATTATGGGTACAACAAAATCTTTAAATTCTTACTAAAACTATAATGACAATGGTCGGAAAACACAAACACATTGAGCCAACAACGACGATAATTTGCCTTATCTATTGAACTAATACAAGGCCTCTCATAAGGGAATTTACCATTAAGAGCCCACTGTCCTCCTGTATGAAAAAAGCAAAACAATAACTAAAGTATATAACAACAATTATTCCTTTGTTGTTATATTATTTATTAAGATATTCAGAATAGTAGTAAATTTAGATTATAATTGTCATTAACCAATTCCTTTAAGCTGAAAATGTGTGATACAGAAATCAATCTGTATGATTAGTGAATGGTTATTTTTAAAGGTGCAACAAAGTTTAGTTTTATTTTAAGTTCTAGTAAGTAAAAAGGTTTGGTTCTTTCAGTAAATTGTGATCAACCAGGGAGTAATGATTAGATAAAATTCCTATTGTGTCCTTATTTTTTATGTGAAAATGGTTCTTACCTTCCCATATTGTAAAAAACCATCAATCATTAAAAACCAATACCACTGATGTATAAGTTGAATAAGTGCTATCTTCATTCTTGATTAAATGTAAGTCAACTGTGTGAAAGAATTCACCAACATCAGATAAAGTGACTTCAACAATATTGTCTATTCTTCTAAAGCACAGAGTAGTAACTAAATGGAGCATATACAATATTTCTCTAACAAATCTCACTCACCAAATTTGTGAGGTCCAGGGCTAGGAGATACGACTTTCATTGGATGATCGATGGTGTTGAATCAAACGGCGTATTTCCAATTGGCGACTGTAGCGGTGTCTGTGCTGATGTCTTTAGCGCTGGTCCCCCGCACATTATCACTCCATTTGCTTACTACTCTGTGGGTAAATGTGAGGTCTAAATATACTAACTTTGACTACATTTGTCTAAAGATATATAAATATAAAATATACTACAAAGCTATAGTGAACTCTTAATCTAAAGTGACTCATACAAATTAAGAAACTAGTCCATTATTCTACTTATATCATATACTTTTTGTGTACAGTATGATGTGCATTTCTCATTCCATTGTAATTCAAAATCTAGGCTTCTATAGAAACTATAACAATAATTATTTAACCCAGCAACATTGTTGTAATGTTAATAATACTGGTATACAAGTTATACCCAATACATTGCCACATGTCTGCAGTCACATAACATGCAATTTTACACACTGATAACATTACTTTATCTTTCAAGTTCCTATTCTGATACCTTTGTGGTTTAAATCTATGCACATAGATATTGGTCACTTTCTTTATGCCACAGTAAATTAATCAATCATACATCAAATTACACAGGTACGAAGACAATTTAATTACTGTATGTTACTAAATTCATTACAAAGGTATGCCATAATGAGTACTTACATTTTAAATAACAAAACTGTTGACTTTGTAATATCTTAACACATTAGCATAAAAAAGGTTAATAAACAATTAATGTTGACTTGAAACTAGAGGGACAAACAATTAATTTGCTATTCGTTTTTGGTGAGTTATTGAGTAAATATTTATCAACTAGGTATTTATACTTTCCTGGAAACATTGAAACTTTCTATTTAATTATAATACATGAAAAACACTATTTAACTTGTTACTGTTGATTTTTTTTTTAAATTAATTTAGGAATGCAATTAGAATTTAAAATCTTAATAGTTTGAAAACAAACAAAACCTAGTAAAACAATATCCTTAGTACAGTTTTTATCATAACTATCAAATGTGGCATTTGAATTTTTTGCCAGCATAGGAACTTACCATAAATATTATTAAACACCATACCATAGCAAAATATATATCTAAACCACATAAGTAGGGACATATAAATTTAAGCTGAAAATAAAGAAGGAATTATAAATAAACATGATTCTAACTAGGTTAGCAATGATTAGTTTGTAAACAAATAAAAATACTAGAAACATCCACTATAAAAAAATATGTTTGGTTTATTTGATACAGTGCCAAATCAATTCTTAACAAATACTTCAATTTTCATATATTCTATGGTGTGATTAATCCAAAATATTTTGTTTAATCTGTGTCATGTATGAACACAACACTGTTATTTTCTAAGTTATTACACAAGGGTTGTGTGTGAGTGTGTGTGTGTGTGTGTGTGTGTGTGTGTGTGTGATGTGATTGTGTTTCTTCCTTTTTATGAATAACCATTAATTAAAAAAAATATCACCACATGCAAGTTTATAGCTCAAATATGAACAAATATTTTCATGAACAGTTACAACAGAAAATAATGAATAGAAACTGAATATGTAACAAAACTGTGAAAGCATGACCATATACTAAATAAAATAATGTATTTAGATTTCATGTTATCTAAGTTAACTGAGTAAATACAGGCAAACAAATATAAACCCTGTTAAGATAGGTCAAATAATCTTGATAAAAAACGTAGCATTGAAAAATCTGATACTCATTAATCATGATGACAACATGGCTGTGATCAGAGCTGCAACAGGCAGCCAACACAAAAGCGCACACACAATAAATCATCACATCACTACTTTGTGCTTTGTTTTATTTTCATATGATATTCCAATTCTAGGTATTTGAAGTAAAAGTTATTTAGTATTTAACTTTAAAAAGTTAGGAAAATAAAATTATAGTAAGGAAAAAACAGAAACGGGTACATGCCACCTAGTTACAGGAAGTTATAACTCGTGGGCAGCTACACTAAAATACGTAAAAAAATAATTCAGTGGGTATGTACATACGTAGCAACTAAAGTGAAACATTGTGAAATTGGTAGAAAAAAATGATTAAGCAATCAAATACATAAACTATAATATAATAAAAAGCTTACAGCACGGAAGAAACTAAACTATAATGCCTCCCAAGGTGGTGTCATGCAAAAAAATGCGTACCTAATGAACAAGTGCACTCTTGGTTTCAGAGAATCCTGTGCATGTAAAAGTCTTGTGCAAAACATGGAGGTAAAGTTCCAGATCAATATATTTTATAGCTAAAGTCTCTCCACAGGTCGGAAACAAAGAAAATATTGAAAAATAAAGAATTTAATAATTGGCATTCACGAAGAAAATGGCGTCATATCACTAGTCACGGAACAAGGTACAATTTCGTCATATGAATACACGGGTCACAATCACATATAAACACCACAATAAAACAAATACATGCTGTACAATTGATTTTGTTCATAAAATTACTCACTTTGAATAAAAATTCCAAAGAAAATCATCCAAAAACTCAAAGGACTGATGACAAGGCACTCCACTCACCGTTTGCAAAACCAGACTAGTATCACGTGACCAATAGAGTTACCAAAATAATTATAGGTAGGTACGTTTAGTAGAAAATTTACTATAAATGTCTTACTAAAGTCCTTCTTAGTATATTTATTATATTATTGTTCATAAAACCATTTAAAATATAAATTAAACATTTAAAAAGCGCTGAGTTGAGGTTCTTGAAACAGCTAAACAGTTTTCCTTTAATTATAGATACACTTGATAAATCACGTTTAAGTGAAATAAAACGTACCCTTATTACCAGAATCAGACATCCACATTTTTGTATTGGAGGTTTAAAATAGTAACCCGATAGTATCGGCTTGGTTCTGCAGGACCGAGATCCAAAGTAGAGCTACCGATGGTTTGGTTTAGGCGCTCAGACACTAAAACATCACAACGACAGCACTTTGTCAAACCAAATAGACAAAGAAAGCATCTTAAGTATATATAATATATAAAGCCTTTATATAAATACTATAATTTTATTATATTTTCATACAATAAGTAATAATAATTGAACACACAACCTTCTCATGGAAAAAAAAGGTTGAGTATCTCCTCCCTTTTTGTAAATTACTTACACAATTCAAAAGCCAGTTGTCGTGCATTGCGTAATATGAGACATCCTCATATAATTTTAGGTATGCTTAAAATTAGAAATGTATTGTGTATTATGGAGTCCTTATTCTGAGGTATCGATCTAAAACAAGCTCTGTGTTGCTAATGTTATATCCGAATAAACTACTACCCTAAAATAAAACAAAGTGATTCACGAGATGTCGTCAAATCATATTTTTCAAATTCTTATTGAATAATAAACGTGCAAATATCCAAGTAAGTTCTAATGTGGTATCTAGCTAATATCTGGTAATTTGTCAGCATTTCACAGATTTGCCCTTTCGTAATTTAGATTTTTTCAATTTACAAATCTATATACATACATAAATATAAATAAAATTGAAGCGTCTGTTTGTAATTTCAACTTAACAGCCTGTCACTAAATGCATATGAAAGTATATACGGTACTTACATCAAAATATCTATTTTTTTTATAAATGTTTTGTCTGTCTGTTTGTTCATTAATAAAGTCCAAGATCGGATGCTAAAAGTTGAGGGTGGGTGGATCTAAGTAATAGCTGCTTTTCGCATGATCAGCTTTATGTGGCTCCGTCACAAGTTAACAATCCTAATTCCTAGCAGCCTATATGCTTTGATCCCCGATGGCTATAAGTCTAATATCGTGTATAGAGAAACATTACTGTAAAGTATTTTTAAAAAAATACCAAATTAAAGGTATTTATAATCCAAAAGATATATAAAAAAAGCAGCCCAAAGTCACTATTTCACACGTACGAAGTCGCGTGTAGTATTGTTTTGTCAATACATACAGATTAAACATAAAATACAAAAAAAAACGATGTAGTGTATCACTATCAACGATCTATTACGGTGCCAAGCCAAATGTAAAGGTATGTACACCCATCGCGCAGTGTACAACCAGGCACTGGCACCGACTTCATACCTTTAAAACTAAAAAGAAGTTAAAACTGTATTAAGTTATTTTTAACTTTTTAGTTTTGAAGTCGGTTTTTTTTAACGCAGTTTTTTATTTTATTTTTTTACTTTTTAGTGTCTGTAATAAGTTCGTTGTATAATATGTCTCGTTGTTCTAGTGGTCATACAGTGCGACTGCCGAGCAAAAGGTCCTGGGTTCGATTCCCAGGTCGAGCAAAGTGTTATTGGGTTTTTCTGTGAAATTCTCAGTAGCGGCTCGGAGTTTGGATTCGTGCCCGGTTAATGGCAATAGGCTCGCCACCTATAACATGGGACCTAAAACATACCGGCGAAACGAGAGTGTACATTAGTACACCACTGCCTAACCTTTCGGGGACAACAGGCGTGATAGTATGTAAGAGGTTGAACAATAAACGCGTCATCTACGTAGAAAATTTGAGGGTTTCTCTCGATTTCCCAAGGATCCACTCATCAGATCCTCACCATTTTTTATGGGACCACACGAAAAGCATCAGCTTTCATATTAAAAAAGAATTTTCAAAATCGGTTCACCAAATCCACAGTTACAAGGTAAGAAGTTGAACAATAAACGCGTCATCTACGTAGAAAATTTGAGGGTTTCTCTCGATTTCCCAAGGATCCACTCATCAGATCCTAAAAAATTTTCAAAATCGGTTCACCCAATCCACAGTTATGAGGTAACAAACATAAAAAAAAAACAGTCGAATTGATAACCTCCTCCTTTTGGAAGTCGGTTAAAAATAGATCAACCCTCCCCAGTCGGGCAACTCAATTTAAGTGAGAACTTTCCCTTCCTATCCTCTTCCTACCCATTTAGTGCCCAGTACCCGATTCTGGGGCGATATTATGGCAAGGTTCTGGGCATTCAATATGCTTATGAAGATTTTTTGACATAAATGAAAAGAATGTCAAAAAGTACATACACACATATACATACCATAACGCCTGTCGTCACCGAAAGGTTAGGTCCCATGTAATAGGGGACGAACCTATTGCCATCAACCGGGCACGAATCCAAACTCCGAGCTGCTACTGAGAATTTCATAGAAAAACCCAATAACACTTTGCTCGATCTGAGAATCGAACCCAAGACCTCTTGCTCGGCAGTCGCTCTGTACGACCACTCAACCAGCGAGGCAGTCCGGTCAAAAAGTCTTCATAAATATCATACAGCAATAAAATTAATGCCCATAGCCTTAATATAATATCGACCCAGGACCCGGGCACTGGGCAGTGAAAGGGGAAATGTGAACCAACATATGCATATATTGCACTAAAATTTACTACTTAACAGCAAAGCTTAGATTGCGTTCATTATATTAGCCTTTATTTCACGTAATTCTGTACAGTATTACGGAAGTTATAACCGTGACAAGTTTTGATTGTATTTAAAATTTACAATATTATTATAGCGCGCGCTTGGTGTGTGACATCAGTCGTCCTCTCGCTCCGTGTCGCTCGTACCCCACGCTATACTGAAACTTATTGAAGTGGTGTCTCGCGCGCGTGTTTTACTTATTTCATATCGTTGCTTACTTTATTAGTTTGTAATTGTGGTAACTAGTCAACCTGTTCACTACCCTAAACTTATATCTACACCATGGGAGAGAGACACTTTTTCGGCTGTTTTAACATTGGAAAATTCGTTAAATTTCCAAAAACGACGAAACACGTATGTATTTATTTTTGCTGAGGAGTTTGAATATTAAATTTTATTCTTCTTACTTTAAAAATGACGGACTTCCCATATAAACTTTCAACCCCTATTTCACCCTCTTAGAGGGTCGCTTTTAAACCAAGCTATTATGTGAGTTCAACCTTTTTTTAATTAAATCGGACTGAGTTTTAATCATCACATCTACCGTTAGACCTCCACTGCTGGACATAGGTCTCCCCCAAGGATCGCCACGACGACCGGTCATGTGCCGCCCGCATCCTGTGAATTCACGCGACCTTTACCAGGTCGTCAGTCCATCTGGCCAGGGGCCTGCCGTGTCTTCCAGTATGTGGTCGCCACTCTAGAACCTTCAACCTATCGGCCGTCCGTTCTTCGAGTGATGTCACTGCCACTTGAGTTTGGCGATTCTATGTTAGCGACCCGGGTCCTTACCGAAAACTCCTAACATAGCCCTCTGCATCGCTCTCTGAATGACAGTGAGCTTCCTTATAAAGCCCATTGTAAGCGGCCACGTTTCGGTGCCATAAGTCATCACGGACAACATACACTGGTCAAAGACTTTCGTCTTGAGACATTGCACTATTTGGGACGAAAAGATTTGACGTACCTTCTCGAACGCTGCCAGCCGGGTTGGATTCGAGGATTGACCTCTTTCTCTACGTTGGAATTTATACCTAACCGGACATTTTGTCTCAGGTAAACATAATTGTCGACAACTTCGAAAACAGAGCTTCCTACCTTCACTGTAGTCGGCGCAACATGGTCATTTAACATAACTTCCGTCTTGTCCATGTTCGTTTTAAGACCGACACGTTAGGAAGCTCTACTGAGGTCATTGAGCCAAGTTTCGATCGAATCGAAGGCCTTCTCATAATCCACAATAGCTAAACAAAGGTTTATGTATAACCTGCCGTAGCGTATGTATGTGGTCTATGGTACTAAAGCTTTTTCGGAAACCGGCTTGTTCGCGTGGTTGGAAGTCGTCAAACCTGCGTGCGATTCTATTTGTGATGACTCACTTAAACAACTTATAGACATGGTTCAGGAGCGATGTAGAATGATAGTTCAAAAGAGTCTTCGTCCTTCTTGAAGAACAATACGACCACGCATCTGCTCCATGCCTGCGACGTTTTCCCATCGAGGATGACAGAATTAAAGAGCTTTTGAGGGGTCATAAGGACCGGTTTACCACCTGCCTTCAGCATCTCTGCTGTAATTTCGTTATCGCCTGGTGCCTTGTTGTCCTTAAGTTGTTTAAGAGCCATATGAATCTCATACAGGCTGACGTCCGGGATAGCTTTGGTATAGTGCCGGGTTAATCTAGCTCTTCTTTTCGGAAAATCCTATCTTACTGGATGCCTACGTCATACAAAGAACACACCCACCAAGTTTCAGATATCTATGATTTTAGTCTATGCGATGATCCATCAGTCAGTCATTCAGGACAAAACATTTCATATCTATAGAATAGCTGATTCCCGCGAGTTCGTTCGCGTGCAATTTCACTAAAAACATATTTTCATATTCGTTTCGCCGCGTGCTTACGTGACGCGGCGAACTGAAAAAGTGTCAAAATAAAATATAATTTTAATCAAAAGCACTAAGGAGTATTGATATCAACTTTGAAGGTAATCACACTCAAAATAATTTTCTATCCCTTTTTAACCCCGTTATGGGAGGAATTTAGATAAAATACGAAAAATGTCTACCGTAAATTTTGTCAAGAATGTTTATGCAAAATTTGAAGTAGATTGTACCAAGGAATCACGTTGTTCCATACAACTTTTGCCCCCCTTTTTTCACCCCCTTAGGAATACAATTACGAAAAATCCCTTCTTACCAATAGTTTTGTGAGGCAGGTCACATTACTCGAAGAACGAATGGCTGTTGGGGCTCAAAGGTTCTGGAATGGCCACCGCTTACTGGAAAACCGACCGACAACCTGGTAAAGGTCCGTGAAATTCGCTGAATGTGGGTGCCTCAGGACCAGTCGTTGTGGAAATTCTTGGAGAGGCTTATGTCGAGCAGAAGTTATGTGCGTATTTATTATATGCTCGAGTGGTGAGGGAAAACATCGAGAGAAAACCTGCAACCGGCAAACGAGCTGGCGGCTCACCTGATGTTAAGTGATCACCGCCGCCCATGGACATTTGCAACACCTGAAAGCTTGCAAATGCATTGCACACCCCTTCAGAAACCGTTTCGGTTTCTTAAAATAGGGAATTACTATACTGACAGCAAATGGAATGCCCATGCTGTCTAACGAGCTCTGGTAACCTTACTCACTCGCAGAAAGACAACTATTGTTGTTTCACTACGGTATTCTGTAAGGCGGAGATACTTCCCCAGTCGGGCAGTTCAATTTGAGCGAGGAATCTCGCTATGCCCTACCTCCTATTTAGTTCCTCATTCACAATTTAAAAAGACTTACCTGCCGAAGTTTTAAGATTTTAGCGTTAGTGATTAATATAATACATTATTGAACATGCCAAGTAATATAGGTATATGTATACAGTCTATACACAACAAAAACAAGATTGTATACAATTAAGTTAGTTTGTGTAAATTTTAAAAACTCAACAAGGAAATAACTCACAGCTCTGTACTCACGGCGGCACGGTATATATTCTGTCAATACAAGATTCAGTTTTTTGATGATATACAAATACAATACAACCCCCTTCAAGGATTGTTTAACTACGCAATTAGTCCAGCCGTAGTTAATACTGCCTTCTGTGCAAAGGGTCCCGGGTTTGAACCCCGGTTTGGATGTATCTATGTATAATATCTATGTATTTACAAAAAAAAAGTATATATGCAGTATATCAACCAATATCCGTAACACAAGCCTCGTTGCTTAGCTCGGGACTAGATGGCGCTTTGTGTCATAATGTCCAGGAATATTGTTTATTTATTTATTTATTGTTATTATTTTTAACCACAATGTGTTACAACGAAGCATGGCAGTGTACAGCTGGTTCAATATGTATAGATAGTGTCTTGATTTATGTCATAAATCATATCAAAAGCATGTAACATCTCTATTAGTAGGTTTGTGCTACATTTAATTAACTTTACAACTTGCATCTGATAGTACAGTACGCAGTAAATATTATAGTAATACTAGCTGACCCAGCAAACGTTGTTTCGTCACATTATTTATAGGGGTTGGTGGTAGAAAAGTGAAAATTTAGAGTTATAAATATTTTTTAATGCCAAATCATGAATAAAAAATTGTTTTGCAAAAAAAAATTAGAAAAAGTCTGGTGAGGGACATCCTTATCACCTGGGGCTGTAAAAAGCCTACGACCGATTCTCAGACCTACCTAATATACATATAAAATTTTATAATAATCCGACTAGCCGTTTCGGAGGAGTTCAGTGACAAACACTGTGACACGAGATTATATTATATATAAGAACTAAGGCTCGACCGAGATCTCGGCTACAAATCCAGCCGAGAAATCTGTCTCGGTTCTTGGCTAATAATAGCCGAGATTCTCTAACTTTGTTCGGAATGGCATTCAAATTTTACCAGTGCGAAGTTGATTGGTGTAAGTGCGTGAGAGAGCTGTATGGGATTCGTTGAAGTCCCGGATGGCGAACTGCGGCCGGCCGCCTCCGTGCCGTTCGTGCAATAGTAGTTGTTATTATTGTATATGTTTACAATAGTAATTGTTGTCTAATGGATGAAACTTTATTTAAATTTCTTCTAATAATTCTTAATTATTTATAATATAATGTTATTCAATTTTGATTATTAAAAAAGTTAGTTTTGTTAAACAGTAATTACTGTATTAAAAATTTAACAGCATTTTTTTTCACAATTTTTCTATTCTCGGTCTCGTTCTCGGTCTCGGTCTCGGTCTCGGCCGAGAACAAAAAACCCATCTCGGTCGAGCCTTAAAAAAACATATTTGAAAATAAATGTGCATACTCTTAATATTTTGCATAAAAGGTACGTAAGGACTTACGTCTTCGTCATCTAGCAAAAAATTCAATAAAGAATAGTTCTTCATTGTGTAAGTGTTTCTTACATTACGATAAATTACTTTTTAAGTCTAGCTATTTTTTTCAGCAAACCGCGTTGGCAACACTGTGATACTGCCAATGCCAATAGTGCCAATGTCAAATTATTGATAATTTAATTTTCATGAAAGAAGAGAAACGTGTCAACGATAGATTAAATAGTATTTATTTCTAACAATGCCGACTATATCGGTGAAACGGGATTCCCTTTTTGCGGCGCTAGGCAGATCTTACAGTAAGTATTTGACATATTTATTTTTTAAACTAAGAAACTTTTAAAGAAGAAAATAGAATATTCTATTTTATTGAATAAACCATTGTATTTCAGCTGACGATGAATTCCAGGACCTTTGCTTTGAGTTCGGTTTGGAGCTCGACGAAGTGGCAAGTACACACTTCTTAAATACTTTTCTGTCAGCCGCTTCGCCGGCTTCATATTTTGCTGAAATGCATAGTAGCCTGTGTTTGTTTATCTGACATTAAGTAGTATAACCTCTTTTCTAGCTGAGGAGACAATAAAGATGTTTATAGCCTGTAAGGTAGTTTAAATCGTTGCCTGTTAATGAGAATAGAATATTTTTATTGTTATCATCATGACTAGAAGTGCAAACTCATATTGTTCATGGGCTTTTAATACATCATTCTAAATATAAAAAATAAAATAAAATATTAGATAACAAAGACAGAACAGCCAGTTAGGATGTCCTGTTGTTACCACTCTTTTTTTTACAGAAT
Source organism: Craniophora ligustri (assembly GCA_905163465.1). Taxonomy (NCBI): domain Eukaryota; kingdom Metazoa; phylum Arthropoda; class Insecta; order Lepidoptera; family Noctuidae; genus Craniophora; species Craniophora ligustri. The sequence continues at coordinate 3,732,178 of LR990965.1, read as the reverse complement.
CTCAAGTTCTAGTTTCTTTCTATCAAGTATTGTGTGTTGTACCTATTTACATATAGCTGCTGCACCTGCAAAATTCAAATTTAACCACATTTATTTGCTACATATTATCTTTAAAACATATCATTTACTTATTGATTATCATAACCAACCTCCTGTCCTTTTAAGAATATACTTAATGTCACAGTGTGATGAATATACTTATTGTCTGATATATTTTCTATACATCTCTCTCAGTCGACATTATTATTATATACAATATTTATAAACCTAATACTGAACCATATATGCAATGTATAGGTATTTAATTAAGAATTAAATGTATTGTCTTTATAATATTTTAGACAACAGAGAAACAGATGCTTATGAAGGAGCAGGGTGACCATGCTGGAGCAGGAGTATCAGAGGAGATCCTATACAGGATAGACATCCCTGCCAACAGATATGACTTGCTTTGCTTAGAAGGGCTTGTTGATGGCATCTTAGTTTTCCAAGGAAAGTGAGTGAACTAAATGATTATTGATTTTTTACACTATGAATATTAGACATAAAATAAAAATACTTTTTATACATTGTATCAATATACAATGCACAGTTTACATGGGCAGACTGTCTCCTTGTGACCATAGATGCTGTAATAATATAAATATAGCATAAAAGAATCTGTTAAAAAAATATATTATTTTTAGTTTATTAGTATTTTATATATTTAGTATTTTATAATAAAACTAGCCAGTTCCCACTAGCCAGATTTTCGTCCAAGTGCAATTTAATGCAATGCAATCCTTTCTTAGTGCTCCCCTATGTTATAACAGGAACCCCTGTGTAAGTTTAGGCTCTGCCTTGATATGTCAGTCAGTCAGCTTCTTTCTTTATATACATAAAGATAAAATGTTGACACAGAATCATCATACTGGGCACAATCCCATCACCTGCACTATGCTTTGTGTGCATGCCTTACATGGAGTTAATAATAATTTAATGATTCCAGGAAAGCTCCACCACAGTACACTATTCAAAAGTATGAAGATTGTCACTCCTTGCACTTGACACCGGCTACTGGGCAGATCCGGCCATATGCAGTGGCTGCTGTGCTTAAAGGCATCACATTTACTAAGGAGTCATATGACAGTTTCATAGATCTGCAAGTAAGTAGTTATATTTAAGTTTCATTCCGCATTGTAATTGTTACATATAAAACATGATAAAACAGGCCTTTTTTGGAGAACCCCAAAAAAGAGAGCACCATAGCTTTTTAATCTGCAATATACATATATGTATGTTCATTATATGCATCATACAGTTGTTGACTCGTTCTGAGGTCTTTGATCCAAGTTTAAGATGCACACATTTAAGGCTGACACATGAAATGAGCATTCAAAATGTAATGGGATATTATGTTTACATAAAAATGTTTGTATTTACAGGATAAATTACACCAGAACATCTGTAGGAAGCGCACATTAGTAGCTATTGGTACACATGATCTGGACACAATACAGGGACCATTTGTATATGATGCTTTACCACCAAATGAGATTAAGTTCAAGGCACTTAATCAACAAAAGGAAATGACAGCACCTGAACTCATGGAGTTCTATTCGGTAAAAATATTGCACTACATTAATGTTTAACAGTCATAGGATAAACTTTGACGACCCGATGCAGTGGTATCAAATACTGCCTTCTGTGTTAAGGGTTCGAATCCCGGTATGGTTTTTTTTTGTGTGATGAGCACTGATATTTGACCTGAGTCAAGTACATGTATAATATATGTATATTGGTACTAGATGGCGCTGTGTCCTAAAGTTCGGATATATATTAAAAAGAGCTCGTCAGTTTTTTAATGGCCAGTAATGATTCTTATAATAGTCCAAGATCCCAGGGCCGCCAGACGTCACGTATTTTCTGACGAACCAAATGTGGATTATTGAGTAGTGCTAGTATGTACTAAGAACGCATGCCTACCAGCTATCTTGCCTAGTGGGCCAATTTTCAGGTATCAGGTAATCAAGGCACATACAAATATTACTTACCTCACGTAAATTCTCCAAGCTGATTTTTACGTATATTTTAGGCAATATCCTTAAAAATAAGTCGCCAATACTCCCAGACACTTTCCGTCGGCCGTATTGCTTTGCAGACGCTTTAAAGCTCCCGAAGGAATTAATTAACTTCACGTAAATTCTGATGCTCCATTCTTGTAAAAGGTTTCAAAATAGTTGTGACAGGAGGCAGACCGATGCAAAAAAAAGGGCTAATCATACCCCTTAATTCAATTTTTATGCCTCTGTGGGTAGGAGCGTGAGGGTATTATCAACGCGCATGAGAGTGAGGCAGATTGCGAATATGCGGAAGTCTAGGGGATGATTGGCCACTTGGATCGCTCTGTCTTCTCCTAAAAGGTTTCGAAATAGTTGTCTGGTGGAGATATAAACAATGGAGCATCATAATTTACGTGAAGTTAATTAATTCCTTCGGGAGTTTTAAAGCGTCTGCAAAGCAATACGGCCGACGGAAAGTGTCTGGGAGTATTGGCGACTTATTTTTAAGGATATTGCCTAAAATATACGTAAAAATCAGCTTGGAGAATTAACGTGAGGTAAGTAATATTTGTATGTACCTTGATTACCTGATACCTGAAAATTGGCCCACTAGGCAAGATAGCTGGTAGGCATGCGTTCTTAGTATATACTAGCACTACTCAATAATCCACATTTGGTTCGTCAGAAAATACGTGATGTCTGGCGGCCCTGGGATCTTACTCTATAAGCCTTCATATGGTACAGAAATAATTTTTTTTTGTATTTTTTGTATATACCTACAATAAATGAATTCTCCTTCCTTAGAAGAAAATATAAAAATGATACTCTTTTAGACAAATTTTTTTTATTTCAACCGACGAAAAAAAAATAGAGGGGGTTCTCAAGTGGACGCGTATATATTTTTTTATGTATAACCACGCATAACTTTTTACAGAGTAGTCTGTTTTTATTAATTCTGTTTATATTGGAAAGAGTATACTCCGAAGTTGGTCCCATATTCATTTACAAAAATATATCAACCCTAAGGGTAGGAAAATAGGGGATGTTTTATTGTTTATTCACTGATGGTAATCTATGACCACGCATAACTTTTTATAGAGTAGTCCAATTTTGGTAATTCTTTTTTTATTGCATAGAATATACATTGAAGTTAAATCCACATAAATTTGAAAAAAATAACCTACCCTAAGGGAGGAGGGAGCTGATTTATTGTTCACTCACAGATTTTAATGCTATATCTATTTTAGAAGTAATAAAAAAATACAGCATGTACTAATTAATAGATAAAAAAAATGTAAAATAAAACTATTAACAAAGAAATTGAACCGCCGAAAAGACTGAAAAGCAATAAATAATAAACCTTTATTACTTAATCTTAATAACTATATTCTTAAACTAATGTAAGTATACCTAAGTAATTTTGAGTCGGCGCTACGCGTCCACCACGCTAGCCTTCTGGGTTGGCAGACATCACATGCAGGATTCATCGCGATGTTTGCCTTCACCGTTTGAGCATGTGATAAATACGCATCTAACTTACGAAAAGTCAGTCGTACCTTGGTCCAAACTCGAGACCTTTGACATCTCAGTCCATTGGTTACACAACTAGGCTAGCACCAGCTTTCAAATATTTCAAGTATTATAATTATACGAAATTCTCATTTTCAGACGCATGCCCAACTGAAGCAATATCTTGGCATAATCAGGGACAGTCCTGTGTACCCTGTCATTAAGGACAAAAACGGCGTGGTGCTGTCTATGCCACCCATCATAAATGGTGATCACTCCAAGATCAGTCTTGATACAAAGAATGTGTTCATTGAATGTACAGCCACGGATTTAACCAAGGTACTTACCTTACCTTACTAGAATGTATGTTTCTAATCCTCTTTTTTTAAACAGGGATATATAAACATTACACATAGGATTTGATTTTGCGGTAAGGCTTTCGAAGTCGTTACGTTTCGTTCGTTGACTTAATTGTTTATGTTGGTTCAGTACTGTAAAGAAATAATTATACAATTAAATAGTCCCTGTCCTTGCTTCGCATATGTATTTAATTCCTAATTGTGTTTTAAATAAAATGTAGCTTATGTTAATCACGAATAATATAGCATTCTAATGGTTAAAGAATTATTCGGATTGGTCCTGTAGTTTCGGAACCTATACAATATAAACAAAAAGAAAAAGATTATGTATCACAACAATTCCGGCTATAGAAGGTATAATTTTATTTCGATGGTGTTTGTGTCTGTATTACAACATATAATTTAATTGTATGATATTAAGATATGGCATATGGTGTCCAATTTGCAGGCTATAGTTGTCCTGGATACTGTCGTGAGCATGTTCTCCAAATACTGCAGCAGCGAGTACTCTGTGCAGCAGTGCAAAGTGTTCGCGCCTGACGGCACCTACGAGCTGTATCCCAAGATGAGGAGCCGCGAGGAAACCGTCAGCATCGACAAGGCCAACAGTTATATTGGTATCAAGTAAGATATCTTTCTAATTGTTCTCTTGAATTACTTGATCCATTTACTTGAAATGTTGTCACAATATTGCATTGCAATACTTGTTTTTATTTGAGTTTTATTTATCTACCGTAGATACTTCGAGCTACCCTTTCAAAGCCGGACCAAATGAATTAGTCAGTAAATTTTGTTTAAACAAAAATATATATCATACGCCCAAAAATGGGCAATCACACTCGTCACTCGAAAAAAAAATATGTATTAGTGAGTAGAGTGTTTGTCTTTGTGTTAGTAGCAAAGTTTGAGGATACTCATAGACTTCCAGAGGGACTGGTTATACTATTATATCACAGGTATTCAACAACTTCTCGCAATTTAAGTAGGTAATTTATATGATACAATGTATGTAATCCACAGCGAGACCGGTGCACAGCTAGCCGGTCTGCTGTCCCGCATGTGCCTGCCCACGAGCCACGACGACGAGTTGCTGCGCGTGCGCGTGCCGCCCACACGCCATGACGTCATACATGCCTGCGACTTGTACGAGGACATCGCCATCGCTTATGGGTGAGATTTCATTATTATTAATTGCTCATTTGTAAGTGACTGTTTGTTTCTTAATAAATAAATTAATAAAAATAATTATTTTGGCGTTAGGTATGTACCACAGTATCTTGCTCTGTATTTCGGCTCTATCTTTGTCCCGGTCCCCGTCTTTATTTGTCTCTACTATTATAAAATTATAAATACAATAGTCACGAGAATCAGCTAGTGTTTGTATTAAACACTAGCTGATTCCCGCGACTTTATTCACGTGCAATTTAACTAAAAAAATAAAAGTTTCATATTAACATTAATTTTCAAAAATCCTTTCTTAGCGGATGCCTACGTCATAACATCTACCTGCATGCCTAATTTCATCCCGATCCGTCCAGTGGTTTGGGCTGTGCGTGGATAGATCACTATGTCAGTCAGTCAGTCACCTTTGAGTTATATATATTTAGATTAATAATCGAACCTCTACAAAACAAAAAAGTGGGTTAAGTGTGAAACAATCCAAAACAACGATTTATTGAATTATCTGTTTGTTTAGAATTTGTACAAGAATAAACAGAATGAATAAGTGGACCACCTTAGAGACTAAGGTTACCTGTAATTCCCTTTTTTATTTAAATAAGTTGTATGGCTTAAATTATAAGTAAGTAAGTTATACAAATGGATGATAGATATTGTTAGGTATATGGAGGATGATGAATTATTTTCCCAAGTTTCAGTATAGCTGGTGGTTCTTTACTGCAACTACGGAAGGTCATTTTGCAAGGAGTCTGTCTCAAGTAGTTAAATAGATTTTAAGGTAGAGCTTGATCGGTTTCCCGTATGCATATTCAAACAAATAAGAACCCATCATTGTACTGAGCGAAGCCGCTTCTATAATCTAGTAGTATTACGAATATTACTTGTAAATATTTTACGAATGTATTGTTTACAAGGTACAATCGTATAGAAAGACGGCCAGCGACAGTAGTGACGGCGGGCGGACAGGAGCCTGGCAATAAACTGACGGAACAGTTGCGGCACGAGTGCGCACACGCAGGGTACACGGAAGCACTCACCTTCACGCTCGTGAGTACTACTTATACTGATCATTTTCACATTATAATAACAACAACTTTATTTGTTAGTAATCAATCAAACATATTGTGTTGATTGTTTTTTTTGTCTTGATTTGTATTGAAATAAAACTACTTTTTACGGATTTTATCGCGGTATATTTGATATTATTTTAACCCGACGTTTCGGATCCTTTACAGCATCCATGGTCACGGGCAGACTGCCCGTCACCATGGAAAAAATAATATCAAATATACCGCGATAAAATCCGTAAAAAGTAGTTTTATTTCAATGTCTAATATTCGCGTAAGTGTACGAAATCAATATGTTAGCCAGTACGGATTGATTTGTATTGTTAATACGGAATCTTTTTAAATAATGATGTTGATTCTCAAGTCGCACTTGCGGCAGTTTGTTCTTAGTTTAAGGTTCAACAATATTCTTGCCCCGTAATTGGGCAGTTATAAAATATTTAAGAAACTAGCTTTTGCCGCGACTTCATCTGCACAGAATTAGTAATACCCAATATATTTTTTATCATTCTGCTTATTTAATTCTACCCTCATTTAAGAAGTTATCGATTCCGCATATAAATTTCCATCCCCCCTTTTCGTCCTTTTAAGGGATGATTTCCGGGACAAAAACTATTGTATGTCTTTTCTCGGGACTTAAACTATCTCCATACCAAATTTCATCTAAATCGGTTTGCGGTTAAAGCCTAAAGATGTAACATAAGGATAGGCAGACACACTTTCGCATTTATAATATTACTATGGATTATTATGTTTTTCCGAGTCTAAAACTAAGAACACAATAAAGTTATTTGTTTTCATTAATTTTAAAGTTTGCAGCAGAATTTAGGTCATATCTGCCATACTCTGAGATTACTGTGATTTTAAGTGTAGGTAATTATTTTAACTTCCCTACGACGTATGTATGACCTGTCTTATATACAATTTTTGCTTAGTGTTCACGTGAGGATGTATCCTCGAAGCTGGGCGTGAAGATCGAGGATGTGCCGGCAGCCCACATCTCCAACCCCAAGACTCTAGAGTTCCAAGTAGTGCGCACTCTCCTGCTACCAGGGCTGCTCAAAACCTTAGCCGCTAACAAGAAGATGCCGCTACCACTCAAGCTGTTTGAAATCAGCGATGTCGTGTTGCAGGACAAAAGTGCTGGTGAGAATTGTCTGTTTTATCTATATAATAGCAAAAGTAAATAAAATATATTTCCTGACATTATTACACAGCGCCATCTAGTTCCGTGGTAAGCAACGAAGCTTATGTTACGGATACTAGATAGTTGATATACTACATATATACTTTTTTTGTATCTCCATACATATTGTACATAGATGCATACATGACTCGGATAGAAATGGTGATGCTCATCACACAAATATTTGTGCCTACCGGGATTCGGACCACATATTCATATCAGATTCATAGCACAGCAGGCAGAGTTAACTACCGCTGAGCTAAACGGGTCGTCATCCCGTACAAAACCCGCATCCCCATACGAAAGTATGTCGCATTTTCCCTTTGCACAACCATTATCGGTATAGTCAGAGGTCTCGAGTTTAATCGAATGTGCGTATTAATCACATACTCAAACAGTGGCCAAGAAATTAGAATATTATTATATAAGTAGGCATATGAAGTTTTAGCCTCCCAAATGAGGAAACCCGTGCTCACCAGTGGGACTGTAAATGGGTTGACACAATCCTATCTCATGTTGAGAAGCGCAACTATTAGTCTAACCTACATTTTTATGGAACAATGATAAGCATTTTAAATAGACACAAGGACAGGCAATCAAGGACAGTATTGACCTCTGATTACTATTATACACCTAGTTAAAGCTAGGGCAATGATTTAGAGTAATTTTATAACCCATTTTGGATTTTTGACATTTGCAATATGAAGCTGATTACCTACTTGCAACCTTGAATTAAACATACTTGTAAATAAAGTTAATAAATAAAATAGATTATTCGTATACCTACTAAATAATTATTGAGAGTAACATAATATGTAGATAGATTAGTGTTAGGTCATTTTCATTTTTATGACGCAGATTAAATACAATATGTATTCAAAGACCCAAGTAAATAATAAGATCCTAAATAATCTATTCAAGTAACTATAGGATTATAGTTTGTGAAAACCACTTTCTATACTGTATTAAATCTAGTTATATATTTCGAATTTAAATATAGGCCATTGGGCTATAAATAAACCAAAGTGAAGCGGGCGCAGTATTGTAAAGTGCGAATAGATCCTCAATAAACTTATTGCGTGTCAGTTATCACTGTGGCCTAGTACACCAGTTTCTTTGCATAGTGCTATTTTTAATTAGGTTAAACATACGATGACGTTTATATTTTAGTTTGTCCCTAATTTGATTGTACTTACGAGTTAATAACATTTATCTAAAAAAAAATACTAGCAATCGCTGACCCAGAAAACCTTGTTTTGCCACATTATAGGGGGTTGGTGGTAGAGGACTGAAAATTTAGGGTTATAAGTATTTTTAATGCTAAATTGTAAAAAAAATACAAAAAAATAATCTGGTGAGGGACATCTTTATCACCTAGGGGTATAAAAAATAGCGTACGACCGATTCTCAAACCTATCAAATATACATGAAAAATTTCATAATTCCTCCATAAATCCTCCGAAAGGGTTAAACGGATTACCGTTTAACCCTTTCGGAGGAGTTCAGCTACAAACACCGTGACACGAGATTTTTATATATAAGATAGACTCTATTTGACGAATTAGTCTTCTATTGGTCTCCTTAAGAAGCACTTTGAAAACGAAAATTGATGTTAAAGTTAATTCGATTGACTATGTAAGTATGTACTCGGTGGCTTAATAGAATGCCGGTAAAACACGTGAACGCTGTATTACTAACATATTCTTTTTAACCACAGTATGAATTAAAACATCACCACATTAGCAAGACAGAGCTGATCAGGGGGCCTCAATGCCAATTTCACACTTATTATAAACCACAAACACAAAAAGAGTGGTGTTATAACAAATGTAATTAGCTAGTATTCAAGATCTATTCAGGTGTTTATGGTCATCAGTTCTCTTGGATTATTATACATGTTGTTTTTAAGTAGTACATGCAGTTCTCATTTATTACAATGCTATTAATAAAAATATATAAATATATATACGCATTGGCAGGAAAACTCCTTCCTTTTTTATAAGTTTGTTAAAAATATGGAAGAACTGCTAATCAATAGCTCGCATACATTGATTGTATTGAAGTACATCTATAATATTATAAAACTGAAGGGTTTGTTTGTTTGAACGAATCGGAACTAAGTACTGGTTGGAATTAAAAAAATATTTTTATGTTGGATAGTTCATTTATCGAGCAAGGTTATAGGCTATATAACATCATGCTACAACCAATAGGAGCCGAGCATAAATGTTGCATAAACGGGAAAAAATTACTCACTCTCTCTTATGTGAAGCAGACAAAGTTGCGACGGTCAGCTAGTTATAGATAAAGTGTATTAAAATTATAAGTATGTGTATGTTATTTGCTTTTCTAACAGAGAGTGGTGCTCGTAACGAGCGTCGGCTGTGTGCGGTGCACTGCGGGCGCGCGGCCGGCTTCCAGCTGGTGCACGGGCTGCTCGACCGGGTCATGGCGCTGCTGCGGCAGCCCTGGAGCAACAGCGACGGCTACAGTCTGCAGCAGTGCGACGGTGCGTAAACTTATATTTTTTGGGGTTCCGTATCTCAGAAGGTATAATGGAACCACTTTCTTGCATTATAATATGTAGTTAGTAATTACACTGCCGACAATTTGGGTGTGCCCCTCATAAGTTCCTAACAAACTTGATTAATAGCGTGCATGCTCGGCAATGGGTTCAAGGAAGGTATCGTTTCGCCATCTTATCCACCTTATCCACGCCTTCACAATCACAAAATCACAATTCAACGAAAACGCGCGCCAGTGACAGGAAAAGCGATATTTTAATTGAAAAATATATAATTAGTAGTAGTAAGTTTTTTTCATCACTACCATCTTAAATATATAAGATTGGCATGAGACATTTAATTAAACAAAATGTTATTTTGTTTCATTAAATGTTGTAAATTAAATGTAAAAAGTTTTGGTTAAAAAGAAACCGTTTATTTAAATAAGAGTGAAACGACATGGGAATATGTTATATTTTAAATCTAACGTATATAATTCCTAAGATATAAACTGTGAATAGATCTACATGCGTGTGAAATAATAACTTTGCAATAAAGAATCAAAGAGAAATTAGAATAAATGTGTCTTATGTACGTTATTTGTCTCATTGTGAAAGGGTTCAAGTTCGATGTATCCTTACGACCCGCCCCCCCAGTGCTAGTCAGACATATAGCGCAAAAATTGCTACGCGTTGTTATTAATTATAAGAATTGGTTTTATATTGTGCCATTGTTAATTTTTATTTCAATTTTTTGTTACTTGTTAATAATTTCAAGTCCTTGTTTATTTTACATAACGTAATAAGAATGTCAGGTAGTTAGGAGCATGTGTTTAAACAGTAAAGCAACCAATGATTCGAATCTTATCCTTGTAATGATATTATGCTAATATATTTTTGAACGCTAACAATTTATCATGCGACTGCCTAAATTCTTGCGCGGTGCCTTCGAAAAGCATAACGAGGGGCACAGACATTTGTCGGGGTTATTGCTACGAGTCTCTCGAACCGTTCCATTTGTAACATTCGTAATAAAACGAAACTGAATTCGGCAGACCCCGCGTACTTCCCTGGGCGGTGCGCGGCGGTATTGCTCCGCGGCCGGCAGATCGGCAAGATCGGCGTCATCAGCCCCGCAGTACTCGAAGCCTTCGACCTCACCAACCCCTGCTCCGCCGTCGAGATCAACATCGAACCATTCGTTTAGATACAATATATTATGCATTAAATGTTGAATTTGATACATTCTTTTTTTTAAACCCGACACAATCAAGGGATGTACCACCTAACAGTATATATATCCTTAGGAAATACATATTTTCATATCGGACTAATTTATGCGATAAGAATAATCCGGTAATATAATAGACTAACATACCTGTAGGTTGCCTAGGGGGGGTTAGGCAGAAGAGTATGAATGTATGTACGCCCACCGGCCGCGAGTATATTTTTTAGTTCTTGTGTGATAGGGGACAAGCCTTACCTGCCTAGGTTTTCCCAAAAGTTTCCAGCATAGGGTTCTTCAAAAAAGGACTGAAAAGTTTTTTACGGAGTCAGCGACGCACGAGCGGCACCTCTGTTGCACCCGTATTGCAGACTTCCATAGGTTACGACAACCACTTATCACCAAGCAGGCTGCAAGGTTGTGTTACCCACCCTCTTAGTCTTAAATAAAAATCATACACACATCCGAATTGAGAACCTCCCACCTCCCCCCTCCTTTTTGAAGTCTGTTAAAAACAGACAAGAATCGAACTGCTACTGAAAATTTTGAAATAAATTTCGCTTCATTGACGAAGAATTAATAGAATAAGATGACGATTTTACAAAGTTAGTTTCTGAGTTGTAATGAACACTATAAATATTAATTAGAGCTCGTACATAGATATTAGGTAGGAGATTAATTATGTATTATGTTCTTATCACCGCGCCGGTGCTATCAAGAAATCATTACAAACAGTAATAAAATATGTATAATCTAGCCTATATAAATCAAGGTATATAACTTAAGTTTTTATTATGTTGACTTTTAGCTGAGATATTTTGAATTCATTTAGTTGAAACAACGATTAAGGTTACATACTTAAATTTATGAGGCCAACATAGGTTCTTATAAAGTTGTCGTACAAGGACAATTGAACTACTTGTTTGACTACAGTAGCACAAGCATTGGATAGGTACTATTGCGACTATTTGGTCATCATCAATCACACTAACTGATACCAAAAATATAGCCTCGGAGTGATAAACTTACGCAAATCCTGCATATGTGATGGTGCTTAGATTTTGGTTTGGGCACATGTTCAACTACAATGTGCAAATAGCACCTTGATACATGTATATGAGTAAGTGCATTGTACACAGACGTGCCGTGCGAGTTTAAAAAATATATATAATAATAATATTTCATGACATTATGACACATCGCCATCTAGTTCCGTGGTAAGCAGCGAGGCTTGTATTCTAGAAGTATATATACTTTTTTTTTGTAAATACATACTTATACATCTACATCTATGCCTCGGATACAAATGTTCATGCTCATCACACCAACATTTGACCCTACCGGGATTCTAAGCCAGGACCCGTAGCACAAGCAGGCAGCGTTAACTACCGCTGTGCATCATTATCAAGTCACACTAAATTGACAAAAAATTATCATCTTATCAACTAGATTACGTCCGCTACTGGCCATAAGTGGATGCTTATGTCCCAAGCCATCTCATAAAGCTCTCATCAGCTAATATAGTACTCGCCTATCACGATATTAGTATACGTGTAACCTACACCATCAGACCAATGAGGTACCTAATTGAAAACAAAAGAAACAAAAATGTTCCATTCAACACGGACATTCATTCAATCAAAACTAAGTAGGTAAGTTTCGATTGAATGTCCGTAAAAGCAATAAGACGAGAAAAGCTGTTGAAAATATAATTTATTATTCGTACAATAAAACAGCACAAACAAAATTATTTAACTATTAAAATCACATTTCATATAAGTAGAGAATATAATATATAGTTAATTCACAGTAGTCTCAACCAATAGACATTTAATTAGTTGTCTAAAAATGACACAGATATTTTAAAGATAAAAGAATACATTTTTAATAAATAAAAATACCAGTATATAAATTGATTCTACACTTCATTTTTTTTTTTGTCACCTACTTATTTTTTAAATGAATGAAATTCACTATATAGATTTTTTTAATCCTATTTTTAGCCTGTAGTGTTCTGTGATTACTTGAGTTATTGTTGTATTAAAATCGGTGACGTTTTCGCTGTCTAGGATAGGAATATCTGTGTGTAAACAGATTTCACCGGAAATAACTGTTAAGGCACTTCATAATGTCGATTACCTACTATGACTCCAGAGGCGGATAATTATTTAACCATGTCAAGTCAACATGTTTTAATTAGGTCATTAGTACATGTTCATTCGAATATCGACGCTGCTACTTATAGCTCAATGTAAGTATATGTTATGTATATAGAAGCAAAATATCAAAAACTTAACGATTTCAGGTGGAAAACTGCTACATTATTTTACCAATAAATCTGATGAAGTTAAAATAGAATTGATTACCTCCTTATGTAAATAGTTAATTTATTTTATTTAAATTAGGTACAGACAACATTTACAAAGTGGAAAATGCTCAAGCTGTTGAGGACCTAAACTGTGCTGTCACAAATGTAAACAGTAATCTAATTTTCAAAGTAACTTTGCTTCTCTAAAAAAGCTTGAGCATATAAGTGAAACCTGTTGCATTGGCAAGGTTTATGATGTAATGCAAATGGAAAATAATTTTTAATTGCAAATGTAATCAAATTAACCAACGGTTGAAGTCCATATCTAATGTTGCAATGGAATAAAAAGGGGCAAAATATTTGTTGACAATATAATAATAATCACAATTTCTGTACATATCTTATTTTAGGTACCCAGCACTAACTTTGTGAATGATCAAACTTTTGAAACAATGACTGTTTGTGCAGCAGTCATGTACTGAAAAGTCTTAGAACACAATATCTACTATGTAGATATATTTTATGTAATACTTCTAAATTTTAAATACTGAAGGTATATTGTTTAAAACAAATTAATTATTACATACACCGAACAACCTATGAACTAAAATTAATTATAATATTCTTCAAATTGATCAAATTTGAAGAGGGATACTACAGATATAAGATATTTGTAATAATTACATTCCTCAAGTAATTTTGTTCAACAAACCAATGCAACCAATCCATATTGGTACACCTTCATTATTGTCACAGTGGTGTGATTACAATGAAACACATATTTAGTGAGTTGGACGGATACCTAAGCTGCCTTGAGTATATCCACAATGGTTTCAATCGAGCAACACCTGTATTTTAAACATTTTTTCTAGCTCTGACCTATTGAAGTTAGGATCAATGATGAATGGGCACAGGTAGAATGAAAGTTCTTTGAGATTTGGTGCACTTGTTTTTATGGCTTTTGCTACCTGCATGGTAACATGGAGACACCTAGAGAGACTCAGATAAGTCAAATTTTGAAACATATTGTTAGAGAAATATGCTAGAAGGGCACTAGTAGAAAAGTAACCATGACGCAGTTTTAATGAATGTAAGTTCTTTAACCTGTAAAGGTGCAGCAAACTAGAATCAAAAAGTGTTTTACATGTCATTATGTGCAGCACCTGCAAAACTTTGCAGCTTGATATGTAACGTATAATGTCATCATTTAAAGTGTCTCCATAAATGTATAAAGCTCTTAATGTAGACTGTTTGGTTCTCAGTAGAGATTCAAGAAAATCTGCTGGAATATTCTTCATTTTCTCCATACTAATACTGACTAAATTGGTACAATGCAACATGCTATACAAACTATCATGTGTTAAGGCAAAATTAGATAAAATAAGAGTCTCTAGTAATTTCAATTTATCAAATGGTAAGTGATAAACAAAATTGCCATTTGCATTTTCAGGATTTTGTACTATAAGTGAGTTTCGAAAACTTAGAAATTTTAGATTTGGCCAGCTACCTAGATCATCAAAAATACAGCTATCAACTTGAGATATGCTTATTTCTAGACGAGTTAGATTAGGACAATAGCTTATAAGGGAAGTCCTTACTTGAGAATACAATTTAAAATACTGTAGTTTAACATTCTTCAAATACTTGGCGACAAAAGGCACAATATTTTCACTTATCCTCACATAGTTCTTCATGCATACTATGAGGCGGGTGTTATCCCAAACACAGGGGGTCAGACAGAGTTGTTGCCATCTCATACATACTTTAGCCACTGCCAATAGTGATTCAAAGTCAACCATTGAAAATATGTAAATTAGGATTTCATTTGGCAGGTCATTTATGGTGAGAGTGTTTGCACATAGTTGAGCACTTGACATGTCGAGGTGCACCATGTTCGGCAGCTAGTCGCGCCGCCACACTTCTGGAAACATGCGACCAATTGTGTAGGTATGTTCACCAATGGCTACACAAACACTTAATTTACCACACACTTTTTAACCTGCACATGCTCACTAGCCACGATGTATAGCTTCTCTATTACAATTTAAACTGTATTTTAATATATATAACAGGACAAAGAATAATAATTAGCCCAGTAAGGTCATGAACCTTGAACAACCGTAATAAGTATTGGAAAAATCAACTTTAGAGATACACAAATAAAATGATAATACAACTAGCGAAGTATACATATAATTACCTCAGGTTTACCTTGCTTCTTATACGAGAAAATTGTAATGTTTGCTTTAGTAGAAACATAACTTAAGTAATTTTTTTATTCAAACGCACACACTACATCCACATTGTAGATTATTGATCAAAATGTGATATTCTGCATCTGGACTTATGTCTTTCATCCCAAAGTGTGATTCAATACTTTAAAAATCAATTTTAAAAGAAATATTATAAATAACTTTCATCTTTGATGCTATTTTTGTATGACGTTATGACGTTTTACATTGTGATTTTGTGATTGCTTTTGACATTTCACTGACTGTCAGTTTGCGTTTCGTTCCTTTCGTAAAAAGGAGGTACAAAAGATAACTGTTACTCAGTTAAATTTAACAACAGGTATGGTATTGTGTGTAAATCATAGACTACTAATATATAGTATCGGAAAGTATAAATAATATTGTATATAGATAAATTACATCAATGGTAAAATAAAAATATATTACATATACATATTATAATTTCATATTTGCGTCCATTTGGTTGGCCAATAATTATATTACAAAAATAAAAAATATATTTACTCTACTTATAATTATATAAATATCTATTATAATTTGATTTGAGTCCAGCATAAAAAAAATATTACCTATAAGAACGATGGGGGTAAATAGGTAGAAGCAGGTGTCGATACGGTTCCAGGACCTGGTGGTATGTAGCCCGCAGGTGGCGAAGTTATCGGTTGAGAACCTGGAGGTCCAGCAGGTGGACCTGAAGGTGGGGATGAAGAATTGGGTGGCAAATAAGCCGAACTAGGCACTGATACTGAACCACCTGCGTTTGTTTGGCTGTTAGGTGATGTAAGACCAGTCGAACCAGATGTTGCAGTGTTGGTTGTCCCCAACGGCGGTAAATATGTATCTGACGGTGTACCCACTGACCCGGTTTGTGCGGACGTGCCAGTACCCGTGGAGACTTGTCCTGAACCAGAAGTAACAGAGACGCCGCCAACATTCACACTGCCGCCGATGTTAACAGCGCCACCAGTGTTAGTACCACCTGTTCCACCTTGCGTAGGTGGTAAATATTTTGGGGCGTTGGTCGATACGTCTGACGAGTCTTGGAGAGTTGGCGAAAGAGTGGGTGACGGTGAGTTGTACCCGTAACCCGAACCACCTTGAGCAGTACCAGTGTTAGAGCCGATACTGGTTTGTAACCCAGTGCTTGTAACCTCATTGTTTGCTTGGCTTCCGGTAGAGGTGGTGCCATAATTGTAGCCGGTGTTACTGTTACCACCAGAGGATGATCTGTAGTTATAACCGCCGCCCCCGCCGGCGGCGCCTCCGGTGGCTCCTCCGGGAACAGCAGTTGCAGCTGGCGTGGGCGTGGTCCCCGGAGTTTGTCCTATGTTGACGGTGTCGCCTCCAGCCGGCACGGGGTACGCGTAATACATTTGCTGCGTCAGGGTCCTGTCAACATTCGGCGCTTGAGTTGGTGCAGGTGTAGACCTCTGAGGCAGGTCAAATGATACACTCGGTTTGTCGTACACGTACCCGTCTTGGCGTCTTACTCGAACGCGCAGTCTGTCTTCCACATATTCACTCGGAGATTGTACAGGAACGGTCACACTACATTTGAAAAACAAATTAAAGAGCAGAAAATAAAATGATCCTAATTTCAGCTTCATTTTGTGTTAGAAGACAAAAGTATAAGATTATAAAAGATAATTTTTACTTTGTTTACTTGTATTTATAATCATTTCGAGGAAGTCACGAGACCTCGGGGTATAGGTATTACAACAGTTTTCAGCACTTAACCCTAAAAACGCTGGTGTGTATTATTATGCACCATGTAAAAATATTCTGAAATAAAGCGTAATAAGGCGAAAAATGTTGGTTTCGTAACATTAAAGAATCGACTTTATAATTCTTTTTGTTTTCTTAATAATAATAAATTATTAAAAAAAAACATTTTTTTTAGTTAAAAGCCGGTCGTTAATAAAACAACTGAAAAGGCAATATTATTTACTATTGGATTATAATAGTTATTATATTATATTATATTGGATTATATTATGTAGGTACTTAAGCAATTTTATGAGTCATTTATACAATAATATGGCTCAAGTATCTGCAAATCTTTGTTATTGTAATAAAATTAATTATTATCATAATGATAATGTACCTAAACCACAACGTATTAATAATAATAATATTCTACCGCGATAAAATTCGTAAAAAGTAGTTTTATTTTAATGTGTATTGCGTATAACTATGTAAGAAATATATTAAATAAATAATAATGGTAAGTAATAATACGGAAATATTATTACCCCCAATATGGTTAATCGGTCGTTGTGGAAATCTTTGGGGGAGGCTTGTGTCCAGTCTAGCAGTGGACGGTGGACGTCCTCTAGCTGACATGATGATGATGATGATTGTTATTATTATTTAAGCACTTAAGATTAGGCACTTTCCAAAAATATCGTAATAACCTCAAGACCCTCAAGTAGGTACTCATTCATTCTGTATTAAAAACAAACAGTTAAAAATATATTATGTAGGTATTACCATTTTGAAGCTAAAAATGTAAATATATCTAAAAGAAAGTGTAAAGGTTTTTTTATCATCTTTTAATCATGAAATCATGAGAAAGTGTTGTTATTTTCGTTTATCACCACACAAGTGTTAGGTATCCTAGGGTTATTTTTTAACCCATCATTATGTGGTTTTGTTAAATTACACAAATGTAAATTAAGATGTTTTCTTCTTCGCTAATAACAAAATCACGACCGCTCTTAGCTGGTAAAGTATCTACTAACTAAGTTAACACTGGGCTTCAACAAATTAAGTAGGCATTTCGTTCAGTTGTTAATAATAATAACATAGGTACCTATGTTTATTGTTTTATATATAGGGATAGGGAGAAACTTTGTAAAATTAATATTTGACGAAACGACTGAAGAAAATCAAAATACAGCCAGAGCAGAGGAGAAGAAGCGATAGTACTTAGAATATGTTTGGTGGTTGGTACCTATCCTATAATTCCTATACAATTATATATATCATTCATATTATATTATTTATATTATATTATTCAACCCACTTACAACGTTACAACCAAAACTAAAAGCGAAGCTATTTGCTCAATTGCCTAAACCTACTTACCTACAAACAACCAAAAAAAGATAAAGAAATACCGAAAGTGAATTCAGTTCAACGCACGGACCTAAAGCAACGGATATGATATCTAGTCTAGCGCCAATCCAGTGTATGTGGCATTCATAATTACATACACAACACAGTATGGTGAAAGGAGTTGGTCGGGCAAAGCCGCCTCAGGTTCCACAAAGTCGTTGCCAATAGATGTCGTGGTCGCTCCCACCACTTCACTAGTGTTGGTTTCAACTTTCTGTCTCAAAATCGATTGTTAGTGCACAAATTTCTAAGAGCTTTCACGGAAAAACCGGTAAGTTGTACAATATAAATAAGTAATATTTTAGTAAGTTAATGTATTGATAATAATGTTAATGTTGGCAAATTTTAAAGGGACTTGCTAGATAATTATAATGCATATACCTAATATAAAATGTTTCCAGAATATTACCTTTCGGCATTGTACTTACTTTTTTAAAAATTGGAAATTAGAGATCTAGGTTCCTTGACATTGTAAATTGTATTGTAACAAGCAGACGATGTAGTTTATGTGGGAAGCAAATTAAACTTTTAGTATTTAATTAATCATAATTATGACCTCCGTGGCTAAGTATTCCGCGTAATTACAAAAATCTATGCAATCAACACGATACGACATAGCACCTTGACCTCGTCTCAATAAAATAATTTGAGTAATTCTTATTTGATGGAAAGAAAAACTATTTTTAAGCTTTATAGGTACAGCAGATATCTGAGGCTGTATTTATTTATAGATTTATCTGTAACGTCGTAACACAAGTAATGAGTCTGAAAGTATTTACTTAGGCTTAAGATTGTAGTAAATTGGTACAATTAAGTATTTCATTTTGTAAAGCATCAGGCGACATAAAATATAAGAAAATTAAATAAACAATATACATTTTTAATTTCCCCATTACGAGCGTACCTACTGTTACAAATATACTTAGTCAAACAGTATTTTATTTATTTGCTCCGATAAGTTGGCCAAGCGGTTAAAATTAGTATTTCACTAAAATTAACTTTATGTAGTCATTGATCCTACCGATACCTTTGCCAAGTGATAAAAAAAATAGGATCCACTACCAATATTGACCGATTAATTTCAGAACCATGGTACTGAAATTGTACTGCGTGGCAGACGGGCCACCTTCGTTCTCCTGCAGACAAGTGTTGGATGCACTGAAGGTGCCTTTCGAGCTGGTGGACGTTAGCTTTAACGATGGAGAGCATATGACAGAAGAGTATGCAAAGGTACGAGTCAGCTGATAGCGTGACTGAAGTATTTTTTTTCTTATTTAATTAAGGTAACAAATAGTAACAATAAACCGATGACAGTAATTTGCAATCTTTATACCTACGGATAACAATTACTCAACTAACTCACACGCACATTGAGACCTCATTCTGTCACTCACACAAACGCACTACTTGTCTACTCTCAGTCATTGATGACCCAGTTAGTCCAGCGGTAGTTAACACTGCCTTCTGTGCTATGGGTCCCGGGTTCGAATCCCGGTAGGGTCAAATGTTTGTGTGATGAGCATGAACATTTGTATCCGAGTCATGGATGTATCTATCTATAATATGTATGTATTTACAACAACAAAAAAGTATATATGTAGTATATCAACCAACTAGTATCCGTAACACAAGCCTCGTTGCTTAGCACGGAACTAGATGGCGCTGTGTGCCATAATGTCCAGGAATATTTATTTTTATTAGGATTTTCCCTAGTATTATTATTGTTGCCTTCTGCAGCCTATTTTTTTCCTACACTAAATATTGTTTATCTCTAACGATGTCGTAAGATAGGTCAAGGTACCAAAAAATCTACTTAATGATTACCTACCTACTATTGTAAAAATGTAACAACGCTGTTGTAAGTAGTAGTAGTTAAATATTGGGGCCAAAATGAGTCCAAGATCTCACACGTTACATTCCAATTGAAACTTCTGCATTTATGCCGAATTATACAAACTGTAATTCGAAGCCGCCCCTTAACTTTGTCAATTTATTAATTTCCAGATGAACCCACAGAAAGAGATACCGGTGCTTGATGACGATGGCTTCTATTTGAGCGAGAGTGTTGCCATCATGCAGTATATTTGTGATAAATACAAACCAGGGTCACCTCTGTACCCCACAGACCCTAAAACCAGGTAAATATGTACAAAAATAAATAATACTTAGTTTTGAAATGGAAGCAGAATTGTAGGTATTCATTATTCTTCATAGATTATGTTGATACTTTGCAAAAAAAATGTCCCAATAGTTTTTTACAAAAACTTGTTATTTGCCACCCGCATCCAACTGCCAGCATGACACGCTGCGTAATTTTAGCGAGAGGCGACCTCCAACGAGTAACAAGTTATCTGCCTTATCGATTATCAGTTTCAGCTTACTAATATTTTCAGGTTCAGATATGTTGGCAACTTTAGTTCTCTCTCATTCTGATCGGATCTCATTCTCATTTCTGATTCGATCTTCTAAAGAAATATTTCAGTGTAAATTAGCTCGCTGAATTACACTGAGCTTTCTTAAGAGAACCAATAGCGAGTGACGTGTATCTTGGTCCGGGATATCTTTGGTATGAAAAAAAGTATGCGGAAGCATAGGTTGTATGAATATGAAAGGTAATACTTGCGGATGTACACAGCAACACGGTCACAGATAACAGCCAAAGCTCAATTAGACATAGTTTTGGTGTACTTAGATCAATGTTGGAAATTGGAATTAGTGTATTCATAATGCTATTAAATACAGTAGGAAACTACAGTGTTACTTTGGTACTATGTATTACTTTTATACTCATAAACGTTTGTGCTTTTATTCCAGGGCTATAGTGAACCATCGCCTATGTTTTAACTTGACTACATACTACGCTAATGTGTCGGGATACACGGTAAGTTTTACTTTATTAATCTGACACAAAAACCTCTACCTGATCTACCTCCCTAACTCTTTTATTCGTTTAATGAATTGTAACACATTGTTCCTCTTAGTTATCTCGTATTCCCGTCTCGTTCTTAAACAAAAGTTATAAGTGAAGTTGGCTATTAACCCCATTTCCTCAGAGGCTGTCTTTGTGTGTTTCTAGCATAAAGATGAATAATATAGTACATTCCATATTTATTTTCAGATGGCTCCAATTTTCTTCGACTACGAGCGAACCCCGCAGGGCCTGAAGCGAGTCCACATGTCTCTGGAGGTGTTTGAGACATACCTGCAGCGCCTGGGAACTAGCCATGCCGCCGCAGACCATTTGACCATAGCCGACTTCCCGCTTATAAACACTACTATGACACTGGAAGCCATCGATTTCGACTTTTCTAAATATACAAAGGTAAATGCAATCGTCGATTGTAGAGGGGAAAACCACGATCAATTTAAAAAAAAACTCGTAACGTGACTAAAAAGACCTACCATCTTTACCTATTAGAAATATATTAAATTATCCTACTGATTTCTTAGGTTTGCGTGAACATTAACCATTCGAATAAAATTACTTTTACAGATTTTAGAACTACTTCAAGCTACTGAAGAAAATTAGTCAGTTTTTAACAATAATCTGTCAAATGCCACAGAGATATATGTGCTAGTTTTGTGTTAAACCGATTATTGCCTAGGTTATTTCGTGCAAGGATACGAAGAGCTCAATATTCCAAATATTAATTCGTAATATAACGTAATACAATACAATGTAATAAATTATGTTTTGGTAATAAATTATATTATGGCCTATTCATTTATATTATCATTGTTCTTTAACAGATTACCAAATGGTACAACGACTTCAAGAAGAACTATCCAGACTTGTGGAAGATATCTGCGGATGGCATCCAACTGATCAGGCACTTCGCGGCCAACCCGCCCGACCTGTCGCACCTAAATCATCCTATCCATCCAGCTAAAAAACTAAAACAAAAGTCGTAATGTAATGCATCAAATACTCCTAGGGAACGATATTACATCTCTTGACAAAAATATATGACAGGTGATGTCGCTAGACCACCTAAATAAAAGTCTTTGTTTTGTTGCAATATATTAATAAACGTTGCCCCACACTAGGATTTCCTCCTGTGTCGTGAGTGCGTTTTTACAAACACATATTTTCACATACACAAACGCCCAGACCTGGACATCATTAATAGGGATGTTGACACTAATCATAAAATCGTGTTTCGTGTTAGTTTTATTATAGCTTGTATTATTAGAATATCGAAAATCTCATAATTTTTATTTAATATATCAAATTCAATTCATTAAAACTAGTTTAAAAAGTTTTATTTATCACCAACTGTCACGTGACTGCAAAACATCAAGAAGAGCGCATGACGTCACTAACCGATAAACAAGCCGCAAACATTTCTGATTTTGTGTTCATACCGACGCGAAATTGTAAAAAATTGTAAAACATTGTGTTTATTTAGATTTTTTGTATTCACTTTTATACGAATTAAGCATAAATTCGACAAATTCTCATCAATCGAGATCCATGTTTAGCGGTTAGTGACGCATGAAATCGTGTGACAGCTGTGACAGTGTTTTGGCGGGTAAAATAAATATTCCTTTATTTTAGTATATTTTCTCATAGAAAATACTTATATTTTTAAATAAAATATATTTTTTTATCATAAACAAGAGTCGATCTTTGAAATAAAATAATTCCGAAAAATTGTCAACATCCCTATTGCCCAGATATTTACAACACAGCTGTGTTCCCGATAGTTAGGCAAAGAGTGATATTTGTAGGTATCGTAATATCATGTAATTGGGTGCGAATCTATTGCAATTAACCGAGCATAAAATCAAAACTCCGATATTGAAATAACAACTTTTAAACTTTCGCGTTGGATTATAATACATTATATTACACGGGAATTAACGCGAATTTACCTTTTAAATGCTTTGCTCCGATATTGAACTAGTTACGATTTTATAGAACACTGCTCGTCGTAGAAAATGAGGAACAGAAAATAATATCTAGAAAAGAATTTGTAAAAAGTATGTAAATGATCATTTTATAAGCCAGATAAATTATTATAATCTCCAAGGGTTGGGTCATATCTGTATAAAGGTGGCTCGGAGTATCATTGACTGTTATAGCGTAACTTTTTGAAACTACTTGGAGCGATTGCCTACCTCCTATTTAACCGCCACTGCCGCTAGATGTCACTTAATAATTTTAAAAAACTACGCTAGACTAACATAGATAAGGGTCGACTTATCAAAATGTTTATATATAAAATTTTGATCCATTCAGGGGGATTCGGTGTATGGCGAGTAGGTACATTCAATTCCAGGATTAATAAAAAACTGACAACGCTCACTTGAAAATACACCTACCAACAATAACAAGTGAGAGAAAATCTTAGCAGGTCCTGTGTTAGATGTGAAAGTAGTGGTTCAGCTAGTAGCTCAGAGTTCTATAAACCTATTCTGATCAATATAGATAATGTTATTGCTTTACATAGTACATACAAAGCAGTAATAAAACAAATTGGTGCATAAATAAATACTTTATTCCTCGTAGTACCATTATACCATACCATAAAATACCATTGTGAAATTTTGTGATACGGAATTTAAGTGTTATAGTTATAAATAAAATGATATTATCTTGGTTCTAACATCAGTCTTCAGTAACTCTTCCCGAGACACATCGCATCTTGAAGCCCAGGCAAGAGTTGGAGCAGCAATCCTTATTATTGATGCACTGAAACATTATATAATAATGATGGATAAGTCTATGATAAACCAACTTCATGAATATTTTCTGACAAGCTATTACTCTAGACATTCACTATGATGTCTGGTAACAACATATAAAAGTATTGTCGATCTCAGTCTGGCCACGCCTAACGCCATTGAAGTGGCCTCTTATTACTCAAACATTGTTTAGCCATTGACACAATAAGAAGAAGAAGACTAAAAGTATTAATAATAATTTACTAGTTATACACAAAAACATAAAACAATATTTGAAGTGGGTATGGGTATATCGAATCAAAATTTGAGCTCAATCCGTGGAGAACTTATTAAGTTTTTGAAGCTTACACAAACCAGCTTAAACTTTTTATAACATAATCACAACACCCAAAGCAATCAGCCCCGCCAGCGGCCAGTTAATTAACTAGTTAACTAGGCAACTGCCTAGGGAAAGCAGAGATTTAAGTGAATAACTGTAACGACTTAGCATAGGTACGGTGTTTATAGCAACTTCATGTATAGGTAGGTATAGCTTACTTATTATAATTAAATTTAAAATCCCACTCTCAACTAACTCACCTTACAAACAAAAAAAAACAAAATCTGTTCATCCGTTCGGGAGCTACGATGCCACAAACAGGCACACAGACACGTCAAATTTATAGCATCTCGTCGTTTTTTCGTCAGGGTTTAAAAATTGATTATCAGTAGTGCTATTTTCTATGCATACAATACAGTCTTCAGCTCGACGCTGCTGCAGAATATTGTGACCATGACTCCAACGTAAATGTTATATAGTGAAGGTATACTTGATAATAATATTGTAGTTGCATACATGTTGTATGATTTATTACTGAACGAATTTGGCGACCGGAGCTCCAGCCATTTTAGTGGGGTGCCTTGCTCACATTAAGCTGCCCGACTGGGGAAGTAGGTACTTCTGCCATACAGAAGACAACGCACCAGTGAAACAACAATAGTTGTATTTCTGCGAGCGAGTGAGTGAGGTTGCCAGAGCCCATTAGGGGAGTGACTATTCCAACAGCATAGGAATTTCGTTTGTTGTCCGTGTAGTAAATTCCCGTTTTTGAGAAAAACGACAAAAAAAAAGACAAAAAAAACAGGGAGTGAAAAAGTGTCTACAGGATGGGCAACACGCGAGCGAGACCTCCGGTCCAAACGTCCATAGGCTATCTGCTACCATCAGGCGGGACCTAAGCTTGTATGCTACCCTCGTATTATACCTACCTACGCAAAAAAAAGCTAAATGTCTGAACTTTGTTACTTTGGAACTGTATAACTGTGAACACTAAACTGTCCAATATACCGTAGGTTGAAACCGGTCACCTGCGCAGCATGACTGCATAAAATATGTAGATGTAGACCTGTCCTGTGGATCGTAGCATGTATGACATGAATCAATCGAAAGATTTTTTTTAACTTTTTTAAGCATCTCTGTTGCACGTTTCCTAAAAATTGATCTTGTGGAAAGGATTTGGAAAGAACTTCTATAGACAGTATTACTACAGTACAGTAGTTGTAGAGTTGTAGTACACTACCTACCTAAATGGCTATACCTACAAGGCTAGTATTTGACTTAATTCCTAAAAAAATGTTAACCGTCGTTGGTAGTCGATATACAATTTTATTTATTCTAAATTCCTTTTAACAAAAACCTTCAGCAAATAAACCCATGAGGTTAAAGCAAGTGGGTACTTACAAACTGTCCGACTTTAGCACATGCCGTTTGCGAAGCAGCAGCATTTGGTGCCGCGGGTCCATCCGGCAGAACCATAGGATCTAGAGGCACCACCACGTTGTTGTCTTCTATTTCCGCATCTTTAATAGGAATATCCTTGGTCACTCGATCAGTGATCAAGCTACATGTCACGTGATGTGAAAGTGCGACGAACAATAGAATGGCACAAGAGCGACGCATTGTGGTCAGGTGCAGGTTGATACTAACAAAGCTGAGCGCTCGGCCGAAGATATAGGGTCACTGCATTCGCGTTAACGGCACCCGCATGTCCCCGATAACGTCGATAACGAGATATCCTCGTAAATATTATTTACAGGACGATGTTTTTAGTAAAACATCGCACATGTTATTTTATTTTCCTCAGTTATAATTACGACTCAAAATCTTTAAATAGGTAGGTATACCGGTATTTGTAAGTTGTTTAGGTTCTTGTTGCCGTGAACTGTGAACAATTTCGATTTCACAGTAGGCATGAATATATTATGTGCAGGAAAAACATATTATTACCACATAAGAACAATAATATACCTAATTATGTACCTGTACCCTGGTATTAATTTCCTCTTCACTTCACTTTGTATCGACAGTATCAGCAATTCAGTATAATTATACAACCTAAAACATTATTTTCTTAAAGAATTGGTTTTCTACGAATAATATATAATATATTAATATTTCATTAAATGCCATTATTTGGACACATAATTCTCGATAATAAAATATTGATTGACCTACTTCTAGCACTTCTTAAAGCAAAAAATACATCAGGATATTCACGACTTAAGAAATATTTTTTTATAGCATAATATTGTAGTAGAGTGTTCCCACGGTGTTTAACATAAGCGATCCTTTCGCATTCAAGTATGTGAAACCGGATCTCTATTCTATATATAAAAACTGGGTAGGTATTCAAATTGGGGCACTTGACTTGCATAATATTAATAAGATAATTTTTCAGATAAGCAATTTGAATATCGACTCATATTTAAGGTATAATATAGGTAGGATGTATAAAGTAGGTACGCTTAAAAATTGGTATTTTAATAAGTTTATGTTTGGCACAAATTAAATACACACATTAACATCTTTGTCTTGAACAACGAGTAAATTATAAAACATTAACATGACGTCTCGTTTACATAGTCACGGGGTATCGAATTAAGGAGGACTTTTTTATGTAGGTACATTTAATAAACGGCTTTCTAATATAATCAGGTGACGCATTTTTTGGCGTAGCCCAAGCAAGCACGCGTGCAGCAGTCATTGTGGTAAATACACTGAAAAAGGACAAAAACATAAAACTGTTAATTTACTGGCCCAGGTTTCGCATTTATCTTTTACCTTCCTCGAAATGGAGGAGGTTTTATATTTCTTGTACTCTATGTCCATCGATATCTTCGATAATTGTGAACAGATTTTATTTTTTATCTTTGGTTGAGTTCAGTGTAGCTCAAAGGTCCAAGTTAATATACATAAATGAGCTCTGTTAGGTTAATGTCAAGCCCATTTGAACTTTTCTATAGAATTAATAAGAAACACATCGGAACTTGATTCAGCTATCACTCATATTTGTAACATAACTAACAAAAGAATCAAATGAACTAAGTCTTTGACTCAGTTAATTTGATTTTTTTAACCGACTTTAAAAAGGAGGGGGTTCTCAATTTGTCAGAATCTTATTTTTTGTAAGTAACAGGTTAATGAATTTAAAAATAAACGTCATATAAAACACAAACCGGATAGTTGTTCGGTACCAAGTATGTTTACTTGGCACCGAACAACCGAACAACCACGTGGAACGCATTTTAAAATTCTATGTGAACAATACATTTATGGTTTTGTTATACTCACAGGTTCACCAATTTTGGCGCAGCTTTTCTCGTTAGTTACAGCATAGGGTTGCGCCTGCTCAATAGGGGATGCGTCTATTTTCTCAATGGCAGCTGCCGGATTTACTTCTTCTACTTCCTTATTTATCGTACTAGCTGTAGCTGTCATCGCAAATTGAATAAATAAAAGGAAAAATACCGCAGTAAAAAGTCGATGCATTTTGAAGAATTAAAGGTGTCTACTGGCGAATATTGGAGGGTGTCGGTAAATATATGTTCCGAGAATATGCATTAACGGTACCCGCATGGACCACTGATAACGGATGGGACCTACAGGCCGTTTAAAATTAAATATTTTTATATTAAATATACAGAATTACAGTGTAAATTTTATTTTATTTTTATTAAATGCATTAAATCTGATAACTACTATAAAAATATTGGATGATAAAGACTATGGTTTACGTAAAAGATATAAGGAGTGTGGATCAACTGATGATCACCCGTGCGCGGCAATTATCCAAATCGAAATTTAAAAAGGAAAATGCTTAACTTCGTTATCAATTTCAGGATAAATTAACATAATAGGCCTAGCTTCTCAACTGCAAAGCCCTTACAGTTCAGAAGCTGAGCTTATTATCTTTATCCCTTACAGTATAGGATGCAATGAATATCTAAAACAGAGGTGAAATACTTGTTATCTCTGCTGGGCTGCCTCGGGGGCAAAGGACAACACTCGCTGGAACCATGAAGCACGTAGAGTAGCGCTGAGATCTTGTCACCGCTATTAGTAATAACATCTTGCTTATTTCTGTGAAAAATGGAAGGGACGACGACGAACTGAAAACTTGCGCCTGTTGTGAGAGAAGGTGAAACACAAGAGAAAAGCAATCCACACACTCCGGCTCTCTCCCGACCCATTTGCACCCATAAAGGCATCGACAGCCATTCGGCTGACTGTTTTATTCATGACTAAAGCCTTCACCCGCGGCTTAGCCCGCGTGGTGTGTGGATAAATACTAGTCTATGTGTTATTGCAATGTATTTACTACTTATAAAACAGTGGGAATAAGATATTTTCTTGCGGTAAAATTGAACCTATATTTGAAGTCAGACCTCCAGTAATGGGTTGGTGAAAACTACGTTGAATTCCATGTAGCACCTAGGTTCTGTAGGTTTATTATTTGTAGTAGTTTATACAAGCAGGTATACAGATAGACGAGAGACAAAACTTCTAAAAGTTTTTGGCTCTAATAAAGGCCCTGAAATTCGTTTTTATAAAAAAAAAATATGATTGGTTTCGGTATGGATATGTTCTACTTATAGCCAATTAATAGTTCAACCTGTAGATAAAGTTACTCGTGTAAAACACTAAACACTCTATTAACCTCACCAAAATATTTTTGTATTGATTTGTTAAACGGGACAGTGACATTGGAATCGTCTGTTTATCTATTGAAAATACTAGGTCAAAACATAAATTACTTTAAAATGTTAATGGTGGTGACTAATCGAATAAGGGGACATCCATTAATAACGTGATATTTTTTTGTGATTCTGACTTCCCATCCCCTGTTGGTAAATGTCGGGAGGATTTGGTGCAACCCTCTCTGCCAATCTCACGTGAGATTTTTCAGAACATGTGTGAGAAATATATGACGCTGCAACGTACGTCGAGAGGCGCGTTCGCCTGACAGTGGCGCCTGAATAAACGATGTGCTACTGAGCATCTTTGTAGCATTCGCAAATACAAGACAAACATTACTGTTTCAGATTTGGCCATATATCACTGAAGAAAAACTTTGCTTCGTTTATCTAGTAGTCGTCAGTACGACTGCTAAGCAATAGGTCTTGGCTTCGATTTAGAGTTCGAGCAAAGTATTATTGGATTTTTCTACGAAATTCGTAGTAACAGCCCGGAGTTTGGATTCGTGGATGGCAATTCGCTAGCCCCATATTACAATGGAACCTAAATGCTTCAAAGCATTTAGTTACGATGTTTTATCTGTTCTGTGATCTGAATACGTCACGTAAATAATGGATGCCCCCTTACAAAGTATAGAAATATGTAGATTTCTACCGAATCATTAAACTCGAACTAATTTTATGATAATGATCGAAGCACGCTCAATAAAGAGAGCTATAGATATTATTGTCAATCTACTCTTAAACCTACTTTCTCAAAATTCAACACACATACAGAACAAATTTTTTTGAGTCTATATTTGATTTTAGGGTTTATTAATCTCAATCGGTAAAAATGCAAAACTAACATTAGATAGTATACCTACATCGGACGACTCGGTTGCTGGAGTCGTAATATACGTATGTATAGATAAGATAAATATAAATATTGCAAATAAAACATGTTTTTTTAAACTTCACCTATATTGGTATCTATGCTTTGTCCCATGCAACCTTAGAACATTGACACCACTTACAGAACCGTATTTAACTACTTGAGCTTCGATTTTTTACCTGATATTACAAAGATTATAAGAACCAACTAATCTACATAAATATTGACATCAGGTAGGATTACATACTCTAACTTACTAACATAAATGTGTAGTAAGAGCAGAACAAGCAATTAAATCTCCTGCAATTCAGTATTACACAACATATTAATATAATTATGTATTTACTAATGGAAAGTTTTCTATTTCCGATGATAAGATGGATTCCAGGTTATTAACCTATGTGTTCTTAAACAATTGATCGGATTCTGATCAGACTTTACTAAATTGTTTCGGGTATGGCCCATGCATGATGGTTCCTGATACAAAAGATGGGTTAGGCAGGATACCTTGCTTAAAGTTGTAAAAAGTATTTTTTTTAGAAATTATTTTCTAGTTAAATGAAATAAATAAAATAGAGAAGCTTAGTAAGTTCATAGTGTCACAATGAGCTCATGAGTTTCTTGTTCTTACTATTGTAATTCTAGTTTGAATATTCATTCGAATTTTTTTTGAGTTTAAAGGGAAAATAAAAATCGTTAATTAATCAAGCATTTTAAAGGTTATTACAAAAATGATACTATTATATTAAAAATCAAATGGGAGTTTAAAAGGCCCCTGACTATTTCTTGGGGGCTGTCTCTGCGGCTGTCTTTGAGGAGGTCTAGTAGTCTGCCTGCCCAGTACATCTATTACGGGTATTTGTTGTGATCCAGGAAGCGAGACTGGGATGTTGCCAGGCAGCTTCCCAGGTAGTTGGCCTGGCAAATTCAGTACATTGCCGAGGAGATTCTTGCAGAGTGCACCCGTTAGCCTGTCCCCCATGTTGCCCCATAAACCAATCTGACAAAATCTGTAAACATAAAACGTTAACATATCAGTTTATTTATTTATTGATTTATTTATTTACAAATACATACAATGTTTTACAGGTATTATTAAACCCAATGCAACATGTAGTTATTGGACAATATTGTTCATCTATCTATCTAAATTAATGCTAGGTGATTCAAATTCCGCCAACGTACAAATAAATATATAATTTTTTTGCGATACAGTTAATTAATTTTATCTCTTCCTGGTATACCAGAAAGAGAATAAATTAATTAACCTATTTTATTTTCTAAATGTGAGATTAATAGGTAATATCTAAATAAATTTTAACAGTTGACGGCACGGTGGGTGCAGTGGTTGAGCGATCGGTTACTGCACCATGTGCCCCAGGTTCGATCCACACACGAAACAAATATATGCATGGCCTAAAGGTACCTAGTTGTTCCGAGTCTGGATGTTTGTGTTTGTAACCGCACCCACGACATAGGAAAAAATCTTAGTGTGGGGCACTGTTTCATATTGAGAAAATCATTCAAGGAAACCTGTACGAGGTTTATTGCAGTACTACTGATCTACATCAGAATATTATACGTTTCATTAAATTTGGTATACCAACCTGAAATCCTTGTCAATTGTCAACGATTCGCCAATTTTTAGGAACTGATCGGTACTTTTCGGGAACGGTAGACCACCGGCAGCTTTTGAGTTGTTGGTTTCTTCAAGACCATGAGCAAACTTCGAGATCAGACCCACGAAATTCTCCCGCACTCGAGCGTCAGTACTGGAGACGTCATCGCCCATTGGCTGGCCGTCGGGACCTAGCGGCTCAAATATGTACGCCAGTTCATCGCCGTGCGCGGGACCTTGTGCTTTCTGCGGTTTTACCAACTCCTCACCACTTGATTTCTCTGTCAAAATAGATACAAAGTCATATTTTGATATCAAAAATGAAAATGATTATGAGAACCTATTATGATATCCGATAGGTATTAATTAAATTTTGTATAATCATGAAAATAATAATAGTAAAAAGCCTGGCAGCATTGCCACGGTGAATGACAATGCTGGATTTGTGACCCAAGACCAATCTGGATACTTCACGTGACCAGAACTCAATCTATATTCTTGAGTTCTGGTCACGTGAAGTATCGACCAGTTTTCTAAACATTTTTCAATAGGTATACCATTCGCACAGTCTAGTGGTGTGACCAGTGGAATGACATCTCAAAGGTCTCGAGTTCAAACCCGGGCACGCACCACTGACTTTTCAGAAGTTATGTGCGTATTTATCACATGCTCAAACGGTGAAGAAAAACTCATCGTGAGGAAACCTGCATGCTTGAGATATTTTCTCGACGGCATGTGAAGTCTGCCCTGCAGTAGGCTAGCGTGGTGGACTATAGCCTAATCCCTCTCAAATGAGAGGAAACCCGTGCCCAGCAGTGGGACAGTAATGGGTTGATGATGATGATACGGCCAGCAGTGATTGATTATTAATGAGATTGTCTAGTTAAAGACGGTCTCACTATTTTTGAGAAGATGAGACGAGTATAAATTCTGTTTTGGAACATCCATCCAAATAAATATTATTAATTAAATTACGACTGCCACCACAATTCGACTTAAATAAATAACAGCTGGTGATCCAAGTTGTAAGATTTATTAAAACAAACTTATTTTTTTCTAAATTGACCAGAATGCTTTATACAACTGCGTTGCTGCCAGGGTTAGGCTGCTTAGAAGACTGGCGGCATTACCCCGTTGGATGGGAATGCTTCTCTAGCCGAAATACTATTATTAATTGATATATTATACATCTAAGCTCGTCGAATCAGAATTCTTAAAACATTTCGTTCTATGGGAACCATGCAAAGCGCTTCACGGGGAAATCGGGGAATGTAACGTGATGGAAACGTGTTTTTGTCGAGGACAAAACCCGAGTAACATAGTTAATTAAGAATAAGGGCAATACTAACCAGCCAAAGCTACACCCGGAAGAAAGTGCCACCCTTTAGAGAGGTTACCGACGTGCTCGAAGCTGTACAGAAAGGCCTGGCCGCCAGAACTCCACTGCTGAACGCTCTGGTATGCAGGGAAGTTAAACAGAGCATCGCCTAGAAAATAACACCAAAATTACAGTCCTACAAAGCACTTAGGTATAACGATTAATTTAGTATTCTCGTAATGTTAGATCCTGGCATAGCAATTATTATAAAATAAAATCTAAATTTGTATTCATCTCATACATTAATTCAAATTTAGATTTCACATTTTGTTCTATCAAGTGTAACAATATATCGATCCGTTACCCTCAAGGACGACGAACCCCAACAAAAAATAATTACCTACGAAGTGTATGAAGGGAAAAAAGGGTCAGACCCTTTAGTTAAGTTAGGGTTTTTATTGAATAACTGTTGGGGTTCGGATGGACGAGGGGGAATATTTTATTTTAAGTTGGTGATTTTTATAAATTACTTTAAAATATGAACAAACTCCAAAAGTATTGTATAAATTTTGGAGTCTTTCTTTCGTTTTTGAATACCTACTGTAACAAAAGTTAGGTTGGTCTTTTGGCTTCTCTTTTGGGGACCTGAATTTTGACTATTTTGAACCATTAGTAAGTTGTTAGAATATTTCTACAATATCTTTCAATAAATCTTTCTACATATTTTTCAATAAATAGTGTTTTGCAGTACACACCTACTGATCACTTATTTCAGGATCATCTGACGTTTGGGATTTTATTTCAGACTTCAGAGATGTGCTTTTTTACTTACATAATATCTATCACACGGGTAATTTAATATTTCGATAAAGGAAATAAAAATCATTGACGCAATAGTGAACTTCAGTTTAAGGCAATTAGTAAAGAACTAACTCATCGTATCTCTTGAAGTAGGTGGGTAGTTAGAAGTCACTGCAATTTTATAATACCTGTAGCCTCTGCGATCTTAGCGAGTCCATCAACAATGTTGGTAACCTGGTCGAAGATGCCCTGGTCAGAGATGGGCAGCACGCCTTTTACGGTGGATGCCAGCGGGATCAGACCTTCTACACCTTGGACTACGTTCTGAAGACCTCCAATCAACTCCGTCTTTAAAAAGTCCTTTACTGTTTCCAACTTGTTTGACAGGAATTTATTGTATTTGCCTGTAGAATGAATATTTTTGTTAATAAGATATGGTTTTCTGGTAACGAGTAATGTTCCAATACTGTGTGCGTGCGTCATATTTTTTTTTCTAGAAAACAAATATGAAATACATGAACATAATATATAAATATAAGGATCATTGTATTGCTGCTATTGTACTACAATTATTTATTATGAACTTGCCGTGATTTGTATTTAAATACTTACTACGATTATGTGCAATGCCATATTAATTAGTCCTGTGATCTCAAATTAATAGCTACTAAAAAAATTAAAGCTAAATTCCAAAGGTGAAAGACATTATTTTGGTTTACGAATGGAATTTTACATAGCCCTTAAGGTCACTTAAAACTTAATAATGAACTCTACCAAACACAGCTCTAGACGTCTCAGCGGAGGTAACACCAGTCAGCAGGGGAACTCGCTTCTGCTTCTTACTGAGAGACTCGGCTGGGGCTTCGGCGACTATTGGAGGTAGGCCACGGAGGTCGTCTGCACCTTCTACTCTTGCACCAGCACCTAAACGAAACATTTGGAGTAATTTATCGTTTAAATTTTTATCCCACTAGCATACCTGGCAGGTATACATTTTTATTAAAGATATTTATTTTCTGCAACAGTTCCAACGTAAATTTCTACACACGGTTTGTATCAATAGAGTATATGTAAACTTTAATACCTGAACGTCCAGAGATTTCTTCTAAAAATCTTTGAGTGTCAACCATGTCCATATTCAGATCCTCATCTGCCTAGAACCATAAACAAATATTACAAGGTGGGGACATTGTTTTATACGATGTGAATACTTAACACGATTCCTACGCAAAAATATACCTGCACTAGCTCTTCAACAGGTAGCTTTCTCAAACATATAAGAAGACTTTCAGCAGGTCCCTTCGGGCATCCGGTGCGTTGAGCTAGAGCTTCTGCATGTTTGGCCGGGTCAGGTCTCACGGCTCCCGCGGAGAGAGGCGTGCCGGACAAAGCAGCTACTCCAGAGGCGCTGCGACCCTCGGGCGACATGGCAAGCAGTGATGCAGCACTGCCGCCAGAACCTTGACCCATAACTA
Source organism: Craniophora ligustri (assembly GCA_905163465.1). Classification (NCBI taxonomy): domain Eukaryota; kingdom Metazoa; phylum Arthropoda; class Insecta; order Lepidoptera; family Noctuidae; genus Craniophora; species Craniophora ligustri. The sequence continues at coordinate 3,696,644 of LR990965.1, read as the reverse complement.
CTACGCGTTTTGCATCGCCACCGAAGAATTGAATGTAATCTTGGATCTGAAGTAATAACCAGTATTAGACTTGTACTGTGTTAGTGTGTTACAACCACAATTTGGTTTAAGATTAAAACTATGACTGATATTTAAAAATATAGGTGCCTTAAGACACTTAAGTCACTCACCATGTCAATTCTCCTAATAAAGAGGACCTTGTAAGCTGTCTAGCTGGAAAACGCTGCATGCAGACGGTATGGAATTGGTCAGTGTTTAGTAGATGTCCTTTGAGTGACATGATGATGATAATGATAAATCAAATAAAAGCAATCCTTACCCAGATCATAGCGGTGTGTAGGTCAAAAAGGCCAACGTTGCCTCCAGCATCTCTTTCACCCGTGCTTAGATAACCTAATGATCCTAAGCGATACTGAGCAGTCACCAATATTGTGTCCTTCTGAGCAAAATGTTGACCCTTGAAATGAATGTTAAAAATATATCAGGGATTTATAGGCCCAGGTAGATGAAAAAGAAGAGTAAGCTGTAAGAAATAAAGAACTTACACCATAAGGACCAATAGATCCTGTTCGGTAGTTACCGCCATGAATGAAGAACACTACTGGGCTTCCTGAAAATCATACCGTAATACGTTATCAGTCTGTACAGTAAATGAACTATAGCAATTCGCTTTAAGTTTATTTTTACAAAATAATACCCATGTCTTAGCCTGAAATATCTTCTGATAGATAAGAACTGGATATCTTTTAGTGTGAATATACCACCATATTTGGCAACAAGGAGCGTCTAAAATAATAACTGATTACTATACCACAAGAGAACTAACAGTTTCAGTACAATACAGCTACAGGCCAGCTTTATTGTACTGAAACCGTTAGTTTATTACTATTAGAGAAAGCTATTCCTTTCTCTCAAGTAGTAATCTATGTAACAGATGAAGCGTAGATTATCGGTTTCCTCACCTTCTTCAGTAGAAGGCATCTTAGGTGCATAAACGTTAAGGCAAAGGCAGTCTTCATGACCTATGATCTGTCTCGGAAAGTTCGGGTTAGGTTGAGGACAAGGAAGACATTGGTTCGTGGCCATCATCTCCCCGGCCAGGTATCTGCGAACTGGCCGCTGGAATCTTCGAGGACCAAGTGGCGGTTCTGCATATCTGTTAATTATTAAATAAATACGCAATATCAGTACATAAACAATACGTACTAGATATGCAAGTAAGGTATATGCAAGAGATATATGCAAGAGAACCTTGGGTCATTCTCGTTACACAGAGAAAACTCAAAGTTAGCTCTCGTAGCTATCATCAATTAAAATAAAACTTGTAATATACAAATCATGGCAGTATTGTAGGTTCACATTTTTTATCAATATAATGGGAAACGTTATTACGTAGATAATCTGGCTGCCACAAAAAACCGACGGAAATTGCTATCAGCATCCGCCAAAATGATATGAATCCGTCTGCTTAAAAGTCTAAAATCGAAATAATGCCATGTGCAAACACCGTCGTCATATGGTTCATTTTCTGTTCCGTGGCTCCTCGCTTTACAATCAATCGGTATCAAAAATTATCAAGAAAACAGGTCCAGCGGACACAGACTCAAATTAAATATTAAAGCATTCGAATCATTATCTGAAATTTTTTAATTGCATCTATTATTTCGTTTTTACATGATTCATACGTGGACCCTCATCTCACATATCGTTGTAGTAATCCATCGACAGTGCAAGTCAATAATATCGATACATCTATTAATCATATCATGTATTGCGTTCAAGTCCTTGTTCAATCTTAAATCAGTATTGGTCAAACATATTGATCTTACAGTCCAAGTTTAAAACCAAGACACAGAAGTTTTATGGCCACTTTTTTACTATGGACACGCTGAGGACTTTTTATTTATCGTATGCCCTGACTGATCTTTCCATCCACAGTTAAAACAAAGCTACGTAGTTCAAAAACATTGGCTTATTTAATCCGCAAACAAAAGTTACTTGGAATTTTATGTATAAGGGGAAATGGATGCGGGTTGCTAGTTCATCATCAAATGAGATGCGTCATTGACCGGCTGTCTGCTCTGTTCAAGTTGTAAGTTTGCCTACTGTGCGTGAGGTCCGCGCGGTATCTATTCTCAGGTTGGTCACAGTAATATTGGATTTTACAGTAAGATCATTTATAGCTTCGGAATTTGGATTTGTCCGGTAAATGGCAATACAGTCGTCCCTAACGTATCATTTGGAGAAATGGGCGTTAAGAACCAAAAAAGTTAATCAAATAATATTATCACAAGAACAAGAAAATCTTTCCGACCTACATCGCTATCATCCATCTTAGTATCAGAAGGAGCACCTAAATCCCTTAGCAACACAACAAGTTGAACAATAAATTATAATGTAACACCAGTATACCTTATTCCAAAGAAGCTATAGTATCCGCGTTTGTCGTCTTTGAGGCCTTCGACCCGCGCGCTATAACCATGGCGCTGTGTGAACACCACCGCGGCATCAGGCTCGGGTGGAGACGCCGGGGCGCCGCCAACCACCGCCTGCGCAGGCGCACACCACAGCGCACCCAACGACAGGGCAACACACCAGTTCCAAAGCCGATTCATCACTAAATCCTATCACACTCGTAGCCGGAACTAGACATCCCACGATAGAGTATTATCGTTATGCCGTTGTTCCTAAATACCTACCAGTTGGCGATATATCTTTTTTTCTAAATGCGGACTATAATTTTGACGACCCAATTAGTCTAGTGATAGTTAACACTGCCTTCTGTGCTATGGGTCCCGGGTTCGAATCCCGGTAGGGACAAATGTTTGTGTGATGAGCATTAACATTTGTATCCGAGTCATGGATGTATCAACCAACTAGGATCCGTAACACACGCCTCGTTGCTGAGCTCGGAACTAGGTGGCGCTGTGTGTCATTATGTCCAGGAATATTTATTTTTATTTATTATTTATTTACAATAACAGGCAGACAACTTCACTTTAGTATGAGGAATTGAGGACCTAGGATCGTTTTTTTTTGGACGAGCTGAGTGATATTGGGAAGCTCCCAGTTAAAAATTCTCATTGCAGCCTGTAAATTTAGGCGTTACAACATATCATAACGCCTGTCGTCCCCGAAGGATAAGGCAGAGGTGTATCCGTACGTAATGAACTAATAAACTAAGGTACACCCACATTTCGCCGATATGTTTTAAGTCCCATGTGGGTGGGAGCCTATTGCCATCAAACGGGCACGAATGTAAGCTCCGAGCTGCTACTGAGAATTTACAGAAAAACACACTTAAACACAATTGCTCGACCTGGGAATCGAACCCCAGACCTCTTATTCGGCAGTCGCACTGTAGGACCACTAGACCAACGAGGCAGTATACTTTTGTCTATCATCATCATCATCATCAGCCTATATACGTCCACTGCTGGACGTAGGCTTCCTCTAGTGAAAACGCTACAAAGCTCGATCTTCGGCTCTTTTCCTCCAGTCACTGCCAGCTGCCTTGTGCAAGTCGTCGCTCCACCTAGCGGCGGCCGTCCTACACTACGTTTTTCCTACTTTTGTCTATGCTAAATTTAAATCGGTTTAGTAGTTTCAGCGTAAAGAGCTGGTCACATAGAGAATAATTAAGTATATGGATATGGATTTTATCTGTTCTACACATTTTAAAACGATCGTTTCGCATAATAGAGTTAGTAATTTGTTAGAGATTTATGACTTATTTCTTAATCTCCATAATGTGTTGTAATCACCTACTATTAAAACCAGACCATGTATTGTAACAATTGGATATTTTTAATCATTATTGGCGGAATTTGAGAGGGTTATATTACTTTATCTAACATACATTTATAATAGATATACAATAATATATATTATATATAACATTGTCTGATGTATACACATATATGTATAATATTGTCTGTAATACCAAGTCGGTAAAATTCAATCCCTTCTTTTAAATTTATATTGACTTGGGGATCGCACTAAATAAACTTATTTAAATTTAAATGTAGTACTTGTGAGATACATTGTGTGTTGCGCGACTTGGTTATTTTACAAGTATGTTTTTGATGGCACCTCATTTCAATTTTAGGACTCACAAAAGTGATAATTGGTATTGGTGGCGTCGGTATTGATGGCGTCGGTATTTATGCCGTCGGTATTGATGGCGTCGGTATTGTTTACGTAGGTGTCGGTGGCGTCGTTATGGAAAGGGTCGGTATTGTTGGCGTCGGTATTGATGACGAAAATGCAATGCAAATGTAAATATATTCATAATCTGTATATATTTATATATATATTTATGCAGAATATATTACAAAGTTATTTATGCAGTTTTCGAATCTACAAAACTCGACTGAAATTGCAAGATATTTTAGTTTTCCCTTTTTTTTACACTAAACACTCATTGTATTCTAAATTTGAACATTCTATGCCTTAGAGTTTTGATGATCGGTCAGCACAGATAACCCCCTGGTTATCTGTGTCGGTCAGTCAGTGAGTGAGTGACATAATTAAGAAACTTTGACTAGTTATAATTCCTAAACTACTGGTTCAAATTGAATGACTTTGAAATGAAATGAAACCGTGTTTACACACTGCGTGCTTGAGTAATGAAAATTCAGGCTTCTAGTTTAATCTAATTTAATCCACAGCGAAGTTATAGGGGGTCTAAAATGGCCTGAACCGTTCGTTAAAACTATGGTACGGGCACGGCCGTGCCGCTTTGTTGCTCGACTTGGCAGATTTTGAATTTGACCATTACCAGAAAAGGCAGCCTTTTTAACTTGAACATAATAACTTTAATAATCATAATAATAAATAATTTATCTCATACAGTATTACATGGTAGAAAAACTATTGCCTAAACACTCCACACTAGGCTATGCCTGTCCTGTGGAGAGTTTTATTTTTTAAGGTAGGTAGGTACATGCATATAAGAAGTGACACACTTCTACACAAAAAATATATTTTTTCTTTTCCTTTAGATAACAAAGACAGTACAAAATCACAATAAGAAAACATCGAGTACGATTCTATGGGTCACTGATTTTATATGGTGAGTATTGGTTGATGATTTTATATGTATTCATGCGAAGCTAGTTTATTGTATCCTGGCTCAGCACCTAAACAAAGCCCTAAACGAAAACTTACCCCTAGAAAAGTAATGGTTACTGTTTAGTGATCTAGGGCCTGTGATTCGCTTCACGGTTCACAGCTTCTTACTTCAGTTGTGTCAGTCATCTCGTGGTACGGTGTTAGTCGCTGAACTCCGAAAAGGCTAGACGGATTATTATGAAATTTTGTATGTATATTTAGTAGATCTGAGAATCGATCGTAGGCTATTTTTTATGCCCCTAGGTGATAAGGATGTCCCTCACTAGACCTTTTCTCCTTTCTTTTTTTACATAATATTTGTTATATTTATTATGATTTGGCATATAAAAATACGTGTAATTCTAAATTTTCACCCTTCTACCACCAACCGCTATAATGTGGCAAAACAACGTTTGCTGGGTCAGCTAGTTTTATAATAGGTATTTTATTTTATATACCTTTAAATATAGTTTAGTTTTAGTTAGTTTAGTTTCAATAACAATTTAGTTTTTTCTAATTACTACAAAATCTAGGGCTGCATAATCTTCCTTTATCTACTGATAACATGTTTTATGAACGACCAATATTTCAAAGTTACTCTAAGTATCGACAAACGTATTATAGTTAACGAGATAGTTAATTTTGTGACCTACTTTTTTTATAAAATGCATATACACCTTGTAAATAAAGTAACCGTACAGCCCCGTTTATTACTATATTAAATTAAGTTACATAGTACTGTGTTTCATTGTGTGGTCACCGCACTCTATCCATTTTCTTAGGATTAATAAAATAATATTATCTCAGCTAAGACGTAAAAATGACACAATTTCAGATACCTATTATTTAGTAGAAACTTTCTACTAAAACTTGAGTGAACTAGACATTCTCATATTCCTCTCATCTCGCAGCTAGAGCATTTAGATAAGATATGTCTTTAGAGGTTAGGATTGAGGGACCAGTATTAATAATCGTTATCTTCAAATTTCGTCGATATTTTATTTGTATTTCTTTTTTACAAAATGTATGAGGGACCACAGTTTAATCTTTATAATTTTTTTATCTTTGATGCTTTGTGGTTTGTTTTTTTGTAAATGTCTTTACAAATTATCTACTAAATATCTGTAGTCATAGAACACAATTTTTTTACATACTTTCCGAGATCTGGATGATGGCCTGTGAGGACTGAGGGATCACATTCTAAGGGCTGTAGTTTTTTATACATTTGTTTACAAATTCCCAGATTCGTTCTACAATTGTTTTAGATCTACTACTAAATCATATTGTTTTTATTTTTCGAAATATCACTTGGTCCCTCAGTTCACACACACATGATTTATCATAGGAAGACCTAGTATAAAAATATTATAGGTCCATGACTTAAAGTATATTTATCAAAAGTAAGTAAAGTGAAAAAAGTTATCGATGAAGGAAAACATCGTGAGGAAATGCTGCATGCTTGAGAGATTTTCTCGATTGCATGTTGTACCAAATAGCCACACGGTAAAATTAAAATGTGAAGTCTGCCAAGTGCCAACCCGCAGTAGCGTGGTGAACTAGCTAGCCTAGTCCCTCTGAAATGTGAGAAGACCCGTGCCATATGATAAGGGGTTGATGATGATGATGACGTTGTAGATAATAAAGTATGGTTGGTAACCCTAGCAGTAGCTCTGCTTATCAATAAATTCGGTCCATCTCCATCATACGTTTGTAGACTTGCTTGACGGCGATCAGGATAATAATAAATAATATAGGTATGTATAAATTTAGGTAATAAATTGTATATGAACATGATTACATATTTGACATGATATTAATATGATCGTAATCATGGACCAATAATTTTTTTTTTTTATAGGTCCATGATCGTAATCAATAAATTCGATCCATCTCCATCATACGTTTGTTTGTAGTTTATACTTTGTCAACTTGCTTGACGGCGAGGAATCGATCGAGGATGACGTTGACGAGTATTGACGAGACTAGAGATGTGTCAACTCGACTTACTCGAGTTAACTCGAGTTGATTTCTACTTAGCTCGAGTTTGGGCTGGCGGTAAATGACAAATCAAGCGAGAGGCGATTCGTTGTGAAGACTACTATTTATCTAACTAGTTTTGTATTTAAATATGACTACTTACTATAACTAAACTAAAGTTAGCAATGATATGATAATTATGATAGACACTGTATATTTAAGTAATGTAATCTTATTTGTTGTGCCCTACATGGTCCATAATTGTGTGTATTATAAGATTATTCATTACCATCAATAATAACATAGTGGAATGGTAATAAATGATATGAATATGAATTGTCCTATAAACAGAGAGTTGGATGGAAGAACAAATATGTAATGTAATATAATTTGTAAAGGAGACATTTTTTTTGTATGGGGAACAGGCCCACCACAATTTGTAGCACAAACTAATGAAATATATATAATTTTTTCCACATAATCTCTAGATAACGTTAGTAACATTTGTTTACTTAATGTCTAAAGGGAATATTGAGTAATACACTAATCCATTAAAAAATAAATAAAATAACCCACAAAAACGTCAGATTTCGAACAAAAAATGACGTTCAAAGTCATTGCTTTTTTTCTTTTCTTCCCTTTCGGGATAAAGCAAAGGAATCTAGTCCATACAGCCTAGTCTGCAGTATTTTTTCATTTTATATAAGATGGATGACTGGGTTATACATGATAATGGTTCATGATTTGGTGAATTAATGGTTTATGAAGGATGATAAATGATTTTTTTAAAGTGGTTTTTTACTTAAACTTAACTCGGCCTTCTTGGGAGAGTTTGAAAATCACGTTACATTGCGTGCCAGTTACATTTAAATTGTCAAAGTCAAAGCAATGACATGAGCGATCCGTTCTACGGTGATTATAACTTAACAAAAACACTTTGATAAATATTATAGTAGTTTCCAAAATATTTATAGATCTTATACATTTATGTATTAATAAACAATAATAATATCATAAATAATAATAATCAATATTCTCACTTTATTTATTCACTGTATTCGTAGGTAATGTTTTGAATGTGATAGTTTTTACGTTCATTTACACGAATTAAATAAACTACAACGATTTATTGAAAGTCAATACAATAATTAAAAAATAATAATTGCGGTTTAATTTTTACTTCGCATTTCGTATTTTTCGTCTTGAAAAATAAGTTAATCTTTTAGAATATAATGCGATCGTCCTGTGATACCGTTCGTAGTGGGCGTGGAAAAAACTGTCTTCTTTTGTAACATAATTATCCTGACCTCCTTCCTGCTAACTCGAGTTGTGTGACTCGAGTTCAATTCCGAATTTCCTGAATTTCCACTCGAGTTAACTCGCGTCGTGTTTTTTCCGAGTTGGCACATCCCTAGACGAGACGACCAACCAGAGTCCGACACCCTAAGCCCATTCGTCATTTCGTGCAAATTGTAAAGGAGCTTATACATAATATATCTACCGGAAAAAAATTGCCCGGCCCAGAATTTATATTTTTATGTCTTGACTTCGTTATATTGCAAGCACGGACACCAATCAGTGTAAAAACAATTTTATTAAAGTACTTTCAAATGTGGATAATGACCAAACATAGATCTATTCTGACCGAGTATTAGTTTAAGGAGTCTTCTTTAGGTGCTATTTCTATTATTTTATATTTTATTGATTGTTATTAGTTTATTAGTAAAATGTTTGAATCATTCTTTCTTTAACAAGTAAATATTTCCGGACAAGTAAATATTTACACAGCGCCATCTAGTTCCGTGGTAAGCATCGAGGCTTGTGTTACGGATATTAGATGGTTGATATACTACATATGTACTTTTTTTGTTGTAAATACATACATATTATACACAGATACATCCATGACTCGGATACAAATGTATATGCTCATCGGACAAACATTTGTCCCTACCGGGATTTGAACCCGGGACCCATAGCACAGCAGGCAGTGTTAACTACCGCTAAGCTAAACGGGTCGTCAAAAATAGTAAAGTATTTTATGTTTATTATGTTGATTTCGATTTAGTTTTTTTTATGTAAGTATTGCAAATTAACGAACTATACCTTTAGATAAACATAATTACTTGCTCTTAAATTAGATAAGTAATCGCAATTTGCAGCACTTATTTGTGCTCTGGAATTCAAAATAAAAAGATTATTAAAAAGAGACTAGTTAAATGCTTTGTACCAAAATTGTTACTTCAAGTGATTTTCATATATGAAATTATGAGTTTAAATACAATTTAGGGTACCAACCAAGGTATATATTTAATATTAATGATTTTCAAATTATTTATTTATTATCGAAGAACACTCGCGATCTAGTCGCTTGAAACAAAAAGCTAAATTAAATTTAAAAAAGCTACGACGTCTCCTCACGTTAATCCTATAATCATAATCTCTCTCTGTTTGCGTAATAGACGGCAATTACTAAAATATTGGTTTTATTGGTTCACATTACTATGTGATTAATTGGAGTTGGAGCCACTTTTGGAATTTGAAAGCTCACAATTGCAATCAGTGACTATTATTCAGTTTTATAAATTATCAGCAGTTTTATATTTTGGCATAAGAAAAATCGTATTTTGCTTAAAAATACGATTTTTCAAAATACGATATATATAATATTATTCTTTATATACTTAATCAATATCTTTGTGCATTTTTTATTTATTTATTCAAGTATTCCTATAGCTCAGGTAAAATATAATATCGATGGTTATAAGGCTAATTGGTCTAAGCGACATTTTTTGCGATATTGAGTTATATACATATTTGGAATCAGCGAATTTTTCTGCGTCTTTTGAATTAAGTTTCAAATTTTTATGAGCACATTTTTGTCGCTTGAACCCCACACTAACTTTGCTCTCATTTTGGACGTCTATGGTCTAACCGCCACAAAATTTGAGCATTATATTGTAGTTGGTAACTTAGACTAGACCCAGAATTTTTCATACGTCGGTTGATTCATTTTTCCTACAACTATTTTGAATGACCAATGCGCGTTAAGACATTTAATCTTTTGTTCGACTACATGGTTTTGTCGCTTGAGACATTTTTGCATTACGTAATAAAGATAGGCTATGTCGCTTGAACCATTTTGCTTCCATTTTAATAAGAGGCCATTTGAACATTTGTTGTTGTTTGTATTAATTTACTTTAAATTTAAATTTAATTTAAATTTAATTTTTACTTTTCCGGCGCGTGCATGACGAGATTTATGAATGTGGACGAGGCAAAAGTGATATGCAGGAACCGTAGCGCGTGTCATTTTGTAGTTTCTGCCTACCCTCATGGGAAAAAGGCGTGAGTGTATGTATGTACTTTACTCCAGTTCAAGTTCACATGTTACATAAACTCTTTTGACATGCTAAATGCATAGGGACGCGTGTAGTTTATGTTATTTTTCCTTGTTCTGTTTCATATCCATATCAACATTTGAACTAATTTACTTTTAACTTGAATATAAATCACTGGCAGATAGACCATTTTTCCTTGTTCTATTAAAAAAATAATACGATGCATCTTGAGTCAAGCGACATTTATTTCATTTAAAAAAGCCTATATATTCATGAAAACTATTTAGGAAGGTGCAATATGTATTTACGGAAATACTGTATTGATTAGATCAACATCCACGCAGTAGTTTTTTTTTAATGATTTTTTTTTCGAATAACGAAACTTTAAATCGCTCTCCTGTAACTTTTAAAAAATGTCGCTTAGACCAATTAGCCTTTTAACCGTCGATATACTGTTATTTAAAAGAATCTTTTATAATTACCTATATTTTAAAGGGCCCTATACACAAAGTACTCACATTTATATATATAGGAATTTAATTCCACGAAATAACTTATTTTTTATAAACTGGTAACACCAAATGAACAATGGAACAAAAAACATGCAATAATATACCAAAATCATTGAAGATAAAGTACAAATTCTTATGGCATAGTTATAAATGAGAGATGCTAACACTATCTCTTTTTAAACGGTGGTAAGGCGTGTGGTCGCCTCTCAATATTCATTTTAATTCTATGGTACTTAATTTAAAATACCTTAATTATATTGATTGTTTTGACAAGGTTGCGCTAAAGGTTTTCATAATTAAAAATCCGAATACAAACAATAAAAGTCTATTATTTATGTGCAGCAAATCTATTCACACAAAATTGGTCCAGCCGGTAAGATTAGGAGTTCAGTGGTAAACGTTCGTACTGATAAATGAGATAGGTTTACAATAACTGAAGGAATAAAGCAAATGACCTATTTAAGTACTTATTCAAATTTATAATAATTAGTGCGTAGATGCTACCTAATGGTTTAAAAAAAAAGGTAAGTATATGATTCTTATAACAAGAAAAACTGGAGCAGATTACTTAATTAAGTACCTAAGTTAAATTAAATTCACTAATATATAACTTAAGTACTACTTACAGTAGTATAGTCTGAAGTTATAAAAAATAACCCTGCGACCTAGCAAGACTCAAATATGTAAAGATTTAAAAGAAATTTCTTTACCTATAGCAAAATAATGCATACCTTTTTCACGATCCAGTCGGCTAACCAATTCATATCACATCATCTAGCTACGACACCGAACATCGTCATACCTTGTAAGCTGAAATTACAAAAAACAAAATATGTACTTATTTTACAATAATTTAGCATCAATCGATGTGCAATTTAAAAAAAATATCTTACTGATTAGATTTTAAAAGTATATGCTGTATTTAATCCGTAAATAGCCAAAATGTATTTCGTGCAAGTATTCGTGCAAATCACCTCCTTGTGACGACACAGTATACGTCGCGTTTGCGTCATCATATCGTGGACAGCGCTCAAACGGGGAGGACGTGGGATGAAAGTGTGTGCAGTGCTTCATTAGAAACATTACATTATTATTTTTTCAAATGTTTCTAATATCGGAATTATAAAGTACAAAGTTTAGGATAGGTAAATATAGTGCAGTTTATCTTATGAATAATCTTTGTGCTCCAGTAAGATGTGATATTTAATAAATCTTGTGTTTGCAGGTTCCACTCCGTGTCGCCGCCATCATGGCGTCGGACGAACAGTTTTCACTATGTTGGAACAATTTCCACGCAAATATGTCAGCAGGCTTTCACGGCCTGCTGTCGCGTGGAGATTTAGTAGACGTAACGTTGGCTGCCGAAGGCAGGTTATTACAGGCACACAAATTAGTTTTATCAGTATGTTCTCCCTATTTCCAAGAAATGTTCAAAATGAACCCAACTCAACATCCCATAGGTAAGATATACTATTTCATGTTAATTAATTATCCGTATATTATAAGATTGTTTGTAAGTAACGTGTGCTCATAAATTGTTTATTGTTTCAGTATTTTTAAAAGATGTTAGTCATTCAGCGTTAAGAGACTTATTACAGTTTATGTACCAAGGTGAAGTTAATGTTAAGCAAGAAGAGTTAGCATCGTTTATTAGTACCGCGGAACAGCTTCAAGTTAAAGGTCTAACCGGAAATCAAAACGAAGAAAGTTCCACGCCATCCAAACCAAAGCCGACCTCTAGGCCAGGCCCGAGGTCGTCACAACAAAGGCAATCTGTTATGACTAAGTTAGAGACTGATTTAGATTCTAAGCCCTCCTCCACTCCAATAGCGGTTAAGCGACCTAATAGGCCATCAATAGCATCAAATAATTCGTCATCTTCACAAAGTGGACCTGCGAAACGAAAATGTGTGGACCCATTAGAAGCCGGACCTTCAGGATCAGCGAAAGAAGAATTTGTAACGATACCGGATGAAGATGAAAATAACGCTGTGGCACCCAAAATGGAACCCGAATTTGTTAATGAAAGTATGTGGGATGATGACGACGACGGCGCTAATAATGAGGAAACTAATTTTGGCGAAGATGATTCGAATATGGAAATGACTGGTAAATATAAAACTTATTTTACTAGTAATATGTACTCATTATTCAGGTATTAATAACTAAATTTTATTGCAGGCTTTGATGGTTCGGCGACTGGCGACGGAAATATAACTGGAGGCGGAGAAGGTGGAGCTGTAGGAGATGCACAAGGTAGGTTTGCAATTTCCTATTGTAAAGGTAGTTCGTCGAAGTTCTCTTCAACGAGCTATCTCTCTACTGTCTATGTGACCTTAGTGCCCTCAACACGATTAAATTTATGGTCCCATAGGCGCTTAGTTCTAGCAATGAAATTTGTAAGTTAGTTATAGTAGTTAGACTAGTATTTATTGATTTAGTAATTATCTAAGATGTTGCAGGTATATATATGGTCGTAAGTTAATGCTTTATGTTAAAGCTGGTATATTGGTAATGTTCAAGGTTATGAGGTTGGTAATGTTTTGATGGTAAGGTAACAAGGTAAAGGTTTTACAAGCTGGTAAGGTTTCGCCCATTTGTGGGTAATAGGTAAAGGTTTTACAAGTTGGTAAGGTTTTGCTCACTTGTGGTTGAAATCTGGTACAAATGGTATGAAAAATGGTAATCGGTAACAGGTATAATAGGTAAGGCTACTTTGATAAATGTTATGGTAAGGTATTCTGGTAAATTGCCTTGGTTCGTATTAGTATGCAACGAACTGCGGCACATGTGGTAAGTAAACCGTAGGCAACCACCGCACTCATGGTATGCGATGTGCAGGTGGAAGCTGTTACGGATTAAAATTCATGGCAGTAGTGTAAGCTTCTGTTATGTACAGACGCTTTCACGACTGCTGACGTTGACTTTTTGGTAACACTTATCGCATCCACGTTGACCACTACGCTTGTCAAAATTCTAGGTTCGTGATTTGCGTAAGGTGCCTATTCAACTGACTGGTAAAAGCGTAGTCTTCAACGTCTTGCAATGTGTTGATGCCTAAAAGTCATTTGAGCCAACGCTGGTCCTGACTGCATACTGATGCAGTCAGACCAACGTTAGTTCCAATGCAATTCAGACGCGTTTGACCCAATGACGGGACCAGCGTTAGAACTATCCAACGCGTGGTCTCTATTGGAGCCATCGCTTGTCTGAGACGGCATTGGAGCCAACGTTGGTCTGAGACGGCATTGGAGCCAACGCTGGTCTGAGACGGCATTGGAGCCAACGCTGGTCTGAGACGGCATTGGAGCCAACGCTGGTCCGAGACGGCATTGGAGCCAACGCTGGTCTGAGACGGCATTGGAGCCAACGCTGGTCTGAGACGGCATTGGAGCCAACGCTGGTCCGAGACGGAATTGGAGCCAACGCTGGTACGAGACGGCATTGAAGCCAACGCTGGTCTGAGACGGCATTGGAGCCAATGTTGGTCTGACGGCATGGGGGTGTTGCGTCGAAGCCCGGCCACAGTCGATGTCGTAGTATAAAGACATATAGTCCAAGATCCCAGGGCCGCCAGACGTCACGTATTTTCTGACGAACCAAATGTGGATTATTGAGTAGTGCTAGTATGTACTAAGAACGCATGCCTACCAGCTATCTTGCCTAGTGGGCCAATTTTTAGGTACCTATCAGGTAATCAAGGTACATACAAATATTACTTAGGTACCTCACGTAAATTCTCCAAGCTGATTTTTACGTATATTTTATAGGCAATATCCTTAAAAATAAGTCGCCAATACTCCCAGACACTTTCCGTCGGCCGTATTGCTTTGCAGACGCTTTAAAGCTCCCGAAGGAATTAATTAACTTCACGTAAATTATGATGCTCCATTGTTTATATCTCCACCAGACAACTATTTCGAAACCTTTTACTTCTAAATATTTATTTTTATTTCTAAATATTTACCCCATGACTTATGGAGATTGTAAGAAATCATTAACAGACTGGTTAAAAAGCAAGAGCTATGACGACATCGAAGCTCTTTTACATATCTTGCGATAATAATTTTGTTTTTATGAAAACCGACACACATACACACACACACACAAACACACACACACACACACATACATACGCACAACTTCCTAGATATAAGTTGAATTAGATGTTTCGAATGTTACTCCTACATTATAATTGTTTTTGTTTTAGAAGAGCGGGACCTCCTAACACAGGTATTTTTATACTTAAAAGAAGGTCTCTATGTATGATTGTATATTGTAGAAGTTTTATAGTTACTGAAATAAATTATTATTATTATTATTATTTACGAGAAGACAGAGCGATCCAAGGGGCCAATCATCCCCTAAACTTCCGCATATTCGCAATCTGCCTCACTCTCATGCGCGTTGATAATACCCTCACGCTCCTACCCACAGAGGCATTAAAATTGAATTAAGGGGTATGATTAGCCCTTTGCATCGGTCTGCCTCCTGTCACAACTATTTTGAAACCTTTTACAAGAATGGAGCATCAGAATTCAAGGTCAGATTACCTGATACCTAAAAATTGGCCCACTAGGCAAGATAGCTGGTAGGCATGCGTTCTTAGTACATACTAGCACTACTCAATAATCCACATTTGGTTCGTGAGAAAATACGTGACGTCTGGCGGCCCTGGGATCTTGCTCTAATACCAATTAAATGTTCTTAAATTGTTCTTGCAGTAGGTGTACCAACGAATAGATTAAATGTACCACAAATATATCTTGTAAAAAAAGCATTTTTTTGTGGCCGGGCCTTACCGTCTACGTTGCAGCCCGGCCACGTGTATATGATCTGGAAGGATGCCCAGAATGTTTTTAGATATAAACCAAATAAATGTTCCTTTTGTGTTCTTTATTTTTTTCAGTGAAATATACCAAGAGAAACGCTTATATTAACAAAAAAAATATTTCAAATAACAATTTCACTAAGCGCCTGTAGAAATTACAGGCATTGCTCCTAAAGATATGTGTCAGCAAATTTGTACAAATAAGTATACGTGCTATTTTAGTTCTACAGTTAGTACTACAGTTCTACGGTTTTGTGCCCGGGCACAAAAAAATGCTTTTTTTACAAGATATATTTGTGGTACATTTAATCTATTCTTTGGTACTGCAAGAACAATTTAAGAACATTTAATTGATATGTCTTTATATTACGAAATCGACTGTGGCCGGGCTGCGACGCAACACCCGAATCCATCTTCAGACTGCGCAGCAACGAGCGGGTTAAAAAATGTGGCGGCTTCCAGACACCGGTGGCTGTCGCTCTTTTCTAACACTTAGAAATGTGGCGGCAGCGCGCGACAGACCTGTGGTCGTGGCACATTTGCGCCGAGCCTTAGTATTCAAGCTCCTGAGCAAAAATAAATGTATAGGTACGTGTTCCGTCGTTTTTGGAAATTCAACCCTTAACGGGTGAAATGAGGAGGAGAAATTAGTATTAAATTTCGCGGGCGAAGTGCGAGCAACAGCTAGGTAGGCAATGACAACATATTATTATATAGACACGTCATGCAAGAACATTACGGCTATGATAAATGGCGATAGCGACTAATTTGTGCGAAGAAAGGGCATCTTGTTGTCAGGAAGTATAAACTATTGCACGAATTATTTTTACGGAACGTACCCGTCGTTCTACGCGCTGTTATGAGCCTCTATCAATAAAGGTTTTTAAAAAATGAAAATCGGGATTATATTTAAGGACAACCGTCTGGCATGGATATCGGAAAGAGACTAATGGGAAGTGAGTGGGCTGTTAGGCTAAAGGAACAGAAATGATGACTTAGCGGGATAGGATAGCGTGATGTGCATAAATAGGTACATTGACCATCTATAACACCTCCCTGGGGTGGATGAAACATCGGGGTTTAAATTTCGATGTTTAGGATAATAAAAATCTAGACATTTCTCCTAATACTAGGAGATGGGAGATCTACTGATTCAGAAACTCGTTTACATATTTTTAATGGGATAACTACTTCGGGATCACTAGTTTGTTCTGGAGGTGAGTTTACCTGGGCTGGTTGGAATAGAGTAGGAGAGCGATGGGAAAGACGGTTGTACGATTTAATGCATAAAAACATTTTAAAAATAAAATACGCAATTAAAATACAAATAATTATAATAATAATTATTGAGTAGTGAGTCTCGTATTTAATAATTTGATGCTGATCTAAAATAGTTTTTGCTTCATCGGACAAGGATTTTAATTTTAATTTTGTTTCTGATGTAAATACATCTAGGTCAATATTCTGTAGTTTTAAAGGAGGCTCATTACCCATTACACTTTTAAACTTATCTAAGTTACAACAGGAATCATTTATAATGTTGAAGTCTGAGTGAGTTACAGTAACATTTATTTGAAAAAAGTTAAGTTTAGGTATTAATTTTGTGGTTTTGCAGTATGCAATACAGTTGTTTGGGATATTTAGAATACCTGTACCAATAATGTTTATATCGTGAAATTTATAATTAGGGCATTCTATATAAAGTTTATTGTTCTGGGACTGCACATAAATCCAATTATTATTGGATAGCGGTTTCCATATATCTACGTGTCCTTGAAGGAAATTCGTTTGACACTGCACTGGTAAAACTTTTATCACGTTTGATATTATTTCACTTTCACAACTAGGATTCGCACTTGTCGGGAACACCGTCATTACGTCACAGATGTACTCGCGCTGGCTTATCGCTATGCATTCCTTCAGTGAATCAAGGTTACAGTATTCTAATTTGTCTTTGGTCATTGCTATGTATTTACTACTAGGTATTATGAAGCTAAAAGAATCTGGTTTTACATTGTTGTGTGGAGTCGGTAATGCAATGTTATGGAACAAATTGTATTCCTTGGGGGATACTAGAGGTATTTTCAAAACAAACACAATCCTGTTGTCTAAACTATAACACATTACGCTAGATACATTCATTAAGGTATGAATATTACTTATATCTAAGCTTACAGGTAACTTAAGATCTACAGGTAAGTATCGGTAGTTATCGACAATTTCTTGGTATAATTGCATGGGAGATAAGACTACCGGGTGCAGGATGTTTTGACTACATAACAAGACAGCGCTAGTTATGTCTTCTAACTGAAATGATAAGGTGAGTATAGATGCTTCTAAGCTGTTTAAAATTGAGTTAATGGTTGCTTTTATTTTTAATTCATCCGAAATTATTGTAAGGTTTTTGAATTTTAAAGATAAATTGTCGATAGCTTGATTAAGGCTAGCTTCATTAACTTTTATCTTATGTAAAGTATTATTAAATTTTGATAAAACAGTAGAGGTTATTAAGATGTTTTCTTTAATTAATGAACTTAACCTTTTCTCATTATCTTGTACATTCTGTATGGCGTCGTCATATTTGACAGCGTCGTCTTCGTCTAAAGTGCCAAATATGGTCTTGGATAAAACGCCAATGCCACCTATCCATGCCCCTCGTTTGAACCTTTTGTTTACTAAATGAGAGATAGCAGAATACTCGGAAGTGATATCACGATATCTCACGGTCAATGGTTCTAATATGTTATGGCATTCTAAATTATAAGAGCTATTAATTTCGATTTGATTACATATATGTCGTGTTGTACCTAATACCGAATTAATATTTTGAATGTGGGGTTCAATATAGGCGATATCGAATGGCGTCACTATATCCAGGTGGCTTACACGTATTTTGAGTTCGCCAATTGGGTCAAAGTATATACCAGAACTCGTGTTGATTTGTTGAATAAATTCTGGGTGACCTTGGGCCAGTATGCTGTAATAAAAGAAACATTGTTCGAGTGACTTTATATTATAATTACGTTTATATTCTAAATAAAAAGTAAAATGTAAAATTAAGAGTGTATAAGTATAAATTATTTGTTCAACTTAATAATAAAGTTAATCTTAATTTGTAGGAGTCTGGGCACTATCTTGGACGTCTACATGTTTAATTTCGTCGAAATGATGTTTCACATGGCGTCTATTTATAAGTAATGATAGTGTATGGTTACCGTGCACCTTAACAACTTTGTATGGACCTTTCCATACAGGCGACAAAGCTTTTCGTAACCGAAGGTGGTTTTTTAATAACACGTAGTCGCCAACTTTATAAGTAATTGGACGAGTACGGGAATCATAATAGGCTTTAGAGTTAATTTTAGAGCGTTGGATAAATTCTCTAGCCTTGTCACGGGTATGTTTCAGTCGATGTTGTAACATTTTTACGTATTCCGGATAAGTTGTAGTGGAGTTATCGTCATAGATAGAGTCAGGGATATGGGGTTTGTGTCCGAACACTAATTCATATGGTGAGTAATGTGTGGTTGTATGTACAGCTGTGTTGTATGCTAACATAGCCGTATATACGTAACGAGGCCAATTGTCTTGATTTTCATTAATATAAGGCCTAAGATATTCCTTAAGGGTTGAATGCGATCTCTCTAAAGCACCTTGAGTTTGTGGGTGATATGGAGTAGACCATAACTGCTTAATTTTCAGAAACTCACACGTTTTCTTAAATAACTCGGCCGTGAAGTTAGTGCCTTGATCGGTAAGTATGTGTTTAGGGATTCCGAATAGCGATACAAAATGAAGGAGACACTCAGATGATTCTTCGGCGGTGTTACATCGTAGTGGATATGCTAATGAGAACTTTGTAAGGTCATCTTGCATTGTTAAAATAAATCTTAGTTTGGCCATGCCAGACTCGGGTAGAGGACCTACGATGTCGAGGGATACTCTCTCAAATGGAGATGTCGATGTGGAAGTTATTATCATTGGTGCTCTGTTTATTCTACGTAACGCTTTATTCGTTTGGCATGATGTGCATTTCTTAATATAACTTTCGATATCACTGCGCATATTCTTCCAGTAATATTTTTCTTTAATACGGTGTAACATTCGGACAGATCCTAAATGTCCTGCGATAGGTATGTCGTGGTTTTCCTTGAGGATCTTAGGGATTTCTATCAGAGAAGGATATATGATATTGTTGTGATAAATATGGATCTCTATGTTGGTTCCGTCGAATAGATAGGAAAGCATATTATATATTTTTATAAAGGAATGCTTATCAAAAGGGTTTTTAAAATCAGATGTGCTGATTTCATTTATTGTAGGATAGGACATTATTATTTGGTCACGTGCATATTTTAGGGATTTAAATATATCAGGGTACGAGTAATCATCGAAATGATGTACTTTTGTGAATAAGAGGAGATAAGTTCTTTCTCTTATTGTTAGAGGTAAAAAGGTGCACAAGGATCTCTCTAATTGCAAGAATTCGTTACGATCAGGTTCTGGGCAGTTATCAATAATTTCTTGAACATAAGGCATGGACTCATCCATGTCTATTGAGGTAGGTACAATTACCAGTTTTTGTGATCCTTTAAGTAAGGTTTCGTTATGTTCTAAAATAGATGTATCGTATGACCTTGCAGGTGATTTTAGGAATTTGGTATAAGTTTCGTCGGGTAAAGGTAGGTTTTCAGGAGTGGGAGTAGTCGCTGGATCGGAGCCATTTGCGACAGGTAAGGTTTCAGGATGCTGCCGGCTAGTCGAGGGTTGAGGTTCAGGATCTTCGCCGGTGGATTGCAGGTAATCTAATACTTCTTTTTCTATTTCAGGGTTTATAAGGTCTGCTTCAAGACTAGATGGCGGGGATACAAGAGGACTTGGTAAGGCGTTGCCGGGATCAATAAAAGGTAAGTCTGAAGATTGTGATGGTTGTAGTAGAAGTTCGTCATTAACGTTAATATTATCATTAGAGTTAGGATTTAAGGAATCTTTATTTTCAGGATATATAGGGTTCACTGGATATCTAGAGAGGGCATCAGCAGCAGAGTTTAATTTTCCTTTACGATACATTATGTCGTAATCGTACTCTTCAAGCTTTAGCCTCCATCGTTGGAGCTTGCTGCTAGGATCTTTATGATTAAATAGCCATTTTAGCGGTCTATGGTCAGTAATGATAAGGAATTTACGACCATAAAGGTAAGGGCGAAACGTTTTGCAACCGTTCAAAATGGCTAGTAACTCCTTTTCGGTTGTGCTATAATTACATTCACTTTTATTAAGTGTGCGAGAGGTAAATGCTACAGGTTGGTCTTTGCCAACAGGACCTTGCGAGAGTACAGCGCCAACGGCGTAGTTTGAAGCGTCACAAGTGAGGATAAAGGATTGAGAGAAATCAGGGTAGATAAGTAGTGGGGCGGTTGTTAGTTTGTGTTTTAATGTATCGAAAGCGAGTTGTTGTTGATTTTCCCACTTGAATGGTACATCCTTTTTCAGTAGGTTAGTGAGGGCTTTCGCGGTTTTAGAGAATTCGGGTATAAAACGGCGATAATATGAAACAAGACCAAGGAATGATTTTATATCTTTGGGTGTTTTGGGGATTGGAAATTCGGTTACGGCCTTAACCTTTTCAGGATTTGGTTTGACTCCGTCTTCAGTAATTATATGTCCGAGATAAGCGACTTCGCGTCTAAGAAACTCGCATTTATCTGGCTGGAGTTTGAGATTAAAATCGCGGATTCTTTGAAATATAGCTGTTAAGTTGCAGATGCTGGATTTAAGGTCAAATCCATAGCAGACAACATCATCTAAATACACAAAACACCGGATTCCTTGGAGACCTGATAACGCAGAGTTCATAAGTCTTTGAAATGTTGCAGGAGCGTTTTTGAGGCCAAAGGGCATTCTCAAAAATTGAAAGTGTCCTTCGGGGATAGTAAAAGCAGTTTTAGGTTTATCAGCTTCATTTAGTTTTATCTGATGAAATCCAGATGCCAGGTCTAATGTGGAGAAGTATTTACTGTTACCAAGCTGATCTAGAATCTCGGTAATTTGAGGGATAGGATAAGTATCACCGATTGTGATATCGTTGAGTTTGCGGTAGTCAATTACTACTCGCCATTTTTGGATATTGGAAGCGTCAAGCTTTTTTGGAACAACCCATATAGGTGATGACCAAGGGGAATCGGAGGGTTCTATGATATTTTGTTCTAGCATTTTATTAACTTGTTTTCTGACTTCAGCTTTATGGATTTCAGGGAACCTATAAGATTTCGTGTGTATTGGTATGTCGGTCGTAGTCTTTATCTCATGTTTCAGGGCATTTGTATGGGTAAGATTTTCTCCTGGAAGATGGAATATGTCTGAAAAGTCAGAACATAATTGGAAAAGGACGTTTCTTTCTTCATCATTCAGATGTGATACTCGTAATTGTTTCAACACTTCTTCAGTGCGTTTAATACTATTTGTTGAAACGGTGTTTACTGAATAGGAAGGACCTTGCATATTTTTTAAGGAATTAATAGGATTAAGCTTTAAATTTAAATTTGATTTTAGAGTAATAGGTTTGTCGGAAGTGTTTACAACGGATATATTAATTCTATTATTTTCTTTAACTCGCACTAAGCAGTTGGCAATTAATAGGGTTTCGGAGACCTTTTGATCAAGGATTAATCCTTCTTTCATTTCAGGATTGGATACAGAACATTCAATAATGGATTCGGTTCTTGCAGGAATTAAGTAGGCAGGATCGTGAAAATGTAATTTTAGGGATGTTTTCCCAATATAAAGTAGGTTATCATTATAGTTTATGTTGCAGTTATGTGCATTGAGCATGTCGGATCCTATGATCCCGTCATAAGGCAAATGTATAATGTCTATGACGTGAAATCGATGCGAAATTTTAGATTTAGGAAGTAGCATGCTTAATTGAAAATGACCACGAGTATTGATGGCTTCTTCCTTTGAGTCGATACCTTTCAGCTGGATTGTTTCATTAATAAGTTTGGGATGTCTTTCAATACAACAGTGTTTTATTAGGCTTACAGATGAACCTGAATCGACCAACAAGGATAGTGGGGTATCTGATATAGAAGATTTAACAAGTACATGAGGTAGCAAAGTTTTTGCTGGATTGTTTGTGATTTCGAAAACGTTGGATTTAGATATAGTAGATTTTGGCAGGTGAACTTGACGTTGCTGCACGGATATAGTAGGTTTTGGCAGGTCAACTTGACGTTGCTGCACGGATATAGTAGGTTTTGGCAGGTCAACTTGACGTTGCTGCACGGATATAGTAGGTTTTGGCAGGTCAACTTGACGTTGCTGCACGGATATAGTAGGTTTTGGCAGGTCAACTTGACGTTGCTGCACGGATATAGTAGGTTTTGGCAGGTCAACTTGACGTTGCTGCACGGATATAGAAGGTTTGGCTCGGCAATCATGTAGCGATGCCTGCGAGGATTTAGATTTATTTTTAAGATGGCCAACATATTGTGGGGACATCTTGGGTACAGAAATTGAATTTGTGGTGCCGGTTTTCGGAGTACCAGGTCCCGCACGACGCCGGGACGAGACGATTACTCGTTTTTTGGATCAGAATCAACAGTATCATAACCCTCTGTTGGATTAGTTGGGTATTCATCATTATCTGATGTCTCGTCTATAGTAAAATTGACGCGTTGAGGGTTTTTTGATTGATTATGGTCGAAGTTTTTAAAACGGTTATTATTGAACTCTCGTTTTCGACATTGTTCCAGGGTATGGCCTGGCGTTTTGCAATATCTGCAAACTGGAGTGGTAGAATTGGTGTAGGTTCTGTTGTTAGGTCGGTTAAGATTAGGGTTTAGGTTTTGGTTACGACGTGTAAAATTATTATATGGTTTATCATGCCGTGACGATTGAGGACCAGAAGGGTTCTGTTTAGATAAGGATAGTTGGATTTTTTCTTCAGAAATGGCCATATTTATGGCCTCATTCAAGGTTTTTATAGGTTTACCTCTTACAAAATTAGAAATATGGGATGTCAATCCCATTTGGAAATGATGGAGGGCTAGTTCCTCCATGGCTGCTGTGCGTCCTATCATCTCGCGGCTCTTATGGCCGTGTGAAATAGATATTTCTGTTAATAATTCGGACAGACATGTTTCAATTCTTAGAGCATACTGACTAACATTTTCGTTTGGCCGTTGTTTACACTCCTGTAAATCTGTCAGGAGATGAGCGTAGTGCTTTCTTTCACTGAACTGGGTTTTAAGAAATTCTTTCAATTGCTGCCAATTGGCAAACTCTTTTATAGAGCAAGCGGTTTCCGCTTTGCCCTGTAATTGGCAGAGAATATATTTGAAAAGTATATCCTTTTGTGTGTTAGAAGCTAATTCATACGCGTTATTGCAATTTACGAGAAAAGAGTTTAATTTGTCTCTACAACCATCATAAGGTTTAATAAATTTAAGTAGAGTAGATAATTCAATGTCTTGTTTAAGTGGTGTAGATTTAGACTTTTTTGTTTGAGATTTCGTAGAAGGTCCTTGAGAGGGAGGATAGAGGCCTTGACCTTCCTCCTCGGTATCGGTGACCATAGTTTCTGGTTTTTCAAATTTAGGACTGACAGATCTTTCTGCCATTATTATAAATAATATGTTACTTATAAACTAACACGGAAATTAGATGTACAATATTTTAAAATAGGATATAGCAATGACCAAACACTTAAAATCACTTACTGGAATGCGGATAGCGTGATAAGGATGATCATGGTTTCGTAGAACTTGCAGGTCTCAACAAAGTGTAGGCGTTGATAAGCCTCGGGTCGCCGCGTCGCTCGTCGGGATGATTACACCGGTCACAGCATAGATTTTGCGTGACAATGGGTATAATTTGTCGGTACAAAGCCGGCTACAGCACGGGCAGTGCGCAGCAGTGGGCCTTTCACGATCACAATCACGATCACGAACACGAACACTGACCAGGGGGGTCGGGCACACACTCAGTGCTTCAATACGCACTATGGAGTCGGCACTTAAGTTCAACACACACTCGCGTCGACTTTTAAATTGGTTATAAGGAGACGTACCGGGGACTCTTTTGAATCCCTTATAGCTGCCACCAAATGTTATGAGCCTCTATCAATAAAGGTTTTTAAAAAATGAAAATCGGGATTATATTTAAGGACAACCGTCTGGCATGGATATCGGAAAGAGACTAATGGGAAGTGAGTGGGCTGTTAGGCTAAAGGAACAGAAATGATGACTTAGCGGGATAGGATAGCGTGATGTGCATAAATAGGTACATTGACCATCTATAACAGCGCGATCCCGGCAATTGCCTTGATTTCTTGTGACCATTTTAGAGGGCGGGTAACGTATCTATATTTTATATATCATT
The DNA here is from genome assembly GCA_905163465.1 of Craniophora ligustri. Classification (NCBI taxonomy): domain Eukaryota; kingdom Metazoa; phylum Arthropoda; class Insecta; order Lepidoptera; family Noctuidae; genus Craniophora; species Craniophora ligustri. The sequence goes on along the minus strand of LR990965.1, from coordinate 3,671,490 downwards.
GTAGGTAGGTATATAAATATGTACCTATATCAATAATTCATAATAATAAAAAAGTACCGAAACGAAACACGGTGGTTTTATTTTTATTTTTCAGGAACTAGGTATCCAACTGATCAAATGTGTTTCTTTTTACTTGAGGTAGGTAGAGATTTTCTCGAGCTAGGTACTATACCTATAGGTATTTTTAATATTATTAGAGTACAGTGCAAAATATTCACTTTCTTGTGATCGATTGAACCATAAAGGGTTTTTCCAGAATTTTCGATGAGACTACTAGACCAACGAGACATATAATACAACGAACCTATTACAGACACTAAAAAGTAAAGGTATGAAGTCGGTGCCAGTGCCTGGTTGTACACTGCGCGATGGGTGTACATACCTTTACTTGGCTTGGCACCGTCTTCATACCTTTAAAACTAAAAAGAAGTTAAACTGTATTAAGTTATTTTTAACATTTTAGTTTTGAAGTCGGTATTTTTTAACGCAGTTTTTTGTTTTTTTATTTGAAAGCTGGTGCTTCCCGTGTGGTCCCATTTCAATTTTGTTCAGTTTGGACAGTGGCATCCATGAGAAAACCAAAAAGTCTTAAATTTGCATTAAATATGTGAGTGACAAATGGATTGATTGATGAACCGATTTTGATGATTCTTTTTTATATGAAATCTGATGCTTTCCGTGTGGTCCCTAAAAAAATGTTGAGGATCTGATGAGTGGATCCTTGGGAAATCGAGAGAAACCCTCAAATTTTCTACCTAGATGACGCGTTTATTGTTTAAACTATTACATACCATCACGCCTGTCGTCCCCGAAAGGTTAGGCAGAGGTGTACTAATGTACACCCAAGTTTTGCCGGTATGTTTTGGGTCCCATGTAATAGGGGGCGAGCCTATTGCCATTAATCGGGCACGAATCCAAACTCCGAGCTGCTACTGAGAATTTCAAGAGTAACGGGAACAACAAAGGCAGCAAAGGTCACAGGAACAAGAAGAGTGAGGAGAAACCCCCGCCGCCGCCGCCCCACGGCGTTTCACATAAAACCCAATAACACTGCTCGACCTGAGAATCGAACCCAGGACGTCTTGCTCGGCGTTCGCACTGTACAACCACTAGATCAACGAGACCTATTACAACGAACCTATTACAGGCACTAAAAAGTAAAAAATAAAATAAAGAACTGCGTTAAAAAAACCGACTTCAAAACTAAAAAGTTAAAAATAACCATTAGTTATAACTTTTTTTAGTTTTAAAGGTATGAAGTCGGTGCCGGTGCCTGGTTTGAAGCCACCCCGCTCAAGATCACACGCAATGAGTGATCATATCTTTCCATTTGGCTTGGCACCGACCTTTAATAGTTATTTATGCAACTGTTGTATAATAAGGGGTATTAAAACACGAACGTGGGTTTATCACACGAGGCGTAGCCGAGTGTGATAATAGTATCACGAGTGTTTTAATACCTAATTATAACAGTTGCATACAAGACTTTATCTACACCCATGATATGAATCCTATATATTTGTAAACAACAAAATATATATTTTTTTTCAATACTATTATTGAACAAAAATGGCGGGATACGACGTCAATTCAAAAATTCAAATTTTTTTTTTAATTACGCCGCTGTGGTAGTTAAACGCGCGTGCATGACAATGTTCTTTTTTTGAAATTCATAAAAATGCCACGAGAATGTGGCTGTTAGACATGTGCGCCGATCGGCGTGGCGCACGCCGCCGGTCAATTTAGCCACGCCGACGCCGCCGATTTTTTCATCGGCGTCAAAATAATTCATAATTATAATAATAATTCACATAGTACCAATAGTGATCTCATCAACAGGGGTTATACTGAAGAGCCTTCAGCGTAGTTAAATATGCTACAGGCCCCCAAACACACATTCCTTACACTCCAGAAAGCGGTGATACTCAACAACTGCCGAATCACTCGCAAATTCCTCACAACATCCGTCTCTTCTGCTTACACCATTACCTAATGGTGTAAGCAGAAGAGACGGTAATAAATTCACGCTTTACTAAGGCCCATGTGATTAGGTCATTGATAAAAGTCTGAAATTGAGAAAATATATACATAAATACATAAATTATAATTAGGTACAAGGAATGTCAGTAACTGGAAGACGCAGCGTGGGTAGGCCTCCGGCAATGTGGACCGACGACCTGGTAAAGGTCGCTGTAACCAGCTGGATGCGGGTGGCCCAAGACCCGTTGTTGTGGAAATCTTTGGGGGAGGCTTATGTCCAGCAGTGGACGTCCTTCAGCTGACATGATGATGATGATGATGAATGTCAGTAATAGAAAAATGCCTTTCGACGCATTGGAAGACGTCTTCAAGACACTGGGACTGGACTGGACAGGGAATCAATGTCAATGGCAAATATATTTCTCACTTCCGCTTCGCTGACGACATCGTTATTTTGGCAGAGTCGCTGGAAAAACTAGCCAAAATGTTGCACGGCCTAAATGGGGCTTCACGACGGGTTGGTCTTGGTATGAACTTGAACAAAACTAAAGTTATGTTCAATGTCCATGTAAAGCCAAGGCTAGTCCTTGTCGAAGGCGCAATGCTCGGAGTTGTGCAGGAATACATCTACCTAGGGCAGACCATTCAGCTTGGTAGATACAACTTCGAGAAAGAAGCCAATAGGAGAATCCGATTGGGCTGGGCAGCATTTAGCAAACTTCGTCGAGTCTTCGCGTCGCCCATACCACAATGTCTGAAGACCAAAGTCTTCAACCAGTGCGTCTTGCCTGTCATGACCTACGGTGCCGAGACGTGGACACTGACTATAAAACTAGTCCACAAAAAAGTCACTCAGCGAGCTATGGAGCGAGCTATGCTCGAAGTATCTTTGAAGGATAAGATCAGAAATGAGATCATCCGGAGAAGAACTGGAGTGACCGACATAGCTCGCAGGATCAGCAAACTGAAGTGACAGTGGGCTGGTCATATCTGTCGAAGGACTGACGGCCGCTGGAGCCGACAAGTTCTAGAGTGGAAACCGCGCCTCGGCAAACGTGGTGTAGGACGCCCCCCGGCTAGATGGAGTGACGACCTAAAAAAGGTAGCGGGGATAGACTGGATGAGGAAGGCGGAGGACAGAGTGTTATGTCGCAGTTTGGGAGAGGCCTATGTCCAGCAGTGGACTGCGATAGGCTGAGTTGAGACAAATGCTTTGAGGAAAGGGGGGAAGCGAGAGTTTCCTTTATGTCTCCATTTATGAGAGAATCTAATATTTTGCAAGAAACGTAAATGAGCAAAGCGAGCCCGTTATTTCACTTAATCATCATCAAGCTTTCTTTTGGCTTTGTCCCAGAACAAAGTACACAACTCCTGGTAGTAAAGTGTTTGATGAACCTGTGGTGTTCAAATGCTGGAAATACTTTGGTAGATACGACCCCAAGGATGTTCTCGGTGGCGATATACTTCGTTATTGGAAGGGAAAGCAGAATAGTTATTCTTGGCTGTTTAACTGTGAGGGCTATAATGAGCGTTCCTGCCACCAGCACACCAAGCGAGCAAGTTTTCTCAATCGAGGGACTAACCATTATGGCAAAGAGTTCACGGTTAATACTACATCAGTAGATAAAATTATTTTTGTTTACAATTTGTAGTCAAACAAAAAGCAAAAGATAGAGAACAGTGGTGTATAAGTAAATAAATATATGTTTATTTTGAATTAAGGTATATTTTACTTATTTTCACCATCCACGCCGATAACGCCGATGACGCCGCCGCCGCCGACGTTTAAGACGCCAGACGCCGCCGCCGGTCAAATAAGCATCGGCGCACATGTCTAGTGGCTGTTCGATGAGTAAAAAGGAGTTGCATTATGAAATTTAGTACAACATTTTAGCACCCGTTTGGATGATATTATGGTTACTATGACACTGGCTGTTTTAATGTGCTAACTGCTAACTGTTTCAAGAACTTTTAAAGAGGATTTATAGCATGGGTGTATATAAAACTAAAAAGAAGTTATAACTGTATTGTTAACTTTTTAGTTTCTAAGTCGGTTTTTTTCAAGCTAATATATTATACAGGGTAGCGAGTTTGTCAATCGTACCAGCGAAAAAGAACTTAGAAGTTCAAGTTTCTGGATTCAGGATCTAGACTTTTCCGGGTGCCTGCCGTTATGCCGAAAAGATTTTGACAAAATTTCTTTACCCAAACAAATTTTAGCAAAATTTTTTTATACAATGGTATAAAAAAAATTTGCTAAAATTTGTTTTAAAGTTTTTTGTTAGGTTAGGTTGAAACTGTGACCTTCTACCACAGATAACCCCCTGTTATCTGTGCCTTCTACGCACGAGCCGAGCGAGCGAAGCGAGCGGTGTCGCGGCAGCGGCCGGCGAGTGCCAGACACGACTTGCGTTGGTTATTACCTGTTTAGAATTTGTCCCAAGTGGAAATAACACCCTTATATTAAAACGTCTTCAAAGTTAGATTTTATGCTTGAAATGGCTGCCTTGAAAACTGAAGATACTAAATATTTGGCTCATTTGATTTTGCGTAAAAACTGTTATTCCAACTGAAATATTTGACTAAATAAAAAATGTTAACAGTACGAATTGGTAAACAAGTTATAGTTTAAACGCCCATTTAGGTTTGCGTTACAATTTTTTGTGCATAGATTTTTGCTAAGTAATGATTTGGCAAATTAGATTATGCGAATCATTTTTTGGGAAGTGAAAATTTATCAAATTCCTTTCGGTCAAACAAGGGAGACCCGACTTTTCCTCCAGGGTTCCCGGCCCCAGTGCTAAATGATCGCGCGCCGCCGCGCCGGAGCTTAACAAAAGAAAGGCCATTTTGTGGGATATAGTGTTAGGTTCTATAATAAAATTCCGGAAATAATTTTAAACCTCCCGGAAAATAAATTTAAATCCATCGTTAAGTCCATTCTATGCAAGAAAATATATTACAAATTAGAAGATTATCTTGTAGTGAAAAAGTTTGGCAAAATACTGGTCCAGGTTTCGCAGGTTTACTAGCCACATGATTATTATTATTAATTTATTTATTGGTTTGACTTATTTTTGTTTTACATAAAGATATTTATACACTTTTACAGTTTGACATGCTAATTATTTATTAATTCAATTTATTATTTATTAACGCAATAGTTACTGAGTTAGTAAAATAGCTTGTAGAATATGAGACTGATGTGGGCTTTGATGTTGTTTTTTTTATAAAATGTGAAAATGCCCGGCAACCGGCCGGGCAGTCTGGGCTTGTCTTGCTCACTCAAATGTCCTGCTGATGGTGGCGTTGTGTGTCGGGTCTTTTTATTCCCTATAACATGGTTGAGTAGACAGACGCCGACACACACGTCATGCTCGTGAACGGGTGCTATCAGTTGGGAGTGGTCGGTTCATACATGTAATGGCAACCTAAATTGGTTTTGTTATTTCCTTTCGGCATAATTCATACGTTTCATATCGAACTGCATCAGTCTCATATTTATATTACATAAATAAATCATTGTAAAACAAAACCAACAATTTTGTAATTTGGTATTTAATTTAAAAAGAGTATCGATGGAGTTTCTTGCCGGTTCTTCTCCATTTTGAACCATGCAACTGAATTTAATTAAATTCGTCAATATAAAAGCACCTGTATTGGTTTAATTGAAATAAATAATTGATTTGATTTTGATTTGGTCATCTCACTATTCATTTCCCCGACAAGTTTGAACAACTATGTAAATGTGATGCTAGTATACTGAATTCCAATATTAGGCTCATTATCCCACTTAAAGTTTCATTATGACCTTTTTTAGTTCGTTTTCCTTTCCCAATACATGATTATTAAATTGCCTATATAATACTCACCGGTGGGGCTCTGGACATTCTGGAGTGGGACCGAAACCCCCACGATCTATGGAAACATAGGAACAATTTCCTATACAAGTATTTTAAATTCTAGTGTTATACAGTTTTGCGTGCGCCCGACTGGCAAATACTTTCAGCAGTCCTGGATTGTCTTGGGGATCCCGTCTAGGGGGGCACCATAGACGACTGAGAAAAAAACGAGCGTACGAAAGTCAAAGCATTTCAATACGCCTATAAAAAAGGTCATCCCACTCTTTTAAAGTTCTCTTGCTAAGTTTTGGTAATAAAATAATAATAAGTTTTTTATTTAGCCCCAACGCCCTCCATTGCTTAGGTCATCCAGTTACGTTAATTCGGCACTGACTTCGAGACTTGCTAGTATTTTCCTCCTGTACACATGGCGCCGTATTTCAAAACAAAGCCCTTGTTTAAAAACTCGTCTGGTAAATACGTCTAATGCCTAAGATATCCACTGCTGGACATAGGTATAGGCTCAAGGATACGCCATCCGCATCCAGCGGATTCCAGAACATACTTTATTTTATGTGAAATAGATATTCACAATTCTTATACGCTAGGTAATTTATACAAATTACTTCAAAATATAGACCACCGTCAGACAGATTCAGTTTAATTTGGTTTCTACAAAAAAAAACTCGCTAGATGGCGCTATTAGTCAAGACTCAAGAATTATTAATGGGAATAAAACGCAATCTTCTTTTAATTTTTTTTCTCTTTATTGAAATATTAAATATTTAAACTCGTGGGGTTAACGTTGTTATATGGGTACTAAAGTGTTTAGTTACTAATTTTTGTAGAATTTATAAATTATCTACTGCCCACTAGATGTCACTTGAAGACAGCTAAAATAAACCAGCCTTATTTATGCAGGACGCCGCAGTGTTGTTAGCGGCACAATTCCGTATTATCGCGCTATCCTTGTGTTAATTACTGACTAATAGCACATTTAATTTTCAATTTGCATTTTTTGGCGATAGCTATTATTGACGCCACCATGAGACATTTAACGCACATCATGAATAGTTGGGTACGATTACAGCCAATTTTAATGTTTGAATATATAAATGGACTATGTACGTATAAACAATCAAATATACATGCCTATATTTCCAGCTTTAAACAGAATGTTAATTATATGGAATCAGAGAAAACTTGCTAAATGCGTATTCAGGTAGTTTTTAAGTGCATTACATAGGTATAATATTTTTTTTCCTTTCCGTTCTGCGTCTTTTAACATTATTATCAGAGACAGACAAAATTCATCAATAAACAATTTAAATAAACAGCGCACTCTAACGTCGTAATGACGAATTTAATTGTGACAATTTTATGGCACAGGTTAAATATGAAGTAAAGAATTACGTTAGCCAGATAAACTTTTTTGAAATTGAAAACAATTCTTATTTTTTTAGTTTCTTAAATATCACATTGATGCAATCGAAAAATCATAATTTAAAGTAGGTTACGTGAAATTATGTAATGACAGATACCAGTAAGTATTTTATTATTGAATTACGTTCCAAACCATTCCGCAATGTATGTAGTACCTTTTTTAAGTTATTTAATATAAATGATGCGTTTTTCTTTGTTGCTACCTATATTTAACCGTAAAAAATGTTATGGTGGATAATCTTATTCACATTTAACCTAATATTGAGAATGAGTTAGGAGAGTTACGAAATATAATCAATTATTTTAACTTTTTTTTTCACTCAACTTTTATGAAGCCTGTTCACTAAATATATAATAGTATTGTTATTAATATACTTCATTAATATAAGATATGTATAATATCTTCTGTACCGAAAGATAGAAAGAAAATTTAAACGATATTTATCGCTGTTATGGTTTTTACTTGAAATGGAACGGAATTCCGTTATTTGTGGTTGAACGTCTTAACGCCGTGGAATCTATGGTTGCAATTGTGTCACTCGACGATTGTTTACTATTTTGGGAAATAATGAAAGTTTATTCTGTTTTAAGGAATTATACAGGTGTATTATTAACGGACTATCATCTATGGAATGCAGTGTAAACGTTCTGGATCGTAATCTTGTGTTTTTTGGAGACATGTTATCGTATCATATAGGAGGTGTTTACGTGATGTTAGAAAATGTTTGGTGCACATTTGTGTGATAATTTAAAGTGCATATATGTTTAAAAGTGTTCTGAATGCTGAATATGTATCTGGTATGTAACAATTCCTTATTCTAATTTCAGAGCACTAGGGAAAGTAACACGACATTATAAACGAATGCAGGTTGTCAAGTATAGTATCAAATTCTACGTCTTAATCTAATATACATAAAGTAAAAAAAAAACTATTGAATATGTTAAGATGGTATTGCTATAACTTTTTATCTAAGTTTTACTAAAATTAACATGTTTTCCACGCAATATTTGGCAGCTTGTAAACATAACCTAAAAATTGAGTTCAATGTTTAGATTTAACATATACTATTATTGTATGCTAAATAACGTAAGTAACTATACCCTCAATGCAAAAAATTAGTACTTCATTCGAAATATTTGGTAATTTCTTAAAACTTCATGTGATTTGTATCTTGAAGACTTAATTCATTGTCTACTCTGTGAAGTAAGCATGTCTAGTTAAACTTCATTTTACAGTTAGTGACGGTAAGTAATATTATCTTTGGTTGTTTAGAAGTAAAACTATAAGTTTTAAATGCTTGTGAGCCAATACATAAAAGTATATAATATATACTTATAAAGGTCAATTAAATATGGTGCAAAAAAGTGTTCTTACTAAGTTTCCTTGTTATGTTCTTATGAATACAGAATCAAATTAAAAAAAAAATTACTTTATAACTACTTGACAGGAAATTTTAATAGTTGATATTCAATTGTGATTAATTGTAGCTCTCCACAGTGGTAGAGAAATACCTTTGGGAATAATTGCTCTCTTAATAAATATTACAAGTAACAAACATTTTGCCCAATTTGTATAATAATCTAAAAAATATGAACTGTGCCTGATGTAGAATTTTAAAACTCAGATGTACCCCTTGTTTTAAGTGAAAACATTCACATTGTAAAGGTTTGCCATTTTGTTTCTGGCAGTTTTTATTGCCATAAATATATAATATTTATGAATTTTAGGAATATTTATACTGTAGACAGTACATATTTATATATCATCAAATTATATTATTTTTTAGTCATGTTGATTGATATGTCTAGTCTCTCTAGTACTTAGAAGTGTTTAAATTTTTTAAGATATTATATTAAACATGTAATGGACTAAATCAGAGGCAAGTAAAGCATTTGTACTGGACTGCCATGGTGACTAAATAAATAGATAAATTTGGCAAAACATTAAATAAATATATGTTAAATCTATAGGTCATTTGGGTGGTGGTGATTACTTGCCATCAGGTGAGCCACTTACTTGTTTGCCTCCTCATCATCATAAAAAAAAGAAATTATCTTCATCTTCCTGTTTTTACATCATTTATTTATTTATTTTATTTTACTTAATTAGAACGGCCGTTGGCCATTTATACTTGGGGTGAGCACAATGTCCTAATTTCTTCATGCATCTCTATCAGCCACTGTGTCTACCAATTTAGGTCATACTAGGATAATGAAAGTATTGCAGTGACTGAGTTTAAAATATATTTGACAGCCAGTATTAGCCAGCAAACAAACCTTACAGGTATTCATTTACCCATGTTTACTGTACAGTCAGCTTTAAACAGTTGGTGACACTCGGGGTATTCAATTAAATAGATGCAATTTTTTTAATTTCAATTAGGTGTGCATATAAAATTACTTAAATACTAAATAATTTAGTTTTACGAAATATATATAGGTATTTGTGAAATGAAAATGATATTGAATCATAGATACACACTCTTACTCTATGAGATAGCATACCTACTCATACTCATTTATCAATGAGGTTTACGTCTATTTTCAATAGGCTTTTCATTGCTTATATATAATATACCTGTATATCATAAATGACTATGCAGGAAAGATGTTACAAAACAAAAGACATATCTATGACGTCATGCTTAAAATGAAAAGGACAGCAGTAGTTTCTATCCTTTCCATATTAATTTATGTTAGAAATTATCTTTTAAATATATAGCACTGAAGTTTATTTTTCTAATCTGTTAAATATTTTTGAATACTTTGAATGCTTGGATACTATTGGCGAGATGACTGTAACAATATTTATGGCGGTTTGACTGAACCAATCTATACGACTTTTTAAATATTTTGAACTTTTGAGCTACTATATTATTGACATCAATGGGGAAACTGTTTGAACCGATATTATTGACTGCTTTAGTTGCATCTATTTATTTGAGTATGCGGAGTGTCACTAACTATTTGAAGCTGACTGTATGAGGTCTTGTCTGTGGACTCAACATTTTGTAAATATCTTTCTTTTTATAAAAAAGTAATGTTTGAGAGAAACTCTGTAGTCATAACATACCAGGGTCCTTTTTATTACGCACTAAATAAAATTAGACAGTAACAAATTTAAATAAGTGAGTAATGAACTAGGTCTTGCAAATTTTCAGTGATATTTGATAATCTACTAAGTATTCAATTCATTTCAATATTAAACAAAAACTGTACCAAATTGCCATTTGTGGAGTAAGTTATTCTAAGAAATATACATTAAAACTCTACACAGTTTCTAAGAAAATGACAAAATACGAGAAAAATAATAGAAAATTTAAAAAAATATGTTCTAAGGCACAAATCACAGTGCCCATCAGACCATGCATCTCATTTTCACGCACAGTGTTGTACTGTAAATTCAATGATGCACTGATCCAAAACGTAGTATGGAGTACCTACATACATTTGCAAAATTATGTAAGATCAATATGTGCCAGCCTATATACTTATATATTTTTTGGTCAGTGAGAGATGTATCCATGAGGATACATTTATCACACTTGACCACATGTTTATCAATAGAGATGACAGATTTCAATTTAAAAATACTTAGTTTGTAATTATAATACCTTTCATTAAAAAAATACCAGTGAAATCCAAATAAAAATTTTTTGGAGCAGACATCTAAGTATGTAGTTCAATAATGAAATATATTTTGAAGTAAAGTTAAGTTTAAATAATCTATTTTAGTTTATATTTTATTCTCCTATTTAAGTCCTCCTCTCTCTTGGCAAAAATATTGGAATAAAGTGAATTTCGTTTTTTTTTGTATTAGATATAAATAGGTATTACAATCATATAAAAAAAAAAAAAAAATAATTTGATTAGGATGGACTGAGCTGACTGTACCAAATTCAAGTAGTTGGTATTTATTCATACATTAAATTGATTTAAGAAGTGGTATCCGTCCAGAAAAAGTTAATTAGTTGTATATATATATATATATATTATTAATGGTATATATGTATATATATATATATATATATATATATATATACCTATATATTATAGGTTCTACTATAGCATATTCATGCAGTGACAAAACATGATGTGTCTAGGTAGGTAACTGGATATAATTTTTTATTCTATTTCTTTGTGTTGTCTCACTACCATTGATTGTTCGAAGTTATACATATATGCATATACATAGGTATACCTATCATATAACAAAACGGTGAAAAAAAAACATGCATGCATCAGACATATTTTTAATGGCTTGTGAAGACTCGTACACAGCAGTGGGATCGTTGGTGACTAATGTATGTGTATAATCGTTTTCACCGACACTCCAGTTTGTATTTTTCACTATAAATATGAAAAACCATTAAATACGAGTACCATTTTATTTTTAAAGAATTGGCATAAAATCAATCAATTAATTTTACGAATAGATATTATTCCTCATTAATTTTTGCAAAAGCTACATATTACTACATTAATGAGACAAAACATATTTTCTTGCATGGTGGGTAAAACCATATTATTTTAGGTTATGTTGTTGTGTATTTAATAATTATGTTTAAAAATGCATATCTCATTGTGGCTCGACATACATATTTCATAGCACCTAATGTTCCTAAAAAGGGTTAATAAACCGAACCCTATTTATTTTTAGGTTTCTTTGTGTTTAAATACAGGATGTCCAGTAATGAATGGATAAACTTGAAGTGGGTCATGGTGGAGCTAATGGCCATTCAGAAAAAAAAAACATATGGTACCTACCAAAGATACGGCTGTTTAAAAAATATCGATGTGTTTTGTTACCTTATTTTACATTATTGTACACCATGATCACAAATTAATGAATTCCATTGGTTTTTTATCGTTATAGTAATTAACGATAACTAAGCCGATAGATAATTGGGGTGGTCAAGCTCCTTGATTGTCAAAGTCATTCTTTTTATATGAAATTTTTCGCGAACCCCAATTAAATACATAAAGGTATACAAACAAGGTGTTATAAATATTTTTTTTACACAAATTATATTTATTGAAAAAACGTCTTAATAAATATAAGTACAAAATATGTGTATTGAATTGAAATGATGTTATCGATATTTTTTATAAGGCGGGTGTCAGTGGAAACGCCGAGAGGGCGCGCCCTAGAAGGACATACACCGACCTAATTGGTGAACTCCTTCAAAAAGGTCAGGTACGCAGTACTCATAACCGGCGCGCGTCCATGACGAGATGTATGAATGTGGACGAGGCAAAAGTGGTATGCAGGGACCGTAGCGCATGGCATTCTGTAGTTTCTGCCTACCCCCATGGGAAAAAGGCGTGAGTGTATGTATGTATGTTTTCGATGAGTTATATTATTCCTAACTTGGATGGAAATTAAATTTGTTACAACCTCTGGTTACAACGGTGCATTTAGTCTTTCATAATATAATTTTTAGTATTTTAATAGACATTTAGAAATAATTAAAAAAAATATATAATGGCACAAAAATGAAAAGGGAACTGCGGTACATTTATCGATAGCCACAATAATCCTTCAAAGAGCTGCAACTGGATCGCGAGCCGCAGGTTGCCCCCCTGTGAAATATGTACTAAGTATATACTTAGCCTAATAAAGTAACATTGGTTACTTTATTAGGGTAATAAAGAAGGCATGAATGAATAGTTGTAGATTATATCACTTCAACACCCGTTTTTATAATTATGTCGGGAAACTTGATTTTCTTCGTTATTACGATTGTAGTGCGAGGTGAGTTATAGGAACTCAATTTAATTGTCCATAGCAATCTTTCAGATTTTTAACACATATTATATAATCATTTACTCGTCTATACGCATTAAAAGCACTTGATTTTATTTTATTTATGTATTTTATAAGCCCCATTGCTTAGGTTGGAACTATGGCTATGATATATGGTTCTGTGTGTATCGTCCGGATATATTTATTTAGATATATACCTTATACATATACAACTAAAGATCATTTTAAGAAAATTTATTAAAATGGTCAATCCTTAGTTGTAAGTATATTTCCTCCACATATATCAGCGTCTTCTTCTTCTACATGTATCTGGTTCTGGAACTATGGAAACGGTATTCTAAAATGATACACTTGTTGGGCAAACACAACTGCACAGCTTCAAACATGATTGACAGACATTGATGTACTTAATGAAAAATACTAATTTCGAGGTTTTGAACTGAAAACTAAAATGAATGATTTAGTGATTAACTGTCGCAGTGAGGTCAGGCCCGTAAGCCCGTTTGAAGGTGGTGTCGTGTCGGAGCTTACACGTATTAATGATGTTTACATTGTTACTTAATTAATTTTATTATAAAATAAAATATAAATACAAATGTGATTTTTATTATGAAACCAACAAATTATCAAATGTGGTGAAAGTCTCAATTTTATTAAAGGTAATATTCTAAAACCATTTATTAACTAAAAACTTTTTTCAGTTATGGGCGCGTTGAACAGCAACATAAAAAGTGATCTTCATTTTATTCAGACGAAAAGTGGCCATCTACAGCTTATCTATGAGCCGTATATATTTGTAACGGATAGTGTGCGTAGTGGACGAACTTTTTGGAGGTGTATGGACTATGGAAAACGCTGCCGTGCTAGAATAACGTCAAAAAACAATATTTTACGAATAACTAATCCAGTCCATAATCATGTTGAGAATCACATGTCGAAAATTACGCGAAAATATGAGTTAGGTGAAGTAGTTACCTGTCCTACTGTTTAAGGAATCTTGGGCAAACAAAACAGCAAACAATGTAATTTTTCATGTTTCTATTCAAGGCCTAATATGTGTTTACTGCTATATTGCAAGATTTCTTTTTACATTTTTTTAATGTTGTTTAATATAACTATGAGTTTGAACAAGACGATATCAAATATCCTTTGATTGAATTAATATGTACAATTCAAATAACGACAGTGGCTAAATATGTATTATGTGTTAAATAATGTTGTAAATAATGACTGTATTACATAATTTTTCGTTTATTTTTTCAAACAAAGCGTTTTTTGATTTTAGTGTTTATAGTAAGTACCTAGCTACTAGATTTTGAGTGCTTGGACGAATGTGATTCTAGTTTATGTTGGTGAAATCGTCATCTAGTGTTGTAATCGATATTATCAATAATAATAATTGTCTAGTTTTGTCTGAACATTGTGATCAACTATTCTAAGTGCGTTAGAGTAAGATTTCAATAAATATTTCAAATTGTATTATTTAATTATTTATTTGCAAATTAGGTTTACGCCAAAGCATCAATCCCATTTTTCGCACGAGCTCGCCAAAAAATAGATATAGCCAGAACGATAAAGCATTGGCGGATGATAGCTGGATTAGAATTTTAGTGGTAGATTAATATTGAATGCGACAGGGCGTAGTGAGGCGCAGGTGTGTTACACGGTGACGCGGCGAGGAGCTCCATCACTGCTGGTCGATGGCTTCGGATACGTGGCGCGTAAGCGGCGTGGTCCTCGAGTGTACTGGACGTGTCGCAGTCGCGCCCAGGGCTGCCCGGCCAGGGCTCTCACCACCGACGGCAGGCTCGTGGCACGCGCCGGCACACACACGCATGCGCAACACGCACCTGCCGTAGATGAACACGCGCGTATTGAGAGCCTCATTGAAACTATAGCTGCTATTAAGTAATATACCTATTTACTTCTACAATTCGTCATCCAAACATATTACTTTAAAAATAAATGATTTTGTTGAGGTTTGTAGTTTTGTATTTTGCCTATTTACCTGCATATTTTAGGTTATATTAAACAAATCCAAATGATATCAATGACTTCATATCTGGTTTCAATTTAAGGATTATCGGTAAGCATGCGGCACTTTGTATTATCTTATAAGACGGACCGCAATAATATTTGCAAGATCTCTGAAATGTGCTAACGTATAATTTCTAAACTTTAATGGTCCACTAATGTAATGTATGGGTTACGGATAGTCATGGTGGTGGTATTTTACAGTTGAATTCGTCATATCAAATCGCGGCCGGCGGCATATGCGGCTTGATGGGTTCTCATTTTATGCAGAGAAAGTCTTTCCGGAAAAGAACAAGGTGCGGTGGCGGTGTACACGGCGGACGTGTCGCGCGTACGCGCATACACTGCACGACAGGATTTTCGCGCTCAGCAACCTTCATTCGCATGAACCGCCGACTGGGACCCAGGGAGGAGAGCGTTCCACCGAGCGCGGCCCTAGCCGAGGCTTCACGAACGCGAACCTGGCAACTCAAGCCAAAGCGGTTCTTGACGAGTGATACCTATCATTAATACCCAATAATACCCATTTATCATCCCTAACGAGACTAACCGTTCTATAGTACATACTTGGCTATTGTATATTGTTATTAACTCAACCATTGCATGTCTGATAAACTACAAACGTGTCTAATAATTTTTCACGGGAAGTAACGACGTTAGGTTTATTAGCTTCAATCGATTGATCTGTTCTAACTTAAGTATTATCGTACAGGGCATGTTGAAAATGATGACGGCATGAAAACGGTATATTGTTGGACTGATAGTAATAAATTAATTTAAATTATGCTGTAGCAATGTGCACAAATAGGCCATTGTCAAATGATCTTACTCTAGTCTATAATTAGTAGGAATCAATCTAGTCACTGATGTGTTGTTATGATGATCTTAATGTGTATAACAGTAGGAATTATAAAATATTGATATTAAGTTTTGCCTACATAATATAAATAATTTTTAGTGTAACCAAATTTGTGACGAATAGCAATAATTTCGTTAGTTTACAAATATCTAAGCAATAAGTATGCTTCTTAAATTGTTTTATATACCGAAGCGTACCTAGTTGCAATATTAATGGATAATAATATATAGAAAGAAAGAAAGAGAGAAAGAAAGAAAATTTCTTTCTCTCTTTCTTTCTTTTTATATTTTATATCAACCTAAATATTTAATTAGTAACTGACAGAATATCATATCCGTAACTATGTAGGTACTTATGTTAGTTATTTGGTTATTTCTATTAACCCATGACCCATATTTGATGTGCTTTGAAAGTTGATAATATAACATTTCCACATTTTTACTGTACATGTTATTGTGAACGCTTAACTAAAACTGGGCTTTTCCCATCATGCATGTTGCTTTCTGAGTTTAGATATTGTATGTACTAACATTTGATTGAATATCATGTGGTTGTTTCACTAGACGACAACAAATTCGTCCGATTGTGCGTGGGTCCCGGCGGCCGGCCGCGGCTCTGGGTGCGAGGGCGCAGCTTTTACGCGGCGCATACTATGCGCTCCGGCGTCGTGCGTTGGCGATGCACCATGGGCGGCTGCGGATGTAAAGCCTATACACAAAAGGGCACTCTGCACAAACTGGTCGGCGAACACAACCACGCTGGACGATGTGGTCGACGACCGCCAAACATGAACCCTCTTATTCCGCTTACTACATCCGTTTCAGCTCCGCCGTCAGTCTCTGCTTCCTCCTCCCCTCCTACCCCCTTATTAGTCCCTCGTCTTCCAAATTTTGACCCCAATGCTTGGGTTGTACGTTATTGATGCTGAGTAGCATCGCAACGTTGTAAACCTCATATCAAGAAGGTAACAAGTCAGTATTGGTTTGTGGAACGCATATTATAGAAGCACTACGGAGTGTACGGTAGCCAATAATTTCAGGTTCTAAGATTTCTGCGTTTGATTTTTTTAGCCTATTGATTGTTAATAGCGAATGATAATTCTCTAATTATGTCTGCGTATAATTCGGGCGTTAAGTCGATCAGGGCAATCGTAACAATTTATTGTAGCGTGTGTCCTTCTTTAGATTTCTTATTAGATGATTTATTCCTTCGAGTCAAGAAAATGTAGCAATACCTAAGGGCATTGCGTAATGCGTAATAGTGTATAATAGTGAAATATTTGAATGTCGGTATGGAGTGAAAATGTGCCATAGAAATAATAAATAATGTTTAAGTTATTATTTACCAAAAATTGTGATAATGAGCTCATACAAGTATGTACGTAAACCGTGATCTCATTTTTTATTATTAGGTAAGGTTGCATACTATGTTGAATTTTAATATTGTAAAGTAAGATGTTGTTCACAAAAGGTACTATTCTTTTCAAAGTTTGAATTACCTCATAGAAAGTAATTATACAACATTAGGTTAAGAATAGTGTGAGTTGTAAGGTCTAGTCTTCCCTCTTCTTTATTTTTTTTTTGGTGTTTTATTCTTACGGAATCAATTGCTCATCTTCAACTTTATATAGCCAAAGGTCTGTGCCAAATCTCATAGCTCATGAAATTATTGTTTCTCCAGGAGAAAGTAGGTATAATAATAAAAAAAAAAGGAAACATTACTTTCATGTTATTTGTATATTATATTTAACACACATCCAAGAGTTGTGTTTGTATCGTAATTGTATTGTGCTAAATAAATATATTGAATCAATTCGATTTTTATTTCACGACAGTATTAAATACATTTAATATTCATTTTTTTGTTTTATTGTCTTTCCCAAAACTTAACACCTAACCTAACCGCAATAGAATTTAAAATTTATTAACTTGTAAGTAAATGCATGCTGTGCGTGTTTTGGTATTCTACATAAAAATCTTGTTTGCAATGCAAGAATTTTATGTAGAATAGTACCAAATAAATTATCTGTAAGTAGGTATATACGTATTAATGACTAACAATTGTTTCTTTTGTTTAGCGCGCTTCATCCGTGCGGGCAAAGGTCGGCTTCTTCTCCACCGCGGTTACACTTTCCGTCTGAAAAACAACTTGGCACATGGAAGGAAGCAATGGTACTGTTCTTCGCGCCTTACATCCCGCTGTCTAGCAGATGTAAATACCGAGGGCCCGGAAGGCCACGAGCGCATTGTGCGTTCTCGTTATGCGCATAACCATGCTCCACCCAACGTTCGTCGCTTTGCGGATGGGCGCTATGTAGTGCGCACTCCGCACCAGTCGGGGCACCGCGCGCCCGCGCCGCTCGACCCCCATCACCAGCTGCTGCAGCTGCAGCATGCGCTAGCACTGTACGCCGCTACCGCGCACGCCACCGCTACCGCGACCGCCACCGCTAACGCCACCACCGCTGTTAGCGCCACGCCGAGTGGTCCACCTGCGCAGCATACCAACGCAGCGAAACCGCTCCTCGTTGATACTCCATGCAACGAGGAAGATTAGACAATTCGAAATGCGTCACTTAACGAACATGATCGATTTAATGCGAGTTCACGATTAATTATAAGCGATTTTGACAATGATAATCGAGTATTCGATATTTTCTAACCGCCTTTTGGCGAATCTAGTATAATGGATGTAGATTTAAGTAGGTAAGTTATGAGGGGATAAACTGTCGTTTACTTAGGATTCAGTGATGGCTATTGTTGGTTATTCAATATCGGTAATGTGAATGTCATGTCAGCATGTAAGTAGGTGTTGTGGTGTATTGGATGTTGCAACGACCAGTGACGGGAACACAGGAGACAACCAGTAATACGAGTGAACACGTCGTGTCGTATTAGGTTAGGCGGTCTCATCGAGATCTATAAAGTTATCCGTATTGGTGTGGGCTATTTATCGAATCGAATAGGTAGGTAAGGATGTTATATATGTAAGAACTTCTGAATGTATAACGGTGTCAGCTCGTATTGATGTCAGGTTTAGCCAGGTGGTTATTATCCGGAACACGGCCGCTTTTAGCGTTTGATTTAATGTTTACGACCCGTGCAGTATGCAGTTATCATCCAAGGAAAGTAGCGCTAGGCGGACATTGCGCGATATTCAAAGATGGTCATGTCAGGCAGGACAGGTTGGTGCGCCATGCGAACGCAGCCGAGTCAGCTGTCGACACGAGTGTAAGGTAAGGTCGGCGGCCGCCGGCGCTGCCCGTGCGAGCCGCCGACAACGCGTCGGTGACTGATTTAGAGAAAACTCGTTCGAAATTAAGCAATATGACGTCCCCTGGACTGTACTTAGAATTACTTAATTTATTTTGAGAATTATAAAATTTACACTTTTCAGATACTTATTGCTACTTAGACATTTAGATGTCCGCCTCTTTAATCTATAAGAATTTACAGTAGATATTCGAAAGGCATTTGCCAAACGTGAGCAACCAGAATTTTGCTCTTTAGGATTGATTTAAAAAGTACTTAAGCTCAATCATCTACCTCTTCACTTTTATACGGGTTTTACATATTAGTTTAAATTTTAAATTATACAATTTTATACAAGAATAAATACTCAGAAGCTTTACTCGAGTAAGGTGTCGTAGCGTAAGGTTTTAGGTTAGCGTTAGTCTAGGAACGGCGCGCCGGGGCGGGTCTCCGCGCAGGGTCCGGCGCGCCTCACTACCTCTAGTTATTGTCTAAACTCAACTACCTCTTTACTTAGTTTACACGATCGTTCGCTGTTAACGACTTAAATTAATTAAAATTAAATAGGCTCTTTTTGAGACTTGTCTGAATATATTTTATGAATTGTTTTGTAACTACTTTGTTGCTCGTCGAAAAATTACTAAAAATACAAAAATGAAGTAGATGTGGATGGGTTCCGCTTTGTATGTATGACTCTGATTTAAGTACAAATTTTTACTAATTTTAATTGTTATTTAGATGTCTTAGTTCTACGGGAGTCTAATGTGTGTGGTTTACTTAATGTTGTCAACTTTATGTAAGTGCTATTATAGACCGTGTCAAATATTTAATACTGATTAAAATAACAAATGTATATGTTGGTCGATAGTATCACAAGGTTAGTTACAGATAGAACGATATCCTGGGGCGGTAAGGTATGTAATGTGCGGTTTTCTGAGTAGAAATGGCCCTGGGACTGTTGCAATCTGAAGCTCACATCAAGATACTGTCGTATGTCATAATTGTAATGTTCGTAACTATCAGCCGGTTCGGTGTTGATCGTTTGGCACGCTCTATTGTACCTGATTACTGTCACTAAGCCAAATACTATGGGCGATATGTTGTAATGAAACCGTGGCGATAGTTAGTAGTTAATTGTAATTATACATTTAATAATTGTAAGCTTAATATGTATATCTAATATATTTTAGAGCAATGACAATATACGTCAATTATTTAAGATACGATTTATGAGTTGATATGTATAATGGCTATCGTAAGGAGGTTTACATCTTTTACTGTAAATATTGTTTATATCCATGCAATATTTACTCCGCATTTGTCGTCGCTCCTTAACATTTTGCAAAATATTTCGATGTTTGTGTTTCGACGATGGCGTCAAGTGCTATTTCTATGTTTGCTCATGTTGTTAATATTATGAATCTCGTAGGTAGTGCATGATAACCGTGTGTTGATTGTTGACCCTACCGCCACGGCTTCGTCTTATACCGCACATCGAACACTCTGCTTTTATTATAAACTATCTACCTCAAAAAACTAAAGTGTTAACTACTCATATTATAAAAGTCTTTTATAATTAATAGTGTAATTTTATACTTATACCATTATATCATAGGATTTTTTAGTTCATGTACGGGGTATGTTTTTGTGAAATCATATTAAATTGTACTTATAATAACCGCTAGTTTTATTTTGTGATTCGTCTTTCCTAGTCTTTGTTGGTATAGCAACGGTATTCTTGGTTTTGGGTAATTATGCTTTCTGTTGGTCTACTTCAGTTATTTGACGTCTGGTTCTCCTACAGGTATTAAGTTTCTCAAGTCGCGGCGCGGGAAAGTGATCATGATGGTGAACACGTTTCCCTTCTGCGAGGAGTCCAAATTGAGGGACAAGGTCATATGGCGGTGTACTTCCAAGAAAACCAACTGTAAGGCGAGGATACACATGTTAGGCTCCAACGTCGTCGCGGTGAAGGGGATGCACAATCACCCACCTCGCACCATTGGCCCGTCGGCGCGGCGTACGAACGCGCGTAAGGAGATTGAGACGAGCCCAGTTCCTATTGCTCCTGTTAATCCTGTCACCGGTTCTCTCGAGGCTCTAGTGATGCCTTCTCCAAAAATCGAATGACCGCCTATGTTCACGTTTATAAAAAGAGCATTATTACTTTTACTTACCGCTATCGTACTGACCGTAAATTAAGTTTTTAAGATAATTCAAGCAATTTAGACAATACAAATAGTTCTTAATATAGACATATGAGTTAGGTAAGTTTGAATGGCAAGATTGTTGATTACTGTATAAGAAACGTCGATTTCCACGATCACTTTCATTCCATATTTTTAATACTTACTTTATACGATCGCTTACTTTGGTGCTTTGGTAGAAGGTGATTCACAATTTGATGATATGATTTATAAATTATTAGCATGGATTTATAAAAATGAACTATTCCATATATCCAAATCTAGGCATTACATTTTTTAATGGAATGTATAGATGTTTAGCTATTCGATATCGTTTTAATCGATACGTTTAGAGTAGATGCTTGTCGAGCTGTTTAAAGCGATCATGCAATCGAATTATAATTTATCGACTCTGTTATGAAGTTCTCTTTAACATTAGAATACAAAAAAAATGTATACATATTTTAAAGGCACTGTCAATGCCAACTTGTGATAAGATACATTTCATTCATTAGCTAGAATTAGTTTTCGTATAATTAAATGTGTTTGTACTTATGATAAGGTTATAAACTCAAGTATTTATTACACGTTGATATTTGGCGTATCTATGTCAAATCTAAATTTAAGTAAAAGTGCCTTGTGTGTAACTACGGGACCATAATTATAGTCAATTAAAATAATTGATGTACTGAACATTCCCTTTTAAATTTTTAAACTGTGCTTTATTATTATTATACTGTAATTTTGATATTATATTTATAAATATCCATTTTTGAAAGACATCGTTACATTTTCGAGAGTATTACTCCTTAAGATTTAAATGATTAAAGATTATATTTATACATCGGCGTTGCTTATTTAATGATTTCACTATTTTTGAAAACGTTATTACGAGTAGGACAAAAAATCATTTTGCAGTTGCGCTAATGAATATGTGATAATAATATACATTTAGATATCGATTTTATGTATACTCTGCGCTACAGGTATAGTTACTGCATTTTCCTACATTACATAAATCAATATTTCGCCATGGTTTCTTACACAATAGCATAACCCATTTAATTAACATATTGTTTGAACTTCGGGGTCCTTCATCAGGTCTTAATGCGGAGACGTCGGTGTTCAAATTTGGAAGGTCCTCACGACGGCAAGGTCCAGTTATTTCTACCGGAAAGTTCACCTTTGTAAAGGAACGTGAGTTCCCCAATGGAAAGACAAGATGGAAGTGCTCCCACGCTGGTGGAAAGTGCCCAGCTAACATTTACACTATTGATACTGATGTTGTTCTCTTCTATGATAAGCATGATCATGAGTAATTTTTCCAACATATTTTCTTATTTCTAGGTTTTTAGTACTTATCCTCTTATACATTGATGACTTAAGTTTTGAGCTAGTTAATATTTCTCTTAAAGAGAGAACCTTAATAATAATTGGCGTGATTTACTAACTACTTAGTAAGATAAATTATAAAAATTTAAATTTGTAGTAGACTTTAATAAGAAGTTTATCATGCATTTAAGTTTTATCGAAATTCAGTTTATTTTCTTTACATTTTATTGATTTCTCAATTCCTACAATTATTCCCGCTTCTATATACAATTATTAAGTTTACAATATGTCTTAACGATTAACACGTTTATCTACATATTTTCAAGTGTTGTGTCAAACATCAGAAGTCATAAAGCTTTCTATAATTAAACATAATATGCTATATCTCTTTCTTAATATTTTTATAATATCCTAAAGGACGATTAAAGTTAAATATAATGATATGTACCAATAACTCGGTTTATGATATTACCTATTAGAAAACGCTTTTATCCCGTTGCGTGTGTTAATGTAGTTTACATTTTAATTACGTTGTTCTTGTAGGCAAAATAGATGCTGCGTATATACCGACGGGGCGAGGTAAGAAGAACCTGATCCTCGATGGGTTTTCCTTCACAGAGACGACTCCGACGTTCTGGGTGTGTTCTCGTAAGAAGAACATGGACTGCAGAGCTTCGGCCCGCACTAACAAGCGCGGAGAAGTCATTCGTTATAATAACACGCATAACCACGAGAAGCCGAAGTTCTACAGCAAAACTACGAAGAAAATGATCACTCTCTAACTGTTTTTTTATATCGTTGACAATTTACTAGGTATTTTTATTCAATTACAAAAGGATGTGCTGCCGATTTTCTAGATGTGATTGTATTTAAAAATTTCAATTGTATAACCGTTATACAATTTAGCTTTGGAGTCGAAATGTTGATTTTAGTAAATATTAACATGCGAATAATAGTAACATTGATTTTTGCCTTATTCAAAAATATATAATACATAAAAAATGTGTCCATGTTTATTTTTTCGATGAATCTTCGTCTTGTAAGTTTTGAAATAGTAGGATATTTACCTAAGCTAGTATTATTTGGTGTTGCTTATACGCACAGCTACGGTCGTCGCTTACAATTGGCTGTAGTTTTATACGCGGTAGTAAATTTATCAAATGAAGTAAACAACTTGGGTCTGTTTTCTATAATAATGGTGTCTTCACTTTTGCAGAGGCTTTCTTCTTACCGTCACGAGCTGGAAAAATGGTTCTAATATTTCGGAACAATAAATTTTGGGTGAACAATCAATACCGTGACAAGCTAAACTGGGCATGCCGGGATAAGGACTCCAGAGGCTGTCTCTGTAGAGTCCAGACTACCATGGAAGGCCGTTTTGTCCGAATTAAAGGTCAACATACACACAAGCCAAATTTTACCCCAGATAATTTCAACGCCTCTGGTCTAGTCCAAAGTAAATTTAAGGATTGGACTCCTTTAATAAGCAAAGTTAGCCATAACCTCAATGTGTAAGAATTTAGAAAAATCGAAAAGATGGTAATGTTCAATAATTTATTGGTAACATTTTGTATATGAACATTCAAGTAACGAAAAAGCACTGATAAATACTTGTTTCTAAGACATTAATACATATTAGGGCCATACTTGTTGGCCCCAGTGGCTTTAATGGCTGTGAAAAACCATGACAAAGTTTTCGTGATATAATATTTACAAAATACAAATGCATTCCTATAGAAATAAGCACGGTTTGCCTTAGCATAGTTATATTAATTGTATTATGTGAGGAAGGTTTAAGCAACACAATAATCACTGACTGATGTGAGAGGTATTGAGAGATACCAAGCCTTACTATGAATTAAAATCAATTGGCAAGATCATGTGGATTTTCCATTGACATTTGACAGTGATAATAAATTACTGTTCATTACTTGCTTTATACAAAAGTAGAATAGGTATGTTAGATATTTTAACATAATGTAGGATTTATTTTTACTGATAAACAATGGCATCTGGATAGTACGGACATTGTAAACTATATAAAATTTATTTATGATGATAGATTAAACTCATACGAAACCTGTAGATTCAGGGGACGAGACTCAATCACCCACTAAAAAGGGCTAAAATTAAAGGCTTTTAATTAGGATTAAGTGAAAAAAGGAAACTGCGACATCAATCAAGTCCTATATAATCTTAATCAATTTAGTGTGGTTTCTGTATTTCTGACTGCGATAGCCTAATTTGTAAATTGAGAGTAATGTAAATAACTTTCTATAATACTTTTTCATTATTTTAAAACCATATTTTTTTCATGTCATTTTCCAATAATATTTTAAGTGTAGAAATATTTTAGATATAAACAGTATACTCGTTATTATCCTTAATTTTACGAAACAATATATTGATTCTCAGTCCATTATAATTTGACGATAACAAGTCATGACTATAGGCTATTAATAGTATAGTGTTTCCTCATTTACATGGTTATACTAAAATCAATAGGCCCAAATATTAGTGTGAAGTATTATAGCCTTAAGATCTGATATAATTCAAATACAGTTTATTTGTATTATATAGTTTATTTTGAATTATCCCGAATGAGCATAATAATTATGCCAATATTATCGTTATTAATAAAAATATAATTTGAACAAATCCACGATAGTGATCTTGAATAGGAATTGGGCGAATGAGAAAATTAAGAAACCGTATGGCACATGATTGTGCCTGTCTATACATGATTTTTTCTGATTGCTATCAACTGGTTAATTTAAAATATGTTAATCGTGATTCAAAAAGATAAATTAAATAAGTGTTTTTTTATATAGATCAGATCGGTGTCGATAATTAAAAATGAATTGTATGAAGGATTCAAATAACAATGACAATATTTGTACTGTGCCAAAATCTGAACTGGCTTTATTAATGAAGTCAGCAAACCAAATATTTATGCAAATCATATGTTTCAATAATAGAAAGAAGATATATTGTACAAAAAACAATTTTAAGATTTCCAGATAACAAGAAAAAACACTGTGTGACTTGCCGTTGCGCGTGAATCGCATTGAACGGTTGTTAAAGTGTGTCCTTATCATGTATTGTAATTTATGTTCGATTAATTAGGTTAATATGATGCTGAAACTATTTTGGAAATGTGGTAATATAAGTTATTTTTGTATGTGGTCGTTTTATTAAACGCGGGAGTTCTGTACGCCTATTGGGATCTGATTAGAGTGGTAGTGTAAATATGCTTGCAGCACAATGGAGCGTATCTCGATATGGGAACCCAGTGCTTGTGGTGGATGGTTGGCGGTTCAGGAGGTGTGGAAGAGTCATCGGCAAAAAGACTACCTGGCTCTGCATCAAGTCTGACTACGGCTGTAAATGCTACGCCATCACTGTACAAAATCGCATTGTTGCCATGGGCTACCGACATCAGCACGGCAACAACAAGAAGCGCAGATGCAGTCGACGCATTAAAGCTGAGAATCGCGAGAAACGCCTTTCTGTTGCTAAGGTAGAAACAAATTCGCCGTGATAATTGTGCCACTAAAGATACATCACAAATAGTACTAGTGAATAAGTAAATCTTTGTCAAATGTAATTCAAAAATACCTTTGAGGTATACTTGAGTGTGCATACGAAATATTGCAATAAATTGATGAATAAGTGTTATTTATTTTTTATAAGAAATAATATCAAGAAATTAAATATTTTTGCATTCATTTAAAATTAATATGCTGTTTTATTTTATTATTTGGACCTTTATTTTATTGTTTTAATAAAGTTACGTCATACGTTTCATTGAAGCATGTACTATTGATTGTTTATTCGCTTTTTTATTGATACTATTCCGTATTTGTTTATAGCGCGTAGTTTGTCGAGGTTCAGCACAGGCAGACATTAACGGTATGGTAATTAGTTACAGGCACACCGGCCCCGGAACCGCCACCGACGTTGGGGCTGCCGTTTCCGTTTCCTTGCTTCCCTGGACAGTTCCGTTACTGCTTGAGTAAGAGAGGGAAGCCTGCTATAGAAGTGGGAGCTCATAGGTTTTGCTTCAACGGGCGCGCAGCCAGTGGAAAGGTGTGGTGGCGATGTTCGCGCAACCCGCGCTGTCGGGCCGCGGTGCACACTTTCGGCTTGCGCGTCGTGCAGATGAACAGCGCGCACACGTGCGGCGTTCGCGCCACGCCGCTCACGCCCATGTTCTGAGCACGACTGTTTATCGATAACGATAGGCAATTCTGAAAAGTCAATTTGTCTGTCATCGAAATGACCACCGGCGAACATTACGAGGTTGGATATGGCACAGATTTTGATCTCAACGCTAGATTTGAACGGAGAACGTAGGTTAAGAATAACTATTGATGTAATTAAGTATGATCAAGTGTTTGAAGTATTGAATGTATTTTAGCTGGAATCAACTATTATTTCGAGTGGAAAGTCAAATTGCTATTGTGCCTTTCCGCCGGTGGTCTGACATTGTATACGCCTTTTGTCGATTACATACATGTATACGCAATTGAGATTTTGCAAACTATAGTTTGCACGTTTACTCTCTTATCTTATTCTCCAAAGAGATTATTACGATGTATAACCTATATATACTGTATTCAGTAGATACATTAAACTGGTAGATATTTTTGCGCTGTGTAAAGTATACGAATATTTTATAAGTTCTAGTGAAGACCGTCTGTGTTCATATGAATCGAGACTGCTCCCTTTCAGCTTTATTTTGATATTTGAAGCCGTTGTTGCGGAATTACTACGTACCGATTGAATAATATAGATATTTTGAGAAAATCATAACTGATGGGATTATATTATATTGCAAACTCTCACATAAGAATAGCTCACTCACGCACTTGGTTGGTGTTGTCTCAGCCGAGCTCTTCCGAACCGGACGGTCTAGTTGTAGTTTACTGTACAAAGTGATACTTCTCTTATGATATCCTAAGTATTTTTATACATTATTTTTTACATTTATTTTTTTACAATTTTATTCGTGAATATGTACATACAATTTACGATTGTTGTCATCGGAGCGTGCTCTCCGAAGTGGTTAGTTTCGGTTTGACTATTGGGATGTCAGGTTATGTTGTCAGACTGCGCTTAGCTCATAGATGGAATGTTACGAAGTCATGTCATGTATACGATTAGGAAAGTAATGTATAACAACTTGTTAAAGTAGGAACTGCATTTATCGAACAATTGACTAAATAATAATACTCATGTATACGTTGTAGTTGTAAGTTTGTTCTTTAGTGAGATCTAATTATTTTAAGATTTATTTTTACATCTTTTATATTTTACACTTTTTTATATTATTTTTTGAGTACTTATACTTTTAATTTACCCGTGGGTTGTACTTATGTACGAACATGTAAAAGTTAGTTAACCTGAATGATAACCAGACCAGTTATGTTAAGTACCATACAAAACGTAAAATTATATGTTAACCTTGAAGTATTATTTTTAAAGTATTATTTTATTGTGATAAGATATTTTATTGCTATTATTACGTTTAGTCGTGAAAGTATTATGGTAGCTATAAGCGGCGGATGTCGATCAGAGAATGTTAATGCTGTGTAGCTGGTAGTAGAGAGACGCGTCTCTTGTGTATAGGTACAAACAAATGATTATATTGTGCTGAAGTAACATTGATTTTCATTTTGTGTCCTCATAGATATGCAGTGCAAACATCATGGCGATATGGCTTAAAAATATGTATAAACAACTCAAATTTAATAGACAATTTATTTAACACAGTCCTGAAACCGGTTAATGCGTTTTAATATCCTTAATTAATTTTTTAATTAAGTAACTATCCTTACTTCTTAATTATCCTGAACAGATAGTTGATGCTATGTTTCGTAACCATTGAAATAGTCTCCGAAAACGTTAGAACAACATAGAAAAAGTTCCTATTATGCAGATTTTACGCGTTTTACTAGAGAAGCGTAACTAATCCTTTAGAATTCAACTTTATTTAGACTTATCAAAATGGAAAATAACAATATTTTTATGTAAGAATATCAACTAGCTAATAAACAGACGACCTACAGCCATCTAGAAATCTACCATTTTATGCTCAGCCATCTCGATTACAAATAAAAGAGTGTCAACTAGCGAATTAATAGAAAATATCAACTGCTTAAATTTGGGTCTTTTGCCTTCAGAAAGTAAATTTAAAAGTTAGCGGAGGAGGATGACGCACTACAATGCAAGGTAAATTTTTTGAGAAATTAGTATTAATGCTTTATTCATTATTAAATTATATGAATGTAGGTTTGACGCAACAAGGTCTAACCGTGCCGACATTTCAGGATGGTTCTACATCCGATCGGCGCGTGGAGGGCTACATTTAGTGGCCGACGGGCACATCTTCTACGAGGACGGAGGGTCGCACCCTCGACGGGTCACGTGGCGGTGTGCGAGGTCCTACCAGAAAGCTGAGCGTTGTCAAGTAGCCTTATGTTTAAGAGATGGACGTTTGGTATACTTCCGTGGTTCGCACAATCATCCCGCTACGTATAATCCCGCTAAACATGAGTCGAGACGTTTCCAAGTGGATCCAATGGGCAAGTACAAGATTGTAGCTAGTCCAGCGCCTCGAGCCAGCGCAGTAGTAGCGGCGCCCGCGCCCCTGGTGCCGCCCGCGCCGCACGCGGCCCTGCTGCTCTAGGCCTGGCGCGACCTCCTCGTCCGCGGTCTGCTGGATGCCAGGCACTGACCGCGCACGTGGAGCGTCGCAACCCATCTCACGTACACGACACATGCGTGCACCTCGTCACTTACATTTAATATTTTTATGTTACGAAGGAACAAAATTGGCTCCAAAGAAGTTACCGAGTACCCGAACAAGGAACTGAAGCTTAGTTTTATTTCTTTGTAATTTCAGAAGCCTTATTATTTTTATGTACATATGCTAAAGGTCAATGTAATTCCTTTATCTGTGTATACTATTGATGATGATTTAGGTTTAGTTTGATAAAACGATTATACTACGCTGGATGATTGAGTTCGAATTACTATTGTTGAGTAGGCTGTTCTTGCTCTGTCAACAATTTGCACTGAAGATAACTCAAGTAATACGCGTTGTAACGTAATAGCAATTCGCCACGTCTCTTGACTATGATCAATCTTCCATTAAACATAGGTAATACGAGAACCCCCTGTGGGTGTATGTGATATCAAACTAAACGTTGATATAGATTTTTGAGGGTGTTTATACTTATCTATATTTGAAAACTATTGGAATCAATAAAACAGGTGGCTGTAGACGCTTTAACGTCGCCTTGTTATGCCTTAGCGGCTATTTATTAGTGAAACTACGCGATATTATAAGAAAAAAAAAAACAATGTATAACGTGAATGTGCAATATTCTCTTACCAAAATGTTTAGAAATTATGTATACAAACTGTATAGCTTTAATGATAGCGTAGCCGTCTTGTTGATGCTTTTTTATAAAAATTCTATTTATTGACCGCGATGTAGTAGCGGAACGACTGATAGACGATGTTACGAAGTACTCCAATATTTATGATTTGTATTTAGACGTAGAGCTAGACTGTAGACATAATATACCAGCTTATGAACAGAATAATACGAGCATAGTTTTTATATTAGAAACTTATACGACCATATATTATTGTAGATATGTACAGTAGCGTGGAGGATTGTAGGCAACTGTAACCGGTTTTCCGTAGAATCATTCGTATATTGTATTATGATATATAATTAGGTAAGAATTTATTATTATTTGAATACTCGACTGAAATTTATTCGAATACTCAGTACCTTTCAATGATCTTATTTCCCATGCCAAAGTATGTTAGATATTTAGTTATAGCTATTGTTATATTTTATTTTGTTAAATTAATAGTATTATTGTACTAATCAAGCATTTATTTGTTATCCATTTGACGTACACTTATTTAGTTTTTATTTATATGATAAATTATAAAAGACGTATACCAATGTAAGTATTTTATTACTATAATTTTTTAAATCCTTAAGACTGCGTTTCATTGCTTTGGAAAATTGGATATGGAGCTAGACGTTGAATTGGTTATAAACGTATGTATTTGTTTGATGCCATAGTGTGTGCATTTGGAACTCTTTATCGTGTTGGTAAAAGGTTCCCATGTTACGTAACTTGGCTGTAACAGCCGCGTCGTCAAGATTGGAATAGTTTGACTCAGTAACTTGTGTACACATTATTGAGCAGTGTCACCCTCGGCGCCGGTTTCGGAAGATTCGGAGATGGAACTGCTAAAGATTGGAGGTTTCTGGTACAAGCTGGACGGGTGCTACAAGACCAAGAGGCGATGGGTGTGCGCACGCGACTGCGGCGCCAGGCTGCACACCATCGGCAAGCGAGTCGTGTTCACAGAACTGCGACATTTCTGCAGAAGTAGTAACTACACCATTTGATATTCCGCCAAGTGTTACAAACACGTGTCACGTACATATGTAACCCATGATATTGATCACATTTCTGTAATATTTAGACCACCGAATAAATTGTGCTCTCTGCCCTATATTTTATACTTATGTCTATACCTTATTAGATAGCCGTTTCATATTATTATTAGGTTATTTTAAGGATCTTTAGTAGGTCTAAAATATTTTTTAAAGTTTTTTACATGTTATATAGATATTGTTTTAGTTTATAAAATTGGATTTAGGTACTTAAATAACCCACCGCAAGAACTTTCATGTTTTTTTTATAAGTTAAGGTTATGAAATCTGTTGAACATAAAATCCTTTGTTTTATTTAATATTACTATAATTTTATGGTGTGAGCCGTTTTGAAGGTAATTGTTTCTTTTGCTTTAAAAAATGTGCATTTAATAGAACTGTCGAGTTAACTAATAATATTACCAATTCCAGTGAAAGTCATACACACGCACACTGGTTACCCGAAACTGTCATTGAACGGTTATGTATACCGTCCGCACAACGCGTATAGGAACCAGCCGAGGGTGCTGTGGTACTGCGCTGCCAGGAACAAGTTCCAATGCACTGCAATATTGAGGACGTACAATAACGAGGTGATCGCCGTGGCGGGCGTGCACAACCACGAGCGCTGACCGCAACATGCGCGGGAGCCGCGACGCCCGCGCATGCAACACATATCGGCGCACCTGCGACACGTATACCGAATGTATGGCCAACGTCTCGGTACCGGGTATAATCAAAACGCTGTTTGGGACAATACTGCGTTTCCGTAGTTTGATATCCTCCTAAATATAACTTAGTGGTTTTTGATTTCAAATGTTTATTCGGTAAGTAGACAGAGGTTTAAGTGAAAAATTCATACTTTAACAAAACCAGAAGTTTATGTAATAAATAAGGTGAACATGAAATCACACTACATAGTCAATTGCATAGTTATTTTATTCTTATTTATATATTTGAAAAGGTCTTTATAGATCTA
The DNA here is from genome assembly GCA_905163465.1 of Craniophora ligustri. Classification (NCBI taxonomy): domain Eukaryota; kingdom Metazoa; phylum Arthropoda; class Insecta; order Lepidoptera; family Noctuidae; genus Craniophora; species Craniophora ligustri. Next base: position 3,639,347 of record LR990965.1, on the reverse strand, counting down.
TGAAAACTATTATTAAATTATTATTTTATTTGGTGAGCTACCTCTTCCAAATACGCAGTTGTCTGTACCTGTATGCTTCAATTTCATATTAACTAATCAACATAATTATTTAATAACAAGCATAATTATTTCCTACTGATGGACTATACAGACAGACATTACGGTACTATTAACTATACATATAGTAGTAACTGATCTCCTTCGTCTAGCAAAATCTTGAAAAGATTGACTCTCACATTGGTAATATTTTAGTATAAATGTTCCTAGATACCATGTTGTTTCTTGTCAAATTTAAAATATGTAATTTATTTTAGTTGTTATTGTTACAAGAAAGCTGCTTATTGAACGTAGGCAAGTCTTCGGTTCTATAAATCGCGGCCCGTGCCATCAAAATCTTCGAAGCTGAAGTAGACACGTTAATACTAGAATTGTATACATTTTTATATGTTTAACCCATGTTATGTTGTATTGTATAATTTGTTAGATAATTTTAGAGTTTGTTTAAGCGGTCTGCGAAATGTATGGTCTACATTTCAAAGTCATTTCTAAGCGGCGATTCTTATCAGAGTCCAAGTAGTGAATCACCATTTCAGTGCCATTTTGGTAGGGCTTAATTTTAAGATGATTTTTGTGTATGTGATCTTAGGAGTTTTGTTAATGTAATTGTTATATCGAGCTGAAAGCGATTTTAAGCATTCCTGAAAGGAGCTAATAGATTTACCACAATGTCATGATTTCATGAATTTGAGGTTTATGAATTGAGGTAATATAAATGTGCTAAATTATGATACATAGCGTATGATAAATAACAAATTATAGAATATGTTTTAATCTTGACATAGGTTTTGAAGTATTTTTCCCTGTTAGTTTCAGGTAGTAATCAAATCCAATTTATTTCTTTTCTATTTTCTAAAGCTTTACTATTTGTAAGTTCATGTGTAAATATTGATTAAATCTTGTACATGATGTATTAGCGACTATTATTCAATTCGCAGCAGGGGCGGTAGTTTCGCTTATGTAATACAAGTAGATTTACACTTGAATTTAGTTTGGCGAATAGAGTTGGGTGAGAAATTAGAATCGCCGAAATATTTCCTTGGAACATTCTTGCAACACCAAACGGTTGCGAATTGTCCAATTGGAAGTCGATCGGTACATTCGGTTGGCAGTGTGTTCCAACGCCGTCAACCGAATATCGGTGGTCACATGTTGAGTTTTGACGCAGTGCCAGCAGTGTACGTGCCGTCGCGGACGGGCAAGTCCCTGCTGCTGCACGACGGGTACACGTTCTACCTGAAGAACTTACAAGCGCACGGCAGGAAGCAATGGTACTGCTCGTCCAGGGACATGGCAGGATGCCGCGCCGACGTCATCACTGCGCCTGCGCACGCAGGTGACGGAGACGTGCTGTTCCTAGTGCGCGGCCGCCACATACACGCTCCTCCTAGCTACTACTTCACCCCCGACGGGAAATACGTTAGAAAGAAAGACGTCTACCACAGGTATAGGTAGCGCATTCATGCAATATAATTTTTTAATTTTTATTTTATGAATGATATTTTTTTAACAAAATTAGTTTTTATTCTATATTTACTTTTTTTTAATCAACTATATTATGACGATTTTTTTTTATATATTAAGTTTTATTTTATGGTAAGCTTTTATTGTAGTTTTTTTTTGTAAAATTTGTAAATTGAAGTTCCTAAAATTAAGAAATGTGGCCGAGCATTTTAATGATTGTATACCATTTTTTTTATTGTACGTAACTGTTTCGTACATGTTAAATGTTGATACTTTTAGAATAGCGATTGTTTCATTATTGTTATTTCGAAAGGTATAAGCGAATTTTAAAAGTCAATTAAAAGAGGGATTTGCTGAATTGATTTCACGATTTTTATAACGCGCAGAGTACTTAGCAGTTAGGATTAACTAAAATTAAACTTAGGTTTTATTTTGACTTAGAAAGAAAGACTGGGTTGTGTGATCGTAATAATGTATTAAATATGACGGCGCGTGCTCGTGATAGTGTAGGGTATACAAAAAGGTTTCTATATGAGTGCGTTGAAAATACCTCGTCGTAACAGATTGAGAAATTATCTTCAAGTTACTCCTACTCAACTTTGGTATAATATTTTTACTAAGTAAATATTCTATATCTAACAATTGTTCAGCTCATGAGTACATGGCTCGAATTTATTTGTTCGCTGAAATTGTTACCAAGAAAGAACGTTTTTGTATCGCCTGCGTTAAGCCAGGTTTCAAGTATATCGGCGGTAACGTTTCCGACCTTATGATCATAATAATAAGAGTAAAAAGTGTTCTTGATTTTACGTAGAGATTTGGTATTTTGTTATACAAAATATTAGGGTGTATGTGACCTTCACAAAAAAATTACGTGGAAATGTAAATATGACGATATCTTGAAGGTACTTCATTAAATTCACAGTTAATAAATAGTTACTGTTTAACGTGTATTACTTAGCTGCCTGTCCAATCGTTGCTTAGTTTACTTAGATGTGGTTGTTACACATGTATTTAAAAAAAATATAGGAATCACCAGTATATCCTAAGACCCCAAGATGAAATGCGCGCTTAATTTAAAGAAAAGTCTTTTAATTTCATACCATGAAATTTTGTTAATAATGCTTATCGCATAAGTTATAATTATAAGTGTTTATGGAAATGTTTTAGTTATTTTTATCCTAATCCATAGCTGACATTTAATGTTTCGATTAAAATGTCAGGGTTGTTTCCCTGAGTTACCATGATGTTTTTATCAAATTGAAAAGAAATGTGTAGCTAAAAATATCATAGAAGTACTTTGCGGTTCGGTAAACGGTTCTCGTCGTATCGTGAATACGGTACACGGCTGAGTGCATGTGTGTATGTTTATAATATCTACTTTATGTTTTGACAATCTTATTTTCATAATTAACTAATGAAATACTCTGTAATAGATTAGAAAGTTTTATTAAATGAATGAATGAACGAACAGTGTTTCCCTTAGGCCTTTACAGAGAAACGCGAGCGGGGGTGGCGTGGGCGTCTGACGTAGTAGGGCCCCACGATTGCGTATTACGGAAGGTACATGGTACGCTCTGTTTGTATACAAAACCCGGGAAATTGAGAATGTTTTATGTAGGTAGCTTTTCAGGTGGGCTTAGATTGAGATGGGTAATCTTACAGTGATCAGTGGTAGTAACGAGTTTATTTTAATTGCGTTTATAATTATTTAGTTACTTAAGAATTTTGAAGTGTTTCCTAAGGCGTTTCAAAGTTTTAATGTTTTTTCATTTTTGAAAATTTTGTTTTATATTCAAAACTTTTATTTATTTGACTCTCTTTAAACTACTTTCCTTAAATTAATTAATTTCCAATGATATCGGTAGCTATATAAACATATCTAATATCTAGTTTGTAACGCGATGTCGGCAATATATTGATTTGTAATATAATATAAATACGCGCGGGCCGTTACTATCGTTGCAATATCGGATGTATTCGAGAGGACATGAATTGCGCAGTTGTGACGGATCAATACCTACAAAGTTATGAAAGAAGAAAGTTCCGCAGGGCTCGGGGAATCGCATGGGCGTGCCCTCCATCTCCCGCGCTATAGCCTAGTTACGCCCTGTATGCCCTAATTTGACGTACTACCCCCTACCCACCCTACGCAGGGCGGCCGCTGCGGGTGTGTGAGTAAACACCGCTGCGTAGTAACCTCGTGACGTAGCGTTTTGATACATAATGCTACTATGATTTATTTATAGATTGCCGCGCTTTACTACATACTAATGTTTACGCTTATTAGTTTTGTTGTGGGAACATAACAGCTCATTCTAAATTAATGAAAGCTTATAATGAGCATCTAACGGTAGTACGACCTTTTCTGACTGCATTAACTGGCGGACAAGCTTTAGGTTTATCTGGTTACGTGAGCGGGTTTTTTAATTTATGTTAGTTATTTACATTAACGCTACGTAGTCATGGCATGGGTGCGCTGAGCTGCAATAAGTAGGGCGCACATGTTGGGGCCCGCGCGGGTCGCGCGCTAGGTCACAAATTACAAGCTATGCAGATTTGATTTGCTACGTCGTAGCCCCGCGCACGCACTACACGCGAGTCGCGTTTACGATAATATACTTTGTACCTGGTCCCCTTCTCTGTGCCCTGAATTGTGTATAAAGTGTAAGTGCGCGTGTGTGCGTGCCCTGGGCGAGGAATGTAGGTTGTGGAGTATCTGCGGCTAGGTCCCGGGAGCACGCGGGCCACGCGCGGCGCGCCACCGCGCGATGACGCGCCACGCTCCAGACATGCGCGCGGCGCCACTCGTATCCTGGTGATGGTGCCCCCAATCGATAATGCCCCAGAATCTTACTCCGAGTGCCCCGTCCCGCTCCTCTCCCAGCCCTAGCTCACCATACTCGTCAAATTATAACATCCCATTGTAGAAATAAGGTCGTTTTTACATCCCCGCTTCCGCTAATGTTTCCGTTATGGTTAATAGTCGCTATAAAGAATCTTTTGAAGAAAACGTTGTTTCTTTGTGTTTCAGTATTTTTAGAATAGAAAACGTTCTATGTGATCGTTTTTATATGTGCTTATGAATTATTAATGCTATGTTTACTTTTGTCGATTTTCAAAGGAAATGTTGGGTTTGTGACTGTATAATATAGAATATAATTATAAGTTTTGATACAGAAATGTTTTTGTTTACCTTGTGTTCACGATCTGATTGCACATAGCATAGTGACGAGTGTTATGAGACGGTTTAGTGGAGCTGTGGTGTTGGTGATCTGATTCTAGCGTGGCAGTCGGAGTCCCGGTGCGTGCGCGTCCGGTGTCCGGCGTGGCGCTACAGGAGCGTGGCCGTCATGCACGCGCCGAACTGCTACGTCACCGTCCACAACAGACACCTGTGCGATTGTCTACTACGAACACATTTACCACAATTATAATTATTTACGTATATTTACATTTTTGTGACAAGAATATGACATGACAAGTTTTGACTAGATACATTTATAATTTGGAGTTGAATTGAATTAACGATGAAAATAAAAAAAATTTGGTATATATCTACTTACAAAGTTGTAGTACAATTATTGTAATATTTGTTTAGGTGTGACTAGAAATAATCACGCACATTTGATTCTCGTACATAGTAATAAGTAGTAAAAAGGCAAGTTAATTAATTAGCACGCTGCACAATTTTAATTGCCTTAAGCCTTAGTTATTTACTGTAATGCAACAGTCCAACTGTAATAAAAAAATACAAAATCAATCGATCCCTAAGAGGGCCTCCCAATCTCTCACATAGAAAACTTCTAATATATATTTATAATGTATGGTTTTAAGCCAATCTTAAAAAAAAAATGATTAATGAAATAGCGCTTATTTGCAAAACAAGTTTAATCAAAGATAGGTAAAACTATGAATTTATTTATAGGATTCGAGTTAATAGATAACCACATTATTTTTCTGTACAAATTTCCGCCTTTAAACATCTATTCAATTTAGATGCTTTGTAGTTTTATAGTTTTTAGGTTCTCGTACAAAATAAATAATAGGTAAAGTTTAAAACGCAACCATATATCGTCTAGAACGATAATAATTTTAAACATAAAGTAGCTATATCCCTAATATTGTTACGAACTTGACGAATATATGCCTACTGTGGCACACTTTTATTAGCTTCAATTGATATTGTAAAAAAAATTGATTCCACCGACCGTAATATTTCTTCTTGATCGTAATATTTTTTGCATACTAGGTATATATATCCTAATAATGAACATAGTTGTGATTACACTACAATAATCTCCGTCCGTCAGCTTTATCGAATTATACCAAAAACTTTACATAAAATCTTTTTTATCAAAAAACCTTTATTGATTTTTTTGACCCTTTCCAAAGTTAGTATTTTATAATGAAAAAGCCAAGTTTTATGTTATGTATAACTAAGAAACGTGCCACGTGGTTTCTAAACGTAGTCCCAACGTGGCTAAGTGACGTGGTAACGTAAGTACCTAAACCACGTGCGGTACCAACTGCGGATAACCAAACAGTTACCTACTTAGCTTTGCAATAAACGAACGTAAAAAAACAATAGAATTGTGTAACACATTGTTTAATATGTATGTATTTAGTTGTAAAATACAAAAATTGTAATGAATGAATAGGTTTATGTTAATTAATTTATAAATAATCTATTACAAAATATCAGTTCAAATATAAAGTAGGTATAAACTTATTAGTAATTAAGTTAAAGAAAACCAGTGCATTAAAAATTCGAGCGGTAAGTCGACGGTTAGCTCATAAAATAAAACATTGTAACAATCGCTCGCGCTAATCGTAACCAAGATACGGCGAGAGGTCACAGCTCAGTCCCTTTACACGCCCTTAGTTCAACGTTCTATTTTTAGTACAAAACTGAGGACGTAGTACCTACGGACGCACTGCGCATGTCTTGCTATCAATGAAATTATTTCTGAACTTTTTATAGTACTACGTAGGGCCCCGGACCTGCTTTCCTAAGCGTTACGCAATCGCCGACTAGCTTGTTACTATACAGATGTGTTTTGTAATATTTAAACATATTTTTCTAACCTTAGGTTGGTCTATCAAACCGGATCTTGGTTTAACTGTAGATTTGGTAATGCCGTGACATAATTAACATTCCTAAATTCTGTGTTTAGAAACTGTATGCATAGATGTTGAGTTTAATGCCAGTTTCTTTTATTTATTCGTGTTATTTATGTGATATTAAAGGATATCAAAGTTATTGCTTTGTTTGTACATTATGTCTTAAGTTGTCACTATCGTGCATGACGTCCAGGGTTTGTTTTCCTGGATGGGCAGTACAATAGAGGTTTTCTGTAAAATTCAGCTAAGAAAGAGAGAGGAGCATGTAGCCCAAATCGTACTGACGATTTTTGGTTGTACATCTCTGTTGTTGTAATAAAATCGTTTTTTCAACGAAAAAAACAGAATACCGATGTTATTGTAAGTTTGTATCTAAGTGTCTGGTTAAAATGAAAGATAAAGGATACGATTTTGAAATAAAACTACTTTTTTATGAATATTACCTTCATCTTTAATCGTGCAGTTTTAGTTTATAATATATGCTCTATCATATCTAGTTGGTGGTACAGTGAGCGTTGAACATTAATGAAGAGTAGTGATTACAACATAAAGATATGATTAAAATAATACTAACATACCACGATAAAATACGAATAAGTAGTTTCGTTTCAATGTCTAATATTTGAGAGAAATCATTATTGATTTCTTACATTTACGCAATTTGATTAATGCCTCAGCCCTCAGACCATAACAAAATTAATAGTTGTGTTGTGGAGTGTTGTTATATAAAGTTAGGTTGACGTATGTCATCAGTAATATCCTGTATCCAAACACAATCGTATATTATCCTCAACCAGAAGTAGAAGTGGTCGCAGTTTGACCACCAGTTCTAGTGAATTACCTACTGGTTGAGGATAATTTATGAACGTGTTTATAGCGCTCCTTCCAATCAAAACTATTCAATTCACAAAATGTTTGCCGCACGCACCTTGTTCGGTAATGAGTATTCAATAAACATTTTTTGTTCTACCAAAGAGTTTGATTTCACATTTGTTACTCCATTAATTGAACTGTAGTTTAACGATTAGTTTGTTATTGTAAGGTACTCGATATCTGGTAACGTCGAGAGGCGGTCGGCTGTTATACCACGAGGGGAATACATACTTCGTAAATTCTAAAAGGAGGCAAGACAAGGCTCGCGTGCTGTGGTACTGCTCCAGTAGGAGGTCGAGGAAGTGTCCTGCCTCCGTTCTAACGTACAACGACAAAATCATCGGAGGTCCACCAAAACATACACATCCGCCGAAATTGAACATCCCATATGTTTAGAACTACTGTTTTTGGAATTTCTAAATTGTCTTGATATTAGATTCTACGGTACTTAGGCGACTATTTGCAGCGCAGTAGTGATATAGTCTACCTAGTACTGCGTTGTGTATCCGAAGTGGCGCGATTCACAAACGCGCTAGTGCCGCTGTAAACAGAAGCTGTGTGTACAGCTCATATATATTATACGCCACATACTTTATCTATTCCATATTTTATGGGAAATATTACGTTGGAAAAATTTTATGAAATTAGCAGGGAAGCTATGGGACACCCGCCCCCATGAATCATCGATACAATTTCAACATTACCAATGCCAAATCTTTTTGCCAATTGCCGCTCATTAGGGGAGAAATTTGTCGTAGAAATGTTATAAGATATATGTTGACTTATTTCTGTGATAGGTATACTATTTATCAGTATTTCTTGCCCAAATATATAGCTTAATATTTACTTAACATTTATAGATACTTATATATATAAGTATAAAATATCAATGAGCAAGAAGAATCTAACTAAGGGATTTATTTACTAGGAAATATTAGTTCGATTCCTTGAGTCGTCTCAGGTCAGGCAATGACCTTTTTTGTTGATAAAATGAAAGATAAATAGCATAGTTATAAGTCACGATCTAAGTCACGATTCTGGTTTTGTTATATTATTTACATAGTTATATTTTGTTTGTTAAAAAGTACTTGAATATACAATTTTTGTTTATACAAATTATGTAAATGTTATAATATTGGGTATATTTTCCGTTTTTATTTTAACTCTAGCTCTAAAGGACTAGTCAATTGTACAGTGTACTTAACGAAATCGAATTGTATGTGCCAAACCTCTAAACATACTAATAAAAGTTCAAAAATCCGAGCAGCCTTTCTAGTCAGTAATAATACTATCTCGATGCATCGATCCGTACGCCTTTGTACAGATCTCTACCTGCTCGTTCTGGGAAATAAAAAAATGAACGTCTAGACGTCCTGCCTTTTGATGCTTCTTCTATTTAAAACTTGTTTTTATGAAATACTTTGATTTCTTACAATGTTCTAGCGCCAGGTGCAGGTAAATAAACCGGCTTGAAACACTTTTATTTGTAAAGATAACTTTCCTTCTGCTTAACATGTATCAAAAAAATCTAAAGCGTCATTTTTTATGCTAGCTCTGAACTAGTCCCTTTCGTAACTTTTGTAGCTGCAAAATTAGTTAGCGGGACCATTGGTGCGTAGGTTTAGCTTCGGTGTGTGCTAAGGCTCGCTGCTAGTTCGATTCCCATACGGAGCAAATATTTATATGGTTTATTGACCGTTGTTCTGAGCATATGTGTGTGTAGGGACACTGCTGGTGCATTCGATTTCCCCATGTGAGTATTTGTGTCTGTCGACGTGTATGAATTTAAAATGAATACTCAATATAGTTAAATCTTCATGTAACATAATATCATAAACTATAGTAACATATGATATAAATAACGATAGGTAAAAAAACTAAAATTTCAGTGAACACAAATAAATAAAAACGTATTCGATGAGAACATAGTGTGCTTAAATAACGGAAGTAAAACATTTGTACGACCAACAGTTTTTTATTGAACGCGATATTGTCGCTATTTTCCTCCTTGCGCAATCTGAACCATGAAATCACAAATGAGAATTTACATAACGAATACTGCAAATAACACTTAGTAAGTGGTAGTCCTCATGATGATTAGAAAACTGTTCAGTATCAATTGGCCCTAATTTACTGTATTTATTCATCGCAATATGTTGGTATAATTTCAACATAGCCCAGGTATACGCTCGTATCCCACACAACAGTAACTGAGATAATAAGCGGCTGATGCATTCAATGTCTTACTTACATTCTCAGATTGTAAAGCAACAAGATATCGTATTCACTGAGAAAGAATTTTTAGAAAGTGCTCCGTAATGCACTAGAAACGTATTATATTGCGATAAGGGCAGAGGCTTTTCAATTATAAGTACAGTCATACTGAAGTTCTATAGCGTAGCTTCTCGAAGCATGTCTTGAGTTGATCCGAAGCGATTTCATCATGACCCTATTGCCCGTCCAACTAGTAAACACCTGAAGCAGTACCTACCTCAGGCAGTCCGTACCGTTACGGTGAAGAAACTGGACAGCCGACTACTTGTTTAGTCCAATTGAAATTTAACTTGATTACATTTTTTTTTCTCAGCGGCAACTCTGATGGCTTATTACCGCGAAAAAGAATGATTTTGATCTCTATGTATGGAGAAATACCGCCTATCCGCCTACACAAGCATTATTTTTAGCTCGCTGATTCGGGTTTAATGTACTAAAAGTTGTTTACTAAGGTTAGTATGTATCTAGAGTCATCGTACGGCCGATTCTTGGATTTCCCTCGCCTCGAAGCACGCTTGTTTATGAGTAAGTGTAGCAATGACCTTAATGATTTTTACGATAATAATAGATTCTTTTTTACCGAATGATAGTTGGTAAGTTGATTTTTTAGCCCTTTCAATTCTAATGAACTTGTATTGTGATGTCTATCAAATGTAATGAACTTTCATGTGAATTGGTGTTTTCGTGGTAGTCGTGTATTTATAAACAGCGATGAGGTTTTAAATCAGATTATATGGGAATGTTTTGATGTAAAACATCCTCGTAAAACCGTAGTGAGAGTGTAGGCAGCCCTAAGCGATCTGTGCTCAAGATATATAGGTATATGTAAATGAGTATGGCTCACCTTCAACTAATATATAATAATATATTAATATCATAAATATTGTAAGTTATTAATAAAATATTTAAGTTTGTTTTAGAAAGGTTTTATAAAATCTCTTATAGATCCATAATGTTTCTTCTAGGTCTAAGGGGGAAGCAGATGTTCGCATAGATATAATACGGATGTATCTATACATCTACTGTTATTCGGCGATGGTTGCTAGGCATGCTACCACCCCAATATTTTGTTCACATAAGGGAGGGTGGGGCACCATGCCAACCGTCTGCATTTAATAATAACATCGGTACCTACTTTCATCATAAATACAAATATTCACGATCTATAAAGGGATCATTCTTAGAATGTATTATGAATAAATTTTGACGATACAACTAATAAAACGGATAGATTACGTTGTAACATTCTTAGCTACTTAGAATTTTGAAAAACATCTTTCAATTTCAAAAATTCTGTTTATTTCACAACTGAGTTGGTAAGTATTTGAATGTCCCCCATTTACCTTTTGACTGAAAGTTTCGTAATTAAAATATTGTTTTTAACTTGGGAGTGTTGTGATCGTAAAAAAATGTGAAATGACCTTTGTAGTGCTTCATTTTAGAGATGTGGTGGCCCCTTATTATTCTGTTCTAGCAACCGAAGTATAGGTACGCAGTTAAGGCGGATGTGAGTTGACTACATTATAAATGGCATATTTTTTGCCTAATGTTTTTTGACACAATTTTAATAATATATTGTAGGTTGTGGTTCAACTAGTTAATATGCATAGAGCCTAATTGCATTGACGTCAATGAAATACCATTAGGGTTATAGGAATGATTTTTTGTTACCCTATTGTAGAAACCAAATAGATTGAATTTACATAAAACGTAACAAATGTTTGTACCTAATTTGATAAGTAACTTTTCAAAAAGGGCCCTTTTTAAGAAGGTATTTGTCAAATTATTTAACTTGTATTTTATAATCGAAGAATAGTCCAAATATGTATTTTTGCATTGTTTGCAGTCCACACAAATATAATGTTTTTAAGGTTTCACGATTTTTATACATTTGAATTATTATAGATAACGGGTCTAGATCGTGTAGTTTTATTGAGGTATAAATACCATTTTTAACCCGACGTTTCGGCTGACTTGCATCAAGCCGTGGTCACGGGAAGACGTCTTCCCGTGACCACGGAGGTATTTATAAGGTATTTATACCTCAATAAAACTACATGATCTAGACCCGTTGTCTATAATAATTCAAACACACGAACATAAATTTGATGGGTGAGTTTGTATGTATCATTTCGACGCACTTTGATACTTGTTTTAGAAGGCGTTGATTACTCCCAAGGAGGAAAAAGATTTTTAAAACACTATTCTTAGAAACACTAAATATCTCGCAGCACTAATGGGAAAACGGGCTCGCTTTACCAATGGCTAGAATGACTTATGATTATAAGATAACAGTGAAGATACTATCCGCATGATTCGTCGTTTGGTCACAAATCAATATCCCAGTAATAACAGATTTCTGTAACGGCTAATGATCTGTATTATTCTCGGAACAGAAATAGCGATTGTAATTGTCCATCACAAAAGCATGTCTCCTATTATTCTGGCATTATAGAAACCGAAGAAAATAATAAATTATTTATCATGGAAACAGTGAAGACGTGGGTATCGTTCCGTGAGAATGGTCGTGTACCATTAAACCCAGGTAGTCAGGTAGCGGTCCCGTTACTTATTGTTCTGTCTGAGTATGGTCTAGTAGTGCTTTCCTACATTGTCTTTCATAATTTTGTGTCTGAGCTAAATAACAACATAATTGCCGCTTAAATGGCTATTCGTTTACATATGCCTGATGATACTAACTAGCGAGGTGGAAGTACAAAGAAACTCGTCATTAATTTTGTTTTAATAAGATGCTTACAGTTGTAAGATTATACTCCTTAATAATTCAAAACAGGTCATATTTGAACGCCAACGTTACTTTTACACTTACTACATATTTACATTCCAAACATTAACACCTAATACTGAAACGTCGCGACGTCTCTATAAAAGAAACAGACCATTTAGTTAACTTTAGAGCTAAGAAACAGGTCAACCAAAGATGCTCGGCTCGGTTCTCCAAATTCCATTATAGAAACTAAAAAGCTGCATCTGTGACGGTCGTTAAGTGAAGCATTAAGGTATGATGGTAATCTATCTAACGGTAAACTGCATTTTTCCAACTTCTCGTTTACTACAATTCTCATGTTGGTCACGTAATCGAAGTAATTATAAATACAGTCATGCAGGCATGTTACGTTCAATATGAATAGGAAATCTTGATATTAAATACATCGAACGCTACAGAACATAATATGTAGTTGGAATCTTAAGGAATTTTGTGCCACTGGCGCCCTCGGACGCCGCAGCGTGATTTGCCCCGAAACAGAATGGAGACGTTTCATCCGACTCGCTTATTATTGCTTAGGGTTCTGGTGTAGATGGCGTTACGCTGGCGCACGAACGCATTTTGAACACGCGACGACCGCACTGAAGAATACCTATTACATATGGATATTTGTGTTCGATTTTATGCATGAACATAATTTGTTTGAATGAGTAGAATGTAGAGTATATAAATTAAATTAATAATATGGTTTTATGGACGGAACGGAATGAAGGAATGAAAAAAAAAACGAATGTTGATTGAAATTTCGGCTCCAATCGTCGGTAGATGGCATTACGAGTTCTGAAATGGTAAGTTTAATGAAGTAGAGTTCACATATAATGTGACCTTATACTCTAATATCTTGGTAACCATGGGCTTGGTTGATGTAGATATGCAAGTAGGTACTGTCATCAGTTAAATAAAAGTTTCAAATAATTAAAGTAAGTAATTAAAGTACGTATTTTGGATAGAACATCATCCAATAAAAAACAGTTAAATTAGCCAGTTAAACTTGATGCCTCGAAATTTGAAGCGCTTCATACATTGTTACTTATTGAAAGAATATATCTACCAAAAACACCTCGTTTCCTTATTAAGGTGTAGTTAAAATTGCACAACTTCAACATAACAACTTACATCAAGTCTCCATTCCTCTCAACATTGCAGGTACTCTGTTTGTGATGTCTCGTCGAGGTAACCCCATGATCATTTACGAGGGTAACAACTTCATCAAAGAGAGATCTCGCGGGCTGCGAACGCGGTGGGTGTGTGGGAGAAAACGACGGCTGCAGTGCATAGCAACGCTCACGACTTTTGACGGAGTGGTCGTCAAGAAATATGGTTACCACAATCATTAGCGTAGTATCTAGTAGAACAAAGTCATATAACTTGTATGATATAACCCCTTATGATGCCTTTTTGGGACCTAAAAACAATGTTGTTTACTGCGACATTTTTATCTAAGTTAGCGGTGCTTTATACAAAGCATTGCCATTTGATTTGACTATGAGTATAGCATTCCATACACTGGTGATGGTCTGATGATCAATAGAAAAACGTATATGGTGCTGTACTTTGTCTGCACGAGTCTGATAATTGAGATAATGCTACTGCTCTCAACGTACAGAAGTCTATATTTATGAAATTCTCGTAAAATTACATGGCAATTAGTACCTACTGATAATTTCAAACTGTAATACAAGCGAGGTGCGTATATATTATGCTAAAAAACGATTGATATTAATATAATACAAGTGAAACTTGTAAATTGTAAACTTGTAAAAAACTAGTTTTTGATATAGGTAGTAACTAGGTATAATATGAGAAAAATATTTGGAGTCCGATCGGTAATATGTTCTGGTGCTGAATCAACGAATGAACGATATTATATCAATGAAATTATTTAGTTAATATCTAGTATTTAATGTTAAATAATGATAAATTTTGTTAAACAACACAACAATGTAATATTATTATGATTTAGTAATCAATCTATCTGTAAGATTAAGACGCCTGCCGAGGTCAGTATTTGCATAGGTGATGGCATTATATTTATATAGAGAGCCCACTGTCCCTAAGCTGTTAGTCCTAACAGTTTATCATTGGGCTACCATTATTATCGAGAGTTGTAGAGGTCTGAATATGCATATTGATATAAATACAGTAGCTACTTTATATATTAGGATTGTGTATGTTTAGGACCGGTAAATAAAATAAATTCTTAACAGTTTATGATTCGAGTTCAATAATACCAAGTAAGACTTCAACGATGCCGTCCTATTAAATGTTAAACGATTTTAGGCATAGAACAAGATAGGATCAATTTATTAATATTATTGATTAGTTTTCTTGGACCTGTGGTAGCCTAGCCAGTGGACTATGACGTCAAAGATCTTTTTGTCACATAGTCAAACGGTGAAGTAAAACATTCTGGGAAGTAAGCCAACCTAGGCAAGCGTGGTGGATTTTAGTCTAATTCCTGGAAAAGAGGAGACCCATCGCTACTTGTGGATCCGTTAATGGGTTGATGATAAAAAAATAGATAAACAAATCATTTTGTTGACTAATCAATGAAAACGAACCAAGTTACAATAAGAATATATATAAATCTTCTTCCGATCCTCTTCCGTTCAATGTTATCTAATGAAATTTATTACGTAATTAATTAATTATTTAATTATTATATTATTTAAATAATTATTTAATTAATTATTAATTATTTAATCAATTAATTAATTACGTAATTCTAGTACACTGAAATGAGTTGTCACCAGATTGTAGATAGTCTGTCGGTTAACTTGACTGTCAACTCAAAAAGAGTTGTCAAGTTGACAACTCTATTTGACTATTTGTTTTGCTAGTCTGACGTAACCGATATATTATTAAAAAAATAATTATTTAAGGATCTAAGTGCCTTATAAATTCATCTTTACGTAAATAAATATAGAGAAGTAAAGAAATATGAACCGCAGTAGCTTGAACAATAAATAATAATAAGTAAAATAAGCAAGCAACAATCTATCGACACGATTTATATATATTTATGCAATCTGATTCAGATATCTTTAGGTGCGTATACGCAGGCATTACGTCACATCTCCATTACAGGAAATAAATAAATAAATATATATATAGTACATATCTAGAGTCACCGAGAAAAAATATATATTCAGAGTAAAAAAATCACTGATGGTATTTTATACTGTTATCGTCACACGTAAAATAGTTACCGATAAATTAATAATGCTGGTAATGATTTTGACAATAGGAATATACATAATTTATAAGTAATACTTAATATTGAAAAGATGCATAATATTTATAGTAATTTTATATGCATTATTAGATAGAAAAATATCTAGTTTCATAATATCTAGTTAATAATGGTACCCATTGGGTACCATAAGATATTAAAATATGTAGACAAAAAAAAGACTGACCACAAAGATTTAATACAAAATTTTAAGCAAAAATAATGATATATTATTATCATCATTGTTTATGAAAAATTTGTGAATACTTAACAGTTTAATGAGTGAAGTTATAGTAGCTAGTGGCCCAATTGTTTACAATATAAGCTTATCAACGAAAACAGGAAATAACTGGTATTATAACTGACATTATTATCGCTTAATATGTTTAAATATTAACCTCATACTTCTCACTCACTCACGGAAATTCTACCATACATATATTGAAATAATTTATCGTCTTAATTTTTATATACCTTTTGCTCTGAAACTTATTATTATTGTGTTATTACTTAACTTATGTTATTGTAGTAACAAGGATAAATGGGTTGTTTTATATATAAAAACCGTAAAATATGCTTATTAACATAGTTTTAGGTCTGTTCTATTTGATAATACAAGAATTTACATAGTTGCCTTTTATCCTAAGTGCAATTGTTTTGGGAAAATTATTTCAATTATTATCGTATCTGTATAAACTACATCATTATATTGTTACGTAAAGGAACAATAATATAATTGTGTAAAAGTTCGAACTTATTTAATCGTTAAATCGATCACGAATCACATTTAAATTTACTAGGTTTTACTAGTAAAGTAAATTAAACTGAAGAGGGTACAGTTATCTTGGGTTAAAGATACCTAAATTTTTACTTATCAGTCACGTGAACGTTAAAGTTGTCATGAAAAATATTTATTATTGTTAATTGTAATAAAATGAAAAATTATGTTGTATAATGTGTTTAAACATACCTAGTTATTTTAATTAAACTTTTTTTAGTAGTTGAGTTGTTTTATTCAAATTTATACTACATAAAACTTAGTTTTAATTACAAAGACGTCTTAGAATGTGTTGTTTTTTTTGCAGATGAATACGAAAACGGGCCTTTTCTTGGGAGATTGTACTCATTTTATGATATAGAGATTGCGTTACATCACTGTTCTAATGATTAATAGTGAAATTTTTGCGTGGAAACCAGTTTTTATTATACAAGTAGCATATTATTATACGACTCGGTGGCGCAGTCGCAGAACGATTGGTTTGTGCGTCACGGGTTGCGGGTTCGATCGTATCGAATGTACAAATAAGTGCGGGACTTATTTGTACATTCTACAGGTAGTTGTTCCGGGTCTGGGCGTTTGTGTATGTGAAAATTTGTGTTTGGAAACGCACCCACGATACAGGAAAAAATCCTAGTGTGGGGGCAAGGTTTTTTTAAAAAAAAAATGTTTGTAATGACTTGTTTGTTTGTTTGCATGTTTCCCTCTCAAATGAGAGAAGACCCATGCCCAGCCGTGGGACAATAATGGGTTGATGATGGTGATGTTTGACATACACCTAAATATAAGTCCTTCCTTCTTCTCCTGCCGTGTCTTATTTAGTAAACAATCGGAATCTTGACTACTTGGTTAGCGCAGTGGGGGTTCGCTCCCCCAATTTTTCTACAGGTAGTTACTTCTAGTCTGGGTGTTTATGTGCGTGGAAATTTGTGTTTGTAAACGCACCCACGAGAGAAACCTAGTGTCCCAACAATAGGGTTCTCTCAATAACAATAAATTCTATACTGAATATCAAGTATTTCGATTTGAATGAAGATTGAATTGAATGAATATTCATAATATGTTAAGATATGATTGTTTGCTAAATATGGCAGGTAAGAATCAATTCACTTTGCGGAATCGTGTCCTAAGCATACGCTTCTGCGAGCAAGCACTCATTTTTATTTAGTTTTTATTAATTCAAGACAAATTTAGTAAGAAACGTTTGAAAATTAGTTTTATGTCTGTAAAACATATTAGAGATTATTGAAAGTTACTATGATTTTATATTATTAATAGTGTACACACCAAAGAGAATTACATTTTACTCCTGTCAAAATGTATATTCGACTAAATACAAGAAAATTTTAATTTTTCTTTTGGTTGGTAGTTTGCTGAGCAGCGTATTAATAAATATGCACGTTCTTGATATAACGTACGCTATCAAAAATGTATTATATGAATGTTATAATTAAAAAAAATATATTAAGTCAATTTATATTGACTTAATATTTTTTTGTCGTCTGTCATATTACAGTAGGTAATATGATACTGTTAGAGTATCGTGAGACAAGTCACGTATTATTTATTTTTCTCTCGTGCATTGTTATTTCGTCAGCACCGATAGACGTCAATCGCTCGTACGATATCTTTAGCGGTATTATTTTAGGTAGTACTTTTTCTGGCGTGGCTAATGGCTGAAAAGCAAAACAAAAAGGTGTAATTTAATCATCAGATTAATGTTAAAATGTTGGAATGAGGAAAGAAAACGATAACTTGGAAATTATAAATATTGTACTAGTGCCACTTGGTCTGTACTGGAGGACACAGGTTCAGAGGTACAGTCGAGTTCATTAATGTATGGGCATTGCCAAGGGTTCAAAATATTGTAAGCGTTCGAAAGCTCAATAAATTCTGTACAACTTATAGATCAAAAATATATCCTCATGTGAACGGTTTAGTAATATGTACCATGCATAAGGCAATAATATGTGATCACCTTGGCTTCAATAATATCTGAGCAGGCTAAGCTTCATATTTTTTCATGGAAAGTCAGTTATATACCTGAATAAATAAGATCTAGTTTATATTGTTAAAGAAATGACAGTAGTTTCCATTATATACCCTTCGTTTGCTTTTTTAAGTTTTAAAATTATTAATTCAGCCACTGACAAATTATGTTGCAAACTCCTTCACCATGCCATTTTAAGATTGCTAGTAAAATCATCTTTATGCCAAAGTATTAAGGTTGAACAGGAATTGTTTAGATATTATTGTATTCATGTGTGCATACATATTTGTGAGTCCTACACTGTTCATACAATAATGTGCTTTTGGCTGTAAACATATTACTGAAAAAAGCAGTCACATATTAACGAATCAAAATTTGCGCACAATTTAATGATAATTACAGTTATGTGACAACTGTTATGAACTTTTGAACTCTAGAAATGCATATATATGAATGAACTCGACTGTACCCACCACCATTATAATTCCTGCATCACATGGTACCAATATTACGTTTATTGTTGTCAGTGTAAAAATATCAGTATCTTATATACATATAAAATAACTAGCGGCCCAGTCAAACATTGTCCTGTCTAAATAAATGCATAATCCATACTTTAATGCGAAAGGGAGTCTATCTGTCTGTTACCTCTTCACGCTTAAACCGCAGAACCGATTTAGATGATAGTTTGAGTCTAGGGCAAGGACACAGGATAGTTTTTGTCCCGGAAATCATCCCTGAAAAGGGCAAAAAGGCCAGAGGTGAAAGTTTGTATGCGGAATCGATAATTTATTAAGAAGAGAGTAAGAAATAAATAAGCAGATTGATGGAAACGAAAATTGCTATCTCTACTCAAACGAAGACGCGGTCAAAAATTAAATAATTATATTTATTTAACACTATTAAACAAAGATATTTTTATGTAAAATATATATATGATTTAAATAATAATATGGATCCTAACTTCAAAATCATAAGAAAATAAATTGATAATAATTGCTCATTATAAATATAACCAGTTATAACTGTTGATGCTAACGATAACTACTCAATATTGTGTATATACCAGTATCTACTTATTAAATAAAATACAAATTTATTAATCATAACGCATAAATCCAAATAATATGATTATAAATCATAAAATATATTATTTTTAATTTGTTTAGCTTAGAATAATTTTTATACGGTTTTATTTTTATTTTTAATTCCATTCCGCGTACTTATATGTACTAGGTACTGATATGTATATGTTTATGTGGCTTATGTGTAAAGGTAACAACTATACCGTAACACTATATAATTGTAAGAACTTTTAGTTTATACTTAAGCATACATTGTACGCTTTAGCGAAAAATTGTGAACTGGACAATAACATATAAATAAAATATAACGCATTTTCATTCGATAGTTTACAACTTATCCATGCATAACCATTAAATAGTGAGCCTGTAAATAATGTAACACAAATCGCGCGCTTATTGGTTGTACCGGTGCCGCCATCTTATAATAGCGATACGTTATAATTCAATGGGCAATAATGCCATAGAAAATTAGTAAGATTGTAAAATAATGCAATAATTCATCAACCCATCAATTCGTCATAATCATATGGGTGTACACAGGTGAATTATAAGTTATCGAATACAAATGTATTGTAGGCATATGTCCTATCTGTGGACATTTGATAATATAATTTATAAGTGTCATTTAATTAAAAGTACCGCATAAAATGGGTACATAATTTGCCTAAAATAGTGATAGAGTGATGTGCTTCCAATAAATTTGTATAATAGAGTAAATATATCAGATATATACCGCCGTGAAATTATTTAGAGATTTACGTCTAAACTAGAAAGTGTTTATTAGCTAATGGACAACTATTAAAATGGGTATTATTTCTAGTACTTAGGTTCGTAGTATTTTTTAGTGCCATTAGCTAATAGATATTGTTTTGCAATAAGTCTTTGTGTGAATATTATAAGTTAAGATAAGTTGTGCTTATTATTTATTGTTCCTGCGAAGCCTTCGTTTAATGATTTTCATTTTACCTCAAACTGTGTGATTTTACTAAACGTTTGCCATTAAATAATTTCTATATTATCTTTCTTTTTCTGGTCTTCCTAAGCTATCAACGATTTCAAGTTCAAGTCATGTTAAAGTCGAAATGGTAAAGTAAATTAAAAGCCGAAATTACATTTTGTGGGTAAACTTGACCTTACCTAGTGCCTGTTAAATGCAAGTTTGCTTCAGGTATTTATTATACCCAAAACAAAAATTTCTTAACCATTCTTTTAATTAAATAAATAAATATATTTGGACTTTTCTTTGTTACACACCATCTAGTTCCGAGCTAAGCAAGGAGTCTTGTGTTACGCATACTAGATGGTTGCTACATGTATACTTTTTTTTGTAAATATAGATTATACATCCATGACTTAGATACAATTGTTGATGGTCATGTCACAAACATTTGTCCCTATCCGGATTCAAACCCAGCTTCCATACTATAGAAGGCAGCCTTACCTGCCCCTGTGTTAATCGGGTCTTCGGCATTTTCTAACCTGATCTCTGATCTTTTGCAATGCAACTTATGTTTACGAGTAATTTTCAGAGATAGAAAATACATTCAGTCAAGTTCATCATCAGTCAAAGGGCCAGTTAGTTGTAATGCATGGTGGTGCAAAACTAAATTTTACGGACTGTTCCAATCATTAATACAAGTTTAAGTCTCGCTTGATTTCATACAGGAATAAGGTTCTAAACGCAGTTCTGTTACAGACGTCCAGTTCATACCAACGGAGAAGGGGAAGTACATCCTGGTTCTCCGAGGCTACACGTACTCACAAGTTGGGGGGCGCTTCTTCTATTGTTCTTCCAAGCATATGGGGTGTCGAGCGCGGGTCCGGCTTATGTCGGGGAAACTCGTAGCGTCGGGAGACGAACACAACCACGCGCCACCGTCGCACGCGCGTTGTGGCAACGGCGCCTTTGTCCAACTCCGTCCTAGAGGCTTTTCCAGTTTCACTGGCCTATCGTCAGCTATCCTCCCCTCCCCTCTAACGTCTCCAACCGCTGCAGCTCTAGCCCTTCACGCCCTAAACTTCCCTAGAATACTTCCCAAAACAGACTTGTGGTTGCGACCCCCGCATCCTGAAGTAAAAAAGGATCCTTAATAACTTAAGAAGATTATATAGAGCAATAAATTATATGACATTAGTGTCGCTGCCCATTGATGCGAATTTTGACCAGATTGTTAAAGTTATTGTAGAAGATAAGTGATGACAAGTTCCTTGTATGATGTTATTAAGGCCTTATTTTAAAAGTCTCAATTTGGTTGTGTGGTACAACAAGTACTTAGCATCTTATTGCGCGTTTAATCCAATAAATTTGCTTTCCTTTTTATTTCTACTTTGCAAACGTAGTATCTTTTGTATTTAATGAAGATCCGTTGCAACTTGTGGAACCTGTTATATACATTTCCGTACTAAAATTGTTCTTTACTCACTCTTTACAGTATTCTCTATGGTTAAAAGGAAAAAATGCAAGATTGTTTCGTTTAAAATATTTATCACAGAGTTATGTATAAAAATAAGGCCTTTGAAAGAGCTGTGAATTATTTATGTCGTATTGATACGCATCAGTGAACAGTGACGTTTAATTAATTATAGAATGTTTCTTAAATTTGTTGATCTCTAAAATGTATGTATATTTCGAAAATTTAACGTTAAGCTTCGCTTTCAGTGATAATTCAACGCGATACGTAATTCGGTGATATTTTTTAAGTAATAATTATAGTTATATGAGCCTTATTATATCTACGTTAATTCTACTTATAGATATCTACATCTACATGTTAATACTTAATAATTCGTTTGTATATAAAATCTTATTTTTAAATAATATTATAGACTGCTCCTTTTATGAATTATATTGTGCTAAAATTATATTTTGTAGTTTTTATATAACCCTGTATGTAGCCCAGAGTGGATCTGTAATATTAAAAATTCATATCGACTGAGTAATTTGCACTCTGTAGGCTTTTTGATAGATTAAGAATCAAAGAACAATTTTGATTGGGGGAAGCCCCCCCCAATAATGAATACTATCATTCAACGCCGCCCAGTCAAAATTGTTTAAGCCACAAGATTTTTATGTACTGTTTGAACAGTAGATCTTTAAATTTTTATTAAGAAAGAAAAATTCAACCTCTGGCGGGATTCGAACCCGCGTCTTCTGGATAAGTACTCCAGACGCGCTGCCAACTGAGCCACCGAGGTATCCGCCTGATGTGTTGATGTATGTATGTATTGAGTAGATCTTTTTAGTGAGGTAGGCTCTGTAAACTCTGTATTTTAAACTATCCAGAGAGAGACAAACTTTGGTTATTCAAAGGTTGCTTTAGTGGCCAAAGGAGTACATAATGGTAGGATAAAATATTCAAATTTCTTTGTGGCACTAACTGATCATTGAGAGGACTACGTCAAGTAGTGAGGGCCTAAACGCTACACTATCAATCATAACAAACTGTGTTTCTTTATCTATATCTGTATAAATATTCCTGGACATCATGACACAGCGCCATCTAGTTCCGAGCTAAGCAACGAGGCTTGTGTTACGGATACTAGTTGGTTGATATACTACATATATACTTTTTTTTGTTGTAAATACATACATATTATAGATAGATACATCCATGACTTGGATACAAATGTTCATGCTCATCACATAAACATTTGTCCCTACCGGGATTCGAACCATAGCACAGGAGGCAGTGTTAACTACCGCTGGACTAATCGGGTCGTCAAAATATGTAAGCAAATTACGAGCAATTGAAATAATAGTTTTTCCACCCTTTACTTTTTAGGCAATAACGGTAACTACACTATATAGCAAATAATTATAAAATAATAAATAAATAATATGACATTTTCACTTAAGTTATCACAGTTTACTGTGAATATGCTGGTGGTCATCACTTTTACAATAGAAATATTATAAAATCTGAGGGATAAATCCATAATAAAAATGGTGATTTTTTACCAAGCACACTGCATCGTAAGTAAAATAAATATAACATTTATTGCCATAGGTATACGATTCTCAGTGAACCGTCTTGGATCCACTAGCTTGCTCGTCTATGGCTACAGCTACAGGAAAGAGTACTCCTCAGGGCTCAGGGTTTCCTGGAGGTGTTCCAAGAGAGGATGTCCGGCGACCGCTGTTACTTTTGACAACGAACTGCAGGCCACCAGAAATCAACATATTCACTGACATTTGACATTTGACGATTTCTAATGAAACCTAATTCTTAATCATAATTAAGGAAATGACTCAATAAGTGTTTTATTATTGTTTGAATACGATATTTACTTTGAAATTATACATTGTTACATCTTAATTATGTATTTTTTTATGAATCCTTTGCTGATGTTGAAACAATGAAAGGTATGTTTACTAGAATTTATTGTTTTGATAGAACATATCCAAATGTATTAATATTGAATGAAATTTTAGAGACAGTTGAGTTTTTCACGACGGGCCGAGGTCAGATCGGAGTCTTGTACAACGGTCAGAGGTATTACAAAAACTACGAGGGCAGGGACGACGTGGTGTCATGGATCTGTCACAACAAACATATATGTAACCATAGAGTCAAAACCGTGGGACACAATATCGTTGCTATTTCTTCCAAAGGGCATTCCTTCAAATGCCTTGAGGTCGATTTAGAAAATGCAGAGTAATGAACGATTTTCAGTCAATGTGTTGTAAATGATAAAGTTCGGACAATTCTCTGAAGACAGTCTATTACACAGCTCATTCTAATTGCAATTAATTGCTGGTGAACTTAAGTTAATGATTTCTTCTTCGTGTGTAACAAACTAAGAAGTTAACATTTTAATATGAAATGTTATCACTTTCGTTGGTCTCGCTACTTAGTAGATTATTGGCAACTTTGTGAATGTTGTTCATAAGCTAGATACTGATATTTACCTTACGTTGCTATAACCGGGAGCGTCGTTGTCGACGACGACAGTGCCTAGCGGCGCATTGGCCCGCATCCTCTGTGTAAGACAGTACTGCTATTGGTACTTTAATAAATTCAAAAACTATTCTTTAAAAACTTAAGCTCTCATATTAATCAACTAATGATATATACCTAGATACTTTGCTTGTTTCTGTTTTAACACAAAATGTTGAACTCTCAATTTTTTTATTTCAACGGATTAGGGAAAGAATATTGTGTACAAATAAAGTATATTTGTAAGTTGTGATCCTTGTTAAAATAAATAAATGTTATTTAACATAAATGAAACTTTTCTTATATCTGCTTGTATTAATGTAGTTTATCGCTAACGGTCACTGCCCTTCACAGCCATTAATTATGTGCTGTCTGTCATTGTTACCCGGTTAAAATAAAGAATATTAACTTAATTTCACTTAACCAACCAAAGGAAATAGACATTTTTGCTAGTACATTGAGTGAATTCACAAGGATATATATGTAATAAGTTTTAGAAAATAAATTGACTTCGATATTGAATTGGGTTATACCTGTAAAAATAGTTGTGTGATAGTTATAAATAAATAAATAAATAAAGTCAGTTAGCTTTTCCTTTTATGTATATATAGAAAATAGATTGATGGTTTTAATAAATAAACAATTAGGAGAGTTGAATTTTAAAACGTCTATCGATATCATTTTTTACGGTACCTTCATGCTCTCCCCTGTTTCGTCATAGGTGCGCTTCGAGGAATAAAATTACAATATTTTTAATTTAATTTTCAAGCGTCTATAATAGATGCGCTTAGAGAAATATTTTAGGTGCGTTTAAAGGAATACCCCGATTCTTTCAATAAACACACTGCATCGTAAGTAAAATAAACATAACATTTATTGCCATAGGTATACGATTCACAGTGAACCATCTTGGAACCACAAGCATGTTCGTGGATGGCTACAGCTACAGGAAAGAGTACTCCTCAGGGCTCAGGGTTTCCTGGAGGTGTTCCAAGAGAGGATGTCGGGCGACCGCTGTTACCTATGACAACGAATTGAAGGCCACTAAAAATCTACATATTCACTGACATCGTCTTAAAAGCATCAAATATCTGAAAATTAGTAGATACTAATTTGGTTTCAGATATATTCCAGATATCATGGATTTAAAAAATAAGTATTTTGTTATTGAATACTACATATGTATAAAACGTTATCACTTTCGTTGGTCTCGCTACCTAGTAAATTATTATCTTATAATTATTAATATAATTATAATTATATATATAATATCTCGGGACATTATGACACAACACCGTCTAGTTCCGAATAATCAACGAGGCTTGTGTTACGGATTCTAGTTAGTTGATATACTACATAATATAGTTTTTTTTGTAAATACATACATATTATACATAGATACATCCATGACTCGGATACAAATATTTATGCTCTTCACACAAACATTTGTCCCTACCGGGATTCCAACCCGGAACTCATAGCACAGAAGGCAGCGTTTACTACCGTTGGACTAAATGGTCGTAAAAAAAACCTATAAGCGGGGCATCGCCGACGTGGACTCTAATCTCTGTGTTAGTATTCCTAGTAGTAGTAGTTTATCGCTGTCCTACGCAGTCTACCAAGGATTCAGCCAAACATACGACAGTGCAGACTGTGTTTTAGACTGATGTTTGAGGGTAAAAGGTTCTAGGGAACTACCATGGCAAAGATGGATATCATATCCTGCCTAATTATGACCTGGAACCGCAGGAACAGCACAAGGGGTTATAAGTTGCTTTTTTTAGTAGTGATATTGTTTGGTATTTTTTTCAATTTGTGCTTAAATAATAAATAATTTAATACATTTGCAGCTCGTTTCATAAAAACGAACAAAGGCACAACTATGCTCCTGTACAACGGTAGTCGATACTCTAGGAACTACCAGAATCGCAATAAGGTGTCGTGGCGGTGCAACAAGTCCGGCTGTTTAGTTCGTATCAGTACTATCAACAATGAAATTATGATGGTCAAAAATGCACATAATCATTGTGATTGAGGCTTTAGTGTTTAAAAAGGCAGAAGTCCTATTTAATTGAAACTGTACGGACGCTCCAGCAAAATTCTGTCGGTGTAGTACTTAATTAGTGTGTATTATTGTATAAGTGATTTTATAGTTCTGGCTGGCGAAGACAATTTTGTGGTTTGATGGTATCGACTTGACAAAGATGCCGAGTAGTAACTAAATATGGGGAACCATAAGTAAAGCAATAAACTAAGAGAAACCGAACTAAGATAACCTATATCAACCTTTGGATTGGACCTTTTGATTTATGATACTTACGAGTGACACTCGTTATTCATTAATGTGTTTTTGTTATTAGAGTTTGTGTTATATTTTTACCACAATACCATGTAACTCAGTGTCGGGTTCGGTCCTATGCAAACTGATTATTTGTGTAATGTGAACCGAAGAGATTAAATCAATGATACTGACGAAGTAAACAATTTACCATCAGCCTTATACTTTTGTTGTCAGATATAATACCATCATTTGGCATATCAAGGCTCGGGCGACCTCAACTCAGTATTGGAGGGTACCGGTACTGCAGGACAGATGTGAAAGGTCCTATAACCAAGTGGAGGTGCACCAGACAACCGCGAGGATGTCGGGCCAAGATTACAACCTTCGAAAGTAATGTTATCATGGAGTTAAATATACACAACCATTAAAGAACCCGCATGTCTATTAACAAATTAAATACCGCCAGCCAGCACAGTTTCCGTGTTCCTAGAATTAATATTATCATTAATAACATATTGAAGTCAAATGTTTTATTTAGGTCAGCTCTTGCGTTGTTTTTACAGATTAAGAAAGAAACACAAGCACTCATCTAATTTTAAAAGCCATAGTCTTAAAACAGTTTAGCTGTTGTGGAAGACTTCTGATGTATACGACTAATTACTTAGTAGTCGAGTCTCAATAGGCGTTATCACATCAGCAGATTCACTGTAAATATGTAATAGAGTTGGGGGACAAGAACATTGTGATCATCTATTATGATGTAAATATTTCTATGGTGTTCTTTTGTCATGTTCTGCGACTGAAGTTGATAGCATACCATCAGAATAGAATAATAGGGCCAATTTGGAAGTTACAAATTGTTTGAAGTAGATTAAAAACTAGAAATTTGTTGGACTAGTCGTTGTACTGGGTTCCTTGTCATATTAACGTTTTAAACTTTATTCGCACGAACAGCAAACTTTGACATACATTGGATGTTGAGTCCACAATTAATGTCAACCTTTTATAACTACTGTTAGGTATAAAATATTTATTTTGAATTAATAAAGATAAATAGATTTTGGTGGTTTTTGTTTTCTGATGTCAGTGCATGTTATATACATGTAACATGTATATAACATGCATATTTTTTTTAATTAATTTTACAGAAAGCTTACAGACTAATAACAAATATGGATACAGAATATGTTCAATGGCAATTGCTAATAACAAGCTTCCACATTTATATAAGCAATTAGCACCTATGATAAATGCGTACAAAAAAATAAAAAATAATTCAGAAGGAAAGAAAAAGAAGTAAATAAAAAGAAGTATATGACATATACATTTCATTTTTTTTGTAAATTTTATTATATGACGCAGTGTGATGATGATAAACATACGTTCAGGAAGATTTAAAGCTAGATCCACAAAATTCGAGATAATCAATATTACCTACATATTTTTTTAAATAGTGTGATCATTTTCTTATTTGATAAACTTCAATGAGAAGTGGATTTTCTCACTTGTTATAGTTACTTGTTGAGTATCTGTTCATTTTTTAGGTTCAGAATCAGATGTGTCAGTTCGATCAGAAGAATATTATTTTGGTACAAGTATAAGAGGAAATCCAGTACTGATTTTTTCTGGATACCGGTTTAAATTAATGAAGTCGAGTGGAAAATACAAGCGATGGATCTGCATCAAAACTAGGGAGCGATGCAACTCTTTCATTGTTACCGAAAACGAGAACATTGTCAAAATTAATATATGTCACACCCACTGATTCAAAATTTTAATGTTAAATATACATTGCATTATTGTGATAAACCTGATGAATGATACTATTCAATTTAATGTTTTTATTTAAGCCGATTTGTCTACTATCGGTCAAATTGGACAAATATTTTGTAGCAAATAAAAAGAATATAATCTAACGTTTTACACTACGTTACTGTGAAAGTATAATGTTAATTGTTTGTAAATATATTGTTTTGTTTTTGTGTACTTGTTTCATTTCATATATTATAGTTTTTGTATATTATTATTATATGCCAACAGACACCATGCCAGAATATCTTTGGCTTAGTTATATATCACCTTCTTTTACAGAATTGGTAGAAAGTAATTAGATTTTATTAAGTACTCTCATTAAGTTTATTTAGTCTCTTTTGTTTAATGCGTTTGATTTATTACTTAAATTAATTCCTAAACGAATACATTCCTGTATTAATATATTTTCTTCTATTTTCGCAGCGGCTGTGAATCCTATTATATTTGGAACAACTAAGTTTGGCAATCCTATAATTACTTGGGGCAACTATCGGTTTATCAAGAAGCTGGCTCGACGCGTAAAGACTTGGTGGGAGTGCACGGCGAGGAAGACCAGTGGCTGTCGGTGCGTCGCCGTCACTGTCAACGATCGCCTCGTAAAACTTAATGGATGGCATAATCATTAGTACAGCTCCTCATACAGACAGGTTGCTAAATACAAATGTTTGATATCTTATAATGGTACAAAAGTGTTTTCATTTAGTTTAAAAGTTAATTTACATGTTTATGGAACTGTAAAACTTTTGTAGTGACTGGATAAGTTTTTGCAAGCCAGTCTAAATTTCTAGGTCATTTTGCTCGTTAGACATTAAAGGACCAAATTACTCATGTGGAAATTTGGTCTTCGGGGTCATTGTTTTGGTTAGTGGTGGAAATGTCTATGGTGGCTCATAGTCCCTAAATCCGGAGGAAGTTCTCCATTTCTCGATTTTGAACTATCTACAGTTCTATTGTGGGTGGGATGGCTCTTTCTTCTCGTAGACCAATGAAATGGTTTGTAATTTTTTTGTTAAAGATATACAATAACTAGTGGTAATGCCGAGTAGTACGGTTTTCATCTTACCATTAAATGTTGTAAAGGCTATATTACGTGTGATCATTTTGTTTCTTTTCCTCCAATGTAATTTTATATTGCAAGAAACTAATCAAAACAGGATAACATATAACCTATTACAACATTTGTTCTAAAGATGATAAATATTGTAATTCATAGTTATAAGTAACATTCTTTACATATTATAAGATATATTCTTGTTATTAAAACAGAAATTTTGTTGTTGTATTACTCGTAATTTTGTATTATACTACGCGCTTCGTCTTCGAGATTAGTAAGTAGATTATTATTCAACAACATGTAGTAACGCATAGATACTACCACTCATGCACTTTTGAGGGTAAGTAGAAAAATAAATGATAGAATTAGTGATAATTCTTGTGAGAGGGTATGCAACACTATCTCGGATCTGCAGTTCTCCTGTACTTCATTCGCATAGTAGTGCTCCGCCACTCAACACAATTCATAAATATATTTTCGTACAAAAATTTTCTATAAAGTTTTAAAAATAAAAATGCCGAAGTCATTAAAAAGAAAAATTTCCGATTCTAATGACATTCTGTCGATTACGAAACGATTAAAACTGCTTGAAAATGAACTAAAGTGTCAACGCGGGAGTGTTAGTCATCGTCGACGTCGCCCGTGCGTTATCGAATCATCTTCATCATCAGCATCTACTTCACGGGATTCTACACCCCCCCTGGAAAACCAACAAGGTAACTAACAAACTATTACAATGTGTATTTCTTTATAATGTACCTACATAAAAAATATACATTACCGTGACCTACTTAACGAATGCAACCTGAGCAGTTTTAGGGACTGTCTCGCCGCATTACGTATAGAAATACTAATGACAATAGGTAGTAATAAAATTGTGTATTATCACGATGACCGTGACCTACTTAATTGATGCAACCTGAGCAGTTTGCGGGACTGACTCGCCGCATTCAATATAAAATATGACTACCTACTTGCTGTAGATTTTCTCACTTTGGTCTATATCTAACTACCTTCCGAACGACACAATATGTTCTAATATATAAAAATCTTTATAACTAGTACCATCTGAGTAGTTTCTGGGACTATCTCGACGTACTACTTATTGTTTTTGCGTTGTAACCTAGGGGGTTACAATCTTAAACAAAGTTATTGTTCATGCTTAAATGCGAATACAACCTAAGCAGTTTATGGGACTGTCTTGCGTATTCTGTCTGAACGCTAGCTGGAGTTGAAACCTATTGGAGTCACTTATACCATTACAATAGCACATTAAAATAATAGAAGCTAATATTCTTTTATCATCGTCGTTGTGATACTCATACAAATCCTTAAGTACACAACTTATTATTATTACAGACGGGTATAATTCGGAAGCTCGTGAAGTCGAAGATTCTGTCATGGTTGATCAAGATATACCCCTTTCTGACGATAGCAGGCCTTCCTTTACTGAAGCAGTACATGGCGTCTCGGCTGAGACACAAGAATTGGCTGTTCCTACAGAAGAAGCCCTTAACGACAATCTACTCGAAATACTAGGCTTAGATCCTTCAGCGACCGTCGAGTACGGTCCGGAAGTTCATAAAGAACTCGCCACAAGACTGAGTCATGTCGCTGCATCAGGACTGTCTAAAGATGCTCGAAAGGACCTTTGTGAGAAATACCTCGTACCGTCAAACTGCACGCATATCGGGGCACCAAAGTTAAATGCAGAAATAAAAGCTGCTTTAAACGAATCACTTATAAAGCGAGACAAAGCGATTGAAGCAAGACAAAAGCAGCTCGCCTCTGCGATATCGTGCCTGGCTCGCGTTATCACTGATCAGCTCGCCAATAAGGAGACAAACCACGAACTTTTGAAGAAAGTTATGGATGCAAGCCGCCTTCTCTGCGACATTCAGTACTCAGAATCCATAACCAGACGAAACTTTGCCTCTTTTTCCTTGAGGAAAGAAATGAAAGAACATCTCTTTAACACAACTATAGACAAATATCTTTTTGGCGAAAATTTACCCGATGCACTGAAAACTGCAAAGGCCGTGTCTAAATCAGGCACAGACCTGAAGGTGGAAACAAAGCCGCCTAAGAAAACCAGGCAGATAACAACCTCGCAAAAGCCTCCAACAACAAGGAATTTAAACTGGAGAGCTCCGGCCCCAGCCCGCAGACAGCAGGGACCACCGAGGAGTCTGGAGTCTGCCTCTCAGCGCAATCAGCCCGGGACATCATTGAAGCAGTCATCATATCATCAGAAACCAACACGCCGCCGCTAAATCCGGTAAAGTTCGCTGGTCAACTTTCAAAGTTCTATACACAGTGGTCCCAAATTACTTTGGACCGTACTATTCTCAGTTGGATCAAAGGTTACAAAATTAAGTTCTGCCGTTCCGTGACTCAGTCATATATACCGACCCAACCAACTTACTCGACATCAGAAAAAGCTTATTATAAAATAGCTATTGAAAGCCTTCTGATCTCTGGCGCTATATCAGAATGCCAACCCATTAGACAACAATTTGTGTCAAATATTTTTTTACGCCCTAAGCCAAACGGTAAAATGAGACTGATACTTAATCTTAAAAATTTAAATAAATTTATTGACACCAATCACTTCAAATTAGAAGACCTAAGAACTGCCATTAAACTCGTAAATAGAAATTGTTTTATGGCCACCGTGGACCTTAAAGATGCTTATTTTTTAGTTAAAATACACCCCGAGTCCAGACGATACCTTAGGTTCACATGGGACGATAAATATTACGAATTTAACGTTTTACCATTTGGCTTGAACACTGCGCCTTACATATTTACAAAAATTATGAAACCAGTTGTTAAATTACTGAGATCATGTGGTTACATATCTGCAATATATCTCGATGACCTATTTCTGATAGACAATGATTACCAATCATGTAAGGAAAACTTAAGATTAACTCAAAAATTGCTTAATGCATTAGGTTTTAAAATTAACAAAGAGAAAAGTAATCTATCGCCTGCTACTTCTTGCAAGTTCTTAGGCTACATTATTGACTCTAAATTAATGCAAATTTCATTACCAAGTAAAAAATGCAATATAATTGAATCCGAACTAAAGAAATTCATAAAAACTAAACGCTGCAAAATAAGAGTTTTTGCAAAATTAATAGGCCTTTTAATCTCAGCTTGTCCAGCCGTTGAGTATGGCTTACTATACACCAAACTATTTGAACGTTGCAAATATCTAAATTTAAAAGGACACGGTGATTTTGATAAGAATATGAATATTCCAAATTCTTTACTACCTGATTTACTTTGGTGGCTTGATAGGGTTAATAAACCCGCCCATAGGATTAGGGATGATAATTTTGTGATTGAAATATACTCTGACGCCTCAACTACGGGATGGGGCGGAGTGTGTAATGGGCAGAAGGCAAGTGGACAGTGGTCCAACAGTGAAAGCAAACAACACATCAACAGCCTCGAGCTGCTAGCTGCATTTATTTCACTTAAAATATTTGCCAAACATTTAATTAATTGCCAAGTTTTATTGCGAATTGATAACTCAACCGCCATATCATATATTAACCGTATGGGTGGGGTACAATTTCCGCACTTGTCACAAATTTCGCGAGATATTTGGCAATGGTGTGAACCTCGCAAAATTTTTGTATTTGCAGAATATATAGAGTCTTCAAAAAATATTGCCGATGAAGAATCCAGGCGCGTACACCCAGATATAGAATGGGAACTTGCGGAAACAGCTTTTCAGATACTGACTGAAAAATTCAACAACCCCCAAATAGATTTATTCGCTAGTCGAATAAACAAAAAATGCCACAAATATGTGTCATGGCACAGAGATCCTGACGCCTTCGCAATCAATGCGTTTACAATAAAGTGGACGAATTACTATTTTTATGCTTTTCCACCGTTCTCCATGATTTTAAAAACTCTTAGAAAAATCAAAACCGATGGCGCGCGGGGTATAATAGTTGTGCCTCGGTGGCCGACACAACCATGGTACCCAGTTTTTACAAGTCTGCTCGTATCAGATATAGTAATACTCACTCCACAATGTAACCCCATAATTTCTCATTCCAGTCGGAACATACACTCCAGCCTTACCCTGGTGGCCGGGATATTGTCCGCACAGCCCTAATGAGAAGAGGTGTTCCACCATCATCAGTGGAAATCACGCTAGCTTCACTCTCACCCAATTCCATAAAACAATATGATGTATACTGGAAAAAATGGTTTAGCTTTTGCAACGAGCAAAAAATTTGTCTATATCAAACATCTTTTGATAGAATATTAGAGTTTCTAACTAAACTCTACAACCAGGGTAATCATTATGGCTCACTTAATAGCTGCAAAGCAGCTTTATCTCTCATTTTGGGGTCGGTTAACAATAACGCCATGATATCCAGATTCCTAAAAGGAGTCTTTAGACTTCGGCCTCCTTTACCGAAGTACGACATTACTTGGGATACCAACTGTGTTTTAAACTTCCTGGGAGACTGGCATCCTAACGATGAGCTAACCTTAGAAAAACTTACCAAAAAATGTATCACCCTTTTAGCTCTTGTAACATCACACCGAGTACAGACTTTGTCCAAAATAAATATTCAAAACATTGAAACATTTCCATCACAATTAAATATAAAAATCCCTGACATCATTAAAACCTCACGATTAGGATCTAAACAGCCTATTCTCTGTTTACCCTTTTTCGATGAAAAACCCGCCATATGCCCTGCTAGAACCCTCATTGCATACGTAAACAAAACTGCCTCTATACGTCAATCAGACATACTTTTCATAAGCTTTAGGAAACCACACGCGGTGGTATCCACACAAACTCTGAGCCGCTGGATAAAAATAACACTCAAGAACAGCGGAATCGACGTTTCAATATTTTCTGCACATAGCACAAGACATGCATCAACATCACAGGCACATAGACAGGGTGTTAATATCGACCTAATCCGCAAAACCGCTGGTTGGAGTGGTATCTCAAATACCTTCATTAAATATTACCATAGAACTATAATAAGTACCGATTCTACTGCTGTATCACAAGCAATATTAAACTCTAACCTATAAGATAATTAATTCGTGTATAATTTCAAAATTATAAGTACACAACTCAAATCAAAGAATGTGAAGTAATTCTACTGATTGTTAAAAATTTATTAAAATAAATAAATACTAAATGAAAACATGTTTTCTCTTCGTATATTTCCTGAACCTACTCTAAACGTCTACATGTTGTTGAATAATAATCTACTTACTAATCTCGAAGACGAAGCGCGTAGTATAATTGATGATTAAACGAACTTACCTTAGTGAAGTTCTATCATAATTATACGAAGCGCTTCGTCTGAAGAGATTAGTAACGCCCGCCCACCCTGTCCTATAACCCAAAAATGTGCGGTTCCGGAAATAAACCTAATCACAGTAATCACACAATAACGCGTAATGTACTGTATATTATGGCTAATAAATATTCTCAACGAAATGAAGTACAGGAGAACTGCAGATCCGAGATAGTGTTGCATACCCTCTCACAAGAATTATCACTAATTCTATCATTTATTTTTCTACTTACCCTCAAAAGTGCATGAGTGGTAATATCTATGCGTTACTACATGTTGTTGAATAATAATCTACTTACTAATCTCTTCAGACGAAGCGCTTCGTATAATTATGATAGAACTTCACTAAGGTAAGTTCGTTTAATCATCAATTTCTCTTGATATATCTCAGTGAGATAAAAACTCACCGGGTTGGCAAATGTTTGGTTACATCCCAGAATGTTTTATCTCACTGTGTTTATTTCATTGCAACAGATAAGTAGGTATTATCTGGTAGGAGTTATATCCTATATAAACATTAAGTGTGTTGTTGGTGTGGTAGCAAATAATATTGTAGAGTAGCTGCTTAGGTACATTTATTAACTATAAGATTGAGGAAATGTGATTTGGGTTGCATAGAAATTTTTAATGGTTTTGTCTTACTTTTTACCGGTCGTGGAGTTTTATATCAATTGTTTTTAATTTCTCATATCATTAGTATGGATTAAAAAGGATTTGACCGCGTTTATTTGGAAAGGTTTTTTATTAAAACTAGAAAAAATATATATTTGAGAAAAATGAAATATTGGCTAGATTTAAATATCAAAGTTTTATTAAATATAACGTGATTTGTAATAATTAATAGTTAATATATAAGTTGTAATCCTTCTCTAATATTAAAGTTATATTATATGAAATATATTTTTTCTCTTTATATCCTGTATATTTTTATAGAGGTACAATTATATAAAGTATTTTATTCGATTTTTTTTGGATATTATATAAAATGGAGTTGCCATTGAAGGTAAAATATAACTCATAGTATTATACTTGGTCCTACATTTATATTTATATAATAGAATATTTTTTCGGCGAAATTCACGCTTGTTTCTAGGGCACCCATTAGAGTATATACGTATCTTTATATTGGCTAGAGTTACCAGAGTAAGAGTTATAATGGTAATTGACATGA
This sequence comes from Craniophora ligustri, assembly GCA_905163465.1. Classification (NCBI taxonomy): domain Eukaryota; kingdom Metazoa; phylum Arthropoda; class Insecta; order Lepidoptera; family Noctuidae; genus Craniophora; species Craniophora ligustri. Next base: position 3,603,073 of record LR990965.1, on the reverse strand, counting down.
TTTGTAAATTTCAGAACCAAAATTTGATTTGTCTCAGCGCGGGAATCTGGTCGTGCAGATAGGTCCGTGGCGGTTCAACAAGCACGCGTGTTGGGGCTCCAAGATTCGCTGGACGTGCATCAAGAAGAAGAACGGATGCACTGCAGCCATCACCACTGTTGACAACGTTATCGTCAAGACTCTAGGGAAACATAATCATTAAGTTTTAGTAGTTCAAGTTTTATATTTTAACTATTACTGACTGTATCTGAGAGCTTACGTGGGATAAAAACATTTTTTCTACCGTTACGAAGCCTCGGTATGATTATTTGTTTGTTTTATCATTTTAAGAATACGTCATAATTACTTTGATGACTTTGTTGGGATGCGTTTGTAGGTTGTATGAGTGGTGTTCACTTAAAGTAGTGGTGGTGTTTTTTTTAAAGTAGTATTATTCCACCAGAAACATTTATTACACGAAATGATTATTATTCATTATATATGTAAAGTACAATTGTAAAGCAGTGGATAACTTATTTTATCTAGAATTTTAAAAGGGATAATGTAGCCGATACATAATGTAGAATGTAAGGATATCGAAATAATTATTCTTCATGGTTTTACAATAAGCCGTATTTAGGATAATAGCAATAATTTAACAACATGTCACTAATTTTGTACATGCATACCTTACCTTAGCATACTTATGTTGAAATAAATTGAAAGTTTCAATAAAGAGAACTCATTCAAACATACTTTGATATGGCAACGAATGGATTTTTCACGTTATATATTAAGGCCTACGAGTATTATAGAAAATTATTGATAACCCTACAAGTGAAGCATTTATAAGTATATACCTAACCGTTACATCGGAATACTGATCAATGAAATACAATTAAATCCGGCTACACTAATTGAGGTAAACATACAAGAAAATACTCAGACATATACACGTGATATTCAATTTAGCTATTAAACTATAATAAGTAAATTGAATATTGACTGTACTGTTTTTAATGTATTTTATTTCAATATCACATATTAATTAAATAGTTCGTATATGGATGGTACCAAAATATACATCTGACCTACAGAGAGTATATATACCAAATGCATTTAAAGTGTATTGTGTATGTCTGTAAATACACTAATGAAAGGAGGTTCTGAGAGTGTGAAAATTTGTTTTCCATTTGTTAAGAATTATTTAGTAATTATTAATACATATTAATTTAAAAACCCAGCTCTTGTCGGTGAAGCGATCCTCACTGATCTCTTTCTTCTGCTTTCCGTTTTATCTCATGATACGATTTGATTACCTTTCCCTAACTTCCACAAAACTTCGCCTTCCCCCCTCTTTTTTTAATAGGTCTGATGAAGTCGTCTTGTCATACTCAATCGGCCAAACATCTTTCATCTCCTATTCTCTACGGTTCTTAACAACTGTTTTTCTCGCCTGGTTTTAGTAATAAGTTCCGAATGTTATTTAGCTATATGTGGTTTTTTTAATGGCAACTGGTTTTTCTACAGTTCCTTATGATGTAATACAATTTTGGTTTTGTTGTTATAATTTCTTATAATAATAAAAAATGAGTTAAATTTAAAGTCGCACACTTGATGTCCCAGTTTTTTCTTGGCGATATTATAGCTAACTTGCCATTATTGGTGAGAATAAATGGTAGCTTTTGTTAATTCTAGATCATTAAAGATATTTTTTATTTTTATTTTCGATATGATGATGATCGCTCCTCGTTATATCATCACGATGGTATTTCGTTCAGCTAATTAAGGCCTGGAATACTTAATATTACTTAAGGTTTTACGCCTAACCGACGTTGAAGGGTTTTCTTCAGTGACACTGTAGTAAAAATATCCATGTATATTTATAAGCATTAGATCTTGTAGAAACTTTTCCTAAATGTAGATTTTATGCTTTATTCTTATAAAATTGATAATAATAATTACGAATAAATATTACATTAACATTAAGTTTCTTTTATTACGCTCTAAGAAATAATAATGATACAGTCATGATATTGGTATTTGGCTGTGGGCGTTCATTGGCTGATATGATCATGTATTTCATTAATTATATCGTCTTACTGCTGAGCAAATGACTTCTTAATTTCCTTCCATTTGTTCTGCCCTGATACTATCACTCAACAGGGAATAGATTCAGATCATCAAGTACATACTTTAGTGGTTGGTCACGATGCCGAAAACCCGTAGTTGACAGCCCTGTCCAATAAATGGTGTCAATAAAAATAATATAAAGGATGTCAATCGCGGGAATAGGATTGAAAAAGTCGATTTTCATTTGATTTTCATTGTGTGAAACACTGTGTGAAAAGTCCATCACACATGAATCTGAAAGCTGAAAAAAAAGATAATTTTAATTAGCAATCAGCCGTGGTTTTCGAGTCATTATCAAACTAAGTCTTGTAGGTTCTCTTTTGTTCTAGAATTTGTAGATTTTTATTTACTTTATGACCAGGTATTAAGAATATATTATTTTCAGATCTGAATCCTGTTTTTGCTCAATCTCAGCGCGGTAACCCGGTTATTATGATCGGCCAGTATCGCTTTAACCGGGTAAATAAGTACGGCAGCAGAACGAGATGGGTGTGCGTTAAAGCTAAGGCTGGCTGCAGAGCATCTCTACATACCATGGACAATGCCATCGTCCGAGTGTGGGGGTTCCATGACCCACTAGCGCATACGAGTGCAAATAGATTCTAAATAGTTAGAGACAAACTGAAATCGAATGGCGAGGCTGTCGCAGCTCCTGATTTAATTATCAGATATAAGAAGATTCATGTCTCGTTTTTGCAATAAATATGCAATAATGTTTTGATAGCGTATCGTAAGTTATTGCATCTCTATGTAAAGATAGACGCTCTTAATATCCCGATACTGTGCACATTCCAGTTTCGGACTTCCAAAATGGACACTCGATCAGTCTAATCGAGATATACACATATAAACGATATTTGGTCTTGATTTAGAAAAAAAGTAATGTTATTACTATCTTGACTCAGAAAATATGGAGATATTTTCTCACTCGGATCATAATGTTGTGATCTTATTGTGCGTAAGGAGCTCACTTTACACAGAAGACTGTGAAGTGTAGGAAGTCAGCTCTGTTCGACCCACGTCAATAATACGTTCCTAGATCTGGGATCAAGCTCAAAACTGAAGAGCTCGGTCTAAACAAAACTAAACTAAGACTTTGAACCCCAAAGGTAAGGTCTCTAACTTAATGTAAGTTTATCATTCGTTTAATTCTTGTTAACAATGACCAAAGTCGAGACATGACTTTTCGTGCATTCCCAGAAGTGACGTTAAAGCAAATACTTCTTAAATCAATGAAATAAGGACAAAAGGTGCTTCCTCCAATACATGTTGCTTGTTGCAAAATTTTACATATTGAGGCTTATTATTTTCGATGAATGAAATAAAATGAATTATGATGGAAGATTGTAGTATAAGAAGTATTTTTATTAAGTTTTAGGGTGGGTTTAGTATTTAAGTGTTACAATTATAGTTTTAAGATGAATTGTAGCATCGACTAACTTCATCAGTATGCTCTCGCACTCCAGTTACTAACATAAATATTACTTCCGTTTTGGTGGTGGATAAAATAGAGAATCTTTTATTCAGTATTTAATCATGAGTAATGTTTATCTTAAATAGTTTTACTACTTACGATAAGATTACACGTGTATAATTTATGATTTTTTAAACTCTTGTTTTATTGTTACCTTGCTCCTTTGAATCCAATAAAGTTAATAAAATGAAATAAAAAAAAACAGTTTTTGTTGTAGTGTTATGTAATATCACTAACATGTGTTGTGTATTTAATTTTGAACATTCTTATTATTAGGCTAATAACGTTGAAATATTCAATTTTACGTTTCAGTCCTGAAGATGTATACTAGTAGAGGTACGATTATGCTCAGTGTCGGTGACTACAGGTTTACTAAAGGCGTAACGCGTGGTCCTAAATCTCGATGGCAATGCGCTACCAAAACCAGAACCAAGTGTAGAGCAACCATAACCACTGTTTACGATAGAATTGCAAGAATTTATCTGGAGCATAATCATTGACAAGAATTGATTAAACCCGACAAAGAACTCATAGATATTTATGTTGATGTTTATAGATATTGCCAGTTTTATCCTCGTTAAATGCTAATTCTGGATTAAAATGCTCATATTTTTTTATGAATCCATATTTTTAATATTTCACCTTGTTATGATGGTGAACTATGCGTGTAGAAAACTGTTTTCCCTATTTTGTTCGAGCGGTAGGCCTAATCAACTGACAGACAGTATTATCAATGTCAAGAAGTTGTCACTTCTAGATATAAATAAAACAATTGGTATCCCTATTGATTTGTGGATTTTTGAAATATATTCTCGTCCGTTATGGTATAAAGGTAATGTTATTTATTCTGTTCAGTCCGTTGGTGCTACACGAGCAGGGGCTCACTAATGCTTCTGGTGGGACACCACAAGTTCTCGAGGGGCAACAAAGGAAAAGGACCAAAGGCTAGATGGCAATGTTCTACGAAAACTAGAACGCGATGCAGAGCTTATGTAACTACAGTTGACAACAAGGTTATCAAATGGGATTTAAAACACAATCATGAGTAGGCTCATGATGTTTTATAAAAATTTTGTAAAAGAATGCCTTATTTCTATAACTTTTTAATATTTTTATCACACGTGTTAAAATTGTTAATACTAATAAACTGACAAAGGATTAATTGTGTTCTTTTATTTCTTATTATGATTAAGTACCTAGATTAAGTATTTTTATTTCTTGTTTGTGATTTTTATTAAGTTATTAGGCTATCATAGAATTTACCTAGCCCAGGCAGGTTTTCGTATAAATTCTGACTTCTACCCCTGTACTAAGTTTAATACGTCGCTTAAACTGTATTACTTTTGTTTTTGTTTTCAGTTGAGAAAGTTCTTACAAAAAGGGGATCTTTTATATTGGTTGCTGACGGTCATCATTTCTATAAGGAGAAGGAGATCGGATTCAAAATAAGATGGCAGTGTGCAAAGAAATTGACCTGGAAATGTAAAGCTGCAATCACGACCATAGACGACAAAGTGCTGAAGACCAATCTAAAACACAACCATGCGGTTATATTTAACCCTAATAATTGTAATTTTTCTGAATTAAAAAAACTAAGGTTCTTCTAGTCACAAAAAAATATGTTTATTAACGCAGTTTAAATCTTTATCTTAACTGCGTTATTATAAAATATCCTAGATTTGTAAGTACTTATGTTTAATTAATTGACTCTCATTGTTAGAAAATAAGTCTTATTATGTTCCAAATGATAGATTCTGAAAAAGTAGATACATTAAATATAAATACATTGCTTACTTTACTTTCTTTTTCCTTAAAAAATAATTTAAATATACACAATATGCTTTTGTATGTTTATATTTTCGACTTTACTTGTGATTTTGGTTTGTCTTTATCTTTATTACTTGGTCTCATCAACCCATTTACATTTACATGAAAAAAAAAAAGCTGTGATGGTGCCTAGTGGTGTGACCAGTGAAGATAGATTGTGAAGGTCGAAGGTCTCAAGTCCGACCCCGTGGCACGTACCAATGGGTTTTCGTAGTTCGTAGTGGATTAGTTATTTTATAGTTCTTTTTCCTCATCCTTTTCAAATGACCAGAGACGTGTGCCCTACAGTGGAGCCGTAAATAGCTTGATGATGATTTAATTTGTACAAAAATGTGCAAATAGGAACTATCTCCCCATTATTTACATATTTACATGTTATTATTAATCATTACTTAATATTACAAATGCGAAAGTGTCTGTTTATCTGTCTGTTACCTCTTCACGTTATAATCGCTGAACCCATTTAGATGAAATTCGGCACGGAGATAGTTTGAGTCCCGGGAAACGACATAGTCATAGTCATAGTCGAAACCATCCCTTAAAAAAGAGAAAAATGGGTTGGAAGTTATATGCGGATAAAAAAAAGCTACTTTTACGCAAAGTCGCTGGCGATAGCTAGTAGTTCTATAAAACAAGGATTTTTCGGCGGCTCAGATACAATATCATGAAAAATGTGTTAGAAACTAATTTATTTGTATAACATAACGTACACATATCTCTAACCGGATTCTAAAAATAATATAGATTAAAAATTGATTTCTTGACCGTCGTCATTACTATAACGTGCTAAATAAGTATTAATACTTTATCCTGTGGACATAAATAAATGCTGAAAAGTAAAGTTGGAATACTTACGATCGGTCGTGAGTGTATAAAACTGTAATATTTAAACACATACATATGTACATTCCATCACGCCTGTCATCCCCGAAGGATTAGGCAGAGGTGTACACCCACATTTCGACGGTATGTTTTTAAGTCCTATTGCCATCAACCGGGCATGAATCTAAGTTCCGAGCTGCTACTCAACTACCTACACATTGCTCGAACTGGGAATCGAACCGAAGATAGCTAGGCAGACATTTAATTTTTTTATGGAAATAATGGGGCAACAAATAATGTGGTTCACCTGGTGGTAAGTGATCACCGCCGCCCATTGACATCTGTAACACTAGAGGGCTTACTTGGAAAATGTTGCCGCCCTGTAGGAAAGAATATGCTCTCTTTTTGTAGGTTCCCAGGATTTTAAAGTATGAGAAAAGAAACTGCCTGTCAAAGAAATATTAGAAAACAAAAGGAAAGCTGAAAAATTTAGATATGAAATAATGATTCTCAGAGATTAGCAACTGAAAAGAGAAAAGAAAGAAAAAGTTTGAAACATTAAGAGAAACTGCCAAAAATATAAAACTAGTACCTATATGAAATGTCGGCTCAGAAAAAAGGCAAGCTCACTGAAATTGGAGGCAATACTCAGACTTTTCTCGTCCGTTATGCTATAAATTTGGTAATGTTATATTTTCCTTTCAGTCCGTTGGTGCTATACGAGCAGGGGCACACTAATGCTTCTGGTGGGACAGTACAAGTTCTCAAAGGGCTTCACCAGAGGAAAAGAACCGAAGACAAGATGGCAATGTTCCACCAAAACTAGAACGCGATGTACAGCTACTGTGACTACAATTGACAGCAAGGTTGTCAAGTGGAGTTTGAAACACAATCATGAGCCTACTTATGTTGTATAAATACTTTGTAAAAAAATGTATTACTTCTATAACTTCTTAAATTTTGATCATAGGTGTAAAAATTATAAGTACCTTTAGTATAATAATAGGTAGACCTGACAAAGCAATAAGTGTTTTTTTTACTTCCCATTCCGACTAAGCACTGCTATAAATACTTTTATCCTTTAGAGACATGTTGAAAACTAAAGATGGCTAAATACCTGCAAATGTTAGTGTACATAGGTGAAAAACTGTTATATCTTATTATTAAAAAGCTTGTATGATTATTTTCGGCACAGAAAAATTAATGAAACCAAAAAAGGAAGTAAGATTAGAAAAAAAAAGGATAGCTGAAAAAGTTAGATATGAGAAAATTAAGAATGATCCTCAGAGATTAGCAGCTGAAAAAGAGAAAAGAAAGCAAAAGTATAAAAAATTGAGAGAAACTGGCAAAAGAAAACTAGTATCTGAAATGTCGGCTCACGAAAAAAAGAAAGCTCGCAAAAATTGAAGGCAATATTCGGACAAATTTTTCAAAAAGAAAAAATGAATCTCAGTGTAATCAATTTATACTGAAGAATTATTTAATGATTAGTTTGTTTTCAAATAAGTTTTAAATAAAAATAAATTTTAGTAAAAATAGGCAAAATTTATGTTATTGTTCAAGATATTTGGACTATTACAAATTAATGTATAGAGGCATATGTTTTATTTCAGAAATTATTAGTAAAATACACGTTGATGGTCGTTTTATTTATCAGTTTCCTGCTGTTTGATTTTCTTGAAATGGCCTCAAATTTAAAATAATAGGACATTGTATTCTTTATGATAGACTATATTTTGCAACCAGAATAAAAAATAATGACGGGCCGGAATCAGACTCAGTTTCGTCTTTAGTTTGTAGAACAATCCTAATATATTTTATAAAGGATGAACTGTAGAAGGAACTCGAGATTCACACGCGGAGTTATTTGTCCTACTCTACAGTACCTTGCTGAAATATAGATAATTGTATAAAATAAATACATTTACATTTATTATTCAGTCGTCTCCCCTGTCCTAGTTCTGGATAGCCTTAAGGTATTTCTTTAAACCATAATTAAATTTAATATACTGCACCTTCTACTAATACTTACAGTAACATAAGATGACTAGTTGTTCTGTCCTTCCCTATTTTGTTGTTCGATAGATTATAATGTCCTGCCAAGATAATCCCATTTTTTTGTGTCTTAAATATGTCGGTCTGTTAGTTTATATTATTTTAGCTTTTATTCAAACTCAAATGATTTATTTCAATTCGTCCAATATTACAGTCACTTTTGAACTGTCAAAAACTTCTTGCACGGTTCCAAAAGGTAGGTCTTATGGAGAAGAAGAAACTCCATAGATACTCTTTTAATTAATTGGTTTTATTTACAATGTTTGTATGTAATATTAATGTAAGAATAATGAAGTCTGATTATTGTAATTTATTTATTCTTCAGTGTCGAGTTACATAACAAGTAGAGGTAAGCTGATGCTGGTGGCCGGGGGGTTCCGCTTCTACAAGGAGAAGGCGTACGGTGGAAAAATACGATGGCAGTGTTCTTTCAGATTGCGTTTCAAATGTAAAGCTTTTATCACGACTATTCATGGAGTAGTTGTGAAGTCTAATTTCTTTCATAACCACGCTAATTTTAGCTAATCATTAATTTAACTCAGTCATCACGTACAACAATTTTATTTAGTACAATAATATTGTCTTGGTTCCCGTCGATCTAAGTGAAATAATCCTAGGTCTCGGTGTGACATCCAGTATGTAAATTTACAACAATGTACATGTAGGTACTTATAAATAATTATGTATATGAATTACATTTTTTTAAATACAATCCAAAATTACTGTACTAGTACAAATAAAAAATATATTGATACAATATTGCCCTTTACTTTTTCTTCAAATGGTTCTTACATCTTTCAAATGTTCTACAATTATGCAATAAACCTATAAGTAAGGATTTAGCTATAATATGTGTGTCGTGAGAACGTGAGGGTCCGGTTAACGTTAAGCTCCTGCAAAGGCAGGCATCGAGGTGTGTTTAAGATATAAAACTTTTGAATTATCTCAGAGTTACGATTTTAGTTTTTTCATCTTTTTTTGCCAAACATTGTTTAGCCATTGACACGATAAAAAGAAGAAGGTTATTGTTTATGTCTACATGAATTACAGAACTGTTTCGCAATATGAACAAAAATAAATCTGAAATTATGGTGTTATATTTATTATTATTTAACAAAAAGTAAGTAAACCCTGCTGAGTGTTGAAGTCAGAAAATCAATGTCAACTAACAACAAAATACGTGTATTTCCAGTACGTTTAAGAAGGACGAACAGGGGAAATCCAATGCTGGAACTTGGAGGGTTTCTTTTCTATAAGTTCAACACGATTGGTGGCAAAACAAGATGGATGTGTTCCACCAGACTGCACTCCAAATGCAAAGCTTGTATTATTACCATAGATGGGGAGGTGGTGAAGTACAACTGTGAACATAATCATACATAACACATTGACTATCATACTACATTGTAGGTTATACGTATAGTTAGGATATATAGTTTTAAGGATTTCTTACACAGTAGTAAGCTCAATAATTAACGCAAGTGCAGTTGTCAAATTGATTGCTATTAAGTTTTTATTTCAAATAATCTTGGATGTTCAATAAGTCTAGTGGTTGTAAATTTTGACCCCATTCTTGGTTTTAGTTCGATTTCCAGGCCGAGTAAAGTGTTATTGGGTTTTTCTATGAAATTATCTGTAGCAGCTCGGAGTTATGATTCTTGTCCGTTTTTTTACTGGCCCCCTGATCGGACCTTAAACATACCTGTGAATTGTGGTACATATCTACCTAACTCTTAGGGGACGACAAGCGTGATGGTATATGCTATCAAGTTCGTCCTGATAGATACTATCGTTAATAAGGCTTTTATTTGATGATGCAGTGGATGATGACACATCATACTTTATTACCTTATTATCACATATTAGGGGAGTGTTATATGCCAAAAGAGCAACGTATATTATTATGATCTTTCTTTTAAAATAAATAATCAAATCAAAATAAGGAATACTGTCGTGTACTGAGTATAATTAATTTTAATTCTTAGGCCAGACCTTGGGCACAAATACAATTATTTATTGTGTAAATGTATCGCCGTAAATAATAATTAATTTATTCAAAACTGTTTCATTGTATTTATTCTTGAGATAGTCATCTTCACAGCTTTAATACCCTACAAATTGTATTTTTTTACAGTAATTCGAAATTCTGAGTGTCGTTTAAGATCAAGCGAACTGGCGGGCAAACATTAACCTATTAATGATAATTTTTTTACATTCAGACCTTCTTTTCGGTAAAATATATAACCTAACTGTGTTAGGAGGCCCCAAAGATATTATAAAGTTTTTAAGGAAAATAGGTTGGTATTCTGAAACGACCATGTTTCATCTCAGGATATTTTAATATATCTTTGTGGTAGTTAGGAAACTATTCCTAATTAACAAGCATTTGTATAAGTATATATGTAGTTAGCGTGCGTGTCATCTTATTACAAGTTATAGATACTGATAAATTGTGTTCGTTATTGTTAAAATACAATAACGCAAATGGGATGATTTATTATATTACTGGTGGCTAAACACAAAAAAAACTCTGTTACAATATGACAGGCGGTTTGATTTCTGTAGATCTTTGTAAAGAAATGTTTTTGATGTCTTTGAGATAGAACAGCATCATATTTTCTGGTTTAAATTTCGTGCTTTGGTTATTATTTTCTGTGTTTTGGTTCTTTCAGTAACGCAGTTCAGAACGAGTAGAGGCACGGTAATGTTACTGGTTGGTGGATACCGGTTTTCAAAAGAGAAAACAATGGGCTTGAAGACTCGATGGCAGTGTTCTGTGAGGTCTCGTACTAAATGCAAAGCCTTTCTCACCACCATCGAAGACCATGTTCTAAGGAGTTGTTTGGAACATAACCATTATGAATAACGATTGGTGAGCGATCGGATGGTCGCTTGTCACACACTAATACGTCCTTTTTACAAAATGGAGGCAGGTAGCTTTACTAACTTGAATGTGCTATACACCAATTTTCACACATTCATATTTTTTCTATATTACTTAAATATTTTATCAATATACCCTCATAAGAGAACCTAACTCATTAACTTTAGTTTTTTTATGCAGCCAGGATTGCTCAGAAAATAGACAAATAACTTGTATAATTCCATTCTAAACTAGAACTATTACAGCAGTCAGTATTGTGCCGGTTTGAGCTCAATGTGATATTCTTAAGGATAGCGAATTGAAATGGACAATTTCATATTTATATTGTTAGGAGCGGGAAGCGGTGCTATAAATTTTTATATGGTACGAGTACAGTATGGTATTTAGTTAAAATGTACATAGTTTTATATTCTTTATATGTAGATTCGCATAAGATGCATTTGAAATGATACATTCGCATTTGTTTATGAAACTTAATGAACTGTTAAAAAACATTTTTATTTTACATTTAAATTAATTTTTAGAAGGATGCTGCTCATTATTTTAAGAAAGAAAATAAAATAGCAAATTTTTTGACATGTGTCTTTGAATTTAGTCCAATTAAGATGATTTTCAGAAGCCTTATTTTAAAAACCTTTATTCCAAGCTGCTTATTTTAACCTCTATCAAGTTTTCAATAAGTAATTTGATCATTTTAGAGTAAGGGTAAGTAGATAAATATTTTAATTTTTTTTAATAAATGTAGCTAATATAGGTTATGTAGCTAATATAGGTTATATTAGCTACATTTACTAAAAAAATCTCTTTTATTATTATAGATAAATAGTTGTCTGTATAAAAATATGTATACTGTCTATAATCTTTAAATAAAAAAGTCAGGTTAGAGTAGAGGCGTTTCGAACCCAAAGGAATTTAAGTTCTTGTAAGTTTGGTTTGTTTGTCCCGAATTAAACTAGATATCAATGTATATAGTTTTTAACAGACTTAAAAAACGATAGAAGACTGATAGAAATAATATAAATGAATAGTCATGACTGAAAGAAAACAATAGAGACTAATGTTTGTATGACCTACTTACAGACTGGGATATTAATTAATTAAATTGATTCAGGAATAGAGCTTGACCTCCGTTTATATGCGAAACCCAAAAATTCGAATATTTTTTGAAGATCTCATTGAACAGAAAAAAAAAGGTATCGGCTTTCACGGTCAAATATACCATTAAATTAACATACATATGATTCAGTATTTCAGACAAGAAAGGGAGGTTGGTCGATGTGTTTGAACGGGTACCGTTACACCAAGGATAGGACTTCGGGTTACAAGACCAGGTGGCGATGTTCCTGCCGACAGCGCTTCATGTGTCGCGCCTACCTCATTACCATGGAGGGCCAAATCATCAAGAATTGTGATACACATACTCATTGATTTCATACTTAGTTTTAGATTTAATGTACAGACGTCACAGTCTTTTTTGTGTGGTAAAATAATAATAAATATTTCTGGACATTATGACACACAGCGCCATCTAGTCCCGAGCTAAGCAACGAGGCTTGTGTTACAGATACTAGTTGGTTGATATACTACATATATACTTTTTTTTTTTGTAAATACATACATATCATACATACATATTATATTAAACATTTTGTATCCGAGTCATGGATGTATCCATGACTCAGATACAAAATGTTTATGCCCATCACACAAACATTTGTCCCTACCGGGATTCGAACCCAGGACCCTTAGCACAGAAGGCAGTGTTAACTACCGCTGGACTAACTGGGTCGTCTATCATCATATCATGGGTAAACATATCACAATCTATTATAATCGTTTGTCCTGACTGATTCATCAACGCAGAGTACCACAGGTAAACCACAGGGGTTACGAACTTGAACGAAATTTTCACAGGTGATGCATTTTATGACAACATCCCTTAAGATAGGAATTTTAGAAATTTGACCCCTAAGGGAGTAAAATAAACGGTTGTATGGAAATCCGTTATTTTCAAGAGATATGAAATTTAATATATGTATGTAGGTACAATCAACCCTGTAAGACAGGTGAAATAGGAGTTGAAAGTTTATACAGTAAGTCCGTCAATTTTAAAGTAAGAAGAAAGAAATTTAATATTCAAGCTCCTCTGCAAAAATACATGCATACGTGTTTCGTCGTTTTTGGAAATTCATCCTCTAACGGGGGAAATGAGGAGGAGACAATAGCAATCAATTGCGCGGGCGAAGCTGCGATCGACAGCTAGTAAATTATAAACTCGATTCGGAAGTAGCTCTAGGACATCAATAATATGTAAAAATATTTAAGATCTAATCAAGATTTAAGTATACATATTTTATATTGGTGGTGGTGTGTATTAGCAATAATATATTTGTGAATGGTTCGACTGCTCGGAATCATACCTGTTCACTCAAAATATTTAGATTCCAAAAGTTTTCTAGGAGTTATTAGTTATTAGGAGTTATTGGCAAATTGTTACCAACATGACTGACAGTATATGTATATTAATTAAATAAATAAAATTGTTGACATAATATAACGTTATATGCAAAGGATTATTAATCTACACAGGGTTTAAGAATTAATTTTGTATTTTCTGTAATGAGTTAATTGGTCTATGCGGAATTGGCAATTAAAAAAATAATTAAATCCCGTTTTTTATTGAATTCAATAATATACAAATTGGACACCTCAATTGTTGCTTCTAGAGGTAAGACCGTCCTTGTGATAGAACTGATGGCGAAAAAATAACGATAGATACTGAAATTGTGAAAAAAAAAAATATTCAACTTTACATAATAATCAAGTTATTTTTATACCTACGTTTGGATTCTAAAATAAATTACATGTACTTGTATACTTTCAGTGATAGAAATAATTACAAATAGAGGGACACAGATGCTGACGGCGGATGGGTTTCGTTTCTCCAGAGCGTATCAGAATGGTAAAAAGGCTAGGTGGCAATGTTCCACAAGAACTCGCACGAGATGCTCAGCTTTTATCGTAAGCCTCGAAGGACTTATATTAAGAAGCAATTTGAACCACAATCATGTAGATTAACATGCTGACTACTATATTGAAGATGCTTGCATATAATTATGTCAGAATGTGATGAAAGTGCGAGAAAGTGTTATGTATTCATAAAATTGCTTTGTTAATGGGTAGAACTGGTAGAGGCCAAGATTAGTCAGAAAAGATAAGATCTTCAGTTAAATAATGTATGCATTTTAATTGGATTAGGTACCTATATAAATAAATATTTTTTAAAGTAAATCTTTTTTTTTCACAATTGTTATTGTTATTTTCCAACTAAGAATAACGCTATCGACACCGTCGTGAGATCATTGCATTTTTTTATTTATTTTTAATTACAATGATAACTTACGTTAGTTAAATTAATATTTCAGTCGAATGGATACAAACGAAGCGGGGCGGTGGTATGTTGAAGGTAGGACCTCACAAGTTCAGCAAGGCTAAAGCTTTCAATAGGAAAATTCGTTGGGTGTGTTCGACAAAGACTCGGACGCGATGCAAAGCAGCTGTGACTACCATCGACAATTATGTAGTTAATGCCTTTTTAGAACATAATCATTAATATATTATATACAAATTTTATTATAACAAAACTATTGCAGTGGGTATTTTTAAGTTTATTATTACTGTTTTACTAATAAATTACATACAATCAATCATAATCTTGTCGTATTTATTATTAAATAATCCAACTGATAGTAAAACGTCATGTTTTCTAGAATTTCAAAACATGTAACGTTTTACCATCTTTTCTACTTATTTTAGTGAACTATAATTATTATCTGTTTATTATTTTTCATTTCAGTTGAATGGATATGGAAGGATTGTGGAAAATCTATGTTAAGGATAGGAGACTACAAGTTCAGCAAGTCTAAAGCCTTCAAGAGTAAGGTCCGTTGGACCTGCTCCACGAAGACTCGGACTCGCTGCAGAGCCTCCGTCACAACCATCGGCCAAAATGTCATCAAGTATTTTCTAGAACATAATCACTGAACTGATCACAATTTCTTCCTGGAAATGTAGTGTCCTTCTACTTTAAAACCCAAATTCAAGGAGGCGCATGTATTTGGGATTTCGTGATATCACAATTGTTTACCAAACAATCACTAAGGAAGATTCTTTGTCGTCCTGCGGGCTGCAACTGCAAATGACTGATGCACTGATCTCAAGTAGTTGGATTCTGTACTCTGACAGTGGTTTTAAGTGGAGTACTATATTCCACGTGAGACAAAAAATATACACATTCCTACTTTGAAAGCCTCTACTATACAGCACATAACAATATAGCGTAAAATATATTTGTATAATATTATTATTATTATTTCGTTAATTATTGTAAAATATATGTGTTTGTATGTCCTGAATGTTCAATATATTTTTAATTGACGGTGACATTAATTTATCTAGAATATCTTCTTTTTAACCGACTTCGAAAATGGAGGAATTTCTAGATGTCCACATTATAAGATAAAATTATTTAATAAATCATCCTTATTGTAAGTATTTAATTTTCATATTGAGCGTTTTAAGTGTAAATAGCTACCTAAGAAGAATAACGCTACCTCTAACTATTAAATCTATAGCAGAGCAAGTACGTATGTTAACTAAATAAAGCCAATGTTTTGAAAGAAATGTATTAAAACCATGTAGATTCAAATAGGGACAATCCAAAGGTTGTTTAAAGACCTCCCCATTTTTTGGGGTTTCTCAAAAAAGGAGTGAAAAGGTTTTACAGGAACGATTGATTTTATTTTTGAAAACATATAAAACTTATAGTTAGTTTAGAAGCAAATGAGCTAAGGCAATTGGGCGATATGGCTGTAAAGTTATAAAGTACGACAATATAAAACACCCAGGCCTTATTTCGAAATCATGTGCATCGATTAAGTATTGGATAAAACATTGGGCTTTGAAGTATCTATTAAAACTACGTCTAATCTATAAAATATCTAAAGGCATAGGTGAAAGTATACCTACTACATTGCATTTTATAGATAGATAGATAGAGTACTCTTTATTGTACATACACCAAAAATACAACAATATGGAAAAACAGAAAGTATGAAGTACAATTGGCGGTCTTATCGTTAAACGCAATTTCTTCCAGACAACCATTGGATGGACAAGAGTTGAGAGAAGGGGAAAAAGAGTAGTTGGAGGTGTACATAATAAATATATGTAGTAATATATACATCAAATATACATAAATATATACTACACTATACCATGATATACCTACATTATACCTACATAAAATATATAATACTAATACTTACATAATAAATAGATAAATAAATTTATAGTAAATAAGTACAATATATAGTTTCAAATGTCAAGTAAGTTCAGCCAAGTAATATTCCTTAAGCAATTTTATGTTGATTAACAATTAATCATGGGCACTATTTCAAAGATAATGTAAATTTCATTGATACAATTTAAAAAAAAGTAATATAAATTTAAAGCAATATGAATTTCAAGTAAGTAAACATAAAAATTGTAGCCTGTACATTAATTGACAAAATAAATTGTTATTTTAATTCGTTTCTTTTACCAGTTTTCAGGATAACCACTGAAAAAGGTTCACAGTTACTCATCGTGAACAATTTTCGGTTCGCTCGGTCCGGCGTGATAGGCCTCAATGGGCACGCGCGGTGGCAGTGCACCACGAAGACTAGGACCAAATGCAAAGCCATGATCACAACCTTCGGGAACCTGATAGTCAAAGCTAATATAAACCATAACCATGACTGAAATACATCAACAATTTACCATCATGATATACTCACTACAGTTAAGTCGACCCGACCGTTTTTTCTAACAAAGTTACATTATACTAGGTTGCTTATTTCTTATAAAACAAGTTACTTATTTTAGATAGATTTATGTATGTATATCTTATATGAAAATGAATTTGCATTATTTATTTTTAACATCTGTACTAAAACTGTTTTTTGAAGCTGTTCACATTTTGCTTACTGGAATAATTCTGACATCTTAGTTTTAATACTTAAATAGTTGATAAGAACGAAAAGTGGAATGGAGTACCAATATTTTGACAATGCTTTACGTTGCAATTTGTTTTTGTGTTTAATTATAGGTAGGAAGTACAAGAAGCAATAATACAATACAAATTATATATATTTGAAAAAAAAATACTCTGTAAAAATATGTAACGATATAACATTCTGTCCATCAAGTACTTAAATTGCTCAAAGTAAATTAACTTTTATGGAGTGGGACTACTAAATGTTTACATTAAACTTAAATATGTTTCAATTTCAGTAAAAAGGTTTTTGGCAAGGAATGGTTGTGAAATACTCTTCGTCAACCATTATCGTTTTTCTAAGTCAGGGAGAAGACGTCTGAATGGGCTAGTGAGGTGGCAGTGTTCTACTAAGACACGAACCAAGTGTAGAGCCGCCGTCACAACGCACGGTGATATTCTTATTAGAGGGAATTTGGACCATAACCACTGACATTGTTGAATTGCAGGGTCTATTTATTTCACCACATCCTGACAAGTGCTCGTTAACTTATATTGTAGATAATTTCGTATGTTATCATTTAAAAATGACTATCAGTTCAATTTGAAATAGGCCTCCTATACAATAAAGTTGATTAATTTGTCCCTATTTTTATTCATCAAGAATAATCCGTCGAATAATTTATGGATATAGGAAAACCTATTTTTGTAATATTAACTAAAAACTGTTAGCGTATTTTTTGCTGTAGGTAGGTATTTTAATTGCAAATTTTCCAAATTTTTATATGGTGCTGACGTTGATAAAAATTATCGTTACATTGTAGATTTGAGTAAAAACATCAAAAACGTAGCAATTGATGACGTACATGTGTTTAGTTTATGTATGTATGAAATTAAAACCCTTCGTGATATGATTACAATTTTGTTGGAGTCTAATAAATATTGAATGATAAAATAAAATATTTCAATCAGCATTTTTACCTTCTTTTTAAAGTAAATAGTTATATATTTATGATATTTGATCAGCTAGGTATTGGTCTAATATTGCTTATGTTTCACAGTACCCGTGTTCAGTGAGTCTAAATTTGGGAATCCTATCATAGAGTTGGGACCTTACCGATTTACTCGCTCCTCCGTTTCTGCGTGCGGTCGTCGTAGGAGATGGACTTGTTCTAAAGTCGGCTCCGGCTGTCGGGCGGCCATTATTACTCTTGATGACGTCATTGTCAGGACTACTAATGCACACCAACACTGATGTTTTTATTTTTTATTAACTGGTTGTTTAAGTTTACCTCTGTCCTGTTTTGTCAATTATATTCATTTTTTAAGTTTCTTCTATATATTCTAGAAAAAACAATAAAAAAATAGTTATTATTAATGTAATTCTAATAGTGTAGGCTGTTTAAGTAAGTGTTTTTTTTCTTTTCATTTAACAGAATTATTATATAACAGAAACATTATTACCTACGGAATCCATTTGGATTTGCCCGTAGGTAATAATGTAATTTTTTTTATTACGTGTTTGTAATGTTTTAAAATTCATGACATATCATTACCATTAATTGTCATTGTTGTTCACTGTATTGAAATGCTCTTAGTAGCATTACATACAGTAATTTTCATTTTAAAGTACATAACATAAAAATTAATATTGGGATCACTAGCAAATTCTGATTCATCAAATCTGGATTGTTAATATGATGAATATCAGAACATGAGTAAGAATATGCTATCCGGTGAGTTGCCGTAATTTTCTTGTTACATTTCAAGTTTTTAAGACATTAAATATTAAGTTTTATATGAAATAAACGTTGTGTTTCTGTAGATTAGTTGGCATTTATGTGTTTACTCTCGGGTATCCCAAATGTACGAAATGTAGGGCACTTTATCTTGGATTTAATGGTTACATATTAAGTTTTGTTTTCAAACATTCAGTAATGTTTGACTTTGTTTGTTCATGGCATTTGCGATTCCCGAGCGCAATCACTTTAATTACATCCCCATCTAACATCATTTTTTTAATAATTTTTACCACACTTTTCGTTTTCTTTCCATACCATCCATTTCGAAAATTTCCTCTTTTGTTTTTCCTCCCCTAATTGGAGGTTTTTGGTTACGTTTTCTTTCAGTGCCAGTGTTTGGTAAAAGCCGGTTCGGGAACCCGGTGATACTCGTGGGGAATTACAAGTTTTATTCCGCCGGCAAGTCGACGAATGCTAGCCGACGTTGGTACTGCAACTGGAGGAAGTGTAAGGCCACACTGTTCACCAAGAACGATGTGATCATCAGAACAAATGGCGAGCACAATCATGATTAATTCGTGCGGGTAGGGAAAAACTGCCGCTTAAAACTCGATCTTTTGAAAGATTTATTTTTATTAGTTGATGTTAGAAAAAGTAAAATATTTTTATAAGTGACTATGTTATAACTTAAATAGACCATTGCGCCATATAGGTAAATCATTGGATTTATCATTTGTTTACTTCTATTCCGTTGTAAGTGAATGTTAATATAGCCTAAGTCAGTGCCTTAAGAGTTGTGAAATGTGTTATGTAGCATCTAAAATATGTATGTTTTATGTTTTTTTTTATAGTTTTATATATAGGATATATAAGAGAAAGTCCTATAATAAAGGGTTAAGGGTTAAAGGGTTATATTTTTCTCCATTGACTACTACAGTACTATCTGATAAAAAAAATATAAAATATAGATAGGTACCTAACATTATGTTAAAAGTGTAGCTCGAAATTAGAATATAGATGATGTGCCTTAAACATGTAGTTTTCTGGAACTGAGACGAATTATTATTAAAAATTAAGACCAAGTTGTTTTATAGTTTTTGACATTATGTAGTTATAACCGTATAGCTACACGGCTGGTCGTTGAACTTTACATAATTATAATACATAAGAAATTGAGACTGTGCACATTTCCATTAGTCGTTAAGCTTTTATCATTCAGTTACCATTTTATGTAATTATTTTCTTGCAATATCATCAGCAGCACATATTTATCAAATGCTCAAACGGTCAATGAAAATATCAAGAGAGGCAGATTTTCTCGATACGTGTGAAGTCTGCCATCCCGCCCTAGACTAGGCGTGGTGGACTATAAACTAACACTTCTCAAATGAGAAGAGCCCTTGCCCAACAGTGGGACTGTGAATGTGTTGGTGATGATGACGAGGATTATTAGCTAAACACAGTTAATTAAATTGTTGCAGAAGTATTATCTAGCTCATTATAATCAAAGTATGGCAAAGTAGTTGTTTATTGTTCTGCTTCCATCGTTGTAAGTTTGCAACACCAGAGGTGATGCTGTCGAGGTGTCGCTTAATTTCCGCTAGGTTATAAATATTTTGTGGCTAGAGTAACAGATTAATTTACTATTTTGCCTGTAAAGATTACATCACAATTTTACGAGTATTATTGTCACCATGTGTGATAGGGATAAAATAGCCTTTTGGTTTGTTCTATTATAACATCATTTTATTAAGTGTGGAAAAAGGTTAAGCTTTTATTATTTGAGTTCGGTGCCTTTAAGAGGCCTGAGGCGGAGACTGAATTCCATATAAACGTTATTAAATAATAAATGATAATTAGCACATTGTGATATAGTTCTAATTTAGGTAGATACAATTGCCAACATTAAAAAAAATAAGTATATTATTTGGCTTACATTTTGTTCTGGTACTCTATTTAAAAAAACGAACCCGTGAATTTCTAGATTAAAATTTAGATAGGATGAGTAATATTAATTGATATACCAAATATTGAATTATTGCGTATTAATGAGCAATTCAGTTTCTGTTGGCTTCTTAATATTAATTTACTGGTAGAGATGGTCTAATATAAAGCTGCATGCTGAATTACCTTATATTTATGTAAATGTTGTTCGTTATATTTATAAGGGCCTAGTTATCCATTTAAGCCGTCACTATCGTTCTCTTTAACATTTTGATAACCTAGAAATAAAACAACGTTCTACAGATTTAATCGCAGTATATTGAAATGATGACAGACGATCAATATACTATTAATAGAAAATAGTTTTATTTCAATGTCTAGTATTTACGCAAATATGTATAACAAATCCCTATTTTTGATACTCTGCTTGAGAAACACTGAAAATTATAGTGTATATAAATGTCAAGTAAATTCGCTGCTATATTTTCGCATTCAGTTTCAGTAATAATATCGATTATTTTATCTATGGTTAGTTAGGTATTTTTATGTTAAGAAGTGACATTAATAAATTACGCACAAGAAGATACATATTTTGTTTATTCAACGTTGCTTTTGAAATTTATTTTAAGAAGTGTTATTAGGTTCGATTAATTTTTAAGACCAACTAAGTCCTAAATATGTCTAGTGTTTGAATGTTTATAGTCTATTTAGTTATCATTGTTTAAATATATAGTTAAAAAAAGAAGAAACATTAAGTCATTAATGCTTTGTTTCCTTTAATTAGGATCTGCATCATTTGATTGATTAAATATATAAAGTCGTTGGATTAAGTAGTTTGTCTGTACTTATCTGTAATTTTATGTTCATTCTTATTTTCCTTAATTATTATTTTTTTATCATTCCCTTAGTGTGAATAAGATATATTAGTTTTCGTTCATTCAGTGGCATCATTTTCAAAACGTGAAACCTTTATGTAAAAGTGTAGTCAATATGGGCCATTTGAAATAAAGTATCAATAAATATTAAAGTGTCTTATTTATATGAATGTGGACGAGGCAAAAGCGATATGGCAGGGATCGTAGCACGTGGCATTCTGAGTTTTTGACTACCATTATAGGAAAAAGGGTGTGAGTGTATGAATCTTATTTATATTCTAGATGTGTATCTTTTAAGATATTTATTTTAGTAATACATATGTATATTTGTATTCATATTGATTATACAGGCAACTAAGAATTCAACCTACTGACTGGCAAATCTTTTTGTTGATTCTTGGCCTATATTGTGTAATCTATATCGAAACGAAAGAAGAAGCTAAGCTTCTTTTTAAATTATATATGTTGTTAATTATGCATTAAAAAGAACTAAAATTATATATGGTTTACTTTATAACAGCCTGTACTTATAGTATAGTTTGGTTTTATTAAACCCACAATTAACCGTCTTTCAGTTTCTTTTCACGGGTTGTCAGACTAACATATAAAGTACCTACAGGACAAGAAGTCCATTTTATTTTGTGTTTATTGTTCTGTTCAAGGTCCTTACTTCGAGAGGTCCCGGCGTGGTGGTGTCATTCTCTGTCACCAGGGGAATCGTTTCACTAAGCACAGCTCCAGTAAACCGCCGAAATCGAGGTGGACATGCATGTATGTCAAGACTGGGTGTCGCGCCACCATTGTCCTACTAGATAATCAGATCCTCAAAACTATGAATGAACATAACCATTAAATTCACCAAACGACATTTTATTACATGTTTGCTCTTCAATTATTTTAAATCCTACTTATATTTTCATTGTTTTTTTTTATTTCATATCTAAATATAAACAAACGCATGCAACTTTTTGTTTTGTTAGTTCTATGCACCGGCTATTGTTACATAACACAATCGACATATTTGGCCAGTATTATATTTTATACTGCACTGCGTCACAGATAAATAAATATGTTCAAATAAAAATCTGAGACGGCAAATCATTAGATCCTTGATGATAGGATCTGACGATCCACCTCACTGGCTTCGAGCTTATTACATATCTTACATATTTAAAATTATTAATAAAACAATCCTATGGATTTTTATGGATGTAGGTAGGTATATATTATATTATAGTATATATATATTATATTGCCGTCCACTGTTGAACGTAGGCCTCCCCCAAATATGTAGGTATGATTGTATCTTATAGGAACATCATTATTTTAATCAAATTATCAACCTGCCTTCTTTTAAGGTTGGCACTACACGACGTCGCGACGTGGAGCAACTCTACTCTGCTATCAGTCCTACCGCTTCACGAAGCACAAGTCCAGTAAACCTCCGATGAGTAGGTGGTACTGCGTCAGATCGCCAGCAGGGTGCAAGAGCACCATTGTCCTAATACATCAACATATATACAAGATCTTACATCAACATAATCATTGAAATTAGAAGTGTGAAGGGACTTCCATTCCTGACGTTGAAAATACCAAACGTGCCTACTTGAAGGCATTTACGATTTTATAAGCGTGTTCTATATGTGGGAAATTTTGTGTATCTTGGTTGTTCACTTGCTTATTGAAAATAGGCAAGAAATTTTGGAATATAATATGTATTTGACGTATTGTATTTGAAAAGTATTGACTGGTAAGGCTGATTGTATGTAATAATTATTATGAATAACTATTGCTATAGCACAGGTTCTATATGGTATAGTACCATTACCAATATGTATAGAATGGTAATTATGTAATAGGTCTGGATAGCTTAACCTGCTAACGAGACATACGTATAATCAACACACGTATTTACCCAATAAAATTGCAAGTGGAATAAAAAACATCCTTTTGTTTTAATAAACCGTGTTATATCTATTCTAATATTAGAAATGCGAAAGTATATCTGTCTTTCTGTTACTTTTGCCACGGATTAACCACTAAATAGATTTAGATAAAAACTTATATAGAGAGTTTGAGTCTCAGGGAAGGATAACGATAGTTTTTATTCTGGAAATCATCCTTTAAGAGACCAAAAAGAAGAAGTGAATCTGAAGTTTCTACGCAGACGTAGTCGAGGGCAAAAGCAAGTGGTTTAATATTTCCAGTTAGCAATCCTTTGCCATGTTTCTTTATATTCCTGATTTCATGTTTTTAGATATTTATTTTGCGACGTCGCGACGAGGACAGCCGGTTCTATGCTTTGAAGGATATAGATTTACCAAACACAGTTCTAGTAAACCTCCGATGACCCGATGGATGTGTATGAAGACTTATGCTGGATGTAAGAAAACTATCGTTCTGGTGGAAAATGAGATCGTGAAGATTTTAAATGAGCACAACCATTAGTGGATATCGAAGGCTTGGCGAGAATTCACGACATCCACGTGCTACAATATTCAGAACGTATGAATATAAAATAAATTTATGGAAGATTGTACATTACATACTATTTACTTGCATTTACCTTAATACGATGCATATCCATCAGATACATTTTGTGTGTGTGTTAGTTATCCTCATATATTTATGGAATGCTGTTTTTTTAGTGTGATATTTCAAGGTTTTTGCTATATACAAATGAAGTGATGACATATTATTACGTTATTATAATATACCCAGTTGATTGTAATTGAATATATAACTTTGTGGAAAAGATTTATTACACAACATTTCTACTGTTTTTTATCGTGTATCTCCATCAATAGAATGAGATGAATATTATTACATTCAAGCATTTCCTGATCAATATTGTTGTGTGTTGACTTAACGATGACTTTGTTCAGTTTCAGAGCCAATATTTTCGCTGTCAAGGCTTGGTAATCCAGTGATACAGTATAAGGGGTTCCGCTACAACATGCGACGCAATTGT
Source organism: Craniophora ligustri (assembly GCA_905163465.1). Classification (NCBI taxonomy): domain Eukaryota; kingdom Metazoa; phylum Arthropoda; class Insecta; order Lepidoptera; family Noctuidae; genus Craniophora; species Craniophora ligustri. The sequence continues at coordinate 3,578,333 of LR990965.1, read as the reverse complement.
GCAGGCCCTCGGGTCCGCTGGGTCTGTGTCAAGGTGTCCATGGGCTGTAGAGCGAGACTCTTCACACTCGACCGCGAAATCCTGAGAGTTTACGACCAACATAATCACCCCTAATAGTAAAATACTATCACGCCTTCCGTCCAGGAAGGGTTAGGCAGAGGTTACTACTAATGTACATTTCGTATGTTGTAGGTTCCATGTAATAGGCAGAATCTCATATTATACCCTTAACAACAATAAATTAAGAATCGGCGGTTTAGATGTTAAAGATTAGGTTTATAATTTAGCATTAAGTGAAATTTTATTATTAGCGTTTACATTACGTGATATAAGATTTATGTTGATATTGATAAACATACATGTGATAGTTTGATTACATGATTTAAGAGTTTGAGGATGTTGATTCAGTACATATAATTAGATTAGCTGTATTTGCTTGGTCTATGTGTTTTTAAATATGTAAAAAATAATAATATGTTTTCTTCTTGGATGGTTTTATTGCGTAGGAGACATATATTACGTTTAATTTTTATTATCTAAGAAATATTTTAAAATGCTTGTTATGTTATGATTATGTATACACTTACACCTAGTTATTTGTAAAATTATAATAAAATTATTACCAGACCAAATGATTTTTATTTGTTCAATGCTTGATGTGTATAAAGAGTAGCATACCTATTTTGTAGTGTGATCGTCTCGAAAACTTGATAATCATTGCAACAAATAACGATCGAGCATATTTTTAGGTAACTTCGTGTGCAAGTTCGAGACGACTCGTTTCGGCAATCCAGTCATGGTGGTTGGGAAGTATCGATTCAATAAGTGGAGTGGCAGTAAGGGTGCCCACGTCAGGTGGACCTGTGTGAAGAACCAGCAAGGTTGCAGGGCAACCATCACAACCGTCGACAACGTCATAGTCAGGACCAAGAACTTTCACACACATATGTGATTGGAAAGTGCGGCAGCTGAACTTCGTACATGTTCCTATGTATTTTGACATAGTTTACTGGCAATTTCCCTATTTATTTTTATTAACTCAGTTTCAACCAATTATAGTAATCAGACGACATGATAACGAATCCATATAAGACAAAGCAAATGATTATAGTAAAGTTAAACACTAAATAACATTATGGTTAACGTACTTTGCATAAAAAAATATTTTATAAAACATGAACCTTGCTAATCTACAGTGGAGTCCGTAGATATTTTATTATTTTAGCCTAATTAAAAAAAAAATTCAATGATATTCAACGTTGTTTAAATGTCAATTAAATCAGTGAATCGATAAAAGTCTCTATAAGACAAAAAAATAACGAAGGAGTAGTACAGTAAGTTCAAAGCGGGATTATTTAAATTATTTTGCTTACATAGTTCTTTAGTTCTTCTGGTTTCAGAAGTAGAGGGCTAGTAGATCGAGGCACAGAACGATATATTCAAATAATATAAATATATATTATTGTATATACGATATTAAACCTAATGCAAGTTAAGAGTAAAGATAATTTTACTCTGAATCGGCTAGTCTGCAGTTGTGATCTTTCTGCCAATGCATGAATGATTTTACTTCATGTAGCAACATGTCGCGATGATTGCTTACGAACATGTTTTTATAGAAGCAATAAATGGATGGATAAGGTAAATATTTATTATGTAAGTAGGTACGTATTTATTCGGACAGTTATTTTTTTAGAATGTATTTGTGAGAGACTTTTTGCTGAGGAGACTGTACCCAGGCCTGTAATGTGAATGACAGAGGTCTATTGTGACTTTGAAGCAGTATTTTAGAGCACCGAAGCAGTAGAATATTTTTTACTTGCCATTAGAAAAGGTACGGATAAATGTTTAAACAACATATTACGTAAACGTAACAACACCATATAAAGCTCTAAGATAGATTAAATCATTTAAAAATCGAAAGCGGTGTACCTATCGTATATCTTGGTTTCGCTGTAATGTAATATGTGTAATTTTGCAGTTGTCAATTAGGTTATGTTAACAAAAAAGTATATTTTAGAGAAGCTTATCTAGATGAAAGAATTCTTAAGAATGACTCCATTTAACGCCAAAATAGAATATTATTGTGTATTTTTAATGCAAATAGTTGTATACGTCTTAATAATGCTTTCGTAATATTTAATATTAATTGCATTGTGTGTGAGATTATTCTGCTTATTTATCTTAAGTCATTGTGCAATGTTATTTTATTACTAAAAAATACTTCACTAAGCTGCTACATTTCTTTTAAACTATTTCGTATTGCCAGTATTAAAATGTGATCTTATATTATTTATATATGAATTACTCCTAATATAGAAGATACTAATACTTAATTATGATAGGATTTGTGTGTATTATCTCAATAGATTTCCGTGAACGGAATGTGTATTAATTTAAAAACACATTTTAATTTATTAGATTCTCAATAAATTCCTGAATAATCTCTCAGCCCTCTTTTTATTGTTATTTGGCCTGTGGGGTCCCATACTTACTTACAGGACAAACATCTCCTCATTTTGTCATTACTTAGCTTCTTATTTCCAATTGTAATGGAAAATGTATAAAGGAACCACTGTTCCTTACTGCTTGAAAAATAAATAAAAAATAGTGTCTAGTGTTCCCAAATACGCTATAACGCGTAACCTATGAAAAAATATTTTTCATGTGATACGGTAATATAGAAGTGAAGTGAATCACACCATGATTGGCATTCATTGCAACTCTGCATATGTCAACTCCTGGGTATTTGGACATGGCATTTTAACTTTTTAACACACTAGTAATATCGATTATTGGCAATAATTTTGACCTGTATTTTCATCCAGAAATAAGGTTCACGACGTCGCAGCGAGGGTTTCCCTGCATCCAAATGGGTCGGTACCGTTTCAACAAATGGGCTGGCAGCAAGGAGCCAAAGATCAACTGGGTGTGTAGCAGGAGTATCCAGAACAAGTGTCGAGCTAGGTTCACTACTATAGATGGCCAAATTGTCAAGTCTAGGATCGTACATAATCATTGAAATTATATTCAAATTATCTAGTAATTATAAAATGTTTAGTTACTATATCTATATAATATTTCTTTTGAATCCGGTTGCAGAAAATACATTAAAATCTCATATCTCAAACATAGCGTACACCTGTAGAAGATTTTAACACTTTTTGTTTTATATTTTCTCACAGTACAAACGATTCTTAAAAAGGGTAGATCTAGATACAAATCCAAATTTAGCGCAGGATGTTTTTAGAACCGTCATGAGATAGGTTAGTATAAATATTGGCCCTAATAATTTTTTTTTATATTAATTTTTTGTAGAAATATACTACACAAGGACCCGACGCGGCTTCCCATGTCTCCAGATTGGCAAGTATCGTTTCCGTACGGCTGGAAACAGTAAAACACCCAAAGTTCATTGGCGGTGTGTCAGCAGTGTTTCAAACAAGTGTCGAGCAACAGTCACTACCATTAACAATCAAATCGTCAAATGCATGCATGATCATAATCATTGAACGTTAAATAACCACACGAAGACGTAACTAGTTTATATAATTTAATAAATATTGTAAATATAATCAGTTAACTTATTAAATATTTAAGAGAGCGCATTAACGGAAATGCGCGGTAACTTTTGGCTATCATGTTAAACTAGGGCGGGCTGTGATTATATATTACGTATGTTTATTTAATTTTATGCTTAGATTATACAATATTTTTTATTATTATTAGTTAAAAAATATGTATGTATTTAAAACATCTATGGGGAGCTTTTTTATAAATATCTTGTGAATTGTAGGATTGGTTTATTAACTTTTTCGAATTACCCCGTATAAGATATTTTTTAACTACATTGTTGTTTAATTTATTACAAATTGCATTTGAGGAATTACATTATTGTGATGAGGATTTTCACGTCTTTAGAAGAGGTAAGTTTTACTTAATTATATTTTATACACCTTTACCGAACTGGTTAATGTATACACAGTATTTTATATCACATTAAATATATTGTAACTGGGTTGTCTAAAAAAATCGAATTATGAAGTTGTATTACTTTTCTCTCATTAAAAGTGACACTTAAATAATAAAAAATATCTCCTGATGAATGATAAATAATGTAATTGTAAATATAATATACAAATGATTTGGTTCACTTATTATTTAGATATTTTTATTGCAGATGATAATGCCGACGCAGATGCAGACGATTATGATAAGCCTATCTTCTCGACATCTCGATTTGGAAAGCCTGTTATACTAATAGGAAGATACCGTTTTAATAAATGGAGTGGCAGCAAAGGTACTCGCGCCAGATGGCCGTGTGTGAAAGCCTGCTATGGCTGTAAAGCCACCATCATAACTGTGGATGATATCATTGTCAAATATTCTCATGATCATAATCATTAGCCTACCATAAAAGCAATTTGTGGTACTTTAATATATGTTGTCAGTTTGTGTGATTTATTTAGTTGCCATGTAATGAAAACTGTTAAGTAAAATAAATACTATTTGTAATTTTGTAATTATAAAATATTTATTTTTTAATCTTTTACGAGTTACATTATTTGAATACAGTTAGCAATTTTTACAATTGCAATCGATGCAGCGATGTGGGTACAAATCATAGGGTTCGGTGAACATGCATCTGAGATGAACGTACAGGTATATTTTTTCCAATGAATTAAAAACTACTATAACCGAAGAAAAGTTAAAATTAGTCAAAGGATGCAAAAGTACTCGTAAGTATATTTGACTAAATATTTAGTATATTTTCTTTCAATTATCTCCTGCTTATAGTTCAAATTTTATACTTATACAAAGTCCGATATTGAGTAATTATTTCAGGGCCAATGTTTTCGTGGTCACGGTGGGGAAAACCCGTAATCGAATGGCGCGGTTACCGTTACAATTTGAAGTTCCGTAAGGATGATACGGCGCGTTGGAGTTGTGTCAAAACTCGACTGAGATGTCATGCTAAACTTTTGACAGTTGGCAATGTCATTGTCAACACAGAGGACGCACATAATCATTAGGACGGCAGAATTGTCGACATCGGCATCGTTGCCATAAATAAAAATAGAATAGAATCATTAGGACATGTATTAATAAATAATAAAACATGTATTTTTACCTAGTCGAAACATTCTATGAATGATGTACAAAATTAGATAGGTGTTAATTAGGGTAGGTAGAGAAAGTGGGGTGGGTTAAACAAGTTAGCCAATCTATTTTATATGTCTAGTCAATATAGTCATATTTACAATAATAATAAATACAATATAATTAAAGAAATGTGTCACCGTGTTGTACAAATTGCATACCTAATAAATTCATACATTTTAGAAGTGGAGCTGCAGACGTCAATTATTATTATTATTGGAGGGAGGTAGGGCATAGCGAGATTTCTCGCTCAAATTGAGCTGCCCGACTGGGGAAGTACCTCCGCCTTACAGAATACCGCAGTGAATCAACAGTAGTTGTTTTTCTGCGAGTGAGTAAGGTTACCAGAGCTCGTTGAGGAGTGACTATTCTGACAGCATGGGCATTACATTTGCTGTCAGTTTAGTAATTCCTTATTTTAAGGAACCAAAACGGTTTCTGTAGGGGTGTGCAACGCATTTGCAAGCCTTCAGGTGTTGCAAATGTCCATGGGCGGCGGTCATCACTTACCATCAGGTGAGCCGCCTGCTCGTTTGCCCCTTATCGCAATAAAAAATAAAAAAATAATTAACATGTTTCTTGTGGTTTGCATGTTCAAGTAATAAAGATAATAGTATGTGTTTTTACATAATATTAGAAATATTTTTCATAAATATGTTGTTCTTTCATAGTATGTGTTGATTTTATTGATGTTTATTAATATTTTTTATTATATTCCAGAGCCGATATTTTCAACATCCCAGCGTGGCAAACCTGTTATAATTATGGGCAGATATCGCTATAATAAATGGGTAGGCAGCAAAGGAGACCGCGTCCGGTGGATTTGCGGCAAAGTTAATTCTTTAAGGTGTTCAGCGTCACTAGTCACTTATAACAATATTATAATTAAACAGACTCCTCACAATCATTAGTTGCCGTTTTTGAGTTATTTGTTTGAATTGATTATTATAGGTAAGACGAGATCTTGTAGACTTTATGTAAGTATCTAGCCAAAAGTTTATTAAATATATTTTTTTTATAAGCGTTCGTTCTTATAATCATATACATATATAGTAATATTATAGAAACGCTTGTATATAGAATTGTCCATACCTAGCTTTGTATATGTCAATAGGCTTTATAAATAAGCATTCTTCTTATTGGCAAAGTTTTTTTTTAAATTTATTTATTTAAGGAACTTTTAACAGTATGTTACATCGGTTCCATGGTAGCCTAATCTTATTATATAACAATTACAACGATACTAATAAATAAACTAAGGCTGCCCCTGACGACATTGGTTTGGCCAAAATTGAGTTAAATACGCCTAAAATTGGCAAAGTTATAGGCAGCAACATTTTAACTGCCTACAAAGTTAGGTTATCGTAGTCAGTAGGTTAGTATTATGATTTTAGTTCCTATACTGGGTGTCTAATGGCCTCATACTCAAACGCAAATTTAACTATATATAATTCTTAAATATAATTCTTCATAAATTGATATATTATGCATTCATAAATATGAAAAAAGTGTTCTAATTTAGGTAATCTTAAAAAGTACGATGTACTGGTGGAAAGTAGGTACCTTTCTTTTGTTATACCTACTCGTATTGTGTGTAGTATTAATGTATTTTTATATTTTTAATTCAGTTTAATTAAAATACATAAAAAATTAAAATTACTAATCAAAGTACAGTAATTCTCAATTATTATATAAATATTTTAATTTGTTTTCAGTGTGTGATGCATTATCAGTATTAATAAAGTAGATTATATATCTTCTATTAAATATATATTGATCAAATAAGCATTTTATTTAATAATTAGCTACCAATTATCATATAAACTGAAGTGATACATGTTCAAAATGTGATTAATAAAAGATACTTTTTACTTCAGGTCCCGTTTTCTTAGTATCACGCTGGGGAAACCCGGTGTTACAAATTGGGACGTATCGTTTCAACAAGTACTACAAGAGCAAAGGACCCAAGGCGTATTGGTCCTGTGTGAAAGCTAGCGCGGGCTGTCGAGCCAGAATCACTACGTACAACAACCACATAGTTAAGATCAACAATTTCCATGATCATAGAATTATGAAAAAGGATCGCTTTAAATATAACTTTAAACTGTAAGACTTCATTGTGTAAGTTGGTAGAAAACTTGAAGGACAATTACTTACTTACTTTACCATTTCTTCACGATGTATCTTTAATTGATTGCTGAAATATTTTTTTCCAAATAGGAAATCCGTTATGTGTTAAGCTGTAGGTTGTTATTTAATTTACAACTTGACATGTACATATAAATGTATATGTACATGTCAAATGTCATTGGTTTATGTAAGCACCGATGGAGCTAAAATTTTGACTCAATGTCCTTCAATCCGTCTTAAAGATTGTTTTTTATCTACTTATCGCGCCTATGTTTTGTATTGTTCTTCATTTCTCATCCATGCAACTACAGTGTGCCACAGTAAAGCAGAGTACAGCTATATAGTTAATCATTATGTAAGAATTGTTCTGATGAACAAATAATAAACGAAAGTATTTAATGAATAATATTGACAAATGTCGTAATACGTAGAAAAAATACGTCCCTACTAATTCGTATATTTCCGAGACTTCGTATTTGAAATAATTTTGTTTTTGAGTTCTGTTGATTTGATATTCCTTCTATATTCACATTGTTATTATGTTTGAAGGAAGTAATTTGTGTCATACATTTTATACTATTGGCTACTTCTTGGGTCACGTTTTTTATTAATTCATTAAATAATTCTTTATTTTCGTTTTTTGTTAAGGATTCAGAGCAAATACTAAAATGTTTTTATTTAAGTAATGTTTTTTAAATTTTTAAATTTTTATTAAGAAAGAAAAGTCCGAGTTCGAGTCCCGCCTGAGGTTGAATTTTTCTTTCTTAATAAAAATTTAAAAATCTTAGCTTGAAATAAGCTAAAAAATCCAAAAAGATCGTATTAAGTAATGTTGTTGTTTTTTTATTTATTTATATTAGCTTTTAATTTTAAGATAAGAACATACCTAGCAGGAGTGCGGTATTTGTTAGTGAGATAAAACACGGTCCTGTAGTTGTTTTAAATTGAATAACTTATTGTCTTATTCGATTATAAGAGTTTTAGTGTAACAAAAACACTGTCAATAGAAGAAATTGATGTTGTGGTACACAATCATAGAAAATCCGTTATATATAACTCATATACATAAGTTAAGTTTAGTTTGATTTAATTTATAATTTACTTTAATATATTTGTACACAGTTACACAGTCAAATTACGGTTCTTTTTTTTAAAATAAATAAGATAATGGAGGGATTTTATTTTATTCTGTTAACAGAATATTCATTACAGTTGAAAATATTTTTATGATTCATTGTATTTGTTATACTAGATAGTTATTACAAGCTGGGCCAGTTCATACATATTTTGTTGAATGTACATTCATATCTCTTTATTTCAATAAATTAATTATAATAAGAATTTCGAGTTATTTTTATTATTATAGTTAACATTGCATTCTGCCCAGAATGTCCTAGCAAAGCATATTCATAACTTATAAATATTAAAAATAGCAAGCCTAACTTATTTAGTAATAGTATTTTTCTATGATTATAAAAGATGCTAATAAATTTAAAGTCGGCTGTATGACTTTAATACATAAAGTTGATACGGCTCAAAACTTTAGAGATTCCAATGAGATGACGTTTTCGTTAAAATCATCAATGACAAAGCTGTGGCCAAAAATTATACAAGGAAATGGATCACTGCTAGTTAACTAATACCTTTATGCTTTACGTTCATGTGTAAGATTAGAGTTATTGAGGTTAAAGGTCTAAATCACTACCAATTATATAAATTATAATGAACATGCAAGACCTTTTTCTTATATTGAAGTAGCTTACGTGAAATGTGTTTTCTCATAATACCTTACTGTTTCAGATCCAATTTTCACAACATCTAGAACCGGGAGACCAGTCATATTGTTAGGGGGGTATCGCTTCAATAAATATAGTCGCTGCCGCGGGGCAAAGGCCTCGTGGAAATGCTCCAGATCAACAAGCGGCTGTAGAGCACTGCTTGTTACGCTTGATGATAAAATTGTCATCTACAGAAATGAACATATCCACCAAACAGATCCGACAAGAGTCCTTAAAACCTTTTTCTAAACCGCTTGAAACTCTGTTGTTGCTTAATGACACTAGTTATGTATATTTTATTGTCTTTATTATTTTGATACACAAAAAGTAAGATCGCAACACAGATAATGAGACTATCTTAGAACATCAAATTTGCACTAGTTATTTTTAAAATGGGGTTAATAATTAAAGTTTAAGCAAATAGTTACAAAGAACAACCGAAGTTAATTTGATATGTTAATTTGATATTTTATTTTGTTTATTTTCTTGAGTAGATTAAAGTTGATTCATTAGATCCTGTGACTTTAACGAACCCACATGTTATAGAATATGTGCGTGATGTACATATAGGAAAATTTACATTTATTAATTACGTTAATTATTATTTAATTAGTTATAATGAGAAATAATGTAAATTAGATTAAAAATTGGATGATATAAATGCATGGTGCTGAATTTTTACCGGGATATAAATTGTACAAAATTTAGATGTAATGTTAATATTATTGATATTTTAGTGAATAGAAATTTTTTAGCCATTGAAATATAAATTGCGAAAATTATGTACCAGTCCTAGTTAAAATGATATTAGGCTCGCCCCTTTGGGACATTACCATCATCAAACATGAGTGGCACATCAGTATACATCTGCACAATCATTCGGAGGTACATTAGCAACAACACAATGTTGAGAGGGCACGACTTACTTTCTGCATTAGCATTACTAGCTACCTAATTCAAGATTTACGAACTAAAATTCTATACCTACTCGGGTGCCCTAAGGTATTCAAAATCTTTTTCATTAAGGGCCACAGCAGGAATTGTATAAAGTTTAGAAAGCGGCAAAGTAAATCAAATGCGTATTATATGGTGTATAAACCCGTATGTAATTATTATATAACTAAAATATTATTACACTTTACTTATTATTTGTCCCAAAAGCTATAACAGTATTTAATTTTCAAAAAAATATGTATATTCTTTTAGCCCCGGTAAATTTTACTACTTCGAGGTTCGGGAAACCAGTAATACTTTTAGGAGAGTACAGGTACAATAAATATTCTCGATGTAAGGGGCCTAAGGCGAGGTGGTTATGTGTGAAGGCGAGGTCCGGCTGCCGTGCGTCACTCGTCACCTTCGAAGACGTCATCGTAAAGACTTACCATAGTCATACACATTAACTTGTAGTCAAAGAAAGTGAAAATAAATATGCTAACGAATATTTTTTTGTTTCATTTTACGAACAATCATTTATTCATTGAAAAGAGTATAAGAGTAGAATGTCTTGCCAGTTCTTCTCCAAAAGATCTACTCGTTGGAACTTTTCTTGTTGTGTTTGACCGTTGTATCTGTAACATTCATCATTTCAACCGTTAGACGTCCACTGCTGGACATAGGTCTCCCCCAAGGATCGCCACGACGACCGGTTATATGCCGCCCGCATCCAATGGATTCCAGTAACATTGTTTTAGTTAAAATAAAATATTCGACTTTGACATTAAAATAAAACTACTTATTGGAGATTTCATCGCGCTGTACTCATTTTTTTTTTGTGTCTTATGTCTTAATTTTAATGAAAGAGGCTATAACAAGACGAAATATGTTCAAACTTATGTTACAGAAGCAATATTCACGACGTCGCGCTATGGGAGGCCGGTTGTGGAGCTTGGTCCGTACCGTTTTAACAAGTACCACCGCTGTAAGGGTCCGAAGGCGAGGTGGACTTGTACCAAGTGCTACAGGGGCTGCAGGGCGGTGGTCATCACCATCAATGACCGCTTTTTTGCTCACAAGGGTCCGCATAATCATTAACGACTGATAGCTTGGTATCTAATTGCATTCCTGGACTGGAAAAAGGTATTGTCAGCCAAAATTATGTATTAGTACATTGCTTTAAGCAAGTATTTTGGATCACATTATTTGGACAGCTAAAGTATGGACACTGTTTAATTAGTTAAATAAATTATAATTAATTTTTGATTGTTTATTAGATACATGTGTTCAATATGTTTTTGAGTATCATTTAAAATTATACTAACAGCTAACTCATTGATTAATTATATCATAAATAAAACCAAACTATTATTTGTAATTTTGCATGATATTTCCTAAAATGGAAATTTAAGAGAATGCGTAAGATTTTTAACTTTAGGTAATTGACGTAAGTATCGCGAAAAATTGTTGATTAAAAATGGTAAAATATACTATTTCAATATTACTGTTCTAGAGAAGCCGATGTTCATAACGTCGATAAGGGGGAATCCGATGATTTTATACAAGGAACACAAGTTTAGTTACAACAAGAGTACCATAGGCGACAAGCCGAAAATAAGATGGGTGTGCACTAAATGGGGACATGGATGTAGGTCCTCCTTGACTACGCTGGGCGACATCATTGTGAAAATTAATGAAAACCATTCTCATTAAGTTCATGAGGGAATAACGCGATTGTTTTATAATTTTGATTCTGTTTTAAATTGACTGACTTACTTTATGATGTGTGATTTAAAGTCCGTTACTGTGGTAATCCAGAAACAGTTGAACGTAATTTTTCAGATAAAAAACCGAATTAGTCTCTGATTTTGTGTTTTTTTTTATTTTGTATTTAATGGCTTACAAGCAAATTAATAAAATATGTTTTGAAATATCGACAACGGACTTTTATGCGACTTCCTTACAAATAAGATAGCATATATTTAGGTATACCTAGAACCATCTCATCCGTTCATTAATCATGATATCTGTATCCCTAAAGATTTAGGAAGCCGTTATATTCATATACCTATAGTGACACATACTGTGTGTTCGCTGTTGCTTTTTTAAGGTTGGTAGTAGCTTTTTATATATTGACGAGTCTGTTGCCATTAACCGGACAGGAAAACAAACTGAGAATTTCGAATTTCGAATTGCCAAGAAAAATGCTATACACTCTTCTCGATCTTCTTGTTTACCACCGGCGCGGGTGCGGCGGTTCTTGTGGCTATGTGATCACTTTTATACAATAATTACAACAAACATAAATTAATACATGTATTTACTATTAAAAATAAAATGTGTGTGTTATTTTTTTTATATTATTACTTTTACTATACTTATACTTTTTTATTTAATTATCTAATTCCGAAAATCTACTTTTTATCTCTAATTTTGTTTTACAAGAACACGACACACCTCACATACCTGCTAATCTTGATGGATGATTCGATAATGACGATAGTGTTATTGTAATCTCCTAGTGGGTATTCCTTTAAAAAATACTTACCATTAAACCGATTGATAACTATCATCACGGTGGCTGATAAAATCATTTGTGAAATCAATTAAAACAGACAACTTATTTTAAAAAATTAAAAATAAAAACGCTTTTTATGGAACTAAGTTGCGCAGAATAATAATAAATACTTGGAAAGGATATCAATACATATAAAACTGTTGCTAGTATTATATTAAAAAAATACAGGGAATAATAGTGATCGCGAAATAAAGATATTTTTTCTCAGTTCAAAATCATGAAGAGTGTCGTGTTATCGAAATCGTGTAAAGAGTTAAGATTATTGTGTTTTTGTATGGAATGGGTATTTACATGGGAATCCCGTAATCCAGTGGGGTGACCACAGATTTTTAATGAAGAGACAGGCGAAATGTGGCCTATGTATGTTATTTAGGTGCAACCACTGCAATCGGGGTTGTCACACGGCCATCACCACGATTGGCTACAATATTGTGAAAATCAGAAACACTCATAACCATTGAATTATCGTAATACTGTTCAACTTAAAAAAAAAAACCTGGAAAAAGAGTATTTTAGTGAAATTTATTGTTGAAGAAGATGTGTTATATTTGTAAATATTGTCCCGGGATAAGTCCTCATGGACCAACAAATCACTCACAAAACATTTGTTTAATGACAAATTTATATTAGGTGGAGTATTTTGCTTGCGCTTTGTTGAATGACGTAGTGGCCAGTAGATGTATTAAATTGATGTAGAGTTTTGTTTGAAATAGTGTGATTTACAATCTGATTCTAATATGAATATTTTCAATTAGTTCCAGGGTTGATATACATTTTGTCACAACGAGGTAAAGAAATGATTTTGTATAAACGCAACCGATTTTGTCTAAAGGACGCGAGACAAAAGAGCAAGGTATGGAGGTGCATCAAGTACTGCAAGGGCTGCAAGGCTAGGATCATCACTGTCCACGGTACTCTTAAGTCTATAAGATCAATACATAATCATTCATGAAGACAACAAAATAATTCATATTAACTAAGTTTATTGGTCACTGGCGTTTTGGCAACGCTTAATTATTTATGTTTTAAATTGTTTTGACACAATTGATTTTTTGTTACATAATTTGAATTTGAGTTATGAATGGAAGTAAAATACTTATGGCACTATTAAAAAATAGAGGTTTGTGAAAGGAAGTGAAGTATGAAAATTTAGGTTTATGAGTGTGTTTTGATGCCAAATTATACAAAAAATACCTACCAAAAATAAACAAAGAAAATATTTTTTTGTTTTTTGTTTCGGAGAAGTCGACGATAAACAGTTGTGACACGAGATTTTTATAATTAGATATGTAGGTACTTAAAATTGTAAATATACATTTTCAAACTTTGATTGACTGTTCTTATTTATCCTCTGCTCTGTTTCATTACAATCATGAATATCACAAAACTAAGGTCTAAAAAGACCTTATATCCGAAATTTAAAGTATTTGTAATTTAATCCACAAGTGTGCAGTAAGAGTATGGTTTATTTGTAGGTCTATTATTCAAGACATCCTGTCATGGCAACCCTGTGGTCCACTGGGGCGACCACAGATATTTGATGAAGAGAAGAGGAAAATGTGGCAAAAAGATAGTGTTTCGGTGCGACCATTGGAACCGCGGCTGCCGAGCTGCCATCACCACAATAGGCACAACTATTGTAAAAGCCAAAAGCGACCATAATCATTGATCAATTAAATTTAAAACGACAAACAAACATATTTCTATTTGTATAACATAAATATATTTTCGAGATTAAAAAAAAAAGTAGTTTAGTCTAATTTGTTAACCTAGAGGGTTAAGTTTTATTAAATTAATATATTGACTCAAACAATTTTATTACATACTAGTTTGAGTTTTGTTATTTTTATTAACTTTATGTATGTTGTGTTTACAAAGATTTTAGTGATAATATGAGATTGAGCTATGATACCTACTGATATGAATACGATTGCCTACTGGTAACCAGACTGAGGCACGCACCACTGACTTTTCGGAAGTTATGTGCGTATTTATCACATGCTCAATCGGTGAAGGAAAACATCGCGAGGAAACCTGCATGCTTGAGAGAATTCTCGATAGCATGTGAAGTCTACCAACCCGCAGTAGCGTGATGGACTTATAGCCTAATCCTTCTCAATTCAGAGGAGACCCGTGCCCAGCTGTGGGATAATAATAGGTTGATGGTGATGATAATTTAGTGTAAATTACCACTTTCTGTGGAAAGAGTAGCGATAGATTTTCTGTAAACAAAGTTTACATAAATTATTTTACTACTATTTAAAGATATTTTTTGAAGATTTTAGCTTTTAAATGAAGTAATAAAAAATGTTCTAAGTATAAGAAATGAAGGACGAATTTGTCATTGTTATTTTATCTATATTTTATTATAATTAAAACAGGTCAGGTATTAGCTTAAACAGTGCAAGACACATGGATGCGTTAAGTGGACTTGAACTTATAAACTACGCCTTTTCTGTATGTTCTAGATATTAAATAACTCGTTTTTATCGAACCAAAAACTCTTACTTAATAGGAAAAAATGGATTGTAAATTGGAAGTGCAAATAAAAATTTGTAAACAGTCATTAAAGCTCTTTTAAGTTACCGTTCCAAGTCAAGGTATTGAACCCATTAACAAATTTACAAATCAGTGTATAGAAATAAAGGTTATTATGTCATTCTGAAAGTGATGAAACTCGAAATCGTAAATGTTATCTTTGTCTTACTGTTAATTCCATTCTTAGATTCCTTATTTGAAACCAATATGTATTTCAAATTGATGAAAGAACAACAGAAGAAAGAAAAGTAACAAAAGAATATGTTTCTGAAACATATTCATTGTTTCAGAAACATATTCTTTTGTTACGTCGTCATGTTTCTATAGTGTTTTTCGTTAGCGGTGGCAGTTGGAAGTAAGCAAATAAACTCAGTTTCGCCACAGGTTTATTATACGAGTGTTAATGTGTTATTCACGTGTTAATAAGCATGGCGGCAATGTGGGAGTACGAATTAATTATCAAAATAATAGAAATTTTGGAAATAAAGCGAATTTTATTACAACACTGCTTCCTTGGGCATATTCTTAACGACTAGGTATAGGTCCCGTCACGAGTTTAGAGCTCTGGCCTTGAATGCGCAGATATCATTTGTTGGGTCCGTTTGGCGGGGTGTGCGGTGTGCGGCGGGTAAGCGGCCAGTGCCGGCGCCGTATTGGTGTATCGCCCAAAGTATATTCACGCACATATTGCTTTCGTATTTTTTCATCGTCTTGACCTTTTACCTTTCAACAAGTAGTTCCAGTCGCATCCATCTACTAACTTCAACTTCCTTAATTAACGACGATTTGATGAAAGGAATAGGATTATTGCCAAATGATTACAATTTTTTTTTAATATAATTGATTATAGATAGATAGATAGAATATACTTTATTGTACACCAATTATTAAAAAACACATTACATAAATTTTATTATTGATTATGTAATATTGATTCTATAGGTATCTACAAAAATAATAAATTATTATTTTTATAAAATTAACCGTGGTTATATTTTATGTTTCTCTTTTAAAATACCTATATAAAACTTCTATTTCTTTTCCATTAAAAGTAACAACTCAAGTTAATCTTACTTTTCTAAAAACTCTTCGTAATATATGTGAGCACGAGTGTACGACATGCGCAAGTCTCCCCACTACTTTCGTCGTCTTTCGTCAAAACATTGTGTCTGTTGATCTACGTGATATTTTAGAACCGTTCTAAATATCAGACACATTGTTTCTCAGTTAGTACAAGGCTAAGTAGACTATAAGTATTAAACCCTATAACCTTGTAATACACGAAACCTCTTCTTAAGTACCTTTAGGAGAAAATTTTATTTTTTAGATCTGATTTTTGACGATCTGATCATGACATCATCCAGATATGGAAAACCGAAAGTGATCTACCGTGGATACCGGTATAACCTGGCGCATCCTAACAGTGGGCCCAAGAAGCTGTGGCGATGTATCAAATGGTCCTCCTCTTACCAATGTAGGGGTATGATCGAGACCATTGAAGACAAGGTCGTTAGGATCAGGGAACACACACATACGTAATTACATATAAGTATTACACTCGTAAACACAATGTAAATCCACTGTATAGATAAACCTTATTAAATTATATGAATAATATTTGTGTTTTGATATAGCATGCTTTTTGTTATTTTCGGGCCACCTTATTTGGCTTTGATTAGCTGGCGCTAATATCAGCGAGATTGTTGGTAAGCCTGTACCAGTTGTTTTAATTTCTGTGAATGTTTTAAGAATATTATACTTTATCGCTTTTTAGGTTTACACTTCGAAATATCAAGGCAAGGTCGGCAGGTTATTTTATACCATGGTCATCGATTTTACCGCGAGGTGTCGTACAGCAGCTCAGCTAACCCTAAAACGCGATGGCGATGTAATAAGAAAAATTTTGGATGTCGGGTGACGCTTGTGCTTTTAGAAAATCAGTTACTGAAAGTAATTAATAGACATAATCATTTGTAAATCATATGCAAATTTGGATTCGTTGGTAATAATGATTGGAAGATCGAATTCATCCTATCTGGGAACCTTACTCACTTTCAGAAACACAACTATTATTGCTACACTGTGGTCTTCAGATTATAAAAAATGTCTTTGAAACTTAGCTACTTATTTAGACTGTATGTAGTTTTCTGGAATTCAAAAGTATTGTTATAAAAAATAATGTACTGGCATATATACCTCTTGTAACAGGGAACATGTAGTTTGTGTATATGAATGGCCCCTATTATTATTTATTGTGACGTATCTTATTAGTCATTTTATAATCTTCATTAAATTTTTCGGACTTATGATAGAAGTGAGTTTCTGATTTTCTCATTCTAATTTATATTTCTAGGGCTTATTTTCACGAAATCTAAGTACGGTAAACCAGCGATACTGTACGAAGGGTTTCGTTTTAATCAGCATAGTAATAGTAAGGGTGATAAGGGTTTCTTCGTGTGCGTTAAGTGGGCTGCCGGCTGCAGGGCGGCCATACGGACGCATAGCAACGAAGTTATTGTCATCAGAAATGTGCATAATCAACGCTATTAGACTGGGAATTTACAAAGATGGCACAAAAAAACAACACCTTCAAAGTATCTTCTGGGTCATAAAATGTTTTATAATTGTTCCTATTGGAGTACATTAAAATTAGCAATTGTATATGTATAGGATTATATTTTTATAATATTAAAATACAGTAAAGGCATGTTTTATTTAAATCTAATTACAACAAAAGAAACCGAGAAAAATAAATAAAAGGAAAGAAGTGAAAAGTGTGATGACAGGTCTCTTTTATAGATGGACGATCATAATTCAATAATGAATATGGATAGATCTGTGACGATTGTAAGCGAGACTATATTATTCATGGTTTCCTATACTTACTCTGCTTTATAAAAATAGTGTAATCGTTTAATGTTCTTTCCATTTTGAAGCCAGTATTTTTTCACAGAAATAAAGAGGATAGAGTCTAAGAAGGGGAAGCCAATGCTGCAAATGGGAGAGTTCCGATATTATCAGCATAGTTATTATCGTAAGGGTAACCCTAAAATTCTGTGGGTATGCAGCAAGTGGGGCTCAGGGTGTCGATCCTCGATAAAAACTTTTAATGATGAAATTATCAGCATCAATGGGACACATACCCATATTTCTCCAACGCGTCGAAGTTTAACTAATTTCTAATAAGGGTTTCCTGTATAATTCAGTTACTAACAAATATTTACAATTCTCGACAAGAGGATTTTTGGGTGACCTTAACTTCAAAATTCATGATTAACACATTTAAATTATTAAGTTGTTGTATTAAAAGTATTCTGATATTTTGCGTTGTTATTTATGGTTATGCAAGTTTTAGGTGGTACAAGGTTAATGTTTGTACTTAAAAACCCAAAAAGGGGATAACATGAAACAAGCCCGTTTATTACGTAATTTTAAAAAAGTACTTAAAAATTAAATATTCAGTAGTAATATATGCTGTACTTATGAAACAAAAAGATGAACAGAGGCCTGTTTTTCCAATATTAAACAATTATATATAATGCATTAAATGTTGATTTTCTCCTTGTATTGACGAAGAATATTCCTCGGAAATCCATTTGGGCATTCAAACAGGACGCTGCCGCTCAATATTGGTTGGATTATTATCTTATTTCCGAAGAAAAAAAGCCTTTAAAATGCAGCTTCTGAGGAAGGTTCTAATTTTACTTATATTTGCCCTTAACACAAACTGCATTCATCATTTATTTCTTTCAGATATAATACAAACAATATCCAAGTATGGAACGCCTATGCTTCAAAGGGGTCCGTATCGATACTACCAACATAATAAATACCGAACTGGTCCTAAAGGTCTCTGGCTTTGTGTCAAGAAAACATCGTTAGGCTGCCGATCCTCCATCACCACGATCGACAATATGATATTGAAATTTACTGCTGAACATAACCATCCATAGGTACTTATTACTTCGTAGTTTTCACTTTAGCGCTCAGTTTACATCGCTGAGACTTTTCCTTTTATCATTAACATCTTTATCATCAACCCATTTACTGTTTTCCTGTTGAGCTCCACCATATAGGCCAAGTGTATGGACGGTTAGTTTGTTTTTCCTTTAATGGCTTCTATTGTATGTTTTCTTTTTATGAACGTGTACATCTGTAAATAAGGAAGTTTACGGCATTGTAACTCATTATGGAATGAACTGTATTCGATGTGTTTTTTTGTTGTATGACTCAAGAAAATCTGTACAGCTGTTTGAAAATGATCATGTTGTGAATATATTTTTTTTATTGATACGTGTTTGATATGGTAAATAAAATATGTAATCTTTATTTAAATATAATATACTCATAAATATAATATGTATAACTCCATAGAGTGCTACATATGTATGTATACGCTTATTAGTCAATTGATAAAATCAATTAATTCTTAGCTAACTAACAACTGGCATAGCAGGAAGACAGGCAAGAAGTTAAGATACGGTATCCATAATTGGTATTGGCCCACAAATGACTATTATGAAGATATCATATCTTGATGATATGATATATTAGTAGTAGATATACATATATTGGTCAAGTACATTCTCTAATCTATCATTTATATTCATAAATGACAGATTTCATATTCAGCCCATATGGCTGAGCATTGTTAATATACCGGTATTCTGTTATGTTCCGGATTTCTGAGCGTTTGTGTATGTGATATTTTGATGATACAAAAGATTATACCAATAGACGCAGGACGATCTCAAAGTGTTTAATATATAATTTTACATATATATAATTTTACATATATATAATTTTATATAATTTTAATATTATTATTTAATGGAAATTGTTGTGTTTCATATGTATTAACGTGTATTAAATAGCTCTTATAATAAAGTTAGCATATTTTTAAATGATTGTTTTAAAATCCCTTTCAATTATATCAATCAAAGGCAAGGAAATATTGAATTGTTAAAAGCCAACTTATCAGATCTAAGTAGCTTAAAATACCGTCACCTGACGTTGATATTGAATCAATTTGAAGTATGCGGGTAGCTGTAATCTAAAAGCTACGTGTAAGAGAGTCAGAGAGTTCGCTGTATCTTCTAAGAGTTTGTCGATTCGGAAACGGTACCTACCATATAATACTGAAATATTTTAAAAATATGTTTGTAGAAAATTTATATTACTAAACGAAGAAATTTTACCCTTCTAGACGTATGGTATTCCACATCGCGGTGGGGCAAGCCAGTGCTAAATCTTGGTCACTACCGGTATAACCGGCACAGTCGCTCCAAAGGCCTTAAAGCCTTCTGGATGTGCACCAAGTGGTCCTCCGCGTACAACTGCAGAGCAACCGTCACCACCTACAATGACGTCATCATCAAGTATTCTAATAAAGGACATACTCATCCGTAGCCCTTGTTCAAGTACAGTACGAAGTAATTTGCTTAAGTGTTTGTTAGACTCAGGAACAGAAACAGAGGTCGGCCTTATATATGTACCTACCTATATATATTGATTAGAATTTGTACATTATAAAACTTGTATTACTGAAGGGATAGTGTACCTGATGCCAGTCAAAAAATAGCGTGTTAACGCACGCACTCAGCTGGTCTTAGTTATGATAGGCAACAGTAAATGATACTATTGTGTTATAGGTATTCTTTAGTTTCAACTAGTATTGTTATTAATAAAGTTTAATATTTTTAGACGTGTGGTTCTCCACATCGCGGTATGGCAAGCCGGTGCTGAACCTTGGCAATTACAGGTACAACCGGTACAGCCGCTCCAAAGGCCACAAGGCGGTCTGGATGTGCACCAAGTGGTCAGCACCGTCACATAACTGCAGAGCAACCGTCACTACTTACGACGATGTGATTATCAAGACTTCTGTTAAAGGACATACCCATCCTTAATCCCTGTATGAAAGAAAGAAAGAAAATTTATGTTACTACATCCACAAGGCACTTTTAACAAAAAACTATTTGTCGATAGGAAGAAAAGCGATCCACGCAAAATGGCCGTCGCTCAGCAAAATGCTGTTATTTTTTGTAACAGAGTTACAGCCCGATTTTTAACAATACCGGGATCATAGTAAAATAATAGTAATATTATATGAATAGGTGAGAAATGAACAAACTCATAATGTATAGGAATAAGAGAATAAAATATGAGTCTGCCCTTGAACAAAACTCGCGGTAAAAGATCCTAAACGGGATTAATAATTGTGCTGCGTGGTTGGTTATATTAGTGGTGTTAGATAATACGTGGTTTTATTTCAAATGTTAATTATTTTTACTTAGATACTTATAGCGATAAATATAAATGTATTACACTACTTATATTTAATGGTTTTTTAATCGATAAAACCAGTCTTATAAGTTTACACCTACACATTGTATGTATGTGTATTTATATAACCAATTCTTTTGAGAAATAAAGCATCTTTGAACGTAAACATCGCGTCTAATATTTAAAGAATACTTACAATGAGATTTGAGTACTAGGTCGCCTGGTAGTGTGTGTGTCTTTAATTATTAAATTCCTTATGCCTTTTTTACTGTACCTACTGTCTGTCTTCAGTTATTCGAAACTTAGTACACTAGATTGCATATATGTAATGCCACAATTAGTGGAAGTAAGGTATTGTATATATTAGGCATGTTTTAAATCTACGTTTTCTCCTCAGTCTTTTCACTTTTAGTATTTTTATGCTATCAACCTTAAAGAATTACCATTGTGTTAACAATACTTTAATACCGCACCTGATTTTTATTGCACAAAAGGTGAAAGGAATCCATCTTTCCAGACGTGTGGTACTCCACATCGCGGTACGGCAAGCCGGTTCTAAACCTTGGCCATCACAGGTACAACCGGTACAGCCGCAGCAAAGGCCTCAAAGTTCTCTGGTTGTGCGCCAAATGGTCTTCGTTACATAATTGCAGAGCCACCATCACGACCTACGATGACGTCATTGTCAAGACTTCTATTAAGGGACATACTCATCCATAATGCTTGAATATCTCGATTGTTGTGTGTTCACAGTTTTCCGCCTTATTTCGACTTTACTAAATTAGTTTTTGAGTTGAAAGCGTTTAGTATGATTCCATTTTGTCATCCCAATTATGCAAAGCACACACATAAAACAACACAAATGCTTGAATTCGTAGGAATTCAAGGTTCTCAGTAAACATGATAAATTAAAAAGCTGGCTCAAAATGACCATATCTGTTCAACTAATCATTGCAAAACTAAATTAGTTGCCGAAAAATTTAAATGTCTATTTTAACCTAAGGCACCTGCATGATTGCGTGGCTTCATAGTGCAACGCTTCTCATGGTAAAAGGAGACCTATGCTCAATTGTGGGATAGTAAATGCGTTGATAGTATCATAAAACTATCTAATAGACATAATATTTATTTTTACGCAGTGCAAAGATAAAAGAAATTGTTTTGCTTATCTGAGGTAGTTTTATTAAGTTTTACGTACCTACTCATAAGAAGCCTTAAACATAACATCATTTGACTGACAAAACAATTGCTACAATTATTGAGAAATTGGCTTCTGTGCCAAGGGTCAAGAGTTTAATAGTCGCCAAGTCTAGGCGTTTGAGTATTTGAGAATTATTATTTGTAATTGCACCCACAGACTGCAGAAATTCCAACGTTCTTTTTGAAGCTTATAAAACTTTACTTTTACAAACCTATTTTACATTTTTATTTCGCGGGTCAGTTATAACCGTCGTGTTTGTAATTTGTTTAGCCGCGGTTAATTCTAACAAAGTTAATGTTTACAGTACCAATATACACCACATCAAAATTCGGCAAACCTGTTATACAAATAGGCGACTACAGGTACTACAAACGAAGTGGAAGAAAAGGACCCAAGTTTCAGTGGGTTTGTTCCAAGTGGCAGTCAAATCATTGCAGAGCTTCAGTTATAACGTTTATGGAAGACATCATCGCACGTCGAAATGAACACAATCATTAACCTTGATTGTTTATAAATGGTTTTTGTACTGGGACATCCAGTGCCAATGCCAGTGGTAAACAAGCATTCGGTCCTCCTGAATGTAAGTGGTGACCGTAGCTTATCGACGTTTGCAACGCCAGAGGTGTCGCTTGTGAGTCGCCGGTCCTTAAAATCATTCAATCCCTCATCTATTTACAGAGTGTCCGGTAATGAATGGATAACCTTGAAATGGGTCTTGGTAGAACTAATGGCCATTACTTCTACCAAGACCCTGAATAGATAACCTTGGAAATGGAATGGAAATCCATTTCCAAGGTTATCTATTCATTACCGGACAACCTGTAAATAAATCGGTAAGTTCTTTCGTCCTAGTTACAAGTTAACTAATAAAAAATAAAATTCAATAAGCCTTGGCTGATTATTATCTCTTATACGTGAACCAAATTTAACCAGTGTTATAAATATAATTTTCTACCAAATATATTCAATATTTACCTAGTATTCGGTTGTTTTACTCTATAGTAGGTTAGATTTTTCTATTGAAACGAAATTTAATAATAGCATTTTCGAGTTAAAAAGGAACCCGAAATTTGATAACAATTTTAAATCCTCTTTCTAAAGTGTAACTTTTGTCTACAGTTCCAGTCTATGGCTGGTCTAAGTTCGGCAAACCTGTGATTCAGATGGGAGGCTATCGATACTACCAGCGATACAAAGGCTTCAAAACCCGCTGGGTTTGCGCCAAATATCGTTCAGATGGGTGCCGAGCTTCAGTCACTACAGATCGACGAGCTATCATCGGTTTTCACAATGTACATAACCATTAACCGGTCGAATTTTTGGTAAAAAAATTAAAGCAATAATATGTTTGTATTGCAGAATGTTCCTTCAGACCTGATTAGTACCTTGTTATTTGGACAGTGTTTGAATGTCGAATAAAACTACAAGTGTTTTTCTTGCCTAACTATATAGTAATAATTGCTGGACAGTATTATTGATATATTATATCGTGCACTTTTAAATTTTATCGTTAAACTGCACGAACTTACCGCTGTAACATTTTTAAGCGCTGATTTATGGCTTATGTCTTTGATCCATATTCTGTTTTTCGGAACTCTATCCACTTGAAAAGTTACATGCTTCAAATTATCAAATCACTTTGTGGTCCATCCTTGTCTTCTCACAAATGTTTAGAGATATCAAATTTATATCGCATATTTAAGTGTGCGGCACCTAAGCAATATAAAATACCATTACAAATAGTTTGGTATTTTTTAGTTCGTTAGAATATCTATTGTAAGTTTTATTTGAAAGGAGAGGAAAGAGGGTACGGTCCCTTAAGTGTGTGAGTCCAACTTACACTTGACCAGTATTTTTCAAAACTATGTATCTGCTTTAAATGCTAGTCATTATTTTTAAGATAAAAATAGACACAGACATATTTTTATTATACAATAGTTATCCATGATTGTATTTAAATTCTATAATAAATGTGTTGTCAGGTCTAACATGATCTCAATTTGTTTGTTCACATCAAACATGTTTGCAGGTATAATTGGTTTAGTACAGTTTTATTTTATGTTATTTATATATTTTATTTTTTTCTATTATGTAAAACAGTATGATTTCCATATTTATTGCAAAATTGACAAGATTTAAATCTGCTTAATCAAAACATATATTTTTTAACCGTTTTTATAGATGCAGTGTTCACTACATCTAAATTTGGTAAGCCAGTTATTATGTTCAACAACTATCGGTACAATTGGTACAAGCCTTGGAAGCGGGAGGTGTTCGGTGGCAGGAAGCAGTGGCGGTGCTGCAAGTGGAGCAGCGGTAACTGCCGCGCAGGCCTGGTCACCATGAATGACGTCATCGTCAACATCAGCCATCACCCGCATAACCATGGAGCATATTGAAAAAGAAAACATTTTATTGAAGTGTATATATTTTTGTGATTAAATTATAATATGTTTTTTATAAAAGAGATATGTATTTATTATTGATTGAGATGTGTCCCGTATCACTATTTAATTTAGCATCTTATGTCAGATCTATATTCTTAGCAGCACAAAAGTGTGAAGGTGTGAAGCAATCAAATGTACCGTTATCTGGGCCGATTGTTGTATAGTCTGCGTGGCGAGTGTAGCTATCAAATTGAATAATATGATTGTAGTAAGGATTAAGTTATGATTTGTTGTGGATCAATAACAAAATCTCAAGGTTCGTTGTTGTATATAGGTCTGAAAATAATAAAGTGGAGTGGAGAACATTCATGCGAAAAGAATGGTATGTAAGCAAATGAAAAACACATCGTAAACCTTTTCTTATAATTAAAAATAAATTAATATTTTAAAATAGAGAGTTTTCATGGAATTATTTCCATTTCAGCGATTTTCTCCAGATCTCGCTGCGGCAAGCCCGTGATTTTATTTGGGGTCTACAGGTTCAATAGGAACAATAGGTACCGAGGCCTTCATGGCTGGTGGACCTACAGCAGGGCCAGGAGTAGTGGCTGCAGGGCCACCATCAGCACTTATGACAACGCCATCGTTAATTTTAAAGGAGACCACAATCATTAGCACTCGTAGCAGAATCCATATTATTATAATTTGTTAAAGAGTTAGATATTATATCTATAAATATAATCTTTAGGAGATTCGCTTACACCACCCTTTTAATTTTTCATTATAATCGTATGATTGTCATACGTTATATCATACTAGGCAGTAAAAATATTACAGACAATGAGACAACGACACCTATTTATAACATTACTGTTTTTATCTTTACCCAGGATACAGCCCATTTGAGCCAACGTTTACCTTGTCAAGACTTGGTAAACCGGTGCTGGATATAGGCAACTGTCGCTATTACAAGAACAACAGGAGTCGAGGGGTTAAAGCCGCGTGGTTCTGTAGCAAGAGGCGAATCGGATGCCGAGCCTCACTCATCATCGCTGATGGAACTATTGTAGCTGTCAGGAATAATCATTGCCATGATTTGTAAATTATTGATCTATTAGATGATATTTATTGTTCTGAGTTCATGTAATTTTACTAACGCCCGACGCAATAACGACAGGGTGTTAATAGTTTGACGTGTCTATCTCTCTCTTTGTGTGTATGTGTGTGTGTGTCTGTCTGTCTGGCATCGTAGCTCCCGAACGGGATTTTGTTTGAAAGGTGAATTAGGTCGGTAGTGATCTTACCTGTTTGATGGAAATCGCTCCAAGATGGCCGCTATTGGGGGTTACCTAAATACTAACCTTACTAATTTAGTTATCAAATTAAGCTTAGTACGACATTACTGTCACATCATCAACCCAATTATTTTCCCACCTAGCACGGCTCTCCTCTTATTTGAGAGAGATTAGTCTACCACGCTAGCCTAGTGCGGGCTGGCCGACTTTACACGCCATCGAGAATATTCTGAAACATGCTGGTTTCCTCACGATAAACGCACATTACTTCCGATTAGTCAGTAGTGCATGACTTTAGTTTGAACTCGAGACCTTTGACTTTCAGTCACTGGCCGTGCAGACTATCACAGATATTATTGTCAATAGGAATTTATTCATTGTACATTTGATGTTGAAGCGGAATTTGCTATACCTAGTAATAGTAAATGTTAAGCTAATATTTTAGGCTTAATAATATAAGTTATCAAATAAAGTAGAATATTTTGCTTATATAAATTTTATTTGAAACCTATTTAGTTAACAGCTGACCTAGTTAAGGTCAGTAGGTCATGTTAGAATTTGTCGTTGCAGTTGCTTTCACCACGTCCCGTTTTGGCCGGCCAGTGATCTTGTTTGCGGGCCACCGTTTCAACAAGAACACCAGGAGTCGGGGTCACGTGGGTTGGTGGAGCTGCAGCAGAGCTAGGAGTAGTGGCTGCAAGGCTAACATCTCCACATACGATAACATGATCATAAAAGTCAAAGGAAACCACAATCATAAGACGTAAATTCATGCTCAAATTATAAATGCGACAGTATGTCTGTCCGGTACCTCTTCATGCTTTACCCGCTGAACCGATTTAGATGCAATTTGCCATGGAGGTAGCGTGTCAAAACCTGGTCAAGAATAAATATTATTACAAATGTCGGTTAAAATTCTAGTCAACCTTGTAATAGAGCTTAACGTCTATTATTATAGGGTATTACAATACATATTAATATTTTGTAAGAAATAATGTTTATTTGTAAGGAAAATTTTATGCTTCCCGAAACGAGGTTGTGGATGAAACCAAAGGAACCTAATATATAAACCTTATTAAATCGTTGTTTTCGCATTTTGAAAGCCTTATTTATTTGCCATACTTCACAGGTAAAATTTAAATACCTGGTCATGATTCAAATACAAAGATGGACTTAAATCGGTTTGAAGTTCGGTGTTTTGATGTAGCTGAGTCTACATCTGAGTCTACTGAGGGGTACTTTAATTTGTTCTAAATATTCATATTAATCCCTTTTACTTGTTTGAAAATGTAGGACTGTAAATTTGTAACGCTACTTCATCCAATTTTATTTTAAAACATACGATCATTATTATTAATTAATTAATAATTATTAATTATTAACAGTGGTAAAAATTCTATATTTTATGCTTTATTTTAGCTTTCTGTACCTTCTCTAATATATCAACCTCATGAGTCTATGCAAGCAATATTGTTTAAAAAAAGTCAGTTATTAATAAATATATTAGATGACATCTATTTTGATTTTTCAGAAGCTATGTTTTCATTGACAAGAACGGGTCGGCCAGTCCTGTTGATAGATCAGTATCGTTATTATAAAAACAATAGGTGCCGAGGACCGAAGGCTACCTGGTTCTGTATCCGAAGCAGTAAAAGAGGAGACGACAGCTATGGATGCAGAGCATCTGTCACTACCATAGATAGCACTATTGTTAATTTTAAACACGCACATAATCATTTATAGAATTATTTAAACGTTGCAACTATAGGTCTTCTAATATTCATCACATATTTATACAATATATATGAAAATAAAATAGCCAGCAATAACGCAAATTAAGAAGGATTTTAATTTAATTGAATCTTTTAATAGTTTATATTGCAATGGTTTGTTTATTTAAAGCTAAAACGGACATTAAAAACTCTACCATTATTTGCTTTTGTATTATTAACATTTATATGATGATGTTGTTTTTGTTGTATTATATTATATACTTATTAAGTATATTATATACTTATTGATAATAAATAAGGATAATATGATATTTTGCGATTAATTTTTTGGAATCTGGATATAAGATTAACATTATCAATGTTTATCAGTACGATTTATAACATATTTTCCTTTCTAGTTCCTATGTTCACTATGACCCGCTATGGCAAGCCTGCGATCCAGATGGGCAGGTACAGATTCAATAGGAACAATCGAAGTAATGGCGCCAGGTCCTTGTGGGTTTGCTGCAGGGTCAGCACTGGATGCCGAGCTAGCATTACCACGTTCAACGACGTCATTATTAAAGAGAAGCAAGAGCATAATCATTGATTGAGAAGACTGGATTTTGCATAGAGTTGGAGATCATTAAAATATTTATAATTAATTTAAATAGATATATCTCTTTTTTCGACATTTTATAACTTTCTTGTTCTCATTCATATTTTTTTTTGTGTTTCTTGTCGTGTAGTAAAGTGGGTATTATTTTAGTTACCGTGTTTTATGTTTTGGTTCCCTCAATGTACTTTCAATTACTTTTCTATTCAGGTTTTATTTACTACCTTAGCAAGCATAGTTTCACACGATAAAGAATTAGTATTTTATAAAAACTTTATGTAATATATTACTCAAATTAAAGTTCCAGTATATATTTATTTTGTCTAATACCTATACTTAAAGATTTTTATATTATGCATTACAAATCAGAAATTTGTATCACCCTCTATGGATAATGTTTTTAGTAGCAACCGTGGCTTTCTCTCGCTTTTACAGAAGAGAAGATGAGTATTTACAGAAAGTATAAGTATTTCAATAGGCTTTGGGCGCTGATTGACAGAAGCTAAAATTAAGTGTGTCGTTCTTAGCTTATATTAAAAGTTCTGTGTAGAAGGGGATAAATCACACACTGTTGATGCTGGGCACTAACAGGTATTATCTCTGTATGTACATGTTAGAAGGGGCCCAAGTTGAGGTGAGCTTGGGGTCAAGCGGAATTTGGGCGATCTAACAAAGCCTGAGATAAAATGCCAGTATCTTATAGCATTCAATCTAGCTTCCTATTCCAAGTGCCTTAGTTGGTCGTCTTACACGAAACTTCATTTTTTAATTGGTTTTTACATGTATTTAGTCACCTGCAAACTTTTTGTCGGGTCTTAAATTGATCTGTTTCCTAATTGATTGTCGGACTAAAGACTCGCTTTGTGTAAAGTTCTAATAGAAAATCACATGCTGTTACTTGGAAAGGTGGCTATGACAAAATTTGATTATAAGGCTTCATATACAGACTCACAAAAGCGTTACTCAACACAACAATATTCAACATTTTTTTTCTGAATTATGTAAATTTGGTTTGCAGTTCCTAAAATTTTGCACACGAAGAGAGGTACCCCGCTTCTTGAAATCAAAGGGCATAGGTACAATTGTAAAAGGAACCTAGGAGGGAGGACTTACTGGGTGTGCAATAAGGCTCCTCAAGGCTGCAGGGTGTCCATCGTGACTTTTGATGACGTCATCGTCAGAGTTAAGAATCAACACAATCACCCATAAAATAAAACTGGTTCCGATGTTTGCAGGTATATACAGGTGGTCCGTATATTGGTTTATATTTCGTTAAATAAGTTTAATAATAATTGTATAATAATGTGTAAAATAAGTAATATATCAAATCAAAATGAAAATGCTTTTATTTCAAACATACTTTCTCAAGCATTTAGGTATGAAACTTTAAGATTCTAGTTGCATGGTTCTAAATAAAATGTGTACCTAATAATAACACTGTTCTGTGGAAGAGTAC
Organism: Craniophora ligustri; assembly: GCA_905163465.1. Classification (NCBI taxonomy): domain Eukaryota; kingdom Metazoa; phylum Arthropoda; class Insecta; order Lepidoptera; family Noctuidae; genus Craniophora; species Craniophora ligustri. The sequence continues at coordinate 3,548,264 of LR990965.1, read as the reverse complement.
ATATTCTGTTTGTTTTAATATATTGTAGTCTATGCTTATAGAGGATGTTTCATTGATCTAAATCGTTTGTCTTTGCAAATCACAAAACACCAATTAACAAAGAAATTATCTATTCAAGAACTATTTAGACGGAACCGCACAATTTATTTTTCATTTGTTAGCGCATTGCTTTACATAAAATTTTAGTGTAGGTCAAGATAATTTATACATTAGGTATTGGTAATGTCACCATAAAATTATGTACTATACAGCTTCCATTTTGTTGTCCCATTGGTGTACATGGGACAACAAAATGGAATATATAGTTATTCGATCCATTAGTTATCTTATCTAAAGGATAGAATACTCTATCTATCTATCTACCCTCTAACCGAATTATTCATCACACTTAGATGCACTGGTATAATACCTTTCAACCCGTCTACACTTTCCGTCGCAAACTCGTGACATATCATGTGCTTAATTTCTGGTAACTTGGGCTTTCTTGGCCCGCACAACAACTTTTTTCGACCAAGAAAAATCATAAATTTATAAACTTCTTAAAAAAATGGCAGTTCGATGCCAAGTTGGATTATCATGAAGTCAAGGTTTGTTTGTGTTCCCGTATCTTTGTAATAATTTGTAGTTTGTTCAACAGATAAGGCAGTATTTTCATACACAAAACACGGGTCGCTGTTGCTCAATATAAACAAGTTTAGGTTCAACCTCAAGCGTATCGCCGGTGATCGTCGCTATTGGGTGTGCAACAAGGCGTGGCGAGGCTGCCGTGCCTCCATCACCACAGTCGGTCAAATGATCGTCAAAACTAGAAATGTCCATACTCATGCTTAAGCCCTTATCATTAAGATTCAGATTTGTATATTCATTTATATTTTCCTTCGACACTCTGAAGGACATATTGTTTTTGTAAATTTGAATTTAAATATCGTTGCGATCGAATGTCATATTTTAGTCGATAATACTTGTTACTAGCAAATCTAGTAACTGAGATCGTCTTTGGGTTTCATTAACGTAATCCAGTGTACAAAGCAGCAACTCTAAGAGATGAAAATTGTTATTCGGGTGCTGTATTACCCCGTTGAACTATTTAAAGTTTACCTAACTGTGTATTATACCTTAAATCTCTAATTGGTTTAACCAAATTAAAATCGTTTTAACTATTATGCGAGTATTTTCTTACGCTTGAGAAATTCTGTGCTTCAAAAAGCAATAGTTCATCACTAAGTAATCGTTATGATAATAAAACCAGCGAGTGACAGAAATATATAATAATTATGTGAGTATTTTGATTAATATATAATAAGAAAAATAAATATCTTCCACTTACCAAAGTACCTACTGTTACTATGTAGTACTAGTACTACATTAAAAGCTAGTGGTTTAATTAATTCTGATTAAAAAGGTATACAGGAATTGTATTGTATTGTCGAATTGATCGCGATCGATCAATTCAACTCATTATTATATTACATTTCACTCGCTGTTATTTATTGTTTACTTGATTTAACTTGGATGATCATCTAAATTGAAAGGTAGCAGAAAATATGATATGGTCGCCTTTTTGTTTTATTGTAATAAGATTAAATTTTATAAATAATATGATGTATTTTCTTCCACGCAGCTGCTGTTTTCTCGCAGACAAAAAACGGGAGGCCACAACTGGATATTAGTCACTATAGGTTCAATTTCAAACATATGTGCGGTGATCGACGTTACTGGGTGTGCAACAAGGCTTGGCGTGGCTGCCGGGTAGCCATCAGTACTGTTGGAAACCAAATTATCCACGTTAAAAACTTCCATAATCATCCTTAACAAAACCTCGATAAAGTTCAATTTTGTAAATATAGTTACGATAGCATTATTCGTTATTAAATAAATCAAGTACTCGTAGTTCTTTTGTGTATTATTATTTGAGCAACTCTGTTTTATTTAAAATTTGTATTAAATATATGGTTGTCGTCTACACCAAGATGCTAGAACAAAATATTTTTTTAAATATTTAAAATTTTTAGGTAAGGTATTAAAGTCTTCTATCACTTTTGCTTTGCACTCGGGAAACTGGTTTATAAAAACTCCTAAACCTAATTAGAATACTGTTATGATAGCTTTGTTTAATTTCGTAGAATGGAATGGAATTAGTAGAATTTAATTTAAAAAAATAGTTTGAATAAAATCAGGTAATTTTTTTTGTAAATATTCACAGTTTAAAGTAAATATAATTAATTTTCCTTTCACAGCAATATTTTCCACTCATCACAATGGAGCTCAACATATGCACTACAGAGGCTTTATTTATACGAAAAACGGGGCTGGATCAGAACAATCACGAGTTTTTTGGGTTTGCATGAAGAGAAGGTCAAAACATTGTAAAGCGTCTGCGGTTACTCTAGGCAATATGGTTGTTAAATTGTGCGGACAACACACACATTCTTGGGAATGGTACGATAGTGGTTTCTAGCAGGGACCGGACAACACCGCTTAAGTGTTAAGCCTATTGACAGGGTAACCCGTACATAGGGTAACCCATATCGCAGGGTTACCTTTTGATCGGGTTACCTCCCTAAAACCCAGCGAAAGGGTTAACACCTTCATTGTGGTAACCACTTGAAGGGGTAACCCCTTCAACGACTTAAGCCTATCAAGGGGTTACCTTCACGAAAAGCTTTTATTCGTGTTACCCGGGGTTACCTAACGGGCCTGAGCTGCATGTAAGTAGGTAGGGGTACTTGCACTCGAGCGGTGCGTCATTGCCTTGACGCCTTACTATTTTTAACCGACTTTAAAAAGGAGGAGGTTCTCAATTCATCGGAATATTTTTTTTTATATAGATAGGTACCGATTTGCAAAATTATATCTTTGTTTATCGTTGTTTAAAAGATTAACCTGTACAGATACACCCATTGTGACCACATCAGGATCTCATGATGGAATCCCAGGGAAATCGAGGACAACCCTCAAATTTTAAAGGCACTTATTTTGTTTTACATGTATTCTCCTAAGCTTTTCAAGTATTTGCGTCTGAAAAAAAACCATCTCATATGAATGATCTGATGATGGAAGGTACAACTCCTCAACGGATAAGAGTTGAAGGAAAATTATTTCGAAATTATACATAGCATATTGACCAATAGTCGTATTCTTTCAGGGTATTAGATTGACCTGATGTAAATATCATTAAAGTTTAAGAGTTAGGTGGAAATATAAACGTGGGCAGATTTCGATTGCCTATTGTTTATCTACTATGTATTTTTGCGCTGGTCCGGACTCTCGTTCGAATAAAAAACTGTAAGCATTGGATTTTCTTTTCTATTACGCTTTATTATTGTTTCTTCTTTATTTTCTATCTTAGTTTGATGCTGTTTACGGGTGTTTGTACGGGTACTATAGCCCTATGTAATATAACGCGCTCGTTCATCTTTATGAACGAGCGCATTATATTGCATATTAAACAGGTTGAAACTTGCAACGATCTATAGGGGTTTATATTATTTATAAATATAATTACGTGAGTAATTATATTTATTCTATAATTATAGTAATTAGGTTAGGTTGCAACTTAATGTATAAATGAAATAATATAATATGTACCATTGCACTATTATTAAAAATATTTTTTATTTTACTGAATCAGAACTATTAATTAAATTCATATTCAAATCTAATAATTCATATTAAACACGTAATGTATGTAACATGTGCGACAAGTAATATTGAACTGTAAAATAATTTAGACAATTATTATAATTTCGATTTCTAATATTTTCGTAAGTATAAGACTTCAATACCTATAATATTCGTTCATGTTTACCAACCGCTCGATATTCGCATCAAAGGGGCCGCCGCCGCCGCCGCCGCCGGCCGGGAGGTAAGATTTGAGGTTGAAGTTATGCAATTTTCAAACTAATGTCGATTCCCAAAGGGTGCATATTACAATGTTGTCGGTTGGAATGGGTTACCCTGTTACAGTGTTACAGGGTTTTGAAAGGGTTACCCTGTTCGGAAGCGCTTAAATTAAACCCGTTCGACGGTGTAACACGTATCACGGGGTTTATTTTTGAAGCGCTTAAAAAAACCCCTTCAAAAACCCTTTGAAGGAGTATCCGGACGGTCCCTGGTTTCTAGATCTTCCTAACATTACAATTTTATAAACGAATTGACGTGAGTGAGTATCTCATACTTGTTCAGTAAATACGTTCCTGCGCTCACTAGTTCTATTTTCAGAAATGGAGAACACTTTCAAAAAGTAAAATTACGGAAGGGTAAACATTAGCCGTTTTGTAGGTGCATGGCACTATTAGTGATTCTTTACTGTTCTTTCTACTTTGATTCTAGAATGGAAGGACCTTTAGTTTATTCTGCCCCATTAAGAACTGCTTAAGAAACAGTTCGCAGAATATTCTCGGCGTGGAGTTCACATTAATGGATTGTGGCAATACGCTCACTGAGACCTCATTAAAGGGATCTCATTAAACAGAATTGATGTTATGCATCAACTACCCCAATGATGCACTTATTTATGAAATTTACTTTACATTCGTTACGACTCACAAAAGGTTCAAATAATATTAATTATTTGAACCTTTTCAAATAGTAAATATGTATAGTAAATATTTTTTTGTTTAATTGTTATTTCATATTTGTTACCATTATTTTTATGATATTATGGGGGTGTTTGCGGAAAAGACTTGATGTGTTTTGTTTATAGTATCTACTTACTTATTTAAAGTGAAAATATACAAGAGAATACAAATAGTAATAAGAATAATACTTTTGAAAGTATCAGTTGTATTTATACCTACCTACTCCTTATTTATTGTACCTGCCAAATAAATATTGCAATTATAAACTGTGATCTTTTAATTTGAATAAAAGATTACTTCCGTTCCTGAGATTCCTATCTAATTAACAAAGCTATATCCATTATTGGAACGAAGATCCTTATCGCGCGTTGCGAAAAGGGGCTAGACGGAAAAAATTAAGACGAAAAGTTGTAACGAAACTTTTGCTATAGTAAGATATTGTAAAAAAAAAATACAATTTTATTCCAATTCCTTCACTAATTAATCGAAAGGAACTTCGTTCCATCCGGGTGTCCCTTGAAACCTCTCAAGTTATTTTATTAAATTAAAGTACCTTGCTCTAAAATAGTTATTAATATTTTTTTTAGTGATTATGAAATCTCGTGATGCTAAAAAAAGAAAAACATACCCGAAATCCAAAATTAAAAAAGATAGCTTAGCTTATTTACGCCTCAGAGAAAGAGCTAATGCTAGAAAAAGGAAATACTGGAATAAATTGACGGAGGAAGAGAAAGACTTGAAAAGAGCTAAAGATAGAGCATACTATCAAAAAAGTAAAGTCAACGGGAAATATAAAAACATTGCTGAGTTGACTGAGACAGAAAAGCAAAAGCACAGACAAATTTGGATAAAAGCATCAAAAAAATACAGAGAAAAGAAGAAGGCATTATCAGAATAGTAAACAAGCATGGTGTTTCCGTGTCTTCTCCCATGGGAAAAAGCCGTGAGTGTATGTATGTATTCCAGCGCTTTCCGATGATGATTAAGCTGCGACACATCCCGTGAAAAGTAGAGTGAATTAATTAGTGTGTGCAAAACATTTATTTAAATCAAATCAAATCAAATCAAATCATTTATTTCAATTAGACCAATACAGGTACTTTTGAATTGTCGAATTAAATTGAATTTAGTTGCACGGTTCCAAAAGGTAGGTCTTATGGAGAAGAACCGGCAAGAAACTCCATAGATACTCTTTTTAAATTAAATACAAAATTGTTGGTTTTGTTTTACAATGCTTTATGTATGTAATATCAATATGAGACTGGTGCAGTTCGATGTGAAACGTATTATTTATGAAAGTAAAAGAAATAACTAAAACCAATTTCGGTTGCCATAACATGTATGAGCCGACCAGTCCCAACTGATAGCACCCGTTCACGAGCATGACGTGTGTATCGGCGTCTGTCTACTCAACCATGTTGTAGGGAATAAAATATTTAGTATTGATCCTCTGTAACCTCTTACAGATATGTATGTATATTCATTAGCATACATTTTAATATCAGAACAACTTGTATAGTGAGATATAAACTATTCTATTAAAAAAAAATTAAGTTAAGATAAAAGTTCCGCTGGAATAATGTTTGTGTAACATTTGTGCTCCTTTTTGCCTTATAGAAAAATACAAAAACTATTGCATGCTCTATATTAGATCCTAGATAGACCACGAAGTTAAAAGTTTATATAACGTTTCTATATACATTTAAGATGAAGCTCACTAAAACTACTTTATTTTTTTATGTTTATGTATTAGTTACCTGGTCATTAAGGTGATAAATTTCACATTTTTATGATGAATATCACTAAGCTTTGGCTTTACTTCTGTATAATTAAATCGACACAGCATATAATTATTTTTTTTACCCCGAACGCGATAACGCTTTTCTGACATTAAAGAAAATATATTATTTAATTATTTCTTCCATTTACCCTTTACGAGAGTCTTTATATCCACAATAATAATGTTTTATTTTTATTTTATTTGTAATTTTAGTGATAAAGTGTAGTGTAATTTTATTCCCAGAAATGATGTGTTCACAGAGTGATGCGTTTGCGTGTATTCTCTAAAAAACCTTGCAGATACAATTAAGATTATTATTAGATTGGTATAAGGTTTATTCTCAACAAAAATAGAAATAAATAATTTCTTTACAGACTTTTAATCAATGTACAGAGCGGAGTACGATTCGTTTTAATAACCATGTTACCTTAATGTCTTAACAATAATCATATAAAATATTATTAGTAATAATAATCAAACCATAAAACTATGTTTTCAGTACAAATAATATTTTTCATTTCAGTATTCTACGAGAACTGTTGTGGCAGAACTTATCTTTGGCACAAGGGCTTCTGGTATCGTAAGTTCAAAGAGATGGGGCGCACGATCTGGTGGGTGTGCTACAAAAGATCCTCGTTGAGATGTACAGCTTCCATCATCACAGACGGTGGCGAAATTGTGAATACTGTGCCCCATCATACGCACGAGAAGAATATATGGCAAAAAGCTTTTAATGGACTCTTGAGCTAGGAATTACTGTAATGACGTTTAGTGTTGTAACAATTTTTTTGTCTAATTCTCTGGATTATTTTGTTTGCTTCTGATGTTATAGTAAAACCTAAAGATAGCTAATGAAATGTTTGTGTAGATCATTAAATATTGAACATACATTTTAAATTTTAAAATAGCGTAATTCTAAACATCATCACAAAACTCCCTTTCTAAGAATTTTGACAGTGTATTTTCAAGTGTATTCTGGTTCATAACGAAGTAATTTAGAATAATAAGTCTAGAAATAATCTAGAAAATAATTCGCCTTGGTTTTGTTGAGGTAAGTTATAAGGAAACTACTATGTAAGGTACAATATTTTTAGAGTTGTGTTGTTGATAACAGTTTTTATTTAGAGGATTTAATGTCAACTAGGCAATTTAAATATGTTTTGAATCTGTCGTTGATGATGAACTAATTTTAAAGATAACATTATATAATGAAAATTCTGATATAAATAGTTTTTACTTAAATCGCATTTGAATAGGTTGATCCTTTATGCGTAAATGGAAGCAACCATATTGGCGGCCTTAAGAATAAATTAAAGCTTAGTTATTGAAAAGCTTAATTTCTGGAACATATTTTTATTGCATTAAATCTTTCTATACCTACATAATTATACATATGTATGTATGTATGGGGCTGTTGTCTAAAATATTTAGTTGTAGCCAGTATAATATATTTAAAGTTTAAATTCGTATTTGTTTTTTATATAATAATTAAGTTTAGGTTATTGGGTTTTTTGGTAGCTGTGTATTATAGCCTAGTGGTGTAATCAGCGACTATAAAGTCGATGTTTCGGATTCCATCCTAAGGCTATTTATCATATGCCCAAACGGTGAAGGAGAATATCGTGAAGAAAACTTCATGCTGATAGATATTATGTCTGTCAACCCGAAGAAAATTGGATTTTCTGATGAAAATCTTAGTCGCATTTCGGTTTTGTGTCCTGGCAATAACAATAACAGAAGGCTAGCTTTCTGTTATATGGCACCGACAACATACCGGTGAATTATAGGCGTCATGTCATGTCATGTATGACATAGTTCATAAATGTCACAGGTAACACTGGATTCATACATTGGCCCCAACGTTGGCGCTAACTTACTATAGGTTGGTCCGAGCTTTGTTGTAAACGATGCAACCAATATGTTTGGTATGTGTAAGATTTAACGTATAACATGTTTATTGGCGCGAGAGACGTCAATGTCGTACATTGTTAGGGTAAAAACATACTGAAATATCAGCGACTAGTTAATGTTTTATAAATTATGCATTATGTCTTCTTAATAAAGTTGTGTTTTCCACTGTAAGTAGCTGAAGTTTAAAATAGTGCTTTACAGCCGCCATCAGCTGCTGTGTGGAAATGGCAACGATATAATTACATAAATGTTGGCTGAAGTCTCCTAGTCTGTTGCAATGTCTTAATGTTATTTTTACATTGTTATGCATTGTAGCGAACAATTTATTATGTAGTTCAATAAATTTTTCTGCAATAATTTGTTCACCAATAAAATGTGTTTGTGAATATTAAATGAGTATTGAGTCCATAATATCTGATACTTTTGGTATATTTGAACCTGTTAATAACAACCCATATATCAATTATACATTGGAATTTTATTCATTGGGCTGCTGTTAGTTATTGTATGACTAAATGCCAACAGACACTACGCCGACAGACTAAACACCGAAAAGTCTTCGACGAGACTCTTCGCCGACAGGGTATAAAATATAGGTACGACGACGAGCGAAGCGAGGAGTATTATGTGGTATTTTGACCCCAGATTCGAACATATTTTTAGTGTCCTGTCGGCGAAGAATCCCGTCGAAGTATAGTCTTGTCGGCGTAGTGTCTGTCGGCGTATAGTCGTACACTCGCTGTTATATAGTGGCGTAGCTAGAATGCGTGAAACCCAGGGCGGATATTGTATATGCCACCCCCGAAAACAACCAAAAATAAGGTTATCATTTATGTTTTATTAAAATTTTACTTTTAATTTAATCAACGATATTAAACTTATTTAGTAAAATATCAAACGTAGCTGGATGGGTGACACCCGCCCCCCTCTTCCCTTGCTACGCCACTGGCTATGCATGCTGTGGATGACCTAGGCTTTGCCTAATATCTGTTTTCCTGCCTGACATTATACAAATCAGTGTTTTTTTATTCAAGTTTAATTCATATCGCTGTGTGTGCTTTGCCTCCTTGATTGAAGTTTTCACATGTCTTATATATACGATGTTTTATTGCAGAATTCACTTGTATGGAAGAGAACGGTAGACTGTACCTCTATCACGACGGTTACCGTTACAGGAGAAATGGCAGTTCAGGTTTAAAAGTGTGGTGGATTTGCACACAAAGATACTCTAAGATCTGTTCCGGATCTGTAGTTACTTATAACGGTTCATTGTTAAAGAAATGTGGACATTCCCATTAATGAATTTATCTTAAACAATCAAAATAATAAAGCTCAAATCGAGAATTAGAATCATAAAAGAAAAGTGTATTTTATACATCATGTAAATGATGTGTACCATCTTTGAGGGGTACAGAGAAGGCGGCGGGCGTTAGTGAATGGCGATAATGAAGATACTGAACCAATTAGAAGACCGTAGTAAGAATAAATTGTTCTGAGTATCGATAACTCGTTAACAGATTTACTATATTAAGATAAGTATCTCAGGTACTTCTGGTAGGGGTATAAGTCTTAGCTTATATAATTGTGGGAATACTACATGATTGATAAACCCTAAATTTGGGTACTCCAAGAAATTATTTCCATGATCTTATGACTCCAATTATACGTTGTACATATAGGCTCAAATACAAGTTTACATTCAAAAGGCCAGAAAGATTTTTCCGAATTTTCAAAATTAGGTGTCACAAGTTCGCTAGAAATTAATTTAGTTTTTAGAGTAAAACAGACTTTACATAAAAAAGATAACTAAAAATAACAAAAAAGTATTCATAAAGAAATAAATAATTGTAATTATGGTATAAAGTGGTTTTTGTAATAACCTAAATATTTTTTTCTTTTTTAATAATAAAAATTATGAATATGTTTAAAAACGCATAGTAACTTTATTGAGTATGTATATTTTGATAAGTTATACGTAACTTTTTTAGTCATATACGTGACAGAAGCAAATGGCAAAACGTATCTGCATTGCGAGGGATACCGGTACAGAAAGAATGCTACAAGAGGTACAAAAACTTGGTGGATTTGTTGCCAGAGAGACATGAAGAGCTGTTCCGGATCTGGTGTCTCAGTTGAGGGACTATTCATCAAGAGACGTGGTCATACGCATTGAAGAAACAATTGATACATTATTTTAGCTTGGATTTGCTATAAACCTGGTCAATAAATCAATTCATCATCATGTTTGTAATTAATAAGAAAACTTTCCTTTTTTACAGTAATATAGTAATTTTAATGTTAACAAGGTATTCCATTTCTTATATTTTTATATATCAAGGATTTATTAATATATGCTATAGACAAATACAATCAGAAGAAAAAAATGCTTTTATGTGTATATTATTACGGTTATTGAGCCCCAACTTGGGTCACAAGATCGATAAGGCAGTTGAAAACAAAAAAATAATACACTTTACATTTATTTTACAGCCAACGAAGTGAAATTGCAAGATTGTGGTGAGACATCGTACTTATGGTTCCATGGATATCGATATACAAAGAGTACAACGTCTGGGGATAGAGTGTGGTGGGTCTGTAGTCGACGCAAGACCATGAGATGTCCAGCATCCATCGTCACCTACGATGGGCACCCAATTGAGATCAGTGTTAAGAAACATACTCATAAGAACTATTGACAACATTTTTACAGTGTGATATTCTCAATTAATTTTAATATTACCTTATTGATATGCCAATTCACTACAACTACGTCTTAAAATGTTACATATTTTTTCAGTATTCTTGCATTAAACAAATTGAGAGTTATGACGATTCTGTATTAAAAAAAAATACTCGAACATTTTGATTTTTAGCTTAGTGTGTGTTTAGAACAAGAGAAAAAAATACTATAGGTATTTAAATATCTTCTGATTCCTTAAAAATATTATTGCTATCCTACCAGCTATTGTCTACTGCCAAGGCACTGAAAGAACTGAAAGCTACCTGAAAATAATGAACTTAAATATTTCTTATAACTATAACTATATTACTAATTAACCTAGTCATTGAATCTCTATTGTTGTGATGATAAGGTATTGAAATCTTAGGTTTGTTTGTGATTTATTAACCACACTAATTATTGTTATGGCACTTGTTATTGTTATGTTTTTGAAGAATTATACGTGTTTTACTTGTAATTGGATATTAAGTTTTTTTAAATTGGAAATAGATTATCTAAATAGGTAATTTTACTCGTATAGTTCTTTTAAGTATCAAGTTCATGGCTGTGTTCAAATCAAATCTATGATTTGCAGCATGCACTTTGTCTCGGAAATATCATGATTTAGCATTCTAGACATAATTCGGTTTTTATACCTACTTTTGGTTTCTAGTACTCTACACCTTTAAAGTCTCAGTCACTGTACCGTAAATAATATGTATGTCTCATGCTTCGGCGGCCCCAAAATACGATATCCTTAATATTATACAATTCCAGCACCTCAATTCGGAAGATCTATTAGAGGGAACCCAGTAATACTTGTGGGCAATTTTCGATTCAACAAAGAGAAGGCCAATGGCTGTAAGATCCGTTGGTCTTGTGTCAAGAAGCGTACTAGGAGATGTACAGCATCAATTATGACGTGTGAGGGAATCATCGTCAGAACGGCTGGATTACACAATCATGACTAATTTTATTTAATTAACATAACAGTAATAAAAAAAAATTGTTCATCGTTGTTTACTGCAAGAGTAAGCACGTGGCGTTCTGTCTGCATATCCCATGAGAAAGATGCGTGATTGTAAGAAAAAATATATGTTTAAACGCAGCAGCGAGCTGAATAGGATAAATATTATACATTGTTTTAATATTTTCCACTGTAAGTTTAAATAAATGTTACATACAATTCCGTATTTTTTATAATAACACACATTTGCGTGTGTACCGTTTTGTCTAATAAATTATATCTTTTCAAAATTGTATTATTTGCGTGTGATTATGACTAACTTATATCACTCGGGTTTATTAAGACCACCTTTTTTTGTTGAAACATTCAGTTAATAAATACGCTTGATTTCTTCGGCCACTAATCTGCCATTATGCATTATGTGCCAATACTGTTATAGTATTATGATAATATATGTATATTTACTTAATATATGTTTTCATATAGTATAGCTTAGCAAACAATTAGTCAGATGCTTCTTTACAGTTCATAAACAGTAGTGTGTGATATTTATTTCAGTGTCCGAATTGGATCCTACATTCTCAACATCTAAACTTGGCAAGCCGGTGTTGGAGCTAGGCGGTTATAGATACAACCAGCGCACTGAAAGGGCCGGTCAGCGAGCCAGCTGGAGATGTGACAAGCGACGGACTCTGCACTGTCGGGCTTTTGTTATCACCGTGGATGGTGACGTCATCGAAATCAAGAACACTCATAATCATTAAACATATATTATATTATATATTAGAATATTCATTCATCTTTTGACGGCCAGATTAGCCGAGCTGTATTATGGACTGCTTTCAGCGGCAAGGGTCCCGAGTTCGAATCTCGGTAGGGGCAAATGTTTGTGTGATGAGCATGGACATTTGTACCTGAGTCATGGATGTTTCTATTATAATATGTAGGACTTTACAAAAAATTATCTATGTAGTGTGTCAACCATCTAGTAACACAAGCCTCGTTGCTTAGCTCCGAACTAGAGCACTGTTTCATAATGTCTAGATATATGTACCTATTTATTCGTTTATTAATAAGAAGATAAGTAATGTTTTTGTGGAATTTAGCGCTGCAAGCATGATGGCAGTGACTAGGAACTATGCTGGAGCATTGTGTACCCTGGCCTGGTCACACGAGTTGTTAAGTTAAAGCTTTCAACTTTGGATATTGTCACTCGCTTAAACAGTGCAGTTGTCAAGCTGGCGCCTTCTGTACCGCATGTCGCGGGTTCAATCCCCGCACGGAACAAATAAAATATGTATGGCCTACGAGTAAGTATTCCGGGTTTGGGTGTTTGTGCATTGTGAATATTGGTGTTTGTAAACCAACCCACACCAAATTTCTGGTGTCGGGCAAGGTTTTATAGTTAAAAAATAATAAGTAAAAATCATGTCAAATGTTTATTTTTAAGGTTTATGTGTATGTGTATCTTAGTATAATAAAATGTGTGTTAGTGTCCAAATAAAATTAAGTGCACGCTTTATTTCTTTTTATTATTGACATTGTCTCTAAAACGGGTCCAATGGGCGACTTAGTGTAAGTAAACAAGCCTGGTGTTCTGTACATAAAGGCAACCCTATTTATTTACGCACATTTGCGTCTGTAAGAACATTAATTAGGTGGTAGTAGGAACCGCCAGTGTCGGAAAGTTCTTAACAAGTTAATGACTTTTAAAATTACGAAAGAAAAACATCGTCTGCCAACCCTTACTTGGTATTACGGAGAGGAGAGTAAATGAGTTGATATATTTAACTTCGACATATGATTGTGAAACCATATTTTAATTTCCAGATGCCATATTGGTGCCTACTCCTAGGGGTGCTATGAGACTGTTAATGGACGACGGTGTATTCACTAGAAATAAAAAGTGGGGGCAGAGTGCTTATTGGGTGTGCTGCAAAAGAGCTTATGGATGCAAAATGACTATCCTTACCTGCGGGTCCAACGTTGTCAGAATTAAAGGAGAACACACTAATCATCCAGAATAAATATATCTCTATCTATAAACTTTGATTTTATTGTTTTTTTTTATGTCATGAAGGTGGCAAACGGGCATACGTCCCGCCTAATGGTTGTTCTTAAAAGAATGGAGTTAGGTACTAAACTGAATTCCCGTGCTGTCAGAATAGTCACTCCCACAACGAGCTAAATATGTATCACTGGCAGTACTTATAATTATTATTCCCATGGAATCAATGATCTATAATAATTATGAAATTACTACATATTGTTACTTATAGCAGTTTTTTTTTCCAAAAGCCGTTATGATACGAACTTCCCGGGGAAGTGTGAAGCTTTTGTTGGACGATGAAGTTTACCTCAGAAACAAAACGTTTGGTGGTAACTCTTACTGGGTGTGTCGGAGGAAGATGCATGGATGTCGAGTCACCGTGCATACGAACGGGACGAACATTGTCAAAGTTAAGGGGGTGCATACCGGCCATTGATTTGCAAAACCTGATAATGCGTTGTTGACAAGATGCGTTGGAGAGTCACCTTTATAGGTCTATCCGTTCTGTATGTAAATACCAGTGTACTTACAAACATTGCTTTTCGATATATCAATACAGGATATTTTTCTCAGATGTAATAATATATAATCAGTATCTTGTCTTTTTCTTTTTAATTAAGAGTGTGATTCCTGACGTTTCGACGTGGTGCTTTATTATTATGCACATATTATTAAATCGTATTATGTTATGTTTTATTAAATTTATAAAAGAAAGTATTATTTTCAAGAAAGCGAAAGCAGGTTTTCTATGAGTGTTTGTTACTTAATTGTAATTAAATAACTGGGCTGATTCTGATCTCAGACATATCATTTAAGGAATTTTGAGGGAACAAAAATTCTTAATACGTTCTTCAAAAAAATGTTTCATTCAATAAAAAAATGTTCTGGGATAACCATAGTACAATATCCTTTGTAGTATATTTTCCAAAAACTGGTTTAAATAATTTTAATGCTATATTTTCCTGGCTTCTGATATGAAGTCACTTCTACATCATATTCCGAACAAATGACACGTACATTTTATATATTTTTAGTGTTACATTTACATTAAAATCTGCATATTGTTATCTTGTTGTTAATAAGCATTTAAAAACATATAGTTTGTAAAATTATTTGAATCTAAATAAACCATTTCATATTAATTTACAGTTCCTCTTTCATTTTTTATATTTTATTACTGATCTGATTTTAATAATGTATGTGGTACCTATCGTAAGAATTATTACATTAATCTGGGAAAATGTTAGAATAAAATACTGGAGTAGGTAAAGCCACCATTATTGTGTTGATTAGATTAAAAAAAAATGATTTAAGCACAGCACACTAAAAGACAGTTAGTTCCCTGTGGGTTATCTCTTACATGTTATCCCAGCTTAAGCAGTTTAGCAACGTTTGGCAACGATGAAATTCCTAGTTTGTACCTTTTCTTATTATATTAAGTTTCGCCCCCGTGGAGGGGCGAAACCACAGAGTCAGGTTAAATTGATAATTTTGTAAAATAAAATAATCTGCTAGCACATTTAGAAACTTTAAGATACATTTTATAAATTATAATTTGCTAAATGAACAATATACAGGTAAGTACGTTTTTGAAGCTAAGTATAAAAAAATGAATATTTTGAGCTCAAAATGTTATTTTAACTGATATTTTGTTTTAAGATGACATTGATTTCGTGGAAAACAGCCGTGGTGGGGTTTATCTATTACATCAAGGTGTCGTGTTCGTCCGAAATAAAGCATGCAATACTAGGGAGTACTGGATCTGCAGACGAAAGCGAGCTGGTTGTAAGATGACCATCCTCACTGAAGAGAGAACATTCGTGGTTGCTAGAGGAGAGCATAATCACGAACTTGATTAATTAATAGTCGGATCCATTATTTAACTATTGTTTCATAAGACAGGAATACTGTCCATGATGTTTGAAAATATATTTTGTTAATAAAAACTTTATTTAATATTTATTTTAAACCATTTTATTAAGTTTTTCAGCACATCAGATGCATGTCAAGATTTATCTTGACGCTGATATGCATGTCGACACGACAGGTCTAATAAAATAAACCATGTTAACAATAAACAACGTGGTACCAAATTACCTAATTTATTTGGTGTTGGACCACTTCGTTTTTGTTTTATATATGTATGTATTTACATTTTTAAATGTTATTATTCCTTTAGTCTGTTATCTACTAAACTTTAAGTATTAAGAGAGTATGATTTTATAGGTCCTGTATTTGAAACTAGCATTCAAGGGAAGCCAGTGATAATTTTTGGCGGACATCGTTATAATAAGCGGAATGACAGCAAAGGTAGACGCGTCATATGGAGGTGTTACAAGAAAACGTACCAATGTACAGCAAGCGTGATCACCATGGATAACAACATATTAAGCATCAGAAATAGCCACAATCACGAATGATTAAATTTTTCTAAAGCTATTTAGAACACCGTCTTTTATTTGTGTACTAGCAATCAGTCTCGGCTTTCCTCGGGCACAGTATACCTACATAGATATGCATGTGACATTAATATTGTTTAATTATTTAATTACAAAATAATTAACTTTAGCCTACAGTATATGATATGCTTGTATTAGCTTATATGACCCGAAACGTTATATTGGCGTATCACTATTGGGTAAATGTTAGTATGATGAATCTAGATTAATAATAATAATAATAATATTTCGTTTATTTTTCTCAAAAAGGTACATTAGAAACATTTAGGAACTAAATTAGGTACAGTTTAATCTAAAACCTTGATGATAGCTGGAGTTTGTACTAGGTACGGAACCTGTGTGACAGATCTCCAGGCTCTCGCTCCGCAGATTGTATCGGAGTCCATGTTCCTCTAAACAATATAACATGCATATACAAGAGAAAATTATCTATGTAGTATTTGGTTTAACTTGGAACTATATATTAGTTATATAGAAAGAAATTTCCCTACTATATGACTACTAATGTAACCAACAATTCGTCATATATTCGCGAATCGTGTAACCTTGTAGTAGGTATATTTTGACAAACACATCTCTGCTATTTCTTATCTTTTCTTTATATAAATATGTATATATTTAATTTCAATGACTACATTATACTTGCAGCCTTTTTCGGGATGACAACTTACGGAAAGCGTTGCTTATACATCGGCTTAAACAGGTATACTGTACATCAGAACGAGGGTCCGAAGACAAGGTGGAGATGTGTGAAGAAAAGCAGTGGCTGCCAAGCCTTCGTAATGACCATCAATAACGTTATTCTGAGACAGCGAGAGGATCATAATCATTAGGGAATCGTCAGTATTCATTCAGCCTATGCCAAACATGGTTAATAGAAATGCATACCACTAAGTATTTTAAAACTCATGGAAAATGTGTATGCGTTTATTATTCAGGCATTGTCATAGGAAATGAATATCTAAAAATATGTCTTCCTAATTCAGTTCTGTAAATTTATAGGTATTCAATAAAAAGTTCTATCCTATTGTATTTAAAATCGCCAAATATAACCACTTTTGTTGACCACTTTTCACCTTTTTTACTTTTGGTGTAAGGACCAAAAACAGTCTTCCGCAAGGTAAGCTGACAGTGCAATTTTAATAATTAATTGAAATGTATAAAACCTTTAAGCAGCCATTTATTCCTATTTGCCAAAGAAACCTAATTTCGTTTAAATAATCAGAAATTAATTTGTACTCGAAAAATGTTGAGTATTTATTTCACTTTTATTTGAAGATACACCGAGAAATTAATGATGAATGGATGGGTAAGGGAGAGTGGCTTCTGCACACCCCCACGGGAAAATATGGGATATGTATAATTGACAGATGGTCATAAATGTAACTATAATATATAATAATGAAATGAATAGCCATCGTTGAGTGAGATTCGTGAAAGGTTTTAACGGGTATTGCAATAAGTAGAATATTAGAGTATTATTCAATATTGTAAATTCTGATTAGCTGATAACTGTCGTGTAAATAAATTATTTAATAAAGAAAAGTACATCTATAGTGTATATATAAGTCTATTTAATTAAAATGCAGTAATCCTAAACCGCATTTTTCGTATAGGTGTTTAAAAATTATTCCCTTTTCGAAACGGTTTATTTTACGTCTACGAAAATTTTCATAACTATGACTTAATAATAACTATATTAATATTAAGTCATAGTTATGATATTATTATTAATATTGCCTTATTATATGAATATTTCCTTATATGCCTTATGTTTAAAAAGAAAATAAAAAAACATATAAATTAGAATTAAAATTGTAACGGTATGAATTTCTTTATCAATCATATTAAATTAGAAAGATCATACATAAATTAATATAAAGTAAATATTCGTCATTGAATATAAAAAAAGCCGGATATTTATTTCAATTAATATCGGTGTCGTATGTATACTTAATATTATCAACATAAAACAGAAATTCTGTAATGGTTGCAGTAAGGAAATAAAAATGTATGCCCAGAATCATTCCAGGACAGCTATTTTGAACCACACGACTGTTAGTTATTGACGGTTGTATAATTGCAATGTACCAACTAATTCATGCACGTAAATTTGTAATAGTCGCAAATTTTCTATCATTATACGGAATTTCTCATTGTATTTTTTTGTTACAGGCAAATATCCCGTAACAGATATTATAAAAGTAGGAAGGCAGGTAACAGAAAAATATGCTACAGATGAAAAAGGCACAGAAGAAGGGAAAGCATTAACAAACGAAAAAAGTACAACAATAGGGACAGCATTAGCAAACGAAAAAGATACAGAAGCGTCTAAAGAAAAAGAAAAAGAAAAGAAAGATGCAAACGGGAAAGGAAAAAAATCTGCTACAGATAAAACTATAGATGAAGCAAAAGAACAACAAGACGATGAAGATGATGACAACGACGGCAGTGATAACGAAGAAGATGTAGAAGAAGGGTTAATTTTAAAGAGCCGATCAGGACGCCAGATGCTCGTTATCAAGGGTAACAAGTACTTTAACGAGAGGGAACGAGGCTGGAAGATCGAATGGCGATGTTCCAAGAGAATTTCACTTGGCTGCAAAGCCAACATCATGACTGTAAAAGACAAAATCGTTCGGCGCCAAGATTATCACAACCATACTTGCGACACGGAATATTTGAAATACGGTATAAATAGGCCACAGTAAAAGCATTGGTGACTAACTAACATGCACTTTGATAACTGTGGGTTTTAAATTAAATGCATTCTGCTGAAATTAATCTACCTCTCACACATTTTGTCTATGTTATTCTTATTCCGTAGTTTAAACATTAAACATTAAAGTCTAATATTTATTACCATGTACATGTGTCAGAAATTAATATATTGTGTGCTATTTTTTTATATCCTACTAGTATTATAAGATAAGGAAAGAGGAGAATCGTTTATGACGACCCGATTAGCGCAGCGGTATTAAAGGTACCGTCTGTGGTAAGGGTCCTGGATTTGAATCCCGTTAGGGGTAAATAAATGTTTGTGTGATGAGCACGGATAGTTGGCCTGAGTCTGTGTATAATTTACAAAAAAAAATATGTAGTGTATCAACCACCTCATCAACGACACAAACCTCGTTGCCTAGCTCGGAGCTAGATGGCGCTGTGTTATAATAATGTCCGGATATATTTATCAGTAAAATCGATTGTTTCCCGAATTAATTGTGTAATTAATCTTTCTTACTCTGGTACTTGGCCCCTTTTTAACTTTAGTGTACCTTATATGTATGTGCCATTTTTGTATTGGAATGTACGAATTACTAAAATTATATAATATTAGTGTATTTTGACACAACCCACTCTTGCAGAGCACTAGGTAATCACCCAAAAGCAGTCAGCTAATTTTATTATTCGTAACACCAACCATTAATTAATATATAATTTCTCTATTAACGCAGCATATTATAGAATAAATCATGGACACACTCACATATTAGAATTCACAATTAGGCTTTGTTATTAACCTGCTACAGGTACTCGTATAGCATATAATTGTAACATTATAAGATTATTAAACTGCTCTAGTCATAGTTATAAATTAATTAATTGGTATGTCGTACTTCATGGGTAGTTACAGTATTATTATACTTTAGTTTTGCTCGTAGAAATTTAAAACTAACGCATTGTGATTTTAGAAATCAAATGTAATCTCATGTAGAATTCTTAAAGTTACGGACCCAGGGAAATATATTTTTAGCGATACTATGTAATCTAATAAATAAATATAAAAACCGTAAGCCATATATTTAGAAATATTAAATTATTATAATATACTACATATAGGCATTATGTATACGTAAAATAATGACGAAAACTGGGCCAAACTGACCACCCAATGGGTCCCACTTAATGGCAGACGACAACGCGGCAGGCCCAGGCGGAGATGGCGGGATGAGCTGGACTTATATAAAAAAGATTGGTCCTCTACGGCAACAGATGGAGAGAAGTGGAAGAAGAGTGGGGAGGCCTTTGCCCTGCAGTGGGACAGTACAGGCTAATAAAAAAAAAAAATAATAATAATAATATCATGTCTATGATATAAATATGATCTCAGACGAAAGCACTAAAATGTTAGTATAAAAAGTAAATATAATATGTAATAGCATTTATTCCTAGTATGTTTGCTTTGCTTGTTATGATTTTATGAAAATATTTGTTTTACCCACCGTTAGCTAGGTACCTTATAAGTGTTATTTTTAGTTGTTTGAATATTTGTGTAGTAAACTTAAATATTTTTTTTGTTAAATTGATTTATAATAGGATTTTATGTGATACCTTTACCAAAACTGATATATTATTCAAACTAAAAAATATTGTTTATGTAGGTAACATCCAACTTTATATTGAGTGTGTATTGCTTAATAAAAGTAATAATATATAGTTGTTTTATTTGTTACTACGTAACTGTGTGGTGGGTTAGCTCTTTATGTTTGACAGATTTTTTAATATAACAAATTACCATGAAATCACTTTTTCAACGATTTTCTTTAAACATGTTGTTTTTTAATTACCTAGCTTTTAATAAGTTTTGTTTAGCAAAATTATGTTCGTGCATATTTTTATCATTTGCAAACCGACTTACTCATTGATTTTTGTATGATAAAGTGTAAAACTGTTTTCCTGTTGTTTAAATTAAATGCTATTGTTGTCACATAAATATTATATTAATATTGTATCTAGTCTTATTAATATTTCTTTTGTTTTTCAGGATTCTTTTGTCAGACAAGTCGAGGTTGTTTCCTTATGGTGAATAACCATAGATACCACAAGAAGAGGACAAGAGGTTTAAAAGTCGAATGGCGATGCTCCAAACGCAAGTCCTACGGCTGCAAGGCGACTGTGACGACAGACGCTCAAAATATCTGCAGAAGACATGAAATACATAACCACCCATAGTTGATACTTTCTACATACCACCGAGCACTAAGAGCTCGTTAGGGGAGTGACTATTCCGACAGCATAGGAATGTAGCTGTCGGTGTAGTAACTCCCATATTTTAAGAGGTTGGCAACGCGCGGGCGACGCCTTTGGTGTTGCAAACGTTTTACATCCCCTTAGTACAGATTGAGCCTTTTGTTTTTAAACGGTATAAGTGTAGGGCCGCTGCAGAATTAACTTTATTTCATAGTACGCTTATAAGACTGTTCGAGATTATCATAAGAGTAGTCTTAAGCAAAATGAGAGAGACTTAGTAATCAGTACAGTGGAAAATATATATTAATATACAATTTAATGAAGTTTTTCACGAAAATAAATGATATATATATATAAATATATTTAGCAAGACATAAAAGCAAATAAACATTTCTCGTCATAAGGGTTTTATTAATTCTGTATAAAATAGTTTTAACAATATACATGGTAAGACTTCACACATCGTTATCATGAATTTAATACTGTTAGTAGGTACCCGTGTGACGAAATATTTTGTATTTTGATAAATAAGACCAGATATTATATTTATGATACATTTGTAATCTACAGAATTATTGTAAAATAATCAAGTTGATTATTTTGTTAATAATTTGAATTATAACTAGCTGTTTTGCCAGATCTATATCAAAATGTATATATGTATTATGTTTGTATTGTGAGAATCTCGTATTAATTTATAATGTATAACTTAACTGTTGAACATTATTAAAAGAAAAAGTTAACTTGATTTTAGGACATGCGACGATGTTTTCTTGTAATAAAATAATTGAAGTATATTTCTGTGTTCGTTTTATCCCAAGTTATTTTCATAAAATTAAGACTAAAGAAACAAGTTAATACTTGTTGTTTGCCTAATTTTAAGATGACGACTTTAAGTTCCACACATTCCACCTTCACCAGAATAGATCAACATTGTTTAACGACTCAACATTGTTTAACGTTTCTAATTCTTCTGAACCTGCCAGTCTTATTCTGACTTGATTCAACTCTTCTCTTAAAGCCCACTTTCGGTGCAGCGACTTCAACAGCGACTAATGATCCAATGGATAAGATGGTGAATAATAACAGATATAACGATGAAAGAATGGCTGGGGAAGGCCATGTTTTTAAAGAAAACCACTTGCTAGTATAAAGTTTATACACATAACAAAAATAAAACTTTAAATAGTTCATTGCTTGATTAAATCGTTCGATGAAGAATTTAATCGATCGAGTGTAGTAAATGGTTGCATAGGTACCAGATAATAAAATAGAAAAAGAGGTTAAATATGTTTCTGTGAATAGCCTATTTTAGGCATATTCTCAATAAAATTTTGACCTGGCAATCGACCCTGAAACAAAAAGTACCCGACTAATGATACAGTCAATATTATGTTTTTAGATTGCAACCCTTTTTAGTAAATGTGGCTTTTTAAGAAAAAATACATAGTGATTTTTCTTTAAATACTTCTATAAATCAACAACAATCGTCAATTGGCCTTTCAAAGAAAAGAAACAGAAAATTTTCAAGGACACAATAGTTGAAATGTAGATAAATTGAAGATGTTTACTAAAAACGAAGCACAAATCGAATGATAGTAGTGTTAAGATATATAAATATAAATTTAGTTCTATTCTTAATCTTCTATTCCAGAAAAGCACCATTTCTTCTTAAAATCTGGGCAGCAGCAAGTATTGGTGTTAGGAGATGTTAGATACAATAGATACAGGGAGTTCAACAGTAAAACCTTCTGGAGGTGTTCGATGAGACCCCAAGGATGCAAAGCCTCCGTCATCACCGTCAAAAACGAGATCTTGGAGTTCAAGAACTTTCACAACCATTAGGGTATACAATTATACTAAATATGAAGACTAATTCATATTTTGGGATGCTCCATATAAATTAATATATTATAACATTAAATAGGCGGCCTTATCGCGAATCGAAGCCAAGAGCGAGAATTTTATGCTTTAGTTATAATTTTTTTTTTCTAGATTTATAATGTGATTACAATTATCGTTCGGATATTTTTAAAGAACCAAAGAATACATCGCTATCAGTATAGCTGATGATATTGAATTATTTATTTATAGTGATATAGGTACCTATGTATAAGACTAGAGCTAACCTATCGGGGTTTTGGGAAACTGTTTACGAATCTCATATATTCAGCCTCTAGTAAGGACCCTAAGTGAGGACCCTCTAGTACCTAATTTTCTTAATAAAAAAATTTGGCATTTCAACATTATATATTGTTTTATTTTACTTTTTCATAATAAGAATATCGCATTTTGTAATTCATTGCAAAATAATATTTTTTTAATGTTTTTTTAACTATTCCTATAAAAGTAAAAAAAAAACATTGTTCGTCTTCGAGAGATCTTTTTAAAAGTAAAAATTGGATCATCCGGGGGGGCATTTAACCGGTCCTTGTGGGAAATTGGAGTAGCCTACCCCACGAATTTCCACATAGAACAAAAACTCAGTAGTAGACGTCTTTGGGCTGATACTGTATATATACAACATTTTATTTACGTAATATTTTTTTTCAGGTAACATGTATTTTGTGGAGAATCGCTACGGGAATATGACAATGGTATTTATGGAGCACCGATTCAACAAGGCTCACGAATGTAAAGGTCGAGCGTCGTGGCGATGCGTCAAGAGGAACAGCGGCTGCAGGGCTGTAGTCATCACATATCTCGGCAACATCATCAAGCACACAGAGCACAATCATAAAACAAAGAAAAACCGAAGTCAAGTCATTCTAGGATTAAAAAGATCTAACAATTATGAAGATGACGACGACCCGATTGCCTCAACGGTCGTTAACGCTGTCTTTAATGATACGGATCCTGGGCTATTCGAATCCCGGTAGGGACTACTGTATAATCATAGATGTATTATTATATTTACACCAAAAAATATTATGTAGTATATCAACATTCTAGTATCCGTAACACACAAGCCTCGTTAGCTCAGAACTAGATGGCGCTGTGTCATAATGTCTAAAATGAATGTTTTGATAAACTAGAACAACTGGATTTGGTTTACTAGAATTTTGCTCGCTTGGACGTATTTTAAGGCCTAGTAGAATATAGGGTTTTATTGTAATGATAAATAAGTTAATCCCATTTGTGAGGTAGTTTTAGTTAGCATAGCAGACAGGCCGTATGCTACAGTTTTAAAACCTTATTCTCGTTATATATTTTTATTAAATTATAGTTAATAATTTTATTTTAAAAAAAGGTGTTTCCCTCAAGTGAAACTGAGGTTTGGTTTTGTTTTCAGTCTGATCCTTATTTACAAAATGTAGGCTTGTAATGTACGCTTGTAATCAGTTTTTGAAACTCATCTTATATCTAATATATAAAATTCTCGTGTCACAGTTTTCGTTGCCATACTTCTCCGAAACGGCTTGACCGATTTTGATGAAATTTTTTGTGCTTATCCGGTATCTATGAGAATCGGCCAACATCTATTTTTCATCCCCCTAAAAGTTAGGGGTAGTCCACCAACCTCTATAATGTGGCAAAACAACGTTTGCTGGGTCAGCTAGTTTTAATATACATATATCTATTATATGTATTCGTCAGAAGCTAGTTCTTAGGACTACAACATGATATAATGCTGAGTTGTAGGCCTTTTGACACATAAACCTTAAATTCTTGTTTTTTAACTATGTATTATGTAATCTTATCTTATTATATCTTATCTTTCTAACATATAAAATTAAAATGAATGTAGATTATGATTAAATAAAAAATTCAAACGTCTAAATTGCTATATAATTTGTCACCGAAATCATGTTTTAGTTGTAATATTCAATACCTTATACATACATGTCTTAAATGTGTTAAAAGCATTCATAATAAAGATATTCAGATTCGATTCGATTCGACCATGCCTTATTATAAATGTAACGCGAAAGACTTTGGTTTTATATTTTTTGTGTATTTTATTCTATCTAAACATTATACTAAACTTTACATACATGTATAACTCGTGATTGTAAAAATAAAAATACATTTGACGGATTTTATCGCAGTGTGGTTATATTATTGAAATTTGATGTTTTTGATTCTTTACAGAATCTATTAATTTCGATCAAGATTAACCGAAGTTAGCTCGTGAATTTTAGAAAATATTAGTAAAAAACTACTTGCCTGAATAAAAAAAATATTCTAGGTCCCCAAATATTGATAATACTGATTCAAACAATATGGTGCAAAGCGGCTAAGCGTGAGGAAACCTGCATGCCTGAGATATTTTCTCGATGGCGTGCGAAGTCTGCCAACCCGCACTAGGCTAGCTTGGTGGACTATAGCCTCATCTCTCTCAAATGAGTGGAGACCCGTGCCCAGCAGTGGGATAAAAATTAGGCTGATGATGAATCTGATGTCAGGTTGCCGGCTAGGCAGTATCGAACTCATTTATTCAAATTAAAATTAAATTTGTAAAAAAATCTTCATTTACAGATGCAGTGTTTCTGAAAAGTCCTCACTTTATTTATGAAGGATATCAATATAATTGTGATCATATAAGAAAAGTAAATCAGACGATTTCATGGCGATGTCACAACCAAGATTGTAAAGCAACTATCCGGACTAAAAATAATATTGTTTTTTATTTTAAAAATAAACATAATCATGATTAAATTTTTCAATTAAAGTTACTATCTTTCTTTACTTACATACTATCTTCTTACTTTCTCTCGCTTGATATTTCTCAACTGCTTATAATTCAGGAGTCCCTTATGTATGCAGATATTCCTGGCTGCAGGATATATTAATAATTTTAATTTATTTCTCGTGATTTAAATAATGTAAATATGTATGACCTCTTTGTGAGAGGCAACACTGGTGGCCAAATAAACCAATACGAAAATGACACACCCTACTACAAGTCTAACATAGGAGGTTGTGGTGACTGGTGCCGAGACACCTTCATGGTGTTTCTGTCTTTTGACATAGATGGTATATTGACAATATTTTTTGTTTTGTATCAAAGGATAAGAAATAATGTCAATATACCGTAAGTAAAAAAGTGAAAACACATTATTTGAGTGCGCTACATCTTCAGCTGAATCGTCACTTACCATCACGTGAGATGCTATCAAACGAGCTCAAATTCAAATAAAAAAAAATATATATTTTTCGCAATCAGATATATTTTTTTAACAAATGTTTTATTTACAGATGCAGTATTCTTGAGGTCCTCACGCGGTAACCTAGTCTTACTTTATAAAGGTCATAAGTTTAATTATGATCATGAAAACAAAAGGAATGGCACCTTGTCATGGCGATGTAATAAGAAGAAAGCCCATTGCAGAGCAACTGCCTATACTAAGAATAAAATTGTTATAAATTTTTACAATGAACATAATCATGTTTAATTTATATATTACTTCACCGACACTGAAAATAAAACTATTGTAAGAAAAAGGGAATTTGTTTATGCTAATAAAAAAATCTAAGCACTATTTTTGTATGGCAAATGTCAAAATTAAACGACGGAAAAAAAAAATTGCTTTTGTGTACTTTGTTTTAAATTTGGTTGGCTCCATCGTTTTGGTAGAATAGAACCATCGATATATTCTGTATTATCAAAACGATGGAGATCTCTTAGTATTTTGAAAAATTGAATTTTTCGACTTACCTACAAGTTACTATGGATTTTTTTTCGTTATTTGAGTCTTAGAAAGACGAATTATAATTACAAACATTTCATGCGACGTGATTCTAAAAAGCATTATTTCCATAAAATGTAATGTTTCTCCTTACTTTTGATTTTTGTCTGATTAAACTTATTCCCGCCTGCTCCAAATCTATTGTTCTCTAACATTTATGTTTCCATACATTCATTTCTAGGAGTTCCAAGAATTTTTAGTTCAAAATAATAAATAAAGCCACATTTACCAATTTTATTTCCTGGAGCGCCATAACATTCTCAAGGTACTTAGAGATATTTTTTCCAGCAGTTCCAAGAAATAAATTGATGCTTCAGTATATAAAGGATTACCACGAGCTTCAAAACTTTAAAAGTAACGTCTACAAAACAATCCCAAAAAATATTTATTATCAACAAAGGAAAGACATAGGTCACTACGTTCACTCAGTGCTATTGCGTGTCGGCGATGCATTTCGTCACTCCCACCCTGCATCATCTAACATTGCCTAATTACGTTCAAAACAAATTCATGTTTGATTTTGGGCCCTTGCAATACGTGTCCGTTAATAATTTAAAGTGATAGTGCACAATGATTGAAAACGTTAAAATTGGTGGTCCCTCCACATCTACAAATACAATTTAATTTCGTTGTTGGATCTGGTAAGTACATTTATATTTTTTATAGTTTTAGTTTGTAAAATGCCTAGATTGAGGGAATTGTGAAAAGAGATGTAATCGGCCAAAAGTCAAAAACAAATTTAAAATACCAATTCATAATGTAGTTAGTCTGATAAAAAAATACCCGAGAACTACTACAAGAAAAAAAGCTTTATATTATTATCTAGTTTAAAAAAATTGTTGTCTATGAAGTCGGCTTACGGACGATAATTTTAAGTGATAACAAGCCGAACGCTTAGGCCGATCGTGCCTCTCTATCGCTTATTCCACGCTCTCACTTGCACGCTTGGCCATTCTAATATATTTTATTTATAAAAAGTTGTTTTTTTTTTAATTTCAGATAATAGACAAATACTTGTCAGAGCTGGTCGACACCATTTTCTTCACCATACTTTGAAAAATGATGCTCGAATGTGGGCTTGCACATTAAGTAAATCATGTGGAGCCAAACTGAAAATATTAGGGACACAAATTATACGTGAAGATCTACACAAATGTATGCCCCGTATTTAATAAGTAAGCTTAGCATAATACTAGTGGTACAATTTACTGAAGCTGTGATTTTTTACTTACAACTTTCTATATAAAAATATATTCAACGTTACCAAATAAAAATAATATTATAAAATAGCATGTTTTATTCTGCACGCAACACTGACTTTATTACATGATCAGAAGGTGAACGAAACCACCGTGAGGAAACCTGCATTCTTGAGAGATTTTCTCGAAGTCATGTGAAGTCTGCTAACCCGTAATAGGCTAGCGTGGTAGAATATATACCCTAATCCCTCTTAAAAGAGAGGAGACCCGTGCCCAGCGTGGGAAAATTATGGGTTGCTAAAATAAAATAGCTTATAATATATAATAATATAGTTTAAAATAGCTTTGGAGAGCTTGGAAACAAAATCGTGGAGCGGGCGGTAATAGGCCGATCTCTAGGAGTAAGTACGGATTATAAACTCGTGACTCTAATGTCTTGGAACTATGCTCAGATGCACGAACAATTCTTAGTAATCTGTTTCGAACTTATCTTATTGAACCATGTGTAGATATATACCTATATTTTTTTATTAAATATAAGTTTTCAGTTGTCAGCACTTAAAATATTGTTTTACTTATTACAGTTAGCATATAAACTGTTGTTTTTATTTCAGTTTTTTATTTCAGTCGCTCACCCCTATAAATAAATCTCCGCTATAGTATAGTATTAATTAGTGATAGTAGGTTGTAAAAGGTTTATTATGGTAGATACTGCATTACCGATTGTAGTCGTTTCTAGTGACTCACGAAACTTTTACCATCATCATCATCATGAAAGAGAAAGATGTAACACTACTTTATAGCATTATTTTACAGAAAATGCTACATTCGTCAAAAATTCTCGCGGCAATGTGATGTTACTTTATCGTGGACAGAAGTATTGTAAAGATCGAGCAAAAAAGAACTCTCAGATCGCATGGAGATGCAGTAAAAAGAAGGCTAGATGTCGAGCAACTGTCACTACTGTCGACAAATTTGTTGTTGAGTCTTACGACGTTCATAATCATGAATAAATTCATTTGTTGTGTGTTACCAAGGGCGGGTCCAGCTTCCCTAGTCAGGGGGAGATGGTACTATAGTCGTGGGGTCTAGTCTTCAGAGACTCCATTTCAATTTGGGCTTCTTTGCTATACCTGCTTATGAGAACAAGACTGATTATTAAAATACGTTTAGCTTGAAGCTAAGATGATTTTACACATTTGCCGTTGTTGTACACACTAGACGCTCACATGTCTTTACCATCATCTGCTCGGTGTGCGAGCTACACGTTTGAGTCACATGTTTCGATAAAAAATATGTACAACCACACATGTATAAAGACATTACTTATGAGTGCGTTGGCCTGACAAAATTGTAGCTTTTACGTTTTTAGTTGTTGTTATTGAGACTGAATTTTATACATGTATGTAGAATTAATACAGTTATTATATTTAAGTATAAAATTTTCTTTAGTTTGCACTAGTTACAACATTTACGGCTGTGCAACAGTAACATAGTTTATAATGAAGGTTATAAAGTTATTTTCTAAGTTAAAAATGCAATTAGCATACCTATTTTTAGTTATGTAGAAGTACAGTTTTATTTTTAAGTTAAATAAAACAAATTAAAGACTAAATGGACCAAAATGACTTACAAAGAAAGATGTTTGAAACAAATTAATAAAAGTATTTTGTTGTACTTTAATATAAAACAGTTGATTTGCAAAGATTGGGAGTTTCTTTTCCTATACTAAATATCGAAAAAAAAAATTAAAGATCCTAGGAGATATCGGACCGTATACTATGTAGTTTGTTTGTTCGATTTTTATTTTTATACCGACGCAGTCCCGAATCCAAACGACTGGGTCAATCTTTGGTATCAGTGTAGTAATAACTCCTTACAATTATTTTAGCCAGCCAGCCTGGTCTGGGTCGGTTCACACTGATGCTTGCATACTACATGAAAAGGCATTTTTTAAGAGCATTATTCCAGTTAATGATCTGGAATCATGTTGTAATACGCCTCTCTTGCCAGGGTACTACCATCTGCGTAATAAGTCTGTATTGTGACATAACGCTGTGCTTTCTTTAAAGCATCACCTCTCAGTACAAATTAATTCGGCCTCTCCAGTGTATACTTACGGCTTTTTATATATACGCAATATTACCATCAGTGTAAAACGTTAGTAAGATTGATTTTAATATATTTTTTGTTTTATCGCGTCCACAGTTGTGCTGATACCAAGCCGATACAGGAAAAAGCATATGCTGATGGTGAATGGCTTTACTTTCTCAGAATATAGTCCTACCTTCTGGTATTGTACGAAGAAGAAATTGAAATGTCAAGCTAAAGCTAGAACGAACGCCAGCGGTTGCTTGACGGCGCTTAGTGAAGGCCACAACCACCCACCACCAAAGTACCACGTTACTGAAACTGGTGAATATATACAGTTGTCATAAAGTTGCAGTACCTTTAACGTCACGTGACTGCTTGAGAACACCGAGTCGATTAAGTACTTTAAGATTTACGAAGCGATCTGAATTTGAAACTTACTTTGATGGAGTAGACCAGGCAGGTCGCTATATATCTCCAGAGTTACAAAGTTCTCTGTCTGTACTTATAATAAATACTTTAGTTTTAGTAATTCTTAAGATTTAATATATAAAATTTATTGCTGAAAAAATTTATGTACACAGTTTGCAAAGAGAAATTAAATAAAGATTGTATTTATTTATTATTATGTATTTACTAGTTTTGTGAAATTTGTTCTTGTCATTGAAATTTGTGTTTTTATTTGTATTGTTTTTCATCTCTATAAACAAAACATCTTTAAAATGTGTCTACACTTATATGTACAATTGTACATTTATACGTAATGGTTAAATGTTTTATGTAATATGTACACATCTTCGACAACAAAGGCTTAATATATTTTATAATCGGATAACTTAATAATCTTCAATTTCGAATTTTGTGAAAAGTTCGTCATAAAAATGGTAATCTTTTGTTGACTTAAGTTTTAAATGATAGAATCTGGCTATTAGAGTTCAGCAATACGGGTGTGGCTGGTAGCGGATGGATGCGAGCTGCCCAAGACCGGGATGGTTGGCGCTCTTTGGGGGAGGCCTACGTTCAGCAGTGGACGGCTATAGGCTGATAATGAATACGGGTTTAGCGCCTACTATTATTTTGTTGTGTCAAAAATGGTCTTTTCTGATATGTAAGTGCTAGATGTAATATCGATAGCTATAGACAATATCTTCTTATTAATAAATATATTAAATTAAGCCGCTCTGTGCATTTTTGTGATGTAGTACCAACCGCAGCTTCTTGGTGTAAATTCCTAACGTATTATGCCTAAAAATCGTACACTAGCTGTTTTCCAACGTTTTGCACACATTCTCTACCCTTAAGCTTGAAATTTCCAAAAATCCTTTTTTATTAGAAGCGAAGAAGAAATGCAGTGATTTTCGGAAATTTCATCTTATCAACTTATGTTTCTAATTTCAGCTTTCTAGATATCATGGAATTTTTTTTTTACTGTAAAATTGATTTCTTGTTGTATCCTTATCACAGTTATGCTGATACCCAGTCGATTCAAGAAAAAGCATTTGCTTATGGTGAATGGGTTTACTTTCTCGGAATACAGTCCTACGTATTGGTATTGTACGAAGAGGAACTTTAAATGTCAAGCTAAAGCTAAAACGAACACCGAAGGATTGCTGAAGTCGCTTACCGGTGAACACAACCACTTACCACCATACCAAATAAATCACGCAGGACAATACGTACGGGTGGAATGAAGTTTAAAACAAAATACATCCAATAACATCACTCGAATGCCTAAACTTAAAAACTTAAGATTTTTTACTCGTGTCATGTCCCTATTTATTTCATTTTAGTTTTGTGTTTGTCTAATAGTCAAAATGTCTGTCAAAAAATGTTTGATATGTACCAAAAGTATAGTGCTTTTAATATCCGTATTGAAAGTAGGAACGTTGCTTGTATCTATAGTATTATATTATCTGTGTTTGTGTATACATATTATAGAT
Organism: Craniophora ligustri; assembly: GCA_905163465.1. Taxonomy (NCBI): domain Eukaryota; kingdom Metazoa; phylum Arthropoda; class Insecta; order Lepidoptera; family Noctuidae; genus Craniophora; species Craniophora ligustri. The sequence continues at coordinate 3,515,907 of LR990965.1, read as the reverse complement.
GTTTATATGCTTCATTGGCATCTGTCATTAAACAATTTTTCAAAAAGAAATTCTTTTTTAAACTACCGATTTAATACAATGGAATATCTGATAAATTACAAACAATATAACCGTCAGCTTTGAAACATTCTAAAAAAAAGTTCGGCATGAAGATCATTCAAGGTTTTGGTTTTATTAGTTTTTTACGAAACACGACGTTACTATATTTTTATTATAATTTAGTTGTAAGTAATGTAACGAAATAATTGTAAAGATAAAGATAAAGATATATTTATTGCATAACTATGTAGGTACATTGTACTTAGGTTCTTAGATATTAAGTTCTTGAAGTTATATTACTGTTTATGGTAAAATATATCTATACAGTATGATTTATTTTTGGTTTGACCACTTCCACAGTTATGATGATACCACGCGGATTCAAGAAGCATATGCTGATGGTGAATGGTTTTACTTTCACCGAGTATAGATCTACCTTTTGGTATTGCACCAAGAGGTACTCGAAATGTCAAGCTAAAGCTAGAACCAACGCCGAAGGATGCTTAACGTCGCTTAGAGATGACCACAACCATTCACCACCTAATTACCATATTACTAAAAATGGGCAATATGTACGGTTGGGATAAGGTTTCAAAAATACATGTAAAGTGGTGTTACCATAGATATCCGTGGGTGTTACGCTTTTCTATAATCCCAGACCTCCCTTAAAACATATACATTGAAAATAGCAAGCTTAGTTTTGTTATATTTGTTAAGCGTCATTGTCATCTTTAATTAAAGTTTTCTTCTGGAATATTCTTCTTTTATTTACAGCGGTGACTAATAAACTCTAAAATTTTTACTACTTTGAAAAGTTTTGAAGAAGTTTGTCATAAAACATCCTTCTTGAATTCTCTTGTAATTTCGTACATCAGGTCGTCATCAAAATCGTACTTCTTTTAGTCGTTGTAAGTTTTGTACTGTATTGTAGACTCGGGTTGCTTTAATATTCAGGAAATTAGGGTCAGTACTTATTATTACTTCTTTTTTAACAACTATGTTATAACGGTCTACCGATATGGAATTGCTACTAGTAATATTCATAAACAATATACTCTTATATGTAAATAACTAAATCAAATGCTTGTGATACAAAATTGTGCCATGTTATCATTTGTGCCTACTAACCATAATTTATATGAATAGTTTTTATTTAGTTTCTCGGCAACTTCTAAACATAATAAATAAATCTAATTTAATTATTTAAGTGTCTGTCATTCATATTATAACTAAAGTCTTTGTTGACAGATTTCGTGGCTTCACTTCTTCGTGCCCGATTCTGTGCGAGGGAGACCACAAACATTTACATTGGAGGCCACAAGTTTTTCAGGCATTCTCGATCTCTCGTCGGAAACAGGATACGATGGACTTGTGCCAAGAAACATAAACATAAATGTAAAGCCTCCGCTGTAACTATTGATGGGATCGTAGTCTCTACCACTGGCCTGCATTCCCATGTTTGAGGAGATAGGAAGGCATTGCTTGCTTGTGGAATTGATGATAATTAACTGATCAATATTTTGATGAACCTATTTGTTTTTTTGACTGTATTTTTTATTGTTATTTATTATTATTATACAGAGGGCACTTTAAACCCGTTTGAATAAGTGTCACTTTATTATTTGTATAGTTAAGACTACTTGTTTTATGTGTTTTTAGTACTCGTTAAATCTTAAAATCATGAGCTTTGTAAATAAAGGCATGTAACGATGTTATCAACTGATAAGCTACATACAGTGTTTTAGTAAGTTTACGTCAAAATTATAATAATAATATGTCGAAACCCATCTAGATTTTATATTTAAAGAGAATTAAGGAGTACATACGTGAAATTAATATTTCCACCATTCGGTGCAAAAATAGACTTATTAAGAATTTCTATGTGCCTTGAGAAATACTGAAAAAATTTAAGAAACGAAATTCAAAATTATCGATTAAATTAAATTAAAAATGACGTAAAAAGTATGTAATAATAATGAGATTTCCCATAATTATAGGACCTCGGTAACAATGTACCTACCTATTATTTTATTTAAAATGTCTGATATTATCATTTTTATTCTATTGTTGACCTTTGTACATACATTTGAAGCAGGATATTTAAACTTATTTCTTGTATTACGTAAAAGTGTTCCAATCTAATTGTAGATACTATATATATTTTTATGATATTTATTGAAAAACAAACTGCACATTCCAGTTACCTGCAAAACAGTTTCGTTAAATGTTTGAAAAATTGTAATCGATGTTGAAATAATGATAAATTAATGTTACCAAAGGAGCTTTTAAATTTAAATACTGGGAGATGAACTTTGTTTTAATTTTGTTAAAATATTTACCATTATGTTTTTAGAAATATTCAGTTTTAATTTTAAACGTAATCATTAATTAATGTTATAGTTATATTTGAATGGTATTGCTATTTTGTTTATGTGTTGTTAATTTCACACAAATGGTTTTTTTTCTCTTGTTTGAAATAAAATGGATTTCTTTCTAGAGGTATAATAATTAATCATTAATTAATATTATAATTTTAATGATAATAAAAAAAGATTGTATTGTTAATAAATTCGAAAAGTATTGTTTATATGGAAGTATTCGTAGTGTTATTTGCCGACTGTGTATCTAATTTTATTGTGATTATACATATTAATTGTATGTAAAAAGTTTAACAGTGTTTTACCTAGTTCTTTTTTCTACACATTTCGTTGTTTTTTTTTAATATTTTGCCCGTTTGTTTCTGTTATACCTGTTTACGGTGCTTTTGTTACTTTGACATCACATAATATTATTAGTGATGAATGTTTAAACAACATAAATGTTTTTGAAAATCTGATATAAGTATTTAAAAAATAAATCTTTTTTTGAGTCATAATAATTTTTATTTGTAATCAGTATGGTTGTTATTCGCATGGTTTGTTATGTTTGTGGTGCAGCAAATTTATAGTATACACATTGACACATTCGAGCTGTAATTTCAATAAAAAAACAGATTTCTAACAAAACTTTAACTGTGATTTATTATTATTAATAAAAGGTGCTAATGCCTTAAATTTTAAAAATGCTTGTCCTTGAACGACAATGCTTTACTAACTCTAACACTTAGATTCCAAAACTACGGCATGCAAAAGTCGTGTCAACAAACATACGGTCTATCTCTTTTAATCTCCGACGCAAAACTACAGGTCGTTATTAGTTTGACGTGTATGTGTGTGTCTGTCTGTGGCATCGTAGCTCCCGAACGGATGAACCGATTTTGATTATGTATATTTTTGTTGGAAGGGCAGTTAGTCGGGAGTGTTCTTAGGTATATTTGATGAAAATCGGTCCAAGATAACCAGCACAAAGCACAAAATGAGTCGGGGATTTTTAAAATTTAATATTTTTTTACTGTTTCAGGAGAAATGATACGGTTGGGTAAAAGCAAAGTTCTCTTGGTTCGCGAATACGTTTATAATCGCAAGCGCAGCTCGTGGCACGGCAAGTGGCGTTGGTATTGTGCGCGTTACCATCACGGATGCAAGGCAGGCGTTATCACCACCGACGATCTAATCGTTACCACTTTTTATGGTGAACACACCCACAAGCCCTCGAAATTATATTTATCAGAGGGCGGAATTTATCATGTAATACCGTAAATACTTCTCGGATATTAAACTGGGAATATCTAGGTACTTACTTTATAGTAGTTAAACGTAGAACGGAAAGTAGTCATAGTTATCTACGACTACTTTCCTATCTAAAACCATGACCGTCAAGTTTTTTCTACTAAATAAATAACAAAAATCATGTAGAATAATTATTATAAACACGTATGTTTATTAGAATAAAGTTTTGAAATCAACGTACTAGGTGATTTTAAATTTACTAGTATACCATTTATGGGTCTTATTCTGACGACCCAATTAGTACAGCGGCAGTTAACACTGCCTTCTGTGCTTTGGGTCCCGGGTTCAAATTTCAGTAGGGCCAAAATGTTTGTGTGATGAGCATAAACATTTGTACCCAAGACATGGATGTATCTATGTATAATATGATGTATTTATAGAAAAAAATTATGTCGTATGTCCAGTATGTCAACCAACTAGTAACCATAACATAAGCCTCGTTGCTTACCACGGACCTAGATGCTCATTTTTAACTTAATTCTATAGGTCATGTGAAAAATGTATAAACCGCTAACTACTAATAATCAAAGCAGAAATCAGAATCGTATTCACTCACGAGAATCGAAACCGCAGCCTGCAAAGGTCGTATCATTAAAAATATTGTTAATTTCCCTTTTATCTGAGCTAATTTTTTAAACTGTTTCAGGAAAAATAATACGGTTGGGTAAAAATAATGCCCTCCTGGCGTGCGGACACCTCTACAATCGGAAGCACAGTTCAAGGGATGGAAGGTGGCGATGGTATTGTACGCGCTATCACCACGGGTGCAAGGCAGCTGTCATCACCACCGACGATCTAGTCATTACTGCTTTTAATGGTGAACACAGCCACAAGCCTCCCAAATTGTACTCATCAGCCAGCGGATTTTATCATGTAGTACCGTGAACACTACAGCTATCTTCTTTTTGTATATAAAAATCGCGTGTCACAGTGTCTGTCGCTGAACTCCTCCGTAACGGCTAGATGGATTATTATGTATATTTTGTCGGTCTGAGAATCGGTCTTAGGCTATTTTTTACCCCCCTAGGTGATAAGGATGTCCCTCACCAGTTTTTTTTTAATTAAAATTTTATTTTTTTATGATTTGGCATCAAAAAATACTTGTAATCCTAAATTTTCAATCTTCTACCAACATCTCCTAAAATGTGGCAGAACAACGTTGGCTGGATCAGCTAGTAAATATATATTTATTACTCGTATTTCTTATAGTTATAAATTAGACTTTAGGGCAAGCGACGCGATTGTGTTGCAAACATCCATGAACTACGGTAACCGCTTATAATCACGCGCGCAGTGAGCTCGCCTGCCACCCTATATGGTATAAAAAACACCTTAAAATTTAAATTAATAGATTTCATGAAACTTGATTATTATAAATACGCATTTTTATAGAATAAAGTTTTGGATATCAACAACAACATATTTGATTTTAAATTTACCAGCCCATAATAATTTATGGATAGATTTTATTAAAACTAAGAACTCGAATAAAGGGTACGGTGACTTCGTTCTGTGTAGATCGAATTGTCAATAATGAATTAAAAATGTCGGGTCTATGTCATAATATGTCAATAAAATGTCATATTGTCTGTTATAAATATTCCTGGACATAATGACACGGCGCCATCTAGTTCCGAACTAACTACATTACGAAATACATACATATTATACATAAATACATCCATGACTTGGATACAAATGTTTATGCTCGTCACACAAACATTTGACCCTACCGGGATTCGAACCCGAGACCCATAGCACAGAAGGCAGTGTTAACTACCGCTGGACTAATTGGGTCGTCTAAATCGTCATTATGTTAATGGTAAATTTGGTTTGAATTGGTTATAAGGTATTTAAATCCTTATACATCTGTTATAAGTTACGTAATCATCGTTCTGTCACTAATGGTAGATTACTAACAGAACGATGACTGATAGAGTTGATGAATGGAAGAGTACGATTAGGCTAGAGTAAAATAAATACAATTATGTTACAGGAGAGATTACAAAAACAGGCAGGAGGAAGTGGTTGGTGGCTAATGGGTACAGGTACAATCGGAAGCAGGTGGCCAAGCATGGCCTGTTGCGGTGGTACTGCTCTCGGTACCATCTAGGATGCCGGGCAGCGGTCCTCACGACCAACGATCTCGTTATAGCCACCTCAATAGGGGAGCACACACACCCGCCTCCTTACCAAATAAATTCAGACTATTCTAATCACTAATATCTGTAATGAATTTGTAATGAAAAGCTGTGATAGCTTCGTGGTGTGACCACCGGACTGTGAAGTCAAATGTCCCGAATTCCATACTATGGCAGGCACCGCTGATTTTTCGAAGTTACGTGCATGTTCAAACAGTAAAGAAAAACATCGTGCGGAAACTTGCATGCCTGAGAGATGCTGGCACGTGAAGTCTGCTAACCCTACTAGCGTGCTGGATTATAAACTAATAATTCTCAAATGAGAAAAGACCCTTGCCGTTTACCTTGATGATAATTACTAATAAAGTTAAAGGTATTGTTGTTTAATTGGGACTTCATGGGGCGGTGAAAAATCAATTATAAAGATATTAAGCATTTTGATGTGGCTGAGTAGAATATAACAATTTTAATAAATATATTTTATAATTAAAGATGTTTTGATTACGTCGTCCTCATTCGTAATACTTCGATAACGTTTTTATATGTCCCATGGCTAATTTTTTCAGATCTAGGTGTTCTTGTGATTGCAAGATTTTTTATTTATGTAGCATGTTATTAATATAATTTAAAGTTTTTAAATTTCACCAAGGTAATTTTACATCTAAGTGATCAAAATAAATTACTTAATAAAAGGGCCTTACAGATATGTGTAAGACTATATGACTGGCCGAAAAACAAGATGGCGCAGTGTTACAAAAACCCTTACTGCTGTTTAGCTCCTATGTACAATTCACCATTGTAAATTGTTTTGTGTCACAGAAACAGAATCAAATGAAACAATTAGCAGCAGTTCTAGTAGTACCTACCGTTAATTAGCAAATACAGCATTCTGTATTTACTTTACAGTACAGCATTCTACATTTCACAGAACTGCTGCTAATTGTTTCATTTGGTTCTGTTTCTGTGATTAAATTCGCAACAATTATATATATATAAATTATACGATTATATATATATATATATATATATATATATATATATATATATCAGCTGGCCAGTTACCAGTTAGTTGTGTGTTTGATACCCGTCGGCAAGCAGGATTATTTTTTCAGGGGATGTTTATGATCCGAAAATGTGGCGGAACCGTTCATTTGCGAAGGAGCTATGGAAGGATAGATATACTTGTAAAAATATCACATACCTAATAAGGAAACAAAATGATTACTCCCTCAAACGGCGAAGGGAAACATCCCATAGAAATTAACATGTAGAAAGATTTTCTGGAACTTGTTAGCTACTATCAAATGTTAAAGTAGGTATTTCATTTTCGTATCTTTTAAAATTAAATGTGAACCTGTGCTCAAAACATAACATTCTGAATGTTTAAGTAATTGACATCTACTCGTAAAACAAAACATTATCTGTTTGTGAACACAAATTTCGACTGTCACGTTCTCTGTCCCCATGTGAAAAAGGCGCTGTAAAAATAAGCTATTGATGTCTTTAAATCTTAATACCTTAGGCTAATGCTATATTCATTTTATAAAGCTCGTGAGTACAAGGTCGTCTAAACAATATTTTCGGTATTTCAGTTGGTTTTTTCAACAATCCTTATGGAAAGATAGTAGCCGTGATGGCAGGCTATACTTATTATAATTGCAAGAAGGATAACGTCTCAGTTGAGGGTATGTGGAGGTGCACGTCGGGGTACCCATGCAAGGCCCGTTTCAAGACCAATTGGGTGGGTGCAATATCAAGAATCACTTCTAGGATCCATTCTCATAAGCCTCCGAGAATTAGGATACATAATGGAATTGTTTATAAAATTAGAAATCATAGAACTCGAAATTATTTGCAAAGTGCCGAGCTTATTATTTAAAAATCGCTTTAGATTCTCCTTAGTTTGTATGGAAACTGATTTACGGTGGTCTTTGCGATCAAAACACATGTAGGTACTTAAATGTACCAAAAACTATATAACTGAAGTAGTGTTATTTAAATTATTATAAATTAGTACATCCACGGTTAGGAAGTTGCAATATTGATAAAAAAATCAAGTTACAGACACTTATTTTAAGACATTTCAAAAATACGTGTATTAGTTACTGTGTATTAACTTCCAGTAAATAATACATTTATTAAGAAATATTTATATTATAAAAATATAAGTAGTAGGTACCACTGTTATGCGTTAGTACCTGTGTCCTAAATTATTTAAATAAAATTATATATGAATATATTAAAGTTTGTTGATTATTAACTGATATAAAAAATAACTGTATGATATTTTTTTTCAATTTCAATTCACTTGAATTGAATAAAAGCTGTTTTTTTAGAGCTACACACATTTAACATTAACTACATATGATGCTTTAACGGCTATTATAATAAATTCTACATGTTTAAAATGTGTCTGGAACGAACTGACAGTTTTTTTAATCGTAGCTTCTACTAAAACCTGCGTCAACGAAAGCAAATACTCATCACACAAAACATATTACCCTAAGGGGATTCGCGCCTAGGATCAGTTCTACACTTTGGATGTTTCATTTTACTTTACTTTACCGGTATTCTGTTGGTTCCTCAGTCGAGTACGTCAAGAACAGTGCGGGAAAGAAACTAGCGTTGCTCCAGGGTTACTCGTTCTACTCCGGCAGCAAGAGTGCTTCGACCTGCCTCTGGCGATGCACCCGGTGGGGACGCTGTCGAGCTAGGTTTATCACTAATTCTGGTGGTGATGTCATGGTGTCTGCCCAGCTGGAACACGTTCACGAACCTCCCAAGTTCGTGATACACGATGGTGTGTTTTTTAGAATCTAGAACTCTTTAGTAGAGTTTTGACGACCTGATTGGCGCAGAGGCTGAGCGACCGGCTTGTGCGTCACGGGTTGCGGGCTCGATCCCCGCACGCAGCAAATATTTGTACGTTCTACAGGTAGTTGTTCCGGGTCTGGGTGTTAGTGTATGTGATAATTTGTGTTTGTAAACGCACCCACGACACAGGAGAAAATGTTAGTGTGGGGCAGCCTAAAAAAAAATTACGCTCTGTAAAATAAATAATAAATTAAAAAATCTAACTAATTTGTTATTGCTTACAGATTACAAATATATTAAATAATCTAACAATTTAAGTTGTTCATTCGGAGTGCTGTTAATATGATGCTCATTTCAATATTGTACTTAAACTCATAATTTGTTGATGATCTTTAAAATAGTACCTAGAGCAACAAGAAACAAAAATGTTGATCCCAAAATTTTGAAACGCTATCTAGTTTTTTGAATAGCAGAAAACCCTATTAAAAAAGGTTTTAAAAGCCGTGCAAAAAACCTGTAATACTCGGTCTACTTGAATTGGTCGAAGACTGGTCTTCTTGTAATAAACGATTTGAATTTGAAAGTAATGAAAGCACATCAATTTTAATTAATGAGTATTTTACCACCTAGCTACGGCCTATGCTGTACTAGAGCAATGTCTACTAAGTAATAGGTTTTCTTCATTTGGCCTTCCTTTTTCCGATCATGACATTAGTACAAAAGAATATTAATTAGTTAAGCACTAGATTTTAATCGGAACTTCGTTAATTTTTATTGTTTCAGTTAATATTATCTTTATCTAATCATAGACTACATGCAATAAAGATTATATTGTAACCGTTAGTAATAGGTACTTTGAAAAATATATTCTCTTAGTAAAACCGTTTTTTAGTGTTTCATTTGAAATTTACATACATAAATGTGCACAATATATGTCTACTTCAAACAAGCTACTACCTCTCGTGCGGTTGGCAGAAGATGCATCTGATAACCGAACGTACCCTTCGGTACTCTCTAGTCGCTTGTACATACAGATCACAGTTTTGCGTGAACTGTGGCTTGCCAGTGGCTGATTAGGTGAATCTGCCAATCGAATGACCCATGCCTTTTTGACAGGTATGAGGTAAAGTCTCACTCTTCGTATCTTTCATTTCTGTCTACCCATAATTATAATCAGTATACAAATATTAAAAAAAAAACAATTTTCAAACAGTTACAGAATCAGTTTTCTTGTTACACTTATCTTTGATTTTGTTTACAGTCAAATGGTACCGCAAGCATTCTGGCAAGGAGATCGCGGTGCTCCAGGGATACACGTTCTATTGTGACGGACGCACGAAGTCCACTGACATGTTATTGTGTACTAATGGACGAACGTGCAAAGCTCGCTTTGTGTTAACTAAGTGTAGGAAGTATATGAAGTCTCATCACCTCACACACAACCACGTGGCCCCCAAGTTTGTAATCCGTGATGGGATTTTCTTTAAAATGTAAAAAAATGTTTCGGTACATTGATCGTGAAGGAATATAAAACTTCCTCTTTCCAAGTTACAGAAGAAAGCTCGCTTGGTGGTAGGATCTAATAATTCATCTGGATAAGTATCACCATCATGAATGAGACTGGCGCCAATAACGATCGTAATAATTAATAAGTTAGTTGTACAATATGTGTTAGCTGAACGTAGTACAATAAGTTTGCTATAGTTGATACACTACACTGATGTAATTACATATATTAGGGGTACCAGGTACAGAATAACTAAAGAAATAATAATTTTATAAAGAATCAGTAGTATTTATTTAAAATTTGTTTGTTTTTGACGACTTGGTTAAGATAGCGGTATTAAGGCTGCCGGCGGTTCTGTGGTAAGTGTCCCAGGTTATAAACTCCGTAAGAGCCAAATATCCATATGATGAACATGGTCATTTGTACCTGAGTTGATATTTCTATGGAATTTATGCCTTAAAATATGAACTCTACCTGGCACCCCTGATTCAAAGTATTCAAGTAATAATAATACAGGTAGGGTGGTCCTATTGTCGTGCCCTAGCGGCTGTCCCCGTGTAGCGTAAAGGGTAACTACCCTTACTAAAATGGTCACTGGTAAACGTAGTTTGATGTAATAAACACAAATGTAAAAGTAGGTACAGTCCACCTTAGACCACGCGCTGGTCAGCATGAATATTCTAGAAACGTCGTCGTCGCCGCGTCGAGAAATACGTACATAGGTACATATTATATGTAGGTATAATATAAAAGATATTACTCTTTTCTAATTCGTTTTATTTCATACTATTTTTTTGGTTGGTTTTGTGTTCGGCTCATGTATTATTCTGTGCTGTGCTGCATCAACTAAATTTATTAGTTTTATATAATGATAATTCTGTGAAACTGCTTTTGGAGACAAGATTTTTATTTGACTAGGCGATGTTTTTTAGCGTACTAGATGGCGGTGGTGTTTGTTAAGTTTGGGTAAGTTTTTTATTGAAATTTTATTGTGATTTGTTAGAGGTCATAAGAGAAAAATATATAGAGTTGGTCACCAAAAATTAATAATTAGTGGGCCTAGTCAGGCGGAATGAGAAAATAAGTAATAATTATGTATTTACTTTTCTTATTTCCTTGTAATATTATTTATTTTGGTAGAAGAATTTTAAAGAAATATACTTACTAGTTTGTATGTAACATGGAAATATAATTTTGCGAAATTAATAAACTCTTTGAACAAAAGATCTATAGTATCTATCTATAGTACTATAGAATTCATTCCTTTTGCGTGAGCATATTCATTTATATGAACTCAATGGTTGATAAACAAACCTGTTGTTTCCAGGACCAATATTTAGTGTGACCAAAAATGGCAACCCCGTGATAAATATGGGTGCGTATCGATACAACCGCGCCAGTGGTTACAGGGGGGCGAAAATGCGCTGGACCTGCACTAGGTATGCTTTGGGATGCAGATCTACCATCACGACTGTGGACAATACCATCATTACACACCAAAAAGAACATAACCATTTACCATGCGGATTGCGTGCAGAGATCGGCAGACAATAACAAATGAATTTCTACTGTGTACTTTTTATTAATGCTACATATATGATGTCATTTGATTATAAGTAGTGTGCGTGGATAATTTTACATGGAAAATAAAATCACGTGTTTTGTTTTTTGTTTTGCATTTTGTTTTTTAATTTTATCGCGACAAATACATAGAGTTTTTAAATTTTGATTAGTTTTTAGTTAATTTTTAATTAAAGTGAGCGGCATCAAATTGCCAATGCAATGCATACAATGGCGGCTTTAACATTATTTTACCCAATGAACGTTTTAAAGAAGACATAATTACACTGGACTACTCGAATATTAATGTAATTTAATGGTGATCAAAAGCATATATTAAAATACTATTACGAAATTCCTATAATTTCTTTTACTTTCAGCGCCATTGTTTGGCACAACAAAGGCTGGAAATCCTGTAATCACCCTTGGTTGCTACCGGTACAACAGGGCCAGTGCTTACCGAGGCAGTAAAGTGCGTTGGTACTGCACTAGACACCCATATGGGTGTCGATCGGCCATCTTTACTGTGGACAATGTTATCATTGACCACAAAAGTGAACATAACCACTGAATTGGGTAACAACGTCGGCCAGGTAAAGTTCTCCCCTGTCTCTAACTTAACCTGGCTGAGGCAGAAACAGAAATCCCACACGGTCAACAAATAAAAATTTGTTATTAAAAGTTGGCCGTTTAATAAAATACATAGCACCTGATCGGTGCTCTGTTAAAATTTAGTTTCATCTGAACCTATTGTAAGCAAACGTGCTAATTCAAGTTTTACCCACTACGGTATGATATAATACTTGAATTACCTATGACTTAAGTAATATATGGGCCATAAAGCTGCTGAAATGTTTTTAGAATTGATTCCTATCTAAGTTTTATTTTGTGAATATAGCTAAATCATAGTCATCCCGTAATTATTTGTTTTTAGAGGCTGTTATCAGTCAAACTAGAGGTGGTAACCCGGTTCTCATCTTAGACTCCAAGAGATACAATCTTTGCGCTAATTACAACGGGCATAAGCTGAGATGGGCGTGCAGTAAGAAGCGCGGGTGTCGGGCTACAGTGTTCACTGTCGACGGCGTCATCGTTCAACACAACGACGAACATAACCACTAAAAACTATAGTGAAAGTTGATCTTTTCCTCGTCTCAATTAGTTGTTATATGGACTCTAGCATCAAGCCACAAAGGTCCAGTTTTCTTCGATAAATAAATAGTTTAGTAAACTTTTATGGTAGACTGTATAGTTTTGGGTTTTAATTTATTAGTGGAAGTTTTTATTTTCATTAATAATTCATTTTAGTTTTAGACTAAAATAAACCGGAGAGACAAAACCAGAACGTGGACAATAAAATCGTAAAATTCAGTAATTAGTTATATGAAATAATCAGTGACCGTTTGATGTCCATACATTATTTTAACTGTAATAAAATTAGTCTTACATTAAACACCTATGTAAATAAACAACAGTACATAAAGTTTAAAATGTATACAGAATCAAAGTTTAATTTTAAAATATAAGACAATAAGTACAATATCTTTCTTAACCATTTATTTTTATGAAGCTTTAACATAATAATGAATTGAATGCAAAGTAATATAATGTACCTAATCTAAACTCAAAAATACAATATTATACACATATTTTCTATTAAAGCAATATATATTATCATGTATCAATTGCTCATATTTTATTTGAGCTTTTATTTAGCTCCCAAGAAAGGTAATACTGGTTGTCTGTACCCATGTTTTTTCTTCCAGATTGTCCAATTTTCAGTACAACAAAAACTGGAAACCCCGTTCTCATCATAGATGCCTATCGATTCAATCGCCCTACTCATTACAAAGGTATCAAAGTGCGCTGGCCATGTTCTAGAAAAAGTACAGGTTGCCGAGCGAACGTCTGGACCATCGATAACATGATTGTTCATCAAAATAATGACCACAACCATTAAAGTATTTAGAAGAAGACATAACTATATTTTTTCTTTAAAACTTTTTATGTAAATACATATTGTCTATTCTTCCTTCTTTCTCCCTCAATACAAAACACAAGTAATATAACAACTTGGATAAACTATTTAACGTTATCAGAGTTAATTTATTATTAAATACAACAAAAAAAAACGTATATAGCGAAAGATGAGAGTATGATACAATAAACAAAAGTAGAATAATTATTTTCTTTTCAGGTTGCATCCTAGTTTTCAGCACTACAAGGAATGGAAATCCTGTTATCAATTTAGGTCGGTACCGTTATAATATACATCACACTCATCGTGATGGACTTGGAGTTAACTGGTGCTGTACGAGAGCCAAAACTGGATGTCGTTCGAAAATAAACACAGTAGACAATGAAATAGTAAGCGGCAATTACGAACATAATCATTAACTGTTAAATGGTGTTTTCGTGGCACAAAGGCGGAGCCATGTCTTCCTGTATGAAGTAGGAAAGATTTTAGCCATATAAAACTTATGTTATAGTACGAGATCCGGCTGCAGAAATACTACGTTCATAGCGTACATAGTTAAAATCTATTTTTCCCAAGGTGCTAATAAAAATTTGGCTGCGAGTATTTTTTTAAATACATTTATTTATTTAATGTGAATAAAAGGAGATCTTACATTTTGCTTAATATTAACAATGTATCATAAACCAGTATTGGTTTTTCCGTATACTGGAATCCATCATCGTATTCTCATCAGTATTAGTATTTAACGATGTAAGTACAATTAACAACTAAGACAGTAGACAGTAATTATTTCAACCGATTGACACTCGCATTAGGTCGGAAGGTAGTGAAAACATACGGGTTCATATTGTGACAAGCGTTTTAGGTAGTTTTTATTTATTTAGTTTTTTACATATTATTTATCATTTGCCAAAAAAAAACAACTTGCTATGAAAATAAACTACAATCCATCTCATAGTAATAAATAACGTGAATAGGTATGGTTCCAACAATGCTGCAACTTACTTGTGTGTGAATCTGGCTGCGAATAGTTTGCGGTTGAATGGGCAACGGCAACCATTTGATTGGCAACCTGGCAAAAATAGATTCCCTCAGTCCTAATTATACCAAAAAAATAGTGAGTGTTTCTGCAGCCGGATCTTAGACTATTATGTAAATACAAATATTGTTTAATCTAGCTGTAATACAAAAAGTACTTTAATAGTTCATTTTATTTGAAAAGGATTAAAAAGTTCTATAATCATAACTAAATTAATAGTTGCTAATAAAAAAAATGTACTTATTAGACATTTTTGAAGAATCATATTTATGTTTTATGATTTTGATTTTTGCTCGCAGATTAAATTCCCGAGAATATGTAAAACGTGTCCTTTAGCAGTAATCAGAATTTTGACTTAATTTTCTTAATAAATTACAATAGGTACCATTGCTTGCAAAACGTGGAAATTTAGCTTAAACTTTTTTTTTATTATTATTAGGTTAAATCAGTAAATCTTACGGATCTTACTTTTAGGCTTTATGCTTGTAATAATAAAGGTGAAATATGGTTTATCGCATTGGTGGCGTTCACTAGTGGACAGAATTATAATCATTTAAATCAATAAAACAGCCCTCAAAGTGCATATAACTGTATTGATTGTCTATTTCATGAAAAAGTCATTCAATCCAATTTTATGCACTGTGAGGGTTGTATATTAATTATTATAATTCTATAACTAAATACCTATTACAAGCGCGAATCATATTTTGTTCAATGTACAGCCTGACAATTACCGGCAAATTGCAAAAAACGTACGAAAATTTGAATTTTGCGGGCTAGCGTGGAGCTTCCACCGTAATACATGAGATTTTTTTGTAGTGGCATAGAAAAAAAACAATGTAATATAAATATAATTAACGGCCAAATTTTATTACAGATTCAGAGTTAGTTTTCAGTACTACCAAAAATGGCAATCCTGTTATTAATTTAGGACCTTACCGATACAACAAAGGTAGTCGTTGCAAAGGACTTAGAGTGCGATGGAGTTGTACGAGGAATAAGTCGGGCTGTCGGTCGGTGGTCACCACGTTAGGGAATATACTGATCAGCACCAAGAATAAGCATAACCATTAAATGTTTGCTACTTTTCGTCTGTACTCATGGGCGTACCCACGGTGGGGCAAGGTACAGTTGAACAACCTAATTGGTATACATACAACTATCGACCGATCTATATGTGGATGTAAACCAATTAGCTTGTTAGAGTGTACCCATGCACCCGGCTCTTTGACCCGACGCGATGCTAAGATTTTTTGAGAAAACGAATATAGTGACAGACAAGAAGGGTACTTTATAAAAATTTGGTCCGTCAATATTGATAGCAAACCGTCTTGTGGATACCGGTTCATAAAATAATTTATAAAATTTTTAGCTACATTTAGCCAGAACCTTCGCAGTTTATTATTAAAATAAGGTGTTGGGCAGTAGGTAAGTAAAACGAACCGGTCAGTAAATAAAAAGCGTTTTTAATTTCCTACTTATTAGTATAAAATTACTAATTCTGCCCCACCCTTAAAAATGCTGGGTACGCACATATCTGAACTACGATTTAGGCCCCTAGGGTCCAATGGAAATTATATACGTGATATCTAGAACTTATGTATTATCAATTAATTGAATATACCTAATATGCATGTACCTCAAATATTGGAACTTGAGAGCTAATGATGTATTCTTTAGAATGGAAAAGATCTGCAAATATTATTTGTAAGCTGATTATTTATTATAAATTTTGTTGTGAATAATCTCACAATTTACGATTACTACAAAGTGCCACCGTAATAAAGAAATAAAAATATCGTATCAACTTTATAGTGCACTTTATTTTTAAATCATCACGCGTCACTAAGCCAGAAAATAAATTGTTAAAGGTACGCATTTTTAAATATATAGATAAAGAGTCCCCACCTCTATAGCACACTATATCCTGTGGTAAATTTTGGTCTTTACTATACAACAGCCACAGAGTTATGAAGGAACCAGAACTGCAAAGGAGCTGAACAATTATCAAGGTGGCAATAACCACTATTGAAAATATATGATGATGATGATATACTAATAACCAAATGGTGAAGGCAAACATCGTCAGGAAACCTGCATACTAGACAGATTTCCTCGATGGCGTATTAAGTCCGCCATCGCGCAGTCTGTTAGCGTGGTGGACTAAAGCCTAATATCTTTCAAATGAGGCGAGATCTAGGCAAAGGGAAATTAAATAGGCTGATGATGTTATTTTTGCCTATTGATGATATTTTTTCGGCAGGTATTACACCAGTGTTCAGTAAGACAACGCATGGCAACCCCGTGATGATTCTTGGCAAGTACCGGTACAATCGAGCCACCAGCTGTAAAGGAGCCAAAGCGCGGTGGTATTGTACCCGGTACATGACTGGGTGCCGATCCAGTGCCATTACTTTCAACAATATCATTTTTCATCATAAATCGGTACATAACCATTGAAGCTGGCTAAAAGCAGGTTATATTTACAAAGTCAGTTATTAAAAAAAAAGTGTCTTTATCGCATGTAATTAATAAAATCATACACGCAATAATATACAAATATATATTTTTTAAATTAATATGGTGTTTTAAAAATGAATTGTAAAAATGATTGATAGACATATCAGTCAGGTTTACTATAAATAATATGAGACGATTAGATTTTTTTTTATGGCGATACCGGGGCAAACGAGCAGGTGGCCTGATAAATCAAAATCAAAATAAAATCAAATCATTTATTTGAATTAGATCAATATAGGTGCTTTTGAACTGTCAAATTAATTGAATTTAGTTGCACGGTTCCAAAGGTAGGTCTTATGGAAAAGAACCGGCAAGAAACTCCATAGATACTCTTTTTAAATTAAATACAATACGATATGGTAAGTGATCACCGCGGCCTATGGACATTTGCAATACCAGAAGGCTTGCATATACGTTGCCAACCCTGAAGAAACCGTTAAGGTTTCTTAAAATAGGGAAATACTTAACTGACAGCAAATGAAATGCCCATGCTGTCAGAATAGCCACTAGAATAGCTATTGTATTCAAATAAATTACAATACTTATACTTACACTACCTTTTACCACGTCCAATCATACACTCACGGCTTTACCAAACCTTCACTTAATAAAAACTCGAAAGGAACAACGTACTATTCCAAATAATACAGTCGAATTTTGCATAACTAAGGTAACCGCTTATCATTAGACGGGATAGTTTGGCACTGTCGTGGTGCAAAAAAAACTTTAACTTATATTTTTATCTAGACAGTAACGGTAGCTGCTTTTTGATGACGCTCGTTAATTCTACTTTCTACTCGTATTAACATTTCAGATTATTTTTTCGAAACAACAAAAGCCGGTAATCCCATGCTTATTTACGGTTACCATCGCTACTACCGAGCCGGTAAAAGGAGAAAGAGAGAGGGTCCCAAGATCCGGTGGACGTGTGCACGATACTCGCAGGGATGCCGATCTCAAATTTCAACCGTAAATAAAGTCATTATTAAACTTCAAACTGAACATAATCATTAAAAGCCTGATTGTGATTTCAATAACCTCTTTGGTCTCGAGACTGACACTGTTTGAAAAATGCTGTTACTTTTAAAAAGTATTTGGTCTGTTGTTGTTAAAATAATAATAATGTTGTTTTAAAACTAGCTGTCATACTTTTTTTATTTATATAGAATCACTACACTTTTTAATACCGAATTTGTTCACTGAATTTATTTTGACTTATGTTCTTTATATATTTTTCATTCAAATTCATTTTAGATTTGTTTATGTCATTTTTGATTTTGGACCATATGCCATCTAAAGGATAATGTGACCATTTATTTGATATAATAAATGTTTAATTAAACAATTTTGTGTTTCTGTCGGCAAAATCTCCTTTTGGGAGAACTTACGGCAAGTGAAGCAATAAAGTTTAAAGATTTAATTTCGCCAAAATAATTAACGAAATACTTATTGTTGACCAAGAGGCCCCCTAAGGTATTGTTATCGGGTTCATGGAGTAAGAAATGGTTTTAGGTGGTCCAACAGTATTTTTAATGTGGGTAACAATTTTGATTGCCTCAATTGCAACTAACCTTACATTCATGATATTATTATTTTGCATTTCAGAGCCAATTTTTGGTATAACAAAAGCTGGCAATCCGGTCATAAATTTGGGCTGCTATCGGTACAACCGGGCCGGTAATAACGGAGACGGCCCAAAAGTCCGGTGGACTTGTACCCGGTACGCTAAGGGGTGTCGGTCGGTCATCGTTACTATCGACAATATTATCGTCAAGCATGACACTGAGCATAATCATATTTCAACCAAAAGAAGCGGCCCTCGGTGTTATTTCTAAACTATTGTCAAATTTAAATTAATTCTGTTATATAATGTAATAATAATTTAGTCAATAAGTTTTTAAGAATCGTTTCATTAAAAGGTTGGTTGTATAACTGTGTATGACTTCGATACTGTTTAAGTCAATATGTGTATGTTCACATCTATGTCATATTTGTACGATGATCAAATATAATATATTTCATCACTGTTAGTTTTTAATTACTTAAGTGTTGTATCGAATCCTTTCTGTCGCTAAATTTGGTCCGACATATGACATCCATAATTTGATATTATTACGTATTGTTTTCAGTG
The DNA here is from genome assembly GCA_905163465.1 of Craniophora ligustri. Lineage (NCBI taxonomy): Eukaryota > Metazoa > Arthropoda > Insecta > Lepidoptera > Noctuidae > Craniophora > Craniophora ligustri. The sequence continues at coordinate 3,496,510 of LR990965.1, read as the reverse complement.
CCCGTTTTCGGCTTAACAAAAGCTGGTAATCCTGTGATAAACTTAGGTTGCTATCGGTACAACCGCGCCAGTAACTACAGAGGAGGGCCCAAAGTGCGCTGGACTTGTACCCGGTACCCGTTGGGATGCCGATCGATTCTATTTACTGTCGATGACGTTATTATTATACATAACTCCCTACATAATCACTAGTATTAGTTATATAATATTTATTTAACATAATTTAGGGCGGCAACGCTCGAGTGACATCTCTGGTGTTGCAAATTTCCATAGGCAGTACCCGCTTACCATCAGACGGGCCGAAAGCTTGTTTGCTCTAATTTATTTTAAAAAAATCCCTTAATAATGTAAATCAAATAAGCTTCGTTATTAATTTAACTTATGTGTATTAGTGCTTTACCTATAATCTTCTATCAAAGTAAAATCTTTTCTGAATTGGAGATTGATTTTATTATATTGATAAATTCAATGGACCTAATCATTGTGAGAAATGAAACGCAAAACAATCTGTATCATAAATAATTGTATAATAAATATAAATAACTACTAGCTTAGAGGTAAAATAGCCAGACGAATAGAAAAGTTCTTAATTACTTTATCTACACCCATGCTATAAATCCTCTATAAAAGTTCTTGAAACAGTTAGCTTATTGCAACATTAAAACAGCCAGTGTCATAGTAACTATAATATCATCCAAACGGGTGTTATAATGTTGCTTTTTTACTCATCGAACAGCCACATTCTTATGGCATCTTTATGAATTTCAAAAAAAGAACATTGCCATTCACGCGCGTTTCACTACCACAGCGCCGTAATTTAAATAAAAACTTATTCGATTTTTTGAATTGACGTCGTATCCCGCCATTTTTGTTCAATAATAGTATTGAAAAAAAATATATATTTTGTTATTTACAAATATAGAGGATTCTTATCATGGTTGTAGATAAAGTCTTGAATGCAACTGTTATAATTAGGTATTAAAACATTCATGTGATACTATTATCAAATAAAAACACAAACCCACATTCGTGTTTTAATACCCCTTATTATACAACAGTTGCATAAATAACTATAAGGCAACGCAACGAGTATTTATTTTACTCTAAATTTATTCCCTCCGCCTTTATGCAAAATTTTGATGTTAGTATTAATGGAAAGCTATTATTATATACATATATGACAGATACTATTGTACAAACAGACTGACTTTACTAGTATTAATTTCGCATAAATAGAATAGAATAATTAGTTTGCTATTATTCGTACATGTAATTAGTAATGCTTCAAAGTTACTATTAGGCTGTTTTAAGTCAAGTAGCTGTTTTTTTCTCTGACTTAGTATTAAAACATAAATTGTAAATCTTGTTCAGTGAATTATTGTTAATTATTATGAGAAAATAAAGTTATTAAACCATAACTGAGACGTCACGTATCTTACTAAACAATCTCATTAACTATCACAGTAAGTATTCTTTGGTAGAGTTGGAATACCAACCCTTTTGACAAAATTTTTCCTTGTTCATTAAATTAATTTTCTAACATTTTCACAGAGTCCGAGCCGATTTTTAGCACGTCGAGGAATGGAAATCCTGTGATCATCGTGGGTCCGTACAGATATAACCGGGTCTCTCAGTGCAGAGGGCCCAAAGTACGGTGGCTGTGTACTCGGACTTCGAAAGGATGTAAATCTCTTATTGTAACTATCGATAACATTATAGTTACCCATAAAACGGAACATATCCATTAAACTTCGTGGAAAGACCTGGAAAGAATCTAAGTTATAATCTTTATGTGTTATTCTTCTGTACGTGTGTACACTCTGACAAGCTAATTGGTTTACATCTACTCATGGATCGGTCGATAGTTGCATGTATACCAATTAGGTTGTTAGACTGTACATGCAGGCGGTAGGTGGCGCTGCAATTGAGTTTTAAGATTTTCAACTAGTATAAGGTATAATAAATTCTTGGAATAAGTCATCACACCATAAACGCTACGGACCCTTACAGACCCTCAGACAAATAGCATTGTATCTGTTTTGTAGAAACCTTTAATTTCCATGAAGGAATGTACGAGATTAAAATTTTAATGGTATATTAATGAACAAAATTGAATACCAATATATTGGTAGCAATTTTCGAGTACGTGTCATTGTGTGATTTATTGCTAATGTAGTAGGATTTGATTAGGATTGAATTTATTCAAGAGAACTTGTACAATACTTTAGTTATTAAAATGATGTAGAGTTTAGTGTAGATATAGGTACATAATTATGATATGTATGTGAACTATTTAATTATGTCCCTATTAATAGGATTAATGTCTACTGTACCGTAATAGTTTTATTTAGGAACTAAATTGAAAGTCGCTCAATTAATACAATCACTTGTTTGAAGATTTGAACAAAATATATATTTTTTTCATTACTTTGTGACTTTATAATCTTCCGTATGTATTAATAAATACAATTATAAGTACTGTTTGCGAGATTACGCTGCGCCGTGTTTTAATTTCCATCCAACCAATAAAATAATATGTTCTTATTAACGAAGTCAAAACTTCGCTGTGAACAAAAATATTTTGGCATACTAGTCAGAAGCACTAGAAGAATATAAAAATATTAATCATCATCATCATCATATCAACCGTTAGACGTCCACTGCTGGACATAGGTCTCCCCCAAGGATTGCCACGACGACCGGTCGGTCCTGCGCCACCCGCATCCAGTGGATTCCAGTGACCTTAACCAGGTCGTCAGTCCACCTTGCCGGGGACCTACCCACGCTGCGTCTTCCAGTACATGGTCGCCATTAATGTCTTAAACAAATTATATTCTATCTTACTTGATTTTTAGAGTACACCTAATTTCTTAAGTGAGGGCTTTACGACTTTATTCACATACTAGCGGCCCGGCCCGGGTACGGACGGGTGGACAATGTTTTAAAATAAAATGGGATACACGTAAAGTATATTGTATGTATGCAGGACAAGTAGTTATTTATTTTCAAATTATTATCTTTATTATGTTTAATATTTTATATTAGTTATCTATTACCATTAATGTTAAAAGTATCATCAATGCTGGTTTCACCACTATGAAAGTTTTTTTTTATTACAGATATTGGCCTAATTTTCACTACCTCTAGAATGGGGAACCCAGTGATCCTGGTGGGTCCCTACCGGTACAACCAAGCCAGTAATGGTAATGCTACCAACAACAGGATGCGCTGGCGATGCACCCGCAGACCTCAAGGATGTAAATCTGTTATTATCACTGTTGACGATGTTATTGTTACATTGAAAAATGATCATAACCATTAAACTGTTTATTAAATATTCATATGTTTTTAAAATTATTATTTTTAATACCTTAGCTCAGTCGTAGACTCAAGTTTCCGTATAATATATGTTTCACCAATAAAATATTCTCCGATATCTCTTCACTCTAGTGGAAACACATTATTCTTCATACACCTCTCTCCTGAATTCTTTTTGTCCTTTTCCCACATTATTGGCTCCTCTCTACTTCGTCTATGTTTGCTTTGGTGGACCCTTAAAACGCAATACCATATTCATAGGTCAAATGAATCGGAAACATTATTCTTTTGCGAAAGGAAAATTTAATAGTAAAAATTAATATTAATAATTAGTAGGTAAAAACCTTAATTTATCGCTATTTTAACTAAATATTTATGGTTGAAAGTGGTTTTTGTATTTAAGAACGTTTGGTTTTAGACCCGGAGCCAGTTTTCAGCACGACTAAGAATGGCAACCCTGTGATCATCGTGGGTCCATATCGGTACAATAGGGCCAATGGAAGCAAGGGGGCCAAGACTCGATGGACCTGCACTCGGACTCCTACTGGATGTAAATCCACTATCATCACAGTAGATAGTATTGTCGTTCAACATAGAAATGAACACAACCATTGAAACTTAGTAATTAATAATAATATAATCGTACATTTATCAATTAGTATTAACTTAATGATAAATTATAATAAATATTCCATTATAGGTACTTAATACGTGTGGAATTATGTAATGGAAAATTAAATAGCCCTACAATACACCCGACATGATACACCACACACATTATTTTACTTGGTTCCAATCCGTAAATAATGGTAAAACAAGCCATAGCTTGTTTATTATATGTTATATGTTTGTTTGTCAGAGCTCATAAGCTTCCATTTACATTACATACCATTAACATGACATTTCCAATAATACTAACTTAGGGTATAAGTTTTAAATCGAAACGGTTAACCCCTCTGTAGGGACAAACAATTGATTTTCTAATATGTTTACGTTAGTTTTATGTAATTAAAGTGCTAGAATATTATTTGATAGATAACTGCAGCTTATTTAAGTTAGATTGTATAATCTAGATCTACGTCTTAGTCTACAATTATAACTAATTTTGAATTAAGAAGAATGTTTTTTTATAACCTTTTGTATTTTACTGCTTGATGTAAAAAGTGACCATTACATACTGTAGACATATTTAGTACTGTACAGTACTGTAGTTATATTTTTTCTACTCCATTTTAACATTTTCCTATACTCTAGTCACAATTTTTCAAGATTTCCTTAATTTGTTCTTTTCAATAAAAAAAATCGTCTTGTAAAGGCCGTATCATATATTTCACTAACTTATAGTTTCAATTTTTTTTTTCAAGTGACGATTTTGTATGTAGGTACTTTAGCGCCTCAGCGTTGAATATTTACAGAAGAAGGTTCTTACAAGGACGATGCTATTTGCGGTTTTTAGGTAAGAGTGTAATAAGTTATTGTGTGATTACAGATTCTCCACTTTACTTTACTACGACGAGAAGCGGTAATCTCGTGGTCAACATAGGAATATATCGTTATAACCTAGTGAGTGATCGGTTCAGCACGAAAATGCGATGGACGTGTACTCGAAGACGGCTTGGTTGTAAAGCAATTATATATACAGTCGATAACGTTAAAGTCGCTGAGAAAAACGAACATAATCATTAAAGTATCATAATTGTTATATTGTATTTCTATTGTTTAATTCTCATTTTACTACCACCAGTTAACTTATCTGTAGGTAAACAACTGGGAGGACTTTGTAAGGTGGTTTCCGATAGAAAAATCTATGTAATTGTTGACGAATAATATAAGTAATGTAAGATCTTTCAAACTATATGGTACCTATTTAGGGTTAATGCCGCATGTAATCATCATTAACAAAATTACCTAAACCGAATTCAACATAGACAAATAAATAAGAATATTTCAAGTTTACACCAGAAAGTTAAAAATAAAAGTAGTGAACAGTACAAGTTAAACTCAAACCTTTGACCAGTTTTATTCTATTTCAGTGAAATGGATGATGAAGAAGAATGGGAAAGAGTTGGCGATGGTGAACGGATACACATTCTATTGCCACAAGAATAACGCGAAGACTAAGATATGGACTTGTACCAGTGGTTGGCTTTGTAAAGCGAGGCTCATCACATCCAATGATGCTGATCCCGTAAACCGAATAGTTATTTCTGCTAAATTGGAACATAAGCATCCAAGACCTACATACGTCATTGCTGATGGGTTTTATGTCAGGATATGATAAAAATTTAAAAATGGATTCAATTTTAGGGCACTCATTATCGGTATCGGTAAAAATGATGGCGATAGATCTGGCAAAAATAAAAATCTGCGGCCCTATAAAAAAATGAGACCAAAATACAAGTCCAAAGCAATATATTTGTATTACGTACAGTTGTTCCAGGCTTGGGACATTTGTATTGAGTATTTGTAACTCTACAGGAGCAAATTTTTAATTAGTCGTCATCGTTAGCCTATACCTATTCGTCTATATGATAATGTGAGAAAAATAATTCCTCGTTTATATGAAGTAGATATTAATGCTACCAATATATGTGGAATCAGTTGCTATCATGAGATATTCTCGGTAATACATACTTACCAGAGTCGACGAAGACGCACGCTCACGAGCTGTTTATTAATAAATATAGTTATGGTTTATGTATATGTAATACATAGGGTAAAACACCCATTTATTGGCACTTTAAGGAGTAGCCTGTATAAAACATTAAAATTAGGCATGTCTTTTTAATTTTAACAAGGTAATGAGTATCCATATTGGTTAAATACACATAGAAGATTGATTATATGTACTTTTTATTTCAATTTAAAGTAGATTATTCAATATTTTTTATGTTATAAAGAAATGTCTCAAAAAACCAAATGTTGGCATAGGTAAACCTTTTACTGGCAGTTAAAATTACCTATTATTGGCACCTCATTCATTTTGTCGGTTTACACTTAAATGAGTAGAAGACAATGTAACAATATTACAGCTATTCTAAATTCTAGGGCTTTAATTAATATAATATATAGACATAGGTATATTTGAGTAGGAACATTAGTTCAAAAATATTAGAAACAAAATCAGAGGTAGGCATTTCTTGGAAAGAGTTATTTTTCTTAAATAATTATTTAAATAAATCATGTAACTAGGTAATTTTAAGTCATTCATCTTCGATTAGTCTTCCATTTCAGATAAAAGTTTTTCTAATTCTTCTTTGGTATAAGCCTTTGGTATATATACTTGTTCTCCTATTATCGATAATTTCAAGCGCTCAAACGGCGCTGTCGTGGTGTGCCACAAATATATCATTAAGGGTTATAGGATTTAATAAATACACCTTACGCTTTGATTGCTCCACCGACAAGAGCTGAGCTCTTAAATTAATAATAATAATAACACCTTACGCTTCACCTTTACTGATTATACTTTTACATAATTTCTCGCCCTTGGTTTCATGTTAGCTGAAACGAATATCAATTTTACCAATCATGAACACATCAGAATTACCAATTATTAATACATGCCAATAAATAGATCTAACATCATTGGTAGGGGCCAATAAAAGGTTAGTGGCATATTTTAGATACCAAATGTTAGCACGGTTAATAAATATGAAAATCGCCATTAATGCAATAATTTATTTACCGTTGAAATAAGATTAAGCACTCTTAAATCACATTAAATAACATTTGTAGTCAAAATTCAAAAGATCAACTAATACTAACAAGAATAAAATTAGTCTTACCTTAGCAAAAAATCAAAATTTTATTTATTTTTTTCACAAACGTTCAGACACGTCACTTAATTTCTTATTGAGGTACCATATTGAAAATACATCTGTTTCTATATGCCTATTTGAAAAAATATGTTTTGCGTTCTAATAATCTTAATATAGTTAAAATAGTGTAAGGTGCCAATAAATTGGTAGGGTGCCAACATTAGGGTAGTTTACCCTATATCGTAATTATACTACCGTGTGGTGCTAATCATTATTTCTAGTTGAAAATAAAGAATTCTTATATTTATAAAAAAATAATTTATTTCTTACTCTTTCTTATTTGTTATGGATTTTATCGCGGCATATCGATATTCATTATCGTGACATTTCAAATCCTTCCCATCATGTTTTTGTTTAAGGCATAAAACTGGCAAACATAGCATATGGCCCGCCTGATGATAAGCGGTTACCGTAGCCTATAGACATTTGCAACACCAGAGGTGTCGCTCGTGCGTTGCCGACCCTGAAGAAATCGTCTAGGCTTCTTAAAATAAGGGAGTTACTTAACTGACAGCAAATGGAATTTCCATGGTGAATGTCAGAATAGTCACTCCCTCAACGAGCTCTGGTAGTAGATTAACAAAATTGTTGTAATTAAAACACCGGTTCTGGAAAACCGACCCCAGTTATCTAGCTAATTTCAGTATTTACACCAAACGCCTTATTACTGGGCCATAAGGAAGGATAAGCTTTGGTTGTAGTTGTCAGTTGTCAGGGATTTCGTGTTCCCAATTACCGCTAACAATAAAATTGCACAACTATACTAATTTTGCCGTTATCTACTACTAACAATTACATTACATGACTATTCTGATTCAAATAGCTATGAAGGTGTGAAGTTTCATCAAAACCTTATGTGTAGTTTTTGTGTAAAAGAGTGACAAACATCCTCACATAAGATTCGGTAAGAAAAGTTTCGAAAAATTGCCTACATTGGTAAGTACTCATGAACCTCTGAACCCAACCACCATGTTAATAAATCAAAAATGAATAATTTTGATTTCTAGTTGAATGGGTGACTAAAATCGGCGGGAAGCAGCTGGCTATTGTGGAAGGCTACACATTCTATGCCCACAGACGGTTTACTTGCACGAATATTTGGAGCTGCACCTTCGGGCATGGCTGCAAAGCTAGACTGATCTTCAGACATGGGGTGGACGGCTCACATCAGACCTTGTTATCAGCCAGACTTGAACATAACCACGTCCAAAGTATGTTATTTCCAAAGGATTCTACATAAAGACTTAAAGTTTTTTTTTCGTTGTCTGAGCCAGTAACTATATTTTAAGGAAAAAAGGAACTTTTATTATTACGGTCTGTCAGTCTCGTATAGAAAAAATAAACTTTAAAATGCTTATTTGGGTCTTGCTAGGCAGATTAATTGTGAAAAATTAATGGCAGTAGTACCTATGAAGTTAAAAGGAAACCCTGCAATGAGTAATATTCGACCAACGAGCAAATACAAAGCCCAAAGCATGCAGTGCAGTTTTTCGTACCTAAAAAACATTGAATACAAATTTAATACCTGTCTGTTATAATAAAGTCTTTAATCATGTCGATATTTTTGTAGATATCTTTTTCATAGTTTTGTAATTCTGTAATGGTTTATTAAATTATTTAACGATATGAAAAATTCTATTCATCATTTAATTTTATTTTTACCGTTCCTGAGTACATTAATAAATAATTATGGTTCCTCTCGCTTATTTGGTAAAAAATAATAAATATAACGGCATAACAATGTAATATGTTATACTATAAACGCTTACTCTGCACGTAAAGCTTTTTTCGCAGTATAGTCTAGTATACATAAACCAACTTAACATATATAATATTTAACATATAATTGCAGTGGAATTCGTGAAAAGAGTGAACGGGAAAGAAGTTGCGATTGTGAACAAATATACATTTTTCTGCCGGAAACAGAATCTCAATAAGAGTACGAAGATCTGGAACTGCACTTACGGAGGCACCTGCGTGGCCAGGATGGTGATCACCAACCACGCCAAGGCTTCGCATCGAAAAGTACTGTCGGCTAAACTAGAACATAAACACGACCCCCAGCCCTATTGTATCAGTAATGGCTTTTATGTTAAGTTGTAAGTCTCTATACTATATATATCAAACATATTTATATATCAAACTGATAACTTTAAATTTATAGGAGAACACGTAAAAACTCTTGCACATTTTGAACACACATTGAAATCAAATTAAATCAAATGGTTTTTATTTCATATGAACTTTTTCAAACATTTATAAAACGTTAAGACTCTAGTTGCACGGTTCCAAGAAGTTGATCTCATGGAGAAGGTAAGAACCTCCATAGACACTCTTTTAAAAAGAAGGTATTGTTACATTATTTTGGTAATAGGTATGCGAGGTCAATGTAAAAAATGTTATGTCTTGAGACGTCAATACTCAAAGATAATATTAAAGTGTACTTTACAAATATTTAGAAGGCGTGACAACATAAATACTTCTATAATTTTTAGAGTGAACTACTCAATTATCAATCAATAGTATAGCCAACTATATTGTTGTGAATAAACTGGGGAAAAAATATTTCCCAATTTGTTAGGTAGCTTAACTACTCTTGGATTTTCAGCTGCTAGAAACAAAGGACTGGGAATTTTTGTCTTTTGATACGCGTTATACGTGACAGCACATAGGGCGATGACATACACTCTAACCTTAGCGCGGGACCAAAGGATTAGGATATCTTATATACATAAGTGGGTCGGCAAACTTCATGGGATCCGTTATATTGTAGCTTGTAATGAAATTTGCCAATTTCGGCAATTTCACCATGTGTATAACTTTGATGCACGGAATATTGAGGGTAATCCTTGAATACTGTATCGAGATCTTTGGAAATTTTATCTTATATAACTTCACTGACCTTATGGGTATATTCATATAAAAAAACACGAATAAGGAACCTCCTTTTTGAAGTCGGTTAAAATAGTTGTGCTTAACAAGTCAGCTGATGCAGGGCGTTGACCTCGGAAGCAGTTCTTGTAGTATTAAATTAAAATTGTATCTAGTCAATAGTTTGTAATTTGAATTGTGAGTTTTAATATTATATACTGTTTGTTTTTCTACATTTATGAACTGTATTGATTCCACACAAAGTTAAAATGAAGATATTTTAGAAACATAAGTCATTACTATTTCTAGTCATATTAATTATATTACCTACATATATGAAATTAAATGTATAAAACTCTGTATTGTACAACATATAAATGAGTACTTATAATCTCATGTTTATTCCATGTAAAATGGAAGTATATGTATATGCGTGTGTGTGTTGATGTATTATAGAATTAAAAAGGTCTCTCTGTGTATCATTAATTTTTAATCTGTGTTTCCCAACTATACCAGGAGTTTGTTTATCAAAAACTATTAGAGACTAAGGTCTCTGTGGAGCCCTAATAGAGTGGCTTATAATATTATTATTAGTAATATTATATTATTATATATATAATATTAATATTATTAGGGTTATCATGAAGTAATCGCAACGGGCGAGATCTCTATTATAGGTACCTAGATATTGTTGACATAAATGTCTATTTTACATTTATGTTTGATTTTCCATTTTGAAAATAGTATGTTATCTTTGAATACGTTTTTGAGTATAGGGCTTAATAAAAACATCATATATCAAACTAATTTTTTTTTGATATCGAAGTATTATTTATAGTTTCTCTAGTCGAGATAATAACGATGCCTGATGTATTTCCAGTGAACTGGGTTAGAAAGGATGATGGAAAAGTTCTAGCTATTGTAGATGGATACACGTTCTACTGCCGCAGATATCACGCCATCAAGAGCACGTGGAGTTGTACTCAGGCGGGGAAATGTCGGGCCAGGCTTATGGTGACCAGCGAGGTGAACACTTCCCAGCGCACCGTACTATCGGCAAAACTCGACCACAACCATGCTCCCCCCTCATTTACCATTTATAATGGATTGTATTACAAAACTTCTGCATTCTTGCCGTTTAATTAAATAAAGCAAACGTCTCTAGGCTACGGTAACTGCTTACCGTCAGCGGAACGTAAGCGTGTTTACCCGCTCCAACGTTATAAAAGAAGAAAAGCAAATCTTATTTGATGCAAAATAATGTTCTTTTTTGCATCAAATAAAAGTTTTTTCATCATTTTGAAATACATATAATTATCGGCACGAGTCGTGAGCACAGATTTTAGTAGTAAAAGCCATTTTACGCATGTAGCGTACATGCTTAAAATGGCTTTTACTACTAAAATCTGTCGGCCAAATTTGTTCAGTATCGGTTTACCGGACAGAAACTATCGTGTGCAGCCTCGGCGCCCCTCGCCATCGTCATTCCGCCAAAAAGACCGAAAATTTATGGAATGCGCAAGTGAAATTTGTGCTCACGACTCGTGCCGGTACCTATACTCATATAAAATTAGAAATTCGTAATAGTCAAATATAAATAATTATCCGACACTACAGAGCAACGGTAATATAAATATGTAAATAAAATAATATATTAATTAAATAAATAAAAATGTATTGCTAGTTGAAAAATGCAAATATATAAGATGGTAATTAGGTAGGTATATATGTATTTATGGAACTTTTGTTACAATGGAAATAAAAAAAAATTGTAGGCGTTTTTATAAAAATATTACTTCTGGTGTTTGGTGTGTCTAGATAATTCTTATAAAGTTACCTATTTCTTAAAAACAATTATAATTACTGTTTATGAATGAGTATAATAACTTTAAGTCAGTTAGCTTCAAATTTAATTAATAAATTGTTACAATCCATAAAGGTTGTTTAATTAAATAGCTATAAACTAAAAGCTAAAAACTGTTTATAAATAAGAAAAGGTAGATTAATATTTCTTTTATAGATATAATAATTTTAAAAGTCTTTGCGGCTTTTATACATTAGTGTTCATGGATTTACTTAATACGTGACAATGATAAAATCAGAAGCTGTGACAGTCTAGTGGTGGCAACCAGTATACTGTGAAGACAGAGGTCATGCTCAAGGCATGCACCACTGACTTTTCAAACTTCAACGCCAACCGTTAGTAGGAGCGTGGTGGTGGACTATTGCCTAATTCCTCTAAAATGAGAGAGTAGACCAATCTCAAGCAGTGGCCACAGTTAATGGGTTGATGATGATAATCAAATTGTTATTTTTTTCAGTGAGGTGGGTGAAAAAAAATAACGGAAAGGAACTGGCCATTGTAAACGGCTACACGTTTTACTGCCACAAGCAAGGTGCACTCACATGCGCCTGGTCTTGCACAAACGGTTCCCGCTGCTACGCCAAACTGATCATTACCAAGGAGCCCGACCCTTGTCAACGCGAGGTGGTGTCAGCCAAGTTGTACCACAACCACAAACCACCATCTTTCGTAATTTCTGATGGCTTCTATATTAAGACTCCTGGAATGGATGGATGTAAAAGGCCATCACAAGTATGATTTGTAATCCGTGCATTGCGAAATTTACATTTAAAGTAATTTGAATTTAGGTCACCAGTCTTATGGTTTAATTTTGTTCAGTCATACTGACGAATTATCAAGTTTTCCTGTTAGGCACGGAAAAATTACGAGTACATACTCTATATCTCTTCTGTTGTAATAAAATAATTTGTAACTACATTGTATTTAGTTCCTGCTCCTGGTTTAAGATACCCCACTGCTCCTCTCACTTCATTGTATTGTCTCTTGTCTCTAAAAGAATGCTCTGCAGACAAACGGATGTGAAGCAGGGTGTGGCGTCAATGAGAACCTAATATGTCCATATTGGTGCATGTAGGTACAAAGGACACCTCGCTTAGACCTTTCTAGTCGTTAGTAAACATTTGTATTGGATTAAGTAAATTCTGTGCGGTAATTGTCTTGTAAATATTATATGTAGTTTGACAAACCGATTAGTCCAGTGGTAGTTAATGTTGCCTTCTGTCCTAAGGTTCTCGGGCTTGAATCCCGGTAGGGACAAATGTTTGTGTGATTAATATCAACATTTATATCCGAGTCGTGGATGTATCTATTTATAATATGTATGTATATCAACCATCTATTATCCGTATCACAAGCCTTGTGCGTGGCTTCGTAACTGGATGGCGATATCAAATTAATAATATACCTACAGATGTTATATAATTAATAATTTATATTATATAAAATGTCAGTATCTTTTGCTCCGCTTATTGTCAACCAGATTTCTTTTTCTTTTGTTAGGAAGCTGTCAATAATATTTAGTATTATAAAAATAAATTATGAAACAGTTTTTTGACGAATTTCGATCGCTTGGGTCATCCCAAGCGATCGAAATTCGTCAAAAAACGTCACTTAATATAACAATTTAAAGTAGTGTATGTTAACTTATAATAAACATTTATCTATATATCTTTTTGTCACTTCTTAGATTTAATAATGATTTAGTGGTGGACTGTAGCCTAATCCGAATCCTAACCGTGTGTAGCAGTGGGACAATAAATAGGTTGTGATGATGATGATAATCAAATTGCTTTTATTTTTCAGTGAGGTGGGTGAAAAAGTGCAATGGAAAGGAGCTCGCCATTGTTAACGGCTACACATTCTACTGCCACAAGCAAGGTGCACTCAAAAACGCCTGGACCTGCACAAACGCTAAGCGCTGCAACGCAAAACTGATGATCACCAAGCAGACCGAACCTTGGCAGCGCGAGGTGGTGTCAGCCAAGTTGTACCACAACCACAAACCACCATGCTTCGTAATTAATGATGGTTTCTATATTAAAACTCATGCTATAGACTATCGGATGTAAATCATCATAAGTACAATTTAATAAATATTACATGTACCTCTGTCTGTTGTAATGAAACAATTTGTAACTATGTAATAGTATTTAGTACAGGACAGTCCACTTTCAGGAACTGCTCCTAGTTTTATATAGCCTACTGCTCCTCACACTTTTTTGTATTGTCTGTTGTCTCTAAAACAAGGATCTGCAAAGAACATATACGAAGCAGGATGATTCGGTGTAAAATGGGTAAAAACTGATATCTACTAGGTTCTTATTACTTGAATAAGAACCTAGTAGATATAGGTTTTTAAAGACTTTATGGTGCGGTCAATAATCTTATTATATTTTGGGTTATGGGATAGATTATTAAATTTTAATTTTTACATAGGTATAACAGTTAAAAATAAATATGTGATTATATTTTTTTATAGTATTCTGAGAAAATTTGTTACATTTATTTGTATCTATATATAGGCAAAGATATTATAGGTCAGTATCTTTTGTTTCACTAATTGTTAACCAGGTTTCTTTTCTTTTGGTTAGAAGCTATCTATAATATTTTAGTGTTATAATTATGTAAAAAAAAATAGGATACATTTTTTTGTCAGATTTCGATCGCTTGGCGACTTCTTTTTTAATAATCAAGTAGTGTATTTTTATTTACAATAAATATATCTGTTTGAACGTTTTTTTGTCATTTTTTAGATTTTTGATTGACTATTTGATTCCTTCAGATTCCTAAGATTAAAATATTATTAAAAAAAAAAACACTTTTACGGATTCTATTGCTGTAATTGAAATTACTGTAATTCCAACATTTAATATCTTTTCAGCAGACTGATAACGCGATATAATCCATAAAAAGTAGGTCAAATTCAATGTGTAATTCTCTGGTAGTCGTAGAAGTAAATACAAATTAATCCTTACTACGGGTATATGTTGACTACCTTATCATAATTATATTTTTCAGTGAGATGGGTGAAAAAATACAACGGTAAAGAACTTGCAATTGTAAATGGTTACAGCTTTTACTGTCACAAACAAAGTGCGTACAAAAGCACTTGGACTTGCACGAGTGCGATGCGCTGCAAAGCGAGGATGATGGTCACCAACGACACCTTACCTGAGCACCGCGAGGTCCTGTCCCTCAAGTTAGACCACAACCACAAACCTCCAACCTTTACGATCTCTAATGGGATTTATTTCAAGACTTCTTTCCACTATAACAGATACCCTTAAAGTGAAATTATTAAATAATAAATAAATATTTCTGGACATTTTGACACAGCGCCATCTAGTTCCGAGCTAAGCAACGAGGCTTGTGTTACGGATACTAGTTGGTTGATATACTACATATATACTTTTTTTTGTAAATACATACAATTAGTAGATTGAAACATAATAATAGTAAATGTTTATAGGTTATTGTCACAAGTTGTTGGTTGGCTTAAAATGTGATTTGATATTGTAGGAATTTCTAACTTAAACCACTGCCACACACATATAATATTAAATATTAGAATAGCACTTATACAATTGGTGTCTAAGTTATATATTATAATAATTAGATATGTATGTATACAGGAATCGGACCTATATTCATTACCGATACCGTAGGAGATAGTCGTCAAACGATATTTTTCTCGTAGTATAGAATATTTTTCCTTTTTTTATTCATATTCACATTTGTGTGTCTATGAATGTATGTATAATATTGTTGTATCAAATGTTTTAAGGCTTGTGAAAAAATAACTAATTTATATTAATTTACGTTCTCCAGTTGTTGAGCTCATCCAATACTTGAGCCTAAGCTCACGCAAATGTCTCTGCATAATGTCGAATTCATCTTATCCATCTATACGTGCCGCCATTAATATATTAATGTACGGTTTTAATTCTATTGCCACCGTTTTGCACCTTTCTATATACTAAGTACCTTGTAGTATTCATTTATTTCGGAAAATAAAATACTGCAATTGTTTTTGTTTAATTTCATGTTTTATCTGATTGCCTGTCTGAAATCCATAAAAAACTCCCTGTAATAAACAAGGCTTTTGTATTGAAAAAGAGGCGTCAATTGGCTAAACTAATAAAAAAAAATTAACATAATTTTAGGCATCACATTATGACATTAAAACCTGTTCAGACATTTACTTACAGTGTGACGTTTAAACAAATAGAACGCAAAATTAATACTTTTATATAATTTATTGATGATGCTGGTTTATTTTTTAGTTCAATGGGTCAAGAAAAATAACGGGAAGGAGCTAGCTATCATGCACGGCTACACGTTTTACCGTCATGGGAGTAATCAGAACAGTCACTACTGGAGTTGTACCTATGGGAAGACTTGTAAGGCGAGGCTCACAGTGACCAAGAACATCAACCCTTCAGAACGGATCCTGGTCGCAGCTAAGCTGCAACATACGCATATACCACCAGCCTTTATTATTTCTCATGGATTGTATCATAAGATATAATTAATATATCATTAAAACATTCATTTGAGGTATATTGGGCTATAGTTCACCACGCTAGCCTAGCGAGAGTTGGCAGACAATCTCTCAGGCATGTAGGTTTCCTCAAGATCTTTAAGCATATGATAAATACGCACTTAACTTTGAAGTCAGTCGTTCGTGGCTTGGGATCGCGCCCAGGAACTGTAATAATAATTATTATTAATTAATTAAATATTATGGTAAGGTATCGTGTCTTTGATAGAACATGGAAACAGACTTTCGAGAAAATTTCGATTTAAATTTAGCTTACATGATAAGTTGAGTAAAATTCAACCTTAGAACTTTGAGGACTATCAAGTAGGTTATTTTTTAAGTATATTTGTATAGCATAAAAATCGCAAAATATTTCAATACGTTTCGATATTCATACTACTTGAGTGCCAAAAATGTGTGCGTGTGTGTGTGTGTGTGTTTTATATGTCTTGGTAAATGGTTTTATAAAGTTTTTCATACGTCAAAAACGTTACTTTTTACAACTAGACCCTTTTCTGCAACTAAGATTTTCTTAGGGTAAGAATTCATCTGTAATTATTATACATATATGTATTACTTTTTTAATGATTAAAATTACATATATATTTACGCGTGAGCTTGGTTTTTGTGTGTTACTTGACCTCTAAGATTCCTACAAAACTTATGGTAAGAAGTCCAGAGACTTCTAGATTTCTTTCTCCGTAAGTGATTAAAAGTATTGGAATAACCAACCCAAAAATCGGCTTGCAATCAAATTACGAACTTGCCATAATATGGCGATGAGACGATAGTTTACACCAAAAACTCCCTCACTTTATATGTAGTTGAAAGCGTTGTATCTTAATTATTTATTTATTTTAATTGGAGTACATATTTATTAGTTGCTGTGGTAACACTTTTATTGTAAATAAATAACATTATAAGGAAGTCTCCAGTTTTTGTCTCTGTTATTTGAAGTTAAGATAAATCCTGATCACATGATCACGTATCATAAAATAGGCATATATACATAGTAATTATTTATCATTTATACTTTTAATGTCACATATTATCACGCTCATATTCTAAAAGATTTGGGCTCGTGCCTTGCCTTCACGGGGTGTGCATTTCACTGATGTAAAGACACACTGAGAATTTCATAGAACCCAGTAACACTTTGCAGAACCTGAGGATCGGACCCAGTTAGCAGTCGCACTTACGATCACCAGACCAATGAGGTAGTTCAATGCTGTAAACATTTTTTTAATTCAATGTATTAAGCAGCTGGCGGTGGATTACCTAATTTAATGCTTATTTATACAATAAGTGTGAAAGTCGAGTGAGTGTATTTTGATTCCTGCACATTACTGCCGTGTAGGGTATATGTTTCCAATGAGATCAATAAAGGTCAGTGTAGCGCGATCCGTCGTTCACGTTGGACGTGCATTACATAGTACGCAGACGTTATTATATCTACGCGAACAATAGCCACAAACACTCGTACGACTTGTTTAATAGTAATCCTTGCATTATTTTATGAGATGTTTTCCCTTGCACTATATACCCATAACTAGATAAACTTCATTGCAAAAACAATTTGGTATATTCTTATATTGACTTTTATTAGGACTTAATTGCATTAAAAGAGATTGGTATTTCGATACCTAAACATTACACGATTACCCTTGACAATCCAATAGTAAATTAATTAAAATCTAAATTTAATTAATTTCAGTGAATTGGGTGAGAAAAAAAGACGGAAAGGAACATGCGTTGTTGAATGGTTACACATTCTATTTCCATAGGAAAAATTTGAGGACTACTTTCTGGAGTTGTACCAAAAGAAGATGCAAGGCAAGGTTGATAATGTCTAATGAAGAGGAAATGGAGCAGCGTACCTTGCTGTCAGCGAAATTGGAACACAATCATACAGCTCCATCGCTTGTCATAGCTAATGGAATTTATTTCAATATGGGCGTGCAACAACCATAGAATGAAATCTTCTCCAAAAATATTATAAAGCAAGTTTTTTACTTATATAAATCTACAGTCTCACTTTTATTTTGTTAAATCATAATAATATATTTGTGAATTGTTGTTGACTTGTATCTTTTATTTAACTTTTAACAGGGTTTGACAGAAATACATGAATATACACCCATAGATTTCTGGTGTGTGTTTTGTGGACCAATAGTCAGTGATTCTAATTATCTGTAACCGGTCACTAATAACAAGTAGATACTTGAAAATCTAACCTAAACCTCACGTTTGTGTTCGTCGGCTGGACTTTGATAGTCCAGTCAAGCGAGGCTTTCTAATAATATTGTACTTATAACTTCTACTATAATAGAAAAGGTTACCGCAAATTATCTGTATAGTATTTCAGTACCAGATTTTTTAATTACATATTACCGTGAAAATGTTTCAACTAGATAGTACTTCTATCTAGTTGAAACATAATTTGGTATAAAAAAAATAGGAGAAAAAATTATAGACCAATATTTGGTTCGGTCGGGTTCGTTAGACGCAATAGATCAAGAATTTACTCTCTGTCATAAGTGTTGCGGGTTTGATATACATATTTGGATATCTGCTTGAACACTTATCTTCATTATAGTCTACAGATGCTTTTGGAAACAAACCGAATTCTTATTTAATATAGTAAGACTGTTTAAACTTTATCGTATGTAACATATGAAAACTAGCCTAGTCTATACATAAAGTGTTTAATTAATTTTCAGTACTTGAATGGGTGCGCAAAGAAGATGGCAAAGAACTGGCAGTGGTAGGGGGGTATACATTTTACTGTCACAAGAGCTTTAAGAGGACTCAAACTTGGAGCTGTACGTATGGGGGTCCATGCAGAGCTCGAATAACCGTCGTCAATGATGACATACCTTCGCACAGGATCATAGTATCAGGGATGTTACGTCACGGCCACACGCGGCCAGCGTATGTTATAAAAAATGGATTCTATTTCAAACGTTAGAAATCACATTTTCCAACATGGTGTATAAATTTGATCATTTTATCGTAATAAGTACAGTAATAATAAATGTTTTTTTACGGAATTTATTGTGGTTAATCATGGATTTACATGATTGTATGTCGTATATAATAGCTGTTGTAGCCAGTTATGATCATGTATTCTAGTCAACATAGTGTGTGATGTTTAAGTCTAATAATATATTGCTTTGGACTAGTATTAAGCTGAATATTAATACTGCAAACAGTTTCTAAATGAGGTGGCTTATTAGTATTTAAATTGATCAGAGAAATAGTAAAGAAAAACAGATTTTATTGTATGAACAGCAGAGACAGAATTAATCTCTAGTGTGATCCTATTTTGTTAATGGATAGATAGCTTTATGTACACATACAGAGGTATTGGTTTAAACACGTAGTACATAACTGCGGGAATTAACATTTTTATGTTTAGTCTTATCTGTGTTTTGAATATTTACAATTTATACTTAGTTTATAACTACATCTTGTCCTCATCTTGAGATTTGTAACTTTGGTATTAATATATGATACGGTAACATTTGCCAATATCAAGTGACTTATTTTTCTACCCCAGATAAAAATTGGAAAATTACGAGAATGTTGGACTTAGCAATAATGTGTGCGCTGTGGGATATATGAGACACAATTGAAGGTCTGAAGCCCTAGTGGAATTGCAGCTGCAATTTCAGTGTAGTTGTGGCAAGTTATTTGACTTGATCCTTCCCTTCACTTATTCCAAAAAACTCCGTCTCCGTCCGAAAAAAAAAATATTAACTATTAGTCCCCGTTTTAGCGATAAATAATTAATTGGATCCAGACTTGAGACGACTCAGCAATGGTACACTGAGATGTCAATTGTTAAAACGCTTTTCTCTTTAAGACACGACGCTTATTTAGTAACGAAGTGGTAACTAGCTACCAGGAGGTTTCAGGAAATAAATATCAAATAATAATAAAAAACTTAACGATTTGCATAAATCACGGTTTTTTAGGTATTAAAAACATATGAGTTTTGTATATGTAGCTATTAAAGTTTAACGGTCTAGCTTTTTATTCTTAAACATAAAATACAAACATCTTATCCGTTCTCTAAATAAGTTTACCTTTTGTTTTTAGTAAAATTCGTGACAAAGAAAGATGGAAAGGAACTAGCTGTACTGGATGGATTTACTTTCTACTGTCATAAGCAGTATGTGAAGACAAAGATCTGGAGTTGCACCAAGAGGGGCTGTAACTCCAGACTGATCATCAGCAATGAAACCAGAGACTCCGATCGGACCCTAGTGTCAGTCAAGGTCAACCACGAGCATGAACAGCCAAAATTCGTCGTTTTTAATGGAGTTTATATACGACTTTAAACATAGACACATCCAGTGGTGTGTTTTTTATTGTTTTGAGCTCAAATTGTGGTCAGTTGTACCTATATGATGTGTTAGTTTCAGAGCAATGTCACAATGCGCTAGAAGATATTGATTAAATATTTATAAAAGATCTTAATTGCATATTTAAATCTTATTACTTACTTATATTCCATTAAATTTATGTCTATATATTTTTGTGTATTTTTCAGTCTGGTTTTTATCATTTCGAAATTATCTTCTATAGATGCATAATCGCCTATACACATACTATATAAGAAAATTGTAACCTAATAATATATTGTGTCTAATAATGTAAAAAAAAATATCGTCAAAGTTTTAAAATTTATGTCTATTTAACTTTTTTAAATAATAGCCATAGAACAATGTATTAAATAGGTTTTAGTACATTTTCGTGTATGCCAACACTGACTTCGTGGATATAATGAAGACTATATTCCAATATATTATTCTGTAAAATTCTATTTAACTGAAATGCCAATACAATGTAATAGTAAAAGAAGTGTTGGAATATTTAATGTTGTAGTGTAATGTATGTATTTTCAAAAATAATAAATTTACTTGACTAAAACTATTATTTTAGTTTATTTTTTTTTCTGCTCTAAAATTGCGTTCAGACTGAATAATATTCATTGCATTCTTACCGTTTCTTTATTTTTAAAACTGAAATATTATTTACATTATATTTATATGTAAACAATATTGCAATTTTAAAAATATGAATAATATTTATGTCCCATTTCTTCCACATACTCGCTAAATAGTAATTTTTGATTAAAAATGTATCAACTATAGAAACAGTTTTAGTATTTTACGTGTCGTGCTTTTATGATAAGAATATCTTATAATGTGTAGTTTGCCTGCCTCCTTATTCACCAGACAGAATTAATAAAATGATATATTTTATTTCCAGTATTACAATGGGTAAGGAAAAAGGATGGAAAAGAACTTGCCGTTGTTAACGGCTACACGTTCTACTGCCACAAGAGTAATGTTAAAACGAAAACCTGGAGTTGTACCAAAGGGGGATTCTGCAAAGCGCGACTCATCATAACCAATGACGTCAGAGCGTCAGATCGCACTGTAGTATCGGCAAAACTGGAGCATGTGCACGCTCCACCAGCATTCGTCATTTCCAATGGGTATTATGTCAAAATTTAATGAATTTTCAATACTATAGTAAATATTTAATGGGTGTATTGTATCTTAAAATCTCATTTAAACCAAATTTTAGATCAATTTAAGTGTCGTAAGTGTCACTGTCAATATAATTGAAACTTAGTAACATGTCTTATAACACGTCCACATTACGCAACATTGTTATATAACAAGTACAGTGTCGTACAAAAATTGTTATGTAACAATGTTGTATATCAATTTTACGTAATGTGGACATGTTATGAAACACAAGTTATATAACCGTAAGAGATCTAAATATCCAAAATGACTCTAGATATCCACATTAATGTAATATGTGTATATATTACGGAAGAAGATAATATTATTTTTTGACCTATCAATGTACGTCCCGTCTCTGCGAAGAAAGGTTTAAAGTACCTCATCAGAAGAATTTTGCATCGGTTACTCATAACAACTACAGCTGCAAAATACTTAAACTACGTAGATAGGTCATGATCTTTTCAGATTCGTCGACTGTCCTCATTCCATTTTGTAGAGAAATCACCTCAGAATGTTTTTTGGAAATAATGACATTTTTTAAAGTGGCACTTACCTATTTTGTGTACTTATTTTTATAATCTACAACTAAAAATACATCTATATAATATATTGAGCGTAATGATTTGTCTGTGACTAGTTTGGCTCAAAAAAGGTGTTCGTTTTGCTTTTGGTGTGCATTGTGTGATAAAATTAACGAGTTAAAGTTTGTATGTGTTATAACTAGATATTGGATTATCGAACGCGCAGTTCCAGAGATATTTGCTTCTGTGGCACAGATAGCGGGTTCGATGTCCACACGGAATAAATATTTATTGGATTATGTGTAGTTGTTCCGGATCTAGGCATTTGTTGCGAGAGAACTTGTGTTTTTAAAAACCCACCCTCGATGAATACTAGAGTGGGGTATGTTTTAATTAAAATAACGAAATATGGAATAAAGAAATAAAATCCGCAAGAGGTACTGGGAATTTTGTCCTCCTGAATCGGGAATAAATAATAAAATTTAAAAGTATTTTAGGGAAACCATGCATCTGAATACCGATTCTAAGTTAAAACACATTTATTAGTATGTTAGTGATCTAGTTAGTATTATAATAACTAATAGTTTGATAGGAAGAATACAAGTATTTTAAAATACTATTTTTTTAAGCTAGTCATCGTTGTGTGTGGTTAAAGTATGTATGTGTGTGATATTTCTCGATAGATTAATGGCACTACAGTGAAGAATAGCTCTTATTTTTACAATGCTTGAGATAGTTTTACCTAGGTCTGTTATAACTTTGTCCTTTGCATTGCCAGTCCGTTTGCCAAACATACCTACAGATACAGATAGTTTATAGCTTTAACTTTATGAAAATAACTACTATATTTTTTATCGCGAGTTTAGCCCTAATAGTCTAGTATGGTCCGGGTTAATAGTTTGTTATATTTATTTTGGCTTAGGCTCCTATGTACTGGTACTGGTAGGTACTGCCTTGCTAGGCCAGGTTTGCTGGCCGTAACGTTTGTGGTGGGGTTTCTAGTGTAGACAGAAAGATTTTATTTATTATATTTATTTATTTCATTGATATCGTAAAAAGCAAATTAGAAACTAAAGAATAATCAGATTTAATAGATTTCTTAGAATGTAGGCAATATATAATGTTTGTCAGTTTACTGGAGAAATAAATTGAATTGAGGATGCTTCCTTTGTAGCTTCTTTTAAATTAACTGCGTACATAATCAGGATGACGATAAACGTTTTAAGATTTTGCGGGGTGCGGTAGGGTATCTCAAATCAAACGGAGGGGGTAATTCAATCCTGTATGTAGTGCTAGTTGTTATTCCTTGTTGAAGATTCATAAAGGGATTGTAGAATTTACATCTCCTGTAGACAAATGAATTAATAGTTTTCAACGGTGTTAGCTTTGATCGTAATTGAAATATAATCATTTAGATTTGCAGTTAAATAAATATCAGTGTTTGGTTTAAGGTTAATATGTAGATAAAATATACCTATGTAGAGTCTATTATATGGTAGGAAACCTATGACGTAACATTAGGGCTGTAGGTAAATTATATTATGTATAAAAGTTAAAAGCGGTGAGAAACTTAATGTGTATAAGATAATCATTTCAAAATTTTAAACGTTTCGAGTGTAGAGAAAATGTAACCTTATTAAAAATGCCTGTAGGTAGAATTTGAAGCATAACTGTGTAACTATTATGGCACATCATTTAAATTATTCTTTTAAAAATATTGTATCCTATTTTTGAGTGTATATAACTAGTGAATAAAAAAATATAAATGTAAGGTTGGCTTTAACTTAAGCATCTAATAAACTTATGTGTGATTTCATTTCTTGTTGTTTTATTTGAGTAATTATATGGGTTTTTATCGATAAAAATACTGCAATCATTCAAGTTTATTTTGTATGTTTTTATGTACAAAACTTTGAAAAGTGCTTTATAAAAAATACAGGTCTCGGGAAACATTAATCTAATGAAATATTATCAACTTAAAAAGAACTTCAAAATTGTAAGCTTTTGCTTCGCAAAATAGATGTGATTTCCCCAATGTATTTCGCTTCTCAATAAAAACTACTCACTTATTCAAAGATATGTATAATGTAATCGATAAACTAAACCAATTTATTCTAGGGAAATGGCTAAGACAATATCGTGTAAAGATAATAAGTGCTCACATTTTTTTTCAATTTCAGTGATTCTGCTGGCGAAATCGCGGTATTCTGGAAAACATTTGGTCATGTTCAACGATTACACGTACTACTGCAAGAAGCAGTGCAAGAAAACGAAGAACTTTCACTGGTACTGCTCTACACACAACTGTAGGGGCTGCAATGCTAAGCTGAAGTTGGATGAGAAATTCGCCATCGTCGGCCTCGAGAATGAACACACGCATCCACCGGCAAAATACTACATCCACGATGGACAATATATAAAAATTTAACATTTATATTGTGGTGGTGGAAAACGTCGCCATGTTATAAACGAATCATATTTTTATAAACACTCGCACATTTTACGACTTTATCAACTTTGTTTTGTAGTATCTCCTGTGTGTTTGAATTTAAAAGCACTGTTGTTAACGACTGTCTTACATCCTACCGTTTTAGCAAGACTTCTTGTAACTCTGTTCTTGTGTCTTGGCAACGCGCAAGCGTCACCTCTAGACGTGTTGCAAACGTCTATATAGGCTACTGTAACCCCTTACCATCAGGCGGGCTATAAGTTTGTTGGCTGTCACCCTTGTGGTATAAATAATAATAATAAAATGATTTCCACAATCGAAAGAACATGCCTAAAATATAAAACTAAGCTACAATATTATATATCCCCTTATCTCTATGTAATAGGAATAATCTTTTGTAGCAGGTAGGGCATAGCGAGATTTCTCGCTCAAATTGAGCTGCCCGACTGGGGAAGTACCTCCGCCTTACAGAAGACCGCAGTGAATCAACAATAGTTGTCTTTCTGCGAGTGAGTAAGGTTACCAGAGCTCATTGGGGGAGTGACTATTCTGACAGCATGGGAATTCCGTTTGCTGTCAGTTCAGTAACTCCCTATTTTAAGAAACCTGAACGGTTTCTAAGGGGTTTGGCAACGCATTTGCAAGCCTCTGGTGTTGCAAATGTCTATGGGCGGCGGTTATCACTTACCATCAGGTGAGCCGCCGGCTCGTTTGCCCCCTTATCACCATAAAAAAAAAACTTTCCAGTCATTTATCATTTTACCATACATTTTTATGTACACAAACAAAGGTTCATGCAATGACATGTTCCTCTATTTTTGCCATCATAACTAGATAGACACTATTTAATATTGCATGCTATTTAATTTTCCACATGTCATATTTCTTTAATTTAGTTTTTAATTTATTTCTTCACGTTAATTGTTTATAAGACCGAGCCCGTAAGAGCCTAATTAATCTTCAGGCGAATTATAACAAAATATCCCTATAAGGCTCACTGTTGTTGCTATAACATTAAAACTGAATCCAGTTAAACTCACTCAACGTTTTCAAAGAGTATTTGGTCGTAGTCAAATTAATATCTGCTGTGTGACTTTAAAAAGGTCTGATATTTTTTTAAATCAATTCAAAAAAGGTTTGCGAAAATGTATACGAATATGAATTTTCAAATAGTGGTCGCTGTTCGTCAAAGCAAACGTGCTTTCTTTTGAAAGCATAAAATACTTAGTTATAATAGCCGAAACTTAAAAATACATATAATAACAGGTTTTACAGATGAATTGTCACAATGGCAGTTGGTTGATACGATATTGTATTAATTTAAATTGAATAAAGCTATAGGTACTTCTATAAAATGTTATACATATCCATAGAATTTGGATTTTTCTATGTTTGCTACTATTATACATATATACATATATGTATAGTGATCTAGAGAAATGTTTGCGTCAACGTTTTGACTTATGTAAATCAAAACGTTTCCTTAGTTTTATACAAAACATACATTTTAATCAAGTCCTGTCATTTATTTGCCTTTTCTCTTGACATTTCAAATATTTATTTCTATTATCGTCTAGTGTGTAACGTTGTTTTCAATTTCAAATTTAACTACGTAAACCGCAAAAAATATTGCAAGGGTAAATATGGATTTCCTGTTTGTATTATAACATCACGATAACTATCTTTGAATGTGCAAATTAAATACAACTTCAATTAAGTTTAAATAAGGATTGAAAAATAATGACCAATTAGAAAGATCGTATTTTAGAAACACTTTTGTCGTCCATCCATTTTACTTAATTTGCTTGGATCCATGCCAAGACGCTTTTGAGTTTTGAGCTTTAGCACCGTCTAGTTTATACGAATGTCATACAGATTTCTTCCTCGTCTTATCTTGTTGATAGTAAACGGAAAGGAAAATAGTTTTGAACCAAATATCATGTTTTGTTGACCCAGTATTCTGCTATATATAAAGAACAACACAAATGATATTGCCACCTATGTTTGTTTTCAAACAAATAAACATGCAAAATACATAGTTACATATTGAAACAACGATGAATATATTATTAATAAAATTAACACCCCAAATTTTAAATAGTGTACGAGATTAAGTTATGAATGTAAGGATCAAACCTTTGCTTCCTGCCGAAGATCATCATATAAGATTTATATTTTGTAATTTTATTTTAGAATAAATGAAATCATAGTGTTGTAGAGTTGTTTTATGGAAAACTGTGTATCATAGTGATATAGTATGCAAATTACAGTACTGTAGGTACTGTTTTATAATTATTTTTGGTTTTGGTAAACTATTTACAATGTGATAATTAAGGAGTTATACCGTTTTACATTATTCATTAGCAACGTTGAACTCGATAAATGTGAAGTCAGTCAAATCACATTATTTTCTGTTGTTCATTTTCGATTTCGATTAAATATAAAGGTTGCAACACAGAGTAATTCTCCTTGGTATGAGTTGGACTTTGTAGTGAATGTTTGGATATTTATTGGTGATTTCAGTCAGATCTTGTCCATAAAATCTAATTAAGTGTACCGTAGTCTTTATATACTAAACAAAATAAATAGTGGTATGTATGACTATAGAATATAAACAGTAATAATATAAGACAGGAGGTCAAATATATGGAATGTTGTTGCAGAAATAGAATACATCAAGTCGCAGCATGGATCGAGTCTGATACTCTACAGGGGGTACACTTACAGTTTGCACTACCGGCACGAATGGAGACATGTGTCCTATTGGAGGTGTTCTACCCATGTGACGAAAGGATGCACTGGTCGACTGATCGTGTACCATGACAAAGAAGTCCGCAAGCAATCACCACATAACCACGGACAAAGAAAAGAGAAAAAAATATATTATTATAACAACCTTCAAAATACTTAATAATATGTAGTCAAAAAAGATTGTTACTATAGGACACTTTATGTAATTATTATTAAGAATGGATAAAAATACATAATGATTTTAATTTTTTTGGACTTTTGGGGACTACCGAAATACCTACTGATAATTGCAGCGATTGACAGTGGTTCCGTAGTAGGTCATAGGACTCCAATCACGAAGCTCGAATTATGCCAGAATACCTCGTCTAATTACTCACTATTAGTCATAATACATATTCTACAACAAAATGTTTTGCACCGCTCCATCACAATCTTTATATAGGTATATGTATACATTGAATTGCAGTCGGTTATTTGTTACAATTGTTCTAGTGCATCGGAATTGAACACATCGTTAGCGCGATTACTCCGTGCTAATCACCCTGATAAAAAAAACACGTGTCTTGCTGTTTTGTGCGAATTGAAGGTATAATTATATTTAATATGGAGGGAAGGAGGTGTGATTTCTGTGTTGATAGATAAAGTTAGACTTAAACATGTGAAACAATTTAAATTTAATTATTTTATGTATATTTTGTGTCTGTATCATATAATTTCGCTACGGTTAACCCGTATTGTTTACCCAAGCTTTTATTAATGATTTTGACTTATTTTATATCTATAAAATTAATTTTTGTATAAATTTGTGGTTATTTATTTATCAGTTACCTTGATTGATAATAAAATAGTAGAATTTTCGAAGATTCCAAAAATCCTCATAAGTATAAGAATAATTAATTAATTTAGAATTGGAATCACTTTAAGATCATTTGCATATTTTTAGAACTATCATTACAGTTAGGTATATTTTTTTTTCAGAATTCAAATTTATTAAATCGAAAATAGGTTCGAATCTATTGCAGTACCGGGAGTATACGTACAGTTTTCACTACGGTAACCATAGAAATGGCTCCTATTGGAGGTGTTCCACGCACGTTTCAAGAGGATGTACTGCTCGTTTGATTATCTACCACGACAGAGAAGTACGCAAAGCATCACCACATAACCATCAGCCAAAAGAAAATAGAACTATGTATAATATGAATGCCAGTCATATGTTAGCTTATTCTCATAACTTCTGTAAATAATAACAATTTTTACTATATTTCGATAGATTCAATAAAAACAGATCAAAGAATACATTCCAAATGTCTTTCATTTTCTGTAGTGCCCAAAATTATGACAGAATCATTTTAGCGATAACTTTTGAGCTATAAAAGAAGAAAAATAGCTAAAGACGACGATTAGACGACTGGACAAACGGGACAAATGTCCTGCAGTACAGACATTACTGCACAATTTCACTCGGTAATTCTAACGTATTTGGACTGTGTATCATACAAGTATAATCATGAAAATAACTAATAGCGAAATGTTTTTTTTGTAGCACTAGAATTCATCAGATCGCATTCGGGGTGGAATTTGTTGTTGTACCAACAGTATACGTATAGTTTGCACTATAAGAACCACAACAATAAAGTATCCTACTGGAGGTGTTCCACGCACCACTCCAGAGAATGCCCCGCCCGATTGACCCTCTATGAAGATCAAAAAGTACGCGTGGGATCATCACATAACCACCAACCTAGAGTCATTGAGAACATCTATCAAGAAGGTTTTAGAAGAATGTACTGATTGTAGTAGGGGAGCCCTTGATGCTAAATGTGGATTTGCTCGAGCGTCGCGGAAACCTATTAGAATTGGTAGATTAGATGATAGGAAGAAATAATGGTCCTATAATATTTCCACTTTTAGTGGTGGGGAAAACGTCTATCTACAGATTTTCAAAATTGTAAAAAAGAAACAATTGAAAAGAGCGCTTGAGTAAATTCCAAAATACCTGCTAGGGCTCCCCTACCATTGCGTACCGAACTCAGATTAATTGAAACACCTACCTCGACGAAGAGTCATTTTTAATTTTGCCGAATTATTTTTTGCTGGTTATGTTGTTAGTCTGTATTCAGCAATCAATTAAAGTATTAAGGCCATCGAACTTAACGAAAATAAATGTTTTTTTTTAAATTGCGCTTTGCTTGGTTTGGAAACAGAGCCCAGGATTCCATCACCATAATACCACCACTTCTCATTTGTACTTATAATTTAATTGCAGATATCCAGTACGTCAAGTCTAGATCAGGCGTACAGATGATTATCATGGATAACTACACGTATTGCCTATTTAGGAAATCTCCGACAAAGGGCCTTAGTTTTTGGCGCTGTTCGTCGCATAGCGGCAGGAAGTGTAAGGCACAAGTGATAACTTGTGTCACCGGCAATATTACTGGCAACTTTGTTCACACACATGACCCAAACAAGTATACTGTACATAAAGGAGTTTATATTCGTATTGGATAATATGCTTGGCCGGCTTCCATTTTTATTGTCTCACTTAAATAAAAAAAAAAATATACATGTCACTAAATTTATAATATTCCAAGTATTTTCTTTTTGTTCCAACTTACCTACCTACAAAATATTAATGCAGTCTTATGTCATTAAATACATTCACTTTCTATCGATCTGAGTTTTCACGTAATCGGACAGAAGTGTCATCTATATTCTTCCATTTGATGCAAAATTATATACTAATAATACTTTCAGAGATGAAGGATCATATGGTCACACCCTAAGTTGTCGGTGCCCTGAGTTGAAAAGTATTATTCCAATTTTAAATATTCTAGCCTATTGTTGTATTTTTCAGTAATAAACTTTGTACAAGCACGAGCAGGAACGGAACTTATTTTAATAAACGGCTTCACCTACACGGTAATAGGTAAAAACCAAAGAAGAGGTACTTCTCGTTGGCGTTGTTCCACCCACAACAGCAAAGGATGCCTGGCCAAGATTACCACAGATATCGACAAAACTAGAATCGTGTCTGCTAATTATAAACATAATCATGGTCCATGCAAATATAAATTATACGAAGGGAATAAATATATTCGCATATAGATATGTCATGTATATTTTTTATCGCACGACTGATGATTTAAACATATAGATCATATAATATTAAATCATCAGTATGTGTTTAAAATAAAATACGATAAAATTTTATGTAGTTTTTTAATTAGAACGAAAGTTTTTATTATTTAAATGAATTGTTTGCCAAAGCTGTATGTGACTGTGATATGAGGAAAGTCTCGAGAACGACCCAAGGCAACCCGATGCTGGAGTATTTGTCGCATGCTGCAACGGTGAAGAAAAACATTGTGAGGAGAGTGAGGAGACCTGCATACCAGAAAGATTCGATGTCCTGTGTACTGAGAGGTGTCCAGGTTTTTTGTTTCATTCACTTCACCAGTCTCATAGCCCCGTCATTTTAATCAGTACTATAGTCCTTTATTCACTTCAGGTTACGGTCGATTTATGATGATTTTCTGCACTACATAAAAAGGTCTTTGTTTCTTAAATCTTCATTATTCAAATCTTATTTATATTGCTTATATGCTGTAGCCAATTAACCTATCAAGGTTTGTAAGTAACTCGGTTTGAGTCCTAGCTTAAATCGAACTTTTAACATTTACAAATCTACACATGACATTATATTATTTTTATTATTGTACGTATACATTTTGATATAATATATAATTATGACTAAAACCGTACAAGTTATTTCTTATTGTTATTTATCTCTGGAATTAATTATTTATTAGTGGGTATTACACCTAAAACACATTTGAAAGGCGTCTTAAAAATACAACTATAAAGCTTAATTTTTCAATGTTCATTTACTTTTAACATACGTTTTTGTAAATAAAAAGCTTTGCAAAGTAATAATGAACATGTTAATTGTAGAACCCAAACACTCGACATGCATGAGTGACTTACTAAATCACACGTAAACTTTGTAAAGGATTCCTGCTAATTATATCGTAACTATGTCTGCAGCAGGTTTTGTAGCAGTAAACACATGTTGTTTTGGAAACCGTCAATAAAAGAAGAGACAACATTTATGTTGTTGTTATCGTCATTGGTTGATTGTTTAGTACAAAATGAGTAATGCAGTGATCTCTGGGTGGGCGTCCAATATTTTTAGTTTTTTCTATGCTAATTACAGCCACGATATTTAGATACGATTTAGTAGTCGGAGTCCTTTACAAAACACACATATACACAATGAGGTTATTGCTTTTTGACAGGCTCGTGTTCATCGTTTATATATCCTGCGGCCATGCATAGGATGGGTCGGCTCGCTCGGAAAATGAACGGAAGAATGCACCAGAAACGTTGTACAGGCTGCTATAGAAAAATGAAAATTTGGGGGTTCTCAGTCAACGAAGCCAGGAATAAGGCCGCCCAAGTCAATACTGTATGTCTTCAATGCAAAAAGGCATATTGTCTTAGTTGCTTTAATGAACACTACTGAATTCTAGTCAATGTTGTGATTGTCGTGTAATTTTTAATTTAAGGCTGAATAAAGATCTCAATGTGAATACCATTTGTTACTTTTCTTAATCCTCAAAATCTTTGGATTTAAGTGTGTAATTAAAGACCAAACTACTGGGAACTATCTCCGTTAATACCCATTTTAGATGAGACCTATTAATTGTCTTTTCTATTAATTGTCATCATAGATATAACTCATACGTATCACTATTAACAAACCTACAATAAATTGAGCTGGCACATTTGTTACTAGAATATTGTATGGTGCGTTGGGGTAAGAATAGTATCCCGCTGGGGTAAGAACGTGGAAACCAAATTACCCCAACGCATGAACGCACTATACTGCAATGAAGACTGCATTACCTTTTATTTAAAAAGAGTAGCCGTGTTAGTAGTATTCCCTGATGAGAAACGAATGTTTCATAAAATGGTTTAACAGTTTTATTTGAAATAATAAAAAAAAAATATTTCATATTCGTGAAAATTTACTACTTAATTACAAAAATATGTAATTACCAAAAAATCCAAAACTATTATTTTTCATACCGTTTTTTTTTATTTTTCAGATATCAAGTTCATAAAGTCACAAAAGGGGAAACCGTTGATACTTCTTAATGAATTCACGTACACGTTTGCTTCAGTGTCTCGTACTAAAGGCACTAGCCGTTGGATATGCACCTCACATTTCCAAAATAACTGCAAGGCTAAAATTTTCTTAAACGATAATAAAATAATTATGGCAGCATTTTTAGAGCACAGCCATAAACCACCCAAATATCTATGTCATAAAGGCCAATATTTTAAATGTCGGTAACGTCAATCACCATTATCATCAGCAAATACTTGCCCACTGTCGGGCGTAGGCCTCCAGAGACATAAATAATACATGTTATATTAATTGATTTATTCTCGACTAGTTTCCGTTCTGCTTGTTATGTTACTAAAAAATAGTCCATGTTTAAACCCAGTTAATATACCTACTATGTGTTTGCCAAATTTTATTCAAACCCGTACAGCTGTTTTTGAGTGATTGAGTAACAAACATGCAAATATACAGTCGTTTGTCTCAATCGTAAAATAATAGTGGCACGTAGACTGTAACGGCATCATTGTCTCGAGTACACTGGAGCACACGCACGCAGCATCAAACTTTTTCTGTTTTATCGGGGAATATATTAAAATTTGATGAGTTAAAATATACCGTTAGAACTGTAGGTACCTCGGATTCTTTAGTGAAACTAAATGTAATATCATTAACTTCATTGTGATTAAACATTTTTAGTAGGTATTCATCTTTTTTTGTAATTTATAATAGGATGTGTAGCCTTCTTTAAACTAGTTAGTATAGGTGTATGACCTACGCTCAAGTCATCATGTATAACCACCGTCAAGAGCTGAGCTCCTTAAATTAATAATACCGGTATAGTTAAAATATATGGCATTAACATACCATCTTGGTGGCTTGGCAGAGGTGTTTCTAAACTCCGAGCTGCTACTGCCTATTTCATAATAACCAACAACACTTTGCTCTTCAAGGAAATCAAAACTGAAAAAAAAAGCATCATTTCAACCGTTAGACGTCATGCTGGATATAGGTCTGCCCCAAGGATCGCCACGACGACCGGTCATATGCCGCCCGCATCCAGTGGATTCCAGCGACCTTTACCAAGTCGTCAGTCCACCTTGCCGGAGGCCTGCCCGCACTGCGTCTTCCAGTACGTGGTCGCCACTCTAGAACCTTCAAGCCCCATCGGTCATCCGTTCTTCAAAAAAAAAGCATATCGGAGTTAAATTATATTGATTACTATAATTCCTTTTTTCTTTCAGATTTCAAGTTAATAAGGTCGAGGAAAGGCAAGACTTTACTACTTTATCGTGGCTACACTTATTGGCAGAAAAGCACGGCGCCGAAAAAGGGCACTGTGCAATGGGTATGCACACGTCGTGTCAGTCAGTTTTGCAAAGCAAGAATGGTTTTACTGGATAATAATTTATTGTTATCAGGCAATCTCGAACATTCGCACGCACCGCCCGATCATGTTTGACGGAGTATATTATAAAATACATAAATAACGGAGAATATTATATCATATAATTCATAATAAAATAAAAAATTGTACTCCGCAAATAAAGTGATTTTTATAAACGACTTATATTAAATTAGAATTGTAAAAAGACGTAAGACGAATAAAACATTTTACAATACGATTTTAAACTTTTTTTTTACAAAACGTTGCCCCACACTAGGATTTTCTCCTGTATGGTGGGTGTTTTTAAAAACACAAATTTGCACATACACAAACGCCCAGACCCGGAACAACTACCTGTAGAACGTACAAATATTTGCTCCGTGCGGGGATCGAACCCGCAACCACGATAAGAAAACGATCGGTTTGCGACCACCACAGATAGGTTATCTGTGGCGACCACGCACAAACCGATCGCTCAGCCTTTGCGCCACCGAGTCGTCAATAAATAATACTACTATAAATTATATGGTTTTAATTTTAGAAACTAACGTAACTATTGGCCTTTTTTTAACAAGTTTAGTAAACTTCTCATATTATTTTATGTGTTTACGGCAGCTTTTTCTTTTTCAGGGTTTAAGTTCATAAAGTCGCGGTTCGGCACAACTTTACTACGTTACAATAATTACACGTATTGTCAAAGCGGGTCACTGACAAAAAGAGGCACGATCCAATATATATGTACCAGTCGTGTCAGTAAACGCTGCAAAGCGAAAATAGTTTTGGAAGTACGAAGAAATGTAATGATATCGGGGACCCTGGAACACACGCACGAAGGGCCAAAATATGTCTGTTATAACGGAGAATATTTTAAAGTTTAGTTTATAATAAAATTAATTCTCAATAGACCGGCCTAATTATCGAACTCCTTCAAAAAGGACAAGACAAGATGTATGAATTTGGACGAACCAAAAGTGCGTAGTAATTCTGTAGTTCCTTCTTCTCTCCACAAAAAAAGGTGTGAGTGTTGTATGTTACATGTATAAATTCTTCAAATAAATTGACATCAGCTATCAAAATATTACTTGTATAATAATAACTGCTTATTGGCCCTAATTTAGGATTCAATAAATATCATGATTATCCTGTGCCCTGTGTTTATTTAAAAACTTAAAGCACTTTTTGTCAGTTTTAGGATAATATGCATCTCGCTTCTGTTGTTATGTTATTTTATTAACAATATTACTTTTTTTTCAGGTTTTAAATTCATTAAGTCGAAGCAAGGGAAGACTTTATTGCTTTACAATGACTTCACGTTTTGTCAAAGTGGTTCAGTGACAAAACGAGGCACCGTCTTATGGCTGTGCACCAGTCGTACAAACCGACAGTGCAAGGCCAAACTGCATTTAGAAGAAAGCCTCAAAAAAGTCATATCTTGCACTCTGCATCATACTCACGAACCGCCAAACTATGTTTTACTTAGGGGAGAATATTATAAAGTATAAGAAAATTATGTGTGTAGAACGTAGATGGTTACTTAGATAATAGATATTAAACATAAGCGTATGAAGTAATATATAGTAAACCAAGCTTACTGATTCTTTTCACCTAATTAAATATTTCATATTTTATCGCGGTATATTATATATATACAGTGTTACTTCATTTGCGTTCATGGTAATAACATTAGTTATGTTATGTTTCAGATTATACGTCTAAATTTTATTTATTAAAATTTAATTATAATTAATGTGATGATACATGATACTTAATGATATTTTATTAATGTAAGCTTATTCGTATTAGATGCTATCTATAAGGACTATTCATTCTGATTTTGTAGTATCGTCGTATTCTCGTAGATATTTGTGGGAAAACATGATCAATACACATGTAATTTAAATGAACAAGTTATTTTATTTAAATAAAAATTAACTCTAGGTTTTATTACTTTGTAGAATTATTTAAAAAGTGCTACTAAAAGGACTTTTTTCAGGTGTGGAGTTCATAGAATCGTCACGAGGAGAAATATTGCTTCTGTATCGTGACTATAAGTTTTGTCAGAATGGTCACCATCCCATTCTGACAAATGCTCATGGCTGTGTACTAGTCGCAACAGTCGAAAGTGCAGATCGGAATTGGTTTATAATTATGAGAAAAAAACTGTTTCTGGCTATGTGGCGCACAATCATATCAAACCAAAATTTTAAAATGTTAAATTTATCTATGTATATTAGAGAAACTGATTCCACTGCAATTTAACAAAAAAAAAAAAAGTTTTATACCAACTTTGCACCCCCGTTTTACCTCCTTAGGGGTGAATTTTCAAAAATCCTTTTTTAGTGCTCTCCTAAGTTATAAAAGGAACCCCTGTGCAAAATTTCAACTTTCTAACCTTCATAGTTAGTATAGCCCTGCGTTGATATGTCAGTTAGTCAGTCAGCTACTCCTTTTATATACATAGATAAATAGACTAAGGAAAAATCTCAAATCAATAGTACCTACTATAAGGCACATGCGTAAAAATCTTGTTTTGAATTATACTATTAATTTATGCCACTGCAAAAGAAAAGAAAATAAAAACCCCTATTAAAACTAAGTAAAGTTTACATATTCCTATTTTATAAATAAATATGGTAAATAATAATTAATTATATTTTTTTCTTCAGATTTTAAGTACATAAAGTCGAAGCATGGCAAGATGTTACTGGCGTACGGTGGCTACAAGTATAGCCGTAACGGGTCGTTAACGAAGAAAGGCACTGTCTTGTGGCTATGTACCAGTCGCATCAGCCGAAGATGTAAGGCGAAAATGGTCCTTAATAGCGAGAATATGGTCATATCAGGCTCTCTGGACCATACCCACCCATCATCCGGCTACATTTATTACGAATAATAGTATGGCTACATTTATTAAAAATAAAAAACTAGCCCACTATTGCAGATGTCCAGTCCATGGGATGCGACGTAGGCTTGTGTAGTGCATGTACTATGTACTACTAGGAACTAGTTCTCGACACTGACAAATACGTAACTATTCCTTTTCCTTATTAGTACATCATTCTTTTTAACCGACTTCAAAAAGGAGGAGGTTCTCAATTCGTCGGAATCTTTTTTTTATGTATGTTCACGAATTACTTCAAAACGCCTGGACCGATTTGCAAAATTCTTTTTTTGTTTAAAAGAGTAGACTTCACAGATGGTCCCATTGTAACCACATCAGGATCTGATGATGGGATCCCAGGGAAATCGAGGGCAACCCTCAAATTTTATAGGCAATTATCACATTTTCAATATATTTACTATAATTGTTCCAGTATTTGCGTCTGATAATCATCATTTGATGTTGATGAGCTGATGATGGAAGGTAGAACTCCTCA
Organism: Craniophora ligustri; assembly: GCA_905163465.1. Classification (NCBI taxonomy): domain Eukaryota; kingdom Metazoa; phylum Arthropoda; class Insecta; order Lepidoptera; family Noctuidae; genus Craniophora; species Craniophora ligustri. The sequence continues at coordinate 3,458,937 of LR990965.1, read as the reverse complement.
ACAGTTAAGAGTTAAAAGAAAATTCTTTCAGTTATAGGCATTTATTACATTAACATGTATTCTCCAAAGCTGTTCAAGTATTTGCATCTGAAAATCACCATCTCATGTAATGATCTGATGATGGAAGGTACAACTCCTCAACGGTTAGGAGTTGAAGGAAAAATCTTTCATAATTATAAGTATATATGGATCGATAGTTGTATTCTTTCAGGCTGTTAGATTGACCTGATATGAACAGTTTAATATAAATATAAGTTGGTTTTTCTTTTTGTAAAAAGTTAATAGTACTTCGTCGTTCGTTTGTAATGTAATCCATCCAGTGTAATCAATCCAGTCTCTGGTTCTGAACGAATAGTCGCGCGCTACATAGCACTGTAGGATGTGGGTACTAGAAAGACACGAAACGCGACTAAACGAGTGGGACTGATATAAAATCAGTACACGAAAGAGTGGGATGCATGAAAATATTCAACTGTCAACTTGGTCCTTGTTATCTAGTCTTTCAATGTACTACGGTACTGCTGTACTAATAGTACTAGTAAACCGAACTAGTACATACGAAAGGTTGTACTAGTACGGAGCCATCCATTCAGTGACCGAGTAAGAACAAGCCTAATGTGAAGGTCACTTACCATCAAGTGAGCCTCCTGCCCGTTGGCCCAATAAGCCCCACGTAATGGCACGCGGTAAGATGTTCGGGACTCCTTCCAAAAAAACTGGTCCCTTACAGCTAAAGATAGAGAGTAATAGAAGAAGAGTTAAGACCTTTGCCCTGCCACTGCAGGCTTTTACATACAATCACGCGTGTCGTCTTGGAAGGGTTTGGCAGAATTGTGCCACATTTCGCTGTTATATTTACCAGGCAAAATAGCGAATCTTTAATTATTTATAATATAACGTATAAGGTGTTATCAAATTAAATAAGTTTATTTTTATGTATACATACATAATTTACTGAGACATAGTAATTCATTCATTTTTTTTATTTCATTTGATCTCACGTAGCCAGTAAAAATAATTGGGGTTGTGCCGTATTCATCCTATGACGTCTCATCCCACACGTTTTTAATGCTTAACTCAACCGATTTCTATTCCTTACTCATCCGGTAGCAATAATTTGATTTTATTATTCTTTATTCGCCCTATGAGTATTCCTAACTCAACCCAAAGAAAATATTACCATCAGGTATATATTATATACCTAGTATGGTGAGCAAAAAAATATATTAAATGAATGAATCAAATCTCACTAATGAAATAAAAATTTAATATGGAGGAAGCAGAGAAAGTTTGCAACAATATTTAGATGCTGCTCACCCCTTAAATTTGGGTAATAGGCGTATATTTATGCAGGTATGTGTGCATGTATTAAATGATATAAAATAATAAAACAGTGATTTAAACATAATCAAGGGTATATTATAAATAAAAAATCCAACGTTCATTTAAATCAACAACAACATACAGAACAGAAATATACAAGTTAGGATGTACAACGTGGAACTAGTTATTAAAAAAATAGAAAAGGTTTAATTTAAACAATATTTTCTTTTTAAATAGGATAGTTTACTTTAGTCAGCAAAATCTGGAATTAATATTAAATAGAACTTATATGACACAATAAAAATAATAATATTTTTGTTTCCGATGTATTTCTGTAGCAATATCTCTCGACATAGATATTATCAACTATCGAAAATAAGTTTTCATATAATAAATCTAAATCCAAGAACAAAACTGCACGATCGAAGGACACGGTGAGCTCGTTCTGTGTAAATCAGGTTGTCAATAATAATTAAAATAATTTCAATATACCGTTAGAAAATCCATAAAAAATAGTTTTATTTCAATGTCTTATATTCCCGTAAGTATAAGAAATCAATAACTTATGATAAAATCAAGAAAGTCATAATAACAATTTCGCACTAAATTTCTTTTTAAAAGCTAAGTCAATAATAGAGTTTTATTGGCGACTCGGTGGTGCAGTGGCTGAGCGATCGGCTTGTACGTCACGGGTTGCAGGTTCGATCCCCGCACAGAGCAAATATTCGTACGTTCTACAGGTAGTTGTTCCGAGTCTGGGCGTTTGTGTATGTGAAAATTTGTGTTTGTAAACGCACCCACAACATTGTTAATGATAATACCAAAATCACAACAAAATTTCGTGACGTCTGCGCCGCGTTAGCGCAGCGTTCAATTGACTGCAGAGGAAACGCCGCGATAACGCGACTCGTACGCCGCGTTGTCACGGCGGCTGCTACCAACGCTAGTGTGAAGGAGCCCTTAGTGTTATTTTTCTTGCTACAAAGCTTGTATCACTGTCTAGATTCTAGAACACAAAAGTAAAAAAAAATACAAATCTATTACATATAACTTAGAATCGAGTTATCGTCCTAATCTAATTATAAGGCCAATGATTTCTTTGCTTAGAATTCCTATTTATGAAATATTAACAATAATTGTCAAAATGGGTCTAACCTCTACGACTTTATGTGTCGTGGGCATATTGATAATTGAAAAAAAAAATTGTTATCTCTATTATTATAGCCGTAAAAAGAAAGTGCTATCTCTTTCACTCATTAGTATATGAATAGGACTTAACAATAGAATACCACAGCTTAACTTGATACACAGTTTGTCACCTGGGCTTACTGGAGGATTAATACGAACAATAATTATAGTTTAAAATATATATTTTATGCAGTCCATACAAGTCGTGTATTTTCTTAGTCATTTTTGGTATGAGTAATCTTTAGGATGAGCTAGGAATACGATTCGGTTGAGATAAGAAAATAATGTAATCGGTTGAGTTAGGAATATAGTTTGGGACGAATCAAGAATATTGTACCTAATGGGATGAGACGTCATAGGATGAATACGGCATAACCCAATAATTGAGTTCATACTCGTAGATAAGGTTTTATTGGTTATGATTCAATTAACAGTTTGATGTTTCTTTTACAAATCATATATTGTTATTATAAATTATTAACTAAGTAACCTGGTTTATTTTATTAAAGATTTTACCAATTATTGAGTTAGGTACTTAATAGAAAGATAAAATGTGTACAATAAATTACTTTTACTTTTTACGATGTACAGAAGTAAAATAAAAAAAAATGCATTTCAGAGGTTATTGATATAATCCTATAATAATAGGTACCTACATAATATTATGAAGTAAACTTTTGTTAGTATATAGAATTATACATATATTCATATATTGGGAACCTACATCTAAACATTATAATACACATGAATAGCCCTTAAATAATATCGCACCTCATTTGCAAAGATGGCAATTGTTTATATAAATAGTTTTCCGTGCTGTGATTTGAGAAATAATTTAACTCTTTGTAAAGTTGGTCTTCATTTAGATTCAGGGTTGTATTAGAAAGATTACCCCTCTCCTCGAGTATAATGTATAAAGAAAATGTATGTACGTTTAAATAAATCTAAAGTATCGGGATAGTTGATATAAATATATTAGTCATGTCTCTGTCAAGTATTATAATACAATAACCTCGAATTATTATTTAGGTAAAATTGAGTTGTGACAAAAGAAGTAATGATAATAATTGTATATAAAAATATAAATGTATTTTTTAATTTTTTTTGTTGTTCATATTTTAATGAGCTGTTGTAATGTTGATTATGTCATATACATAATTAAATGTAGGTATACGTTCACCTACTGAGTATGCATTTATTAAAAAAATACAAATAATTACTTGATGAAATCGTATATCATTTCATAGTTTATGCTTGAATATTTAAATGTGAAATAAATTTATAAATTTAAAATTTATATTTTAGGTTTACATTACGTTAGGTCAACGCACGGTAAAACTTTAATATATTTTATGGAGCATACATATTGGCACAGTAAACATTTTCCCAAGAAAGGCACACACCATTGGCGATGCACATCAAGCAGCAACAAAAAGTGCAAGGCAAAACTGATTTTAAATACATCAAATAGTATCGTGGGCGGAAAATTTTCCCATGACCATGACCCACCCAAATATGTACAATTGAATGGAGAATACTATAAGGCATAATATTATATAAATTATTATTTAAGGTTCAATGAAATAACACGTACAATGATTTTTTTACTGTCTATGGTATTCGGTGTCTTGACATTTTAATAAATAACTGCTGTTTCTAAATACTTAATGAAATGGTATTAAACTTGTCTGTTTTATTGTAATTATATTATTATAATAACTTTAGCGCGTGAAACTAAATGCGTGAATAAATTTATTTATTTTAAATTCTATTTCAGGTTTTCATTACGTAACATCGAAGCATGGAAAATCTTTGATATATTTTGAGTTGCATACATACTATCATAGTAAACATTTTCACAAGAAAGGCACCCACCACTGGCTTTGCACATCCAGTAGAAGCAAACAATGCACTGGAAAACTAATTCTAGATACTTCCAACAACATTTTAAGCGGTAATACCTCCCATAACCACACTCCACCCAATTATATTCTGATTAATGGAGAATACATTAAGGCATAAATTATATAATATAATATATTTGACGACCCAATTAGTCCAGCGGTAGTTAGCGCTGCCTTCTGTTCTCTGGGTTCGAATCCCGGTAGGGACAAATGTGTGTTTGATGAGCATAAACATTTGTTTCCGAGTCATGGATGTATTTATGTATAATATGTATGTATTTACAAAAAAAAAAGTATATATGTAGTATATCAACCAACTAGTATCCGTAACACAAGCCTTGTTGCTTACCACGGAACTAGATGGCGCTGTGTCATAATGTCCAGGAATTTATATTTATTTATTTATAAATAAATATTTCTGGACATTATGACACAGCGCCATCTAGTTCCGTGGTATGCAGCGAGGCTTGTTTTACGGATACTAGTTGGTTGATATACTATATATATACATTTTTTTTTGTAAATACATACATCCATGACTCGGATACAAATGTTAATGCTCATCACACAAACATTTGACCCTACCGGGATTCGAACCCGGGACCCATAGCACAGCAGGCTGCGGTAACTACCGCTGAGCTAAACGGGTCATCCAGGCATAAATTATATATGTATACTATTATGATAATTCGATCTAACTATGTATATTTTATCCAAAATAAAACAGTATACAACAATAGCACGTGTTTTTATTGTTATGTATATAATCTTATAAAATCTCTCGGCAAAACTGCATGAAACGGGTGCACAGATTTTTTTTTAATTAGGGCTGGATACAGACAAAAAAATATTAACATCGGTTTATCTGTTAGGAGTTTCGATATCACAGAGAGCCATAAATACACACACGCGAGGTATGTGCTATGGTCAAAGCTGATGGTTAATAAACTATATTTTGTTGTTGTAAATATTTATACAAATAACTTGTCTCTACTGGGATTTGGACCAGCCTTGTCAATATCAAACTGCTTAGCGTAGCGAATACACAAGATAATTTTATACAACTCCTTTTTACCCTATTTTTTTCTGTTTTAGGTTTCAAATACATTAAGTCAAGACAAGGGAAGCAGTTGATACTGTTAAATGATTACCCGTACTGGCATTTCAAGTCCTGCAAACACAAGGGGACCAACCATTGGCTGTGTACGGCGAGAAGCAGTAAGAAGTGCAAAGCAAAGATAACACTGGACGCTTGCAGCAGAATCATTGCTCATAACTATGACCACACACACCCCCCACCCCGATATTTTATTACTAATGGGGAGTATGTCAGAATAACATAAATTTGAGCATGTTATAGGAGTTAGCGAAGACTGAGTCGCACTTACAAATGCGGCATATCTTTATACATAAATATTTCTGTAAATATTTTTTTCTGGGCATTATGACACAGCGCCATCTAGTTCCAAGCTAAGCAACGAGGCTTTTGTGACAGGTACTAGTTGGTTGATATACTACATAGATGCTTCTCGGACCCATGACTCGGATACAAATGTTTATGTTCATCGCACAAACATTTGTCCCTACCGAGATTCGAACACGGACCTATAGCACAGTTAACTACTTTTGTAGCTGGACTAATTTGGTCGTCGTATATAAAACATACCAAAAATATTTCTGTGCTGGATATAGACTGAAAACATTCATCCGATATGCCCCAAACAGTTTTTATTTGAAAGGCGATAATCGAAGGTGGTTAAAAACAAACAAAATGTATGTTTTTAGCGTAGCATATTACACACCGCGTATCCGTAAAGGCGCATTTTCATTAGTCGTTAAGTGGTCGTTACCGCGCATGCGGGCTCTGAAATGAAACTCATTGGTCGATAACTTGGTCGATTGAAAGCTTGTGAGAGCTCCCCGCAGGCGGGCGCTAACGACCAGTGAAAATTATTTCCCGAATGAAAATGCGTCTTTAGTTATGCAAACATTAAGTCGAGTGCAAAATTTAAATTCGAACTTCCTTGGTATGGCAATTCCTAAATTGTTCCCCATCTATTTTTTTATCTATACCTCGTTTGTAGAAGTCTCGCTGACCATTTCAACCATAAATTTAAGTACATTAACGGCCATTTGGTCACGATAACCCACCGAAACAAGTCGCACGTCTGAGTAGGTGTATGTGTGTTATTTTTTTGTGTGAAGCAGTCTGTATGGTTAAATATCTGGTGTGTATCCAGATAAATATTACTATCACTATGTAATAATAGTGATATAGGCCTTCATCTTAAGAATAAGAATGTGTTCAGAAAACAGAATCCCGTTCGATATTACCTCATAAAACTTCTATGCCAAGTAATGAATGCAGGGTTGCCACTTCGAAGGCAATTCAGACTGAAATTATTTATTTAATCAACCATATAAATTGAATGTTAGTTTTAGATTTTAGAAATAGATTGTGTGAGCTTCTTATAATTAAATAATGAACTCTACTTAAATAATGACCTTTTTTTGTAGTTACAGTCGACCATCGAAGTTTTTGAATGCGCTGTTAATCAGGGTTTAGTGGATGCCTATAAGGGAGGCTTTTGTTTAGTAGTGGGCGTCCATTAACTGATATGACGATGAAAGTCGATAACAGACATTAAGCATTTGTAAGTGATGACCATTTATGCAGATTTTTCATACTAAATTGGCAATAGACTCGCCCTCTGTTTCGTGGAACCTAAACCATACCGGCGAAAAGTTGGTGTATTACCTAATGTACCTCTTCCCAACTCTTCGGCGATGACAGATGTGATGGCATATTTCATACTAATTTAAGCAAATCTGTGACCTAGTGCTGCGTAGGTAAGGTAGTTATTAGTACTAGAATTAAGGAGAAGAATTTTGTAGGTTCACATTTTGTACGACATATCTATATTTAATAGGTCCCGGTAATGTTAGATATATTTTTGTTCCAGGCTACCAGTACATAAGATCGCTTAAGGGCAGATCATCTATATTGTTCAAAGGCTACACATACTCATTATTACGGAAATTACAAAGTACAGGACTTAGTTGTTGGAGATGCACATCGAGCCGTAGTAAACAATGCAAGGCAACACTTAAGTTGAATTCAAAAGATATTATTGTAGATGGCTATCATTTGCACACCCATCCAAAGCCTAAATTCACGATTTGTAATGGGGAATACGTCAGAGAGATGCGATAAACAACTTATTACACAATCTTCAACCTTCGCCCTCTATGACATAAGACCTAAAAACATGCCGGCTAAATGTGGGTGTGCATTAGTACAGTCTAACAACCTAATTAGTACACATGTGTGGATGTAAACCAATTAGCTTGTTAGAGTGTACAACCCTGCCCAACCCTTCTGGGACGATAGGTCTGACAATATCTTGTAATAAACCGCCTTCAAAAAAACAATACTCATTTTGTATTTGATTTTGAATAGAACCGTAGTTTTTCTTCTAAGTCCTTGATTGAATACTAAACTATATTAGTATTTAATAATAATAAATAGTATGATATTTATATGAGACCACTTCGATTTACATACATTGCTATACTAAATCCTAAAAAAAAACTAATAATAGGTCTGTGGTCGTGAAGTCAGCTAAAAACTGAAAAACAATTGAAAAATGCCTGGTGTTTTGACAATTCGCATAGACGGCCCGATATAAATTCTATTTAGTTTTATTTTACACCATTTTCGTGGTAATGTTTACTTGGCATTCCATTATTTGTTTGTGTTTATGGTCCGCCGTACAGTTTATTAAAACATAATAATTAATTCATCTGAACAGAATATATTTGTTTTATTTATTTTTAATAACAGAATTAGAATCGGAATTTCACAATTTCCATTGAAATAATAAGGGTAAGAAATGTATAATTTGCAATTTTTATCACTGGTGGTGTGTTTTGGATTATTTTAATTCTTGCAACATTGCTGAATCGAACGACATTGACACACGCTATGCGAGGTACATGCTCGTGTTATGTACACAATTACTATTTTTTTTATACTTTCTTAGAAGCCACATTTTTTCCGATATTTATATTATTATTATTTTCTCAGGATACAAGTTCATAAAATCAGTTAAAGGCAAACCTTTAGTTCTTCACCAAGGGTACACATATTGCCATCATAATAAGTTTGAGAAGAAAGGCACCGACAACTGGAAATGCTCGTCACGTCGAAGCAAGAGTTGCCAGGCTAAAATAGTCATAGACAGCAACGGTATCATCACACCAGGCATTTATGGGCATAGCCACCCCCCACCCAATTTCAATGTTATCAATGGAGAATATATTAGAAAATATGACAAGAGTAAGAAGAAAATCGAAGTACCTATATACTTTTAGTATGATTCGAAAAAGTTATTCAATTGTATGTGTACAAATGTATATATTTTTTTAATAAGTGATAATTATGTAAGGCATGTTATTGATTTAGGTTAATTATGACTGGTCGTAAAGAATTAACTTTTGAAAATTCAGGACTAAATTAGGCGAGGCATTTTTATAGCAGAGGCTACAAAACAAGAAAACTATAATTTGTGACGATTTTGCGATTACACCTTCGATAGAATTCTGTGCCATTTTCGATCTTATAAAAAATATTTTACTAAAATAATTTTGCTATACTAAATTGGCGACAATACACCAAATAAAATTTAAGGCGCATTTTACCTCTGAAATCATATAAAATTTAATGCTATATAAATATAACACAATATTTGTATCGATTGATCACTGCCCATGATGATTCAAATAAATAGCAAAATATAAATGTAAAGGAGCATAATATACATAATATATTATCATTTCAAATACTTAACAACACATATACAATTGTTTTTTATGATCAACCTAGCTCTTACCCGCGGCTCCATTCACATGTTATGTTGATAAAAAGTAACGTATTTATTGACTCAAGTATTAAACTTCCAATATATCAAATTTCTTCGAAATTCGTTCAGCTGTTTTTGTATGATTGAATAACAAACATTCTAATATCCAAATATATAAACTTTCACGTTTATTAATAGTACATATAAGTACTAAGTACTATATCTGTATGTGTTTATATCTGTAGTCTATTAATAATACTCACTTCACTAATGAACAAGCTAATGTTTGATAACTTATCGAGACTTTGTAATCCGTAATAAAATTTAAAAAACGATTCTTACTTATTTGGTTTTATTATTGGATATTTATGTATGAAATTATGGTCTAAAAAACGTTTTCAAGACATATTTTTACATACAATATGGTCGCATTTGTTAAGAGATGACGTATTTTTTCCCCTAATAATATATTGTATCGTTTCCCTTATAAACACAAGCTATTTTGTTTCAGAATATAAGTACATTACATCTTTAAAAGGAAAACCATTGGTACTCTATAAAGGGTATACATACTGCACTCATAGTAAGCTGGACGGGAACGCCAGTCATTGGAAGTGCTCCTCGAGATGCAGTAAGAAATGTCCAGGAAAGTTAATTATGGACGGTTCTGGTCAGATTATTGCAGGGAATGGGGACCATACTCATCCACCACCTAGGTTTCATGTCGTTAATGGTACATATATTAGACTGTAATTTAATTAACATATATTTTATGAAATGCAAATTTCATAATTCTATTGTGAATTTGTGATTGTCTTTTATTTATCTTTGTTTTTTACTAAAAATCACTTATCCTGAGGATATTTTGTATTGTTCAATGACCGGAGTAAAATAGGAGAATTTATTTAATTGTTATCGGTCCTTGATAAGTGTGCAAATATTCAAATAAATCCGTCGCCGCGTCGTTTTGAAAGGTGTGAAAATCACCTTAAAAGATTCCGTTACATAGATTCAAGCTAATAAAAGCGTCTTAAAAAAACGCCTCGGCCAAGAATCGACACAGTGTGAATTCTTTTAGGCCCTATGCCAATAAGAATAGCTGCTGTGATAGCGGCAAAGGTTGGGCCAATAAAATATTGATTTTATGTATATGATAGTAAAGATCACTTAACATGTATACAAGTTGTTTCATTACATTCTATAGTGCAGAGTTTTGTACAGAATCTGTACAAAACTTTAAAAAAAATCAGGTGCTACATACTTTTGGCCAATGCTGTATATGATCTAAATAATTTTTTAAACACAATTTATGGTTTCATATGAATTTGTCAGTACAATTGCCATGTGATATTATATTCAGTGCTTCCATTTTGAAGTTATCAGTGAGGTCCTGGGATTTAATAGTCGAATCTATAAGACTCGAAGTTATCAATATTGATTTATTTGCTTTTCATTTTGTGTATTATAGATGGTAAAATATAATATTTGGTTGAGTTAAAATGATGGACCTTTCTAACGGGGACAATAACAAAAATGCTATTTTATCCCCTAAAATATTTTCTCTTTTAATAATATCGATCAATACAGACCTACTATTATTATTATTTATAAAGGACAGACCGATAAGTAATGTACCTTATAAACTCAAGATTTTTGTTTTAGAGTTTAAATACATTACATCTTTAAGAGGAAAACCGTTGGTACTCTATGAAGGGTATACATACTGCCATCATAGTAAGCTGGACGGCAATGCCAGCCATTGGAAATGCTCCTCGCGACGCAGTAAGAAATGTCCAGCAAAAATGTACATAGATGGTTACGATAAGATTGTTTCAGGTAAAGGCGAACATACTCATCCAACACCTACGTTCCATATCGTTAATGGTTCATATATTAGATTATAGTTTAATAAACATTTATTTTAGAAATGAAATTTCTAGTATTCTGGACAACAGTCCAAAATACTAGGATTGCATTATTTTTATTGAATATACATTTTTTTTGTATACAAAAGTCTATTGTTTTTATAATATTGTATAATGTATTCACTTTCATGCTCACATAGAACAAATATGTTGTGTGCAACAAGGTACATGTTACAAGATAAATTTCCGGGTGGAAAAATATGATCATACATTTAATACTGCTGAGTACAACTAGTGATTATTTCATTATTTAGTAAGCATTTGAAAAAATCTAGAGATTATTATTCGATAAATGTATAGGTAATGTCTGTGTGATATTAAGAATATTCACTTAATACTTGTATATGTATATAAACTTAATCATAATAAATCTCGTTCGTGTTTTTAAATGGCCTCAAGAAGTATAAATAGAAAATATTAATATTAATTGTCTTTGTTTGTACCTCCTTTGATAATTTTAGTAAGCCACTTTAGTGATTGAGGATGAAGTCATTTGATTTATATAATATATCCATGTATGTTGTATACATATACAATGTGTTAACGTAAGGTGTCACGGAAGCAAGCAATTCTGTGTTAAAATCCTTGTTTTCGGTAGTTATTTATTTTGTGAAACTTGATAATTTTCTTTTTGAATAATTATCAAGCAGGTATATAAGAAATTTCGACTTCTGTGTTTTACAAAAAAAAATCTAGAGATCAAAAAATAGCACAAATTGCTTTGCATAGAAGATTATTATTTGCCGAAATAAAAAACGATCTTTCAAGGTTCAAAAAGTTCGAAAAGAAAGTGCATAACAATATTGAAAAGAGAGCCAATATTATTAACAGATGATTTCATTCCATGCATTTGGTATTCCTATCATTGTTTTATTTCAGGTACTCGTTACAGATGTGCCTTCAGCCGCATGCACCTGCTCAACCTTTGGCTTTCCAAAAAATCAAAATCTCCTGCTGTAAAGTCCCGCTTTGTCCTACAAGCTTTAATAGATAGTATGCCTAACATTAAACATGTTAACATCAGCGCTTTGCGAGAAAGAGTTTCATATGTTTGCAATAGATTTAAAATGTTTTGGAACACAGTCACTTGCTCTAAGGCCAAAATGAAAGCTAAGTATAGCACGTGGTTGAATCGTGTTGAAGAATGTGATCTGCTAGTAAGTGGTCGATCTTCTGAAGATAAAAAGCCTTTTGTTACTAGTAGAGCAGTCTCCAGCGAAATTTCAAATATGTCTAAAACTCGAAATCAATACCTTCGAAAGTTAGCTCGGACAACCTAAGCCGAGCTAACTTTCGAAGTTTGTAATCGAGCTGAGTTTTTTTTCTAATATCTAGTTAGTTAATCTTTTGGTGCTATCATTTCGCCTAATAATGCATGTCCTTGTACTATTTTCTAAGTAGAACTGGCAAGAATCTACACTATTGTAAAGTACTTTGTAAACGGAAATACCCCCCAAAATTACATGACTAATAGGTACAGGTCTGTTTATTTCAAATATGGTGCACAGTATTCAACCATTCTGTTGGTGTTGTTTGTTTTCAATATGATTATAAAATATTTGATTTGATTAATTTCATGAAAATAAGAATGTGTTTTTTTTTGTTTTTTTATAGCGGAAGGTTTATTGTTTTGTTTGTATTTACAATTTTTTCCATTAAATTAATTGAAAACAGGTTCTTTTTTTATAAATCTTATAAATATAGGTAGGTAAGTAATAAAAGTTCAAAAGATAAGGTAATGACACTTTTATCTTTGTTAAACATAACGTTAACAGATTAAGTTATTTCTTTACAAATTTTTTTTGTTCCAGAAGTGAAGTTTACAAGGTCACAGAAAGGAAAAGACCTTATACTGCACAATGGCTTCTCTTACTGTCATCACTGGCTCTTCGCGAAGAAAGGCACGGACCATTGGCGATGTTCATCTCATAACAGTAGGAACTGCAGAGCAAAGATAGTTCTGGACAGCGAACACAGAATTGTAAACGCGAATTTCAATCACACCCATCCAAAACCCAACTTTGGTCAAGTAGGTTCAAAATACTACCGGCTTGCATGAAGGCTTTTGTAAAGTCTGTGTAGTCGTTACCTATCCTACTAGCTATCTGACGCTACGACCAAAGCCTGTGACAACACAACGGCCATAAAAAACTCATAGCATTTTAGTCTAAATAAAACTCATCTCTGTGACCTCTCCGTGCTTCGAACAGCACTGTTATTTGAGCCGCTGCTGACCCCAATACGATTAACTATGACAATATACCTACTGTTTATTTTTACACTTAGGTACATACGCTAGTAATTGCGTTTAATCCTCAAAAAGCGTTTTTTTATATCAATACTTATGGCTAAAGTTAATTCTAGTAATCTTGACCAACCTTCAGATACTTATATTACTCAGTAACTGGGATATAGAGGCTTGTTAGTAGTCACTTTGAGTAAATACTGTCCAGCTACACCTGAGTGGATTTTAACACTAAAATAATAATTCCATATTAGGTATTATTTTAGTCGGTAGGGTCGGGACTACTTTTGTATGACTGTGTCTCAATTTCAGATAAAAACAATACTTGAATCCATAATATAAATAAGTGTATATTTTCTTTTCCTTCTTATACTTGTAACATAATTTAATATATAATATAATATAGAAAATAAATGTATAAATCCTTTATTTTCTCCTGTAATTTCTCCCTGAATCGTGGGTGCATTTTAAAAGACATATTTTCACATACACAATCGTACTAACCCGAAACTATTGCAAGCTATAAATATATTTGTATAAGAGGATAAAAATGTTTAAGTATGAAATGAAACAAATATGATAGCGATAGAACAAATGATTCAGAAAAAAAAAGTAAAACGTATTTCATAATAATAAATGAAATCGTTATGTATGTATTTACAAAACAGCTATACAGTGTATTAACTATCTAGTATCCGTAACAAAAGCCTCGTTGCTTAGCTCGGAACTACACACTGGCGCTGTGTCATAATTTCCGTATTTATCTATTTATTCAAACAAATGCACACTAAATTAAAACGTATCCCGTTTTACCAAGGTACTTAATAGTGATAAGTCCATTGATTTGTTTCAGATTACCACATTATAAAGTCAGCGCATGGTACAAAACTGATAATGTATAAACATTATACATTTTGTCACGCTCGCCTAGTCAAAAACCGGGGTATCAACCGTTGGCGGTGTTCGGCGTGTGCGCATCGAAACTGCAAAGCGAAATTAGTACTAGACATGTCTGATAAAATTATATCCGTAAATGATATTCACAATCATGCACCTCCAAAATACATTTTCCACAACGGTGAATACTTTAAAACAAAGTAAAAAACAAGCTTTGTTTCTGAATCATTTTGCAAGCTGAAATAGCAATCATATGCTCTAGCAAACATTGTGGTAATTATAAAAGGACTTTTCAGACAGGCATTTTATAGCTAATAAAAATTGTTTGCTCCTTTCAAATCTTTGAGATTTTATCTAATTATACTTATTTTTTACATACCACAAAGGTCTCAACCCGGTTTATGGCCCACCTGACAGTAAGCGGGTACCGTAGCGTATAGACGTTTGCAACACCACAACTTTACTTTTTTTAAGTACAGTTACAATAACACTATTATTGGTACAAGGAGCTATTTTCAGCACTTTCACGCTAAATACGTATTTTATGTATATGTTACCGGCAATCTGTATAATTCAGGGATTCTATACAATACCTGGGGCGTCCGGGCAATGTCCGAAATATTATGAATTTGATTGTCCTTTACTTACTTTAACTTAGTAATGTATATGTATGTAGAATTCCTAGGGATTGTATAGATTACCTGCTGTTGCACCGGCAATGTGTAAATAGGTTAGGTTAGAACTGCGACCCCCCTGTCGGAACCGAATTTACAATAAAATCAAAAATCACTATAAAATTATCGTTAAAACTTAAAAAATCTTCTATGGCTATAAGTACATTACCGGCTGCACGTTCGGTATTGTATAGAATAGGTACCTAGGCAAAGAATAAAATAAATAATATTTCATACATCACCTACACGTTTTAGTCATTCTATACATTGCCTGGGTATTGTATAGAATACCGGATTATACAGATTACCGGTAACATAGAATAAAATTAGAAAATATTTTTTTATTTTTTTTCTTGAACATGAAGCATATTTTCTGTTTAAAGGAACATGCCTTACTTCGCATCCTAAATTGAGATTAGCACTAATGTACTTTAATTCAGAAGCAACGATGCTAGACACAAATGTAACTATAATTAATTAATGTTGGACTACAGCCTAACCACTCTCAAAGGAGAGGAGACTCGTGCCCAGCGATGGGAGAGTAAAAATGGGCTGATATATGTACATAGTTGTAAAAATGATGTATACATTTTTTGACGAAATTCATGTAAATACAGTATATAGTACAAATCGTTGTTGATCTTTAAAATATTGATTCCAAAGTTTTTAAGCTTATCAATGTATTTTTTTGTAGTTTCTTTGTAAATATTGGTGAAAGTACTGGTACTATATGAACTCCTTTGAAATGTTGTTTCAAAATAAAAGCTATTTATTATTGCATCTTAATAAAATATTCAAAATTGTATGATATTTCATTGGTTGATTCACGTTGCTGGCAAGATTTTAACAGAAACATTAAGATCACACATTAAGTTTGTAGAACTTATTAGTGTTCTGCTATTCCATTCATTTCCAGCGTAGACATATAATTGTCTATGCCAGGGTTTTTAATTGAGGTAAAGCGCCGGAGTGATGAAATACTAATTACAAGTATAGTATTTTATTTGAATTACTTGAAAACACATGGATTTAACACTGTTGTAAAATAGAAAGAACCCAAGGTTTGCTAAGGTCCTTTGGAAACGGGAGTTATTAAATAACCACTATAAGGCTCTTTTAAGACGTTCAACTTTATGTACGAAAGATATTTATGACATTGGTTTCCCGACGTTTATTACCCTCGGTAAATTATGTAAAAGTGACAAATACCTAACTTACTAACTGTGGCTAAGTGCTTCGTTACTCAGGCCTTACACGCTCCTTAAAATATGTTAATCCCCCTTTTTTTTTTGTTGTCCGTGTGGGAATGCATTTACGCACTTCCCGTCGCCCGGGAAGACGACGGGGGGGTGTCGGACTCCACCCAGAAGGGGTGACTACCCGGGGTCTTTCCGCCTCACCATCATAGTGCCGGGGTTACGGGTAAGCGTTAGCATTCTTCCGCGACCCCGGCGGTATGTTAATCCCCCTGCTAATGAGACTGCTGATAGTGTACCTACCGCAAGCACTGTAGCCTAAGGATATTTTTTTTTGGCTCAAGTATGACCTACATCTTACAGCCCGGCTGATGTCTACCAGTTACCGTAGCCTATGATGTGTTTTGAAGGTAGTTCGCGTCACCTACTGTAAATTATATTGTTCGAATTATAAATGATACATGTGATATTGGATGTGCAATTCTATATATAAACGGAGAAGCTGACTGACTGACAGACATATCAACGCAGGGCCTAAACTATAAGGGTAAGAAACTTGAACTTATGCACAGGGGTTCCTTTTATAACGTAGGGGGCACTAAAAAAGGAATTCTGAATATTCACCCTCTAAGGGGGTAAAATGGGGATGCAAAGTTAGTATGTCGTTTTTAAGTTATTCGAATGAATTTTTTTCATGAAATTGCACGCAGACGAAGTCACGAGTATCAGCTAGTCTAGTATACTCTAATATTTATTTGTTGCAGATTACAACCTCATCAAATCTCAGCGAGACACTACATTGGTACTTTACAAAAACTACACATACTTTCACTATCGATTCGTAAACAGTAAAGGTATCCATTATTGGCGTTGTACGGAACAGAAGGCAGAAAAATGCAGAGGTAGCTTAGTCATAGACTCGAACGGTAAGATTCTGAATAACTCCAACTGCGAGCACAATCATCCACCTCGAAGGTATTACGTTCAAAATACAGGACAGTATATTAAACTTTAAATATAATATTGATTAAGGATAATCATGCTTTTCTTACATAGAATTTAATAAAAGTATTAATCATAGAAATATTTCATTTTATTTACAATAATTTTACTATATATTAGATGGCATCAAACCACCGCAACTGCACCACCGAATATTTATAAATAAACTAGTTGTCAGGGTTTCCGAGGCACTGACTACCATTCACGATTAAGGAAGGCTTATGGTGCTCTCTGAGGCACGGAAGTGTCTCTAAGAGCACTACATATTATCGTAATGATCATCTATAGAATGACTACAGCAGGCGCTGCACCTTCCAGGTCGATTAATCAGAGTAATGGTTTCGCCATCATAGCTCTGATTAATCAAGATGACACAGAGATCATGCTAAAAGCACCTTCCTCAAACGTTACCGGTAGTCAGAGACCTATTTAAATTCATGTTTCAGCGTACCACAAGCATTTATTTTCATATTATAATGAGATACAAAAATATTTTTTGTGTATATGATTGGGCTATTACTGTACTCTAGTAATGTTTTTTTTATGCCACAAGGATGATAAAAAAGCTTTCGGTCCGCGTGATGGTACGCAGTTACCGTAGCTTATGATGTATTTGGATATTTGCAATATTACAACTCTGATATTGCAAATATCCAAATACAGCTCGTGTCACCTACTCTAAAGATGTAATATTGGGTGTACAAATATAGTATACTCTAACAGCCCGTGCTAACAGCTTATTTATTACAGATTACAAACTCATCAAATCTCAGCGAGACACAACGTTGGTACTTTACAAAAACCACACGTACTTTCATCTGCGATTCGTCAGCAGTAAAGATATCCATTATTGGCGTTGTACGGAACAGAAGGCAAAAAAATGCAGAGTTAGCTTAGTCATAGACTCGAACGGTAAGATTCTGAAAAACTCCAACTGTGAGCACCACAATCATCCACCTCGAAGGTATATCATCCAAGATGGAGAGTATATTAAAATTTAAATGTAATATGAATTAAGCACAATTGTTTTTCTATCTTTGTTTGCCCAATAAATAAATTGAATAAAAGTGTTTTAATCACAGAAATGTTTAATTTATTTCCAATTATTTTACTATAATAATATAATAATAATAAATAATAAATATTCCTGGAAATTATGACACACAGCTCCATCTATCTAGTCCTGAGCTAAGCAACGAGGCTTGTGTTACGGATACTAGTTGGTTGATATTACTACATATATACTTTTTGTTTGTAAATACATACATGTTATACATAGATACATCCATGACTCGGATACAAATGTTTATGCTCATCACACAAACATTTTTTTTTTTTTTTTTTTTTTTTTTTTTTTTTTTTTTTTTTTTTTGTCCCTACCGGGATTCGAACCCGGGACCCTTAGCACAGAAGGCAGTGTTAACTACCGCTGGACTAACTGGGTCGTCACTATGATGGCATTAAAGGTCTCCGACTGAACCAACGATATTTTATTAACTACTTGTCAGGGTTTCTATGTCACTGACTACCATTCACGATTAAGTAAGGCTTATCGTGCTTTCTGAGGCACGGAAGTGTCTCGATCTTGCATTGACGTGTGTCGGGTCGTAGAGCTCCCTTAATAATGGTTGAGCTACACGATGGCTGATGTATGCGTGCTGTCGGTATGGACAGGTCAACTCAAAGCTACACTGGTGCTTTCTTTAAAAGGTCATCTCAGACTGATCTATGTACATCGTCAGGCTATGTGACAGGCATATGTGATACTGTAAACAAAGATGTTTGGACTTCAAAAGAGACCATGAGTCTCTGAGTTTGTTTTCTCTCTCATTTTTTCTCAGAGGTCGTAAGTTAGAAAATGCCGATGCCATCTAGTTCCTAAAATATATCTAATACATGACTTGTAAAAGTGTCTTTAAAATAACTATTTAATAATTTATGATGATTCTACTATGGTAACTATGGTGTGGTATGGATCTATAGACTGACCTTAGTAGACGCAGGTATATCCATTTATCAGGGCTATGGTGGTAGTGACTTACCTATTTAAATGTATGTTTCAGCGTTTGAACGCTTAATGTCGGAACAAGGAACGCCGTTGATCCTCTACAAGCATTACACTTTCCATCAGATAAAGGACTCCAATGATTGGAAGTGCACCCATAAGAGATGTAACGCTAAGCTTGTGTTTAAGACAAATCGTAATATGGTTTACGCGAATGGTGTGCACAAACATAAGCTGAAAAAATATTACGTAGATAGCGGGATTTATTATGAGTATATATAGATTACACAATTTAACGATGCAAGACAGGTATTTTTTAAAAATGATTACTACAGTCCAAGGCAACTATAGCAATCGAAAGCAAAGGGAACCGATAATAATAATGGTTTTAACACCCAGCCGAAAGCCATCGACATTCTATGTATTTTAATCGCAATGACATTAAAGATTACGGATTAAACAGAAATGGTTTTTTATGGTCTTTACGTTTTCATTCTTTAAACTCCCTCCAGTCCAATCCGGAATCCTTAGTTGTTCAGTCGCAGATTATTTGTAAACCTACATATTTCCAGTTATTTTCTTTTTAACCGGTTCTTTTGTGTGTTTTTGTTTTAATATTTCTACAGAAGTGAGGTTGAGACTATTTATAGACATATAAGATATAATATCTTGATTTGGGTTTTTATGTGTTTTGCTTTTGTTTTGTGTCGCTTATGGAACAAACCTTTATAACCAACGAGACCTTCCACAAACAGGGAAAGGTATATCTTGGGCGTGAAATTTGTATATTAATAAACTTAATATGTATTGTGAAGCGTTTTGTATTATTATTCGTATACGATGTGTTTTAATGGAGTGTTTGTTTTCAGGTTTCCAGTATATAACTTCACAGAAAGGGACAAAAATAATTATGTACGAAAATTATACCTTCTGCCATTCTCGTTTGAATAATAAATGTCATCATTGGCGTTGTACAGCGTGCACCAGTTACAACTGCAAGGCCAAACTATCTCTAGACTTAAACAACACCATTATTTTTGCTTACAACAAGCACAATCATTCACCGCCAGATTATTTATTTCGTAATGGGAAATATACCAGAATAAACTCTAGATTAAAGCATGCTAAACATTAGAGCTGTGGTAGCCCAGTGGTGTGACCAGTGGACTGATATGAGAAATGTCTCGAGTTCAAACCCTGGCACGCACCACTGACTTTTCGGAATTTATGTACATATTTATCACATGCTTTTACGGCGAAGGAATACATCGTTAGGAACCTGGATGCTTGAAAGATTTTTTCGTCTACCAACCCGCAGTAGGCTAGCGTGGTGGACCATAACCTAATCCCATCAAATGAGAGGAGACCCGTGCCCGGCAATGGGACAATAATAGGTTGATGATGATGATGATGAAACATAAGTAGTGGAACTAGATGTATCATGGGGCTCTTATTCCGAAGCTCTAGGCAATGATTATTAGCATAGGAATGGCAAATTTTGTCGCCGATATGTTTGTAGGTTCTATTAGGGATGCGTTAAGATGAGCTCATGTTCGAGCTGCTTCTAATAGCTTTATGGAAGAACTTGAACCCAGCAAGAAATTCTGCTAAGTTTTTTTTTACATCCCCAAAAAATGATTTAATGTGATCATTTTTAATTCTGAGGAGAAAACGGTAGAAGATAACAGTATAATTTATTTTATTGTTTTTCATTTTGAACTAGATTTTCGTTGAAAAACATTAAATGTTTAAACTAAAGCTTTTGAATTAACTAAAATTTGTATATACATCTGATTGGATTTACCTTGTCTAGTTTATTATTAATATGGTAAGAGACAACGTAACGTAACATAAGATCCAGGTGAGCTTTTATTTCAGAAAGCTCATTGTATAATCTCTATTACATGCTAGATAATAAAATCCAGTCTTTTTTTTCAAGTAAAATGTATGAAACTGCCCTTACTGTTCACCTATGGTAATATTCGGGGTATTAGAGTTAATGTGGCAATTTAAATTATTATTATAATATATTTCATCTCAATTTGAGTACTTATTTATTGTTAAGACAAATAACTCTCAAGATCGTCCGAAATTATTGAAAAGCAAAATAATATTTTTAAGGAATCAGCGGAGACTTAACATCTCGTCGACTTGACTATGGAATTGAAATGTTATTTTTTATTGAAATTGAAAAACATTTGGACAGGATTTTACTGAATTGCATTTGAACACGTTTCAAACTCCGCCGGTTTCTTATCAATTAATAAACTTAACAGGATAAGACCAAATCTGTATTGAAAATATATTGTAACATTATTATCGGCACACTAAAATATTTTTTTCTTTTATACTTTCAGAATTTCAATACCTGGAAACCACACTAGGCACGCAGTTAATTCTCTACAAGGACTACACTTACTGTCAAGCTAGTCAGAACAAAAATACTTCCCGCTGGCGGTGTACAGCGCACAGCAGTAGAAACTGCAAGGCCAAACTACTAATAGGCTTTAACGACAAAGTTATCGCTATCAGTTACAAACACAACCATCCCGCTGCTAGATTTTATCTTAGGAAGGGAGCAATTTCGTAATTTTACATTACATATATACCTTTTCTTACTGAAAGACTGTTAACGCAATGAAATAGGCTAAGCTGAAACAGATTTCAGGACCTCCATTTGATACTATGTACTGTGCGTATTGAGCCAATTGTAAGTGGCGCCATCTATTAGTTGGTTGCCATTCCTATAGAAAGCATTTATACCTGTGGATACTGTTAAGAATAAAATTAGTTGTGTTCCGCATATCGCTGATAAACATCAGTATTACAAACATGCAGCAAACAGACCGCCATATTGAAATTAATATATTAAAAAGAAAATATTATGTTAGGTACTATACCAGTCAAGTATGCATTTAAAAATTTTTTTGTAGCATTACCAAATTTTAAGGGGAAAATGTTTAGTTTATATACTCGACATTTATTAACTTCATTTACGTATTATGCGTAAAGAGATAATGTATTTAAAAAAAATTTAAGCCAAGGCAAACTTACTCATCTAATAGGTGTAATCATTTCACTAGTTTACTTGTTATCAGAAGTGATATATTTGCAAAGCTGTGATTGAATCAGATGTACTCTAAATTGCACATACTGAAGCGATATAGTCTCTGGTTGGTTCGCCATAATCTAAGGTAATATAATAACCATTAAGCTACCTACTTGTTTATAATAGCCAGATACACTATTTGTAATCAAATAAACATAATTTGTCTAAAATAATATGTGTTTTTTTTGTTTATGCGTTTTTGTATTTTATACAAAAAAACAAATACCTTGGTTGGTTTGTACTTATTGTTTATTGTTTTTTTTTTTAATATTATACATAGAAACATCCAGGTCCATTCTTATAACACATTTTCACCAAAACCTTACAACAGAAATACCGTTGTTTTTTTTTTTAATTGCCTGCGCTCCGATTTTGTGTATGTGTATTTTGGCTGAAAGGGTGCATTTACAAGCACAATTTTTTATAAACAACTCTCAGACCAACTACTCAGGCCTACCAGGTCGTGGAATATTAATGTACATACTTGTTCTTAAATTACATGACTTGATTTCAGCTTTTCAGTTTGTGACGTCGCCAGCAGGAGATAGGATAATTCTCCACAAGAACTACACGTATTGCCGCGGCCATTTGTTTAAAAAAATGTATCGATGGCGTTGTACGAATACGTCAACCAAGTGTAAAGCGAAATTCCTTTTAGATCCCAACTTTAGATTTATGGGCACTAGTTATAAACATAATCATTGATTTATTTTAATATCGTATATAGTAAAATATTATGAAAACTTTCATTAAATTATTATTTTGTGATGTGTCGTTTTAGAGATAAAATAAATAATTTTTATTTCCTTTCTTTTTTGTTTGTTAATTATACTATTAATTTTACTTGTATGATTGTTGTTTAATAAAATATATTTTATTTGTTTATCATATAAATTTTACTTCTTCTATTCTTGTGAAATCCTCTATGAGCTGGACGCAATCATGAAATTACAACGGTTTTTTTTTAAATAAAATGATAGTAAACAATATTCAAACAAGCTTTAAGCATGAACAGTTCTCTAACGATAATAGTAGACATTGGTTTAAAACTGCCTTTTACAAATATTAATGATCTCTAGAATATGAAATGAATACAGTAAAAACTTTCCGTCGACCATTTTATACACCGTCATATAACAAATATAAAACGTTTTTGTTTCAGGCTACATAGTCGCAGCAAAATAAAAGGTTGATACTACACAGGGGGTACACGTATTGGTTTGTTCGGAGAAACATTAAAAGAAGAACTTGTACATGGAAATGCTCGTCTCACAACAGTAAAAATTGCAAAGCTGTGGTAGAACTGAATTTTAATAATCAAATTGTAAAGTCTCTCTTTATACACACACATCCCCCACCAAAATATAATAGTATTTATTATTAATTTATAAGTATTTAAACTATTTATTAAGACAACCTTAATGGATATTCCGTT
Organism: Craniophora ligustri; assembly: GCA_905163465.1. Taxonomy (NCBI): domain Eukaryota; kingdom Metazoa; phylum Arthropoda; class Insecta; order Lepidoptera; family Noctuidae; genus Craniophora; species Craniophora ligustri. Next base: position 3,435,172 of record LR990965.1, on the reverse strand, counting down.
CGCGAGTCATGATTACTTTAGTCAAAGACTATTTATTATCTACGATAAAGTAAACGTTTGTATTGCTCTATTTTACAATAATCTATACATTTATACATAAAGAGAAAAGTTTTTGTACGCAGAAGTGTAAATAGTTCACGATTTATACAGAAAAAAGTAATGATGGATTATTTATCAACTTTTCGAATTCTGTAAAGAAGAGGGAAAAAATATGTCATCCATCTTTCATCACTCATTTTATCATTAATCTATCATCTATCACCATTACATTGAATAAATGAAGACTTAAAAGGTCGCAGTAACCATAACATTTTTAATAATAATATGTCTTTTAATATACAATATATAATCACAATATACACTTTACTTTATAATACCTAATTACTTTTGTAAAGTAATAACTAATATGATCATCATGCAAATACATTTAATAAATGTATTTAATAATAAGTAAATAATTGTAATTTTAGTGTGTATGCTTGTATTACCTAAGAGTAATACTTGAATATTGTAATATTGTGTGCATTTAATAAATTCAACCCCATTTTGTAAGGTTTATTTCTTCGCCTTTAATTTGTTACTGATTTTCAACCCCATGTTTTTAATTAAAATGAAGATGATTTGTTCAAGCATGTCCAATGTTCTTTCTTTCTTTTTCTTCTTTAAATGTTTGTACTGTATGACAATTATTATATATTTATCTGTTTCAGTTTAACCTGCGTCCTCTTGTTGTTTGGTACTTAAGCAGATTGGTGAACTTTAAATTTTTCATTAAATTCTTCGTTAAATTTTTAATCTTATTATTACTTAAATCTTATGTTTTCGATTTAACCTTGGAGATTATATTTTCAAAGACCTGTAAAAAATGAGTGTTCAGGATCAGTATTAACTATCAACCAATTGTTTACTGTCCCAATGCTGGGCACAGGTTTCCTCTCATTGCATGTAGGTTTCCCCGCGATATTTGTCTCTACCTTTTGAGAATGTGAAGAATTCGCACGTAACTTCAAAAAGTCAGTGGTCTTCACATTCCATCATCTTCTTCTACATTTCCATCACTAAGCTATCACAGCGTCTAACAATGAGGTAGTCCATGTAGAGCACCCGGCTGAATAGCACCCGTACGCTTATTTGAAGATATTTATTTAATAGGTGAAATAAATTGTATATAACATAAAAGCGTTTATATATTTAATGGCGGAGGATTGGATTACAAGTGATGTGGTTTGTGCGTAAGCAGGAAAAAAACTTTATATTTTTTAAATGTTTAGACAAGTTAAAGTATTCGGTAGTTAAAGAAGTAGGTCCATTAAGTAGTTGGACAGAATAGTTAATATCTATGTTTAGGTGTTGGAGTTAATACCTAATTTGTGTTGTCCAAGTTTAATATAGCACTAACTGTGGGTAGAATTGATCCGTAGATAGGTAGAAACCATTCTAGAATGGTGTTCATAGAGATTTGGTAGAAATGGTTGGGAAGTTACAAAGTCCCATGTTTAAAAACAACCATTGTTCCAGACTATACGTTTATAATGTCTCAAAAAGGCAAGCAACTAATACTTCTAAATGACTATACGTATTGGCATGCCAATCAGGCTAGGAAGAAACGAATAGGCCGATGGAGGTGCTCTTCCCACAATAGTAGGAAATGTAAGGCTAAGTTAGAGCTAGATCGTTTTAAGCAAATCATACAAGCGGATTTGAACCACACCCACCCACCGCCCCAATATTGTATCAATAACGGGAAATATTTTAGGATCGCATAGCAGAATTGATTTTGTGGTCTTATGCTTTAAGGCTCCATTCACAATTGCCGAAGAACGAAATGAAAATAAAGGTTTCTTATCAATATTGGATATGGCATAATAAACTTTATAACAAACTTATTAAGTATAAACCAAAAGTAGCCTTCAAAACATGTCGCGCGGCTATCGGAGAATTCTCTCGCATTCTCGAGAATTCCTTAGGGTTTCGGCTCGTGTTACGTACAATTGGATGTCCAATGTATATTAAACCTGAGTTTTCAGTTTTAGTTATATTTATGAGTCCCTAATAGTAGGTGCTTCTTTATTTTGTTCAACAAACTTTCTGCCTAAAACATAGTCAAACTATGTCTTGTATTATTTTCATACGGATGAAGACTATCCATTAGGTATATATTATATTTTTTTCAGGTTAAGTTTTCTTTTATTCCTTATGTCTCATTTGAGATACTTTATATTTATTTAAGTTCTTTTTGGTATCTGTTCTGTACTTATTTTTTTTTTCATTGATTATTAGGTTAAGTTTTCATTTTTTCTTAGGTCTCATTTGAGATTCGTTATATTTAAGTTCTTTTTTTCTTTTTGGTATCTGTTCTGTAGTATGACATCTGTCAAATTCTAGCAGTGTCCGATTTCGCTCCATCTTAGAGTTTTTCGAATCAACAATTTTACGTCATGAGCGTTGACAAAAACCATTGATGTACAAACTAGATGGTGTGCGTGTTTTGCCGTACCATATAGTGAGGCCTTAAGTACATCATGACCTACTTATTACACGTTTTAAGTATCATGATATAGCAACCTATGCTGTTATATGTTAATAAATATTAAATATATTTTGGTACGTTTATATAGATGTTTACTTTATAATATGAAGCAGTTAGTATTTCTGTTCAAAACACTTCTTTACCTTTTACCTTTTTAAATGGTGTTTGACCCTTTAAACAGGTAAAGGGTTTAATAGGCATCTTTGGGTCCAACAAACTTATCCTCGTTTTACAAGATTCTTTACGCTAAGTATTTATTTTCTAACACATCTGCGAGTATCTCATGACAATATTGGTTAAATTTGCAGAGGTAATGTTATTTGTTTCAGATTTCAAATTCATACTGTCTCGAAAAAACACCCAGATTTTAATTCACAGAAATTACACTTACTGTTTTCATCGAAAGTCCCAAAGAACAGGTGTTAGTCGGTGGCGATGCTCGACACATAAGGGTAAAAGATGTAACGCAATGGCAGTACTAGATAGCAACCAGGAGTCCTTGCTATTAATTTGTTACCATAACCATCCACCATCAGGACATGAGAGACTTGATATAATGTAATATGTAAGTAGAACATTATGTGTATTACTCGCGTCAATAAAATATAGATCAAACCTTTCTTTACCTTTTTATGTTTGCCCCTCCTTAAATCCTTCAAAATCATGTGGTTTTGATGCACCACGTAGAATTGTCAGAATCGAAAAGTCACAATGTACAAGCGCTCCATCAGACTTAACATGTTTAACAAAGTTAATTCTGCCGACCTTAAGGATTGCTTAAGTAAATCGATTTGTACCATACAAATCGATTACTCTTAAGCTGTCACTGTTTTCATTCTCAAGTGGAAGGTATTTTTGAAAATATATTTCACCAACGCACTAACGTTTTATAAAAACACTTTGTCTGGGATGTCATCTTTTTAGAAAAAGACAGAAAAAATTAATCTTTATTTTTAAAATTGATCATTTAAAACTATTGTACTTACTCCTTTTCAGGTTTCAAGTTCATAAAATCTCAAACAGGTAGTACGTTAATACTTCTCAATGGATATACATACTATTGTGTTCGGCGATGCTTGAAGAAGAATACTACCAATTGGAGATGTTCGTCGATGAAGAGTAAATACTGCAGAGCGACAATAGTTCTCACCGGTGACAACAAGATAATAGACCATAAGTCTCACCATACCCATTCTTCACCATATGCGCTTTGTGTTGACACAAAACATAAGCACAAATCGCCGGTCATAATCAGAAGGTTAAGACAGTGGCACAGTACAGATCAGCTGACTTCCCACTTTGCAGAGTAAATCTCTCAGGTATGCAGATTTTCTCATGACGAATGGATGTTTACCTTTACTGTAGAATTGGTAAAAAGTATTTCCATTGAGAGTTGGCTGTCCTGTCCAGCTGGCAATTTAAGTACAGACAGACTTGACTTAAATTGTTCTACATTTTTGTTGTTATATTTTAAACGAAATAAATTTATTTGATAAATCATCTGTCTTAATTTGTGTGTTTGTTCTAAATTAATTACGGAACAAGGTTTCAAGCGATAAACTTCTTAAGATTAACAAAATATTGGAATTCATATTCATGCAAAATAAACTTAAATATTGTAATGTCTATGTCGAAACATATATTCTCGTATTATATCAGAATTTATCCATTCCAGATTTGAAGTTCTCCATATCACAAAAAGGAGGGCAGTTGCTGATTCGAAAAGGCTTCACGTATTTTCTGCATCGTGCGCTTAAGAATAACAACACACGTTGGATGTGCTCTTCCAGAACAAGTAAAAACTGTAAGGCCGTTATGTTGCTAGATCAGTGGAGTAATATTCTAGCAGAGACTAACGATCATACTCACCTTCCACCGCAGCGTGGCACTGGTCCAATGAATATGCAACTCATTAGTCGTGTGCTTCGAACCTAACATAACTCTGTCAAAAAAAAACCGACTTCAAATTTCAGAATTGGACCTTATTGAAACAGGACCACTCGGGAAGCAACAACAATCAAATAATAAAAGAATAACCAAAATCGATTCCAATAAAAAAACAGTCGAATCGAGAACCTGCTCCTTGTTTGAAGTCGGTTAAAAATATGGTTTCAAGGATTACTGTTTCCAGTTTTATTTATAATTATAAGGTTGCTTTGTCTTCATGACGATATGTTATATCAATTATGTATTTTTGTTTGTATTTGTATATTATAATAGCTTTTCTTGTTAAAATATAGGTATAAACTTAAATCTCAGGCCTTTATTTCTTTACTAAACATAAGGAAGAAAAAATTGTAAATTAATATATACGATGATGATGGCAATATTTTTATAATGACTACAAATACTACAATGATAATTTTAAAAATTGTAACTGAATTGCTCTTAGTGAAACAGCAAAGTGTAAAGGATGAGTCCAGACCAAAAATGGGGAGCGTCGGTAGATGGGGTTTTTGCCCGAGAGCACGGGATCGATCGACGAGGAAACGTTGTCAAGCGTGTGATTAATGGATCTGTCCAGATCATCAGTGTGTTATACGTCCGCAATGCTATAGATACAAATAGCTAGATCCTTTTATAAAACGGTGTTGCAAACAATCGTTAATTTATGTCCTCCTAAATTTTGTCTGCTACTTCGTCCGTGTAGAATTAGTAATTTTATTCAATCAGATTTTTCATCAATATGTTATTAACCCACTGCTGGGTACGGGTCTCGTCTCATTTTGAGAGGGATTAGACTATTAGTTTACTTAACCCTCTTCTTAAGTAAATATTAAGAAATTATCGATTCCACATAAACTTCCCCTGTTAAAGTGTGATTTCCGGGAATAAACTATCCGGATAAACGGATTTGAAACTCTTTGTGATCAATTCTGTAATTAGAATATCCAAATAATACTACTATGATATATTTTTAAATTGCCTTCTGTTTTAACACAGGAACTTTTCTTTGTGACAGAAAACTTCTTCTATAAATGCTACTTAAAAATCCTAATAACATACATATTCCAGAAATGCATATTATTTTTTGTTGCAGGCGTCACAATGATCACATCGCAGCAAGGGAAAACTTTAGTGATGTACAATGGCTTCACTTTCTGTTACCTGCGCCATTCAGAGACGAAGAACATCCACCACTGGCGTTGCTCTTCCCATAGCAGCAAAAACTGCAAGGCAAAGATAGTGTTAAATCATAAGAACAAAATTGTATCTGGATCATACAAACACAGTCATGTAGCACCTACGTATTGCATTAACAATGGAGCCTATATAAGAATCGGGTAGAATAAAGTACTTACTACATTATTTTAGAGATGACAGAATCTCTCTTCTTGATATTATAAATGTTTTCCATAAATCTTTCCTAGATATCCATTTTTTATATGTTGTAGTATTAGACAGCAAGGAATATATATTTTAAACATAGGCATAACGAAGAATGGATCGGTTGGGGGGCAATAGTAACACGCACTACTAAGAGCGATGAGGTTTAAATATTATATGAATGCTTTTCTTATCTTAATGATAACCCAGACTAACATGTTTGATTAAGAAAATTCTCCCAATAGATTTTCAATAGATTTTCAATAGATTTTAACAGATTTAATACCTTGCTTAAAGATCAGCGAACACAGCCTCCTTAACCTAATTTACTTGATACTAATATAAGTAATGATACGATTTTAAATAAATATAATACTTGTCCTTTTAACTTTTATTTTAATTACTATTATAAGAAAGATTTTGAATTTAATCACTATCTATTGGTTGTATAATAAATAATTATAAATTATTTTTTGTTTAGTTTCAAGTATGTGCAATTCACTTTATTCATTTCAGGATACGAATTTATTCAAACTAAAAAAGGTAGTACTTTGCTGCAGTATCAAGAGTATAATTTTTACTATATGCGTCATGGGTCCAGGGAAGGCTATGATTATTGGAGATGCACATCCAACAAGAGCAGAAACTGTAAGACTATTCTCGCTCTGGATCGTTTCAACCGAATAGTTTCCATGAACTATGAACACAGCCATCCTCCTATTAATAATAATTAAAATCGGCACTTAAAGCTCCCATTTTCCTAACATAATTGTTTCTATGTTTAATTATGTTCAATCTGCACATATAATCTTCTTCAGATACAATAAGCTTAATTATGTAGCTCACCAAAACGTTAAAACACTTAAAATTAGTAGATTTAAAAAGACTTATCAAGTCATAGTCATTTATACCATATCATTGTCTGATTAATACATAAAAGTAATAATATTTATATTGAATATAAGTAATATTAGATATTTCAAATAAAACAATACCTATACCTAAAGATTGTTAGAACGTTTTAAATGTATATTATATTTAACGTTTATTCTATGTAATATAGATAGTCTATTTCTATGACAAATTAGGATTAAAGTTCCATATAATATAAATAGTAAATATATATGTTTATTTGTTACTATTGTTCTGTTGTATCAAATAAATCAGGTCACAATATCACAATATACCCAAAATTCGAAATAAAACATCTTTAATGTGTATTGCGATAGCGAATTATTTGACGTAGGGCGCCATCTAGGAGAGTCGTGTGTATTAAAAGTTTTGTATTATGTGCTGCCATCTAGAGGTTGATGTAGAATTAATGCTGACTTCGGGGACTGTTAACTGGGGAAGGTTAATGGTATAGTTAGATAGATGCCGCATTTATATTAAAGTATACTAAATAACCTAGGTACCTATATCCATTATACACTTACTAAGTAATTTTGAAGAAACTTGGTCACATGATTCTTGAGTCTTGCGCTTTTGTATGACGTACTGGTTAATTAAAAATACGTAATTAACTTATAAGTATATGTATGTCTGTTACAGCGGAATTTTTGGATTTTAGTATATTTCGAATTAAAAAATACCATATAAATGTCGCCGCCGTCTTTTTAGTAGAACAAGAAATATAATAGAAATAGTATGACTTGTTAGTTTGCATATAGCAATTTCTCAGTAGTATCCATAATATTAGTATACACGCATCTAGCCATGTTTTTATGCCCATTGGGTAGTGATGGTGGCACAAATTTTAAATTATATTCGATAATGTACCCTATTGTTATATAGTTTTTTTTTATGTTTCAGGATACTCATTTATAACCACAAACATTGGCAAGCAGCTCATACTGTTCAGGGGCTATACATTCAGTCATGACCGATCCTACATGAAGAAAGGCACCAACCATTGGCGATGCCCCTTACACAGCAGAAAAAACTGCAAAGCAAGGATAGTATTGGACAGTCGTAATTTTATTATATCTGGTAACCCCGAACACAACCATGAACCTCCAAAACATGTTATAGTGGAAGGGAAATACGTCAAAATTTAAGTCTATTTTTTTAAATAACTATCACATGTTTTCTGTTACCGAAAGTTAGAGGAACTCAAAAAGGCCTATTTTAGCACTAGCTGGAGAAATCTAACAGCTAGGAAAATAGCCTCTTTATAAATTGAGCTTGTAAAACCTCTGATATAATTTTTAAATATTATTTAACAGTTAAAGAAACGAGCCTAAGTAATGAGTGAGAAATCATGATGAATGATATAGCCTTGTTAGTTAACTCGGCACTAGATGGCGTTGTGTGTCCGGTCTGGACAATTTGAACGGAAATAGTACATATGTGAATGATACAAATCTCTATTATTTAATAGTGTACACGGTCATATTTTGACTAATACATAGGATACTGAAAGAGAGCGCAATATATTACTCCTTTGTGGTTATATGTTAGCACACAGATTTGCCAAGTGTGCCTATATTGTACAATTCGGTGTAACATCCAGCGCTCTGGATGGTTTGATGGTGCCAAAACAGTTGAATGAGATTAGTTGGTGATAGGATTGTCTAGTGGACCATCTCCAGTATGAACTCAAGACACACAACCGAATTTTCGGAAGTTATGTCTATGTTCATCATATACTCTTATGGTGAAGGAAAACATCGTCAGGAAACGTGCATTTGAGAGATTTTTTCGATGGCATGAGAAGTCTGCCAATCCGTACTAGGCTAGCGTGGTGCAAAATAGTTGGGTTGAGGATGAGGGCTGATACTGCCTTACTTTGTAGGTATACCAAATTACATAATTATGATATTCAGGTGATCCTACTAGATAATCGGTTGTATTGTTTGTTCATGTTGATTGTGTTGTTTTAGTAAGAGTTAATAGATATTTATGTGCCTATTTCATTGTTGACGACCTATGTGGTCTAGTGGTTCGAGTACCGGACTGCTGATCACGAGGTCGTGGGTTCAATTCCCACGGGACACAAATATTTATGTGATGAATATAAGTGTTTGTGTTCGTCTGGGTGTTTCCTATGTATTATAAGTATGTATTTACAAAAAAAAAGTATATAAGTATTATATCCATTGTCTAGTACCCATAGTACAAGCTCTGCTTAGTTTGGGACTAGATGGTGCTGTGTAAAATGTCCCTGAATATTTATTTATTATTATTATTTATTATTGTAAATTATTTATTAATGAATGAATGGATTTGACTATGAATTAGATTAAACATTGTTATCAGAAATTAATTTATTATTATCACCGGTCCATGCAAGGTAATGATGTAGGTACATAAATATTGTTAAATACTCTTTGTTTTAATAGATTAAAAATTTGTGGTTGTTATAATATAGGTTTAAAAGTTTTATGTTTGACCTAAAATGGAATTTTATAAAGCATCGTATTAAAATTATTTCAATTTTATTAAGGGTGTGTCTAATTCTCTATTGGTTTGGTTTCAAAATGTCCCTTTGGTTTTAGATTGTTCCTTTTTAGTTTTAGATCAAATTATTACCATAAAATTTTATTGACGACCCTATTAGTCCAGCGGTAGTGAACACTGCCGTCTGTGCTATGGGTCCCGGGTTCGAATCCCGGTAGGGACAAATGTTTGTGTGATGAGCATAAACAGTTGTATCCGAGTCATGGATGTATTTATGTATGATATACAGGGTGTTTGGCGCATGGACCGACAAAAATTTTTGGGGGTTTGGTGAGGCCATGTACTAGTTTTCACCCATAGACCCAATGTCCTATATGTCACTGTATTCGAGATACGATTTTTTTTGTTTGTTTTTAAAAATTACCGGAACTATCACCTTTAATACGTTATAAATTTTTAGTCTGTAGTCGTATTTACGCCAAATCATTTTTATTGCGTTTTCTGATGTATTATTATTCTAAATAAAACATAAATTTATAACACTAGATGTAAAAAAAATACTTGTCGAGCTTCCAAACTCTTAAAAATTAAATAATGTATGAAAAATGACAAATTCAAAATAATTATAAAAAAAAAGTCAAAGCTTTTTTGAACTTCATTTAATTTAAAAAGAATGCCTACTTAATACCCTTTCCAACGATATGCCACATTGCTTTGAAATCATTAATAATGTGGTCATAAAACCTAAAGGTACACATTAACCAGTGTCAGGATAATGAAAACACAAAAATGTTTTAAAATGTTTTAATTAAATTTAAGTTACAAATCAGGTTCGAAATGACTGCCTCCGTTGCGAATGCATACACGGCATCTTTTTCTAATTTCTACAGTCGTCGTCCTAAGTCGCATTTCTGCTTTCATAATTTCAAAGGCGTTATTTATTCGTTCGATTAAAATTTCTCTTGTGGGTACTTCAGTCGCGTACACAATTTCTTTTGCACGCCCCCAGACATAAAAATCCAAGGGCGTCAGGTCTGGTGACCTTGCAGGCCAAGGAATTGGGCCGCCTCTTCCAATCCATGAGTTTGGAAAACAGTTGTTCAGATGTTCTCGTACGTCTCGCTGGTAATGTGCTGGACAGCCATCATTTTGGAAAATAATTGGTTCTCCGTCTAATACTGGTAATACCAATTCAGGTAAATCGTCGAGTAAAAAATTCAAATAATTTTCTCCGGTCAGGCGCTCTGGTAAGAAGTGTGGACCGATCAGGTGTATTCCAATAACCCCCGCCCAAACGTTTACACTAAACTTAGTTTGAAAGGAACTTTGTCTTTTCTTGCGGGGATTTTGTCCTTTTTGCGCCCAATGGTGAAGGTTGTGGAGATTCACAATTCCCTCGTGATTAAAATTGGATTCGTCAGTCCACAAAATTCTTTTTAGAAAATTTGTATCTTCTACGTCCGTATGCATCATAAATCGGCAAAAATCCAGCCGTCTCCTGTGATCATCATCTATGAGACCTAGAACAATCGATTAAAGAAAGGTACAAACGCGATTTTTATTTTCTTCTGTAAACCGACCTAAGAAAAAAGAATGTCACCCACAATGAATAAATGACTTTTTGAATGGCAAAAACTAACATAAATTTAAAAGTTAAAATTAGAAAACATTACAGTTACTAGGTATTTATTTGAAAAACGAACCAGTAAAGCTACAAGGATATTTGTAAACGATTAAAATAAATGTATCGTTAAAACCATTTTAAAATACAAGTTTTTTTGTATGCAAAATTTCAGTACAATAAGGTCGAGGATAACTGGTTCAAAATTCAGTCTCATGATTCCGCCTAATAAAATAAATAAACTAAACGTACCTTGAACAGGAGTGTAGTGATACGCATGCTTGCCATTTTCCCGAAGAACTGACCAAACTTTCCAAACCGACAAGTCAAGTCTTTCAGCTACAACTCGAATACTTGTCGTTGGATCCTCATCAAAAGCTTGCAGAATGTTTTCATCAATTGCAACATTATGTTGCCTCACATTAACTCAAGGCTCTTGGAAATTTATGTTTCCAGTCTCGCTCAGACGTCGATAGGTTGTAGCAAACGTCTCGTGGTGTGGTACACGCCGGTTAGGATATCGCTGCTGGTAAATCCTACGCGCTTCACGAGCGTTACAATTAGCGCTGCCATAAGCCAACAACATGTCAGCATACTCTTCGTTACTGAAGTTAGGCATCGTAACAAGTACGGTGAATACTAACACACCAACAGTTTAACAGAACAGTTCAACAAACAAAACTTAACAAAAACAAACTTTAACAAAAAAATAACTGAACTAGGAAAACGTGAAATACACGGGCAGTTCCGATAGCAGAGATAGTCAAATCTTGACTAAACAAGGACACGTCACAAACTCCAACCCAATGATAGACAAAGACAAGAGATATTTTTCATGCGTAAGAAAGAGACAGGCTGTTTACCTGCTCACCATTGTTCTATCAAACGGGTTCGTTGTTAGAGTGCGTGTTCGTTCCTGCTTTGATTTTGACGACATTATTAATGATTTCAAGGCCATGAGGCATATCGTTGGAAATGGTATTAAGTAGGCATTCTTTTTAAATTAAATGAAGTTCAAAAAAGCTTTGACTTTTTTTTATAATTAATTTTGAATTTGTAATTTTTCATACATTATTTCATTTTTAAGAGTTTGGAAGCTTGACAAGTATTTTTTTACATGTAGTGCTATGAATTTATGTTTTATTTAGAATAATAATACACCAGAGAACGCAATAAAAGTGATTTGGTGTAAATACAACTACAGACTATAAAGTTATAACGTTTTAAAGGTGATAGTTCTGGTAATTTAAAAAAAAACCAAAAAAAATCGTTTCTCGAATACAGTGACATATAGGACATTGGGTCTAAGGGTGAAAACTAGTACATGGCCACACCAAACCCCCAAAAATTTTTGTCGGTCCATGCGCCAAACACCCTGTATATATCAAGCAACTAGTATCCGTAACACAAGCCTCGTTGCTTACCTTGCAACTAGATGGCGCTGTGTCATAATGTTCAGAAATATTTATTTATTTATTTAGAAAACCTATCATGGTAAAATACTTTTTATGAATAAAGTTGTGTATTTTTCATAGATTTTTCTGATTATTTTGATTTTATATAATTAGAAGCTACAGAGCGTATTAATAAGGCGCTTGTCAGATTTCGGTCATGGTGGTAATCTGAATCTCTAATGCATAGAGCATTAGAGTTCCCTGATATTCAGTGTATAATTAAAATATATATATGAATAAGAAATCAATCTCGCATGGCCAACCAATATATTATTTAAACTGCCTACTACTTATTATCAAAGAAAGTACTGCACAACACTATTGAACAAAGACATCCCTACAGGTTCCCGTGTTGCCTGGTCACGTGCCGCCCACATCAAAGACTCCTGGCAACCTTTACCAGGTTATCTATCCATCTCGTTAGCGAACCGTCTCATGCTACATCTTTGTATTCTTCTTTCCATCTTGTTCCATTAATAATAACCCTATTTGTTTCAGAATTCAGTTTAATCAATTCACGTTCAGGCAAGCAAATGATATTGTTCAAAAACTACACTTATAGTCATTCTAAGCAATTTCTGAAGAAAGGGACTAACCATTGGCGGTGCTCTTCTCACAACAGTAAAGGTTGTAAAGCGAGGGTAGTTGTGAACAGCCAGAACAGAATCGAACAAGGGAACTTCGACCACATACATCCGCCGTGCCAGTACCTCCAATTTGATGGACAATATATTCGTATTGGACAAGCCCGTATGCAATAAATTAAAAACGAAGGGGTCAAAATAGTCCTATCTCGTTTTGGAATGTGAGATTTGAAAAGGATGAGTGTATGTTCTTCAGATCTGTCGTTTATAAACCTACCCTGGGCCGTTTTTTGTGTCTATGTGTTTTATGGATATTGATGTTTGTGTCGACATGAGATCTATATGTTATAATAATAATCATAATATTATGTCTAATTGGTATCTCATTGGTCTTACTCTTACGTATTACAGGGGATTCCTAAAACATAGCGGTGAAATATTTATTGATTGTGGTGTGTACATATTGTGTATCTAAATCAGTAAACTACGGTTCAGTTTATTTATTGAAATCTTGGAAAATGAGATATAACCAAAGACATATAGATACTCGTTGGATGTAACGATACAATTTAGAGGTTGATTTTGATTGACAAAACGTGTATATATTTATTAAAAAAACATTAAATTGTTCCGTGGGGTTTTATCTCAATATAGTTGTAACCCTAACATTATTCAATGAACAAACGTATATTCTATTACGCAACTAATACATAATATATGCCATTAGATATATCATATGTATATATCAGATAGATAGGAATTATGTATGAAAATGTTATGTAATTTGTCGTACTTATGACTGTGTTTTCTGCTTGTTTGTCAACACTGAGTAGACTAAGTAGATACGAGCATACCCGAGGTATTCATTAGAAAGGTGACTGCCCATGCTAGACAGACCAGCATAGCGTAGCGTAATTTATTAATTACTGTAGTGAATGTATGGTTGCAAATAAGAACGTACATCAATCACTTCCTTATCCAAATATTTTTATGTTCTTTGTGTTTTCAAGTAGCTACGTACAACAGTTTTCTGTATATAATAAATATATGAAACTTTTCAGTCAAGTTTATACAGTCGAAGAATGGAAAAGCGTTAGTCTTGTATAAAAACTATACGTATTGTTATGAAAAGGAATTCATTAAGAAAGGCACCAGCCATTGGCGTTGTTCTACCCATCACAGCAAAGGGTGTAGAGCAAGAGTAGTATTAAAAGTTAACAGTGGGAATGCTGTAGACTCAAGCAATTGTACTCACAACCACCCTTCTTACAAGTATTACATTCATAAAAACAAGTTTGTTAAGATTGATTTTAATATTTAAGAAAGTATTGAATGGAGTTATAGTCGGTCGCGAATACACTGCCGCTTCGCGGACGCGCTTCGCCTTAAATTGTAAAGGGCAAATGTGATTTTTCAGTTTGTTTCAAATATTTTTTTGTTAGTCTTATTAATTTTGAAAACTTAATTTGTTCGGAGGCTAGACAATAGGATTCTAAAATTTTAATGTGATGAAAAGAAAAATAAATTCAATAGGGCGACAAATTGCGTTTGAATATAAAATTAAATTATAAAGACATCTCTGACCATGCTGATTTATTTATGTAGGTATATAATAAAATGTAATACAATTATTATTTATATGTGTATGATTCACAATAAAATTGATTTTGATTTTAAACACCTATCGCTATGCTGATTTTGTTGTGTATAATAAATATGCAGTAAAATTCTTATTAAAATTCATGCTGATTTTATTTGTTTTTTCGATTCTTTTGTATGTTATGGGCAAAAAAATTGTTCTTATAAAACTCGGGTGGGTTTTTTAATTGCTTTGAATTTAAAACTTTCATAGTGGAAAATTAGACCAACGACCGGCCAGATTGTCTGGTGGCAAGTCATCTTGCTGCGGCTAGATTCCCAGGTCGTGCAAAGTCGGTCTTTATATGAATTCTCAACGGCAGCTCGGAATTTGAATTCAAACCCGGTAAATGGCAATTAATTTGTCCCCTATTACCTTTGTAATTATTATAGTAAATAAATAAATTAAATATTTCCGGGCATTATTACACAGCGCCATCTAGTTCCGTGGTAAGCAACGAGGCTTGTGTTACGGATACTAGTTGGTTGATATACTACATATATACTTTTTTTTTCGTAAATACATACATAGATACATCCATGACTCGGATACAAATGTCAATGCTCATCACACAAACATTTGTCCCTACCGGGATTCGAACCCGGGACCCTAGGACCGATAGTAACTTCTGGCCACTCTTTAGATATACATGGTGTGTTATATATACGATTTGAGGATCAGACCGTAAAACTACTAAAAAAAATTACTAACTATTCTATTATCTTTTTTTCAGGATACAGCTACATAAACTCGCGATCGGGCAAGCCGCTGGTGGTATATAAACATTATACATATTGTCATCGACGTAAGTCAACTACGAATGGTTATCAGCATTGGCGCTGCTCATCCCATAACGGCAAAGGGTGTAATGCCAGGCTCGTTATCGACAGCACTGACCGCATCATCTTCGGTTACTGTGAGCATAACCATCCTCCAAGTTATCGACTTCAATCTTTAAATTATTTGCATAGTTAAGTTATCGCAAGCGCGGATGCTCAGTGTAAGGGTTCGAGGCCCGAGTCGAGTAGGTTATTGGGTTTTATATAGTTTAAACAATCTGTGTTCTTTGAGTTTCTACCGGATAATTATGCAGTAGGTGGATTTACATTAATATATTTCTGGAAAAAAAAAACTAGATTTTACGGATCTTATAGCATGGATGCTGTAAAAGTGTTAAAAAATCCGTAAAAAGTAGTTTTAATTTAATGTTCAATATTTACGTGTAAGTAAGTAAGTAAGTGTTAGTTGTAAAATATATTATAGTACCTATATTGTTTTAGCATGAAGGGCTGAAGCAGTAAGTTAAAATAAAAAAATTAACTTACTACGTCAACCTTTTAAGTTAATACATATTTAATAAATTTTTATATCAACATGAGATAAAATCTTTCTATTACATGTTATCATTGTTTTTTTATTAATTAGAGTAATTTAAATTTAAAAATAAATCTTTTTCCATAAATTGATATTTTTCTCATTTAAATCAAGTACATACCTACATAATTATATATACATACACATATTTTCTATGGAAAAGGCATGACTGTATACTTATATGTACCTGGATGTATAGGTACTAATAGGTAGGGAAGTACTACAGAACTTTTGCTTATTCCACATTCATACAACTTATCTTTAAATGATAGACAGATATAAAATAAATACTTATTTTATATGTACTATGTTCTATTTATTACATTGAAAAATAAAAACTAGATTTCTCCAAATTTAAATCCACATAGATTTATACTAATCCTAAATCTTTGGTTCTCTTTCAGATAGAAGATGGATTCAGGTATGGGATGGCTTCGTGTTCTACTGTAAGCGACGTAACGGCCCGCGCGTGCGGTGGTACTGCAAACACAGGGCGTACACCGCATGCACAGTATCAGTCGTCACTGTGGACAACATTCCTGTGGCACATACTGGAGAACACAACCATTATTGACCGAAGGACCATCAAAGAAGAGGATATTTGGAAAACTACTAGTATATTTTATATTCTTTAAGTTACGTATTTATCGAGGAAAGGTTTATGCGAGAAATGCATGCTTGAAAGATTTTCTCAATGGCATGTAATGTCTGCCAACCCGCAGTATGCTAGCGTGAGACCCGTGCCCAGCAGTGGGACAATAATGGATGGAAGATGATGATTGAACTGGCATTCCGCAGTAGACTATATAATGTGTTGGACACATATTTGTTTGAAGTTAATATAAGATAGTTAATAAAATGATCTTATTAATGATATAATACTTTACTTCTTTATTATATAGAAATTAAGAGAATTAAAGTTTATTTTTGTTGCACATTGATCTGTTTGAATAAATTGTGTATCTCTTTAAACCATATCGTATTTGTAACGTAATTAAAATATAAAATATTCAGCCCTTTTTTTCTGTTGTCCCATTGTTAGGGGAAATATATTTGCAAAATATCATAACATGAATTTAGAGAGGCCGCGAGATTCCTCGTTCTAATCGATCTGCCCGACTGGGGAAGTACCTCCGCCTTACAGAAACCCGCACCGAAACAACAATAGTTGTGTTACTGCGAGAGAGTAAGGTTACCAGAACTCGTATAGGGGAGCGAGTATTTTGACCGCATGAAAATACAGGGTCGGCAACACGCGAGCGACATCTCCGGTGTTGCAAGCGTCTATAGGCTATGGTAACCACTTACCATCCGGCGAACTGTAAGTTTGTTAGCCATATATGTATAAACATGTATAAACAATAAAAGCTTGTAGAAATAACAAATCTATTTACGCAAAAAATCCAAAAATAATTATTGGAATTATTATATTATTTATCATTATAATCTCAAACTTAATTTTACTTTGTAATTAATACACTTTACTTATACCATTTTGGTTTCAGATTACTCGCTGATACCGTTACCCACTGGAAGCTATCTCCTCAAGATTGGCAAACACACGTATTCTACAAATAGAGTAAATTTCACTGGACATTGCACCTGGTATTGTTCTAAAAGGGTCAGCAAGAAATGCCAAGCCCGTGTCAAGATGGTCAACAAAGAAGTGGTAGGCTTTATAGGAGTACACACCCATGAATTTGACGTGACTGTGGGGAATAAACAATTCGAAAGATTCGATTGTAAAAGCAATAAGTATGTACTGCAAGGATTTATTGGAAGCCAGCCTAATTAAGGGTAAAAAGGACCCTTGGTGAACATTGTATCGCAAACTGTCAGATAAATTATGCTTTTAAAATAATACTTAGATTTTTATGGACATAATTTTTTTGTGATATTTTTTCTGTTCAACGCAATTAAAACAACAAGAATGAAAAGTTATCTGACGGGGTTCACAACGTTCATATTATATTATTATTGACCATGATTCTATCGTACCAGTAGTACGTGCATTTAATGAGTTGTCTAATTATTGTACTATTTACGATTATTGATATATAATCAACTATATTATAATTATATAAAATTAATCGAAACTAAATAATTTAAACGATTTAATCAAAGTGAGTACCTACGCTGCAAAACTTAAACTGATATTTAAGTGGTTTTCCAAAATTTAATTATTCAAGCCATATTAGGCCATCAGTTAGGGTTTAGAATTATTACTTATTGTATGTATAAGCCTTCGAGGCTAACTTTGTAGGCGATGGAAGCATCACCAAATTAATTTCCACGCGTTCACAGAAACCTTTACGTTTTCCAGTCACCTACTAAAGGATTCTGCTTAGAACCTTTAGTAATATATATACTATAAATACATGTATATATACCCTCTATAATGTTTTATCTTAAACTATTTAAAGTATCAAGTATATACGTAGTACTAGTCTTCTTCATCTTAACCTGTCAGCGTGATCTGACCAAATGGTTCCATTTTTGTCAGTTTGTCGTCAAATATTTTGCCAACAACAAATATTGCTCAATCAACATTGCATAATATATACTTTTTGTAGCAATGATTAATTTATCATATCCTATAACCTATTAAGTTCTAATACTATAAATTATAAAAACTAGTCCTTATTTAGATCTAGTATTAACACGATGATTTAAAAAAAAAACATGATATTGGTCAGTATATAAAATGCTTAAAGTAAATAACTGTTCATTTTATTTAAATAATTAGCAACTTGGACTCTGAATTGAATAGTTGAAAAAAATATGACGTCAGAAATAAATGATTAATACCTACTGCGGTCTTTTATTGCGATATATTGTTGTTATTTAATTCTGACTTTTGACTGGCCGTGTCTATGGATGTTAGATTTTGAGATTAAATAATATCAAAAATACCCTAAAAAGTAGTTTTATTTGATCTAGTATTCGCTTAGTAGGCTTTTGATGTTTGAATTTGTAATTTTGCAACAATTAATTATCTAAATAGGCATCTAATTAATACTGAATTTCCTTAAACAAGATATTATCTCTAACTAAGAATTTTTCTTGTGTTGCAGTGCCGGGAATAATGTATATAAAATCAAGATGTGGCAGCGACCAAATTTTATTCGATAATTATACATTTTCGTTTAACCGTATATGTGAGGCGAAGCAGTCTGTGCATTGGCGCTGTTCATCACTGACCAGTCAGAACTGCCGGGTCCGTCTGATCATCAACAACCTCACCAACATGGTGGAAGTGAGAGGAAAGCACACACATAAGCCTCCCAGATTTTACCTTCGCAACGGCGTTTATGTACGCGTCCGATAAACTTAACGAGAAGAAGAACAAAGGAGATAAAATGTATGTATTATGTGTATTTATGATATATTTAGTTACATGTAGACGTCACGCCTGTCGTCCTGTCGTAAGGCAGTGGTGTAGTAAATAGGTACGCCCATACTTCGCTGGTATGTTTTAGGTCCCATGTAATAGGGGAGAGCCTTTTGCCATCAACCGGGCACACTTCCAAGTACACAACAATGACACTGCTCGACCTGGGAATTGCACATAAGACCCCTCAGCAGTCGCACTTACGATCACTAGACTAGACCGTTTGTAATATTGGTTTAAATCGCTTTATTTCTCAAAGAATCTAAATCACTTACAAGGAGAAATAAAATACAATACAAAATTTGTTGACGGGTATTTTTGAAACATGTTTTATCAATATCGGTAAATTTGAAATAATGAGTTCAGAACAGTAGTATATTTATGGCAAGTATGTAGTTGAGACGGTTTATTATATAATATAATGTCATGTATAACAATAATCATTTTTAATATAGTGTTTATCAGTATGACATTGCTTCATCGGACGACATTTAATAACGTGAACTATCCACCCACGAAGCAAGGTCCCACATTGTAACTGAGATTTAGAATGACGTAGTTACTAGATTTTTAATACTACCCTGACTGGGTATGAGAAATAAATTGTATTATTTATTGTTCTTATGTAGTTTAGTTAGTAGATATGTTCATTTGAGATTGTCAAATCAATGGTCTCAAGGACCTAACATACAACTGTCTTTTTGAAATGAGATGCGTATTTATAACATGCTTATTATGTGTATTAACACATGGTAGTAATAGAGGAGGTTTAATGTCTGAAAGATTTTCGCTATGGTGTGTATAATATAATCTAACAGACGGTAGGCTTTACTACGCTTCCTTTCATGTGAGACAAAATGAACAGAACATCTTTTTTTTTAATGTAAACCTTATTGATTGTTATTATTATTTAATTACGGATTATATGCGGCATGTTTAACTTAAGAAGGTATATGTATTTTACAATACTCTGCTGTAGAAGTGCTGTTAATAAAATCTATGTTGTCTGCGTAAAATATTGTAGACTAAGTTTCATTGCATTGATTAATAATGCTGTATCTTATATAATGTATAATTAAGACAAGGATGTATCTTAATTAAAAATGAAATAAAACAGGAAAAAAACTTATTTTATTTATTTTTGGTTATTCCAGTTTTTCTTTTAGATTCCTAGATCCCTAGATGTGGCTGCAAAAAAATCGAAATAATTGAACAACTTTTTAATATTAGAGGTATGTATTTAATTGGTTTTGCTTCTATATCACAATAATAAATTGTTTTAAGAAAAATATATTTATTGCAATATCTTACTGCAATATTTACAATTGCTTAACATATAAAAATAACCAAATAAATTACAGATGCAGTATTGCTACCAACAAGCAGAGGAAACTATACGTTGCACTTTGGGTCCTACAGTTACTGGTGTAACTCTTACAAGTCAACAATGAGAGCAGACAGACCCGTGAGGAGATGGTACTGTTCCAAAAGAAAGGTGGAACAATGTAAAGCAAGCGTAAAGACTATTAATGGGCAAATTGTTGCACATTATGGAGAACATAACCATTAAAAAAAATATTTATGTGAAAAATTCTGAAATGAAAAATGTGCCAAAAGAAACCCTACGCTTAATAAACTTAAGTATCAATATGCATAATCGTAAAAAAATCTGATAGGATGTTTTTTTATACGGGATTAAAAATACGCATCACCTGTCTTCTTGTTGTCTTTGTAATTAAAACAAAGAGAAATATAATATTAATATTACAAGACGTTTTGTTTGTGAGGTACTAATTTCAATGTCCCAGATTTGGCGAATTCCAATAGAGTTTTATTATTAGTAAATTCTCAATAGATGAGAGTAATTTTGATTTGTGTTCGGTTAATACCAATAGGTTTGCACAATTTCCTGCCGTTAAAGCGATAGATTTCATCAACATGCTGAGGACCGAAATTTGCCATAAAACCTATCAGTGTTATACAAGATTGTGTATTTATTTTTTCAAGTCAAGTCAAGATTCTCAAATAATAAATGAAATACTGTGTAATTGTTATGTAGATAGGTTCTATACGTGTGCCAAAAATTATCTTGT
The DNA here is from genome assembly GCA_905163465.1 of Craniophora ligustri. Lineage (NCBI taxonomy): Eukaryota > Metazoa > Arthropoda > Insecta > Lepidoptera > Noctuidae > Craniophora > Craniophora ligustri. Next base: position 3,413,760 of record LR990965.1, on the reverse strand, counting down.
CAAAATTATTGTGATATTACCTTGATCTGCAATACTTATTGTTTTATAATTGTTAATTTATTGTAACTGATATGCCTTTACAATAATTAAAATGAATATTATGTTTGAGAAAATTAAATAGTTTGACCATGGTTTCCAATTGTATTATTTATACCCGTAACATAAAATAAATATAACTTGAATAAAAAAATATATGTATACATATTTCTTACATTATCTTACTAGAGAGGTTAACATTTTCTTATATTAAGAGTACCTATTCAAAGATTTTGGCGGGATATTCTAGTTATCAGCATTGCGGGGTATATTCACGTTATAAATACTTTTTCTTTTTTTTCAGGCATGAGGCATTACCAGCCATCGGTGTCAAGTAGAAGGAAATGTGTTTTTTGCCCAAGACGAAAAAACAAATTCACCAAAAAGTTTTGTATCCTATGCAGGCGTCTAATATGCCCAGAACATACCGTACTGCAATGTCATCATTGTTTCAAAAGATTTATGTCTTAAAAAAGAAGCTCATTAAAAAGTATTATGATAATTATATTATTAATATTTTAATACTCAATTAAAACTTATTTTTATTTGTAGGATAATAATAATTATGATAATTGATAACAAATTGTATTTTTTAGGGGGTGAAATTTTGACCAAAATTGATCTTTAATTGCTTAATATTATATTTGTATGTAGGTATGTGTATGACATTCTCATAATGACACTATTGACATTTAGTTTTAGTTTAGACTTTCACATTTTACAGTAGGTAATGGTAAAATAATTAAATGTCATAATTTTAATATTATTACAATTTTTTTAACTTTTTATATCTACTTAATTCAGATTTTTTTGTAGAGTAAATTATTTCAATGAATTAATTGGTGATTTTTTTTAATTTTAGTAGAACTAAAGGTATACCAAATTTGATATTCAACTACCAAACATTAATATAATATTTAATTTTGTTTGTGAAATTTACAATTTATAATTTCAGTTGTCTTTTACATTTTATGAAATGATATTTAATTAATAGTTAAGTTAGTTTAAGGGGATAATAATAATTATAGTATTAAATTTATTTTAGTTGAATATTTTGATGGCCCATAATTCACCAACCGATATGTTTTTCCATGTGTGTCTGTGTATTAACTATTTTATATTACACTGTGTGTAAAATATTTTTTCTATCGTCATGTGTAAAGATCTGAACTGACATCTCTACAGCGTATGTATCTATCTACTTATTTGCGCTTGAAAATACATGTATTGCAAAATAATAACAAAATCATACGTCCATTGCGCATGCATCTATTAATCGGGAGAAACGATAGTGTGAAAGAGCTCTAATCACAACTCTAGTAGCATTTGTTTATATTATGGCAAATACATGTTAATTTATGAAAATATTCTAAAATAAAGTCCTATAACAAAACATTACTATTATTTTACTCTATAATTTTATATGAGAGCTGTGGAGGCCTAGTCGTATGACCAGTGGACTGAAGTGTCAAAGGTCTCTATTTCAAACCCAAGGCACGCACCACTGACTTTTTGGAAGTTATGTGCGTATTTATCACGTGCTCAAACGGTGAAGGAAAATATTGTGATATTCGTGATGCAACATGAATGCTTGAGAGATTTTCTCCATGGCATGTGAAGTCTTCCAACTCGCAGCGAGGTGACTATAGCCTAATCCCTCTCAAATTAGAAGAGACCGGTGCCCAGCAGTGGGACAATAATGGGTTGATGATGAGAATTTAATAAAAAATATGATAAAAAAAGCAAGAGACAATAAAAACATTGAGGCATGTAAAATATAATACGTTCACTTTTTTACTCAATTTCAGTGTATTTCGTGACTTCTCGAGGGAAGCACGGTATGATATATAAAAATGAGAAGTATTACCAGCAGACAGAAAATCTAGGAATAAGGTGGAGGTGCACCAAGCGCGGCTGCAAGGCATTTTACTTCGTCAGCCAAGGTGTTGTGACGAGGAAACAGGAGGAACATTCTCACCCATCAATTCATATGTAAAAGGCTTTTTTTTTCAGAAGAATCATCTTAAAATACCAAAATCATCCCATATGTTTTCTCAGTCAATGTTGTATTTCAAAACTTTAAGTGGTTTTTTTTTATATTGACGTAATTTTTTCTATCAACCATCAGTTCCAACCTAATCATTATCATATCAATCTAGTAGACTCGCCACTTTATAGATACTATAATCTACATAGACTTCTCATTTTCTAAATATATATAGAACTTATCTGTTTCTAAATATACAGCTAAGATTGACATACTGGACGTCGATGTAATATTATATTTTTATATACATCATTCTATGTCATTGAACCTCTTTCGAAACGGCTGAACCAATTTGGATGTTTTTTTATGGTTTATACAAACAACTGGACTTGGTACTTTGTACATTGAGTCCTAGGTATTTTCCTCCAGGTCCGTTAGTACCTACGTTAGTTAAGTGCAATGTCATATCAGTTGTTAAATATACAATATGTGTGTTTAAATAAACTAGTGTATAAATACCTAATTTTTTTTGAATACTTTATTTTTCATTTGTATTTCAAGCTCTGCCACGATATAACATCATTTACTATGTTTACTGCAGTATGTATAAAAAAAATACGATCTCAGAATGGCTTACAGCCGGCTACAACGATCAATTACTAACAGTAGTAATTAGTACCTTTTAATCGCAACTGAAACAAGAATACTAATGTATGGTTCTAGGGGTATGTGGTTTCTAAGCTCAACTATGGTGAAGGACAAGGAAACAAAGCCGTGGTATCGTTTTTTTACCTTAATTTATATTTTCTCGAATTACAGCCAAAATAATGTACACAAGCCGTGGATATAAGTTATTGGTGTTAAATGGGTACACATATTGTAGAAATTTCGAATCCAAACACAAGACTAGGTGGAGATGCTCTAAAAGACCCTGTTCTGCCAGAATTCACACCATCGATGAAGATATAGTGTTGGCTGTAGAGAATCACAACCATCCCCCGAGGGACATTGACGATCTAAATATGCCGTTTTAATCGGTCTCTTTCTCTTCTGTTCTTTTTTCTCATTTCTTTTACTTGATTGAAATAAATATTTCTTAAGTGTTATGATTGTATTAAATACTAAATAGATATATTTTCTTTTTAGAATAATACTACTTAGAAAGAAAGTTTTATTTGATTTTAATTTCAAACTTCGTGTCTGAATAAAAAAAATACATGATGAAATTTAAACTTTTGTGTATATAAAATTGGGTCCAATTTTGTTACAATGGAACTATCTTTCTAAGTGTATTTATTCTAAGTGTTTTTGTTCTTTGATAATCGAGGGATCAACTTTGTTAACTATTAAATCGTTTCCTTCTAGAAGTATAACTAAATTGAGAGAGTATATTATTTATTTGCCTTTCTTTCATATTTTTTTAATTTTCATAATGCGTACAATTTGCTAAGGTTAAGAGGTTTAATTGCGTTTCTACTGACGTTTTACGTGCCATTTTTGTCGTGTTACGTGTCATATATATAATATTAACGATTAACTTATAGCAACTTAATGACAAAATTTTATTTCCTGCTTCTCACCCTGTGAGGCCAGCTGTGGCCAACTGTGGGCCAATAAATGGGTTAATTATGAGTCAGTTAATCTTCTTCGCTGCATTATCTATTGTATATTAATATTTTGTTATATTGTTTTAGGGATGAACATCACGCCATATTTTTTTCGAAGCAGTAGAGGTAAAGATATGCTCTTAATTGGAGGGATCAAGTACCGAGTCAATAGAATCTGTTCTGACAAAGTAAGGTGGCGGTGTGCGTCACACGAGCGCTTCGGATGTCCAGCAAGACTACACACTGTTGACGAAGAAGTTGTTTACTTTATGAATGAACACAAAACATCATAAATACAGTTTTAGATGATTTATGCATTTATATCAACGTGTTCTTTTGAGTAGCATTACATTAAATTTGAATATGTACTGTTGTTAATATAATATTGATTTTGTTTAGTTTAGTTTAGTTTAAGACCACCAATTTGTTTTTAAGCGTCAGCCAATAAGAATAAGAGGCACGTGAAATGTATTCAAAACAGCTGTTATTACAAACAGATACTGTACACAAAATTAGTTATGTGAGTATTCCGACAAAGGGCGGAAGAAGGCGGCTATGTACAATTGTGTGAGGAAAAAAAATGTATACTGTGGTTGTTTCAATAAAATAAGAAAAAAGGTTTATTTTTCAATTTCTACCCTTATAAATGTCTAAGTAGTTTGATTTTATTATATTTGGTAATAATACATATAAACAAAAACAATATAACCTATTTTCAGATCGTCATCCAATTTTCTTCACAAATAATAAAGGTTCTAGCATGCTTATGATCGGAGGGCACCGATACCGGAGGAATGGTACAGGAGACAGCTTTAAGATTAGATGGAGATGTACATCTCATGCCAGATATGGATGCAAGTCAGTGGTTCATACGATAAACAATGAAATCGTTTACTTCTTAGACAAACATACCACGAAGTTTGATGGTATAATATGGTAATCCTTGTATTATATAATATTGTAATAGGGACTTCATTTCATATATAAATACATACTTATTCATTAAAACAGTGGTATGAATCAGTATACAGTTTTTTATTTAATTTTGAATTAAATATATCTGCATCCTTAATCATGTTTGGAATTATTCAATTAATTTCAGAATAATCTTGATGAAAATTAAATATAATCTAAGTGAATAAATAATACGTTTCAGCGAAATAGTAATATATGTAATTTTTATGGTTGCAGTAAAAAAAATCTTTTTTATCCTATGACGTTACAGTATATTAACTGTACAATAAATAAAGATATATTTTTCACACATACATCAAGCTACATTTAATACATAGCTTAATTTTGAAGCATTATTGTGTTGTTTTTTATTTTTTTATAAAATCAGATTGTATGTTGTAAATTTAAATATAAATAAAAAAAGGTATGGCGTTTTATTTAACCTTACGACGAAATGAAATGGAATTACAGAATATTTTAGCGAGATCAGAAGATGAAATCTGATGATTTCGCACTATGACTAGAAAACAAAGAAAAAGTATTTTATAACCACAAAACCAACGAAATATTTTTTTGTAATCAAAGAGGGTGAATTCTTTTTCGCACACAACGCATAGTATATGTTGACGTACTTATTAAATGGACGACTTATAACATGTGTTGACGAGCTGTTACTTTTCAGATGTTCTTCTCTTACGTTCACAGAGAGGAAAGCCACTGATCGGGATTGGCAATTACACTTACTATATGAAAGCTACACACAAGGAACGAATAAGATGGGTATGTTCTACCCACCATAACAGAGGTTGTGGAGCTTCAGTCTATACAATCAATGGGACAATCGTTAAGATGAACAACAAACATATCCATTAATGGTGACTTAACGACTACATCATCTACATACATGAATAAACTAAATATTAAGTTTACTCTTATAAAATTATACACAGATGATATGGATTTGAATGATTATTTAATAGCTACTGCAATGTGTTAATATAATTGCTACACCTCTTGATAATTCTGATTGCGCATTTCATCTTGATAGTAAATTCTACTAATGTGGCAATATTCTAGATCCAGTTCTATGTCCAGCTAATTTGTCAGATTGATAACATTTTACCATAAAAAAGATAGTTGGTAAACGAATCTAAATATTTATATAACTCAAAGGTGACTGACTGACTGACATAGTGATCTATCAACGCGAAGCCCAAACCACTGGACGGATCAGGCTGAAATTTGGCAAGCAGGCAACATCTTATAGCGTAGGCATCCGCTAAGAAAAGATTTTTGAAAATTCAACCCCTAAAGGACAAAACAGGGGTGCAAAATTAATATGAAACTTTTATTTTTCAATCAACGAGTATAGAGTATGGTACCCGATTGTTTTTTTTTATTCTTCAACCTATTAATGTCCCACTGCTGGGCACGGGTCTCCGCTCGTTTGAGAGGGATTAGGCTATAGTCCACCACGCTAGCCTACTGCGGGTTGGCAGACATTACATGCCATCGAGAAAATCTCTCAAGCATGCAGGTTTCCTCACGATGTTTTCCTTCACCGTTTGAGCGTGTGATGGTTTTTTTATTATTGTTTGTTTATTTCTCAAATTTTTCATATTCATTTAAAGTATAAATGAATAATGTATGTTAGTTATTTTTAGTTAAATACGACTTTTGAAAAGTCTCTAAGTTTTTTGATGATAATTGTTTAATAGTACGTGTGTACTTAATAAGTAGATATAATTAAAAGGTTTTGGAAACCACTTGACTGATTTTGAAATTTGACTTGATATTACTATTGATATCAAGTAAAAGTATCACTAGTTTAATTAAGATTTACACCAAAAATTATCCTTACTTCTTCGAAGTCGGTTTTTAATATAGTAAATCATTTGAGTTTGAGCTTGAAAATGCTGTCTCTTGTTTTTATTACTTAAAATTAAAATATGTATGTCATAACGAAATTTAATATTTTTGACATATCCCAGTTATCTTGAATATAATAATCATAAATTTCAAAAAATATAAAAGAAACTGGATCTTGTATATTTTGTGAACTTCATGATTTGTCAAAAAGCTTAGGGAATATCAGATATACAGTTACGCAACGAAGAAAACAGAACTGTATGTAAATTATAAAATTTAAATAAAGTTTTACTGAAGTACTTAAAGTCTGATTTATCATTCGATCACAATTAACAAAAACAATCTTACAATTTGCTAGTCTTATTTGTAGTCAATAGATCTGCTTTGATACTGAACCTGAAATTGTAAGAACCACCGCACCATATTTAATTATTTAATAATGGTAGTGAGATACTACTGAGTAATAAAAGTTTCAGAATGGTACGCTGTACTAAGCGAAGTGGTATTAACAGGAGTAATAAAACTTAATATTGATTTATTTTATTTTCCAGCAACATTCGTGAAGTCGCGCCGAGGAAAAGATCTTATATGCATTGAAGGCTTCACGTTTTGTAAGAAATACGTGTCCGGGGCAAGAGCGAGATGGGTGTGCTCAACGCATAACCACAAGAAGTGTCGAGCTTGTGTGCACACGGTTTATAACCAGATTATTAAAGCTAATAATTGTCATTTTCATTAGATACACAGTTTATTATATCGGCTGCAAAGGATATGAAAAACGCCACAAAATAATTTTCAACGTATACCAAAATCCTTTTGTAGCAATTCCCAAGTTAGGTGGTATTTGGGTAATGTTCAAATTATTTTGTAAATATTACAGGCCAGTGATGGCAGGTAAAAAGCATAATTAATAATATTTAGTTATATGTTTAGAAAATATCCTAATATTGTAAATCATAGGAAAGACAAGAAGTTAAAAAAAAGTGTGATGAATGTGAAGATACTTAAATGCAATTAAAGAATTTAAATGAATTATTTTACTTTAATTTTAGTTTTAATCGAATATTGACATCTGATAGTTCTCCTAATATTTCATAAACATGTATTTGATAGATAAATGTGCTGTCGGACTGTAAGTTCTATTCATATTTATTTTCTATAATTTGTTCTTTTTGTTAATTTGTTTGACTTTAGTCTTGACCAATGGAAAGTAGACATACACTATCTCTGCTTTCCTTTCATCTTCGTCTTGTTTTGATTATAACGAATTTTAATATTTGTGGCATATCCCAATTATCTCGTATATTTTGTGAAATTCATGCAATAAAGCAATAAAGTTACGCAACGAATAAAACCGAACTGTTTGTCAAATTTTAATTTTGTATAAAGTTTTACAAAATTACTGGAATCCTGATGTGTCATTCGATCACAATTAACAGAAAAAAATTGTAATTCGGATTTATTTAATGCGTTACTCTAATTTGTAGTCAATAGATTAATACTGAACCTTGATGAGTTTGTAAGAACTACCGTACCATATTTTAATAATGGTAGTATTATGACGACCCAATTAGTCCAACGGTAGTTAACATTGCCTGCTGTGCTATGGGTCCCGGGTTCGAATCCCAGTAGGGACAAATGTTTGTGTGATGAGCATAAACATTTGTATCCGAGTCATGGATGTATCTATGTATAATATGTAAGTATTTACAAAAAAAAGTATATATGTAGTATATCAACCGATTAGTATCCGTAACACAAGCCTCGTTGCTTAGCTCGGAACTAGATGGCGCTGTGTCATAATGTCCAGGAATATTTTTTTATTTATTATTTGCAGTATTAATATACTACTTAATAATAGAAGCTTCGAAAACCGCTTTGTGCGATTTAAATTATAGTATAACAATTCACATATCGGTTATAACTAATTTCAGAATGATACGCTGTGATAAGTGAAGTGGTATTAATAATAGAATTGGTATATTTTTATATTCCAGCAACATTTGTGACGTCGCGTCGAGGAAAAAATCTTATATGCATTGGGGGCTTCACGTTTTGTAAGCAACACGTGTCCGGGCCGAGAGCTAGATGGGTGTGCTCAACGCATAACCACAAGAAGTGTCGAGCTACTGTGCACACGGTTTATAACCAGATAATAAAAGCTAATAATTGTCATTTTCATTAGATATGTACAGTTTATTATGTTAGATATGAAAAACGCCATAACAAAATTTTCAACGGACACAAAAATCCTTTTTTATCAATTCCCAAGTTAAGTGGTATTCGTTTAATGTTCAAATCATGTTGTAAACATTACTTAAAGGCCGTGAATATTACAGTTAAGGCATGTAAAAAGCATAATTAATAATACGTAATAATATCAGGAAGGCAGGAAGTTAAAAAAAATGTGATGAATGTGAAGAAACTCAAATGAAATTAAAATACTTTTAAAATGATTTTTTTATATTTTAATAGTTAGCGATATACTATCATCACGCCTGTCGTCATCGAAAGAGTTGAATTGTGGCTGATGATACATGTGAATAATGTAGTAATTCAATTAGACCGATATTAAAGGCACTTTTGAATTGTCAAAACTAGTCGTAGGTAGTTTTATCTCCGCATAGCATCTCATACTATAAGGGCTACCGAATCATCTTATAGAAAATTATTAAATAAATAAATATGCCTGGACATTATGACACAGCGCCATTCAGTTCCGAGCCAAGCAACGATGCTTGTGCTAAATATACTTTTTTTTTGTAAATTTATTAATTATTATACATAGATACATCCATGACTCGGATATAAATGTTTATGCTTATCACACAAACATTTGACGCTACCGGGATTCGAAACCGGGACCTAGCACAGAAGGCAGTGTTAACTACCGCTGGACTAATTGGGTCGTTAATATTCTAGTCTACCTTTCGTCAATATTCTGTCTACCTTCTACAGGAGCTAACTGAACTTCAGATAAAAATATCATTGAAGACCAACGATAAAAGATTTTATACATATAAATATTTAACAGAAAGTAAAAAAAATGGATCTAAGGTCTTTTATATTGGACCTCATAAATCAGTCTTACCTTACATTGGTATTGTTAGGTGTCAGTACCTATGTGATTGTAATTTATTCGTTTTATTTTTAAGATTTTATTTATTACCTTTTTTTTATACCTAAAAAAAAAGGTTACTATTATTATTACTATTTTATTTTTAGTATCTAAGTTATGTTAGAATTAAGTTATTCATTATATAATAATTATCACCTAAACTGACTTGACACTGAGTGTTGCTCTCTGAGTTTTGTGCATGTTGTGACAGGTGTCACAACATGCACAAAAGGTTTAAAAGTTGTGCATTTAACATCATATTGTTATAAATTTAATAGAAGTAAGAAAAAATGTAACAACTGCTGGATGTCCTAATTATAAATAAATAAATAAATAAATTACTAGCTGACCCAGCAAACGTTGTTTTGCCACATTTTAGTACCTTAGGCTGATGGTAGAAGAGTGAAATCTTAGAATTACAAGTATATTTTTATGCCAAATCATAAAAAAAATACAAAAAATATTTTGTCAAAAAAGAAGAAAAAAATTCTGGTGAGGGACATCCTTATCACCTAGGGGCATATAAAATAGCCTACGACCGATTCTCAGACCTACCAAATATACATACGAAATTTCATGATAATCCGTTCAGCCGTTTCGGAGGAGTTCAGCGACAAACACCGTGACGCGAGATTTTTATTTATAAGATTTTTTAATCTCGTCTTATTTAAATAGGAAATAAGTGTTTATTTTTGAAGAAGTCTGTTTCTTTTAAGTTAATTAATGTTTAACTATAGTCCCGGTGTACACAGAATCATGAATAAAAATAACACTGTAATACTTGTTTCGTTTGCAGTTATCTTCACGAGATCACATAAGGGCAATCCAATTCTACACTACAATGGTTACAAATACTTCAAGAAGTATACAAGTGGACCTAAAACCAGGTGGAAGTGCTCCACCCACCACTCCAAGGGGTGCAGAGCTGGTATTGTATTTATAGGACAAGATATATTACATATTGCTGATAAACATAACCATTAATACATACCACCACGCCTGTGGTCTCCGTAGGGTTAGGCAGAGGCGTACTAATGTACACTTAAATTTCAACGGTATGTTTTAGATCCTATGTAATAGGGGGCGAGCCTATTGCCATCAACCGGGCACGAATCGAGCTGGTACTGATTCTACTGGTACTGATTTCTTAGATAAACCCACTTAGGTCGAATTGGTTATCGAACTCAAGACCTCTTGCAGGCAGTCAATGTCAATAAACACTAATTTTATTAAAGCAATGTGTTTTTTCAGCCAAAATTCGTTTGGTTTGGTTTTTTCCACCAAGATTTCGTTACAATCAATAATATAAAAAACTATAGATACGTTACCCGCCCTCTAAAATGGCAACAACAAATCAAGGCAATTGCCGGGATCGCGCTTAGTGTCGCACCAACCAGCGTTGCGAGGATACGTTCCGTAAAAATAATTCGTGCTTAATAGTTTTATACTTCCTGAGAACAAGATGCCTTCATGTGTTTACAAATTACACTACAACAGTGAAAGATAAAAATGTGTCTTTCCCTTTCTTTGCAAAAATTTGTCGCTGTCGCCATTTTTCATGGCCGTAATGTTCGTGCATGACGTGTCTATAAAATAATATGTCATTGGTTACAATGTTGTAAATATGGTAAATATATAAGACTAGCTTTTGCCCGCGGCTTTGCTCGCTTTAAGAAGTATTACCTACGTCATAGTAGCTTTATGCATGCAAAGTCTCAGCCCGATCGGTTTAAAATTGACAAAGTTTCATACAAAGTTTCATCCCTTGGGAAATTAATCAAAATCCTTTATTAGCGGATGCCTACGTCATAAAATCTACCTACATGCCAAATTTCAGTCCGATCCATCCAGAGGTTTGGGCTGTGCGTTGATAGATCACTATGTCAGTCAGTCACCTTTGAGTTATATACATATATTTAGATTACTGCTGTCATAAATAAATATCATAATACTTATTTTTTACACTTACGCGAATATTAGACATTAAAATAAAATCACCTACCTACTGTTTACGTACTTATCAAACTCAAACTCAAATGATTTATTTCAATTAGACCAATATTGCAGGTACTTTTGAATTGCCAAAAACTAGTTGCACATTGTATCACGGTATCACGTTTTGGATAAATTATATCAGGGTATCTTATTTATTTAAAATGATATCTCGACCATTTAACGTGTATCAACTACCATAGATATAATTATTTATTAAGTCCTGCATTTTTATTGATAAAATAATAATAAATGTTTTTCACTCAATTGTTTTTGTTTCTTTTTTACATCACTTTTGTTGTTTGTTGTTGTATTATTCATTTTATCAAGATTTTGAAATGTAATGGACTATTTTGTAAATTATGTCGTAATTTAAACTCGCTGATTTATCGCCATTGCCATTTTATCGTTGATTTATGAAGGATCTTTTGTACCGGATGGCCGATGGGCTTGAAGGTTCTAGATTAGCGACCACGTACTGGAAGACGCAGCGTGGACAGGCCCCCGGCAAGGTGGACTGACGACCTGGTAAATGTCGCTGGAATCCATTGGATGCGGGCGGCGCATGACCGGTCGTCTTGGTGATCCTTGGGGGAGACCTATGTCCAGCAGTGGACGTCTAACGGTTGATGTGATGATGATGAAGGATTTTTGTGAATATTTATTTTTATATTTAGTAATTATCTTCTGTCTAGTTCCGTTCAGAGTTTGTGAAATCAATAAATTAAAAATAACGTAAGCTGTCAGATGCAGAATTTTCTCTCATCAAATACGACTTCTATTAACTGTTATTTCAGATTTTGTTTATGAGACGTCCAGAAAAGGAAACACACTTATTCGATATGGTAACTATACTTTCTGCATTTGTTACAAACGGGATTGCAGAGCGAGATGGCGCTGTTCAACTCACCACAGAAGAGGGTGCAAAGCAAGCCTCACAATCGTCGATGAGAATATAATTATTAATGGGCAATATCTAACACACAATCATTGAAGAAAAAACGACTTTATTGCTACACTAAAACGAAGTGTTCACATTCAACTTATATCTGTACTTATAAGTGCTATATTTAAATAATTAACGCTGCGTCACATGTGTGAAATATAATTAGCACTCAGTTTATGTGACTTGCGATGAAAACCAAAACGCTGGTTTTCAGTATAAATCCTAATGACGTTATACACGAGAAGTCAGCAACAAAAAAGAATTAAATAGTACCTATTGTTTTAATTAATGTAATCTTCCGTATATTTTTCAAGTCTATAGATATACATATATAAAAAATATTACGGTATACAATGTTAAAGGTTTGAAACCTAACAATATACCTACTGATCGTTATTGTATAACAATGAGCGTTCTCGTGTGTAAAACCTAAGTATTATTCGGATTAAACAAATAATAACTTATCAGTGAATAAAATTTACAGTCCGATAATTAAAATTTAATTAGTTATTTTTTATGTTTATAAGTATGTAATCATTATCCATTGTTATTGTATTTTAGAGGATAAATTATGATTTAATATATTTTTTGTACTAAGCTTTGTTTTACTTGTAGATTTATGCGAGTTCACGGAGTCAAGTACCACAGGCAGAACCATGCTTAAAGTCGGTGACTACTTGTTCACCCAAAAATCTTCAAGAGGGATGAAGGTGCGGTGGGTCTGCTCCAGCCATTGTTTCAGAGGCTGCAAAGCTCAAATCTACACGGTTGAGAACCATATAATCAAATTGAATAACTATCACAATCATTCGAAGAAGAAACATCTCATATAAAATGTAGTTAAATAAAATTTACATTGTAAGTAAACCTTATTGTCTTCATTTTTTTTGAAGATCTAGTAATAAGTAAATATAACTTATTTATTAGCAAAATATATGTTGATGACAATATTCTTCATAACTGAAGTTGAGTCGAACTTCAAATTGAGAATGTTAATTATACTCGTATGTATGTATGTTAAGTATGTACAAAAATGACTCTTGAGTGTGTCAAATAATATTTTAGTAATTACTGTCACAAAAGGAAAGAAAGTAAATTTGAAATAGACCCTTAAGTATTTACATATTGGGATCAATATTTCGGAACTTAATGGACAGAGAGTGGAATATAAAAAAATATATTAACTTCTCTTGTGTTCCTCTTAAATTGAAATGAAGAAATATTCTATATTGGTATTTTTTTTCAAATTATTATAATGAAAATAGATGTAAGCGATTAAGATTGATCATCACAAAGGCTCTTTATTGTGCCTCCTGCAAGCTTTATAAGTTACTTAGCTTGAATAGAGGATGGACTCCCAAATCTACAGCTTCATTCTATTCTAATAGCAATACTTCTCTCAACACTAAAAATATCTAAGTTCTGCATGGAATGCAATAATGATATCATTTTGCATCATAAGCATACCTACTTCATGATTTCTAGGTCTTTAAGTATTCATGAAAAATATAGTTTTAGATGGTTAACAAAAAAAAAGATTTATTTATTTAACTTATTGTGTTAAATATATTTATAAGTACTTTAACTGTGTGTTGTAACAAGGTTGACAATGTTTTTATTGAAATGTTAAGAGTAAATAACATTAAATGCTATGTGTACCTACCTATATTTAGCTGTGGTAGCTTTGTGGTGTGACCAGTCGACTGAGATGTCAAAGGTCTCGAGTTCAAACTCAAGGCACGCACCACTGACTTTTCGGATGTGCGTATTTATCATATGCTCAAACGGTGAAGGAAAATATCGTGTGGAAACCTGCATGCTGCATGCTTGAGAGATAAATATTCTCGATATACCATCGAGAATATTTATCTCTCAAGGTGTAGTCCGCAAACCCGCAGTAGGCTAGCGTGGTGGACTATAGCCTAATCCCTTTCAAATGAGAAGAGACCTGTTCCCAACAGTGGGATAGTTGATAGTTGAATGGATTGGTGATAATGATGTACCTACGTAAAATGTTGTTCTTAGTGGTATATAATCTATATTATATTATTGTTTTATAGTATAGAATAAGAAATTAAAGAATTTGCTGGCAACATTAGATAAATAAAGGTCCAACTCCAATGAAGAGAAAGGTGTTTCTAGTCGTTTATTTTAGTTATCAATATTAAAAATATATTTAGGGGTAAGTTTAAGTTAATATTAGTACAAGATAATTCCATTGAACCCATTAAGTGTCCAGTACCCAGCTCCTGGGTCGATGTTGTGGCGGGGCTCTGGGCATAGAATATTTAGGGTATGTGCTTGTGAACTTTTTGTCATTCTTTTCACGGATGTCGAAAGGTCTTCATAAGTATATACATAAGTATATACTTATGAAGACCTTTTGATATTCATGAAAAGACCCGGATCCTGGGAGCCAGGGTGCCGAGCACTGAATGGGTGATATATAGTCCGATATTTCCATTGACTGTTTGTATACAAATACAGTATTATAGGCGAATAAATGAACATGTTTATTCAATGTTCTTAGCAAAGTTTGTAAAATAGGCAGCTTATTAACGCGTTAAATGTTATTGTATCACTTTTAAGATTTGTGTTCGATGGCATAGATGTTGATCATGATAAAGAACAAAGTTTCCAACATTAAATTAATATTTAAAATATTTGTTATTCATTCACCTAATGTAAGAACGACGAGTTATCGATCGTCTATAAATGAAAATATATGGACATCAAACCATACATTTTGAGCAACAAATGGGTTTTTGACAGTGCGCAGACATTATTCTGTTTGGCAAATATTTTTTATGGTGTTAAGCGGGCAAACGATGAGGAAGTTCACCTGATGGTAAGTGATCACCGCCGCTCATGGACATTTGCAATACCAGAAGGCTTGCATGGACGCTATGCGTTGCCAACCCCAGGTTTCTAAAAATAGGGAATTACTAAACTGACGGTAAACGGAATATCCATGCTGTCAGAATAGTCACTCCCCTAACGAGCTCTGGTAACCTTACTCACTCACAGAAATACAACTATTGTTGATTCACTGCGGTCTTCCGTAAGGCGGAGGTTAAAAATAAAATTATTCAACCTTTATTTGAGGGAAATTATTCCTTCTACTATAAATGATGGGGTGATGGCTTTTGTCAGTTATTCTAGGCAACTTAGAACAGTGTCAAATGATGCGATCTTCAGTATCATCTACACAGGTATACATAGCTACAATAACAGTAATTAAGAACCATACACGCTATTTACTTAATTCTTTTTTATTTCAGTGACCTTAATAAAAACGAAGAAAGGAAAAATGAATATTAAAGTGGGAGATAATACGTTTTATATGAAACCAGGCAATTATAAAACGGATAAAAAGAGATGGTGCTGTACTCAAAATAAATATTGCAGGGCCTGTCTGCACATTGTAGATAATAAAATTGTTGCCATTTATAATGAACATAATCATGAAAAGAAATAAATTTCAAAGTAATGCAGTTGTTTCTTTATAACGTTAGTTGGTTCCAATTCCGAGTGTCTCCTGAAAAATATCACACGTTTGAATTGAATTCGGTATGTATCATCATCATCAGCCTACGTTCGTTCTCTGCTGAAGGTAGACCGCCCCTAGTGAAGACCTCGATCTTCGGCTCTTCTCCTCCAGTTTCTCTCTCCCTACTCTCCTCTACTCTTACCTTCATATCGAATTATGCGCTTATTTAAAATTACGGCACACACGTGTGTTTCCATGGAGCATGGACAGATACGTCAACTGTCCATACTGGTCAGTCTCTTGGTTGAATGCGAGCAGTGAGGTCAAAATTGGTATCTGTGTTACAGAGTTAGGTTTATCTGAAGTAGACCCCTTTTGGCTAATGTGATAATGATGATTGTGATAAAGTTTTGAGCCCAGTGAAGAATGAGGTGAATTGGCCGGGTATATTTCGTTGGGACTTCTTAACAGACGCTTGTTTAATGATAATTATAATTTCATGTACCTATTGATGTTTTCAGTGCAATTCGCAACTACGCGGTATGGGAACAGAATGATAGTGTTTGGTAATAACAACTTCATTTTGGTCAAGGACAATCGGGCGAAGCAGCAGGTGAAGATGAGATGGGAATGTTCGAAACGCATATCGAAACGCTGTAGAGCTAAATTATTTACTGTTGATGACGTCATTCTGCGCGCTATTGATGAGCACTCTCATTAACGACACGGTGTGTAGTTAGAAAATATTAAAGAGCTCGTATTTGATGCATTTTTCGTCTTTGATGATTCAAAGTTAAAGCTCAAAAATATTCGTATTATGAGTAACAAATAACGGATTCTAGATGGTTGATACATGGCACAGTATTTTTTCCAGTAGGTATAATTGTCGGCACGAGTTGTGAGCACAGATTTTAGTAGTAAAAGCCATTTTACGCATGTACGCTTTTGGCCAAATTTGTTCAGTATCGGTTTACCGGTCAGAAACTATCGTGTGCAGCCTTGGCGCCCGTCCCCATCGTCATTCCGCCAGAGACCGAAAATTTATGGATTGTGCAAGTGTTTGTGCTCACGATTCGTGCCGGTACCTATACATATTATCTATTAATTTGTCAAGTTATTAATGTATCAAGTTAAAAGGTCCTTGCTTGTCACACACATACTGTTTGGATACTTACCCTACCAGGATTAGAAACGAGATGGTGGTAACCCAATGGCCATTAAATAAGATATAAGTATATTTTTAAATAGACAGATCACGATTATTTGTACACTAAATTTGTTTTAAAGATTAAGAAATTTATTGACAACAATAAATGTTCATGAACTACCACTATTAATTTCTTTCTTCTTGTCTATATTCTTAATTTCTGATCAGTCTTTTTACTCGATACATTCAAAATTTGAACTGAGTCGGTATTTTTTTGTCAAATAAATTAACCTAAGTTTTTCAAGAGATGCCCCCTAATATTTTTTTTAATATATATTTTTTATATCTACTCCATATTGAAATAAAACTACTTTTAACGGATTTTCCCGTTGTTTCGGATCTTTTACAAAATCCATACTTTCCTTCGTCATATAATTCGTTAAACTTAGACTGTTGAAAAGAATCTGAAACGTAAAAAATAGTTTTTTCTCAATTACCAGTTTGCGTAAAAGTATGAAATCAGTGTGTGCCTTTTCTCATTGTATGCAATACATTGCAGATTCAAAGGCAATGTTTGTGCTATCGAAAAAAGGAAACGTGAACTTAGTGGTCGGTGAACATCGATTCTACAAGAAGACAGATTCGAGAAGACCGGATTGTTACGGAAAGAGCAGATGGGTTTGCATCAATGTCGGATGTAAAGCGAAGTTAATAACTGTTGGCGACACAATAGTGTCTTACTTCAACGTACATTGCCACAATCCATTGCCATAATTGTTTGAAATTAGAAAAGAAGGATTTTACACGAATTAGTTGTTACTGGGTCGCGGCTTAAATGCTTCTGTTACTTAACTACATCAAAAGTATTAAAATGTTACCCATACATATTTTAAATTGAAGAAAGCGTCGGAATGTAGGTAATAAAACTTCAGGCTGTCCTGGCGAGTTTTATGTAAAAATTTCGTTATCATCGTTATTCCGAGTAATACGCTCATATTTATGATTCCTAAAAGGAAAATTCTGCTAGATCTGTTTGCAGCCTTTAAAGTCACACGCATGAGTTCTAAGAGAAACTTGTCAATAAATTACCAAAGAATGAGTAATTCGCTTTTATGTTAGAGAATCTACGGCAACTGTAAAATTTTATAAACATTTGGTTAATTGTAAAATTTAGTTATTGAGGGCCAAGTGAATTACTTCAGTGATTGGAAATGTAATTCCTGAAGTCTTACTTGAAAGAACAATTGCTAACTCCCATAAAAACATTTGTAAAACATAATATCTATGTGACTATTCATGAAAAATATAGGTAATGATATAGACGTTGAGTTCGCTGACAATATACTTAAAGAGTCAGAAATTAAAGGCGGTTTTAAGCAAGTTTTTTCGTTAACGACTGGCGTGCATTTCTCTGACACGTCAGGGTATAAGATCTAAAATTCTACGTATATTTTCTATAGTTATCGTGTCTTCTGAACTGACATGTAAAACTTAAAAATCAAGCGTTTAGGTGATTATTAATGCAAAATATAAATTTAGATGTACGTAATGATCATAAGAATTAGTCAAGATTTTTCTGTTTGAGTAAGTTAAGTTTAATTAAGGATGATCTACATACTTTGACTATAATTATCTTAACTATATGTAACTGATATTCGCCATAAATAAGTCAGAAATAATATTTTACTTATATTTTGCTGTACAATTATGTAGGTATAATTACTTTGTATCAATTATTATCTATAAATAATTCCAAAGTTTTTTTTGTGGATACACCAATATTTGCCATTGTACATAGTTCACAATATATTAAACCAATGTAGTACCTATATCTCTATATGGCTATAAAACGTGTACAAATATTGCTCTTTAATTAAAAATATCATGTGACAATAAATGAGGAGTCTATAATATAATTTATCATATTTCCTAGCTCTTTATAGAATCTGAACTGATTCAAACCACACGTCAAATGTTTTTCAAAGTTCATATAAATTAGAATACAATTAAAAATATTGATTAGAAAAAAGAGGAATTTCATCAGGTTGATTCATATCTGAGATGAAAAATTTATAAAAAAAAATGTTGACGAATTGTCTTCGACTACGTTTAATTTAAAAATGGTTTTCAGATGCTGATCTCTACAAGGTTAAAAAGGAAGTAGAAGTAGTTTTTGTTAATAATATTGGAGACCCTGCGGAACCTTTATTGAAAGAAAAACACCGCATCACTTGTAAATTGGGATTACCACAAAAAACTCGAAGGCGTTGCCGAGGTTGCTACCAAATTAATAGTAGAAAATTAGGCAGTAAAATTGCAAAAAACAGGACCAAGAAAGTCAATACATACTGCCCTGATTGTCCTAATCAATCTCACTATTGCCTGAAATGCTTCGTTAAAGAACACCATAAGTAATATTTGTTTAATGTTGATATGAAATAAAATATTTACCTATTTTAAAGTATTATTACTATTTTATTGCCCTCTTAAGTAAAAACAAACTTCTTACTTACATAAAAAAACCCACATTACTCTTCTCGTTTTTCGAGAAAAAGTGATGTTTTATCTTTTAATTATTTAGCTTTTAATCAGATTCAAATCAAATCAAATCAAAAGGTTTTTATTTCATATGAACTTTTTCAAGCATTTATAAAACGTTATGACTCTAGTTGCACGGTTCCAAGAAGTTGATCTCATGGAGAAGAACCGGCAAGAAACTCCATAGACACTCTTTTAAAAAGAAGGTATTGTTACATTATTTTGGTAATAATTATGCGAGGTCAATGTAAAAAATTCATGTCTTGAGATGTCAATAGTCAAAGATATAAAAAAGAAAAGTAATATGGTAAGTATAATTCTCTAGACTGAACAATACACTGAACTCACATTTACAAAAATTATAACAATTGAATGGGGGCGTGAAATACGCCATAATAAAATGCTACAAGCTATGTCTTTAATTTCTTTCTTTAGATTCTTGCTGCAAATACAATAGTGGGTACTACAAAAGTTTTAACCAGCAAAAGTAGCGTTAATTTTACTTAGACTTCCATTGATGAAATTGCTGAGGTATCCTTGTCGATGTAATTTCTGTTATGAACAACCTTCAAAATATAAAAAAATCGGAATTTATAGCGAAATTTGCTTTTTTATGGATATAAGTTTAAAGAACTCTCACTTCTAGATTATATTAAATGAACCACGTGAACGCAGGGTCCTAGGCTGAAACTGGACGACTAAAGAATTCGGTAAGTTTGTTTCGCGTAAATCGAATTGTCAATGTTAACAAAAATGTTGGATAGTTGTAGTCATTATTACATTGAGACACCCAACATCTGTCTATTTGTGATTATGGATGTTGTATAGGGTCCAAAACGTGGTAATTAAATAATAATAAAATAATTGATAAACTGCAATTTAGTCTGTAAAAAGTTTTTATTATCTTATCTATCTTATTTTTTTTTCTTTTACGTAATCCATGCCACACACATTCAATTGATATGTGTTTCAATTTAAATTTATTTTAAAAAAAGACACATTTTCTTCACAGCAGTCTTTGTAACATCGGTAAGAGGTAATACTATGATTAAACTGAACGGATACACTTTCTATCATAAGAAGAGGAACGGGCGAGGATTGGATGTTAAGAAGAGATGGGTCTGCTCAACTCATTTCTGCAAAGGATGTAAAGCTGTCATCTACACCGTTGAAGATGTCATAGTTTCTATAAAAAACGAACACATGCATGGGCCTACTTCTATGCGATCACTACGTGAAGCTATTGGCCTATAAGTTACTAAAAGTATGCAAAAAATGGATACTAAGACGGTTTGGTTAGTGCAAGCGTTTAACGTTCAATATAAACATTGAATGTAACATTAATTAATGACTGACAATTCCTTTCTTTAAAACAAGTTAAGTGCGACCATATTTATTTTTGTACGAATAGAACATTGATAAAAATCATGCTGAAAGTTCAGACTCATACTACCATCATACCGATTTCATTATCATCAACTCTTTTAGTATCCCACTACTGGGCACGTCAGTAAATGAGATACAGAAACATTTATTAAAGAAATTCAAAAAATTACAAAAGCGGTTGTACGACATAATATTCATCTATACCTATTTGATTATCTGAACATCTCAATCAGTACCTAGGTATATTTTTGTTTGTACCCGGGCACCGAGGCAATATGGACTATGAACTTAATACAGTGCGCAATAACTGCGTATAAGATGTAAATAAAACATTTACGATCAGTTGCTTGTCTTTTTTCAAATTCAAAAAATAATGCATTTAAAGTATTTAGTGCTTATTGGCCGGAGATTGGAGAAAACCTCTCAAGCATGCAGGTGTTTTCCTCACGGTGTTTTCCTCCTTCATAAGCATGCGATAAATACTGAAATAACTTCGAAGACTCAGTGGTGCCTTAGGATTGGACGGAGATCCTTCGAGTTCATTGTCCACTGATCCACTAGGCTATCACAGCTTTAAGCTTCTTTTTATAAAGTTAAGATATTGAAATAGTGCTTTTACTATTGCCATTTATTTTTCAGTTACTTACGTGATGTCTAACAGGGGACACAAAATGGTCTTGTACGATGGTTACACGTTCACAGAGATGAAGACAAAGCAGAGAAGTGCTATAGTCAGGTGGTATTGTTCAAACCGAATGAGTTACAGTTGCAAAGCCAGAATGCGGACCATCGATGACAAAATTGTTTACATCCAGAAGTTTCATAATCATGGAATCGGTAAAACGACATATTTTAAAGAGATGAAGTAACTTGTGTTTTTAGTTTAAAGTTTATATTTGCTGAAATATTTAATCATAGGAATCTTTCTCTAAAATCCATTTATAGCGTAGAAAAAATAGATGTTATTTCACTGAAAATTATAAAGTCTGATTATTTTTAAATTTCCTATTTCTTTGTAATTTGAAGAAAAACGGCAATGTGATGAACGTTTAATGAAAAAGTCATGTAGTTTTCAGTAATTTATGTGTAATTTTAGAAGTAAATGTATCTCATTTGGAAGTCTTTTTTTTCTACTCCTTTTGCATCCCTAGTTATAAAGCACACCATATTAATGGATCGTACCATAAATATCCTAGGATAATTATGTTAGCGTGAAATTATAAACGTTCTGACGTTGATCGATAGGTAATTGACTACTTAAATACACTTATTAGTTACCTTTTGTTACTTGTGTACCCGATAATACTATAGAACACAGTCGGTTACATAAGTTAGTACCGTGTTTCACCCTTTTGTAAAGTTAGTTTAGTTAAATTAGAAACCTTAAAAAATAACAAGTAGGTTACGCCATATGGCATTAAATCTGCCTAATGTGTCCAAATTGTATATTTTTAATAAATATGTACAAACATTTAAGCTGCTTGCAAAAAAAAAGTGTGTTTACAAAATTTGGAACCTTGTTTCAGGAGGGACATGCAAATTCGTCATATCTTGTAAAGGTAATCCCATGTTGATGATTAATGGGTACCGGTATACGCGTATTCGAAATGTGCGTGGCAGTGAAAAATGCCGATGGAGGTGCGGTCGCCATAGTCTTGGCTGCAGAGCTGCGGCGTTGACTTTTAGTGGAAGACTGCTAGCTGAATATGGCCCTCATAATCATTAACACGTTATATCAATAAAAATACTGTCTCATTTATTACTTTAATCTTGTGTGCATACTTTTATATCATACTTTCATATTTTTAAATACTTCTTGTCTACTTTTTCATCGTCATCATCATATCAACTGTCAGACGTCAACTACTGGATATAGGATCGCCACGAGGAAAATTATTCTTAGTTTGAGTTTCAAATCCATTGAAGAATACTTGTTTTTATATCAATTAATTTAAGTTAGAAACTATGTATGTCCAAAGATTGATTAAAACAGTACCGTTATTAGTAGTACGCATGGCATTCGTATATAAATTAAGAATAATATTGGTCCTAATATACTCCCCTGAAGAAAACCTCGAGTGAATAGAATACATGTATACAAGATTTTATACTAGTGTTTAAAATTTTAGAATAAACCACTTAACTTCCACTCTAATGATTTATTTGTTATTGAAAGATAAATTACGTATAAATAATGGTCAGTTATTGAATATGTAATAATAATAATTAAAATATGTAATAATTCCCTAGTGTACATACATACAGTAAGGAAAAATTTCTTGTAATAAAAAATGTAATCTGAAATATTTCACACATTATAATAATTTAATAACATGGTTCATGTGTGAGACTAAATTATTGTAAAACCACATGAGTGTAATAAAGATTTTAACTTTTGACATTAATCAATTAATCAACTCCTTTCGCAAGTCCACAGCTGGGAATAGGCCTGTCCTAAACTTTGCCATAACACTGACCTCGGCCTTGCTCATCCATTTTATCCCTGTTACCTTTTTAGGCGTCGGTCCATCTAGCCAAGGTCGTACATAAAAAATATTTCTTTCAAAATTGTTGAGACGGCTGGACCCTGGGGCCACGAGGCCTGCGATCTTTTTAAGTAATTGGGGCGACGATTACGAGAGAAGGGCAACGATCCTCGTTCTAGGTCCTGGTTAGTTCAGCAGGTCTCTATTGCTATTCAATGTGGCAATGCGGCTAGTATAATGGGGACCTTCAGATCTGGTGGGGCTCAGAGTGGGCATTTATCCTGATGAAGTTAGTTGACGAAGCACGTTGCAGATTCCTTGTGATTTATTACAAGCTATTGACGATGCGTGTTGCGGATATGTTTACTTGCGACTTGTAGATTTAATGATTGTATTAATTAAAAATAATTAATAATTGAATTAGTTTCATTTATTTTATAGATATACATACTCACTATACCGGATTTCGTTTCAGATGCATCCAGGTGTCGATACATGATGTCTAAAATAGGTAACCCAATGTTAGTTATAGATGGGTACCGGTTCTGTTTGCAGAAGAAGCGTAGTGATGACGTCAAGAAACGGTGGAGATGCAGTAGTCAGCATACACGCTGCAAGGCCACTGCCATGACTGTTAACGACACTGTCGTGATACTCGGAGCAGAGCACAATCATCCATTTATGTATTCAAAACCAAAAGAGTAACTTTCCGAAGTGCTCCTTTGAAACCTCTCAGAATAGGCATGATGACAATAACCTAGAATCACTGAAATAATGATTTTAGCGAATGAAATAGGATTCAAGGGTATCGAAAACTGTATTATTTTCATTTTTTAATGTGTGATTGATTAATATTTAATAAAATAAAAACAATAAAATACAGCAATCCGCCATGAGACGCGAACACCAATCAGAGCGAATTACGTCACGCCCCCGTAACTAGAAGTACTACTACGCGTCTATTTCTTTTCGTTCGAGCTAACTCTGCACTTTCAAATTGTTTTCACCTGCGTTCATCGAGTTAATTGTGGTTCCCAAAGATCTGACTGATCCTAGTTTTATAATCGCAAAACAAACTAGCCATGGAACAAGGATTTACCAAGGCAAATAACTCTAATTTGCCTAGAGTTGATGTTGTTGATGTTGGGAGAATTTCTGTCTTCAAACAAACACTTCTGTACCGCAGAATTTAGAAATATCAAAATTTGCATGTAAGTATATATTATAAATAATAACCCGTAGATAATTCAAATTATACAAACATTTTAAAACTGCATCTTGTGGTAGTATTAGAGGTTATGTTATACCTATATAAGTTTGTTATTATCAGTGTATTTACATCACAACATGATACTACACAAAATTATGCCATATCGTTTGGCAGCTGGAATACAAATAATGAAACCCATTAAGATAAACATTGGTGATTATTCAAGAGATGAAATCTAACCTTAAAAATCGATTAATTTATTGATTAAACCAGTAAAGACACAAATCATTTTAAAATCCACAAAATAAAGTAAAAACCTTTAAATCTTACGTCAAAATGATTTTCACTGAATGATAGATCTCGCCGTGCGAGATTAAGCCACTTATTTCGCATTGTTTTGTTGTGTGGAACGTAAATATATAATTTATTGGGAGTTTTATTGACGTATTATTGCACTGAGGGACCGCGCACCACTTATAGAATTATAATTCATATTAAACACGCAAAATAACTGTATTATTGTATTTGCACCATAAGTTTAGTGTTGACATACAATGGCGTGACGTCACAGGCGGACGCCATGACACCACCTAGCGTTTTGGCGTGAATTTTGAACATAAAATTAAAATGTCTATTTCCTTCCATAAAACCCATATTTTTACCAAAATAAAGATATATTTTATAAATAGTACATACTTCCGAACATAATAGCACAGTTTTCCAAAATCAGTCATCATGCCTATTAGCTCGCGATTTTTTATACGGCCAATTTAATGACGGAAAGTCATTCACATTATGAACAAGTTTACATTTTGATTGAAATTTAAAGAATAATTATATCTAGATACTCTGATGTACAACTATAGTGTTACTAAGATTGTATAAAATATGTCAAAATTTCAAATTCAACCATAATCTATACGTATATACAGTATTTAAGTCAATGTTATTCTAGTCAAATAATTATATGAAATCTCACATTTCAAAGAATAAGATAAATATAACTATTATATTAATTTTCATTTGTTTAGAGTATGTTTGCATTATGAATTAATATGCGTATACGCATTTCTCGTGTCAGAGGTCTTTTATAATCAAAATATTTATTCACTATAATGTTTAAATTTGCATAGTGGTAATGCTTTTGCAAAAAAGGCAGTTTTTGATATTTTACATGAGGACTGTCAGCACTTCTGTAAAAAAACAATTCAAATTTTTACCAACGTCCATATATTTTTTCTAATATTTCACAATAATTGTAGTGTTTATTTAAATAAAATTTAGACTTGTAATTCAGTGCCAAACATTACCATCCGAACGCTTTTAATCAACTTAGTAACAGTTTGACAGCTGTCAAAAGTGGTCTTTAAAATGGCACAGTTATATAGTCATATTATGTCATTATCTATATCTATACTAATAATGAAGCGTAAAAGTTTGTTTGTATGAACGTGGTAATCTCAATACCAACCAGTCCGACAAAAAAATCTTTCACGATTAGATTGCTACACTATCCCTGAGAAACTTGGGGATACTAGACAACATTTGGGATCCGTACTTAAAATTAAAACCTTTATAATGTAACCCAAGGTGTAAGTGCTGGGAAGAATCGTTGCGTATAATACAAGGGTGAATGTTTTAAAATAAATGTTCAACCGTGCGAAGCCGCGACGGGCCGCTAGTATAAAAATATTTATAAAATTGACTGAACTGCGCTGAAAATCCTTTTGCTAAGTGCAAAATGTTCATGCAAAAATGCATGTTCGTGCAATGATGGATATTGTATGATATATGTAATTGACGACCTGATTAGCCCACGGGTAGTTAATGCTGCCTTCTGTGCTATGGGTCCCGGGTTCGAATCCCGGTAGGGACAAATGTTTGTGTGATGAGCATCAACATTTGTATCCGAGTCATGGATGTATCAATGAATATATTTACAAAAAATATATATTATGTAGTATATCAACTATCTAGTATCCGTAACACAAGCCTCGTTGGTTAGCTCGGAACTAGATGGCGTTGTGTCAAAATGTCCGGACATATTTATTTATTCATAATTAGAATTAAGTGCTGAAATTTATAAAAGATTCTATGCATTTATTTACTAGTCATTATGTTATTGTAACAAAATTGAAATACATTCTAGTCATATTAAAACCCATAAAAAAATCTAGTCATAGAATATATTTATTTTGATTCAGAAAAAACTAGATATAAGTAATAAATAACAATACTGAGATTTTATTTGAGTTCGTGTTTCTGTAAAATAATGAATTAGATTGAATTCAATTCAAAAGATTTTCAATATAATGTACCTAAGGTTTGTAAGAATTACACCGATTTTGCGAACAAACAAACAGTCTGACTGTAAGTATGTAGTTGTCAAGTCCTATGAACGCTATAGACACTGAAAAATAAACCGTAAAGACATTCATTAAGTCTTATTTCGGCTCAGTAGTTTAAGTTGTTATATTACCTTTTGGACTGGAATACAATGCCTGACATTAAAAACACTGTTTATCGAAAATGTATTCAATAATGCGATGGTATCTAACTAAATAAACAATGGCTTAGGAATCCCATCACCGATGAAACCTGGATTTCGTATCGTTCATAAATTTCCTAGCGTTTTTTCCAACTACATATTTTATATTGAGGCTAGTTCCATCATTAGTTTATGAAAGCGAATGCTATAACACAGCCCACTTACTGGCAAAATCAATTTGGCTTCTAATAATTTTTTTTAGTTTCAGGGCTATCTATCCAGTCAAATATCAATGTGTAATGTTAATTATAAGAGGGGGCATACCGGTATTATTTCCACATAAACTGCAGCCCGAATGCTGGAATCCGCTGGATGCGGATGGCGCAGGACCGGTCGTCGTGGCGATCTTTGGGGGAGTCCTATGTCCAGCAGTGGACGTCTGATATGATGATGATGATGAAACTGCAGCCTTATTTACCTTATAATGTACAAAAGCGAATCCTTTCATCATAGTCGCCGCGCCGGCCAGGAAGACAAAAAAAATTATCATTTATAAGGGTGGTTTGTGGAATTCCCTACTTTATTTTGCTAAGTTTTATTCCCTTGAACAGTGTTACAACACCTTATTGTATTATGACGGCCCGGTTAGCCCAGCGATAGTTAACGCTGCCTTCTGTGCTACGCGTCCCGGTTTCGAATCCCGGTAGGGACAAATGTTTGTGTGATGAGCATCAACATTTGTTTCCGAGTAATGGATGTATCTATGTATAATAAGTATATATTTACAAAAAAAAGTATATATGTATTATATCAACCTTCTAGTATCCGTATCACAAGCCTCGTTGCTTACCGCGGAACTAGATGGCGCTGTGTCACAATGTCTAGATATATTTATTTATTGTGTAGATACACTGTTGTGTACCTATACATAAAATAGAAATGCTAATAAAGTATTTTTAATTTAAACATAACTTTGATTTACTACACCTCCTGAAATATTAGACTTTGTAATAAAATTACTTTTATTAAGGATGCTGTGAAATATCCCAAAAGCTGGGATTCAGATAATATCAATATACCGCGATGAAATCTGTAAAAAGTGGTTTTAGCTCCAACGCAAGAATGATCATTGAATAAATACATTGATATATAATGTTTGCTTTATTATTACTACTATACAACCTTAAATTTAATACCTTTTCACTTAGTATTATATAATAATTTAGATATTTTTAAGATAAGACTTTAGTGACTATAGTTAGTATTATATTATAATATTAAAATTTTCCATATAAGATACTAAATCATATTTTTTGTTTCAGATTTTCCGGTATGCGAATACGCCCACTCCAACGTTGGTAATCCGATGCTGGTGATCGAGGGCTACCGCTTCAACCTGCAGAAGAAACGCAGCAACGCCACCAGGCAACGTTGGCGCTGCAGCTGCCAACATTTGCGCTGCAAAGCTACAGCCATGACCATGAACGACAGAGTAGTGCTGCAAGGAGGGAAGCACAACCATTAAGAAAAAAAAGCATTCTCACGCAGATGAACAACAATGCTACGTAGACCCTACGTTTCTGCCCTATTTGATCTCATCTCTGTTTCCAACACTCGCGTCAAAACGTTTCGATCATGACTTAGTGTGTAATGTTCACCAACGACAAATATCGTGCCAATATTGGCCGTAATCGGGTACAGCCAATCGAACCGAGTTTGACAGCTGCTAATTTGGCGCGAGTGTTGGCATCGATGCTATATTATTGGTCCATACATTGGCCAAATAATTAGCATAATTTTTTCACCTCATCATTCCTCAGTCATGTTGTCACTTTTATAGTAAGTAAGTAACATATTCTAATCATTTAAATGTCTAGTCATTGATGTTAAATCTTAAATTATATTTATTAATCGTAATAGTATATGTATTGTTAGTAAATTTAAGATAAATACGTAAGAAATACATTCCGAATCATAGACGTTGTTGGTTTAAAAGATCACTTATTAGAAATAAAAGTAGCGACCAGTTAAAAGTATAAAAAATGACTGTTCTGCAGTTTCGAGCTTGAATGAATAAAACGAATTATAATATTACACGTATTCAAATGTTCTTATCCGATGATACTGCAGTAAAATCGAAGAAAATACATATTTAAAATACAATTTATTATTAAATATATTAATTAATGTTCGATGTTTTCGTATGTAAGTACCTTTTACGCTTTACTCACGTCAGCAGGCAATGCAGGCATAGCATGGACTTCAGTCATTCTCACATGAGATTGTCAAAGTTCATGACAAAATTATTTTATTTGCGCGATGTAAAAGTTCATGCTACGTACATATATTTGGAGAATAGGTACACGCTTGCGTTCTCGCTGCGTGAAAGACTGAGTAGGACTGTCATTTTATGACGGATAGACACTGGCAAGTAAACGTGAGTAAAGCCATAAATTATATTTACCAAATATTGTTTACACATATTTGTGTCTTAGCATTAATGTTTTCATAATAATGTGTGTGTCTGTGTTGTATGTGCGTGTGTATTAGTGTGAAAATACATTTGAATAATTTATCGGATAATATATTATTGATGTTTGTCGTTTCATGTGTGGTACAAGCATACGACATTTAAAGTTTATGTGTCTTTTAACTGAGTGTTTTATCGCACGTAATTGATGTTTCGATGTGTTAGTTAAAGTGTTATTAATAAATCCACATTCCGGTCAATCGATTAAGGGTAATTTATCCTGATAGATTTCTAGTCATTATATATATGTAATCCTAGTCAATAAATGTCAGTATGACGACCCAATTAATGTTGTTTTATTTGTGACTAGATGATTCCCGCGACTTCTTCCGCGTGCAATTTAACCAAAAAAATAAAAGTTTCATACTAACTTTGCATCCCCGTTTTACCCCCTTAGGGGGTGAATTTTCAAACATTCTTAGCGGATGCCTACGTCATAACATCTACCTGCATGCCAACTTTCAGCCCGATCCGTCCAGTGGTTTGGGCTGTGCATTGATTCAGATCACTATGTCAGTCAGTCAGTCACCTTTGAGTTATACATATATATTTAGAAGTACCCACGAACTATAATAGGGTTTAAACATAAACATAAATACAAACATCATTATTAACTTAATAATTTTCCCTTTTCTGCACAGAAGTCTTCAGTCGTTTAAGAGGGATTATCTATGACTTCAGAGCGCATTCGTCACACAACTAAACTATCATAGTTTTTTGCTAAATGCATTGAAAAGCAGAAAATCATTTTAATTTATTTTTACAGGACAGGTACTAATTCAAATTTTTGTTACAGAAACCGGATGGAAGATTGTGAAATCCAATGTTGGCAACCCGATTCTGGTGATCGACAAATACCGGTACTGCTTCCAGAAGTCCCGCAGTGATGCCAGGAAGCAGCGCTGGAGATGCAGCAGCCAGCACATACGCTGCAAGGCTACTGCCATCACAGTCGACGAGACAGTTCTGACACGTCTCGGAGATCATAACCATTGAACACCTAATGGTCCGAGAGCTGATAGACAATTTTGGTAGATATTTGCAATTAGGTGTCTACCAGCCCTCTATCACGTCTTGCAGGGTTAAAATCCCTCGCAAATGGTCTGGCTTGTTTGTTTTCTTTATTTTTGAATATTTAACTTTATAAAAAAAAACAAGTTGTATAAGTTATGGGTTGTTAAATAACCGCTATCCGCTAGCCAGGTTTTGCATCATCAACCCATTATTATCCCACTGCTGGGCACGGGTCTCCTCTCATTTGGGGGATTAGGCTATAGTCCACCACGCTAGCCTACTGCGGGTTGGCAGACATTATATGCCATCGAGAAAATCTCTCAAGCTTGCAGGTTTCCTCACGATGTTTTCCTTCACCGTTTGAGCATGTGATAAATAAACAGGTCTGCATTAGAATAATGTGGAAGAGTTATTTAACAAATTCTCAGAATGCCTCAAATATCTACTCAAAAATGTCTACCATCTCTCTATCTATAAATTATTCATTAGATTTGCGTTTTTGTCGTGTGTAGTGTTATAATTCTAGTCACTAGAGAGTCTAATTTAGCTATCTTCGCATGATTTAAACGTAAACGCGTTCGTTGCGTGTTCGTTAGGTTCGGCGCCCCGATTGGTTGGAGAATTCTGAGGGCCAATCGCAGCGCTGAACGCAATTAACGCGACGAACGCGTTTACGTTTCTATTGTGCAGAGTCACACTAGGACCTTAGTATAAGTTTTCTTACTTATATTTTCGGTTAGTTTGAATATTTTTCACCCTCGTCATTTATAAATAGAGTTTAAAATGGAACACCAAATCCAAGTGAATATTTTTTCTTGCTCTTCAATAACTTGAACTGAGTTTAAAAGAAGTAATTACTTATCAAAATATAATAGCCAATATCAGTTGAGATTGCAGTCACATGCGATTCATTGCAATATAAAATAAAACCTATCCTATTTCACTTAAAGGATGTTTCAGAGTGTATTGTTTCTGATGGAGTATCTATACATACCTATATGTACATACGCTCCACACAAAATTTAATCAGAATTTATGATCTCTCAGATAAACTAACCGAAAATTATCGTAAGGTAATTTGAACTTTATGTATTACTTAATTACGATGTGTAGCTTGTTTTGTGTGTATTTATGTCCGTACTCGTAGTAGTATTTGAATGTAATCCATTGATGCAGCACTTACACCATTATGTAGTATGATATAATTGTATCTAATTTACGTAGGTTGATTTATGTGAAATATATAATTAAGTAAGTAACTAGCTGAATCGGCAAACCTTGTTCTGCCATATATAAAAATGCTAAAATGGAGGGTAGGGGCAGGAGGGGGAAAATTACTTTACGACCTATTCTTGTACCTACCAAATATACAATAATACATTATAATCGGTATAGCCGTTTCGGAGGAGTGCGACCGCAACCGTAACGACACAAGAAATATTTATATAATACTAGCTGAGCCAGCAAACGTTGTTTTGCCACATTTTAGGGGTTGGTGGTAGAAGGGTGAAAATTTTGGGTTGTATGTATTTTTTAATGCCAAATCTAAAAAAAAATACAAAAAAATATTTTGTCTAAAAAATAAAAATAAAAATTTAGGGGTGGATAAGTAGATTAAAGCACGTGATTAAGATCATCTTTAAACAGGAAATTATAATTCAAGCACATTATTTTATGATCTCATAGTTTTAAGCTGATTAGCTATTTTCATCATCATCATCATCATCGCTCATATTCGTTCACTGGACGTTTTATTTGTCTTATATTTGAAAATATGTATAGCATATTAAAATGTTATATTATTTTGATTCGTTCGGTCAACTGCAGTACCTACAAAGTGTTAAACACCAAAGTAAAAGGGGCCTAAAAACATTATAGTGACGAATATTATTATAATAATAAAGGAGTATATCGATCATTTTAAAAATTTTGCACTAACCACATAGTATAAATGTGGTAGAATTACGAATTGACTACAATTATTAACTCTGATCTCCTAACTGCGTTTGTTTATAAACTGTATGAAGGAGTGACCGTTCGGAAATAGGTTACAACGTTACAATATTATAACAATAAACATATTAACTAAAAACAACCACATATACCTACTTACTCACACTCATATATATTTGTTTTTATATTATAGTTTTATTAAATAGTTTCTTTAGACCTCACAAAACAGTAAACATAAATAATTATAAATTCTAGTACGCGGTTTTTGTGATATTTATTATAGAGAAATAGTTTTTAATAGAATTTTATTTATCGACTTAATTTTTATTGATAAATATTTATTGGTTAACCCTTTTTTATATTTCCTTACAATCAATCAAATGTCAACGTGTTTTTCAAAAAAAATCATCTTATATTGTATTTTAGTGTTTAATTAGAAATATATGTTCTAGTCATTTGTGTGCGCTTTAAAGTAAACGAATAAAGTTATGTGTGATGTGGCTCATTTTTTATTTAGAAATCCATTCGTTGATTTATTTACTTTTTTAATTTTGTTAAATAATATAATTAAAATATTGTTTTCAGTTTCTCTCAATTTAAAAAAAAAACTAATGTGGCCGATATTCATTAACCACACAGTGGTAGGTCTGAGTATATAATATAGTGTAGTAGTTTATATAAATATTGAAAAAAAAAAACAATTTATAAAATCTCCAGCTATTTGTAACTTTACCAGTTTTCTGATATCACCTTCATAAAAACATTTTTATATGATGATATATTGGATAGTTTTAGATATTGGAAAGAAACGACAAGTTAGAACGAGAAAATACAAAACAAACCTTACTCCGGAAGAAAAATTAAAACGTAGGCGAGAGCAGAAAAGAATAAGCATGCGAAAATGCCGAGCAAAAATGGACCAAAAAGCCATAGAAGAACGAAGAAAACAAGATAGGGAAAGAAAGAGAAAGCGCATCAGTGACTACAAACTTAGCGAACAAACGGAAATCAGAAAAAAGTGGCGAGAGAGAATAAAACTACGACGAGAAAGGAAAAAGATGAATGAAATTGCGCATATATTTGTTAGAGAAATCAATAAGACATAAGTGTATTATATTACATCTGGATGTAATCCATACTCTTATTTTAAATGTGGATGTATGTCTGTCTTTCTGTTACCTCTGTCGCACGTAAACCCCTGAACCGATTTAGATTAAATCTATATAGTATCGAGTATAGTTTGTGTCCCAGGGAAGGACGTAGGATAGTTATCATCCCTGATCATAATTTCTTTCTATTAAACTGTAAGAAATAAAGTTGAAATAAGCAGATCGAATAAAAAATAAGCTACCCATATTATTAGGTACTAATTCAAGGCAACAAAGTTGTGAGCAAAAGTCGTACACATACCTATGTACATCACATAATAACGGTATTACAGGAGGGAAGAAAATAGACAAGTCAAATGAAGAAGTGAACACACCTAACGAACAAAGGTAAATCAAAATTCTATGCCAAACGAGACCATAAATAGAAAAAAATACCCATATTTTTCCAATAAAAACAATAAAATTCTAAACTTATTATATTAGAATTCGTTACCTTATACTTACATTGAATGTTATTAAAAACACATTCTTCTCATACGCACACATACAGAAAATAATTTATTTTAAGTCTTCCAGGAAATATATATTTATTAGTTAATTTTCGGAAAAAACTACAGGCTACTAAATTTATTGATCGTGTTTATTTTATTACTTAATAAATAAATATTTTTTTGTTTTTGTTTATGAGACTTATCTAGTCTCCGTTCCATATTAAGAAAAAAATTGAGTAGGCTGTATATTAATAATACAGATTTCTAAATATATTTATATGGTGTAATATTTCATTGTTTTAGATATTACCAAGAAAATAACTAGAGGTAAAGCATTGAATCGCCCTGAGGAAGATAAACAAAAACACAGGCGAGAACAACATAATACAATCATACGTCATTACCGTCGTCGGATCCAAGCAAATGCTGATCAAAAAACCCTCGAAGAGCGAAGACAAAAATACAAGGAAAGATATCAGAAAAAGAAAGAAAAAGGACAAGTCAAGCTGATAAATGACTGCACGCCTGATGAACAAAAACAACAAAGAAAAATATGGCGAGAAAAAGCGAGGGAAAAACGCGAAATAAAAAAAATGAAAGAAATTGCGTCTGCTTTTGTGGAAACACAAATCACTTAGTTCTAACCCCAAACAATTTAATTTTGTTCTATATTTATCGTAAATTTATTATTGTCAGAATACATAATTGTAAAAGGGTAAATTCGTCTATATTTTAAAATTAAGTTTAAATAATTAACCTGTTTTTATAAAGTTTAGCTAATGTTTTTATTTATTTCACCATTATTGGTTAAAGAGGATTAATAATAAATTATATTTTTAATAATATTAATAGGATATTTTATTAGATTTGGATTCTATTATTTACTATGAAGTATATATTTTTATATTATAAAATAAAATAAACAAAGAAAGAAAATACACCCAGACGATGAAGAAGGATAAGAGCAATATTATAAAAACCAAAAACAACAAAGTGTTTATTTTGCAGTTTTAACAGGATTCAAGTTCGTAAAAGGCCGAAGGGGCTGCAAACCTGTAGTGTACGATGGCCATACTTATATCTTCAGGACTTTCAATGGGAAAAAATCGGTGTGGCGATGTTCAAAGTACCATTCACGAAGGTGCAGTGACAATTGAATCTGTTGGAGATTGTACAATATATATTAAAAATACACTCAATCATTGAGCTGGTAAATAAGTAGTTGTTGAATGTTTCTTAATACTTTATTTTTCGTTTGTTTTATTTTCATGATTTACGTAAATTAAGATCCCTTTCATAATTATATTATTTATTATTATTAAGTGTATCTATTTAAAGAGCTTTAAACAGATTTTTATTATTAAAAAAATACAATTAAGATTTTTTTTAATGCTATCTTCTTTGTACACCTTATTTTATATATTGTTATTTTTTATAGCAATACCAATATTCGCTGTGAATAGAAGAGGAAATCCCAAATTAATTATAAGTGGCTACAGTTACTACAGTCATGCGAGAAGAATTCTTAGAGAAGACTTGATTAAAACAAGATGGCGATGTGTTAAACAGTACAGGGGATGCAGAAGTGCCCTCAACACCCTAAATGGAAATATATGCAGTAAAATTTCGGAACATAATCATAGTCCTGATAGATTTGTTTAGAAAATTGTACGAGAATAGATCTATTTTATCATCACATACAAATTCTTGATTGATTTATCATGTTTTATTAATTATATTATTATAATTTTGTAAAATTATGTTCTATTTCACACATTTTGTATAATAAAATATTTAGATTATACATGACGCTCCAATTAATCCGCCTTGAATAATTTTGATCTCTCAGCCAGATCTTGTTTGCTTAGCAGATAAAGCGAAGTTGCAGTAAAATACAGGGTCAAATACAGATAATAATTCCGTGGTTTCTTTCTTTAAAAAAATGTACACAATATATACATGTATTTCTTTTAAATGTTATCACCGTTTTTTTTATATGTTTAAAGAATATTGACAATATTACATGTCGAGTGTCGAGGTGCCTTTAATTAAAAAAATATCGATAAAATAAAATTATATAATTTATAATATTTATCTAATATTCAGAGGTTTCTTGATGGGTTATATAATATACTACACACGTATTATAATTAAATAATTATTCCTTCTTACCCACTATTATTTTATTTTACCCCCTTTTTTACTGTAAATGTTACTTAAACGTAGATGTCATTATCATGTAATGCAATCCATTCAATGCTATTCTTCTTTCAGTAAAACCTATATTTACGAAAATACTTTACGAAAACATTATTAAAACTAGGTGGCGCTGTATTAAACATAATAAAGGTTGCACCAGTTATATTTACAGTATTAATGGGAAGTTATGTAGTAATTTGCTAGAACATAATCATCCCCCGAATCTTCGAGAGAGGGCCAATAATGAATGGGCCATAATATAAGCTCAGAAATGAAACTTTGTTAAATGTTCCATACATTAAACCAATCCCTTTTATAAATCAATTATAAAATCATTATTATTTTGTTTCTGTTCTATAACTCGTTCTAACAATTTATTTGATTAAATGATATAAAAAATTGTGTGATAGTTTATATATATTTTGAAATTTCTATATAGTGTTATCACGCATGTTTGCAAATAAAAACTTTTGTATGTTACTTTACATATTCAATTCGTAGAATAAACAAACTTTCCAGACAGTTATTTTAATTATTAATGTATTTTTATTCCAGTTATACCTAAATACAAAGTCAATAGGAAAGGGAAGCACCAACTGCAGCTTGCAGGCTACTCCTATAACGTTCATATAGAAAGAGTTCTAGGTGAAGCCGTTATTAAAACAAGATGGCGGTGCACTCAACATAAAAAAGGCTGTAATGGTGTCGTATACTGTATCAATGGCGATTTATGCAGTATGCCCCGGACACATAATCATAGTCCTGATTTTATTGCTTAGACATAGTACCTAAATACCAACGAATACTTAAAGATAAGATAAGATATACTGTCAAAATAGAATAGTTCCTAGGTGAAGTCGCTGTTAAATAAGAAGTTTGTACACTGAACATACGGAAAGGGTCACAAATAGACGAATAATTATTAGAAGAATTAGAAGTTATAATAAATAATATTAATCTTTCTCATTATTACGCTTTGAAAACCATAACACCAATTGATATGCATATTTTGATACTACTTTATAGAGTTGTTTAGCTATTGCAGTCTTTTCAGTCAGGAGAAGACGCTATCTTATTTTGATTAATCATAAAATATGTAATCATGGTTTAATAAAGATAGCCTGATTATAACAATTGATTAGTAGTCAATATAGTAAAACTAGTTTTCAATAGTTTTGCAATAACTTTCTACTCACACTAGCAGAAATAATAATACAATATATAATACAATGTTATAGTAATATAATCGTGCAATAAACTTTAGAATTTTTTAGATTAGTTTTGTATATCTCTATTTTATTCTATAATTTATTAATAAATAAAATAAATAATATTTTTAATAATGTATGGTTTAAGATTGATAGTCATAGTTCATAGAAGCCACTAAGCCAGCTAGTATAATCTTTATTATTAAATATATTAGATTGCATTTAGCGCTAATACAATTGCACTAGATCGGCCACATTTTTTAATAATGTTATAATTATATCTGTAATAAGACGAACCTGTAATATTAGCAATAATAGTTTTTAATTATGTTATATAAAAATCGTGATATATACAACCTTATAATACCTAATCGCAAACCGGTTTCAATATGTATTTACCTACCCATAATAGTATAATTTATATTTCTAGATAAATATAGATCAATATTTAATTAATTAAATTTGAAGTTGAAACTGAAGTACCTAAAATTATGTGTTTTATTTTATAATATATATTTATGGCAAATGGTTATTAATGTAATAATAATTATTAATGTGTATTGGGTAAGGCTTAATTGTTGTTTTGTTCACAGGTTCAAATCTTCACCGGTCACGCAAGCTGGGAACGAATGATGCAAAGTGTATGTATAAAGACAGGTATGAACTAAAACAAAGATATAAACATTGGATCAGTTATTCAAAATTTTTAAAAATATCATAAATTAGCAGTATAATGTTTCTATCTTTATTTTTAATTTTGTTTTTGTTTTAACAGTGCATTTGTATATTGTCTATTCGATTAATTGTATGTGTATATGTACGTGTATACCGTATGAGTGCAGAAGATTTATTTAATACAAAAATGTTAAAAAACAAGTACTTAACATGAATATAGTCCATTAACAGTATATTTATATTACGAGTACATATACTATATAAAGAATGGCGGTTGTGTCTTATCTTATTAACTTGAAAAATCCCGACGACTAATGAAAACCCTATGTACAGAATTAATACGATTTCAAGTAGACCAATATAGCTGGCGCTTTTAAATTGTAAAGCTAGTAGCATCCAACAAGTAGATCTTATGGAGAAGAGCGGAAAGAAACTCCGTATATACTCTTTTAAACCGATTTCAAAAAGAAGGAGTGATAACCTCCTTTGACTGTATTTTTTTTTATGTTTGTTACCTCATAACTTTCATTTTGGTGAACCGATTTTGATGATTCTTTTTTATATAAAAGCTGGTGCTTCCCGCTTCATACCTTTAAAACTAAAACGAAGTTAAAACTGTATTAAGGTTTTTTTAACTTTTTAGTTTTGAAGTCGGTTTATTTAAACGCAGTTTTTATTTTAAATAAAATAAAAACTATAAAATAGAAAATCAATTCCTTTACAATTAATGTATATAGGTATGCAATATCAATACAAGAATAATGCAGTTTATTGTGAAATGCATGTACTATCTACCAAAGACGAAATGTAACCAATTAAGAATGTACGGGCCCATAAGACACATTGGTTACCATTTTTTTCAATACATTTGTTAACATAATAAAAGCGTTCTCGCGAGCGCTATGCGTTTGTGGGCAGCTTAACTATTATGTATTCATTGACCTTTTCTTTGCGCGACTAAATACGGCATCAAATAATTTGTAATTTGGGTCGCTTTCACTCACGAGTGTCTAGGTATTTTTGTAATTTGGGTCTTTTTCACTCACGAGTGTCTAGGTATTTTTGTAATTTGGGTCGCTTTCACTCACGAGTGTCTAGGTATTTTTGTAATTTGGGTCGCTTTCACTCACGAGTGTCTAGGTATTTTTGTAATTTGGGTCGCTTTCACTCACGAGTGTCTAGGTATTTTCATGGTTAGCGTGCTACCGTTTACGACCACATGAAACACTAACCTAACTCAGTTAACATTGAAATAACCCTACTTTTTACGGATTTTATCGCGGTATATTGTATTATTTTTACCCGCCGTGTAGGATCGTTTACAGCATCCATGGGGACGGGCCGACGGAGTTAAAATAATATCAATTTCAAATCCGTAAAAAGTAGTTCTAACTCAGTTAGTACAAAAACCATGAAATTGTTGTTATTTTTTGTTTTTAAAGAAACAATGTAATAAAGCAAAAAATAAATATTAAACGGTTGATTATTCACAGAACCGATATTTATGGAGTCCGCGCGGGGTAAACGCCAAATATCATTTCGAGGGTTCAAGTACTCCGAAGATCGAAGAGGCACGAACATCACGCGGTGGTACTGCTCTTCTCATCACGCTAGAGGATGTAAGGCATATCTCAGAACTGCCCAGGATGTCATCATACATGCGTATGAACACCACAACCACGAAGCTTCGCAAAGATATTATATGTCCATCCCTATTGAAATTGGTGTAGACAGATTTTGAGGTTTACTTTTATCTAGCATAGCGTGACATACCATACTACCTCGTCTGTACCCATAGAGGTTAGATAGAGACCTGCAGATATATAGATTGTTAGATACACAGCGGGCCTGTTACAACAGGTAGTAGACAAGCTAATATTAAACTACTGCTGTACTCAGAAATTCATAGAACTTCCAATATCACTTAAGCTAGACCTGGCAAGGAAACCAGAACGAACCTAGGTAGTTGTTGGGCTAATTAGCATACAAGTTATTTCGAATAAAATTTTTTACAGTACCTACTTTATGAATGAATAAAAAAAACCAAGCACAAAAAATATTCTTGTTTTACGGACAGCATTGCATTTTTGACAGTTTTACTAGTTTCGACATCTTCCCTAGGATAATTAAGAAAATGATTACCAAATAGATCTTATTATTTTTTTTTTGTTTAATATAAAGACTTAATTTTAAGTAGCTATATTGCAGACATCGGGATGATAAATTTATTGGTCCAAGATTATTCATAAAAAATCTATAATTAAAGTTTTATGTTTGATTGTTAAAATAAATACATTTATATATAAACCAATAGTTGTATTTTTTTATTGAGAACAATGCCTTAATAAAGTGTTAACTAAGACAACATTGTTGGGAGTATTATTGTCAACCTAAGCTTTAACAATTCTATACATACACAATACAAAAATTCAGTATCTGAAGGTAAGCGCCATGTATAATATAATGATGGAAAAGAATTCACTGATCATGAGAATGAAAATAAATATCAAGTGAAGAAAATTGTTTTGAAGCATTAAGATAAAACTGTAGTTTCATATGTTCATATGTAAGTAGAGTAATAGTCTTTATGGTTGGTATGTAATTAGTAGATATATAGATCAAATACTCGTAGTGACACTACGTAATAACGAATATTTTTCTAACTTCACAGAACGAAAAACGTGTCACAAGAAGATGGATGTAAATCAAAATCGTTCTCAAAACCTCGAGTCTAACCAAAAGGGAACAAAAATTGGTACCATTCCAGATACACCACTTAATTACCATAAACCGAGCGGCAGTCAATTAAAAAAATTGGGTGCTTATGTTGAAACATGTAAGCTTTTAGATATTTATGAAAACCTAAAGCTTTATCATTGTGGACCTGTACCATCGGTATCTGGTGTATCTGGCTCCAAATAAAAAGTTAGGTACCCTAAAAGAAAAGAAAATTACAAATACATTGTAAATAATCAAGAAAATCATGAATAAATTGTAGACGGCCAAGGAAGTTATTAATAAATTGTAGACAGCCAAGAAAGTTATGAACAAATTGTAGACAGCCAAGAAAGTTATGAATAAATTGTAGACAGCCAAGAAAGTTATGAATACATTGGAGACAGCCAAGAAAGTTTTGAATAAATTTTAGACAGGCAAGAAAGACTTCATTAATTGAGATGTCTCAAAAATTATGAATATTTTTTATCAATTAATTCTAGTTTATTAAAGTATCGTTAAGTTAATTAAGAAAATAACAGCCCTATATAAGAAAACTGTACTGCAGGTCTTATTATAATATGCTAATTCTATTCAACTTTAAGTTGAAAAACAAAAGATAACAGTAACATTTTTTACTGTTAGTATAATAATAAAATTGTAAAGTAGATCAGCTTTAGTCAGTATGGGATGTTATTCAAATTCAAATTCAAAATAATTTATTTCAAGTAGACCAGTATAACAGGTGCTTTTAAATTGTCAAACTAGTTGCACGGTTCCAAAAAGTAGGTCTAAGAACCGGCAAGAAACTCCATAGATACTCTTTTAAATAAATAAAAATTACAATATAGGAAGTCAATTCCTTTACAATTTTAATTTGCAACATCAATATATGAGACTAATGCAGTTTGAAGTGAAATGTATGAACTATTCACCCAAGACAAAATAAAACGAAATCAGAATGCCACCGCATGTATGAGTCGACCAGTCACCACCGACAGCACCCGTTCACGAGAATGACATGTGTATCAGCGTCGCTCTACTCAACCATGTTGTAGGGAATAAAACGACCCGACACACAACGCCGCCATCGGCAGGACATTAATTTTAGTGAGCATGACAAGCTCAAACTGCTCGGCAACCTGTGGGCATTTTTACATTTTACAAAAGCAACATCAAGGTCGACATCAGTCTCATATTTTACAGGCTACTTATTAATTAATAAGGGCTTAATATTGGGCCTAATATTAATATTGGGCTTAATATTAGTTATATGTTCCTTTTATATAAAAACCTAAGATTTCATAAAATTTATTATGACGTGAAAAACGTTTTAAGGTTAAATTTTGTCTTGATATTTATACAATTTTTACCATACCTTTTTTATTTTGTAAAAAGGGTTATTTTTTTACTAAAAATATGGTTACAAACATCGCGGATTTTTATATGAACACAAATAATAACGAAAAACCGACACTTACTTTCTGTACTTAGTAATGTAGGTATTCTAGTCATTTGTCTTTACAATTTTGTGACGTAGTTATTAAAATAATATTGGGATAACATATAATTTAAGATAGTTAATTTTTTTTAAGTTCATTTTTTTGCTCAATGTGATAAAAAATCAGTTTAACTAGTCTTTATATTTTATTTACCATATGATTGTTCAGATTTTTTTAATCATCCATAAATAAGGGTATGCATTAGTTATTAAGGAAATTAAATTAGTCAACAAAATCAAAGTCCTTGTAAATTTTTAACTAAACATGTTGGTCTTTTGTTATAAAATTTTAATTTTGATATGAAATTATTTCCCTACATTAATGATAATTTACTAGATTAAAAAAAAATATATTATAAATTGTAATAAAATACAGTTTTTAGTTCTCTGTGGTTTTTAGATAAGTATATAATTATGTGTACTAAATTTAATATGTATTCATATAAGGATTAATTGATGTCATTTACGCAACTGTGTGCTTTAGAATATACATTATTGTGTTGTATAAAATAAATCGAGAATTAACCAATCTGTCTATCTACTGTACTTATTCAGTCATAATATGTGGAGATTTTCGGGGTAAAGCAAAAAAATAAGTACTTATACAAAAAAATTAAGTTTAGTATAGTCCCGTAATAATTTAATTGACATTGGTTCATGGATCTCGAAAATGCATATTTTATTGCGTTTTTAATATTTAATTAAATGTTATATATATGTAAAAATACAGTGAGTAAATTCTATGAAGAATTCTAGGTATTTATATTAAAATAAATAAATACCTCTGGACATTATGACACAGCGCCTTACAGTTCCGAGCCAAGTAACGAGGCTTCGTGTTACATGGATAATTGATACACTACGTAGATTTTTTTGTAAATATCTACATACATAGAAACATACATGACACAGGTAAAAAAATTATAAAAAGACCCCTGCCGAGATTCAAACACAAAAGGCAGGCAGCCTTTAATACCGCTACGCTAATTGGGACATCACACGAATACGTTTTAAAATTTGGGCTACACAATCCTCATCTCGTAAAAATAAAATCCTTCTCTAATACATTTCAATAAGTAGGTAAGTTAAATCCGCCTTTTCATTTCAGAGCCAATTATCTTCACGACTCCTCGAGGCAACCGCCAGCTGTACTACAATGGCTTTAAGTATTCCTGTCGTAAACGGTACGAAGGGAAGTCTGATGTCCGTTGGTACTGTTCCTCTCATCATTCCAAAGGGTGCCGAGCGTCCGTCAGAACAATAGAGTATAAAATCGTCTGCCTATCAGAAATACACAACCACGAACGTACTATGCTACAGTGGAAGGAAACTATAAACATTTGATCTTTAATTTGTTGCACCATTCAAACTTAACTGTATCATCTTGACGATTAACAAAACCGTCAAACTACATACTTAAATTTTCTATTCATTTTGAATATCGTTAAGTTAATGATTTCGGTTAAAATTTTATTTGGTGTAACAAACGCAGCCTAGAATTGTAAGTACAATCTGTTGTAAACAATGAGGTGCTTCCCATATTTATTATATTAGTAAATAAATAATAGCAACAATTTATGATTAATGCAAAACTACTAGGTTGATTTTTTGAATTTCAAAAAAACTATGTATTTATTGTAACAATAATTATAAGTGGGCATTATTATTAGAATTATAAGTGGTTTGAACTGGAATAATACTCGTTCGATAAAAAACTGATAAAACAGAGGCTGTCGCGGTACCGAATAGTACGTGCCAAAATATTGAGCTCAATACCATTCATAAAAAACCCTACTCTATTTAAAAACAACGTATATT
This sequence comes from Craniophora ligustri, assembly GCA_905163465.1. NCBI lineage: Eukaryota > Metazoa > Arthropoda > Insecta > Lepidoptera > Noctuidae > Craniophora > Craniophora ligustri. The sequence goes on along the minus strand of LR990965.1, from coordinate 3,369,293 downwards.
TGATAGTCGGTTTTTGGAAACATACTTTCATGAATAGATTTAAAATAAAAAACGTCGTATGGAAACTTGAATACTTGAGAGATTCGCTCGAATTCATGTGAAGTCTGACAACCCGCACTAAGCTAGCGTGGTGGGCTGTAGCCTAATTTCTTCCAAATGACAGGATACCCATGCCCAGCAGTGGGACAACAGTTGGGTTGATGATGAAACAGTTGGGTTGTTGGTGAAAGGACTGATTCGGTCCGGTAGTAGTAATTTAAAAAAAAACAATCTGGTCTAATTAATTAGGTAATTAAATAATTTATTACTTAGGTGTTGTGTTTTAAAAATACAATTTTAATATATATTAGGCACATAATATTGTGCACATAATAGTGGATAAAATAAAATTTATATTTTTTTAATGTTGATTCTATCTCGAAATACACTACAAGAGTGATCATGTTTTTTTAGTTAGATACTTAATGTATAATTTATGTTCGAAATTAACAAAATTTATTAAATGGGGTTTTTATTATGTGATGTTATATTTATTACATTTTTAGTCTATGCAGCAAGGCTTTGGGTCCTTGGATTTGTCAAAACAGGACTGATTTATCAAGGCTTATAAATTTCTAGCTGATTCCCGCGACTTCGTCCGTGTGCAATTTAACTAAAAAAATAAAAGTTTCATATTAACTTTCCAGCCCCTTTTACCCCCTAAGGGGGTGAATTTTCAATCCTTTCTTAGCGGATGCCTACGTCATAACATCTACCTGTATGCCAAATTTGAGCCCGATCTGTCCAGTGGTTTGGGCTGTGCGTTGATAGATCACTATGTCAGTCAGTCACCATTGAGTTATATATATTTAGATTATGAACAGATACCTAGTTGTTAGATAATCACAAAATCTCTCTCTCTTTCTTTCAGCAAAGTTCATAAGGTCTCGCCGCGGGAAGCGTATGATAAGATTAAATGGTTTCAACTACTATCAGGTGCGAGCCCAAGGGTCTAGGAGCAGGTGGGCGTGTTCCACACACCATAGAAGCGGCTGCAAAGCCGCCATCAGGACCATCGACTACGACATAGTAGCTATCAACGAGGAGCATCTTCATGAAAAAAGTAGGACAAATTAGGCTACAAAACAATTTTGAATCATGATACAATCAGACTTAGTTCCAATTTTAATCAAAGAATGGGATGTACAGTCGAACAAGCTAATTGGTATACATGCAACTATAGATCGATCTATGTGTGGATGTAAAGCAATTAGCTTGTTCGACTGTACATATGTATAGTTATCATTAGTTCCATTAAATTAAATTATAATTGATGGAAATATGGAAGTATAAAGCTTAACGAACGGATTTAAAGTCTTTTTCACAATAACATGATTGTATTTATTGTTCATTGATTAAATGTTTTATTTCTAATGATGTTCAAAAATAGCTTAAGGCCAATGTTTTTTAGAAATAGTTAGATTAATCGTTTAACCCTCTTATTTATTGTAATAACGGGTGGTTTGTGGTTTAACTAAAGATCTTCCGCGCTTCTTTTAATTATGTGGCTGTCGAATATAATTTAGTGATACAATTTATTTAATATACATCCGTATCATACAATAAACTACCTACCTACCCACGCTATACTATACTTTGCTACTGACTCCTTTCTTCCTCGATTTATTATTTCCACAAATAACTTTATCATTGTTTGTAATGAAAAATGAAATATATTATATATACAGAACACGCCTATATATTTTGTAATATACGATCTGAACCCTAACTATTGTGGTTGCATTCACGCGTAAATATTAAACACAAACTTTAAATACAGTGTTTAGAACTAGAAAATATAAAAAATTGTATTTAAGTTATATACCTACGACGCTTCTTTCTACTGGTATATTTAGATATAAGCTTTTACATTGTATAAAAAGCGTTCCAAAGCAGGACACTAAAAAACTAGTAGATGAAAATAATGTCCCTTTCATTTACAAGGTATTTAAACTCCTTTTAACATAATACTCACGCACATTTCAGCTCGGTTCATTCTCTCACAAAGAAGAAGACGTATGCTGCAGATAAACGGATACAAGTACTCCTTGCTGCCTTCGAAGTCTCGGAAGAAAAGATGGCGCTGTTCCACGCACTCGCCAGTAGGATGCCATGCCCATGTCTTCACCTTGGATGACCAGGTGGTCGCGTTGTATGGCCAGCATCACCACCCTGCTTATAAATTGAAGAGAGGGATCCCTAACTCCGATGAAAATGATGGTACATTGGAGTGGAGTAGACAGAATATTCAAATATAAAATAAACATTAAATTATAGTCAAAGAATTATATACATGAGGAAAGTGGAAGTATGTCTTTGTTGAATCAAGTGAAACTAGTCTTAGATTATAATGACTTAATTGTCTTGTAGATATCGTGAAATCTTTTGTAGTTTTTAAATGTTCTCATCACAATAACAAGTAGCTACAGTATTGATGATTTACTCATCTATAGTGTAGCTACTCGTTGATAAATAACACGTTAAAACTGTTGTTATGTAATGAAAAACGTATACAAATATTATTACACAGCGCCATCTAGTTCCTAACTCAGCAACGAGGCTTGGTTTACGGATACTGTATGGTTGATATACTTTATAGATTTTATTTTTAAGCCAAGAGTTAAGTACAAAAATGTCCAGGCTCACTTGCATTTGCACCACCGGGATTTGAACCCGGGGCTTTCACAAGGTGGATCTTCTTATACGTCCACAGATATAGGTGTAGTTCTATTCATACGGTTAAGCTATTTACATATCTAGTTGTCTATATTTATGGTTGGTATATTTAATAAATTATTACTAGAATAGAAATAAAAGGGAGCCACTTATTATACCAACAGATATAATCAATAGCTTATAATATAGATATTAAATTAGCAGGGTAAAATGTAAAAAGGTAGTTTTTACTCCTTCAGTGTAATAGTTTGTGTCCATTAAATAAATTATTGTCACATGAAATATTTATTTATTTATTGCGGTAATAGAAACATACAGTACTATAGTTATTACAATAGAAAAAATAAAAACGTTAGCAATTTCACCAATTAAGTTTCTAACAATTAAATATTGTAACATAAGTATTTTAAACATTATGTGTATACGAATCAGCTAAAAATAATCTATTGAATAAATGTTTTAGCATCTAGATCAACCTTTTTACTGCGAACCTTGCTAATCATCGTAATAAATAACCAATTTATTTAGGAGTCAAGTACAGATCAAACTCGGTTCTACGATCTATCGAAGATCGCAATATTATATGTACTAGCTGATGCTCGCAGTTTCGCCCGCGCAATTTAATACTAATTTCTCCTCCTCACTTTGCCCCCGTTTCCATAGAATAAATATATAGATGATCAACTATGTGTATAGCGACGAAGAAGCTTTCAAAACTGACATGACACATCGAACGCGATAAAGAGCTGTGGAAGCCTAGTGTGATGATTTAATTACGATTACTCCTAAGATAAAAAGTATATATATATAAAAAGTAGCCTACGTGTTACTCCAGGTAATAAACTATTTGTATGCTAAATTTCATTCAAACCTGTTAAGCAGTTTTTGCGTGAAAGAGTAATAAACATCCATACTTACAAACTTTCACGTTTATAATATTAGTGGGAAGTAGGATAAACAAAATTGTGATGCATTTTTTTTAGTTGTATTACTTTTTGATATATCAATTATTGCTTGTTTGTTATACTATGTTTATGTTAGTATTACTAAAAACACGCAAATATTGTGTTTTATTTCAGAAAATGTCCACAGTATCAATAATCGAAACATGAGACCTCTCAGCATGGTCTATAAGAAGACCACACACAATCAACTTTTCGAAACTTTCATGAAAACTTTGTCGAAAGAAAATATTAACTTCTGTGAACTAGAAAATCGTATAAACATGACTCGTAAAAATATTTCGATGAATTAAAAAATCACTTTTAATAGGTTGACTCCTATCCCTAATTAATGAGACATTAACTAGTAACTTTGTACAATTAATGTAGTAAAGTGTTTAAAGAAATGCGAATATAAGTTATTATTATTATAACTCATAAATAATTTGATTAACTCAAACTAATTGAAGAAGGTACTTTTATATATAGATAATAATTATAACAATCAAATAAAATTATAAATACCGTCTCTGACAGCGGCGGTATACGCTGTACATCGAATAATAGTAATTATTTTTGTTTACTACAAATGTATCTACAGTAACCCGTATATTTGACCAGTAACTTAGAGTATTATTATATTAATACTAGCTGACCCAGCAAACGTTGTTTTGCCACATTTTAGGAGTTGGTGGTAGAAGAGTGAAAATTTAGTATCTTTTAATGCTATATTAAAAAAAAACAAAAAATTGGACAAAAAAAATCAAAAAAATTACTGGTGAGGGACATCCTTATCACCTAGGGGTGTAAAAATTAGCCTACGACCGATTCTCAGACCTAACAAATATACATACAAAATTTCATAATAATTTCTTAATAAGATTAAGTATTATATTGCTGAAATATATTGTATATAAACGCATTTTTTCATTGTTTTTAACAAGATGATTAACTTAGATTATTAACTTTTATGTATTTATTTTAATACATGTAAGTAATAATACATTTTAAAAATATACCTAGCGACTTCTAGTAGTAAAACTATATAAAAATGTATGTTTTCAGTGGAATTTATAACTTCGAAGAAGGGGAATCGTTTGCTATGTTTCCGTGGGTACACGTACTATGGAGTCGCCACAAACAGTTTGAAGCAACGCTGGAGGTGTTCTACTCACACACCGCAGGGTTGCCGCGCTTTCATCGTCACCTTTAACGAAATACCTTTCAAAATAAAAGACAAACATATACATGCACCAACTTTTAAGGCCAACTTTTTCCAAACATAATGGTCTTATAAGGGGTCCGCTTTTTCCTTTTGAGGAACAGAACTCTAAAAAAATATGAAACACGTGTCATAAGGCAGATGTCATGCCAACATATTTCTTTTTATATTTTTTAACGGTTAGATGAATTAACAAAACATTCGTCTACTCTTTTAAATACAGTAATAGTAATGTTTATAATCGTACTCACATGTACTTACATTTTTTTCGGCTTACATAGAGCTGGTTCAATCATATTTACATACGGTAAGAACTAGTTATCTATAGAGGCCTGTAAGATATCTTTTAGGTGGTGTGAAATATACCTATACAAATACAAGCGTTAAATGATAGAATTTATAATTATAAATTCGAAACCAGTGCCATATTAAGAAATTATTCATTAACTTTTATTATAGTTTCTGGGTGAGGCGGTATTTCAAAACATTTTATACTTCTTTTCTTAATTAAAACAGTCATTATTAATTATTATCAATACATAATCAAAGTCATATATTTAATTTCAATTAGACCAATATTACAGCTAATTTTGAATTGTTGAAAGTAATTTACATATACAAAACTTTTATTATATAATAATATTATTTAGATATTTTAAGCCCTTGCTCAATATAATATTATGAATATATCAGTGTTTTTTTTACCACAAGGGTGTCAAATACCACTTTAACAATCAGCATTTGTGACCTCTGTTATCAGGCAGTTCAATGATATCAATAAGCATTTGTTTTTATTGTTCCAGCGGTGTTCACAAAATCGAAGAAAGGCAACCGTTTGCTGCGGTTCCGTGGGTACTCTTACTACAATACGCCTACGAAGAGTCTGAAGCAGCGTTGGAGATGTTCCACACACCTGCCACAAGGGTGCCGCGCTTTCGTCATAACAGTCGAGGACAGACCTATAAAAGTTAATGAAATTCATATACACCCGCCCAACTTTAAAGTATTCTATTAACATTTTAGTAAGTGATAATTAAACACTCAGTTTTTTCGCATAGGTGTGGGCAGGTACTAGTTTACTAAAAAAGGCATTTAAAATTGTTAATTGTATTGGTATTAATATTATTTATAATTTCTGTCGCCTTTTCACGTTTCAAACGTTGAACGGTATGGGAATAGTTTAGACATAGGATAGTTTTTTCCCTGAATTCAAAGCTTAAGGGTGCGAAAGAGGGGATGGAAGTTTTTATGCGAAAAGGGTTAGCAAAAAGCAGATTGATGAAAAAGCTGATTGATAAAATTACAAATTATACGCAGACAATGTCACGGGCAAAGGTTAGTATACAATATGTGTGTGTTGATCCCAAGCTCAAACAATGAAGGAACACATCGTGAGGGAACCTGTATGCTTGAGAGATATCGCGATGGCGTGCGTCGCCGGCGGTCTTTCCGAACCGTTACGACGAAGGTACTTTCAAGAAGAGAGTATATTCTTTCCTGAAAGGCCGGCAACGCATTTGCACGTCCTCTGGTGTTGCAAATGTCCATGGGCAGCGGTGATCACTTACCATCAAGTGAGCCTGCCCGTTATTTCCATAAAAAAATAAGTCTGCCAATTCGCACCAGGTAATGGTGGTGGTCTATAGGCTAATAAAGAGTAGACTGTGTCAGCAGTGAGAAAATGAGATGATGAATTAAAACAAAAAGGATATTATTTTTGGAGAACCTACCTCAAGTTTACTTTTTACATCTCGTTAAACGGTTCCTGTTTAAACGATTCAGTATGATCAATTAAATTAGTGTTACAAGTATGAAATAATAATTTGTAAAGATTTTTTTGTTTTCATTTTGTTTTAGTTTAGTATATAGCTATGTAGCATTTCATTTTTAGAAATAGTGCATGATATGCTTATCTAAAAAAATATTGTTATGTTAAATTTAGCTTATTATATTAAATATTGTAAAAGATTGTCGATGACTCAATAAAGATAAACAAAAAAACAATTACCGCTGTGTGATCCTTATACCATGGTAAGAAGGTTCAAATTGAAATAAATTTTATAAGTTATCTTAATGTAAAATAAATAAAAATATACTCGGAAATTATGACACAGCGCCATCTAGTTTCTAGCGCTATGAGCGCTATGTGTTACGAATACTAGATGCTTGATACTCTACATAGCTTTTTTGTAAATACATTTATGAAATACATGCAAACACCACGACTTAGGCACAAATGAACATGCTCATCACACAAACATTTGCTTCTGGGATTTTAACCCTCACCATAGAAGGCAAAAGTATACCATTTATGTTGTCTTCGTTTATTGAAGTAAAAATGAGCTAAGAAATCATTGAAATATTTATTTCACAGCTCCGGAATATATCGTATCAATGAGGGGGAAACGAGTGATGAAATTCGACGGCCATACATACTACACGACTTTTTGTTCATACAAACTGTGCTGGAGGTGTTCGTCTCATACAAACTGCAAAGCGGTTGTGTATACATTGGGGAATAAAGTGTATGGTTGCATGGGAGTACATAAACATCCAGTGTAAAAAAAACGCGAACTTTAAGCCATATAAAGTATATCATCTGATATCTCATACAGTAAGGTGCTCCACCCACTGCTTCGCGCCCCGTCGCGTAGCGCGGCAGATATTACCATTGTATGCAAGTATCTCAATTTATATAGAAATCACGCCTATCTCAACACACCGCCGACGCGGAAATGCGCGGGAAGACGCCCCTCGCGCAGTTTCTGCCAATCTGCGCGGGAGCGCGGGGCGAGCCGCGGGATATGAGACACCGGCTCCGCAGTCCCGGGCGTGATTTGATACTGTAAAGACGTGGACTTCTATGGACGCAGTGTCTTTTAATTCTTCAAAATGACAATATAACTGCAACATCTTGAAATTGAATAAGTTCGTCCATTCTCCACGACGATCGACAACACAGTGAACATATGAGTTTATTTAGCGCGAGGCCGTCCTAATCTGCGTCACCGCGCGGGGGAGCAAATTACACCGCTAAGTAAGGCGGATCTGCGCCTCCGCCGCCGCGCGCGTTATCCGTCGCTCCGCGCACCGCGGCGGGACGCATCTTCAGTGGGTGAACCGCCTAATAAGCAACATTAACATTATATCCTGAAAAATATATTCAGGTAATATTTGAAATAATTTGTCGTCATTCTTTGTAATGAAAATTGTATTTTATTTATTTATTAATATCGTTTATACATACAAATAATCGATATCAACACTAATAATAAAGCGGAAAAGTTTAGTCTGTTTTGAATACTTTTTACGGGTATTACAACGTTATATTTATTAACATTATAATTTTATTATCTCCCGGAGTTTCGAATCTTTTACAGCATCGATGATCTGTTTATACTCAAATATTAAATGATATTATAAAGAATTAAATAAAACAATGTGTAACTTTATACACTTTTTACAACATTTATGGATTAAATATCTGACTAATTTACGTTTTTTATTGATATCCGTCCAATATCTTAAACACATATTAGGTATAAACGACATACAGTAATAGTTTGCTACAATACTTATATTAATAATAAAATATTATTCTTCATATTAGTTTTACTATTTTAATTTGTGTCACGATCTAGATAATAATTAAATACTTGGCTATTTTTGCTTCTATAATATGAATAGCTATAATTCGAAACAGATAATGCTTTTATAATGAAACATTTGAATCGCTCATTTGTTCAACATGTATTTAGTCAAAATATTAATATCAGCGATTTTCAATGGAAGTAAATATTCCAACATTATTTATGTATGTAAGTTATACTAAATGGTATTTGACGGTATGATTGCCGTCGTTGAGTTTCTATGTCATGGGTAGCGGGTTCGTCTCCCGCACAAAACGAATATTTGTACAATGTATATGTAGTTGCCCCGGGTCTAAGTATCTGTGATATTTAAAAAAATGGTAAGTGTCATTTATAAACACATCCACGTTTTTCTGTTCTCTCAACTCTTGTTCATCAAGTGATTGTCTGGAAGAAATTGCTATAACGATAAAACTGCCAATTGTACTTTTACTATCTGTATATATTTTTTTATTTGTGTAGAATAAATAATACTCTTCTATCTATTTATAGAATCGCTAGCTCAGACAATTGGTGCTAGAGAAAATACATCACTAATACAATACTTTGTCCACAGATGAAGAAGTAGGACCCGTATTTGTATTGTCAATGAAAGGGAAGCGAATGTTGAAATTAAATAATTATACGTATTACGCCACTTCTGTGGGACCCAAGATCCGGTGGCGCTGCTCTAGTCAAAATGGCTGCAAAGCTACAATACATACTTTCGAAGACCACGTCATCAATGTCAATGAAAATCATATTCATCCTCCCAAGATCATGCGCAAATCTCGTTGGCATCCTCAAATGTCTAAATGAATATAATTATCAACAGTCTAATTACTGTTCTACGTTCTCCTCTCATTTTAGAGGTTAGATTAGGTTAGGTTATTTTAACCTTAAAAAATATCAGGTGAGCAGTCGATGTATGAATGTGGACGAGGCAAAAGTGGTAGCCAGGGATCGTAGCGCATGGCATACTGTAGTTCCTGCCTACGTCCATGGGAAAAAGGCATGAGTGTATGTATAACTAGTGTTTTTATGCAGTCATTTTAATAAAACCTTATTTTATATTGATAAAATAATATAAGGGTTAAGTAACCTATAAGGTTTTCAAAATGTACCTATAGATTGCTATAGGTACATTTAACAATATACAGATATATATTTAAAAATTATACTATGCTATGCCTATTTAAAAATTTTAAGTAATTATAAAATTCTAGTGGTTAGTCATAAGTCTTTATTTCTTTAAGCAGATATACATTATTCATAATGAAAAATAATATATATTATTGATACAGTAAATTTGTGTATTCCATTAAATTAAAAAGTGTTTTGTTGTATAATTTGCCAAAGGTATAATAATAACTGTGTAATTAATTACATTTGCTTCCTTAAAATGATTTCGTTTGTTTATTTAACCAATTTTTACCATAAATAAGGTGACGCCGTGACGATGATGGCTGATGCGGTTCCGCACGTGCATATAATTATATTAGAACAGGCGGTATTCCGCATCGATCGCGCAAACGCTATACAAGAGCATTGATTAGCTCAAGCCTACGTATGCTAAAATTTTGATAGCAGTAGGTACATGACTCAAAATCTTGACCTTGAATTAATAAGAACCCTTTTTTGAGGAAAAAACATCACGAGCTCTAAAAACGGTCAGCTCACGTTTAATTTTATTCATTCTCATCTCGATTAAATTATCATACTTCTGACTTTCAAAAACTATTTTTAATTAAAAGTATTTGATTACAGGAGCAACATACATGTATTCGAAAAGAGGAAACAGGCTTTTAATACTGGACGGATACTCCTTCTACCGCCAAGAATCATATAGTAACAAAAAAGTTAGGTGGCTTTGTAATTATGGGAAAGGATGCAAAGCTGTTATCCATACATACAATGATGAAGTAATTGTGAAAGTTAAAAACGAACATAATCATAAGCCTTCAAGTAGAACTTTGTATTCAGAAAACCCTATGAAGAAGCTTTTGTGAAGAGTATATACCAAGAAACTTTCAGTGATTCTTTTTTTTATCATGTTGCTAAAGATTTGAATATATTGATATTTTTTTAACAGGCATTACGGGCTACGGAAGATTATTTTGGTAGCTCCATAGCATAAGAGGGTGCAGAATTAAATCCTGCAGAGAATTAATAGCTTAAGTACTTTTTTTTCACAAGATCAGGCCGTAATTTGGTTGATGAATTGAAATGTAATAAATTCTTGACGGCTACCGATCCTCAATGTGATATCTATCTACTTGCAGATTTTAAGTCTGTACATGATTTTATTTTCCAATATATATACGTAAATAATAAAGTTTATTAATACAGTACATGTAGTTTTAAATTATAATACAATTTTAATTATAATTTATTATGTTGTTTTATTTATTTTCAAATTGTATTAATAAAAAAAAATAACTTTCATTTCTAAAACAATTTAAATTTGTTTCGATATATAAACAACTTTTCAAAGACTACCAGTTTACCCCACCTTTGAATGTCACTGTCGTCTTAAAAGAATTTTGTCTGTGGCGGTACCTAGTCTCATTCGCGATCTCACCCTTAACAAAGCCCAGAAAGAGGGCCCCGGTTGAGTATAAAATATCGAGTGTATCACCTTTATTCAGTACTGTGCACAAGTTCCCATAAAGACGATTAAGATAATTATAAAGATTATTGAAGATATTGAGATAAAAAAGATTGCTATATCCTTATTTATGTCTTGAAATATACAGACAGCAACAGTAAATAACTAACAGTGAACATCTAACCCGCTAAGGCATAGCGTATTTAGTGACATTGCTCTGTTAATTGTGTAACATATTATCGTAAATTAAGACACAAATATCAGTAAAAACCTAGTCTTTGATGTGTTTAACATAAAAAAAATACCCGCTGTTACTGCTGCTTTTACCTTCTGCTAAGGATCCAAATATCCCGAGCAGGTGTGGAGTTGTGGACCCGTTGTTTGTGGGCTACCCTCTTGAAGGGTCGCTTGCCGCCAAATAAAAATAAAACTTGTAAGTGTATTGTAAAATGTTTTGAATTTAAAAGGTATAGTGCATTGGGGTAAGATTGGCGCTGGGGGTAAGAAGGTAGGAGCAAATTTCCAACTGATATATGTAAATACATTTTTTAGGTGCATCTTACGTTTATTCAACGCGAGGATGTAAAATGGTCTTATTCTCTGGATATTCGTACTATCGTAAGGAGACTTATGGTAATGAGAAGACAAGGTGGCTTTGTTCGACGCATCATAGGAAGGGTTGTAGGGCAGTAGTTCATACATACCGGGATTGCGTGCTGAAGACGAGAAATGAACACAACCATGCACCTACACGTAACTGGTGTAACTAGATACTTGAAAATAATATAATAACCAACATACTATCACGCCTTTCGTACCCCTAAAGGTTAGACAGAGGTGAACTAAGAACAAAACGGGAGATGCTTCTGATTTGTCAAACTATAGACCAATCTCACTAGCCATTATTGTAGCTAAAATATTGGATAGTCTGCTTGACCAACATCTGGGCACGCATATCAAACTCCATGATGCAAAATTCGGGTTTAGGTCTGGATTGTCAACTGAGACCGCTGTCATGTGTCATAAGCAGACTGTTCAATATTAGGTACAGTGACCGAAAAACGCTTGTTTTTGCATGCTTTCTAGATCTCTCGAAAGCTTTCGACCTAGTGTCTTATAGCAAACTATAGCAAAAGCTGCAATGTGAGACAACTTGCAACCCGGAAATTACATCAATTTTTAGATATTGGTACGACAATCTAAAGAACAGTGTCAGATGGGCAGGCTCTTTTTCGGAGATGTACAGGTTGCAGTGCAGGGTGAGGTAGGGTGGACTGACCTCACTTAAGCTCTTTAACTTGTACATTAACCGCCTTGTTGGTGAGCTCAGCAGTGCCAATGTCGGGTGCTACATAGATGGGGTTTGTTTCAATAATACTAGCTACGCCGATGACATGGTACTGCTGAGTCCATCGATTGGAGCTTTGCGCAAATTGATTCGGATGTGTGAGTCCTATGCGGAGGCCCATGGGCACAGATATAATGCAAAGAAAATTGTTGGTGTTTAAGGCGTCTAGTAAGAGTTACGAATCCAATACCTTCAGTCACCTTAGCCGGGACCATCTTAAATAGAGTCGCACATTTTAAGTATATAGGCCACTGGGTGTCTGAGGACCTTAAAGATAGTAGAAAGGGCGCGTAGGGCGTTGGCTATTCGATATAATATGTTGGCCCACAGGTTCGCACATTGCAGCAATCAAGTAAAAGTTACACTTATTAAATCTTACTGCCAAACTTCATACACTTGCAGCCTGTGGGTAAACTACATATTGGGGACATATATTCAGGACAACTTACAAAACAGACACTAATACACAATTGACAAAAAATGTTTCAAAAATTATTTGCTAAGTGTTGGTTTACTTACAAGTTGCCACGGCAAGCAGACAATGTGCGTCACTGCTGAATCGTGCGAGATCCAGCCACAACAGCATGCTTATCGTGTTGGCAGATAAGTGGGACTCTCCCAGTGTTGCCAACTTAGTGGATTTTCCACTAGATCTGGTGGTTTAGGCATGCCTTACAGCGAGATTTTTTTGGTTTTAGTGGCTAGTGGATTTTATAGTGGATTAGATTGTTCCAGTTAGTGGTAATTTACGTAATTTAACCGCTAGTGTGATTCATAAAATGCTCTGTATACGTTATAGTTAAAAATGAGTATTTAGGCCCGGAACTTCAAACATGGCTTAAGTTTTCAAATGACAATTACAGTACAGTATTTTATTGTCATAGAAAATCAAAATCGAAGTACTCTATTTTATTATTTTTAATTATTCCTACTCTGTTTTAAATTTAAAATCTAATATTTTCCCGCTTTCCTTTACCACACCGCGAGTTGAACGCCCTACCGCGTTCCAACGGGCGAATTAAAGAACCTAGTGATTTTACTATAGCGAGTTTGCAGCTATATAACACTACGCTTAAGCACGCGACATTTCACAAGTATCGCAGATGGTTGTCGCTCATGAATAAGTAATATTTTGTGTCGCACTGTAATTTCTAGTTGAATTCTGGTGGTTTGAGAGCCCGACAAAGTTTAGTGGTTTTCTGGTGGTTAATACGGCTTTATTTGGTGGGTTGATAAAAATAAAGTTGGCAACACTGGACTCTCCACTGTTGGGCCACTGGATACGCATACACACTGCACTGTAATCAGTGGGCAGTCCCTCGCATAATCCTAATTGTTTTATGTCTCTCTTTATTCTATATATATTTTTAACTTTTAAAATATTATATTGTTGTTTTGTGTGTTTATATTGTACGTAACCCATGGATCTCTGAAATAAAAGTTTATTATTATTATTATTATGTTTAATTGCTACTCAATATTAGCCCATAACCACACTGAAAAAAAAATACTAGAGCCTTGAAACTTTTGTCAGTCTACATGCTTTTGATGTAATAATTCTAAATGCATTTGATTTTCATAACAGATTTGTATGTATGTGTGTTTTTTATTTTAATTTCGTTTAAACAGATGTGTATCGTTTGCCGGAAATACGTCAAATTGTTCTGTATATTTAAAAGTTTTTTCTTGCCTAGTGTAAACAAAACAAACAATAATAAATGTTGTATTCTTTACAGAATCAGTAAATTTCATATTTTCCCAACGGGGAAGAAGAATGATACTGCTGTCAGGTTATGCTTTCTACCGTCAAACAGTATACCATAATAATAAGGTGAGGTGGCTTTGTGCCACCCATCAGAAGAAGGGCTGCAAGGCTGTTCTCCACACTATTGACGATATCATTATAAAAAAAAAGAATGAACATAACCATATGCCTAGATACCTTTAATACTGAAGAAGATTCGGTACTGGGACTTTTTGCCATACGAATTTGACATTTCGCACCTTTAGAATGAAAGTGACCTAACTCAAAATTACAGAATTACAGAATGTTTCATTTCATTTCAAAATTCTATGGGTGCGACGCACCCTTAGAATGTAATTGACCGAATATAATGAAAGTGACCGAAGTCAAGAAATAGATCGGTCTCTTTTTCTCCACAGGGTTTTAGAGCCTAGTCTTATTAAGGTCAGTTTATGGCAAAATCAGAAATTCCTGTAATTTTGAGTTAGATCACTTTCATTCTAAAGGTGCGATTTATGGACACAGAACAATTCCAAAAAAAGACTGAAAGTCTATAATGGTTATGGAGACTGAATACGTATAATTGGCGATTGACAATTCTGTATAGGTACCGGCACGAGTCGTGAGCACAAACTTCACTTGCGCATTCCATAAATTTTCGGTCTCTTTGGCGGAATGATGATGGCGAGGGGCGCTGAATGATACTGAACAAATTTAGCCGAAAGCGTACTTGTATAAAATGGATTTACTACTAAAATCTGGGCTCCCCACTCGTGACGACGATTATAACAGTTTGCCTTGTGCTAAGTCATATCTATAAATAATAAATAAATAAATAAATATTCCTGGACATTATGACACAGCGCCATCCAGTTCCGAGCTAAGCAACGAGGCTTGTGTTACGGATACTAGTCGGTTGATATACTACATATATATTTTTTTTTGTAAATACATACATATTATACATAGATACATCCATGACTCGGATACAAATGTTTATGCTCATCACGGAAACATTTGTCCCTACCGGGATTCGAACCCAGGACCCATAGCGCAGCAGTCAGTGTTAACTACCGTTGGACTAATTGGGTCGTCGGTATCTGTATCCAAACATCAAAATACAATAGAACAATTTTTATAAGCACGCGACATATTTTTGTCGACGCTTTATCTTGTATCCAGGCATAGTTTCAACAGCAATTTGCAATGACAAAATCATATCGTGACGTTCTTGTCATCCTTGTACCTCATTCCGATTCTTCCATTGACACTTATAAAAATATCCATTTATGCCATAAACTTGCTAGAAAGACAAAACTTGTCATAGAAATATGTAATTATTATGTATGAAAATATATTATTAAATATAAAATTGTAGAACAATAGTCATGTAGCGTTTAATTTCTAAACTCAATGATTTTAATACATATACTTTTTAATAAATAGTATACGAAGTACGAACTAGTCGGTTACGTGGTAATAACACGTTTTATTATTTTTCTTATTTGAGTAGAATTTTGGATCTAATTGGTTTTAAACTACCTTTACAGCACACTACTAGTGACTGAGTCTCCGCATGCTTGATATCGACCGAGTTATCTACCGGTGAGTTTCATTGGTCGTTAGCTCGCAGGCGGGGAGCACTCGCATGCGGGGTAACGACCGATGTAAATGCGCCATTACGGATATTAGATGGTGATCAACAATTTGACCTAAATCGTTGGTTTAAATCGTTAGTTCATTGGAGGTAGGGCAAAGAGATTCCTCGCTCAAATTGAGCTGCCCGACTGGGGAAGTACCTCCGCCTTACAGAATACCGCAGTGAATCAGCAATAGTTGTCTTTCTGTGAGTAAGGTTACCAGAGCTCGTTGGGGAGTGACTATTCTGACAGCATGGGCATTCCATTTGCTGTCAGTTTAGTAATTCCCTATTTTAAGAAACCAAAACGGTTTCTGCAGGGATGTGCGACGCATTTGCAAGCCTTCAGGTGTTGCAAATGTCCATGGGCGGCGGTGATCACTTACCATCAGGTGAGCAGCCTGCTCGTTTGCCCCCTTATCGCAATAAAAAAAATAAAGGGAAAAGTCACATCAATTAAATAATAAAACGAATGGTAAAGGTTTATTATTAATCAATGCTTTATTCTGCAGGTTTAGCTAAATATGTGTACTCTTCGCGTGGAAATAAGCTAATCCTGATCGATGGGTACTCTTTCTACCGGCAGCAGACGAATTCCAATCAGAAGTCAAGATGGATGTGTTCCACCCACCAGAAGAAAGGTTGCAAAGCTGTGGTCCACACTTATATGGACCACATAGTGTCTTCAAAGCTAGAACACGATCATTTGCCGAAAGTAAATTATCATTATCGACCCAATCATAGTTTCACTGCTGGGCACGGGACTCCTCTCATTTTAAGAGGGCTTAGGCTATAGTCCACCAGCTAGCCTAGTGCGGGTTGGAAAACGTCACGCGCCATCGAGAAAATCTCTCAAGCATGCAAATTTCCTCATGCTTTTCTTTAGCATGTGATAAAAACAGACATAATTTCCAAAAAGTCTGTGATGCGTGACCTTGGGTTCAAACTCGCGACCTTTGAGTTTCACAGTCCACTGGTCACGCCACTAGGCTATCACGGCATTTTTGTTTATAAAAAATGTTGAGCTTTTCAACTCACCTTTGTAAAGAATGAACAAAGCCATAACATGAAGTGCCAAAGCCATCATGGTTCTTCTCAGAAAGAAAGAGATAGCGTTTTCGTCTTGTATAGCTCCGTCTCTCTTGCACTGGAGTAACCTATACTATACGGTAGTCGATATGTAACTATACAAAAACAGTGATGACGTCACAGTAGTGTTCAAAAGTTGTCCCTTATGTATAATATGTTTATTAATTGAAATTAGTTTTTACGTATTTTCTAGCTATATGAACTCATAATTTGTAAATGTATGATCGAATTCTACTAAGATTCAAATAATATTGTGTTGAAGTTGACCCAATAACACTGTTATACGTCGGATGACTAATTAAAGACATTTCAATTATGTTTATTTGAAAAAAAAATACATTATTACTATACAAATTATCACATATAATTTTAAATCATAACATTAATTTAATTATAATATGATGAATGTTTAGTCTGTAATAAATTTTTAAAAAATATTGATTGTTTTTTATTTTTAGTACCTCGTCATGCGATTTTTTATTGGAATGTTTTACGTCTTTAAGTCACGTTAAACTCCAGCTGGTCCGAGTCAGAAGAGAGGTTGCGGACGCCGTGCTATATAATTCAAGCTGTATTATTAATTTACCTATAAATATGTGCTAAAATATGATTAATCAACCTTACAGCCTCCCCAAAATACGTCTACTCGAAGCGTGGAAACAAACTAATCTTATTGAACGGATACTCTTTCTACCGCCAACAAACATACACTAGTAATAGGTCTAGATGGCTGTGTTCTACGCACCATGCGAGGGGATGTAAAGCTGTGGTCCATACAGTTGAAGATCACATACTCTCAAAGAAGTTAATTCACAACCATTTGCCTATAGTAAATTGGTTTTACGAAAAACCTTATGAATATGTAAATTTTAACTTGTCAACACACTAACACTGTTTAAATTGTAACATGTATTAAATTTTTTTTTAATCTTATTTTTATTGTTATTTTTATATAAAGATGTGCCTACCTACAATCGAGTTATTAACTCTCTTAAATAAAATATGGATTTTGTGTGCTTATAAAATATCCCCATCGGGTTTGTAGTGAATGCTTTCGCGGATTCGATGGCCCCGGCGATAGGGCTGCGGTCATTAGTCGGTATACGCCCACTTTGGGCGGAGTCTGGCACACCCCGTCGCCGCCTCAAGTGGCGGGACGGTCAGCAACGGATTCTCCCCACTTTAAAAAACAACGTGTTAAAGCGTACTGTGTATAAAATGTGTATCGTTCTAGGTTCTAAGGTATAATTTTGTATAACATGTTTATTCTTCGTATAATAACAGGCAATATTATGTCTTCTATTTACAGATTCGGAGTTTACAATGGAGTTTTCTGACGTTTCTTTCACTCGTAAAAGGAAGAATATCTCATTAGCATGGAGGTATTTTCTCAGCAGCAAGGATAAACAGCATGCTATATGCAAGATATGCAAAAAAGTTATCAAATGTGGATATGGATCTACTACAGGGATGCGGAATCATTTGGCAGCAATACACAGTATGGATAAGAAAAAGTTGACAGAAATGAAGTATGATAAAAAAAGCAATATGAAATAAAATAAATTGCATTTTTGGTTTTTTGATAAAATAAATCATTTTGACGTTTATTCTTCAGTTAAAATTGTTTATTTTTTGCACCACAATCCATGGACAATAACATACTAACTATACCTTAAATTCTGATAAATATAATATGTATTGCAAGATATTTACTGGTATATAAACTATGGTCGATTAGTGTTTTTTTTAGAATTATAATAGTCAACATTTAGAATAGTCAAACTATTTTTAATATACACCTCTGGACCTCAAGTCATGACTTATACAAGAATGATTACTTAACTTATCGTCGCTTGTTTGATTATTGGTTTTTTTTTCATTTAAACGAACTGAAACATTTTGTTGTAGTTTTTTTTCATTATGTGATATTCACACAATTTTAATATGTACCTAACAGTAAATGATAAATTAATGGAAAAAGGTATTTCGTTACTGCTACTGCTAGCAGGGGTATGAGTTACGGTTGTATGGATTTTTAGTTGATACTAGATCGAATTACCCTGCCTATCAGACGGGGGACGAAACCTTGAAGTAGCCCCACTGTAATAAAAAAAATTAAAACCCCTGACACACTTTGTGGCGGTTTTCTTGGGCCGATTTTCATCAAACATAGATCTAACAACACCACTAAATAAACTATCAAAAAAAAAGAAATATCAAAATCGGTTCATCCGTTCGGGAGGTATGATGCCACAGACAGACACACACAGAGACACGTCAAATTTATAACACCGCATCGTTTTGGCGTCGAGGGTTAAAAAAGAGTTTCAATTTTTATAAACCTTAAACTTTTGTTATAAGTTGTATGTTTGACAGTTTATTTTTTTATTTTATTTTTATTTTATATTTTATTTTATATATTTCTCATTCACAGGTTTATCTCTGGATTCCGACATTACTTTTGCTCGTGGGAGAAAAAGAATATCATTGGTGTGGAAATACTTTTATAGGCACCAGGGCGATAGTTTTTCAGTATGTAAAATATGTGATACGGTTATCAAATGCGAACGTGGCTCTACTACAGGGATGCGGAGCCACTTGGCGGGAAGACACAAAATAGATAAAAAAATCTTATCTTATTAAAATTTTGGACTCATAAAACGAAAGGTAGTTTTCATTGGATAAAATAAATTGTATCATTATTTTTATTATATATAGTATTTGTAATACGTATAATAAAATCTTGGTTTTGAATTTAATCGGATAATTTATTTATGTACAGGCCTAACTAAATTTGGACCCTCTGTATCTAATCACAAAATTGGAATGTCAAAAAAACGGAACGATAAATAATGGCAATGCAATTTTATTTTTTTACAGGCTATCATTACGTATACTCCAAGCATGGAAACAAGCTGCTACTAATTAAGGGCTACTCTTTCTACCACCAGACTTCGTCTAAACAGAAGTCCAGGTGGCTGTGTTCCACGCACCATGTGAAGGGCTGCCGCGCCGTAGTCCACACCTGTGGGGATAACATCGTCTATAGGAAATTAAACCACAACCATTTGCCTAAAGAGAACTGGTATCATGAGCAACCTATAGGCTATACACAACAGTTTGAAGAAAAATATAACCAATATTATTAGGTTTGGGAAAAAAAGCTTGAATTAATTGTTGTATTACATAGTTTAGGTAACCTGCAGTAGGCTTGCGAGGTGGAATAGTCCACCATCCTAATCCCTCTCAAATGAGAGGAGACCCGTGCCCAGCAGTGGGACAATAATGGGTTGATGATGCTCATGATAGTTTTTACAGTAATCAACTGATTATTATTTGTTGCTATTTGTAAAATTAGATATTAGATACACGAATACTCAATACAAATTCACAAGCAAGTTTATATTTATATAAATGCGAATGTGTGCGTGAAAGAAAGAGACAGATGCCCGAAAGAGACATCCATGTATTTATTAGATTGTGATAGTATCAATTGTATGTTAGTTATTGCGACTTCAGTATTGTAGTGAGAAATTTACGCATTTATATCTTCGAGTTTTAGTGGTATGAGCTTAGAGTAACGTAAGATAATAAGAGTAACGTTCCTATCTAACCTAGATGATTATTCCGCAATTAAAAAAAAACAAAAAATATTGATATCTACCCTCAAATTTGTGTAGTGTTATCAAATTTGTGATTAAAATTATTTGTAGTTGGTGTGTAGAAAATTAAAATAAAACCCAGTTATCAATCAGACGTACTTTATTTGTGTTATAAAAATACCTACTTTACTTACCTCAAAGGTTTCTAAGAATTACATAAATAAATGAATAATGAATAAATATTTCTGGTCATTTTGACACAACGCCATCTAGTTCCGACCTAAGCAACGAGGTTGACACAAACATTTGTCCCTACCGAGATTCGAACCTGGGACCCATAGCACAGAGGCAGTGTTAACTACCGCTTGACTGATTGGGTCGTCAAACATAACATGAATGACTCATTTTTCAACCTTCATAAACCAAATAATTGTATTGACCACTTATTGAGTATCGAGGTCTGATGATTTTATTGTGTTCTATTAAATACTGGCATTCAGCCTGAAAACCGATGACTGTAAAAATCAATTGATTAATTTGCTTATTAATATAAACAACTATGTTTCTTCTAGATATTAAGCCTGACGTGGAGTTTTCAAACGTAACTCATGGGCATAGAAGGAAGGATATGTCACTAGTGTGGCAACATTTTCTCAGGAGTAACGACAAAAACCGTGCTAAGTGCAAAGAATGCCATCGAGTACTACGGTGTGATGGTGGCTCTACTTCAGGGTTGCGGAAACACATGAAATCCCAACACCTAGTGGCGAAACAACCAAAAGCAAAAACAAAAACAAAAGCAAAAACAAAAGGAAAAGCAAAACCTAAGGCAAATAAGAAATTAAAAACCAAAGACTTTGATTTCGTTAAGAAATTGCCCAATATTAATTTGTAAATAATGTAAAAACAATCAGAAATCATAAATTCTGCTAACTGGTGTTTTTATTCCGTAAAAAAAAACAAAATACCAATACCAAGCGCGATGGCCCGCTCGAAGTCCTATGTTCTATTCCCAGGTCGTTCACATTTTGGCGATTAGGTAGCGTGGGAAGTCTGCCAACACGCACTAGGCTAGTTATATCTTCTCTGATGGTAGCTATTCTATCAGCAAGTCCTCTTATATTGTTTTAATAGCTCGCAGGGAATTCGTGTAAGCGCAAAGTTAATGTTTAACTAATCTATTTATGATAATTATATCATTTGTATGTTTCAGAGACACTGGTGAAGTTTATAGAAACTACTCAAGGAGCCAAATTGTTGATGGTCAATGACTTCACATATTCAAAACACACTGGGACGCCGTATTCTTATTACTGCTCGAGCAAATCGCTTAAGTGCAAAAGTAAGGTAAAGTTGAACAGCGAAGGAATTATTGCTAGTATACAGGAGGCACATAATCATCCACCGCCTCAATACAGGATGATTGCAGGAGGGAGATACGTCAGGCTGTAATGTAATGTCAGACTTATGTGACTCACAGAGCAATTATTTGTACTATCTACAGGTACCCCGTTGTTGGTATTTATGTATTTATATATTATTCAAACGACCTGATTAGTCCACTTGTAGTTAGCACTGCCTTCTTCGCTATGGGTCTCGGTTTCGGATCCCGGTGGTAACAAATGTTTGTGTGATGAGCATAAAGATTTGTATCCGAGTCATGGATGTATAGATCTATGTATAATGTATATGTATTTACAAAATAAAGTATATCATTCAAGTAACACAACACAAGCCTCGTTACTTAGCTCGGAACTAGATGGCACTGTGTCATAATGTCCAGAAATATTTATTTCTTGCTTGTGGGTCACGGGCTGTGGGTGCAACCCCTCACGGAGCAATTATGTGTACGATCTACGGGTAGTTACCCCGGGTTTGGTCGTTTATCTATGTAAAAAGTTTGTGTTTGTAAATGCACCCACGCCACACGAGAAAGGCGTAGTGTGGGGCAAAAAAATGTTTCAGCATAATAATGTCACTATGACACATAATTTGTTTTTACTAATTGACCATTGGCCATTATATGTATAAGTATAATATATAAATAATATGTCAACTTGCTATACCGAACTGGGTCTATGAAGATCTCATTTTTAATTGAAGTCCATAATTATGTAAAATTACTATGGAATGCAATAAAGAATTGAGTATTCGAACTCTGTTCAGTTTTGAGTTCGAACAAGACTTATTGCTGTTTGCTTGTGGATAATGTCATCTTGTTTATAATATGCTAGGGGGTTATGAAAGTTACCATGCGGGTGTCCAGAGTGTGGCAGAGAACCAAAATTTTGATAACTAAAATAAACGATTGCTCAAATAACTGTATTAGTTTTATTGTATATACATATCTATTACTAGCTTTTGCCTGTGGTTTACACATGGTGTGTCGATATATCGACGGCGAAGTGCCAATACCTCCTAACTGACATATTTCGAGAAATTCACTTTTCTATTGATATGAATATAAAGGCGTTATTCGCATGTTTTAGTGAAATCTCCTAAGTGTATTTTTAGTTGCAACACCGTTAAATTATAATCTGGAAATACCTCCTAACTAAACCGACGTGTCTTTTTTATGGCATTACCTCCTAACTTTTATGGGACACGTCTATACTATACCTTCTATCTAACCGAAATACCTACTATACTATCATAAAATACAGGAATTCAGCATAATATGTAAATAACACATATATATATATATTATTTAACTTAACATGAAATAAAACGTTTTTTTCACTTTATGTAAATTTTTGACTTTGTCAGTTAGTTGTTATTGGCACTTCGCCGTCGATATGATAGCCAAAGTATGTGTTATTCTGATATATTTGCTACATAACTGTAAATTTTCCTCCAAATACGTAAAATACATTATGTACAAAAAGGTAAAGTAAGTAAGAACAAACATTCACATTTATAATATTAATTTTTGATTGTAATGTATAACTATTTATATTTTCAGCCCAGGAGTCACTAATGTTTATGAAGTCCAAAAAAGGCAATATAATGCTGAGCTATAAAGGGTACACATATCACATGAAATACGCAATAAACACTAAAAGAACTTGGAGATGTTCAAAGCATTGTTCAATTCGCTGTCGGGCTATCTTAACCACTGTAGAAAACAAAATATATACATTGAAGAACGAACATAATCATCCCAGTGTTTACTTATAACGTAATTATCGGGAACTTCCACGGTACTTGTATGTATATACAAAATTGATAGACTTCGATATGTGCATTGAGTTTGAATTTTTATTCAAAGAAGAATACTTAAAAAGCTGTGTGCACTTCATAATCAATACCAAAATAATTTAGGAGGTCATTGCAGTGAATTTATTAAGTCCTCAAAGATTGGGGTTTAAAGTCGGAACCAAGCTGAGAGACTCCACTGCCTCGCCAGGGTACTGACACATTATGACGATGCGCAAGCGCAGGTCCATTTAAATCAATGTACGTTCGACATATCTGAACCTAACCTTACGTGAACTAACAAGTAATTTAAGGAAATCAATGCGCCCTTTGAAAATGGGCAGGGCCCATTGCTCGAAAATCGGATGGCCAATTCGGGGTTAAAGGTTCTCGTTGAGTGACAACCACGTACTGGAAACGCAGCGTGGTTAGGCCCCAGGCAAGATGGACCGACGACCTGGTAAAAGTTGCAGGAATCCGCTGGATGCGGGTGGCGCATGACCGGTACTAGTCGTGGCGATCCATGGGTGAGACCTATGTCCAGCACTGGAAGTCTCACGATCCTTGAAGAGATCACGGGTCTAATGAAAATATTTGTTTAAATCATATTTATCATCATCATCCCATTTACTGTCCGACTGGTAGTCACGGGTCTCTTCTACTTTAAAAAGGTATAAGGCGTACCATGCAATCCTTGTGTGCGTTGGCAGATTTCACACGCTACAGATCGAAAAGTCAGTCGTACGGGGCTTGAGATTAACCTCGAGCCTTTTAACCTAATAGTCCACCAGAAAACACAGCATATAAATCACACTTTTGTAAATTTAAATCGAATATAAGACTTAAGAAGTGTCTATTTAAAATTGCGTGCCTTTTGGACAATTAGATCTAATTATTCATATCAATTAGTGACACTGATATAAGTGTGGGCTCTTATAAGTTGGATATATGACCATAACATCACGCCTGTCATCCCAGAAAGGTTAGGCAGAGGTTTACTAATGGACACCCACGTTTGGCCCGGGATGATTTAAGTCGCATGTAAAAGGGCGAGCCTATTGCCATCCACCGGGCACAATTCCATGCACCGAGCTGCTACTGAGAATTTCATACAAAACCCAAAAACACTTTGCTCAACCTTGGAATCGAACCCAATACCTCTTGCTCGGCAGTCGCACTGTACGACCACTAGACCAACGAGGCAGTTAGATAAATGGATGAATAGATATATAAAGAAACTAGCTGATTCCCGGGACTTCGTCTGCGTGCAATTTAACTAAAAAAATAAAAGTTTAATATTAACTTTGCACCCCTGTTTTACCCCCGTAGGGAGTGAATTCACAAAAATCCCTTCTTAGCGGATGCCTACGTCATAACATCTACCTGCATGCCAAATTTCAGCCCAAGCCGTCCAGTAGTTTGGGCTGTGCGTTGATACCTTTGAGTTATCAAAGGCCTTAATATATTTAAAAGAAAAAAAAATAATACCTAGTGTAAGAATAACTATAACGGTATACTATATTCACGACATTTTCTGCAGTCTGTGCTATTTAAAGGTATGTGTTCATTTTAAGCAGTTATTTTATTCTAAGTTATTTATAGCAGTTAATATAATAATTATAGTTATATTTATAAAATCATGTTTATCTTTGTTATAGTTTTTCACATTAAATATTTTTTGTTATGTCGAAGTTTTAATTACGTTGAACAATTTTAGAATAATTAGCACCATGTGGCCACCTTATACCCGTTACCAATTAAATAATCATTACGTTACATAATTGCTAGTATCTAATGAACGAGAACTCTAAGTTGAATGAGATGTCAAATGTGTTAAGTCAAATTTTTTGTATTGTCATTGCCTAGTATCACTAGGCAAATCTAGGCAACTACATTATCATACAAACCTGAAGATAATATAGCTAATACTGCAGAACCGTTTAATAGGAAGAGATTTGAATATGGCGATTGACAAAAGGAATTTATTTATAAGGCGGATGTCAGTGGAAACGCAGGGAGGGGGCGCCCTAGATGGACATACACCGACCTAATTGGTGAACTCCTTCAAAATGGTCAGGTGCGCAGTACTCATAACCGGCGCGCGTGCATGACGAGATGTATGAATGTGGACGAGGCAAAAGTGGTATGCAGGGACCGTAGCGCGTGGCATTCTGTAGTTTCTGCCTACCCCCGTGGGAAAAAGGCGTGAGTGTATGTATCTATGTATTGAATATGGCACTTATAAACACCACAGTACTCCTATCAAACTATATACAAATGTACTATCAAAAATTTTGGAATGAATAGTCTGTTTTAAATTTTGCGTTATACCATTTTCATTCGGTATAGCAGCGGGGCTCGCGTCATTAACCAGGACGGTAACAAATTTGGGAAACTTCTGGAAAATGTGGGCTGACAACCAACAAAAAAACAAATACCATCCAAATTGTCGCCTTTTTTGTATTTTACAAAAGTGATCTTTCAAAATAAGAACCTTATACAAGTACCTAAAAGCCACATCGATCGGAGTTTTAGAGTAATTTTCTTTAACTTTGGAACGGCTAGACTCAGTCTGTTTGGAAAAAGTGTAAGTAAATTGTCTCAAAAAGAATTCGTCACTTAGGTAGGTACATGATAAAAATTACATAAATTAAATTATAATTCAATCTAGTATAAGTAATATGTGACAGAGGCAGTTTTAAATATTATTTTTTTATTAAGACAAATATCCTGATGCATTTTTATTTTGAGCTTTTGATGTCTTTAATACAAGTTCTTTTCCCATAGTTTGTCCAAGGGGCTCGAAGGGCAAAATTATTGTGTATCTCGTTCTGTATATTTATTCATGTTTGATTTATTCGTAACTCAAAAATACTAATATCATGCCTAACAGCCTAAATTATAATTCTAGAATTTATAATTTCTTGCCTATTCCAGGTAATTCTATTTTTAGTTACTCAAACCGAGGAACCCTTACCTTAAATCTGGACGGTTACAAATTTTGGAAACATATCACGAACGGTCCTAAGGTGAGGTGGATTTGCTCCCACCATCGAAATGGATGCAGAGCTGTAATATATACAGTTGGAGAAGAAATGGTTTCAGTCAAAAATGCACACAATCATTAAGCTCCGCAAACATTTTGAGACAGTGCCTAATGTGAAAACTTATTTTTATTACCTTCATATTTGCTATAACGGTAGGTTTTTATCCCAAATAAATGGATATTAGATTTGTATCTTCTTTTGGTTAAAATTTTCAAATCCGTCCAAGTGACTCATCGAAAACTGAATCGATCAGAAACATCGAATACATCATTTAAATTCAGTACACACATTTTGTACTTTTATTTATTATATTTTCAATAAATATAATTTCTGTAAATTATTTTTAATATAAACCTTTTGCATACCTCAACGTATTTAATAGCGGCCCGCGAAAAAAAATCAAATTTTGAAAAATGGTTCGTGCTATCAATGAGCTTGGCCCAGTTATATGTTGAAGTTCGAAATATAAATAAAATTGTTGTAAAATCATATCGATTTTCAGGGTCCGTTATGACACATTCGGCTAGAGGGGCTAGAATAATAATCTTAAACGGTTACATGTCATGGCCTTAATATAGTGTAGGAATAACTGTAACACTATTTTTAGGGTACTACCATTTATAGAAAATATTTTAAAAGTATTTTCGGTACATTGAAAACAAAAATGTTGGTTTAACGACTTCCAAATTACCAAAAAAAAAATATCGTAAAACGAAATACAAATACATCGTGAAAAAATCGTTAACATAAAGTGCCACAAAAAAACCGACTTCAAAACTAAAAAGTAAAAAATTACTTAATACAGTTTTACTTCTTTTTAGTTTTAAAGGTATGAAGTCGGTGCCAAGCCAAATGTAAAGGTATGTACACTCATCGCACGTGATCTTGAGCGGAGTGGCAAATCAGGCACCGGCCGGCATTTTGAGCCATTTTTAATGTATTTTAACAAGATCTCCCCGCATAGTTTGTCCAAGGGGCTTGAACGGCCAATTATTTGATTTATTTGTAACTCATAAAGACTAGTCTCATTCTTTACAGCCTTAATTATACTTCTAGAATTTATAATTTCTTCCCCAATTTCAGGTGATATTATTTTTAGTTACTCAAACCGAGGAACCCTTACCATAAATCTGGACGGTTACAAATTTTGGAAACATATTAAGAAAGGTCCTAAGGTGAGGTGGGTTTGCTCCCATCAGCGAAATGGATGCAAAGCGGTAATATATACAATTGGAGAAGCAATGGTTTCAGTTAAAAATGTACACAATCATTAGTTTCCGCAAAAAAATTGAGACAGTGCCTAATGTGAAAAGTATTATTTTTTTTCATCATCAGCAGCACTCGGCCACTGCTGCACTTTTTTTTTTTATTTTCATCTAAATTTGCAATATCGTTTGACCTGGCTAAGAGATCTTTAAAGCCAAAAATAGCATGTCTAAAAAACTGAAATTTGTAATGTACTTATCATTGATAATAATCATGTAATATGTCATTTCATAACGTTGAGAAAGGATTTTTGGTGCTTCAACCCTTTGCAAAGCTACTAGTTGTAAGTTATTTTTGCTATCATGGTAGATTTTTGTCCGAAATAAATGGATATTAGTGTTTGTATCTTATTTTTTGCTAACAAACTTCATATCCGTCCAAGTTAAGAATGATATGACTCATCTGAATTGACCAGAAACATCGAAAACATGTGTTTATTATGTTTTTAATAAATGTAATATCTGTAAAATATTGTAATACCTTTTTGTATTTAATTGCGGCTCGAGAATTTCCAATTTTGAAAAACTGTTATAATAATATGTCAGTATGGTTAATTAGTTGTGTAGATTCGAAATATAAATGAAATATTTGTAATGCTTTTTCGATTTTTAGGGCCAATCATGACACATTCGGCTAGAGGGGCTAGAATAATAATTTTAAACGGTTACAAATTTCGGAAACAGAGAGAAAGCGGTTCCAAAGCTAGGTGGTTCTGTAGCCATCAAGCAATGGGGTGCAGCGCAGTAATATATACAGTTAATGACGTAATTTGCACTGTAAAAAATGACCACTGCCATTCACCTCCAAGTAAATTTTAAACGAATATCATAAAAGCAATAATGCATAGTTGTTCTTCAGATACTAGATAATTTATTTACATGTACAATCTTTTTGCTAGCCTAGCTTTCTACGCAGCGTATGCAATAAACAACCAATAAGTATTGATTTCTATTCTAAAAATAAAAATAGATTTTGGATCAATTAACCCCTTTTTTACTGATCCCAAGAGCAGGATCTATGTCAGTCGGATCTGAGGGCCTATGGCGCCTCTCCGACCATTCCTCCATTACGAGTTATTGGCAGTATAAAGTTTCATAAAGCAGGAACTAATATCTGTAAATTTTCAGAATATGCTCTGTTAATGGAAGATCGGTTTCTATCCTACAATGGGTACAAGTTCACCCGGCATCAAGTGAGGCTAGGTAAGATCAGGTGGCAATGCTCAAAACAGAGACACGCTCGCTGCAAAGCAGCCGTGTACACTGTGAACGATATGATCGTCAAAGGTAAGAATACGGAGCATAACCATCCGCCGCAACTGCCCAAACTGCTCAAGAAATGGTGAAGAACAAAGAATTGGAGAAGAATGAGAATAATTATGAACATTTCATATAGAATTATTTATTAGAGAGAAACCGTTGCTAGTTTTTTTTTTTACTAGTAAGCTTCGAATTTTAAATGCGATTGTGAAGTACCTGTGGTACCACGACGTATTTAAGCAGTCTCATTTAGCTTGTAAGAAAAGGATGGCGGCTTATAAGTTGAATAGAGCTATCCTTTTCTTATAAATTAAATAAGACTTAAATACGTCGTGATAAGATAAGACGTTATATAATTATTAATAAATGTATATAACTAGATTTAATCATAACATTTTGAATGGTACGTAAATGAAAAAAACACTGGTAGATATTTCGTTTTCTTTTTTGAAAATGTCCATTAATTTATTTAAATATTATTATCATGCTAATTTTAAAAATATTGGCTTGATGAATTCATGAATGTAAAAATAAGGGGACAAAATCCACACAAAATCTTGGTTTTTATTGTGAAATAAGTATTGTGTTGAAATAAGAAAATAGTTATTACAATACACATACGTAATATAGAACAGTACTTCATAGGAACTAGCAAGTAGTAGCGTATGAAAACACAAAATAATGTAGGCGATATTGCTACTAGAACCAGGGATCGTGAAACCTTTATAAATTAAAATATAGGTATCGAAGAATTTCGGTTATTTCTACGACTTATGTTACTACTATCTGGGTAACCGTGAAAAAGAAAAATAATTTTTGAAAGATGAAGAAAGAAAATAAAAGAAAATCTGTTTATTCAATGTGAAAGTACAACATAATTTATATAAAATTGTGTTTTATCAGAGACATACAAAACAAAAACAAGTGAATATATTATTATTTACTTAAGCAATATCCTATCTGGAACTATGAGTCGCTACCGCGCGAAACGGTTAAAACGTTCAGCATGATATTTCTTACCGGTTACCGTTTTAATACCCGTTACTTTCAAAATGATCTTGGTAAAGAAAAAGATATAAATTATATTGCAATGACGACAATTTGTGGCCAAGATAGTGGGTGGTGAGTATTTATTTTAGTATTGTATTTTAAAAAGCTGATATTTAATCAACTTTGTAATTTTACTAATTATCATTTTATAATTTTAAATAAAAGAAAGTTTTGTATACGCTTTTTTTATTATGTATGTAATTTTACATACATATTAGATATGACATAATGTGTAAATTAATTTGTGGTCGGCAAATAGTCGGATTTTGCGCTATGAGAAGGATTTAATTCCTCCACGGAATTAATATTTATATTGTCATACACAGGGATTATTATGAATAGGGGTGTTTGTGTATGTGAGAAATCATGTAAGTAAATAAATCCACGATACAAGAGATTTTTTTTTTATTATTTTCAAAAGTTGTATTTTAACTGCCTCAGATGTCCTAGATTCGCTGTAACGTTGGATCTGTGCCCAGTTAATGGCAATAGGGATGGGATCCCTATGATACCTGGCGTGATATGATACCTAAGTTGTTTGTTTAAATGAATAATAATAAATAAAATTTTTAAATAAACATTAAGTTTCTAGATTTTATTAGAATTTAATATAAAAACCGTATTCATTTCAATGGATAAGGCAAGGTAGATTTTAATAATTTTCAAAAAGTACAAATATAATTGAAACCATTTTAAATAAGATGCAAATTAAATAAAAAAATACACTTGATTATTACAGTTTCATTGATTTGTGACCAGTGGACTGAGATGTCAGAGGTCTTGAGTTCAAGCCGCGCGCGCGCACCACTGACTTTTCGGAAGTTATGTGCGTATTTATCACATGCTCTAACGGTGAAGGAAAATATCATGAGGAAACCTGCATGCTTGAGAGATTTTCTCGATGGCATGTAATGTCTGCCAACCCGCAGTAGGCCAGCGTGGTGGACGAAAGCCTAATCCCTCTCAATTAATCAGAGGAGACCCGTGCCCAGCAGTGGGATAATAACGGGTTGATGATGATGATGAATTGATTTATTTGTTATTCAACTATTTTACAATATTTTCATTATAAACAAAAATAAATACAAAACTTGAAAAGGTAGCAAGCGAAGCAGTCAGTGATAAAGAGAAAGACACAGAAAACTTGATATGTGTTGAAGTTTTGAGTTTAAATTAGACCTAAATTATACATCAGTACTTATTTTCTCTACTTACCCCTCCGGTCATACAAGCGTAATAGTATAATTATTTATTCACAAAGAGTTGTCAAACACGATATTTTCTAAAGCAGTATATTTTTTTTTTTATTTCAGATTATACGGCTCTCCAAGATGGCCGCTTCATTTGCTACAGAGGTTATAAGTTTACAAGACACAGAGTGAGAGGGCAAAAAATAAGGTGGCACTGTGCCAGACAAAAAACGGAACGCTGCAAGGCTGCATTATTTACTATAGACGATCAAATAATCAAGGGTTATATAGAACATAATCACCCCCCGCCATTGATTTGGTAAGGGGACCAAGGAGGCCATTTAAATTACCACCAGTCAACGTGTTTGCCTTGTTTAAGCTGTCAACTACAGATGGCGCTTTACTAGCTAATTTGTATCTGGAAATTGATATTTATACAAAAAATTTTTATTGAATACGATACCAAAAACAAAAAAATACTTTCTTGTTTTTATCTGTGAAAGATTAAATTATTTAAAGAAATTTCTATATTGGTTTTATTTAAGTTATGCAGTTAAGCATACCTATGCTTAATTTAAATTGCTTTTTTTCCCTAGTTGTGTTGTCTGTATTCAAACTGGCATGTTCCCAATTTCTCCGCATAGTATGATTTTTAAATTAAAATTTACTGTATTCAAGCTTAGTTAGCTCTGGGCAGTCTGGGCGTATTAGCAAACCCCGCCTAATAGTCGACACAAGAGAAATTTCTTCTGAGAGGCACAGATTTTTTGTAATAATAAAGTTATTATTTAGTTAATAGCAACGACGCTATAAAAATATGTTTTTATCCAGGTCTACGATTTTCAACATCAAGTCGTGGTCGACGAATTCTGATATTGTCAGGTCACCGATATTGTCAGCACTACACAAACAGGGGTAAAACCAGATGGCAGTGTTCTACTCACGTCAATAAAGGTTGCAGGGCAATACTTTTTACATTAGACGACGATACAATTGTTAAGTGTAAGAATGCACATAATCATTTGCCAACTGATTAGAGAAATATAAGCATTTTAGCCATGTAAACCCAAATACCCAAAAAATAAAATTAATTTAATTTTTTAATGTATTATACATACACCCATTTAAAATTCTGCGGAGTCAAATGGTTTTAATAAATTAATTTTAAGTACATTTGTTATATTTAAAAAATATTTTTTGTTTGTTAAAAAGATATTATCTATACAGGGCCATTTTTTATCACCATCTTATTTTTTTGGACACATTAGGTACCATTAATAGAAAGCGTTTTTGCATTAACAGTAGGTTTTTTTTTGCAATTAATTAATTTATCCGCAAACTACGTGGACACCAAACACTATGTTTGTTGCGAAAAAAACTCAAACGAAAACGACGACGTACAGGTTTATCGGGAATGGGTAAGTACCTGTCTGCGCGTGCCGTAGCACCCTCGCCAAACTAACTCATAATTCTAATTCCAATTTCTGAATGCCCGAGAGCCAAAAGAATCGCTCTACGTTGTTATTATTAGGTTGCGTGTTAGCTATTTTTAATAATGTATTCAAATCGTGATATTATGACTGTGCGATGTTACTTTTTAAGTAGTGAAAGTCTCAACCGTACTCAGAGACTACGAAGAAGAAATTGTACCTCGATTAAGAAATTCAAGGTATCCTAACCCCACGGTTTAATCGTCAAACTTCAAATTATTTGTGTAAGTCTTGTTTTTTGTAGATGTGTTCATTATTTGTATCGTTGTGAACAGTACAAAACTTTTGCGTTTTTGCCAGGCTAAGCCCGTGAAAATATGAAGGGAAAAATTGCAATTTATTTAACATGCTACATGAATATATTTTTTTATAAACATAAGCTCTCAAAATGACTCACCACGGCAAGCTCGAAGCACTTCGACATAATATTACCTACCGATAAACATGAGCATACAATCGCGCTTGTTTGTAGTTGTAAGTAGGTATGATCAAATTCTTATTAAAATGCCGCCCCGCCGCCGTAGCTTAGGTTGTATAGCGCGTGTCCATCAACAAAGCATACTTTGAGATAACTTTATGATACTATATCTCAACTTTTTGTACTGAGGGATCAAATAAAAATGAACGCATTTTAATAATGGACTAAAAAACATTTTATATGTATTTAAATATGGATGGTGATAAAAAAGTGGCCCTATATACAATCATATATGTATAATTACTTGTCCTGACTGATACATCAACGCAGGGATGCCCTGGATAATGTAAAAGAAAAAAAACGTGTTTTAGATGTATATTTAAAAAGATTAATAAATTATTCAGTAACGAGTTTACTATCACTAGTCAACACTGTAACTACACAGTATTTTTAAAATTAATTGTAATTTAAATAAACCTATGTCACTATTAAACTACTGACTACTTATTTTACTACGGAATACTTATTTTCAACCAACATAAAAGGTAGAAGGCTATCATCGCTTTAATTCAGTTCTTCTCCGTTCTGATATTTCTTAAATTCTTTGTTAATGAAAAAAACAAATCTGTGTTTCATTTTATTTTAATATGTTGTATTTTACTTGTATATTCTTGAGTTTGCATGTTACAACGCTGTTTTATTTTTTAATTATATCATTTCTGTCAATTTCTTTCCAGTTTCGTTCTGTGAATCAACTAGAGGGGCTCGTGTGCTCGTAAAAGATGGCTACAGATTCTATCGCCATCGCGTTACTGGAGTTAAAACGCGTTGGCTCTGCGCTACGAACTATTTAAGTAGCTGCAAAGCGGTGATATACACCGTCGAAGACATTATGGTCAGTTGGAATAATAACCATAATCATGGACCTGTTCGTTATATCAAGTAATGGTGTATTTTATTATTATCAAGCCATTTATTATCCTACTCCTTGGAGGCATGGGGGCTCCATTTAGCGTGAGAGAAGGTAGGCGATACCTTTAATAGGAAGCCAGTCAGTCTTTGGGGAAGAGTCCGGTGATTGTGGGAATCTTCCCTCAGTAAAACCACCTCGTTGTTCACCATCAGCATAAGAATAAGAATAGTTTATTGCTTAAGAAATTACAAACATTGTATTGAATCCTGAAAGTCACACTAGGATTCCCTGTGTCGTGAGTTCCAGGCATCTTCGAACCGTTAACATTTTTAATTTTACGTTACATTTTTTTATTTTTATTTTAGACAAACAATACATAAATAAATCAGTAGGTTGTTATATAGGGAATGTAGTGTGTGTAAGTGTTGGAAGGTATTTAGACAGTCGTGTTGGTGTTGTGAGAGTATGGCTAGATTTGTAATGTAAAGTAATAAATATATAATTATCGATATATAAATGTATATTCATCTATTAAAGGGAGCTACGTGCATTTTTTTTTTATAATAATATGCTCTCAGTCAAGTCATAGTCCAATGTAAGAAGCCATTTTGTTACTGTAACTTTACATTTATTTTGTGTAAGCTGCAGGATTTTGTGTCGGTCATTGAGTTTCGCATAAATATGCGGTCCCATAAAACTGTAACACCTTCTATCAATAGTTTTGCGGCATCGGGCCTTTTGCCAGTGTACTCTTCGACTTGACTGGATACAGGTGCTCAGGGAAGTTTTATGAAATCTTAGAGTGACAGACAGGATGTAGAGCTGTCTGACTCTAAGAACCCCGACTTCGGTGTATAGTGTGTTAGTAGGGTACCGGTACGGTTGTCTGTAGGCAACTTTAAGCAGGGCTCGTTGAGCTCTTTCTAAATTTATTAATGAGGTTTTGTTAGCCGCGCCCCATGCTATTATACAGTAGTTGAGGACTGATTGGCACAGAGAGTAGTAAATCATCTTTAGAACTAAGCCATCTGCAATCTTACCTAGTTGCTTGAAGATACGGAGCATCTTTCGAACCCTACCCCTTAAGGCAATCAGATGGATGGACCATGACAAACGGTGATCTACAAAGACTCCAAGATATTTAACGGCAACTACAGTTGCCTGGTCTAGAACAGGAGTGAAGCTGTAGACAAACAAAACTGCGGGGGGACGTGCGTTTTGAGATGGCAAAGTTTATTGCCTTCGTTTTCTCTAAATTAAGCGTAAGAAGATTATGTTGTAGCCAGATTGCAGCAGCTATCATCCCGGTCTCAGCAGCAGCCTGGACGTCATCCCAAGTTTTCCCATAAAATACTAATGCAGTGTCGTCTGCATATGTAAATATCTTGGCTTGAGGAATTTTCATGTCACATAGTCCGTTTATATATATAATAAATAGGGTAGGTCCCAGTACGCTTCCTTGCGGAACACCAAAATTCACCGTTGATGGGTCACTAGAATATTCCCCTAAAATTACTTTTTGAATTCTGTCATTGAGATACGAAGTAAACCAGTCCAAAGTTTGAATCAGGAGTTTCCTAGAAATCGTATCAAATGCTTTGGCGAGGTCCAGGAAGATACCAGTACATGCCTGTCCTTGTCCAAGTTTGAGAGATATGAAATCGGCTAAATTGGTTACTGCATCTTCCGTGGACCTGCCAACCCTAAAACCGTACTGATTGTCCGACAATAATCTATGTTTTTCTAGATATGCAAGTAGTCGCTTGTTCACAACTTTCTCAAGGATTTTTGAGATAGCTGTCAGCAGAAAAATCGGACGACTATTGAAGGGTCTTTGGGATCCCCACTTTTAAATATCGGACAGATATTTGCAATCTTTGCGCAATCAGGTACTTGGCATGATAGAGGGTTCCTCCGCCGAGGTCGTGAAAGAATGTCAACACGCACCTACCCGTAGCCCGGCACTCAGTGGTGACACGAAACATCTTGTGTGAGTTTAGTCGGTAGTCACACGTACCTATGGGTGGAGAGTCACCCCCGTCGCATCCCCGGATGGCTGGAAGTGCGTAAATACAATCTCACACGGTCAACATAAAAGAGTCTTAAGCCTCTTAGGAGACCAACTTCGGATGTCCTCGCTAACCTAGTGCACATTGGCAGACTTAACATACCTGTGTGATTTTTTTTCAATAATTGTATTCTGTTTTGTATTATCTACGCGAATGATATTTTATCTATACGCATGACATGACTCTACATGACAGTCTATTGCATCGCACAAACATAAAGCCTCTTAAAATTGTATTTACTAGCTGAATTGAATGTCTAAAAGTATTGGGTGCGGTCTAGAATGGTAGCTTAGTTCAGATTGGCATATTTTACCCGCCAGTGAGAAAATCTTTCAAGCATACAGATTTTTCTGACGATGTTTTCCTTCACCATTTAAGAATGTGATAAATACGCAAACGGTTACTTAAGCTTTTTTTAATAAACAATATCATGATAGTTGTAATAAATACTAGAGTATACTATTTAATTAAGTATTCGTACCAGAAGAAATATTTATGAATTGTCATAAGATCACACTGTATAAATAGATTAGAATGTAGAAGTAGTCGTATGTAGAAATAAAAGGTTTTCATATGCCAGTTATTTTTTATTATTTAAATACCTACCAGATCGACAAAAACACATTTTATTTTTGTATTTTGTTATTGTATGTGGTTATTAAACATAGGGGGTATGTGTGTGCTTTTATTTTAATTATTCGATATATGATAAAAGCATACAAATTTTCGAGGGAGGTCTTGTTGGCTGCATGTACTGACAAATATCGGGCTAATGCTTTCACTATCATGTAACAAAAACTTTTTTATATATTTTACTTTTTTTTACTAATATCAAAAGTAAGATAAACTGTAGAAGAAAAGAAATATTTTCAATTTCTAGACTATGATCAATTTATTATTAATAAACTATCAATTTGTGATCACCAAACAAATCAAAATCATTAATTAGTATCAAAATTAAGTTTCCTACAATTTAAGTATATATTTTTATTACAGGAGCAGTATTCGTCCGTTCACGTAGAGGGGCTACTGTGCTGAAAGTAGAGGGGTACTCATTTTACCACCATCGTACCATCGGCATGAAGACTCGTTGGTTTTGCGCAACGCATCACAATAAAGGCTGCCGATCCGCCATATTTACTATCGATGACGTCATTGTCAGAGCTAACAATGAACATAATCATCCACCATTCTAAGTTCGTTCTTAACAGTGGCTTTATAAGTGATATTTTTGTTTGGCACCGAAATGATATATCCAATTTAATTTTGTCTATTTAGATTGAATGAACGAAGTCACCATAACGAAGTCAGATTTTTGTGCAAAATGTGTAAATACTGTGATAAATATGTAATAGCTATATTATGTCTCAGTTTAAGTACAATCGACAAATTTGATACTGCCCCACTTTGTCAATAAGTATATCGTTTTAAACCGTCAAAATAACAAAGACTTCAATACGGGTCGTATTTAATTAAATCACAGATAACAAGGTTGTTACGATGGAAATGTATGTTCACGTGAATGTCAACCTAATTGTATTTGAATATCTTTGAAAAATAAATGATGGGTCATAAATTCAAACATGTCAATAGTACAAGGTACTTATATTGCTAGAAATAAGAATTATATAGCGATTTCTATTACATATTTTTTTTTACCAAGCTTTGAAAATATATGCGGGGTTTGAGGAAATATCCACATTATACTTTTGATCTACGATATTTTTGCTAGTACAAAAATATCATTGCCTAATTCCGACGTATGCTAATTACGCGATTGATTTCTTTAAAATGTAGTAGATACGTATTTAATTTTACTTCATGCGTACTGGAATATAGGAGCAACATTTAATTTTCAACAATATTCGCACTGGAATAAGCAGCGGAAATTAGGAATTTAATAAAAATCTTTTTACAAAACAGCTAACTACATTTTATTTACATTTTACATTCGATGTTTGAAAGCTTTTTGCTTTAACAGTGAGAGAGATTATTTTTACAGTTATAAAGTAAATTTTATAAGGTTTCAAGGTAATCTATGATTTTTCTATCAATATTGTTACAGAAGCTGTATTCAGAAAAACCTCTAGAGGTGCGTTAGTACTTATTCTAGGCGGTCATTCATTTTATCACCATCGTACGATAAGCTCAAAGCGGCGGTGGCACTGCGCTTTTAATAATAGAAAGCCATGGTGCAAGGCAGCTGTCTTCACCATCGATAATACAATTGTTAAAGTTAATAATGTACATAACCATCCATCAAATAAAGTGTAAAATATTTTTTTTTTGTTCATGCATTTTCATGTCACAAAAATTTTGTTAGCATGAAAAATGCATGAATAAGAATGAAAAATAAAAATATTTATATTTTTTTTATTTTTAAAATAAAAATATTTTTATTTTATTTTTGGATGAATATTTATTGTTCATGCATTTTTAATGCCACAAAAATGTTATAAGGCATGAAAAAAAGAAAAATTACTTTTAGATAACATTTTTTTATGTGTAATGTACTTTCCTGAGCACTGTTCTACGGAATAGTCGAAGAGTAAAGCCGCTTTCTATGAGCCAATTGTTTTTATTTTGTAATGAGGAAGTGGCTATCCGAACCTATTATGTATTATCCTATACTATCCACCGTACGAAATACAATTGTCAATGGTGTTATATATTCTGTTTGCTATTTATTTGTCCAGGAGCGGCGGAGAAACGACCCCAGTTTTCGGAGGGCTTCGAGGATCTCTATCGAGCCTATTTACTTGAGTGAAAGGTAGCAACCGTCATCAATTGGTAAGTTGAAGAGGTGCCACCGCTTTGGAAATCATTGGATTACTAGCGCCAACCTATTCGAATTAATTTCCAATGCTGTATTCTACAAACGTTAACCGATTTTTAGTTTAGTTTGTTTAGTAGTTTTAAGTACTAATTTTAGTACCTATGATTTCTAAAGCTACTTTTTCTACACAGTTTCTGGTAACAAATGATCTGTTGTTAACAGAAACTCGACTAGCGGGAAAGTGAAATTATTTGTTGTGGCAAGTAGGCATTACTATAGATATTATTTACTGTGACATTTTACAGCCGTTATCTATCTACAATTCTACATACATCAAAATATTAAGGCGTATTTTCATTAGTCATTAAGTCGGTCGTTACCCGGGCTAATGACCACTGAAACTCAGCGGTTGGATTAAAAGCGTGCGGGTGCTCCCCGCATTCAGGGTAACGATCAATGAAATCCATCAGTAGATATGTGCATGCGGGGACCCAGTCATTAGACGTCATCAGTCAGCTTGCGGCTGGGCACACCAAAGTTTCTCCCGCACCCCGCATACGGACGCAAACGACCAGTGAAAATGATCTCCCGAATGCGGCTATGGCATGCTTTTCTAAAATCTCCCATTTGACTAATGAAAATGCGCATTTAAGTTAGTTTGTATACGCTTCAAAAACTCAAACAGTTTTCTGTACCATTTTGACACGATATAGGTACACGATACAGGTAGGGTTGTGACACATTGGGTCAATGAGTCAGGTTCATTGATCCAATGTGCCACAGCAAAGCATGGCAAGGTACAGCTAGTATTTAATAAGTGCGATCGAGTAGCAATAATAAATTATTTATTTTCATGTTTTTTTTTTTTCAATCGAGCTTGAATTTGCCCTGTGTAATTAATTCTTCTACTAACCGTTTTTTGTTTCAGAAGCGGTATACGGGAGATCTCGGAGGGGAGCGAGGATACTGGTTCTTGATAACTATGCTTTCCACCGGAATTACGTCAACGGAGTGAGGGCTCGTTGGTACTGCGCTACCCACAAGAACAAAGGCTGCCGTGCCGCTGTAACCACCATCAATGACGTCATCGTCGCAATCAATAACTGTCATAACCACTTGCGTTATATGTAAACCCTTGGTGTATTCTATTAAAGTGTGATCGAAGACTTTAAGATGATAAGTATCGAGTTAATATGATGCTGGTTTTTATGTACCTGGCTTAAAATACGGCAACGTGGAAGCTATTATTAAAAGTAATCTTCTATATTAATGCGCAACAAAAATACATATTGAAAACGTTGTCAAAGGTAACAAGTAATCTGTTGATACTTGATACTGAATCTCGTACATTAACTCTTGAAGGAGTATTAAAAAAAATGTGTATCTTAGTATTTTATCGTAGATATTTCTTAAGAAAGCATTTGATGTATTAAGTGTTCCTAGAGCCATCCTGTGTTAAGTAAATCAAAGACTTTTGAATCATTTTCTAGTCAAGTTGAATGTGATATGACAATATTCGTTAATTTTATATTTTTATTTAATATTAATTCACGTTTTAGCATATTTAATGTGTTCCGTCTCGCCTATTTTGGCTCGGAGCACAGAAATAAAAGATTAAGAAAAAAATCAACATAAGGCATCGGTAACAGGGTCCAACCTACCGGTAATAAGGCTTTAAACCTCATTTTCGCTCACCTACATGTAGGAATGGACTTGCATAAATGGGCGGTGTTCGATTTTTAATACTCAAATATTTAAAAAATATTGTATTTATGACGCGACGGATAAAATTCTTCGCTCATTTGTCATCTAGATAAGCAATTGAATTCACAAAAAAACTCACTAGTAATAACTGTATTTGTGCAAAATATACAGGTTGGAGAACGGAACCCCATCCAAAAAAAAAAGTATTCACTACGCTCATCCAAACTGTCAAATAGATATTATGTACTACAAATCATCATACATCGTACATTAATCATCATCATAATTAACCCATTATTGTCCCACTGCTGGGCACGGATCTGCGCTCATTTGAGAGGGATTAGGCTATAGTCCATCACGCTAGCCTACTGCGGGTTAGCAGACATTAAATGCCATCGAAAAAATCTCTCAAGAATGCAGGTTTCCTCACGATGTTTTCCTTCACCGTTTGAGCATTCAGTTTGAGCAGCAGTAGTGTGTGCTTTGAGTTTGAACTCGAGACCTCTGAGATGTCAGTCAATTATAGTGTTGCCATACAATAAAGTCATCCTGTAGTTGCCGCCTGTGACATTTCCCGCATGTTAGGTGATGCGATAGAGTTTGGGGCAGTGTACAATTTATAGTTATTTTAGGGGTAGATATTTTTTTATTAAAACCTGTAAAACATGTTTTTATTAAGTATCATCAAGTACAAAGGTTTACCTTTTCTTGAGTTTTATCTATGTTATTATTTATACAATTTTGGAATTACATTCCTTCCAAGTTCGACTTTGTATTTTTTATAGAACTATGCGATGGCAGATTTTTGTAAATATTTACTAAATTAATGTTGTTTACAAAAAACGACAATCTATGTATGTCTATAATTAAATATATACTGTACGTTAAGAGATGAAGTAACTTTACATGGATTCCGATTACAGGTTTTCCAGGGTGTATTATAATCGTCGAAATTTAATCTTTGAATAAATTGAAGACTGTCTTTAGCAGGGCGTGTCGTTTATATGTCGTCAACCATTTTGAATTAAATACATAACCTATTAAAACTAATTATATATATTATGTATTATATTTATAACGTTTTCGTATCATGTCATTAGACATTGTGGTATGTGATTAGTGATTATACACGGTAAAGCATGGTATATAAAAATAAGTACGGCTCAAAAAAATTGAAGGAAATCGATTGATAAATTAACGATCTTATAATTACATATTTCCAAAGAGTGCTTAACTAGTGCGTACGTGTTTTTACATCTGAAAGATGTAGGTAGGTACGATACCCTGCCTCCTAGCCCCTCCTAGCCCTACCTAATCTAAACCTGCACCTTAAAAGAGACCATGATTCTCTGAGTTGGTTTCGGTATTTCTTCTTAGAGGTCTTCAGTAAGGAAATGCTAACACCAT
Source organism: Craniophora ligustri (assembly GCA_905163465.1). NCBI lineage: Eukaryota > Metazoa > Arthropoda > Insecta > Lepidoptera > Noctuidae > Craniophora > Craniophora ligustri. The sequence goes on along the minus strand of LR990965.1, from coordinate 3,326,972 downwards.
CTAGATCCTAAAAACCTTATAAAAAGCAAAAAAAGTGTCTCTAAAAGATGCATTTACAGAAATGAATATCATTTATCAATGTTCGAAATCGGATTGAAATAAAATGTATGAATATGACGTTTATAAATGCACAAACTGCCACAAGTTTTGTCAGTCGCAATTTGTTTCGAATCAAAACATTTGTCAATTAGAAAGATTTGGAATTTGCTTAAGGGGGGCAAATTGAATTTGTATAAAATGGTTCTTTTATTTCAAATCGTATACTTTGAGTGCATTTTCTTCAAAATGTACCAAGTTTTGAACATTTTTAGGGTAAGAATAATCGTTTAAAAATTTGAATAAACAAAGACTTTGTCATTAAGAAGGCTTGTCGTTTATACTTCGTCGGCCAAGTAGGTTTAAATATTATGTAGGTATTGTATTTATAATGCTTTTGTGTGATGTCGTTTGACATAAAGCTGCTTGATTATATAGGTATGAAGCTAAAGAATCCACGATTAACAAACAATCGTTCTTGAAATTCATTTTTCCGTTAACATTCGCTCATTATTATTATCTACTTGGGGACCTAAATATCTACCGAAAAGTTTTATCCGGGTATTAAAAAAATCTGGTATTTTTCCGGGATAAAGATAACCAAAGTACAATAAAATTATTTATTTAGGTATCTATCTACTTCCGTATTTTTCGGGGATAAAAATATTCTATATTTATGTTAACGTAAAATATTTAAATTGTTTTGGCGTTATAAAATAACAGTCATTTTATATTATTTTATTGTATTATTAGAATTAATAATTATTTACTAAATATGTTATTATCTAAAAAAATAATGAAAGTATGAATTAATTATGCGTTTCTGTGATGTTTTTTTAACGATCGCGTGATGTCATTAGACAAAAATCTATGTGAGTATTTACACTTTAGGATAAAATGAACATTAATGTTCTTATTCGATAAAATAAGTGTTTTAAGTAGTGCTCATCAATGTGATGCTGAAATTTGATGTCGTATTAATATAATTAATCGTAGATTAAGATTAGAGGGGTTTTTACCCACTCGTTTAATTGTATTGATGATACTATTAATTAAAGTTGATCTCTCACTGTACCGAAACAGTATTAACAATGTATTCATAATCTAAAATCAATAAATTACTATGTGTATGATATTGTTTTCTTGAAATCCATACCCATGGAAAAATATTTTGATAGCTAATTAAATATTACCTGCGATACTACTAATATAAGGTTGCGGTTAAAAGTGCAATATAGCTTTTGGCAGCGTTAAACAATTTTTCTGAGTTCCACACAAGGTCGCCAGATGACTAGTAATGACAGATGACGGATGATAAGTAAAGCAAAATCCCGGTAAAGTCCCGGGATTTTGTTTCAAATCTTCTGTAAGTACATATTTTAATTCACTATTTAAATTTAAAACAATAATAAATTTAGAATCTATTACAAAAATAAATAAAATACCAATTTTAAATATTTTATGATTGCGTCATATTTTTATGTCGTCGTGTATCCGTGACAGTCAGAACCACATAGGGTAGGTCCCTGTTAGTACTTTAATAAATCAAAACTACCTTCAAATGAACATTAAAACTTATAAAATATGTTATCTAAATTAGACATCGATTTGTAACTAATTACAGTTAATGCATTGGGTTGTATTACAGAAGCAGTATTTGGACTCTCTCAGAAAGGTGCTCGTCTAATCCTGCTGGCCGGCTATAGGTTCTGTCGCCATTCCAGCACAGGGACCAAGACCCGCTGGTTCTGCGCCACGAACCACAACAGGGGCTGCCGGGCTTCCATCATCACAATCGAGGATACTATTGTCAAAGTAAACAATAAGCATAACCATTCGCAATAGTTTTAAAACTGTTCTAAGTACACGAAGGCGCAATTCCCCTTGGTCCCAAATTATATAATGCTTTTCTTTCATAAATAACACCAAGAGAGAAATAATCAAATTAACTGCTAACTGCGTACTAATCCAGTCTTTGGATCACTGTGTGGATCAATGGGAAATTTACATTCACTTAAAAGCCCAAAACTTGAGTATTAAATCCAAACCCCTTCCAAATTGTTCATTAGCAAAAACATACATAAATAAGTGAGTGTAGTTATATTCGTGTATTAAATACGAGTATATATAACTGCCTCATTTGTCTAGTGGTCGTACAGTATGACTGCCAAGCAAGAGGTCTTGGGTTTGATTCCCTGGTCGAGTAAAGTGTTATTGAGCCTTTCTATGAAATTCTTAGTAGCAGCTTGGAGTTTGGATTTGTACCCGGTTAATGCAATAGGCCCGCCCTAATACATGGGACCTAAAACATACCGGTGAAACGTGGGTGTACATTAGTACACCTCTGCCTAACCTTTCGGGGACGACAGGCGTGATGGTATGTATGTATGTATATGTTATATAAACATAATTTCTGTATATTGTACGTCGACTCCAGTACTTCTACTTCTTAATCGGATCAAAAGGACCAATCAGCGGTCGTACACAACATATTAAAGTAATGTGATTGAGATCGCGTTGTAAGAAAAGGATGTCGCTATTTAACCAGTATTGCGTCATCTCATTTGAGATATCGAGAATCAGATCGCGTTAAAACTCTTTGTATATATATATCTTTCCGTACCGTAGATAAAAAATAATGTATACTTATTAGAATTCGTATTTCTAAATGCCCCCACGATACAAATAGAATTGTATTTATAGTATCGTAACAGTGGGTGTGGCGTAATGTCTTTTTAAATATAGGTATCTAACTTATTCTACATATAATTTTATATTTGTGTACTGTAGTTTTTTATACATTGTAACTTACATAATAATATTTGTATTCAATTATTGTAAGCTAAGTCACAATACAGACTTAGAATTTCGAAATATAAAACATTCCTTCCTATCGTTTATTATTATTTTAAAATTAAATTACAATTGATATATTATGATAGCATTCATAATAATATTCTACCTATTTCTTCTAATTTATTCTGTGTCGTTTGTGGATGAAAAGGCGTTTCGATTCGTCCTTAAATGTATTCGCTATTCATATTCGGCATACTTCACATGCTGTCGAGAAAACATGACTACTACACTTACATGCTTTTTTTCTTTACTACATACGCTTACATGCCTTGAATTCGTGGTAGTGATCTATGACTTGGTTGTCCAAGATCAAATCACGAAGCCATCACTATATATGTGTATTATTAATGTCTATTACTTTACTAATTATTATAATAAATTGTTACGGCAGGGGCAGTATACACTCAAAGTAAGAGAGGTGCTGTAATGATAAATATTAATGGATACAACTTTTGTCGCCAATATGCAAACGGGCCGAAAACGCGTTGGTTCTGTTCAACGCACCACAAAAAAGGCTGCAGAGCCGTCGTGTTCACGATTGCTCAAGAAATCGTTAGTGTGAAAAATGAACATAATCACTAATCAATAATTTTTTACGTAAATATTACTATCAATAATATATTGATTAGCTTTGAGATTAGTCGTTTGAATTTATACCATAAAACACAGCATGTGTTTTATGGTATAAATTAAGGTTCATTTAAAAAAAAATTGAATATTCAATACACCAGAAACGGTTAATATTCACTAACCTTTTCACTCCAAATTTGCCGTATTATTATTAATGTATGTTTTCTTTGTTTAAATTTCTTTATAACTTTGTTCAATTATTTATTATTCAGTGTATGAATTTTAATTGGATAAAATTTTATTAGAACTACATAATTATTATTATTGGCACCCAAGCTTACGCCCTGCTTGATGGTAAGCGGTTACCGTAACCTATAGACGTTTGCAAAAACGGGGGTGTTGTTCGCGTGTTGCCGACCCTTTAAAAACCGTTTAGGTTTCTAAAAATAAAGTTCTTATTTATTGGCATACAGTCAATAATTCAATGTATTATAATGCTCGAAAAATTAATAATATTTTTTGAACCCATTAATGCCCCACCGCTGGGCACGGGTCTTCTCTCAATTGAGAGGGATTAGGCTATTAGTCCACCACGCTAGCCTACTGCGGGTTGGCAGATTTTTTAAGTGTAAGCCCGTAATTGTTGCACAAACAAAAGCTTATTTCGGTATTTGAAATATATGGTTTTTAGTGTAAACAATATCTTTAGGTAACTGATAATGAATAAATTATTGACTTCTTATTACAGGGATTGTATTTACTAGGTCACAGAGAGGTGGTAGACTATTGGTTGTGAATGGTTACAACTTTTCGCGCCACTACGACCATGGGATTAAGACGCGATGGTTCTGCGCCTCGCACCACACCAAGGGTTGCAAAGCTGTAGCCTACACCATAGAAAATGAAATAGTCAGCATAAAGAATATACATAACCACGATCGGAGAAGCAGCTGATTTAAGTAAACCTGCAATTCTAGAAGACTAAACTAACTAAACTAGTATTCATTGTTTGTGATAATTATGCTCCTACCTACCTATACATATATAATTAAATGGTTGCCTATTTATTTATCTTTTTAAATATCTCCGACAAAATATATTTCTATAGATGCTAATACTGTACGCCAGAAAGACTTGTTGATTAGCTCGGAACTAGAGATTTTGTCGATGGTGTGTGATGTCTGCCTACCTACACTAGGCCAGCGTCACTAAAACACTATTCCCTCTCAATTGAAAGGAGATCTGTATCCAGCAGTAGAACAATATATGGATTTTTGCTGAAATGTGCAGCAATTTTATTTAATAAACTATTTTTTTTTATTTCCTGCCTGTACACAAAGTATTTTTGCATTTTGTAATGGGGAAAAGTAACCTACTGTACACTCTAGCAAGCTAATTGGTTTACATCCACACATGGATCGGTCGACAGTTGCATGTATACCAATTAGGTTGTTAGACTGTACCTAACGTCTCTTTCCATTGTTTCCACATTACTGTATCAGTTTTACTATTTCTTTTGACAGGTTGTATGTTTACTCAATCTAATAGAGGATCACCCATGATCACATTGGCTGGGTATAGATTCTTTCGCCACTTTGCGGGAGAAAAAACACGATGGCACTGCGGAAGCCATCATAATAAAGGCTGCCGGGCTATTATACGCACCATTTGTAAAAAGATCGTTAAAATACATAATGAACACAACCACCCTGAAATTATTAGCTGCAAAGATAGAATTGAAAAGGTTTTCATAGGTTCGGCAACTTGTGAGCAATAGCTCCGATGATGAAAACGTCTATGGGCCACGGTAACTGCAGCTTACCATCAGGTGGGTCGCCAGACTTTCACCACCTCCTAGGTATAAAATGATGAATGATGAATGTAATTTTGTATGAAGCCCAATCACCATAATGATTGCGTTGCCTTTACGTTTCGTGAGGAATAGGTTAACTGCTATGGAGTTGGTCTTTGTCCAACGTCATGAGACTAACGTAATACGGACCAAAATTCCTGGGCTTTAAAAGGGACCAGGATTGTCCTCGGCAACCGTCAGTTACGGAACGCTCTGGTGTCTAAGTTAAAAAAAAAGAATTGAAAATAAAATGTATTCGAAAAATCTATTTAGAGAATTCAATATTATTATGTCTATAACAAGTTTTTTTATTTACTCTACAACGATAATAGCGTTAATACAAAAAAAAAACATTATTTGTTTGTTGGTATTTTTACAGGACCAGTGTTCTCGAGATCTAGTAGAGGTACTCTTATAATAATAGCCGCAGGGTACAGATTCTCACGTCATCGCGATTCGGGGCCCAAGACTCGCTGGTACTGCACCACCCACCATAGCAAAGGCTGCCGCGCTGTGATCTTCACCATCGACGGCGAAATCGTCAGCATCAATAATGAACACAACCATCATATCTTTTGACAAAATCGTTTTTTTTTCAATAATGAAAAATAGCATGTTAAATAGCGCATAAAGTTGTATAATTAGCGCTTCAATTTTGCGCTAATTTCAATTGGACCGAGGAATATTTCTTGTTTCTTATAAAATAACCTAGTTTAAGAAAAATGCTTATTTATTTTGAACTCTAGAATATAATAGAATAGAATAGATTTTTGGATGAAATAAATTATTGTGTGTAATCCGTGTGGTATGGTGCTTAAAAGCTTACTCGAGGTAATAGAATATCAGTTGGCGTTGATTTAAAAAAAACAATATATATATATATATCATAAATACCGTTATCTACACGCAAGTTTCAATTAGTATTTTTTTTTGGATTAAATTAGACTTTTATTTAAGTATTGGCTATTTTGACAAGGAAAACAAAACAAAAAAACTTTTTAAACGGATTTTTCTTATATATTTCTACATAAAGAACCTAAATAAATATAAGCAATAACGACGAAATAAATATAAATTTTTCATAATAATGTTTTTTTTGTGTTATTTGACTACTTTCACAAATGAAGTATTATTGTAACTTTATAATACATAAATTAGTGATTTAATATCTTGACTTGGGACATATTGGACTTGGGAGCCTCCACCAGGACCTAAAAAGCCTTAAATTAAGTGCTTGATATAAATATCAGTAATTTTGCCGTTTTCAGGGGTTCCTCTCTCTGAGGCCCTGATCATTTTATATTTTTCACTACGAACATATTTCAAAAAGTTATCTATATGTTTAGAAATGACAAAAGCTTAATTAATCTAATTATTATTTTCATAGAAATACTGATTGGCCGGTCTAGCAGAGGTAGAAAGATAGTAATAATCGATGGGTACAATTTCTGTTTTAAACGACGTACGGGGAGAAAGGTCCGCTGGCGCTGCTCAACGCACCACGGTAAAGGATGCCGTGCCTCTGTTTGTACCATCGACGATGTGGCTATCGAAATGAACACTAAACACAACCACTAATTAACTAGACACACGATCACTCAGTGTCTGTTGAGTGGAAGTTATTTTAAAAATCGAAATAAACGCGCTGAGTGTTGCAATTGGCCCGCTGCGAGCATTGTGACCAATCAGAGCACTGGATGCGTAGAGTGTAACGGACAATATTGACAACTGTGGAAAACTCACACAGAGCACTCGGAGGACTGGATACAACCAGTGTAAACCAGATGCACGCACACATTGGTTGGTTCAACACCTCGTCGTTTCATGTTTATGTGTGCGTGCTCTTTTTATCGCACAATTTATGAAGTCGTCTTGCTGTACCTATGTAAAATGTTTAACTGTGACAAAGAAATTAAAAATATTTTATTAGGTAGTAATATCAATGCCAATTTAAATCTTTACGAAATATATAGCAATATATTATATTCTTATACAAAAGTCGCAGCCAATAGTGTTATAATGGTTTGTTATTTGTAGCTTGACGGATTAAATAAAATAATAATTAAATCCGTAAAAAGTAGTTTTATTTCAATAACGAAATAAACATAAATTTGTATTTATAAAAAAAATGTGTTAACCAATTTCATATTTTGTAACAAATTGAGTATTATTGTAATTTAATAATATATCAATTGTTAATTTAATATCTTGACTTAGGTTACGATAGTTCACATATTATGGGGTATAGATTCATCAGATATCAAATTGTTTTTAAGCCTCCACTAGGACCTGAAAAGCCTTTATTTAAGTGCTTGATATAAATATCAGTAATTTTGCCGTATTTTAGGGTTCATCTCTCCGAGGCCCTGATCAACGGTGGATTACATTTTATATGTTTGTAAATGACAAAAGTTTAATTAATCTAATTATTATTCCCACAGAAATACTGTTTGGCCGGTCTAGAAAAGGTAGCAAGATGGTGATAATGGACGGGTACAATTTCACTTTCAAACGCCGTTCGGGAGGAGACAAGGTCCGCTGGCGCTGCTCAACGCACCACGCCAAAGGATGCCGTGCCTTTGTTTGTACCATCGACGATGTGGCTATCGAAATGAACACTAAACACAACCATTAACTAACTAGACACACGATCACTGTGTCTGTTGAGTGGAAGTTATTTAAAAAAATCGAAATAAACGCGCTAAGTGTTGCAATTGGCCCGCTGCGAGCATTGCGACCAATCAGAGCACTGAACGCGGCAAGTGTAACGGAATCCATTGACAACTATGGAAAACTCACACAGAGCACTCAGAAGACTGACTCATAGATCTAAGCACACTGACGCACACAAAGATTGGTTTGACACCTCGTGGGAGATTGTCTCATGTTTGTGTTTATGTGCGTGCTCTTGTTATCGCGCAATTTAAGAAGTCGTTTTGGTGTACCTATTAATGTATTATGTGTTACTGTGATAAACATTTTAAAAAATATTTTATTAGGTAGTAGTATCACTACCAAGTAAAATATTTTTTAAATCTCCACGAAACATATAGCAATACCTATATATTTTTTTACAAAAGTCGCAGCAAATAGTTTTTTAGTTGGTTTGTTATTTGTCGCTTGACGGATTAAATAAATAATATTAACCTTAGATTTGTGTATTTAATGAAAATAGGGTCTCGTGGCTAAGTAATAACCAGGCACCCAGTTGCACATAGTTGGTCAACATCCTTAAGTAATTTATGTATTACCTACGTAAAATGCACCTATCCCGGCGACCTCAAACCGGTCCTGTCGGAAGACCAGCGTCGATAGGATTTATCACTATCGGCATTATGCTGAGACAGGGCCGATTTATAGAATACACCTGGGTGCCACAGAATATTGTATAGATTAGTTCGTAAGGTTTTTATCATTATTTTTTTATTTTATCTGTGTACTCGGGTGTCCTTTATAAATAAATTTTGTTTTCTTTCTTTCTTTCTTTCTTTCTTTCTTTCCTTAAGACTTCGAGACTTCATACGATTACCTGTGATCATCGTAAGTGTTAAAGACCAGACCTGAAAACCTAGACGTTTAGTTTACCTTTAGAATAGAATTGAAAAAGTCTGATTATAGTTATTATTATTAAATTAAGCTGTTGTTGGTGGAGCAATCGCCATTGTTCTCTAGATTCTGTTTTCTGCTTGACGTCTTGATACGACTTTCTTACCCACTTCCCACTTTTTCCTTCATTACTTTTACATTGCCATAATTTTTTCCTTCACTTGTTCAACAAAACTTCGTCTAAGTCTCCCCCTTCCTCGCTTTCTTTCAATTTTACCTTCCCTTATGATGGCAGTTGCTTCGTGTGAAATACTGACTTTCGGCCGCATGTGGGTAGTTTGGAAACCAACTTCAACATAGCTTCAACACAACATGAAGACATTATCATCAACCCAGTTATTGTGGCATAGTGTCCGATTGGCTGACCTCACATCAAGAGAACTTCTCAGGCATTCAGGTTCTCTCATGGTGTTTTCTTTCACCGTTTGAGTATGTGATAAATACGCACGTCACTTGGAAAAGTCAGCGCTGCTTGCCTTCGTATCGAACTCAAGACCTTTGAGTTTACACCACCAAGCATTACAGCTCTATCACATATCTATATTATAATAAATCAATTTTACAATTTGACATTTCAGAGCCAGTATTCGCACAGACTAGCAGAGGGGCCCGTGTTATTAGGGTAGCAGGGTACACATTCGCGCGGCAACGAGAAGCAGGTTGTAAAACACGGTGGCACTGTTCTACAAACCACAAAAAAGGGTGCCGAGCAGTAATCTACACCTACAATGATATGATAATTCAAATAAAAAATGATCATAACCATTAAAACTACCTATGGATCATTCAAAAGTGAAAATATCATTTATTTATTCAAATTAGGCCTTTAATAGTCAATTAAAGGCAAAACTTTGAATATTCTGAACGTCGACAATAAAGACGACCCCAAAGACGTTCTTCACCGCTTCCTAGTGTTTTTGGTAGGAAGAAAAAACGGTGCAAGTAGCTCCACAGCGACATATTTCTGTCGGTTTATTAAATAAATGAGTATATAATATTATAGAATAGAGAATATGAATAGATTCATGCAATATTCAATTTATTAAATTACTACGATTCATTAATTTTCTGTTATTTTAACAAATAAACAATATATTTTAAGAAAGCTACACCGGTGTGCAAAACCGGGGGGCAGCTAGTCATTAATAAGTTACTATATACATATATATTCAGACATTCACCATAACTATATTGATTTGTGACAAAATAAAATATGTTTTCCTATCCTTGCTGATAATAAGATATAAGTTTAATTGGTATAAATAAATATAATAGTTTTAGTGTACTTAGTAAATAAGAAAGCGCATTTGTAATATAGGTACCTACCTAAATAATGCTTTTTATTATTTGTTGCATGTGTCGGTCTTTAGAACAATTTGATTAACACTAATAAAATTACACCATCATATAAATATATTTTTTTTATTTCTATAACTTACAGCAACTTAATCTTACTCCCCTAGTAGCCTAGTTTCTGTTACTCTTTTGTGATAACAAGCCTGCGTATATAAGTGCTTAACTGTGGACTAGGGTAGTAGACCCGACATGAAAACTATGAAACTATAGGTACAGGATTGACATTTGCAAACGCTACATTTGATCCCGAGTTACGAACGTTACGTACATACGCACGTTAAGTACTAACATATGTACGAGTATGTCACGGCTGTACATAACTAGCTGTACCCTGCCACGTTTTGTTGAATACATTTTGCTTGAAGATTAAAAAAATATTTAAAGCGATTTGTATTATGGTGTCAAAATTTGACCTCAATCGGTGCAGAAATATGTATATTAGTTTTTGAAGCTTACACCAACCCAAAACCTTGTTTTTTAAACATAGATGGAACTTAATGATTTATTAACTATGGTATTTAAAATTTCTATATTCATTACAATTTATTTGTAAGCTATCATTAACCCTGTTTATCTCACCGCTGGGCAAGGATCTCCTTCAATTATTAGAGGTTAAGCTTTGTCCCATAACTCTAGCTTGGTTCGAGTTAAAACTTCAAACGTCTTCGCTTTTAAATCATCTTGAAAAGTCGCAGATACGTATATTTAATTCAAAGTTAAGACCTAGAATAATTACTTTTGCAATTATACATTTTATTTTATAAGTTACCTACTTATTTAATGTTATTTTGTAATATTTGTTCTTGTCACAACTTTTACAACAAAAAATATTTTTTGCAGTGGCAATATTCGCGCGCTCTAAGAGGGGGGCTCGAATTATCATAGTAGGGGGCTATCAGTTCTATCGTCAGTGTGAATATGGACTGAAGACCCGCTGGTACTGCGCGACCAACTACAGGCAGGGATGCAAAGCAGCAATCTTCACCGTACAAAACGAAATTATAAGGATTAATAATACTCATAACCATTAATAGTGTGCTATATGTTTAGTGCAGACCTTGTATTTTATAAATGCATGCTATTTCTTGTATTTACGTGGTTATTAGACATTAAAATACTCAATTACGGATTTTACATTTAGAATAAGGATATTGACGTTTAGAATCCATTTCAGTATTACCCGTGACTATATACCGATGTAGGTACCGTCGGAATTATATAATATCAATATATTGCGATGAATTTCTAAAATGTAGTAATAAAAAAATGCGTTTTGCTTGACTATGAACTAAAATATGTAACTAATTCACTTGTTTTCGTGAGTGCAACACTGACTGTATCTAAGGTTAAAATGATTTATACCTACTAGGTATGTTATGAACCTTCAAGGTGTTACAATAAGTACTTGCGTTTGACAGACTCAAATAACATCACTTATTTGGTTTTATACAATGTGTAATTAAACGTCTTGTATAAAAATGTTTTATTACTAACAGAGATTAAACATCTCACACATCACCCGTTTTATATTTCCCGCAGCCCGCTGGCCTGCGAGACCTTTGTTCCTGTAGCACCGGATAATTTTTAAGGCATTGGACAGACAGGTCGTTATGGGGTCGGCGACGCGCTAGCAATTCTTCTGTAACCGCTGGACATGAGGCAGGCCGTATGTTTGTTTGTTTGCCACCCATGTGTTACAAAAAAACTTGTAATAGAGAAATTGTCATCTATGATCTACGACGAGAGCCTTAATTACTTTATGGGTAATTTTCGAATCCGTTGCATACTCCAGCTACAGAAGCGATTTAATGTCTTGAAAAACTTATCTTTGCATAAACAGTTGTCGAGTCTTGCTAGTCTTTGAGAAACTTTGAGAAATGAGATAGTTCTATTTTCACAGACGCTTTCTTCACGACATCTGACAAGGGAACTCGTCTGATATCGATGGCTGGGTACAGGTTCTGCCGACACCGTGACTCTGGGCTGAAGACTCGCTGGTACTGCTCCACACACCACACCAAGGGCTGTCGAGCAGCAATATACACACTCGATGACGTCATCATCAAAATCAATAATGAGCACAACCATTTAATAGACGTCAGAAATAAATGACAATCGTTTTTATATTATAACTTGCTATTTCATTGTTGAGAGGAAGGTATCAAAAAAATTGAAATAAATGAACCATTTATTTCAATTTTTTTTTAAACTATGCAGCTATCTATTCGGATCATCAATGCTAAGGATCGTGACGACTATGTCTTTAAACTTTTGAACCCCACAACATAAATTTTATTGCGTTCCCTGTATCTACCCTAAAGCAGGTTCTATTTTTGATATTAACATATTATTTTCTCTCAGGCATGCAGGTTTCCTCATGTTTTTTTCCTTCACCGTAAGCGTATCTGATAAACACATTTTTGAGTAAACATTCTGAACTAGAATATTATTTACAGAAGCGTACTTCACGACATCTGAAAGAAGCATTCGTCAGATCACAGTGGCTGGGTATAAGTTCTGTAAACACCGGAAGAATGGGCTGAAGACCCGTTGGTTCTGTTCCTCACACCACAACAAAGGATGTCGGGCTGTCATACATACCTTCAATGATATGATCGTCACGATCAAGAATGAACACAACCATTAAATAAAGGTGCGATAAACAAATTTATACGAGTGTTGCAAACCTTACGGCCGGCTTGACGGTACGCTACAGTAGCCTACGGACGTTCGTAACACCAGAGGAGTCGCTTGCGCATTGCCGACTCACTTGCAGAAACAGAACCATTATTGTTTCAATGCGTGTCTTCGAGGCCTATTCAAACTCGCACTTGTTACTCTCTCCGCAGTGATTTGATAGTCGATGTAATGTCTCATTTTTTGAAATAATGAACTTTGTGGTCTTTACATGTCGACCACTCGATTGGCGTAGAGTCTGAGCGATCGGCTTGTGCATCACAGGTTTGATCGTCACACGAAGCATTTATTTATTTATTGTATCGGGTCTGGGTGCTTGTGTATGTGAACATTTTTCTATGTAAACGGACCCACAACACAGGAGAAAATCCTTGTATAGGGTAATGTTTTACATGTTGGCAATAATGTGATATTCAGACTGTGTAAGATATATAGCATATAGGTATAGCAAAGTACATGATTATTTGGACCATTTATGATCAGATTTGGCATTTTCATTTTATATAGATAGTTATTGCTATTGTTTGGACGTATAACAGTTGATATGATTATAGGTAGTTTATCTTTTACAGAAGCTTTCTTCGCGACATCAGAGAAAGGGACTCGTGTAATCGTAGCAGCTGGATACAGGTTCTGTAGGCACCGGAAGACCGGAAGAAAGATCCGATGGTTCTGTTCCACGCACCACAGCAAGAGATGTCGGGCCGTCATACACACCTTCGATGACGTCATCGTCAGAATAAATAATGAGCACAACCATTTATTGTAATTGCATAATAAAATACAAAAGTGTTCATCGAATAAATTGTTGTTTAATTCCTTAGATAGTTGTGAAGAGAATTCATATTATATGAAATCTATTATCTTTACTTAAAGGTAGACTATTTATAGTCAATGTATAGTAGGCTGAAGATTTGAGTCTCTATGCCAAAGAATTGACAAAGGCACAGATGACGTTACACGATTATCCATATACATTAGACTAATATTAAAAATGCGGAAGTATGTCGGTCTGTAACCTCTTCACCCTTAAACAGCAGAACCAATTTAAAGTTATAAAGATAAAGTTTGGTATTAAGATACTTTGAGTCCCAAAAAAGGGGAGTAGAAGTTTATGCGCAGATGATTCGGGGGTAAAAGGTTGATGTTATAAATTAAGAATACAAAAATACAAATAGTTCTCTTAGCGAAGTACCTAGAGCATGGTAAATTGTTTTTTTTTTAAGTTCGGAATTGGTTTTCTGACCTTCTACAAACACTTTTTCAGAACCTTTCTTCACGGTATCTGAGAGAGGGAACCGGCAGATCACGGTGGCTGGGTACAGGTTTTGTCGACACCGTATGACTGGGAGCAAAATTCGTTGGTACTGCTCTACACACAACAGTAAGGGTTGTCGCGCCGTCATACACACAGTCGATGACGTCATCATCAGAATCAATAATATGCACAACCATTAATTAGAAATTGACTCGTGAGAATTGCGAAATTTGAAATAAAAAAGGTTTTTGTGCTTTTGCATTTTGATTTGTGCTTTGAGGACCAATTTTGGAGAACATAATGAAGGATTAAGAACATAATGATCCCACTATTTCATATAAATGTTATCAGATCTTATGTAGACCCAAGGTTCTGACTCCTACAAGGCATAACTTCACATGCTCTACACATTAGTAAAAATATATGGCTTAGCCATTTCACTACATTCACACGGGGAAAGGTGAAAAATGTAATTACTTTTCTGGTATACAATAGTTCTAGTATAGTATAGTTAAAATCTCGCTGCCGACTTGGTCATAAATCATAATCGGGGTAGGGATGTGCGCTAGTTGCGCGCGCGCAAGGCCATTATCGATAACAGAATCATTAAGGTTATTACGTAAACATACCTGCATTCATTAAGTATGCAGGGTAATTAATGAGTACTAATTTTAACTAATAAGTTTTATATACGTTCTTTTGTTTATATATTTAATATGCTTTGTAGTAAATTTGGTAATAAAATAAAAAAAAATGTGTATTTATTTCTATCACCCATTAATAAATATATAAAACTATCGATATCACTCATCGACTGCAGTAATGTACAGGACTACATGTGGGCGTGGCCTGCCCATAAGGCCCGTGAGTGGGAAAGAGCGATACACTCGAATGATTTATTACCAAGTCTGCAGCGAGATTTTAACTATACTATAGTAACGAAACGGCCAAGGTAGTCAATGAGTTGTTGGCTGAAGATTTGACGGTATCAATTTCGTAAATGAAATATAATATTCCGCTTCAATAACAAACGACATCAAACGTGAACAAATCGTCATACAATATGATCTAAAATTGATCGAAATAAACTCGTGAAACTGGATAGGGAATATAGTGAGAAATTCACAGAACTGGCAACTGGGTTTTATGTGCTACAAATATCTTGCAGAAGCGTTCTTCACGACGACTAAGAAGGGGGCTCGAGTGATTGCAGTAGCTGGGTACAGTTTTCGTCGACACCGTGTATCTGGGTTGAAGACTCGGTGGTACTGCTCCACCCATAACCATAAAGGATGTCGAGCAACGATTTTCACCATCGATAATACCATCATCAAAGTCAAAAACGACCACAATCATCCACCCCTTTGAAATGTGATAAAATTGTTTGATTGTAAAAACATGATCTTTAATATACTGATTTCTTACGTATGATAAAACACCTTTTTGTGGATTTTGGACCCATCAATCACTACAGATACTGTAAGGGATCTGAGTTGTCGGGATTACAATCTATCTATATATATAAAAGGAAAAGCTGACTGACTGAATGACTGACTGACTGACTGACATATCCACGCAGGGCCTAAACTATAAGGGTTAGAAACTTGAAATTTTGCACAGGGATTCCTTTTATAACGTAGGGGAGCACTAAGAAAGGAATTTTGAAAATTCACCCCCTAAGGGGGTAAAACGGGGGTTTAAGGTTAGTATGTAACTTTGCTGTTTTTGAAGTTATTCAATTGAAATTCAGTTTGAAGGTTTTTCATTGAAAGTTATGAAACACGTGTAAAATGTTTTTTCAAAAATCATCCTTTAAAGGGGTAAAATGGGGGTGCAAAGTTAATATGTTTTTTTTTTATTTTCAATGAAACTTGGCGAGTGTAGTCTTTGTATGACGTAGGCTTCCGATAAGAAAGCATTTTCCGAAATTTTGCCCATAAGGGGGGGGGATAGGGGGACCAAGTTTGTACTAGACAACGTGATTCCTTGGTCCAAGGGCCTAAACTATAAGGGTTAGAAACTTGAAATTTTGCACAGGAATTCCTTTTATAACGTAGGGGAGCACTAAGAAAGGAATTTTGAAAATTCACCCCCTAAGGGGGTAAAACGGGGGTGTAAGGTTAGTATGTAACTTTGCTGTTTTTGAAGTTATTCAATTGAAATTCGGTTTGAAGGTTTTTCATTGAAAGTTATGAAACACGTAAAATATTTGTTCAAAAATCATCCTTTAAAGGGGTAAAATGGGGGTGCAAAGTTAATATGAAATTTCTTTGATTTTCAAAGTTATATCAATAAAATATTTGGGTTATAAGATCCTAATCATGATTATTTCCGACATCCCTTTTTGAAATTCATCCCTTAAGGGGGTAAAAGGGGGTGCAAAGTTAGTATGAAAGTTCTCTATTTTTTTAATGAAACTTGGCGAGTGTAGTCTTTGTATGACGTAGGCATCCGATAAGAAAGGATTTTCCGAAATTTTGCCCATAAGGGGGGGGGGGGGATAGGGAGACCAAGTCTGTACGAGACAACGTGATTCCTTGGTCCAATCTACTTCAAATTTTGCATAAACATTAACTAACAGAATTGATGGAAGACGTATATCGTATTTTATCGAAATTCAATCCCTGACGGGATTAGAAAGAGATAGAGAATTATGTTGGAGGTGATATCAATACTCCTTAGTGTTTTTGATTTAAATTATTTTTTAGTTTGACATATGCTTGAAAACTCAATCCGATTTTATTCAAAAGATGTTGAACTCTCTCACTCAAAGGTTTGCTGGAAGAAAATTCAGTCTTGAATTAAGCTCGCCTTTGTGCACAACACTTTAAATGTATTATTTAATTTCTGTGGTGTTTTATCTTTTGTGTACAATAAAGAATTAAATAAATAAATAAACTCACATAAAAGCTTGATGCAATGCAAATATTTTATACTCCTTAGGATCGGAATTTCTGTGTGTAATTACATATATAAAAGTATATATACGGTAATTACACAAAAAAATAATTTCTAAAATGTTTGTCTGTCTCTCTTCGTTCCTTCTAATTGCTGCAACAGCTGGACCGATTTTGTAGGGACTTTCACCATCGTTATAAGGAGTAACTTAGGCTACTTTAATTTAAGAACAAGAAACGAATTAGAGTTCCGTATGACTTAAAAACGCGGGAGCTGACCAATGCATGAATATGAACATTAATTTTTTCGTTAAATTTCACGCGGGCGAAGTCGCGGGTAACAGCTAGTAATATCAATAAACAGCGATATAAAATCTGTATAATCTAGTTTATTTCAATTGATCATTATTTATTTGTAAGAAAAGATAAGGATCCTTATCCTGCAAGTAATGTAAGGCTTGTAGATTTAGGCTTGAACCCCTCACTAAGGTGTAATTTTTACTCATTATTTTGTCTTCTAATCCGATCCATAAATTGAACAACAATTTATTATAATTTAACAGCAATTTTAATCCCGAGAGAACAATGTAATACTATAAGGAGCTAAATCGCAATGTCCATTAAATTAAATTGTATTTTATGACAATTATCGTAGTTTCAATGTCGTAAATAACTAAAATAGCATTCTGCTAAACGAATAAACGACGCAAAATCGATACAATGATCGAATTTGTCCATTAATCTATTTAATTTTTTTTTTATATTCGCCTAGCAGGGCTGTGATGTCAAAGGCGTTGAGTTTAATGTCAAGGCACGCATACTGACTTTATGAAAGTTACGTGCTTATTTATCATATGCTCAAACATTGGGAGGCAACCTGCATACCTGAAAGATTCCCTCGATGACGTATGAAGTTTGCCAACCCGCACTAGGCTAGCGTGATGGACTCACCTAAATTTACAATTTCGATTATATTTTTTTAGCTTTCCAACTTTTATTTAGATTTAACTTTATTTTATTTTGTTATGACATTGTTTTTTTTTTAATTTTAATTGTTTCGGTGATTTCTATTTATATGTAAGTGTTCTATATCTGTATTTAATTTTGCATTCTTACATTTTTTAATATAATAATTACCGTTGTCTTAATCTGATGCATGCTGTGACACCATAAACTGTTGTGCATTTAATTCGACGATAATAATTTTATTCTAGATGTAAAAAATAATGTCACAACTACTGGTTGTCCAAATAAATAAATATTTTACATTTACTCGGATACAAATGTTTATGTGATGAGCATAAACATTTGTATCCGAGTACGACAAATGTTTATGTGATGAGCATAAACATTTGTTCCTAACGGGATTCGAACCCGGGGCCCCGAGCAGAGAAGGCAGTGTAAACTACCGCGGTTCGTCATATTAATGTCAGATAAAAAAAAATTGTTTAGTTTAATTGTTCGATAATTTATTTAACCACTTATCTTTGACCGGGTCCTTGACCCTTATCTTGTCCTTGACCTTGTCCTTCACCCTGTCATGACCTTGACCTTTAACCCTAGTTCATATTGTCATCACCTGGTAATAAAATGATTACGTACTTTTTCCAGGTTTCCACTTCATCACATCGAATCAAGGAAGGAGAATGATAGCCCGAGGTGGTTACAAATACTGTTTACAATTGAAAAAAGGTGAACGATGCCGTTGGTACTGCTCTACTCACCACAACAAGGGCTGCAGAGCGAATATACACACCAATTATGACGTAATTATAAGGCTAAATGATTATCATAACCACGCACCCAGAACTATAATATAGATTTTAGGCTGTATTTTGTTAGTGACATAAGGTTCAAAATGGAAATATAACATACGTTTATTTATGTCATTTTACATTCATACCTTACATACTATTCCTCAACAACCCACAGCTGGTTTCCTCTCAGGGATTAGGCTACATTCATCACGCTAGTCCGCAATGGCGTGATGGATGGATGGATGTGCATAGCATGATGGATGAAGATTTTTGGAGAGTTGGGGGAGGCATTGACTAGGCTTCACCCAAAGACCTTTTGTCCTAACTATCACGGCAATTGAAATATGTTTTTTCTTTAAATTATCCGGAATCTTGTATTAAAATCGTCATAATTATATATTTTTTTGTTTATGGTTGTTAAATAGCACGAATTAACTTTTATTATATTCTGCAATGTACTTTTATTCTTAATTAATTATTTTTTGGTGCGATTGGTCTGTAAAAGATGACTTAGGTATGCGCTTCCAAAGTCTTAAAAACTTTTAAGTGTATGAAAAGTTATAACTTCTAAATTAATTATAAGAATAAACTAATAGCTATATTAAACTAAAATTAATTTTAAAAAGTTTTGTACCTTATATCTCTAACGTTATGACACGTGGCATAGAAAATATTCATAAAGTTGCCAAAATAAGGGATACTTTGCCAGTACCGAACCCCTGAACCGCAACAATTAAAGTAGTATGAACAATACCGTCATCATGTTAAAAGTTTGTCCCTTTCTTGCGCATATAAAATTATTCTTATCTCTGTTTAACATTAATTTGGAAGTTCGGGAATATTCGGGATTTGAACAGGTACAGTCGAAGCTTGACTATTCCTGCTGTTAGAAGTGTATGTGGGCTGTGTTTCACATTGTTCTGTTTTTCGTTGAGTTTTGTTAATTGTTATTGTTATTTCTGTAGATGAAATGTTTTCTTGTTGTGTTTGTCTTCGCTGTAGACGTTAAAATGCCTAACTTCAGTAACAAAGAGTAGGGCGTATGGCAGCGCCATCTGAAATGAACGGGAAGCACAAAGAATTATACAGAAATGGAAGTACCAATGCGACCACGAACAAGAACCTTGGAAATGTATACGAAATGGAGGAAGGAAAATTTGAATAAGATTTGTAACTTTAGTTTCATATAACATAATTTCCGTAAAACATCTTTCCATATTACAAAATACAATAAAATCTTTTTAGTGCTGTTACAACCATAAACATAAAAAAATGAAATTTTTAATGCACGATTCCAGGTCAATTTAGTAGGTTTCACCCTCTAACAGAAAATAATAAAAAAATATTTTATTCATAATTTTCTCAGACAGGACAATATTATTGATTTAACTGAAGCTTTAAAATGTATCACGAAACTGATATTAATATGTACTTTTAAAATAACCTTAAAATATTATGCAGAATTATGAGTAGGTACTTACATATATTATATATATAATATAATACATATATTATATATTATAAAAATAGCACAAATTTTAAATGTTGCAAATAAGATAATACCGAGAAACACTAAACCGTTCTATTTTTGACATTTTTTGCTCTTGTATTTTTACGTTTTCCAATGAATATACTAACAATCAATCAATCAATTTCAATTTATTTTACACACACATAAGTATTATTATATTTAGGTCATTTGAAGTACCTATATTTGAATTCAATTATTAATATATTTTATTAATGAAAGCTGATTTTGTGATTAAAATTATTTATAGAACTAAATCAAGCTAGGTGTATCCTAGGCCCGCAGACTCACTAAATAAATATATTCGCATTTTAGTAATATTTATTTAATTTGCAAGACTTTATTTTTCAAAATACTGTACCGGATCAAATTACTAGATATTTGAATTATATTGATTTTGCGTTAATCAATACGTTTACATTTTTAACTGGGAAAATATAAGGAAATCATATTTTCGCACATACATAAATTCTATTTGCATCCAAATAATGTCAGAATTTAATGCGAAATAATATGTTTTATTTACAATTTATTACATTATTGTGTTTTTATTGACGCTTTTAGAATGGCTTTAGTCGGTAACCGATACCGGTACCAGAGGTCACTTAAAAAAATGTTTTTACGTAAAACTATATGTACTTTTATATAAAGTGTAAATAGAAAATTTTTAAAATATACAGCTATGTATTTGAAACCGGTGGTCTATTTTATTTCAATGAAAGCTTAGTTAATTAAAAACTATTTACTCTTAATTTGTTTTACAAAAAAAGGTTATATACATTTTTAATGCAATATTTTTTTTATTTTACAGGAACCGGGAATCCTTATTCTAGTAGTGGTTGGGAAAGAAAAAAACCTACTCATGGTCGCTGTTATCTGTGTGGCAGAGCTCGAGATAAGACTACGAGAAAAATGTGCGAACGATGCTTCAAGTGGACTTGTCCTGCGCACGCGGCGAAAGCCTTCGTATGCATTTCTTGTGTGTATAAATAAAAAAAAAGAAATAAAAAAATAACGACTCGTTTGGCGCAGTGGCTGAGCGATCAGCTTGTGCGTCACGGGTTGCGGGTTCGATCCCCGCACGGAGGAAACATTTGTAGGATCTACAGGTAGTTGTTCCGCGTCTAAGCGTTTGTGCATGTGAAAATTTGTAGTGTAGGGCATCATGTTAAAAAAAAAAATTTTCTTGGTGTGCTTTTAAAATTGTTTATAATATTAACTTGTAATCGTAACAATTATTACTTTTTATAATAATATAATGTATTCACTGTTTAATTTAGATAGCTTTTAATAAATCGCTTAATGCTCTTTTCGATGTGTTATTTCATACCATCACGCCTTCCATCATTCCCCGAAGGGTTAGGCAGAGGTGTACTAATAATATACACCCACATTTCACCGGTATTTTTAGGTCCCATGTAATAGCGGGCTAGCCTATTGCGATGAACCGGGCACGAATCTAAACTCAAAGCTGCTACTGAGAATTTCATAGAAAACCTCATTAACACTGCTCGAACCTGGGAATCGAACCCAAAAGCTTTTGATCAGCAGTCGCATTAACAACTACTAGACCACTGAGGCAGAAATATTATTTTTATGAATTGAAAATAAGACATCTTATAGTACTGTAAAATATCTTTGGTTTTAGTATTCAATAGTACTCAATCATTCAATCATTCATTCATTCATTCATTCAGTACTGTAAAATATCTTTTGTTTTAGTATTATTAAATGATTTGTCGAGAAAATCTTAATCAGGTACCGAAAAAATAAACTACGTATTTTAATATAAAAAAGTACAAAAGTAATATTGGTGGTACCAGTACCGGTATTGTATTTTTAGTACCGGTATATTTTGATTAAATTAAGAGATGTATGTATGACGTTATGTTTTTACGGATTTATGATAACTAACTATTATATGGGTCCCGCGGGTTCGAATCCCGGTTGGAACAAATGTTTGTGAGATGAGTATCAACATTTGTATCCGAGTCATGGATGTATCTATGTATAATATGTATATATTTACAAAAAAAAGTATACATGTAGTATATCAACCATCTAGTATCCGTAACACAAGCCTCGTTGCTTACCACGGAACTAGATGGCGCTGTGTAATAATGTCAGGAAATATTTATTTATTCTAATTTTTTTTCTTACTCCTATCTAATTTCATGATTAATATCGCTGCGGGTTCCAAGACGATTTTCTGGATGTCTACTATTGTTGATCCTGGCTTAAAGGAGTTGCAGTAGCAGTGGTTTACGGTGGTGGTCAAGTACCTACCATAGAAAAAAAAAACTAACTATAAAATACGTTTTTCAGATGACATTTGTTCTAACAAATTGGCTGTTTCAAGCAAAAGAGGCGGTGAGGTGCTGCAGTACAAAGGTTTTAAATATAATGTTAGGAGAATTAACAAGAATGGGAGTGTGGCGTGGAGGTGCAGGAACAGAAAATGCCCGGGAAATATCCTCACGCAAGATAATACTGTTATAAGAAAAACTGGCAGACATATATGCAAAATGGACTATTAATTGGACTTCTCTTTCGGGCAACCAAATGAACCTTTTCACCGCCCAGTACTCAGCTCCTGGGTCGATATTATATTAGGGCTCTGGGCATTGAATTTAATTACTTTATTATATTTATGAAGACTTTTTGACATAAATGAAAAGAATGTCAAAACGTCTTCATCAAATATTGAACGCCCAGAACCTTGCTGTAATATCGACCCATAATCGGGTTCTGGGCACTGAATGGGTGAATGTTCTAAGTATTTTTTATAGATCCTCCACGTTTTACATTTTCAAAAGTTTTTATATTAGAAGTTTTTTATATAAAAATTAAAAAAAATTTAAAGCTTATCAACGATTGTCTGTTCACGACGATCATTTGTTGCTTATAAATGGGAGCTTATATGACATTGTGGTAAACAAGGTGCAGATACTGCCATCTTCCTTAAACGGTGCCATGATATTAAATTATATTTAAATGGTAGGCAATTTAATTATAAAATCTTTTTGTATTTTTTAGCTTATTTCAAGCTAAGATTATTAAATTTTATTAAGAAAGAAAAATTCAACCTCCGGCGGGACTCGAACCTACTCGCTGTAAAGGGAGTATTCTGGGTTGGGCAGAATTGTCCAATCGATATTGCTATGTCACCGTAAGACATAAATAACATAAAGAAGGAAAAATTCAACACATCAGGCGGATACCTCGGCAGAGCGTCTGGAGTACCAATCCAGAAGACGCGGGTTCGAGTCCCGCCTGAGGTTGAATTTTTCTTTCTTAATAAAATTTAATTTAATTATATTTAATAAAAGCAATTGTTGAACTACAGTAAATCTAAAAATTGGAGGCACATATACTCACGTTTTTTTTCCATGGGTGTAGGCAGAAACTATAGTATGTCACTCGCTACGATCCCTGCATACCAATTTTTCCTCGTCTACATTCATACATCTCATCATGCACGCGCGCCGGTTACGAGTACTGCGTACCTGAC
This sequence comes from Craniophora ligustri, assembly GCA_905163465.1. Taxonomy (NCBI): domain Eukaryota; kingdom Metazoa; phylum Arthropoda; class Insecta; order Lepidoptera; family Noctuidae; genus Craniophora; species Craniophora ligustri. The sequence continues at coordinate 3,303,048 of LR990965.1, read as the reverse complement.
CTTTTTGAAGGAGTTCACCAATTAGGTCTGTGTATGTCCTTATAGGGCCATGCCATTACCACTGACATATATCTGCCTTATAAATTCCTTTCATCAATCTTCTATCATTCATCTTCTCAACAAGCCCAAACCATTTCAGTACACTCTTCTCATTTTTTGTCACTACATCGTCTTTGAAACCACAACGTTTTCGAAAAAGTTGATTGTATATCAAAGTTAATTGTAATTGAAGTTGATTGTTAATCATTTTTTTTCTAAATATATTTCATTACTTTACATTTTGTTTAAATACATGATCAATATATTTCCTGACCCACTGCGCGAGTCTCAGCTTGAGAGGCTATGGACATCCACCACACTGACCTAAAGCTGGCAGACTTCACATCATTCAATATCTCAACCATTCTCCTCATGATGTTTATCTTCGCCTATTTAATGAAATAAAAAAAAAACAAATCATTTATTTCATTTAGACCAATACAGGTGCTTTTGAATTGTCAAATTTAATTGAATTTAGTTGCACGGTTCCAAAAGGGAGGTCTTATTGAGAAGAACCGGCAAGAAACTCCATATAATGAGTAATAATAATAAACACTAGTAGCGAAAAGCCTGATCTGACAATTCAATCAATACGTTTTGGATCCTTTACTCTCTCTTGTCCTCTCCTTTATCTCTCTATGGTCACGGAAAGACTAGTTTGTTGGATATCTTGACGAAACCTAGAGGTTAATATAATATCAATATACCACGATAAAATCCGTAAAGACCATTTTTATTTTTATAATTTGGTTCACTATAAATGATTGAACATTTCTGGACATTATGACACAGCGCCATCTAGTTCCGAGCGAAGCAACGAGGCTAGTGTTACGTATACTAGATGGTTGATATATATATATACTTTTTTTTGTAAGTAGGTACATACATATTATACATAGATACATCCATGACTCGAATACAAATGTATATGCTTTTCACACAAACATTTGTCCCTACCGGGACCCGTAACACAGAAGGCAGTGTTAACTACCACTGGACTAATTGGGTCGTCGAAGCTATGGTTACCTCCTGCGTCGAACTCGTGACACATGGCGCAAAAGGCTCCGCCTCATTTTGGTTTGTCTCTATGTATATTAATTTCACACATCTCGTTATTTACTTCGCCGGTCAAACTTTTACCAGTTGAGTGAAATATAGCTTAAGCCTCTCATTCTGAAAAAGGGCCTATGGTCTGTTGAATTGTGATTTTAAAGGTACTTACTAATGGACTTGTTCATTTCAGATGCGGTCGTCATAATCAAGTGAAGACAGTTGACAGCTTCAAGTTTACCCAAAAGAATTATGAGAAGAAGAATCTACGAATTAAATTTACTGCTAAGCTGTTATATTATTACTATGTGTAGGGTTGGAAGTTTACAAGCATCCATACATTAATCGAATTTTGATCTTTAAACGCCATTTGACGCAGACTCGTTAATTGTAATACTATTTTTCTCATGACTGTCCAATGAGGAACGAGAAAAATTATATGTCACAACAAACGTCAAACCACACGTGGGAAGTTCACAAAATCTTAAATTAGAACAAAGGATTTCAAGAATTATAAATTAAGTTTTTTTTTAGTAATGGCACCATGGTATTATTCAATGATAAATGAATTTAAAGTTAGTACGACAAAATGTGTTATGTTTTTTACGAATTAAATCTAATATTTTTTGCAATGATAAATAATAAAGGATATTTCTTTACATAAAATATATTATTGTTAAAAAGTATTAGTTTTATTCGTATAAAATGTTTAAAAATAACGTGTAACCGGTTTTTTTTCTTTTTCAGGTACTCAATGAAAACGAAAAAAGACAGTTTAATAAATTAATTCTTAATAATAATTAGCATCTACTTCGTACCTATTTAAAATAATAAATACAAATAGTTCCGTTAAAATACTTGCATAGCTGTTTCATTTTGCAACTCCCTGGCGTGTAAGGCATTAGCAGAGGTCTAGCTGCATTGAAAACATTAAATAAATAAATGACATGCTCCTTAGTTCAGCCTATATAATCCGTCGGCAAAACAAAAAGTGTTAAATCTGCCATTATTAATTTAGTTATAAAAAATATATTCGAAATTAATTTTTAGACTTTGTCGTGGAGTAACTTTCAGAAACTTACAGATAATCAAAATAAATAATACTTTCATTTTGCAACTCGTCCCGCGCTTTAAACTTTATAAACGTTTGGCCCAGTTAGTAAGACAAGATATGACAAAATGTACATTGTGTAATTTGAGAATATTAATTTTAAAAAATATAGTTTTTTAAGTTATCTGTGACTGGAATACTGGAATTGCTGCATTCGACGAATACTTGTAGTGAGTATCCTATCGTAATATTATATTAACAGGATTATATTAAAAAAATATTATCGTTTGGTAGGTGCTGTTATGGACACGCAAGAACCTTCGACCTCTCATAATCAAGTAGCTTTTGAAACAATCACGTCTCAAAGAGGAAAACCTTTACTTCTCCGTGGTGGTTATAAATACGACATCAAAAGAATAAATAAAGATAAATCAACTGTGTGGCGTTGTGTGAGACGACAGATCTGTCAAGCAATATTAATAATTACTTGTACTAATACTGTGAAAAGAGAAGACAATCATGTTTGCCAGCTGGACAAAGTTTTTATATAATACTTTTATGTTTAACTTTATATTAATAGATGAAGCAAAAACTTTGTACCTCTTTTTATAAAAATTGCTGTGAAATGTCCCACACTTATAGTTTATATAGAGGAGTGCAGAATACTAATATTTTTTTAATTATGCAAAATACTTCTAATTTAAATTAATTATGGACTAATTTTGACCGGTGGTCGACCACTAGTAATAATAATTATTAAACCTACATGTACGAAAAATCGTTTCTTTTTACATGTGACAACGTTGTGAACTTATGATGATTAAATATTGTTTACCAATTTTTGTTTTTATTTCCACACTAACACTTTTGCTACCGATTGTACCTTTCCTTATTTTGATAGTAACATGAGAGTAACTGGGTTCGATCCACGATTTGATAATTAAAATAACGAAAAAAGCGCACGAGTCGATATGGCGGCAAGACCGATGAAAAGGTGCCGTAAAAAATAATTTAAAGTTCCATCTATGTGAAGTAAGTCATGACAATATTAAATCGAATTATAAATTGATTTATCAATACTCATAATGTTAATAACCGACTTCAAAAAAGGAAGAGGTGCTCAATACGTTTACCTAATTACGTTTCCTGTAGGTTGGTACCTAAGTTTCCGTTCTCTGTTTTTAAACAAATAAGTAACATTTAGTCTGCAATCATACAAATGTATGTAGGTACAGTCACCTATAAAAGTTGACACACGCACACACACCACACAAGCAAAATCGTTGATAATAAATTTCTTTTATTTTTTATATATAGTTTATTATATGGTATTTTCAGAAACCACAACAATACCAGATAAACATCATTTAGTAAAAGGTGTAAAGAAAAGAAATTGTGTCGGATGTTATAAAAAACTCCGAACCCGTTTAACAAGCCGTCAAGCTGGCAAAAAAGTAAAAAAGATTGTAACTGAATGTAGGGAATGTAAAAGACACTTTTGTTTGAACTGCTTTAATGAAAAACATTAATCAATGTAGTTGTTCCATTTCTCTCATATTTACTCTTACATTAAAAATGTATGTAACTATCGATATTTTTATTTCTCATCCCTATAATATGCCTAAACCTCCCCTTATTCAGTGCGGCACAGGGTGCATAAGACCCTGTATTTTATTTTAGCTATAATTTTTAAACATAAAAACCTGTTGATGAACGCCATTGTGTACATGTCAATAAATTAATAATTGTTAATATTCAAAGGAAAAATATTGTAAAATATATATTATTACATGAAGCCAAAAAAAGGGTTTAAATTTTTCACACGTTACAGGATTTTATACGCCCTGTACCGCCACAATGATAGTTTTATGACCAGGTGTCCAACGCCTTGTACTGCAGGAATGGAAAGAATAGAAAAATCACTGCCGCATAGAACGTGCTAGATTACAGCGTTTCAGCGTCATAGCTAAAGGGTCCGTTTTTTAATTAATTATATATAGCAAACTAATTATTATATTATATGAAATATGTATAATTATATAATTATGTAACTGTTGTGCTAGATATCTAAAATAATAATTTTAGACTATTCTATTTTCACTGCTTCATTTCGTTTCACTCTAATTAACATTCATAAACCATAAAATGTTATATTTCAGTACCTATGTTTGTAAGAACCCCGCGGGGGGCTCTTACGATCCTCTTGGGCGGCTACAAGTTCCTCCGCCATCGGATCTCAGCCTCGGGGGACAAGATCCGCTGGTACTGCGGAACAAGAGGCTGCAAAGCCTTCTTATATACCCTTATTGGAACTTCGGAAATCGTCAAATGTTTTAACGAGCACTCTCATCCTAGTCCGATGGCTTTCAACATGTGACTGTAAAAACTAGGTTCAATTTCGTTCAAAACCCTAACGAACGTTCTAAGCCCACTTTACCGCTGAAATGTGGATGGATGGATGTGCTTTCCGAGTGTGTCTTCCTCGACAGATATAATCTGGGTGTTTTTAAATCTAAAGTCATTCGGTTTCTACTAGGTAAACGCGTTCCATCGTAGATTGAATTCCTTACCATCAGCGAACTGGTGGTTAAATGTAGTGAAATAATAATAAAAATCACATCAATCACATGCCCATTTACTCTGTCACCTCAGGGCAAAAATAGTTACGCTATGGACAACTAGGGCCGAACGGAAAATCTATCAGGTGTGCAGCTGTTCTCATGTTTTCCTGCGATATTTAATTAAATTTCCTTTATATTGTATAATCATAATTGGCTGCAAGCACGACTGCTGAGCGTGACATCCTGGGTTCGATTCACAGATTCTCCAGACCCTAAATAGCAGTGAGTCGTTTGATTTTGTACCTGGTAGCCTTAGCCTCCCCTATTCAAATTCAAAAGGTTTTTATTTAAATAACCTTTTTCAAGGCCTTTTAAAACGTATAAGTAAATAAGATCCAAGTTGCAAGTAGGTGATGTTATGGGGAAGATACCGGCAAGAACTTTTACATTAAAAGGTATTGCAGTACAATAATCTGGTAACAGATATGCGAGGTCAATGTAAAAAATGTAATGTCTTAAATCGTCAATATTCAGAACAATAAAATAAATAATATGGTATGCATAATTCTTTACATGGGTCCTAAATATATACCCAATAACTCTTAGTACGTGGTTGTTGTAATACTGACCTTCTGTGATATGGGTCCCAGGTTCGAATCCCGGCAGGGACAAATGTTTGTGTGTTGAGAAATGCTCAATGAGCATTTTGTAAACATTTTTATTTGTTGAAACATTTGTATCCAAGTCATAGATGTTTTTATGTATAATATGGTATGTATTTAGGGACAAAAAAAAGTTTATATTATATAGTATATCAACCAACTTGTATCCATAACACAAGCCTCGTTGCTTAGCTCGGAACTAGATGGCGCTGTGTCAGAATGTCCAGAAATATGTATTTAAAAAAAAACTGCTCTGCGTAAGCCTTTGAAGGATACACGCGTGAATGTAGGTTAAGTAATAATATTTTGAAATAAAATTATGATCGTTATTAATAAAGATAATAATAGAGGTCCGAAACTCTTACACAAATTATGACCATAATCATAATTTGTGTATGAGTTTCGGACCTCTCATCCCATTATTTATTTCTAGTCAAATCTTTTGAAACACATTCAATAGTTCATCATTATCTTCTTGTGTAAATATATCGCATTTAACGAATCTAACCGCTGTTTTAGTGTTAAAGACCATTTATAGTACCTAAAACACTGTATTATACTTACTTTAAATTAGTAAATCATGTATCTTTTTCACTCTCGCACGCACTTAATTAGTTTGATTTGATTCGTTGATTTTATCGCGGTAAATTGATATTATTTTATTCTCATATTTCGGATCCATTACAGTATTCATAAATCACGGGTAGACTGAAGCATGGTTGGCCGACAAGGATCCGAGACTTCGGTGTAAAATATAAAACAATACACCGCTATAGAATCCGTAAAAAATAATTTTTTTTTCAATGTGTAATATTCGCATGCAAGAAATCCATATAAAAGATTACTGTAATATTAAAACTATGTTGTAGAACCTCGCTTTGTAACTACAGCACGTGGGGCTGTAACGATCGTCGTGGCCGGTTACAAATTCTTCCGCCATCGGACCTCAGGGCTGAAGGTACGCTGGCAATGCGCAACTCATGGGAGTAAAGGCTGCAAAGCGCATCTCTATTCCATCAAAGGAACCTCACGAGTAATCCAATGCCTCAATGAACACACCCATCCGCCATCCCTGCTCTGAATCAGGTTTAATTATCATCTTTAATTATCAGCTGTATTATACTGTCAAGCTTTTATATATGGATATGTATGTGTGTGTGTGTGTGTGTGTGTGTGTGTGTGTGTGAGTGTGTGTGTAACGGCAAATAAATTAATTAGATATTCAAATTTGAGAAATCAGATAAATATGTTCCCAAATGGCATTTAAATATAATATTATGTAGTTTCACTCATAATTGTATGGTTCATAAGAATAAACATGATGTTCGAAATATACAGATTTATCTACATTCCTCTATACTATTAACAGCCCTTAGTCTAATGCCAACCGTGGTATGTTTGTACTTTGTAGTGAAACAAAATCAATGTCGAATGTAAATCCTTTGTCTGTTTCTTTCACAGCAACATCCAACGATTTTGATAACAGTGAAACAAGAACTTCAAAATACAAAAGGTCGAACAAGGGACACAGACGCTTTATATACGAAGAAGACTCGATGTCTATGAAAAGAAAACGTCTATGTAATACGGGACAAGAATACATCTCTAACAAAGGAATAGTCAAAGAAGCAAGAAAAATTAAAGCATGTTGTACTTGTCGCTTAGGCTGTGGTGAAACATTCAATGAAGAAATGCGCATAGAATTATTTTCCATGTTCTGGGGTACAGGGAGCCATGTCAAGCAATGGCAAATTATTTCCAAGTATGTCTTTCAAAATAAGAAAAAAAGCTGCACTACCCTCAATAGCGACAGTATTCGTCGATTACACACATTGCACTATCATCTCCCATTAATATCAAATGATAATGAAATTATATTAAAAAAAGTATGCAAACAGATGTTTCTAAATACCTTTAGCATAAGTAAGGATTTTGTTTATACTGCTCTACAAAAAAAAAATGAATGCGATGATTTTATTGATGGTCGAGGTCGCCATAAAAACCACAATGTCGCATGCAATGGTGCGAAGCATAATTCCTCATGTTAATTCATATAAGCGAAGAAGACGAATTATTTCGTCGAATTAATTCTTCTTTGCTTCCATATTTACTAACATACCTAGTTAGTAAATATGTATATTCATTGCTTTTTATTCAAATTAATTATTTTGTTTGTTCTTAGTTTAAGAGCAAGCCACCCGATTGATCTCGTAACTTATAAGTACCAAATTAAAATTATTATTACAACCTTTTTATGATTTTTATTGACTAAATAGAAATCTTAAACTGAGATTATTAATATTCGTTTGAATTATTTGTTAATTTATTAGAAAATAAAAAGTCACATCAAAAGTTTTCATTCTCATCTGTCACCTATTAACCCACTACTTAAAAGGTAATTTCTGTATTTTTGTAACAAATTAGTATGTAGTATTTAGGGAGCTTAAAAAAATATTTTAAATATTCTAACTAATTCTGTACATTGATAACAAATATATTCGAAATTGATATTAAGGTTTTATTAATTATATTATATCAAACAAAACGCTAACTACTTACAGTAATTAACTTCTTCTACGCTATGTAATCACAAATAATCGTAATAGTTGATTTTATTACATTCCTGTTTACAAAATGCTAACTACATAGCGTTTTGTAATTTGGAGAGTAATAAAATAATAGTAATAAAAAGAAATATCAAATTAAGAGTACATTAAACTATTTATGTTTCTTAGTACACTGTAAAATAGTTCCTTTATCGATATATTTGGGTGTTTCTCTGCTATTCAGAAACTTACAAGAACCATTGAAGACTTTCCTAAGCAAATTTGATTAAATCTATTTGAAATGTCCACAAATTTTCGTCCTGGGTTTTGACTGATAGACGATTTTATCCAAAATCGTGAAAAAACACCGTTGTAAATACATAGGGGAATGTTTTTAAGAATAAAAGCAGGTATTTCAGTATGAAAATCTAATTTTGTTTTTTTTATTTTTTAAATAAATCAAGAAATTTCAAAGAAAAAAAATTTCATCTATTATTATTTATTACTTCACCTTAAGTAATTAACATTAACAAATAGTCAATTTGGTAAAATCATCTTCTTAAAATAATTGTGTTTTTAAGATTTGATTTGATGACACTAAAGTCAGTCTGTATAATGATTATATATCTTTCAAGTTTTGTTTTCTTGCGCGATACTTTTTACAATGCTCTTTCCAAGTTTTTTTTACTGCCTCATGCTCGCGACGACTCATATCCTTAACTAATTTTCTTGTACCTTTTTCTTTTTTCTTTTGGTATTGCTGTCTTTCTTTTTCTCTCATTTCTTCTTTTTTTTGTGGGTCATTTTTACGTCTCTGATATCTTAAACGTTCAGCTATACGTTTTCGTTCTAATATATTTTCTTTCCTTGTTTTGGCTGCCATTTTGACATGCATAATACCTAAGAAAGAGAGAATATTGTTAATGATTTTAATCATGTACAGTCTGGTATGTCGGACTTGACAAAATCTAAAGAAAACAGTCCCCTGTGCTATAAAATACTTACGAAATGACAGAGGATTTGATTACATTTTTATAGTAAATATATGAGTAATTATGATTTATGATGCTGATCGTTAAAGATTTATAATACATTTTTTATTCAGTGTCGTCGGCAAAAAAAGATATTGGCCACAAAACTTGGAATTTGGCAAACGGGACATACCAGGGGACTGCGGTTTGAGGTCGATTTAAATAAATATTCCATTATTAAATTACTAAATAAGCTGTGGCGTCTCAAGAATACCTAATACTTTGTCATTATTCACAGAAACAACTGAGAAATATCAAAATTTATGAAATGCTATGTCGATTTTTCATTTAGAAATGCTCATTTATATACGGTATTTTATTCTGATATTCGTTTAAATATGAATTTTCTATTCTCTGATAGGTACCATAATACACTGCGCTAACAGTTAGTTGGCAGGGTATAGCAAAATTTTTAATATAATTTTTCCGTCTGAAACTCTGCTAACTAGGGGTAATTTTTAACCTTATATAAAATTGTAGGGTTATAACTAACAATAATTTAACTGTTATTTCCGAAATTTTGATCAAAGTGACTGTAAGAATAATACAGTTACATATTAACTTTTTGCTTTAGGAGCTTCTCCTTTATACTAAACCTATAATTTTTGAGTTAGCGTAGTGTTCATTAGAGGTGTCGGAAATGTCTTTGAAATAAAAATCAGTAAATTTAATAGGACAAAGCATATATTCATCTCTAATTTTAAGCTTTATAACATTATAGTATACATTTAAATCAATTGACAACAAATCAATACAACTTTAAGATCAAGAGAAATACACTGGACACAAGTCGGAACAACATCAAATTACTACATACTTGTTAAATCTTACTATAGTTCCGTAATCTTTACAGGACCGCCCTGAAGTTATTCGCAATTCTAATGCTATCTCACTCAGACTGTTTGTACAGCCTAACTTCAGACGGGTCCATTTAATTTTCTTCTTAGTACAAACAATACAATTATAATATTTTTCAGCGGACCGCCCGATATTCTATACATCGGAGATTGGCGCGAAGATCATGAAGATTCGAGGATACAGGTACACCCGGCATTCAGTGTGCTCATCTCGAGTGAAGTGGTTGTGTGCAGACAGCAGGTCGAGGGAATGCCACGCCATCGTCGTCACCATAGGACACACCATGGTCGACAAGCAGAATAAACATACACACCCTCCTAGTTAAATTTTAGTTCCTAGCTCAACCCGTATTTGATACCTGAATCTATACTTACATTTAGAGAAGTAAAAATCAAAATGAAAAACAAATATACACATTAAAATAATTTGCTTCCCTTTATCCATTCAATATAATACAAATATTATCATAACTACAAAATAGTTCGCAAGCTTTTAATAAAATACTTAGTAACTTCAATAAAATAGATTGCCATATCAAGTTATTAATAAAACAGACAACAATAATAATTATCAATTAAGTAAAAATTATATGAAACCATGTTTTATTTATTTAATTAGGTATTTCTTACATTTTATTTTTGCTTCCTATAATGAAGTATACAAATAAAAAACTTATTACAATATTATGATAATACGAGTACATTTTTCAAATACGGGTAGAATTTACTAATTGATACGTTCCTAATTTGTGTTTATTTCAATTTTGATTTCTATTATAATTATATAATTGAATGATAAGTTTATTTCCAATATAGAGATATACTTAGATTGCAATATGTATGTATACATTATCTCAGATTTTAGAAATATCTAACACATTTTTCTATACTGTAGTTTCCTAAAACTAAAAATATAAAATATTATGTATTGATATCATTTAATAAAAAAATCGGGATCTTTACAATTGTCAAATCTTTACGATTGCATCCATGGGCATAGGTCTGTCACTGTCTATGGTCATAAACAGTTTTGTTCATGCCGTTATCCATCCATGTCATTCATGGTCATTGATGACATGGATGGATGAGACATATCTACGGGTAGACACCCGTAAAGATCAGGGCTGCCAGATTGTATCTTTTGATACCAAATTGGTATAATTGGACGATGTATTGTATCCATGTGGTATCCATGATCATTTGGTATAATTCAATACAAAAGCAAGACGCTCACAAAAAAAAGGTCATGCCAAGAAGTTGTCCGCTAATTCTGAAAAAGATAATCGAATAATCGAGGGATTTGAGCTAAAAAAAAAAAAGCTCATCCGACATAGAATGGGCAGTATGGTATAATATCATCGCATTTGGTATAATTTCAGATGCTAAATGGCATAATCTCGTCGTTGCTTACTGGCAGCCCTGGTAAAGATACCTAATAACAATATAACGCAATAAAATCCGTAAAAAAATACTTTTATTTCAATATCTTATATCTGCGTATTAAGAAATCAGATACATACGAGTATATTTATTTATTTTATTTTCACATAATCAACCTACGCGTAATTAGCGTAATAATCAAGTTAATTTAATAGTAAAATTTACTTTTGACACATTATTTCAATTACATAGAGTTTAAACTAGAGACGCTGTAGTTGGTAATAATACTATATTGGCAAAATACAAAGCGTAATACTTATAAGTAAAATTATATTACACAAGTAAACGCAAGAAATTGAAGGATAATAATATAAATAATAACAAAATGAAGCTCATGCTTCATTTAAAGATTACTCTATCGATAGGCTGCTTCACATGCAGTTATAACAAATGGATTAAGAGGAAATAAGAAAAACAAGTATTGTATATGTTGTACTGCGCATCGCAACAAATGATAGTGCTGTTTGAGTAGTGACTAGTGAGGGGAAATGACAATAAAATCTCAAATATCGATAATCAAAATTTTGTTTAGCAACGACATAACAACTTATAATAAAGAAAAAAAAACATTCATTTGGAATATTTAGTATTTATTGGAGAAAAGTGTTTATTGAAACATATTCGTTTGTTGTTATTACATATACCTTAATTGTGATGTCTCCTCCGATTTCGATTCACTTCCAGGGTTTGACCCCAAAGAAATTGCTTTTTTGCACATTTTGCTTTTAAAAGAACTCATAATTGAATTTACTTTTAATTAACTTATAATTTAACGTAGTTTTTACAAATCAAGCGAGCTCACGTTATTATATGTGTCCAGACTTGGCGAATGACCAATAATAGTAATAGACCAATGGCCGGCAAAAAGCTCCATAGATACTCTTTGAAGAACAGTTTCGTTTACACGGTTTGATGTGAAAGATTACTTCAATAAATTAACTTGAAGTGCTTTCCATTAGAGGAAAAATAAAAAGCCAATTGACATGTTTGAACAAACCAATCCCGAAAGACAGCGCTTGTTCACGAGCGTGACGTGTACATCACAGTCGCTCTACTGAACCATGTCCTAGGGAATAAAACTACCCGACACACAACGTATTTTATTAATTTTGAGGATTTGTAGTGCCGTATATCTTATATTTCTACGATCTGAGGTTCTGTATTATCGATATCTTCTACGATTATATAAATATGTTCCTATGGTGTGTGACTGAAGCATCTCTTGTTAGAAATAACAAATAATAATTAATAATATACTTGCATGTACTAAGTATTGTTTCTTTTAGTTGGTTCATTTTATCTTATTTCAAGTAATCGTTTTTATAAGATAATGAATTTAGAAACACGATTATTTCAACTTTCTAGAAACCAATTGAGAAAATAAATGTTTGATATCGACATTTCATATTTTGCTTATCGATATTCAAATAAGACTACGCTGAAAGTGTGGTTCTAGAATCCGCAATGGAGTATCACCCCACTATCCTGTGGATTCTTAGGCGGAAGGTATTCAAACCGACAATTTGTATGACTATATGTTCCATAAACAATTTTGCAATTCTGTACATGGATTTTATTTTTAATAGAATCGATGGGTATAAAGCAAGTCTGAATAATCGAATCAAATCTAATCGCCCCAGACACCCTTTCGGTTGAAGTTTAGATATTATCTTATCTGTGAAGGGTCAAAAGTAGCTCTATATACGACCTTTCGTATATAGAGCTACTTTTGACCCTTCTTACTTGGTATGTTTTGAATAGTGTAATCTTTTAAAATACATATACGATATGTGAATATATAAATGTGGACGCACTTTCACGGCAAAAAATGGTTATATTGGTCACCTGAGGGCACACCAGCGATGTCCTCAATAGGCAGATCCAAGTCGCTGTGGCCGAAATCGGCCTGGATCATAATATATGTATATTTATATGTAGAAATAAACTTTTTACGGATTTTATCGCGGTATATTTATATTTAATCCCGATGTCTCGAATCCTTTATTGTTAGGTGTCGGTTGTATTGATGTTATAACAGCTACCGTAAATTTTATATGGAACGAGCTCATCGTGTTATCAATATGCCGGGATAAAATCCCTAAAAATAATTTTATTTTAATGTCTTGTATTCGCATTCGTAAGAAATCTATATATGAATAGTTAATGGTTGTGGAAATTCAGGTCCAAATGTTGTATTATCCTGACTTCGTATTGTTAACGGTTCGATATCTGGCTAGTGATTATAATATTATTATGTATAATTGTTAAGATCTCACTATAATGTTAACTTTGTATAAAAATGTATGTAAATTGTAAATGCTTTTGAAAATGTCTAATAAAGTCCATTTATAATTGTGTTTTGACTTTTAAATTTATCGTCATTACTTTTATATTTAACAATAGTGCTGATTGCTTGACCATATTATTATATTCAGAAAAGAAAAATTAAATAATTTTAATCCAAATAAAAATGTTGGTACCTACTGAGGGTGTTAGTTATGTTTTCTGAATTATTTCTTTTCTGTAAGATGCGCGTCTAGGAAGTTCAACATAGCTTAAAACTCACTGACTAGCAGAACTACGGGCGGTGAAAAACTCTAAGCTTTAATCTCATCTATTTATTTTACAGGAAAACCCAACTTTTTGCAAACACCAAAAGGAAAATACAACCTCATTTTTGAAGGATATAAATACATTTTAACTAATTGTACAGGCCCACGGCGGAGTTGGAGGTGCTCTAAACAAAGATACAGGCATTGTAAAGCAACCGTCTGTACGATTGATAATTACGTCGCTTTTATCAAAAATAACCACAATCATCCTCGGTAAAGATCAAACTATACTGAACTACCTATGTTATAAATCGTCAATAATAACTTATAAACATTTTGTACTGTTTAATTTGTGTTAACTTTTTTATAAAGTTATAAATGGTTATATTGCGAGTAATATGATTTCATAAATTCAAATATGGAGATAGACCGAAACCTAAATCAGTTATGGCTATAAATTAAATTAGAAATGTTTTAATTTAGCATACACAATTACAATTTTCAAATAAATACTTAGCTAATGTAAAATGCATATTAATTTTATAAATCATTTTTTGAATATATTATTGCTAAAATTTCTTTATGTGTGATATTTTATTATTACCATTAAGAAAACAAAAAAAAATACAGATCAAAGTGTATTTATTTTTCATTATTTACTTTTTTTGTGGAAATAAGGGGCAAAGGGGCAGGAGGCTCACCTGATGGTAAGTGATCACCGCCGCCCATAGGACATCTGCAACTCCAGAGGACATGCAAATGCGTTGCCCGTCTTTCAGAAAAGAATATGCTCTTCTCTTGAAAGTTCCCACATCGTAACAGTTCGAAAAGACCGCCAGCGACAGCTGGTTCCACAAAGTAGTAGGACGAGGAAGAAAACGCCTCAAAAACCGCACTGTTGTGGAATAATAATAATATTTGATACTCAAAACGAAAACAAAAAACAAGTAGGTACCTAATTCGAAAAAAAAACAGAATCTATTTGAATTACACGGAACAAATATTAATTATTATTTTTTATTCATTATCAATAAAAAAACTTCATAATAGTCCAAGATCCCAGGGCAGCCAGACGTCACGTATTTTCTGACGAACCAAATGTGGATTATTGAGTAGTGCTAGTATGTACTAAGAACGCATGCCTACCAGCTATCTTGCCTAGTGGGCCAATTTTCAGGTATCAGGTAATCAAGGTACACACAAATATTACTTACCTCACGTAAATTCTCCAAGCTGATTTTTACGTATATTGTAGGCAATATCCTTAAAAATAAGTTGCCAATACTCCCAGAAACTTTCCGTTGGCCGTATTGCTTTGCAGACGCTTTAAAGCTCCTGAAGGAATTAATCAACTTCACGTAAATTATGATGTTCCATTCTAGTAAAAGGTTTCAAAATAGTTGTGACAGATGACAGACCGATCATAGGAGCCAATCATCCCCCTTAATTCAATTTTAATGCCACTGTGGGTAGGAGCGAGAGGGTATTATCAACGCGCATGAGAGTGAGCCAGATTGCGAATATGCGGAAGTCTAGGGGATGATTGGCCCCTTGGATCGCTCTGTCTTCTCGTAAAAGGTTTCGAAATAATTGTCTGGTGGAGATATAAACAATGGAACATCATAATTTACGTGAAGTTAATTAATTCCTTCGGGAGCTTTAAAGCGTCTGCAAAGCAATACGGCCGACGGAAAGTGTCTGGGAGTATTGGCGACTTATTTTTAAGGATATTGCCTACAATATACGTAAAAATCAGCTTGAAGAATTTACGTGAGGTAAGTAATATTTGTATGTACCTTGATTACCTGATACCTGAAAATTGGCCCACTAGGCAAGTTAGCTAGTAGGCATGCGTTCTTAGTACATACTAGCATTACTCAATAACCCACATTTGGTTCGTCAGAAAATACGTGACGTCTGGCGGCCCTGGGATCTTACTCTATAACATGTTAAAAGCGTTTTTCTTTCTTATGATGTATTTTAAACATTTCATAAGATACCTGTTTATACCTACCGAACATTTAGTTTTAACATTAAATATATTCATCACATTATTATAGACTTTTTGCTTTTTAGAGAGTAGATTTATTATCATTCCAAGTGATAATTAATATTTACATACTATCACGCCTGCCGTCCCCGAAAGATTAGGCAGAGGTGTACCTACGTTTCACCGGTATGTTTTAGGTCCCATGTAATAGGGGGCGAGCCTACTGCCATCACGAATCCAAACTTCAAGCTCCTACTAGAAATTTTATAGAAAAACCCAATAACACTATGCTCGCTCTGGGAATGAAGTCTAAAAACTCTTGCTCGGTTGTCATACTGTACGACCACTAGACCAAGAGTACCTTATAATTCAAAGACTAATTAATTAATTCATAAATGTAACACAAAACACAAACTCCTAATTTTATCGCAATGTCTCGAGCGCTCCGGATTCGCTTGCGAACTAGAAATAACACGTTATAATTTTAATCAACCTAATAAAAATGGTATTCATCATGAACAAGAAAATGCTTTATGTTTTAGTTGAGATTCTCAAATAAAAACAATAAAATGAACATATAGTTTAATTTATTTAATAAGAGAAACAGAGTTAACTGAGTACTTTGCTTTCACAATAGTGGAGCAAAAAAATCTGCTGTTTTATGTTAATTTATTATAATATAATAAATCAGTATTTTAAAATATAGTAATTATTTTTCGCGACCTACATGGTACTCCATGAAGCAATGTTCAATGCAGAGAGTTACGTCACATTGCAGGCACTTCCATACGGACCTGGCAGTGACTTTTCTCTGTGCGCACAACCAGCACCGGCCTTGTCTGAAGCCAGATCGAATCGGAAAATGACGGTGCTCGAGTTGCGGTCTGTTGGAGCCGGTATTTGTATGGCCAGTTCCTATTCTTAAAAGTTGCGATTCCGTCGTCAGGTCAATATGTCGATGTATCTTGAGTAAGTCCTCTGCCAATGTCGTCCTGAATTGTCTATGCGAAATGTTTTTATTGATAGATTTGAAAATAATAAAGGAATTAAATATGGCACAGTTGAACAAGCGCCGGAACAATTTTTTGTGCCAATGTTTATTCTTTAAACGCTCCATAGGCTGAGTACACAAGTACTGGTCTTTTCGGTCCAGTCCTTCCATTGCTTTGTTGTAATTCAGGACAACACCCGGTTTGTAAGTCACGCGCTTTTGTTGTTGTACTGTACCCATTTGCATGTCATGGTACGTCGAGATCATACTAACTAGATTGGA
The DNA here is from genome assembly GCA_905163465.1 of Craniophora ligustri. NCBI lineage: Eukaryota > Metazoa > Arthropoda > Insecta > Lepidoptera > Noctuidae > Craniophora > Craniophora ligustri. The sequence goes on along the minus strand of LR990965.1, from coordinate 3,285,996 downwards.
ATCTCGCCATACAATTACCGACAAATCAGTACAGTAGCATGCCATTACTTCCCCTTGTTGAAGATCCGTCTTTGATATGGTCTTCAATGAATCAGGAACGAATTCCCGATTCAGTCTTAACGTCCCGTAACAGTCGGTCTGTTGTCGTTTGAGACATCGCGCTAATGGTGGACTGTTATAAAAACTGTCCATAATTAACGTATGTCCACGGTTAAGTAACGGCTCTACCAAGTCATACACAATTTTGGCAGTAGCAAGGGAGTCAGTCGTAGTTGTGGTCGTAGTCCTGGCCTTGATATTTCCATCACATATAAAAAACTTCCAAAGATAGCCAGAAGAAGACTCGCACAACTCGTAAGTCTTCACTCCGACTCGCGCAGCTCTCGACAAAATCTTCTGAGCGAAGTCTAGTCTACCATGCCACTTCAGAACGGATTCTTCAATGACGATTTCTTGGGAAGGGTAATATATGCTGGAAAATTTGTCGTTAAAATAGTCGGTCATGGGTTGTATTTTACACAGTTTATTGGGTTCAGTTATCATCTCATTGTCTACGAAATGCAGCATCGAATTAATTAAAAGAAACTTATTGTACGACATAATTTTAGAAAAATGAGGCATAGTGCCGAAACCGTTAAAACTAAAGTAGGATACCTCTTGCGGTAAGGGGTATAGCCCTTGTAAAATGATGAGAGCAAGAAAACTTATCATTTCATCCCTATCCGTCGGTGTCCATCTATAAAGTCGTGTAGTTGGTGTGAATCTATTTTGGTCTTTTAACAGTTTAATTTCTTGGTCAGCATATCGATTGGTTTCAGTGCAAATTTTGTCAATAAAGTTGTTGTCTATCATTTTATAAAAAATTTCGACAATACGGGTCTGGTCTGTCATCGTAAAAGTAGGTCCTGGAGTCCCGGTGAAATCCTCACGTCGACCTGTAAAAGTATGAGAGTCTGTTGTCCATTCAAAGTCGTAACAGTCACGTGGGGCAAAGTCCCTAATTGCCAGATCATTTTGTCGGTCTTCTATGTCCAGTACACGGGCCTCGTAAAGTGTCAAGTCGGCCTGAACTGAAGGCTCCATCGAAGCGTTACGTGAAGTCATGTTAGTCATGGGGAGTAACAGCCTCTCTTCTTCCATATCACAGTCACTTCCGTCATCAGTCTGTTTCATCCATTCGATAATAACCACGTTACATTCTTCGTTGTGAACGCCTAGAAAAAACGATCATACCGTCAATATTTAGCTGTCTATTCGTGTCAATATTTAGATGCTAAAACTAATAATAGTCAACCATACACTAAATTATACACTAGCGGAGGCTTATGTTCAGCAGTGGACGAATAAATTAATTAATGATGATGCAATCATTTGCATACTATGTATTATGGGGTTTTAATAAAAAAGGGAAATGAAAAAATCAATTAGTAAATATTCATAAGTATATAATTATTTCATAATTATACTTTAAAAAGAGTTTTATTTACATATTCTAGCCACACAATTTTTATTTTATTTTATTTATTTGGTACTCCCACGACTTATTCACCAGACACAATACTAGATAAAATATAACATTTTAAGATTTTGGTGAACTTGTCACTTATAGGGGTACACAGCACTTGCATACAAAACAGCTTAATATACGCTAATAATATTTAAAACGAAAGAACAATCTACATATTATTGAAATTGTAACTTATACGGTTATTAATAATAAATAGTAACTATTATAAAAATACAAAAGAAAAAAAAAATATAGGTATATACAATGTGGGGAGGACAATATGATCATAAATGAAACTTCGTATAAGTCATGATATTCCCAACCGTCACACAAAAAATCAAATGAATATATCCAGTAGTTTAGCCACAGGACATTATTTTTCATTTTAAGTATTTTCGACATGATGTTTTGTAAACAGGAGAGCACGCGACAGGTTAACGACTTACGTTGCCAGCTCGCCACTTTAAAAACCTACGCCTTTTCTATCAAATTTATTTTCTCAATGCAAATTATACTTTATGCCCGAGCCATAAGAGTCATAAAGCGTGTCATCACAGCTAGATAAGAAAAAATGCATACGAAAGTTATTACTTTCCTGTTACGCACTCATGTCAATCGCAAAATATGTATGTGCGAAAGAGATAGGTAAGTTTGCTTGTTTCCTCTTTGCTTACTTGTCGACGTGTCTAGGTTACGCGGTCAGTGTGTCACCGGACGTCCTTACTGCCTGTGACGCATTTTATTTTCTCTGGAATTTCGGATGCGCCCGCGCCCGTTTGAAGTCGCCGCGCGAGTGTTATCGTATCTTTGTTGTTGTGTTGTGTTGTGTTGTGCGAAATTTGACGCTTTGTTTTAATAGTGACAGGACACATAAACGTATTATAGGTACTTAGTTAAATAGCTAAGTGAACTTTGCGAAATTAGACGCTTAATACTTGGTGTTTCAAGGTTTTATTATTAAATAATCATGCCTCGTTACAATTATACCGCTTCGGAGTACACTGATATGATTTTAATTTATGGGGAGTGTCACGGTAATGCCGCTTTAGCTGTACGGACATACCGTGAGAGGTATGGGAACACGCGTATGTGTCCGACCCACGGGCGCACTATTGTACAAGCTGTCCAGAGGATACGGGAAAATCAATCTTTGATCCCGCACGTAGATGGTGCTCCTCCACGTGCAAATGTGATTTCAGACGAAAGAGTTATTAATTATTATGATCGTAATCCGACGTCCAGTCTGCGTAATGCAGGTCGACATTTTCGTGTAAATCACAAAACTATTCAAAAAGTTTTGAAACGTGACAAACGCAGACCTTATAAGTACAAGAAAGTACAAGCATTGTTACCGAGAGATAAGCCAATAAGAGAAACTTTCTGTCGCTGGTTGGAAACCAAACATCTCGAGAATCCTGACTTCCTGTACAATGTGCTGTGGACTGACGAGAGTACATTCACAAGGAATGGTTTATGGAACCGACAGAACCTTCGGTACTGGAGCCGCGTGAATCCGCATCTAGTACGGGAGTCTTCACACCAGTACAGATTTGCGGTCAATGTGTGGGCTGGCATACACAGAAATACTATTATTGGTCCGGTATTTATTGATGGCAATTTAAATGCTGTAAAGTTCATTGAACTCCTCGACGGATCCGTTTCCGAGTACACGGACGAACTTTCGCTGGACGTGTACAGGCAGATGTGGTACCAGTTAGATGGAGCACCAGCTCATTCAGTGGTGTCTGCAAGAGAGCGTTTGACTCAAATGTTCGGACAGCAGTGGATTGGCCGTTTTGGACCAGTGCGGTGGCCAGCGAGGTCACCAGATCTCACGCCCCTGGATTTCTTTCTGTGGGGTCACATAAAGAATGAGGTATACTCAACAGAAGTTACTACCGTTGAGGAATTAAAAAATAGAATAATAATATCTTTTAATAAATTGAAAGAAATGGCTGCTAATGGTGACCTATTATCAAGAGTGAGAAATAACATTATACGTCGGTGTAGTTTGTGTATTCAAGAACACGGCGGACATATTGAAAATAAAAAAATTTAATGACTGGCGACATAATTATGTGATCGAAAAGTGATTGTGAATAATAAATTGATCAGTGAATAACTCGCGGGTGAATGATGCCCGACTATTTGGTTAATATTCTGTGATTTGATTTGTGTAATTGAGCATTAATAACAATAAGAATAATGGCGCCAAACATTACGTCGCTGCGTCGGCCACAGCTTTAACATGAATGAAACCAAGCTGCGTTGCCATTCTTATCGCAGGTCAGTGTACCATTTTTATAAATGGTGTTTTATTTTGTTTGCAGTTTTAAGCTATTTAGTTTGTAAGAAAATTTTTTTTTTTTTAATTTCCATGTTCGGATTTATTTGATAGTTTACAAATGTTTCTATAAACCAGTATTGCCAGTGTTTTCATTTAAAGTCATATTGTCATCTCCACATTGTATATTATTTTACTACTTAATTATTATTTCATAACCTGACACTATAGATGAGACACACATTCAAAAAGGCACTTTCTTGTTTTTTATTGTAGCATTAAGTTGTTATATTGTTTTCTACTCACGATGTATCTCACTACTAAAAGAATCCTTATATCATGAACGTTACTACGGTAAAAATAGTACATAATTGCTTAAAACAGCTCTTGTATTGTCGCTTGGGTGGAGACCTGGTGATCTGTAATACAGACATTTTTTATGCCTAACTCAGACACCAGCTCCTCACATATTGTAGACTAAAATAAGAATCCACTAATGTAAATAGATATAAGTATTTATGCTAAGTCTGTTTTTGTGAGGAGAAAATAAATATATATTATTATATTATTATAGAGTACATGTAGCTTTAATGTAGTTGTGTGAGTGAGTGACAATATTTACAACTTATAATATAATAGTATAATTATCATTAAAATTACATTCATTTATAATCTAATTTTAATGATAATTATACTTTTCTGTTTTGTATTCTTGGAAGCAAATGCTCCCAAGGATAAATACCAGGATTCTGTATGGGTAAATACCCATACATAATCCTGATGATTTGGGACATGATGAACAAGTATTGACATAAACATTTTTTTTACTTTTTTTATAACATATAACCATATAACGCATATTTTACGGCATGTTTTGACACCATTTACTTTTTTCAACCTTATTGAAGTCTGTATATAGTTGCTTATGTAGTATAAATAGTACAATTTGTACCAATCAAAGTACCTTGTGTAATTGAGGAATGCGCTGCAGAGTGTTCAACTTCAGCCTTTATCACCCTGCTGTTTTCTGAAATAATATAAATCATAATGTGTTGTAAGACAAGTCTCAAAGGAGTCATAAATTTTATTACAATTCACATATGACGACCAAGACTGCCTGAAAGGGGCGCATAGATAATATTAAACAAAGAATTTTTCCTGCGGGATCAAAAATAAATATATAACAAAACACCTACTCCTCTTAATTTTATCACGATGTCTCGAGCGCTCTAAACTCCCTTACGAACGAGAAATAGCACGTTGTAATTTTTACCAACTTAAAAAAATGGTATTCATGATGAATAAGAAAATGGTTTTATGCAATAATTATATTTTTAAGTTGTTTTAGTTGGGATTTTCAAATAAAACAAATTTTAAAATCAACATATAGTTTAATTTAATTAGGGAAAGAGTTATGTGAGTATTTTGCTTTCACAATAGTCTAATATAATAAATCAATATTTTAAAACGTATTATTATTATTCGCGACCTATATGGTACTCCATGAAGCAATGTCCAATGCAGAGAGTTACGTCGCATTGCAAGCACTTCCATACGGACCTGGAAGTGGCTTTTCTCTGTGCACACAAACAGCATCGACTTTTTCTGAAGCCTGATCGAACCGGAAAATGTCGGTTCTCGAGTTGCGGTCTGTTGGAGTCAGTATTTGTATGGCCAGTTCCTATTCTTAAAAGTTGCGGTTCCGTCGTCAGGTCAATATGTCGATGTATCTTCAGTAAGTCCTCTGCCAATGTTGTCCTGAATTGTCTATGCGAAATGTTTTTATTGATAGATTTGAAAATAATGAAGGAGTTAAATATGGCACAGTTGAACAGGCGCCGGAACAATTTTTTGTACCAATGTTTATTTTTTAATCGCTCCAAAGGCTGAGTATACAAGTATTGGTCTTTTCGGTCCACTCCTTCCATCGCTTTGTTGTAGTTCAGGACAACACCTGGTTTGTAAGTCACGCGCTTTTGTTGTTTTACTGTACCCATTTGGATGTCATGGTACGTCGAGATCATACTAACTAGATTGGAATCTCGCCATACAATTACCGACAAATCAGTACAGTAGCATGCCATTACTTCTTCCTGCTGAAGGTCCGTCTTTGTCATGGTCTTCAATGAATCAGGAACGAATTCCCGATTCAGTCTTAACGTCCCGTAACAGTCGGTCTGTTGTCGTTTGAGACATCGCGCTAATGGTGGACTGTTATAAAAACTGTCCATAATTAACGTATGTCCACGGTTAAGTAACGGCTCTACCAAGTCATACATAATTTTGGCAGTAGCAAGGGAGTCAGTCGTAGTTGTGGTCGTAGTCCTGGCCTTGATATTTCCATCACATATAAAAAACTTCCAAAGATAGCCAGAAGAAGACTCGCACAACTCGTAAGTCTTCACTCCGACTCGCGCAGCTCTCGACAAAATCTTCTGAGCGAAGTCTAGTCTACCATGCCACTTCAGAACGGATTCTTCAATGACGATTTCTTGGGAAGGGTAATATATGCTGGAAAATTTGTCGTTAAAATAGTCGGTCATGGGTTGAATTTTACACAGTTTATTGGGTTCAGTTATCATCTCATTGTCTACGAAATGCATCATCGAATTAATTAAAAGAAACCTTTTGTACGACATAATTTTAGAAAAATGAGGCATAGTGCCGAAACCGTTAAAACTAAAGTAGGATACCTCTTGCGGTAAGGGGTATAGTCCTTGTAAAATGATGAGAGCAAGAAAACTTATTATTTCATCTCTATCCGTCGGTGTCCATCTATAAAGTTGTATATTCGGTAAGAATTTATTTTGGTCTTTTAACAGTTTAATTTTTTGGGCAGCATATCGATTGGTTTCAGTGCAAATTTTGTCAATAAAATCGACGTCTATCATTTTATAAAAAATGTCGACAATAAGGGTCTGGTCTGTCATCGTAAAAGTAGGTCCTGGAGTCCCGGTGAAATCTTCACGTCGTCTTGTAAAATTATAAGAGTCTGTTGTCCATTCAAAGTCGTAACAGTCACTAGGCGCAAAGTCCCTAATTGCCAGATCATTTTGTCGGTCTTCTATGTCCAGTACACGGGCATCGTAAAGTGTCAAGTCGGCCTGAACTGAAGGCTCCATCGAAGCGATACGTGAAGTCATGTTAGTCATGGGGAGTAACAGTCCCTCTTCTTCTAAGTCCATATCACAGTCACTTCCGTCATCAGTCGGTTTAATCCATTCGATAATAACCACGTTACATTCTTCGTTGTGAACGCCTGGAAAAAACGGTCGTACCGTCAATATTTAGCTGTCTATTCATCTGTCAATATTTAGATGCTAAAACTAATAACTAATAATGGTCAACTGCAACACTAAATTACACTAGCGGAGGCTTATGTCCAGCAGTGGACAGATAAAGACTAATTAATGATGATGCGATTATTTGCAAACTATGTATTATGGGGTTATAATAAAAAAGGAAATAATAAATGAATTAGTAAATATTCATAAGAATATAATTATTTTAAGTTTTATTTTTAGTTACACAATATTTACATCTTATAATAAGCCTAAGCCTAACCACCTGTATTTATAACATCATGTAATGCAGTTAAGTTGAATTGAATTGAATGGAATATAAAAATATAATTATCGTTAAAATTACATTATAAATGGTATTCTTGGAAGCATTTACCCATACATAATCCTGGTGATTTGGGGCATGATGAACAAGAAGTACTGACATAAACATGTTTTTTATTTTTTTTATAACATATAACGCATCTTTTACGGCTTGTTTTAACGCCATTAACTGTTTTCAACTTTATTGAAGTGTGTATATAGTTACTGGTAGTAGTATAAATAGTACAATTTGTACCAATCGAAGTACGTTGTGTACTTGTGGAAGGCGCTACAGAGTGTTCAACTTCAGCCTGTATCATCGCATTGCTTTCTGAAATAATATAAATCATACTTTTTTGTCAAGACCAAACCATAACTTACAATTTTCATTCATAGGTATATATAACGACCAAGACTGGCTGAAAAGAGCGCGTAGATAATATAACCAAGAACTTTTACTGAGAGAATAGATCTATAGAACTACGAGTGTCTATGTTATAAGACGTCAATAATTTTAAACCCACTATGATCTGATTAATTAATGTTATAAAGAAAAGTTAGAAGTGAATTAATTAATTTAAACCGGTTTTGTCTTTAAATGAAATTAGAAATGTTTTAATTTAATACACACAACTACAATTTTCAAATAAAAACTATTAATGTAAAATGCATATTGAATTAATTAATTCATTTTTAGAATAAGATTAATTGGTTATAACTATAATTTCATATTTATTTGCGTGATACCTTATTTTTACCATCGAGAGCGAGATAGGCCTTTCAATAGGGCTATTTACCGCACACTGGTCATAATAACTTAAATATTAACGTATTCTTTTCAAAATTTCAGGGAAACCATATATTTTCAAAACGCCAAAAGGTCACTGGAACATGTTGTACGATGGTCATAAATACACTTTAATGCAGGGCAATGGACTTAAAAAAAGATGGAGGTGTACCAAATGTGCTTACAGAGGCTGTAAAGTGAAAATAGAAACTATTGATAATAACATTTATTTAGTCAAAAATCATCATAATCACTCGCCTGATAAGGCAGGTGCTATGATAAAGCTTTAAGTGTAATATGAAGAAAATGAAAAGGAAATAAGTACAGAAAAATGGGACCAGAATAAAACTGGGACAGCTTGAAGCATATCAGCATATCACTACTTTAGAACATTGCTTTGAGCATGCAGCTTCCAGGATGTGGTTTAAAAAGAGAATGGTTGAATGGTGCTACAATTTACTATGAAAACTTTTCCAGATAAGACAAAATATTAATAATTAAAATAAGAAAGAGAAAGAGAAAACAAAGTTTTATTTCATTGTCTTGTATTCTCTAACTGTAAGAAACGAATAAATAATAATCATTTGTGTAGAAGTAATTCACCGCTATTGGCATTGCAAAAAAAATTGTCCATGTCCGTCTAATTATAATTAAAAAGCATTCTTTGATTAAAACAATGAAGTAAAGGAGATTATTTCTAATTTAGTATATACTACACTCAACGGGTGTATCGACAATAATATGCACATACCTAAAATGTTATAAATAAATTCAGTTAAATAAATGCATAATAAAATAAAAAAGCTGTTATAGAAACTTCTTCATTTTCAAAACCTCACCCGCACATTCAACATTGCATTGAATGCATCTGAGAATGATTCCACGACTTCCTACGATATCTTTGGCCCCGATAATAGGTAAATTGGCCCTGTTAATAAGTGAATAGGCCCTCGCAATAGATATATTAGCACCGGTGGCTACAAAACACAATTTAAAATGGCCCAAAATTCACAAAATTTTATTAATTGTATTAATTCTATAAATTCTAGGGCAAGCAGTGATTCTTAAAAGTAAGAAAGGGTACTGGAATTTATTACATTGTGGCCACAAATACTCTTTATTGCAGTGTGTTGGTCCGTTAAGAAAATGGAGGTGCACCAAAAGGTCGTATAGAGGCTGTCGAGTGACACTAGAAACTATAGACAATGATATTAGATCAATGAAAAATGTTCATAATCACTAAGGTCGTAATTTATTTGCAATTTAGGGTTATATCATTTTTTGTGATATACTTTTACTTTTTACTTTAATCATCAGATTTCCTAGCGATAGTTTGTTTTAAGAATCGAACTGTAACGGTCGCGTCTTTTTTGTTCTATATAATTTGATTTGAAAAGTCAAATTTGTCTAATAGCTGCGCTGAGCTTACCGTGTTAAGTTTTAATGATGTAACGAAATTCAAAATTAGGGTTTAGAATTTTTGTACTATCGCAAAAATACTGTTAATTTAATTGATTAATTTTATGATTGTTAATTCAAAATAATATGACGTCACTATTTGTTTTATTTTTACAAAAGTTGCAAATTTCAGAGTCTAAATATTTCTATTATAATGATTGTATGGTGGTAAATAGAGATTTGTAGAAAATAAAGTGCTCTTTTTAAAGACTTAGGATTTTGTGTGTTTATTGGCTATCTCTCATTCTCAAATAAGAGGGGGTTTTATTCCATTATGATATAAACGTAAGAAGTCAAAATTTTATTTTTTTTCTTATTAAAATTGCAATTTTAAATCTTCTTTACAAAATTATATTTTAATATGTATCTATATACATATAATTAAAATCAACACTTCAGTCTGATTACACAAACAAAAGTCTTGTATTTTCGTAAAGAAAGTTAGTGGGAAATATTAATTGATTTTATTTTTTTAACCGACTTCAAAAATGAAGGAAATTCATTCAATAAAGACTAAAATTGCACAAAATTAGTCGTTGTTTTTTTAACTGACATCTTATCTAAGCTGGGTTTTGGTTGGTGCTTTGTTTCCAGGAAACTCAAGCGACTTCTCTTTCTAGGTTCAGCAGTATTCTTAACTACGAAGTCAGGGACTTTACAAATCCACTTGGATGAATACAGGTACAGTCTCCACTGTAAGACCAGGGGAAGAGGGAGATGGCGATGCGTAAAGCAGAGGAAAGGATGCAGAGCCATTGTTGTCACAGTCGATGGGAACATAGCCTACGTTAAAAACGACCATAATCACGTCCCAGATGGGCGCCATCAATTATTTAATTTATAAAAAAAAATACTATCATCGAGACGCCTGTCGTCCCCGAAGGGTTAGGCAGAGCTGAGGTTACTAGAGTTAGCCCACATTTTGGCCGTATGTATTAAATTGTAGATTTGCCTGGTTAATGGCAATAGACCCAATAGAGCGCGAGCCTATTGCATAATAGGCTGACCCTCTATTGGGAGCCTATTGCCATCAACTACAACTAGTTGCCTAGTTAAAAAGGAATACAATATATTATATACCCAATAATTGATCGTATTATGAAATGTATGTACCTAGGTGCTTCAAAAATCTTTCCGAACTTAAATGGTGATAACTGATATATGTTATGTGATAATAAACGACGTCATTTATTGTTATTATTAATAGAAGTTGCTAGTTATAGAAAAAAATATTAATTATCATAGAAAATAAATACTTTTTTCAAATGATTTATTGTAGTTTCTTTCATTTGCCCATTCGTCATCACATGTAATAAAAAAAAAACAAAATATATTTACCGTAGTATATGTATAGTAAAATAAAGACAATCTTCTTCATCCAAATATCCAAACCTTTGATATATAATCTGTTACGAGTAATCCATATTTTTCTTGCCTGGTGCCGTTTATTTAATGTTTTTCTTATCTTGGTATAGCTTGAAGTAGATGTAATTACTTGGTGTAAACTTGCAGGTTAATATTCGACCGGTATATTAAAAATCTGTCCATTAGGTGTACCTATTGAAGTTATGCAAATAATGTTTGTTTTTACATCTCCCGAGGTTTTAACTGTAAAATCAAATCTCAATTTCTCCATTTTATTTTATTTTCTTGAAATATTTGCAGAAAAAGTAGTTTTTAAAATAAAGACAATTGTGTTTTTCTCTGTAAAGACGAAATTCAATGTATTAATCATATTTTACAAGGTTATTTATTATACAAACTTTTACCTAAAACTCTTAAATTGCTCACCTGTAAAGACGAAAAACAACATTTAACACGTTAGCTGCGGCACCAATTTTTGCATACTTTCCGTTCCTGCGGCACGAGGTATAATCGGCCCGTACCGTGACCAGACGTTAGGGCGACACGCGGTCTATTAGACCCCACCTCCTTTTACAGACTAAAATCCATTTTCTGGCGCGAAATCAAAGATAAATGAAAATTTTGGTCCTTATTGATATAGACAGTGAATTGATGAACCCTAATCCACCGTCGCCCCGGGATCTGATGGCTAGTTTAGGAATTATTAGCAAAACAAAATATGGGATCTTATACACCTCGTAACGCACTGAAATAGGGCAAATTTTCGCTGCGATTAGTGATGGGAAAAATAATATCGACGTTTTTAAACTGTCTTAACTACGCAACGACTTGACCGATTTTGATCAATTATATCTCATTAGATCGTTTTAAGTGCAAAACCTGGCAAAACAACACAAAGCTATCAAAGGATACATTTTTTTTTAAATAATCTAAATTGTGCTTGAAGGCGCCATAAAGAAAAAAAACCGGCCAAGTGCGAGTCGGACTCGCGCACGAAGCGTTCCATTCTATACCATTAAGAGGCACCTATTACAGACTTATTATTGGAAAATAATGGATTACGGTTTATGCATAAGGTTTATCTTTCTATTTGTATATGAAAATCTTAATGCGGTTCACAGAATAGAAAAAAAAAGGCAACCAGAAGTAGAAAAGAAACTGTCCTATTTATTCTGCCTCGGGCTTTAAAAATACAATTATTAGAACTTGAATTAACATTAAAAAATCAGTATCAATATACTTTTTTTATAAAAATCTCAATATATATGTTGTACTTATTTATGAGTGTTTTTCATTGAAACAGGGTAGACAATAAGATTTTTTGCACTGAGTGCACTGAGTCAAAATCTTTTTGGATTTTTTATCAGCTTCACGAGATGGTAAATATGTGCGTAGTTTTTGGTAACAACCAACACATCTTCTCCTTTTTTCACCTTTTTCGAGGCAATGGCGTGCGCTTTCAGGTGCTGAAAAATAAAGATGTAAAGATAACGTAATAAAACTGACATTGTTACTTAGGTTAGATCGTAGATGAGAATAACAAATACCAAATAGTCTGTATGCTACATCTTTCTTCTCAAGCTTTATTATGGTCCAGATTATTTACATGCGATTACATTTGGCAGCACCTTATGTTGTTGAATATTATGTTAAAGGTTTAATATAAAAACGGTGTATTAGTTAGTGCAAAATTAATTCTCGTATCAAGCTTTTCACACAAGTAATCTTATAGATAAATGTTAGAAATATCATATCCACGCATGCTTATACAAAACGTACTTACAAACACTGTAATCCTTTATTTAAGATGGCTAAAAACAAAACATTTCATATTAAAATATTGAGTTTCTTAAATTACTAACACAATAATTTCTGTACTTTTACCATCGTACAATAATATACTCCGCCTGGTGCTCTCTTCCGACCACGTGACATATATCGTAAAATTTACATAAGTCGAATCTAACACACTTAACAAACTTGGTGATTAAAAATATCCCTTTACATAGGTATTTTGTTGTTTTTAACTTTTTAGTATTATTGTAATAGCGGCCTACATAATTTGAGAAAACTTCAACTATCTATCTATCGCGACAAACGGACAGACAGCGAAGTCTTAGTAATAGAGGGTCCTGTTTTTATCCTTTCGATACGGAACCCTAAAAATCTTTAATATTTATATACCTACTTTCAAAACCTAGACAAAGAACTACTGAAATATTAATTATATTACTTACCTATTTTGTCAACGGCAGCTTTGCGTTTCTTGTGGAGTTTTTCACTACCTACAAAAATATCAATTAAGTGTTAAGTCCTAATAATAATAACATTATTATCACGATATAGAATAATAGGTAATTCTAGATATGTTGCAAAGTATTAGGTACGTCAATAATCGTTATTACCAATAATATCTTTAGGTATAATATACTTAAGTAATAATATCTTACACTTACTTTAGGTACATAGCTACCAAGATAAGAAAAAACTAGGTACTTACTGAAGATTTTTTCATTAAAAACTTACCTGTTTTGGCTCTGTTTCTGGGTTTTTTAAAATTAACTTCTTCCGACATCGTTTAGACATGTTCGGCGCTGTAAAAGGACGTGCTCTCCAATCGACGTGATGCACAACACTGGTCGCGGGAAGCTCGCGTTGAGTGCGGTACGAGGTCAGGGGGGATATGGGACGTTTTAGCCTCGTTCCGCACTGCATTAAAATTATATTAATTCAGTGCGGCACGAGGCCTAAGACATCCGGTACCAAGGTAGGTACACCACCGAGTCCGGAACCATTAGTGATCTCAAATATATATTTATCTCTTTCCTACACTGGACCAAACCAAAGCTATGCCATTCGCACGACAGAGAAATTCACTTTTTTGCTTGCCGCACCACAGGGAAGTTGCATCAGGGGTGATTTAGGCCTCGCTTCGCACTTAACGTGTTAAAGCCTTAATTTCAGGTGATCTTTCTTGTAGTACATTTATTTATTAATTATTATTTCCTTACAATTATTTTCATACGTTTTTTCTTTAGATGTCACTTTCAAATGTGACATCTATAAAAAGTATAAACCTCTGTGAAGGAAGTGGCCAGTTATAAAACGCTAAAGAAAACCGATAGCTCTAATATAGCGATTTTCTTTACATATAATTATACGGTCTTATTCATAATAGAACGCTTATCGAAGGTATAAGCCTAAACTAGTTAAAACGTCCTTTAAGCCTATCAAACGTTCCATAAAAATCTTTATTCATAATGTTTTGTTAAGCGTCCGATAACTAATATGCCGTTATCGTACATAGTGTTGCAATTTCATAGAAAAATCCCAAAAAAAATGTAAATATTTTTTTTCCTGCACTTTGAGAGAGTAATATCCCTTCCTGTTAATGTAATGCCATCAAAAACATACTTGTAAAAAACCCAAGTCGCGCAATTCAGTTCTCCTACCGTAAAAAGATGTGGGATCCATAGCTTCTATGTCTGGTAGAAGTGCCTTAGAGTTTTGATGATCGGTCAGTCAGTGAGCGAGTGACAAAATTAAGAAATTTTGACTAGTTATAATTCTTTAACTACTGGTTCAAATTGAATGAAATTTGAAATATACCATGGTTACACATTGCGTGGCCAGCGGGTGGGCGCGACTAGGGGAGTCCGCCGCCCGAACTGGTAATGGCCCCAAGTAGGCGGCGCGCGTGTTCGTCACAAGTGCGCCTGCGCGGAGGATGCGAGGCGAGCTAAGCCTCGCTCCTAGCCGGGGTCCAGCGATAAGAGCTGGACCGAAGCCCGCCGGGGTTTTCAGGCCATTTTCGACTCCCTATAACGAAGTTATAGGGGGTCGAAAATGCCCTGAATTGGTTCGAGAAAAGTTTAGTACAGCCGTGCCGTTTTTTTTTTGCTCGACTTGTCGTCGATTTCGTAAACCTATACAGCTTCCGAAATTCCTCATCCTCCAAAAAAAATGAGTGCTCCTTGGTTGGTACAGCTTTTACGGCGATTTATATTAGGATTTTCCAGCAGCGCAATACTTGCCAGAGTTTGAAGGCTTTGTAATGCAATGCATCCATATTAACCCTTTGACCGGCGGCCTCCGAATACCTAAAACGCCGAAAATTTACGACCAATGCCGACCGGGCACTTATGAACCAATGAGGTTCATATGACATTTCGAGCATTTTTTCTTATGAACCTATGCGGTATCATATGACATTTTAGACTTTAATAAAACTAATAATTAATACGAATGTTACACAAATAATAACTTTGAACGCGCGATGTCGTATCCATATTATAAAGTACTCTGTGGTCGTATCGTATTGTTGATTGTTCAATGTCAATAGTGCAAGCAAAGCAAACGTCACACGTCAATATTATAACAGTCAGCTGATCAAAATCGGCCATGTTTCTTACTAATATACGCTTATCGTAGGCTTACGGTCTTATTCATAATACAACGCTTATCGAAGGTATAAACCTAAACTAGTTAAAACGTCTTTTAAGCCTATCAAACGTTCGATAAAAATCTTTATTCATAATGTTTTGATAAGCCTCCGATAACTAATATGCCGTTATCGTACATAGTGTTGCAATTTCATAGAAAAATCTCAAAAAAAAGTTCTCCTACCGTAAAAAGATGTGAGATCCATAGCTTCTATGTCTACTAGAAGTGCCTTAGAGTTTTGATGATCGGTCAGTCAGTGAGTGAGTGACAAAATTAAGAAACTTTGACTAGTTATAATTCTTAAACTACTGGTTCAAATTGAATGAATTTTGAAATATACCTTGGTTACACTGCGTGGTTGAGTAATAAATTCAAGCTTCTAGTTTAATCCACAACGAAGTTATAGGGGGTCGAAAATGGCCTGAATTGGTTCGAGAAAAGTATAGTACGGCCGTGCCGCTTTTTTTTGCTATATATATTGGGCTTTTTATTTTTATATGCGTGCAATCAATGCAGCCAATAACTGATGGAAAGTTCCTTATTTGGTGGAATTCCATCATCAGTTTTTGTTCTTCTGCATGAGTCGCTGGCATCATGGCGTTGTGATGCATCCATATTAATAAAACTAATTAATACGAATGTTACACAAATGATAACTTTGAACGCGCAATGTCGTATCCATATTATAAAGTACTCTGTGGTCGTATCGTATTGTTGGTTGTTCAATGTCAATAGTGCAAGCAAAGCAAACGTCACATGTCAATATTATAACAATCAGCTGATCAAAATCGGCCATGTTTCTTACTAATATACGCTTATCGTAGGCTTATAGTAGGGTCCGAGCTTGTATAAATCGAAGCCGCTTTATAGGACAGTTGTAGCACATTTTAGCGTTATCGAACCATTATGAATAACATTTTTTGACAATCTACTTTGAGCGAGCTCTAAAACTTCCGATAACTTATTATGAATAAGACCGATAGTATATAAGTACCGTATCCTTTTACAGTGACTGTATGTAATCATAACACACATAAATCTTAGCCGTAATATACATAAAAAGGTACTCTCAGATCCATATTTTGAAGGTCAGTTCCATCCATCCATAGATCCAATTTCAAGACAAGTTTCAATTTCAAATAATAAAAAATCTGTAATATCAATGTTTTTATTGATTTATAAATACATAATCATTATTTTGTAACATTTTTATAAGTCACTTCAAATTTACCAACACACAAAATAAACATCATTATTTATTTATTTATTGCAGTAAAAGAAAAAAATAATAATAGTACTGTACTATAATTACAATAAGAAAAGAAATAATAACGTTAGGAATTTCACCAAATAACTAACGTAATTATTTCTTTTCCTATAGTAATAATTATAGTAAATATACATGTTCCAATACTTTAAAACACAAACAATATTATTGTTTTAAGCGCTTTTTACAATACACAAATTTAGGCGATTTAATTGTGTACTAAGCTTGATTTTTGACAAGCATTTCCAAGCACTAGAAATTCCACCTTTTTTTTTAAATTTAGGTCTGTTTAAAATAACATATTGATTCATAGACATACACTAGCAGGCCATGTAAATAATAATTGCTCCGTACGTAAATCGAACTAGGCCGGCAGCGACATGCAAAAAAAATCTAATGTCTGAGCCAACGCACCAATGGTCTTGTAAATTTAGCAATAAAATGTAAAGAGCGCTTTCAAGATTTAAACGTTTTGTATAGATAAATAACATCTACAATCGAAAATAGGTAAAACATTGCATTAGTTCAAAAAATTACAAAAATGTACTTACTATACATATACAGTGCAATATCATAATAATAATAAAATAATAATCTTCTTGAGATAATTATAACTTCAACAGTTAACAATCCGGAATGTATTAACAACAATACATTTACCATTCAACTAATTAACCCCTAACTATTGTTATTAAATGGTGAGGTAATGAAGCTGTAATAGCCTAGTGGTTTATGAATAAAATGATATCGAGTTCAAGTCTGAGACACGCACCAATGACTTTTCGAATACGTGTGTATTGTGAAGGAAAACATGGTGAGGAAACCTGTCTGCCAACACTCACTAGGTTAGTGGCTCACTATAGTCTGATCCTTATCTAAATG
Source organism: Craniophora ligustri (assembly GCA_905163465.1). Taxonomy (NCBI): domain Eukaryota; kingdom Metazoa; phylum Arthropoda; class Insecta; order Lepidoptera; family Noctuidae; genus Craniophora; species Craniophora ligustri. The sequence goes on along the minus strand of LR990965.1, from coordinate 3,268,398 downwards.
GGAGGAGATCCGCTCCTTTAAGGGGGCGCGGATCTTATTACACAAAATAATCAGCGAAGTGCCAATATATGGTTAAAATATATTAACGTTTTCTTAAAGAAGCATCAAAATAGTATCACGAGTATTCGAGTAAATAATCATTTTAAGTAGTAAGATTGATATTATCTGTTAAGAGACTTTACTGAAGAAATGTGCCTAGTGAGATTTTTTCTATACAATAAGAGTTTATGGGATATTTTGGCAACGTAATACAGTGTTCGGCGCTCTGATTGGCCAGAACTTGGAGCGGACAAATCTAATGTTGTATAGGCCCGCCAAATTCTAATACATATATTTGTTAATTGCGTATCTAACGAATAACGATTGACTTATATACATATGTATGTATTGCGAAGATGTTACACAATTATTGAGTATTCGTCCATAAATATACTAATATTGAATTAAAATTAATCCTTAGATTGATGTTTATTATTTGGTCATTGCTTAATACTATCTAAGTAACTTATGTCAAATGGATACAAGATTTCTTTAAAAAGGATAACAGATAAACAGACAGGTACAATTTAAAACTAAACAGGAAAACTTAAAAATAACCGACAATGAAAAAGAACAGATAATTGGATACATTTCTACATCTCTCCGCAATTTTTATTGAGCAATTACATATTTTAAGTTGAAATTAATTTCTTTTTTGATCCGCGTTACTTTAAACTCTGCGGCTTGGATCCTTTACTTACGACGATAGACAATAAAAAGTTATGTTATTTCAAATATATGCTTCAGTGTAAAAATATATTTGAATTTCAAAAACAGCAACATTGTAAGGCACTACATATTATCAATTTTGAAAAAAAAACACAAAGATTTATCTCAGTGCTGTACAACAACATCATTTAACAATACTTCTTATTTACAATACACTCAACATTTACACAATAACTTAAGACAGTTTTTTTTCAATTCCAATGGGTTGTCAGTGAAGTATTTCTCTAGCTAAAACTACAAAAAATAACTATTATATGTAATAATATAAATAAAAAACAATGCTAAATATCATTTAGATTTTCTTAAGCCTCTGTGGTCATGTATATTGTACATTTTTATGATAGCATCGTTGATAGTGGTCAGTTTTGCTTTGCACCCCTTATCGCATTTGTTGCACACCCAATGAGTCTCATGCTTCTGGTTGATATGCTTCGAACGCTTCTTGAATCTATGCTCTCCTAGTATTATGATCGCGTTCCCCTGTCGCGACCAACTGTATCGAGGAGTTATACTTTCTGTAAAAGGATAGATTTTGTATATTAGAGAAACACTAAGAAAATAATATTTATGTATTTATCAAACACCCACTTAATTGGTGAACTCCTTGAAAAAGGTCAGGTACGCAATACTCGTAACCGGCGCGCATGACATGATGCATAAATGTGAATGAGACAGAAGTAGTATTCAGGAATGATAGCGCGTGGCATTCCGTAGTTTCTGCCTACCCCCATGGGAAAAAGGCGTGAGTGTATGTATGTAAGCAGCCACTTCACCGGTTTTAGCTCCCATTTACAAGGGACGAGTTTATTCCCAATAAGCGGGCACAAATCTTGCTCCTGATGTTATTATGAACATTCCTCGACCTGGCGATCGAATCTAGAGCCTCGCGCTGAAGTCGTACGGTGTGTAGCCGAAATTATGTATATATTTATAAATAGCAACATACAAAAGATGTAGAGTACTTTGGCAAATTAAATAAAACAATTAAAGTACTTCATAAAATTTTAATAAAGTATAAAAAAACAAAATCATAATTACTATTATGTCTAAATATGTACTTTAACTTTTCTTTGTAAATAAATTTAATTAAGTATAGAAAGATTGATTGCACCAATTTGTTGTGTTAGTCATACACGATTTAATGACGTCAGCCAACAAGCGAATCAAAGTAATATCGTAGTGTGTTTTTGTGCGAAGATTTTTCACTGACCTTCCATTTAACGTCATCAATGCTGAAGTAAAGAAGTTTACACACAATAATCCAAAAAAATTAAGCTTTATTTCTCAGGAGATCATTGTAAATCCTCTATCTAAATATATATAACTCAAAGGTGACTGACTGACTGACATAGTGATCTATCAATGTACAGCCCAAACCACTGGACGGATCGGGCTGACATTTGGTATACAGGTAGATGTTATGACGTTGGCATCCGCTAAAAAAGGATTTTTGAAAATTCACGGGGGTAAAACGGGGGTGCAAAGTTAATATGAAACTTTTATTTTTTTAGTTAAATTTTACGCAGACGACGTCGCGGGTATCAGCTAGTTTAATCAATATAAATATATCAGAACTGGTGTTTCTAGTGCTTTCAGTAATCCAACAAAATATTGAAAGGTAGCTGATACCGCTTTTCTAGTTTGTGTTAACTTAGGATAACTTAACTATTACAATCTTTTAATTTATAAAAGCTCAGTAAGTTTTTCACTGTTAACAACATATCAATTTATTATCTTGCTTCTATTAAAATAAATGGAAACATAAATTGTGTATTAAATTACTCTTATAGTTATGAATCACAATGAAGACAAACAATTTTTAATACTATATTTAGTTTTGCACTAACAATCCTTGTTCTCTACGTAATATTATAGATTTTACTATTTTGAATGAATCTATCTAATAGTCCTATTAGTCTAAGGTCTTAAATAAATGACCCTGAATGGTTTATGACTTTTCTATGATGATATTACATTCAACAGCCATAAAGTTTGTAAAATCATAATCATAATCCAAGTATTTTTATACAAAAAAGTAATAACTATTTAGTGGCTATTATTATAATTATTATAGTCACACATAAACATAATGATTGCATGTAAAGATTATAATTATATTATATTATGTAAAATTATATTGCACACCATATTATCTGGAGAACTAATTCAGTAGTTACGGGAATGAAACGTAACAGGGTGTCACCGCCCTAATTGCTTGATATTACATATTTCGTTATACCAATTACAGCCGTATGTCTCAATTCATATAGTTGAATTTCAATTGCAAATGAATAATGACCACATACTCAAATCTTACTCAAATTAAAGAGCTTTTCCCTGTACAGGCAGGCATATTTTAAGACTAATTAATATTGAGTAGCGATGCTTATTTAAAATAGTGTAGACTTCTTCATTATGTGCTAGCCCTTAAGGATTACAAACGAAAAAATATACTCATTTGAAATGAACCAATTTTTATTCTATATTGAATTAGCCGTTAGTAAATGGTCCATTTAAGTTACCTAATCATCAATATAAATGCGAATAAAGCTATTTTCCACGCGTAAGTTACAAAATATGAGCTTAGATAAGCAGTTAAGTAGTAATTAGGGCCAGAATTCAACTATATCAAACCTCACTTTTAATAATCAACAAAAAAACATTCTTCTATTTTTTTTCTTGTTCTTATCATCCACTATCATACTCTTTCGCTGCCCAGTCCCCGGCTCCTGGGTCGATATTATAACAAGGCTCTGCGCATTGAATTTAATTAATTTATTATATTTATGAAGAATTTTTTACATTTATGTCAAAAAGTCTAAAAATGTTTAAAAAGTACATTTATCTTAAATATTGAATGCCCAGAGCCTTGCCATAATATTGACCCAGAAGCGGGTACTGGGCACTGAATGTGCTTTCAGTGCCCAGTACCCGCCCAGTAATATAAATTCTAACCTATGATTGAAGATCACCAGCCCTGAGATTGATTTATCATCAATCAATTATGGTACGTTGATCATCCAAATTTCTTACTACCCGTTTTGCGGACTCGAGCGTAATAGCTTTTACTTTTAACCATGTAGACTTTCATACCAGAACTTAAGCACTTATTAAACCTGCACAGTTTACACCACGCCCTGGTCTGGACGTTGACGGCGCAGTTCATCCTGCCGGAGCACTGATACGCATTCTCTCTGTCAAGCTGTACGGTCCTCTTGAAGAACAGCTTGCAAGACTCACAGGTCCTAGTCCCGTAATGAATACCAGATGTCACGTCGCCGCAGATCGGACAAAAGTATTGGTCAGCTGGAAATGAAAATGTATTATGTTATGTTATAGAGTATTTATGTTTCTTTTTTAATATACCTGCGTAAATAAATAATCATCTAGTTTTTGTTCTTAATGAATCATGAAAATGAAAAATCATGAATTTGTCGTATATGACATACGACAAATTCATGAACAGATGTGAAGGAAACATATTTAAGTCCTTTTCTTTGCTGAAAGATCGACGTTTAGCCTCGGCGCGGGCGCAGCAAAATACCTACTTACCAAATATTGTAAGTATAAGTATATAACTATAAGTATGCACGATAACACAGTGTAGGTATGTCGGTTCAAAGTATGTCGAATATTACCAGCTGACATTTTTTAAAAGGGTTGCAAACTAATTGTTGCCATTGAAAGTTTAAGTTTATTTTTTGGATATACCTTACCTAAATATTATACAACGCAGCGTTGTATAATATTTAAAAACACTAGATAGCACATAAATGCAACCTCATTTGTGTGCTATCTAGTTTTTTTGTTGTTGTAATTACTTGCAGTCAATGAGTCCAATTTTACCCCTTATAAGCAGCAAAATAGCTACATTGGTAATATGGTATAACGTGCTTGGTTATCCATTTAAACAAATAATGGAAATATGTATAACAAATCATGTTTATTTAAAATTTAGAGACCAACATTGTTATAATATTTATCTACCTACCTGTGTATATATAAAAGTATTTATAATAAACTCCAACTAAGAGAACACTGGGAAAAACATCTATAGAAAAAAATGGTCCAATTATACATAATTAGACCATTTTTTTCTATACATTATACAACATATGTCATATAATATTATTATGAACACGTCTTATGATTTTAAATTATAGGTATATACTATATATGTATAATATTATTACATTGTAAATATTTGTCAATCTTTTTTCCTTATCAGCCTAATATTGTAATATATTTTTCTTAAAAACAAGCTGCACATCTCTTTAACATGTTTTGAAAACATGTTTAGAATTTTGTTTTGTGATCTCGAGTCGTATATTATGTTTGTTAGTAAGTGATATATTTTGTCTATCTGTAATAATTAATGTGTTCTGTTCTACAGACAGACATTGTTTATAATTTATACAGTTCTTGTCATAAGTACCCATCCTTAACAAATTATTTCTTAAAAATAAGTTGCACATAGCTGAGACATGTTTTGAAAACATGTTTAGTATTTTATTTAGTGATCTCGAGCAGTATATGCTATGTTTGTTTTTAGGCATATAATATAATTATTATGTCTGTGTGAATGTATCTGTATGTCTATTCCACAGTCAGAAACTGTTTATAACTAATGCGAATCTTGTCTTAACTATATTGTAATAGTGAAAGTTTGTTTGTATTTTTTTATGTTTGTTACTGAATTACATTCAAATTGGCTGAACTAATCAGCATAGATTAACTGCTAGGCTACATTTTGTAATATACCACATAGGCGGAACCGCGGGCGGGACCTCGTATTACAATATGTAAATTACAAGTTATTTTTTTAAATACAGAATTTTAATTATTTATTGAACTGGATTGTTTTATTTTAAAATTTCCTTTAGCTAACATAAGTTTCCATGCTAAAATTAAAAAAGAAGTTTTCTAGTTATTTTAACCAGCAAAGTTTGAGGAGTACATTTTAAAAAGAACAAAAATATAATAACTTACTGATTTTTTCGATTGGTATATAGCTATGTCCGAAACATTTTTTTTAAATAAAGCTACATATTACTGCGTCTTGTTATTACTTTAAAGAATTTGGTTCTTATAAGTAATGTTATGATAGTGCAGCATTTTTTTAGAAATCATCTGTTTTAATTTCAGGCTTTTAAAAATCAAGTGTTGGTTTTTTTTAAGTTGATAAGGGTTGACCCCTTATCAACATAAAAAAAAACCAACACGAGCAGGCGGCTCACCTGATGGTAAGTGATGACCGCCGCCCATAGACATTTGCAACATCAGAAGCTTGCAAATTAGACAATATTTAGCTATTTCTTATGGTTTCGGGTATGGTGAACCAAATCAGCTAGAAATTCACCTACATACAATTTACACCTGATTATCTTGCAGTAAATTCGATAAAGATTAGACTTAATTACCTACTATGGACAAACATTTTACAAATATGTATATAAATAAAATTATACATATTCATTTTATTCTAAAGTGGAAGAATAATTGTCTCAATAGAAGGCTTCATAAAAGTGATTCTCTACGCATAGTAAAATACCAAATTTGAATTCAAACTTGGAACAGTCTTGTTTACAATTAAGTAACGGTCGAATAATTGAATGCGTACTGCCTATAGTTAAGTATTTTTAAATAAAGAATTCCATCTTAGCCAACATCAAAACTTTTTTAGTAAATATGCATTTGAAGTCTATACAGCACGTATTTATTTTTACTGTTGAAACGTAAACGCAGCGCTGTGATTGGTCGGCTCCTAGCTTTCTGACCAATCAGAGCGCCAAGCGTTATTCAACATGTCAGGCGCATCAAATGCGACAAATACAATAAACGCATTTCAGTTTCTATTAGTAAAAGAACCTGTGCTAACAAATAAATCGTAACCATACTCAAAGAAGCGAAAGGCAAAATAGTTATTCATTTCTCAAATAATTCCTGTATAGGAATTAATTATACATCAGGTGTAATTACAAATAGCTGAGAGCATAACGACTCTCGTCCCCGAAGGGTTAGGCAAAAGTGTACTAATGTAGGTACACCCACATTTCTTCAGTAGGTCGAGTCTATTGCTATCGACCGGGCACGAATCCAAACTCCGAGCTGCTCCTGAGAATTTCATACAAAAACCTAGTTACACTTTGCTCGACCTGGGAATCGTACCCAAGACCTCTAGCCGCATATACGACTATTAGACCGATGAGGCAGAGGCGAAGTAGCTACCAAAATAATATACATATAAGTATATTGATTACACTTCGGGATCACCAAAGTTAAATGTAAGTATGTATTGTCTATTTTAATTAATCTAAGTTAAAACTACTGGCAGTGATAAGTATAAGGCTGATAAGAATATAAATGGAAGATAATGGAAACATTTGTTCAACATAATATAAGGATCTCAAATATTAACAGGTGATTGGTGCCATAGATGCCCAGAAAACTGTATTAAATATCTATACAGGGTAAAAACTTAATTAAATTTAATTATATATGCAGAACACCGTGTTATAATTGAATATACAATAACGCTTATTTTGCCAACTACTCGAACTTAATATATTTAATAATATTTTTTTAATTTAATTGTGAAGTAAAAAGTTAACAAATTTGTATGGAGACTACAAAATGCATCCCTTTATTTGGCAACTAAAAGTATTTTCAATATAAATATAAACGTGAATATTTGAAATAAAGAGAATCATTTTATTTAAGTAGGTACGTAAAGTTGGCAAAAATGCGCTTACAACAAAAAAAAGCTTACAACTTTAGCACTTATGAACCAGCCGTTTGATTAGGTAATATAAATGAGACACTGATTTGGTTTTACATAATATTATTTTATTCTAAGCCTACCTAAGTACATATATTTTATATTACAACAGATTACAGTTCTACATACTAAACATTTTATTCTAACCAATAGCAAAGGGGCGGTCGCACCCGCAGTTAAAGTAAATGTATCGCGCTGAGGCTATAAATATGGGTGACACATTGCATAGTGCTAGTTAGATGCGATGCGGCGCGCGCGCAGTACGCACGCGATGCCACAGTGCTCCCCCTTAAGCGAAGCGTACCGGTGGTTTGATGACGCGGCCTGAGCGCGATGCCTTGTTTACAGGAACTGTTGATATACCCGCGTCTGCTTCAGGTATGGTGAAAGCTGGCTTCAAACGGTCGATTGAGATCACTGCTTCTCGTCCCGGTAATTGCAGGGTGAAGGTTTTAGTATCTCTGCGTAAGACTGTATAGGGCCCCTCGTAGGGCGGCTGTAATGGTTTTTTCACTGCGTCAGTTCGCACAAAGACTTGCTTGCATGTTTGTAAATCTCGCTGAACAAACACAGGACGGTTGCTGTGATGCGCTCGCGTCTGTACTGGGCGTAAATTGCTGATGATTGTTCTCAGTTTTTCTACATAGCTGCTGTCCATGTTCACGGGGTTTGATGGCGTAAAGAAGTCACCAGGTAGTCGTAGGCTTTGGCCATATGTGAGCTCAGCGGCGCTGACATCTGTGTCGTTCCTGGTTGCAGCACGAAGTCCGAGTAGAATAATAGGCAATTCTTCAATCCAGCTATTTGTAGTGAGGCGGGCAGAGAGAGCAGTCTTCATACATCTATGCCAGCGCTCGATCATGCCGTTACTTTGCGGGTGATAAGGTGTTGTACGTATTCTCTTGATCCCAAACAGTCTGGTCAGCGCGGTGAAAAGGTGGCTTTCAAATTGTCTGCCCTGGTCCGTTGTCATTCGTGCTGGGCAACCAAATCTTGCTATCCAGCCCTCGTAAATGCAAGTAGCAACGGTATCCGCTGAGATATCACTCACGGCGTATGCCTCGGGCCAGCGCGTCGCGCGGTCAATCATTGTGATGACGTAACGATGTCCGCTAGGTGTTGTCCGTAGCGGGCCGACGATATCTACGTGAATGTGTTCGAATCGTTGTGATTTTTCAAATGTCGCTATAGCACTCGATGTATGTCGCTGAATTTTAGACCGTTGGCAGGGAATGCACGTTTGAACCCATGTTTTGGTGTCTATGTTCATGGACGGCCAGAAGTATCTGTTCTGCATCAGTTTTCTAGTGGTCCGTATGCCTGGATGAGTAAGTCCGTGAATAGCTTTGAATGCTACAATACGGAACTCTTGTGGTAGATATGGCCGGACATTCGCAGTCGAGGTTTCGCAGTATATTTGTTTAGATGTGCCGGGCAATGTCACCTTCTTAAGTTGTATGTTCGGCTGCCGTAAAAGTTCTTCAACTTGTTTATCTTTAGCTTGGGCCTGGGCTAGTGCTTCGTAGTCAATCGGGCTGGGGCAGTTGATTGCTTCGACTCGTGACAGCGCGTCGGCAACTATATTGTGCCGCCCGCTTATGTGTCGAATATCGTTCGAAAACTCGCTGATAAACAGTAATTGTCTCCGTCGACGTGGTGTCTCCGAGTCTGATGAGATCTTTTGCATAGCATAAGTCAGCGGCTTGTGATCGGTAAAAATGATGAGTTCACGACCTTCAAATATTTTTCTGAAGTATTTTACTGCCATGTAAATTGCTTGAAGTTCTCTGTCGAATGTCGAATAATTTTGTTGCGTCGGTGTAAACTTTTTTGAGTAATAGCCTAGGGGTTGCCATTTCCCGCCGACTCGCTGCTGTAGTACGGCGCCTGCACAGCGGTCGGATGCGTCACACATAAGTCCGAGCGAGACAGAGTGATTCGGATGCGACAAATAAGTGGTTTCTGTAATACATTTCTTGCAATTTTCAAACGCTTGAGATGTATATTCGTTCCACATTATTATTGTCTTATCACGCTTCTTTGTGTTATGTAGGTAAGTATGTAGTGGCGCTTGAATGGCGGCTGCGTTTGGAATGTTATCTCTGTAAAAGTTTAGTACACCGAGGAAGCGTCGCAACTCTTCGATGTTTTTCGGTTTCGGGTATTCACTGATTATCTTTATCTTGTCCTCAGGCGGCTTAATACCTTCTGGTGCTACTATATAACCCAGGAATGTCACTTGACGTTGGCCGAAAACACACTTTGAAGGATTTATTGTTATGCCGTACTCGTCCAGCCGTTGTAATACTATGCGAAGTTGTTTTTTGTGTGTATCCTCGTCTTCCGATGCGAGCAGGAGGTCGTCGATGAATGGGTAAACAAAGTCGAGTCCTCGTAACACTTCGTGAATAAACCGCTGGAATGTTTGTCCAGCATTCTTCAATCCAGGACACATTCTGGGGAACTCGAATAGACCGAAAGGAGTGATTATTGCAGTTTTCTCGACATCTTCTGCACGAACGGGCAATTGTTGGTAAGCACGATTTAAATCGATAGTGGAGAAGATTTGTTTGCCTGCGAGCTGGAAGGTAAAATCTTTGATCCTTGGCACGGGGTAACGGTCTGGTTTCGTAACGGAGTTCAGCCGTCTGTAGTCTCCACAGGCACGCAAGTCACCGTTTTTCTTCGGTACAATATGTAGCGGGCTAGACCATGGACTCTTGCTCGGTCTGCACAATCCCTGGCTAATCATGTTTTCGAATTCCTTCTTCACTCGCTCATAAAGGTGTGGCTGTATTGGTCGTGCTCTAGAATGGATGGGTGGGCCAGTGGTCTCGATAAAATGTTCTACCTTGTGCTTCGGGTTGAGTGTCATTGCGGATAGACGGGTGGTTCCAGGAAACTCGGCTAGTATGGCATGGTAAACTTGTTGTGAGTCGACGCTGCATATTGTAGGCGTACTTGTATAACGACCAGGAGCCTTTGAGGTTAACCTCGTAGTGTTGTCGATAAGTTGCTGCTTACGGAGGTCGACTAATATATTGTGATAGCCGAGGAAATCCGCTCCAATGATGGGTTTCGTAACGTCGGCGACTACAAACTTCCACTTGTATGGTCTGCGAAGATTTAAGTCGAGCTCTAAAGTCTTCTCGCCGTAGGTAGGTATGACTGTGTTGTTTGCAGCATATAATTGGTAGGGCAGTGGTGTGGATTTAATTCCTTTCCTCTTCGGTATGACGGATATATTGGCACCCGTATCTACCAAAAAGGTCATAGCTGTAGTCTTATCCGTGATAAACAGGCGGTAGGATTTCTTGTCGACGTTAGGTTCCGCCACTGCCAACGCCTCTTTTAGTTTTCCGTCAAGCTGTTGTTATTAAAACTACATGGCGTGGTGCATCGCTTTGCATTCTTGCCGAAACGTCGATGATAAAAACAGTACGGTGACGGGGTAGCCGAGCGAGAGCGGGAGCGAGACGTTGAATGTGTTCGGTACGAGTTGCGTCTGCAGTATCGCGGCGCCGTTGCGCGCGAGCAGTCGTTGTTGTTGTGACGGCACGATGTTTTTAATTCAGCGATCTCCATATGTAATTTCCTTATTTCGTCAACCAGGTATTGTATGCCCATAGTTTGATTCTGCGCTTGCGGATACGTGGATACTGCTGCTACTTCACTTGTTTGTTCGAGCATTTTATCGGCTAGCTTGGCTAGTTCATCAAGTGCTGTATCCTTGCTTATTGTGTCGCTTACTACAAGCACTGCACGGACATGTGCGGGTAGTAGATTCATCCACATGAGCCGAAGTGTATTATCGGGTACCTTATTATGAGCAAGATTACGCATGCGCCGCAGTAACTGGCTAGGCTTTTGATCGCCGAGTTCCATATCAGAAAGTAATTTCTGTAATTGCTTGCCGTCTGATTCTTCATAAACAGAAATAAGGCGATCTTTTATGGCGGTGTACTGATGATCAGCTGGTGGGTCGTATAACAGATCACATATTTGCTCGATATCCTCTTTTTGAAGCTGGGCGATGACCATCTGGGCTTTTTGCGCTTCACTTTTCTTGAGGTCCCTAGTTGCTGCTTCAAAACTAATAAACCACAGCCTAGGTTTATCGCGCCAGAAAGGTGGTACTCGCAGAGACAGGGATATACCGGCGATCTGCTGCGATGACACTAAAACATCTTGTGTCTCAAGGCTTGCCGCTGCTGCTGACTCCATATCTTCGCACTGTTTTAGCATATGTGTAGTTATTTTTTTCGGGGTCACCACTTTAGCACTTATGAACCAGCCGTTTGATTAGGTAATATAAATGAGACACTGATTTGGTTTTACATAATATTATTTTATTCTAAGCCTACCTAAGTACATATATTTTATATTACAACAGATTACAGTTCTACATACTAAACATTTTATTCTAACCAATAGCAAAGGGGCGGTCGCACCCGCAGTTAAAGTAAATGTATCGCGCTGAGGCTATAAATATGGGTGACACATTGCATAGTGCTAGTTAGATGCGATGCGGCGCGCGCGCAGTACGCACGCGATGCCACACAACTAAAGAATATTCAGAGAAACGGTGACTACTAAATTTTATACAAAAATATAACAATCGAAGTATACAACAAATTATTGCGTTTTTAAATATATTGAGGCTCTCCCGCCTCTTTCCTTTCGCAACCGAACTAAACTGGGCAGCATTCCCGCTTTGATACATTTTTCGAATCTGCAGAGCTTACAGAATCGTGTCCTTGGACTCAAAGAGCACTTTCCAGATTGAGCAACGCACTTAAACGTTGTCGACTTATCGTACGCGATGGCCCTCTTGAAGAATGACTTGCAGGATTCACAAGTGTGGATGCCGTAGTGAATGCCGCTTATAAAATCCCCGCAAACGGGACACAAGCCTGTTATAAAATAATAAAAAATTAATAGGACGTTTCAGAAAATAATTATAAAATCTCCTTATTAAACATACTTGGTGCGATTTATCTGAAGAATTATATAATATTTTTAAATAAATAAATATTACAGAAAAAATTACCTATCTGGTTTATCCATTCTGGCTCATTAGGAAGAAAAGGAATAAACAAAACGACATGTTAAATTAGAAAGTATATTTTGATCGATTTTTTTGAGTATGAACATGATGTAGGATGATTTTATTACACGGTGTATAAATCATTTTGGTATGCTATTACAGCGGATGTCAAATTATTAACTAATACAAGTTATGAGATACGTAAGAACTTCGAACGAGAAATAAACAACAAATACATGACAATGTAGTATATACCTATAACAGAAATAATTTATATTTGTATTACCTTCCGATCGTAGTTATCGCGTGTTCGTACCAAATAGTAAAAAAACACTGACGTTGTTACTTACCAAACTTAATCTTTTCTGAGTAATACAAAAAAAACTCAAAAAACTAAGTTAATATATAACGTCAATATAATATTTGACGACCCGTTTAGCTCAGCGGCAGTTAACGCTGCCTGCTGTGCTATGGGTCCCGGGTTCGAATCCCGGTAGGGACAAATGTTTGTGTGATGAGCATCAACATTTGTTTCCGAGTCATGGATGTATCTATGTGTAATATGTATGTATTTACAAAAAAAAAGTATATAAATGTAGTATATCAACCAACTAGTATCCGTAACACAAGCCTCGTTGCTTACCACGGAACTAGATGGCGCTGTGTATAATGTCCAGGAATATTTATTTATTATTTATTATTATTATTATTTATTAATATAATTTTAACCAATGTTGGAAAAATCTCAACGGAATGGGTATTCTACGAGGCTTTGATATACAGATTTATTAATTACATTACAACCATATCTCTGGCGATTAAATATTCTATTCTATTACCGTAACACAAATGAAGAGTAAGGGCAGAGTCACAACGAAGTATTTAAAAACCAATTTGATAGTTTTAATCAGTTTAATTTTTATTCTTCCTAAAATTTAACAAAATCACTTAGAAAAAGAGATACGATGTCTTTTTATTTCTAAAGTATAACAAGGTCATAAAAATCACAGTTCAAAATAAATAAACGGTTTTAGCAGTCTTGCTGTATCGTTTCTTGTTATTTTTAGAAAAAAATACAACCAATAACTCAAAAAAATTAGAATAAATTAAAATAGAAAAAAAAAATTTGACAATCAACAGTTTTTATGTTGAACATTCGTGAAATAATCAAACTTATCAAAATGTATGTTACTGAGTATCTGATTTTTTTATTTTCCTGTGTTATTTTGTTGTTCCTTTTTATACACTTTTCGACAGCATTTAGTATCATCCGATTTCTCTTCAGTTATTTATTTCTTTAGCTTTCGCCATTTCTTTCGCCTCATATTTTTTTCAGAAGCAGTAAGTCTATGTATCGGTATGTAATTATTTTTTGATCTAATTAAATTTTTTTTTTGTATTTCTTTCCATTTTTTTGGATTATTTAATTTTAAATTCTCCCGGTAACGTCTTTGCCGTTCAGCAGGCGTTGACGGCTTCTTTGCTAAAAATCATAATATTCTTGTAATTTCTTTTAAATTGAGATGACCTTGTTTTATAGTATACTAGCTGCCTCTCGAATGAAATGTCGATAAAAAATAGCTTAAGTGTTAATCCAGGTAATAAACTATATGTTTGCTAAATTTGCATCCACATCTGTCGAGCGGTTTTTGCGTCAAAGAGTAATAAACATCCATAAAAACTTTCACATTTATAATATTAAAAATAATAGCATTCCATATTACTTACCTATTCATCTGACAAAATATAGTTAAATAATTAGGTTACTTATTGCACGCATCATTTAATATTTGCTGCATTCTTTTTTTTAATTTTTTTGTTTTATATTTTATACTTAATAGTATGAATGTTGATTTATATGTTTCCATTTCGAACTGTAAGTTATTTTATTTTACCAATAATTTTCATGGACACATAATTACAACAAAACGTACATTCATTTTGAAAATGACTCATATAATAGTGGTATTTATTGGCAAGAAATTTCTGCACAATATAATGAAATACATAACAGGTACTCTGTATTTCTTCTTGCTTGCAAATTAATACTTCATTACATAAAATGGAATGTTTTACTATTAACAAATAAATATATTTTTTGGGATAATCCCTTTTTAATCAAGGTTTAAAACACACCACTTGTAATGCAGCAAATTTTCTTGTTCTCTCTTTATAGACCTATACATCACAGACCAGACCAGACCAGACCACATGACAATTAAAATATACTCTTTTATATACTTTAGCTTATTCCATATTATGGATCATGATTATGTAGGGTGTTATGATAAGTAACTCTCCCTCCCAGTTTGTGTAAAACAGCTTTGCACCCGTAGTAACTTCGTCTACTGCACTGCCACCGTTCTTTGCAGTTTCTAGAGTAATGCAATGAGAACTTGTATCCATCAACGACCATCACCATCCTGTTGTGTTTTGACAATTCGTATCGAACTGTAAAAAAATAAAAAACGTAGAAATTATTGCATACAAACATTTTTGATACTTCAAACTGTGTCCATTTTTGCAAATGTATGTTTATGTATATCTTTTATCATACCAGTTAGTTCGTTTTTTGTAACACAAGTCGTTACTTAGCTCGGAACTAGATGGCGCTGTGTGATAATGTCCAGATATATAAATTTGACTAGTATAGACGTACCTACTTCGACGCCGAATTTAAGGGAAGCACTCGTTATGCCGTCAGACTCGATTGGATTGGTATACGCTTCATAATTCTGTAGGTATTGATATTTAAACTTCCTTTCGGCCACTAACGAAATATCAAACTTTTTCTACCCTTCGTTCCTCTTGGCGAAATCAGCTAAACGGTGTGTGTGTGTCGTGTGTGTGTGCGGTGTGTGCACCAAAACTAACTATAAAGAAAGTTCAATGCAGTGTAATTTTAACTTACCTTTTTTATTATTTGTTTAAATTAGTAGGAATAGTTTATATTGTGAAATAATTGTTTTACTACAGAAACGGTCCTTCAGAGATTTAGCATTAATAATGCATGGATAAATACACAAATTGGTGCACAAATTTGGTGATATCCTTAAATGTTATCAAATATTTAATAGATTTGTTATATTTAATTGATTTTTTGAAGGTTATAAATGAAATACCAACACATGCCTTTATCTTGCAGTAATTTTATTCAAACTACCATTGACTATTTTTATGACTAATTCGCATTGATACTACTAGAACTATCAACAGTCAAATCAATATCATAATGTATCTAAATACAATTTTGGATGCTCCAAACTTACGTAAATCTTTAAGTATGTTTATTATTAAATGGCCTTTTTAAGAAGCCATTGGGGACTAAACCCATACAACCGCTGTGTAAATTAATGACTTCTGATATATGCGTTTGTATAGAATTCATCCCGGCCGGTCTTTTTAAGAGATCAATTGACTCAGAATTATAAAATATCACAACCGAAAATAACATAATTATGTAATTCTAGATGTTTCCTGCGACCTAATCGCATAGAGTTAGTAATTTTTTCCAATATATTTTTTTACTTATAAATAAATAGTATTTATTACCTCACGAAGGTTTTTAAACGCCACCTTAACGCGCAATGTCGTTGTTCTAGTATCTGATAGCTACCTAGATTAATGCAAGAAAGTGACCTTATATAGCCCTGATCCACTCTATGTGGATCTTCAGCAATGTGTGAAAAAAAAACTTTAAAATTTACTGTAAACAATATTTTTAGGTGGCAATTCTAGCTACCTAATTAAAATAAACGAAAGATTTCTACCAGAAATAGACATTATTATAAACTATGCAAGAACAATATATACAAAACAACATAATAATATATATTGTTTTCACTGCAAGTAACGTCACAGCGAATACAACATGACAGTTTATTGAATTCGCATAAATCTAATATTAGATATTGAAATATAACTAATTCTTCCGGGTTTTATTAATTATGTGAAATGCTGCTGTGATGCTGTAAATAATCCAAAACTTCGCCATTAAATAATATCATAGTAATGCTATACAGACCGTAAAAGTTTTATTTCACCATAGCTGCTCTATTTTCGCACCGAATTTCACGGAGTTTATTGTTACGTGTTTAGTGTTTACTGTTCGCGGCAAATATTATACAAATAAATAAAATTGAACTGTCTGTTCATATCGTAGTTTCAAATTAACAACATTTCTCTAAATGCATATCTCTGGCAATAAATATTTATTTAATCGTTAGGAAGACCAACAGCATGTAATTAACAGGATAGGATATAATTATGAAATGGTATCATGAAGCCAATTACAGGTCTTTGCGCATAAATAACTGAATACACTAGGGACATCAGAACTTTGAATATGAAAGTATATATACGGTATCTACATCAAAAAATCAATTTTTAAAATGTTTGTTAACAATTTCACGAAGAAAAAAATCATATGCTTTCACATCGCCCGCCCCGCGTTCTTAAGTTCCGCGGAACCCTAATTCGTTTCTTTTTCTTAAATTAAAGTAGCCTATGTTACTTTCTATAACATTACCTATCTGCGAGTAAAAGTCCCATCAAAATCGGTCCAGCCGTTTCAGAGATAGCCGGAACAAACAGACAGACAGATTTACTTTCGTAATTATAATATTAGTTTAAATCAAATACCTAGATGGCAAGTCTGCATTTAGCTATTAGTCTTTTTATAAATAACGACTCTAGTTTCCATATAGATACTTATTATATATTACGATAGATCTAATATTTGACTAGAAATGTTTTGTTATGATATTCTGAATATAAGTTTTCTGAATTTCTTTGAAAATACATCAATGGTTCCTTAATATCTTAATGTTCTACCCATAGAATTTAAAACTCTACAGCAGACAAGTGTATTAGTATACATATCAAAATGAAGTCACCGATTCTAGTCTTAACTCACTAATATGTTTAATATTATACAGTCATAACAAAATTCTACTATGCCAAGATGAAAGAATTTGAGAACAAAATACTTAAAAATATAAAGTAATTTAAACAAGGTTTAAATGAGATTACACTGTAAAACTAGCTGTAAAGGCGTTAAACTCTTCAGTACTACTTAGGTAAAATATCAATATTTTTCTAACCTAGTCTTTTCATGTAGAAGATATGTACACGTAAATACAAAAATCAATCTTAGCGACCGGCAATCGGTTGACCACGTTTCAACCGTAAAAGCACACTTAAGATCACAACCCAGAGAACCTTACCTACTCAGTAGTAAGTATCAAGTGTTTGGCTGTAAAGCAAATAAGTATTTTATTTATAAGATACTCTTCTTAATACTATTCTTCCAGTAATAAACCTATGTGATTACTGGAAAAATAGTATCGTAACTACTGACCGCAAAGTGGCAGCACTAGCATTGCAGGTTAAAAAATCGTATCTTTAATTATTTTTTTAGAGCCATAAAGTGGTCAACCGCTGCAGGTCGTCACAAAATGTAAACTCCATACTACATTACAGCGACTCCCCAGTCAAAAGTCGAGGGTCTTGACCGATTGATCAGAAGATCCGCAGAATCATGATTGTGAACACCTTTCACTTCTACGATGACTTTGCCACGGGTTTTGACGATTGCCTTGCAGCATTTGTAGGAGTGAGTGGAGCAGGTCCATCTCACTATACCATTTCGGTAGGAGTGCTTGCAGTACGTGTAGTTGTTCAGCACTATCAAAGGTTTCCCTCTTAAAGATTGGATCATAAAAGCTTCATCGTTTTTCAAACGAATTTTGTCTGTAATTTTACAAAATAATTAGGTGCTGTTATTTCGCTAATCCCTGACAAAAGGTAAAATGTGTTACTATGTCTAATATTTGCAGTAACAAAAGTTTAAACAAGTGTAATTAAATGCTTACTTTTTTCGGTTGATTCCTGAAATAGGGACACACTTAAAAAATGTAGATTTTTTTACCATTATTAAAAAAGGTGGGTTCTTCTAGGCTACATATTTTATGATATGTGTCGTTTCATGGTGAATTTAGAGTTTCCAAGTTTAGTTATCTAGATTAACATTATTGCTTCAAAATAGTTTTCGTTAAATATTTGCTCTGTATATAATATTTTTCCAAGTAAATAACACTGGCAGTCTGTATATTGTTCTGTATATGTTCACAAAGAACGACTGAGATCTTCCATCACCCAAAATCGAATAAGGAAAATATGTTAAAACTTGTAATGGATAAAACCTTATATAAATAATAACTCCATATCTATTGTTTATACTTTTCAACTATATTGTCATACAAAAATATATAGAGATGGAACATAAGTGCGCTAATACTGTAAATACATCGAATATACCACTACGTTTCAACTACAGCGGCTACTAAAAATAGGCAAGAATTCACAAATATACGAGAGAGATCACAAAGTCGAGTTTTTTATCACAAATTAGCACCTTAAGATATAATTAAAAAATCCTATGTTCATGAAACTAAAGAGAACATTGATCGATATAAGAAATAAATATTACATACTAGCAACCTGCCTTCGCTTTACTCAAATTCCTTTATATTACGTACAACAATTCGGTAAAACACTAAAGCTGTTGAGAATCAATCATCTAGAAACGACCAAAGCCTCAGAATTACTTAACAATATATGGCAAAGATTTTTATCTTTGGCGAGTGCCTTAATAAAATTAAGTCGCTTGACAAAAAGTGGTCTTATTTACCGTCTGAAACTACACTAATTCATGACGGTGCGTACAGATTTAGTAAAATGTTTTATAACATGTCCACAGTATAGCATTGTAACATTGTTTTTCAACATTGCAATTTAAAACGATACTGTACAAATTAGAATCACAATGTTATTTTACAATTATACAACAATAACTATCCTGTTCGTACCTATTCACGCTCATGAGTTATATGACATTGTTGTAAATATTTATAACATGTTATATAACAATGTTTTATAACATGTTATGTTACTTAATCTGTAGGCACCTTTACACATCTTCTTTAAGTCATTATTAATTGAGCCTAATACTGGCACATGTGCTAGGCACGTGAGGTCAGGGTTTATTCCTCGTCAGTAATTCCTCCTGTCTCATAGACAAAACTAAAATACCTTATCGTCATGCAATCTTCGGACTTTAGTTTCAAAATCGTCAATATTTAAAATAAATATGATAACGAGTAGAGAAGATTACAGTGCCGACGATTTATCCGAATCAGTGATCAGTAAGACCTACAGGCCTAGCATGACAGCGAAGACAAGGCGGTTTTAAATCATTTTTATGGTATAATATGTATAATTTCCGACAAGTTTTTCGTGAACAGAGACATTGTTTATCGTTATCATGCTACGCGGGAGGGTATATTACATTTGTAATTAAAGCTACTTTCCTATACACGATTCTCATAACAGTCAGGTCAATTAGTCAATAGCAATAGAAGTTCTATTGCGTGTAAATAATATTTAACTTTAAATATAAGGTAATGCAACAAATGAATCTCCGATTCGAATAAACGGTGGCAGTGTAGGTACTTACAAATTTATTATGCTGGTCACCTAAACCCAAAGACTACTGTCAGACGAAGAATTCCGTAGGAGGATGATTGTGAAGGTTTCTTGCATACATTAGTTTATTTCGTTCGGTATATACTTTGGCTGGACAGCCGTGATTGTTGTGGGTGTAACATGACCAATAGCAGTGGTCACCTTGGTACTGCACCCGTGTGAACGTGAAGTCTCCAAGCTTCATCAGTCGGTCACCTCCTCTTGAGATCATAAATTTGACTGGAAATAAACGTTTTCGTATGAGGACATTTAATTAACGGTAAAATTATGCCAGACAATTTTGAATAACAGGTTTGAAAAATACGGGCAGACTGGAATTGCTAGCTGTTAAAGCGGACTTCTAATGTTGCATAGAATGCCCACGCGGAGACTATGCACGTTAGCTGCGTGGTTCGATTTGCCTGTTTGAGTTCGTGTACCTTTTTATTGCAGCATAAGCGGCGCACGGCCTACGCCCTCACTCACTTTAGTTTAGGTATATACTACTGCTACCTTCCGCCCTGCCAAACAGCTGCTGCCGCCATGAATATCTTATGCTAGCTCTATAGCTCGTGCCGCGGCGCCACATACAAGAAGATCACGTGTGTTGATGACGTCATTTCCGACGTCGTGACAGTGGTTGCGGTGGATGTGTCCATCACCCATACACACGAAGCTAAGCTAAGGTAAACTTGCGCATGAAACGCCTACGCCTTACAATTGAGTAACGCAGAACGAGTTCACCGTTATCCTGTAGATTTTTTTATTTTAACATTATTGTCGAAGTAAAAGATATAAAAAATATATGTTTCTATTAAATTAAATATTTGTGTTAAAGAAGCAGATTATAAATGCAAGAATAGGTCCCAAAGATTGTCGATAGTGACATCAA
The DNA here is from genome assembly GCA_905163465.1 of Craniophora ligustri. Lineage (NCBI taxonomy): Eukaryota > Metazoa > Arthropoda > Insecta > Lepidoptera > Noctuidae > Craniophora > Craniophora ligustri. Next base: position 3,247,389 of record LR990965.1, on the reverse strand, counting down.
TTAGATCAATGTCCCACGACCCTTTAGATACGTGTCCAATTAAATATTTGGACACGTAATATCGCGCAGGCGCACGTCATCGTTATAATAAATAGGTATTTTGTACGAAAAATGAGAGCATTTTTTAACCTGTCTACCGAACCGGAGAACGCGGATTAAAGCCTGCCTGAAAGCTAATAGCTCGAAATTATAGCGATACCTGACTATTTAACATGCTATTCTGTAACTACGTATGTATGATATATGATTCACAAGTGAAAAAAGGATACTTTTATTGCAGCCGTAGTTAGAGACGCAAGTAGCGACGCACTCTGGCTTCGCACATGAATTCACGTACCAGGTCCAACTATTGGAATCTAAACTAAAAAACAGTATTAAGAAGGATCAGTGATATACACATGTACAGAAGAATTATACATATATGTATAAGATAACTTTGATGTCTCAAATAGTCAATGAGTTTTACTTTTTAACTAGTGAGTATAAAGAATGGTTTTACTGAATACATACCTGTCGATCTTGTGCATCCCTCTCAGACGAAACAATTTTGTACAGTGTGGATGAGGAATGCAAGGGTTTGTGATTCAATTCATATATACACACTTAAATTTAAATTAAAATTATGAAATTATTGCTGTATAATGTATATATAAACTTTGTGGTAAACAAACAACTTTTAAACCACATCAAAAATAAGAATGAAAAGGCATTACTTTTTGAGTTGGATAACAAGTAAATGAAACTTCATTTTCCCCACATAATAAAATATAATTTCGAAAAGTAATTCATTCCTCTTAAAAGTATTTATTGACTTATTTACAACATAAGAACACAAAATGTGGTTATGTAAAATTCAATTTCTGTCTTTGCAAATTTTGCAACAACTTAAATATATTTTAATAACTTCTTTGGAAACATTACAGTATTTCGTTTTTATTTCGGCATCCATCACATCTTTATCTGCATGTTTGAACAATAAATGCATTGTATGTAATGCACCGAAGAGCTCATCCATATTAACATAGAATTTTATACTAGAGTTTACTTCATTCCTAGGTTGTATTAACCGTTCTCTGCTGCCGATGACTAGGATATCATAATTTGCAAGTGTTTTATAGTCATCAAAATTTTTATTCCTTTTATTTTTTATTTCTTTCACTTCTCTTATGAAGTCCTGGTACCTTGAAGCGTCAATGAGATATGCACTGTTGCTTTTCTTACGACCAACAAGTTTGGCAACTTTATCATTGAACTCTGCTTTCATTGGTTTCACATGGTTCTCAGATAAGTGTTCTAAAACTGTAAAACAAAAACCTTAAGAACTGATTGTAATTTTTCTGTTATTCATGGGAATTACAATTAATTTATTTATAAAAATAATTAACTCATAGTAAAAAGAAGATAATGCAAGAAAACAAAATAGTATGATTTTGTAAAACATATTTATTAAAATAAAACAAACATAGTCCATAAAAGTCCATAAAAAGAAAACAATATTATAGTATTCATAGTAAGGCACATTATAATATCCTATCACTAAATAATCAAATATTAAAAACATTCCTCTCCCATAATTTTGAGTTGGTTTAAATAATTATATAATAAACGATTATATATAACAGATAATTTTGGGTGTTCAGCAGAGTTAAGTAAAACTACTATATTTAAGAAATGTATTGTGTACTAATTCTTAATTCTTTGCTCATTTAATTAAAATATATAAAGTATGTACCAACTGTACAATGTAAAAAAATCTTGTATAGTATTAAAATGAATAAAGTAGGTCATCATCCATAAACAATAAAATTAAACAACCAAAGTTGCTTTCAAAAGTGTGATTAGGATCAAATATAGTTAACGCATAGATCGTATACTTAGTTTACAACTCTCTATCTGTTAAAAACAAAAGAACTAGGAAAAACGTAAGTTCAAACATATTAACTTTTCACTTACCAAATAACGTTGACACGGAGGGACTTACACTGTTTTAGGTGATAAATAAGCATTGACTCTTTAAAACTTGCAATCATTTTAACATTAACATTATATTATTATTTAAAAATACTAAAACAACACTTTCCATTCAAAAACTTTTGAAACTCCGCGCACATTTTTAGGTTATGTCTTAGGAACTGTCACTTTCTCATTTTTTCCAAAAGTTAGCTATATATTATTATGTAAGTAAAGGTTAGCCATTTTAATCATATTGTTCTGTCGAAATTAAGTCCATCAAAATTTGAGCTTATTTAAAAATAAGGTTTTGTTTATTTTTGTTATTATAAAATTACCCGTCATCCGTCAAACTGACTCGCGAATGTCATGTCATATATGTTGCGTTTAGTTCTACGCAGAAATAATATATTCTGATAGCGACAGTTCAACGTTTATTCGAAATTGGCTACTATCAACAGTGATGAGATGATGGTTACTGTAACAAAAATAACTTAAAAATCCAAAACGAATTGTCCCTTCGTTAATGATTATGGTTTATATTATATTTTCTTATATTTCCATAAATATCCACGGAGACACTTGCGGGACACTTGAGCGTTTTCCTTCGTGAACAATACCAACATCTCGACTTCCAGCTATTTGAGAAAGTGTAATCTTTAAATAGCATTACTTTTCTACCATTGGCCATATGTAGAATTTCATAGGGTAAATCTGTAAAAATATATTCGAAAATAAAAATAATATATTCATGAAGACTTTTTGTTTTATTCTGGAGTGTAAAATAAATATTTAGGAACAGCTTAGAAGATTCAAATTACCTACATTTTATTACCCCTGACTGGGACAGGTAGAAACTGAAAATAAGTTTTATTATAGGATATATTAATTTAATTAAATATATATTAATTTAGTTAAATTAATTAACAGACAGAACTGTGTTGTTGGGGAGTTTGTTGCGCCGCTTCATCTTCCCAACAAAAACACTAGGAAGCGGTGAAGGGCGGGCGTTTTGGGGGCTGTCTTTATTGTCGACGTTCAAAAAGAGCCAATTAAATTTGGCCTACTTTGAATAAATTACATTTTGATTTTGATTTAATTAAAATATAATAAATTGAAAATATTTCTTACTCAGAATTCATTTATTTTCGAACTTTAAAGTATTACTAATACTGTACCTACTTAATTTCTAATAAATCTCCAGATATTTATTATTTTTATTTTTAATAATTGTTAGTGACAATTGAATTTACATATGATAAATAATAATTTGTATTAATAAAAACAAATAATGATTATCCTGATTAGTAATAAAAATATTCATGCGATGATCAATTGCATGAAAACAGTTGGAAATAATTTACTGACATCAAATAAATTATAACAACATTCAGGTTGGGTAGACGAAAGCCAGCAAAACGCAATAATTACATTTACAAGTTTTTTCAATCCGGTCTGTACGAAACATAAAATATATTTTACGGAAAATACGATGTAATTTATCGGTTAACGTGGCTAAGATTAATTGTATAGTCTGGAGCGAACCAAATACAGCACCGTAATCATAAGCACATCAAGCAAACTTACGTTACGACGAGAAAAAAAAAGAGTATTACAATCCGAAATTCGGAAAGAGGTTTAGGTAAGTTATATTAGGTACTCTGCTTTTCTTAAGATCTAATTTTCAGCAAGAATACTTATATATTTTATCATTATTTATTGTAAGTATCTAGAAAACAATCATTCAAATGTGTCATTTGACATTAATTCACATTAAAATTAATTCAGTTTGATATAGCTTCCATCTTGTGTCTTGAAGATGGAAGGTGGCACGTGATTATGGTCCAATTTGTAAAAAATCAGTTTCCCAAAATCGTTGAACCGCAGTCTGGCTGGACATCGGGTAGAAAATTTTTTGGTACAATTCCAATATCTAGGATTGTTTGTCGTTTGTGTAAAAGCATGGTTTTGTAACAATATCATCGGATTCTTTCGGTACTTTATTTGGATTTTTTCAATGCGGAACTCTGAAAATGATATTCATTTAGTTCTATTTAGAATTTTATACATAGATGTAAATAATGTTTGTTAAATGCGGTGATGTCAATACATACACACTATCACGCCTGTCTCCCATGAGGGTAGGCAGAGAAGTTAACATGCAAAAAACCTGTTTTTAAAGTACCTAGGCCAAATTTAATTGGCTTTTTTTGTCATCTACAATAAAGACTGCCCGAAGAACGCCTTAGTTGTTAGTGGTAAAGTTTCGCCATAAAATACAACATTTAATATTTTTGTTATTCGTTTAATGCCATTATAGAGTAAGATCCCAGGGCCGCCAGACGTCACGTATTTTCTGACGAACCAAATGTAGGTTATTGAGTAGTGCTAGTATGTACTAAGAACGCATGCCTACTAGCTAACTTCAACATCATAATTTACGTGAAGTTGATTAATTCCTTCGTGAGCTTTAAAGCGTCTGCAAAGGAATATGGCCGACGGAAAGTGTCTGGGAGTATTGGCAACTTATTTTTAAGGATATTGCCTACAATATACGTAAAAATCAGCTTGGAGAATTTACGTGAGGTAAGTAATATTTGTGTGTACCTTGATTACCTGATACCTGAAAATTGGCCCACTAGGCAAGATAGCTGGTAGGCATGCGTTCTTAGTACATACTAGCACTACAATGTAGGTTATTGAGTAGTGCTAGTATGTACTAAGAACGCATGCCTACTAGCTAACTTCAACATCATAATTTACGTGAAGTTGATTAATTCCTTCGTGAGCTTTAAAGCGTCTGCAAAGGAATATGGCCGACGGAAAGTGTCTGGGAGTATTGGCAACTTATTTTTAAGGATATTGCCTACAATATACGTAAAAATCAGCTTGGAGAATTTACGTGAGGTAAGTAATATTTGTATGTACCTTGATTACCTGATACCTGAAAATTGGCCCACTAGGCAAGATAGCTGGTAGGCATGCGTTCTTAGTACATACTAGCACTACTCAATAATCCACATTTGGTTCGTCAGAAAATACGTGACGTCTGGCGGCCCTGGGATCTTGGACTATTACATAAATCGCAACCTTAAAATGAAAGTGACCGAAGTCAAAAAATGCAATTTGTGGAAAATGAGTAAGAAAGATTTAAGAGAAGTATTGAATCAAATATATATTTAATTGTATCTCTTCCGTTTTTCATAGGAAATGATTTATTTGCGGGTTTATAGATTGATATTTTATAAAGAGATTGGTAACATCCTATTATGGCAAGATCAGTAATTCCTAGAATTTTGAGTTAGGTCACTTTCATTCTAATGGTTTCAATGAAATGTAAATGAGGTGCACAGGCTGCGATAAAAGAAATGTTTTTAACACAAACAATATAATAATAAATAACTTATTTTGTTTTGCATTATATTTTCACAACACAGTGAAATAATACAAGAGGTATTTTTATTTCAAACAAGAATCAAATCCACTTCATATCATATAATTACTAAATTTTTTCCATGTTTCATAAATTTTAATATAAACTGATACGCTAGTCATTGATTGAGGTTAAGGTTAAGATGCGTACAAACTCAGTAACATGGTATATAACTTGTGTTTTTACGTAACATTGTTATATAACAACTACAGTGTCGTACGAACGTCACTGTACGCACCTTTAGAAATAAGACAGAGGAATAAAACAACTTTTTACGCATTATATCGCCAAGGATGCAAAGGATCTGAAACGTCGTTAAACAGTATCAATATACCGCGATAAAATCTGTAAAAAGTATTTTATTTCAAAGATATAGGACTACAAATTTCTGAAGTAAGTACAATCTACGAAAAGTTATGGTTTTTTTTATTGCGATAAGGGGGGCAAACGAGCAGGCCGCCTGCTCGTTTGCCACCTGTTGGAAAATGATCACCGCCGCCCGTGGACATTTGCAACACCTGCTTGCACAGGCTTGCAAATGCTTTGCACACCCCTGCAGAAACAGTTTTGGTTTCTTAAAATAGGGAATTACTAAACTGACAGCAAATGGAATGCCCATGCTGTCAGAATATTCACTCCCCAACGAGCTCTGGTAACCTTACTCACTCGCAATAAGAGAATTATTGTTGATTCACTGCGGTACTCTGTAAGGCAGAGGTACTTCCCTAGTCGGGCAGCTCAATTTGAGCCAGGAATCTCGCTATGCCCTACCTCCAAAACAAACAGTTCCTCCAATTTCTTGCCTTATTGTCATATCTAGCCGCATTTTGCTCAGTAACTTTTTTTTATAATAGCCTTTTTTACTAATATGTATTAAAAAAATTATGGTGTTTTGTTTCTCGTTACCGTACTGTATATGCATTCAGTCTGTGCCAAGGCTCTCAGAGATCACTTAGTCTTCCATTTAGCACTTTTCTATTTAATTGTAATATATGACAATAATTCTAATAAAATTGTAAACCTTTTGGCAAATATGATCGTGATATGGCTTGTTTTTAATAGTTTCCTTGAAAATGTCGGGGCGGTGGGTGACTATGTTCCAAATTGTAAGGTATAACTGTGTCACACTTAAAGGTCAGTTTGGCCTGGCATTTCTGGGACAGTCTGCTAGAACAACACCACACGTAGGAAGTTTTGTTCGATTTGGAAAAAACATAGTTGTTAAAAAACAATAAACGGCCTCTTGATGTTTTAATAATTTTACACTCTTGACCTGAAAAATAATAATTCGCATATAATTATGTTTGTCTCGTTCTATTTGTCGATAAATATTTGTTGACTACCGACATTATATAAGTATATTAATTAAGGATTCTACAAATTATAGGTTCCACAGCCGTCTATGAGACCCCATGGGACTAACATGGCTTTAAGTAAACAATTTCTGAATATTTCAAACTATTAATCATGTGTATTGTAGTGAGAAAATAAACCTTTATTATTATTTCTTAATTACCTAAAGCAAGGTATGTATGTCTTGTTCACTTTCAACTTCAGTCAATATTGAAATTAAAGAGTACTTTTATACCGTCAATTCATCTTATGGCCTATCTATAGATTTCGTTTAAAGTGGCCATTTTCCGTATATTGAAGGGCAGGTTGTGAAGTGTAAGTTGAGTAGGGTATGTTAGGTAAGTAGATATAGTAGGGGTCAATAGGGTAAGTTGGGTAAGATAGATTGGGTAGAATAGATTAAGTAGAGTGATTGGGTTGGATAGGTTGGGTAGAATTCACGACTCAGGTCCAAACTCACTGTTCATTCGTTCGTGACAATGTATGGACGTTCAATAATAATCGCTTTCGGCCCATAAAGATACTTACCACCTCGATATTGTGCCTTCCAAGGGTAACTACATTTATTATGAAGTAGCTTCCACATAATGTTTTAACTGATTAATAGTGTACACGATCTGTAGGGATAAAGACATATAAAACACATTCACATAACACAGACTTATTAGATATATTACTGATTATCTTATTAGTACAATAATTATATTATTACACTTAGATACATCATTACGAATTGAGAGCATACACAATGATTTTTAAGTTAGCAACACGCTATTAACTAGTAATACATAATTTAAAAAATCTACCCAGTACCTTGTAACCAACGGGAGGACAAATAGGGATTTTTGCTTTTTCCGAATTTATTCGGTTTTTTTAAATACAGACACTGTGGTCACTGTGCGTAAATAGTTTTGATTTTCATACCATAATTACAATTTTGTTACAATTATTAGTTAAGTATAGGTCACCTATACAATATCGTGACAAGAATTTAATATAGGACGTAAATAATTATACGAATTGTTTTTCCGTAATTGACTTACTAGTAGGTAAACTTGGGTAACATTGAACATTTTTTGACGATTTCAACAGTTCTTAGACCTACGAGAATATTAGGTATTAAAATATAACTTCACGGATTCTACCGGATATTTTACCTTTACCCCTTACAACAACAGTCACGGTTTTTTCATTTACAGTCAGATCTTTTAATAGTTACAAGTTATTTTAACGGTAATCGTGTTTTATTTATATACATATAATATAATATGAATATAATTAAAATAGGTATGCATAAAACTTTCTAAAACAGTTTTAATTGTTTAAGGTAATTCGTTTCTCGCAATGTTTTTGGATATTTAGTACCTACCTACAATTGTACCAAAGTTTAAAGTTACCCAAGTTGATAGAATTTAATGTGTTCCAATACCTATCACCTATCTTAAAACAATATAATTAAGGCTCTCAATCTCAGTTACATACCCATGGTTTACTAATATTATAGTTCTTTATTACTGTAATTAACTTGAATAAGTTATAAAAATAACTTATTCGTGTTAATTAAATATAATTAAATCAAAATAACATCAGGACTTTAAATTTTCATTTTACACAAATATCAGCTTATATGTAACAACAATCAATTGAGCTCGAATTAACATTTGAAAAACATTCATTTTATGTTAGTCTCAAACTTAATAACATCAGGATTTTAAATTTTTATTTGACACAAATATCAGCTTATATTTAACAACAATCAATTTAGAAACATAACATTTGAAAAAACATTCATTTTTAGTTAGTAAGACTAACTTACTTTGGCACATTTTCCGAGCAAACTCGCCAGTCTCGCCATTAATATAAAAAAATATAACGAATGTAAAAGGTAGGTATAAAGGGTTTGACTAGCATCACAGTTCAGCGTAAAAACACTACTTGAAAGTCTAATATTTAGCATACGACTAGAAATTTAGGTAAAAAAGAACATTATCAATAAAAAAAAATGGTTGTCCGTAAAGTCGGTTTATGGACGATAATTTTACGGGATAACAAGCCGAACACTTTGGCCGATCGTGTTTTTTATGCCTTGTTCCGCGCTCTTGTTTACACGCTCGGCTAACGCGGAACGTGACAATTTTTTGTTCATGCTGCCGGCGTTCATCGATTTATAAGACGCTATCACGTCAAAAATACAATCAATAATATACACTCACTAGAATTGATATCAAGTCTTAAATTATTTACAAAAGAAAATCATTGAACGATTGTAGTTTATATTATAACGTACCTACAATCTTACATGTTAACACGGATATATGATTCATAGACAAATTTAGTCCTACATATAATCTAAAATATATTAAAGTCTCAACTCAATAGTATCGTAATCCCACTTTTACTACAAAAAATAATAATTGACTAATTCAGACTAGTCTTTTTTATGGTGATAAGGGGGCAAACGAGCAGGCGGCTCACCTGATGGTAAGTGATCACCGCTGCCCATCGACTTCTGCAATACCAGAAGGCTTAGATATGCGTTGCCTACCCCTGCAGAAACCGTCAAGGTTTCTTAAATTTTTCATATGTATATAACGATCCTGTAACAGTCCTGGATTGCAGTCTTTTTTTATACCAAGAAAGTGGCAAATAAATTTACCTACCACCTGCCTGCCTGATGGTAGGCAGTTACCGTAGCCTATCATCATCATCATGTCAGCTGGAGGATGTCCACTGCTGGACATAAGCCTCCCCCAAAGATTTTCACAACGACCGGTCTTGGGCCTACGGTACGGTATGCACGTTTGCAATACCAGAAGTGATGCTCGCGCATTGCCGGCCCTGTAAAAATCTTTTCACTTATTTTTATACGGAATCCCTTATGAAGTTGTTTGTGATACCTCGGCAGGTACCACATTTCACAGCCTCATATCTGATATTGACAACATGGAAATATAAGACCAACTTAAAGTTACACCCTGGTCACCCAATTCAAAGTTTCTCAATACAATACTAGTACAACTATACATATAAGTATCTTTAGTTGTGGAATTTTCAAAAATCCATATGCTTAGTTCTTGATTCAAGCGATTGAGGCTCTGCCTTTTTAGTCAAGACAAATAATTTTGTAAATATTAGGTGTAGTAACACGTTATAACAGTATTTGAGCAATTCATTTATGAGCTCCCACAATTTCATTGGAATCAATATCTTAATCAAATATCCTAAAAGGATTCGACAGCGAAGCTGCTAGCAAACAAGTGCTATTAGTCTTTAACATTTTGCTGGAATCTGTTGAGCGAATATGAGGTGGTGGATGGTTATGAGTCAGATCTACAGATACGATCATACGCTGTCTATTCAATCGAAGGTTCGCCTTGCATCTGGACCTAGTCTTCCCAGAGCAGTAGTAGGTAGTTGGGTTATCTGGATGAACGGAGAATGTGTAGCCGTCTACTAGTATAAATTTCTGTTCTCCTATTGGTGACTGCAAGGGCGGTGGCAGTGGTATCAACAGCGGGCTCAGCATCGGCACAAACGGCTTCAAAACTGTAATAGATTGTGTTAATACGAGTCTAATTTCCATTTTAATTTGAAGTACCTACTAAAAACATCAAATAAACGCTAAAGTATACATCCAGACAAATAGCTGTCACAGCGTACGTTCTAAGTAATAATAAAAAAATCTTTCTACGCATACCCAATACATACATATTTTTATTCCTTAAGAGGTAAGGGACATAAAGGTAATGTCAAAGGTTATTCAAATTAAACATGTTTCTAGTCAAACAAACTCTTTATTATTCATTATACTTAAATAGGATTGATTACTTGGGCAACCAACCCTGTAAAACTTTATTAATTTATGAAATATTTTTTTACAACTGTTCTAAATGTCCAAATAGAACATTATAGCGGTAAACGAAACATTAGAATCAACCAAAAACAAAAATATATAATTTTCAATGTCAGTTTGTATTCTGCCTTGTCTAACAAAACAAGATCTTTCTCCAAATCTTAATATTTGGTTGGAGATGGATTAGATTTTCGCTTCTTTTGTCTCCTTTTAAGTTGCCTCCATATTTTTCTCCGTCTCTCCTTTTGATGTTCAGTTAAAGAGTCATTAATCCTTTTCTTGTAATCCTTAGATCTTTGTAGCTGCTTTTGTCTAACAATTTCATACTTTATTGGGTCCATTTTTAATTTGTCTCTATATCTTTTTGCTCTTTCCGCTGGTGTTAAGGCCTTCCGTCTACGCCGTCCTTGAAAATATAGAAAACAAAAATTAATTAAGAAATTTTAATAATTACATGTCGTATAGAATGTATATGTACAAATACATATAGTTACTTGAACAGGTTTGGTTACTTGGGCAACCGAACCGACCCTGTGAAACTCTACTAATTCTGTGCTACGCGGACGACTCCGCTATAATTTTCACTGCTAAGACTTGGGATAAGGTTAGGTTGGTGGCTGAGAGGGGACTAGCTAGAATTAACCACTGGCTTAGTGAGAATCTTCTCACACAAAAAACTAAATATGTTTGTTTCGCTCCGTACCTAAATTCACAGCCGTCTTCTGACTTTGAAATTAAAATTCATTCCTGTCGTATTCCTTTGACTTGTACATATGGTTGCCCGACAATTCAGAAATTTAGCTCTGTAAAATACCTCGGAATTATTGTGGATCAAAGGTTAAGCTGGTACCCACACCTTGAACTAACGACAGGGAGGGTAAGAAAGCTCATATGGGTTTTCAAATCTCTGACACATGTTATGAGTACCGAGCTACTCAACAAAATATATATTGCACTAGCCCAATCTGTAATTATATACTGTATCTCTATATGGGGAGGTGCAGCTAAGACCTACTTTATAGACCTAGAGAGGGCGCAAAGATCCTTGATTAAAGTTATGTACTGTAAGCCCTTTAGGTTTTGTACTGAATCCTTATACACAATTTCTAGGCTTCTCTCTGTCAGGAAACTTTATATCTTGCACATGATACTTAGATAAGACAAAGCGTTACCTTTTGACCGCGGTAAACTTAGAAAAAGACGTTGCGATATAGTAGCCCCTGCATACACTGCACGCACAGCCTTTGCTAGTCGGCAATTTGTGGCTCAATCCCCACGAGTTTACAATAAAATTAATCGTATACTTAATATTTATCCAATGCAACTGTACGAGTGTAAGAAAAAATTGATTGAGTGGCTCCTTACTCTTAATTATGATGACGTGGAAGACATCTTAGTTACTTTCGTTTGAATTTGATATAAGCTTAATGTACCTATACACACAGACACAAACAAATTAGTAGGGATATGTGACCCATTCAAATAAACAAACACACACACTCACAGACTTATAAACGCACCTAGAAAGAAGGTACCTAGAGATTATTTTAAAATTTAGATTTTAAAACACTATTTAGAAAATATTTTAGAGGAGGTAGGGCATAGCGAGATTCCTCGCTCAAATTGAGCTGCCCGACTGGGGAAGTACCTCCGCCTTACAGAAGACCGCAGTGAATCAACAATAGTTGTCATTCTGCGAGTAAGTAAGGTTATCAGAGCTCGTTGGGGAGTGACTATTCTGACAGCATGGGCATTCCATTTGCTGTCAGTTTAGTAATTCCCTATTGTAAGAAACCAAAACGGTTTCTGCAGGGGTGTGCAACGCATTTGCAAGCCTTCAGGTGTTGCAAATGTCCATGGGCGGCGGTGATCACATATCATCAGGTGAGCCGCCTGCTCGTTTGCCCCCTTATCGCAATAAAAAAAAACAAGACATTGCGGCTTAAAGTTTACTTATAGTTATTTATCTATCGTTATAAATTGGACACATTTTGCATCATGTCAATCAAAACATATGTACACTCTAACAACTTAATTGGTTTACATACACACATGGATCGGTCGCTAGTTGCTTGTATACCAATTAGGTTGTTAGAGTGTACATATTATATCTTCCAATCTTAATGTTTGGGTGGGGATGAACTTCATTTTCTCTTCTTTTGTTTCCTTTTAAGATCCCTCCACTTTTTTCTTAGTATCTCCTGTTCAGGTGCAGTTAATTCATGTATACTTTTCTTGTATGATTTACCTCTTTGTTGCTTGCGCTTTTGTTTGAAGATTTCATACCTTATTGGATCCAATTTAATTTTTTCTCTGTATCTTCTTTTCCTTTCCGCACCTGTTAAGGGCTTGCGTTTACGCCGTCCTTGAAAATATTGAAAACACATTAAATTTGCTTATAATTAAGAGAATGTTAATTATCCTATATGTATAGATTTTGTTACTGTTGGTCTATACTTTCATAAAAATCGACATTATAGCAAAAAACTATAATATGATTACTATAGAATTTATCAATTTGATAAAAAAAGGCGTGATAGATTTGTGGGCGCCATTTATTTGCTTTAATCAGGTATCTTCGTTTGTTCAGCAGACAGCTCCATGGCCACTACGTTAAGCCCTTTGAGCACGTGTTTGAGTCATTTTGATAATTTTAAACAAATTCTGATATTTATGACGATGATTATTTTGACGACTCATTTAGTCCAGCGGTAGTTGACACTGCCTTCTGTGCTATGGGTCCCGGGATCGAATCCCGGTAGGGAAAAATGTTTGTGTGATGAGTATAAACATTTGTATCCGAATCTTGGATGTATCTATAACTCCTCTCTTACAAAATGCGTTTAATATACAAAGAAATTCTCGCATAAATACCCATACCGGAATAACGACATGGCATTAAACTATTCGATAAATAATTATGGTTGATTTGACAATTGATAATCATTTTATATTAAGTAATAATAAAAAGATAATCATTTTATATTAGTCATTTTGTATTAACGATTCCTTAATAACCCCACCCCCTATTTTTAGGTTGCTGTCATTCATTATAATGGTTACATTTAATAACTTACCTGAAATAAATATACACAAATATTTACATAGTAACGATTTAATAGATTAATTTATTAATATTGTTGTAAATGTTCTAACTTACACACGGAACAGAACAAAACTATTTAATAAAGAAAAAAATCTATCATAGTTTAAAACAATTTATAATAATTAATTGCTCTATTTATCTATATAAGAATGTTGAATTTGTGTAAGCTTTAAAACTCAAAAAGTTCTACACCGATTGAGCTCAAATTAGGTACGATATTTAACCCACTTCAAAGCAAAACATTGTTTTATTACTCATTAAAATTAAATACCAATACTTGTATGCCTTTTATGGCATTACACGTAGATAAAAAAAACTTTTTTTAACATCATATACAAAACTCTGCATTGTCAATCTAATCACGCAACAGTAAAAAGTGTATATTTTTTATCTGTTTTTCGCGTCAACGCAACCACAATGTGCCGCTTCGTGAAATTTCTTATAAAAAAATATTGATTAATACATACATATATGTACATACACTCACGCCTTTTTCCCATGGGGGTAGGCAGAAACTACAGAATGCCACGCGCTACGGTCCCTGCATACCACCTTTGCCTCGTCCACATTCATACATTTCGTCATGCTCGCGCGCCGGTTACGAGTACTGCGCACCTGACCTTTTTGAAGGAGTTCACTAATTAGGTCGGTGTATGTATATATACTTCCGATAATCTTATATATAAAATTCTCGTGTCACAATGTTCGTTCCCGTACTCCTCCGAAACAGCTTGACATTGAAATTTTCTGAGCATATTGAGTAGGTCTGAGAATCGGCCAACATCTATTTTTCATACCCCTTAGTGATAAGGGTTGTCCACCAACCCCTATAATGTGGCAAAATAACGTTTGATGGGTCAGCTAGTTACTTATAATATTTACCATCGGAACCTTTAATCAATTTCGGTGGGGGATGATTATGACAGGGGTGAGCGAAAGCGAGACTTCCGTCCTTGTTTAACAAAATCTTGGCTTTACACTTTTTGCTGGTCTTCTGTGAGCAATAGTGGGTGCGATTAGAACTGCCTTGTCGCGAATAGGTGAAGTGTTCATACAAACTTACTTTTTTTCCATTAAATTCTATTATTTCGTATTGACCTGGAAATAATAAACGATTTTAAATAAACGTTATTAATATTTTTTATAGCTGTGATATAATTGTCGGCACGAGTCGTGAGCACAGATTTTAGTAGTAAAAGTCATTTTACCTTGCCGTCGTCATTCCACCAAAGAGAACGAAAATTTATGGAATGCGCAAGTGAAGTTTGTGCTCACGACTCGTGCCGGTCAAAGGTCTACAGTACAATCGTAAATTCACTGACTTTTCGAAGGTACGTGTGTATTTATCACTCTCATGCTCATGCAGTGAAGGAAAGAGGAAACATCGTGAGGAAACCTGCATGCCTGAGATAATTTATTGATGGCGTGTGAAGTCTGTATAGTGCAGACTATAGCTTATATTTTTTTTTCTTTTGGGTATGCCCAGCAATGGTACAGTAAATGGGTCGATGATAATAATTATGATTTATATATATAGCAACTTGTATCCTATTGAAACTAATCTTTCCTTATGGAAAGCACAGAACCGGGTATTGTACCTATACCGTTTCTAATGGAATATAGCTTCACCCCTTTACCTAGAGAGACCCTTCATCTGCTAGTCTCCTATCAAATCAAAAGTCATTAAGTATGACAATAAAAGTGTTGAAAATTCAATCAATCATTGAGATGATGTTTTTTTTTAAATATATATAATTCTTTAACCATTATTTCCAGTGCACTTTTGTGTAGTGCACTTTTATAGACCATTAAAAAGGCTATATACAGTGGTTGGCATCAATAAAACAAATGTAAATGGTATTTAAAACATTTATTAAGACAGAGATCTCAAAATCGTCAGCAATAAAATTTGTCTACTTAGCACATACATAACATATTATATTAATACATCGAAAGCTATATACTATACGACATTTCTTAAAGATACTGGTTTATGAACATCGGTGGTTGCGACCCATGATCTGTAAAGATTTGAAGATCCAACTAGAATAGCGGTATTAAAGACTTTCTCAGTGGTTTGAATCCCGGCGGGGGTAAATATTTGTGTGATGATCATGATATTATGTGAACTATATAGTGTATCAACCATATAATATCCGTAACACAAGCCTTGTTGCTTAGCTCGGAACTAGATTGCGTTCCGTAATATCATAATGTGCGGGTTAATTTATATTTATAAAGGGAATGAAGTATACATGGTAGATTTTATAGTACTAATTATAATAATTTATATAATAGTGGAATGAGTCTGAATTATTTAAACAGGAATGATTATTATTAAAACATGAATATTTTTTGTTTCAACTTTCTAAATATAAATATACTTACATACTAAATCTTTTTTTTTTGTCATTAGAGTATTTGATGATGAAAATATGCCATTCGAAAATAAAGTAAACTTCTATCAATATGTGAAAAAAATATAAAAAAAAATAAAGACAAACATCAAAGTTTTGGGAGGCGGTTTTTCTATACTTGTCCCGCAAAACCTAATAAATAGAGATAGAGGGATATCGGAGTTAGTATAACGTTGCAAGCATGAGACGTCACATGACATAGTGACGTCACATGCGTTGTCTCAGTTCAGTGAACGAATTTACAATATAATACGCCTAATTTAGCAAGTTTTTTTAAATTTGATTTAGATCAATTTAATGGTGTGACCAATAAGTTTGGTAAAATACTTGACTTAGTCCTTTGTAACAGTTCAGTGCATGTAGAGGAGTGCTTATATCCTTTAGTACCGGTTGATAACTACCATCCAGCATTAGCAATACATATGGATTTTGTTGAGACACCTCTGCTCGAGTCCGCGTCACGTATTCGTTTTTTATACGACAAAGGTGACTTTCAATCTATTAATAGTAAGTTATGTTTGATTGATTGGGAGTCTGAATTTGCCGGCCGTTCCATAGACGAATCAGTTCACTTCTTTAATCAATCAATATCTGATCTTCAAACTAAATACATACCGCAGAAGCTTATTCGCAAAAATACATATCCAGCCTGGTACAGTTCATCGCTTATAAAATCAATAAAAGAGAAACATAAATATTTAAAAAAAATTAAGACATACGGTAACAAATCTGATGAATCAACCTTTAAGCTCCTGCGGGAAAGAGTAAAACTCCTTGAATCTCAGTGTTATGCTAATTACTTAAACCTTACCGAGACATCAATTAAAAACAACCCTAAGGCGTTTTGGACTTTTGTAAAAAAACGTCATAATACTAACGCTGTACCTAGTGTCTTTAACTACAACAATAAAACTATGCTAACGGGTGAAACGATATGTGAGGCTTTTTCTAAATATTTTCACTCTACTTACCTTGACCCTAACCACTTAACGAATCAGAAACTAGACTATTCTTCCCTTTCTTTTAACGATTCGGCTTCACCATCTGATATTTGTAACATCTCGGTAAGCGTTGAAGATGTTACCAACCTCTTAAGCAAAATAGACATTTCAAAAGCAGCAGGTCCGGACAATATATCTCCCAAGCTACCTGTTCAATGCGCTTCATCCTTAGCCCAACCTCTATCAGCTCTATTTCGGAAATCTTTATCTACGTGTGTTGTTCCTAAGCTTTGGAAATCGGCATTTATAACACCAGTGCACAAGAAGGGTGTCAAGACTGATATTGTTAACTACAGGCCGATATCCAAATTATGTATTGTAGCCAAGATCTTCGAAAGGATTCTTTACAACCAGCTGTATTCAGCATTGAAAAATTAATTTAGCCCGTACCAACATGGTTTTCTGAAAGGTCGATCTACTGTAACAAATATGATACTGCTTAATGATTTCATTACTGAGGCCATGGAAAAAGGCAGGCAGGTCGATGTCGTTTATACGGATTATAGCAAAGCTTTTGATCGGATAAATCACAATATCCTTCTTTCTAGGTTGAATAACATGGGAATACGTGGGGACTTACTCAGATGGTTCTCCTCCTATTTGGAGAATAGGTCTCAGGCTGTAGTGTTAAATAATTACATCTCTAGCTGGGTTTCTGTCCCCAGTGGTGTGCCGCAAGGCTCCCTTCTGGGACCTCTGTTATTTATTATTTATGTAAACGACATCGACTCCTGCCTGCAGTCCTCCAAACTTCTGTGTTTCGCCGACGATATGAAAATTTATGCCAGTATATCATCAACCGATGATATGATGGCATTTCAGACTGACCTAAGCCACTTAGAGGAGTATTGTCGAACTAGTAAGCTGGATCTCAATCCCACTAAATGCTCGGTTATTACATATACGCGAAAGCGCTCAGCTTTAGCTACATCGTATAACCTGGGTGGTCAATTATTACCTAGGTGTGATTCTATTCGTTATTTAGGGGTTCATTATGATTCAAAACTCATATTTGATACTCAAGTTAATTCAATTGTCACTAAGGCCTCTAGATCATTGGGTTTTATTATGCGTATTGCTAAATGCTTCACTAAAGCTAAAACATTAAAAATTCTATATTGTACTTTTGTAAGAAGTCATTTGGAGTATGCATCCCAAATATGGAATCCGTGCTATCACAAATACATTGACCGAATTGAAAACATTCAACGAAGATTTATCCGATACTTATGTTACCATCAGAAAATACAGTACAAGACAGAAAATTACTTAGCTCTCTGTAAGAAGTATCACCTGTTACCTCTCACTAATAGGCGTGAGATTTCCGACTGCGTCTTATTTATTAAAATATTAAATAATAAAATTGATAGCCCTGATCTTTTGTCGAAGCTTTATTTTAATGTTCCGTGCAGGACACGGTTTACTCCACCGATTTGTGTACAGTTTGCTTCGTCTAACTACAGGCAAAACTCTTATATTGTGCGTGCAAGCAGGAATTTTAACAAAGTGTGTAAGCGGCATAACTTTGATCCATTTCTAGTAAGTGAGGTATCGGTAAGGAGGTGCTTAAGCCTTGATTTTTTCAAACAATAATAGTAGTAGGTCAGACAAACATATATTTTTTCTTTTTTTTTGTATCTAGTAAGATTATGTTAATTTAATGTTCGTTAGTGTTGACTGTTTGCTCACATTCTTGTTGTTATATACAACTTTTATACGTGAAGACTTGTAATTGGCTCTCGGTCTATTATACTGTTTCCTTATCTGTCATATCAAGCTGTAAGTCTTCCGTGGAAATAAATAAATAAATATTTCATACTTATTTTTACTGATGCTTTTCTCTTGAGTTATGTGACAGTGACAAATCCATAGCAATATTATTAATGCGGAAGTGTGTCTGTCGCTCTATTACCTCTGTACGCTTAAATCGCTGAACCGATTTACATAAAATTTGGTGAGGATATATATATTTTGCGTCTCGGGAAAGGACATAAAATAGCATTTAGCCCGGAAATCATCCTTTAAAAGTACGAAATAGGGGTTGAAGTTTCTACACAGATGAAGTCGCGGACAAAATCGATCATTAAATATGAAAAAAAATGACAAATAGCCCATTATTTATAATAATTACCATCAGAACCTTTAATCAAGAATGGTGGTGGGTGGTTATGTGTGGTCGATGCGCTCGCAATAGTACCATCATCGTTCAATGTAAGTTTCGCTTCACAACCCTTGCGACTTTTTTGCGAACAGTACCGATGATTATATGACCGACCAAGACGTGAATAAGTATATTTCTGATATAAAATCAGTTTCCTTCCATATATTGAGATGGTTTCATAATCATCTGAAAATTAAGGCTGGTTAGTATTTTATAGTTTTCGTTTGTAATAATAAAACAAACTATTACAGGTAGCTACAACAACATTCAGATGTTTTAAGAAAGCCATGCAAGTAAAAATATAACTGGTATAGGGGTATAACAAAATAAAACCTTTGTTTATTTATCAATCAGTAATTAATATTCGTAACTCGTAACAATTATGCAGTTTTCTCTTCAATTAAATTTAATTTTTGAGGTTGTGGCTCCATCGACGAACATTCGATGATTTTGCCAATATCAAGGTAGAAGATATAAGTAATGGTCGGTACTCAATAACAGGCAACTGTACAGTTTTCTCTTTCTCCTTAATCAATAATGATATGTGAAATGCACATGATAATATGTCAAATGTGACAGTCAGTGCCATCGATAAACAACTCTAATATACAGAGACTACGTTTAGCTAAATAATAAATAAGGTATTTAAGGTAAACCAATTCTCGTTGGAACATATATTTTTTATTCAATAAGAAAAACTCACTCGTATTAATCGCAATACACACTAACAGAAAAGTAACCAAAATTATTTTTTAAAGACGTTTTCAAAATTGTTTATTACACATATTTTATTCAGTTACACTTTGAAATACTTTCCATCAGATGTGCGAATGAGTTGTGGAGGCGGGTGATTATGATCTGTTATCGCACTCTTTATAGTACCGTCGGTGTCTAATCTGAGCTTAGCTCTACAGTGTGTCGCCATCTTCTTAGAACAGGACTGGTACTGGAATGTACGACCTTGTTTTGAAAATGTGTACTTTTGGTACAAAAGTACTGTTTTTCCATTAAGATTGATAATTTCGTATGGCATGGCTGTAAATAAAATATTTGTTTTAATATTACTCTACCTATTTTGGGAAATATATTTATTATGATTTTCAAACAAAATACGTTGATACTTTTATTGAAAATAAATAACTTGTTAAATTAAATAAACTTTATACGTAAACTTAGTCTTGTAAGACAGACAAACAAATGATACATCACGGTATTTGAAGTTAAAACAAACTTTGTGTCCAATTAATTCTTTATTAAAAGCTCCTTATTCTTCGTTGTTATCGCTATTAGAAGAATAATTTAACCGTAGTAAAAAAAATTGTTTTCCTTTTTAACATTGTTGCAGTAGAAAAGTAGAAAAGTTACTTTCTATGTAAGAACTACTTCTTAAAAAAGTATTACGAGAACTTAGGCTGAATTAACATTTTTAATCGTAGCTACAGTCTGAAGTAAGTCCCATCACTCAAACGATGTATCTTCGGTGGGGAATGGTTGTGATTCGTTACTGCATTGGTTATTTTGCCCTCAACATCGAGTGTAAGTAGTGCTGGACACTTCTTAGCGGTTTTCTTGGAACAGTATTGATTTCGCCACGATGATCCTTTCCTGGAATACGTGTAGTTCTGGTAACGAACAACTCTTTTACTGTTTAAAGTAATTATCTCGTACGGTCTACCTGAGAATAAATTATTTTAATTTTCATTAAACACAATTGTAAAATTCATCATATAATTTGTTTCTGAGTATAATTATTCATGAAAATGTACGTAGTTTTTAAAAGTAGACATGAAATATAAAGTCATATTACGTCAACGAGATCCCAACTAGAATCCCTATTGAATTAGATCCCTATTGAAATATTACATTTTTTTGGCCTAAAATTAAATTTCTCAGCGGACGCAATTTTATTTTTTAGATATCAACGACCCCTCCAGGCATTGTAAACGCAAATTCGAGTTTGTGGGATCGCAGCCTTTGTACACATGTATTTTTTGTTGCAAATATAATCCTCTACAATTTTGGTTCAACAACTTTTGTCGTAAAACCAAAAATAACAAAATTATTTATACCAATAACCTACATATAATAACTTTTATATTTAAACCTTTTTCACATATTTCGTGCAAAAAATTTGTTTGTAAAAAACGAAAAACTTGGTTAATTGAATTTTTCACATAATTTTTGAGGCTGTGGGGAAAAAGTGTAAATATAAAAGTTGTAGAACATTTTATTAGCTATAACTTTGCCATTTAACTTTTCCATAGGACTTGTAGTTTTGCCTTAAATAAGGTAATTTTAAGCTAAACAATTTTTTTTTGTTAGATTCATTTGTTTATTTTCAGTTTCTTACTTTTTATGGTTATCGTCAATACAATTTCACACGTTAGAAAGCGCTCTAGTTCCATAAAAAATATTTTTTACTAAGTCACAGTCAGTCAGTCACGCATAAAGGGCTTAAAAAAAATTTACATTAGTTTTAGTACCAAAGTTTCAATGCAAAACTTTTTATTCTCTTATCAATTTTTAGAAAAAAATATTTATTTTATGAGAGTTTCTATGTTGTAGTTTCACTTTAATCAGTTTCAGTATAATCTTACTTTAGCTTTTAGGGGCAACCTAAAAGCTAAAGTAAGATTATACTTTAGCTTTTAGGGGCAAGTGAAACTCTTTTTAAAAAAATGTGCACTAGCTTAGAGTATATTTATGCTACGGGTGAGGTACGGGTAAGGTATCCTATTACACCTTGTAACGAATTAGATATTAGATTATTTTAACGAAAACCATAAAACTTGTTCTTTTTATATTACAAGGATGGCAATCATACATACTACTTGGTAGTTAAAGGTTACCACAGCCCATAGACGTTTGCAATACCAGTGGCGTCGTTCGCGCGTTGCCGACCCTCGATATCTATGTTTGGAAGTACATTCCATCATTTAGCTGGATAAGTTTTGGTGGGGGATGATTATGATCTGTCACCGCACTCTTGATAGCTCCGTTCTTGTCTAATTTGAGCTTCGCTTTGCATCGCGTCGTCGCCTTCTTAGAACAGGACTGGTACTGGAATGTGGGCCCTTGTTTTGAAAACGTATAATCTTGATACAGAAGTACCCTTCTCCCCTTCAAATTTATCATGTCGTACGGCAGTACTGCAAACAAACAATCAGGATAACTAAAGCTAGAACGATTGATGACGTCACACGATGCCGCTGGCTTTTTAATAAGGGTACTTTACGTAGTTTATTCTCAAGGTGGGTCAAGCCCTCTTGGATCAAACATGAAATTAAGGTAAACAAGTACTGATTCATATATAATTATATATTTATTTAGACTTTCTTATTCATATTCATTGATATCATAAGATAAGCATAGGTATTATATAATGTATTATTAGTCATTTTAGAAATTAAAATTTTATTCTTTCCTATACTTTGTAGTACTTTCCATCGGATGTGCGTATGAGTTGTGGAGGCGGGTGATTATGATCTGTTATCGCACTCTTTATAGTACCGTCGGTGTCTAATCTGAGCTTAGCTCTGCAGTGTGTCGCCATCTTCTTAGAACAGGACTGGTACTGGAATGTTGGACCTTGTTTTGAAAATGTGTACTTTTGGTACAGAAGTACTGTTTTCCCGTTAAGATTAATTATTTCGTATGGCTTGGCTGTAAATAAAAAAAATATTAATATTTTTTTTATGCTATAGTCAGAGAAAGTATATATTATGAAATGTTATTAAGCCATTTTCAAAATACATTTAGGTAGAGCTTTTTAAACTCATGCGAAATATATGACATTGAAATAAAACTTTAATAATATTTTCGGAATTTATCAGTGTATTGATGCCATTTTCAAGTACATGATCTCGATGCCTTAGGATGGTCCATTATAGGAAAATAAATATTAAAAACTAGCTATAGCCCCCGGCTTATCGCGCGGCCCCTTCAGTTTCTAACTCTTAGAGGCAACCCTACTAATATTATATACGCGAAAGTTTGTAAGTATGGATGGACGGATGTTTGTTACTCTTTCACGCAAAAACCGGTGTACAGATTTGAATGAAATTTAGCATACGTATAGTTTATTACTCGGGTTACCACATAGGCTATTTTTTATCTATATACCATGCGGGCAAAGCCACGGGAGGCAGCTAGTATTTTCATAAATCAATTCACAGCTACCATTTTTACCTACCAACTATACCTACGTACCAAACGTCATCTTAATAAGCTGTGACCGCAATTTTGCACGCACCACCTCCCTGTTCCATCCGCTTAAAGTCGAAAATTCCCAAAATTTGAGACCCAGATTTCCCAAACTGACCTTGTATTTCGAGTTAAATAATCTTGTGAATAATAATCAAATCAATTAAACAAGTTCTAATTAAAAGTTAATTTTTTATTCGAAGTTTTTTGACCTTAGTACAAAAATAAAACAATTATATAACTATTTACCTGCTTAAACAGACGCACAATACAAGATTGCCGATATAATTATAACAGAAAAGTCAGTTTTATTCTATGTAACTGATTCAAAAATATATATTTAATTTATTGAGTTGAATTGACATATTTCTTTTGTTTGTATGGACTGATTCCAACATGGCTACAGTCTGCAGTACGTCCCATCATTCATACGATGTAATTTCGGTGGGGGGTGATTGTGATTAGTTACTGCATTGGCTACTCCCCCCTCAATGTCAAGGGTGAGTCGCGCTGGACACTTCTTTGTGGTCTTCTTGGAGCAATATTGGTTTCGCCACGAAAGTCCGTGCTTGGAAAATGTATAGTTTTGGTAAAGAATAACTCTTTTACCATTTAACGTAATCGCCTCGTAGGTATCTGAAAATTAATTAGTTACTTTAAATTATTCGAATCATTCCACTTTGGTATCTTGGTGGGGACCAAAATGCCCCACTAATCAAACTTTAGTGGGGCAATTTCTAGCTAAAAAAGTGGTGGGTTCTGCCTCAATAGGGTGGCGCTACAGAGTTAGGTTTTGTTTGAAAAAGAATTTATTGTGTAGTGTTTTAAATAAAATTAAAAAGTATATACTTGGGAAATTATTATTATAAATTGGTTTCTTGAATCACATCAATCAGGTATGCCTTCTACCTGGCAACCTACCGGGGCAAAGTGGAATGATTCAATTATTCGAGATTATTTATTTGCGATAGGCATATAATACTTTTAATGCCATCATACCTATTTCCCTCTCTTTCAAACATACTTTAGTCCTTGTCTCTTCCGACCACCTATCAGAGTGCTCACAGTGCTCTATTGTTACTCATTGTATCAAAAATAACAAAGCAAAAGTTACGTATAAATAATTACAATATTTTTTTAAATGAAAATTGTGAAAAAATTAGTCATTATAATAAGACAAACATTGTTTTCATATAAATCGTTTATTACATAAAAAAGAAATAAAACAAAAACAATGATTAAATTCAATCAACTAGGCAAACGTTGAAAATTATTCAGTTATTAAGTATGTTATGTACCTATGTTCATTGCAATAACAAATATCGCCACAATTGATAGGTACTCAGTAAAATCAAAATTATTTTGGTATTCCGAAAATATTAAAAAGCAGTTGCAGTAGCGTAGCGTGGGGGGGGGGGCAAAGGGGCCATGGCCCCGGGCCTCATATGAAAGGGGGCGGCATCAAGTGCCACGTCGTTTTTATACTACTAGAAAAGGGGGCGGCAAATTTCCAGACGGCCCCGGGCGGCAAATACCCACGCTACGCCACTGAGCAGTTGATTATAAAACATAGTTAGTAATAACATAAAGGAGAATTCTAACATATATCATCATCATCACACGTCCACTGCTGGACATAAGCCTACTACAAGGACTTCCACAACGACCGATCCTGGGCCACTTGCATCCAGCGGATTCCAGCGACCTTTACCAGGTCTTATTTTTTTTTTACGAAATTGTTAACTTTCACTTAGTCTTCTTAAATCAAAATACGCCCAAAAAATTATGATTATATAACACATTAATTAATAAATTTTTCTTGCTTTAGTAATGACATAAATTCCACTACTTGTAAGTAGACAATGTGGAGGAAGGTGACTGTGGGTAGTATTGTACGATAAGATGTTCCCAGCTGCATCGATCTTCAGAAAAGCGCCACATTTCTCGCTAAGCTTCTGGGAACATTGGAGCCGGGTCTTGCCTCGCATGTGGTATGAAAATGTGTAATTATTGAATAATATTACCGTTTTACCTCCTGCTAATGGAAGAACCTTGTAACCGAGGCCTGCAATAGATAATAATACGTTAGTAATAAATATATCCAGAAATTATGACACAGCGCCATCTAGTTCCGAGCTAAGCGAGACTTGTGTGACGGATACTAGATGGTTTATCACTGGTTCAATTGAACCCCGGCTTTTATTTTAGTTGTCTTTCTCTACATATTTTGAGACCAGAGACGTCGCTCGAGCGATGCCGAACCTGTAGAAACCGTCTAGGCTTCTTAAAATAAGGGAGTTACTAACTGACAGCAAATGGAATTCCCATGCTGTCAGAATAGTCACTCCACCAATGAGCTCTGGTAACCTTACTCACTTTCTGATGTTATGAAACTACAGAATAATAGAGTCCCATACTTATGTTGGCAGTAAATAACGAGATAATAAATAAGTAAAAAAAAGAAAAAAAATAGTCAACAATATAATTTCTCCATTTTAGTTACAATATAAAAAAAAACATTAAATCTTGTTTCTTCTAATTAAACCCGAATTTGTTACGACTATAATAAATCAACATTAAAACATTAGTACCCATTAAGCCTGCGCAGACGACGGATTTTTGTCCGCGGACTTTAGTGTCCGCTAAAATAGATCGCTTACAACTGTATCGAGTAACGCAAACGAGGGATTAAAATTAACGCGCACAAAAAGTCCCCCGAATAACCGAGGACATGCAGAGAGCGGACCGGACAAAAGTACGGGGGAGTCCCCGATAAAAATAGAACTCGTGTGACTAGGCGAAGCAACGCGCATGGCGGACTTTAGTCCACGTTGTGCGCTCGAGAGTGACGTCACAAATGATCGCACACCGTGTACGTTGAGTTCGTCGTTCGAGGTAAATCTGCGGCGGACTTTTAATTCGCGGAGCGTACTTTTTCTCCGCCGCGGAGAAAAGTAAACCGTCGTCAGCGCAGGCCTTCACTACTTAATTTAAATCATTTATCGTGACTCTAACTCACATTTAACATGTTGATGAAATCATCACTTACATTTAATTGACACTTAAGTACAAAAATATAAAATTTCCATTTGCTCTACTCTCACTCTCGTAGACTTTATTTTGGTTTATTTCTTCTTCAGTCTTATTTTATTTTTCATAGCTTTAAGCCTATCAAATAAAGTACTCTTTGGTATGTCGTAAAGAAGAGAAGCTTGTCGTAAGCTTATTTCTTTGTGAAATATTTTTTCTACTGCAATCCTTAAATTTTCTTTATACCAGACACTTTTCCTCCGATCATATTCTGTAAAATATAAACGGGTATTTCATTTGAAGTTCACATGGAATAATATATGTAGTTGTGTTTTTATTCTAATGTTAAGTAACATAGCTAAAGTTAAATATTAAAAACGAAGTATTTTATTTCATGAAATCACTTATAAGCTGAATAGAATATAAAAAAGTATTTTAAATTAAATGAAACACACACATAGTTTTATATATTATATTTAAATTCCAGTCCTACATTAAACAATTTTTTTTCTTATACATATATTAATTTCTTACACTTATTACACGTTGAAATAAAATTACTTTTAAGGATTTTAAGATAGTAAGAGGAGTCACAGACAAATATAGCTACATTTTGAAGCGTGTTTCAATCAAGACCTCCTTCACGCCGCTGAAGAAGATAAGTCAGTTTTTATCATCACTCAAAATGTCACATACATCTACAAAATAAGAATTTAATATACCTATAACAATTACAAATCAACATCAGAAAAATCAGTAATCGTATATGTTTCTTCAAAAATTATATTATAAACGATTTTCAACAATATCTTCTATGGAAAAAGGGTAGTTTTTGGTAGAGACTACTTCGTTCCATTCTTCAGTAATTGGGAGCCGCTCGATCATGAACACGGGAAGTCCTGGGTTGGTCTGAGTGTCTTTGACATGGTGGCCAGACAAATGGATCTTGAAGGCATCAGGTCCTCGCTTCTTGCGGAGGTAGTTGAAGCAGCATGCTCGGAACCGGCGCGTGCCACAAGCGGAGGCGCACTCGCTACCACAAGAATCACAGCTACTCCACACGCAGCTCACGAAAAACATCAACGCAATTATAGCCGTGATTTTCAACATTTTCAACAGTTTTCTTCACTTTTGTCTAAGATGATGTTGTTCTCGCAGTCAGGCTGAGAATGTATAATTCTCGTCTATGATTCCTCTTATATACGCGATAAAGTTTGCTTAGCATGCTGCGTCGGCGTCGTGAGTAAACGCTTTTATCTTGAAGTTCTTCTTAGTAGATGGTAAACAAACATACTCAGACAAACTCCTAGACACTTCTCGAGTGTCAGCTTCCAGTATAACCAGATATGGTTGCAAATAGTGTCTTGAATAATGACTGTTAATAGTAGGTAACTATTTTAAATAGTGGACGACCTAGACTAGTTTGTCTTCCTATCATAATCTCTTATTTACATGATCAGCAAAGACAGGTCTAAAAAATTCAACTACATTGTGCACGGAAGAGCGAGCCAAAATAGAATTTATTCAAAGTCCAAATTGAATTGGCGTTTTGAACATCATTTATTTACCAAATAAAGATAACCATTTTTCTAAAAATTACTAATGAAGTCCACACTAGTTCAAGCCTGTCTTGTGGATTATTTTAATTTTTAACTATTTAACTTTTAAATCTAATATTATCTTTAATACTTACCACTAATATAAATAACTATGTAATATAGTTTTGATCCCATTTCATCCCAAATATTAATGGTTTATATAGTTGTAATTTGTCATACTATAGTTTTAATATTGTTAACTGGTTCAGTATTGTATGTTTGTTTTTTAATGCATAATTTTATTTTTCTTTTATAATTGCATGCTGTGATCTCCTGTAGCTGAGGGTACACAAGGCATTTGTGAACTTTTTAAACATGTAGAATTAGTATATAAGTGTATCTCTTGTTGGAGACCCAAATAAAATAAATAAAGAAATAAATCTTAATGTAGTATTACATTGTCCTTATTGCATAAGCGGCATTTCAAGACGGTATAAGAGATTATTATGAAGCTTTATAATATTATGTACCATTGTACGGCCATTTGCCCCTCCTGATTTCAACCCCGAAACCCTTGCCACGGCGGGCAATTTTTAATACCACTGTACGAGTCGGGCTGTCTGTCACTTAGCACACGAAGCGTTCGTCAGACCCCATTACATTAATCGATAAAACAGTGGATATTTCTGACAAGATACACGAGAAGACAAGAGACTAGAAGCTAGAAGTTTATACATTAATATACTCTCCCAAATTAGTTCTATGAAGTACCGGCGGAGGATGATTATGATTTGTCACAGCAAAAAGGATGTTTCCATGTCCATCCAGCTTTATTCTGGCATTACATTTACCTCGGCGTCTCTTGGAACAGATGAGGTTTCCTTTTCCAGCTCCAAAAGAAAAGGTATAGTTTCTGTACATTATAATTGACCTAGATTTTGGTATTGGTAGTACTTTGAGTTCATCTGAAATCATGAAAAAATATTAAATAAAAACTGGTTAAATTTTGAAGCTATGAATTAGGAATAGATTTAATCGGTGACTGTTCATGTCCTACACAATTCTAGTTTTATGTAAAATGCACACGCAACAATATTTACGTAAATTGTAAATGAAGAACTCAAACTCAAAATATTATTTTTGATGACCTGATTGGCGCAGTGGCTGAGCTATCGGCTTGTGCGTCACGGGTTGCGGGTTCGATCCCCGCACGGAGCAAATATTTGTACGTTCCACAGTTAGTTGTGCCGGGTCTGGGCGTTTGTGTATGTGAAAAATTGTGCATGTGAACGCACCCACGACATAGGAGAAAATACTAGTGTGGGGCAACGTTTTTTAAATAAAGAAAGAAAGGAGAATTAATGCGAACTAGCTATTTAATTATCTCTTTTTGAACGTAGGTGATAAAGACAGCCCCAAAAGCGCCCGCCTTTCATCGCTTCCTAATGTTTTTGCTGGGAAAAAGAAACTGCGCAACAAACTCCCCAGCAACACATTTCCGTCTGTTTATTAAATAAAAAATTTTACCTATACATATTATTATTTTAATGATTCTATGAAATATTAGGTTTATTAAATTACTAGCATCATGTAAGCTAGCATAAGATAAGCTCTGCAAACTTACATTGCTAAGGGTCTTGCTATGTAAGAAGTACCTAGTGCTACTCTAGTGCGTCCAAGTCAACATCAAGAGCATCCTAAATTTAATTATAAGGTTTTTGATTACGCTAAGAAATCAAGTATACAAAAGGGCAAAACATGTTGAATAATGTCTATGTTTAAATAATTCAAAATATTTATTATTACAAACATTATACTGACTTGTGCGAAATATCTGGATTTTTAAAAATGGACATAAGTTCCAGGAGTGCAAATTAAAAAGATTAATACTGATTTAAGATGTCTAAGAAAGTACGTGTACATATGTAATATGTTACGGCAATGTAAGTCAATAACTTAAAGCCACAAAATGTTAATTAATGCATATATGATGTACAGTAGTACTCATAATCTCATTACATACTATAGGAGAGTTCAATGAATTTAAACAAAACTAGATAGGTAACATAATTTTAATATATTTATTTAGGCACATACAACTTTAATTAGCTCTTACGTAAAATTGCTTATATATTTAATTATTACTTTTGGTACATCTAAAACCAACTTCAAAAACTAAAAAAAAAAAAAATAACTTCATACAGTTTTACCTTTTTTTTAGTTTTAAAGGTATGAAGTCGGTGCCAAGCCAAACGTAATAGTAAGTACACTCACCGCGAGTGAACTTGAGCAGGGTGGTAAAAACCACCACATCATCGGCACCGACTTCATACCTTTAAAACTAAAAAAAAGGTAGAACTGTATGAAGTAATTTTTTGCTTTTTTAGTTTTTGAAGTTGGTTTTTCTTTTATTTTTTAAGTTTATTTTTACAAGTCATATATAAGATTGTTTAACGATCTAGATGACATCGGCATTTCCTGACGAGAAATAATACCGAAATAAACTCGGAGAATCGTGGTCTGATAAAGTACAGACATTTTTGATAGGTCAATGTCTAAAGGAAAAGGTAGAAATAGTTCAAAGAAGAAAGTTAGAAATGGTCTAAGAAGAAAAGAACCACAGCAGCTTTGAGTCGACCTGTCCATACCGTCAGCATACATACATAAGCCATTGTTAGCTCACCTATTATTGAAAGGGCTCAAAGATCTGATGCACGGCAATGCAAGAACGGTGGGAAATAAATGAGAAGCGAGTGTAAATCTTAATTTTCCTGACTACAAAAAAAAACATATTTAATATGCGACGTTATTACACAGTACCCTATAGTCTAGTTCCAAACTAAATTACGAGGCTTGTGTTACGGGTACTAAATGGTTAATACACTGCATATACCTTTTATTTATGTAAATACATACATAATATACATAGATACATCCATGCCTTAGATACAAATTTTGATGCTCATCACACAGTATAGAATTGTTACCCTTACGTGAATATTAGACATTGAAGTAAAACTACTTTATATGGATTTTTATATTGTTTAAACCCGACCGGATCCTTTACAGCATCCATGGTCACAGACCCCTGGAGGTGATGATTATCTTGATGTTATAATTACTACCAGCTACCCTACATTTTTATGCATTATTGACAATCCGATTTACACAGAACGAGCTCACCGTGTTCTTTGGATGTGCAGTTGATTGGATCAATACACCGCGATAACATCAGAAGATAGAAGTTATATTTAAACTAGTATTCCCATCCAAATCTAGATTACTGTATTCTAACATACCATCCATTAGGAGTCTTATAAAACTTCGGTGGGGAGTGATTGTGGGCTGTATCAGCTATTATCACCTTCCCAGTTTCATTGAGTTGTATCTTCGCTTCACACTTGCCCCGGGTCCGCTTGGAACACCTCAAGTATTTCTTGGTCTTATCAATGAAAGAAAATGTGTAGTTTTGAAACATCATCAAGCCCTTATTTTTTGATGTAGGCAAGTACTTCAATGTTCTATCTGAAAACACATTTTTATCATAATCTTTAATATTATATTATACCAATGCTGCCGTGTATCCCGCAACTAGTTTATTCAGAATTTTGGGGTGTACACATCGATAAATTCATATATTTTAAAGGTTACTTTTTCCGTAAAGGAAAAAAACAGAATGAACTAGAACTACATAGTCATAAATAGAAAAAACGGTAAAGAAATAAATTCCAGATCATTGCCGGCTATTGCAGTATATTTATTCTTTATTTCTTACAAAGTAACAGATATTAAAATTACTCTAAAAACTCTTTACCAAAGCAAGTAACAAAAAATGAATTCTTTTAAATACCTATAATTCAAAAAAATGACAAAAAAATGTTTAAAGGTTAGTTAGTTAGGTTAGATATATTTAGTTATTTACTGCATATAGGTACTGTCCTTTGCTTTAATAAATATAATGAGTGTGGATAATATAAACTAATATAATATACAATTAATATTAAAAAAAAACTGAACTAAAAATAATATAACATTAAAAGGAACACACACGGACTCATACAAATGTTGCAAAGTAATCAACGGTATATTCAATATTAGGTATTATTTAACTAAAATATTGTACCAAAACAAAATGTCAAACGATTTCGATTCGATTCATTATTTAAGTCGATTATATTTTCTTATTAAGCCCAAATAAGTTATAAATTCACAACCCAATATCGGTTGGCAATGCCTGTAAAATCATTTGTCTTGTCCTGTCTTTTTATAGTGCCTTCTTCTACTTCTTTCTATATCAATCTAGCTAGCTAAGCAACATATCCTAACAATTAGCTACTTTTGACAAATCACGTCTTCACAGCGCACCGAGACGATGATTTGTAATTCAATAAGGCAAAGACTGCAAATATTTTACAGATGTAGGTACTTCTCTCAATACAAATATGAGGCCAAGAACGGATCCAAGGCTGGAGCTATGGGGGTCATGGGCCATGGGACCCCTGGTCGAGGTCTTAATCGACCATAAAATATTTTCTGAATCGAATTGGAGCCTTTCAATTACATATTATTATATAGACACGTCATGCACGAACATTACGGCTATACAAAATGGCGACAGCAACTAATTTGTGCAAAGAAAGGGAAAGACACATTTTTATCTTTCACTGTTGTAGTATAATTTGTAAACACATGAAGGCATCTTGTTCTCAGGAAGTATAAAATAATTAAGCACGAATTATTTTTACGGAACGTACCCTCGCAACGCTAGTTGGTGCGTCACTAAGCGCGATCCCGGCAATCGCCTTGATTTCTTGTTGCCATTTTAGAGAGCGGGTAACGTATCTATAGTTTTTTATATCATTGGAGCCTTTATAAGTAGATGGTAGGACTATGAGACCCCCTGGCTGAAAAGCTGTATCCTCCCAAGTATGAGAGACACAAAACTAATTTATCTACTTACACAAACGTACACACCGTGATTAGTCAATTGATATATCGGTGGTTCATGATTATGATCATTTTTTTCATACACGACGCAGCCAGCTTTGTCCACCTTCAGTTTCGCTCCACACTTTCCTCGGAACTGTTTGGAACAATGAAGTATGGAGCTCCCTGTCCGAAACGAAAACGTATATTGTTTATACATAACCACTCGGCCTCGTGGTGTAGACAGGTATTCCAAACGATCTGGAAGAAATAATATATTAAGAGGTACAACTACTTCTCATTCGGAAATAAAAATTGGGATTCCCATACACCGTAAGACAAATTTGAAAGTAGCTGTTAGATGCTATCCCGCCCCCGCTTGCGAAAAAATATGGATGAGAGATAGAGAAAAAATTAAAATCATACGAAATACACAACCAAAGTACATAAAGTTTATTTAGTTTGTTAATGGTTGGAAATGTATAAAGTAATGTGCGTGTGGTGTGAGGGCCACTTCGTCAAATCTTTTTGAAATTTGCCTAGGATTTAGTGAACATTCCAAAACAATTGTGAAAGTTAGAATCAGAATTTGTGAAAGTCTAATAAGCGAGTTATAGCCTGTAATGTTGGGCCCTCAATCCTCACATAGAGGATTGAGGGCCCACCCGTGTGGATAAACTATGGACACTACAGAAAATGTGTTTATGGCAAAATCTAAGCTAATGCCAAACAAAATTTGTGAAAACAAGATATTATCGTAAAACACTATCCTACTTTATATATCTTCGTTCAAAATGGGCCCTCAATTCTCACAAACGCAAAAGTTTAAACACAAATAAAATTAAAACCATTAACTTACAGCTGCTGTTTGATGTCTTATACGCTACTAAATAATTTGTGAAAATTTGTGAAAACAAGAACAGGACACCACGTCTTGTGGTTTAAAAGTTGTGAGCTTCACAAAATTTGGGCCCTCAATCCTCCACTTTTTTTGGTCTTCTCGTTATTACGCTTATCATATTAAAGATAAAGGAAATCCAAAATAGTCATTAATTGTGAAAAAATTAGTGCAACAAATTGTTGTTATTTGTTACCAATAACAATTACAATAAAATTAAATATCTTGAAAATTACCGAAATCGACTATTTTTTTATTGTGTATGTGTGTAGGGTGACAATAATTTTATAATTTAACTATTGACGTCTTATGACATTACATTTTTTAAATTGCTCTCGCATACATATTACCAGTTTTTTTTTCTTTTTCTTCCCTTCCGGGATAACTCAAAGGTATCTTATCTATACAGCCTTGGCTGTATGGACAAGATTCCTTCAGTATTTTTTATGATGTATTTAAGATGGATGATACATGATAATGGTTGATGATTTGGTGAATTAATGGTTTATGAAGGATGATAAATGATTTTTTTTCTAGTTTCAAAAAAGATGTGGATCTTAACGTTTAATAATTCATCGAAACACAAATTTTAGAAAATAAAACACTACTGCTAAACATGTTTCGATGAATTTTAATGTGACGCTTCACTTTCCCGCCAAAAAGTCTTACCAGAATAATAACATAAAATACCTTATTTTAAAGAGTGTCTCTGGAGTTTCTGGCCGGTTCTTCTCCATGAGATCACCTTCTTGAAACCGTGCACTAGAGTCATAAGTTTTTTAAATGCTTGAAAAAGTTTAAGTATATGAAATAAAAACCTTTTGATTTGATTTAATTCATTTTATATATTTTATTAGTGACGATTTTGATTATTTGGGATGTCTGTTTACTAGGGATGGCAAGATTGGCAAGATTGATGATATAAAAGGATGAGTAAATACTAAAAATAAAGCAAATAGTGCTTTTGTAAAATAAACACGATTTGCTACCCAGGATAGTGTGCTGGTAGGTACACTTAAATATGGCACAAAATATCGGTATAGCGTCGTTACTGTATAAGATTCACTGTCACCATGGATGCTAATTATTTTGTTCACTTACCGTTTGTAATTGTTTAAAATGACAAATTAAAGGCTTTCTGTATATTTTCCGCTCAGGTGATTTGATGTGCGTATGTTCATCACTGCTCAACATTGCATATTAAACAATTAAGTATGATAGATTACGATAAATACGATAACAAGGACTTCACTTCATAAATTGCAAGGTTAGAAAAACTTTCATTGTGAGCACAACTGCCAAATTGACGGCGACGGTTTCAAGTTTTTGACGTTTTAAGATAATATTTGTTTGTAAGTGTGAGAAATTAATATTTATTCACTCAGAATATGGTAAAAATGTTATTAATAGATGATATTTAAGTTCAACACATTCGCCTTTGGAAGGCATGCGAATTGGTAAAAGTTATAATTGTTGCATTATAACTAGGAAAGAAAGAATGAAACGAACTTTTAAATCATGTTTTCACCTTAATTCTAATTACGTTTAAAAACGTTTCGTGTTTTGCTAGAGCTATTACAACATATATTATAGGATAGTTTTACCCAATTTATTCTGATTAAGTTATGGTTATAAGTAATACGCCTATAAGCCAATAGATGCCATTAAACGGTCAGTTTTACAAAAACTGATCTTCGTTGTTTATCCCGTGGAGACTTTTTGTGGTCACCCTATTTTGAAATTTACCCAATAAAATTAAACATGGTTTTTTTACACAAAAAAAGGTATTTTAATATCTTTCTGGTATTGGATTTGTTGCACAATTTTTTTCACAATTAATGACTATTTTGGATTTCCTTTATCTTTAATATGATAAGCGTAATAACGAGAAGACCAAAAAAAGTGGAGGATTGAGGGCCCAAATTTTGTGAAGCTCACAACTTTTAAACCACAAGACGTGGTGACCTGTTCTTGTTTTCACAAATTTTCACAAATTATTTAGTAGCGTATAAGACATCAAACAGCAGCTGTAAGTTAATGGTTTTAATTTTATTTGTGTTTAAACTTTTGCGTTTGTGAGAATTGAGGGCCCATTTTGAACGAAGATATATAAAGTAGGATAGTGTTTTACGATAATATCTTGTTTTCACAAATTTTGTTTGGCATTAGCTTAGATTTTGCCATAAACACATTTTCTGTAGTGTCCATAGTTTATCCACACGGGTGGGCCCTCAATCCTCTATGTGAGGATTGAGGGCCCAACATTACAGGCTATAACTCGCTTATTAGACTTTCACAAATTCTGATTCCAACTTTCACAATTGTTTTGGAATGTTCACTAAATCCTAGGCAAATTTCAAAAAGATTTGACGAAGTGGCCCTCACACCACACGCACATATAAAGTAAATAAAAAGGAGAATATAATTAGTACGATTTATTCTAATATTAAAAATATCTCGGCAGGAGATTATCGAATCATAAAACAAAATTTCAAATCAATAATCTTAAATAGTAAAGATAACGATATGCCAAGGATTCTAATCCTGTGCAATGTAAGAAATAATTTTATTTCTAAACTTCGCCATACGCTAAGATTTTTTCCTGTCACGAATGAATTTATACACACATACATTTTCGCAGACACAAACGTCCGGATCCGGAACAACTACCTGTAGATCTTACTAATATTTCCGCGGAAATCGAACCCGCAACTCGTGCCGCACAACCCGAAGGTTCAGCCACTGCGCCAATCGAGTCTTCAAATAAGTCAGTAGCGTAGCGTGGGGGGAGGGCAAAGGGGGCCATGGCCCCGGGCGGCATATGAAAGGGGGCGGCATCAAGTGCCACGTCGTTTTTAAACTACTAGAAAAGGGGGCGGCAAATTTCCAGATAATTGCCGCACCCTTTAAGCGCAAGTGTACGCTATATAACTTAATGTACATATTGCAAGACACAATGAATTTAAAAATAAAGATAGACCAAACTATTGGCATTATGATGCTAGAATTAAAATAATGTCTAAGAAACTTCGTATCGACATAATTACATTATGATTTAAATGTGTCACAGAAATATATATACCTCGAGAGTCTAAAAAATCCCCAAGATATTTCCTAAATTGTTTTGGTATCACTACCATTATTTAGCCTTTACAAACTCAACGTTCATATATTTCTTCACAACTGAATAATACTGACGTAAAGTTTGCACTGTATTTGGATATTTCTGTAATCCTTCCCAATGTGTGTATAAAGTATACAGTTTAGACATGTTTAAACTACCATCAAGGTATATTTTATTCGGTTCTCTTTTGTTACGTTTTACTACTGAAAAAGTACGAACATGATCACAAACACTTCTTGCCATATCAGAAGATATTTTAATTGCTTGATTACCGTGCTTCCCTCTATTATCTGTGAGGGGCGTACCGTCTTTTAATTTCGTGTAAGCAGTGTTAATTACCATAAATGAAATATTGAGCGTATTTATAAAAGTCTTTTGACAAACTCGCTGACGTTCATAGCAGTTCAATTGTGCAGAGAATATTGGCAGATAATAACTTATCGTGTATAGTCGTCGCGAAGGACCCTCAGTAGTAATACTTTTTTTGGTTTTTCTTTCAGTAAATCTTATGACAAAATGCCATTGTTTAGTGTGATCGCCGAGTCCCCAATACTCGTTGTGAATCTCTTGTCGTGTTTTATCGGTAAACTTATTATGACATTTCAATCTACATGTGTGTGGACATATTGGCCCCATTCTCTTTCCTTCTCGAACTTTACCAGACCTGGTGGTGTGTTTTTGGCCTAAATTTACTAACAACTTTCGTCTATTGTCTTTCGTGTCTCGTCGTGTGTCTTTAAGATTTTTTAGTTCCTTATTAACTCTTGTTTTCAGTGTAGATTTAGAGTTCTTAAGACCTTCTATAGATGCATCTTCTGCTGTATTCGGTAGGTCGTCAAATATTTCTTGTAGAGTTATCCAATTTTTTACGGGTAGTGTGAACGCCTGACTTATGCAAAATGAAGATTCTAAAAACAATAACAGTTGTATGAAGTAAAAATTATATGAAACTTGTTGATATTTAACTTTATTTAACAATTATTTCTGTTTTCATCAGATATAAACACATAGGTACCATTCTACTCATTTACTTTTCATTTATAAATGGGACAGGTGTTTTTATTAAATAGGTATAACAGGTAATATGAAAAACAATTCTGCAGTCGTTTCTAAGATTTTATTGTACACACAAAGTATTAATAATATTAGAAACAGATTCAGCGTATCCTGAGGTACATACTTATGTAGTTATTCACAATGCTAAATGTTACATTACTCATATATCAGAAAAAAGGGCACTTATTTTAATTGTTCACAATAGCAATACAAATAACAAGATAACTGTCAATCCATTATTAACTAATGAAACATTAAAGTTATCAATAAAAACGTATAAGCCGCAACAATAGCATTTATGTTTCACCTGTGGGAAGACATATCTGTTTCGATGATTGGGGCATGAAGTCTTGCGCCTATTTTAACGGTAATTTTTTTTTTGCTGGCCTAATTTAACTTGTAATATGTAGAACTATTACTGTTGTATGCTAAGAACCTGTAATCATGTGTCTGGCAATATTATTCTATATTGTACTTTATACTTTCTATATATTCCATATTGTTTGTCTTTTTGGTTTATGTACAATAAAGAATACTATGTACTATCTTTCTCATAAATGCGTTCATGACAACTGACATAGGCGCCATTAGTTTGCGTAAGACAAAATAAGAATATACAATTGCCACAATTGCTACAAGATAAAAGATGGTTTTTCTCCAATATCAGATTAATACTAATCTACAACTGTAATGATTATATGTATTATTTGGCTAAGACTGAGATTCTATTAATATCAATAATTAATTATTTTAGAAGTTTTATCCAGTCCACAAATGTCATCTTATTCATATTTTGCGGATAGCACACCATAATGTTATTATAAAAACTAAGTTAATTACAAAAATATATTTACCAATACAATTAATAGTACGATCTGAAATAATAATTCTTATACTGAGAGCTCTTGTATTTAAGTACACATGCACCAGTTTCTATTATTCAATACATATTTATATTATTTTATATAATCTTTACACGTCATTTCATCGTCTTTAATATTAGTTGTATTATATTATACTAGCTGCCTCCCGAGGCTTTGCCCGCATGGTATATAGATAAAAAGTAACCTATCTGTTAATCCAGGTAATAAACTATACGTATGCTAAATTTCATTCAAATCTTTTAAGCGGTGATTGCGCGAAAGTGTAACAAACATCCATCCATACTTACATACTTTCGCGTTTATAATATTAGTAGGATTTATCTGTGAATTTAAGGCATTGCTAAGGTTTTTTATTTATCAATTCTTACATACATTCCATTTGCGAGTGTGGCATATTTTGGGGGCGGATGATTATGTTCCGTATAGGCATTGACAATATTTCCAAATTTATCCAATTTCAGTCTAGCAGCGCACTTTATTGCAGCCTTTTTGGAACAGTACAGGTAAAGCTTCACATTCTTGGGGCCCTGGTACGAAAATGTGTAGTTTTGATACATTACCAGCGATTTTCCGCTCATTAGACGTATGATCTCGTAGGCTCCTTAAATGAAAGAATATAATTAGTATTTTAGTCAGTATAAAGTGTATATGACAATTAATTAAACTTTATTTTATCTTACCTTAACTGGCAAAACGTGTGTTAAAATGTGATAATCAAATCATTCTTGGTATACCAATAATGCAAGAAATTAATTATTTCTTGCATTATTGGTATACCAAGAATGCAAGAAATAATTAACACGCTATTTTTATATTTGCTTTGTTAACATAAAGGTTTGCTTAAGGAAACAGATTTTCATTGCCATTGATATTTTATTATATATTTAATCAATATAACAATCATTTAAAATGTACATAGATGAACCTACCTAGTGAAAGCTATGCTTGAACTTAATTAAACATAGAAGATTACTACAACCAAAACAACAAATCAATGATTTACAATAACAGAGTACTATAATTATCTACTTACTCAGCAGAAAGTTTTTATAACTTCACTTTTAATATGACTTGAAAATACGCTAAAAGGGAGTATGACCAGACATCTTCAGCGAACGAGTTCTCATTCTCAGAAAGCACCAGCGTATTGCCAAATATTCTGATTCAGAGGGGCGACTGCAAACAACGAAATCCCAGGCCAAATGAGACTTTACTACTGACGACTCAAGGTGTCATCTCGCCAGTACATATTCCATGGCATTGCTGCGTTGTGTCCAATAGCGTACTATCACATAGGCTGAATAGTTGCTTTGCATTCATTATATATTTTCAGCTAAATGGCGTCCCCTGTTGCAAATAAGCCTCCCTCAATTTTTTCAACAACATTCGAATCTTACGCCACTTGCATTTAGCGGATTCCAACGGTCTTTACCAGATCATCGGTCCACCACGGTGCGAGCCTTCCTATGTTTTTCATCCGTAACGTATACAATACATACGCCTATCGTCACTAACGGGTTAAGCAAAAGTGTAATATAGTACACCCACATTTTGCCGGTATGTTTAGTTATATGTAATAGGGGGCGAGTCTATTGTATGTATAAAAGATATCTTATTATTGTTTTCTCTTATTAATAATAGAGTCGAGGATATCGCTGACTCGTCCAGCCGGGTTCACAGCAGCTGATCGACTTATCGGAAATCTGTCAGGATTCTCGCGACGATAGTGTCGGTAGAAACGGAGGTACTCCGGAATGTTATCTGGAAGTTAAGCAGCATCTGGTTAAACAGACCCGTACTCAATGTTATTAGGGCGAACGTTTCTTGAGCGGCGTCAGAAGATATAAATTTTCGTAATAAGCAACCGGGTTTATAAATAACCTATAAGCAAGGTTGGCGCAGTGTCTGGGTATTGGACAATTACGCTACATGTTGAAGGACTTGCAGCTAGCTGCATGCGATTCCATTCCGCTATATAAATTGACAGTTCTGTCAGTTTCGAGTGGGACAATGTTAATAAAAATAGACTAGAATTGAAGACAGGTACTTATATTTTTATTGATAATATCAATTACTTTCTTAAATAATAATGATGAAATTACATTTAATTTTCATGCTTTTTTCTTAAGAATTCGTTCCTTGCGTAATCATATTATATTAAATACAAAAAAATATGGATACTGAGAGGGTTTAGGCTATAATCTACCACACTGTCAAGTGCGAGCGTAGGTAGGTGCTGTCAAAAAAGTTCACCCGCATCGATGTTTTCCCTCACCGTTTTAGACAGTTATACTATTTAGACACACATATTTTTGTAACAGTTAGGAGTCGAACGGATATTCATCATAGTCAAATCACTGATAATATTTAATACTAGCGCCCCGACCCGGTTTTTCACGGGTACACATTTCTTTTTTTAATATTTTAGTATAAAATATAGCCTAAGTTACTCAAGAATAGTGTAGCATTTTGATAGCATCGGTCCAGTATTCTTTGAGTTTATACGTTACAAACGTGCAGATCTTTCCTCTTTATAATATTAGTACAAAATAATAAATTGGAATATTTAATCTAGGATAGTAGTATGAACTTTGCTGTATTTCTTCCCAGGCAAATGATTATGTTTGCCAACAAACTCCACAAATTCTCCTTCAGGTGTCGCGATAACTTGACATTTGCAGCCTTTGGCCTTCTTGGAGCAGTACCATCGAGTCCTGCTGTTCATCTGGACGAAGGAGTGTTTATCAAAGATGAGAAGCCTACCCCCACGGAGGGTTGGCACAAACTGCAGAACTGGCTCTTGAAATACAATAAATAGTATGTACTTATTTACACAATTTCAAAATTTGCTTTAAAAAAATCTGTAAGAGATATTTCGAGTATTAAGTAGGGCAACATGAAATATTTATATTTTGTAGACAATGAGGTTCCATGATTTGGATAAAGATCTGAAACTGCGGGATTAAATAATATCTACATAATAGTATTATTTCACATAATTTTCGGTTAAATACACTATGAGTCCAAATTACAAAAAAAACGTATTCATACTCAAAGTCAAAACGTTTATTGCATTCATGTGTACATTATTTAAATATGTTCATCATTCATACATATCTATGTAGCCCGAACATGAAACCCGGTAAAGGCACTACAACGTATTAACAAACTACAGTAAACACATACAAAAAAATCCGCGCCCGCCCCAGCTTCAGTTCAAGCCGCGGCGCGCGGTGGCGCCACTGTCTGTGGCGGTGACGACTAACGACGTATATTAATTAATTTATGATAACGACATGGTGTTGACAACCACGATAAAATCCGTAAAAAATAGTTTTATTTCGTTTACATAATATATTACATACTAGGCTTGTATCCAGAAAATCAGGTTTAACTCTAAAAAAAATTCACGTTATTTTTACCTCAAATATCCAATTCTCATGATGTTTTGTATAAAATAATGTAAATGAATAACCAATAAAAAAACCACATATAAATTTAATAATAAACACAATGAAATCTATTTGTAAAATTTGATCTAAAAGCTTTTAATGATTATGTTGACCGATTTGGATGGCATTTCTGTGTCCATCTGTAAGTATAACCTTGGCCTTGCATCCTGGTCTTTTAGAACAGTACCATCTCGCCTTGTTATGATTATGATTGAAGGTGTAACCATTGTAGATCATCCTCGTACCTCCACGCTGGCTTCGTGTAAACTGTATATTAGGCGGTTCTAAAATAAATAATGGTAACATCTGGTTAACTGGTTACTGCCATCTCAGACTGACCTACATCGTCAAGCTCACATATTGTAAACAAAGATGTTTGAACTTCAAAAGAGACCATGATTCTCTGGGTTTGTTTCGGCATTTCTTCTCAGAGGTCGTCAGTTAGGAAATGCCGATGCTATCTAGTTCCTAAAATATATCTTATATATGACTTGTAAAAGTGTCTTTAAAAGATGTATTTACAGAAATAAATATCATTTAATCATTTAACCTTACCATTGCATATAATAACTGGTGATATGAGACATACATGATTGTAGTATGCGGAAACCAAACCTTCAACGTGTAGTGTAGAAGATCACCTCTCAACCACTGTATCACACGTACCCACCGTCATGTAAATAAATCTTCAAAATAATATCTACTGATTGGGATACTATAAGAGATTTCTCTATAATTCGATATTCATATAACTTTAATTGCGTAGCTTTTAAAGTAATATATACTTAATATAATAAAGCTAGAAATCTTTGAAATGACAGTCAAATAATAAAAAAAACTTTAAATAAGCTGGCCAATTATATAAGAAGCAACTGCAGGCGACACCGCTTATAAAATAGCTTCGAGAAGTAGTCAAAAGATTGTCAGGAAAAGTTGTATTTCAATAGATATTTTTACATTTATAAGGGTAGGTACATCTCAGAGTGTAAGTGCTACCCTTGCTAATGAAAACCAGGTAAAGTTACTGTTCTAAATTAAAGGTCTTAATTTTCTGCTGTTTGTATTTTTTTTAACTATAATTATGTTGAGACATGGTCTGCACTTGCTACTCCTTCTCCGCGCCTCAAGCCTCACCCCGCGCGACTATAAATAGATCGATAGACGACGCGCGGGCCTTCTTCTTCCCGCTGCAGCTCCAGAAGTTAAGTGCCGCCCTCTACCGACAGACCTCGCCTCGAAGCCTTCGCCGAACTCACCCTGAGCTTTACTCACCCTACTCTTGCCTAGTGTGTTTTGTATTAATAAATTTGTATATTTTTGTATTTCCGAGTGTAATTTATCTCCATTAATTTGTTCCCAGTCGGCCACGTTCCTAAAACGTGCCCACCACGTCACAATGTTTTTATAATATTGCTGTGTCTACTTTTGATAGGAAGGTCTGAAAAATTGTGAGAGAGAATACAGTATTCTAAAATAAGTAGTTTGGGAGACAGTGCTTCACGAAAATTTTACATAAAATATTTTTAGAGATTAATAACGACTTTTATTATTTTTTCAGCGTACATAGATAAGTATAAGCAAGCAATATATGTATATTATACTAGCTTTTGCCCGCGACTTCGTCTGCGTAAAATTAATAATTT
This sequence comes from Craniophora ligustri, assembly GCA_905163465.1. Classification (NCBI taxonomy): domain Eukaryota; kingdom Metazoa; phylum Arthropoda; class Insecta; order Lepidoptera; family Noctuidae; genus Craniophora; species Craniophora ligustri. The sequence continues at coordinate 3,203,361 of LR990965.1, read as the reverse complement.
TATTTCCGCCCCCCTTTTCCCCCGTTTAAGGCATGATTTCTGGGATGAAAACCATCCTATGTCCTTTCCCGGGACTCAGGCTATCTCTATACCAAATTTCATCTAAATCGATTCAGCGGTTATAGCGTGAAGAGGTAACAGACAGAAAGATAGACACTTTCGCATTTATAATATTAAGTATGGGTATTAAAGTAGACTAGATTATTTATCATCTAATATCCAATACGTCCTTCAATTTATTATCGCAATGTTCATAGATGGATGGTTATGAACACCAATTTCGGTGACAAACTCTTTTTCCTCAGTGAGATAGACTTGCATCTTGCATCCCGTTTTCTTCTTAGAGCAGTACCATCGTGTTTTACTGTTCTGGACAAAGCTATTGTTTTTGTAGATCAAGCACAAGCCACCGCGACTGGTCGGCACAAACTGCAGCATCGGTGTTTTTTCGTATCCTATAAATATAGACGAGATTGAATTAAAAAATAATGAATAAATAAATAAAAATAAGCAATATCATCCATCTCAAAACAAAAAAACCTATTGAAATAAAACAAGCACGGATTTTTAAACAATCGTTTATTAAATTATTTGAATGTTTGTATATCAAACACAGTAAAATCGGATTTATATAAGATTATAATAAAATTTATCTTATCTATTCACCTCTAAATGTAAATGATACATTAAAAAAAATGTTATTTCTGTTTCAGCATAGACCACAGATAACATAATACTATAAAGTAGATTACGCAACATTATCCACACCAACATTATCACATGGCCATTGTTAAAATATAAGTACAAAAAAAAGTGAAGTAAATGAATATAGAAAAAATCTCATTATATGTTAAGATATAATTATTTGCTTATGCACTGTAAGAGTAAGATAATATAGGTTCTGATTTTGTAAACTTACGCGAATACTAAACAATGTTAAAAAACTAATTGTTACGATACTAAGTTATCGCGGTATATTCATCAGATGCAGTCTGACCATGGATGCTGTAAAGGTTCCGAAACGTCGAGGTTATTTTTATTTTTAAATTAATCTATTTTATTTGACACTTTTTTTAGTTAAGGTCCAAAACTTAATAAGGATTTTTAAAAACCTATAAAATGATACTCTACTTGACATAATTCGTAGATTGAATTTTTTTTTCTTTGCCACATGATGGCTTCCAAAATCGACCACTATCATTTTTCCGAATTTTTTCATAGCCTATGTCACTCCCAGTCGAAACAAATCTAACGTTACACCAATGTTAAAATCCATATAGCCGTTTCGGAGGAATTCAGCGACAAACACCGTGACACGAGATTTTTATATATAAGATTAAATTTGTATATATGAGAATCGATCGTAGCCTATTTTTAGACCCCTAGATAATAAGGATGTCCCTCACCAGTTTTTTTCTTTTTTTTTGACAAAATATTTTTTTGTCTTTTTTTATGATTTGGCATAAAAAATAGGAAATAAATAAATCCTACTCATAATTCTAAATTTTTACCCTTCTACCACCAACACCTATAAAAAAATAAATAACAACGTTTGCTGGGGCAGCTAGTATATGTATGTATATGATTCTTATCTACAATTTATTTGTCGGGGGTAACTTAATTATTACTATTTATCGAGCTTGCAAAGCTCTAACAGAGAGTTGCTTAGCTAAGTAACAAAAACTGAGGCTTCTGTTACAGATACAAGAAGCTTAATACACTACATCATTATTATTAAGGTGCTCCCTCACCGGGAGCATTCGCGTGTAATGTAACGTTACAGATTTGAGCATTACATCAGTGAAGGAGGAGAACCGAGCATTACAATGCGCACCTTGTAATGATACAAAACGGGCATACATTAGCGAAGGAGAAGAACCGAGCATTACAATGCGCACCTTGTAATGATACAATGTGTAATATCTTGATACAACTTGTAACATCAATGCGCTCCACTTCCCCCAGCCCCCCGCCCGCCCGCTCAGTAGCCTACGTGACAGTGAAGTGAACGCTATGAAATGCTCAAAGTCGAATCAATATGTTACATTACACGCAAATGCTCGTTAGTCAGGGAGGTATTATAGTAATGTAATGCTCAAAGTCGAATCTACAATGTTACAATACACGCGAATGCTCCCGGTGAGGGAGCACCTTTAAGTAAATTTGACGACCCATTTAGTCCAGCGGTAGTTAACACTGCCTTCTGTTCTATGGGTCCTGGGTTCGAATCCCGGTAGGGACAAATGATTGTGTGATGAGCATAAACATTTGTATCCGAGTCATGGATGTATCTATGTATAATATGAATGCATTTACAAAATTAAGTATGTATGTAGTATATCAACCAACTAGTATCCGTAACACAGGCCTCGTTGCTTAGCTCGGAACTAGATGGCGCTGTGTCATAATGTCCAGGAATATTTATTTACAAACATATTATACATAGAAAAGCACCATCCAGGCTCAGGTCAAACGGTAAGGGTTTGTGTAATGAGACTGGACATTGCAATGGGAATCCTTTAATACTGCTGCACTAATTAGATCGACCATATACATTAATTTGGAATGTGTGACACACGAATGACTCTACGAGTATTAGATGATCGAAATATCGTCGGTGGCGGGTGATTGTGGCAGTCAATCTCCTTCATAAACTTCCCGAAGGTATCGGTGAGTACCAGGGCAGGGCATCCAGCAGCTCTTTTGGAACAGTACCATCTAACCTTGCTGTGCATGTGGTAGAAGGTGTAACTCTTGTACAGAAGAATATGGCCTTTTCCGTAAGGGCTCGGGAAATATTCTAAGATGACGTCATCTGTATATAAAAACATAAAAATTAGATCGAGTTCGATATATTATCTAGATTTGTTTTTTATTTCTGTAAGCACTTAATATGTTATTTATTTATATAATCTTCAAGTATAAATTTAAAAGGAAACAAGTCATAGGGTGATTTTTATTATGAATGAATAAAACCGAACGTTTTCTGGGTTGATTGCGCTAGGTGTTGGGCCAAAGTATTGCCTTAAATGAGCTACAGGCAATCACTCAAACAAAGTCAAGTCAGACACAATATAGATGTATAATTCAAAACAGCTACAATTGTTCACGTAAATCTATATGATAAAGCGATATTACATAATCCTACTATCCTACTAATATTATTAACGCGAAAGTTTGCATGGATGTCCGTCAGGCAAAAACCGCTTAACGGATTTGCGTGAAATTTAGCGTACAGATTGTTTATTACTTGAATTAATACGTAGACTATATATATATAGTCTACGTATTAATATATAGTATACTTTTTATCTATATACCATGCCGACAAAGCCGCGGGAGGCAGCTAGTAATAAACCACTCCGAAAAGTCAGCGGTATGCCTTGGGATCGAGAACTTTGACTTTACATTCCACTGATCACACCATTAGGCTATTACTGCTCAAACGTAATAAAAAACTTCAAGAAATATGCCTGATATATTTTATTTATTACAATAAAACCCATTCGTGGACAATTTCATTATAAAACAAACATAAGTATACTTAAACTCATAGAACTATATAATAAACTTAAAATGCTATATAGTAATAATTTTTAACATAATTTCGATACTAACATATTCATAATTCATTCTTATATAAAGTAAAAAATAACTTCCAAATTCAAACTGTATAACATAGTTCATGACTTATAGATAATAAAAGCATGTTTGAAAAATTAAAATTATAATTTGTATCCCAAGCTAAAAAACTCTAAAAATTAATATAAGTGCTCTAAATTACAATAAAAAGGCTCTAAATAATAGTGTCTTCTCGACTGTATACACTATATTCACCTGCCTAGTTCAATGACCTAAACAAATAATGTACAGTAAAAAATAAATTTAAGTATTGTGAAAAGCTTTAATAGTGTTTGACTGTAGTATGTACTAAACTATTCCTTTCCTTTTTAACTTACTATTTTACTTATAAGCTTTAGTTTAGGGTTTAATGTAATGAAATTCTTAATCATCTTAATATGGCGTTAAATTTGATACTTGTTGAACTCATATTAAATAAGTTTAATTAAATCGTGATATTTTCGTCATTTAGCATAGCTTCATATACTGCCCATTAGAATTCTTATAATACATAGGTGGGGGATGGTTATGCTGATTTTTCGCCGATATGATCAAGCCATTTCGGTCCATTTTGATTCGAGCAGGACACTTCAGTTTGATGTACTTGGAACAGTAAGCGTTGGTCTTGGCCATCCCTTTGAAGGAGAACGTGTATTTCTGGTACATTACCACCTGCTTTCCCGTTGATAAACTGAGTATCTCGTAATCTGCAAGTATTAATCGTATTAATTATAAAATAATCGGACCTAGTATCGGTTCTTAGCTCTTCTAGTCGCCTCCCTATTATACATGCATTCCGTATCCTCTTATGATATCAAGTGCTAATACATTTCGTGTAATGTTAAACAATTTAAATACTGAATACTAAAATGAAACACATTTTTGATAGTTAAGTTTATTTTCTTAAATATAATTATCATTCATTGATAAATTTCCTATTTTATGCTGCAGTATTTCTAATGAAAACCATCAGATATAATTATAGAAACGCCAAGGATAACATATAAAAACCGCCGACTTATACATACTTGGCTTTTCGGCGTACTCGAAACCCCTGAAATCCTAACCCCTTCTATAAATTAACAAGATAAATATTATGTATATGAATAGACAACACGCTGTTTCTAGTAAAATTGATCATAAACCACTGGGTACTATTTTATAAAAACGCGTATCGTTGCCAAATTCGTTCAACGCATTCTGCCATCGACTTTATAAGTTACATATTCGGTTAACAGACTACGTGTAATGAAATGCGTTCGACGCTTTCAGCGACCGATCTGTGTAAGCGGACATATTCGGTTTATCAAATGTATTTGATTCCAATGATTTCGCCACCAATGCAAACGATATGTTCGTTTGCATTTTAGTTTGTTGCGCCAGTTCTTCTTCCCAGCAAAACACTAGAAAATGTTTTTGTACTGACCGTCTTTATCGTCGACATTTAAAAAAGGCCAATTAAATTCGGCCTACTTTGAATACGTAAATGATATTTTGACTTTGGACTATTATCAAAACATGCAATTTTGAAATAATTTTGCAAAACAAGCTAATATTAGTCTCTGTGCCGTATTGGTATTTACATGCCTCTATTTAATCTCGCTATCAACAGGCCCGCTCCTATTACATGGGACCTAAAACGTGTTATTTGTGTTGTTCATTAGTACACCTCTGTCTCACCCTTCGGGGATGACTGGGGTGATGTTAAATTGTTTTTAAACATAAAAATTAAAAATTAATGACAGTTGTTACATGTTGTATTAATGTACATATATATTTTTTTTATAACAACCGTTTGGCATTTTTTTGTAAAAGGGCGGGGGGTGATTATGTCGATCTATAAGTATGTCAACGTTGCCTTCTTTATTGAGTATTAATTTAGCGCCACATTTGCCGCGGATCCTTCTAGAACATCTCAAGATCCGGTCACTACTGTAAGAAAACGTGTAGCCCTGGTACATGACTAGTTTCGTCCCTAGGTTTGTTGTGAAGTGGAAGAAATCGAGATCTGTAAATAAAAATATTGCAATAATAATTAGTTTATTTGTTTTCACAACAAATATACTGTGTATATGCAACACTGGACCCCGAACTAGAATACCCCAAGTTGCAGGATTCAGTCTCTTTTGGGAGGTAAGGTTATGAAGTGAGTGAATGTGTGCGTGTGTGTGCGTTTCAGTCCCTGCGTGTGTGTGTGTGGAATGTGTGCGTGTGTATTTGTATGGCCGATAGAGAATTTTAAATCAGGAATTCGTGTCTATACACTAAATACTGGAGATAATCTAAGTGTGCGGCTAAGTTTTAAAATAATAACAATACCTATTTATGTTTGTAGTATATTATAATATACTTAAAATTGAAAAATCCATTAAAATTTTCCGATTTCTTTGTTCAAGGACTAGGAGAAATAGTGATTTGTTTGTGACCTGAATTTTTTTCTCATATGTGTTACGAAAAATCCCAATGATTTACGACAACTTTCTTGTTTTGCATCCAACAGTCATGTACAATTTGTTAACCAATTTGAAAACGAGGTTCTTATCTCATATGCCAATTTTTATGTTATTTTTATTTTTGTTCATTTCGAAATCATCATTTAGAATGAAAAATGACACGTATTCGTCTTGTTGCATATTTTTACCTTCTTAGGCTGAGCAACAACTCAAGCATGTACAATAATAGGTACAATTTTATATTAACCAAACGTTCTTGCTATCATAAAAAAAAAATGGTTATCTGTAAAGTCGATTATATAATATATAATTTTACGTGATAACGTTCGGCCGATGGAGTGGAAGGGAGATAGATGCGCCACTAGCCGAACGTTTAGCCTGATCGTGCCTCTGCCCTCTCTATCGCGTGTTTTGCGCTCTCGCTTGCACGCTCCGCTCAGGCGGAACGCGGAACTTTCTCGTGCGTGCAGCTGGCGTTCATCAATTTATAAGAGACGTGAAAACGTAAAATAAAAAAAAAACTTAAAAAAAAAAGTTTATTATTATTTTTTCTAGGTAGTAAAGCCAGATCAGGATATTTTTGTATACATTCCATTACTCAGTTTGCAATACACAGGCGGGGGGTGATTATGTTCTTCAGTGAGTTGTGCGCCATCATTACCTTCGTTGAGCATAATTTTAGCCTTACATTTGCCACGGAGCCTTCTGGAACATCTCAGGACCCGTTTATTTTCGATAGAAAACGTGTATCCTTTGAACATCATTAAATTTGTGCCGATGTCTGTGGTGAAGAGGAAAACTTTATCTGTAAATTACAAAAATTACAAAATCTCTTAATAAATCTTGCTAATAAATTCATTGTAAGAATCAGTTGTGACACTGGCGTTTACACCTTGATAAACTTATCAGTTTTGTATTTTGTTTACGGACTGTTATTGTATACATACATACATTTATTACGTAGAGGCTTATTTATCAGCATTGGGCCCGCGAGTGCGGTAGTATTTATTGATTTACCATGTAGTTTACAGAGAACATACTTAAAAATAATTTCCTTAAACATACGTAGACCCTGTAAGGGTGTAGCACGGAATTCTTACATTATGAAATATATCTTAACATTAACAGCATCTATAAACTAAAATAAAGATAAAATTAAATGTATCCTCCATAAATTCTTTAACAGAATAGTAACATTTCTCTGATAACAATAACTTTAATTTTGCTTTGAACAGATTAACGGTTTCTGTGTTTTTTATATGTATTAATAGGTAACTGATTATATATTTGTATACATCGATATTATGGGCAATTTTTAAGATTTCTATTGTAGTTATAGGCTGAGTTTGAGAGGTAGGGCATAGTGAGATTCCTCACTCAAACTGAGCTGCCCGACTGGGGAAGTACCTCCGCCTTACAGAAGACCGCAGTGAATCAACAATAGTTGTATTTCTGTCAGTGAGTAAGGTTACCAGAGCTCGTTGGGGGAGTGACTATTCTGACAGCATAGGCATTCCGTTTGCTGTCAGTTTAGTAATTCCCTATTTTTAGAAACCTAAACGGTTTCTGCAGGGGTTGGCAACGCATATGCAAGCCTTCTGGTATTGCAAATGTCCATGGGCGGCGGTGATCACTTACCATCAGGTGAGCCGCCTGCTCGTTTGCCCCATTATAACCATAAAAAAAAGTTATAGGCAGTATTAAAATATATTTACGACGTTTATTCCCATCAAAAGTAAATTCATTAATGTTTTTCTTTACAAATATTTCTATATTTCTAGGATATATATTATAGAAGGAAGGCTAAGAATGAAGAAGGAGGATTCTCTTTTAAAAAGAAGGGCTTACAGCTTTCACGCACTTGGATGTTGTTATATTATGCGTAAGCATTTTTTTCGGGCAATGACTAGATCGTGCGCATCCCTACTATGGACCCTCGGGATACTGTAGTATTCCAAGTCCACACTCGGACGAAGCGGATATTTATAGCTAAAAGTACCCTAACTAAATCCTGTTGTAAGTACGTCTAGTGCCCCGGCACAACAAACTCAGTAACTACAAAATTACGTCTGTTTCTTAAATTAATGATATAGCTGGAAGCGATGAACATGTTCATAGTTAAACAATTGTTCAGTTTGAGTATGATAACGGGATAAAGGGGAATGGCCCTTTGGATCGGTTTGTCTTCTCTATTAAGATTGTTGTCCGGAGTTTATTCCTAACTGACTGACTGACTTATTTGTTATTAACATTTCTGGTGCCCAACTACGGGCGTTCTGGAACAGTAAAAAATAACAAGGTACTTATGTTAGAGCCTAGATCCCTCAACACAGGGAATCCTAGTATGGGATCTAGGGCCTCAACCAATAATACATGTTGCTCTGACAATAAATATTTTTTCATTTCATTTTTTTTAAGTTTACATAATTAAAACGAACACACACACATGAGAATAAATGTTGAAACATGGCAATACTGATTATCAAAAAATAAGATTTTCGGATTAGATTAGTATCTATCTTACAAATCGTAAATCGTATCGTTCGTTAAAAACCGTATTGTTTTTACAAAAAATATACAACCATGTCTATATTCCTTTTCTTTGCTTCAAATTTCTCTTTCTCATTCTCCAGATCATTCTACGGTCATTTAATTCTTTAGGACTCAATTCATGTACTAGTATTTTCCTCGCGTGATAGTCTTCTCTTTTCTTTCTCTTGTATTCTTCATATTTTCCACTTCTTTGAGGATCGTTCCTTAATTTCTGTCTGTAACGTCTTTGCCTATTACGTTTTTTATCAGCGGATGTCAACAGCTGCTTATTTTCTGAAATAATGGGGACACGATAAAGAAAAACATTTAGAAAGAACATCTCCGTTGAGATATGGAGATATACCAGGCGCAGTGTACCTAATGAAGAATGTTAACTAATTTTGATTATTAGCACTCCATATTCTCTGTCAAAAATAAAAAATACTAGTGAAAGAATTACGTCGATACGTCAATTAGTTTCCGATTTATAAGTAAAACAAGTTGTAACCGTACGACGCGGGCCGCCGGTTACGGTGTGACGTCATCGTATAACACGCTCAGTCTGGCTCACTCAGTCCGCTCGCAGTCGCGCGCCCGTTCCGTTGAAATTTTACCTAAATACTTTTAAAATGTCCAATCCAAATACTAGGAAATCATGTGTTGTGCCTAAATGTAAAAATACAACTACCAATTCACCGGAAAAGTTGTTTTTTATAGTTCCAAAAGACGTTAAAATGCGAAAAAAAATTATTTCCGTTCTGACCGGCTGAATGAAGTGTTATACCACTTGTACCAAAATCTTTAGCTTTAATCATTTTCAGATTGGTACCAATACCTGAAAGCTTAGATTTTTTCCAATAACACTTGGTAGCAGTCGTTGAAAGCCCCTCGCTTCAACGATGTAGCCACATTAAAAATGATATAGTATGTTTACAGCCACCTCTGCTGGCGGCACAATCTTCGCAGGATTAAACTGCAATGATAAGGTGTGGTACGTACGCGGTGTTCTGGCGTGATTCTACATTTAACCGTACATACATCACCTACTCTTTTTACTTGAACATAACCAATAGCATCATCGCCATAGCTGTCTCTTGCCGATCTGAAATAAGTTTCAAATAAAAATAAATGACCTTACGTATTTTGTAAGTAAAAAAAATACAAATAAAAAAAAGTTTTAGTACATCTGTAACGTTCAACCCACTATATCTACATCCTAAGTACCTATCCTACTTCCTACTAATATTATAAATGCGAAAGTTTGTGAGTGTGTGTGTGTTTGTTATCTTTCACGAAAAAAATGCTGAACGGATCTCAATGAAGTCTGGAATAACACATGATATGTACAGTTCCCGAGGGAAATGGGGGTGAAGCTGCTGGCCTACTGGCGGAAGTTGGCTTGCAATAAATCAATGTATGTACCTATGTATTCATTTAAATTTACTAAGAAGAGCTGTACCTACCTATATATACGTACCTACCAATAGCTACAAAACTATAATACATATTTGTTGTCTATAACGTAAATTTAATGGTATATAGGCAATGGTAGGTATGTACTTCTACTATTTGAGTTACATTCTTCCATTATGACATTAGTTGGGTATTTTGATTTGATAAAACAATTTAGAATAGGTTAACTATTAAACATAAGTAGTAGCACGGAAAGTTCACTCACCTTTGCATTTTTATTCCTCGTATTTCGGCGGCAACGAAATCACTATTTATTGATAAATAATGCGCAACTAATCCATTTATTTTAGGTAGATTATCCGATTGCCCTTTTTCGAATCCTTCATCCATTTTATTAATCAAATAATATTTACTATTATTAGGACGAAAACAACAAAATACTGCGCAAGCTTTCACATCTACTACTATAACCGTACCGCGGGCGACTTGGTACTACGCGGCGCGTTGTGACATGACGTCACAAGCGGTCACGTGACTGTTATCGGGACTCGATATTTTTCGAAACTTTGAGTGCCTATAAAATCAAAACTACTAGGTATTTTTGACTACAACAAAAACTAGTGTATTTCTATACATACAGGCTTTAATGAGACAACATTTCAAGCGATTTGGCATACCTAGTAACATTCTCCATTATAAAGCAACAAGGCTTGTATTACTAAATGGTTGATATATTACATATATACTTTTTTTTGTCGTAAATACATACATATTATACATAGATACATCTATGACTCGGATACAAATGTTTATGCTCAAACACAAACATCTGTCCCTACCGGGATTCGAACCCGGGACCCATAGCACAGAAGTAGATGTTAACTACCACTGGACTAATTGGGTCGTCCAAAAGTTCTATCTATTATAGATAGATAGAATATTCTTTAATGTACACCAAATATTAAAATATTAAATTATTCATTACATTAATATATTATAAGGAACACTATACTGCGCTCCAAAACTCAGATCGCCGACGTTGGTCAAAAAGCCGCAAGTTTGAAATGGACCTGGGTTGGTCTCATCTGCATGTCGGACAAATTATCGGCAAAACGCATTACTGAGTGGAGCCCACACAACGTTACACGACGTCGTGGCAGGCCTAAAAGGAGATGGCGAGATGAGCTAGACTGATACTGAGACTGACTACTGACTGGCCGAAGGCCCTAGAACGAGAGAGTTAGAAGGAGGGTAGGGAGGCCTTTGCCCTGTAGTGGGATGAAAATGGCTGAGAAAAAAAAAGAAATAAAAACTATGCATATAGTATATACTATATTACAGTTTAGTTTCGGGTCTGAGTTCATGTGGTCGTGAAATATTCGGTAAAACATCCATACAAGAAGATAAATGTTTAGTGTAAAGAAACGTTTAGGCAAATGTAATAAATAAAAGTCATATACTTATTTTTAAAACATATATACTAATAATATATTTACTATGTGTAACAACAAAAAAATAACCCCTCTTAAGTAATACATATAAACTGTATTTACATTAAGATAAAGATTGACTAATCAGAGTATATTCACAAAATGTACCTATTCAATTTTTTACCAAATGTTTTTTTAATGGTACAAATCAAGTTTATAGCGACATACATTTGTGTTCGGAACGTAGATACAACTCGACTGTGACTTTTTCATGAAATAGACAATCAATACAGTTATATGCACTTTGAGGGCTATTTTATTGATTTAAATGATTATAATTCTGTAACTAAATATCTATTACAGGCGCGAATCATATTTTGTTTAATGTTCAGTCTGACAATGACCGGCAAATTGCAAAAAACGTACGAAAATTTGAATTTTGCGGGCTAGCGTGGAGCTTCCACCTTAAGACCATTACACCAACGAGAGGGTTAAAATGTAAACCATTTATAAACAAAAACGTTTTCATCAATTGAAACTACCAAATGTACAAACGCCCATACCGGCTGTCGTCTGTCAACTTTTAATACCACTACGCAATCGTCTTACATAGTAAAGAATAATTATTATTACATAACATCACGCCTGTTGTCCCCGAAAGGTTAAGCAGGTTAACTAATGAACACCCACGTTTCGCCGATATGTTTTAGGTCCCATGTAAAGGGGGCGAGCCTATTGCCATTAACCGGGCCACGAATGCAAACTCCGAGCTGCTACTGAGAATTGCATAGAAAAACCCAATAACACTTTGCTCGACGTGGGAATCGAACCCAAGACATCTTGTCTTCATCAGTTAGGTATTTATTATTGTTAATGGCAGTTATCGCTTAAACACGTATTGTCCAGTACGGGTTACCCAATATGTCGGCGGATCGTGACAGTGGATGGCCGCAGATGGGTTCAGCCGGTTATTGGCGTCAAATGTCACTTTCGCCAGGCACCCTTTCTTCCTCTTAGAACAGTACCAATGGTATTTACTGTTCATTTGGTAGAATGTGTAGTTTTTATACAGAAGCAAATTATTTTTGAAGCCGCTCGGAATAAATTTGTAATCTGAAAAATTAAGAAATTGTATTTTAAGTTGTTTTGTTAAATATTTTTAGAAGTTCTAGACTCTTATGGTATTTTTTTTACGAGGATTATTATTTTATAAAAATCAAGGATCCTTTACAGTATCCATGGTAATATTGACCAGTTAAGTATATACATATTACCTAAATCTCTTCGTTTAAAATAATGTAATGCAATATAATTTTAATATATTTATTATACTGTAACAAAACTATAATAAACACAAAATATTATACGATTTTATGAAATCAAATTCAAAACTCTATTCTATTATTCCCTTTTATCCATCAAACAAATACAAACTCCGAGCTGCTACTGAGAATACATACATACACTCACGCCTTTTTCCCATGGGGGTAGGCAGAAAATACGGGATGCCACGCGCTACGGTCCCTGCATACCACTTTTGCCTCGTTCGCATTCATACATGTCGTGATGCATGCGCGCCGGTTACGAGTACTGCGCAGCTGACCTTTTTGAAGGAGTTCACCAATTAGGTCAGTGTCGCTGAGAATTTCATAGAAAAACCAAATGACACTTTGCAAGACAAGATGTCGTCCTCAGCGGTTGCACTTCCCACTGCTAGATCGAAGACGCGGTTGTTAAACAGTTATAATAGGCTTATGTCCACTAATAACAAATTGCTTGGTTTATAGTTTCCAGAGACGTCGATAAAAAAAAACAGTCTCTCAACAATTCTCATAAAAGTTAAAGATTATTAATACATATTTTTAGCCTAGCGGTGTGACTAATGGATTGAGATGTCAAAGGTCTCGAGTTAAAACCCAAGGCACGCACCACGGGAAACATCGTGAGGAAACCTGCATGCTACTACTAATACTATAAATACTTAGTTCCTAAATTTGATCAATTGAATCGAGACATTATTTTAATCCATTACGTTTTCATGAAGCGCTTTGTAGGCAGACCATAATCAGACCAGTTTTCTAATATACATATCCTATGATAACTTAACATAATATCCACTTCCAACTTTTTTATAAATAGGAGGTTCATGTTCATGATCGTTGTTGAAAAACACCACTTCTGTCTCGTCCTTATTCAAGAAGATTCTTGCTTTGCAGCCCTTGCCTTTCTTGGAGCAGTACCAATGTCTTGGTGTCGTTTGAGCAAATGTATACCCGTCTGCCATCAGCAGTCTCTTGTTTTCTGATAGCTGTATGAACTTCACTTTACCTGCGAAGAATTTTTTTTTTAAATATTGATATGATTTCGCTCTCTTTTTGTCAGTCTGATATAATGGAACCCAATTAAAGCGAATCATGTAAGGAGTTTGGGAAACTTTTGAGCCAGCACTGGAACTTAATACAAGAGGCGTCCACTTGTCATATTACAACATTCTAGAAAATGATTCTGTAAAATTAAAAAAATTCAAAAATTCAAATATTTTTATTTCAAGTAGACCAATATTACAGGTTCTTTCGAAATGTCAACACTAGTTGCACCTGCAGTAAGACCTGTAGATAGCTTTAAGGGTATATTATTTAAAAGATTATAGACCTTTTCTATGGAATATCGTGAATGCATTCTTCTTGATATGATTTTAGAAATAACGGCGCGCTAACCGACGTCTTTATTTTATCACTTTTCTATATGATAAAGCAGTGCATTTCATCATCATCTAACTCAATAAATATGTGAGCAAGAAAACAACCAATGTATTTTTTTTATTTTTTATTGCACATATACATTTTTGATCTTTGTATTAAGTTAAACTACAAATTACTATTTATTAGTTAGAAGTCTCCCTTTATTAGGAATGAATAATCATCATTTTACAACTTATCCAAGTAATGCGAGATCGATTATATTATCCGCGTTCATAATTAGATGTCATGATGGCTGCGGTGTATAAGTTCTACTAAGATTGCGGGTGATATTCGCAGCTGTTTGACAAGGAAATGTTGCGTTGGGCAACATTTCAAGTGGCCCTTCACATAGTTGAGGATTGGTTATACTGTACAACTTATTCGATTTGAAAAGGCTAATATATCCATAATTTATTATTCAAAAAGAAAATAATATGTATAAATTAGTACCTAATAATAAAAGGTAAATCTTCATTTTTTTTTAAATATCAGACGAGAAATTAGCAAGCAGTTTATTTATTACATACACTCACGCCTTTTTCCCATGGGGGTAGGCAGAAACTACAGAATGCCACGCGCTACAGTCCCTGCATACCACTTTTGCCTCGTCCAGATTCATACATCTCGTCATGCACGCGCTATTTATTGTTTAATAAAATATGTTTGATAATGTTAATAATTTATATATTACGTTTTCATGCGACTTGAAATTCGTAGGATGACCTTGACTTTCACGCCAAGGTCATCCTGACCTTGAACTTGGCCAGGATCTCACATGACTACAAAACTTCATACTCGTACATAAACTCCGTGTAGTGTTCGTTTATACACCGGTGGTTCATGATTATGTTCATTTTGGACCCACATGATTGTAGATTCGTCGTGATCCAAAATGACCTTGGCTTTGCAGCCCTTCAGTTTCTTGGAACAGTAATAGTAACGAGGCTTGTATTGCGAGAATGTGAAATTGCTGACCATCAACAATCTCCTGTTGCCAGATATATTTATAAACCGTGCTTGATCTGTAAATAGAATAATTACTATATAATCATAATTCAATTAATAATAAGTATCATAATTCATTATCATTTTTCGAGACGTATCAGACTCAATTTGAGTCTCCATCGTGATTCACTGTGGTTTTCTGTAAGGCCTTAGCCTTACAGAAGACCACAGTGAATCACGATGGTTGTGTTTCTGTGAGTGAGTAAGGTCACAGAGCTCGTTGGGGGAGTGTTTATTTTGACAGCATGGGAATTCCATTTGCTGTCAGTTTAGTAACTCTCATATTTAAAGAAACCTTAACGTATATAGGCGGTAACCGCTTACCATCAGTCGGGCCTTATGCTTGTTTGTGACATAAAAAAACAATGATTTTAATTTATTTGTAGCAAATTTGTTCAAAATTGGTAAGTAATAATACAAAAAATTATTTCATAATTCATTTTTTATTACCTACTTGAATACAATGTAATCTTACTACAGTTTTACCAAACGAATTCTCTTTTACTTTAGTCCTGAGATTTTATTAATTGGTACAATCCAAAGACAAAGAAAGTCCAGACGGGACAAATATTATTACAGAATCACTCTACCTATAAAATATGTCACTAAAGACACGCTACTAAATACCTACTATAACTTATCAACTAATGAAATCGAAAAATGTTACTCTAATGCCAGTTTCTAAAAATGTTAATTTCGCAACATTCATAATATGACAATTTATGATCATAATAGTACTAGCTTCCACTAACGGTTTTGCCCACATGGTATATCTAGGTATAAAGATTAAAAGTAGCCTATGTGTAAATCCAGGTAATAACGTATCTGTATATCAAATTCCATTCAAATGCGTAAAGCAGTTTCCTCGTGAAAGATCAACAAACTTTAGCGTCAAAACTACTTTAGACTGGAAAAAAATAGTCAAAAGCAGTTTTTACTGCAACATACATATATACATATTTGCAGTAATAAATACCATTTATCCTTTACCGACGCTAAAAATAATTCGCGGTGCGCCCGTCATAATACTTTATATTTTCAAGTACAATCCATTATCTAGTTTTCTATACACCGGTGGTTCATGATTGTGGTCGTTTTTGAGAGAGATTATTTCGGATTCTCCGTGGCACAAAATAACCCTGGCCCTGCATCCCTTAGAAGATTTGGAACAATAATAGTAGCGTGGTCTGCTCTGGGCGTAAGTGAAGCCATCAACCATCAGCAACCTTTTATTTCCAAATAATGTTATAAACTTGAATTGACCTGCAAATAACAATTGTATAAGTATTTGTTTTTAATAATAATAATATAAGCTTTTGCCCACTACTTTGTTTCCGCAGAATCAGTGGTCCAAAATACATAAACATTCTTTATTTACGAAAAGTTTAATTATATAAGTGTCATAGAAATAGCTGCATCCACAAACATTCACCCCTCTTTGGCCCCCTAAGTGATGATTTTCGGAATCCTAACCTATGTTTTTTCTCAGGACTCAAATCCATACCAAATTTCATCTAAATCGGTTCAACGACTTAAGCGCAAAAAGGTACCAGTTTTACATACTTTCAGCTTTATAACATTAGTATGAATTATTCTAATTACATGGCAATTTTTTATAAATGTTAAGAAAAACGCCATTATATTCCGTGTCAATTTTATTTACAATGTCAAATATTTGTATAATATAATTAATTATAAAGAAGGTTGAAACACTTCGAATAGAATATTTAAGGTAAGCATGACATAATATCAAACAGTTAATCCAGGTAATAACGTATCTGTATGCCAAATTACATCCAAATCCGTAAAGCAGTTTTTCGTGAAAGAATAACAAACGTCAACGCATACATCCATACAAACTTTCGCGTTTATAATATTAGTACACCTTACCGACTTTTTTTTTTAAGATCTGATTAGGTTCCTTAATATTTTAAGAAGTTTTTATGGTAGACAATATTTACAGAATATCTGTAAAAACGGTCTTACAAATCAAACATAATAAAACTTATGTTTTTAAGTGTCCTTTAAAAAGATCTATCTACAGAAATGAATATGCTTTACCGACGACAAAAATACTTTGCCATGCGCGTGTCATATAGTTTACAGTATTTTCAAGTAAAAACCATTATCTAGTTTCGTATACATCGGTGGTTCATGATCGTGGTCATTTTTCAGAGAAACTATTTCGGATTCTCCGTGGCACAAAATAACCCTGGCCCTGCATCCCTTAGAAGATTTGGAACAATAATAGTAGCGTGGTCTGCGTTGGGCGTAAGTGAAGCCATCGACCATTAACAATCTTTTATTTCCAAATAATGTTATAAACTTGAATTGACCTGCAAATAATAATAATATAAGTTTTTGCCCACTACTTTGTCTCCGCAGAATCAGTGGTCAAAAATACATAAACATTTTTTATTTACTACGAAAAGTTTATTTTTTATAATTAAACTTTGCTTGGCTATTTTTTATAAATGTCAAGGAATTCATATACTGTGTCAATTTTATTTACAATGTCAAATATTTGTTTACATTATAACACTTCGAATAGAATGATATTTAAGGTAAGCAGACAATATAAAAAGATTTGATTAATTATTTTTATTGAATTCTGTATTAACGCTTTTATTAAAGCACGAAATTACAAATTTAATTAAAATAAAACTACATTTAACGAATTATATCGCGGTAAAATCGAACGATTAGAACAATATCATTAAACCGCGATGAAATCGCGTAAAAATAGTTTTATTTCGATGCAAGTATAAAAAAACTTATACAATAATTAAAATAGTTAATGAGCATCTTAATATCCAATAATCTAAGAAGTAAATCTAATTTATCTGACAGTTTTTTATCCGCTTATTTTCACATAATATCCACTGCTGACTCTCTTATACACAGGTGGTTTATGAATATGATCGTTTTTCATGGAAATAATTTCAGTTTTGTCATGATTTATAAATACTCTGGCTTTGCAGCCCTTGTTTTTCTTCGAGCAATACCAATGCTTTGGCGTGCCTTGAGCATAAGTAAAATCATCCACCATCAGCAATATTTTATCACCTATTAATTTTATGAACTTGATATTTTCTGTAACAGAAGGAATAAAGTATATATTATATCACATACATTATCTTACAGATTATATTCGCTTTGTATTTATGTTATTTCTTCGGAAATAAAAGGTATTGTTTAAAATTCACAAAAATCAAACCCCATTAATTTAAAAACCAAATGTAATACATTTTTATTTATTTATACAGATATACATATGTATAAATATTGGTAACAGTTTATGACAAATCGATAATGGGATAATTTACTTCATATATAATTTTGACACAGTCATAAAATACATATGTAAGTAGTGTAAGTGTAAGTATTGTAGTACTCGCTGAGTTCACTAAAATATATGAATATAAAAACAAAAATCAAAGACACAAATATAAAATACACAAATATAAAGTACTATTTCCTATTCAAATTAGAGTCATCTTAAAAAATAAAACTTCATATGTATGTAAATTTAATATTAAATAAATAAAAAAAAAAACAAAATAAATTAAAACTACTAAAGCACTTGTCACAATATGAACCCGTATGTTTTCATTACCTTCCGATCTAATGCGAGTGTCGATCAATAATTATTTTCTACCGTCTTCGTTTTTAATTTTAATACCCACATTGTGCATACATTGTTAAATAATTACTAATACTGATGAGAATACGATGATGGATTCCAGTGTACGGAAAAACCAATACTGGTTTATGATACATTGTTAATATTAAGTAAAATGTAAGATGTCCTTTTATTCAGATTAAATAAATAAATATAAAAAAATAATATATATATAATATAATTATAATGTAGCTGTTATCAACTAGCAATAAAATACAAAGACTTATTTTAACTGCATTATAAGTTTACAATCAAACAAAGCTAGGCAATCACACGTTTTATTACAAAAGAGCTGCAATTTTTTTGTTAAAGCACAGTGAAGTATCGATCATTAAATAAATAACCTAGGTACTATGAATTCAGTTTATCCGATGGTTCTTCAGCAAGTTATTTTTAAATAATATTCACTGTTGATTCTCTTATAAACTGGGGGGTCATGATTATGTTCGTTATCCAAAAAAATGATCTTAGTTTTGTCTTTATTTAGAAATACTCTAGCTTTGCACCCCTTTTTCTTTTTGGAGCAATACCAATGCTTTGACGTGACTTGCGCAAAAGTGAAGTTGTCGACCATCAACAATGTTTTATCGCCTAATAACTTTATAAACTTGATATCTGTAAAAGAAAAACTTACACATTATACATTAAAAACCATACTAATTTATTTAGGATTGTATTTAAAAGTACTTCAATTTATTCCCATTTCATTTACCTAATTTTGCCTGTGCACATTCAGTATATTTGGTGGAAACCAAATATACTGAATGTGCACAAAAATATGTTCATTAAAAGTATTGTTATTACTTATATACACTTTCTTGCTATTCAGATTTGGTTCT
Source organism: Craniophora ligustri (assembly GCA_905163465.1). Classification (NCBI taxonomy): domain Eukaryota; kingdom Metazoa; phylum Arthropoda; class Insecta; order Lepidoptera; family Noctuidae; genus Craniophora; species Craniophora ligustri. The sequence continues at coordinate 3,183,645 of LR990965.1, read as the reverse complement.
GGCGTTGTGTGGTCACAATTCTAACCTAACCTAACCGATATCTGTATTTTGCTGCTCAATCAGTAATTTTGTCGCTCAATCAGTATTTTTGATGCGCGGTTTATTATATTCCATTTATTTATACACATGTTTATGTTTAACAAAGTTGTTTGTTTTTAAAAAACAGTCGAATATAAGATACGTTTATTAATACAAATGCCACATACAATCATAAATTAAGTTTCTACTCAATAATAAATAAGGCCCGGCCTCCACTGAACCGGAGAGGAGAGAAGATGAGCGGAGATGTGTTTCGAATAAACGTTAGATTAACAGTTATCGTTGTGGAAACAACGAAATCTGATTGGTTATTAAAAACAAATCCCTGCACATGTAACATGGAAACCAAGCCTAACGGTCTCAAATCAATCATTAATTTACACTATATTAAATATGTATTTTTTCTTTTATTTTAATACACTAATGTATTTATAGTTACTGGTATTACACATACTATAGGTCTTCTCGGCTTTACCTTCCTGATTCAGAGGCACCATATAGGTACTGTTAATTTGATTATTCATAATCATATATTTATTGCATTCGTGTAGTGTTACATATATATAAATGTTTCATACAAGACCCTAGCAGGTTAAAAGTATAATATCCGTAATATCATGTGTTATACCCGTTCATGCATACTGTTTGATCAACTCTGAGAGGGTACAAATAAATATTTTATAAATATTTCTGGACCTTATGACACAGTGCCATCTAGTTCTGAGCTAACCAACGATGCTTGTGTCACGGATGCCTACTAGTTGGTTGATATACATTATATACTTTTTTTTTGTGATTACATATGTATGTTTTATTACCTAATAATTACATACACAATACATTAATATGTGTTAATGTATGTCTTATACATAGATACATCCAAGACTCGGATACAAATGTTTTATGCTCATCACACAAACATTTGTCCCTACCGGGATTCGAAACCGGGACCCATAGCACAAAAGGCAGTGTTAACTAATGCTAGCCTAATTGGGTCGTCAAAAAAAAATCAGTCCACACGAAGATAGGCCAGGAGTTTCTCCGACTCGCGAACAAGATCACACAGCCTTTTTTATCCCGATATTTTTAGGTAATACCCAGTCTTCAGTTTCCTATAAACTGGCCTCTCATGATTATGATCGTTGGACATAAAAATGACCTTAGTTTTGTCCTGATTTAAGAACACTTTTGCTTTGCAGCCTTTTTGCTTTTTGGAGCAATACCAATGCTTTGACGTGACTTGGGCAAAAGTGAAGTTGTCAACCATTAACAAAGTTATGTTACCCGTTAATTTTATAAATTTGATATTGCCTGTAAAAAAAAAACAAATATAAATAAACCCATAATAATAATATATGTAATACGTCATCAAGATACTGAATCTGGATATAAAATATAGGTATCACGTAACGTGAACTAATATGTATGTATATTATTAAAAAATATATAATAAATCTTATTATTCAGAGAAACCAATGTAATACGACTTCTGTCTAAGAAATAACAAAAATAAAATATCGGTAATCAAGTGAAAATATTTAATATACAATATGTACTTTAATTATATAGTACAAGGTTTTGCCCGCGATTTCATCTGCGTAGAATAAGTAATCTGTACCCAATCTGGTTATTTATTACTAACCTCTTTTAATCATTTATCAATTCCGAATACAAACTTTTACCCCCTTTTTCGCCTCTTAAGAGAGGATTTCGTGAACAAAAAATATCCCTATACCTAATGGCATCTAAATCGGTTCAGCGGTTATGACGTGAAGAGGTAACAGACAGACAGAGAGACAGGCAGACGGATACACTTTCAAATTTCTAATATTACTTAATATGGATATGATAGTATGATATTAAGAACAGAGCGGAATAGAAGACCCGAATACAATGGGGCATCTATCCGGTTTTTACCCTATCCTAACATATTCTCCATTGCTTGTTTTTATATATCTTCTTGGCGGATGACAATGTTCATTGAAAATGCTGACAATCTTTCCGAATTCATCTAGTTTCAATCTTGCTTTGCATTCCCTCAGTTTAGTCGAACAAACCCACTGCAAAGCGTTGTATGTAATCTGTGTAAACGTGTAACTACCAACAAGGATGAGATCTTTACCTCTTTGTGATTTGACAAGTTCGTAGGGTACGCCTGATTGTTGCACGTACGTCTCTGTCAAAAGATCAAGAGAATCAGGTATCAATTTTCATGAGAATCACAAATAAAATGACTTATTAGATACTATTGATGTAACCTAAAACTTATGAGTTCAGGATAAAATAAAATAACATAAGGTTCATACAGTTATAATATCAGTTTTGGTTACTTTATGTCATCATGAGGTACCTACTCAGTGCGTGACCTACTACGACTAACGACACGTATTTAATTGAATTTGGCGCTTTTGTGAATGTGGTTCATATGATGTAAATAAATAAAGGCAGGGAAATCAACATCGTTACTTCAAAAAAAAATAGTAACTTTATTTTTGCAAATAAAAATAATGAACAGAAAAATATTACTTAACTATAATTCAAAAATGCAGTGTTTCTTAAAATTTGAATAGTAAACCCTTTCGTAACGATTCATATTCGATTTATTCAGCGCTATAATTGGCCAGCTCTTCGACCAATCAGAGCGCCGAACGCAGCAAATGCAACGTAGCCGTTAACGTTTTAAAACTGAAAAACTTCGTTCTTTTATCTAATACAATTAATGTAACTTATCTTATTATACTCTAATGTATTCTCCAGTTTTTAGCTTCTGGTATTTCCTCGGCGGGTGAGTATGTTCATCAAAAATGTCGATAATATTATTATATTCGTCCAGTTTGAGCTTCGCTTTGCAGTCGCAAGCTCTTGAAGAGCAAGCCCACAAGAAGTCGCTCTTTGAACTCTTCGCATATGTATAACCTTGAATTAAAATGAGGTCTTTACCTCTCTGAGACTTGATGACCTCGTATGGTAAATGCAAGCCTGAAAGAGAATTAGCGTATGCTGTTAAACAAATTTTAAGCTTTTGTACTATATTGAGACCAAGCTTATTTACGATATACTATTTTTGATATGATGATGCAGAGTTTTAAAACATTTTACATCAATATCTGTTACCCAAAGATTTTACTTTGAAATGCTTTAAAAAGGTAAACTTCAAAATATATATCGCACACGTAAATGTATACACTACACTGCGTCTGATTCCGACTAAAAAACCGCACCCGTCAACGCCACTAGCCCTATTATTGGGGCCATGAGATTCGCGAAAGCATGCACCACAACCCCGGCGGGCTTACCCAATACGATAAATCTGGGTTCAGTGAATGTGTAGCCATCGATTAAGATGAGATCTTTTCGTTTCAATTAAGTCACTTCATATGTAAAAATTGTAACGTTTTCAAACCGAGTAAAGAAAAAATGTAGTAAAATAAATGGGTTGTTTATATATTATTTTAGTTCTCTATGGGTAGTGTATTTTAGTCTGAGAGTCGTCCCTTGACGTAGCATGCTGAAGAGGCTATCATAATTTGGTATTAAAATAATATCAATATATCGATAAAATCCACAAATAGTAGCTACAAATACGAATATTCGCGTATTCAATCATTGACAAAAATCGATTAGTGTAATGTAATACTCCCGTTTATAGTATTTAGTACTTCAGAGAAATATATAGGTTACGCATAAAAAAACCAAAGCTAAGGATAAATAAATAAAAAGACATCAATAAACGAAGTACATAATATAAAACGTTTATTCACATACCAAAATAAATTCCTATATAATTTTAAACTGTTCCCAGGTGAATGGACATTTCATTAAATATACCTAAATAACCAAAAAGATAAAATCTGTAAAAAGCGAATTTATTTCTGTCGATGAGGAATCAGTAAGCTTTAACACTAATTCTCTCATAACAGTATATATTGTCCGTCAGACGATTTGACGAAGTTCCTTTGTGGATGGCAATGCGTGTTGTCGATTTCCATGATCACGCCACTATTGCTCAATTTAAGTTTTGCTTTACAGTTCGGATTCTTTGTAGAACATGCCCAGGCGTATAAACTGTTTCTAGAAAACGTGTAGCCTTGCACCAATATGAGGTCTTTCCCCTTACGCGATCTGACCCACTCATAGTGAACGCCTGAAACAAGTGTATTAATTTACATAAATGAATTCAATGTTTTTTCAAAAAAGATGCGTAGCGGATGGATGCGAGCTGCCCAAGACCGGGATGGTTGGCGCTCTTTGGGGGAGGCCTACGTTCAGCAGTGGACGGCAATATATATATATTTTTTTATTAATATTTAAATTACCACACTCTCATCAAGCACCCATTATTGTCCCACTGCTGAGCACGGGTTTTCTGTCATTTGAGATTGATTAGTCTACCGTCCACCACGCTAATCTACTGAGGATTGGTAGAATTCACATGCTATCGAAAAAAAATCTCTTAAGCATGCAGGTCCGCACACGAGACCTTTGACATCTCAGCGGTACCGTAATTACTACAGGGCCTTTCACACATTAGTGCCTATGAAATACTAATGAATGTAGATAGTAATATTACATACGATTGTTACTCATTGCAGGGATCGTAGCGCGTGACGTTCTGCAGTTTCTACCGACCTCGCCCTCGATGGGAAAAATGCGTGAGTATATGTATGTAACCCATTAGGGAGGCGGACCTGTCGCTCCTTCATTCAGGTTATACAACTACAACCAACCAACAATCCTAGTAAATCTGTAATTTTACCATTCGTAAACTATGTTTATATTTTTAAATTTTTATTAAGAAAGAAAAATTCAACCTCAGGCGGGACTCGAACCCGCGTCTTCTGGATAAGTACTCCAGACGCTCTGCCAACTGAGCCACCTATGTTTATATATTTTATATTTTTATATAGACATTGTACTACAGTTCTTGAAAATGTTCAAGAAACATTAATTTAATATTAATAATAATTACGTATTGAATAACACAACTAAGGTCAGCTAGATTAAACAAACTTCAGTGGGGTGTCAATTGTTTTTTTTAAACGTGTTGGACACACCATATTCATTCATAAAAGGCAGGGAACGCATTTGCAAGTCCTCTGGTGTTGCAGATGTCCATGTCCTGCTCGTTTGCCCCCTTATTTCCATAAAAAAAGCATTTGTCAAGTGACTACGTTTTTGACAGATACTTGGGTTAAAAGACTTGGTATTTCTCGCTAGGTTATGGAAAAAGAGAACTCCTCCTTATTTCCACAAAAAAAAACATTTGTAAAGTGTCAAACTACATTTTTTATGGACTATTCATCGCCGGGTTATAGTCTACTGTACGTACAGTTCGACCACTATACTATGTTAGTATCGAACGTCACATACTTCACCACCCCCACTAAAACCCCTAACAAGAAGACCCCAACCCAACCGGAACAGATCTTTAAATTTTTAGCATACGCTAGACATTATAAAATTCTTAGGAATTTAACATGCGAAGGAGGGAGTAGGATAGGAGTTATTTTGTTGTTTCATTGGTTAAAAAAAAACTTTTATTATGCATATGAATTTATTTTAAGTAGTTACATTATGTTTAAGCCAACTAATTTTCTAAATCTTTACAAATTCTTAATTATTGATGTGAAACATCTATAGCCGCACGTAAAACCGATTTCTGACGTGGCGAAAGCGTCGCCACGAAATTTAAATTTGATTTTAGTTCTATTTTCAAGTTTACCTTTTTTTTTCGAATTGTGAATTGTATTAAACCTCTTTGAGTTTGTGTTACTATGTTTCTTTTAACACATATTTTTTTTAGAGTAAATAATAATAAAAAAGAACGCCAAAAACGATACAGGGAAAACATAACCTGTGTTTTACTTGAAAACATATTATTTTTCTGATAATAAAATATCTGACCGTGATAATTTAGAGAGTGAATATCACAATATGTTCTTTTCTGCATATTACTTTTACAAAATAATGCCGATGTTTCACATCTGCCAGGCGTCCCGTGACGGCTCACTGTTTTTTTTAAGCACATATCTACTCTTAACTAACCGTTTTAATATATTTCCTTGATAGACGACCACTACATAGTATTAATTTCGATGATCACACCATCCTTCTAATGTATTGAATAAAATTTTAGATATCCAACTAATATTATATTTAAACGCGAAAATGTGTGTGGATGATTGTTACTTTTCACGCAAGATCCGTTTTATTGGTAGATAGAATTTGGCATTTACTCATACACATAATTTATTACCTTGATTTGTACATATACAGTAGTCTATACATATACTGTATCCGCATTGTATATGGATGAAACATATTTTATCCACATACGATTCGGATAAAGCCGCGGATGGAAGCTTGTATCATTAAATAACACCTACCTACTTCGCGATAGATATGCTGGTGGGTAATCCTGCTTTCCCCGTAATTACTATGTCATTCAAATATCTTTTCCGAAGTCTTGATATGATAGTCTTGTTATGAGGAGCGTACTCCGTGGGGACTCCACTGAGCTCTTTTAACGTAAAACTTGAGTCTTCATGATTTTCTATGTAACTAAATATCTCTGTCATGGATTTAGTTACTGTACTATCTTCACGAGACTTCTTCTTATTCTCGGCTGACGATTTGAAGAAATTTATATAGCAAGCAGGATGGTACTTTGCTTCAACTGCAATCAAGTCACACTCGTTAAGTAATCGATCTTTGACTGATCTTCCAAAGGAATCCTTTCGTTTTTCTGCTCTGGACAAGACATTATTTTTAAATCCCAAAGTACTTATGGTAGAGATTCTGCGTCGGTACTTTTCTTTTTTTCTGGACTCTGCTACTACATCAGCTGTTTCACCACAAAATAGGCAATGATTTTTGAAATCAAATACTTCACCCATTTCCTTATTAAGTCCCCTGAGTGATGGTAGAGGTTCGCCTTCTTCTAAGCGTCGTTTCGATGCCACTATGTGCCCGCGATCTAAAAGAGAAAATAAAATTATTTAATAGAAAGTGGTCAGAAGGAAGAGTATATTTACTTAAAAGAAAGTGGTTAGAAAGAAAAGTAAATTCAGTAAATAGAAAGTGGTCAGAAAAAAAAAACTTTTCCGAGAGTTAATAGCGAGATTCCTCGCTCAAATTCGGAGGGTAACTATTGTGACGGCATGGGAATTCCGTGTGCTGTCAGTTTAGTAACTCCCTTATTTTTAAGAAACCTAGACTGTTTCTACAGAGTCCGCAACGTCCGAGCAACACCTTAGGTGTTGCGAACGTTTATAATCTACGGTAACAACTTACCATCAGGTCGGCCATATGCTTGTTTGCCACTCTTGTGACACAAAATAATAATAATAGAAAGTGGTCAGAAAAAAGAAAAAACATTTAATAAAAAGTGGTCACTCAAAAATAAAACCTGTTTTCTCTACGTAACATCTGTATCATATATAATTACTGCACATTACACAAAGTTCTATATTCTTTGCTAAAGTATAAAGGTCAAAGGAAAAGTTCTTATCATATGGGTTCATCTTCCCAAATATTATTACAAGTATTTAAGGACTTACACTTAAACATGTTTCAACCTATAAACTACTTTCAATAAATTAATATACAATATAGACATTCAATACTTATTTATTTTAAAAAGTTAAATTACACGTAGAGAGTATTATTAAATGACTATATTAGTACAACTATTAAATAATGTAATTGTTCAAAATTCTAAGTTTTATTCTTAATTGGACTGGATTTTATGATCAAAATACTGGCAAAGTCCTCGTAACTTTTAACTATAATTTTATATGAAAACACTCACGATATGAAGAAAAAACTATAGTAATTATAGTTAATAAGTACATTTACATACAAGACAGCTACATTTATAATAAATGGCTTCATATATTATACTATATGATAAATATTCACTAAAATTATGACATAACACAATATCGAAATTGTTACGTAACACGATATTAACAGAGTCGGCAACGCGCGAGCGACACCTCTGGTGTTGCAAACGTCTATAGGTTACGGTAACCGCTTACGGCTTACAGGCAGGCCGTAAGTTCCTTTGCTACCCGTATGGTATAAAAAACCTGCAAAAACTGAATCGCCCATGATAAAAGAAAAAGGCAATATAATACATATTTCAGCGTGAAGTTATCAGGATTCAGGGAGTATTTTCTGGATGCGCACATGTTTTATAAATGCAAAGTAGCGCATCACACGAAAATGGTATTTAAAATATGTTAAATAAGCTATTAATTTGTTTGTGGGATTACAACTTAATACGTTTTCCAACTACTCCTTTTAAGATAAAAGTACATAATTTATTGCCCGTTCACCGCTTGAACGTGAAGATGGCTGAAAATGCCTCGTTGGTGTAATGGTGGTAAGTGCGACCGTTGAGCAAGACGTCTTGGGGTCGATTCCCAGGTCGGGACAAGTGTTATTGGGTTTTCTCAGAAATTCTTAGTAGAACCTCGGAGTTTAGACTCGTTCTCTATTTATGGAAGTATTTATGGAAGCCCCTTATTACATGGGATCTAAAAGGTACATACCGGCGATATGTCATGAGTACCGGTCTGTCTAACTCTTTAGTAACGTTGGCGTGATGGTATGTTATATCATGTATGTTCTTTTACAGAAGAATATATTGCCCGTTAACAGCTTTAATGTATTTCCTAGGTGGATGACAATGAACATTGTTAATTTCTGTTATGACGCCATTATTCAGCTTGAGCTTCGCTCTGCATATCGGGTTCTGTGTCGAACAAGCCCACGCGTGGACACTTGTTTTAAAGAACGTGTAACCATCGACCAGGATAAGATTCTTTCCTTGACGCGACTGGACCCACGCATATTGAACACCTAGAAGAAATTGCGATAGGAGATGATTGAAATGTATAATAAAATAAACTTAAAATATCATTAAATACTAGCCAAAATGTATTGCAGAAGAACTATATTACATTGAACCGGTATATTCACTTATTACCCAGGATAAAAGACACTCATCTGCGTAGACTATACCAGGGAAACCCCTGATTTTACCAATTTCTAACGACAATAAAAGACTAGAATGTTTTTTTAATTTTTTTATTTAGTAGTTATCATTTATCATCTTAGACAATATTAAACATATAAAAGTAGGTAGGCCTCCGGCAAGGTGGACCGACGACCTGGTAAAGGTCGCTAGAACCAGCTGGATGCGGGTGGCCCAAGACCGGACGTTGTGGAAATCTTTAGGGGAGGCTTATGTCCAGCAGTGGACGTCCTCCAGCTGACATGATGATGATGATATATATCGTCGATGGAGCAGACAAGTGTTAGAGCGGAGACCGCGATTAGGCAAACGTAGTGTAGGACGACCTGCGACCCGATGCGAGCCTTTAGGGAAGGTTTATGTGGACGTCCTTCAGCTGACATGATGATGATGATGATGTAAGTTTAATGTACAGCATATATAAAAAAAACCTAGTAAAAGACCGTTGTGGAAACCCATATCACTACTGTCTTCATTATTCTCCTAATTTTTTGAAGCGATGATTATGACCGAGATCGCCCGATTTAAAGGGCATTGATCCAATATTCGAAATCATATGTTTTTTTAATTATTTAGAAAATAAATGCTTAACATGTTATAGAAGTTTTTATGTCATAGAGTAATTTAAATAGCCTTAAAATGTCGTAAATTAATAAGCTTTCGTATAAACAAAGATTTATTTAAATCGGACTGGTAGTTCTTAGATTAGCGCGTTCATACAATGTGGGGAGGACAATATGATCATAAATGAAACTTCGTATAAGTCATGATATTCCCAACCGTCACACAAAAAATCAAATGAATATATCCAGTAGTTTAGCCACAGGACATTATTTTTCATTTTAAGTATTTTCGACATGATGTTTTGTAAACAGGAGAGCACGCGACAGGTTAACGACTTACGTTGCCAGCTCGCCACTTTAAAAACCTACGCCTTTTCTATCAAATTTATTTTCTCAATGCAAATTATACTTTATGCCCGAGCCATAAGAGTCATAAAGCGTGTCATCACAGCTAGATAAGAAAATATGTATGTGCGAAAGAGATAGGTAAGTTTGCTTGTTTCCTCTTTGCTTACTTGTCGACGTGTCTAGGTTACGCGGTCAGTGTGTCACCGGACGTCCTTACTGCCTGTGACGCATTTTATTTTCTCTGGAATTTCGGATGCGCCCGCGCCCGTTTGAAGTCGCCGCGCGAGTGTTATCGTATCTTTGTTGTTGTGTTGTGTTGTGTTGTGCGAAATTTGACGCTTTGTTTTAATAGTGACAGGACACATAAACGTATTATAGGTACTTAGTTAAATAGCTAAGTGAACTTTGCGAAATTAGACGCTTAATACTTGGTGTTTCAAGGTTTTATTATTAAATAATCATGCCTCGTTACAATTATACCGCTTCGGAGTACACTGATATGATTTTAATTTATGGGGAGTGTCACGGTAATGCCGCTTTAGCTGTACGGACATACCGTGAGACCTATTATCAAGAGTGAGAAATAACATTATACGTCGGTGTAGTTTGTGTATTCAAGAACACGGCGGACATATTGAAAATAAAAAAATTTAATGACTGGCGACATAATTATGTGATCGAAAAGTGATTGTGAATAATAAATTGATCAGTGAATAACTCGCGGGTGAATGATGCCCGACTATTTGGTTAATATTCTGTGATTTGATTTGTGTAATTGAGCATTAATAACAATAAGAATAATGGCGCCAAACATTACGTCGCTGCGTCGGCCACAGCTTTAACATGAATGAAACCAAGCTGCGTTGCCATTCTTATCGCAGGTCAGTGTACCATTTTTATAAATGGTGTTTTATTTTGTTTGCAGTTTTAAGCTATTTAGTTTGTAAGAAAATTTTTTTTTTTTTAATTTCCATGTTCGGATTTATTTGATAGTTTACAAATGTTTCTATAAACCAGTATTGCCAGTGTTTTCATTTAAAGTCATATTGTCATCTCCACATTGTATAAACAAACTTTTCCGCTTTATTATATTAGTACAGAATAAGTATATTTAAAAATGTTTACAACTAAAAGCATACAGATATTGTTGTATTTTTAAATTTAAGTGTTAAATAACGCTTATACAGCCAGTATAATAATAATGCCTAACAATCATTTATTTCAGGAAATTCTTCCTATATTGAGAACATAAAATATGAAAATTGAAATTATGGAATACATCCATTATTGTTTTCTTATCTTCAGTGATAGCATATATGTTACGTATGCGCATAGCACCAGGAACGCTGACAAGCGTTTACCTCATTTACTGCGCATTACAACAGCCAGGGACACGAGGCGCCGATTCAGCGGAATGCGATGCATCGGACACCGGACGTCGCGGCCCCTCAACTAGCGTCACTTTTGATACAACATCGATCAACTGTCGACATAATCCATAATTATAAGAATTGTAATTGTAATTAATAAATTAAGTTTAATAAATTTTGTATTTTTTTGCATCCTCCGGCTACAGCCTTCGTATTTGGCGCAGTTGTCAGCGTTCCTGGTGCTATGCGCATACGTAACATATACTACATATAAATAATGAATAAATAAATATTCCTGGACATTATGACACAGCGCTATCTAGTTCCGTGGTAAGCAACGAGGCTTGTGTTACGGATACTAGTTGCTTGATATACTACATATATACTTTTTTTGTAAATACTTACATATTATACATAAATACATCCGTGACTCGGAAACAAATGTTTATGCTCATCACTCAAACATTTGTCCCTACCGGGATTCGAACCCAGGACCCATAGAACAGGAGGCAGCGCGCGGAAAAATCCTTTACGGACCTCCCCGTCGCCTGGGGGAGGCGACAGGGTGTCGGACTCCGCATGAGCGTTTACCGAAAAAAACCGCACCCGTCAACGCCACCAACCCAATTGCCGGGACCATGGGATTCACAAAAGCATGCACCACAACGCCGGCGGCGGGTCCAGCGACCAGAGCTGGACCGAAGTCCAGCAGGTCGCTGGACCCCGGCTAGGAGCGAGGCATCGCTCGCCTCGCATCCTCCGCGCAGGCGCACATATGACGAACACGCGCGCCGCCTACTTGGGGCCATTTTCAGGTCAGGCAGGTCGTCCTACACTACGTTTGCCCAATCGCGGTCTCCACTGTAACACTTACTCACACTCTGCCCCATCGACGATATATATCATCATCATCATGTCAGCTAGAGGACGTCCACTGCTGGACATAAGCCTCCCGCAAATATTTACACAACGACCACCTGCATCCAGCGGATTCCAGGGACGACATATTATATACCTACCTACGATATAATAATTATATTTATATTATATAAGTATATATTTTCCATTAGACGATTTTATATACTTTCTAGGTGGATGACAGTGCGTATTGTTGATTTCCGTGATCACACCATCGGGATAAAGCTTAAGTTTTGCTCTACAGGTGGGGCTTTTTGTCGAACATGTCCAAGTATTGGAACTGCTTTTAAAGAATGTGAAACCTTTAATCAGAATAAGATCTTTTCCTTTCCGTGATTTGACCCACTCATATTTGACAGGTGGATATTGAACAGCTGGAAAAAATAATAATAATAATATCTTTAATTCAAAATCAGGAAAAAAAACTACATTGGATGTTACATTTAAGAACATACAGTTGATAATTTGGCGTACTCATCAAGCATGATGAATGTACTAACCTGCGTGTAATTTTCGTGCGAGACAGACTGATAAATGAAGCCCATAAAGTTTTTATTTCAAATATACAAATACAATTATAACATCTTATAAAACTAGATACACGGATTCATAAGCTAACTTGAATATATCAGTTTCAAGCTACCGAACAGCCAGTACTTTGATCAGGCGGGGAATAGTTCAGACGAATTAAAAAAGGCACCGATACTCATTGTCTACTACGTGTAGAGTTTAGAACGGAGTTATTGACCCAGCTAGCCTGAGAAAATAATATAGTACATCATTTTGACTGCCTCATAGTGATAGCAAAGGCAGCGTAGGAATCAAACCCAGATTTTTTTATGAATGAAATTTGCATTGGTGCCTTGCTAATGGCACCACCAGTGTCTCCACCACATATTTTAATGCTTTCTAAATCAATTGACAGCTCGGAAATTTGACATTTTGAAAATTTTACGTTTTAGAAATTGGACAATTTGAACTATGTACACACTATCCATCACGCCTGTCGTCCCCGAAGGGTTAGGTAGAGGTCCATTGGGAATCGAACCCAGGACCTCTTTTTCGGCAGTCGCACTGTGCAACCGCTTGACTAACGAGGCAGTTTGAAACAGGTCGCAATAATACACAATTTTCGTTAAATAAAACATTTAATTCATAATATTTAACAAAAAATCCTCCCTAGGCATATGGTCATGTGTATTATCTATAAATATGATGGCACCATCTGAGTTCAGTTTTAATTTAGCTTTGCAGTTGTATCTCCTAGTTGAACAGCTCCAAGTATGCAAGCTCTTTTTTGAAAACGTATATCCGTGGATTAAAATGAGATTCTTCCCTTTCTGAGACTTCACTATACGATACTGGATACCTGAAAAAAATAGTAAGTGTCAAATAATGTCACCACCACTTGAAATAAAACTGATTTTTAAAGATTTTATTATGGTACTAGCAGACCCAGCAAACGTTGATTTGCCACATTTTAGGGGTTGGTGTGGGGTGGAAATTTGGGGTTGTATGTATTTTTTTACGCCAAATCTAAAAAAAAATACCAAAAAAATATTTTGTCTAAAAAATAAAAAATAAAATTTAGGGGTGGACTACCCCTAACATTTAGGGGGATGAAAAATAGATGTTGGCCGATTCTCATAGATACCGGATAAGCACAAAAAATTTCATCAAAATCGGTCGAGCCGTTTCGGAGGAGTTCGATTACGCCGTGACAACCCCGTGACAGAAGAATTTTATATATTAGATATTTTATTATGATATTATTTTATCCCATATATTTTGGATTATTTACAGCGTTCGTGGTCACGATCGGTCTGCCTAATAGATACCGCGATAAAATCCGCAAAAAATTGATTTATCTCCTGTGTATTCGCGTGTGTCAGAAATTTATTTGTTCAAATTTGGGAGGGATCCTCGTCTTGTTCTATGGTGTTCCAGTTTTAGACATGTTCCAAACACAACAGAACATACTTACTGATGACTCCCCAGTCACCAAAAACCTGTACGAAGGAACATGTCTATGCGACCAGTATCAATACATTGACAGGTCTAGATATATTATCATAAAATTCTTTAATTTGACAAGGTACACTCTAACAAGCTAATTGGTTTACATCCACACACAGATCGGTCGATAGTTGCATGTATACCAATTAGGTTGTTAGACTGTACGAAGAAATGACTAGCTGTCATCATCATCATCAACCCAATTATTGTCTCACTATTGGGCACAGCTCTCCTCTCGTTTGAGAGGGATTAGGCTATAGTATCTACACCACGCTATGTGGTGAATCAACCATCGCGTATCTGGAACATGGTTACCATTGTCGATCCTGGTTTACAGGAGTTGCACTATTAGGGATTCAGGTAGTGGCCAAGTCACAATAAAAATAAATAACATGGCGCAATTTGAAAAAAAAAACATAATATTGCTCGGTAACGAAATATATTTACAAAATAATTCATTCATTCAAAACATATTCACTCCTTGGCATATGACAATGGGTATTATGAATATGTACGATAGTACCATTAGAATTTAATTTCAGTTTCGCTTTACAATTGGGTTTTCTTGTTGAGCATCTCCAGGTAAACGCAGTGCATTGCGAAAAGGTAAATCCATCGACTAATATCAGGTTCTTCCCTTTTTGAGACTCAACAATTTTATACTGAATACCTGTAAGAAAAGGAATGTTAGAATACAATATATACATGGCTCCCAAAGAGAGCCATTACTAACTTGTACAGAATATATAATAATACCTATTTACTGATAGAGTTATTATTCTGGGTAAAAAAATACGAAAGTTAAATTATAGGCAAACTTAAAAGCCCCGGTTTTTGAAGCCCAGGTTCAAATTATAAAAAATAACTATTCTAAGCAGCGCAGGTCTTCTCTCATTTGAGAGATTAGGCTATAATCGAACAAGCCTGCCAAGTGCGGATTGGTAGACTTCGCATTATTATGTGATATACGCACGTAACAAAAAAAAGTCAGTGATCCGTGCCTTTGAATCGAACTTAGGATATTTGACATCACAGTCCACTGTTCACACCATCTGGTGGTGTGAACAGTGTTAGATTCGATCTAAATATTATAATTCAAAATTATATTTTCGCAATTAAAAATAATTCATATTTAGCCGTTCAAAGCTACCTACTTTCGTTAGGAAGATATAAGCCCAGGCATGCAAAGGCATCAAACGTGTCTTTAATATTTAGGGTCCGTTCACACAGACCGGCTCGGAGAGCATCGGCCCGCATTTTTTCACACGAAGCGCGTTCAAGCATTCTTAATGATAAATAAGTGCACATGCAAAAATAAACTTTACTAGCATTACTCAAAACTCAGTTTTCAACGTGATAAAAATCTGCTCTCCTCTCCGAGCCGGTCTGTGTGAACAGACCCTTAAGCTTATTTTCGCTTCGCTTCGTCGTTTTTTATACAGACAGCGAGGGAATGTTATCAGCTGCCTGAGTCTGTATTTCCTGATAAGTACAATTTGGGGGTCTTCAAGTCACGTGTATGGCATCTTATAGATAAATGTGCTTCATCTTATACGTCACTTACCACTAGGTGAGATTGTGGTCAAACGCTTTCCGATCACATCATAAATAAAATTAAAAATAAGTAGCCTAGTAGATACGTTTTTTTTTTCTTTAATTATATTATATTACGAATGCAAATATTACGGTTATTATATAAAAATACAATACAAACGGTTTTGTCATAATATTTATTTAAAATAATTAATTATGTCACATAACACATACCATAAAATTATCTATACTTAAAAAAATAGTAACCTATTTAACAATATTACTTATTAGTAATAATAATTCGTGAAAAGTAGATATTAATAATAGTGTTGGAAGATACGTACCTACATAACACAGTAGGCACACAATAGGCGATCATAACCATCCCTATCTTACACCTATTTAAACAATAATTCTTACAATATGAACAATGAATAAATAGTGCCTAATTCACTTATTCATTATAGTTTACTTAATTGACACGACTTAAATTATTTATTGGTAATTCAAGAGTTTATTTTTATTTATGCTAATATAAATTATCTTTCTTTTATTTTGTTCTATTTAACAATGTTAAATAAGACACACAACAAATAAAACGTTTATTTAAATGTGTTTTCCCAATATAATATTAATACATTTTTTTTAAACAATTGAAGAATATAGTAAATTAATCAAATTTAATTCATATGTTTAATTAATACAACTCATTTACCCGATTTCTCATAAACAAAGCGCAATCATATTTATTGCATGTAATTTACTCCCCGTACTGTCTCGTTGCATTCATAAAATGTTTCAAAACGTTATTGAATGCTTGCAAGATCATATTTTGTCACAAACTGCAGCATAATTTTTTTTTATGACGATATATTCATGGCCTTTGACATACAGGAACAAAATATTGTATAAGTTCAGGTTTAGGTAAAAAACATAAACCCGAGCGACTGGTAACCTCCTCGTATAATAAATAGCCCGACTGTTTTCCTCAATATTTGTAAATATTCAATACCGTTTTTCAGCATCTTCTAACAAACTTACTAATGGACTAACAAAAAGAAGAACTTATTAAGTATAAGTAAAATTAAACTACTTTTTACGGATTTTATCGCGGTATCATCATCAACCCATTATTGTCCCACTGCTATAGTCCCCCATGCTAGCCTACTGCGGGTTAGCAAACTTCACATGCCATCGAGAAAATCTCTCAAGCACGCAGGTTTCCTCACGATGTTTTCCTTCACCGTTTGAGCGTGTGGTAAATCGCGGTACATTGATATTATTTTAAAATAATATATTATATACTGCGAATAACATATACTTCGGTAAAATTCGTAAAAAGATAACGTGTAATATCCACGTAAGTGTAAGAATACAATATTATTTAGTGTAAGTTGAAAAAGTAAAACCATCATCGCCTGACAAACATATATTCCCCATTGGGCAAAACTTTGTACCGTCTGGGCGAATGGGTATGATTGTTGTTGAACTTTTCGATGACTCCGTCAGCTCTCACAGTCAGCTTCGCTTTGCAGTCATTGGCTCGCGACGAACAAGCCCAGTTCCTGACATCTTTTTGAGAAAACGTGTAGCCGCCAACCAAAATCAGATATTTGCCTTTTTGGGACTTTACCATTCTATACATAATACCTGTAAAACATGAAAAAGATCTATGATAGAAATATTTTATATGAAACAATAGGTACCATACTTATATGTGAAATTAGGACGCGTCTATATCGTAATAAAACGCACCTGAGTGGTCCACAAAAAATTGGAATGTGGTATTTCTGTATTTCTATATAAGTAGCAAGTAAATTAGTAAGGAAATCTATCCTTTGCTGTTTTGTGATGTAATCGATTTTTGTAAACAAAGGAAAGTCTAAGGCCTATATCAACTTGAAAGAAGAGTGGTACAAAATATTTTGTCGGATATTTTAAGAATAAATTTAAACAGAGATCGGAGTGGCAAAATATAATCGTAATTTTAAACTGTGACGTTTGCCTGCTCATTTAATTTTGTAATGACAAGTAAGTCACAAAAATATAAATGAAGATTTTTTTAAGTACCTATTGACAAGCTTTAGTTTTGCCAATAAATCAAATTTGAAACAGATTTGTTGTCGCATTTCGACCACTAGTCACTAGTCTGTTGTTTGAACATAGGCAATGTTCAAACAGCAGAAGTTTATTTCAAGTTAGGGAATCAGTTTAAAAAATAAACATTTTTTTGTCAGAATAAATTTTATTTCATGCCATCAATCAGAACATCTAAAAATATTTACTTAGGATGACTATGTACATTGTACAAGTTTGTGATTTGTCCTTGCTCGTCCAGCTTAAATCTGGCCTTACAGTCTGATCTTCTCAAGGAACAAGCCCAGTGGTTGAAGGTCTTCTTCGAAAAGGTGTACCCGCCTATACGAATCTGATGTTTGCCTTGACGTGATGTCACTATTTCATAGCTCAAATCTACAACGTGAAAGAAAATACCAAATTACTAACTAAGCTAGCAGCCAGTACTTATTATTGAATACACTAAAATATAATCTTATAAATAATGAAATTATTTTATCTAAAGAAAAGATATAATAATCTAAAAGTAAAGACGGCGCAAACATTTTCATATGCGTACAATACTATCCAGATGACCTCATAAGAATAAAATAAAATGATCGCAAAACATAACTTTTTCTATGATAGATATTTATTCAGAAGATTATCGTATATTAGTTTCGTGCTGCCTCTTCATCATGAAATTTGAAAACATAAGTAGCAGACAGTCAGTAGGTATTATCGCAGATCAAATATTAATTAAAGGAATTAGTTCCATTGTAACCCTTTCTGAATATAATAAGTTATCCAGAGAAACAAGATAATTAAAACAATCTCTTTTTATAACATTTCAAAGTTTATTCTTACTGATTTTTCCATCGAAATTAGAAAACAACATTACGAGGTTATGGTATGTGGCTTATGTCCAGCAGTGGACCTCATCTAGCTGATATGATGATGATGATGATGATTACAAAGTATTAAAATTCTATTACGTGATATAATATAGGTGAATATCACCTAAAACAATCAATATTATCAATAAATAAGACTACTATTTTATAAATATAATGGATCGATGAGTATAACATGAAAGCTTTAATGGAGAACAGCCGTTCCAAGTCTGAATCCAGATATGAGGAGTAGCAGAAAGGAGGGGTAGCAGATAGAACAGATTACTGACGGTCTTTTACCGTATTGCAGTTATCAGGCACTCAATGCCGCAAATCTAAGCCACCAATTGCCAAACCTAGCCACTGAATGCTGACACCGGTTAATTATAACTTTGTACGACCACATATCTCAGCCTAGTGCCGTCCACTGCTGAAAGTAGGCCTCCCCCAAAGAACGCCAAACATCCAGGTCTTGGGCAGCTTTCATACATCCTCTGCCAGCCAGCTTCTTCATATCGTCAGTCGATCGTGTTGCTGGGCGACCCACACTACTTGGGACATAATTACAATTTCGTCTGCTACCTCTAGACTTTGGAGATAGAGACTAGAGTTAAAAAGGCGACCCAGGGCTTAACTATTGGGGCAGGAAACTAATAGTGGGGCGAATCCCCTGACTGAGGTCAAATTTACGCGGATAGTGAGCAACAAAACGCGATTAATGTAATAGATACGAGCAAAACCACTTCTGCAGCTTATAAATCGAAAGCCATCTTTAAATATTTTGACCACAACCTGCAGCTGTCACTAGTGGGTTTGACCTATTTTATTGCATATACTAGAAATCGTAGAACGTTAAATCTATTACAGGAGAAATGCTTTTATAATTAATGTAAATTGATGGATGGATGGAGTAACATTGTTACTAAATCCCTAATGTTACAACGTCCAGTCACTTTAGCATAAAATGGGGTCAACGAGTCGAGAAATGAGAGCTAATAACCTGACTTTTCGTATATTGGTACCTTCATTTAGGCGTGCCTCAAAAATCTCATATTCGCATTCATTATATTTCGTTTATTCAAGGTCAAAGGCCAAAACGAAACTCCAAAATGACGGCATACAATAGGTACGAAAATTCAGCGTATTATCTCTCACAGGACTTGAATATAGTGTCTTAAATTGCGAAGATAATACATAAATTAATAACCCTAATTATTCAAAGTCGGACATATCGTCCTTCAGTAGTTATGGCCAGTTTCCTGGCAGGGTGTATGTGATTATCTATGACGCTGATGATCTTTCCTCTGCTGTTCAATTTTAACTTGGCTTTACATTCTGGTGAGTTTGTGGAGCAGATCCATCTGAAGGGCGTGGTCTTCGCGAAAGTGAAGCCATTCAGAAGTATTAAGTCCCTGCCTCTCTGTGATTTCACTATTTCATACGGAATTTCTGAAAGGCACATCAATGTAAGATAAAAACAATCGAAAACGGGCTAATATACACACGGCTGCAGCAGTCGCGCGTCGTGGTGTGTTGTCGGCTGCAGTTGGCAACGTGACGCGCATCTGTGTTATCTAACATTACATTAAATATTAAATCTGTTACTATGCAATAGAAAGGCACATAAAATTTAGATATTTTAATAAATACATCGTATTATATTCAATTTTATTATTAAAACTTACTTAAACATAAGCCTAAAAAATATCGTTGTTTATATTTGCCTAATTATATTTCAAGTATTGCTATTTCATCTCGTATTTACGCTGAAAACCAGTATAAATCCGTAAATTCTTGCACGAGGCACGCCGTTATCCGTGCTAAGCAATGAGGCTTGTGTTACGGGTTAGATGATTGATACACAACATATAGTTTTTTGTAAATACGTGGTAGTAAATTCATGCAAAGTTAGTATGCAACTTTGCAAGAATTTACTAAAATCCTTTCTTAGTGCTCCCCTACGTTATAAAAGATAAAACCCCTGTGCAAATTTTCAAGTTTCTAACCCTAATAGTTTAGGCCGTGAAACCAGAACCTTTACCATAAAAGACCGCTTCTGACTAGAATATTATTATAACAACAGACTTGATTTTGTTCTAGTCTTATTAATTTTTACATAATATGTGCGCCACTTTCACGTGAACCAACATTTTTAACCCTCGACGCAAAAAGGACGCGGTGTAATAAGTTTGACGTGTCTGTTCGTGTATGTGTGTTGGATGGGAGTGTTTTTAGCTATTTTTGATGAAAATTGTTCCAAGATGGCCGCCACAAAACGTGTCGTGGGTTTTTTATACTTTCTTTCTATTTATGTTATATTGTTTGTTACCATCTATAATAACACATGATATTTTTTTAAAAGCTTTGTTTTCCTACACATTTACAGAGTTAGCAAAATAAATAAATACATAGAACTAATATAAAGTATATGTTGGTTTGTGTAGTCCCTCTAGGGTAAAAGCCTCCTCCAACTTGAACCATTCTTCACGGTTTTCGGCAACTTGCATCCATTCTTCATCATCCATTCATGCTGCGTTGATAATGTCGTCCACCCATCTTATCCTTTGCCGACCTGCAGTCTTCTTGCCGAATGGGCCCTTGCATTTTGTTATTTGGTAACATATGATTATGAATATTAATTATATCTACACGGGGAATATATTAGACTCAAGTGCGGCACTTGAGTCTAATATATTCCCCGTTCGGTGTAATTATATACTTTCTCACTGGATGCGTGTGTTCAGTGACTGTCACCACTTTTCCCTGTGCGGACAGTCTCAACTTCGCCTTACAATCAGGGTAATGCGTTGAACATATCCACCTGAGTGGGGACATTTTAGAAAATGTGTAGCCATTATGCAGTATCAAGTCCCGTCCACGCTGCGATTTTACTATCTGATATTCTGGAAGCAAATAATAACGTCATAATAGGGTTTTCTGTGAACGTATACCAATTTACAAACGTGTACTCTCACATATGTTTGAGTCCGCCTGTAACTACGATACTAGATATATACCAAACCTTTTTGAAAGAAAATAAAGTTTATAATTATTATTAATTTGAAATAAAGTTACGCTATTTGACATATTTTGTTCGTGCATAAAAATCTCAGACTGCCTGGCGTCCGATGGGCAATTTTCAATGCGAACATCAGACTCATTAATTATTTAGTGTTTATTTTAAATAAAGAAAAATTTGAACCTTTTAAAACAAAACTCATTTCGGGGCCACAAGTGAATCACCAAAATGGAAAATAAAAAACCGGCCAAGTGCGAGTCGTGCGCACGAAGGGTTCCGTACAAAATTAGGCAAAAAATGCGTTTTTGTTGAGGAAATATTTATTTTATTATTAAATTAAATATACAACTGAGTATTTTGTGAATATTTCAAGCGCCTACCTGTTGCCATTATTGATATCGAGGAAAAAAGGGCAAAAAAATTGTTTGTTGTATAGGAGCCCCCTTAAAGGCCCCTTATAGGAGGCCTTAAATATTTATTTTATTTTGTTTTTAGTATTTGTTGTTATAGTGGCAACAGAAATACATAATTTGTGAAAATTTCAACTGTCTAGCTATCGCGGTCCTTGAGATTCGGACTGACAGACGAACAGACGGACGGACAGACAGCGAAGTCTTAGTAATAGATTCCTGTTTTTCCCCTTTGGGTAGGGAACCCTAAAAAGAAAAGAGAAAAGAAAAACAACAGGAATATTTATCTTTTTTTATTTCAACTCGATACGAACTAAAACTACCAATACAGAAAAGAAAGTCACAATAACCTCACATGTTATAAATCGCTTAGTAAAGATAACTTTTTTTTTTAAATGAAACCCTCAATACTGAAATAACGATGATAAACAACTAAATTTAATTTAAAATTTTCTTATCATTACATTATTCTAACTACATAGTATCAACTGGTGTATAATTAATTAACGTAAATAAAATTGAAGATAACCTAAATTGTTTATATTTTTACGTATAACTATATTATAAACATTTATAATACACATTAATAATGAAATCGTTCATATTTTTACGTTAAAATAAATTTATAATCGAATGTAATTACCATTAATGATACAATATTTTCGCGGTGGATGCGGGTGTTCGTTGAATAAGGCGACAATCTTCATATTTCTATCTACTTTCAGTTTAGCCTTGCACAGTGGGTTCTTGGTAGAACACACCCAAGATTCTTTTGTGGAAGTCTTCGAGAAGGTGTACCCATCTATGAGAATAAGCTGCTTGCCCATTTGTGATGTTACGAAATCATACTTGTATTCTGTAAGAATAGATAAATATTTCTTTTATGAGTGAATTTTGTTTACCAAAGACTAGTGAATGTAGCCTAACCCTTCCCATTTTGAGAAAACATTAATTTGCAAAAATCAACAAAATTTATCTCTAAAGTCGAATTGTTAAAATTCAGATCTCTTATTAACGTCTAATTATATGTATATGTAGTTCGTACTATATCGGCAAGTGAATTTAAATGTTTAGCGGAACCGATTCAGCATAAGTTGTACCCGGAATTAAAAAAGAGTTATGGTTTGTTAGACATGTGAAAACATCTTTTACCTTATAAACATGAGTTTTCTTACACCATCAGTTAAGTTATATTTTTAAATGTGGAAGGCATAGCTTTTTCTCAGATACAAAACAAAATCATCACGACATCGACACTTTATAAACAAAACATTTTAAATTATAATTTGAGTGCTAAATGTTGTATTTATGATATATATACATAAATATTACATAACACAGACATTTTTTAGTATGGAAACGGCCTTTAAGTTAACTTAATTTATTTTAAGAAAGTATTCATAACACGTATTTCGGTGGGTCGTGTCTATGAAAATTCTCGATTATTAAAGCTCCGTTCTTGTCAAAACGCACGCGCGCCCATGTACTTGGAGCAGTAAAAATAAGGAGTATTTTTTTTTTTATTATTAATTTTTAGTTAGTGTTGTATTTCTTACTAGATTTGCTTGACTGATATATGATTTCGTTCCTTATATTCACGCCACGTTTGCAAATTTTGGTCAAAACTGGATAGCACACCAAGAGCCATGATTTTGATATTTTCTTCCTATATTTTGTTTCCTAAAAAGACGTGCGTAGCTCATCACCATTGTTAAGTACGTGAGGCAGGGACAAGTAAAACACTTAAAGTAAAATACGCACTGACTTTAATAGTCCATACAATTGGCGTTAGTGGGCGCTGGGCGCAACCACTATATCTTGATATATACATCATCATCATCATCATCATCAACCCAATGATTGTACCACTGCTGGGCACGGGTCTCATTTGAGAGGAGTATAGTCCACCACGCTTGCCTAGTGCGGGTTGGCAGACTTGACAGGCCATCAAGAAAAGCTCTCGTATGTAGGTTTCCTTCACTGTTTGAGTATGTGATAAATACGCACATACCATTTGGAAATAAAAACTGTATTAAGTCATATTTAGCTTTGTACTTTTTGAAGTCGGTTTTTTTAAAATGCAGTGATTTTATTCTTTTTAACCGACTTCAAAAAGGAGGAGGTTCTCAATTCGTCGGAATCTTTTTTTTTTTTTTTATGTATGTTCACGAATTACTTAAAAACGCCTGGACCGATTTGCAAAATTCTTTTTTTGTTTATAAGGGTAGACTTCACAGTTGGTCCCATTGTGACCACATCATGATCTGATGATGGGATCCCAGGAAAATCGAGGGCAACCCTCAAATTTTATAGGCAATTATCACGTTTTGAATATATTTACTGAAATTGTTCCAGTATTTGCGTCTGATAATCATCATTGGATGTTGATGAGCTGATGGTGGAAGGTAGAACTCCTCAACAGTTAAGAGTTAAAAGAAAATTCTTTCAGTTATAGGCATTTATTACATTTACATGTATTCTCCAAAGCTGTTCAAGTATTTGCATTTGAAAATCACCATCTCATGTAATGATCTGATGATGGAAGGTACAACTCCTCAACGGTTAGGAGTTGAAGGAAAAATCTTTCATAATTATAAGTATATATGGATCGATAGTTGTATTCTTTCAGGCTGTTAGATTGACCTGATATGAAAAGTTTAATATATACAACACTAAAAAGAAAAAAATAAATTAACTTTTTATAAAAAAAAATCCAACTTCAAAAACTAAAAAGCCGGTGCCGATGATGTGGTGGTTTTAACCACCTCGCTCAAGGTCACTCGCGGTGAGTGTACTTACTATTACGTTTGGCTTGGCACTAGGGTTGCCAACCGTCCCGTATTTCACGGGACGTCCCGTATTTAATGCATAAATTTCTATGTCCCGCCGGGACAGCCAATGTCCCGTATTTTACCAAAATTTGCAGACCACGGACAGCCACGCGCACACCACGCACGCTAAAGGTATTCTAATCTATGCGCACGCTCTGCGACTGAGAGACGTGACGAACAAACGAAGCGCGTGAGTGAGTCATAGATTGAGTGAATAATTCGCTTGCGGAGGGCCTTCACGCGAGTTCTCCTTTTCTCTTCCCCCGCAGCGTAGGTACCTACTCTCTCATTTCTGCCTGAAGTTTCTTGCGTTGCATTAAAATTGAATGATTTTTATTTGTCCCGCGTGAAAAAGAGAAATCCCGTATTTTTTTGGATTTATGACCATTTGTCCCTTAAGGCGGAAAAAAAAAGTTGGCAACCCTACTTGGCACCGACTTCATACCTTTAAAACTAAAAAAGAGGTCAAACTGTATGAAGTTATTTTTTGCTTTTTAGTTTTTGAAGTTGGTTTTTCTTTTTGTAATACTTTTTAGTGTAGGTTTTTGTAAACTACAGTAGTATTTTTCTAGATTAGATCAGATAGAAAAAGCTTTACACAAAGAATCATAAAAATTACATCGTCCAAGTAAACAAAAAATGCTCATATAATGAAAACTACTAGATCAAACTAAGTTATTTTTTTATGGGACCAAAGGACAACTATCCGCATCGGACAAAAAATAAATTACGTAAATTGGATCAGAAATTCGGCGTAATAAAACGCTGGTTTTGTTGAAGTAGAGCGAGTGCGGCAACCACACATCTGGCGTGTTTTCATACTTTGTACGACTAAGTGTGATGCTGACTACGCGGCCGACCACACCTTACGACGCTACGTCAATGCAAGACGTGTTCGAGTGCCATATGCATGGTGTGTAAGGCCGCACTGATCGCGCTATTGTTTGGGCGGGTCCACTGATGCCAATTTAGCTAGATCCAGCTCTTTTTGCACCCCTGTCAGGTACAATTTCTAAAAAAAATAGCTAAAAGATTAAAAGATTTAACTACTTTCTGTTATTGTATTGGTATTTTAGGAAAATAAACATACGCCAATGAATGATTAGCTACTCATCTATACTAATCTATGCTAGTATTATAAAGCTGAAGAGTAATAAACTAATCTCAGGAACTTCTATATGTAATTTAAAAAATATTGTTGTGTTGGATAGTCCACGCTAGGCCAATAGGAGCGGAGCATAAATGAAAAATGTTGCAAAAAAAAAATAAGAAAATTCATTACTCTCCCAAAAAGCACTCTCTCTCTCTTTCTCTGTCTTAGATGACGCAAACGAAGTTGCGCGGGTCAGCTAGTAAGTAGTAAGATAAAGTGGTAATCAGGCAACTTTTTGCAAAAGATCTAGCTACTGAGATGATGGCAACACAGGCGATCGCACACGTGTGAGTAGCCAGCCGCACTGTAGAGTATGTTATAGTTTTACATATTGTCCATTCGGTGTCTTCACGTACTGCGGTGGTTTGTGGTTATGATCGACTCGTGAATGCGGCAGTATCTGCCCATACCCATCCAGCTTTATATTAGCTTTGCACCCAGCATCCTTCTTGGAGCAATAGTAGCTTCTAGACTGATTTTGTTGAGAATACGTGTAACCTTGATACATCAATAAAAGCTTTCCTCGATTTGAAGGAATCATTTTGTAAGAATGACGTGTACCTGAAATAATAAATGTTGATAAATCAGACATGTGTGATTTGATAGACTAGACTCGCTCCAAATTACACCATTTTATGTATTCGGCAATATTTCCATTCCCAATTATCCAAGGCATGTTTTTAAGGACGAAGTGTTTATGCCGTTCATTTTTAAGACTATTAGAAATTACGTTATTAATTAATACTATTTAAATAGAAACGGATAATCAAAAAAATATATAATTGACAAATCGGATTCTTTAGGTATTTCATATGAAGTGAGGACAAAATGGAGCATATATTACAAAAATATCGTATATTTTTGTAAGTCTTTTTTGTGTCTAATCAGTTAAAATTTTATGATTAGTTGCAGCGCAAGAAAGGCAATGATAAAAACGAAGCTACAATGAGACGTTTTGTTTGTCATTGATGTTCTTTTGAAAATATTTCCTGGCTACCTTTCGTAATTTCATGTTCTTTACAAATTTCAAAGAAAAGGGTTCTTTATCTTTATCCTATAATGTTTTTGGTCTATAATGGTTCTGCCTGCCTTCATTGTGAGATGTCTAATGAGACATACACTCACGCCTTTATCCCATGGAGGTAGGCAGAAACTACAGAATGCCACGCGCTACGGTCTCTGCATACTACTTTTGCCTCGTCCACATTCATACATCTCGTCATGCACGCGCACCGATTACGAGTACTGCGCACCTGACCTTTTTGAAGGAGTTCACAAATTAGGTCGGTGTAGGGTTATCTGTGGTGTATGTCCTTCTAGGGCGCCCCCTCCCTACGTTTCCACTGACATCCGCCTTATCCTTTGTAATGTTCTAGCCAAAGTAATAGCTAGACAGAAAAATAATTAGATTCTACTACCAAACATGCTCATAAATATTAATTATGAAAATTAAAAATCAGACAAATATCAAATCGAATAAATATATTTTCAAAGAACTTTAAAAACAATAATACTAAAGCGTCCAAACATTAAATAGCCAAAACACGTCCTCCTGAACATAAAACGTCGTACGATAGATTAAAAATGAAACGAAAATGATGATTTATATACAATGAAATAAGCTTTATACTGTTATAAATAATATATTACAGTACGAGTCTTAAATTCAATCTGGCGTTGGTTTTAAGAACTTCACATGTCAATTTAAAGCAATACAAACGAATTTTTTTTTCTGATTCATTATTATATCATTATATAAGGCTATATTATTACCACATTAATACACGATTTATATTCATATTTTAGTAATAAATTATCTAATTACCTTAGTTATCTTACAATTCCCTTGAAGGTTAAATATTGCATTGCTCTTGCCTCATATAAAAAAAGATTTAACTATATTATGATTTGATAAGTAAAATATTTATTTAATTTCAATATTAGGTACTTTTCCCTCATTATCATCTTAAAAAACAATGGATATTATAATCATCACATTGTGCTTTTAAGACTCTGAATGGGCCTGATTCCATAATTCAGAATTCATCTATCAGAATATTCCACCAAAGCGGAGAGGAGAGGAGATGTGTTTTGAATAACCAATCAGATTTCATTATTACAACGTCTCCTCTCCGCAACAATATCTCACTGGTTATTCATAACACATCTCCGCACATCTCTCCTCTCCGCTTCGGTGGAAACCGGGCCTTATGCCTGTGTGGGTGTGCGGTAATAATGCACTTAGAAATGCACGCCTAATATTATATTGTCATAGTAACTACTTGTTGCAAATGGTTAAACGTCGCCCATTTAATAAAATAAAATACTTCAGTATTGAAATGTATTGAAACATTATAAACTTATTGTTTACTAGAGTAATGACGTCACAAGTGACACATCATGGTTGCAAACATTACACATATTTGAAGATAAAATAACAAAGAATACCTAATTTAATTAATGATTTTTTAAAATTTAATTTTAAAAAAGAAAATAAAGCTACCTTTATAAGATGGTTTTTTTAATAAGGTGCTGTGAAGATCTATGTATAGATATTTATCAGTTGCAAGAATAACCCAATACAATCAATGGTATAAAATCAGCATTATTTTACAATAAACAGTTATAATATTCTAGTAATACAATTCCCGATTCTTGAAAGGCGTTTTAAATTGAGAATACGCTCGTCCGCGAACATTGTATATTGAAGGATAATAATTACTGTTACATTTGACGTAGAGTCCAGAATCGGTTGACTTGTACATAGGCGGTGGATGGTTATGTTCCATCCTAACGCTGACCAGCCTACCGCCATCTATCTTTACGCTGGACTTGCAACTCTTGTACTTTTTAGAACAGTAGTAGGTATTCTTGGCTCTGTTGTTCTCTGTGTAAGTGTACCCGTTGACCATCAGTAAAGTATTGCCGCGAATCGTCTGTATAAACTTATAATCCGTGAAATCTGAAAGGAAATAACTATTAATTTGTGCCACTAGTCCATACTTGCATACTAATATTATAAATGCGAAAGCATGTCTGTTTGTCTGTCCCTTGCCTACCTTTTCGCGCTTAAATCGCTGAAGCGACTTAGATAACACTTGGTTTGGAGAAAGTTTGAGAAAGGGGGAAGGATATAAAATAATGTTTATCTCGGAAATGATCCTTTACTACACCGAAAAGGAGGGTTTGATGTTTCTACGCAGACGAAGTACCTAGTAGGAACAAGCTCGATTATTATAATACATACGCACGCACATATATTAATTTTGATGTATGATACATAATAATTGATAAACTTCCATTTTCTGCAATAACAATGGAGCTTACCGCAGGCAGGGGAGGGGTCTCCCCTCTTACCGCACCCCCCCGTGTTATAACAACGAACTATCAAGTCGACTTATACATATTTATAACATACAAGGTATGAAACTTCATTAGTTCTATACATACATTAAAAAACAGATTGTGACGTAATACTTTATTATTAGAGCAATAGGTAAATATAATTTTATAAAAGGTTTCATTATACTTATTTTATATATTCTCAAAAGTAAATAAATTATGACCATTGTTGCAAATTCAGAAATCGAAATTGTTATGTATTACATGATTTTCGAGTACTATTGCTAGCGTAACAATCGTTAGGTACTGGTTTTGCTTTCGTAACCAAAAGCACTAAGCAACCAGCAAATCATAGGCACATAAACTGGCAATATTTCTAACTTTACCTACATTTTTTAGTTTTATCTTTACGCTATACAGCAGTCTTCATCATTATTGATAACTACAATTCCTCGATGGTCTTGACTTGGCCTTTCATTTTAATGTACATGCCGCTTGGTATTTGAACATATACGGGTGGTTCATGGTTATGCTCCTCCTTCACAAATAAGATCGTGCCATCGTCATCGATCTTCACACTGCTCTTACAGCCCAGCTTCCGTCCAGAACAGTAGTAATAGCCCTTGGCATGGTTATTCTTACTAAACGTGTAGTTATTTACCATTAACAATGTTTGCCCCAGTTGTGTCGTTATGAATTTCATGTTTACGCCAGCTGAAATGACGGTCAAATAATCTTTATTGTACGTCAATGAATGTTCAAAATTGAACTCTAAATTAAGCTTGCCTTTGCATATACAATTTCTTAAATTATTGAAATTGTATTTACCTAATTTACAATATTCCAGAGAATAATTTCTTTATATGAACTGGTGGTACTAGGTTCTATGTCCACATGCGATTGCTTCGGGTCTTTGTCACATATAATAACTTATTTATTATTGGAAAACAATACAATTAAGCTTTACTACAGGAACCGATATGGTGTAACTTGAACAGGAGTAAATAAATTAAACACTAATTAAATTTTACCACAGATATTTATAATTTTTGAGTAATGGATCTCATTAAATCACTTCCAGAACATCACTTTTTGATAGACATTATAAATAATTTAATAATATACTATTTTCTTACACTTATGCGAATATTTTAGACATTGAAATAAAACTACTACATTTTTAATTTGGGTCCTTCCGCTTAACACCTGTTTGCCATGACTATAAATATCGTAAAGGAACCGAAACTTCGTGATTATAAAATATTAATAAACCGTAACCGCGGTAAAATCTATAAAGTTTTAAAGCAGTAACGAAACTTGCGAACTGAAAAACTACAAAACGAATTTATAGAGAACTTTTCACATCAACCGTTAGACGTCCATGGCTGGACATAGGTCTCCCCCAAGGATCGCCACTTAGAGAACATTTAGTTTCGTTAAATCAGTTTAATAATTGTAATACTCATACCCTCTAATGTTGGACGTTTAGTAAACTTATTTAAAGTACTTAATCTTACAAA
The DNA here is from genome assembly GCA_905163465.1 of Craniophora ligustri. Classification (NCBI taxonomy): domain Eukaryota; kingdom Metazoa; phylum Arthropoda; class Insecta; order Lepidoptera; family Noctuidae; genus Craniophora; species Craniophora ligustri. The sequence continues at coordinate 3,152,595 of LR990965.1, read as the reverse complement.
AAAATATACATTTCAATTCAAGTAACAGCACCAGAACTTACTAATAGATAATACATTAACATTTTTCTTCTACATCTATGATCATAGGACGCTGCTGTATCACGTTCTGGGTTCGTTTGGCCTATGGGTGACAACGCGTACGTTAAGAAAATATACTATGCTACATATTTATGTAAGTTAAAACTACCTTAACTGTTACTGCGCTATCGGTCCCAGGTTACTGACCGTGAAATCCTTTTTGGGCCAAGCAATTTATTGGCTTTCTCGATGAAATTCTGTCGGTCCCCGAATATGTCCCCATTACCGGTACAACTCTGCTGAACCGTTTGTTGATACAAGGATAGAAGTACAATCAGTTCAAGAAATAGCTTTAGGTAGGAAATCTTTATCTTGGAATATATTGGACATAAGCTTACAAAAAAAGAACCTTATAGATAAATCTTGGATTACTAGAAAGTACCATTAGGTAGGGATACTGATTCAGAGAGGATACCTGTTCCCTTTAGTATCCCTAGTAGTACTTGTGTATTCTATATTGTAGTATAGGATAATACATACATACACTTACGCCTTTTTCTCCTGGGGGTAGTCAGAAACTACCGAATGCCTCGTCCACATTCATACATCTCAAGCACGCGCGCCGGTTACGAGTACTGAGCATCTGACCTTTTTGAATGAGTTCACCATAATTGGTGTACATAAGGACATACACCGACCTAATGGTCGGTGTATGTCCTTATGTACAGGATAATATGCCTTTTACCTCAGTGTTGTATCTGATATCTTCCATTTTGCAGTTTATGGAGTACTGGTGGCTGATGATTATGGTTCCCTCTTACATTAATGATAATTCCATCATCGCTCAGTCGAACGTTACATTTACAATTATCACTAGTCCTCTTGGAGCAATAGTAGAGACATTTTGGTCGGTTGTTCTGCCAAAATGTGTAACCGTTGACCAGCAATAAATTGTTACCTCTCACATTCTGTACAAATGTGTAAGGTACGCTGACTGAAACGAAAAATAAGTTTAAGACACTTAAGGTTCTTGTAGCAGATGGTTTTGGAATAACTAAACGAGAATACTAGAAATTAATTAAAACTAGGTACATCTATATTTGACGATATTCTGTCTGCTTCCCAGAGACCCTGAATGCTGTAACAGGTCCGAAACGGTAAGTAATATTAATATGCCGCAATGAAATCCGTAAGTTTAATTTTAAGATATCTTACTACGGTTGTCCCAATTTACCTTGAATAGTAGTTCATAAGAGGTTCGCAATATCCAATTATTCCATTTTTTTTAGCACCTTTTTTCCAGCTGACACAACTCGGGCAAAAAAAAACTAGAGAATTCGAAAAGACGACGATGACTGATTAATAAAGATATTACTACTTTATAAAAAATGAGTTCCTGCCATGGAACGCTGTATTATAACTTTTGTTGCAACATTTTTTTCGTAGCAATATATACCTACTATGAATAACTCTCTCTTAATCAGACACATATTTATAGTCTATCCTGATTTGAATGTCAATGTTATAATTGGCTACGACTAGAGTTGCAGGGGTAGTTTGCCATTTACATTAAACACATACGAAGAACCCCTTAGACCCTCTATTTTTTTTTAATCCATCGAGTAATATGTATTGCTCTGAGGTGTACCTAATTTAGCGAGTATAACAAAAAAAACTCAATTTTTGTCTACATACTATTATATTCAATATTGCTTAGGATAGTCATAACATTATTTATTCAGAACAAACAAACAGTCATTGTTTATTTTATTAAATTAGGTTCAAAATCGTGTGCACTCTACGTTAAAAATGTTAGATTTTGAGGTATTTCCCTCCAGGAATCATCCTGTACCTAGGTCGGGGGTGGTTGTGATCCTCCAGTATACAAACAATCTCTCCTTGATCATTCAATTTCGCTTTACTCTTACATTGAAGCGATTTCCGAGAGCAATAATAAGAATACTTCGTCCGACAATTCCTTGAGTATGTAAAACCGTTTATCATCAACAGTTTGGCTCCATGAGCGGTGTCAATAAATCTAATTGGTCTATCTGAAATTAAGGAGATAAGGTTTTTGGAAGGTTCATTAAATTTTGGGTTTTATTTATATTATTCCAACGTACTATAACATCGTCCTAGCGGTCGACTGCGAGTGTTGGGTCTTGCGTTTTTGTATGAAATTTCAGTATGCGTGTTAATGGCAATAGGCCTGCCACCTAGGTGACACCTGGGTTCACACTGGGTGGATATACATATAATCAGTGTACCTCTGACTAACCTTTAGGAGACACAAGGACACACGCGACTGGAATATAATAACATAACATACCAATGTTATTATATTCCATCATGCATGTGAAACGTAGAAGATGTATGTCAATAAATCAAATTATACCACATAAAAATCAATTGACTACTAGCCGCAGTCTAGATCTATCGGCGTAGGTAAAAAGTGAATTTCCTTCTTTAGATTTAACTAGCTGACCCAGCAAACGTTGTTTTGCCACATTATAAGGGTTAATGGTAAAAGAGTGAAAATTTAGGGTTATAAGTTTTTAATGCCAAATCATAAAAACAATACAAAAAAGTATGTCAAAACATTTAAAAAAAATTACTGGTGAGTGACACCCTTATCACCAAGGGGTGTAAAAAATAGCCTACGACCGTTTCTCAGTCCTGCCAAATATACATACAAAATTTCATAGTAATCCGTCTAGCCGTTTCGGAGGAGTACAGCGACACACACCGTGACACGAGATCTTTTATAAGACTAGTGGCCCGCCCCGGCTTTGCACGATATTTTAACCTTAATTATTTAGTAATTATAATTACAATACGTACTGTAGCTGGGAACGAGTCACAGTTCACATATTAGAAGGCCTAGGCTACCTAGGCCTAGGCTCAGTCATTCCTTATTTGTTAAGTTGAGACACTTACCTACTACATTTTAAATAGCTGATTAAGTTAAGAGCGCGTTAAACTTTGACTTACATTTGTTGAGAATGATAGTTTTAGAAGTAATATATGAATTACAATGAAATGCCTTGAAACTGCCTCGTTGGTCCAGTGGTCGATGAGGTCTTGGGTTCGATTCTCAGGTCGAGGAAATTGTTATTGGCGTTTTCTATGAAATTCTCAGTATCAGCTCGGAGTTTGGATTCGTGCCCGGTTAATGGCAATAGGCTCACCCCCTATTACATGGTACGTAAAAAATACCGGCGACACGTGGGTGTACATTAGTACACCTCTCCCTAAGCTTTCGGGGACGACAGGCGTGAAGGTAAGTCTAGGAATCTATAGTTTGATGTATTCTCCTGAAGGTGCTCGGATGTACCGTGGTGGTTCATGATCATGGAGTGTGTTGGCCTCTCTTATCCCACCATTCTTGTTAAGCTTGACAGTGGCTCGACATCCATTGCCCTTCTTAGAACAGTAATAAGTCTTGCTGTTGTGGTCTTGAGAATACGTATAATTGTTTAGCATCAGTAAATATTTCCCCTTTTGTGTGGGAATCCACTTATACGGGAGTTCTGTAAAGAAAAATAGTTTTTAGTTACACTAATACTTTTTTTATTGTGTTAAATGTGTACTACTGTTTTTGTACTTATAAATATTATAGTTTTTTTATTATTAATGTTACGCCCAAAGTATATCTTAAGAAATATCAAGCATATTTATAAATAATAATTACCAATTATTTGTATGTGTTGATTTATATAAAACGTATTCAGGAATGTGTAGTTGTAAAGTATGTTTAATTTTATTTTCAAAACAAAGCATCTATGTCAGTAGCGTAGCGTGAGGGGGGGGGGGGGGGCAAAGGGGCCAATGGCCCCGGGCGGCATATGATGGGGGACGGCATAAAGTGCCACGTCGTTTTTATACTACTAGAAAAGGGGGCGGCAAATTTCCAGACGGCCCTGGGCGGAAAATAACCACGCTACGTCACTGTACTATGTATACTTGTCTCTGCAAAGATTGTCTGTACGTGGCATTAAACGCCTTTGTACTCATTGTGCATAAATTAAGAAATAAAATAACATTATAAATATTTCCAATCATTTTAATAATAACTTTATTTACAATACTATTATTTCTCTTGATAAATAACATATTTTAATGCAATCTAGATGTCTGTTGTTTAACCAGATGCAAATATCGCAATCTACTTGACGTTCGTACCAGTTTTTTCTCAACATAAATCTGAATATCTTCTTAACAAGTTTGAATCAAATTCAAAAATCATAATTTAATTCTATCACGTTTTCAGAAAACCTAATACACATTAAGTCTAAGGCACATTGAGGCAGAGTCGTAACCAAGCGTCAGATTTACCACAGACCATTTATTGACGCACTTTGACGACACACCTTCCTTGTCGTGATGAGACGTCAAAGACGGCAAAAATTGGGAACCAGTCACGAAATAGAAGTCTGTAAAAGATTAACGAATCTTTTATATGTCTCCACTCAATATTACATAGAGGATATGTAGTATATACTTCGGTCCTCGAGGCGATCCTTTGGGGGACCTATGTCCAGCAGTGGTCTACGTCTAACGGTTGATATGATGATGATGATGAACTTCAATAACTATTAGGATGATTTCGACTCAGCCTCAATGTGCTTCGGCCCTTTAAGTCTAAATTTTAATATATATCCCAGAAGATGTTTTCATATAGTTCGGTGGTTCGTGAGTGTGTTCTTCTCCAACTACTAAAACTTCACCAGATTGGTCGAGTTTTAATTTAGCCTTACATCCACTATTCTTCCCCGAACAATAATATCTGTTTGTCTGTTGATGTTGCGAATATGTATATTTGTTCAGCATTATGAGACGTCTACCTTTTTTAGTGAAGATAAACTCATATTGAAGTTCTAGAAATAATTAAGGACTTTAATTTCAGTTTTTTTATATTATATTAAAGAAGACACACGGAATTTTGAGCTTATTCTAAGTTAACTATTAGAAATAGACGTCATATATATATGACTTATCAGAATATGTATTAGGTATATTAAAGAAGACACACAGAAATTTGATCTTATTCTAAGTTATCTATTAGAAATAGTCGTCATATACATATGACTTATCAGAATAATTAAGTAATTCTAGTATGTCTACATAAATAGGTTAAAAATTAGGTATCTTTATTTTCATTCTGAAGCTAAAACGTTGTAAATATTCATAGCAATCAAATGACTAATATGGTATGAAAGTGTATATCTATAGACGCCTATATGATCATCTAAACATAGTATATTAAAAGACAATGTACTTTAAATTTTAATGTAAAGACCAGAAGACATTTTCATATAGTTTGGTGGCTCGTGATTATGTTCCTTCCTGATAATTTCGACTTTTCCAGAGTTCAGTTTTAATTTCGCCCTACATCCGCCATTTTTTCCCGAGCAGTAATAATTGCTTGTTTGTTGATGTTGTGAGTACGTATACTTGTTCAACATTATCAGGCATTTTCCTTTATGTGTGGGAATAACGTCGTACTGAAGTTCTGTAAATAATTGGAAATATTTTTTAGCTAGGTAAATAATTATCGACACAGCTAGGAGAACCAAAAATCTTTAACTAGACGAAAACATTCATCAGTTTTATGAACCTATCAAAAAGCAGAATGCGTTTAGTTTTCTACCGTGTAAAGGATTTCATAATCAGCTTTTTTTACAAAAGCTGTAACAGGGTTCCATGGGGAGGTGAGCTAACATCTCGGACATGAAGCGAAAATAAGACATTCAATACAATGAAACACTTTATTTTAAGTACTTTATTATTCTGATAACAGTTGCATTACGAAGAACGTTTTTGTGTACTTAGGTGGAGAATTTAAGTGATCGATGACATCATACATGCAACTTCAAACAACGCATGTAACTCCTCCGATGTATTTAGAAGAAAGTGTGTAAATAGAAACAAATCACTTTTGTATTAGGGTAAAAGGGAATAAGTGTGTTATACCCTTTTAATGATAATTTAATGAAGTAATAATAATAGTAATGGATGATAGAGAAGGCAGGCCGCCACGCGCTACGATAGGTAGGTACCTATATAAAAAAATAGTATACAGAAAATTACAGTTTATTGTTGACACTAAAACAACAAACTTTTATACAAGCTAACCTTCAGCCTACATATTGATTTCTTACACTTACGCGAATAGACATTGAAGTAAAACTACTTTTTACGGATTTTATCGCGGTATATTGATATTATTTTTACCCATTTTAATCCATGACCATGGATGCTGTAAAGGATCCGAAACGTCGGGTTAATATAATATCAATATACCGCGATAAAATTCGTAAAAAGTAGTTTTATTTCAATGTTCAGCCTACATATTTAGATATTTCATATTACTTTAAACAGTAGACAAAGTAAGGCGGTTATTCGAAGTGATAAATTATCCTATTATTGGCTATTATGGTGCACACATATACACGCCTTTTGTCCATTAGGGTAGGTAGAAACTACAGAATGGCATGCGATACGATAGATTATGGTGCAACATGATGAATTCTACGAGATTTTAATATATTCCCCACTGGCTGTTTTCATATAGTTCGGTGGTCCATGTGTATGATCGCCTCTTATTATTTCGACCTGTCCGAATTGGTCAAGTTTTAATTTCGCCCTACATCCAGCATCTTTACGCGAGCAGTAATAGCTGTTGGACCGTTGATGCTGCGAATACGTGTATTTATTGAGCATTATCAGATATTTCCCCTTTTGTGTTGGAATTAATTCATATTGTAATCCTGGAAATAATTGACGATTTTATTTTAGAAAAGTATACCTACTATGTATAATAAAACACATAAAATAAATCTAGTATCATGATAGATTCACTCAATATTCGGTTATATTATCGTAAGATTGCATTTTACCATACAAATGATAAAATAGTGAACATTAAGGTGGAAGCTCCACGCTAGCCCGCGAAATTCAAATTTTCGTACGTTTTTTGCAATTTGCCGGTCATTGTCAGGCTGTACATTGAACAAAATATGATTCGCGCCTGTAATAGGTGTTTAGTTACAGAATTATAATCATTTAAATCAATAAAACAGCCCTCAAAGTGCATATAACTGTATTGATTGTCTATTTCATGAAAAAGTCATTCAATCCAATTGTATGCAATGTGAGGGTTGTATTGATGATATTAATGATTATAATTCTCTCTGTAAATCATTAGGTACATTAAGGTCAGGATTATAATCATTTGTATGTATAGTAAAACCTGTGGTTTATCATGAAACTTAGTTTTAATACTAGAAACACCAAAGTATACGTGAGTAAGTTATTTCTATTCTGGGCCTGAAACTTCTAATTTTTCTTGGAATATCAACTAGGTAGGTATATTTCTTTAAAAAGTAAGCACCTTCTAAGTTTATAAACGGAGTAACCCTAACAAAGTCGAGAGTGGTAGCTAGAAAAAAAAAACAAAAATAGTTTCTTCATATTTTATTTGTAACGAAAAGTCATAACTCCATCGTGGGACAGTTCAAAAAAATGCACCGTTACTAACATTGTAAACATTAAACCTCTTCCATTTATTTTTAACATACTTATTATACTATATAATAGGTATAGGTATATTTTTTCTAAACTTTGTGTGTTGTCATTGGTCAATTATCTACTACCTACCTTATTAATTATTTTTTTTATTAAAAGAACCACGATGCTCTACCCTTACACTAGAGTTTTCTCTTGGGTCCTGTGTTAGTTTTCAAACACAAATTTTCACATATATAAACATACATGTACCAGCCACGGAACAAATACTTAAAGATCTTACAAGTATCTGCTCCGTGCAGCGTTCGAACGCACAAGTCAAGTATGATGATAATAAATATTCTGCGACATTTTACACATCACCATTTAGTCCCAAACTAAGCAGAGCTTGTACTATGGGTACTAGACAATGGATATAAATACGTATATACTTTTATTTTTGTAAATACATACTTATAATACATAGGAAACAACCAGACGAACACAAACACTTATATTCATCACATAAATATTTGTGTCCCGTGGAAATCGAACCCATGACCTCGTGATCAGCAGTCCGGTACTCGAACCACTAGAAGTCGTCAATATTTTATAGGAGCAAAGATTTCTACGAGATTTTTATATAATCTCCAGAATATGTTTTCACGTAGTTCGGTGGCGCGTGGCTGTGTTCTCCCCTGACCATTTCCACATTACCAGAAGGGTCCAGTTTCACCTTAGCCCTACATCCAGCATCTTTACGCGAACAGTAATAATTGTTCGTCTCTTGACGTTGCGAATACGTATATTTATTCAGCATTATCAGATATTTCCCCTTTTGTGTTGGTATTAACTCATATTGAAGTTCTGGAAATAAGCGAAGAATTTTTTTTAACTGTTTTAATAATGGACCATCACCCTGAACCCACCATAAACCATATTTATTCTTCTTGTTATTAACATTTTTAAAAGGTTAACATACAGAAATTAAAATATTCATTTGCACTATATACGTATTAAAATTTGTACTTTTACTAATTTTAAATGCGAAGTGTCATTTTGTATGTGTTTAAATCGCTGCGCTGAGCCGATTCAGATAAAATTTGGTATAGACATAGTTTTGAGGCCCAGAGAAGTATACAGGATAGTTTTTATACCGGAAATTATCTTTTAAGAGGGCAAAAAGGATTCTATCGTTTACGTTTTCTGGATGCAGCCATAAAACCACTTCAAACAAAGTCAACAATTCAATAAGAAAAAGCTATATTCTTGATACTATAACATAAATTTTAATATTCTCTACAATTTTAAAACATTGATCACCTTCTTCTAAAACATGTATCAAGTAAGAGACAATTAAAGTGTTTTATATCTAGCACCGTGTCAATTCATTGACATCAAAATGATAAAGACAGACCTATATTCTAAAGTATTATGTACAAATAGGAGATTAAGTACTAAATATCTAAGTATCTAGGCTTAATCATTATAATGTATTTTCTTTTTAAACGTTGCCCCACACTAAGATCATCTCCTGTGTCGTGGGTGCATTTTCCCGTACCCAAATGCGGGCACGACGACTGCCTGTAGATCGTACAAAATTTTGCTTTGTGAGGGGAACGAGTAGATTAATTATTTCTTACGAGCCATCTTTATCCGCGGGGGCTCATGGTAATGATTGGCGATGGCCATAGCGATGTTGCCATAGTTATCTAATTTAACCACACCCGATACTACTTTTAGAGCAGTAATATGTATTTCTGTTGTGGTCTTGCCAGAAACTGTAGCCATTCAACGTCGGTACTAACGTGTATTCAAGTTCTGTAACATAAAGAAACATCTGACTATAGATTTGTGTCTTGGGTAAATATTTTTATATCACTAAGACCAATAATCATACACATGAAATGATATTAATCGAACGTTGCTACTCGAAACTACTGCTGAGGTTCTTCTATCTGTGTCGTCGTGTCATGGCTTGTATAACTTGCATGGTTGGTGCAGTGACCTAGGGCTCGGTTGCTTATGCGCCGCGCGTCGGGAGTTCGATTTCCGTGCGGTACAAGTGTATGTATGGCCTACAAATAGATGTTCCGGGTGTGGATGTGAATTGGGCAACATAAATAAAAATATATATTTACTACACGACTAACTATCATACATCTGCTACATAATCCTCCTATTTTATAATTTAGTTTGGAATCTGTCAGCCTCTCATCAGACGAAACTTATATTATAAGTTTCCCGACTAAGGACCTATTGCCCTAAGCAAATGTAATCAATCAATAATTTTAATAAATCAGGATCCTTATAATGAAACTAATTTTTGATAAGAGCTGTGGTAGGTTTCAATTTTAAACCCGGACACGCAACACTGATTTTTCGCAAGTTATGTGCGTAATTATCACATGCTCAAACGGTGAAGGAAAACATTGTGCGAAAACCAGGATGCTTGAGAGATTTTCTCGATGGCATGTGAAGTCTGCCAACACGCAGTAGGCTAGCGTGGTGGACTATAGCTTAATCCCTCTCAGATGAGAGGAGACCCATGACCAGCAGTGGGTCAATATTGGGTTGACGACGAACTTTGGATATTTATATTCTTATTGCTCTGAAGGTAATTTAATATAATGACCGAAACGTGTATTTGCGTATTTGGACGGAGGGTGTGTGTGTGCAAAGAAACCACATAAAATACCACCATTACCATTTTTGTTCAACTTAAGCATAGCGCGGCAGTTTCTATGTGACTGCATTTTCGAACATCGGTAGCGATTGCTTTGACTTATTTGGGAGTACGTATATCAATTTAACATTTACAAATGACTGGTTTTACCACGATACGTTGTCGGTATGAACGTATACTCAAGTTCTGAAAATGATTAAAAGAGAAAGTTGAGACAAAAAAAAAACAAACTTAATCAAAAGGGATCAAAAGAAAACAAATGTATAAAATAAATATGTGTATAGGAACACTGCCTAGTTGATTGAGCTTAAGGATAGAAGAATAAAAAAATAAAACGGTTCCCCAGATTAGATGTTTAATATAATGTCTTATTGCAATGACAATAAATATAGTTTACTTAAAACTAATAAGGTATGCATTTTATAACAAGCTTTATAACCTAATCCTGAAACATACAAAAATTGTAAACGTATTTTTTTTAACAGTACGAATAATAAGCAAAGTAATATATTATATTTTTCTCGAATCGGTTACATTTATAATGGCAATATATTTTTTTAAATAGAACATAAAAAAACAATTTTTCTAGCTTAACTTGATCAGATTCCCGCTGTTGGATACAACATAATTTTCCCTTCCATGATCGTGGTGGGTATACATCAGCTTCTCCACGTACTTTCCGTCTGCTGTCAACTTGACCTTCGCCTTACAAGCACAAGAGACCCTCCGAGAGCAGTACCAGTTCAGTTTGTCCGACTTGCTGTAGGTATACCCATCCAGGAGCATGACGATTCCGTGCCGATAGTTCACGAATGTTGGTCGCACTGTAATACAAACAAACATGGCAAATTAAATGAGCTTAGTCTAGTTCCTTAGGTAATGTGTCAGTTTACTATGCTGTCTCATTGATATCAACTTCCCTGGCATTTTTTTACTGGCGCTGGGTTAGGTAGTAGGGTAGGGACTAAGTCTTAACTCCCTACTATTACAACTCTTGTAAGCCAAGATCAATAATAGTCCATCCAAAAAATCGTCGAGACAATGAAGCCCCTGACGTGTCCCAGGGGAATGATAACAACTCAAAATCTACTATAAACTTTCGTAGTTTCAAATATATTAACACGTTGCCTGCCAACCTACGAGTATACTCGTAGTACATGATCTGGGCTGCACCGCCAACTACGAGTATTTTCGTAGTTGATTGTATGCGATTTCTGACGAATTTTAAACCAGTGGCCGTGTAAGGGTTTGAATTCTTTAGCATTTGAAATAAAACATTACATAAATCAGAAAATTAAGTTTAATAGAAAAAAAATTAGGTACATCACTGTGAAGTCACAAAGGAGTGAAAAATTTTAAAACAATTTTCAACGCATAAGGCAGGTTTTTTAGGGCATACCGGACAATAGTAAACTGTTTCTTTACGTTTCTTTACTGTTTCTACGAGTAGTACGAGAGCATTTGGAGCTTTACGATCCTACTCGAAGCGACGCGAGCGCCAGAGTCCAGAGCAATCGTACGGCGCTCTCAGTTCCTGATTGACAGAGCATGGGAGCGCAAGTTTTCGCGCCAAATTATTTACGACTATAGTCGTAGTTTGGCAATAGCTAATAAAAATCCTATTTTATTGCCATACTACGAGTAAACTCGTAGTTTGAACTAGGATCCACTGCCAACTACGAATATACATGTACCTGCTTACCATTTTGTATGGTGGCAATAGCCATAAAAAAATACTACGATTATACTCGTATGGCAGTTAACGTGTTAATAAAATAGAAAATGCTCACCTTTTTCGGTCGGGAAAAAAACAGTCACTGAAAAGAAAAGTACTGTGTTAACAACGTATCTTTACCGTTAAATCGCTATCTTATCTACATTAGGTATCGCATCCACTTTCTTTATGGAAATAAATCCTAGGTCAAAAGCTATGTACGACTGATCTACATGCTAAAGATAAAAGATCTCTTACTATGTATAAAAAAAAGTTATTATCAATTTGAACACCACGAACATATCCAGCAATATATCTTATAGATATGTGCCTATACAATACGGAACAAGAATTTTAGAAAACTCGTTCATAGTCAGGAGACAAAATATAAATTTGCTGTACTACTTCTTTCACTGAAACAAATTTATAACAGCTACGGTGTAATTCAGTCAGAATCAGTGTAATTCTTACGTCTTCTGGACCCAAAATCGTCATCACGAGCGTGATAACCATTTGCTGATGATTTAAAGTAGCATAAAAAAAATAGCATAAAAATAAGTCGCTCAGCAGTGCGCAACTGGCGAGTAAATAATAAGAACTGTGAATAAGATGAATCATTGAATTTATTTGCCATCATTAATATCTAACAATATGTCTAAATTGTGTTCAATTCAAATATTACTCTCTGTAATATTTACAACTGTTATACAAGCTGTGGTAGCCTAGTGGTGTGACTAGTGGACTGAGATGTCAAAGGAGTTCAAACCCAAGGCATCATTGACTTTTCGTAACTTATATGTGCGTATTTATCACATGCTCAGACGGTGAAGAAAAACAACGTAAGGAACCCTGCATTGCAGTAGGCTAGCGTGGTGCTATAGCCTAATCCCTCTCAAATGAGAGAAATCGGTGCCCAGCAGTGGGATAATAATGGGTTGATGAATATTTGAACATACTCTATTGTCTTTCTTCCGTCTTCTCACTTTGGCTTCTGACTATTCTGGCAAAGGTACAATAGCAACTCTGTAACCCGTAAACACTAAAATTACGTGTACCAACTAATTTATAACAGCTACGGTGTAATTCAGTCAGAATCATAGATTATGACATTACGTATAGACGAATTTACGATATAGTAGGTACTTAGAACTATCTAGCAAACAAATTTTGTCTAATTCTATTCCTAACCAAATATTGAACAACGCGGCAGCCCCGGCCGAAAGTTGCGTGACTTTAAACATTCATTACACAAGACATCTATATTAATATTATAAATGCGAAAATATGTCTCAATCAAAATGTTTTTATTTCAGATAAACTTTTTCAAGCATTTTCTGTCTGTCTGTCATCTCTTCACACTTAAACCACAGAACTAATTTAGATAAAATTTGGTATGGAGATAGTTTGAGTCCTAGGGAAGGATATAGGGTACTCTTAACCCTGAAATCATTCTTTAAAAAAAATCATACCTATTGTTTGTACCTAATAATTTATCAAGTTGTAATAGAATTGCGACAGTTGAAATATTTAGTAGATTTGGGATTATGATTGTGAGAAGTTGAAGCAGCTATTATGTTACAAAGGTCATGGTCCATTTTCAAATACGCCGTACAGCGATGGCTCCGTCGTTGCGAGCAGTACCAATAGATGGCGCATTTACTCCGCGCGTCTTCCCAGTACGTAAAGCCGTTCAAGAGAAGTAGGTGGCCCTTTCTTGTTGGAATAAACTGGATTTTCCCTGTAAAATTACTTTGATTCATTTTTCTTTTTATTTATTAGTTACCTCATACGAAAGTGTATATATATAGTAAAGTATCACAAGAATATGTTATTTCGAGAAAAGGAAGTTATACCTACTAATTTATAGGTGACATAAAGATAACATTAAGTGCATATTAAAAAAATATAATAAGTACACTTTTCTACAGTCTATACATACAACATTGTTGTACTGATATATTATAAAATAAATATGTTTTGAAGAAATACATGATTATCAGATATAATCAATAAACAGAAAGGATTAAAGATTATTTCAACACCTTTACCATATTCCCATGTTAATCAAATTAACTTGCTTGGTGGTCTCAAGCCTGTTGCATGTTGATAAATGAAGAAAGACTTTAAAACTATTGACATAAGTTTTGTCTTTCAAATGGACATGACTAGTTGTAATAAATGATTTGCTATTACACGGTATAAAGTATAAATAATTATATTTTTGGAGCTTAAATATCTGATAAATAACATGAAATGTTCCTTTTAGATATTAATTGACATTGCTTACAATTTGTAGCTGATAAATGTGTATTTTTCTTTTAAACTGTTATTTTTTTTAATAAAACAAAGAAAATTACCATATATATTTATTTAGAGTATAGTTTTAAAAAATTATACAATTATATTTTATGACAACCTGAAAATTAATAGAAGTTATTTTCCTGTAAAGTTAGTATTAAACACAAGTTGTAATAAAAATACATATTATTGTATAAAAATTAATTAAATAATAGTCACTTACATATACTTACGGCATGTGAACAGTGTACGGGTAAATTTATAAAACAATAAAATGAAACAAATTCATTATATTCATACTTAAATACACCCTGCAAAAAACGTTTGTAGAAGCACTTTGGTACCTAAATTGATTGTTAAATAAAAAGCCAAAACATTGAGTATATTTATTGAATTAAAATTTAAATTTTCAGGAAATGTTATACAATTGGTAATTCATAAATTAATAAATATTGTGAGAGGTCCAAATAATAAATGTGCTATAAGAAAATAGTGACACATATCCAATACAACGATCAACCTGTGGGTATGAAGCGAGTTAACATTTTTTGGAGGATTGTTTACACTCCTACATCAATATGAGTGCTAAACTAGACATTAAACTTTAGAAATAGTTGAAAGGTTGAAGTTCTGTAGTAGGAACGCAAGGAATTTAATTTCAAGGTGATATAAAAGCATAACTTTATATTGACTGCTTTCTAATACTATTACTACCTACTTACCGCCTTCCCCGACTAAGCAAGATCGCCAGCATGACACAGAATCACTTTACACAATCACAAAACTATCACATCACACTTATTTTCCTTGTAATTCACAATTAACCATTAACAATAACACAAAACATTTTATAGGTTATAATCAATGCGAATAAATGTAAATATTGACATATCATGTATCCTGTCTTTTTATTTTTTATATACATTATTCATAGCACAAAATTCAAAACGTAGCTGCTTTTAGACTAAAAAACGCGGCACAAATATTAAATTCTAACAATATTTGTTATGACGTTTGACATCTACAAAATGTTTACAACTACTTTTTGATACGTTCCATGTCACAACGGCTTCACTATCTGATAAAAGAACTAGAAATTAATAAAAATATAATTTAACTTATTTCAATTCTGTAAAGCTATCTATGTTATAATTTTTAAATTGTTACTCGTCAGAAATAATTTTGATAGCAAAACTATTTAGGTAGTTAATTACGATACATTATAATAAATATTTCCGGATATTATTACACAGCGCCATCTAGTTCCGTGGTAAGCAACGTAACTTGTGTTACGGATACTAGATAGTTGATATACTACACACATGGGATTCGAACCCGGGGCCCATAGCATAATACAAAGTACAAAAATAATAAAAATGCCATAAGAAACGCACGAATATAGACTGATGATGATGAAGAAACGCACGGTCCAAAAAAACTCTTGTGTGTATCTTTGAATCGTAAACGTAAATCCATTTAAGGTCCTTCGATTCGATACACAAATCTGATTGAAACGTACAACTCATTACATTGAAGGATGAACAGATAATTTGCAGTGCCGCACAGTGGATCGTCCCCATACAAGTGGTTGGACATGGAATCCAAAATTTTACTATAAGCATTTTTTTTTTGTAGGTCTTTATGGAGAGCAACGCAAATTAATATATCTTTGGCAAAAATGTGGCCTAAATGGTCCAGTTATGAACCAGTAATGAAAACCGTAAACCGAAATAAAGGGGGAATCGTAAGATACAATCATATTTGTGTATTGATCTCCATATCAACAACAAAAAATGCTTATAGTAAAATTTCTCAGTAACGGTCAAAGCAAAAAAAAACTTCCTGAAACAATATATATTGTATTTAATTTATCGAAATCGAATATTTCTTAAATTTTGAATTTAAAAAATACTTCTAAAAATGCTTCGCTCCACGGTCCCTGATGCGTAGCGACGGAGACACGCATCCGCACGCGGGTGCGGGATTGCTTCATCGTCATCATAAGCATCAAAATAAAAATAAAATAATCAAATTAGAAGAAATCTGGTACAAAGAAAATATCGGATACATATTTTTTTACCAATAAGATCGATGAATAGTTCAGAAATATTCCAAATTGCTTTACGACCTGCAATTTTGAATATTAATCGAGCGATATCGAGATCCTTTTCGAAATCTGTGTGCCATACCTTGCGTGTTTCTCTGCATGTAGACGCGTGATCTGCAACCTCGCTCGTGAATGCGTTTTTGGTGTGTTGTTCTATGCGTGTTTTCGCATCGCATATGTCCAACATTTTGTATGGGGACGATCCACTGTGTGCCGGTTAAAACCAAGAAAGGTCTTGATTGTTATTTGTAATTATCTTAACTTGTAGTTAACTATTCTAACGTACATATATTAGAAGACGAATAACATTGTATAATCTTAGGTCGCTCCATATAAATAACTAACCACTTTTATTCTAGCACCAATATAAAAGTACTAGAAAGCTTTTAAATTCGTAGTACTAGATCCTCACAATTATTAATTAAACCGTCAGATTCAATAAAACGGCCTATCACAGTCTACTGTTGGACATAGGTGTCTTACAAACTGCGCCACAAAACTTAAGAAAGGGTTTTAAGCGGCAAGTATCCAACCACCTTAAAATAGGACCTGTAACAACATCTCAGGTCATCTTTTACTATTATTGTAATGGCCTCTAGACCAGCGATGTACTTCCTTCCACTGCTATGAAGATGAAAATAATGCTATACATCAGTGACATTGACGTTTCGATGGAATTGACATTCTGACACTTGTTCGACGCTTCAAAATAACCTCAAAAATATCTTGTTTATTTTGTATTTAACTAGTTTTATATTTGTTGTGATCTACTTTAACTTATTTGAAATGTTTGTGCATATTCATAGTTTAAATTAGATAATATGTTATATGCCGAAATGGACATGTTACCGTGGATTGTCGTTACCTATATTTTTTGTTGTAACAAGTTTTATCTTAGCTCTTTTAAATTTTTTTGATATTCTTCCCAAATAAACTTTGCAGAAGTTGTTTCACAGTAAACGTGAGTGACGTGTACGTGTGCAGTGATGTTGATATGTTTAGAAAAAGTGTCCTAAGTGTATATTGTGTGTGAATTACTCGACAGGGCGCTGATGACGAAAAGGTATTATTTTTATTTCAAACTATTGAATTGTATCTTAATCCATACTCATATAGTATACATTGTTTGAAACGATTATTAACAGCAAAACAATTGCTTTTAAAACTTTTAAATAAGTTTGTGTTGTTAGATCAGTCTCGTGAATATATTAGATAAATTGGTTAGTGTGTCGCCAAAGAAGAGATCACATGTACCATCACACCTGTCGTCCCGGAAAAGTGAGGTAGACGTGTATATAGTCCCATGAAATAGGGGGCTCACTACATGGGATGCTTATTCATGTCTACCTCACCTTTCCGGGACAAGCCTATTGCCTTCACCTGGGCACACATTCAAACTTTGAGCTTCTGAGGATTACAAAACCAAGACCACTTGATCAGCTATCAAGCTTAAAACCACTAGACATACTTTTTATTAAATTAATAATAATTGGATATAGTTGGTTTCTACATGCTTGGCTGCTATATTTACATAGTCTTGAAATTATTGAGTGAAAGTTACTCTGATCTCTAGATAAGTAATAACTTTTTATAACTTTTTGTTACCTAGTTTACTTATTGAAATAAAAAATAAAAAAAATAGCAAGTCAAATAATATAAAATTAAATCAGATAATATACCTACTGGGATTATTATACCTATAATTCTCATTAGTAAACTGTTGCTTCACCTGACTGGTGTATACCATACCCTCAGTTTTTCTAGATACCATTTTATCTCATGAACTTGATTGTGGTTTTTTAAGCAGTGAAACCGTCTCACTACCAGCGAAACAAATCAAAACTGTTAAAAAGATATTATATTTTAATCTATTATTCTTTCAGGTAAGTTCTCGTGCTCAGTGATGTTATCCAGTCAGCTTATAATTGGTAAGTGACTTTTTTATAATCTAATTAGATAATGTTTGTCAGTATTCTACAATAAGAAATAACTTTATATCTCGTAAAAAATAGAAATATTCATTTTTTTTAACTTACGTCTAGTAATCTATTACAGTAGCATTTTAATATAATATTGTATAAGAAAATAACAAACGTTTTTGATAATTATTATTAACGTATATGTGTAGACAGAAAACCAAATTTGTTATGAGCTTGTTTATATCTAGAAACTTACTCATTGTTTTCGCTCATTTAAAGTCAGTTGCAAACAATGAAGTAAGTTTAAGGTTTTGCTGCAAATTATACTGTATGAAAAATTCTGCGGCTTTGCTAACCTTAGCTAAAAAAATATACCTTAGTGACTGATCTTCAGTCCACTTCAAATTCAGAATACAATACAGATAAATTACTAGTAGTCTTGTTTTATTTAATATGTAAACACGGTTATACTATCAACTAAGGAAAGAAATAAAATTTGAAAATATATAACCACAATCATTTGTTATGAGAGTTTTATGTATGATTGTAAGCTTCACATTGAAATATTTTAATAATAAAGTGCTATTTTAATTATGTGTTTTCCTATATTTCTCTTGTAACCGTAATAGTCATGTATGTGTTGCTTAAGGTAATCTTGGTTATGCTTGTGAAGCCTGTGCAGCAAGATAATATTGCTTCGGTTTATAATCTCTATAAGTCTGACAGCAAACCAGATATCCATTTAAGGAGACATCATAATAAACAACTTTGATAATAAAGAGTACAAATTTATTACTGGGTTCTTATTTTCCCACCTTAAAAAATGCCAACCATTATATAAAAAAAAAGAAAAAAAATCCGGAGAGAGTGGTTTAAAAAATAGTAGATCCATGGCTGACAATTAGTAAGTAAGTGTTAAGTATATCATCTGCATAGATTGAAGAAATAATAGATACAGTAGTAATAATAATAGTATTCACGAATGGTTACAAACTTTTATTAAGGTACTAGGTACACAAATAGTAGGTATTGGAGTTCGACATCTAAACTTAGTTTAAGGCTTAGGTTAATGTTTACCACATTATAAAGGTAAACATTAGGTGATATATGGCTGCTATCTGTACAAGTTTATATAACCCTGCCTTTTAAACTGTCATAAGAGCTTAAACTAGTAGTCATCAATAAGTGGATTTTAAAGGCACCATGCATCCAGTTTCATTCTGCAGTGGATAAATATAGTTTTCTGTTGGATGGAGGCCTCCTCTAGCCATTGCCTTAGAGATTGGTCTCTCTCTCTTACCATCCAGTCACAAACAGCTACAATTGACCGGAGATTGTCTTGGACGTTAAGCAGATGTGCTCTCCACTCAAGAACTTGATTGCTCCAACAGTTGTCGGATCTCCGAGAGACTTGACCCACCTAGGCGATACGTAGTAGACATTTTGTAAAGGTATTTTGATTTAAGATGAATTACCGAGTGCTTTCATCACAGTCTCTCTCTGATTTAATTAGACTTGCTTGTATGGATTCGATCCTATTATTGGAAAGAAGTTTCAAAATGAATTTATTAATGAATTCAGTATATTTACAGCGAAATATATGCGAACAACACGTGGAGCCCAACTCATACTGTTCAACAACCTATTGTACCGACAGCAGGGTAAAGTCAACAAGGATGGCTTTAAGGCTTGGTACTGTGTCATGTACCCAAAGTTCCAGTGCCCTTCAAATATTATGACGGACAACTCCAATAATATAACCCGTATCCGTGGACTCCACAATCACTCTGAACCGATGATCATCCAAACTCCAGATGGCATTATTTATAAACATTCCAAGAAAAGAGAACTGCCCAGATTAAGCGCCCGCAATGCGATTTTGCCATAATTTTACGTGTAACGGTACGTAGAAACTTAGTAACATGTTATATAACTTGTATTTTATATCATGTCCACATTCCGTAACATTGTTAAACAAC
Organism: Craniophora ligustri; assembly: GCA_905163465.1. Lineage (NCBI taxonomy): Eukaryota > Metazoa > Arthropoda > Insecta > Lepidoptera > Noctuidae > Craniophora > Craniophora ligustri. Next base: position 3,132,368 of record LR990965.1, on the reverse strand, counting down.
ATTTATAAAACAATTTTCGTACGACACTGTAGTTGTTATATAACAATGTTACGTAATGTGGACGTGTTATAAAACACAAGTTACATTACATGTTAATAATGTAACTAAGTTTGTACGCACCTTAAGAAGGTTTTATATATTCAATTACACTGCCTTTTTGTTACTATCATAGACAGCAAACGATTTTATGTTATGAGAGAAATGTTATGTGTGTAACCATTTAAAAAAATATGTATTACATTTGTTTTAAAAACATATACGTTTTGTTGTTTTAAAAATATAATTGTATGCAGTAGATAGATATAGAAGCCTATTATTATATTCTATTTCTTATATTTGTAAGCACATTTCTAGATGCAGTTTTAGATATTATTTTTATTGTTGTATTAAGTGTATAAAATACGTGACTAAGTACATACATATAATGTAACCTTGTTATAAACAAGTAGGTAGTTATAAATATGATCTCGATGGTTTTAGTATTGCTAGCAAGAAACTTTGTTTCATGTCTTTCGTCGGTCTTTTTATCTAGTTTCCTTTAAAAATAGTATTTGTATATTGACATAAATAAATTATATTACTATACTGGAATAATGTGGGTATTTTTTGGGTTCGTGTCTGAAAAACGGACATGCTATGTATTGTTTTCGTTGACGTAACGCGACCACGGTGCCTACACGCTTCGCGTTTTTTCTTACTTGGTATCTTACGTGTCTACGTCACTTATGTAGCGTCAGTGCGGATTACGCGACCCGTTTTCGAGCGCCACATGGTTGGCGTGTACGACCGCACCGTCGTTCGCGCTGATGTCTAGTCTGTGAGTTACGACTGTGCGATAGCACACGCCATCTGTGTACCAATGTGTTAAAGAAGTTTACACAGCACCCTATATAGTTATGAACTTTCGCTTTATTTATGGAATCTTAAGCTTTAAATTAATTGATGAATAATTATTATATCGATGTTCATACATAGTTGTGTTTTTTTCAATTTAATTGCTATTTATGTGAACATTTTATAATTTACGACTCATGTAAAAACACGAGTAAATATATTTTTTTAAATAAAAAAATAATTTGGTACTTTATTTTTTTCGAATACTTTAACAAATCAATTACCAAAGTTTTTCTTCAAAGAGCTTGCTCAATCTTCTTACCACGAAATACTGTAAAATCTCTTTCGGAGATCGTTTAACTTTATTATTTAGTTAATTAATTAGTATTTTCAAATCTCTAGAAAATACGTTTACCTTGCTTTTGTGACACGCGTTTTTATTCGACAGAAAATACTACCTGTTCATTTCTCAGATGTGTTTTTGGGAACGGTTTTTGTCATATTCTGTGACCGAGTGGAAATTTAATAGTATTAGCGATTGTCCCACGGGCCTAATATAATTGGTATAATAAATTCATATAAGTCTACCAAAAACTATCTATTAAAAACCATCACGCCATCAGTATCCCCGAAAGGTTAGGTAGAGGTGTTCCGATTTGCACCCGTTGGTCACCAGTAAACAACAATAAGTAGTAAGTACGTAAAACCGACATCTATGCACTTAATTAGGAATAAAAGCGAAATTTAAATATATTAAAATAGTAATTTCAGGAAAGCCTCTATCGAGGGCCGAGAGTCAAAGACGTTGGCGGGCAAGAGTCAGGGCTGATAGTGATAAGTATGTAGATTACAAGAAGAAAAAGAAAGCTTATTACCATGCTAATAAAAAACTATTTAAATATTTGACAAAACATCTCAAATGATCTCTTCTTATAAATAACTAGTTAAACCTTGGCACGCATTGCCGTGGCACATTGTGGGTCAATAATAACATTAAGTTTGAAGCGGATTGTAAATCGTTTTAGGTTGACAATAACTAAAACTAAACATTTTTATATAGGTACTTATGATTTCCGTGACTTCGACGGCTTGCAATTTAATGAAAAATAAAGTTTCATACTAACATGAACCCCTGTGCAAAATGTCCAGTTTCTAACCTGTATAGTTAGTCCCTGCGTTGACGTGTCAATCAGTCAGTCAGTCAGTCAGCTTCTCCTTTTATATATAGATATAGAAGATATAGATTAGCTGGGTAGCAATTTTTATGCGTAAATATACTGAGTATTGCTGAGTACAAAACTCTTAAAAAAAATTGTTTAACGAAAAGTCAAAATGAGCTGTGAATTAATTATCAATTAAATTTTGTAAGCTAGATTTGTAATAAAAAGGTAATTAAATTACTTTTGCTATGAATAAACCATAGACAAAACGTTTTACTATTACGCCGAATTTACATTGATAACAACGATAACGTTGATGACAATGATAACGTTGATTGAGTTAGTAAACACTGACGCTTTACAGTACAAGGCCATTAAAACCAACACTGAATTACAAGTTCTCCTAAGAAATAAAAGCCGACTTTAATATTACGGCATTTCATAAAATAAATTTTCAATCCTTCGTTTTAATCACCACGTCCTTAAAAGTGAGATTATCAAGTAATGCCAAACTTTATTAACTACACCATAAATGACGATGACGTTAAAGCCCGCCCAATTAAAATTTCATTTTTTTGTTATTAAAAAAAAAACGTTGCCCCATACTAGGATTTTTTCCTGTATCGTGGTTTACAAACACAAATGCACACTTACACAAACGCCCAGACCCGGAGCAACTACCTGAAGAACGTACAAATATTCGAGGTACCTATAAAGAAAATAATTATTGGGGTACCCCTCCACAAGGCCCCATAAGGAATAAAACCCTATACATATATTGATTATTTATTGACATAAAATCATTATCATATTCGCAACTTTATACCAAAATATTGACCCCAAAGTAGACATCACGACAAGGTTGAACTTCCCGAAAATAAAATAATAATATTTTCACATGTTTTCAGATGATTTCAATTATTTAGACTGAGTGATTGCTCCAAATATATTAAAAAAAAAATCTATAGACACTAGAATTTTACATAAGTTTTCTAACCAATACATAGTATATGACGCTGTTCATAATTATTTATTTATTAATAAATTCATCGTTTTTCTTATAGAAGCCTTTATAGTACCATCAAGAAAGAAAAGAGGACATGGTATGCTGTTTTTTCGCGGCTATACATATTCGTGGCGGAACTATAAGAAAAATGGCAATTATTGGACCTGTTCCAGCCATCACAAAAAGGGATGTAAAGCAAACATCTCCACGAACGAAGCCATTGAACCTTTCATAGTCACCAAATTTGACGATAACCACAGTCATGATCCTCCCAACTTCAAAATACCAACTGATATAGAGTATATTTGATGTTCTATCTTTATAAAAAAATGACGTATTTCTATAACTGTTAAATGAACTTCCTTAATAAATTATACAGTATTGTTTCATATTTGCCTTTCATTTTGAGCAAGCCACGCCCCCCTACAGTTATTAAGAACGAGTGTTGTTGCAGAAATACACTTTATCACATCGAAAAAAGGTTACAAATTACTGGTGTTTGAAAAATATACGTTTGCACAGAATTGTAAGAGCAAACACAGGGTCACTTGGACGTGTTCCTCTCGTTGTTCAAAGAAATGCAAAGCGCAAGTGACCCTAAGCAACACTGGGAAGTTTAGTGTACTGAAAGGTAAACATACCCATCCTCCTCCAATATTTTACGTGAACGAGGAAGGTAAATACCTGAGGATATCAACAAAGCAGTTAAATCAAACAAGCAGTTCGTACGAAGACGACTGGGAACTCAATGACAATACTGATATCGAAAATCTAGACTAGATGGCGTATCTAAATGTTTAAAGCTATTTAAGACCAAAGCGTTAATATTAATACTTATGTCTTAGGTAAATATGTTGTAAGATTATATCGGTTGATTTTAAAAACAAGTTTTAGTATAGGATTTAATTTATATAAGGATTTGAAGGATTCAAATGTGGCAAATGAGGTATTTGGAAACAATATTGCTGTGATTAATTGGATTTTAATTTGTGATTTTGAAATGACTTTATTAAATGACTATGTCTTATATTATAGAGTTCTTTTTTAAATAAAAACCGTGTCCGTATACAACGTTTTCTATCGTATAAATCAGATTCGATTAAACTATATAAAGATGGTTTAAAAAGGCATCCTCTTACGACGACACAAACACACAGCATCAAAATTGCACAATACAATAGCACAGAATTGCAATATAAAAACATTCAGTCTTAATCTCGTGATTTACTATCTACCTCATCCAGCACAATACAAGAAAATCTTTGCAAACTGTTGTTTCACTAATAAACGATATTTCTTTTCCAGTTCACTATACTATAACGAGAAGAGGGCGACCTAAGCTTATTTATAAGGGTTTTTTATATAGCATAAAAAGGATTCTTAATTCGGGTATTGTTTCTTGGATTTGTTCCGCAACCACTAAGAATTCTTGCAAAGTTATATTGCGTACTAACAAAAATAATATGGTAGTTTTCCATCGCGGCCAACATAATCATAAGCCTTTAATCTATGGGAAAGTGTTAGAAGGTGGAATTGGGGCAATAAATTCGTTTCTACAAAACACATTAGCAGTTGAGTATGACAAAACTACACCTATATAGAGAAATGTTGTTGAACGCATAGACATGTTTTATGTCGTGGAGTTCAGGAGAATTTCGGTGAAAAATATAGCAAAAATTACGTATTCTGTTCCTAAAACGTCGAAAAGCCGATTTGAACCTCCTACATACGATATTATGCTACTACTGCAAATACAGGAAATAAACATAGTTATATATGCAAATATCTATTTGTACAGATGTACAACAATAAAAACCAATATTACCACTACAAATAATAAATGCTTATCTGAACTTAAGTTCTAATCTAATTTATTTTAGTAATAAATGATATCAAAAAGCACTCGGCGTTGTTGAAGAGTTGAAAGATTTGAAGAGATTGAAATGTTCATTTTAATCTCCAGGTTTAGAGTAAAGGATATCTATATAAACTTTGTCCTATAATTTCTGTTGTCTGGTTAATACATGATTTAAATAAAACTTTTACTTCCAGCTTATTTAGTAAAATCAACTCGAGGTGAAGCAAAATTGGTTTACCAAGAATATACTTTTAACAGGAGTTATTTGGCAAAGAAAGATACTCAAATTAAATGGTACTGCTCTTCAAGAAACTCGAGGAAGTGTAAAGTTAATGTGGTCACCGACCTTAATAATAAGGTTCTGCAAATTTTTGGAGAACACAACCATAGCACGAAGTATACCCCCGTGTATGGTATGCAAAACTTATGCTCACATACATTTTCCCGTTTGAAAAACTAGTCTTACACATCAGGATGGTATTCCGTCGAGTATATGTGAAAGCCAGGGCTCAAAAGAGTATTTAAAAAGTTGCCTAAACCATCTTAGACCAAGGCTATACTGTCGATCAGGTAAAACGAACGTCAAACGCACCAAGAAGGTTCGATCGTGAAGGGTTTTCATAAATCTTTCATTGTCACTGGTGTTAGTCATGTTTAGACAAAAGGACAAATATTTATCAGTCTTGTAGATCATAGCTTTAATATCTACCTATTATCTAGATTACACCGTGAGCTACAAGAGCTAATGGTCACTCTACTTAAAGTAGCCCTCTTTCACTTTGCGAGCGACAGAAAGAGACAGCAACATACCTGATACCAATTATTTAGCGTATACCTACTTAATTACTATCTGTCTGTCTGTATAACTTAAAAAAAAATACTTGAAGTAAAAAGCAGTTAGTAACGTCTTTGATGCTTGTGCGTTTTTCAGATATCTAATTCTCCACCAAATAATTATTTGATATGAGTTGTTTTTTTGTGACATCAGCTTAAATGTCACCTAGCCTTCGCTTTAATTACATTTGTACGTTATTGATGGCATGTAATAAATTGTATTATCATAATTGTATAATCTGTAATTTGTATGTTTGACATAAATACTAGTAAAATGTGACTGTTCAAAGTCCAAATGTCAATTAGGATTTGTCGTGAAGCAATTAACAACTTAGTTATATAAGTAATAAAATCTATATTTATATAATAATAACTTATTGTATTTATACAGCCTTGTCACTGACATATTTTTTCCTAGTTATCATCTACATCCTGTTCTGTAGGTATCCCAATATGATATACTTATATGTATATGTATAATTTGTTGGACGCAAGTCTCCAAAATGAGAAAAGAGAGATTGTTTCACAAAGTCTACTTGATTATCTATATACCAAAGGCAAAGCCGCAGGAGGCAGCTAATATTATATAATATTATACACATTTAATATTTTTTTACGATAGATTTATTTTACTAATGATATCTTTGTATGGCAATCGGTTTGCTCCCTATTACACAGGACTTAAAACATACCGGCGAGAAGTGGACGCAAAATAAGAACACCAGCTCTGCCTAACCCTTCGGGGATGATAGGTGTGATATGACATGTGTTTGGTATGTATGAACGAGTATGTAGTGAAGTCTTGTTTTTCTTAAACTTTAGGTATTTGCTGCACAAACTTGTACACCATTCTTCTATTATAAAAAAAAAACATTTAAATGAAAATAAATTATTATCACACTTTTGAGGTTTTATTTCCATGTATCCTGAAACCTACCAAATACCTGTTTGTAGGATAGTAGGATAAAAACTTACTTTGGTATAGAAGAGATTATATAATACAACATTTATCTGATATGTAAGGTATCTTATGTAGTTTTGCTTGGTAATGGTAACTGACATGGTAAATGGTAATCGTTAATGGTATCGTTATATAATGTGTACAGATCTATGTAAAGAGAAATTTGTATTAAATATGTTTATTTAGATTTAAGAATAATTATAGATAACGATCAAGTTTACCAATACAATAATTTTAGGACACCTATATATTCTATATGAGTGTAGGATTTCCTTCGTGTAGTTTAGGAGAGATACATACATAGGTATTGAGTAAATAAAAAACAAAGAAATAATTTTGTCACCAAACCTCTTTACTCCTTCTTTTAAATACTTATTTTTATTTAATTTAAGTAAAACGAAATTCATATCCAATAGAATTTAAGTGATCTTTTTTATCATTTTCAGGCCCCGTACTCCTAAAAACAAAAAGGAAGGGACAATACGTTTTGTTCTACAAGTGTTTTACGTACTCCCGAAGTGCGAAGTCCAAGAAAGGGGTGGTCTGGAAGTGTACTTTAAGCAAGAGCGAGGAGTGTAAAGCCCGTATGGTGACGGATGATAACCTGAATGTCGTCTCCATGAAAGGAGAACATACTCATGAACCTCCTGAGCGGGGAAGCAAACCGAAACACGTGTATTTTACCACATAATCGGTAGAAAAAAGTGGGAAGTTTCAAATACTGCAAAAACGTCCTTATAACTTAAATATGCAGCTTTATAATCTGTGGAGACTGCATCCCTCTTATATAAATCAATAACAGACTAAATAGTAAAATATACGTACATATTTTTTCGTTATAGTAGGTTATATTATTCGGATATAATACACAGGCCAGATTAGATTGTCAGAGAAGGATGGCGCTCTACATGTTAATAGCGGTATCCCTCTTCAGTTACAATCTTAATGAGACTTATTAAACTTATTATACGGGCCCAGGTTGGTTCCTTTGAAATTGTTTTTCGTAAAACTATACGAAATAATATTCCAGTCTCCGACGGCTTTCTGAAATGCGTGAACAACTTTATAATAATTATTAATATTGTCATAAGTTTCTTTCATACAGGATTGTGTGGTTCGGTTTGATTTTTCAAAGATTGACTCATATATTCAATATATATAAGAAATAAACTATAACTTATTATATGATTTTATAGCTAGTTTATACAGAAGTAAGTAGGTATTAGTACTTAACAATAAAATAGTCGATAAGTTTTATTTTTGTAATCATTATACATTTCATAATTAACACAAAATAACAGTAAATAAAAATTGTGATTACAAAATTGAAATTATGAAATAAAACAGACGCTATATTTTTTAGGTTACTAATTACTAGATAATGTAGGTGCTAGGTGTTCCCGTATACTAAAAAAATATCAATAAATCAATTATTAGTGTAAGTTATACAATCTTTTACGATATACCTAAATATTTTAATCATTATGGATTTCTGTATTTTTATGTGGTCTGGTCACCTATTTTGAACTGTGTGTTCTGAGACTTAACTAAAATTGTTAAAATCCATCTATAGACACAATATGTTTACACAATATTAGTATTGCATATAATATGATAATACTAGGTAGATAAGTAAACGGAACGTATTAATCTACCTCACAAGTCACAACAGCATTTATTGTAATGCAACAAAATAAAACCTATTTTGTTGCATTAAGGTTTTAATGTAATAAAATAAAACCTTGTAGGTATTTTAGGCACTTTGAATAAAACTCGTTTGTTTTGTAATTTTTGTAGTCTTTTTACAACTGGTATAAAAATGACATACATTAGTTATTGAAAGAAACTACGTTTTGCAGATTTTAAAGTTATATAAATATATATCGCAATAAAATCCATAACAAGTTTTATTAAATTTTTATCAATAAAAATAAGTTTTATTTAATTAAGTACATATTTTATTGGTGTATGTACATAAGTACAATATAAGTCTAGATATAGTTTTTATTAACAAATGTTTTTTGCTTGATATGGGATAGCTTATAATTTTTTGTGGGACTTATTAATAAAAATTGTGTTTAATTGAATGGTTTTTTATTCTACATTCCGTAGGTACCACAAAACCTATCTTAGCTATTACATAAATGTGTGATACGCACATGTTCTTTTGTGTATATAATCTTCTTGTTTGTAGGTAACATTTGTTCAATAAGCCGCAAAAATAGTACTGTAGTAAAAACAAAAGCACAGTTCTAACATTGAGGTCTTATGAAGACTGATAGATGCTCTTTTAAGTAAAATGTACTTAAAAATAATTGGCTGTGTACGTCACAACATCTCTCCATTCAATTTCTTCTCTTAAACGGTCGTCATTATTCATCAATGATCATGACACGTCCACGTCTTTGCCGTGACGTTTGTTCTAATATAATCATGAACTTGAATCGTCAGAAGATTTCATCGTACGAAATTCTATGATAAATATGTGACATTTCTTCAACGACTTGTGCCTCATTTGTATCGGTATGGCGTCTCTAAGGCCTATGTCCAGCAATTGCCTGAAATAGGCTGAGTTCACTTGATTTGAGCCCCACAAGACAAATAATACCAAATATTATAGAAGTCCAAATATTCTTCATAGCTTTTTACTCCAGATTTATGTCATCAGGACACTAATGTTGCCAACGACTCCAGTTACTACTTAAATTCCCATCAACTTCCAGTCTCAGTTGTTACTGCGGTGAACGGTGCGACCTTGCTGATGCTGAACGGGTATTCCTTCACTAACCCCGCTCCAATGACGGGTGGTGAACGATGGTACTGTTCCGGAAGAATCAAGTGGAATTGCAACGTCTGTCTGTGTGTCAACGATGACTACGAACTCGTCTGTATATCTAACGAACACACTCACACACCCCCAGTATACGAGAAGACCCCTGATGGACTGTACGTGGAAACTGTACCTTAACTTAACTTGGGACGGTTTAATTTTGACTATCAATTAGGTTTCTTTAATTACAACATCGAAATATATAAGAAATATTTTTAAGATGAAATAAGATCTTTGTAAGCCGGTCTGAAGTTGACACATGTCGCAACATATATGTTTTTGGGGAATAAATGGTGACAAGAAGAGAGGAAACCGGGCGGTAACTGCAGTTAATTCAACTGTAAATGCGCAATGGTCTTATGGCCGAGTTTGGGAAATGCCTATGTCCAGCAATGGGCTGCGGTAGGCTGAGTTCTATTGGGAAAGAGAGAAGTCTTATTGTGTCTAACTTCATCCCGGCCAAATATGGGGATTTGGGGATCTGTAATATAGTCTAGTTTGGTATGAATATCAACAATTTTTGAAGTGTTAGTATAGCATTCAAGTATTACATTTTAATAACAGGAATCAATGGTTCCATCGGTTCGATATAATTATATGTTTTGTAAATATTTACTAATAATTACATACGTTTAAGTGTGTGATACGTTTTTTTATTTCCCATTTCTTTACATATTGGATTTATGGTTACTTGTAATTGTAAAATAATAATACATTCCAATGGTAAAAGGTTGTTGCAGAATATGATGGTCAAAATTGGATGAATTTTATTTTAATAAATTCTATCTCTTTGGATTCTGTGTAAGTTTAATTTTATTTTTTCTTTGCTTGCTTGTCTTGTGTTAATCTGGTCTGAAGGAGTGCAGATTGATCTAAGTATATAGAAGAATGCTTTAATTCTTTTAATTAGTCCCTACTCGAAGAAGACTGGATTTATTGCACGAAGTGGTCACGAAGACATTTGCTTATTATTCCCCACAATATAATCTTTTGCCCTAGCAAAAAGGGCAAGGAAAATATTTAGTAGGTACTTATAGACAATATTATTAATACTAAGTAGATAAAGCTTAGTAAAAAAATCTTTTATAAGTTATACACTGTTTTGCCCACAGATAAAAAAAAGAAGAGGCGACACAACTTAATCAATCGTGTCGGACGTAACTATGATCGCAGCTGGTGTATCAACTGTTATAAAGTTTGGTCCATGGTCTATGGCTCCCATCGAGCTAAAGGGGCAGTTAAAAAAGTCACCACGTATTGCGATACGTGCCCAGGAAAACCATTCTACTGTTATAATTGCTTTGTGTTAAAACATGGACACCTTGTATATTAAGACGTCGAATGTAGCCACGTTGTTATATAAGTGTTGCTACGGTAAAATATTTGTCTATTTAAGTAAGTTGTCTACAAATTATTTGGTGGGATATAGCGAGATTTCTCGTTCAAATTGAGCTGCCCGGCTGGACCAGTACCTCCGCCTTACAGAAGACCGGAGTGAAACCACAAAAGTGGTGTTTCTGCGAGGTTGCCCGAGCTCGTTAGAGGACTGACAATTCTGACAGTATCGGTATTCCGTTTGCTGTCAATGTAAACCTAAAACGCTCCATATTTTTTGAGGTTTTTAAAAAAAGGAATTGAAATGATTAAATAGGGTCGGCAACTCGGCAAACGTGGTTTCGGTAACTGTTTACATACGGCGGCCGATAGCTTCTTAGCCACTATCGTGGTATAATCTATGTTAACTGTAAGGTTGTGTCTAATTGTTGTGAAACCATGCAATGTTTGTCCTCGAGCTTTAAAAAAATCTTAAGACTGCTCTTTACACCTTCCGGGTGCTGTGATGTGAAGAGTTATTTTATGTAGTTGGTATGAAAGAGCCTAAATTATTGTGATTGAAGCTGTGATGGTAGCACTTAGGAAGGTTTCGTAGTCTGAGATTTGGCGGTCCTGCTCAATCCTTGCCGCTTGTTGTACTTTCTACTAGCTACTAAGATCTTTGAATCTTAACCCTATTAAACTGATCGCTGCGATCCTGAAGCTTTACTTTTTTTATTTAACAACGGTTTCAAGGCAGCATTTTTGTATGTAGGCCGTTGTTAAATAACGTTTTTAAATATTTATAAAATTAAAAATATGTCGAAAACAAAAATTCGAGTTAACATTAATTGTTGTCATATTATAACGGCATAATTTTGAAATAGATTACTTTCTCCCTTTTGTTTAGCAATTGTGATTGATTTATAAGCATATTTTTTTAATCACAACAAACAGTCCTACTACTTCTAGTGTCTAGAATGTAATATATAACGGTACGCATATTGTATATAGGTAGATACATATTTCGCAAGCTTTCATGTTCGTTACCTAAGAATATTTTGAATAGTTTTATTGCTGAAACACATAGTTAGATAGTTACCATCTCATTGCTATTCCCATGTACAGTTTGGCGATACTTCTAAACAACCATCACGTGTGTTTTAGCGTTTAAAATATTCGAAATAATGTTAACTTGAATGTATGTACTAATTAATATGTTTAGTCTGTAATAAGTGTTTAATGGGTTTTACGCAGTTCGGAGTTTACTCGTAGTATTAATATCAAACCTTACTTTGGTTATAGATCATAATATAATATAATAATATAGATTTCAACCGAAATAAAAATTGTCGTGCTGAATGTGTTTTAGCACCGTAATATGTGTTAAATTAAGATCTCTATTCACTAGGTTTAATTTAAAGTTTAGGTATAGATATAGATTTTCTCTAAGAATTCGCAGGGATTCATAATTAAATACAGCAAATACTATACTTTTGTTATGTCTTAAAGAATTTGAGGGTAATTTAAAAAATACCCAATTCGAAAGAAATCATCTAGAATCTATTTATACATAATTTGATTTCAATTTCATGCAAAAATGTTTGGCTCCAGGGTTGATAAAAATTAATACATAGATAAAATTTAAAATTATTTATATATTTATATACAATATACACCTGCACATAAATTCTTTATAAAAAAGACATCGATTTTGGAAATTTTCTATTAACCTTGTTAATTGTTGGTAAAAAAAATTTTGGAAAATATATTTATCCAAATTAAATTCAAAATGTGATAACGTTGAATTTTTAATGAGACTCATTATTTGATTTGAAACGAAACCTATGTTTATTTGTTTAAGGTCGAAAATAACTGTATTGTGGAATATAATTGACACTCTTTAAGTCTAGTCATTTAAAATATGCATCATGTATACGAATTGATTTGATTATACTACTTAGTCAGTTAAAAAGTTAAGGTTAAGCTTTGCGTCATTTAAAATTAATAAAATTATATTGAATGTTGTTTCCGATGTTAAAAACGTAAGTAAGTGGATAAAAAACCTAATTAAACGTGTTTGAATGTGTGTGTGTTTTTATAGACAACTTATTTTATATAATTTTAAGTCTATTTTGTTTTGTTTATAAACGTTTTTTCCTATTTCTACAGAGAACATTATTATGTATATTCTCGGTGTTTCAGTACTTTCTATTATAGGTATGTACATGACAGAGGAGTGGCACATGACATGGAATGGAACTATACATATATAATATACTTAGTCTACTTGCTTTAATCGGCCTATCTGCCTACCCTAGTGAGAAGTATAATATAAAATCCTCTCTTATAAGTTTAACGTTGAGTAAAATTTTTTTGTCAATCCTTTGATTTTGAGTCTTAAGGTGGCGTAGACAGGTGAATATTTATATGTGTAGGCTACCTATTCATTGCATTTCCAAAAGTCAAGATGTTTTAATCAGATGACTGGTCTGTTCTATCAGATTTGGATGGATCAGTTCTGCATTATCTGACATACAGTTAAATACAATTAAACAGCTTCAACTTAACATTACTGATGAGTCATCGTAGACCTGTTGGCTGCCACCAACAAGGGGATTTTTATGTTCCAGGGTTTAGTTAAAGACACCAGTAACTTGGAATTTAACTGAACTGGGTCTATTTGGTGCAGCCGTGGGGCGCCGATAGTAAATTGTATGACGTCATTTTCCTTTTGTTATTGTTGTTTGCGACTTTGCCACAGTCGCAATAGAGAATTTTCTTTCTTCCTCTATTTCTTAAAATTATAGTGTTCATTGGTTTTTACTGGTACAACCGCTCACTTGCCGCGATACTTTACAATAGCATGGCGATAATATTTTACTACACAACCAAACCTTTTTTCAGCACTGGAATACAGGTTCATACCATCTGGACGCGGGAAGAACTTTCTTCTCATGCTTGAAAACTATACATTTAGCCAGGCCAAGAGAGATATTAGATATTGGAATTGCTCCAAAAGGACTACCAAAGGGTGTAAAGCGAAGGTTCAATTTGATAATAGTCAAAACATAACAAACTATGTACGAGACCACAACCACAGTCCCCCAAAGTATTACGTGCAGAATGATGGTAGCTATTTAAAAATAGGATAAGGGTTTATAAATTAATCATATATTTATTATTAAATTAATAATACATAGTTACATAGTTCTTTTCAAACGACGAAACAAACAACGGAGGAGTTTCTTAAGTCGACGCGTATATTTTTTTTTATTATTAATTTAATAGAGAATGAGCAAAATATTGTCTAGTAGATCTGTTATTTTCTCCGTAAGTTCAATGAACTAGGCAGTTGACCCCTTTGAATCTTATGCTGTTCATATATTATGTAATAAGCATGAATACTAGGTAATCGCCAAGATTGTCGATTGTATATACGTCAAATGGAATTAGATAATAACAAACAGAACGTTGTTTTATTACAGAATAAATAAATAAAAACTTCAATAAGTCATATTAAAAAGAAATAAAATATTTATAAAAATATTACGTATTTTAAATCTGTGGTATCTACCCATATTATATTGTAAAATTTTATCTAAATACTAGACATGGAAATAAAACTTTTTACGCATTTTAGCACGGTATATGAATGCGACGTTTTCGACCCTATACAGCGCAGCATCCATGGTAAATATAAAATCCATAAAAAGCAGTTTTATTTTAATACCTCAGGTGATATATTTAATATTGTTAAATAAAATGTACTTATCGGAAATCTAAATAAAATACATATAATCTATAAATCAGGAATAAGAATACACTCACTCACATAGAAGTGTTATTCAAAAACATCTAATGAGATAAAAAATATAGGTCTGGCAAACAAAGATTTCATTGCTCCTTTTTAGGAAATATTGTAGTGTGGTGGTTTCTCCTACTTGCCACACCGCAGTACAGTGACCGGTTTTACCCGCTCTCTGATGTCCGGTCAAGAGCCTTTACGGAAACCGCTCCCTCTGCCTCTTGCTGGTACTGGTGCCACTGCTGCCTGACGCCAGAGGAATGCCTATTTAGTGGCGGCATTGTCTCGCCACGTCACAGAATTGTCATTGGACCTTGTGTAGCACTTTATAGAAGAGTTCTTCCCACAGAACACCCCACTACGTCCTCTGAACCCTGCCGCTGCTGGTCGGGGACTGCTTATTCAATATATTCGCAGCAAACCATCATATCTGATGGCCGTTCACTATCCGCCACCTGTGACCCCGTTGGTAGCTTACAGCTCAGCCCCAGAGCTCTTAAATTAATAATAATAATAAACAAAGATACGTCTACTTAGTGTAGTGTGAAATACTTATTCAGAAAAGGCACAGTGCCATGGGCTAAAAACAGAAAAAAATATGGTATTGTTACTTGAGATATTGATGACGTGGTAAGTATTTACGCCTTTACTGAATATAACACGGGTGGACAGTGCGAATCTTTTATTTGCCCGTGAATTATTTTTCCCTTCTCATTATTGCCTTCAAACTATATCTGCATACAAAGGCATATGTTATAAAAAAAGGCAGTAATATTTATAGTCTGGGATAATATTGCGTATTAATACGATTTCAAAACGTAAAATTCAACTGACATATAATTTGATTTCTTTTAGTCAAAGTATGTAGTTTAGTATAGTAAAGTATGCAATAGTGAATAGTTGTATACTGTAATTTGAAAGAGTTAAGTTATTTTATAGTAGTGTTATATTTTGTAGACGAATCGTTATATTTATATATCCTGAATTGTTTTAGATAATAAATGCTTTGAAGCATATCCTTTTATTTGCGATTATTTTGCTATTTTTTTCTCTTCAGTTTCAGTAATATCATTGTCAACGGGAAGAACTTTCCTCATTATTAACGGATATACTTTTAAGAAACGCTATCGTGTGAAAGGTGGTACGAAATGGAGTTGCAACGAACCTGTTAACACCAAATGCGAAGTTTTCGTCCATGTTAATGAGAAGTTCGAAGTTGTTTTAATGGCAAATGCTCACACTCATGAACCAATCCTATGCAGGGTGTTCCAAGACAGAATTATGTGAATGCAGTAACCGTCCAAGTTGATTCTTTCCTAAATCATATCAAGATCTCATTGAAGTACTTATTTTTTTGTTTGTTTTAGCGTTGTATTTGAAATTTTAGTTTTTGTCAAAGTTATTATTGTTATTGAAATTAATAAAATTATTATTGATTGATTTTTATTTCGTGTATTCTTTTCTAAATTTCCAATTTCCTAAATTACTTTAATAAAACGAGTCATTTTGTGACCAAAAATATTTGAAGATATTTTTCTTAATAATCATTTGTATGAATCCTACTACAGATCTTTTCTTGTAGTAATTTTGAAAATATTATTGACATACAATATAATAAGTATCTACGTATAAGAAGTCTTTCAAGACCACATGATATAATTCAATCAATTCTTTCCAGCACTAAAACTCAATGACGATCAAGATTTTGAAGAAAATGACGACGAACAAAAATATGCAGCCATGCTGGATTACAAGGAAGAAGATATCGAAGAATCTAGTAACGTAGCTCTCTTTGTAGAGTCACGAAGGGGGAAGACAGTTCTCCAGTATAACGGCCATAGGTACCGCAAGGCTTACAAATCCAAAAACGGCACCCGTTGGGTCTGTTCGCTCAACAAACACTGTTCAGCGTTCCTCTTTATCAATGATAATGATGAAATTCTGATGTCACGAGAAGAACACGACCATCCACAGTCGTCAAGGATTGAGAACATCGATACTGAACAAAATGGTAAGTTTATATTATATAAGAAAAAAATACGACGATAGTAAAGTATTGAAGTATTGTTGCCATAAATATATTCTGTGTAAACAATAGTATAATTTATTGATTTATAAATAGAATCATACACAGAAAATTATGAAACAGAAGTAATTGATAACCTCACGTTTTTTATTCATAGATACAGCAGTGGTCATAACATCGCGCAAAGGTAAAGAGATGCTCCTCTTCCGCAAGTTCACGTATCGTAAGCAATACGACAAAGGGCACAAGTCCCGTTGGATCTGCTCCACCCTCAAGAACTGCCGGGGATGTGTCTTCACCGATAGCAACAACTACATCATCTCTGCTTTCGAAGAGCATTGCCATGACCCTCCTAAATATTATCTTAAACCTGATCATGTCCTCGGGGCGTTAAGGGAGCCCCTTATCATAGAAACTGATTAATTTAGGTTGCTAAGCCAAGTTTTTTTAATTGTAATGTAGTTGTTTGTATTAAGTACCTCCTAGTTATTCAATAAATTTATTTTCTGCTTCTGTTTTTCTTCTTTTAATCTTATTTTATACGATGTGTTTGAGAACAAATAAGAGATATAATTATATATATATATGTGTGTGCATCTAAACCTCTTTCTGTTTATATATTTCAGTATACCAAGTTAGATCGAAACGTGGGCGTACCTTGATAATGTACAATCAACATCCCTATGCCCGGTTCCCGCAACCTCTCAAGTCCGGCTGGCGCTGGTACTGTTCCAGGGTGAGGAACTGCAGGGCTCATATCGTGACTACGTTCGACAATAATATTATAACGGTTTTTGATGAACACAAACATTCGCCCCCTTCCCGTGAAGAGATATTTAAGTACAATTACTGTAGCGGGGTTCTCTAGAAAGCCTACCTTAACTGCATAATGATGTAATATTACATAATTTTACTTTTCTTCGAATATATTTTTATCTGGCAACTCCACCTACGTGTTTTTTAAGTATATATTGTCAAAGATCTAACCGACACGTATGAACGCAGCTTATACAACTTTGTTTTTTACAAAAAGTGACGTGAAAAGTTTTTAGGCGCCAAATTGCAATTCTCAGTTTTCGACACAGTTGCAGTGAATTTGAATTAGCATTTTGTAAATAGCATTGTAATTTCCTGAAAACATTGTTTTTTGTTTATAATGTTGTACTACATTATCATGGAAATTGGCATAAAATATTATTAGTAAGGAATGATTACGATTTTTTTTCCTGACTTTTTTATTGGTATATGAGACTATTTTACCATTTGCTAGACCTCGCCGTCATCAGCTCGTGGGTTCTCTTCAAGAAAAACATGACTGCAAAAGGTACCCACAAAAAGCAACTGCCAAATCTAGGAGAGTTCCAAAATGAATTAGCAGATCCCCTGTGCAATGTGGGAACTAGCAACAGCAACAAAAGAGGGCGGCCAAGCAACAACTTAAAAGAACAAGGTCAGAAACGAAGAGGACCAGCTCGTCCACTTCCTTGTAAGGACGTGCGTTCAGATGGTATTGCGCACTGGCCCATATTTTCAAAGCGTTTACGCTGTAAACTTCCTCAATGTAAAGGTACAACCCAATGGGCATGCTTAAAATGCAATATCCCTCTATGTTTGAACGGAACTAACAACTGTTTCACAAATTTTCATACTACTCCTTAGTATGATAATTTAAGACGATTTTGCATGATGATGTAATATTACATCAATAAATAAAACTAATTTTTTTCACAAAGAACTGTATTTTGATTTTTTAAATTACTTTTCCTGTGATGTACACCTCATTTAGGAACCCTAGGATTTTTAGCTTTACCGTGCGATTTTTCTGACAGTTCAATGTTTCTTAGTTAATGTCGTTTCTATTTACTACAAGTATTGGACCACCATTGTGTAATTATTAAATATTGACCCACATTTATTAAATAAAGATATATTTTAATTCATTGATTTTTTTTGGGTTTCTTATAGAATATTGTTTGTAAAAAAATGAGTATATAGCAGAAAAACATACTTCATTTCTCACTACGTAGTTAAAAAATTATAATAAAGCCCGCGTTAGCATGACCCGACATGCTTTTGGCCACCTTTTTTTTTTAATTGAATTGCAGTAAATATGTATACTTTGTGAATTAATTATATAAGTTATAAGGGATTCAGATATTAGTCGTCTCTCTTTCACTCGAACGCTTTATCCATGTTATGGATAAAGCGTTCGAGTGTATATAGCCACTTACCTAATTAAGGGCTAATTAGGTAAGTAGCTATAAAGGGAACGAGGTCCTCCCCTCCATTGAAAAGGGTGATTCCTCTAAATACGTGTGTTCAACTTCATCTGCCCAATAAATAAATTATTTGGCATAAATATATTTCCAACAATTGAAATATTTTTGTGTTTAGATCAGGGACCGTCCGGATACTCGTTCAAAGGGTTTTTGAAGGGGTTTTTTTAAGCGCTTCAAAAAGAAACCCCGTGATACATGTTACACCGTCGAACGGGTTTAATTTAAGCGCTTCCGAACAGGTAACCATGTCAAAACCCTGTAACACTGTAACAGGGTAACCCATTCCAACCGACAATATTGTAATATGCACCCTTTGCGAATTGACATTAGTTTGAAAATTGCATAACAACAACCGTCAAAGACATTTTACCGCCGGACGCGGCTTCGCGGCGGCGTGGCGGCTGTCCCTTTGATGTAAATACCGAGCGATTTGTAAATATGGAATAATATTTATTTGTACCAATGATTTTACAATTCAATTTCACGACTCACGAGTCGCAAATTCTACACATAATAATATTATTTTTTTCGTGTTTATACTTATTTATTCTCGTCACTCGGGGGGACCGTCCGGATACTCGTTGGAAGGGTTTTTGAAGGGGTTTTTTGAAGCGCTTAAAACAGAAACTCCGTGAAACATGTTACACCGTCGAATGGGTGTCATTTAAGCGCTTCCGAACAGGTAACCCTTTCAAACCCTGTAACACTGTAACAGGGTAAGCCGTTCCAACCGACAACATTGTAATATGCACCCTTTGGGAATCGACATTAGGTTGAATATTGCATAACTTCAACCGCAAATCTTACCTCCCGGCCGGCGCGGCCCCTTTGATGCGAATCGAGCGGTTTTATAAACATGAACGAATATTATAGGTATTGAAGTCTTATACTTAAGAAAATATTAGAAATCGAAATTATAATAATTGTCTAAATGATTTTCCAGTTCAATATTACTTGTCGCACATGTTACATACATTATGTGTTCAATATGAATTATTAGTTTTGAATATGAATTTTATTAATAGTTCTGATTCAGTAAAATAAAAAACAATTTTAATAATAGTACATACAATGGTACATATTATATAATAATAATAATAATAATAAAACCTTTATTTTCAGGCTACTGTGGCCCATAGATATATACCTTACAGACTAACATATATATATCAAAAATACAAAACGTGTTAGTAAATAAAAGCTTAGGTCTATGTTAGTAAAAACACTGCACTACGTATTCGTGCGTTCTTGTGGCACTTGTCCGCGGAAGCGACGGAACACCACGTCTTGCGGCCAAAACTCCTCTTCCAAGACGAGGTGCAGCAAACACGTTGATATTCGCACCACAAATTTTATTATTTCATTTTTGTTTAGTTGCAACCTAACCTAATTACTATAATTATTGAATAAATACAATTACTCACGTAATTATATTTATTGGGGGGGACGGGGAGGAGGGCTACTACCATCTACGGGTGCATCTACAGGTCAATCTAATACCCTGAAAGAATACGACTATTGGTCCATATGCTATGTATAATTTCGAAATAATTTTCCTTCAACTCTTATCCGTTGAGGAGTTCTACCTTCCATCATCAGATCATCTACATGAGATGGTTTTTTTTCAGACGCAAATACTTGAAAATCTTTGGAGAATACATGTAAAACAAAATAAGTGCCTTTAAAATTTGAGGGTTGTCCTCGATTTCCCTGGGATTCCATCATGAGATCCTGATGTGGTCACAATGGGTGTATCTGTACAGGTTATTCTGATAAACAAAGATATATTATTTTGCAAATCGGTACCTATCAAAAAAAAAAATTCCGATGAATTGAGAACCTCCTCCTTTTTAAAGTCGGTTAAAATAGTAAGGCGTCAAGGCAATGACGCACCGCTCGAGTGCAAGTACCCCTACCTACTTACATGCAGCTCAGGCCCGTTAGGTAACCCCGGGTAACACGAATAAAAGCTTTTCGTAAAGGTAACCTCTTGATAGGCTTAATTAAGTCGTTGAAGGGGTTACCCCTTCAAGTGGTTACCGCACTGGGTTTTAGGGATGTAACCCGATCAAAAGGTAACCCTGCGATATGGGTTACCCTATGTACGGGTTACCCTGTCAATAGGCTTAACACTTAAGCGGTGTTGTACGGTCCCTGGTTTAGATACATAATTAATTGACATGCGCGTTAAACTTTTGTAATTGGTTGAAAGTATTCAGGTTCTTGATTACGTCAGTTTTGTTATTTTTCTAGCGGTACAGAGCTACCGCTATACCCATTTAGTTTGAAATATCTAAAGTATCTTAAAAAAAAATTTTTTTTTTATATTCACTGTGTAGTCCTATCCTTTTCAAATGATTAAAAGAGAGGAGACCCGTTCCCAGCAGTAGGACAATAAATAGGTTGATGACAGAGAAAAGATGTAGGTTTAGTGCATAATAACCGATCCTGATGCGATCCGACCGTGTAAGGTAAACTCTATTTTAGCTTTGTTTATTTTTTTTTTGTAATAACATTTCTAACTACATACTTTATTGCGTGTTTTCAGCGACTGTAATAAAGTCTCGTCGAGGGAAACCGTTACTTTTCATCGATGGGTACACATATTTCATAAGGTTCACGACTAATTGCGGGAAGCGGTGGGTTTGTTCGCAGCAAAGGTCGAAGAACTGCCCTGCCTACGTGGTCACTAGGGAAGATGATTGCGTGTTGTTTGGAGAACATACACACGAAGCTCCTAAATTAAGTAAGAGGCAAACCACCACGATCTAAGTACACAACAATGTGGATAGGTAAAAACAGTCAAGGGTCTGAGTCAGTGTTCAGAAGGGCCGCAACCGTGTCCGTGCCCACCACAGAATGGCCTAGTGCCCACCGTAGGAGCTTGGGATTATAAATTCTTATAATTCAGTTATTAGCATTTGACATGTAGGTACCATATATTTAAAGCAGTTTACAGTAAATATCTGTGTTGCACAATATGATAGTTTTTTTATTTTGCTCCCTTCTACCAGAATTCATATAGGGGCACAGTCTATTATTGTACACTGTTCAAATCACACAAAGAGGATTAGTTCCAAAATTGACCAACCACTTAAAAGCAAGTGAGAGCTGATGAATCTAATTTAAAATTTGTGTGTCCATTTACACAAATACAATATAATTTCGTATTATATCTTTAACACAATTCCATAGGTGGTCAAATTGTTTTAACTCGGTTTGTAATATTATAGTAGATACATAAATATTATAGTAGATCAGGTTGAGAAGTTATAGATCAATATTGTTATTCGAGTCTTAGGCATGTAAAAGAGAAACAGACAATATACTTTTACAATATTATATTAATGTAAAATAAAAAAAACATACAAAACACATTGAGGTAGTGAGTATTACAATTACAGTCAGTCTTAATTAAGTCTTAGTCCGTTCTTAAGTCTATAAACTTTATAATCTAAAAATTAATAATAAAATAAAGTAAGCTACAAAAATATTGATTATATTATTACCTTAATTTAATTCATCATATTTTATATTGTAAAAATAATTGTTTGATTGTTTAAATTTTTTTATTGAAATATAATGTAAGTAAAATAATAACTTAAATACTAGGCAGGTAGTTTATTTGAGGTAGAAAATACACCATCAGTCTTCGGGGGCTAAATTATAATTAAAAAATAATTTTAAGTGTGTGGTAATTAATGATAGGCAATACTCAGTCTTTTTGTTACATGTTATAGTTTCCTTTTAGCTTCAGTATTTATCATGTTATAAATCAGTCTTAGAAAGTTAACAATATGAACTAATTGTGAAATAAAAATTAAACCACCTTAAAAGAGCCGTCATTTCTTCGATAGAAACCATGAGGTGGGTGATTGTGAGTGTTACGCACACGTTTGATGACCTGTCCCAGCCTATGGACCACCGTAGTTATGTCCACGTTGCATCCAGTCTTTGTACGCGATGTGCAGTACCATTGTTTCTTCCCATAAGCAAGTTTGTTCTTGAGACGAAATGCATAACCCTCATTTACTAAGAGTAAGCTTCCTTTCCGTGTTGGAATAAAGTTTGCAACTGAAATAATTATGGATAGTTAGTCAATGTTGATAACTTATTGAAAGAAACTAGGATTTTCGTAATAAAACAGAATAACTTTTAGTAAACATCTTTTTTATTATAACTTCCAATATTATTAAGTAGTAGAATTTTTACAAAAATACAACAAAAATGTTGAAGTTTTCATAATGAAAGGTTTAATTAACTACGTTTCACAAAACTTATACAAATACCGCCGCTTTGCTAACTTTATACATTAATTTGGAAACAGAACAACTTGTTTATTTAACTATAACTGCTAATTTATACGCAGCACATAGATAACTATTGTTTTTAATAAGTTGGTTTTAAACAACAACACTATCTTTATTGGATTTATAAAACTTAAATATATTCGCGCGCTTATAACCTATCGAAACTTAAATGACATTACGAACAAATAAATGAGAAATATTGAGAAACACTAAACTAATAGTTGATATAAAGTTGTCGAAAATATTATTAAAGTTTAGAAACTGCTGTCAATTAATAATAACACAAATCATGACACGCTATGGCTTACAACGCCATTCCACTCTGTTTCTACTTTCTACGATCTACGATGTGACGCTGTCATGTTTGTCAAATTTCATTTCTGAAAACACTAAAATATATTTTATCTATGTCCAGTATTTTTAACTTACAACACTGGCAGAGTTAAGAATAGTTGTGCGTTTCGTTTTAGGGTCGTGACAAGCAAAATATGTCCTTTACTATCGAATACAACATAATAATAAGAAAAAACATTAGTTAAAACGTAAATATAGAAGCTTTTTTCTTTCATTCGTTTGTTATTTAATAAATTAAATGAGACAATGCAATTTTAAAGGCCATTGCTATTTAAAATATAGTTAGGTCAAATATAATATGATTTAGTCCAATTAATCAAATCTTTGTCTTGGAACCACACCCTCACCACAATATCTCTAATCAAGTCTAATCATTAGTAGCATATCAAGCAATCAACCTAAAGTTAGGTTGATTGCAAAACTTAACATAACAACGAGTGCAAGGTGTTTTTTTATTTATCGCACGATTTAAGAAACGGTCATGATTGTATCCGATCGTCAGAACAAGTTGAAAAACGTCATTGTCAGAAAAGATATATGACAATTGACAAACGTGTTTCGATGTGTAAAGAAAACATTGAATTAGTACCTAGTGCACAATGTTATCTGATTTTAATTACATACATGCACTACATCAAATTTTGTTTATCGTGCGGAATTTGCGGAATGTATCTCTCATACCTTGTAAGGTGCAATGTTGTTCTAACACGGGTATTTATAGACCCAAAGTTAATAGTTTGAAGTTGTTTCAAAGTTTTATGCGAGTGATTTCTGAAGAAGTGTTTAGTTTTTAGATATAAACATGTGATGTGATAGTAGATAAGGTTCTATTAGTTGGCCTTGCCACAGGTTTTGTATCATAAAAGTCCTAATATAGCGTGATAACTCTGATATTGGTAAACTTGAAGTTTAAATTATGTATATATCGACTTTATTTTGACTATGCAATGTATTGCGTGCTCCCTTGATGGTACTTACTGTTATCAGTAAAGCAGTTCAACTATTATGTCTGATTTTTTTTAATTACAACAGCTTAACCTAAAAATGTTTCAAAGTATTATAAAAGTCTGAAAATGTTACTAGCATTACATAATATAGTCATTCTCAACATACATTTATTCATTTTCATGCTTAAATACCTGCTGGTTTCTCATTTAAAATGTTGATAACTAGCTATGTAACAATTAATAGTGTATTCTGTCATCTTAATGTATTCATTTAAATTTAGATAATGTATTTTATTATAATTTACAGCACCTGTATTCCTTAACACAGAAGAATTGTACAGAAACTGTACTACCATGACATTAAATTACATATTTGTTTGATTCTAAAGGCATGTTTATGTTTATGTGAGAAACACAGAAACATTTGCATATATTTATCACTTAAAACTATGTTCCTGTGCATAATATGATATGTAAATCATATAAACGAAAATATCATAAAAGTCGAAATTATCTCAGATGATGTATTTCTGTTGCCGCTATAGTAACAAATATTAGAAAAAAAGAATATATATTTAGAGAGCTTCTAATACAAAAAACGTGTTTTTTTTCTATTTTTTGCTCTGTATTAATAACAGCGACAGATAGCCTGTAAATGGTATGGAACACTTCATGTGTGAGACTGACTCACACTTGTTCGGTTTTTCTAAATCAATAACAAATCTTATTAATAAGGAACAATCTAAACCGTGTATCTTTGTCCTCAAACAGTTGCTCTGCTGAATAGGACATCTTTAATTTCCTGTGTTTGGTATTACCATCAAAGAAAAACTGGCACTACTTACTCAAAACTAATAATTTGTCTTACTGTTAACATATGTCTCATGTGGTTTTCTAGAGCTAAAGTTGGGTTTTTGATTTCTAGACAGAAGTTATTCTGATTTATTAATTTTTGTTATTAATATAAAATTAATTAATTGTCCGTTAAAAAATCGTTCTGTGTTTATAAAGTATGGTTATAATGTATAATATATACCTTAGATTAAACCTGTAAGTAAGGAATAAGGTGCTAAGAATATTATACTAATTTACTAAGCTTTAAACCACAAAATATAAATAATTATTAATAATGTCACAGAATAGTGATTTTGTACAACAAGTTCTATCATACACAAGTTTTATTAGTTCATAAAATGAAATCTGAAATGAAATGTATGACCTTAAATAATACAGTAATATGCATATACATATATTAAGTATTAGGTACCTAGTATCATCATCCTGATGATAGTAGTATTTTAGAAGAATATGTAAATAGAAAAGTAAAAGAACACTTAGTTAACATGCAAAATATATAATAATAAATACTTGATGGATAAGGAAGAAATGAGTTAAAACCAGAATAAAATACCTAATAAAATATAAGATGAACAGGGTTTACTTTATATGAGATAAATCTTAATATAATGAATGCACAACAAATTATATCTGTAGAAGTGAGGAGTGATACTGTTTAATTTAATATTGAGTCAAAATGACTATCATGTATTGGCTCCTAAGATCAGTCATTTAATTATTTTATTGTTAACTATACTTTGTTATAGATACCTTATTCTTGTACAAAAATAGGTAAATAAGGGATAAAATATATCATTATCATTTTCTTATTATCCAACTGCTGGGTACTGGTCTCCTCTTAAATTGAAAGGAGATCCACCATTCTAGCTTAGTATGAGTTGTTGTCATGACATGAAACTTTTGAACATGACAGGCATGTAGTTCCATGCCATAGTATTGTCAGAATCCTCTTGTACAACGGGAGATCAGTACCCAGCTGTAAATGGACTGTGTTTTGATCTCATAAAATGTTGCGGTACCTATTATGTGTTTCTAAATGATATTTTGTAGAATTTATGAAACTGCAATTTTTACCTACTTTGAACAAAAAATATAAAAATTATTAAAAATACAATGTATGTATTATTGTTTTATAGTACAACCTACCAAAGCGTTATCTCATACTACGAAAATTCGAATTTTGTATAAATTATAATAATTGGTTTTTCTGACTACATGACTGATACCTCAACTTTCCAAGTTAGCATGAAAAATGTTTAGCTTTTCAATAATTTTTCAGACTAACTTGGATAAGTTTTAGGTACCTTGAATTCAGGGATTTCAGGGCATCAGGGAAACATGGCAACACTTGTTATCATAGAATATTTCCGCACATTATCTATGTGTTATACTTTGTAATTACACATATTGACAATATTATTTGTTTCATTTACCTTCCTGTTAGCATATATGACAAAACATTAGTTTGTGTAAGAGTTACAAATCCTTTTTTGTTTTCAGGTATATTCATAAATACGAGAGGGAACTCAAAACTATTTATATACCAGAATCACACGTTCCGGTTTATGTATAAAAAGGCGTATGGCAGTCAGTTGTGGTATTGCTGGTACTTCTTCAGCAGGTGTTGTCCTGCGAAGCTAAGGATAAACAACGCTGGGAAAGTGACTGAAAGCATCGGCAGGCATAACCACGATCCTCCAACATGTTGGATGACTCCCGACGGAAAGTCCTACAGTCTCCCCCCTTTACCAGATAAACCTAACACCCCCAATAATGTATAACTATTAAAACAATAAAAGTATTTGGAAACATTTTGTTTTACTGCCTTTGTTTTGTTGTGAAATGAACAAACTGCCTCTGTTTCATACAAGATGAGATTTTAATTTGTATTCTATGGAATGTTAAGTTTATGTCAAAGGTTTTAGTTCGTAAATTAGTTGTAAGTTTTAAGTACGTATGCTAATGTTTTAGGCTATGTACAAATATTGAGAGTTTATTAAATAAAATACATGTTTTTAGAGTTGAGTATAATATTGTACCGTACGAATTTTGTTTCGTATTATTTTTAAATGTTTTTTGTTTTGATCAGCGATATTATGAAAACCTCTATGTATTTATAACTTAATTCCCTTTTCTTTAGCAAAACAAGGGTCTAACAGGATTGCCGGTAGTCTACTACAAGAATATTTCCTAAGAAAGTTAGTAATTTTCGAAATTTCTTGATGAAACAAGAAGATAATTTCGCAATGTCGCTCATCAAAGCATAATATGGGCATGTATTTAAGCCATTGAAGCAATATTTAGTAACCAAATATTGCTAGGTAGCTTAACATTCGTCATTGTACATTAATACATTTATCCTGCATTTTCAGCCTCAAATAAGTGATGCTTTTGCTTT
This sequence comes from Craniophora ligustri, assembly GCA_905163465.1. Taxonomy (NCBI): domain Eukaryota; kingdom Metazoa; phylum Arthropoda; class Insecta; order Lepidoptera; family Noctuidae; genus Craniophora; species Craniophora ligustri. The sequence continues at coordinate 3,104,591 of LR990965.1, read as the reverse complement.
TTTTGTACACTTGTAAAATACTACGTACTACGTATTGATGACGCATTTTTAGTGTAGGTATTGTATGTTTGTTATTCATGACCTACACAATTACACTCATAAATATTTATACATATTGTACCGACTGCGTTTATTTGCCTAATCGTGAATACGAGGTGATTTGTAATCTGTTTCTTCTTAGTTGTCTTATTTTATAAGCAATGTTCGCACTTGTTAGGGCTTCCCATTGTGAAGCCCTGACGAGAATTCATTTATAATTATGTATTAAAATTGTCCAAACTTTGTGTATAATAGCTAGTCCAAACAGTTTGTCAAACCAGACGTGTCGGGGAAAACCCCGCCCGTGATTGTGGATTTTAATAAATAGACAAAATCGCGACACGAACAAGGTCCATACTTTGACGTGTTCTTCTAACCTACATAAGAATGTAGGTTACAAGAACGGGATGACACTTTACAGGTTGAATAGCACCGTCCCTTTCTTTAACGCGATGAAAAGTCCAGTCATTGGGTAGTTCGTTCGCGACCTGAAATCATTTGATGTGCTTTGATTCATATAAATAGCTTCCTGTATTACAACTTATGTGTTTCTGATTTGACAAAGTATAATGAATATCCTATAAAAACTGTTTACTTAATAAGACTGGTAAGAATATACCTTTTTGTGATGTAAAGTGCAACAATAGTCATTTATTCCTTGTCTTTGTAAAGACAAAACGAATAAGCATATTTGTTCCAAATGTGTGTAACGAAATAGTTTGTATACAAAGCGCCTATTAACGTCACCAATAATTTATCAGTTTGGTAGCCTTACAAGTACCAATTAATCATAACAATAATTTCGTAAAATATTTGTGATCGTCATACATCGGGGAATTCGAGAAGTGTACTTTCGATATTCAATAATAGTAGGTACCAAAGAAAGATAACAAAATTTAATATCATAATTGAAACAGATGTTTGATTTTATCTATAACATTTACGAAGTTGCGTGAGTTATCAAGGAAAAGTACACTTTGGTACTTCGTAAATAAGAACTTAATTGAAAAACCTTATATGTACCTATATATGCATTTCTTGAATATTATCGTCCAAGTCTGTGTTACATTACCACGACGAAAAAAGGAACAAAAAAAATTTATGGAGGACGTAAAAAGCTTTGGTCCTAACCGTAATTTCCTTAGCAAGTTTACTTAACACATTTTGTCTACATGGCAATAGCATATGCACTCTATAAACCGCTATTTCGTGCTTGAAAATTGCGTGCAAATACTCATTTTGTACTTATTGCAAATTTTTATATCTATATGGTATAGAAAAGTGGCTACATTTTACTGATTATATAACGGTATACTTTCCAGCATTCATAATCACGGGCCGACTAAAAGAAACTTACGGATTAAAATAATATATAGATATACATCCCTCTCAAAAATGAGAGGAGACCCGTGCCCAGCACCGTGTCCACCACGTTAGCCTACTGCGGGTTGGCAGACTTCACATGCCATCGAGAAAATCTCAAGCATGCAGGTTTCCTCACGATGTTTTCCTTCACCGTTTTGGGCATGTAATAAATACGCACATAACTTCTGAAAAGTCAGTGGTGCGTGCTTTGGGTTTGAACTCGAGATCTTTGACATTTCAGTCCACTAGTCTCACCACTAGGCTACCACAGCTCTCTCATAATGACTATTGGTCCAATATAGTTCCTGAAGTGATCCCAATAATATTGCCGTGGACCCAAAATGTGTTGAAGATTGTATAGGTACAATTTGTGAATTCCTAACAAAATTTTAATATCGCTAGCTGCCACAGTGCTTTAGCTTTAATAAATTAGTTTTAAAAACAAAGTTCCATTTTGTATTATAGTAAAAATGATTGTGCCTTTCAAGAGTTTTATGTAAACCAAATATAAAATATATCATATTATGTATCACTATCTTTGTTTTTATGATTTCTGGTTCACTGCACAGTGTATATTGAAATGAATCCCCCCCTTCCCTCCCTCTGCTCCTTAGTTGAAACAGTATTAACTTTGTCAAAACTTACAAATTAAGGCCTTGAGAATTTTCAGGCTTAACCAATATGTTGACTAGAACAGTAAGGTTTATAAATAAAATGTCTTTCATTAAAGCCAGACGAGACAAACGATTGATTAATAAAGGGAGATCAATAGCAATTGATATCATATTGACACGCTCCCGCAAATATAAGAGCAATTAGAGTTAGTGTGACCTTACAAAAACACAATTTGGATTCTAACAGACCGGTATAAAGTTGAAAATTTAACGAACACGTGTCGTAAACCGAGGACTACGCTTACGATGTATCACGTATGTTCGATAAGAATAAAGTAATGATTCATACAGATTTTTAAATTAAGATGACGTATCTTTTTGTATAACTGTGACACCTAGTCACAGTTATATAAGTAGGTACATAATTATACATTATGAATAAATATTTAGACGTCTTTCCAAAGTTAAAATTTAAACGCGTTAGTTGTGTTATCGCTATTCGGCATGTGATTGGTCCGCTGCAAGCTCATCGACCAATTAGAACGCCGAACGTGACGAATGCGTTAACATTTTTTATAATAAAACGATACTTATACTAAACAATGACGTCTATCTTTAATCTGAAGTTTAACTACCAATAGATGATATTAAGCTTGATAAAGCTGAGTTCTATTTTAAATAAATCATTGAGCTAGCCGAAAAAAGATAGACTTCTTTGGATGCAGTGGTTGATAGCGTTGATGCAGTGGTTGATAGCGAACCATTCACGATACTTCGACATCAGGTAACTCATTCTAAGTTTATAAGGTTCTAGTTATTCATTTGTAGACTTGTTTATTCTTAATAAGTCTAAAAATAAATAAGTACTTTGGTAAACCGCAGAGGTTTAAATATTGCATTGTTTTATGTTACATCAATATTATTAAATAAATATAAATATTTCCGGACATTATTACACAGCGCCATCTAGTTCCGTGGTAAGCAACGAGGCTTGTGTTACGGACACTAGATGGTTGATATACTACATATTATATACTTTTTTTTTGTAAATACATTCATATTATACATAGATACATCCATGACTCGGAAACAAATGTGATGCTCATCACACAAACATTTATCCCTACCGGGATTCGAACCCGGGACCCATAGCACAGCAGGCAGCGTTAACTACCGCCGAACTAAACGGGTCGTCAATTCAAAAACTTATTGTAATCTTTGTTGGATATTTTTTGGTTTAGATGGCAACCTTGTACACCTATTACGCACAGTTTTTCTCTTATCTAACATCTTTAAATTTTGACATACTTACGATGTTATTTTCGTACATTTATGTTTTTTAGTGATGCAGACTAATTTGTGAGATCACAGAATTGATTACTGTGCCAGTTGTGTATTTAGCAATCCATAGTTCTATACTAATATTAAAAATGCGTCAGTCTGTCGTTGCTTCTCATGTTAGGGTAGCTACACACATAAGCGGCCCGGCATTAATCGGCACAGCCGGGCGGTAAAATCGAATAAATGTAGATGAAAATTCGGGAATCACAAACAGCAAATTTTAGTTCAGCTAAAAATGTTTGAAGCCGAACGTATGTAATAGTTGCTACAGGTCGGCTTTTTCGTTGCACAAGTACTGCCGAATCGAATGATTTGTTGACCCGAATGAACTACGGAACTACTCGATCGGCACAAGCCGAACAAAAGCAGTAATTACTTCGGGTCGGCTTTATTGTTCGACAAATATTGCCGAACCGACTATCTGTGTAGCTTATGTGTGTAGCTACCCTTAATCGCTGAACCGATATATTGAAGTATAGATGAAGTTGGGTATTGATATAGTTTGAGTCCCGGGGAAGGACATAAGATACCTACTTTATTCCCGAAAATCAACTCTTAAAAGAGCGAAATGGGGATGCTGTTTGTTTGTAATCGATACATTTCTTAAAAGAGGACGGTAAGAAAAAAGTAGATTGGATAAAATTACAAATTCTACGCGGACGAACTTGTGGGCAAAAGCTAGTGAATATATGTATATGTATATATATTTTTATCAACCTTTATTCCTTTCACTATTCCTTGCAAACGTAATAAGCCCTGTTCTTCACTAGTTTTCAACTAGTCACTGCAAAATCAAAATCGTCTTTCATTAGTTGACTTCACGATTCCGAATTCATGCGACAATACGCGGTCTCTCAAGAACTAGTTTCCTCCAACAGTAGTCAGTTTTCGGTCAGATGTAACTGGCCCATTGTCACTACAGCTTGATAATCCTTGGCTCTCTAACAGATAACTAGGTTGCGGATGGAAATTATTTCCCATATTGAAATGGTACAAAGTTATAATCGTTATCTGGCAAATTTGCTGCCCTTCCAAATCGTACACATTTCTGAAACGATATTTCGAAGATAGAAGATAGAATATAAGACCATCAATAGTCATCGTACATCCAACTAGCCTGGGGGTTTCCTCTCGTTAAAGAGAGATTATTATTATAAGCTATAGTCCACCTAGCCGTAGCGCGTAGCAGACTTTACGCGAAAATGTCTCAGTCATGCAGTTTCATTAACAATATCTTTCTTTACTGTTGGAGTAGGTGATAAACATACACAACTTTTAAAGTGAGAAGAAGAGCCTGCATTGAGATTGACCTCGAGACATTTGACTGCATAGTCTACTGGTAACCGCCATGATATCACTATTGAAACCTAAGATAACAAATGATTATTTATTATATTATCAGTCACAGAAGTCTTGGTCTAATTCTCACGAGTCTCAACCACCATAAGGCGAGGATAAGAAAGACGTTTTTCATCGGTATGAGTTCAACATAAGAAGTCAATTATTTAAAAAATTAGACACTGTCAAATAAACAGTACATATTAGACTAAAATTGGTCGCCTTTATATTCTTCTGAGAATGTACATACAAACATGTATCGAAGACCAGGACATATAAATGTTCGGTATGTTACACACTTACATACCATATACTTGTTACGTACTTGAAAATTGTCTCTTTTCATAATAATATTGTTTATCATTCTATGCGATTATGTTATGCCATCAAACAGTGCGATACCTATCATATTTAATTCTACTTACCATCTGTTATAATTAATTGCCTTATCGAATATTTATATAAAAACCTTTTAAAATATTGATGCAGAGTCGTGCGATGCGAAACTAATTAAAATGCAGATTTTTTTATACCTAACCATTAACAAAAATATACTGAATTAAAAATAAAGCTTTAAAGCCTACCTAATAGTTTTTTGAGGGGTAAGTACAATAGCAGTAAACTTACATTTTCTATTAGTTCGAAGTGCGGCTGAAGCCCTAGGTTCGACTCCCGGGCAGTGTTACATATTAAGATTTTGGTGTTGCAAACGTCTATAGGCTACGGTGACCGCTTACCATGAGCTGGGGCTAATGTTGTTTGCTATCTATTGGTAAAAAATACAAAATAATATACGAAATATCTTTTTCCATATGCGCCATTTATTGCGTAGATTTAATGTCTACTTTTATGTAAATACTAGCTGCCTCTCGCGGCTTTGCCCGCATGGTATATAGATAAAAAGTAGCCTATATGTTAATCCCAGTAATAAACTATATGTACCTATGCTAAATTTCATTCAAATCTGTTGAGCGGTTTTTGCGTGAAAGAGTAACAAACATCCATCCATACTAACAAAATTTCGCGTTTATAATATTAGTAGGAAGTAGGATAGTGTAAACTCTATTTAGAAACTACGCGTTTTATCGCATTATTAAATGAGAGTCGTCGTTTAATTTAAAGAAGTAAAATCAATATTATTTTACTATTTATTGTGTTTACTAATGATATTAATATAATTTCTGTGAAGTCTTTTGAGGACGTTTTACAAGTCATGTATACCATATTGATAATACAAATAATACCACTCGTCACCTATACTTACGCGTCAGCCATATTTAAATGATATTTTCTCATGTATTAATATCTTGGGATACTTAGAAAGTACTGTTTTTCCTTAATAATTATGTATTGTTTAGTGGTTTAGGTATTTAGGGTGAGGATGATGCTACATAGAGTATACAATTGTATGTAAAACAAGGCCAACCAACTAATGTATGTATAATAATGTGTGTATTTACATATATATATATAGTATATCAACCAACTGGTATCCGTAACACACCCTTCGTTGCTTAGCTCGGAATTATATGGCGCTGTGTCATAATGTCCAGAAATATTTATATTTATTTATTTCGGCAAGTAATTTCGATGTTTTAAGATTATCGTTTACTATTTGTTTTATTACGTAGTTTAGGACGACCTGCGACACGATGGACCGACGATATGAAGAAGGTGGCTGGTAGCGGATGGATGCGAGCTGCCCAAGACCGGGATGGTTGGCGCTCTTTGGGGGAGGCCTACGTTCAGCAGTGGACGGCTATAGGCTGATGATATAAAATTATCGTTATGATCGAGAGGCGTAGAATTGCGATGATTCCTTAATCATCGCAATTCTACGCCTTGGAGGTTATTGTTACCTCCAAGGGGAGGTTATTGTTATAATCGAGAGGTGTAAAATGAACTGATTACAAAAATAATTAACAAAATAGATTAGTTTAGAAATTATAACATCAAAGCACACATCACATCAGTCTGCACGTGAGATGACTGTGTAGATTCGAAACGTATTAAACAAGTCTCCATAATTCGTGATAAAATCCGTAAAATGCAGTTTAACTTCAAATGCCTGTAACGTAGTTTATACTGTATTTAACTACGTACAAAGTTTAGATAACTAATAAACTAACTAAAAATAAACAGTTAATAAATCTTTTTTAATGTCAGTTGTAAATCTTTGCGTCTTTTGTGTTGTAATTTGTAAAGATGAGGACATTTAAGTATTTGCAACAGAGTTGGACGCAAACACTGGTGTCCTTAGACTTTGTTTGTGTTCAAAGTTCAACAATTACTACATACAAATTTTGTGATATCGCTATCGGCGTGTAACAGTTAAGATATAAACACAACGTGCAATTATTATTTATACAGTAAAGTACATAAGCAGAACTGAGGAAGTGAGTTCAACTAATCAATTCCATTCAGGTTTTTGTTACAAGAAGCTTACATAGAGCAGTCATATGATTAAGCAAAGCAAAGCGAACTCGAATTCAGAATTCGATGCGACATTTGGAAAATATCGCGAGGAAATTTACGTGCCTGTTTCTCAACGGCTGACGAAGTTCGTACAACACCAGAGCAGCTTGCTGGACTGTAACCTAATTCCTCTCATTCTGAACGAGCCTCTTGGCTAGTATGGGATGGTAAAGAAAAAAAAAAGTAAAATTACCTTTAGATATAAATATTTTGAGAAAGCAATGAGAGGAAAAATACTGAAGAATGGAAATAATGCAAAAAAACTTTCGCATTTCATTCTAAATAATAAAAGTAACTGTTTACGCGTTTCGGCGTTCACTAGGGGAGGCCTACGTCCAGCAGTGGACAAATATAGGCAGTTTGAATGAAACTTTATCAATAAAACTGTTAGTGTGCGGTTGCGTTAACTCCACTTCCGAATATGATAATTAGGTACGTAACAGATAACAAATTGGTGGGTCAAAGTCTAACATTGTATCTAAGTATGTCAGCCGGCCCTGAAACTGAAAAATATTATAGAGATTAGACATGATACCGAGATGAGATTGTGTGAATGTTTGTTAATCTTTCATGCAAGAACCGCTTAACGGATTTGGATGGAGTTTGGATAGTTTATTATCTGGATTAATATAGGCTACTTTTTATCCAAATTGACGACCCAATTAGTCCAGCGGTAGTTAACACTGCTTTCTGTGCTACGGGTCCCGGGTTTGAATCCCGGTAGAGACAAATGTTTGTGTGATGAGCATAAACATTTGTATCCGAGTCATGGATGTATCTATGTATAATATGTATGTATTAACAAAAAAAAAGTATATGTGTAGTATATCAACCAACTAGTATCCGTAACACAAGCCTCGTTGCTTAGCACGGAGCTAGATGGCGCTGTGTCATAATGTCCAGAAATATTTATTAAATTATTTATTATCCAAATACCACACGGGCAAAACCGGGATAGAAGCTAGTATATTTTAAAAGGAAAAGGCCTATTCATTTCAATTCAAGTGAAAGAATAAAAGAACAGTAAATAGTTCTACGATAGCGTTTAATATTTGTAGGTAGTATACTCATGTCTCTTTACAATAATGATGAATAAAGTATAGCACTCAATCGACTCATACATTTTATTGTTACGTGCTAGTAAGTAGCTAATATGAAGGTAGAGTCGACCATTGAATTTCCTGAGACTTCTATTGGTATAAAATGTAAGTTTAACATCGCTTATTAAACACGGAATACTTAAAATTGTGTTTCTTTCAGTTGCCTATAATTTATTGGTGAGTAAAGCTATTGAGTTGAAGTTGTCTTGAAGACGAGGCCCGCGCCTATTAAGACATATCATCGTCAAAGATCCGCTACGCTACCAGTAGCGTAGCGTGGGGGGGGCGGGCGCAAAGGGGGTCATGGCCCCGGGCGGCATATGCAAGGAGGCGGCATCAAGTGCCACGTCATTTTTATACTTCTAGAAAAGGGGGCGGCAAATTTCCAGACGACCATGGGCGGCAAATACCCACGCTACGCCACTGTCAAAGGCCAACACAGCGACAGTATTTATAGGCAGCAAGAACATTTTATATCATCTTCAGGGCCTACTTTTGCAGGTAGACTATAAAATTCTGTCATAATTTCATCCATAAATTGGTAGACAACGAATTTATTTACGAGTTGGATGCAGGGAGTAAACGCTATTCCATGATGCGCAGCAAGCAGTTAATAAGCTGCCTGCGTAGGTCTATGCAGATTACACATTTTCTGACAGCTAGACAAGGTTTCAAGTCTCATTATTTCGTTTTAATTTTCTCCTCACAGATGCGAAAACAATAGGGATTCCGTGGGAATATGTGAGGAAGCACGGTACGTGGTCAGAAGAAAACTTACGTGACGCAATGGATGCAGTAAAGCAAAAGGGATTGTCTCTACGCCAGGCTGCAAATCGCTATGGTGTACCCAGACAAACGCTAGCCGACCATTTGAAAACTGGAAATATCACAAAACGCCTGGGAAGACTGTCGATAATGGACGAGGCACAAGAGAAAGCCTTCGTGAACAAGATTACACAACTCTCAAATTGTGGAGTTTCTTTGACCCCAAAAATAATTCGGAAACACGCTTTTGATTTTTGCCAACAGAATAAGTTACGTACGTTCAACATCACGACAGGCCTCGTCGGTAAAAACTGGTTTAAAGCGTTTATAAAACGGCATCCAGATATTCTGCACAAAAATAAAAAAATCTAACTGTATTCAATTGGAAGTCTGCTGAGCTGAGCTGCATTTTTTATTTTGAGTGATTATAATGAATTGCTCGACTATTCTCTCAACAATCAAATAATTGTCTCACTTTTGGATAGGTATCGTCTTTCATTTAAGATAAATTAGTCTATATTCCACCACTGGCAGGGTTGGCAGACTTCCCACGCTGTCGTCTCTTCTGCAAACCTGCAGATTTTCTCGACCTGACGATGTTTTCCTTCACCGTTTGAGCATGTGACAAATACGCACGTAACTTACTTAACATACGGATGAAACTCACACTCACACTCACGTGCTATCATAGCACTATTATTCGCTCATGTAATATAGTGATGACTAATTAAGAAAAATGCAAATAATTTGGCAATTTCGTATTTTTATTTCTGTGCGTGCATGTGGAAGAAAAAAGCCAAAGATCGAGCTTTGTGGCGTTCACTATAGGCTAATGATAATGATATAAATAATCGTAGTCTTTAATAAGTAGTCTTATTTAGTTTGCTAGAGAGAGACTTCACGTGTAACAAATAAATATATCGGCCCATTATTACACAGCGCCATTTAGTTCGAAGCTAAACAACGAGGCTTATGTTAAGAGCATTTATTATGCCTAATTATAAATTTAATCTTAAAATTAGCTCTTGTCAGTGGAGCAATCGCCACTGTTCTCCTTCTTCTGCTTTCCGTTCTGCCTCTTGATTCGACTTAATCCCCAAGAGTACAAGGCAGTTGATGTTGATACACTACATAGATCATATGTTAAAAATATTAAAACCTAAACTTGGGATCTTTATCACTTTACCACCATTGGGCAGCCTTTAAATTGACCTTTGGTTGACAAGTGCAGTGTACAGTTGTAAATTTGTCATTCAAGAAAAAACAACAGGTTAACAAACAGTGGTTTGTTTTTAACTATACTATACTTACACCAATATCCTCTGAATCTTTAAAATAAATATCAATAATTTTATTACATTCCTAACTATCTGTCTTTATTTATATTTTATTAATCTCTACATATTTTACACAAGTTTCCAACTTATTTTTATGCTTAACTCTTTATATTTCCAAGATAATATCTTTCATAATGCATATAATATAGCCTATAAAAACTTCATATACCTACGCTACAACCTATATTTGCTCTTCCACCTGCAGATTGGATAAGACTGCCTGCAGTGCGAGCCCCGTGGACAGAAGACAGCTTACGAGCGGCAATGGTGGCAGTCCTCAAAGAGAACATGACCCAGCGAGCAGCAGCAACTTTGTACGGCATCCCTAGACAAACGCTTGCCGATCATTTGACGAAGGGGAGCATCGTGAAGCGTATGGGACGCCATTCGATCATGAACGAAGCACACGAAAGATGCCTTCTGAATAGACTAACAAGACTAGCCAATAACGGAGTGCCAATAACTCCACATCTAGTATGTAAGCAAGCGTTTCTGTTTTGCGAAAAGTATAAATTAAAACATAATTTTAACGTCGAATCCAGGCTTGCTGGAAAGAAATGGTTGAAGAGGTTTCTCAAAAGGCACCCTGATGTATTGAACAGATAAGTTTGATTTCAGACCGCTTTTTAATTAGCCTTAGTTGATTTATAATGTTTCGTATAGGTTTTATAGACGAGGTGTTTTCTGTGAAAAAGTAGTACCTATATAAAACAAGTTATAGCTAATACCGATTTGGTATAGTGAAAGGAATCTCTATAATTGTTTATGGAAATATGAAAATTATTTGGGGCATTAACATATTGATATCCACTGAATCTTATGAATTCATTTCGTATGTTTTTATACTATTTTAGTTACGTAAATAAATATTTGTCTTACAGTAAATTCGTTTCTATAAGAGCCCAAATGCTACAGAACAGGTACTTCAGTTTCAAGTCCGCGACTTTCCCTCAAAACATTAAGAAATTAAACTTTTTAGTGTTGGGTTTTTTGGAATTCCTTGGGGGAAGCTTATGTCGTTAAGCAGTGGACGTCATTCAGCTGAAATGATGATGATGAAGATGATGATGATGAACTGCACAACTGACTCTAGTTCTATTTCGTTTATTGTTTCTCCATTTACCTACAGGTTCTAGAAAAAGGTCATCAAAGCGGGTCCGGAAAAGAGCCGCGTGGACTGAAGAATGCTTACAAGCCGCTATGGCTGCTGTGAAGCGCGGTGACTTGCGCGTGCGCATTGCAGCTGAGCGCTACGGCATCCCGCGACGTACTCTATCCTCTCATATGAGAACAGGCAGCGATACCAAACGCTTAGGCCGCCGCTCTATAATGAACAAAGACCAAGAAATAAGTTTCATTAATAGAATTCTTAAAAAACTTTCAAATGAAACTACACCTCTCACTTCTGATGTTATTCGCAGACAGGCTTTTCTTTTCTGCGAGAAATATAATATAAAACATAATTTCAATATGGATTTGGGCCTAGCTGGAAAAGACTGGCTTATTGCATTTTCAAAACGGCACCCAGATGTTATATATGAAAAACGGCGCTCAAAATGATTGTATAGTTTTATAAATATATAACTTAAGAAAGTGATTTTATTTTACGAAAATTGTTATTGTTGCAAAAAGGTCAGTAATCAATATTTTTATTGTGAAAATAAAACTCGTTTTAATTAATTTTGTTTTTCTTCTACCTCTGGCTGCTGCATTTGAAATTGAAATCAGTTAAATTTTGCGATGTGCAAAAATGATACAATCTTTGGGATTGTATGTTATGCCATTTTCAGGCTGGCTTTCGGTTCTATTGTAAGCAGATACGATATTAGAAATGCTACACATACTAACGAGTCCTGGTCCAAATAAAACGGACTTCTATATTACTGGTGTTTTCTATCTGTAGTAACGTCAAAATTAATTCTGAGATCAAGGTAATACTATAAAAGTACGCCCGTCACGAACATTGGGTGAAGCAAAAAAGGTCCGATAACACTGGTCAACAGTGGTTTTGTTGCCCTGGATATAAGAGTGGTTTTGAATTCGTCCAAGGCCACAATTTACGAAACTATTAATGGTTTTGGAAGATTGGCTCTGGTTTTTCTAAATGATACCTTTCATAATTTACTAAAAAAACAGTAAAAAATAGGAAGAAATAACAGTAACATGTTTAATTATCATTTTTTCATGCAATTTTTTCGTCTTGAATTAATGTACATAGAAACAAAAAATAACAACTTAGGTTAAAATTCAGGAAATATTTTTCTATAAGCTTTTCTTTTGTACTTTAATTGAGGGAAAACTCTTTTAAAGACCTGCAAGAATCAACGATCATGTGATGGTTCCATTGACCCTGATACCCTTCTTCCATAAATTTAGGACCCAGATCGGGGCGCTCTCTCCCCTTTACTATAATTTCTTCGATTCTCAGGGAACCTCTCCAGAGGTCTGTAGGAGAACGTGCAACTTTATGCTCATATTTTCTCGTAACATTTTGAATCTTTCTAACATCTTTTGCACAATTTCTTTATAATATTGTGCTTTAATAGTTAACTTGAAAATATTATACTGCCAACACAACACTGTCCCAAGCTTTACTTTTGGAAACAGTTATAACTTGAATAACGTTTGTATCTGTAATTGATGTCTGATTTTGAGGACCCTCATTTACTCCAGCGTGTAATTTTGCCATACTCAGCTGAGAAAACGTAATTCTTTTAATCCTTTAACCCCATGTCTAGAAGTAGCGAATTGAGATATTATTACAGATAATAGACCAATCCTTTATTTGTATCTTATCTTTCATGTGTTTGTGCATACTGTAATTGGACATTTTGTCACAATTAATTCTACCCGATCTCAAGATATCATCAAAAAAGTGGTTCTATACAAAATATATGAAAAAAAAAAACATTTTGTTTTTCGTGAAATTTTCGATATTTTGTTAGTTATATAGTATCCGCTATTCGGGACAGGGGCAAATCAAATAAATCAAACATAATAGAAATCGGTCCAGCCGTTCTTAAGTTATAAATGGTGTAATAAAATCGAATAAGCTTCATATACAAGTTATAAATAGGCTAAAATAATAAAACCAGTGCTAATTCAGTAATTTCATAATTATATTTGAAAACTGTAGACTTGATAGCAGAAATCATTAATTTGATAATATTTGATAAACCTCAAAACTTTAAGAAATTAAAATTTCCATTAAAAGGCCATTCATGTGTTGGGATTTTTTTGAAAAATGATGATGATGATATGTTTGATATCAGAGGGCTTGATATCAAAATCAAAAGAAAAGTAAGAACTAATTGACATTACGTGAAGAACTGCACGAAACAGAACTGCTTCTGTTTCGTTTATTATCTCACAGAATTTCCATTTACCTACAGGTTCTATAGAAAGGTCTTCAAACCGGGTGCGGAAAAGGGCTGCGTGGACTGAAGAATGCTTACAAGCCGCTATGGCTGCTGTGAAACGCGGTGACTTGCGAATCCGCATTGCAGCCGAGCGCTACGGTATCCCGGAACGTACTCTATGCTCTCACATGAAATCAGGCAGCATTATCAAACGCTTAGGCCGCCGCTCTGTGATGAACAAAGACCAAGAAATAAGTTTCATTAATAGAATTCTAAAAAAACTTTCAAATGAAAGTACACCTCTCACTTCTGATGTTATTTGCAGACAGGCTTTTCTTTTCTGCGAAAAATACAATATAAAACATAATTTCAATATGGATTTGGGCCTCGCAGGGAAAAACTGGCTTAGAGCATTTTCAAAACGGCACCCAGATATTATATACGAAAAAGAAAGCTCAAAATAATTGTTTAGTTTTAAATATACAAGTTAAGGCAATTATTTTGTTTTACGATTATGTTAATAGTGTACATTTCAAAAAGGTCCGTAATCAGTCCTTTTATTGGGAAAATAAATCACGTTTTTGTAATTCATTTTGTTTTTTTACGTCTGGCATTTGAAATTAAAATCAGATTAATTTTGCACAGTGCATGCTAGAAATCCTTGGGATTGCGGTTATGCCATTTTTAGGCTGGCTTTCGGTTCTATTGTAAGCAGATACGATATTCGAAATTCCTTTACTTATTTACGAATCCTGGTAAATAAAATGGCCCTCTAATATATATTTCCGGTGCTTTCTTTCTGTGGAAACGCTAAAACAAACTCTCAGGTAAAGTAAGGTCTTAAAATAGGTTTTTTATGGAAATAAGGGGGCAAACACAACGGTACGCACGTAACAAATCTTGGGAAAATTTCTGATAGGCTAATATAATGCTGTAATCAGAATCGATATATGTATAATATCTTGATGATTTACTAAATCATTCATAAAGATTTTACGTCATGTCTTCACAATATCGATCCATACTCGCCATAATAACGGATTAACCAATAAGCACGGTGCTCACAAAAAAATCGAGACGCGAATATTTTTAATGTCAATAGTTGAATTTACTCTTATATATAATACAAAGGTACATCAACTACAGTCATTAATTTGATAATCTTTCGAAGTATTCATTTCACAGACTTTATTGAATATAACTTAAGTGAAATGTTTTATTTTATTTGTACCACTAGCTATTATAAAAAAAAATGGGACGCCATTCGATCATGAACGGAGCACACGAAAGATACCTTCTGAAAAGACTAACAAGACTAGCCAATAACTCCACATTGAGTATGTAAGCAAGCGTTCCTATTTTGCGAAAATTATAAATTCATACTTTTCTTTATGGTCATAAGGGGACAAATGGACAGGAGGCTCACTTGATGTTAAGTGATCACTGCCACCCATGGACATTTGCAACACCAGAAATTTAGGAAATTCTTGGGGGAGACTTATGTCCAGTGGACGTCATTCAGCTGAAATGACGATGATGTGGGTTATTATTTCAAAATCAAAAGAAAGATAAGAACAAATGAATATTACGTAAAGAACTGCACAACTAGTTCTATTTCGTTTATTATCTCACAAAATTTCCATTTACCTACAGGTACTATAGAAAAGTCTTCAAAGCGGGTGCAGAGAAGGGCTGCGTGGACTGAAGAATGCTTACAAGCCGCTATGGCTGCTGTGAAACGCGGTGGCTTGCGCGTGCGCATTGCAGCCGAGCGCTACGGCATCCCGCGACGTACTCTAGCCTCTCACATGAAATCAGGCAGCGATACCAAACACTTAGGCCGCCGCTCTATAATGAACGAAGACCAAGAATTACGTTTCATTGATAGAATTCTAAAAAAACGTTCAAATGAAAGTACACCTCTCACTTCTGATGTTATTTGCAGACAGGCTTTTCTTTTCTGCGAAAAATACAATATAAAACACAATTTCAATATGGATTTGGGCCTAGCAGGGAAAAACTGGCTTAGAGCATTTTCAAAACGGCACCCAGATATTATATACGATAAACGACGCTCAAAATGATTGTTTAATTTTAAATATACCGTATCTGTAAGTGAAAGAAGTGATTTTATTTTACAAAAATATTACTGGTACATTTGAAAAAGGTCAGTGATAAGGGTTTTTTATTAAATCAATGGTAAGTATTCTTTTTGTATTGTGAAAATAAATCTCGTTTCTGTAATTCATTTAGTTTTTCTACGTCTGGCGTACTGCATTTGAAATTAAAATCAGATTTATTTTGCGCAGTGCAACAATGCTACAATCTTTGGGATTGTGTTTTATGCCATTTTCGGACTGGCTCAGTTCTATTTTACGATATACGATATTCTAAATTCTACATTTGTTTACGAATCCTGATCCAATAAATGGTCCTATTAAAAAAAACGAAAGTTCTATATAAGCGGCGTTTTACTCTGTGGAATCATCAAAACAAACTCTGAGATCAAGGTCTTTAAAGTATGCACGTCACTAAGATTGGGCGAACCAAAAAATGACTGATAATAGGCTGATAGGGCGCTGTAATCAGAATGGATCTTGATAATTTTCTAAATCGTTCATATAGATGTTACGTCTGGCCTTCAAGATATCGAACGATACTCGCCGTAATAACTGATTACCCGATAATGCACACCGCTCATAAAAAAAATCTAGACGCGAATATTTTCAATGTCAATGGTTGAATTTATTATTATATCAAATACAACATTGTGTATATCGTGTAGGGAATAAAAATATCTGACACATAACGCAACTTGTAACGTTATTTTATTATAATTCCCATTGTTCTAATACACGATGTCATTAAAACATTAAATATAAAACTACTTTTTACGGATTTCATTGCGGTACCTATATTGATATTATTTTAACCCGACGTTTCGGATCCTTTACAGCATCGTAGGTCGTTGTGAAGTTATAAAATATAATGTATTTTTTATACTACGAGGCAATTAAGCAGTTGCTGGAGCCCATGGACGTTTGCAACACGAAAGGTGTGTCTCGCGTTGCCAACCACGTAAAAACCTTTTTGCTCCTGTTTTGAAGAATCCCAGAAAGTTGTTTGGGAAAACCTCTGCAGGTATTTCAATTTGCATAGCCAGATTATGCGTGATAATGACATAATTTAATCAAATCTATCAATTAGCACGTCACTATCGGGTAGGTCAACACTAATAGCGTTGATTGCGCTGTGCATGCGACACTGGGATGAATGTGCACGCGATATTGTGCTGTGTAGTGTTAGTAATTAAAGGGAACATACCAACATATAGTAAATTGTGTAGTTTAAGGGAATCAACAACGTTTCGCTGGATCTTTAAGGCTGTTATTCGTTTTTTTTTATCGTTTATAGGTCAGCGTTTGACCACTATCTCACCTGATGGTAAGTGACGATGAAGCACGCTTACCTAGAAGATACCTATTCACTCGTGACTTGAAGACCCCCAAATTGTACTCATCGGGAAATACAGACTCCGGCAACTGATTCCATTCCCTCGCTGTGCGGATAAAAAACGACGAAGCGAATCGTTTCGTGCGGGTTTCGGGAATTTCCACCACGAAACGGTACCGCTTATCAGTTAGCCTGGTTGTCCGATGGTAGAATGTCGTGCTCGTTCTCATCGGACAGTGAGGAAATTATATTCTAGGATGTCCAGCAAAAAGTTCGTGGTTATTATATATGTAACCCACGAACTATTTATTGCTACTACAGGGTAAGGGGTACTCACCCGTGAATTATTTTAAACAAGGGTAGAGTAAGGCTTCTTTATCTTTTTCAATTACTTAAGTGTGAGGATGAGGATTTTAGCGAACTTCAAAGCCAACCGCGAAATTTCACGATCTCAAAATTAACCTACACATTTCAGTGTTATATGTAAGGAGTTTGGATAACACGCGTGTTGCGATGTATATCATAACATAGCTTGCTTAACAATGCTTCTTTCTTGTGTCAATTTTCAGTTTGTCGGTTTAGCTTTATTTGATAATGGACTATCGAAGTCGCTTTTAATATCATTACAAGTTTGGCTTTCGGTTACTGCTTTAAGTAGATGACTTTGATGAGATAAACATGATTAGCCACACATGTTTATAGTCGTAGTGTTGTTTAAGTTTCTTGAAAATATCTATATAATCACATTATCATGATCGTTAATCATTAAAAAAAGAAGAGAGCCAAGAACTGATCCTCATTTTTGTACCTAACGAATGACTTTCAGCCCTCAGGACCTTTATGTCTTTTGTGCTAAAGCTCAAAGTTGAAAAGCCGGAAGGTTTTCTTCATATACACTTTTCACAGCTTATTCAAGCACGTAATCAATTGAATAACAATTCGTTTGTATTCTGGCCTTGATTTCTTTGCGCAGTGCAGCTATAAATACCAGAGCAAGTGTTAGTGAGTCACAAGTCGTGCCCGCGTATCGTACGAGCTTGTCCTTCGATGCCAAGTCGTGTTTACAGTTCGATCTATTAGCTGCATTTGATTTATATTTTGTCTGTGGTTGCCCCCTAAAATCGGTGTTGCTAGTTACTTAAAATATGTTAGCACTGGAGAGAGAGTATATGTTTGATTATTTTTTTATTCTGAATTTTGTTGCATTTCAAACAAAAAAAGATATATAACATACCATCACGTCTGTCGTCCCCGGAGGGTTAGCCAGAATTATACTAATGTACACTCACATTTCACCAAATTTAAGACACATATTTATTATGATATCGACCAGTTCACACACAATAATACGGCAGGAATCATATAGGTAAACACATTCTAAAAACACAAAAAACTTTATTTATATATCACAAGTAACTTTAATTAAACTTTCAGCGGAATTCATAGAAACAACAAGAGGATCGAAGCTCCTATATTGCGAAGGCTACACATACTGGAGAGCCACCAGGTCCCACTATGGTGAAATCTGGTACTGCTCCTCCAAAGCCAACGGGTGCCGGGCCTCTGTCAAGTACAACGCCAACAAGCTGATCTTAGCAAACCCCTCTCATAACCACAACAGGCCTCTTATGTTCAAGAATGACGAAGGCAAATATCTGAAGCTGAAGGGATCAGATCCGCTGATGACAGTTCAGTGAGATATATAAATAAAGGTGGTTTTTCTTTGCGATATTTCATATAATGAACTGAAGTTTACCTATCGACCTGGGAATCGAAGAAAAGACCACATGATTCCAAGCCAAGATCATGATTCTCAGCGGTTGCACTTAAAACTACCAGTCAATTCAGTCTACCGTCCAATGCTGGACATAGTCGTCTCCCAAACTGCCCCATAACACTCTGCCTTCCTTGTCCAGTCTCTTGAAGCCATCAAGCAGACCACAACTTTATGATATTGTTTCAGTGTTTGACAGAGATCGTTTGGTAGGAAAAACCGATCCCATTTCATATTAAAGATCTGAAACATTGACTAGAAAATGTTCTGAAAAGATCTGTTTATATAAATAAGTGAGTAAGTCAATTATGATTTGTTACTCATTGAAATTGTTATATATTCCTTATTTGGTAGATAAACGGTTATTTTGTATGGTAATTGACGTAGTTTTAAGGCGTCATTTTTCTACTTTAATTAATAATTTTAATTTTACCTGATAAGAATTATTTTTTTGGTTAAATTGATATATCATTTGAATGATATGGGTAGGTAATAGGAAAACGTATATTATCGACAGAAGAGAACTTTTGTTTTTTACATGCATTTATTTTCAATAAATAATATATTTTATTTTTATGTGTACTTTAAACGAATTTACAATTAAACCACTTTAAACATTTTACAATTTAATATAATTACTTTAAAATGTCTTTATTCATTACCTGTGGTACTAAAATTATTATAACGATATTTTTTATATACTATTGAGTGATTGATACCTTTTATTCATAATCTCGAAGAGGTTACTATTATATTCCAAGAGAATCAGCCGATACACATGATTAAACTGATATAACACGATCAGTATGATAATAATATAATTAGCAATATCGAGTCGAAGATTGTCTCGAGAGCCCCTTTCTTAACAACTAGACTGCTCTATGAATTATTTTTCGGATAAGTAAGAGATAAGTTATTTTGTCAAAAAAAAAACCGACTTTAACTGTCCAAATTGAAATGGGACCACATGAGATGCATCAGCTTTCAAATAAAAAATAATCATCAAAATCGGTTTACCCAGTGGAAGTTCTGATTAACGAGTAATATAGTAACAAATATAAAAAATAAAACAAAATAATACAGTGGAATTGACAACCTCCTCCTTTTTTAAAGACGGCCATATGCACGCATCTATTTTTATTACTTTTAAGGGATTTTATTTATTTAGTTTCTCAAACAGGTAGGTCATGTCAGTTGTGTTATTTATTGTGGGAAAACTATTAGATAGTACTGACAAACAAAGCATTTAGGAAAGGGATTTTACTGTTTGTGAATAAACGAGTCATCATACCTTGTCTAAACTTAATATTTTGGCCCACTTATACGAACTATTGAGCTAAAAAACCCTAATTATTTATAGAAAAACAAAAAACACGGTCTAAGTTTAAAAAGACAAAGCCTTTTAATGCAAAAGTTATCATCATCAACCCATTATTGTCCCACTGCTGGGCACGGGTCTCCTCTCATTTAGGGATTAGGCTATAGTCCACCACGCTAGCCTACTGCGTGGTGCGTTGGCAGACATTACATGCCATCGAGAAAATCTCTCAAGCATGCAGGTTTCCTCACGATGTTTTCCATCACCGTTTGAGCATATGATAAATATATGCAAAAGTACCCCATTATAATTGTAATTATCAATAATATTACTTTCTCTCATATCTGGAACCCACACTTATTCGGGTCGCATTTAAGTACGCAACGCATCAATAAAGTTATTGATAACAATAATCAGATTTTGACTGATAATACGGCCAAGATAAGATAAACTTCGTAACAAGTTACAAGTGTTGAATGGTAGTGTAAACAATTTTTATAATAAATAATCAACGAACGAACGAATAGAACGTTACTAGAGACAGAAATAATAACGGCCCATAACTCAATTTACGCTCTTAGCGCCATCTATTGATGAGTAAATTGTATAAGTAAATTGTTTAACAAATTATCAGATTTGGTTTG
Source organism: Craniophora ligustri (assembly GCA_905163465.1). Taxonomy (NCBI): domain Eukaryota; kingdom Metazoa; phylum Arthropoda; class Insecta; order Lepidoptera; family Noctuidae; genus Craniophora; species Craniophora ligustri. The sequence continues at coordinate 3,083,669 of LR990965.1, read as the reverse complement.
TACTAGGTTTGACATCATAATAAATGAAATAAATAAATGTTTAATTATAGGAAAATTAATACATATGGCAGGTTCGACACTGCTTCTCTATGAAGGTTACACATTTTGGAAAGGCTGCCACTTGGATATTCCACAAAATTTGCCTGTACGCTGGTGCTGTTCCTCAATGCTTCAAGACGCTTGTAAAGTCATACTAACTTGCTTCGGATCCCAGGTTATAGAGGTCCGCAATTATCATAATCATCCTAAACCAGTGTTGATTACTGATAGTGAACTAAGAAACAATCACAAAACAAATCAACTCTTGAAACTCCTAAATAACAGAATAGAAGGAGTTTAATTGGAATTATTTTTCCTTCGTGAATTGCTAGTTTATTTTACAGATGATATAATATTATGATTCCGGCTTGATTAGTCAGTAAAATTAAAAACATTTTCATAAATAGACATATTTTATTTCATATTTTTACTTTTAAAATACTCTAAATAATATTATCCATACTTGCAAGTTAACATACTCATAGCGCCATCTATTGGTGAGTAGTTTATCTATACAATACATAGTCATTGTGTATCCGAACGTGTTTCTTTTATTTCATACACTAGGGTTTAACTATTTTGGTTTCTTATAATGCTACAAATACCAGTAATAATCAATTATCATTTAAGACAAGACTTATTTATAGAATGAACTGTACTATATTTTTCTGATGCTTATAACGGATCGTGAATACGTCATTGTCAAACACAAACCAAACGTCATTTTGAGTTGACAGTTTTGTTGCGTCATTTCATTTATTTTTGCTTATTTCCCACGTTTATATTATAGCTTTTATTTATTTTCAATCCTGTTACTTAATTTATTCGGTTTTTTCATTTTCTTTCTTACTTTAACACATCAATTCTATTCCCTTTGTTGTTTACTGGTCTTTGTAGTAAAGTGTAAAGATGGAAATACTATTCAGTTGTTTTGATCCTCATATTTTCGTTATCAGTGTAAATAGAAGCATTCTCCAGTTGATTTTGTGATTAATAGTGATTGAATATTACAGGTGACGACTTTGTGCAGTGCGTGCCTACTAAAAAGGGACACCAAATATTGTTTAAAGGTTACACTTACGTTTTTAAAAGTAGGTTGCAGTGTGGCGCGGAGCAGTGGATATGTTCATTCCGACAGAAAACTGGTTGTATATCTGTCATTAATATGCAAACTTACGGCGTCGAAGTCGTTCGGGATTTTCATAATCACAAGAAACCAATGTTCTCTGATTAGATATGTATTTTGAAAGATAATGTAAACAGCATTGCTGTACCTTGTGTCACTCTATTGTTTTGAAGTACAATGTTTGTATTTTTATGCTTCTTTTACACCAACTGAATAAATTTCAAAATATCATGTGTGTACTCAAGAAAGATCATGTAGTAAATACATTGTGTTTGATTTGTATAAATGGAAGTCTGTGTTATATTAAGATGTAAACAGTATTAAAGTTCTGGAATGGTGAACAATACATAACAAATAAATACAGTTTCAAATAAATGAAATTTAATGATTTTTATTATTCAAATAATCTGATAAAATTGTAAATTTAAAATTTTGAAACTTATGAATAAAATTATATATTATATTAAAAACTAATATTGTATTTTATTGTCTGATTGATGTGTATATTAGTTTTAGTTCTAGAGAATTTTATTAATACTTATTACTGTATAGTGCTTCTAGATCTTATATCAATTCATAAAAACATTATGAAAATGATAAATATTGACTTATTTACAGGTGAACAATTTCCAGAATGGGCATCAATCTATTTCGTTAAAGTAACAGAAAATGAGATGAAATGCAATTTATGTGATATATGTCTGAAAGTTGATGAGAAATCATTTGAACTCGTAGAACATTTAATTAATGACCACAAAGACATATATGACCTACATAAAGACAATCCAGAGGCTACGGTTGGGTTTCGTATTGAGTTTTTGCATTTAAATATGCTGAAGGATGACGGGGACCCAAAAACACAACCCGTTATACTTGGAGAGGTTTGTGAGGCTACAACTGAACCTCTTGAGGAAAAAGAAGAAGAAATGACAGTAAAAGCTAACGATGCTAACTTACATTTTGTACTATTGGATGGAAAGAAGAAGACAAAACGGGAGAATGCTGGTTAGTATGTTTTGAAATTGTGATAAAATGTTATTTTAAATCTTCTGATACTGATACTTTTTAAATTTTCATTAAATTTTGTGTGGATTTATGTCAACATATTCAATTCTACATTATACTAATTATAATCCATCATTAGCTGCCTTGTTGGGTTAACAGTCATAACCACTATGCAAGAGGTCTTGGGTTTGATTCCCAGGTTATTTATTTATTATTTAATTACACTAGCCACAAATCTAGCCTTTTATTTAATAACATTAGTAAATTTTTCATTGTTTTGTGTTTTCAGGTCCTCGCAAACGTAGTTGGGTTTGGAAGTACTTTGACAAGCTCAGCAACATCATCTACCGTTGCAAATTGTGCAACGTAGTGCTGTCCATCAAAGGCTGCAACTCCAACAACATGAACCGACACGTCAAGTCGAGGCATCCCATAGTGTTCAAGAGTGAGGCAACGAAGAGAGACAGGGCGGATGGTGTCCACGTTGGACATGTCCTCACCAATGAAGCGGACCCACCATATGCTATCAAGACAGAAGAGATTTATGCCAGTGATCGGGATTTTGAAGAAGTTACCGGTAAGATATTTTTTTTGTATCCTATGTGATGAAGCTGCTCAAATCAACAAGTTGTAACTTCAATATTTGTATAAAATTTGACTATTTTGTGCTTAAAATAATAATGATTAAAATAGCATATCAACAATATTGACAAGTAGTTACAGTAGGTATTTGCTTAGATCTGTTATAGTAATAAGCTATATTGATCTGTTATGAGACCAATTGGATGTAATGTAATGGCTCATGCCCCATATGACCGATTTTACATAGTAACTAATAACTCCTCACAATCTGTGCACAAAGTCACAAAGATGCAATGACCTCTTCTATACATTAACTCTTTACTAGACACCATAGTAATAGTTAAGAGACTTCTAAAGTTGGTAATTAATTTAATACCACCTCGTGACATAAAAATTATCAAAACACTTATTTATAGAGGCATAACATAACTGACATAGGGTTTCGTTTTTTAACTAGACTCTTAGACTCATATGTTCCTAACAGTACCTACTTCACCTAATTCTAAACGTTGATATCCGCAGAGAGCCCGACACAGAAGCTGCGTCGCAGCTGGATCTGGTCTTACTTCGACCGCGTGTCCAGCACGCAGGCGCGCTGCAAGCTGTGCGAGAGACACATCTGCCACGGCGGCAACGCCACCGGCAACATGAACAGACATCTCAAGATGATACACCACAAGACTGCCAGGACGACAACATGTAATTTCATTTTTAAATACACAATAATAATACGCAGTAAATGTGTTACGACTCGACTAGCCCAGCGGTAGTAAACACTGTCTTCTACGGGTCCCAGGTTCGAATCCCGGTAGGGACAAAAATATTTGTGTGATGAGCATCAACATTTGTATCTCAGTCATGAATGTATTTATGTACAATAAGTATGTATTTACAAAAAAGTATATAAGTAGTATATCAACCTTCTAGTATCCATAGCACAAACTTTGTTGCTTACCACAGAACTAGATGGTCCTATGTCACAATATGATACAGTGGACGATAATTAGCAAAGATTGGCTAGCAATATGATTGCAGACTACAATTGATAGCTCTCCAGTTTGAAACCAAGATCCTGACTTTTTAAATATCACTTATATGGGTTTGTTAGAATAGTAGTGTCTAACATCTACTAAAACGTTTTAGTCAACTGTGGTTGGCTAGAGTCTAAGCCCATTCAACCTGAGAGTGTATGTGTTTTACATAATTATTTTCCTTTTTTCCAGATGACCAAAGCTGGGTGTGGAAGGTGTTCGAGGCATGTGGCACCGACTTCTACAGCTGCAAGATATGCCAGTATAAGTGCATGAAGTGCAGCGACATAGACAAGAGCATGACTAGCATCCTCAACCACCTCAAACTGGAACATGGCGTGATATCTGGTGATCAGATCATCACGGGAACAGATGTTGAGAACGAAGAGACATGTTAACAAATACTTCATAAATCTATGGCGCGTTTCACCAAAATTTGTAACACCGGTAATTTTTGCTTCAGAAAGAATCATCGGATTCGGTAATCTTTATGAATGTAGCTCTGTAGTTTGATGATGCGGTTGGTGCGTGGGGCGATTGGATTCGATCCTCGCATGGCGCAAATACTTGTATGACTTTCAAGTAGTTGTTCTGCGTCTAGCCGTGTTTCTAGTGACAGTTTGTGTTGGTAAAGAGAACCATGAAAATTTCTAGTGCAGAGACAAATATCTAAGAGTTCTTTCAATTTAGACGCTAAATGCGTCTCATTGGTTAACAGCCGAGTGAATTATTATCTTAGATAAGGACTGTTAATCAAAAGTTTTCTGAAATATCATTTCTTTCATTCAACTATGTTTTTTGAGTGAGGCCTTTTTCTCTACCCTCTCATATACAATATATTATTTTGGTACACTGGAGTCTTATTAGCCAATCAATCTACTGACCGAGATCTCCAGAGAATAATAACAATAATGTGAGCAATGTGGTAAAAATAAGGTCCGTAAACTTAAATTGATGTAAATTTTTACATTTTAAATACTCCTGTTTAGAGCTCAATTATGTAGATTCAGCATTTATTATGATTTCATCGGGTTCGGTTAAGTTGAAAATAGCACCTTTAGTATGCAATTCTAAATAGTTATTGAAGAAGGAAAGAAAAATAAAACGATATGACCTTATTGGAATATCAGTTTTTTTTAAAACAAAATTAATATAATTAGTTGAAATTTTATAATCAACTTGCGTAACAATGTATACAAGCCTTCAGCGCCGTTTGAGAATAGCCTATCTACAGTGAAGACATACATAGCATTTGATTGTAACAGGTCTCAGACATAAGCTCCTCAATTTTATTGTATGTGGCCTTAATACACACAACATTTTATCGACTTCGATAAACGTACCAGTATAGTACACTAGATTATAGAATAAAAATAAATGTAAATATATTATTTTTCTGTACTACATTATTTTATTTTTTTGTTTAAATAGGCTACATGTCGCCTATGCCTTTTGAACTCGTAACATAGTTGTTAAAATTTAAGTAGTGGTAACATTGTGTAATTATAATGGTTATTCCTAAGATTTTTTCTCTTTATGTTGGTTTTCAGTGTGTACAAAGTATTCAGAGTATTCTATATGGTTAATATAAACATTTTTAAATCATAGTAAATAATAATCTAAATATATGTTTTTTTAAATAGTATGTATACAACCAGATCTAGACTAATTGCGTTATATATTGCAATAACACCAATTTATGTAGATGTATCTAGACTTAATAGAACTTTATGCTACTGAATTATGCTAGATTTGGAAAACACTGCCAAAAAAAAATGTTTTTTATATGTGAAGCATAAAAATAATAAGATACTTATTGCGAAAATTACTTTTTTTATGCTATTGAATTGAGCATCACCTCCAAGCAGCTGCAAAATTATAACCGTTAAAATTAAAATCGTTTGAAATTACTACAAAGTTTTAGGGCTCTATTTAATCATGAATACATATAAATATTGTCATGTAAAGTTTGTGAGCATTGGCGAATTGTATTTCTTTGAAATTATTTCAACAATTCCTCCACACATTATTGTCTTACATTTATGTACAAAATAATCTATTTCTTGAATCCGAAAAGGTTTTATGGTAACTAATTTCAAAGGAATTATAAATAAAAAAATAAAAAAAAATTGATTCTATTCATGAACCACATATATTATGATCCACTACAAACAATCTAATCATTTATTTTGTTTGGAAAGAATTTGTTGATGTCTAAGGGTGATTTCACGATCTATTATTATTACATGCAGAGGCACAAATATTACCGTGAGTGCGAACGTAGCTTTAATACTGGTTGAATTTCATTGAGCTGACGTGTACCTACTTTTCCTGTAAAGTCTTTATTATATTGCGTAAAGTGATGTAAAATTATCCATCATACTGTAACTTCCTTTTGAATTATATGTATACAGTTTCCATAAAACCTTGTATATTAATATAAAAAGTGTTTATAATATAAACCATTATATTGTTGATAATTTAAGTTAATATTTTACTTAATAATGTTATTCTTAAATAAATAGGTTAATTTTGGTTAATGGCAATAGGAAGCACATTTTTTCTCTAGTTTATTTACTGAATAGTTTGTGTAAATATTTTTGAAGCTTAATAATAAATTTGGGCGAAAGTATTATGGACTTGTAATTTTAAATCTAAGCTATTTAAATTATTTTGTGTTTTTATTTATTTGTATATCTGCAAGTGTAGTATAATTGTAGACATGGTTACGTCGATATAAAATACATGTTTTCTCGATTGAAGAATCGACATAGTCCTTTGTCTTCAATGTCACGCCTGCTGTTGCAAAGATTTTCCGTGTGCTTTATAACCTATTCCTTGTTATATATTTTTTTGTTCTTTTTTTTGTAGACTGTTTTAAGTTTTCAGGTACTAATGAAGAATACTGAATCAATTGGCGAGGTAAGTCTATGCTTATTACATGCTATGGTACTGGGAAATGGTATTTATATGATCAAAGATATTCAAGCAATTTAGGGTAATTTTCCTATTTTATGAGTAGTACTCTAGTTGAGATATATATTGTCTAATGAGTAGGTACATAGATTACGGAAGCAATATAACACCAATATGTCAAATAATGGAATGAAACATTTAAAAAAAAACACGATTTTGCTAAATGGTAAACAATAGGCCGTGGATTGAGTAAAAATAAAAATCAAGTAACATTTATGACTAGTTTTATTCTCTTATACAAACATCGAGTTACATCAAGATATTATCTACACGATTTGGCAAGTATTCACTACCGCTATGTAAACGCAACACACAACCACGCATTGTCGTTATAGTTTATATAATAAGAGGTAGCCAATTACATAGACGATATTTATCAATAAGTTTTTTTACAAGTTTTCAAGTCAATAATTATTCACCCTATGACCCTATGACCACTACGTTACCGGGGACGATCTGTCATGATAACTTATTGTTTTTTTATAATACAATACTACAATACAAAAACAAAAAAATAAAAAAAAAATGTTTTTTTTTTATTTGTGTTAATAGGTTTCATGGCGTTTGAGCAATGTGTATTAAGTTAAGACGAGTAGAGGTTAGTAGTGCTCAAAGGGCCAAAACCAAATAGGTATAAATGTTGTCTGAGAAACGTCTTACAAATCTATAGTTCTGCTTTTAATGTATCATTTATGAATTTTATTAATGACCTTTCAGCTACATCTTATTTGTCACACTATTTCAACATCTAATATACAAAGACCTGCATAAAAATAGATACCTATATGTTATACCCTAATAAAGAACTATAAATTTATAATTATGATATTTACATTTTTTTTCTGTGAAATTGATAAATTGCTTAGACAACAAACCCTGTATATGATCCTATGAGTAACATGTAGTTTTAAAGTAATATTTCTTTTTTGTATACAACATGGTGATTTAATTATACAAGGTCGAACAAAAATACAGTAAAACACTTAAATTGTTCAGAAAAATACTGACAAAATTATGTTCTTTTGTATTTATTATATTAAAAATTATGATGTATTATTTTTTCATATATTACATAAAATTATAACTCTGTTTTTGCTTACTGTTAGGTACTCAAGTGATTTCTTAGTAATGTTTAAGCAACATTTATTACTATTTTTGTAAGACCTTAAACATTAAAAAATTCTAACATTCTTCTTAAATTTCTTCAGTAATATTATTTTTTATTTTACATTTTGTCACTTATTGTTTGGCTCGGGACTTACCTGGTAATTTAATAATTATGATACGTTATTATTTTAAGTACTCGTTAAATGATTATTCAATTTCTTATATACAACTGTTGCCAATATATCATTATTTTATTGCTTTTATATTTTATTCGAGACTCGGCACATTTTAATTCAGTAAAAATACTTGTGCTTTTTTAAAGTTAGACAGGTTGATATTTTTGTTGGTATGTATAGTATAGTGCGTTGGGGTAAGAACATAGGAACCAATTATTATTAATTATTATTTCGAATTTATTACACATTACGCGACGTCATTACCTACGTTCCGCCGCGGCGCGCATGTGGCTTACATTAAAAAATATTGCCGAATAAATTGGAAATTTGGTTCCTACGTTCTTACCCTAGCACCGATCTTACCCCAACGCACTATATATAAAATGCATAAACACATGTTACTGACTCATTCAACCTACATAATATTTTGACACTAATAAATCTATGAGGTAAAATTTTCTTAATGAATTCTTAGTTACAAAAGTGGTTCTTATTTTAATATATTATGTCTAAAACGTAACCCATTTTCTCGAAGGACGGTAACTATGCTTTACTAAAGTTAATGTGAGATAAATAGCATTAAAATAATTATTTGCAAATCTTAAATCCAAAACAATTTTACATGTTATGTGATTCGAGCGTGTATTTCGATATCTTAAGTTACACTTTTTTATACAGATTTTATTTAATACGATGTTCTACATATTTATTACAATTATGTGTTATTTTATTAACAAATTAATTAAAAATAATTAAATGTTCTTCTTTCGTACAAAGAAATTATAAGCAACTTGTGGTAAGGGAGCCAATGTAAGAAATCTCCTCACTATAACAGAACTTTTTATTAAACCCTTGATGCAAACTCGGTGAGGAAGTTTTAAAGATATCGGTGTCTTCGCTTCATCAATATATTTGAGATATTCTCTCATCATGGATCATATGCATCATACGCAATAGTAGATTGGCACTACGTCATCAGGTTCCTATACTATTAATTCTTAAAATACAGTAGTTATTACAATTGTTTTACATTATTCTCGCTAACACGGGCCAGATTTTGTACTTTTATTTTCCTGTGTTTACTACAATAAAAATACTTTTTAATAGTTAACATTACCAACATTGGCGGGGTCAATGAAATACACTGCGAAAAATACATTTGAAAATACGACTTCGAAAATACGGTTTTAAAAACTGCATTGTTCTTTACATACTTATGCATTTTTTTACAATACTTATAGTCCAACACATATTAGTACTAGTTTCTTGGTATCTATCTTACAAACGAGTTCAACTTTAGTTGTGTACTAAGGTGGTATTCAATGAAACTTGAAATTGCTTGAATGTTTAATAAAATAAACCTGTCACATTAAATTCTTGATACTTTTAATATCAGAGTGGTAAATGTTATCTTATAACGGTGGCTTGGGTCCGCAGTTGTGTGTGCTCTGTATGTAGACGATTCTCCCTCGGTAAGTGTGGAGGGCTGCCTTGCACCAAGGCCCGCGGGAGCACCTCCACCGAATCTTGCCGTTTCTAGCGCACCCGTTAAACCTGAACCTGTAACCTCCAACGTTGATGCCCATCTTACCCTGCTTGCTGAGGCAGTACGACGCGAAGGAATCAATACCGGTGCCGATCAATCCAACTGCAACAAAGGTTCATGTTTAAATCTGATATAAGTTGACATTTCATACGGGCTAAAACTATTTTTCTACTTATATTTACTTTGAACCCTCATTAAAAGACAAAAGTAGTTTTCTATATTATTTATTGTTTTATTTTGTAAAATAATTGTGTGGTGCTTATTGACGGAGAACGTAGCGTAGAAAGTAATAGACCTTAGAATCCTAAATGGATTCTATGATCTACTATTAAGTTACCTTGTAGGAAAAACTACGTTTCTACTACACAACGACATAATATATACGATGATATATAATTTACCCCTATTAACAATTTTTACAAATTTGTACTAAACTAGTTTATTTCTTCCAGTGCGTTTCGGTTTATCGAACCGCGGCCATCTTGTCGTACACGTCGGTGACCACAAGTTCATCAAACACGAGTGTTATAGGAAGAAAGTCAGGTGGACTTGCAGTAAACGAATACAGTTGGGATGTCGAGCAAGCATCACCACACACAACTCCATCATCGTCAGGTCGTTTTTGGAACATAACCACGAGGGACAGAAGTGAGCCTTGAATATTTGAAAACCTGGAAGCACTGCTAAGTTGAAGAGTATTTTTTATAGAAAACATTTTTGATAATGATTATGATAAGTTACATTTTATGCAATCTGATTGTTAATTAAGCGATTTGATATTCTATTTTCTATTTTTGACAAACTTTTTGGTAAGTGTCAAATCATATTTACCTACCGTGTCAATCATGAAGAAATATGTAAAATAAATTGTCGAGTGCCTTTTAGTACTATGTACGGAAATATTCACAAATCAACTACTAGTTAGTACATGTAAATTGAAACTTTGAATTATTATTATTCCTAATTTTTTTTTTTTCATTTTTGATTCGATGTCGACATTTTATGCTTTGTCAAATAACTATGCCAGAACTTTTTTATTATTAAACCACAATTTATAACGGCTATTTGTTGGTGATTACTTTCTTAAAGCTTAGCAATGTTGTTAGGTTAGTATTTTATAACTTTAAGTAATGAATTTACAATCATTCCTGTATGTTTATTTTTTTTGTGTAATATGTGCTTGATTATTTTTGATATACATATGAATGATATACATATATTTGAATTAAGTCTTGGAACAGAATATCTAAGGTATTTGATTGTAGAGCTACACATAATAAATACTTCCTTAAATTTTGTTCTTCGTTAAAAAACATTTTTTTTGAGTAGGTAAGTATGTAAGCGTTGACTAGGATTTTTATTAAACACTGTTTCTTTAAATAAGTGCCTTAAAATCTTGTCAAATGATGTGTCTTTATAATAAAGCAACTTGCATCTAATGCATGCTTAATAAGCTTTAAATAATAGCGTTACAATACTGTTTTATTATAACATAATGACATTTTTAGATCATAATTACATTTGTAAATCAATATTTTTGTATGATGTTGACACTGTAATAAAAGTATTTTGAATTTGATTCGTGTTTATTGTTTGTAGTCGCCTGTCTTACGTAAAGCAACTAGTGTAATTATGTTAATTTCGTGTATGCTATACAAGATATGAACTAAAGTAGCTTTAGTGTATAGGATATTTTTAGGTGATGTGGTTGCTTGAAACCGCCAAATGGCTTTCCACCATTAAGGTTTAACCGTTTAAGGCACCATGCAAGAAAGGTAGCTGTGTACCTTCTTGCAGTTAGTAACTGAGAATGTTATTTTCTATAAAGGATTTAGAAGTTAGTTTTGATATATTTTAGATATAGACCAATCTATGCAAATAGACGACTTAATTTTTTTATGAACGTCTCAGTATTTGTTTGGAGTTTGGAATTGTGCCCGGTTAATGGCTATACTCGTAGCTTCGCCCGAATGACATGATATAGATGAAGATCAATCTGTTGCGCCATTATTATCGGCTTTATTAGTTGGGGAATTCACATTGGTTACATTCGAACGTGGGAAATTTATTTGTAAGGAAAATATACAGAAAGAATCATATAAAAAATAACTATGACTGTACCTGTAGGTACAGTCATAGTTATTTTTTATACGACAAGAGTGCAAACAATCTTACGGCGATTATGCGACCCACCTCATGGTAAGCGGTTATCGTAGCCTATCAAAGTTTGCAACAACAGAAGAATCGCTCGCGTGTTGCGGACCCAGTAAAGGGCGGTATAGTAAGAGACCCAGTTTTCGTTCCTGTTTTGGAGATCTCCATACAGTTCCATAAACACTTCTAACTGATCATTAATGTGTACCTTTAGCTTTCAAAAGGTTAAGAGAGGTCATCTCCTCGTATGCTTGCTGCGAGAAAATGTAAAACCATCTACAATCAAGATGATTTTACTGCGTAAGAATTATATGGACATAAAACTTTCTAAGATATGTACAATCGATTTATTTTTCAACTGAAGTTTAGAAAATCTAAATAGGTACACACATGTATCTTATATAATATTATATGGCAACCACGACTACATTATAACAACTATGTAAAATTTATATTCTTCTTTCCGATTTTCTTTTACAAATTTGGCTTACTTGTTAGTTTTTTAACATTGGGTTTCTACAGTACTAGCACCAATGTTTTTTTATTATTCTACTAACATACATTAAACTCCTACAAAGTCATACACTGGACATCAAAAAAGGCGGTATGTATAAATAAATTTAAGTATTCTATTTATGTGTAGAAGAGTTACATACGGTGGCCAGCACATCAATATACAACAATCTGTCAAATTTCTTTGATAGATTTTCAACTTTATGACAAACCAATAAGGTTCATGTTCAGTCGGGAAATTTGTTAGTTTTGGATAGGATGACCTGCTGCCGACTGTACTATTCAATTCTCAACTGAACTTATACAATAATTTGTCCTGAATGACTTCTATCAACAAACTGCTAAAATGACTACGTTTATGGCTTCCATTAGGACTATATTATTTGTTTATTATTAGTTTATTAGGAGTTGGTCTCTTAAGAAGTCCCGAGACCTCCATTCATCTCTAGATGCTGATCACTGGGGTGGGTTTTAACGAAGTGAAAATCCCACTCCCATCGGTTTCTTTCCGACCTGATTGGAACCCTTTTGAAGGCTTCCACACTTAATTATTTATTTTATTTTTTTATATGTAATTTGCATTAAAATCCATCTTTGGGTTATTTACTCCATTTTTTACAAGTCAAGAATTCTGTTAAAACGTCTACATACCTGTATAATATATTTACATAAATCGGTAAGTTTCATTGACCTGGTTACAATAAAAAAGAGACGGTTATGTTAACAAAGCAAATAAATATTTTTATTTTAAGACGCTTTGAGGTTTTGATGGCCAGTGTATGAACCATTACCATGTAATGTTATAAAGGAATTTATTTAATAATTCCTAACAATTAACGATTTGATATTATACATTCAGAATTCTATGGAATGTATTGACAAATTAATAACTAGGTAGGTAACTTCGAATAAATTGGCACGTCCAAAACTTACAAAATACACACATTTTCAAAATACTTAAATTACTCGTTACCTACTCGCCACCAGTTGGCGCCACTATCGCTTCATACATCTATCAAATATGCAATTTGAACTTCTTTGTTAAAAAAATAAATGTGATATCAAGTTACAGGAATGAAAAATGTAATTTGATTTGCAAAAGTTTGCAACTTTTGTTTTATATACCTGAGGCAGGCTCTCAGTAAGTATTAATACTTGTGTAGAAGTAAGTAGCACCAACTGATGTCGCTTATGATGAACCTACGTTAACTATACTGTATCTTGTTCTTTCTGACAAATAGGAACATAACAAACAATAACACTAGAATAAATAATTAAATACGATCACCTACGACACTTAAAATTACACAATGAGACCGATAAAATCACAAATTTGTAAATACATGTCATATTTTTATGCAATCAAATAATTTTAATTTTAAATAAACACTTGACTAGGGAAACTGAGATAATAGAGTAAATAATTCGGCTATGGCTAGATAGGTCGGAACAGAGCCTACTTTTCAACTTTCTTTGTACCCCTTAGTAGGGTGGAATTTTAGCCACAGTCAGATCTGAGAGTCTGAGGAATCCCGAATATCTGACATACTCGGGATGAAAAGGTCATAGGAACAAAGAAGTCAGAACTCATTGACCACAAGGAGGTTCTACTATTAGAACTGAGGCAGTTCAATCTTCTAGTTCAGCATTCTATATAGTGTACTGCGGATTCCGACATATATGTTGGAAGTAGTCATGGGTGCGCACTATCCTCCCATCCACAGTCCGTATCATGGCCCTGCATTTCCTCCCGTTCCTGTACCTGCAGTACCACAACTGCACTCGGTTCTGACGATACGCGTTGTGCGGCCTGTAGAAATAGCCTTGATAGAACAGTTTCGGATGTCCACTGCTCCTTATAATATGAGCTGGTAACAAAATTTAACATTTAGTCGCTATACAAAACGTTATAGGCAAGCTTAGATAAAAATATATTTATAGTAGCAGCCTGCCCGGCTTCGCTCGGATGGTCATATATTCTTAAAACACTCACCTTTGTGGTATTATCATAGCCTATGTTACTCAGGGATAATGTACCATTCTAATGGTGAAAGAATTTTCTAAATCGGTCTAGTTTTTTTTAAGTTTATTCGTTACAAACACAAAAATACAAACATACAAATCTTTCCTCTTTATAATATTATATATACTACGTGGAGATGATAACACGACAATAAATGAATCCCAGTAGTTTAGACACAAGGCATTATTTTCCATTTTAAAAATATTCAACATGATGTATTGTTTACTAGGCTATCACAGATGAGGTTAAAGACCTGCAAGATAAGTATAAACACATGTTGCCAACTCGCCACTTAAAAGACCTTCGCCAATCTTAAAAAACTTACGCAAATCTGATTTCTTTTGCATATAATATTTGTGCTATTTAATTTCTTTTAAAAAAACTTTTTTAAGATCGATGTTACGCCTTATTTAATAGAGTCAAAATACTCTCTTGAACTAATATGGCTCGTCTTTTCATTTATTGTCGTGTTATCATCTTCGCATTGTATATATAAAAGCTCACCGTACATTACCGCATTTATTGAAATTATTTTTTAAGAGGAATATGAAAAGGCCTGGTAATGGTTTGCTTAATTGAATTTTAATTAAGAAACTTCCTGATGTCACAGTGTGATATTCGCAGCGTACCAGAGCCTACAAGGTAAACTCACGAAAGTTGCTCAATCACGTTGACTTCTAAGATTGAGCCAAGTCACAATTTTTCTTTCCTTTCTGCAGTTACTCTGCAGAGTGTGGCTCAGCCAAATGGTTATGTAGATTCTTACTTATCTTCACAATATTATTATCAAGGGTCCACAAAATAGCATTACAACCCAGTCGTTGTCTGCGGCACCTCCATCGTATCATACCACGATTGTTTTCCATGTGTAGAAAGTAGCAGTGTTCTCCAAAGAACAACATTCGTCTACCAGTTTTTATCATCACATGAAAGCCTGAAATGGAATCCGGCCAAACGGGTTATTGGGCAGAGAAGAGTATTGAATTACTTATCTAATTGATACATCCACAGTGTGCCTCCGGTCCACCATTGGCGTTTTGTTTTGAGAAACAAAATATAAGAAAGCAAACAACTAGTAATTAATAAGACATTCACTTGTAAGTGTCCATGAAAAGATCTATTTACAGAAATAAAATGCTATCAAGTCCAAAGAGGTACAAAAAATAAATACGCAAATTATATTATTATCAAAAACTATATACTATTTAAAATAAATTAAAAGCTTTTGTAATCTAGGTACTACATGTTCCGTATAAATACAGTTACATTTTTACATAACAGGCTAATATAGGTATATATTATTTCAGGTTGTAATTATTCACTGATGATTACGGGACATCAATTTGTTAGGACTGACAAAAGGAAAAAATGCGTCGGATGCTACGCAAAATTACGACAATCGTTACCTAGCAAACAGGCTGACAAAAAAGTAAAAAAAATAAAATCTTTCTGCAATCAATGCAATAAAGGGTATTGTTTGCCATGTTTTAATGATCTACATTATTCGAGTAGCATAAGTAATTAAGATGTATTTATCAATTAAATGTGTCAAAATTATAGACTGTCACTTTCTAAAATAAAAAAATATATCAATAGACCGCGATGAAATCCATGAAAAGTAGTTTTATTTCAAGTTAGTTTTGCTTTGGCATTTTTTTTTTCATTTAATTACCTTTCCGTGTCAATATAAATTATGGGCGTTACTTGGCTCGATATACCTATAATGTTATTTCCTCTGTGTAGCATGATAAACCTAGCATTACCCAGCATATTATTTTATTATATATATGTACGTTATATTAATACCTGATTCTCATACTTCATTCTGATACTTTAGGTAAATATACTCTACTTACCTTTTCTGATCTCTGCTGATGAGGCACAAAACGGTAAATAAAAATCTGTTTGAACTGTCAAATTGGTTCACTAAAAGGCGACGACGATAGGCACCAGGCCTTCCGAAGCTATGTGGTAGCCATGTTGAACAGTTGAGGTGGAAAAAGTTCCAAAGCATGGAGGTGGTATTAAAAGAAAATAAAAATACTATATTGATTGTACTTTTCATCCAAGATTATTTATTTGTTACGAAATTATTGTTAATACTTAATAGAAGTATTCAAATATAACATTTAGGTAGAACTTTATTGAGTAGGCAATTGTGCGCAGTTAATTACGAGCCTTTTTCTCAGATTGATGTGTTCTAGGCTCTATTCTACCGCCCTAGCTTAGTATGGGTTTGTAAAGTACACATTTCAAACCCATACTAAGTCAGATACTTTCAAGAAGTTTATGAACACCATCTGATACATACACGCAAGTTTCCTGACCTCATTTTCACTAACCGTTATTATCGCAAATAATAGTGAAATCAAAATGAATTCAAAGTCAGATGTGCTTACCCTGGCAATTGGAACACCATACAAACATCACGCTAGAGTAGAGCTCTAATGACGTAATAATGTTTAAATAACTTTTTCCCATAGATATTAATCTCCTGCCATATTATTTATCTTCTTTAATGTACATATATTTCTCCGGCACCCATCCCAATAGCAAAAATATTGGCTTGACATTTCCTTCTATGATTTAAATAAATGTCTCTGAGCGTGAAATACTCTGATACTTTTTAGAATAGAATTGGTAGCAAAGGTATTGTTTGACAATCAAGCAGCTCATCAGGAATAGAAATCACACACAATCACATTTATTTTACTCATACAATTCAGGAGTGGTTGTGCTCTTCGCTAGACTTGACAATCGTATCCTCGTATGTCCATATGACCGCTTTACAGTTGAACCGGTGCTTCTGACACCTCCAACGAGTCCTGCCGATACTGTTGGTGAGGTGACGCAAATAGTAGTAGTCTCCTACGACCAGTAGCGGTCTGCCGTCCGGCGCTCTCTTCAGCTCATAATCTGAAATGTTAGCGAGGAAATTTGGTTTGCGTGTTTACTGTTTTATTGGAACCGTACCAAACCCGAATAATTATGATATAAATTACAGAAATAAAATGAATTTATTTACTTCAACACGACGCTTTAACGCTTAAGTAACGAAAACTTTAAAACATTAAGATACGTTCGGTAGATTAAGAAACTTCTACGTTTTATATGTTAATGTATTTTTCTACGTATCAAGCCGTCGCACTTTGGATTCGTCTATACGAATAAAACTCGTACGAACTAACTTCGTACCAATCATGCGAGCGACTAGTTTCTGCTCAATGAAGACGCACCGTTCCACTTGGAGATAAGGGATACTACGTGGTTTGTATATGAAAACGAGTCCAAAGTGGGAATGACTTGACCCTATCCTCATTTACTAAAAAAATACTTTCGTCTAACATCCATCGGCCATACTGTATCGTTACGCGAATACTAGATATGAAAATATTTATTAATTAATTGATTTTTACGGATTTTATCGCGGGATATTGGTATTAGAGATGTTAGGGAAGTAGTTTTATCGGAACCGAAGTCGGAGTTGGAGGTGGAGGCCCTTCTCTCCACCGTCCATCTGGAGGATGGAGAAGAAAGTGGGATGAATGACCTTTTTTTTGGTCCAAATCTTAAACAATAAAGAACAATAGCTTCGCACCTTGATCTTCGTTTGATATATTTCTAACGGTCATAGATTAGACCCGCTACATAAACTCCGATTCAAAATAACGGAACCGAAGCCGAAGTCCGAGGTCCATCAATCGGAAATTCTAACTTTTCGGAATCGGAACCAAAGCTTCGGAATGTTTGCAGCATCCATGATGAGTAAGCCCTTAGCTATGGATGCTGTAAAAGACTGGATGCAAAAGAGTGCGATAAAATCCATAAAAAGCAGTTTTATTTCAATCTTCGGCCATCTTCTAACGATCAGTTTAGTATTACGAAATTATTCGATAATTTCTCAAAACTAACACTTACCTCATAATTGGAATATAGATTTGATAAGTCTGTAAAGGGAAACCCAAATTATTTAGGAATTTAATAATAATCTGTATGAGCCTTCTATTGTATATTATGTTTAACGGCGAAACAATTATTCTACAACTAATTATGTATACATGTATATCATGTGACATCGCACTAAAAGTAAAAAATCTATAAAGCGAGTTCTTATTCATTAGTTATAGTTAACTAGTTCATACATGACTTAACATTATTTATCAGTTAGTAAATAATAACTACAAAAAGGAGGAGACAACACTCAAGTTTTTTATAACAATTTACCCCTATGCTGCCGACACAGAATATTGATTGACGTAAAATATTTTATACACAATATACAATATACTTATACGTTGTATAGTCTAGTATACTATATATCACTGCACCATATATTTATAAACGACTTCAATAAAAGATTTGTGTACCTGTGTGTACCTATTCTTTTTTTCTGTGTGTTATGCAAAATCTTCGCCAAATTGCGAACCCATTTTGACGGTGGACACATGCTAATTTCAAATACACATTCTATGTGTTTTTTATTGTGTATATTTAAAATGTAAGTGAAATAACATTATTATTAACTTCCATAAAAATAATAAAAACTTAAAAGTCAGAGATACTGATGAGATATTTATATCTTAAATAAAATATATAGGTATTTTTTGCTAGACTAGAATATCTATAGGTAAAACGTAATCTATTGACAATATTAGTACTGGTACTTATAAAATGAGTAAAAAATATCTAGAAAAATAAAAGGGCATAGTTAAAATCTCCAAACATTTCAAGTATGTTAAAATCACAATTTTATTTTATTTTATTAAAATTAAGTTGTGCTATGCTTAATTCAAATTTTACTTTATAAATTTACAATATTAAATAACTATTTATAAGATATAATAGTATGCTTAATTGCCGTTTAGGGGTTGAATATTTAATCCAATACTTCTTATAAAACTATAGATATATGGCTATATACAAAGAGGTGGAATTGCTTTTAAGACAGTCATATTCTTAATCCACGAATAATTTTATATATTTGAACAATAAAGTAAATAGGTAAAATTATAATAATTTTAACTTATTTAGATATTCTCTTTGGCGTATAATGGAAGAAACGTATACTCTATGTATATTTTTATTATTAGAAGTACATAACGTAAAGCGACGCTTAAAATTATCTTGTTCAGATTCGAGTGAAGAGTCGATTAAATTACTTAACGAATATATATTCGATTCTAATCTTATGAACTCAGTTATTTCTAATTACGTACATTATGATTTAGTAGGTATTTCTTTAGTAACTCATCGATTTTCGTGAGAAATTGCGATAGAACAAATCATTGCACCCGTGTAAAGCCGGGGCGGGTCGCTAGTATGCACATATTTATATAACACAGCCAATATAAATCTCATAAAAAATTCCCACAAGCAAATTCTTATACAATCAAAAAATTCCAGGCCAGAACAACTACAGGTAATTGTCACACGAACGACTTGATTGATTCAGTGGCTTAGCAATCGGGTTTTTCGTCACGGGTTGTGAGATTCGTCCTCGCACGGGACAAATATTTGTACGTTCTGGGTTTGGGCATTTGTGAAATTATGTGTTTGTAAACGTACCCTTGCAAGAGATAATCCTAGGGTGAGACAAAGTTTAAAAAAGAGAAAACAATAGTTTCATAGCGTAACAGCCAATTACTATTACTGAGGCAAAAGTGTTCTTGCTTCAGTGGTTATGTTGATCGTTGAGTTTCATGATGAAATTCCCTTCAGTGATGGCTATTGCTCTACATTTTTGGAAGGACTTGCAACACCGCCAGCGAGTCCTGCCGCTTCTGCTGATATAGTGCCTCATGAACCGGTTGTTCCCTATCAACAGCACATTGCGTCCATTTTGTTCCGCGAAGGTCGCCAAGCGAAAACCTGTAATCAGCACTGTGTATTCAGCTGTGGTTTGATAGTCTAGCGTAACTTTTGATTCCTAGATAGAGCAGTTTTGGAGTTGCCACTGTGATTTTCATATATTGAATCCAAACAAAGGATCAATAAAGGCTAATTATGATCGGTAATAGTTGCAGCTATGCACGTCTATCTCAGTACACCTCTTTTTTAACCCCTCAGGGATACCTACAAGCGAAAAAGACTTACAGAAATAAAGGATGTTATGTGGGTAGTTGTAAAATGTTTTAAGCGTAGCTTAATTGGTTAAAAATAAACTTATAATAAATATAAAAAAGGTCATCCTACTTATATTACCAAAACATAATTTAGCCCCAGCATCACCTTGTTCGCGCGGATTTCCTGTAACTTCGTAGGCTGGTAGGCTTTTTTCCTGGCCGTCTATGGTGCCCCCCTAGACCTGGTTGCCCTGAGCAATTGCATAAATAGCTTATAGGCTAATCCAGGACTGCTCATGGCTGTGATGTTTTAATAGTCATTTAATTTCTGGTTACAGGATCAAGGTGTAAAAAAAACACTGTCGACATTGAATATCTTTTAAGTAAGTAACAAATCGGACGTCAATAAATAATAACAGTTGTACTATAAAACAGTAGTAAAAAAAAGTATTTTATAATAAATTATTTCAGATGAGATTTAACAAAATCACCATAAGTATATGACAATTATTGATGCAGAGTACATTTTTATTAGGATAACAATAGTCCCTTTACCATTTAACCACTTTTTTTATTTGTACTTGCAGTTCGTACCCATATTGTAGCCACAACGCTATCTAATTCTGAGCTAAGCAACGAGACTGACGGGTACGGGTTACGGGTAGTAGCTGATTGATAGATATATTTTTTTGGTAATTACCTACATATTACATATACATAGAAAAATACATAGAAGCAAAGGTCGATATGACGACCCAATTAGTCCAGCGGTAGTTAGCGCTGCCTTCTGTTCTATGGGTCCTGGGTTCGAATCCCGGTAGGGACAAATGTTTGTGTGATGAGCATAAATATTTGTTTCCGAGTCATGGATGTATTTATGTATAATATGTATGTATTTACAAAAAAAAGTATATATGTAGTATATCAACCAACTAGTATCCGTAACACAAGCCTCGTTGCTTACCACGGAACTAGATGGCGCTGTGTCATAATGTCCAGGAATATTTATTTATTTATTTATTTATACTCATAAGACAAACATAACCCTACCGGAATTTCATCCCTCCCTGCCGGAATTTTAACCCGGTCCCCATTACCACCGACTGCACTAATCGGAAAGTTGTAATTAATCCCATCTACTACATTGTTCTGCTCATAACAATTCTTATTTTCTCCCTCCGTTTAGCATTCGCGACCTGCCATTTCTTCTTTAGAGCTTTATGTTCTTGTGGCGTCAAGTCTTGTACTAAACGTTTTTGTGCATGATATCGCTCTCGGTTTTTTCTTTTAGTTACCGCTTCTTTATCCGGATTCTTTTTAAGACGTTCCCTGTATTTTCGCTGCTTCTCTGCAGCTGTGAGGGCCTTTTTGAAAGCGCAGAGAGTAGTACGACACTCTGAAACAATGTTTGTCGGACAATTTTATATTTTTTTTTCTTCCACCGCGTGGTATTTTTATGAATTATAGTCTCCTTGTTGTCCTGATGTATTTACTACCCATATTACGGTAAAATCATTAAAATCTGTTCGGTAGTATCCGTGTGAAAGTCATAAACATCTTCATATCCTCACCTGCTAAATCTTTAACACTAATAATACATTTAATGTTTTTCTTGAGAGATTATACTGATGTGCCGCTAGCGCATCATTTGTAAATAACACATGTGTGGTAAAGTGTATTGTAATGCAATACTGGTGCAGTACTGCACGGGCGAGTGAAATAGCGCCATTTTGAGAATTCTTCATCAATCCAATTATTGTCTCGAAACATGAAATTATAATTGTGGGTAGCTCTTGCGAGGAGCGAATAGCAAACAATATGACGTTTCAACTTTTCATGTTTATCCAGTTTATTCTATATGGTTACTCCATTATTTCGTTAAGCAACTGAATGCCCGCATCGCCCATGTTATAGTAGACGTGCTTCGGGATCATTCGGCTTTTGCCGATCGTGCTTTGGCCACGTCTACACTGAATGTTTGGCCCAGATTACCGTGCGAGCTCATAAGACTTGCGTGGATAGCTATTGGGTTTAGTTTTAAAATGGAATAATGTCATACATTGATATTTAATATTCATACCATAAAATAACATAGTAATAATTTGATTATGAATTTTGGTGTAGGACCCCAAATAAAAAGAACGTAATTTTAATTTTATTTTTATTATGAAAAGTGCCAAATTTTATGCATGTCACACACAAAGTATGCCCGAGGGCCTTTACCAGAGGCCGCAGGGATTTAAACATATCTCACTTAAAAGCTATAAACTGTATTTAACACTTAAATCTCATATTATTTTCCTAACTACAAATAAATTATTATTGGTAGAAATTCTAGCGAATTCTAGATAACAATAAAGAGAAGATTAAGAAACCTTAATCCAATTAGATACAACTTCAACAATTATATTTTGAAAACATCTAGCGAATTCTACTTAAAGAAAAACATTTAGCATCATGAAAAACACAAGGATGCGTTGCTTTTTGGTCAGACCACGTATAAGCTTGCATATTATGTATTTTTAAGCAAAAATAGTAACAGTATTCACAACAAAACAGTTTTTGAGAAGACTAATACAGCCAAATTTGCAAGTCAAGATAAATAAGCGAACGTAACACAATTAAAAATTCGTTATATTAAATTGGCTTTAGTTTTATTCGTACGATCTTACGATAATATAATATCACAGTGTGATACAATGTATTTTATTT
Source organism: Craniophora ligustri (assembly GCA_905163465.1). NCBI lineage: Eukaryota > Metazoa > Arthropoda > Insecta > Lepidoptera > Noctuidae > Craniophora > Craniophora ligustri. The sequence goes on along the minus strand of LR990965.1, from coordinate 3,060,617 downwards.
AACATTTCTTCCATTACGTCAAATATAGGACTCGGTCTCCAACGGGAGTAAGAATTGGGTTCGAATTTGAATTTCTTGTAACTATGCACCTATTTTGTGTAGCAACCTCAGCTTTTTTCATCAGAATCCTCTTCCTCATCATGTGTGTGTCCACTAGCTTTCAATAGCTTATGTGCATGGGTGACAGCCGCGCCTTTGCATCCATTGTGCCTCCGTATACACCTCCAGGATATCCTTTTCCCATGGCAGTAGTCCTGCCGGTACTTGTAACCTTCGTGAAGTAAGATTACCGCTCCCCTTCTACTTCTAGTAAGTACAAACTCGGCTTTATCTGGAAATAAATTAGAATCATCACGGAAAGAAACACTGATTTGTGAAAGGGGTTTAAAGGAAAGTAACGTTATTACTTAAGTACAATATATTGAAAATAACAGAAATTGTCTAAATTCTAGTTTCACTGCGTCCATTATAGTAACTTTTAAGGTACAATATCGTCATCAAACATAATCAAAAAAGTATTTATTCTCGAATTACTGTTCTGATTTTCAATTCATATTTGTTACATTTATTAGTAGAATATTCATATTTGAGTAGTAGCAACATTAACTATATCGTATAAAAATAGTTAAACTCAAATAACTGTTATATTATATACTGTATTGAAGGACAATTTGCACCCACTGAAGAGGGGTTTATGTTTCACTTGTTCCTACTTAAAATTACATCGCAAAACTGAATACTTGCAATAAATACATTTTTTAAAACAAGCCCTTATAAGCATTACGTTAAAAGTATTATCCTAATAGCTAAACATATTAAGAACTTAAGAAATGTGCATTTATTATTTTACTACATCTATATTTTCACTAGAGACGTCTCCGGGATCTGAGACTGGAGGACCCGCGTCATGATTTTCAATAGTATGGTTACTATTTTCAATTGGAGTTTCATTTTGTTCAACTGGATTATGATTATTGTCATCTGATTGTGTTGGTTCATTCATATTAATATCATCAGTCACATTAACATAAACATTTTCTTCATTATCATCATGATTGGATTTTTCTTCGTTCATAATATCAGTGGTTGAGTGTACCATCCCCAGATTGTCAAAGGGTGGTACGATATGACAATTTGGAACTTCGTGATTAGTTATTGTTTCGGGAGTCGTAAGTGGATCAATTATTTGATCGTCCTCAGATTGATTTGTTTCAGTTTCAGTATTAGATTCTGTATTAGGTAGGGAAGTAAACTGGAAGTTTTGTATCACATTGTTTTGGGATTGTTTTATCTTCTCTAATTCTAACTCCTCGCCGTCCGATAATATTTCAATTGGAGCATCGTCTCTTACTACTTCTATGACGTCATCATCAGAAAAATTACCAGTTTCTGTTACTACGTTACTTATACGAAGATTTTCGAGGCCTTCATTAACCGAACCTGAAGCAAATAATATATTACAATCTCCATAAAGTATTTTACAATATCTAAAAACTAATCACAGTTAATAAAAAATAATCCGTTTTATAAGGATAGGAAGGTTTAAAACCGTATGTGCATGCTTTCTATAGGAATGGTAAAAAGTTTGAGAGTTAATAGTAAAAAACATACGTAAAAAATCAAATTTAATGACAAAGAAACATTATATTATATAAAATATTTTCTATGTGTACCATATTTATTATTACTGCCTTGGTATACCAGGCGCTAAAAAGGCCAAATATGAAGATAGTCTATAAATATGAATCCCAATGAATATTGTATGTAATTACTTTAATATATAGGTACACATGTAATAATTTTAGTACCCATTTAGAAATTAAACAGCAACAATATTTTTCCCAACAAAAGATAAAAAACTTATAATTAATATACATTTATAGAAGCCCAAAAAATAAAAAATAGTTATTAAAAAAAATGTACTTATTCTTACTTAGATACTTGAAAAAATAACTAAAATCAAAATGTTTCCTAAATTTCATTTCAATGAAAAACATTCGAATCAAAATCTCAATAAATGAAATATCCTATGGATCTGAGAAATGAAAGAAATTTGTACATTGAGCAAAAATTTAAAATTCAGTAGAACCTTGATTATCCGAAATAAATTGGGACCGAGATTAGTTCCGATAATCTAAATGTGGGTTTTTATGACAAGAGCAAACAAAAACAACACTAATTTACATAAAAACAGTATACGTATTAATACCTGACTTACACATTAAATATGAAACGTGAATTATTTAAAAACAGACGAAATTGCATTAGGCTATAGTCTTCTTGAGTAGCTAGTGCCAACGTTCGGATAATCGAAGATCTACTGTACGATCAAAGTTAACCAATATTATTTATTATAACAATGTATTGATATGGTTAATGGTTATGCTCATTGCAGATCAGAGTCTTATTGTTGATCATTCTTACTTTACATTTACAACCGCGTGCAGATCTCTTAGAGCAACGCCAGTAACTCCTCTTTTCATTTCCGTACTCCCGGTAGAACTTGTGGCCGTGGAGCAACAAGACTTGCCCTCCTTTGAGCGTAGTGTATATCTGGCCTGAAGACGGCCGCGGTAAAACTGTAAGAATGTAATAATGGCTCAGGAAATAATAAAAAAATATAATTGATGATAGCTGGTCAAGGAAATATTCATTAATTTTCATAGCCTATGCAAGAGCATCTGTTTCTTTTCCATATTCATTTGTCGTTTGCTTGATCGACAATAGTTTTGTACTTCTTTGCTACTTATTAGTAAATGTATACTGGTCAGGAGGAAAATATGTTATGGTCAATGTACCTGTGGATACTCTTTACTTTTCTATATCTGGCTACTTTAATACGACTTCAGTAAGTTTCACGTCTATGCATAGATGTATCTTATTGTTGAATTCTTGGGGCAATGGTTACATCAAAACTCTATGCGAATATGCAGTGTATATTTATTTATTGTAAATATAACAATTTAACGTTTAAAATTTAACATTTGGAAGTATTGCTACGTTTAGAACTGCCAAGTCATTCTTAGAATTTGTATGACTGCAAAACTTCTACATAAAATTTGCGAAAAATTGTATCGTAGGTTCGATACGCATACTGGCAATAATTAAGCACCTTTGTAATAAAATTTTATATAATCATAACAAGAAAATAAAAAATTCGTATAATCTATGTCTTATCTCTCTTCGAACTAGGCCAAGAAGCTAGCCTAGGTCGAATATCAATAATGGGTGTGGTTTCCAAGGAAGGCCACAATCCGTTTTCCTATGGTGTGCACCTTAGCTTTGCAAGGCGGATGGCTGTAGTAGGACGTACAATACCAAGTGATTTTGTCGCCACTTGAAGATTTTCTATTGTAAGTATAGTTCCCCAGGTGCATTATTGTCCCGCCACGTTGGGATATTGAAAACTTGACAGTGGTCTCTGGAATTTCGGTGATTCATTTTATTACAGTACAATATATACTTTCAATACAACACTATAGATGTAAAATAACCATTTTATACAAGGGTGGCAAACAAGCTTAGAACCCGCCAGATGGTAAGCGGTTATCGTAACCTATGGACGTTTGATGATTTATGGTGCTGAGACATGGACTAACACATGCCGCTGTGTATAAAATCAGAGTTACACAGATAGCCATGCTCGGCATTAAACTACAAGATTGGGTTCCCAATAAGGAAATCAGACGAAGGACAAAGGTCCGAGACGTCGGTAAATTCAGTATATGGTTCAATTGGAGTTGGGCGGGACAGATGGCGAGGAGAAGAGACGATAAGTTGACCAAAACGCTCACTGAGTGGTGGCCATGATGCCATAAACGTAGTGTTGGACGTCCGGCGGCAAGATGGGTCGACGATATCGCTCAGTTTGCGGGTCGAATCTGGATGAGATTGGCGCAGGACCGAAGCGAATGGCATGCATGGAAAGAGGCCTATACCCAGCAGTGGGATCAGAAAGGCTGAGGATGATGATGATGATGGACGTTTGATACACCAGAAGTGTCGCTCGCGCGTTGCTGACTCTTAAATACTTTTTTTAGCACTATGATGAGATGTAATAAAACTCCAAAGTGTACAACAATAATAATTTATAAGTAAATATTAAAATAATACATTATTCGACAAGATTTATAAAGGACTGTAGACCTAGTATTTGAAATTTTTGAGCCGCTGGATGATTGTGTTCGTTCCTTAGATGCACTATTTCATCTTGTATCGTGTGGACTTTTGCAGTACAGGCTGAATGTGATGCACATTTCCAAGTCTTCTTCACGTGGTCCAGGCAATATGATCGACAAATGAAGGAATACCCATCGACTATGAGGTGCCTGGTCCCTCTCGCTGAAGTTTTGAAGTAAACTGTAACGAGATCGCATTGATTAAATTTTTGAAAAAGTCCTGATAAGATTTTTAGAGTGGTTAGGATACTTAAGACAAACCAGTTCATAAATTACTTACTGTATATTGCACACAGAATTTATACAGCCCTAAAAAAGTATGAGTTTATATTGCAAACATATTAGACAAGAATATGGCCGTATCGCCGTATACAATTTTGCAAAAGAAATGCTATTTATTTAAACACGTATGTTTTATTTCACTGTAACGTCATCTGATTTATTGTACTTTAGGTGCAGTCTATTACAATCACTGGTTTCTAGGGGCCAGTTCAAGTATTATTTAAGCAGTTAAGCACTTAAAGGGGGCAATGGGGAATTTTAATACTGATTACGTCAGCTATATATATTAACTTATTAAATTAAAGTATATTTATTCTTCTTAAAAAATATACTTTATGAATTATCGCGGTGTTTTATGAATGCTTAACAATGAAGTATTCTATGTATAGAAAAAGGGGGATAGGAGATAAGAGATTGGTTACTTCTGCTGAAAAGGACTGGTTAAATTACTAAAATTCTGTTTACGTAATACTTTAACGACCCCTTAAAAATTTGTTGCTTGATTAGAATTTGTTCACTCGCACCCACTCGCCGCTTCCGGTGACCACGTAGTGTGGCGGATAATGATTATGTGCATAGTTGCCAGGACCTGGTTTATAACCTTTATCGCTGCTATAGATCGTCGCCTTGCAGCCTCTGCCTCTATTAGAACACTTCCAGAGTATCGTGCCTGAATGTTTAGACTCAAAATACCTGTTGTAGGTGTAATTATTGTACATTAGGAGCGGATATTTGCCTTTCGATGGTATAAGGCGTCCTGTGGAAAATAGAAGCAATTACAGTCAATAGTAAAGAGATGATTTTCGGAACAGCTGATGCTTTAACACCGAGTTATAATTTAAAGTTTATAGATAGCTCAGCACTGGTTACCAAAAACTTTCGCATAATTTTATTAAGCGACCAACAACGTTGTCTTCCAGACAGTAGTACACCATGACCTATACAATTTTCTGAATTGGCACCGCCTCTTGACTGATGCGAGATCGAAAATTGGTTGCTCGAGTGACACCGTAGTCTACCTACCTACGGTATACCAGACTGCCCCTATGCGAATTAATAGCTATTTTTTCCGATAGCTTAGATAAGTAAAATATTACTTACAGATTAAAAAATATGAAAATATGTAGTAGTAAATCAACATTTTTATTATAGATGTACAAAAATATTTCATAAAACCAATTTGTAGTAGGTTGTTAAAGGACATTTAAAGGACACTTTCCTTTAACACTATTTAATAAAGAAATTAAAGTTTCAGGTCGCAAGGTTCTAGTTGATAATTCTTTTATTGGACCTAGAGCGTCAACACAAATAATAAAATAATTAGTCCTCAAAACTGTCCAAACTGAAAAAGTGGAATAAAATACAACACGAATGTTCACAACAAAACAAAAGAAAAACAATAATAATTAAATAGTGATATATTATTTGGTATATGAACATCATTATTCCAGCTAAAAGACGTCCACTGCTGAACAAAACCCAAGGATTTCCACGACGATAGGTCCTGTGTCATTCGTATTCAGCGGATTTTAGCGACCTCTACCAGGTTGTCGGTCCAGCTTGTTGGGTGCCTACCCACGCTGCATCCGTGTCACCATTTATTCGGTACAATTTTGTAAAACCCATCGCCCAGTCATCGTTCGGTATTTGGGAGGTTCATGGTTGTGACCATCTCTGATAATTATCTGGCCACCATCAACCAGACAGCTGCCTTTGCAACCTTTATGAACCATCACACATCTGTAAAACACAAAGCCAGAACGATTTTCTTTCACTCTTTTGTAAACTTGTTTATTTACAAGCAACACTGGATACTTCTTGCCTGATGGCAAATATTTGAAACCTGAAATGAAATAGTTTTTTAGGCTTTGGCAGTAATATTTCATTTAATTACTGTATATACTATACGAGATGATACATTTATGTCTAAGTCCTTTAGGACTCCCTTTTCTGATATACACTGTATTTTTTTCTAAATAGGCCAATTGGCTCTTTCAAATGGCTCTTTTTGAAAGCCACCGATTAAAACAGCCCCCTAAAACAAGGGGGCTGTTGGGCTGTTGGGGGATTGCCCTTCTTAGCTAAGTCCCTGTTTGGGTCGCGTAGCGAAATCATAGCGCGATCAATTACATTTAATGCACAAAGTTTCCTTTTGCTTCCCTAGATGGCGTTGGGATCGAATTAGATCGCGCTATGGTTTCGTTACATGAAATTAACGACCTCTTTGATTTTTTTATCTTTTGTGTGAGCTTTGTGGTTGAGAATTATACGTTTTATAGATATATCTATTGCGTATTAATTATTACTCCCTTCGTTAGTAAACGGACCCTCGGTAAAAGTACATGGTCCTTCGAGCCGGATCGGTCGCGAGTGTTTTGGTGATTACCGGTGGTGGTAGTAATTACCACCCGACGCGTCAGTACTGGGCAGTGGATCGCTGTCCAGATCAACACCTTCAGCGGGTGCCCTGAAGAGGTGCCGAGGAGGTGGAGCCGGGTTGATCTTGGAGTACCAGGCAGACCAGCCTGGTGGTGTCATCCGGAGGAACGACGCGCGGGAGGAGGCGACAGCAGCTGTTGGCGATTTGGTGGTCGTGGCCGCTAGAGGGCGCCACTTTCTTCGAATAAGTGTGGTGTCAGTTTAGTGCCAGTGTCGGTGTCAGTAAGTGCAAGGAAAAACTGTAAGTACATTTACAACCTCATTACTTCGAAGAAATTAACTTTGTTCCGTGCATCTAAACTTTAACTTTGTTCCGTGAAGATAGAAATTTTAAAGTAAAGTGACTTAGAATATTTTCTCAAAATTTGGACTTTAATAGTTTTAAGACAAAAATAGTTTAGACGGGGAATCCATGCCGAATTTAGGACCCAGGTGAATTAGTATTAAAAACTTGTAAAATATTCAACTTTGTATAGAATAATTGGGACTTATAAGTTTATCTAAACATAAAATTTAAGTGTACCAACATCTTAATTTATTGTCTTTGTTTACTACTTAATTTGTATTTAAAAGTTGATTGTATTAAAAATGGAGTCATTCTGTGATATACAGGAAGATGTCAAATCTAAAATGCTTAAAGCCAAATCTAATTTAAAGAAGTCTTCTAAAGAGAGGTTGACTATTGCCTATTTAGAAACTCGTCTTGAAAATTTAGAACAGTTATGGTCCACATTCACGTCTACGCACAGAGAAATATTAAGGACAATAAAAAAGGTTGAATTGTGTAATTCTAGTTATGTTAAATGTAACCTGTATGATGAAGTTGAAGAATTTTATGTAGAATTTAAAAGTGAATTGAAAGAATTGTTATCAAACAGAAATGTATCTAATGCAAGTGTCGATACAAAGTCTTGTTGTCATAGTGAAAAAGGAGTTAGCAGAGTTAAGTTGCCCGAAATAAAAATACCGTCGTTCTCGGGAAAGTATTCCGAATGGCAAACATTTAGAGACTTATATATAGGGTTAGTACATGAAAACAAGTCGCTTGACGATGCACAACGATTCTTTTATTTAAAAGGTCATTTAACTGGAGAGGCAGAACTATTGTTACGTAACATCAAAGTTACGTCTGACAACTATAAAATCGCATGGGCAAAGTTAGACAAAATGTACAATAATAAAAAGTTTTTAGCAAATGGCATATTAAAAAGGTTATTAGGGCAAAGGGCGTTATCTTGTGAATCGGCTAGTGAAATAAAAAGGCTCGTGTCAACAACTTCAGAGTGTTTGGAATCTATCAGTAATTTAGGAGTGGATACTTCGTCCTGGGATCTCATAGTTATACATATCATAAGTAGTAAGTTAGATAAAGAGACCAGGAAAGGTTGGGAACTCAAGGTAGCTTCAGACGCGAGTGATGACTTACCTACTTTTGAACAATTTTCTGATTACTTAAATAGTCGCTTTAGAGGGTTAGAAAATCTAGACTATAAGGTAGAAAACAAGGATAGATATGTAAAGGGGACTCAATCATTTCATGTCGCAAAGGAAAAAAAGGCAGTGTCATGTGCATTTTGTTCAGCCGATCATAGGATAGGGGTCTGTCAGAAATTCGGTAAAGAATCAAACGACGCTCGGAGAAATTTCGCTCAGGAACGCAATTTATGCTTTATTTGTTTAAATGATAACCACCCAGCCAAGTTCTGTAAAAACACTCAACGGTGCCAGGTGTGTAAACGCCGCCACCACTCTTTGTTACACCCGGTGGGTGTTTCTGGGTCTGTTACGGATGAGGGAAGTAATACAGCTCACGCGGAAACCTCGTCAACCGCAGGAAGGTTGATGAAGGAGGACAGCAATAGTAACGCTGAAGTAGCCGCGCAAGCGGAGGGGTCAAGCAAGCCATTAGTCGCATGTCTCTCGACAGGAAGCGGTCGGAAGACCGTCATATTAACCACCGCCTTGATTAAAGCGGAGTCGAAAGCGGGGACTTATCGAGTTGTTAGGGCTTTGCTAGACCAAGGGTCGCAGGGTTCTTTCGTTACGGAATCCACGGTCCAATATCTAGGGTTAAAGAAAACGCCTTCAAGGCAAACGGTGATAGGCGTAGGCGGGGACAAAAGTGCGACGTCCAAGTCCACTGTTGTCATAAATATGAGATCTAGGGTAGACCCCACCTTCCACATAAAGGTTAATGCCTTCGTATTGAAGTCAGTCACAGCCCTTCTTCCCGCTACAAAGGTAACTAGGATAGAATGGGTAGACTTGACCGACGATGTCTTGGCTGATCCTGAATACTACAGACCCAATAAAATTGATGTTTTATTAGGAGCTGAGGTTTACAGCCAAGTCATCCAAGAAGGCATTAAGAAGAACCTTAGTGGCACTCTACTAGCCCAAGACACCAAGTTAGGGTGGATATTGTCTGGCGCCTGTGAAGGGGATTATACAAATAATCTCTCACATATTACCGTGATGCATTCAAGGCTTGAAGTTGATGACCAGCTTAAAAAATTTTGGGAGTTGGAAGCTGAACCATCTCCAAGTCGAATGCTTACGGAGGAAGAAAATCGGTGTGAAAAATTATACGCATCAACCACGGAACGGGACACTAATGGAAGATATATAGTGAGACTGCCGCTACGTGAGGATAATCCCAGCAGCCGCGTTGGTGAATCTAGAAACATTGCTGAAAAACGATTAAATTCATTAGAAATTAAATTAAAGAAAAATAGTAAATTAAAGGATGATTATGTCAAGGTTATACAAGAATACATAAAGTTAAATCACATGAAAAAGGTCTCAAAGCACGGAAAGAATAATAATAAGGCAATCTACTTACCTCACCACGCCGTTGTTCGGGAAGACAAGGATACAACGAAGGTCCGGGTTGTATTCGATGCTTCCTGCAAGGGTAAGAACGGGATGTCACTTAACGACAATTTATTAGTTGGCCCTACCTTACAGGCGGAACTCCGTCACACTATTATGCAGTGGCGAATACATCAAATCTGTCTCGTAGCGGACATAATTAAGATGTATCGGCAGGTGTTAGTACATAGAGATAATACCATCTTTCAACGTATCCTCTGGAGAGACAATCCTGAAAATGAAATAGAAGACTTTGAGTTACTAACAGTCACATTTGGTACGGCTTCAGCGCCATATTTGGCTGTTCGATCCTTACATCAAGTCGCACATGACGAGTGTCAAGATAAGCCAGAGATAGAGAAAATCATATTAAATAACTTCTATATGGATGACTTGATGACAGGAGCAAAAAGTGTGGAAGAAGCCTTCAGAATTTATACAGAACTGAATACAGTTTTGGCTAAGGGAGGGTTTCCACTACAAAAGTGGAGGAGTAACAGTCAAGGGTTATTGGATAAAATAAGGGAGAAGAACGGATCTACAGACGAAGAATTACAGATAAAAATGGATAACATTACTAAAATACTAGGACTTACCTGGAACTCGCACGATGACTTCTTCCAGTACTCTGTAGAACTCCAACCGCTTACTGCACCTGTAACAAAAAGAAAAGTAGTATCTGATATTTCAAGATTGTTTGATCCTTTGGGATGGTTAGCACCGAGTATTATTGTAGCTAAAATATTCATTCAAAAATTGTGGTTAGCTGGGTTAGAATGGGATCAGGAAATTCCAAACAATTTATTACAAGAATGGGTTACTTACCATAGAAGCTTGTCTTACTTGGTGAAGATTAAAATCCCACGATGGTTACGTCTAGGGGAGAAGGATTTGAAGGCTGAACTGCACGGGTTTTCAGATGCGTCCAAGATGGCGTATGCAGCAGTCGTATACCTTAGAGTTGTTGATCATCAGGGTAACATTCACGTTTCACTTATTACATCAAAGACGAAGGTGGCACCTATAAGACAGGTGTCGATTCCAAGGTTAGAACTATGTGGAGCAGTTCTCCTTGCTAAATTGATAGTAGAAGTAGGCGAGGTGTTAAATATTCCAAAGGTGGATTGGCACACCTGGACGGACAGTGAAGTGGTGCTGGCATGGCTCAATAGTCACCCCAGCCGCTGGAAAACTTTCGTGGCTAATCAGGTTTCTGACATTCTGACCATGCTAGACACACAACACTGGTCTCACGTGTCATCGAAAGAAAACCCAGCAGATTGTGCTTCTCGCGGTGTTTCCCCTATCGAGCTTAAATCGACGTCTATCTGGTGGAACGGCCCAGATAAGCTCAAAGAGCAGGATGTCGAGTACAAAAGGCCGAAACATCTCCTCACCCACTTAGAAGAAGTGAAGGTACACACTACTGCATTCGACGTATCGTTTTGGAATAAGTTCTCATCACTATCGAGATTGGTCAGAGTGATAGCCTATTGTCGAAGATTTTTAAATTTAAAAAGACAGTCATCGACTAAACATAGTTCGAGGCACTTGTCCAAAACAGAAATTGAGGAAGCATTAGCCATATGTGTGAAGAAAAGTCAGGAAGAATCAGACGAGTTAGAAAATGTAAGAAAGGGAAACACGGAGAAAACAAAGGGTAGTCTTAAATCATTAAATGCGTTTCTTGACACTAAGGGGATTATAAGAGTTGGTGGGCGGTTGGAGATGTCTTCATTAAGTTATGATCGGGTACATCCCATCCTTATACCCAAGGAGAGCTTCTTGACAGGACTGTTGATTGCGGATTCCCATGAAAAGACGATGCATGGTGGGCCGCAACTTATGATCACGTATTTACGTTCCAAATACTGGGTCATAGGAGTTAAGCTGTTGGCAAAAAGGTATGTTAGACACTGCGTTAAATGCATACGTTATACAGCAAAGGCTAGGACACAATTGATGGGGCAGTTACCATTGGCACGTGTGACACCAAACAAACCCTTTCTGTGTAGTGGGGTGGATTACGCGGGGCCGATAAACATCAGGATGTCGAAGGGACGCGGTAATAAAGCCTACAAAGGCTACATAGCATTATTTATTTGCATGTCCACGCGAGCAGTGCATCTCGAAGCGGTAAGCGAGCTAAGCACCAGAGGCTTCCTGACTGCTTTTAAAAGATTTGTGGCAAGGCGTGGCCGTTGCGCTGAGTTGTACAGCGACAACGGCACGAATTTCGTGGGAGCATCGCGTGAGTTGCTACACTTATTTAATGAAGAAAGGTCCAATTGCAACCCGGAATTAACTGAATACCTCTCTAATAACGGCACAGAGTGGCATTTTATTCCTCCTCACTCGCCCAATTTCGGGGGTCTTTGGGAAGCAGGAATAAAATCCACCAAGTACCACCTTAAGAGAGTAATCGGCAATTCTACCTTAACCTACGAAGAGATGGCCACTGTTTTGGCGCAAATTGAAGCTTGCCTAAATTCGAGGCCATTGTCGTATATAGAAGATCAAGATAAATTTACTATATTGACGCCTGGTCATTTTCTGATCGGTGAGCCACCTGTTTTAGTTCCGGATTCAAATTACGAAGGTTCCAACGTAAACAGTTTACAGCGATGGCAGCTCCATCAGAGAATGATGCAGGATTTCTGGCGACGTTGGTCGCAGGATTACCTCAATCAATTTTTGCAGAGGCATAAGTGGGCTCATCAAAATCCAGAACCATCCATTGGGAACATTGTTTTAGTAAAGGAGGATGACATGCCTCCAGGCAAGTGGTTATTGGGTAAGGTTGAGCATAAGCATTGTGGACCAGACGGAATAACTAGAGTCGTTACCTTACGTACGCAGAGTTCGATTATTAAGAGACCGACATCGAAATTATGTGTATTGCCAGTTACCACATAAATTAGAATTAAGTTGTAGTAGTTTAAGTTATGTCATAAGCTTATAGTAATAAGAATTGTGAAGAATAAAATGACATTTGTAATTGGTGACTTTGCTGGCTTGTATAGAGTTATTGTGTATCAATGTTTGTCCCCAAGGACCTCTTTAATTGTAATTCGTCAACAAAAGGTTACTTCCTGTTTGTTCAGTATATAATTTTTATGTTTACTTGGGTGAGCAGTAATGAAGAACATATTTTATGTGGGTTCTGTTTGTCAATATGTCCTTGGTGGGCGGCATGTTTGGGTCGCGTAGCGAAATCATAGCGCGATCAATTACATTTAATGCACAAAGTTTCCTTTTGCTTCCCTAGATGGCGTTGGGATCGAATTAGATCGCGCTATGGTTTCGTTACATGAAATTAACGACCTCTTTGATTTTTTTATCTTTTGTGTGAGCTTTGTGGTTGAGAATTATACGTTTTATAGATATATCTATTGCGTATTAATTATTACTCCCTTCGTTAGTAAACGGACCCTCGGTAAAAGTACAGTCCCTATGTACTTCATTCTGAAACAGCTGTATGATTTTTCTTTAGATATTTTCTATCCATAGGTCCGTCATGGTAATTTATGAAATTCCCAAGGGCGTGAAAAGGTTTCTACAGGGTCGGCAACGCGCGAGCGACGCCTCTGGTGTTGCAAACGTCCAAGGGTCCAGGGGCCTCCTCTCTTTTGAAAGGAATTAGACTGTGCAGTTTGTTTAATATTGACTTATCTAGCAACCAATGCAGATGTTTGTACCACAATTCTAGTTCTCGTTTTTTGCTGGGATATATAAAAGACGTTTGGCTTTAGTATGTACATATGTATTTTCAATTATTTATACCTAACTGAAAATTAAATTCACATACAGCAACGTTATGTTATCCTGGTAGCTTTTGGCTGATGCATTACGTGTGTTTAATCTGTACCAATATTAAGAAGTTCAAACTCTTAAAAAAATCTCATTTATTGACTACTGGTTCAACCGTCAATTGCATACTATATATGTATATATGCAAACCATATAATATGGTGCAGAAGTCAGTAGGGGTGATAAAAGTATCAAAATTATGATAGTTTGCAAATTAATTTTGAATATTTGTGTGCCTACTTTTTATAAGACTGCACTTTCAAAGCTATTCGGTAAGTTTAAATAATGATATTATTGAAATAAGAGCCTTTAATGCTGACAATCGGATACCCATAAATTAATATTTGAGGTGGGGTAGATTCTATATTGTGTCAATCGGAATAAAAATTTTTGAGTGTTTTAAGCTTGCACAAACGAACTTGACACTTTTATTCATCACAAGCGTCACTTTGTCCAACATTTTTGCCACCAACAGTTTGTCGTTTGTCTATTACTCTTGCCAAAAGTTAATGATTCGTTTCTTCTCAGTTACTTTTAAATGGCATTGTGTATCCGATTTATGGCAATGGATATCCATCATTTTAAAAATCAGATCTTTTTGGTCCGCATACGTCTTGAGGAAAGCTTTGCATCCTGTTATTCTTCTCTTCGAGCAATGCCAGAGGATTCCCAAAGCTGATGTTAATTTGTAGCTATATGTATTGTTATTATACAGCAATAGTGGGTGCTTTCCTCTCCCTGATGCTACGAGTGTACCTAGAAACAAATGTATAGGGATTGATATTATTATTGTACCATCTCTATACGAATGTAAATGATGCTCCCCTCCTCTAACTCTCCAGATATTGTTTTTTGAAACGAAGTTCCTTATGGGGCGTTGTGGAGGTGTACCGGCAAAAAACGTCCGTAACGCGTGAGATTTTTTTTGTATATACTCGTAATGATTAACCGAATAATTATTTTCTTTATACCTCGAATGGAACTTGAAAGAGTTTCACGACACTATTTCTTCGATCTTTTTATAATAAGGAACTTCGTTCCTACCTGGTGTCCCACGACGCAACAGTTTTTTTGGGTTTAGAGATAATTTCTGTACCTTCAAAACCATTCCTCCCTCGGTAACTCTATCTTTTACTACATTTTAATCAGGATTTTGTTCCGTTATATACATATTGTTTTCATTAAAAATAAAATTAAGGGTCGCCATCGCACGAGCGACATCTCTGGAATTGCAAATGTCCATATGCTACGGAACCTTACCATCAAGCCGTAAGTTTGTTTGTTACCCTCGTGATATAAAGAAATAAAACTCCATATTTGCTTTTGTTTTATCTTAACGAACATTTATTGAGATTAATTAGCCGCTCAAAAATCACCATTAGTATTTTATGTAAAAAAAAGGCTTAACAATATTGTTGTATATTATAATTATCATATTATTTCCAATAGTATTTGATACAGATAACTAGGACTTCACTAAGAAAAACGGATTCAATCCACATTTAATAAAAAAATATCGTATTTTTTTATTGTTAATAATAATAAACAGAACTTGGGTTTATTACACTCATTCAATTTGAAATTTAATATCGTAAAATTTAGTCAACGTGTAATTTTTTCCTTAACTATTTCCAATTATATAATTAAAATAAATCTATATTTTACGGTATAAGGATATTATTTCATCATCTGCTGCCATGGACAAATTATGGGATTAAATTATTTATTTATTCATAATATCATTATACCACGATAAAATCCATATAAAAGAAAACCCATATAATTAAATTAAAATTATTAAGAGAGCCTTATAATCAATAAAAATAGAGTACATTTTACATCCATATGAAAACGCATTACATTCTACTGAAGAGGACTATCTGGATATTACATATAATAAATACTCTATAATTTTTCTATTGTATATATTATTATAGAGTAAGATCCCAGGGCCGCCAGACGTCACGTATTTTCTGACGAACCAAATGTGGGTTATTGAGTAGTGCTAGTATGTACTAAGAACGCATGCCTACTAGCTATCTTGCCTAGTGGGCCAATTTTCAGGTATCAGGTAATCAAGGTACATACAAATATTACTTACCTCACGTAAATTCTCCAAGCTGATTTTTACGTATATTGTAGGCAATATCCTTAAAAATAAGTCGCCAATACTCCCAGACACTTTCCGTCGGCCGTATTGCTTTGCAGACGCTTTAAAGCTCCCGAAGGAATTAATTAACTTCACGTAAATTATGATGCTCCATTGTTTATATCTCCACCAGACAACTATTTCGAAACCTTTTACGAGAAGACAGAGCGATCCAAGGAGCCAATCATCCCCTAGACTTCCGCATATTCGCAATCTGGCTCACTCTCATGCGCGTTGATAATACCGTCACGCTCCTACCCACAGTGGCATTAAAATTGAATTAAGGGGGATGATTGGCTCCTATGATCGGTCTGTCATCTGTCACAACTATTTTGAAACCTTTTACTAGAATGGAACATCATAATTTACGTGAAGTTGATTAATTCCTTCGGGAGCTTTAAAGCGTCTGCAAAGCAATACGGCCGACGGAAAGTGTCTGGGAGTATTGGCGACTTATTTTTAAGGATATTGCCTAAAATATACGTAAAAATCAGCTTGGAGAATTTACGTGAGGTAAGTAATATTTGTATGTACGTCGATTACCTGATATCTGAAAATTGGCCCACTAGGCAAGATAGCTGGTAGGCATGCGTTCTTAGTACATACTAGCACTACTCAATAATCCACATTTGGTTCGTCAGAAAATACGTGACGTCTGGCGGCCCTGGGATCTTGGACTATTAGAACCTGTAATGTAAATACAATTTCAATAACAGAAGAAAGTAATGACTGTGTACCAACACCTCGAAAGAGATTAAAAAAATCTTAGTAATTATATTTTTATTCCTATTTTTTAGAGATATAGATTATTTACCATATAAAGTAACAAAATATAAAATTAAAATTAATTCATATTATTATTAGTTTAAGTACTTAATGCGATTGTTTACTTCGAGTAATATCCCCACTATATTAAAGTCATGAATTTTTCAATGCATATCTAAATTTCAATTTCCCACGAAAAATCAAAATGGACATGCCTTTCAAAAGTTAAATAAAGTTTAATGGCGGGATTGATTTATTTTATTAATAATTTCGAGTCCAATAAAATTGTTAACTACTTTAACATACCTATTTTAAAATATATTTTTTCTATTCTTATAAATACAATGTTCGTATGTACGTGCAGATCATATTACACAACAAGAACAAAAAACTCAGTGCCTAAATAAAAATAGTTTTTTCCCAAGTCTCGTAATAATTATATAGAAAAGGCATGTCCATATTTTTTCGATTACGATACTTTTGGAAAAGTTTTTATGAGCACCCGAAAAAAAATAGATGTAGTATTAGATAATCTTAATCTTAAATAGTTTTTATTAACATATAAACCACACCATTGTCCACTACAGTTAAAGTTAGTAATAAAACAACTAAATATATGTATAAAACTTAATCGCTCTAACGTCAATATAATTATCTTAAAACCATAAGTACTTATTTAGGCGATATGTGTAGGGAAGACTTAACAATAATGTAAGTAAGAAGGCACAAAATCTAAAAACTGTAATCAAAACTCACTGGCAACTAACTTCAAAAGGAAATACTATTTGACGCTAAACTATTTGTTTTTTAAACCCTCTTGACATTTGTAGGTAGGTAGAGGACCTGGGTTTACTGCAGACCCTCCCTAGTTCTATATAATATGAACCAGAGATGTTATGGAGCTCCGTAACCGTAACCGAAACTATCGGATATCCGAAATAAAAATATATCCGTAACCGTATCCGTTTCACAAGTTTCGGATAATTTTCGTATAAGGGCGGAGTCTAAATGAATAGGCATATTTGGACATTTTTTTATCAAGTTAGGTACTGTAGATTCTGCAAAACGTAAACAGTGTGAATCTTTTGCCCGAAACGAGGTGGCACTACTTCACTGAAACTTTATCTCATCTCATCATATCCGTAACCGAAACTATCCGAAACTAACGGATAATCCGGAATAAATACATATCCGTAACCGTATCCGAAACCGATATAATATTATTCCTATATCCATATCCGTATCCAGATCCGAAATATCATATCCATAACATCCCTAATATGAACCATACAAGCGATACATTGCGAAATAGAGGTGATTCATGATTCGTGATCGACCAATTTTAGTTCCAACCCAGAGTGTTAATTAA
Organism: Craniophora ligustri; assembly: GCA_905163465.1. NCBI lineage: Eukaryota > Metazoa > Arthropoda > Insecta > Lepidoptera > Noctuidae > Craniophora > Craniophora ligustri. Next base: position 3,042,754 of record LR990965.1, on the reverse strand, counting down.
AATAATATTCCTTACAAAACTATTATACCTTTTCTTCATTCTAACAAGATTTCGAATACTAATAAAAAATAATAATAATGAAATTATTTCGTAGCTCGCATCAGATACCAGATTCGATAATAATACTAATGATGTATTAATTATTATCAGAGATCAGAATACGTATAGTAAATTACCTAAACGTTCTTGAACATTAACTTAATTATGTACAAACTGATAGTAACTATTTCCCTCTAAAACCTCCAAATAGTTATCATGTTTTTAATTGGATACAATTTTAGAAAGAATAAAACCTTTTAATTTTTTTTAACGTGGTATAATCAATGTATTCTAATCTCTGATTTATTGTAGAACTATAGTAATGGTCTCCCAATTCCATGTTTGATTTTATTATTAGACATTCTCGGTTGGTGGCAATGCTCCTCGAATACCGATATGACAATATCCATTTCATCTGGCAATGTCTTGACAAACGCCTTGCACCCAGTCCTGGTTCTCCTTGAGCAGTGCCAAAGGATCCCTGATGCTGACAGGACCTTAAAGGTGTATGTGTGCTTGTTGTATAGTAGTAGAGGATGTTTTCCTTTTCCTGATGGGATGAGTTTTCCTGTAAATTGAACTATCATTTAGGTTAGTATTTTCGGTAGGGCTTATAAAATTCTGCAATGAGTAATCAAGGACTTTGATAAATCTATTCCATGTCTTGTAAGCTTGTAATAAACGCATCGTCAAGTTGTTTAGAAATTATTTATTTAAAGAACTCATCGAAAGGATTTTTTTATCCGAGTGTACTTACTACGCCCGAAACTATGCACATATGTTGCTAGCTTAAAGTGAATCATTTGATTACTAACCTATCGTGAATTTATTCAGAAGATTATTGATTAAAATAACGTATGTATAGTTACAATTGATTTATTAGGTAATATATGCGAAGTTATATCCGTTATTATTATAAATAAACGTACAAACGATGTTACACAGAATGTATGTACTAGGAACGAATACAATAAGGCGCATTATTTTAACTAAAAACCAGTAAATGCTTATTATAAATAGGTTATATGAAGTAAAAGCTATTACTAGGACATTCATCATCTTAGTTAATCATTAGGAATAAAAAAGACTTAAATACGGCATTTAGTACAACAATTAATAAGTTACAGTTTCATTTTGCAGCCTTTTTAAGTAAAAGAGCATATGAAACTACATATTATGATTACACAAATCACGGCTACTGACATTTTTATTCAAGTTTAAACCTCAAGGACAAAATAATTTACAATCATTCTCATTTATCTCAATCCTAGGTAAATATGCTATAGGATTTCGAAATTAAAGCCTAAAAATCACATAAAATAATTTAGCATACAAATTAACTTCACTTTAATACGTCATGGCAGGCATCTATGAGCGTAGACCTTTATAACAATAATTTTCTATTGTAACTATGTGTAATTATTTCCTTGTCGGTAAGGAGTTAATATTTTACACATACACATACTCTCTAACCTTTAAAAATAATCTAATTTTGTAATAAGCAATCGTATGAGTTTTTCTATGTCAGGACCCAAAACAGGTCCTTGCGGTACTCCCGGGGAAGAAACTATCTCTATAATAATTTATAGTTATTGAAAAAAATACATACACTTACGCTTATTTTTTAAATATTGAACTGATATAAATACACTCAAATCAATAAGTTATATAATTAATCAGTTTATAGGACATAGATAATATAAAGTACGGTTTAGTAAAATGCTTGTATATATCATCTTCATCAGCTTGATGGATATCATCGCTTAAACCTAAATTGGCGTTCAGTATTATTTCTTCTTAAGAAATTAGTTGCGTACGTAATTTTTAATGAAATTAAGTCTCTATACAAATCCGAGACTCCGGATCCGGATCCGATATCTGTCGTATATCCTGTCATCAGTAAGAGAAATTATTTCTTGTGATATAATTTTGAATAAAAATATTATCAATATCTAGCATCTATACAGCGCTAGGTTCAGAACTACATACCTGTAGTTCTAAGCTAGGTAACGAGACTTGTTACGGAAGCCAGATCGTTGATACACTACATACATATTAATATTGGTATAATAAAGACATACATATCATACATAGAAGCATCTATGACTCAGGTATAGAAGGATACAAATGTCCATCTGCCCTTACCGCTGCACTTGAGTTGACTTAATTAAATTACACATCTAAATTAACACAACTACATTGCAGCAGATATAATATTAATCACGTATACAAATGTCGAAGACTTAGATCAACATGCGCACACATAATATGCGCATGGTATAGATGTGGGAAACAGCTTTAGTAACTAATTACAAATGAGTAATTATCGAATTTGATGCTGTTTAACCCCAAGTAGGTATCCACATTTATAGGTGCTTGTTTGCTAGCCACAGTATCAAATAATCCTTAATCGGTAAACGATTGCACAGTATCACGAAAGATTGACTTTCTACAAGAATTGTCATATGTTGAATGATGAATTACAAGCGGTAGTATTGTGTCTCACTATTGCTTTATCATTTTTCTCAAGGATTGAATATAGAACTTTATGATCTCTGAGACGTAATGTTTCCTAACTCCTAATTAGAATATATCCTTACAATTTTTATTATTTCAGCGCCTATTGTTGTACTATTATTTCTGCCTCACGAAGACATGCTTTGTTAAAGTCTTACTTGCCATTGACACAATCAAAATTTTACATCAAATTTATTTTTCTACACGAACATGCTATATTTTTCTGCAAAGGATAGGAATCACTACTGAACTAATTTAGCTACTATTACATTTCCTCTACAGTGGTCTACAATATATGAGTTGTCTGCAGCATTGCTTAAATTTAAATATTCATATTATTTAGGTCTACTACAAATATTATCATATAAATCAATATTATCATAGAATGTTATATCAATTACTCATTCTTAAAATCTCGATGCAATGATATTTCTTCGGGGAAGGAATTGTTGACACCGTCTCTGTATTCGGGTAATTTTGGCGGAAGGTGATCGTGTGGTTTGTGGGCGAATGCTCGAGTACCGAAACTGATGGCAGATGCTCTGCAGCCTTTTAATCTTCGGGAACAGTACCAGGATATCCTTCCATCTGCGTTTTGTTTTTGGTAGCTGTACGTATAACCTGAGAGGACGAGCAGGGGGTGTTTACCACCTCGTTTTGTCCAAAGAAACGTGCCTGTTGAATAAAATGTGCATCAGTATGTTTTCATATAACTTCGTTTCATTTGATTAAATCGTTTTCTGTTACATCAAATTACTAAGCATTATGAACAACATATTGTATTTTTAAATCGTGTATTAAACAGTTTTAGTTACAAACAATATTTAAATTCATTTACCATTAACATAACAAAATATTTATACTCTTAAATATTTAACAATCAGTTCAGTGGAGGGTCTCTTATTTATTTCGTGACTTAAATAACAGTATTCAAATTTATAAAAAACAACATGTATTTCTAAATATTTTAGTAGAGCATTGTCAAGGCACTATTCAGTCTGATAGATTAACATACAATATAAATAATAATAATAATATCTTTATTTCAGACACAAAGTCCATAAGTTGTAGAATTTAAGTACTAGAAAAGTACAAATACAACTAGAATATTAATTAGATAACATTCAAGATGTCAAAATATATACGATCTTTGACTTAGTGGAGTAATAGGAGTATTAATAACATGATTTTTATTGCACGATTATTGAGTATATAATTGGGTGTCTCCAATATAAATCCCAATCCCATTTAAAATTTTGATTGCCCACTCATATATTCTAAACATTTCAAGTCTTTTAAATTCAATCTAATGGTCTATCCACCACCGGCAACACTGCTGGTACTTATCTTATAAAAAACTTAATATATTCTACCCTGTTTACAAACTGTATTTTAACATTCTTCACTTCCCTACTTATTAAATTTCATTTCGCGTATTTTATTTTACTTTAAGATGCATTTTCAAAGCCTGAGCATGATACCTGTGGTCTAATTACTTTGGGGAACTAAAACTGTTTTTTTAATGCGTCGATCAAGAACCGAATTAACCTAACCTAACAATTACTAGATAACAATTCGAAATTAAATGTGATTCTAATTCCTCCTGTATGTATTTCTCGAATCAAATCTTTTATCGTCAAATCTGCACGGCTAGCTATTATTACAAACAATATTTCATAAATAAGTATTAAGTTCTCAATATATTAGTATATTATTACACCTGCAACCGCATTTGTAACATAAACGAAAGCTTTTTACGGTCACCCAAAAATAAGAATTGAACAAATCCCAAATCTGCTTATAAAAAAACACAGGCTGAACAATTTTAATACACTCTAACTAAAACATTATTTCTTTTAACAAACTTTGGTTTCGTATGATTATGTAATCCAGTAAAATCTAAAACCTCATGCTGTATGTTTGTAAACAATTTGGCGTTACATCTTTTGGCTGTGCCTGGTTGGACCATGGTACATCTCCACTGCGCAGTTGCGTTGCGAAACTTTTGCAAGCTGTAGGAATAACCTTTGAAGACGAGAAGCTGGCCCCCTCTTTGGGATCGAGCAAATGTTACTGAAAATGATTGGGACCATTACCTTTTTAGTAAATTTTAATGTTTCTAATTTACTGGATGGGTTATTTATCACATTGGCGACGGCTGAATGTCACTCCAAACATCCTATGGTGCGGCTGGCTATACGCACAGCGTGTGCGACCGCACAGTCGTAACGCGCAAACAACAGCGCGAACAACAATCTGGCAGCACACGCCATGCGTGTTAGTATAGTAGGTACTGTATGCTCTGTAGTCGAAGATATGATATTTACAATGGCAGTTCGTACTCACTTCATAATATCTCTGGAAAACTCAAGTTATAATCAAAATGCATTTTTTTAATATTTATTTATTGTATAAGTAACAATGACTCAATGTGTTAGTAAAAATTTTCTTAACTATGTTAGTATTCCAATTTTATGTGGATAACCTAGGAATCTTTGCTCAGCAACAAGGTGGAAAGTCTGCAGCTGTGACTAACATACAAACAGTGTAGTCAATCATATCAACCAAAGGACGGCTTTTGCTGATCAAAGGTCTCCTCCCCCAAATCAATCTATCTCGTTGTCGGTCAGTCAGGTGGTGTCTGGTAGTCCTTGTTTCCTTAAGTGCGTGGTCTCTATCAGTTCTATTATAATTCCATATCGTAACCATATGCTAAGCAAATGTCTCTACATAGCATACCAAATGATTTTAAGGTAAATATAATTTTAATACATGAGGAAATCTATCATTTGCGTGAACCTTTTACACATATTCTTTGCAACCCATATCTTCTTTCAGCAAGTTGGTATTATCCTGTCTTATTAAATACCTCAAAGTTGTCACAATATGATAGACTAAAATTATGTACTGTAGATGTATTTACTTGTTGAGTCTTACGAGCGGAAACAGTAAATACATATTTTTAGTTAACTGCTGTGATTGCTGTCTTACTCCACGTAACCTTCTCACACAAGTGGTCCAGATTACCAGCCCGGACCACCTCACCGGTGATCCCAACGCGATTTTGCGTTGCACAATGTATAGGTGAGAGCAATTATTGTGTAAGCGGATTTAGTTCCTACAGTACCACCAGAATAGGGTTTGAAATGAAAATAGTTTGAAATGTTAGTAGGGTGATGGAATGAAATATTATTTTGATGTGATTTGAAGGGTATTGGTAAGGGTACCCAATTGAAAGTAAAAAACAGGTCAAGGTTGCAAGACAATTGGTTAACAATGTTGTAAAAGCATTTCTACAAGATTGTTAATCGCGTTAGACGAGGCATATTAGGTGAGCATTCGTTTATAATACTTCGTTGTTGTTGCAGCCATGGTCGACGGCTTCGATTGACGTTTACCATCAGGCTTTATCTCATCACTACGTAGTGTTACGGTTATATAATATAAACAACAGGCAACATTAAAATGTATTTATTCAGTAACCCAAAAATAAACGTACATAAAAGCAACTTTAAACTATAACAGAATAATGTTAGTGTAAGTGGCTTGCGGGCGTGCAATGTACTCTTGTTTCGTGTTTGATTGGGCCTTTTTTCTAAAACGCTATTTAAGGTGTCCTATTTTGAAATTCGGTTTTGTTGGACTATCTTTCAACTCCTTTTTATTAAAATTTAGATCAGGTAATTTTTACTAGGTTGTGAGTTCCACGTGTGTGTGTTTCTGTTGACAGGGGTATAAAAATCGTTCAAGAAATAAAGTACGAAGATAATAAGTCTTTGTTCTATACTAACCGCCAAATATTCAAACGATACTCAATTTTAAGTAGCCTTTTGTAACATATCATAGAGAAACTGTGTGACCAGTGCTTAGAATAAAATAACATAATCTATATTCATTTTATTTCCTATTATATGAGATTCATTATTCCCATTCCCCTTTTCTTAAAAAAATATATCTGAATATAATAATGATCAAATACCCTTATTGAAAACGTAATTTGACACAACTTTTGTCTCTTTGTCATTTTGTAGTTAATAAAATGAGACGGCACTACCGAAAAACTAAAGCAGAGACGTAATAACAAGGATTTCTACAATAAGGAAGTCTTGCTGCAACTAGTCTCTGCTTAAAAAGTCTTCAGGCACATGACGTAAATCCTATAACTTTCTACGTAATGTCCTTATATAACGTCCATTCGAGGTCATATAAAAATGTGGCTTTTCGTGATTATGCTGGTTCGAAGTCCCCAAGAATCGTCCATCCATGGTCAGAAACAAGCGGGCTTTGCATCCTTGTGTACACCTGTACTTCACTTCTTGACGAACCTTGACTGGGGCACCGTATGTGTAACCTCTGAACATCTTATGTTCCTTCCCGTTCTCCAACTGTATATCCATCACAATGTCTACAAAGTTAAAATGGATCATCATAATCATCATATCAGCTAGAGGACGTCCACTGCTGGACATAAGCCTCCTCCAAAGATTTTCACAACGACCGATCTTGGGCCACCTGCATCCAGCGGATTCTACCCACGTTGCGTCTTCCAGTTCGCAGTCGCCACTCGAGAACCTTCAAGCCCTAGATGATCGAGCAATAGATGTTTAAAATGTTTGGTCTTAATCTTATTCTTATTCTCATGTTTGTCAATAACCTTAGTGAAGTTATTAATTAATTCATATATCACACAGCGATATCGAGTTGCGACCGAAGCAACCGGTCGGATGTCCGGTAGAATGTGTTGCCGATACTAGATGATTGATACACAACTTAGGTTGTTAGTAAGTAGGTACATACATACACAGAAACACAGACAATAGGCAGCCTTTAATACCGCTTTGCAAATCGAAATCAAGCTACCTATTTGTAGAACATGAAAACCTATACGAGTGGAGATAATTATGTATGTATATGACTGTTCATTACACACCGGTAGCACAGTCGTGCGATCAGTCTGTAAAATAGTTTACAGATATCCACTCATACCGATATACCCTACAACCCTCCATTCAAGTTGCAATTTTCTAAGTTTAAATAAACAACTCTTCCAAACAAAATATACGCGAATGAAATACCTGAAGCATTTCGAATTGAAACTTGGTTAAAGTGGCAGTTTCGAAATAATGACATACCTAAGTTTTTTTTTATTATTAGACGTTGTTAGAATAGGAGGGACCGTAGAGGCCTACGTCCAGCAGTGGACTCCGATAGGCAAAGGAGATTATTAAGACATCATAAGTCCAGGCAGTTTTTCTAGTCAAAATAAATGTTATTGGTTTTTTTGGGTACCAATAAAATTGATACTTCTCACGTATATTAATTCATACTTATACTTTGGTCCTTACTAGACGCACTTGTCTTATGATTTGTTTTGTCATGACATTTATCCTATTATTACGCTCGTTTGGGAACTTTACCGAATTCCCATAAACCGGTGGTAAATATTGTTTCCTTGATCAGTAATTATGATTGTATAAATGTAATAAATGAATGCTGAATATGATAAACGTATAAGATTTTTATATAGAGCTGTGGTAGCCTAGTGGTGAGACCACTGACTCTCGGAAGTTATGTGCGTATTTATCACATGCTGAAAACGGCGAAGGAAAACATCGTGAGGAAACTAGTTGGATTTACTCGATGGCATGTGAAGTCTACCAACCCGCAGTAGGCTAGCGTTATGAACAATAGCCTAATACCTACCTCTCAAATGAAAGGAGACCCGTGCCCAGCTGTGGGTCAATAATAGGTTGATGATGAGGATAAGATTTTACAAAATAAAGAATGAAAGAAAGAAAAATAACATTTATTCTAGCTGATGGTGGCCACATACTTGACAGCATAATTTTATAGGTATTACCAATCAACTTATAAGAATGTATTTCCTACGATTGCTCTGAAGGTTCTGGTTCAGCATATGCCAGACAGATTGCCTGGCGCTGGTTTCCAAACCTGCCTGAGTCACGGGTGACAAACTAGTTCTTTCAAAAATAATTATCGGTTTAAAATAATATCTTATATTTAAAAATCTCGCGTCACGGTGTTTGTCGCTGAACTCCTCCGAAGCGGCTAGACGGATTATTATGAAATTTTGAATTTGGTAGGTCTGAGAATCGGTCATAGGCTATTTTTTATAGCCCTAGGTGATAAGAATGTCACTCATCAGATTTATTTTTTCCTTTTGTGGACAAAATATTTTTTTTGTATTTGTTTATGATTTGGCATCAAAAAATACTTATAATAACACAAATTTTCACCCTTCTACCACCAACCCTTATAATGTGACAAAACAACCTTTGCTGGGTCCGCAAGTACTATGTATAAAAATATATCAATACATATGATTATTTATCAATTTTAAGAGTAGTAGGTATTTAAATCTGAAGAAAAGGGAACCAGTGTATGAACATTTCCTTTATTTAATTGAACACTGCAATGGTAGACTGTTGCCAATCACGATCCATTTACATACATACATACATACATCAAACTATATGGATAGTTCAGATCGGCCGGTATCAGACAAAATTATCGATCACGTCCGAATGTGTATGTAGCAATACCTACGTTCAGAATTGCACAGTTTTTCAGTAAATTAATGTAAATCACGGATCACTTTGGATTGCAGGATCCATTTATGTACTGATCTGATATCAGAGACAATACAATGGAAAATCTTCAGTCAAAAGATATCAACTAAACGATATCACTCAGTTTTCGGGTCGGACCTGGACGAGATTGGTAAAGGACCGAAGCGTATGGCATGCATTGAAAGAGGCCTATATCCAGCAGTGGGATCAAAAGACTGGATGATGACTGGTGACGAATGGTGTTTAATCAATTGGTGATTGGTGTGATCAGGGGGATCATAACTTAACGTATCTCCCGTCTGCAGTCTGGAAGTATCTCGGTGGCGGATGCGTATGCTGTCCCTTGGCTCTTACCAATCTCTTGTCAAACACCATGATGTAAGCCTTGCACCCTGAACTGCATCGCCAGCGATCTCCCGAAGATGAACGGAATACAAAACTGTAGGTGTAGTCCTTATACATGTAAAATGTCTTTCCGTTGATAAGCCTCACTTCTTTAAAATCTGAAATGGTTGTTCATTTGCTGTCATTAATCAATGTTTGAATTATAGTCTAGTGATTAAGATGGATAGAGGAAGAGCAAGTTCAGGTCAGGACACAATTCACGATGGTTCGTACTCCAATGTGGTACAAGTAATTCTGACAGCAACTTCATTCATAAGTTTGATTATTGATCATAATTTTTCTCATAAGTCTGTCCGTCCATCTGTCTGTCCATCCGTCTGTCTGTCACCAGACTGTATCTCAAGAACCACGATAGCTAGACAGTTGAAATTTTCATAAAATATGTATGACTATTGCTGCTATAACAACAAATACTAAAAACAAAATAAAATAAATATTTAAGGTGGCTTCCATACAAAAAACGCCATTTTTTGCCTAATTTTGTACGGAACCCTTCGTGCGCGATTCCGACTCGCACTTGGCCGGTTTTCAGTTTATTTAGCCACCAAAAATGTCCCTCAATACAATATATTATAGAATTGTATGGAGTAGACGAGGAAACCATATACATACTTTTTTGAGCTATTAAATAAAAGTTTGCAGGTTGAGAGAAATGTGGATTAGTTTCATCGGACGATGATTTGCATATCGTCACCTGAAGAAGATACTGTAGGGCCAAGGTACAAACTGACACATAGTAGGAGTGCATTCACTCGTCAATCGAAAGCAATTGCATCGCATATTGACCCCACACTCTACAACATAACGCTCATATTGCTATCAACAAAACGACGCGCTTTGTACCTAATCCGAGATATCCGATATTGATAGAGATAGACCTTCACTACGATTTCATGACTACCTATTAATATAACCTGTTGAGGCTTTTGCTCGGTCATTGCTCCTGTGACGTCATAATTTAGTTTCATGAGGGGACGGCGTAGTTGCTCGCGGCGCATAGTGGAGCGAGTTTCATTCAATCGTGGTTAGCGTAAGTTCAATCATTAGCTAGGTATGATATTGAATCCATCATGTATACTTTGCAAACACTAACGTACCAAGTAAATAATTCACAGAAATATTTGATAATAATTTTCGTTCTCAAAATATTATTAATTATAAGCAGGCCAAATTGAATTGGCCTTTTTCAAGCGTGGCCGAAAAACATAACTGCCGCTCCCCCTTGATCGCTTTCTAGTGTTTTCCCACATCATGAACCCAGTTAGGCTGCCTGACCAAAGACACGGAGTGAGGTTGCGCAGCGGAGAAACGGACAAAATCTCCGCTGAGACTTAAAATTAAAATTATTCAATCCTATTGGTTAATAATTCTCCGTTTCTCCGCTCCGTAGCCCCGCTAAGCGCTAGTGGACAGGCAGCCTGATTATCACAATGCTCTGCACTCTCCCCTCATTAGAGAGGAATTAGACTATATAGGATTTAGTCCAACACGCTAGCCTAAAGCTGATTGGCAGACTTCACACGCCATCCAATAAATCTCTCAAGCATGCAGGTTTACTCACGATGTTTTGCTTCACCGTTTGAGCATGTGATAAATACGCACATAACTGCTGAAATGTCAGTTCGAATTCTAGATGCCACTTGGCTAGCTTTTTAACATTATCATACCACTTTCAACCAAATAGGAACATAAATTAAAATAAGTAATTCTTTGAATACAATATATTAAATTATTTTTTTGGGAGCGTAACTTATTTATTAAAGAAACATTAACAATATACAATTATATTAAATTATGCATCTGCATAGAGGTTCTTATATGTTTAGGTATCAATTACAAGTGTAAACACCAAAGAGAAACATACATATACACATACCATCGCACCTGACATCCCCTAAGGGTTAGACAGAGCTGTACTCATTCTGTATGTACACCTATTTCGCCACTATGTCACCGGTAGGTATTTCCACACACGCAGCTCTACTTCCAGTAGTATTTCATTAGGGGAGTGACTATTCTGACAGCATGGGAAACTCCATTTGCTGTGAGTGTAGTAACAAACTCCTATATTAAAAAAATAGTAAATCGGTTTATACAGGCGCAACAGCAACGCGCGAGAGACAACTGTCGCAAATTTCCACAGACTACTGTAACCGCTTTCCATCAGACCGGCCATAAGATCGTAGAATAAAAAAATATATCGATTTTTATTATATACTAGTTTCCGCCCGCGGCTTCGCCCACGTGATAGGTTGATAAAAGTAGCCTATATCCTTCTCCAAGGTTCCGTCTTTATCAATACCAAAATTAATCAAAATTGGTTCAGTTCTTCACGCCTGATGCCGTGACCAAGGGAAATAGGGATTCATTTTTAGATATATAGATATATATATAAAAGGAGAACCTGACTGACTGACTGACATATCAACACAGGGCCTAAACTATAAGGGTTAGAAACTTGAAATTTTGCATAGGGGTTCCTTTTATAACGATTTAGAGCACTAGAAAAGGATTTTTGAAAATTCACCCCCTAAGGGGGTAAAACGAGGGTGCAAAGTTAGTATGAAACTTTACCGTTTTTCGTTAAATTGCACGCAGACGAAGTCGCGGGAATCAGCTAGTATACCTGCATAGCTAGCCTCGTGGTTTAAAAAAATATATTACCTAGTCTTGGTCTGAATACCGAGGACTTTTTGAGGTTACTAACCCTTATATTTTGATATATGTGCCATCCATTATCACGTGATACCTCGGGGGCTTATGTCGATGCGTACCAGATATTCTTATCACTTCTTTTCCATCAGAAACGATGATAAAAGCAGTACAGTCTGAGGTGCTGGTACATCGCCATTTGTTACCATCTTTCACTTTGCTCCTATATGTATAAGTATAATTGTTTAACATGAGATATTTTTTCCCAGTCGTCAGTGTTATCTCCTTCACTGAAAAAAATAATAATATTAATTATTTCGAACAAAGATATCGCATGTCAGTGTAGGATAAATAAAAGATTGAAAAATACCGTTATTTACCCATATTATATTTATTGGGAGTTCTTAACAATTTTACATCTGCGATATAATCGCGTTTGTTTTAACAATAAAGAAGAAAGTTAAGAAAAACAATTAAACTAGACGAAATTATTGTGGTTATCGTGAGCCTATTAAACAGAAACGCTGTTATACATTTCTACCACTATAAAAAACTGTAATTTTAATACCATAATAATCGAAGTAATGTTTTAAAAGGAAACATATTAAAAAAATAAAAAGCCTATATAAATACTATCAAATTTTCACACGAACTGAAACGATGAACTATATCATAGTTTACTATAATTTTACACAAATATGTCTAAGATTTAGCATCATCATCATCAACCCATTATTGTCCCACTGCTGGGCACGGGTCTCCTCTCATTTGAGAGGGATAAGGCTATAGTCTACTATGCTAGCCTACTGCGGGTTGGAAGACTTTACATCATCATCATCATCAAGACTTTACATGCCATCGAGAAAATCTCTCAAGCATGCAAGTTTCCTCATGATGTTTTCCTTCACCGGTTGATCATGTGATAAATACGCAGATAACTTCCGAAAAGTCGGTGGTGCGTGCCTTGGGTTAGAACTCGAGATTTTTAACATCTCAGTCCACTGGTCCCACCCCTAGGCTACCACAGCTTAGATTTGCATCAGCACAGATTTAGCATGTTTGTCACGAAATCATCGTCTCTTTATGAAATAAGTTAATTCTCCATTACATCTTACTATTTTGGTAGACTTTACATTACATCGTTACAAAAAAACATAACATAAGCTACAGTTTTTTATTTTTTTTTATTTATTTAAGGAAAACAAACAGCACAATATAGCACAATTAAATTACGAAATATGAAAGATATTACATAGGCCAAAACAGTTTTCACTAGTAATTCATTAACATATATGCAGAAACAACGATTACAGACAGAAGTTAAACAGAAATAATCCCTACTAACCTGTCCCTATTAATAATATGATCTATACATAATGTATACGTAGATATAATGGTCGGACGTCAATGCTCCGGCTATTGCATCGGTAACTATTGATCGGTGACAATATAAAGGGTCGCCGTTTCGTGATGAATGATACAATGTCAGTTTTCACTATTCACTATTCTTATAAAAGCCTCAATGCGCAAAGGAATAACATCCTTGTTTTGTGTGACTGAAAGACCTAATTATTTGTCCTTTCTTTATAAACAAATATCGTGTAGCTTAAAGTAAGTTATTCGACAAATGTTTCTATCCACGTACAAAGTTTATTTACTATTATAATTCAATAAACAATACTGTAATGCATACGAAAAGCTGACGATATACTGCGGTTATGTTACAAACTAATGAATAATTAAGCGACCAAAAATTATACTACTTCTAAAACTTCAATAAGTCTTTCTTAAACATATCGGACATTATGACACATTTTTTTTAAAGTCTGCTCGTGATTCAGTTTTTGTACAGCATGCGTTACTAGACCTTATTAGACCGGGCTTAAATCTTCGACTTGAATGGGGATTAAAATAATATCAACATACCGCGAACGAATCTGTACCTAAAAAGTGGTTTTATCACAATCGTAAGTTGATCGGAAATTTATAGAATTTCCTTTTGTTTGTGTAGAATAGACATGAAGTCGGAGATTTAAGCCTACGTCTACACTTACTCTAAGCATTTTTTACACCATTTGAAGGAAGTGACTATTAGTTTATTTTTATATAAGTACCATCGCTACTGACATGGTACTTTGGTGCCTTATGCGCATGACTCCCAGAAACTGTTATCAGCTCGCAGTTATCGGATACCATGATATACGCCTTGCAGTCTGAAGTACTCGTGCAGCGCCATCTGTTGGCCACTTTTGTCTTAAACCCAAACGTATACGTATAATTGTTATACATAAAGTATTTTTTCCCATTTGCCAATGTGATTTCCTTGAATGTGGCTAAAACATAAAAATTAATCGATAAAAATACCTTGAATCGACATGCGACCAGTTTCTACTTTATTTTTTTGTATTTGTCTAGTTAGTTCGAAGGTAGGCAGAACCTTCGTCAGATTCTCCCTCATAGACAAACTACCCAAGACTTCGGAATAAAAAAAAATAGCGCGGGAATAAAGAGGGACTTTTTTTCTCTCAGGAATGAATGGAATAAGATAATATTTTGGGATGACAAACTGCCAAGAATATTGTTAAAGATCTGATTAAACCAAAATAAACATCATCAGTGACTTGTTATAACCAAACATAGTCTTTATGACTTACAACTGAAACATACTATAGAAAAAAATGGAAAAATATGCCAGAAAATATAATATTTTCCCTTCGGACAGGATTAAGAACGAATAATTAATTTTGCTTAAAGAATGACATAAAACAATTATGATTGCAAAACCACTTTATTTTAAAACTAACATTACAATTATACTAAAAACTAGACTATTCAATCAAGATCGCGTGAACTTATCTAAGTGCTCTTTAAATGTTAAAGTTATTTAATTAAAAAGTAAGACCCCTTAAAAACACTATAAGAAGTGTAACTAAGTACTATACAAGTAACACACGCGACCTTAAGTGATCAACAATTTATTATTAATACATTACCTAAAACTGTAAAAGTTTACTGTAAGTATACGCGAATAATATGGCTTTATACGTGCCGTTAAATCTTTTTGTCTCCTCAATAGTTATTCAGAAGCTATTGTCTAGCTCCAGCTGTGGTACTGATACACAATTATATGTTAACCCTACTGATCTTGTATACACCGTGAAATTATAACTATTGCTGGGACGAAAATTTTGGACTCTATATCAATAATGGAATCCATTTATGTGAAATTTAAATGAAATAAAGATATTTTTTTTTATAAAAAATGTGACAGACATACAAAAAACTAGAACGAAACCAGGATACATGGTAACGCCACTAAATTTAACGTACTACGATTACTACGATCGATATCATTCAATGTTACTCACACATAGGTACACAACTAACACAACTAAGCAGTAAAGCATGCCGACAAAGACATAAAAGCCGCCCGCGCGCTGCCGCTAACTTACCTACACATTTGCCGACAATCCACTCGGACGCACTACCTATTATTACCTACCACGCTGAGCGGCGGCGGCGCCGCAGTGTCGCGCCCGCCGCAGTGTCGCCGCCGGCGGCGTGCGGGCCGGGCGCTAGTTCTACTGCAACTCGCGCGCGGTAAGATTTACGTTGTCACGCGAAAATGTGTCGTCAGTACGAATATACGAACGCGAACAACTTAGCAATTGTTCGGCTGTACTGTGCACATTAATGGACTCTCGTGAATCCATACTTAATACGGGAAGACCATCACCAAGTTCAGTTTAGTGCTAATGTGTAGGCAGTTATTATAACGGCCAATTAATAGTGACTATTTTCATTGAACGCTATCTAACAGCTCGTTTTTAGACATGTTATAAACGATAATATCGGGGCTGGCTGTTAGATGATATCCCTGTAGCGTACTTAGCAGGGATTTACTATCAGCATGATGGCTGCCCCGCTCATTATTCAAATGTAGTGCGTGCCTACCTAAACACTCAGTTCGGTGATAGGTGGATAGGCCACGGCGGCGGTCCCGTGGCTTGGCCGCCTAGGACCCGGACTGAACGCCTTTGGACTTTTTTTTGCTGTCGGAAATCAAAAGACTTGTTTATACCCGTGAACATGAAAATCGTGACGAGTTACACAGTGCGATAGTGGACGCCTTTGATAGAATGAAAAGTGACAGAGACACGTTAAGAAAGCTAAAAGACAATAGTATAAAACGGGCACGTTTTTGTATTGAACGCGGCGGACTCCACTTCGTCGTCGTAAATAAACTTTTAGCAGGTAACTTGTATGTAAAGTTGATTATTTTGTAAAAAGCTCCAACTTTTTAAATACGCCTGAAATACCTACCCAGTCTCTTGACTGTTTCAGCTATCTGTTTTTAATATTGATACAGTAAATACCTAAAACTATGTTCAAGTAAAGTATTTCTGGCGGTCCTAAGCTCGTGGAACGTATGAAGGAGAAATTGGAGTACAATTTATTCCGTGAAAATGTTGCCGCAATAATTGGCGCAGCGGCTGTACGAGTGACTGCTGCGCAAGGCGTCGCTAGTTCGATCCTTGCTCGGAAAAAAAATGTATGATCTGCAGGTAATTGTTCTAGGTCTGTGTGTGTGTGTGTGTGTGTTAAATCTTTGCTTGGGGCAAAGTTACAAAAAAAGGTTTTTTTAAAGCTATGTACCTACTTAACCAAGGTACGTACTTAATTTTTAATCCCTTTTATTTAATTGGAGGTAATACGTAGATAGGTGTAAAGTAATACTTACCATCAATTTCGTCGCCATCTGCATCGTATTGCTAAATACAATTTATTTCAATAATAAAATGACATCAATAAAGTACTGACCTACTACTTTTAAATAACGCGTAAGTACTTATTAGTACTTTACTTATTCGCTCGGACAGCCGCTATCCGTTTAGTACCAGCTGACTGGCGGGCGTTCGGGTCATTGAACCCGCCGCCCGCGCCGCCCTCACGAGGCGGCTTCAGAGTAGCGAGCTAGCGACTGCGGCCGATTTTGAATGAAATATTGGTGCACTACTACTAGCAAACTCGATCAAGTGAAAATATTCTTTTCACTTGCCAACTTTTTTATTATAAACAGTAGAGTTAATCTAAGACTTTTTTTTGTTCTACTAATTATCATAAGTTTCCCACCTTTCGGTTCCACAACGACTACAATTTCACGGTGTATATATCTGGGCTTGTCATGCTCACTCAAATATCCTGCTGATGGTGGCGTTGTGTGTCGGGTCGATTTATTCCCTACCACATGGTTGAGTAGACAGACGCCGATACACACGTCATGCTCTTGAACGGGTGCTATCAGTTGGGACTGGTCAGCTCATACATGTTATGGCAACCTAAATTGGTTTTAGTTATTTACTTTCTGCATAAATCATACATTTCACATCGAACTGCACCAGTCTCATCTGATATTACATACATAAATCATTGTAAAACAAAACCAACAATTTGGTAATTTTTTATTTAATTTAAAAAGAGTAACTATGGAGTTTCTTTCCGGTTCTTCTCCATAAAACCTACCTTTTGGAACCGTGCAACTAAATTCAATTAAATTCAACATTTCAAAAGCAGCTGTATTGGTCTAATTGAAACAAATGATTTGATTTGATATTTCATTGGATACATAACGCACAAATCACGAAACAGATTGCGTATTTCTCTACATAGGCTTGAGACCAGAGCCTGAAGTTGACGAAGCTATCAAAGAGATTACAGTAAACTTTTAAAAGATTCACATTAGTAATATACAATATAAGTAACTACGATAACACAATAATTTCTAAAGTATTCTAATGATTATAAAATATTCTATCTTACTTGTAACGTCAACCATTGAATTATTATACATTATACACATTGTTTTCTAATCGAAGTATGTAAAAACACACACTACTTTTACAAATGGAGTAACAGAGTGTATTAAATATAGATATCGACAAAATTAACGGTGAAATAGGAACTGGACTTTGCTGGTAACTGCCTGATCTGAGACACAGTAGCCAAGATCTTTGATAAGCCGATCGACACTCTTAAAGTCATTAAATTCATCTATTAATCAATCTCATTAAATTTGGTTTAAACAAGTTAACAAGTTAAGTGAACCTTATTCCTAGACGTTAGTAAAATCTAAATAAAATTTAAAACTTCTATACTAACACCTTAACTAAATTGTTTTACTAAACTAACATACAAGTTAGAATTTCAAATAATATTTAACCCATAACCACCTAATACTAAATTAGAAGCGATGAACAAAGTTAAATATCTTAAGATTAAAAGAAGTGTGATTATGATATAATTATTATAACTAATTTTAATATTGTGCATTGTTTTATCAATATTGCCATAGTCTGGAGCAGTTTAGCTGTTTTGAGCTTTAGTCTTTGACTTGAAATATAAGAAATTAATATGTAGTATTACTAAAACAAATGTAGTTTACTAGGGCTATAGGTTTTTACCCTTCTCAAAGTTCAAATCCGATTCGATTTATCCCGACTGCTAATACCAACAACTATAATACCACTTGTATTTGTTTCAACTCATATTTATTTTGTGTTCCGATTTCGAACGAATGCCAACAACTTGAATTTGGTAGTTAGCTTAGAAAAACTTAATCAAAATAAATATGTTTTCTAATATTATTTCAATTTGAAGGTCTTTTTTTTGTATTAATTTAAACAATGGTATCTAGTCGGTAAATTAATATTTTTTGTGGTATTCGTTGTTGGTATTAAAACGGAGTAAATCACAGATCTAAAGACGGTAGTAGGTACTAGGGATTTTACATTTATAATACAGAATAAAACAGAAAGATTCAGAACAGCTTCAATAATCTTAGATGTAAGCCATTATGACTCTTTATATCACATCAATGTCTAGAGTCTAGTAATGAACACTAGTATTATATTCGATTAATATTTACTTGATAAAAATACGAAATTTCCTTCGAATTAATATTGTGACAGCTGACAGAAAAATCTTGCCAGTCCTATCTGTCAAGTAAATGTCACCATGCCCTGGCTAAGACTGCTTCAGCTAATGATCAGTATTCATACACAATATAGTCACATAATTTATTTAAATTATCTTTCACAAGCTTGTATCTCCCGTCATCTGTTTCAGCAAAGATCTTTGGAGGGTGATGATGTTCTCCTGGTTCCTTAATTATAGAGAAATCATTGTTGACAATCACTCCGACGTAGCAGCTGTTGGTGTTGATGCACCGCCATCGCTTCTTTAGGTAAGGAGTCTTGGAGTAATAGTGTCCTTTGTATTTCAGCAATAATTTGTCTTGTACCGTCGTTATTAGTTGAACTGAAAAAAATATCATTGTTAATGTATTTGTTATAAGACAGGTAATTTGGCTAGATAAAACTTAGTGTAAGGTTTTGAATAAACTGAAACAAAATGTAGAATAATATTCTAATAGAATAAAATTCTCATATAGTGAGGCATTTAATAAAAAACATATTATCATAGATCAATCTTATTTTAATTCTATATAAGCTTTTTATTATGCTCATAACTATTCTACACATATATAGGCTAGAAAACGAACCGTATCTGTAGGGAAAGTACTTTAAAATTAAATAATGTAGCTAACCAATTTTACGCAAAGAAAATCATTTATTTGTTTAAAGAAGCAAAACTGCGATAATTATCAAGTAATAATCCCAAGTATACACTTCTTTTTAAGATAATGGCATTTATTGAAATAGAGTATTTATTTGAAAAATGTGCGGGGAAGTGCTGATTTATGCATGGAATAATATAAATGGTCTCATCATCTATTCCAGACGAATCTATGGTGTTTTGTCCGAGAGAAAACATTTTTGGTTGCTAAATAACCGCGACACACCTGCCACAGGACCCACAAGTCCCACAACAGGGGAAGTTTGTGGTGACTGGGGCTGAGACACCTTCATGATGTTTGTCTTTTGCCTTCGATGTCAAAATACAGAATTGTCTAATAGAGAATTTAAAACAAAAGCCAGCAAAATGATTAAGTTTTTGTAATGTTTCTAATTATGTACAAGACTAAATAGGTGCATTTACA
Source organism: Craniophora ligustri (assembly GCA_905163465.1). Classification (NCBI taxonomy): domain Eukaryota; kingdom Metazoa; phylum Arthropoda; class Insecta; order Lepidoptera; family Noctuidae; genus Craniophora; species Craniophora ligustri. The sequence continues at coordinate 3,022,492 of LR990965.1, read as the reverse complement.
GTGATATTTTTAAAACTTAAAAGAATACTATTATTTTTAAATATTTGTATCTACGAGCAATAAATACTATACAATTAATAGTGTTAGTTTGAATCGATGTAAATACTCAATTATTTCTACATATTCTATTTTAACTTATTATTTATAATACTTTTTAATCTTAAATTGAGTTATTTTTAACTTTTTTTATGATCCTAAGACCATCATGGCGAACAGAATTATTATGTTGATCATTTAGTCAACATAATACATAGTTAGAGGTTGATTTAAATTGATCTATTGATTTCTTACATTAACTGAATATTAGACACTGAAATTAACTACCTTGTACGGATTTTATCATGGAATATTGATATTACTTTAATTTCGTCGTTTCAGATCCTGTACTATGGTCACAGACGCCAGTCTGTCTGGCGTGTTGTGTGTCTTGCTATTATAATTAGTAACAGCGAGTATAAACATTTTTTGATTATTGACGATGCGATTTACGCAGACCGAGTTATGTAGCAATGGTTTATGAAATGTTATGTAATGCATCTTGCAATAAAATATACCTAACTAAAAAAACAAAAAATCTTAACCTGCAAATTTCTTAAACTTGGTTGCATTTAACATCGCTGATATGATATTTTACCCTACGTACCCTTTATTTTGGTTTGTTCTACATTAGAACGTATATCTACTCACATATTGTAGGGGAAACACTTGGGATAAAATAAAATAAACCGCGACAAAATCCATATAAAGTACCTACTTAAATATATTTTCTATTAGATACTACTATCTGCTTGACTCATGCAAGTTGCTTAACTCTAAAGAAGAAAGAACATTTCTATTGAAATTGACTGACAGGTCTGTATTAGGCCCGCACAAAGCCTAATAAATAGTGCAAAGTTTTTCAACAAAACCTTATTTTTCTACTTACTCTCCTACTGTGCAATCTGTAATTTCAATTACTTATTGATCAAATTATTAACGCAGATTCATACTAAAATACATTATTACATATTTATTATATTGACAATATTTTAGTGTGAACTTGTTCATAATACGTGTACTTCATCATAACTATATCCCTCCTCAATGAGAAGAGACCCGTGTGTAGCAACAGCTTCATTTGAGAGATTAGTCCACCACGCTAAACTAGAGCGTGTTGGCAGACTTTACAGGCAATCGATAAAATCTCTGATACATATACAGCGGGTTTCCTCACGAAGTTTACCTTCGCCGTATAAGAATGTAACTTCAAAAAGTCAGTGGCGTGGCTTAGGATTGAACTCGAGACCTTTTTTGACTTAAAAATCCACTTGACACACCACTTGGCACGTGTACATGTTATATGATAAATAATGTCTCAAAAACCTGCCGTGTATACATTAAATATCTACTGACTTAGTGACAATAAATTACAATATGTAGTACTTATTCTACTTTAATTAACGTTAGGTTTTATTATTTGCGACCAGGAAACTTTGGTGTTGCAATTGTAAGTTCCAAAAGGAGTTCTGTAGAACTGTTTTGGTGGGTGCACGTGTCTTTTGGGCCTCTTCAGCACCGTCAGGTTGTCATCCACAGATATGGTGGCGTAACAATGTCTGGTGTGCAGACAGCGCCAGTTCCACCTGCTTCTTGGAGACTTGGTGTAGCAGAACCCTTGGTACCGCAGAAGTCTTTTTCCGTTTACCGTGTATATTATTTCTCCTATAAACATAAAACTCTAAGCTCATGTTGGAATAATTGGTATTCATATTATTATATTACATATTATATACATATATTAGATTTATCTTATTGCTGTTTAGTATCAGAAGAATATTACTATTGATATAGTAAAGGTTTAATATAAATAAATAATTATAATAAATAAAATACGGTTATAAAATCACCAATCTAGTAAAAGCTTTTTCTAGAATTTATTGTTGAGATAGTCATTATTAAAAATACAGATAATAGATCCTACAGCATATAAAACACACATTGTAGAAAGACTTTTAAATATTTAAAAGTTGAGCAAAGAAAACAATTAGAAATACAATCACAGAATAAACAACTTTTTTTCTTTTTCGTTTTGTCAACCGATCAATGCGAAATAGGATACAGATTTTAATTTCATTAAAATATGCATTTAAAAACACACCGACACATATCGTGGCGGCTATTGTGGACCGATTTTAATCAAACATAGCTAAGAACACTCCCGACTAACTCACCTTTCAAACAAACAAAAAACAAAATCAAAATCGGTTCATGCGGAGCTACGATGCCAGACACACACACACACAAACACACACACACACACAAACACACACACACACAAACACACACATCGTTTTTAACACCCCGTCGTTTTTACGTCAGAGATTAAAAAATAAATAAAAGTAATATCACAAAAAACAACTTAATGGTACTTCTAACTTATCATATTATTATGGCCATGTGTCGAATCCTAGTGATCAAATGTTTGTTTGATGAACATAGATGTTTATAACTGACGGACAGATGTTTCTAAATATATATATTTTTTGTATATCAACCCCATGATTGATATAATATAATGCTAGATAGCATTCATAACGCAAGCATCGGAAATAGCGCTGGGTAATATTGTTGGGGATATACCTGTTTATTTATCGCAAAAGGTATTACAAAAGCACAATGTATCATACATTGGTATTGAAAATACAGAATTATGTGCTATATACTACAACATCTTAAAAGTCAGTAGTAACTCAATAACTACCCTAACTGCGAGATATGTGGGTTAGTTGAAGATGTTCAACATATTATAATGGAATGTGTCCGATTTCAGTTTGGCAGAAACTATATGATGGGTCTGATGGGTTTAAACAGAACAAATATAGGTATGTTCAACCAACTACTAGCTAGTCCAACATCTAAAGAGGCAAAGACTGTTCGAACTCATAAGACCCATTACGTAGAAATTACAATATTAAATAATATGAAAAAAAAAACACTCTTCATTAAGTTCTTGTCCATTGTTCTCTTCTCTCATTTTTGACAGATTTGTAGGTTCTTATTCCGGATTGGCAAACTTCAGATACCATCAAGCAAATATCGCTGGCATAAAGGTTTCTTTACGACTTGGGATCGAATAAGAGTTTTCTTAATATACAGTTCCTAGTCACATTACTACGCACTATTACAGTGTATTCAAAACGAAGTTAGTTGGTTATGATAAACATAAGCTGCCTTTAAGAAGTTAGTATCAATTATCACTTATATATTTGATTCATCTACTGACATAAAACACCACAACACCCACCAGGGAGATACAAAAATACAACATATTTTGGGTTTTTCTTGAACACCAACTATTTACTACAGTTTTACTACTATCATATTATAAATATGTACTGTGAGTTATAAATATCTCACGGGTTTTGTGAGATTTTTTTATACAAAGTTCAGGTAGGCAAACATTGAAAAATTTGAGAATAAATCTTATCACTGATGGTTTTGGTCTAGATATTATGGCATCCAATGAAATGTTTTAACTAAAAGCTCAATCTAGGATTTAATATCCTGAACTTCTTTACGAGAAAACCATGGAAACTATCATTTCGAGATTTCTCGCTCAAATTGAGCTGCCCGACTGGGGAAGTACCTCCGCCTTACAGAAGACCGCAGTGAATCAACAATAGTTGTCTTTATGCGAGTGTGTAAGGTTACCAGAGCTCCTTGGGGAGTGATTATTCTGTCAGCATGGGCATTCCATTTGCTGTCAGTTTAGTAATTCCCTATTAGGAACCAAAACGGTTTCTGCAGGGGTGTGAAAAAATGTCGTGTATTTGTCACCAATATGCTTTATTTCACCCACTCTGTAGCATATCCTCATTATTTAATTAAATTTAAGGTCTCGGCTGTTGTCACTGAAGCAATCCTCACTGCAACTTTCCTTCTGCCATCTTTTTGACCTCTATATAACGATAGAGTTTTATACACGGAGGGAGAAAATGGGAAAAGACCTTGACCTGTCTCAACTTAAATATATGTTCCATTTCTCATCTTATGGTAACCTTGAGGTGGATGATCATGGAATCTACTCTGTCTCAGTACACCTAATGTATCGTCCACAATCAAGCTTGCAAAGCAGGAGTTGGTTCTGACACATCTCCACCTTCTTTTGAGACACGCCACTTTAGTATAATAGTAGTTTTTGTATTTCAGAAACTGTTTGCCGTCTTCGACTGTTATTATCTTTACTGAAAAAATAAATTGATACTTATTACGTAGAAAATAAAGTTTACAACATGCTGATATATTTGATAAGCGTCTTCATAAATGTGTACGTGAAATATTTGGTTTGAAAATTAGTGTACTGTGTTCCGAAATGGGATTATAAACTATAAACAAAACTCAAAATTACTGTTTAGAGTTTTCATTCAGCAACACGTATTTACAGAATTTAAATTCTAAATTGGATAAAACCGAGCGTTCTGGGGTTTTTTTTTCAATTGTCTAGACATGTTATTTAACATAAAAATAATAATTAGCTTATCTAGGAATATTTATTCCAGATGATTTAATGGAGGCGCTTAAATATTATTTATTTATTTATTTAGAATCTGGAATTTCTAGATACATTATATTTCTAGATACATCTAGGTATAACTTCAATTTATAATTTTTTTTTTGCCTAAATAAGTTACACCTACCTGGCAAATTAGCCCTTACCCCTATAGTAATATAGTATAATATTACTATAGAGAACATGTTAGTTGTTACAAAATAAAGGTAGTTAATACAATAACGTCGCGGGAAGCGTTAAAAAAATTCATCATCAGATATAAAACATATCTAGTAAGTAATTTCTTACACTTACACGAATACTAAACATAATGTGTTTTTTTTTAGGTGAGAAAAATATTGTAAATGTAATCAATATTTTTCTTTACACTTTTACACATTTTCCATTTGATAATCTGATGATATTTTTTTTTCTCAAATGGCAATGTGTCCCGTCTTCTTTCAATACTTTCAAAGACAAGATGTCAAAAGATACAGTTGCTCTGCAATTAGGGAAACTGGTACAATTCCACTTGTTGCTAAATTTTGTTTTGTTTTTTAAATAAAATGTGTGGCCGTCGTACAACGCTAACTTTGAGCCATTCACCATATTGATGATTTCAACTGAAAGAATACAAATATATGAAGCTTGCTATTAGTCACATTGCATGATAATTTTTAAAAAGTCAATGATGTAAAAAAAAAACGTTACATGTAGCGACTTATCCAGTAGACATAAAATGTCATACGTATTGTACGTATGACATTTTATGTCTAAATGGACACTTTTATAAGTCTATTTTTTAGATTTAAGATTACTAGATGGCACCGGTGTTTCGACCTCTGGGAATAAACACCAAATTAAACCCAGAGAATCTTTCTCTCTTTTAAAATCCAGACATCAATTAATTAATTAAAATGGCTTTAAGAATTAACATAATTCCAATTCATACGAGTTCGAGAAAAGCTTAATCATGATATGCCATAATCTTTACCTTTTCAAAGAGATATTCCATTAACTTATTTATCAATACTATTTCTAGAATTATAAGTATTAGTATGACTAGTAAATTTTGAAATTACTTGAAAAAAATAATTATGTTACCTTTTTATACCCGAAATCAGTTCTATAGCTTTCGCAAAAACATCATTGGGTACCTACAAAGCTTCATATTATGAATCCAGACGACACCAACATTAAATACAAAATAAAACGAAACTTTTCATAAATATTTTATTTTTTTTATTTCGAACAAGATCATACATACAGCTGAACAGACTTTCTTGAAGAATAGTTAAAATACCTACCTCTCGAACAATCCGCTTTCCAAATAAGCAAACTAAATCAGATCATTCGTTTAGGACCTACGGCACACACACACAGACAGACACACAAATACACCCATTAAACCTAAAGCCCCCTCTTGTTTGGGACGGGGGTTAAAAACATAAATAGAACCAACATAGATGTGCCAGCCATGCCATATACCAATGCTGGCACATAAAACGTTTGTACTTCCTTTTAGAATTTAGAATAGGTACCGTTTGAATTTCGAATAATATTCTTCCTTGCATGTCCGTGCTGTGTTTGACTACAGTCAAGAATATTCAAGTTTTTGTCAGTCAGAAGGAACGCCTGACATATGCTCGCGTTAGTGCAATACCACCGGTCTACCCTCTTACTGTGATATTTTGTGAAGAAGGTGTAGCCCTTGTACAAAACCAGCTGCTTGCCATTTGACATCGTTATGAGGTTAGCTGAAATCATAGACATTTCATAGAGTTTTAAAAATTCTAACCTAACCTAATAGGTTTGAAAAATGATCAAGAGTTGTAAAAAAACTCTTCATCGCGGTAAAAATAACTTTGATACGTCCATACATGTCACGCTTATATTTTTTTCAATTAAGTATTGAATCCAACTAAAACATGTACAGTCGAACAAGCTAATTGGTTTAGATCTACGCATAGATCGGTCTATAGTTGCATGTACCAATTAGCTTGTTCGACTGTACATCAACTGGAAACCTTAAACATATATGTATGTTCAGGAACGCTATCATCAACTTATTTACTGTCAAGCTGGGCAAAGGTCTCCTTTCATCTAAGACCCGTTCATAGTCCATGATATGTGGGTCACTACACTTTTCATATAGAACGGTTTATTACTACGAACTAACGTAACTTACGGATGTACTAGTTTTGTCCATGAACTTATGAGCAATTCTGTAGGTAAAATTAAAAAAACAAAGAGCCATCAACTTTTTGGAACGAAGTTCCTTATCGCGCGTTGCGAAATGGGGCTAGACGGAAAAAATTAAGACGAAAAGTTGTAACGACACTTTTTGCTCACAATTTTATTACAATTCCTTCACTAATTAATCGAAAGGAACTTCGCTCCATCCGGGTGTCCCTTGACATCTCTCAAGTTTTTTAATTTATTTATGAAATAAAAAAATAATGATGAATAATGTAATTCTAATGAGCTTCAATAAAACACGTACGACACAGGGGTTTCTTGCACCAACTGCATTCTAAGTATGTCTTTTTAGATTTTAGACGTGCTTCAGCAACTGAACGACCTTTGTCTTTCAAGTTTTTGTAACATTGACTGCACCTTTTTCGTTTGAATCTGCCGTTCAGCTCCTTTCTTAATTTTATCAACTTGTGGACCTCTGGGCCGCCAGCGCCGAGGTTTCGTGCCTGCGCGCACAAGCCACGGCTATAAGCTAAGCGTTGAGCCGTTTCGCGTGGGTTGTGGCGCATACATTTTATAAATGTACTTGTTTTTTGTGTGCATATGTGCGTCACGTTCACGCGAATAACTGTTTTTTTTTCTTTCTTTCTTCTTTTCTGTGGTCGTTGAACTTCCTTCAGTTTTGGACGATGCAGGTGAAGTAATTTCTGGGTGCAAAGGAACTTGACATAAATCCTTTCTACCCACAGATAACGTCATTTTTCATAACATATGTATGTCTCTAACGTTTGTGACACGAGTCTTTCACTGATTTGTTAGCTTTACGTATCATTAAGTAAAAGTGAGAACTTTAAAACGGGGAACCTCTGGAACTTTTATGATTTTTATTGAGCCAAAATAGGTTTAAAGTAAGTACATTGAAATAAACTCCTTTTTACATATTTTAGCGCAGTTTTATTGCAATGTGTATGTACGTGTAAGTGTAAGAAATCAAAATGGATGTATATAAGAGTTATTTTCGACATTTTGACTGACAGTACCTAAACGTGTTAGTGACAGTTAACGTTAAGCTATAGTCTACTATGTATACTCCGGCTTAAGGTTCATTTTACATATAGGTGTTTTTTTTATTAAATAAAAACATCAGATAAATCCGCATTAGGTAACTTAAAAAAAATACTTCACAGTTCTCTAATTATTAATGAGTTCTTCTTGTGACCCGTGTTGTTTTTTAAATAATTATATTATGCAGTGGATTATATAGTAATAAAACGACTTATAATTTTTACTTTTTTATTATATGACATTTTATTCCTACAATAAACTTAGTAAATCTTACCGGACCCCATAACGTACAAAATTCCCACTGTTAATAATAAACCTTATTTGCAACAAAAAATTGAAGAACAACATAATTATTTATATTTCAGACACGATGATAGAGACCATTCCTTAAAATAAGTCGTTTTCTCATATGACAATGCTGTATGCTACTATCCATGATGTTCAGATACTTGTCGGTCATGAGGTACGCTTTGCACCTGGGTTGGCTTGTACAGTACCATCTCTCTAGGTTTTTACTTTGACGCTGCTTGTAGAAAGTGTATCCATCGTACAAGACTAGCGTCTTGTGGTTTGACATAGTAATAAGTCTAGCTGAAAAAATAATAATGTTTTTTTTTTACTCTTTTATTATTATAACTTTTCATAACTATAAAACCGATTACGAAAATGTATCAGCCTATACTTGGTCCATTTAATCACTACTATGTCGACAGGATTTTTCAAAATGTATGGAAGAAAGTAAAACGTAAAAAAATAAAAATAGATGATTTATGATGACATTTAATGTAATTTTTTTAAACACGTTATTGAAAAAAATTGACGGATAACAAAAATAATTATATTAAATTATATATTCTTTTAAATGTTTTATTGCCGTAAAGAAAGCACGGACAGAGGAAAAGCTATCTTACAGGACTTAGGCTCGGTTGGGTTTAGTCTGGCGGATTATTAGATTCTACAAACGCACTTTAACTTTTATTAGTAAAAAAAAGTACAAAAATAACTATACAAAAAGGAAGTTTAAAAAAAATATATATTTACCACTTTCAATTTATACATTGATGGCAAACCTGTCAGTCCTTGAATTTTACGAGCTCCAGAAATAATACTGATAACCAACTTTACACAACACAAAAACAGTTATGACTAAATCATAAAATTAATATCATCAAATCATAAAATTGATCTAAAAGAGAATTATATCATTGCGTGGCTACTAGCTACATAAAAATACATCACAAAGGAGGTCGAAAATCTATTTAAAATGATAGGAACGAAGAAAAGAGTTGTCACTCCTATAAGCTGTATGTTCCTAAAACAAAAATGGAATTATTTCTAGATAATGAGTTCTGCCCTGACAGCGTTAATTTTCGACGTTTTGTGAATGAAATTTATACTCGTAAGTCGAAGAACAGCCTATAGAAGCAAACGTCGTAGCATTATTATGGGTAACAATAACTATGACTACTTACAACAGTACTGACGCTTAGATATAACAACTAAGGATTTTGTCTGAAATAAATATTACTAATAATATACACAGAGGGCTTGATACTCAACATATACACATATGTACCGTCACGCCTGTCGTCCCCGAAAGGTTAGGCAGAGATGTACTAATGAATACCCTCGTTTTGCCAGTATGCTTTAGGTCCCATGTAATAGGGGGCGAGCCTATTGTCATTAACCGGACACGAAGCCAAACTCCGAGCTGCTACTGAGAATTTCATACCAAAATACATTACCCCAACTTTGTTCGAGCTGGGAATCGAACCCAAGACCTCTTGCTCGGCAGTACGACCAACACCAACGAGATAGTTGTCTCAACATACATAATATATCAACGCAAATATTGCCACGCAATATATTTCTAGAATTTCCAATAGGTCCCGTTTTGATTTTGAATAATGGTTTTCTTCATATGTCCATGTTGAGCGTTACTGCAGTCTAGAATGTTCAAGTTTTTGTCAGTCAGAAGGCACGCCTGGCATAAGGTGGCGTTGGTACAATACCACCGGTCTGTTAATTTGCCGTTGCTTTTAGTGTAGAATGTATAGCCTTTGTACAAAAGCAGCTGTTTGCCATGCGTCATCGTTATCAGTTGAGCTAAAATCATAGACGTGACATTACAATTAGAACAAAAAACGTATGATATAAGTTTAAGCAGTGTTTTAAGAATATGTTCGTCCTTACTGCTTAGTTGTTCAAGTACTTCTTCCAGTTCACCAGCATCAATATTATTATTGCTTTCGGAACACTTTAGTTTTTTACCAGGACCATGGAAAAGGTGTGGTAGCCTAGTGGTGAGGCCAGTGGACTGAGATGTTAAAGTTCTCGAGTTCAAACTCGGGCACGCACCACTGACTTTTCGGAAGTTATGTGCGTATTTATCACATGCTCAAACGGTGAAGAAAAACATCGTGAGGAAACCTGCATGCTTAAGAGATTTCTCGATGGCATGTGAAGTCTGCCAATCCGCAGTAGGCTAGCGTGGTGGACTATATATAGCCTAATCCCTAATCAAATGAGAGGAGACCCGTGCCCAGCAGTGGGACAATAATGGGTTGATGATGATGATTGAAGGAAATAATGGCCTCACCATTATATGCAACATGTCGGATAACATACGTAGTTTATTCATAACATACATACCATCAAGTCTGTCGTCCCCGTAGGTTAGGCAGAGTCGTACTATAATGTACACCCAGATTTCGCCGGTATGTTTTAGGTGCCTATTGCCATCACCCGGACACGAATCTAAACTCCGAGCTGCTACTGAGAATTTGCATAGCAAAACCCAATAACACTTTGCTCAATCTGAGAATCGAATCCAGGACCTCTCGCTCGGCAGGCACACTGTACGGCCACTTTATTGAGACGTGTATTATTAGATGATTCGAGTCATTCGTCATAGAAAAAAAACTTGACTGAAATAATTAACGATGTAATGATATTGGTAAATCTGTTTGTAATAAAGTACGAATTTAACCCTTTCGGGCTACAGGCTTAAAATTCGCTTGAAGAAATGCAATAATACAATAACTGGTGGTTTAGGTCAGGCGGATCATTCGATCTTAATCACCAAACTGAGATTATAATTTAAAAAAAAACTCAAAATATATGTATAAAATTTTATGAATTTTGTTTTAGAGTTCTTAGATTGCCTAAGGCACAATTACATAACATATATTAAAAAAAAAAACAAACAATAAATTCTGAATCCAGCACCGAATAAATAACAATAAATACTATTTAATACCTTAAATTTCTTCGATCCTTCGATAGCTACTAAATCGTAAATATAAAAAAAAATCGTAAATAGGAGCGAGCTTGCAACGCAAAGTGTTTCTAATATTTAGAATAAGTCCCGTTTGGATATCGAAGAAGGATTTTCTTACTATGCTCGTGCTGGGCGTTACTGCAGTCTAGAATGTTCAAGTCTTTGTCTGTCAGAATGTACGCCTGACATAAAGTGGCATTAGTACAATACCACCGGTCTGTCTTTTTACCTGTATGTCTAGTGTAGTATGTATAGCCGTCGTATAGAAGCCGTTGTTTTCCATGCGTCATCGTTATCAGTTGAACTGAAAGCCGTAATTCATAACAGTTAGAAAAAAAACATAGTGTACTATTTTGAACCATGTCCGTCCGCGTTGAAGGCAAGAGGAACTCCGAGGTGGGGCCGTGAGATGGTCAAGCGTAAAACTGTTAATGATTAAAAAAAAAAGTCCGAGATATGCGTAATTGATAAAATATGATATGATGATTATATACATTAACTCATGTAATTTAATAAACCTACTGAATAGTGTATTATAAACTAAAATTATACATGGAGTCGGTATTTTTTACAATGACCAACTCAGAAATGATGGTTTCTATTTATAAAATTAGAAAATAGAGATTAGAATTCATTTATAACAACCTTTCCTTTAATATGTTTTTCAAATAACTGATAATACAACGAAATGCCATATTAGCCATAATATTTTATTATTTGAGTGACGTCATAGAGAAAAAGACATGGCAACTGCCGTATTCGCACCCAAATTAAAATAACTACTTTATTTATAGATTAAAAAAAGACAACAAAAATCAAATCACACACGCATAAATACGCCATCGCTAGTTTGAAACAGTTTTTTCTTCTTATGACTGTGTAATATTTTACTGTCCAAAATCTCTAGTTTTTCTGTCACTAAGATATAGGACTTGCAGCTGGGAAAATGAGTGCAATACCATTTGGAAATCCCATTCTTCTTATTATACATCTTATAGAAGGTGAAGCCGCCGTACAGAGCTAGTGTTTTGCCATTTATCATAGAGATTAGTTGAACTGAAATTGTAAGAAAAAAAATTACAACATGGAACAAAACTTTTGATGTTGACCTAATAAGTCTAACTAGAGGTTTATTGAAATATAAAAATGAAATACATTTTATCACAATAAATCTATTGCATTTACATATTTACATACAACATCGTAATTTATACTATACTATTTACACAGCTTTGTAATGAACGATGAAACAAGAAACATATAAAAATATCCTATTAACAAGTTTATCTGTCTGTTAACTAATTCTAGTAGATTTCACCAATGTATCTAGTATACAAAACCCTCTGGTATTTCACTGTCTTTGGCCAGTGCTAAGCGATTCTAGCGCAATTTTTACAAATGATTGAATGAATGAATGAATGATTGAATGATTGAATGATTGAATGATTGTTTATTTCTGTAAATAGATCTTTTTAAAGACACTTTTACAAGTCATGTACATTTTTTTTTTAGTATCTAGTTGACATCGGCATTTCCTAACTGACGACCTCTGAGAAGAAATGCCGAAACAAACTCAGAGAATCATGGTCTCTTTTAAAGTCCAATACAAATATTTTGAGATTCATTAATTTATCACAAAAATATCTTAATCACAATCACGTTTCACCATTCTAAAAGTATTCATAGGATCATCCTTATCACACAAGGGAACTCATTGTAATATGTCGATAATTGTGACATATTTCGTGCTGATAACTCGAGACGAGATGATGCGTCGACAAAATTATGTCCCGCATTTACAACTTATAAACTATTAACTGACCTGGCAAACTACGTACCGCCATCATTTCTTTTGATTTAATTATTTTTTTAATTTCTTTCAAACAAACTTTGTCCTGACAATAAAGAATACAAATAAAGAAGTATATATTATATCCATTTTGGTGATGGTGAAGTCGTTCGGAAGTAATAGCCGCACACACATTTTGGCGATTCATTTTTATTGATATATGTAGATAGATAGATTAGCTTATAATTTACATCGAATATACGTATAAAATGTACTGTGGTGTTCACCAGGGGAGGCCTACGTGGATGTAGTTCCTAGGCTGATGATCAAGATGATATAAATTGAAGGCTTCGTAGAATCATTTCAGCACCTCTCCACCGAGGTCAGCGATTCATATGTCTTAACATATTTACCATCAGGACACTGATGCACTCTTCTCATTTCATGGGGATGGTCAAGAAAACATTTCACTATGGCATTGTCATCGTCCAAGCAGACGTAAGATTTACAGCGGGGAAAGTTAGTACAGACCCATTTGTGTCCTATTTTCATTTTGTACCTATAGAAAAATGTATACCCGCCGTATAGGACCCAGGTTTTACCATTAGCCATGTCAATATGGCACACTGAAAAAGTTAAAACCAATATGTTAATAATGCTAAAAATTAAAATGTAAGTTTCAACGAAACACAGAAATACTTTCCTGAAATATTAACTGAAATAAATAATAAAGACATAATTATGTATTCTACATAAAATATTGGTAATTTTTAATGTCATTATGTTCTCATTGTAAGTACCTAAATACAAATTATATATTTGTACAAATTTATTTTAGTTTTTAATTGACTCATTCTAAGAAATGTCAAGACATCTAGGTGTTTTAGAACATAAAAATATAATATACACACTATAATAAATAAAAATATAATTTCGTTATCAATATTGTCATTCTTAGCAATGAATAGACACATACATTTGTTCTAAAAGTTCCCAATCCCCCTTTCGTATGTATAAGGGCTTATTGCTATTAACCAACACCGGATGATTATAAATGTGATTTTGCTTTAGTTTGCCTGAGCTCGTTAGGGGAGTGACTATTCTGATATGGGGATATCCATTTCCTATAAATGTAGTAATTCTTCTATTTTAAGAAACCTAAAACTCATTATTTTTTGGGGTTCTCCAATTATATTAATAGTTTTACAGGGTCGCAAATGCGCGAGCGACACTTGTTGTGTTGCAAACGCGAGTGATATAAGCCTGTTTGCCACATAGTACAGTCGAACAACTTAATTGGTATACATGCAACTATAGACCGATCTATGTGTGGATGTAAACCAATTAGCTTGTTCGACTTTACAACGGTAAACAGCTGAAGAATGCATGGATATTTCTAAAGCTTCACATAGTTCCCATTAGCCATGACATGGTAAACCGGTTTATTATGAAGATGTTTTTCAACAGCTTTCACTAGTACCCCATCTTCTGTGACTGTGAGGTAGGAGGCACACTTCGAGGTGCAAACCCACCGATACCCATAACAAGTGGCTTTTTGAATATAGTATGTATAACCATCCTTCATGAGATACTGTTTGCCATTTCTGTCTAAAGTTATCATTTTCATGTCGACTGAAATTTAAATTTGAAGAGTTTATTCAATGTATGTTTGATATTGTATAATATTAAATATATGTTTATTAAATAATTCATGCGTAGATTTTTTGACACGCCACGACTTTTAGACTTTTAGTTTACATTCTTGAAGCCTGCTTAAATATGAGAACACCACTCAAAATAGTAGTAACAGTATCAAAAATATTTATTTCTTATAAATATATCAAATAACAAAAAAAAAATTAAATAGTTATTTTTTAAAGATAAAACTAAAGATTGAGAAATAAGCAAAAAAGTTGGAATTTCACTTTTATGATGTCATATCAATAGAGTTCCTTTTTATATTTTCTTCACCACAAGTAATACAGTTTTAACTTAACTTAATATAGTTCCCATTACCCAGTATGTGGTAAATCGGTTTTTTATGAGTGTGTGTTTCAACGGCTTTCAGTAGGTGTCCATGGTGTGAAACTATAACATAGGCAGGACATCCTCTGGTGCAGGTCCAACGAAACCCATTCTTAGTCGGTTTTTGTTTGTAGAAAGTAAAACCGTTTATCATTAGGTACTGTTTGTCTTTTTTGTTTTCCAATGTTATCATTTTTACTGAAAAGTATTAATAGTGTTATAAAATTAAAAGCAGTGGCGTGACCAGTGGCCTTTGAAATTCAAAGGTTCGAACCCATAGCATAGACTTTTCGAAAGTTATGTGCTCTACTACATCACATGCTCAAACGGCGAAGGAAAACTTCATAAGGAAGCCTATATATTTATGTTTTTCGACGGCGCGTGAAGTCTGCCAACCCCCACTAGGCTAACGAGGTGGACTATAGTCTAATCCCTCTCAAATGAGAGACCTTTGCTCAGCAGTGGGACATTAATAAGGTTAATAACGCAACGTCCACTGCACGGACGAGAAGAAACACTGAAACGAACTCAGAGAATCATGGTCTTTTAAAGTTAAGTTATAATAATAATATCAAATATGTGAATATCACAGTATAGGATGCTATTTATATCATGATTATTTATATTTTAAATATTATTGATGCAAGACGCAAGATGCAATAAATTTAATTTGTAAGAATATAGAATAGGATTGCATTTCAAAAAAAAAATAATATGCTTTAAGATATGTATAAATAAGGTTATTATTAAGTATTTTAAGGTTGATCCCACACTACCTAGTGCTTTATTTCCATGACTAATTTGTATTTATTAGCATAACAAATGTAATAGATATAAAATGTTAGTATCACCACTTCAACTATCTATTTCTATTTGAGTTTACGATCTGAACAAAAATAAGATCATCTATGAGCTCTTTAAAATAATTTATTATAATAATTTCATCATAATATATTTATAATAATAATCTACCTTTACTTTTGGATTTTCCGCCGCAGAGGAGACAATGCGGAATATTGGACTCACACCAACTTAAAACGGATAAACAGTCCGTTACGTAGCATACCTCTGGATTGATTGAAAATTAATAGCTGTGTTGTTTGCTTTGGGACTGGCAGCCAAACTCCACCTTCCACATGAATGCTTGACATAAACAGGGGCGCTGTGTTTATGATCGAAGTCACCGGCTACCACAGTCAAACTGTTGTTAGCGATGATGAACGCACGGCAATCGTGTTTCATTCTAGAAGAACACTTATATCTAGTGTTGCCTTTTTTGGACAAACAGTGGAAGCTGTATGTAAACCCGCGGTATTTAAAAAGTTGAGCGCCGCTAACTAGTTCCAATATTTCACCTGAAATTTTAAAGATGATTAGATTAACTTACTGATAATAATAGGTGTACTAATATTTCCCATGCGCACCCATATTTCACTGGTATGTTTTAGGTCCCATCCAATGCAAGCCTTTTGCCAATAACCGGGCATGAATCAAAACTCCGAGCTGCTACATCATCATCACCATCATCATCATCATCAGCCTATACTCATCCACTGCTGGACGTAGGCCTCCCCTAGTGAGCTGCTACATAATTTCATAGAAATATCCAATGGGTCCTATGAACAAAAAACTGCACTTGCCCACTTGCGCACCTATTGTCGAGTGCCTTTACCTTGATAGTATACTGTGATACGTGCTTAGAATGTAATTAAGTATGAAAGATACAATACGAAAGGCATACCTACTACCAGGTGATATTATTATCATTTATAATCAGCCTTTATAGTAGGTAAACATTAGGGTAGTCTACAGTCTAATAAGCAATAAGAAACGCGAGTAACACCCTCTGGTTTTACAAACATCTATAGGGTACGGTCACTATTTACCAACAGACGACGGGTCGAAAGCTTGCTTGCCACCTCTGGGGTATAAAAAAAACCGTAATCTTTAGTGGGGTCTGGTTTATATAGCACTATATAGCACCTTAAGATTAATAATTTTTAGTTGTTTTTCGAGTCTAAAAAAATATATAACTTTCTACAAATTAACAGTTATTAATGTGCATGCTATATGCTACGAATTGAATTAAATGTATTCAGTACCGTTATATATTTACAAAAACAAACACCTAGAACAGCAACCTACAAGTGGGTCTCTAGTCCATCCAAATATTTGCATTAACTGCGACCCAACCCAGAAGTCGATTACTCAAATAATGAACCAAACGAATGAATAAAATGCGATGTTCGTCTATTAAAATACAACTTCACTCAAAATGCTTTATAGTTGAGTATGGATCTACACATAATATGCTCTCCAAGACGAGCATTAAAGGGAACAGCATAATATAAACTTACCAAGCCAGACTCTTAAAAGTACTTCTATATGTCTACTAACTTTTACCTGCGACTTCGTCTGCCTGCGATATATAAGAATGGATTCAATATAGTTTATTTGCAAATTACTTATTACTAAATACGAAACATGTAAACTTGTATTTCAAATAAAAAACATAAGAATTAATTGAATTATGTATTCTAATTTCAATGCCAAAATAGAAAGATATTGCAAACTTTGCAAATAAATTCATCAGCACTGGCTGGTAGCCAGCAAGCTGAAAGACTACATACATTTAATGTTCCTCTTGTTTAAAAATATTGTAACATAGTAAGTTACAATATTTTTAATAATAATAATATATTAATATGAGCCCAATATGAAGCCTTGAGGAACTCATAACACCATACTAAAGAATCTTCATTTTATGCTGCCATATTAAATTTTATCTTTGTTCCGTTCCTCGAGACAGTTGGCTCATGGTTATGTGACGCAAATTCCTTTACAATTCTATTAAATTTATTCATTACCAAATGAGCCGGACAGTTAGTAATCGAACACTTCCATTTCATTAACCTTCCCTTATTTTTTGGTGTCTGGTCTTCATCGTAGACGTAGTCTCTTAGAATTAACACTTTTTTTCCCGGCGGTATCTCAAATATACCTCCGACAACCTTCTTCATCTCTGAAAATAAAAAACAGTTTATAGGACTAAGTGGCTTTTATGATGTCTAGAAATATTACCTATTACATTTCAAAATATAGCGTAGACTGCGGATTTTTCTGCGGTTTAACTTCTAGACCAAATTTGTTAACTCATCCAGCGCCAAAATTAAACTAGCAGCACATTTAACTCAAACTGTTTATTTTTTTTATTCTTAGTGACACTATTAAAGACAAAATAAAGAAAACAGAAATGTTTTCCTGAGTTCTAAAGTTTTATAGAGGAATACTCGCTTTAGTACAGCGGCAACTTAGCGGTGGAAAATTTCAAAACACTCCCTTGCTATGCACAATGTTTTAAAGCAGGCTTTACATTGCCACCGCACTCTTGCATGGCAAACCACACACCGCAACGGTTTTTGAATTTTTTTGGGGTAGTGGCCTAAACCACTGTTCGCCAGTCCTGGTACTGTTGAAGATGAAGTGCAGGTATTACTTTGAGTTGATTGGCGTAAATAATACTTGGCAAGATTGTGTCTTAACAATAACTAGTATACATATGTCAGTGAGACTGAGAATATGAAAATGCTAAAGCTAATGCCTGCTTGACTATCATATAGGTAAATATAACCCATCAGCCCTTCGTGCCATAAACCCACACCCATACCCCACCAATTTATTTATTATAATTTTGAAACAAACTAACATGACGCAACAATTACTCTTTCGTGCATTAGTAGTTCCATAAAACATACCATATTTATAACGTTTCTTGGTAATCGTCATCATAGCTCTAAATAGTCCATTACTGGAAATGTACAACGTTTAAATGCCGTGTACAAACCATTTGAAAGACGCCTGAAAATATGTCGTTCATGTACGTTGTGTTCTTTGGTCCTAAGAATCGTCGTGCCGCCATTAGGATCAAAATTACGTGGCATTTCACAAGTACGAAAAACAACGCCACCAGTTATGTGTTATGGTCTTAAGCCCACTCGCCTCATTGAATGTATAATCATTAATGCTTAAGCAAAGTTTTCCCTGAATAAAGTAATTAATTTGTGTTCTGCAGAAAGTCGATTAACATACGAGTTCAACGAAGATTAGCTTTTAACTGTAGCGGGAGCAGTAGATAGATGTATATAATGAACAATATTTGATTTCAATAATTTAATTGTATATTCATAATAACATAATTATTTTATAAATTAATTCTCAGTAGTTAGCAATTTCATTATATGCACAAGGATATGTAGATATTTCAACCAACTAACTGAACTCAAATCATTGTTGATTCATATCCCATTGTTGATCTTATTGCAAAATATTCACATTCATCATTAACGAAAATTACGTACGAAAGAATTCTTAAGTCCAAGATTTGATTTTTCTAAATTTCATAGTCATAAGATTTATTAGGTTCAAACTCTGGTATATTTTCCAGATCGCGTTACTTTATACATCGGTTTCTGATGTCCGTTGTGATACAATCTGCTTCTGATGATGCAAGATTCGTCATCATTTAGTATTACGAAGGCGTAACATTTCTTATTATGCGCTGAACATCGCCATCTATTGGCGGTTCTGTGAAATGTATAGCCGTCAATCATTAGAAGAATTTTGCCTGATATCAATGTGATGAATTGGGGATCTGCAAAACAACAGTTAAAAATTGACATTGATTAGGTTACTATATCTGAATAATTTATATATACAAAATAATATTGAAAATAATAAGGAAGAAGTTTTGTGACGGAATAAAATTGATGAAAATACAAATTTATTTTTTCATTAATTCTGAACTTTAAACTAATGAATCACATTCCTTAGTTATATTATAGCATTTGATACACACATCAAAATATTGAAGTGAGTTGTAATCTGTATTGTGCAACTTTTTTTGTAGTGAGTATTCCTTCACTACAGTACCAGGTACTGTACAAAAGGGGTAACAAATTAGGTTTTTGCACCTTAGACAATATTCTAGGTCCTTATGAATCAGTTTTAGAATTTGCAATGAATCTTATAATATAGAGTGCAGTGAATCAAACAATTGACAACCCTGATAAAGCAAGTGTTTTATTTATATTCAGACAAACTCCTGTAATGGTATTTTCCACATGAGATATAGCGAGGTTGGGCATGGTTGTGCGTTCCTCCCAACCACTCCACCATTAGATACTCTTTGTCGAGGACTATGATGTACGCTTTACAGCCTCTATTGTGAGCTGAACAGCACCACCTGATGCCTCCACGTCTCTTAGCTCCGTTCCTATGATACGTGAACCCATCAACCATGATAAGCTTTTTGCCGTTCTTCAGCTGAATTAATTGCACTGAAAATGTCAAGATAAGTACTTACTATTGTTTTGTTTGCTCAGTGAGGTTTGCTCAGGTGTTGTATTGGGTCTTATTGCGAACCTAAATCATACAGACACAGAAAATATCTTCAAATTCGGTCCAGCTGATAAAACCTATTTGTATGTTTCATCATAATTAACCTAGTACCTTTTGATGTAAGATTATATCAAACTATGATTAACAGAGGTAACGTTATTTTGTCTAGTAAGCTTTTAATTGAAATAAATAATTAGAAAATATAAAGTTACAAATCAGAAGTCACCCATCCAAATATTTACGTTTATATGAAAGTTTTTAGATCTATGGGGACGATATTTAAAGGCAATTATGATAAAACGTGATAAAGGGAACAGAGTTTAAGCACTACAAAAAGAAGGGAAAGGATAGAGTATACAAATTCAGCGGAAAGTTTTTAAATTAAATGAGAAGCTATCTAACATACACATATAATTTCAGTACTAGTAGATATAAAAACTAAAACAATAATATTTAATTTTAGTATTTTATTAAAAAGTAATGAGGCACTAAATTAACAACGTAATTTGAACAATATGCACCAATTATTTTTACAAATATAGATCATCTATATGAACATAATAATTACCTTAATTTGTTGTTTTATTATTGAGCAGCAATGAAATAACAGTAATACAATGATGTTATAGTTAATATTATTATGATTAGATACTATAATAATATTTTTAAATAGATCAACACAGCTTCCGCGGCCTTACCATTTGTTTAACCATCGTGATTTAGGGTTTTAGAGAGGGATAGCGCTATTCAACTTGTAAAGCCCCATCTCTTTCTTACAACTTACATTAGACTGCTTAAACAAATACTCAATGTATGTATGTGAAAGGTTCTGTACAAAGCATTCAACATTTAACTTTGTTTTATTGAAAATCACATAGATAGGATTGGTTGGAACATAAATTAAATATATAAATTACATCATAATTTTTTTTTTTGTTCTCTAAATATTGACTTATATTATTGATGATGATGATAAGACAAGCTAGATGATGTCCACGCTGGTAATAAGCCTCCTCCAAAGCTTTTCCACAACGACTGGTCTGCAATGACACTTATAAGGGCAACTAAATTTAATTAATGAATTCAACGTAATGGTGGACTATCCGATAAAAACGTAGCGTTTTTTAATAATAAATTGAAAAAAAAATGTATGCATATTCCATGAATAATATAAAATAATATCTTGTTATGTAACATATGAGATAAACTACTATAAAAATAAGTACTACTATAAAAAAATATTCACGTCTTAGAACAAGCACAAATTAAGTAGACGACAGGAATTTTTTGCTAATTTTCTTTCCTAATATAGGAATATCCCTATAAAGATATTTATATCTACACTAGCTGATTCAGCAAACGTTGTTTTGCCACAAGAGTGAAATTGAAGAGTGAAAATTAAAGTGTTATAAGTATTTTTGAATGCCAAAAAAAGGTGTGCTAAGAGACATACTTATCACCTAGGGGTGTAAAAACCGACCGATTCTCAGACACACCAAATATACATACAATATTTCATAATAGTCGAGCCTTTTCGGAGGTGTTCAGCGACAAACACTGTGACATGAGATTTTATATAAATTTGTATATTTCATTTGGTCTAGTTATGAACCGGTCTTTTTACTTTGAGAGACTGGAAACTAAACGAAGTGGCTGTATTTTATGATAATCATGGATATGCACAATATTATAGGTACATTAATTATGTATACAGAATAGCATTGTAGTAGAAAATATAGACAATATAAAATATGCAACATCGGTAAATATCAACACTGTAATTTTTTTAGACTTGTTAAAAATATATAGGTACCTGTTATAATTTTTTTTTCCTTTAATATTTTTTTTTTCAAAAAAGGATTTAATCCGTGCTTATCCAAGTCCCAGTTCTTACAAAAAAACCATCAGACGTAAATGTATACGAAGGTGGGGGGTGTGTGTGTACATTATGGCATTTAATCATTTCATGGTCTTTTGACATGTGGATGTAGGCTTGACATTGTTTTGACAGCCGGCTCCCACAGGCATACCTGAAACCCCTCTGCCGTATATATCCATTTTTACTGAATATGTATCCATCTACGAGCAGAAATATTGTCCCAGTTCTAGTCTTCACGTATTTTACTGAAATGAAACACAATTTATTTGAAATACAAACGATTTTCATTTGAAATAAAAACTTTATTCATTTAGAAAAAAAGACGAAGTTATTTGAATAAATTATTTATTTGTGATTATTTTGCTACAAAATTTATTAAACATACTATTCCGGATTAATTTATTTAAAAAAAAAATATGTTCTTCAGTGTAAAGTAGAATGAAACTAACTAACAGCACTGAGTAAAATTTTTTTTTTATAATAATGAATATTTCTGGACATTATGACACAGCGCCATCTAGTTCCGAGCCAAGCAACGAGGCTTGTGTTACGGATACTAGTTGGTTGATATACTACATATATACTTTTTTGTTGTAAATACATACATGTTATACATAGTTACATCCATGACTTTATTTTAGCTTTGTTTTAGCTCATCACACAAACATTTGTCCCTACCAGGATTCGAACCCGGAACCCATAGCATAGAAGGCAGTGTCAACTACT
Organism: Craniophora ligustri; assembly: GCA_905163465.1. Lineage (NCBI taxonomy): Eukaryota > Metazoa > Arthropoda > Insecta > Lepidoptera > Noctuidae > Craniophora > Craniophora ligustri. The sequence continues at coordinate 2,999,607 of LR990965.1, read as the reverse complement.
GCTGGGCTAATTGGGTCGTCAAAAAAGAGGTATTGATTTAGCTTAAATATTATTATTTATCAATTACTACAGGGTCGCCCCGTAACATACCGGCGAAATATCGGTTACATTAAGACACACACAATACTATTTTTTCATATACAAACCAGTACTTGTAAAAAAATATTCAGGTGGGTCGTGATTGTGGAAAGCGTGAAACCTAATGATTTGATTATCGCTATTCAAATTGACACGTGCTTTACAATATTTAGTAGTTGCTTTAGAACAAACGAATCTCGATCCGCCGTTTTTTACTTTGTCACATTTCTTGCTGAATGTGAATCCGTTTAAAAGTAAAAGCGTCGCTCCCTGTACTGATTGGACGAAACGTGGCGTATCTGCAAGAAAAATGCGAGATAATATTTGCTAATATCGGTTCATAAACAAACGCAATATATACATGTACAAACAACATATTGAAGACTTAACTGTTTTTGTTCAGACTAGTTGAGTGAATCAACTTTTGACCTACATGCATGTAGTGCAAATCTTCTTTAAAAAAATCCTTTGCAACTATAGCGCCCGTAAAACATCTGAGTCTTTCAATCATTCTTAGGAACGCGTTTGTCTGTTTTTCAGATACACACAGCATATTATTCAAAGCTTTTTTATTGATATATTATACAGTCGTTCTGAAGCACTTACGTGTAGTCTTTATAAAAAGCGTTATATGCATATCCTTCTAAGATTACAAACGCAAAATAGCTATAAGATTATATATGGTATGGATAAGGAATAAATAAATAAAAAACCTCTTGTAAATTATTTTATTATTTTCTTTATTTTGAATTAACCAGATAATTTATTTTAAGCCTCATTATTTACATCTTACATTTAATCAAATTATGTACACCATTAATTCCAGCAAACACAAGTTACTTAAACTAACAAACTTAAACAAAAAAACTTAACAATAATACACAAAACCGTATATTGCAAAAATTGTAATGTTCAGTTTATGGCCGTGTGGCTTGAGTACATCAAATTCACATCTTTATATTAAGTTTTTAGCTCATTATGATTCAATAGCATTAAAGGCTAATAACAATAGTGGTTATTGAAATAACGATAACGTTATGCATTGGTAGCAATAACCTGCCAATTAGTCAGTCAACCTGGATCGAGACTAGGATGAAACAACAGCCTCAGCCTCAGCTGGTGATGTCGAACTATCTGTAGCTGGTTTAACAACAACGTCTTGGGGGATAATAGGGTTAGTCCTTTTACCTCTTTTTTTTGCAGAGGAGGTTCTCAACATTTTGGCGGCGTATCGTTGCCCGGAATTTCTCAAAATTTTCTTGAAGAACGATTCGCACTCCAATAGTGTGAACGTATTATCTGATTGATGAATTAACTCAAAAAAGAAATTAATAACTCTTCTGTGGATTTTGAAACAGTTTTTTTTTGTTTCAGCTTTTTTACAGCCACCTGACCACGAGCACTCTGTCAGGAAACGACGAGTGAACATGACATCTAGAAGAGCATAACAATTGTTTGGACCACTACCCTTACCAGTCCCACAAATGGCAGATAATTTTTCCTTGAATATATCTACTGATTCAGTATTTTTGAGTTCATCATTAAATTGTTCAAAATCATGAATATTATCGATTTTATTGAACTTTATTTGACTTTTAAATTTTTGCTGTTGGCTCCGTCCGAGAAATTTATCGATTTGAGTACTAATATGTGATAACTTGAACATTATTTTCTCTTGTATATTTTCAAGTTTTTCAAAGCGTTTGAGAACAGTTTGCTCGTAGTTTAATTTTTGTGGTGGATCTTGGCTATTCAAATACAATGGGTCTGATTCAGTTTCCTCATGCAAGATTAAAGAAATTTCTGTCGTTTTAGATGTTGTATTTTTTGCTGATCTACCTGTTCCTCTTGGTGTACGGAAAACATGACAGCCGATGGAATCTTTTCTTGGCACTAATAAAAAACAAACAAGAGTTAATATAACTTCAAACTAGAATATACAATAGTAGTCATAAATTCACACCAAAAGTAAGATTTTGACGAACCAATTAGTCCAGCGGTAGTTAACACTGCTTTCTGTGCTATGGGTCCCGGGTTTCGAATCTCGGTAGGGACAAATGTTTGTGTGATGAGCATAAACATTTGTATCCGAGTCATGGATGTATTTATGTATAATATGTATGTATTAACAAAAAAAAAGGTATATATGTAGTATATCAACCAACTAGTATCCGTAACACAAGCCTCGTTGCTTAGCTAGGAACTAGGTGGCGCTGTGTCATAATGTCCAGAAATATTTATTTATTTATATCTTACTTTTATGAAGAGAAGACCCTTCTTTAAGTTACGGCAAATTACATATATATGTATACTATGAATGGGTCAATTCATTATCGCGGGTGCAACATTTAGACACATGTTTTAGTTTCAGGTGATTAAATAAAAAATAAAAAAAAAATATTCAGGGACATTTTACACAGCACTATCTAATCCCAAACTAAGCAGCGCATTTTTTGTAAATACATACTTATAATACATAGGAAACACACAGACGAACACAAACACTTATATTCATCACATAAATATTTGTGTCCCGTGGGAATCGAACCCACGACCTCGTGATCAGCAGTCCGGTACTCGAACCACTAGACCACATAGATCGTAAAATTGAATGAAACTTTGAAAGATTACATTTTAATATGTTCTTTTAATATTCGTTATATTAATTATTTCTTTTCAAATACGTCAATATTCGCTGAAAATTCTATGAACGTATTATTTCCATCAGTTTTTTTCTTTGGCGCTTCCAATTTCGCGATAATATCTTCAAATTGCACATCTGCTATGTCATTTACGATTTCTGTGAAACGTTTGCCATCAATCGTCGTCATAAATTGTACTCTAGTTTCTCCATCTTCATCCATATCGCTCTGACATACCCCCACATAACGATATTGAACAATTTTTTTGTTGGTTTTGCATGACAATTGTACGAGCACATACAAACCAACGCAAATATCTTTTGGTAAGACAGTAGCTTGGACAGTAGCAATTTCAGGCCATGCTTCTGGTGATAATTTTGAAGCTTGAAGAGACGTTGATGGAGTTTCGTCATTAATAAATTCATTTTCTGAATCACTGTAAACATCAGAAACGCGCAATCTCTTTTTCAAGGGAATTAAGGATTCAGTCTGATACGATACAGAAAGCACAGATATATCAAGACACGGAATTTCCGTTCGTATTTTGTGATTCGGAACCGGTTTCAAATCGTCATCAGTCCAATCACTTTCTGTATCCGTGGTGATTATTGGTGACTTCAAAACCAATTTGCATTTGAAATGAGATAGTGAGGTGCGCGCCACAGTAATGCTATGAGCCTCTTCAGATTGGAAGAAATGTTTTGATTGAATCCCTGGTATATTTTTCAGCCCTTCCCATTGATCATCCAACATGGCCATTTTTTTCTCAACTTCTTCTTTTGCTACAAATTTAAAGAAAATGTTTTTAGAGAGACTGCGTGCTAAATCATAGAATTCTAGGGCACTGTTGACGATGGCTTTCCCGGACTTAACCGCGACCCACACTGATCTTTTGACACTTCCACCGATTCCATCAACAGCACCTTTTCCATGTGAAGCAGCGAAAAAGTTCCATTCGAGGTGACTGAATCCATATTCTGCTTTGAGTGCATTCATACTTGCCATTACATATCGATTCTTAAATTGAGCGGTGCAATTATCGCTGAAGATATACAAAAATGTAATATCATCAGAGACTGACTTGATGTACTCAAATATTTTTTGCAGAAAGAGATGCACAGTATATTTATTGTGACTTAGTTCATCACTTACTATGACCAATGAATGAAGTTTGTCGGTAGTCCAAATACAACACGTGAAAAGCGTAACTTGTGCATGAGACCAATGTGCTGATTGTATTTCGTCTTGACTAATTAACGTGTAATTCTCGGCAAAATCTATTTGTACAACAGCTCTCTCACTGATTAGGTCTTTTTTTGCGTTTTGAAAGTAATTGGATTGTACATTTTTAACAAAAGAATGTAGCTTGAATTTAGCAGTGCTGTTATGTAGTTCATCTAGTGCTTCATTGAAAGGTTTGCTAATTACAATCTGTTTTGGTCTCTGATTCTTAAAGATCCAGGCCTTCCAATTAACCCTGGGATTGGAATCTAGAGTAGTATCCCAAATGTTGGATTCTTTACATCGCAACTACTGGACATACAGTCTTCATTGTCGACACTACATGATACTTGTTTCAGAAGCTCTTGGTGTGTTTTGGGAAAGTCTGTCGCATGTTTCGAAATAGCAAGAAGAAGATTAATATAATTTGAGTGAGTTGTACATACGCAAACATTATGAGGAGTATAGTTATTCGGCAGAATGTGAGCTGGTCGCTCATTATAAAATACAGTATTGCCTACAGACATTTCGGGATGAGTTTCTTTAAAAATTTCAAAGGCTTCTCGAATGCTCATAATCATTGTTCTTTTTTGGATTTGCATTTTCGTTCCGGTATTGGACTTTACTGTTTTTACATATTTAATGCCAGGCATTTGCCTACTAATGTCATCCCTATTATAAAAATCACAAATAATTTTTTTGCCTTCATCTGTTAACTTTCGAGGCGCTGCTTTAGGGGCGTCACTTTTGTCAAATGCAGCAATATGGTATTCAGAAGCAATTGTTTTTACAACCTCCACCGCTTTGGTGAGACTGGCTGGTAAATTACGTTTTACTTTTGCCACAGCCTTCCCTAGTGTGCGAGGACTATTGTATCTAGTACATATTTGATTAATTTGTTTTTCTTTACGCCTCTTTCGAGTTGCCTGCATATTTTCGATCTGATGATATATAGATCTAGCCAATATTTTCAAATCTACATCTGTCGCCATTTTCTCTTTCATTACTTCTCTCCGTTTTGAATCACGATCCCTTTCCCGGCGGAGGTGTTCGTCATGAAGCTCAGGATTTTCTTTTGATTTCCGCCTATATTTCTGCAAAGCAGTCTCCTTGAGTTGTTCTGTTCTAATTTTGACCGATATTTCTGTAAAAAATACAGAATATAATATAAAGACACATTAAATGTATATCATCAATAGTATTAAGCGTATATTATTAAAGGCATATAAAAACAACAAAATATGTAATGAATCACACAAAAAGGTTCAGTGATACAAATTTACACCTGCGATATGACATTAAGATCACGGGTGCAGCCAATTTAAGTAAACGTTTATTTTAACGTAACTATCATTACACTCTTAAAAGCTATTAATTTAAGTTGAGTTTTGATTTCTTCTTACTTTTACAAAGTTTCAGTACGTTAGCTCTTAATTTCTGTGAAAAAAGTAAACTTCCTTATCTTTTGTATCGCGGGTGCAATAAGTTAACAATGTATTCTAGCACTCAATAATGTTTTAATTAGAAACAACATAAATACAAATTTTTTTTGAAACAGAAAGCTAAATGAATATTGTCACTTCAAGTTTAACGGGTAACATATCCTCAAACTGTTTTTCGCATTGCTCGGTATGATTTTCAGTTTGTACCAACTCTTTGGATGGTAATATATTCAAACGCTCCAAAGAATTTAATATGGAGTGAAATCGAAAAAATAAATCAATAAAAACTTTGACTTTTTTCTTTGCACAATTCGCAAAAAAACAACTAATAACGTGATAAAAAAATCAATGTTGGGAATCGTCTCTAGCGGAATCGCCCGAATAAAATTTGACTTTATCACCAAGGGCTACCATATAAACTAATTAAATAGGTACGTATATCTCGGAAATGCTCGGCTGTTTCCGTCGCGGTCGCATACCAATCTTGCGCTCGGCAAACCTGAACATCTTTAGAGACGGGACTCAGTAACATATACATACTTTCACATAAGTGATAGGATTCCTACCTCGCTTACACAAGATCTGATTGATTTTTATGTGATAAGTACTGAATACGTAAAAGGTATTCCGACTGCCTGGGCTAATCTTGATTACAAGATCCATTTTTAGTATGATAAAGAGCTACAATAACTTCTCATATTACAGGAAACTATGCAGTATTCTTTTAAATTACGTTTCATATTAGCGTGAGGCACTACACCGTCAGTTCATTAATGGGATTATCGATTTGTCATCGCGTCATTGGAATTTTCTCGTCCTCATTATCGCTTTCGCAGTGCATAAGGTTCACTTCCAGTTGTGATTCGTCGTTAGTCAAGTCACATCATTTGTAACTGGCGTGCTATTCCCATCCTCTGCAGCTTATGAACCCCATTTTCACTAATGATCGAAGTATACATAGATATATGACGTTGTCTTGTATCAATAAATTTTATGCATGATGATTTAGCAATATATTATAAATGTGACTGTATGTTTGTCCGTTAGTCTCTCTCTCTTAAACCGTTGAAATTATTTCGATGATATTTGGTATGGAGATAGTTTGACAAGGATATAAAATAAATTTTTATCTCAGATATCATCACATAAAAGGGCCAAAAGGCACCTCCAACAGAGGGGTAGAAGTTCGTATAAAGAATACTTAATTACGTATAAAAGGAAGGTAATAAAAAAAAAACAGTGGAGCTATAACCGCCTCCTTTTTGAAGTCGGTTAAAAATGATTCAGCTAATTAAGCAGGATCGGATTTGGATCAAAAATAAGCTACCTAGATTACTAATTTAACGAAGACGAAGTTGCGGGCAATCATAATGGCCTTTTGGCAGCAATATATCAAATATATGAACTACATGTGCGGAAAATATTCCGCTAAACCGTTAATTATAGTGGTCACACAAAGAATAAAACAGAAACGTATCAAGACAATATAATATTTTTTATTAGTAATTATAGGCTTAAATATAGACTATTTTAAAACTAGAAACTCTTTGTGATTAATGTTGGCAACTCTATTCTGAACGACAGGACAAGTTAACAAACAAACGTCAAACACGGACAATTCTACGGTAGAATAATGGAAGAAAGCCACTGAGAAGATTCTAAGTCAGTGCTGCAGTGTGTGCACTGGGCTTATTTTTTAGACTGAATACATTTTTATGTGTATTATCTTCGGGTCATTGATTGAGATTTTTGGGAATAAACTATTATTAATTGGTACTATCGCAGTATAAAGAAATACATATACCCAGCCATTATGACACAGCCATAATTTTTGCCTATAGATGATTGCTTATAAAGTTTAAAGTTATTACTTGGTAAAACACATCACAACAAACACACACTTGTTAAAATAGAAAATAAGACAAAGATCCAACACTTCCAAACTAAATTAATTATCTAGATTCGTTTATACCAGTAACAGACTTCAATGGAATCTATATTCTCGTTATCTTCTTAAAAATACTCCAGTGTCAGTTATAATAAAATTTGGTGGGTCATGAGTATGTCCACTTTGACCCTTAATAATGCTATTATTACTGGACACATGTAAATAGGCCTTGCAACCCTTAGAAAGCATGCTGGAACAGGTGTACCTCACACCCCCATTTCTCAATGAACAGTTCTTGCTGAAGGTATAACCTCCTAAAAGTAACAAGGTCGCACCTTTTGTTGATGTCACATATCTTGGGAGATCTGCAAGTAAAAATTATTGGGGTAACATTAATGACTATATTCTTGAGTGAGAATACTGATAAATAGAAAAAAAGGACTTTAAACAATCCAATTGGAGAGGTAGCGTATAGCGGAATTTCTTGTTCAAATTGAGCTATCCGACTGGGGAAGCGCCTCCGCCTTACCGAAGAAAAATTGTATTTCTGCGAGTGATTAGGGTTGCTAGCAGCTTGTTAGGGGAGTGACTATACTGACAGCATGGGAGTTTCCAGTTACTAAGTTTTCGACGTTTCAATTCAACGACAATGCTTAGGCGACATCTGGTGTTGCAAACGTCCATATGCTACGGTAACCGCTTACCATAAGGCTTGCTTACAACCATTGTGGTATTAAAAAAAACTGTTCAGCTTCATTGTTCTTCGGGTATAGAGCGACCGAGTTTTGGTCAAGTAGGGATTTGTCTATAACAATTAAAAATAGACTTGATAATAGCCAAAATGTGTTGTGTTCGTACATTAAAAATCACAAGATGCTTATATTACAAGTTTATTGGTATAAAGCTCAGTAACAAGTCCCATGGTTATAAATACTGTCTGATGCAGTACGATGTCGCTAATCAAATTATGCAATTGTTTATTAAGATTTTGCAGAGTCTAAAAGCATATTCTTTATTATTGGTAGGCATACGGCCAGGGCGAGCTACCCTAGACCGGGATGGTTGGCGCTCTTTGGGGGAGGCCTACGTTCAGCAGTGGACGGCTATAGGCTGATAAGTAAGTAAGTAAGTATACGTTCAGAAAATAAGACATATATATTCGGTTTTATTCGGGAAAATAAGAACGTTATTTTTATTTTAAAGCATCCAAATACACGGGTAGGAAAAGTAAAGTATTGCTTTTTGTCTTTTTCTAGATATAGACAGTTTTAGCTAACTTTTTATTGATTTTTTTTAACATAATATCCACTGCCTGTTAAAAAATATTCAGGTGCATCGTGATTGTGAATACCGTAGTACGCTGTAATTTCATTTTGTCCGTTCACATCTATAATTGCCTTGCAATTCTTATGTTTCCCGGAACAAACGAATCTTGTTGATCCATTACACCTACTTCGGTTTTTGCTGAACGTATACCCATCTTTTAATAAAAGAGTAGCACCCGTTCTTGTTGTAACAAATGTCGCTTGTCCTGAAAAACATATGTTCTTTTAACATGACTCATAATATCTTATTCAAAGGAATATTTTAGTATAGTTTGTATGGCAAAATTTTGTAAACCGTCACTTTATTCTCACTTAATATAGGATAGACTTCAATTTATCTTCCATAAATAAATGACGCGACTTTTAATTTACAAGTTATTCTCTTAAATATTGTCTCCTGGTCAATGACAAACTTTAAATGTAACGAACTTTTCATTTAACTTGTTTGACAACCCGTTTAGCTCAGCGGTAGTTAACGCTGCTTGCTGTGCTATGGGTCCCGGTTTCGAATCTCGGTAGGGACAAATGTTTGTGTGATGAGCATCACATTTGTTTCCGAGTCATGTATGTATATATGTATAATATGAATGTATTTACAAAAAAAAAGTATATATGTAGTATATCAACCATCTAGTATCCGTAACAAAAGCTTCGTTGCTTACCACGAAGCTAGATGGCGCTGTGTAATAAATGTCCGGAAATATTTATTATTTATTATTAATTAAAAATAATTATTAATGCGTGATATTTAACAGTTTATGAATTCACTTTTAATTGTTACATTCATATAATTTTTTTTTGTAAAAGTTACAGTTTTTTTAAAGTAATTATTAGTATATTTTTTTACGAAAGAATCAACATTACATAAACTATTAACAATAATGAACTGATCTTTAAACGTGATAACTCTTACTAATTAACATAAAACTTTTTGGCGGTTTCTCTGTGACTGTTTTCGCAGCTTCCATTTAAGTCTGCAGTTTTCTTTATCTTTTGGCGGCATACTTGAAATTAGTTTTTTATTCCTATGGTAGCTTTCCCTTTTTTTTCTCTTTCGCTCAGCTAATTTCTCCGGATCTGCTTTAAGTCTTTCTCTATAGCGTCTTGATTTTTCTTTTTCCGTCAAACCCATATCTAAAAATAATAACAAAAATAATTTAAAATAGATAATTATCAGACTATAAAAAGTTGAAATTGGTCAAAATATAAATCTAATTTATATTAAGCAATAATAAATGCTCTAGCCCTTATAAGAGGCTCTTCAGTGATTAAGTATTGAAAGAAAAAGTATTGATTTATGCCGATTCTATCATTATTGTCCCGTGCACAACCAAAATGGCCCACGGACAACTGCTTTGCTTGGACAAGTGACTGGTTGACCGAGCGATATTTATCAGTCTTTGCGCTCCTTGGGACAAAAATAATGATATTTTCAATTAGGCGCAGTGAAAAATATTAATTAAATAGAATATATACTACTTTAATTTAGTCATTTCAACCGTTAGACGTCCACTGCTGGACATAGGTCTCCCCCAAGACCTATGTCTTTAATTTAGTACGATATATCAAATACTTACGTTTTTGCTGGTACTAGTTGTCCGGTAGACATACAAAAAAGCCACCCACTTTTTTAAAACACACTCGGCTGACTGGCGGCGCGCCAAAGTTTAAATCGAAATGTCGCTTTTTTTCAAGGCACTGATCACGCCGTCTGTGTTTTAGTTTTGGAACTTTTTTGCCGTTGTCCGGTGGAAGTCAGGATAATAAAATATAATAGAGACCGAAATGAACATGCAAAAAACTCGTTAAAATTAGAAAGCAAACAAAAATCTATATGATGCTAGATCATAGTAGACACAGTAAGAAATAATTATTTACAAGCGTAATTAATTACCATAATTATAGTATTTTTTGTACAAAGTAATGTTTACTTGTATTAACCTACTGGGGGATAAACAATAAACCACTTCATCTGACGTTTTATCACCCGGACAACCATTAAAATTCCAGTATAATAGTGATTTGTTTAAAATAATTTAATCTTTCTTTCTTTCTCTTTCTGTATGTTTGATAAATAATGAGATAAATGCGACATAATATTCCAACAAACCACTTAATTTAGAACTGCGATTAATGGTCAGGGATAAACAGGTATTTACAGGGCAAATAAAAGTTGATCGACTTATATACGTTTATTGGACATCAATTAAATACAATAATATTAGATTTCGATGGACAATATCATGCAAAATATTATGAAATAAATGTCAAATATTTATAATACGTTAGTTAGTTAGTTTATCACAAACTCAAACGGTGAAGGAAACATCGTGGGGAAACCTACACGCTTGAGAGATTTGTTTCAATGGCATGTGAAGTCTGCCAACTCGCATTAGGCTAGCGTGGTGGACTATAGCCTAATCTCTCTCAAATGAGAGGAAAGCCGTGCCCAGCAGTGGGACGCAACCCATGGTTGATGATGAGTGGTAAAAGCTATACATATATTATGTTAGGGTAAGGGGCAGTCTTTAGACTACAATATACTAGTTTCTTATGGAATTTGAGATTGTTTTACCAATAAATAAAAATAAAATGCATTTCTAAATAAAAGTTACTTCATGTAACATTTTATATGCTTCGGGTATTGATGTTCAACAGGTATTGTTAAGATATTATTGTATTAATTTGTGCATACATATTTGTGAATCCTACACTAGTCCTATAATAATGTGCTTTTGGCTGTAAACATCTTACTGAAAAAAAAAGCAGTCACATATTATCGAATCTAAATCTTGACCACAATTTGATGATACTTACAGTTGTCACATTGTTATGAACTTTTTTGACGTTAATATATTTTTGAACCCTAGAAATTCCCATATATTAATGAACTCAACTGTACTAGTCTTTTAAACAATCATATACGTTGAAACAATAACGGTTTATTTATTTATTTATATTTTATGCACAAAAAATAAATTGTACAAACGCGGACTTAATGCCATAGGCATTCTTTACCAGTCTACCTTATGGTGATGCAGAGATATAACATGGTAGGTGCACCATTTTTGTAAAAAGTAATAAAGTTTATTCTGAGTATTCAATAAGACAATCTATAAAGATCTAAATTTTGTGCTCACCACAGACTGATTTCTTGCATTTGAAACACACTTTTGACATTCTCTTCTTTTTGTAGGAACAAAAAGCTCAGTATTTACGTTTTTTGTTCTCCGGTTCATCTGCTTGATGTTCACTGTTAGAATCAATAGGCTTTTTCAGAATTTGGCGAATGTTTCCTCGTAAAGTAAAGATCTTTTCAAAGTTGAAGCTTCAAGTTTTGTCTCTATTCAAGCTTTGACCAAATCTGTACTAAGTTGCTTCATGAAGTCTCTTCTGTTCAAGGGTTTTTTATTATTCTCAATCATGTTATGGCCATAAATAACAGCTAAATTGACCAAACCTTATTCAGGATTCTATAAAATACAGCCATTGGCCATCTGTTAGTCTTGCACGACATTGAGGAGCAAATTTGATCAAATGAATCTGCCTTGTTAGTTAGCTTACTTGTTACTGCTTAGTTAGCTTAGTTTTTTGTTTGATTGTAGAAATGAATAATGTCTGGTCTTCCACTTGAATTTTTCAAAAAAAAAACATCTTTGCAGGTTTCGGCTTGTAGGATACAAGTGTGAGAGGGCCATCAAAACAAAACATAGAACTACCAACAGGACGAGTTCTCAAGTTCTTCAATTGTTTGGGAATTTCCAGCGTATTTGAACAAATAGTGCCCACTAGAGTCAAATTATAAGGCCACTGAAGTAAATGTTTGGCGAGGGGTACTGAAGTGAACCGATTATCACATGCCACATTCCTGTTGGATCCAAGAATAGTCGACACACCTTCAGTATTTGTGCTCTTACCTATGTACGGTTCAGCATCAATCATGTAATTAGTGGTGGCGTCACACATCATCGAAAATTTGATGCCATATTTATCCGGCTTGTTTGGATTGTAAATCCGAAATGAACACTTACCTATAACCCCAAGTAGTTGTTCATCTATTGTTACTGCCGATCCAGAATACGGAAAACCAGAATACGGAATATAATTCATTCGGCAATGAATTATATTCCGTATTCTGTTTTATGAACATCTCCCAAACATTTCTGACAGGTATAAATGCATCATTTGATCGAAGAGTCGGTCTCAATGTTGGCGAAATAGCACGAATTCTAACTTCAATCATTAGAAAGAGATAGAAAAAATGATTGCGTTAACGCCTCGAATGCGTAGATTAGGCTTCTAAGGATAGTATGAATGATCTTCAAATATTTTCTACTTCCAAATTAAAATATTAGGAAAGTTCCATCATTTTTATCACAAATTCACCACCACGAAAGATAAAAATTCGTTCGTCCGTTCATTCATTCATTCGTTCCGTTTGACTTCTTAAAAATGACTTGTTTGTCTGGACCAGATCGATTATAAAAACACGAAGATAGGATAGGAAACTGCACCAGAATATATGATTCACTTAAAATAACTACAGATGTTGACTCCATGAAGAGTTCTTATCCGAAGTAGTAAAGGTTTCAGTGTAATTTTAAATTTAAATACAGTGGTTTGTCTACTACATAGTAAGTTAGGTTACAAGATACTTTCTAAAATATATACTAAAGTTTAGCTTAATTTTTAAGAAAATAATAATAAATTATTATAATAATCGTTTATTTTTTCACCACTAACAAAAAATACTAAAAACTAGTACATAATTTTTCATTGTGAATCGCTGGCACCTGTATTACAAGTCACCAGGTGTCCATCCTTCGAATACACATATAGCATACATTACACTTACACAATATTTGTTATATGTTTCTTAGTTTAACGTAGTTATAGCTAATGAATATAACAGAGAATCAAAGATATTTTTTATTTTTTTTTAATGTAATTCTACAGTATGTTCCATTGTTCAACTTAAAATATTTAATAGGTTCATGGTTGTGTACCGTTTGGGACTTGATAATGACGTCATCCATATTGACGTGCGCATACGCCTTGCAGTGCTCGGAAAGTGAACTGGAACAGGCGTACCTGTGGCCGCCATTGGCTATCTTACTGTTCTTCGAAAAGCTATAGCCGTCAATCATTAGCAGCCTGTGTCCTTGTTCTGATGTTATGTAATGTGCTGGAAATTGTATAAAGTTATTTGTACCAAGTACTGCTTAGAAATTTATCAAAAATGGTCTAGGAAATATCCAAACTTCCAGGAGTACCTTCGAGATTTTGAGGTCCCCAAAGGACTAAAACCCTGCTTTGGGCCGGCCCCTCTACCGTTGTACTAAAGTCCGCCAATCAGGAAATATGATTATTATAATTTAGCATGACACAATTTCCAATTTTACAAGTTTTTATTTAGATTTTATATCCACGACTTATTATTTAATTTATTTATTGAATACAATACAAAATTGCTCTTAACTGTAATACAAAAATTATTACAACGATTTTTGAGTGTAACTTAAACTTAAACTCTATTATACAAAGAACAAAAACACGATAAAATAAACATATTTTTTAGCGCTAAAAATATGTTTATTAATAAAAAAAATGTTTTTTTAAATATGTTTATTTTATGATTACGATAAGCATTGCCTTATTTTTTCCTGGTACAAAAGTAATGCAAAACAGGCCTTAAAAAATCGTTTTTTATTCCATTTTCATACGATAATTTTACAGTCTAATATAGACAGATATAAATATTTAAAAATATATAAACTTCAATTAATTTTGTCATACGGATCTCCAATATTGTTTTAAAAATAAAATACAGCTTATGTTAAGCACGGATAGCGTAGCATTCTAATGATGAAAGAGTTATTCAAATCGGTCCAGTAGCTTCGGAGCCTATTCAATGCAAGCAAACAAACAATAAAATCTTCAAATTATTAATTAAAATCTCTTTATAATATTAGTATAGTAAACTAAGAATTCCTCTTGTGTCTTGAGTGCAAAGAAAGATTTTCTACCAGTAGGCTATACATATACATACATGTTTTGTGCGGGGATCGATCCCGCGGCACCAGGCACAGATACCTATCGCTCGACCGCACCAACCGTCATACGTGGTTTGAATAAAGTATTTGTATAACTAAACATTAAGATACGCTTAGAACTACGAAACTAATACACGGTACACTCAGTACATCGAGTGTCTCTGTGTGAACGCGAGTGTCTGTGATTGCCAAACTAAAAACTTTCGATGTATACACTGAGTGTAAGGTGTACAGCGTCGCAGCCTGAGCGTACCTTTAAACTTTTACATATCGTCCATCATTAATCTGTACGTATTTAATAGGTTTATGGTTATGTTCCAAATTGGCTTTCAGGATGACGTCATCAGAAGATATATGCACGTATGCTTTGCAGTATTTACTGGAAGCGCTTGATGAAGAGCAACTATACCTGAACCCTCCGTTGCGGATATTACCACTCTTGAAGAAAGAGAAGCCTCTGACGAGAAGGAGCTTCGTACCTCGGATCAGCGTAATGTATTGAGCTGTGGATCGAACAACCAGCATTTTTAGTCAGAAAAAATATACTTGTTAAAATATTTTCTTTACGCCACGCAGTCAGCTTACTGAAATGACCACTAACTGTCAAGTCAGCCTTGAGTTGAAATTTTATGCATTTTTTAACTTTAGATATCATGAGCGTGTTTAATTATTACTGAAAGTGAAAAAGACAACATCGTGAAGAAAGTTGCATATTTTTTTTTTTTCATCGGTACTTCTAGAACGACAATTCACGCAAACAAGCGTGCGGACTGTAGCCTCTTTTGTTGGGACGCCAAAATTGGGAGAGTGAACAGGTAAATGATGTTGTAAATGATCAAAAATGTCTGGTACTAACTTGAAGTAATTGATAAGGAATAAAATGTAATAGCTCCACAAGTGAGTGATAATTTATATTTTAAAAATAACGAGATCATACATTTAAATTAAAAACAACATATTTTATAATGGGTAATAGGTACTTTTCAAGAAATTACCTTAAGAACTTAGTAAGGTTGCAAAGAGGTCATAGTTTCCTAGACAATTTTGTCCTTTTTGTCACCTTCAATTTAGTTTGGGTGGAGCCATATACATATGTAATCTCGAAATCGACAAAACTATCACGGTTACAAAGAACTATCTCGCGCAGACCCACTTTAAATGAAATGAATTATTTCTATTACACTATTATTGTACTAAAATATAATTTCATTAACATAAACTCTGTTTATCTTTGGTTTGTAATATTAGAACACAATAAATTACTGCTGAAAATGTAAATAAACATTGAAGTGCTTACGAGGGAAATATTAAAATTCATGTAAAACTAAGTGCACTAATTTCATTGCATGCTTGACATAAAACCTACAAATAAAACCTATATATATATATATATATATATATATATTTCTCGTAATAGAACAAAACATTACTGTCTCTTTCTATTTTAAATTAAGAAGAATTATTTGTATTTAATTGTAAGATATCTATTGCTAAAATGTATTGCACTTTTTATTTATGATAAACATTTATTACATTAATGATAGATATGCAATACTTTTTAAATTCAATGCTATTGCACCATAGATTTTTTGTTTTAGAAACATAGTTGGTATTATACTTCACGAAAGAGAACTTTTTTAGAGAAAGAGAAATTATTTCTTAGTTTGGAAATCGTGAGCCTCTTCACAATGCACTGTAGTTTGTGACATTAAACACATTATTTTAAGGACGGTTAATGATGACATTGAAATAAAACTATTTTATAACGAGATATTGATTGAAATCTTGATTACCTAAGGGATAGGTAACTTTAAGGAATTTTAATTGAATTAAAAAAGGAGGGGATTCTCAATTCGATATTTTTTTATGTTTGTTACCGTCGAACTTTTGACTGGGTGAACTGTTTTTGATAAATCTTTTCTTATTAATAAACTGGACCAAATTGAAATGAATTTTCCCATTTCATTTGGTCCAATTCTAACATTAGAAGTCAAGTTTTTTTTAACAGTATTATATGACTTTAAGACATTTAACACCGCGGTTTACCCATAACTATAGACGCTGCGCTGTAAAGAATCCGAAGCGTCACGGTCGTTACGTAACGGCAATAAAAATTCTAAAAAGTAGTTATATTTCAATGCGTTTTTTTAATAAAGAGTGTCATACAAAGTCACGGAAATCAAAATGCAAAAATAAGAATATTAGTACTATTTAACTAAGCATATTCCTAAATATTTAAAAATATTCCTAAATTGGACTAGGATTGATGCTGACTAGCTTTTACTAATAAAAATACAATTGCCCTAACAATAAAATTTCATGTAGAACATAAAAAATATTATCACGCTTGTCATTCCCAAAGGGTTAGGCAGATATGTACTAATGTACACCCACATTTCGCCAGTATCTTTAGGTCCCATGTAATAGGTGGCGAGAATCTTGCTATCGACCGTATCGACGGGTACGAATCCAAAATCCGAGCTGCTACTGACAATTACATAGAAATAGCCAATAACACTTAGCTCGAACTGGGAATCGAGCCAAAAATTCTCGCCTCTTGCCCAGCAGTCAAACATACGACCACTAAATCGACGGGGCAGTAATACTTCGTCTACAACTCAACAATATTGCAAAAAACGAGATCAAAGAAAGATCTAAAGATTATAGATATGAGTGCTGGTAGACATTTTCAAATACCAACCGTATTTGAAGCATCCCAAAAATGTGTCAGACATCTCTTCTGGCTGGCAGGTAGCGATCATTGGCCAGCTGCCAGGTCTACATTACTGTATTAGCATAATATGGAATATCAGCTGACAAATTTACAAAATGCCCCAAATACCTACCCAAAAATGTCTATCAGCTCTCAGACCATTAAGTTTTAGAGATAAATCCCTCTACAAAACAATTTGCTCGCAACGCCACATTAATACCCTGCTAGTCTAATATACCCATATAAGACAAATTCAACACACATAAATTGAAATGTAATTACGTATCGAATATAAGCTCTATTACGTATGCCATAAATTACTAATTCTTATATTAAAATCACTCATCTTCTAGCTTTATTATAGGAATAGGACAAAAGTTACAAATAGTTAAATAAATAACTTCGAGAAGCAGTAAAGCGGACTTTTTGTAAATCTAACGATATACTGAACAATACTAAAGATATGGAAATAAACACAAATAACGATTTTATAATGGTGGACGATAAAATCGGTAAGAATGTCTTTCTAATTAGACATAATAATGCTAACACACAAGCAAATATTTACAGACATTAAAAAAAGTACAGCTTGAATATGAACGTAGAAGACCCAATAGCATAGTCAACGAAAATACCAGGTTAATCGCTAGTTCATCTACCTAATATTTAATTATTTTCGAAACAGTAGCGGCACTTGAGATTTCCGTCGACAGACAAAACATTAAAATAAGGAAGTATCAATTGGATTAGTAAACTGGTTTGCAAACAAGTTGAGAGAGCAGTAACATTCTCCTTACAGCAAAAACCATTTATATCGTTGGTTTGTTTAGTTCATTCATCTACAACGGTTTTCTTTTGTCTTTTCCTTACTGGAGTACCAAATGGTGTATGTGTATGCTGCATATTACTTCTTACAATCGTCATATCATCAGCCAAGTGCAAGTAAGCTTTGCATTTATGCCATCGGTTCTTGGTACAACCCCAGCGGAATCCACTCTTTGTCCTACTCTGTTTATAGTATGTGAAGTCATGATAAATCAGCCGCTCTTTTCCACGTGTCGTCATGAATATGTTAACTGAAATCGTATAAATTAGTATTTACTGGACGCTTTTTCGTGACATTGTTGTTACACTCAGCTATAGCCTCTACTTCTATTGTTATTCTATTTGAAACCAGTGCAAGGATTTATGGAAGAATAAAATACAGATGTAATAAAAAATGCGTTTACTTCAAAAGCAATAGTTTACATAATAATTAATTATTTATTATTCTTGAACCAATCCATAGCTATGTATACACCATCAGCAGTCTTTATATATTTGGGAGGATTATGGTTATGGGCATTCATAACTTTTTTGATACCCAGATCCAGGGTCACTATCATATATGCCCTACAATTTTCATCTGTGCAGTTCCAGCGATAATTTTTATTCGATTTGCACTTGCCCTTATTCGTATATGTAAAGTTTTTATACCTGATTCTTTTCTTACCATTGGCAAGTGTTATAAGAGTACCTAAAAGTGTAACCATAATTAATTATACATATTTACTTAATTATTAATAAAAATCTTATACGGATTCCTTAAATTATGGCTGAGGACATGCCTTTTGGGATGCACAATAAAAACTTAGGAAACGCCTTAAATATGTTATGTTTATTTGTAGTAAGAAATATTTGATAAATTAATTAAAATTACAATTAATCACAAGATGGACAACAACATACTTGTACCTATAGGTCTTTTTACGTTCATATTCAAGCTCAAGCTTAGATACAAAATACCTATTTAAGTATATGATTCCTTTGGTATATATGTTAAATATAATTAATACTATAATAATTGGAGATACGAAGTAAAGTACACTAATTGAGATCGTATTTCTTTTCCAACGTGGTTAAGATATTAAGTAATATTTATACATGGAAAATATCTAGCCGCTTTTTACTCTGTATTCTACTTCTCGAGATAATTAAATAGGAGAAAAACACCACAAATTTAAAGTCTAAAGTACTGTCCGCTTACACTTTTAAAGATTTTTCTAACAGGGTGATCATGCTTGTGCTTAGATACATAGACAACCTCCATATGACCGTCCAGGTGGATGTAGGCCCTGCATCTGTTAGAGTTGGTACACGACCATCTGGTTGCCAAGCCGTTGCCGAGGCCCCATCTTTTGTAGTAAGTGAAGCCGTTGAGAATAAATAATTCTTTTCCATCAATAAGTTTCACCAACTCGCCTGTTAAATTTTAAATGGAGTTAGCAATGAATTTACACTGTCGTAAAACTGTTTATTGTGTATGCAAAAGCAAGGTGGTTAAATATAAGACCAAGAGTTAGAGAGATTTCAAGCGTTGAATGATGAAGCTAGCCCATTCAGTGCCCAGTACCCGTTTTTGGGTCGATATTATAACAAGGCTCTGGGCATTCAATATTTAAGCTATATACTTAAGAAAACTTTTTGACATAAATGAAAAAAGAATGTCAAAAAGTCTTCATAAATTTTATAAAGTAATTATAATATCGACCCAGGAGTCGGGTACTGGGCAGTGAAAGGGCTAGGCGGAAGATATATAATTAGTAGATCTGATGACTGTAGGATAAGTGGAGACAATGTATTAAATACAGTTTGAGACTGAGTTCAACGGCATTCAGAAGCCGTTCGATATAGAAAGAAATTTCCTAGTCTATAACAATTTATTTAAAAAGGCCTTTTTTCACGAGTGGCCATCATTTAGCTGATACTGAAAATGAAAATGAATAAAAGTGTATAAATTGTACGTATATGTATTCAAATAAAATTACCTGTATTACGTATTCACAATATTATTATTATTTACTATATGGTGCTATAAATTATGTCAAATACGATAAAAATGTGTTTGATAACATATGTTATGTATAAATATTAAGCTACCATAAAAACAGTCTAGAATAGTATAGAAAATAAGATTATTTGATTACTTATATTGAAGATGGTATACATACCGATATGTTAAGACAACTCACACAACTGACTTTTATGTAGTCGTCACTATACAATTTCATCTTGTTAATCAAGTAATAACTTAATTAGAAGAATAACGAATTGCAGGTTTAATAATATTACTACAATTTCCAATTAATTGCTACTGATATTTTATAATGAAACAGATTAAAATTTATCGACCGACTATTTGAGTGTATACTAACGCTGATGATGTGTACTATGTCTAATTATTCTTTAATGTGCTACTAAATAGTTCATTGGATAAGTACACTGTACATAATAGCTTTGGCAATTAAGCGAAAATAATGTGTAGATATCGAGGCTATTATTTCGACGATCTATAGGTAAATGAAACTTCGAAATATATAGGTGTGTTTGTCGTTGTTATTTCTATAAAGTGAGACGACAATACAGATGTTTTATAACGTAGAGCTAACACACATACGTCTATAGCCTAACATATTTCCCACTAGGAGCTTTACAAAACTTGGTCGGAGGGTGATTATGTTGGTGGTTACCATACAAGACCTCGAGATTGTGGCTGATGCGCAAGAAAGCTTTGCAGTAGGACTTGTTACAGCAGCGGAAGCCGTCCTTGGAAGGCTGCTTCTTGTAGAAAGGATACCCGTCTACAAGGAGCAATGTCCTACCGTTTACCAGTTCTATTAGTTGGAGGTTTTGATTAAATCCTGAAAGCACAAATTTGAAACTGAAAGAGGCGATTTTACAGGCTAGGTTTAATAGAATTTAAGAACCTTTAATCTATAATTTGAAAATGGCTTTAAATAATTGACAAAAGAAATATTTAAAATGTCATATCTACTATCAAAGTTAAGATATAAGTTAAGAATGCAATACTTACTTTGAATATATTTCATTGGAGCCAAAATTTAAACAATGGTACAGTCGAGTTCATTAATATATTGACATTGCCAAGGGTTCAAAATATTGTAAGCGTTCGAAAGCTTAATAAATTCTACAGAACTTATATATCAATAATATGTCCTCATGTGAACTTTCAGTAATATATACCATGCAAAATGCATTAATATGTGATCACCTTGTGGCTTCAATAATATATGAGCTGGCTAAGCTTCATCATTTTTCATGGAGAGTCAATTATGTACCTGAATAAATAAGATCTAGTTCATATTGTTACAGAAATGACAGTAGTTTCCATTATTTACCCCGCGTTTGCTTTTTAAGTTTTTAAAATAAGGTGTTTTTCAATGCCGTAGTGTATAATATGTTGCAAACTCCTTCACCATGCAATTTTAAGATTGCTAGTAAAATCATCTTTATGCCGAAGTATTAGGGTTGAACAGGAATTGTTTAATTATTATCTTATTCATGTGTGCATACATATTTGTGCATCCTACACTGTTCATATTATAATGTGCTTTTGGCTGTTAACATATTACTGAAAAGAAGCAGTCATATATTAACGAATCTAAATATTGACCACAATTTAATGATACTTACAGTAGTCACATTGTTATGAACTTTTTTGACGTTAATATATTTTCGAACCCTAGAAATGAACTCTACTGTTCCTTAGAAAGAGTTTCAAACAAACAGAGTTAAGAATTATTATAAGGTTTAATGATACCAATTATTATTTAACAGTACAAGAAATTACGCAATAGTAAATCATTGTAAAATCACACATCAAATTATCTTTATTTAGACATACATAAGATATTTGCAGTTATATTGTTTAAGCGTGAGTTTAGTATACATCGATTAATCATTTGTTCAGTCAGTTACAGATAGAAAAAGCTAATAAACAATACTTAAATAACCTGATTCTA
Source organism: Craniophora ligustri (assembly GCA_905163465.1). NCBI lineage: Eukaryota > Metazoa > Arthropoda > Insecta > Lepidoptera > Noctuidae > Craniophora > Craniophora ligustri. Next base: position 2,977,443 of record LR990965.1, on the reverse strand, counting down.
TTTTCAGGGTCAAGAAAACTTGAAGTTATAAACTTAAACTAAAGAGTTAAAATATCTAACTCACCATACTTAAATCATAGCTGAAGTTACTTATAACTAGTTTCGTATACAATAATGTTTAATTTGATACATTCTTGAAAGTAATATGTGTGAGATTTAAAAATAATAGAAATGAGATCCAAATAAAATGCCATAATATCACAAACGTCAAGCATACAGTCTTAATAATAATGATTTTTATTACTAGTTTATCTGACATGAATAAACGTGTACTAATTATTATCATTTAATGGATATGAATGTTATGTGTGCTTATCAAAAAGAAACGAAAAGCTACCATGATTCACCGTTCTGTTTGAAGTTTTCAAATTGGATAATATTTTAGTCTTTACATGTCATCCATTTAAAAATTTCCAAATATAATTATAGCCTTAAAATATCTGCATAAAAATTGAGAGATCCTTACATTTCGCCAATGTATTTGTAGAGTTTCTCAAGGTTCAATTCTTGGACTTCTAGCGATAAATGTAGCTTTAGTCTTTCTATATGGTAATTATCGTATTGTAAAGATAGGCCAAAAAAAAATGGAACAGCAGCAACAGCAACAGGTGCAGTTTAAAAAAGAAAGCCTTATTTTCTAGATAGTATTCTATTGAATATAAAAAAGGGATGAAATATCATCTTTGAACTACGTAACATTACATATCATGATTAATACAGTGTATACGAAGTGAATTACTAAGCATGAAAACTGCGGTTACTTCATATTATTATTAGAAAAATACGTCTATGACATTGATACACAGATTACAAAATTACGGATATGTTACACAAAGACAAAAATTCTAGAAAGATATTGGTATTTCTTATGATTTCATTCGTTTTAAATTCTTATTACTAGAAGTAAGAATATGTACTACAACTAAGCTAAAAACTACAAAAATGCTTGATCGATCACAAATATAATACTGGATACGGTGTCGAAATGCAAATGATATTATCACACTACTCAATACAAATAATTAAAACCTAAACATTGGTGTTACTACTAATTTTAAAGACACATTTAGTAAAAAGGCACTTTTTAATGATTACAAATGACTATGCTAATTCATATGTTAATATATTACTACGGTTATATAATAACGTAGACAATGATTAATATAATAAAGAAAGTATAATATATGATGGCAATTATTTCACTAATTATAGCTGTGATTAAATTCAAACTCGAAATTGTTTTAACAAAACAGTTAATTATATAATACTTGAAGCTAAAACTACAGACATAAGTCTTAATAATTAAAAATAGGAACTAAACGTGAATTTTGTTCAAACCGATTGATGAGATCTAAAATGAGAACAATATGTATGTGTGATTATTATTAATACCTAATATACTGAAAATACAAGTATATTCAACTATCACCTATTTGTTCTACACTTTATTAAATGGTACTAGGGTTACATGTTTTGATAAAATGCAGCAAATACCTATAACTAATTGGTAATGGTAAAGTGATACATATTAAAAAACGACTCAAATCTACATTTTTAAAATATGGTTACTTGGTTAACTTGGTAGTATTAAAAAATAAACCATAATTTGTTAAGAATAAGCTTGAAATAAACCATAAATTTTTAAAAGCTCTGGAAACGAAGGACTTTATTCCCATTATTGATACGTTTTTCGATAGTGTCGATTATAATTAATTTCAAAAACTATCATTAGACAATAAGCTAGCAAGGTATTATTTTCACAATAAAGGTCTAGATCGTAATATTTTTAACCGACATAACATTAACATACAAAATATAAAAACAAATACAAATCTTATAATAGTAAAAAGTTACCACTTGTATATCCAAGTATGTTAAAAAATAAAAGAAGATAAACAATATCAGCACGAGTTTGCAAGGCTCCTTGTTTCATAGGAGAAAGTTACTTATTCAAGTTTCAATGGCACTATGGACTATGGCAGTCTAATAACTACCAAACACACTATGAGCTGCCAAATAATTCTGAAACGGGGTCAATGTACGCGAAAAATCATTCATATCATGGTTCCTATTTTGTTCCAATGTAGGCATTTCTTGCTTCACTTCTTTTCTCACCAGCTTTGGCAACTGTATCTTCATTTCTTTCTTACTGCTTGGAGGATGGCTGTGTAGAATATTGGCTTTCAGAACTTCAAGCCTGTCGGTGATGATGAGGTGCGCCTTGCACTTCCATTTGGAGCCGTACGCGGTGCAGCTCCAGCGATGAGCATTGCTCCTGGCTTTAAGGTGTTTGTAGAAAGTGAAGTTATTTAAACGCAGATTGATTCGGCCGCTGGGACGGAGGTAGAATTCAACTGTGGGGCAAAACATTTACAGTCAGATAAAGTAATTACGGGAATAATACGGTGACATAAACTTAATAAACTTGCTCTTTTGTTAAACGCTTTACCTTAGAAAAAAGCGAAACGCTTTTGTTATTTTGATGAAGAAATGTAACTTGTTCATTCTATCATACTTAAACTAAGGGCTTGAATATAGGATGGTTTTGGAATATAAATAAATCATAACTACTTTTACATTCAGAATTTAATTTAAATAAATTGACCCAGAGAAGTTCGAAAGGATAAAACGAAAAAAGGAATTATAGATTTTAATAAGCGATACTTAACGTAATAATTAGTTGTAGTTAACACATTTATATATATACTTAACTAATATAATCACAAAAAGGCATATAAACCGCATGTTGTTTTATAATTTAGAAGGATTTTTTTTCAAGATTTGCACGAATTGGACCGACCCGTAAATCATCTAGTTATATTGTTAGTAGACGGATCATGACAGACAGTTTCCCTTCCAGGCATATTTACTATGTGTTAATTTCACTTTTACCTTTTAGTATTTAGATACGTTTTGCTCTAATATTGGTGACTCTATTGTGCAGTGATATGCATGACTGCTCAAATACCAGCCACTTAAAAGCTTGTTGCTAATGCCATCCGACCTAGATGGAGCGAGTATCCATAAACATAGGAGTATGTAAAGTGACATTTTGTGTGATCTTGATCCAATACTAAATACTTGAACTGCGAGTACAAAAAACTGACTTTCCGCGTCCAACTATGCAAATTTGAACTCCAATACACACAACATAAAATTTAATTCTACATATACTTATTACTGACAATAAACATGATTTCCTCCTACATATAATTATTTAAATCTAAAAGTTATTGCAATCACTACATCATTTATTATTATCTACTTCTCTTATAAACTAATAAATGAATATATGTATATTTATACCATCGTCCAATGAATAACATGAATATTTACTACTATAACTTAGAGTTTATTATTTATTGATAGGTCTTTAGAATACATTAAATATAACAGATATATCATAATTATTCGTTTTCGTATGTCGTGACAAGTGTTATTTTTATTTTGAAAAATGTTCAGTTTAGGAACTGCACTTTTAATAGTTGATGTATTAATAAAACTACAGTTATCTATTTAATGCCTAACGTTAGTTAAAATAAAATTAAGAAAATACTCATAAATTAATGCCATACTCATCTGTATTCTACTTCATTATAATTAATAATAATAATCTTATTTTGCTTTTTTTTCTCTGGTCTTTATTGTCCGGAGACGCTGAAGTACAGAGAATAAATCCTATTGATTTAATTAGCCAAATAAATTAGTGCTGTCTTATAAATTTTGAATTGAGATCGTTTGCTAGTAACTTCAAAATCTTTATACGACGTGTAGTATTCCCATACTACACTATCTTAAATATTATAATGTTCAACGAAATACTATTAATGGCAAAAGATTACATTAACACGAATTAGTTGATTAAATGTGAACTTTATTAATAATATGCTTACGGTTGAAATTTGGAAGTTGTCCTGAATGTACATGATTTCTAAAGTGACATGGAAGATTCACATCCATAGGTTATTGGTAGACGATTTTTAGTGGTCATATTGCTACTACAAGAACTATAGCAGATTGTATTCAGGATGACCTAAGATTCAAGCCACTACGCTAGTCCGACGACAAACTCTTTCAAGGCTTGCAGAGTAGATTTAGAATTTAACCTACGTCAATTTGTTACACATGTACTTAATATTACTAGTGTTAACAACTCTAAGGGCAGCTATATTAAGCTATCTTGTAGATCAAGATACTAGCCCCTAATAATTACCAAGACAATTTAAGGGCATATTTGGTCACTGAAGAAGAATATTATTACCAGAACTAGAAATTGTTCGATTACAAAATGATCAATGTCGAGAGGACGCACACGCAGGTGGAATAAGTTTGTTTTTGTCGTACAAATATGTGTATTTAGGTGCCAAATTTACTCGAAATTAATAATAAAATTGTTGGTTTTATTTGAATAAGAGAAGAATATAGTACAGTACAAACCCTTGAATTCTTTATAGTTATTGAAACAGGTATTACGTCTAACACTGATGTATAGGTAAGTGAACCTATTGAACACAGCTACGGTGATGTTAAGTAGTTTTATTATAAAAGGAACGGTACATTTGAGAATATCCCCTTTCCTCACATCTTACCTAAAGTGTGAGACCGGCTTATTACACACCCACACTAATACCCCTACACAGACAACACACATTCAACTGTTTACAGGCATTTTTTCATAGTTTAGATATCTCAAAGTTCAAGAACCGTTCTGAGTGTAGGTAGGGAACTTCTGGTTCGAGCTATAGCCTTCGATACGGGTCAAAGGAACAATCCTAAGCCTTGACATATTTAATGACATAAAATTCGGTTTAACTATAAGTTTGTAGTAATAATGAAGTTAATTTCAATGAGTTTCATTTAGTAAAGGTATTTCAGAAGCCAGCTCGGCCTTTAATGTTGGCTATTTTTAACGCTAGTGGATTCAGTGCTTCTTTGTTGTCCATACCATGCTTTTTGTTCTGAAACAAAAAAAAAACAGAATTAAGTTTTTTTTGGCGCTGTATCATAATGTCCAGAGATATTTATTATTTTTATTTATTTATTATAAGTTCAACATATTCGCCTAAAGAAGGCATGCAAATTATTAAGGCTATTAATGTATTTAATAACATATAGATTTAAAATATCCACGACTGGACTGGATGTCATTCAAAGGTTAAACAATTTTTTTTCGAATCATCGCTAAATACACTCCCTATTGGGCCGATTTTCAAAAAACAAGTTGCTTTAAACAGACTCAGATACACATGCTAACCGCCCTGTGTCCTCTTGCGTTAATACAAAATGGCTACGTACACAACCTTGTCATATGAGTTTCTGTATTTATATTTCATACAAACGCAATTTATCGATCTTCGGTCACTGAACTCGAATCATGTAGCGTAGGTAGTGGCAGCCATTCACATACTCGTCTGTGAATGTTTCTACATAACTAGGTATCTCGACACTAAATATGTACGCCGCCCTACAGTTTCTACCGTCATAATACCGGTAGACTGTCTCGATGGTCAACAGGTCGTGAGCACCGTGCTACTACTGAGGAAAAGGTCTTGAGTTCGATTCCCAGGTTGAACAAAGTGTCATGGGGTTTTATGCCTATGAAATTTTCATTAGCAGCTCAGAGTTTTGATTCCTGAACGGTTGATGGCAATCGGCTCTCTATCTACTTCGGCTAGCTATCCTATTACATGGGACATAAAACTCCTTTCTTTTCACCTTTTTTTTAATTCTATATGAGTTTTATAGTTACAATTATTATTAAAACATACCGGCCAAATATGGATTATAGTAAATTAGTACACATTTCTACGGCGACATGCGGCGTAATGGTATGTATGTTCTCAATTTAATGAATAATTAATAATTTTAATGAAAATTATTACTTACATCACTGTTCTTCGATTGCTTCTTTGTACTCTTCCAGGAGTACGTCGACGGTGGATGTGTGTGTTCCGTGAATGCTCTCACCACGAACATTTCCTTAGTGACGTGTAGAAATCCGCGACAGGATCTGGATCCCATCTGGGTGCAGCTCCATCGGAAACCATCCCTCAGGATCTTATGCTGGTAGTAAGTATATCCGGCGAGCATCAGCAAGTCTTTTCCATTCCTTCCTTTGACCATGAGTACTGAAAAGGACAGAGGTGTTAACTGCGATTGATGATGAAGATAGGGAAAGTTTTACGCGTCTAGTTTTTTTAATATATATAATGTTAGCTTATATAAGTAAAAAAAAGGCAAAGTTGTCTGATAAATGACAGGGACGACGCTTTACATCCAGTATTGCGTATCCCTTTCTTTTAAATAGTGCTTTAATACTTCCGAGTCTTAATCATATTGACGAGTTTGCTGCATCGATTTTTTAATACTAAAAAATCGATGACGCGGGTACGGTGAATAATTGTTACAAACGAAAATAAAATATAAACAATTTGTCAAGCCGAATATGTTTTGTTTGTTGGTCATCCTAAAGTTACTATTTGTTTAACAGTATTTGTGTCGCCACGTATACGTCAATCCCAAAAATATGTTATTATCATAGTAATAATAGATGGCTATTTTGTTATACTAACATTCTCCCAATTATCGGAATTTGACCGTAATTCTTTGAATTAAAGTTATCTTCAGTCTGGCACATTTTCATATGAAGAGTTTAAGTGGAATATCACACTCCACTGTCCGCGGAATTTTAAAAACGGATACAAAGTTTTCTTTCACGTATAATATTTATTTTTCTTTCATGTTTAATATTAATAAGCTGTGGTAATCCCGGAAACACGGCGCCACGCACAGGTAAACTTTACAAGTTTTACATTCGTATCGTGTGTTTTTTCTTTTCTTGAAGGTGGCGCAGTGTCTACATCGGTTGTATTTCATGTTACTTGTAAATTCAGGCATATGCATCATAACACCAGGATATTCCTGTTTATAGCTATTATTTCCCAGTGATGTTTCTGTAAGCAAATATTTAATTACATAATCACTTATAATCTTCTTCTACTTAAAATGTTGTGTCATTTCTTGCATCATTATGAGTATAAAGGTTTTTGGACTCAAAAAATAATGTCCGCAGAAAATATTTTAAATATTCTTTGATTTTATTTGTAAAACAAATATAAACATGAAATTGAATTAGCAGATTTTAAGTAATTTGACATAAATAAAATGTATGTTTTTTTATACGTAAGTAAGTAATATACCTAATAATTAATTAATGTGAGAGTAATTAAGTTTGTTTGTTACTTCTTCACACCTAAAACTGATGAAAGATTTTTTTTTATAAGATTTGGCACTAGGATACATTTTTTAATATCCCTATGAAGAAATTTTACGCCTGGTTAAAGTCGCGAGGAATAGTCTACAGCAAGTATGCACCGAAGTGCTAGGATGATGGTGATGAAGCGATAGGAAATATTCTATACCTAATCACATTACGCTGGTACTCTAAGAAAATTTAGAGGAACACCGCTTTAATCGCGCTCATATTAGTGCAAACTTTCTGTTCCGTGGTGCAAACCATTTCAATTTCATATTATGACCCCACCCAACTACTACAATTAAAAAAGGATCGATCAAAATGATGGCGGAAGGGGCCTATGGAAAATGAATTGTATTTATGATGTAAGAAGCCATTACCATTTTTGTTTCCATTTGCTTACTCCGCTTAATACATAAAGAAAACAAAAAACCATTAATAAATTCACCGGCAAAAAAAAGCGGGTGTTTAATAATAAATTAACTTTTTAAAAAAAGAAAAACCAACTTCAAAAACTAAAAAGCAAAAAATAACTTCATACAGTTTGACCTTTTTTTTAGTTTTAAAGGTATGGAGCCGGTGCCAAGCCAAACGTAATAGTAAGTACACTCACTGCGAGTGACCTTGAGCGAGGTGGTTAAAACCATCACATCATCGGCACCGACTTCATACCTTTAAAACTAAAAAAAAGGTCAAACTGTATGAAGTTATTTTTTGCTTTTTAGCTTTTGAAGTTGGTTTTTCTTTTTTTAAAAAGTTCATTTATTTTTTTCTTTTTATTGTTGTATATATTAAACTTTTCATATCAGGTCTATCTAACAGCCTGAAAGAATACAACTATCGATCCATATATACTTATAATTATGAAAGATTTTTCCTTCAACTCCTAACCGTTGAGGAGTTGTACCTTCCATCATCAGATCATTACATGAGATGGTGATTTTCAAATGCAAATACTTGGACAGCTTTGGAGAATACATGTAAATGTAATAAATGCCTATAACTGAAAGAATTTTCTTTTAACTCTTAACTGTTGAGGAGTTCTACCTTCCACCATCAGCTCATCAACATCAAATGATGATTATCAGACGCAAATACTGGAACAATTTCAGTAAATATATTCAAAACGTGATAATTGCCTATAAAATTTGAGGGTTGCCCTCGATTTGCCTGGGATCCCATCATCAGATCATGATGTGGTCACAATGGGACCAACTGTGAAGTCTACCCTTTTAAACAAAAAAAGAATTTTGCAAATCGGTCCAGGCGTTTTTAAGTAATTCGTGAAAAAAAAAAAAAAAAAGATTGCGACGAATTGAGAACCTTTTTGAAGTCGGTTAAAAAGTGTACACTACAAAAACTCCGAGACACAGATGTCAACAATTTAATAATTTCAAAATTCCCTTATAATTGAAATAAAAAAAAACCAACATTCCTCTATTACTTGTTGCAAAAGATACATTTTAATTTTTTTCTTGTATGGCGGTAGTTGTATAAAACCTTCTTTAATTACTTATATGTTTCTTACTGCTTTTCTTACTCAAATTCTGACTCAACTAACTCTGGAATAATATTATATCGATGCAGATGCTGTCTGTGGTACTCTCGAAAGCATGGCGTTGCGCACAGAAAAACATTACATGCTTTACATGCATATCTAGTTTCTTTCCTCTTTTTATGCCAGGAACAGAGCTTGCATCGGTTGTATCTCCTATTCTCGTTGCATTCAGGCATATGCATAAGGATTTCATCAACCCCTCGCGTAACTTGGTAATGATTTCTTAGGGCTGTTACTGCAAAACAAATATTTGTTCGTATAATGACTCATATGTGGATTATTAATAAAAGTTTAATTAAATCTTCTTGCGTCAGCAACGAAAATACAATTGCGATAGTTCAAGTATTTCACTAGACTGTTTTTTTAAATGAGATTTATGGTTGATGAATTTATAGAGGGAAGGAGGTATAATCCCTTCATTGAAAAGATATCAACCATCGGACGGTAGCCCGCCGGCTACCGTCCGATGGTTGATATCGGGTGTTATATATCCTAATCGGCTGAAAAACTTCACTTGCGCAATGTAGGATAATCGTGATTGGTGCGTTGATGTGACATATTAGGTGACAGTCGACATATTGTCAGATGACGGTTCTGAGTCGCTGTGTATGTTGTTCTTATGTGGCGAGATAGATGTCGCTACTAATTTGAATTGGAAGAAGCACTGAACGACGACGTCATCGAAAGAAATGCGAGGTAAATCGAGTAAGGTCCTGAGTCTGGTCATTTTACATAGAACCTAAAAAAATCTGAGGACGTACTCTAGATACGTAGCTGGGGAATTAGCGTGATGGTACACCATTAGAAAGTTTTTGAGAAGTGTAAATCATTATTTCCTAGTTTAATTATCTATTTTATAAAAACACATATTTTGCTTTTAAAATCTGAATTAGGTTCATATTCTCTTTGGCCAAATCATAATATAATTATTTGATTATGGTTAAGATTGCTTTTAGTTGTACTTAATTGCAATGAATCGGTTTTATTTCATTAAATTGTTTGTCGTACCAATATCCTTCTACTATTATAAATACGAAAGTTTGTCTGGATGTAAAGAGGTTTGTTACTCTTTCACGTGAAACTATAAAACGGATTTTGATGGAATATTACAGTAGGTATTGAAGCAAATATTTCAGGACATTCCATACTTCTCTACATACCGGGTGGATTCTGCGGGCGAAAGCTTGTATTATGTTATTTTACGCTATTTTTCAGTTCTCGAGTTCTGCAGAAGTAAGTTATCTTGGTATATCCGAATTCAATAAACATAAATAGATATACTCAATAAACCTTTAACATTAAATTTGAAAATTATATCAGGATCCGATAAGATATCGTCAAAAGTCAAAATTCTATACCATATTTCAATATTTACAGGTTTCCTGTCAGATGAATCATATGACAATTTGTACCGACGAACATAGAGGTTAACATAACCTCTGTTAGCAACATTTAGCAAGCATTTCAGTTTGTCACAAGAAAGGAATGATTTAATAAAAAAAATCTCGACATGAATGTGAAAGAAAATTAACATAGTAAATTAGAGTAAAAATACACAACGGAAACAATTATTATTTAAAGAATTTATTGCTGAGTGCTACCTAAATACTAAAAAATCACAGGGAAGTAAGTAAAATTATAAATACATAAGTAATAAGAAAAAAAAAACTGCTAGTCATACTTATAAAATATAAAAGGTTTTAGTGAGCTTTGTTGAAACAATTCAAGCAGTAAGCCTTGCTACATTCCAGACACTGCGTGTTTACTTGTTTAGTTTTGATAGGAGTTCCCTTCTCTTTATTATTTGCGTAACAAGTGACACACCGTTTCCGTACAAGTTTTCCATCCCTCCGAGGTATCTCGGTCAGGTAATGCCTCACAGAAGACCTTGACTGGAATTGTGGTAGATTTCGCTGTGCTCTTTGTGCAACTTCACCAATACAGTGAGGAATCCTTGCCTCTTGTTTATCTAAAACTGTAACAGAAGCGCTGTCAGCTATTTTCTTGTACCACATTATATTTTTACCAAAAGGTGAATAGGTAGGTACCTACTGCTTAGCTAAACTGGGCCATCAGTACCTTTTTCGTATCAATACATCAATATTAAAATGTAATGTTGTTTTTGTTTCGATGTCTCTCCTCGGCTCAACAATACCGTTGACTTGATTGACTTCCTTGTCGAGATATATCGATATTATCAAGATAGAACCTTTACAGATCAGATACTAGACCAGACCACTTTAAACTATAATTATTTCCCCGCCTTTCAGCTTTTTCGGTGCAAATTAGTAAAATATCTGGGTACCATATATTTTCTGAGTCCTGCCCAAACCCTCAATATCATCCTCCATAGCGGGACCATCTGTAGGAGCTGGTATGACTGTAAGATACAGCTCTGCCTCTTTATCATTATATATTTTTATTGAAACTACCTCTGCTTCAATGTCACTCAGACCTGGGCCACCATCTTCAATATTTTCCACATCCTCAACTTCTGACTCTTCAGCTTCTCCCTCTTTTTTGTTCAACTTCTCGTTTTCAAGTTGATACAAGTTATCCCTTCAATCACTAAAAACTTCATCTTGGTCAGACTCCTTTGAGACTTTGCTGATATTTTCTTCAGTATACTGTTTTCTAGAACAATTTTTTTATATCCCTAAACAATGTTAATTAAAGTTGGTTTTTATGTTAAACAAGAATTCAATAAATATATCTTAAGATCACGAAATGTTACGAAGAAAGTGTAGGTAAAAATTTCTTTTTACTTCTAAAATTCGTATACGGTGTTGCTAAAAATATACATCTACACTCCAGATAGCAAATATTAACGGATTTGAACATTGCTGCTATTTAAACAATTAATAATAACCTACTAGAATATATTACATAATCCAAGTACGCTGAAGTGCGCCGCCAAGTTTAAATGGTACAAATATATATATTTAAAAAAATTAATACTTCAATGGTCGGTGTAATAATTATTCACTTTTTATTGTATTTAATTATCATGCAATTGTTATACTTTGATATAAAAACCAGCGTTATTTTTAAAATACATAGTTGGTGCATGAGTGTGTTTTTCATTTCGTTTCAAAACTCTTCCGTGGTTATCTAGAATCAAATAAGCTGCACATTTTTTAGAGAAGTGTTTGTTGCATTGCCACCTCACGCCATTCCTTAGCTTATAATGTCTGAAGTAAGTGAAACTGTTAAACATTGCGTAGGTCTTACAGGTGTCTGTTACGATGAATTTAGCTGAAAAAAGTAATATATCCTGGTGAAGTTAAAATTTAGCATAATATAGCATTAACACAATAAAAACAAAATACATATATTCGTATAACAATGGTGAAAAGTTCACCATCAAGTTTACTGATTGCTCATCAATATCTACTTTCGACATCGAGATGGATTCGTTGGTTACATTGAACATACTCCGGCGATTCGTGCACGTGTATTCCCCTAGATATCAGTATCATTCCGACCAACAGCAAATATGATGTACAATGTTTGGACTTGTGCGATGTACATTCTTAAACTCCCGTTATAGTTTGCCATAAGTAAATTGCTGGTACCTACATTAATAGGATTCTATTGTTATTAGTACAAATAAACTGCGCTGAAATATAAATCTCATATTTATTGGAAAATTAAATATGTAAGGACCAATTTACATTGATATTACTTTATACTTGCTTGACATTAACCTAGATTACATTACAATTAACATTATACATAGCTTAAAAGATTCTCATTATTACAAAAAATATAAATAATATTGTCAGTAAAATTACCGTTAGGTAAATGCGACTTTAAATACCTATAGTTAAAATTTTACATAAACTATCCTTTCTCCGGATTCTCTTCCTTCAAACTACCGCAACGCCACATAAACTCCTGAACTTGTAATACAATGCTCGGGAGGCAAATGCGTATGTATGCCATTCCTCTTCAAAATATTACCGCCCCAGTCCAGAACCATGAAGGCGTTGCACTTCTTGGAGACCCTCTTCGTGCACTGCCAACGCAACCCATTTTTCAACATGTAATGGTGGCAGAAAGCAAAATTATCGTACATAGCCACTTTACTGCCCGTTTCCGTGGTGAAGAATTTAACTGCAAAAGGAAAAACTAGGTATTTGACAGTTTTTTTCTTTTTGAGTCCAATTTTATGTGCTATTTCTGCCACTGATAGTGGCAGAAGTGGTAGTCGCTCCAATAATGAGCGGATAATGAGCGGTTGTGTTATTGTCACTAATTCGTTAACTAAATCGTTATTGGGTTAAGTAGAACATTGTTATGCTACTAACAAACAATAATACAAACATACAGCTTGCTTGACAGTTCGCGGCGGCAAACAAAGCAGCTAGCAATACCAGAAGTGGCTTAGTAGTAATCTCAATAGCCGCTTTAATTTCACTGGATCTATTATTTTTCAACACAAAATCATGTTGGCACATCACTGCTTTGCACCAGAATATTCGTGAACCTTCTAGGAGTCTTATAGTGAAGACTGGCAATGAAGTTCCAGCTGGCATGGTAGAATTAGTGCAGGATTAGCCGTTCAAATGACGTCATGTTAAGAATATGTATATGGTGACAGGTTACTTTATCAGAACCCTGCAAGGACTGTTTATAGTATCAAAAATGGTTTACACACAGATATAAAAAACAATATTTTTTCTGGAATGTCTTGGTTGATTTATTAAATCTCAGTAAGTTTATTCAGTTATAAATATACTACTAGTTAAGATATGGTAACAATCAATTAAATACTCCAGTTTTATAGGTACCGACACAAATAATATGATATTGAATCCTGAAAGGAAGACACCCCATTGCTTGGTCCTGGGTTTCCATTACAAGGGCGTTTTTTTTATTATATAATTGTTAGCAGCAGGTAATAGTTTGAATTTGTGCCCATCTATGCCTATATGTTGTCGTGATAAAGCATAATATGGAATGGAACCGAAAAAAATAAAAACATATCTCCATAATTAAAAAAAAAGCAGAATTATATACATACGTACATTGGTTCATATTTTTTTTTAATATATGCTACTATTTTATTGAATTACAGCAACTAGTTATTAAGGGTACTTTCAACTAGGTACTACAATCATGTTATTCCACATCTCCTCATAGATTTTCAACCGACTTCAAAAAAGGAAGAGGTTCTAAATTCGACTACATTTTTTTATGTTTGAACCTCAGAACTTTAGACTGGGTGAACCGATTTTGTTGATTCTTTTTTTATTTGATAGCTGGTGCTTCTCGTGTGGTCCCAATTTGGGTTCCCATTTCAGTTCTGACATTTGAAGTCGTTTTTTTTTAATATTTATTTATGATATTAAGTATATATGGTGACTTACATAATTATGGCACAATAACCTGAGATAAAAATACTTAATTTATAAATATATGTACGTACATACATATATTGTTATAGAATAATAATTAAATTCGTAAGTTATCTTATAGATAATTACTGACATTAATTGCTAACACATGTATATGAATGGTAACACTAGAAATTCACAATTTATGACTAGATAAGTGTCCAGGCTTTGCTTGGGTATTTGGAAACAATACTTGTCTTTTTAATTTAAAGTACATGAGTATAATAATAATAATTAGTAAATAAATAATATCAATAGGCAAAGGTACCTGATAATCTTACGCGAATATTTAGACATTGAAATATAACTACTTTTTATCCGAATGCAACAGAAAGAATATACTTCAATCGGATATTACTTTAATCCCGACATTCCGGTCCCTTTACAGCATCCATAGAGGTTACGGATAGACTGAGTTGTTAGGTATCTTGATGTTATATTATAAGTACATTTTGATAATTATTGGCAATCCGATTTACGCAAAACGCGTTCATGGTATTGCAGTTATACGCAATTTTTGATAGGGTACCCAACCATTTTTTTTAGAAAAAGAGTTTTTATATCCACATCAAATCTCATGTAATTCTGGTCCGTATGTTTCGTTTATTTGATCCGTAAAAACTAGTTTTGTTTCAGTATCTGCACCCGTAATTATTATTACGAGTATAATACAGTTTTCTAACAATAAATATATAGTACTTAGTACAATTAAATTTTATTGAAGATATTTTATCATTATAGTGACTAGAATTTCGAGTAAACTCATAAACATGTAGAAATATAGTACCAAACTATCAGACTAATCATTTAGAAATAGTTTAGTATACATACCTACTATCAGACTCAAAGATAAAACCTAATAAAAAAATATTTTAAAAGGTATAAACACTGTGTATAAATTCTAATAGAGTTTGTAATAAAATAGTAATCAAATATTTGGCTTTGAAGCCTGGTACAGTACAGTAAGATTCCAAAACCGGTTTTGGCAAACAGTGTACAAAAACGCAAGAACATTAGCTCGCGCCTTGTGCGAGCTGTCTAAATTTAGCAAGCATTTGTCATTCATGATTCATGGGCCTTTTTTGTCACTAATAACGGTATTATGATGGATTCTGATGTTTTTTTTGGCTGTTACAAGATATTTTTACAAGGGAGTCAGGAGTTAGATTGTAGGTTGGCTTAGATTTCAACTATGTTTATAAAAGTAGTAGCTGATTCTCGCGACTTCATCCGCGTGCATTTTATACTAACTTTACTCCCCTTAGGTGATGAAGTTTCAAAAGTCCTTTCTTACTCGTGCTACCACGTTATAAAAGGAATCCCTGTGCAAAATGTAAAGTTTCTAACCCTTATAGGCCCTGCGTTAATATGTCAGTCAGCTTCTATTTTTATACCTATATAAATATATATAGATTGATAGAGAAGTTATTGTGGTGATATGGTATGATGTTATATGCTAATAAACTGCGACTTATACAGACAAATACCTCTACTTGATATATTTAAAAATCAGACTTACTTATTAAACACATTTGACGACCCAATTAGTCCAACGGTAGTTAACACTGCCTGCTGTGCTATGGGTCCCGGGTTCGAATCCCGGTAGGGACAAATGTTTGTGTGATGAGCATAAACATTTGTATCCGAGTCATGGATGTATCTATGTATAATATGTATGTATTTACAAAAAAAAAAAAAGTATATATGTATATCAACCGACTAGTATCCGTAACACAAGCCTCGTTGCTTAGCTCGGAACTAGATGGCGTTGTGTCATAATGTCCAGGAATATTTATTTATTTATTTATTTACATATTTCTTTTTATGATTATGAAGTCACTAAGACCATAGCCGCTTGATGAGTTGGAGCTTATCGTTAAACCCTGCTGGTGGTAAAAACTGACTAGATTATCGTACGGTTAAGCTCTCTTCCTTCATCCGGGCCTAATTTATTTTAGACCTAGATGAAACTAATTAAGATACATTATACAATGTACTTCATTAAAAATAAAGGTACGGTAAGACCACCCTGTCCTGTATTTTGACAATTTATGAATGATATTAGATTTTGATATACAATCCGTCGTGTCCCCGGAAGTATAAGGGGGGTGGGTGACGGTGGACCTCAGCAGCCTTCAGCACATTCAAATGCTCGTCCAGTACGAGGTGGGCCTTGCACCCATTCAGTAAGTACTGGTTGCATCTCCAACGATCGCCAAGTTTCAATTTGCAGTGGGTGCAGTATACGTACTGGTTGTACATGATTAGGGTCTTGCCGTTGACTAGAGTCATACACGTCGCTGAAAGTGAAGCCCTTGAATTAGATAATGTGTGTGTGTTTATAATGGTGAGTATAACATATCAATGTTATAATTATGATTAAATTATAAGCTATATTGGTTACTTACACAAGTCTCGTTCTTGTTGAGATAAAGGGAAAAAATCAAAGCCAATCAAACAAAAACATTAATTGACTCAAATTAAACAACCGCTCGTCTTGGCGGGGGCACTACTGTGCCTCTAAATGAGACCCATTAAAACCGGGTTGGCTGGTTTACAAATTCACCTAAACTTGCCATTGTTTAGAATTATAAATTACTATAATGCTTTGTATAGTTATTAAGGTTATAAGACTTAATTATACGGTGAATTTGACTAAGAATAATTATTAATGAATTTAATAGTACCTAAACTTATAAAATCAAAATGGAAATTCATCATAATAATTTCAGCTGAATTTCATTATATTTTCTAATATTTTAAGTTTCGTAGTTATTGATTGGCTCAAATACTTTAAATGATGATTCTAAAAGGAATTATTTTTTTTAGCAGATAATCTTATTATACCAAGCTATAATAGTGACATTCTATATTTATACTCCTATCCTACCTACGTACTACCTTTAATAAAATCAAATATCATAAAATACTTATAGATTTTAGTGTATTATTTGGATGCAAATACTAAGGATTATAACTAGTCGAATTTAAGTAAGTATATAAATAAATAAATGTACACAACAAATGATACAGTTTCAATTTATTACTGAATGCATTTATTATATATTTTATCGGGTAAATAAAGTAACATTACAATATAAAAGCTACGATCGATTCTATAATATACAAAATATTAGGAATGATTATTTATCGTCTTTTGGAAGTTTACAAAATAGCCAAAAAACTTAAATTTGTAAGTAATATAAAATTATTGCTTTTAAATAATAAAGTTACGAAATAAATAATGATGTTACAAAGGTAGGTATTTAATTATATCTACCTACCCACTTTAATCACAAATATATTAAAAATAAATACCAACACATGGTTTTTGGAAAGGCTAAAACATACCCATAAAAATCACAATTAAATCGCGTAATGTAAAAATATTTTTCATAAATATATGTA
This sequence comes from Craniophora ligustri, assembly GCA_905163465.1. Lineage (NCBI taxonomy): Eukaryota > Metazoa > Arthropoda > Insecta > Lepidoptera > Noctuidae > Craniophora > Craniophora ligustri. Next base: position 2,959,823 of record LR990965.1, on the reverse strand, counting down.
TAATAGGTATATAGATTTGGCACACATGTTCATAAAGAAGAAAACGGTATTATGACTAGGTAAGTATAAATAAGTAATATTTAATTTTAAGTACAAGCACGTACAAAGATCAGCTAATTTCTTTTTTAAATAAACAATCATTATTGAGATTTTTTAAGTCAATTCAGATAACATTAATAAAGTTCTTGAAACATAATACTGAATGCGTTTTAAAAAACTACATTCAGTATTTTTTCGCTTGAACTCAGTTGGGCAAACAACTAACACCATCTGTTGTTAGATCATATTAACTAATCAAATGCTTAATACGTCAATTGACCACTAGGTGGCGCTAATTAAAACATATCAACCTTGAGATTTATTCATCCTTATTGCTTAAATATTACAAGTTACAACTCTATGCTATAAATTTGTATAATTATGATATAAATACAACAATGATACCTGAAGCAAATACAGTTCTATTTAATGTAACAGCAATAATACGTTTTTTATACAAAGGTGCAGTTCTAGACTATAAATAGTATTATTACTTATGAACTTCTTAAATAAATAATTATTAACTACCTACTTAAATATATTCAGTGTATATATACGATAAATGCCACATTATTACAGGTTCAACTACTGAGGTCAGTCAGAAATATGTCTGCCGAGGAATTTATTGCGGGTCAAAGCTGCTCAAGCTTCGTAAAGCGATTCTTTTTTTAAAATTTTAATGCGTACGCGCACGCGCATTATTAGTTTTGCCCTGAATTGACCTAGTGACGTGGTAATTTAGCGCGCTAAAATCATATGCTTTTTATTTGTTCCAGAGGAACGTAATTTTAATCTGTGTTATAGTTACGATTTCGTGCAATACATTTATGCACTACCTAGTTAATAGAATATAAATAACCGTGATGCGTATTTTTAATTAAATAAAGATTTTAGTTGAATCTTCAATACATTGCGGTGAATTTTATTGTTAGAATCTTTAAAAATAATAATATTAAATGAATTGGACGTCCTAATCAACCACGTCCCTGAAGTTCAATTTAGCATGGACAGCATAACCTAAAACTCCCCTAATATTTTGTTTAATATATTTTCCAATTCACGCACGTCTTACTACGTCCACGTAATACATTTTATATAACGTTATTATTGAGAATATTGCTTAAATTCCTCATAGGCAGCGGACTTCCCGTTATAAAATTTACGATGAAAACCCGTTCATCATGATCCTACTTTATAAAATTCTAAAGCATTTTGAACTGGTATTTATAAAGCATCATGAAAATTACTTATAAATGAGGCACTTGTGATTCACTCAACGAGATTTTCATCCTAAATTTAGAGGCAGTACCTCTATTCGGGGGACCATCGACCCTCGACAGAGGTAATGACTGGCCAAAGTAGTTCCTGACATCAATCATTGAAGTTATACTTCGTATAGTTGTCCTCATGATTGTGAAAACCTTTATGTTTGAGATACCTTCCTTCTACCGTTGTTTGGACACAACTGTTGCACCCGAGCCTTTTGCGATCCCTGCACGTCCAATTAATTGTGTTCTGATATCGGTTGTTGATCCAGTACTTGTTATCATTATATATCAAAACCATGCTGCCGGTCCTATGTGATGGTAGATAGTAAATACCTGCAAAATACTCTTGGTCTTATTACCCGCACATGTTTAATGACTATGGTAAACTTCGTCTAACATTGCCATTTTAACGGCCATTGCTTGTCATGTATAGAAAGCTCTTCCTATAGATGCATGCATTCAACAATGGACAGTAAAATGTGTCCAATGTGGGCTTTTTGTACATGAATCATAGAGAACAGACTAAAATTATAAGTATAGTTCTATATTTACATTTTCTACAATATTTTTTAAACATAAATAAAATAAAAACAATTGCTCAAATTTTTGTATTTCATATTTTGTTTATCAGGTTTATTCTGGTTTTTTATTACGATTTCGATTTACTAAACATTTCCTTTACATACAACCTTCTATTAGATCTTACAATAATAGTTTATTTATTGGCATTTCATTTGCATAAATATTTTGTTCTACCAACTACCGCTAGTCACACACAGTTCATAATATGGTGGGTCAATAAAACCAACACTTGTTACCAGAATACTGTATTTCCTAAAATAGTCACAAATAACTGTTCATCTACTAGCTAGCAGGTCCCTACATCAGAAACATGCGTTTGAAGAACACGTTATTACAATAAGTACATCACAATTTTTATAAAACAATATATATATGTCGGAGAAACATTATTTCTGTTGACATCGTCATTAGTGGTTAAGAATTTAGTGGGCATCATCAGGGTTAATTGCAAGCACAAACATAATGATCATGGTTTTGCACTACATATTATTTTAATTCGGATTAAATAACAATTTATCACTTCATAATAATATCGAGAGAAAATGCACAGTTAAGACCGAGCAGCGAGTTCAGGGCACCGGTCTTACTTTTACCAACAATTAATACTCTTTCAATCTCTCAGACTCTCAATCTCAATGATCCAACTCGATCAGTCGCTATTTCTCAATAATGTCCAATACTGTCCGCGTCCCTCCAAAAGTAAAGATGGCGCCTCGACCACGCTCAAGCTAAATGCTCTGCTCTGATTGGTCTATAACTGATAACAATATTTTTTACTTTTTATTAGACTAAGGAGGTTTTAAGCTATGGAAAAATGTAATAAATCATTATGTGCTTTATTCTTGCAAACAATAATCAAACCGACTTATAGCTTTCTCCGACACGGCCGTCCTGACATACCACACGCCCTCGTGTGATGTTGAAGATTGCGCATCGTCTTTAACTGCAAAAAAGATATTGTTATCGTTCGGCCACTCCTGACCAAAGGAATCATTATTTTATCTCCTGCACACCGATGATAAGATATTATCTTACATTAGCTATACGCCTTTTGCTATCAAATCTGACTCCTAGTAGCCCACACGCTACACACGAAATCAAGTTCATAGTATCGAAACAGCCACCTCGCCGTTATACACGTTTCACATTTTAGATAATTGGCCACCTCGCCTTTTATCCAACAGATTTTAGGTACTTTTCAATGGCCACCTCGCCTTGCTACGGCCACCTCGCCTTGCTATGGCCACCTCGCCTTGCTATGGCCACCTCGCCCTACTACGGCCACCTCGCCGTACTACGGCCACCTCGCCTTACTACGGCTACCTCACCTTGCTATGGCTACCTCATCTTGCTATGGCCACCTCGCCTTGTATCCGCCGCCTCGCCTCTCACAAAGTCTACCTAAACATTAACAACCACCATGCTGCTAGGGTATCTTATAGGCATGAGATATACCTTCAACATTACCGCGCAACATTACCATGCAACATTACCTTGCAACGTACCCGGGTTCAAAGGTATGGGTATGGCCGTATACCCAGTACCTAGGTACTAATATGTGTCCTCCACACCGTATCCGGTGACGACGACTACTAAATGATCAGTTGGTCATTGTGATGGGCTCTGATGTGACTTGCAAAGCCATACTTCACCACATCAGTGTAGACGGTATGACGCCATTCCGTACTCTTCATTCCGTCCTCCCAACCATCAGTAGATATGTTACAGGCCGCGAGATTGCGTTTCAACACGTATTTGTAACGCAGATATTGAACTCTTTGTTTGCGCTTTCCGCATGAGAGTTCGGAGTAGAAGAAAGACTTTGGCAATCTACTATCATCCATGTGTACGACGTGTCCGCTCCAGCGGACTCCAGTGTTTAGTACTTACTAAAACCCTATATCAAAATACCTATAGGTTTTCCAAACCTGGCCTTAGCGGTCATCGTCATCATCATCACCTTTAGAGGTCGCCTTTTAGAAACTCGATTACTTTATACACAGACAAATAACAACACAACAATCAAAACAACAAAAACAATACAGAAACACGATAACAGTTAAATCCCGCCAAAAATTCCATCTGACTTCATAAATATTCACAGGAAAATAAACTGACGTAAAAAAATGTTTAAAATTAAAATAATATTACTATTATTGTCGACCAATTCCAATATTTTAAAATAGGTACTCTAAAATCACCTCTATCTTTATCAAACGTAAAGAACTCTTTTTAGTAATTCAAAATAAATACTCTAGCATTATTACGCAATTAACTTCTCAATTCAGATTAGAATAAGGAACAGATTTGTATCTCCGAATTATTTGTTAGAAAATGCTAAAATCTTACACGTACGCGTGTCGGGAATCGCCGTAACTATTCGGGTAACTTCGTATTCTCCGCGAGCGCGAGCATCATGAATGACCGCGCCGCCGTACTGGGTATGACAAGAGACCCGCGTAAGTCCGTACCATCATACGATTTAGTTCGGCGTTTTACTCGATACCTAGTACAATAAAATTGTACTTATCGGGTACGGCCGGGTTTCTGCTATACATAGCCAGTCTGCGTACTGGTAAGCTCATAATGGGTATTTATACCTGTACCAGTATATAGTACGTATCATCCCTAGTATCTTATAAAGAGACTAGTATTCGTCACACACGCACAAACTCCGATAATATAACATTTTTAAACAAAATACAACAACAGTACAACAGCATCAACATACAACAACAGTAGGTACAACGATTTTGCCATCATCGTTATCCGTTTGATTCCGTTCGTAATTTTTTATTTAAACATTATCACTTACTGAAAACGAAGTAACTTTTGACTCAATAAGTACTAGAATTAATTTACTTTCCTGTATACCACGATCCGCAAAAGCAAAAGTCCACCGTTACCAACCAGCGTCAGTATTTACATCACCAAGTTTTTCTCGATATTCTGTTTTTCTACAATGCCTTGTTATTGCGACTGCACCTCGCTTCCAGATTTATTCGAATTTCGAACCACGATTAACAGAGTCCGATCTGCTTTGTGTCCGTATAAATGAAAAATCTGAAATATAAATTGAAAAACGACAGAAAGCGAAGGTAGTTATCCCACTTCTGATGTCGGAGAAACATTATTTCTGTTGACATCGTCATTAGTGGTTAAGAATTTAGTGGGCATCATCAGGGTTAATTGCAAGCACAAACATAATGATCATGGTTTTGCACTACATATTATTTTAATTCGGATTAAATAACAATTTATCACTTCATAATAATATCGAGAGAAAATGCACAGTTAAGACCGAGCAGCGAGTTCAGGGCACCGGTCTTACTTTTACCAACAATTAATACTCTTTCAATCTCTCAGACTCTCAATCTCAATGATCCAACTCGATCAGTCGCTATTTCTCAATAATGTCCAATACTGTCCGCGTCCCTCCAAAAGTAAAGATGGCGCCTCGACCACGCTCAAGCTAAATGCTCTGCTCTGATTGGTCTATAACTGATAACAATATTTTTTACTTTTTATTAGACTAAGGAGGTTTTAAGCTATGGAAAAATGTAATAAATCATTATGTGCTTTATTCTTGCAAACAATAATCAAACCGACTTATAGCTTTCTCCGACATATATATAATAAAAAATACGTCATAATAAAAAAATAAAATAAAAATCACTGCAGTGACTGCCTATTAAAGAAATATTTTTCTCTTATATATCTGCCATCGTGACACTGCCGCAAACGGGGAGGTTCGTGTATGTGTCTGCCACGGAATATGGATATGTAATCTCGACCGTCTACGCCTTTGTACGTGATGACGTCAGCACGGCACCCGTGGACGTCTCTTGAGGAACAGTACCATTGCTTCTTCCCATGCGCCTGATGATTCTTCATGTAGAATGTGAATCCGTTGAGTATTAACAGGCCCGCACCCGTCCTCCCAGGAATGAACTGAGCTGGTACTGTGAGCAAAACCAGAATATAAAGATACCTTGGAAATAATAAAACACAGGTTGATTTTTTTTATAATAAGCATTTAATATCGTTATTGGTGCATGATTTCTTGATGATAATTTGTTGTTATTTACCATCAAGAGCACATGCATATCCTTAAAACTAAGTTGTTCAGGAATAATGTTATAACACCAGATAGGAAAAGGAATTAGGATAGGTAAATAAGTAGACCAACCGTTTCAAAATTATTTATTGGGTTTCGTTTTGATGTTTTTTATGCTTTATTTTTATCTTTTGTTTTGATCTTTATTAAAAATTTAAAAGGTTTTACAAACATTTCCTTACATTCTAATAACTTATATAACTAAATAACAAAATTCTGAACGAAAATTCAAATAAAATTTCGTAATATTTTAATTATAATGGCACCATGGTTATTAAAGTAATAATTTTGTAGAAAGTCAATATGAATTGAAGGAAATCTAATAATTGATTACAGATGTCTACACAATACGTACATGGAAATGGCTATTATACATAAAAAATAAAAATTAGCATAAGCATATAAAACATCCATCCATATGAGAAATAAATTATGGCAATGCTAAGTATTTTGTTTGTTGTAAAACAAAGACTAAATTGTATTGCTCTTTTAAAAAAATATCTAAAAAATTAACTGGGATTCGAACCCACAATTACAATACAATGTAATATTATATCGCTACTTGAATTCAATTATCCAACAAAAAAATCATACTCGGGAATCAAACCCAAGGCTTTTATTTTTAGTAAATTATTATTGTACTAAATATATCTTGACAAAATATGGTCAACTTTAAAACAATGTGTAATGACGGGACTCTAACCCACGAGATAATACTTTCACACTGCCATTAGTAAAAAGTGTTATGTGGGATTTGAACCCACACAAATAATACTAAACATAATATTGAACTTACCTGCAATTAATTATTTCAATACATAGAATTAATTATATGGGAATCGAACCCATGTCAAAATATATTAATAATTTCAACATTATTTAATTCATGTAGAAAATTACTTTCAACAGATAATTTTTTATAATGGGAATTGAACCCAAAAGTTAAGATTGGCATGACATTTATGGGACTCGAACCCATACACACTTTTTCGTATAAAAATATCTTGTAACAAGAAAAAATCACAATGTAAGCAACACAAATATCGGTTTTTGCGGAATTCGAACCACAACAACTATGAACAACATAGAAATCACGCCTTTGTGCCAACTGGTAATATAGTAGCCTGTGATAGTAACTGGGGAATCGAACCCGATGAGGCACTATCAACCAACAGACCAGTGGACAATCAACTATGTCAAAATGAAAATTGGAATGGGAATTGAACCCAAAATCATATGTAGTTTTTTATATGTTAAAAAGTAATCATTTATTATCATCATCATCGTCAGTCTATATCAAATTATCATAGGATAATATATTTCATAATAACTCAATAGTCAAGTGACATTGTCACAATTCTGACTAAGATTGTCAAAATCACAAGAAAGATGTTGTAGAACAAGCATACATACACACATACTATATTTTACAACATTTGAATTTTGTTAATCTGTCTGTATCAAACTTGGGCATCAAACCCAATGATATAAGAAATTCATTATTTACCTTCAACTTAGACCTTTGGTCTTGGTGTAGAACCCATTTAAAAAAAACAAATACAGAATTTTTAAGGCAATTGAACCCACAAATCTCGTAATACTTTATTTTATACTTTACCTTACAAGATGGTTTAACGAGAATCGAACTCGCATTTTTGCAATAGTTTAACATAATTGAACACAACTTTCAAGTGCCATTACATTATAGTTATACATTCCATAAAGCAAGGTAACTTCATTTAAGTGGTATCCTTGCAAATTTAATATTAAAACATATTTCTAGTGCTAATTTAATTTCCTTTACAAGTTCAATATGTTTTTCGATAACAAACAAAAAACTTATAGCTGAGATTTGATTAAAACTTTTATTAAGATAGTATTTGTTAATATGATTGCCTCTCATTTAAATATCAAAAGGCATTAGATGTTATTCTAGTCCGAACACAGATATATTTTGTCTTACTGAACTCATTGTATGTTTTGATAGACAGAAAGAGTGATATAATGGATTATATATGTGTAGTATTAAGGAACCTACGTAGAGTAAATCTATTAGTCATTTCCATGCACATAAGTCCAATTTAGACTAAGTTTTAGACATCTGCTCCACATTTGTATACACAACACAAACAAGACTGTTTTTTATACAAAATGATAGAAACTTCCAAATTTATACAAACTTTATTATAGAAATCCTTCCGTAGAAAACTTACTCTCTATTACTCACCGAACCGCAGCCAGGATTCAAGAACAGGGACCTCATAATAGCGGGAAGAAAAACTAACCTCACTAACACACTTCACATAGCATTATTTCTTCTTCAACACTATAGTCTACCATTATATCTAATGAAATAATAACACAACACTCATTAACACTAAAATTACAGTCTTTTAACCGTGTCTTGAACCAAAAACACATACAAAACACTAAAAAACTATTTGACATTTTGAAGTAGAGATTAACCACCAAAAATGTGTATGGTAGCCCCTTTTTATGTTATTTCACTTGTAAAAACGAATTAAACGCGAACGCGAATCACTCAATCTCGATGCATGTAAAGAAAATAAACGGAAAAACATTGTAAAAACAACAATAGTCACTTGGCATCGAGAGAGTTATTTTGACATTTATTTATGAAATACCGTCACAGTCGCTACCTATTCCGAATCTCTAGCTTTGAATTTCGAATCGACTGTAGTGTTATCTTTCTCACTCTGTAGCAGGTATTTATTTGACAATTAGAAAGAAATGCAGAAACTTCTAGTCTCATCTTATGTCGGTACAAAATAGGTGTAAAAACCCGGATCAACTTTTTATCTTTAGTATAGTAGGCAAAGGAGCGTGTCTAGATTACACCTAAGTCTTATAAAAATATACATGAAAAGGAATTGCTACGATAACATGCTCGTAATTTTGTATTTTTTGTCAAATCATGAATCTTGAATGTTTTTGAAAAAAGTTTGAACATAGTATGTTCGAAAAAACAGTTGCATTACTTATAAATCAAGTGAAATATTCAATAACGGTAAAGGAAATCATTGTGAGGAAACTCTCTCCTTGTTTAAGACACTTTTTCGATTGCATGTGAAGTCTTGCAACCCGCACTATGTTACCTGGCAGAACAATAACCTAATCCCACTCTTGTCCAGTAGTGGAACAATAAAGGGGTATAATGATAATGGTAATGTAATAGGTCAGGTGCGCAGTACTCTTAAGTCGTAACACTCGTAACCGGCGCGCGTGCTTGACGAGATGTATGAATGTGGACGAGGCAAAAAAGGTATGTGGGGATATCACCGTAGCGCGCGGCATTCTGTAGTTTCTGCCTACTCCGATGGGAAAAAGGCGTGAGTGTATGTATGTATGTATGATGAAGTAGTGAAATATGTTTGTACAAATGCAATAGTCTCAAAAAGCTAAAAATTACAAAAGTGGTATTGCTGTCATTTAAGTTATTGCTAAAGACGAGCTACATCATTTTGTAATGGCAAATTATATTTAGCCATGTTTAATTAAGGTAGTCAAGTCAAGACATTATTCTTACTTTAGTAGCTAACTTCAGTTTTTGAACTTTATTAGCGTGGAAAATTAGGACAGCAGAAACAATTAAGCTTCAGCTTGTTCATTTGAATGCATGTCTTGCATTTTGATATGCTTCGCCTCTTGATATGCGAAGCTTGCCCGAAGAGGATGATTAATTATAATCTTATACCAATATTAAAGTGAATTTTACAAAGTTTCAGAAATATTTAATGTTGAAGATAATATATAATATAAGATAATAATAAAGAAAGTTTAAGCTTGCCGTTATAGTGCCATCTAGCGGTGAGGAGTTTAATTAAGAATTATTCATATTCATATTCATATCGTTTATTTGCATTCCACAATGTTAATAAAGATGGTAACATACAAACTTATGCTAGACCCAATTATGGACCCTGTAGTAATTGAGTTTTACTAGGTAATTATTTGTCTTTGAAATTCATCTGGTAAATTATTAAAATAGGTGTATAACAAGATTAGTATTTTATATAATCATTATTATAATAATTTAAATCTCTTGATAATTATCAATTTACTTCATGGATGTGATATTGTTGCCATCTACTTCGTAGCAGTTAAACCTCTAAATGAGACAGGTGTAAGTTAGTACCTCAAGTAAATAATAGATGTCACTAAACTAAAGTTATCTAATTTTGAGGTTACGCTTAGCATACGCTCACAACCTCACAATAGTTAATATATGAAGCGGTTCTCAAATCCATACAGGACAAAATGCATAGGTACTTTTATTAAGCAAAGTTATGTTGTTTAGGTATACGAACAGTACAAACTGTATTACTGTACGTAAAACGTAAATCTGATGCTACAGATTCTGTTCCTAATTGTATAATAGGTAACTTACGTATTGCTTCTTACTATGATAATTATAAAAAAAATATACGTCTATCTGATATAGACGTATAATTTTTTATTCTAGTTATGATACTTTAGTTTCTACTCCAAGGAAAGCGAGGAAAAAACTAAACATAAAATAAAATGCAAAATATTATACCTACAATAATTGTATTGTATGTAAAAGAGATACATAACTTCATTCCACTTTTATTTCTACATGAATATTTTTAATAAAAATAGCTTTCACAGAATCCCAGTGGAAATAAATGGCATACAGGTTAACCGGTCACAGTTATTGGATTTTAATCGGATGTAAAAAATAAAAGTTACTGGTGCAATGCTCGCGCCCCCTGTCGGACGGCACCGGAACTTCAAATATCCGCTTCAATCAAATTCACTGCGCCCCAGTGTTTGTCTGTTTTGGAAATAGAGATGAACTAGATACGCTTTTCATTTTGTGTTTCGTTTGATTAAATATTTTTGTGTCTCTCATTGTTTTGTGGTTTTATTTGAAACCACAAAACAATGAGAATATTTGAATACATAATTGTGTATTTACCGTACTATATTTTAATAAATATTCATCATCATCATCAACCCACTCCTGTCCCACCGTTGGGCCCGGGTCCCTCGTTATTTGAGACGGATTAGGCTATAGTCCACCACGCTAGCCAACTGCCAGTTATATTATAATAATAATTATATCTTGTCCGTTATGGTTATGGATTTGTTTATTCTTATTTTTTTATTTAAATTCGTCTGCAATGAGTCAAGGAGTAGGTACGCACAGAACAGTCGGTTTTTATAACATGGCTGATATTGAGCCATCTCTGGGTGGACTAGAACCCGATTACAACATACTAGGGAAGATTATAAGAAGATAATGATCTTTTATTTTGTTGGTATTCTATAGATATACTTTTTTCAGTAATAACTACTTGGGTCTTGAACCCACCCCAGCTCAGTACATGAGAGCTATTTAAAATTGAGTAGGGACCTATCGTTTATGTCCATTACCAACTATGAGTGCACACCACTGCCTAGCCCTGTGTGAAATAGGCTATAACGCTTATTTCACACATTATTTTACTCTTCAATCATTGCCACTATTGCCACAGACTATATAATATTTTATTTCTTCAATTGTACCTACCTACATATTTGTAACATACGATATTAATATAAATATTGAAACTGCAAAATGTTTATGCTGACGTTTCATCGCTTGTTGAGATATAAGTATATTATATCGACGTTGCAAAATGCAAACGAATAAAATAAAAATTTTACCATTCTTGAATATTGGTAAGTTATGCAATACATGAAAAGGTAGGTGAATAGAAAAATGTTGTACCACTTTTATTGTGCGCAGGAAAATTGATAGATTTGACATTGACACAACCAGAAGATGTCCGCTGCTGGACATAGGCCTTCGTGAAGGTTTGTCATGACGACCGGTCCTGCGCCACCTGCATCCAACGGATTCCAGAAGTAGTTAGACAGAGTATGAAGAAAGAAAAAAGAAAAAAAAACATATTTTACCATTTCATTAATTGCTTATAAGTATTATTTTAAATCCTATAATATTTGTGTAGCAATTATTAATCAAATAAGTAGGTACATAAAATATCCCATATATAATATCTACAGTCTGTATACTATAAAACCTTTACGGAGTATAAAATAAAGTCTTCAAACCGACGAACGAAAGGAATTCAATTTGAGAATCTTCAGTCCTGAATTTTTGATCTCGTATATCGGATCTGGATTTGCAAGCGTTTCAGGTTTTGGTATGTATTTTGCATTTGATATATCTGATATATTTATCTAGCTTCCATTGGTATTACTTGTGAAGCTGATAAATCTATTTACCATACCCATTTTTTCAGTGGCGTAGCGTGGGTCTTCGCCGCCCGGGGCCGTCTGGAAATTTGCCGCCCCCTTTTCTAGTACTATAAAAAAGACGTGGCACCTTATGCCGCCCGGGGCCATGGCCCCCTCTGCCCGCGAATATTAGACATTGAAATAAAATAAAAATTAGTTTTTACGGAGTTTATTTACCCGGACGTTTTGGATCCTTTCTATTGTATAGGTACAACTTATCTTATGTACTTATCAGTTCTTGGTTTGCATTAATTAGTACTTCCTTTTAATAAAAAACGTGGTTTTGAAAACACAGTTTTTCACAGAGGCACGAGTACTAACTGACCCGGAACAACTGCTCGTACGAATACTTGCTACGTGCGTTCGCACAGGCGTTGGTTATGCTTTAGTATATTTATATGGTTATTACCCAGTATACGTTTCTTCTTTTCAAAATGAAAAGTTATAACACGATTTAAAAAAAGGAAAAAGCAATCTAAAAATGTGCCATAGCAAAATGTGGCAGGGTACCGCTAGTACATAATTTATAAAAAAGCGTACCTAATAGTTTATTAGGTAATAGGTAGTAGGTATATGATGTATACATATTTGCAAACAATGACATGTCAGTTACGAACCCTTTTGGTAAAAAAAATTATTAAAATTCTAGTACATTCTTGACTGAAGTTTTCCGAACTGACGGCCAACCACCAGTAATTGGAAGATGAAGAAGTACATTCTTACTGCATTAAACTATGATGGTCTAAATGTGGTTCACTAGTATCTCAGGAACAATAATATACTTTAAACCGTACTTAATATTCTATTAGGTAATACTAGGTATTTAATTGTAGCATCTAGTATAAAAGTATCTTTGTAATCACCAGGTCCCAGCGGTCGATACAACTGGTTTTGGGACCAGCTCGGGATTTCACGACTTTGATTAAGTATGCCGCTGTTTTAACTAACCATTCATGTTCTGTTGTGATTGAATCACGACGAACCAAACTGGCATAATAAAACGTTGAAGTTTTGGGGAGCAAACGGGAATTAAAAGATTTTAATTTCGGAAGAGGACGGATTTTAAAATTGGAATGAGAATAACGGAATATTTGATTCTATTATTTTTAAATTAAAGAGTTTCGGTGGTATAGAACTAGAAAATTCTTATATAGTCTGATGTATATTATAAATAGACAATCTAATAAACCTTGATCTAGTAACCGATTTTATTAATTATGTTGAGTAGGTAGGTATTAGAGTACCTATTGATGATTTAATTACATGTACCTATAAATATTTTTTGACAAGTTCCAACCTTTTGGTGATCGTAATAAAATAAAATAAAGATCAAGATTAAAGAAAAGGGGAAACACTTCCTCACTTTCTTATGGACCAAGTTGTGAGCTCCATTTTATCAGCTCACTAATTAATCTAAGTTTGTGAAGAAGTTTATCGGTGTAGGTACTTCGCACCAGACAGCGTTTGCAAAAACACTGCGGAACTTTACCATTTAGGTTAGCAAAAAATGTGTTTTCACTCTCTAGTCTTCTTGCGCGTAAGAACTTATGTATTAGTCGACGACCCAATTAGTTCAGCGGTAGTTAGCACTGCCGTCCCGGGCTCGAATTCCGGTAGGGACAAATGTTTGTGTGATGAGCATAAACATTTGTATCCGAGTCATGGATGTATCTATGTATAATATGTATGTATTTACAAAAAAGGTATATATGTAGTATATCAACCAACTAGTATCCGTAACATAAGCCTCGTTGCTTAACTCGGTACTAGATGGCGATGCGTCATAATGTCCAGAAAATATTTATTATTTATTTTCTTATTCTTAAACGTTATTTAAGGGTCTCAATGCGTAAGCCCTTAAGCCAGTTAAGTAATTGATTAGAGCATTCCCTCTAGGGGGATACACGGTCGAGAATTAATACGGACAATCAAGGTGTAGGATGGTGGGACTAAAAAAAAGGTCATCCTAGTTGTCTTCTAATGTTTTGGTGAGATGAGTTTTTTTTAGACCCACCACCCAAGATGGTGTAGCGTATGCGTAGCGTGGGGGGGTGGGGGCCGGCAAAGGGCGCCATGGCCCCGGCGGGATATGAAAGGGGGCGGCATCAAGTGCCACGTCGTTTTTATACTACTAGAAAGGGGGCGGCAAATTTCCAGACAGCCCCGAGTGGCAAATACCCACGCTACGCCATTGCCAAGATTACTTAGGGCATCTAGATTAGATAACTTAATCCGGCACTGCATAAGATTAAACTATTAAACTTATAATGATCATTTTGACAATTCTTGATTAAGACAAATCTACATGGATCTCGCACACTTGGTACAAACATGTTGTGCTGCAATAAAGACTGCCTGTCATGATTAAGGAATCAAATAAATACTTTTTGTTTTTGATACCAATTTCGAATTAACATTTCTCGTTGATGATATAGTGTTATCTCATTTTATTGACGTGAAATATGAGACAGATAGTAAGTATTTTATAGTGTCATTAATAATTTATGGTTCACTAAACTATTTCAAGGTGTGTACAGATTACATAACATAACATGTTATAAAACGTTGTTATATAACATGTTTCAATAATGTGGAGACTGAATGTTTTATAACGTGTTATAATAACATGTTATTAATTTCTACAACCATGTTATATAACTTATATAGCATTGTTATATAGCATTGTTATTCTAATTTGTACAGTATCGTTATATGTTGCAATGTTGAATAACAATGTTACATACTTTGGAAGTGTTTAAAACACAAAATCTGTTAGCATATTTACGTAGCTTTTGCAAGAAATAGCCAAGTTAGATATAAAACTAGAACCCAGGGTTCAGGCTATTTTTCTACATATTTGGAGGTATGGGAGGTATGTTTGTTGCCCTATGTTTTATTGCTTTGTTTATGTTTTGTTGCCTCGCTTGCTTTTAATATTGATGTAAGTGTGTTTCGTTTGCAAAGGTAAATTAATATTGTTGATCTTCTATAATGGAATGGAATTGTTCTTTGTTATTTTCAATACTACAGCTATCATTGCAATAATTAATTACAAAATTCTAAGTATAGCTAAGGATCAATATTCAAACATTATTCTTTAAAGTTTAAAGTAATGAAATTTTAATGCTTATTTTATTGCGTATGCTCAAAACTCAGAGAATGATATTTTGCTTAAGGGCTGTTCTTGACTAGATCAAATTGAATATATGTACGTAATGTATATATGTATATTGACAATTAGACTGATAGTCGATATATATCTACTTAAACATATTTCATATTTGTTTAATTTTTTTGTTACCTACTTGATCATTCATCGCTTGAATACATTGTGATAAATACACCCAGAATTTCGAAAGCACAGTGATGCGTGCCTTTGGATTGAACTTGAGGGCTTTGAATTCACATTCCACTACCACACCCACTTCGAATTAGTATAATTATCATCCTTCATTATCCCTTACAGACATTAACAACCCCATGTCAGTATCTCCACGAGTTTAGCTGTTGGAAATTTATACGGTTTACGGTTTACGGCCGTCCGTATCCGACAAGCGAAACGTAAATCAAACGTTTTTACGATAATCACCGGGTTTTGTTGTTGCGAATAAAATGGCTTTGAATCCGGTTTATTTATAAATAGCTTTTAAGGGGTTTGTTTGATTTGATTTAAAACGAAAGTCTGTTATTTTATGGATGTCCTGTACCTTATACTGATGTGACTCATTGGTCTATTCTACGCGCCTGCTGAGCGTGAGGTAGTTCGTTCAGTTCCCAGTTTCAGCAAAGTGATACATCTTCAAATATTTAGGCGTGGGATAGGTGTTTTGGTTAACAAACTTACCGACCTCGATTTAATAATTTCCTAATTTTGTAAATGCTTATTATTATTAATAATAATATAATAATATAGCCTTTTATTCCTGAACATAGGATTACAAGAGGTCCCTAAGTTCGGTGTGCCTTTTGGCATAGGCCTCCTCCAATTCGTTCCAATGGGTCCTGTTCCTTGCTACTCTCAACCAGAATGGTCCCGCTGTCTGTTGCAAGTCATCTTCCCATCTCCTGGCTTGACGACCCCTACTATTATTATTAATACACACTGTTTAATAAAAATAGTGTAACAATAAATATATTAAAGATCGGTTTACCTTCATAACTTAAAAGCTTCTGATAATACGATAAAGACTCATTAATACCCGTTTCACGAACTCATTGGTGATACAATTCACGCAAAGTAACATACTAATTTAACTGTGTAACTTAGAAACTGATAACAGTGAACGGAAACATGCAAGGATTGGCCTAATCCCAATTAAACTCTCTGTATATTGTAAAAGGGACTTTTGTTCCGTGAAATTGCGACAATATAAAGAAGAGTCATATCCTACTAATTTTATAAATGGGGAAGTTTGTATGGATGTTTGTTAGTCCTTCACGCGCAGATTTAGATGAATTTTAGCATACATATAGTTTTTTACTTGGATTAACACGTAGGCTACTTTTGATATATGTATGTATTATGTATTTACTATGCGCAATGGCAAAGTCGCGGGAGGCAGCTAATAATGCTAATAATGCCTAAACACGCATAACTTGCGATTGACTGTACCAAATTAATTCTTTTTTTCTGTTCGTTATTACCAGGACAAGGTTTATATAAAAGAATTTTTCATTTCATTTTCTGAAATACGATAATATAAAATAAACTATATAACATGGATCTCTTGTTACCTCGACGTGCTACGGTGGAACATAAATTATCTACACTGCTAAAATAGTACTGGAATACTAAATAAGATAAAACTAAATAATAAATAGAAATAGTCCCTTTCAAAATTAAAACGTTAACGATTACCATATTCGGCGTTGTAATTGGCTCAATACGAGCCCTCCGACCAATGCAACCATTCTCACACCTGCACCAGTCTCATATTCTTGTAAAACAAAACCAACAATTTTGTTTTAATTTAAAAGAGTATCTATGGAGTTTCTTGCCGGTTCTTCTCCATATGACCTACCTTTTGGAACCGTGCAACTAAATTCAATTAAATATGACAATTCAAAAGCACCTGTAATGGTCTAATTGAAATAAATGATTTGATTTGAAAATGATTGGGAAAAGAATGTTTAAGAGTTTGTTTTGTAAAAATAAAAGTCACCGTATTTACAGCAAAAGTACTTTTAACATGGCATAAATAAGTATGCTATTACAAATATCTTTGGGCTATACGTATAAACTCAAGGGGCTTCTTGAGTCGACACTTTATTTCATAAATACGACAGTAATTACATTGTAAACCATACCCTCTGGAGAATTTGTTGGGTAGATGGAAATAAATAGTATTATAACTTCATATTGAGAACATCTCTGAGGGAAACCCGACCGCCCTGTGTTGTGTTATCTCTACAATTACATTTATAAGCGAGATACCTTCTAACTTGAACATTTTTTCCTTCGATAGCATCTGATCCATTTTTTTCTTCTTTCATTATACCATCTTCTGTCCTGTTTTTAGCCACTTCTCTGATGTTTCGGCATTTGTTCTCAGTGAACTTAGGAAATGCCGATACTTAAATAATCTTATGATGACTTGTAAAAGTGTCTTCATAAGATCTATTTACAGAAATAAAAATATCATTTATAGCATCTGTGTGTGAAAGGTCCTCTATAGGGGTTTAAAGGAAGAAAGAAGAGTTAATATGTTATATATTAATACTAACGTACATTTCTCGAAGTCAGGAGTTTCTAATATTTCTTGTTTATTTTTTTATTTTTATGATGATAAGGGGGCAAACGAGATATAAGTGATCACCGCTGCCCATGGACATTTGCAATACCAGAAGACTTGCATAGGCGTTGGCAACCCCTGCAGAAACCGTTAAGGTTTCCTAAAATAGGGAATTATTAAACTGACAGCAAACGGAATGCCCATGCTGTCTAGAATAGTCACTCCCCCAATGAGCTCTAGTAACCTTACTCACTCACAGAAATGCAACTATTGTTGATTCACTGCGGTCGTCTGTAAGGCGGAGGTACTTGCCTACTCAAGCAGCTCAATTTAAGCGAGGAATCTCTCTATGCCCTACCTCTTAACCTTAGAAGAGTACTGATTGGCTATCTATTCTTTTCACTATGATTTGAACTTCGAGTAAATGTACATAGATATGTTACTTCATATAAGAAATCTATGTAGAGATAGACTATGAAAAACATGACATAACCACGATATTTATTCAATGCTTGTATCCAATATTCTTTTATTGGAAGCGGAGCTTATTTCTGTATTGTATGAGTTCTTTGTGAATCCTTTGTGAAACGTATGCTTTTCTTTATTGTATTTTAAATGCTTCTAAAAGGTTTCGCGTCCATATCTATCACACATATTATACTGAATATAAAGTACTATCTATTTATTTAGGTACAGAGTTGGAATATTGGTGTATAGAACAGTTTAATTTCAATTATAACAGGCTTTTATCGATTGGTTCACATTAGTAGGTACATTAGAGTTCAAAGTAAATATATAACAATTACAACTCTAACTAGGTCATTAATTAGGAGTAAGGTCTACAAATATTTATTAATTATGTATATTTTATGAGAATAAATAAAAAATCTTCGCCAGACAAAAACGTCAACGGAAGTCATCAACAATATTTTGATGCTATCATCAGTTTTAATCAAGATGAAAAATGATGTTAGTTGATAGACTGATTAATTATTTATCAGACCTGTCGTCCCCGAAAGGTTAGGCAGAGGTGTGCTTATGTACAATTGTACACCCACATTTCGCCGGTATATTATGGGTCCTATATAACAAGGGGCGAGCCTAATGCCATCAACCAAGCCCGAAATTAAACTCTGAGCTGCTATTGAGAATGCCATAGAAAAACCCAATACTATTTTCCTCGACCTAGTTATGGATCCCTATTCCTCTTAAACAGCAATCGCACTTAACGACCACTAAACCAAGGAGGCAGTTATTATAATAATCCTTTGGATTGATAAGAATCCTTGGAAGCCTGATACAATTTTCCTGGATTGAGTCTTGGGACGGATGTGATCCAGTCATCCGCTATTGAGGGTGGCGCAGGACCGGTCGTCGTGGCGATCCTTGGGGGAGACCTATGTCCAGCAGTGGACGTCTAACGGTTGATATGATGATGATGATGATGAGTCTTGTGACTACAATCTTTATCTACCACGTTACCGACTTCTTCGTGAGCTACTTACTATCTTGAAGTTTGCTTGGCAATTTGGCTTAACCTACGTAGTTATAATGTTCTTATGTCAATGGCATTTAAACTCTATTCTGTCTCTCGCTGGACAAGGAGGGAAGTGGAAATCTTATGCCTTTCTTACTCCTTCTATTTAATTGCATGATTTAATTTCACTGCGGGTTCCAAGACTGTTAAAATCATTCCCCTGGGTCACATCGGGTTTTATTGTCTGGACGATTTTCTGGATGGTTACTATTGTTGATCCTGGCTTACAGGAGTTGTCGTAGGGACTTAGAGCGGTGGGCATGTAGCTTATAGGAGTAGTAAAGGTACCTGCCACTAAAAATACATCCTATGCTATGAATGAATGATGACCCAATTAGTCTAGCGGTAGTTAACACTGCCTTTTTTGCTAAGGGTTCGAATAGGTCCCGGTTTCCAAATGTTTGTGTGATGAGCATAAACATTTGTATCCGAGTCATGGATGTATGTATCTATGTAGTATATCAACCAACTAGTATCCGTAACACAAGCGTCGTTGCTTAGCACGGAACTAGATGGTGCTGTGTCATAATGTCCAGAAATATAAAAAAAACAGGTTCTACCAAGGTCTTTTGTCTAAATTGCAAACCTACGATATAAATTTCCGTTTACAGTTTTACCGATTCGGAGAAAATTAAGATTGATAGTCAACCAATACGTCCACACGTCGGGTAGACGCCACAAATAAAGATGGAAGACTTGTAACCTATTTTATGTGGACTACAGTAGGTCGATAAAGGGTTGTGTTGGGGGAATATTCAGGATTAAGATGCTAAAAAAAAGGGTCCTTCAATGTTTTATTTAGTTGTAGGTGTATAATATGTCTTCGCGTTGAAGAATAATAAATCTTTATCGCTACTTTGCCTATTTGTGAAAATATGTTTGAGGAAATAAAACATTTTTTTAGTGGGTTTTGGTCGGCGAATATTGAATTTATTTTATTCTGACATTTAATTTCATTTATTTGTAGATCAGGAAATGAAAATGCAAGTTTATGAAGATCTAGTTTGACTTCCTATGAAAGTTTAAAAATAAAAATAAATTTAAATTAAAGAATTTAAATTAAAGAAATGCAAAAAGTTTATTGCATCGGCCGGGAATCGAACCCGGGCCGCCCGCGTGGCAGGCGAGCATTCTACCACTGAACCACCGATGCTTTTATTGATACAAATCAAACATGGATAGTTATGAATTGAAGAGCACGATTCACAGAGCGATAATGACAGTCCATTCACTTTATATATGTAATCATCGTGTTTTGTGTACCTAATGTTACAACAGAACAGCTGTGCGTACTTGCTTTTACTCAATGTATATGATTTTAATGTGTTTTATAGAGATGTCTGTGTGTGTGTGAGAGAATTAGAAGTGCTCCGTCCGTTGCAGTAAACATGTCGACGATCTGCCGAGGTCATGACAACCGATTTTTTTCATTGTTCTTCTTCTTGTTCACGTCGAAGCAACATGAATGATGTCAAATCCAATACCCATATACATAATTATAATTTAAAAATACAGGTGTCTTTATAGGCACACCAACAACATAAACAGTTAAACACAAACATTAATATTTTAAAGTAAAGGATATAGACTAGTGTTAGCGTCAATTACAGACAACATTAGCGTAGATTAAAGTAGAAGATTCACAGTTTCAATGACACACAGAAGAAAATAAGATTAAACAGTAAATTAAACAGTAAAATTACAGCGCACATTAATAGACAAAATTGTTATTAATATTCAATGCAAATAAAAAAAAATTGTTCTGAAATATAGAGCATTCAGTGCACCTTGGGCCAAACTTTGATTCGTAGACTCAAAACCAAGTCACAGGGTAATTTATAGTTATATGATTTAAAAGAGTATCTATGGAGTTTTGTGCCGACTCTTCTCCATAAGATCTTATTTTTTGGAATCGTACTACGCGTGAGGCAGAATCAATAGGCGCACCCCCGATTACATGGGACCTAAATCATACCGGCGAAATGTCGGCGTACATTAGTAGGTGTACCTTATGCCCTAAACATTCTTGGCTTGGGTGCCGGGCCTAAAAAAGCTCACATACATTACCCAAAACATACCATCACGCCTGTCGTCCCCGAAGGGTTAGGCAGAGGTGTACTAATATGTACACCCATATTTCGCCGGTATGTTATTACGTCCCATGTAATAGGCGGCGAGCCTATTGCCATCAATCAGATACGAATCTAAATTCCGAGCTGCTACAGTCATGGAAAAACCCAAAGGACATCTTGATCGGCAGTCGCACTGTACTCGACCAGCGAACATTACCAAAACATTACAAGACAATCTAGGCTGAGCTTTTTTTTAGCTCCAGCAACCTACACATTGATTGTCCTATTAATTCTTTTTTTTTATGGTGATAAGGGGCAAACGAGCAAGCGGCTCACCTGATGGTAAGTGATGACCGCCGCCCATGGACATGTGCAATACCAGAGGCTGGCAAATGCGTTACGAAACCCCTTAGAAACCGTTCAGGTTTCTTAAATGGGGAGTTACTGAACTGACAGCAAACGGAATTTCTATGCTGTCAGAATAGTCACTCCCCCAATGAGCTCTGGTAACCTTACTCACTCGCAGAAAGACAACTATTGTTGATTCACTGCGGTCTTCTGTAAGGCGGAGGTACTTCCCCAGTCGGGCAGTTCCTTACCTCCTACACAATTCTCGATCGTGTGCCCCCCTCGACGGGATGCCCTCAGCAATTGCTTTAATAGCTTAAGGGCTAATCCAGGACTGCACATTGATGATGACAGACGTGATGAAGTACAGTGTAATATTGGTATAGTACAAATCTTTATTGAGTTTGATTGTGAGTTCAGAGTGTTTCATGTATTTAATTAAATTCTGTTACGTGTTTTTCCTAGCGTTCTATGATAAAGTTCAACAAATCTGTAATTGAACATTAGTTTACATAACATAACATGAGTTCACGTAATAGTTGGTTGTTATTACAGTGAAAAGTAATATTCAATTTAATATTGAATATCAATTTCGTTAATGTATATCAAGCATCGGTGGTTCAGTGGTAGAATGCTCGCCTGCCACGCGGGCGGCCCGGGTTCGATTCCCGGCCGATGCAGTCAATATTTTTGTACATTTAGTTGTATATTCTCGTTTTGCTTAATTTAAGAAGTTCCACCAGGTACGCCAGGTATGTATATTATTATATATATATTATATATTACTATTATATACTAATGGACCGAAACATGGACAAAATACAATTTAAGGTTTTGTTTTCTTATGGATTGATGTTGATGGCCATTAATGACCCCATTACAAATATTGTACTAATTGATTGATAAAAATAATTTCAAACAGTTAATTATTATTTATACAGTTATATTGTAGACATTAGCCAAGCTATTACCAAAGCCAACTGTGGATATACAACATTCTCATTGCTTCCCTTCAAGAGATGCAGATCTACCCTCTTTAAAGGTTTTATGAACACTGGCGTGACTACCGGAAGCCTATGCGGGGCAGTGCCCCGGAGCCCTTCGTTTGTAGGGACCCAAAATCTGATCAGCAAACTTATTATTGAACTAGCAAAAAATAACCCATCATCGGAATCTAAATAAAATAAATTATAAATAATACAGGGAAATATCAACTTAAAAAGTGGATTACTTGTTCAGTTGTACACTACCTGTAGTGTGCTATAAAAACCTTAAAAGTTTAAGAGCCCCCATTTTTCTATAGTCTCAAGGGCTGATCCAGGGGGGTCAGGGGCCACGAAGCTCATCCCAAATTTTAAAATTGAAACTTCTTAAATAATTGTGATTGGGCGTGAAGGTTCTCGAGTGGCGACCACGTACTGGAAGACGCAGCGTGGGTAGGCCCCCGGCAAGGTGGACCAACGACCTGGTTAAGGTCGCGGGAATCCGCAGGATGCGGGTGGCACAGGACCGGTCGTCGTGGCGATCCTTGGGGGAGACCTATGTCCAGCAGTGGACGTCTAACGGTTGATATGATGATGATGATGATGATAAAAAAATTGTGCGGCATGTGTGCCTGTTTTTTTAGGCCCTTTATCAATTTAGATGCCCAAATGACCCCCCTTCGCCTGAAAATTGGTTCCGCCACTGCACAGGGGCCCTTAGTCACCTAGCTATGCCACTGCTCATGAAGCTAATAATAAATAATCTCGAGCTCTCAGACTCTGTATTAAGCATGGTAGATAAGTATAATTTATCTAATGGTGGAGTGGAATTGTCCCAAATTACCATATTTCTGTCCAAGTAAGAAATTAATTAAAATTATAATTTTACGGCTCCCCGCACTCATTTACATTTAATTTTTCCAACATTTTCCCTTACCTGAAAAGCCAAATGAAAATACCTTTTAATTTATTAAATACTAGCTGCCTCCTGCGGCTTTGTTCGCATGGTATATAGATAAAAAGTAGCCTATGTGTTAATCCAGGTAATAATTTATCTGTATGATAAATTTCATCCAAATCCGTTAAGCGGTTTTTGCGTGAAAGAGTAGCAAACATCCACACTTATACCCATACAAACTTTCGCGTTTATAATATTAAAAAAGTAGGATATAGGCTAAAATATTAGTAAAGCAGACTGGATTTGTTCAAACTAGCTGAATTTACAATAAGTATGAACGATTATTGCTTATTGTATGTACATACATTAAATATTGCCTACACTCGTACTTGTAATGAATGTAGGCATTTTTATATTACGAAATAAAACGTCATAGTCATGAAATATATAGATAAGTTTGTTATTATCAATTGCTATTGCAATTAGACATAAATAGCCACTGTTTCTATGATGTAAGGGTAATATTGAGAAAAATAGAACTGCGATAATTTAGAATACAGGGGAGAGACTTTAATTATATTATGATGATGATTTTTATACCAATTTCGGTCACGCAATAATTGGTTATTCTTATATAAAAGGAGTACTTACATATTATTTAATAATAGTTCATTTTCGATTTCGCGAACCTCAAGTATCGATTTATGATCTGAAAAAAAATATTATTTAACATAATTATATGAATTAAAAATTAAAAGAAATATATGCATCGGCCGGGAATCGAACCCGGGCCGCCCGCGTGGCAGGCGAGCATTCTACCACTGAACCACCGATGCTTGATATTTAAACATGAATATAAAAATCATTAAAAATATCTCTATTGAATGTAAAAGTAGAGCCGTTCCTGAGAACACCTTTCACATTTACCAAATCTTTATCATCTTGTAATACATAGTAGATATATGTGTATATGAGTTTAAGAAATGGCCTTTTGTAGAAAATATCATATCAGCTTTAGAGTGAGCAGTCTCTACAGTAAAGAGGTAGAACATGGCAAGATTTCTCGCTCTATTTAAGCTGCCCGACCGGGGAAACCTTCGCTTTACAGAAGACCGCAGTGATGCACTTGACTATTACACAGATATTTATAAATACTTCACTGTACTATGAGTAGTTACTAAAAGGTCATTAGAAGGAGCAAGCCGTCATCATCATCAACTCAACCCAATCTTTTCTTATGATTAAAATACTCGCCTATTACATACATACATACACTCACGCCTTTTTCCCATGGGGGTAGGCAGAAACTACAGAATGCCACTCGCTTATTGTTGATTGTATTAGACTAAGTGATATTTGTAACGCTTAGTGATGAAAATAAACTATTATATTCTATTCTAATTATTTGTACCACTGCTGGGTACTGGTCTCCTCTGATTTGAGAGAGATTAGGAGAGATGAGGCTTCTACGAGAATGAGAGACAAGTCCATCATGCTTCATGCTGGGTGTTTTCAGGCTTGTAAGTTTTCTCACCATCATTCCCTTCACCGTCTGAGCATGTGATAAATAAGACTTTAACCTTAATCTTTAGGTATTATACGGCAAGTAAAACAATACAATTTTCTGTGATATTTCGGGACAAAGTTTAAAAAAAAAACTAAAGAAGTTTTTTCATATATCTATGCTAAAATACTACAACAAAATATTAATGTGTCTTCTTAATAAAATTTTAAAAAATTTAATGTGTCTGTTTGTGATTTTAAATTTACAACTTTGCACTAAATAAATGCATATGAAAGTAGGTATATACGGTACTTGGGTCAAATAAAACAATATCTAAATTTTTTGCCTGTCTGTTCGTTCCGGCTAATCTCTGAAAAGGCTGGATCGATTTCGACTGGACTTCACTCGCAGATAGCTAATGTTATACGGAGCAACTTAGGCTACTTTTATTTAAAAAGAAGAAATGACTAAAACCGTGTGACTTAAGAACGCGGGACTGGGCGAAATGTATGAATGAGAACATTTAATTTTCCTTTAAATTTAAATCGATTCGGGGACGACAGGCATTCGTATGTATGATATGTTTAAATTAAATTGCACATGGATGAAGTCGCGGGAATCAGCTATTATAGTTTATAATAATCTTATAAACTTGAGGAGCGAGGTCAAATCGAGGTGAAAGGTGCTCTGCCGCAGACATCTTCACTTTTACTTTTATCCGAACATCGTTATATACTTTGTGATAGGTATTTTTGTAAGTACATATGAAGCATCGGTGGTTCAGTGGTAGAATGCTCGCCTGCCACGCGGGCGGCCCGGGTTCGATTCCCGGCCGATGCAATTCTTTTAGTATTTTTTTAATAATAAATTTTACATTTGTAACAAATATTTTTTTGCCCATCAAGATTTTCGGTAATATATCTATTTTTGCATTATTACTCACTACTACTTGAATTATCGGCAAATATAAATTACCTATGTACTTTCTATAGCTCGGTTAGATTTACAGCGCCGAGCGTTAGACTAAGATATTTATATCTTTATAGGTTTACAAATAGTCGTTTAGTTTCGTTTAGTGAATTTATACTAAATACACTAATGTGATTAGAAACTCTATAATACAGAATAGTTATAAAAATTGTGAATGTTTTTTCTTTCAGTAATTAATCGTGAGTGTAGGTACTCCTCTGCTCAACCTATCTTTCCTAACCATAAATCCATTAAGTTGAGACCAAAGCGATCTAAACATAATCATGACGCCCTTATCCTTGGAAAGACAGGCTGAGCAGTACTGATGTATTCCATATTTAATATATTTGCTAGATGTTCTTTTGTGGCCTATCGCCATTAGCCGGGTTTTCAAACATGAACCTAAGACTTGCATGCCCAGGCACGGAGCTTTGGTGCAAATAGACCAATAAGGCAGCCAGGCGACACGTACGGCAATAGAAATAAATTCAAATGCAGTCATGGACGGATATAGCGTTCATATTGATCCCTTTAATAAATAAAATGTCGGGGAAACACGTACTACGTAAGATATTCATTATTATCGCCTGCATTACCTCATTTGTTGTCTTATTACCTTGTTCGTGTACGTGTATTATGTTATATTCAGTTAGATCTACGTGTGTAACCGTTGTATGTATCTCTAATATATAAAATATGGTGTCATAGTGTTTGTTATCAAACTACTCTGATACGAGTTGACCGATTTTTATGTTATTTTTATGGTTATACTAGCTGACCCAGCAAACGTTGTTTTGCCACATTATAGGGGTTGGTGGACTACCCCTAACTTTTAGGGGGATGAAAAATAGATGTTGGCCGATTCTCATAGATACCGGATAAGCACAAAAAATTTCATCAAAATCGGTCAAGCCGTTTCGGAGGAGTATGGCAACGAAAACTGTGACACGAGAATTTTATATATTAGACTAGCTGACCCAGACTTATTGAGGCTGACTGTTCTTATGTGCCTAAGTTGTCCTAGAAAAAAAAATCAGAAAACCTATATACTTGTGTCTGAGAGATTTTTTCAATCCCTTGCGAGTTACCAAATTACCCTGGTATGCTCCATGTTTCGTGTCAATGTCAACACGGATGCTGTTGTTTATGAAGCAGTTTCCACTTCTGTGTATCTCTATGTAAATCTTATGTATCCTTATTTACGTATGTTCTGACGTAGTTTCTTTTATTAGATTTTGCTCATATTACCTATTAGAGGTTATTATAATTATCTACTATCCCTGTTACTTTTAATTAAATTATGGTAATATAATTATTGGCGCTATTTGTAAGGCATAACTACTAAAAAATGCACGTTAAAATGATTTACAAATGTAGTATTATCTTATAAACCAAGATTAATAATATCTAATGGAGAAAAAAGATCTCAATATGACTCAATATAATAAACGAAAATGAAAGACAAAAAGTAATTGCATCGGCCGGGAAACGAACCCGGGCCGCCCGCGTGGCAGGCGAGCATTCTACCACTGAACCACCGATGCTACATACGTACTTATAAAAATACCTATCACAAAGTATATAACGATGTTCGGATAAAAGTAAAAGTGAAGATGTCTGCGGCACCTTTCACCTCGATTTAACCTCGCTCCTCATATTTGCTCCTCGAATAAAGTAATTTTTAAACGACTTCAAAAAGGAGGAGATTCTCAATTCGTCGGAATCTTGTTAATAATAATAATAATAAATAATAAATATTCCGGACATTATTACACAGCGCCATCTAGTTCCGTGGTAAGCAACGGGGCTTGTGTTACGGATACTAGATGGTTGATATACTACATATATACTTTTTTTTTGTAAATACATACATATTATACATAGATACATCCATGACTCGGATACAAATGTTGGTGCTCATCACACAAACATTTGTCCCTACCGGGATTCGAACCCGGGACCCATAGCACAGCAGGCAGCGTCAACTACCGCTGAGCTAAATGGGTCGTCGTTGTTTTTTTATGTATGTTCACGAATTACTTAAAAACGCCTGGACCGATGTGCAAAAATCTTTTTTTTTTGTTTAAAAGACTTCACAGAAGTCCCACTGTGACCACATCAGGATCTGATGATGGAATCCCAGGGAAATCGAGGGCAACCTTCATATTTTATAGGCGATTATTACGTTTTTAATATATTTACTAAAATTGTTCTAGTATTATTATCATTTGATGTTGATGAGCTGATGATGGAAGGTAGAACTCCTCAACAGTTAGATAAATCTTTCATAATTATAAGTACATATGGACCGTTAACCTTTTTCTTTCAGGCTATTAGATTCACTTGATAATAGAAGGACAGGGATTATATGTAGAAGAAATTCAGTAATAAAAAACTTTTGAACAAAAACAAAACCGACTCCAAAAAAAAAAATTACTACTATTTTATCATCGTCGATCTATTAACTGTCAGCCCACGAGTTTCCTATTATTATGACAATGATCATTTTGAAAGTTTGATGTCGTGATCAGCCCAGCGGTAGTTGACGCTGCCTCCTGTTCTACGGGTCCGTTCGAATCCCGGCAGAGGCAAACGTTAACGTTGGGTGGAGTCCGACACACCTTGTTGCCTCCTTAGGCGGCGGGACGGTCTGTAAAGGATTTCCCCGCACTTAAAATACAAATAAAAGACTGCCTCGTTGGTCTAGTGGTCGTACAGTGCAACTGTCGTGCAAGAGGTCTTGGGTTTGAATCCCAGGTCGAGCAAAGTGATATTGGGTTTTTCTATGAAATTCCCAGTAGCAGTCCGGAGTTTGGATTTGTGATACCGGCGAAACGTGGGTGTACGTTAGAACTCTTCTGCCTAACCCTACGGGGCGACAGGCGTGATGGTATGTATAAAAGGGTGTGAGTAGTAGGAGTATCTTTACAATATTAGTACGCGATACTCTATATTACGACGACCCATTTAGTCCAGCGGTAGTTAACACCGCTCGAATCCCGGTAGGGACAAATGTTTGTGTGATGAGCATAAACATTTGAATCCGAGTCATGGATGTATCTATGTAGGTATAGTATGAATGTATTTACAAAAAAATACATATGTATGTAGTATATCAACCAACTAGTATCCGTAACATAAGCCTCGTTGCTTACCACGGAACTAGATGCCGCTGTGTCATAATGTCCAGATATATTTATTTGTTTATATATACTGCTAGGTTTTTCTATCATTTAAAGGGGATAAAACTATACACTATGCTACCATACTCCTTGCGGTACTATACTCCTCCGGGTTGGCAGGCTTCACACGCCATCGAGAAAATCTCTCATGAATCAGGATTCCTCACAGTTTTCCTTCACCATTTGACATTATTATTATAAAGCTATTAAATTATGAATATTCTGAATAAACTTTGCCCTGAAATAACAAAAAGTTTTTTTTTATTTGCCACATCATTTAATAAATAATTTATTACAATATTATCAATATGGGTTGTAGGTATAAGCTAATTTTGGTGATGATGAATTGATGATGTGCTGTCTCTATTACGTATCTGAAAATGTTCTGATTTTTACATTCAGCGTAATGTCTGTAAGCATCGGTGGTTCAGTGGTAGAATGCTCGCCTGCCACGCGGGCGGCCCGGGTTCGATTCCCGGCCGATGCAAAATAATTTTTAAATTTTTAATCCATTTAAGGGGATATAGTTAGTACACATTAATACGAACCGGTACTCCATAGAAGAAGAAACACATCCTTTAGAAGTAGAAACATAATTATCCGTAATCTTTTTCAATTTACTATAATTATCCATGCCTTTTGAGCTCTACAAAAATAATATTCAAACGCAGCTTATGCTACCTCTTTCACTTACATGCAAAATAAAAGAGTCAGCACTATCAAATAAATAAAAAAAACTATATAGGACTACTAATTGGATACCTACCAGCATTTTATTATATAGCCAGAATGTCAGCATTTTACGCGAAACGAATGCCATCAGGCGCCCACAATCCAATACCGATATTCTAAGTGTCAATCAATCTGGTTGACAGGTTTTTTGGATTTCTGACTACTGTTAAGGATTGCCGTATCTTATATATAAAATTCTCGTGTCACAATGTTCGTTCCCGTGCTCCTACGAAACGGCTTGACCGATTCTCATGAAATTTTGTGAGCATATTGAGTAGGTCTGAGAATCGGCCAACATCTATTTTTCATACCCCTTAGTGATAAGGGTTATCCACCAACCCCTATAATGTGGCAAAACAACGTTTGCTGGGTCAGCTAGTAATATACATATATATTGCCCTACTTACTAGCTTTTACCCGCGGCTTCGCTCGCGTTAAGAAGTAGGTATTATTATTATTAATTAGGTATATACATATAGTTTTTATACAAATTTTCATCCCCTATTTTATCCCCATGGGGGTGATTAATCAAAATCCTTTCTTAGCCGTTGGATCATCCTAGCATCCTAGGATGCCTACGTCATAACATCTACCTGCATGCCAAATTTCAGCCCCATCCATCTAGAGGTTTGGGCTGTGCGTTCATAGATCACTATGTCAGTCAGTCAGTCTCTTTTGAGTTATATATGTTTAGATTACAACTGGGACCGACGCGGATGGCTTAAAGTGGTCCCTAAGGCACAGAGGGGTCAAGAATGGTTACATATTGATTGATGAAAGGGAATCTGGACCAAGACCCACTCAAATAAGATTTTGATCATCATCAACCCATTAACGTCCCACTGCTAGGCACGGCACGGCGGAGAGGGATTAGGCTAGTCTGGAAGACTAGCCCAATCCCTCTCAAATGAGAGCCTACTGCGGGTTGGCAAACTTCACATGCCATCGAGAATATCTCTCAAGCATGCAGGTTTCCTCACCGTTTGAGCATGCGATAAATACGCACATAACATCCGAAAAGGCAGTGGTGGCCTTGAGTTCGAACTCGAGACTTTTGACTTCTCAGTCCACTGGTCACACCACTAGGCTACCATAGCTATGTAATAAGACACTAACTATATGATATTAAAAGCATCATAACCCTTCAACGGCCACGTATAAACGATGACGATGTATGAACACTCGATGACGTCAGTAAACCCGTTAGTGAGTTGTAGAACGCTCGTTCGCCACCCAAATGTCTTTAATGTAATGTGAAGCACGTTCGCGTACACTTATCTCGGCGGCGGCGGCGCCTCCAGTTTCCACAAAAGGCGTGTTCATGGGAAGATAGGGTTGAAAAAGAAATGCTTTGGACATATTTCACAGCCTCAATAATCTCAATGAAATACCTTCTGAAGCAATATTTATATTAATTTACTACTATCATATCATAGAAAAAGCTCAATACTGGTTGTCCTCAATAGGACTTCCTTAGAAAGGTTTTTAAAAGAGCCTGAGACGATGACAAAGACATTTAAAGTTTTTGACATGTCAGTTTTAATAATGATAATTTTATTGTAATTTACAACATTTGAGTGTAGAACTAACTGTGTCTACCACTATGAGAAAGGGGTATTTGAGTAAATACAATATCTCATTTCAAATCTGTCTGCAGAACAAAAGTTTTCAAACAGCCGTCGCGTGTAGACGCGCCCTAATCTTGTGGATTTAGATACAGGGGGAGGTTCTTTGAAATACGTTTTGAAAATGGGTCGTCTTTCGTTTGAGCCTTTTGTGTATTTTTCCTTTTGTCTTCCATCTGGAAACTGCTAAATGTTTCATATTTTTAAGTAAGTAAATGTTTTCTTTTAAAACGTCGCCTCTGTTTCAAGTGTTTCTGACAATACTCATCCCCTTTTTACAACGAAAGGGATGAATTTCCATAAATCCTTTTTTGACAGATACTTGGAACGATAGTAGAATAATGATTTCTATCTTATTATTTGAGTGCGTCAGGAACAGACGGTACAATATTTATGTTTTCGGTGTAAACGAGTACCTTAAATCATATTCGATTGATGGCAAGCAGAAAAGAATCGTGAACAACAGGAAATAAATTACTTTTAAAAAATAAATTATGACAATCAGTTTAGATTTTACATTTACGATTTCTTCCAAATGAGCTATTCCCATTTTCATCAACATCATCAGGATATTAAAACATTACGTACCTACATGGTGTTTTAATGCCGAATAGAAATTTGAGTCGGCTATTACTAAAAGTTGTCCAGGAAAGTCCACCTCAGCTAAATTGGAATGCATTCACCGTTCAATTGGTTAGGCCAAGCGAGGGAATCTGCTGTACCAGTACCTTTTGAGCTATGGGCCTTGAAATCGTCGGGGGCCAGCAAACCTAAGAATCATAAAATAAATCCGGTCGGTCTAATGTATTTTCCGAGAAATTTTGGAGTTTTGTGAAGGTTGGAGCCGCGTAATATTTTTTTTTTGTCTATGATAGAGATTTGTCTATGTAGGTAGAGGTGTACTAATGTATATACACCTACTAGCAAAATGCTGGTTTGTTTTCAAACTCTGAGCTGCTATTGAGAATTTCATAAAATAACTTAATAACACTGTTTGTCCTGGGAATCGAACCCAAGATCTCTTGCTTTCGAACACTAGAACAACGAAACCAGCAATTTTGTAATAAACGGTAAAACCCACATTATTACTTTTTATGCTCCTTGAGATAAATCACTTAATTAAATCATATTGTATACGGTCACTGTTTACCATCAGGCAGGCCTTAAACTTATGGACCACCTATGGTATATATTGTAGGTATATAAAAAAATATGGAATATACAATGATTAATACTTTGATATAAATCTTCTTGAAAAAAAAAACCAATTTCAAAAACTAAAAAAGCAAAAAATTATTTCATACAGTTTAACCTTTTTTAGATTTAAAGGTATCAAGTCGGTGCCGTCTTCGAGTAATCGGTGAACAAATGTAAAAAAGACACATCCGAATTGAGAACCTCCTCCTTTTTGAAGTCGGTTAATAAAATGAGGACCTGATTGGCGCAGAGGCTGTGCGTCACGGGTTGCGGGTTCGATCCCCGCACGGAGCAAATATCTGTACGTTGTACAGGTAGTTGTTCCGGGTCTGGGCGTTTGTGTAGGTATGTGAAAATTTGTGTTTCTAATCGCACCCACGACACAGGAGAAAATCCTAGTGTGGGGCAACGTTTTTAAAAAGAAAAAAGAAACGGTAAAAATAGTCCAATTTCAATGTCTAATATTCGCGCAAGTGTCAGAAATTATCACATATTTTGTACCGTTTTCCTAGTTTCGTGGCCAACCCTCGCGGTACCGACTTATTGAATAATGTATGCTGTTATGGCGACCACCAGAACTTTCCTCATTGCTTTCGGGGCTCGACTTCGATTAAATTCTGTCTCGTCCTCATAACTTCGAGATTTTCTAACATTACTTTAGTAAAATACAGAGGTGTGGAAGCGGCTGAGTAAATATTGTTTTGTGAATGCGGGTTCATTAGTGTTGTGTATCGAATATTTATTTAAAACATCATCAGAACAATTGGTTATAATGATGTTTTTCGCGTTAACGTCGTCATCAATTATGGAGGTCATAGATCGATATTTGCTTGTGCCTTATTTTGTTTATTATATCGATGGGTCCTATGTATATGGGCCAAAATGCAAAACTACAACTTTACAGGAGCGGCTTCCAAAGTTTAATTTTACTCTAACTTCAGATTGATAAAACCGAACTTTACGATTATTTGCTTGTTTGCTAAGACAACTATCCTCTTCATTTATACTATAGTATTTTATGTATACATAAATAGTTTTTTTTTTTACATTACATTGACCCTTCTACGTTAGTTTTTGTTTAAATAATTTTTCTGTAAAAACACCCTAAAAGGGCCAATGTATCATATTGGCCATTATACGCGTATTACGCTAATTAGCATAAAGTATATATTTTTTTACATTTTCACCCATAAGATCAAATAACAATTGAAGTAGTTGATAATTAATTAATAAGAATATAAGCTATTTAAAAATTTAGTTATTTATGTCACATTGACACTTATACGTTTTAAAATCTGCTAACCTACGAACTGAGTTTTCAGTTAGATCGTTTGATTAATAAAAAAACACGCAATAGTTTTATTCATTTATTGAAATAAAAATTGAATTAGTCTTAAAACTTCACTCATGGACCCGTATTAAGTCTTTTTGGTATATTCATGATAAAATAATAACAAAAAAAAAGTAAGATGGAAACTGTTACTGGAGACAGTACACACTCATTTCGCCGATATGTTTTAGGCCCCGTAAGGTGAGCCTATTTCTATGGTGTCTTTTGTGGAATTCGCAGTAGTAATTGCGAATTTCACAAAAAATCCCCAATAACACTGCTCGACCTGGGAATCGAACTCAAAACGTTGCTCAGCAGTCGCAGTTTAATTTGTAACTGTAACTTGACCAACAAGGCAGTTCTCTGTTTTCTACCGTCCAGAAATTTCCCCGATTGCTTTGAATGAAGCAATATACCAAAGTGGTTTAAATACCAGGCTTTATTTCCATTTCACAATGCTAATATAATTTCAATTTACGTTCTGGTATCCTTAACGTTACTATATCGCCATTAAGGTAATAATAAACATGGTTGAAGTGCTTTATAAAATGCATTCATTATTGTAGCGGTGGTGGGTCCATATGTATACCATTTCATAATTTGGAGTTGTTTTGTTTTGTATCGTATCTCTAACTGTAAGACAGTTGTTGGTAAAAGCTAAAATCATAGTTTTTACCAAGGTAACTTAAGAAATGAAATAGACCCAGGAAAATATGTTCAGTGGCTGCCACTGGATATTGAATTGGATACTTTCTTGATTGATTGTATCATTCAGTTCTATTTGACCAATTGCTGCCAGCTCTTTTCTACTAGTCGTCACTCTACCTGGCTTGAACTCAATGAATTCGTTTACACCAATAGTTCTAAGTCCTCTTATAACTTAATTACTATCATCGTTTCTATCTGTTACTATCCACTTAGGCTATCAATGTAAATTATTATTACTTACAGTTAATTACCTACATCCATTTCGAATAAAAGGTAGTATTACTTCTCAAGCGGGCCGCTGCTCATTTCCCGTCTTAGAGCTGAGGCTTACTAGATATTGATAGCAACGCAAATCTAATGAGTATTATGAGTAATTGCATAAGTATCGTTAGTAATTAATAAAGCCTGTGCTCAGCATCCATAAGATCTTGTAAACATCAGAATGTAACTTGCAAGCAATAACTATACTTGCTTCTGCTCGTTGCAATTAACCTTTATCGACCTCGAATTGATGAAGACAGAAGTTTTCTTTTGAAGTTACGCAACACTATACTTTCTGTATCATATCAAAATGAAATACAGTTAATCACACAGCAATAAAAATAAGGCTAATCGACTTTAGAAATGTCTGAAATTGTGTTCTGTGCTGTTACTAAATAGTAATCGTGCTGACAACAGCGATGGGATTAACGAGTAAACAAATCGAGATAAAACTACATAGTTACGATATAAAAATATGCAACTTGGCAGCGAGCTTCTCATAAGTCCAGCTAATCATCGTTACTGTAAATCTACGGTTTCAATACAAATCCTTCAAAACAAACTAGTGCTTCGTGCGCAAGCGCCAGCCAGTCCTCGTTGCAATGATTTACAGTAAACGCGTTCTGCGCGTGCGATGCCTCACTCGGCAATTTTGGCGATGGCATTGGGGTCGCATTATTCACTAAATTCCGTTTTCTAGACAAGTTAGCGCAATCATTGGATGCCATCTTATACTAATTAAACTACGTTGTAACCCAAAAACCGTTGCTCCGTTCAATGTATAAGTGTCAAATCAGCTGATTGGTCCAAACTACGAAACACACGCGCGGGAACTCCCCGCGTATAAGTCTCTAACTACTCTTAGGACCTTGTACGTTTAAATTCATGTTACATATGCCGTTATACTGTAATAAAAAATCGTGTTTCTACGCAGAAATCTTTTTTTTTTAATAGCTCACATAATTCATTACATCTATAAGATGCGTTTACCATAAAAAAGTTAAAATGGCCAAATTGTTAGTTTGGCCCATATACATAGGACCCATCGATATACACTCTTTTAATTCCACCAAAAGCAATTTCGCAAATAAGTATACAGTCCAAAATGTACAGTGTGTAAGTAAAACGTGTAGTTCCCAAGAAATGATAATAATTAAGCTTACTACCTTGAATCAATACGATATTTGTAACTTCGTCACTTGGCTTAAAGATTGACAGAGTAGCTTTAGGTACATAATTATGTATAGCTTAAAAAATATACGTTCTTTTTAAACGTTCCCTCATGTCATTAAATCAAATCAAATCAAATCATTTATTTCAATTAGACCAACACAGGTGCTTTTGAACTGTCATATTTAATTGAATATAGTTGCACGGTTCCATAAGGTAGGTCTTATGGAGAAGAACCGGCAAGAAACTCCATTAGTTTCTCATGTTTTGTAGGCGCGTCTACAAAAACAATTACTACAAAACGAACAGCAAACTACTTATAGTTATTTGTTCCAGGCGGCGATCGAACCCGCAGCCCGTGTCGCTGAAGCCGATTGAGTGGTTGTAACTGATTATTCAATTGTTCTGCTAAAGAAATTCTAGAACTCAATCGATTATTCCCCTACTCTACATTTTCCATTAAAAGCAATCATATGATTAACACAACTCTGCAGCTCATGGAGGATAGACGCAGGATGATTCTGCAGTCTTCGGCTGATCTAACTGAGTACCGGCGAGCAAACAGACAGATCTCAAAGTCTCTGAAGCGGGATATACGTCAATTTAATACAAACTGTATTAAAGAGGCCATAGACCGTAACAGAGGCTGTAAGGTTTTTGCCAGAGATCTGACTGTTGGCCGAAGCCAGTTGACGAAGCTGAAGACCGACGATGATAGAATCGTGTCATCCAAACCTGAGCTGCTGAGTGAAATCGAGCGGTTCTACGGGCAGCTATACACCTCGACACACGAACCTGTCATGAATCTAGCGAACGACGAAAGAGCTAGATTAACCCGGCGCTATACCGAAGATATCCCGGACGTCAGCCTGTATGAGATTCATATGGCTCTCAAACAGCTTAAGAACAACAAGGCACCGGGTGATGACGGAATTACAGCAGAGCTGCTGAAGGCGGTTGGTAAACCGATCCTTATGGCCCTTCAAAAGCTCTTTAATTCTTTCATCCTCGATGGGAAAACGCCGCAGGCATGGAGCAGAAGCGTGGTCGTATTGTTCTTCAAGAAAGGCGATAAGACTCTTTTGAAGAACTATCGTCCTATATCGCTCCTGAGCCATGTCTATAAGTTGTTTTCGAGAGTCATCACAAACAGAATCGCACGCAGGTTTGACGACTTCCAGCCTCCCGAACAAGCCGGTTTCCGGAAAGGCTTTAGTACCATAGACCACATACATACGCTACGGC
This sequence comes from Craniophora ligustri, assembly GCA_905163465.1. NCBI lineage: Eukaryota > Metazoa > Arthropoda > Insecta > Lepidoptera > Noctuidae > Craniophora > Craniophora ligustri. The sequence goes on along the minus strand of LR990965.1, from coordinate 2,922,039 downwards.
AGGTTATACAGAAGACTGAGGAGTATAACTTGCCCCTTTGTTTAGCGTTTGTGGACTATGAGAAGGCCTTCGATTCGATCGAAACTTGGGCGGTACTACAGGCCTTACAGCGGTGCCAAATTGACTATCGGTACATCGAAGCGTTGAAATGTTTGTACGAAAATGCCACTATGTCAGTCCGATTACAGGATCAGACCTCAAAACCTATCCTCTTGCAGCGCGGTGTGAGACAGGGTGATGTTATTTCCCCGAAACTGTTCACCGCTGCATTAGAGGATGTCTTTAAGGTTCTGGACTGGAAAGGGCTTGGCATCAACATAAACGGCGAGTACCTCACTCACCTTCGATTTGCCGACAATATAGTAGTCATGGCTGAGACCGCTGAACAGCTTAGTACTATGCTCAATGACCTCAGCAGAACAAAAAATCTGAACGTGTCGGTCTTAAAATGAACATGGACAAGACGAAAGTCATGTCAAATGTCCATGTTGTGCCGACTCCGGTGAAGGTCGGAAGCTCTGTTCTCGAAGTTGTCGACGATTATGTTTACCTGGGACAAAATGTCCGGTTAGGTAAGTCCAACCTAGAGAAAGAGGTTAATCGTCGAATCCAACTCGGCTGGGCAGCGTTCGGGAAGCTACGCCAAATCTTTTCGTCCCAAATAGCGCAGTGTCTCAAGACGAAAGTCTTTGACCAGTGTGTGTTGCCAGTGATGACTTATGGCACCGAAACGTGGCCGCTTACAATGGGCCTTATAAGGAAGCTCACTGTCACTCAGAGAGCGATGGAGAGGGCTATGTTAGGAGTTTCACTACGTGATCGAATCAGAAATGAGGAGATCCGTAGAAGAACCCGGGTCGCTAACATAGCCCGAAGAATCGCCAAACTCAAGTGGCAGTCGGCAGGGCACATCGCTCGAAGAACGGATGGCCGATGGGGCTTGAAGGTTCTAGAGTGGCGATCACGTACTGGAAGACGCAGTGTGGGCAGGCCCCCGGCAAGGTGGACTGACGACCTGGTGAAGGTCGCTGGAATCCACTGGATGCGGGCGGCATATGACCGGTCGTCGTGGCGATCCTTGGGGGAGACCTATGTCCAGCAGTGGACGTCTAACGGTTGAAATGATGAATCATATGATAGTTACATTAAGACAAGAAGTCTTAATGTAACTGTCATACCATTCATTCGTTTCATTGAACCACTATTTGCACATCAGCAATTTGTTACTGTTTGTTCGGCAAACAGTGCGACAATGCTTTATTTTGATTGGACATCGGCGGATATGAGCAGTGTGCAGCGAAAACAAACGGTCGCGTAATGAATTATTTTTTATTGATTTGATGTTGCATTCTCTTTGCAGAATTTACCGTCATTTTTTTATGCTGCCAGGCATTTTATGAATTATTTATAAATTGTAGTGTCATATAAATAGTCTGAAATATATTGATTTCCATTGATTTCTCACACTTACACGAATATTAGACTATTTTTAACGGATTTTATCGCAGTATATAAATATTATTTGAACGCAACGTTTCGGATCCTTTACTGCAGCCATGGTCACGGGCATAAAGTTTGAAATAAAAAATTTGAATGGAATTGAATTTTTTGAGAAGTTAAACGGTAATTCGGTACTTGAGTTAAGTAGGTCGACTTAGGCTGTAGATTCAATGTTTTTTTTTGTTTAAACTCATATTTATATTTGACGACCCAATTAGTCCAGCGGTAGTTAACACTGCCTTCTGTGCTACGGGTCCCGGGTTCGAATCCCGGTAGGGACAAATGTTTGTGTGATGAGCATGAACATTTGTATCCGAGTCATGGATGTATCTATCTATATATGTATGTATTTACAAAAAAAAAGTATATATATAGTATATCAACCAGCTAGTATCCGTAACACAAGCCTCGTTGCTTAGCACGGAACTAGATGGCGCTGTGTACCATAATGTCCAGAAATATTTATTTATTTATTTATATTCGTTGTGTGTAGTAAACAGTGAATTTAGTCATCGAAATAACACTACTCTTTACCCGACTGCGTCAGAAGGAGGGTTATATTTTTTTACGGATTTTATTGCCGTATATTGTTATTATTTTAACTCGACGTTTCGGATTCATCATCATCATACGAAACGTCGGTATTAAAACAATATCAATTTACCGCAATCATCATCATCAACCCATTACTGAACCAATGCTAAACCAATGTCCTCTCATTTGAAAGGAATTCGGTATTCCACCACGCAAACCTTATAAGTGCCTTAAAACAAGCAACCAGCTTATCAGACTGTTGAAAAATAAATATGAATAACAATACTTTGTATAAGTTTTTCATTACATGTCAAAAGCACTCAGACTAACTTCAAACTACAATTCAGAAAACGCAATTTATTCTGCACGGCATGCACAACAAACCGTTTCCAATGAAAACATTTTCAATTTGCGTCGTTCAGGTAAACAAGTTTACAATGAAAATATTTCTAGGACATTCCATTTCCCGAGAAATCTTCTGCGCTTGTATTTTAAGGTCTTAATTTTGTCTGCTATTTTCGGGCAATGTTAGCTGGATTAAATAATGCTTTTAAGCACATAATCACGTTGACTTATAATGTTGTTGTTGCGTTTGTAATGATTATGTGGAATTATGATCATTGACCACGCCATAATACCAAAATATTGTACATAATATTGAATATTGTATTGATATTGCAAAGAATAAACATTTATTTTCTCATACATAACTGTTTATAATTGGATACTTAGACCTTATTCAAGCTTGTTACGTTCACCTATGTGTGATGGTGACAAAACTACTTTGCTGATAATATTTTTGTCACCATCACACATAGACATTCGAATATGAATAATTCCAGATTATTGAATTAAAAACACTAAAATTATACATACTTTACGACCGTAAACGAGAAGATGATTCAGATATTTCTTAAAGCTCAGCATTAGTTGCTATTGGGTATTAAAAGAATAAACAGGTTAATTATTCAAACTACATAGATATTTTGTAAATTAATACGTACATTTTCTTTAGGCTGGTTTTTTGGGATAAGTCTGTAACACTAAGTCCTTACTACATTAATTTAAGCTAAACTGTCGTGATTGTGAAGCTCAACGTGTCCCAGGGGAATAATTAATGAACCGTGAATGTTGATATGCGGATTATCGTTATTAATAGAGTTCAGCTGAAATATGTAATAGTTATATTCATTTGGAAACCGTTCGCTGGCACCACTCCAAGTTTAGTGGAAGAAGAATTGAAAATGCAACGCTGACGTGACAATGAAAATCTTTGCTTATCTCAAAAATAAATGTATTTTGTAAAAATGCTGCCAACATACACGATCAGATACTAAATTTATAAAGTTGCTTGTTAAGGGAATTTAAGAACGAGTTTAAGTACTTGTTGATAAAGAACTTTTTAAATTATAAAACAAAAATAATAAAACTACTTTTTAGGGATTTTATCGTGGTATATTGATATTGGTTCAATCCTGACGTCACGGATCCACGATCTCAGGCCGACTGAGCTTAGGTATATCTCTAATTTACTAACAGCTTCTCAAAATTTTGTTACTTATCATATAAATCGGTGGGATTAAACCAATATCAATATAGGTACTGCGATAAAATCCACAAAACGTTGTTTTATTAAAAATAGCCTTTTTAAAACGTATAAAGGATTTTTGCAATAATAGGTGTCATGAACAGGAATATAGACGTAAAATAAATGAAGCGATAATTAAATGTAAATAATGATACCAATGATTCTGCAAAGCACAAATTAAGCGGAATATTCGAAAGAATTGTGCCTAATTACGTGAATGATTGTTTGAAATCTTTTTTGTGCCAACAAATAAGGCACGCAGCTGAACATTTGATGTTTCACGCAATTTATTTGTTATGTGTCAATTAGTAAAGTTAATCCTATAAGGCTTTTGTAATACTGAGAGCTGGAATGTGTTTCAGCTATTTAATTTCAGTTACATTTAAAATTGTAGAATGCAAATTATTTTTACTCCAATTTTCAATAGCCCAGCGGTGCGACCATCAGACTGGGATGTTAAAGGTCAAGGTCTCGAGTTAAATCCTAAAGCACGCAGACTTTTGGAAGGTACGTGAGTATTCATCACAAGTACACATGGTTAAGGAAAACCTCGTGAGCCAACTTGCTTGTCTGAGAGATTTTCTCGCTGGTCAGATGAAGTCTGCCAAGTCGCAATAGAAGTATTTATTACCTAGGCCTATATTTGGGTTGATGATGATGATGCAACATCACGCTTGTATCTCTTAAGGGTGCCATAGAGTTATATTGTAGGTACATCTATAGTGTGTGTTCTATAAAACCTGTTAAGTAAGCCAAGAGTCCTTTCGACAAAGAGAATATAATAAAACAAAAAGGATACATCACAAAAAAAGCTGAGTATTAGGTGAAAAAAGTAACGCATACGAACGAGGAAGTGGAATTTTAATAAGGCTTGATAATACTGCGTGAATTACCATATATACGCCGTATTTGATGTATGGAGGTTCTATGTATGGAGGTGTGCGAGATTTGGAACGAGTGGAAATGAAGCTTACATTATTTCGAGGATCGTGATTTCATTCTGTTTCCTCAAACATTGGCTTGAGATATATATTGCATATATGGATAAGTACTTGAAATATATGGCGTATATGAAAATTCTGTCACTAACAGCACCTACCTGATATGTAACTTTATAGATTTTCACTTGAGGTATAGATTTCTTGCTCTAACGCAAATACATTGGATGAAATTACTTTTTACTTTTTATTGCGGTGTATTAATATTGCTTAAATACGGCGTTTCCAATCATTTACAGCATGGTAACGAGCAGGTGCAAACATATTCTCAGATATCCTAAGCGAGTATTAGTAGTACTTTTATTTCTATTTTTTTTATATTAATTTATTATTAAGATGAGTGGCAACGTTTTTTTAAACAATAACATTCAAATCAGAGACCGACTTTTTTAAAGCTCGTTCATCTCTAGCTCCTGTCTCGCTCAGCTACCGCTACAACCTCGTCCATCACAGTATTTACCTACCGCCGTAAACGGAGACAGGGAGAGTGTCGATTTATTATCTCTAATACTGCCATCAATTTGGGCCCTCTTTAAATTCATGACAATTATTTTTTGGTCCCACTTTCTAGTTCGTTTCTCTGTGTAATGATGTACTACGAGTTTATTTTTAGATTGAAATGGAGATAGATTTTTTATAGTGATTATTTAAATAAGTATTTAATGTTAAATACGCAAGGATTGTAAAGGCATACCAGGATGAACGTATTTGAATTTCTTACGAGATACCAAAAGCAATCCTTATTTTGTGATAGTTATGCGTTTTTAAAACGGATTAAAATTCTGTTTTCTATTCCTCATCCATCATTTTTTTTAAATCAAAAGAAGTAGTTTAATAATACATCGAAACCAAAAGTAACATCTTACATTTGAGTGGCATTTTTAAGGTACACATATTTTTTAGGCCGTAGATCTTTCTAAATAAGAAATTAAAGTTGGGAGATTTGCGTGAGAAATCCACTTCAAGACAATGCGTCTGGAAAATTAGATTTGTGTTTCATTGTCTGTAGTTCTTAATGTAAGTTCAAAATGTAAAATCATTCCTTGTGGTACTCTTGCTGGTGCTATGTGTATAGTTTTTCATTAGAAAGCATATAATTATAGGGTAATAATTTAAAAAAAATCGAAAGCACGTTCTGATTGGTCGGAAAGCACGGAGCGGACCGATCGCAGCGCCGAATACGGTAACCGCAACCAAACGGATTTATTATTTCAAATATGAAAGGAAACTCGTACTTGGCAGTACTTATGTATGTGTATTACAAGATTATCTAACAAAGAATTCAATAAAATTAATGGTGAGTCAATTAATTTTATACTACATTTTGTATAGAAAATATCGATCTTGGGATGGATTTAAAATAAGACGCTTCTTGTTAGATATTTCTTGAATGTTGTGTTTCATCTCAGCCCCTGTCTATGTTACTTGTCTAAGATCAGGAAAATAGCATACAATTTAACATTAAATGTAGCGTCTTTTTCAAAAAGTCACTTTACTAAATCAGAGTGCACCATAGCGCCATTACTGCGTTTACTTATTCATTTGCTGTACACGGCAACTTCATTTGTGACTTTGCAAAGTGCTCGGGTTGGTTCAGGAAGCCGGCAACTCCCCCCCACTCCGGGGTTCTCGGCTTGTCGTGCCGGGGGGGCTTAGTAGCCGCGGAGGGTCCGTGACTCCGCGGCGAAGCGAAGTGGAACCCCGAGAGGTCGGGCCGCTCCGACACGGGCTTTTCCCAGGAAGCCTGGTCGTAGAGTGGCCCTGTCGCGGGTACCTGTGGGTGTGACCAGCCCAGCAGGTTGCCTGCGACGAGGTGGAACCTGCCGTTCCGGCAGGATGCCTGCGTAGGTTGCGGTGTCGTATGGGAGGCACCGCAACTGAGGCGGGCCGCGGTGTCGTATGGGAGGCACCGCGGCTGAAGGATTTCGGGGCCGCGGCGGGTGGAGGACTGTCGGTGGCAGGGTTGCGCCGCTCCCCCCTGCCTTCCGCGGCCTTGGCGGGGCCACAGCCGCTGAACTGTGGTCGCGGTGGGGCCGCAGGGGAAGAGAAGTGTCGGTATGTCGTTCGCCGCTCTTCCTATCCTCTGCGGCCGAACACAAGGCTCTGGTGGAGCCCGAGTGGGTGACACCCACTCGAGGAGGAAATGCCGCGTCGAGTGTCCACACGCTCCGCTGCGTCGAGTGTGCGCACGCTCCGCTGCGTCGAGTGCTTCCGCGCTCCGTGGCGTCGAGTGTCCGCGCGCTCCGCGGCGTCGAGTGGACGCTCCGCGGCAAGTCTGGGGACCGCAAGGGCGGTCCGCCACCGCCGGGGTCGCGGACGAATATTTCAGTTCCCGTAACCCCGGCACTATGCTGGTGAGACGAAAAGATCCTCGTGTGGTTTTTAGTCGGTAGTCACCCACTATGGGTGGAGTCCGACATATCCCCGTCGTCTCCCCGGACGGCGGGGAATGCGTAAATGCATTTCCACACGGCTAACAAAAAAAAAAAAAAAAAAAAAAAAGGAAGCCGGCAACTAAAGTTAAAAGCAGGGATGGCAAACATTTGGGACGCTTATGCGTTTGAAATTGAATTTTCTTGCAAGCCTTGTTAAAGTATTTTAGAATTAGGTACGCTGAAGTTTCTTAAACTTACTGAAGTTTACATGTAAAACAATAATTATAAGAAAAGTTAACCGTCATCTATTTTGTCTCAAAATAATGAGCTAATTTCACGTAGTTTTTTAAAGATATTATACGGTACATTTTGAGTCTTGTACAAACTTTGTTAAGAACTATATTCTTATGATCGATTGGTTATAAGTTAATTTACTGAAATAAAACGTAAACATCATTGACAGTTTTGCGTTCAATGCTGTGATTGGCTCGCACTAAGCTCTCCGACCAATCAGAGCACCGAACGTTGCAAATGTTACAAACGCATTTTCAAATTCTATATTGAAAATAAAGGTACAGTACTGGACTCATTCTCATCATTCAAATGTCTGTCTCACTGCATGGCACGGGTTTTCACTCATTTTGAGAGGGATTGGGCAATGTCCATCACGCTAGTCCATTCCGGGTTGGCAGACTTCACACGCCTTCGAGAAAATCATATACATGTAGGTTTCCTTACGATGTTTAGGAATGCGATAAATTCACACTCTAACAGATTTTACAGTACACTGGTACACACACTTTGGTGTGTAGAATATTTTATACGTAATCCTTTCTCGTTTAGTTTGAAACAAAGATGCTAGTTTAATTAAGTTGGTGTCGTAAGTAAGCTAATGGCGTTACGGAATTTGCGCCCCCATTTATAGTTTTAGTAGGTACCGAAGTTCGAAACTCCTGTGAACTGACTAGTTTGAAGTACACGCGTGCTTTGTATCGTGTTTTGTTGTTCTTAATGCTTTTATAGTGGATGAACAAATGATTTTGGTTCGCGATAAATGAGAAGATGTGATGAATTAATCTCGAGACTTAAGTTTGCGAGGAACTTTGACGAAGTGAATAGGTATTAAGGCTGACTAATTTTTGAATGAGTTTATTATGATAGTGAATTAATTTTATTATTAAAAAACTTTGCTCCACACTAGAATTTTCTCCTGTGTCGTGGGTGCCTAGGCCTACACAAACGTCCTAATACAGAACAACTACCTGTAGATCGTTCGATTTATTGCTCCGTGCGGGGATCAAACCCACAACGTAAAAGCCGATCATTCTATCATAGCGCGCCGATCAAGTAGTCGATCTTCTTCTTATGTTTTTTTTTCTTTGTTGTAACTCTAGTAACAGTCTGGTGGCTAAGACAACCCCCTCGCCACCCACAATAATAAGTTCTGCCAATGCAGCTCCTGTAAGCTTTCCACATTGGCGTTTGGCGTACCCCAGGGGAATCATTTAAAGTATCACAGAACCTGCAACGGAATTAATCATTAAATTAAATTGGAGAAGTAGAAAACATATATGTTTCTGACAGTGTATAGTAACATTGTTTAAATTATATTTCATTATTTTATTACACACATTTATTAGGTCGATGTCTATGGAGATACTAGAAGAGAAACTAGAATAAATAAATAAATAAAGTATACGTACGGCTATTGTTATATAGCGCCATCTAGTTTCGCAACAACTAGATTTGTGTGACCGTTACTAGATGATCGATGATGATGGCGCCATACTAGTTTCAAGATGCATGCACATTCATGCTGTTGTATGCGTGGCGACTATAGCTTCATTGTGTAGCTCAAGGTCCAACGAACCAACACGTCAATGCTAGAAGAAAAACAGAGACTCATAAAATACTCTCTTCTTTACCTTTTTCTAGTGGTCGCAAGTGCAACTGATGAGAAAGAGAAAGAGGTATTGCGTTCGATTACGAAGCCAAGCAAAGGGTTATTGGGTTTTTCTATGAAATTCTCAGTAGCAGCTCGGAGTTTGGATTCGTGTTCAGTCGATACAAATAGGCTCGCCCCTTATTACATGGGACCTAAAACATACCGGCGAAGTGTGAATATACATTAGTATGCCTATGCCTAACCCTTTGGGCACGACAGGCAGGTGTGTATTATACTTTTTTTTACGTGGGGGGTTAATAAGTATTTAAAAAGTATTATTATAATAAAATTGATTCTAAACAGAACTGATATACGAGATGAGACGACCCAATTAGTCCAGCGGTAGTTAACACTGCCTTCTGCGCTATGGGTCCCGGGTTCGAATCCCGGTAGGGACAAACGTTTGTGTGATGAGCATAAGTATTAGTTTCCGAGTAATGGATATGATATTTATATAATGTACTTATATACGTATATATAATATATACGTATAATATGTATGTATTAACAAAAAAAAAGTATATAAATGTAGTATATCAACCAACTAATATCCGTAACACAAGCCTCATTGCTTACCACGAAACTAGATGGCGCTTTGTCATAATGTCCAGAAAACAATAATCTATATATTTTTATTAAGGCTGACACTGTTTGTAAGTAGATAAGTATCCATAGAATCTTCTCGAACCTAGTTTTCTCGAACATTGACTTTCACAAATTAGGTAAGACTTGAAACAGATGCTCCGTATTCCTCACTGTAGCGAAACCTCTTTGTTATGTTTCCTCCGATTTTGTTTAACTTTATTGTTCTACCGAAACATTTTTTACGGAATTTATCGTGGCATATCTATAATTATGAATAAACCCAATGTTTCAGATCCTTTACAACACCTGTAATATAATCAGTAATTCAGGTCAGGTTATCAGTCTGCCTGTGATCATAAAATAAAACCGTGCCGTTTTTACAGGGTTGGCAACGCGTGATCGACACCTCTGGTGTTGCAAATGTTTTTGCAGGGTTGGCAACGCGTGAGCGACACCTCTGGTATTGAAAACGTCCATAGGTTACGGTAACTGCTTTCCGTCAGAAACTTGTTGTCACCTCCGTGGTTTAAAAGAAGATTAAATTCAAAAAGTATCTATACTAGTTTTATTTCAAATAAACCTGAAAACTAAGTCTTCAATAAAAGATAAAGAAGAAACCACGCATTAATAATATATAATACAATTACCGTCCATACAAAAACAGAAGTCGTGTCAAAGAATACTTAATAATGAGCGCAGACAGTAGTTACACTACGTAATTCAACTAGAACGGCAGACAACGAGTGTAATTCAATTTGCTTGGCCGTCTGTACAGGTACTGGTAGGTCTACCTACCAACATAGCTATAAATATTACTAGAAATATTACTCTAGGTATATATATTTAATAATTAATTCAGGTTCCAAACACGGTCGCTAAGATGTTGAACGGAAGGAGGTTTAATTAATAGATTGGGCAAAATGTGTTTTTTTGTAGCAATTTGTATTCGGTCAACTACAATAGCCCCTTTGGCTCGCCCGTTATATTCATATATGCATCATCACGTAACGCCTCTATTGAGCATTAGGATGAGTGCGGATTGCCAGTCTTTACACACGGCGTTATAGAGAAAATTATTATCAAGTATTCTTATAGGTACGTATTTCCTCCTTTGCAACAATAAAACAGAACTGAGCAGAATACTTCAAGAAATATGTTATATAAATAAAGTTCCTTTTATATGTCACTGTTTCACGCATCACGCATCGGTGCGTTCTTCCAACACTGAGATAACGCTGGACGCAGTTTGTGCTGTTTTCTTGCACTGCACTGTACTGCTTTGTATTACACTGTCTTTCAATACAGAGTTATGCACTGAAGTGTAGCTAGCCAGCTAGATAAGTGAGGTGGTAGTGAGGTGGTTTATTCGCTCTCCGGTTCAGCTAGATCAGTTTTTCGTGTGTTTCTTAATGATTGATTAAAAGAACTAGTATCATTTGAATAAATATCATGTTGGTATGGTACGCTACGGTAACGTACTTTTAAATATTCGATAGAATTTTTGGGTGTATATTTCGGATTCAGAACTAAATGGGATGGATGTAAAAGTTAAGAAAATCCTACTAATATTATAAACGCGAAAGTTTGTAAGAATGGATGGATGGATTATTGTTACTCTTTCGCACAAAAATCGCTTAAAAGATTTGAATGAAATTTAACATACATATTGTTTATTACCTGGATTAACACATAGCCTACTTTTTTTTCTATATTCCATGCGGGCAAAGCCGCGGGAGGTACAGTGGCGTAACGTGGGTTTTTGCCGCCCGGGGCCATCTAGAAATTTGCCACCCCCTATTCTAGTATTATTAAAAAAACGTGGCACTGGATGCCGCCCCTTTTCATATGCCGCCAGGGGCAATGGCCCCCTCTGCCCCCCCTTACGCTACGCTACTGGGCAGCTAGTATAAATATAATAAAATTATTAATTCTTCGCAGACGAAATCGCGTGAAAAGTCTAGTAAGATATAAATTAGACGAAAGAAATCTAATATAAAGAGAAATAACGACAACAGTAAACAGAGTAGAGTGGCAGAACAATTAATTATTATTGCTGTTTATTTTAGTACGATCCAAGAATATAATAGTTAGTTTAATGAAACCAATACTTATTGGTACGCTCAAGATTAATGGTATTGGCGAATCGTGCTTCAGTTGTGATTAGACGAAGTATTAATATTAATAAAATTAATATTGGTTTTCGCTTTTGTTTAGAGATGATATTGGATTGTGAAAATTGTTTTGCAATAGATAGATAGAGTACTATTTTTAACAATTTAACCAACAATTATTTTCAACTAGATTTGCCCGCGTCTCCGTCTAATTAATTATATTATATTATATCCGTCCGATTAATAATTGTATTCAATCTGCTTATTTATTTGTACCCTCTTAAAATTATTATCGATAAATAATAATTATTATTATTATCGATACTGCAACTTACTGAATCTGAAACTTGCACCCCATTTTCACCTGTTTAGGGGATGACTTCCGGCACAAAACTACCCCGGGACTCCTCCCGGATCTCCATACAAAATTTCATGTAACAGACAGGTAACATCAGGTCCATAAAGATAACAGACAGACAGACACACTCGCATTTATAATGAGCATGACGACCCGGATAGCCCAGGGGCAGTTAACGCTGCCTTCTGTGCAACGGGTCCTGGGTTCTGTCCCCTAAGGGACAAATGTTTGTGTGATGAGCTCAATATTTGTATCCGAGTCATGGATGTATCTATGTATAATATGTATGTATTTACAAAAAAAGAAGTATATATGTATTATATCAACCTTCTTATCCGTAACACAAGCCTCATTGCTTAGCTCGGAACTAGATGGCGCTGTGTCATAATGTCCGGGTATAATATTATTATATTACATATTAGTAAAAAAGTAAGGATTACTGCAAAAGTGCTCAATGTATTTCTTTTTGAAATCTATTGGATAACAAGGCAAAAATATCTATATTAATAACAAACATCTTCCAACTCACGATAAACTATACTTTATTATTCATATAATTTTATTCAAACGGCACATTTGTAGAGGTTCATAAGAAACTCCTTATAAAAAGCTTTATGCATAAAGTAACAGCCAACAATCAATACTTTGATCGTCGTAATATCGAAGCATCAGTAATTATGCAAACGATATCGATCTTTGTTATAACTGCGACAGACGCTGTGTAGAAAGTTCTAGAAATCGCGACTGTATCGGTGGACTGTTTTATTAATGAAGTAATTGTACAAATTGTTGAGTTGAGTTGGTAATGAAACTGGAATAAGTACTGCCATGGATTATGCGTTAAAACGATAAAATTTAAAAACCTTATTATTTTTTCTTTTTCTCATGGCTGAAGCTACACTGGATTTAAGCTCCATGAGATATTTTTCTTATAAAAAAAACTTATACGTTACTGTGAAGGTAGCAAGCGGTAAATAAGAGTTTAAAAACAAAAACACATATTATCACTTAGTATATTAACGAAAACTTTAGTGCTTGCAAACAAACACACACACTTTTATGAGATTCCTCGCTCAAATTGAGCTGCCCGACCGGGGAAGTACCTCCGCCTTACTGAAGACGGTGAATCAACAATACTTGTATTTTTGCGGCTGAGTAAGGTTACCGGAGCTCGCCCTTCTGTGGCGGTGATCAATTACCATCAGGTGAGTCGCCTGCTAGCTTACCCACTATCAAAATTAAAAAAAAAAAAAAACGGATCACCATCATTATTTTTACGGATTTTATCGTGGCATGGACGTTTCGGGTCCAAAGGAATAATATCAATATACCGCGATAAGATCCGTAAAAAGTTATTTTATTTCAATTCGCGTAAGTGTAATTAGGTAATTAGACACCAGTATCAGACGAAATGTGTTCCATCAGATACAAAGGCTTGAGTATACTGACAAATTAAGGCTGTGTATACATTATTCGTACTCACCACTGCCCCGGAGCTACACAAACTCGTGCCATACCAGTTCTAATCGTGACTTCTCCTCGTTGACACGTTGGGGGAAATTGTACAATTAGTGCTATTTGTGGCATGGACTGAGTGGAGGTTTTGTTGAATGTTTTGCCTTCAACATTCCGAAATGGAATGGGGTTGTAAATCTTGGGATAGAATAGAATCTTATATATTATGGTAGGTACCGTATTATATACGATGTTTATAGTATTTTAGGTATATTATGTACCTATATTAGGGTGGGCAAAAAGTACTATTTTTTTCTTTAGTTACGGTGAAAAAATCGGAGTATTTATGACAGAGTCAAATCTATTTCCACAATTATGATCTTAACACACACCATTAATGTTAAGCCGTGGCCGAATAAGATAATTTCATACAATTCATTGGTTTGTTCATAAAAGTGTTCCATTTTCAATATAAAAGTATAAAAATACCCTACGTCTCCATGTAGTTGAGTAAAGGTCCGTACATTGGATGGCTCCACGTAACAGATTTACGACATAAATGTAGCACACGTGACCCCCTATCTGTCTTGGTGTAACACACATAATATATGCCGCAGAGTATGCCATTTATAGCCAGAGAGTTGTGATAGCCCAGCGGTGTGACCAGTGGACTGAGATGTCTAAGGTATCGAGTTCGAACCCAAGGCATGCACCACTGACTTTTCGGAAGTTATGTGCGTATTTATCACAAGCTCAAACGGTGGAGGAAAACATGCTTGAGAGATTTGTCTCGTTGGCATGTGAAGTCTGCCAACCCGCAGTAGGCTAGCGTGGTGGACTATAGCCGAATCCCTCTCAAATGAGTGGAGACCCGTGCCCAGCAGTGGGACGTTAATGGGTTGATGATGACGTCATTTATATGCGGTAAAATAAGATGTACCGATATATTTACTGGCCTTTTCCCGCAACTTCGTCTGCATACAGTTAATAATTTTATCCAATCTGTGTTTTCATAAATCTGCTTATTTATTACCCTCCATTTTTAAGAAATTATTGATTCATCATACAAATTTTCACCTCCTTTTCGCCCTGAAGGGATGATTTCCGGAACAAAAATTCTCCAATGTCCTGTCTCCATACGAAATTTCATCCAAATCGATTCATCAGTTAAGCGGAATCCGCTAGATGCGGGCGGCGCATGACCGGTCGTCGTGGCGATCCTTCGGGGAGACCTATGTCCAGCAGTGGGCGTCTAACAGTTGATGTGATGAATAATGATGATGATTATAAAGTATGGATATGGATTATTTCCTAGATATCGCACCTAAGCTCATATAATGAAATTATTGAACATAGTATTGAATAGAAGCATTAATTTAAATAAACAAAATATAGAAATGCGTCGCTTCTTCCCAGCAAAAAAACTAAGAACCGACAAGGCGCGTGCATTTTTGGGGATTGACTTTATTAAAAAAGAGCCAATGTAATTTTGCCTACCTTAAATCAATTATTATTGTTTACCAGCAGTTACGACTAATAAAAATGAGAGAGTTCGCAATTATAAGTCATAATTATATCCGTTTCTACCGCGGTTAAATTTCTCGATACAGCGTTTGCAGCGATTTATTATTACCATCTAATAATACAATTTCCGAACGATACGGATCGAGGTCAAGTCAATGTGAAAGGTGCTTGTGCGCATCTTCAAATATCAATTATTATTATTACTTTGATAATGATTAAATTTTTTGTGCCATAGTATATGAGCATCGGTGGTTCAGTGGTAGAATGCTCGCCTGCCACGCGGGCGGCCCGGGTTCGATTCCCGGCCGATGCATCTCTTTTTGTTTTCAATTTTATTTAATTTGTGTTTTTTTCCTTTTTAGATTAGGTACTTAGTGTAGGTATATAAATGATAAAGTATTTAATAATTAATAATTTGTAATAAGCTCAGCGACTTGCTCGACATACGCAGATAACCTTATTAAATATTAATCATTATTGTATTCGAAATGATAATATTTTAATGTTGTTATGAGAGTATCAACATTTATGATTTTGATATTTGATGTAGATTTAGTAAACAAATCCTGTAGTTACTTTCAGCTGCAAGGTTTAGCAGTAAGTTTTAACATGTCAAGCGGCTATCGTAATAGACCGACTACAGTCTAACTGATATAACAACCAATAATAAGATAAATAAAAATATTACAGATCGCATCGTACCAAAACAAATGTTAGTAAACATTTCTAAGTAAGCGCAGAATCAGATGTTTCATGAGAACATGTAAAAACTTCTACCTTTGAATCGCATTGCCTATCCAAAACCCTACCGAAAGAAAATTTAATCAGACAAGTCTTAACTCAAACGAATGGGGTCGTATTACCATAACACGCATCATACCCAGGGCTGGCACTGGTAAAATTGTTTAATACATGGCTAGATGCACATGGTTCGAAAAACTTGGACTTATATATATAGATAGCTTTTGCCCGCGGCTTCATTCGCGCTAAGAAGTATTATTATTAATTAGGTACAGTTTTCATACAAACTTTCATCCCCTATTTTATCCCCTTGGGGGTAGAATTAATCAAAATCATTTCTTAGCGGATGCCTAAGTCATGACATCTACCTGCATGCCAAATTTCAGCCCGTCCGGTGGTTTGGGCTGTGCGTTGTTAGATCACTATGTCAGTCAGTCAGTCACCTTTGAGTTATTTAAATTTTGATTTTTTACCGGCTAGGTGAAGCAAAAATTGGAATCTCATCTACTGAAAATGAAAATATATCTGTCATTCAACCATTGCTGATTTGAATACTTTACATAGGTCTTAAGATTCTATCTAGGTTAAATACTCAATAAATTGGTTTCTTACACTTATGGGAATATTACACATTAAAATAAAATATCGCTTTTAATCTGCTCGTACCCATGAATACTGTAAAGAATTAAAAATATCGAGTAAAAAGTTGTTTTATTTCAATGTACTCAATATCTGGGTGTCTCTTCTAATGCGCTCTGGAATGAAGACATTGACTTATTATTATTATATTATTATCCCAAAGCTATGGGAAAATCGTAGTAAAACTGAAATGTGTGACAACCCTATCCTACCCCCATACTGATCTTTTTATATAAACCGCTCGACATATATGAATATCGATCGTTTTATGAATTATACATTTTCATAAATCTACCCTACTTGTTACTAAACTTTATCGTTTGTTTTCATTTTTTCGCGATTTTGTATGTAAAGTTATATCTGATATGAGAATTGGTACTTATGTTTATGGTATTGTGAATTAGCTTTGTGATATTTTCATACATTTTATTTATTTCAGAAAGAACATTATCGTTCATAGTCATTATCCTTGTTCTAAACGTGACTATTCTGACAGAATAGGAATGTCGTTTGTTGTTTATGTAACTCCCTTATTTTAAGAATTCTAAGGCTCCTTATTTATTGGGACTTTTCAAAAAAGAAATGAAAATAATTCAACAGGGCCAGCAACGCGCGAGCGACCCCTTTGATGTTGCAAACGTCTAAAGTCTAAAGTCGGCAATTGCTTATCATCAGGCGGCCCGTGAGTTTGTCAGTCACACTCGTGGTATAAAAAAATATATACTTGAGGTTGGCGCAGTACCTGTCTCTTTCAGCGGTGCCGCCGCAGGGGTGTCGGTATTTCGATGCGAAGAAGGAAGATCCATCTTCCTATCCTCTGCGGCCAATGAGAAGGCTCTAGGTGCTGAACTTAGGCCGTTCGGTCACCCATTGCACTGAGTCCTCGAACGTAGAAGGAACTTCTCGAAGCCGGGTCCCATTTGGACTGAAGCCCGCTGGAGTCGTAGAGAATAATTTTGCAAATCCCATGGCGCTGACGATAAGACTGGCGTTGGACAGTGCAGGTTTTTATCGGCTAACGCTGAAAACCAGCGCCGAG
Organism: Craniophora ligustri; assembly: GCA_905163465.1. Taxonomy (NCBI): domain Eukaryota; kingdom Metazoa; phylum Arthropoda; class Insecta; order Lepidoptera; family Noctuidae; genus Craniophora; species Craniophora ligustri. Next base: position 2,904,647 of record LR990965.1, on the reverse strand, counting down.
GTTTCGTGCCTGCGCGCACAAGCCACGGCTATAAGCTGAGCGTTGAGCCGTTTCGCGTGGGTTGTGGCGCATATATTTTATAAATTATTTTGTTTTTTTTTTCCCTACTTATTTTTTTGTGTGCATATGTGCGTCACGTTCACGCGAATAAACTGTTTTTCTTTCTTTCTTTCTTTCTTTTAGTCTGTAATTCACCCACTCTGGGTGCCGCATCGCTTTCCGGGTGACGGGAGAGTCCATAAGGATTATCCGTACTTAATATATTCGTAATATATTCTATTTGGCCGTAGTCATATTGGTTTCGTAACATTTAAATGGAATTTCGACAACATTCCGGAGCATACATGCAACCATAAGTAGAGGGAACATATAAATTCAAGTCTCTTGCGACTTTTTAACGCAACACGACATGCAAGTGACACTTGGAACTCTGCCCGCCCCGGAAGGAATCGCGTGACACACACCCCAGTGTTGTGAACCAAGAAATTCAACGCATTTTTAGGTAGAAGTAGGTACTATTTACGGTTAGTGATATAATTGCGTAATATTGTTTATATTACTAGCTTCTGCCCGCAAATTTGTAATTTTAACTAAACTACTTACCACACTTAACCCCCTTTTTATACAAACTTCACCCCTTTTCACCCTTTTCAGGGACGATTTTCAGGGCAAAAACTATTCTCTGTCCTTCCTCGGGACTCAAACTACATATCTCTATTTCAAATTTCATCTTTCGATTGCGATTGTGATTATAATATTAGTATGTTTTGGATATGAATTGAAATGCAACTTTGCGGAATATCTACAGCGTATTTTAATAGATTAAGTTAGCTTGTAAGACAGAGTTGCACTATTCTACCTGTAAATTGAATTGAACCCGCCGTATTTATCGTACTGGCAACATTGAGTACCTATGTTTTTATATTTCAAACGTGAATGCTGATGCAATTCGTCTAATCCGAGCTCTCCTTTGAATAATCGCGGAAAAATCCTGCCGCGAAATCAATAACATAACATCACGCCTGCCCTCCCTGAATGGTTAGGCAGAGGTGTAGTAATGTATACCCATATTTATTTATTTATAATAATAATACTAATACTAAATAATACGAGGCCTATTGCCTGTTGCCATCACCGGGCATGAATCCAAACTCTGCTAATGAAAATTACATAGAAAAACCTAATAAAATTATCGAAAGATGTATGTACAGACAACTTCATGGAACTGGCCGTACCTAACTAAAGCAATATTATTTTGAACCAAGAAACTTTATGTTGATAATACTAGATAATTCCACTGCATAATGTATAAATGAGTGTGAGCGTTAATAAAGACGGGAAGCTTGAGGTAAAAAGAGATAGCAATAGACAATTTCTTAAAGGTGAATGACGGATTGTACTTTATTATTACTGAAAATTACGTGCTTCTATACAATGTGAAAACACCATTTTAAACCAATTTCTCTAACATTTAAACATATTAATTATTACCTACATTAGTTTCATTAATCTTTGTTTGGTTTTGACGTTTTCAGGTATACGACTCGACGTACATTTAGTCCTAATATTATTTATGTATTCATTCGCTAAAAAAACATTAAATTTAAATAAAGGTACATTTGTGAAATATGTAAACCGTACAACGATAATTCGTACCGAATATTTTTTGCTGTAGGCAACAGGCACAGACATAATGAGGTCGCGTCGGGATCGCAGTTAGCATTGCGAATTCAAATAAAAAAGGGTTTTGAATATCGAATCATTATTTTTTCTGTAAAATTCGGGTATCCATATTCATACCAATATTATAAATGGGAACGTATGTCTGACTGTTACGCTGAACCATAGACTAGATTTAGTTAAAATAAGTACCTAGTTTGAGTCCCGTGGAAGGACATAGAATAGTTTTCGCCCAAAAAATTTTCCCTTAAAAGGGTAAAGACGTGTAAGTTTGTATGCGGAAACGTCAATGTCTTAAAAGCAATACGTAATTAAGGAGATTGATGAAAAAGCAGATTGGATACAATAAAATTTCTAATACTATCTAGACAACATCGCGGCCAAAAACTAGTGGTTCAATAAAATTGTATTTGTATTGAAAATATTATGAATCCCATGCATTCTGTTGTTTCAATTTCATTTTAAAATATATTGGTACTGTTGTGAATTCAGAATTCATTGTATTAGTAACGTTAAAATGTAGTTATTGGTTTCTGTTACGGCAATTGTCTGGCAATGCTTTATTTTACTGCAGTCAAAATGTTTTGTAAAACAATAGCTTGTTATTTGCTATGACTGTGAAAAATATATTTTATTATATTACTTATATTGGCTTATAATATAACTCCTTTCAAATGAGATGAGACCCGTGCCAAATAGTGGGACAATAATGGGTTGATGATCATGATGATGATGATGATCTTATAGTGGGGATCTATGCAATATGTAATAGGCTCGTTGACGTTAACGTTGACGCTGACGTCATCATCAGCCTATACTCGTCCACTACTGGACGTAGGCCTCCCCTAGTGAACGCCACAGAGCTCGATCTTCGGCTCTTCTCATCCAGCTGACGTTTATAACATTTATAATAAAAATCACGTGGATTGGTAACAGTTTAGTAACACAAATATCCATTTATGCATTGCATATTTAATCTATAGATAGATAATTAGATATAATATGATACATACTTTTTATTCAACCTGGGGAAAGTTAAATGAAATGTTTGCACGAATGAATCTTCAAATTTTCATTTCTGAAGTGAGAGTAGGAGTCGGTAAATTACTTTTTAAAGCGCTCCAAGGTCTAAGGCTCATCTTTAGCTTCGCTTACAGAAACATTATTGGTTTTTTTTTAATTAAAATTATATTTATATCTTTCAGTTAGTAATGAATTTCGTGAGCTTGAGTGGCTTTAATGATTTAAATTGAGAGCTGAGATTTGTTAGAAGATTTGAGGGCTATTGAGTCAAGAGATAAGTCTGAAGTATACGACAGTGTAGGTATTTATTTAAGTATATATTTATTTAACTATAGGTATGTATAAATTGACGACCTGATTGGCGCAGAGGCTGAGCGACCGGCTGGTGCGTCACGGGTTCGATCAACGCACGGAGCAAATATTTGTACGTTCTACAGGTATTTGTTCAGGGTCTGGGCGTTTGTGTATGTGAAAATTTGTGTTTGTACACGCACCCACGACACAGGAGAAAATCCTAGTGTTGGGCAGAGCTTAAAAAAGAAAATGTTGAGAATTTGTATATAGGTACACAAGCAACTGCTATTTATTATACATAACAGTTACGATGGCTGATGCATTCATCTTATTCTTATAGGAGTTATAAAAACGCACAATAAAAAAGTTGTTACCAATGATAGCTCTATGAAACAATCCCATAGCGCTGATTCTAATAAACCACATTTCAGGTCTGTAGTGCTATTCTGTTAAAAACAAGAGTTGAACTCGAAACCCACTACAAATACGCACTGGCTTTGACAATCACTCAAAATAATTTGTAAAGTAATCACTAATTATCTTATAATATCACTTCACCCTATATTTGCACCATGTAGTGCTATAACGCTCAAGCTAACGTTTTTACAAAATGCAAAGTATCTAATAATTACACCGCGGATTTAGAAATATATATATATATATATATATATATTTTATTATTTGTATATATTATTTGAAATTAAATAAATAAATATATATATATATATATATACTCCGGTCATTATGACACAGCGCCACCTGGTTTCGAGCTAAACAACGAGGCTTGTTGCTAGTACATACTAGAAGGTTGATGTACTACATGTATACTTTTTTTTTGTAAATACATACTTATTATACATAAATACTTTCATGACTCGGACAGAAAAAAATTGTCCCTACCGGGATTCAAATCCGGGACTCGTCGCACAGAAGCCAGCATTAACTACCGCTGGACTCATCAGGTCGTCATCAAATGAATTAGGGAGTAAGTATTTACAATAACACTGTAGATGGACGGACCCTAATATATTAAAAAGTCTAAAAACTATAATGCGCAGTAAACACAAAATGCAAAACTCCTAATACCAGCAGATGGTGCCATTTCATTTCACGCAACTTTTTGCCATAAATTTATCTTAAGGGTACTTTGGTACCCCAACAAGAAAAGGTCTAGGTTACTTTCAATCATATTATTTAACAGTATTTGGGTTCAGCTCGTGTTAGAAAGAAAATTAAGCTTTTTTGAGGAAATACTTAAAATATTTCGATTTTCAATCTCAGCATTTTCATTAATCCTGTCCATCAGTCCTGTATTGAGGCACAGAAGAGTAAACAAGAAAAATAATTAGGTAGTTACTCGAACTTTTAAATTCAAAATGTTGTTTTTGTTCTACGTATTAGTACATTGAAAGTGTGTTTAGAGAGTTCTGAAATTAAAATATACACATATTTCCTACTTACAACTTTATGATTTAATTTTACTTGTTTCAGAAGCATTATTAAAAAAGTTTATCATTTTACATTGAAAAAAAAAAGAGTATCACACAATCTGTTGCAGAATGTTTAATTAAAATCACAAGGGGTGGGCAAAATGGTTTTGTTAAAATATATGTCACGGGTCTCCTCTCACACGAGAGAACCTAATAAATATAGCCTTTACTCAAGAATAGTGCAGCATTCTAATGGTGAAAGATTTTTTTAAATTGATCCAGTAGTTTTTGAGTGTATTCGTTACAAATATACAAAAATACAAGTCAGTTCTCTTTGTAATATTATAAGTGAAAGTATAGATGTAAAGATAAAATGAGTAATATTATGTAAGTCGTTTTGAAAGTTTCTTTACAGAGGTCGTCGTTAGCAGACGCTGAAGAACACATTGACTTGCAATATACAAGATCTTTTTACAGTAATTAATTTATAAGCAATTAAAATTATTACAAGCGCAGCAGCCCGGGCCAAACTCACCCCAGTTCCGTCCCATTTCACCCCCTTAAAGTTTAAACTTCCGATGCCTAGGGGAAGGAGCGGTGTGTTTTGGACTTGGACCGACTAAAAACCGCACTTGGCTGTCTTAGCCCAGTCATCGGGGCAATGGACATAGAATAAATCCGGGCAAAACGCAAATAACTAAAGTCGTGAGTAAAGTTTGAACAAAATTAAACCAAAAGACTTATGTATGTCATTTCAAATTTGGTTAAATGTATATTTCGACTTATCAATTCACGTTGTGTACGTAAATAAACGTACTAAATACAGAAATATCTCTGCCTACCTTCCACCAAATAAGATGCCAGCAAGTAAAATGTAATTTTAAATGTAACTGACAGTTTACAACTTGACATTTGACAATTTGACAGGTTTAAAACGAGCGAACGAATGATTCCGCAATGTTATTAAGGCGATTTCAAGAATTAAGTAATTTAATTTATATTCTGGTGTCTATTCAAAATACGAATAAAGGCAGTTACTTAAGTTCGAAGTTCAATAAGCAATATTAGAATCTGTTGAATACCATGTTCTGTCTCGTTCTTGACACACATATACATAACCAAGATAACGTTTAATACAAACACAAATGCATGTATAATGATGGCTCCTTAGTAGACATGATAAAAATACCAGCCAAGTGCGAGTCCGACTCGCGCACGAGGGGTTCCATACCATATTAATACAGAGCAAAATTCATGTTTATTGTTATAAATTCATGTTAATAGCGGCAACAGAAATACCTACATAATCTGTGAAAATTTCAACTATCTAGCTATCACTATTCATGAGATACAGCCTGGTGACAGATAGACAGACGGACGGACAGCGGAGGCTCAGTACTAAGGTCCCGTTGGCACACTTTGTATACGGAATCCTAAAAATCTCGAATATCGTTACATTCAACACTTTTTATTCGACCGGGAGTTCTGCCGTCGACCATCTTCCATTACGCTACGTTATCCGTGTAATATCGAGGTCAGACGAAAGGTTATTATACAGCACATTTTGATCGTGTTACATCTTATCTGTTTTATTTTATAAACATGTTTTAGTAATAGCTATATTTCCGGCCTTAGTGTGTAGCATCGGTGGTTCAGTGGTAGAATGCTCGCCTGCCACGCGGGCGGCCCGGGTTCGATTCCCGGCCGATGCAGAACTCTTTTTTAATGGTGTTTTTTATTTTAAAGCACAGTGTATATTTTATTAATTTAAACATAACATAATTTAATCATTTTAAAATTTGTTGAAATAAATGTTTTACTTGTAAGAGAAAATTCAAAGTTATGTAATGTCAATTTTCGATACTTTCTAACAGAAATCGATTTGAATGTGTATACATTTTTAACCCAATCCAACAATGTTTTATATTGCCTAACAAAATGATTCTGATTACTGTATAATTCTTAAATTTTGTATCTACATAAGTACATATCTATATAAGGTCAGGTCTTTAAATTTATGTATCTTATACTGTTGTACTTACATTGATCTCTTCTCTTACCCTTATCAATTAACTAAAATATCGATCAAAATGACAGCCAATTTTCTTTGTGGTCATTTGAAAAGAAAATTAGTCTAATAAACTACATACCTACAGGACCAAACATTGTTATTTTAATTAAAAGATTTATTTTCGCTGTCAAAGAAAAAGGTTAGATCATGATAAGCATCCTTTTCCTAAAACCTCTTGCAAAAACACGGAAGAGGGGTATACGGGGTGTACAAAATCATTTATATCAAAGGAATAGCCTTGGAAGACTACAATATGGGTTGGAATCGCGTCCAATGCCCCAAATTCATCCCATAAGGAACTCGCGAAGTTCAAAGGGTTGTATGAAAGACATCAGAGATGAGGGTTAAAGATGGGGCGACCCATTTGAAGGGACCTTAGTGTAATTTATTAATGAATTGATTCTGATTCTGCTTATATTTTGGTTGATAAACATATTTATTTATTTTTAAAAGTATTCACCCTGTTAATTGACAATATTATACAACTATTTAAATGAATGCTAGGTTTTTTTAAATGGAAATAAACGAGCAGGCAAACGAGCAGGAGGCTCACCTGATGGTAAGTGATTACCGTCGCCCATGGACAACTGCAGCACGTGGACGTTCAAATGTGTTACCGGCCTTTCAGGAAAGAATATACTCTCCTCTTGAAGGTTCCCACGTCGTAACGGTTTGGAAAGACCGCTGGCGACAGCTGGTTGCTTATTTACAAGAAATATATGGAGTACCATATAGGGAGGCCTGAAATATTTGATGTATGTAGTATCAGTAGTATTTACTCATTAATTTATACAGAAACATCATACCACTCACAATCAGGCTGTGGGATAAACTACCTACCGGCGTTTTGTCAAACGAATACAACATGGGGTTCATAAAAAGAATTAAATTAAAAATTTATAAATCCCCGTCACATTTTGTGGTGGTTATCTTGGACTAATTTTCATCAAACATAACTATCAACACGTCCGACTAACTCACACACGTCACCTTTCAAACAAAAAAAACAAAAAAGTTATACACACACACATAAACAGATACTTCATACTTCGTCAAAATTATAATACTCTGTCGTTTTTGCGTTGGGGGTTAAAAAGGACTGACATGTTTTTTAAAGGGTTAGCAAAGCGCAAGCGTCTTCTCTGGTGCTGCAAACTTCCTTGGGCTACGGTAACGGTTTACCAACCGAACGATAATAACAGTACATCATCTAGGAAAAACTAAAACTGATAAAATATGAGAGAGCAATTGACAAATAGAAGCTACGGTTTTAAGCTATGGAGCTTAAAACCGTAAAAAATATTCCATTCTGTGCGGAATACCGTTTTTTACATTTTAGTAACGGGTAATATAAGTTTAAAGTTAGATTTACCAAATTTGTTGATACTTACTTAGTCAAAATATTTAGGTAAATTGAAAAACTCCCAGCTCTAAATTTTGTTTCGCTCTAGTTACAGAATTTTTTCAACATTTAAAACTAGAGCTTCAGTTTAGTTTTATAAAATTGTTTGTCTAACCACTACTTTTTAGACCCAACAGCTTGTATTGCGGGTACCATATTGTAGGAAAACGTATCTAAATTTTTCTGCTGTATTACCGAATAAAAATACAGTAAAACCTACGGTGTCTCACAGTCGGTCCTATCTTTATAGATTTACATAAATGCTACATTTGAGTAGCATTTTTAGGGACTTTGCTAGTGCATTTATGTAATAAATGCTGCCACTTTATGGCTCATAATATACATGTATATTATTGCACCACAACTTAAATAAATGTTCTATAGACCGGACTTGAGTCTAACATGAGAGATTCTCATCAATATTTATATCGAGTATTGTAAGTTGTCTTCCAATGCACTCACGTACTATGGATATCAGGTCAAATATCATGTCCATATTGTTTAAAAAAGAATTCCTTACCTACTTCTTCTTTTTATCGTGTCAATGGCTAAACAATGTTTGAATAATAAGAGCACACTTTAATGGCATTAGGCCTTACCTACTTGTATGTTGTTCTGCAACATCAAGATATTAAAATCGGGATACTAAATCATGCGGGTGTGGAAAAATACTTAAATTTAGAACCTATTCTCCTGTCTACTAAATAAAAACAAAAATAAAACGTAAAAATCGGTCAAGCCGTTTCAGAGAAGTTTGGCGACAAATTATGAGATTTTTATACCTATGTTAGACATTACCACATACTTAAGATTATAAAGAAGTAATTATGTACAAGTTGAAGGTCTTATATTTACATTCTTCTTCAATCCATTTACTATAACAGTGCTGTTACCTATAGTAAGTCTACCACTTCCATTCCTTTCCTTATCCTGAGCTGTGTGGCCAGCAGACTCGATTGTCTGTACGTGAGTCGCTGCTGCAAGCTGTCCACCTCAGTGTTAAGAGAGTGGCAGTGATCGTGATTGCACATAGGTTTAATTAATTATTGTTACTAAGTGAGTCAAGTTACTTTAAATAAATAAATTATTATTATTATTATTATTACATTCTGCTTCGACATTTTCAGTCATCATATTAACTTTATTAAAGTCAATATAAAGTTTATTCCGTCAAAAGCAATTTCCAGGACGGTGCACGGTGGCGTCTCGCCCGTAGGTGCGCCGGGATATTTCTCACAGTTACCGGAGTTTTAACGCGACCACTGACCAAGTTAAGCTGGTTTGTACGTGCGGGTTGTAGCTATTAATTTTCTGAACTGAATACTAAGTTAGTAATATTGATTAGTAGATGAAAACTAAGTTTTTCTGCGTGGTAAAAATATGAAGATTTTTTGTCTCAAGAAATAGCAATATTTAATAATATTTGTTAAAATGTCTTCTAAAGATTTATCATTTTGAAGTTTTCCCAAAACTACTGACGCGCAAACCGATCGCTAAGCCACTACATCAATCTAGTATGGACATATTGGATATACATAGTAATTTATAGTATATTATTGTATTAGAGTATAGTATGGAGCATGGACAGACAAATTGGCATTGCACAGTCACTAGAGAATCGTTCAGGCTAGCGCGATGTCCAACAAAGTTTGGAGTAGAGTGCAAACAGTGTTGGACACAATCCACGCTTTCAGCTAAATCCGGTTACCATTTGTGAGAACAATGGGAGACTAAAACGTATATTTTATATCTAGACTATAGCGTATTTTAAGAGTATTCTCTGTGCTAATTTAAGACCTAAGCATGGCTGTTTGGCTGAGCTATCGGTTTCTATGACCCCGGCTCTAGCCCACCACCCTATACCCATAGAGGTACTGTCCTAATGCTGGGTACGGATCTCGTTTCATTTGAAAGGGATTAGGTTCTAGTTTAGTCCGTTAGCGTGGTGCGGATTAGCAGACTTCACACGCCATAATGAAGATCTCTCAGGCTTCCTCAAAATATTTATTTTACTGTTTAAGGATATGATAAATACGCACGTAACTTCGATAAGTCTGTGCTGCGTGCCTTGGGATTGAACTGGAGAGCTGTGACATTACAATCCACTGGAGGCTATTAAAGCTTTGCTTTTCATCCCACGAAACAAATATTTGTTCAACCTAATTACGGGTTTTGCGTTGGTGTGTGTGTCAGTATTTCTGTTCATAAACGCACACACGATGCAAGAGAAATGCCGAAGAGAAGAGTGATAGGGTGGAGTTTCTCTTTATTATTTCTCCCTTTTGTTTTCTGCTTATTAAAAACTGTAATATCTACCAAACTGAAACTGAAAAATGCAGTTAACTATTTGATTGTAACTAAAATTTTGTACCTACTTGAATTAATCAACTAATTGTGTGTAATTTAGAACATACATACGTAAGGTATCTACATTAAATAGAATGACAATTTCTGTAGGTATATAAAACCCCGAATGTTATAATATAAAACAGGACCGGAAGCAATCCGTCAGCGCCCCGGGGCGGAAAAACTATGGACCTCACTGGGACCTCGTAGAGGTCGTAATGACACGACTATGGTTGGCCAATGAAAATACCTCGAGTTCGAATCAGGTCACGCGCGCATCTCTTTACGATAAAGGAAAATATCCTGAGACAACTTGCATGCCTAAGGCTTTTTGGAGCGTGTGTAATCTGCTAGCCAGTAGGCAGTGGGTCAACATAGCCGACTATAACCAAGTGATTGAACCAATAAAATTGTTCAGTTGTATAATGGAACAATTTTCTTTTGTTTATTATAATTTTATTATTAGAAAAAGGGTAGTGCCTCGTGGTCAGTAAAATAAGACTATTTTATTCCAGAATGTAAGTCTAATAAAAATAATATAAAGTTAGGCAATATTGGCACTTTATCATCATGTATCCATACATGACACTTATATTTCTTAATCCGTCACAATTTGAGAGGAGTGGCATGCCTAGCGCCACGGGGCAGTAAATAAAGTGACAAATTTTTAGGGGTTCACAAATTATTAGGGGCCCCTCCTCTAAGTCCGCCTCTGTACCTGACACATGCAGGGGTATTACAAAGTGTTAACGTAAGTTAGTTTCTGAGAGAACAATCGCTATGTATAGACTTCTATTGGACTGCACAGAATCCTATCAGCTTTACTATGCATTGTTAAATAATATTATTTCAGTATGCATTTGTACGACAGATGTGATATCCTAGAATTGCGACCAGTGGGCTAAAACTGGTTGTCGACCAGTATATTGAAAAATAAAGAAGATCTTTCACTTTATTTAATAAATTACTAATATAAAAAATAGCCGTCACGCTTGTGAAATGTTTGTAAATTGATGGTGTATTAAAAAAACCTATGTCCAAAGCCTGAGCCAAACAAATCCATTAATTAGCCGTTGAATTTATATATTACTTTAATTAAATTAAAAGCAAAAGTTCCATTATTAGAAGAACAAGAAAACCGCTTGAATTGATTCCCCCACAAATACTTCTTTAATTAAGGGAGGCTTATTTTGACAAGGGTCGATTTGCATGGCGTTGGCGATAGACGGGCCATATTATATGGCAAGGAGAACCCCTTCAACTTCACCATGCCTTGTTGTTAAGGTTCTTTTTAGCCATGAATCTATCCCATAGCTTAGATGGAGTAAGATGGACCATTGTTTTATTCAAGGGCAGAGAAATCGGTGAGAAATTGTACCTTTCATTTATCGTTGAAAATGAACGGTCTGTTTGAGAAAATGAGAAAATGGGTGAGAGAGGTTCGTCTTCTCTTCGGTATAGCTATTTGTTTCTTTATGTATATTATACATAAATATTAATTAATTAACTAGTTAATTATAAATAACTATTTCTGTGTTTAGTTTCGTTTATAATAAGCATGATGTGGTCTCCTTTAAGTGAAGGAGCACACTCACAAAAAATAGTTGTGTAATTTATATGTATTTTGTAACAAGTATTAAAACTACCTCTTGTATTTTGTTTTTTAATCATTAATTCATAGAATAAAAACATACAAAACACTTAGATCTCCTCGCCAAGGTACAAATAACCTAAAAAAGCTGTTGGAGATCCTTCAATAAATAAATTTCTGTAAATAGATCTTTTTGTGATACTTTTGGAAATCAAATGTTTTTAGAATCAAGTCAATACATTGTCATTTCCTAAATATAGTATCTAGTACCTAGTAGTAGTGGTTATTTATATTTATGTGTTTTGGTGTAATCTCCATACATAGATACTGATTTCTTACAATTACACAAATACTAGTTTCAATAAAACTACTTGAATCGGATTTTATAGCGGTATATTGATATTATTTAATTCTGGCGATACACAACTCACGTAGCGTAAAATTTAACCAATGTGAGACGGGTTAACAGTAAACTTGATTTTTTAAATTGCGTGTGAAGTTATGTTAGCCTAGTGGTTTGACTCGCTGACCGTGGTATTGAGTTCGATTCCAAGGCACGCATCACTTAACTTTTCAAAGTAATGCGAGTATTTTTTATTACATGCTTAAACGGGAGAGAGATTTTTTTATGACGTGAGTGGCTTGCCATCTCTCACTTCTCACATGTCCAGCAGTGGGATAATAGTAGGTTATGATAGAGGAAACCCTACTCATTCTGTATAACCCTTATTACGGAAAAAATCACTCACACCATGCCAAAAAAATCTGCTGACTCATATAATATGGCTTATGGCTATCTGCATGTGACTGTGAGACATGCTGTGAGTGTCAAATAATATATTTGAGAATTTTATGTTTAATAATTTAGTATTTTTTTTAAATACAGCTTCATTTGAATGAATGCAAGTTTTCAGTTCATAGTTTTCGATTAAAGATGACTAACTTCAAAATAAAACAGAACATTCTTTTGAAAACAATAAGATTATCAAAGGACTAAAATTTAATCAAGTTAATGATGACATAGATTTCCAATAGCCGTAATTAAACTTCTTGTGGGGCGGACAAAGGCTATCGGAATTTTTTAAGACATGACTTAGATTAGCTAAAGGCAGAATAAGTAAATTACTTTTATCATTAAAATTCTTGCAATTTTTGTAATATTAACCACCACGAATATGAAGGGTTCCTTCTAAATTCCATTATAAAAATAGTAATTAAACTGTACTTATAAATTGTATACTTTGTTTGCATATTAGTCTAGAAGTTTCCGATACTAATCTAACGTAATTTTGCTTGTAGCTGTAGTAAATTTTAACCATAAAAGCAAGATTACACGGGCGAGTGTAATGTTAACTAGCTAGGGTTGTTACGTACATAAGAGCATGAATGTATATGCATACAGTGTATGTTTTGCATTTTATAACATAACACACCATCACGCTTGTTGTCCCTGAAGGGTTAAGCAGAGGTGTACTAATGTGCACCCATATTTCACCGGTATGTTATAAGTCTATGGAGCGGCGGAAACCCAAGACCTCTTGATCAGCAGTCGCACTTTACAACCACTAGACCAACGAGGCAGTTTTTTCATTTCATCATCAACCACGACATTTTCTAGCAAGTAACTATTGATCTCTATTTCTGTGTGAGTGTTTCTTAATCCAAATACCTTTCTAAGCGTAAGTATGCATTAGAAATCAGTATAATACCCGTAAGTCGTAGTCACTTTCTGAAAACAGAAAATTTTCCTCATTGTTATGTAATTTTATGAGAGATCTATAAATACTCCGTAGGGTATCAAGTATTACAAATATTTGATCTGCAAGTATTTTGTTTTTATTTATCCCCGTGTTATCCTTGTCACTGTCGTCTGAGCACCGGACAAAGGTGTCCACACTTCAGTGCGCCAATAAGACTTTGTCTTCAAAGTTCCTACTTTTGTCCTTTATTGTTCCGTATTGGTATTCTTCGTATTGATGCCGTGTTTGATGCCGCTTGTCTTTCAAGACCTGTGTCAAAAAATGCCATTAACTAATTAATTTGGACGAGAATGAAAGGAAAGTAGTTAAGGAAAGGAATTGAAAGGAGGTAAATTAAAAGATACCTAAATACTAGGTTGAGAGAGTAGAATGGCAATTAGATCATAGACAAATCTAATTGTTACATCATCATCATCATCATATCAACCGTTAGACGTCCACTGCTGGACATAGGTCTCCCTCAAGGATCGCCACGACGACCGGTCCTGCGCCACCCGCATCCAGTGGATTCCAGCGAACTTAACCAGGTCGTCAGTCCACCTTGCCGGGGGCCTACCCACGCTGCGTCTTTCAGTACGTGTTCGTTTCTAATATAATTTTTTATCTGTTTACAATTAATAAATGGAGATAAAATTTAGTTAGTAATCAGGGGTATTAGTATAAATATAAACATTGTATGTCTTATGGAATCCAATGTCTTTGGAAGTGAAAATGATAAATTAAGGTATGCATTTATGATTTGAAAGCACGTCATTGTTCTATTATTCTATCCTCAGTCTAAATATTTATATGTATACTACTAGGTAGACGTAGAATTTCTTATCCAGTTTCGTTTCTCATATCTACAAATAAAAAAATAACTATAAAAATCACAATGCATCATACAGAATCGCAATTTGCGTGCAGCCATCTACAAAGTATAACAAAGCAGACATCCAACTTTACTCCCAAACATTACTCAAACAAGAGAGAACACAGCTAAAACGTTTACAACGCCAACTTCCTACATATTTCCCCCCTTGTTTAACCTATTTAGCTGCCTGTAAATTCTCAAGTCATAAATATTCGTTAAGCCAGAAGTTCTCACGCCTCAGCTGGTGGCTAGAAGGAGGTTTAAGAATATGGCTGAGCTGAACTGTGTTGTATTGCGCTAGGAAAGTTGGTTTGTAAGGCAACATGAAAAATTAGTAAAACATACAAACATACATACATATTCATCGCAACTGCTGTACTTGAAGGGTAAGGTTGTATACTGCAGCAGTGCAGTAAACATTTCGTATTTATGATATCTATTTTTGGGGATGATTGACCTCCAAATAATAATACGAATTTCAACGAAGGTCAACAACGTGTGTTCTTGTTTAACCTTAATTTATATAATGCCGTGGTTAATTAACATGAGGTATTTCCTTGGTCTCCACTTCAGGGAAGCCGGTTTCGTGTAAAATATATAAATTCTCTCGAAAAAAATTAAATTATTAAATAATAGAATAGAATGAGGTTGTTTTTTACTGTATTTGAAACATTTGAATCTTATAAAAATCATGTCTAAAATTTACTTGTAGCGTACACTTAATGAGGCCACTGTACTGTACAGAAATATAATTGAAGATCATATTCGTAGCCAGAAAAATAGGCTAAAATTGAAAAAGTTAGTTTCTGATTTACCAGATGCTTAATAAGTTCCGTCACGCAAAACTCATCACGCAAGTTCAACTTCAATTGGGGAAGTTGGGCTCAAATTGGCGTGGCGGAGTCATTTGCGAAATATAAACTGTCTTAGTACAAATTTGCCAAGCATTATGCGAATTATGGCGTCTAGTTTACTGCATATTTATTTAACGATAGCCCTGTTACTAGCCAAAGGATAATCGTAATAATTTGCTTTAATGTTTTTCATACCACTACAAATTACTATAAAAATTGTCTATTAGTCGTAGAGACAATTGGTACTCAGGCGGCGATTTGCCTATGATGTAGAAGAAAATCTTAGTTCACGGAATGGAATTAAATACAATCATTATCATCGCCCTATTTTCGACCACTGCTGGACGTAAATATAATGTATTATTACAATGATTAAAATACAGAACTGCCTTTAAAATCCATCCGTATCACCTCGATGTCCAGAGTTCCTCAACAGTACGGGTTTTGAGGCATTTTCTGCCTCGTACTACTACTTTGTGGAACCAGCTGTCGCCGGCGGTCTTTGACGTGGGAACCTTCAAGAGGAGAGCATATTCTTTTCTGAAAGGCCGGCAACGCATTTGCACGTCCTCTGGTGTTGCAGATGTCCATGGGCGGCGGTGATCACTTACCATCAGGTGAGCCTCCTGCTCGTTTGCCCCTTATTTCAATAAAAAAAAAATAGATTTAATGATTGTTAAGATCTCAAATACCTAAGTATAAAATATGGATAAGCATTTTACTATATGTACACAATTCAAAATGTTATACTAAGTAGGTTGAAAATTGGGAAACTATTGGGAATAACTACATTAATTGGCAATAACTACATTAACGTACATTAAAATGATATTTTACATCCTTTGTTGCATTTTGACACTAGCGTACTTTTAAAACGTCAAATCAGCAACGAAATGAAACCTCATAATAATTGTCATAATTGTCAAGTATCGAATGAGCTAGCATTAACGAGTCAATTCCCTATTTACCCGAGGCTTATTTATTCCGGTCACCAAAGAACGGAACGGTGTCATTTAGAATGCAGTTACAAAAGGTTTACTTCTTACAAATGTAGATAAACCTATAAAAAAATTGGTATAGTATATGACAAGATTAATATAAATCAACGGCAGATTCTCTGCTCGTGACCATGGATGCTGTAAAGGAATCGAAATATCTACAATAAATAATATCAATATATCTCCATAAAATCCGTAAAAGCAGATAGAGTATACTTTATTGTAGGTACACCAACGAGACTAAGTAATTTCATTTTAATGTTTGGTATTCGTATTTGTGTAAATAATCAACTGAAGTGTTAGTTATTAATTAAAAGACTTATTAAAGACTAGACTTTCATTTAATACTTAATAATTTAATTTTAAGTCAATGCTGTGCCCTAACGGGGTTCATGTTTGATACCACATATGTCTTTACTATCTTTGTAAACAACATGATTGCAAATAAATAAATATGAAATATGAAATACATGTTATATTTTAGATTAGGACAGATAACAAAATAATTAGAACGGTTTAAATTGGTCGCTAAAATTATATTGATTATTATATTATGATTATGAGTATTTATGTATTGTTTAGGCCCTATCAACATTATGATAAATAAATAAATATAATTTATTAGTAGATATAAATCTCTTTAAATATTGTGTCTGAAACACTCCCGTCTAGTCATGGACCCTATGTATTTCTATAATATATTTGCCACAGATAAAATACAATGAAACTTTTGATATTTTTTTGTGCTCACATCGCAATTAATCTTTGCACATCTCTATAGGAATTTGATAACACAGTGATGCATTCGAGATGTGATATTGGAGACACAAACTATGGGGTGTTCTCTTAAAGGTAGGCTGGTAGGCAGATTATGTTATGATCTTAATCTTTTATCGCTACACCTGCCTTTATTAAACTTGTTCGTGTAGGTATGTAGTTGTAGTCCTAGGTCTGCAATTAAAAATATTTAGGAAGTTATCGCAATTTTTGTATTTACTAAATTAATAAATAAGACAAATTCATACGTATTCTTTAGAAAATTTTATTGGAATTGCGTCCAAATACGAATACAGTATTTTGTGAGAACGGAATGGATTGGAACTATCCACGTTGCATTCAATATTTCATTTTGTATCTCCCAAAGCAATATTCTTGACGTCGTTCTCGGAGTATTCTCTATGGGTTTCAAATGTCTCTGAACCGGATAGCATATAATACTTGTCGTTTTATACGGTATTTTGATTTATTTTTCTTTAATATTATTATAATAATAATATTACCGGGCATTATTACACAGTGCCATCTAGTTTCGAGCTAAGCAACGAGGCTTGTGTTACGGATACTAGTTGGTTGATATACTACATATATACTTTTTTTTTGTAAATACATACATATAATACATAGACACATCCATGACTCGAAAACAAATGTTGATGCTCTTCAACATTTGTCCCTACCGGGATTCCAACCCGAAGCACAGCGGGCAGCGTTAACTACCGCTGAGCTAAACGGGTCGTCAAAAAAACAAGAAAAGTGTATAAGTATCCTTTAATTTCTAGATATGTTTTGTAATAAACGAATGTTCAAGAGAGGAGCTGAACGTAGCAATAATGTGCTTGTAACAATGAACTGATGTACTAAGCGGGTTGCAGATACAGCTAACGTGAATTAAGTCAGTTTAGCTAAGCTAAAGTTGAAATATGTCCAGCGCTAATTCTTGGTAGGTTTAGCTGAGCCCGTGCAGCTACGCCTCAGCATACACAGCTAACATAGCTTCGCTTATCAGCGCACATAGCTAAGTATGAGAACAATATCAGCTACCCAAGCTAAGCTAAACTAAGTTACCACCCGGAGCGAAGCAAAGCGAGTAATACGCGAGATTGTATTTAACGTCTATTTGCCGCTTAATATCGTTTTATATGATTCCTTGCACCTTGGTTACGCGTATTAAAGTCCTTTATTAATGTTGTTTGTGATGTGAGAGTCTAGTGTTTTGACCAGTGTACTGTCGAGTCAAGTGTCTTGATTTCAATCCTAAGGCATTAAGTATTTATCACGTGTTCAAACAGTGAGGGGAAACATCGTGAGGAAACCTGCATGCCTGAGAGATTTTCTCGATGAAACGTCTCCTGACTGGCACTAGGTCACTCCTGCCTAATGTAACAGTAAATAGATTTATGATGATGATAAATGTTTCTCTGACACAGAATCTTGCCATGTACACAACGAATATCATTATTTAAGAAACTTTTCTTGTCGTCACGAATAAGAACCGTATACAAAGTGCTTTTCAGTGCGGTCTACGTTTTGTACAAACACAGTCCAAATCGGCAAGTTATACAACCATTCTTCCTCCCATTTCTCAGCGAAACTTCTTTAATATTCATGACCCACCATTGTGGGGTGAAACTGTGAAGTTTTCAAAGTACTTTTTGAATGGATGACTCCGTTTTCTCAGTTTCGTTCTCAAAAAGGTAGATCAAAACTATTTAATAAATATCTTCGTTGTCCGGTGGGGGCGGTGAATGAGAAAAGTTTTCAAATAACGAATTACATGGCCGATGTTAGCAGCGTTAGTGATGGGATGTGTTGGTGTGTTATATATGCGTTTAGCGTTAATCATATAAATATAAATATACTTTTACACATGAATAATATCTCAGCCCCCTATTACATCAGGGATCTAAAAATACCAAAGAAACTTCGGTTATATTAGTACATCTCTGCCTAACCCTTCGGGGGTGATGGTGCGTTATGTTACATAAATACTATCTTACATGCCTTGAGTAATATAAGTTCAATTCTGTTTAGTCTTCATTTCTCTCTAATAAATACTACGATAAATCAATATCCTGTGCTACGACACATCTTGAATCGTTAACTTCACACTGTTTGCCCGAATTGCGCTACAAATGTCACATTACACACAGCACTAACTCATTTAGTTCCGTAACATGTGGTTTATATAACTCCAATGGTGCAGTTTTCAAATAATGAATTACGCTGACGCGCGCGCCGGCTCGGCCAACTTATTTTAGTGTTGTGACATTACTTTAGCTCATATTGTTTCGGTTATTGCTAATGTTCTCATTATGACGACTCGGTTAGCGCTATTAAGGGAGCATTGTGTGGTAGGTATGTGTTCAAATCTTGACAGAGGCAAATGTTTGTTTTATCTTAGCCATAGATGATTTGAAACACAAGTTTTATCTTACATGGGTTTTAGAGTTTTAAAACAACACTGATTTTGTAAAATGGTAGAATGTTAGCCACATTTGGCGGTTGTACAACATTTGCAGAATAAAAGATTATTATTATTAAAACATTTCAACACCTATCTATGTATTTAAGAAAAAAATATCTATGTAGTTTATCAGAGACTAGAAACCGATTGCGTTTTTTAAATAATTTATAAAAATTTGTATGCATATATGTATATGCATACTTAATTATTTCGTAATAAACTAACCTGTCAATGCAGATACAGATAAAAAACAATCAGACAATTTAAATAAAGATTTTTTTTGTTTTGCTGTTTTTTTCGGTAAAACAAAACCGTAAAACATCCAATCTACTTACACGCCACAGCTGACCGAGGGCCGCACTACCGCCCTCTACACTCAAAAGGAATCGTTTCAGGTTAATTAGCTAGAGTCCGAGCTACGCTCACGTTTTAATGAGCTACGATTTATCAAACACCCTTTGTTTTCTCTCTAATTACCGACCATTGCGATCGTTTAGTAGCAGGCTCGCTTGATATATTTCTATTGCTTTATTTAATGTTTTTATTACCACGGCAGTCTGTTTTCAACCTTATTTGACTGACTGGTAGGAGGTATTTCTATAGCTCCTGGACCCCAGGTATCAATACAGGCATAGTACAGTTTAACTACATGATATTTGATGCTTGGGTACTGTCGGCAAGGTCATCCCAAAGCTGCTTTGAAAGACTTTGTCAGTTTTTTATATGCTTGTTAAAACTGCGATTCTCAGATATTTTATCAGTGTTACTTTTCCGAGTGCGTTAATTCTAAACTCAAACCCTTACTTGTAAAACTGTCTTTAAAATAGGTATTTACAGGATTAAAAAATTAGGAATCACTGTTACGTAATTATTGCCTTATAGCATAATTAGTCTGAATGCTATATACAGCATTCATGGTCACGGGCACGTACAATCCATGAAATATTTAAGGTTATTATAACTTTACGCGACTAGCTGAGAGAGACCTAACAAAATAAAAATCAGCAGCCACGTTTAAGTACATTTTATCTCTCCAAAAACAAGAGTAACTATCTACCCATTTTCAACAAGACGGCAATATATCTTGATATCAAGAACACGCCTTATTTATGAAGATAACGGTATAGGGTACAAAAAATACTGAAGGATGAATATTTATGACGTCATTTGGATGTACTGCCATTGTATGTTGCTTTATGTTGTGTATTGTTACAGGCCTGCGTCACGCACTCCTTATTTCGGTTTGAAATGCGAAGTAAGATACTTTAGGGCAGACTTGGACGCGAGAAAGCCTGTGAAACTGTTTCGTTCACGCACGGAATGTGTGTTTCAGTTTCGTGGGCGTTTGGGTTGACATATTATGACGTCTGTAGTGACTTTTATGGTTTACTAACAAATGCTCAATCAATTTTAAGTAGTTTTATATCTAGTGCTGTCTTGTTTGTATGAGTATTTGTCGGTAAGAGTTACTGATGTTAATGGTTAATCCATTAACATCAGTAACTATATACAGTATTTTCAATCGATTTAAGATTTTTATCGATTAAAGCTTATTGGAAAGCCTACAGTAACATCATATTTCTGAAACAAACAAATGTAATAATCCTTTTGAAAATTACACTAATGTCAGTCGGATACAGTATTTTATATTATCTTTATATTAGCTAAACTTTATTACTAACCCTTAAACATAAACACGATTAAAAATAATACCAGGGCAGGCTAATAGCACCGCTTCCCATTTACAACTCGGAGTTAGCCATTTTTCATCGCGCCTGGTCAATTTGAGGGCTATATTTACAATGTTTGCCCACATCAAAGTGTGTGATCGTGTACCGTAATAAATTATGATGACGTCACTTTGGCAGCAACGGTGAAAAGTAATGGCGGCCGGTCCCCAACATTTGCTCTTACTTAGTGGGTGGGGTTTTATGGTAAAGTACGTAATATTTGTGCATACATGTTGTTGGTATGGTACGTTTTTATTGGGAGTGTTAAGTGTGGGATAATTGTTGTAAAATTAATCGACAAAATATCATTTTATTATCACACATTGGAACCAATATCTTCACGGTCTGTGCGGTTCCAGAGGAACTTATAATGCCGCACAAAGAGACTGAAGAATGAACTAGCTGGCTTATGGTTCGGCATAAGGTCCTTTAAAAGAGGAGTGATAAGGTTTTTAAAGTGATAGTAATAGTGATACCTCTGGCGTTGCATTCGTTCTTAGGCTATGGTAACTGGCATCACACTGCCATCAGACGGGCTGTTAGCCTGTCTGCTATCCTTTAGGTGGACAAAAAAATCTGTCACAAAAAGACGTGAGATAATATTCACTAGGTACATGTTACGGAACAAATTTTTGTAGTATAGGAAAACATCGTGAGAAAAATTTGCCTGAGAAGAAATGCTATAAAAAACGTGATTGTTTTTTCAATCTTTAATAAAAATTTGCCGCTTAAATTAGGTACCTAACGAACGTTAGTAGGTAAAGTGGAATTAATTTCTTCGCGTATTATCCAAACTTGAGGAATAAGAAGAATCCCTTTTTCAAACTAACAGCCAGTATGTTCATTAACTGTGCTCTCTAGAAGCTCAAAATTATCCTCTAAAGATTTTATTATATTAATTTCAGGCATTCCTTTGCCAAAACACCCAATCCGGAAAGCCTTTCATTAGTTGATTGGGCCATGGTTGGGAGTCAACAACGTTAACTGCTTGAGATCAATACTGGACGCTCGTAAAGTTTGCGTTTTAAGAAAACATGTAGTCAAGAAAATGTTTACTATTGGCACATTTATTTAATGATGATAAAGTTGGGCAGTCATAGTTTTATAGGTGCTCCCATGTGAGAAAAATTAAGTCAAATTTAATAGGTACCTACTATGTTTTGTTGATAAAGAATATTTGTTTGTTAATTTTATTGCGGTATATTGATATTATTTTCAGCATTTCGTATCATCGTTATCGTCATCGTATATCAGCATTCGTAGCATCTGGTCATAGGTAGTATACTAGAATATACCATGATAAAATACGTGAAAAGTATTTTAATTTCAATGTCTAACAATCGTGTAATTTAAAGAAATTAATAGATTTAATATTGTCCCAACAAATGACTAAAACAAGGCTACTTCCGATTATGACTAACCTAACCTAACATGGATTTCTAACCATTAATTAACTCTCGAATCTTAACTCCAGTACCTACACTTGCTTAAATAGAATTGCCTAAAACCTTTTCTTAACTTCTTCTTATATAACCTTTAATTTATTATCCAGTAAATAGTTTTACTATACTTTTTTTCTTTCATTATGTTACAATATACATTTCAGATATATTTTATACATTCATACGACTTACGCCTTTTTCTTCTTCAGAAACTTCAGAATGCCACGACATGCATACCACTTTTGTTTCGCCGCTATTTATACTTATATTAATATACTAGCTGACCCAGCAAACGTTGTTTTGCCACATTATAGGGGTTGGTGGACTACCCCTAACTTTTAGGGGTATGAAAAATAGATGTTGGCCGATTCTCATAGATACCGGATAAGCACAAAAAATTTCATCAAAATCGGTCAAGCCGTTTCGGAGGAGTATGGCAACGAAAACTGTGACACGAGAATTTTATACATTAGATATTCATTCGAATATAATTATTCGGATATATCCGCATAATATTCGTATTCGTTTTATTTTATGCCCCTCAGGTGTGCTTACATGTTACTACACAACATTCAAACACAGAAATAACACGCCTTTTGTTCAAGCTTTCATATCACAACGAAATAGCCCGCTATTATTATCATGATAAACATTAATTTCATTGATAATAGCCCACAGTGAAGTTTCAATGGGAATATTTATATAATCCGGAACCGTGCGCTCGAATAGTTTAAAGTTTGCAATGTAGTGAATCCAACCCTATCCAAATTACTTTGGTAAGGGATGTTGTAAGGGATAGTGTGTAAATATTGATCAAATTGGACCAAGACACAAACATGTCAATAAGAGACAGATTTTTGAACAAGAACGGTTCGTGTATCAAATAAAATGATTTTTATTTCTAATAAACTTTTGCTAGCATTTATGATACGTTAAATTCTTTTTTAACCGTTCTAAGAAGTCGATTTTATGGAGAAGAATCCGGTAACACCATAAACACTTTAAAAATAAAAGGTGTGTTTTATATCTGGTCTGATAAAGGTTGTTTTTATATATTTTTTGTATTTATATATTCATAAAAAATAATAAGTAAAATAAAATATAATAGTAATACACAAATACGCGCGGTACAAATGACGTTTTGTCATTCCTACCACCTCACGAAAAAACGGCATAAGTGTTCTTTTCAGTACTGATAATAATGCCAATAAAGTTTCCGATCTCTCAAAATGCATGCCCTTAAATAATTTTATTGTAAACCATATGGATTTTGTATTCCACCGTTGTATTCCCTATTGAGTAGAGCTTTTCGTTGGAGGGAGGAGTAATTACACTAGCAGACCAAAGCAACACAAACTGTATTATGCTGATTGCATTGAACACTATTCTATTATGTTTGACGGTCTTTGTGTGAGATCAGCGTTGATATGTTTCTTAATTAGGTCTTTTGCATTATTGATTTGTTCTAATTCTGATCTGTAGTAAATCACTTATTGTTTTTTACCTTATACCACCATGACTGTTGTCGCGTAAGGGTTAGGTGGAGATATCCTAATGTAGGTACACACATATTTGACCGGTGTGTTTAGGTTTCATGTAATAAGGGGCGAGCCTATTGCTTTTAACCTATTGCACGAATCAAAACTACCGTTACATAGAAAAACCCAATAACATTGCACTTACGACTACATCAAAGGTTTTTTTAGGTTAATATGCTACATCGGTGCACCTCTGCCTAAACCTTAAGGTATAAGTACTCAGCATAAATACCACTAACACTAGCCGTAAGTTTTAATATAGTTTACTAACACGGTGGATCATTGTTGTCTGAAAATAAAGAATATTATTATTATTATTATTATAAGTCGTAATGGTATGCTTTGTTGTATTAAAATATTGATCTTAACCAGTTTTCTTATTTTTTATTGTCTCGCTCCATACACGGCGTACATAGAGTTCCGTGCCTACCCCAGAATGGTCCAGTGCCCACCCTAGGATGTTGGGCTACCGATTAAAAATTCTCATACGCAAGACTGTGCCCACCCCAGAAGGGGCAGTCTAGATATGCCCATGTTTCGCTCGCGTATTTGTGCACTTTGATCGACCGGCCGAGCGAGGTGAATGACCTTCTAACTGATCGCAAATTATGTTTATTTTAATCATATCTATCTTACATATAAAATTGATTTTAATTTTTAATAATATAAGGCTCAATATAGCACGATAAAACAACAAATAAAGTAAACAGAACATCGAGAATTTGAATTCCAGAAAATACCAATATAAGAATTTGTAACAGTTCCAATTATTCTAGATTTATTATTCGTCGGACGGTTGCTTGTATATTGTCAAACAAAATTTATTGTTCACTAAAGTAAATGAAAAAAAAAACTCTTGCCAACTGGGAAATGAGAATGAAAAAAAAAAACAATTATCTAGTTCCCAATGAAACCAACTGTCTAACTTTATATTGGAAATGTTTTTGACAATATACCATCAATTATTAAGTGTATAGGGGAAAAGGATCACTGTTTTTTTTTTTGCACCAGAGACACTGAATTATAAATTAACTTATTTTATTGAGGACTGACTACTATGAATACTTTGTCAATTTTAATATATCACTTCGTATGTAAGAATTTTTGGAGGTAGAGCATAGCGAGATTCCTCGTTCAAATTGAGCTGCCTGACTGGGGAAGTACCTCCACCTTACAGAATACCGCAGTGAATCAACAATAGTTGTCTTTCTGCGAGTGAGTAAGGTTACCAGAGCTCGTTGGGGATTGACTATTCTGACAGCATGGGCATTCCATTTGCGGTGAGTTTAGTAATTCCATATTTTAAGAAACCAAAACGGTTTCTGCAGGGGTCGGCAACGCAAATGCAAGCCTTCTGGTGTTGAAAATGTCTATGGGCGACGGTGATCACTTACCATCAGGTGACCCGCCTGCTAATTTGCCCCTACATCACAATTAAAAAAAATGTAAAATATGTAAATAAATACCTAGTTTTTATGCCGAAATTGTATTCAATATCAATTTTAAAATATATCTTGTTTCTATTCGGATAACCTTTGTAATACTTTGTTCCAAAACTATGTTTTAACCGAATATCCTAGATATTCGGTTTAATGATGAACAAGTTTTTGGGTTTAGAATTATAATTGGTTTTAGTCTGGCCTGACATGGATAACATTATTTTGAAGATAATACAACATTATATTATATTCTTGACGGGTAAGGCAGAAATTTGAATAATTGAAAATTGACGTAGAGATTCCATAATGATTTTAAGTCTGAAGTTAAAGTATTTGTATAAAATGAATGTCAGTTCCAGATCAGGTTGAGTATCAGATCTTCTTTTTCATCGACTTCTTTTGTTAGCTTGAGGGACCTTTGACAAAACAACCGCGATAACATAATAAGCGAGACAATACTTTCAGCCAAGATATAACTTAAATTCTAAGCAACAGCTGCTAAGGGCCCAAATAATGGGGCTCAGACCTTAGGGCCTTGCCGAGGGAACTAGCTGGCTATGGATGGCTGGATCTGAGATTGGATTATTTAGGGGCGAATTTAATGCTTTAAGCTCGTCATGAGCCAGCGCAAGAACAGGCTTTGGTTATATATCCTGGAAAAACACTATAGGTATAGTTGGTAAAAGTGCCTACTAAAACGACTAGAGCAAAATGACGGCCATATGCGCAAAAATGCTAGAAAGCCAAGTAGGGCTCCTTTGTGTTTGTTAATAATATACGCAGTCGTATCTGCATGTACATTTTCTGACTTTACGTTCTTCTAGATCATCTCAGCGCCCACCAGGCTTCGAACCTGGCCAAGTGGCTCGCACACGGCTGCTGACTTTTTTCAGAGCCAACTAACACTAGCACGACACGACCTGTGGGGGGTGGGAATATCTAAATAAGGAGGGATGAAATGTGGCCGTTCTGTACTATTAGTAATTCTGTTGTGACAGCATGGATTTATGGCTTACTTAGGGGACGCGGGCTCTTGAAAATGTATTCTCCTTTGTTCCTGGTAATGCGTAGTTATTTAATTTTAAGTTATTTGTTTAGGGGAAATACATGGTTTCTAATGTAATTTTTCTGTTTGTTGAAATGTTTAGTCTCATTTACAACGATGAAAGTTGACAAACAGAACTACATAACCATGCATATTATTTATCTATCCAAACCGTTCAAATACGAAATAAAAAAAACTAAAAATTACCTTCAAAAGAGCAAAATATTCTGATATTGTTTTTGCGAACGCGTAAGTTAACAAAATTAACACATTTTGAACACCCAACTCTCCGTCGCCATGCCGTCAAAACCATTATTTCGCTTAACGACTGTATACAGATTTAATCAGCGCAAATTGGGGTTCCTACAAAATTACTGTACATGTATTAATAGACGGTCTATCGGTAATCAACTTGGTGTTAGTGTATCTAATTAAGATCAGGCTTTAGAGACAGCGTTTTGGTCGAGGCTATACTGGATCTTATTGACTGGGCGATTAAAGATCCCAAGTTCAATCATATGGCACCACTGGCTTTTAAAAGTTATCTGCGTAGTTATCACATTGACAAAATTTAATGGTAAAAATGGTTGAATGTAAACATAACACACAACAACACGACCCGGATAGCCCAGCGGTAGTTAATGCTGCCTTCTGTGCTAGGGGCCTGGGTTCGAATCCCGGTAGGGACAAATGTTTATGTGATGAGCTCAACATTTGTATCCGACCCATGGATGTATCTGTGTATAATATGTATGTATTTACAAAATATATATGTATACCTATACATATCAAATATGTAGTATATTAACGTTCTAGTATCCGTAACACAAGCCTCGTTTCTTAGCTCGGAACTATATTTAATAACAACAACAGCACAAACGTGCGGAAGTCCGCATACCTGAGAGATATTCTCCTTGTTGTGTGACAATGTCGTATGTCGTATGTGCAACATGCTCATGGCTTACTCCGAGTAGACTAACTTCACAGTGCAACTATTAACATGACAACACACACAATAATAGATAATATTTAAACACAACTTAAAACGTAGAACATTTAGAGCTCCTCTAGAAATTAGAGTATAAATAACATATAATAAGTACACTATACAAATATAAACATTGCTGCTTCTACTTAAGGTATATAGTAGCGTGCAATGTGTTGTAATACGGTTGTATCAATGTTTGGCTCAACGTCATTCAGAAATCAACGGGCATGCAATCTGAATAAATCCAGCGCGGATCGGTTCAAATTCGCGTTAATGTGGGTTTGTATTAAGTACTTTTAGTTGATAAAATTTTTGTCCGTAATTCCGGATTAAATAGTATCAATTTACTGCAAAAAGTATATGTAAAAATATATGGTAACTAAGTGTTAAATACATAGTTTTATTTCACTGCGGAGTATCTCGGAAACGAGACTGAAACGTTCAATAACTTAAATAAATATGTAGTACATTAAAAAATCATGATAATAATCTAGATAGCCTTTGTTTAATTTGGCCATAATTATTTACATAATTACTTATAAAACTACGACTAAAGTCTGGAAGGGAGAAGAGTTAGAATTCTGTACATAATAATAGCGATTAGACTTAAGAATCAAGCCAAGGATTATGAAGACTATTTTTATACTAAGCATTACACGGTTACAAAAATATTTCTGTTCTTTATAACTCCTTATGATAATCAACAGGAAAGGGAGGGAATTTATAAAATCGTTTTAATGTCTTATTAATATCGTTGGCGGATATTTTTAAAATGCTTTTCGCATTTTCTTAGTGCTATGAATTATGTATTACTTCCTGCATTTCGCGTTATTTTGATTCGTTCGTTTTGGCGTCTGTTAAAACTTGAAGTTGTGTTTAAAAGGTAGTTTTGCAGTTTGCTAAGGTAAACTAGGAAGCCGTAAACATTTGTGTTACAAACATTCGATCAGGTAATAACAATAATTGAATTATAAAAATACTAAAGGTGACTTAGTTTTATTATCAATTATTGTGCCACTGCTAGGCACAGATCTCTTCGCTTTTGAGAGGGATTAGGCTGTAATCCACTTCGCTAGACTAGTGCATGTTGGTAGACTTCATACGCCATTGATAAAACCTCCTTCTCCGTATTCCTTTACCTTTTGAGCATGTAATAAATACGCACATCATTTCCGGAAAGTTAGCGTACCTTGACTTTTAAAGAAAGTGGTTCTCGTTTCGATTTCCTTTGGCGTTTTTTCTCAGAAATTGCCAATTTGCAAGTTTGAAAAGTGTATACAAAAAATGTATAACAATGAATAGGTAGTCTTATTTATTGAATGTGGTTGATTATTGAATGTATTTATTTATTTAAAATTTTATAAAAGCATTTAGTTTTGCTCACGATGTTTGCCTTCACTATTTAAACATGTGATAAATACGCAGGTAACTTACGAAAAGTCAGTGGTGCATGCCTTGGGTTTGATCTCGTGACCTTTGACATAACACAACTTTAAGCTGACTTTAACCATATTAAAATGTATGCTATTTGTAAAATAACATTTTAAAATTTCTCAAATGTTATCGTAAAATGTTATAAGCTGTGTATTTTATAGTTTCATAATCCATTATTCTCGGAATACAAGCTACAACGTACGGCATGAATATATCAAGAGGTATTGAATATTCACTACTTTGGTATTTCTAAGCTTAGAATAGAAGCTCTTAGCGTGGGTTAGGGGCAACTTACAGATTATATCGGATGAAAGGTTGCTTGTGGCTCGTGACTTATAGAATAGTTTACGACAAAAGAGGTTTCGATTTCTAAGAAGGTGTATCTTTGTTTATGTGTATATGTATAAAATTCAGGCTGTATTTCTATGTTAATATATTATTCTACTTATGGGGCCACCTAGATCCCTAGATGGCGTTTTGACATAAAAAGGGGTGCACCACCCGCACATAACAGGAGACCCCGCTAGTCTGAGTCAAAATAAATAAATATATAACCTACTAATATTATAAACGCGAAAGTTTGTATGGATGGATGGATGGATGTTTGTAATTTGTTACTCTTTCACTTTAAAACCGCTTAACCGATTTGGGTGAAATTTTGCATACATATAGTTTATTACCTGGGTTAACACATAGGCTACTTTTTAACTATATACTATGCGGGAAAAGCGGCGGGAGGCAGCTAGTATAAAATAAAAATAGATTTGCATGTTTGCCATAAGAACAGAAAAGTAGGTATTCTAAGGCGTACCCACGCCGTCGGTGGTTGGGATCTTTCACAGCATCCATGGTTTATGATCTTCTTCTTGTGAGCATAGATACTGCAGCTAGTGATACAGCAGTTAGATTAGCTTACTAGTTTAAGTTAAACATTAATGAGTGAAAACTTATTACTTACAGAGTTGGCAACACGCGAGCAACAACACCAATGGCGTAGGGTGGGTATTTGCCGCCCGGGGCCGTCTGGAAATTTGCCGCCCCCTTTTCTAGCAGTATAAAAACGACGTGGCACTTGATGCCGCCCCCTTTCACATGCCGCCCGGGGCCATGGCCCCCTTTGGCCTCCCCCCCCCATTGGCTGCGGTAACCGCTTAACATCAGGCGTAAGCTCATTACCGTAATCTTGTTTACTAGCCTCGTGGTACATTAAAAAAACAATAGTATTGTTTTGATTGATGTCTGCAGCAAGACATGATAATTTCAGAGACCAAATGCACTCACAGTAAACCGAGTACCCCGCCTCGGGCTAGATGAATTGTACACTTCATTCGCGGTACCCAAATCCATGTATATTACCCTGTCTACCCCGCAAACACTGCACAGTTTCATTCTACCCGACGAATTAAATGGCACGCCACTTACATCAATGCTTCAAAAAGCACTTTACATAACCATTTTATGTAATTTTTACATTTTAGTTGGTAAGTAATTCTGATTTTACGTTTCATTGCGTTTTGCGGTCGCTTGATTCATAATGACACCGCAGAAGTAGAGCAGTGGATTGTGTAACGGAATTATCGTTGAAATTTGTATGTTTATCGAGTCGTAGGTACTATTTTATTCTTGAATAAATCTCACTAGTAAGGTATATGATAATAAAATAGAAAATATAAATGTTCTGATTTATTACACTTACGCGGATATTAGAAATTGAAATAAAACTACTTTTTACGGATTTTATCGCGGTATATTGATATTATTTTAACCCGACGTTTCGGATCCTTTACAGTATCCATGGTCGCGGACAGACTGACGTGTTGGTCGTCTTGAAGTTATAATTACTAACAGCTACCCTTTATTATTATTGACAATCCGATAAGTACACAGAACGAGCTCACTGTGTCCTCAGACCTCAGTCTTGCCGAGACCATGCTGTAAAGGATCCGAAACGTCGGGATAAAATAATATCAATAAAATCCGTAAAAAAAGTAGTTTTATTTCAATATAAATGTTCAATTACGCAATACTACATGACACCTACATCGCCTATTGGCTTAGTTCTCACAAAAGTAGCTGCTAAGTATACGGTCCTGGGAATGGGAATCGCCCCAGGTCGGGCAAGGTACGTGTGTTGTATTTTTTTATTCCCTTCATTCAAATACCGTTAAGTTACTAAGTTTTTTTTCTATATCATTTGTAGGTTATAGCATCTATAGTCACGGGCAGAAACTTGTAAGTATTACAGTGCGAATGCGGTTACGGACCCGAAACTTCATGCTTAAAATACTATCATTACACCATGACCTAATTCATATTGTTTTAAATACATATAAATATCTGCATGAAATCTACATGTAAAATATTTTATGAGTGTCCATCGAAGGTAAAAAAATAATATTTAAAAATAGAACCATCCCAACTACCCACATCAATTCTGTCATCTTTGACACCGAAACTCGGAAGCCCAGTGAAGTTCGATTCCATCTATCATGTTACTAAAAGAGGGTTTATTTTAAATTGTCGATATGTAACGTGTTGTAGAAATAATGTTACAGTCAGAAAATTAAGTAAAAAAGTCAGAAAAGAAACACACCACCGGATCTTCACTAATTTATTTATTTAAACCTCTTAAATACAACTTCTCAAGAGCTGTGATAGCCTAGCGGTGTGACCAGTGGACTGAGACGTCAACGGTCTCGAGTTCGAACCCTAGGCACGCACCACTGAGTTTTCGGAAGTTATGTGCGTATTTATCGCAAGCTCAAACGGTGAAGGAAAACATCATGAGGTAACCTGCATGTTTGAGAGATTTGTCTAGATGGCATGTGAAGTGTGCCAACCCGCAGTAGGCTAGCGTGGTGGACTATTGCCTAATCTCTCTCAAATGAGAGGAGACCCGTGCCCAGCAGTGGGATGTTAATGGGTTGACGACGATGAGAAATACAACTTCGCTTTTATCAACGTCCGTTCCGAATGCCCGGAATGGCCACCTTAATTATCTTATCATTCATCTCTTTCATACTTTCATTCTTTCACCCATACAATCATTCGTGCAGAAACATTATATTAAACATATTTTAATTTCGTTTTAAAACAACCAAAAAACTAAATCCTACATAGATGTTACATGTACTATTAAATCAATAGTTTAATTTTTTTCCACTTTTATTTAGGAAAACGATAAATGAACATATATTAATATCCGGATATTTAACACAACGCCATCTAGTTTCGAGCTAAGCATTGAGGCTTGTGTTACGGATACTAGATGGTTGATATACTACATCGTTTTTTTTGTTGTAAATACATACATAGGTGTTGAGCATGGACATTTGTACCAGATTCATGGTTGTTTCCATGTATCATCATCATTATCTTTAACCCAATTACTGTCCCACTGCTGGGCATGGGTCTTGTTTCATTTGAGAGGCATTAGGCTATAAGCCTACAGAGAAAGTCTCTCAAGCATACAGGTTTCCTTACGATGTTTTTCTCACCGTTTGAGCATATGATCAATATACGCATATAACATCGGAAAAGTTAGGCGTTCCTTGGGTTCAAACTCGAGACCTGATTTCTCAATCCACTGTTTATACCACTAGGCGACCACAGCTTAAAAGTTAATAAAATGTTTATTAAATTTACTTTTTATGCCGACTGTACGTCTAATTCCGTGTTATATTACAAGCAGTTGATATAATAGGAGCGTACATCCTTAATTTTATATTTATTCTTGTCATCTGTAAATGTAAATTTCCTGAAAGGTCGGCAACGCATTTGTACGTCCTCTGGTGTTGCAAATGTCCATGGGCGGTGGTGATCACTTACCATCAGGTGAGCCTCCTGCCCGTGTTCCCTCTTATTTCCATTAAAAAAAATATATCTAAGGCAAATTTTCTGATCATTGTCTTAAGATGAAGATAATAGGATTTAAATTGATTAGACGCGAAGCTGTCTCCTCTGGGAGAGAGCTAGCGTAGTAATCCCTAGCCAAGCAGTAGGTAGGTAGTAGAATGCGGTCTGCAAGTAAACCCTCATTGAGGAAATGCATGAGGAAGGACTATCGTTCAGCTGTGAACGTTCTTTGAAGCGGTATTGCTTAAATTATTATAGTGTATTTTAACCGCCTTCAAAAAAAGAGGAGGTTATCAATTTGACTGTTTTTTTTTATGTTTGTTACCTCAGAATTTTGGACTGTGTGAACCGATTTTGATAATTATTTTTTATTTGAAAGCTGGTGCTTCCCGTTTCAATTTAGTTTTGACCTTGAAGTCGTTTTATTTTTCGAGCTATTTATTGACTAACCAACAATTGCTATCACTAATACTTATGCTATCATTGTTATTCTGACCGTTTGTATATTTGATAGTGAAATAATCCGGAAAACCGTGTTACTCGCAGGGTGTTCCGGATCGAAGGGTGAAAATTAGATAAATTATTAGGCAAATGAGACTTTACAACTACCGTCTGAAGGCGGCAATGCGGAAATAATACGCCTGGTGGTGCCTGCCATCATGAGACAGGCTATTTATCTGCTTAATAATTTGGGGCTATAATCTTACTAATATTATAAATCGAAGAGTTTGGATCTTTGTATGTCTGTTCCACGATCACGCAAAAACGGCCGAATGCCTTTGCCACGACTTCGTCAGCGTTGAAACTTCTACCATGTTTAGCACTCTTAAAGGATGAAAACTAAATATTTAACCTATATTATTATATTAGTTTAGTATGCCACACCCGTTTTATTTTCACTATGTTTCTGTTGGTCAAGGTTGTCTGTAAGAAATCGCTCTTTAGCGATAAGACCGCAATTTTACCCTTATTTTATGAATAATAATAATATTATTAATGTAATTCTATTTTGGTGTACGATAAAGTATATTCCATCTATCTATCTATTTATATCCTTCCCTGAGAACTTTCTCCATACCAAAATCTAAGTTTTATCTAAGTTGCTTTAGTTGTTTGTGGCGTTAAGAGACAACAGATAGACATCTTTTTGTATTATGATATGGATGTAATAAAGAATATCTAATAAACAGCAGTTCGTTAGGAGTGACGCAAAAAAGCTTTTTATAAAAAGAGATGGAGCTATACAAAATAGTGCCATCCCTTTTTCAATGGAACGATGGTGGCTTCAACACGTTGCAATACGGCCCCTGGGACCTGGTTAGGAGTATTTGCTTACCTGATTAAGCGAAATGTTTTGGAAAATCAACGTGAAAATCTCGTCAAGTTTGAATAAAACGAAAGTCTTTTGTTTACAATTTGTTCTCGGTCAGTTCAGGGTGGGGTCATTGTTTATTTATGTTCAGTTCGCTATTTATTTTGTTCTCCGATTTTGTTGGAAAGTGGCCGGTTGGTCGATGTACACATAGGAGTAGGTTTATTCAGGCTTTGGTGGTTATAAAAACGAAGTTACACATGTCGGTAGCATAAGGAAGGGACTTGCAAGGACTTATTGAAAAATTCTATAAATACTTCGGTTTTCCAATAGTTCAAACTGTTGGGTCTAATTATGAATCTAAACCATAGAAATACTAACTAAAATTCACCTAATTTGGCTTATTTGTTTAACGTAGCATATATAAAACGTAGCATAACATACCCTATATAATTTAATTTCTCTTTTTTTTAACCTATCACCTCAATATATTATAGATTATGTGTGCGTGATTGAAGATTACCGCTATAGAAAACCTCTGCCTAACCCTTCCGGGACGACAGGCGAGATGGTGTGATTATGGTATAATTAACATATTAATGTGTCCTCATGACCTTCGCTTTTTGGTCACTTTAGTTTCGTATTTCGTTTAGAACTGATCAATGATAATGCTGATGATGATGCTGTACACGGATCTCCCCCCATTTAAGAGGGATTAGGCTATAGGAAATACCACTGCACCACTGAATTCTCGAAGTTACGTGCGTATTTAAGAAGTTATGTACTAGCTCAAACGGTGATGGAAAACATCGTAAGGAAACCTGCATGAGAGATTTTGTCAATGGCGTGTGAATTCAGCCAGCCTGCACAAGGTGTGGTAGTGCTAGCGTGGTGGACTATAGCTTAATCCTTCTCAAATGAGGGGAGCCCCGTGCCCAGCAGTGGGATGATTAATGGTTCGATGTTTTCAACTTGATGCATATATTAAGCAGATTTGTTATGATGTTTTGTTTGATTGACGACCCAATTAGTCCAGCGGTAGTTAACACTGCCTGCTGTGCTATGGGTCCCGGGTTCGAATCCCGGTACGGACAAATGTTTGTGTGAAGAGCATAAACATTTATATCCGAGTCATGGATGCATCTATGTATAATATGTATGTATTTAAAAAAAAAAAACGTATATATTATGTGGTATATCAACCAACTAGTATCTGTAACACAAGCCTCGTTGCTTAGCTCGGAACTAGATGGCGTTGGGTCATAATGTCCAAAAATATTTATTATTTATTAATTTCTTTTGTCGTGGTCTAGTGGTACTGCCACGTTGGTGTAGCGGTCGTACAGTGCGAGTGTTAGTGTCATTGGGCTATTCTATTCTTTCTCTTTCTTTCTATCAAATTCTCAATAGCAGTTCGGAGTTTGGATTCGTGCCCGGTTAATGGCAATAGGCTCGCCCCCTATTACATGGGACTTATAACGTAGGTGCCGGCGAAACATGGATGTACATTAGTTCGCCTCTGCCTAACCTTCGGAACCTTATATCGTTTTATAAAAACCTTCAAATTCGCTATATTTGACAAGGCCTTTGTAAGTAAATAGCTAATTTATTGAGTCAACTTTGAAATAACACTCTCTTCGTAATTGAACCAGGTCTTCTCGGGATTGTCGCCACAAGCCATAGTGCCGTTGAGTTTATGTTCGCCGAAGATCTTAAGGGCGTCTAAGATGTCGTCTCGTCGCGGCTCCATGGGGACCCTGGAGAAGACCACGAGATCGCCAGTGTCGCAGTCCCGCATCACCAACAGATTCTTTCTAACCAGCCACTGGTCTGCGCTCTCGCGGTGTAGCGTGATGTATGTTGTGTTATCTGGAATAAACATATTTTTTCATGTAAATGCAGGTAGGTACTACTACTGTCTTACTTTCATAAAAATATGAGGAATTATAATAAATATTCCTGGAGATCATGACACAGCGCCATCTAGTTTCGTGGTAAGCAACGAGGCTTGTATTACGGATACTATATGGTTGATATACTTACATATATACATTTTTTTTGTAAATACATACATATTATACATAGATACATCCATGACTCGGATACAAATGTTGATGCTCATCACACAAACATTATTGTCCCTACCGGGATTCGAACCCGGGACCCATAGCACAGAAGTCAGTGTCAACTACCGCTGGACTAATTGTATCAAGTAATAATAAAGAGTAGCTGTTAAAACAATGTTTGAACCATTTTGATGCTTATGTTATTTTAAATACGAGTGGGTATTGTAAAATACAAACTACTGTAGACTATTTTATTTTAACTGAATTTCAACTATTTATCCAAGTACATTTTACAGATTTGTATTAATTAAGAGAGAGGTAAAATTTCTCGCTCAAATTGAGCTGCCCGACCGGGGAAGTACCAAAGACTGCAATGAAACAATAATTAATAATATAATAATAATATTTCTGTATTATACCCTATTTTAAGAAATAAAAAATGCTCCTTTTTTTTTATGGTGATAAGGGGGCAATCGAGTAGGCGGCTCACCTGGTGGTAAGTGATGACCGTCACCCATGGACATTTGCAACACCAGAGGCTCGCAAATGCGTTGTCTAACCCCATTGAAACCGTTCAGGTTTCTTAAAATAGGGAGTTACAAAATAGGAGTGTATAAGATTTTTATGGGGTTGACAACGCGCAAGCGACCCCTCTGGTGTTGCAAACGTTCATAAATTGCGGTAACTGCTTACCACCAGTCTACCAATCTCCTGCTAAAAAAATAATATGTCGACGCCATATTACCTATCCTCTAACTTTTTAACTAACGTAAGGCATGCAATTTTTTTTTTATAAAATGGACTTTGTTGAAGCACCCTAAGGACAATAAAAGCTTAAGTTTTGCTTTAAAATTATAAATTGTTGCCGTGAAAATAAAAGAAAAATGCATTTCTGTTCGTTTCGTACCACAAAAGTTCTTTTTTATTTTTCCCTAGGAGAATACATATATGTATGTATATTTAGGTTCAAATATACTCATTTAATTAAATACTCGCATAGTTGAGAAGTCTATAATATTTTATTGACATCATCATCAACCTATTTACCGTTTGAGCTTGTGATAAATACGTACATAACTTCCGAAAAGTCTTGGGTTTGAACTTGAGATATTTGACATTTCAGTCCACTGGTCACAACATTAGGCTACCACAGTTTATATTTTATTGACATTATCATATATTATTAAATTTAATTAATATTTAAACATCTGTAAAATAATTTAAAAAGTAGGCCATATGGAGTAGAACCAGCAAAAAAACTCCATAGATAATCTTTTAGATAAATAACCATTACAAAATAAATTGGCTTCGTTTACAATTTCTGTTGGACCTATATGGGATTAATGCAGATGTACTGGACACAGACCTTGTAGGGTACGCCGCAATTTATTTGATAATATCGCTAGAGGCAGCGCACGGCGAGATTGAATTAGATAAGACGCCTATTGGCTACATTGGATAACTACATTAATGGCTATGGCGGAAAATTGCCTGTATTTTATCAAATTTACAACAAACAATATTAATAATGAGAGCTGTGGTAGCCTAGTGGCGTGACCAGTCGACTGAGGTGTCAAAGGTGTCGAGTTCGAACCCAAGGCACGCACCACTGACTTTTCGGAAGTTACATATATGCGTATTATTATCACAAGCTCAAACGGTGAAGATAAACATCGTGAGGAAACCTGCAGTGAGAGATTTGTATCGATTGCATGTGAAATCTGCCAACCCGAAGTAGGCTAGCGTGGTGGACTATAGCCTAATCCGTCTCAAATGAGAGGAGACCCGTGACCAGCAGTAGGACGTTAATGGGTTGATTATGATGAATATTAATAATAATGCATTTTTCTATACCTATATTTTTTATGCTCAAGGAAGCCAGTATGTCTGAGAGATTTTCTCGTTTTTTTTAACCCACGATGGTGCCAAACTAGCTTACGGCCCGAACAAAGCAATTATCTTGCCCTATGCATGTTTGCAACACCAGAGGTGTCACTCGCGCGTTGCCAACCGTATAAAACCCTTTTTTAAGAATCCCTAAAAATAGAACGAGCCGAAAATCTTTTTATACACCTGTTTATATTAATATTAAATACTACTACGGCAAATATTAGAAACAAAATACCTCCTTTAACTATAATATTAGTAGAACGTCTCGAAAGAAAGATGGTCGTCAACTTTACATTATTACAGAGCATAAACCTTAGTTGAAATACCATATAATATATACAATAAAAAATCAGTTAAAGGTCAGGTACGCAGTACTCGTAACCGGCGCGCGTGCATGACGAGATGTATGAATGTGGACGAGGCAAAAGTGGTATGCAGGGACCGTAGCGCGTGGCATTCTGTAGTTTCTGCCTACCCCAATGGGAAAAAGGCGTGAGTGTATGTATGTATGTATGTAATAAAAAATCATCTTACGGTAATGTTCCTGATCAATAATGATGTTCTCCATCACGCCTTTATCGCTCTCCAATCCTTGTAAGAAGTGCCTGCGGATGCCGCCCTCGTTTTGTTCAGTAGATTTAATTTCCAAATGACATTTGTTCCATCGAACTGTTTCGTTGAAGTCTCCATACATTCTCGCGGCTCGCCGCTGCTCCTGTTAAACAAAAACATTAAACAGTCTCGTTGGGATAGTTGTCGTAGTGCGATTGTTGAACAAGAGGTATTTGGTCCGATTCCTAGGTCGAGCAAAGTCGGTCTTACTATGAAATTCTCAGTAGCATCTCGAAGTTTGGATTCGTGCCCGGTTAATAGCAACAGTCTCACCACCGATAGGTAGGACTAAGATTTCGGGAGGAAAAGCGTGATGGAATTTAATGTTATGATAGGAAAGTTTACTTGGCTCCAAAGTATATTTTGACCATTTTTGATTGCTCAGGGTGCACCAGAGGATAATTAAAGTAATGGTAAATAAAGTTCTTTGTTTTGGCAGCACGATAAACATTGTGGTTGAGCGATTAACTTTTAATGTCTAGGCAAATATATTTTGACCTACAGTAACTCGTTGAAAGAGATCCTCGTTAGGAAACCCACATGCTTGAGAGACTTTCTCGATAGCAAGTAAAGTCTGCCAACCTAAGGCCGTGGCCAGCAGTGGGAAAATAATTGGGCTGATGATGATGACTCGTAAGACATAAAGCACAATAAAATTAAAAATCAGGAAGCACACACAGAATATAAGAGAAGTACGCATTTTGTAAAGGATAGAATTATGCAATCACTGTACCTCACTTTT
Source organism: Craniophora ligustri (assembly GCA_905163465.1). NCBI lineage: Eukaryota > Metazoa > Arthropoda > Insecta > Lepidoptera > Noctuidae > Craniophora > Craniophora ligustri. Next base: position 2,865,008 of record LR990965.1, on the reverse strand, counting down.
CAGCAACTTAATATGTAACTTGAAACATTTCAATTTGGTCGGTAATCTATAGTACACGACCTGCCAAACATCAACGATCTTTTTGAAACTAAAAGAACCCCCATTTTTAAAGTTACGGCATGTTTTTTTCGCATCTTCATCCGAATGATTTATTTTTTTATGTTTTCTTCTTTCTATACCAACTTGTGTTGTAATTTCAATTACTGTTGTTGAAGAAGATTCATCTGAATCAACATTTTGTTCAGTTGCATATATTTCTTCAGTTTCATTTGCACAATATCTACTATACTCTGCACTATTCTTGTCATTGTTTGTCACACAATCATATATTTTTGAACTGTTTTGGCTTGGAACATTTGTCTCATTTTGTACTAGAGTCTCTGTGATATTATCCGCATATAATTCTGTAGTACTGTCATTTTCAAATTCAAGCTCTTTTTTTTCTGTTTGATTTTTTGGAACTATTGTATCGTTCAAGTTACACTCACAGCAGTTGATATATTTTACAAATAATAAAAAGTAAAAATGGGTTAGTGAATATTTCCACATATCGACTGGGTTAGTTAACTGACAGTTAGTAAATGCGAGTATGAAGTCTTGAACCTTGCTTAAATAATCTAGTATTGATTGTTATGAGACCGTTTTAGATTAGGTTGTGTTTATATTACGGCAAAAGTAATAGTAAATAATAGGCCTTTCGAGTGACTACATCCATTGTTATAAGATAGTTTTACTACAGATGATGACTAATCCTTTCTATTACATAAGCAATTCATTGCATAATTGATTCGAGAGAAAATTTTTGGGTGCGATTGTCAATTTGTTGATATTTTTTTTACCATTATAATGGAAAACAGGCTTACGGCCCGTCTGATGGCACGTTGTTACCGTAGCATATAGACGTATGCAATACCAAAACAGTCGCTTGCACGTTAACGACCATGTGAGAATCGTTTACATTTGTTAAAATTAAAGTTATTAAACTGACAGCAAATGGAACTCCTATGCTGTCAGAATAGTTACTTACCTACCCCAACGAGCTCAGGCAACCTTACTCACTCGCAGAAACATAACTATTGTTGATTCACTGTGGTCTTCTGTAAGATGGAGGTACTTTCCCAGTCGGGCAGCTCTATTTGAGCGAGAAGTCATGTTATACTCTCACTAAAATTATTTAGGTAATTAGTTTAGTATATATGATGGTTTGTTCTAATTGATTGAGTTCTTATTCTCTTGTCTTACACAATCTTTAAATAAATAAAAATGAATCGCGCAATGTTAATCTATAGCTAGACCTAAGAGCAGTGGTAGGCTAGTGGTGTGACCAGTGGACTGAGATGTCAAAGGTCTTGAGTCCGAACCCGAGGCACGCACCACTGACTTTTCGGAAGTTATGTGCGTATTTATCACAGCTCAAACGGTGAAGGAAAACATCGTGAGGTAACCTGCATGCTTAAGAGATGTGTCTCCAACCCGCCGTAGGCTAACGTGGCGGACTATAGCCTACTCCCTCTGAAAAAAAAGGAGCCCCGTGCCCAGCAGTGGGACGTTAATAGGTTGATGATGACAACGTTCACCCTATCGGCTAGTACTAAATAAATATGATTTAATAACGTTATTCAATTGAAATTGAGTACTGAAATAAATATATAATATGACCTTATACCCTGGACTCTGAGTTTCCTTTTAACAATTTTATTGTAACAATAGTTGTTTGTAAATTCTTCAGGAAGTACATTGGACATTGTATAGTTTTATCTAAAAGCGCACTGTGGTTTACGGATTGGTATTTTATTGCTATTGTCCAGTTGGAGTGGAGCTACTTTGGCTTTTGGTTCCTCTTGGGATTTTACTCCAGAAACTGAAAAAATTGTGACCGCGGCCGACTTTGTTAAATGTAGTGTAGAAAATAATGTTTAAGAACGACACTAAATAAAAACTTTTTCATTTTATGAATCCGAGATGTACCAAAAAAGAAAAGATATTTTAAATGTATAAAAAGTGCGTGGAATCCATTAAATTAGTAAATATTTCATTAGTAGCTATTTATAAAAGTTGTTACTTTTTATTAAACCTAAAAAATAAAAAACTTCCTATCACCATGAATGAACTCATTTATTGGGCGCTATACCTAATTATAGTATTGCCAATTACCCGGACGACAATGACAATTGGTTTTTTATTTGGTATACATACATTTTAATTACAGTAATTAAAATGTATGTATGTATAATGTAATTAATATGTATATATACCATGAACTTAATAAAAATAGCATTTTACCGTATACTAACTAACTACTTCATACATACAATATGTCATACATAGATACATCCATGACTCGGATACAAACGTTTATGCTCATAACACAAACATTAGTCCCACCGGGATTCGTACCCGGGACCCATAGCACAGAAGGCAGTGTTAACTACCGCTGGACTAATTAGGTCGTTATTTTATAATTTGCGAAAAATCAAATGAAACTTAATTCGATTACAGCGGTTACAGGGCTTCAGGCTTAAGCTCCGTTAAATATCATACTGTGTACGTAAATATATTATGTATATGTAATTTGAGCCGGCTATGGCAAAGTTATGAACTGCTGGAGAAGACTCAAGAGTTCCTCGATGTAGTTGTGCTATAAACTTGTTAGGTTTCTGTGTTGCATGTTGCTGAGAGATCAGTATTTGCATGGCGCAAAACACATAAATTTAAGCTGCTCTGCTTAAACAACTTTAATGGCATGATATTAGGTTTTAGTTTAGTTTGGCTTAATTGAAATTGTGTTTTTTTATTAGAGTAGTGTAAGTATTTAATTAGATCGTTGTCAGCATTTTATAATGTTTAATTATATCTTCACATGACATGACATGGTCAGTATTGAAAAGTAACTCAATTAAAGTAAGCAAAGATATTAATATTTTGAAGAAGAGAGTTATTAGTGTATTTCTTAAGGTCGTTACAACGTATTAAATAATTTTTAACCCTTGACAAATAAAGAGGGATGTTGTTGTTATTTATGACAACTAGTTTTGACAATACAAAAGCACCTGTTATATTAGTCTACTTGAAATAAAATATTTGACTTTGACTATGATGTACCTGTGTGACTGGTTGTGGCATCATAGGTGCTAAACGGATGAATCAATTTTGATTGTCTTTGTTTGAAGGTTGAGTTGACTGAGAGAGTTCTTACCTATGTTTCAAAAAATCTGATCAGACGTTTGAAGATCAGAACTCATCATCTCAGCAACGGGCAGAGCATTAACTTTGTCGAGATTTCTTAAATATTTAATTTATAGCTACGTCTGTCGTTGCGATACAGTAATGATTGTGTTTTCATAACAGAGGCTGATGACACTGTAAGACGGGTGTCAAAACTAATTTGATATCCTCGCGGAGAGAGATCTTAGTTACAAATATGGTTAGAGCATCCAGTTTACTAGAAGATGTAGATTCGAGTCCAGCCTTTGGTAAAACGATAAAGTTTACCCCGTTATTCGACATGACTACAATATCAAATGAAAAAAACACATATTTTATGTCACTAACGCGGATATTGGAAGTTAAAATAAACTCGTTGCCATCGACTGTGCACGACTTTGGATTCAGAAGAAGCAGTTTGGAGTTTCCACTTCGAGCTGCTACTGAGGATTTTATAGAAAACCCCAATAGCACTTTTGCCTAACCTGGGAATCGAACCCAAGACCTCTTCTTGCTCGGCATTTGTTGTTAAGACAATATGTAAGCTAGTGCGTAGGCACTAGCTTACATATTGCTTTACCAATTTTACCAGCAAGACCATTATTATCAACGAGGCAGTTCCGTCCCTAAGAATACAGTTTTATTTAAACAAAAACCATCTTGATTTCGTACATACTTACGCGAATATTAGAAATTGAAATAAAACTAATTTTTACGGATTTTATTTCGGTATATTTGAAATATACCGCGATAATATATATATTTGGTCAAAATAATACAAATATACCGCGATAAAATCCGTAAAAGTAGTTTTATTTCAAAAACCATCTTCTTTCTTTCATATTCTATATCTTTATTTCATATTTTTTATCTTTCATCTTAATGTAACAATCTTCTTAGTAACAATTTTACTACAAAAATTGTTACTAAGAAGTACCTCCTAACAAGGCAGACGGTAGAATGCTAGAATTTAGTCAGGCGCGGCACTAAACTTCCGCTAGTCCGTTTACTAGCACTCGTAACCGAACTGAAGATAAAACTTGTGTATGTTGACGATGTATGGACGTGGTGGCGAGTTGCAAAATGTATGTATGTTTCTTACATTTTGGTCGAAGACAGTAGTCATTTATATTATACTAGCTGACCCAGCAAACGTTGTTTTGCCACATTATAGGGGTTGGTGGACAACCCTTATCACTAAGGGGTATGAAAAATATATGTTGGCCGATTCTCAGACCTACTCAATATGCTCACAAAATTTCATGAGAATCGGTCAAGCCGTTTCGGAGGAGTACGGGAACGAACATTGTGACACGAGAATTTTATATATATTTTATATAACAATAAATTTCATAAATAAACGTGACAGCTAACTGTCCGGCCTTGGGTTAGGTTCTTGGGGCGAGTAAAGTCTGTTTGTATAATTTTAGGATATTCTTTGCAGTAGCTCGTAGTGTGTATTAGTGCTTATTTATTACTACACATTAATTAGAAAACGATTATCTATTTATTCCATCACGGGTACAGGCTTGACGTTATGTTATATGTACATTATTTCTGTAAATAGATAAATAATTTAGACACAGTTTTCAACTTTAAGCTTATAAACCTTAGGGATTTTAAAATAAAACCCTTAGACCTACAACCTTTTGTCAGTCTGCATGTGTATTTGCTAAAAGCATTACTCAAAAACTGTGTGACGCTACACCGATACTCCATTTTACAACATTTATTATTATTAAGAAAAAAACGTTTTATAAAATGAGTTCGTATTTGTCACTCAATCACGCAAAAAACTACTGGCTGGCTACAAATTACGTAGACGGAAACTAGTTTAAAACATATAAACTTGTTTCACCATTTTTACTGATGTGTCAAAAACATACATAGCACACTATGTACGAACATTAACACGTTGGACGCTAACGTAACTTTTTATGTTACGATAGCGTTATGTTACGTTACGTGACAAACAGTTTTATTATCACACTGTTATGTACTAGAGCATATATTTTTATGGTACAGTATATTTTGAGGATAAAAAATGAAAATAGGTGCGAATTATTATTAATTGTTATTGTTCAAGAGCAATATAATTTTGCAAAAGAATATAGGTTATATTTATATGGGCATTAAGAGGAAATTTATGTTATCATCGAATGATTTACTATCCTTGGTGGGTAGGTACGAGTTTCTCCTCTCATTTGCAAGGGTTAAATAAGGTAATAGTCTACTTAATGCGGGTTGGCAGTATACACGCTATCGAGAAAAACTCTCAGACTCGCAGCTTTCCTCACGATATTTTCCTTCCTTCTTGTGTTAAATAAGCACGTAACTTTGAAATGTCAGTGGTGCTTTGGGATTGTCACACCAATAGATTTCATTATATAACTATCGAGAATTTTACGTCGGGGAAAAATGAAATTATGCGCTATGCGATAGATGCGGCCCGTTCGACAAACGCGCGTCGAGTATACGGCAAGAACATGTGCATAGCTACTATGTAAACAAACTGCATTAATCGCATTCGTTGCAGTGAAATGTTGCAGACCCAACATGTTTCCACCACATTTTAATGTCTAGCTCTAAAAACAAAATTTCGAAAACATTGTTGTTTATCACTTGGCAAACGAAGCAGACGAAACAGTCCCGCAACCAACAAAATATAAACTTTTCTTATTTTGTTACTATGAAACAATGTTTTTCGTAACATTTTATTAAAGCTGACTGTCAAAACTTCAGAAGTTCTGACGTACAAAAACTAGCTTAGTACACTTTGTATTTTTATTTTGTAAATATAATGCTTTTGCCTGCGAATTTTTTTCTTCTTTTTCTGTCTGCGTAGAATTTATAATTTAAAGTAATATAGATAATTTAAATACTGTCATTAATAGACAGACAGGAATACTTACGCATTTACAATATTAAGTATGCATTGCATTTGCATTTTTAACGCAAGCTCGCGCGACAGCTCGGGCGTGCGATATGTGGTGGACATTATTGTTTGCACTTCCTGACTTCAGACAATCTGTCCCACTGCTGGGCACGAGTCAATTCTCATTTTCAATAGCCCCTCTCAATTTTCATTGATTTTATGATTCGACTCGGTGGCGCAGTGGCTGAGCGATCGGCTTGTGCGTCAAGGGTTGCGGGTTCGATCCCCGCACGGAGCAAATATTTGTACGTTCTACAGGTAGTTGTTCCGGGTCTGGGCGTTTGTGTATGTGAAAATGTGTGTTTGTAAACGCACCCACGACACAGGAGAAAATCCTAGTGTGGGGCAACGTTTTCTTAAAAAGAAAAAGAAAAATATAAATACTATTGTTCACCACTAGCACTGCAGTAGCTACAGTAGTGTAGACCGTAGTCTCACACTAGTCAGCAGTGTGTAGTCTAGTGTAGATTGACAGATTTTACACGCCATCGAGAAAAATTCTCAGCTGTGCAGGTTTCCTCAAGATGTTTCTTTTACCATTAACATTAAATTCTCGGTAGCAGCACGGAGTTTGGATTTGTGCCCGGTTAATGGCAATAGGCTCGCCCCCTATTACATGGGACCTAAAACATACCGGCGAAACGTGGGTGTGCATTTAGTACATCAATTAAGTATTAATAGTATTTAGTAATACAATTAGCACACTTCTGCCTAATCCTACGGGGACGACAGGCGTAATGGTATGTTTATATTTTATTTCATTTATCGTTTAACTGAAAAAATAGGTAATTTAGACTCTCTTTTATTTTGTTCTAAGACAGTTTACGTAAGCTGTTTGTAGAAAAACTACTAGGTATACTTAATAAAGTAAGAAGGCAAATGTAGCTTGATAGTATTTTGTTTGATCACAATATAGCTGTTTCAGACAACTTGGACAAAATAAGGTTTATTTTTTTTTGCAGATAGGCAAAGAAAACTTACTTTTACGACTTATCGTTTGATTCTTTTAGGTCTTTTGTTAGATAAGTAGTAAAAACTTGGGATCTCATGGGTGCCCATCTGGAAGTTAATGAGAAATTAACATACCATGTTGGTTGTTCCCATACAACCGTCCCCATATAACTTATACTCTCTATTATATTGTAATAATAATATTATTAAGATTAAGGATTACTTTTTAGTGGTTTGTATCGAATAGGCACCGAAACCACTGAACCAAACTTAATTTTCTTTTACTATTAAACTGGTAGGTACTTTAACCGTGTTGGAAATAAGCGATATTTTATTTTAAACACCTTTAAAGATCCGTATAAAAACTTCAATAATCTTATTATTATGTCTCTCGATATTAATATTTTTTAATACCTGGCCACTATCTTGCAAAGTAACTACCATTTTTCCATAAGACAACAATTCTTAAGGTAGTTTGGCATAGAAGATGAGCCTAAGAAAAAAAAAACAATTGAAATATTTTCGACTTCCACAAAGAGACTTTAAAAAATGTTTACAATCTCTGCTAGTATATTTATAGGTAGCAGTTAAATGCTTTACCCACTTCCCACTAAACGACTATGCCGCTAAGGCGATTCAAGCTTATAAAAACAAAGTATCAACTCCGTTCGTGTAAGTTTAATGAAACTGGTTGACAATATCTCGAAGCTACGGCGGAGTGGAAGACTTAGCGGGGAAGTCGAGTCTGGGAAGAATCTCCGGTAAAACAAGAAAAAAGATCCAATGCGGTTTTTGTTACAAGCTGATAACTAAGCTAGCTGCATGAGAAATTCAAATATCGAATTTGGAGTATAAGGAAATGGTGAGATGTTTTTTTTTGTAACGTTGAGCTTCTTATAGAATAGGTATGTATTATTCTGTCGTAATGCTTTTTTATTTTATAAGATATTTTGATCGATTTTTAGCCAGTCATACCGGTTTGTGATACGATATTAAGTTTTGATATAAAACTAAATTTACGGACCTTCGATTAGAAAAACAACTGGAATAAATAATATCAATTTATTGCGATTACATCCGTTTAAATGTAGCTTTATTTTTAACCGACTTCAAAAAAGGAGGTTCTCAATTCGTCGGAATCTTTTTTTTAATGTCTTATATTTACCTAAGCTTAAGACATCAGAGATGAACGAAGTAACCAAGGTACGTTAACTGTATACTTTACCGACGAATCTTAACATTATCATCTTAGTATCCATATTTATGGGCACAATGAGGTGAAACTTTGGGATTTAATAATAATATCAATATATTATAATCTTAAGAAGTATTTTATTTCAATGTATAGTACGTAAGAAACCAGGTAATTATTCCTTTACGAATTATTTCTTAGTAGATGGGTACCTATTTAAGATTACATTTTATGTATAAAATATTTGAAATATGATATAGACCGAGCTCACCGTGTCCTTCGGTCATGCAGCTTCGTCGGCCAGCGTTCTGTGCAAATTGGATTGTCAATAATAATAAAAAATGTAAGGTAGCTGTTAGTAATTATAACTTCAAGACGACCAACTCCTCAGTCGGCCCGTGACCATGGATGTTGTAAAGGATCCGAAACGTCGGGTTAAAATAATATCAATATACCGCGATAAAATCCGTAAAAAAAAGTTTTATTTCAATGTCTAATATTCGCGTAAGTGTAAGAAATCAATATAAAATAGTTACTTAGAAATATACTCTGTTATGAGAAATGTTTCAACTAAAAAATAATAAATTTAGAAGTAGAACTATTACTATTAGGAGTAGTAATCAGTTTATATTTTCCAGCGTAAATATTGCAGCCGCTTGCTGAAATTTAAAAAATTAAAAACTAAAACTTTCCGTTCAAAAATCACAATCTTACTTTGCATTTTGTTATTTTTACCTGTATTAAAAATGTTCAAAGCTTATAATAACTTTGAAGAGTTACATTTTTAATTGAACGTATAATGTACTTTCACACCTGGATATCTTAAAGGGGTAAGCAGTAGAATATAGACGTGCATCTGTAGTTTTAGGGCAAGCCTATAGTTATGAGCTGGGAAATTCAATCCCCCATTGCTATTGAGAATTTTATAAAAAATAAATATATCCAGACATTATGACATAGTGCGATCTAGATGGCGCTTCAGGTTCAAGCTTCGTTGCATAGCTTGGTACTTACGTTACGTTACGTTGGAGTTACGGATTCTAGATGGTTGATATACCCACACATATCCATGACTCAGGTCAATACTACCACAGCTCCCCTGTGGTAGCCTAGTGGTGTGACCAGTGGACTGACATGTCAGAGGTCTCAAGTTCAAACCCGGGCAAGCACCACTGACTTTTCGGAAGTTATGTGCGTATTTATCACATGTTCAAACGGTGAAGGAAAAACATCGTGAGGAAACCTGCATGCTTGAGAGATTTTATCGATAGCATGTGAAGTCTACCAACCCGCAGTAGCGTGGTGGACTATAGCCTAATCCCTCTCAAATGAGAGGAGACCCGTGCCCAGCAGTGGGACAATAATGGGTTGATGATGATGATGATGAGATCAAGTTAATGAACATTGCTCATCACACAAATATTTGCCAATACCGGGATTCGAACCTAAGACCACAGAGCCTTTGAAATCACTGCGCTAATCAGGTCATCATAATATTATACATTATTATAGTTAATTATATGTTTAAAGTAAATACGTATATTTAATAACTATTTGAATACCTGATTAGTCCAGCGCTGCCTGCTGTGCTAAGGGTCCCGGGTTCGAATCCAGGTTGGGTCAAATTTGTGTGATGAGCATGAGCATTTGTATCCTAGTCATGGATGTATCTATGTATAATAAGTATGTATTTAGAAAAAAAAAGTATATATGTAGTATATCAACCTTCTAGTGTCTGTAACACAAGCCTCGCTGCTTACCACGGAACTAGATGGCGCTGTATCATAATGCCCGGGAACTATAATGTTGAATACCTACCGTATCCACACTTTAAGTAATTAATTATTTAATTAATCCGCTATTCCACCTTGAGTCCTCATCCTCGTTGCGGTGGAAATATGCTCTCATCTTTGGCATAATGTGTAAATTTATATAATAATTAATCAATGTGAATAACTATAAGGCGTGCACTTCTGGTTTCAAAATTCAAAATCATATTATTTGTCTTATTTAACACTCGTTTAAATGGTATAAGAAATACATATGGAGTAAGTGAGGAAATTTCAGGTTTTAAGATCTGCAAATTTGCATTAAGCCAGCGTTTTTTTATACCATAAAGCAGACATACTTACGGCCCGCCTGTAAGTGAGCGGTCACCGTAGCCTATAGATGTTTGCAACACCAGAGGTGTCGCTCGCGCGTTGCCGACCCTAACACAACTTTGGTTGTTTTACTGCGGTCTTCTGTAAGGCGGAGATACTTCCCCAGCTGGGCAGTTCTTCCTGTCTCTCTTCAAAACGAGGCGTGACGGACTATTATCTAACGACTTTCAATCTGGGAGGATTGTCTTGCCCAGCAGTGGGACAACAAATGGGTTGATAATGAGGCATTAAAGCACATACGCTTTAAACTACAAAATGTAACGTAATCGTTTCAAAAAACACGCTTTAGCTTGAATTCAATCCGCAACTGAATTCAATTTCAAAGCGCGTGTCTGCAATGGAGATGTAGAAACATACACCACTTCAATCTAACCGCTCAAAGCACTGCAATACCTAGACTGACGAGACTGTAGGACTAGTGTTCACATACTCAATTAACGCTCAATCCACCTACACACACATACTCAACTCCCGTTTACACGGAATTTAGCGTGAACTGAGGAGACTCTGTGTGAGTGTCATAAGGGAATATAACATAACATACCGTCACACCCGTCATCTCCAAAGGGTTAGACAGAGGTGTACTAATGTACACCCATGCCATCAACCGGGCACGAACCCAAGACCCCTCTTGGTCAACAGTCGCATTTACGACCACTAGACCAAAAAGTCAGTTAATGTGAATATAAATAATAAAATAAATATATCCGCACACATAGCGCCATCTAGTTCCGAGCTAATCAACGAAACTTGTGATGATGAATGACGGATACCGGATAATTGACACATTACATATTTTTTTATTGTTGTTGAAAATACATATAGAAATATAATTGACTCAGGTACAAATATCCATGCTTATCACAGAAACATTTGACCTTACCGGGATCCGGGATCCGGGATCCTTAATACAGAAGGCGGCTTTTAATACCACTGCGATATTCGCTTCGTCAAAAATATGTGTAAGCGACGGCTGTGTATATGTGTGTGTGAGATTTAAAGCTGAGTAAATGTTCGTACGTTGATAAGTTTTCGGTGTATTGTGGAGTTAGTACTTCGTGTGTTATTTATCTTATGTGATATCAGTTCTGAACATTCTGAACACGGAGACGAGTTAGTTGTACTACAGAAATGAGGAGCAAACTTAATTAGTTTGGTTTTGTTTATGCAGTTTCGCGTTATGTGATATCAGGGCTGGCGAAATGGATTTTGGCATTTTATTTTTTGAAATCCATCGCATATTTGGAATATTGACATTTTGACTGACGCATTAAGTTTAAGTTAAAGTAAAGATGGGTTGAAACTTATTAGATATCCTGCTTAGTGTAGCGTATTGGACGATTTCTGTATTCTATTTCATTAGAAGTAGTTTTTTGGCCCAGCTTTGGGAATTTTTGGGCAATGGATTCCCCTGAAGAGAATAGCTATAATGGGTTGCACAATGACACTAAAAACTACACCAGGCTCCAGATTCCTTCATTATTTAGATTCAGATGCTAAAATTCAGGAAACGTTCAAGGTTGTCTCTGGAGGGTTAAATATATCTTATATATAAAAATCTCGTGTCACGGTGTTTGTCACTGAACCCCTCCGAAATGGCTGAACGGATTATTATGAAATTTTGTATGTATATTTGGTAGGACTGAGAATCGGTCGTAGGTTACTTATATACCTCTAGGTGATATGGATATGCCTTCACCGGACATTTTTTTTAGAAAAAAATGACAAAACATTTTTTTTATGATTTGGCATAAAAATACTTATAAACCTAAATTTTCACTCTTCTACCACCAACTCCTAAAATGTAGCAAAACAACGTTTGTTGGGTCAGCTAGTTTTATTATATAAATATGTACCTATCAACAGTTGTTACACATAATAATATATATGTAGATAGGAATGTAAAAATGTCTTCAATCTAACTGCACAACAAATTATAGGCAAACACTGCATTTTTAAGTACCTACCTATGTCTGAAATTAGCTTTCGAATACGTTACAAGCCATTTTAAAGCATATCTGTATTTAGTAACAGTTCACATTCTATTGCCCGAGGCATAACCTGGAATCAACTTTCTCTACAAGTAAAACGATTACAATATTGTATCAAGTTTCTTGCGTCCTATTAAATCCTAGTTTCTGAGGAATAATTAAGTACTTAGGCATCGCGAGGTTTTCCTCTCGTTTGTCTTTGGTTAGACTAGACTTGTTGAAGTTCAGATTAAATTGATTCTGGAAGTTCTTTGCTGTAAATATTGAACAAGATTGTGGAAACTTCATTTATGTGATTTTGAGGGTTGAGTTGTTTATTCAAATGTAATTTCGAACTTGTATAAGTAAAACAACAATGGGCTTATAATGTTTTATTAAAAAAATGCAGAACGATTTCAACGTCAACCACAAATAATTAATATTCTTATATAGATCCAGATTAAAATATTAAAAAGAATATTAAATCTCTTTGATAAAGGTATAATAAAAAAAGTATATACCTACAATTTTAATTGGTACATATTTTAAAGCTTGCCATATTATATTAACATGACAAAAATAAGATTTTTCTTTAATTGTTGTAAATTTGTAATTTTGGAAATTTTCTCAAATAGAGAGCACATTGATTTCATGATGAATCCGTCGGGTCGTTCCTTGTTTTTCTTTAATATTCTAGTCATATATTATGATTTATATTTAAACGACACGTAAACAGATTAATAATTTTAAGTACAGTCAGTATGAACGTAGAATTTTCTTCGTAAATTTTTGAGGAATTGACGTCATAACACATAACCTCAAGCTTAAATAAGTGACGTTTATTGCTGACGAGACTTCATCCTAGCTCCATAATGTCGCCGGGCAGAGTGCATCAAGATCGACGTAAATTAATATAGCAGAGTAATTTCATTGGCTTTAGTGAGGAGACGAGAGTTTTGTTGATAGTGGAACTGTTCCGGGAATAAATCCCGGGCTTTGAGGAACGGAATTACTAGTGTTGTATAGTTCTAGAAATTAAATTAAGTCTTTGTTTTTGTACATAAAACGTTAGTTACCTTAGAACTTACCTTACCGTTAGTTAGTTACCCTAGAAGATCGGATTAGTAAATGTAATTGCATTTTAGAAATTCAATTTACTATGTTTTTAAAAAGAAAATAGCTCTTCAGCTTTCTTTGAATTATTTTAATTTACGTACAACGTTTGATTGTTTTGTGCTCAGTATTATGGACTGGATGATAAATAGCGGGCATTTTTGGGGGTTGTCGTTATTGTCAACCAGCCAATTAAATGTGACGAAATGAATGGCATTCATGGTCATGCGCCATTCTTTCAACCATAAATGCTGCAAAGGATCTGAACTATCGAGATTTATTAATACGATTATACCGAGAAAAACCCCGTAAAAAGTAGTTTTATTTCAATGTCTAGTCGTCCAAGTGTAAGAAATAACTCATCCTTTTTCAAAATCCAATCCCTACAAAGATAGAAATACATGCAATTTTAAGTGTTTTATCGCATAAGTGAATCCTTTTACTTCTATTAAAATATTTCACTGTATTATAGCCGTAAGTAAGTGTACTTTATTAAAGTCAGTTCGTTTTAGTTCAGAGCTATAAGGTTTTAATTTATCTTACAAATCGAGACGACTGCAGTAACTGGGTGTTGCGCTAATTAAACAGTTTTGTGGTTATTTTAGCTTCAACCAGTCTCTGCTGGTTAACTTAATTCATTGGGTTAACTTCTTGTAAGTTTGTAATTTTATTTTCAAACAAATAAATTTAAAAAAATATTACTTCGTTTTTAATATCGAAACAAATTATTGCAACCCTTATTTATGCTAATAAAAATACCTTTATTTTATATTTATCTTAATTCCGCAACTAATATTTGTAAATTGTAATATCTTTTTTATTTTTCGTTTCCAATTACAAAATGTATGTATATCTAATAATATAATAAAATATAAAAAAAATATTTTACCGTTCAACTTCCAACGGAAATCATGAAATCATTTTTGTATTTAAAACCTTCTTTATTTAGACTATTTGCATAAAATGTTTTCAGAAAAGGAGATTCAAAAATAAAATCAGAATATTTATTTAAAATTCTTTATTCATATTTTGTTTTAATTCACTTCTTCAAAAACACTTTTCGTAATAAATACCTTAAGGTTTGAACTTTGTTACTGAAAGAGAGAATCCGCTTCGTTAGTCTCATTTCTCAAAAACATTCTGAAATAAGTCTCCTCTATATTAAATAAGAGACACAATACAATTGCACTTTAATATTCTGTGCGGAACTGGCGAAATTAAGTTTCTTGTAGAACTAGGGACCTCACTACTGTTTGTCGCGGATGTATATTTATGCCTACATAATATGTTTTATTTACCATAAAAGCTGCGTGGTAAACTTCAATAATAAATAAAATAAATAAATATTTGTGGACATTATGACACAGCGCCATCTAGTTCCGAGCTAAGCAACGAGGCTTGTGTTACGGATACCAGTTGTATGATATACTAAATATATATTTTTTTTTTGTAAAGACAAACATTTATTATACCTACATAGATACATCCATGACTCGGAAACAAAAAAATGTTTATGCTCATCACACAAACCTACCGGGATTCGAACCCAGGACCCATAGCACGGAAGAGTCTAATCGGGTCGTCATCAGTTGTAAAAGATATTCATTTCTGTAAATTAGATCTTATGCATACACAAGCACTATCACGGCTGTATACCGGTAGAGAGAGGCAGAAGAGTACCTGCTAATATACTTGGCTGGTACCTATATATTTGGCTGGTATGTTTTTATCCAATGTAATAGGGGCGAGCCTTTTGACATTAATCGGGTGAAATTTGAAGGTCCAAGCTGGAATGCCAAGGAATATCATATAAAAAACTTATTAAATAACACTGCTCCAGCAAAACATTATTCGAGAACCTTCGGCCTTGTTCCATAAAAAGTATCATCTTATTTTGATTAGGTGTTTCGTTGGTCTAATGGTCGTAAGTGCGTCTGCAGAGCAAGGGGGATGGGTTCGATTGCCAGGTCGATCAGTGTTATTGGGTTTTTTCCAACGGTAGTTAACACTGCCTTCTGTGCTATGGGTCCCGAGTTCGAATCCCGGTAGGAAAAAATTTTTGTGTGATGAGCATGAACATTTGTATCCGAGTCATGGATGTTTCTATGTATAATATGTATGTATTTAAAGTATATATCTAGTATATCAACCAACTAGTATCCGTAACACAAGCCTCATTGCTTAGCTCGGAACTAGATGGCGCTGTGTCATAATGTCCAGAAATATTATTCTATTAAATTTTCAGTTGCAGCTTGGAGTCTGGATTCATGCCCGGTTGATGGCAATAGGCTCGCCCCCTATTATATGAGACTTAAAACTTACCGGCGAAATGTAGGTGTACATTAGTAAACCTCTGTCTGACCTTTTGGGGAAGACAGGCGTGATGGTATGTTATCTTATTGTTACAAGTAAAACTATTGAAGCAAAACACAAACCCGTAGTTTCTTTATCAAACAGATTATTTTTCTTCTTGTTTCTCTTACAACTTGGGTCATAATGAGACCCTTGCTGTGCCACGCCGTATGTAATTTTGTTTTTATTAAAACCTCTTGTCAACGCAATAAGGCATAAAAAACTTTATCTCCGCAGAATAAGGTTGGATTTCTGTTGTGGGACAATAGGGTTATCAACAAAGTTGTCCTTATATTACTCGCCCCGCAATAATAACCCTGTTTGTTCTTATTCAACGGTGATTATGATAAGTAAATTACGTATGTCGGTTGAGTTCACTGTGTTTTATGTATCTAAATAATACATACACATCACCACGCTTGTCGTCCCCCAAGGGTAAGGCAGAGGTGTACTAATGTACACTCACATTTTGAAGGTATATCCCAGGTCCTAGTGGCGTTAGCCAGGGTCCAGCGATAAGAGCTGGACCGAAGCCCGCCGGGGTTGTGGTGCATGCTTTTGCGAATCCCATAGCCCCGTCAATAGGGTTAGTGGCGTTGACGGGTGCGGTTTTTTAGTTGGTAAACGCTCAAGCGGAGTCCGACACACCCCGTCGCCCCCCCAGGTGATGGGACGGTCCGTAAAGGATTTTTCCGAACTTAAAAAAAAAGGTCCTAGTGGCGCGAATCTAAACTCCGAGCTGCCTAAATGGTGGGCATTCTCTGACAGAAAGACAGACAGACTTCTGAAATTATTTCATTCCCAGGTCCATAATTATAATTATATTTATATATTTTAGAATATATTTTATTACCTCTATAAATTATTTTATTTACTTCAGCCTACCTTCACGGATAAATAAATCGCTTTGTTTATAGACGTCCGCTTTTCCTGGAGCTTACTGCGTGTGATACTGAACATCTTATTTAATTAGTGACGTTCGCGATGTTCCCTTGCTGGCTGTGATGCTGGGATAGTCTACTGTAGATTATAATATTCCTGGACTTTATTACACACAGCGCCATCTAGTTCCGTGCTAAGCAACGAGGCTTGTGTTACGGATACTAGTCGGTTGATATACTACATATATACTTTTGTTTTTGTAAATACATATCATAGATAGATACATCCATGACTCGGATACAAATGTTCATGCTCATTACACAAACATTTGTCCCTACCGGGATTCGAACCCGGGACCCATAACACAGAGGGCAGTGTTAACTATGGCTGGACTAAGTGGGTCGTCAAAAAAAGGCAGTAGTTGTTACAATGTTAAGAATAATTTAATATGCCAAGAGTATGTAGCATTATTTCCAGTGAGTAGCTATTTAGATCTATGTAAATATTAAGTTGGTTTATGTACGCGTCAAAAGATCGACCGCTAACTTTTGACATTGTATGCAACCCATTTCTACACCGCTCAACTTTTGACATTGTATGCAACCCATTTCAAAATTTGTTCTTTTTTCAACCATGAAATCACAATGTGCAACAGTGAAGCGAAGCAAGGTACCTACCAAAAGTTAATATTTAAAGAAATTAGACAAGACAAGACATCGCGCCAGAACTCAAAGTTCCATCCATTTTATCTCGATGTCCAGAGTTCCACAACAGTGCGGTTTATAAGGCATTTTCTGCCTCGCACCACCGCTCTGTGGAACCAGCTGTCGCCGGCGGTCTTTCCGAACCGTTACGACGTGGGAACCTTCAAGAGGAGAGTATATTTTTTATTGAAAGGCCGGTAACGCATTTGCACGTCCCCTGGTGTTGCAGATGTCCATGGGTGGCGGTAATCACTTATCATCAGGTGAGCCTCCTGCCCGTTTGCCCCCTCATTTCCATAAAAAAAAAAAGAAATTGTAAGAGCCCGATGTCGTTATACATGGATATTGAGGAAATACTAATATGGCGCTATTTATTACGAGGAGTAACAGTAGCTATTACTCCGAATTGGTCTTTGTCTAAAGACGAAAAATCTCCCTTTTTTAACGAGACAAAATATCTAGTAGAACACTAACTTAAAACAAAACGTTAACGTTATCTACAAACTTTTTTCTTTGGGGAATTTTTCTTGCGTCAAACGCGTCTTTAAATCTCCAGCAATTCTTTTAGTTTTTATACTTTTTATGCCCTTTTCTCGGCCTCTCGGCCTCTCGGCCCGTTGATTGGAACAGGCCGAAAATTCGTACAATACAAATATAACGAGATTCGTTTTTCTGTACCCTCGGGGGACTATTTGTTGAGATTACACTTTTACCGGCGCTTAAAGCGTAAATAATGAAGTTTTCACTGTATTTTCTACTTAAAATCTTCAGTAAGTATGCGCTTGTATAAGTCACTAAAGTTAATAGAATAAACTGACTAAACTTTAGATCTTTTTTAGAATATCTGTATCAAAATGTATAAATAAATCTTTTGATGAACGCTGTCTGCACGTACCAAAAATTTGTCACGTTCCGCCTGAGCCGAGCATGCAAGCGATAGAGAGGCATGATCGGCCAAAGCGTTCTAATGCTCTTCTAATCCATCGGCCGAATTATCGACCGTAATCTGACTTTACAGATAATCAATTCTTTTTTAACAAGAAGGTGGCAAACAAGGTTGCGGCAGGCCTGTTGGTAAGCGGTTACCGTAACCTGTAGCTGTTTGCAATACCAGAACTATCGCTCACGCGTTGCCTACAAATTCATATGTACTCAACCATCATGCTTGTCGTTTCCGAAGGGTTAGAAACAGGTATAATAATGCACATCCACACTATCCGACACCGATAGTATATTTTTAGGTCCCATATAATAGAGGGCGGGCTAATTAATTGCCATCAGGCACGAATCCAAACTCCGAGCATGAAAATTCTCAGTAACAACTGAGAATTTAACAGAAACACCCAATAACACTTTGCTTGCCCTGGAAATCAAACCCAAGTCCTCTTGCTCAGCAGTCACGTATGTACGACCTATTGCAAATTAAAAATGTTGATTTATTTTTCTGACCTAAAAGTTTATTCATACTAATAATCACATGCCTATTAGGCATCCTAATCAAGATAACTTTGTCAAGAAACTGATCACCTCTGTCCAAGACAGTGCTGTCATCGATAAAATCAATGCATAGGATAGCATAGACAATACTCAGACAATAGCGCCTAATTGCTCATATTTAGGTTAACAGCACACATTTAGAAAGCTATATAAGCTATTTTTGATATCTTAGAATGCTATTTAAGAATTGAGTGCACCATATTGGTGCAGTAGTCGAGTGGTGAATATAATTATGTATTTGTAAACGCACCGACGAGTAATTTTTGGAGTGAGGCAACGGATTAAAAAAAATCCAAATGGCAGGGATAAGTTTCAATAAAGGAAAAAATGGCCATCAAATTCTTGAAATTACATTAAAAACAAAACTTAAATATTTTTACAACTTTTTTTAAATACGGTGCTCTGATTGGTTCTTTTGATTTTTGACCTTATGCTTTTTTTATTATAAATAGCAACTTATTTCTAATTATTATTGTTAATAAATTAAAATGATTGAAAAATAATAAAACAAATATATCAAATGAAAATTTATCAAACTACCTGTTGGTTTTCTAATTTTCTTTATTAATGGTTCCTCTAAACCGTCAACTCAGTACTCTCCCCATGACAAATAATATCGTCGCTATTTGTAGCAATCATACGTTATCGCTTTTTAAGGAGTGTTGCCTTCCTGATGCAATTACGTACTGTCTGAATAATACATCGCTAATCGAACATCGGGTAAGATATTGCTATTAACTTGGGATTTGAGCTGTAGGCATCTCGTTTGAATGTTTGATCCAACATATGGCAAACATTGTGCATTGGTTCTGTTGGCTGTATTATTGGCATGATATGAACTAGGAGTTGAATTTGCATCATGTTAGAATGCGTGTAGATTGTAGGTATGTCCACTTTATATTGAGAGTTTTGTTTGGAAAATAACGTATAGATTAGTTGTTTTTTTTTTACAGAAAGTTAAAGGTTATAAAAAATATCTGAAGTATGATCCGAATAATTCAATACTTATGTATTTCTGTATATTTATTATAAAAATTCGCTTACCCGGCTACTGCTATCCTAAAATTTTATAAATATTATTTTGTGAGGAATATATAACAAAATATCTAAAAAGAAAATTCCCCACTGAGCTCACATGGATATTGTCTGAAAATATCATGAAAATCGATTCAGCCGTTTTGGATTCCATAGGAAATATACGTACATTATGTAGATATTACGACCATTCGTAGTCGTTCGAGGGTTCGATTCCCAGGTCGAGCAAAGTGTTATTGGGTTTTTCTATGAAATTCTCAGTAGCAGCTCGGAGTTTGGGTTCATGCCTGGTTGATGTCAATAGGGTTTAATACATAGGATCTAACGCTTCAGGAATTTTAGGCGTGATGGCATATTTTGTAATATAATATACATAATTATGTAAAAGGGCCAGAACAGTATCATTAAAGAACAAAATTATATTTCTGTTTACACCAGATTGTTTCATCCTTCTCGGCCGTTAAGTTTAATTTTTAAGTGCATTGCCGTTACCTTTATTACAGGTGCGTAAAGTTCTTTTTCGTTCGCAATTACTTTTTATTGTATTAGTGTTTTTAGTACAGCATTGAGGAAATTTGCTTTAATTTAAGTTAAACTCCTAGTAGTATCGGGGATATAAAATTAGATTGTTGTATTGAAGTTTTACAGTAATCTTCTCATTAATAGAATGCATTTTTGGAATTATTGTTTTAGAATTTGATTTTTTAAGTAGAAAAAAAAACAAAAGTCAGATGACAGCCACTAGGTACCATGAAACGTTAAAAATTTAATAGAATAATACGATTTTGCTTAATACTAAAGTCCACTAACCCAGACTACAAGTACCACACTGGAAATATCCTATATAATCCCATTAATACCGCTTAATTTGGCAATAAAACGCAGGTCCTAACGATCAGAATAAGAAGGCAGAAAAACACCTAACCGTAATAAAATTAAAAGCAAGTGTTATATGCAAGGTTGTAAAACTAAAAATCTATTTCACCTAAAATGTGATTATAAAACTTCGTCCCAAAGGACCAATTCCGCAGAAACCTTCTTTCGACATAGTCCTGAAATATAGAAATTTCCTAAGACTGAGAATGTTATTTATAGCGTCGTTAGATCTAAAAGGCTCTGTTCTCCCCTCGGGGGCGAAACGGGGACGTGAGGACCAATTCGGTATTAACTGGTGCTTGTTGACCCAAGTAACGATTTGGATTGAGGTTCATACATAATTTTGGTAACGGTATTATCCCGTGTCCAGCGGTACTTTTAGTACGTGATATATTTTTTTATACTAGGTACTAAGTTGGCAGACAAGCTTATTGCCTGCCTGATAGTAAGCATTTACCGTAGCCTATGGACGTTTGATACACCATACATGTCGTTCGCGCGTTGCTGACCCTGTCAAACTGTTTACAGTTTTTTTTAATAGAGGAGTTACTGCATTGACATAAAACGGAATCTCAAACTGTCAGAATAGTTACTTCCCTACCAAGCTCTGGCTATGGCCATGTTTCACTGCAGTCTGCAGTAAGGCGGTGGTGCTTCCCCAATCGAACTACTCAACTTGAGCGTAGAATCTCTCTAATTTTGATTGCTCTCTGATTTGACTTCTTTTGATGAAAAATTTATTCCCAAGTCCGCCTGGCAAGGTTTATGGCACGTCAGTTGTAAAATCTCATTTTGTAAATAAACTCAGTCGCTTTATTAATTAATTCATCCATTCGTATGCAAACAAAAAAGTGCATACATTTAAGAGTTACACAGCTCAAAATTAAAAACAGCAGATGTTCTGACAGTGTAAAATGTTCTGGATAAAGTCATATTTGTGGACTTACTTCAACATTTGTTTATACAGCACATTTTCCTTTGTTTATTTTACTTTGTACGATAACCCGGCCTTTAGGACCAGCTGCGCTGCAAACATTCGCAAGATATTTTATTATAACGAATAAATTTGTGTTCTATGTGCGTGTTCCTACTGATAAGTACGAAAAATGGGACAGGTAGAGTTTGTTTACATTTTGATGCAACGGTTTGCGGGATATTTTGTGTTATGTATTGAAATGCTCGCTGTTTTTTATATAAACTACCGTCTGTCGTCTCCGAAGGCCTAATTGTGGGTGTACATTACCCCACGGTAATTTGGCCGATATTTTTCATGTCACAGGGAGCTTACAGCCATCTAGCGGGCAGGAATCCAAATTTCGAGTAGCAGCTGTGAATTTCATAGAATAACCCAATAACACTTTGCTCGACCTGGGAATCGAACCCAAGAACTTTTGCTCAGCAGTATCACTTATGATCAATAGATGAACGAGTCAAGGTAAATACTCAAAAGTTTTTTTAAGCACCATTTCGCAAACGAAGTGAAAATAAATGAGGCAACCATTCCGAGCTGTTACTCAGAGCTAGAAAAATCTAATAACCCTTTGTTCAACCTGAGAGTCAAAATCAGGATCTAACATTTAGCAGTCACAGTCGGTCACACTAAATTAATGAGGCTAGCTGACTGCCTTTTCGTTGTTGAAAATATAAAAAAGACAGTCGGTGCTATGAGTATTAAAATATAAACGCAGTATTAATGGGTTCCGTTAAAGAAGGGATATATTCTCTGGTATAATATCTATCGTATCTATCAAACATTGTTTAGATAAAACTTTTTAACAAAATAATTAAACCCCCGAATGACTGAAAAGTAAGAAACAATAAACCTTTATTAACTTAATAACTATATTCTTAAACTAATCATCATCAACCCATTAATGTCCCACTGCTGGGCACGGGTCTCCTCCCAATTGAGAGGGATTAGTCTATAGTCTACCACGCTAGCCTACTGCGGGTTGGCAGACTTCACATGCCATCGAGAATTCTCTCAGGCATGCAGGTTTCCTCACGATGTTTTCCTTCACCGTTTGAGCATGTGATAAATACGCACATAACTTCCAAAAAGTCGTTGGTGTCAGTCAGTGCCTTAGGTTCGAACTCGAGACCTCTGACATCTCAGTCCACTGGTCACACCGCTTGGCTACCACAGCTCACTAAACGAATGTATTTACATATTATAAGTATGCCTAAGTAATATTGAGTCGGCGCTATACAATAACAAACTGACAAACGATATTTCATACAATAAGAAAGGAATAAAGAACAAA
This sequence comes from Craniophora ligustri, assembly GCA_905163465.1. Lineage (NCBI taxonomy): Eukaryota > Metazoa > Arthropoda > Insecta > Lepidoptera > Noctuidae > Craniophora > Craniophora ligustri. The sequence continues at coordinate 2,841,871 of LR990965.1, read as the reverse complement.
TACAGATAAATAAATACGTATGAAAGCGTAGACACAACATCGTATTTCAATTCTACTGAAGACTATAGTCAACACAAGGATATTGATCTATGTAATGTGTGTACCTACCATTATTTGTATTCAGAATAAATATGTATAGCATTCACTAGAGGAGGCCTACGTCCAGCAGTGGACGAATATGGGCTGATGATGATGATGATGTATCCCTGAGAGATTTTTCTGATAGCTTGTGATGTCTACAACGTAGGCTTGCGTGGCTGACTCCTGACCCCTTTTTGGTTGTCCCCCTTTGACCCTGCGTGGTACAAATTAATAAACGCATGGCCTACAGTAAGTTTAAAAAAAAATTTAAGATAAAGTTTATAAACTATTTCAGGATCCATGCAATGCATGTAAATACGTAAAATATGAGTCTATAAAATAATTTGTAAACGTGCCACAGCAATAGTTTTGAATCTTCCCTCCTCGCGTTGTTTTCCTCATTACTGAGGGTCGTGACTCCCCCGCTCCGTCAGTTTCTTGCGTATGATTTCCCTCCATCTGCTGAGATCCTTAGCTTCATGAATATATTTGTTATATAATAGTTTTGAATAAAAGCTGGTAAAACCGATTTTATAAACTTTTTGTAGGAGGCAGGGCATAGCGAGATTTCTCGCTCAAATTGAGCTGCCCGACTGGGGAAGTACCTCCGCCTTACAGAATACCGCAGTGAATCAACAATAGTTGACTTTCTGCGAGTGAGTAAGGTTACCAGAGCTCGTTGGGGAGTGATTATTCTGACAGCATGGGCATTCCATTTGCTGTCAGTTTAGTAATTCCCTATTATAAGGAACCAAAACGGTTTCTGCAGGGGTGTGCAACGCATTTGCAAGCCTTCAGGTGTTGCAAATGTCAATGGGCGGCGGTGAACACATACCATCAGGTGAGCCGCCTGCTAGATTGCCCCTTATCGCAATAAAAAAAAACTGAGCTCTACTTTTCGTGTTAGAACCGTAACAGTTGAAGTGTGAAGTTGGATTTTCAGTAAATATATAACACCTCGCCAGTTTAAAGCGGCGGATTTGTACGTGATCCGGATACAAGTAAGCCGATAACTATCAAACAGTTTTGCCTAGAAGTTTCGAGAATATTTTTTTAACAGTTGAAAGTTGTTTGAGAATAAAATAATCAGAAAATAGATCGAAAATTACATAAAATATCGTTATTTAGGATCTGAACAATTTCCTCTAAGAATATAATACATACAAAATTCTATTACATATATATAAAATTACATATTATGTTATATTGTAATGCTTATATAATTATAACATTATATATTTACCAGCTGATTCTCGTGGCTTTGTCCGCGTGCAAATTAACTAAAAAAATTAAAGTTTCATATTAACTTTCCACCCCCGTTTTACCCCCTCAGGGGGTGAATCTTCAAAAATCCTTTCTTAGCGGATGTTTACGTCATAACATCTACCTGCATGCCAAAATTTCAGCCCGATCCGTCCAGTAGTTTGGGCTGTGCGTTGATAGATCAGTATGTCAGTCAGTCACCTTTGTTATATTATTATGTAGATAATAATATATATAATGATCATATCTATTATTATCACACATAGGTGAAAATTGATCAAAACTATTCTCTTAAATCACTCTGTCAATTGATTGAAACCGTAGTAAAATTCGTTGTATAGTTTAGAAGAATTAAACACACATCCGACGAGAACCGACTTTGTTTTTTATTTTATACTATAGGTATATTGGAGTATTTATTTCGAGCAGTTTGTTAAATAAAGTGAACAATCCACTATGCTTCCTATTCTATTCTAATAGAATTCTTTAACAAACCAAAGAGATTTTACATTGGTTTTGTATTTTATCGTGCCTTTGGTTCGCAAGCTCTTCTAATAAATGAAAGAAAGTGAGGAAAGCGGAAATTTTAGATCTGCGGCAACTCCATTTGGGAAACGCCTCATTGGGACAGAGTATTTTGGAGCCTTGGACATGAAAGGAAATATATATTTACGGTTTCATGAACCGAATTTTTTGAAGACTTTGCTGTTTGTACTTTCGACCGTTTTTTGGAAGATTGTAGAAAGATTTGGCGCAGGATTGAATCTCTACATCTATCATTGACGACCCAATTAGTCCAGCGATAATTAACGCTGCCTTTGGTCCCGTGTTCGAATACCGGTAGGGACAAATGTTTGTGTTTGTATATATAATGTGTATGTAATACACTACATAACTATAAAAAAGCTGCGCTGTGTTATAATTTCCGAATATATTTATTTATTTATCATGTTTGTGTATAGTGATTTTAATACATTAGAAATATTGTAACATCTTATTTTATTTACATCCAGATTTCAAAAACAATTTATAGTTTTATTAATGTCTAGGTAAACCTTCTTTAATACATACATACTTTGAAAAAAAAAACAATGAGGGTTTTAGAATAACGTAATTACCAACCTATCTAAATATATACATTTAACCCAAAGGTGACTGACTGACTGACTGACTGACATAGTGATCTATCAACGCACAGCCCAAACCACTGGACGGATCGGGCTCAAATTTAGCATGCAGGTAGATGTTATGACGTAGAATTAAGCTAAGAAAGGATTTTGATTAATCGTACCCCCAAGGGGTTAAATAGGGGATGAAAGTTTGTATGAAAACAATACCTAATTAATAATAATACTTCTTAACGCGAGCGAAGCCGCGGGCAAAAGCTAGTATGCAATATGTTTTAAGATTCAATTAGTTTAAAAAAACACACCGCTCCGTCGCTGAATATCATATTCTCAAAAAACCACATTCATAAAACATCAGATTCGCAAAACACGTAAAACTCGGCTCTGGTATAAGGGGTCGCAGTTCTAACCTAACCTATTCACACTACCCATGCTATTTAATTATACATGGAACAATTTGCGAATGTGACGTTTTACGAATGTGGTCTTTTGAGAATATGGATATTCAGCGACGCTCCGCAACACACTAACAGCTGTTACCTATGTAATTACAACGTGCTACTGATTAATGGTGTGGTGGGGCAGTGGGACAATTTCCTTTGTAGTGATCTGTAGCTAATTAGATAGGTCTTACTACAAATCTGTATTAAATTAACTACATTGGATTAACTATATCTACATAAAAAAACGACCATTAATTTTGTGAAGATTGGAAGAGACTTCAAGCATGCTTTCTTCGTCTTATGGTTGTAAATTGCGATTGCAGAGCAAGAGTAGTCTAGGGGTTGATTCCCAGTTTGAGCAGTGTTATTGGATTTTACTATAAAATTCTCAATAGCAGCTCCAGCAGTTTGGATTTGTGCCCGGTTAATGGTAATAGGCTCGCCCCCTAATATACCGGCAAAATGTGGATGTACATTAGTGAACCTTTGCCTTACCTTTCGGGGATGATGGTATGTTTTCCAAGCATCTTGCCTTTTCCATCGATTGCAAATAGACCACATAATTAAAAAGTTGAATGAACATTATTTTTATTTACACTTGTAGATGCTTGGGGATAATAAACCTTATTTACAGGGGTCAAATTTACCAAAAGGCGATTCAGCTTAACCTAACTCCTCTAACATTGTTTACCCTCACTTTGAAACAGTGCCACGAAGCAAACTTCTAGTAACAAAATCCAAACACTAACACTACATTACAAGAGAAAAGTGTTCGAAAATCACTTCAAACTCCTGCTGAAATAACTTGCACAGTATGCGCATCACGACATAACTTTACCGTCGAGATTTTGTTCCGAGACTGTGGTCTCTTTCACAATTGTGAAAGTCGAGATTATGTGGTGACATAATTTTCTCATGGCGTCAACAAAATTTCATTGAAGGGTTAGACAGAGGCATATTAAGGTACCTACACCCACATTTCACCGGTATTTTTTAGGGTCCATGTAATGCGGAGCGAATCTTCCCATCCATTCTCAACAACCGGGCACGAATGAGAATTACATAGAAAAACTCATTAACACTTTGCTCGAGCTGAAAGTCAAGACCAACGAGGCATGTGGTAAATATACATATAATTAGCAACCCTATGTACGTCTGTTCAGCTTGCCACACAATAGTAGGTAGTTAGCCCTGTAGGCAGTGTTAGGTAGCTAACAGTACGTAACCAGTCGTCCCATTGACTTGCAAATTTGTTGTCACACTTTCTAGAGAATGGGACTGAATAATACGACAATTGTTGTTGCTTTTTTTTCAGAGGGTTTACGCAAGGGATTTCTTCGTTTTTTCCTTTATCATGGTGACCACACATTTGGAAGAAAATCTGGACATTTCCACGCTGATTAGTTTTTGAACAAGTTAGGAATTTTAAAGTATCAATTGTTAATGGTAGCGTATTTTTTTAATGTCATGTTTGTGACTCTGTTTAATGTAAATAAAGTAAAAGTAAAGTTTTTGTTTCGTTTTGTTGACTTGATTTCGCTATATATACAATTCCACAATATTGTTTAATTTATTTTTCATTTAAATTGCATATGTCAGAAATGTTTTTTGCCTAAAAAAATAATATTTATTCAGCTCTGTATGTATAATATGTTTGTGTCTCTTAAAAAGTTACATATTTCTGTAAGCAGATGATCAAAAATACTTTTACAAGACAATGTTGTCTTTTTACCTTTTACCTTCTACCTATTCTTTCTGCTTACCCCAAAAAGAGTAAATATATACTTCGTATCAGTATCAATTCACTATATAACTATGATTACATTACATGAACTCTAACGAAATGCCTTCAGTATCTCCAAGTATCAACGAACGACTTCTGAAGTGTTTAAAACTTTAACTGGGGTCCCTTACGAGACCAATATCGGGAACATGTGGACAAACTTGGGCAATAACTAGTAATCAGGTCAGACTGGTGCATACTACTTGCCCCGACACTTTCGCAAGCACTTGCTGCCAGTATGTCGGTAAGTAGGTACACCCAGCTTAGATAAGTTGTGAATACAAATTATAAGTCAAATACTTTCACTTTTGAATTATCAAAAAATTGATGCACGGATTCAAAAAGAAGGTCTTATGGAGAAGACAAGATAATAAACACTATAGATACTCTAATTAATATCATGGAGTGAAACTGATGTACTGCAGAGGCGTAAATACAGTGATCAAATTTTATCTTAAAACTTAAGTACCTTAGTAATAATAGTCCTAATAAAATACCTCAAAATGTACCCTTAAGAAAATCCTACGGTTGAGAAACTGTGATTTAGTGGTGGCTGGAAAGCTATAATAAATAGCCTTAAATAGCCGCCAAAAGAAAAGTAAAAATAATACGCTTATATAGGAATATTTCTTAGACTTGCGTTTGTTTCCTAATAATAAAATCAAGACCATACCAAGTTATATTTGGAATTTATACCACACTCCGAGAATGTTTGTAATCCCTTATAGAGATAATTTTTTTTTCCTCATAAGTAAAGATATGGTTAATTAAGTTTTTTTTTTTTGGAATAGCATTCAGTGTTAGCTCGAGGGAGCTTTCACAATGTAACCGGACTTTTTTGGCGAAGCACCAGACAGTGCCTCCAGCCAAAACAAGAACCTTATATACTCCTTGTCAACTTAGATCATCATACATCTTTTGAGAGTGAGTACAAGCAATCTGAGTTTATTGCTAGCTGTTAAACAGAATAGTTGCATTGTTGCTTCTCTCTGCGAAAATTAAAATAAGACGTTAAAAGTTGTAAGGCGTCTTAATAGTGCTCCTTAGGCAAAAATATTCTGTCTCACTCATGTGAGGAGGTATTTATATCACATGCTTAGACACATGTATGTCTATAAAGGCACGTGATATACGCGTATTACTTCCGAAAATGCATTGGTGCGTGCCTTGGGTTTGAACTCGAGACCATCTCAGTCTACTGGTTGCACCGCTATGCTACCAGACACCTTTGTGCCGCAATTACCTGGTATATGACAAACCATTATAGATAATGATTTCTTAGCTAATGATCCAGCCAGCTTAACTCAGCTCGGCAGGATCCGCAAGTCATAAATTAATCATTATTAATGAAACGACATTGCGGGGAGGAATTATGTAGCCGGTCGCTGAAGAAATTTATGGGAGAGGCCTTTATTTTGTCATCAACCTATTTGTTTTCCCACTGATAGGCGCAGGTATTTTATAATGTAAAAGTGAATAGCCTATAGGGCTAGCGTATATTTATATAGGTACGAAAGCAATTAGGTTTTTAAATTTGCAGTACAGTACACTAAGAACTCAAGACTTCATAGTCCACAACCTTTTTAGGTCTTTGTTTAGTTATGACCTACCTTTGCATGACCTAATGGACTGTTCGTACTAATAGTTTTTTTAACCCCGGAATAAAAAACTGTAATATACATTTATGACGTTATTACATTTTTATATATCAAAAGGTTAGCTGTAATGCGTCGTAAACATTATAATAAGTGTTTCTATTCTACCGACGATAATATCGATGAAATTTTATGGACATAAAATTTTATCTTGGTTTTATTTTTTTACGGGTTTTCGGCATTGTAGGCTTCTCTAGCGGTAACGGACGTGAATGTGATGAAAAAAAAACACTCAGGTAATAAAACAGTACTTTTTAATAAATAAAAAATCTGGACAGTGTGACGCAGCGCCTTCTAGTTCCGTGGTAGGTAACGACGCTTGTGTTACGGATATTAGAAAGTTGATATATACTACTATACATATAAACTTTTAGTTTGAATATACATACACTCACGCCTTTTTCCCATGAGGGTAGGCAGAAACTACAGAATGCCACGCGCTACGGTCCCTGCATACCACTAGTTTGAATATATATACTTAATATACATATATGTATAAATACAAACATGACCCGAATACAAATGTTGATGCTCATCACACAAACATTTGTCCCTACCGGGTTTTCACCCGGGATTCGTAGCACAGAAGGCAGTGTTAACTATTGGATCGTGAATAAGAGGACTAATTTATAATGCATGATATATCAGCAGTCTAAAGTTCTCATTACCATATCAGCTGAAATACAAATACTTCAATAAATAACTTTATTATAATATTGCGAAAGTGTATTTTTATATGCACTACGTTTTAGAAATCTAAATGCAGTTTTGGTCCATTTATTTTATCGTTCAATAAATGTATTATTTTATACAGAGGTGAGTACTTCGAAAATTCTAACCAAATTCAATTCAGAATTTTGATACGAGACAGTGGCACGTGAATGTTTATACCAGGGGTAGCCAAGTTCCTTGATAGTCCGAGCCATTTTCAAAATTACAAAATCTATCGTGAGCCACAATTAAATTTTAAAAGACATTTTGAAACACATACGATTTTTTTTAATATATAAAAGAACGCCACGGATGCAACTATAGAATGTATACATATATTCCATACTTTCTGCCTACCCCATGGGAAAAAGGCGTGAGTGTATGTATGTACATATTATAATAATAGCACACAAATGAGAAATGGAACTAGGGTACATTTATCGAGAACCACAAATAATCTTTCAAAGAGCCACATAATGACTCGCGAGCCGTAGGTTGGGCACCCCTGGTTTCTGCAGTTAGATTCTTAAATGTTGATATTGAATGTCTAAAGCTCATGACTTGAAGAAACTAAAAAATAATTTTATACAATGAATCTTGAAACGATTGAAATGTGAATATTATGTAAATTGAGAATTCGGAGAATACTACAAGTTTATTTATTCATAAATTTATATCAATTTATACATCAATTTCTAGTTCAAGTGTTGCATGAAAAAAAAGGGTCAATATAAAACCCGTGAAGGGTAATGAAATATAGTGATAATAAATATCACTTCATTTTCATTTCATTTCCTTTTTATATATGTGAGCGCATGAGTGCGTCGTCGATAATGTCAATGTCAAATTTGAGAATGGCTATTGTCAAAAGTCGCTTTAGCAGAGCGTCGTGTGAATGGAAGCGGTGCGGATATCTTGTTTTGGAGACGAGCTGAACGGGAACCGCAAGCGCACCACGTCTGCGACGAATCGCTTGTAGTCTGCCCGAATAGTGTGCCCTAGTATCTGATTATAATGAGAAGTCAGAAGCGATAATTATGATGCCTCGCGATCGAAAATACGCCCACAACAACTGAATACACGATGAATTCTGATGAAAGCCTTCCTGCGCCGACATATGTATATTTGACGACCTGATTAGCCCAGCGGTAGTTAAAGCTGCCTTCTGTGCTACGGCTCCCGGGTTCGAATGGATTTATATCCGAGTCATGGATGTTTCTATGTATAATATGTATGTATACATATATACTTTTTTTATCAACCAACTAGTATCCGTAACACAAGCTCGTTGCTTAGCTCGGAACTAGTTAGCGCTGTGTCATAATGTCCAGAAATATTTATTATTATTTAATATACATACAGTCATGCTTATTCGTTGTAAATATAGAACTATAGTTAGGGAAAGGATACATATACAATAAATTTCGCTGCAGGTTCTAAGTCAGTTAAAATTGGGACACGTCGGGCTTCATTGTCTCTAAGATTTTCTGGATGGTAGCTATTGTTGATCCTGGCTTACAGGAGTTGCAGTAGTAGTAGGGACTTATAATAGCGGGCATGTCCCAATTAAAAAAAAGATCGGCTCATAAAACTTTATTATTCAAATATAATTACGCAGCAAATTAAAAAAAAAGGTTTCTCTTTTTTTCACTTTACAACAATCAGCATTTTGAAACAGTGTTACGCCTATATTTATTTAAAAATTTAAAAATTAGCTACCAATCCTAAAAATCATGTCATTTTGTAAAAAAAATACTTACGTTTTCATGGACACTATTCTTACATATTATTCATTCAACCTCAACACTATCTCCTATAACGTATAGCGCCTAAAAACAACATTAGTATGGAGAAAAGTGGTTTGAGTAATGACTCCGTTAGAATTTTATTTCTTAGGAGCATAAGGTTACAAAGCCTAAAGGCAGAGTCTACTAAGAAGACCTATAAATCCTGCACCAGATAATGTCAAGGTCAATTCTTTACGACCTTTTGACTCCTAATATCATGTGGTTTGATTAAAGGTCGTTGCCTCAGGCCGTTCCACTCAGGATTTTGTGACCGCCATATTTTACTGTTGATGTTTGCTGCCTTCATTTACCAAATATAAAAGTAATTTTAGAATTTACTTGAAGGCCCTGAAAAACGGGTTTGCAGTAATGTGTTCCTTTTTTCAAGAATAATTTTCCTTTATTAAAATACGACATGATGTAAGAGATTCGGTTAAAATTTCCTTTAAAAAAACCATTAATACTTTCTTAAAGTTTTATTCTTGTCTTGTTTCTGAAGTAGGACTAATGAGCAAGACGTCGCGGGTTCGATTCCCAAGTCGATCTAAGGGTTATTGAGTTTTTCTATGAAATTCTCAGTAGCAGTTCGGAGTTTGGATTCGAGCCCGGTTGGTGGGAATATTGGACCTAATAAATATACCGGCGTAATGTGGGTGTATATTATTATACCTCTGCCTAACCCTTCGGAAATAGCTGACGTGATGGTATGTTTACGTTTGTTGTTTTGCCACATTATGGGGTTGGTGGTAGAGTGAAAATTTAGGGTTATAAGTATTTTTAATGCCAAATTATAAAAAAATAAAAAAAAATGTTCCGTCAAAAAAGTAAAAATTTATCTGATGAGGGACATCCTTATCACCTACGATCTAGCCTACGATCGATTCTCAGACCCACCAAATACAAAATTTTATAATAATCCGACTAGCCGTTTCGGAGGAGTTCAGCGACAAACACTGTGACACTAGATTTTTATATATAAGATAAACATTATAAAGGAGGCAAGGAATATTGGTGCCTTTTGTTTTAATGTGTCATAGCCTTAAGATTAATCGACTAGCCTAGCCCGGAAGGTAAGGTGGACCCACATTTGTTAATGACGGTTCAAGTCCCCACGTGGTATGGGACCGGCTGTCGCCATTAGCTGGGTTCAAATCTTACTCTGGAATATCTCAGTAAAACTCGATTAAGCTTAACCAGAAAATTTAAATGCATGTTTGTTTTGTCCAGGAATATTTATAAATTAACTTTTTTTTTAAAAACAGTGCTCCACACTAGGATTTTCTCCTGTGTCGTAGGTGCGTTTACAAACACATATTTTCACATACATAAACGCCCAGACCCGGAACAACTACCTGTAGAACGTACAAATATTTGCTCCGTGCGGGGATCGAACCCGCAACCGACGCACAAGCCGATCGTTCAGCCACTGCGCCACCGAGTCGTCAATTGTTTAAAAAAGTAAAAAAAATAAAAATTGTGTGTATTAGTGTACACACGTAAGAAGTGAAACTGCTTTATGACATCATTTTTCGAAAAATGATTTACTATTTACAACTTCACAGAAATTGGTTGAATAAAACTAAATTAGATAAAGTTTATGCAAAAGGCTTTTATTATCATAGACATGCATTGGTTAAACTAATTGTTTTCCAACTGTATTTTATGATTATTGATATAATGATGGTATCTACTCGAATAACATTGAATTTAAAAAGAGCGTTTGAATTAATAGTCTTCAATTTGTAGCTCTGTCAGTTCCAAATAATAGTGGGAACCAATCATAATCTTCTATTTATCAAAACGTCGATGTCACAACCAATAGCAAGTTCTCAATATGACAACAAATGGTCTTGGTGTATTGGAAAAGGTATAGTTTTCAGTTGTCAAACAAACATCATGTTGCTATGGTTACCTATTCAAATAAATATGGCGCGTATCGCAAAAATGTTACACAATTTTTTTTTCCAAACCCGATAAAGAAGTTTCACCACAAAAATTCAGTGAAAATTCAGGGTAATAAGTATTTTTTAATTCCAAATCATAAAAAAAATACAAAAAGTTCTTCAGCCTTTTTACCTATGACCGATATAAAATAGCCTACGACCGATTTTCAGACCAACCAAATATACATACAAAATTTCATAATGATCCATCTAGCCGTTTCGGAGGAGTTCAGCGACAAACAAAGTGACTCGTGATTTTTATATAGGTATAAGAAGATTATGTAATATCTATAGGTAAAAAGTTGATATGATCACTGCAGCTAGAGCAACTCTCACCGTCATAGCAGTAAATTTCCGGCGCCATGTGAACTCTGCCAGGGTAATATTAAAACTAAATTAAATTAAATAAAGGAAAACTGAGCGTTTGCTGCAAAAGTTTGGCTGGTGACGCCACATTAGCGCTACTGATGCGGGTCGACCACGTTTTCCTGTGACTCGGGATTTTTGACCTCGATCCACAAAACGCCAAAATAAACCCACCTTACCAGCACTTATATTTGGATTCTGACCTGACCTTGTAAGCGAAGCACTTCTCTTAGAAAATTTTAAACGTCTCGGATATAATCGTTTTACTTTGTAATAAAATCCGAGTGTCTGAGTTAATCTGAATCTGAGTGAATCTTTGCAATTGAGTTTTTTTTTATTAATCGAAAAATAATATCAACAATACTCGTATATTGATATTTTTTAATCCGGGAAGAAAATCCGTATAAAAACGGTTTAAAGTTTTCGGTTCGGTTTCAGTAATTAAAACATATTCTCAATAATTTCACATAACTCCCTATTTTATGATTATTTCGAGTTCAATAAATGGGTTAACCCATTTACCGTACGCGTACCGTGGTTTCTGATTCCCTCGCATAACCGTAGAATAGTATCTACGTATACAGGCCAAAAATATATATCACATATACAACTTCAAGTTATCGTTTACTAGAATTCTGCGGAAAATTCTACTAATTCGAAACAAATATCGCTTCGGTCGATACAGACCAGTACTTTTTAACAGTTTGGTCACAACGCAGCTGCGAGCCAAGTTGACAATAGTTGATACTTCGTTTCGTTTTAGTTTTTGGCATGCGGCACGTTTGTACAATTCCTCTCTTTTTAGTTTGCCGCTGTTGCGAGAGACGATGTTGAGAACTGAACGAGCGTTTTATGTTTTGAAAGCTAACATAGAATTCAAATAACAATTATTGTACCATTTAATTTCAAGCCTTTTGAGAGCTGATATTATACTGAGATTTAGTTTCTCAAAACTTGCCTCAGATATGGTCGCTATACACGTAATCACGAATGGATGGATTAAATAAATAATATCAATATACCGCGATAAAATGCGTAGTTTTATTACAATGTCTAGCATTCGCGTAAATTTAATAAATCAGTATGTTAGTGTATGAGATGTATGAGAGACTAAAAAGATTGATATAGTTATATTTCTTAATAAGCTTAGAATTTCTCAATGGGATCAAAACAAAGATGAAGAAGACCAGTAGAAGAACTAAAATGATCGATATAGCTAAAAGGATTCGTGAACTGAATTTGCGGTGGGGGTAGGTTAGCACATAATTTGTAAGACTGGTCACCACTGGAGTACAAAGGTTCTTGAGTGCACTGGAAATTGCAGCGTGGGGTGACTTCAAACGATACGAATGGACGACATGGTTAAGACCTTCGCTAAAAGTTGTTGATTATTTGAAGGGATTAGTCTTTGTGGAAATTTAAAGCCTCAATTAATTTACGAAGCCTTTTTCAGCCGTTAACTTCATTTTGTATATCAGTCTATAAATATAAATAATAAAATGAATCGCCCAAATGTATGTTCCGCATAATATTTTAAAATGAACCTGCTATCCGATCGATTTTTCGAAGCATTTAAAGTATGGGAAATATTTTTCTATCTCGACAATTTTTAATCAACATTCTTTCTCCATACTGTATTGAATTTTTCGTTACTCTGTCACGTTCCATCTAATGCTTAGCGGACGCTGAAAATTCACTATGTAGCGCTGAAGTGCTTTATTTTTCACGACACAAAGCCGCTTAATTCAGCGAAGTTTTACAAAGGTGGACGGGGCAGGTTCAGTAATTACACAGCCTTAGTCAGCCTGGGTTCAGATAATTAGGTAACTCATAATAATATATTATTACGGCAGATCGGAAAGTTTCTACGTGTTTGTAGTTTCAAATTTATCTACGCGGTTTCATATATCAGTTTGGTCTGGAAAATGAAATTCGAAACTGCAATATATCTTCATGTAAATGTTTGCTTATAAATTTCTCGACAACTTCATTCGCATAAAATTTTAAGTTTTGTATGTGATAAGCAAAATTACACTCGGTAAACATAAAAAAATTTGCTATTCGTCCTTAAATGTAATACTACCTTCCACCCGTGGCTTTGCCCATATGGTATATAGATATAGATATTTTCAAACTAATATATCGGACCACTATAGGGCTTATAAAGAAAATAAAACTTCGACAATATTGTTGTGTACTTTCCAGGCAAAAAAAATAGAGGAAAAATTTACTCTCAAACATCTCCAGTGGGTATTAGTATGGAACTTTCAGAACGTGTGAAAGGGTCTTTATGGGTAGGACAACCGGGTAATCCCCTGTGTGTCACAAATATCCGTGCGCGAATGTACCGAATCAATGTTTGAAAAAAGAACAAATTGCCATTTGAATGGCATTGTGTTGCGAGTGAATAGATAAGGGTGACGCGAAGAAACATGTGCGTTGAAAAAATATTGAGGGTATATATCGACGATCTTATGCTGGCATCTGAGTTATTTAGGAAATAAGATGAATGATTGAATATATAATGTTGACTATGAAACCTCTTGCATAAAAAAAAACTACTTTTGTTTTTATGAAGCTGTGTGAAAATTAGATTGCAACAAATTGCAAGCAATATGATGCGCGCTTCGAGGAGCTTCAAGAGAGAAATCGGCCTTTCTCCTGAACTGCAATAGATGCATTTTAGTATTATTAGAGTGCCAACGAATCACTGTTTTCCCTATCCTGTATCTAGCGTGCGGCTGTCTAGCGGAGTAAATTTTTTTTAAAGTCCCTAAATGATAAAGAAGAAGATAAGAAAGAAGCCTCGTTCCTAGCTAGGATCCAGTGACTTAGCTGGACCAAAGCCTGTAAGGGTCGTGGTTAATGCATTTGCAAATTTCAATTCAAGGCCCGATGAATGGATGGAATTTGCAGTTGCGGTTATAAGTCAGTAGCTCACTCACTTTGGCTGAAGTTTTGCATTCTTGAAAAAGAGCTATAGTTTTTGCATGTGAATAGCTATTGCAAACTTTTTACCTCGATACTGAGGGATTCTATGACAAATAATATGTACATATTAGGTATTCAGAAAGATTGTCATAATAACATTGAGTCATTATTAATTTATTACTTCCACTCCACTTTTCTCCCTTTTAAGGGATGATTTCCGGGATCATATGTCCTTCCCCGGGACTCAAACTATCTCTACACCAAATTTCATTTCAATCGGTAAGAGGTAACAGACAGACAGACAGACAAACTTTTATAATATAAGTAAAGTAAACTGTATATGATTATGGAAGTATGGATTTTATGAAAATAAAATAATACTATCACATTTTTATTTAGCTTGAAACTGGCAGTTACGTCAACGACCCTCTTTCAGAGGCCTTTGAAATCCTATATTAATAAGTTAACCAGTTGTTATTATATTTAAACTGGCCATTGAGTAGGATCTCATTCATACAACTTTTAATTAAAACGGTATCGGTGCGCGAGACAAAGCTTTTGGAAACTGAGCTGTTGATCAAAATTCATGAATGTTTTGTATTCAAATTTATTTAAGTAGCTTTTGTATGATTAAATTAATGTAATAAAATGACGGAAATTTTATAATGAACGCTTTACTATGGTAAGAATGTTTACAGATAAAAACAATCTTTGAAGCGCATTGTGTATCGTGTAAAAATGAAACTCAATTGATCAGAACTTTTTGGAGATTATACAAACCAACGTAACATTTTTTACTTACACATATAGATTACTAACAAAAAAATATTGCATATTTTGTGATCGTGAAGTTTGGTATTCGGATTAAACAATACTAATTTACTGCGACAAATACAGCGGCCAATATATCTATCTGTAATTAAATAAATTACAATAAAAAAAAATACTATTCAAATAGTCATACAGGTTAAAATCCAATACGATATGGTCAAGTAAACACAAAACAAATTGTACACAAAAACAAAATAAAAGTTACGAAAATGGAAATTCCTTACGGCATCGGCACCTGTTAAAATTTACGTTCCACTCTCGCGTACCTTACGACTTGCAAAAACCATTACATCAATACTTCGCGGCAAATTCAATTTGGTCTCGACATACCTAATATATACCTTATTGTATCTTATATATGGTCTGGTATAGGTTCTGCTTCAGCAGAGTACAAGTCAACCACAAGTTCACATAAGACACTATCGCGCATCACGGATATAGATGAAGGGTCAGGCAGAGCTGATGTAAGTGGTCAGTTCCTCGGTATGTTTTTTTGTAGGTAAAACCTGGTGAATCTAATGCAATTAACAGATCATAGATTCAAACTAAGATCTTATCTAATAACCTTATCGTCTTTTACTTTTCTTATATAATATCTTATTTTATTATTAATTTGCTTTTGCCCGTAACTTTGTTTGTGTAAAATTAGTATTTGACGGTTTTATTTTGTATTGAATGCGTCGGTATTCGTGGCATCGGTATCGAGAGGGTTGGTATTGGTGGCGTCGGTATTGGTGGCGTCGGTATTGGTGGCGTCGGTATTGGTGGCGTCGGTATTGGTGGCGTCGGTATTGGTGGCGTCGGTAGTAATGGCGTCGGTTTTGGTGGCGGCGGTATAGATGGCGTCGATATTGGTAGCGTCGGTAATGAAAGCGTCGGTACGAAAGCGTCGGTTATGGTGCCGTCGGTATCGAAAGCGTTGATACTGTTGGCGTCGGTCTCGAAGGCGACGGTATTTTTGGCGTCGGTATTGAAAGCGTCGATACTGACGACGTTGGTATTGTTGGTGTCGGTATTGAAAGCGTCGGTATTGATGGCGTCGCTATTGGTGACGTCGGTAGTGGTGGCGTCGGTATTGGAAGCGTCGGTAATGAAAGCATCGGTACGAAAGCTTCGGTTATGGTGACGTCGGTACGAAAGCGTCGATTATGGTGACGTCGGTATCGAAAGCGTTGGTACTATTGGCGTCGGTCTCGAAAGCAACGGTATTGTGGGCGTCGGTATTGATGGCGTCGGTTTTGGTGACATTAGTTGGTGGTGTCGGTATTGAAAGCGTCGGTACTGATGGCGTCGCTATTGGTGACGTCGGTATTGGTGGCGTCGGTAGAGATGGCGTCGGTATTGGTAGCGTCGGTAATGAAAATGTCGGTATTGCTGGCGTCGGTATTGATAGCGTCGGTATTGTCGGTGTGTATTGTTGGCGTCAGTATTGAAAGCGACGGTATAGTTGGCGTCGGTATTGAAAGCGTCGGTATTGATGGCGCCGCTATTGATGACGTCGGGAATGAAAGTGTCGGTATTGATGGCGTCGGTTTTGGTGACATTAGTTGGTGGCGTCGGTATAGATGGCGTCGTTACTGTCAGCGTCGGTATTGTTGGGGTCGGTATTGATGGCGTCGGTATTGGTGACGTCGGTATTGGTAGCTAAACTGATAAGGTTTGATTAAATGCGTTAATATACCTAATCGTTAAGTTTTTTAATTATTTCATATTTTGCGTAACTTTTTAAATGTTACGCAAAATATGAAAAAGCCTTCTACAAAGTATTAGAAAATGTTTAAAAAAATATATTAATTTGGTGAAACCGTTTGAAGTTATGCCGTGACCAAGAGAAAAATATTTTATTTTATAAAATAAAAAATGCTTTTTTTATATATATTTATTTACTTTGAAAAGGCACAAATCACGGCACTTATTAACGAAAAATTTGAAATTACATTATTTGCCTTTCTCCGAGGATGAGGTAAAAGATCTGAACATACAGGATAAAATAATATATACCTACTTTCCGCGATAAAATCCTTTGAAAGTAGTTTTATTTAGTATTCGCGTAAGTTAAAGAAATTAATAGGTACATATCTTGTGTAACAATACTCTGACGCATAAATTTTGGATTGGAGACAAAATTACAAGAATCCTATAACGAGCTGAAAGTACCAGCAGTAAAGGAGATGAGTTATTTCAATATTTGCTATCTCTCTCTGTTCGGGCTTAAAGAGGAATTTGTGTCAAATATACCTATATATAATATTTTTATGATTTGAAGATAGAAACATTATAATAAGACTCTTTTATAAAACTGTAAGCTCTAAACTAGGAATTACTTCAATGTACTGTATTTACAGTTTATTATTATAGTATTGTATTTCCAAATGATATAAATCTTTATTTCATGCGTGAATCAAACTCGTTATGTATTTATAGCTTAGAAGGAACACTTACTACTCACCAATGAATACAAATAACTTGTTAAAAAATAAACAGAAATAAATATATCGTTGTTGAAGTTGTATGAATGTGGACGAGGCAAAAGTGGTATGCAGGGACCGCGTGGCATTCTGTAGTTTCTGCCTACCCCCATGGGAAAAAGGCATGATGTATGTATGTAAAAAAAACAGTCACGGGCAAAACTTACTTCTTCAGTATACAAGAAAGTTGCAAGAATTGACGCGTAGCGGTAAGATAATCTGCTACGAAAGCGTTGATGGCGTAGGCGTGACGTAATTGTGTGCTACGACGTAGTAATGGAACAGGCACCGTCAGTCTACGAATTACCATGTAAATGACGATTTATTTTGTAGTTGACAAAATGTATATATACATATGTTAGATGATAGATTTATGCAAGTTTTATGTAACAGGGTTTTTCCTGTATATAATAGCAGACTAGACCACGTGTTGCTGTGGTTAAGTTATTCGCTGGCAGACAATCAAAAAGTGATTATACCATATATACATAGAGTGTTTGTTTGATTGTAATTTTGCCCTAGGCTGTATATGCCAGAATTAACGTTTTTTCTTCCTTTCTAGAACAAACTATCTTGTCTCTAAGTTGGATCAAACAAACTACATAGTTATAGACATCGGTTAATAGCTATAATAGCTTAGAAATTCTAAAAGGTTAGTTGTCCTTTTACATATACTATAATAATTATATATATTAAGTAATGTAAATTATATCTATCTTAATAATAAAATCAAGTAAATCTACTTGTCGTGTAATGAGTATTATATGTATATCACTGAAGCGTTATTTGAGGTGGAGTAACAACAAAAGCATTTATTACAACAGAAAGTAGTGCGTTAACACAAAATGGACGTATTTCATTTAATAAAAGGCGCCTTTGTACAATTATTCCGACCACATCTTGGTACCTAAGTCAAAGAAAAAATACGGTATTTCCTAAAGACGTTTTTCCCTTCTTACATGCACTGTTGGTAGACGCCATTAATCAAACGCAAAACCACGTTGCCTCGCGTCTTTTGAAACACGTTTTGCCGGGAAGTAATTATTTTCGGACGAACGCCGTCTTGAAGATACGTATACACGTCATTATAGAATCATATGACGTCATTACTTAAGTTTTAATTACTATGACGTAATTACACTATCTTCATAATTCATGATTTATGTCCCACTTTTGGGCCTGGGTTTTCTGTCTAATTGGAGGGATTAGGCTATAGTTCACCACGCTTGCTTAGGCGGGTCAGCAGACTTCAGTTTTTTGTCAAGCATGCAATTTTTTTACAATGCTTTTCTTCATCGTTTGAGCACGTGATAAATACACACATAAATTCGAAAAACCATGTCCAGTGGTGACACCGAGATAACAAGACAAGGCAGACTGATTGTCTGCGCTTATAAAATCCATAAAAAGTATTTTTATGGATTTTATAAGCGCATTTATAAGTGCATATCCATGTATTCAATATTATTAATGTAAAAGTGTCTATGTTTCTGTCGGTCTATCTTTCTGTCTATCGGTTACCTCTGAAACCACTTGACTGATTTAGATGACATTTTGTATGAAAATAGTTTGAGGCCCAGGGAAGCCTTACTCACGGAAATCATCCCTGAAAAGGGCGAAAAGAGGGAATCGATAATTTCTTAAAAAAACTTGTAAAAAAATATGTTAGCATATTGAATACAATTACAAATTCCACGTAGATGGAGTCGTAGGCAAAAATAATACTATCATAAAATAAATTAAACATAATAAACAACTAACACAAATCCTACATTTGTACTGTTAAGTAAGATAAGGCTTATTATACACGATAGGAAGGACTTGCTGCCATTAAACACCGCAATAAATGCGCTGGTTAAACATTTCGCGTCTGTTCCCGACTTATCTTTGTTTTAAGGGCAAAATACGAAAGTTATTTTGTAGCATAAAATTGTATTTAATTTATACTAGCGGAAATGGTTTGCTATTATGCTAAAAAAAGGAATATAATGTTTTGTTTGTTAGTTAAAAAAAGGAAAATTTAATGTTCTGCCTGAGCCAAGCGTGCAAGCGAGAGCGCAATACAACCGATAGAGAGGCACAATCGTACAAAGCGTTCAGCTTGTTATCACGTAAAATTATCGTCAGTAAGCCGACTTCACAGCCAACCAATTTTTTATTGACTGATTCTAATGTTATGTACTGATAACAGAAATAACACAACTTTTGTTCCCGAAGGGCAAGATTCCATAGTCATAGCTGAGAATTCCATAGAAAATTTCCAATAACACTTTGCTTGACCTGGGAATTGAACCCAAGACCTCCTGTTCAGCAGTCGCACTTATGACTACGAGATAAGCGACGCAGCTTATTAAAAAAAAAGAAAACTACCAATATATAAATAGAAGTTGAAATAACATTCCTCCAAGAGATTTCAATCGAGACATCAACTATACCTACATTTTCCTTTACAATGCCCCAGACGATTCTATCGCTAAATGTCTTCAAAGAAACCTAGGTCAAAGTTATCAAACACAAACATTTAAGCCTTTGAATCTAGAATAACCAAATAATTAAATTCTACTCATTAAGGATGGCCTGGTTTTAGTTAAGAAATCAAATATTAAACCCATTTCAAAGTCGAAGTGAAAGTCAAGAAGATCTATGAGGTAACAAACTTTTTTTAACTGTGTTATGCGATAAGAAGTATAGACGAATTGGCAGCTACTAGAGATTTGCAAAATCCTTCAGTCTGTAGTAGGTTTCGGTACCAGCATTTTTACTATTAAAATTTGCTTGTCAAACAAATATGATTCAATTCATTTATATACTCTATTAAGGATTTCATCGGTAACATGATGTTTTTTTTGGTTTATTTTTTAGGTCAATGTCTTAGCAGAATACCAGTCATACCATTAGTTATGATGATATGGCATTATGCGGAAATAGGTCTATTTGACTCTCACAAATTGGCATAACTATTATGGTATGTACAATTACTATATTGTTATGTTTTCACTCAATTTGTTACTGATACTTTGTTTATTTTTGTTG
Source organism: Craniophora ligustri (assembly GCA_905163465.1). Lineage (NCBI taxonomy): Eukaryota > Metazoa > Arthropoda > Insecta > Lepidoptera > Noctuidae > Craniophora > Craniophora ligustri. Next base: position 2,821,449 of record LR990965.1, on the reverse strand, counting down.
TTGGTTTGTGAGATTGAAGTAAATGATTCTCTTACTTTTTATTTCGGGATCTTGGAACATAAATTATTTACATCACTTATGGAGATGTTGAAGTTAACAAGGAAAGGTATTGAGACTTGAGAAGAATATATTATAACTAATGTATGTAAACTATGTGTTAGGTAGGATGTAGATACTGAAAGAAATCCATGAAGCAACTAGGCAGTTTACATTATCCATCTATTTATGTAAAATGCCTCGCTAAAAAATATCGACTGTGTATAAAAATGAACCTAAAATTACGAGTGGCTTGTTGCCCTTGACCTAAGGATCATTGTACTCCATTTTTCAAAAGTATTAAGCGAGGCAATAAGATGATGTTTATTACAGATGCGGCGATAAAGCGCATGACTCGAGGGACGGTGCTGACGCCATGTGGGGGCTCGGTGGCTGCGGCGCTGGGCGTCTCGCACCTGGCCGTGCGCGCCGCCACCTTCGTCTAAACATTCCGTTGAAAGATACGTTCATATTATAAAAATGTAAATACCATACTATTTATACATAAATTAGCAGCATATCCCCGGCGAATAAGAAGCTTTTACAGTATATACTTTGTCTCTAAGTCTCTGTCAGTAAGTATAAAATACGAACCATTAAATTTAAAAAGTTCTGCCATACCGTCAACCGATTTACACCAACGGCCCGTATCTGCCCTTTATTAAAGCTTAAATCTCCCTGATTTTGAGAAGCGATTACAATTAAGGGCCTTGACACACTGCCCTGAGTCAACTTACCCTTTCGTTACTTTCCTTCACATGCAAATGTGCGTGTGTAACCACATCGTTACTATAAACGTTCTTCCTGGTAAAGTTATACTTTTTGTTATTGGCTTACAAATTACCGGTTGTTTTTGTTCAACTTATAGATAGATTAGGAAGATAAATTAGGCTATATATTATGTTATTGTTGGAGCTAGTTATAGAAGCTATAAAAATATTGTGCTGCCAAATGTGATACAAGGCATTGATTCACAATGTTGACTGTTTTATATTCTGTAAGAGTTTTGTTAATTTTCATTAGGCTATTGTTTAATTCACGTAGTTTAGTATAGGTTGACAAAATTCGTATCATCATCATCAATCCATTAATGCCCCACTGCTGGGCCCGAGTCTCCTCTCAATTGAGAGGGATTAAGCTATAGTCTACCACGCTAGCCTACAGTGGGTTGGCAGTCTTCACATGCCATCGAGAATTGTGAATGTTTTCCTTCACATAACTTCCGAAAAGTCAGTGGTGCGTGCCTTGGGTTCGAACTCGAGACCTCTGACATCTCAGTCCACTGGTCACACCACTCGGCTACCACAGCACTACACTCTAAAATTCGTATATCCTACATAATTATATGAATTTTGCCAACAGATACTAAACTAGGTGGATTGAACAATAGCCTAATGAAAGTCAACAAATTTCTTACTTTATGATATTTTCTATTAAGAACCATTTCAGTGATACGGAACGTGTGACTTTAAAATCAGAAATGTGACCCGTGAATTCAAATTTTAGACTTTTGACTTTGTAGTCCGATTACACCTACAGGTTAAATGGCCTAAAGAGAGAGCTACAAATTTTCATAATTTATTTAACTTTTTAAACCTATCTGTAGCGATTACAGTGACTCGCTTTATTTATGAAAGGTCCGTTTTTAACAACACCTGTGGTAAGCGCAGGGTTACCTACAGCAAAACCACAGACTAATAAAAATAAAAATAAATACGCATTTATTACGCATATATCTAGCAATGACGTGCGTGTAATTACACCGATTTTATATATGATTGGCGCTCTCTACAAATGCGTGAAACCTTAAAAGCTAATGAGGTAAAAAACTGTATGAATCGTTGTTATTTATAATCATCATCAACCCAGTTTTGTCCTACTGCTGGGCACGGGTTTCCACTCATTTGAAAAGGATTAGGTTAAAGTCCACCACGATAGCCTACTAGCAGGTTGGCAGACTTCACCGAGAAAATCTCTCAAGCAAGCGTTTAGGTTTCGTCACCATGACTCCTTCTTCAATATTATTACCATTTACGGGGTACGAATCCAATCTCAAAACTACCGTTTTTTTTTTTTAGTAAACTTCTTATTAATTTTCTTGGTTTAAGAATCGTAGGGCCTCATTTCTAGAAGCCAGGTATTGTTACTATTGATGCAATTTTTTTTAAAATAATTGTGGTCATTTTATTTACAGTATATTCGCATTACTTAATAAACAAATACTAGGAAATAAAACAGCCATTCTATAAGGTACTAACTAGCAATACCTACTTACTGATTGAAATAAATCGGATTAAATTTTATGATAGAATTTGAAATAGAAAAGATGCAGCATTCAATACACCTTTATTTCATCTAATACAAGAGATAGTAAGGTGCCAAAAACATTGAAAACTTGAAACTTAATATGATACAAGTCGTAAATTTAACATAACATGAAGTAATTTCAGACATGGTAGTATAAATTAAATTAGCTGCTACACTCTGGTGTAGCAGTTTAATAATATGAACTGTATATTGTTAGGTACATTTGTGTGTATATATATAGAACAACATATTAAAATTTGTGGATCTTAAAATCCAACTATCATATCCTTGGATTTTTTTCTCAGTAGTTGTTAGTTTAGAAACATCTAGCTGCTATATTATATTATATTATACTATCCATATCCATAATAAAATTATAAATTTTAAAGTATGTATGTCTGTTTCTTGTTATCTCTCACGCTTAAACTACTAAACCGATTTAAATTAAATATGGCGTGAAGATAGTTTGAGTCCTGAGGCAGGACCTAGGATAGTGTTTATCCTGGAAAACATCGTTTAAGAGGATGAAAAAGTGGGTAGAAATTTCTACGTAGATGAAGAAGCGCACTAAAGCTAGTAGAAGAATAAATTGAAATTTCTAGAATGTAAAAGAGACGATGATTCTTTGAATTCTTCTCAGTTTTTATTACATAAAATTCATCAATCTAATACCATGTTGAAAAAGGCCGTAAAATAAAAAATATTTAAAAAGATTTATTTTCATAAATTTTATGTGCGCTCTAAATCTTCCTTCATAGTCTGAATGGTAGTTGCTACCTATACCATTTGGACGGCATAATCAAGTATGCATTAATCTGAACATACAGACTTTATTTTTTCATCTTTCAAGTAATATAATTTTAATGTTGTCATTAGGTAGAGGTACGTTATAAAATAAATGAAGATACCATCACATCTGTCGTTCCCGAAAGATTAGGCAGAGGTGTATTTATGTACACCCACATTTCGGAATGTTTTAGGTTCAATGTAATAAAGACTGAACCTATTGCCACCAACCGACACAATCCAAACTCCAAGCTGCTACAGAGAATTTCCTAGAAAAATCAAATAACATTGCTCGCCCCCGCGTTTGAACCCAAGACCTTTTAGTAAGCAGTCGTGCTTCCGATCACTAGATCAACGAGGCATTTAATAATAAATAAATAAAAAATCAGTCATAATATTTTTTTTACTTACGAAATTAAATTATTAACATCAAGCCGCCTTTCTTTTTTTTAGGTGCAGAAAAATCCTGTATAGACCACAGCCGCCTGACCGGAAGGATGTATGTCGGACTCCGCGTGAGCATTTACCGACTAAAAACCACACCCGTCAACGCCACCAACCCTATTACCGGAGCCATGGGATTTGTGAAAGCAAGCACCACAACTCCGGTGGGGACATCTTTAGTCAGCCTACCTATGATCATGGATGCTATATAAGATGCAAATTATAAAAACAATAGTAACATCAATTTCATCCTTATTAAGCCATTTATTGTCCCTCTGATGGGCACAGGTTTCTGAGAGGGATCAAGCTATAGTCCATCATGTTAGCCTAGTGCGGATTGGCAGACGTCACAAAAACATAACACTACCATCAATATACTACGAATGGAAAAAAGGCGTGAGTGTATGTATGTAAAATCTGTAGAATATTTTTCATTTTAATGATTAGGAATGCATCTTTTCAAAACGCAATATATCTGGTATAATAGTGGCATTCAATATTCATCTGTTGATACCCCATTTCAACTTAACTTTCTTAATCTGGAAAGGTAATAAAACGAAAAGGGATTCCCTTTCAAAAGAACCCTTACGGGGTAACATAAGTCATCTATTCAACTTGTTACAACCCCTGCATCGTTTATATGAAAAAGCGAATGGCAAGCTGTCATTTGTCAACGTTTATTGGTATGCTTTTTATGGAGGAGAGAAGGTGGAACAGGTAGCTCTAATTCTGTTAGAGTATGCATGTAACTTCAAAAAGTCACTGGTGCATACATTGGGATCAAATTCAAGCCCTTGAATAGCGGTGCGACCAGAAGACGAACATTTTTTTTTATGGTGATAAGGGTGCAAACGAGCAGGCGGCTCACTGGATGGTAAGTGATGACCGCCGCCCATGGACATTTGCAACACCAGAGGCTTGCAAATGCGTTGCCAAACCCCTTAGAAACCGTTCAGGTTTCTGAAAATAAGGAGTAACTGAACTGACAGCAAACGGAATTCCTATGCTGTCAGAATAGTCACTCCCCCAATGAGCTCTGGTAACCTTACTCACTCGCAGAAAGAAAACTGTTGTTGATTCACTGCGCTCTTCTGTAAGGTACTTCCCCGGTCGGGCAGCTCAATTTGAGCGGGAAATCTCGCTATGCCCTACCTCCTACAAAACTTTACAGAACTTTTGAAAAACTTTGTCTATTGATCACACCGTTAATTAATCATTATTTATTATTTTTCCCGTCGTTCGTTATGAACAAAATATAATTTGATGAAGAAAGCATTTAGAAAATTCTCAAGAAGTTCCAAGTCATCTAACCCATTCCGTAATACACCCCGATCAAACTACTTGATGACATTTGCCGTAGAATGTCTACATATACCATCAGAATATGACCAATCATGACGAGTCAGAAAAGAAAATTCTCGCACCTAACCGTTTCTACACAGGCTAGGTGAGCTAGACAGTGATAAATGGTAAACGGGTACCTCTAATAATATCTTTTTCCACGTCCTATTACTGAGTTGGATGTATATCAACGGTAAGACTTGACATCTGTCATTATTTACGCGGGAAATAAGCTGTAGGTACAGCCAGTAGCAACAATGTTTAATTTTTTTGTCCGTTCGATAATGCTATTGTTTCTTGTGTATAGACTTTCTTGCTACAAAACTGCTAGCTGCATTTACAATCACTAGACCAATGTCTATTGATCGTAAGTGCGACTGCTAAGCAAGAGGTCTTGGTTTCAATTCCAAGGTTGAGCCAATTGTTGGGTTTTTCTGTGAAATTCGCAGCTGCAGGTCGGAGTTTGGATTCGTGCTCGCTTGACGGGAATATGTTCGCCCCCTATTACATGGGACCTACAAAACAAACCGTGAAATGTGGGTGTACACATTAAAATAATTAGTAGATGTTTCGGGTCTGGGTATTTAAGTGAAAATTTGTGTTTGTGAACGCACCCACGACATAGGAGAAAACAGTAATACAAAACAAAAAAAAAAAAAAACTAAATATAACTAATACAGTAACAATACACATTTAAACTCATACCTGTTTTGGAGAACTTCATATAAAAAATCAATAAGACTTAAATAAGAATAGTCATTGAATACATAACTTTGGCTAACTTCAATATGTATGGCTTCAAAACCAATTTCTTCTTGCAAGTCTATTGATATACCTTCTTAAGTTGGTATAAAAATTACATAATAGGTGTTAGAATAATAAATTGGTGAAAACACGACCATTACCGAATCGAAACGAGCAAGTTCGTAGTATTATCACCACTTAAAATAATTTATACTGCAATTGGGAGATTACAGACCTTTCACCTAATGGGTTATAGGTTGGGCTATTGGGGAAGGTTCTATTGAGGTATTAATACTAGTGTTACTTCATAAAAATGTTCTTATAAATATTATAAAAAAATGTCTGAAAAGTTTCGTCACGCCTTGGTTTTTTTAAATATTAAATAAAAAAAGGTTTTATGTTAAATAACCATGTTGAGGTAGTATTTTTTAAATTATGATTAGTATTCGATCATCAATCAAAGATATTATTTTTGAGAAGAATTTTATTGAATTAAAAATGTCCTGCGTTTAAATTTTCTTTTGGTATTTTTTTTAAGTTTCTTTCATCCTCATCATCATCATCATATCAACCGTTAGACGTCCACTGCTGGACATAGGTATCCCCCAAGGATCGTCACGACAATTGGGTTTTGTACCGCGTTTTTTTTAAGTATCTCATTGTGAATGCAATAAATTATTTGATATATATTATGATAAGAGAATTTGAACTGCCAACATAGCGTTCATATACATAAGTCAAATTTTCAGTAAGAGTTATTTCCGTGGGCTTTGTTTCACACCTAACAATATCGCACCATTTCACCAACAATAGAACACAATGAAATCAGGTTGCTCCCCCCCGATCACATCAACCTCGTCATGCTTACATACAGTTCTGTGGTACCACGACAGCCCGTATATATGTACGTTCCCTCACACAAGACAAATGGGCGTAATTCGTTACAGAACTAAGGGAAAGGTTTTTATAGCCGTGTTCGACGTAAATTGATACTTTGCATGGACATGTAATTTTATCGACGATTGTACATTTTATGGATGTTACTAAAGATTTATTACCTTTTAGCATTGCCTGTACAGTTGACTGATGGTATCAAGCTGGTAGGATTGACTGTGGAGTAAAGTTGTCGTTATAAATTGAAATTCCCAATATATTATTATATCACATTTAATTGCTTCGTAGAACTTAAAATATAGAAATATGGCGAATTATATAAATAAATAAGTACTACACGAAATGTATGTTAAAATAAAACAATATATTACATAACATAGTTTTTAAGAAGATAGTTCTCTTTTAAGTAATTATCGATTCCACATACAAACTTCCATCCTTTTTCACCCCTTTAAAGGACAATTTCCGAGACAAAACTTATCCTATGTCTTTCCTTGGTATTCAAACTATATCCATACCAAATTTCAACTGAATTGGTTACGGTTAAAGCGTAGAGAAGTAACACACCGACAGACACACAATTTTAAAGTTACAAAAAGTACATAAGTATAACACATCATCAACTCAATTACACTGACCTACTGTTGAGGGGCACAGGCACAAGCTAATATCTCTCAAATGAGACAGGATCATTTGAGAGATATTAGCTTATAGTTCACCCCGCTAGCCTATTGCGGGTTGGCAGAATTCACACGCCATTGAGAAAATCTCTTAATTTCCTCACGATGATTTTCTTCGCCATTTGAACATAAATGATACGTTTCAGCAAGCGTACTTACATGCTCAGATCACAGGTACAAAGTAATGTATGCATGGAATAATTTTAGTAACAAAAATCTCTTTCACGATAAATAAACGGAATATTTATAATGCAATTTGATCGTTTTTATATATCGTTATGTTCTTTGTAATATGCAAAAACGATTTGTATGCATGAGTTTGATTCACGTTTGGTTAAACGAACTACGGGTTGAAAGTAAATATGCAATAATTTATCTTGTCCTATGGAGCGTAGATTATGATCTAAATGGAATAAATACTTTTTGTGTATGTGGTTTTGTTTTTTTATTTTAAATTAATAAGGCAAATGTTGTTTAGTTTTGAGATTGAATAATAGATTTTGAGTATGCAAAAAAATAAAAAAAATGATTATAAAATGATTTATTTTATTAGCGTAAGTACCTATTTTAAAAAAGAAAAATAGTACCTATTGACGTATTGTACCGTCTTATTTTTTTTAGGCTTCTGATGAACTACAATTTAATTCTCTTTAACGATGAAAAAACAGTAACAAGTAGTTTTATATTGTATTATTAATATTAGTATTATTTTCGATATTCGCATAAGTTACGTGACTTTTAAATTACGCCATCATTTAGTAATAGTACAAGAGTACGTGAGAAAATTAACGTCCCAAATCAGAAAATCAGGTACGCTAGCGTGAACTGGGAATACTAGGTTACCTACATCACACCAGTTAGGTATCTAGGTATCTACGATGCGGTACAAACTGCTAACGAAGTCCACGTTGCGCAAGTTCCTATCAGATTTGTCGTTCCGCCACCAAAACAGTTTTACGCTGATCAGTGCCTGACCTAGTACGGGCAAGTCGATTTGCCAGAAATAATCAAAAATATTGTTGTTTCGGATGGTCACGGTATGTCTTTTAACAGTAAATTGTCAACTAATTATATAAGTAGTATGATGGTTTTATCAAATGTATTATAGAGTAAATTTATTTATTTATTTTTTATGGAACACCAACAGCTTCTGTATACAAAAAAATAAATAATGGTAGATTATAAGTTATGGACTTATACAGTTGCCAATTACAGGCGAACCAACATTCACAAATACAAGTGATAGCCTACGCTAAAAATAAAATGTAATAAAACTTAAATGGTAAAAATCTATATAAATAGGAATATAACAAAATTGCAACTAAACTAAAAGAAATAAAATTATACAAAAATGAAAATGAATAAAACAAAACAAAAATAATAAATATTGAAATAACTAATACTTAAGAGAAAAAGACGGGATATCGTGAATTTGTGTGTGTCAAAAATACGACGGCAATTTCAGCTGGATATATTTGTGTAGAACGCCAGTAGGTAAATATTTTGGTCTGGATTGGGTGGCAATTATAATGTATTTAATGCCAAAGCGGTAAATTAAATCCGTCCCTGTCCTTGATTTGTGTATAGATAAATATCTAGTAATACAGAAATTTCACGTTCCAACATTTTCATATAGGCACATTTATATGTAGTATATATAGGATACATATATAAGAGAATACATTTTTGCTAATACGTAATCTTACAAACTGGCACCCCTTTTACGCCCTTTTAAGGGATGATTTCCGGGACAAAAATAAAATTTCATCGGTTCAACTGTTTAAGCGTGAACATGTAATAGACAGATAGACAGACACACTTTCGCATTAATAACATTAGTACGGATAATATAGTATTGGTATGAACATGGATTAGATATTTACAAAAAGCTTGAAATTTATACTTTTTTTTTTAATTTAAGGTTAAAGTTCTGGTTTCATTTAACACTATATTATTGTATTAATAATTAGTATATATTTATTTGGATGGAATTATGCGGCGGCGCATGACCAGTCGTCGTGGCGATGCTTGGGGGAGACCTATGTCCAGCTGTGGACGTCTAACGGTTGATGTGATGATGATGTATTTATTTCAAATTAGCATATTTGATAACATTCAAAGCCTTACAGTACTTGAAACAGTACAATATCAATAATATAAATACTAATACCTTCAATACACATGAATAGAGACGTGAAAGTGATCATAACAAAGCATTTATGATATGATAATATTCTACTGCGGTCCGGATATTGATTCGTGGTTCGTATCACGTGTTTGTTACATCACTAAAGCCACAGGAAAGACACAGAAAGACTCGAGCACACGTTAGGCCCGATAAGTTAAAATTACATTCAGTTTTCACCTAAAAATTTTTGATCTAAAACACATTATAAGTAATAGTCAATCATGGTTTTTACTGGAAATTATTTACACTTACCCACGCACTTAAATCATCATCGACATCAAAATCATCAGCCTATTATGTTCGTCCACTGTTGGACATGAACTCTGACATGAATTTACCAGCATGCTGAGTAGGCTGGAGCCTAGGGCGGCAGATTAGGTTATTATTTTATTTTTATAACTGTAATTAGCTAAGTTGGTTGATGTTATTGTGATGTGAGGGCATTTACTTTATTTTTAAAACAATGTTTTGTCTGTATTAAATATTTTACTACGATATAATTCAACGAACAACTTACCCGCTGCATCGCGTGGTCTGGTCTTCTAATCTGGTCTGGTCTTCTAATTATAGAGCCTAGATGCAGTTCAGTAATTTTGTTTATTTTTCTTGTTTTATTTTATCATTCAATTATTTATTATTATAGTACATATACATACATACATACTATCACGCCTGTCGTCCCCGAAAGGATAGGCAGAGGTTTGCTAATGTACATATTTGGCCGTTACGTTTTAGGGCCCATGTAATAGGGGGCGAGCCTATTGCCATTAACCGGGCACGAATCCAAACTCCAAGTTGCTACTGAGAACTTCACAGAAAATCCCAATAACACTTTGCTCGACCTGAGAATCGAACCCAGGACGTCTTGTTCGGCAGTCGCACTGTACGATGACTAGACCAATGAGGCATTATTATAATGTTACACTAGTAGTATTACTAGTGTAGGCAATTGTATTTTGGTTTTAATGCGAAAATCGTTTATCCACTCGGTTACTGAAAATCGAAATACCAATTCTATTTCGAAGTCAGTATGCCATCAGTTTAGTCCAAGATTGGATGTGGTCGAATAACATAGTTTAATGGTGCAATGTGCCATAATTCCTCGCATACTATGACCGCATAAATCCCATAACACATTCATTATAATTCTCATGGACCATTTCACATTCATTGGATTATTCCCATGAGGACCCATAGTACTGTTGTTCCCATAACCCATACTAATAAATCATAAGACCCTTTATTATCGCTAATTGATGTCTGGTCATTTAGGAAAAATACGTCTGTAAAGTAAGTTTTTTTTGGAAAAACATAACTATTATCTTTCATTTCAAACTACTTTTTACGGATTTCATCGCGGTATATTTGATATTATTTTAAACCGACGTTTCGGATCCTTTACAGCATCCACGGTCACGGGCAGACTGAGGTGTTGGTCGTCTTGAAGTCATAATTACTAACAGCTACCCTACATTTTTAATTATTATTGACAATCCGATTTACACAGAATGAGCTCACCGTGTCCTTCGGTCGTGCAGTTTTGTTCTTGGGTTTAGATTTAATAGAATCTATGATAGGGTTCCAAGCAGGAATAATATAATATCTTTCATGTTCATAGGCGTTAAAGATAAGTGAGACGGAGCCAGTGGATGCTAGCAATATAAGATACCATCCAATATCATACATACCATCACGCCCGTCGTCTCCAAAAGGTTAGGCAGAGGTGGACAAATGTACACCCACGTTTCACCGGTATGTTTTAGGTCCCATAAGGGGGCGAACCTATTGCCATTAGAACTCAGGTTATCTAACTATTATATGTTACTATCAGCTCCTATCACAACTGTCTCACTCAAGCAAGTCCACCCAATGTTTGAAAAGTTCTCTCCCGATGTTTTCCTTTACGGCCAGTGTGTAATAAATAAGTACATAACTTTGAAATTTACCTCATCACATTGGAATTGAACTCGAGGCTATTGACTTTACAGTCCATGAGGCTAACATAGATCCTATCTGTTTTTTTACTTCTTGGTATATCGTGCTTCTTCTTTTTTTATCCAATACGTAAGTAGTAAAATTGGTAGTTCAACCGTTAAGCAGTAGTGTGCTAAATACTATTGTGTGGCGGTAACGATTGTAAAAAAATAAGTATATATAATAAATAATACCGTAATTTATAAAAATCTAGACAGATTATAAACAAAAGCAGAAGACGCGTGCTGATTGTGTGAATCCACGCCACCATTTTGTAATTGTCTCGTAGTCTCGTAAGAAAGTACCTTATTGCAATAATATAACACCTTATTGTCAATAAGGTGTTATATTATTACAATAAGGTATATTAATATTATTTCACTATAAGTTCACTTTAGTCTAATATCATGGCTAGACTTAAGAATAAACTTTGGAATATCAATGTATGTACGTGTTTGTCCTGTTCACTATATTACGTCAATTTTGATTTTTCCGGAAGTACAAATCTTAGAGTCAATCAAAATCAAAATAAAAAGGTTTTTATTTCAAATAAACTTTTTCAAGCACTTTTAAAACGTTATGATTCTAGTTGCATTCTAGTTGCAGAGTGGCGGTCCATTAGTTTTTTTAGTGCTCATTTTCCAAATGTAAAAAGGTTTTTAAAGGGTTGGAAATGCACGACCGACTCTGGTGTTCTAAATCGTATTATAAAAAAAACATTTGTGAAGTAGGTAGTATTGACACGTATTTTCAAAAACTTACATTTGAAATGTCTGTTATGGGGTACTGGGTTGGTAGATTTAAAAAATGAAAGTCATTGAATTATTTACATACATTTAATCATTGCCTATTATATCTATAGTATAGCGACTTAACAAGATGAAACCTTAATAGATTCTGAGAGCACAAAACATTTGACTAGAACAATATATATATTATAAACATTTTATTAAGAAACAATAATTTGATACAACTGTAAAATGACTAGAAATTTAAGGGCGACTACTGACGTTCCAGTAATTTTAAAGACATATTAAAATTTCATTTTATTTCGCTCTTACATTTCGTGCAGCCCTTGTTATTCAACAATATTAAATATTTATAAATAAAAAAACACAGTTATCAATCTTTCAGAATGCACATTACATACATGTTTTTCAATTCGGATATATCAGCAGAGAAACTTCGAGAATCATTAGATATGACTACTAGATATGCTATATAATTATGAGTAAGTGAGTAATTTCATTCGTTGTTATTAGAAATAGTATCTAAAGATCGAAAAGTTCTAGTAAATTTGAGCCTTATTGATAAAAAGTGAATTTGAAATTGTTCCACTATTAAAGAGAAATATGTAGGAATTATTTCTATAATGAACACACACGTAAAATGAAAATTTATTTTATATAACCTCTGATCCAGAAGCGAGTGAACACGTATCTTTTAGTTAGTATATTAATCCAATATAGACCTTACACGAATCTACTAGGTGCTAAAATCCTTTGTGAAATCGGACCGGAGGATCTAAACTTGCTTCGTTATCCATCGAGGTTTCCTTAACAAACAGCTGAGACGGTCTCAGTTGCGACTCGTGAATGGATCAAAGGCTTCTAGATATTGACACAAAGGGTCACGTACTCGGGCTCCCGAAGCATCGAATAGCTTAGCTCCATCGCTGCGATAACTAAAACGCCCGTGCGAAGACCCGTAGAAGCGAGACCTCGCCATTGTATTACATCTATTTTTATAAATGGAATGTTAGACGGTTAGTCTGTGAAAATTCTCCAACTTCGTTTTTCCACTTTTATTATGGTCTTCGAGGTTTAAGTGCGCTTCGGTGTTTAGAAGCTAGTCCTACCGAATATAAAGTTGCCAGGGGCGTTGGGATCTTCAGTGGAGAAGTACTCCCTCCATAGCTCCTGGAACTCTTCCCATGAGACGCTGGTCTTACCCTGGTAAAGAAAACTTTCAAATAAATAACTGTAGGTACTCTTTAAATACAAAAAATAACTTGAGAAACATCGCAGCATCTCGATAAAAGTCTTTATTGTTAGCTAGGGAAAACAAAACTATTCAGCAATAGTTTCCTACCAGATAATATCATTAGCCCGCCTAGCTCTCCAATATTAACAGAAATTTAAGCGTAATTGAAGCAACTAGGCCACGAGTAACGAATCATATACAGAAAATTTCGGTTCAACCATTTTGCTGTTCGAATTCGTCCGTCTCATTAATATTGCTACCAATCATACTAAAAACGTGAACATTTTTGGTGTATTAACGATATGTAAACAGTTGAATAAAATTATTGTTGGTAATAATGCAGAATCGAAAATATCCGGTCCCGAAAAACCCTGAGTCAACATTCAATGAAATTTATGCGCCCAATTCATCCGATTGAAGCAATAACACAATTGGAGCTATATGATATTCCAGCTACACAAAAATGAATAACAAATGTACGGCAATTTAAAAAACGTGTGAATTTCAGCTATTATAATATTTAATGGAGGATACTGAATGGGTATCGGAAAAGTGATCGGAATTGATTGCCGTATTTTTATTTAAATGACAGGACATTATTAACAAGAGGTATTTTGATTTTTAACGCCGAAATGAATTGAGAGCATTTTGATTTGGCTTTCTTTGGTGAACGTTAATCAATGATCTGAAATGTTGAATAAAATCTCAAAATCTATATTTACATGACGGGACATTTCCTCTCAGTCCTTCAAGAATTGAAGAATCAGATTCATCAGAAATCATAATGTTCATAGTAAAGTCTAGACCGGATTGACGTGGCTAGGTTCAATACTTGTTAAGAATAGAATTACAATACTAAAATTAATGCAAACGATACTTAATAAAAAACTAAGAACCCTAAAGAAAAATAAAAATAGAAGAAAATATCACCACAAATTTAATAGGTACCTTTAAAAGTTGCGATAAGAACAACGTAATTATTTTTCGGCACTAAAGTTTGATAACGATCTACTTCTATACATAAAAATAAATTTAAGGCTAATACTCGTCGTAACTTATATTTAAGTGTCCTTAACTAACAGAAACGTTTTTTTTTATCGAAAATTCTAGTTTGGTTAATAATGTTTACCTAATATGTTTTTTTTTCTGGTTGACTTGTTTGCGTTTTTATACTTTGAACGTGATGAAATGAAAATGATTTTAAGACAGTCTAGAACAAAGGGTACTTAACCCTACCCTTTCTGTACTCATTACCCACAGGTTCTGGCGTTTACATACATGATGGTCAAACTTATTGTTACCGGTTTTGCACGTGAATGGGGAAGCAAGTCCAGTGGATCGTAAATCTCAAGGAAAAAAAAGAAGAAGCTTCTCCTAGCTCCTTAGAAGTTGAGTTAGAAAAAAATCAACTCTAAACCAATATTATTTCCGACATTGTCCTACATGGCAACATTCAGATTATCAAATTGTTTCACATTATCAAGATGTCGGGTCCCATTTATAATGGACCTTTGCTCTCAAACATATCCATTTATACAAATCATTGTTTGGTATAGAAACTACTTATACAGGATACATGTCTATCATTTCACCACCAAATCACTTGATGGATTTTTCTGGAAACTAACTAAGAAAAATATTGGGGACAAAAATGCATTAATACTTGCTAAGGAATAAAAAAACAATGACAAACTTGTAAAGGCCAACAACGAAAAGATAATCGGCTCTGTTCCTTATCCTACTAAACAGAGAATCCGTAATTAAAACCAGCTTAGGGCGACAGTACACAATGGCTATAAAGATTTATGATAAACCTTTTTGAAGAGGTACATTCTGGTTATCATGTTGTCAAGCCCTGGCTAGAAATTGTTTCATAATTTTCGGAGCAAAATGTTAGTCGAATTACAGAACCTGAGAGATCTTGTAAATATAAATGGGCATTTAATGAAGATTTCAATTTAAACTGTATTTTGATTTTGTAAAGGATAAAAATTTGGCATATCGAGAAGTGTGCGGGTCGAATCTGGACAAGATTGGCACAGGACCGAAGCAAATGGCATGCATGGAAAGAGGCCTATACCCAGCAGTGGGATCAGAAAGGCAGTGGATGATGATGATGATGATATCGAGAAGTGAAATAAGAAGAAGTAATTTAACCTGAAGAAGCTATTCAGTTTGAAAATAATATAATTATGTCCGAGTGATCATATAAGTAGTTAGTATACCAATGTTTTTTATATATATTTTTCTTTAATTAAAACCTTACCTTTGCCATCTTGTTGAAAGCGACCTTACACTCCTGAGGGTCAATACCGTAGGAGGAGCAGACGGTGGTGAACTCATCGCTGTCAATAGTCCCGTCAGCACTGGCGTCTTCCAGTTGGAACATAAACTGGGCATACAGTTGCTGCCACTTCAGAGCAGCTGAGGGGTTCTGAGCGTAGTCGTTCCACATGGACGTCCACTCTTCAACGGAGACCTGGTAGAAATAATTAAATTGAAATTCAAGGTAAATAGTAATTATAATACACCTCAGACTTATCGAAATCTTGCGTCTTTTTGCCATAAAATGCAGAAATTGGTAACAATTTTCTCTTTCTCTATACTACCCGTACCAAAGACTTCACGTTTAACAACCAGGATTGCGATTACTATGTAAACCAGTCTTCATATCAAGTCTCTCAGTGTAACCAGCTGTCGCCAGCGGTCTTTCTGAACCGTTATGACCTGGGAACCTTCAAGAAGAGAGCACATTCTCTTCTGAAAGACCGGCAACGAATTTGCAAGTCACCGGTGGTCATCACTTAATATCAGATGAGCCTTCTGCCCGTTAGCTCCCGTATTTCCATGAATCCTATATTTATTTCGTAAGACAAACCTACACTCGATATTATGTTACCCAAACTAACTTTCTACCCGTTCCCTGAAGTATGTTCTTCAATGCAGTATAAATAAGCCAACCTGGCAGTGACAACAATTGATGGAATTAGTTTACGTGAAGTTCCAGAAAGTTCTCGAAAGTTGAAAGGGTTGAGTCGTGTATAAAATGTACGTAGTGGTTTTTGTGGCAGAAACTTCTTGTACGTATTGACATTTGGTGTACATATACTCGTAAAGTATGTAAGAAGTTTTCCCTTTTGCCATATATTTTCAGAGCGCAGAGATGAAGTATTTTGAACCGATCGTTTTCGAATTATTGCCTTTTGTAGTTTTTTTTAATTCGAATATCAATCAAGATAAATTTTAGCGACAATTTCAAATATAATACTATCCCTTCGACTAAGAAAATTATACATAATCACATTCTAACAACATCAATAGCTATTATGTACCATAATTATACACAAAAGAGCACATTATTGATCGTCAGAGCAAAGATCAGACGACTTAATAACGCGGGAAACATCGCATGATTAAACCATTCCGGGTTTAGCGTCCTACAGTGGAATTACCAGCGTGACAATTTACATACTTCATAATGTATGAAATGAACGAACTGGCGTTCTATTAAAAGCTTTTGGGACTGTTTCAACAATAAGTGAATTACGCAGCGAAAAATTTAATAAAAGAGAGCCCGTCATCAAAAATTTATGGTGCGAGGAACAATGCCAGGAAAGAATTGACGCGTGATAGTAACATGGTAGATCATTTAGCGAACCCTCGGCATTAGAGTGTTATTGTGTTTGTGCGGGTCTCTTTTATAAAAGCGATTGTTGATTTTGCGAATGAATGATCATTCCGGTACGATGTACCATAGGTATAGAAGTACTTTCAAAGCAAACAAGCCGGCTTGTTGGATAGCAGTTCTTGTAGTTTGGATGTATGTAACACCAGTAGGACGCTCGCGCGTTTCCAAAGCTGTAAAACCCTTTGACTCCTTTTTTTAAAGAACCCTATATTTATATATTTGAATTTCAAAATCAACCTGACGGGTTTCTACCTAATGATAATGTTGTCACACTAATAAGTAATGTTATCACGTAATAAACTTTTAAAATCATAAATAAGTTCTATGTTATATCTTTTGGGAAAACATCGGCAGATAGTCCATTCTGGAATTTATAGTGAATATCGTAGCTCGTTAATACACACAAAAGATAACCAAATGTAATTATTGAGGTATGAGAGAACAAAAAGGTAACGTCACAAAGTACAAAATGACGAAGACTTTCTTGAACCATTGCCAAATAATAAAAGCATTGCACGAAGGAAGTAATGACCAAAACTCAAATTGACAAGAAAAACAATTTCAGCTTAAAATTTTATTCATTTTGTAAGGAATTGCTGTTTACCATTTTGATGTGCTCAAATGAAAAATGGAAATAAGCGAGCTTGGGGTGCTCTGTGACAGTTTGAATAAATATGTGAAGAGCGGGACGAATACAGTACAAATATAGGTGTTACTGGTAAATAAATAAGAAGGTATAAATATAAAATAGGCTGTACAAATTGGTTAGTTGAGAAGCAAGCCGGTCTTTCTCCATAAGACTTACCTTTTGGAACCGAGCAACTAGATTTGACAATTCAATATTGGTCTAGTTTAAATAAAACATTTGACATTGACTTAGAAAAAAATGATGGCCACCAAACATTGTTACAGCCATTAATTTCATACTGGACGATACTAAATCTAATATAGCCGGTTAAATTTTGATGAAGGTATGAAAATAACCTGGAGTATAGCCCAAAGATAGTTTGAAATGCAATGAAGTCGTATAGAAGCTGCCTCCTCTTCTTTGCATTGATTTGAGGTGTGTCTTAATAGGCATGTTCATATGACGAAAAACAAAACGTAGGAGGTTCTCACGTCGACGCATACATTTTTTTATGTATTTGTCACCGAGATGTAGCTCTGTCAAATTATATTTGCAAATCTCATACCTGTCCATCTTTGTTGGAGTCGGCCCTCTTCCGAAGTCCGTCCCAAATCTTGATCATGATCTCGTGTGTCTCCGTGTTCTTGGGGTCACCAGGCTTCCATCCTCGGAGGTGGCAAATTTTCTGGACAGAAATAAAATGTTACATAAATTGTTCGACGAGCGCCTGCCAAGCAAGAGGTTCGATTCCCAGGTCGAGCAAAGTGTTATTGGGTTTTTCTATGAAATTCTCAGTAGCTGCTCGGAGTTTGGATTCGTACCCGGTTAATGGCAATAGGCTCGCCCTCTATTACATGGGACCTAAAACATACCGGCGAAATGTGGGTGTACATTAGTACACCTCTGCCTAATCCTTTGGGGACGACAGGCGTGATGGTATGTTATGGTAATGTTTCAAATTAGAAGCAGATTTGTTATGATAACTTTGACATGAACTTTAAAAAAAAACGACTACACAACTAAAAAGTTAAAAATAACTTAATACAGTTTTAAATTCTTTTTAGTTTTAAAGGTATGAAGTTGGTACCGGTGCCTGGTTTGAAGTTACCCCGCTCAAGGTCTCGCGCTATGAGTGTACATACCTTTACATTTGGCTTGGCACTGACTTCATACCTTTAAAACTAAAAAGAAGTTAAAACTGTATTAAGTTACTACTTTTGTTATTATATCAACACGATGTCAAAAAAAAAAAAAGAAGAGGCATTTGTTTTTGGCCGTCAACACGACACACTAATGTTGAATATTTGGCAAAGCGGTGGAATTTCCCCAGGTGCTCGAAGCAGAAAAATAGTTCCAACTCTTAAACTTAATTGAAACAATTTGCCAAGGAAACAAAACTGACGTGAAACACGTCAGTTTCAGAAACATTCAGTTCATGCAATTCCTGACTTCTTCAGTGCAGTTTTTTAAACAAAATACTACGTTATATATAAACGATTCTATTAGGGCTCAGTCACGAAACTTGAAATAAATAAATAAATATTCCTGGACATTATGACACAGCGCCATTTAGTTCCGTGGTAAGCAACGAAGCTTGTGTTACGGATACTAGTTGGTTGATTTACTACGTATATACTTTTTTTTTGTAAATTCAATCATATTATATATAAATACATCCATGACTCGGAAACAAATGTTTATACTCATCACACAAACATTTGTCCCTACCGGGATTCGAACCGAGGACCCATAGAACAGAAGGCAGCGCTAACTACCGCTGGACTAATTGCGCCGTCAATGAAATGTAATGAGATGGTACTTTATTTTTGTAAATAATTCTTTTTAAAAGTCATGTCTTAAATACTATTTTTATAATGGGACAAGCCCGCCACAATGAGCCCCTACTACTGAACTCTTGTAAACCAAGAACTCAAAAGTACCCACCATCGTCGACACAATGAAGCACGACGTGTCCTAGAGGAATGACTTAAACTGTTTTGGATCCCGCAACGAAATGAATCTTGAAATTAAATAGGAGGAGTAAGAAAATATCAACTTTCCACTTCTACAGTCATTTCACACTTCGTCATAAATACTTGTTGGCGTCGGTGTTTCCTAACTGACGGCTTCTGAGAAGAAACACCGAAACAAAGTCAGAGAAATGACAAATAAATAAATATTCTGCGACATTTGACTCAGCACCATCCAATCCCGAACTAAACTGAACTGGTACTATGGGTGCTAGACGATGATATAATACTTATAAACTTTTTTTGTATATACCTACTTATAATAATTAAGAAACACCCAGACGAACACAAAAACAAAAACATATTATTTTTGTGTCTCGCCAATATAGCAACAACTTTTATACTTTCAATAAACCAATCATTAATTACTCTTCTCATGTCGCCGTTGATACACGTTTCACCACCCTCCGATAGATTAATGTTTGCCAATATGAGTGATGCGAAAATAATTGCTATTTATGTCACTTTGCTTTAGCTAGCAATCAACTATCTTTGTTATTGAATGTTAATCATTTATTATTATTTATAAACTATATCATATTGTAAATACACAATAACGACATATTATGTTTATTTGGTTTTACATATTATGTTCAGGCTGGCCCTGGACTGACGGCCTGGTGAAGGTTGCTAGAATCCGCTGGATGCGGGCGGCGCATGACCGGTCATCGTGGCGATCCTTGGGGGAGACATATGTCCAGCGGTGGGCGTCGAACAGTTGATGAGATGATGATGATGATGATGTTTAATTTTGTTAAATATTTTATATTATTAAGCAGTAATACATTGAAATGAGACAAAAATTAATTACTATTTTCAATTTGTAGTAGGGATGCAGGCGTACGCAGTATGCAGTGAGATATCCTCACTCGTACGCCTGCATTTCAGGTCTTCAGTCCAGCTACGCTACGCTAGCCTAGTGCGAGCTTAATCTCTCAGGCATGCAAGTTGCCTCGCGACTTTTTAGTCCACTACGCTAGTCTTATCTTAGTTTGCAGATCTGAGGCATGTAGATTTCCTTACGAAAATTTTCCTTCACCTTTTGAGTACTGGTTAGGTATACCACTAGGATATCAATACCTAGTAATAATTAATCAAACTAAATCGTGTATGACAAAAAAAAACAGTTAAGTGTTAGAAAAATATCTTAATATTTATGAGAACATAATATTCGCAATATAATTTTTCTCACGTTCGTATTTTTTCCATTTTGAGAAATAATGAGTCATAACTCACGCAGTTTTATTAATGTCATAAATCTTATAAAACGGTTATTTGAGCAAAGTGCGTAGGAAGATATTCTAAAATATATTGTTATGTAAATGTAATGCATATTATTTATAAGCAAGCAATAAGTACCTATCTCTCCCTTACCATTAACGAGAAATTGCACAATTTCTACATATACTTGTCCAAATTGTTTCATAGGAGCTAGTTTTGTGAAATATTATTAATAGTAACTTAATAAATGTAAAATATACTAACTCGATGGCGTTTTTAATCTACTGTGGCGCACTAGGCTAGCGTGATGGACTGTAGGCTGATCGCTCTCAATTGAGCGGAGACCCATGCCCAGAAGTGAAATAAAAAATGGATTTAAAATGATGATGATGATGATAAAACTGAAGGTCCCACAGTGGTTAAATAATCTTTGTCTAATAAAATAAAAAAGGTCAAATATTTTTTTTTAAACTGACGAAAAAAGATAAAAAAAATTCCCAACCTTTTTGTCCTAAAAAAAGTTTAACAGAAACTCCCAACCGTTTGGCTGCCATAAGTAATTCTACATCATGGTCAGAAAAAAGTTTCAAGAGCGTTTTCGGCTAAACTTGAAATTGCGAAAGTTATCTATATACGTAATACGTGAAGCAAAAGCTCTGTACCCTTTTTCTGAAAATTGTGCGGATGGAGGAGTATGAAATTTCTCATACTTATAGTTTATACAGAGAAGGAGTTAAGAGTTATATATTTTTTTTAATTATGCATAAAATAAACTTATAATTTAAATTAATAATGGTTGAATTTTGACCACTAGTATTTTGAAATTCCAACTTTTACGTAAACGTACCATATCTCGTTCTTCAGTCAGGAAACACGATTGTAAAACCACAAAACCGATTAAGTATCGATATCGACTAAACTCAGATATACACTTCCAGTGGATCACAAATCTACGTAGTTTATCGAAGCAATAGCTTCGGTGCGGGTGAAATAAACCCATAATATATGTGTATTGGCAATCGCGGGATCGTGGAACAATCTAAAACGATTCTGTGAGATCAGGATTCAGAGAAATATATGTACTGTGTGTACCTTATATTTGTATACCAGATGATGAGAAACAAAAAGATAATAATAATAATAATAATATCTTCAATAACTTGGATGTTCTAGGAAATCATGATTTTGTACAAGAAGAAACTTATAAACGAATTAAAAGGGCCAACGGAACTGAAATATCTAAAATAGTGTTAATTTTGTTAAATTAAGGATTCATTTAATTATTGATATTAATATTTTTTGAGTCACATTAATTTTGTAACTTTAAATTTTAATATGAACACAAATAAAACTAAACGATGATTTAAAATTAAACTCTCAGGAAATCGTTTGAACTAGTATTAATAAAAAAATCCAAAATATTTATTATATCAATTTAATTTTGAATATGTGGTTTTAAGAAAAGAACCTAATAATTTTATTCCTAATTAATCTGAGCTAGTGAAAATGTACATCCAACGAATATAAGGACCAAATTTATTAAAAAACAATAAATCAAGTAACCAACCTCTATAGCCAGTTCAAAGTCTTTCCTCTCTATCGTGCCACTCTGATTGACATCTGAAAAAGGGAAAAAGTTTTGACAAAGCCCATAAAACTTTATTTTTTCACAACTCCAAAAGAAAAAAAGAGTTAAATGCTACTTTACCAAAGAAAACGTTGAACACGTAGAGGAGCTTCTTCCGCCGGAATTCAGAGACAGACATGATTTTTAATCTGTAACAAAGAATAATGGGTTTAGTAACTTGTATAATTATAAAAGGAAACTTTTTACAATGTAAACTCTATAACAAAAAGAGAGACATAAAAACTTTTATTATACAAGAACAACTCTTTGGAGACTGAGCTAAACTTTTTTTGCAGCTTAGAATATTTTTCGTCTTTTTAAAATAAGAACAGGATGATACGTATTGAAGTGTTAATTGTTTTCTTTATTATATTTAGGTATTTTTCTGAATAGTGTACTATTCTTAACTCATCATTTTGAATTTTGTATCGCGAATAAAGAAGCCGCCATTTTGTTTTAGCTATGAGGTCACAATCATAGTAAATAACAAAACACTTCAGATGTCAACGTTTTTTTGGTATAATCGTGACTTGGCTGATTAAAAAGCAAAAATCGTACCTAAAACAGATAATATTAGGTTGTTTTTTGCGTCGTCCTTAATGTTTATATTAATACTTATAAGCTGTAAGTTTTCCATGCATGAAATAAATAAATAAATAAATAAATGAGATTCCGTAGTTCTATCATGTATGACAGTCGACTGTCAGTAGCTGCCAGATACTATGAAATATGTCCGTTTCGCGAATTCATAGGTATTTCAGTCTTAACTGACGGTATTCAGTAACATATACTATGTCTTATCTCAGTTCAGGAATAGACGCGAAAATTTAACGCGAAAATCCCAAATAAATTACTCTAAAACCTTACAAGCGATCTCAAAACCAAAACCAAAAAGCCAAATCTACGGCAATACTATAAATTAATAATGCGACCATATTCTGGTTCCTACGTAGGACAATTTCCAATGTCCCTAATGACTTTCAATGGACCGCAAAAGCCTATTATTTCGATCAATTGAACCACAATATGGCAACCTATGATCAATATTGTTACTAAGTTATCTGTTGTAGAGTAAAGTAAATGCGACTCTATAATGTGTAAATAAGACATACAATAATGTAATGGTTTTGTCGTAATCTGTCATCCTGACACCAGACTCGCGTACATTGATGCAATCTAAACTTGTTATCCACGCTAGGTCTTAATAACATAGGTGTATTTTAGAACATTGTATAATCACTTACTCAAATACCTAGTAAATGCTGCTACAATCCCGAGAAGATCTCACTATCTACAATAGAAATCTTATACTAGGCTTATGTTCGCTTTTATTGGACATCATTTTGCGTTAAATATTCTACATCTGTAACAAAACCATATCGTGATTTATTTCCAACATAACGCGACCCAGTTAGGTCAATTAGTACATTATAGCTCTCGTTTTTACAATGACCAATCATAACCAATTTAATAATAAAGTAAACATAAAAACAAAAACACAGTTCTTTTAGTCCTTTAGGTCTCCTAATAGCGCGCTTTAAGTTATTTTATTAAGAATTTATACTTTGCTTACAACGCCAGCTAGTACCAAAAATACTCATGGTAAAGCTACAGACCCGATTTTCACAAATCCGAAAGGATATATTCCAATCTCAGTTTGAATCATGAATACTTAATAAATTGATAGATTTCCATGTTGATTTAGGTTGGTACATTAGTGAACGTTGTTTTAAGCAAGGGAATTGTTATGTCGTATTTTCATGCGATTTATACTATAGCCGTCTCTTTCTTATAATAGGTACCATTGTATTTGAGAGAAGATACTGCATCTATTGGCATTCATATGCTTGCTACAGAAAGCAGATTTCATACAATTCTTTACGCTAATCGGCACAGCCCAATACGCACTTACTTTGTCAAAAATATTTTTATTTCATCTATATTATTATTATAATAATATAAATAGGAACACAGTTATAAATTTTTTTAGTAGCTATTACCGAATTTTAGCATCTTTAATAAAAAAATATTCTATTAAACACTTAGTACTCGTAACCAGCGCGCGTGCATGACGAGATTTATGAATGTGGACGAGGCAAAAGTGGTATGCAGGGACCGTAGCGCGTGGCATTCTGTAGTTTCTGCCTACCCCCATGGGAAAAAGGCGTGAGTGTATGTATGTATGTAAAACACTAAAATAAATACCCAATTAAATTATCAAAATAAAAATAGGCAAAAATCTTTGCTATCAGGAAGTAGACTACTCAGAAATAAAGCATAAGAAAATTGGATGATTGGAGGATATATTTTGAGTAATTATAATAATATTGGACAATTAATAGGAAATTGAAGAAGATTAGAATTTTTTGTCGAATTTTAATTACTCGGGAATCATTGCTTTGAATAAATGACAAACGATCGTAAGCTCCTTCGTTTAATCTGAACTTAGTTTAAATGGTACCCCTTAAAACTAATTTTCAACACATAAATTTTCACTGCATGATTAAGACTCACCTGCTTCAGTACCATTAATTGTAAGCCGGAATTAACTCGGAGAGGGTTGAATTAACTGCAGACCTACCCGCATCAAAATGACTGACAGACATAGCTATGTTTAGATTTTGTGTTGGTAGTTTCATTTATTTGATAAAGTGGTAAAGTGAAGTGAAAGTAAAGTGGTTTAAAATGTATTTTACGGATCAAAATCATAGGTACATTCACTCATTATAAATAATTTTCTCATTTCTTCTAAGTTATATATGGAGCCGACTTCGAACCTAGCCAGATACGTATGAATATGTAAATACATACCTATATCAGGACATTGCGACACAGCACCATCTAATGTTATATTTTCAGATATATTTTTTAGTAAATACTGTATGGCATGGACATTTGTACCATGGATCAGGTACAAAATGTCCATATTCATCACGCAAACATTTGCCCGTACACAGTATAACGCCACCAAGAAAATCTCTCAGGCTTGCAGGTTTCCTCGCGATGTACGCACATACCTTCGAAAAATCCGTGGTGCATGCATTAGGGTCCAATTTGATACTTTCGACACATTTTTTAAAACTCGCAAACCAACATACAACAAACATATTCCCATTATTACAAATACCGTTAATGACAGTTACGTAAAGACACTATCTAATAGCAATTTACTTCAAGTAATTAATAATTTACACTTTAATAGAGCCATTAATTACAGGTAGCGTGAGGACGGTAGGCCTCAAAAGACCCTGGGACAGGTACGAGCCCGTAAATTGCCCTAATAGACTCCCTGCATTAGTTACACAATGCCCACAAATATGAGATGGGAGTTCTGATAACTGAACAAAGTTACGGATGATTAGGCTACTTGTTCCTAGGGGCAACAGCAGCTGATATTATTTATTTTCAAAAAAGGGTCTTCTAATTACTTACAATTATTACGGTTATAATTATAAAGAGGGGTATTTTACGGTATATGGCTATTTAAATATTTTTTATAAGTTACTCATTTCTGAATTTATAATGGACCGATTTTTTAAAGTACTCACTGAGCTGAAAGGGGACTAAATATGTTAATACTGTTTGAATCCCGTGATTCTATTATTTTGTCTTATAATAACATTCTCTAGTGTAGTTTCCGTCGCTTAAAAACCTGCCACTGTACCACAAAGTGTTACCAAAGTTCTAAGAGAAGGATAGCGCCATTTAACCTGTAAATTGTCATCTCTCACTTT
This sequence comes from Craniophora ligustri, assembly GCA_905163465.1. Lineage (NCBI taxonomy): Eukaryota > Metazoa > Arthropoda > Insecta > Lepidoptera > Noctuidae > Craniophora > Craniophora ligustri. The sequence goes on along the minus strand of LR990965.1, from coordinate 2,795,144 downwards.
CAACCTAAACAAAACTGGCTTAATACGTTAAGGTACCTATCCATCATATCATTTGTGATGTAATAATCTGCACAATTAATATGCCATAATATGTCCGTAGATATATCATAATTTAATTAACACTGTGTTCGAAATCAGAGGACGCAATAATAACTGTAACACATGGGCCGAATGTGTAATTATTTCTGTTTAGCGCTGATCAGCCGCCATTTTGTGTAATTATCTACAATGTGTTTCTGTTATTAATAGTGCGTATGGGAGCCATCCTAAATAAAATGTTATATGACGTTGAATGAAACCTACTTTCAACGGAATTTATCGCGGTATATTGATATTATTTAAGCCAAGTTTATGATCCTTTACAGCATACATAATAACAGGCAGGATGAGGTTTACGTTCAGTTTTAAAGGAATTACGCTTTAATCTACCATAGCCTTTTGTGGTATGTCGGACTACAATCCAGATGTTATGTACGGCAATATATTTAAAGTAATAAATAATGTGTTTCTAAACACCTTCAAGACGAAGACAATAGAACTTAAAGGTACCACTAAATTCAACGAGTGGGCAACCCCGGGTATCTATAAGAGTAGAGCTAAATTATATGAATTATATGATATGAAAAATTATAAATATGACGCATCCTTCGTAGATTATGTTAAAAAATATTCAAAAATGTTTAAAAAGGTTTGCAGAATGGCCAAGTCAATATATCTGAGCAATAAAATTAAAAACTCAGATGATAAAATTAAAGCAACTTGGAAAGTTATCAATAATGTGACTGGCAAGATTTCACAACGAGAGAATAAATTCGAGATAATTGATAACAATAGGATGCTTACTAACGATTTTGATGTAGCACACGCTTTTAATAGTTTCTTTGCTAACATACCCATAACTACTACTAGTTCCTTAGGTTCTTCTTCTACCGATGCTGAAAATTTACTTCGTGAAAGTGTGCCTAGGTCTCAAGCTACTTTTGTATTTAATCATGTAACTCCTAGTGAAATTTTAAATACATTTAAATTTTTAAAATTAAAAAGAACTGGTGATTTATGGGATATGTCTGTCACTGTTTTAAAATCAGTGATAGATATACTCTCTCCTTATTTATCTGTAATATTTAATAAATGTATTGACATAGGTACTTTTCCAGACCTAATGAAGCATAGCAAAATAATCCCCCTATTTAAATCTGGAAGTAAAAACGAACTCTGTAATTTTAGACCAATATCCATTTTACCAACTTTTAGTAAAATTTTTGAAAAACTTTTATTGAAGCAATTACTAAGGTATTTTAATGTAAATAGCCTCCTACACTCTGAACAATATGGTTTCACACAGGGTCGTTCAACAACAGTCGCAGGAGTTGCATTACTGAAACACATCTTTGACGCTTGGGAAAATTCGCAGAACGCTATTGGTGTATTCTGTGATCTTTCGAAGGCTTTTGATTGTGTCCACCATAAAACACTTATTTGTAAACTTGCACATTACGGGATTCGAAGTAAGGCACTTAATATCTTAACTTCTTATTTAAGTGGTAGGATACAGTACGTAAATATCAACAATACAAAATCATCTGGATTGTCTGTGCAGTTGGGTGTACCACAAGGCTCAATTTTAGGCCCTTTCCTTTTTTTAATTTATATAAATGATTTGCCACATTATCTGAGATCCATTTGTGATGTAGTACTGTTTGCTGATGATACCTCGCTTATTTTTAAAGTAGATAGAAATAGAGATCATTTTGACGACGTAAATAGTGCACTTGTTCAGGTAATGCATTGGTTTACAGTTAATAATTTAGTACTAAATGCTAGAAAAACAAAATGTGTAAAGTTTAGTTTGCCTAACGTGAAAAATCTAGGACCCAACTTAATTGTCAATAAAGAAGTACTTGAGACCATAAATTCTACAGTATTCTTAGGTATTACACTAGATGCCAAGCTTCAATGGGGCCGACATGTGTCATGCCTCGCGGGGAAACTTAGCTCCGCTGCTTATGCGGTCAAAAAGGTTAGGCAATTCACTGACGTAGACACTGCTCGACTTGTTTATTTTAGTTACTTTCATAGCATTATGTCCTATGGAATTCTATTGTGGGGTAGAGCTGCTGATATAGAAAGTATTTTTATTTTACAAAAGCGAGCTATTCGTTCCATATATCAGCTAGGGGCTCGAGTTTCTCTTAGGGAACGTTTTAAAGACATTGGTATTTTGACTGTTGCATCGCAGTATATTTATGCCAACATAATACATATAAGGCAAAATATACATTCCTATTGTAAAAACAGTGACGTTCATAGTATTAATACACGGAATAAACATAAATTGTGTGCCCCCAGTCACCGTTTACATAAGGTACATAATTCGTTTGAGGGGGTTGGTATACGTATTTATAACAGAATACCTACTGATATCTTGGATCTACCGACTGACGTATACAAAAGTAAAGTAAAAAATTGCCTTATTAAGAAGGCTTATTATAATTTGAGTGACTATTTTAGTGATAACAGTAGATGGTCGCCGGATTAGTCCAAGATAGCAGTCTACTTTGTAAAATGTAATTGTTGAGATGTGTAAGTGTGAGCGGGCACATACAGAGAAATGGAGGCCAAGAGTGTGTTAATATTATCATCGGTTGTTCTGTATTTCTATATCAGTTTTTATATCTCGGCTTGGTAAAATGGATTGGTATATGCTAGCTCACATAACCATAGGTAATGATTGCACTCTATATTGTATACTGATTATAGTATTGTATAGAATCACTTATTAAATAAACAGACAGAAATGTGTGCTGGGGAGTTTGTTGCGCCGCTTCTTCTTCCCAGCAAAAACACTAGGAAGCGGTGAAGGGCGGGCGTTTTTGGGGGCTGTCTTTATTGTCGACGTTCAAAAAGAGCCATTTAAATTTGGCCTACTTTGAATAAATGATATTTTGACTTTGACTTTGACTACAAACTCTGTTTACATCCCCCGTTTCAGAGCACATAATGTCAAGTCATTATGTGTGCTTTAGACTCAAACTCGAGACCTTTGACTTGATACGTCATATCACTAAATTGACTACTTATTCTACTTATATAACTATCTAAAATAATGTTTAGTGATGTAACAACAACTTCAAATCCCTTTGAACCCAAAGGGATTTTATGGTATATTATGTACGTTTATACCGAAACTAAATTGATTCCCATCGACTGAGGACAAAAGTTTGGCAATGTATGTCCCCCTATAACGTGTAGGGGTATCAATACTTGTGCAAGCAATACATTGGCAACATATGGTAGCTGGGACGATGGATATATACAAACTTTTTTATGTTATCAGAGTTTAAAGTTTAGATTGTTAATAAAGAAAGAAAGAAAGAAACAATATTTATTTGTGACTCGTACAGAACATTCGCAGTAAACAATAAGACACTAAAAAAAAACAAATATACAAAAAACAAAAAATAAAATAAAATGATAATATTAAGAACCTGTACGAGACCAAAAAGGCCCCTATCTCAGCATAATGCTGCGACATTATATGTCGCAGCGCTGGTATTCTGATAGGGCCCAACAGAGATGCCACGGGCGGCCACGGAACTCACTACGTATGAATATAATAACTGTAAATACATATATACATAGAAACCAAAATATAATAAGGTATAATAATATATAAAAGTATATTTTTATGTGAGAAAGCTTTTTTAATTATTATTGCGTCGATCAGACAGGGCCAAGCGTTACCACATTGCTTATCTATGCCACGGTTAATATAGCCATAGCATAATCTGTGACAAGCAATGGAACGCAGGCGCCGCCGCGCCGCACCGCCGCCGCCGCCATGAAACTATTTATTATTCATTGTAAATAAATGAATGTGATAAAAATATATATATTATACTACCTAATTATGTAATTGTGTGTTATTTAAAATATGTGTATTATTGTGTATATCTGGATCAGTACATTTAAAGTAAGAGACAGTGCAAAATATATGTAATATAAGAAGAAATATACAAGAAGTGCTGTGACATTAGTATTCGTGATATTGTTGATGATAAATAAAAATTTTAATAAAATCATAATTATGTAAAACTATGCTGCAAACACTCCGCGCCACAAGCCAATGGGGCCATCTTTGCCAGCTGCGTGCATACCAAGGTAATTTGTATTACATAATGTTCTTTTGTTGGCGTAATAAATGTTTTTTATAGTTAATACTAAAAGCACTAACTGTCCTTATAGCACGAAAAGGAGGTGGCAAGTCGTTCCAGCAGCGAGTGGCAGCGAATTTAAAACTACCACGGAAAGCAGCAGTTCTGTGCGTTGGGGTCAACAAGAGGTAGGCAGATGCTCTGGTTTTAACTTTATTGACATCACGCGACCAAGATAGTTTTTTATATAGGTAATCTGGTTTTTTTGTGAGAATTATGCCGAATAGCAGGGTAGCCAGATGGAGTTTCCTCCGTGCTGACATTCTCATCAGATTACCCTCATTTAGAAAAGGAGTTATGTGTGATCGGGGGGGAATGTTAAAACAGAATCGTAAAAAAGAAAAAGAATATTGGAATTTAAGTGTTTAAAGTCCTTTATAGTGTAGCTTGCCTGTTAGTTTGAATATTACGTATTATGCAACATCATCTTGTTCCAAACGAAGCATCGAAGCTTCTATTACGGATACTAGGCAGTTGATACACTACCTAAGTTTTTCGCCTACGCCTACGAAATGCGTACGACTTGGTTCAAATATTTTATTAGAAAAGCATTTCTTTCAATCGGGATTTGTATCGGAGCTAATATTATGAAAAACAGTGATAATCATCGTACAATTTTATTGTTATTATAATTATGGGTATATGTAATCTTGCCTCCTCCGTTTTAATTGTTGTTTATAATTAGAAATTTCTGGCCACTTTTGTTTTAACTTTCCTTATTGTTTGTTTATTGTTTAATATATATATTCTGTATTTTGTGAAAAACATTATTGTTAAGCGTTGTTTATGTGACAATAAAACAGTTTTTATTTATTATTTATTTATTTATAACTACTATTGCGTTAATCGGGGTTGTCATACTTCCGAAAACGCTTGAAATTCTACGCACACTATAAAATAACACCATAAATCTAGCCGGATTTCTTATCAAAGCTTTAAAGTTAAGACAAATTTCCCAAGAAAATGGAACAAAATCCCAACATCATGTAAGAAGATATGCGCTATCTACCCAAAACTTTATTTGGGGCGAGTCTACATGCTCAATAACTCTTCCCTAATCTTTGGAGCAGCCCTAAACACGAGATATCTTGTCGAGAAATTTTCAATTACCTGCGTTTTCCAGTACGTTGAACTAGGATATTGTTTGGAGATGGCCCCTTTGAAAATAGGCTTTTTGTCCGTAATTTGTTCCTGTGTAGAGATAATGTTTTCCTTACATGCTCATTTTGTTGATGTACGTTTATTTAAGGCTGATTTTCAATTACATTATTTGGCTTGCAGAAAAGAACGAGACAGATTAACAAATGCAATCTATGGATAAATCCATTGGTATTTCTCAATATATGACGACGATGACGATTCGATTGATGCAATGGCTTGTACGTCACGGGATTCGATCCTCGCGTGAAGCAAATATTTGTGTGATTTTTGTAACTGCACATACGATACAGGTAAACAGGAAATTGTAGTTTCATTTTTTATATGGTAAAGAAAATACACATTTAGTAAGCTATCGTGAAGTAATATAAGACTACACTCTATTGTTAATATCTCTCATATCTCAGTATCCATTTCGTCGAAAGTAATACTTAAATCAAGCTTCCGAATTCTCAAGTCAAATATTTGAACATTTTCTGCAGTATATTACATTCTATATAAAATATTCTACACTTACTCAAGACGTTGGCAATATCGCGCTAGGCCAAACATGTATGTATGTACCCTTTCTGTGTATAGACACTGTTTAGATGGATATTCAATAAATGCTTTTATTTTAACGTTTGAACATTTATTCAACGATGTATTACAAATTATTAACGGGTTTATAAAATATGAACGAATATATGTATTTTAACGAATATGTAACAAATTGTGTAGAAATTAGAAGAATCTGAAGAAGGGTGGTTGCAAAGACTACAATATATATACGGGTGGTTGTTCGAACGATGACGATATGAAGTTGGTCGCCGCTCTCCCATTGGCTGCTTGCTGGCCATCATGCCACTTGCATTTGCACCGCTCGGTGCGGTGTTCAGGACGGTGCGTGATTGCACAACTTTGCCAATAGATGGCAATGTACGTTCCAACATACCGACCGCCTTGGAAGAACCCTCTTCCAATTATTACTCGGAATCGACAGGAAGCGGGCAGATCTTGGAACAGGCTCGTCGGATGACGCCCGATGCAGTGCGGATTTCAGCTACCCTCGAGATGCCATCGGTTCCTGCAAACACGCGAATAACTCTGCCCATTCTCCACTTTAACGGTGGTAGGTTATCTTCCTTAATCAATACCAAGCTATTGCACGCGATGTCGTCTTTAGTGGCAACCCATTTGGTCCGACGCTGTAACTCCGACACGTACTCCTTTGACCAGCGCTCCCAAAAATGCTGCCGTAGCTGCTCCAGCCGCTCGTAGCGCCCGAGACGTGTTGAAGTCGCCTGGGTCAGGTCCTCGCTAGCATGCGCAGTCAACGGCCGGCCAATGAGAAAATGAGCTGGTGTCAGAGGAAGGAAGTCGTTGGGGTCTGTGGACAGAGGTGACATGGGTCGGGAGTTCAGGACGGCTTCGATCTGTGTCAATATCGTACTGAACTCCTCGAACGTTAATTTTGCATCGCCTACAACGCGTCGTAAATGATGTTTACACGACTTTATACCCGCCTCCCACAAACCACCAAAATGAGGCGCGTAAGGCGGAATAAAAAGAAATTTAATATTATTATTACTAGCAAATTCTAAAATATCTTTGGTATTGTCAAATACAGCTGAAAGTTCCTTTTCAGCGCCTACGAAATTTTTCCCGTTATCGGAAAAAATCTGATAAGGTTTACTACGTCGCGATATGAATCTTTTAAGAGCCAATATGTAATCTTGTGTAGACAATGTGCTCACCAACTCTAAATGCACCGCTCTAGTGGTAAAACATATAAATAAACAAATGTATGCTTTAATTAAGCGTGACCCTCTGCCTTTCCGGTTTAAAATAAGTACAGGACCAGCGTAGTCAACCCCACACTTCATAAAAGGATATGTAGGTTCTAAACGCTCTGATGGCAAGCTGCCCATAAGTGGAGTTAGCGTCTTCCCCTTAAGACGTGTGCAGGTGACACACTTATGCACTACATATTTTGCCAAATTTCGCGCTCCTAGCACCCACCAAGTATCACGCAGGGTAGATACCAGAAGTTGAGGTCCAGCATGAAGTAACCTCTTATGTTCATACGTACATAACAGTACTGTGAACCGATGCTTATGGCACAACAATACTGGATGCTTTTTATTGTAATTAAATTGCGAATTGCATAACCGGCCGCCTACGCGGATAATATTATCTGTATCTAAAAATATATTTAAACCAGATATTTTATTAAAACGTTTTTCGTACTTATATTTAACAGGTAAGTTCCGTATAAGATTATTATATTCATTATGAAACGATTGTTGCTGAACTAAACGAATTATAACTTGTAACGAGCTAGCTATCTCATCCACTGTCAATACACCGGATCTACGTGGTTTCCCGTTACGGGACGCACGTGCATTATGCAAAAAACGTATCACATATGTACAGGTTCGTTGAAGACGATTAAAGCATGAAAACCTATCAAAATTAATAACACTGTTGGAATCTGTAGAAATTAGATTTATGGTTTGAGGTTTTACATCTGGCAAATGTATACTATGATCAGGAATTATAGGTGTAGACCAACTTGATGTAGGCTCACATAAAAACCTAGGACCGTACCACCACAGATCAATATTATCTTCCTTGAACGAATTGAAATAGACGCCTCTAGACAATAAATCAGCCGGGTTTTCTTTACCCTTAACATGACGCCATATCGTGTTACCCGTCAGCTCATTGATCTGCACAACCCTGTTTTGCACAAATGTTTTTAATTGATGTGGCGACATCCGAAGCCAGCCTTGGACTATAGTGGAGTCAGTCCAAAAGTATACCTTCTCAAATGTGAGACGAAGTGATTTTATTACCTTTTGATACAACTGTGCTCCAATTAAGGCTCCACATAATTCAAGGCGTGGTATGCTGACAGTTTTAATAGGTGCCACTTTACCTTTGGCACATAATAGCCGAGTAGTAATATTAGAATTTGTGTTATCAAATGAACGCACATACGCACATGCACCGTAAGCAACCTGGGATGCATCGGAAAATATGTGAAGTTCCTTATGTTGACACTTGACTACAACACAACGAGGTATGATTATTTCAGGTAAGTACTTTACGCTATTCATGAATTTATGCCAGTCATTAGCTATATTAACTGGAACCTCGTCATCCCAATCTAATTTGCTTAACCATAATTGTTGCAACAATATCTTAGCCGTAGTAATAGCCGGTGCTACTAAGCCCAAAGGGTCATAGATTTGTGAAATAATAGACATAATTAAACGTTTTGTAATTAATGTGTCATTTTTGTGTGACTCTAAGTTAGTAGTAAAATACAGCGTATCATTTTTATTAGACCATCCTATGCCTAATGTTTTGGATTGACAATGTTCGCCTATGCTTAAGTCCTTACAGGTTTCTGGTGTCACATCATGATTAAAGGTCCATTTCCGTAAGGGGAAACACCCACTCTGCAATACCTTAGATGTTTTGCTACAAATATCTAATAAAACGTTTAACTCGTCATGGCCCGTTATAAGATCGTCCACGTAAAAATCGTCATTAATGACGCTCGCGATGACGTCATCGTCACATTCCTGGGCCAACTGTTTTAGACATCGAATACTCAGGTAAGGTGCGGATGTGGTACCATATGTGACAGTATTCAAACGATATACTTGAAGTGGCTCATTACTATTGTTACGCCATAAAATAAGTTGCAAATTACGTTGGTCCGCTTGAATTAGTACCTGTCGGTACATTTTTTCGACATCTGCGCAGGCTACGTATTGATATTGTCTAAAGCGCAGTAGAATCGAGAATATGTCATTTTGAATGGCGGGCCCTACATATTGAAGGTCATTCAACGATTTATTGCTAGTGGTAGTCGCACTACCGTCAAAAACTACGCGTAATTTAGTTGTGAGACTATTTTCTCGATATACCCCATGATGAGGCATAACATAACACGGCTTAGGTAATGTTTGTATACCTGCTAACAAAGACATATGACCTAATTGTTCGTATTCTTGCATAAAGTTGCAATACATTTGTTTGTATTGAGGTAAACGCTCCAATTTGCGTTCTAACGAATAAAAACGATTTTTTGCGGAATTATATGAATCTCCTAGAACGTCGGGAGACTGTTTTAAAGGCATTTTGACATGAAATCTGCCATGATTATCACGTTGTGTCGTCTCGATGAAGAGCTTCTCGCATAAACGCTCTTCTTCAGACAACACACGCGGAATATTTATTTCCTCAATTTCCCAAAATTTACGTAATTGAGAATCAACCTGAGAAAAATTGCACTGAACCGTATTTATGTGTGACCGTTTATTATATACTGGACCGGATATGATCCATCCTAGACTTGTACCCTGTAGGCACGGGCCTGACTTGAGCCTTATGATTTTATGTTCAAGTATTAACGACCAGAACACATCGGCCCCTATTAGTACATCTATTTTAGACGGTACATTAAACGACGGGTCAGCAAGCTGAACGTGGTTAGGTATGCATATCGAACTATGATTAACGTTTATAGACGGTAAATAAGAAGTGATGCTAGGTAAAACGAAACAATGCAAGTCTGTATGAAAATCATATAATTTTGAACGCATACTGATTTTACATGCATGATTACACTGTGTGTGTGCTTCTCCCACACCACATATATTTATAGTGGACTGTATAATAGACGCATTTAAACGTTTACATAAGTTTTCGGTAACGAAACAGTTTTGACTGCCATTATCAAGAAGAGCACGAACTGTGTGATAATTATTATCAGAATCGGCAACCTCAATCAACGCGGTAGACAACAAAACTGTTTGTAACGCATTCGCATTAACGGTGAACGCACCGCGACGCGAGTCAATAACCTTGCAGTCAGCTGATTCGCTAACGCTATGCGAAACAGATGACTGCGGCAACGTATTATTATTAATTGTCGATCTTGGCGTTGTATTTGAAATTACGTTATCAGTGTGCAATAACGTGTTGTGTTTTTGTTGACACAACTTACAGGGTCCGAACGTACAATCTTTAATTGTATGACTATTTGTACGTATACAATTAGAACAGAGACCTTTCGATGTAACTATTTTTGACCTTTCGTTTATTGGCATGTTTAGAAAACTTGCACACGAATATAACCGATGGTAACCGGTACACAATGGGCAAGTAAAATTAATATTACGCTTATTTTGATCGTCTAATGTACTCTTGCCCTTATTTGTATTTGAAGTATAGCTATTCGTATGTTGAGCGTTGGGATTTCTTTTATAATCGTTTGATGACCTTGAATCGCCTTTAGAATGAGACTGTGAATTGTAATTATTATTATTTTTACTGCTACTGGATTTGATCATGTCTAACATGTCTGCTCTATTTCGTAAAAACGTAAGTAAATCTTCTAATTTTAACGCATTGTAATCTTTACGCGAATCCGAAATCAAAGTGCCCTTATGACTTTCCCACTCGCGCTCAGTCGACGAGTCGAGTTTCGTAACTATTAAATAAATTATTAATGTGTCCCATGACTCGGTGGGCTCTTTCAAGGAACTAAGTGCACGTAAGTTACGTAAAACGGTGTCAGTTAATTTTCGGATTTGCGTTGCAGATTCTTTATTTAGCGATGGGGTAGTGAACAGGGACTTCACGTGGTTATGTACCAATAAACGATTATTGTGAAACCTATTTTCAAGTAACTCCCATGCGTGACTGTAATTAGGGGCTGTAAATTCCAACGCACTTATAACATGTAACGCAGTACCACTGAGTGCCGATTTTAAATAATGAAATTTCTGTATAGCGTCCAAGTCTTGGCGTTCATGTATCATTGTTATATACGAGTTTCTAAACTCTAACCACTGATCGTAGGAACCGTCAAAGGCAGGCAGCTTTATTTGAGGCAATTTAACACTTATAGGTTTACCCGCAGTGCACTTAAAATTACTCGACTCACTGTGTTCATCATCATTAATCATGCACTTTGCTGATGCTATAATTGAATAATATTGACTCTCAAACGATTCCCTATATTCTAACTGAACTAATAATTCTTTTTCATCAACATTGTTTTCGATCTTAGTTTGAATATTATTGAAATCAGAAAAGAATATGGACGCCGCTTGCATGCGCATTCGAACTTGGGTTATAATAACAGAATCTAAACATGATTTATCTAATTTATTGATGAAATTAACAAAGATCGTTAATCTACTTTTGATTACACCTCGCTGTTTTTTGAGATTGTTAATATTTACGTCAGAATAATCGGATTTACATTCGTCGTCACTCATTATGGCGGCTTGTGAAGGACAAGGTACTTACAGTCGTAAAAATGGTCGGCACGGCTGCGGCGCGGCGGCGGGCGGGCCGGGCAACAGCACTTGCGCGCGAAGTTACGGCAACAAAACGGAATCTGATGGTCGAACTTCTGGAACGCACAGTAGGTACGATATTAACACAAAGCGAATAGGGCGAAGAGGAGGAAAGGTGAGGGATAACCTGACCGTTGCTGGCTTGTGCTCCTCAGTCCTCAAACGTCTGGTAGTTGTGCTCCACCTCTTCTGGATATTTGTACGTTACGCCTGGGTTCCAGTAGGAAGCGCCTCCTCGATGTATCGAATACGTCCGGCTCGAAGGTCCAATGTTTAGATGGATATTCAATAAATGCTTTTATTTTAACGTTTGAACATTTATTCAACGATGTATTACAAATTATTAACGGGTTTATAAAATATGAACGAATATATGTATTTTAACGAATATGTAACAAATTGTGTAGAAATTAGAAGAATCTGAAGAAGGGTGGTTGCAAAGACTACAATATATATACGGGTGGTTGTTCGAACGATGACGATATGAAGTTGGTCGCCGCTCTCCCATTGGCTGCTTGCTGGCCATCATGCCACTTGCATTTGCACCGCTCGGTGCGGTGTTCAGGACGGTGCGTGATTGCACAACTTTGCCAATAGATGGCAATGTACGTTCCAACAGACACAAAGGCTATATTAAGTCAAACGCGATATCGCCAACTTTAAACCTTTTTGAGTTTCATCTTTCGAAGGAAAATATTTGCAGAAGATTCTGGCTTATATGCAGCCAAATATTTGGTCTCCTTGCTCTTATGTGCATGCATCGATGATTAAGTTTTAGCTTTTGAATTTATGGACTTTTAGAATATATATTTTTTATTATATTATGACGTTAGGTTCGATTCGCGAAGCAAGCAGTGCTATTTAGGTTCGAAAATTCTCAGGAGCAGCTTTTTACCACTTGATTGGCTTAGTAATTTCGAGTGCACGTGCTGAGTGTCTGTATTGGGTTCGATACCGACCCCATTTTTTTTTATCTGTAGGTATTAGTTTTAGAGCGATGGAACGAAGCATCCTAGGGATAAAAGTTGTATACCACCATACGTTCCAAAACAAATGTAATTGATGTGACTCGTAAAGCTGCTATGTTGAAGTGGAAATGGGCTGGACACATCTGCCGTATGCAAGACGACCAATGGGCCAAAATCACGACCCAATGGGTCCCACGTATTGGCAAAAGGCGACGCGGCAGGCCTAGTCGGAGATGGCGAGATGAGCAGGACTCCTTCCAGAAAGATTGGTCCCTGAGAGCTGAAGACAGAGAGGTGTGGAAGAAGATTGGGGAGGCCTTTGCCCAGCAGTGGGACGCTACGGGCAATAAAAAAAAATAGTTTTATGATTGATGACCGCCAGTTAGCGAGATGGTAAGTGACACTGCGATCTGCGATAGAGCGCGCTTAACTAATAGAAACCGATTCACTCTAGATGTAACGATTTTAACTGATATTACTTATATACATACTGTGAGGACACACTCGGAAAACGAGTCCTATTGGGGTTACCAGTCTCAGTAGCAGCTGGAAATGTGATTCGAGTTTGGGTTTTTGGCTACCTGGACTTAAAACATCCCGGTGTTCTGTAGGGGCTCATAAAGTACACCTGTGCCTAACCCTTAAAGGTACGACATAACATATATTATGTTCATGTATTTAAGTTTAACCATATTATGTTGGTAGTCGTAATGTAACTTCGTGCCTATATCTAGGTGAGACTTGAATTTCTACTCTAGTCCTATAGACACATGTATCAAAGTTGTACATCGTTATCAAAGTCTCTTGATATAATAAAAATGTATTGTACTTAGAACTAAACGGTCTCTCATAAATAACTTCATTAAAATACCCTATCGAAGTGATTAGTGCAATAATTTATGTTTATGATTAAAAATAAAAATGGTATCTAAAATTCAGTAAAACTCTACCTACATACATCCGTACATACCTAATTTTATAAAATAAAATATTCTAGTGAGTATTTTTATATAATTTTTGCGAGCACCATCATTATATTCAACATATTCATACTCGTTAAATGTACACATTAAAATATTTAAAAGTTTCAACGCTTTGTGAAAACCTATTCATCTATTCTGCCTCACATAAATTTCTATTATAGGGTTCCAATGCGTGAGCCTGGGATTAAAATAAACACACATGCAAACATGAAAAATATTATACGTAAGCCCATATCCCGCCGTTAAAATCTTAAAGATTATTATGGTAACCCAAATATACGCGAGGCAAGGTTAATAAGCTCTTATCTTTATGTAAAGCAGTGAATAATTCACAATTTCCAAATCCCCAGACGACGTTGATGTTGAATTTATGATTCTCGTTAATTTATGAGGATTGAGATTTATGACCGCATGCTTTGGTACTTCTAAAATATTTGATGGGATTATTAAATTGTATTTATGTCGGTTCTTTTTTGGAAGCAATTAGTCACTTTGTTGTTGGATGTACATTGTACAGTCACCAGCAGGTCAACCTATCCGAAACTGTCAAATTTTCCCAACTGAACATGAGCCTTATTAGTTTGTCATTAAGTTGAAAATCTATCAAAGTAATTTGATAGATTGTGGTAGCCTGATGTGCTGGCCACCGTACCTATAGTCTATTTAATTAAATTTTATAAAAGTTGCGTATTACAACGCGCGAGTGACACCTCTGGTGTTGCAAATGTCCATAGTCTATAGTCACTGCTTCCCACCAGGCGAGCCTACCTTCTTTTTAAAAGAGTGTCTATGGAGTTTCTTGCCAGTTCTTCTCTATGAGATCAACTTCTTGAAACCGTGCAACTAGTCTTAACGTTTTATAAATGCTTGAAAAAGTTCATATGAAATAAAAACTTTGATTGAGCCGTGATCTTGTTAGCCACTCTTGTAGTATAAAAAATAAAATTAAAGGAGGCTTATTTAAAATAAGCCGGCCTCCTTTAATGAAGATAGATATTTTAAGAAGTGTAAGTTGTGTAGGTGTCTCAGGGTCTATTTTTGGGGAAATGATGCACGATCGGGTATGTAAACAAGAGTATATTGGTACAGTCAACACTTTGGTACATAGAAAACGGTAAACATTAAACTTTACTAATTAAAACACAATTAAAAGGGCGCGTGCCGCGTGACCGTGGGCGATCGCAACTTCGTTCGGAGCGGACTGCTCTCATTGGCGGAGGCGGGAGGCGGGAAGACGCTCGGCCGACCGCCGCCGCCAGGGATGCGTTCAAGAACTTATTGCTGCGTTCTTAATCACGCGCTATAGAAGTAAATATAATATTCAGTTCAGGAAAATTATGGTCATATGTCTTTTCACTAAATAATGTTCACGTAAATATGCAATATTTATACAATCTAGGTTAGGTTGTGACCATCTATTCAGGGAGTTCTACTTGACCAAGTTATTTTAACTATCAATACTAGGTCACTTTGAAGTTCAGGATAGTTCAGATAATCTAGAAATAACTTAGCTTGTGTATCCGAAGTTTATCTAGGCAAATGTCCGTTGAAGTGAAAATAATGATAGTTACAATATTACAACCTATATATATTACTTACAACCTATGGTTTGACTTTCGATATAGACTCGATATCGATAATAAAAATAGTAACATCATATATCTTTGTTTGTATTTATGATAAAACGCAAAAAAAGTTGAATAATAATATTGCAGAGTGTATAAACCTGAAATCGAAATAGTTCTAATACATAAACCAGTCTTTTTATAACACAGACCAGTATCGGAGCTTCATCTTCAGACTGCCTGTATTAAGTATCTGGGCTAGAACCCCAAAAGTGATCATAGGATTCAACTATGACAGCTTGGTTGGCTAGAGAGGGACACCAGATACCCTAAAGAGATGTATATACTCAAAAGAGAAATTTCTAATGATATAATAGCAGGAAAATCCACTCAAAATCTTTTCAAAAGCTGAAGCTTTTGTCGGTAGAGGTCAATCGCCACTGTTCTCTATCTTTTGCTTTCCGTTTTACCTTTTGATACGGCTCAATCCTCTTTAATATAATCCTTATTTCCTCCATATTTACATTCCAGAATAGTTCATTCTAGAATGTAAAATTGAAGGAAAAAGAGGAAGAGGAGGACCTAGACGAATTTTTGTGCAACAAGGCAAGAGTGAGGCACTGAATGAAATAATAATAATGCTTATTCACTCTCACATAGTTACATGCGTACTGTATGTTATGTTAGACTGTAGTGAAAGTGTAGTAGAGTACAATATAATGTTTGAAACAAGGTTAAACAATGTTCACTTTGATTAATAGCCCTGGTACTGTGGGCTGTGTTTCGACGACGTACTTCCGTAGTTTTAAAACAATAACCAAAATAGTAGAGATAAGAGAAGGGTAGACACTCAATTTACATTTGTTAGTGTAAGAGGTTGTATGTTTATCTATTCAGTGGGTGTATGTGTGTGCTTGAGTATGATTGTCTGTTTTTGAGGGTTAGCGTCAAATACACGACATGTAGGTATCCCATTTTATAATGTAGGTATTTATTAATAGGTTTCATATTCGTTTTGATTACTCAAAGATTCTAGAATTTACAGATTTAGATTACTAAAATAATACTGATTTAAGTTTAATTCATTTAACTCTTTCCTATTAATTTGTTAAGTCTTTTTACGATTTGTTTACCGCACGGAACAAATATAATATGTATGTATTGCCTACAGGTAATTGTTTCGGGTGTTTATGCATTTTTAATACATATATATCTGTAAATGCACCCGTGACAGTGTGGCTCCTACCAAAAAAACCATGACCTCATTACCACAAATTTAGAATGCTTAAATCGAATGAACACACAAAGCTTCAATCTTCGCTTCTGTTAAAACAATTTAACCCTAAAACGCGTCTTCTGATTGTCGATATTAAAATAAATAGACGGAACAAAATGTTCCAGGTTTACCTTTCGCATGTGTAAAATGAATGTCGAATCGAGACCGTATCAAATATTTACATAAGAAATTACACGCTCTTCTTGAAATACGTGAAAATTTCCCGCGGCAACGGCAGGGTTAGCGGAATGGGTTTGTGGTGTCACAATTTGAATTTGGAATGATGGGACTCGGAAGACTATGACCGTAATTTTGGGGAGTTCCATTTATAAATTATTTTGTAGGTACTTGGAATATTTTTTTTTTGAAGTGTTTGTAAGAAAAATAGACTGACCAAAGAGAATTTAGTTTGTCGTTTGTTGACTGTAATATATTGAAAAGTCTAGTCATTATTTTAAAAGGAGGTTCGTATGGATTAATTTAGATACAACTACTATGTGAAGTTATGCAATAGATTCAAATATTTTTTCATATGTAATACAATTTTAAACCTATTAAAGTAGTTATAATAAAGAATGAGTATTGATTTCTTATACTTATATCAATATCAAAACGATTTTTTACGAATTTAAACTCAAACTCAATTTGAAATAGTATTTTTTTGACATTGTCACAATACGATGAATTATAACAAATTGATTACACTAATATACCACCAATACCAATGTTCCTTTTAAAGTAAAGATCTTTAAATAAAATATAATTATCTCGATGAACGGAACACGGAGCTCAGAGAGGTCCTATAAAGAGGATTATGAAATATTTAAGGTTCTTTAATTAATTATCTGAAAATAATTCATTAGCTACTTACTTTATTAGCATAAATTCTCTTAAGCGAGTTCATTTCAGGAAAATTTTGAATTCTAAATTAAACACTTAAGTTTATTAAATTCTGTCTTTGTGTTACGGGACTTCAAACTTTTGTCGTTACGTTACAAAGTCCTTTATATCCAATAATAACTCCTATAAGCTTGGATCAACAGTAGCTACAATTCAGAAAATCTACGAGACAATGAAGTCTGACGCTTCCCAATGGAATGATTTGAACTGTCATGGAACCCGCAGTGAAATTAATCAAATAGCAGATGCTGTAAAAAAATATTAGGTACTATGAACATTCATGCGATCATATAAAAACAAATATTGTTGTTGTATTGTAAATATGCATATATTCAAACTTAGAGACAGTGACGATGGATGCTGTAAAGGATCCGAAACTTCAAGATTAAATAATGGATAGATTTTATCCCGGAAATCATCCCTTAAAAGTGGGAAAAGGAGGGTGGAAATAAAATTGCTTATTTTAGGCAGACGAAGTCGCGGGCAAAGGCTAGTATTAATATACCGCGATAAAGTCCTTAAAAATAAGTTTTCAGAGAGGTAGGAGTATAACGAGATCTCCCATTCACAGTGGCGTAGCGTGGGTTTTTGCCGCTCGGGGCCGTCTGGAAATTTGCCGCCCCTTTTCTAGTAGTAATAAAAAAGACGTGGCAGTTGATGCCCCCCCCTTTCATATGCCGCCCGGGGCCATGCCCCCTCTGCCCCCCCCACGCTACGCTACTGCACATTCAAATTGAGCTGCCAAACTGGGGAAGTACCTCCGCCATACATAAGACCGCAGTGACACAACAATAGTTGTGTTTCCGCGAGTGAGTAAGGTTACCAGAGCTCATTAGAGGAGTAACTAATTTGACAGCATGTGAATTCCGTTTTCCTGTTCGTGTAGTAACTCCCCCATTTATGAAAAACCTCAAACGGTTTTTAAATGGTTGGCAACGCGTGAACGACAACTATGATGTTGCAAACGTCTATAGGTTACGGTAACTACATACCATAGGCGGGCTACCTACCCTCATGGTATGCAAAAAAAGTTTATTATATAATATATAAACGATATTTATAAAAGTACATTAATTTTCAGTCCCTGACTTTTTGTTTGTATAACGAGTTAAATCAAACCTCGACGCAGGGATTACCAACCTTTTGCTATCTCCTCGTTGGCTATGATTTATTGTTTGACATTTGTGTTTGTCGTGTCTGAATACTGTTTGTTAAAAACATTTGTTAGGACGCGGATTTAGGGATCAAATTTTCGGTATTTTTTGTTGTAAACTAATTTGTTCAAACTTGTGAAGTAGAAATAAAATAAAAGATCCAAAAAAATATAATCTTTCTTTTTACGATTATCGCGGTATATCGATACTATTTAAACTCCACGCGACCGTCATTTCAATGTCTAATATTCGCGAAAGTGTGAGAAATCCAAAAGAATCCTATTTATCAGTACATTAAGGTTCCGTACCTAAATCAGAGAGAACGAATTAAACGTACACTGAATTTAAACAAATGTCAACTACTGAACTCAAGCACCTGAGGCTATGTAAGCGATTTTCAACGTACGGAATACAAAACATTCTCTAGAACTAGACTTGTTTTGCTTGAGCCTAACGACACGTGAGTTCAAGTTTGTTATAGAAATCTGATTTTCCATATGCTGCCCCAACGTTGTGTATCAGTTGTGTGCACATCACGCAAATATTTGACACCAGGATACAAACCCAGGGTAATTACCACAGTAGGCAATGAAAAAGCATGATGAATGCTTAATTAAAATGAATAATTATGACGTTTTCGACGCACTCACCAGAAATTCTATTAAATTTGCAATCAACCAATCACAACAAGACTAAATGATACAGTAAGCTCATTCTATGTAAATAATATATTACCAAGAATAAAAAAAGCTTGGTAGCTATTAGTAATAATAATATCAAGATACCTACCACCTCAGAGTACCCTTAACGAAGAAGTAAAGGATCAAAAACATCGGTACAATAATAATACCAATAAAAATATTACCCCAATAAAATTCGTGAAAAAGTAGTTTTATTACCAGCCACAAAATAATTTACAGCAATTACTTATCCTTAACTCGAACAGCTGGCAGACTTCATATTACAGTACACCAGAATATGCAAAAGTGTACTTGGGGGAAGTCCCTTAAATGCCGTAACTTCCCCACATACCTCCGCGAAGTACCCTCTCTAATAGCCTTTAACTCAAAGAAAGTTATATTATCGTGCCATTAAGGTTGGGTTATATAAGGAGGCGTTTGCAGCCAGAGAAGGACGATAGTAATAAAAAAAACGATTTGAGAAGAAGTAAATATTTATAGCGTATTCGGCTAACTTCGAATAAAGAATTTATGATGTTGGACCTATTTTGAATTTCTCTGGCACAGGTGGTATTAGCTCTTTCATAGACTATTTATACGAAAGATGAGGATTCATAAAAGTAAAAATAAACCTTACATGCCACATTTTTTAGTTTATAAATGCTTGTAACTTTGTGGTGTGCATGAACTATGTACAAGTATTTTAAAATTATTAACGGTAGGCAAAAATATTATATATCATACTATACGAAAGCTTTCGTAAAGACCCTCGTCTCAATATAGGGTGAAAAAATATTCTTTTCTTTGTATTTTTTGCACTTTCAAGAGAGTAAAAATAATCACTTTCTGATATAAAAATATTAAAAGAATATCCATTGTTGGAATACCTAGGTTTTTTATAACTTAATATAAGTAAAATATAAATTTTCTCCGATACAAAAAGACTTCATTTCAAGCTAGACTATTTACGACTCGACCCTGAGGCAAAGAAAAATAAATAACTTGAGGCAAAAGTCGAACGCAACAAGAATTTCTTTCAGAGAAAAGAATGGCAGTTACTGCATAAAGTCGAAATTTCCATGTCGTTACGGAAAAAGAAAACGACAAAGGAAAATGAGTTATGGCAGCACTCGCGAACGATGGATTAGCGGCCTGTTATTACGACTGGTTTAGTACCTCGACATTTATATTATGTTTGCTGACTGTACACGCTTGCTCGATTTCTGAACTAATTTCTGCAATGGAAAAACCCGAGCAAAACTTGACACGATTTTTTCTGTTGCAGTGTAACATTTTGAGTATACAAAAATAATATAAAATGCGGTTTTTGGTCCTGTATTATTTTTTCTTCCTTGGCTTAATTCTTTAAATGATCACATTTTTAATTTCTGATCAAAAACTAACTTTTGAACAAAGATTGTAACTGTGCCATCAAAATCGTCTTCTTACTAAACCCAGATTGACTACGAAAGGACTTCACTGGATTCATAGACATAAAGTCAAATGTTTTTTAGACCAACATTACAGGTACTTTTGAACTGTCAAAAACTAGTTGCACGGTTCCAAGAGGTAGGACTCATGGAGAAGAACCATAACCATATCATAATAATGATATGGTTATACTACAGACTACATATTCACCTGTCTTTCTCATTCTCGGTATACCTACACAGGAAAAAGGACAATTGCGTTCCAAATTTTGCATCGTAAACACTTTCTTTAAATTGTATGACAATAAGATTATAAGAAGTAACAGAGACAACAAATTGGGAAGAAGAGATGGGTGTATCGAATTCAAAGCGACAGCCAGGTCAGATAATTGAAAACCAAATCTGATTCGCCAACGTTGCCTCTTATCTTGGTTTCCGTACGTTTTCTATTCTCATCGTATTAGAATTAGCGTTATCCCACAGTTTTCTCTTATCCTCATGCATTGCTCGACTATCTTAATGAATGTCGCCCCCGATTTAGACAGTACCCTAATTACAGTCAGAAAAAAAGAAATTACAAGACATTCTTCCACATTGTAACCGCTACACAATTACCTCATTAGTAAATCTTCTATCTGACGAATAAACGAAGTTCTTTGTAGGTTTTCTCATTGAATAGACTGTAAATTAGAAGATAAATTGGGAACTGCCTGTCTCATTGCTTGTTTTGTCTCGTTAATTTATATTCAACTAGTGGTTTCTTGCTGTTTATCTACATATTTTTTGTTTTCTATCATTTCAATAAAAACTTTGCTATATAACTACTATATTGGCAAGCGACATGGTAACACTATGTAGATTCGATTCCGTAAAATAGTGTTATACCACTGTACAAGTTTATTACTATTGTTTAGTAACTTATTCTTAAATAATAATATTTATTCTACTGAGGTAATTTCGGCGTAAAAAGCCCATAATTATTAGAAAGACATTTGTTATAAATGATGTCTATTTCATTAAAATGAATATTTTATGTGATATAAATGTTTGAATATAATAATATAACAGTCTGTATATTTGCACGAAAAAGGAAAATATAAGTATGATGTTATTTTACAAATTAAATCGCAGCAGGTACCTACATAGACCGGGATGGCTGGTGCTCTTTGGGGGAGGCCTACGTTCAGCAGTGGACGGCAATAGGCTTATATTCATTCAGGTACCTACATAGATATTATTTTACCCGACGTTTTGGATTCTGTAGAGATCCATTTATTTAAATTTCAACTATTCAAATAAATGTAAAAAAAACAGTCATCGTTTTTAAAACCTTAATTATTCGCAAGTTACACGTGTTATGGTTTTAGAGGACTGAAGAGTATGATTACGAACCAAACTTTTTTGAATACCGCAAGGGTGGCAAACAAGCTTAGGAGAGTTACTAAACTAAACTAACTAACTAGACAGCCAATGAAATTCCCATGCTGTCAGAATAGTCACTCTTTTAACGAGCTCTGGTAACCTTACTCACTCGCAGAAACATAACTATTGTTGGTTCACTGCGGTCTTCTGTAAGGCGGCGGTATAGGTACCGCCGCCTTACAGAAGACCGCAGCAGAGTAGGCTCTGCCACTCGGGCAGCTCAGTTTGAGCGAGGAATCTCGCTATGCCCTACCTCCTAGATAACGTAGTTATAAAATAACGATAACAATCGTTTAATTCAATTGAAAAGTCGAGTCTAAACCTCATAATAAAAGTGACAAGTATCTGTTGAATGCGAAAATACAGTCCCATTGTAATCAAAGACGTACTTTCGCCACAAATAAAGACCTTTTGCATACCATTACGCAACTTTGAAGGCGAGGCATATTAATTGTTGCGTCAAATTCTTGGTAGCTACAAAACAAGGAACCAATTTGAAATGTAAATCAGTCTGAACTGATTATATACTGGTATTCACGACATCACAGCGATAGAACTAACGGATACCCGTTGATTTATATAACAATTAGTTTAATCTCTCGTTATAGCGAGGGTTAGTTTTAATATTAAACAGCCGAAGGTCAGATGAGGGTCATTTATGGCTTTCATGAATACTATTATACCGGATATTTGATGTTATGAATATTTATGGTGGGTAATCTTTTGACGCTACTGGGTAAGGTAACGATGGTAATTTTCTTTGAGCTCCATCAAGTCGTGTTTATTTTCAAATTATATTACGTATATATTTCCATTTATCCGATATACAGCAACCACGGTCACGAATATGATAAATAATTATGTGCAAGATAAAATCCGTTAATAGTAGATTTATTTCAAGCCTATTGATATTTATAAACTGTTTATATAGTGTTTCATATTTACCCATCATCATAGTTCATAACGACTCTCAGACACCCCAAACTACCCAGGGAACTTCAAAGGAAATTATACCCAATATTCTAAAATATGCTGCACGAGGCAGAACATCATCTTTGTCTGATAACCCAAAAAACCTGTGATGACCACCGGCAACCGAAATCAAACCAAATCACAAACCACAACTTTATCAAAACAAACAACGGAAAAACACACCCCAAGCCGGCTGGTCACCGTGGGGGAAGAAGACCGCTACCCTCCAACAAATAAAACAAAACAGAATCGAACTGAATATAATCTATATTTATGTACGTTGAACACACGAACGCTGAGAACACCAGAAAGCTTACAAGAGCTAGAGTTGGCCGTTGAAAATATTAAATGGGACATCCTGGGTATAAGCGAGATGCGGAGACTGGGTGAAGGAATAGAAGAAAGGACCCACTATGTTATGTTCTACAAAGGTGAAGTGGCTGGACACAGAGGAGTAGGCTTCATGATAAAGTCAAAACTAAAAAAACTAATTATTGGGTTTGAAGGCATATCGGACCGAATAGCAATAGTTCACATGAACATACCGAAACATACAAAACAGTGGACCATTATTCAAGTATATTCACCGACGGAACAAGCTGCTGCACAAGATATAGAATATTTTTACAACGGTCTTAGTGAAGTTACTGAAAAATACTCGGACAATAATATAGTAATCATGGGAGATTTTAATGCTCAAGTAGGTGTTCAAACACCTGGAGAAGAACATGTAATAGGAAAATTTGGAAGAGGCAAACGAAGCAATAATGGTAAAAAACTAGTAGAATTCCTGCTCGAACATAACTTAACGCTGCTAAACTCCATATTCCGCAAAAAACAAAAATCTAAATGGACTTGGATATCTCCAGATGGAAAGGTTAAAAACGAGATAGACTACATCCTGTGTAACAAAACAAGACTGTTCAGTGACACGAGTGTAATACAATACCTGAACTTCAATACTAACCATCGTATGGTACGATGTTGTCTTTCTGAGCAGACTCCAAGGAAACCTAGGCCGAAAGCATTTCAAGCTAACCACATACAAACGCTCAGCAATGTGAAGGTTCCAGAAGATTCTACGGAGAACCTGATGGAAATTGTTACTTCCAACAAGAAACTAAATGAAAAATATGCCAGAGTAGAAAATAAGCTCCAAGAACAGATAAAAACAAGAACAGAAAAGAACAAAGGATCCCATCTAAGCCAAGAAACTCTAAAATTAATTGAAGATAGAAGGAATTTAATAGCAAAAAAGAAGAAGGAAGAAAACATTAAAGATATTTCGCACTTAAGCAAATGCATTCGTTTAAACATGAGGAAAGACAGGAAAAATAGAAGAATCAAAACCCTAGAAAAACATATTATCACAACGGGAGGCACACGCAAAGCTCTCAAGGAACTCCGAGAAAAGGGAAAAGAATGGATACCAAAATTAAGAGACAAACATAGACTAACCTCAACACGCAGTACGATTCTAAACATTGCAACAGACTACTATCGTCGGTTATATTCTATTCAGCCTAATATAGAGTCACCCAATAGAGAACCTAGACTGGAAAACGCAATAAAAAATACCGCAGAAGTACCAGAAATACTAAAATCAGAAGTAGTAAAAGCTATAAATAGTCAAAAGATGGAAAAATCTCCTGGCCCTGATAGAATTCCAAATGAACTGATGCGAGGAACAGTCAACGAGTTAAGTCCGATACTAACAAAGATGTTCAATGAGATACTATTTACTGGCAATATCCCAAGCCAATGGGCAGAATCACACATTATACTTCTATATAAGAAAGGTTCAAAGGAGGATATTGGAAATTACAGACCCATATCTCTCATCTCAAATGTGTATAAGGTTTTTGCGAAAGTGATACTGAACAGAATATCGAACACTCTTGACGAAAACCAACCCGTGGAACAGGCAGGGTTCAGGAAAAACTTTAGCACAATCGACCATATACATACCATTAAACAGCTTTTACAAAAATACAACGAGTACAACAAACCTATCTATCTAGCCTTCATAGATTATTCAAAAGCCTTCGACAGCCTTAAACATAGGTTTGTATGGCAAAGTCTCATGAAGCAGGGAGTACAGTATGCTTACGTAAATGTCATCAGAAATATCTACAGCGAGAGTAAAGCTAGCATCAAGTTGGAATCTCTGGGGGACACTTTTCCGATCGACAGGGGAGTCAGGCAAGGTGACCCTCTCTCACCAAAGTTATTTTCAGCAGTACTAGAACAAATGTTTAGAAAATTGGATTGGAAGCATTTAGGGCTAAACATTAACGGATCGCGACTAAACCATCTCAGATTCGCTGATGACCTGGTCATACTGGAGGAGAACCCAAGACTACTGGAATCCATGATACAAATGCTAGCAGACAGAAGCCGAGAATTAGGTTTAGAAATGAACTCAAGCAAAACAAAAATGATGACAAATGCAACAGCTGTAGACATAAGTGTCAACGGACAAAAACTTGAATATGTTGAGGAATATGTATATCTGGGCCAGATCATATCTCCAAGTGACCAAATGTCCAAAGAAATCGATAAAAGAATCGCTACCGGGTGGAAAAAATTTTGGGCTTTGAAAGAAATAATGAAAAGCAAAGAACTTGGCATCAAGATCAAGAAAAAAACTTTTGATACATGCATTCTTCCTTGCATTACATACGGCTGTGAAACCTGGGCTTTGACAAAAAATCAAAGGGAGAAACTTGCGAAATGTCAACGAGCCATGGAAAGGAGCATACTGGGACTAAAATTAAAAGATAGAGTCAGGAATGTAGATATCAGATGCAAAACTAAATTAACGGACATCCTAACACATATCGACCAACTAAAATGGAGATGGACCGGGCATATGCTCCGTTGCAAACACGAAAAATGGAGCAAACAGGTAACGGTCTGGTATCCTAGAGACGGGTCAAGGAGCCGAGGTCGCAAAATGAGAAGATGGGAGGATGATCTAAAGTTGACTCTAGGTCCCCTTTGGCTAAGAATTGCAACAGACAGAAAACAGTGGAAGATGTTGGAGGAGGCCTATGCCGTAAGGCACACCGAACTTAGAGACTTATTATGATTAGTGCTATGATGTTTAATTAGTAGAAAGAAAGATTGTAAAATTCGGAAATAAAGGCTTTATTATTATTATTATTATTATAGTTCATAAAAATTTACACGTTTCATCTTTTATCCAGTGAAAAAAAACACCATAATATACTGTAGTAAACAGAAGTAATGGACTCGTGAGAATAAAAGAAGCTGGAACAATAGAATTAGGCAGGACTCGACCTAATGAGAGGATAAACTTTATGGTTTGTAAGAGATAAACGGCCAAGGTTACAGGAAGTACATGAATATTAAGTTGGTAACGCTGTTTTTTGCATGACATTTGGAATGACAGCATTCTAAATTTGAATTTAGGTTGTATTTCCTGTTGCTGCATCGTTGATTTTGTTTAATAAAGTGCCATTAGGCGATTGGAGTTGCTAGCTCAAAAAATCTCTCTGTCTTATAGTCTACACCCTTGAAAGTATGCCACTAGTCTCAGTTTTATGGCATTTTGGTATGCCAGAGGAAGGACAGAAGAAAAGAAGAATAAAAATAAATTAATGATTTTAAGTTTGAGAAGAAGTATTTTACTTGGATGGTCGTAGGTATATTAAACTGTCCATAATTTTGATCAGGAAAAACAAGGGCGAAGCCTATTTTCAGTAATGGATTGAAAATGGTAAAGTTAATTAATTGAAAACTAGGGCCAAAGGCATTTATTTAATAAAGTCATTAATAAAAATGAACCAAAAGTCCCATGCACTCAAAGCAAAACAAAATATATTTTTTTTTGTGAATAGAATTCACTTTCAATTTATTAATAAAAAAATTATCATATTCTCGCACTCGCTCTAGGCTAGCGTTGTAGACTCCTGCTCAAATGAGAAGAGACTCGTCCCAGCAGTGCATGGGACAATAATTGGTTTGACAATGATGAATATGGAAAAACTCACACAAAAATAGTAGTCACCATATCGCTTGAAAACGATTGGCCCGATTCACAATTGAATGGCACTGGTGACAATTTTTCATTTTACAATGGCCGTGTATAGTTCCCGC
Organism: Craniophora ligustri; assembly: GCA_905163465.1. Taxonomy (NCBI): domain Eukaryota; kingdom Metazoa; phylum Arthropoda; class Insecta; order Lepidoptera; family Noctuidae; genus Craniophora; species Craniophora ligustri. The sequence continues at coordinate 2,767,938 of LR990965.1, read as the reverse complement.
CTTTTGTCCCGGACGCGATAACTCAGTTGACAGAAAAGCTGGCCTTTTTTTTAATTTTCCGAATAGTTAATCCGTGACAGGCGGCCATGACGTTTGGTTTTTTTTTATTCACTGTTTTCAGGCAAAGGGAATAGTCGTTTGTAGCTTCGCTTTTTTTGCGAATGTTTTGTTTTTAAAAAAAGTTTTTTGATCTGTGTTTTGTTATTTTAGCGAAACAAAATTGTGTATGATAAATGTTAGGCCTAAATGGTTTGAATTAGTGATTTTTCACGTTTTTTGCTCTTGTTTGTATGTAGTGCGAAATTGTGTTTTTTGTTAGAGTACGTTTTATTCAATCGTTGAATGAAATTTTATGTTAAAAAATAAAAGTTTCCACACTACTATTATAGAATATTTTAGACTGCAAAAGCCAGGCTAGCTTATAAACTTTTTCAATGTAAAATATAGGTAGGTACTAAATGTCCTAATTAATGAGCGCTAATTTCCTTAGCTTTAAATTTTCTTGCAAGAGACTAATGAATCCAGTTGTACTTTTTGTTCTTATTTCCCAAAAGGTAAGGTAAGATAAATATAGGCCAAAATAATACAGATATTTTGAATTCCGATGTAATAGGGGCGAGCTTATTAAATAATTGGCATATACTTTCGTACATAAAAAATAGGTCAGAAAATTTAACAAAAGAAGGAAAACAATAAGTACATGTTTTTAAAACATTACCAACAATCCCCAATTAACGATAATTGGTTCTTACAGAAAGAAAATAGAAACGCTTTTGTTTTGTTTTTGTGAATATAGGCGTAATGTATTTTTTTTTGTTTTCAACCAACGCAAGACGCAACAAAAAGAGACTGACTAGCAGCGCGTCCCGACTTCGTACAGGTGGACTTTTATTTTTTGATCTTCATTTATGATCCGCTCTTATTGGTACTAGCGTGATGTTCTATAGTTTATAACCTTCCTTGATAAAAGGGCTATCCAACACAATTTTAAAAAAAATTCCAATCAGTAGTTCCAGAAATTAGCGCGTTCAAACAAACAAACAAATTCTTCAGCTTTATAATATTAGTATAGTAGTTTACTATAAGCTAATGAAAACATGTAATGCTGTGTGTTCTGCATTTAATACATTTAATAACATTCAATTATGCTTAACTTTATGCTATAATTAAGCTATCTGCTGTTTAACTGTCAAATAGTTACACTATTTTCTCTTTGTTTCAGACCAAAGTTTGATATTAAATTACACGTAGCGTAAGTCGATTATAATTATCATAAAAGTTGATAAACTTAGTTAATGTTTAGTTCTGATATCTGTTTAGGCTGATTTAAAATTCTCTCTCTCTCTCTCTCTGAAGTATAATTTACATAATAATTATTATAAAGCAACATGCAGTCATTTATAAACCCCGCTACAGCTAATGAAGAGTGAAGAAATGGTGAAGGAAAACATCTTTAAAGCATGCCTGAGAGATTTTCTCGATGGTATGTATGAAGTCTCTCTCCAACTAACATTACGTTAGCCTAGCGGACTTATCTAATTACCATCCAGACCTGTACCCAAAAATGGGACAGTACCTAAATAAGTTGAAGCATGTGACTGTACGTTTGCAATATAATATTACGGAACACCAAAATTATATCAAATATCATAACAGTAATTTAATTTTGTCCGGAACCATCGTGACATCATTATGACGCAACCCGGGTAGGGTTGCAGAAGCTCACATAGGCATTACAAGCACGTAACGATAAATGGACATTCCTCTTTGCGAAAATGAAAATACCGAAAGAAACATGAAATGGGAAAATCGAGATATGGATTTTTTATCTGGCCCTGTATATCAATCATCATCAACCCATTAATGTCCCACTGCTGGGCACGGGTCTCCTCTCAATTGAGAGGGATTAGGCTATAGTCTACCACGCTAGCCTACTGCGGGTTGGCAGACTTCACATGCCATCGAGAATTTTCGATATTTTTCTTCACCGTTCGAGCTTGTGATAAATACGCACACAACTTCCGAAAAGTCAGTTGTAAGTTGTAGTCTTGGGTTCGAACTCGAGACCTCTGACATTTCAGTCCACTGGTCACACCGCTAGGCTACCACAGCTCTTATTACATATCAATGGCATATACAAAATCTATGTATGAAGCTTTGGATGTAAATTAAAATGACAGCTGATGTGTGCATGCAGGGACATTTCAACTCAAATCTGCTATGGTGCTTTCTTTGAAAGGCCACTTTACTGACCTACATTGTTGGACGTTCACATACCTATTGTAAACCAAAAGAGACCGTGATTCTCCGAGTTTGTTTTGGCATTTCTTAACAGAGGTCGTCAGATAATGCCGACGCCAAATAAAATCTCAATATAATGCTTCTTTCTTATTCCTCGCAAAATAATCCAATATTTTTTAAACCACAGAGATAGTAGACAAGTTTACAACACGCCTGATGGTAAACGGTTACAGTAGCCTACGTACATTTGCAACCCCAGAGGTGTCGCTTACACGTCACTTACCCTATAAAAATCTATTCACTCCTTTATGGAAGAACCCTGTGGACAATACTGCCATCTATATTTGTTAAAAGTAACTTCTCGTCAGCTAATTCGATTTTGTTAAATGTTGATATTGATATGTCACAAGATGTCGCTGACATAAGTTTAATTATTTTACATCGCGTTTTATATCTGTGGTTTTAACATTCGTCTACCTGCTACGATCGATCTACTTCTTTTTCCGTCTCTTATGAGCTTGGCTGTGTATCGCTGTAAACCACAAAACTTGTCGTGTCGTTATATAATAAAAATATTTATAACAGTACTAAAGTAAGTGTCCTCATTTCTGAGTGTCCTGGGCCCTAAATATCTGTCCTGCACTGTGGTAGTATATCAGACATACAAATGGCGACATGCTATTTGTCACAAGTATTAACAAAAGGAACAGGAAAGCTTTCACAAAAGTTAAAAGTAGAGTACATTCAAGATGTGAGGCACTTAAACTTTAAGGCGGTTTTACTTATATGTGCCATTACTTTAAAAGTGCTTCCTGGATAATTAACTGTAACTACGACTTGTATTACTTGGGAGTACGACGCGTTAATGTGAGATGATGTTGTTAGTTTAGCACTTGAACTCTGGTTTATTTAAACTGGCAATTTCAAATGATAATAAATCGTATTCACATAATAATGTAATTTAGTTGGGATTAGTGAATATATTTGAATACAAAAATGGCTTTAAGTATATTAACCATAACTGTTTGGTCAATGTAAATGTTATGTAATATTAGGCACTCCTGAAATGATTAGCAAATATAACTCATTATGTATTTGCTATATAAATAAACGTATGGTAGGTCATCAAGTTGGAACTAGTAGACACAAAATCGAAAATATTACGAAAAATAAAGTTTTACTTAAATATTTATGTAATTACGTAGATAACAAAGGTAGATGATTTTTTAATTATAAATTTGAATACAACTCTTCAATTTCAAGCATGATTAAGGTAGACGGGCAGCGTTCAAATGAAACAGTTTTAATTTCCCAAAAGACACGGCGGAAGAAAAAAAATTGCACAATTTTAAAAGTAAAATATAAAATTCATTTCAAGAATGAATTCAGAGGAAGATTCATCAGGAATTTTTTAATAAATGCTACGGAAGAAATGGAGCAGTTGATAAAAGTTATGTTTTAAAAGTGAATTTGGAAAGTCATTATAAGATTGTGTTTTTTCTTTAAAACTATGATTTCACACCTATATAAGCATCACAACCATGTATGTCCCTGTCTTTGTGATTAGTTTTATAATTTTTAGTGTTTTTATTTTATTTATTGGAATTTAGAATAGTGTTTGACATATAACTGCCTCTTTAGTCTAGTGTTTGTAAGTACGACTGCTAGGTTTAATTCCCAGGCCGAGCATTTTCTATGAAATTATCAGTAGCGCGAATACAAACTCCGAGCCGGAGGCTATATTCGTTACCGGTTGATGGCAAAAGAATAAAACGTACTAACGAAATTCGAGTACATTAGTACACTTCTACCTATCTCTTCGGAGACTACTGGATGGTACATTATTTGATACAGAAGCTACAAAAGAATCGTTATATCACTTACCAGTTAGATCTGGAACTCGTCAAAATTGAACCTGAAATCAAACAATTCAATTAATTGGATGCCACAGTACCTTAATAGTTGTATGATTCTACTGGGAACAGTGAAGCGAGAAATTTGCATAGGAAATGATTATACAATAGTTCATCTATATTTGCAACTATAATTGTGGTACAATGTTCATTTATAATAGAATCAAAAGTAAGACAGTTTATCAAATCCAAATATTACATTGTAGGTATATATTTAAAAACGTGTACCTATAATTACCTACATATAAACATTTAATAACGTGGCCAATAAAACATATAAATTTTATGAATATAAGTGTTTATAAAACTATGTATTTTTTGGTTAAACATTTAAACTCACTTAGACTTTAACGTAAAAAATAAGTATTGTAAACCTGACTTCATCATCATCATCAACTCATTTCCTGTCCCACAGTTGGGCACAGATATCCTCATTAGAGAAGGACTAGGCTATAGTACACCACACTAGCCTACAGTGAATAGGCACTGACTACACAAGCCACCGAAAAAACCTCTCAAGCATGCAGGTTTCCTGACGATGTTTTCCGTCACTGTTTCAGCATATCAAAAATAAGCTCAAGACTTTGAAGTCAGTTGTGCATGCCTTGGGATCAAACTCCGCTAGGCTATAGTAATAGCATGGCTACTACTTTTAATAAATCCAATAATTTTTTATACGCCTTCTAGAGTGTGATTTAATATTTTCTTATATAACGATCGGACCTCTATTAATCAAACTGAGGCAATATTTTCCCTTGGTCCTTTTTCTTGCCTTCTGATAAATTATCCTTCGTGTTTTTAATGGCTTTAATATAAAATATTGAGTGTTTTGCTGATATGAAAGAAACACTTATAATTCGTCACTTAAGAAAGGAGTATTAGAATGAAAAACAAACACTTAGTATTTTTATTCATTCTAAAAACACACTAGTCAGCAAATATGATAGCTTTGAATTTGAATTCAGAACTATTACTTCAATAGGGTACTTATTTGTACTACAGCTATTGAAAAGAATCAAATTAACTTTCACACAATCAAGCTTTGAATACAACAGTTCTGTATCTGCAACATTAAAACCATTTACCCGCTAGTTTTAATTAAAAGAAAACGATGAACAGAAACCTCAAGTACTTATAGGCAATTAAATTCTACATGAAAAGGTTGAAAATCATTCCAATGTTGTTTCTGCACATTATTAAAATCGCGTGCTGATATTTCATTACGATTTAATTATTATCGATACAATCGCTGTGTTCCTAGAATCGAATATAATGTTTTAACCGATTCCAGAGAAAATTCATTCGAATGGTCCGAAAGGTACGAACGTAATGATGGAGTTGGAATAAATTGGAAATGCAGATAAAAATTTGAGCCACGAGATTTCCGAGCATTGAATAGAATTCTGAATGGAAAAGTACGTTTTGAAAATATTTCCATATTTATTTTGAGATGAAAAAGAATTTGCATCTCGGTCCTGCTCATTTATTTTTATATCGTATTTTTTTAATAAATAACGTAACAGTGCGTACCTACCTATATGACTATCACTAATCTATGTATCTTGAAGCTTAAATATATTTATTTATTTTTTCAAAATAAGCCAATTTCATTGGCCCTTTTGGAGTGTCAACAATAAATCTAACCCTCATCTAATCAATCTAACGCAAATTTATTTTTACTGCAATACATATATGAAAAAAGATGCACCAGAATTCATAAACGAATAAAAATGTTCTTTAACTGTAGATCAAAGTAAAATACTCGTATGAGACCTATTTTTTAAGTTGTTCACACAACACTTCAAATTTTGGTCCTAGGTTCGCTACACTAAACTTAATAGATAAATAATAAAAAAATAAACAATGTACTTTTAAAATTTCGTTTCCGATAAAAGCCTGATGCATAATTCTATCCAATAAAAATATTATGATGGTAGCAGCTGCTTCGGCTACGGCGCGGCGTCGGGTATTTGCAAATTGTATTTTAAATTTTCGAATATAACGCCTATTTTAAAATAACGACTTATTTTTTAACTGACAAATAGTCTATTTGAAACTGAGTATAAAATAATAATATATAGCTTTTAGCTTCTCTGAGTTTCCTAAGGTCTAGTCGAAGGTTTAATTGCTTTAAGCTGTCATGATATTAAAGAAAAAATTAATACCTACTTATTTAGTTTTTCTTTGAAACTTTAAAAGCTACATCACTCTTATAAAAAGCTGTTGAAGCCGCTTTACCATCATGTTCATATTATTGCCTTGGCACGTAGACAAATGCTACAAAAGAAAGTGAGACAAAAAACCTGTCGATCAGCTATTCCTGTCAGCGAGTAGATTGTAAAAACGCAATGAGAGAAGGGTCCCTTAGAGGCTATCTGTGCTAAAAAGTAGACGACACGTAGGGGGTTGTAAAAACTGAACCAATCGCGGAAACGGGTCAGATATTGAGCTGGCTTACTTGTGTAGCTATTGAGTTAGAAACGATGTTCTGAACTGATAATATTAGGAAAGAAACCGCGGGTTCTAATTTAAAAAGCATTATCAAGTTTTTTAAAGCTTAGTTGTTGTTGGGTGCAATCGAATGAAAATTATAACTTCTGTCTAAAAAAGTATAGCTGTTTGCTACATTTGATCTCTGATCCAAATTATTATGTTATGCATAGTTATTCCTCTTTATTTTATTTTTGTGACCACCATATTCTGGTTAAAAATAAAACGATATTGATTATTAGGTACCTATTGGAGCATGAAAATTTGGATATATATATTTTTTATTAATATCAATCCGCACTCGATATAATATCAATCCGATTTCGTTTATTGTAGGTCTAAAATTATGTAAAGATAATACCGCTCTTAAAAGCCAATCATTTTGGAATAAATGTTATTGATGGTATTTCGTCAACATCTTGTTTCTACGTACTTTAGTAAGGTACTAGTGGATCGTTTCTTCTTACATTTTTATCTGCATATTCATTTATTTTAAACAATTATAAGGAAAATTTAAAACTCAAAAACTCGACACATTTAGTGGTATCTATCTTGGACCGATTTCCATCAAATATAGCTCTAAGAACACTCCCGACTACAAACAAAAGAAAATCAAAATCAAAATCGGTTCATCCGTTCGGCACCTACAATAAATATGAGTAGACACACACCTAACCGTACACACCCACACGTACACACACACACTTACACACACAAACACACACACACAAACATGTCAACTAATAGCACCTCGTCGTTTTTGCGTCCGGGTTTAAAAACTATACTAGCGCACAAAATGCGGCCTTTTTATTTAATCTTCTTTGGCCTTCTCTAATTAGTTCCACCAGTTCTGGTCATTATTATAAATTCAAGCACGGTCACAATCAGCGAGCTCCAATTAGCAGTAACAACTTCTTTATTTTTTTTTCAGCTAAATTGAAATTGGAATTTCATGGACGACTCGATTAGCGCAACGGTATTAACTAGCCTTCTGCTGTAAGGCTTCTAGGTTAGAATCCCGGTAAGAGGGTAACTGTTTGTATGATGAGTATGGATTTTTTTTTCAGCTAATTTGAAATTGTAATTGAACGGACTACCCGATTAGCGCTACGGTATTAACCGGCCTTCTGCTGTAAGGCTTCCAGGTTAGAATCCCGGTAAGGGGGTAACTGTTTTTTTTTATTGCGATAAGTGGGCAATCGAGCAGGCGGCTCACCTGATGGTAAGTGATCACCGCCGCCCATGGACATTTGCAACACCTGAAGGCTAGCAAATGCGTTGAAGAAACCGTTTTGATATCTTAAAATAGGGAATTACTAAACTGACAGCAAATGGAATGCCCATGCTGTCAGAATAGTTACTCCCCAACGAGCTCTGGTAACCTTACTCACTCGCAGAAAGACAACTATTGTTGATTCACTTGCGGTATTCTATAAGGCGGAGGTACTTCCCAAGTCGGGGAGCTCAATTTAAGCGAGGAATCTCGCTATGCACTACCTCCTCCAAAAAAAAATTTGTCGACACAGTTGTTTTTTTCAACTGTTTGTATAATGAGAAGGTATGGTTTTTTTTTAAACCTGAGACATGGATGTTTCTAAGTGTATGGTGTATTAACCATCTAGTATCCGTAACAAGCCTCATTGCTTAGCTTGAAACAAGATGGTGTTGTGTCATAATATCCGAATATCTCTATTTATTCAGGTTAAACTGAATATTTCATGAATCGAAGCGCAGAAATTGAACAAAAGTATTTTGTAAATGATAAGAAATTAGATGAAATCGGGATAAAAGGCTAAGGGACAGATGTAAAAAGGAAAACGCCTTTATCGTTTGCGATAAAATTGATCGGGGAGGGACTGGCCCTTAGTGTCTCGATCGAGTGTTGCTAATAAAACTTAATTAATTACTTCGCTTAGCGATTTGATCTTTATACTTTTATACGAATTGACAATGATACTCGACTAACTTTTTACAATCATCTAATTCTTTGGATATTTACATTTACTAAATTGAAAATAGTAATTCAATTTTATTTATTGTTATTGATACTTATAAAACAATGTAACCTATTAATATTTATTATTCATTTACAGCAATTATAACACTGAAATAAAAATAAAAATATTTTTTTACATATGATGATGACCTTATAAATATTAAAACTTATAAATATAATAGACGCTTTAAAGTATCCGAAAATAGTTATACCACGGGTATGATGATAATACTGCGGTAAAATCCGTTAAAAGTGGTTTTAATGCAATATCTAATATTCCATGAACAACCAAAAATTATCTAGTAGGTGACAATCTACATCAGCTAGAGACTTTAAAATTATGCCTCCTTGCTAATTACTTAAATTAAACATGTTACAACAGACTCCTAAATGAGCATTAGTCTCAGTATAGCCTAATTTATATTTAAAAGCAAAACCAACAAAATACCTTTAAATATGTATCTTGTGTTTATAAATGTTATTTGTAAAATGAAAACGGATTATTACTCAAAAAAATTACACATTCATACAATTTATATTTTACATTTTAATTCGTGAAAATTGGGTTTACAGCGAGACTGACTCGATTTCATATTCAGGTAGCCGTTTCATTTAATCATATGTTACGTTTCATTTAAATGTTCTGCGTAAATTGTTAAAATAATTTACTGAAGAATTGAATTTGTACAGATTGTATTATGTAATAAAAATGAATTGATTGATTAATTTATTTACTATAAAGAAACGAAGAAATAAAATTATATTTGGCATTTTTCACAGCAAAAGAATACAAAGATGATTATATTGTAGGTACATAAAAGACAATATGGATCTCAGCTCAGCAACAAATGGCCCTTGGCTTAGTAATAAATGCCCTCTGGCTCGGCTATTATAACTATTATTTTATTGTATCGAAGATAAATGCCTTACTGTTTTTATTATATAATATTATCATTTACCTATTTGTCTATGAGTGACAATTTCTTATAAAACTCATCTAGTATAACTAAGTTATCAATCTACCTAGCCAAGAATAGGCTGACTAAACTTAAGACTTGAGGTTATATTATTTTTCATTATCATTGCAATACTAGCAGTTAAGGTAGTTTTCCTAAGCAACCAACCCAGCTAGTTATAGGCCAGATTAATATAGAGGCAAAATTTTAGAAAAAAATAAGTATTCACAAATGAATCACTCAATTATTTCAGTACGGATCATAACATATATCCTGCACTAAAAATGGAAATACATAAATAAAATTCATCCCCTACTAACCCTTTTTACGTTTAGAAACGACACGAATATGCAAAACAACAATTTATTTATGGGGCGACCTTGCTATATTGATGCCCCGTTATTTTTGAACTGTCCGACCGAAAATCGATCCCAAACCCTTACATAATTTATTGCAATTTTATGCGCATAAAAAAATTCGAAACTGTCGCCTTTACTGGTAGTTTAAAGGGAAAAAAATATTTTGTAACTGTTTGTATCCAATGTAATCCAAGTTTCTTTTAAATATATCGAAACAAATCCTTAACGTAGTGTGATAGAAGTAGGTATTTTTAATAAATACCAACTTCTATCAAAGCGAGCAAAACCGGGGCGGGGCGCGTGTATATGAAAACCAACACCAACCCTATTTGCTAATTATAATGGTGTATCTTGTAATGCTCAAAAGCCTCAAATGATTTCTAACACAAAGGCAAGTCGTCCAAACAGCCTGCAATAAAAAAAATCCCTTTACAGCGTCTTGCGTAATCCGCCCTACATACAACTGTGGTACTTAAAACATTTAGTAGTAGAATTAAAGTCCCTAGAGTTTTTATTATATTTGAACATCTTTGCTCAACACGCGATGCTAAAAAAGTTATACTTATGTAGTTACAAAAACGAAAATGTATTTTTTTTTAAACAATACAGGTTTTTTTTAATTACGACTTTATGCACGGTCTTTTGGGTTGTATAAGACACTCATATTTTATGGGGCTCCGGATAATCGAATTAATTATTGATTTTATTTAAATTATACGTACCTGAAACGATATAATATGCATAATGTAAAATGAATGAGCTTATTTTTTGCAAACAGTGTTCAATAAATTATAAATTAAAATAACTAATTCAAACAGTTCATAATTATATTAATCTTTTATAAATATTAAACCTATCATAAACGTTTTAAATGTACGGTTTCTTGATACAGGCAAAACGTACTAATGTAACTAAAAGTGCTGCTAACTCTTATAATACGAAATATGTACGTTCGCGGTGTTAAGTCACAATCCCGTCTAAGATCTAAGAGAAAAGTTTTGTAGAGCTTCCTATACTCTGTCTAGCTAAAACTTTGTAACAAGCAGAAATACTGCACCAATTTATATTACATTCTCAGACTTTCAAAACTTTTTATCAGCACTTCTTTTCATATATAAAAAAAGGTAAAACGAACGTACAGTTTTTAAAATAACATTCACAATTTAAATTTCGAAAAATTCGACCGTTTAAATATTTAAATAGAGACATTCCGACTTTGAATGTTTAAAAATATTCTAAATTTAAAATTACACTTTTCTAATTTTCGTATATGCAAGCACAAGTGTTGGTATGGGTACCTGGTAGGCGGGTGGCTGCGATGACGGCCGGACGTCGAATGCCGTGCGGCGGTGCTCGCTCCAGCTCCTATACTTGTATCGCGCTGCAGTTGCAAAGAACCAGAGTGCCGAAGATTGATCGCCAGTACCCGGGACGCTCTGCACCTTCGATTCACGCACAAATTGACTCCGTATGAAGTTTAAACGAGGTTTCCGAACGATTAGGTGGAATGACTTGAAATTTCGATTAATTTCGGAAAAGCTAATTTTGCAGGGAATTGATGTATGACCCAATTTTCATTGGCGTTTGGTTGTTAAAATTGTATTTTATTAATTTGAAATTAAACCGTAGAATTATTTTATCTGTGCTATTGAACTTCATTGATCTAAGTATATATTTTACTAATTTTAATTAAGTTATATTATACTCAATATCTACAATTCTATTGCTGTATTTAGTAGATTGTAAAAATAAACAAATTATTTTTTATTATATAACTTTAATCTTGAGAGGAGATCCGTACGTGCCCAATAATAGGACACATTTAAAAGGTTAACGCTAGTGTATTTTTTGTTATAATTGCCAACATAACAACATTTTACAAATTAAAACTAGACGAAGAATTTGTTACTGGCAACTGACATTTTTCTAAAGTTTCATCGAAACCTGTTTAATTCCTGGCCATCAGGAATTTCAAACGCTGTGGCTGTTCTATATTTAAACTCGATTGTCGAAACTCAAATAGGGGCGTAGTAAAACTTCTAATTTATCGCAAAATGTTGCCACTTTATAGACGGTCAGGTGTAATGTGGCGAGCGGACAAATATGGGTCCATTTTTGTCATGGCAATAATTTGAGTATTATAATTATAGGTTGTAACATTGTTGTTCTTTGTGACTTTTTATTAATACTGTATATTACTACAATATTTATAATGAGTACTTGCTTTTAATAACATAAATTAGTTAGGCAGAGGTGTACTAATGTGTGCCCACATTTCGCCGGTATGTTTTAGGTCCCATGTATTAGTGAGCGAGCCTATTGCCCACAACCGGTCACGAAATCCAAACTTCGAACTGCTACCGAGAATTTAATAGAAAAGCTTTGCTTGAACTGGGAATCGACTCGACCACTAGATCAACGAGGAAGTCCAGTTCTAATAGCTAGTCTATACAATATATTTCTTTCCAATCAAAACCGAAAATATTTATACTATATTTCACGGTACATTTAATTCCTGCCGGCTGCGGTTTTCAGTTCAGTGGTCGCTTTATTTTCAAACGAGATGTGCGGTCGTTGTATCTCGATTCTAAAGAAATTACTTTGATGAGGGTAGGTTTTAATGAACTCGCGTTCTTTTTTCAAATAAATAGTGGCCAGTGTTATTGCTTTGATGTGGATTTTATTTTTAAAGTATTTTTTTATTACCGAATCGATACATCTTGTTTCGAATATATTTTTACTCGTAATTGAATGCTTTCATAGATTTTATAAAGTAAATAATCATAGTTTTATAGGTACAGATATAAATATACCATCATGCTTGTATTACCCTGAAATACAACATTATTGGATAAGGTTTTTAGGTCTAATATTGTTATACATACATATACCATCACGCCTGTCGTCCCCGAAGGGTTAGGCAGAGGTGTACTAATGTACACCCACATTTCGCCGGTATGTTCACAGACAGGCAGATAGACTATAAAATTTAGTATACACCTAAGGTGTATAATTGACATAATTATTACGTGTATAATTGACATAGACTTTTCTAAATTGCATGCTTTAACCTTAAGCAAAACATGACTGATCTTATTATGCTATAACAAAACCTATGCATACCATGTTTTATGCAAATAAATAAATAAAGGAAGAAGATTGCGAAATGTAAATGATCCTGATTCAACTAAACAGTGATTTATTTTAATACAAACTGGATTTCGCAGCTACGTCTACACGAAACGGGGACATAGGAAGACACTAGTCCTGAGGATATGGATAAAGGAACCGATTGTACTCTTGCTAATGAGCCCCTGGTATCTGGCAGAACGCCAGAGAATCTTCACAGCGAGTAGAAAATCTAATAAACGTTGTAAATTTAAGCAGTAGATGAAGTTATGTTTTAAAATTCTGATGGCTTCGCCCAGACTGCCTAAATTTTGGAAAATTTTCTAGCTAGTCTTATAACATAACATATTATATCCGGCGCGCATGCATGGCAAAACGAAGAAAAAGTGGTATGTAAGGATCGTACCGCTTGGTGTTTTGTAGTTTTGCCTACCCCCATGGGAAAAAGGCGTGAGTGTATGTATGAGAAGTAATCACTACTTTAACAAACCCGTGTTAAAAAAAGCGTTACTAAATGCAAGTGAACCTAATTATTTTCAGTTTTTGAATGTTCCCAGACAAAAATATTTTATCCTGTATTGTGGGTGTATTTATAAATATACATTAACACTCATTAGTTTTAGTTTTCGACCACTTCTACTTTGTCTTATTGCATAAAACGTCACGCAAGTCTTCTCCTTCCTCTCTTTCTTTCTAAAACTTTCCAAAATAAGTTTTAGTAATGTATTATAGTAGTTTACAGCATACAGACATACTAAGTATGAACTAGTTAGTATAACCTCGGCATACGGAGCTTAACCTTAGAGCTCGATTTAAATTTTGGTTATTACTTAGCCACGAGCCTATTAAGTAATTAATGTCTGATATAATTAAATCTTAATTAAAATATTGTAATAAAATCTTTTATAATGTAATAACAATGAGAATAAATGAGCAGGTCGAAGAGGATAATTGGATCATTACGTACATTTATACTTTCATCTAACGTGGTTGTAACGAGAGCTAGTGATGGGCGCTGTATCGATATTTTAGAGATTTTTTTGGTGGCAAACTATCTTATGGCCGGCCTGTGGTAAGCGGTTACCATAGCCTATAGACGTTTGCAACACTAGAGTTGTCGCTGACGCGTTGCCGACCTCGATAAACCCGAACAGATTTCTTAAAATAGGGAGTTACTAAACTGACAGCAAACGGCTGTCAGAATAGTCTTTTCCCCATCGAGCTCTAGTAACCTTACTCACTCGCATAAACACAACTATTGTTGTTTTCCTGCGGTCTTCTGTAAAGTAGAGGTACTTTGCCCTACCTCACGAAGTTGAGATTAAACGAAAATAGCATCCTCAAAATTTGTCAATAAAGTTACTATGTTATGTAATTTATAGACTACGACCCGATTAGTGGAGAGGTATTAATGCTGCTTCCCGTGGTAAGGGACTTCGGTCCCTTATCACAGGATATCCCAACCGGGATTTTTCCTGATACGGCGCAATGTTTTTGTGTGATAAGGGATTTGTGTCTTGTAGTCGATCTTAGTATCGATGTAACTATCTCTAAAAAAATATATATATTAATGGAATATAATAAACCGTGCATCAAAAATACTGATTGAGCGACAAAATTACTGATTGAGCAGCAAAATACAGATATCGGTTACGTTAGGTTAGAACTGTGACCACACAACGCCAGAACCAAATCAGAATACCAAGAAAGTGTATATAAGTAATAACAATACTTTTAATGAACATATTTTGGTGCACATTCAGTATATTTGGTGGAACACAGGCAAAATTAGGTAAATGAATGGGAATAAATTGAAGTACTTTTAAATACCACCTATATTAATTAAAGACAAATTATTTATCAGCATTGTTCAGCTCCTAGTTTCGAGCTAATATAAGATTGACGCTGTATAATACTGCCCAGATATATTTATCAGTTTAAAAAAAATGTGTTAAACATACAAAAATAAATACTTTGGTTCGGTTACAAAATATTATTATCTTTCGGGAAGACATATATGTAATAATAATATTAATAATAATAAATACTGTATTGATATGTATATATGATAACAAATACCACTGAACCTCACCCTAGGGTACCTTGTGTTGTATATATCATTATACATAAATAATTAATCGACTATCACTATTAATTATTTATCTTAAAACATTCAGGGTGAAGAACCAATAAATGACTATAAGAGTATCTGGTAAAGTCAACAAACTAGTATGATATGGCGTATTTCTTTTTTTTAATAAATACATTCGGATATTATAACACAGCGACATCTAGTTCCGAGCTAAGCATCGAGACTTGTGTTACGGGTACTAGATAATGTACAAATTAGCTTCTGCCTATAATATTACTCGAGCCGTATGAATATGACCAGGTTTTCAATTTCGCTTTTGATTTAAACTACAATTCAAATGAAATAACAATAAATTGTACCGGAACCAATTAGCCGGGTATAATATTACGAATCAGGCACTAGTGTTGTGTATACTATGTACTTAAATACAAAGTACGTTTCGGGTACTTTAGGATAACCTAGTATTTGGAACGGAGGAACGATATATGGAAGTCAATAATACCTTCCGTTCCTACGTTCCAGGTACTTTACAGTTCTATAACGAACCAGTTCTTCGTTTTTTTTTAATTTAAATACTTTGATTGCAGACATTTGTTTGAAGCCAGATCGTTGCATGCTACTGCAAACAGTAAATAAGGGAAACAGTGATGGAGTAAACTAGACATCGCTTTTGAATACATGCATATATTGATAAAGGTGAATGAGAAATGGACTGTACGACGAATGGAACAAGATAACAGGTAACAGGTAATTTTTTATAGTTTAAAAATTTGTTCCAATAAGTAGGTCTTATGGAGAAGACGTGGCACCATTGATTGGCAATTCGCATTGATCATTGATCGGTTAAAATATTCTTGTTTCATGTTTTTACATCAAAACCTATGAATTAGCATTTATGAACCAACTAATCCCCACTAACATTGAATAGTCACAAAAGCTATGTTGGTATGATGAAAATAAAATATTCTTTACAATACGTTGTGAATCATTCAAGAACAACACTACACTTTGGCTCAAACGTTTTATAAATAGTGACTCGACATGTAATAGCGTGTGAACTTCATCACGTGTTATATCGATTATTTTCCACGTTTGATATAAAATGGAGAGAAAATGATTTAAATAACTTAATTTGTGACATATAAGGTTGATGTTCGATCGCGTTATGTAATTGAGGCAATATTAAATGTTGATGACAGCGTTAAACATCGATTAATAATGTATTATTCATAAGCGGAAAATTGAATTGTTTTTAGTATTATTACTTTTTTACCTTTTCTTGTTGATTAGACGACCCGATTAGCGAAGCGGTATAAAGGTGCTTTCTGTGGTGGTAGTCTCGGGTTCAGAATCTCGGTAAGAGCAAAATATTTGTGAGATGAACATAGATGTTTCTATGTTTATTGTGTATGTAAAAACAAAAATAAATTATATGTAGTGTATCAATCAACTAGTATCTGTTACACAAGCCTCGTTGCTAGGTAGCTTAAAACTAGATGGCGCTGTGTCATTATGTCTATTTTTTTTCTAATCTATGCTGATGAAGTTCAATATCTTCATCGAGATAAAATAATAAAATGTTAATAAACACAGATTAGGTACAAATTGTTTACAGTTTAACATGTTATACAAATCTAAAAATAAAGGAAAATAGTATCAAACATAACCATACCATATCTAAATTTTATCGATAACTAATTATGCCATCACTAGCTGCAGTAGTAGTTAAGGAGTTTAGGAACTCGCTTTGTCGATAAAGAGGCAATTAGTGGTGAGAAGAGTAGTTTGTACTTAGTACCTACTTACTTGTAGATACTAGGTACATGAGAATGTATTATAGGTTTTTGTTTTCTTTAACGTGTTATCAGATCTTTGTTCAGGCAACGTAGATAGTAGGTAGGTTACGTACTTCGTCGCGTACATTCGAGGTTATTTTATGAATATTCTATATTATATAATATTTTAAAAAAGCAAAGATTAGACTTTTTATTTATTTGTTTCTATTGAATAGGCTGCTAAACTACTGGACTGATCTGATTAATTCTTTGAGCTCAACTGGTCAGACCTGGCACAAAACAGAAGGAAATAGCGAACTATGCTGTCGGCCGAGATCCACGGGTCGTTATAGAATCAAATCTAAATATAATTTATTCAAAGTAGGCTAAATTTAATTGGCTCTTTTTGAAAGTCGACAATAGAGACAGCCCCAAAAAACGCCCGCTCTTCAACACTTCCTAATGCTTTTGCTGGGAAGAAGAAGCGGCGCAACAAACTACCCAGCAACACAGTTCTGTCTGTTTATTAATTTAAATTATTCTATACAATATTACAATGTTAAGCCAGCAAGGCAAGTAAGTAATAAGTTAATTTAATCTCAATAAAATCCGTAAAAAGTATCTGTATGGCAATAGTATTCGCTGTTTATTGCAGGTGCTTCTTTAAGCTCCATTATGGCTTGCACTTTGTATTTACCACAAACACATTCGGTCAATCCTCAAACGAGGTTCTCACGATGCAATAATGTTGTTTGCGAGGTATTTAAGTGAACGTGTGAGTTTTATTGTGATTACTTCAACAATGTGTATTTAATCATAGCAGATTATAGTCGCTATTTAGTTACATCTTCACTAAACTTTTTTTACCGAATTTTACAATAATTTTCCACATATATACACAAAGAAGAAATTTAAGAAGACATGTAATTTGAATAATTGATTTGACATCATTCGCTTTGGGTCGTGTGATAGGCTACAAGAAGTCTATTTCATCTGTTTTCAATGAATTAATGATGAATGGCTTGTAATACTCGCTTTTGGTAGTATACTATACTTAGTTTCATTTTAAACAACCTGACAAAATTATATTTTTGTTTGATCTGATGTCTGATGATGTGTTGGCTAGTCAGTCATTCTGTTCAAATACCTCTTCAGATACATAGAGATACAGAGATCGTCTCTCATTCTAGTTGTTCCAATATAAAGAAATCTCCTAGCTGCAATGTCTCCATCTTAAAATTGTCAACAAAGTTTCTCATGAATAATTGATACAGGGAAGCGGGTTGAACAAATTTTAAAATTCATCTTTGATAGAATGCGATAAGAGTAACCACGCGGATGAAATCGCAAGGAACTTAGTATTTTAATAAAATAATTACACTTTGATCAGATCACTGAACTTGAAGTTTGACAGCCACTTGGAAATGTCAAAGCAAACGAGGGTCTAGTGGCAGCCCTAGACCATTTCCTTTGAATCATACGTGATATATAAAATAAATTGCCAAGGAAAAATTGATCTCAGATTTCAAGGGTTGTCCTTATCCCTTTTTCAAACAAAACCCCATCTTTTCTTATCGCCAGTATACAAACTCAGAGCCATTTAAAACTGTTTACGCTTTTTAAACTTGAATCTACCATTCGTGCTTTGGAATAGAGAATACCGTAATTTCTTGTTCAGTTGTTAAAGGATTTATAATAGCTTTTTTTATGGTTATAAGGCGGCAAACGAGCAGGCGGCTCACCTGATGGTAAGTGATGACCGCCGCCCATGGATATTTGCAACACCAGAGGCTTGCAAATGCGTTGCCACACCCCTTAGAAACCGTTCAGGTTTCTTAAAATAGGGAGTTACTAAACTGACAATAAACGAAATTCCAATGCTGTCAGAATAGTCACTCCCCTAATGAGCTCTGGTAACCTTACTCACTCACAGAAAGACAACTATTGTTGATTCACTGTGGTCTTCTGTAAGGCGGAGGTACTTCCCCAGTCGGGCAGCTCAATTTGAGCGAGAAATCTCGCTATGCCCTACCTCCTACAAAAACTAGCTACACGAATTGATACGTGCTGATATCATACTTTAACTCTAAGAGTTCAAATGTATACTTTGTTTAGTACGTAGACGATAGACGAATGTATAATAATAATTTAATCACCGAGAGGAGAAAATGACATTACTGGAGAGTATCTTCTAAGACCTGAGCTTGCAAAGGCAAAGAAACATAAGAAAAAAAAATCAAACTGCATGAGTTTCTATCAGCTATGCCTATAAATAATATAAAATAAAAAGTGTAAATACTTTAGAAATAATCAGATACCGTTATAAGTCTTTCTGTGTGTGAATCTTTGTGGTGTGCTTGCATTTAATGTGGATGAAAGTGCTTTGTTAACATTATTAGTTTATTTCCAACGAAGAGCGTTTTAGCTTTGTAACAGTTTTGTCGGAGAGGACAAAGTTGGCCTAGTTGTTTACATCTTCTCATATTTTCAACATAATAGAAAGGAACACGTATGACTAAAATACTGATTTCTCACAATAATTTGAATAGGGATTACCTAATCAGAAAGCTTCGGATCCTCTGGTCGCGGGCAGTCAGGCCAAAATTCGCATTATTTCGATTAAATCGTTCTTTTTAATATTTTCAGGCAAAAATGTTTTCATTCAATCATTCATTATCAATCCCACTATTATTGTCCTACATGCTGAGCAAATGAGCATAGACCTCTTAGTTGAGAGGGCTAGCGTGATGGACCATAGCATAATCTCTCTTCAAATTAGAGAAGACCCGTGATTAGCAGTATAGATATGAGTTTTCTAATTTCTATATAAACAGTAGGCCTACCTTCTATGTTAAAATTACTCCAATACTCAACATCTAGTATATCTAAGTACTTTCAAATATAACAACGTGAAATGCTTAATATAATAAGCTAACGGAACAGTTCCATTCATTCATTACATTCAAAGTATTTGAATGGAGTATCATACATCAGAGTAAATGTTGAAGCGTACTGAGTTTCTGCATTCATACATATAAGTTTGTAATTCTGTACGTAGAGCAGTTTCAAATAAGTTTGTGCTATTCAGGTATGCTCTCTGCCAAATTATGTTGCTGACTGAAATTGAGAGCATGTTTATCTGTGTCTGACAAATTGCAGAAATTAGAAATATTAGGACGGTTTTATACGCTAAGAGGGCGTAGATACAATAATTGCAATTTCTATGCAGATAATGTCGGGGACAATAGTCTGTATTTATATATTTTACTAATGATCATGAATCTTTAAGATTGAGTAGTGTAACCAGGCTATTATAAAATCTATAATAGGTAGTTTCTTACTAAGAAGTTTGTTTATCAAATTAGTATCGACTTCATACAAACTTTTTTAATTATTGAAGTATAAAAAAGTGTCTCAAGAAGCACCAGATGTGGGCCCTGGCTGTTAGGGTTCCGCGTTTAAGCGTTTATTGAACTTCTAAAAGATTTTTATGTTCGCCCGCCCGTCTGTTTATCAGTCTGTCCTAGGCATAGCTCAGAGACACATATAAATTACACCGTCAAAGTTGTAAAATATAATCACAAATATATAAATATATTTACGATAGATCATTATACTTCATGTCTTGCTTAATCAAAAGAAAAAATACGTGTGTTTTTTAAAAGTAAAATATAGCTTATGTTCATCCCAGATAAAGTAGTATTCTAATAGTGAATGGATAATTGAAATCGGTCCTGTAGCTTCGGAGCTTCAAAACAAATAAACAAAAATCCAAATATTTCCTCTTTATAATATTAGTAAAGAATTAAAGAATTTAAAAGTGAAGCGATCACAGATAAGTAAATTTAACAAGGGAAACTACGGAACCATACATTAAACACTCACCACTCACCTATCGAAATTACGTGAGTACTTGTTTATCACATGCACAAACAGTGAAGGAGTAAACATCGTGAACAAACCTACATGCCAGAGAGACTTTTTCAATGGCATGTGAGAAAGTCTCCCTGGCTCCCGCACTAGGCTAACGCGGTGGACTATACAGCCTAATCCCTGTCAAATAAGAGGAGAACTATCATATGCCCAGCAGTAGAGCAGAAAATGTAATAGAGTAAATATTTGGTTCATCCTCATCATCATCATCATCATCATCATCCACAGCCTCTCTGATCCCACTGCGGGGTATAAGCTCTTTCAATGCATACCATTTGCCTCGGTTCTGTGCCAATCTCGTCCAGGTTCGACCCAAAAATTGAGCGATATTGTCCACCCATCTCGCCGCCGGACGTCCAACACTACGTTTATGGCCTGTTGGCCACCACTCAGTGAATGCTTTGCGCCACCTATCATCTCTTCTCGCCACGTATCCTGCCCAACTCCATTTGAGCCCCAATATTTGGTTACTCGCAGGAATATCCACATTTGTGAATTATTAAGTTCGTATAAGCATAGTAACTGATGGAAATCAGTCTAAGATACAAAATAGGTACGTAATCCTAGCTTAATCTGTATAAGAAGACTCATGTTACTGTCTAACAAGAGACACTAAGAACTTAATCTCTTTGATTTCGATCTAGAGATTAAAATGTATTACTCAAATACTTTACATAATGTAAGTAGGTATTATATTTGTGCATATTATTGTTGTAGTGCTATTTTAGTGGTGTATTCGTGTGTACACTAGTCCATCAGATATGCCTAACCTTTCAGAAATATCTATAAACAATATCGAGATGAAACCACGACAATAAATGAAAAGACGAGCCATACTAGTTCAAGAGAGTATATTGACTCTATTAAATAAGTCGTAACATCGAAAAAAAAACGTTTTTGTATCAAACAAATTAAATAACACAAATATGCAAAATAAATTAAATTTGCGTAAGGAGTTTTTTAAGATTGGCGAAGGTATTTTAGATGCGTGTTAGCAACTTGTGTTTATGTTGCAGGTTATGCTATGTTACATTGTTAGGTTATGTTGCATTGTGCTTTAACCTTATCTATGATAGTCTAGTAAACAATACATCATGTTGTAAATTTAAAAAATTAAATTAATGTCCTGTGTCTAAACTACTGGGTATATTTGATTGATTTTTGGTATACAGACTTAGAATATCAATAGGTATAGTGGGTTTAATTTACTGTCATGTTATCATCTCCACACAAAATACCTACCTATTTATTATCTTCATTATTTTTATCCATGATAAATATTATCATTTTTCCATTGCCAAAAATGCCAAACCGTTTGTAGCAAAATGTTGTATTATCATTTGAAAACCGACCGATTTCCTCGTATTTTTACCTCAATATTTTGATGCCCTTGAGCGAAAACCCTCACTCATTCTTCCCATAAAACTCCCTATGGGATTATAGGTAACAGGTGCATGTTACCGACGTTATCGGCTAAGGTACAGGCCAGAATATGGGCGACTATTGAATATCCCTTCTTCTTCTACTTGGGAGGCAGGTCACGTGCGCGTGATATTTATATCTTTGCCATACACAGATATAAGTTTACCAGATGGTGTAATGTCTTCGTATTATTTAGTAGGTTCAATGTCTGAAAAATCGGATTCCACATTACGAGTTACAGATCCAATTGCTCATTCCTTAAACAAAGCAGCGAATCAACGGATTCGCGGATGTCTTAATTCGATTTTAAAATCTTAAAGTAAAATTGCTCACATTCACATACATACGTGGTATGTTCATGAAATATTTTATTATAAAATTTCCATCTTTAAAAGTAAAGTAACAAACTTGTCCATTTATTCATCCGTTCAGCATCTCAAACCTTAATTGCTGTCTTTCCAAAATGGCGATAGTTTTATAATGATGGATGGTACTCAAGTGAAGTCTAGTGATAGTAGTTCTCGCAAGAATAATGGTTTCTTCTTGAAGTTCTTCAGTTTCGCGATGATAAATAACTTGTATCGATAACGAGTTTCGTTCCTTTGTTTGGACTGTTATGATTTGGAATTGTAAATCGTTATGCAAACATTTAAAACATTATTTCATCTTCTAATCTATGATCTGAAGTTAGTTTAGTAGAACCGATTGGTATCACTAGAGCGAGGTAATAAGGAAAATATAATTATTATTTTACCTACATACGGCCAGTCGTGCCATCTGTAGGTATATACCATATATAAAAACACTCTTTTAATAAAGTGAGTAATCCATCGTCTACACTTTTTGCAAAATCTGGTTTTTTTTTTTTTTTTAAATGTCGAAACGGCATAATTAACCGCTAGAACGATGTTGCCAGCATAAATAAATGTTTATTTATTTTTATTGCTCTGTGGTTTGTTGTCGGTAACCCTGCGCTTACAACAGGTGTTGTTTAAGGGGCACCTGTCATAAAATTTACGAGACTGACCGGGTGGCGGGTTTTTTAAGTAAAATACATTATTAAAGTTTGTAGCTGGGTAATTTACTTATTCTATTAGAACGATTGATGTTTTTTTATTTATATACCTATATAAAAGTATATTTACGCACGCTGTGAAGTAAATATTTTACCTGATAGTAACCTGGAGTAATTATTCATCATCACGATTGATTAATAGTATCGAAATCATTATTTGTGCGAGTCACAAATTGATAATTACAAGTCTCCACATGACTTGTAATTATCAATTTGTGACTCGCACAGGTAAACACACACAGGTACACAAAAGAAAACATTATTAACACAAGAAGAGTTAAAAACCTGTACGATACCAAAAAGGCCTTTATCTCAGCATAGTGCTACGACCGTTACCGTACGAGTTTTATATGACAAATTAATGAACCGGTAAAAGTAACCCCAAAAATCTTATCAAATCAGGCAGAACTTGATAAGATTTTTGGGATCGCTTTGAAAATCTCTTGGATAATTGAATCAATAAGGTATGCCACGATCGGAAGAAACTAGTTTTTAATGGATATACCCGAAAACTTACTTTACAATGGTAGCTTTTGAATCGAATCGCGAAATCGATGTTTAGTCAGAGGACTGATTCCCGATTGTTGAGAGTTAAATCCGAATTCGGACTGTTACAGCGGACATAATCTCCGCCTAAGCCTGTTTAACTTTTTGGAGAGTATTAACTGGAATAATTAGGCTTTATATTTGGAATGGGCGCGCCATCCGACTATGTAGATGTGGGACTGATATATTACGTGTAGCTTGAGTTTTCTCGGTCGTGATAATTGTGTAGCGTATTTAATTGACCATTTTATACATGTCAATCAAATCAAATCAATTCAAAAGGTTTTTATTTCATATGAACTTTTTCAAGCATTTATAAAACGTTATGACTCTAGTTCCACGGTTCCAAGAAGTTGATCTCATGGAGAAGAACCGGCAAGAAACAACATAGACACTCTTTTAAAAAGAAGGTATTGTTACATTATTTTGGTAATTATTATGCAAGGTCAATGTAAAAAATGTAATGTCTTGAGACGTCAATAGTCAAAGATAATAATAAAAAAAATGCATACAGTAACGCCTTTTTCCCATGGGAGTAGGCAAAAACAACAGATTATAGCGCATGGGCTATAATCCCTGCATACCACTACTGGTTCATCCACATTCATACATCTTGCCACACATGCGCGCTCGTACGAGTACGCGCCTGACATTTTTGAATGCGTTCACCAATTAGGTCGGTGTATGTCTATTTTAAACAATGATGGACTTTTTTTACCGTAACTGTGCAAACAGGCTTTCACCCTGCTTGATCGTAAGCGGTTACCGTAGCTTAATTAAGAATTTAAAAAATCATGGTCTTCAAAAAGGTTCAGTTGTTTCTAATTTCATATTACCTCTACCAGGCGAATTATTATTATTATTACTAATTTAGGATAGAAAAATACTCCAACAATTTTAGTTAGTCGCTTCCAGTTACTTATGTCTGGGATAAGTATAAGCGATCGATGTCAACAGGAATAGCAGTTTTACCAACCTCCTATGTCTGAGAGGGTATCTGCCGCAATGTATTATACACGAGTACAAAAACCCAAGGAAAATATTTATGAAATTTGGCATATTATAATATAATTTGGCAATATTTTTGATTAAAACGCAACCAAAGATGGTTGCGTTTTAATCAAAAATATTGTGAAAAACCTCCGCGAAAGAGGATATACCAATAATCGTTGGTCAACCGTGGAGTATGGCAGAGGAATACGGTTACAGGGTAAGTATTCAGGTAAATAGCAGGTAGCTAGCTTAATTTACTATTAACAAGGCTCAATTTCAAACTTCTAGTATTTCAAAGAAAAACCCATGTACTAATTCCAAGGCAGTTCTGTCCTGAGACATTTCATTGTCTTGAAGATTTTCTGGATGGTAGCTTGATGGTAGTTGTAGATCCTGACTGACACAACTTGCAGTTATAGTGATTTAGTGTGAGCTTATCTCATAAAACTACCATAAAAATAAATCAAGCAATATTTTTCACAATATAGAATATGACAAGAGACGTGTACGTCAGAATGACTGGTTGCCTTTGCCAGTTTGTAGACCAACGCCACAGGCAACCAGTCACTCTGACGCACACCAAGAGACCTCAGTCTAGCCCTGATCATGTATGCTGCAAAGGATCCGAAACTTCGACTAAATGATATCAAAATACTCACGATAAATAAGTAAAAAGTAGTTTTATTCGCGTAAGTACGAGAACTCAGTTTAAATATAACTGTTCTATCTAAAGTAAAAAAAATCCAGTTTATTTCGAGGTTTTATTCTGAATTTTTTTCAGCATTATGTCTGGGGATTTTGAGTCTAGACTTTGTTGAAATAAGATAAAAAAAGTATGTAAGTAGGTTATGTTAATATGGTAACGTTCGTGCTTCAGAGCATATTAACTTCAGTTTTTTGTTTTTATTGGGCGCCATTTTGAATCCGTTTAAGTTTAAATATTAGCGCAGCTGAATATCGTACTTCAAAAGGCTAAGTTAACGTAATTGCCCATCAAAACGTGATAATAGATTAAATAAGAGCAAAATAGAATTCAACTTAATAAAAATAAATGTAATAGCTGTAGGTTCCCCAACTTTAACATGGGTCTTAAAATAACTAATAAAATGTGTGTGTGTGCAAATCAATGTTCCTCTGCCTATGGCTTCAATGTTACGGGCGTGATGATATGCTATTAATTCCATTATTACGTTTGTATGGGATTCAGACTCCACAAGCTTCTTATGCTTTTTTTATGGTGATAAGGGGGCAAACGAGCAGGCGGCTCACCCGATGGTAAGTGATCACCGCCGCCCATGGACATTTGCAACACCAGAGGCTTGAAAATGCGTTGCCAAACCCCTTAGAAACCGTTTAGGTTTCTTAAAATAGAGAGTTACTGAACTGCCAGCAAACGGAATTCCTATGCCGTCAGAATAGTAAGTAAGGTTACCAGAGCTCATTGGGGGACAATGAGCTCTGGTAACCTTACTTACTCGCAGAAAGACAACTATTGTTGATTCACTGCGGTCTTCTGTACGCTTAATATTATGTACTGGACTAGTGCCTTTTTTCTAGTACTCCAAATCCCTTTTCTCTAATGCCTATATCTTGATGGGTCATCGGTTATAGTGAACTCAAGAATGAGCGTGTTAACAGTAACTATAATCCGTACTTATATTCCCTTGCCCTATGGTCGGGGCTATAAGATACGTCCACACGATTCCGACCAAGACACTTCATTGTTTATTTTCTCATGAAGTTCAATAATAATATTTCATTGTAACATAACAACCAATTTACTGATCCATTGCTGGGCAGGGGCTCTTCTCATTTTAAGAAGTCCGCCAAGATAGCGAGCAAGCAATGTGGGTTGGCAGACCTGCGACGGTATCGAGAAATACTCAGATATCGTTAGGGGACCCTGCAGTCTTCACCGTCCACTGATCACACCAAAGCTTGGCAATAGAAATATTGCTTTTAAAACGGCCTTATTCGTGAATTCAAAATACTCAGCTTTTCCACATAAATTTTGAGATGAAAATACTCCAGAGAAGCCGTAACTAAGTTTGTGTGACAAGTGACCCAGAGTCAAAGGCGAGTTTACATAAATTCAATTCCATCATATTTTGTTCACAAAGTTTCGAAAATACGCTTGAGGGTAGTTATGGCTTATTTAATAAAGGGTTCATTGTTGCAGTGAGTTATAATAAACTTTATTGTAAAGTAAACTAAGTATAAATTAGCTAGACACGTTACATTACTCAAGGCCCGGTAATCCAGCAAAGCGGAGAGGAGAAGAGACGAGAGGAGTTGAATATCCAATCTGATTTCGTTATTTGCACTTCTCCTCTCCGCAACGATATCTGATTGGTTATTCAAAACACATCTCCGCATGTCTCTTTTCCTCTCCACTTCGGGAAAATCGGGCATAAGAGGCGCGAGCGACCTCTGGTGTTTCAAATATCCATAGGCTAAGATAACTGCCTAAGTAAATAAATAATAAATAAATAAATATTTCCGGACATTATGACAGAGCGCCATCTAGTTCCGAGCTAAGCAATGAGGCTTGTGTTACGGATACTAGATGGTTGATATACTACATATATTCCCTTTTTTTTTGTAAATACATACATATTATACATAGATACATCCATGACTCGGATACAAATGTTTATGCTCATCACACAAACATTTGTCCCTACCGAGATTCGAACCCGGGACCCATAGCACAGCAGGCAGCGTTAACTACCGCTGAGCTAAACGGGTCGTCAAAGTAAGTGATATAAAAACACCGTTTAAATTCATCTGCTTGTTTATGTTTGTTTGTTTATGTGGCTTGTTTATGTTTTGAATGACAGTGATAAGTTGTCTCTGAGATTCTGATAGTTGACAAAAAATGCCATCTCAACGTTGTAAAGCATTTACAATTGAGGAGGTTTTTTTTATGGAAATAAGGGGGCAAACGGGCAGGAGGCTCACCTGATGGTAAGTGATTACCGCCGCCCATGGACATCTGCAACACCAGGGGACGTGCAAATGCGTTGCCGGCCTTTCAATAAAGAATATACTCTCCTCTTGAATATTTCCACGTCGTAACGGTTCGGAAAGACCGCCGGCGACAGCTAGTTCCAGAGAGCGGTGGTGCGAGGCAGAAAATGCCTTTAAAACCGCACTGTTGTGGAACGCTGGACATCGAGATAAAAAAATGAATAATGATAAAGAAATGTGCAGTAATATGCAGATTAGAAAATGGATTAGAAAGAAGGTTATTTGTTTTTCCACAAAAATGCTTTGTATGACGTCTGTTAGTATGACGTATTTGCCAATGTTATTATAAACAGATTCTACTGTAGTTATTTAAAATATAATTGATGTACAAAATAATGGATTCATAACGAATTGCCCACTTCGATACCTTCGATACTACGAAGTAAATTGACCTAGCACAGCAGGCAGCGTTAACTACCGCTGAGCTAAACGGGTCGTCAAAGTAAGTGATATAAAAACACCGTTTAAATTCATCTGCTTGTTTTGAGATGTTCTTATCTATACTCCTGCCTGTGCTAGGTCAGCGTGGTAGATTAAAGTTATATCCTGTAAGTTCTGAGAGAGTCCTGTGCTCATCAATTTGTCAGTAAAATAGCTTGATGACTTATTCATTGTACTCGTTATACCCAGTTAAAATGATTGCACTGTAATTATTGTTTGTATAAATAAACTGATTACAATCAGTGAGTCCAATGGAAATGCTAATAAATTGGATATAATTTGGTGAATCGGTTATTGTCCAAAGAGAACAGAAAAGATCCACTTCACAAGTCAATTTTTCATGCGTGCAGCCGGCGTTCATCGATATATAAGACGTTGTCACGTCAAAAAAGATCTACATGGGTTTATTATATAAAGTTTTATTGAGTTTTTCTATGAAATTCTCAGCTCGGAGTTCGGATTTGTGCCCGGTTAATGGCAATAGGCTCGCCCTCTATTACATGGGTCTTAAAACATACCGGCGAAACGTGGGTTAACATTAGTACACCTCTGCTTAACCGTTCGGGGACGACAGGCGTCATGGTATGTGTTTTCCTAATACGCTTGTATACAAACTAAAGGACCTTCTCCTGTGTTATACCTAGGCATATTACCGGACATAAAACAACTTAAGGAAGGATCAACTAACCGAGATCTTAAGCCAAGGTTTTGAGTTAAATCGGCACCATTAATATCCTAAAAGTATCTTAAATATTCCTTAAAAATCACTGTGTCCTCAAAAGATCTATTTACAAAAATAAATAGTGCTTCCGAGGATTTTAATCATTTTGATGAGAATGATAATAATAGTAGTTACCACACCAATAAAAACTAAAAACTTAGGATTTTTTTTTTAAGTTAGTATTTTGACATACCAACACTAAATATCGCCTTCTTTCATCTCCTTAAACCAAATTGATGAACCAGCTGACTGAATTAAATATTAACGAACACAATTTTGAAAGGCGTATTATCTTATTCTACCCTCATCCGAGGTGTGTTCCAAAAACCTACATGTAATCAAATTTATTGTTCCCAAGTCTCACGTAAATGAACCGGAGGTGCAGAATGAATTGCGTTTTAATATTATGGCGGAACAAAGCCGAGTGATTTGGTATTCTGATTCAATTTTAAGCGAAAGTAAAGCTTACGTGATTTGTAATTAAGGGCAAGTTCCAGTCATATTTGCATGCACATTACGTTTTGTTGTGACAAACTTTAGTTTGAGAATTAATTTAGCAAACAAGGTAATCATCAAGGTACTAGTAGAAAGGCAAATAGTTTTTTTTTATTAATAATATCTTAACGCTTGACCGCCAGTTCGCTTAACGTTAAGCGATTCTGCAATCTACGATTGAGTGCGCTTAATTAAAAGAAAACCGATTCACTCTAAATTTAAAGACACTCAGATAATATGTACCGGGGAAGACCCACTCCAGATGCGCATCCCACATTTTTGCAGTACGCGTGATAAAAGTGGACTTAAAGCGTTAAATTATTGGCATTTAATAATAGCTTAATAATAGCATTTAATAAAAGCCATTAAAAACAGTACCACGGAAAATAACACTTTATTATTATTAGAGCTCCTATTTTCGGTCAATGCTAGCCGAATATAGGAGAGCAAAATACAAGCCTAACTTCAGTAGTGGTCGAAACTGGGCTGATGCTGAAAAAATATTTCAGATGGCTACGCAAGGCAATTAGGCAGTTACTTTAATTTCTTCGTGAATCTTCAGTATCAAAATATTCTAGTTCAGTCCGCCAAGTAATTAAATTAATTAATTATAACTTCAGCACTTTAGTACTTGTTTAATTGATGACTAAGTAAACCATTTTCGGTTGGCGGCCATTCTGAATATTTCGCTAGTTCAAGAAGTCACAAAATTTACGACATAAATTGTGGTACTAATAAATCTAAAAAAAAATCCTATTACATATTTTATTAGTCGTTTCATTAATTACTTCTTTGAAAGAAAGTACTAAGTTATAACACTAAAGAACCTTGCTCATTAGAGCGTAAATTCCTGTAATAATATTCTCAGATTTGTATTCAAAATTAATATTATAAACATGAGTGTATGTCCGTCTGACTGTATGCCACCTCTTTGCGCGTAGCCGGAAAAATCTGATATGGAGATAGTTTTATAGTAGGGTTCCCAGGGAAGGATAAAATATAGTTTTTGCCTCGGAAATCATCCTTCAAGAGGGCGAACAGGGGGGGTAGAAATATCCACGTGGACGAAGTCGAAACTCCTTGATACACAACAGCAACTTGGAAGAAGATTTCGCTACGCGAAAGGTCTCATGGACGGTTACCTTCCTCTTACTCTTAAAATAAAACTAATGGACGTGTGCATTCTTCCTATACTCACAGTGCTCAAATTTGTCCAATGTCCATACTCCGGTCGGTTTGCACTGCCAGCGCGCTATAGACTGCAGTATTTTGGGAATCCGTTTGTGAAACCGCATGTGATGTGTGCAACATACTGTGCATCAGAGTCCGACTGACGTTGGGCAGAAAGCCGCAAAACTAAAATGGAACTGAGCTGGAAACGTATGCCGCATGTCGGATGATTTCTAGGTTATTTGCAACAGAGTGGAGTGCAATAAATGCGTATTGAATTAAAACGGGCGGACAAATGTTTAATATGTCGTAAGTCTCGTGGAACAAAGGATCTACTCTACAGATCAGATAGAAGACATATACTTCAATTTCATATAAACATATGGCTTATGACTGTGTTGGAGTTATAAACATTAAAGTAGATTCTCTACGAATCCACGAATCATGTATGGGACACTACAAGACAATATTTATTTTCTTTTTTTCTTCCCCACCTAGAACTTGATGAACCCTAGTTGCGTTCTGCTTTTTTATACGGTATAGTGAGTGAAGTCCATTTAGCGTAGTTACTTTTAAAGCAGAATCAAGATCTTACTTAATTGAAACGGTTCAGCTTGCATAAAAAACTGAAGCAAAAGTTGGCAACATCGGCGTAATTAATGCAGTCGCAGATAAATTTGTGCTTTATATTACACTATTCTAGCTTATGCAGCAAGTGTTAGAGGAGCACTACCTTCAGGGTTACCTAGCAGATATTATAACCTACCAGCCAAAACAACATGGCCGCCACAAACTGTCAACATCGACCCGTCGATTTGAAAGACCATTTACCTAACCTAAATTTTTATTAGTCTTTCTTCATCTACATACATTGGTACATATCATCACGGCTGTCATCCCCGAAAGGTTAGGCAGAGGTGTACTAATGTACACCCCTGTTTCGCAGATGTGTTTTAGGTCCCATTTAATAAGGGGCGAGCCTATTGCCAATTAACCGGGCACAAATCCAAACTCCGAGTTGCTACTGGGAATTTCATAAAAAAACCCACTAACAGTTTGCTCGACCTGGGAATCGAACCCAAGACCTCTTGCTCAGTAGTCGCACTGTACGACCCCTAGACCAACGAAGCAGTTCTTCTTATATTATATTTTAATATATAAACGTTGAAATCAAATAAAGCATTGCACACTTTACAGATTTATTAGAAACCATCTCGTAGTGTTTGAAAACTAAAAGTACCAGTACAATAATAGTTTAACTGAAATAAAATATTGACTTCGACATTGTGTACTTACTCATTATTTTAAATTGAGTGAAAAGTTTCCGAGAACTCTTAGTACCCTTTCTATTGTATAGTTTGTCTATCGAACACTGCAATGCAGTTGACGGGCCCCTCTTCGGAGTAACGAAAATATAGCGAACTAACAAAATATAATATGGATGCACTGCGAACCAAGTAGGTACTAAAATTTTGATTTCTTATTTCTGAAGTATCGGCCGCTTGTCGAGTTCTGGACAAACAAATAATATAATGTTAAGGGTGTACGCGGATAAATCTAAACTTATAGAATTATTAGTCCTGGCTGACTAAACTACTTAAGTATAAAATTTGATATTTGAAATATGGCTTCGAAGCATCTACTAACACGTTTCCTTTGTGATAACTAATCTAAGGATAGAAAATAGGGGACGGGATGGTATGGTCCGCATTGCATAGAGGATACATTTGTAGAGAAAACATCAAAGAGGATACAAGAAGCTCACAGAATGCTCGAGTGTTGTTAGTATGTTTTATATGGGTTTGTGCCAATATGTTACCATTAATCACCCACAGTGCTTGCTGGGAAACATATCTGGAACCTCACACTTACCAGCTGTACTTGCATCCACTAAAGTAATGAGTCAGTTGGTGACCTGATTAGTCCAGCGGTAGTTAACGCTGCCTTCTGTGCTACGGGTCCTGGGTTTAAATCCCGGTAGGGTCAAATGTTTGTGTGATGAGCATCAAAATTTGTATCCGAGTCATGGATGTATCTATGTATAATATGTATGTATTTACAAAAAAAAGTATATATGTAGTATATCAACCTTCTAGTATCTGTAACACAAGCCTCGCTGCTTAGCTCGGAACTAGATGGCGCTGTGTCATAATGTCCGGGTATATTATTATTATTATTATAGTTGGATGTGTAATTGTGTACCTGTAGGGCAATGTTTTTTAATCAAGTTAGAAAAGTAAGGCAGAAAGGTTTAAATTTATAGGTTTTTTTTTACTCAATTCTCAGTGGTCACGTATAAGGTTTTGACGTAAATTGGCAGGAGTGACGTCATCGCTGCACTCGAACTGTTGGTCACGTCCGGTCCAATCAAATCTGGAACCAAAATCTTGTAATCGATGGCATAAAATTGCATGAACTTAATTGGTTCGCTGAGTGGAATTTCAAATAATTATTACGTATGTGTGAGTAGAGGTTTCTATAGGAATTGTTCTTCGCAATATTAATAAGTAAGAATATTTCAATGAGATTTATACAGGACAATAAAATAAAAAGAGTTTACAAAATCCCAGCCATAATAGAAAATAATGAAAACTAAATGTTTGTCACATTCATTTGTCACAATATAATTATATTAAAATAAAATAAATAGGTATGCTGTATGGGAATACAGCATTTTTTGTTTTTTTTTTATTCGCAAAACGTCAGAACAATTCGCGAATATCTTAACATTGAAATAAAAGAACATTTAATTGGATTTTGTCGCGTTATATTGATTCTAATTGATCCTGACTCGTTTACAACATTCTGAGTAGTTTTTTTTATTTTATTTATTAAATTAAGTTTAATAAATAAAGCGAGTTGTGGTAGCCTAGCGGTGTGACCAGTGGACTGAGACGTCAAAGGTCTCGAGTTCGAACCCAAGGCACGCACCACTGACTTTTTGGAAGTTATGTGCGTATTTATCGCAAGCTCAAACGGTAAAAGAAAACATCGTGAGGAAACCTGCATGCCTGAGATATTTGTCTTTATGGCATGTGAAGTCTGCCAACCCACAGTAGGCTAGCGTGGTGGACTATAGCCTAATCCCTCTCAAATGAGAAGAGACCCGTGCCCAGCAGTGGGACGTTAATGGGTTGATGATGATGATGATGATGATGAAATGAAGTTGTACAAATTTATTATCTATTTCTAAACCCGCCAAACTAAATTTGATGGCGAGAGGCGCTTTTTTACAAAACAATGAACCACCTTACACTTAATACTACCTAATTACACACTAACAGATCTACATAAATAAATCTATGACATAATTGTGTAGTACTATTATGTTAACAATATGGTTTATCAGTAACTGTGAATAAATAAAATAATATCTCCTCCTTACCTAATATAATTATGTGTTATTATTTTGAAAGTATTCTTTCAACATTTATTAATAACTATACAAGTTACTTGACAAGACACACAAAACAAAAACCAATTACTCGGCGTCCAATTTACCCGTCAGTTTTACTGATGAGCTACTCTATACTTGCTGTATCCAAGTAGGAATGTAATTTATTTGTCTCTATTCCACTGTCTTTGCGAACAGAACACTCAACACGGTTTCTTGCATTTGAGTGAAGTGCTGCAAATTGCAGTGCTGCAGTACTGCACTCGACACGGACTCAAAGAGAGGCATTGATTGTAAAACGAACTTTTGGAAGTGCTTGTTGGCCCCTTCTTACATACCTAATCTTCTTTATTAACTGAGTTAGAAGAAGAGTTTTATGTTTGTCTGTATGTTTTCGTGTGTGTTCAGCGATATCTTCGTTGTTTGTGAACCGAATTTAACTATTGTTTTTGCATTGAGTTCAGTTTAGCTTCAAGATTTTATTATATTCATTTCTTCAGATTTGACCAAGTATTTCTAATGGATGGATTTGACCAACCACTAGAGTACCTAATTCAATCAAGTTACGTACCTGACTTAGGACAAATTGTATGGATTAGTTCACAAATAAAATACATATCGATAAACGGACCTGAGTTATTATGTAACTAGTTATTATTCACTATTTATGTAATTATATAATTATTTACTTATTTATTTATTTACATATTTATTTAAAACTGGTGAGTTTTACCCACCCTAACAATTTCTTTATACGATAAATGCATTTTGTAATAAAATTTCTCACATGTACTGAACCCAAAAACCCTAACATACCATGTAACAACATGCAGGAATTAAACGTAAGACATAAAACCTCACTTATCCACTCATCATCATCAACCCATTAATGTCCCACTGCTGGGCACGGGTCTCCTCTCAATTGAGAGGGATTAGGCTAGTCCACCACGCTAGCCTACTGCGGGTTGGCAGACTTCACATGCCATCGAGAATTCTTCTCAAGCATGCAGGTTTCCTCACGATGTTTTCCTTCACCGTTTGAGCATGTGATAAATACGCACATAACTTCCGAAAAGTCAGTGGTGCCTGCCTTGGGTTCGAACTCGAGACCTCTGACATCTCAGTCGACTGGTCACACCGTTAGGCTACCACAGCTCCTATCTCTCACTATGCTATCTCCTTACTTATCCACTGCGTATTACTTACCTATAAGGTCAGTACACAGACAAGATTTCAATACTCTAGACATTGCATTAATTCCCTGCACTGCAGTAGCATCATGTCTGACCTCGGTTGCTTCCTCTAGATACTTAATTAACTACTTTCTTTGAGATATGATCTAAATGCGAGCACTTGGGGCCTATACTTTTCAAGGGCGACTAGCAACTATCGTTGGCTGTTAGCTTTCTTGTTTGACCTCTTTGTAACATTTTTTTTATTAGGAAGAAAGAAGAAAAGAAAGATTTTTTATCTCGAAGGGATATTTCTTAAAAAATGGAGCTGCATTTTAGAATATGTTTGTTTTTAAACAGTCCGCCTTACCTGTGCCACAAATATTCTTCAGACTTTAAAAAAAGAATTATTAAGAAAAAATTCTATAGCAAATGTCTTGCTGCAAACTTTGTAATACATAATATATACAAATTTGATTATTTTTCATCAACACACAATTCTATTTCATCAAATACTCGATAAAATCAACGCATTTTTGCATGAAGAAAAGTTGGTAAGCATTTCATTTCCTTAATGTTATTATTCCGTGTTAGCAATAACGAAATACACATTACTTTATTCATTCCACGCACGTGCTTATAATCAAGCCATGATTAATAAAGAGGTTTTTTATATATTGTTATATTATTAGACCTGGATATTTTTAACGCTCTTTAGTTATTTTTCAGCGGCATAAATAAAAAAAATAATATAGATATAACAGGGAAAACGGGCAGAGGCTCACCTGATGGTAAGTGCTCACGCACGCCCATGGACATCTGCAACACCAAAAGACTTGCAAATTCGTTGCCGGCCTTTCAGGAAAGAAAATGCGAAGGCGGCACGACGACAGAAGCAGCAGAAGTAAGCTCATATATTTTACTTGTGGGTACCCACTAACTGGTGGGTTCGCCATCCATTATGTACATTATGATTATATTTAGATTTCATCATCATCGTCAACCCTTTTACTGTCCCACTAATGCGAACCAGTCTCTTATTTCAGAGGGATTGGGCTACAGTCCACTAACCTAGGGTGGGTTGGCAGACTTCACACGCCATCGAGAAAATCTCTGACTTTAACAAAATCTTTTTTGATGAGATTTTGATTTTGTGATGTGTGGTTTTTGTGAAATTGTGATAAGGCGCATGGAACTTCGAAAATTCAATCAGTTATGTTATGACGGCTGTTTGTTTGACATTGGCATAAAAGTATTATATTGTATTCATCTTAAAACTGAGTATTATGATAAGTTATTTATATACAATGGTATTTTACTCTGTTATAATAAACTATGTGTGTGTATGTAGCATATGGTTTCTTCATTTTGTTAGAACGTTGCCTCAGGCGGTAGCTTCCGGGTATGCGATGCGGAAAATTTACATAATAATAGAAAATTCCAAGATTCTAATGCTTTTATCTCGAGGTAGCTTCAAACGGCAACATATGGTGCAGATGCTAGTGCTTTCTCATTTAATAATACATAAAAAGGGGACTAAAAAACTACTGTTGAAAATGCGACCGCTGTGAGGTTTTAGTCGATTGTGACAACGTAGCTGTTAAATAGATGAACCGATTTTGATTCGGTTTATTTTGTTTATAAAGGTGAAATGATCAAGGAAGGTTCAACAAAACCTGTTAAAACTTTACTGAAGATTATTAAATTGATCTTTTTTACTAATATAAATACGATTCAGATCTTTTTTAGCATCGTCTGAGGCAGACCTACAGACAGTTTGATTTTTCAAAATAATCATAAAGTTAACAAATAAACTTTTGTTGTGATTCATCATAAAATAATTTTCCTTTTATACAAAAAGGAGAAATTAATTTACGTTATAGGCTTGGCACTGACTCCAAAAAATAGTTAAATTTAATTGTGTATGAAGTCGGTTTCTTTTGTTAAAAAAGTTTTTTCTCATAAAGAATTTTCGACTCGTAAAAGTACAACAAAATTAACACCCCTAAAACCGTCACACGTCACAGTTTATGGTGACGTCATAAAAGCCGCCATATTTCCGGCTGCTCATTAGGAGCGCGCGCACGTACACATTTTAATTTAGCCGACTGTACACACTTTATCGGTTTGTTTTATTTGCTTTCGTTGCGTGAGCGAGGTACTAATAAATTGTAAGTGGATGATACAAGGATACTGTGTACCCATTGAGGGATAAGGGCTCTCTTAATCCGTTTGAAATGTGATACTAGTTGCCCTTTGTTATAGCTATAATTTTTTTTTTTTTTTTTTAAAAGCCGGACCTATTTGTGGCGGTTATCTTGAACCGATTTTCATCAAACATAGCTAACTAGCTAGCTATTATTTTAACCCGACGTTTCGGATCCTTTACAGCATCCATGGTCACGAGTAGACGGGTAGACGGTCTGCCCATGACCGTAGTTTTATTTCAATGACTAATATTCGCGTAAGTGTAAGATATCAATATACTAATAATAAGGCAAAATGTTATGAACGGTGCACGCTAATGACCCCGAATGGACATGTTACGTTCAGCACGTGCGTTCCTGTCGGAAACTATGCCCGCGAATTGCAGAATTCGTGTCCAACTGAGGACATTAGTACTGGCACGTTAAGTACTTTTTAATCACTCGTGAACGTGTTTTTAAAATGCATGCGGATCCCACTGTTACCACGGTGAGCGCTTAAACACGCCTTTACATAAGGCATTTTTTATGTGTTGTATCTTTTTTCTTGCTGTCACTAAGTATATAAATATATAATACTAGCTGGTATATAGATAAAAAGTAGCCTATGTATTAATCCAGGTAATAAACTATATGTATGCTAAATTTCATTCAAATCTGTTAAGCGGTTTTTGCGTGAAAGAGTAACAAACACCCATCCATACATCTATACTTACAAACTTTCGCGTTTGTAATATTATTAGGATATAAGTAATAGCGAGAAACAAAAAGAGATATAATCATTATTAACTTTTTGGAGTGTCCGCAAATAATAATAATTGTAAGTAGATTTTATTATACCACGAGAGTTGCAACTCATAGTTGCCACTCTCGTGGTACGACCGTACGGCCCTCCTGATGGTAAATAAATTCCTGGACATTATACCACAGCGCCATCTAGTCCCGTGCTAAGCAACGAGGCTTGTGTTACGGATACTAAGCGGTAAGCGGTGAATTGTTATTAACTGTTGTATATAACTGAGGATGAGATCTTGGGTTCGATTCAATAGGCAGGTCTATTATCATGGGACTTTAACATAGCAATGGTGTAACTCACTCTAGTTCCTCTGTCGTCATTATCCCTGAAGCGTTAGGCAGAGGTAAATTGTTGATGTTAACTTTTCTCGCGGGTTTCTTTTT
Organism: Craniophora ligustri; assembly: GCA_905163465.1. Lineage (NCBI taxonomy): Eukaryota > Metazoa > Arthropoda > Insecta > Lepidoptera > Noctuidae > Craniophora > Craniophora ligustri. The sequence continues at coordinate 2,729,212 of LR990965.1, read as the reverse complement.
TAAAAGTATAATATGACAATTAATTTACAGGACATGCTCCGAAATAGATTACTTTTATTTCAGTTAGAATAACTTTCACCTACGTTTTGTAACATATCTTTGGCACCGCAAAAAATAGAACTCTTCGCGTATTGTCTAACCCACCGGAGCGTGGAGTGACAGCTAAATGGCAGTGGAAGGCACAAATGCCAACAATTACCGGTCGGCCACCGACTGGCACGCCGCCATGGCACGCCGTGCCAAAAACAGGCACAATCGTTCTGTTATTGCTGTTAGAACGTTTATTTTGTGCTAAATTGTGGTCCCTCGTTGTTTTTTTGGTGTTTGTCATTCATGGATCGTGGTGTTGTTTAGACTAGTGGAATTCTCGCCCTTTTGGAATAGTGATTAGAGTTCAAATCTAGAACGTCAAATCCAGATAGTTCCGGCTCTAAACGGGCTGAGATTTTCAGTAAAAGACCTAATAGTTAACACATGCTTGAGCTCAGGAGATTCTCGGCTATTAGACCAACGAGCTATGAAATAGGTACAGTCACTCCAGAAGGGTCTTTGATTTCTCAAGCTGGGGCAGACATTTGACAGCTTATAATGGTTTTTGTGTATAGAACAATAAATGTGTACCAAATCTTTATTATCTATTACCTAAGAACATTTTATTTGTGTGACATGGATTTTATTTTTATTTTTAATCATATACCTATGATTAGAGACTGCGGTGAGCCAGATCAAACTATGTCACACCTGTTGGTGTGTCCCTTGTGCCCTCAAACCAGCACGAGAGAAGACCTCTGCCTGGCGACGCCTAACGCCATTGAAGTGGCCTCTTTTTACTTAGACTTTGTTTAGCCATTGACACGACAAGAAGAAGAATTATGATTTTGACGCACCCTGAAACTGCTGGCCGAGAAAGGGGACCGGTCCTCCCCCCTCCATACACACTAATCCGGGGGGTAATGAGTAGTTATGTGTTGAAATCGAAATAATTGCTTTAATACAAACATTTGGCATCCACTTGCATTGTCATAACAATAACTGCGAACGCCAAAAGCTGTTAGTGGTTTCTATTACATGATCTTGAAGCCATGTGCTATATAATATATCAATAAGTGCTGAAGAGGTTAGTCTAAATAGTTTCTATTACGCCAAAACTGGCCAAATTAAATATCATCATTTTTTTTAAATGATTGGAACATTTTTATTATTTTTGAATTATAATCTTATAACACACTTTGATAACAAACTAAGTTAAGCAATAGGTAGTTACTTAGAAAATATATTACAACTGCTTTCTTGGTAAAATTAATTTTAATTTGTTTTCCTATGAATTCGCGAGATTACTTAAACTTATAATATATAGAAAGATAAACTTTGTAGTAGGTACCGATAATAAAATCACTAGGCTAAGAAAATAAGAATCTAACTTTTGTGTTCAGGAAATGAGATTGTTAACCGAACAAAAAACTTTAGTTTCCTACTTAAAAGTTACAGATACTAACATAATAGCAGATATACTGAGTATGATACTTGGCAGTTCTTTTCTCCTGCCTAGTTGAAGAAGTTCAAGAGGCGGACAAGTGCGCCACTTAGTGTGTTTATGTGTGAGCGAATAAGAGAAAAAACCTGGTTTAGTAACGGTATGTTACTAGGTACAAATTTTTCCCTTCTCTAAACTCTTGTCTATTCTATGGTAGTCTGAAAAAATGCTTTTAGCTATAACACCTCTCCATATATTCCATTTTGTTGTCCGATTTGGTGTAAAATAAACAATACTCTAAGTATATATCTGTCTATGTTGTGTGCTGTATTTTAGATTTATTCGTCTCACCTACATATTTACTTCTTTAAAGAAATGAAGCCTAGTGTAGTGAAAACTGGACTGTGTTGTCAAAGGTCTTGAGTTTAATCCCAAGGCCAACGACTCCGATGCTCAAACGGTGAAGGACGGTAGATATGGTGAGGAAACCTGCATGCTTGAGAGATTTTCTCGTTGACGTCTGAAGTCTGCCAATTCGCCCTAGGCTAGCGTGGTGGACTATAGTCTAATGCCTCTTAAATGAGAGGAGACCCGTGCAGAAGAAACCCAGCATTGGGACAATAATTGAGTTGGCGATGACTGATATAATATACTCCAAATTAATTAGCTGTAAGTATCCTTATCTTGCAGATTTTTTGTGCTGATAAAAATTCCACCAAAAACTGATTATCAACCTGGTGCAGCTCCAAAGTGACCATAAAATCTACATAACAATACCCTGAATTCAATCTCTTTGAATGGGACACCGTTAACATAATCGTTCTCTTGTCGCTAATCTAATCGCTGAACCCTAAAACACTCGCCGCGATTGTTATTGTGCTATAAAAGGGGAATAAAAACTGGGGAACTGCGATAGTGGAGGGAAGTTTGTAGTAAGGAATGGAGGTGGAGGGTTAGTTATGGGAAGGATACGGAGTAGTTTGTGCTTTAACCCTGTATTAACGAGTCAGATACATCGTAATTACGGTTCTGTATCACTACAGTACAACATTTTTATTTTTATTCAGATAGCAGTTAGTTTTGACGACCCAATTAGTCCAGCTCCAGCGGTAGTTAACGCTGCCTTCTATGCTATGGGTCCCGGGTTTTAATCCCGGTAGGGACAAATGTTTGTGTGATGAGCATAAACATTCGTAACCGAGTCATGGAAATACACACATATTATACATAGATAGATACATGTATAATACGTGTGTATTTATAAAAAAAAGTATATGTAGCAGGTATATCAACCAACTAGTATCCGTAACACAAACCTCGTTGCTTACTACGGAACTAGATGGCGCTGTGTCATAATGACTAGTTATCCTTATTTTGTCTTTGTATCACAACATTTATAATCTATTTGAAGAAAAACTAATAAGGAAGTCTTTATTAAAGCAACAGAACCAAAACTTTTTTTTAATTTTCTTGCCTGTTTGTATGTTTGTATACGTATCATTGACGCAAACTGACGACCTGGTAAAGGTCGCTTGAATCTGTTGGATGCGGGCGGTGCATGACCAGTCTTCGTAGCGATCTTTGGGGGAGACCTATGTCCAGCAGTGGACCTCTAACGGTTGATATGATGATGATGATGATACGCATCATGCTAAAACTACTGTATGTGTGGTGCGCATACAAACTCACCAAAGTTTGTCAGCAATCAATACAAAAATACAAATTTATCATTCAAGACCTAATTAGTATTGTTAATAAAACTAATTATACCTATATTTGTACGCCGTAGAGGCTAAACATGACTGTCCATTATTTTTATTTTATATTTAACATCTTGCATGCTTATGTATGTATACTAATGTTTACAAATAAAATTATCTTTATTTTTATCTTTAATCATCTTGGATGGGTCCATAAAAATCTTCTGTATAAAAAAATACGTTTGGATTTAGCAAATTCCATGCTTTTGTAGTCTGTAGAAAAATCTAAATATGGTATGAAGCCAAGCTCAAGTTATGGTACTTGATTAATAATTCCATGTATAACACATTGAATGGTTCGTTCGCGAGGCATTCGCGCGCGCCCTGTTTTCCATCAGAAATATTGAAAGAGTGCTTACATTTGATACTGAATAAGGTAGGTGATTGTTTTTTTTGGAAAATTGTTGTAATTCAGCCTCTGGTTGTGACAAAAATGGTATTATTTTATCATATCATATACTGTTATATACTTACTAGCTGACCCAGAAAACGTTATTTTGCCACATTATAGGGGAGGAAGTAAAAGAGTGAAAATTAGTAAAAAAAAAATTTGGGTTTGTAAAAATAATACAAAAAAATATTTTGTCAAAAAAAAAGGAAAAATAAATCTGGTGAGGGACATCCTTATCATCTAGGGGTGTAAAAAATAGCCTGCGACCGATTCCCAGACCTACCAAATATGCATACAAATTACAATTTAGTAATCCCTCTCAATTAAAAAAAAAACCCGTGCCTAGCAGTGAAACTGTAAATGGATATTTATGTCTTAAAATAAAGTTAAACTTTTTAACCCCGCACCGGCGAGAAAATAGTAGCTGCAGTATCATTATATGATACGAGTAATGTTACTGACGGTAAATTTAGAGGAAAACTAGGTAGGTTGGAACGAAAAATTCACATCAGCCCATAACTGCTTTGAATATTAAGATAGAAATATGAAACTTATGTCATTAGAAGGAAAACGTCTTAGTTTATTTAGAATTGTAACGAAAACAGCGCTTATGTACAAGTACCTAAGATAGATTGAAGTTTGAAACAACAGAAGTTGCTGCACAACATAAAATACATAGCGTTAAAGTAAATACTAACGAGAATGTTATTAAAAGCGTTTTTTTTCCCTCTTTAAAAAAACGTTCCTCCACTCTAAGATATTCTTCCGTCTTGTGGGTGCGTTTAAAAACACAAATTTTCATATACACAAACGCCCAGACCCGGAACAACTACCTGTATGATGCGACTGATTCGAGATGCGAGGATCGAACCGGCAATCCGGGACGCACAAGCCGATCGCTCAGAGACTGTGCCATCGAGTTGTCACTTTATTTGCTCACATAGCTCTGCAATCGCTCATTGAACATCCTTGACTTATATTAACAAATTTGTTGTTGCATATAGAACAGATTTGTATCACCTTGTCTTTGGCCTTCTAGTGTCTAAGGGTTCCAAGATAGACTTTGTGTCAACTCCCTTGGGTCTAACTTAGTATGAGTAAAGTAAAGTAAAGGTAGTAAAGTATAGGTATAGGTAGTATATCAACCATTTAGTATCCGTAATACAAGCCTCGTTGCTTACCACGGAAATAGATAGCGCCGTGTAATAATGTCCGGAAATATTTATTTATGAGGAATAAAAGTTAAAATACTACGTTTAGGTTCAATTTTATAACCAGATGTTTTACGGAAACAAAACATCCAACATAAAATTCCAGAGCATTAAGAATGTTTTTTTTGCCAGGAAAACAACAACAACAGTTATTTCAAAGCAGCTTATAATATAACTGAGATATGGGATACATATTTACCGTAACCCGTAACTGTACGATCCTTCATTAATCAGAACAGACCTTCCATTAATCATAATGAGTCTAAGAGCTTAAGCTGATGGTAAGAGAGAATACTCATATATGTACCTTTTTACGTGCCAATTTATGTTTGAGTAACGTACAATTGTATAGGTAATTATTTTATTTCTTTATTTAAATAAAATAATAAATAAATAAATATTTCTGACACAGTGCCATCTAGTTTAGAGGTAGGCAACGAGGCTTGTGTTACGGATACTAGTTGGTTGATATACTACATATGTTTATGCTCATCACACAAACATTTGTCCCTACCGGGATTCGAAGCCGAAACCCATAGCACAGAAGGTTATTTATATTTATTGCTGGATTGCCAATAAATCTTTGAGAGTTCTAGAATCATCGATTGTACAATGAAGTGTTCTTTGTAAAGTAGACATAGTTCTAATTTAAATCTAGTCGAACTGCCCAACCAGCCGTTAACTATCTTCAGCAGAATCGAATCGTCGACATCTCTGCTGGTTCCTTGCCAACAAAACTTCTTACAAACCCTACAACTAAATTAACAAAATAAATTCAAACTTTATCATCTTAATAATTAAGTTGAAATTCGCAGTATTACACATGAGAATCGTGCTTTGAAGACGTGTTTTAAACCTTATTACCTTGTAATAACGTTCGATGCTGTAAGGCTCGTACGTTTTTGTATTATGAACTCTCTATACTAAAAATAAGGTTGAAAATTAAATGTTTATGTAGCGAGGCGCAATGCGATAAATTCCTTTATTTGCCAAACTTTGGAAACGAAATCAACTCCACGCGTTCTTTCCAATCAGACTTGAAATTTTTTGCGAACGAAAATTTGAATGTACAATTCCTACAAACCAATTTTTAGGAGTTTGATGTTCAATGATTCTTTTCTATCTCTCGTACACTTGCTTACATTGGCTATGAAAGCAGCTGCTGATTGTAGTGTTCCAAGTTTGATTCCAAGAAAAAAAAACACCGTAACACCGTTATTGTCAAGTCTTCGCGATTCTTTCACAATAACAGAGGAAGGGGATTTTCAGTCTTAATGTGATGGTAGACAGGATTGGTATTGAAGAGTAGGTACGAAATTATTATGTTTGCAGTTTGAACTAATCATCAGAGCTGTGGTAGCCTAGCGGTGTGACCAGTGGACTGAGACGTCAAAGGTCTCAAGTTCGCACCCAAGGCACGCACCACTGACTTTTCGGAAGTTATGTGCGTATTTATCACAAACTCAATCGGTGAAGGAAAACATCGTGAGGAAACCTGCATGCTTGAGAGATTTGTCTCGATGACATTTGCAGTCTGCCAACCCACAGTAGGCTAGCGTGGTGGACTATAGCCTAATCCCTCTCAAATGAGAGGAGACCCGTGCCCAGCAGTGGGACGTTAATGGGTTGATGATGAAATACTCAAAAACACTAATATAATATACTTGTTGGTGTACACTTGCTCGGGGTCTTATTGTTATTATTGAATACGATAAAACATGATAACAATAGCACACTTCACCTTAGTCTACCCGTGACCATTGATACCGCGAAATCCGTAAAAAGTAATTCTATTTCAACACCAAAAAGTATATATGTATACAAATCGTAAAATATATAATAACATAAACATAATTTCGTGCAGTAAAATAAACTATCATACATTATTTGCCACACAACGAGGGATTATATTTGGTAAGCGAAACCGCGTCCGGCAGCTAGCGGCGTGTCACAACTGATGCATTTTTAATGAGAATGCTAACAAAATAAACAATGCCGTACACTATACCGTATTTCGGTTCAGCATAAAACCACAAATACCACTAAAGGCTTATTAAAGTATGTGTGGTGTGTTTCTGAAAAATGTAATGAGAAAGAAAAAACAACGAAAAGACAATTCTTTTCGTTGTACTTTTTTCTACGTCTTCTAATTTTTTCATCCACTTAATCCTCTATCAATATACTCTATCAATATAGAGGATTAAGTGGATGAAAAAATTGCAAGTGTCCAAATGTAATAATTGAATCATAAGATTTGGACATTCTTCTGTAAACCAAAGGTATCAACTTAAAGCAATCATGCATTATATTTATGAGACATGAACCAGCAAGCAAAGAAAATAAACCAGCTTGTAAAATACAGTCCACTTTTATTTATGTCATCCACCAGACACACAAACAATCGTAACTATACTACACTTTGTGCTGTAACCATTGAGTGATTGACCAAGTAATTTTGTTTTCTTTACTTTTTGATGTGAAACATCTATAGCCGCACGTAAAACCGATTTCTGGCGTGGCGAAAGCGTCGCCACGAAATTTAAATTTGATTTTAGTTCTATTTTCAAGTTTACCTTTTTTTTTTCGAATTGTGAATTGTATTAAACCTCTTTGAGTTTGTGTTAATATGTTTCTTTTAACACATATATTTTTTTTAGAGTAAATAATAATAAAAAAGAACGCCAAAAACGATACAGGGAAAACATAACCTGTGTTTTACTTGAAAACAAATTATTTTTCTGATAATAAAATGTCTGACCGTGATAATTTAGAGAGTGAATATCACAATATGTTCTTTTCTGCATATTACTTTTACAAAATAATGTCGATGTTTCACATCTGCCAGGCGTCCCGTGACGGCTCACTGTTTTTTCAATAGTAATAGCGGTATTATTTTTTACATAAGTACTAGCAATATTACACTGCATTGTTCAGAAACCTTTAAAATAATCTAATATGAAGCCATGAAACATAACATTTTACAATATAATATGCTTTAACTTGCAAATGCAAGGTGAATTCTGAAGTTCTTTCAAATATGAACTGGCAACATTTTACATTCAGTTTTAATGCACGTTTCAAGAGCTGTAAGATCTTATAATCCGTATTCAGTAGATTTACATTTTAATATGACTTCATTTAACTTTACTATTATAGATTTTTACTGGTTTGTACGCGGATTCGTTCGTAATATTTATTTTTAGCTGAGGTCTTGTACTACCTACTAAACGTTTGTCAAATTTTATCTTAATAGCTCAAGTAGTTTTCGAGACTTCATATTTAAATAGGAATATATCGCTTTTAAAAATATAATTCTGATATTAGAACTGCGCATTCTGATATACCTACACAAACACGTAGAAACATATACATATGTATATATTTTTAATAATAACTCTTGTTCGTAGTTGGCCTAGTGGTGTGACCAGTGTACTGACATGACAAAGGTCTCGAGTTCAAACGCACCACTGACTTTTTTAAAGTTATGTGCGTATTTATTACATGCTCAAACTGTGAAGGAAATCATCGTGAGGAGACCTGCTTGCTTGAGAGATGTTCTCGATAGCATGTGAAGTCTACCAATAAATACCGCAGTAGGCTAGCGTGGTGGACTATAGCCTAATCCCTCTCAAATGAGAGGAGACCCGTGCCCAGTAGTGGGACAATAATCGGTTGATGATGAATACCTTTAGTTCTAAACTAAGCAACGAGACTTCAGTCACAGATACTAAATGATTGATACACCAGATATTTTGTTTCATAGAAACTTGGTTACAAACACCCATGCCATAATAACATTTACCATTACCCATATTCGAACCCAGAACTACAGAAGGCAGCCTTGACTCTTGGGCAGTGATTGCACAAATTAGACAGAAGTCAGAATGTTAGCTTCATCCAAAATGAATTCGTAAATGAACGATGAGGATCAAATTTGGATGAACGATTCTTCAACTTGATAAATACCTTTGTTGACCTAGTCCCGGCTACAAAACGTGAGTATTCAGACTTCTAGATAATATAATGGGTTTTTGATTTCTTCTGTGACCTCATCAACGTACTTTTGTATGTATTCATAAAACTATGACACTTAAGCAAAGTTAATATTAACGATTCAAATTAATAACTGAGGGTCATTTACCGGGAACAAATCTAAACATAATAAAAGTAAAATAGTTATACGCTAATCTATGAATAGAATTAAGAACCTCATGTTTATCACCGCCATTGAAATAATAGTTATAACCTTCAAGATTTTTAGATCTACATGTGAGTAAGGTATTACGACTTAATGAATTATTATCTTACTTCACTATTTTTACCGTCATGTAAACCGTCCCTTACGTCTGCTCAACAACATAACATAATATAAATTGACAAGACAAACTAACTTAAAATTACCTACATACTTAATCGGCAATATTTTCTATTATATTTTTGTATACCGTCTATTTGTTTACGCACTCTGTGAATATTAACTGATGTATATTGTTTGTTTATTTCTCCTCGAAGTGATTGTAATCTTGAGAAATAAAGTGATTTAAACCATAGCCCCGTGTTGAAATACGAAGGATATTTAGGCCCCTGCTACAAATAATCTATATATTGCATACTATAAAACAACATGATGCATGGGCATCATATTTACTCAAAATGAAACAAGATGTCGCTATAATCTACCCTACGATCAAGCTACCAAACCATTCCGTATTCCTGTAACTTCCTTGCTTAAATTTATGAAAAGACTGACTACTACAGCTGTAACTAGATGTCGCTTTACTAAGCTTAATAGACGTCTACGCGGCCCACAGACACATCCTTCTCTCGAAACTATCGAAGGCTTTTTATCAACTTCGCGCTTACCACAACTGTTACTAGATGTCGTTATACTAAACATATCAATAGATTTACGCAGCGTACGTACAAACATTCAATTTCTTAGCCTCGTCACCGTTCTATGAACAAAGTATTTACTAAAATTATTACTAGATGTCGCTGTATTCAAAACAAATTTTTGAACTTGGCTACGCAGGCTACGCGAAACTGTTACACAATTTGGTAGCACCGTAGTGTGCTCGTAGCAGTATCGGCTACTAGATGGAGCTAGCATTTGGTAAAAGACTCGTGTAATATTGACAAAAATAACATGCTACAATAAAGTTATTTTGTTATTTTAGACATCATTATTATTATCGGGTGCGTGACAGGCCCAACAGTCTCGTGGCTTTTGCAGCCGGCAGAGTAGATAGCCAAATAATGTGTCACTGGATGGCGGCACACAAACCGTCACTCAGATATATTATGTAATTATTAATTTTTTTAATTTTATTTGTTTTCAACGTGTTTTAGTTCTAGGAAGTGCCAATTAATGTTACTATATTATGGATCTCTGGTCTGAAAATAAAGATTTATTATTGTTATTATTATTATTATAGAATTGAAATAAATTAAGAAAATCACAGCTTATTACATAACCAATTCGTTCATTATGTTTTTCTAGAGAAATTTTATCCAATTCCTAATTTAGTTGTCAGTATTTAACACGGACAAAATTACTTTGTCTGTTCGTACAATTACGTCTTATAAATGATGCATCAGATGTTGATAGAATTTTCATCAGTTCTGAATTATGTTACCATTATCAAAACTATTGAATATCCGGAATGAAAACCTATAACCAAATCTGATATGAAGGTTTAAAATGATTTCAAATAGTAGGTTTTGCCCGACGAAACTAATTACTAATCACTTTCAAACCTAATTTTAACTACTAATATGAATTTTGAAATAAATAAAAGCCTTCGAACCTACAAAGGTTTTCAAGTATTGATTTTCCGATTAAATATGGATTTTATCGGCGTATAATATCAATATTATATACATTTTATATATATCATATTTAACTCGAGGTTTCGGATCTTTTACAGCATCTTCCCGTCCATCTATCCATCTATGTGTGATAGACATTAGGTACTTATATTGTGACCTTTTATAGTTATTTCAATACCCGTGAACATTAACTGACTGACAAATATTCGTAACACCCTCTACCCTTTCTCAAACAGTCGTAAATTAGCTATGAAGATACAGTGTTGCCAGCTCTTCATTTGTATAATATAAGTAGAAACTGAAAAGGAAGAAAAAAAATTTGACCGTTTAAACAAAACTAAAGTAAATTTTCAAGCTTTTAGAGTCAACGACCTGACGCAGAATATTGCCTCCGGTATTAGTTTATAATCGATGAAATATGATAATCTTCAAGGAATAAAAAAAAAATCATGAAAATCCGTTCTCGAATAACGAATTTTGCTTAAAAATATTAAGCATTTAACCAGTTCTGCCACGCGTTTAAAATCACCGACGCCATGCTGACTATATTTTCTTTTCGCTTAGCTCCTAAGAGTCATAGTATAATAGTAAATGACCTTCAACCTTCTTCACGATTTTATTCTAATCCAGCTGTGCTGTAAGTTCCATAGATTATCGCATTTAAATAGAAACAAATAAAATCCTTACCTTAATAATTATATTACTGTAGACGATAGTAAAATAACCTATCAATTCAATATTATTGTACAAGATTTTTGTTCAGATTATGGCAACCCCAAATCCACAGACTACGTTACAGACATACATCGTAAAATAGCGTGTATGCCCAATAAATCGGCACATCATTACGATAGAGTGTTTGATTTGCACTTTATTACGAACCAGTGCTAGACTGTGACAAACAGTGATAAATTGCACATCACTAACTTCTGGTTAGCTTGGTGTAGTGATGATTAATTTGATGCTTACAATATACATGTTGCCTTTATTATAACTGCATATTAATCAAATGGATATAAAAACGACTTTTGAATTTTACACGGTCTATTTTGTCTTATTTAATTTAAAGAGAGGGGTGGCGCTATTCAACCAGTATAGCGTTATCCCTGTCTTACAATCTAAATAAAAATTGCTTAAAGATGTTTTGGTCTGGGTCTGTTCTCGCTAGAGAGGGATTAGGTTATAGTCAACCACGCTACCCTAGTGCGCATTAACAGACTTCACACGCCATTAAGAATACTCTTTGAGCATGTGATAAATCCGCACGATACTATAATTTCGCGAGCATGAGACCTTTGACCTTTAAAATGTCAGTGCACTTGTCACACTAGCTTGCTTTCTATTGAAGTTTAATCAATATTAATATTAAGCATGTGATAGATACGCACATAACTTCCGAAAAGTCATTGGTGCGTACCTTGGGTTTGAACTCCGGACCTTTGTCATCTCAGTCCATTGGCCACACCAATTGACTACCACAGCAATCTCTTTTCTCAAATTGGCCATTGAACCAGGTCAGTAGTTGAGGTTGAAACCACTTGGCAATTTGATAATTCTGGTCGATACAAAATATCCTCTCTTCATCAATACCCACCGATACAAGTCTAAAATAATTGGGTACATCACAATAATTTGTCGAAAACACAGAGTACTTAACAACTGGGCACAATAGACTAGAACTTATTCCTCCCATTCATCTTGTCTCACAAATAACCACAATCAATTTGGAAGTAGCCTATAAATATATTAGCGCCAATTTAAATAATCATTCATCAATAGAATTAAAGCCTACTTGCGGTATTGAATTTCCACTCATTGTAACCGGCATTGGTTTTGCGGTAAGCAGAGATATGTGTTTTTTTTTCTATCCCTAGTAAGTAGAAATGAGATCTGTAGGTTCTCATTTGAACTCATTTCTAATTCAATTTCGTAAAAATAATAACAACAAGCATAACTATAATTAATATGGTTTATTTTCTCAAACTAACAAAATCGACTTAACTCTAGCACATAATTTGATATTTTTCGTCGTGCAACACTGGCACCTGTTGTATAGGTCGCCAAAAGCTCTCTTAATAGCTTACTAATTAACCTCCTTATGAATCCCATTGTGAGTGAAATTTATGATATAGAGATGTATGATTCGATCAGTACAGTAGGTAAATTAAAATCACGTAGGTTACCCGAGAAAATATTTTTATTACTGAAGAAAGATAATTTAAGAAATCTTATCATGAAAATTTAACAAAATAAAATATCATAAATAATGTAATTATGAAGCTATTCTGTAATAATATTTTCCAAATAAATATTCAAAATGTAAATGATAAAATAACGCCTTGGCTACCTCGAGGCTTTCATTTTAATTTTGGTTTACAATAGCAATGCAAAGTACATTAATGTTACAATTATAAACAGCGTAGGAAGTAAGAATAACACGAAGCATTTCTGAAGACCGATGTATACATAGTTACTATACTATTACATATACGGGTTAGGCAGAGGTACACTAAATGTACACCCATGTTTCGCCGGTATGTTTTAAGTCCCATGTAATAGGGGGCGAGCCTATTGTCATTAACCGGGCACAAATCCAAGCTCCGAGCTGCTACTGAGAATTTCATAAAAAAACCCAGTAACACCTTGCTCGACCTGGGAATCGAACCCAAGACCTCTTGCTCGGCAGTTGCACTGTACGACCACTAGACTAACGACGCAGTTACTTATACTATATACTATACTATCATCCATACTATACATATCCATACTAATATTATAAAAACGAAAGTATGTGTCTGTATGTTACCTCTTCGCGCTTTAACCACTGAACTGATTTAGATGAACTTTGGTATCGAGATAGTTTGAGTCCCGGGGAAGCACATAGGATAAATTTTCATCCCAGAAATCATCCCTTAAAAGGGAGAAAAAGGGGATGGAAGTTTGTATGCGGATAAAGTTACTAATTTTACGTGAACGACGTCGCGGGCAAAATCTAGTATACTATAATATTATAAATGCGAAAGTACGTTTGTGCTGTGTGTTACCTACTCACGCTTTAACTGATGAACCGATTTACATAAACTTTGGTACGGAGGTGGTTTAAGTCCCGGGAAAAGGATATAGGATAGTTTTTGTCCCGCAAATCAGGCCTTAAAAGGGTGAAGAGGGTTGGAAGTTTATATGTGGCATCGATAATGAATATAATATGTATTATGTCAAAAAGTATTTTTCTAATAATTTTCATACGCTCCAGAAATAATTAAACAGATTGATGAGAAATCTTTATCCCAAGCTGAAACGGTGAAAGAAAACATCGCGAGGAAACCTGCATGCTTGAGAGATTTGTCTCGATGGCATATGACGTCTGCCAACCCGCAGTAGGCTAGCGTGGTGGACTAAAGCCTAATCCCTCTTAAATAAGAGGAGACCCGTGCTCAGCACTGGGAAGTTAATGGGCTGTATTAAAAAAAAGTGTACTTAAAATATAATCGGAATTATATCGTGGAATGCAATCATAACTACGACTGAAACTCTCCCATTTTCAATGATTTTGAACAACGAAGTATTAGAAACGTATTGATATGGAGTCCAACGAATAGGAATAAGTTTTGCCGCTATTTGGTTTTAGCACCATCCAGTTATGTGGCTATATAAACGGGCAGTTAAAAGGTTTTATTTAAGCCATAATATGTGGGCGGTATTGTCCACTTAATTTGTTCTGTTAACCCCTTTCACGCGATCGTGATATTTTTAGAGCACATAATATTCTTTGAGTTTTAGTAGCCTAGTAGTGTGACCAGTGGACTGAAATATCAAAGGCCTCGAATTCGAACCCAAGGCACGCACCACTGAGCTTTTGGAAGTTACGTGCGTATTTATCACATGCTCAAACGGTGAAGGAAAACATCGTGAGGAAACCTGCATGCTTGAGAGATTTTCCCGATGACATGTGAATTCTGCCAATCCACAGTTATAGGCTAGTGTTCCTGACGTCACATCGAGCCGCGCCAACGGGTCGACGGGGACCGACCCCTACCAACAGAATCAACCGAGACCCCCACCTTCGGGTCACTCAGAAGACTCGCTTCGACGCTAACGCACCGCGCACACGCATACGGTCGTCTTCACTTTTTTGCACTTAGCGCCTAAATAAATTACAGTCTTATCGAATATCTTTTATTACGAGCCGAGACCCCCAGCGACACATCTGGAGCTTGGCACTCAAACAGCTAGCGTGGTGGACTATAGCAATAAGAGCAAAATTATATATTAATATAACCAAGTCAAGTAACCAAATCTAAATTAATTGCCTAAAACCTTTGTCACGTAAAAGGCTTTATTCATATGTATTACTAATATTTTCACGATATTTCTTATTGCGCTTATTATTTTTACGCTGTTTTTTTTATAATCTGTCTATAATTCAATTTAAAGTCATAAATAGAGGTTAAATAAGCTATTTACAGAAGAACTTTGACGACCCGTTTAGCTCAGCGTTAGTTAACGCTGCCTGCTGCGCTATGGGTCCCGGTTTTGAATCCCGGTAGGGACAAATGTTTGTGTGATAAGCATCAACATTTGTTTCCGAGTCATGGATGTATTTATGTATATTATGTATGTATTTACAAAAAAAAAGTATATATGTAGTATATCAACCAACTAGTATCCGTAACACAAGCCTCGTTGCTTACCACGGAACTAGATGGCGCTGTGTCATAATGTCCAGGAATATTTATTTATTTATAACTACAGAAAAATTTAATTGAACTACAGAATAAACAAGATGAAACTAGCTAAAAACTAACGCATGCTCTTTGTTATTTTTTTTTATACCATAAGGGTAGCCAACATGCTGACGGCCCGCCTGGTAAAAAGAGGTTACCATAGACTATGAACGTTTGCAACACCAGAGGTGTCGCTCGCGCGTTCCAGCCCATGTTTTCAATGCATTTTTGAAAAAAAAATAGACATCAATAAGACACAATAAAAGCTATTCAATCTGTCGTTGTTTTGACAGAGACGGCACTATCTCCACTGTATAGATCTATCTCTCTCATTCGTACTGGAGCAATGATAAGGTGACAATATAGTTTGAGTAACTACGCGTAATTTATGGTATTTTGAGGATTGCTACAAAATATTTGATAAACTTTGATTATTTTTATTTTACAAATGTACCTAATATTTATTAAGGTAAGATATAATTAAGGTAAGTTATATATGATTAATATAATATAATATTTATTAGCTCAGAATATGGTACATAATTTGGTAATACATAATACATAAGTTATACATATTCGCCTTTGGAAGTCAGGATAATTATTGCGTTATAAATAGGTATTACGTCACAATCATAATTAAGGTACAAACGTAATTTAGAAGTGAAAATATATTTTAGTTACACATTCTAATCATAATTATAGTGTAATAAACATACTCACACTCGTATAAACATTTACCCACGCCCGCTCACCTATACCTATACACAAACCCATTGACTTGTATGTGCATACACTCACCCACTCACTTACATGTACACAGGTACTCGCATACACACGCACACATATACTCAGATAGTCCCAGACATACATACTCAAACACACACGCACTTTTGCTTTTAAAATTATTGTATCATAATCATACTGAAAACAAAGATATTTGTAATTAGCAATAAGATTATGTGACATAAAACCATCTCTTAGAGGGGGCCTGGTAATCTGTGTGACAGGGAATCCTAGTGCAGATACCAATCTCCCACAAAGGATTTTGTAAACCATACTTCATAGGAAGTAGGGCATAGCGAGATTTCTTGTTCAAATTGAGCTGCCCGACTGGGGAAGTACCTCCGCCTTACAGAAGACCGCAGTGAATCAACAATAGTTGTCTTTCTGCTAGTGAGTAAGGTTACCAGAGCTCATTGGGGGAGTGACTATTCTGACAGCATGGGAATTCCATTTGCTGTCAGTTCAGTATCTCCCTATTTTAAGAAACCTGAACGGTTTCTAAGGGGTTTGGCAACGCATTTGCAAGCTTCTGGTGTCGCAAATGTCTATGGGCGGCGGTCATCACTTACCATCAGGTGAACCGCCTGCTAGTGTGTCCCCTTATCACCTTAAAAAAAACTTATTTTAGTTTTATGTGTAAGCTACCTTTGTGGAAGAGAAATAAATGATATATGATTATATCTAGGTAGGAAATGAATAGTTCCTTCTTCCATATCTCATGTTCTTACAAAAGCCACTTCATTTCAACATTGCAAAAGCAATGTACATAAGCAATGATATTTACTGAATGAATGCCGTCAACTATAACATAAATATGGCAACTGGCGTAATCATATTACGGAGTACTCACAGATTTCAGTTTGTACTTGGTTTTGTTCTCATGAATAGGAACGTATCGTCAAAACTAACAAACGACGAACGTTGTGTTTGTTTTTGTATATTTTAGTTACTCATTGAACTTTGTGCCTCTCATCTCTGACTTCAAAGTATTTGGATACGTTATGTAACTATTGTAAAATGATTAGAACCATTGAATACGTATTTTTATTTTTAATTATTTTCCTAGTTTCTCATCCTATCATAAGATAGAACTACAAAATAGTTAACGAAGCAAAAAAACGAAACCACTATATTTTGTTGGAAAAAGAACTATGCACCAATTAAAGAGCTCTTTAAAACTAATAATTAAGACTGAATGTACTGAAACAAGAGTCGTAACTCTGTTAAAAAAAAACATCATGCGTGTCTAACATAAAATATTCCGTATAATAAATGAAACGTTATTCAGCATCAACCCATTTAATGTACCACTGCTGGGCACAGGTCTCCTCTCCTTCTAGAGAGATAAGTCCACCACTAGCCAAGTGCGAGTTGACGGACTTCACATGCCATCGAGAAAATCTCTCAGGCAACGCAATCTCAACTTCGCAAGTCAATAGGTAGTGTATGCGTCAGAACAGAACTCGAGACGATTGAAATTGTACATTACTGAAGTTGTTTAAATACTAAAATAACATTATGACTCTTAGATGTAATGACAATAAAACAATTTCAATTACGACTTTAGGTGTACGATAATTACATTTGATAGTGATGAGCGCTTCAGTCATAATTGTTAGTGTTTCATCTGCGAAGTGCGGTGGCGTGCGAAATTACCGTTGCAGACCGCGGGTCCGAGCGACACCGGGCTTTGATATTTGTGTTTTGAATATGCACCTGCAAGCAGGGGTTGACAATTGACGGGCGGCGGGTACGCCCTATTTTAATCTGTGGCTTGTAAGTATTCGTACTCTTTATGGTTTTCAAATAGGTACTTAGTGTTTATTTATTACTTTATGATACTTAAATTGTAGTATTTTTTGTATGACTTAAACAACATAATATAAAGATGGGATACTCTCTAAAATTTTACACTTATTTTTTTTTAATAGTTTCTACATAGAAAAGATTTACATACGATTTCATACACTTCGCGTCAATAGACACTAGACATAGAAATAAAACTAGTTTTTTAGGTATTGGATTGGAACGAACTGGTTTTATTTGATTAAATGATATATTATTTAATCATATACGATGCATCATGACTTTACGAATTATCCCGGTTAGGAAATAATTTACTTTTGGACTTATGGTTTCTCAAACTTCATGTAATGGAACGGCTGTGTGTAGTCGGTAGCGTATATACATTTACGTTACGTTTCTCATATATAAAAAATCGAACACGTAACGATAAGCCGCACTTGAAAACAAAGATCTCATCATCATCATCATCATCATCAACCCCTTATTGTCCCACTGCTGGGCGCGGGTCTCCTCTTATTTGAAAGGAATTAGGCTAAATTCCACCACGCTAGCCCACTGCGGGTTGGCAGGCTTCACATGCCATCGAGAATATTTCTCAAGCGTGCAGGTTTCCTCACGATGTTTTCCTTCGCCGTTTGAGCATGTGATAAACACGCACATAACTTCCGAAAAGTCAGTGGTGCGTGCCTTGGGTTTGAGTCTAAAACAAACAACAAAAAAAAATCTCTTGAAATAAAAGTCTGAAAAAGGGTTCCTTTTCTCATAGCTACTCTTAATATTTTTAATCAGAACTGAAATTAATTATATCTTCTATTTATATCAGCATCGCATAAATATAGACGCTTTAAGAAAAACTTTTAATCGCAAACGTGCATATGGGCTAAAAGAGTGGGTATCGAAGGAGGCAACTAATTAGGCCAGACGGACCTCTTTGACGTATCGAAAGAAAGTTTCTTTTTTCTTTTATTTCTTCTTTTTAAAGCGTATCACATTTTTTCCCGTAATTGATGAAAGGTGGTTTATCAATATGATTTTGTATTGATTATTATAATGTTTTTTAAGAAATATTTTGTTTTTTTACTCATCATTAACCCAATTATTGTCCCACTGCTGGGCATGGGTCTCCTCTCATTTGAGAGGCATATAGATTTAGTCCACTACGCTACCTAGTGCGTATTGACAAACTTCACACGCAATCGAAAAAATCTCTCAAGGAAGCTGGTTTCCTTACAATCCCGCCGGGATTGTGGTGCGTGCTTTCGCGAATCCCATGGCCCCGGCAATAGGGTTGGTGCGTTGACGGGTGCGGTTTTTTAGTCGGTAAACGCTCAAGCGGAGCCCTACACACCACGTCGCCTCACCACGCGATGGGAAGGTCCGCTAAGGAATTGTCCAAACTTAAAAAAAAAAAATTTCCTTACAATGTTTTCCTTCACCGTTTAGAGCATATGATTGACGGTTGACGATTTACCGTACGTAACTTCAAAAAGTCAAATGCGTGGCGCGGGATTGAACTCTACACCTTTGGCTTGACAGTCCACTGGTCACACCTCTAGAATATATCACAGGTTCTTTGTTGTTCTTAACAACAGCTTATAATTTCATCAAATAATTGGAAGCAATATTACAAGATGTTACCTCACCCTTCCACCATTTTCAATGAACATTTATTTTTATTATTCCTATTTAATATTGCCACAATTATGTTTTGTCTCGCCTCGGCTTTGTCTGCCAGGAGATCAGGCTATTAGTCGAAATATAATAGGTTAATTTTAGTAATATCTTAAGTGTTTGTTTTTGTACTTTGTTTAATTGTTTTCAGTTAATAGATGTGGGTTTTTGTTGACGGAGCTAGGGGTTGGTGGTAATTCACAAATGTGATTGTGGTGGATTTAATGCCAAATCATAAAAAAAAATGTTTTGTCAAAAATATATAAAAAAAGTCTGGTGAGGGACATCCTTATTACATAGGGGTGTAAAAAATAGCCTATGACCCATTATCAAACCTACCAAATACATACAAAATGTCATAATAATCCGTCAAACCGTTTCGGAGGAGTTCAGCGAAAAACACGACTTTTATATATAAGATGGCTTCTGTTTTAAGTTTCTACTCACGAAGTAAGGATTATACTTACACTTTATATAAGTTATATTATATCCGCCATTTTAATTCCTAAACATATTAGTACAGGGGAGGGGAATTATAATTCAATGCAGGTATGCCTACTACGGCCTACGCGCTACGGAGAGCTACGGGCATTGGCTACGAGGTCCCGTAGGCCGGCGCGCGCCTACGCACGCTCTATGTCACTCCACCTACTACGATAAATGTTATAGATTATGTTATAAGTTATTATTGAATATCTCTCTAGAAATAACTTTTGTTTTCCCTTGACTTTATGTTACTTTTACGGTGTGTTTGAAGTTTTGTGACAGGGATGTATGATTGGTCTCAATATATATGTATATAATTTTTTTTTAAGTTAACATAAATTTTTGTGGTTGTTATTTAATTAGTGTAATTGGTCTGCGACCGTTCTAGTTAAATTGTATTGCAATAAATAAATAAATATTGCAACAACAAATACCTTATTCCAAAAATTGCCGCTTGTCGTACTGCTAGGCACATGTATGTTATTAGGTAATTAGGCTGATCTAGTACAGGTTAGCAGACTCCACACTCGGTGAGACAAGCTCTCAGATAGACATTTGTTTTAATTAAGCAACAATCTACTATATATGAACCTATATTTACGGAACCAAGAGACAATTAAAGCAACTGAGGTGAGTAATTGTAATATTCATGAGCTATTAATTGGCTCAAAATTTGACACTGCCGCGATATCTATCATCAATATCGGCAAACATCACATAATCTCGTGATAATCCTTAAGGCTGGGCCACTCCAACCTGTGCGGGGCCGATGCGGAACAACATCAGTACGTATAGACGTATAGACGTACCGATGTTGTTTCCGCATAGGCCCCGCTATAGGCTACGGTAACTGCTTACCATTGGCACTAGGCTAGTGAGGTCGACTATAGCCTGATCCCTCTCAAATGAGAGGAGACCCGTGCCCAGCAGTAGGACAATAACAAAACCCAATTATTATCCTCTATCAACCCTTATCATCATCATCGGCGATGACTCGATGAAACTATTTATATAGATATCATTTGCCAACTCGATAAAAAAGATACCTAGGAATTATTTAAAAAAATGTTTTCAAGAGCTGAATAGGTGTAAATGAGATTTTTAACGATACGTTACTATTTTCATTGATAATATAATGTTGAATTAGTTTTAGCATATCACAAACGAAAAACGTTTATAAGTATTGTGCCTTGGATTCGAACTGACTTGACTTTTGATTCGGCAACCCAAAGTCTTATTGCTGAGCTATCACATTTTCCATATTTGTAAGTGACTGTAAACGAATGTTTGGTTGATCAATAAAATAGGTATATTTTTGTTCTAGAGTATCATTCCTATATAGTGACAAATGCACAAAAATATTATTTTTTATATTTTATTATATTCATTTTACATACAAACGTTCGATAATCGGCCGACAAAATATCCTAAATAATAATAAACATTATATACACAAACAGTAACAATACATTATAAATAATAATAAATTAACTCATAACATAATTTTGTAAAAATGTATCATAATTATGTAATAATAGTATATCCCCTGAAATATCGCTTTTCTTCAGACCCCCCCCCCCCAGCACACTATTTATAATTAGTCATACAATTATTGCTATACGTAATTATTTTTCATTATCTCCAAGAATAATCTTCACGCCAATAATACAAATTTTCTTTTATATGAATACTTAATTTGATGGCCTCTTCGTCAATTCTAGACGTTATGTGTTATTGTTATGTTATGCTACGTTCATGGTGTTATTATCTGAGAGACAACGTTTTTGGTGGCGAAATAAACCAACGAGTAAGCGACACACCCATAATTTTTAATATAATAATGCTAATTCCTATGAAGAAAATCCTAGTTTCTAAAATATTGTGAATTTAAAAAAATAAATGTCAATACACGTAAATGTAAGTGTTTGTTATCAGCGGGAATCAGTCTAGTAACTTTTTATAGTATACTGCAAGCTCATTGTAAAATATTCATATTTATTTAATGACATGCTCACAAAGTAAGAGGTTTTTGAAAAAATCCTGGCTGTAAATATTACGTACTTCAGTTTTAATGTTATTGAAAGAGTTATCAACACACACATGTATGTGTTTCTTGTAATCTGAAAATATTATTATTCAATTAACAATTAAAAACACATTATACAGATCATTAAATTGATTAAAAACTACTATTTACAAACTTAAAAATAAATAAATAGATATATTTTAAATTATAGGGCGTCAAAATCTAAAGGATCTCATCTGAAAAATGTTTATATTTGAAATACTGAAAACGTCAGAGCATTTTTCTGAAGATTTTGAACGATATTGGTGCTAATCACCTATTAGATGTATATCTACAGCTGCAGTATAAAACCTGATCTTTGAAGTTCAAATTATTTATATAATCTCGTATGTAGTATTTCAAACTACAAGTTTTGATAGTAATTTTTAAGTTGAAAAAAAAGGAAAATTGTATTTTTCTTTATCCGTCATGAAATATTAAAGATATATATGATGTAATATGACGTCAGTGGCCGTTATAAAACACATAATACTTTTTAATCTGGCGTCGCCCGTTTACGAGTGGAGGCCGCTGGCCGTATATAAAGGGAGGCGATGTGGTGCCGGCGAGTAGACACCTGTTTGACGCTCAGTACGGACGGAACTCGACACACAACGTGAGTAATAAACTATTTTATATATATATTTAACGGTATTTTTTACAAACATATACGTGTACTAAAATAAGATTGTGTCATAAGTTTTTTTTGGATTTGGTAATTTTCTGTGTTATTTATTATTAATTTTGGGGGACTGAAAAATTATAAAAAAAACACCAAATTAAAAAGATAGCATTCGGCAGCAAACATATTTTTGATATAATATACGAGTACTTTGTAAAAATAAAAAATAAAATTTACTAAACTTATTGCACATATTTATAATATTTTGTCCAATAAATTTAATAACCTAGTTACCTTCCTGGAAATCAAGCGCGATAATATAATCCCCAATAAAAAAAACCTGTGATATATTTTGCACCTGTGTGATAAAAACATTGGGATTTAATGTGCATTTTCTTAAGTACAGTTAAAGTTGAATAAATAATATAATTTACAGGCTACTCTGCCTACCACAGTAAATAAAATATAATAGTGTAGTTTTAATATACATACTTTCAAATAGGTATATATTTATTGTGTGTAAACTCACTTTGTTAACTCGCGATTTATGTGTATTATAAATACATGTTACATGTATATAACTATTTAAACCCGAATTGAAATAGATAAAAGTGCAGACCCAGAGCGGACGGATAGTTTAAAATAAGAATGTGTGATTTTCAGTAGCTTTCAAACTCAAACCCGAACTTAAATGATTATATTTAACGGCCAATATTACAGGTAGTTATAAAAAGTAAAAACTAGTTGTACGATCGCGAAAAGTAAGTAGGTATACGTAGTAACAATAATAAAACCTATCACTTTTCACACTAAAGTTTGAATATAATATCACACTAATATTATCACAGTGTTCTTTGAAAATATCAAGTTCTGTGAAGCGTCTAATCATTTCCCTACAAGTGTTTAAAGTAATTATAATGAAATTTTAAAATTTTAAATTAAATTAAAGCTAATGAAATCTCAGCGTGAGTTGATTTCGAAGGCTCTATTAGCTTTAAATAAGTCAACACTGCAGTGACCATTTTATACTAATTTCCTATAATAATCTTAAACAGGGAAATTGCAAACTCTTCCGAAGAACAAATTGGCATCAAATTTTCTTTGTCATTCTAGCTAAGTAAAACAATAGGTTTTTTTCTTGCAATATTTAGTCATGAAGCCCAGTGCGAGTCGGCTGATTTCAAACGCTATAGAGAAAATCTCTCAGACGTTCATCATCATCATCATCATCATCATCAACCCATTATTGTCCCACTGCTGGGCACGGGTCTCCTCTCAATAGAGAGGGATAGGGCTATAGTCCACCACGCTAGCCTACTGCGGGTTGGCAGACTTCACATGCCATCGAGAATTCTCTCAAGCATGCAGGTTTCCTCACGATGTTTTCCTTCACCGTTTGAGCATGTGATAATACGCACATAACTTCCGAAAAGTCAGTGGTGCGTGCCTTGGGTTCGAACTCGAGACCTCTGACATCTCAGTCCACTGGTCACACAGCTCTCATGTCCAACAGACGTTCATGTCCTCATGATTTTTGTTTCGGTTTTATTAGATAAATAAAACGTTTAAGTATTCATATTTTTTTTAATTTCTACAACTTCAAATACGACGATAAGATAAACACCTATTTATAATTGTAAATAATTTTGTGATAACGCGTTGATGTCTTCTAGTTGTCAGTCAATCATTCATTTAAACCTTTTATTTAATGGATACCTACAGTGGATAAAAACATTAAAAAGAAATACTATTTTCGGACAAGTCGGAGTTAGACTTTTTACTCTATAGCAATAGACTCGAATAGAATAATACAAATATATATAGAATAACGGATATACTACCCTGCAACTACAATTTTTTCGAAACATAATTGATTTTTTTAGTGGCACTCCTCTCTCTAGCGTTTGACTTAAAAAAACTCGCAAACTTATAATGATTAGAATGTCCTGAATGGCACAATAGGAACACATTAATACATTTGTGACCATAACCTAATTACTTTTTCATTTGTGTGCTAGGATATATTTTTAATCATATCATAGGTATTATGATTTTCAAGCCTCCATAAACTGCCTCCCCATTCTCTAGATCAGAGGCTACAGATAGCTCAATCTAGCTTTATCGAAAATACAGTCGTAATATAATAATACTATTGATGTACAACTGCCTCCCCATTCTCTAGATCAGAGGCTACAGATAGCTCAATCTAGCTTTATCGAAAATACAGTCGTAATATAATAATTATAATAATACTATTGATGTACAAACAGTACGTCTGTTTATCCCCGAGGGAAATAAAAGTATTATCGTTCGACGTTAAAAACGGAATAAGTGTGTATTGTTCTAGAAATAAAAATGATACAAATTATATTATTAAATGCTGTGCTTGCAACTTCATTTGTGAAAACCCTAAAATGACAGGACTTCGGAACCGGATTAAACTGTTTTACTTAACCATCAAAGGATGTACACACGTATGGTAATAAAATCACAGGAATATTCGAATATAAGTCGACTTTTTGTTTTTGAAACGTTAATTCATCAACCCATTTGTTATCCCACCAATAGGCACGGGTCTTCTCTCATTTTAAGAAAAAAATATCTTCTACCACAAAAAATGTCTAGCCTAGAACGTATTGTTAGACACGCCATCGAACAAGCCAAATATTCCAAGCACGCAGATTCCCTCACGATGTTTCCGTCATCGTTACAGCATGAGATAAATTCTCACGTAAATTCATAAGTCAGTGGTGCGTGCCTTAATTGAGCACAAACTTAGGACGTTTGCCTTCATAGTCCACTGCTAAGCCGTCACAGCTCTAATATTATAACCGAATAAAAATTCAATGAATCCGATAACCGTTATCAATGACTTTAACCTACATAGTTAGGCTCACATATTGTAACCAAAATGTTTGGACTTTAAAAGAGACCATGATTCTCTGAGTTTGTTTCGGCATTTCTTCTCAGAGGTCGTCAGTTAGGAAATGCCGATGTCAACTAGATACTAAAAAAAAAATGTACATGACTTGTAAAAGTGTCTTTAAAAAGATCTATTTACAGAAATAAACAATCATTCAATCATCAATAATTCATTCAATTTTCAAAACCTCCTTCCTTCCTTGACCTGTTATTATTTTCGTAAGCAACTTGCTACCCTTTTGCATTGCCCACGGATTCAACAACAGAAACAACAGAAGTTTACACAAACGGCGTACCTTCCATCTATTTAGATAACCAATAATGTTTACCAGATACTTGGCAATTGAAAGTTTGAAATAACTTTGAAACCTCCGGTGTTGCTAACGTCTATAAGCCACGGTAACCGTTTACTATCAGGCGAGTCGTAAGCTTTGTCCACCTTTGTGGCATGAAAAATATGCATATAATTTCAAAAACTCAACAAATTACATGCCTTGTATTCATGGCAGTGTGTAGCCAAATCGTTTCGACAGCACGGTTGGTGCAATGGTCGACCTATTAGATTCTGCACCGAAAGTCGGGGATTTGATTCCCGCACGGAAATATTTTACGGGTCTGCGCGTTTGTACATCGAGAATATTAGTGTTTTTTTAAAGGCGCTCACGACACAGGAAAAAATCTAGTGTGTTATTAATAAAACTAGTACTAATAGTTTAATAAAACTATTAGGGTAATGATACCCTAATAGTTTTATTAATAACACACTAGATTTTTACAAGATTTTTAGAAGTAACAATTTACAGCATATATGCGTTTTCGTCACATGCAAGGCGAGTGATGTCTCGCTCCTAGCCGGGGTCCAGCGACCAGAGCTCGCCATGGTGCATGCTTTCGCGAATCCCATAGCCCCGGCAATGAGGTTGCTGGCGCTAACGGGTGCGGTTTCTTAGTATGTAAACGTTCACGTCGCCTCCCGAGGCGGCGGGAAGGCCGTAAAGGTTTATTCCGCATTTGAAAAAAAAGATGCGAACATCTTAAAGTGTGCATTTAGTTTCCTCCGCAGACATCATTAATGGTACCTTCTCAGGCCGCAGCACTAGTTCGAATGTCAAAGGCAGTTCCGTTCTTGCAACGTTAAAGCTCAGAAGTCGCCTTTGCTTTGGTTCCGTAACAAAAAAACGGCTGTAAAGATGCTTTCAGTGGGTAGCAGTGACCTGAAATTTTCAAAATGTGGCCACGTATAATCACCACTCTCTTATATTCGTCAAAGGAATGACACAGAAAGCAAGAAAAAATAAAGATATGTAGACTTTAGATGCCATCGAGAAAGTCTATCAAGCTTGCAGGTTTCCTCACGATATTTTTCTTCGCCGTTTAAGCACGGGATAAATACACACATCACTTCCGAAAAGTCTGTCGTGCCTTGAGTTTGAACCTTTGACAACTCAGTCAGACCACTAGGCTAGATAGGCTAGATAGGCTAGAATACACACCTTCAGAAGCATGAATCCAAGATATTGATGTTATACTTGTAGGTAGGAAAACATACCTTTTGAAACTGAAAAATGATAATATTCAAATTAGATTGAAGTCTAATAATGTCGGTAGTTTGTCCAAATACAATCAAAACTATACGGAATTCTGACAGTTGTGACTGACAACTCAACTCCCAAGAGTTGGCCAACTCTAAATTATTATATAGGTATAAATTATACTAGAATATTATTATAATTGTTTACGTTTGTTTTTGTCTTTAATTCTATAGTGTACACAATAAGATAAAACAGCACATAAATTAAAACAATACAGTTAAATTGTTGTCCAAAAAGGCGAGCTTAGTTCAAGATAGAATTTTCTTCCAGCAAAACATAGAGTTCGGGAGTTTCTTTTTACATATTACCAAATAAATAAACGACCTGATTGACGCAGAGGCTGAGCGACCGGCTTGTGCGTCACGGGTTACGGGTTCGATCCCCGCACGGAGCAAATATTTGTACGTTCTACAGGTAGTTTGTGTATGTGAAAATTTGTGTTTGTAAACGCATCCACGACTCCGACACAGGAAAAAATCCTAGAGTGGGGCAACGTTTTTTTAAAAAAAGAAAAGAAACTGTCAAATGACATCTGTTAAATTGTCATATTAGCTTAGTGGTGTGAAGTGCAACTCCTGTCTTGATCGATTATTAGGTCGAATCAAAAGTCATTGTTTTTTTATAATATTCTCTCAAGTACATGGTGGATACGTGGTGTTTTCCAAACTGGAATATTCGTAAAATGAATTTTGGAAGAACAAAATGATTAATCTCCTTATTCTCTAGCGTCATCTCACTTTGTTGTCTTCAAAATGATAAACGCCGAAACATATTTTAATTAGTAATTTAAGATTTATAAAACAATTAGCTTGTGCCTGGGTTCCAACCCATTTGTTATTTTGATAAAAAATAAACTGTGTACCATAAATTATAATAACATTAGAATTTGCTATATTACTGTAAAGTTTCATCAAAATTCCTTCAATAGTTTTGGCGTAAAAGCGTATTAAACATGTACATTTCACATCCAAATAGAATACCTACTTGTAAATTTAAGCAAATTCCTTGAACTTAATCTTTTATTCAAACATATTCATTGAAAAATCAGTTTTTCAGAACATTATTTGCATTTTCATCTCTGCTGCAACCACACCATGCATTAGCTAACACCCACAATAAAATAAACTAAGCTTTGAAAAATTTAATGTATTCCATAAACAACAAATAAAAAAAAAGAAACATGTCTTTGAAAATAAAAACACTCCCATTCATTATTTAAATATTCACTATACAGATAATGAATGGAATACATATACATATTTTAACAACATAACAAACTATCATCACGCCTGTTGTCCCTGACAGGCTAGCCAGAGGTGTCTACTAATCTACACTCACATTACACCGGTATGTTTTAGGTCTCATGTAATAAGAGGCGAGCCTATTCCCATTAACCGGGCACGAATCCAAACTCCAAGCTGCTACTGAGAATTTCATAGAAAAACCCAATAAAACTTTGCTCGACCTGAAAATCTAATCCAAGACAAGCAAAGCAGTCGCACTTTTCAACCAACGAGGCGGTTGTACATTTTAAAGTTCACATTTAATTAATACTTGTCTATAATAAATAATGATAAATGATGTATAACCTCTTTTGAAGTAAAGAGGAGTAAATAATTAATTGATTGTCGATCATTGTACGAGTTCTGTCCAATAAATGATTCGTGTACAACACGACAGCCGATGAGAAAACCGTCATTAAAAATGAATTTTTCATTACATTTTAATAGTCTGTTGCGTAGAGATGGAAATATAATTATATTTATTATATTTATTTGTAGAATAAGTTATATTCCATGCTATTTTTGGTGATTGTCTAGCAGTGTGTCCCGAAGACTTTCAAGTTAAAGGTCTCGAGTTCAAAGAGACTTTTCGAAATGATGTGCATAGTTAGTACTAGCTTAAACGGTCCTCGTTGATGATGATGAAGTCTGCCAACACGCATTAGGCGAGCATGGTGCACTATAGCCTTATCCATGTCAGAAGATAGGAGACTTATACCTAGCAGTAGGAAAATAAATTCACTTTAGCTTAAACAAGCACTAAGAAATTTTGCCTATTTAAAAACCATGATATATCCAAGGTGGATATATCATGGTTTTTAAATAGGCAAACCTTTTCATATAACTTTACATAAATAATGTACTCCTTGTAATTGACATGTTCTAATTCAAAAAACCTTCTCAAAATTCAACAAAACATTCTCCTTTAAAATATTTATTTTAGACATAAATGTCGTCTATCAAAATTTCGACATTTTCTCAAAGCTTGGATCCCTAGCTTCTGGATTTAATCCAGAAGCTAGGGATCCAAGGGATCCAATTCTTTTCCATGGATCTTGGGTCATATTCCTGTGCGCAATAAATATTAATATTATGAATTATTAATTAAATTTAACTTTCAAGCTCTGAACTTAAATAATCTGGGTAGTAAAATGACCAAGAAAACGGAACACAAAACCAGTATCATAGATTTCTACGTCTGCAAATGTTACCAGCCTATAATATAACAAATATAATGATAGCAACTGTCAATAAGTTGACGTGTACTGGCATTTACTTTTATTGAACATAATTACTTATATAATATGATATCTACGAGCGGTTGATTTAACTTCTGATATAATATTGGTGTTAATAATTAAGTTATACCATCGATTATTTTGAAAGCCTTTTTATTTACAAGACACGCGCCTAAAGTATTATTAATAATTATTATGAAAGTAGGCTGCTTTAAACTGTACAGCGAGGACGCGCTTATTAACTTTTGGACCAAAAGGAGTAAGAACCAAAAGGTGAGGTACTAGTGTATGTAGCATTGAAACCTCTAAAATGGATGAACTGATTTTGAATTAAATACATTCACGCCTTACTCCGTTGGGGTAGGCAAAAAATATAGAATGCCACGCGTTAGGATCCCTGCATGTCACTTTTGCTTTGTCCAAGAAAAGAAAAATGATTCTGACAATCACAACACACTCACGCACTTTTACTTTTTTAACGGTTTTGGTTTTAATCGCGGTATATTAAAAAATCTATTACATCCCCATTTAAACTAAAACGAGCTCACCGTATCTTTTTCTTCCAATCAGGTGGTAGTACCCAGCCATCTTCTGTATCAAATTCGGGTGTTCCTTAATTTTAATAGGCTTGAAGGCTAGGTAAGGTTAGGTAGGAAGGTAGGTTTAATAGAAGCACGCTCCAAGATGTAGCCAATCTTGTGTGCGACTCCTCTTATATAATTATGGCAGTGCGGCAGGTAAGCGCTCAACTGTGGCACGTTTCACGCGGTTTCTATGCGGTATTTTGAGCTTATTGTCATGCAGTACTTGCTTGATATGTTTGAGCTATGCAGCCATGTGTTGCTCACCATTGATCTCACGTGCTCTCTGAAACAAAGATTAACTACGGTACGAAAGATTAACGTGTATTGTCGGTATTATGAATAACGAGAATATTTAATAAAAAAAAAATATTATTTCTAAAGATTATATTGTAGTTGTAGTCTAAAAATGCAGTTGCTTTGTGAGATAGGAGTATTGTGAAAGTATCATCCACATATCGCTTGCAGAACTTAGATTTTACGAGCATATTGCAGGGTTTTCTCCTCAAAATCTTCATATCGGCATCGCCTCGCCATCCACTTGTGTGTAGAAATTATTTTTCCTTGATAGTCACAACATCAGGCAATATTTTAAAAGTTTAGCACTTTCTATGTAACTATATTATTATGTATGTTTTGCTCCACTAGTTTCCTAGATACAAATCTGATGCAATCTTCGACCGACTCCAGTAAATAATGACTGAATATAGTTTCATTGTTTGCTGGGTGAATGTTTTATCTCGCTGACAAAATGGTATAAGTCTTTCACGTATGCTGTTGTTTTATATCTCAGCGGTGAGAGTACTTTAGCTAGGTGTTGAGCCGATCTAAAGGTTGGTGAAACGATTTGGCTGTGTTGTTAGTTGTGATTTTGCGAAACTAGGAAATATTTGACATTAAGCTCCAATTCATCGGTGTGTTTTTGGATTAAATTACTAGTTATATAAGCCTCTGTGGTAGCCTAGTGGTGTGACTAGTAGGCGTGGCGGACCATAACCTAATCCCTCTGAGAGGAGTCCCGTGCCCAGTAGTGGGACAATAATGGTCTGATAATGACGATGATGACTAGTTAAATTTATTTTTTTAGTGTGAGATTGGTTTTCATCTGGTTATATAAACTGACGTCCGATAAAAGGTACCGTATTTAAACATTGTAATCCGATGCATATACCACCATAGCTTTACCTTTATCTGCGCGTTGAATAGTTAATTCGGGCCTGTCGTGGAGGTTCTTTAACGCGGAAAATTGGTTTAGTTTAGGCTGTTTGCTTCATACTATCAAAATTCCTTGACGCATCGCTTCTAAATCTTGTTTGTTTCCATTACTTTGCACTCCAAACAGCTTCTCTTTCACATTGCATACGTCGCTTTCAGCGTTATTTATCGCGGTGTTCTAGCAGTTTTCATCCGAGTTATATCGCAATGTATTCATATTATTTTAATCTTGATGTTTCGGATCATATATGTATATTACAGCATTAATGTATACGAGCAAACTTATATAAGTCGTCAGCTGTTAAAAAATATCAGTATGTTTATATACGCGAAAATACAAGAAATCTGTTCTACTTCTTACATTATATATGATCATTAAGGTTAGTCGAGTGTTTTTTTTTATTTGCTTTTTTATTGAGCGACCGATGCAAACATGCACGATACCAGTATAATCAAAGCACACGTATATACAATTTACAGGTACATACAATCATTCAGCTCATCGGTATGTATTGATACGAGTTTACAGTCTATTACGACGGACGACGACCCAGTTAGTCCAGCGGTAGTTAATACTGCCTTCTGTGCTATGGGTCCCGGGCTCGAATCCCGGTAGGGACAAATGTTTGTGTGATGAGCATGAACATTTGTATCCGAGTCATGGATGTATCTATCTATAATATGTATGTATTTACAAAAAAAAAGTATATATGTCAACCAGCTAGTATCCGTAACACAAGCCTCGTTGCTTAGCACGGAACGAGATGGCGCTGTGTGCCATAATGTCCAGGGATATTTATTAATTTGGCACAAAATATCTGTTGACTGTAATTTAAGACTTTTCGAAAATATGTGCACATTTATCACACGCTACACACTAGTTAAGGAAAATATTGTGACAAAGTTGGATACGCTTGTAAATTCTGCCAACTACCACTTATAAATAATAAAAGACCAGTGCCCAGCGGGGGGAAAATAAGTGAGTTTATTCAAATCCCGAAAGCAACTACACAGAAATTCATTAAAAAAAATACCGGCCAAGTGCGAGTCGGACTCGCGCACGAAGGGTTCCGTACCCGCTACCTGACGCCGTTATTAATACAGAGCAAAAATCTGCAAAAAGTTATGTTTGTTCTAGTGGAGCCCCCTTAAAAATATTGTTTTCTATTTTTCGACTGTATTGCTATCACGGTCCATGAGATACAGTCTGGTGACAGACAGAAGGACAAACGGTCGTGCAGCGGGGGCGTAGTAATAGGTTTCCGTTGGTCTTTGGGTACGGATTCCTAAAAAAATAAATTAAAACACTGTTTTATCTAAAAATTGAACCTAAGATAATCGCTTATAACGCAGGTAATTAGAGAAATAGAGAGAACTTTGTTATAAACACTATCCAGCATAGTTTGGCCAAGTTGGAAACTGCTAATTCAATTAGAAGAATAATAAAGTAGATATGCAAATAAGTATTTATAGTAGGCCAAGATTTTCTTTAGACGAAGAAACTTTTTTCTTACTATCATAGTTAAGTTAGTAACTAACCACTTGTTGAACTTAGGTTTCTTGTTTGTAAACATTATGGAGCTGTAGTAGCCGAGCGGTGTGACCAGTGGACTGAGATGTCAGAGGTCTCGAGTTCGAACCCAAGGCACCACTGACTTTTCGGAAGCTATGTGCGTATTTATTACATGCTCAAACGGTGAAGGAAAACATCGTGAGGAAACCTACATGCTTGAGAGAATTCTTGATGGTATGTGTAGTCTGCCAACACGCAGTAGGCTAGCGTGGTAGACTATAGCCTAATCCCTCTCAATTGAGAGGAGATCCGTGCCCAGCAGTTTACCGTCCACATTAATGGGTTGATGATGATGAAACATTATGCCGATTATATCAACTTACTTCAAAAAATCATAGTTTATAAATGAACCAATTGTAAAATATTTTTTCTTGACATAAAAAAAAACGTTGCACCACTCTAGACATCTATAGAATCTTTGGGTGCGGTTACAAATACAAATATTCACAATGCACAAATACGTAGAACCGGAACAACTCCCTGTAGGCCATACATATATTTGCGGGAATTGAAACGCACCACTCGGTGCAGAAGTGTTTAAACGATAGATAGATTGATAGAATAATCTTTCTGGTACACCAAAATATTTGAAATACACATTATAACTACGAAATGAGGGTGGCAATGGCGGTCTTATCGCTAAATAGCGATATCTACCAGACAACCTTTGGATGGACGAGAAATATAATCGACAAACGATGTTTATAAGTTAAGTAAATTGTTAATAAATACTTCTTATGTTAATAAACCATTAATTTATGTTTAAAGACTCATATTAACAATAAAACACACCCATATATCTATCTGCCATAAGCAGATCTATCCTTGCAAAGTCACTGTAAAAATAAAAGCTATTCAGATGTGAGATGGCGTTGTAGACATGCAAATGCATTGTTAAGACAAACGCCACTTCTGTATGGGATGTGGTGTAAGTAAAGAGAGAGTGTAGTGAAACAAAATTAGATTTTTGTGGTTGTTAAATAAATAAATATTCCTGGACATTATGACACAGCGCCATCTAGTTCCGAGCTAAGTAACGAGACTTGTGTTGTTTGATATACTACATATGTACTTTTTTTTGTAAATACGTACATCTAATACATAGATGCATCCATGAGTCGCATACAAATGTTCACACAAACATTTGTCCATACTTAGATTATTTTTTGAACTACCGTTGGACTAATTGGTAATCGTCAAAAAATGCCTCATCAATTTTGTGGTCGAGAAAATTATTATTAGGTGCCGCTTTAAAATTCATGCGTATTTATCACATAGGTACTGAAATGGTGCATGCTTGAAAAGTTTACTGTATACTTAGTTTACAAAATACTGGCTTGGCTACTTTTTCAAGAACCCTATGGTGTAGTTATTTGGGAATTATCGGCAGGTAGTTCATTCCACAGGTTGATTTTGCATGGTATGAAGTTCCTTTAGGATCACACAGTTAGTGAAGTACATTTATGGTTGATGAATTATACGGTCCATAGGCTACAATACTGCACCAGGCGGGCCATTAGCATGTTTACTACCCTTGTGTATAAAAATAATGTGTGTTGATGTTGGTGATGATAAAATTCATAGTACTCACCCTTCTGCTCAAAGTCCTGTACGTACAGGACGAGATATTGGGAATAAAAGCCTGGCAACATCCTTTAAGCTCTAGCTTTTTGATTTTGTAAAAAAGCTAGCTAAGTTAAATGCAGCTGATCAGATTTGTTACTCCTTAGAAGGCTGGTGGGCAAAAAGACACAAGATATGGATCTAGTTTTGGAGAGGTAGGGCATAGCGAAATGCCTCGCTCAAATTGAGCTGCCCGACTAGGAAAGTACTGCCGCATTACAGAAGACCGCAGTGAAATACCAATAATTGTATTTTTTAAGCGAGTATTATACTTTGAAAATATCAATATAATAAAACATCTATAGTATAAATCGCTGTATCTTATGAATGATACCACACGCTCTGTGCCGATTACAATTGCATGTATTTTTCTATCGCGATATTACTCTGATTATGAATAACATATAATACATAGTTGTGTTGTTCGGTGAGTAATTTGATATTAGCATATCTTATGAAGACAAAATTATTATAATGTTACCACAAAAATGCTATCGCGCCATTGTATGTAGCCAAAATAAAAACACACTGAAAGCTAAGAGAACCGAAAAAAGAAAACAAACAGAGGTATACATTTATATTTTTAATTATTATTGTTATTGGTTTAAACGAGGCAAGTTTGTGCCAAGTTAATCAGCTCCTGCAGTAACATTACAATAATATTATTGTGGAACTTGCCGAGCGGAGGGTAGTTCGCGATTTGAACTAATTAGATTGGAGGGCCACAAACTGTCCAAGTTTACAACTTACCTAGCATGGAAATGTTGGCGTGAGCGTGGGTTGCACTTAGAATCACGCATACAATGAACTGCAATTTACGTGATCTTTTTATTAATTAAATGGCAATTTCAATGGAAAATTTATAAAAAGACTAGGATGTGTAACAACGCTATAAAAGAAATATATTTTGTTTATTGGATATAATGGTTAATAATATTTTTTTGTTTTACATATACAGATATTTATAAAACAGAAGGTAATTTAACAAAATTGAAGTGATGAGATTAAATGTAACTAAGAGTCCTCTTCGTGGTGTGACCAGTGGACTGATTTAAGGTCTCGATTTCAAACATCAAAAATACTTTTTGATGTTTTTATCACATGCACAAACGGTGAAGGAAAACACCAGGAAACCTGCATGCTTGAGAGAGCATGTGAAGTCTGCCAACGAGCATCAGGTTAGCGAGGTTGACTATAGCCTAATCCTTCTCAAAAGAGACAAGACCCGGGTCCAGCAGTGGGAAATTGGTTTATGATGATTAAGAATCCTCTGCCACTGAAAAAATAAATATTTATTTCCATTTGTTACAGCTTCTGCAATCAAAAGTATCGCTATGGACCGCAAATTGAACAAAACCCGCTCTTCGGGCAACACTGTCACTAAAGTGTTTGCGCTACTTCTCGTCATATGCCTAGTGGAATGTGCTACAGGTATATTGAAAAATTTAATATTATTTGCCACTATTGGTACCGCTATAACTCGCAAATTAATTAAATTGAATCGGTTTTTCGAGAAACCCTAACATAAAAATGTTTGCGTTATTTTTCATCATATGATTAATGTGCTAGTTATTATAAAGTACAACAGTATTTGCGCTATGGATCGTTATGTGCTGTAATTATATACCTGAATGGCACTATTAGTACCTCTACAGATGGCAACATAATTGAACTTAACTTTCCAGGTCAATCTGTTTAAAAAAAGGTATGGTATGTGCATATATTTTATGCTTAAGTGGACTGCAGATAGAATCATTGAAATTAATGATTGTATTGCTGTAAGTAGGGTACAAAACCGGGTAAAAATGGAAAATGCGCACGGAACAACGACCTGGAGAATACTGTCATTTTTCCCCATTTTCTAATGATCACAATTACCTACAAGATATTTGTACGTCGAGGAATTACGTACACTAAACTCTAACTTAAATATATCAATAAGAATGCAGACCCATTGCTCATATTTAAGGATACATAATATACTCTTTTTTTGTGTCGTGGGTGCGTTTAAAAACACAAATTTTCACATACACAAACGCCCAGACCCGGAACAACTACCTGTAGAACGTACAAATATTTGCTCCGTGCGGGGATCGAACCCGCAACCCGTGACGAACAAGCCGATCGCTCAGCCACTGCGCCACCGAGTCGTCACTACTCTACATAAATTTACTTAACATATGCTTTCAATCATACAAAACAACAATATGTATTTAATTAGTAATTAATTTCATATTATAATGAAACACAAACAATCTATCGCAAGTATTTACTTATCAGCCTCTCAATTCAAGCTGCAATTTTAAGCTTAAAATCAACAATGACTTGAAGCCGTACGAAAATATACGAGGAATGTCATTGTCATACAATTACATACAACAATACACATTATTTATTATTATTAATTTAAGAGCTCAGCTCTTGTCGGTGGAGCAATCGCCACTGTTGTCTATCTCCTGCTTTCTGTTTGACTTCTTGCTACGACTCGATTCCCACTTTTTCCTTCACTTGATCAACAAAACTTCGTCTAGGTCTTCCCCTTCCTCTCTTTCCTTTAATTCTGCCTTCTAGTATGTCATACAACATAACATACACTAATCGTCTGCGAAGAGTTAAGCAGAGAAGTCCTAATCTACACCCACATTTCGTTGGTGTGTTTTTTGGGTCCCAAAAGGAGCGAGCCTATCGCCTGCAACCAAGCACGAATTCAAACTTTGAGCTGCTACTGAGGCGCTATATATAATATACGTGCACTCTGTCAGAAAAAGTACCACAATAGATCACAAAGCGTGTAAAAGGCCCAGTGAGTACCATTAGCACTAAAACGTCCGTTGTAATGTCTCGGAAAAGACACGACAAGCTTTAAGCTTAGTGCTGAATACAACATTTGTAAGGCACTTAAAACGTATGTATTCTTCCTATGTGTTATTTTTCTCTCACTTTGTATACTATTGCAACTAGTAACTTAGGTAACAGCCACAATTCTCGTTATATTATATCTTTAAATTTGTGTTTTTTACCAATTTTGTTACATTATATTCCTATATAATTTGTAACCATTATTTTTTTATTATATTCTGTTTTAAACACAGGTTTTATTTTATTTGTGTAAATTGGTTCACCTGTAATTGGCAACTGTATAAGTCCATAAATAATTACCTACTATTATTTAATACATTTTATGTATGTACATATAAGCTGTTGGTGTTCCTTAATAAATAAATATGAATACTAATAATAATAATATTCCCGGACATTATGACACAGCGCCATCTAGTACCGTGGTAAGCAACGAGGCTTGTGTTACGGATACTAGTTGGTCGATATACTACATATATACTTTTTTTTTGTAAATACATACCTACATATTATACATAGATACATCCATGACTCGGAAACAAATATTGATGCTCATCACACAAACATTTGTCGCTACCGAGATTCGAAACCGGGACCTATGGGTCCCGGATTCGAATCCCGGCAGGTAACCTGCATCATCGTTACCTGCCTGGTATCATGGTTGATCTAGTAGTGTCTGGTGTTGTAAACATCCAACATCCATTGGCTACGGTCACCGCTTACCATTAAGCGGCTAGTCAGCTGGTTTGCCACCTCCATGGTATAAAAAAAATGATCCTGCGATACTCAGCCAGACCAACGTTCTTATAAACTCACACATCTACATACTAATAAAGCAATGCATATCATTCCCCAGAGGTTGTTGGTAAACACATCTCGTTTCTAAAATGACTGATGGCATCGTTTACATACGTTTAAATATGAAGCTTATAATAACGTATATAGCGGTCGTTGTCTCTTAAAACATGTTTAACAGACATCTCTTAAATACATACTTGCATAAATATAAATTACTGAAAAGATGAACACAGTTTTTGTATTAAAAGGTAAATTATTAACACATGTAGAGAAAAGAGTAGATAATTTATTTAGCAAAAATAATGTCTGTATTTTTTTAACTAAGACTGATTTGTCGTTGTATTGGTTTATTTATTTTTATATTACCTATACGTGATGTTTTAATATGATAAATTACTAAAAAATATGATAAATATTTTCAACGTCACTTTATGGTCATTGTTATTTTCTATCATTTTATATCTTCAGAGTCACACAAAGACGAGTTATATAGAATTAAGTGAAAACGGTAAGCACTGGTAGTGTAATTTCGGAACAGCAAACAGTATCAACAAAAAAAAAAACGTTAAAAGTAACGCAAGTAACGTCCGTTTAAAGCTGTATATATTAAGTTAAAATATCGTTAGTACGAGTATCTCTTATCGGTTCAATAATGATGACGGCCTCTGTGGTCTAGTGGTTCGAGTACCGGACTGCTGATCACGAGGTCGTGGGTTCGATTCCCACGGGACACAAATATTTATGTGATAAATATAAATGTTTGTGTTCGTCTGGGTGTTTCCTATGTATGTATAAGTATGTATTTACAAAAAAAAGTATATAAGTATTATATCCATTGTCTAGTACCCATAGTACAAGCTCTGCTTAGTTTGGGACTAGATGGTGCTGTGTGAAATGTCACAGAATATTTATATTTATATCTATAATAATGTAGTTTGAACGTTTTTCTGCAAAACACGATTATATTTTTGTTCATAATAGAAAACCATTGGCGAAAATATTATGCGGTTAAAACTAAGAAAAATAACCGCATCTTTCTTTTAATAGCTTAAACGCTATATAAGTGTATATCAACATTGTAAATATAACCAATTATATAAAAGAGTATCTATGGAGTTTCTTGCCGGTTCTTCTCCATAACACCTACCGTGCAACTAGTGCTGACATTTCGAAAGAACCCGTAATATTGGTCTACTTGAAATAAAAATATTTGAATTTGAATAATTTGAAATTTGAATTGAAAATTTGAATAACAGCGTAAAGGAAAAAAATATTATCTTGAAGCTTGTATCAGTTCTTTGAGTATTCAGTCAAAGTCAAAGATGCGTCTTTCCACATTGCATAGCAACGTTTTTTTTTAAATGATAAGAATCTTAAGATGAGTAAAAGATTTCTTGCTCTACTTTCCTATTAGGTCGAGTTTTACGGAAAGAAAATAAATTATCTAGATCCTGATTCTGCAATATAATTCATCTTTTTGTTTTTATACTGATTTATAACATTTACGTGAATACGAACTAGATATTGAAACTATCCTGCGTTTTATGGCTTTTTATTTCGGTCCTATATGATTTATGCCTTCAGTGGTTCTGGGTTCGAATTCCGGTACGGGTAAATGCTTGTCTGACGTTTCTATATATAATATGTATGAATTAAAAAAATATTTTGGTTGAGGCTAAAGTGCTATCCTACTAATATTATAAACGCGAAAGTATCTAAGTATGGATGTATGGATGGATGTTTGTGACTCTTTCACGCAACTCATTCTGGGAGTGACTATTCTGACAGCATGGGAATTCCGTCTGTCAGTTAGGTAACTTCCTATTTTAAGTAACCTGAACGGTTTCTAAGAGGTTCGGCAACGCATTTGCAAGCCTCTGGTGTTGCACAATATTTACAAAGAAATATTAGTCTCAGGAAAATTTAAAATTCTTTCTCATCAATCGATTGGCCGTCTCTTTTCATTTGAGATTGATTAAGTCCACTACGCTGGCCAGCGCGGATTGGGTAACTTCGTACGTGATCGCAAAAATCTCACAATGTTGTCTTTTACCTCATGAATACTCAAATAACTTAAAAAACTCAGTGTTGCCTGCCTTGGAATTAATCTCCAAACCTAAAACTCCACAGTCTAATAACTCCTAGTTACATAACTCAGTCAAAGTGACATAAAACATGGAATTACATGGCGATAAGGTAAAAAGCCATCTCCATCCCACACAATATGAACTCACTAATATCCCCACACCCATTTCTATAACACTAGGGAGCATGAATCACACACATTTGTAAGGAGGATTATCGGCTAAGTCCGTATGAAATCTCATACACACCCATTTTGACAGCAATTGGCTTATAACTGAGAACACAACAGCGTGACTGTGTTATGATGAATAGGTATGTCACAAATTTTGGTGCTCGTTTTATTTTATTATGGAGGAAATATGAGCATTTTTATTATGGTAATATACCTACTAATTTGACTGGTTGACATTATTTAATATTATATGGAACTAATCATCATCATCAACCCATTAACGTCCCACTGCTGGGCCCGGGTCTCGTCTCATTTGAGGCGGATTAGGCTATAGTCCACCACGCTAGCCTACTGCGGGTCGGCAGACTTCACATGCCATCAAGACAAATCTCTCAAGCATGCAGGTTTCCTCACGATGTTTTCCTTCACCGTTTGAGCTTGTGATATATACGCACATAGCTTCCAAAAAGTCAGTGGTGCCTTGAGGTCGAACTCGAGACCTTTGACGTCTCAGTCAGACAGCTCTCAACTATGGAACTAATAATAGTAATATATTCAGATATATATCAGATACAAAGCGTCATCTAGTTCCGAGTTAGGCATCGAGGCTTGTATTACGGATACTAGATGGTTGATATACCTCATAGATTTTCCTTGTAAATATATACATTCAATAGTTAGTATCTGACTGTGAGTAGCGGACTGTGAGGTCAAAGGACTAGAGTACGATCCCAAAGGATTTTTCAAAGTTATATTCGTATTTATCACATCCTCAAACGGTAGGTCAATGTCACGTCCTTATTATAAGTAACATATATAATATTTACATACATACCATCACGCCTGTCATCCCCGAAAGGTTAGGCAGAGGTGTACTAATGTAGGTACTGCCACGTTTCACTGGTATGTTTTAGGCACGAATCCAAACTCCAAACTGCTACTGAGAAATTCATAGAAAAACAAAATTACACTTTGCTCGACCTGGGAATCAAACCTAAGACCTCTAGCTCGGCAGTCGCACTGTACAATCACTAGATTAACGAGATATTTGATAGATTGGCTGGATGGCGTGTGAGGTCTTCCAATTCACACTAGGCTAGTGTTATGGACTATAGCCTAATCCCTCTCAAATTAAAGACAAAGTCAATTAAAAGTCAATCGAAGTCATTATCAATTTACAACTAAGCGAGAAGTACACAATAACCGAATTCGAGAGTTTTATTCAAAAACAAAAATTGTCACGTGGCCCCAAAGTGATAAAGCAACTCCAATCACGTACAAAAAAGATTTTGTAACACAATTACATTGTCAAATGTTACAGTAACTAGTTACAAGAAACACACACGTATACACTTGACACTTTTGAGATGATTCGATTTCGTTTTGTTTTTGCGAAAACTAGTTGTCGTGACGATTACATAAAGAAGGCCCCTCTTCTTTATGTTTATGCCTAAAATATATAATAAAATGTAGGTATTTCTATAAACAAGTAGATCTTTTAAACCCCTTTTGCAAGTCACTTTTATTTTAGTTTATTAGACTATATGACTGTTGCGTGGCAAGTTCTGAAAAATAACTCAAACAGTTTTATTGAGGTATAAATATCTTTTTAACCCGACGTTTCGGCTGACTTGCATCAAGCCGTGGTCATGGGAAGACCGTGTAGTCTTCTCCCGTTGTCAATAATAATTAAAATGTATGTAAATCGAAAATGTTAATCGCGAAACCTTACAAACATTAACTCGAACAGTTTGTAATTTCAAAGTGCATATTATTATTTATATTTCATATTATTATTATTATTACTTTACATTGGCCTATTCAAACCTGAACGGTATTCACTGCCTCTCTGGGCACATATCACGCATGTTTCATTCAGGTATTTTGTATCAATTTAAGCGGTTATAGCGACCTGAGCGATATTCGCTGCCGCTGTGAGTAGAAATGCATACCGCGCGATGTACTACACACAAGAATAGCGAAATTCCCTTTGGTTTGAACAGTAATATTACCGTTACCGCAAACCCACTGGGTTTTCTCTGTCGCAGACGATAGTAAAATATGCCGCTTAGGTCTGAAGGTCTTAACAGAGGTACTAACTATTGCCTGCAACTCCCATCTACTCTCTTATTGATGAAATTTTCAAAAATCGGAATTCTTAACGGACCTCTAAAGCACTTGTAACATACTACAGTTAAAGAATCTTTATTACTGAAAAGAAATTTACAACCAATTTCACTTAATGAGAAATATTATAGTAGGTATAACTTACATTAGTGAGCAGAGCTAGTATCA
Source organism: Craniophora ligustri (assembly GCA_905163465.1). Lineage (NCBI taxonomy): Eukaryota > Metazoa > Arthropoda > Insecta > Lepidoptera > Noctuidae > Craniophora > Craniophora ligustri. The sequence continues at coordinate 2,686,154 of LR990965.1, read as the reverse complement.
TAATACGAATTTCATAGACAATTGTAACCAGCAGTAATCAGTAATTTAAATAATGAATGTAATTTAAAAAATACTATCAAAATTAAAAATATAGTCTATAAGTGAGTGTCCTTTTGCTTTTATGTATTAATAGATCGGTATTAAAATAATGTATATTAGTGTATATTAATTAATACTCAGTCACCTAGTTTTGCTTGAAGTACTGCCCTCAAACATCAAATTTTGTAAGTTTCTATTCAAACAGAATTACACAATTCTTTAGAAATATAATAATTGTATCTCACTTGAATATAATTGATACCTTGATAATTGAATTGAATACAACAATAGACACTTTATGTAACCTCAATATCTTACGAACAAACAACTTGAAATCTCTACTGTTGTTATTTTGAAATAGCTAATTGTATTAATTCATAGAATCTATTCTACACTATAATATTACCACTTTGTTACTCTATGAACTGAATTGTCTTTTTTTCGATTTTAATTTTAACAAGAACAGACCCTGATATGTTATTAAAAAATCTTTATAAATCAAACCCTACACTCAGAAGCTTGCTTTCATACACCAGTGTAACAAGCTTATCAATAGCTACGAAATTAAAAAGTTAATCATATTAATTTGTTACTCTTACGCGATATTTAATGATGGGTAGGTATAGCCTACATCTGACCATGAAACGTGTGTATTAAAACAATATCAATATACTATAATAAAAGGTACCTTTATTTCTAAATAAAACCGGTTAAAAAAACAAAGGGCAAAAAAATGCTGAAGTGGTCTTTATTCATATTTATATAAAGAATATAACGCTATATATATAAATAGCTTAACTCATCCAATTAGATATTTAAAAACTATCTTATTATGTTGGCTATTAAAATAGATAGTTGCTTAACTATATTGTGTCCCTAAGGTGCCGTTTCAAAGCAATTAAGGGACGATTCCAGGAGAATGCCCTTGCGATCTTTTAGTTTAGCTTTTTTCAAGGTTTGCGATGTCAACTTCTAGCTCTATACATTAAAGTTACCTATTTAATTGATGAGATCAATAAACCTTTTATCAGACAATACCTTATTGTTCTAGTGGTTACAAGCAGTACTCATGAGTATGAAGTCCTTAGTTTAATTTCGAGGATCAAATCTGAATAGTAGCTTGGAGCTTAAATTTAAGTCCGGTTTTTGGCGTTATACTCGGCCCCTATTACTTCAGACCTAAATAAGAACTCTGGGAGTACATTACTTCTCTGCCTACCCCTTCTCCTTAGGGGATATTGATGTGATAGTATGTTCTGTAAATAATAAATTAAAAAAAAGTGTTATTATTGATTACTTTATAAAAGCGCAATATTTATTCAGTCATATATGTATGTATATTCGGAGTTGCGAAACAAGCATATAGGATTTCCTCAAAGCTAATTTTCGGACACACATAGACAATTTCTGTCAAACTGGTGAGGCGGGTCTGTTGCCACTGACCGCTTACTAATCCATATTCAGAGCTTCTACTGATAATTTCAAAAAAAAATCAATAACACTTTGCTCAACCTAAACATCAAACCAAGGACCTCACGCTACGCTGTCGTACTTGCGACTACAATATCAACATAAGTTGCTTAGTAAATATTTTCATCATGTCTCAATTGGTTAGTATGTTTTATAACATGTTGGCGGTCGTAAATATCAGGAATGTTTGTCAAAGAATATAAAATCTCTCGTTTAATACCATCGTTAATATAACAAACGGAATATTATAGCTTTGAGTAAGCGATCTTTGTGACCATCAATCGTTTCTGGCGCCACGAATTACGCAGAGACTATGAACTAAAAGTCACACCTTCACTAACCGTATGAAACAAAATGTCTAACGTATTTAAAAAAAAAGTTGGCATACGAATTTCCGCCCCCTTTTCGCCATTATCATATCATCTCATATCCTATTTCCTTTCCCATGACTCAAACTATCTCCAAACTAAACTTCTTTTAAATAGGTTTAGCAGTGGATGCGTGGCGAGTTGATAGATACACAGAAAGACAGACGCACAAAGAAAAGACCATTTTATTCCAAGCGGAGGTAGAATACGCGACGCGATGGTGTGGAAACCGATTTCTCAGTTCCTGTGCCACAGTGTCGTCCAATTAAATGGTCACCATGTAATTGGTATCAAGGGTCATGAACTTCTATGGAAACCCATTTATTATTCATTTTTTAATTACAAGTTTTGCATGTTGTGCATTGAGGTAGGTCTGCACGATACGACATAGAGTAATTACAGGGTTGAGTAATTACTTTTAATATTTTCGAAATGAATACTTATTAAACAATCATATTATCAGCTTGTACTGTATTTCATTCAAATTTTATCCGCATTTTAATAAAATTACTTTATTCGGATAAATAAAATTATCTTATCGCGTTATATTAATATTATTTGAATGTTATGTAGAGGATTAGATACATTAAGATTAAAATAATTGTAATATACTGTAACTAATAACTGATAAAATCCGTATGAAGAAGTTTTATTTCATATCTTATATTTTTAAGAAAGTGTCAGATATTTGCTCATTTTATAATTTCTGGACACCACTAGGCACTAAACACTCACGTCCATGAAACATTATCACAAATAAACACTGCACCCATTATTAGAACATTGGAAGCTTCGTACCACAAAACAAAATAAAACACATATAAAACAATACATTTAACTCTTTCATCAAACAGTCAACCCGACCATAAAACAATAAAATAAAATTGTAATAGGACAATACATTTGGACACACCATTTTTAATCTGTCAGTGAAGCTGAAACGCTCCCTATGCATTGAGGTATTCAGTGACACCGTACTAGAGCAATCATGTCTTTTTGTACAGTCACAATTGTGTGACAAAATAATTTCTGTTTTTGTTTTTTTCTAGTCTGTAACTTTAGTATGATTTTACACGTGTTTATATATTTTTTTTAAATCTTAAAATCACCATTTTTTGGGTTCTAGCGTGTCGCTCTAGAACAATGTCACAGTAAATACAATGTCATATGTCATGTCATATATGTGACGAAACCTCATTATACTGTATTATTTTAAAACTGTTTTAATTACCCGTTTGGGTAGGTCACTATATTACATATTCACACTGGAATGTGGCGTAAATAACATTATACCACATGCTTAATTTTCTAGTTTAAGTACCTATACTAGAAAATGTTAGACAGTCTTCTAACACATATTACCTCAATGTTTATGGGCAATATCACTGCGTGAAAGCGGCTCTCGTCCGCCGACGCGCCAGAGACTGCCCATTTCCGATCACAACGACCAACAATACGAACATAAATGTCACTTTTAATCTTAAACAGTGGTTAGCCGTTGATTAAAAATTGCTTTCCACTTTTTGTTTTTGTCTGCAATGAAAATTGACAAAGCAATTTGGATTTAAAAATGGAATTTGTAGATACTTGGTATTAAAATAAAACTTTTTGCGAATTTTATCGCGTTATATTGATATTATTTAATCCCGACGTTTTGGATCCTTTACAGCATCCATGGTCGAAGGCAGACTCAGGTATTGGTTGTGTTTATGTTTCCTACATTTTTGATAATTATTGAGAACCTATTCTGTTACACAGAACAAGCTCACCATATGTTTTGGGCGTACATTTTTATACTTTAGCTTTATTAGAATTCAGATGGTAGTACCTAGCCATCTTCTCTCATGAAATTTGGGTGTTTCTCAGCCTCGCGAATCATGCTATGTAGGAGTCAGTTTTCTTTCCGTAGACTTGTGGTTCATCAAATTTAATGTTATACTAGGTTTTATTTATGCTGTTTTCGCAAAATTCCGACTTTTGTACGACAGTGTTTCACGTCAGCGATGTACGTATTAATTTACTCTATAATCATACTTGACCATAGAATGAAAAGGCTGATTGTTTTGTTGATTCATTAAGAAATATCTCCATTATTTATTATAAGTTACTTTTCATTATTAGCTGCAATACAATACCATAATACACTTAATAATAAAAGGTTTTATAAATCATAATTGTGTATTTGCAACATTCATATTGTATTTCATATTTCATCGAGAAAAACCCTGTCAGTTGCCATCACAGTTGATTGGTATATTGATAATAAAATATCGGGATTAATTAGCTCTCTGATTTCTAAAAGAAACACATCATTGACATACGATATTTTTCTATTTATTACACTCAATTTTAGTGTCTACACTTCGATGAGAACAAATAAAGACTTGAGCTAATTGGTTGGAGTAATTAGCTGTAGATGTTGTTGTATTGGACTATTAAGAAGGGATCACTCAGCCTAGACACACTATGATAACGTACCTAGCTACTTCGAGGGTGCCCATTTTATACACCTTTAAACATTTTCTGGCCATGCCTGCCATTGTTGAGGTCGCCTCATATTACTAAAACATTAATTAACTATAAACGATTATGACTAATTTTTAATTTGTATGTTTAACTAAATGTTTTTTCATTTTTCATTTTCATTTTCAAACTCGATTAAAATAAAGACACTATAGGTAAAAAAAAATTTTTACCTATAGTGTCTTAGTGTGTATTTACACAGAATTCAAATAAGCAAACACACATCTATTTTTTATTTTTACTTTAGTATTATTAGAAACTTATTCCTAATTGAAAAAATGTTGGCCAACGTTTCTCGTCATCCAAAGTCTGGCCTATATTTCGGCCAGAGAATAACAATGTCATCCAACGTGGCAATGCCGCCAGTCTTCTGGGCACCTATCCCTGACAGCGATGCTGGAGCAGCTTTTTTGTGCTCTCTAACTAAAATAATAAATAAAACATCGTATTCGGATGTTTTATCAGAGAGCTGCAATGATTTGTGAGCAATCAATCAAGAATAAAAAAAATGGTATGTTGACATAATTATATTCGTTCCCAAACCTTACTAATGTCACCTATTTCATCCACAGAGCAGAGAATTAACAGTAGAGGTAGCAAAGCGTCGACCCTTTTAGAGAAGGTCGGCGGATGGCGCAGTCAACGCGGAGGTATGTGACGAATGAACGCATGACCGAGTGAAATGAGCGAAACGCATGCGCTTTGGCTGTACATAACGCACCAATTGTAGAACATGCTGAACGACAAGAGAATGATATCGTTCAAGCACGTATTGTTTTCTCTGTTGTGTAGATTATGAATTGTATGATTTTTGTTAGGTCTAGTATATGGCATGAGATTACTTTAAGCGCCTGTAGTATAGTATATTGCAGGGATTTGATTTAAAAGCTTTTCACAAATTAGATATATTCAACAATTAATGCAATTATTTTTATTATTTAAAAAGAATATCAGTACTGAATGAAATTTCTTTTAGCTATATATTAAAGGATGTTACTTAAATAGCATAAAAATAAAGATATTTTTATTCACAATGTCAAACTATGTATGTATAATTAGGTAAAAGTTTAAAAAATAATAAAGTAGAAGAAAACCGGATTGCATCGAATAAATAATATAAACTTATAATTCTCCGCTGCCTCTACATTAGTTCTCTACTCTGTACCACATATTCTAGAACCTTGTTTAGTCGTCACGTGTGAATTGACAATTTAACGGTTTTATGGGTAAACACGCCATGGGTGGTAGCTGTTACCATGCATGCGTTTGCATACTGATTCCATCGTTTCCATTTCTTTTTCCATGAAATCCAGTATTTTTAATATATTTCTTAGAATACTAATTAACGCTTTGCCTGTAAATTTGTTTTCCGAAGTGCATTGTCAAGGTTGGTTTCGTAGTATAAAATAATTAAGATTTTAATAAAGGTTTAATTAGAATTACAATGTTATTTATATAAAAAACACTTAACGCAGGGTTTTTATTTAACTAACATTGTTATACTGATTTCTTATATTTTGCTACACACGAATATACTGAAAAGAAACTCAAATCTATATACCGCGTTAAAATTATTTTAAAACAGTGTATTCTACACTTATTTACGAAAATTTATGGCAAGAAATAAAACAATTTTATTTTTCTTGGTTAATTTTTATCTCGGCACATTAATATAATTTAAATCCGATGTTACAGATCTTTTACATTCTCCATAGTCATGATCAGACTAAGGTGTTGGGTCTCTTGATATTATAATTAACTAAAGAATTCATCCATCATCAACCCAATTGTTCCTACTGCTGGGAATCGGTCTCCTATCTCTAAGCTGTGGTAAAGAATAATATATAAATGTGGCAATAGACTGAAGAATTAGATTAGTTGTGAGTAATTTAATTTTATGTAAATAAAACTATGTATGCACCTACTTCAATAAGTACCTGCATCGTTTTATTAGATACGTTGATTTGTGCATCGTTTATTCTTCTGAACAAACAACAATAGTTCAGGAGGTAATCAGAGAAATATTGATCACACTTTTAATAATTACAATCGCCAACACATGCAATACACACATTAATTCACTAACATGTACTAATTGCTATTACTGTACTCGTAATAAATACAAGTTATATGTATCATATGAAAGAAATTTTCCTGAATCATAGCTTGTGGAATAGTACAGTCTCTACCTACCCCAATATGACGTGGCACTGTCATCATCAACCCAATTTCTGTCCCACTATCTCCTGTCATTATTGGATAGGAATTAGGATATAATTCACCCCGCTATTCTAGTGCCGATTGGCAGAATTCACTCGAGAAATGCAATTTCTTCACGATGTTTTCTTCGCTTTGATTAAGTATACATGTGATAAATACACATGTAATTTCAATACGTCAGTAAATGCGCTTGAAATTTGACACTATGTATGTGAGCATAGAACATCAATATTAAATATTCAGCTATACTTCCTACTGAAATTCCATTGATGGGTAGAGTCAAATTGTAATACTAAAGTATCAAAAAAAAGGAAGTACGTCTGTCTCTTTAAGCCAAATAAAAATTGGAATTACCGGAAATTAGTCGCATTTATACCGACGTCACCCGAAGTATGCTCGGGCGTTGTCGGTCAAACTCGGCACATCGAACCAAACGTTCATCTACATTTAACAACAATCTATAAAACTAATCGTATTTTGTCACAAAGCAAAACAGAAACACAGTTAAACACAGCACATTTATTCCATACACCTAAGTATACAACATATATATAATATATATAAATATCACGGTACAAAACGATTGAACGAAATGAAATATCTCTTTTATAAAATCCATTGAACATTTGTTTCAAATGAACAGAGACATCCACATTCAAAGGGAACTCCTGTTATAGGCCCGTAGGGAAATCTTTATGCATTCACAGATTTATATCTGCGTATTTTCTAACAAACCAATTGAATTTGCACCTTCTGTAACAATAAATAGGTTTTAAAACAGATTTTTGTAAAATAAATTTCGCGGCATTGTTTCGTCTTGTTTGGTTCGAATGGATGAAGTCTATACTTTTGGTGAATTTATTTAATAATAATTATTAGCGTGTAAATGAAATTAAACCATATCATGTTGGTTTTAGATCTAGATTATTTTAATTAGGGTTTTCTTGTCTTTTTTTTTACTTCAAAGCATATCTTTCTTATAGTCCAAGATCCCAGGGCCGCCAGACGTCACGTATTTTCTGACGAACCAAATGTGGATTATTGAGTAGTGCTAGTATGTACTAAGAACGCATGCCTACCAGCTATCTTGCCTAGTGGGCCAATTTTCAGGTATCACGTAATCAAGGTACACACAAATATTACTTACCTCACGTAAATTCTCCAAGCTGATTTTTACGTATATTGTAGGCAATATCCTTAAAAATAAGTTGCCAATACTCCCAGACACTTTCCGTCGGCCGTATTGCTTTGCAGACGCTTTAAAGCTCCCGAAGGAATTAATCAACTTCACGTAAATTATGATGTTCCATTCTAGTAAAAGGTTTCAAAATAGTTGTGACAGATGACAGACCGATCATAGGAGCCAATCATCCCCCTTAATTCAATTTTAATGCCACTGTGGGTAGGAGCGTGAGGGTATTATCAACGCGCATGAGAGTGAGAAAGATTGAGAATATGCGGAAGTCTAGGGGATGATTTGCCCCTTGGATCGCTCTGTCTTCTCGCAAAAGGTTTCGAAATAGTTGTCTGGTGGAGATATAAACAATGGAGCATCATAATTTACGTGAAGTTAATTAATTCCTTCGGGAGCTTTAAAGCGTCTGCAAAGCAATACGGCCGACGGAAAGTGTCTGGGAGTATTGGCGACTTATTTTTAAGGATATTGCCTACAATATACGTAAAAATCAGCTTGGAGAATTTACGTGAGGTAAGTAATATTTTTATGTACCTTGATTACCTGATACCTGAAAATTGGCCCACTAGGCAAGTTAGCTAGTAGGCATGCGCTCTTAGTACATACTAGCACTACTCAATAACCCACATTTGGTTCGTCAGAAAATACGTGATGTCTGGCGGCCCTGGGATCTTACTCTATTAGCTTTACCCATTTTCTTCCTAGTAATGAAGCTTGTAGATACCTGCTCTTTCGTAGTCTAGTTTCCTAGTGTAATATTTAACTATTTCTGCTTGTATTTAGTAATCCAAACAGACAAACATTATTATATAGACTCTAAGTCACCAAGTATTCAGAAGTTAACAAAACTAAAATGACATTTGATTGTTTTTATTGTCAACACTAACCCTCTTCATTGGCTATTAAACAAAAAACAATCGATTGACAAACCGAGGAAAAAAGGGTCAGTTTCCATAAGTATACAAATTATATTGGTCATATTGATTTAATATTTATCATGCGAAAATTAGACATTTGTTTTGAATCCTTTACAGCGTTCATGGTTACGAAACGCGCCCGACGCGTGAATCTGCTGGACCCATAAATGCTGTATAACATCTGAAATTATTATCCGGGATTAAAATAACATTAATATAATTACTGCAATAAAAACCATATTCATATATGTATAAGTACCTAATTTTATATTCATTTACGAGACTCCTTGAATCGTAATACAAAATATTCAAACGTTTTATTATAATTATGAAAAATATGGGGTCTGCATTTTTGTCAATGTTCAAAGATAGCCTATTAAATTTGGCTTACTTTGAATAAATTATAAGTATTTTGAGTTTGAGTTTAGAACATTTTTTTATTTAGACTGTACTTCTATTTATATTACATTATTCAATTGCACTATATAAAACACAATTATACAAATTATGTTCCTCGAATAACACACATATCTCCACGACATGAAGTCTACATTCGCCGATAGCTTGAAAGCACCCTTATTATAGGTCAGGTGCGCAGTAACAACAACTTGATGCTGCATGATTGTATTAGCTGGTCACTCTGGCTAATGCACTTCTGTAAAGACGTTGTCTCTAAGTGCCGTCAGGGTTGCCACATAATCGCTTATTAAGAACATACCTTTGATAGAATGAATAGGGCTCAGCTTAATAAGAACTGCGAATAGAACCTCCACCCTCCTCATGAATCTATTTATTTGTCTCACTAGTAGCCATGGGTCTCCTCTCATTTAAGAGGTATTAGGTTGTAGTCGATCTTGGTTTGGCCTAGGGTGGGATGGTAGACTCCTCACGCCATTGTGAAAATCTTTCAGGCAAATATTTCGCTAGGTCGTTTAACGCTCAGGAAGGCTGACGCTCGAGCGCAAACCTATTTATAATTTATTTTTTTTAACACACAGAGTCTGGTTGATAGTTAGGCAACCATTTCTAGCTACATTAGGTACCCCTCATAATGTACACATACTAGGTACTCTTTAGAGACAGAATATTTGGGTAATTAAATTGGGATCGCACGTCGAGGCGAACACAGCAAGAAAGACCCACCAAAACGCTATTTCACTTGTTGAAAAATGTGATGGCAATTTTTTTTATTCTTTTCGAAAACTGTCAGCTGTAGCGACGTTTTTAGAAAATATTATTAAACATTCTAATAGTTCATTTTCCGTAACAAACATCACTAAAATGTATTGTGACTAAATGTTTAAGGTTTTGCATGATAAGAAACAATTAGCAACACACCACACATTGATACAAATTATAAATAAATGCTGTTCAATGAAATAGCCAATGTTTTCAAGAATGTTTTTAAAACTTTTATTTTGGTGTGTTGTGTGAATGGCGTCAAAACAAATAATGGAGCACAATATTTATTTTATAAACGTTTCTATGCAGTTAATTACCGGATTGTTTCCTGTAAGATAACTTTATGAAACCATGCAACTGGAATGCATTGTTTCATAAATTAAACAACGGTTGAATCATGTTTGAAAGAGTTTATTTGAAATAGGAACTTTTTGATTTCATTGATACGAGTTTTACTCTTTGTTGCATAAATTTCCATATTTTTTCTGTACATTATATACCATGGCGATACTCTTGGACACAGCGGGTATTGTTAGGAGATTCATCTCCCTGGGGTCGTGATCGACGCCAATGTATTATTTTTTTAATTAAAATATTTACAAATACAGATTATAAATACATAAATTGCCTCGTTGGTCTAGTGGTCGTAAGGGCGATTGTTGAGCAAAAGGTCTTGGATTCGAACAAAGTGTTATTGGGTTTATCTATGAAATTCTCAGTAGCAGCTTAGAGTTTGGATTCGTGGCCGGTTGATGGCAATAGGCTTGCCCACTATTACACAGGACCTAATACATACCGGCGAAATTTGGGTTACACATACATATACAGCCTACACCTCTGCCAAACCCTTCGAGGACCACAGGCGTGATATGTATATAAATAAACCTATGTAAATAAATAAATTAAACGAATATAAGAATATCATTCTGGAAAAATTATATATCTTACAGATATGATAAATATTTTTGAACAAAATAAATAAAACAATATTTTTGTCTTACCAAACTGTTGTTACTATTTATTTGATGTGAATAACCGTTGTTTTCTTGTATGTGATTATTTATTTTTCGTATTTCAGGTTCGTGTTTAAGTTACGGACACTCCTGCTGGGGAGGTAAGCTTTTATATCCATATTTTTTTTATTTACAAGGGTCATCGCATGTTACCAAAGTAAAAATGTTAAAATACCCAAATTCCAAATTATTATTAATATCGTTAATTAGCTTAATATCTATCTAAGCTAATTATTATTAATATCGTTAAAGAGCCGTGGTAGCCTAGCGGTGTGACCAGTGGACTGAGATTTCAGAGGTCTCGAGTTCAAACCCAAGGCACGCACCACTGACTTTTCGGGAGTTATGTGCGTATTTATCACATGCTCAAACGGTGAAGGAAAACATCGTGAGGAAACTTGCATGTTAGAGAGATTTGTCTCGATGGCATGTGAAGTCTGCCAACCCGCAGTAGGTTAACGTGGTGGACTATAGCCTGATCCCTCTTAAATGAGAGGAGACCCGTGCCCAGCAGTGGGACATTAATGGGTTGATGATGATGATGATGATCGTTAATTAATTTGATTAGTTTCTAATCTAAAATAATAAACGTGAAAATAACTCTGGCCACTTCACATCGAAATCTCTGTTTATGTTTAAAAATACAAGATAAAAAAATGAAGTTGATGTATATGCTACTTAATATCTAATTTGACAAAAAATCAACTTACAAGATATTTTCAACGTAGTTAAAGTCGCTTGTCTCCAAAGAAAAGGACAAAGTACAACTTTTAGTTTTTAAAATATAATCATAACGTTCTGTCTCAAATTAATAATATTATTTATTAATATGTCAAATTTTCTAAATGTTCTATGTCTTATACATAAAAAACCAATTTGATCTTTGTCTGTGATATGTATGGAGAGACAATTCATGGCATTAGGGACTCCATTATTATTATATCCATACTTACATTGACGTTTGGCGGGATTTCGACCTTTTGCCATTACAAATAAAGCTGAAAAATCATCCATGGTCGATTGTAGAGACAATTCATAACTGAATCGAATATCACATACAATAAATGCCGCCGTTTTTATAACCCGTACCGCCTAACTAATAACATGAATATTGGTTCGGTTTTAATCCCGCGGCTTATTGCACATGATATTGGCGGGCTTTCTCATAGAACAATGATACTCTGATGGTATGATTACCATTTATTGACACTTATCTAGCTTTCAAAACGATATCTTCGGTCGCGGGATCTGCATTGTGTTAGATTTTGCATTAGGATTACGTGCGTACGTATTTGGGCGCGAAATCGGACCGCCATTTTGGTTTTCTTTTTTTTTATTGTTACGGCTGAGAGAAAGATGATGTCGGATTTTTTGTAATAAATATAAAAATGGAACTAATTTTATTTCATTATATTTCTTAATTACATTGAGTATTAAAAGGGTTTGGCCTCCTAAAGGGGCTTTTTGCGTCCATCATAGAATTTCGAAACGGTAGCTCAAAATCCTGGGGTAGGCACTAGACCATTCTGGGGTAGGCACGAATAATATTTTAGCTTTTATTCCTGTTAAAACAATATTTTGGGACAGAAACTGAAAACTATCGTGTACCTCCATCAAGGTGATACTACTTAGGATATTGGTTTCTACCCAATTTAAGGGTCAAAAGAGATGTGTCTATAAGCTTACTGAGTATATAGATGTAGATTGTAGATAAATAAGTAAATATATCTAGTTTGGAGTCCATCTGCTTGTCAGTTCATATTTTTTGTTTTTTTTTATACATGGGTGGCAATCAAACTCACGGCCTGCTTAATGGTAAGCGGTTACCGTACTCGATTTCACTCTTTTTTTAAAAACCCCATGCAGTAGCTGTTTGGGAAAAATACTCTTTGGTTATACAGGTTCCATCACGCTATTATACGCCTAATACGGAGGAGAACCTATTAACCGGGCAAAAATCGAAACTCCGACCTGCTCCCGAGAACTTAATACATAGAAAAACCCATTAACCCTTTGCTTCAACTGGGTATCGAACTTAAGACTTTTCGGTTAGCAGTCATGGTACTTTCAACCTTTAGACTAATGAAGCAGTTTATTTTCAGCTATAATTTTGAAATTATTCTGTAATATTTTGGTAAACCTACATCGAGTCTCCTAAAAAATTATATGGAACGTTAACAACCCAACAAAACCCAAAAGATCCGCGTACAATAACATTATATCTTATAATCTATGTCAAAACTGTAATACAAGTCACCTGGCGACGTTTTAATCTGGCATCAGCCCGTAATGAGCATAATCAGCACCCGCTTTCATAACTAAGGTTATCTACACACGCCGCTACAAAATGTTGCGCAACTAGACTGTCGCTAGTAGTAAAAATATTGCGACTAAAAGTGTAGTGAAAAAAAGTACAGCGTTCAGTATAATATATTACGTTCATATTATAATAGCTCCAGTAAGCGATACCAATTTTGTACTGTTATAAGAAAAGACAATAATCTGAGAATTTTCTAGTTAAAGAAATTATGTCATGTTTTTGTGACTAGCACGAAGCGTTTCGCTTCGTCTTTTCTGGAAAACGTCGTTGTGGAATGGAATCAGCTGCCTGGGTCTGTATTTATCGACTGGAGGTTTTCAAGTCACGAGTGAATAGATATCATCTTAGAACACATCGTCACCTACCATCACGTGAGATTGTAGTCAAACGTTAACATACTTGGATACTTGAAAAAAAAGCCATGGATACTACAAAGGATCCGAAACATCGGAATTAAATAATATCAATATATCGCACTAAAATAAAATTTAAGTTTAATGTCTAATAGTTTACGAAATCAGTATATTTATATTACTTATTTGATCTAATTCTGCTTCTGTTCAAGTACAAAATACTTAAGTATCACCTACTTCATCCATAAAAAGTAATCTGCAAATCAATCCTAATAAAATACTGACGATTAATAGTGACTGTCAATCGCATGATATTACACAATAGTAAGTACGGTATCATGCTCTTGCATGAAACAAGTTGCCTATTAGTCGACATGTGTGTAAGCAGGTTTATAGGGTTAATGTTTGGAAAAACACGTGCGTGTTTAGGGGTGAATATTAATATCGGAGATAAAATTAAATTATTGAGTATTTATCGTTGGAATTTTAAGTAGGTAACGAAGACTTATCCAATGTTAAGTATAAATAATAAAAAATATAACTATCATCTTTTCAAATCGATGTTACGCTACTTGCAAAATAATATATTAAAATATTGATAAACTCAATAATACTACTGAGGTATTAATAATAGACCTCGGACCCAAATTAAATCTTCACGAAGATTTTATTATAATTAACGATATGTCCAAACCACGAGGCCAAAATGTGATATCTATCTCCCTCCCTCATATACAAAGGGAAAAAGATAGACTACGACTGTGGGTAACAAAACTTTCCACAATGAACAGGATATTGAAGGATAGAAATTAACGTGTCATATCCGGTTTAACATGTTCGAAGCATTTTGAATTTCGAATCAAGATGACTGAGCGATGTGTTGATGTAGTCTGAAGTTATCTTTAAAGATGCGATCGTTTATTCGAATAATCGTTTGTTAGTATTTTTAAAAACCTCGTGTCACGATGTTTGTTGCTGAACTCCTCCGAAACGGCTAGATGGATTATTATGAAATTTTGGATGTACTTATATTCAGTAAGTTTGAGAATCGGTCGTAGACTATTTTTTACACCCCTAGGTGATAAGGGTCTCCCTCAAAAGTTTTTTTTAATTATTTTTGGACAAAACATTTTTTTGTATTTTTTTATGATTTGTAACAAAACTTTCCACAATGAACAGGATATTGAAGGATAGAAATTAACGTGTCATATCTGGTTTAACATGTTCGAAGCATTTTGAATTTCGAATCAAGATGACTGAGCGATGTGTTGATGTAGTCTGAAGTTATCTTTAAAGATGCGATCGTTTATTCGAATAATCGTTTGTTAGTATTTTTAAAAACCTCGTGTCACGATGTTTGTTGCTGAACTCCTCCGAAACGGCTAGATGGATTATTATGAAATTTTGGATGTACTTATATTCAGTAAGTTTGAGAATCGGTCGTAGACTATTTTTTACACCCCTAGGTGATAAGGGTCTCCCTCACAAGTTTTTTTTTTATTATTTTTGGACAAAACATATTTTTGTATTTTTTTATGATTTGGAATTGCAAAATACCGACAACCCTAAATTTTAACTCTTCTACCACCAACCCCTATAATGTGGCAAAACAAAATTTGCTGGGTCAGCTAGTTCTATTGTAAAATACTTTGTTTGCGTAAAATTGGTTATTTTCCTGAATCTCTTTTTCACCAATATCAGTTCAGCGGTTAAGCGTGAAGAAGTAACAGATAGACTGACACACTTTTCGATACTTAGCTAGTTAAGTGTACCTACTAAAACTTATTCTGTTGTTTTAGTGTCATAGTTATTACTAGGATATCTAGATATTTTTAGATAATCTAGATATTTCTAGATTGCCTCTTTATTCTTTATACTTTTTAGTGACTAAAAAGTTTAAAAGGGAACATTATTATTTGAACACTACAGGGTAATTGTTAATATTTGCATATCTAAGTTTCTTTAGTTCCAAAAGTTGAAGAGGAAAAGTTGCTCAAAGAAATTTTAAAGTACTGAGTACTTTAAAATTTTGGTCTTTATAAGTTATATGTACCTACATAATTGCAATACAAAATATGAAATGTTGAAGTGAACGTAGTTTTGGTAGAGTTCTCAATTTCTGCCAAAGTTGATGTTCTAGAGTCCCTAATAAGCAGTCCTAAGCTCTTTTATCTTTCTCAAAATAACGGATCTTACTTCTCCTTCTACTCCTAAAAGACTTGTGCCGCATGCCGTTCCGATTGATGGCCCAGTTCAGATTGGCAGACTCTACCCACGAGATTTTTTTTTCTGTTTTCTTAAAGAGACAAACCCGCCAGTGTAAACTAACTAATATGGCACGGTGTAGTAAAAATACTTTTTATACAGCCAGCTTTAGCTCTAGCTTTTGACGATACCAAAAAACAGATCGTAATTTTCTCAAGTCGACGCGTATATGTATTTTTTATGTACACATAACTTTTTACAAAGTTGTCCGATTTTGATATTTCTTATTGTATGTAATATTTTTTTTTAAATTGGGGTTATTGACTCAAAATTACTTAGGTATACTTACATTAGTTTAAGAATATAGTTATATAAAAGGTTTATTATTTATGGATTTTCAGTTTCTCGGCGGTTAAATTTTTTTGTTAAAAACATTATAAATACAAAGCACGAATTCAAAAACAAAACCTTTACAAACGGTCAGAGATTCGGTGCAAATCCGTATTACAAAAGGCATCAATAACATCTTGAAAACCTTCGTCGAAAATTCTCCAGGCCTGCAGTTTTCCTCGCGATATTTCAGGATAATATAGTCTGATGCCAATTTCTTCTGGTTTCCAGCTCATGGCAAGCGGTCTGGCAAGGCTCCTGCGTCTGCCCCCGACTGGTATCTCACCAGGCTTCTCCAACGCATGGCTGCAAACGCTGAACTGGTAATTTATCTTTCCAAAATATATATAAAACCTTGAGTATTTAATACTAACAATTAAGCGTGGTGGACTATAGGCCAATCCCTGACAAATGAGGCCCGTGCTCAGCAGTGACCCGTTAATTCGGTTTATGGATTAAGGCTGATATTTGTGGACTTTGCAAATTAAATTGTTTCTACACTTTAGATGTTTACAATTACATTTACATTACTGGAAAGCTATATATCTTATTATTGAACAAATAAGGATGAAAAAAAAGAACATTGTTTCTGTAAGCCCATTTAAGTAAGGAAAACTGACATAATCCTCATTGGGAATACTTTTTTACCCAAACAAGCAACAATAAAATAAGAAGATTCAATAGAAGTTAGTTAAATTATTTTACATATCGGCCATTCACGATATATCCTAAAATCATGCATTTACTAGGAACAGCATAATATAATTGCTGGTTACCGTACAGACAGCGCCATCTGTAGTATGCATCCTATAATTCCAGAATCACGTGAAGCAGATGAATACAAAACACGACGACATTGACGCCATCTATCAGCTGAGTATGCAAGACGATTCGCCCGCGGCCAACAAACTGATGTGAGTATTATTGAGTAACTAAACATAGATGGCGGTACTAGTTATGAAATCTAAATAATTAGAAGTTAGTTTACTAAGTTTCTGTGATCGCCTAGTGGTGTATCTACATATATACCTACGAACTTAAAGGTCTTAAGTTCAAACCCAAGGCACGCATTACTGACATTTCAAAGTTACATGCATATTATATATTGGAACGGCAAAGGAAAACATCATGAGGAAACCTGAATGCCTTAGATATTTTCTCAATGGTGTGTAAAGTCTGCGAACCCGCATTAGGCTAGCGATGTGGACTATAGCCGAATCCTTCTCAAATGAGAAGACACCCATGCCTAGCAGTGCGTTGTTGATTATTAAATTCTAGTTCCCAAAATATTTTTTTGTTTCTAACCATATTTTTTGTTATATTTTTCAGTGTTGATAATGATGATGGTCCAGCAGAGCTGCCATTTAGCAGGAATATCGAAGCCAAACCAATGCTGGACGACGATTTGATATCCAAAATGAAGATCTGGCAAATCATGGTATGAAGATACGTTTCATTAACTTGACATTTTAATTGCTCTTAAACAATGATATCTGGTAAAGGAACTCTAGCCACATTGAACAGTTATTATTGAATCTAATTTAAGAATAAATAAGGTTCAAAACGAATAAAAAAAATCGAATTAAAAACTATACCATGGTTATGATTTTCTTACACTATCAATAATTATTATTTAATAAGTTTATATGCAAAAATCCTAATCAATTTGAATTTGACAGCTTTAAGACATTACATCTGCTTCAGCATACTTAAATGTATTGTATTTCTATTGCTATAAAAAGCTATTCCAGATTTAAGTAACAAGGTTATAATCATATCAAACGAATGAAACGATGTAAACAATACGTCGCTAACGCCCCGAAGTAATGAATCTTGTCAATATTGATTTGATTAAAAGAATATCTATGAGATTTCTTGCCGGTTCTTCTCATAAGACACACTTTTTGGAACCGTTCAACTAGTATCAACCGTTCAGAAGTACCTGTAATATTGGTATTATCGTCAAACCAATTATTGTCCCACGGCAGAAGTGTACTTATGTATATCCGCATTAAATCGGTATGTTTTAGGTCCCCAGAGACTGATCTTATTTCTATCATCCGAACACAGATCACAACTCCTAACTGCTACTGAGAATTTTATAGAAAAATGCAATAATACTTCACTCGACCTAGGAATCAAACCCATGACCTTCTGCTCAGCAGTGCCAACCATTTAGTGTCCGTAACACAGGCCTCGTTGCTTAGCTCGGAACTAGATGGCGATGTGTCATAATGTCCAGATATATTATTATTATTACAACCTAAGATTAATACTTTTTCAAATACATTCTATTTTTCAATTTTCAGAGAGAAACGCCTGAAGAGCAGTAAATAGAAAAATCAAAATATACCAAAGATTGACTGACGTTATTAATTTCATAATTTATTTATCTTAAATATATATATTACTACACCTTATTCAGTTTGTTTCATATACTTTAATTTAATACTCTACTTTAAAAAAAATGTGTAAAAAAGTCAATTGTAAGGCTGGGTTGCAATTGGCAAATAGTTGTATAGAATAGTGTTTAAGATAAAATGTGCCATTTGTAAATGTATATTTAAGATGCATTTATTTATTTTAACACTACTTTGCTGTATAATTTCCAACGTACAAATAATTATTTGTTATTTATTCAATAAACTTTAAAAGTACTTTATATTATATCTACAATCAATATCCAATTTATTAAGTATTTATTCAATAATTGCATTATAATTATTTATACAATAAAGTAACGCGTTCGGACCAGGAACGTCAATAAACGACAAATTTTAGTGAATGCAACGTGTAACCACGTCGTTTTTAATCATACGCATTTCTGCAAACTAAGTTTTACAACGCTAAGATTGTTATTAATTCTAGTAGCCGATATTCTGCGCCACATCATTTTAAATTACCAAAAGTCTAGAGGGGCAAAGTATCAACTTTTGGCGGCATTTTCCTTTTTTTTTAAGTGCGGAAAAATCCTTTACGAACCTTCCCACCGTCTGGGG
Source organism: Craniophora ligustri (assembly GCA_905163465.1). Classification (NCBI taxonomy): domain Eukaryota; kingdom Metazoa; phylum Arthropoda; class Insecta; order Lepidoptera; family Noctuidae; genus Craniophora; species Craniophora ligustri. The sequence goes on along the minus strand of LR990965.1, from coordinate 2,666,960 downwards.
AGGCGACGATGTGTGTCGGACTCCGCTTGAGCGTTTACCGACTAAAAAATCACACCCGTCAACGCCACCAACCCTACTGCCAGGGCCATGGGACTCGTAAAATCATGCACCACAACCCCGGTGGCAGCATTTTCCTTGCGGGACTCACGCACATTCTAACAACAATTGTTTGATTATAGTACTTACGCATTGGGTTAAGAACGGCGCTAGGCCGAACGTGTCACAGAAACCCTATTTCATTTATAATATTAATACTACAGACTATATTAAACAGAATAAAATTTACAGTACATTGTAACAAATTAAATTACAATAGTTACTATTTCTACCAATAGATGTCACTGCTATCACTTAATATGTGTCACGTTGAAATAAATATCTTGTAAACGATTACAAAACACAGATGTTAAAACATATAAAGTTATAATAATATTATTTGTGTGTTGATTTGTAAATTAATTGTAGTAGACGCAATTGTTCATAATTGTTGGTGTTATTATATAAAATGAAACTGTAAAATATAAGGCAGATTCATCTTGGACTGTTTATTTTATTTCTAATATTAATAATAATATATATTATCAACATTATTATTTCCTAAACTCTTTTACCAGTTACATAAAATGTCATAGTTATAAAGGTTTTTGAGAGAAAATATGATCTTTGCCCACCACTGGCGCGGTAGGTAGGTACAGATTAAAAGAATAATATTCCATTTTCAATTACCGCCCTTAAATTTACTAATATTTTGTTTTTTCTTTTACTTTTTTATGGTCAAGATATTCTAACTATCCAAACTCGGAATTCAAACCAAATTGCTAATTTTAACTAACTTACCTAGTTATTATTGTATTGAAAGTCAAGACTTTAGTATTTAATTAGTAGAGTGGTACGACTTTTATATGTGAGATTCAAAGAGGTCAACAACGTAGGTGGTATCTACATCCAGCGCCATATGTTTAAGAAGATGAATAATTAGCTAAAGCTAGCTAAAGTTTTTGTCTACCACTAAGCGTCAGCGTCGTTATGTTATTTATAAATACCTACGGAATTTCTGATTCTTTGATAAGTCTCGCAACACTGTTTTATATAATAGCAACACTGAGGAATAGATTCTTAATTCAAGTCTATTTCAGCTCTAGTTAGGACTGGTATGTTCCAATTGAAGATGAAATAATTTTGATTCATTTTATCCACTACCTACATATTTGATGGCTTTGGTTCTTGGCACCATGCTCGCATCATTTTACTTATCTACTGTGAAATAATTTTACATAGTTACACACACTTACGCCTCTGTCTCATGGGGTAGGCAGAAACTACAGAACTTCATGCGCTACGATTTCTGCATACCACTTTTGTTTCATCCTTATTCATACGTATAATATTGTCATGCATGCGAACCGGTTACGAGTACTTTCCACCTGAACTTAATAATTTTAAACACACCTGATTTCATTCTTCACCTGTACTTATTAATACAGCTGCAATTTTATATCATAACATTTTAAAGTCAGTTCAGTTCAGTTAGTTCAGTCTGAATAACAGCAAACTTAATAATTAAATAAAGAACAGAATAACATTTTTAAAAGCAAAGTTTGGACGTGACATTTTCCTAAAATTCCTGATCGTGTTATCTATCGTCTGTGGACGTCACATTATCGAGCTTAAAAAAAATATGTAGGCACAGGTGTGATTTTTTAAATTAGTTTATTCCATTGAGTCATTTCATTCTGACAGACGTACCTAATAAACTTCTGTAATTAAATAAACAACAATTGTCCATACCAATATGATAAATACAAAAGTATGAACCCTGAATCGATTTAAATTAGAAGGAAGGAATGGAGAGGGTAGTGGACGTGCCTTGAAAAACCGGACAGCAGAGTAGTATTACTATCTGTACAATACAATGTAAATGAATTGATTTGTAAATTAAATTTTCTTCCAGAATTTATTAAATGAAGAAAGTCTGAATTAGGTCTTGTTGAGAAAACGCTTGGCAGTTGTTTACTACCAATTAAATAGTGCTCAAGTGGAATAGTACTTGCACAGAATGGGGGAAGAGGGGGGAGGTTTCTTCCTTGTTTTTTTTTCTCGTTACACAGACCTGTATTTCCTTCGAGTGTGTATCTGTAAATATATTTGTATGGTAAGAAGTTGGTGTGATATTAAAAGAGTTCTTATTTAACATTCGTGAATTCGACTTAACTACTAAGTTGTGCAGTGGTATTAAGGCTGCCTTCCGTTGTAAGGGGTCCCGGGTCCGAATCCTGGTAGCACAAAATTCTTATATTTTTTTGTAAAAAATATTTTTATTGTAGTGTATCAACTATCTATAGCTTACAACCGATGGCACTATATAATCATTCCCGGTTGTATTTTCTGAAGTTATGTGCGTATTTATCACGTGCTCAAACAATAGGGGAAAATATTTATGATGATGATTAAAGACTGCACAGGTAGATTAGTTTTAAAGTAGCTAGGTAGGTAGGTAGTTTTATTTTAACGACGATGATAGTGATATAGTGGATCTTCTGTCCAAAAGTTTGTTTAAAACTGTTTGTGTGTCAACAAATTAAATAAATAATAAATAAATATTCCTGGACATTATGGCACACAGCGCCATCTAGTTCCGTGCTAAGCAACGAGGCTTGTGTTACAGATACTAGCTGGTTGATATACTACATATATACTTTTTTTTTTGTAAATACATACATACTATAGACTCGGATACAAATGTTCATGCTCATCACACAAACATTTGTCCCTACCGGGATTCGAACCCGGGACCCATAGCACAGAAGGCAGTGTTAACTACCGCTGCACTAACTGGGTCGTCAATTGCATGAACGATCAATTAAATAAATGTTATGAGCCGCATAAGCCGCAGTATTCTGCGGCTATTGGACTGCCGCCACTGCGAAATTTAATCTGTCTAACCACTATCAGTTAGTGTCCAAATGCACTTTAATAGCGCCATTACATCAAACACAGATTGATGGTATAGTGCTTTGCCTGTGGGTGGTTTTTAAACACAACTTTTTAACAATCTATAAATAATAATAATAAATATTTTCAGACATTATGACACAGCGCTACATTGCTTGCTTTAGGTGCATAACTTCATGTTATAAATCAAATTAAATTTTCCTGTATCACCAACGTACGTTTACACAATAAACGCGGATTGTCCATTGTGACAATAGAATGAGTCATTTGTAATCTATATATATAAAAGAAAGTCGTGTTAGTTACACTATTTATAACTCAAGAACGGCTTTACGGATATGGCTGAAAAGGTAGGAGATTGGTGAGGAGGTAGCTTAGAGCCAGGAAACGCACATAGGATACTATTTATTCCATTCGACAGCCATGAAACATTTAAAACAAACTAAAAATCGTAACGACTAGGTATATTACCGCTTTCATTGTAACCTTAGCAGTTTACATTAGAAAAGAAAACGAAGAAAACTGACATAACTGTCATTTCTATGACTGTCATCTGTACACTACTGTGAAGCGTATATCAAAGTGCGATCAGGGCGGATACAGGACCAGCTGCAATCCTGATAGTTGTTAAAAACTTGGAAAGACGAGATATTGTGCTTACACGTCGCGATACTGGGCAACTGCAACTAATTAATGAAACTCACCATTTATATGAACCGTTACTCTTGTTCTGGCAAGGATACGATAATTATCACTGCAATATCAAAATTAAAAATCCATTGAAGTATCGATATCATAGCTTTCATTTCAACATACATAGTTGTGCCACTCAGCCGACCGTTGGGGCTTAAAGATTATCGAGTGGCGACCACGTATTGGAAGGTAGTCAAGGTGGGCCGATGACCTGGTAAAGGTTGCTGGAACACGTTGGATGTGGATGGCGTTGGATCGTTCGTCGTGGCGATCCTTGGGAGAAACCTATATCCAGCAGTGGATGTCTAACGGCTAATAGGATGATAATGATGATGCGTAGTTTTTTAGTTTCGGTTTCTAAAAGAAGTAGATCCACTTCTGATTTACTACTAAATTACTAATTTCGTTGTTGTTATTTCAGGTAAGGAAAATACCAAAAAGTTTAGTTTGATGAATTATTACGCATATTTTTTGATGATTCGTGAAAATCCAGATAATTATTGGCTGGAATTTCAAAATCGAAAAGGAGCGCTTAACTTGCATTCGGTTCAACCAAGCTATACTGCGTTCGCAGGAGTATATCGATTTACACGTTGCAATGAGTACCTACAGAGATGCAGCTAATGTTAATCGATTGACCATAATAACGGTGACGTACACGAGTAGTCCATCATATACATAAATATGCGGGAAGATGCTATTACGTACGTTTGTCACTACGGTTAAAGGGATAATAATCAAGTGACAAACATCAAGTGATCGGTACGAAATTACCACACGTGTCTTCAAACAAAAAGCCCAGTCACCAATGAAGTACATTGTTAAGCAATCACGTCTTTTGGGGATCTATGCTTGATGTGTACAATCAAATGCCAAAAACGAGGCTTGCCGCATGCATACATTCTTATTTGGTTAGTCGAAAGAATTGAACCACACGAAGATGGTATAATATGTGCCGATATTCCTGACTGACATAGACCGACTTCATGTTATTATTGAGAATATGTTTCATGAAAGGTGTGGCGCCATCAACCCCTACTCACCGTACATGGTCTACTGCAAGTGTTCCAAACTTTATCCACGAACATTAATGGCGAAGACCATCACTGGTTACGATGGCTGCCAACTGTCTTCACATCGACGTCGATCACTCAGTGATAATGATCGAACTAACACAACAATTTCGTGGTTTCACATTACTAACGATCTATCTGATGAAAATTTCTCGAAGCTAATGCTGACTATTGGTAACTGCTGAGTTTCAGTCAACCAATAAAGTGGATTTATTTCACTTCCTTTTCAATTTCGGCTCATTGAAAGATGAGCTCATGAACAAAATATTCCCGACCATCATTGTTAACGACAACAATATCAATAAAAATAACAAATAGTTATCTGAGCAAGCATTTTAGCTACTAAGGTGTGGATGACTTTAACATCGCAATACTTGATTTTCGTAATTTTATTGTTTTTTATATCCTAATAAACTATTGATGCATTTTTAGTGTTCATTTTATTGCGTTATTAAATATTAATTTAAGTTCAGCTAAAAGATAATATTCATTGACTGTAAGACGGTACGAAGTTCGCCGGGTCAGCTAGTTTAAATTAAATCTAATATATAAAATTCTCGTGTCACAGTTTTCGTTGCCATACTCCTCCGAAACGGCTTGACCGATTTTGATGAATTTTTTTGTGCTTATCCGGTATCTATGAGAAACGGCCAACATCTATTTTTCATCCCCATAAAAGTTAGGGGTAGTCCACCAACCCCTATAATGAGGCAAAACAACGTTTGCTGGGTCAGCTAGTAATAAATAAATATTTCCGGACATTATTACACAGCGCCATCTAGTTCCGTGGTAAGCAACGAGGCTTGTGTGACGGATACTAGATAGTTGATAAGTATATCAACTATCTAGTATCCGTCACACAAGCCTATATGTAGTAACATATACACACTTTTTATTTTGTAAATACATACTTACATATTATACATAGATACATCCATGATTCGGATACAATTGTTGATGCTCATCACACAAACATTTGTCCCTACCGGGATTCGAACCCGGGACCCATAGCACAGAAGGCAGCGTTAACTACCACTGGGCTATTCGGGTCGCCGTAATCAATATTATTATGTACACTATATTTTTGCATGCGAGTACAGTCATTATCTACCCATTTAATTTTCCACTGCTAGGCACGGATCTCCACTCATTTGGCATCACGCTAGCCTAGTGCTGGTTGATGGACTTCATCATCGTCATCAACCCATTATCGTCCCACTGCCGGGCACGGGTCTCCTCTCATTTGAGAGGGATTAGGCCATAGTCTACCACGCTAGCCTACTGCGGGTTGGCAGACTTCACATGCCATCGAGAAGATCTCTCAAGCAGGTTTCCTCACGATGTTTTCCTTCACCGTTTGAGCATGTGGTAAATACGCACATAACTTCTGAAAAGTCAGTGGTGCGTGCCTTGGGTCTGAACTCGAGACCTCTGACATCTCAGTCCACTGGTCACACCGCTCGGCTACCACAGCCGAGATAATGTTTTAGGGTAATTGGGTCGTATTTCTATTTGAAACCAGACTTTAAACTTTTACACCTAGAACATAATTTAATAATCAGTTGAACTGAAGACTTCACATGTTATTTGAAATGCTTTAAAATAGGAAGGATTTTTCTTTAATTTGGGATGTTGACACTTATTACATAACCTATAACTGCTACTGTTGCTTGTCCAGCCAGGTCGACCCCGCCTGCACCATCTCAACATCTAGCCTTTATATACAGCTTCAAGCAAACGTCCACCATGCATTGTCGGCCACCCATTGTCCATTCTCGTGAAAAATTATCCATTTTCCCACCGACAAGTAATGTCGCAGCTTGAATGTAAGATAAATGATGTTTTATTAAAAACATAACACACTATTTATTTACGTAAACTAAGCACTGCTGAGAAACGGCAAAAGTTTATATATGTATAAACAGCTATTTGTTTCTTGAAAAGACGTATGAAAGCTGCTTTATTAGTTCATATTCTATCTTCGTGCCAGTATTTCACGAAGAGTTAGGTAAAATAATAATGATGTACCTACACAGGGTTCGTCGTACGGGCTTAAATCCAAACTTCTAGCTGCTATATGTCCATTTTCATAATACCGCTATGCTCGCCTTTAAACGAAACTCGAAGTCCTAAAAAAGAAGTCATACTTTTACAGAACTAGTTTTTGGCCCGCGACTTCGACTTAGAAGTTTACCCGGTCTACCCGGCTCGCTTAAACTATGATTGCCAGGATAAATTTCCAAAAATTCATAGTTTCAACTTTAATGCTCAGTTAGATTTCGAAATTTCATATCTGATTCGTGTTTTCAACGTGTTTTAAAAAAAATAAGAGGGCCTTTGAAAAATAAAATTAGGTACAACAAATACATGACACAACTTTGTTACATTATTGTTAAATTGTTTTATTTTAATGTGTGCCTCCCCAATCTAACTACATAATAATTTAAAATAGATTGACAATAAACTTAAATAATAAAGTCTGAATATTTTTGTGACAGTAACAGAATTCAATTTCTTACATATACTATGTAATACCTAGTAGTTTTTTATTTGTTTTGCAAACTGTATTCGTTTGGGCGGGTAAGTCTGTTGGTTGATCATAATAGCTAGATATTTTATTGTTCGCAGTTGCTCAAGTGTGCTCATTGGCATGTCTGATACCCAGTGACTTATCAAAGCAATTTACTGTGGAAATGTTGCAGCTAGTGCTGACTACTTTGAAGTTGTAATATTGAGTAGTATATCAAAGTTATAATATCTTTAAAAACGATAAATAATATCTGATAATATAAACGATATATTGATATATAAACGATATATTAATATAAATAATATATGTTTGTATTGAATAGCTTTGTCAACTGATTAATGTAAGTTTAGATATATAAAATCGCACTAAGTACATTAGGATCCAACAATATGATGAAATTATTTATCACACGAAAATACCTGTACCTATCTACAGACAATCACTCGCGTGTATTAGTATCGAGTGTAGTGCACCTCTGATATCGATATCGACAAACGAAAGACACTCCGCGTCGCGTCGCAGCGATACATCCGAGTGATTTGAATTGCAGACTAACGAGTACTCGATTCATTCGAGTTGGTGATATCAAGGATATAAAACGGGTGAACGAAATAAAAAAAAAATTAAGGTTACACACATTTATACAAGTTATATAAAATTTATACACATTTACATGTTGAGTGCGTTATGGGACCTAAAAGAATCGTGTTCTCTCCCTCTAATACGAGATACGAGTTCTAATGGGTCTCAAACGCACTGGCCTCAGAAAATGGCCTCACAGTGAACACGTAGCAGCTGTGATCAAGCGGTGTGACCACTAGACTGTGAAGTCTTGAAGGTCTCGAGTTCAATCACAAGACAGGCACCATTGACTTTTCGAAGTTACGTGCGTAGACATGTTTAAACCTGAGTGTTTTTTTCTGGATGGAGTGTGAAGTCTGCCATTCCGCACTAGGCTAGCGCGATGGCCCCTTCTTCTTGTACTTAAGCTATAAATTTTGGGAAAAATATGTAGGATTTTTTAAAAAAGAGACAGGTCGATGAATTACATGTATATCTATTTCAATGATGACAGTACGTCTAATATGTATGATTAAATACCGCCTTATTACCAGACAATATCTTCCATTTCATTCTGGTACTCGTGTGCAAAAAAGACAAAGCGCATTCAACAAATTTTCTTGGCACATCCAGCTGCATATTTATTAATCATCCCTGCTTTAACACTCGAATAAATTGAATTTTTCTCGTGCCACCAGATTCCATATGCAACGGTGATAGAATAAACCTGGATACTAATGCTAACTGGCAGGAAATTATAGTGTTTAAATTGAACTTGTATTAGTCTTGATTCAATGTATTTTTAACGTAAGTAGTTAATTTAGTCACTCTTGAGAGCAACTATTACAAAATGAAACTACTTTTTTATGGATTTTATCGCGGTGTGTTGAAATTACCCCAAACTCAAGTGGTGGATCAGAGCATATAGCTAAAGAACAGATGAACGTTGGGCTCGAAGGTTTGTGAGTGGCGACCACGTACCAGAAAAAGCAGCTTGCTTACGATCGTCGTGGAAATTCTTGGGGGAAGGTTATGTCTAGCAGTGGACGTCCTTTATCTGAAATAATAAAAATATTGAAGTTTCGATCTGCCCGTGATATGATGCTATAAATATCGGTATTTAGTAATATGCTGTGATAAAATCCGTAAAAAGTATATTAATTTCAATGTCTAGTATTTGCTTAAGTGTAAGAAATCAGAAGGTTCCTTAGAGTAGACATACAAAACAAAATGGTCATTATCTTTTTGATGGATAAATGGATAACTGAAGAGTTGGTTGAAGTTGAGTGAGTTGAACTGAAGATGTTTCTTTTAATAAAATAATTATACATATTTCCATGTGATTAGATTGATGTTTTAGGTAATATTTCTTTTTTGTATGAGGATCATTTAAGGCACTTACCTTCCTTTAACCACTTTGACCTATCTACCTACTCAAATAATAACTTTGTTCCCTACAACTTCGCATTGAGTTTTCTATTTTGAGATTTTATAACCTAATACGTTAACGAGATTTTTACGTTTAAATATTAAAGTATAATTACATAAATACGTCAAAATTGTAGATGTTTTAAGAATGTTTTTATTTTTTAAGAGTTCCTGCCTGTAGCTCATACAAATGGTTAGTTAGATCCGCGAGGATTCGAACCTGAGAACGCGGGTAAAAGAGCCAAACATTCAACCACTGCCCTAAAAAGCATACAGAAAACCCTGGGCTACCTATGTGACCCCCCACCACCACGACCACCACCACCACCACAATAACCCAAATCAGCGGCGTAGCAGCTACTCCTTAAAAACCAGTCGTTCAGAATCAAAACTACCAGGGCATCATAAACACAAGTTAGTCGTATCATTAGCGAGCTCATTTCCTTATTCAGCCGTGCAGCCGTGCCGGCCGGCGTAAATACCGGAAAATGCACCGACGACGGACGACATGCGAAAATCTACGCATTTATAGGTAACTAGCTGATTCCCGCGACTTCGTCCGCGTGCAATTTAACTAAAAAAATAAAAGTTTCATATTAACTTTGCACCCCCGTTTTACCCCCTTAGGGGATGAATTTTCAAAAATCTTTTCTTAGCGGTGCCTACATCATAACATCTACCAGTATGCCAAATTTCGGCCCGATTCGTCCAGCGGTTTGGGCTGTGCGTTGATAGATCACTATGTCAGTCAGTCAGTCACCTTTGAGTTATATGTATTTAGATAATAGAAGATTGAAACGTAACAAACTCCTTGTGGAAATTTATAAGAGACTTTGAGACTAACAGTCATAAGGAAGAAATTTGTTCAGCATCGCCTTTGACTGATGTGATGAAAAACACTTGGTATTATTATAATTTAGTATAAAAAATCCAACAACTACAAATTTTCAACTAGGCTAGCGTGGTAGACTAGAGCATAATCCCTCTTTTACGAGATCATGATTAATCATCGACCCATTTACAGTCCCACTGTTGGTCATGGGTCCATGGTGTATCCTATTACTTGAGATAGATCAGGCTATAGTCCACCTTCTAGCCGGGGTCCAGCGATAAGAGCTGGACTGAAGCCCACCAAGGTTGTGGTGCATGCTTTTGCGAATCCCATGGCCCCGGCAACCGGGTTGGTGGCGTTGACGGGTGCGGTTTTTTAGTTGGTAAACGCTCACATTAGGTGGATTCCGACACACCTCGTCGTCTCCACAGGCGATGGGACGGTCGGAAAGGATTGCTCCGCACTTAGAAAAAGGCTATAGTCCACCACACTATCTTAGTGTGCGTTGACAAACTTCACACGTTAAATTATTAATTAGAACCGTCCCAATTAAATATTTTATTCTCTTAAACAGCGCGACTTCAGACTCAAGTCTTTCATAGTCATATCAAAACACAATACAACTTCCACCTTACATTTCGTTCACGTACATGTGCTTTATAATTAAAACTTCAGTTCTTTTCATTTAAACGCTGACTTAACTCGTTTCACTACATTTTAACTGTTATGTTCTGGGAGTTAGGTTGTGTAGAATTAAATGTTATGTTATATCTCTGAACATGAAAACCTCATATCACATTTTTTTATCCGCAATAAACTTCTGAACTAATGATCTAGTTTTAATTAAACTATGACACATTTTGTGTAGTTTTGTCCAACTTGACAGATATGTAGGATTGTTTTTATCTCATTCGTCTATTTTTTTTGTAATGCAGCATAATCTACTCGTAATACCTATTATAAATCCAATTGTTATATAGTGTTATGTAATTCAAGATGCAATGAGGATTCAAATAGCTTTTATTTGTACTTTAATAGATATAAGCGCGTACACCATCCATGGATGGCATAGAAGCTGGTACCATGGCCTATAAACGATCACGTGCTCACGTGTTGCTGACCATGAAGAAACTTTTTCACTCCTTTTTGAAGAACCCCAAGCTGTTAATCGTTTGGGAAAACCTCAGCCGGTAGGTCATTCCACAGCCTTATAATACGAAGAATAAAGTTCCTCTGGATCCGTACAGTACACGATGATATTATTCCTAAGGTGTGAGAATGAATTTGATTGATATAATGTACCTAATCTTATCTATATATAAAAATCTCGTGTCACGGTGTTTGTCGCTGTACTTCTTCGAAACGGCTAGACGGAATATTATGAAATTTTGTATATATGTATGTATATTTGGTAGGCCTGAGAATCGGTCGTAGGTTATTTTTTCACCCCTGGGTGAAAAAACCTCTCACCAGAATTTTTTTTGACAAAACCATTTTCTTTGTATTTTTTTATGATTTGGCATTGAAAAATACTTAATTATAACCCTAAATGATCACTCTTCTACCACCAACCACTATAATCTGGTGAAACAACGTTTGCTGAATCAGCTAGTAGGTACCTATAGAATATCCTCAAATATTTTCTACTCTTCACGTTCCCAAATGTCAAATACCCGCAACATGATCTAATATAAATATAGTTGACATCACTTGCAGGACCAGACGTAAGATCCAGAATATTTGACAGCCTCTGCATCTTGTGAAGCTTTGAAACTGACTTTTATGAAACTCACCGAGGACTTTGGTTTAAAATATTCATTCTCGCTTATATTCACATATGAGAAAAGACACTATAGTATCCAGTTTATCAATGTATGTTATCACTTGAGTAGGTACATAAAAAAAAGAAACCGACTTTAAAAAGACTATACATAGAGTTCAAAATTATATGTGTAATGTCTAGCGTGGTTAACTATAGCCTATACCCTAATTTGACGACCCAATTAGTCCAGCGGTAGTCAACACTGCCTTCTGAGCAAAGGGTTCCGGGTTCAAATCCCGGTAGGGACAAATGTTAGTGTGATGAGCATAAACATTTGTATCCGAGTCATGGATGTATCTATGTATAATATGTATGAATTTACAAAAAAATATAGGTATATAATATATTTTTTTGTAAATACATACCATACCATTTGGATATACTACATATATACCGTATATATGTAGTATATCAACCAAGTTGTATCCGTAAAACAAGCCTCGTTGCTTAGCTCGGAACTAGATGGCGCTGTGTATCATAATGTCCAGGAATATTTAATCTCTCTCAAATGAGAGAAAACCCGAATGAAGACTTGGTGAAGATCACAGTGAGTGCCGAATTCCATAATACCAATATGAATGAAATTAAATGCGTACAAACTAGGTAACTACCTATTTTATCGTCATTCGTTTTGTATTTTAGCTATACAGTTATTTAAATTAACAAACATGTTTCAACAATTCCACCGTAAACATGCAAAGTAACAAGAATGTTTGTGACGATTGTTAAGCAATACCAACTTTTAATTACACGCGACGTGTTGTTAGAATTACTTGGAATGTATGTATGTATACACATTTAGTTCAAGAGTAGAAGTTAGTATGAATGAAAACAATTGAATAAAATCCTAGTCTTGATGTAAAATCCAAACTCCTTCGTTGGTCTTGTGGTCGTAAGTACAATGACTGAGCAAGAAGGTTTGATTACAAAATCGAAATTTTTATTGAGTTTTTCTATGAAATTCTCAGTAGCAGCTATGAGTTTCGGTGCGTGTCGGTTGATGGCAATAGGCTCGCCCCCTGTTACATGCGACCGTAAAATACCGGCGAAATGTGGGTGTACATAGTACACCTCTGCCTAACCCTTCGGAGACGACAGGCGTGACGGTATGGATGGTATGTAAAATCGAATTATTTAATTTATAATCATTATGCTATAATAATGCTATTGGGCTATGATATGTAGAAAAAAAAATAGAAATCAATAGATACATATTATAAATTAATATGTAAATCCCTAATGATCATCTAAAAATTTGGAGGTCTAAACTGTCGCATTAGGATAAGCCCTAGAAATCCGAGCTAAATTTCTAAAGAAAACTGTCTAGAATCGCAAATCTCTAAATTTACATACGAACAAGTAACTTCTACTGCTAATCTACACTCCAAAACTACACTCTAAACTGCTACTTAAACAATTAAATATAAGGTTTCAATTTCTGAGTTCGGTGAGGTAATTAACGGAAAACAACTACGATCATTAGCCTATTTACTTATTGTTATTGAGAACAGGTTGGTTCTGCCGGATTGAAATGGGTTGGGTTTATAGTCCACGCCGCTAGCCAAGTGCTGGTTTTCAGGCACATTAGGCATAAGTTTAATCTACATTACTTTAATGTGTGTTCTTCAAAAGGCCATTTCAGACGTTGACTCACATGGGACACAAGAGACCAGGAATTTGTGTTGGAATTTTGTCTCAAAAGTCGTCTAGTATTTGCATAGTTATTTATTTATTTATTTTGGATAACCAACAGTTATTACATATTGTTAGATTAAAATTACATACAATAAAAACTGTTTGAAATTAATTGTTTTACCACATACAGGCAAACACCGCATGTATGATTAAGATGACTGTACAGTAGACTGTAATAATACAGCATAATTATTGTAATAAATCCACATATTTTTTATGGTATATTGATATTAATTAATTATTATATTAATTAACCCTGACGTTTCATATCCTTTATAGCATCCGTGGTCACGGGCAGGTTATTAAAGGTCTGTAAAATAAAAATATTTAAGTGGCTCTTTTTGAATGTCAACAATCTTCATATCACTCCATTAAGAGGGAGTTATATGACCCACCCTGGATCTGCTCTTGACTAGAGGTGGAGAGTTGCCGACCCTGTAGAAACCGTTGAGGTTTCTTAAAATAGTGGTTACTAAACTGACAGCAAACAGAATTCCCGTGCTGTCAGAGTTTTCTTTTTATGGAAATAAGGGGGCAAACGGGCAGGAGGCTCACCTGATGGTAAGTGATTACCGCCGCCCATGGACATCTGCAACACCAGAGGACGTGCAAATGCGTTGCCGGCCTTTCAGGAAAGAAAGTAGTCGCTCCCAAGAGCTCTGACAACCTTACTCACTCGTAAAACATTACAACTAAACATTAAAACAGCACAACTATTTAATTGCGGTCTTCTGTAAGGCGGAGGTACCTACTTCCCCTGTCAGGCAGATCAATTAGGGCGAAGAATCTCACTATATCCTGCCTCTCAAAATTCTTCTTACTTTTAAAGGTACTGTTTTCAGTGTAATGTGTTTTCGAACTTTCGTACCACCCGTAGATGTTTTCGAAATAACGACGCACAATAACGTCATTCGAATCTTTGTATCACTCGTCTAAGCAGCATAATTACGTAATAATCAAGTTCTACCCATTTATCACAGAAAAAGGATGCAAATATACAATATTTGCGTTACTAAAAGCCAAACTTTACTTGAAATTTTCCAGTCCATTGTCTTAAAAAAACAAAAATCTTATTTACATTGAATTTGCAAAGGTTTCCAATGGTACTGTTTTAAAATACAATTAATATTGCGTAGTTTCTATTTAATTTTATTGTTTATGCTGCGGTGTTTTTTGCGCCGTTATTTTTCCCAACAAAAACATAATGTGCCGTTGAATAGCGGCCTTTCTTGAGGGTTGTCTTTTTGTCTAAACTTTTCGTTTAAAAAAACGTTCCCCTATTCTTGGAATTTGTCCTGCGTCAGGGGTGTGTTTACAAACACAAATATTCACAATGCCAACCCAGACCTGGAAAAACTGCCTATCCATACTTCCATACTATGTACTATATAATATTATTCTATATTACTATATATATATCTTATATATAAAATTCTCGTGTCAAAATGTTCGTTCCCGTACTCCTCCGAAACGGCTTGACCGATTCTCATGAAATTTTGTGAGCATATTGAGTAGGTTTGAGAATCGGCCAAAATTTATTTTTCATACCCCTTAGTGATAAGGGTTGTCCACCAACCCCTATAATGTGGCAAAACAACGTTTGCTGGGTCAGCTAGTACATATATATTATTATGCATACTTTTTAAATTATAAATGCGAAAGTGTGTCTGTCTGTTACCTCTTCACGCTATAACCGCTGAACTGATTTAGATGAAATTCGGTATAGAGATAGTTTTCATCCCGGAACGGAAGCGGAAGGTTTTTAAACCCTTAAAAGGGGGAAAAGGGAGGTGGAAATAAAATTAGTAATTTCACGCAGACGAAGTCGCGGGTAAAAGCTTGTAGTAGTTCGTCCATTTCTGAGAGGGATTGGAACCACGACACGCCGCGCACATCGTACATCGCAAAATATATGTAGTCGCAAAATAATAATTATTTATGTTTGTTAGATATAACAAACATAAATAAACGTGTTCATAAACTTGTGATCCTTAATCAGGGTCTCCATCCGGAGTGCCCACAATTTTTTGCATTGACACCGTAACAAATTAGAAAGTTTACAAATCACTGGGTTGGGCTTATATGTAAATTTTACCTTGTTTACGCAAGTATACAGGCAGGAACATGAACAGTAAAGGACACACCGTGTATTAATCTAATATATAAAATTCTCGTGTCACAGTTTTCGTTGCCATACTCCTCCGAAACGGCTTGACCGATTTTGATGAAATTTTTTGTGCTTATCCGGTATCTATGAGAATCGGCCAACATCTATTTTTCATCCCCCTAAAAGTTAGGGGTAGTCCACCAACCCCTATAATGTGGCAAAACAACGTTTGCTGGGTCAGCTAGTAATAACATAATAATCCGGACATATTACACAGCGCCATCTAGTTCCGTGGTAAGCGACGAGGCTTGTATTACGGATACTAGTTGGTTGATATAGGTACTACATAATATACTTTTTTTTTGTAAATACATACATATTATAGATACATCCATGTCTCGGAACAAATATTGATGCTCATCGCACAAATATTTGTCCCCACCGGAATGCGAACCTGGGACCCATATCACAGCAGGCAGCGTTAACTACCGCTGAGCTAAACGGGTCGTCAACATGAACATGTATTAAACATGCATAGAGATTTATTCAGTAAGAACTTCCAACAAAAACATAATGAACCGTAGTCACAGTCAAAGTCAAATCATTTATTTCAATTATTTCAAGTCACAATGTCGCTTATCATCAGGCGAACTGGCGGTCCACTTAAACCTATATTATTATATTATATTATTTTGTAATCAATGAGGTAGCTTAGTATTCAAAGATGAATCGGGTTTTTCTAGGTAAGCGCGCTGCATCGTTGATCGCATAAAATCGCAGTCAAGAAAACTCAATTGCGTAGGTACTCAGTAGGTACAGAAATCAACTATCGAACATAAAATGTAAGACTACTTTGATGTACAAAAGTTTTTTTGGAATTGCTCCTAGAATCCTACTAATATTATAAACGTGAAAGTTTGTAAGTATGGATGTTTGTTACTCTTTCACGCAAAACCGCTTAACAGACTTGAATGAAATTTAGCATACAAATACTTTATTACCTGGATTAACACATAGGCTACTTTTTATAAACGAATATCTTAGAAGTAATCGTAAAAAAATCATCACGCTAGGCTACCACAGCTCTTTATCGCATTCGATGTGTCATGTCAGTTTTGATAGCTTCTCCGTTGTTATGTACGTTGTTGCTATTTAGCGACATAGACGTCGCTATACACATAGTGGTTCATCTATATATATTTATTTATTTATTCTATGGAAACGGGGGCGAAATGAGGAGAAGAAATTAGAATTCAATTACGCGGGCGAAGCTGCGAGCATCAACTAGTATATAATAAAACTTCTAACTCCATAAAAATAATGCCACTGTCAAAATTAAAAATAGCACTGAAGAAACTTCAGAAAGATAAAGAAATACAATAATTATTGACGACCTCTGTGGTTTAGTGGTCCGAGTACCGGACTGCTGATCACGAGGTCGTGGGTTTGATTCCCACGGGGCACAAATATTTATGTGATGAATATAAGTGTTTATGTTCGTCTGGGTGTTTCCTATGTACTATAAGAATGTATTTACAAAAAAAGAAGTAAGTATATAAGTATTATATCCATTGTCTAGTACCCATAGTACAAGTTCTGCTCAGTTTGGGACTAGATGGTGCTATGTAAAATGTCGCAGAATATTTATTTATTACACACAGCATTTAATATTTTAAAATGTTGACATCTGTATTTTTTTTTAACAATACCTAATAGTTTTCTTTTTATTAATGTTTTTTACTCGTATTAATTCTAATCTTATTTTTGTCTATCGCCAAGTCGAGCAAAAAAAAAAGCATCACGGCCGTATATATATATATTATAAGTATATATATATACTTATGTGACGACCCAGTTAGTGCAGCGGTAGTTAACACTGCCTTCTGTGCCATGGGTCCCGGGTTCGAATCCCGGTAGGGACAAATGTTTGTGTGATGAGCATGAACATTTGTATCCGAGTCATGGATGTATCTATCTATAATATGTATGTATTTACAAAAAAAAAAAAAGTATATATGTAGTATATCAACCAGCTAGTATCCGTAACACAAGCCTCGTTGCTTAGCACGGAACTAGATGGCGCTGTGTGCCATAATGTCCAGGAATATTTATTTATTTATTTTTTATTTATTTATATATATTTATATTATATATTATAAGTATATATATATATATATATATATATATATATATACTTTTCTCGAACCAACTCAGGCCATTTTAGACCCCCTATAACTTCGTTGCGGATTAAACTAGAAGTTCGTAATTTTATCACTCACTCACTGACTGACCGATCATCAAAACTCTAAGGCACTTCTAGCAGACATAGAAGCTTCACATTTAGAATACAATGAGTGTTTAGTGTACAAATAAAGGGAAAACTAAAATATCTTGCAATTTCAGTCTAGTTTTTTAGTTTCACCAACTGCATAAATAACTTTGTATTCCTATATACATATACAGGATTACAAAGTTACATTTGCGTTGCATTTAGAATGAATCGTAATTATGGAATAATAGGTGTAGATAGGTATCTAGATATAATTATGTTCAATAATCATCATCATCATCATAATTTCAGCTAAATTACGTCCACCGATGGACATAAGCCTCCCTCGAGGAATTCCTCGACGACTGGTCCTGCACCACCCGCATCCAGCAGATTCCAGCGACCTTTACCAGGTTGTCGGTCCACCTTGCCGGAGGCCTAGATACACTGTGACTTCCTGATTGCGGTTGCCTCTAGAAACTTCGAGCCCCACCGGCCTTCAGTTCTTCGGAGCAATGTGCTCTGCCCACTGCCACTTGAGTTTGGCGTTTCTTTTGGGCTAGGTCAGTGACCCCGGTACTTCTACGGATCTTCTCATTTCTGATACAATCGCGTAGTGAAACTCCTAACATAGCCTTCTCCATCGCTCTATGAGTGACTGTGAGCTTTCTTATAGGGCCCATTGTTGGCGGCCTCGTTTTGGTGCCGTAACTCATTACTGGTAACACACACTCGTCAAACACTGTCGTCTATAGACACTGTGCTATTTGGGAGAAAATGAATTGGAATCTTATCTTCCTGAACGTTACCCAGCCGATATGGATCCGACGATTGAACTCTTTCTAAGAAGTTAGACTTACCTACCACGTAAACGTAATCGTCAACAACTTCGAGGCCAGAGCTACCAACCTTCAGCGGAGTCCTAGTCAATACAACATGGATATTCAACATCACTTTCGTCTTTCTTTCGACACATTCATAAGTTTTGCGGAGGTCGTTGATAATAAACTAAGCTGTTCAGTGGTCTCGGCCATGACAACTATATCGTCGGCAAATCGAAGGTGAGTGAAGTAGTCGCCGCTTTTATTGATGCCAAGCCCTTCCCAGTCCAGAACTTTAAAGACATTCTCTAGTGCAGCGGTGAACAGTTTCGAAGGGATATCGTCGCCCTGTCTCACACCATGCTGCAAGTGGATAGGTTTTGAGATGTGATCCTGTAGTTGGACTGATATAGTGGCGTTTTCGTACAAACACTTCAACGTTTCGATGTACTTATAATCAATTTAGCACCGCTGTAAAGACTGCACTATTGCCCAAGTTTCGATCGAATCGAAGGCCTTCTCATAGTCCACATACGCTAAACATAAGGATCGGTTATACTCTGTGATCTTCTGTATAACCTGCCGCTGCGCATATAATATGTATGGTCTATGGTACTGAAGCCTTTCCGGAAACAGGCTTGCTTGGGAGACTGGGAATCGTCGAACCTGCGAGCGGTTCTGTTTGTGATGTTTGAATTGAATTATATTCAGAATTAACTTTGAAACATTGAAATGGGAATGTCTAATGCAGTTGTACTTAGATCGCAAAAGAATTAAGTAGATTAAATTGCCCGAATTAGCCATGAAAGAAAGAACACTAATAATCATAACCGCAGCCGGTGAAGGTGGCGGGCCCGCGTACCGTGCCGCAGCTTCCACGCTGTCCGTCCGTCTCAGAATGTCGGTCGCTTTCTTCCATGCAACCCATGGGTCTTGCTGCGATAACACAGGTATATACCCAAACCGCATTTTATTAAACCGATGCAAATTGTATCATTCAGAATGGGTATACATTTTTTAATAATCTTAATATAAATCTAATTCTGTAAAAAAATAATAGGTTAAATATTATTTTGATTGCAGCAGTGATTACCGTACATTCGTTTAAGTTAATCCTCTGTTAAGCTTGTTGTTGAAATTTTCTGTTCAGTACATTGACAGTATTTATTTTGAATGAGGTAAAACAATTTAATATAATGACATAAATTGTAACATTAAAACCTTCGAAAAAAAACCATAGAGACAGTTTTTTCAAAGCCCACTCGGCTTTGAGAAAAACGGTAGTAAGCTGAAGTTCAAGAAGTAGTACCGGAAAAGAAATAACGAGGAACACTACCAAAAAAAATAACAAAAACTTAAGAAAATGGGCTTTAATAAGATGTGCGGAAAGTAAAAATAGTAGGACTATCTACAAAAAGAAATGAGATGCCATCCAAAACATACTTGTAAAAAACCCAAGTCGCGCACCTCAGTTCTCCTACCGTAAAAAGATGTGAGATTCATGTAATACCAAGTCGGTTAATTTATTCAGTCCCTACTTTTAGATTTAGATTGACTTGGGCATCACACTAAACAATCATTTAATACTAGCTGCCTTCCGCGCTTTAATACTAGCCTATGTGTTAATCCAGGTAATAAACTATATGTATGCTACATTTCATTCAAATCTGTTAAGCGGTTTTTACGTGAAAGAGTAACAAACATCCATCCATCCATCACAAACATACAAACTTTCGCGTGTATAATATTAGTAAGGATAATATGTAGTACTTGTGAGATACTTTGTATTTTCATGCGATGCCCAAGTCAATCTAAATCTAAAAGTAGGGACTGAATAAATAAACCGACTTGGTATTACATGGATCTCACATCTTTTTACGGTAGGAGAACTGAGGTGCGCGACTTGGGTTTTTGACAAGTATGTTTTGGATGGCATTTAATTTTACATATCACAATATTTGTATGTCTTATGACAAAACATAGCGAACTATTTTATATGTAAGACCTATGTATCACAGATAAAATTTGCTAATTACTTACTTAAAAATCAAGCGTAAACCTATTTTAAATAAAAAACAAAGGTACGCACTACAGACTTTAAAAAATCTGTAGTTCGTACCTACCTTTAAAAAAGTGTGGTGACATGTCTATTTATCACTTGCTCAAACGTCGAAAGAAAACATCGTGACGAAACCTTCCCTTTAAATGGTGAATTTATGGTTGACGTTTCTATGCGGTAATTTCTTGAAAGGGGAGGATAAGAAATAAAAAGCAGATTAGATAAAGTAATATGATAATAAGGTAAAATCGTGGAAAAAGTTAGTAAGTATTATTTTTACACATATACAAAAAAAAGTATCTGTTTGTATCTTCAAATTAACAACTTTTCATACATACAGTCACGCCTGTCATCACCGAAAGGTTAGACAGAGGTGTACTAATGTATGTACCTACACCCACGTTTCGCCGGTATGTTTTAGGTCCCATGTAATAGGGGGCGAGCCTATTGGCATTAACCGGGCACGCATCCAAACTCCGAACTGCTGCTGAGAGCTTCATAGAAATACCCAATAACACTTTGCCCGACCAGGGAATCGAACCCAAGAACTTTTGCACTGACTTGACTTGACTTGACTACTAGGCCAACGAGGTAGTTAATGCTATAAAATCATAAACGGTACTTAAATCAAAAATCATTTTTTTTATTTGTCTGTTAGTTCTGACTAATCTCTGAAATGGCTAGGCAGATTTTTACGGGACTTTCATTCGCAGATAGTTAATGTTATAAGAAGTAACTTAAGTTAATTTGATTTAAGAAAAAGAAACGAGGTAGGAAATGGTAGGAGGTAGGGCATAGCGAGATTTCTCGCTCAAATTGAGCTGCCCGACTGGGGAAGTACCTCCGCCTTACAGAAGACCGCAGTGAATCAACAATAGTTGTCTTTCTGCGAGTGAGTAAGGTTACCAGAGCTCATTGGGGGAGTGAATATTCTGACAGCATGGGAATTCCGTTTGCTGTCAGTTCAGTAACTCCCTATTTTAAGAAACCTGCACGGTTTCTAAGGGGTTTGGCAACGCATTTGCAAGCCTCTGGTATTGCAAATGTCCATGGGCGGCGGTCATCACTTACCATCAAGTGAGCCGCCGCCGCGGTGGCTCGTTTGCCCCCTTATCACCATAAAAAAAAAACGAATTAGGGTTCGCAGTATGCGTGGGTTGCCCTGAGGACACGGCGCAGCATACACTCCAGGCCTGCCCGGCTTGGGCAGAGCAGCGCCGTGAACTCATAGCGGCAGTCGGCGGTGACCTCTCGCTTCCGGCCGTGATCCTATCCATGGTCGGGAGCGGGAACGCGTGGGATGCCGCCGCCTCTTACTGCGAGCAAGTTATGCGCGCAAAAGAGGCGGCAGAAAGGGAGAGAGAAATCACAACCTCTCTCCCGATCCGCAGTAGACGCACCGGGCGCCGGAGGGCGCAAACAGACCTCCGGCCTCCATGAGCTGTGGCCAGCGGGTGGGCGCGACTAGGGGAGTCCGCCGCCCGACCTGAAAATGGCCCCAAGTAGGCGGCGCGCGTGTTCGTCACACGTGCGCCCGCGCGGAGGATGCGAGGCGAGCGATGCCTCGCTCCTAGCCGGGGTCCAGCGACCAGAGCTGGACCGAAGCCCGCCGGGGTTGTGGTGCATGCTTTTGCGAATCCCATGGCCCCGGCAATTGGGTTGGTGGCGTTGACGGGTGCGGTTTTTTAGTCGGTAAACGCTCATGCGGAGTCCGACACACCCTGTCGCCTCCCCAGGCGACGGGGAAAAAAAAAAAAAAAAAGGGTTCGCAGTACGATAATATATCCTGTCGAAATAAACAGGAAACTAATTACCTATAACACAGTCGTAGATTTTATTTTAAATTACATTTTCCACGGGTTTGAGGTGAGCTTAAAGACCCGTCCTACTTATTTAAATTATGAATTAAATTCTCATTAAAAGTTACTTAATTGGTGGAGCGAACAAACGTATAAATGTGTGATGTGTGTTTGACGCAAATTCGTATTACTTTTGGAGATTGTTTTGAAGGGTGTTACACGATTACCGTCAATGTGGATTACTTGAAGGTTTTGACTAAAAATAGGTACCTAACCATGGTCTCTCTGATTGACTCCCAAGAGACGTTAAAGCTTACTTCATCCAGAACATACAATCTGACTTATTTATTATCGGTACGTAATAAAATACTAACTTTATTGCTATATACAAGGTTTTATTTACTCTACCAAAGCGTAATCAAAATGGACTCGATGTTAAATACTAGGTTGTTTTATTATTAAATCCGAATCAAAACTTATAATCAAATATTCATTTCATTTTATTATATGTGTGTCTTATTCCATAATACTCTGCTGGTTTTTTTTTCGATACATCATCATCAACCCATTAACGTCCCACAGCTGGGCAAGGGTCTCCTCTCATTTGAGAGGGATTAGGCTATAGTCCACCACGCTAGCCTACTGCGGGTTGGCAGACTTCACATGCCATCGTGAAAATCTCTCAAGCATGTAGGTTTCCTCACGATCTTTTCCTTCACCGTTTGAGTTTGTGATAAATACGCATATAACTTCCGAAAAGTCAGTGGTGCGTGCCTCGGGTTCGTACTCGAGACCTTTGACATCTCAGTCCACTGGTCACACCCCTAGGCTACCACAGCTCTATTTTCAATACATGCCTACATTTCATTAATCCTAATAAAATCTCTCAATAAAACAAACCTCATCTCTTAACGAAGATTTATCGTATGCGATAAGTACTAACATTATTTTAAGTAAATGAAGACATACAAACATTTAGACCACTTTTGTTCTTAAATCCTGTCTATTATATTTGCCAGTCTATATAATCGTTGTGCACTCTTTGTGAAGAACTGTAAGTGTATGTAGTATAATATATTTCGAGAATGTTCTTTGGAAAGCCGAGAGCTATTTAGTAAATAGCTGCTATACAACGTAAGTGCGTGTTCATCAAATCTTGAGATCTTCTCGTACTAACGTGGGCAGGGATGCCTTTGCTTGTGTATATATATTTTTATATTGATGTACACCATCACGCCTGTCATCCCCGAAGGGTTAGGCAGAAGTGTACTAATGTACACCCACATTCACCGATATGTTTAAGGTTCCGTTTATTGTCGTCAACCAGGCACGAATCCAAACTTAGAGCTGCTACTGAGAATTTCAAAGAAAAACGCAATAACACTGCTCGACCTGGGACTCGAACCCAAGCCCTCTTGCTAAGCGGTCGCATTTGTGACCTCTAGACCAACTCGGCAGTTTAAATCTATATGTGTCTGTCATTTAAGTTTCCATACAATTGTATGTATAGAGTAAAATCTATGATATACTAATATATCGATTTTTGTGTGTTTTTTTAGCGTTAGTAGGTCTGGAAATAGATTATAGGATATTTTTACCCCTAGGTAATAAGGGTGAGCCACTTCAGTTTTTGTTTTAATTTTATGCTTTTGCATAAAAAATACTTATAACCTTAAAATTTCGACCTCCACCACCGATCCCTATTTTTGAATAGGGATATTATTATGTGTTATAACTTTCATCAACAGATATTCATTCGATCAGCTAGTAATTTATAAATTTCTATATAAAGACTTCTGAATCATCATCATCATGTCAGCTAGAGGACGTCCACTGCTGGACATAAGCTTCCCCCAAAAACTTGACTTTTGAATATACCTTTACAAATAATGTTACAAGTTTTAGATTTTTAGTATTTGAAGGAGCCGGCGATTCCTAACGGATAGCTATGAAAGCATTTAGCAGCCAAGCTAAGCTTTACCATCCCTTGTGATGACAATTCAATGAAGACTTGAAGACTTTGCCCCTATAAATGGATTGGCTCTGTTACCAGGCTACTGTTACTCAAATGATCAAGTGCGCGGTAGGCACTCGTAACCGGCGCGCATGCACTGCATGACGAGGTATGCTAGGATCGCAGCGCTTGGCATTCTGTAGTTTCCGCCTACCCTATAGGAAAAAGTCATGAGTGTAGGTCATGTACTGTTACTCAACTCCAGAATATTTTCAATGTACTTAGTAATGAGCCCATAGGAACTCAAAGCAGCGTTCTATCAGCATAAAAGGTTATTAGCAGAAAATAATGTAATATTTTATATCTAAGATATAAGTGTGTAATGTTTAATCCGAGGTACTATGATTGCCTACTGATGCAAGCAGTTGACTGTGAAGTCTCGAATTCAATGCCGAGAAACGATAAATGCATATTTATCACACGAGCAGACGGTGGCGGTAAACATCGTGAAGAAACCTGCATGCCTGAGAGATTTTCTCGATGGCTGTGAACATTGCTAATCCGCACTAGAGATGGGTAACTCATGAGTGATACACACAAATGAACTATTTCTCTCTTTTGCTCTTAATCAATTTTTATATCACTATCTACTATCTTTATATCACAAAGATCCAAATGTATCAGTATATCATTTAGCTCACTCACAAGCCTAACAGATAATCGTATGTCCCTTCTCACTCTCTGTCTCTAACCGAATGAGTTCGAATAGGGTCCAGTATAAATTAACCCATATAATATACCTTATCTCAAAGGGATAAAGGTGTATGCGGACATTGAACATTCAACTCATTGCGATCCAGAGACATTAAGTATAAATTATATCATTCTGATCTATCAATTTCATGCTCAGAATGATATAAATATACTCAGATGTTCATTTGTCACTTACTGATATAGTGAGCTAAATGCACAGTGATACATATTCACAGTGAACAAATGATACATATCAATATTTTCTTTCAAGTGACATATTTCTCCCAACACTAATACACACTAGGCTATCTGTGGTAGCTCTAATCCCTCTTAGAAAAGACTCAGCAGTGGGACAGTTATTGTGTTGAAGATATAGGTAGGATAAATGACCTATTTAAATCTAAATCAGGGGTTAATAAAAGAAAACAGCAATGCCATCAAATTGTATGTGTCTAACCATTTAATAAATACACAAAAACATTCTTATTTCATGGAAACAGTCAATTTCTACATATAATAAGTACGTAATACATTTATTTTATCATCAGATTTTGATGGTAAACTTATGTTAGCCAAACATTTATTTTTATTAAATGTTAACAAGATTTTATAAAGGTATTTTCAGGTACTATCAGAGAATTAATATTAAATAAAAATAATTTGATAATAATATTATATTTATATATCTTTATTTAACAACAGACTTTAACAACATAAATATAAATTTTATTTTGAACAATAAAGATTGCCAGCCTTTCAAAAAAAATAGTTACATTTTCTTAAACAACGAAGGAAAGTGTTATATTTTAGGAAAATATTTAATTGACAAGACATTTTTTTATATTTATAATGTACCTACTATAAAAGATAACACGATTGCGCATGAAGTATATTGAAATAAGCTTGATTTTCAGATTTTATTTTAAATAGAATCAACAATATTATTTTTTCAATAAATATCTGCATAAAAACAAACATATTTCATTGAAATATCACATTAAATTTAATAAAAATCAAATTCAGACGACATAATATTTTTTTTTCTTCAAAATTTTTTTCTTTTTTATTTGTATTTTTCACCATATTCTGTTGAAAATCGAGCTTACTCCCTTATTAGGTACTTAAAGGTTTATTATAATAATGGGTAATGCGTCGAATATTTTATAACGTATAGATAATTTACAAGTTTTCAATGTAATAACCATCATCGGGATTTTGCTGTGACCGCCTGTAGTTGTCCATCTGTAAAAAAAAGTATTAGTATTATTAAATAATTAAATATAGTATTAAAAGTATTAGAAAAGTAAAAAATTGCTAAAATTAACATGTAATAACCTAGTGATGTGACCGCTGGAATGTAAAGGCAATGAATTAATCACAACCACAAACAACAAAGGGAGAAGGGGGAACGAAAGTAACGAATATAGAATTTCATATCACGCACAATCAGACTTTGCCCTGAACTGCCTGCCTCAGTTTTCCGTAACGTGAAACTAGCATGAGGTTCTTCAAAAGAGGTTTTACAACATGCGAATGACCCCTCTTGTATTGCAAACGTCCATTGGCTACGGTAACCGCTTATCATTTGGCGGGCCGTTAGCTTGTTTGACAACGTCGTGGATTATAAAAAAAAAAACAAAATAAAAAAGAAAGGGAGAACGCAACAGCTATAATTAATGTCCTATCATCATCAACCCATTAATGTCCCACTGCTGGGCACGGGTCTCCTCTCAATTGAGGGGGATTAGGCTATAGTCTACCACGCTAGCCTACTGCGGGTTGGCAGACTTCACATGCCATCGAGAATTCTCTCAAGCATGCAGGTTTCCTCACGATGTTTTCCTTTACCGTTAGAGCATGTGATAAATACGCACATAACTTTCGAAAAGTCAGTGGTGCGTACCTTGGGTTCAAACTCGAGACCTCTGACATCTCAGTCCACTGGTAAAACCGCTTGGCTACCACAGCCCTCCTAAATGTCCTATCGTTTTTACTCAACCAGATATAATTTTGAATATGTAATTCGTTTCTCGACGGTCTAAATTTCAATGTCAAAAACAACGAAACTTCGAGCTACATTTCCCACGTGTAAGTCGAAGTTCTTCAACAACTCTAATCAACTTGTAACAACTTGTGCGATGCACAACACTATCAGTCGACTAATTTCAAAGTTTATTCATATTGCAATTAATAGTAGTGGTGGGAAATTCATCTTGACTGCTCCTGCACAAATACCACAAAAGATATCGAATTGGTACCCCAATGATGAAATTCCACGACAAATTAATTCTATTTTATGCAAAAGTGGTATGCAATGATCGTAGCATTCGTATAGGTTCTGTCTTCTCTATTTATATGTTATTAAATTCATTCATATACATTTATAAAAAAGAAACTGTTAATTCAAAGTGAACTTGACGCTTATGAATCTATACTTTTATTGTTTTTAATATTATAATATAATGCGAAAGTGTATCTGTCTGTTGCCTCTTCGCGCAATAACCGCTGAACCGATTCAGATGAAATTATATATACAAATAGTTCAAGTCCCGAAAAAGGATATAGGGTAGTTTTCATCCCGGAAACCATCCCTTAAAAAGAGTAAATGTGGGGTGAAGAAAGAAATACAATTATTAATTTAACGCAAAGTCGCGGGCAAAAGCTAGTATCATATATCATACTAGTGTATGCAGGTCCTTACCCAATGTTTGAAGATGTTCCGAAGTTTCATTTTCATGACTTCCCGAGCGGCAGCACCTTCCTCATGATCGTATGCACCTGCAGACATGGATAACAATGTATTTTTTATTTCGACCACCCAACTAGTCCAGCGGTAGTCAACACTGCCTTCTGTGCTATGGGTCCCGGGTTCGAATCCCGATAGAGACAAATGTTTGCGTGATGAGCATCAATATTTGTATCCGTGTCATGGATGTATCTATGTATGTACAATATGTATGTATTTACAAAAAGAAGTATATATGTAGTATATCAATCGACTAGTATCCGTAACACAAGCCTCGCTGTTTAGCTCGGAACTAGATGGTGCTGTGTCATAATGTCCAGAGAGAGATTTTTTTTTAACCGCTTTCGTTAACATTAAAATATCATTTTTACTACCTAATTCATGATTCTCAGGACATTAACAGTTTATAACTAGAAGACGTATTACGATTACTCAACATTGCTTTATTAATTCACCTATAATTTTTAGGAAAGAAAAAAACTGAGTTCAACCATGACGGTCGTAAGCAAAATTAGGATAAATGACAGGTATATAGTCACAAACAATAAGAACATTAAAACCTACTCAACTTTTTTTACTCAATTACTTATAAACGAATCTAACAAAAAAGGAATATACATTTCACAAACTTGCAACAAAAACAAAAAACAGCACCCTAATATGTCATTGTTGGCTACGTACTGTCATCCTCACCTCCACCTCGGATGGGTATGATGTCGTCCCCAGCAGCCAGCACGTTGTAGCCGGGGTGGGGGTACACGGGGTGCGAGGGGGTCTCTTCCTGACTGAGCTGGTGACGCGCCACCAAGTCCTGGCTCGACAACTGCTAAACAAAATTAAAAACACAATTGATTTATTGGGAGTGCAATGTTCGTCGTTTGTTTTTCCGTGAGTTTTGAATAT
This sequence comes from Craniophora ligustri, assembly GCA_905163465.1. Classification (NCBI taxonomy): domain Eukaryota; kingdom Metazoa; phylum Arthropoda; class Insecta; order Lepidoptera; family Noctuidae; genus Craniophora; species Craniophora ligustri. The sequence goes on along the minus strand of LR990965.1, from coordinate 2,637,963 downwards.
TTTAAGTAAACTAAAGGGAATTTGCCTCGTTAGTGGTCTGGTGGCTGGTAAGTGCGACTGCTAAGGAAGAGGTTCGATTCCTAGATCGAGTAGCGGCTCGGAGTTTCGGTTCGTGCGCAGTTGATGGCAACATGGCGGCACGTTTAAAAAATTTGAAGAACAGATCAAAAGCTAGAATTGAAAATGCGTTCACTAGCCGTAAAAATTGGAGGAATTGAACCTTTGTAACAGTTCAGTTCCAATTTTGACTGAACTTTTACAAAGTACAAAGTCACAAGAGTCAAATGATTCGTCAAAAGAACCGCGCTAACTGCTGAAAATGTGAATGTGTGTGATGTGTTTCTGTGATGAAGATGAAATGGAAAAGTGTGAAATGCAGAAGCTTGAAACTTTTTAAATATATTTTGTATCGAATAAAACAATTTCTTACGGGTTTTCTAACGATGGTGAAAGGCAGTCTACCCATTACCCAAATATGCTGTGAAGGATTCGAAACGTTGGGATCAAAATAAAATCAATTTTCAAAGTATACTCCATACTAAATACTTTAATTATTTACTTTAATTATTAGTAGGTATAAGAAACCAGTATACGTTCAGTATTTTATTTAATATTTCAAATAATCTGCATAAGTTACAAATTCATAACTGTTAAGGGGATTTCAAGTTATGTTATTAAACGAAATCTTGTTACACACGGATGATTTTCATTTACGTTAATTTTGTATTACCGCAACATCCATCCAAAAGTTAATTGGCAGGTGTGTTTAAAGTTTGACGCAAAACAATTTTCTCAAACGAGGGGCATCTAATAGTGTGACGTGGCATGGAGCCCCTTGGCAGGTCCCATCAATTACAAAAGTTCCACTAAAAGCACAGTTGGTAATTAGGAAATATAGAGGGTCAAAAGTCCGGGCAAACATTAGCTTGACCACTAGTGTAGCACTTAACTAGTGGTCATATCCACCACTTGAAATGCCCACGGGATACTTTACCTTTCCTGGGCAAGGTCAGTTGGGCATTGTCCACGGTAATGAAAAACTTTGGCTCTACAAGATTTTCCACTTTCCACCATGTCCTAGGTGTCAAATAGAAAGTGTTCATAGTTCTTCTTGTATAGTGTATCATATAGCAGCTATAAAATTTCTTAAAGCGTGCCCTTTGGTAGGGCTTGACTTAAATCACATGCTCTATTAAAACCTAACAGAATTTTTCATCACCTATTAACGATTTCTTTCTTAAAAAATATATAGAAATGCTCTAATAGCGCATTGTCATCGCATTATCTATGTATTAGATAACTTAAATAAATTATAAAACTTTAGAAAACGTTAAGCAATATAACCTATTTATTCTACTTACGTCCTGTGAGATGATTGCTAATTATATAAGTAGCAACCATCTCACAAAAAAGTCCTAGAAATTTTACTATCACAGGTTTATAAATTCAACCACTTATTTATCAAGCAAATATCATAACAAACGCATACATCATTAAGAATTTAAGAACCAGATTTAAAAAACTAATACATCAACCCATAATAAACTTTTATATTTCCCCAAACAACTCCCAAATAGTAGATATAAAATTCACGACAGCGTAAAATCAATTATAGTACAACACTATTAGGTACAGCCCCCCAGGTATGGTAATTAGTGGTCAGTATGTGGGCATAATTGACCATTTTATTTACAGTCGTTGGCACGCGATGGCACGAAGATTTTAATGAGTGGTCGTAATAATAATAATGCCTATCATTTACCTTTTTGCATTAAGAGGTTTTAGCGAAGCGTGAAATTATTTACGAAGTCGTAAAATCTTGATTAAATTAATTTTATGATACTAAAACTAATGTGTTCCGACTTTGATAGTTCGCATTAAGTTTTATATTAATCCCTAATAATAAAATTTCGGGCACTATCGAGAAAATTTAGAAAACATGCTGAATCGAATAATTGCATTATCCCAATCCTAATAAATGTTCCACTTCTGGGCAATCATTTGAGAGATTAGGCCATAATCTACCACGGTATCAAACTGTGGGACGACGCGCCATCGAAAAAATCTCTCAGGCATACGGGTTACCTCACGGTGTTTTCCCTCTCCGTTTGAGCATGTGATAAATACGCACATAACTTCTGAAAAAATATTGGTGGATGCGTGGGTTTACATATTGCGCCATCACAAAATTTGACAAACCAATGTTTTTATTCCATCCTGCGGTGACTATTACAACATCATGTTGTTTTAGGAAATACCCTACATCTTTTTCAAGTTTGCATACTTAAACTGTGTTTAAAGATCTATTGAATAGTTTCCTTAAAAACCATCGTGGATATCAGGTAATAATATATTTATTATGATTTTGAAACTTATTAAGCTATTGCATAGCTTCTATCGTGCCTGCTCAGAGTTTCGGCGTTAGGCCTCTTTGTATTTACCTCATGGTACGACTTAACGAAGCTCGCACGAATCGAGACGAGCTGCTCCGAAATCGGACGAATACGTAATCAGCTGTTTGTGAGAAAGTATATGTAATGTAGGGTACTTTTATAATAATTGTGTATGTCCTATATAAACAGAGCGCGGTTGACCGCTAAGTTCAGTTAATAAATGATTATTGTGCGAACGGGTTGTTTTACTGAATATCACAATGGCGACGAGGATGGCGAAATTTGGCGAATTTGACATGAAGACTGGGAGCTGGCAGTCATACTGCGACCGGCTAGAAATGTATTTCATAGTAAACGAAGTGAAGGAAGAACTAAAATTACCTACGTTAATAGCATCCATGGGTGAAACTGCGTATGAATTACTAGTAAATTTGTGCAGTCCTCGGAAACCGGCCGTTATGACCTTTACTGAGGTTATGAAGGTCATGAGAGATCATTTGCAGCCGAGTCCATCTATTCTGGCGGAACGTTTTAAATTTAGACAGAGAAGACAACTATCTGGAGAATGCGTTTCGGATTACGTTGCGGAACTGAAGAAAATAACTCGGTATTGTGAATTCGGATCAAGTTTAGACGATAACTTAAGAGATCAATTTGTATGTGGGATCCGGAGTGAAGTAATTAGACAACGATTGTTTGCGGAAGGGGACATAAAGTTTTTAAAGGCTGTCTCAGTAGCGACAGCACTGGAGGCGGCGGAGCGGGATGCGGCCGCAGTAGACGGGGGCGGTGACGTCAGTGGGTCGGCGGCGACTAATACGAACCTCGGCGCGAATGTGCTGGATAGTTCTCGAACAAGCATGGGGCCACGGCGGTACTCAGCAGCATTTGAACAAACTGATAATGTAAATCGCATGCAGGTGGGACGATGCGCAGCATGCGGGGATTACCGACACTCAAAGATAAACTGTAAATTCTCGAAGTATCAGTGCAGCAGGTGTAGAAAATTTGGTCATTTGCGTCGGATGTGCCAAGAGAACGGTAGCCAATTTAGCAAAGGTGGTATTAGTGGAATGTCACGTGGCGATAGCGGCGCGGGTGCTGATGGTGGGCTGCGCGCTGGTAGCCGGGGCAAGGGACGTTACATAAAAATGCGACCGGGTACCACAACCGGGAGGGCGGCAGCGATGCACGTATTTGAGGCGCATGAGGAAGGAGCCACGGAATTGGACATTTTAGAGGAGGAAGAACCAATTTATCAAATGTCGCTAAGTCAATATAGGCCGGTAAGCATGAAAATCTTAGTAAATAATGTAATATTGTCAATGGAAATAGACACAGGTTCGCCGTTATCTTGTATATCTAAAAATACGTATCTTGAACATTTTTCTAACATACCGTTACTACCATGTAATTTATCGGTAAAATTCTACAATGGGAGCAAAGTTCAGCCAGCAGGCTATCTAGAAGTCACTGTAATATATAAAAGTCGGAAAAAGAAATTAGATTTGTATGTTTTCGATAACGGTAGTACTACACTTTTAGGGAGACAATGGCTGTCAGAATTAAATATTACTGTACCCCCTATAGAAATAAATAATGCCTGTTTACTAATGGACATAAATAGTCAGCAAAAGAATAACATTATATGTGATATTTATTCTAGATACAATAAGTTGTTCGATGGCGGACTGGGATGTTACACTGGCGGTCGAGCTACTTTGCATTTGCGAGAGGGAGCAAAGCCGGTGTTCTGTCGCGCCCGCCCGCTACCGTACGCGCTGCGCTCGCGCGTCGACGCCGAGCTCGACGCCATGCTGCGCGCCGATGTCATCGAGCCTGTTGACGCCTCCGACTGGGCTACACCTCTGGTAATTGTACACAAGCCGGATGGCGCTTTACGCTTATGTGCTGACTATAAGGTCACATTGAATCGAATGTTGCGAGTTGATAAGTATCCTGTGCCTAAAATAGATGATTTATTTGCTAAGTTATGGGATAGTAGGTATTTTACGAAGCTTGATCTATCTCAAGCATATAATCAAATAGTGTTGGATGATTCTAAGGATTTAACGGTTATTAACACTCATAAAGGTCTTTTTAGATACAATAGATTAGTATATGGACTGGCCTCCAGCCCGGGAATTTTTCAACGAATAATGACTCAATTGTTTGATAAAATACCGAATGTTACCATATTTTTAGATGACATTTTAATAACAGGAAATTCGTTTGAAGTACATTTAGAGACAATTAACAGAGTTCTTAAAGTATTAGAAGAAAACGGGTTAAAGATAAAAAAAGAAAAATGTGATTTTTTGTGTAAGGAAGTTAAATATTTAGGATTTATTATAAGCAGAGACGGTGTCCGGGTGGACCCAGATAAGATTAAACCAATAATTAAACTTACTATACCCACTAATGTATCTGAATTGAAATCGTTTTTGGGAATGGTGAACTTTTATGGTAAATTTATAAAAAAATTAAGTTTTTATTTATCACCTTTATACGGTTTATTACAAAAAGGAAAACATTGGATCTGGAATAGTACACACACTCGTGCATTTACTCAAATTAAGAAACTATTAATTAGTTCCGACATTTTGTCACATTATGATGAGTCACGGCCGGTAGTACTGACGTGCGATGCGAGCTCGCGCGGGGTCGGCGCCGTACTGGCGCAGCGAGCGCCCGACGGCCGGGAGTTCCCGATAGCGTACGCGTCTAGGACGCTCACATCTGCCGAATATAATTATAGTCAAATACATAAAGAGGCGTTAGCTATAGTATTCGCAGTAAAGAAATTTCACCAATATCTATATGGTAGACCGTTTGTTTTAAAAACCGATCATAAACCTTTAGTGAGTATATTCGGATCAGAGCTAGGTATTCCAAGCATGACAGCAAGTAGATTACAGCGATGGGCTTTAATATTGTCAGCTTATGATTTTAATATAGAATATGTGAATACGAACTCAAACACAGCTGACGCCTTGTCGCGATTGGTTGAAAGTTATAAGGCTGTTAGTGAATCCGGGATGGAGGAAATTCCGGAGCAAACATACTTACATTTCGCCTCAGACGCCTTGTTACTTACTCATGAAAATATTAGAGAGCAGACAAAAAGAGATCCTATGCTAACTCGTATTTTAAGCTATGTTAGGGATGGCTGGCCTAGCGAAGTAGATATAAAAGAACTAAGACCATATTTTAACAGACGTAGTGAAATTTATACCGAATTAGGTTGTCTTATGTGGGGTCACAGGTTAATAGTACCGAAGTCTTGCCAAGACAAGGTGTTAAAGGAGCTACATGACACACACATGGGTATAATAAAGACAAAGGCTATAGCTAGAAGTTATGTGTGGTGGCCGGGGATTGATGAGATGTTGGAAACCCTATGTCGAGAGTGCACAGTCTGTGCAGAAACGGCCGAGGCGCCAGTCCACCACACACCCCAACCGTGGACCTGGCCGTCTCGTCCATGGACTAGGTTACACGTAGACTTTCTAGGACCTATACATGGACATAAGTACCTAATAATGGTTGACGCGACTTCAAAATGGATAGAAGCGTGTGCAGTCACATCGACTGCAGCAAAAGCAATCGTAGGGAAAGTTAGGGAAATTTGGTCACGTTTCGGAATACCGAAGCAATTAGTATCCGACAATGGACCCCCCTTTAGTAGTGAAGAATTTAATTCATTTCTAGATTATAATGGAGTTGAACATGTATATTCTGCTCCGTACCACCCGGCTTCTAATGGATTAGCAGAGAATGCGGTAAAGCAATGTAAAAAAGTAATAAAAAAAGCTATTATTCAAAATATGGATGTAGAACTCGCGCTTCAGCGTTTTTTACTATATTATAGGACCACTGAACATAGTACCACAAAAGAAACGCCTTCACAAATATTACAAGGTAGAACGTTAAGAACGCGGATAGATCGTTTAAAACCGGCACGGGAGCAGCGGGTGGCCGACGCCCAGCACCGGCAGCAGCGTGGCGCGGGTGGCACGCGGCGCGCACTGCAAGCGGGAGACGACGTTTGGTGCCGGCTGTACCAAGGACTAAAAAGGTGGGTAAGGGGTACAGTAATTGAGCGCTTAGGTACTACAGATTATCAAATAAAATTAGTAGATGGCACAGTGATACATAGGCATATTGATCAGTTAAAACTTATAATTAAATCGAAGGATGCATCAACCACCGATTGCGTTATAGTCAGTACAAAAGCGGCGTCACACGATTCTAACCGGCAGTTACGTAATGTTATGGTGTACCCTACTGTACCGAGTACAGAAATACCAACTGAGGTGTGCCCAGAGGTTGGTGCGGAAACCTCGGTGCCCACGGTGCGCGGTGGCGGCGAAGCGAGCGCAGAGCGCGTGACGGCGCGGGGCTGGTCAGAACGGTTGGTTAGTCAAAATAACGAAGTGATCTCGACCGCGGGTGTAACGCGTCCGATTAGAAATAGGAAACCACCTGAAAGATATCAACCTCAATAATTATTATATAACATTTAGTTAAAACAATGTATAATGGTAAATAACAGCGAACTGTAATAATAATAATAAATAACTCTTGTGTACTTAACTAAATATTACTATCTTCTATTAATTATGTAATGAGATATTATTGTAAATAAGGGTGGAGGTGTAATGTAGGGTACTTTTATAATAATTGTGTATGTCCTATATAAACAGAGCGCGGTTGACCGCTAAGTTCAGTTAATAAATGATTATTGTGCGAACGGGTTGTTTTACTGAATATCACAGTATATAGGTGTATAGGTATTTTTTAAATATACTTTGAATTTGATTACAGCTGTGATATATTCAAAGGTCTCGAGATCAACCGTCTTGATGATGAATAAATAAATAATCTGATTTTAAATATTCCTGGACATTATGACACACATGTTGTCCATCGTTTCGTAGTCATTAAACATACTTATTCGATACAGTCGAACTGCTGGGCGCAAAATCTTATTTTAAAAACTGCCTGCATTTTCCATATTCACATAATTATTTTTCAAGAGGATAACTGTGTTGCAATTAAGCTTTTACGAATCGTCTCCATTTAACCGGATAGTTTCTGGAATGGTGTGACAATTTCCTCCACAAAAATGTTACTACCGAACTGACTAACTGTTACGAACGTGTTAAAATTTGGATTCTATATTTCTGAACGTGATGAAAGATTTTCGTCTAATTGGATCAGATGTTTCTGTATTTCTACTATTGTGTAAAGAGGTTTTTACCAAAAATTTTGTGTGGGAAGAGAAACCGTGTAAGTAGAAAAATAACTGAAAACCTTTTTTACTTGAATACATAATACAAAACAATGTACAATAATGATTGGCGAAATACTATAGGTATTTTCGTCCTTATGAAGTATATTTTATAATAATTTATTAATTTATTTTGAAACACTTTTAAGTCAATATAATAGTTAGAAGAAATACGTGAACATTAGGGACTTCTCCTCTAGTATACGTTTAGGTTTAACTATCGAAACGTAAACGCGTTCAGCGCTCTGCAGCGTCGAACGTGATAAATGTAACGTTTACATTCAAACTGTGGGAAACCCCACATACTCGATTCTATTTTTATTGATTTAACGACTTATGCACCCACAGACAAATTAAAGTATAAATAATAGAAAAATAGGAATTATAATTACAAGGGCACTGCTTATTTATTTTGAAATTCCTTCCAGCAGACCCGTATCTCTATATCTTTGGTACCTAGAAATAAAAACTTTAAGTCTTATAAATAGGTACTTACATCAATGGCTGAAGTATCTCCCGATCTTTTGCCGTGCCCTCCAAAACACGAGTGGCCGAACGCGGAGCAACCACCTGTCAACAAATAATAATTATCACGTATTACTTTAAGTATAATATTTAAAATACAATGTATAAATTATAAATTTGGCATTGCGATAATTGCGTACAAAAACTATGTTAATAAATAAAATAAATAATAATATCCATAGTCGCAGCATACATTTTGTTACGATTGATAGCCGCGTTTGTGACGTATGTCGCGTTTGGTGATCTGATTGGTCGGGAGATTCGGAGCGGGCCAATTACAGCGCTGATGACGTGATTACAATTCAAACGTAGAAAAATAATGACTCTTGTTATTCCCTCTGAACTATAACTACTTAGCTTCGACTGATTTATATTTTGAATAAAACAAATATATTTTAAAAAAATACTTTAAAATTATTATACAATCTAACTTCATGAGTAACAAAAAATAAGTACGAAAAATGTTAAAAACATTATCCTAATATTTTCAAATCAGAAGGGACTAACTTTGTTCAAAAAGTTTACAATATTTAGGAATGTAAACTTTTTCATCTGAATCCGCATACCTTTATTGAAAATGTTTAAAACTCGTAGCTAATTCGTAGCACGTAGCCGCGTAGCACCGCAGCTATATTTTACAATGATTTTCTAAAATATATTTTCTAATTTCATAGCGTTTCGACAATGATATGTTAATTTAAATTGTTTCGTTAATGACTATAAATATTATAAATAATACAAATATTATACATAGAATAATATCCAAGTGCTCATCACACAAATATTTGACCCTACTGGGATTCAAACCCAGCAGCCTTACCACAGAAGGCAGCCTTAAATACCTCTGCGCTGTATTATATCATATATTTCAAATTGGATCATAAAATAACTTCACTGTAAAAAAATACAGAAAAACTTAAATACAGCTTCATAGTTTATAATATAAAATATATTGAAATAAAACTATTTTTTTTATAGTGATATATCAATATATCTACAGCAATCAAATCAATAAATAAAAAATTTCAACGTCTAATATAAATATTTCCGGACATTATTATAACACAGCGCCATCTAGTTCTGAGCTAAGCAACGAGGCTTGTGTTACGGATACTAGTTGGTTGATTTACTACATACATACTTTTTTTTCAAAATACATACATATTATACATAGACACATCCATGACTCGGAAACAAAAATTTATGCTCATCACACAATAACTTGGCCCTTACCGGTATTCGCACCCGGGACCCATAGCACAGAAGCAGTGTTAACTACCGCTGGATTAATTGGGTCGTCAAAAAAAACCAATCAATGTAAAAAAAAACAGAAAAACTTAAATACAGCTTCATAGTTTATAATATAAAATATATTGAAATAAAACTATTTTTTTTATAGTGATATATCAATATATCTACAGCAATCAAATCAATAAATAAAAAATTTCAACGTCTAATATAAATATTTCCGGACATTATTATAACACAGCGCCATCTAGTTCTGAGCTAAGCAACGAGGCTTGTGTTACGGATACTAGTTGGTTGATTTACTACATACATACTTTTTTTTCAAAATACATACATATTATACATAGACACATCCATGACTCGGAAACAAAAATTTATGCTCATCACACAATAACTTGGCCCTTACCGGTATTCGCACCCGGGACCCATATAAATAATATATAAAGTTAAATACAGCTTCATAGTTTAATGAAGCTGTATTAAAGTTTTTCTGTTATTTTATATAAAAGAAATTGAAATAAAACTATTAGTATTTTTGGATTTTATAGTGGTATATAACTACAGCAATCAAATCAATAAAGAAAAAATTTCAATGTCTAATATTCGCGTAAGTATAAGAAATCAATATCAAAATATATACAAAGAAACATTAAAATCATTAAAGCTAAAAACATACCTAGTCTACGCGACGCCATGACGTCATCATCATTTAAACGAATTCGTTAATGACTCAAAAGCCACAATGGAATGACGTTTACAAAACCAGTCAATGTCTTCACAAAGAGTCGTGTAGTGTATTGAAACTATTATACCTATTGAAAGTTGTGTACATATACATGTTTTATACATAATACATTTAAATCTGTTTTGTGGTACGTATATATATTTTACTAGTTTTTTGCCTGCGATTTTGTCTGCGGAGAATTAATAATTTTATCAGTTATTTTTATGGAGGTAGGGCATAACGAGATTCCTCGCTCAAATTGAGCTGCCCGACTGGGAAAGTACCTCCGCCTAACAGAATACCGCAGTGAATCAACAACAGTTGTCTATCTGTGAGTGAGTAAGGTTACCAGAGCTCGTTGGGGAGTGACTACTCTCACAGTATGGGCATTCCATTTGCTGTCAGTTTAGTAATTCCCTATTTTAAGAAACCAAAACGGTTTCTGCAGGGGTGTGCAACGCATTTGCAAGCCTTCAGGTGTTGCAAATGTCCATGGGCGGCGGTGATCACTTACCATCAGAAGAGCCGCCTGCTCGTTTGCCCCCTAATCGCAATCGACCCTGCAACCCGTGGCTAATAATCTCGTCTTTATGAGTATTTTTCGTATTATATAGGTAATTTTTGCTAGCGTTTATTAGTTACATTTAGATAAAAAGACTCGATATATCAAAAAAGTATGTATAGCTTAATTTTTTTAAATCTTTCGTACTTTTAATGTATATTGATTGATCATGAAGATAAAAATCAATGTGACACTAATTTTCTAGTTCCCTGACTAAAACATGATGTGATAACAAAATATTCCGACGGTAAACCTCCTTTTTCCAACTTTAAACCTGCTTTTTACACAAATACCAACATATTATTTCAAATTCATCGAACACAAGAAATATAAGTTTTAAGGCAAACGAAGAGATGGAACTATTTTTGAAATGGGAAGTTCAGTCAACATACGCAAGTATTCCTTTACCAAACTCTTTGGCATCCTTAATACGCTGAAGAATTTTACGCCAAAAATCCGTACATCTTGCATTGAGTTATTACCATGATTATTATACTAGTTCTACTGATATACATATGTCTGACATTAAAACACATTATATCTTCCTATGATTTTCTTCATTATTGTTGTACGTCCCTAAAAAAGAATCCTTTTGCATGGTTTAATTATTTTTTTTTATAAATACTATATTGTAATCAAACTCGACGGAAATATAATTTTATTTGTTTACTTTATGCATAAGGGTAATTCTCACGAAATTCCGAAATTCGTCTATCTTAAAATGACAAAAAATTAAATTATTTGATATTTATTTTATGTGAATTTGATAGTACTAATGTTATTAGAATTTAATTAAGTAGTGGTCCCAAAAATTATCACGTTTTATAAAAGTTATGAGGACATTTAAAAAAATTAAGGTGAGTGAATGACAATTAGGGTGAGGGAATAATTATTATAGACAAGCCAAACAATTATGAAGCTTTTTAAATAAAATTAGTTTTCTTTCGAAGAAATCTTTTTATTTAATGAAATTTTGTTCTTAAACAATAAGTAATATCAATGAGTAATTCCGAAATTGTGAAGAAAAAGCTTCTTCTTCAAAAATTTGTTTTTTTTAATATTTTTGCATAAAGTATTCCTCTACGTCTTCTGAGTTGCTGCCTTCTCCGATTAACTGCCAGATTTCTTAATTCATAATTATTTTGCATAGGTCGATTCTTAGACGATACACCACCTCCTAGCCCAGTAGGAGGTGGTGTATCATCTAAGAGTCTTGCTAAATTCTGTCGCACTTTCACTGTTTTGTCTCTATATGTTTGATTATTTTTCTTCCAGTTTTTAATTTTTGCCTTCTTTCTCGGGAACTCATTGCGGATATAGGTTTTATTTGACTTCTTTTTTTTCAGGTATCATTCTTTCATTTTGGATAAGTATTTCAAGTGTTACAGGATCAGCTTTAATTTTTTCCCTGCGCTTTCGGTCATATTCTTGTTTTTTTAATTTAGCTTCTTCTTTGTTTATCTTCTTTTTTCTTGACATTTTTTAACCTTCAACAATAATGCAGCCATAAATTCAAGAGTTAATAAAAGCAAACAATAAAAAAAGCTAGTTAGCACACCCAAAAATCATTCCCTCATATATCATCATTCCCTCACCATAAATTGTTATGAGGGAATGATGGTGAGGGAATGACGAAATAAAGAATAACCGTAAAGGACTCGTGACATAACCTTACTTTTAAAGCGACTGTTCTGCTTAAGGAAATTACTCCTAAAAGCCATCTTATCTGTGCAACTTATAATCAGTTAAAGTACTTACCTTTTGTTTTTTAGAATGTGATGAAATGACGATCAAAAATTTAATTTAACCTAAAAATTAATAAAATCTTTTTGCAGCGCACACCCGAACACAATCACAGAAAATTCGCCATTTTGATACATTTACATTAGTACCAACTTTCAAAAACTAATGGTAGCGTTCGTATTTTATTTAAAATGCGCTCACAATTCAACTGCCAGTAATAGTGTGAGGGAATGATTTATTTTTGTGGGACACATATAAATATCAAAAAATAAATATAAATAAAAGCACATAAAATTGGTACTTGGGACACAGTGAGGGAATGATGTTAGGAACATTATGGTTATGCATTTCTATTTATTAATTCATACGGCTTTAAAATCTCATGTGAAACTTTTAGGTATAGTTATGTGGATTGTATAGAAATATTAGTAGCATCCATTTCTTCGTTAGATTTTTATATAAACTCCAAGGACAAGAATTTCGGAATTTCGTGAGAATTACCCATAAATATATGTAGAGTTTTTTAATTCAAATAGTAGATATTTTGACTTCTTTAATATTCTAAAATATACATATGTATCAAACATAACGTATGTTTTTGATGGAAGCTTGCAACGAAATGTGAAAAAGAACAAACGAAGTAACAACTACTCGTTAGGAACCGTGATCTCTAGTACCGTCAATATCTTATACGGCTTATACCTCAATGGTTTGTCACGGATTTTCGACAGAAATTAGCCTAACTTGAAGCCGAGTAACTACCGCAATACCGCAAATGTTAAATGTTGTTGGTTAAACAATACTTCAGTTAAACTTATGTGTAACAGATTGTTAGTAGTTGTTACGACTGATACTGTCAATATTGGAACGTGGTGAGGCTAATCCAAATATTCACGTAACATATTTGACTAACTAGTACAAAGCAAAGGTTACTTCAAAACCGAAATTAACATATTAGCCGACTAATTTCCGTGCCTTACGGGGATTTATGCCTTTAGTCCTATTGAACATCTTTTGTTCAAATGTTGATGGCAAAAAGCAAACGAAGATGAAAAATCTGAGTCATCGGGATTACATAATATGTATGTATATACCGCAATAAAATCCGTATAATGTAGTTTTATTCGCGTCTTAGTAAAAAAAAATTATCTAGTAAGATATGTTGTGCGGATTTTTTTATAGCGGTAGCTTTGGTAACCTTACTGACTCACAGAAATACAACTATTGTTGTTTCACTGCGGTCTTCTGTAAGGTGTTGGTACTTCCCCAGACGGCAGCTCAATTCGAGCATGGAATCTCACTATGCCTTACCTCTCAAATTTATATATTTATATTTATAATACTACATTTAATATTGATAAACCTATTCTCTATCCTCTATGTATTTCAGGTCAATGTAAAATATCATACATATACATTAAAAAGATAAATAATTATACATCTAACTCTATGAACAAAACCTTAACTATTAAAAATAAAATGTGAAAAAGTTTCGATAGAATTTATTTTATTTTAAACCTCCATTTTACTTTTATCAAAGGTATCAGTAAAATCAGTAACGGTGTCCCCAGTTACTTATGTCAACTTTGCGGTTGAATTTACGAGTTTGTATTCCCTTTGAACAACAGTAACTGATGAATATATTTGTATTTAAATAAATATATCTTTGGCATATACAGGGTGACTTTGAAAGAATGCGACAAATCAAAATGGGAGGTTCAGGAACGATTACCCATTCATTTTAAAATGTATTTTTACGAATCTAAATTGTCAAGGACGTAAATTTGTTTTTGGTTTTAAATGGTGTAGACTAAGTTATCTTATAAGAAAAACATGATTTATCAGCTTTTAAAAATTAAATAAAAGTAATTATAAACTTTAATAAAATAATTATAAATTTCAAGTATCAATTCAACCGCGCCGAGTAGACTATCATTTACCTATTCCACAGGAACATACTACGTGAAGTATGGCAACGCATTGTATTTAATATTTTTAACTATTTCATTGAGAAAATAGGTAATGACGCGCGATGTTGCCAAACCGTTCGGCTCATCTTACGCATCGCTTTGTCCTTGCCGGCCTGTCCGCGCATAACGTAAATAAATGAAATTTGATTTGTTTTGATTTGACAGTCGCTCGGCAACATGCTGAAAAGGTCACGATTCATTCATAGGTTCATCGCAAACGCATTAAAGATAAAGGGTATACGCGGAATTATAATCTTGATACTTTCGCCACTTTTACGTTTTTTGCAGGGTCAAAAAGTACTTATTCATTTCTCATATTATCACGCTCTAAATTTTCTTGGTTCCACGTAGACTTATATATTTAATTTTGTCGCAAGCTTTCAAAATCACCCTGTATATCAGAAAATTTACTCTAAATAAAAAAATGTAAACATAGGTATTAATTTGTTCGGTATAAATTGATATTTGTAAATTAAAGTAACTTTTTTATTGTTTATTATTAAAGGTGAATGGGACTTATTTAAAGTGTAACAATAATGGAAAATATTTTAAAGATAGAGAAGATAGAGATAGTTTTATCAATGATATTGAATTCTTGTCTACACGTTTTCAACATTGTATTATATGTATGAGGGTTTAAAATGGCATATACTCAAAAACACCTCCACAGTAATCTAAGGATACTCATATAAAAATATTTCACTTCAGATATTCTGGAGTATGAAACAAACAGCCAAACTTATTCCCACGTTACCGAAAATGCCTGTAACAAAAGATGCGAGATTGCTCACGTCGCCGCGTCGTGGTGTTACCAATAAACTTAGCAACATCGTTAAGTACTTACAAATTATATAAGTTGGCAACAATTAACTCACGAAACATGTTTATGAACAAGTTATTTTGCCCCTTACTATGATTTTCGTCAGTATCGTCAACAAATACTCACATAGACGACCGGATTAGCGCAGCGATATTAAAAGCTGGCTTCGGTTTGTGAATGGTGCGAGTCCAGGTTTATCTGTGATGAGCATGGCCATTTGTGCCTGAGTCATGGATGTGTCTTACCACATTACAAGAACAAAAAAATCGACTTCAAAAGTCGGAATTAAATCAAAATTGGAATGGGACCACACGAGAAGCTTTCAAATAAAAAAATAATCATCAAAATCGATTCACCCAGTCCAAAGTTATGAGGAACTAAATGTATGAAAAATACAGTCGAATTGACAGCTAGATATATAGATATGTTTATAGAAAAGCACCGTGATCTTGTCATCTATAATATTTGTACTGTGTGGAAATTGAACCAGCGGTTGGTGAAATAGAAACAGATTACTAAGTCTCTGCACTAATCGTACCGTCAATGATGACTTTGAGCAACAAGTCTTTGACAACGTCAGAGAGGGTTGAAAGGATACTCTCGTAACGTCAAACTAATGATGACAAATGAGTAGTTGATTGATGTTTATGGCGTTAGCGTCAATATTGTATTACAGTTGTCAATAATTTTCTGTGTGCGAAAAACATTTTTTTTTCTTATTGTATTATTTCTTTTTGATTAGCAATATCACTATGGAAAATGCCAATGACATTTATATTATTTTTTATGATTCAGAAGAATTGTATTGAGATTAAAGTCCTAGCTGGGATAAAATCTAAAAACAAATTGAAATTTGTAAACAATTAAAAAATCGTAGGTAGTTCTAATAATATTATACTCTTTCAAAATGATTATCCCTTTTAAATGAATATAACATCGAATTACTCTTAACACTGGCGTAGGCTGTTATATTTTAACAATCTCAACATTTTTATACTTTCATGGAAATTTAAAAAGGTACTCTGAAATAATATTTTCCGTCGCCTCTCAGCTTTATATGATATTATAATTGATATATTAATAGGTACGTGAAGCAAAAACGTTGTACCCCTTTTTACGAAAATTGCGCGGGCAGAGGAGTATGAAATTCCCCACACTTATAGTTTATACAAAGGAATGCAGTATACTAATATATTTTTTTAAATACATAAAAACAACCTATAATTTAAATTAATTATCGTCGATTTCGGACAGGTTGGCAACCACTGGTTGAAATAAAACTATTTTTATGGAGATTAAAGCGGTATGTTGATAATATTATTTAATTACCAGCGTATCCTTTGGTCAGAGTTAAATGAAACGATGCTGCAAAAGATCCGAAACATCGGAAATAAAACAATATATATGCGACAATATTACGCGATAAAATCCATGAAAAGTAGTTTCATTTTAGTGTCTGAAATTCGCGTAAGTGTGGGAAATCATAATTTTCTTAGATTATATTACATAACATACTATGACGCCTGTCGTCCCCAAAGGGTTTGGCAGAGGTATGCTAATTAATACATACACTCACATTACACCGCTGTGTTTTAGGTCCCATGTAATAGGAGGCGAACCTATTGCCATCAACCGCGCACGAATCCAAACTCCGAGCTGCTACTGAGAATTTTACACAGCAAAACGTATTTTAGTAGTCGAGTGTCTATGACGTTTCTTGCCGGTCGACTTTTGGCACCGTACAAACAGAATTTTAACGTTTCATAAATGCTTGAATAGTTATGTTCGTATAAGTTTATATTGAATGAAAACTTTTGATTTGATTTGGTATCAGTGTGGCATCATATCTCCCAAACGGATGGTAACTTTATGATTAAAGTAAATCTATTGAACCGTTTGAAGATCATCAAGTTTATCTAGGGTTATATGTGTGTGATTATACATACATTAATTACTTTACAAATTAGTTTAATTGCGGCCAAGTTAAAACGCGTCTATGTAGGTACCTACTGTACGAATAATAATTATAATCAAAAATTTTAGTAATCTTTACCAGTTCGTCGGTCGACCTTGCCTTGCCGGGGGCCTACCCACGCTGCGTCTTCCAGTAGGTACGTGGTATAAAATCACCTTATTATAGCCATAATAATAAAGAATGCGGTTGTTGTATAAAAACATTGTCTAGGCTAGGGTCTCTGGGGTCCCATAGAGAATGAAAAACATCCCTCATTTGTGGCGGAATCCCTTCAACTTTAAATTGCTTGGCGTCGTTGACGTATGACTATCATATTTTTGACCACTTTTTCATAATATACTGTGATCTTGTTTTGGTTTGTTTTTCCTTTGTCTTTCTATATTTATGAATTTTGGAGATAAAAGTATGAAAACTCAAAATCATTTTTTTCTATTAGACTCATAATTAGTTGCACGGTTCTAACAAGTATAGTACCTTACCAAAAAGAACCAACTAAAAACTCTATAGATATTCTTTTATAATCTACTGATGAATACTGAAAAAAATATATTGTAACATCAATTGGTTTAACAAATTCTATGTACTTAGTAGGCTGTAAAATATTTTAAACATCAAATTATATTATATATATTTTATTATCTACAAATAAAAAAATCTACATTTCTTTTTTATGTACAAGTTTAATCTTGTTTTAAAAATACTAATAGCCATCTTATAACACAGTTTTTCTGTTCTGTGGTTCAAGGAGGTTTGATATATTTTTTTAAATGTATGACTTGACATGTTTGTGTTTTAGACATAATATTTTATTTAAAATGTTTTTGGTTTTAATTTTTATTTAATTATTTTTATTATTTGATTATTTTTTGTACCACAAGTATGGCGAACAATCTTACAGCCTCTCAGACGGTAAGTGGTTCATCACATCATCACATCAACCGTTAGACGTCCACTGCTGGACACAGTTCTCCCCTGAGGATCGCCACGACGACCGGTCATGCGCCACCCGCATCCAGCGGATGGTGGTTACCATATTGTATATACGTTTGCAACTGAGGTGTAGTTCACAGAGTGCCGACCTCAACTATCACATAACTAATAAAACCTTAATTATTAAATAAGGTACACACATAATTTTAAAAAATCAGGTGCCTTGGACGTGAGCTCGAGACCTATATAAATATGTTATTCTCAAATTTCTACCTTTGTTCAGGATCTTAGGCTTTAACTAGCGGCAAGTTTGACTAAGTTTTGCGCAAGTTACACAAAATGGGTTTACATGTAATAGCGATCGGTAGATAAGAATAAACAGAGTTTGTTGATTCAAAGTTTGGCTACGACCTTATATCACAAATACAAAATAATCGGACTTAAGGTATGATGAAATATGTAGCTTGTTACATGAACAAGCTAAAATACTTTCCGAGGAACTTGTGATGTACAACAGTACAACTTATAAACAACATATATTATAACGAAAAGTAACCATCTTATCTTGAAATGAAACTCCTTTTTACGGAAAAAGGAGTTTCATTTACTTTAATAAGAAGAGTTACTTTAATAAGAGGGTCGATTTTAAAAATCGCGATATATGTGTTTAATTATTTCTAAACAAAAACTTGTATATTCAATTTCATAGCCCTAACTTTGAAAATAACGGATTTCCTTATTTTCCCCCCTCCTTAGAGTCGAATTTCTAAAATTCCTTTCTTAACAGATGTTTTCATCATAAAAATATCATCTGTCAATATTTTCAGTTCGTAAACCCTGTGGTTTAGGTTCTGCGTTGATGAATCAGGTAGGACAAACAATTATCTTATATATAAAATCTCGTGTCACGGTGTTTGTCGCTGAACTCCTCCGAAACGGTTAACGGACGGATTATCATGAAATTTTGTATGTATATTTGGCAGGTCTAAGAATCGGTCGTAGGCTATTTTCTACACCCCTGGGTGATAAGGATGTCCCTCACAAGGCAATTTTTTTTTTTTTAAGAAATAATTTTTTAAAAATTGTTTCATTATTTGGCATCAAAATATACTCAAAATTTTCACTCTTCTACCACCAACTCCTATAATGTGGCAAAGAAAAGTTTGCTGGGTCAGCTAGTATATATATGTATAGATACCCTATGTATGTATAAATATTCCTGGACAAAATAAATATTCCTGGACATTATGACACACAGCGCCATCTAGTCCCGAGCTAAGCAACGAGGCTTGTGTTACGGATACTAGTTGGTTGATATACTACATATATACTTTTTTTTTGTTGTTGTAAATACATACATATTATACATAGATACATCCATGACTCGGATACAAATGTTTATGCTCATCACACAAACATTTGTCCCTACCGGGATTCGAACCCGGGACCCTTAGCACAGAAGGCAGTGTTAACTACCGCTGGACTATCTGGGTCGTCAAATGTATACATGTTTCTTTTGAAGGGCAAATAAATAGCTGTCGAATGAAAGGGACTAATTTATTAATACACGGATTGTTTGTGAAAACATAATATCGAAATTATTCAAGATTCGTTTTTATTTATGGCCATGTAAAAATAGGTATATCCTGATTGGCGCAGAGGCGCAGAGCGACCGGCTTGTACGTCATGGGTTGCGAGTTCGATCCACGCACGGAGCAAATATTTGTACGTTCTACAGGTAGTTGTTCCGGGTCTGGGCGTTTGTGTATGTGCAAATTTGTGTTTGTCTCACGACACAGGAGCAAATCCTAGTGTGAAGTAACGTTAAAAAAAAACAAAAAAAAAAATACAAATCAACCATCTACATAGTATCCGTAAAACAAGCCTCGTTGCTTAACTTGGAACTAGATGGCGCTGTGTCATGATATCTGGATATATTATTATTATTATATTATAAGATAATACTCACGTTTCGCGCTAACGCCATGTGAGATCGCCAGAAGCGCGACGATGGTGAGTGCTAAGTGCATTTGTGCCATTGTTGTTTCTGTAACAATCAAACAAAAAAATATTTAATAAAAGGTGTTACTGATGTACACCCACATAACACCGGTATGTGTGTTTGTCCTATATAATAGGGCGCAAGCCTATTGCCATCAACCAGGCACGAATCCCAATCGCAAAAAAAAAAACACGGCAAGCCACGTGACCAAGTTCTTGTGCCTGGTATTGTTTTTGTATAAATCCTATTTCTTTTTTAAACAGTCGATGGAGGTTTTAATGTTAAGTACGCATTTCTTTTGTTGTATATTTGTGCCTACGTTAGGGAATCATTACAAATACTTTTTACTTATAATAGCTTTGAAGTTGTTGATTTTAATAATTAATAAATACTGATAAACTTATTAGAATCAAAAGAAAAATATTGGTTATATTTTTTTGTAATTACGTAATGCCTGTTTTTGTTTATTTAGCTAAGTATTTTGTTTGCTTCATATAATTTAGTGGGCGATAAAAATACGTAACGATAAAGCTAACTAAATAACTATAATTCGTTCCTACTACATAATGTGAATGTTTGTATGTTTGGATTTTTATATTATGTTATATATACTTCGACATGTTATGTTACCTACTACAAGCGTGAAAAGATGACAGACAGACAGACACACTTTGGCATTTATAATATGTATATACCTACATATATACCATCACGCTTTGTCGTCCCCTAAAGGTTAGGCAGTTAGCGTACTAAAGTACACCCACGTTTCGCCGGTATGTTATAGGTCCCATGTAATAGGGGGCGAGCCTATTGCCATTAACCGGGCACGGATCCAAACTCCGAGCCGGTACTGAGAATTTCACAGAAAAATCCAATAACACTTTGCTCGACCTGGGAATCGAACCCAGGACCTTTTGCTTGGCAGTCGCACTGTACGACCACTAGACCAACGATGCAGTTATTTAGGTATGTATTCAAGCAGTCATTTATAATATTAGTAAGGATAATAATTTATAAAAAATGTAGGTATTTTATGATCTATTCATCAGTGAGACTAAATTTCTAACTGGTCGGCAAATATTTTCATTTTATGTTGAAACTATCCACGTAAAATGCGTAAATTCCGCGTGCGAAAGCCTATCACTCAATAATGAATAGATTAGTTATTTTTTTTAATAACAACGCAACTAATGTTCGTTAAATTTTCACTATAGTTAATTAAAGACTTATAAAGAATAACATATGCTTATTTAACTAATTTAATAAATATGGTCTAAATAACTTAATTTGAATCATTATATTTATGTATTTTATAAATAAATATAAGGTTTATGGCAGCACCATAATATCCACGATAAAATCCGTAATACGTAGTTTTTTTTTTCAATGAACTTTTCTCAAACGTAAAAGTTTTTCTAAGACTTTATTTTTCTAAAAAAGACGTTCAAATCAAAACAAAACTGGTTGCCGATGTCTTTCTATTTACAGATTCATCCTAATTTTAATAACAGTAAGTAATATATTAGATTGACAGTGTAAACGAGTAAAAATACAATTCGATTTTCAAATAATATAAATAAGTGCATACAAACAATCTGTCGCATTCTAAATAGATTTCCTATTTTAAATATTCAAATACAATTGGAATGTCATTTAAAAGACAATGTTGTTTTTCAAAAGGTTGTTGACCTTGTTTAGTTTGTCCATTGCAAAATGGCGTCATTTTCAGATAAAAATATTTTTTGTTAACAATAAATTACTTTTTTTATATGAAAGATTGATATGAGATTGGCAATCAAGCTTACGGGCCGCCTGATGATAAATAGTACCATGACCTATAGACGTATGCAACACCACAGGTGTCGCTTGCGCGTTGCCGACTTTGTAAAAACCATTTAAGTTTTTACGAGAGTTACTGCAGCGACAGCAATCGGAATTCTCCCTAACGAGCTCTGGTAACCTTACTCACTCGCAGAAACACCACTATTGTTGTTTCACTGCGGTCTTCAGTAAGGCGGAGGTACTTCCCAGTCGAGCAGCTCAATTTTAGCGAGAAATCTCGTTATACCTTTCTGATCACTATCAACCGATTAATGTGTTTCCTTTGTTTTTCTTCCAATTGAGAGTAATATTAAACTTATACCTATATTTTTGGGGTCAGCAACGCGCAGGTGACACCTCTGGTGTTGCAAACGTCCATAGGCAACTGTAAACACTTACCTTACTTGTTTGCAATTCTTGTGGTATAAAAATAAATAATTTCTTCCATTTTTTTAGTTAGTTACTAGTTAATTCCCTCAACATCATGTAAAATGTACAACTTATTCATTCAATGAACGAACTTCTTTCGAATAAAATAAATAAAAAACCTGAAACTCAAATAACTCTTCTAAAACATACTTTTCCTTATAAGTTTTATAAATACACAACGGTGTGATTATTAATTTTCTAACCAACGTATAAAACTTAAAATGTCGTTGTTTATTTTATAGGCTATAGACATTTTGATAAAATACTACACATAGCATAACATACCATCACGCCTGTCGTTCCGTGGGGTTAAGCAGAGTTGTACTAATGTACACCCACATTTCACCGGTATGTTTTGGGTCCCTTGTAATAGAGGGCAAGCGTATACCCATCACGAATCGAAACTCCGAGCTGCTACTGAGAATTTCAAAAAAAGATAAAAATCCAATAACACTACTCGAGCTGGGAATCGAACTCAACCCCGACCACGAGACCAACGACACATTCCGTAGCCGTAGTTTGGTATTGTATATTAATAATTAACATTTTCCATATTTCACCGATAAATACTGTACATTTATGACGAATAACAGAAAATCCTACAAACACGGGCAGCCCAACCGATCTACAGCGTACCAACCTAATGTAATCAGAACATTCCCACCGGGAAAACAACTTAGTTACACATAACCGGACATCCGCAGACACCGTTATCGTGTCCAGCATCCAGAGACCTCCCTCCCTACCCTCTACAGGTCACAATGTAGGTGGACCAGCAGAAATATGAGGTCTAGGTGTCCTGGCCAGGTGCCCACTGGCGACAATTAGATTTGTGGCCGTGCATCTGTTCAGAATTCTAGAGTACTCGATGCGTTTTGCCGTTGAATTGATTTTATCGTTTGCGAATCTATTGAGGCGTATTTTGGGGGAGTACCTGGTAGGTTTTGCTATTCGCAATTCAATTTGAGAAATGAATTTGCGAAGATTTGTTTAATTTATCTACATTGAGAAGAGACAGAAACCAAGGGCGTACCTAAGTTAATTTTTAATGCTAAGTGATCTAAAGATGTTCAAAACCCGTCCCACGTTATCATAAATATACACATTTATTTAATTTAAATACGACTTTTTACGAATTTCATATTGATTTCGAATCTCATGAACCACACAGCCAAGCAAAACCCGCTTTTAACTCAATTCTTATAAGTTAGAAAGTTATTATGTTATTAACACGCTTACTCAGTTACCACAAGTCACTTATCGTGTTTCTGACCGCGGCGAAACTTCTTGACATGTTTGTTTGTTAATAAATAATGTGATTATTTCCGCCCTCGTGTTGTAATTGATTTTTCATATGTGATAATCAATAATTCCTTAAAGATAATAGTCATTTATTTAAGGAAGAACATAAACCCTATCACTTCTATAAACCTGTACTGAAGGGTATGATGTAGATATGTACAATATGTACAGTCTAAAAAACTAATTAGTATTCATGCAACTATCGACGGATATATGTGGATGTAAACCAATTAGCTTGTTAGACTGTCCGTCTTATGGAATGTAATTCATCATCATCTCATTTAATGTCCCATTTATGGGTCTTTGCTCCTTTGAGAGGGTTTAAGCTAGTCCACCACGCTAGCCTAGTGCGTGTGTGCAGACTTTACATGTCAACAAGAGATTCTCACAAGCATGCAGGTTTCCTCACGATGCTTTCCTTCACCGTTGGGCATGTAATAAAACTACGAAAAGTCAGCGGTACGTGCCTGGTCATCGAACGCCAGACCCGTGACTTCACAGTCCACTGTACACTGGTCGTACAACTAGGCTATTTAGTAAATAGCTTATTTAATATGTTAATGTAACTAAGGCTATTGCCATCAACCAGTTACAGTTCTAGCTACCATTGAAATGGACATAGAAAAACCCAATTAAATTTTACTCCAACCAATAATCTAATACTTACTCTTCAGTCGTGTTTAGAATCATCAAACCAAATATGTATATTGTAGGTAAAAAATATATTGATTACAAAAATAAAAATAAATTAATCTTATGCGTAAATTCGAACTTAAGTCCCCAAAGTCCTAACCCACCAGACATTTCAGTCAAGTCAAGTAAGCCAATATTGGTCTACTCGAAATAAAAAATATTTTAATGTAAGCTACCAAGATTTTCTGCCCATTTTCCGTAGGTATTCTCATACAACAAAATCTCGTGTGTCGAGATTTGCACAGCCAAATTTCAAAAATTAACGACAAAACAGACCTTAATAACTTTTAATACCAATACTTAAGCAGCGGCTAAAAGCTTCTCGTTACGATTTCCGACCACGTTTTAGGGATGTTTTAACATTAAAATAAACACTGATTTCTGATACGCAAATATTCGACATTGAAATTAAACTTCTTACGTATTGTATCGCATTATCATGATTAAAATAAAACACTACACTGGACACAACGATAAAGCTCTAAAAATATAGTTTGACTTGAAAATAAATACTAATAATAATACTTAAGGCATATGATTTTGACTGTCGATGCCAAAAGGAGGTTTGATTGACTTAGGAATTGGAACTAAAACCTCATGCTTAGTAATTATTCTATCCACTAAACCAAATATAGCAGCGTAACTTATCAGCAAATTTTTCACTTGAATACCAATCAAAGTTAAGTTAAGTTTCTTTTACAATTTTTTAAATATAATTTATACAAAAGTTATGCTAATTATAGATTATTTCGTATGACATTGTTATAATTACTTATTTCAGGATGTGCCTTTGACTATTGTACCGAAACTTAGTAACGAACAATCTAAACTATAGAAGTTAACGACAAGTTGAAATATTTGTGCTCCTCACTATACTAACTACGACTTTGTGACGTCGACGAAGCAATATATTATACTCTAGGTAGATAACTATGTAGTCTACGTGGACTCCTGGGGTGGGCACAGTCCACCGTATGAAAATTTCAAATCGGTAGCCCAAAATCCTAGGGTAGGCACTGAACCATTCTGGGATGGGCACCATCCCTTTCTTTCAACCTAAATATGTATTATTGCTTAATTTTTAGTACAGCCTCTGGTACTTACTCCAGAACGTTTAGTACCTATTAAAAATGTCTGTCTTTATCATTATGATGGCAATAAATAAAGACAGTAGCAAGATTTACTTTAGTTCTATCTCGTCTACTTAATTCATATTTAAGAATACTTAATATTGCAAACAGCGCAAACAATTAAGTCAATTTATATACAGCGTCGATACAATATGAATCTTTGTATCCATGAATTAAAGTTCTATTTCAAATGGCTTATTGTTTTCGAACTAAAGTAATAGGTTGAATATGAATAACTAGTTTGCTAGGATCCGTTATAAGCTAATCTGATTAATCTTTATTTATTGAACTAAGTAAAATCTACGTTTTCTATGAGAATAAATTAAATTGTTTGTTGCCATTTACGAATGTTATATAAAACCCAGTATTATGCATTTGTCCACGATATTATTGACGTGGATACATCGCAGAATTGCTACACTGCTTCTGGCACGAGTTCGATCTCCGGAAGGGACAAATATCTGTATGACCTATGAATTGTTTCGAGTCTGGGCATTTGTGTCTGGATTTGTTGAGAATTTGTGTTTTTAAACGCACCAAAGACAGGATAACAGGATTTTTTAATACAGTACCCCCATCTTAAAACCAATATCATCGCGTAATGTACGGTTCCAGACTTATTCCACGTACAATCAGGCTGTGGAATGAGCTTCTCGGCAAAGGAGTGAAGCGGTTTATACCGCGTCAGCAACGCGAAAGTGACACATCTGGTACGATAACCGCTTTTCAGGTGGGCCATACAGTTGCTTGCCACTTTCGTACTAAAATATTTCATATAGCCATATGTCCAACGTTTAAAATACAAGAAATACCGTAAATAACTAAATATCTAAATGTATATTCGAATGGACTTAATGAGTAATGTATTTGCGTGTACTTTTTTGCAATTCAACAGGTTATCAACATGCGCACTTGTAATAAATCAACATTATTTTAATGAATAGTTTTGCATGTTGATTCGAGGATAAAAGAAACGCATAAACTTACAAGCATCACGGTTTTACCTAGGAGGATTAATTAAGCAGGAGTTTCATAGCTTTATATATTGGGTTAGGCATAATACATACAACTTAGGGATCTTCAAAGCAAAAGTGAATAGGCATCATTTGAGCTTGCGGGCTACATCTTCGGCTGCATCGTCACTTACCATCAGGTGAGATGCTGTCAAACGCCCTCAATCCGATTTTCAATTTTATATTAAAATGGTCATATATTTATTTGTCCCTGACAGCGACATCTATTTTATAACTGTTTTTAAACAAAATGTTTTGAATTATTGATGGGAAGATGTTTGTTACTCTTTCAATCAAAAACGGATCGGAGTTTCATGAAATTTTACAGTAATTTAGCAAATACATCAAAAGAACACACAAGCTGTAGTTTATCAATACACAAAGCGAGGGAAGGCACTGGCAGACAGTAGTTATAAAATAAACAAATACATGAATATTTTTTTCGTAAAAATTTAATTTCAGTGAGCGTTCTGCAAATTCTCAGCTCTATTGGTTAATAGAAATGTTTCGTATAAAAAAATACATATTTTTCTTATATTCTATACAGCCCAAACGTACTTTTTCAATAATAAATATTCAACGACATTCCTATTACAACTAAAATTGTATAAAAGACGTCTATAACAAATATGCAATGTGTAAAAAACGAAATGAGCGTTTCAATCATGTTTATGTTCTCGTAAATATATTCATCATTCATTCAATTTGTGATTACGTTCAGGCACGGCACTTGAAGATATTGTCTCCTGCTACATAACAATTTACATACCTACTTATATATAAGATTCAGTTATATTTTTGTACTGTATGAACTTGATGTTAAAGATATGTAATTATGATCGATGTTATTCTTCTTTGACGATTAGCGCAGCGGTGGTAGACGATGCCGTGAGTGGTAAGGGTGCTGGATTCGAATCCCGGTGGGGGCAAATCTTTGTGTGATGACCATGGATATTTGAACTGAGTCTATGCATGTACAAAGTAACATAATTATGCGTAGTATGTATATCAACCATCTAGTATCCGTAACACAAACCTCGTTGCTTTGCTCGGAACGAGATGGCACCGTATCATAATGTGCGGATATATTTATTTATTTATTTTGAAATATCTTGCTTTATTGGCAGACGGTCTGACGGCACAGAGTCAATGGCTGAGGGGTTAGCTTCTACGTAATTGGCTATAAGTTCGACTTCGGCTCGTTTTGAGTTTTTGTCTGTAAATTCAGTCTTTATATCGCGTCGTAGATTCATTTATACCAGAAACTGATCTGGCCGTAGCTTGCTTTAGCCCCTATTTTTCCGTTAATTGAGAATCAATAGCCTATTGCGATTGTCTATGGAAAAAGTTTGTACTAAAATTATTTATTGAAAAATCATTAAAGCTGGGTATAAAGAGGTATTTTTTTCCTTTTTGTACTTTTAGAGCTATGGTAACATTTTGTTAACAAAATGTAAAATATAAAAGTTATTCATATTGTTTGCAAGACAGAGCACGACTTTTGATTCGTCATATATTATGATCAGAATAAGATAATGTTCGAAGACAAGAACAAGTGATATATGTTCAAGCGATGTTGTTGACGAAAAACATTAATTAATTTATTAAATAATCAAATATTGGTGACGCTTATCAATTACAATTATGATAATATTTTCAACCCATTTATCACTTTGAAGTTTTGACGGGCTTCAAAACTTCAACTACCTATCAAAACAATGTAAAACTTGATGCCGCCGCGGAAATTATCGAAATATTTCTATAAGTATTAAGTTCACAATCATTTTTGATCATGAAAATGATATTTTAAATAGAGTCCCGTATAATAGGAGCTGAATTTATTGCCCTAAACCGGATTTAAATCTAAATTCCGAGTTACTGAGAATTTCAAAGAAAAACCCAATACACTTTCCACGAACTGGGAATCAAATCCTTTTGCTAACGACTATAACTAACAAAGCACTTTACGTTCAAGTAATGATCAAGAGTTTTACTAACATTTCAATACACAACCCATATTAATCAGGGTTTATATACACTTAAGATGCTGCTCAGTTATATATTAGCTGTATCTGTCATGCTTTGCTGTGTTACATTGGTTAGAGATAAAAACAGTATTTAAGGCGGGTTGTATTTCGTATTAAAATTGAGTTAAATCGGTGCAGAACTTTTTGAGGTTTTGAATCTTACACAAACCAACTTGACATTAATTTATAACTCTACTAATATTATAAAGAGGAAAGATTTGATTTTGTTTGGTATATTATTCGTGAGGATTAGGAATTATAGATAAAACAATAAAATACTATAATGTAATAAATTGTAGATATTCAACGCTGAAAAAAATAAATAGAAGTACAGACGAAAGCTTAAATAAAAGAACTGTCAGAAAAAAAAGAAGAACAGAGAAATAGAATGTAATTTCAATGCTACTTCCAAGAATAATTCTTCTGGGACTCTTTCATAATAGTTAAAGCACCTTCATTTTTATATATAGCTTTGCCCTACGGTTTCACCCGCCATTTCCTTTCTTGCTCGGGTCTTAGGGGTGGTAGCGTGATTGTAAATAGCCTATAAATTTCATCAAATATTGATCTATGAAATACAAAAAGGTTTTCTTTTATTTCGACTGCTATGTATGTATTGATACTGTTTTTATATATGAGATAGGTTTAGGCATTTGACCACAATCTCACCAGATGGTAAGTGACGATGTGGTCTAAGATGCTCGCTTACCTAGAAGATACCTATTCACTCGTGTCTTGAAGACCCCTAATTGTTCACTTCAGGAAATATAGATTCAGGCAGCTGATTCTATTTTCTCGCTGTACGGATAAAGAAAGACGAAGCGAAACGCTTAGAGCGGGTTTCGGGTTTTTCACTAAGAAGCGGTGTTGCTTATCAATTTGCCAGATTGTCCGATGGTAAAAGAGAGATGGTTAAATTTGATTGTGCAGTTCTGAGGCATATAAGCTAGACACAATTCTAGAGATTAACGTATTCAAATAAACTTCAAACAAACTCAACAGCTTTATTATGTAAGTATGTCAGTGCATTTATCATACTGTAATTTCTGCCTACTCCCATGATAAGGAAGCGTGAGTATATGTATTATCATACCTTGACAAAGTGAGATGAGAGTTATCGAGTTAAATAGTTTTGAATTATGCTCAGTTTTCATGACCCTAGTTTTGTAATGAAAACTCCGTATGATTGTAAATTATACCGGACAGTAAACCCGCAAAAAAGTGATTCTACAATATTCGGTGTTATCTCATATTATCTGTAGTATTATTAGGCTTAATTCAACAATATACACAAAGCCAGTTTGTGTCTCTTCAACGTGTTTTTCATTTTAAAATCTGCATTTGTCTTGAAATTTTCATGCATTTAAATGCATGAAAATTTAATAATAAGACACTACTTTCTGCTACAACTTAAACAAATGATAACAGATACGGAAATATACAGTCCCGACAATCTGAAAAATATGAATGACCGACGCCCGATAATAATAATTAGTTGTTTATGGAGGATTAAACAACTGTTGCTTCCTACAATCCGATTTTGTAGTACATATAAACTGCCTCATTGGTCTAGGAGTCATAATTGCAAGAGATCTTGGGTTTGATTCCCAGGTCGAGCAAAGAGTTATTGGGTTTTTCATTAAAATTTTTAGTAGAAGCTCGGAGTTTGGATTCGTACCCGGTTGACATTGGCAATAGTCTCGCCCCCTATTAAATGGGACCTAGAACACGCCGGTAAAATGTGGGTGTACATTAGCGCACCTCTAGCTAACCCTCCGGAGATTACAGGCGTGATAGTATGTATGTACCTTAACGTTTAGTTACTGACCAAAATTGAAAATTAATTTAATAAACATAATATCTCCTGTATTTCCCATGACGTTATGCAGAAATGGTACTATCTGAATGTCTGAATTTAAGTTATTATTTCCTTACTTCATTCACTTCCATTATTTAGTTTTTTGGTTTCAGTGAATGCTTTTAACAACTTTTTTACATATTTCTTACACTTACGCGAATATTAGGCATTGAAATATAACAATTTTTTACGGATTTTATCGCGGTATATTGATATTATTTGACGTTGTTTCCGATGTTTTGGATCCTTTACAGAATCCATGGTAAAGGGCAGACTTATATTTTGTTATAAAACCATTGCATTAAATAAAGTAGTCTTAACCAGTACTTTTGTAACCAACAGTGATAAGATAATGCGTATTTATTTTACATAATATTTACAGCAACGGTTTATTTATAAAGCAAAATATCGGAGGAGTTTATTCAAAAGTATTATTATCTAGATATATAGAGAGAACATTTAAAAAAAAACACATATTCCCCGTAAGGAAGATTAAGATAACTTTGAAATTACCAAGTTAGTAATATTGATGGAATCCAAAGATAAATATTTTGTGAATAATTGTACTGTAATAAATTAAGAATTGAATAATAAATTTTGAATTCCGACCACCGGGTAACCTAGTCAGTTTAATATGTTTAAGCAACAACTTACAACATAATTTTTCAAAGATTATCAGTTTTAATAAGTCTGAATAATTGTTGTAATAAATATTTATCATAACACTGTTATAATAGCCCTTAAAAATGCGTATGTGAGTCTACACAGATAAGAACGTAAAAAGCGTAAGCTAAGAATGTGCGTGTTTTATCTTTGTTTTCCGATGGTTTTCATCGGTGACATAAAATATTACACTTTTCTAACCACAATACATAAAAAATTGATTCGGCAGTTTTTACATATTATTTTTACGTACATATTTCTTGGCATAAAAAAATATGCTTTTTTCAATTGTTAAAAAATCGAATATACTATTAACACACTGGATGTGAACTTATAGTCAGTAAAGTTAGTTAATTCACCTTTTATATCATTTATTTATTATATTTGCTACACAACCATATTTAATATTTTGAATAACTTAAAAATTAACTTCAGTAGTTTTCAATAAAAACTTTACTAACACATTTTAACCCTCCCAAAACTATATACACATTTGCAATGTAAAACTTTACTAAAATTAGGTAAATGAAATATCTTACCTTTATTTATGATGATGTTCGTAGTCTCGTCGTATAATCACGTAACTGTATACTTTATAAATGATCAGTGCATAGCTTATGCCCCAAAGTTTAGCGATCGAGTGCGCTTGGGCGGGAAAGACCCGCGCTTTTAAACGGCTACCATAGACCTCTGTCCGCGTAGAGGAGGGCTGCGTGGGACGCGTGACGTCAGCAGATGTGTATTAAACATTTGTTTGCATTGCAGACTTCTTGATAATGAATCGGTGTTTGTGTTACAAGTTATAGATCTAAGTATGAGTTTAATTGTAGATTAATTTCAGGGTAAGCAATTTTTAGCTTTCAATGTATATTTAAATAAAAGAATGAGAAACCAATTAAAAAAATAGATTTTCAAGCATTTATTTTGCCAAATTTGAAATAAAGAAGAAATTTCTCATATAACCATAAAAAGATAAAAGACTTCGTCGTCGGTTGAATACGTAATAGAAATAGTAGGCTGGTCAGAGGTCTCCGTCGAGACGAATATGCGGTAATGATGATGATGAAGTCATAATTACCATTATCATCAAACCAAAATTGAACTCCAATTTTAATTTACCTTTGGTGCAACAATATGCTCTACTTAGGAATAAAAACTAGAACCTTACACTCAAAAACGGCGCTTGCGAACCGTAGAATAATGAAGAATTTATCGACATATGTCAACAATTTATTAACACTATTATTCGTTCCTCTATAGCATAATGTTTATAATTACTTTTTGATAATTTAGTAACATCATTTATAAAATAAAATTTAACTAAACTATTGAACAAATTAATACTGAGTAAAGAAACAGACCGTTATATTATTAGGTATTGAAGACTAATACCATAGTATGTTATGGTGTAGCATTAATGTACATATTTTTATGAGTCTATAAATAATTTTAAAGGAAATACAATACTATTCAGTTCTATGCCTTTTATAATATAACTACGCAACAAAACTTTTCATATATCATACACGTCTATACAATAGTTTAGTCTATATTCCCGCCCTACGCTTGCTGGCCACTCGCAACACAGATTTCTAACTCAGCGCATGAAAAAGACGGCTATACACCGCTCTATATCCTTCCTACTCATACCCAAACTTGACGACTGCCAAGTTATTAAAACGTGCAATCAGTTGATTGTGGGTAGTTTTTACCACTTTATTAGACTAGGAAGCACTCAACCAGCATTTTAATTACAATGTTGACGTAGTGTGTTTATACGTAGTTCGTAGCTCTGATTACTAAGCACTCGTAGCCTCGTAGCAGCCGTAGCATTGCGTAGCGCGGCTTCACCTGTTGTTTCTCAACTTTTAAAACTACATTTGTATTTGATTCTAATAATAGCAAAATATTCTAGTATTTAGAATAATTGAATATTGAAATAAAACTAGTTTTTACGGATTTTAATTGCGGTAATATTGATATAAGAGCTGTGGTAGCCGAGCGGTGTGACCAGTGAACTGAAATGTCAGAGATCTCGAGTTCGGACCCAAGACACGTACCACTGACTTTTGGTGAAGGAAAACATCGTGAGGAAACCTGCATGCTTGAGAGAATTTTCGATGGCATGTGAACGCTGCCAACCCGCAGTAGGCTAGCGTGGTATAGCCTAATCCCTCTCATTTGAGAGGAGACCCGTGCCCAGCAGTGATGATGATGACGATGATGATGAATATTTATATTATTTAAATTGGTCCGTGATGAATGAAAGGATTCGAAACGTCGCGCGTAAGTAATTTCCGACTGCGAAATATAAAAGAACGAACTACTTATGCACTAATTCAAAAGTATAATACTCTGAGGCGATGAAAGGGTTCAACTTGTCAGTGAATATATCAATTGGTTCCGTATATTTAATTGCCAATCACGAGCTTCTTGTTCTGACCCGGCCACCGCGATCCCTCACCGATGCTCGGTTGATATATTAGCATATTATCTGGGCAAAAGTGGCAGCTTTGCTTTTAATTAATAATATCACACATTTAAAAAAAAAAAAAAACATCAGTCATAAGCAACATATTTTGAACTATGTATATAGTTTGAAAATCTTATTTGAGTTATATATACCATAATAATTATGAGACATTGAAGTGTAATTTTTTTCTGGACTTATTTTACATTATGATGGTATCATCCACTGAATGTGGGTGGCGCAGCACCGGTCGTCGTGGCAATTTTTAGGGGAGACCTATGTCCAGCAGTGGACGTCTAATAAATGTTTGGCCTTCAAAAGAGACCATGATTCTCTGAGTTTGTTTCGGTAATTCTTCTCAGAGGTCGTCAGTTAGGAAATGCCGATACCATCTAGTTCCTAAAATATATCTTATACATGACTTGTAAAAGTGTTTTTTAAAAGATCTATTTACAGAAATAAGTATCATTTATCATTTATTTATCATTTAATAGTTGATAATGATAATAATAATGAAGAAGATGAGAGCATTCGTGGTTATTCTTGGAGAAAATCTCGTTATTTTTATTTGTATTGTGCTTTCTAGTGAGTCTATTCTTGTATAGACTATTTTGAGCTAAATGTCAATATAATAAATGACATGCCATAGCATGACGCCTGTATTCCTAAGGCGTTTAGCAGAGGAGGAACCAGTGTCTTAAAATAGAAGGTGAGCATAAATTATGCCTCCGCAATTCATTCTGTCATTTGTTTTCTCGTTCGTAGTAATTCCAGCTTTAATTAAATGTATTTAAAGTAGGAATTAGTATCAAACTTTCCGGCGTGTAATATAATATATTACTTATACACAATTTACGAAAAACACGCGCAACAAAAAGCAGCAGAGTAAAATTAAAATCTGATTGTAGAGTTCCCAAAATGTGTATACACTTTTGAATTCGTACGTACGGAGTCATATAAAGTGACAAGATATGTTTCAGATTACGCTGGAATTGTACGAAACAGTAAGAATTTTAGTAAACAGTTGTTTTCGGTGCGACGCGCGACGCTAAGCAGATTCTAGGCAACATTGTTTGTGGTACAAATACACGTACCTCACATCTTTATATAAAAAAAATCGTGACTACTTTTTCTCCGCGAAACCAATTTTAACGAAACCTTGCTCACTCTTTGTAATTTGGCCCAACTTGATAGACAAAATAGTTATTTTCTCAATTTACTATCGCAATATTTTTAATCTATACTAAAAAAAAGCTGAAAAATTTTTTGTTTGTTTGAACGCGCTTATCTCAGAAACTACTGGTTGGAATAAAAAAATCTTGTTGTGTTGGATAGTCCATTTATCAGAAAGGACTGAAAGGCTATATAACATCACGCTGCAACCAATAGGAAGAAACGAAAAGCATCAATTTCCACGTGTGCTTAGCCGGCACGAGCCGCTACTTGAAAATAAACATAACTTTGTCACAGCAACGTGTGGTAATATGTATTAGTTTACCGTATATAAAACATAATGTTTGATTACACACCATCATCCTTATATATTAGCTATAACAACAAAAAACACCCAAAATAAATGCTAAACAACAGCCTCCTCAGACTTACACAACAACCGATTACATGCTGCCTCCAACACATCTGTACCTTAACGCATCTCGTTTGAGGAATCCATCCCACGCTACGTGGTACTCCAGTCAAGTACATTTCTACCCCAGCAGCCATCAGTTCTATGAACTACCTCGCCCACTACCGCTTAAGCTTACTAATCCTTTCAGCTATATTGGAAACTGTAGTTCTTCTACGGATCTCCTCATTTTTTATTCGATATGACATTGGTCGATGAATATTTTTCTAACTACGACTCTGCATAATGCACTAAGTGATCTTACGTTTTTTTTGAGGCCCATAATGAGTGACTTCGTATATTTGATAGAGTACATTCGTATAATTATTGATACCAAGTCAAACCAAACCAAGATATGGCATACTGTATCTTATTTATGTTATCTTTAATTTATTGATTAAGCTCAATAACAGCTGACAATCTAACAGTCTGTAATTAGCATCTCCAAAGATGTATAGTAAAATCTTAACTATAATAAAATATTCTTCCTAAATTAATCTCTTTTTGTGGCAAATTTGAAAGCTGATCGTTAAGCCCTGGGTGAATTTCCCAGGTAGAATATTGTGTTATACGGATTTTTTTAAAATTCTCAGTAGCAACTTGGAGTTTAGATTTTTTAGCAAATGTCAAAACCCGACATCGAACCATCACATCATTAGATACACTTCTGCTTAACCTTTCATAGATACAGTCGTGGCAGTGTGCTATACGTACGTAATATTATATTTTTCATAATAACCTCTTTATACGTACCTGGATGGGAAAGAAACAGGTAACAAATGTAGCCTATTCGCGACCACTGAGTGAACTAAACGTCACTATTATGACGTCATCATTTATCACACAAAGTGGCTGGTTCTGTATCTTCAATAATATACGAGTGTGAGTACGTGAAAACAACATAGAGTTATGTAATGTTTACTGGGTGTAATCCAGCTTTTTTTAAACTCGTAAAATACCTTGTCTCGGTACTTACTGATCTATCAAAGCACAGAAAAAAATATTATGTTGTAATTTTGAATATAAGTTCTTTTTCATAATTTCATTCCTAAGATGTTTAGATATGTGACCTTTAAAGGCGGAAGATTGGAAGAAACATATACAGTTAGGGCATTTTATTTTTATTGTTAAGTAGCCTTCTTTCATCTAACTATTAAATATTGTGCTAATAAAAGGCAAAAACATGGTTTTAAATTAATAACTTTCTTTTTCAACAAAGTGCAGCATAACTATTTTTGGCACTTTTAGATTTACCTACTCATATTATTGGATGCTTGACCTACCATTATTTTTATAGACTTTGAAAACAATAAAGGAGAAGAAACTTTAATTCTTCAATAAAAATATAACTTTCAAGTCAATTAGAATTAGATCATCAGGCACGGAAATACTCAATACATTACAAAACTATTCGTGTACATACGTAACGCCATCTATCGTTTTCAACTTAAACTTATTAATGAATCCGCCACGATTTTTCGCGGGCTGACAATTTCAATACCTTTGCTTACTAAAATGGCGCGTAAAGATTTCCATAAGGACAACAGAAGCGGGAACCAATATTAGAACTTACCGAAGAAAAATACATGTAAAAGGTACGTTTTCGTTTCGAGCGGCCCTTCTGAATCCGTAAACATTTACATAAGTAATACCTAGTAAGTGTTTTCACAGTCCGCCATTTGCATTCAGGTCTTATTTCAATTTGCGTATTATTGCTAACCCTTCAGTTTGGACATTAAAATACTTTTAGATACGCTTTTGAAGTAAACAAAGATGTTTACTTAAGACGTTTTCGTTTCATTGACTCGCTACTGACCTTTTTGTAGAATAGATACTTATTTAATCTTTGCTAACTATAACTATTTGATAAGTAGGTCTTTGTCACTTTTAATAATATCAATAAAATGAGACGGTATTATAAATAATAGCCACTTTAGCTGTCCCTGTTAAACGTTCAAAAATCAGAAAATAAGAGTTATCTATTCTTTATTTAATGAACCTCTACCAACTTACGATTGATTGAATGTATATTATATTTAAATTTACTTTTTAAACGTTAGATATAATATGTAACTAACTAATACCATTGATGTATTATACTTTCAATGAAAATTACGTATTTTGTCGCCGTATATTCATATTATTTTATTATCTACGGGTCATGATCGTAATACATCGATCCGTGACCAAACTAAACAAAAAAGGAGTTATAATTCAATTACAAATACGATATTTTGCAAGAACTTGAAAAATGACCATCGAAACTAAACCAAAATCCTTGTGTTCAATTAAACACTTAGGTACCTACGCTATTTTTGAAGCGTGTGCTATAATTTGCAAATCTGTTTTTCTCATAGAATGAATTAATTAAAATTATACGGCTGATAGGTAATGGTTCTAGGAATATTATATTATGTTCTGAAGTATGATGATCATGTTAGCTGAAACGTTTATTTAATTTTGAAAAACGTTGCTCTACACTAGGAACTTCTCCCGTGTCGTGTGTGCATTTACAAACACAAATATTTACAATCCCCAAATGATCTAATTCAGAACTACAGAGGCTACCGGCCATAAATATATTTATTCCGTGGGAGGATTGAACCTGCGACACGTGGCGCACAAGCCGATCGCAACGTGATCGAAAAACTTACGTAGGTACGTCAAGCTATGTTACAAAAAGTAACATATATGAGGTCGCATGCGGTCATTGTGGCCAGAAACATACTTTTTAAGGACTATTGTATTGCCAGGCACACGTGTGAATAAGTTCAAGCAGCTTTGCACCTTGTTAACATTTCCTAAGATGTTACTTAAATGTTAGTTCGCGTAAGTTTGGCGAGTTAGAGTATCCTTACCGTGGGGTCTGTTAGCAAAATACATTTCAGTACGTAAATGCAATGTTCACATGAGAACTTATAAGTAATAAAACCGCACTGAGAAACGTTCAGAACTGTTACTGTATACTTATGCAGATAGTCATGATGATAATAGCAGATAGCAGAGACTACTACTACCACTACTACTAATATCCACTAGGTACTACTACTCGTTACTACTTTTACTACCTGTAAAAGATTTTTAACCCTAATTTTATGTTTAGCTTATTTTATTATATTTAATATCGTAAAAGCACAAGTGTATACGATCGTTGATGAGCTAATTAAGTTAAATAAAAAAATTCAATTACTGCTACTATCTACTACTACTAATTTATTAGTAATAGGTACTACTATCTACAGCTTCGCAGTTGTATCCAACAAAAATAATTAAGTATAAACGATAAAAAATTGGAAGTAAGAAATTCAATGAATCAATAATTCTATTTTCTGTTTTCAGATATAATGGATAATATAATTTTCACAGCAATTTTTCTAATTGCTCAGCCGGTATCGAAAACAGTGCGACCTCATTGATTGCAAACCTTTTTGCATCGACTATTTAGAAATGGAACAACAAAAATCGCGGCATTTGTTTTGTTTTTCTTTCTACTCAGAAACGTGCTTCGAACCCAGTTCACCGCTTTCTATTGAACGCACGAAACGAACAGAACAAAATTAGAAAATGAAAAATACATACAATTTTAAATGTTGATCATTGGCTGATAAGTTTATGTAGTAGATCATAAATTAAACCTACTGTAACAACTTTATTGATAAATGCTGTGTTTGTTATTTTATATTATTGTATTGTGAATTGTTCTTCTTTTAAAGTGTGAATTCAATCATAGTAATATTCAGTGGTTTCGATTTTAAATGGATTGAAATTAGTAGGTACTGAGAATGCACTAAGATTTAATATTTAATTAATACTTTGGAAACTTGCAGTCTAGAGTTCTGACAACCCTTCTCTAACCTCCAGAATAAAGCCGTAATGGTTGTAAATAAAATATTGGTATTCAATTGTTATATTTCTCTGTTTCAAAAATAATATTCTAATTAGTACCTAGGTAACAATAAAATGGATTCTGAAATGTATTATTCAAGCTTCCTCAGTATTTTGTTGGTAATTTGCATGGCATTACTAGACGGCACAGGAACTCGACTCGTCACAGGATAATGCATGATAATTGTTAACAAAAGTTCTGCGGCGGCCATTTTTGATTTACCTCCAGTTCGCCGTCACGTGAGAATTCCTAAAGTTCGAAAGTGGATAGACATTTGAATTTCGTACGCATTAATAAATTATATGTATAATAATGAATAACTTGGGTAGCCTCGTGGTGTGACCAGTAGACTGAGATGTCAGAGGAGGTCTCGTGTTCAAACCCAAAGCACTCACCACTGACTTTTCGGAAGTTATGTGAAGTGAAGGTGAAGGAAAAACGAGGAATCCTGCATGTTTGAGAGATTTTATCGATGGTATGTGAAGTCTGCAAACCCGCAGTAGGCTAGCGTGGTAGACTATAACCTAATCCCTCCCAAATAAGACGTCACACATGCCCATCCGTAGGAAGATCACTATTTTGAATTTTTTATATTAATCATACGTTTATTTTTAAAATATGAGGGACCTGTTATGACACTATGTGTATCTAAACTTAAAAAAAAGTGATTTTAGGTATAGACTCTTACACACACGTAGTTGCAAGCAGATCAGCAAGTTCATAAATACTCAGATTTTACACTACATTGTAATATTATTTGGATTCCAGTAATATTTATCTAGGTGCACCAGCTTATTTTTACAAAACTTAATTAAATTAAATTGTGATTATTATACAATTTGGTTTAATACAGTATTTATTCAACCTGGGTACTGGAATAATA
Organism: Craniophora ligustri; assembly: GCA_905163465.1. Taxonomy (NCBI): domain Eukaryota; kingdom Metazoa; phylum Arthropoda; class Insecta; order Lepidoptera; family Noctuidae; genus Craniophora; species Craniophora ligustri. The sequence goes on along the minus strand of LR990965.1, from coordinate 2,597,979 downwards.
TCAAAATGCGATGAGATGATATTGTTAATTTACACATGGTACAACATGTTTATTCATTATTAGTTTAATATAATTTTAATTTATTTAATTATCTGTCAAAATAATCGGGAATCGGGCTGCCTGTTAAGTTAGCATCTCAAAAAATCTTACAACGTGTGTAAAGAGAAAATGCTTTTTTGGTAAATGTATATCTAGAATTTGTCCCACTTCATCCTGTAATTCTTTACATCTATCGCCAGATTATAAGATTTGGAACGTTTTAACAATAGTAAACATGTAGGTTCATATACTATTTTTAAAACGGTAGGTTGGAGAGGTAATATTCGAAAATATTCTAGCTAACACAGACTTGTTAGTTATATATTTGACTGGCAATACTTGAATTTGGGTCTTTCATATAAAGTTATATGAAATAAAAACGAGTACACAGAATGTAAAATCACAATTTATTCGTCGTATTCATTAAAATTAACTGCTGGAGTGGACTCGGGAGCATAATTCACATTATCGATGTTCTCTTTCCCCGAGTTAAACATTTCCACCAGATCCACCTTCTGCATCGTAACCCTCACGAGGTCCTTCAATATCTTCCTGATATCCGCATCCTGGGCTATCAAACCCTTAATCTTTTCTTTAGTGAGACCTGGAATGGATCTCCTAGAACCAATTGGGGGCTGCATTTGGTTCGGCTGGAATCTTATTTTCTTTTTTCTCCTTTGTATTGGGGGTTGGATTGGAACCATTCCAGGATGTATGGACTGTGAGTTGGTTTGGACTGGTTGGACTGGATGCACGTTTGGAACTTGTTCCATCTGCCTGGTTATGTGACTCTGTTGGTTGTTTCCGCATTCGTTGCCACAGCTTAAGGCACAGCACATCTTTGGGAAAGGGCAGTCTGGCTGTCGCGGCGGCGGTGTAGTTGGGGCTTCATAACGTAATGGCATTACCGGTTCTGTGTGTTCCTCTTTCGCTATGCGCTGACAGTCCTTGTAGTACAGTAGGTTCTCTATACTATCCTCGTCAGACGATGACGATTCGTACTTCTTATACTTTGATTTTGTGAGTACTTGTGTGATGTGCAACGTTAATAGTAACTGAAACAATATTATGCTTAATCACTTATTTATTAGTATTGATTTTTAGTGTTAATGTGTGTTATGTGGATTTTTTAATACATGTAGTGAAGATGTTAAAATTTTCAAATAGCTGTGTTTTCATTTGTTATAACTTCATGATAATGACCATAGAATGATTTCTAGTTTTAGGTACATGATGTATCTACATATAAGATATTAGTGTGCCTCTACCTTGATATAGGCATGATGATATGTACTGGGCTTAAAAATTAAAAAAAAAACATTATGTTGCACAAATCAATTCAGGTTTACATCGCTCACTTCGTTGCTAGAAGCAAACATCACTTTTTATTGTTATGTTTTTATTTCGAACCTTCTTCTGTTTTCCCATTAAAATGGTTTAATAAATGTTTCACGTAGCATACTGTGCAACACGTATGCAACTAATTAAGCTTCTGTTCGTTATACTAAAACTATTAATAACTCCCAAAGCAGCATAACTCCCAAAGCAGCTATGTATCTCTCTCTTCCGTATGTAATTTTGATGAGCTTCTTATATATGCTTTGGAATTAAACATGGCAATAGGTACGTTTTAGATAAAGACAGAGTTAATGCCTCAACAGTCGTAATGAGACAACAAACGTATTTTTCTACTTCTACAAAATATTTCTGATCTTAAATTATATCTGATCTAATCCTAATGTTAAATTATGTAACTGTCAATATCTACAATTAAAACATAACAATACTAGCTAATAATAAACAATATTATAAAGTGGTAATGTGTAGAAAGAGTAGAATCTCAAAAACTAATATTTTTAATCAACAAATTATTCCATAGATGATAAATTGACAGTTGCTTTTTTTATTAACTTTTTCAGTTACACCGTGCTTTGGCGTGACGTTTTGGAATTAGCGAAGTCTTACCACAAAAAAAAAATGCTGTTCTGAATTCGAAATGTATCTTAAATGAGACTCACAATTTGAAAATAATCCATTATTGGTCACAGTACACTGATGCAGGCTTTCACGCATGCGTTATCGCCACACTAATCGCCACAGGAAACCGGTCGGGTCGTGTTTTGTAAACATGACCGCCTATTTGTAGGATCACCTATGTATGTGCCTTAAATGTGCTCACCTGCGTAAAATTGCATTACGTAACATTCCCTAGTTTGTGTTTATTATTGTATGTTTACTAGCTGACCTGGCAATCGTTGTTCTACCTTAAAAAAATACTAAAATCACGATAAAAATACAGAGTGAAGGTAAGGGTGAAATATACTTTACCGCCTATTCTCAGATCTACCAAATATATACAAAAAAAATCATAAAAATCGGTCAAACCGTTTCGGAGGAGTTTAATAACAAACACTGTGATACGAGACTTTTATACATCAGATAAAAAAATATATTTATATGCAAGTTGATTAACACTGACAGGAATATTTTTATTGTCAAATCATTAGTTATAAATTTTATTAATTACCCAAATACCCGAATGCTATATTAAGGAGGTTTATTTATTAATCTGACAGATAGCGCACATGCATACCTATATGCTAGGAATTTTACATAGAATGGCCACAAAAACGAGTATTAAATTCACTTTCCGTATTTTTAAAGCAAACTTTTGTGTATGCACGTTTAAGTATAGACTAAATTGCTATGAATACTAAATCGAGCTCAACTGAGTCGACGACTGTTTTCAATATCTTTGTTTTATGTTTTTTTTTCTCTGGAGTCCATTGTTACAGTAGGCAATGAAACGACGTTTATTGGAAACGATTAAGATAACTGTAACTGATAACTGTATTTGTATTGTAACTGTATTTATGTTCGTCAGGTACCTAATCATTGGTCATCTTGTTTGGTCTATCGCAATTAATCTAGGCTCCCGGATTTTATCGCGGTATTGTTAAATCTCGACGTTTCGGATCCTTTTCGGCATCCATATTATCACTGAGTTATGGGACGAAAAAAAAATTTGAAATAAAACTATTTTGTTTTCGCAACAAAACAGATTTATTTCAAATCTGATATAGCCTGGACACGAATATTTGATGTGACAATATCCCCTATCTACCTGTCTTCTTTCAAGAGAAGTCATTTTGTGTCCTCTTCATGTGATTCGTAGGTATATTTCCTTCGAACGTAAATTATTTTTCGTTAACAAAAGTCGTAATCCAATTACTGTAAAGGTGATTTTACAATCACGACCAAATAAGGCAAGTTTGAACGATTCGCAAATTCGTAAGGATTCTTCGGATTTATGTGTACAATTCTTATTTTTTTTAATTTTTTACTGGCTTTTGTGCTTTCCAACAGTTTAAGCTAATTCCCGCACAGAATACCTATATCTGTTGGTACCTACTTCTCACGAGCTCATTAATAATTTGTAGTGTTAAAATTTAAATTATTTTTCTTTCTTTTTCACTTGCACCCACACCACACTTTGTAAGGGCCAAAGTTGGGAATAGAAAACTCTGATAGAAATATTTTCTAAAGCAGTTCTTTAATCGAATATTATTATCCCGTGCTTAAATATACATAATTACACCACAGTCTTATCAAACAATAATAAAATGAATATGATAAACTAGACCTTATCGACTTCATTATCCGTGCTTTACTATAAGTGCCCACTTTATGTAAATATGTTTATTATTATGCTTTGATATCAGCTTGTGTATCTAGTAGATAAATTTCCTCAACTACCTGAAGGTAGCCAACCAACTTTGTTGGTTCGATTCTCTGGTAAAGCATAGTGTAATTAAGTTTTTCTAAGTAAAATTCCGGGTCAGGGTAATGAAATTGGCCTTATAAAACGAGGATGATGCATTAGTTATAGTTAGTGCACTGCCCAACCCTTCAAGGATAAGAAGGACCAGGATATCATACAGCAATCGCTTTCGCAAAGAATTGACTGCTTTTAGAAAATACCCTCGGTAAATGCACAAGCCACATTAGAGAGCATAAACGTAATTAAGGAAGAAACGTCACCATAAAAAGGTATTTTTAAAAGATGATTAAAGAATCCATTAAAAACGTATTTAAAAAAAAGAGATGATTAATAAATCCATTAATTCGGTTATTGAAAGTACTCATACCAAAAGACTTATCGCACAAAGGCCAAGGACCCATGCCATAAAAATTAACAAAAAAAAAACCAAAAGACTTCCCATTCTATTCATGTATGGAGAATTCATGGAGTATTCTTCATCGCCTCAACACAGAAAAAAAAAGAAAATGACAATAATAATGAGAAGTTTATTTCCTAAATACTTTCGCCACTCATAAACCAAGTGCGTCTCGAAGTTGCTCTAGCTTCTGTTGTTTTTCCTTCTGTTTCTTCTTAAAAACCTGCAATTCATCTAGAATGTGCCTGTGTACCGAGTTGTAGTGCGGATTACCACCGGAACTCATCGCATTCTTTTCCTTCAAGTCCTGGCAGTAGTTGTGCCACCATGGAAGCGGGAGGTACTGGTTTTCTGGGTTGAGAATCATTTTCTTACAAAATTCCGGGTTCGGTATCTTGGCAGCTGCTAGAATAGACCCGCTTTTTTCCAGTTGATCCTTGTTGATGTAAGGGTGACTGACCTTTTTTATTTGTCTTCGTCGTGACAGAGGTACCCGACGACACTCCAATAAAGCAAGGTGTAGGGAAATTAAGATGCATAGGCGCTGGGGACAAAGTTAATTATAAGGTACTTGAAGAAACAAGAGCTGTGGTAGCCTAGTGGTGCGACCACTGGACTGAGGTGTCAGAGGTCTCGAGTTCGAACCCAAGGCACGCACCACTGACTTTTCGAAAGTTATGTGCGTATTAATCGCATGCTCAAACTGTGAAGGAAAACATTGTGAGGAGACCTGCATGATTGAGAGATTTTCTCTATGGCATGTGAAGTCTGCTAACCCGCAGTAGGCTAGCGTGGTGGACCATAGCCGAATCCCTCTCAATTGAGAGGGGACAGCAGCAGTGGGACATTAATGGGTTGATAATGACTTAAAGAATACATGTGTATTCTTTAAGTCATTATCAACCCATTAATGTAGACCCTGTGGGCCTCAGTTAAATTTTTAAGATATTAATATTAGCGAGAGAAAAAGTGAGCCAGCTTTTTACCGAACTCAAATCCTTACACGAACTACTTGCAATATCGGCTCGTAGTCTGGATTTGTGGCGTTTTTTACCTTTGTGTATTTGTATATGGAACCTAAATAAAGTGAAACGCTGTAAATGTAAGAAAAATACATACTCTCTTTAACCTTTCGGATACGTACTTATGTCTTTGAACTCAGACTATATATACTGTACCTCCGCGTCAAGTAAGATTATAAGATTTCTTTTCTTTCTTTTAGTAAATCAGCCAGATAGACTAAATGCCCATCAGTGTTGTAGTAAATGTCACGATGAATATTTTTAGGGTGTAAAGAGAGAAATCCAAATATACGTACCAATAAAAACATTATATTATATTCTCAAACACGTGGTGACCACAACAACATCTTGTTAATAACCCAAAATCCTATAAAACCTCGTATTGAAATTATAATGTACGCAATTAATGTACTGTTAAATTTTATTATATTTGACACGTGCCTTTCTTATAATTATGAGAAAAAGCACGTGCGGTCATAAAACTATAAAATTCAGTATATTTTACATCTTCGTATAATTCACGACACATACCCTACTTTCCCGTTCGAGGTGAAACACCCTTTGGTTTTTTAATATATGTAAGAAAGCAAAGGAAAACATGAATAAATATATTACCCAAGATACTACATATAAACAGTAGGCAATATGTGAGCCAAAGGTGGTGCCGTAAATAAATATTTTCTTGGCAGATATTGAAGAAATTTAATATAAATAGTACGTGTGTATCAGCTACGATGACGGCAGCAAATCGGTGCGTTTTTGTACTGCAAGGATTTTTAGTATACCTACTTAAATACGGTTCCCTCGGAACAGAGGATTTCTTCGTCACACATTTGGGCAAAATTTATTTTGATTTCATACGTTCGTACGTATAAGCCATTGGAATACAAAGTAACTACTTTTTACAGATTTATCGACGAGATTAAAACCAATTTATGAATATACCACGATAACATCTGAAAATAATGCTTTTATTTTAATTGCGAATATTGTACCAACACTAATCTCCTAGAAGTAACAAAAAAACACCACCCATTTATAAAAAGACAGACAATTTATAAAGGCATAGTAGCAAGAAATATATTATTGATAAAATTACAAACACAAATACAACAGTCTATAATGCTTTTATTTAGCTTAAAATTGACTTGATCTACTCGTAGTTTTTTATGTGTTTGTATGATAGATCACTTAATTTTATTTTGGTAGTGCTGACAACTAAAATTATTATTTAAAAAAACAATTAAACGGCCTAAGTTTTAAAAATATTAAAATATCAAATGCCCAAGGCACGCACAGCTGACTTTTTCAAGTTACGTGCTTATCACTGTCTCAAACGGTGAAGGAAAACATCGTGAAGCATCGTGAAACAAAACCTGCATGCTTAAGAGATGTCATGTGAAATCTGCCAACTCCTACGTGAACTATAGACCCTCTCAAATGAGAGGAGACCCGTGATGAACAGTGGGAAAATAATTAGGTGGATAATAACTTTACAACTTCAATCGCCGCGACGACCGGTCATGCGCCGCCCGCATCCAGCGGATCCAGCCTTTTACGCAACATCATCTTAATTATGTAGAACTTTAATATTGCTATGTAGGTATTACGTTTAATGTATTATCACGACATTAAAGCGAAGTGCCATGTCAATAATTCATCAATAACGTTGTTAAGGAGGAACCTCTGGGATACGTCTCCAACATGAAGGGTTTCTCTAATGCGTGTTAATTGTATTATAAACGAACGGTCTATTATAAATCATTAACTAATCATAATAAGTGTAGAATATTATGTGTGACGCGTCTTGTGACACTAAAGTTCCAGAAATAGTATATTTAGTAGGAGGTAGGGCATAGCGAGATTTCTCGCTCAAATTGAGCTGCCCGACTGGGGAAGTACCTCCGCCTTACAGAAGACCGCAGTGAATCAACAATAGTTGTCTTTCTGCGAGTGAGTAAGGTTACCAGAGCTCATTGGGGGAGTGACTATTCTGACAGCATGGGAATTCCGTTTGCTGTCAGTTCAGTAACTCCCTATTTTAAGAAATCTGAACGGTTTCTAAGGGGTTTGGCAACGCATTTGCGTTGGCAAGTCTCTGGTGGTGCAAATGTCCATGGGCGGCGGTCACCACTTACCATCAGGTGAGCCGCCTGCTCGTTTGCCCACTTATCACCTATCATATTATTATAGCTTATCACACAAAAAAAAAAAAAACCAGAGTGATTTGTGGATTAAATTATCTTGGTTGATCTCCACATTCAGTAGACATTCATCATTTTCATCAGTCTATGGTTGGACGTAGACTTCGCCTAGTGAACGCCACAGAGCTCGATCTTCGGCTTTTCTCCTCCAGTGACTGTCAGCGTCCGCCAGTCTTCGCTCCACCTTGGCAGTCATCCTACACTAAGTGTACCGAGACAAGAACCTATTTTTTTGAAATGGCATTTATTTCTCAGATAATTAGTAGTCGGTAGTACAACATCTTGCCCCAGAATTCAATATGATACACAGGTTTAGTCATATTTTATTAAAATTTAGTAGGTACTAATCTGTAAACAAATCATTACGATCGAACCCTCCAGAGGTCAAGTTGACCGCTAATATTTAATACATAAATATACCAGTTACGAAATAAAAGAGTACTAAATGGTCATTATAAATGTTGGTTTTATCCTCAAATAAACCTTCGATTGAATTTATCTTCGATGACAAAAACACTATATTGGTGAGTAGGTATATCATTGCTAAAGTTAAGTACTAGTTATCCATATCCATACTAATATTATAAATGCGAAAGTGTGTCTGTCTGTTACCGCTTCACGCCATAACCGCTGTCCCAATTTAGATGATATAGAGATAATTTGAGTCCCGGGGAAGGACATAGGATAGTTAACATCCCTTAAAAGGGGGAAAAGGGGGTGGAAATAAAATTACTAATTTTATGCAGACGAAGTCGCGGGCAAAAGCTAGTCATGAATAAATCTGAACAGTGAACATAAAGACAAGACGAACAAAAGGAAATGTGCTTAAAAAAAACGAAGCTAGACCTCTCCGCCGTTCACTACAATAATTCCTTAACCTTTTACATTTATAGCCAACTTGTAGAAGCGACGCAGACGTATCAAAATAATTGACAGAAGGCCAACTTTGTACGACTTTTTTCATGTCGTCATCGTCAAACCCAATTACTTTCCCAATGCTGGGAATGCTGGGCAGAGATCTTCTCTCATTTAAGAGGGACTACTGCATCCCTCTACCCATAACACCACGCTAACTTATAACAGTTTACATACTATATAGGGAGTGTGGTTTATGGCAAAGTGAACGCAATATTATGTTTGACAGTTTGCAAATTATATCTGGGGTGATTTACTACTCGGACCTTGTTGCGACTAGGATGAATTTCCGTGCGTTTAGGCGTTTTTGCCATACCTATTATTGGAATCAGATATAATAGCTCATATTTTAGGACCCATAACTTAATAATGTCTTCCGTGGTGCCTGGCAACTGGGCTTAACCCAGTTGTAAACATCTATTCTTATGTCAATGACATGTAAACTCTATTCTATTATTTATTATATTATTATTATTCTGTCTCTCGCTTGGTAAGGAGGGAAGTGGAGAACTGTTATTTTCTTACTCCTCCGATTTAATTTCATGATTAATTTCGCTGCGGGTTCCAAGACAGTTAATATCATTCCCCTGGGACACGTTGAGCTTCATTGTCTCGACGATATTTTGGATGGTTACTATTGTTGATCCTGGCTTACAGGAGTTGCAGTAGTAGGGACTTAGGGTGGTGGGCACGTCCCAATAAAAAAAAAAAAAAAAAAATACTATATAGAATATCTATATGCGCACAACACAGGAATGCAGGTTGGCTCGCGATGTTTTCCTACACTATTTAAGCATGTGATGCAAGCTTCAGGATTGCAATTTGACACTTTTGACTTAACTGTCTAATGGGCACACCATTAGGCTATCAGAGATAGGCTTTAACAAGTTCTTATTTTGCCTTCCATGTTGCATTCAAAATAAAGTTTGACGACCCAATTAGTCCAGCCGATAGATTCGAACCTATAGCACAGAAGTGCTATAGGTTCGAATCCCGGTAGAGACAATTGTTTGTGTGATGACCATGAACATTTGTATCCGAGTCATGGATGTATCTATGTATAATATGTATGTATTTACAAAAAAAAGTCTATATGTTGTACATACCAACTAGTATCCGTAACACAAGCCTCGTTGCTTAGCACGGAACTAGATGGCGCTGTGTGTCATAATGTCCAGGAATAATGGTACGGGTTGATGTTAACTATAAAATTCCTTAACGTAGAGCAGAAAATACCGCTTTATAATATTATTATATTTCCGAAATAAATATATTTATTTCCAATTAAAAATACGTACATCTTTACTGAGGCTTAAATAAAACAATTTCTTTGCGGATTTTGTACTTTTCTTTAATAGTTTTGTTACAAATGCTGTTTTATTTCTAATTAAATTATTTGTGCACATGTACCCGAACTAAGCTGAGCCATTTTTTTTTATATTGTCACTGTTATAATTGCTACCGAAAACTCAACATAGAGATCTTTTACTGTCTTGAAATAATTTATACCAGGAGAACAGAAAATCCACGATGCACAATGGACCTTCTGCGTGTATCTATTTAATTGTAAAAGCCTACTTATAATGCGGCATACAAAAGGCTCAACGGCGTCGTATTTGTCTTTGTTTATAGTAATGCAGCCATTATTGTGATGAGGAGTAGGTACCTACTGTGCATTGATTCAATGTAGCGTCGTCAACTGTTCACATTGACATTCAAATTAATTGATGGAAAGTGGCTTGTGTTATTCATTTGACATTGTTTTTTTTATTTATTACATCTTATTACAATATGCGTTTAGCGTTCGTTTTTTAAGTTATTTGTGTTTAAAACACATTTTTATTAAAATTACTAGGATTAAGATCGTTTTGATAATTATTTTTGTAAAAAGGTTATAAATTATAAATTGGTTTTAAACAAAATAAAAACATATTATGGATATATGTATATTTATTGTGAGATGGTTGAACAAGAGTCAAAAGTCAAAAGAGTCGTTTGTATTTTTGGCTGGATGGGCTAAATTATCTGATACATTAAAGTATAGTCAAGTAAGCCTGTCTATTATTTATAATTGAATACATAAAGCGTCTTCTAATGTGTGTAATTTACGAAGCATTTATCATAAAAACAATAAGACTTAAGATATTAAGACAAATAAAATTGCATATACAAAAATTATATTTCATAAGTTACTTTGGATTTTTCAAGCTCTTTTTGTATTGTAGTACTTCATTCAAAACGTTCCTATAGTAGGGGTGTACGGTGCTGGTTTTCGTCGTCGGCTTCGGCGGTAGGGTCACCACCCAGTGGCAGTAGAAATACCACCATGGTATTGGAAAGAAAGGGCTCAAAGGTTGGGCCAACTTTTCTCTACAAATCTTTTTAGTTGGTATGACAAGACAAGCATTGTTATTGGTGTCTGTACATTCGGTTGTTAAGTCCACAAATGTTGGATTGAAGGCTCCAAATACTGGACCAAAGTTGCGATGGTAGCTGTAGACTGATGTCAATAATGACAGGAAAACTGGTATAATGTGCATCTGAAATATGTATATTTAATTATTAATTGCCTCGTTGGTCTAGTGGTCTTGCAACTCGTTTGCAGAGCAAGAGCCCTGAGCTTCGATTCCCAAGAGCAGTGTTATTGTGTTATTCTATGAAATTCTCAATAGCAGCTCGGTGTTTGGTTGTTTTCGTGCCCGGTTGATGGTAATAGGCTCACCCTCTATTACATGGGTCCTAAAATATAAAAATAAATGAAATGTGGGTATAAAATTTTAATATGTACACCCACATTCCCGAGTCCCTGAAGGGTTAGGTAGAAGTGTACTAAATTATGTCATTTAGCGTGATAGTATGTTATGCAAATACTTACTCTATATTGAACACTTGATCATTTAAAAACCATTAAATCAACTATAACATTAATAGGTATCTTACGGTTAAAATTCACGCTAATATTACATAAAACATTATATAACGCGTACATACTCTCATACTCGGTGTTACACATTGAATAACAAATCTCACCGTTAGGCTGGCTACATACGGTTGCGCATAGTGACGTCACATGCATGCACGGTATCGGTGCCCGCATATGATTGGCATAGGTGAAAATGTAAGCCAAGTTCATGCTACATCAAGTAATATTGTTTTTCCTATAACACTATTATAGTTATTATATTTAAATTGTTTGAACATAATAATAAAATCAAGTAGTAACGTAGTAATTAATTATTAAATAAATATAATATGAATTGGATTCGTGTTGTATATAAACAACAACGGCTAAAGTATAAAAACAATACCAAATAGATTTAGACAGAAAAAACAATAAGCGCAAGTGTCAAAATCGTTCGTTAATATTTTATCTGGGAACGGATTACACACGCAAAGTTGCACGTGAAACCACTAGAACAATGAGGCAGTTAATCTTTAGTAAGAAATAATATACTTTCTAATAATACATTAATTATTTTTCTACTATTACTTCATGTAGCTATTAAAGTAGATTTTCATTATTTATGAGTGTAGTAATGTGTATAGGTATATTTGTATTACTACAAGTTTACCCTTTTATAGTTCGAAAACGTTTAATATAGACAATTAATTTAATGACATTATTGTAAATATTTTTTCACACCTGCCAGGATTCTAGATTGTCCTAGTTATTCGGAGATAAAATTTCATGCTTCTCTCCATGTAGCTTGTGTTCGTGTGTTCTTAGCCTAAAGCACCCACACTTTATGCCAATAAAATTTTATTATTGTAATTCATATCGATTTCATTTTTACGCTACTATTTTTATCACCAAACTTACTCTACATGGTTAAGCATTTTATTAGGTTATTTATAAATAAATAATTAACGAATTGATAGTTTACATAATATTTATTTCCAAACTAAATTTGTACCCTACCCTATTTGGAGAAAGAAATGTTTCAATATGAAAGTTATTTAGCCAATCAGAACGAATAAAAAAGTAGTTACATTTGTTATACCTAGGTACTAAAGAATAAAAAAAAACTCCGTTTAAAACAATTGACATCAAAACTAAAAAGTTAAAAAGAGCTTAACAGTTTTAACTTCTTTTTCGTTTTAAAGGTATGAAGTCGGTGCCAAGCCAAATGTAAAGGTATGTACACTCATGTGGTATGTGCATTGTTCGTGACTGTGTCAATAAATATTATTTTCTTTCTTCTTTCTTTCTTTCTCATCGCGCGTGATCTTGAGGGGTGGCTTGAAACTAGTTACCGGCACCGACTTCATGCCTTTTGTCGAAATCGATATTCCTCCGTTTTGAAGTCGGTTAAATATTATTAAAAATATACTTACAAATATTGGAAAAACTTTACTAACTTTGAATTTATTATATTTTAAGTTTTAAACGTAAATTATTACCCAAAAAAAAATACCGGTGGGAAATAAATAGGGTAATAGTACGCTGGGTAATAAACGGGGAAAGTGATGATTTTTTTCACGTTGGCGTGTTTTTTATTATCATTGCAGTCTTCTTCTCTATGGTCACGCCGATGCGATATGCCCTTCCTATTGGTCAGGACAGATTGTAAAATCGACATTGTCAATAAAAACTTGCACGTCAGAAGCATCTGAAAAACAGAATAAAATTAAATATAAACTTGTTACCGTGGCACCATCGTAGCTGTCTTTATAACAGAATGCATAGAGTTTACCAGTTTAAAAAAAACTATATCATAAAAATTATGATATTATTATTATTAATTATTATTATAAGTTTATGTCCAGCAGTGGACGTCCTCCAGCTGACATTATGATGATGATGATCATAAAATTTTTGGTTTTTATGATATAATTTTACTTTTAATAATCCTTAATCGGATACAAGGAACTATTTTCCCACCCGTCAATCTAGCTAAATACACTAATATTATAAAATGACACCTCCGAAGGTTTCTTTTTTTAAATATAATCAATAACTAACCAGGATTATATTTTTAAAAAAACCTTGGGTGTTGCCATTTTAACAATATTATTGTGTTGACTACGTGAAAAAGAAACACTGTAGGTAGTTACTCTTTTTAATATAAATTTAGCACATGGAGGAGTGTGATTATTAATACAGTTAAAGTTAATAAAAAAAGAAAGCCGAAATAATGGTTTCTTTTGATTAGTTTTCCTAAAAAATTAATCACGATCGGATTTCGATCATAGTGAGAACTTTAGTGACAATAAATTCCTTAATTCTGAATAAATTATAAAGGTAAATTAAAAAACGAGTTATTTATGTGTTTGGTCAACAACCTGATTAGTATAATTAATGATTCACATATGATATCCAGATATTGGCATCTAGTTCTGATCTAAGCAAGGAGAAAGAAAGAAAGAAAGAAATTATTCTGGTGGTGGTTATATTATGAATAAGAGTATTAGATGGTTGATAAACTACACAGTATTTTATTTATTTTTAAATACATTCATATAAAATATAAACATTTAAGACTCAGGTACAAATGTCCAAACTTATCACGTGAACGTTTGCCCCTACAGGGATTTGAAGCCGGAACTCTAACGTCGGCCTTAACCCGGATGACATACATATTACCGCTAGGCAGTCTATAGTATGTAGCTAAATATTTGACGACCCAATTAGTCCAGCGGTAGTTAATGGTGCCTTCTGTTCTATGGGTCCTGGGTTCGAATCCCGGTAGAGACAAATGTTTGTGTGATGAACATAAACATTTGTTTCCGAGTCATGGATGTATCTATGTATCATATGTATGTATTTACAAAAAAAAAAGTATATATGTAGTATATCAACCAACTAGTATCCGTAACACAAGCCTCGTTGCTTAGCTCGGAACTAGATGCCGCTGTGTCATAATGTCCTGGAATATTTATTTATTTATTATCATCATCACTTAAAAAGATCGTGAATCAATCTATGTGTATCTTTTTTCCTTGTCACTTTGTTATCCCATTCTGATCAATAGATATTTCTATTTTTAAATTTTTATTAAGAAAGAAAAATTCAACCTCAGGCGGGACTCGAACCCGCGTCTTCTGGATCGGTACTCCAGACGCTCTGCCAACTGAGCCACCGAGGTATCCGCCTGATGTGTTGAATTTTTCTTTCTTTATGTTACTTATGTCTTTACGGCGACATAGCAACATCGATAGGACAATTCTGCCCAACCCAGAATTCTCCCTTTACAGCGAGTAGAGTCCGGATGATATTGCATTAACTTTATACAATCTTTTTGTATTTTTTAGCTTATTTCAAGCTAAGATTTTTAAATTTTTATTAAGAAAGAAAAATCAATTTTTCTTTCTTAATTTTTTTTCTTTCTTAATAAAAAGAGATATTTCTATTTTTTATTTAATTTAACAAATAAAATCCCATACAACACATTGTAAATAATTATGTACGATTTGATAATGATTCACAATTAGTGATAGTAGGTTACAGAATGTACAAGATATTAGGTTACACACAAAATAAACTTACTTTTCATATAGGTATAGGTATGTACTAAAATAATTCAATGTTTGTTCATTTTTAACCAATTACGATCGTTGAAGCCACAACTCTTAATGCACAGAAACGTCCACGAGGCAAATTTTTTAAGTGTCCGACAATGTCCGATATCGAATAATCATTATTGGTAATTATTATTAAATTTACGGCCTGTTTAGATGGATATTCAATAAATGCTTTTATTTTAACGTTTGAACATTTATTCAACGATGTATTACAAATTATTAACGGGTTTATAAAATATGAACGAATATATGTATTTTAACGAATATGTAACGAATTGTGTAGAAATTAGAAGAATCTGAAGAAGGGTGGTTGCAAAGACTACAATATATATACGGGTGGTTGTTCGAACGATGACGATATGAAGTTGGTCGCCGCTCTCCCATTGGCTGCTTGCTGGCCATCATGCCACTTGCATTTGCACCGCTCGGTGCGGTGTTCAGGACGGTGCGTGATTGCACAACTTTGCCAATAGATGGCAATGTACGTTCCAACATACCGACCGCCTTGGAAGAACCCTCTTCCAATTATTACTCGGAATCGACAGGAAGCGGGCAGATCTTGGAACAGGCTCGTCGGATGACGCCCGATGCAGTGCGGATTTCAGCTACCCTCGAGATGCCATCGGTTCCTGCAAACACGCGAATAACTCTGCCCATTCTCCACTTTAACGGTGGTAGGTTATCTTCCTTAATCAATACCAAGCTATTGCACGCGATGTCGTCTTTAGTGGCAACCCATTTGGTCCGACGCTGTAACTCCGACACGTACTCCTTTGACCAGCGCTCCCAAAAATGCTGCCGTAGCTGCTCCAGCCGCTCGTAGCGCCCGAGACGTGTTGGAGTCGCCTGGGTCAGGTCCTCGCTAGCATGCGCAGTCAACGGCCGGCCAATGAGAAAATGAGCTGGTGTCAGAGGAAGGAAGTCGTTGGGGTCTGTGGACAGAGGTGACATGGGTCGGGAGTTCAGGACGGCTTCGATCTGTGTCAATATCGTACTGAACTCCTCGAACGTTAATTTTGCATCGCCTACAACGCGTCGTAAATGATGTTTACACGACTTTATACCCGCCTCCCACAAACCACCAAAATGAGGCGCGTAAGGCGGAATAAAAAGAAATTTAATATTATTATTACTAGCAAATTCTAAAATATCTTTGGTATTGTCAAATACAGCTGAAAGTTCCTTTTCAGCGCCTACGAAATTTTTCCCGTTATCGGAAAAAATCTGATAAGGTTTACCACGTCGCGATATGAATCTTTTAAGAGCCAATATGTAATCTTGTGTAGACAATGTGCTCACCAACTCTAAATGCACCGCTCTAGTGGTAAAACATATAAATAAACAAATGTATGCTTTAATTAAGCGTGACCCTCTGCCTTTCCGGTTTAAAATAAGTACAGGACCAGCGTAGTCAACCCCACACTTCATAAAAGGATATGTAGGTTCTAAACGCTCTGATGGCAAGCTGCCCATAAGTGGAGTTAGCGTCTTCCCCTTAAGACGTGTGCAGGTGACACATTTATGCACTACATATTTTGCCAAATTTCGCGCTCCTAGCACCCACCAAGTATCACGCAGGGTAGATACCAGAAGTTGAGGTCCAGCATGAAGTAACCTCTTATGTTCATACGTACATAACAGTACTGTGAACCGATGCTTATGGCACAACAATACTGGATGCTTTTTATTGTAATTAAATTGCGAATTGCATAACCGGCCGCCTACGCGGATAATATTATCTGTATCTAAAAATATATTTAAACCAGATATTTTATTAAAACGTTTTTCGTACTTATATTTAACAGGTAAGTTCCGTATAAGATTATTATATTCATTATGAAACGATTGTTGCTGAACTAAACGAATTATAACTTGTAACGAGCTAGCTATCTCATCCACTGTCAATACACCGGATCTACGTGGTTTCCCGTTACGGGACGCACGTGCATTATGCAAAAAACGTATCACATATGTACAGGTTCGTTGAAGACGATTAAAGCATGAAAACCTATCAAAATTAATAACACTGTTGGAATCTGTAGAAATTAGATTTATGGTTTGAGGTTTTACATCTGGCAAATGTATACTATGATCAGGAATTATAGGTGTAGACCAACTTGATGTAGGCTCACATAAAAACCTAGGACCGTACCACCACAGATCAATATTATCTTCCTTGAACGAATTGAAGTAGACGCCTCTAGACAATAAATCAGCCGGGTTTTCTTTACCCTTAACATGACGCCATATCGTGTTACCCGTCAGCTCATTGATCTGCACAACCCTGTTTTGCACAAATGTTTTTAATTGATGTGGCGACATCCGAAGCCAGCCTTGGACTATAGTGGAGTCAGTCCAAAAGTATACCTTCTCAAATGTGAGACGAAGTGATTTTATTACCTTTTGATACAACTGTGCTCCAATTAAGGCTCCACATAATTCAAGGCGTGGTATGCTGACAGTTTTAATAGGTGCCACTTTACCTTTGGCACATAATAGCCGAGTAGTAATATTAGAATTTGTGTTATCAAATGAACGCACATACGCACATGCACCGTAAGCAACCTGGGATGCATCGGAAAATATGTGAAGTTCCTTATGTTGACACTTGACTACAACACAACGAGGTATGATTATTTCAGGTAAGTACTTTACGCTATTCATGAATTTATGCCAGTCATTAGCTATATTAACTGGAACCTCGTCATCCCAATCTAATTTGCTTAACCATAATTGTTGCAACAATATCTTAGCCGTAGTAATAGCCGGTGCTACTAAGCCCAAAGGGTCATAGATTTGTGAAATAATAGACATAATTAAACGTTTTGTAATTAATGTGTCATTTTTGTGTGACTCTAAGTTAGTAGTAAAATACAGCGTATCATTTTTATTAGACCATCCTATGCCTAATGTTTTGGATTGACAATGTTCGCCTATGCTTAAGTCCTTACAGGTTTCTGGTGTCACATCATGATTAAAGGTCCATTTCCGTAAGGGGAAACACCCACTCTGCAATACCTTAGATGTTTTGCTACAAATATCTAATAAAACGTTTAACTCGTCATGGCCCGTTATAAGATCATCCACGTAAAAATCGTCATTAATGACGCTCGCGATGACGTCATCGTCACATTCCTGGGCCAACTGTTTTAGACATCGAATACTCAGGTAAGGTGCGGATGTGGTACCATATGTGACAGTATTCAAACGATATACTTGAAGTGGCTCATTACTATTGTTACGCCATAAAATAAGTTGCAAATTACGTTGGTCCGCTTGAATTAGTACCTGTCGGTACATTTTTTCGACATCTGCGCAGGCTACGTATTGATATTGTCTAAAGCGCAGTAGAATCGAGAATATGTCATTTTGAATGGCGGGCCCTACATATTGAAGGTCATTCAACGATTTATTGCTAGTGGTAGTCGCACTACCGTCAAAAACTACGCGTAATTTAGTTGTGAGACTATTTTCTCGATATACCCCATGATGAGGCATAACATAACACGGCTTAGGTAATGTTTGTATACCTGCTAACAAAGACATATGACCTAATTGTTCGTATTCTTGCATAAAGTTGCAATACATTTGTTTGTATTGAGGTAAACGCTCCAATTTGCGTTCTAACGAATAAAAACGATTTTTTGCGGAATTATATGAATCTCCTAGAACGTCGGGAGACTGTTTTAAAGGCATTTTGACATGAAATCTGCCATGATTATCACGTTGTGTCGTCTCGATGAAGAGCTTCTCGCATAAACGCTCTTCTTCAGACAACACACGCGGAATATTTATTTCCTCAATTTCCCAAAATTTACGTAATTGAGAATCAACCTGAGAAAAATTGCACTGAACCGTATTTATGTGTGAACGTTTATTATATACTGGACCGGATATGATCCATCCTAGACTTGTACCCTGTAGGCACGGGCCTGACTTGAGCCTTATGATTTTATGTTCAAGTATTAACGACCAGAACACATCGGCCCCTATTAGTACATCTATTTTAGACGGTACATTAAACGACGGGTCAGCAAGCTGAACGTGGTTAGGTATGCATATCGAACTATGATTAACGTTTATAGACGGTAAATAAGAAGTGATGCTAGGTAAAACGAAACAATGCAAGTCTGTATGAAAATCATATAATTTTGAACGCATACTGATTTTACATGCATGATTACACTGTGTGTGTGCTTCTCCCACACCACATATATTTATAGTGGACTGTATAATAGACGCATTTAAACGTTTACATAAGTTTTCGGTAACGAAACAGTTTTGACTGCCATTATCAAGAAGAGCACGAACTGTGTGATAATTATTATCAGAATCGGCAACCTCAATCAACGCGGTAGACAACAAAACTGTTTGTAACGCATTCGCATTAACGGTGAACGCACCGCGACGCGAGTCAATAACCTTGCAGTCAGCTGATTCGCTAACGCTATGCGAAACAGATGACTGCGGCAACGTATTATTATTAATTGTCGATCTTGGCGTTGTATTTGAAATTACGTTATCAGTGTGCAATAACGTGTTGTGTTTTTGTTGACACAACTTACAGGGTCCGAACGTACAATCTTTAATTGTATGACTATTTGTACGTATACAATTAGAACAGAGACCTTTCGATGTAACTATTTTTGACCTTTCGTTTATTGGCATGTTTAGAAAACTTGCACACGAATATAACCGATGGTAACCGGTACACAATGGGCAAGTAAAATTAATATTACGCTTATTTTGATCGTCTAATGTACTCTTGCCCTTATTTGTATTTGAAGTATAGCTATTCGTATGTTGAGCGTTGGGATTTCTTTTATAATCGTTTGATGACCTTGAATCGCCTTTAGAATGAGACTGTGAATTGTAATTATTATTATTTTTACTGCTACTGGATTTGATCATGTCTAACATGTCTGCCCTATTTCGTAAAAACGTAAGTAAATCTTCTAATTTTAACGCATTGTAATCTTTACGCGAATCCGAAATCAAAGTGCCCTTATGACTTTCCCACTCGCGCTCAGTCGACGAGTCGAGTTTCGTAACTATTAAATAAATTATTAATGTGTCCCATGACTCGGTGGGCTCTTTCAAGGAACTAAGTGCACGTAAGTTACGTAAAACGGTGTCAGTTAATTTTCGGATTTGCGTTGCAGATTCTTTATTTAGCGATGGGGTAGTGAACAGGGACTTCACGTGGTTATGTACCAATAAACGATTATTGTGAAACCTATTTTCAAGTAACTCCCATGCGTGACTGTAATTAGGGGCTGTAAATTCCAACGCACTTATAACATGTAACGCAGTACCACTGAGTGCCGATTTTAAATAATGAAATTTCTGTATAGCGTCCAAGTCTTGGCGTTCATGTATCATTGTTATATACGAGTTTCTAAACTCCAACCACTGATCGTAGGAACCGTCAAAGGCAGGCAGCTTTATTTGAGGCAATTTAACACTTATAGGTTTACCCGCAGTGCACTTAAAATTACTCGACTCACTGTGTTCATCATCATTAATCATGCACTTTGCTGATGCTATAATTGAATAATATTGACTCTCAAACGATTCCCTATATTCTAACTGAACTAATAATTCTTTTTCATCAACATTGTTTTCGATCTTAGTTTGAATATTATTGAAATCAGAAAAGAATATGGACGCCGCTTGCATGCGCATTCGAACTTGGGTTATAATAACAGCATCTAAACATGATTTATCTAATCTATCGATGAAATTAACAAAGATCGTTAATCTACTTTTGATTACACCTCGCTGTTTTTTGAGATTGTTAATATTTACGTCAGAATAATCGGATTTACATTCGTCGTCACTCATTATGGCGGCTTGTGAAGGACAAGGTACTTACAGTCGTAAAAATGGTCGGCACGGCTGCGGCGCGGCGGCGGGCGGGCCGGGCAACAGCACTTGCGCGCGAAGTTACGGCAACAAAACGGAATCTGATGGTCGAACTTCTGGAACGCACAGTAGGTACGATATTAACACAAAGCGAATAGGGCGAAGAGGAGGAAAGGTGAGGGATAACCTGACCGTTGCTGGCTTGTGCTCCTCAGTCCTCAAACGTCTGGTAGTTGTGCTCCACCTCTTCTGGATATTTGTACGTTACGCCTGGGTTCCAGTAGGAAGCGCCTCCTCGATGTATCGAATACGTCCGGCTCGAAGGTCCAATGTTTAGATGGATATTCAATAAATGCTTTTATTTTAACGTTTGAACATTTATTCAACGATGTATTACAAATTATTAACGGGTTTATAAAATATGAACGAATATATGTATTTTAACGAATATGTAACGAATTGTGTAGAAATTAGAAGAATCTGAAGAAGGGTGGTTGCAAAGACTACAATATATATACGGGTGGTTGTTCGAACGATGACGATATGAAGTTGGTCGCCGCTCTCCCATTGGCTGCTTGCTGGCCATCATGCCACTTGCATTTGCACCGCTCGGTGCGGTGTTCAGGACGGTGCGTGATTGCACAACTTTGCCAATAGATGGCAATGTACGTTCCAACACGGCCGTTTCATGAATTTTATTAATCCCAAATTAATGGTGCTCTCAACTAAGATTTATAAATACCTACTCATTTAGGTTTTTGGTAAAACTTTTATTATTAAATGCTCTTTTTGATACTGACAATAAACAATATACAGATAAAATCCGTGAAAAATAGTTCTATATGTTTTTTTCATTGAGCACTACACACTGCACCTACTGTCAGATTCAAACGCAACTAAATTTTTATGCGTGTTTTTTTTAATCATTTATGTAAGGACAATAAATGTGTCCTTGCGGCCGATGCAAGGGCGTCATAAATATTTTACTACTCTCGGATGTCGTAAAGCATTTTTTTATTGATAACAAATTCGTATTGTATGAAAACTAGGCAATGAGATTTTACATTGTACAGCTATTCTAGTTGTTATGACTATTTTCTTGTTGTAGTTTTCTGATATAATTGTTTTGAATCAGTTCCTATGGTAGGTTAATTTATTATCCTTATTATCAGCTAAGTGCTTAGATTTATATTGTTTTTAAATCTGTATACGTTGAAATGAAGCTACTTTTTACGAATTATATCGAGGTACAGTAAGCTTACATTGGCATTGTCTATGATCGCAGATAGACTGACGCACCCTTGTAATGGATCTGAAACGTCTGCATTAAAATACATAAAAACTAATAAATAATAATATAATAACCAGTTGTCCTTCATTTACTAATATTCACATAATTGTTAGATATCAATATGATTTCTTTTAAAATTTTTATTCAAGTCAGGTGACATGATTTGCGTTTGTTTGAATAAACATTGTTTATTTCTTTGTTCTTTCTTACTTAATGGTATACGTACTCCTTAGAATAATGATTAATCATGTAGCTAATAAATTAATCTTTTGATACCTTGTCCTAAGTAATTGTTAATTCTATTTTTTGGCTGCTTTGAACATAATTATGGTCATGTGATATAATGACCCACCATAACAGTTAATAATTTTAACACACATAGACATAATAAACTATGTAATTGTAAAAAAAGGCGTCAAAATATAAAAAATGCGAGCAGGATTGTCTTTCCATGAACTTCATAAATTAGTATTTTTAAGTACTGATTTATGTAGGTACTTAGTTGAAATATTATTGGTAGAGTAACCGACATAATTATATCATAAATATTGTTCTTGTTTAATTACTTACGTTTATCTCTACTTTCACGTAAGATGAAAAAAGAAAACCTAATTATTAAAAACAAAACAAAATGACATGTGGCTTCCGAAAATCGACGTATAATGTGTGTGCAGACCAGAAAATTGCTCACGATCGCAATACAAATTTGTTCGGATCAGAAGGCTTTATAGCGGGAGGTCTGTGCCCGCGGAAAAAAATGACAGATCATTGTACGCGCGCCGCGCATGCTCCGCGCGCGTCTTCCCGCGTTTTTGAGCGCCAAATTTGAATATAGAATATTTTCGAATTTGAAAAGATATAAAAAACCCTACACATTTTTTTGATTACTTAAAATATTTTTTCTAATAGTTGATTAATTCAAAATAATTCATTTTGCTTTATTCTGTTTATTATATAAATGTTTTGAAACATAAATAAGTGATGTGGTCAAATAATAATCGATTTCATTAGTGTGGTGCTTAAAGGCAAAACTTGAAAAATGGTGTTAGAATTTTCGAAAAAATATGGCCTAAACTTGAGTACTAAGAGAATGGTAACGTGTTTTATCAGTGCGTGTCGAAAATTAACTCGTTTTGAAACCGTTTATGCGGGTCTAGTAGTGTTATTTGTGCCATCAGTGTTATGTGAAGCAGGTAATGTTTTTTTTTATTTGTGTATACATAAATAAAAAGGTATTTATTATTTATTTATTTATTATTATAGTTGGGTTATATGTCACAAACGGCAATTATCGCCATGACGATTACCGATATTAAAACAGTACACACTTAATTTACTTGGTTCCGACCCGTTAATGAAGGTAAGACGAGCCATGAGCTGAGAAAAACAAACATTTCCAAATAATAATAATAAGATTATTATTATAAACTTTCCCACCAAGCAATCTCATAGCTGCACGCTAAAGGTATTTAAATCTAGAATACATGACAATTAATTACTTTAACAGAAATTACTTTAATTTCCTTGACAGATAGATAGATTGATTGGTAGATTGTTTATTTCTTTAAATAGATCTTTTAAAGACATTTACAAGTCACGTGTAACATTATTTTATGAACTAGATGGCATCGGCATTTCCCAACTGACGAACTCTGAGAATAAATGCCGAAACAAACTCAGAGAATCATGGTCACTTTTAAAGTCCAAACATTTTTGTTTATAGTATGTGAGCCTGACGATGTAGTTCAGTGCCTTTTTAAGAAAGCACCAGTGCAGCTTTGAGTTGACCAGTCCATACTGACAGCACGCATACGTCAGCCATCGTGTAGCTCAGCCATTGAGGGAGCTTAACAACTTGTAGGATTAATAGCTCCGCTCTTGTAAATTGAAGAAGTTGTAATTTATGACTATCATAATCAAAGATCATGAACAGTAGGGTAGGTAAGGTAGACTTTAGTCAGTGTGTGAAGCCGGGCTGGGAGAGCTAATTATTAATATATTTATGTCACAATACTCCGGTGAGAGGCAATAATGTTCACCTTGCGTACTTACCGATACCATCTAGATCTATAAGGCTAGTAATTACCAAATAATGGCCTGCATTGTTCTGATCTTGGGCAGGGCATGCAGCATTCTCTTTCCTTATCAGAATCGAACAATGACACTGCATGACATACAGCAATAGATAAATTGTATCTACGTACGTACGTAGTTTAGCTATCGAAGGATGACAAGAATAATGTCTGGGCCCACAAAAAAATGTTTTCTATAGGTATGCAAATGTCACAGTTGAGTCAATTTTCTTGTCTGTGGCACTTGAGCTAATACTAGGATGCAGAATCAGATACAGTTTGCCCGTGACCATGGCTGCTGAAGAGTCTGAGATTTCGTAATTAAAAATTCGAGTTGAAATCCGTAAAAAGTAGTTGTATTTAAAAATGTTTTTTTTATAATATTGGCAAAACTAAAAACTTTTTTTTTTGTATTTTACAGTATTAAAAAATACAGTCCAATTTTCTGAATAATATATTGATTGAATTTATTTAATCATTCCATGCACGTGAAAAGATTAGTATCTATACCTAACTAGTTAAATTGTATTCAATCTACTTCTAATATTGGCACCTTATTGCTCGTATTCTGTATTTAATCAATTAACCGATACGTGTGGGCAGCCGTCCCTCAATTTTGCATAACGCCGCTCTATGGTCATTCTAAATTTAAAATATCTAAATCATTCCATTTTCAAATATTGCGGCCAATCCCACTAACCGCCAGAAAACCTTTGAATGTCAATTCCAATTTACTCTAACACATTCCTTTTGGAATTCGTAATTAAGTATGGGGATCTATAAGCTCTACGTCGACTAAATTACTCAGGCCATTAATTGAATTTTTAATCCTTTCTATACAAAAAAGTTTGATAGCCAAATTGTTCAAATTCTTTTACGGATAAAAATACAAGGTCCTCATTGACTGATATTTTCCTTTTTTAAAATTCTAAAACATGTTAAATTGGTATCATAGAGTTACAATATAGAAGATAACTTACTGCAGTGACCGGTAGACTGTAAACATAAAGATATTAGTCCAAATCTACTTCTCACGCACCACGTATTTTTCAAAGAAAAAAACATAACGAGGAAACCTGCATAACTAAGACATTTTCTCGATGAAATTTTCTTAATGCCTCTCGAATTAGAAGAAACCAACAACAGTGGGTTGTTGATGATGAAGTGTTACGATTAACCTTGAATAGGTACTACGATAGTATTACATCAAAATTATGGTAAGTAGAGTGAACTTTTCCGCGAGTAGAGTCGCGCGTACGCAACGGAACGACGATTCCAATAATCGATTCCATCAACTCGATTACACAATGCATTTCCAACGCAATTGTTCGTAACAGACGAACTATAAGCCGACTCGACTTATTTCATCTGCCGTAAGAGATCCACGCACTACTTCTTATAGCTATTTTAAATTAGTTAATTATACGCAAATCATGTAAAATAGTTAAACAAATGACTATACCCGATCATACCGATTTATAAGTCCCTAACAACAACTCAATCAAATTAACATTTGTAATGTTACCTCTTTTGTTAGAAGTTTCAAGGTAGCTGCTCATTAATCTATCTTAAATTAGCCAATTACAATGCTGGACACTAAAATTGTTTATGTGACATCTGTCATGCCATTACCTCTATAGTCCACACCAGGAAATTTAATGTAGTAGGTTTGTATACAAACAAAGAGCAATCTCATTAAAAAGTAACACGGTCAACGAAACGATATTTCTCATACAAATGTTTGATTAATTAGGTAATAAGCTTGTCTGGACGGTATTTTGTCAAAAATAAACTTATAATTAAGTATACAATAATAAAAACAAGGTAATTTCATTTAAAATCACAATGCGCTTAGTTAATTACATAAAAATTTATTTAATAAATAATAAATGTAATCGGACAATATTACACAGTGCCATCTAGTGCCAAACTTAGGAATGCGGCTCAATTATATGTTACGGATATCGGATGGTTGATATACTATATAGATTTTTTGTAAAAATATACATACATATAATTTATAATAACAGTTATAAATTATATTTGATCTATAAAGTTATCTTGTTTTATTTTTAAATACTAAAAAAACATCAAACAAAACAAGATCTAGGAATGTTTGTATTGTGACATAACACTGACAATTTGAACAATGTTTAATGACATAAGGTTTCTTACATCTAGCGATTTTTTAGTTGCTCTTTAGCTGCACACAACAAACTTTTAACTGACTATAACTCCAAAATTATTATAAATGATCGAATAACTCGAAATATATTAAATTTTTAATGAAGTTGGTATTTAAAATACGAGGGTACAATTTGTTAGTGTGTCCATTTAGAGGTCGATGGCAACTAAAAGTGGTGTTGTGTGCGGAGTGCCTTAAGCACCTATTATAATGTGACACTGACCCGTATTCATAATGGTTGTAATAATATATAATCAAGATTTGTATTGCATTCAATTTGATAAAATAATAGTGTACTTTTTAGGTGATAGTCTAGTTTGGGGGTTAAACACTTTTTCTTTATTTGCGCGCTGAACTAAGCCTTGGGTCCTGGTAAAGGATATAGAATAATTTCTATCCCGGAAATCAAGCCTTAAGAGGGTGAAAAACAAGGTGGAATTTTGTATAATGAATCAGTATAAAAGGATTAAGTTCCAAAGCGTAAGCCTTATGGAGAAGAACCGGGAAGAAACTCCATAGATACTCTTTTAAATAAATCCTTTACAATGTATGTATACAATATCAATATGAGACCCTAATTACTAATTCTATGCAGACAAAATTGCGGGCATAAGTTAGTAATATTATAAATATAAAATTCTAAAATACCTAGTCTACTTCCCACGATGACTATATGTCCATGCAATTTACAGACACATGCAAAAAATAAATGGTCAGATACGTTTGACAACATAAGTAAATAAATGCATTGAATAATGACATTGTAATGTTTGTATAACATGCACTTACTAATGATAATAATATAGTAAATGAAGGTTATATGCGATGCAATCATCAGGACATAGTTATTAGGACGGCACGGTGCAGTGGTCAACCGATCGGTTTCTGCGCTGCGTGTCGCAGTGTCGATCCCCGCACGGAACAAATATATGTATGGGATGTGGGTAGGGCTGCCGATTTTAAGGGCGTCCGGCAGAGATTTTCAAATGGGTCCGTGTATAACCCGGACACTTTTGTTGTCGGGCAAAAAATATAACGATGTTTTTATTTTTGTTGCAAATAATATATTTTTTCAGGTGTCCGGGGAAAAAAACAAATTTCGCCAAAAAGTCTTTGGTTTTTACTATGTTTATCCGGCTTCGGCATTTTAGTTGATGGCAGCCCTAGATATAGGTAGTTGTTCGGAGTCTAGGTTTTGTGCATCAAAAATATTGATATTATGTTTGGAATCGCACCCACCACGATTGACATCAGAAATATCCCAGTTTGATACAACGTGTTGCAGATGTCCATGGGCGGCGGTAATCACTTACCATCAGGTGAGCCTCCTGCCCGATTGCCCCCATATTTCCATAAAAAAAAAAAAAAAAAAAAGAGTAGCATCTAGTATCCGTAATACAAGCCTTTGCTTTAGTTGCTTAGCTCGAAACTAGATGGTGCTATGTCATAATATCCAGAAATATTTATTTATTTATTCAGTTGGTCAGTAATTTCCACATAGTACAGAGGAAGCTTATTGCAATCTGAGCTGCATATGACAAAATTATGTCTGTCTGTTGGTATATTACTTAACATCGTGAGAGCAGTTTCAAAACGTATCCATTGAAATACTTAAACCTTTAAGTAAGTAATACTTAATACTTGTTACTTAATTAAGGTTCTGTAAAATTTGACCCCGAATGACTGAAGTAACGGGGAAGGGAAACATCGTGAGGAAACCTGTATACCTGAGAGATATTCTCGATGGCGTGTGAAGTCTGCCAACCCGCAATAGGCTAGCGTGGTGGACTATAACTTAATCCTTCTCAAAATGAGATGAGACCTGTGCCCAGAAGTGGGGCAATAAATTATATGTAAATATATGTAATTGGAGTAACATAGTCCGTCTATTATAAAAATACATTTTAATTGAATGGTATATTTCTTCTTCTTGCATTACGTCCACCTTTTTGTAAAAAAACACATTTTTTTCCCTATGTTGTCAAGTGACTCTGTTCGCCCGAGGTGTTTGGCCCAAAGACTTGACTCTGGCTTTTGAAATCACGTATTTGATCTTAAGCCTCTCTTGCGTGTCCTTCAGGTCTAATATCTACATTGTATATCTTACAACAATCGACCTTTGGTTGTTGTTGTTTTTACAAATAAATATACTAGACATCAGCTCAAGCGGTTGTTCAAAAGTCATACAAGTGATGACTAAAAATTATTTAAGGACAAAATATAAGCAATATTAGTTGACTCTTGACAGACACGAACAAAAAACAAAATATCATTACGAAAAATTTAATTGGACTTCGGCAAAGTGAAGTCTGTTATTCACTATAACAACACATCAAAAAGTAACTACTGCACTCAATTAGTGCGAGCATGACGTTTGTAATGTGTTAAGAATGACACCGTCTATAAGAAATAGTAAATGATTACATTTAAAAAAGCGTATTCATCTTGTTCACTTTCTATCGACATAGATTAGAGACATACATAATTTTTTTATACATACTAGCACCGAATTTGACGTCTTTTATAATTTCACAAATGACTTTTTACTTGTTTAGGTATTTATAAAGCATAACTAATTATACATTTACTCTGCACGTTAGAATAATATAATCTTTTTGTATTTTTTAACTTATTTCAAGCTAAGATTTTTAATTTTTTTTTATTAAGAAAGAAAAATTCAACCTCAGGCGAGACTCGAACCCTCGAACTCGAAGAGCGTCTGGAGTACCGATCCAGAAGACGCGGGTTCGAGTCCCGCCTGAGGTTGAATTTTTCTTTCTAGCTATAATATAGCTACCTTCGTAAAAATGCATGGTGAATTCTTTAAAACAAAAAGTACTTTGGAATATAGTAGTAGAATGCGCAGTAAAAATAAAGTGATAATACCACAAGCAAGATGCGAAATATACAAAAGGAATGTGTATTACACTGGTATCAAAATATATAATCACCTACCCTCAACAATCACGTCTCTAAATCTAGTTCCATTTAAAGTAGCGTTGAGGAGGCTATTAATTGATAATTGTTTTTATGACTTAGATGAATATTTTAATAAAAAACTGACATAACATTTTAAAGTTGACATTAATTTTATTGGGTTGAATGGAATAATTATTGCTTTTATTTTTATTATTTAATGAGTTTACTCTTATTTTATATTATATTTAAATTTATGGTATTGTTTTATGATATTTTTTTTCCATAGTTTTATTCTGATTATATTATAAATAAAATTAAGGAAGTTAACACGTATAATATAATGTATTTGGGAATTGTATTGTAATATATAAATTGTATTTTTATAGTATTTATGAAATCAAATTATGTACCTAATTGTAGATAATGTTAAACTTTCTATGCTGCCTACCGTCTTATTGTATGCCTAAATTGGTAAACTGTGCTGATCCTCAATTTATATAAGACATATGTAATACCACTGTTGACACAATAAAGATTATTATTATTATAACAAAACTCCACGCATATTATTGTATTTTCTATAATTTCTATATTTGTATTTTCAGTATAAGCGAAGAACCTTCTAAACAAAGACTGCTCTTATTCTCGACCGAACATAATATGGTAGAGGTTAATAAATGTGTCGAGTGACCCTATTCCTCAAAATAATAATATCTTAAACTTAACACTCATTTGTCAGAACATCTTTATAATAAATTCTTTTATTAAAAATGCAGTCTCCTCAATGTATAAAAAGAGACACCGCTACAACATGCTGTCAAATATTTCACTGGTGGATTAAGAAAAAGGCACGTAGAAACTACTAATTGTACTAGTTTTCGTGGCTAGTCGTGTCTATTGGCTTTGAATTGTCTGTTGATAATTTATCGATTAGTTCGACCGTCATTTGTTTTAAAAAAAAACGATGCATTTTGCAAATCATAAGTACAACACCATTTTTTAATTCAAACTGTCAAATTGTCGTCAGTGAATGGAAACAAACCGGACCACTTTCGTTGGCGGTCAACCAGTTGCCAAAAGAGAATTACGCCTCTCAACATTGCCGCTTTCACTTATGTAACTAAATTATAACCGATCTAAATAACAATTTGTAATGAATCCAGTAATACGGGTATTATGCATACGCCGAAATTTCAAGTGTGAAGCAATGTGAACTTTAATATAATTGGTTGCTTAATTCATTTTAAATATGACATGGCAATTTATGACTACAATATTATCTTATTACTCCTCCCAAGAAATGGGGAGCAAGCCTTCAAGGTAGCATTAATTGGCCATCCATAAATCCATTGCTATTAAGAATTATAATAAACCCAGAAACTGAATCTTAACAGCTGTTTTTAAAACTATTACATACTAGAATTAGCATAACATAAGTATTACAAGTATTATACTAAGGTAATTACATACACGCAATCATACATTAGGTACATTTGAAGGTGTTTAATATGAATGGTAACGTAGAGGTCAGTCAATAATGTATCTGTAAATAAAAAAGGAGATAGACTAGATAAAACCACTACATGATGTCATAACCTAGATCTGGAACACACAAACAAGAAGTCTTAATGGAAAATTAAGTCAACTTTTGCATTCAGTACATTCCAAACAAAGACAGCGGAATAAATAACTCGAATATCAACAAAGACAATCAAAATGTACAACTTGTAAACTTGTGTAAACTTTTTTCAGTTCAAAATCAAAATCTAAATCAAAAAGGTTTTTATTTTAAATAAACTTTTTCAAGCACTTTTAAAACGTTATGATTCTAGTTGCGTTATGTGGTACGTAAGTCTTATGTGGTACGACCTGTACGAATCTCTATGCACAGTGAATAAAATAATGATTATCACAATTTTAATCGGCATAGTTCGCATTTTTGTCATTCTAATATGAGAATAATGCAGATTGATGCGAAGTCGTGGATCAGCGTGTGATCAGTGTGGCCTGTCAAGTCTAAGGTTCAATCCCAAGAAACGCACAACTGAATTTTCGAAGTTACATCAATAATTATAATGGTACTAATTTTTACCCGCGTCGTCGTCTACGTAAAATTAGTAATTGTATCCAATCTGCTTATTTTTGTCTACCCAATTTTAATAAATTATCGATACAAATTTACACGTGGCCGCTTACAATGGGCCTTATAAGGAAGCTCACTGTCACTCAGAGAGCGATGGAGAGGGCTATGTTAGGAGTTTCACTACGTGATCAAATCAGAAATGAGGAGATCCGTAGAAGAACCCGGGTCGCTGACATAGCCCGAAGAATCGCCAAACTCAAGTGGCAGTGGGCAGGGCACATCGCTCGAAGAACGGACGGCCGATGGGGCCTGAAGGTTCTAGAGTGGCGACCACGTACTGGAAGACGCAGTGTGGGCAGGCCCCCGGCAAGGTGGACTGACGACTTGGTAAAGGTCGCTGGAATCCACTGGATGCGGGCGGCATATAACCGGTCGTCGTGGCGATCCTTGGGGGAGACCTATGTCCAGCAGTGGACGTCAAACGGTTGAAATGATGATGAAATTTACACCCCGTTTTCGCCCTTTTGTGGGATGATTTCTACCCTATGAAACTATTCTATGTCCTTTCCCGGGACTCAAACTATCTCTATACCAAATTTCATCTAAATCGCTTGAGCGGTTATAGCTTGAAGAGGTAACAGACAGACAGACACACTTTCGCATTATAATAATTAGTAAGGATATATCAAATGGTGAAGGAACACGTAGTAAAGAAACCTGCTTTCTTGAGAGTATTTTAAGATAGCGTGTGAAGTCTGTACCCGCACTAGGCTAGCGAGGGGGATTGACCAAGTGGGACAATATATGGCTTGATGATGTTCGTGAAGTATATATTAAACATACTTTGACGACCCAATTAGTCCAACGGTAGTTAACACTGCCTGCTGTGCCATGGGTCCCGGGTTCGAAACCCGGTAGGGACAAATGTTTGTGTGATGAGCATAAACATTTGTATCCGAGTCATGGATGTATCTATGTATAATATGTATGTATTTACAAAAAAAAAAAGTATATATGTCGTATATCAACCGACTAGTTTCCGTAACACAAGCCTCGTTGCTTAGCTCGGAACTAGATGGCGCGGTTTCATAATGTCCAGGAATATTTATTTATTATACTATGATGGACAGCCTTAAGTATAGTAGACTCCTCTAAAGATCGCATTAGCCAGCTATTGACCATGTTGTCGTAAGAACAATATTTAATTGGAATTAAATAATTGTAGGTCAAGATTCTTGTCGTTAGAATTGTCAATATTGTGACATGTGTCAAGTAATCACGGTCACGTAGCTCTTCAAACAGAAGCTAATATTGTTCTAACTGTAAAGATTGACTTGTTTACTTGTGCAGTGTGAAGGACTGTGATAGTAAGAAAGGAATTTATAAATTGATGTATAACAGATAAGAAACATACTCTATACTAATATTATAAAGAGGAAAAAAATATTTTGTTTGTATTGAATAGACTCTACAACTACGGGATCGATCTGATCTTATTTCAATTTGAAAAAGTACAATAATTTGACCCAGAATCTTCAAATATATCGCTAAATCTTTCAAGCACTGGGTTTCTGAGTTGTAATTATAACAGCTATTATTTTATGGGTCCTCTCTTAAGCATATAAAATCTATAACATTATGCGGCAACCGTGCATCTATAATGAAAATGTTTGCAACCACATAAGCATATTACAAAAACAAACAAATGACTAATGCATTCCAATTACAAATACACAGTGTTAGAACAAGTACGTATCACAATTACATTTATTTATTTACTTCAATTAAAACGGTACATACCAATTACAATAACTGAAGACACAGAAAAACTTATACCTACTACATTTTAC
This sequence comes from Craniophora ligustri, assembly GCA_905163465.1. Classification (NCBI taxonomy): domain Eukaryota; kingdom Metazoa; phylum Arthropoda; class Insecta; order Lepidoptera; family Noctuidae; genus Craniophora; species Craniophora ligustri. Next base: position 2,564,834 of record LR990965.1, on the reverse strand, counting down.
TAAAATAAATACAAACACGATTATACATCCTTCTCACAAAAACGCAAACATTCTGACAGTACATTATGTATAAGAAGTGAAAATAAAACATTTGAATTTGAACCTTATATCAGTTTCATTAGGATGCATACCGGACGCACTCGTACACTGCATTAAGTTCATAAGAAACACAGTGCCATTCAATACAAAGAACACAGCCCACTGTCCAAAACTCTTTAGTTACGTAACAGCTGACCTGAGAAAACCGGTACCAACTTTACAATGGTATATGATCCAGATTTGGCCTGAACCCACCTGTTTGGAACACTGTGCAACAACTCTTAGGCAACACGGCCGTGGTACTAGTTTTTAAGAAGATTTCGACTTAAGGGTTATGTGTAAATTGAGGTCGCAAGCATGAAGAATGTTGAAGAAGTTTAATTCTTTTGGCGTGAGTCGATGAATGCTGGCTGCACGCACGAAAAATTGTCACATTCCGCAAGAGCCGAGCGTGCAAGCAAGAGCGGGGAACAAAAGATAGAGAGGCTAAGCCTAAGCGTTCGGCTTGTTATCACGTCAAATATCGTCTGTAAACTGACTTTACAGACAACCACAACCAATATCTGGTTTATAGGTACATGGGTGTGTATTATAACGTTCTCTCTTTTCTACACACTGATGCATCAATTACCCCACATAACAACATCGAAACTAACATTATTATAATTTTAGTGTAATTTCATCATCAAACCATTAACGTCCCACTGCTGGGCACGGGTCTCCTCTCATTTGGGAGGGGAGGCTATAGTCCACCACGCTAGCCTACTGCGGGTTGGCAGACTTCACCTTTTTAAATTTTAAATTAATTAATTTTAATGATATAAAAATATTCAATATACCTAGTAAAAACTGGAAGAAATCACTGAGTCATAAAACACAGCTCAGTCCTATCCTAAACTATCTCTGGAGTTAGGATTTCATCGTTATTTGTACTTACTGTAAGAGAAGCAGTGGTAGCATAGTGGTGCGACGAGTGGATTGTTCAACCTAAGGCCTCGAGTTCTGTTCCAACGCACGCACCACTGACTTTTCAAAGTTACATGCATATTTATCTCGCGTTCAAATGGTGTTGCATATCGTGAGGGAATCTGCAAGCCTATAAGATATATTTGGGCGTAAAACCAAGAAACCTGCATGCCTGAGTTTTTTCTCGATAGCGTCATTCCTATGCCCAGCAGTGGGATAGTAAATGGGTTGATGATGATGATGATGACTTTCCGGAAGAAATATCCATGGTCTACGTTTTTATTTTTTAAAGAAATATTTGTTCTACTTGAATAATAATATGTTGATAAAAAGAAATATTATAAAGATAGAGCTAACTTTTTAGCAGTTATTATTCAGTCTAGCTCATAACTGGAAGTTACATATTAACTAAATGTCTGAATTTGTAACTTCAAGATATAATGTTACATTAATTTTTAATGTTTATGAACCAGTTATTATACAACTATTACTTTCTCAACATAAGCCGTCATATACTTATACTGTGTGTGTGTAATTTATATAAATGTTTAAAACTGACTAAATATAAGTTCCTAGGTTCGTCCCCCAGGTCGAAAAAAGGCATTGGTGTTTTTCTATAAAATCCTCAGTATCAACTTAAACTTTTCAAATACCTAATCTATGTATTTTATGTGTTTTTCTTTGCCTTTCCTATCTTATTATAATTTAATATTATCCTTCGTCCTTTTATTATTATCATTTAGTAAAACTGAGTTAAACAAGGAAATCGATGTCGAATTATGTTAATTATATACATTGTATACATATAATAAGGGAATGACCATATGAAAAATGTCACGGTAACATCGCCCACATGTACTCTATATTCGCAATATTCTAGACTATTATTACTTCATTAATGTTATATTTATATCAAACTCCATATAAATTGAACCTTGACATAATTATAAATCCAAACAACTCTTAACAAGGAGACATTGCCTTAACACAATAACTTTTTAAAATTAGATCAGTTTTGATAAGCCACTAGTTCTGTTGTGTTAATCTGATAATTGGGTAAAAAAATCTTGAAATCCTTGAGGTATTACAAATGGCTTAACCCACTAGGTATTGTTTTATTTACGCAATTTTTTCGATCCTTCTTGGCTATCAGATTTTGTAAGCACTAAGCAGGTCGTATTATGTATTACTACTAGAGCCATCAGATTATTTAAATTTGTCAAATGATTCATATTTCTAATTTATCAAAGAAATATTACACATAATTTGAAAATAAATCAAGATTCTAGATTCGATTTTTAATACAAAATTTGGATATTTCACGCGATTCACATAACCTGCCATTTTTTTTTTAATTTCTTCACATTTTAAGATATGAATAAATTTATTTACTTAATCTTTGAGCAGAGAGAATGTCATAATCTCCAAATTGTTCAAGAATAGAATGAACAGTATATCAAATAAATCAGTATAATCAAAGTAATGGCTTCCAATAATTACGTTAAACAATGTAAATAACTTCAATGAGATTCAAGACTATTTAATGATTAATAATAATAAGTGTGACAATTACGTAAATCAATTATGTTTAAATACATAAATGCAAATCATACAATTTTAACAGTCGCATGTCGCACGCTTTCATCTTTAACTCGTGTTCATTGTGAGATAAATAAAGGTAATAATAATGCAATTAAAATGAATGATGCCATAAGAAAGATAGAAGATCTATCTTAAAGATATGTAGCTATCTATGGCCCACAAGTAAATTTTCCGTAATAACATTTGTGTATGTCAGAATTTGTTTTTGTAAATGTATCCAAGACACAGGGGAAATCCCTAAATGACAAAAAGTAACTTGAATTATTTATAAAGTATACAAACGTAACTGACATGCTATTCTACACTAGCTTTTGCTCCCGGCTCTGCCTCCGTAGAATTTTAATAATAAAATATTTAAAGTTAACATCTAGCAATACATCGATGAAATGTATGATGATGCATTCAATTTCATGCAGTAGCTTTTGTGCGTGATGGGTATATTATTTATGTAAAGAAGAAGACATTCTTATAAAAGAATAGTTTTATCCATTATTAAGCATATCGTTTGCATGGAGACTTATCAGAAATCTCAAAATTAAAGTTAAGAAAAAAACAGGCTAAGGACTCTTTAATGAGTTCTTTTCTATAAGAACTATGAAGTTAAGAAATTAAGTCGGTTAAATTACGACTACTATTATAATCTAAGTATTCTCATTTGAAATTGAACTAACCAAAAATTGTAACAGAACACAACTCCAGTTCATTTAATTCAATGTTAATGGTATGGAATTTTTACAAACAAGCCGGACTACTTTTTATTCAAGAAAAACAAACAAGAATGTCGTCTTATCTATATAAAAATGTTTTTATGCTAATTAATTGGGTAATTATGGTACTGATGCAGATGAAGGAAAATGTGAAACATCTTAACAAGACTGTTTTTTTTTAATTGCTTCGTATTTGCTATGGTGGTTGCAACGCTTTAGTATTGCTATTGATGTCCAGAGTTTTTTTAAAACGTCGCTTTAGGAATTTCTCTAGTGTCTCTGGTACGTTTCAAAAAACAAATTCATAATGCACAAACCCCTCATCTGTAACCCAAACAATTTTTTTCCGTGCGTATTGCAAAACGCGGTGCTAGATCGATCGCTCGGCCATTGTAACAACCGTACCTTCAAGAAATTGAGTGTCGATTTCTGTCAACTAACTAAATTATAAAAAAATTATAGCCCGTTTTTAAGAAATTATTGATTTCACTACTCTTCTGGCCACTTTAAGGGATGATTTCCGGGAAAATATATCCCATATCCTTCACCAGGACTCAAACTATTTGAATACCAAATTTCATCTATATCGGTTCAGCGGTTTAAGCATAAAGATACAGACATACTTTCTTCTGTTATTTATTAGCTTGGATTTGCGTTGCATGGCAATTGGCAATATACGGCTTACATCCAAAATCAGTCTGCTTGTGTCTACGGTCAGTGCACCCAAATCGGAATTCCGGCCTTAATTTATCTACGTACAGTTGAGTGACTAGTTTTTTTTACATAACATAACCATCACGGTTATCGTCCGGTCGTCCCCGAAAGGTTAGTTAAAGTTGTTGCCTATAGGATAGGATATATAGGATATTGATCCTATCCTATCCAATAACGGTCCCATGTAATATGGGGCGAGCTTATTGCCATCAACCGGGTATGGCACGACTCTCCAAACTCCGAACTGCTTGTGAGAATTTTATAGAAAAACCCAATAATACTTTGCTCCACCTGGGAATCGAACCCAAGACCCAAGTGCTCAGCAGTCACACTAACGACCAACGAGGCATTTTTTTAATAATTAAATTCAGGACTATTGCAACTAGTTATCTGAGTGTCAAATAGACAATCAAATATTGAGACGCAACTCCTTATTAAACAAATAATAAAAGTACGATTATCTTCTTGACAATTGAAAGTGAAAACCAAATAAAAGCAACACAGAGACGCCAGTCAAGTTATAAGTACATATAATCTTACCTATATTGTTTTCTAAACCCGTCATTAGACTATAGCTACTTAAACCACTACACAATAGAAGGCTTTATTCATACTAGAACATAAAGCGTACATTCCCACGCACTTGATGAAAATTGTTTTCATACATAAAACATTCTTACAAAAATACGCAAGAATACGCAAAGTTATTCTATATGAGAGGGATTACTCGTGATTGCCCTCATCTTTCACTATCTTAAGCTATTCAGAAATATCTAAATTATGATTTGTACTTAAAATCTTTGCATTCGAATGGGGGTTACCACTTAAGTCATTTTGCGCTCTACGCCTTAGATTATTATGTTTGTAACTTCGTTTAACTTGGTCCGTTGACTTTACTTAATAATACTATTTTATGATACTAGATTTAAGTATAATATAGACAAAAGAAGATGTTCTTTATATAGTACCTCTCCCTGTGTATTTATTTGTGAATTCGGTCTTATTCAAGACTGAAGTTGGAAGTAGGGAATGTTTTCTTAACTCTCTTGATTTTATACCACATAGTGGGCAAATTATCTCAGGGCTCGCCTGATGATAAACGGTTACTGTAGCTTATTGTAGCTTATAGACGTTTGCAACATCGGAGGTGTAGCTCGCGCATTGCAAACCTGGTAGAAACCGTTTCAGTATTTACCGGGTTCTATACTTATTTTTCTATAATTAGTCTAGAATTATTTTTATAATATAACAAATAGGTACGTAAATTTCTATATATGTACTTTGAAACTGAAATTACTCACATTGGTTTTAAAATGAAACGTTGCAAGTGATGTAAAATGGTATATTATAAAGTACAGGCAGATTTCAATCAAAGCCCTTTTGTAAATCACCACGAGGCGTAACATTTGGCCAATCATTGATTTACTTCATATAACATTTATATAATCTACTCTATTCACCAATCTATAAGGATTAAAATTCCAAGGTTGTAATTTTACTTGCTTTGTCTTCAACTGAACGGTATTTCAATGAATATTTGGGCTTGTTTTGCAATAGGTGAAGGTTCAATAACCCTTTGACATCATTAAATAATATAATGTCATTCTATAATAGATATCAGATGAGATAATAATGTGAGAAAATATTTAACAAACCGGTTATAGAGAAATGAACGACTAAATATTGCTTTATGTTATTTTTAAATGATCCAATTAATTAAACTCGTTAACCGACCGACAGATTTGTGTATAAAGTGGAAAATAACCGAACATCTAACAGTAGGTACACGCAGAATGAACACTCTCCGCCTACCACCAAAGTTCCTTAAGTCAAAGCTCCCCACAGTTCAAATGTAACTGACAGTAATGACAGTTGAACCCACAATGTCATTTTAGAGATTTCAAGCGTTAAATTATTAGGACAGTTGTAAAATATGCTATACGTTACTATCTATAAAGTTCTCAACATGATAATGCCATTTCGTTTCTAACACCATAATTAAATAAATATATCTGGTCATTCTGACTTGTGTTCCAGATAGTAGATGGTTGATACATTACATATAAACCTTTTTTTATAAATACACACATATTATGCATAAAAATATCCATGACTCAGTTTATATGCCCATGCTCATCACATCAACATTGATCCCTACCGGGATTCGCGCCAAAGACCCTTATCACAGAATAAAATAAATAAATATTCCCGGACATTATGACACAGCGCCATCTAGTTCCGTGGTAAGCAACGAGGCTTGACGGATACTAGGTGGTGGATATACTATGTATATACTTTTTTTATGTAAATACATACATATTATACATATGTAGATCCATGACTCGGATACAAATTTTTATGCTCATCACACAAACATTTTTCCCTACCGGGATTCGCGCCAAAGACCCTTATCACAGAAGGCCGCCAGTAATACCGTTGCGCTTATCGGGTCGTCCAAATTCAATAAATTGTAACAAAATCGACTAAATACTTTGCATCTATCGCTTTCTTCACACACATATTGACGAATCTACCAAGATAATCTTACTCATGTAGTTGGAAGGAGAGGAAACATGCATGCCTGAGAGATTTGCCACACACAGGTCTTCTGACTTTCGTGCTGGGAAAGTGTGGGGGACTATAACCAAATCTAGGCCCAGCAGTGGGAAAGTAAAATGGTTTGACGAGGATAGTTTTCTTATACCACAAGGGTTGCAAACTATTATGGCCCGCCTGTTAGTAAGCGGTTACTGTACCCCATGGACATTTGCAACATCGGTGGTGTCGCTCGCGCGTCGCTGACCTTAAACAATATTTCCTCCAATACACAATATTTCAAACGTACATTTCGTACGATTTCATAGTCCGTTAGGTAAAATTACGTCACTATTGTATTGGTATCATGTTATCTTCATTGTGTACGAATCTATTCAATTAATATCATTGTCCTGTGACAATCAGACCGTGAACGCTGAAACACACATATTTTCACTGCAGAATAAGCCGATTGTGATCTAAATTGTTGTATTAAATCAACTGATATGTATCTAGGACACTACAACAATAACAATTACTATGTTAACCGGAATATCTGAAGAGGTAACATATTGACTACTGAGTTATGAACGGCTGACAATAATACATCAAATTAAAGTTCAATATATTTCCCTAATATTTCATTTAATTTTGCTCCTACTGGTACTAGCTTTAATCGACTAGGTTTGGGTTAAACAATTATCTGAATATTTTCTTATGTAAACATATTTTATAGCTTATATCTACCTGGATTAAGTAGAGTGCCAAATAGTGACAGAATATTTAAAACACAGACAAACAAACACAAACAAATTACAACCTACCTATTGATAATATAACCAAGAATGATTAACTTACAAGCCCCCATGAACCACAGTATTGACAAACATAAACAACCTTATTCGATTCACATGCGTAAAAAACTATTTTTAAATAACCTTTTTGTTTTGTTCCAGATTGGTCAAGCCAACTGACCTACGAAAAAATCTACAACAGCACACAGTATGCCCAGTTACAGAGTTTATATAGGCCATATACCCGTCCAGTCATAAATAGGTTCAGCGGGCCTAGGTATACCCATAAGTTTAGTTTCAACGACACCAAGGTGAACGAAGTGGAAGAACCGCCTCGGTATAAGGATCCTAGTGGACCTCTGCTGGTTGGCTTCGCTAGAGATCCGTTTCGATATTCCGTGCCGCATGATGACTATGCTAAAGGAGTCAGGTACGTTTACAAATTGTTGCTTTTCGGATAACTTTTTTTGAGAGGTAGGGCATAGTGAGATTCCTCGCTCAAACTGAGCCGACTGGGGAAGTATCTCCGCCTTACAGAAGACCGCAGTGAATCAACAATAGTTGTATTTCTGTGAGTGAGTAAGGTTACCACAGCTCGTTGGGGAGTGACTCTGACAGCATAGGCATTCCGTTTGCTGTCAGTTTAGTAATTCCCTATTTTTAGAAACCTAAACGGTTTCTGCAGAGTGTGGCAACGCATATGCAAGCCTTCTCGTATTGCAAATATCCATGGGCGGCGGTGATCACTTACAATCAGGTGAGCCTCGAGCTCGTTTGCATTTATCAGCATAAAAAGATGTATTAAAAATGTTTTCGAAAAGTTATAAGTGAACACTTTGAATTATAATATTAAGATTAGATAAGAATTGAAATATTTTAATTTAGAAATACCGAACACCAACATCAAAAGGGGATTTACAAACGTAACTTGTTTTAGGAACATTGATCCTCAAGTCTACATGAGTAAGACTGAAAATCGCGGTAAGCGTGGCGTTCTCCATCTGTACAATATGATGTACTGTGCCACTGGGTGCGACCCACTCGCCTACAAGGGGTATGGCTGCTACTGCGGGTTCCTGGGCTCGGGGAGACCAACCGACGGTATCGACAGGTGAGCTTGTCAAGATAGCATTCTTCACCAATCTTCCATTGCGTAGGTAATTGAGAAGAGAAGTACTAAAAATTCGGACAAATGTGTTTGGTGCAACATCGGAAACGTATCTTCAATCAACGTGTTTTGGGCATGTCGGAAACACTGAATTAATTTACAATACAGTGGTAACAGATCATATGTATACAGGCACCTCATGAAAGGTTGTCGCCGTTGTTATTATTTGCCATGAAATAAAAAAGGGCGAAGTTGTCATTAAGTTGGCAAAAATCCAAAGAGAAAAACCTTATTAGCTTTATCGCTTAAATGAGATAGGGTTGTGCAACAAATACCGTCTTTACTCCGTCTCGTGCATTATACGAATATCTCCGAGTAATAAATATTGGAAACAAATAAGGCCTTATTCTAGACTAGAATAAGGCCTTATTTGTTTCTTTAAAACTTATAATAAGTAATATACGCGGCCACTTTTTTGATAATTAAAAATCAAGTGACTTTTATCTTCAGGTGTTGCAAACTCCACGATGAATGTTACGAGAATATTTACTGTCCATTCTACACAGTATACCTGCAGCCTTATTTCTGGAAGTGCTACTACGGGCAGCCGCTGTGCGCACTCGAGAACTTCGACTCGCAGTATCAGTTCATCAACGGCTGTGCTGGCAGACTGTGTGAATGTGACAGGTAAACAAACATTATGATGCTTTGGTCACTGTTTTTTTTTTTAAATATGATTAAATAAAAAGTCAGTCAAGTCTTCTAGATCGTCACTTACCGTCAGGTGAAATTGTGGGCAAACGCTAACCTACATACATACCATCACGCCTGTCATGCTCAATAGATTAAGCAGAGGTGTATTAATGTTTACCCGCATTTCGCCGCTAACCTGCATATAAAAGTCGAGTTGAATAATTTACTCATGAAAAACTGAACGTTATTTGGTAAAGTATATTTCGAAATATATACTTATTATATTTTGTCTCAACAACAACCTTTATTATCCAATAAACAAACGTACAAAAAATTACATCCAAATTGAGAACCTCCTTCTTTTTGAAGTCGGTTAAAAATTTATAGTGATTTGTGTACCTACTCGTTCATTATGTTCATTCCTAAGATAATGATTCTCCAAAACCATACTATTTATGATTAACTCTGTTCATTCAATTTAAGGTGTATTTCATCCAACAATACCTAAGAAGAGATACTTAAATTGTTTATTTTTCCCATCCGCAGGCAATTCGCGATGTGTGTAAGAAATTATCGGTGTCCCCGAAGACGGGCTCTCTGTCACTCGTCACCGATCCGACTTCTTCAGAACCTGCTAATGTTTAGGTGACGAATACTCATCTATCTTTATTTTAACATTAACAATAAAAATGAATGTGTGTGTGTTGAATTTATTTTCCCTACAACTGATTATGTGTAAACAAAATATAAAGAAGTCTGACAATTTTATTATGTTGTATAGGTATCTACATACAAACAGTGTACAGTCCACTGGTCTTTTTCAAGTAGGTATATAAAAATTCAATACCAATCACGGACAAAAATGTAATCATACCACATATGTAGTATCAACAAATATAATTGTAATAAATATCTAGTACCAAGTCATTCCTATTGAATGGTTACCATAATAATTATAGGTAAAATAAACATGTATTTGTAAATAAACTACTCCTAAACTCTTTGTCTTGTTTAATTTAGACACAGAATTATAAAATAGAATAAGACCCGTATGATGTAACCTTGCAGCGGCGTACTAATTTTATTTAATTATAATTAACTTGAGATTTGAAATCAAATTTAATATTGCAACAATTACTGTGCTCGTAACGAGGTAATTCGAACTGGAATTCAAACTTTCACGCAGAAACAAGTAGCGGAATTACCAAATATTTCTAACACAGCGAAAGTATTATACAAATAAAGGTATGTTTACAAACACAATGGTACAAATTCAAAAGAATTTGTTAAATATCGTTGCCATACTCTCCAAAAAATTGCAAAAATATGATATGATATTATTTCGTTATAATAGTATGAGCGCACGAGTGCCCTATCTCGGCATCTAACCGAATTACAACTATTGTAACAGTGATGCAATGACTCTCACGGTGCTGTCACAGTTCCCTTTGTATGGTGACTATTATATAAAATAATCGCCCACTTACTACACAAACTAGGTGTACTAAGAATATACCATATAATTATAAGCTACTATTATCCCTAGCAAGGAATAATTTTTTTATCTCTGTAGGGCTTATTGATAAATAACTACAGGATGAAAAGGCAAACAGCAAAGTATTGGAGCGGAATTTTTTGCTGTTCTAATTTTAAACTAATTGAGCTAGAGTGAAAGTTTACACTTAACTAAATGCTACTTAAAACCAGTACAATACAATCATATATAAATTTTCTAAAAAAAAATGAATTTCGGTATGATTGTAGTAGTTACACCTTACTATGTATAAGTATATCAAAAAATGATATCTAATGATTTAAATTTATCACCCATCACGCCTGTCATCCTCGAAGGGTTAGGCAGAGGTATACTAATGCACACCCACGTTTCGCCGGTATGTTTTAGATTCCATGTAAGGGGGCGAGCCTATAAATGTTTATAGGTAAAAATTATAAATCTTTCAAGCAATAGTTATTATTTAGGGGACCTTTTCAGCGTTCGAAATATTCTTGTGGTATCATATTTGGTAGCCTATGGAAAAAATAGAAAGAAAAAACATTTTAACTCCTATATTAAATTATATATAGCTAATTGCAAAAAATAACAAACCAACACAATAGACCACATCCAAAAATAGCAGCGATTATAACGAAAATACACAAACAAAATGATTCAAACAAAACCGTATTTATTTATAAACCATTGATAGAACCCTACCCATTACACTTGATCGACTAAGAATGGTACCGACCTTATATTTCAATCTGCCCGCTCATTCAAAGTCACATCATCTTGCAAATTTTCGATATCGATATCGTAATGTAGATATTAACGATACAATGTATCTATACCTATACGAAGTGATATCTCTTTGGTTTGCGATTATGTGATGGACCCATGTGGCTATGTCCCTTTTGGATAACATATTTATCAATATATACCTACTGACAGTGGCGTAGCGTGGGTATTTGCCGCCCGGGCCGTCTGGAAATTTGCCGCCCCCTTTTCTAGTAGTATAAAAACGACGTGGCATTTGATGCCGCCCCCTTTCATATGCCGCTACTGCCTACTGACTGAAAACACGACTATAATAAATATAAATAAATTGTTGAGATTTTGGAAAAAAATCGAAATGATATAAAATTCAAAATCAGGTACCTATATTACGTTGCTTACTGTATGCTTTGTTTAGAACAAAGTTTCTTAATGCGGTTTACGGGTATTGCGATATGGTAAAAATTATCACGCAACGAAATGCCTTGTGTGTGTGTATACTTGTGTGTATCGAACCGACTTACACGAAGATAAGTCATAAGAAAAAACTGTTTTTTACAGATTTAATTGCGGTATATATTGATATTATTTTATCCCGATATTTTGGATATCAATAAAGTATTTCACGTCCATACATAATAACCTATCTAAGTAAAAAAAACACACGCAATTACACATAGTTGCGCCCTATTGCCAGCCCAGTAAGATAAAATATTAAAGTACTTTAATTGTTTCCACTATCTGATGGGATCTGTCTCTTCTCATGACCTTTTAACCTCCTCTATTCCACAAAGACTTTATATAATCGCAGTAATGATATTAACTATAACACCGGGTGAATTATGAGAACAATTAATTAAAACAGTCATAGAAATAATTGTGATCTGTGGAATGGGCTTTCCCTTATATTTTCCACTCTCCCACGCTCCTAGTGTTTTACTTAAAGAGTGTGTATTGTACTTATAAAATTAAACATTTGATATGTGTAGTATATCAACCAACTAGTATCCGTAGAACAAGAACCTCCTTGCTTAACTCAGAACTAACTAATTTAATTTAATTTAATTTTGAGCAAAGGCCATTTGTAATTTCATCGAACTGTATTCATAAGCATGCTGTGATTTCCTGTAAATGAAGAAACTCAAGGAAATAACTATGTATATCTAAATTGTATGACTTTTCGTTGGAAATAATAATAAATAAATAAACTCGATGCCACTGTGTCATAATGTCTAGAAATATTTATTTATTCCAGAAAGAAATTTAATATGTGATATAATATAGAAATTTAATATGTATCAGCTGTGGTAGCCTAGTGGTGAGTCCAGTAGACTGAGATTTCAAAAGTCGCGAGTTCAAACCCAAGGCACCACTGACTTTTCGGAAGTTATGTGCGTATTTATCTCATGCTCAAACGGTCAAGGAAAACATCGTGAGGAAACCTGTATGCTTGAGAGATTTTCTCGATGGCGTGCGAAATCTACCAACCCGCAGTAGGCTAGCGTGGTGGACTATACCCTAATTCGTCTCAAATGAGAGGAGACCCGTGCCCAGCAGTAATGGGTTGATGATGATGATGATGACATTTGATATTGCCAGTTAAGCCATAGCGCGATTCCTCGCTCAAATTGAGCCGCACGATCATTCCAATATTCAAGCAACTGTAAGGAATCAGTCAATTATCTGTTATATCTTAGTTTTACCCTGATATTACAGAAAGTAGTAGAAAATAATAAAATGTGTAGGATTCACTGTAAAGCAAACATAGCGCTTCTAACAACTTGATCATATAATCTAATAAGCCTACGGGCTTAGTTCCGATCGATTTAGATAAGTACCCGCATAGCTCATCCAAGTTCTTTTTTCATTCTTTTTTTCAGATATATATCGGCTTCATAATTAATAATCATTGTTTCATTAATATCATTTGCATAAAATACAATGAATCAATTGCTTGTAAACCACAAAATAGTATAAATAAAAACTCTCCATAAATCACAAAAAATAATTGGATAAGTCTTAACGTAAAGTACTTTGACGACCCAATTAGTCCAGCAGTAGTTAACACTGCCTTCAGGGCTATGGGTCCCGGGTTCGAATCCCAGTAGGGACAAATGTTTATGCTCAATAAACATTTGTATCCGAGTCATGGATGTATCTATGTATAACATGTATGTATTTACAACAAAAAAAGTATATATGTAGTATACCAACCATCTAGTTTCCGTAACACACGCCTCGTTGCTTAGCTCGAACTAGATGGCGCTGTGTCATAATGTCCAGAAATATTTATTTCAAGTTTCCATGTTCCCACAGATGAATTACCTTTGGAGTTATTGAGTTACTTTAAAAAAGAAAGATTGGTAAAGAATACTCTTCAGAAAAGTGAACATAAGATTATTTCTCTACTAAACCAATCCAAGATCAACTCATCCAGAACCCCGCTTATTGTTTTATTACAATAAATACTTATTCGTATTCATCACTTAGTGTGAGACTAGGAATTCTTTATAAATCGTGAGACCATTTACAAACATATTTTCACATCTCATGTCGGCCCGTGACCATGGATGCTGTAAAGAATCAGAAACGTCGGGTTAAAATAATATCAATATACCGCGATAAAATCCGTAAAAAGTAGTTTTTTTTCAATTTTTTCACATACACAAACGGGGAACAACTCTGGAGATCGTACAAATATTTGGCCAGAGCGGGGATCAAAATACTCTACGATCTATCGCTCGCCAATTGAGTCAAAATAGATATCTGTGGCCCTAGTGAAAAAGGATCTAAGTCCAAAAATGCAACTTTTCAGGAGACGCAAAAAACACTCCGATCGCTAAAATTACGTGTTTGACCTCGTATAACATTTAAACCGCTACTTAATGAAATACATGCGATGTCTTTTATAGGTAAACAATTTATGCTCTTTATTATTATTAAGTTATTTTTTACGTCAAGTTAATAGTTTTTAAGATAGTGACTTATACCAACCGCAAAATGGATTCCTTGAGGGTACAAAATAAGTTATACCCCTTCTCCCATAAATTTAATGTTAACTTACACAAGTGAAAAGGGAGACGCATTTGGAATGATTTTATGATAAGTAAGTAATGTAAAGAAATATTTAATATTGTGCCATATGAAAACATGTGTTTTTTTGCGTAATTTTCATTAACGCTAAAAATAAATAGAAAAATCGCAAGAAAAACATTTTGACGCCTTTTTCACAAAAATATTATACGTGACATGTGGTATATTTAGACTTGTACTAACTATTTTTTACGACTTATATCCATTATTTAAAGAAAAATAAAACAAAAAAAATTATTTTATGATTCTATTTTCAATACAAAATCTATATACCTATATATTTTCATGCATAATTTGAAAATACAAAAAAAAAAACATTTTAAGAAATCAAAAATATTATAAAAACGTTATTCTAAGTCATCTTCGCTGTCATTTAGAAGATGATGATTTTTTTTCACTTATTACATTGGAATAAAAGGATCTGACACTGGACTAATAGTGGAAAAAGATAAAGTAAGTCTCGTTTTTCTCATTAGAAATTGCAATCGGCCTATCGTATGACTTGGGTATACCTACATTCGGTTTCAAAAACACTTGGAGCGGTGACTTTCCTCGTTTTCTTTGCAAATTAACTATGCTCCAATCTACGCCTAAGTCATGCATCTTGTAATTAAATTGAGGGAATTCTCCTTTTTTATACTAAAAAGCTGCACACTCAGATAAGTTAAACTTCTTTTTATTTTCATTTTCATGAAAAGAAGTTTAATTTATCTTTCTTTTGTTGTAATGGCCCTTTTAAGTAACAAGCAAAATTAATAAATAATTCAGAGTGCATTTCTATTACAGTCTATGGTTTTTTTACTAGATATTCGGACAAGTTGATACCAATCCCAAGAATGATGAATATCCATTTGAGTTTTTTTCTTGGCCATCCATGTGAGTTTCCAAAGTTGTAATATCAGATACGCATAGATAAAAGGAACATGCTTTAATCGGGTATTTATTCGGGATATATTTTATTAGTTTTATCGTATAACATACGTTATTAAAACTAAAACAAACGTCAATTGAATCAATCAATACTTATGTTAGGTTCCTTAACACGTTTTTCGTAGTTATTAGGTGTAAAAAGATACGATCACATTCAAATCTATTCTAACCACTCAAGCGCCACCCCGGAAAAGTCATTTTCAATTTTCTCCGATTTTCCGAACTTATCGAGAAAAACACTCGTTTTTCGCAAACTTCAAAGAAAACATTAACTTCGAAATAAAGTTACAAAATTATGTGTAATAGGATCAAACTATATAGGTAAGATAGCGCAACAACACACGATTTGCGCTCTTCACCCACGCGCATCATTCCCCGCATCGATGAGTTATATCCTTTCTCACGCAAAATGAAACCAAAAACGGAGGATATTACTATAATTGTATACAATTTCATTTATTAATTTCAATACTATTCACAATAGCATACGTGAATACTGATCTCATTAGAGTTATTTTTTATTTTTTCCCTTTATTTTGGTGAAAACGGATTTATGTCTAGTAATATGATTACTCACTAAACCATTTCTAAGGACCAGGTGTTGTTGTATTGTTAAACACCAACAAATTAAAACGTGGGTAATTTAAGTTAATTTAGATTGAAAAACACAACTTCAAAATTATGTTTTTCCTTATAAAAGAATACAAAAGTACTTAAGCCCGACTTATGCAGTTTTTTTGGGGTCAGTTGCACCCTTTTACACGAAGTAACTTTCCCTACTATTGAGATAGCTTAAATCCGTTTTCACTATTCGATAGATCATTTTTTTCTGATCACTTTGGTATACTTAACTCATTTTCGTCAATTTTGGAGTTATACCCCTTTTCACTAGGGCCACAGATATATCCAACTAGGTTTTATAGTCTTTGGGTGTATCTTACAGAACAAAGAACTCCATGTATCTACTACTCCGTCCTTACTTAATTACTAAAATAAACTTAATTTTTATAATCCGAAAATACAGTAAATCGAACCATTCAAACGGAGTTCAATCGTAAGATTGTCACGCAACGTAACAAAACGCACGTAACTCGATGGCATGGCAAACTAATTCAATCAATTGCAATCAATGTTACGGCAAATCAATAGTCAATCAAAATTATCAAACTATGTCTGCTGTATCTCTTTCAGACATAGATTTTGATTGAGTGAGCCCATGCTCTTACGTAATACCACAAACTTGCAAGGTTGCTGAGACGCATCTCCATTACCGTCTAATATTTTTAAATAAATGGTTTAATCATAAACACAATCAACATGAAAGTGAGTACAACATGATAGATTGTATTGATTCTATAAGTTGCCAAATCAAATCTAGGTATAGGTATTATAAAATAGTTTAAGTACTAAAAACTCAGATTGTATATCTTCGTAAGAAGGTAATTAAAACATAAATAAGTAAATAAAACCGTAACGTGCAACACACAGCATTACTAAAATAAATTGATATTATGTTTTGTAAAAAATATAAAACTACTATCGTAGGCAGACAACAAGTAGACCTTTGGCCTATTTTAGTGTTAGTCTTGACTAATACATAAATAAATAATCATTAATCTCGGCTCGCAATCATCAGAAATGTACACGTTTAAGAAATACTGTATTAATATTAAACTGCTTTTCTTTAACTGGTTTAAAAATTTAAGTCAAATGAAGGAACTTATTTTTTTTTTCAGATGCTACGCCTATGTACGATATCGCTTGTATTAATCACATTGGTTATAATAAATGAGTACTCTGCAAAGCCGAATCAGCCTCCTTGCCTGCCAAATTCGCAAAGCATGCGACGGGATAACGCGAATGACAGCTCAGCCAAAACGGCGCCAAACTGCGTCATGTACTGGCCGTACTACTACTACACACCCTACTATTATTATTACCCTTCTGCCTACTATTATTACCCCTATGTCTACTTCTATGGGTAACTTCTTGAAGACTTGTGTCACTGATTTGTAAATATGAAGCAAAGCCTATATGTGGTTTTCTATTTTATCAATTCCATTATTTAATAGGATTATTCTAGTCTTGTATTAAAGTACATAAAAAAATACTATTGGTTTCTATTTTCCTTAGCTTACTAGGTAGTATAATCAGTGGACTGACAAAGGTCTTAAGTTCAAACCCAGGGCACCACAGACTTTTCGGATGTTATGTGCGTAGTTATCACATGCTCAAACGGTGAAGCAAAACATCGTGAGGAAACCTGGATGCTTAAGACTTTCTAGATGGCGTATGAAGTCTGCCAACCCGCACTAGTGTGATGGACCATAGTCTAATCTCAAATAAGAGATAATATGCCCAGCGATAGGATAATCATTGGGTCAGTAGCGTAGCGTGGGGGGGGGGGGGCAAAGGCGCCCATGGCCCCGGGCGGCATTTGAAAGGGGGCGGCATCAAGTGATGATGATGATTTTGTAAAACTAGTGTAATAGACGTTTGCTAGCACCCGTAGTAGGTACCTATGAAAAAGTCCCTCATGAATGGAGGGACTTTGGTATAACTTCACCACTCTCCAGAAAATTAGAATGTATATTAGTAAATATAAATATAAAATTAAAATGGTGGAATAAATAATTTCTCTTCTACAGTTCGGTGACTCGACTCAATATTTCAAAGGAATGTCTCGACGAAGACCATAACGTGTTATATTGGCCCATAGAGAATAACGTACGGAATAAGTTTTGTAGTTATAAACCAAGCTAATAAAATATGAATTAAATCATTTAAGTATTAACGAGGTACTAATATAGTGCGTATTTATTATAAGACAGTGTGAACATCGACGAGTCAAAAATGGCATGCGGGGGTCGTCATTTTGTAGTTTCTGTCTACCCAAATGGAGAAAATGGTTGAATTTAACGGTTAAACCCATTTGGCGTTTTACAGTGCCGTAAATTGACCGACCTATGTGGTCTAGTGGTTCGAGTACCGGACTGCTGATCACGAGGTCGTGGGTTCGATTCAAACGGGACACAAATATTTATGTGATGAATATAAGTGTTTGTGTTCGTCTGGGTGTTTCCTATGTATTATAAGTATGTATGTATTGTATGTATTTACAAAAAAAAAGTATATAAGTGTTATATCCATTGTCTAGTACCCATAGTACAAGCTCTGCTTAGTTTGGGACTAGATGGTGCTGTGTAAAATGTCCCTGAATATTTATTTATTTATTAAATCAACGGGTAATTAAATTGCTGCTGAGTCTATCAGTAATACCAACTCACGAAGTCACGAGTTTATCGCTGAGTAAGTAATGAGTATGTACACCTATCTTGAAGCCTTGTCTGTAGACAAGTAAAAAGTGGTAAACTCTTTTACCACGGATACTTTTTCTATTAATAAGTAGTAACATAATTGTTGGCGAAATTCGAAATAAGATTGTTTCCATTTTTTATTGGTATCATCAAAACAAACAAACAAAATCGATAAAGGTAACTGCTTTATCGTTGCGGACGTAAATTTAAATTTAAGTGAACACATTTAACGACGTTCATACGACTAGAACAAACAACATTAAGTATGTGTTTGCATCTTCGCAACATCGTAAATATTTAACGTTAAGTAGTACGTACTACCCAGAGCAAACACTTATAAATATTACTACAATCGTTTGCCATATGTCAACAACCTTCATAAGTTTTGTCCATGCGAATCATAGAACTAAGTAGGTTTATATTGGGAAATATCCACTTCAATTCCACTAGATAATAAGTTCTTGGAAAACGAAATAAGTGACTGCATTTATGAAGCTTGCACTCAACCGAATTCGGTACCTATACATATTTATACTTGCTGCTGTCCTGTGTGCTGACAACTTTGTCTGTGTAAAGCCCTTTGACCGCTAGTAAAATAGTTATATTTTTGTCGACATTTGCCGACGAAAGCGTTGTGAGCACGTTCAGATTTGTCGAGTATAGCCGACCGTGGCGGTCAAATGGTTAATTACAGTTATTCTATCCCTCAAGTTGGTCCAAACTACACAGTAAGTACACAGTGTACAAAGTTTCATTAAAATCGGTTCTTAAGTTCGGAAGTTCATCGCGGACAAGCACGATTATTTTATGTATAGATGTAGTAAGTATATGACTTCTTCGCCCTTCTCATTTTTCTGTCCCACAGCTGGGCACGGGACCTACTCTCATTTTGAGTCCGTCCCACGCTCCTTCTACCGTCACGCCATTGTAACTAATCGTAAGGACACGTGCACGCCTGAGAAAAAATTTCTCGGGCGCGCACTTTTACTTACGATGTTTTCCTACATCGCTTGAGAAATAATTTCTGCCTTGGTGTCGAACTTCTAGACCGATTACAACTTAGTATGACTCGTATCCCATAAAAAAATCTGTAATCATTGTAACTATCTAAGCTAGGGTTAAAACCTCCAAGTCCAAGCCGAATGTGTTATTCATCAGAATATATTTTTTTATTTTATGGAAATAAGGGGGCAATCGGGCAGGAGGCTCACCTGATAGTAAGTGATTACAGCCGCCGATGGACATCTGCAACACCAGAGGACGTGCAAATGCGTAGCCGGCCTTTCAGGTAAGAATATACTCTCTTGAAGGTACCCACGTCGTAACGGTTCGGAAGGACCGCCGGCGACAGCTGGTTCCACAGAGCGGTGGTGCGAGGCAGAAAATGCCTTAAAAATCGCACTGTTGTGGAACGCTGGACATCGAGATAAAACGGATGGAACTTGAAAGTTCTGTCCTATGGTGAAATTCAGCAGCCGGGATCAAACCAAACAATTCCTCGGAACGTGATAAATGCGATATATTAAATAAAATGTTCAAATGTTATTTAATAGTAGATTTATTATGTAATAATAATATAATGTTACAGTAAAAGATATTTACAACGTTAAAAAAACGACGTTCTACAAGAACTTCACGCCACCTATAATGTTTACCGGTCGCCCCTTGTATTTCTTCGATATGTCACCTTCAATCTGTGGGGAAAAAAATACTTTGAGATGTTTTATAATGTAGGTTTATGAAAGTAGGATAGTTATTGACAAAACATATACTTATCATATTAGCAACTGGTCTTAAACCAGTTGTAAACATATGTTCTTATGTCAATGACATTTGAAGTTTAAATGTCACTATTTAAACTCTATTCTGTCTTTCGCTTGATAAGGAAAAGCGATATTTTTCTTACTCTTCCTATATAATTTCATGATTAAATTCGCTGCGGGAACGGGACAGTTAAAATCATTACCCTGGGACACGTCGGTCTTCATTGTCGCGACCATTTTCTGGATGGCTACTATTGTTGATCCTGGTTTACAGGAGTTGCAGCTAGGGTTTGTAGGGTAGGTGGGTATGTCCCATAAAAACAGATATGTATTGGCTTTGCTTATTTTTGAGATTTGGTAAGGTAAGTAGGTAAGAAATTTGCTTACTTTTGCTGAGATTGGGTGGGGAGGTTAATAGTTGCAAAAAATGAGCTTACGTAATACTTGAACGGCCCCAATAAAGAGTACTGTATCTGTATGTGTGTACCTGTGCCTGCAGCTCCTTGGTGGTGTGCAGTATGCGCGTGAGCACGGGCCGCAGCCGCGCCGCCCGGCCGCCCGCCGCCGCCCGCGCCGCCGCCGCGCGCGCCGCCAGCCGGGACAGCTTGTCGCACAGCGCCAGCTTCTGCTTCAGCTGGCCCGTCAGCACGTCCACGTACCTGTACCAATTGAAAGCAAAAAATACTTAAATTATAAAAAGGTTCTGACGAATTGAGAACCTCCTTCTTTTATGAAGTCGGTTATAAACTGATTAAAAAACTGAAAATATAGACGTAAAAAGCTCTAAACCGAGTACAGTGGAAAGAAATGGAGGAGGCGTTTGCCAAAGATGGGCGTAACGTAAAACAGACGTAATTGTAGATGTGATCGACTCAGCAGAGTCGTTTACTTATGTTTAATAATTTGTTAATATTCCTTTCTGTTTGAATAAAGGCTCTTATTATTATCTCGGAACTAGATGGCGCTGTGTCATAATGTCCAGGAATATTTATTTATATATCTGGGGACTTCATACCTAGGCGAGTGCTTGACGTTGTGCAGATGGTTGACCTCGGGCGCGGTGAGCGTGGCCGCGCCGACTTGCACGGCGTCCAGCATGGCGCTGAGCGCGGCCACGCTCTCCGCCGGCAGCTGCTGCATCAGGCTGAACGAGTGGCTGTCACCCGACGTGTTCGTCTCGTACAGACGCATCTTCAGGAACGATTCCAACTGGAAACATGAATAGTGCTTTTCATGCGAGTATCTTATATAAATAAAAGGACAGCTGACTGACTGACTGACATATCAACGCAGGGCCTAAACTATATGGATTAGAAACTAGAAATTTTCCACACGGGTTCCTTTTATAACGTAGGAGAGCACTAAGAAAGGATTTTTGGAAATTCACTCCCTAAGCGGGTAAAACAGGGGTGCAAAGTTAGATGAAACTTTTTTTTCGTTAAGTTGTACGCGGGCGAAGTCGCTATTATAGAATTATACAAACTAGCCTATAAATTAAATTCAAAGCCAATTCAAATTGAGAATCATACAAGCTAGCCTATAAATTAAATTTAAAGCCAATTCAAATTGGGAATTATACAAGCTAGCCTATAAATTAAATTCAAATTGAGAATTATACAAGCTAGCTTATACAGCCATACCTCGACCAGCTGGTCTATGATCTGGCTCCTGGTGGTGGGGTTGTCGAGCAGCGTGAGCGCGTCCTTCCCCCTCGCCACCCCCCCCGCACACGCCCTGCTCCTCCACCACGATGCCCGACTCCTCCAGCGACACGTGCGCCAGATCCGCAGACAGATCCTGCCGGGTAATAACAGAACTGGTAAAAGTTCTGCTCTAGCTTAAGCCACTTATATACCTGTGAGTGTCTTCGAATCATTTATCAACGTTGGAGAAATAAAGTACTCAACAATTTTCGAGAGCTAGCTTAAACCTGTCGTTTTTAATTTCATAACATACCATCCCACCTGTCGTCCCCGAAGGATAAGGCAGAGGTGTACAAATGTACACCTACATTTCGCCGGTATGTTTTAGGTATTTTCTTAATTTCATTAGATTTATTTAATGAATCTTTCAATCCATCCATGATGACATCATGGATGCTTATAATTAAATATTGTTTAATGATAATTTTGTTTGTAAAATTTTATTAGTTATAATATAAATTATTTATTTATTTTAATATGGTTTTGACACCAGTTATATTACCTGCAGTGAAACAAAAAGAATCAAGTAATAAATCACATCAAATAGATTACACTATGGCCAACTCACAATGTCCTCAGAGGAAGTGACGTCAATGTTCCCCCAGTCGATCTCAGCGCCCGCGTCGCCGTCGCCGAAGTCTATGTCAGCGGCCGGCGCATCTATTGAGCCGAAATCAATCTCGTTGGTCTCCCCGAAATCTATCTGTAGATGAGTAAATTGTTGTATATCTATTTCTATAAATACAATTGAGTGATAAAATATTTTTATAAAAAAAAGAAACTGTTTTTCTGCATCTAAAGATTTTGCAGTCTAGAAAGCTGTTCTTATATGTCATATATGATGTATATGTGAATATTTAATATATGAAAGCAAAATTAAAGAAAAAAATATTTTTTTGTTAATAAAAATATAACTACATATTATATGTATATTTTTCTGACCAAAACCAATATCATCTTTGTTAAATAAGCCTATATTTGTCAATAGGCAAGTGTATGCCCAGCATACACTTGATCCAGTAAAATACCTGATCTCCAGCACCCTGGTCCTCATCATCCAGCTCAATATGCAACGGGTCCGGTTCCACACTGAGCGGTGGTTCTCCATAGCTCCACTCGTACACCGTAGTGTTGCCATGCTCCACCACATATTGCAATAATGGCAACGCCTCTGATGCTCTGTCGCCTAGGATGTACTTCGAGAACGCAGAGTACAGTGCAATGCCGGACTGCAATGGCTTTAATGATTTACCTATCTGAAAGTATTAAACTCAATTGTACATAATTTCCCATGAACTACACAGTTAATAAAATATGATAACTTTGCATGTAAATTAGCATTCTAGGCTTACATCATCAATTCATCACCAGCATCATATTAGCGTGAGTTAGTATATTTCATAACAAATTTAAAACTTATGATTTGCATTGAATATTAATAACAACTTTGTCTATTAATGTGCGCTTTAATTTTACTGTTTAATCTTATATTCTTCTATGTGCCATTGAAACGGTGAATATTGTATCTTCTACTTTAATCTACGCTAATGTTGTGCATGTCTGTAATTGACGTAAACACTAGTCTATATGCTTTTCTTTAAAATATCAATGTTTGTGTTTATGTGGTTGATGTGCCTTAATAAATAAATAAATAAATACGCAGTTTTAGTTTTGTAGCCTACAAACCTACTACCAAGGTTCAGCACCAAACTACAGCACATTCTGAGACTCGCTTCCAGTGACCTTTACCAGTATGTCCATCCATCTCATTGGACGCCTTCAAGTCTCCACTCAATAATAGTTTTTATGCATAAACAATATAAAGTACTATTCTCTGTCTTTGTGGTTTTTCCCGATTAGGCTATGATTAATGATATTGAGTTGAGTAATATTGCTGCTTCTATTCCAGAAGAGAGTAGACTTACTCACTTGGTTGTAAGTTAGAACCACAATAAAAGAGACAGTTTAAATTATTTTTCAAAAAAGGAGGTTTTCACTTCAACTGGGTAAACTGATGTCTATTTTCGGTCAAATTCTGACATTTGAATTAGTTTTTTTTTCTTAGAGTGTCATCATCTGCTGACCTTGTCATATATCTCGGGCAATTCCTGCACCCTGTCCACCAGCTCCTTCTTGATTCTGTCTCCCTGGATACCAAGCTGTTTGCACAGCGTCAAGAACTCTGATTTACTTGAAGCTTCGTTCTTTAAATAATCTGCTTGCTTCTTCTCACCTTCCTACAAAAACATAATTCTTATTCTTAAAAAAAGTTGGAAACACTTGGATTCTCTCCTGTTGTGGGTGCGTTTACAAACACAAATTATCACATACACAAACACCCAGACCCGGTAGACAACTACCTGTAAGTCATACAATTATTTGCTCCGTGCAGGGATCGAACCCGCAATCCGTGACGCACAAACCGATCGCTCAGTGACTGAGCCACTGAGTCGTCTAAAATGGTGGTGCACAAATAAATAAAATAAAATATTTTGAACTGTGACTTTTCATTCAAAAGCAAGAGCATCAAAAGCATTTGAGAGGGCTACACTAGCCTAGCGTGGATTGCCAGTCTACACATACTATCAACAAAATCTCTCAAGTATACAAGTTTACTCACAATGTTTTCCTTCAAGTTATAAATATGTTGACGACCCAATTAGTCCAGCGGTAGTTAACACTGCTTCCTGTGCATAGGTCTTGGGGTTGAGTCACGACAAATGTTTGTGTGATGAGGATGAACATTTGTATCCACCATGAGGTAGTTAACATAGAAAAACATAGTGTATCTGTTTTTTCGTATTAAGTTCAGGTTGAGTGGTTTGTAGTATCATTAGTTGATATGAAAGTAAACAAACTATACTAACAATTTCCAACTGGTCTTCCTTGGCGATCTGCTTCTTAAGGCTGGGTATTTCGTAGTTGATGTTCCTCACCAGAATCTGAGCTGCCTCGGCTAAATACAAGTTATCTTTTTCATAGCTCCGGACTATATCCTGCCAATCTTTCATTCTTTGAGACCCATATCTGTAAGAGATATAAAATGGTCTGTTACTTCATTGCAATTATTCTTTCAAGTTTTGTTCTGTGTTACTGAAAGTATTTAGACAATAATGAAGAATTATTATTGTTGAAGGTACCATTCTACAACAAAAGTTGTCAAAGTATAAAGTAGCGGGTCTATTGATTGTTCCATATTAAGTTTAATGTTGCAAGTCTTGCAGCCTAGCCCTAGCATTTGACGAACATGACAAAAAGTATGGCTCATTACCTTCCAAATAAATTCTTTGAATCTGCTTCAGTCTCCTTTAAAATTTCAACAATCTTCAAGCAGTGGAAATAGTTGATGTAACTTCCAGATAGCAAGTTAGCGATGTCATCGTGTTTGGGCATGTCCTGTAACGCATTGTTGATCTTCTCCCTCACGGCTGAGATGCTTTTCTGCCATTCCTTGTTCACATGACGACGACTAACCAACCAGTCTTGCAATTTACCAATATTAATGTCAATGGGAATGTTACTTTCCTAAAAAACATTACAGTAACAGAATTATTTAATTATTATACTTATTTTCTATTTGTTATAACTGAAAAAGTACTCACGTCCATGTTTTTACTATATTCTAAGTCAAAAGTATGAGATAGAATTTAAAATTTATATTTTCATGAGAAATGATTTTACCAACCAGCTGCTTTTGTTATTATGTATGACGTGTCGGGATGGGATGGTTGGCGCTCTTTAGGAGAGGCCTACGTTCAGCAGTGGACGGCAATAAGCTGATTCTGATATAGATAATAGATATGTATATATATTTATCCTAAAATCCATGACGTGTCAATAAACGCATGTCATGACGTTTATGCACAGATAACAATAATTGCCATTTGCAAAATAAAAACAAATACCATTGTATATTTCTCAAGGCTCTAAATATCAATGAGATGGTCAGGGTCAGTGTCGCCCCTTCTTGGAGTTGATAAGGGTGTGTGAGCCAATTACTATAATTATATGCGCATATCTGTTAGACTATATAACCTAATAAATATTTATAAAAGTACCTAAATCAGTAGTATTTAACATAGTTATTCTGTTCCTATCTAATTATTTTTTTCATTGCATTCACACATGAATCATTAGGTATAATATTATGAGTGGTTAAAGGGATGACGGTGTGATCTTCAGCTTATGAAATAAACGTTTTCCGTGGCTTCCAGACCTCTTTAAAATATCTCAAAAGAACCCACTTAATTGTCTTATCAATATAATGTCGAACCTCTTTCCCTTATCAGTGTACCAATATTATGTACAAATAAACATATTTGCTTATCTCCCCCTCTGCTGTTGCCTCGACAAGTCGATAGATAACTGCGCACATGGGCACAGTGCTTACTAATCTTTATTTAAGTAAAAGATATTCAAAGTATCTAACACGTACAAAATTATGATTGTATTTTTATTTAATAAAACCTTTGAAGAAAAATAATCTGTGTTTATTCACAATGGATGAAGATCAACCATATACAAACTGGTAAGTAACCCTTATTTACATTGCATTGCTATTATTTTTTTATTTATTGCATAATATAAGTAGAGCCTTTTTTCTGGTAATATCATCATCAACAAAATATACTGACTCACAGCTGAGTATATGTCTCGGTCTCTAGAAACTGCTAATGCTATAGTCCACTAAGCCGGCGCCGCGCGCCGTGGCATAGTGTGGGTTGGTAGTACCTTCAACATTCCCTCAAGCATACCGTTACTTATAAGATGTAATCCTTAACTGTTTGAGCGAAAGATTATTAGAGTTAATTACACACATGATTTGAAAAATTTTGAGACGCCGTGGATTTAAATTAGTGATATTAACGCTTAAGCCGGCCCATTTATTTTTTATCTTTTCACTAGTTTTTAAATATTTAAATGCATTGTCCATTCATAACAATTATGTCGCTTATGATGTTCTTCCATAACAGGCTCGATATGTACTCGCTTAATTAATTATTAATATTATTCACCATTTTTTTATTAAACAAAATTTAAATTTGGTTTAAAAAAAATCAACATAGGATATGCTCTGTTTTAAAGTGCAGTTCCAAATGTTCATAATTATATATAGGTATATATTAATCGAAAACTTTAAATTATGTATCATGAAAACCTACCAAATTATATCTTATAAAAACGTCTAAAGCTACCAATTGTTTTTTTTTGTGGTAGACAGTGGTAGTAAATTAGTAATTTTTTGTAAACATAACTTACACTTTGTTTTGTTATCAGCACTTTAATTTTTTTTCAATGTTTGTTGTTTACTTTGTGTCAATCATTAGTTCAATACTAGTAATTCTTTTTTAGAAAAGACAAGCGTAACCGTAAGCAAGCCAGGTATTTTCTTTTACCATTATTTATTTGGTTTATAAACAAATGCACCTAGGTGTTGGTGTTATTGACTTCTTGAGAAGTTGACCTGATTCAACAAAATACGTCAACAATAAATAAATTAAATTTAAATTAATCGTATAACTAAAGGCCTTGAGTTACCACAAATCAGGTTACTTAAGGCTTCAAATATTAAAAAACTAAATAATATTTATTATTCATTAGGTTACACAAATCAGTAATGTATAATATTATTATATTTGTGTTTTTTGTACTATTTGATATCATTATGTGAACATACTAGTCTTTTTTTAAAGGTGCATGGTTATAGCTTATAAAAAAAATTAGATCATATTCCTCCCTAAGGAAAATATTCTTTCTCTTTGCAGAAATGAAAATTTTTCTTAACAACTTTTTTTTTAATTTTCTAGTTATTCTACTGTGCTCTCTACCCCTGATGAGGCAGTTATTTCGGTGGATGTTTCCAGGCAAGCTTTAGTAGATTCTATGACAGACATGTCCGAAACACCAATACCACCTGATATTATTGCGTAAGTATTTATTAAAACAAATAATTACGTGCCGATAAAGATCGGTGGAATCTGCTGGATGCGGGCGGCGCATGACCGGTTGTCGTAGGTCGTAGCGATCCTTGGGGGAGACCTATGTCCAGCAGTGGATGTCTAACGGTTGATGTGATGATGATGATGCAATAAAGATACCATAATATACCTTTGTATAATAACGTGAGAGGTGCATTGTTTTATGAGAAGGCACTGACAGATGATTAATAGGTTTTATACTCAGTGTTTTGTTTGTAAATTTCTTCATAAAGTTTTCACATTATATTGCACCTGTACCCGGTTGTCTGAAATTATCAAAAAGGTCAAATTATCTTTCAGTTAATACACTAATACACTCAAGTTTTATATTGTGTCTTTTATAGAGTGTGCTTTATTAGTATTAGTAATTAGTTGTAATTAGTATTAAAATCAATTTCTTACAAAAACTTTCTAAAATGATGGTACAACTAGTGCAGTGGTTGTAATGCTCCACTTGTGTGTCATGGGTTACAGATTCATATCTCTCTAAAACTTAGAAAGCTTATAGATGGTGGTCTGTAAACAAAGCCGCAGTATAGGATAAAACATACCCCATCACACCTGTCTTCCCTGAAAGGTTAGGCAGAGGTGTACTAAATGTACAAGCCATGTTTCGCCGGTATGTTTTAGGTCCCATGTAATAGGGGGCAAGCCTACAAAGTCAAATATTTTATTTCAAAACCAATATTGCAGGTACTTTTGAATTGTCAATCTAGTTGCACTAGTAAAATTCTATCTAATCTGAAGAAAGTATTCTTCTATTATTGCTTTAAAAATAAAAAAATGCCTGTCCATTTCAGGTCTGTAGACACCACAGTCGAAACTGAAGAGGATAATGGAAAACTGACTCTAGCCTACGAGAGGCTTTATGAGTTACCTAAAACTATTGTGGAGAGATTTTCAGACCACATCCGCTATCTGGATATAAGTCACAATAAAATCACGTTAGTAAAATAAAGATTCAATTGATACATTTAACTATAGCAATCATTCTTTTTTTCTTGTGTGTAAAGTTATACAATCAAGTTTTTTTAGTTAAAAAAATCCTACATTAATGGATTTTTTTTCCTTCTCCAATATTAAAAAATTGCTAGAGAGGTACTTATCCAATAGGTCAAAATTTACAATTATAGTTTACTGCTTTAGACCAATTTACATGATTCTGTTTATTTTTCCAGAAATTTAGATACTCTGGTGTATTTCAAAAACCTAACTTCACTGATAGCTGATGACAACCCTATCACTGAGAACTGCTGTTTGCCACCCCTGCCGAAATTGGAACTTTTATGGTATGTTTATTATGTACTTTAATTACAATTCGCATGTTTCTATTGACTTGTTGATGTATAACATAAGAAAAACAAAATGTCTTAGTATTGCTGTTTCGAACAGGGGTTCCCAATCTTTTACAGCTCGCGGCGCATTCACCAATTTAGAATTTTGCCACGGCGCCCTACTCTGGTTAGCTATTTGAAAAAGATGCAGTAGAAAGAAATAGGCGAATATAATGATACCTGCGAATATTTGTGGTTTTGGTGGTTTCAATGACAAATATCTTTATTAAATAAATAATCGACTCACGGCGCGGTGGCACCCCTCTTTACTTTCTACGGCGCAGCAAGGCGCCGCGGCGCACACTTTGGGAACCCCTGGTTTAAAAGGTTATTACTCAGGCTGTGTTTTAAATAGCCCTGAGCACTTTAAACCAACAAGGAATGTTGATGAAGCAAAAGGTAATAGGTATGTCGCAAGTGGAGATATGTAGTCTCTGCTAACATAAAACTATATCATTATGTTATATATTTATTTTTTTATTTTATTTATTTTTGTGTTATATATTATGGAATATGTAGTAACAGAGTAACAGAGTGATTGTTGTATGAAAGAAAACTTGGGAAGTTTCCAAATAGTTATTTTTTGTGTTTATGTTGTGTATGAATGTGGACAAGCAAGAGTGGCGTGGCTTTCTGTTGTTTCTGCCTAACCCCATGGGAAAAAGGCGTGTTTTTTTTATATTTTTTTTAACCAACAGTCTTGTAAACTTAAGATTGCACTAAAATGTTCATATAAATAAGATTATCACACCAGATACCTAACTAACACAAATATTCTATTAATATTTTCAAATTATCATTATCAGAAATCTTAAGTTTTATATTTAGCTTAGCCTTCAGTCGATCGATAAATAAAAAATAAATATGGCGCCGATTTCGATGCCCTCGCGATGTATGCGTACGTGTGACCATGATATCTGTTGTTAATTTTCATAAGGTATATCGCAAGTGACAACGTTAAAGTAATTTCAATAAAAAAGGACATCTTGCTTTTAAAGTTAGCTTGTTATGTTTTGTAGTGTATAAGTAAGTTGGTTGAGCTTATTAACGCCCACCGCCCTCGATTTTAGAAAGATCGCTTAATCCGGCACTAGATAGGCTAGTAACATGTCCACAGACAATGAAGTCATCGATCTTGAATTCGAATCCTGGACACGCACCCCTGCCTTTTCAATATAATGTATGTATAAATTATAAAGGTCGATGATGTTGTATTAATATCATATCAATCCCATTCGTGTTTCATTGGCCGCTACCCACAGAGGTACACTTTTAGGAGTCCAAATATTGCAACACCAGAGGTGTCACAAGCGCGTTTTCGCAACCTGAAACGGTTTTTACATGGTCGGTACCATGTAAAAACCGTTTCAGGTTTCTTAAGTTATAGCAGTCACTAACGTGACAGTAAATGGAATTCCCATGTTTTCAGAATAATCTTTTAACAAGCTCTGGCAACCTTACTTACTCGCAAAAACACAACTATTGTTGTTTCACGCTCAATTTGAGCGAGAAATATTGCTAATTATTTTATGTTTCCAAACAAAACCTGAACTTTTTATATATATTTTTTTAAAACGTTGCCCCGCGCTAGGATTTTCCCCTGTGTCGTGGGTGCGTTTACAAACACAAATTTTAACATACACAAACGACCAGACCATCAAATTCGACGACTCGATGGCGCAGTGGCTGAGCGATCGGCTTGTTCGTCACGGGTTGCGGGTTCGATCAAACGTAGTTGTTTCGGACCTGAGTGTTTGTGTATGTGAAAATTTGTGTTTGTGCAGGAGAAAATCCTAGTGTGGGGCAACGTTTTTTAAAAAAGACAGAAAATACAGAATTTTATTTGTTCTATTCAATTCTATTTTATTTTTTATTGGTATAATGTGCATATTTTTAAAGACCACACTACCGCTATGGGTTTGATCCTGTAATGATAGTTGTCATTGTGTTAAATAAATAAATAAATACGATTTATTTGAATAGGTTAAATCGTTGTAAGATCGAGTCCCTTTACCCATGGGTGGGCAAGCTGAAGGACTCCTGCCCCAACCTGCAGTACATATCCCTGATGGGCAACCCCGCCGCACCCAGCTACTTCAACGGAGGTACCTTCTATGAGTACCTACAATACAGGTAATATCGCTAAAGCACTAAAATCATAGTATGTAATATGTACTTAATGGACATCTCTAAATAAGTATTGTATTTTGACGACCCGATTAGCTGAGCGGTAGTTTACGCTGTCTTCTGTGCTAAGGGTTCGAATCCCGGTAGGGACAAATGTTTGTGTGATGAGCATCAACATTTGTATCTGAGTCATGGATGTATTTATGTATAATATGTATGTATTTACAAGAAAAAAAACAACTACTATACATGTAGAATATAACAACCTTTTAGTATCCGCAACACAAGCCGCGTTTCTTACCACGGAACTAGATGGCGCTGTGTCATAATGTCCAGATATATTTTATAGTAAATCTATTTGTTTTTAATTAAATAGTTTTTTTGTCAATTTGCAGACTGTTCGTGATATCTCAATTCCCATCCCTACACCATTTGGATGACCGTCGAGTAACCGAAGATCAAAGACTTGAAGCCCAGCGGCTGTACAAGAGGCCGTTCTTCGAGAGGATCGTGAAGCCAACTGGCCTCACTCAGCTTGTCAGCTCTTCAGTCACTTGGAACAGCTTCCAAAACAAGATCAGCACCTTCTGGGGTAAAGACAAACAGGGTAATAGGAATTTATTAATTTAATTTGTATAGTAAACATACATGCCTTGACGCCTGTGCTGTGGTCCCAGAAAGGTGTACTAATGTTCGTTTAGGTCCCATGTAATAGGGGACATGCCTATTGCCATCAACCGGCCACAGATCATACAGGGCAAACTAAGAGCTGCTGCTGAGAATTTCGTAAAAAATACCAATATCTCTTTGCGCGACCTGGGAATTGAACTCAAGACCTCTTGTTCAGCAGTCGCAGTTCTAACAACGGGACAGTTACTAGTATATAAAATAGAGTTAAAGACCGTTAAATTAATGATAGGTCATTAACTTATCAGTTATCACCCAATCTATACCTATTTCCTCCTGTAATTAATAATAATATTATTAATGGACATATTTTAAATAATCCGTTCATCATTAGCCATAAGCACCAATGTCTAATACAGAAACATCAATGAGATTTCTATATAAACATTTAATACCTACTTTATTGGGTATACCAGTATTTTAGTGTAAAATAAAAAGAACGATTAGAAAAAGACATAGCAGTTATTTAAATTATTTCTAATCGTCGCCAATGTAATTTTAATGCGTTTGAAATTGGACCAATTTACACTATATTCTATTAGTGCCTGTATGGGCTATGGGGTCATAACACGACTAAAATATGATTCACCGCCCAATAATGCGTACATGTGTAAATAGACCTTAGTACTATACAATAGAGCTGAAGTTTTAATACAGTTTTACAGTTTACTACACTAAAAATTTTGCCTAAATATTCTGAGAAAACCAAATATTATAAATGAAAATATAAAATACCTATATAACATTTTTAATAAACAGTAGTAAAATAACTCGACAATCGACAGATTGTTTTGACAGTTAGTGTTTTTTTTGTTTTCTTCTGTTAAATTCAGATTTACTAGAAAGAGATAGAAAAGAGAGAGAAATAGTTAATTTATACGTAAAATAATTATTGTATATAAACATTATATTTTAATTGTTATCTTCGTAACAAATTTTATTGTAGCACAATGAAAATAAATGCGTACAGTCAGCAACGGTTACGCAATATTACATAATCTGTGTCATAATACTGATATCGATTGGTACCTGTAATACCTGATTGTTTCGTTGACCGTACTTATGGTAAGAATTATTACCATGTTATCATCAAATACTATGCAAGAAATCATATATTTTTTCGTGCAATAATATTGTGCAATGCATTTTACTTATAGCCTAAGTACTTATAACATATAATATTTTTTAAACGTAAATTGTGATAATTACTTAGATTAAATAATCTACTTACATTGTAATATATTTAATACATACGATAATAATATTCTATACATTGTTAGGTTTGAGATATTAACATGACATATTTGTTATACATATTTATATATACATTAGTATTAAATAATAATTAACAAAATATAGCTAGTTTTTTTACATCGTAGGTATACATACAGTAGCGTAGCGTGGGGGGACAAAATGGGCCATGGCCCCGGGCGGCATAAGAATGGGGGCGGCATCAAGTGCCACGTCGTTTTTATACTACTAAAAAGAAAAGGGAAAAGGGGGCGGCAAATTTCCAGACGGCCTCAGGCGGTAAATACCCATTCACAACTTTTAAATCCCAGAATGCCTTTTAGAACACCATGCCTTATGATCCCTGTATACCACTTTTGCCTCATCCACATTCATACATTTTTATTTTTATTTTTTTATTTATTTATTTTACATCTCGTCATGCATGCGCACCGGTTACGAGTACTGCGCACCTGACCTTTTTGAAGGAGTTCACCAATTAGGTTGGTGTATGTCCTTCTAAGGCGCCCCTTCCCGGCGTTTCCAACTTACGCCAACTGTTGAATCTTAGAGAAATGTAATAATACTGCATGATCCGGTAATCCAAACCAGGATATCTAACGCTAAGGTATCTTTGTTATTTTTATTTTCATAGACCTCCAAGCCCTGTTACTTGGCACCAATCGATTTTTTTATAGGTTTTTGTTTTTGTATAGGTAATACAAATATTTATCAAAATTTGAAAAAGTTACAATTATATAATTAGGGGGTCCTTCAAGACAATTATTAACCCCCACTACCCTGAGCAAAAGTTATCAAATCTCGTACCTATCTACCTTACCCTATCTCAACAAACCGACCAAGTGTGAGTCGGATTCGCGCACCAAAGGTTCCGTATCATATACCGATTACCTGTTGCCGTTATTATTACAGAGCAAAAGCGGCAAAAAATCACGTTTATTGTATGAAAGCCGTTTATTCTACTTCAAATAATTTGTTGTTATAGTGCCAACAGAAATACATCCTATCTAGCTATCACGGTTCATGAGAGACAGTCAGACGGACGGACGAACAGTACTAGGCTAGAACAATGCTAGCCAGTAAGAGGCTTAGTAATAGGCTCCCGCTGGCACCTTTTGGGTACGGAACCCTAAAAATAAGACACCCCTTTAGTGCTACGTAATACGACGACGACCCGTTTAGCTCAGCGGTAGTTAACGCTGCCTGCTGTGCTATGGGTCCCGGGAACGAATCCCGGTAGGGACAAATGTTTATGTGATGAGCATCAACATTTGTATCCGAGTCATGGATGTATCTATGTATAATATGTATCTATTTACAAAATAAAGTATATATGTAGTATATCAACCATCTAGTGTCCGTAATACAAGCCTCGTTGCTTACCACAGAACTAGATGGCGCTGTGTAATAATGTCCGGAAATATTTATTTATTTATTTACTAATGGATTACCGGGCTAGTTCACGATAACGGGCCATCCGTTATCGTGAAATAACCCGGTAATCCATTATTATATTTCTCTCTAATCGAATATACAAGGCGTCTTCCAAGCGGTGAGATCCACATAGGGAATGGCGTTGTAGTCATCACACCTGTACTTCGGGTTGTATGTAGACTCCATTTCGAAAGCTTTTCTCTGGACATAGTGCACCCCATCTGTGTTGTCGCAGATCAGACGAGCCATCGACGCTTTCTTTATTTCTTTTAGCTGGTCTGCAGATAAACAAATAATTATGTAAGTATACCTATCGGTTTTAGTATTTCGTAACGTATAAAATTGTAAAAAAACCCTCTGCTCTTCTTTTTTGCCTTGCTTTATTGTCATCCGAGCTGTGTTTACATTAACCATAACCCTGGTAGCTACGGTCTATCTTCTTCTTTTATAATATATAGAAGGTTAGCGTTTGACCACAATCTCACCTGATGGTAAGTGACAATGTGGTCTAGAATGAAGCACACTTACCTAGTCTATTCACTCGTGACTTGAAGACCCTCAAATTGTACTGCATCTTGATTGCTGGATATTTCAATTCAATTTCGGCAAAAAGAATAAATTATCCGTCACAAAGACCCGCATGCGCTGCCTATTGGGCCATTTATTGATTGGTTGGCGGACTCCCCTAGGCGTTAGGTTAGGAGTTCCACCAGTGCACATTACAAAGTATGAAAACCCAGCACCATCAAAATACTTACCGCTGGTAAATGAGTGCGGCATCTCTCCGTTATCGTAGAAGAACCGGTCGCCTATCCTGGTCCGGTAGAACTGCTCCGCGACGATGCACTGGAACGTATGGCCTAGTATGGAGCCATATACGTCACGCTCCATAGCCCCTCCGACAAATAGGTCGATATCGTCCACGCACTCGTACAGGTACTGAAGAGCGTTTATGCGCTGGAAAGTAATCATTCGATTTTAAAACGTAAGTAAAAAGTACTAAGGTACCACTGACTTTTCGAATATACATGTGTATGATAAATTCATATGCACAAACGGTGAAGGAGAACATCGTGAAGAAACCTGAATGCTTGAGCGACTTTTCTGGCGTATGAAGTTTTCCAATGCGTACTAGCATGTTAGACTATAGGGCTCTAAAGACGGGAGACCCGTTTACAGCAGTGGGATATTAGTAAATGATTTTATGATGATGAAACGTAAATAACTAATACTTTAATTTTTGTAAGCGAAGCTCCAATGACATTCTTAATATTTGTTTTGTATTAGTATCAGAAATTTGAAGTTTTAGGTTCACAGGATAAAGCACTCTATAATTCACAAATAAATATATTTTGTGGTTCATATAAATTTGTAATTACTTACATCTTGAGATATCTCCGTAGCTAAATCCTGAAAAGATTTTGCTCTCTGTAAACCGCAAATTTCCCTGAAAATTGACGAAAAAAGTAATCATATTTTGTTTAGATTCAAGGTTAGGATTTTAAGCTCGACAAAATACCTGTAATCGTTATAAGAGGCGATTCCATGGTCCCTGCCTCGTTGTATGTCCATCGCTATCAGGTCCATGCCCCACCGGTTGTGAGACTTGAACAACAAATTGGTAATCTCCCCCGAACAAAAGGGGTCTGATTCTCCCTCGTTCTGGGCAATTATACCGCGTACAATGTCATCGAAAGAATCTGGAGTTTGCTCTAGGAGGCTCGGATTGAAGTAGTGGTCGCTTAATCTGTAACAGAAAACTTTTGAAGTAACTCTTGCTTAAATAAGTGTTAGATTATAATATCATTTGAGAAAATTATATCTAACTTTATATTACTCTGAAATTGGGAAGTTTTGTTTTCGGGTAGGTTTAAATCGTTCTAAATAGTCCCAAAAGACCTTTAATATAGCTTGTCAAAGGCCTAGTGTCAAAGGCATTCTATCTTTAGTACTTACTACAGTGAGCGATTTAAGACATTATATTCTTTTACACCAAATATATGCTTCTTTTATTTTGTTAGAAATAGCTACTTACTACACAATAATAGTTTCAATGGTTCCTGTAGTGAAAATAATGCCAG
Source organism: Craniophora ligustri (assembly GCA_905163465.1). Lineage (NCBI taxonomy): Eukaryota > Metazoa > Arthropoda > Insecta > Lepidoptera > Noctuidae > Craniophora > Craniophora ligustri. The sequence goes on along the minus strand of LR990965.1, from coordinate 2,527,706 downwards.
TTCTATAGATTAACTTTCCGTGGTTACGGCGTACGGGCATTTAAATATTGCTTAATAGGCCGTTTTGGTGCACCTCTTAGGTACCGATTTATGAACATCATAATCATAATATAATCAACACGTAGAGTCACGTACTTACTTATACAAGTAAGCAGCGTTGTAGCTGTTAGAACACGTCATGATGTTGTCGCTGATGATGGTGTGCAAGAACCTGAAGGCGGCCGCCCCGAAGGCGTTGACGACACCAGGGTTCACGTCAGGACTGTAGTCGCGAGTGTACAGGGTTGACGGTGATATGCGGTAGTGGCGAAGGTAGTACTCCCCTGAGGACAGTTGGTACATCGTTAATAACAGTTCGGACTAATAACCACTAGCTTTTTCTAATCATCATTTGGAATCATCATCATCAACCCATTATTGTCCCACTCCCACGCTAGCCTACTGCGGATTGGCAGATTTCACATGCCTACGAGAAAATCTCTCAAGCATGCAGGTTTCCTCACGATATTTTCCTTCACCGTTTGAGTATGTGATAAATACGCACATAACTTCCGAAAAGTCAGTGGTGGTCGAAAAGCGTGCCTTGTGTTCGAACTCGAGACCTTTGACATCTCAGTCCCCTGGCTATCACAGGTCTGTTTGGAATTGGCTTCTTATATTATTCATAGAAACAGAATTTCATAGAGTAAACCATATAACACTCCACACAATTTAAGTCCTATAAAAGGTAGCGAGGATTCTAGCATAGATTGGATGAGAAAGACGAAGGGCAGACTCTTACATCACAGTTTTGGAGAGACCTATGTCTAGCAGTGGCCTGCGATAGGCTGAGTTGAAGAAGCCCTCGCAGTTAACAGTCATCCTTATTAAGGGGCATACCTAGCGTGTACCCCAGGATATGGGGCCACCGTTTAGAAATTAACTGTGCTCACCCCAGGATCTTACACTAAATACGCCCATGATCAATGACCAATGGTTGGTACTAAAAATATGAAGTTTAGCAGTCTGTTGTTATATTACCAAAATTAACAGGCAACCACTCCTGGTAGGTGATGTGCTGTATCTCGGCTATGACGATCTTTCGCGCCTCCTGGTACAGCCGTTCGTCGCTCCACAGCGGGTTTATATCACTCAGGATATCTGCTATGCGGTTGTGTTCTCGTAACAGTAGTGTGTGTAACATTGCGAGCGTCGGAGTCTGGTTGATGCGCGTATCTCCTGAATAACAAATCAAAAATTTTACTTTTTGTAAAAGTTTAACTAATTAAACGACTAATTGTCGTCTTTTTACAGTCTTCCTGTAGCAGGGGTTGCTATATACTTAGGATTTGAAACGTGGAGATTAAAACAATGTCAATAAGTATCGTGATAAAATAGGTAGGTACGTAAAAAGTAGTTCTATTTAAAATGTCTAATATTCGCGTACAACATTTTTCAACTGTAAAGTATGTTGTTAATATAATCTATGTATAATGTAATATGGATATGCATCTGAATGCACATAACAAATAAAACATACCTACGTTATAGCATTGAGATCAGTGGCGTAGCGTGGATATTTGCCGCCCGGGGCTGTCTGGAAATTTGCCGCCCCCTTTTCTAGTAGTATAAAAACGACGTGGCTCCCACGCTACGCTACTGATTGAGATGCATATTAGGTATATCCATCTAAATGTGTACTATATTGATACAAATCATATTTACTTGAGTCTTAGGTATTATTTACCTTTCACGCCAAGGGATGTAAATAGACAACGCCATATTCTAACAATCTAGAGCAAGATGCTTCATTAAAGAACTTCTTACCGGCCAGATAACAGGGTTCCGATGAATTCCTCAAGTCGCATACAGCAGACTTGTCACTGACACTTGGCAGGAACCCCCTGAGGCAGTCCTGCCGTGACTCCTGCCGCAGTCGACCGCCTATCCTGCTGCGTAATTTCGAAGCCAACTTCTTGTCTGATCCGTAGATTGGCGAGCCGTCAAGGAAACTGGTGACTGTGTTCATCTTAAAACAGGCAAAGTTAGTCCCAATATATTATATCCAACCTACTGCAAAGTAATACCTATATGCCGGCTGTTACTGTTCCTATATGCCGCTTATATTACTATAATTAGATGAAGAGGGGCTATTTGAACATTAACCAAAAAACACCCTTTGAAGTAGTTTATCTTTGAAGTAAATGATAGTGGCGGAATAAAAACACCGGGCACAACGCGTGTTAATGTTAATAAATGTTATAATGAGTTATATTAAGTACTTACTTAGATTTGAGTCTACATAGTTTTTATTTAGAAAAGGTATTTTTAACCAAAAATATCATTAAGACTATATTATGTACATGTTTATGTATTTATCAAATGTTTATAAACGATCGTCTGACCGACACTTCCGACGACATTAAAAATATATATATATATTATACAAATAATGTACGTGTCGCATATTTCGTGTCATAACGACGGGTCAAGGCTAAAATTATTTCGCGAATAACTGGATAAGGGGTACCTGTGTCCTTTGGGTAATAACATAAAATTATGTAGCTTTATTATTCGCATGAAGTATGGTTCTGTCGGCAAAACAAAAGAAGAAAAATAGCTACTTATTTTTATTTCATATTTTTGTATACCACAAACTAACAAGTTTTCAACACCATAGTTGCCTAGACGTTTTTAATAGGTACCAGAGGAGTCGCTCACGCGTTGAACGACCCAGAAAAATATTTTTTAAGGAACCCCAAAAAATACGATGGCTTGAATGAGCAAACTGAATTCCCATACTGTAAGATTAGTCACAACCTAAAAAGGTCCAGCAACCGGTCTTCTGTAAAGCGAAGGTACTTCCCCAGCCAGGTAGCTCCGATTTTAGGCAATTTGACCGAGAAATCTCACTATACCCTACCTCTAGAAAATTACAAAGTGCAGAAAAAAATAATTATTTACTATCAAGTGAAAAGCAAGGTCGGTTTAGATAGGTACATAATTACAAATTGTTAAGTTTATTGAGGAAGTACACAAATAATCATATTCACGGTAATTATGATAAAAACCACGAGATTACAATTCTTAACAATTATTAGTCATTCAGTAAATTAAGGAATTCGGTAGTAATTACCTATTACCGTAATTACCGTGTAGGTAGGTAGTAAGCGAACGTATACCTAAGTATATAGGTAATAGAATTTGAATTACGTTTGGAATTAGGGACAGCAGGACATGGATTTTCTTTGTTTTGTTTTTATGGAACGAATAACGAGTACGTAAAATGCAGCGGATGGATGCGAGCTTCAAGCGCAAGGGACGAGTATATAAGTAGCCATTGAATATCAGTCTATATTTTAAAACATTAGGTTATAGAACTTAAATCGGTCTTCATACTGTTCGAAAAACTTTTAGCAAATTAAATAATTGCTTTAAATCTTCGTGTATGACTATACCGCGCTTTGGCTTGTGCCTTGTGCTATCATTTGTATCTAACACTAAAGAATGAGGTGTTCCAAGAAGTTCCAAGTATGATGAAGTGTCAGTGAAATAAATACCTACCTAGATATCTAAGGCACCTATCAAAAGGTAGGTCATTCGGTTTACGTTGGTGCCTGTGACTGGGTGGGAAGCACCGAAGTTCGAGCTCTTTGACGCTAATACGGGAGGCGTCTACGTCCAGCAGTGGGCCAATTTAGGCTGATAATGATCACAGCGCCATCTAGTTCCGAGCTAAGCAACGAGGCTTGTCTTACGAACACTAGATGGTTGATACAATACATATATATTTTATTTATTTTTTGTACATACAGACATATTATACATAAAAATATCCATGTCAAATGTACTGCGCTTATTAATCGGGTCGTCAATACAAAAGGTTTTGGAGTACCTGCTCAGCATGTCCAAGACTGCAGTCATCACGGGGCGTGGTGACGCTGCGGACGAAGTTCAGACACTTGATGCCGTGGTACCGATAGAAGGAGTCGTCCTCAGGCACGGATATCGGTATGCACTTATCGTTCTGCCATTCTGCAGGAAGAACGTCGACACCGTTGCCTAGGCAGCACTGAATACCACCTTTGTCTAAAAATTTCAAACAGTCCTAGAAAATTTGGCTAGTAATTTAAGTAAGTCTCATTTTTAAATAAACCAATGGTGCCTCACCATATTGATGATGATATGATTGTCAAAAAATCGGAGTATTTGATCGGAGACGATATGTCGCCATACTTATCACATATAAGTTTACTAATCAAACATAACTGCCTTGAGGTGGGTATCAAGCAAAAGTGGAGGTTATTCCTATGTTATATTATAAACAAAGTTACCAGTGACTTCCATGACTTGAAACACGAGGTCATGTGTCACGAACTGCCCCCACTGCATGTTCATGTTGGTGAGCACGCGGCTACCTATAGGCTGGTCTGAGAACAGCCGCGTTGACAGGACTCGAGGGTTCGGAAGCTGACGGCCGCTGCGGGCTACTGGCATTGCGTATATACCTGAAAAGATCACATTAAAAACGGGAGTATGTAAACCAAATGGTTATTGCAGATAGGAATAATGTAGGTACGTACATAGCAATTATGTAAATGCTTCGAAGACGGATTAATAAGTTTAAGATGAGACTTTGAAGATTCCAGTATCAGAGATCGGTTACTAATATTGGAGCGGATTCTTCCAATTCATATCAGCTGGGTAAGCACTCAAGAGGTCGAAGCAAACCACCCAGTACTGTTCAAATATTCAAGGCCACTTATTTGACGTTCCAAGAAGCGTGCGTGTGTGCGTTACCCCAGCAAAGTAATGTTGAAAATCGTCATTTAAGTGTTATAGATAATTAGATGCCCAGCTTCTGTAGTTACGCACATTTTTAAATTTGTTGCGTATATAGTTTTTTGTTATTTCACAAAAAACATTTTCTGCTCGGATAACGTTTGTAACGTTTGTTTGTAACGTGTGTTTCTGAATAAGAAAATTTATTTATACCTAGAGAAAATTTATACATACCGTCAGCATACCGCGGCGTCGCGATTCTCGTGAAGGGCGCTCCTCTTCTACCCCAACCGGGGTTCTCCTCATTGTTGCAGGTACCATCAATACTCCTGTACTTGCTGCCACTGCAGCTCACTTTCATTGAATGGCAGTAAGCAGCGTCCTTCAGCCGAACCCTCTGGTTCTCCAGGAAGGACATAAAAGTGTTGGGAGTTACACTGCTGCTAGGGGAAATAATAGATTGTCCTGAATTACTTAATATCAATGTCATAATATTGCTAAATAAGTTATTTGTTCCTGAAAATGATTTGCGACATAGGTCATCTCACCGGCACAGATTATATTCACGGTAGCAGTGTGTCGCAAGCACGTTGCAAACAGATGCGGTGCAATCGCATGCACCGTGCAGACAGAAATTACAACAAGGTTTAAGATAGAGCTCAAATAAATATCGAGTCTGACTATCACATGTTAATTGCGGGAAAAGTTACACTCCATAGTGCAGATCTTACATCGATCTTACGTGTGAGGATGGTGTTACTTAAATATTAGGTACTTAAATACGTAAGAGACGCGTATTTCCCGTTTCATTTCCTCAAGTTATTATTGTTATTTCGAGACTAATAACACTAATTTTGTAGGTACATATACATACATAGGTTATACAAGGATTGTTAATAAATTTATACCCAGTACATATTTTCATCTGCAGCAGCTTTGTAGTAGTGAGAATCTCATGAGAAGTATCAGATGCCTTCCTGACGTCTGAAGGAAGGTTAGCGGAGAAGAAGTGCAACATTGCTGGAGAACAATCATCCAGGTTAACCCCACTGCGAATTAGTTCGTTGCTTCGTCGGCTCGCCGCTCGGGCTAGTTCGCAACCTTGTCGGATACATTCGGCTAACACATCGGAAGATATCGGCCCCTCTTCGTCGTCTGTGTTCCAAATTTGTAAGCTGGCTGTAGCTATACAAAAAAGATATTTTAAAGTTTAACGGTCAATAAACCCACATCTTAAGGCTATCTTTATATGAGCCAGAGGACCTGCTTACTCGTAAAATAACATACCATCACGCCTGTCGTGCCCAAAAGGTTTGGAAGAGGTGTACTAATATACACCCACATTTCACCGGTATGTCTAAGGACCCTTGTAAAATGGGATGACCCTATTGCCATCAACTGGGTACAAATCCAAACTCCGAGCTACTAATAGCAATTTCTTAGTAAACCCCAATAGCACTGCTCGACTTGGAAATCGAACCCAAGACCTCTTGCACTAGGCTAGCAGGCGCAAGGCAAACCAGTTTCGGTTTACGCTTATATTAATACGAGCTGCCTCCTGCGTCATATATATATAAAAAGTATGCGTTAAGCCTATTAGTTAATCCACGTAATAAACTCTGTAAGTATGCAAAATTTCATGCAAATCTGTTAAGAGGTTTTTGCATGAAAGAGTCACAAACATCCAGAAAAAATGATATAATGTTTATAATATTAGTAGGATATATACTTAATATTGAAACTAAAAACTAAACATGGAATCATTCTTTGATTTTAAATAATATCTTCAATGCAAATATATTTAGCATTATATGTAAGTAAAGTTCTAGGAACCTTACGGCAGTTGGTATCGATTGAGGAATTCTTAGAACGTGAAACATCAAACAGATAGCCTAACAAGTGATTACTGCAAGCAAATTGACAAATTGTATTAGGTATACTAGCGGTCTCATCCAGCGCATCGCATGGGTAGATCAAATCTGTATGGGTAGAATCATAGGTTTTTCAAAAATTATAAATTTACCGAAATAAATGATGACTCTGACAACATTTACTTCGGTATTTTTCTGTTTCATAGCTTGGATTACATTATTGCAGATTTCTTATGGATTCCTAATATATAGGTACGTACCTTATCTTGCCGTAAAAGAATAATCAGATTGGTCCAATAGTTTCGGCGTCTATTCAATACAAACAAACAAAAAATCGTTTTTTGCCTCTTTTTATCAATAGATTGTCATGGATACAGATTCTAGGTAAACAAACGTAAACGCAGAAATGTTATGCACTGTTATGCAAGAGCTTAATATTAATGCCTAGTATTTACCTTGCGATGTAAACGTGCTGAATTAGTGCTTAAGTAAAGTATTTTATTTTATTTTAGTCTTATTCGTGTGAATATATGTATAACGAAGCTGCGATAGCCTAGTGGTGTGACTAGTAGACAGTGCAGTCAAAAGTCAAATTCAATCCCATTGAGTTCTCGCAGTTACGTGCGTACTTATCAAATGGTTGAAGTTAAACATCGTAATACAACCCGCGACAGGTTTACCCGATGACGTGTGAATAATGAGGAGATTTGGGCCCAGCAGTGGCCCAACAATTTCGTAAATTTAATTTAATTATAAATACGCTAAGTGCGGTAGCATTTAGTAATATCAACGTCAAGTAAAATGATGACTTAATTTTACCACTTATTTTCAAGCAGCTAATAGGAATTGACTTCGATTCAATTCCACAGCATTTAGTCCAGTCACACGCAACGACAACTCAATGTACACGCCTTGCGTGTAATAATCATGGTAAAATATATTATTTAGTACACAATATACATAGATTAAGCATTACGTGTGGCTATTTATCAAATGCTCAAAACGGTGAAGGCAAAACATCGACAAGAAACTTGCATTTTCCCCGATGGCGTGTGAAGTCTGCCAACCCGCAGTAGGCTAGCGTGGTGGACTAAAACCTAATCCCTCAAATGAGAGGAGACCCGTGCCCAGCAATGGGACAATAATCGGGATGATGATGACGAGGCAAAAGTGGAATGCATGGACGGTGACGCGTGGCATTCTGTAGTTTCTGCCTGCCCCCATGGGAAAAAGGCGTGAGTGTATGTATGTATGTATGTATATGATGATGAATCGATGTAAATATCACTAATTAAATAAATAAATAAATGTACCGCGACATTTTACACAGCACCATAATAGTCCCAAACTAAGCAGAGCTTGTACTATGGGGAAAATGACTAAATACTTATACTTTTTTTTGTAAACACGTATTTATAATATATAGGAAACACCCAGACGAACATAAACACTTATATTTATCACATAAATATTTGTGACCCGTGGAAATCGAACCTACTACCTCGTGATCAGCAGTCCGGTACTCAAACCACTAGACCACAGAGGTCGTCATTAAGTAATTAATTATAAGTTATATATAAGTTCTTGTATCTAATAATATGGGTGTACTATGATATAGGTACAATATAAAATGATCTACAATAGTTTTTTGACGTTCCATGCATAGTGGTCGATCAATTGATATTCGATTATATGACATTTGATTTGGCATAGCACACCCTAATAATACATGTACCTAAATATACAAAACAATATCACCTAATTACAGCAAAACTTACCCACACTATCGCTGTCAAACAATTCTTCAATAAAAGATTTCGTGCTGGCCAAAATAGGTGACACAGCAGGAATCAGCTCATCGGTCAGGAAGTCCCATCCAGAGAAACAACATCCACTTACATTTAATAGTAAACACAGAAATACTGACACACGCAACACACACCTATGTGCACGATATACCCTAATCATTATCATAATTACCGGCACTTTTAGTAATGGAAACAGAATTAGGAATGGCAATTCTTTTACCATTAAATTGGTCTTTTTAAAAAATTAAATCACGTGCATTTTGAAATTAGAACAATATTTAAAAATTATTCCGTCATTGATTTTCATCGAGATTCAATCTATTATCTAGTATTTTTAAATTATAATCTGTTGTTTTTGGTCCTTTTAGTCGCAAGTTTGGATTTAAACTAAATTGGTGTTTGTAAAATATTATTGAAATTTCTATCTAATCATGTCACGTACATTGCATGATTTTTGAGTAGGTGTAAACAGTTCTTGTGGATAAAGCATGTAAGTATCAAATTTATCGTTTGTTTTCACAATAACTTATTTGTTGCATATGTAGGACTGACGATAGTGCGATACATCCACTTACCTAATTTCAATATTATTAATTGCTATCTGTAAAGAAATTTCTAGTGCTTAATTACACTACATTTTTAGTATTTTAGCAATCGAATTATTTTTTACAACTTACTTAATTAGTATCATGTAGTTTGTGGTGTGTAATAATACTTATAATTTATTTTGATATCAGTTGTCGATTTTACAATAGGCTTTTATTGCTAATACAATTTGGAAATGGCAAACAAAGATATACAACAATTTTATTCGTTATTTTCACGTTGAATAAACAATCATCCTCTCTTCCTTCATTCTGTCTTTTCTTGATTTTAGTTAAGACCCATATTTTGGGAGTTTATGTGTTCCTTTGTTTTCACATGACACTATTATAGTATAATTGACACACTTTATCAATATAATGGGATTATTGAACCTTATACGTATTCTAAAAAATATCGAAATTGTATTAGTGTCCATACGAATACGTCTGTGCATATGTTATGGTTATAAACATTCAAGTGTTTACTGCTAGCATAATTTACAGTTATTAGTCAATTTGTGATCTTATTCTTTATAGACTAAAGATGGGCCAAGCGCTTCAGCAAAAGTAAATCCAAAGACTAGAGCTGCTTGCAATACCGTTGACCTTATATCTAAATTTAATTTAATTATTTTTTTTGACATGAATTTTATTATATTTCGACATGAATTTTATATATCGATTTTAATTATTTTTTTTGACATTATTAATTTTATATAATGATATTATATTGATTGTTATGTTCTAACATACATTATTGTAATTTTTATTCATAATTATGTGAATGTGAACTTTGAAGTACCTACCTAGTAGGTATAGTATAAACACACTTATAAACTCTTAATGTCTGGCGACTTTGGGATTTGGAATTGACCTACACAAATGTCCTACTGATCTTGCATTGACGAGCGTCGGGTCGTTGAGCTCCCTCAATATTGGTTGAGCTCCCTCAATATAGATGGCTGACGTATGCGTCCTGTCAGTATGGACAGGTCAACTCCAAGTTGCACTGGTGCTTTCTTCAAAAGGCCATCTCAGACTTTGACCTACATCGTCAGGCTCACATACTATAAACAAAAATGTTTGGACTTTAAAAGAGACCATGATTCTCTGGGTTTGTTTCGGGATTTCTTCTCAAGGTCGTCAGTTAGGAAATGCCGATGCCAAATAGATACTAAAAAAAATGTACATGACTTGTAAAAGTGTCTTTAAAAAGATCTATTTACAGAAAAAAACAATCATTTCATTTCAAAACCATACCATATAATGATACCCAATAAATATTTATTACAAATAAATATTGTACCTAAAAATATAAAACTAACTAAAAATTAAAGTGATTGTACTACTGTTAAATGTAACATAACTTTATTAATAAGCAACACTTTAAAAATTATAAACGCTTATAACATTATGTTGTAGATAAAGCGACACTTCATTCATAAATATAATTATACTTCCTAATATGAAGTCCCCTATAACATATTATTATTATTAGTTTAACTTGAGTAGTCTGCGTGTCAATCGGAGACATTGTAGCTGCTTTTAGAAATTATAGGTAGGTATATACGCGTCTTAATCACATGCTCAAATGGTGAAGAAAAACATTGTGAGGAAACCCGCACTAGGCTAGCGTGTTAAACTAAGCCTTATCACTCTACAAAGGGCCCAACTGTGGGATAATATATGGTAGGTACCCGGAAAAAAACAAACGACATGAACAGGTGGGGACACACAGTTTCGTCAATGTAATGACGAAACAGGGAAGGCCTGCCGATGTGGTATTGGCCCCCAAACCATGTTGCACCTGCTTTCATGCCCTTCGTGCCTTAACACCTGCACGTCGAGAGACCATTGGTTTGCCACTGAAAATGCCGATTTAATGAAGATTTAATGGCTATATTTACTAAGTAAATATAGGTATTAAATTTGACAATATTCATGTTCCATCGACACAGAAGAAGAAAACCCGGAATAAATATATCAAAACAATTTATTGATAAATTACATAGATACTCTGTAGAAAATTACTTGATTAGCATGCGTCATAGGGGCATATAATATTTGGAAACATAATAATTTAACAACACAATCAAATTCACACAACCATTTCCACATTACTGAGAGCATTGTAATGCTACCTTATTCGAGAAAATAAAATAAAAGGCATTATCAGTAATATTACATCTGGCAACAATAATAAATATCGACTACATTACTAAACTCAACACTGCCCGTTCTATTCGAGGTAGATATTAAATAATCTTATTTGTTTATTTGTGCGCACCAAATTAATATAACAATGATAGGGTATTTTACTACAATAAAAATAAACAAGACCATGATTGTTTATCATTAGAAACATAAATTAAAGCTATACCAAAACCTATGTGAAAAAGTATAAAATGTATGTAAAACAATAAAGACTGGAACGACAGTGGCGTAACTATAAAATATGAGGCAAATTGGATGGGGCCCCAGTAAAAATAGTATGTAGTTACTTAGAATTCTGACGATCAAGTGGGCTGTTGGGCTGTAAGCTTATTTTTGCCACCTTTGTGACATAAAAAAGCCCGCGGCTTTTCAGGCCGGGGCCCCACCGCGCTGGAGCCGTGGCGTTTTGCCAGCCCTGCCACCTTATAGTCCCACAAACCAGTCATTGTACTGAGAGATGTCGGAGTTATGAATGAATTTATTAATAGGTACCCTATTATGACTTAAATTTATCTACCAAGGCTAGTATAATGACCATTCGTCAGCTGAGCTTCAATGTAATAAAAGACAGTAGAATGAAAAAAAAGACAGTAGGTATGTTATGTATTATAAAAAAAAACTATTTGTCTTCAGTAGGTAGTAGGTATCCGCTACTAAAGTTTCCAATCCAAACGATAACTTATATATTATGTAATTAATATCAATTTCCAAATTAAAATCAATTTTATCATATACCCAATAATAATATCAATAAATGTTTTAATGAATGACACAAGAAGTGTTTATAATAAATCGACTAGCTGGATCTACCGTACCACGTGAAAAACAGTCTTATTTGAGCCGAAAGAGGGATGGCGCTCTTCAACCTGTAAAGCGCCTAAACTTAAATGAGACGGTTTATTGACTGTTTAATCACGTAATGGATACGGCCGCAGTATATTCCGTGATTTCAATTTATTTTTATAATATTCTAGGTATATACTTACTTACTTATATTTTATTACAAATAATAAAAATATAACTAGTCACTCTGACAATCGACACATTTCAAAATATAATTAGGCAGGTACGTAGTAGGTATGCATTGTACCTTATTGAATAATATCTAGAATTTGAACGGTAGATCCAGTTTAGAAAGGATATCAATAGTATATACTTTGAACCCGTGCAACCTTGAAACCTGACCTAGTTAATGAGGTCACATCATATTTTTACATTGTTCTTTCGTATAGTGTAACTTATCATTTAATTTTACAAGTCTACCGCTATTAAGGCTACGCATGTTAAAATCTTACTTCGAAAAATATTGTACTATCTTGTTTTGTTCGATAAATGTTAAGTATAAAATTTACACATTTTACATAGTGCCACAGAATAGACAATAGTGCCTATTTCGTACAGAATGGACACTCCACCTTAGTTCTTTGCCTCAAAGCTCCCCACTGGTCCCCACACTACCCACAGTTCAGCTGTAACTGACAGTAGTGAGAATTGTCAACTTCACAGTTCACAGCGAAAGCACGAACGACCAGGGCTGCCAGATTGTATCGTTTGATACCAAATTGGTATAATTGAACTGGACGATGTATTGTATCCATGTGGTATCCATGACCATTTGGTATAATTCGATACAAAAGCAAGACGCTCATAAAAAAAGGTCATGCCAAGAAGTCGTCCGCTAATTCTGCAAAGGATAATCGAAATAATTTAAGGATTTGAGCTAAAAAAAAAAAAAAAACTCTCATCCGACATAGAATCGCGTCGTTGCTCACTGGCAGCCCTGCGAACGACCGTGTATTGTTGTTTCTAAGTTTACATTAAGTACTTAATTTAGGGACGTGTACAAACGTATATTGGATACCCCTACATGTTTCCAGCAGGTATTGGAATCGGAAACGTTAAACGGAGTGAATAGGGTCTTATCTAATAGAATTAAATACGAAACAAACAATAGACGCCAGACTCCTACAAACTATGACTAATAAAAGAGTTACACGTTAAATACATTTGCAAATTTATTTGTAACAAATACTTATTATTGAAAAAGGATAGAGCACATTTAGAACTGTCCGAACAAATTGATCTACCCGATTCCCAATAATGAGAAAATATGAAAATGTGATTCCTATTAAAGGAAAAATTATATTCCCATTAAAGGGAAAATTATATACCCATTATTGGAAACCCAGAACGATAAGAACTTATTTGAAATCGATTAAAAAATGGACCAGTTTGACAGGATTTAATTTCGTCTGTTCCTTTCTCACGGTACACGATTAGAGAGAGACTACAGAATCAGATTCAACATATGGTTTTCTTCGTCGTCTTTCCTCTCTCTGCGATTTCCATTTCCACTATTCTTCCTATCACCCGAGAACAACGATTCTTATTAAAATACATAATTCTGTGTAACGAATAAACTTTGGCAGAATATCAACAATTGAACTCAACTCCTACTTCTATTTACTCCTAATCTTACCAATGTAAGCTAAAACCTAACTTTTTTACGTGCACAAACGTCTTAAATACCATGTCCCAGAGTTTGCTGCTAATGCCGAAAGCTGAAAAGAGGAAATAAAACCAAATTATTAAAGTATATACAGACACTCGGTTACCTAAAATGCTATCTTTACAATTCTGTCTCAAATCTGGAGTTATAAAATACAAGTTATTATTTTATGTTCTAAAACATTGGTAACCAAAACTGAGAAACTACGGGTTTAAACTCGCCAGCTAGCCAGCTAGCAGCTAGCATAGCAAAAATCGGAGAACACATGGTATGGTTATTCCAGTAACCATTAAAGCCCGGTTGCCACCAAAGCGGAGTGGAGACGTGGAAATAATGAAATCTGATTGGTTATTCAAAACATCTCCGCACATCTCCTTTCCTCTCCGCTTTGGTTCCGCTTTGGGGCTGATAAACTGTAATACGCTACCTTTGTCATGGTTGATGAAGTGATGGTTGGAGTGATATCTCTTCATGGCGTATAAGTAGGTGCCGTCGCGCGGCGAGCCGTGATGCACGTAGTAGTGAATCATGTCGTACGTCAGATACCCTAGAAGAAACCATTACAGTTCCATAAAAGTGAAAAACCACCCGATCCCGAACTTTTACATTAACCTATGTTAAATTTAATAAATAAATCTCTCCGGATATTATGATACAGCGTAGATGGCGCTGTATCATATATGTATATACCGAATCAAACATAATATGTACTGAACTAAGGCTACGTGGCTTGAGTAATAATGTGTATAAAAAGTTGTTTAGGTATCCGATTCCTTATATGGTTGATGGTCCATGACTTCGCCTAGTAGGATTCGAACCCTGGGCTTTACCACAGAAGGCAGCCTTGATTGCCTAGGCTGATTGAAGGCTTGGCTAGGCTTTGGCTTTACTAGCAATTAAACTAAATAATTAATATGTAACTATAGGCTAAGGATTCATATCTTTGCTGCGCCCTAAAAGGGCACTAAATGATGTACCAATTAAACTATGTACCCATGTGTGCCCAAACACCGCGCCGCGCCGGGACATTTCAATCCTAGACCATTTTATACCAATATTCGATGTCTACTTATTAACAAAAACAATGTCGATGTAAACGTTACGTCACTTCAAGTGGGGCCGATGCATTTCTAAATTAATAAAGATAATCAATCGCTTCTCTTGATATCATTAAACGGTCATAACTACGTCACTCAAGAACGTTACAGACCGTTTTAGCTCTTACAAACACTAAAATCAATAACGAAAACGACTTTGCTCTATTTATTTTCGCGTGGATATTTTACTAAGATGATTGATGCACGCTTGCCGTTGGCAGACACGTCATGTGATAGCTGTGTTATAGTGTTTTTAAAAGCCGAAATTTTAAAATTCCTAGCATAGTGACACTCTAGACATTTATAAGATATTATGTTCGGAATTAAAAAAAAAAACATCTTTAACGCTAGACTTAATGGGATAAGGAACCCACAAATTTTGTGGAACGATTTCTACGACTCTTTTGGCGCAGTAGCTGAACGAACGGCTTGTGCCTCGCGCGTTGCGTTTCGATCCCCGCACAGAGCAAATATTTGTACAGTCTGTAGGTATCCGGATCCAGACGTTCGTGAATTGTGAAAGAATAAATCCTAGTGTAGGACAACGTTTCTTAAAAAAGAAAAAGAGAGAAAGAAATACTCTTGTATATCGACATACTTAAGCTGAAATTGAGTAACGATCCATCATTAAATGTAACACGCGACAAATAAATTGGCAGCGGCAATGACGTGGACCTCCCGCCAGGAGGTGACATCTCATGAGCATTTATCGTGCTTTTATCTTCGTCAAATTACAATTCTATTAAGACAATGAGTAGCCGAATATTTTTTTTTAAGTAGTAATAATTATCAATACCAAAATTGATCAAATTCGATTCAGTCTTTCACACGTGATGGAACCACGAACCATGGGAAATAGGAATTCATTTTTATATGTATATCTCATCTAATATATAAAATTCTCGTGTCACAGTTTTCGTTGCTATACTCCTCCGAAACGGCTTGACCGATTCTCATGAAATTTTGTGAGCATATTGAGTAGGTCTGAGAATCGACCAACATCTATTTTTCATACCCCTTAGTGATAAGGATTGTCCTCCACCAACCCCTATAATGTGGCAAAATAACGTTTGCTGGGTCAGCTAGTCTTATATATAAAATCTCGCGTCACGGTGTTTGTCGCTGAACTCCACCGAAACGGCTCGACGGATTATTATGAAATTTTGTACGTATAGTTGGTAAGTCTGAGATTCGGGCGTAGGCTATTTTTCATACCCCTAGGTGATAAGACTTTCTTTTTCTTCTTGACAAAACAGCTAGTGTACGTATAAAGATTAGACCAATATTACAGGTACAGCCTACAGGCTACGTTTGAATTATACAAAGTGACATGGTTTCTAAAAAATGGCAGTACTTTCGAAACTGTCAAGAAACTTTTTCTATTATTTATTTATATTATATGTGTATGTCAATATGAAAACGATGCAGTTTGATGTGAAAGATTCTTTCAAAAGGCTAGCGTGAATTACTGATGAATATAAAGAAAAAACTCAAAACCAAATTGGATTGCGCCCGTTCACGAACTTACACTGTAACGAAACAATATGAACGAAAGTAATCAACTATATATATAAGTATATTGTAGGGAATAAACGCCCCGACACACAACGCACTGCACAGCGTGAATATAGGATTAAGTCAACTGGGTAAAATATCTATTTACAGAAATAAACAATCTATCTATAATATATCTTTCTAATTGTTAATATAACACTTACCAATGAGCCCTCCGGCGAGTGTCATGAATGGTAAAGTGAGGAGTGGCTTCAGTATCGAGAATATTATCATGGTCAGGAAGAAAGCCGGCACCGGCGGGAACACCTGCCGTAGACCATCGAATGGTACCTGTGTCAAATAAATAGGAAAATCTTGTACTAATCTATTTAGAATTGGTAACACAAAGAAGTTTTTAATGAAACTTCTCGCACTCGCTCAAATAATCCACACCTCAATTTATTAGTGATAATTTATTTTAATTTTGCAATATTATACCTACTACCGTTAAAGCATATCAAAAGAAAAAGGCATACGCACCGTCTTTTTTAAATCGTTATTTGTTCTATGACTGGTTATCGT
This sequence comes from Craniophora ligustri, assembly GCA_905163465.1. NCBI lineage: Eukaryota > Metazoa > Arthropoda > Insecta > Lepidoptera > Noctuidae > Craniophora > Craniophora ligustri. The sequence goes on along the minus strand of LR990965.1, from coordinate 2,510,786 downwards.
ATCTGGCATAGGTGTGTTTATCAACCCAAATCGCACAAGCACAGCAATCGCTGGTCAAACAAGGCAGCTTTAAAACCGCTGAGCTAACATAATTGATTTATCAACGTTTTGTTATGACAAAACTTTATCTTGTAGATATATGACATATTATACGATTGCCAGGTAGTATCTAAGTTAGTTTGTTAATGAGGTCTTACAGAATAATTCAATCTTAAACTAAGTAAAGTTGGATAATTGCACGTTACTCTTGTTGAACGTTGACAAGAAATACAGCCCCGATAACGCCCGTCCTTCACTGCTTTCTATTGTTTTTGTTTAGTTCCTCTCAGCGTATTTTTTGGTACGCACATGATCGCCTACAATCGGTTTTTATCGTTTCTTATTTTTCGTCCAGAAACAAACGTAGGTACTTGCCTTATGATGCATCCCATGCATGAGGAAATGTATCCTGATCATGGTGACGGACGACCCAGGGTTCAAGTGGAACACCCATCGATGGAGACAGTACTCTAGGGCTGTCCACAGCAACACTCCTAATCCTAAGTGATAGAAGTACTGGATATTTGTGAGGGGTGGCTGTCGGCAAGAATCTGGAAAGTGCAGTACGATTTTTTAGTTTCATAGATACATAGATAGGCTTAAAAAGCTCTGAGTAATCGTAAAATACTAACAGACACCACTTAAGAGGCTCTCAAAGATGTCGTTATATCAATTTTTATTTTGTTTTCTTACAATTTTCGAATAAATTTACGGGTTTTATAACGTTTCGCATTCGCTACAGCATTTGGCCATGGTATGGGTGTTTCTCATTAAGAAACACATAAGTTCAATAGAGAAGACGGCCACTATTACCAGCTGCTTGAAACCCCATAGATTTTATTAACTCTAAATCCAATAGGTATTGCGCAAACCTAGATAAACGTTATTTGAATCTAATCCAATTTAATTGGAATATTTATTCATTTATTATGTTATACGGGACTTAGTCTCAATTAGAGGCCTTATTGTTCGTACTTCTCTTATAAACTGACTGAAGAAAAACATACCTCCACAAATCACCAGCTCCAAATACTGCGTGAGCCCAAGATACAGTATGATGGGTACCCAGAACATGGGCACGAGGTACCAGGGCGTGTAGGTGAGGCTCTCCACCAAGGGGTTAGCGAAGAGCCGACACTTTCTGTACACTGCGCTGTTCACCCACGTGGCGTAGTGTGGAGCGATGGCGTCAAGCTGACTGAGAAGCGGTTTCGACCAGTCCAGCCGAGCCTGAAACCAATGAAGTTGAAATTACGATTAAGTTTTAAACTCTCCAAACTAACCTAAAATCAAAAATTGTGGTAGCCTTGGCATGACTAGTGGACTATGAAAGTTGAAAGTCCCGAGTGCAAACCACTGACTTTTCGGAAGTTATGTGGGTATTTATCACATGTCCATACGGTGAAGGAAAATATAGTGAAAACCTGAATGCTTGAGAGATTTTCTCGATAGCGTGTGAATTCTGCCAACCAGCAGTGGGCTAGTGTGGTAGACTATAGCCCGATCCCTCTCAAATAAGAAGAGACCCGTGCTCAGAATCAATTAAAAACTGTTACGTTTTTTTTTTGTCTAGACAAACAATAGGCCGGTCCGTCAAAGGGGTTTAGGGGACAGGGGTAGGTCTGGGGTAACCCTAGACCTACTCACTAAATAATACTTTAAAACCTCATTGGTCTTTCGGTCGTAAAGTACCAGGTGCGTCTCCATGATTAGGTCCGTATGCCGAAAGGCGGGAAGGACTTTGAGGTGGAAGGTGGGTTTGGTCTTTCGGTCGTAGCAAGGTATATATAAAACGGCCTTAGCTCTAGAATATAACTTTTATCTTATGATGACGCGATTAGCCCAGTCGTATTAAAGGTTGTTTTCTGTGGTAACGTTCACGAATTCGAATCTCGGAAGTGGCAAATGTTTATGTAATGAGGATGATTATTTGTACCTGAGTTATGGATGTTTTTTATCTGTAACTGTTTTTTATCTCTTCAATTCAATTCATTTAGCAATTAATTTTAGTTTTTTTTGCGTAATAGGTCGACGATAAATAACGGCTAGTTAGGTTATATTTTAATGTCTTCATCGTAGAATATATATCACCAGTTCACACCTCTATCTAGCCTTCAGGGAATGGAAACCTGGCTGTATTAGGTACTATGTCTACCTATTTATCATCGTACTCATTTATACACACTAAAACCTTAATGTACAAATTAATTAGCCTAAGTTCACTTATAATGAGAAAAATATGTATAAGCAAAAAGTTAATTCATATTTCATGCATGCATTTTTTCTCTGAAAGTTCTAGTATTGTAATATGTATTTGCAATCAGCGAGCATTTGACAACCCAGTTAGTCCAGCGGTAGTTAACACTACCCTCAGTGCTATGGGTCCCGGGTTCGAATCCCGGTAGAGACAAATGTTTGTGTGATGAGCATGAACATTTGTATCCGAATCATGGATGTATCTATCTATAATATGTATGTATTTACAAAAAAAAAAGTATCTATGTAGTATATCAACCAGCTAGTATACGTAACACAAGCCTCGTTGCTTAGCACATATGTCCAGGAATATTTATTATATTATTTATTTATAACAAGTTATATGAAATGTGTAGGATGATGCTTTGTAGTGTTTATGTATGTAACAAGTTGAACAGAAGCGTCAAATTAAAATCTCAATCGGAATTGTCTTCGCGCATTTAGCGTTCGGATAACCACGGCTTTTATATTTATGTATGTATAGAAATGTGGGCATTAAGTTGTTAGGCCTCAACAACGAGTTTAGTCTTTGGGCCTCAGTTAGTTATAGTCTTTGGGCCTCAATATGATTATTGTTTTTTTTTAGATTATCACTTGGATGCACTTACTAAGACTTTTTGTCTATGTGTGCACACACCAGAGACATGCAGTCTAAAAATGACTGCATTTGTCTCTGGTGTCAAATATACATTTTCTTTATGTTTTGTAAATTCCAATTAATATTTACCATTTAATTTGAGGAAATTAAGTAGTCATAGATAATATTAATTAATTAACTTACCTAACACTAACTTAATCTATAATTTAAACTTATTAAAATCGCATCTAGAGTAGGTACTTGGGTATTCATCTACACTGAATCGGCCTTCATTGTCAGTCAGCATCGTGTTCTTATACCTACTGATAATTTGGTAATTATTAAGTTTATTAACATCGATATTTAGCAGTCAGGTAATCGTGCAAGGGCCTACGTCATACAAGGAGAAGTACCCATACTAACTGAATTTCATAACAGATGTTGGAGTATTGTTACTACTCACGATTTGTATAGGAATAGAATTAGTATTAAGTCCACTTAAAAAAGAGTTTCTGTTGAATGACCTGTAGTGGTGCTCTTTCATCCAACTGTAATGTTACTTATGGCCGGAATTACGACCGATAAAGCGATCATTCCGGTAATGTTGCCTACCGGTTCATCTTACTGCTATATTCTTGGCAGAATTGTGGCTGGTAGTAGTTTGAACTTTCCATTTAAATAATTATTTACGCTGACCTATGCTACCTACATTCCTTATGAACTCTGACGAAGATGAAACGTTAATTATTGCCAACCTCTTCACTATTCGGGACTGTCCCTCAATCATATATCAGTTATATGGCAACTTGTGTTTATAAACTCTAAATCTTATGTAAATATACCTATATTATGAATGTGAAGAGCTTAAAGAGCAAATGCTATTGATTGCAGACGTAACAACTAGTGCTTTGTCAGTTTCTTTGAAACGATATAAATCACACGTTCTATGTAAGTAGGTATGTCGGTACATACGGAATAGCCTCAAGTGGCAGGCACTTCGCTCGAAGAAATTATGGCCATTGGGCAGTGCTGGATTAAGGTAACTAGATCGAAGAAGAACTAAAATCGAGGGTGGTGGGGCTAAAAGGGGATGCCCTAACCCCAGTGGCGTAGCGTGGGTATTTGCCGCCCCCTTTTCTAGTAGTATAAAAACGATGTGGCACTTGATGCCGCCCCCTTTCATATGCCGCATATAGCTTATAGGCTAATCCAGGGCTGCCGTTGGGGCTGAAAGGCATCTCTCTCAAGTGGTGACCACGTAAGACGTACCTAACGTGATTGGCCTCCGGCAAGGTGGACCGGCGACCTGGTAAAGGTCGCTGGGATCAACTGGATGCGGGTGACACAGGACCATTCATCGTGGCGATCCTTGAGGGAGGCCTATTTCCAGCAGTGGAGGTCTGTATCAACGGTTGATATAATGATGTTGATGATATAATTCCCGTAGCACTGTAAATCCGACCCGCACTAAATTAACGTGAATTGTAGCCTAATCCCTTCCAAAAGATGAGAGGAGACCGCTGCCTAACAGTGGCCAGCAAATGGGTTGATGATAATGAAAGTTACTTATTTATTTAGGCAGCGCGCCTACCTAACCTTAAAGATTAATTGATAAATGATGAATACTAAAATAAAACTACTTTTTACGGATTTTATAGTGGTATATTGATATTAATTAATCTCAAAGTTTTGGATCCTTTACAGCATCCATGGTCGCGGGCAGGCTAATAGGTGGTGGCCCTCCACCACCAACTCACAAATTATAACATCGATAGAACCCGAAAAAAAGTTTTATTTGAGGAATAAATGGATTGGACAGATTCTATATTAATCCATCTATCCATGGTGGATATAACTAAAGTCTAATCTCAACAAATGCGAGTTTCTAAACTAGCATTATTTTCGCTCTTATTCCCATATTTATTCGAAATAGCTACCTACGTATTTAAAGAAATGCCCTCTTTGGTATGATAAGAAAAAACACGGCTTATTATTACTGCTTGTATATTTATGCCAAGGCCGTGTGTCGTAGATAATAATCAAATAAATAAAACTTGTTTGTATTGACAGCTTGAGATATTGGACAGTAAAATTTCGCAGTAACAATGTAAAAACGTCTAAACAGTATTTAGGTAAGCCTCTTACGATAGATAACAGGGTAAGTAGTTATTATAAGTCTGAGGTTTTGTAAGTTCGTAAGCTTAAGACACTTAAAACTTCACATCGGGTTGACTGATTCCAATTTTTTCACAAGTTAAATCTACTTGAAACTCAAAGACGAAATTATTAACAAAAAAGCTTCATCTTGAGCGACATAAGGGTACTTATAAAAACTTATCGCATTCTAGCGACCTTCAAATACAAAACTTATAATACATTATTATTAATGGTCCCCATAATTATCGATCGGCCTAAGTCAGCATGTGAGTTATCGAAAAATAAATTTGTTACATTGGATAACGTAGTTGTGTTCACGTATCCGCTCTATCGTCGTATGTCTAACGTTAGAGCCCCGATAACGATTACTGTTCGACATTCGAAGAACGACCACGCCAAGTGTTCACAAACCGATATAGTATTTTTAGCAAGGAACACTGCCGTTTATGTTTATCGATAGTCACATCTAGTTTGAAAAGAGGTCAACTTCTTTTTTAAGAGAGAAACCTCTTTTGTCTGTTTTGTGGTCCACACGTTACGGTAGCTGCCTAAGCGGGTCATAACGTATACCACCCTCTTGGTATTAATAATAATAGCAATTGATAGGATCTGATTAAACGTAAACGTATTATCTTAATTTTACTGTACTCCACATTATTTATTTCTTAACACGTAACGGCCTCGTAAATTATAATACCTTCAATCTATCAAATTGATTATGATTGATATGTATAATACGTACACAAACTTGGCATAATCTTGATATCTCTGCTATTCACCGATCATTTTTACTATATACGTCTGTGCCTAATGATAAACAATATTCTACGTCACCATATCTTATGCTGAAAAACTGTGAGTCATTCATGAATCCCTGATACCATCTATGACGGTTTTTCGGACGGATATTTTTTGTTTTTGCATTCGAGCATATGTGTTTAATGCTTATCTTTGCGATTCCGATTGCCATCCACTTTTACAAGTTATGAATCATCAATCCATTTGCTGTCCCACTGCTGGGCTCGGGTTTTAGGCGCAGAGATTGGGCACCACGCAAGCCTAATGATGCGGGTTTGCGGACTTCCCATGCTGTCGGAAAATCTGTCAACATACGGGTTTCCTCGAGAAGTTTTCCTTTACCGTTTGCGAATGTGATAAATACGCACTATATACATAACTTCTAAAATTCAGTCGTGTGTGGCTGCGTGGATTGAAGTCAAGACCTTTAACTTCCCAGTTTACTGGTCTGGTCACACCAATTCGATACATATTTCTAGATTATCATCTAGTAATATCTATTCACGTAGGTACATTAGCGCAACCAGCACAAACACTTATTTAAATTAATGTACTATTGATATTGTTCGTCATAGCCGTAATTCATCATTTGTATTTAAAACACTGCAGTTGATTTATTACCTACATTTTATTCAATGAAAGATTTTTAGCCATTTGTTTTTTGAATATGGTTTTCTTACACTTTGAAATAAAATAAAAACCAATATATCGCGATGAAATCTGTAAAAAGTAGTTTTATTTCAAATTTTATAAATGCAAATGCAAATGTTGTGCATATTTGTAACTGGAGTAGCACGTGCAGTTAGTTTCTAAGTGAAAAATGTATGTATATGTTTGTGTTTATTCTGTAAATATGCCTTAATAAATTAATAAATAAAAAAAATAAAATGTCTAGTACGGAAAATACTCTACCTATACATACTGAAATTGCATCCAAAAATAATTGAAAAATATTCGCACATCTCCAATTCAATGCCATACTAGGATCTTATGTTATTTATTCAGTAAAAAAAACTAATTTTAACCCAATGACCAGCATTTACATAAAATTGTATTAAGTAATTTACTCAGGTTTGAGTCAACAAGGACGATTCAAGCTATACGCCTACCGGTTACACCACAGAACAGCACTTTTATCTGTTCTGTGGGTTACACAATTACGAAATCCACATGCACATAACCTTCTTCCTCCCAAAGATTGAAAACATGAAAAAAACTATTTTAATGGATATTGTAATAAAATTAATAACAGAATCATTGTGTGAGTTAGTGCATTTTTATAAAGTTAATATTTCATCTACATTATCAACCCAGCTTACATGCTGCTGGACATAGGCCAATCTCTTTATCTGTTCTGTGGTACGCACCATTTTTAGGTCGTAGTATAGGAGGACCCCTGGCTAGATGGACCAAAGCACGCGGCAACGACCTCAAAAAGATGGTAGCAATAATAGTAGACTCGATTTGCTGAGAAAGTTTACATTTGAAGGTCCATAAAAGCTAGTTTTCAGATTCAAGATGTCAGACATTGAAAAAATATCGTATTGGGTAGAGTCCTCTGACCTTACTCAGACTAGATTGAAAGTACAAAATGGCAATAAGCCATTTTACTTACATTATAATGAAATTCATGCAAATTTAACGGTCAACAAGGTTTTATTTCCGTATGTTTATTTGTTTTTAGACCTTCATATTTTAAACCATAAATTGGCAAGTGTAATATTAATTGACTTTAGTGATATACCGAAATTCCGGTACAATTCCCCAAATAATAAAACTGTCTTAAGACAGTCGAACTTGGGCCGTGACAAAACTGCTAACAATAACAATCATTCAAGCACTAGATCAGTTTTTTTGCGGGAATTCTGTAGTTAGCTGAAGGGAGCTTTGATAATGTAACTGGACATCTTGGTGAATCACCAGTGGGCTTCTAGCCAAGGCTTAACTTTAAAACCAAGTAACAGCAGCAAAAGGCGCTCCAGAATCGGGGTCAAGCCTCGGCTTAGGCAGTCCTGGATTAGGGCATCCCGTCTAGGGGGCACCACAGGTGACCGAAAAGATGATGAGATGCTATTTTTTTAAATAGATGAGATTCCCATCTGTATTAAGAATCCTACAGCTACACCTTACTCTGACGATCTTAAATATATATTTTTTGGCATCACATCCAGAAATTTTGGTCACACAGCCTCACAATCGTATTTGTAAAAAGATAATATTATATAAAGCAGAATAGCTGGAATAGTTACAATTAATTTTTTTATATGGCAATCTGTGCCAATGTCGACAGTCCTGCCAATGTCAAAAGAGTTATGGAGCATGTTTTTAAAAAATACTATAAAATAATGACAAATCACCGGAAGCAACAAGTAAATTCAAACATACAGATGTATTAGCTTCCGCGCACTGGTCGAAATTCGACAATTTTAATTATAAGTATTTTATGCATAGGTAATTAAAAAAAATATGGGAAATTCATCCAATCCAATCCAAGTCCGGGCAATTTTCGTGAAATGGGGTACAATTTTTTTATTTTTTTTTTTAGTATCCAGCTATCCTACTAATATTATAAACGCGAAAGTTTGTAAGTATGGATGGATGGATGTTTGTTACTCTTTCACGCAAAAACCGCTTTACAGATTTTGAATGATATTTAGCATACGTATAGTTTGTTACCTGGATTAACACATAGGCTCCTTTTTATCTACCTATACCATGCGGGCAAAGCCGAGGGAAGCAACTAGTTTTTTATAATATTCTTCTAACATCTGATTAGCACAGCGATATTAAAAGCAGCTGTAGTAAATGATACTGGGTTCGAGTTCCAGTAGGGGCAAAGTTTGTGAGATGGGCATAGACATTGGTAGATACTTGAGTCATGAATGTTTCTATGTAGGTATGTATTGATAAAAATCTATTATAGTGCATCAACCACCCAGGTTCCATAGCACAAGCCTCGTTTCTTAGCTAATAATTAGATGGAGCTGTGTCATAGTTTCCGGATTTATTTATTTATTTATTATAACACTGCCTGCTGTGCTATGGGTCCCGGGTTCGAATCCCGGTACGGACAAATGTTTGTGTGATAAGCATCAACATTTGTATCCGGGTCATGGATGTATCTATGTATAATATGTATGTATTAAATTAACAAAAAAAAAGTATATATGTAGTATATCAACCGACTAGTATCCGTAACACAAGGCTCGTTGCTTAGCTCGGAACTAGATGGCGCTGTGTCATAATGTCCAGGAATATTTATTTATTCATTATTTCCTCTCGTCAATATTCCAAGTTATTTAAAATACAGTTAGTTAATTAATAACAAACAGATACGGCGCCACATTTAATTTTCCATTTCACTTTGATATCTGAACTACTACCGAAATGATAGTAATAAATAAGAGTAATAGCCAACCTTGACTTCACTAGCTGATATTACCTAATGACCTAATAGACACGTAACTTTTACACTACTGTTCGTACAAATACAAGCTCATAATGTCCAAAACATAGTACATAAATTTATTAATGCGAAAGTTTGTAAGTATGGATGTATGGATGGGTGTTTGTTACGCTTTCACGCAAGCAAAAACTGCTTAACAGATTTGAATAAAATTTTGCATACATATAGTTTATTACACGCATTAACACATAGGCTACTTTTATCTTTGCCCGCATGGTATATAACCATGCGGGCAAAGCCGCGGGAAGCAGCTAGTATTACATATAACTACAATTAAATTGTTCTGTTAATCAGTTAAACATTAATAAACAACGAATTTTGCTTGGTAATTTTATCAATATCATGGAGCTTTGTTTACAAAAAGACGAAGAAGTTTTAGTCTAAATCAGGCTCTTTCGATATATATTTTTTTTATTTTGTATTTATGAGTGAGTGTTGAGTGTGGTTACAAAACTAATTTTGGTCTGACTGTATCCTTTTCTAACAGAGGAATCGCGGATAGATTTTTTTTTTATTTCTGTCAAATTGGCCCTTTACTTTCGACGTGACTTTTGTAACTGTGGTTCAGGATCCTGACTATTTTTCCCTTACATTAAAGTAGCATTGATTGATTTAATAGTTTTAAATATTTTCTCATCTCCTTAGGTTGACAAGAATAAGTCCATTACAACGCCTAAAAGTCTCAGGTACTTAGGTTTCTCTAAACCCTAAGGCCTTTTTTATTTTGTCCGCGAAAAGCTACATACTATTTCTAAATACAACTAAGTACGAGTATTCAAAGAAAAAGGAAACAAACCTCAAGCTCCTCCAAAAACTTAATCTCCTCAATATTCCTGGTGTTCTCCTCACTTGTGATAATCCGTCCGTTCTCACTCACTTCACCGGTCAGGTTCACATCCTTCAACTGATCACCGTGCAGTTTGAAGTCACTCATCATGTGGTAAGCACTATTACTGTGTCCGAACTTTTGCATCGCGTGCAGTATAGACTTGCCTTTATAACCCTTCAGCGTGTTCACACCGCCGGGGTGGTCCCGCATGAATTTGTTCAAGTCATAATGTTCACCGTCGAATTTGACAGGGAATATTTCGCGAGCTGCGTCCATGGTTAGAGACGCTCGCGCCCGCGAGACACCTGAACCAACTAAAACACGTTATCAGTCGCCGTGTCCCGTGTGATACAAACAGTTGTTTCAGCGCGTTACTACTGTTGCGTGCAGACTGAATCATGGACGCGCCGTGCTACCTCGCCGTTTAGTTTAGCATTAACGCTATAAATGCTCATAAGAAATTAGTGCCGCGCCTAATTGACCCAACTATGCTATATATTTTTCGATATTTAAGTGCCTTGTTAATATTATTGGCGCCGTTTGAGCGACGCGTTTTGGGTAGTGGTCGGAATATAACTGAACGGCTGTTGACAGTTTCATGAATGGTACAGTCGCCAAGAGGTTACGATAGAGCAACTGAAGTGTGTGCTTTTGAAGGTGAAGGCTATCACGATCTTAAGTACTCAATGATTTGTGTTAGCGAGCGAGAACAAACTATATTATGGCGGACGTTATAGAAAGGTGCATGGTCTGGCACTATCTAAGTATAAGTACTTAGGTACATAATGTATATGTATATTGAAACGCAATTAAGTATACACCTTACATGAAATAGGACTAGAATACTAATGTACATATTAGTATTCTCGTCCATCGCTGAAAGGTTATGAAGTGAACTTCGAACAACACAACTGTCAGGTTCCTTTTAGTTTGAACCAAAAATCCAAACATTATTATCACAATAAAAGGTCAACAAAGGTCACTATCGAAGTTAGACCCTATAAAGAAGCTACATACTACATACTGACTCAGAACATTACTAAAACTAGTCTATGTACGCGTTCATTCCCCAAACTCACGCGGAAAAACTCCGAAAGTAGTTTCTTTTTTTCATTTAAACTAGCATTGTTTTCCTCGTCATCACATAGAACCTTTGAAGAGTTTAATTGGAAAACACGCTACACAATTTGGACTTAAAAATGTTAGTTGAAAGTAGCAATATTTTTATCTATAGACTAGCTGATGCTCGCAGCTTCGCCCGCGCAATTTAATACTAATTCCTCCTCCTCATTTCGGCCGTTAGGGGGTGAATTTCCAAAAACGACTAAACACGTATGCATTTATTTTTGCTGAGAAGCTTGAATATTAAATTTTATTCTTCTTACTTTAAAAATGATGGACTTCCCACAAAAACTTTCAAGCCCTATTTTACCACACACATCACAATAATTAAACACGTAAATCGCGATTTTGACTTATTCCGATATACGTGTTTAATTATTTTTAACCAGACTTGTATAGTAAATTTCATATCTCTAACTTTAAAAATGACGGATTTCCATACAACCGTTTATCCCCTATTTTACCCCCTTAGGGGTCGAATTTCTAAAATTCCTTTCTCAGCGGATTTTTTCATCATAAAATGCATCATCTGTCAAAATTTCAAGTTTGTAAACCTTGTGGTCAGGCTCTGCTTTGATGAATCAGTCAGGACAAACGATTATTTTTATCTATTGATACAAGAGAACACAATACCAGAGTAGCGATGCAATAAATTTACTGGAGTTATACAATACGTAGGTATAAGTATAATCCATTATTAGCTATTTGCCCTTCTTGCGTTCAACTTCAAACAAACATCTGCAAAGCTTTTAGCGAAATACAGTGTCAAGTGCACGCGACTGACGCAAATCCACCAATCAGATTAATAAACGACATTCAAATGACCTATACCCAGTATTGAACGGCAGCCTGACGATTTGCGATCAAAATATACATAGGTAAATAATGTATATTTTGAAATGATGAAAATTTAGGTACAGATTTTTCATACTTACTTACTAATTAGACACTGGGATATGACTAATTCTTACCATAATCAATTAATATTTGGCTTAGACTTATGGATTCATCGAGGTATATACACAATATCTAATCTTTACACCATCTATGCAGTCTGCCCGTGATCACAAATGCTGTAAAGGTATAGGAACGTTTGGATTAAAATGATATATATGTAAAAAGTAGTTTTATTTCAGTAACGAAAACCTTCTTTTGACAGTTTCAGCCGCGGGAGGCAGCTAGTATTCTTATAAAAATAAGAAGATTACAGCAGTTCTATGATGTAAACTTTTGTTATACCTATTAAGCACATTATAACAGGCAAAGTTTAGAAAGTAGTTTGTTTGATTAGAAAACTTGTATAGATTATTAAGATTAATCAAATGGTAAACTATAGGTACCTACTAGCCATTATCTTAGATACGAGTGCGTAGAATCTAGAGAGCGTCTTACCAATTATCGAGTCTTAAGCAACGGGTTCGATTCTCAAACGGAAGAATTGGACATATCATGACATAATTGTATAGCCTTACAGTTTACGTTGTTCTGGTTGGGGTGACAGACGCTTAAATTGGGGACTCTGTCTGCCCACTGAATGACCTCAGAGAAGACACAGTGGACTCATTGCTAGTGTGAGCATTAGCTTGGGGATGATCCCTTTACAGTCTTCCCAGTCATCCCTTTAGGCGTTGCACAGGGGATTCTGGAGCTGGTCTCTTAAGAGGACCCGGGATCTCCATTCATGTGCTGATCGTAAACACAGGGGTGGTTTGAGTAAGGTGTAAATCCCACACTCCCCGGTCTCTTTCCTAGAGGCTGGGTGCCTTTTGGAGGTTTTTACACACGTAAACAAAGAAAAAAGTCAGTTGTTCCGGGACTATGTGTTTGTATAAGTACACACACACACATATATACACGAAGAATAATAATATACGGCAACATTTCTTTAACCAAAACAAATAACTAATATCTAAACGATAAAAACATTTCCGTATGCTCAAGATGATAAAATATGTCTCATAGTAGATAAAAATCGATAAAATTATCGAATCGATCTACATAATATTGCGATTGATAATCATCTTTGACACGAGAAGTGATATGATAGCAATGTATGTATTATATCAGCACAATGCCATAGAAATAAAGCTCATTGGTGTGCGCGCATTCCATGAGGCTTTGGGTTCGATTTCCAGATCGAGCAAATTGTAATAAATTTTTAAATGAATTTGTCAGTTGTGTCATCAAGGTTTGGATTTATACCCGGCAAGTCAATATAGACATTAAAATATAACTACATTTAAACGGTGAATACTTTATTTACTCACCAGCTTAACTCCTCGAGTATACAAAGCGTGATGATACATTGCAAAGTATATTACAGGAATTGAAAATTCGAAACCCAGCCGACTCACGTGACAAGCTTACGGCAACGTTTTCGAGTACTCGTAGTGCGGTCGCGTTTAATAAATTATTAAGTACTCACGTAATAATAAATCGATATGATTGCATCGGCAGAGCGCCGACTGCAACGTAACAGCCTTACATACTCGTGTGGTCACAGCGTCGTCTCGACCTTGTCCCTTAACAATGAGTCATGCTTCCCGCTCTCTATAACCATTCTGGGTCACTAGGTTATTTTGATATGCAAAATTTTTTTAACATTGCGAAACACTACCATTTTTCCTATACATATAAATAAAGAGCGATTAATCATCAGCAACCGATGTACCTTCCCACTTCTGTGCACGTAGTCTACTCTCGTTGTATATTTGACTGCATCTCACCTGATGGTAAGTGACGATGCAGCCGAAGATGTAGCACGCAAGCTCAAACAATGTCTATTCACTCTCGCCTTGAAGATCCCTAAGTTATATGACTCGGGAAATCCTGACGCGGGTAGGGAGTTATTCTCTCTGGCCGTTCGCATGATAAATCAAGAAGCAAAACACTTCATGCAAATGCGAGGTATGTAAACGGCAAAGGGATGAAAACCTTTTTTTTTTTATTGCGATAAGGGGGCAAACGAGCAGGCGGCTCATCTGATGGTAAGTGATCACCGCCGCCCATGGACATTTGCAACACCCGAAGGCTTTCAAATGTGTTGCACACCCCTGCAGAAACCGTTTTGGTTTCTTAAAATAGGGAATTACTAAACTGACAGCAAATGGAATGCCCATGCTGTCAGAATAGTCACTCCCCAACGAGCTCTGGTAACCTTACTCACTCGCAGAAATACAACTATTGTTGATTCACTGCGGTATTACTAGGAGGAGGTACTTCCCCAGTCGGGCAGCTCAATTTGAGCGAGGAATCTCGCTATGCCCTACCTCCTTTAAAACCAACCCTACGTTTGGCCGTCTGATGAAAGAATGGAATGGGATGGGGTATGAAGCTGTGAAGTGCCTGGGCGTCCAGGCACTTCACAGCCTCATACCCCCTCCCTTCTCCGAAATGAATCCTCTAGAAGACAGATAGTGACGATAGACATGCGACTCTGCGACGATGCTCAAGGCTTTGGAGCTTGTGTATAACCAGTTCCTCGTCACCTGTCTCATATCTCAGTCTCCTGACGCGTCGCGTCGTCGTCGTCTTGTCGTATGAGAGAGATTGGGCTACAGATCGCTACACTTAGCAAGTGCGGGTTGTCAGACCTCATACGCCATTAAGAAAATGTCTCAGGCATTCAAATTCTCCTTCACCGTTTGAGCTGGATGTGATAAATACACGTAACTTCAAAAAGTCGCGTGTGCTTTGGGATTTGAGTCCTAACCTTTGTCTTCACAGTCCACTGGTCATTGTATAACATCACCAAAATTGTAGACGTGACCCAGTGTGGATCCAGAAATGAAACTGGAAGACTAATTATTGTAATTGACTCCTTCATATTTTAAATAGCTACAATCATACTAGATGATATTAATCTGAATTCAATGAGGAAATTAGATGTAGATAAGGAATCTCACGCCACAGACTTTCATCAGGATTTTGATCTGTGCTGTCGCTCAAACTTCGCCTAAAATTGTCCTTAGTCCATTATACAAGAAAATTTTAATGGTTGTCGTAGAAGGTACTTAAAAAATATACATTAAGTACCTACCTAACATTTACAACAGATATGGAGGTTGCGCATATGTATGAACACCGAATATAATTAACACCTTTATGTTAAGAATAGATAAAAGTTATTAACATTTAAATTAACTTCAACACTTTCTAAATGTTACACAATAAAATTATAGGAAAATTAACAACTGTGAACTCTCACATCTTGACATTCAAACTACGCTGTAAACTGACAATAAAGAGGATTATTTTATAGTGTTTTAGAATACTCTTACCTTTTTAGATTGAATCTCTTTCTTAAATCCAAGGAGGTTCTATACACAACTCTAATAAATATTTTCTCTTCTCTACTATTATCAAATTCTCTCATTTGAGAAAGATTAGGCTATAGTCAACGAGTTTTATAGTCTTTGGCTATAGTCCACCACAGCTAGCCTCGTAACGATTGGCAGACTTCACACGCCATCGAAAAAATCTCTTAAACATGCAGGTCTCCTCACTATGTTGTCCTTCGCCGTTTGAGCAGTGATAAATACGCCCGTAACTTCGGAACAGTCAGTGGTTCATGCCTTGGGTAGGAACTCGAGACTTTCATAGTACACTCATCATACCACTACTACTATCACAGCTCTCCTCATTACATAACTTCAACAAGGCGAAGCAAGCAAGGGCGTCAACCGAGCTTACGGCCCGCCCGTAAGCGGTTATCTATAGTTTAGACGTTTGCAACACCAGAGGTGTCGCAGAAACACAACTTTTGTTGCTTCACTGCAGTCTTCTGAAGGAAGGAGGTACTTCCCCAGTCGGGCAGCTCAATTTGAGCGAGAACTCTCGCTATGCCCTACCTCTCCAAATATAATGATATATTTTCAGTTTATAGCCAAATAGCCAAATTACAATTTATTTGGTCCCAAACGGTCATATTTTTTTTATGTCCTTCCTTTTTTTTAAGTTACCTACTTAATTAGATTACTCAAATTAAATTGTTTCTATTAGAAATTCTGTCAGCCTTATCAGTTGACAGGCAGTAACATAAATACATAATAAATACAAATGGTATGCTATAGATAATATAAAAAAAGAAAAACCAACTTCAAAAACTAAAAACCAGTAATAGTAAGTACAAGTACACTCACCGCGAGTGACATTGAGCGGGGTGGTTAAAACCACTACATCATCGGCACCGACTTCATACCTAAACTTTTCATATCAGGTCAATCTAATAGCCTGAAAGAATACAACTATCGATCCATATATACTTATAATTATGATAGATTTTTCCTCCAACTCCTAACCGTTGAGGAGTTGTACCTTCCACCATCAGCTCATCAACATCAAATGATGATTATCAGACGCAAATATCGAAAAGATTCCGACGAATTGAGAACCTCCTCCTTTTTGAAGTCGGTGAAAAATGTAGCTATGTCGGACTTATTGGTCTAATGATCATAAGCACGACTGTTGAGCGTGAAGACTAGGGGTTTTTTTTTTACTTTTCTCACACTGGTAATCATAATTTAGTAGTAATTTATCGTGTCTTCGATGCATACACAAATATTACACTCACTCACCCACACAAACTTCACTAAGTCATACTCACTCTCCAATCACACTATCACCCTGCATACATAGGTATTTACATCAATAGACGTCTCGTAATAACTTTAATATTAATCTAAATATGTTTATTTTTCACAAGCGCATAACAACTCAGAAGTGAGATCCTGGTGATCTGTAGTACAGTAGTACAGGCATTGTGCCTAGTTCAGACACCAGTCTCTCACAAACATTAAATTGTAAAAATTTTGCCTTTATAACACCGATGTTTTATATATTAATCTGAATTATATGTATATATACATATGTATGTATAAGTCAGATTAATATATAAACGCAGATTTTTACTTTTTAGTTTATGTAATAGGTTGAACAATATACCCGTAATCTTCGTAGAAAATTTGAGGGTGTCTCTCGATTTCCCAAGGATTCACTCATCGGATCCTCACATTTTTTATGGGATCACACGGGAAGCACAAGCTTTCAAATAAAAAAAAGAATCATCAAAATCGGTTCACCAAGTCGAAAGTTACGAGGTAACAAAAAACATACAGTTGAATTGATGACCTCCTCCTTTTTGAAGTCGGTTAAAAAGGAGAAAATGACTGACTGGCTGACATATCAACGCAGGTCCTAAACTATAAGGGTTAAAAACTAGAATTTTGCACAGGCGTTCCTTTTATAACGTAGGGGAACAGTAAGAAAGGATTTTTGAAAATTCACCCTCTAATGGGGTAAAACTGGGGTTTAAAATTAGCATGAAACTGCCGTTTATGAAGTCAAATTTTTTCGTGAAATTGCGCACTACATGGGAAGGCGATATTATTAAGGTATAATAAGCAGACTATTCAAATTCAAAGGTAGTTTATAATAATACATCTAATAATGCTATTATTATTCATTTATTAATCTCTTCTTTGTATAGCTTTAAAAAACTCAATATTTTTTTTCAAAATACGCACATAGCGTCGATTAAGCTAAAATTTTGACAATTTGACGCTTCAAATATTGTTTTTATCTACTTTTCGCGTCAATGCGTTTTGCGCGCGATTTGTATCGTTCCTCATTTCTCATCCATGCTACCACAATGTGTCACAGCAAAACGAAGCGTGGCAGGGTACACAACTACAATAGTATGTATGTATGTAATTTGATAAAAAAAAATATAACACGTTCGCCCTAATTTTTTTCGCGGTTTCTAATTCTCCGAACTCACTACGTTTACACGAAGGTGTACGATGGCGACCGATGGGGTCAATGGGGGCATTGTTTTAAACAAAGGTTCAAAATAAATAATAATGTTACTTTAGTGTATAGTTGAGTACCTATAGTTTTCGTTTTTGTTTGAGAATGATGTCACACAGCCCGCAGCACACGACATACGATAATGCACTTTATACCACTATTCACAAATTCCCATATGTGTTTTTACCATTACGATTATACCTGGACTGTAGGTACACTGTTTTGATTCCCGAATAACATTACCTACAACAATCAACTTTATCTCGTATAACATGATACATATTTTATTGTCCCATAACACGTCTGATCACTTCGACGGATGTACAGTACAGTCCAGACAGAGCACATAAAATATATGTATAAATATCATAGTTAGGTACCAACTGGTTATAATGAATGTGTTTGGGAAGTACAAATCCTTTTTCTTTCTCGAAGCGGAAACTACCAAGGGAAACGCCTTTTAAAAGTTTCCACAATATCCTTGTTTGTCAACTTATTCATTACTATTTTGTTTACAAACAAATTAAAAAGCTGTGACAGCATAGTGGAGTGCTGTAAAGTCAAACGTATCGAGTTCAATCACCATTATTATATACACAGTCAGGTCATAAATTCTGTCACATGTTTAATATAAAATAATTGAAACAAGTTTATTAATTATGTAACCATTTATATACCAAAATGAACTTAACAAAACATAGATTCTTATGACAATAAAGTTTATTCAAAATGACCTCCGTGTTTTTGAATAGAGGCCTTCAATCTGCGCGGCCAGTCGTCTATCGCAGCACGAACGAGGTCCATGTCAATATCGGCGGCTGCCTTAATCAAGGATGTCTTGAGTGACTCCAAATTGGGATGAGGCTTTGAGCACACCTTTTCGCGGCATCTCTTCAGTCTCAGGTCCATTAGACGAGCATTTAAACGATGACTAAGTCTTCATTTAACACCCTTTTCCCCGTGATTCTGCTTAACCCCACCTCAAGGGCCAACAGTTTCTGCTTACGTTTGGGATTTCTTTGAATTCGCGCCTTCACAGCTTTTATCACTGCTGGAGTCCTAACAGACCGAGGGCGACCATCTCTTGACCTGTCATCTACACTAGAGTCTTCATTGTATCGTTTGATGGTACGATAAACGAATCTTTTGGATATATTCAAATTTTTCAGTATGTCAAAAATTTTAATTGGCGCGTAACCGCAAAGATGCAACGCAATAACTGCAACTAAAAAGCATACATTTTTATTTTCATGAACAATTCGAAATTCGAATTCAATAAACTTTTTTATGGCCAGCATTCTAAAAGAAAAGTTTTTACTGTGTGACAATACTTATGACCTGACTAGGTACAATCGTGAATATTTTCCATCGAATACGATAGTCTGGGCAAAAGAAGCAATACGTAAACAATAAAACATTAATTAAATAATGAACAACTAGAAATTACCTACATGTATCCAATACATACC
This sequence comes from Craniophora ligustri, assembly GCA_905163465.1. Lineage (NCBI taxonomy): Eukaryota > Metazoa > Arthropoda > Insecta > Lepidoptera > Noctuidae > Craniophora > Craniophora ligustri. The sequence goes on along the minus strand of LR990965.1, from coordinate 2,491,266 downwards.
TTTTTTTGTAGTCAGTCTTCAGTAAAGTTCTGAATAAACAATCGCATTCAACCGTACTTTTTATGCCCCCTATCTTCTCCTACAAATGTTAAAAGTCACAATTCGTACAGATTGAGTTGACCAATAGAATTGCCAATTGTTTTATTCCTCGTGAAAATCTACTTATGAATGATGATTGAATGATTGTTTATTTTATTTCTGTAAATAGATCTTTTTAAAGACACTTTTACAAGTCATGTAATATTTTTTTAGTACTTAGCCAAGGTTAATTTGGTTTCAAATCATTAATCTAATATTTTCATTACAAAAGTGGCGTTATCTTTATCATAAGGGTCGGCACATCGTATATACATAAGGTCTGGTAAAGCTAGGTAGTGTTTTTATCATTTCTACTTTCTTTCTACGACTTTTGATCTCCGCCGTCGGATGAAGAACAACCCACCAAAGTTTCATCACAATCGGATGAAAGTTGTGACTGCATCTTAAATTCGAACAAACAAGCAAACATTGGTTTTTACATGATAAATTAAGTTTGTATGTAGATTTGTTGTAAAGAAAGATATTGACATAATCAATTGATTGATCAAGTAAAAATATTTATCTATTCGTATCACCTCGATGTCCAGCGTCCCACAACAGTGCGGTTTTAAGGCATTTTCTGCCTCGCACAACCACTCTGTGGAACCAGCTGTCGCCAGCGGGCTTTCCGAACCGTTAAGACGTGGAGGGAACCTTCAAGAAGATAGCATATTCTTTTCTGAAAAGCCGGCAACGCATTTGCACGTCCTCTGGTGTTGCAGATGTCCATGGGCGGCGGTAATCACTTACCATCAGGTGAGCCTCCTGTCCGTTTGCTCCCTTATTTCCATAATAAAAAAGAAAAAAATACAAAAGACCTTGGTTTATCAAGATGATGATCTTGATAATCAAGCCACATACATACAGTACTACAGTAGTGCGTTAACAGTAGTACCTAACATGTACCTACTACTTTCAGTATCCATATATGTAACTTCGCCTAGCGAATTTCTGTTATGATAACAAAACTAAGTACACGTCAATATAGGCTAAAAATTAGGTACCTGCTTCTATTAATTCCCTATCATCGATCGATGTCATCAAATGACACAAGTAATCAACCCTGCTTGTTCGAAACTTGGTCAGTGCAACACACAGCTGGATCGATTTTCATACGATGTTATCAATCGTCGTCAATCATCCTCTATAAAGTATGCATGGTTTTTTTATTGGGGAACCTTAAAGTAGGTACCTACACATAGACCTATACTAATGGGGATTTATTTTTATTAGCTCTAGGTAGAAATAGAGACCTGTATCTATAATTATACTTACTTACTTGGTACTACTTAGTCGACCACACAAATCACGTCAGGGTCTCTCTAATGTATAGGTCGCTAAGGTGTAGGTACTACGGGGTTCTACAATAAAAGTCAAGTTTATGCATTGTAGTTAATCCATACACTCACGCCTTTTTCCCATGGGGGTAGGCAGAAACTACAGAATGCCACGCATTGTAGTTCATTGAATGAAATAAATGTTATGCCCACCAGAGCCACGGGGGCACGCCAACCACGACGCCAACGCAATAACCTACAGCCAAAACAACGATTGTTTGACTAAGTTTATAAGGTATCAATTAGTATATAATCATAAAAAAACCAACCTACTTAATAATATCAACATACGTACTTAAGTAGGTAGTTGTAAAAAACTGACAAGTGCGAGTCGGACTCGCGCACTATGGTTTCCGTACCATTTACCGGCTACTTGTCGCCGTTCGTTTTATGGGAGCCCACCTTAAATATTTATTTTATATTGTTTTTATATATAGCGGCAACAGAAACACATACATACATACACAGACAGACGGATCGACAGACTGCGAAGTCTTAGCAATAGGGTCCTGTTTATATCCTTTGGGTATGTAACCTTAAAAAGGCTCATTTATGATGGTCTTCTATAATTTGCTGGTCCAACATCCTTTAATTCGGCTTGCGTCGCTTTCACTTCGGGACGAAACGTCGCAGTGAAACAAAATAATACTACTACATTCACAGGTAAATTATTATTATAACATAAAATAAACATCTATGCCTCAAGCGTAGATGCACTATATTGATGTACCGACCCTGGATGTGTGAATCGACCCTGGAAGGTCTAGTTAATCGCTGTTAGATCCACAGGTCCACTAGCTCAATGAGGCAGTCTTATATTCATACCACCACGCCTGTTATCACCGAAAGGTTAGGCAGTGGTGTACTAATATATAACCACATTTCACCGGTATATATTAGGTTCCATGTAATAGAGAGCGAGCATTATTTGCGGTCAACCGGGCACGAATATAAACTTCGATCGGGCGGAGAATTTCATAGAAAACCCAATGACTCTTAGCTCAACCTGGGAATCGAACCCTTGCTCAGCATACGTAAGTACTACGAACACTAGACCAACAAGGCAGTCTTAGGTGGTATAATTTTAAGTAATGTGCAGAAAAAATCGCTTTAGCCGTAGAAATTGCACCCAAAGTTTGTTCCCTCTCTTTAGACTTCAGTAATCAATTGAATAAAAAATAACTGCATCTTTATAGTTTTTTGACGAAAATATGTGATGAGGATGACAATTTATATAAAAACGAAAATACAGATAGTTTCAATATATGTATATTTAAAAAATATATATTATAGAGATGTAGGTATTATAAGAGGTGAATAAAACCAATTTGTTACGTGTCAGATTATGATTGAACACAATTTATCCATTTATCAGTCTTACATAGTTACATTAGACAATTATGCCTCAAGCAATATTTCATCATAAAATAGGTAAAAATAATATTATGCGAAATAACAGGTCAATGCCAAGAAACCAAATATTTTTTATATATAACTACACGTGTTTAATTAATTTGGGAAATTTCCAGTAAGTAATGTCATCATTATCATCATCAACCCATGTTAATGGGTTGATGATCCTGGGCTGATGATCCCACTGCTGGGCACGGGTCTCCTCTCAATTGAGAGGGATTTTAGATTAGTATGTAATGTATTTAATATTAATGTTTTTCTTTTCTTATTATAGTGCTTCCAGAGACAAGATTAACTAGAATTTAAATCTGATTCCTGATCCTGTAATTTATAGGTACTCTAGTGAATTGTTAATATTATTTCAATCAGAATTTATTATTCTCCATGAGATCATGATTGGCATTACAGACAGTAAAAAAATTGTGACCACATTTATATATTATTTTTCTGTAGTTAGAAATAAATATACAACAATAAGTTCATACATCATATCATAATACATTAAATTAAGCATAAAAATAAAGAATCTTTGTTAATATATTACTATTACAATATCATTATCATTACATAATGCTATGTTTTTATATTAATATTCCATACCATTATTTATTTTCTTCAATTTTTGAAGCAGTCATATAATATTTAACAGGAGTAAAATTAAAGCTATCATAACTTATTGGCTGTAAATAACAATTTTGCATAAAAAACATACAAGCTGTTGTGTATAAACCTTTACTTTTAAATTCATTGATTTGTGACAAAAGAGGTTCTGAACAATTTTTTAAAAGTGGAATCATTTTGCTCTCGTCAAAAGACTTGAACGGGCATCCTCCTTCAGAACATGAATTGTCTATGCTCTGAATTCTTTCACAGTTTACAGACGCATAGTTTTTGCGACATCCTTCTAATCCATACATATGCCTTATACCGTACATATATTTTTTTTCATCCTTTTCCCAGTTATGGCAGCAACTGTGGCTGCCATTTGGATGGAGCCGGTATTCTGCTTTCCAAAACTCTATAGCCTCTCCTATTGGCATACCAAGGTCTTTCAAAAAAAGGCTGTAGTGAAACCTTTGTGTATGTGATAGTCTATGTTTTCTTCTCAAGCTTAGATGAAGATTCAGCATGCATGGCGGGAATAAAATTGATACAGAGTCAACATCTTTACTTAATAAAACATTTGTTACTTTCTTTGAAAAACTAAATTCTTTTTTTATTTTATATAGCAGCTCCATTAGTCTTGGGTCATTTTTGAGTGGTGATAGATCAGTTGTATTTAATCTGTGTGCTAAGTTTTTAGTGAAAAGTGAAATTAAGTATTGTTTCCATCTCCCACATGGTACAGTTGCTATTCCATTAGTCAATTCAACTTGTCTTGTAGCTATAAGAGACAGGCATTGCTTGAAATTTAAACTCAAATTGTGGACAGTACAATCAACGCTATGTGTTGAACATATGTGCTGTGCTATATCCTTTAACATCAAATGTTGACATAATACCTGCAGGGATTCAATATGTGGTGGTACATGTTCCTGTTTTTTAATACTCCTAAGTATTTTTTTTGAGAAAGATCTCATTTCATACGCACTTAAGCCTTCCAGTCGTCGTTTGAACAGCTGTAACTCGGTCTTCAAAAAGTACTGGTAAAACTCTCTATCTCCATATAAATACGATATTATACATAACATAAAATGGCCTATATTATCGTAAATACTTCCTTCTACGACATATTCGTTGTAAGTAGGTGGATCTCCCCTAGAAATTGTTTTAAGGTACTCTAACCTATTAAATACAATAACTTCCAATAAATGTGCAGGTAAGTCACCTTTGACTGGAGTCAAATAAAACAATGACATGGTGCCATCAAATTATGATGTCCCATAACATTCTATTAAATTACGTTTGTACATAAAACGCAATAAATAAAATTATACAAAACATTACTTTAAGCAAATTGTTTACATTTTGATATCAGCTTAGATATAAATCAGTTGTCAATTTGAAATGACAGAATGTCAAAATGGAAATTGCATTGCATTTGTAGCATTGTAATCAATCAATTTTTATTTCAATGTGTATGTAACATCAGACGCACTGGAATTCCTGGGCGTATCACTAATGGTTTAGTTCAATTACCATTACATAATGGTAGCGGATTTTTATTCTACAAGTAATGACATAAAAATACCTCTTTTTTGTAAGGTGACATTGAAATGATACGTTGGTAACATTGTCTGACAAATGTCAAAAAGTGAAGCCTTGTATCTACATGAGTTCTATGATGCTCTTTATTTTCGGAAATACTAATTGAAATCAATGCAATTTAATTTATTGGATTAATTTGAATTAGTCGTCGTGCACATTGCAAAGTTCCTTGTGTAGTTGTGTGTAGTGGGTGTGTTGGAATTTATAGTATTGAGATGTGCGTTGTTTATCTGACATGTACCTATGTCGGAATTTCCTAAATAGACTAGACGTTTGATGTCGGGGCCGCGTATAAAAATAACATTGGATTGTCGCGTCGGGTCGCGAGGGCTGAACCCGCCTGCGCCATGGTTCTGATGATGGCTTCGAAGATATTATACGTCACTCTAACGCTGATGTTAGGTAAGCCTTGTTTAATTATCATTTCACAAAGCTAATGTTTGTACTTTGATAATATTATTTTTTGTGATGTTTGGCGCAAAAAGTAAAACCAACTACAGTGATTCTTGTTTATTATTCTTTATTTTTGATTATCTGTCTGCTGGCAGTATGAGATTATACACATATCTGAACTATGTTTTTTTTAACAAACAATGAATAATGCTAAACTTGAGTCATTAGCATCCAGGGTTTAGATCTATTCTATAGTCATAGACATAGGTCTGTTCATATATTTGTGAGTTATTGTTTTAATACATTCACAATTAAGTTATTTAACTTTTCAAGTAGGTAGTTAACATCACAATGCAATATACATTTCTATTCAGATCAATGAACAAAATAACCTACCTTTAAATATCTTACAATATTTACGGTACAACTTTTAATACTCAAATATCTTAAAGATTATCTTTTATTATATATAGATAGAAATTTTCCTTATGGATTTCAGGAAAAATATGAATTAGAATATAATTAGTAATTCCTCATTGTAATAAATCATACAGTACAGAGATTTTGGCAGATAGGTACAAATTGCTTTTACTTATTTGATTCTAATACATACTTGCCTATTACATATTTAATATATCTTTTGTAATTAACCAGCTATGATAATAATTATAGTTTCTATTTACACATTATGATTATAATTATCACGATAATCTTGTTTTTGATGTATTATTTGTAATGTTGTACTTGTTAAGTGTATCATCAATTAGTTATGTTACAATAGTCTTGGATTATCTTTATATACATGTATTTGATAACTGAATATGTCTGGACCCGTCATTGACTAGTACTGAAATACTGTTTATGTTTGTCAATAAATATTGTTATACTCTTTCTGCTGAAGAATTATCAATATATCAAAAGAGTTCTCTACTTTTTTGTGTGTGTATCTAGGCCCATTCTTCAGGGGGGGTGGGCCTAGTGCTAAGTGATTGAGAGCACTGGAGCTATAAATCTGGGGCTCATCCTACCTAAATTAGCAAAACATTATGGTGAAATTTCTGACAAGTTTCATCTTTAAAGGTGGAATCAGCTTTTTTTTAGCCCCAGCACCCTAAATCACTTAGCACTGGGGCCGATGGGAACCTGATCAATAATTTTTACTAAGATAAACACGGCTTACACCCTGTCCCCCCCCTAGATACACCAATGCTGGCTCCATATCGAGCTGAACAAAAATTAAACCATATAAATATCCCAATCAGATAAAGGCATTAGCTGTCCCGCTGCTGAGCATGGGTTTCCTACAGAGTACAAAAATAGTAGGGTTGTACAAATATACACTCACGCCTTTTTCCCATGGGGGTAGGCAGAAACTAAAGAATGCCAAGTGCTACGGTCCCTGCATACCACTTTTGCCTCATCCACATTCAAACATCTCGTCATGCATGCGCGCTGGTTATGAGTACGTAGGGTTGTGTAGTCACAAATTACTCACATGGACAATTAATATAATTATCATGAGACATACAGTGTTCCTCACTATTTTTTTCCTTTAAACAAGTTATAATTAATATTACACATTATTTTGGAAAGCCCTATGGTACATGCTTTGGATTATTATCATCTTATGACTTGAGTAAAACTTAACTTAACTCAACTTATTTAACTTAGGTAAATCTTGGATTCAAACTCATGCCTGTAGTGTATTGTTATATCAACTATGTCATCATCCTAATATATGATTTCTTAACTGTCTTGTAACCTTACAAGAAAAAAAGGTATAAAACAAATTCCTACAATCAGTACTTCTATAAATGAGTAAAACTGAGAACATACACATTTTAATTATATGAGTCACTCTAATAGATTTAGATTACATTAAATAAATGCAATTGTTTAAAAACTTTGATACAAAGTGAGTCACTACACTATGTAGCTAGATAATATAAATAAACATTTGTTCATTCAATTAACTGAAAATATTGTTTCATATACTAACCTTACACCTGATATAATACTTACTATCATCATCTCATCAATCATTATATTACTAAAATATATCAATAGAAATTTTAGGTCTAAATTTGTTGTTAAAGGTACTCAAGTGTCATCACTAACAGCAGCACCACCATCTGACGAAAACCTCCCACCTCGGCCGAAAGAAGGCCGCATCACCACCAGGTACTGCGAATTCTTCAATGGTACCCAAAGTTCCACCTGCGATACCTCTAAAAACTCCACATGTGTCCCCAATGTTGTCAAAGAAATATGTCAACCTGTTGAGGCAGACAAAAGTAACCATTGCTTTGTGCTGTGGCAATTCGACAATGTCACAAACACGGCGTTTCCGAAGGTCAAAGGATGCTTCGTGGACACTGTATCTTGCACCGACCGAGCGTCCAGCTGCAGAGTTCACTACTCGAAGCTCCGGCTCCTACATTGCTGTTGCGAAGGCGATATGTGCAACCAAAACGCTGTATTCCCTGGTATAGAAGCTGGCATGACATCACAAACCGAAGTTCCTCCTGAGAGAGTGCCGGCGTCAGCAGTACCGAGCGCTGACGATGACACAAAGGCAGTTATCGCGTACACGTTAACTCCACTGTTCCTGCTATTCGCTATTCTTGTTGGCTGTTATCTGCTGTACAGGAAGCGCAAAGGTTCGTCATTCGCTGAACTGGCTAACGGCGAGGCTTCGTTGTCAAGGCCGCCATCCGCGGGCGCTGGAATGGAAAACGAGGCTGTCGGGCTTGTAGGACAAGTTACATTGTGCGAAGTTAGGGCTCGAGGTCGATTTGGAGCGGTGTGGAGAGCTAAGCTTGGACAACGAGACGTCGCAGTCAAAGTGTTTCCCTTACAAGACAAGCAATCTTGGCTAGCTGAGCAGGAAATCTTCAGACTCGCCAGGATGGACCATCCAGACATCCTTCACTACATCGGCGTTGATAAGAAAGGCGATAACTTGCAGGCTGAATATTGGCTGGTCACAGCCTACCACGAGAAGGTAAGAAACTTCTTGCTTAAGTTATCCGTAATTGTTATATCAGTTCCTTTACCTTAAACGCTCCACATTAAAAACCTTAAAAACTCCTTCTTCATTATCAGAGATTCGGTCACCCATTCCTGTTTAAGTACAGTACATGTTATGATATCACGACAGCTACAAACTTAAATAAATTTGTAATAACGTAAGCGATGTTATCCAGTACAAATCATAGCTCTATTGTGCTAAATATTACATAAGGCTCGAGTCGTAGCATGCGAGACACAATAGGAACACTTTAAAAATATCCGTCTGCATCTTAATAGATCGATATGTATTGCAGTAAGAAAAATGCTCGTAAGTTATACAAGGTTAAACGTTATTATTTTAAGAACGATGAATTAATAATACTGACACATAAAATACATAGGACTAAAATATCTTTCCCAGTAGTCTAAAATATACCTATACTTTTTTCATTAGGGATCATTATGCGACTACCTGAAAAGTCACACGTTAACATGGGTAGAGGCGTGGCGTATAGCCGCGTGCGTGGCTCGTGGTCTCGCCCATCTCCACGAAGAAGGTGGCGGTAAACCGGCAGTGGCCCATCGTGACTTTAAATCCAAGAACGTCCTCCTTAAGTCTGATCTGAGCGCTTGTATAGCGGACTTTGGCCTGGCCTTGATATTCGTGGCGGGGAGAGGCTGCGGTGACGCCCACGGACAGGTCGGAACAAGGAGGTATATGGCCCCAGAAGTACTGGATGGGGCTATCAACTTCACAAAAGACGCTTTTCTAAGGATAGACATGTACGCCTGTGCGCTGGTTCTGTGGGAGATTGCTTCGAGGTAAGTCTGTTTTTACCTGTTTTTTCTTTTGAGCTGCAAGGTGATTAACTTTAAATTGGAATTGTTGATAATGGTATAATATTTTTTGTAGCAATATAACTTTCTATCTTTAAACTTAAACAAATTTAAAAATGGTTTCTATGGTTCAAATTGAATAGAGGACATATTCTGCAGTATAATTCTGTCTATTGTTCATGTATAAACTAGCAAATGTCCAAAAACGTTTAGAAAATTCACCATAAAAAATAGTTTGTAAATTTGCACATTACCTACATATAAAAATCGTTAATTGACTGATACAATTCGTAAATTGACATATTGTTGTTAACTAAATTTGCAACAGCCAACAATTTGTCCAAAAAGAGCTTATAATCTCAATCTCACTATGGTTTAAAACTCTAATTAATAAAACTAGTCAACCTCAGCGACTGTTCAGTGGTATCGAAAATAAATCAAATAACTATCTATAAGTAAACTAGCGCAGGTAAACATATATCTAGTGCATTCGTCTAGTACACGCGAACTAAGTTTAGAATCACTCCATTTATGTTTTTAGGTCAAATTCATCACTTCTGAACGGAGCTTCTGAATTATTGATTCAGGGAAAGTATTTTTGAAATGCTTTGCGAACCTCGGATATGGATATATTATCTTTTCGAGAGACAGTATATTTATTGGTATATATTACATATACCATGTTTCCTTCTTAATGGCATTTGATATGAAATCAAAATTTGATCAAAAAATTCAAAATTATTGGTTTCAAATTTTGAGGCAGCTTTCGTCACGATGTTTTGTTCACAGTTTGAGAATGTGTTAAATACGCACGTAAGTTTGAAAAGTCCACTAAATTTGACTATCACTTCTTTTGTTGCACATTTGCCGTCGGAAGATTGCGCCAAAATTTCATTAACGCATTCAAAGTGTTCACGTTGTTATTGAACGTTGTAGATGCAGTGAAGCCGGTCCCGAATCCCCAGGACAGTACCGCCTGCCTCTAGAAGAGGAGGTAGGCTCCCATCCCAGCCTAGAAGAGATGCAGGAGGCTGTGGTACAGCGCAAACTGCGGCCAAGCATACCGCCCCACTGGCGGAACCATCCTGTAAGTATTTGTTGGTCCTTTGGTCTCTTCCCCAATATCCATCTTCACGTGTTTATTCTCAAAACATACATAAAATTTCATTCTACCCTCACCGGTTCCTACGTGTAAGCATTTCAACAAAAGTTGATACATATTTTTTATTTCTAAAATTTTTCGTCAGTTGGATTATTGGCTGGCTGCAAATTACTGTTTTACTTTCCGGAAGTAAGTGATTAATAAACGAATATGAGTAGAATCGTCTTCAAAAAACGATTACAGGAAAGAAATCTTGAATGTAGTATTCGATACTAAAATGAGACTATGCCACAGGGCCTGTCAGTGCTCTGCGATACTATGGAGGAATGCTGGGACCACGACGCCGAAGCTCGCTTGTCTGCGTCGTGTGTACTCGAGCGAGTGTGCGCACAGCAGCCGGCGAGCGCTGTGCCAGCCCTGACGCCCGACACCACGCCCCTGCTTATCCACGAACTGGCCGACCAGCAGCCCTGCTGACGTCACACGTACGTCGAGCTGCCGCTCATACAGTTCTAAACTGAAGCTGATCGGGAGGTACAGAATTATATTTTAATTGATTAGATGGGCGTAGTTGGACATAGTTTGTAGAAGCAAGTGAGTCAATAACTGTCAAGTCCTTAGCTTTTTTTTTCACGATCATAGTATGTCATCATCATCAACTGTTACTCAATTACCGTTATAAACTAACGCGTTTACCGTATGTAAACGCGTTAGTTACGTTATTCACGATCGACGCTGCGATTGGCCCACTCCGAGAGACTCGACCAATCGGCTTTGGACGCTAAAAACGAACGCTTTTATATTTCGATTGTAACAAGAAACTTATAATACAGCAAAACTCCTTATATATGTATTTTTTTTTGTTTAGTAGTCATATCAATAAAATATGTATTATTGTAAACAGTTTTGTTTAGTTTGTGGGCCAGTCAGTGCACCCTGCTAACAAGTCTTAAATTATGATTATTAATACAATAGAATTAACAGAGATCTAAAATATAATCTAATAATAATAAAAAGAGTCTTTAGAATATATTTTTGAATATTGTAAGATCTGACTCGAACTACGCCCATAGGAATCATTATCTGTACCTTTCTAGATTGTTCTACGATATAGTTCAGTGTACGGCAGCGTGATCCTAAAAGGTAAAGTACAAAGTTTATGTTACAAATTGGACAATCAAAATGCGAATTGTATTATTGAGTCTGAAGTGACGTTGGGTGTCGATTCGCGCTTACTTTAAGGATTCTTGCATATTGTAAGTATCCTGTGAAATTCGGTATCAAGAAATTAATCCGACCAGCGGCCGTATTACAACGTTTAAGCAGCCTCATTTAGGATGTAAGAGAGGGATAGCGCTATTCAACCTGTCAAGCGCCATCTCTCTCTTACAACAACATGTGGTATGGCCCTGTTTTAATGATAGATAAGGAGACAAAACGAACTACTATGTGTAGTAAAAAAGTAAGACTATTTGAAAACTTGCGTTGACTTTATTTTTATTTTTTAATTTTTTTCAATGAGTATCAATCTTTTATGGATTTACCTGTCGTATTTCCTTAGTATGTATATATATATTTGTAAGTTTTCAAATAGTTATATTTTATGGTGTCAGTGTTAATCGAAAACTACACTATGTATACATTACATGAAATATCTTCCAAATACTTTTGTCACGTACCTAAGTATATCTAGTGTAGGGTATCCATCATGATTCCTAAACTAATGGGACATAGTTTTTTTAACAATCGAAGGTGATATATATCTATTGATATAATTTCTATAATCAGAATGTAATCGAAACACTGTGAAATAATTATTTGAACACAAGGGCTTGTGATCCTGTAAATTATTTGTTACCTGATCTTTCTCATTCGGTGGATAAAAAAATTATGTGTCTGTGACTACTTAATAATCACAAGAGTAATACACATTATTAAGACTTCATAATCCGCCGAACTCAAGTAAATATAACGACAAGAGAATGAAGAATTAAACATATTAAATAATCTATCGTAACAAACAACTTGCCAACCAATGACGAAACACATATGCACCATACTCATGTAGGTACATAGCAGAAGCTATAAGCTATATATATCATTTATCTTTGTTTCTTTTTAAGGTGTATGTTCTCATCAGTAAAATCATTAATTTGTTACACTTACTCGAATATTAGACATTGCAATAAAACAATATTTTTACGGATTCTATCGCAGTAAATTATCTGGAACGTCTAGTTTAAAAGAATACCATTATGTCGCGAAAAGAATCCATAAAAAGTAGTTTTATTCAATGTTAAATATATTTTTTTACATATCGGTCAAAATTACTAATCAATCCTACATAACTATTTCATTAAATATTTATTAAAATATTACTTTATTTTTATGAATCCAAATTTTTAGCGACATTGTAACATGTTTTGTTTTAAGTTAATTTTATATTTTACTGAATGCAGTATACACATTATTTATTTATTATTTATATAAGTAACAATACGCACAATCCATTTAATGCGAAGAATCAAGAGCATCGAAATACCACAGTCCAGCAATTTCTGCGATAATATTAGTTTATGGGCACAACAAAATAGGAATTGATTACTCTATTGACAAGTGTTATCTACTAGCGTTTACGTTTTCTTTAAAACCGTGTTTACGTGTAAATTCTACTCTAGTGCTTTGCGCTTAGGGCATTGCTAGTTGCGTATAAATTTTCTTCATTACATTTTCTCCTTTACAATTAGCCTTTTCTCCCTTAATCCAACAAACTTACTTATTTAATCATATCTAGTATTTTCTCAAATTTTGTGGCATAATTTAAATATTCTCGGTACTGTCTTACTTCTTTAAGTTCCCTTCATTATTTACAATTATTTCAATCTTGGGATCATCCTTCTCAACTGCCAATGAAGGTATCCAGTGGTCGTAGATATCCTGTAAGGATTACAATACAGCAGCTATCTTAAATAATAAAACTTAAAACGGAAATAAATCATATGGAAACACCAATTAACAAACCCAACTGTAGAAATAAAGTGAATTTTAATGTGACGGCTGCATAACTTGTCTCACGATTCTATTTCCGTGGCGATCGGGTCAGCTTAATATAGATCGCGGCCTTTTTTAATGATCTATGAGATTCAAACACGCCTAATTAAGGGTGGGATTATCCTTCAATATTTAAAAAGGTAGACATATTTTAAATATATTCCTGACTTCCAAAGTAGGTAGTCTAAACACTTAGTGTTTACCGCATTCTCAACGGACAACATTTTACGTAAATGAGTCGGTTTTTGACGCAGAAAAAATCAAAAACAAAAACAAAATCATGAAGTCTTTATAATGAGCCCGTATGATCCAGCTTTCTTGTTTCTAGAATTGTCATAAATATGCGAAATATCTTGTTGAGTTGATCGTGTACCAACCAAGAATTTCGTCCCTTTCTTTGACATAATTATAAGTAAAAGATGACCTTAATTTCTCATTAAATTTAACCGGTTCTTTGCAGTATCGATAATAGTCCAGTACTATAGCCCGGTGAGGGCTCATAGACTGGCTAGACGTTAAATTGCTTCCACACAAACAACTTATAGAGCTATTCATAAACATCCTACCGCGACCTAATGTATGGTAATTGTCGTTGTTCGCGCTCCCTTTCCTTAGCCGCCGCCGCTTCCTGGCATTTGCTCCGTGAGTAGTGCGTAGTGAATGTCGCAATACATAATATGGTTCTACTACAGTGTCCATCATAACATACGGATAAATGTTCAAATCGGTACAAATAATTATTAGTAAAAAAAATGTCCTGAAACCGCTTTGGACATGGACACTGCTCTTAGAATAGCTTTTAGTGGCCGGTTGAGACTAACCCGTAGAAACGTAATAATGTTACTAAATAAACGTGACGTAAATTGTTGCATTGTCTTACATGTTCAGAAAAAGTACTAAATACAATTAATACATAGTAATGAGAAAAGTACTAAAGTAGCGTTTTGTTATATTGTTCCATTATTACGTTTGTATAGGTAATTTTGTCTCCTTAAGCCGCTTAATTAATGTAAATATTTATTTTGTTTAGCTGCAAGTATTTTTGTATTGATTATATTTTTTATATATTTTTGACTTCGATATTCGATTTTACTACTTGAATGGAAACCATGTTTAAATGGTTCGATTTATTGTATCGTCGTTCTAAGTACTAACAAAATTAACGTATAATAGTGTTGCCATACTCCAGTTATAAAATACATATTACCATATATGTTTACAAGATTAGTAGTAACAAAAATATCATTTAAAAAAATAGCAACCAGACTGTTAAAAAAAAATTGTTATAATAGCTAGCCTCCTTGGAACATAGATCCGTTATTGGTACAACAATTTTAAAACATTTTAATCTGTATTCGAAAGATCTAACAAACGTTTCCAAAATATAATGTAAGTGCAGTATGGCAACACCTTTACTTTTCAGCTTACTTTTATTTAATACTCGTGTTATATTTTATTTTTAATACCATTGTTATATACGTTATATTTTTAGTAACTTTTTTATATGATGGGGTCCCTTGTGTTGTCGAAATGTCCTAGCATACAGTAACATTATAAGTGTTAGATGATGGTGTTTGTTCTATTGTTTGGAGACTAAACTAATAACTAAATTAATGTTAGTACAGTCAACAGCAAAAGTAGATGATCAAAATCAGAAATTCAAAACTAATGAACGGAGTTCGCGTCAGAACAGTGTGACGTAGAATTGATTCAAAAGTATGTGATTGTAAATTATACCAAACATTTACTATTAGTACAATATTCGTAATCAGTTTTGACTGCAAAAATTATAAACTCAATTGGCGTCAGAAATAAGAAGTGTTTTTTTTTTCAAAACTAGTGAACAGTTAAAATCCAAAATTAAATGATGAAACTGAGGCCACGTAATCATGACTTAACATGATAATTCTTCATCCATACTTATTATTAAACTATCCCAGTCATTTAATTTGTTATGCTCACGGAAAAACAGCCGAATGGGATAAAAAAAAAGCATATTTTATATTATTATGCCGAATTTCATCCAAATGAACCCCGAAAAAAGCATATGTTCATTAAAAATCATAATATGAAAAAAGTTTTTCAATTAGATTATAATTGAAAAACTTTTTTTTTTGTTAAGTCTGTCAAATGTTCAAAAGATAATTCAATCAATATTATTATCTTTGTATGTTTGTAAATTTATGTCAATGTTCAAAAGTAGCTGATGCGATACAAAATCTTAAGTCAATGATGGCTTTTGCCCAGTCGGTTACAATATATTAAAACCGGAAGGTAGATTGTCATTTTTATCTTTATGGCATTATTTATATGGAGGGAAGTGTTAATCCCTCCATTTGAAAAGGAGGTGTTATGCCTCGCCTGGTCGGAGGAACCTCCTTTTGAAATGGATGCACTAACACCTTCTTCCCGGTGTGACCCCTCTACACGGATGTGACGTCAGTTTGACAGTTCTCCGTTGCTATGTACGTCGTTGCTATGTAGCGAGATAGACGTCGGTACAATTCATATTGACTTGTTGACTTGTTGCGTGGCCTCAGTTTCATCATTTAATTTTGGATTTTAACTGTTCACTAGTTTTGAAAAAAAAAACACTTCTTATATCTGACGCGAATTGAGTTTATAACTTTTGGAGTCAAAACTGATCATGAATATTGGCACCTGTACTAGTAGTAAATGTTTGGTATAATTTACAATCACTTTTGAATCACTTCCACGTCACACAGATCTGGCGCGAACTCCGTTCATTAGTATTGAATTTCTGATTTTGATCATCTACTTTTGCTGTTGACTGTACATACCATCACGCCTGCCATCAGCAAGGGTAGGCGGAGACTGGAACTACCTTCATCACCAGCACCGATTGACGGTCCTACTTGCAAATGGGTTGTACAGTAGGATCGTAAATGGGTGCTGCATTGCGGTTTGCTATCATTTGAGATGGATTAGGCTACAGTCCACCTAGCTAGCGTAGTGCGGGTTGACAGACCTGACACACCACCGGGAAAATCTTAAGTTTCCACTGGCATTCCTCAAAGGAAATTTAGTTCTGACAAATTAATTAACATAAAAGGCGAATCTTCGCCAAACAGGTCACGTGACCATTAGGCTACTTTTATATTATTCTGGCATTTTATATAAGCAATAAACTAGTTATTAGTTAGTTATTAATTACTTGTGATTTACAAAAGAATAAGCACCAACATTCAATTAATTTTGATATACATAATTATAGTCGATAGAACAAATGGAATTGATATGACATAACTAATCTTGCCTGATTCTCATAACAGGGACCTCCTATTTAGTAAGACTGGTATTATTTTTGTAAAAATTGGCTTTATTTACTTAGTTTATCGTTTCTTAATTTGTAAAGTGTTCTAAAGTGCTAAATTAATGTGAAATTAAAGCAATGAAATGAGTGTTAGTATTTGTATAAGTGGATGTTATGTATTAAGTTTTATTGAATGTTGTTTAATGCTAATCAGTCGTAGGCCTTGTGGCTAATAGTGCTTATCGCTCACGTGCAAAGGATCATATTTCACAATATCCTTGTGTACACTATGTAAAAGATATATATCCGGAGATTATTACACGGCGCCATCTTGTCCTGAGCTAACCGACGGCTACTCAACCGGAATTTAAAAGATTCGTGAAACAGGCTCAGAATAATGTAAAAATAATAATAACCGGCATAATAAAGCAAAATACGGTATCTTCAATTATTGTATTTTGTTGAAAGGCTTGTTTTAATTGGAAGCTATAATTAATTATTTATAACTAAAGCCATATCAGGCCTGCATATTAAGATTTTTAAGAAATGAATTTAATTTGAATGATAAATGAATTTATGCGTAATTGTGGGTTTCAAAAGGTGCATATTCGAAATACAGTGTGAGTCTTAAGCCCTAATGGGTGCTAGGCATTTAATCGTTGCAAATGTAAGTATACAGTTGTCAGTACACATTGTGCCATAGACCAGACTGGTTATGCTAACAGCACATATTAGTTTTGATGGAGAGTCGCCCACTTTGAAAGTAATGGTAGTCTCTCTTTCAAAAACAAGGTAAAATAATGTTGAACGCACTTAATTTGTAAAATATACTGTGACTTTGTTCTCTTATGTAACTTTATAGTTACTGCAGTAGTTATATCATGGGATATAAGAAATAGCAACTAAGTGACACAAGAGAACAGACACAAAGAGATATCATTGAAAATATTGTGATTTTAGAACATAATTGAATATCATAATGGGAAATCATGACGAATTTGATTTACCTATGCCGTGTGCATATCACCACACATAGACTAAGTAATGTTGCCAAATGTAAATATTTAGAATAAGGTAGTATAAATATTTTCGTCTGAATGTCAGAGTTTTAGGTTGTGGACACACTTTCCCAGAGATGAAAAAATATGAAAACAATTTTAAAGGGTATAGACAAAGTCCTTTTTACAAGAATTAAAATCAAAAGCGTGTTTATAGCTAATGTAAATTGCATACAATTTGGTCTTTTAACATTTAACTCTTGTAGAAACGCCTTTGTTTATAAATTCAGGATGTTAAGAAAGGCCTAATTCAAGTGTAAATTTTCCATTGTGTCTACAGCTTTAGTGTAAAATAACTATTGTAAAAGAAAGAGTAGCAGAAGTTTTTAGATTGGGTAGTTTTTAGTCACTATTGGACATAACGTTTTAAGTCGATGCATCGTGTCGTATGTAGTCGAGTAACGAATGTCTTAATGGCCATGTTTATCATTTATTTTTTATTTAAAATTAACAAACGTGAATGTCTGTTGAAATTTGATGTATTAAAATATATTTTCTAGACAATAATTTTAATTTATTCCATCCATCAACCCTAGTGTTTTAACCATAACTAAGTCGAAGATATACATAGCATGAAATAATAAAAGAAAACAAACATTTAAAGTATACAAATTCTGATTATTTATTTTTATTTAAAATCCAGGTCTTTTCACTGTACAATGTTGAGTTTGTGGGGCGCGCGGTCTCACGGCTCGACACCGCAGTTACTTTGTTTTTATTAACTTCAAATTTCACTATATGTACATCAGTAGGGCGGACCGGCCGTGACACTACGGCGCGAACTATTGCGGGCAGCAGTCGAAATCTCACTCAGATTCACATTTAACAATACAATATCATCTATAATATTCTGCTAGCTAGTACGGGTGAAGGTAGACTTTAATAACCTTAACTAAAGTTCTCCTAGAGTGTACCAATTTTACAGTTAACGGTTACAGATAGGTCATACGGACACAAGTCTTATCTGACGTTGGGTGGTGTCAGAAATGCAGAGTTAACAAAATTGACGTCCGTACCGGCTACGATACGGGGAGACCGGAGTTCGTAGTAGAGTCAGAAAATAAGACCTTCACTCGATATTGTATCGAACACGACGGTGCCGCTAAGAGCTAGTCGGGGTGGGGAGCTAGGAGGAGAGCGACTCGTCGGGCTCGGGCGCGGCCGCGGGCTCGTCGGGCGGCGCGCGGCCGGCGGAGGCGCGCAGGCAGTCGCCGTGCGCCTTGTACTCGATGGCCACGCCGGCCGGCAGCTGCAGGATGCGGCGCAGCGCGTCCCGCACCCGCGCCGCCGCCGCCGTGTCCGACGCCGTGCGGTGCCACACCGCTAGGTGGTCGTCCTGCACACGCACACCACATTATCATCATGGACACAGCTTTTGGCTAATATTTTTGACATACAATACAACGCAAGCCTGAATTGTTTTAACTGGCATCATTTACTAGTCAACCTTAGTCCAACAAATATTACAGAAAAATAGTTTAAATAAGATTAGAAATATTTTTCAGTGTAGTGTTCACCAAGATAGTATTTTAGAACAAACTAGTCATACAGTTCATTTTGTAATTAGTTTGTGCAATGAAAAATTTACAAAAACCAATGTGATTTCTGTAAGATGGTTTAACATTGTCGTTGATAAAAAGTGAACTGTACCTGGAACCGTACGGAGAGCACGACTCCGCAGAGCTCCTGGCCGACCATAAACTGTTCGCCCAACATCGCCATGCACAGGTCCTCCCACGCACGACCCGTTTGTGTTTTACGTAGCCGCACAACCTGAAATATTATCACAAATATTTACTATATTTAAAAAAAGTTACTCATGTTGCTTTATACATAAAAATTAGTCCTTGGACCCTGGTCTACTGCTTCAGGCGGGGATCGAACCCGTGTCGCATACGCCGGTTACGCAGCCACTGCATAATCGTGTCGTCAAGTAAGCTCAGAACAAAGAATTAACGGCGCCGCGCCGTGACATTAGCAAAGCCGTGACCTATTGAACATATTTAAAATAGATCATAAAGATTTATATTCAACTTGTGTGTGACTTGTGAAACTACACAGCACATGTTGTATTGTAAGAATTTCATTAATATTTTCTCAGGTCACATACATTCAACCATTTTTTCGCGTGGGTAGGCAGAAGCTAAAGCCTAGCCTACCAACCTACTTAACAAAGATTTTGTTTTAAATTCAAAAATATGTATATATCGAACTAGTATTCATAGCACAAGTCTCATTGGTTAGGTCAGAACTAGATGGTGGATCTTTTCAGGTTGGCTATGCAAATAATATTTAAATAAATAAAAGTTCATTTAAAGTACTTCGGGAAACTAATTCATATTGACGCATTTATTATAAAAAAAGTTGCCCTACTTTAGGAATTATTCCTGTCGTCGGTGACAAACACCCAGACCCTGTACAACTACATAGTTGCACTGTCTTGTTAGTTAAGGTAACTAGCTAACAAGTAGTTATTAGTTAGTTAACTACATAGTTGCAGTCTGGGTATACTTAGGTTAGGCCCTACATATGTATATTTGATCTAGGCATGGATAAGCGACACGCGGCGGAGAGGCCGATCTTTCGACCACTGCACCAATCATACCTTCCAAAGGTGAAACAGCTTTTAAACATTTCCTTACCCATTTGCCCCCATTGACATTGGCGGGGTCCTCCCACATGGGCTTGATGCCCAGTTTGAACAGGTGCAGGTCGGACAGCGGCGGGAGCTCCGACGGCCGCGCCAGGTGCGTGTACAGTCCCCACCACTGTTCCACGCTCGCCACCCGACCCACCAGACGTAACGCCTGGAAGTTATGTAAACAAAGAGCATTACATTGACTGTATTGGAATGGACTGATTATTATGATGAATAGTTTACAAATATCTTAGACAGTTAGATCAAGAGATAGGATGGTGGTAAAAATTATACTATGTTCTGATTGCCTTTTTAACATGTAGTCATTTTCATAAAATCTCAAAATTGAATAATTACAGTCTACATTAATTTATGTTGACACAAATTACAGTAATCTCATAATCCAAATAAGGTTTTCATGTCCAACCTTGTTGATAGACTGTTGGCCAAATACTACTAAATTTTGAGCAGCCTCCAAATGCTGCCTCATTCACTCCGTTACAAAGAGAAAGAGAAAAAAAATTAAGCTTCTTAAAATAGAGTGGAGTTACAGAATTTTGCCATATAAGATGCATTTTAAAGTTAACTCTGAAATAGTAGCAACATAACAATTGTAACATCATTATTATTGTTTTAACTTTAATAACCTTCACAGTGTGTGGAAATGAACTCTAGCACATCTGCAAGTTGAGAATGACTGAGCAATAAAATTTAATATTTATTTAGTAAAGAAACATTCTGCATTCTTTTGTTGCAACTGCACATAATGAATATATTTATAGATTCAATATTGAAGAATTTAGCCTGATTTAAGTTGGTACTCACTATGTGCTCAGTACCCTGTCACTATTTGGTAACATTTACAATCTTATGTAAACAAATACAATATTATGTATGTTCATGTAAGCTATTATGTAAGAAAGATTGTGTGCCTCTCTCTGTTCTGGTGTGAAAAGCAATAATGACCCCAATTTCAAACACATATTTAGTCTACTAGTGTAATCCTCATAACCAACTCTTGGTAGTAGGGTGTATTTTTAAGGAATACCAAAACAAATTGTTTAATTATACATACCTACATAATGTAAATAAAAATGTTTTATAGTAACATTTTAGAAAAAAAAAAACCAATTACTCCAAAAGTATGTAACAATCCTTTTTTAATTAATTATTTATCTCTTATTATTAAATAATAATATTTAACCTCTAAAGAAATTATTTTGAGCTGGTTAAAACTGTATAGTAATATTTTCAACATAATAAATAGCAAAAAACTTTATTAACAAAAATTCCTAAGAATATTATTATATGAATAAAAAGATAAGCAATATTATAGGAATAATAATTTGTCACAAGGATATCAATCTAAGTCATGTAAATACTATTATTTATTATATATTTAAAAGATAGACTTACACAATCCGCTAACCACCACAAAGGACAACATTAGGCTAAATATATGTACCTAAAGTTAACAAAGCCTGTTTTTAGACAGAATGACCAAGACGTGAGGCAAACAGCTAAGCTTGTTATAGTACAATGCTTCATGCACATTGACTAAGTTCTTTTACTAAATCTATGCAATGTAGGTCAAGATCTGTCTACAGATCTAGAGTCAAATACAAGTTCTTATTACGTATTAACAAAGAAACACTTACTACTTCTGTTTATAGGTCATTAATTGAATCTCATTGGTGGCCCTAATATCTTAATAATTAAAATTCTAATGATCTCTAATGTACACAGATACATTCAAGGAATGAAATGTAAGTGTTTTATTCTCAACTTTCTTCATCAGTTACCATAAATATTTAACTAAACCAGAAGATAAATTCAAACAAGAATATTAAGTAACTTAGAGCTATTTAAGACATAGTTTTATGAAATAAATATGATTACCTATAAACAAAGAAAAAGGATTAGATAAAGATAGATTAAAGAATCTGTAGTGATTATCATCTGCCCTGTAATTTATACATTCCTCAGATGACCCAGTCTGAGTGATGAATACATTATACACTATGTTGTTAATAAAGATATAGCATATTTAGAAATGTAAGTATTTATTCAGTTAGAATGATTTAAAAAAAACCCAAGATAAAAAAAACTACAAGTTATTATAGGCTTAGATGTTGATAAACATAATTAAATAGATGCTACTTCCAAATTAATGTGTGGGTCTTATCAACATGGTATGGATTACAAACGTAACGATAGTAGATACAACTAAATATACGCAATGTTTGCGCGTGACGCTCATCGTCATTCATCAACACACCTGAACGTAACCAGTGGTAGACGAGGAGAGCTCGCGCGCGGGCGGGCGACGTGAGAACCACATCCAGTAGCAGTACTCCAGCTTGTGCTCGTGCGCCGGCACGGGCGGCGGGGTCGCCTCATCAGAGTTTCTCTCCTCCTCGTCATTGTTACCGTGGTTCTGTGTAGCGCCACCACCCTGCCCACCCTCCCCAGATCGACGTTCAGGCACGTTTAAATTGTAAAACTTGCACATTTTCCTCTCAGTCATGTTATTTCAAATAAACTAACATGTTTCACTAACGGCCTAACCTAGGACACGTTGCTTTGTTTTGAGGTACCAGAATGTATACAAAACTCAAGACTGTGATTATATAATTACACTAAACAATAAAATACTAGGAACACCTAAATAATATTTAGTATCTGTTAATAAATAAATCTTATTCAGCCTATTCCCTCTTTTACTGTGTATAACCTTTTTCTTTCCGTCATCAAAATTCAAATCTGTCAATTGACAGCATGGGTACATTCGCCCAAATAGAGTTGTATACAACATTTAGTAAGCTAGATTGTGTATCGACTATAGAAAAAAATATAGGTATAACTATATTTTTTTCTTTTTTCTTGTTTAATTATCAGTAAAACATAATTATAATTCTTATAATGAAAAAAAGGCTAGTTATACTGTATTTTTTGTAATAAGTCTCTTCAGTACATCATACGAGTAGTTTACTCAGCTCGACTAAATGATAGACTATATTTATCTCAGTAATCTTTAGATTAAATCAGCCAAAGGATATCCAATTCTGAACAAAGGTCACCCAGTCCCACATACCCACATCTGATCACCGAGTAGCTGATTAACGCTTTGTCCGTTGACTACATTTAACATTTCATCAAAACTTAAACTGTCACATGAATCAATCAAAATCAACTCATCAGAAATCAAAACGTCAAGTTGGCGGCGGGACAAACCAAAACAGTGATTATTTATTTAAATAAATCAAAATAATATAACTTAAATTGTATTAAATAAAGTCTATGAAGTGATGTGTTAGTTTTACAAAGTTTTATTCTATAGATCCAGAATTTACACTAGGATTTTTGGTTGAAGTTATTTATTGATATTTGTGTAATACAGTGTGATGGATAAAGTCGAATCTACCGGTAGAACTAGTATAGAAGGATGTATGAACATCGATTTAATGCGGTCACTAGTGAAACAGTATTCTGAACTGGTAAATATTATGTACAAGTATGTACTTTAGGTGATTTTGATGAAAGTGCACAAGTACTTATAGAAATGTTGGGTTTGATGACAACCATTACAAACTATTTGGATATCTATTCGTAACATTATCTTTCCTAGGGTCAATGGACCAGTGCCCTATTTTGGGCAGATGCAGCAGCAGCCGCAGCAGGTGGTGGCCTGGACTCAGCCAGCGGGGATGATGTGTGGCTCCTGGCTAGTGCAATGCTAGCTAGAGGTGAGCTGCATAGAGCAGCATATGCAGTCACTTCCAGGGGATTGCACAGGTGATTTATACAGATATTTTATCCCTGTACAACCAACTCGTACTCAATTGTGCATTTAATTATGAAACAATCTAAAGCTTCCTATGACTTGTTTAGCTTTGGTTGAATTATAGGCTTGTTACGCGTTGCTACCTGAAGGGAATTGCCGACTCAGCGCGAGTACCTATTTACTCAAAACGGATGTCGAAAACCCGACCGAGCAGCGGAAACGGCCAGCTGACATAGCGTTTAGTGACGCACGTACCTAGCAATTACAAATCATTAGTTTAAAGAATTATTAATTTTTTTGTCATTCATTATTCCCACTTCGAATAGGAATCATAGAGATAATTATTTTAATTGTAAAAGTTTTATTTTAATAAATTAGTTAACTCATTTTTGGTTTTTTTTCAATCATCCGGCTGCAGTTAACGTAATTGGCGCAGTCGGTAGGATATTCGCGGGCCGGTTCGCGAGCCTTAGGGATCTCTAATAAAAATATCCGCGTTCGCGAGTCGCCCGGGCGGCTATCAAGCCCCGACGCCGAATATCCAGAATCTACGGTCCAGCTGCAGCTCCGGTGAGAATCCAGAAATCGATTCACGAGAGAACCAGAATGAAACTCATGTAAGTACACTTTGAATCGCTCTAGTGTTGCTTTCCCTTACTCCTAAGTTTTTCCTTTTCCAAGATTTTTCATCCGAAGGATCCTAAACCCCAGCAGCCTCCATCGCGCCAGGCTCGCTGGTCCACTATAGACATAAATAGGGATTTAGATAGTGATAGTCACAGTAATTCTATAAATATGGCACATAACCCGGATATAATCTATAAGGCCCTTCGTATGGTCCCAGAGTTTGACGGGAATCCAAATGTGCTTACTAGATTTATCAATATATGTGATACGATAGCTGCGCAGTACCTTAGTAATGCGCAGGGAAGTGAATTGTCTAATTTGTGTCTATTAAACGGCATCCTAAATAAGATCACAGGTTCCGCCGCTTGTACAATCAACTCTAATGGCATTCCGGATAGTTGGCTAGGCATTCGAACAGCTTTGATAAATAACTTTTCAGACCAAAGGGACGAAACTGCATTATATAGGGACCTTTCGTTAGCTAGTCAGGGTAATAAAACCCCACAGGAATTTTATGAGCAATGCCAAACTTTGTTCAGTACGATAATGACGTATGTAACATTACATGAGCATGTTCCCACCACCATTGAGGCTAAACGCGCACTTTATAAAAAAGTTACCATGCAGGCTTTTGTAAGAGGTTTAAAGGAACCCTTGGGGTCACGTATTAGGTGCATGCGCCCCGAGACAGTCGAGAAAGCCCTCGAGTACGTACAAGAGGAGCTTAACGTTATGTATATACAGCGTAGTGATTTTCCAAAGCCTACTCATAACCCTCCTAAATTACCTAACCCCGTATCACCTCATACTAATTTCATGCCCCCGCGTATCCAGAATTTCCCTAACCCAACTCCTAACTGGCCAGCTCCTGTAGGAAATAGACCCACGTTTCCACCACCTCAACCCTTTAAGTTTCATCCCCATTTAAATAACCAACCGCCGCAACATCGCATGCCTACTCGTACGCAGCAAATGTTCCGTGCTATTCCACAGAATTATAACCCGCAAAGTAATGTTTTCCGTTTACCACCTCGAAATAACCAGCCACAAAATCTAGGTCCTAAACCTATGAGTGGTATTCAGCATTTTACACCTAAACCTATGTTAACAGGACATGACTGGAATCGATCCGGTAACCCACCGCCAACAAATTATTTAAAAAGTCGCGAAATGAACATGAATGAGTGCGCTACATATGACGGCTCATATTACCCCGCCGAGTATTGTTACGGACCGGACTATTATTATAATGATTACTCAGACTACAGTTCATACGGTACATTAGAGTGCAGTCCCGATACAGTTTATCATGATCCTAGTTATGAAAGTAGCTTTGCAGAAGAGATACAACCTCAACCAGGTCCGAGTCATTCGGAACAGGATTTTCAGGATGCTCAGATATCAAAAAAGCCAATATAGAATTAAACCTTCAGACCCAGAAACAACTCCCGTACATATTAATTTCGAATCCTCCTTTAAAGCTCTTAATTGACACTGGTGCAAATCAGTCTTTTATTAGTCCGCAAGCTGTAGAAAAATATTTTTCAGATTTTCCAATTAACTATGACCCCTTTGAAGTGTCGAATGTTCATGCAACTAGCAGGAGCGACTACTCAATAACTTTACCATGCTTTCCCGAATTTAGTGATCCCGATAGTATAACTTTATATATATATCGTTTTCATGATTATTTCGACGGGCTTATAGGATTAAATATGTTATCTAAATGGGAATCGCGAATAGATTTAAAAGATTTAAAATTAATTACACGATCGTCTGTGAATCCAATTCGTTTGCATAATTCATGTAATGTGAACCTCTATGAAGATATTATTCCGGCCGAATCTTCTAAGTTAGTTAAAATTCCAATCGATGCCCCAAACGGTGCAGCCTTAGTTTGTGAACAGACTTTATGCAATTGTATTATCCACGAGTGTTTAACTACAGTGACAAATAATCACGGATATATTGAAGTAGAAAATCCGACACCTAATGACATTATTTTATCGTTAGACCGTCCCGCACGCGCTAGTTTATTTAATATCGAGTGCACGCGTACCGAGCTTTGTAATACAAGAGTACAAGACGTCATATCGAGATTGCGTACTGATCATCTTAATGAAGAGGAAAGAGCTAATCTTGTATCTCTGTGCTCAAAATATGCAGACGTATTTTATATCGAAGGTGAACCGTTAACTTTTACTAACAAGATAAAACATCGTATTAAAACTACAGATGAAGTCCCCGTTTACACCAAAAGCTATCGTTATCCTTTCATACACCGTCAGGAAGTAAGAGACCAGATTTCAAAAATGTTAGATCAGGGAATTATTAGACCTTCTGACTCCGCCTGGAGCTCACCAATTTGGGTAGTTCCTAAGAAAATAGATGCCTCAGGTAAACAAAAATGGCGATTAGTTATCGACTTTAGGAAATTAAATGAAAAAACGATTGATGATAAGTACCCGATCCCTAATATTAACGATGTCCTTGATAAATTAGGTAGGTGTCAGTATTTTACGACCCTTGATTTAGCTAGTGGGTTCTACCAAGTAGAAATGGACCCTCATGATATACAGAAAACCGCCTTTAATGTCGAACACGGTCATTTTGAATTTCTTAGGATGCCCATGGGACTTAAGAATTCACCATCCACATTTCAGAGAGTCATGGACAATGTCCTTAGAGGTCTTCAGAATGATATATGCTTAGTTTATTTAGATGACATCATAATTTTTAGCACTAGTTTACAGGAACACATGATCAATTTAGAAAAAGTACTTCAAAGACTTCAGGAGTCTAATTTCAAGATTCAAATGGACAAGTCAGAGTTTTTAAAGCTTGAAACCGCTTATCTTGGACATATTATTAGTAGGGAGGGCATTAAGCCGAACCCAGATAAAATTCAGGCCATTGAAAAATACCCCATTCCAAAAACCCCTAAGGAAATAAAGCAATTTTTAGGACTCATAGGCTACTATCGAAAATTTATCCCAGATTTTGCCAGAATAACTAAACCCCTAACTTCATGTTTGAAAAAAGGTAAAAAAGTTGTTTTAGACTCTGAATATACTGGTAGTTTTGAAAAATGTAAATCCCTCTTAACAAACGACCCCATATTACAATACCCCGATTTTAGTAGAGAATTTATTTTAACAACAGATGCTTCTAACGTAGCCATTGGTGCTGTATTATCCCAAGGAACAGTGGGATCCGATAAACCTGTGTGTTACGCTTCCAGAACCCTTAATGATAGTGAGTTAAATTACAGCACTATTGAAAAAGAATTGCTCGCCATAGTCTGGGCCACCAAATACTTCAGGCCATACTTATTTGGGCGTAAGTTTAAGATACTAACCGACCACAAACCTCTACAATGGATGATGAACCTTAAGGAACCTAACTCACGGTTAACACGATGGCGATTAAAACTTAGCGAATATGATTTTTCAGTTATATATAAAAAAGGTAAATACAATACAAACGCAGATGCTTTATCTCGTGTAGAGATCCACATTGAAAACGCCAATAGTATAATAGATGAATTATGTTCAATAATACCTAACCCTTCAGAAAAACCACAATCTTTAGCAGGCTCTTCAACCGCGACCATACATACAAGTCTCGAGGATCCTATATTAGAGGTCCCAATTACAGATGAGCCTCTGAATAAGTACCATAGACAAATTTACTTTACCGTTGTCGATGATGTTAAACGTAAAGCAACAGCGTCTAAGCCATTCGAGACTCATACACGCATAGCTATCCAGGTATCATCGTCAAATTTAGAAAATGATGTAGTTAACGCCATTAAAGAGTATGTGAACCCGAAAGTTAAAACAGCTATTTTAATAAATCCGCCTCTCGCAATGTACTCGATAATACCCATTATACAAGATAAATTTAAGAGTTCGTCTATGAATCTCGTACTAGTTAAACACGAAATTGAGAATGTTAAAGAGTATCTCCGCCAACAGGAAATTATTCAACATTATCACGACGGAAAGACTAACCACCGCGGCATTACTGAATGTTATTTAGCTCTCTCACGTAAATATTACTGGCCTAAGATGAAGGATCAGATAACTAAGTTCATTAACGAGTGCATTATTTGCGGCCAAGCTAAATATGATAGGAGACCTGTTAGACCACAGTTTAATATTGTACCTCCTGCTACAAAACCTTTTGAAATAGTTCATATGGACTTGTTCACTGCACATAATGAAAAGTACATTACCTTTATAGATGTTTTTACTAAGTACGGACAAGCTTATCATCTCAGGGATGGAACAGCAGTAAGTGTTCTACAAGCGTTGCTACAATATTGCACACACCATGGCGTACCATTAACGTTAATAACAGATAATGGCACGGAATTTACTAATCAGCTTTTCTCTGAATTCACGCGTCTTCACAAGATAAATCACCATAGAGTTCTACCTCACTCCCCCAACGATAACGGTAACATCGAGCGTCTTCACTCGACATTGCTAGAACATCTTCGTATCTTAAAATTACAGCATAAAGACGAGCCCATAATAAATCTCATGCCATACGCTATAATAGGTTATAACAGCTCTATACACAGTTTCACTAAGTGTAGGCCGTTTGATTTATTAACCGGACATTTTGATCCTAGGGATATCTTAGACATCGATATTACACAGCAATTATTACAACAATACGTACAAAATCATAAGGCTCAGATGAAAGAGGTTTACAATATTATTAATCAAACATCATTAGCTGACCGAACAGCCCTAATAGAAAATAGAAATAAAACTCGTGAGCCCGAAGTAAAGTATACCCCTCAGCAACAAATATTTATTAAGAACCCCTCTGCTTGCCGCCAGAAAACAGCACCCCGATATACGCAGGATACCGTCTTAGCTGACTTACCTATACACATTTACACGTCTAAAAAACGTGGGCCTGTGGCTAAATCTAGATTAAAACGAGCCCATAAGAACCCTCAATTGTTACAGGATTCCACTGTTACTGATCATCCAGCAGACGCGATCCCAGGAGATAAAACTTGAAAGTTTGGCCGATGGACCAGGCTTACTACCTTATAAACTTGGACCGACACGAATGACCACTCATTATCATTCATTCCTGCAATATGTTAATCTCAAAGTCATTGAAGATCAAATTAACCTCTTACAAGATCAAATACAAAGTTACAAAAGTCGGCTCAGTAATGATACATTTAGTTTATTCGAACTACAAATTAATTATCTTACGGACAAAATTGGCAAGGCATCAATTCAATTGCAGTCTTTAGAACCTAATCGTAGTAAAAGAGGACTAGTAGATGGGCTAGGATCTATAGTAAAAAGCTTAACTGGTAATTTAGATTATACAGACGCTCTCCGGTATAATAACGCTATTAAAATTTTAGAGAATAATCAGAATAAGATTAATAACGAATTTGATGATCATATTAGTCTCAGTAAAGCATGGACGAATAAGCATAATGATGTATTGGTTCAACTAGTAGAGAATCAGAGTAAGATCAATGAGACACTAAAACTCTTAATGAACACAACCCATAAAACCGATATTATCATAAAACATGCAAGGTTAGGACAGCTTCTTAGTATCTTAGGCAATAACGTAGAGGACCTAACTTTAGAGTTGATTAGAATAGAAAATATTCTTGCATTTATTCGTGCATCGAGCACACATCATTCTATGCTTGATATAGATACACTTAGGTATATGATTAGTAGGTTAGAGAAAATATATGGTAAAGATAAAATATTAAACCTAGAGTTAAGAGAATACTACAATATTATAAACCCAGGCTCTTATTTTAGCAAAAAGCAAATAGTTCTAGTATTTAAATTCCCAATTATTTCCAAAGATATATATGATCTATACAGATTGTCTATAGTACCTAATAAATACCAGAAAACCCTTATCCCTACCTATCCATTTATAGCAACTAACGATGAGTCATTCGTGTACATAGAAGCAGAATGCTCGAAGTTAAACTACTGGTATCTCTGTGAAAAGGAAGTCACTCATCAACTACGCACGAAGTCTGACTGCATCCAAGAACTCATCAGGAACCAAGCCCTTCAAGATACCTGCCACTTTACAATTGTCACGCTGACTCAAGAAGCCATGGAGAAACTGGACGACCAACACTACACACTCTCGTTCCCCAATTCAACCCAAGTACACCTAGTATGCGGAAGAGAAGATTTCATCTCACTACAGGGCAGCTACTTGGCTACAATCCCAGTTAACTGTTATCTACGCACCATGCAACTTACCATAACTAATGAAAACGATGTGATACAAGGCCAGCCACTGAAATTAATGAACATTCCCTATGACGCTGAGAAGAAAGATGCTGCATCAACTTATATTCATCTCAACTCGATAAACCTAAAAGGACTACACAATATCCAGAACAAAGTTATGATGGAGACGCCGATGCAATTGGAAGATATACAATCAGATGCCCTATACCATACGACTATACCCTTCTATGTCGTTACCTTAAGTGCTATAGCCTCAATTATAGCCTTTACACTCTACCGATATAAATGCTTTCCCGGCTCCACGACGTCTAAGTCTGAAAACCACATCTACGAAGATCCAGATAAAAGGGAAGATCGTCCGACGCTACCCGAAAGGAACACTCCAGCAACATTTTCTCTCAAGGTTCTAAAATAGTTGCTGATCTGCGGGTGGAGATGTTACGCGTTGCTACCTGAAGGGAATTGCCGACTCAGCGCGAGTACCTATTTACTCAAAACGGATGTCGAAAACCCGACCGAGCAGCGGAAACGGCCAGCTGACATAGCGTTTAGTGACGCACGTACCTAGCAATTACAAATCATTAGTTTAAAGAATTATTAATTTTTTTGTCATTCATTATTCCCACTTCGAATAGGAATCATAGAGATAATTATTTTAATTGTAAAAGTTTTATTTTAATAAATTAGTTAACTCATTTTTGGTTTTTTTTCAATCATCCGGCTGCAGTTAACGTAATTGGCTACTACCAAGTACTTTCAGTATAAAGTTTATCATCCATCCTATATTTTAAATAACATATGTAAAAGCCAATCCTACTAATATTATAAATGCGAAAGTTTGTAAGTATGGATATATGTATGGATGTTTGTTACTCTTTCCCGAAATAACCACTTAACAGATTTGAATGAAATTTGGTATACAAATAGTTTATTACCTGGATTAACACATAGGCTATTTTTTATACAATATAAACAAATATCTTAGGAGTTATTGTAAAAAACATCATCACACTAGGCTACCACAGCTTTTTATCGCGTTAGATGTGTCATGTCAGTTATGATAGCATCTCCATGGCTATGTAAGTTGTTGCTATGTAGCGACATAGACGTCGCTATACACATATTTATTCTATGGAAGACTTACAGCTTAAAATGAGGAGGAGAAATTAGTATTAAATAGCGCGGGCGAAGCTGCGAGCATCAGCTAGTCATTTTATAATACAGTCGGCCTAACAGTAGTATTGCTTTCCACCTGCCTCTATAGGAGAGTCTGTTATTGTTTTAGACGGCACTTGCTTTGCCTGGGTGTGGCAATGCGTGCCTATATAGCGGCGCGCGAACCGGCAGCAGCAATCAATTTGATGGAAGACTGTGATCAAATGCTGCTGGAGCCCAGGAACACTGACCAAACACACAATGTAAGTTATGCTTGTACCAATTCTCAAGCTCTGACAGCCTAGTCAGGCACACACCTCCAACTTTTTAACAACCATTCATCATATTATAAAATTATATCAAATAAAATGAAAAACATTTAAGTATAAATGTGTATTAACTTAGAGTCGACTATACATATAGGCTTATAATATATATCATAGGCTTAATAACCAAAATATTATATTATATTCCTTAATAATTATATTTGCTAGCAGTGGTTATTGATGTGTATACTTTTTCTATACCTACCCTATTTCTAAAAATGAAGTACTCTATTAATAAAACTAGGTTTTTTCATGCCAATTGCTGCAATGTATATCTAATTTATCAATATTGTATTTCCTGTATAAGTGATTATATTAATCTTTTGAGGAACTAAATGTCTTATACCATAACTAAACAGAGAACGAAAATGAAGCATAGGATACCCTATACCCTATAGCAGAGACCAGTGGAAGGAGATCTATTAAACAAATTGTCTTAAAGCTAGTCGGAATTGTTTCAGCGCGCATTAGCAGGCGTGCTAGTGTGGCAAGCGAGGGCGCTGTGCTCGCTGGAGCGGCGCGACGCGGCGGCCGAAGCGCTGTCGGCGGCGCTGCGAGCTGACTGCGCGCAGTTCGAGGCGCTCGACCTGCTGCTAGAGCAGCACGCACTCACGCCGCAACAGGGTATGTAACACATAATATGAGCTGGTGCATGCTTTTGCGAATCCCATGGCCCCGGCAATAGGGTTAGTGGCGTTGACGGGTGCGGTTTTTTAGTCGGTAAACGCTCAAGCGGAGTCCGACACACCCCGTCGCCTCCCCAGGCGATGGGCCGGTCCGTAAAGGATTTTTCCGCACTTAAAAAATAAAATAAAAGAAGGTTACGGTCCGCTTGATGATTAGCGGTTACCATAGCTTAAGGATTTTTCCTACATCCTACCTCCTCTGGTGTTTATTTAGTTTTAACTTGTAAAATCAATGAACTTAGCAGTAAAAAATAACTTTTAGACATCTCTGAGTCTCCCTGCTCCGTTCAGCGATACCCCCTGAACTCGTATACAGTTGTGTTTATTAATATAAGTAAGCAATATTTTTTTCGTTAAAATAATCAAAATATTTTGTTTTATATTATATCCTTCCATTCATTTTTTCGTACATAAAAGTTTCTATGCGTTTTGAGGCATTTTTCTAGTGCTGAAATATCCTTTACGGACCGTCCCGCCACCTGGGGAGGCGACGTGGTGTGTCAGACTCCGCCCAATGTGAGCGTTTACCGACTAAAAAACCGCACCCGTCAACGCCACCAGCCCTAATGGGCTATTCGCGAAAGCATACACCACAACCCCGGCGGGTGGCGTCTTGAGCCTGCTTATTATAAGCTGATTGTATATTGTATAACGTCGTTATTTGTTTCAGAAAGCGAGCTTATAGAATCGTTACCCATAAACAGTCAATTAAGTCCGGCAGAGGGCGCGCTGTTACGCGCCGCGTACCGGGAGCGATTGAACCGTTATTCGCCTGCACCTGTAAATCCGCCCCCGCCCGATACCGATTGCCCTGTGAGTACGATAATCTAAACTTAGCTTAAACTAATTGCAAAAACCTTCAGTGTAGCCCAAAATAGTGAAAATGTCTGTATGGTTTAACACTTTCAACACGTGCCAGGGTCTATTAGAGAATTGTCAATGGTCGGAGATTGGATTGGCTCGGCGCCCAGTTAATGGTAATGCATCCTGATTTGTTACGTGGGACCGAAAACATATCGACCGAAACATATATGTATTCTAAAAGTTTTTCAAAATTTTTGTTTCGTGTAGGTATTCTTTTTTTTATTTATACAGGTCATATGACTGATAACGATTTCCCACGTTAATACCATAACGCGTATTAAAAAACGTTGACCCACATAATTGGTACACCAAAATGTGTGAGATTAAAAAATGAACCGCGATTCTAGTTGGAGATTGTTTTACCATTCCTTCATTATTAAGTCAGGAAACATCGACACCATCTAATACCTAGTAACAAAAAAGTGTCTTAAAATATAAATTTACGTCAACAATAAATACAATGTACACTTCGTAATGGTGATCACAGTATGCTGCATGAACGGTAACAGATAACAGCAGAAGCCGAGGCGGTGGGCGCGCGCATGATGGAGGCGGGGCTGTCGCGGGGCCGGCGGCTGGCGGCGGCGTGCCGCTGGGCGGAGGCACTGCGCGCGCTGGACGGCGTGGACCCGTGGTGCCAGGTGGACGTGCGCGCCGCCTGCCTCGTGGAGCTCAAGCGCAGCTCGGAGCTGTTCGCCTTCGCGCACTCGCTCGTGGACGCCTACCCCAACGCCTGGACCTCGTGGTACGCCGTCGGCTGCTACTATTATCTTATAGGTGAGTTTACTTCGCTGTCTGTAAATAGGTATGCGATTGATCGCAATCTCAACCGATAATCAGTGATGATGTGGTCTAAGATGATACTTGCTTGCCTAGAAGATACCAATTCACTAGTGACGTGAAGACCGCTATATTGTATTCGTCGTCGTGCAGTTATGATGCACATTCTCTGAAATGCCGGTGTTCAAAACTTTAAAGCCTTTTGTTGATAAACTCATCTTCGCCAATAAGCTCTTTTCTCAATAGACCCCAACTCCTCCAGCTGGTCTTTGGCAGAACCGTCCCAGAGGTGAGAGCAGTACTCCACGCGCTATCGGGCTTGTGCTTGGTATAGGTTGCGCACCCCTGGCGTATAGTACTGCCTCACTTTCGCTAGAACGCCTCCTTTTTTTGAGGCTAATTATGCTTTAGACACAATATAGGAGCCAAAGTTGAGACTTAGTGTTATGCAGAAATGCTAAGAAGTTTAAGTCAGATGGAAAAAAATCCTCTTAGTGGAGAACAGACACGCCTGAGTAAACTTGTCCAGGTTGGCTTTGATCATCGTCGCCATTGTATAAAATTTAAATTACAGGTAAAAGTGAGTTAGCTCGTCGCTACTTAAGTAAAGCGAAGAGCTTAGAGCCGAGCGCGGGCTGCGTGTGGCTCGCGTACGGGCACAGCTTCGCCGCAGACAACGAGCACGACCAGGCGATGGCCGCTTACTTCAAGGTAACACTATCATCTACCACGTGCCATACTCAGTTTTCTTATACATATAAATAATACTGTAGAAGGCGCTGAATGTTTACAGAATGAGTTGGGGATGCCTGGAAAGTAAATCAGCTTATCAATTACATAACATAATATATAATCACAATTGTATCTTGTGTCTGTATAATGTTTTAAATTGTTCCCCCTGCTCCAAAACCAGGAATGGCCGAATGTTTACTTCACACAAATGTTCTGGTATGTGTACCAAATTTCATTTTGCTTGTCAAAGGCTGGCAAGGCATTTCCACGGCCTCTGATGTTGCAGATGTCCATGAGCGGCGGTAATCACATACCTTCAGGTTACCCTCATGCCTCCTTATTTCCATAAAAAAATATGCACTGGAACCGAAAAGTTTCTATAGATTGGCCGGGGTGGAAATGTACTGAAATGTTTTATTTTTATTTTAAAAAAGTTTCTATAGATTGGCCGGGGTGGAAATGTACTGAAATGTTTTATTTTTATTTTAAAAAAGTTTCTATAGATTGGCCGGGGTGGAAATGTACTGAAATGTTTTATTTTTATTTTAAAAAAGTTTCTATAGATTGGCCGGGGTGGAAATGTACTGAAATGTTTTATTTTTATTTTAAAAAAGTTTCTATAGATTGGCCGGGGTGGAAATGTACTGAAATGTTTTATTTTTATTTTTAAAAAGTTTCTATAGATTGGCCGGGGTGGAAATGTACTGAAATGTTTTATTTTTATTTTAAAAAAGTTTCTATAGATTGGCCGGGGTGGAAATGTACTGAAATGTTTTATTTTTATTTTAAAAAAGTTTCTATAGATTGGCCGGGGTGGAAATGTACTGAAATGTTTTATTTTTATTTTAAAAAAGTTTCTATAGATTGGCCGGGGTGGAAATGTACTGAAATGTTTTATTTTTATTTTAAAAAAGTTTCTATAGATTGGCCGGGGTGGAAATGTACTGAAATGTTTTATTTTTATTTTTAAAAAGTTTCTATAGATTGGCCGGGGTGGAAATGTACTGAAATGTTTTATTTTTATTTTTAAAAAGTTTCTATAGATTGGCCGGGGTGGAAATGTACTGAAATGTTTTATTTTTTTTAAAAACTGATGATATAGTTTCCTTATATTTTCTTCGCAGGCTAGTCAGTTAATGGCGGGTTGTCATCTCCCACCGCTGTATGTGGGCGTGGAGTGTTCACTACTCAACAACTTCACTATGTGTGAACGCTTCCTTACGAGAGCTGCCGCTCTGCATAATGATGCCAAGGTCAGTAGGTAATTCATGGAGATTCTAGAATGTTTTGATGGGGTGTCGGAGTGTCACGAAGGCCCGTTTGTTTTTTTTTGTACTATTTTTTTCGTGATAAGGCCTGAAACTACGTTAAGCGGACGGCCAGGCCAAAGTACGTGCATTTGAGTGATTCTTGAAATATGGGCTACTTAGGACTAAACGGTGTATGTTTTTGTGTTTTTGTCTTCTATTCTAAATCCCATAATTAAACTATGTACAGATGATAGAGGATTCGGAATGTAACGAGAAGGCGAAGTGGTCCCGGGTGCTGAGCGTAGTGGTGGACCCGCACGTGGCACACGAGGCAGGGGCCGCGGCCTTCAGCGACGGCGACCTCACCGCCGCGCACGCGCTGTGGCTGCACGCGCTCCACGCCGCCACGCCGCCCGGCCAGCAGGAGGTACGTCACCGTAGTGTACACCAGCAGGAGGCGGGGGCCGCGGCCTTCAGCGACAGCGACCTCACCGCCGCGCACGCGCTGTGGCTGCACGCGCTCCACGCCGCCACGCCGCCCGGCCAGCAGGAGGTACGTCACCGTAGTGTACACCAGCAGGAGGCGGGGGCCGCGGCCTTCAGCGACGGCGACCTCACCGCCGCGCACGCGCTGTGGCTGCACGCGCTCCACGCCGCCACGCCGCCCGGCCAGCAGGAGGTACGTCACCGTAGTGTACACCAGCAGGAGGCGGGGGCCGCGGCCTTCAGCGACGGCGACCTCACCGCCGCGCACGCGCTGTGGCTGCACGCGCTCCACGCCGCCACGCCGCCCGGCCAGCAGGAGGTACGTCACCGTAGTGTACACCAGCAGGAGGCGGGGGCCGCGGCCTTCAGCGACGGCGACCTCACCGCCGCGCACGCGCTGTGGCTGCACGCGCTCCACGCCGCCACGCCGCCCGGCCAGCAGGAGGTACGTCACCGTAGTGTACACCAGCAGGAGGCGGGGGCCGCGGCCTTCAGCGACGGCGACCTCACCGCCGCGCACGCGCTGTGGCTGCACGCGCTCCACGCCGCCACGCCGCCCGGCCAGCAGGAGGTACGTCACCGTAGTGTACACCAGCAGGAGGCGGGGGCCGCGGCCTTCAGCGACGGCGACCTCACCGCCGCGCACGCGCTGTGGCTGCACGCGCTCCACGCCGCCACGCCGCCCGGCCAGCAGGAGGTACGTCACCGTAGTGTACACCAGCAGGAGGCGGGGGCCGCGGCCTTCAGCGACGGCGACCTCACCGCCGCGCACGCGCTGTGGCTGCACGCGCTCCACGCCGCCACGCCGCCCGGCCAGCAGGAGGTACGTCACCGTAGTGTACACCAGCAGGACTGTAGTGTACCACTACTGCAAACAAGTTCGAGGCGGACGGGTGTGCGCCTTGGTCTCGCTGTTGCAACGGATTTTTTCTATGTAAAACTAGTTTATGTTAAAATATTAGTTTAACAAGTACCAATGTCAGGTGGGTCCCCGGTGGGCGGCGACGCTGGACGCGCTGGGCCACGCGTGCCGCGCGCTGGGCCGGCCGGCCGAGGCGCTGCGCTGGCACCAGCGCGCGCTGGCGCTGCGGCCGGCGCGCGCCGCCTCGCTGGCCGCGCTGGGCCTGAGCCTGGCGCTGCTGGGCCGCGAGCGCGACGCCGCCGACGTGCTGCACGCCGCACTCGCCAAGGACCCCGACGACGTCGTCGCGTTGGCCCTGCTAGATGCTATTGTCGATCGACTCGATGCTGCGCTTACAGGTTTGTATACTTTATGTTATAACCAACTGATCTGGCATACGTTGTTCTGCCACATAAACATACTAAAATCGCCTACCTATCGATATTTGCTATCGAACTCCTCCGAAACGGCTTGACTGATTTTTATGATTTTTTTGTGTAGGTCAATGACATATTATTATATAGACACGTCATACATGAACATTATGGCTATGCAAAATGGCGACAGCGACTAGTTTATGCAAAGAAAGGGAAACACCCTTTTTTATCTTTCACTGTTGTAGTATAATTTGTAAACACATGAAGGCATCTTGTTCTCAGGAAGTATAAAACTATTAAGCACGAATTATTTTTACGGAACGTACCCTCGCAACGCTGGTTGGTGCGACACTAAGCGCAATCCCGGCAATTGCCTTGATTTCTTGTTGCCATTTTAGAGGGCGGGTAACGTATCTATAGTTTTTTATATCATTGGTGTAGGTACACACACTGTGACACGAGATTTTTTATATATGTATTTGATAAATAAAATGAGAAAATGGAGTTCCATATATTTTTTTTCCAATAACCAACACATTTCGTTTACTTGTCGCTATTAAAATATATTTTTTTATTTTCTAATTTAATTCTGTACCAAACTTGAATACATCAATCGTTGTCAAACCTCATATCTCCGACAAATTGTTTATTTATAATACCTATTCGGTTTTCATTGCCACAGAGGAAGAGATCCCACAGTTCCCGTTCCCGGCGGTGAACATCTCTGTACCGGCGCTGACGCCCGCCACGCCCGGCGCCGACGCCACCAACACGTCCGACATGAGCATGAGCTTCGACTAGCCACTAGCCACCAGCCATCAGCCACGTGAACCGACCCTCGTCACTTACGCTAGTCTCTAATGATATATGCAAGAAAGCGGACGAGTTTGTCTTACTATACTTACAGTATGTACATAATTATATATTGATTTCCTAATAAAGTTAAGTATCGTATAACGGTCCTTATTTCTATATAACGATTGAATTTCTGATACTTTTAATATCTAACTTTACACTGCATTCACTTGTCTAAATTATTAAATTAACTGTGTTATCTAACATCATAATCTGCAGTATTAAATAATCCAACCTCCAGTTCCAGTGTTTAACATGTTTCAGACTAACACCATAGCGAGTAAGTACTTTATTGAAATGGTATACAAAGATTACAGTATGGCGTTTGATAGACTAGACCACGGCATTAGTAAGAAGTTTATCATTTGAAGAGTTTGTGGTATCTTGCTCAGGTAGTGCCCATTTTGTATGGAGGGAAAACAATTCAAGCTGTCATTAGCAACCATATTTTCTCCAGATTTGTATAGATTCCTAGTGGTGCACCCCAAGGATCCATGTTTGGGCCTCTATTGTTCAAAATGTTTATCCGATATACATACATTATTCATTTATAACACCTATCTTATTATATAAGTTTCTAAAATAATTTATCTATAAATGATGCGGTGTTATTGTTAATGGTTCTGTATTTACATTTCACAGACATTCAATATCGAAGGCAATATAGTATATAAATCATTGATGCCTATGTCGAAAAATTTGTCAATATTATCAAGCTACTTTATTATACTTATAATAATTGGCCTACTACTACGTATGTTTACATAGAACTAAAAATTTGATATTAGATAATGCAAATGCTGTGTAGTTCGCATAAACCATGTCAGACTACTAAAACGTATCCCCAATGAGTCGTTAATGACCGACATTGAAATTCAATTGTTAATTTAAATGCCTTAAGCATTGAAAGAATCGAAGTTAATTGGATAGGGTTAAAACTGATAAGTAAAAGTACAAATAAAAATACAAGTTTCCATTAACAATATATTTATATATAGTTTAAAATCAAACAAGCGATTTGAGATAAAATCAACATTTCATATTTCAGATAACGAACATTTCTAAAATATTAAAATCACAATGATTATACATTTTAAAAGCCCATTTAAAATGTTTAAAAGTATAACAGGCCTATGGGGCTGATACAAGGAGGCACATTAAAATTGATTAAAATCACCTAAATCTAGTAGGCACGTACGTAAAACTTGTCTAGAGAACATCTCTACGCTTATGGCGTATTATATATTTTAGTAAAATTATGATTTAGTGAACAATTACCTAGGTTTATATAAAATGCTCAGCCAAACGCTGAAAACTACAAAATGCTTTGTAATTACAAGATACATTCATTTTACTTCAGTTGAAGTAAACGTAACAAAGTTAACAATATAAATATCAAAAATATGATTACGAAAACAAAACTTCATACATAAATTAATAATTCTTAAATCAACTAGAACAATAGAGATCAATTTAGCTGTTGGTAAGTAAACTCGAATGTGCGATAATATGTAATTTATCTAATATTGCTATATAAAAGAATAGTATGTAATTTAATGTTCGCCAATTTCCTTTAAAATTGTAGTCTTTATTTTCTGCTGAGGTTTGTCATTTTGAATTTTAACCCCTAATGAATAGGTACCAATTAAGTAAAATTTATGTCATGAACCAATCTGTAGAATAAGTCTTCAGTATCCAGGTGAAAATATTTTAAAAGCATTTATATAAAAAAGGCTATGTACACGCGCGCAGTCAATCATCCGCCTGCGCAGGAGTTTCAAACAGTCAATTTCAAAGCAAACATTAAATCAACACATTCGAGTGCCTTATCAGAGTCGAAAATCAACGTAAGCAATATGTTGGCGAAGCGCCGAACTTAATAGCGGGTCGACAACAGCGAAGGGGGCGGCGCCCGAGCGCAGCCCTAGTGCAGCCAGCCGGCCTCCGCCGCGTCCTCGCCGGCGCCGCTCACCTCCTCGCTCGTGCCGCTCGTACCGCTCGTCGCCGGGGAAGGCGTGCCTGGGGGAATGGTAACGACCATGGTAGCTGCTTGTATAATCTACTGGACATTCATATGACGAAGGACTAATGAAGCAATAAACTTTCGATACAGTTCGAGCTTCCAGAACTTTTCATGCCGATAATTTGGACGGTTTATAAATCAATATAAAGATAG
Source organism: Craniophora ligustri (assembly GCA_905163465.1). Classification (NCBI taxonomy): domain Eukaryota; kingdom Metazoa; phylum Arthropoda; class Insecta; order Lepidoptera; family Noctuidae; genus Craniophora; species Craniophora ligustri. The sequence goes on along the minus strand of LR990965.1, from coordinate 2,449,594 downwards.
GATATTGAAGTATAAAAACTGTAGGTTTACTGATTAAGGAAGCAGACGAAACTATTGGCCAATAGGAAGACTGCGGTGTGCAGTTATTTTTTATATTTTTTATTTCAGCTACACTACAATGAAATAAGTCATGTTGCTTGCTAATGGGCAGTATAGGTACGTTGTACTTTCTATGAAACAAGCTTGCCGAATGAATGCTGAATAGATGGGCCTTAACATACCCCGATTTCTTGATCAGACAATGTGAGGTGGTCAAGCTAAATGGAAACAGGAAAAATGATATGATAATGACTTATATCGTATTAACCTAAACCATAATACTTAATTTAAGATGGATATGGGAAAAAAATAATTACAAACAATTGTAAACAGATTTAATCAATCTGCCTGGATCGCCTAAGGGTTAAGACGGGACCAAACATTTCCCTACTCCTGATAATTCGCTCGAAAAATCCGACTTCAAGGTCAGAACTGGACCAAATTGAAATGGGACCACTGGGGAAGCACCAACTTTCAAATAATAAAGTCGAAAGTTACGAGATAAACAAAAAAAAATCAGTTTAATTGATAACCATTACTTCGTTACAGAGATAGTATTTAAAGTGACTTATGGGTTAAGTAGACTCAGCTGGCCAAAAAAAAAACAGTATGACGACTCACCTTCGTTAGGATGAGTGAACATTCCATTGAAGATGCTGCCGTGTTCGCTGGGCGGGGACTGCGGCAGCAGCGCGCGTGCGCCGCCCGAGCCAGAGCTCTTGGAGTTGCGCATCAGCGGCTTGTGCTTCTCCGTAGAGTGCTGCCACGACCAGCACGATCGGCAAAAGTAGCTACAAGAGAAAGGCCTTGTTAGTACGGGCATATAAATATAGTATCACGTCAGTACGCCCAAAGGACCAGGCAGTGAAGCTGGCTAGCTCCTAGCGACTTGTTTTTGGGGCGCGTGTAGTTTGTGGCGGATCTATTGCCATTAATTTTAATAAACTAAAACAGCTCCTCAGAATTTTGTACATAATCACACCCACACCCTAGGAATCGAACAAGACCAATAGTCGTACTTGAGAAGATAGTTGGAGCAGTTCCAATTCCTTGATCACTGTAGTTGAACAAAACTTTAAAAGGAAAATGAAATCAGACTACTTACATATAACCTGTATCGTTGTAAGTTTTACGATTACTATGGTTGATAACTAAAGTACCTATATAAAATACTAGTTTTTGCCCGCGACTTCGTGTGAGTAAATTAATAATTTTATCCGCATTCAAACTTTCACCCCCCTTTACTCCCTTTAAGAGATGATTTTCGGAATGAAAACTATCCTATGTTCTTCCCTGGAAATCAAACTATCTCTCTACCAAACTTCATCTAAATCTGTTGAACAGTTAGTGTGAAGAGGTAACAGACAGACACACTTTTGCATTTATAATATTAGTAGGAATTAAATAAAAATGGGCTTACCCGAAACACGTAGGTTCCCGACAGAAGTAGGGCCCTTGCTGCAGGTTACACACCGAACACATCGAGTCTTCTAGGTATGGGTTCACTTGCACCTAAGAAATATACTTTTTTTTACAAGACTTGACAATATAATAAAGAATGATAATAAATAAAAACTTGAGGTGTCAAGGGATACCCGGATGGAACGAAGTTCCTTTTTACAATTCCTTCACTAATTAATCGAAAGGATCTTCGTTCCATCCGGGTGTCCCTTGCTTTCTATAAGAGAGAGACAGAGAAACATGCGCACGCTGCACGGCTTACAATAGCTTACTATAGCAAAAAGTGTCATTACAACTTTTAGTCTTAATTTTTTCCGTCGTTCCAATAATATTCCCGGACATAATGTCTTCATTAGTCTCAACTACAAACTTATTAATTTTAGGTTCATAAATTATTATCTGCGATGTATTTAATTTCGGGATTATATTTAACACATCGTACGTACCTTTTTGGTAAACTTGTCGGTGTGTATCTCGACGTAGGCGGCGGAGATGGCGCGCACGTACGAGCGCACGTTGTTGAACGTCACGCGGCCCGAGCCTATCGGGTACTTGTACTTGTCAGTGTCGATACCTGCACACAAACATACATCGTAAAGGTAAAAGAAAGAAGGAACAAGCAACGTGAAAGTGACATACATAAAATCGTGTATCAGAAGCCTAAAAGCAAAAACAAGTGGGTTTATGTACTTAGTGATATCCTAAATGTGCATCACTCCCGAGCAAAACGGCTAAAACGCTCAGCATAATTGTGGTCTTATTGATATTGCTATTAAACCACATTTGAGTAAGCAAAATGTGGGACAGATTTGTCTAGCAATCGTTTAGCTTTTATGCGAGGATAGTGGCGTAAGATAATTAAAATTGTGACGACCAGATATTTTAATTGGTAATTAGATTTTGCCCGCGAATTCTACCCTCTTAAAAAAATGATATATTATTAACTTCTGATAACTTGCACCTCCTTTTCACCCTTTTAATGGACGTTTTCTAGGACAACTATTCTATGTCCTTTCCCGTTACACAAACTATATCCATGACTCCACGATAGATTTAGAACCTACTGTTATCCTAAATAGAACCGACGGTTTCGGCGTGAAGACGTAACGGATAAATAGGTGGAGTAAATTTATAATATTAGTATAGTGACCTGCATAAACTACGCCGGAGAACAGATCGTTCATGATGGTGGCGAGGGCGGAGGCGCTGAGCATGCCGTGCAGCGCGCCCACGAACACCGTGCGCGCCGGCTCCAGCCGCACTGAGCCGCCCACCACCCAGTTGGAGTCCGACAGCGCCCAGGGGATCACTTGCACCTGCGTAACATTAATAAACCCTACAAAGTGAACTCTAAAGAAAATACAGGGTTAGTTGGAAAATACAAACAACCTCGCAGGACTAGATAGCTAACATCATAAGCAACAACTTTTGTTCTACGACTTTCAATAATTTCATTGATTTCATTTTTTTTTATTTCATACAAAACCAAATATTTATTTCATGATATCTTTACGCGCTTCCTAACTCTATGCACATAGTAAAAACCCCGCGGGACGCGGAGAAAGGGGGGCGCATTGCGAGTGCTAGCTTTGAACTTGACCGATTGTCCGATTGACCTAGTTAGCCGCCAGCCGTCGGCCAAGATGCGCGCGCGTCACGTCATATGTTTCCTTCCGTCGCCATTTCGATCGATGTGTTGTTGGGTTATACCTTGAGTGTTATTAAAAAAAAACAGATAGTTACAGAAGCCTATCTACATAAAAAGTGCGCGACACCGCTAAGGGACACGATATCTCACATCAGTGCAACTGCGTATTTGAAGTTAGAACTATTTTGTGCAAAAATGAAGCAACAAAAAATACGTGTTCAGTGACGGATCTTTAAATTCAACATTAAACAGTGAAGTCTCGTTTTTTAGGCTACCAGTTGTTTCAGAGACGTAAGTAGATATTTGCTTGTCTTTCAATGGTTCGTTTTAACGTAATACACATGACAGTTAGGTAGGTAGGTAAGCGCCCAGCTGATATTAAATAAGTAGTTTAACTAAACTGTGGAAAGCGTTAACAAACGATTACGTAAATCATTTTCACATACTTTGAAAGTTAAGATACCTAATCTACATACCTACGCATGATTTATTTGCTTTTAATAGTTAAATGGAGCCAGGTAAAGTATGAAGCGATTGTGGACTCAGTGTAGGTATGTACTCACTGCCTGCCCACAAACCCATTCGTGGTCGTACGAGCTAAAATCAGAGAGGGGCAGCCGCGGGACAGCCGCGTGCGGTGCCTCACTTATCGATCCCTCAGAGAGCGCTGGCGTGGTACCTAGTTTATTTATTGAAATGTGCGTAAATTAATAATTTAATAAATAACACTACAAGGGTAATTGTATAATCGTTAATTAGGTTTAGAAAGCCTTGTCATTAGCGTAGGTGACGATAGCGACAGTGACTCGCTGTCGCTGTATTATCTATTTAAAAAAAAAAATATAATATTAATTAGTCTCAGTACAAATATCCATTTTTTTTATTATTTAATGTTTATCTTGTAATAATATTGCATTCTTTACTATTTTATAATATGTATAAACATCGACACAACAGGCGTCCCGCTTCTACAAAGGCGGCGAGTATTTGACATAGGTATAGGTAGTTAACTGGCGAATATTGTGTATTATTAAGGTGCTGCTACACTAATACACTTACTAAAAAATGTTAGGCATTGCTACATTCTATTAAGAATTGTTAACTGTTTTAAGTGCTCCTACACCGGAGGAAATTGTTAACAAAGGTTTATAACATTTGAAAAATCAGTTTGCCTGCAGTTTGGATTGCCCCTGCCGTGGCCTGGGTATAAATTTACAAACAAATGATAACAAATGTTTTATTTTGCAATTTGTTAACTAACAATTTTGCTCAGAAATGTTCACTAACATTATCTAACAAGAAATCTTTTTCTAATATTATGATCGTATGTTTCTTAACAACTGTTTACTAATACTTGTAAACATTTTTAAGCAGTAGTGTGTTGAAGCCTTTATAAATAGCGCGAGAGTCACGTCGTCCTTCTTTATGAATGAAACTACAGACTTATAATATTCGTGTGTCATACAACAGAAACTTGAAATATCATTTTTTTTTCATGTATTGAGTTATGGCAGAACTCGTAGAACAAAAGTTGTTGCTTACGATGTTAGCTATCTAGTCCTGCGAGGTTGTTTGTGTTTTCCAACTAACCCTGTATAGTGGTTTAATTTTGTTGGGCACAATTTCTAGTATTAATTTTCCCACTACTGGGCAGGAGTCTTCTCATTTGAGGTTATAGTCCACCACGCTAGGCTAGTGCGCGTTGCCAGACTTCACACGCCATGAAGAAAATCTTAACATGCAGGTTTTCTCACGATGTTTGTGCAAGTAATAAATAACGTTTTAGGATAAACATTTGGACTTCACCCTACTAATCGCACCAATAGCCTCTCGCAGCTTCTCTAGATATTCATCAATCGTTTACGTCATTACCAATTCACAAATTAATTAAATGCGTGGGCTGTAACAGTCTAGCGGTGTCAACAAGGCCTGAATTCTAACGTCTCTTCGTCCCTTTAATCCATCAAATGGTCAATGAGACCGTAAATTGGTTCATGTGTAAGTAATCAAGTAAACAAATAGTTGCGCCAGTAAATTCACATCCTAAATCAGTTATGAGTATGGTCTAGTATCTACATCTAGTAGTGAAGTGTAGTGTACCTCCTTGCTGCGCATCTTGCGCGAGCCGATGCGGTAGTACCAGTCGTTGCCGTCGCGGCGGCTGGCGGCCAGCAGCGCGCGCACGCGGCGCTCGCTCTCGAACGTCACGTACGCGTACCCGCGCGGCGCCCCGCACGCCTCGCCCCCTCCACCACCCCCGCCGCCCGCGCACTCGCGCCCAGGCCACTCCACACTGACCACCACAAACATTACGTAGCAATATTTTATTGAATAAAAAATTAGGAAAACCCCGTAATGAAACTGGAGGACAAATTTTCTTTAACTGAAAGCTAAGAACGATCAAAGTCTCTTTAAAACAATTTTTTACCATCAGTTTTAAAGCTTTGATGTAACAGAACTACCTACACAGATACACTTTAAAATTCGGGAGAATAGTAGTCGAAAATAAATATAAGGATTCAGGTATAATTTACCAGTTTTCTTTCAAAATAAATCTGAATATTTAAGTTCACAGGATTTCATTTAAATATATATTATATTCAAATTTAATGATATGCACATTAAATTAGCTAACAGACCTTCGGCCTTAACATACTACCCTACTTACCGTATAGGCTGAAAATGTTTAAGGGTGTGCGTGAGCGCCTCTTCAGAGATGTCCCAGGGCAGTCCCCCTAGGAACACCTTGGCACTGAACCCGCCACTAGGATCTGCACAGCGCGGGGGCAGCTTCCCACCCCAGCGGAGCACCTCGCCACCGTTGCGACCGCTTGATACCACGCCACCTATTCACGATAAAATGTCTTAAGATTTGTATAAAAACGCAGGCATGCTATATTTCTTCCTAGGTTCAAGATAACATCTCCCTATGGTCCCGGTTCGTTAGTGGCAGGAGGGTCAAACCCAGATTAGATAGTCCCAGAGAGGTCTGCTGTCAATCGCTCAGTGTAATGTAATCTGCAGTTGAGCTTCGATATGTTCCTGGTTAATGACTATTGGTTCGCCCCCTATTACATGCATGGGACCTAAATCATACAGGCGAAATATGGGTGTACATTAATATACCTCTGCCTTTCAGAAACGACAGGGAGAGACGGTATGTGTATCCATTGATAATGGATTATTTCGAACGAGAGGTACGTACAGAAAGAGGCGCGTCTGGGCAACATGGCGGCTCTGTGATCCCTGGAGATGTTCCGCTCTTGAGGCCAGGGCTCGTCACGCTCTAGCCGCTCGCAGCCGAGCGGCGCCGGCGGCAGCGACACCGACGCTGAGGGCATCGCCAGAGCCTTCTGAAACATACACTTACTGAACCATCTAGGAATACCATATATATCTGGTCCTCACATTTGGTAATAGCCTTTCAAATTCAAATCAGGTTTTTCGACAATTGTACGTCAACATTAATTGATGAATGAATGATGAAGAAATGATGACCATTTAGGCATAGAAAATGCCTGTAATTGAAGGCTCCGCTCTTCCCTTACATTATAAACTTACAAATAAATATATAAATACAGATAAGCTATGAAACATTTGTTTTACTGATGTCTAGTCGTTGCAAGTGTTTACCATAAAGGTCCAAGGTTCGATTTCAAGGTCGAGTAAAGTTATTGCGTTTGAGAAGTTTGTTCAGAGGACTGATGGTATGTATGTTCATTACGCCTAGTGTCCAAAAACTAGGCAAGAAACCCTTTCCCAGAGCAATGAAACCCCGATATTTAATTACAGTAACACGTACAAAGTAAACTGGTACTTACTAAGGAAGCCACAAGGTCTGTAATGCCGCGGCCGGAGGTGGACTCTTCGGCCCACAGGGCGCCGGGCTGCGCGCTCTCGCTGCAACAAGCGTACTTTGTACTAATTGCTACATTAAAGTACACTACGCTACTTAGAATGTTCACCCACGCGACGCATTAAGGTACGCAAGTTTTTAATTAGTATTAATGGTGGGCGAAATGGACGGGGCCAAAGTGTTGCGAAGAAAAATTACGCTTTTAAGGTAAAAGCTGGAAATGTTTGCCGCTTCATTTTAAGCGTACAAGAACGAAGATTATATTGTAAAAAGGTGTTTGGTTGTAAAAACAATATCTAAATAACAAGCTTATAAACGAAAACTTTGTTTTAAAGCCCGTAAAGCTTAATATAGATCAATTTAAATTACAAATGACTCATTCTATTGTTACAATGGACATTTTGCGTGTATTGTGTAGATGTACGTCGGGAATACAGGAAAATTTAATTTACTACATGAAGTTATGTATAGTAAGCAATTTATGGTAGCATACCTATAGCTTGCGAATGCGGTGGGATGCCTGGGCGGGAAGCAGGCGGGCGGCACGAGCGCGCGAGGAGTCTGCGCGGCCTCGGGGCTGCCAGGCTCTTCCCAACGCCACTCGCTCTCACCACCACACTCCTGCACAAACAGGACCATTAACACAGTATTCCCGCCATTTGTGAACGACTTAATGCCGAGGTTAAAACATTTCAATGCTTTGACAATTTAATTTTGGGTAAAATCTACAAAAAATTACAAGCACGATTCGTCCATAACAAAATTACAAAAGTTACTATACCCGAAGCATCTACTTAAAGCTCTGCAACAGTTTTACCAAAAATGAATCGCTAGTCTACAATAATAGATTTAAACAAGGATAAACTTAGCTCAGTAATAGATTGCATGTGAACGTCGCAGTTAACTTATAAATTATAAAATGTAATTCTCGAAATACCTAATGCCCCGTGACCGTATAAAATATGAGGACCGCAGCTCTGGTAATGCTATAAAATAAGATTTGTATCGCAATGTATTTCCGACAACTCGCTGGTTTACCATCAACTTATCCAATAGAGGAAATCTAAACTGACCATGTTTATTTTTTACAAAGAGTAAAACAACTAGGGAACTTTTGTTAAAGTTTGGTTTCACACTAAGCAAATACATTATTAAAATACATATATTTCATACTAGCTGCCTCCCGCGGCTTTGCCCGCATGGTATATAGATAAAAAGTAGCCTATGTATTAATCTAGGTAATAAAATATGTATGCAAAATTTCATTCAAATCTGTTAAGCGGTTTTTGCGTGAAAGAGTAACAAAGATCCATACATACATCCATATTTGCAAACTTTCGCGATTATAGTATTAGTATGATATAAGCAACCCAAAAGTTGTAACCGAACAATCTTACGACTAAATCGAAGGCAGTCAAACGCAGAGTGGCCAAAGCTAACAAGCGTGAAAAACCGGGTATCTGTATCCAAGATAGTTTTCCGGGTCGCGGGCGCGAGCCGATTAAGCGCGAGAGCCTTGGCATGAGCCTACACAAATAATATTATATTGCCAGATGCATGCCAATAGCCAGCGATATGCCGCCAGACGCCTGCCAAGTGCGCGATTGCTAACTTGCTCCACAATATTGGAGGGTATGTTGTGACGCGAACCTCTTGGCAGGAACTACTTTGTTGCTTTTAAGACGCCGCCGATTAAATTAATACTTAAGCCCTATGGAGATCTAGATCTCAATTGGTCGTTAAAACGTTTAGTGGTGTAGACAAACATTTTGTCTAATCGGAAATCTGGTTGGGATTGGATGTATAGAGTACGCAGTTTCATATTTATTTCGAGAACACTATTAAACGTAATTTGATCGACTACCTTGAGAATGACAGTGTGAACACTAAGTACAAAGCACTAGTAATAGAATGCGGCCGAAATATCTTAGTGCTTTGATCCGCTATTAAGATTTATACCATAAAATTGAGAGGTAATTTTACACGCTAAAACGCCAAAACAATCTGATTAACCAAAATGGCAGAACACTTCGACGGAACCTAAATACTTAGTTTCTAATCTTAGCGAACAGTTTCGCGACAATAATTCATGGAAAACGTTCGCCACTTAAGTCCGTTGTCATACTCGTCTGCGCTCGAATGAGACATTACTAAATTGAGGTTCAGCATCTATTCCCGGCGCATTCTATAAATAACGGGAAGTGCAAATAGTTTTAAACTTCTGTAAATTTAACTTAAGTAGGTAATGAAATATTCATGGAGAAATCGATAGTCCTAGTCCGAGCCGGATTTCAAATAAACTCTAATAGAAAGTAGGTTGTGCAAGGTTTAAATATAAATTGGGGAAAGTTTAGGGTCAAATAAGACCTAGTTAAATAAATTGGCTAGTAAGTCAGAGCTCTAAATTTTATACAATTCATATAAGCGATTAGACCGACCATAAAATGTACGCATCTCATATAGACAGGGGGATGATACGAAATCCAACGAAGCTGGCTAATGCAAGTGCAGTAACCCAAGCGATCCGGCCCGCATTATTTGGCACGACCGGCCCATTAATACGGGCCACTGTTGGCACCCATCTCGGCTAACATTAACTGGCATCAAACCGGATGTCGTACGGTACATTATGAACGGACAATAAAACCTACGGAGTGCTTTGTACTTAAAATTTGATTTAAGCTCTTGGCTCTATATGAATATAACGAATGTGATGTATGTTGAGATACAACAATAAAGGCGATCTTGGCGCCCAACGTGGGACTATTCAGAGTTTATAATTGGCAGACGAATAATATTAAAATTACGGCGTTAAAAAGTAGCTTATATAAATTGATGTAACCAAGTATGAGTGGGCTTTAAAGACATAGTTGAAGGTCTAAAAGCTGAACAGCTATATATAAAAATAAACTAGAAGATGACGCGAGTGTGAATATCTTGCAAAATTAAAGCTCTAAACTTTAAAATATGGCTAAAAGGCTACATGTATCGCATTTTTTTTTAATAAATAGAAAATGTAGCAATCAACAATGAGATTCCCAGATGTAATAGTACTCACATAATCGAAAAAAGAGTTCCGTATCTGGCGTGAATGTTGCATGTAAAAACAAATAAATAAGGTAAGAGAATCTGGATGTAAACAATATTATGATAAAATATCAGATTCCAACAATGCACTGTATTATCACCAGTTGCTCAATGCGACCTTCACCTTCGTTCAAGCGGAATCTTAAAATTAACGATGTAACAAAGGTATGTAAAGGTAATGTAATACTCCATATTTGTCCCGTGACGGTAGTTGCACAATCTTCAGTAGTTCCTGCATTATACGAGGCAACAAAATTCTATGCCCACAAGTCCGAATAGAGGTATATTACATTGAAATTCTTACATCGAAAATGCAGTATAAGAGGGTACTTACATTATTCCGATGGTGCGCTGCGGGGGCGGCAGCGGGCTCCATCAGGTGCGTAGTGTCGAGGCCCAAGAAGTCTGCTAGAGAGCGGCGGTTGTCTCTGGAGCCACCGGCACCACGGCCGTTATCCTGTACCAGAAATACATGAAAATTAATAATTTAGCAAGCAATATTTGAGAGGTCCGCGGCCGGCGCGGCGAGAAGTATAAACATAGGATTAAGAAATTAATTTTAAAATTAAGGTAAGATTTTTTTATCTGGGTGAAGGTAGTTATCAATTCAAAGATAATGCTGAAGAAGAAGTCGGTTCTGAGACCGTCAAGCGCCTGGGGAAGTTATAGATATCCGCGCTATACTTGTATGCAACTGGATCGCATGAGCGATTCGCGTGATGTTACCGTGCAATCTTTTTACTAAGATCCTCGGTTTCACATAACCTTGCAAACGGCTTACTAGCTACAACCTACAGCCTTCTCAAAATACTTCAGCAATGTAGTAAAGTTCCAGTACAAGAAGCCAGTAAATTTTAAAATTAATAATAATTTCTGCTAGATGAGTACACAGTATTTAATAATTCAAATTCAAAATACAGCTGAATTATTTGGAGTTACCCGAAGCCACTCTTTATGAAAAATGATTAGAAAACCTAGATAAGCATAGTAGCATTAATTGAAAAAAATACAAAAATTTACATGTGGGTAGTATAAAATAATTGCTCAAAACAGTTAATAAAAATTACAAGTATTTCCAGAATGTCTAGTAAAACTAATACACGAGTAATCGTATAATTTGTAAAATATACTAAATAAAACCAACCAACATATTCTGACAAATGTGGCGATATGATTTTGCTACGTAAAAAAGTTTTCAGCGTGGGTAGTTAAAAGTATCAAATACCGGGATCTTTCAAATCCGAATACCTTGCTAAGTGGGTTGGGATTTATTCCAAAGCAAATATTATTACGTTAAAGTAGACCAATATGGCTAATAGTCGTATTCCAGGATTTATAATTTCAGATAAATATTAATATTTAAATGTTTTCATTACAGTAAGACAATGTAGCTTAAATTTAGATTAAGGTAACTGTAGAATCGAAAAACAAAATTACTTACCTGATGTAAAAGCGGCATATGTGCCTCAAGAAAGTTTCAAAGTTCCGATGTATACTTGCAAAAGTAGATGAAGCGACGAACAGAGTTCCGAGCTAGGTTGCTTGCGCGACGGCGGCGCATACACGACTGACTTTGTCGTCGTGCGCCTCGAAGCACGAAGCCGTACCCACGCCATCGCTCCCCCCCTTCTACTCATTCCATCGCACAAACCACGCCCACATTTCAATACTTTTTATTCTTTTTCAACTTATAAATTGAAATTTTACTTTAAACAATTACATATGAATTAAAGCCTATTTATTTCTAATATACACATTGGAATTTCAAGAATATAATAAATACAATATTTTTGTATCAAATATAATTTTGCGCGCGCAAGATGGCGGCTTTACGCACGTGGTTTGCGTCGATGTGCGCAAGTCTAGTCAAATGCGATCCAATTTATTATTTATACGTGTCTAAATTTGTAACAAAATTATTCTAGTGATATCTCATGTCCTTTGATTGAAAGCTAAATCAATGCATAGTAATGATTTTCAAGTATTTATGGATTGCCAAAAAAATATGATTGCTACGTGTTTAAGTAGTATTACGTCAAATCGTACTAATTATGAATAGTTTCTTTTTTGATCCTTCGCTTTTGGGATATGGTACGTAAATTGGATTCCATGGAAAGGACTTGTGACGTAATAATTAAGCATTAGTTCATAAAAATATATACTGTATGATTTGGGAGGATAGGCAGATAATAAACGGAATGTGTCACATCTCTTGGTTTCACTTAAGTCCCGTCCTTACAGACTTTACGCAAAAGAAGAAATACAGCACGCTGTACCTGCTTCATTTCATTTTTTTCATAAATAAACAAAAAATCGATTAACAAAACTGCAACACTTATATTTCTCATCAATTTATTTTATCAACATTTAAATCAGCCACAGGAAATACATAGTTCTTTTAGTATAAGTAACAAAAATCCTTTTTGATAAATTAATTACAAAGGTCACATTTAAAACACCTGCAGAAAATCTTTAGATACGAAGAGACGAGTGAGGTAGGGCAAAGCGAGATTTCTCGGTCAAATTGAGCTACCCAACTGTGGAAGTACCTCCGCCTTACAGAAGACCGCAGTGAAATAACAATATGTTTAAGCAAGTGAGTAAGGTCACCAGAGCTCATTAAGAGAGTGAATATTCTGACATGGGAATTCGGTTTGCTGTCTTTGCATTAACTCCTCTATTTTAAGAAACATAAAACGCGGGAGCATTCTTCGGGGTTCCACATAAAAAGGAGTGTAAAGGTTTTTACAGCTTCGGCAACAAGCGAGAGGCACCTCCTGGTATTGCAAAACTCCAAATAATACGGTAACCGAGTACCATCAGGCGGACTCTAAGCTTGTTTGCTACTCTGATTCTGGTAGTATATAAAAGACGCCTTTATACAGATACTTTCATGCACAGATCTATCTCCTAGAATTGGAAAAATATCATAAACATCGACAACTACACACAGGTCTTATTTACATTCAGGCTAGTACAAGTTTTACTAAACGCGATGTCAAACAACTAAAATTATAGGATACGAGCTGCCTCCCGCGGCTTTGCCCGCATGGTATATGAATAAAAAGTAGCCTACATGTTAATCCAGGCAATACACTATATGTATGCCAAATCTAATTCAAATCTGTTTAGCGGCTTTTGCGTGAAAGAGTAACAAACAACATCCATTCATACATCCATACTTACAAACTTTCACGTTTATAATATTAGTAGGATTTCTGCACATGGTATTACTTCATATAATAATTATGAACTAAGTTTTAAGGCTTGAATCTATCGCGTGATCTTTTACCTGACCACAATGTATTGGTACATGTTTCCGTACTATGAATACAAAATCAAAGAAAATTTAATCTCTGTAATAGTTTTTTATATTGCCCGGTGCTCCTGTTTATTGCTGATGACGGATCCAAGCCTTTAAGTAAGCACGTAAAATGCGCCCTTAGTCGGGGAGTCTCAGCTAAACAATTTGCTTTACAAAGCAGCATTATAATATGTAGTTATAACATTTATGCATTTTCTTTAAATTGTACGCACTAACTGATCAGCATGAGTTTTGTCTTAAAGAAATGATCTATGCTCTAATATCGGGGTCTTTATAAGACCAACTGTAACACAAGTCAAAACAACAGTTTTTTGTTTGTCTATCTTATTGTTTACACAAAAATGAGTCCGATATTCATCGGTATATTACTAGAGGTCTGACTTAAAATATAAGCTTCATTTAACCGGGTACTATTTCTCCACATACACGCGAGTTAAGCCACGGGCGGAGGATAGTATCATATAAAAAAAAAAATACTAATATCCTTATTGTTTCTTTAACAACATTTATATACGTTCAGCTTACTACCTAACTACCCACCTACATGCATAGAACCGTAGACACTGATGACAAATATCTACAAAAAAAACCAAAATGTCTTTTTCTGTACGTTTATTTACAAAATCAACGTCATGGTGCTACTCCTTCATTGGTCTCATGGTTGAAAGCATTTAAAGTCTGTCATTTTGCTAAATCAAGACGTAGCTAGTTCTAGTTTTATACAAAACATTTCTAAGTATAGTTCCCAACTCCAAGAGTAATGTTAGAATAGAAATGCGCATTACTGCAAATAAATGCCACTTTTCAAGATGTCTGTGCGTCCATGAGAATTCAATTATGTGCTGAATAACCCACAACAGAAGAGTGTCTAATGCTGATTACTGCTTGGATTTCTGCGCCTTCCACTTCCCTATTTTAGAGGTCTTGTATGACCAGACGATTTGTTAGTCTTGTAGGCCGAAGAGCGGCGCTAGGAGCGTGCCGGGCTGGTGCTGCAATCCGGCGCGTGGCCGCGGCAAGCAGCCGCGCTCGTCGCTGTACATGTAGGGCAGGCGCAGCACCCAGTACGCCGACGCCGACAGCTTGATGGGCGGCGACCCCACCGGCTGCGGGATGAAGATCGGCCCGCCCGGTATTGGTTGCACCTGGAATGTGACAGTGGTATTGTTAAAGGGTTATCAGGTATCCCATACGGAAATAACATAATAAAAGGGTTGCAACGTTGCAATCATGTTTTACTACAAGATCAGAAGTTTCTGTGTTTGTTAAAGTATCGTAAAACTGTTATAAATACTTCGGTATCGGCAAATAACCCCCCAATATGGGTCTTATATGTCATTGTGTAGTGTACAGCGGCATGTGTAGTGTATAGCGTACCTTGGGGTCGAGCGTGACGTGCACGGGCGCCTTGGGTGTGACGACGTGCACGCGCGTGAGCTGCGCGTGCAGCGGCGCGGGCGTGGCGCGGCACACGCAGGCGCAGTACAGCGGCATGTGTAGTGTATAGCGTACCTTGGGGTCGAGCGTGACGTGCACGGGCGCCTTGGGTGTGACGACGTGCACGCGCGTGAGCTGCGCGTGCAGCGGCGCGGGCGTGGCGCGGCACACGCAGGCGCAGTACAGCGGCATGTGTAGTGTATAGCGTACCTTGGGGTCGAGCGTGACGTGCACGGGCGCCTTGGGTGTGACGACGTGCACGCGCGTGAGCTGCGCGTGCAGCGGCGCGGGCGTGGCGCGGCACACGCAGGCGCAGTACAGCGGCATGGCGGCGGCCGCCAGCCTGCCGCCCAGCGCGCCCGCCTCCCGCCCGCACCCTCCGCCGCCTCCATTCACCACCGTGTCCGGTGACGACATCATGAACCTGAAAAGTTGCATTACCAACCCATTTAATCGGCAAGGAACGGCAAGGGTAGTGTCCACATTATCATGTGTCGGCTATACCCGACAGTGGCATTCAAAGAGTGAATGATCACCCATTATTGGACTCGAATCTCGTCTCTTTAGAGAGGGATTAGGATATAGTACACACCATGCTAGCCTACTGCGTTTCTGCAGGTAGACAGATTTCACGCCATCGAAAAATCTGTTAAGCTTTTTCCCACGATATTTTTGAGCATGTGCTACATACGCACTCAACTTCCGAAAAATCTGTGGTGTGTGCCTTGAGTTCGAACCATCCACTTCACTTAGCTGTCACAGATTTTTACGGCGAATAAACCGGTAACTCAGAAAATGCAGTTCAGTTCGAACGTCCATCAGGAGTGTAGCGACTGACCTGTGTCCCCGGGGGCACTCGTACTCGAAGCCGATGAAGATCTTGACGGTGAGGTGGTGGTGCGGCGCCGCCTTGCCGCGCCCGCGCGCCGCGCCCGCCGCGCGCCACGCGCTCACCGCCTCCATGCTGCAACATACATAATCCAATATAAATAATACTATACTTGCTAATTAGTGGGCCCACATGTGTACATACATGCAGCAAATATGGCTGCTGGTGCGGAAGAACCATACTAGAAGGTAAATTTTAAGGAAAGAGAGGAAGCAGAAGATTGAGAACAGTGGCGATTGTTCCGCCGACAAGAAATGGGTTCTTAAATTAATAATAATATTAATTGAAACGACAAATGTGGTGTATATGATGTACCTACCGCACGGCGCAGTCCCAGGGCAGCAGGTAGTTGGTGTGCGGCAGGAAGCCGGGCTGCAGGTGCTCCGGCAGCCCCAGCGAGTGCGAGTACAGCGAGGACGCGCCCAGGCACACCACCGACCAGCTGGAGAAGGCGGGCAGCAGCCCCGCCGGGCTGCCCGTGTGCAGCATGCCCGGTAGGTACTCCGTCGTCGACGGCTGACGACTTATCACTTTCTCTGGAAATTATATTACATTACGCTATTAATAGTGTTCGTTATTCACGTGAAGCTCGAAAGGGAGAGGAGAGGGGTTCGGAAATATATACCTAATATTTTTAAGGTATATTGTATTAAACACTGTACGCATAATTTTGGGTAGAGGAGGAAGGATTAGTGTTAAACGTCACCACATATAATCAGGCTTTAGCATAAAACAACAACAAATCCAACTTATTATTATTATTATATTTTTTTCAAATTCACTCGTAACTTTTTGTCAGAATCAAGCTTATTAAAAAAAGGTAAACGTTCTGTAGCATTGTGAAAAATCAATTGGCTTTGCCGCCCCTTAAAATCTGGCACCCTAGGCTCCACTAAATCCGCTACGGTATAGTAATATACCGTAGCTTTAGTAGTTACTGTTTGTAAGTGTTACCGGTAGCAGCGTCCCCCCTGACGGGCACGACGTATCGGCTGTCGGAGGCGTGCGACTTGTCGTCGTCGTCGTCGTCGTCCCGCGCCGAGCCGGGCGACAGCGCGTCGGGCGCCGACCAGTCGTCCGGCGCCGACGCGGGCGACGCGGCCGACTCGCCCGCCGACCCGCGCCGCACTGACGACTCCGCCGCCTCCTCGGCTGTACTGCCCTTTAGTGCTGCCGCTCTGTATAACAGATCAATATTTTATGTTAGGATGTAAGAAAATTAATACATAAATTTCATTACGCTTCTAACCCAGGAGCATTTGATAAAAGTGTACCGATGATATCTTTTTATATATAAAAATCTCGTGTCACGGTGTTTGTCGCTGAACTACTTCTAAATTTTCACTCTTTTACCATCAACCCCTATAATGTGGCAAAACAACGTTTGCTGGGTCAGCTAGTAAACCTATTACAGTTTTGTAATACGCATGTACGTTTCACGTAATAAGAGTCAAGCCTATTACCATTTACCAGGCACAAAGTTATGCTTCGGGAAATTGTAATAGATTTTTTATGACTCGCTTTCTTGAGGTTTAAGAAAATAATTATACTGTACGTATATATAGGCACGACGACGGCATTAGGGTGCAAACTACAGTTAATTCAATTCGGTTAAAAACACTTTTCAGTTAAACTTAACGTTTAGTTAACTAAATTTGAGCGATTTGTTAAATTTATTTATTTAGTTTTAAATTGACGGTAGACGTCATTCGCAATTTGGTATAAATACGGGCGTTTGGCGGAGCGCATGACATTCTAACTCGAGTCGCCGTACAGTACGGACCTCTCTGGGACGTCCATAAGCTGTCCGTTGAATAAACAAAGCTTTTAATAGTTAAGTGAAGTTTTATTTTGTAGACCCAAAATGAGTCTCCATCATTCTGAAGACAAATGTGACGTCAGCAATGATGACGTCATACTTTTGAAAAACACTGGAGGCTCCTTCTCCGTTATATACGATCTGTACTTATACCTATTACATTACAGAAATTGTAAAGTATAAAGGAAAACACGAATGGATTAGTAGTAGAGTAGGTTTTTGAATTAATGATCCTCAGACTGATGATCAGACAAATTATAAACACATTTCTTTGTACCTATAGTTAAAATAGTTGGTATTATATTGACCTGTATGTGGGTGTAGATGGCTGGAACACGGGAAACTCGATGGCCTGCAGCGTGGGGCACACGCCGCACTCCTCCGCGGCCACGGCGTAGAACGTACAATTAGCTTTACGCAGAGAGTAGGGGTCTTCTCGCGAACACTTGCAACGTCCGCAGTTGCACGCGGACACGTAGCGCACGCCTGACGAGTGCTCCTTACTGCTGTCACTGAAAGATACAATACAATATTACATATTGTTTGTTATGATGATTATTATGATCGAGCTACTTAAGGAACTGTACACTACGCGCCCGCGCGGCTTGTATATGTGTATAGTGTGTGTACTGACTGTTCGGGCTCGATGCAGGCGTGTCCGGTGAGCGAGAGCGCCTCGCACAGGCTGCGCGTGCGCCACGTGGCGGCGCAAGCGGCCGCCAGCCGCGCCCGCGCGCCTCGCGCCAGCGGCCCTCGCGCCATGCTCTCCAGCACGCCCAGCGCCACGCTCACCTACACAACATTACATTTACCAATTACTTACTGACATCCTTGTTACCTACAGGGTTCATTCGACACATATACGGCATTCGTCGCTCTGATTGGTAAATTAGCTCAGAGCGGGCTAATCATACCTCCGCTTCCGTTCTTTGAGTTTCCAACAAACGTAGTATTTAATATCCATGCAGATTGTTATGATTGCGGATAAATTAATTAATTGTAAAAATTACCTACCTTTTCTTTTGAAAAACTGTTTCCATTAAAAATACCTACCTAACTACAAAAAATTTGGACAGTGATTAAAAAATGGCCCTGTATAAAAAATAATTCATAAAGAATTTTCATCTTTTGAAACCCAACATACAGCTATGGATGGTATACTCTCAATCAAGCAACCCAAGAATCCCAGGTGTATATTGACTGACTGACCTTGTGAGCATGATGCTGACTGGAGTAGTGAGCGGGCAAGCCCTCCGCGTACGAGGCTTGCGCTATCGGCAGGACCTATTAAACAAATTCAAGTGGTGAATGTAAATACATACTGTGTCACGATTTATTTACTATTATACCAAACTCATTGTTAAAACTTTAAAATAATACATACAATAAAAAATAAAACTAAAATTTAAATTAAAATAAGCTAACAAAATTTCTCACCGCGCGCTGTTTTATATACATTCCATAATCCCTTCCCTACATATCGCTGGAGCGCGAGCGATTCATTCCGCCAGGCCAGCCTCAGTGACGCGCGACCGGCCAACGACGAACTACACGTATCTTACACTCTGTACCGTGCCTCAGCAGCGTTCACCCGCGAATTTAATATTATATATAACTGTTCCTAACTGGTAACCTTATCTTATACCTTAAGTATAAACGTTTACTACTCGGTTAATCAAGTGTGCCTAGTGATTATCCCGTACTGGGTAAGTTGTGCAATTGAACTGATATTATTATTTTAATAATGTACATAATTATGCGTAGCCGCCACTGCTTTTGGTAGCTTGGAAAGAATTACTTTTTGAGACCATTTGTTATTATCACTCTCTTGTACGCTTGCTTTTTGTAAACCGTTTATATACGGTTACAGTTTCAAATGGTGTCACCATGATACCCACTTATCCCTGTAAAAATAATAACTGGTGATGTAAACCTTCGCAAACACCAATCATTCATTTAAAACATTAATAATCATTACTCTCATTTTACTTTCATTGATCATTGCCTACTATTATTAGTAGATAGACGCTTGGATAGTATTTCTGCCTTATTACCTACTAAACCTAGACTAGCCTTTTAGTAAATGCCAACCTCTTTCTGTAAGGTGAAGGCTAGCACTTGTGGTTTTGTGTGGTTGCAAATGCTAACGATGTTTTGGAACGGCGGTTCCAGGTGTTTCTACCCGGCTGAAGCCCTGCGCAGCTGGCTGACTGTACGGCCCTGCTGGTTCACCGACACTGAAGCGACCGCTGACGTCACCGATCACCGCCAAGCAGGAGAGTGCGGAGAGTCCTACGTGGTCCGACCTTTGTACCGGCCCTACTTACCCTCTCGTTTTAATAAAATAAAACCGCACTATTATATACCTCAAATTCCTAACGGGTTTTGTTTATTATAATATAGCTCCTTGATTTTCTTATATGCGATCGTTTAATTTATATTCCCTTAAAGGATAAAAAGAAATGTGACACTGTACTGTACACAATAGAGAAATTTCAACATCATGTATATTTTTTAAATGGTAATTATATAATTGGTAATGGTAGTTGAAAACATGGAAACGCTGAAGACCAGTGTATCCGCAGGATTTCGATGTCACACAGTAATCGTATTGTAAAGATCTGATGGCAATTCCATCATAGTTGGGAAAAGTTTCGGAATTCCGTCCTTCCCAAAAAAATTAAGAAAGCAATACATTTCTAAATACTCTGAGTTAATAGGAGCTTATGTCCTAAAATCGACGATTTACATTACAAGTAAATCAGTGGCACAATATGATAGACGAATGTGTGTAATTGTGTACTGATAATTTAATTACAGTTAAAGGAAATGGCCAAAAAGAAATATTTTTACTATTTTACTACAATAACATGAAGAAGATTAGGTCAGGTTACCTTTGCACAGCGCGCTTGTGAGAAGCGAACGTCAGTAGCGAGGGCATCGTACAGGGCTCCCGCGGAGGACACGTCGGCCCCGGCCGCCGCCTGCAGGTACACCGGGCACAGCGCCTGCGCCGCCTCGCGCCACGACGACGCACTCGGTAACTGTACAATACAGGACCGTGATTTATGACCTGCTAGCGGATAACTAACAAAACACTGCTTTGAACAAAGTCGCGAAACAAAAATTTGGTATCAAGTTCAAATGGAAGGCACGACTTTTTCAACACCTTTTTAGAATCATGACGGGTCATCTAAGAGTAAAGAAGGAGCAATTTCGCCGTGTGATGTCTACCAATAAGCTTAACCATTCTCAATCTGTAAGAAGACTTGTGTTCTACAATGGTACCGACATGTTCTACAAATCTACTGTCGATAGTAGTATATCATTTGTGTAGCCAGATCAATGTTAGATGTGGTACATAAATATTGAAATACACTTTTAAAGTTGCTGCAGAGATAGGAAAGATAAGGTGCTCCTACTTTTAAAAGTTATGAAAGAGCAACATCTCTGTAAATATATGAACATCTGTTAATATATTTACAGAGAAAATTATAAAGACATATTATATGTAGGAAGCTCTACTCACTTCGAAAAATGAAGTACTCATGGCGTATTTCCCAACATTGTCGTCAAAGCCCTCTCCAAACGCCAGGTCGATGTGCGTCTGTAAGAACTGCTTGAAGGAAGGTCGCTGGGCCGAAGTGTCGGGCACTGTGCTGCACCGTGCCGCTAGGCCGCGAACTAGCGCGCTAACTTCCCGAGCCCCCGAACTTTCTTCCTCTCCACTTATGTATACAAATTCTTCGTTCTTTGGAATGGCAAATAAAGATTTTGCGCTGTAAAAGATAGTCATCATCATCAACCTATAGTCGTCCACTACTGGACGTAAAAGATAGTAATTACATAATAAATTTTATATTTTACTTCTGTAAATAATTCTGTAAAAAAGGATAGTTTTACAAGTCATAGCTTTCGAAACTTTCGCTTATCTTAATAATTATGTTTTTCCTCATAGAAGTGAACAATTGTATTATTTTTGAGTGAAATACATTTCTTAAACCATAAACTGTATTTAAGACTTTTTAGAATCTAGACTGCGTCAACATTTCCTATCTGACGAACTCTGAGAATAATGATCTCTTTTAATTTAATAACTCCGTTTTAACATTAAAAATAATTATTAAAAGGATTAAAGAAGTAAAAGTTCTCACCACACATTAGTAATAATCCTGGCCTTCCGGAGTATAAAGTATAGCTGGTCCTCCACCGCATGCTCCAGCCTCTTGAGTGCAGCAGGCACCTTGCGAACGGGGTTGGGTGCGCGGCGGAAGTGGAACAGCAGGCGTGGGCAGCAGCAGCGGCCGTGGGTCTCCACGCGCCCGTTGCCTTTATGTTTACCAGAGCAGCTGTACTGCGAGCTATTTGCTCTGTCCTGAAATTGAAAGTATTTTAGCTTATACTAGGTCTGCTTGTGAGAAGACAATTTCTATAATTATATTCACCAAGTTCATATCCATTGTGAGAAAGGTGTGTAATTGTTATGACAAAAATTAATGTCTTTTTTTTTCTGACATAATTTTTTCTTTACCAATACTAAATTACCAATAACTAGGCATCCTTATTCACAGAATTCAGAAGATATGCGTTGAAAGGTTTTTTTTAAGTCAAGGCGGAGACTATAGAGATTTTTGCCAACTCTTCTCCATAAGACCTACTTCATAGAACTGTGCAACTAGTTTGGACTATTCAATGGGACTTATAACATTGGTGTACTTGGAATAAAACATTTGAATTTAGCTGATGAGAGTAACTGGCCAAATAGTGATTATATTTAATTTTATTTATTTAATTGTGCAATAAATACAAAGGGATTACACACCTAATACTTAGTATTAGCCATAGTAACAAACTGTTGACTTTTAAGAAATTCTAGCAAAATAATCAAGTAACCTTTTTAAACCGACTTCAAAAAGGAGGAGGTTCTCAATTCGTCGGAATCTTTTTTTTATGTATGTTCACGAATTACTTCAAAACGCCTGGACCGATTTGCTAAATTCTTTTTTTTGTTTAAAAGGGTATACTTCACAGATGGTCCCATTGTAACCACATCACGATCTGATGATGGGATCCTAGGGAAATCGAGGGCAACCCTCAAATTTTATAGGCAATTATCACGTTTTCAATATATTTACTAAAATTGTTCCAGTATTTGCGTCTGATAATCATCATTTGATGTTGATGAGCTGATGATGGAAGGTAGAACTCCTCAACAGTTAAGAGTTAATAGAAAATTCTTTCAGTTATAGGCATTTATTACATTTACAAGTAATCTCCAAAGCTGTTCAAGTATTTGCATCTGAAAATCACCATCTCATGTAATCATCTGATGATGGAAGGTACAACTCCTCAACGGTTAGGAGTTGAAGGAAAAATCTTTCATAGTTATAAGTACATATGGATCGAAAGTTGTATTCTTTCAGGCTATGAGATTGACCTGATATGAAAATTTTAATATATCCAACACTAAAAAGAAAAAAATAAATTAACTTTTAAAAAAAAGAAAAAACCAACTTCAAAAACTAAAAAGCAAAAAATAACTTCATACAGTTTTACCTTTTTTTTAGTTTTAAAGGAATGAAGTCGGTGCCGATGATATGGTGGTTTTAACCACCCCGCTCAAGGTCACTATTACGTTTCAGTCAAAGGTAATAGTAAGTGTACTTACTATTACGTTTGGCCTGGCACCGACTTCATACCTTTAAAACTAAAAAAAAGGTAAAACTGTATGAAGTTATTTTTTGCTTTTTAGTTTTTGAGGTTGGTTTTTTCTTTTTTTTAAAAGTTAATTTTCGAGAATTACATTCATTTTCTAAAATGATATCTGTATGCCAATTTTGAGTCTTAGATGAGCTTATTTAACTTGACTATCACCAATAATCTGCTTGCATACCTTTGAATTGCAATACAGTAAAGTTGATAAAATACAGTTATAATATTATATGTACAATGTGTCGACTATTGGACTAAGGTAGGCTAGTAATAAAATCATACCTATAAGCATCAATAGCTTTGAACAACTGTAGATATCCAAGATCAAATACAGGTGTTGGTGAGGACAGCACCACAATGTGACACAGGTGGAACAGCAGAGCTATGGCCTTACAGGACTCTGCAGCTAGCTCACCGGATGCCACCAGCCAATTTGCAGCATCTGCATCCTTATCTGTTACATTGGAGTCTTCATTGAGGGTAGCTGCTAGTGCAGTCAGCTGTTTTGTGTCAAGATAAGTTATGGCATGGAGGTAGAGGATTGCATGTCTCTCATCCCAGAGGCACTCAATATCATTCTGTTGACAATTCAATTATATTAATTTTCTATAAAAGTACTTAGTACATTAATATGATTCTCTCTTTCTTTTCTCAATATTTACTTTTAAATCTTTTGTAAGATTTGAAACAATTAGTATCTACAGAACACTTTTTGTTTTCATGAATCTTTATTTGCTTACAGTATGTGAAATTAGAAGAAAGATTTAGAGTAATGTTGGGTGGGTTAATCATATTTCATAATAGTTTAGAACCATACTAAAGTCTGTAACAGATGTTGGACTGTGGTGAAAGGTACAAGTGGACAGGTCCAAAAAAATTTACTAGCTAGGGCTAAAGGTACTTAACCTCTTTAGATTGTACAGAAGGCAAAAGTGGGGTTGTTTTGTTTGGGTATCGATACGGTGACTTTCCTATTACACCCACAACAACTATGCGTTCCTTCTTGGAAAACTCTGGGATATCGTTTATAGAAAACACGTTCATTTTGCTCATTTCATTACAATTATTAAAATATATTTACTGAAAATACAATGCAATGTTTACGAATTACAAGAAATTGTTTACAAATTCGAAGTTTTCGTTTTGACATTGACAGTTTGACATTTAATAAAAAAAAATGGCATTATATACAGACAGTGTCAATCTATTATGATAATTATTTTCATTTTATAACATATTCTACACATGTGACATGATGTACACATTTGACTTTCAGTAAGTATTTTATTACTAAGAGAGATTCCATCACTAGTAATGTCACGTCAATCGTGCAATGTGTCAAAGCCCACGATAGCCGTCCGACAACGTCATTATCAGCTGGGCTGGCTGTCGCTGCCTTTCGTTTCTGAATTCGAAATCATTTCAAGGTTGTGAAACGTTGCTAATGCTAACAGATTGGAGAAATGTAATAGTTATCAAGTGCAAATCTGCACGGCCGCACGCTTCCGCGAAGGCGCGTTAACGCTAGTCCACATAGATAACTTATCATTGTAGTGTACCTACAATATTGTTGCCAAAGTGTGAACTAAGTGGAGAAACAGAAATGTCTTCGTTAGTGGAAGATGTTTGTGATCTTTTGGACAGCTACAATGGGAGAGATAAGGTAGGGCAAGGTATGCGGAAGGATGGTGGCCTTGGTATTTACCACTAGCACCGGTCATACCAGTCATTAACATGAACATAATTGAAATAAAACTACTTTTTACGGATTTTATCGCGGTATATTGATATTATTTGAACATAATGTTCATTTTGTAGTTATGAAGCAACTATCACTAGATCTATTGTAACTGTAGCTTGACTAAAAAAGTCCCAAAGCGTCTTTCTGACCAAAGCTTTTTCTCTACTCTAATGGATAGAATTAATTTTAAATTAGTTTATTGAGGATTTTTTCAAACTCCACTAGGTAAATAATCCAGAAATTTTGTCTATATTTATAAACATGATATATTGCGATGGAAACTTATTTAGGGACACGCTATAATAAAATTTGATTAAAATTTATTCTCTCTAATTTATCTCTGTTTAAGGAACCACAATATATTTTATTTCTTAAAAATATTTAATTGTAATTTTTGTGCACACAGGTTGTCCGTTTAGCTTGCTATACCTGCAAACTGTATGGATGTATCAAAGATGAGAAGCCCTGGCAGACGGCTGGCTCTCGACTCTCTAGTGCCAGGATGATGCTGCGACTGTTTGATGATATACCTATGATTAGGCATACATACAACTATGGATTAGGTAAACATGTAAGTACACATTTTTCATTGAATTTGACAATACTTGTAAGTATTGCACTTGGTATAGAATTAGTCATTTTATCGGATCTGTTTTCATGAATCTTATTATTAATTTTTTACCCTCATCTTTTATTATTGATACTGCATACAAACACCTATTCGGCACAAAAACTAACTTTTTTAATGGGACAAAAATTAACTTTATTAACTAAAATTTTATTTTTCAATATTTAGTTGTTCTAAGGGATCTCTAATTGTCTGTACTGATGTATTCTTGTGACAATATTGCAGATCAGAAAGTGGAAGGGAATAAATCATCATCAATCCAATTATGTCCCACTACTGGGTCTACTCTCATTGGAGAGGTATTAAGCTATAGTCCACTATGCTAGCGTAGTGCGGGTTGGTAGAATTTACAGGCCAGCGAGAAAATATGTCAAACATGGAGGTTTCCTCACAATGTATTTCTTCAAAGTTTTAGTCAGTCATAACTTCAGCAGACACTTCAGGCCATTGGTCACAATACTAGGCTACTGCAGCTATAAGGGGAATAAATGTATTAAGAAATCTATTATTTGTTTGACACAGGAGGCAACAACAACAGCGGCAGCCCTGGGAGTCCTAGCTAATATGGTGGACCAAGCATTCTTGCCAGTGGAGAAGGCTTGCTGGTTACATGAAGTAGGAGTACTTAAGCTGAGTGAAAAATCAGCATACAGACTGGACACAGTCAGCACTGCACTGTGGGCAGCTAGTCTCTTTATATCACTGATACAGTAAGTATTATATCATACAACTTGTTAAACTTCTTGTCTCAACTGCTGGGCATGGGTCTTATACTGTTTTCCCTCTGAGCTCTAGTCTCTCATGCAAGTATTTTTTTTTATTTATAATATTTATGTACAAATTCTATAATACACAATTCTACTTGCAGAACATCCCGCTCAATACAAACACTATGGTGGAGTAGGGAGTGTCTGCAGAAAGCGTCAGAGGATGGCGGAGCCGACGCCAGGCGGCACCTGGACGTTAGACTGATGCTGGAGTCGGTGGTCGCGGGGAAGCTGTGTCTGGACATCACACACGCCGTCAGCTGCCTGCCCGCTGGCTGCCTCTGGGGTGAGAGGATCGGTTCCACAAAAGTTGCCGCCATTGCAACTACGTCATCAGTTATAGGTATTGCAATGTATTTTGCGAAAAAACGACTATTAAGATGAAGTGTTTTAGCATTTAAGCGGTATTATTGGTGGACTGCTGATTGGTTAAATAACTTTCATGGTCAGGAATGATTTTGTTGAGGGGTTGGCAGGTTTATTATTGTATATATTGTAACAAGACGACCTTATCGTAATTATAATATTGATTAAACTATTTCGCACTTTATATAATTCTATTAAGATCACTTTATTATTAATACTTGATTTTACAATACCAAATTCATCAGCTTACTTGTCACTTGTAAGATATTTGAAAACGATGGTTGTACATAAATATTTTGATAAAATATTATACCTGCATAAAAGATAAGTATTTTGATTTTTGTGTCATGACAAATAATTCTTTATTATCTCGATGTGAACAAGTTTTTGGAAACAATGGTTTAAATTTTAACCTTGGATAATTTTTAATATGTCTTGACAAGTTTTACTTTTTGCAAAATTAATTAAATTATGTTATCTACTATCTGCATCAAGGATATAACTACATACAGTATTTAATTATTTTTGGAGTCTCCAAGATTTATACTATAAATATATTATGTCTAAAATAAAATAACAATAACATACCTACATTGTGCCAAATTGTTACTTTTTTATACTCTCATAATGCTTCATAAATGTTGCCACATTGTGAAATAAAACTACCATACGTACCGCGGCGTGGTGATAAGATTTAACTCAAACCTATAAACGCTAGCAACAGTTTATAACGTGTAATGTCTCATTTGTCCAATAATATTAATACTGGCTACATTATCCCCTCAATAATGTTTCAAAAACGGAATTTCAAACAAATATGACACTTGATAATAAAAAAAATATGTTCAAAACTGAAGAACACCTGAAACAGTAAATGTTATATAACAGTAGTCTCTGAATAAATTATTCCTTTTTCAAATGAAAGAAAAAAAACGACTGTGCGAATTTTAGCAGTAGTTAATGTTATTTGCAAAAACTACAGGTAAAATTCACAGACGTTCAAAGAAGTTTGTTTAATTTACAATATGACCTTCGTTTGATATTTCTAACATTTATTTTGCAATTAGAGGTTTTATTTATATCCACTGCAGGGTATTCGGCACAGCATACGTAGTTATTAAGTTATTATTTACTTTCCTATGTACCTGTTTCTGTATTGTATTATATATAATAGTTATACACACGTAATTAGTTACTTTGTCGGGTAGTTATGAAATCAGCGAATGTACAATATATTTTATAAATTATGTATTATGAATATCATAAAATAATGAGAACTTATTATAAAATACATAAAAGTTGACTACATATTTTTATTTTATTTTATTTCTGTTTATGTCTAGAATGCGTCCAGATTAATAATTGTTTATTAATCTGGACGCATTCTATCCTAACATATTAATTTCAACTCTTATCATTTTTAATTTATAAATAAAGGATAGTGAGAGTAGCATATTACATAAATCATATAACACATGTTAATTAGTAATATATTAACAACATTTAAGGGAAACGTCTTCACATAATTACATAAAAAATATTATTAATAGTTCTGCAGGTACATATTTCTATGTCTTTTAAAAGTCTGCGATTTTCCGGATGGCAGCTATCGTTGATACTACGATAAAGTTAAATGTACAGAAATTGCCCTTAAGATATTATATATATGCACAGTATATCAGTGACCGGTGGGTATATGTCAAGTTTTCTAATCGTACATGTTGTAAGTCTACGTAATAATAATCTTATATAGCACGTGACGTGAAACATTATAGATAAACACTTAGTACTGGAACGAATTAGGATAAGATTCCATTAAGGAAGTTGATTTGTATTTAATACATTGTAGTTTCGTCTACATTTTAAGATTAGGTCATCATCATCATATCAGCCAAAAGACATCCACTGCCGAATAAAAGCTTCTCCTGCATAGATATTGACAATGACCTTCTTTAGACTTTATAAGAGAACTAAGTAGATACCTACTTACTTTGCTGGCTCAACGACCCGAAGTGGATCTTGGAATTAAATAAAAAATAAATTTCAGGATTTAATGTGGTATCAATTTGTATATAAAATATAAACATATAATACGTATAAATCGTGTCACGTTGTTAGCTCGCGATAAACTTCTAAGCTAACAAACCGATTTTACTGCACACTGGGTAGTTGGGTCTAATATCAGGTAAACAGATGAAGTTGGGAGTAAAATATCTAGTAATACATAAATATAAATTGATATACATACATTACCTACTCAACTCTCAACACAAAGATTGCAGATGTCAACTTTAGAGATAAGATCATACCTTTACGTATCACATTGACTGATTACATAACAATCGGTAGTTTTGTGTACTACCTACATTCACACTGGCAAAATACAAGAAAGAATCGGGTGAACGTCGATATCTTATCGCTGATAACTGCGGCGAGGCCCGAGGCTGGCCATTGTGGACAATAACACGGAGCGCGCCGCATCATGGCGGCCGTGGCAGTCGACGAGTTCTGCGATCTTCTGCAGACACATGCTAACAGGGATAAGGTGAGGAAACCTATAACTGCCTATAAGATGTACTATTTATATCGTTATCAGATTCACTGTCGTTTTCCAATTACGGTAATCTGTAGTCAATTAATTTATAAATAGATGTAAGTATAATTCATCATCAGTATGCGGCTGTCTATAGAGCTGGTCATGTCTCTCCCGAGGCGCACAAATTACCCGTGTTTCAGCAGCAAATGGTTTCCGTATTGACGTATACCTGAGATCTATAGGTAGGTACTAATCATAATCATTTATTTCATGTCTTTATAATAATGTAAGTAGGTATAACTGCAGTAATAGAACCAGGTTCAAATTAATTCTAATTAATTAACAGTTAGGTAAGTGAACATTCACAACTTACAATCCGCATAAAGTAAATTGGTTATTGTTATATCATCGTCAATCGACAGGTGGTCAATCTAGCGTGTTACGCGCTTAAGCTATGGGGCTCAACATCCAACCGCCAGGACCTGATGACAGCCAGCGCGCGCCTGGCGGCCGCCCGCGCCTCCTTGCGACTCTTCGACGACGCCTTAGCCGTCAAGACAGCTCTCAAATACGGACTTGGACAACAGGTGAGCAGTTATATCTAGCTCTTCTTTGCTAGGAACCAATTATTCTTATACATTCATACAAATGCGCGGTAACATAATAAATAGCATCCTCCTCTCTTTTGAATTGCCGTGCCCTGCAGGGTCTGTAATGTACATACCTTATGTAACAACACAACATCTAACATGTTTATGGAGTGCAATAAAGATATTGAGTATTCGGGGAGAGGACTCCCAAAAGGTGCCTCATATAGAGAGTACCCGGACTTCTTCTGATCTACCGAGTATTGTTTTAGGATGGTCTACTGTGGGGTTCGTTGGGTGTGGCCGGCAGCACGTTCACGCTGGCATACCTCCAGACTGAGAAGCTGGCGTGGCTCATAGATACCGGAGTGTTACAAGTGTCTAAAGAAACAGATTTCTGGATCAAGTCTCTGCACAAGCTGTTCTGGTCGCTCTCCGCGTTCGTTGGACTCGTCAGGTTTGTATGAATGCTTCATAGATTTAGTGTAAGTAGTGTAAGTAATAGTTAGAGACGTCGATATTGTATTTGAAATATTGCTAAGCAAAGAGACCGAAGCATCGAAGTGGATTTCTCTCAACGGTATCACAGGGCAGGAAGCAACGGCGAGTACGGCCACAGAATCCGCTATCCTAATGCTATCGCGTTGGAACTTTGTAGTAGTGGAAGAGGAGTCGCAGCCCGCAGTGCCACGCACTGAACGCTAGTACATTCTATGTGCTAGCCACTAGCAAATTCTCCACAGTGTCCTACCCTCTGCCATTATGCGCTAGCTTTAAGAATTTTATTGAGAGTTATAGGTAAATATACCTAAGGCGTTTTTGGACTCTGTCTTTATTGTCGACGTGCAATAAGTGCCTATTTCAGTACGAGATATTTTTGTATTAACATTAGAAAGTATAACCGGTATTACGCCATGCTTCCAACAGATCAATCCGCAGCCTCGACGCGTGTTCTGAAGCGCTGAACTGTCCGGACCGCACGAAGTGTGCCCCGGCGCGGTTCACGCAGGCGTCGCTGACCAGTACCAAGTTGTTACTGGACACGGTTCACGCGGTGAGCTGGCTCCCGCGCGGCTGGCTGTGGGGCGGCGCGCTCCGCACACAGCACGCCAGCGGCATCGCCACCGTCTCCGCTGTGCTCGGACTCGTCATACATTACCACGGGAAGAGGTTCTAAAGAGCGATACTCAGATACGTATAGTGTATAGTACCGTAGTTCATAGTTTAGTTATATTGTTAGTTGTAATATGTAACGCACATGTGTAGATACAAAGTTTATGATAGCAAAAGATGTGCATTGCTATATTTTAAACTTTCATCAAAATTGGTTCAGTAGATCTTAAGTAAAAGAGTAGCATACTTACATCATTAAACATTTAAGTATTATAGGATTTATAGGAAATGAAATCAAAAACTAATTTATTGAATGGATTATTAAATGGACTACTGTATATATTCGCATTCTGTGTTGTCAGGTCTCAAATAAATTGCAGAGCCCGATAAAGTATTAGGTAAGAAGTTTACCATTTTTTACACTACACCGCATCCCCGCGCTAGGCTGCGTAATGCGGTGTAGTGTGCCAATCGCCTAACAGCATTTTTTTATTGTTCTCAACCTAAAACTAATATTCGTAATAGAATGGGTAATAGCCTGCTTGGTCATTATCTAAATATGTCTCACGTCTCGAAAGCATTCTTAGAAACCACGTGATACCTCACTAAATATGAATGAACTTATATAAAAACATATATATTATTATACATTATCTGTTATCGACATTTCTAAGGTCCAATGTTATTAACACATAATAAAACAATAAGGTCCTTTTTGGCTTGGCTAAACCGCTTTGGCTATACAGATGTAACCCTTATTGATATTTTTATTTACTAGGAATTACTGTTTAGTTTAAAAATCTTTTGGCTTCAATCAATTATCTGTATCGCAACAGCTGATAAGATCTGTCTCAAACGCGGGTATTGATGTGATAAACAAAGTATGTATATGTATATTAAGTCTGTATATGCCAGTTTTCCTTACTAATTTGATTTTAAATGTTCGATGCGTCTATCAATACACATTTTTAGGCAGTGACGATAAGATTGATTCATATAACTTTGATTAATTATATCAAAACCTTTTTAATAATTTGAGTTAAAATTCTAAACAAATTGTTAAATGGACTCTCATTAGCCAACGAAGTATAGATTTATTTGTTGTGAAGACCTAGTGTATCAACCATCAAGTATCTGTAACACAAGCATCGTTGCTTAGCTCGGAACTAGATGGCGCTGTGTCATAATTTCCTGTTATATTTATTTAATGCATCAATGTAAATAATCGACAACTATTTATTTCTATATCTTAGGTCATTGAATTGTAAAATATTAAGATATTATGATAAGGGTAGGAACAAGTTGCAAGTGAAATAAAAAAAGAAGTTTGAAATTATATTTATTTTAAACCTACAGCTACATGGTTTTATTTGAGCCGCCGGGGTTGTGGTGCATGCTTTTGCGAATCCCATGGCCCCGGCAATAGGGTTAGTGGCGCTGACGGGTGCGGTTTTTTAGTCAGTAGACGCTTAAGCGGAGTCCGACACACCCTGTCGCCTCCCCAGGCGATCGGACGGTCCGTAAAGGATTTTTCCGCACTTAAAAAAAATGTTTTATTTGAGCAAACAATTGTAACTTCTCCTAACGTCTCATTTAAGAAAGAGGCTTGAGTTAACCGTACTAGCCTACTGAGGATTGACAGACTTCACACGCCATCGAGTAAATCTCTCAAGCATACCGATCTTCTTCCTCACGATGATTTCGCACTTAACTTCTAGAAAGTCAGTGGTGCGTGCCTTGAGTTTGAACTCGAGATCTTTGCTATCTTAGTCCACTTGTCATACCACTAGGCTACCGCCGCAGTAATTATCGCTGTTGAATTATTATAGAAGACTGTGATATGTTTCTATACTTACAAGGACCACCGTGTAAAAATAACTAAATGAGTACTAGGTATCATTTCATAACAGGTTAATTAACATATTTTTATTTTAAATCTATGTATCTACGTATAAAGGATACGGTCAATCAGCCTGGTGTGTTGCCAAGTGACAAATCTTTTCAACAGAATGAACATTATAGATAAATAAATATACACAGCTGTGACTAGACCCAGAACGGATTTTTGATGATATTCAAATATCGTACATAATACCGTTGAAATTCGTATTTGAAAAAAGAAAGTCCTGATCATCAAATGTTGTTTTTATTATATTTACAATTATATTCGAATGGTTTAAGGATAAATTTTAAATGACATTTATGCGTCCAGACTGCACTGACAATAATAATACAATAGTAATCCAATTCAAATATTTTAATATAAAAAATGAAAAATATACATTAACAATATTAATTTATTTACTATATTTTTGGTACCTAATCATAACTTTGTCATCACTTCTGACTAGCAAGGACAAGACAATAAACATTTACGTTAAAAGATTTACATAATAATAACAGTCCTTTCAAGTAATTTGTAAATCTAAAGATAAAATATTTTTTAAGGAAAAAAAATGTATATAGGTATTTACAATTTATAAGAGAATATTGAGGAACTAATTGATGATACACAATGAAATTAAAAAATCACTGTTTTGTATTGACCCTCACGCCCTTTCCCCATGGGGGTAGGCAGAAACTACAGAACGTTATGCACCACGATCCTGATATACCACTTTTGCTTCGTCTACATTCATACATCTTGTCATACACGCGCGCCGGTTACGAGTACTGCGCACCTGACCTTTTTAAAGAACTTCACACATAAGGTTGGTATATTATGTCCTTTTAGGCGCCCCCTGGCGGATTTTCCAATAATATCTGTCTTTACGTATACAATTAGCTGTGATGATTCATAGTGATAATGATAACAGGAACAATTTAACTTACTAAACTAATATATTAGTCAAAATCAGTCACACCTAAAGTAAACTTATAAATTTCATAAAATAATATTTGTTTGAATACAATAACATTCCCAATCAAGTTTATTCTAACGAATTTGTCAAAACACAAAATAACAACATATTATTATTGTTATATTATTATCTAACTATTCTGTTTATATAGAAATAAAACTACTGTTTTACAGATTTTATCTTCTATTGATATTATGCTACCTATAACCACGAATGCTTGTAAATGATTCAAAACGTCGGAATAGAATAATATCAATATATCGCGATAAAACCCGTAAAAAGTAGTTTTATTACAATGTCTTTTTAAACTAAATTGTTAATATTTCTGATTGCATAAAACCATTACTTCTATATGTTTTTTTCCTTTGTTTTTAAATTGTATCTTTAAGCTGTACTGAATTAAATTATTTTCTCTATTTCTTATTTCAGATACATATATTTTTACTTTAAAAGCTTAAACACTAACTACAGTCTCATTAGTTATCATGTCCATTTCATATTGGAAGTACTTCTGGTGCTTGGGCCAAAGTCTGGTGGCTAGCCGCACCAGTTTTCCCAGCTGTGGGACTACAGCCCAGCTGTTGACGTCGGTGTTGGTGCCTAGAGTGGCAGTACAGGTGACCTCGAAGGCTCGCCTCGTGTTGTCGTCCGGTGAGAGTACGCATTGAGCGTAGCGGCAGAGGAGACGGTGACTGGAATTCATTATATATTATTTATATTTGAAAATAATGGAACGGTTCCCATGAGCTATACATATTTTTACTGTGTATATATACACTATCTTCTATCGGCAGTCCCCAAAGACTGCCCCGCATGTTGTTTTTTTTATATTACATATATACAGGCTAGGTGCAAGTCAAAAGTTTATTTAGGATTCAGATAAATAAATTTAATTTTTAGGCCCCAATTAAGACAATTTTTAAAAATATAGAGCTTTTTCTTTGAATTCTAGCCAACTAGCCTAGTGGTGTGACTGAGATGTCAAAGGTCTCGAGTTCGAACCCAAGGCATGCACCGTTGACTTTTTGGAAGTTATGTGCGTATTTATCAGAAGCTCAAACGGTGAAGGAAAACATCGTGAGGAAACCTGCATGCTTGAGAGATTTGTCTCGATGCCATGTGTAATGTGCCAACCCGCAGTAGGCTAGCGTGGTGGACTATAGGCACTAGGAGACCCGTGCCCAGCAGTGGGATGTTAATGGGTTAATGATGATGAATCCTGTTATACAGGATTTTTTTTACGTCAGAGCTGAAATTGTGGTCAAACGCTAACCTATCTCATATAAAAAAAATGTATATAAATATATACTGACAGCGCGGTAGGTTTGTCGGTGTCGGTGTGCATGGTGACGACCCGCAGTATGGACCGGCGCGGCGGCTCGGCCCAGCGGCCCAGCAGCGCCCGCGCGGCCGGCCCGCCCGCGCGGCTCTCGTCGGCCTGCTCGCCGTGTGCCAACGCTAAGCGACACGCGTAGCATATCCACACCGCTATGATTGGCTCGTTGTCCACACTATAAATTACGATTGAGTGTACTTTGTGAATATAATAATGGTGCCATCTACTAAATTCGTGTGATTTAATCAATCTAATTTTAACAAAACAATGTTATGGAAGAGTTTTATTTGTTAAATAGGAGGCTAGAAACGTTAATTGTAATAACTCTGAAATTGTAGATATAACATTTTTTTGTGACTTCATGCCGTCTTTCTCTGTTGAGCGAGAGAGAGCAGTTGGCGCATAAAATCATTTTGTATTTTTTATTATTAAGCTTATTTTAGTTAACATGATCATCTATTGCTCACGTTTATGCATGGGTATAACTAAATCATGCATAAACATGATCACTTAAATATTCCACTTTTAGCACACTATTTGATAAAGACATTTTGATTTGTCTGCAAAACATAATAATGTAGGTATACAAGAGCTAAAAGGGATGTTTGACTCACAAGTGTATATCGGCAGTGAGCAGCGCGGCTAGTGTGGCGCTGACGGCGTGCGGCGCGTGCGCGTGTGCCAGCGAGACGGCACACGCGGCGTGCACGCACGCGCCGCCCGCGCCGCCCGCGCGACACAACATCGCGCCGTCACGCCACGGGCACGACGACCAGCGAGAGATTATCTCACGCCAACCATCATTTTCTGTAATTTTTTTTTAGTTTTTAATGTTCATTTTATCTACATACATTAAGAGGCCTAGTACCGTGGAGCAGGCTACATCATACTTTTAATATACGATGTTATTTATCTATATCAACATCTACAATTATATCGGAACACAGACGTTGATGACGCCTCTGGAAAAATATTTTAACTTTATTTGACCCCGTCGCTTCTTCCCGTAAAAACACTAGTAAGGGGTGAAGGGCGGTCGTTTTTGATCCTTTAATGTCGACATTCAAAACTTGGTTTAATTTGAGTAAATGACATTCTGACTTCGACCATTGTTCATTATCTAGCTATAGAGTGTCAAATTGATGTAGAGGAATCGACATACAATAAAGACGAATATTGCTTACCGTTAGACATTAGCAGCGCCCGCACAGTAGCATCAGCAAGTTTCGCGAAGTACTCGAAGGCGGTGAGCGCCGCCACGGCCGACACGCACGCGCGTGCCATCCGCGGCGTGGCGCTACCCACCCACGACACCCACAGCTGAGAAATACAAGTTATACAAAACTTACAGATTTTTTATTATACGCTTTACTAGCAGTTTGCCTGATATTAAGTGACACTGCGATCGACGATAAAGCACTCTTACTTAGAAGAAACCGATTCAGTACATTCAGTACATTTAAAGATACCCAGATTATATCTATCGGTGAAGACCCACTGGAGAGACGCATTCCAGAGTTCAGCCGTATGCATGATAAAAGTGGGCATAAATACCCCCTCTGGATCCATCCTTGGGTTTAAGTATCAATTTCCGTGCTCATCACGCAAACATTTACCCCTACCAAGATTTGAACCCGAAGCCTTTCCACAGAAGGCAGCATTTGATACCCCTGCGGTAAAATAGCCCTAAAAAATACGTACTGGCAAAGCAGCGGCGGCTGCCGGCTCCATGCACATTATAACGACCGCACGACGCAGTAATTCTTCTATTTCTCCTTCCGATTCTTCTAAATGTGGGGCTGAAAGAGTTCGTATTAATTTTATCGAATGTATACGGAGAACACCGTAATATTTAATGTTATTGATTTCTTACACTAACGCGAATATTTAGACATTGTAATAAAACTAATTTTGTAGTTGTATTTCAATATTTAATGTTGTTAAGCTATTTCTTTAGAGTTGTGAATTGTGAAATGAATTTGTCCAACATTTACTTCAAAGAATGTTACACGATGATTTTTTTTGCCAATGTTATTGTATTTTGGGAAAGGTCTACAAATAAAAACGATGTGTTAAATGTATGCTTCGACTGCTGAGCAAGAGGTATTTACTTCGATTCCCAGATCGAGCAGTGTTATTCGGTTTTTGTTGGGTGTTTGGATTCTTGCCCGGTTGATGGCAATAGGCTCGCCCCCTATTACGCGGAATGTGCCTATTAACATACCTAAGTCAGTAATAGTGTTGAGCACGTGCGTGGTGTGTGCGGGCACGTGCGTGACCAGCGTGGGTGCGCACGCGCCGCGCACCCACTGCGACACGCCACGTGCACGCTTCTCACGCGCTGTCCCTGTCTGACGGACCGCACTGCTCCCGTCCGGCACGCATAACTCGCATGCAAGTAACAATATTCTGCGAGAAAAGTTATTTGCTAAGACACAGTAATAATGTAATAGTTTAATAAAATTATTGAGATTGAGATTGGTGATTTTTGACATGATTTATTGTGGATTTTTAATGGACTTTGGAGTAGAAGGTCTCGAGTCTAACAAAACTCGAGACCGACTCGAGACTTCTCCTTCAAAGTACTTCAAGGCCCACCACTGAGTCTTCGAAGTACCGTGCGTATTTAGCACATGCTCAAATGGTAAAAGAAAACATTGTGAGGAGACTCATGCTGACATGTTAAAAGTACACATACAACCAATCACTCACCAAAATTTCTCATATTCTCCTTCCTATTATCCTTATATTCTTCTTACTATTAGGATGATCTCGTTATTATCATAAACTAGCTTTTGCCCGCGACTTGATCCGTGTAAAATAAGTACCGACTTTACGGCTTTTTTTTTGGGATTGAAAGCGTCTGTATTAATACAGCCAGTATTAATGGCATCGGTATTGAATGCGCAAGTATTGGTGGCGTCGTTATAGTTGGCGTCGGTATTGGTGGCGTCGGAATTGGTGGCGTCGGAATTGGTGTCGTCGGTATTGCTGGCGTCGTTATTGCTGGCGTCGGAATTGGTGGCGTCGGTATTGGTGGCGTTGGTACTGGTGGCGTCGGTATTGGTGGCGTTGGTACTGGTGGCGTCGGTATTGTTGGCGCCGGTATTGTTCGCGTCGGTATTGTTGGAGTCAGTATTGATGGCTTCAGTATTGAAAGCGTCGGTATAGATGGCGACGGTAAAGATGGCGTCAGTAGTGGTAGCGTCGGTATTGGTTGCGTCGGTATAGATGGCGCCGATATTGCAGGCGTCAGTATTGGTTGCGTCGGTATAGGTGGCGTCGGTATTGTTGGCGTCGGTATTGTTGGCGTTGGTGTTGGTTGCGTCGGTATAAATGACGTCGGTATAGATGGCGTCGGTATAGATGGCGTCGGTATAGATGGCGTCGGTATTGGTTGCGTCGGTATAGGTGGCGTCGGTGTAGATGGAGTCGGTATTGGTTGCGTCGGTATAGGTGGCGTCGGTATTGGTTGCGTCAGTATAGGTGGCGTCGGTATTGTTGGCATCGATATAGATGACGTCGATATTTCTGGCGTCGGTATTGGTTGCGTCGGTATAGATAGCGTCGGTATTGTTGGCGTCGGTATAGATGGCGTCGGTATTGATTGCGTCTGTATAGGTGGCGTCGATATTGTTGGCAGCAATATAGATGGCGTCGATATTCCCAAATTCGTCGTTATATGTTTTAATGTTGTCAATAAGCTAACTGTTTCAAGAACTTTTATAGGGGATTTATAGCATGGGTGTACATAAAAGCGTTAATATACCTAGTCGTTAAGATTTTTTTAGTTTTTTTATGTTCTACGTAACTTTTTAAATATTTTTTCTCGTAAAAACCTTCTACGAAGTATTAGAAGTATTAGAAAAAGTTTAAAAAAAGATCAATGAATTTTGGTGAAGCTGTTTTCAAGTCATGCCGTGACCAAGGGAAATAGGGATTCATTTTTATATATATAGATATCTTAATTATTATAAACATAGTTTGTATAAGTCTTACCTGAACTGTGGCAAGTCGTGATAAGGATGTGCGGGGTTGTGGTGCAGCATGAAGTAGCGGTCCAGCGCCTCGTCCAGCGCCAGCTCCGGGAGGCGGCTCCACGGCAACTTGCACGCTTCTTCTAACATCTGACGGTAATAAGAATTAAGATTGAGGTTCCGATCTGATCCTGTCTGATTACATAGGACGTGATCAGCACTGGAGGGAGGCCTATACCTGGCAGTGGATGATAGTGATTACATAGGTTGATAGACCTAATTTCTGTACTCAATACTCCTCATTAAGAGTCGGCAACGGTAAGCTCTGGTGTTGCAAACGTATAATAGACTACGATAACCGATTACCGGTTACGGTACCGATTACGGGTCGATTTATTTGTGTTGCTTTTGCATCGTTAAAATTGAAACAATAAAAATTAAATGTGTGACCTGTTGTGAGTGCGGCAGCTGTGTGCCTGTGAAGAGGTAGAGCAGGGAAGCGAGGCGCGGCACGAGTTCCGAAGCGTCGCAGTCTCGCAGCAGCGTCGCCGCCGTGGTGCCGCGCCACGCAGTGCAGCACCATGTCGTCAGCTCCCGGTCTGTGCTAGTTGACATCTAAGGTGACAAGAAAAAAGGAAAAATTGGTTGTCTGGAAAGTCAGTTTACGGGCGATATTTATTATTCACGTGATAACGTTTAGCCGTTGGAGTGGAAGAGAGATAGATGCGTCACAAACCGAATGCTTAGACCGATCATGCCTCCCTATCGCTAGATCTGCGCTCTCGCGGCTCAGGCCGAACATGACTATTATTCGTGCGTGCATCTGGTGTTCATTGATTTATAAGGCTTTATCACATCAAAAACGAGACAGAAAAATCATTTATTCAGACAGATGGTGGTCACATACTTAATAGCATAACTGCTTCTTACACACACCTATACAGCAAATACGATGGAACCGATTGTGCTAACCTGTAAGGCCTGCTGCAGACACTTGCCGTAGAACCACTGGTGCTCGCTCCACGGCAGGCTGGCGAGCTCGGCCAGCATCGCCGACGCCTGCACGCGGCTCTCCTGCGAGCTGCCCGGGGCTGCACCGCCGGCATGCGGGGACCCTTGCACGGCTAGGTACATCTGAACGCTCCATTCAAATATTTGTTGGAGAAGGTGGACTTCGGTACCTGGAAAGAGTTCTGTTGAAATAGCTGCGGGAGGAGTTTACTTGGGGGATTTTAATAAAAATATATTGTCTTCTTAGTCATTAATATAGCGCAGAACATAATTAATGTGGGATGCAGATAATAACACAAATACATCTGTTTATTTTAATCATAACGTAAAAATAAATGTGATTGCATTTATATCATTATTCAACCTTTGAGTTGTGACTATACGCTGAAGATCCAAAACTTCGTTATTCCCTGTTCGATCAATGTAATCCATTAGACAAGACATTAAACAACTTTTAGGGACCTTATCCGTATATTGATATTATTATATAATATATTTAAAAAAAAAAAATAACCCCGACATTTCGGATCCGAATAATGTCAATATGAAGTCCGAAAGTCATATATATTTTTAATATGAATGTACGGGTCGCGACCTAAGTGGTAATGATTGCTAAGATAGTTATTAAAAGATTAGATTCACTTGCTAATAATGATTTATTTCGATATCGAAAGCTAAGCTAAAAATGATGATTAATGTAAATGGAAGGCGAATGCACCCGGTTGCCGTCCGTATCTGCACTGACTTCGGCGCGCACTCGACGTTGCCTTATTGATTAGCTAGATCAGCAAAAAGGTGTTCGTGTATTACATCGAACATGCTCCCGAGGGAGAGAGATAAGATGAACAAAATTACAAAACAATAAGTTACGTGAAACTGTGAACTTAATTGCTAATGAGTGTTAGTACAATATTGGATGAGATATGATTAACAAGGTGATGAAACAAAAATGCGTATTAGCTAAAGTACATCGACTCAAATGACCGAGTCATCTATGGTAAACACCGATTGTTTTCTCGCGATGGGAGACGTAGAGCTATCCCGTTTTTTAAGGCGCGAACCAGACCAACGTTTGGCTGCACTAGGCTCACACACATTCTCACTGCACTCACTAGCTCCCTGTACGGACAGAGGCTGGGCACGCGCACTCACTTCAGGTCTTTGCTCAGGTGGGGACTGGCTTATACACACATTCACGCTGCTAGGTGTGCTCTCATTTCGCTGTTGGTTGGACGAGCTGGACGCTCGTCTTCCTCGCCTCCACAGGAACCACAGGAACCCAGCGACTGCTGCTGCTATCAGTCCATACGACAAGACATAATGGTGTACATCATGCGACGTTAGCACATCATCCTGTTGAGCTGATTCCTTCATGGACTTAATTTGCTTATCGAGGGTTTTTAGTGAATTGTTAATCTGTACCCTTTCATGATCAAATTCTTCGAAGTTTAGTATGGGTACCGTTATATTATTGACCAAATGATGAATGGGAGTTAACTTAGTTTCCAGAATATTTGGTCTTAAATCGAGCGTCTTTTCTAATTGCTGATATGAATAAAGTGTTACGTCACGGCCTTTGACCATACATTGTTTAGTAAGGTGTATAAGTCCGGCCTTGCTGACTAGACGCGCTTGGATTTCATCGTCGCATATGATTCTCACAGAGTATGAATCACAACAGAAGTACAAATAGGTAGAAGGTTCGTGTAATTGAACCCATTTGTTTTGACAGCTAGATTTGACAAATTTGCACGCGGATTTATCCCCTGTTTCACAGAATCTCTCTTCAGTGCCGATATTTTTAATGGGACCTTGTCGTTGACAAAGGTAAGTATCCTCTTGCTGCTCACAATTTTGAAGATCATTTACGCTGACTGTAAGGTAAGCATCTCTTCTTAGGTTGATTGCTAGATGCTCGGAAACTGCTTTAATGCTAATCATGCTCTTGTTAATTTGATGTGGTACTGGAATCAATTTATATAATTCGAAGGTGTCTCGGCTGATTAACGGTAATGTAATTTCAAAGATGAAATATTCTTCAGTTATTCGGGCTTTGGTTTTTAACAGCTTGTAGATTTTATACAGGTTAAACTGAATATTGTCTACAGGTAAAGCAAGTTCTTTTCCAATTTGTCCAGAAATGATTTGCAGTTCTAAACGAAGTTGTCTGGGTGTCAATAAATGCATGCTAATTTGGCCTTTATGGATCTCCGTCATTGTGTCCGCAAACGTATCTTGCATTCGCTTTAGATTGTGTATCATATTAATGGTGGCCATCGCTGCTAAAGAGAAGTCTTGCTGAACCGTCATATCACTCATTTCCAGTTTTATAGTGTTGGTAACGCTTTCTAAGTAATTCACATGCTTGTTAATTATTTTGTGCTGCTTTTCAATAGTCGCTTCGGTCCGTTTTAGAATATTGTATTCGGCCTCGATTATCGAGGTTTGGTTCTTATACAGTTGATTTACATGATCGATGTTTCTATACACGAGGTCAATGTCATGTTTATATTTTTCTGCGAAACTGTCGTCGAGTACTCCAAACAATGAGTTCGCAACCGAGCCGACGGCATTGATAAGCCCGCGTCGTGTTCGCAAGGGCGCTCTGTAATGCTGATTTAGCAACAGCTGATTATTGTATTCCAGTTCACTGTACTCGTGTTGTATTTGTAAAATGATCATACGACAATGACTCGTTTCCTTTATTTTTTCGCAAGTTTGTTCTAGATATTTAGAAAATTCCGTGACTGCTTTGTCCCCTAGCCAATATGGGGACATGTTGTAATAAGTT
This sequence comes from Craniophora ligustri, assembly GCA_905163465.1. Classification (NCBI taxonomy): domain Eukaryota; kingdom Metazoa; phylum Arthropoda; class Insecta; order Lepidoptera; family Noctuidae; genus Craniophora; species Craniophora ligustri. Next base: position 2,406,607 of record LR990965.1, on the reverse strand, counting down.
ACAATTTTCCACTCATTGCGAATGAGATGCATTTTTCCGAGAGAGTCGAAATATAGGCTTTGGTTGTTGTCAAAATTTGTAAAACTATAAGATGCTTCAGCGGGAAGTACGCTGCTCATAAAATATAACACTGATAGGATTACACTGATGATTTTAGGACAGTACGGCTTTTTCTTTCCTAGTTCGTCAGTTTCAGAGGTGATTTTAATACTTTTCTGTACGGCTACTCCACTTGTCTGCTGCTTGCAGTCTTCTTCTTTTTGGATGGGCAAAATAGACAACTTAACTACCGGACGCTTTATGTAGCCGTTCTTTGTCTTCAGCGTTACCACTCTGACAATTCCATCCGTTCCTGGGTGGACTTCCACCACCCGACCAACTGGCCATTTACCCGCCGGTAAATTATCGTCTTGAATTGTCACCATATCTCCGATTTCGAGATTTCGCTGCGCTTTAAACCACTTGCTGCGTATAGATAACTGGCTCAAATATTCTGTTTTCCACCTTCTCCAGATGTCTTTGAATATTTTATTTGTCGTATACCATCTTGTTCTGGCATCTTGTGCTGTTTCTATGATAGTCAAACCAGCGCGACTCGTTAAAAAATGGGCTGGTGTGAGAAAATCGATGTCATCGATATCCTCTGATATTGGGCATAAGGGTCTAGAATTAAGGCTCGCTTCGATTTGTGCTAATATAGTGCTGTACTCCTCATACGTTAAAGCTTGCTCACCGATAACTCTTCTTATATGCTGCTTAAGGCTTCTAATTGATCGCTCCCAGATCCCTCCTGCACTTGGCCAAGAAGGACAGTTCCAATGCCATTCTATGCTCATCTCTGCTATTTCTTTGTGAAACGTATCGGTAAAAACTTGCTGAAGTTTTTGATACTCATCCTGAAGATTACTATTGGCACCGATAAAGTTCGTGCCATTATCAGAATAGATATGCTTTGGTGTTCCTCGCCGCGCCGCCATACGACGCAGAGCTGCTATGAACGAGGAGCTGCTTAGGTCGGACACTAATTCAATGTGTACTGCCTTTGTTGCCATGCAAACAAACAAGGCGATATATCCTTTCGATGTTTTTATTCCTCTACCTTTGTTAGCTTTTATTTTAATGAATCCAGTGTAGTCTACCCCAGTATGGTAAAAAGGAGGTGCCGGGTTTGTTCGGCAGTTAGGTAGATTCCCCATGATCTGGTGTAGCTTTCTGGGCTCCTGTTTTTTGCACGTCACACATTTGCGAAGCTGTTTTGTAGTTGCTCGATTTCCATTGATAATCCAATAGTATTGTCGAAGCCATGACAAGGTAAGTCGAGGCCCTCCATGAAAAGTTAATTCATGTGCTTGATTTATTAAAAGTTCTGTTAAACGACTGCTGTACGGAATTATTATAGGATTTTTCATATCTGTACTTATATTGGCGTTTTCAAGACGTCCGCCAACTCTTAGTATTCCATCTTTGTCTAAAAATGGATTTAGTTTTAAAAGCTTGCTATCTGATCGAAGTTTTCCGTGTAATAAATTATGAATATCGGTTGAAAATTCAATGCTTTGGATGATTTTAATTAAACGTAATTTTGCTATTCTCAGCTCATGTAACGTGATATATCGAGGCATTTGTTTTCGCGTTGGTGCAAACGCACGTAATAGCCAGGCCATTACACGTATTATTTTTATGAATGCGCTATACCGATGTAATAAATCTGTAATAACGCTGTTTTCAAGTACGCTCGTAGGAGCGGCTACAAGATGATTTCTGACTTCTTCTTGAGTGATATACTTTTGATGCTGCTTTTCAGGTTCAAAGCCAGTGGATGATAGCCAAGATGGCCCTTCCCACCATAAGGAATGTTCCATTAATTGACACGATGATAGCCCTCTGCTAGCTGAGTCAGCTGGATTTTCTTTAGTTGACACGTAACGCCAAGTGTCTGGTGACATTGAATTTATAATTTTCTTTACTCGGTTCGATACAAAAGGCTTCCAACGTTCTGGGTTTCCTTGTATCCAGCTAAGTGTAACTTTTGAGTCACTCCAACCGAAAATTTTGTAATCGATGCTACTCGTGTCTAGGCTGTTTATAATCTTAGTCATAAGTCGTGATAATAATTCCGCTGCGCATAATTCGAGTCTTGGTAGGGATACAGTTTTGCTGTTAGGTACCAATCTAGTTTTTGCTGCGATCAGTACCACTGTCGATTTATTTTTTGATACGATCCTGCCATATACAACACATGCGTATGCTTTGATAGATGCGTCACAGAATCCGTGTAATTGTATGACGTCATCCTGCTTGCTTTTTAACCATCGAGGTATTCTGCATTGGCTGATACAGCCTAAGTCTGCCTTTATTTTTGCCCACTCATTTTTAATCCTATCTGAGACTTCATCACTCCATTGTAATTTCGAATCAAGCCATACTTTTTGAAATAATATTTTCATTTTTGTTGTCAGCGGAGATAACCAACCTAAGGGGTCAAATATTTTAGAGATTTCGGATAGTAACATTCTCTTCGTAAGTTTCGTTGTATCTGCTAATAAGCTATGTTGGAAACTAAATTCATCTTTGATCGGATCCCACTTTAAGCCCAAGGTTTTGGCTGTATCTTCTGTTTTGAAGGTAAATGCTGACGCTTGTTTATTTTGCTTAGACGTACTGATGTTCTCTAATAGGGCCTTTTGATTCGCAGACCATTTTCGTAACAAAAATCCCGCACTGCTGAGACACAAGTTTAATTCGGCTATTCTTTTCTTTCCTTCTTCTATTGAATGAACCCCGGAAACCAGATCATCCATATAGAAATCTTCACGTAGGCTTTTTGCTGCATTGGGATAGTTATACTGCTCATCTGTGGCTAATTGCCGAAGCGTCATCATTGCCAAATAAGGTGCAGCTTTCGTCCCATACGTGACGGTAGATAATTGATACACCTTTATCGGCTGTCTATGGTCTCCGTTTTCTCGCCACACAATTTTTTGCAGGCTTTGATCGTCTTTATTCACCAAGATCTGGCGAAACATCTTTTCTATGTCTGCTGTGTACACGTAACGATATTGTCTCCACCTCAACAACAGAGTTTGCAGGTCCTGTTGCAGGTTAGGTCCTTTATGCATGAGGTCATTAAGGCTATATCCCGTGGAAGTTTTGGCTGATGCATTAAAGACAACTCTTAGCTTAGTGGTTGAAGACTCTGCTCGCTGTACTCCATGATGAGGTAAGAAGCATTCTAATTCATTGCTGCTAAAATTTACTAAGGACATATGTCCTAGCTGCTCATATTCGCTAATAAATTGCTTGTATTGCTGCTCTAAATCCTTTTGCTTGCTAAATTTTCTCTCGAGGTTCCGAAATTGTGCTAACGCTATCTCCTTTGATTTTCCTAACTTTTCCCCCGCTTGTTGCTTCATAGGTAATCGAACCTCATACCGACCGCTTTCAAGCCGTTTTGTTGTGGCACGAAAATAGTCAACACATTCTTGATCTTCTGCTGACATTTCATTTTGCTCATAAATATCTTCAATTTTCCAAAATTGGTGGATGTCTTCAGTGTTGTTTAGAATTACGTTGCAGTGAAACGTCTTTACACTGCCGCACAGTAGCCACCCTAGTTGGGTGTTTTGAGCTAAAGGCGATGACGAGTCAGGACCTCTGACCATGCCATCTAACATGATAATCGCATAGATGTCTGCTCCTAATAATAGATCTACTGGTCGACTTGTATTGAAGTCGGGATCTGCTAAACTAATGTGTTCTAAGTGTGACCACTTAGGCTTCTCAAAAGATCTATTGGGTAAATCTTTAATGAGGCTGTTCATTATCATAACATCGGAAGTAAATGCAAAATCTGTGTACATTGATTGACATGTAATACTTAGCATCCCCTTCAAGCTGCTTTCTTTCTCTCCAATACCAAAAACTACTCCTTTACACTGCTGACGTTTCAATCCTAACAGTTGAGCAGCCTTTTCGGTTATTAGTGAGATTTGTGATCCTTGGTCGATGAGCGCTCTTAGTACATGCTGTGTACTATCTGCTGACGTCACCTTTACTAAGGCCGTAGCTAACAAAATTCCTGAAAAATCTCGTTGTGACGCGTAAACTCCATTGTTGCTTGATGATGCATTTTCTTCTTGTTTATTAAAACGTGGTTTTTGCATAGTCGGACCGGACGGGTAATTAGGTTTTTGCTTAATAAAACATTCATGCAATAATGTATGATGATTTCCAGAACACTTGCGACATCGTTTTGTCGAATAACAATTATTTCCATTATGGTCGAAAATGCAATTTTTACAATAATTAAATTGATTCACGGTTTTTAATTTCAATTCATTTGACAAGTCTTGAAATTTATTGCAATTTAGTAAATGATGTTCTGCTAAACACAGGGGACATTGAACTGCTGACACATGCATTGATGTAACTTGCTTCGTTGACTTCCAATTAAAGTCCTTTGATTTATAATAATTATGTTTACGATTATTTGGAAATGATGTTGAAGAGTTGTTTTGCTGCTGAGAGGCATGTGCTTTAGGTATGATATCTTGACGCCTACGTGATGCTTCTAGGCTAGTGAACTTATTCTCTAGGAAATTTAAAAACTCTTGTAGTACCGGTAGTTCTCGCGAATTCTTCAAGGACTCAATGTATTCCGAATAAGATTCACTATCCAGCTTTTGCGATAACAAATGGACCAATAGTGGGTCCCATGTGGATGTGTCGACGCCTAAGTTCTTAATGGCGTGAAGGCTTTCTACAGTGACGTCATGTAACTTCTTGATAGCTTGAAATGATTGCTGCTGTACGTTAGAAAGATTAAGGAATACGTTAACATGCGAGGAGAAGATGAGCTTTTTATTGTCGTATCGATGATTTAAAATCTCCCAACAATCAATATAATTGTCAGCACTGATAGGAAGGTGCTGAATCAACCGCTCGGCTTCACCTTTTATTTTTCCTTTCAAGAACTGCATTTTTTGAGCGTTGGATAACGCGGAGTTCTTGTGTATAGCTTCATTGAAGAGATCTTTAAAGGACACCCACTGATGATAATTTCCTGTAAAAACGGGAATATCTATTTTCGGGGTCGATTTTTCGCGATATGATGTTGACCACATTTTTTTGTTTAGAGCTTTTTTCATGTCGTTGAATATTTTCTCGTATTTGTTGAAGTGAACTTCGTAGGCCAGATGTTCTCCCGCTTCACCAATGATCTCCCAATGAAGAGTATCAACTACGGTCCAGCGGTGTTGTAGAATTCGAAGGGTGTCTTCAAATTCCCATTTGTCGACAATTGTGTCGACCTCAATAAAATCGATTGCTCTCATAAATGCTTTAAAATTGACTGATTGCTTATGTAGCATCTCGTCAAGTTTGCTGTTGGAACCCGTTGAATCAAATGTAGGGGCTTCTGAAGCCAGAGGTTGCGGTTCCGGCTGGCTGATAGAAGTCCCAGCTTCATCTCGCTGTACTCTTTTCGAGATTTCACCCTGATTTGGGTATGCTTTCATACTACGCTGAACTAACTCATCATAAAATTGCTTGATTAGTCTTTTGGCTGCTAAATAAATGTCTTGCGTACGCTCAAATTCTGAATTTGTGAAGTACTGGTGATTCGTGGTTTCATATGGCAAAAGTTTTTCATTGTTAACTTGATAATCACTCCAGTACGACTCCAGTAAATCAAGCCTTCGCTTACAATTGTCAATGGTCTTACGCTCTACGCTATCTTTTTTAAAATTGACGAGAAGTTTCTTCAAACCCTCTGCTATTTCAGTTTGATTGATGTATAAGCCTTCCATGGTGCTACTAGTTAATAGAATAAAATGGAACGTTCTTACTTGAACAACTCCGGCGCTGCTGATGCTTGCTTACGAGGTTGCTCCCCCGTTGTATGATACTGCTGCTAAGTGTGAGCTGTATGACCACTGCTGCTAAATGGTACCTACACCAGTACCGCCAGCTGCTGCTGATGTGAGTTATAAACTCGCTGCTTCCGCTAAATTGTGTGTACCGAGAACAAACTCAGTACGCTGCTGCTAAAGTCTTACCACAAAAGTCACTGCTATGCTAAGCTAATGGACACTGTTTCACAATGACACTGATAAAGTTCACTTCACTAGCCGTTAGTCTAGAAAATCCTCCCTATTTAACGACACGCGAAGTCCTTGGACCGAAGGACTAAAATCCCGTCGATCCGGCTCGAAGGACCAAAATGTACGGGTCGCGACCTAAGTGGTAATGATTGCTAAGATAGTTATTAAAAGATTAGATTCACTTGCTAATAATGATTTATTTCGATATCGAAAGCTAAGCTAAAAATGATGATTAATGTAAATGGAAGGCGAATGCACCCGGTTGCCGTCCGTATCTGCACTGACTTCGGCGCGCACTCGACGTTGCCTTATTGATTAGCTAGATCAGCAAAAAGGTGTTCGTGTATTACATCGAACAATGAATGTCTAGTATTTGCGGTCGACTACAAACGAGGACAAACTCACCCGGACAGTCGAGCATGATCTGATGCACGTTGTCGACAAAGTGCTTCAGCATGGGCGTGTACTGCTCGTGCTCGGCCGTGGAGGGGAGGAGGGGGGGCGCGGCGGGGTGCGGGGAGATCCACGCGCCCCACGACTCGTGTAGCGCCGACCATGCGTACCACGCCACTGTTCATAACGCGTTTTAAATCTTATTGTTATGATTATAAAATCCAAAATTGACTACAACTATTTTCATTTTGTGAACAATGTAAGAACAATGTCTTACACGTTGCGTCAACACACAAGAGTTGACACTTACAATTGCAAATCTGTAGAGTGTGTAATATTGACACTATGTAGGTTTAAACTATAACGTTTGACGCGCAGTACCTAAGTACCATACCTACTTTTTATTATAAATGTGAAAGTATATTTGTATGTTCGTTCCCTCTTCCCGCTTAAATTGCTGAACTGATTTAGATCAAATTTGCTATGGAGACAGATAGTTTTCAGTTGAGTACGCCGGAGATCATCCTTTAACAGAACGCAGAGTGAGGTGGAATGGTCTTAGCCGTCAAAGTCGCAAGCAAAAGCTAGTATTTTACTAAGCTACCTCTGTCAGGCTCGTAGCTGAGGCGTGTGGCGGCGGCAGTGAAGGCCCGCTGCAGCGCGTGCAGCAGGCGCGCCACGTGCGGCGCGTGCAACGCGTGCGTCGCGTGTGACACGTGCGTCGCGTGTGACACGTGCGACACGTGCGACGAGTGCGACACGCCCGCGCGGCCTGACAGACGCGTGCGCGCCTCCCACCACGACACGCCCAACATACGGAGCAGGTGCCCTAACTGGAAGTGTGAACTCATTTTTCCGATACTTCCATAGTGGAAAAGTAATGTATGTCATCACAGTTAGACTATAGTCCTGTGTCGGGACTAGAAAGTGTGTGTTTCAGCCCATAGTCTTTTTCATACAAACAATATATTTTGCATACGTCTGGACGGTAATAGTCATAGTATGATTCGTTGCAGCGGGAGATTTTTAAATTTATTTCGGTAAAAGTTCATCAGTCCTACGTAGAATGTTGATAGTAACTAAAATCTGAATGATTTAATTAGTAAGTAAATAAATAATAATAAATATTCTACGGCATTTTACACAGCACCATCTAGTCCCAAACTAAGCAGAGCTTGTACTATGGATACTAGACAATGGATATAATACTTATATAGTTTTTTTTTGTAAATACATAGGAAACATCCAGACGAACACAAACACTTATATTCATCACATAAATATTTGTGTCCCGTGGGAATCGAACCCACGACCTCGTGATCACCAGTCCGGTACTCGAACCACTAGACCACAGAGGTCGTCAAACCTGAACCTGGTCAAACCTGTCGTTATCATACCTGATCAAACGGAACCCCAGCAGCCTTCGCATCGACAGCCCTGACGACGTGGTGCCAGTGCGCGGGCGGCAAGGCGTCCTCGAGTGCCGCGGCCGCGCAGCGCATGACGTGCGCGGCCAGCTCCCGCGCGTCCAGCAGCGCGGCGCCGTGCACTCCTAGCAGCTCCACCAGCATGTGGTGCTCGCTGGCCGGCGCGGGCCCCCACCGCTGGACGGCGCGGATGAGGGCTTCGAGCATGTCCCGCCGTTGGCTCGCATCCGCCGATTCGGACCAGCGACTCATTTCGAACTAAAACCATAACTTCGTTAGTTCATGATGCTTAAAAATACTGCAGTACTTTTTCTATTGTTTTTTTTTAAGATATCATCATCATCGCGTTCAACCGTTAGATGTCCACTGCTGGACATAGGTTCGCCTATGGTGATATAATAAAAAAGATGGATCACGTGACTACACTATCCAGCACAAACCTTGGATAAATAACTGAACACGGTGTGTGAGGGTAGTTGCGAGTTGAGCAGCGCGGAGTACACCCGCGGCCAGTCGGCGGCGGGCAGGCGGCGCGGCGCCAGCAGTGCCCCGCACAGCGCCTGCTGCAGCTCGCCCGCCGCGCGCGCGCCCCACCGGGACACCATCTCGGCGGCCACGCCACCGTCGTGACATATCCACCGCTAACAATGCAAAAAGAATTAAATATTGGTGTGACCAGTAACTGTGAAGTCTAAGGTACCGTTGGAATTATGTTATCTTATACTTGAAACACCTTGACCTTTATATTTGAGACATTTTTATAAAAAGGTAAAGCACTTTTTTTTACGTTGTTTTACAATGTATCATGAACGGTAATACATATAAATGTTCAGGATACATTATAGAATTCAATTTATATTGACACTTTGTTTATATTTTGAGATCAGTTGTGAATATATATTCCAGAGGAACTTCATTTTACGCACAATCAGATTGACGAATGAGCTTTTTAGAGGTTTTCCTAAACGACCACAGAATGGGGTTCTTCAAAAAAAGACATGAAAAGTTTTTACAGGGACGGCATTCATGCATGATACCTCTGATTTTGCAAACGTCCGTTCGACTACAATAAGTGCTTAACGTTATGCAAGCTGTACGCATGTTTGCCACTTTTATGGTACAAAAATAAATTAGCAATGTATAGACGTAGTTAGTTACCTCAGCAAGATCCGTGACTAGCGCGGTGAGCAGGCTGGCGGCGGGCGCGCACGCGGCGCAGTGCGGCGCGCCCGCGCACGCCCACGCGCGCTCTACTACGCGCACGCCCGCCGAGCTGCTGCGCGTGCGACTGTACAACGATATAACAAGAAAACTACATGCAGGCAGGCTTTCGGGACTGCCAATAGAAGTGAAAACGCACGGAGCTATATCTATGTACATATATACACAGTATACATATATATAGCTCATTGGAAGCATTCGGTGACGATGACGCGAGGTGAGGTCTATGAAGTTCACCCAAAAAGTGCTCAATACGACTTAAGAAGTTTTCACTTTAACCATATCTGGGAAACTTTAGGTGCTTTTCTATTAACTAATCATCCTATGTACTCCATAGGATCATTAGCTAATAGAAATGCACCCTGACAAGGTACTCTAGTTGTATCTATAAAGCAATAAAGTTTAACTTTTACAAACTTGACCGATAAAGCTTAGGGTTCCGATTTCAAATCCTAGGTCATACAGTATTTATTTATTTATTTAATTCATTGAAAATTTCGACTAACTTAGCATAACAGTGGTCATAATATTATCCAGGCAGCCAATAACAAGGTTTCACTTCTAGACAACATAATAAAATAAAAGTATGTACAGTCTCGGTACCTACAAAGATAGAATAAAGTCTGTACCTATGTATACTAATTGGTATTTTTATTCTTAGAATAATCTATGAAATTCTGCATCTAAAATAAAATGTTATCTTAAGATCGCACTGGCGAACTCGTGAACTTGTACTTCAATACTATATACAGACGGAGTATGTTGTGTTTGAAGGTGCGTAGTATTACCGCGCGATAGTGTGCAGCGCGGCGGCCGTGCGGGCGGCGCGCGGGCGCGGGCGCGCCAGGCGCCGCAGCGCCGCGCGGACACTGCTGCGGTTCTCCCTGATGCCGCGCTCCGCATCCACCGATATACACCACTCTTGTTCCTGAACAGGAAGATAGGAACTGAATAACAATTACAAAACAATAGACGAATTACAATTTTAATAAAACTACCACAATAAATTTTGTTAAGTTGTAATAATGAATCCCGATGTTTAGAACGCTTTACAGCTTCCATAATCCGGAATTAATATTAGGGACATAATTAAAACTAAATACATAAATAATAAAAAAGCAATCAAACCGACTAAAAACCACAAACTAAATATTGACGAAACTAGCTTCCACAATATATTATGACACAGATTTAATGGTACTTCTATACATACATATAAGTACGGTTGTCGGTCGAAAACTATTGTGTCAAGTTAACATAATCGTGCATGTAATTTGAATATGAGTCTGAATATTAAAAAATAAACTACTCGTAATATGTCAGGACTTACCGACCCTACAGTGTATTGACGTCACACGTACCGGTATGTAGATAGTGATGGGCTTGCACTTGTTGGCGCAGTGTTTGCGCACGGGCGGCAGCGAGCGCCGCACGCGCAGCGCGCCCACCAGCTCCCACAGCTTGCTGTCTAGCGACGAGATGCGGGACACCTCCGCACACCACTCACTGTTCGGTGACAGAAAAAGGGTACGGATTAAAATTTAAGGGGATCGGGGTCATTAAGCGGGCTGGGCAGCATGGAGAAAGGGCCTTTATATTCTTTACACCTATATCTTATATATAAAAATCTTTTGTCACAGTGTGTCGCCAAACTCCTCCGAAACGGCTGGATTATTATATGAAATTCTGTATGTGTATTTGGTAGGTATGAAAATCGGTCGTAGGCTATTTTTACACCCGTAGATGTTAAGGGTGTCCGTAACCAGTTTTTTTTTCAATTTTTTATATCAATATTTTTTTTATTTTTTTATGATTTGGCATTAAAAAATACTTATGACCTAAATTTTCACTCTTCTACATTTACGCCTATATTATAGATAGAATACACCACAATACAGTAGTTGAGAAACATTATAACATGATGCCAATCCCTAAGCCAGTGCTTTAAACGGGCCGACAAAGTTTATTTATAAAATGTGTGCTATACCCGACAGTGGCGTTAAAAAAACATTTAGTTTGGTTTAAACGTCAAACTTAGGGCTGGCTGACCGTTCCTAACAATATATATATACCTAGTCTACCCAAAAAAATATAATCTTACTTTGCGAGTTTCTCGATGTCCTTCAAATGTTTGTCGACAAGCGATAGGAGAGAGCGCGCGTCTGTAAAGTCCACATCCTCCACGGGTGACTTAATCAAACTTCCTCTATGCCTGCGGAATAAAATTACTATGCATAAGTATTAGGACCAGTATTACTTAATGTTAAATTTCCTAAAGCTATATTCGAACTCGTCAGTACTTACTACCTATAGCCCCATTTTAATGTGATGTTTTCAATAAGTAAGTAGCACTTATTGAAATCATACTAACCCATTGCTCATGTCTGTTATACGAGTATGTGCACGAACAATGTAATATTTTTTATTTTATTTGGGTTATAAAAACATAAGCATCCAGTCAGAAATTTTAAATATGGCTGACAGGTCGAGGTGAGCAGTACGATTAATTGGTATAATTATTTTGATTTCAAGAAGATTTATTTAATACAACCCTTTAATCACGCACAAACAATATCAATATAATAATTACTCAGTAGAAACCAAAAATACATTTATAATTTACAGTTACTGATACTATAATTAACCTCCATACCTCCGAGTTTTCGAACGATCCTTAATCTTGAGTATGGTGTTCACAGCGATGTGGAACGGCGTCTGCGGCGGTGTATCGTCCGGAGCCGGGCGAGGCACAGGAAGGGGGAAGCTGTCCAGTTCCGCAGACGGTGGCGGACGGGACACGGCACGCTTCCACGCCGCTTCTAAAGCCTGAATGGTATATGATCCATAAAAGGTTAAGTTTGTTGTGACAATTTGCAATTCATTGCATTTTAAAATGACCCTAATTTTTATAGTTTTAGGAAGAAAACGATAAATAAATTGATTAAACTTTTAGTATTCTAGCATGTATAAGAAATCAGATGGTATTTTGCAAAAACGAAGAAACCCTTTTAATCTGTATAAAGGTGTGATAGTCGATAATGATCTCACATGTTCTGGGATGAACCTGGCGATGTCCGCGTGATGAGGGGCTGCGCGCACTTTGTCACCTTCCTCCAGCCAACATAAGTATTCGTTGAGCAACCTAAAGACATAAGAAAAAAATGAAGTATAGTGCGTTGGGGAAGTATCGGCGCTGAAGTAAGAACGTAGAAACCAAAGATCCAACTTATTCAGCAATATTTGTTAATGTGCAACATTGCGCGTCAAGTCATTATGTTCCGCCGAGCACCGTGGCACGCAATGTGGCTAGCATTAAAAAATATTGTCGTATAAGTGGGACCTTTGTTTCATACGTTCTCATATTGATATTATTTTTATACTGTCGTTTCGGACCTATAAAGAGAAGACAATGATATAATCCGTAAAAAGTTATTTAATAGTCGCGTGAGTGTAATAAATCATAACATAGGAGTGTTCATAAAATCGACTTACTTCTCAGCGGCAGTATGATAGGCTATCAAATTAAATATATTCCTCTTTACATTTGATGCATCGCTGCTCGGACTAGGTCTCTTCTCACTGTTATCTTCTGTATTATCTTCAGTATCGCTCGACGAACTCGATTCTCCCGTCAAATCGACTATCGACAGAACAGGCAGTAGACTGTCATCGACTACTCTTGAACTAGATCTGACTGCACGTTTAGTCGATTGTGCTTCACTAGTATCGATTGATTTGTGCTCGGCTTGGAGGGCGTCGGCTTCGTTGTGATGGTATGTTATTGTTTCTAGAAGGCGGCGCTTGATTTGGGCGAGGGTACGAGACTTTATAAGTCCGCTGAAGAATAGCGGTCCTACTGGTGGTGTTTGCCTGGTGACAACATAATACCTTTGATATAAAAATCAACAAGTACTTACTTTGAGGAACAACTAATTTATTATGAAAGAATTAAAATTTTTTAATTAAGAAAATATAATAAAAATTAATTTTACACTAGTGAATTTTTGTGCCGGTATAGGCTCAAAAAGTTAAAAAATCAAGAGGTTTGCTTTGTATATCCACATTTTGGCGGTATGTTTTAGCTCTCATGCTATAATGGGCGAGTCTATTGCCATTTTGAGCCCACAACTATCAAGTTCTTTATTATACAAATTTCACAAATTTCTGACGCATACATGGTATAGTTCCAAAATTGTAGTATAATTCATTCAATTACATACCCAAATTCAGGCGGCGTTTGAAGATACAGATGCATGAGCAGTCTCCACAGCGTCAGGTGCGACGGATGGTTCATAGGGGCAACTAGCGCCGCGGTCGCCGTGCGGTATATCACCAGCTCTTCCGAATTCATGGTCACGCCTATTTGCTGAATATTGTCAAAAAAAATTATAGAAATTTTACGCCTGCAAAGGTGACTGTATACATGTTGATATTATATATAGGAGAACAATAATTATATTTATAACGGATTAATAGCTATGCTATATTATATACTAATATTATGCGAAAGTGTGTCTGTCTGTCTGTCTATTACCTCTTCACGCTATAACCGCTTAACTGATTTAGATGAAATTCGGTATAGAGATAGTTTAAGTCCCGGGGAAGGACATAGGATAGGAGTTTTCATTCCATAAATCATATCTTAAAAGGAATGAAAAGGGGGTATAATTTAAATTACTAATTTTACGCAAACTAATTACGTTAATATAGGATACAATTTCCACTGTCTTCCTATTCGGTTTATGGCCAATAAAAACGAATTAATTGTATTTGGAAGTATGTATGTATGTAAGTGAAGTTTATCGTCCTTCATTCATTTTGAATTTGAATTCAAATTGAATGAAGGACGATTCAATTTTAATAATATAGAATATTATATGTATATGCATACCTGTAGTGCGTTATCAACGTGTATCTTGTGTCCGGCGGCGCGCTGGCGGTGCAGCTGCGCCAGTAGCGGCGGCAGCACGCGCGCCCGCTCGGCCGCGTGCACGCCGCGCAGTACGCACTCGCACAGCAGCGGCGCCACGTGCGCGTTGCGGACTGCGTGGTCTATGTGCTCTTTTGCGTTTTCTTCCTATATAAAATGTGGGTTAAATGGGATATTGGTATTTTTTTATAGCTAGTTTGTGCAATAGGCAAAAGAGACATGTTAGTTAGTGGACGATTTTTAGCCAATATGATGACATTGATATTTGTTATTCGTAAAATGAAGAATATGGATTTGGAATGTTAGTACTTTTTGTTCTGAAAACGAGCTTCTAGGAAGCTCGTTTCCAGAACCTCAAATCTTTAAACCAAAAAAGGACAAAAATATTTTGTTTATGGGAAGGTACGTAGTAAACAAATACCCTCAAAAAAAGAATAATGCAGTGGCTCAGCGATTGACAAAATCGCCACGGATTGTGGATCCTATCCAAGTAGAGTACCTACAGAAGTCAATATTAGTAAGGTCGGTAGACATTCCGGGTCTTTTTTTTTTAAGTGTGGAACAATCCTTTACGGATTTTCACCTGAGGAGGCGACGGGGTGTTTCGGACTCTGCTCAGCGTGAGCGTTTACCGGCTAAAAAACCGCACCCGTCAACCCCACAAACATTATTGCCGGCTATGGGATTTGCGAAAGCATTTTGTATGTTAGAATTAGTGTTTGTAAGGGATCGACACTGGCAAAAATGCTCCTGTATAGCCAATAAACAATACCTGCAGCAAGGAGCTGGCGTGCTGCAACCACGTGCGCAGCACGCCAGCCGCCGACACCGCGCCGGTACTACATTATTGTGGAGCCACTTGTAATACCTGCAGCAAGGAGCTGGCGTGCGCGTCCAGATGGGGCCACAGTCGCGTGGCGGTGGCGGCCGCGTCCAGCAGCCCGGCCGCGCCGCCCACCGCCGGGCGCCACGCCGCCTGCAGCCACGCGCGCAGCACGCCAGCCGCCGACACCGCGCCGGTACTACATTATTGTGGAGCCACTTGTAATACCTGCAGCAAGGAGCTGGCGTGCGCGTCCAGATGGGGCCACAGTCGCGTGGCGGTGGCGGCCGCGTCCAGCAGCCCGGCCGCGCCGCCCACCGCCGGGCGCCACGCCGCCTGCAGCCACGCGCGCAGCACGCCAGCCGCCGACACCGCGCCGGTACTACATTATTGGAAACAGGGTGCAATTAGAACCCTATAATCTAGGGTAGGCCCCCGGAAAGGTGGACTGACGGCCTGGTAAAGGTCGCTGGAAGCCGCTGGATGCGGCCGGCGCCTAAACGGTCGTCGTGGCGATCCTTGAGGGAGACCTATGTCCGGCAAAGGACGCCTAACGGTTGATATAATGATGATGATGAGTCAATGGAATCAGACGTTAGACGAACTCTAAATATTTTTTTATTTATTCAAAGCAGGCCAAATTTTTTGGCTCTTTTTGAACATGGACAATAAAGACAGTCCCCAAAAATGCCCGTGTTTTTCGCTTCTTAATGTGTTGCTGGGAAGTAAAAGCGGCCCTGCAAACTCCCCAGCAAACCATTTTTGTATTTCGTTAATTTGCGATAATCTAATACAGGATGTCTCAAAGTGGGGTACGCGAACCCCTAGGGGTTCGCCATTCGGTGGTAGGAGGTTCGCGACAAGATTTACGTAATGGTGGCTAGATGACTAACATGCGTAATATACATCTGACCATATCTTTGGCAGCTGGTAAAATCAATTCTTCAGCAATATTGTATGACTTTCCAATTTTTGCGATTTTATATGTCACACGGAAAGACGTGGACAACGATTTCAATTTCATTAATTACTCTTTTAAGCCAGGTTTCATGGAGAAATAGATTTCGTGATGAAGTTGAACAAAACGACCTTACATCCTGACTTTTTACAACTAGCGTACTTTACTGTGTAGCAGTGATGATAGATGTTCACTACCCATATCTCGGCGCAATGTTGTATTTGTGCAATGCACAATGCATATTTTAGAACACAGGAGCGAAATTTTTGAAATTTATGGGGTTCGTAGCCAAAAGAAACCGTGATCTAATACATACAACATGTAAAAAAAAATTGTAGATTTTTCCAGCCCATATAAATTGAAACCAAGAGACTTTAGGTTTAAAGATAGGTAATATTTTGTGCATTTACTTTAATCGCACGGAAAGGCGGTACCAATTGCAACCCAACCTATAACAGAATCATTTCAAGATAACTTAAAAAAAAAAAAATAATGTCAGCGCGAGGACGTCTTTAGGATGTAAAAGATATTTATTTCATCATCATCACATCAACCGCTAAACGTCCACTGCTAGACATAGGTCTCCCCAAAGGAGCGCCAAAAATTTATTATAAATTATTAATTAATTTATTTGTTTTTTTTTTATCAGCCCGGTTGATCCCACTGCTGGGCAAAGGCCTCCCTACCTTCCTTCCATTCCTCACGGTTTGAAGCTTTTTTGGCCCAATCTCTTAAATAGGAGTCCAGTTCGTCCCACCATCTCCGCCTGGGCATCCCGCGTCCTCTAACGCCTTGTGGGCTCCACTCTGTAGCAAGTCTAGCCCACAAGTCGCTCGACATACGGCATACATGCCCGGCCCAGTTCCACTTCAGAGTAGCGGCTTTTTGGCCAACGTCAGCGATTTGTGTTTTGGATTTATTATTTATTAATTAAAATTATTTACTTAAGTTTAATTGACGGTAGACGTCATTCGCAATTTGGTTTAAATACGAGCGTTTGACGGAGCGCAACGCATTCTACCTCGAGTCGTCGTACAGTACGGACCTATCTGGGACGTACAAAAGCTGTCCGTTGAATAAACGAAGCTTTTAATAGTTAAGTGAAGTCTTATTTTTAAGACCTAAATGAGCCATCATCATTCTGAAGGCTAATGTGACATCGGCAATGAAGACGTCACACTTTTGAAAACACTACGGAGGCACTTTTCCATTATATGAATTAATAAATACATACTTACCGTCGTGTGATCAGTTAACTTTTGCCTATGCTTTCAGGGTTACAAGCGAATTAAGCAAAGGAACTTACTCATCAGACAACTGCGCCAGTATGAGCCTCAGCAGCAGCTCGGAGCCGGGCACGCCGCCGCGGCCGAGCGCGCGCTGCATCAGTGACGGGCCAGAGTTTAGCAGCGTTGTAAATAGCTCTGTGAACCTGTCATACACATACTTAGGGATAGACAGTACTCGCCATGTCTAAAACAAAGTGGTACTCTTTTTTTCGGTTCACCGAATCCACAGTTATGAGGTAAAAGGTTGAACAATAAACGCGTCATCTATGTAGAAAATTTGAGGGTTTCTCTCGATTTCCCAAGGATTCACTCATCAGACCCAAAAATTTTTTTTATGGGACCACACGGCGGAAAATCAAAATCGGTTCACCCAATCCACAGTTATGAGGTAAGAAACATTAAAAAAAATACAGTCGAATTGATAACCTCTTCCTTTTGGAAGTCGGTTAATAAATTACTACACATGTCTCTATTTGCGTACTGCGAATGTGCACATGAGGTACGTTTGTAAAGAGGCAAAGACCTATTTTCTTCAGAGCATTTTTAAATAGCAGTGTGGCAGCACCTTAATTACTAAGTAGATAAAGTTCAAAATGAGTTTAACAAGATTTGTAATAGTTTCATCATCGTTTACGCACTTGGGTGTGAGCGCCACTGACTCGGGGGAGTGCGACATGACGAGCATCACTCCCGACAAGCACTGCACCGCGTCGCGCGGCCGAGCCGCCGCCAGCTTGCACAGAGCCGACACGCCTTCAGAACATATCTGTAGTCACCAAATAAGATTAAAGTTAAATTCAAGGCCTAGAACTTCCTATTGCAAATACGGCAGAGGAATATTGATAAATATTTACAATTCACCAATATATTTTATTTCAGTATATGAACTTTAACAAACCCAAAGTCTGAGGTGCAACTGAGAATATTAAAGTAAAAAAAAATCTAATTAATCTTTGCTCGAACTACTGACGTTCGAACACAGGATGATGACCCATGTACAGCAGTCGGTAATCTAATCGGGTTAAGCTAACTTAAACTCGAAATATTATTTCTTAAAAGCAGGCCAAAATTTATTGGCACTTCAGCCTTCAAAAACGGCCGTCTTTCATAGCACAGCTAATAGAATAATAATAATTTGAATTTCTTGTCCATCTAAAAATTATCTGGTAGATATCGTTATTTAGCGATAATATCTCCATTGTACCTTTATTTCACAAGGATATCAATTTAACATATATTTATTGTATCATAAAGCATGTTCCATCACAGCACACAACACAAAGTAATATCAAATGAAACTCACGACGGGTATACAATGTCCCCATGACGACGACATAAGCGCATACGCTGTAGCGAACAGGTCCGCCGGGTCCCCGTCGGGCGGCGGCGCGTCGTGCGCGTGGTGCGCGCGGCTCCAGCAGGCGCGGTGCGCGCGCAGGCGCCGCAGCGCCGCCCAGCACCAGCCCGGCGCGCCGCCCGCCTGCCGCCGCGCCCAGCCGCACAGCCACGAGCCAATGGCCAACTGGACGTCCAGAGCCAGACCGCTGGATAATTTATGGGTTTATTTTACATCGCCATTCGTTTTTGTATCAGTAAGAGGACTTCCACTGCCCAATAAGGCTTCCCATTTAGATTTAGACAGACTGGTTTACATAAAAAAACAAATTCTTTAATCGGATGTTTTTTCCTTTAGCGCTATTATATATCTGGATAATAATAATTATCTATTTTCTAAAACCGGAACTAGCATGAGTGTATTCATATTATTACGTAAACGAGTTGAAGACGCTACCAGAGGAAACATAATAAAGTCCAAAAATAAAACTAAATACATAATCTGTTTAGTTCAGAAATGACATCACATTAAACACGTGGCGGCGATCGTCTTCAAGATAAACTGTACATTCCATCTTAACTACCGATTGAAATGGGCATGATATATGTACATATATGAAAAAATGTGTGCGTGTACTAGTGTACACACGTAAGAAATCAAACTTCCTTAAGACCTTATTTTTCGAAAAATGATCTACTATATGCAACTTTATAGAAATTGGTTAAATAGAATTAAATTAGATTAAGTTTTTATTACCACAAAAGGCTTTTATTACCATAGACATGAATACAAAAAAAAACAACTAGCTTCAAAGATTTTTCTGATCAAAATTGACATTAAAAAAAAGGTGGCGCGTAACGGGAAAATGTGACGCGTAACCGAAAAATGTAACTGTAATTTTTTTTCCAACGCCGATAAAGGAGTTTCACTCCAAAAATATATAGAATTTTCGACAGAATTCTAAATTATGTAACAATAACCAACTCAGTACTTACACATGAGGCGTATAGTCCAACTCCAACAATAGAATTTGAAGAAACTGCTGGCAGCGCCGATCCCAGTCGTCTAATAGTGTTCGTATCTCGAGACAGTTAGGACGCCATTTGTCTACTTTCAGTGTCTTCACACAAGATGGGTCTAGAGATTCCACTGTAATGAAGGACACGCTAAATTGCATTAAAACTGAGTATAATCTATTTGACTAACTACTATTAAAAATATATAAGATTTTAATACCATTATAACTGAATAAGTATGTGAAAAACAATGAAAAAATTAAAAGGTTATTAATTGAATTAATATACCTACTTGAGCGAATATTAGACATTGAAATAAAACTAATTTTCAACACAGCTATCTATATATCGTAAAATATCCGGAATAAAATCAACAACAAATAGAATTATTTAAAAAAAAATTATAAAGCACCCACTTTTAGGAGGATTTTTTATCTCGTATGAAAAATAAGTTATTAAATCTACTGGAGACTCACCTATATTTATTTCAGCTAGTATGTGCAGTGCGATCGTGTGTAAGTAGGGATGCGCGGCTAACAGTTTGCCCACGCACTCCCACGCACTGTCGTCACACAAATCTTTACACGTCACCGATTTGCGTTTGAGTCCTGTCTGTGGACATAATACAGGTGATATTAACCGATGAGGTTATAGTCCACTAGCCTATCGCTACTGGATACTAGCGATAGCTCAGGCATGCAGGTTTCTTCACGATGTGTTCCGTCACTGTTTCAGTGTGTGAACAATACACACAAAAGTCGAAAAGACGGGGATGCATGCCTTGAGTTATATACACGACTAGATTATCAGCGCATACAATTATATTATAAAAAAAAATGTTTTTCTTTTAAAAAACGTTGCCCTACACTAGGATTTTCTCCTGTGTCGTGGGTGCGTTTACAAACACAAATTTTCACATACACAAACGCCCAGACCCGGAACAACTAGGTAGTTGTTCCGGGTCAAACAGGTGTAGAACGTACAAATATTGCTCCTTGCAGGGATCGAACCCGCAACCCGTGACGCACAAGCCGATTGCTCAGCCACTGCGCCAATAAGGTCGTCAATTATGCAATGCAAGTTATATATATATTGAAGCATTAAAGTATAATATACAAGCAACAACAATTCTACAATGCATATTCTTATGAATATCGTCGATCAAGCTCTGTGGCGTTCACTAGGGGAGGCCTACGTTTAGCAGTGGACGAATATTGGCTGATGATGATGATGATGATAATGATGAATGTCGTCGTGACACTCACAGAAGCTATAGATGGTTTACTCTAAGGATTGGATGAATGGACCCAATTCTTGAACGCCTTAAAATTATTACCTGAAGCAAAAATTCTAGTATAATTCTGGCGAGCTCGTGGTCTTGCGTGCGGTCTATTGCAGCCTGCGTCACTATGCGCACGCGCATGTCGCACGGCAACACCGGCAGCTCTATTGGCAGCAGGTCCAGTTGTTTTGGTGACTTGTCTGAAAACGCATATAACATGGTCTATAAAATATAAAAACATTGATAAAAACATTTTTATATAATTGTTTTTCTTAAAAAAAACTTTGCCCCACACTAGTCTTTTTGGCTCCTGTGGCGTGGGTGTGTACAAATTTTTGCTTCGTATAACACAAGCCGGTGCCTTAGCCACTGCACCAATCGACTCGATATATAATATTATTAGATTCAAACAATTATATTAATAGTTTATCATTTACACGTACCATGTAACCCAACAATAATTGCTATGCAGTAGTCTTTAGCGGTGTTGTCAGCGAGTAACGTGGCCGGCAGTCTCTCTAGCTCCTGTCCATCAAACAAATCAAATCCAGCAGAGAATGACGCTTCCAGTTCAGCCGCTATTTTCTCTTGTAACTCTGTAGCGTAAAACGATCTAAAATAGATGAGAAATATTTGAAATTACACTCATATTTGTGTGGACTACTAATTAAGTTAAGATACAATGACGATAGTGGTTTTTTAGTTTATTCAATCAAAAATAACCATCTACGTTTAACATTGAAGTAAAGAATCCGCAACAACGAGGTTAAAACAATACCAATACATCGCGATTAAATCCGTAAAAAGTCGTTAATTTGAATTTGTACCTATACGTTTTTCATTAAGTGGAGAAGGCAATAATTAGGGACTTCTGAAAAGTTTCCTAAACGATTTGACTTGTTTGAAAAAAGAATTAAATTCTTGGTTAATGATACTTCTAGGTAAACAATAAAATATACCTAGAAGTGAGATGTAGGCAGGCGAGTGCGTGCAGCGCGTGCGCGGCGAGGCCCCGCAGCGCGCGGCGCAGGCGCGTGTACCCCGCGTGCGCGCGCGCCGCGAGCGCACACACGCGCAGCACGCCGCGCACGCCGCAGCACGCGCGCACCACCCCCCGGCCCCCATGACTGTCGCCCCATTCATGCGGCCGGGCGTGACGGATATCCTGGGTAACAACAATTTAATGTACACTCTGGCGCGAGAAAAAATGATTGTCTTCTGAAGAAGGCTGTGTGATGTGAGACGGAGTCACAAATTCTGTTTCTTCTACGTGAGGAGTAATTGGACTTCGGATCATACAATAACTCTTTGTGTTTGCGGAGTATAGTGTGCAAGACAAATAGCTGTCTTAATGTCAGAATTTTGGATTCTTTATGAAGCATGTGTGTTGGGTGTCGAAAGGGTTTTCGTAGCATTACCTTAAGCAACGATCTCTGCGCTCGTTCGACTAATATAGTTTTTGTCTTGCACGCTCCACCCAATTAGCTAGTTAGAGTGTACAAATATAATACGCTTTCTAGGACTAATAGAAATTAGTGAAATTACCCATATCCTTGTAGACTAACACCGAATTACAATTTCTGATTGTTTATAATTAGTTTTAAAATGTTAATTAAGTTACGGAATTGTGTTTATAATTAGTCCCTAGACAGGTTAAACTATTTATTTTTTATTTTATTTTTAATTGCATACAATGTTTTTACACATTATAAAAAAACCACATAAATATAAATTGTTTAAAGTATGATAAGGCATCTAGTTCAGCATCAGGCGAATAGTTACATCCTTTTTAACTATTCTGTTTGAACTAAATTAAAAACTTACAGAGTGTGTAAACTGCACGAGGCGGGCCACTAGGTCCCTGAGAGGGAACGCATACAGCAGCGCGAGTAGATCACGCTCCCGCAGCGTGCCCTCGCTCACGGCACCACCGCCGCCGTGCTTGTCCACCTCTTCCCAAGCCTCCTCAGCTTCTGAAGCAAAAACACTCTACATCAGCATTCTGACTCCGACTTCGGTTCCAATAAAACCACTTCAGTAACATCCCTAGTTTAAAGTACGTACTCACCTTCAGTACATTCGAGAGCGGTGTCAGTGGGGGGACGAGCGAGTAGCAGCTCCAGCAGGGCGAGCAGGTGCCACGGAGACGAGCAGTCCACGTGATCACGCACCACCAGCGACGCCCATTCCACTGAGCGAGACTGCCTGCAAATATTCACAATGGAACAACTGACATAAGGCTGTGTGAGTACACCCGCACGAAGCGTTTCGCTTCTTCCAATGGAATCAGTTGCCTGAGTTTGTATTTCCTAACGATGGGTACAATTCAGGGGTCTTCGAGTCCCGAGTGAATCGGTATCTTCTAGGTAAACGTGCTCCATCTTAGACCAAATAGTCACTTACCATCAGGTGAAATCTCAACTGATGTCTATGATAAAAAAAAATAGACTAATGCTGGGTTTGACAAACTTGCATTGGGATTACACAGGATTGCGTTGGGGGCACAGTATCGTGTTAAATTTATTACATCAATCTATATATGACACACACCAACATGGCCAGTTTTTTGTTAATTTCAGATGAGCTAACTTCAATCCTCTCTGCTGGTAATGTCGTCCTTAAAAGACATAGTGTTCACGATCCTCAGCATTGAGGGAACAACAATATGGATGAAATATCCTGATAAAAGAAATAAGAGCTTTTTGTCTACTACTTAAAGACAGCTGTTCAGACACAAATTTTTTTTTGTCATATCTATAAGGATTTGGGATCCCTAACAGTTGATTCTCACTACTAACCTGAACAAATGGTGCATTAGAAACAGCAGTTGCCTCAGATCCCTGTTGTCTAGCAGCGCGGCCGACAGCGCGACGGCCCAGCGTTGTAGCGCTCCGGCAAGCGCCTCTGGTGCGTTGTCACTCAGTCGCAGCGCTTGTAGCACCAGAGACAAAGCTTCGCGAATCACCCCCTTGTTACTTTGGATTGTCTCTGATATGAACTGCTCTATCTAAAGAAGTATTTATGCATATAGTATTGTTTGTAAACATACTCACTCACTCGGGTCAATCAATGAAGGTAGTATCATTATTAGAAATTGTGGCAATTATTCACTGGGTTTCAAGGAAAAGCTAGAAACATCTTCACACATAACAAATAGAACAGTTAAAAAAATTAATATCAATAAATAGTAAATGAAGGAGAATTTGTTTTAGAAAACCCTACTTTGGGGGAATGTTTTAAAAATTATTAGGTTTACTTCAGTTTTGGATAATTTAATAATTTACCTGGCAATGTGCCAACAGTGCTGCATGTTGGTGATGGCAATAGGAATCCTGTACATCCCTTAATAGCTTCTCCAGCCTTAGTTTAGCAACGGGTAGCCTCTCTTTGATCAGCTCAGCGTGTTCATAACTAGCTTTCAACTCAACATTAAGGCCACACTGGCATTTCTCTGATATGTTCACATGTCGCTTCTCAACCTTCCATAGTGTGGCCCTACTTTTCTCTTCTTCTGCAACCTGACATGCCAGTTGTATTCGTTCACGCTCAACTGCTATAAGTGATGATCTAGGTTGAGGAAATATTTGGTTAAATTCAATACAATAATTCAATAATACAATTTAAAAGTAATCAGTCATCCATAAAAATGCCAAATGTTTTTGTGACTTACGTATAGGTATACCGTATAAGACACATAAAAAATCTCTTAGAAAAAAAATTGAGGTAATTACAATTTTTTTTATTTATTATAATACTTTGGAATCTGTGACTTGAATGAGCTGTGTGGGAGTCTTTTTTAGATTATATCTTTAGAAACAATTTACACATTTAATTGAATATTCGTACAAACCTAAATGTAGACAGCATATCAACTAGTGGATGCTCTGGTCCACTTGTAGGACCTGTTTCCACTATCTCCTCTTCCTTTTCACTCATAGCCCTAACTTCTTCCATCTCTTTCCCTCCACACAACCTGATGGCATCTTCTAAAGGCATACATTTTACTTTCGACTTTCTATCTATAACTATTTCTTCATATGGCACACTTTGAGGCACTTCTTCAAAGCATGGGGCTGATGGCATAATATTATCTTCTACATATTCAAATGAGGATTCTTGTGCCTTAGACTCAGGACTCAAGTAAGCATCACTATGTGAAAGTTCATATTCTCTTTCTTCAGAGATTGTATCTGTAGGTTCACTTGGTATTGCTATCCTTTCTAATTTCTTGCTTAATTCTTTGTAACTGCCTTCAATACTAAATAAAGGGGCCTCCTTAGTATTAACTGTTTCATTGCCACCTACTTCCTTTTCCTCATGTTCAATTAATGGTTTTGATGTACTCACAGTGCTTTCTTGTTTTACTTTTGCTTCTGAAACCATTTGATCTCTGAAACTTTCCTCTGAATTTATTCTAGTTTCTGTAGTAATTTCAATGCTTATATTAGTTTCAATATTCTCAGTTACTTCAGATATGTTTTTATTATCTTCTATTATTACAGTCTTTGTGGATTCAATGTTTCTAATAGGAATACTGGTTGCAGCAACATTGACAAATTCTTCTAGCAATGGAGGTTGTGTGGTTACAGGAGACAGTTCTCTAATGGCACTACTCCTGGGACATTTTTCTTTTGATTTCTTTTTCTGTAAAATAAAAGGTAAGGAATATAGATGTAGGCAGAAAAAAAACAAATGAACTAGGTATTTATACAGTAAATAATAAGACATATTTGGTACCCTTTACATAGTGGTGAATGGTCCAGGACCTATACGAGAACTATCAAGCTTATTTTTTTTTTAGGTACAAACTCATATTGTTTGTTTGACATCAATTTATGTTAGTTGTCTATAACAAATCACATAAATTGTAATAAATTACTAATTTGCATAATGCAATTATAATTAATATGCATTGACTGTTAAGTTAAATCGTAAAACTTTTTTATTATAATAATGAAACCGGAAAATAGTTTAAATCACCTAAATTTATATCCTTTTCGAAGTCGTATAGTCGTAGTAATAGGTATAGATTACATTCTATAAGGAGGGTAAATTTACAAGGATGATAAACAAGCCACCAAACTGTAATCACTATTTTATCCACATATGAAAGTCATAGTACACTAATACATAATATACAAAACAAAAATAATCATATTAAAGTGTTCTGCTGCGCAAAAAGACAAAGGAATGTTATGTTAATAAATCTCACTTACTTCTCTACGCTTTTCCTTCACCATAGTAGCCATGGTGGTAAAAACGAAGCTATGTTGTGATAGCTTTGAAGAGTCAAGCACCAAAACTTATGTTATTTTAACTCTGACCGCTCACATTTAAGTTCATGGTATTCCCCAAAACCAAAACAAAGTTGTGATTTCTGATGTTTTGATCGTACTGAAGTCAACATTACATTCCAATACCAACTGACGTACATGACAGCAACCGCAGGATAGCATACAGGAAACAAGCGTAAGTATAACAAGGACAGAGATACAAACGTTGTTCGTAAATGTTTTAAATTCATAATTATTTATACGAAACGCGAGAATCAGCTGTGTGCTAGTGACGCGAATGATATATATTTAGTCGATACTTTTTAGTCTAATATTGTATTACTATTGCTGCCGGTGGAATATGACCAGTTCTTAGAAAATTTCATTGCTAAAAATAGACGACAGTTACAGTTACTGTTCGATGTAATACACGAACACCTTTTTGCTGATCTAGCTAATCAATAAGGCAACGTCGAGTGCGCGCCGAAGTCAGTGCAGATACGGACGGCAACCGGGTGCATTCGCCTTCCATTTACATTAATCATCATTTTTAGCTTAGCTTTCGATATCGAAATAAATCATTATTAGCAAGTGAATCTAATCTTTTAATAACTATCTTAGCAATCATTACCACTTAGGTCGCGACCCGTACATTTTGGTCCTTCGAGCCGGATCGACGGGATTTTAGTCCTTCGGTCCAAGGACTTCGCGTGTCGTTAAATAGGGAGGATTTTCTAGACTAACGGCTAGTGAAGTGAACTTTATCAGTGTCATTGTGAAACAGTGTCCATTAGCTTAGCATAGCAGTGACTTTTGTGGTAAGACTTTAGCAGCAGCGTACTGAGTTTGTTCTCGGTACACACAATTTAGCGGAAGCAGCGAGTTTATAACTCACATCAGCAGCAGCTGGCGGTACTGGTGTAGGTACCATTTAGCAGCAGTGGTCATACAGCTCACACTTAGCAGCAGTATCATACAACGGGGGAGCAACCTCGTAAGCAAGCATCAGCAGCGCCGGAGTTGTTCAAGTAAGAACGTTCCATTTTATTCTATTAACTAGTAGCACCATGGAAGGCTTATACATCAATCAAACTGAAATAGCAGAGGGTTTGAAGAAACTTCTCGTCAATTTTAAAAAAGATAGCGTAGAGCGTAAGACCATTGACAATTGTAAGCGAAGGCTTGATTTACTGGAGTCGTACTGGAGTGATTATCAAGTTAACAATGAAAAACTTTTGCCATATGAAACCACGAATCACCAGTACTTCACAAATTCAGAATTTGAGCGTACGCAAGACATTTATTTAGCAGCCAAAAGACTAATCAAGCAATTTTATGATGAGTTAGTTCAGCGTAGTATGAAAGCATACCCAAATCAGGGTGAAATCTCGAAAAGAGTACAGCGAGATGAAGCTGGGACTTCTATCAGCCAGCCGGAACCGCAACCTCTGGCTTCAGAAGCCCCTACATTTGATTCAACGGGTTCCAACAGCAAACTTGACGAGATGCTACATAAGCAATCAGTCAATTTTAAAGCATTTATGAGAGCAATCGATTTTATTGAGGTCGACACAATTGTCGACAAATGGGAATTTGAAGACACCCTTCGAATTCTACAACACCGCTGGACCGTAGTTGATACTCTTCATTGGGAGATCATTGGTGAAGCGGGAGAACATCTGGCCTACGAAGTTCACTTCAACAAATACGAGAAAATATTCAACGACATGAAAAAAGCTCTAAACAAAAAAATGTGGTCAACATCATATCGCGAAAAATCGACCCCGAAAATAGATATTCCCGTTTTTACAGGAAATTATCATCAGTGGGTGTCCTTTAAAGATCTCTTCAATGAAGCTATACACAAGAACTCCGCGTTATCCAACGCTCAAAAAATGCAGTTCTTGAAAGGAAAAATAAAAGGTGAAGCCGAGCGGTTGATTCAGCACCTTCCTATCAGTGCTGACAATTATATTGATTGTTGGGAGATTTTAAATCATCGATACGACAATAAAAAGCTCATCTTCTCCTCGCATGTTAACGTATTCCTTAATCTTTCTAACGTACAGCAGCAATCATTTCAAGCTATCAAGAAGTTACATGACGTCACTGTAGAAAGCCTTCACGCCATTAAGAACTTAGGCGTCGACACATCCACATGGGACCCACTATTGGTCCATTTGTTATCGCAAAAGCTGGATAGTGAATCTTATTCGGACTACATTGAGTCCTTGAAGAATTCGCGAGAACTACCGGTACTACAAGAGTTTTTAAATTTCCTAGAGAATAAGTTCACTAGCCTAGAAGCATCACGTAGGCGTCAAGATATCATACCTAAAGCACATGCCTCTCAGCAGCAAAACAACTCTTCAACATCATTTCCAAATAATCGTAAACATAATTATTATAAATCAAAGGACTTTAATTGGAAGTCAACGAAGCAAGTTACATCAATGCATGTGTCAGCAGTTCAATGTCCCCTGTGTTTAGCAGAACATCATTTACTAAATTGCAATAAATTTCAAGACTTGTCAAATGAATTGAAATTAAAAACCGTGAATCAATTTAATTATTGTAAAAATTGCATTTTCGACCATAATGGAAATAATTGTTATTCGACAAAACGATGTCGCAAGTGTTCTGGAAATCATCATACATTATTGCATGAATGTTTTATTAAGCAAAAACCTAATTACCCGTCCGGTCCGACTATGCAAAAACCACGTTTTAATAAACAAGAAGAAAATGCATCATCAAGCAACAATGGAGTTTACGCGTCACAACGAGATTTTTCAGGAATTTTGTTAGCTACGGCCTTAGTAAAGGTGACGTCAGCAGATAGTACACAGCATGTACTAAGAGCGCTCATCGACCAAGGATCACAAATCTCACTAATAACCGAAAAGGCTGCTCAACTGTTAGGATTGAAACGTCAGCAGTGTAAAGGAGTAGTTTTTGGTATTGGAGAGAAAGAAAGCAGCTTGAAGGGGATGCTAAGTATTACATGTCAATCAATGTACACAGATTTTGCATTTACTTCCGATGTTATGATAATGAACAGCCTCATTAAAGATTTACCCAATAGATCTTTTGAGAAGCCTAAGTGGTCACACTTAGAACACATTAGTTTAGCAGATCCCGACTTCAATACAAGTCGACCAGTAGATCTATTATTAGGAGCAGACATCTATGCGATTATCATGTTAGATGGCATGGTCAGAGGTCCTGACTCGTCATCGCCTTTAGCTCAAAACACCCAACTAGGGTGGCTACTGTGCGGCAGTGTAAAGACGTTTCACTGCAACGTAATTCTAAACAACACTGAAGACATCCACCAATTTTGGAAAATTGAAGATATTTATGAGCAAAATGAAATGTCAGCAGAAGATCAAGAATGTGTTGACTATTTTCGTGCCACAACAAAACGGCTTGAAAGCGGTCGGTATGAGGTTCGATTACCTATGAAGCAACAAGCGGGGGAAAAGTTAGGAAAATCAAAGGAGATAGCGTTAGCACAATTTCGGAACCTCGAGAGAAAATTTAGCAAGCAAAAGGATTTAGAGCAGCAATACAAGCAATTTATTAGCGAATATGAGCAGCTAGGACATATGTCCTTAGTAAATTTTAGCAGCAATGAATTAGAATGCTTCTTACCTCATCATGGAGTACAGCGAGCAGAGTCTTCAACCACTAAGCTAAGAGTTGTCTTTAATGCATCAGCCAAAACTTCCACGGGATATAGCCTTAATGACCTCATGCATAAAGGACCTAACCTGCAACAGGACCTGCAAACTCTGTTGTTGAGGTGGAGACAATATCGTTACGTGTACACAGCAGACATAGAAAAGATGTTTCGCCAGATCTTGGTGAATAAAGACGATCAAAGCCTGCAAAAAATTGTGTGGCGAGAAAACGGAGACCATAGACAGCCGATAAAGGTGTATCAATTATCTACCGTCACGTATGGGACGAAAGCTGCACCTTATTTGGCAATGATGACGCTTCGGCAATTAGCCACAGATGAGCAGTATAACTATCCCAATGCAGCAAAAAGCCTACGTGAAGATTTCTATATGGATGATCTGGTTTCCGGGGTTCATTCAATAGAAGAAGGAAAGAAAAGAATAGCCGAATTAAACTTGTGTCTCAGCAGTGCGGGATTTTTGTTACGAAAATGGTCTGCGAATCAAAAGGCCCTATTAGAGAACATCAGTACGTCTAAGCAAAATAAACAAGCGTCAGCATTTACCTTCAAAACAGAAGATACAGCCAAAACCTTGGGCTTAAAGTGGGATCCGATCAAAGATGAATTTAGTTTCCAACATAGCTTATTAGCAGATACAACGAAACTTACGAAGAGAATGTTACTATCCGAAATCTCTAAAATATTTGACCCCTTAGGTTGGTTATCTCCGCTGACAACAAAAATGAAAATATTATTTCAAAAAGTATGGCTTGATTCGAAATTACAATGGAGTGATGAAGTCTCAGATAGGATTAAAAATGAGTGGGCAAAAATAAAGGCAGACTTAGGCTGTATCAGCCAATGCAGAATACCTCGATGGTTAAAAAGCAAGCAGGATGACGTCATACAATTACACGGATTCTGTGACGCATCTATCAAAGCATACGCATGTGTTGTATATGGCAGGATCGTATCAAAAAATAAATCGACAGTGGTACTGATCGCAGCAAAAACTAGATTGGTACCTAACAGCAAAACTGTATCCCTACCAAGACTCGAATTATGCGCAGCGGAATTATTATCACGACTTATGACTAAGATTATAAACAGCCTAGACACGAGTAGCATCGATTACAAAATTTTCGGTTGGAGTGACTCAAAAGTTACACTTAGCTGGATACAAGGAAACCCAGAACGTTGGAAGCCTTTTGTATCGAACCGAGTAAAGAAAATTATAAATTCAATGTCACCAGACACTTGGCGTTACGTGTCAACTAAAGAAAATCCAGCTGACTCAGCTAGCAGAGGGCTATCATCGTGTCAATTAATGGAACATTCCTTATGGTGGGAAGGGCCATCTTGGCTATCATCCACTGGCTTTGAACCTGAAAAGCAGCATCAAAAGTATATCACTCAAGAAGAAGTCAGAAATCATCTTGTAGCCGCTCCTACGAGCGTACTTGAAAACAGCGTTATTACAGATTTATTACATCGGTATAGCGCATTCATAAAAATAATACGTGTAATGGCCTGGCTATTACGTGCGTTTGCACCAACGCGAAAACAAATGCCTCGATATATCACGTTACATGAGCTGAGAATAGCAAAATTACGTTTAATTAAAATCATCCAAAGCATTGAATTTTCAACCGATATTCATAATTTATTACACGGAAAACTTCGATCAGATAGCAAGCTTTTAAAACTAAATCCATTTTTAGACAAAGATGGAATACTAAGAGTTGGCGGACGTCTTGAAAACGCCAATATAAGTACAGATATGAAAAATCCTATAATAATTCCGTACAGCAGTCGTTTAACAGAACTTTTAATAAATCAAGCACATGAATTAACTTTTCATGGAGGGCCTCGACTTACCTTGTCATGGCTTCGACAATACTATTGGATTATCAATGGAAATCGAGCAACTACAAAACAGCTTCGCAAATGTGTGACGTGCAAAAAACAGGAGCCCAGAAAGCTACACCAGATCATGGGGAATCTACCTAACTGCCGAACAAACCCGGCACCTCCTTTTTACCATACTGGGGTAGACTACACTGGATTCATTAAAATAAAAGCTAACAAAGGTAGAGGAATAAAAACATCGAAAGGATATATCGCCTTGTTTGTTTGCATGGCAACAAAGGCAGTACACATTGAATTAGTGTCCGACCTAAGCAGCTCCTCGTTCATAGCAGCTCTGCGTCGTATGGCGGCGCGGCGAGGAACACCAAAGCATATCTATTCTGATAATGGCACGAACTTTATCGGTGCCAATAGTAATCTTCAGGATGAGTATCAAAAACTTCAGCAAGTTTTTACCGATACGTTTCACAAAGAAATAGCAGAGATGAGCATAGAATGGCATTGGAACTGTCCTTCTTGGCCAAGTGCAGGAGGGATCTGGGAGCGATCAATTAGAAGCCTTAAGCAGCATATAAGAAGAGTTATCGGTGAGCAAGCTTTAACGTATGAGGAGTACAGCACTATATTAGCACAAATCGAAGCGAGCCTTAATTCTAGACCCTTATGCCCAATATCAGAGGATATCGATGACATCGATTTTCTCACACCAGCCCATTTTTTAACGAGTCGCGCTGGTTTGACTATCATAGAAACAGCACAAGATGCCAGAACAAGATGGTATACGACAAATAAAATATTCAAAGACATCTGGAGAAGGTGGAAAACAGAATATTTGAGCCAGTTATCTATACGCAGCAAGTGGTTTAAAGCGCAGCGAAATCTCGAAATCGGAGATATGGTGACAATTCAAGACGATAATTTACCGGCGGGTAAATGGCCAGTTGGTCGGGTGGTGGAAGTCCACCCAGGAACGGATGGAATTGTCAGAGTGGTAACGCTGAAGACAAAGAACGGCTACATAAAGCGTCCGGTAGTTAAGTTGTCTATTTTGCCCATCCAAAAAGAAGAAGACTGCAAGCAGCAGACAAGTGGAGTAGCCGTACAGAAAAGTATTAAAATCACCTCTGAAACTGACGAACTAGGAAAGAAAAAGCCGTACTGTCCTAAAATCATCAGTGTAATCCTATCAGTGTTATATTTTATGAGCAGCGTACTTCCCGCTGAAGCATCTTATAGTTTTACAAATTTTGACAACAACCAAAGCCTATATTTCGACTCTCTCGGAAAAATGCATCTCATTCGCAATGAGTGGAAAATTGTAACTTATTACAACATGTCCCCATATTGGCTAGGGGACAAAGCAGTTACGGAATTTTCTAAATATCTAGAACAAACTTGCGAAAAAATAAAGGAAACGAGTCATTGTCGTATGATCATTTTACAAATACAACACGAGTACAGTGAACTGGAATACAATAATCAGCTGTTGCTAAATCAGCATTACAGAGCGCCCTTGCGAACACGACGCGGGCTTATCAATGCCGTCGGCTCGGTTGCGAACTCATTGTTTGGAGTACTCGACGACAGTTTCGCAGAAAAATATAAACATGACATTGACCTCGTGTATAGAAACATCGATCATGTAAATCAACTGTATAAGAACCAAACCTCGATAATCGAGGCCGAATACAATATTCTAAAACGGACCGAAGCGACTATTGAAAAGCAGCACAAAATAATTAACAAGCATGTGAATTACTTAGAAAGCGTTACCAACACTATAAAACTGGAAATGAGTGATATGACGGTTCAGCAAGACTTCTCTTTAGCAGCGATGGCCACCATTAATATGATACACAATCTAAAGCGAATGCAAGATACGTTTGCGGACACAATGACGGAGATCCATAAAGGCCAAATTAGCATGCATTTATTGACACCCAGACAACTTCGTTTAGAACTGCAAATCATTTCTGGACAAATTGGAAAAGAACTTGCTTTACCTGTAGACAATATTCAGTTTAACCTGTATAAAATCTACAAGCTGTTAAAAACCAAAGCCCGAATAACTGAAGAATATTTCATCTTTGAAATTACATTACCGTTAATCAGCCGAGACACCTTCGAATTATATAAATTGATTCCAGTACCACATCAAATTAACAAGAGCATGATTAGCATTAAAGCAGTTTCCGAGCATCTAGCAATCAACCTAAGAAGAGATGCTTACCTGACAGTCAGCGTAAATGATCTTCAAAATTGTGAGCAGCAAGAGGATACTTACCTTTGTCAACGACAAGGTCCCATTAAAAATATCGGCACTGAAGAGAGATTCTGTGAAACAGGGGATAAATCCGCGTGCAAATTTGTCAAATCTAGCTGTCAAAACAAATGGGTTCAATTACACGAACCTTCTACCTATTTGTACTTCTGTTGTGATTCATACTCTGTGAGAATCATATGCGACGATGAAATCCAAGCGCGTCTAGTCAGCAAGGCCGGACTTATACACCTTACTAAACAATGTATGGTCAAAGGCCGTGACGTAACACTTTATTCATATCAGCAATTAGAAAAGACGCTCGATTTAAGACCAAATATTCTGGAAACTAAGTTAACTCCCATTCATCATTTGGTCAATAATATAACGGTACCCATACTAAACTTCGAAGAATTTGATCATGAAAGGGTACAGATTAACAATTCACTAAAAACCCTCGATAAGCAAATTAAGTCCATGAAGGAATCAGCTCAACAGGATGATGTGCTAACGTCGCATGATGTACACCATTATGTCTTGTCGTATGGACTGATAGCAGCAGCAGTCGCTGGGTTCCTGTGGTTCCTGTGGAGGCGAGGAAGACGAGCGTCCAGCTCGTCCAACCAACAGCGAAATGAGAGCACACCTAGCAGCGTGAATGTGTGTATAAGCCAGTCCCCACCTGAGCAAAGACCTGAAGTGAGTGCGCGTGCCCAGCCTCTGTCCGTACAGGGAGCTAGTGAGTGCAGTGAGAATGTGTGTGAGCCTAGTGCAGCCAAACGTTGGTCTGGTTCGCGCCTTAAAAAACGGGATAGCTCTACGTCTCCCATCGCGAGAAAACAATCGGTGTTTACCATAGATGACTCGGTCATTTGAGTCGATGTACTTTAGCTAATACGCATTTTTGTTTCATCACCTTGTTAATCATATCTCATCCAATATTGTACTAACACTCATTAGCAATTAAGTTCACAGTTTCACGTAACTTATTGTTTTGTAATTTTGTTCATCTTATCTCTCTCCCTCGGGAGCATGTTCGATGTAATACACGAACACCTTTTTGCTGATCTAGCTAATCAATAAGGCAACGTCGAGTGCGCGCCGAAGTCAGTGCAGATACGGACGGCAACCGGGTGC
This sequence comes from Craniophora ligustri, assembly GCA_905163465.1. Taxonomy (NCBI): domain Eukaryota; kingdom Metazoa; phylum Arthropoda; class Insecta; order Lepidoptera; family Noctuidae; genus Craniophora; species Craniophora ligustri. The sequence continues at coordinate 2,371,607 of LR990965.1, read as the reverse complement.
ATTCGCCTTCCATTTACATTAATCATCATTTTTAGCTTAGCTTTCGATATCGAAATAAATCATTATTAGCAAGTGAATCTAATCTTTTAATAACTATCTTAGCAATCATTACCACTTAGGTCGCGACCCGTACAGTTACAGTTATATATAAATTACAAACAATTTTTTTTTACCGTGTTGATAGACGCTATCCACCAAATATGTAATTATAACAAATTTAAAACATGTTTTTTTAAATGATCTATGAATGATCTGATGATTTAAACAGATAATATTAATAACTAGCTTTATGTGATAGTGGATAAACTCATTTCTTAAGTCCCTTAATAATAGGGTGACAATGCAGGTTTGGCAAAATGCTACTTATTCTAATGGGGAAGAGGGCACTATGGCCCGAGCTCATAGTTATGTCACTAAATATTTAATTTATATGCGAGTAAGGTATTGCATTTGTATTACGTTAAAAAGATTTCCACCGAACATTTTAGTTGTAATATTCACGCTTTAAACATATTCCACTAAAATATGGTAGCAAACTTACCGCATTCGTCTCTCTACTAATGTGGAAGGTGGAGGTGTGTAGGTGGAGTTTGTTTTTAATTCGCAAATATACATACTTTACAGGAAGCTCTCTGTAAAATGGATTCAACTCAGCCTATCGTAGGCCACTGCTGGACATAGACCTAAACTGAGACATAAACACCCTTCTTGCAGTCCATCCCAGGATGTTAGCCCTTTGATTTGAAATGGACCCCCGGGATCTTGGATGAGTATTAGGTATTTAGGCAAAATAATTATCATTGGGAAAGGAAATAGAAGGGTGTCGAGGCTAAAATATAGGAGATCGAGGGAGTCGAGGTCCTGTGCTAAGTGATCAAGGCGCAGCAGCTAAAAAACACGACCCCCTGAAGGAAGAGTCTAATATTCGCGTAATTATGTAAGAAATAGTTGGAACAAAGCGCCTAATAATTGTGTTATTATACTTGGACCAGCTTAAATACTGAGGTAATCAAGCCACAAGACTATTTATATTCTTATTATTTCCAATAATTTACCTAGCCTCGTTACTCTACAGTTTACCTATCTATACTATATCTACATGAATCTCTTCTCGTATCTCGCATGCTGTATCGAATAGATCATATCATAATATGTATAATAATTCTTTTAACGTAGCATTTCTATTATTTCGCACTCCTAAACAAATCCAAAAAGTGGCGTCCAGTCACTTTTTGGATTTGATTAAAAGTGCAGTCTGAAAATTGCAATAGCTATACCGTTACTGGAGTTGCAATAATGCAGTTATTTCGCATAATTAATATTGTTCTATAATAAACTTGGGGTTTTTGAACCAAATACATTGCGTACCTATCTTTTTTTTTTAAGTGCTGAAAAATCCTAGGACGGTGTGTCGGACTCCGCCTAAGCGTTTACCGACTAAAAAACTGTACCCGTCACCAACCCGGCTGGCGGGCTTCGGTCCAGCTCTTCAGTAAGTGGCGGCAGCATCCCACGCGTTCCGGCTCCCGACCATAGATAGGATCACGGCTGGAAGCGAGAGGTCACTGCCGATAGCCGCTATGAGTTCACGGCACGTTCACGTTCAGGCCGGATAGGCCTGGAGTGTGTGCTGCGCCGTGTCCTCTGGGCAACCCACACAGTGGTGACAACCGGGCTCCCGGCCTATGTGACACAAGTACTTGCCGAAGCACGAAGACCTGCGTCAGCCGGAAGATGAAGGCGATATGGCGCCTCTCAAGCCAATACTCCATGACGGGTCATACCGCCACTGTCGTGGCGGCATATCAGTTTTATGCTTTGAATCATACTGGCATATTATTAAAACTGTCAATTTAAACGAAGTTAGTCGTCATATGATAGATGTATGTGGCTTTCGAAAACCAAGCATGTGATAATTTCACAAGTAACTTTGAAACTCCGTTGGTTTTTGAGTTGGAATCAGTACCTATGACTTTACAGTCGACCATTAATCGTGAAACTCCGTTGGTTTTTGAGTTGGAATCAGTACCTATGACTTTACAGTCGACCATTAATCGTAGAATAATGGTGCACTGCCCAGCTCTCTATGAAACTTAAAACGGGAAAAATTACTCAACAATAAAAATCTGGGTTATTGTTGATTGACGACGGTCGCACATGAGAGCATGATTGGCGTAATGGGTAAGCGGTCAACTTCTACGCCGCGTATTACGAGTTCGATCCCTGCGCGGCGCGAATATTTGTATAGCCTATCTGTAGGTAATTAGGTATTTTGCGGATGTCTCCATTTGTGCAAATGCATCGGCGTGTGTAAAAAAAATTGTATCTACTACAGCTTTTAGTTGTCTACTATTGCAAAATTATAAGACTCGATAGGTAGGGGACAAAAACCTGAAGGCATTTTTTATTGATTATTCGACGAGATCAACATTACTTTCACAAATAATAAAAAGAAGTACGTGTAAAAATGATAGGTTTTTAAAAATGCGGAAAAATTAATGTCGTAGTTAAAATGATATCAAGATCACCATATAAATCAATTAAAGTAGTTTTTATTTACTCATGTGCATAGGCATTCAGTTTTGGGTGACATGTCATTAGAGCTTAGGCAATAAAATAGATAGGCTAAGGAGTAGTCTTGCACCACAAACGGGTCAGGATGTAGAGATATTGCCCTAAATCGATCACTGATCACCTATGAGCACAGATTGTGATCAGTGATCGATTTAAGGCAATATCTCTATATCCTGACCCGTTTGTGGGGCAAGACACTATATTACTCACTATACTTTGGTTTTCATGGGTAGGTACTGGAGCTCCAGACTATCCAAGAGTTGACGCACCTGGATACATAGCGGTAAACATATTTTGATCAAATCATCATTGACTTTAAAATACCTACCTGCTATACAATTGCACAATATTTTTTAAGTTTTAATGATAAAGTCCAATATCTGTATTTGAACTTGAAACCAACAAGGAAAGACTCATGTCATTAATACCTAGTCGTATAGTTGGAGTTTGGACCTTAGCAACGTTATTAGTTTACTTATCATATTTCTGACGCACAGCACACAGTTATAGAGTAAGATCCTAGGGCCGCCAGACGTCACGTATTTTCTGACAAACCAAATGTAGATTTATTTATTTATTTAAAACACCTTAAACTATCCTTACAGGGTTTACCCTAATGCGACAGCTAAGAACTTAAACTAAACCATTTAACTAACATTATTAAAAAAGTACATTATTTACAAACATGATATTACGTATATTATATATTATTTCGCTTATAACATAATATAAACAGTAATACCTTTGCGAATTCACTAAAACAACATGTACAGACATCATATCAATCTGAGTATGAAGATCGTTGATGGTACGGATAGCTCTGGTAAGAGGTGCTTTGGCTAGTAGGTTAGTTCTTGCTGTAGGTACCAGTAGCAGTGGCGGTTATTGAGTAGTGCTAGTATGTACTAAGAACGCATGCCTACCAGCTATCTTGCGCCTAGTGGGCCAATTTTCAGGTATCAGGTAATCGAGGTACATACAAATATTACTTACCTCGCGTAAATTCTCCAAGCTGATTTTTACGTATATTTTAGGCAATCAAATCCTTAAAAATAAGTCGCTAATACTCCCAGACACTTTCCGTCGGCCGTATTGCTTTGCAGACGCTTTAAAGCTCCCGAAGGAATTAATTAACTTCACGTAAATTCTGATGCTCCATTGTTTATATCTCCACCAGACAACTATTTCGAAACCTTTTACGAGAAGACAGAGCGATCCAATGCATTCTTAGTACATACTAGCACTACTCAATAATCCACATTTGGTTCGTCAGAAAATACGTGACGTCTGGCGGCCCTGGGATCTTGGACTATTATATTTACTATTCATTAGTACTTTTCGTTATTATATATTGACTAATTTTACAACCAATGAATATTCTGTACTTGTGTTCATTGATTATTAAATAGCGTTATAGTTGATCAATTAAAACAGATCTAAATTTAAGCATTTTTTTAATAATTAGATTGTGCTACGGCTATTTAAAAAAATATCACATTTGAAATATAGTCCCAAAAAAGGATTTAACTTTGTTAACTTTTAATCTTATGTCTATTTACCTACAATAATTTAAGTAGCTATGAATACACCTTGTGTAAACACGTTACACTACTTAGTTATAAAAAACAAATAAATAAATTCTATGATAAATAAATATTATCAGGTCGATTACTGCTGCTTCTCTGACCCGAAGTGAGTAACATCTGGATAGATTCGCAATCGCGGTTTCCTCGGCCATAAAGCTTCCAGCCAATATCCCAATAGTGGAACTCGAATACGTTTTAAGATGGAGGTTGCTCTTGATATGATATGTTTTCATCCTCATACTGTATATTTGTAGGATGTTGTTGGGTGACTATGAATAAGGGGGATTTCAACTTCCGAGGAACAGGAGACGGCGAAGCGGGGTAACTTATTTGTTGGGGGGTTGCGCTTTGCATTTTGGCGCGGAACATAACATTATCGATTTCGTGCATCGCTAAATCTCGTTGGTGTTCATCTAATTTTCTTAATTTCTTTGCTAACAGCTGGCCGTACAACTCATACTCGTCCATTTCATGTTTCATACCTCCTGCGCTCTTTAAATAAGTTACTGCTTCGTCCATACGCTTCTTCGCATAGTTTATATCAGAACTGCCTTTATTTGAGGAGTTTTTCTGCTGACTTGGAGATGCTGGTTTGTTCTGCCTCCCAGTTGTGGTATGTTTATCAGATATATTAACATTTCTATTGACGTTGTTCGCGTGTTCCGGTATTCCTGGCTGTGTAGTATAGTTGCCAGTATTGGTGAAGTACTGAAACAATAAAGAATGTCATACAATAATTAGTTATATTGGAGATGGTACCTACCTATTGGCATTCCGGAAGTGGATCAATTAGCTGCCGTAGTCATAATATTTATTTTGAACGGAATCATAGCACTAAGCACACATTAAGCACGGAAATATTCGTTTTATAAATCTTTTGTTAATTACATGAATATGCACGATGGCTCCCGGAATTACAAAAAAATCGCTACTGAAGGGCACATAAATATTTGTGATATTCCCGAGAATATACTCATATTATAATATAATATAATATAATATACTCATACCGATATGAGTATGTGAGAATTTGAGTTTGAAAGCGCGCTGTCTATGAAAACGAGATTGCCGCTGCAATGTAACCACAAGATTTTACATCCTAACACTTCATAACTCACCTAAGACGATGTAATTTTTACTTTTATATCACACATACCGTAAGAAAATAATATCAATACATTTTTCTAGCAGTTGTAGTATCTTAAGTCCTTCATATTTTGTTATGAACGTCTTTAATATTTTTCAAAAATGAGCTTTTAAATTCGAGGGTTAAAAAATTATCATCGATAGTTCTCTCAGATAGATCTTTATTTGATTTTTTCAATCTCTAAGCGGTATAACAATCCATCAACGCTCAATAAATATATTTACGTAATTTTTATTTTTGCCGCCAAAACATTGGGAGAACCAATCTATTTTTTTTATTATCAATAAAGGCAATGTTTAGAGCTTTCGATCAAACCTACTTATATATACTTTTGAGTATATTTTTTAAATCTATATTATCCAAACTATCATAAATAATTAATAACCCTAACATTATGATTGCCAAGAGTTTTATTGGGACAGATGTTACGCAATTGGTTCCAAATTTGGTCCAATATCATACCAAATCTTTCAAGTTTTTAAATATATACGAAGTTGAAATTTTGTTTTGTGCTATATTTAATGTAATACTGACTATTTATGGCGAAAACTGATAAAATAAGAATATTTACCTCATTTTCCAATTGATTAGTACTATCGCATTCATATTTGCCGCCAAGAAAGCTCTCCATAAGTGAATATGCGAACCAACTCGTACGGTATCCCGGTTGAACTTTCTTTTTGCCGAGGTGCATCCTGAAAGACGTCATTAATGATTCTTTCTTCTTCTTTAGATCAGTAATCGAGCAATGTATACTCAATGATGCTTGTATTCTAAGCCAAGACTCCGAAACTTCGCTTCTGTTTCTATGCAGGGGATGTTTGGGATCCCAAAGATGTTGCTCTCTACGATAAAGTTCCAAGAATTCCAGCACAGTATCGCTATTCCACGACATTGTCAATTTGTGATATCTTATTAGAGTCTCTTAAATAAGAACAACTGAAACTGAACAACTGAGTTGACTACTGAGCCCAGTTGACAGCCAATCAAAATACGTTGCTCGTCCAATGTTTGTGTGTGAGTACACCACGTGTGCTGGCCTCGTTCCACAAATTTTGCGATCAATGTTCGTCATTGGCATTTGGCCACCAACCATTGCAGTTTTAGGTAATATTGGACAAGGTTATGATGTAAGTATTAGACATGACCCATTCGTCTCTACATGAGCGTCTTCCATAGTAATATTTACAAAACAAAAACATTTGAAAAAACGTGATAAACTAGATTTAAAAAATCTTCAGTTTCTGAGATGCAGTTTATATTTTATTACTATCTCTTTCTATTCAAATCGTCGGGCTTGAAACAAAACATTGGCTATCTCTTTCAAGTTTTGAGTTGATCTGTCATTCTGTCATCTGACATTCCATTTTTTTTGATAACGTGCCACAGACAGAATCTTATAATTGTAGTGACGTACCAAGGTGTATCCATTAATATTAGTCGATTAATATATTGGAAGATACTATACTTTATTTATTACTGTTACTGACGCATATATCAAACCTGCACTTAGGCCTAATCTAATTTCTAGACTTCTCTAAGTGCACTTAATCACATTCGCTTAAAACTGACAATTATATTGTCATTGAATCTCCTTAGCCTTGAAAATATAATTTATTTAATATTTTATGTAGTAGTCGAGTGATGACAAATTCATTGTGTTTATCGTTGGAATCGAGTTTTAGGAGTCATTCGTTTTTACAATAACAAAATAGTCTTTAATTTTTAACAGTGTTAAATTTAAGACGAAGTTTATTTTTATTTACTTCGAGTCAGTTCGAGTTATAATAATCTTTACTTTTTTGTCGCTTGTCGCATCGAAGTAATCTATCAATTCAATAATAAAAACGGTGGTAGCCCTAAACTCGAATAAAAGTAGTAAATACTTCGAGTGCATACAGTGCAACAATATAATTAGAACATCAGATAATTATATTCAGTATTCAGTCGTCACTCGCGTCGAAATCTGCACAAAGTTTTCTATTTTGCTCAGTTAAACTCACAGAGTACTTTATAATATACGGAAAGTTAAACTTAGTTAGTAGTCAGTTTACTTCAGACGGACAATCGCGCTGGTCGTGCCGATCGTACACATTTCAGAGCTTTGAATATTTTAGTTTACTTTACTTTTTCGTTCAGTGAATAAATAAGGTTGGTGAAAACTTTTAACAATTTCATTTAATTGAAAACTATTCTGCATTATTTCGCGTAAAAATATTTTAACTGTCTAGTGCGCAATTATATATTATTTTTCATAATCGTTCGTGTTCCATTATTTTAAATAGCTTACTTAAGCAATGCTGATATTGTTAATTTTGCAACTATCGACATCCTATTTGATTTGCTTTTTCTATCAAAGTTAGCAGGAAAAGTTATTTAAAAAATTGATAATCTTTAGTGAATATTATGATGATATTAATAAAAAAATACTAGATTAGTTATTACAAAAATAATGGTTTTATCGTTCCCTTACCATCAAATAATATTGTTTCTATAGAATCTTTTTAATAATAATTCTGATACTATATCCAGTCATTGTCTGATCAATTCTTGAAAATTTTTTTGCCTACCTACCTACCTACCTAACAATAATTTTATCTAATATTGTTCTATGGATACAGATGGCTACAGAACATTCAAGCACTCCAAACATTGCCCAGCTGCAGTCAGTGCAGAAGGCCATGGCTTTGCCCACTGTTGGGGCTGCTGTCACACAACTTGGAGCTATATACTCTAAGGTTAAAGGTAGGTTAATTTTATAAATTTATTTCTATACCTAATACGTTTCACAAATCCATTTACTTACTTTTAAAAAAGGTAGTTTTAATAAGTTTCAATTTTATTTATACCTTTGAATTGATTGGAATAATTAAAAAATTAAGCAATTATGCCACTAAAATAGTAGGTGCCTAGTCAAAGCTAACATTTAGATTGTATATTTCAATGAAAAAGCAAACATAATTTACAGTAAGCAAACATAAGTTCAGTAAATACTGAACTTAGAAACTCGGCTTAAAGTGAGAGTACAGACCTCAATATTGTCTAATGAACTGATATTAAAATAACTGCACTTTATTTTCGAATTTCCTTTGTCAGGTGATTCATCAGTTTTCTTGTGGAAAGTTGCAGTTCTGGATACCTACTTAAGTGTGAAAATACCTTTTGCTTGACACACAAAATAGTTACGAAAATAATCACTAAAATTAGTACATACACAGAAATAACATTTCATATATGTACTTTAAGTACCTACTTTAGTTTGTTTCAGACGGACAATTGCACTAGTTGTGCTATAGTATGCAAGTAAAATTTTAACGTTTCAGAAATGCTTGAAAAGTTTATTTGGAATAAAAATCATTTGATTTGATTTTATGCAATTTTAAAACTGATAACTTTGTAAGTCAGGTGTCATTTTTAGCAAGTGGTAATGTCTCTAAACTGTACCTCTTTGATTAATCCATGGAAGTAGCGCTGTGAACCAACATTGATTGTATTTTTACTGTATACTGTATGATTATTTTACCATTCATTCCATTTCTAACATTTTTAAGGTTGCTTCAGACCCCACCAGCCAGTTTTAATTGGGATTTTAGAGTGTTACATTCATAGATAAAGTATGTATACACATGAATGTGAATATATACTTCAGTAAGCATAATTATTCTAGATTCAGAATAACTAGTATTAATCTGAGTCCACTCAGATATTTTTCCAAATAACTGTACCAAAGAAAAAAATTCTTTGAGTAATTATGTCCAATATATTGACTTGAGAGATATCTTATTCCAATTTCAGAACCAATCACTAAACCTCTGCACCAATTTTATGTGATCATTGTTTGTATGATATAAAACTTACTCATTTGTACCATTTAGTCCATCCTCTCCCCCTCAACCCCTATAAATAATGTGATCACTGGACCCCTAACTGTAGTTTGTTCTTGACCCTTTGGGGATCAAAAGTGGAATTTATTGTGCAGCCAAGTTTCTTTTAAATACAAGTTACAATATAAATAGCCCATTTACTTTACATATTACTTTGAATATAAACAAGCCATATTTAAGTTTGTTTGATGGTTTGTAGTGACCTATGCAAATCTTTTGTTGGTTGTGCGATGCGATCATTGAGGTCATTGAGCCGCGATGATGCATGCAAGCCATCTGTTGCGTCTGACCAAAGCTGCTTAGCACTTTCTTTAAAAAACACAAACACCTATTATAAAAAACATATAAATGTATTATGTTTTAGATATCATGTATAGTGTGTACTGTGTATCCTGTGTTGAATATCCATTATAAATAAATAAATCGTTTATACAGGATTTAATTCCTTGCTGGATTGGGCACTATCCACTGCCGAGGCGGGTGTGGTGCAAGCGGCGACCAAAGCGGCGCCCTACGTGGAGGCTCCTATAGCCGTCGGCGACGCCGCGTTGGCCGCAGCCGTAGACGAGTTGAAGCGCCGGGTGCCGCTTGTTACCGAGGAGCCCAAAGTCATCGTCGAAACCACCAAACAGGCTGTGTTATCCAAAATTCCTACATCTTCTTTAGTCAAGGTAAGAATTCGTATTTTATTTTATCGATTATTAGCTGGTTCCCGCGAAGTCGTGCGCGTGCAAATTAACGAAAAAAAAATTTTTATACCAACTTTGCACCCCCGTTTTACTCCCTTAGGAGAGGAATTTTCAAAAATCCTTTCTTAGTGCTCCCCTACGTTTTAAAAGGAACCCCTTTGCAACATTTTAAGTTTCTAACCCTTATAGTCTAGGCCCAGGGATGATGTGTCCCCCCCCTCCCCGCCAGGGTTGTGGTGCATGCTTTTGCGAATTCCATGGCCCCCATGGCAATAGGGTTAGTGGCGTTGACGGGTGCGGTTTTTTAGTCGGTAAACGCTCAAGCGGAGTCCGACACACCCCGTCGCCTCCCCAGGCGATGGGACGGTCCGTAAAGGTTTTTTAAAAAACAGTTACCCTTAACCGCACTTAAAAAAAAAGGGTTGATGTGTCAGTCAGTCAGCTTCTCCTTTTATATATACTTATAGATAGCGTACTAGGTTTTGCCCGCGACTTCGTCTGCGTAGAATTAGTAATTTTATTCAATATTTTCATCTTACACCTCCTCTTTTTTTTTAAAAAGTTATATTTTCCGTATAGTCTTCTACCCAAATTTTCGCCCTTTAAAGGAATGATTTCCGGAAAAAAAATATCTATTTCGGTTCAGCGTTTAAAATGTGAAGAGGCAACAAGTATAACATTGTTAAATATGGAAATATCTTCAGATATGTTGGAGAAAGATATTTAAATGAGCTCCCCAGCACATGTATTGTACGTACTATAAGTTTGTTAAAGTATTACCAGTTATACCAAACGCTTACTTACGAATACGTAAAACGGTTTCCGCTATGACGTCTATAAGTGTAAAGTCGAACAAAGTTTTTTAAATTAATCGAATACCTGCATGTTCTAAAACATTCCGAAAGCGGACACTAGTTAACTGCTATTTGCGTAAGCAGAGTACAGTCTAGGTAGAAGGGTCCAAGGTTCAAGGCGCAAGTGACTTGCTAATGGTAGGATATTGCACTATGTCGATAAGTATTACGTGTGTGTGTGTGTGATATTAGCTACAATTCTAAATGACTCAACACTCGTGATCAGTTTGTTTATAAAATGTTTTCTATACTTAGAGGTAAGCAACGGACAGATCTAAAGGTCACTAGGAAATAAGATTTGCTCGATAGATATAGACGTAATAATATCTGTCTGTCGTGTCTGTTTGTCCTCTTTGAGCGTTAACGGCTGATCGAATTTAGATGAAATTTGATATGGACATAGCTTGACCATACTCAAGCTATGTCTTGTACTCGCACAGTCAGGCAGCTCAAATATAAGCTAAAAACCTACCTCTTTAAAGATAAACCTCAACCTTATAATACACCAAATAGCTGTAAGATCAATAAAAAGTACAGTATTGCTATAAATAAAAGTTGTTATTGCAACCTGCATGCGTACTCCCGCACTGGAGTGTTGTGCCGTTAGTCACGTAACCGGTAGCGTTTGTACTTTGTACTGCGGTTAGTGACACAATAGGTATACTATACTTTCTAGCATTAGTTATAGGTGCCGTCACGAGTTTAGAGCGCTCGACGAAAGTAGTGGGGATACTTGCGCATGTCGTACACTCGTGCTCACATATATTACGAAGAGTTTTTAGAAAAGTTAGATTAACTTGAGTTGTTACTTTTAATGGAAAAGAAATAGAAGTTTTATATAGGTATTTTAAAAGAGAAAAATAAAATATAACCACGGTTTATTTTATAAAAATAATAATTTATATTTTTTTGTAGATACCTATAGAATAAATATTACATAATCAATAATAAAATGAATGTAATGTGTTTTTAATTATTGGTGTACAATAAAGTATATTCTATCTATCTATCTATAATCAATTATATTAAAAAAAAACTTAAAATCTAATCATTTGGCAATAATCCTATTCCTTTCATCAAATCGTCGTTAATTAAGGAAGTTGAAGTTAGTAGATGGATGCGACTGGAACTACTTGTTGAAAGGTAAAAGGTCAAGACGATGAAAAAATACGAAAGCAATATGTGCGTGAATGTATTTTGGGCGATACACCAATACGGCGCCGGCACTGGCCCCTTCACCCGCCGCACACCGCACACCCCGCCAAACGGACCCAAAAAATGATATCTGCCATTCAAGGCCAGAGCTCTAAACTCGTGACGGGACCTATACGTTCCTTTGGAAATACGTTCATTCATATAACTATATGAAAAATACAGTTCTAGAATACAGGCCTAGGCTTAGTTTAGGCTCCAGATCTCCCACAAATTACAAATTCCTTAACTGTTTTTGTCAACTGTAGTTTATAAGTGAAGCCTGTAATTTGTGGAGATGAATTAATATTTTTATTATTATTATTATTATATGTGTCGGCGCAGGAAGGCCTTCATCAGAATTCATCGTGTATTCAGTTGTTGTGGGCGTATTTTCGATCAGGAGGCATCATAATTATCGCTTCTGACTTCTCATTATAATCAGATAGGTACTAGGGAAGACTATTCGGGCAGATTACAAGCGATTCGTCGCAGACGTGGTGCGCTTGCGGTTCCCGTTCAGCTCGTCTCCAACACAAGATATCCGCACAGCTTCCATTCACACGACGCTCTGCTAGAGCGACTTTTTGACAACAGCCACTCTCAAATTTGACATTATCGACGACGCACGCATGCGCCGTCACGGCCAGACTGACTTTCGACCGTCCTCGGGCGTCTGTTCTCTTAAGTTTCTGAAACAAACATCATGATCACCAGGATATCCGCTCGATCATCCTGACCATAGCCTTAACTACTTCAAACAGATTTCCGTCACATCAAAGTCAACGACTTGGACCATTTTATTGTTGTCCATTAGACTAACGCATCATCTTAGACCGTCTCATTGTCCATTACACTAACGCAACTTCTTGGACCATCTTATTGTCCATGCAACCAGAATATACTAAGAAAACCATCTGAACCGCACGAGTGTGTCCCTCCGATCAACCCCAAACAGGTATGACTCGGACGACGCCCGTACGACCAGGTTAAACTAGGAGAACCATCTGATCCGGACTTGTGTCCCTTCAACCAACCATACAACAGGTGTGGCCCGGACGACAATCCGACCAGGATCGACTGGATGTGTGTATCCCTTAAATACCAAGATTAATGTCATCATTTGACGTTATTGCATTTCGAATAAAATTTTCCAACGGTCACTTTTACAATCACCAATATTACGAAAACTCTGACCTGTTTGTTACTCTCATGTTCCGGGTAATCCCACTTATGATGTCGGCGCAGGAAGGCCTTCATCAGAATTCATCGTGTATTCAGTTGTTGTGGGCGTATTTTCGATCAGGAGGCATCATAATTATCGCTTCTGACTTCTCATTATAATCAGATAGGTACTAGGGAAGACTATTCGGGCAGATTACAAGCGATTCGTCGCAGACGTGGTGCGCTTGCGGTTCCCGTTCAGCTCGTCTCCAACACAAGATATCCGCACCGCTTCCATTCACACGACGCTCCGCTAGAGCGACTTTTTGACAACAGCCACTCTCAAATTTGACATTATCGACGACGCACGCATGCGCCGTCATATGTATATTTTAAAGGATAATAAGATAATTATCCTGTGTAATTAATGTGAACAGAATTCAAATGTTCTTAATTGGATAATTGATGGATTCTTTTGGTAAATATAATATCTTCTTTAGATCTCGGAGCTCAAATTCGAAATGTTTTTATTTAAAACTTTTTCTAGCATTTATGAAACGTTAAGATTCTAGATGCACGTTTCGAAAAATTTGGTCTTATGGAGAAAAGTCCAGAAACTCCATAGATATACTCGGTAACTAGTATGCGCGGTCAAAATATAGGTTTGTTTTAAATCAACAGTCAAAGTAATCATCGGAAATGATAATAAAATACAATGATGAGAAAATAATGTCAATAAGTATACATAATTCCTTAGACATTAACCACCCCACTGAACTTAGATTTACATTAAATTATATTTTGTTCTGCCTACTATGTGTATGAGTAGGTATATATTTCGTCCATTAAGGCACTGTAGTAAGGTAATAATAAAATTGAATGTCAGTGAATTTGTGATCGAACTACGTTTTAAATTAATTGATTAAGTTATCGCATAATTATTCCAAATTATATCTTGAAATCCGGAACATTCCGCTTAACCCATCACTGCATTGCTGCAAGATTAACACATGACCTAAGATAATAAAAGTATTAGGTTACAGTATCAGTTATAATTTTGTATCTATCTGCATGTTAAATATAGATGCTGTTATCGTATGGCGATAGGCTTATAATATTTAAATTATATTAATTAACAAGCCTGATAATAGGGGTCAGCAGAGATGATCCATTCCTATATCGATGACCTAGTTAAGGTCGCTGGAAGTTATTGCATGTGGGTGGCTTTGTTTTTTACGTGTCCTCGTGGAAATATATTGGGGTGGCCCAGAAGTGGACATACTTTGGCTTTGAAAGATATCTGAATCTCTTTTATCCACACGTACTTTTTGGGTTTCATAAACTTTGCTGTAGTTGCTGTCATCAAATCCAACCATCCATCTATCCATTATACATTCGGAAGTATGTCTGTTTATCTCTTCACTCTTGAACACATTAGCTGATTTAGATAAAATATCCAATGGAGATAGTTTACCTAAGTCCCATCTCCCATGGACTTATAAAAAAAATATATCCCGGTTTGTATGCAGAATCGGTATTTTTTTTAAAGAGGTTGGTCATATGTAATATTTATATAGACAAGACAATATTATAATGTTACTACATAATTCCACGCAGGCGAATACTAGTATAAGTCTATAAAATGATAAATAAATGAAGTCATGTAAGTTTTACGCAACAATCAGTCGCGGCAGGCCTAGTCAATGAGCCCGTAAGGTGAATGACCATCTACGCAGACAATGAAGGTAATGTAACCTTCATTGTCTGCGTAGATATCTTACCGAAAATCGACAACAAATTAGACCGTAAATATGTCAAATATATAGTATGTAATAGTACTAGCTTTTGCCCGCGACTGCGTGTGTATGAGTAATTTTATCGAATTTGCTTATTATTTTTCTTAAACTCCTCTGCTTACTAATTTCTATCACCCTTTTCGCCTTATATAGGTCCATTACCGGGACAAATACAATCTCATGTCCTTCCCCGAGACAAAAACTATCTGTATACCAAATTTCATCTAAATCAGTTCACGGTTAAAGCGTGAAGAGATAAGACGGACCTACTTTCGCATTTATAATATTAGTATTAGTTAGTATGGATGGCGTATAGATACTCTGTCAACTTACAGTTTTATTGTATGTGCAATAAATTATATAGATGAATGATTACGTGTCGTGCAGCTTATCTGTATAAGATAACGGCCGATGCGTGGTTTTATATCACGCGGTGGACGATGAACCGGAATGGAAGGACCTTGCCGTTATGACGGCCAGTCGATATGTGTGACTAATTGATAAAAAAATAAGAACACCGATATAGGATAGAAGGTCAATATTCAATATTATCCCCTAAAATTTTTTTTTTTCACTAGAAATACTACAAAGCAACTTACCGGATATAAAAATAGTCCATAAAGGGTTAGGCGGAGAAGCACTGAGGTACATTTACTCTTTGTCGGTATGTTTTAAGCTCCGAGGTGTTGCAGAGATTTTCGTAACCCAAGATTCCCATAAAATACCGCAATCACTACCCCAGGACCAGTGTCTGTCTATTACATTTTCACGCTTTAACCATTGTACCGACTTCGATGAAATTGGTAGGTATGGAGAAAGTTTGACTATCTCCATACCAATTTAGAAGGATTTTTATCCCGGAAATCATCAAGAGAGCGAAAAGGAGGTAAAAGTATCTAAAGCTAGTCTTACATTTGCGTAATTATAAGACTCCCGTGTGTTTATAGATCATACAAATATTTATTCCTTGGATGCCGCCGAGCGATGTCTGCGGCACTACCACTAGTATCCTCTTCATATTTAAGTAATTGTGACCTGTTAAAGCTCAAGGAGTAATCTCTCCCCTTAGGCATACCATACCCGTGTTGCCGCGGAACAGCGCGTGCACTCCCTCAAGGAGCTGTCCTGGGCCAAGGCCAACGCGCTGCTGTCTACCACGTGCGGTCAGAAGGCGGTGCAAGGCGTCGACCAGGGCGCCATGTATGCGATGCAGCTGCTCGACCACTACCTACCCCCTGTTGGCATCCATGAGGAAACGAGCCGTGAGTATATACATTGCCGCTTATTTTAGATTTAAGTGATGTTTTTCAACGAAGTTCCTGGTGCCTGTAATGTAGAATAGTACGAAAGTATAAACTTTCTCCATCATATGTATAACTACGCCTGTATTCCTGAAGGTAGGCAGCGTACTCCCACAGATTTAACACGAATGTCGTTATTCAGAGAATCACAATTGAAAAACACAATTGCAATTTTTGACAGGGTAATTGAACCAAAAACCTCGCTCTTAATGACGCGGTTATTTGATGCCATTTCAGCTACGTAAGCTCCTTAAATTTGAGCTAAGTTACAAAAGGACTTGGGAATACCTACACGTTTTCATAAATGTATGTCTTTAAACGGGATTTGAGGACATGGGTTCACGCGGACGCTGTCGTTGTAGGAGCGGAAAAAGTAGCTTAATTGATTTGTTACACTTACGTAAATCCGTAAAAAAGTAGTATTATTTCAAAGTAGCTTAATATTAAGGAAAGTAGCTTAAGGACATAGGCTACTCTTTATCAACGAATTACATAGGCGAAGCCGCGGGCTGAAGCTAGTAAGTTGTATAAACCAGTCACTATTTGCATTAGTTCTCCTAAATTACGCAATAGATTATAATGAGTTTTTGATTCAAGATAATTTCTTCCGGAAAGTTTTAAATATGCATATTATATATACATATAGAAAGTCGAGTAGGTACATTGCGCTCGTACAAAGCCGAAGCGGATCATTAGTATACAACATACAAATGTTATTAAAGTGGTCAGTGGAGTATGTTTTCAATATTGCGCCGCACACGAAAAAATGTTATTGCTCAAGTGACATTGAAATATGTCTCCGTAAGCACTCATTGCCACCGAAACTAGCATATACGTCTTCTTGATTCATATGTCCGTTTATTTACTGCTTTGTAGATATATTTGCAACTTTCCCCGGCTCACATAGGAGTACCAAAATGTCTTGTAAAAGTATGACTTGATTTAATTATAAACTCTTTCTATAAATATATTTGACTGCCTCGTTGGCGATTATACCTACCGGAAAAAACAACCTCTAAATGACAATGAAAACCGAATTCCAAAATAAAATGTTGCGCAGTTTAAAGAATTAAACGCGCAAACACATGGACACGAATACAATCTTTATTTTATACTACATAAATACTTTTCTTGAAGTTCTGTATATTGTGCAATACTTAGATTATTGATCATATAAATGTTGATTTATCTATTAGATTACCTACGGTATCTGACGATAAGTATAGGGATTTACAGAGTAAGTTCATTATAAGGAAAAAGTACCTACTATCCAATTATATTAAGGTAGGTACGTGATATCTTACCGATTTTAGATACATAATTATATTTATTAGCTTTTCGGGAACAGGCGCTAGGTAGAAGTGGAGAAAAAAAACCCGTTTCGTCATATGTTTTAGATTCTGTGTAAAAAGGAGCAACAGATTCGCACCACATTATCATCATTGCATTCACCGGATTCCAAGCTATGTCCTTATAAAAAAACCCAATAGCAGTAGCAGTGTGCCACACTGTGTACATACCCGACTGTGTTATTCGCTTTAGTATCTAAAGCGAATAACACAGTCGGGTAAATAGGGGAGTTACTGCTGGTGCTGTCAGAATAGTCACTTTCCCAACGAGCTCTGATAACTTTCCTCAATCGCAGAAACACAACTATTGTTTCACTGCGGTCTTCCTTCTGTGAGACGGAGGTACTTCCCAAGTCGGGCAGCTCAATTTGAGCGAGGGATCTCGTTATGTCCTGCTTCTAAATTAATGTTGTGTGTTGTACTAAGCCTGTTTTCAATGCAGAGAACCACCAAACTTTCTTAACCAACGTAAGAATTCAGCTAGGCTGTGTAATGTGGTGCAGTGTGCGAATCAATTACCATCCAGTTCCAGTACACTTTCCAATCTGGGAATTCAGGTCTTTAAAATTAGGCGTGCTTACGTTTAATCGACCCACTCTCAAAACATATATTTGCAGAAACGATTAAATGACGACACCAAGTTCACAGAGACAACATTCCTTTGTTTCTTCGTCATTCCTGTTTGGTTATTTAAAGCCTACCGTAATCGGACTAAATACGGCTTCGAATGTATCTGCGCATATCTCCTTTGTTGTATTTAGGTTTTTCCAAAGATAAGAAAAGTTAAAACGTCATTGGGTTTGAGAATTCTATAAATCAATAAACAGTTTCTGCAACCAAATATTCCTAAAATTGGACATACACTTACGTTAGGGAATTTTATCGCGGCATATTGTTATTATTTTATTTTAACCCTACGTTTCGGATTCTTTACAGTATAAGTTATAATTACTAATAGCTTCGCTACCTATTCCTAAATTAGACTACTTATATCGAGAAATCTGCCAGTGGCCCACGGTCCATAAAACAGATTCTGTTTGTGTGGAACTTGGGATTGATAGACTCCAGTCATAGAAAACTGTGTTAATTTGGAAATAAAATTACTCATTGAATTTATATATCACATTCCACTACATTATATGCAATTTAATAGTATGTAAGAAAAATTAAATGTCAATAATTACTTACTTATTGGAAATTTGGAATCAGTGCCGATTCTTATATTCATAACATCAACTTTTCGGGACGGGACTTATTGTCAGTTCTACAGTACTTGTATTTTCGGTTATATTGATATAAAACATTGAAATAATTTGTTTTGTAGAAGAAATCGAAGTGGTGAGCGACAACCAGGCGCTGCACACAGTGCAAACGTTGGGGCGGCTGAGCGCTGTCACCGTGCAACGCGTATTCTCCAACTTTGTCTACCAAGTCGAAGAACTCCGAACTATAGGTAAATCATCAACCCACTATTGTCCCACTACTGGGCACGTCTTCTCTCATTTAAGAGGTATTAAACTTTAGTCCAACGCGCTAGCTTAGCGCGAGTTGGTAGACTTCATACGCCATTGAGAAAGTCTGTCAAGCATGCGGGTTTCCTCACGATGTTTTCTTTCACCGTTTTGAGCATATCTTAAAAGTCAGTGGCGCGTGTATTATAAAAACGATTAATATATTTTCTATGATTTATATGTATATTGTATTTTCATATCTAACCTTTCAGTTAATTGTTTGAGGGTACGGAAAGTTAGCAAGGTCGCAAGTAGTACTCTAATTGCCTGTTTCAATTAATTTTCAATATTATTGAATGAACGTATTTTGAATCATGCTTTGCACTAAAATGTTGATTAACGATTTGAAAGTAAAAAAGACAGTCGCAACTTAGATCTACCTAATAATTTCTTTATTACATTAAATTTATTTTAGTTTTGTATTATTTTTATTTACTTGTTTGCTTTTAAAGTAAAATAAATCCTTATTTATAAAGCAAGAATTCCAACCGTAATTTATATATTTTTAAAACATCTAGGTGTAAAAAAATACACCGCAATCAACAATATCGTTCAATTGTTAAAGGATATAATTATTAAACCGATAAAGCTAATCCCCCAATAATAGCTTCGCATAATTTCCCCTTTAGACCTTGAGTAAATTTAATAACAATAAAACTTCATGATAATATGGCACGTGCATGACGAGATGTATGAATGTGGACGAGGCAAAAGTGGTATGCAGGGACCGTAGCGCATGGCATTCTGTCGTTTCTGCCTACCCCCATGGGAAAAAGGCGTGTGTATGTATGTATGTATGAAACTTATCGCTGACATCTCGATTATTAATTGACGTATTACAGGTATTGAGCAATACGTGCGTCGGTACACGGCCGCGTTGCTAACCGCGCTGCACCTCGCCAAGATCACCAGCGAACAGCAGCAGAGGCAGGCAGAGGAACAGAACACACCTCAGGACTCGGAGCCTACAGCCCACGTCACAACATCCCCCAAAACCTCCCAACGGGACCACACCGACCACCGCCAACGGGACCACACCGACCACCGCCAACGGGACCACACCGACCACCGCCAAACAAGTTAAATCTAAACTGGAGTCTTAAGAAAATCCAAACTAAATAAGAATAATTAACAACATTACTGTATTTATATATTGCGGGCCGGATGTTATTTTAAGCTCATCGGTTGCATCGTTTCGTGATGTGTTCTGTTTCTGTATGTTGCAATATGTATAGAGGTCGCCGGTCACCGTCGCAAGTCCGCGCTAAAAATAACATTGCGCCTGTCCTTAGAATAAGTAATCCAGCCACAATATCGGTATACAAGCTATACCTACATTGTTATGGCGCATAATGCAGAATAATCATAATATATTATAATGTTTAAATCAAGTTAATTTTAATCATAAGACTGTCTGACTGTCTTCATCAATTTTGAAATATTTATCGCTTTTTTATGGCGTATTTTATAATGTGCAGGGAGTTTGTTTAAGTCGTATCAATAAAACGATTTTATATTAAAATAAAACACGAGTTTCATTCTTAAATATTATTTTAATACTCATTATTATTCAAAAAGAAAATCTGTTGTTTGATTCTTAGGCCTCTTGATATTTGTGTAGATATGAGATATGTGATATGAGACAGACGTAAGACTGAAGTACTATTTACTTTTCACAATAAATACTGTAAAGTGTACAAATGTAGAAACTTATAAATGATGTGGAATAGAGCAGTCTTGTAAACATCTCGCGTAGAGGTACTGATTATGTGTAAAAACCCCAATCACTTAAATTGAAGGTACGCCAATTTATGAATACATTTAATATTGCTGACTATTTACTATTACAGTAGGTAATTATTTGATAGTAAACATCTATTAAAATGCTTAATAAGAATAAACGTTTACGTTTTCTGATACGAATAATAATTTAAAAGCCATATTCTAAAACAATGTATGAAAATATAAGTATGTATGCTTCTTTTGGCACAAACTATTATTAAACGGTTTAACATATGCTACATACGTGAATTCAGTAGCATACTGTATTCACAGCTAACATTATACACTCCTTATGTGTATACAATTGTATGTGTATATAATTACATACTATATTTAGTAATTTGTATCAATACTAAAAGCGGTGCTTTTCACATAAAAAAATATAACTAAATTAAGTACAAGCAGTTGCCACGTATTAAAGTGTAATTATGCTTAAAACAACCTTCATGTGCAATAATGCTATGAAACTAAAAACTATAATATAAAATTAATAGTATGCAGAATGTAATCTCACTTGAATGTGAGGAAACCTTTGCCCAGCAGTGGGACAGTATTGATGAAGCAAATTTATCCACAAACTAATTGCACAGTAATCAATTAATTATTAAACAAATGCGTATAATACGTTTAGGTTACAACGGATATTTAAACTTTAAATAACAAACATACGGTCGATATTGTATATATAATATAGTATATATAATACATATTATATAATCTACATGTATTTATATTCACTGACAACGCAATATACAATGAACCTAGTGATACTGATAATATCGGAACGTAGATTAACATAGTTCAGTATCGAATATCAATATAAAACCTGACCAGAGAAATAAAATATTCCTGAAATGATTATATTAATTATCAACCATTATAGTAACAATATACACTATACATACAAGTTATTGTGCATATGTAAGGCAACAATAAGTAATTTTTCAGCTTAGCTTAGCTTTCTTGCTGCAGCTTAGATTGTGGTCAAATCCACAATCTCACCTGATGGTACGTGAGGTCTACCACAGGTAGACCACATTCTAAGACGTAGCACGCTTACCTCGTGACAAAAGTTGATTTTGAGATATCAAATTGGGACATACTAAACATATTAGATGCGGCAAATGATTCTAGGTATGTAATAGCGTTTATTTCTCTGGTCGAACTGTAAGACGTTACACTGTTGTACGTTGTCGCCTACGTGTGTCGCGGTGCGGTCGGCGAGTGCGGCGGCTGGCGGCGCCTTACCCGAGGCCGTGGTCCTCGAAGAAGCCCTGGGGCGTCTCCTCCTGCAACAAGGGTTATCACTGAGCCAGAGTCGCTCGTGGCCGCGTTAGACCGAGCAATCGCTTTTCG
Organism: Craniophora ligustri; assembly: GCA_905163465.1. Classification (NCBI taxonomy): domain Eukaryota; kingdom Metazoa; phylum Arthropoda; class Insecta; order Lepidoptera; family Noctuidae; genus Craniophora; species Craniophora ligustri. The sequence continues at coordinate 2,349,423 of LR990965.1, read as the reverse complement.
GTTATCTATACTGATTACGAATTTATTCAAAATCCGGCGAACTTTGTACCGCCATATTTTTTTTTTCGTTTAATTTTTTAAGCTTTCTTTTATACAAACCTTGTCCTGACAAATAAAGAACACAACAAACAAAGAATTATACAATTTCGTCGTTCAGTGCAATCGTTTTGAAGTTAATTTTTATTTATTAAGATAGATAGATATTATTTTTGGTATCGCTATCAGCCCTGTAAGTTATATATATATATATATATGTATTCGGACTGATTTAATATGAAAATATCATATTGATGATTAAAAAGTTCACAAATAACTTAGGTATTAAAAAGATACCTACGTCGATAGTTAAAGTAAAACTTGTTTACATGTAAAATATATTTTATTTATAATAATATGTTAGTTTATCACATCACATAGACACGTGTATCGTGAAACGAAACATTATTATTATTAATTGTTTTATATAGTTTATTGCACTCGTTGAATATGATATGAAATCTATTACACAACTTGATAATTTCATAAAAGTTCATTTCTTCGTAGAAAAATATCTACAATTTGAATATTTTCTCAAAATATAATTAATATATTGAAATAGTAGTAGTAAGGAGTTGTCCAATAAAATATAGTTTACATTCCGGTAACGTTACAATCTTAATTACATTTAAAAAGTCTTCAAAATCTAACACTGTAGTTCACTTCCACAGTTTCAGACAAACTTACACAACTATGTCAAATTATTAAAATATGGTGTTATATCATTATCAATCAAGTAACCAAGTACACAATATAAACAAAAAGTCGCTAAATTCGTCAACAAACTATATATTAATAAATTCTTTTAAAATAACAGGAAAATAATAATTTCCGTCTAATTCAATCAAGATAAATTCGTTTGTAACAAATCATAAAATTATAATTCTCAACAGAACAACAAAAGTACAAAGACAATAAAATCATGGACATATATTAAAAACAATAAAATTTAGAGGGCTTCGTATATCACACAAGCAATTTGCGAGCGTTGTTTTCAGCGAGGCGATCGGTCGATGCAACTAATAGTAATGAAGGGGTTAAATCCTAAACGTACGGGCATTCCAAGTCTCAGCGTTAGAATTTTGCGTCGGTGGTATTTTAGGTACTACTAGACCTGCCTACTACAGTCTTGTAACAAACTACAAGTGATTTCATCCTGTAATAATTTTAAAAAATCGTTAAAATCATATCGATATTGCATGAGTTGATCGCCTTGTCGAAAATAGAGTGATACCGCCAAAATAATAATAAATTTTTACATAAGATAAAACTTCAACATTGCCAAATAATTAAAAAAAAATCATTTTGAACAAATTCATTTTCAAAGTAGTTTTTTTCTTGGTCCACTTTGGCATGAAGATATATTTCGATTTTGACTATTTCCAATATTTCACTAATTTTTTATAGAAATACTTACCTAATTATTTTTATAAAATGGAATTTGTATGATAATAATATTAAAAAATCATTTTTATTCTAAGCATCAGTCGCCAATAATGTCATTATAATAGTAATAATTAATATTCTATGTAATAAAATTGTGACTGAAAACGTCATCGTTTATAAACATCTTTAAAGAAATATATTAAAAATATATTATTATGGCAAGTGGAATCTGAATGTAAACATAGTATTATGAATGGATGTCGTGAGTTGAAGAGCAGGGCGTAGCGTGGGCGGGAGGTAGAGGGGTCCATGGCCCCGGGCGGCATACGAAAGGGGGCAGCAGACAGCAAGAGCCACGTATTTTTTAATACATTTATTATTTAAAATAGGGGGCGGCAAATTTTCTGTTGGCCCCGGGCGGTGGAAACCCACGCTACGCCACTGTAATAGTAATTAAGTATCCTTTGTAATGGACTGCGTTGCACTAGGGGAGGTTGGGCGCAGGAGCGTGCGCGCAGCGGCGGCGGGCTCGATGATCAGAGGAGTCCCACTTCCCGGAGCGCGGCGTCCACTGTCTCGTCCTAACACAATCCACGCCGTGAACATGCAGCTAAGCTAGACGCTTCATAAGTTTTACTTCAAATACCTTACCATGCATTCATTTTAATACTTCTCATATGAATTTAAAAAAAAATGGAACTTAATCAATAATATTATTATAAAACCTAAAGCTTCCTTATAGTTCCTATTTTATTCAGAATCTTGGGTAAAACACCCTGAACAGAATTTACCCGAACTCGATAAATTTGTGGTGCGTGTTAAAACTTAATATAAAAATCCTAAATAATCTCACTGTTATACGTTGAACATAAAGACAAGTACCTACAGAAAACGTGTCATTTTTTTTAATTGTCTAATATTTCATAGATACTTAAATAAGAAAACGCTGATGAAAAATAGTTACTATCATAAAAATGTATTTATTAGAAATATAATAGTAAAATAATGTTAATATTTTAATATATAGTAATAAAAGGGAATATCTGCATGCTGTTAATATATTTGTTATCATTATTATCCACGCCAATAAAAGCGTTAGGGAAATTTGTTGTACATTGCACCTTTACGACGCCACCACACCGGACAGTTAAGGAAATCCACAGCATGAGTTATTGAAAACTATAAAATGGATAAAGTAAAAGTATCATAAATGATTAATTACTAAAAAATACTGACCGAATACGAATAAATTTGAAATAGGTAATGTTATAATTGTCAATAATTTCTTTTGAACTTTTTAACTCGTGCCACGGAAGCTTAGGACGGGAATTCGGTACATGCAAGAAAACAGATTATTTTGTTTATATAATGTATTTCAACAACCCATTACAGTAAATGCATGAACAGCCAGACCATAACCAAAAAGGACACTGTTTTACAATGGAATATAATTGTCAATCACATACACTAGGATTGAGATATTATATTTATGATGGTACTGATGACACGACTGAGATTTTGACTTGAGAATGTCTGAGCAACATATTCGCTAAATCATCGAACCAAACCCATTTTATACATATAGCTTTACTTGTACAACTTACACACGGTCGATTTTGCTAATACGGATAAAACCCCCGTAAAGCAGTGTCCCAATACAATGTAGATATAATCATCGTAAATTTAACTACACATATATGAAGCAACGATATACAGATAAACTATTTATAGCTAACTATAATGAGGCCTATCTCCCCTTCTCCCTATCAACTAAAAATACATAATATCCCATGAAAGATCTGGAATTTGAGATTATAATTTATGATGTTTTTTTGTATGTAAGTATATTGAGTTTGTGAGAGATGGTGAATGAAAATAATTTCTAATATAGCCATGCAAGAATAGCAAATAGTATTAGATAAGTATAAATAGAACTACAAACTTTACCGATGAAATAAAATAAAATAAATAAGATAGATTATAAAAATCAAAACAGCGTATAAAGTATGCAATAAGCTCTAAAACACACATGATCAAATACTGAATTGAAGTAGGTCCTATGCGTCTAAGGTATTAAAATTTAATTATTTTTTTAATTGGACTTTCATAAATCATAGGGATGTTTTTTTTTTCAGTATTTGGTCGTAACATATAGAAATAGCTTATGTTCATCGTCCCAGGCTGTGCAACACATCAGTGTAACAATCCATCGTTCAGGTCCTGACCGCCACCAATGCATGCATATCACACCAAACAAAGGAGAAGATTAGCAGAGTGCAGTGGAAGTAAAGGACAAGATTTAAAGCAGATTGTGATGAACCGGTGTGTGACAAGTAGTCTGTGTTAGTATGTCATAATAAAATTGAGCAAACATATTTTTTTAAACGAAAACCTCGTGTATCTTATACTGAATTCACTCCAGTTTACAAGCTCAACCAAAATATCCAAGTTTAAAACTACATTCCAGCCTTTGAATAGTGATTTGTATATCACACTTAGTAACTCACTTTTTCACCACATTTCTAGCATGAATGCAGATTTGACATTCTTTATACTTTTACAATTTACAATTGAAGAACCAAGGCATATTTTGTCTTGTAATCATGTTCCTAATTAACTTCTATATGATTAATAGCACACAAACAGAAATATCATTAAAATTGAGCAAAATTTTCTCGTCAATAACCGATTACACCACAGAGTTGACTAGCCTTTATTAACTATTAGTTCATTAGCTTTGAATACGCGTATTCTATTCTATAAAAGTTTAAACTCGTTGTTAGTATAGCAGTGCTGTTTTATATTGTTGTAAAATAAGAGTATTTATGTTCCTATTATCAAACATCGAACCTACGTTTGTAAATATTAAAATACATTTTAAATTGACATTGTTTTTTTATATAATTAAGTTTAATATTGCATTTTAGGCACTAATATAGCATCTCATATAAAATTTATCACTATTGATATTAGTCCTTATAACGTTAGTTTGCCTACCAATAGGCAGCTATTTTATCTCACTGCAACTATAAAAAGACAATTCTACAGAAGATTTGAATTTACAAGTAGGTCTTAATGCCGTTTTGATATTGAGAATTAATTTGTGATATGTGAGGAGAGATCTGAAAACACATGAATCTTGCGCTATTTGCTGTTTACTCAATGAAATGGTAATTGAAAAATGTTTATAAAATATTATTACTAAGTTCTCAACTAATCACATCTAATTCACACTTCTGAAATAGGGAATCATTACTTCATACTTTATTACCAGTATAAAATTCTCATTCTTAAAATCTTTAAAAGACTCATCATATAGAAGATCATATAGATTGTGATTATTTATAGTAAACAGATTCATTCAGATATCAACTATATAAATAATGTGAAACTGCAACTTCAAACAAGGCTATTTAATTATTTTTTTTCACTCCACGCTTAATAGATATGTTTTCAGATAAATATATTCAATAACTACACCTTATTTCACGAAATTGATATGATTGTGTAAAGAGATAGTGCTACTTTTCAAATTAGTCTAAAAGGCAGTGCTCCTACTCGCATATGTTAATATTTTAATATCTAATACATAATCAAAAGGCACTACTGAGGCCACTGTCCTATTCACTGGTCCACTTTATATACACATAATTATCTTTATTTAATATTTTAAATCTTTAAAAACATCAAGATGTGTTGTGACTAGATATTGATAAAATTTTAATAGTGGCAGTAGATTTTACAAATATAAAGTACTATTATTTGTTTATAATTTCATCAATAAAATTATGAAAGGCTAAATAATGATGGCTATTGCAATAAATAAATAATTTATAATCTTAACTGATTGTTTATAACTCGATAACAACCTCAAAGGAACAAAATTATTAACTAATCACTCATATCCAGCATGCAAAAACATTTATTGGATATTTTAGGAACTACGTTCATAGGTGTTTTATGAAGAATATAACCTAACCAGATCACCATAGCACATCAATAAACACAAGGTAAAACGATTGAGTAACTCTATGATAAAAAGCAACAATTTAAAAACTTTTAATTTGAGAAATATAAATAGTAATTGCTTTCTTGGACCTAAATGTCGACCTGAATATGGCCCTGCCTAGACTCTTAATACAATATATTTTTATTTTAATCATTAATTAATTCAGTTTGGTTATACACACAGATTTTTTGTGGCTTCATCATCATCGTCACATCAACCATTAGACGTCCACTGCTGGACATAAGTCTGCCATTTTTTGTGGCTTACCACTGGTGAAAGTTAGTACATGGCAACATTTTAATTTCTTTCACTGCCAATTCATGCAAGCAAAGATATTTTTACTCAATGTTTTGTATACTCATGATCCAATATAGTTCTGTAAAAAGGTGCTTTACTAAATACCTATATTTAAAGCACCTCTTAATTATAGTTTTTGACCAATTGTAATGATAGTCTTTGGAATTAGTTGAAGTAATATTCCGTTTTATATTGTTGGTATAAGCATTAATTTATGAGCAGTTAATCCGTAGTCAGTACTCAAAAATTAACTTCACTTGTTAAGTATGCTTGTACATAGTTAGTAAAGCCACAAGAAATCCATGTGTATATAAGTTATCTGTGACCATATTTCAGAATGACTCTCAAGCTATGATGATTTCTTAAGAAGTGTTTATATGATTGAGTTGTATCAAATTTCAGATCTCATTCTGACAGCTTGACAGTCACTCTAGAATACAACCCATACTCATGTATTTTGTAGATTATTAGACAAGCTCATTATCCTGACTACTGACCTCTTGCAGCAGATCCTGTGCAGCGATGGCCTTCAGAACATTCTTCTTACTGGTCTCTTGCAACTCACCACCTAGCACCAGCTCATCCAGAATGAAGTATGCCTTCTCAAAGTTGAAAATTATATCCAGCTCACACACCTGGAAACAAGTAGTATTGGCTAGTTAAAATTAAGTATTATGACAGTGTCTATATGTACATAAAATGATTGATAGTTTTGGATTTACTGATGCCAGTACATGAGGTGGACATGATCCAGATTCATCATCATCAACAAATTTACTATCCCGCTGCCAGGCATTGGTCTCCTCTCATTTGAAAGAGAAGGTGATTGATATCTATAGGCAAAGGCTATAGACCACCACTCATGCCTAGTGTGGATGGGCAGACTACAAATACCATGAAGAAAATCTCTGTTTGAGATTTCCTCACAATGTTTTCCTTTGCCACTTGAGCATGTGATAAATACACACATAACTTCCAACAAGTCCGTGGTGCATGCTTTGGGTTGAAACTTGAGACCTTTCCCTTTCACATGCAATAGTCAAGTCACTAGGCTATCACAGTTCTACTCAAGATTAGTCAGTTCATAATAGTAATAATAAATGTTTATTTATCCAAAACATACAGATTTACATATACCCTACAAGTTTCTTTTAAGGATGAAATGTATGAAAGTGTTACAAATGTGTGTAAGACTGTTTACTACCCCTTAAACTAGGATTTTTTCTGTATCTTGAGAGGCAAATATTTAACTTACACATGAATAATCTAAGACAAATCAATGAAGGACATAACCATATTCATTCAACCTTCTGGGGTAGAATATTATATGTATAATAAGAATACTTACACTCCCAAAGTATTTGTCAAGCAGCTCCACATAACGGTGAATCAACTCAAGGGTCAGCAGTTCATTGTCTTCCTGCTCCATTGCACAACAGAAATATAGGGACGCATATCTGGCAACAATATATAATTCTTTTTTATTACAATCAGTGACTTCAATCAGTATTGTACTGGATTTCAACACATTGATTTGTTTATTTAAACCTTAAACCAACAATGCAAAAGTATGTCATGTACGTAATAGAAACAAATATGTGAAAAAATTACAGATGGTAAGATAATACAAAATAATTATTTTTATGAAGTTATGGAATCATTGCCTTTGCGTTGGTACGAGGCACTCCATGACTTTACACCATGGTATTCCAAACATTAAAGGATAAGAACCACATACAATGGATACTGAATAGATACTACTTCACAAGTATCAAATTAAATGGTGAAATTGCATGTGTAAACTTACTAGGATTTTTACACTTACTTTAAAGAACACTAATGCAATACCAGCCTGATTTGCTTTAATATCAGGGTTATACTAGATATCTATGTAATGAATCACAATGTAATAATCTTCACTAAAACAGCGCTGTGACTTAACTTACCGTTTGTAGACAATTTTGACATCTTTCCACTCTAAGAAAGAACACATCTTAGGTTTCCTGGCAAGGACTGTGGTGATCAGCTCTCGAGTTATCTTTTTCTTCAGTTTGTCGGGATGAGCGACGTACCATTTTTGCAATCTCAATTTGCCTTGCCGGCTAAACAATAACATAAATTGCATCTGAAAAATAGCAGATTTTTAATTGGTAATTTGTAACGCTTGAACTATCAAGGAGATATGGTTTTACATGATTAAACACTACATTCTTGTATTCTAAATGATTAAATATTAAAGCTTTTGTAGGTCTTTGTGGCCTTTTGTACAGAAGAGACGGCACAAAATAGAATACTTCCAGTTTTTCATACGAGGTTACTTACCATCTTTGTTTAAACTTATATTTACTTCACAGAATATACTTTAAAGGAATGTATTACACTTAATGATTCATGTACTAGATTGTAATATTAAAATTACATTTTGTGTGTTAAATAAAATAAGCCAAAATAATTAGGTTTATTACAGGCTGACGTGATCGTAATCGTGACGTGACGACATGATCAATAAAACCACAGATTGTATACTTATTTTTCGTCACTAATAAAAATCATAGTGCTGTGGTATTTTTCTGTTCCGTGGTGGTAAATGATTTTCAAACAAGGCCAGTTTTCTAATGAAGCTATAATTTATGAAACTAGTACCCAATACGAGCACTATAAACAGGGGTGCCATTTCGTCCTTATTTCTATGATAATATCATAGTTTTGTATTAATAATAATCATCGATTGACACTCATTTAAAAATAATTAATAAATTGAATAAAATAATAGAAAATAGTAGGCATGTTAGGGATTGAATTTTGACGCAAGCTGAAAAGATGACAAAAAAATTTATTAAAAAATAAACATAGTGCAATAACTTTAAAAGTAAGAGTAAGGACTGTGTGCTGTGCCTGTGCTAAGGTTCGAATCCCGGTAGGGGAAAAGATTGATGAACATGTACATTTGAGCTGAGTCATGGATGTTTTTTATGTATAAATTTAAGTAGGTATTTACAAAAATATCTATGTAGTGTATCAACTATCTACTATCAGTAACACAAGCTTCGTTGCGTAACTCAGAACTAGATGGCGCTGTGTCATAAGGTCCTTATTTATTTATTTACATTTACATACAGACTTGGTGTATTACGCACCAAGTCCGTAAATGTAATAACAGCAATAGTATTTTCATTTCACATACTCACAGTTTGCAGACCATTGACCGGTTTTCATCAACGCAAACGCACAAACCAATACTCATTATCAAATATGTCAGGGTATCAGCCAATACAATATTAATTATTTTACTTCCATAATTTGTAGGTACATCTTGACCATCGTGCAATTGATAAATCATAAAAGGAGAACTTTTGGCTAACAATACAAATTCAACCTCAAAACTGATTGAGAATTTCATAGCTAAGCCCGCTGACAATTTGATCAAACTGGGATTCGGAGGACCGCACATTAAACCTCAAATTATAGCACTTTGTGTTAGGAGCAAACTCCTGCTCTTACATGGAAGGGGCCTAGAGACATAGTTCACCAGTAACTTGGGACACCCAGTCACCTAGACAAGAAATTGAATGTTTTTAATGTTAGAGCGCGCTTGAAACTCTTTAGTTTTACTTGCTAGCCTCTAATTTGATCTGTGGTCTTTTCATTTAATGCAATCTTCGTTTTGCTGCTGTGATGTGCGCATTATTTATAATTAATTTGTCATGATTGTTGTGATAGTAATGCATGTATACTAAGAAAATTATTACACTAATAGTAGTTATTACCGAATTTTACCATGGCCATTACCTGGAAGTCGGCTGATAAGAAACCTTCTAAATTGGTTGTATTTGGATATCCATGCCCCATTGTGAACACTTGTTGCTTCAGTTTGCCCTTACGACTGGGTACATACATTATAGCAATGTTAGGAATGTTGCCTACAATAGTGTGTACAACGTTTGCCACACCATTGGGAGCCAGATTTTTACAGGAAAATGGATTACCGGTGTTTTATTCCCCGGCAGTTGAGGTCATTTATGGTATATTGGGACTTGTAGTGTTTTCAGCGCATGTTATTTTATTGGTGTCGGTTGTAATACGATTGCGAAAACTGATTAATACATATTTAATTAGTTCTATAGCTTATATGATCGGCAGTTTTGTAATGGCTATAATTATAGCTGTAGAAACAATTAAATCTGGTCATATAGACTTTGGCGTTAGTTATATTTTATTGGCAATGTTATATACATTACTTCTATTTTATTTTTGGGTTGTAGTTCACAGCCAATTGTATATGGAAAAGGGTGAGTCAAATGTAGTAAATATTCATATAACAATATTATGAAATATCATCTGCAAATATTTGGTACGTATGTACCTAATATAATGTTGAATTGTTCCTATTTCCAAGTATTACCTCATCCAGCCCAAAGACTGTATGAATTGTATTACTGGACGAACGTCAGCTTCCATATTTAGAGATAGGCATAGGTATAGGCAATGTACTTATGGACAGCTCCCTAACTACTGGACTATTATTATTGCTTGTAAATATTTTTATGAAATTGTTTTATTTTTGAATTTGGTTTTAAATATATAAATAAATAACTTATTTCAGTATGTTTCTTTAATATTAAATTGTATATTTTATTGATCCTCAATACAACTAAGTATCTTGCTCGTCTCCTGTCTCCTTATTGTTTTATATACTATGTTTGTTTTGTATTCTAATTTTGGATCAGATGCATTATTATCTACATATATATTACTATACTAACTAAACCGCGGTTTTATTTGCTATTTTTGTTTATCTTCTGGGTGTTTCCTATGTATTATAAGTATTTATTTACAAAAAAGAAAAGTATATAAGTATTATATCCATTGTCTAGTACCCATAGTACAAGCTCTGCTTAGTTTGGGACTAGATGGTGCTGTGTAAAATGTCGCGGAGTATTTATTTATTTATTATCTTTTGCTCGTTTTATAAGAGTCGTACCTACTTCTTCTTTCTTTCTTGTGGCAATCAGGGTTACTAACACATGCAAATATTCCACTAAAACCTACTTATCAGCAAAGTACAGATTACGTACGTTATTAGTCTTTATTCCACGTAATTCCGTACAGAATTACCTACCCTAACAAAATTACCTAATTAATTAACAAATTTCACCTTCAATGAAAACTTCAGTGAAAATTCTGTCAGACAGACAGAGAGACAAACATACTTTCGCATTTATAATACTAGTAAGTATGGGTAGCATGCTATTATTTTATTATATTTTTTTGATTGAAACACAGAATATCAACATCAATATTTATGATTCATAATAATATGATTTGTTGTGAAATTTGAATGTTTTCAGTACATGTTCCCAAAGTATAGGTTGGAAACCTTGGTTTTTAACAATAGGTCGGGGTACCTATAATTACCTATTTATTTTCATAATTAAATTATAAAGTCCATTTTCATATTATATTGATTATATTTGTTTCGTTCTAAGTTCTAAGAACTTATATTATTTATATTAACTTATTTTTTATATTTTTAGGTACTAATAATCTGGAACGCTAGATCAAATTCTTATCTGTCAATCTTACAACAGTCAAACAGTGACATAATATTTGACATTTCAATTTAACAATATTCAAATGTTCCAAATCTACGTCTCTGAAATCATATACAGATCGTAAATTATCATCATTCAGCTGCTTAGGTTGATATAAACGTATACAGCAGCTTTCATTAGCAATCAATACAAATAGATATCCCTGAAAGATGGTGAGAATTTTAAAATGCGTACAATTTAGACACCGGTATCGAATCAAAATAGTTGCGCTTACTGAGATAATTTTAATGTAGTGCTAAATAGTTCCTTTAGTTTAGATATCGATTATAGGAATTCTAACATATTTATCTGTAAATATAATAATATTATTGTGTTGGCAAATATTAATTAAACTGCGCTCTTTAATTAATTATTATATTAATTTTATAGTCGAATTATCATGTCCTTGACAATTTTTATTCTTCTAATGCTCTAGATACCTATTTATAATAAATTTTGAAATGAAATCCTATAGTGATAATTAAAGAAATTAACAAAACGTGTATGTTATTATAGCCATTTGGAAAAAAATAAATTTACAGTTTATTCAACTTTTTCATTAATTTGTATACATTACATTAATATGTAACATTAAGATATTTAGTCAGAGTGTTGCCTTAGAGGCAAAATATAACTGTCCATTCTGCAATAAATTAGTCTCAAAAGAAAGTAATATATTATATATATGTATTTACGGAAGTGCGCACTGACTGTTTTCATACCACCATGCGCAAGCGGTGCACGTCCTTAGTGCGCAGGGTGCGGGCCAGCTCCAATGTTGTCCTGGCGTTAATCGCAGGGCGGATTTGACTGCCCTTATATAAGAATGTGCAGCAGTAGGCATATTATTGAAGTATTTATTCAAAATTTTAAAAGAGTATCTATGGAGTTTCTTGCCTGTTCTTCTCCATAAGACCTACCTTTTGGAACCGTGCAACTAAATTCAATTAAATATGACAATTCAAAAGCACCTGTATTGGTCTAATTGAAATAAATGATTTGATTTGATTTGATTTGATTTGATTTGATTTGATTATATTTATGACTTTTCATTTATAATTATGTAATGTAAAAAATTTACAAATTGTGATATGTGTGAATTGACAAATATGGGAATATCTTCCTGAATTAAATGGATTTTATTTTATTTTTTATTTATTTATTTAGCAACAGATAATTTAGTCACCAACAACACTGAAATCCTATATTATAAGGTACTTCTAACATTTATGTTCCTTAAAAGATTCCCTGAGTAAATGGTGTTAGCTTTCTTATTATCAGTCACATAATTATATGTGTTATTATTAGATGTAGTTGTTTTTTTACTAAACTGTAATATTGCCTTGTTGGTCTAGTGGTCGTATAGTGTGAGTGTCAAGCAAGAGGTTTTGGCTTCAATTCCCAGTTTAAGCATAGTGTTATTGAGTTTTTCTATGAAATTCTCAGTAGCAGCTCAGAGTTTGGATTTATGCCCAGTTACTGGCAGTAGACTTGCCCACTATTACATGGGTCCTAATGTACATCAACATTTCGTAAGACAGAGGTGTACTAATTTAGACTCTCTAACCTTAACCTATGTTTTATAAAATAGTTACAAAATCAGCCTTGGAATTGTTTTAGGCATCCGGGTCACCAGCAGGTGCGGCAGTGGGTGGGACTGGCGGAGACTGTGAGGGAGAAGAGCAGGAAGATCCTTCATCATCATCCCTTAATGAAGTGCTGGAGGTTGCCAGTACACTTGACAATTTGACTGTGCAGGATAATTCACAGGTTTGTTGTACCCATATGTTGCTTAATAATGAACGTAATTGTGCGGAAATGCATTTCAGGAGTGTTGACAAACACACAGATATTTCTACATGCACTAACATTCAATGCTGAAACGACTATTGGTAGACTGTCCCACACTACTATTCTAAATAACAATCAATGCGTGTTTGTGATGTGACAATATTAATCTTCTATAACTACGTAAACCATTGATCCAATTATGATGAAACTTTGTTGGGTTGTATTGTGTTTACCTGCTATGGTTACTAGCACATAAAGATAGTATAATATGGACAGTATAAATGCAGGCTGGTATGGCAGCTAGTTACAGGTTCTGTTTTCGAATATGTAACTCTTAGATTAGTAATGTATTGCTATGTGTGGTGCTAATTTTACTGTAATAATGAAATAGTATTGGCTATCGCAAAAATCAAAGCTTTCCTTTGTTGTCCAGAAAGAAATACTAAAATAAATAATATGTCATGTATTCAAATTGTCATGCAAATTAAATAGCCTAGTTCTTGTCAGAACTACTGTAAATTGCTATAACTTTTATCACCTCCATATCAGGTTGATCATTGTGCTATTGGAATTAGTACAATGTAAATAGCAATCATTCTTTGATTTCAACCGGCACGCACGGCACTAGATGTATGAATGTAGATAAAACCAAAGTAGAAAGCAAAGACTATGACCCTTGCTTGATTTTTTTAATGTAGGAGAGCTATATTGTAGTTTTCTTTCAGAACAATGGTGATGATGAACTGTCAGTATTTAGACAGCAATGGCAGCGTGAGTTGGAGGCATCCTCCACTCCACAAAGAAAACTACCCTTGAAACAGAAGGAGGTGAACGAACCTGTCACTGACGAAGACAAGGTAGATATACCTAGTTATAATGAAGAACTCGCATACATATTCTTATTTCTTAATACTCAAAAACATCTGTTTGACTAATTGCTAATAGGAATATAATAACCGCGCATCAAAAATCTGATTGAGCGACAAAATTACTGATTGAGCAGCAAAATACTGATATCGGTTAGGTTAGGTTAGAATTGTGACCACACAACGCACGAGCCGAGCGAGCGAAACGAGCGGTGCCGCGGGAGCGGCCGGCGAGTGCCAGAACCAAATCTGAATACCAAGAAAGTGTATATAAGTAATAACAATACTTTTAATGAACATATTTTGGTGCACATTCAGTATATTTAGTGGAACACAGGCAAAATTAGGTAAATGAAATGGGAATAAATTGAAGTACTTTTAAATACCATCCATTGCCAATATTGCGTACGTATATTATATCAGTCTTTATTTCACGTAATTATATACAGTATTATGGAAATAATGACAGTGAGAAGTTTGAGAACTTTTTAAATTTCCAAGATAGCGTGCGCTTGGTGCGTGATGTCAGCGGTCCTCTCGCTCCTCTCCTTGCGACCGGCAGCGGTAATTGAAAGAATACTGCTTTAGCGAATACCCGGTCACCAGCCGGCGCATCAATTGCTGCGTGCGTTTTTGAATAATACCGCGCAAAAATGTGCGCATTTTTTATTGCTGTTATCTCAGCTATCTTTGCGAATATAAAAAAAATGCAGATGTTCTTGTATTGCCTTCTAGATTATATTGGCATATCTAGAAAAAATCATAGGTCAGATTGATTGCCTATATCTGCAAATTTTCAAAATGGATCGTATTAATTTATGTTAGGCGAAGCAGTTGTTCCTCAGCGCCGTAGAACTGGAGCGCGGTGGCAAGCTGTACGAAGCTATACAGCATTACAAGCGCGCCATGCAGATCCTGCCTGACGTGGAGACTCGACTCTATGACGAACTGCGAGCTGAGTCGCCAGAAGGTAATCCCGTTTGAAATTCTATGATTAAAAATCAATTATAGCTGTAATAAACTGTGTGTTGTCACCAATGGACTATTTAAAAGATTCCAAGGCAAACACTATTAACTTTTTTTAAGGAAAATATCGTGATTGTTCTATATTTATTTTATAAAACTTTCAGTCTGTTTTTCGATAGATATTGGGATATTATCAATGTCATGATGTGAAATGGTGATCTTGTACAGAGGAGGAGTCGGAGACGGAAGAAGTGGTTCGGCGAGAGGACGCTCACCCGAGTGATGACGAGGATGCTGTGGAGGGAGAAGACCTTCTGACGAGGCTACAGAGGATCCTCGCCAGGAAGGGCGTGCTGTGCGAACCTGAACACCAGGCTAAGGTGGGTAACGCTATCATACATAACTTACAATAACATCACGCCTGTGTCCCTTAATGTTAGGCAGAGCTGCACCGATGTACTTTGTATGTGCACATTATTATTATTCGCGTAAACAATTTAGTAAAATATCGTGAGGAAACGTAGATACTTTAGGGTTTTTCTCAACGCCAGGTCTGGCACCCCGATAACCCAGCGTGGTGTAAGCTAACCCTATTGTGGGACTTCAAATGGGTTGATAATCATACTAAAAAACTTTCTTTAATTTTCAATGTTGAGACCTCAAGATTTGTATGCCAGTGATGGCTGATAATTTTCTATCTATCGCCGAAATGTATCAAGTACGCGCATATTTCCGAACGACTGCACCTAATTGGATTATTATTTTGTTATGTCCTTTATGGTTTTGACAAGGTAATTTTTTCGAAAATATTCATGAAAAAAATAATATAGCGGTATGAAGTTAGGTCAGCTAGTATAGCATAATGGTGATGTCTGTAGGGTGCCCATATATCCTGGCTGCCGTACGAGGTGATACTGGTGATCCTGCGCTGGGTGGTGAGCGCTGACCTGGACGCGGCCTCGCTGGAGCGCGTGGCGGCCGTGTGCCGAGGACTCTACGTGGCTGCCAGGGAACCGGATATATGGCGCTCGCTCTGTGTCAAGTGAGTGCAGAATTATAGCTCCCATAATTTTTATTCCTATACACTTATAGTAATCTATAAACGGTCTTCTCTTCTCTCCGTTCCTAAATATATTAGTAACTGTCAATAACTACTCAAATCATTTATACTCACTGCTATACTTGCAACTTTGTCTGTGTAAAGCCTAAAATAAATATTTAAAGTTGGACCTAACTACAGTAACTACACATAGTGTGTAAAGGTTCATGAAATTTGGTTGACTACTTCATCACGGACAAACAACGCGAATTGGGTCAGTAGACAGCACTTCACCTGATGGTGACTGATAATGCAGTTACGTCAGCTCAATAAATTAATAAATATGTCCAGACATTATGACACAGTCATGTACTTCCGACCTAAGCATGGAAGCTTATGGTACTAGATGCTTGATATACTACAGTATTTTATTTTGTAAATATATACACACACCGAAATATCCATGCCTCAGGTACAAATATCAATGCACATTACACAAATATTTGATTCGAATCCAGGATCGTTGCCACTTTAATACCGCTGCCCTATTCGGGTCGTCAACGTATGTCTAATCACAAATAATGTCAATTCACCTTGGAGATTTCTAAATTAAAAGAAACGTGCGCACGCGCAGTCTGTGGTCCGTGACAGGAAGATATTATTAGCAATTTTTTTTTATGGTAATAAGGGGGCAAACGAGAAGGCGGCTCACCTAATGGTAAGTGATGACCGCCGCCCATGGACATTTGCAACAGAGGGTTGAAAATGCGTTGCCAATTAGTAGTGTCTTAAAATAGGGAGTTACTGAACTGACAACAAACGGAATTCCCATGCTGTCAGAACAGTAACTCCCCCAATGAGCTCTGGTGACCTTAATCACTCGCAGAAAGACAACTATTGTTGATTTACTGCGGTTTTCTGAAGGCGGAGGTACTTCCCCAGTCGGGCAGCTCAATTTGAGCGAGAAATCTCGCTATGCCCTACCTCTTAAAGCTAGTTAGCTGCAAGGATCCTACTCAGGTCGTGGTGTGTGTGGTAGGACGTGGGGCATAGACTGCGGCACGCCGCGCGCGAGCGGCTGCGCGTCGTGGCGCCAGATGTTCGTGGAGCGGCCGCGCCTGCGCCTGCACGGCGTCTACATCAGCAAGACCACCTACATCCGCCACGGGGAGAACTCCTTCCAGGACCAGTTCTACCGCCCCTGGTACCTCATCGACTACTATCGGTACCTCAGGTTAGTTCCGTCAACCGGTGGCTTTTAATGGTAATTTTTTACACTTGAATATTTGGAGGATTAATTTGAAGAAGATCAAACGATCAGGAATAGCAAAACCGGCTAAGTTGTTGGTTGAGACGGCTACCCGCCAATATCGTGTCTTCAGATATTTGAGACCATAATGCACTTACATACTCAACAAAAATATTTAAGCGTAAACAAAAATTTAAAAGAGAAGTAACATTTTTGTTTACGCTTAAATACTTTGTAAGAAAAATAATAAAATTGGTAAAGAGCTTCTGATGAAGTTTTTAAAGTCAATCAAGTAATACATAAATAAAGTGATATATGAATCAATGTGTATAAGTAATATTATAAATATAATAAAAAAAAGTTTAAATACATTTCTGAGACAAAATATATCAATGCCTTATTATTAACATCAAGATCATACATAACGGTATTTGAAAAGAGTTTCGAGATTATAACTGACTCTGTGCCACGCAGGTTCTTCCCCGAGGGTCTGGTCCTCATGTTGACGACGGCGGAGGAGCCGGGGACGTGTGTGATGCATCTCAAGTACCGCCAGGGCAAGCCGGGCGTCGGCATCATGGCGGGACACTACCGACTCATAGGAGAAAAGGTATATAAGTAGACGAAGACAGACGCGTTTATATTAAATTTTGAGTCACTTTTACATAGTAATTGTAATATTAAAAATTTTTAGGTAGTATTTATTTTGGAAAAAAAGCAGTGTGGAACTGTTTTTTTTTTTCCAAAATATTGTTATGTCAAATTGCGTTTTTACCCGACTGCGTCTGAAGGAGGGTCATGGTTTTTGAGTGTATGTGTGTCTGGCTTCTTTGGCTCGCCCTACAGCCCAAATGATAAGGTGGATTTTAACATATGAGGTGCCCTGAAAAATTTAGAAGAAAAAAAAAACATGTAACGATTTTAACAGTCGGGACCCATCAAAAATCTTGCTTCCTAATAATGGGCACCGAGTGATAAAATCGGTACTTCTTTTCAGTTTTTAATAAAGCTCATTTTTAATAAAGCGCACTCGGGTTTTTGTTTTTTTTTTAAATTAATTTATATTAGAGCCATAACTGAATAAGTGAACGGGTCACGAGTCTCGCTCAGATCAAATATTTTGGTTAAGAGTTGTGTTTGTAAAACCTTTGTAGGTAGTGATCGTGATAAAGAAAACTAATCAGGAGAAGAAGAGTGCCCAGACGTCCAACACGCGGTTCCGATCGCGACGCAAGGAGATCGAGCAACAAGAACAGACCTTCCATATGGTGAGTCACTTAATTCTGAGAGGAGTGGAGGACCCTTGGCCCCAATTTTATAGTGGAGGCTCCTTTTTTGTGGAAGCTCGGGTTCCGGTTGGGCTCCCCTAAATCCGGCCCTGTCAAGAGATGTACTTATTTAAGATCTGTCTCTGCATGATCAGGAGTTGGAGTTGCGCAGCGTGCGCTCGCAGCGCAACTGGCAGCTGGTGTGGCGGCGCTACTCGGTGTGCGCGCGGCGCGAGCAGTGGACGCAGTTCGAGCTGTCGGCCGGCAAGTTCCCGCCCTTCGCCTTCAGCCGCGTGCGCAGCTACACCAGCGAGACGCACGCGCCGCTGCTGTGCACGCACGCCTACACCTAGCTAGGTAACACCTACTGGCTACTTGATCATGTCAACTGGAACACTGATATTTTGTCAACAATCACCTGGCCTGATGTCCCCGAAAGGTTCGGTAGAGGTGCACCCACATTTATGCAAGTATTTTTTTTTAAACCCCCATGTAATAGGGGGAGAGCTTATAGCACAAACTCCGAGCTACTACGGAGAATTTCATAGAAAAATCCAATAACTCTGCTCGATCTAGGAAACGAACCCAAGACTTCTTGATCAGCGGTCGCACTTACGACTACTAAGTGGCCACTGGCGTGTCTGTATGTGGCACATAGCTCCTAAACGTACGAACCGATATTAATGCGTTTTTTTTAAAGCTGACTTAATCGAAATTTTTCTTAGCTGGGTCGAGGGCTATTTAAATTTAGCGGTCGCACTTACGACCACTAAGTGTGACTTCTGGCGTGTATGTCTGTGACATCATAGTTCCTAAACGTACTAACCGATTTTGATGCTTTTTTTTTTGTTTAAAAGCTGACGTAATCTAGATTTTTCTTAGCTAGATCGAGGGCTACTTACATGTTATAATTTAATATTATTTCAGAATCAAACGACGCCAGTCTGCAGGATGGTGCTGCCGCCTTGGAGCCGCCAGACCAAAGCGAGTGATACGCATAGCTTAATTAGACCTGCAGTAAAACTAAGTCTGTATAGCACATACGACTTGCTCAACCGTTGCGATGCAAACATATTAGCTTATGGTCTGATCAGAAAAATAAAAAAATGCAGGGCAGGCTTTGGGGACTGCCGATAGAAGTGAAAACACACAGGTATATATATCTAAATTTTCACTTCAAAAAATCTGTTGAATGTTTTTGTTGTTGCAATATATGCAGCAAGTGGCGCCCCCTGAGCATGTTTCTTCATGATTTTACTTTATAATTACTGTTTGTTATATTGAAGAAAAAGGCCTGTATTCCAAATTGGTAATGACTTGTGTGTAAAAACTATGCTTTTTAAGTCAAATATTAACGCGTTTTCAGTCGAGCGTATACAAGATGCTTTTTTTATCTTTTGAGTGAGTTGCAGCAAAGTAAATTGACTAGTTCTCTTAGCCGCGCATCAGTTACAGTTGAACTTGTATATCGACTGCGGGAGAAAGCGATCGGAAAAATCAACCGTAACATTTAGCCCTTGAGAGCCAATTTGGAATACTAGGCTTTTTGCCCTAAATAAACTTCAAGAGAGAAGTGATGACATGACACGTTTATCGCGTGCAAATTTTAGTCCAAAACTGTTAGCCTCAAAACAGTTAGTCACAGGATAATAGCTACATTCACTAAAGAGCGGGATGGTGGTATGTCTGAGCGGAATAGCGCCATCTCTCTCACTCATGACGCAACATTAACACGTTAAACGCCATCGGGGACACCGTGTGCCGTCAGTAAACTTTTCACTGGGCCATACCAGATTTTATATTTGGGTAAACATTTAAAACAATGTTTTATGTGTTCGATTGATCAAAATGTCACTGGTTTGACTGGTATGGCCCAAATAGAGTAGAGTTACAGCTGTCGGACACCGATGTCCCCCCGTGGCATTAATGGAACTATATTGAAAATAATAAGGTGTTATATCTAATAATACGGCCCTAAAAATCGCTGGAAACTGCTGCGAAGCCGCTTCTAGAATAAGGTTATCTATAATATATAAACTGAAGAGTTGTTCTAGTACTTAAGTGTAGGAGACGTTGCCGAATTAAAATCGGTTGTTTCATTATTGTCTTGAATATTACATGAGATTCGTTTGTATGAAATGTACTGATTTATGATTATATTATAATAATGATGATGATATTCCTATTACTCTTGCTATGAATTTATTATAATACATTACGCAACGAATTACTTTACCGGTGTGAAGTGAGTTGCGAATGTTAAACTGATGTCTTCGTTGCTATATTCGGGTCGGCAAAGTTATTTGGCACCTATGCACAAGCCGCGTTCCTTAGCTCGGAACTGGCTGGCGCTGTGTCATAATGCTCGGATATTTTTATTTTTTTATTTGCTTTTAAGCACTCATTCGTGTATTAAATCAAACTTGGGTTGTATCTGAAAAATATATCTAAATATTATTTATAAATTATTGTGGAATAATTTCTCTACACCTGTGACTCGTATAAGACATAATTAATTAATTAGTTATTGTCAATTTAAAACAAAATCGATAAAGTAGTTTTGGATCCCGTTTTCAATGTATTATATACCTATACTAACTCATATTAGATAATTTTAATGAAGGGATGCTCAAGGTAACACTGGAGCTTTAAAAATAGCAATTTGTCTGTGGTCCTGAATTTGATGACCAGCAAATAGGTCACATTACTTTCGGCGCTTATTTTTTAATGGTCCTTATTGATATGGAGCAAGAATGTTGTGATTTATAATGCCTTAGGCTAAGTATCGTAAGTACCCAGTGTTTTTCAGCAATGTCTCAAATCTGGCTCTGGTCTTTGGCAGAATGGTCTTTGGCTCTTCACACCGATTCTGCATTTAAAGGTGCACACTATTTTTTTAAGCGTTTTCCCATACTGCCATTTTTTACAGGGACAGTTAGAAAAAAAATTGGGGCAGTTTAAATACTTTTAATATTACTTTCCAAATCTTAATTTATTTCTATCTATAACCTATTGTTCTAAGTATTAATAAGCTGCTTGGATTATTGGTGTGAGGAGCCCTTTTGTATGTTCCACTTGACACAAAACATCTTCATGTAACTGATGAAGTACAAAAAGTTCTCTTTTATAATATTGGATAATATTCTACGACACTTGATTTTGTAGACGGTACCTTGTTTTCTATGCTATTGTAAATAAATCCTTGTAAATTTCATATTTGTAGTAAATAGCTCAATTCCGAGTGATCCTGTCGGGCTATATGTTTTCTAACGCTTGCTAATTTAATTTAAGCTTTAAGTACACGGTCTGAAAGACTAAAGTTCTGGGTTTATGACGTGGAAGTCTAAAGACAGTCATAATAACGGTATCGGTATAAGAAAATAGTGCTTTGTACTAGTCCTAAGTCTCGGGTTGAGATAATAAAGTTGTAATTGCGATGTGTTTCTTTATTTTTTTATTCCTATCCCTTCAGTAATTTCTCTTTCCGCTCCTATAGTGAGCATAACTTAGGCACTTAAGATTTATCTAAGTTATTGATTCCTTAGGGTAGCTACACACAAGCCGTTAATCGGTACAGCCGGGCGGTAAAATCGAATATTTGTAGATTTATTCGGGAATCACAAACCACACGGCAAATTTTAGTTCTGCTAAAAATGTTTGGAGCCGAACATATGTAATAGTTGCTACGGGTCGGCTTTTTCGTTCCTCAAGTACTGCCGAATCGAATGATTTGTTGACGCGAATGAACTACGGAACTACCCGATCGGCACAAACCGAACAAGTGCAGTAATTACTTCGGGTCGGCTTTGTTGTTCGACAAATACAGCTGAACCCGACTATCGCCGGCCCGCTTATGTGTTTACTACCCTTGCTACCCTTACTTACGTGAATATTAGATAGGTATTTAAATAAAATGGTACCGAGATTCCAAGGCGGGCACCACTGACTGACTGACAGTTATGTGCGTATTTATCACACATGAAAATATCGTCAGGAGCATGCCTGAGAGATTGCCTCGATCGCGCAGGGCTGCCAGTAAACAACGGCGCGGCTATGCCATTTTATCAAATGTGATGGTATTATACCATAGTGCCCATTCTGTCGGATGACCTCGATATTCCTATACATGAATTAGCGGACAACTTCTTGGCATGAACTTTTTTTTGTGATCCTCTTGCTTTCTATTGAATTATACCAAATAATCATAGATACCACATGGATACAATACATCGTCCAATTATACCAATTTGGTATCAAAAGATACAATCTGGCAGCCTTGCAATCGCGTGTGAAATCCGCCAACACGCATTAGCCTAGCGCGGTGAACTATAGCCTAATCTCTCTGAAATGAGAAGAGGCCCATGCCCAGCAGTGGGACATGCATGCATAACCCAGTATTTATCATGTTGTATATCACGGGTATATAAGATCCGTATAAAAGTTTTGTTTCAACATAGTTTTCATTTACATTTTGCTAACATTCAGGGGCGTAGCTACCGCCGTATCAATGATACGCCCCCCCCCCCCGGGTTACAGAGGCTCCTTTAAGAATACCGTATGCTTCTATCTTATCTATGCATAGTCTTTTACGTGGAAATGTGTATAATACCTATATATACTGTTGGTATATAATATTTATATGCCTTGATAGACAGGATGTGGTACAAAAAGCGGGCTGTGGTAGCCTAGCGGTGTGACCAGTGGACTGAGACATCAAAGGTCTCGAGTTCGAACCCAAGGCACGCACCACTGACTTTTCGGAAGTTAGGTGCGTATTTATAACGCGCTCAAACGGTGAAGGAAAACATCGTGAAATCTGCATGCTTGAGAGATTTGTCTCGATGGCGTGTGAAGTCTGCCAACCCGCAGTAGGCTAGCGTGGTGGACTATAGCCTAATCCCTCTCAAGTGAGAGGGGACCCGTGCCCAGCAGTGGGACGTTAATGGGTTGATGATGAGACAGGATGTGGTACTCACAGAGGTATATATCATGTACAATTTTACAATTTCTTCAGTCCTGTGCACCTCACCCACGTTGTTGTAATCGGCTGCTGCCCACAGGAACCTTCGGTAGATGAAGACCTCCATATTTAATATTTTGTCGATAGTAATTTCATACCTAATCTTAGAGAAGATATTGGATCAGATCCAATCTCGTATTGCAATACTCTTGGTGAAAACGGGTAGGTAGCTGGTACTTTCCCACAAACCCTGAAGGTGATAGGTACTATGTGTAAGAGTATTAGAACTTGTTACTAAAGGTTATCTACGTACGTTGACTGGTAACAACAAGGAGCCGATACCATAAAATGGGAAGTAATAAGTCAAATTTTCATACTTTGTAATATTTTATTTTACAGATCGATTATAATATAATTTCTAAATAAAACAACATCTCTATTTCCTATAGTTTTTATTTTTTTTATAGTTATGTTTATATATTTGTTTTGGTAATAATTTATGTACACGAGAGGTGCGGCGGACAGCGCAGCGAGCGCCCGCGCGCGCCCGCCCTGAGCCCCGGGCGGGCGGGCGCGTTAGATTAGGCGCTCGCTCAGCCAGATTCAGGAGTCGGCGGGCCGCTCGGGCCGCTCGCGCAGCTCGGCTCGCTCGCGCTCGGGCCGCTCGAGCCGCTCGGGCCGCTCGGGCCGCTCGGGCCGCTCCGGCGAGCGCGGCATGCTGGGCTCCGTGTTGCGGCGCCGCACCTTGCCGCGCTTCTTCAGCATGGTGGCCTGCGGACGGGGCGCGACTGGCAGCGGCGGGGCGGGGCGCGAGCGGTCAGGTGCCCGCCGCCGACGCGCCCGCGGACCCGCGCTTGGTTTTCTTCAGCATGGTCGCCTGCAGCACACGCACGTCACGCGCCGCCCGCACCCCGCACCCGCACCCGCCACCCCGCCCGCCGCTACGTACACCTGACCCCGAGCCCCCCGCCCCCCGACCTTACGTGCTACTACTTATGTGGCAGACTAAAAATATGTACAAAGCGAGAGTTCCAAAGTTCGGTCAAAGCGTGGTCGATGTGCCTAAAACTTGTGTGCGATCGACTCGACGTAGCGTTACCCGCGTGTGCCGATGTTGCTTCGCTGCGGTATAGAATGTCAGGTGTACGTAGGTGGAGATCCGACCGGAAGCGGATCCGGGGCGAGCAGCCGCGGCGCGCGCCGGGCCGGGCGGGGCCGGGCGCGCCCCGCGGCGCGTATCACTAGTGGTAACATCGGTGCTGAGTGGAGTTTGAGTGCTCGGGCGTTACGTGACTCGGGACGGTATAGTTTGAGATATAACTTCCGCTTTGTCAATAGTACTCATTCGTCAACAGTTCTCAATTATATTGTATGCATAATTTGATTAATTTGGAACATAAAATTTTATTGATTATGATATGATTGAATAATCTTACTAATTATATTTAAAGACAATTTTTTATATTTTATTTGAAACAATTGACTAAGCGGAACTTTTAATTAAATTAAATCTTAGTCCAATATCTTGAAATAAATTGTAAAAGCAGTTTAAAATAGCGAGCACATGCGAACACTGACTGGAACTTATAACGAGAGTTGAGCATTTCATAAGGGCATTTTTACATTTATTATATAACTAGCTTCTGCCCGTGGTTATGAAGTTGATGGATTGTCGCTTTACGTAAAATACTGATATTTAAGCCGACCCCCATGTTTTAAAATAAAATTAAAGTTTAGTTCGAAACTCTAAAACATAATAAGATTCTTCAATACTATAATTTGACTCTATGTTACTTACTTCCTACTCTACTTATTCCGATCCTTGGTTATAATAGTAGGATATAATACTATCACAAGCAAATCAATTATTATTTAAGTATTCGGTACATATTTTTGGTAGAATCTAAGGAACTTAAAGGATTTGTCTGGTATACACACGGTATACAGCGGTGCCTGAAGGCATATCTGATTCGCTTCGAGACACTTTATTTTCTAGTTTGTAGGTCCTGGACACTCCACAGACACAAACACAAGTGTTTGTTCTTCACGCGCACTTAGCAAGATTGTTTAGTTCCTTATGGTAGCCCTAGAAGGGATTTTGGCATTTACTCGCGCGGCAGATGAATATAAAGGAGGATACCTTACATATTGATAAGTATAAAGTACCTCCAGCCAGTATGAGCCCTTAACAGTGGTGGGTGCACTCAGGGGACCCGAAAAAAAAAACAACTATCTGAAATACTCGAACGCGTCAGATTAAGATGGGGAGGTTAATTACTTGCTACCATTTTTTATCCTATCATCCAATCTGCAAATTCTATAAGGTTTCCGCGACGCTCGAGTAAATCCACATTTAGCATCGTGGGCTCCCCTAATATTATTTTGTCATAGGGTAGAGAACCCACGAATATTTCCTGAATTTTATAGTAGATACGCTAATAAGCTATGTTGACGAAGTATCTGTAAGTATGAATCAATAAGTTATTATTAGGTACTCGTAGCTGAACCCTCGTTTGCTAAGTACGTGTCTGCGTATCGGAGTATGCTTACCTTGAGCGCAGACTTGAGCACCACAACGTCGGAAGGCGCGGCGACCCACGGCTCGCCGTCCACCTGCACTGGGATCTCGCTATTGAGGTGGATCTTGATGTGTCCCCCCTGTATAACGACCAAGACTTGAGTGTAAGAAGACCTTACATTGCTGTCTTGATTGAAGAATATACTAGAATCGGAACAGGGCGTTCCTATTCTAGTAAGTTTGGAACAGCATAACATACAATGCCACCTGTATCTCCTCAAGCACACCATTTCGTCGGTGGGTACTTAATAGGTCTCATGCATGAAGAGGTTCGAGCATATTAGGTACTATTTACCAGGGTGTGAACTTCATAGAAAAACTCACTAACTGTTTTGGAATTCTGACGCAAAACCGCACGCAAAGCGATTGCTCTTTAAATCAGTATGATATATACGAATGAGACGACTTGTTACTTAATTTTCTTAAAAAAAAATCACAGTTACAATTACCTATTAAGTCATATACCTAAATCATACTCTGCCTAATACCTTTGGGCATTCTTCATATACTTACATATCATGGAATATTCAAAATGTTCTTTTGCTAGCTATACGTGGACCCAACTTCCTACCTGCGCTATCCGCATGGCGCCTCGCAGACCAGACTGGATCTGCCCCAGGTGCACGACGCCGGTGACGCCCACGATCTCCAGCATGCCGTCCCAGTGGTTGGGCTTACTGAACTGGTCGTCCTTCTCCGGGCCCCAAGGATTTGCGCCCGATCCCCAGCTGCGGTAACATCGAGATTAGTTTCCAAGCCTGACTTGTAATTAATGAGAACTATTTAACATCATCATCATCATATCAACCGTTAGACGTCTACTACTGGACATTGGTCTCCCTCAAGGATCGCCACGATGACCGGTCCTGCATTCCAGTGACCTTACCAGGTCGTCAGTCTACCTTGCCGGGGGCTTACTCACGCTACGTCTTCCAGTACGTGGTCGCCCGTGGAAGCTCTATTTAACATACTTCTAGACTTTTCCCAACACCGGAAGTCTAGTGAGAAGTCCCTTTATTGCCCTATAGTGGGTAGGTACGTTAACGAACAGAAATGCTCACGTACACAAAAAACGCAATAGTTAACTGTCATTGACAGTTGTATACCTGAGTATATTTAAAATGATGATGCCTTCAAGCTGGGGCAGTTCGACGAGCTTGCCGTCCACCTCCAGGCGGATAGCTTTGTGCAGGTCCTTGCACATCTTGCGCCCCACCATCTTGCGGAGTCCCATCTTCACGTACACACCTTTGTTGCGGAGCCTGGCATACAAATACCATTTTGAATATGTTGTTAACACAGGTATACTTATAAAACATACATTGTCGTGTCAACCTAACTGTGCCACTGAGAAGTGTTAATACCTAATTAGTTCACCGAGAGGTGTCAGGCTATGTTCATCACGCTGGCCAAATGCTGTTCCACCAGCATTACAGCCGTTGAGAGAAAATCTTAGGTTAATTAAGGATTTTCGCACAATATTTTCCTTCATCGTTTCAGGGAGTGGTTTAATTAAAGTGCAATTGATTTGTAAAAAGAGATTCGTGTCTCAATTTCGTAAGTCAAGACCTATTTATTGGCTATGGATGGTATTTTTTAAGCTCTCACTGCATGTCACCAGTTTTACGTACCTGCTATTAAACTTATTGGGATTTTCTTCACGAGCGTTATGGAAATCTAAGCATAGGTCAGCGTCGATGCCGATGCCGAAGTAGTTGTTCATCACGAGAATCTGGGAGTTGTCCTCGCTCTGTGATCCTGTGGTCACAGACGCTGCGGAATCAGACACATGTAGTCACCACTACGGTATGATGAAATGATGAGGTGCATTTTTAGTAGGTATATTTCAAAGAAAAGTACTAAATGAAAACAGCTGCAAGATTAATTATTCCTATCAATACTTACTAGTTTGTTTAGTTAACTTTATAATTATTTAATTTATTTTTTAACTACTGTACATAATTATGATGGTTATCGAATTTGGTGGAAACCGTGTTAATAATATAAATACATAAATATTGCTAGTGCATGATCTGCATGATACACGATACCACACTGATACCACGGCGAAGTGGCATCTGTGAGCGCGACTAACCAGGTAGTTGCTTGGACAGTTCTTTTGGTTCGTCTTGCTTATCGTCAGGGTGGAAGACGACGGTCCAGCGGTCCAAGCGGATCTCCTCAGCTTCGATGACGTCACGCAGCAGTGACAGTGGGTCCTCGCAGCCGGTGTAACCGGACCCCCAGCGGAGAGTGCGGGCTAGGTCATTACCTGAAGGATTTATTTTAATGACAGGATGCAGTTTATATTGAGTGATAATATATTTAGTGATAGAGGCGAGGTAGCCGTTTTTTCTAAGAAGGGGATCAATTATTATCCTACTTTTGACGACGTCAAGCTTACTCGATCGATGAATGAATAAGATTTTTTTGAATATGTATATTCAGTATATAAAAGCGTTCGTTACCAGTGCCCAGCGGCACGATGGCGCAGGGCGGGTTGGAACACTGCGAGTCCTGCCCCACGTTGTCGAGGCACTGCAGCACCCAGCCGATCGTGCCGTCGCCTCCGCACACCAGGATCTTGTAGTTGGGAATGTGACGAAACACGTACAGGCTGCATGGGATAATATAGTTACTGAGTAAATATCTCACAGAGTATTAATCTCTTTCTCTCTGTCTCTAAATTTAGTTGTTTGGGAATTTGAAATGCTGGAATGTTACTGATTTGTAGGTTTTATGAAATTTCAAAAGTCTCAAATGAGGACAGAATTAATTACATTTAAATTTATTACATTTAAAATATTACAGTGTTTACTTACCCAGGCAGGGGACCTCCATTTTCAAGGTCGAACACCTGGTAAGGGTTGAGGAGTTTGCGGAAGGAAGAAATTAGCTCGAGGCCTTGACAGCCCCCAGACTTTACATTGACAAACACCAGCAGCGGCTTCACGCCCGCCGGGACCATCGAAGGCTCGATGCTTGGCAACAACATCACTGAGAAATAGAAAGAGCATTTAGGATTATGTCATAGCAAACATTTTTCTTTTCTATTTATGACTGCTGAAAAAAGACGGCTGATTCCTCTTGGCTGCGGAGCGCTGATCAGTTGTGGAGGAGCTGTTAAAGAGAGTGGTTGGGCTACATACAGTTCATTACGCTGGCCTAAAGTGAATCGGTAGTTAGACTTCGCAAACCGTTTAGTATCCTCTTAGTTATCACAACCACGTATGTTAGAAGTTTCATTTCCTCTGATTTGTAGGTATAGTTTAATTTCGTTAAAATTATATGTAAAGAGAATTTGTAATTTTTAAACAATTCCCATTTTGTGACACTGTCACTCCTTCAAGTTACATGGACTACATACATTTCTGCTTTAATAGATTTTAGTTCCTTAAATTAAGATATGTGTATTACATTTCAGATATATTTTATAAGGCCTTTCTGTTGGCAAGCGGAAACTAGCTCAATGAGGCTAATATCACCAGGAGTATACCATAGGCTGAGTATCCAAGCTGCATAATTGAATACAGCAACCACAAATACCTCTTTATATAAGCAGACAAGCTGTGGTAGCCTAGTAGTGTGACCCAGACTGAGATGTCAAAGACGTCTCGAGTTCGAACCCAAGGCACCACTGACTTTTCGTAGCTAAGTTATGTGCGTATTTATCACAAGCTCAAACGGTGAAGGAAAACATCGTGAGGAAACCTACCTACATGCTTCAGAGATTTTTTTGTCAACCCGCAGTAGGCTAGGGTGGTGGACAATAGCCTATCCCTCTCAATTGAGAGGAGACCTGTGCCCAGCAGCGGGACGTTAATGGGTTGATGATGATGATGATGATGATGATAAGTAGACTGAGACAGAGTAACTCACCCAATAAATGCTTATCTTCATATTTGGCCTCTCTGAGCGCGTAGAGCGCGCGCACCGCTTTGCTCGCGTCCTCGTACGTGATCACCATTGACCCGTACTCGTAGTAGATCGGACCGATGGATGTGAATTTGTTCTCTGTATGAATTGTATTTATAATTAATTAGCTTTTGTCCGCGACTATGTCTGCGTAAAATTAATAAATTTATCCGCATACGAACTTTCACCCCCCTTTCTGCATCTTAGGGGATGATGTCCGGGATGAAAAATATCCTATGTCATTCCCCGGGACTTAAACTATCTCTATACTAAATTTCATCTAAATCGGTTTTGCGGTTATAGCGTGAACAGGTAACAGACAGATATACAGACACACTTTCGCATTTATAATATTAGTAACGATGAGTAAGGATTTTTTTGTTGCTATATTGACTTCTAAATAAAAAGACAACTGATCAAAATGATATTTAACTGCATTTCATTCTTACGCTATAACATATATTGGCATTGAATTGAATGCTGCCTCGCTTTTAGCTTGAGTGAAAGAGTACCTATTGCAGGCGTGAATCATATTTTGTTTTATGTTCAGTCTGACCGGCAAATTGCAAAAAACGTACGAAAATTTTAATTTCGCGGGCTACCGTGAAGCTTCCACCTTAAGTAGTAATGGTACTGACCGGCACCGAGGAACTCGACCAGAATGTTCTCGTAGTTCCTCTCGGAGAGGCCGGGCGGCAGCGAGGCCACGAACAGCGCGAGCGTGGGCCCGTGCGGGTCGCGGCGCGGCTGCAGGTAGAAGCGCGCCAGCTCCATGCGCCGCACCGACTCGCGCGCCAGCCGCACCACGATGCGCCACGGCCGCTCCTCCTCCTCCAGCACGCGCTCCGAAACTGGGCCAGTGGTTGCAAACTACGTGTGAGTATACACCTCTACGCAGTGGGCGACAATTCAACCCCTTTACTGCCTTTTAGGGGATGATGTCCGGGATGAAAATCTTTCAAACTATCTCTATACCAAATTACATCTAAATCGGTTCGGCGGTTATATCGTGAAATGGTAACAGACAGACAGACAGACACACATTTATAACGAGTATGAATTTTACACTGGGCCAGCGGTTGCAAACTACGTGTAAGTATACAACTCTTATCTACGTAGTGGGCGATTAACACATTTGCCACCAGTAGGTTATTAACATTTTGGACGTCCCTTTGCAATTCAATTCCCTAGTTCACAGTCATAACATATTTTTTATGACAACTTTATGCTTTATGCATCATGATATAATCGGTTGGTCGCTTTTAATTTAGAAAAAGAAATTGAAGAAAACTATTTTTGCTGTTTTCCAAAATCCCCCGCCTACTCAAACTGCTGGTAAATCTGCCACTATGGACTCGGTTCTTAGACCAAGCGAACTTTAACAACTTGCTCTCGGCCAAGGTACAGTGTACGCCCGAATTCAAAAATATGGTAAGATATTCGACATCGAATCAATAAGTTCCTTTTATAACGGAAGTGGACACATTCTGAACTACAGTGTTCATGTGGTTCTGAGAACAATCCCTTATATACCAGCGCAATGCTTGTGTGGGGTAGACACTTATTAGATAGTTACCCCCACGGTCGAGCAGTATCTCGGAGCAGCGGTAGTCGTGCACGGCGCGCGCGGGGTCCAGCCCGAAGCGCTCGAGCGCGGCGGCCATGAGGTCGGCCACGGCGTCGTCGCCGCTGCAGCCCACCGTCACGAACGTCTCGCCCGCGCCCGCCACGCGCCCCGGGTACACCCGCACCTCGCCGCCGCCGGTCTCCGGCTCTCTGCATCAGGAACACATCATTACTAAACTTTTACAACACTAGTATTTCTACAAATACTTTTCTTGCCGTTTCTTCTCCATGAGATCAACTTCTAGGAACCGTGCAATTGATTCTTAACGTTTTGTAAGTGCTTGAAAAAGTTTATATGAAATAGTGTGCTGTAAATAGTGGACTGATAAAAATAGATGTTGCAGAATTCAGCTACTTACTTGAAGCGCAAGAAAAGTGCGGGTCTCTTGTTGGGTAGGCGAGTGACGCGCGCCAGCGGCGTGGGGTCCTTGAGCGGCGGCTCCTCGCCGGCCAGCGCGTCCGTCAGCTCGAACAGGTCGGGGTCGCGCACCACGTGGAAGGCGCGCAGGGCCGCCGCCACCAGCTCGCGCTCGTTCCAGTTGCGCCCCACCACCACGGGCCGGTACAAGCGCCGCGTCCACGCAGCCTCCCCGTCATACACCTTCACCACCTCTGTTACATGACGCTTGAGTGAGATAAAGCCTAACCTCTCTAAAAGGGGAGGAGACCCGTGAATTGGAGTGGGACAATAATAGGTTGATAATGATGGATGAGATTAAGTTTTAGACTCTTTTTCCAGGATTATGGCTGTCCCACATCATCATTTTATGATAACAATTATTATTGAATTTTATACTATTTTCCGATACCCAAATATACGAATTCTTTAAGTCACAATGAATAAGATATTTTTAGAAAATGTCACGTCGCCGCGTCGTGGCATTTATATTAATAAAGTAGTTTGTATCGCATTTCATTAGTAGGTACCTAACTATAACTACTAATTAAGTACCATACCTATTTATTGAACAGATTTGAAATTTGTAGGTAACTTCAAAAAACAATTTGATTGCTGTTGTTTGATCTGTAGCGTGTTTATAACAATAGCAGTTTAGTATATTTTTACAATAATGGTCCTACCTTCATCCCGATCATCCGGGGTCCGGTCCCGATGCTGCTTGTGGTCGGGGCGGTGGTCTTGGTCGGCGGGCGCGCCCGTGGAGCCGCCGCCGGAGCCCGAGCGGCCCTCGCAGCCCGAGCTGAACTCCTCGCTCACGCTGCGCGCTGCAACACCCATATCGCTCACTTACACACCCCCGTTCGCCCCGCGAGTCGCGACGAACCACGACACCATGGAATATCGAAATTGTATATTTTATTCAGTCCTGCTTGGGGAAGAAATTGCGTAGTCTCTTGTGAACCAAAAAAGCTCAAAATTATCACACACATCATCACAAACTATAATGCGAAGGTCATTAATTAAGGGTGAAGCGGAGATGCTTAAATCTCAATCTCCTTAGCAGGAAAAAATCAAATAAATGTTCACTTCAGTGAGTTTAGTCGAGTTTTATTTAATGCACTGTGCTCCGTTTTATCTTCAGTGTAGACACATTATTTAATAAGCGGATTTGAGGATGGTTTTAGTCCAACACAGCTCTCCTATAAGCGGAAAAGGCAAATGCAACAGCTTCAAACTTATATTTTAGGTAATTTGTTATGTATATTGTTTAATATTTTATTTATTAAGAATTTCCATACATCGAGATATGTATAAACACTTCAAAAGTGTAGCGTGGAGATAATACGAGTATCTTGATCTATGAAATTGTTACAATCTTTATTTTATTTCAGATCTACTGATACTAAGTTGTAGGACGATAATATTATACAATTATATACTACTGTAACACAGATATTTAGAGTAAGATATAAAAAATACCTTTCATACTAGTCTTCTGGACAATCGATCGTACAACTTTAGGTATATGTATACACATTTTAGAATGTCATCATAAATACATTGTTTCTTTTTCTATTATTTTCGTATTTCAACCTTTAGAACTAAGTCATATATTCAATTTAAGTGTATACATTTTATAATGTCTGCACAAACAATGCATTTGTATAATGACATCTGACACAAAGCGGCGTTGGACACTTAAGCATACATAAATACATACGATGTATGTTGTCAATATCGCGTTTTCCGTCGGTTACCTTCGTGCCGTTGGAATACTGCATCATGAGTATTCTTGGGCTGGCCGGTCTCTGAGCTTTCCGGTGGGGGAGTGGGGGGAATGAGCATAGAGTAGAACTCAGAGCTTCACTCAACTACAAGACAAGTGCCGGGAGAGCTTAGCTAAGACTTGAAAGAAATTTTACTGAAGGTAAAGCTATGTGTGGATGAATATCGTCAGGCAAGAGAGCGTTCCGTCAAAATATTATACATTCTCTCAAAACGAATCAGATGGGCAGTCAGAGGTTATTAAATAATTCAAGACAGCGTACTCAGGCACACTCAGGCCCATGTAACTTTCTTGCTAGTTGTTATAGTTTAGATACGCGACGACTCTATAATTTGGAAGTCCTGTGGTCGTATGAACGGAAAAGTCTTTCGTGTCGAGTGACGGTTGGCATCGAGACGCTCATGTGCAGTGTCTGTTACATGAGTAAGTTATAAAGCATGTTTTGCCTCATGCACACACAGAACTGTTAAATAAGAAAAAGATAGTAGGAAAACTTATGTATTCAATTTTGATAAGGGTATGTACGGTTTCACAACAATTGTTCAGAAGTAACTAGCTAACATAATTATGTTGGGGTATTTATACCAATAATAATATTACTAATTTGTCACACTTATTACAGTTATTTCAAGCATTTTTTTCAACAGTCCGTTCCCATCTTATGACTGTATTTAATCAGAATATTAGCTCTTTTATAAATTTACCGTAGACACCCTTTTTCTAAGAAGAGTAGAAAAATGAGTTAGTAAATTATATGTATAGCGTCTAGAAGGAAGGTAGAAGCTAACAGCGAAAGCCTTCAACATATAACTTGATAAAACTGTTATCAGAGACAGTTTTGACCAAATAACATGCACAGAGATTAACCGACCAGGGATCACCATAAAGAAACATTTTGATGAGAGTAGTAGGACTTTAGACTGTATTGCAGAAGTAAGGTGATAGTGTAGAATGAGCCCTGGTCGGTATCTACAGCTGTATGGGAGATGTGCGGGTGCGCGCTAGGGGCGGGGCGTGGGGCGCGGGGGCGGGTTACCTCTGGAGTAGGGGGGCGAGGCGCCGCCGTGCGGGCTGCAGGCGGCGGGCAGCAGGCGCCGCGCCAGCGTCATCAGCCGCGCCGGCGCCCAGCCGCCAGCGCGCGCTGCCCCAACACACACGCTCACGCCACGCCGCTCCACGCATGTGCCAAGCGATTCGTGACCCAACCTACACCGCCTACCACGACTATGCCGCTGACGCTTAGCCACGCACGATCAGGACGCCCCGTAACTTACACAGTCCATAATGCGTGCATAATTGAGATACCAACATACCAGTGTACTGAAGAATTCAAGCCAAAAGAGGAGTAATTTCAAAAGATTACCGCTATACATTTTAAACCCACTTCGAGATAAAGAATCATGAGATATGAAAAAGATCATGAGCAAAGCATTCGAAAAGAAAAATATTTTGGCAAAAGTTCCTGTGATGATTTGTGGTTCCTGTAAATCTTCGACCAGCAGTTCTCTGACCGTGTGTGCCTGTGACTAGCTTATAGGAGAAACCGTCGGACTACTTTACAAGCGAGGCCTATACTATGTAAGCTCGCTGCGAATTGCGTGGCACATGTACGTGGCGGGAAGCGGTGGTTGCCGGGGCCACTCTGGGTTGTGGGACACTTACGGCAGCCGAAGTCGCGCTGCGAGGGCGGCGGCCGCACATGCACGCCTATGATGGCCTCCATAGGCACCTCTGTGCGGGGGATTGACACTGCCGATGGTGGTAAGAAGATCGGCTGCAGCATCCCAAAGTTGCAATCGTCCGGTATGAGCGCGCGACATCCTGCGTGGCACTGTGGAATAGACAGTATGAATATGAAGTAGCGATCATAAGAGTCAAATACTTATTGTTTATAGGCTATATATATTATATTCGATTAGATGATTCATATATTGAGTCGTAACCGTAGTATAACACTCTAAAAGAGTAAAGAGACACATGGTGTTTTGTATTATGATTGAAAGGAGGGTGAATGACGAGATGGATACGGTAGAACAGGGATGAAGGAAGAATTGATTGATGGCGATACGTACCGTGCTGCCGCACCACTCGCAGCGGTAGCCGGTGAGGCACTCGGCGGACCAGCAGGCGCGGCGGCAGGCGGCGCACTTGCTGTTGGCGGGCAGGTTGCCCTCGCGCCAGTGGTGCACGTGCCGCGGCTCGCTGCCGGCGCAGTATGTCGCGTTCTCCTTGCAGTCGGCTGCCGCGAAGTCTACGCACTCTCCGTGCACGTAGTACTCGCATACTGTTCCACGGACCACATGTTACGTCATAGGATACCCTCAACTATATATAGTGTAGCACTTCACACCTTCTAGCAAACTATTATGTAGCTAAAGCTATAACCAACACATTGACTAATGCCCAATTGCATATTTTTTATTCTTTGTCGATAGTCAAGTTGTAGATTACAGATTAAGTTAAATGCTGCAACTCGTCTCTATGTGTGACACTATTGTTAATACTATAAATATAATCCGTAGCTACTGCTTGTTTTAGTTTTAGCTGTTGATTTGATATTACTTAGATAGTCCCTGCATGTTTAGATAAGTAGCTTGTATACGCTTAGCCGTCTAAAAAAGAGCACAATTTGATACATGAAAATACAAGACAATTGGATATTCATCATAGCTTTTCTACAACAAAATATTTTGGGTGTCCATATTTACTCAGTACTCCGGCTTCTTAAAGTTCCTATCGTAAACAAAATGTGATCAGAAATGATGTCAAAATACAAAAGTTCCTTCGTTAAAGTAAACCACTTGTACTTACTCATGCAATGTAAAGCTGGTAATTCATCGAGCCGCTTCCGGCACACCGTACAGAACTTGCGTTTGTGGTGTGTGGGCTCTGACCAGCAGTGGGCCACTGGGTTCTGGATAACAAACATATTACTTTGATAAAAACATATTATTGATTAGCTGCCTCCCGCGGCTTTTCCCGCATGGTATATAATTAAAAAGTAGCCATGTTAATCCAGGTAGTAAACTATATGTATGCTAAATTTCATTCAAATCTGATAAGCTGTTTTGCGTGAAAGAGTAACAAACATCCATCCATTAATTAGTAGGATTTGACGACCTGATATTATAGGCTGCATTCTGTGGGTTTGAATCCTAGTAGGGGTAAATATTTGTGTGATGAGCATGGACATTTGACCTAAGTCAGAAATATTTATTATATAGTTGAGGAGTGTATTGACAGTTCATATTGTATACTGAGAGTGCTAGGGTAGCATAAACAACACGTTGACATTTTGCTAACTTGGTTTTATACCATTCATTAGAAAATAGACCCTATTCTCTTTTAATCATTTCAAAATCGGATGTCCAGATGTCAATACGAACACCTGCGTCTTAATAATAGATGATCCTTTTAACCTAGCACACCTGTCTTTACCCTCCACATAAATAACTTAATAGCTACTTAAATTTTCACGCAACTGTTGATTTATCAGTAGATGTGTTACTGTGCAATGTGTTGTATTTTAAAGGTATAAGGTGTATATTACCTTGATGAGGCTCGGCGCCACCCCACAGCACGGCGTTACCACTTGCCCCACGCATCGCTCGTGCACTATGAAGTTGCAGACTGAAACAAAATTGTTTATACGTCATTTGGTGTCTTATCAGCGAAGGAACGTAAGGTGATTATATCCCTGCTATTTATATCTGATCAATTACGATCAATACGTGGCTGTGTGTGACCATTAGGAACAGGTTCTACGAAAACATAAAATTTATTAGGAATTGAATATCTGACAAGAGTATTATGGTGTCCTTTTTAATGCTTTATCTCGTATTCCTCTTCTAAAGTAATTATTTAAAGATATTATTTTATATTTTATCAATCTACTGCCCTCCTGATTCACCTGGCTGGCTTATTACCGGTTGGTAGATTTCATAATTATGCAGTCAAGAATATCCCTCATACATCGAGTGTTTTCCTTGAAGATGTTTTTATTTCTAATAAAACCATTTTCGTATACTCCATCTTTAGATATTTATACGTTTCTTTCAACTTGATTAAGTAATGGTATTATATCGTATCCGTAACGTTTCGTCCATCAAAATATCAATTCAATAAGCTAATACGATACATAGTAAAATAATAAAGTGGTTCGGAACGCATTACATTAGCGGGCACGCGATGCACCGCCCCTGATCAAACTCAGACATGCTAAGCGCTTGGGACACGTAGCACGCACAAATAATCGAAGTGGTTTAGTAATACATGGTATATGTATGCTCAATCATTGTATGTAGCGTGGAGATAGTTTGACTCCCGGGGAAGGACATATGACAGTTTATATGTCCTTATGGGCCCTAAAAACGGGGTATTCTGTCTGTCTTCTTAAGAAAAGACTCATTATAATCATTATTAACCCGATTTGTTACAATAAATGTAGGTATATTATGATTTATTGTCTCATTGCTGGCAGGTCTCCTTTCATTTGAGAGAGTTTAGGCTATAATACTCCATTACGCTAGTGTGGCTTAGCAGACTTCACATACCATAGAGAGAATCGCTCAACTGCTAGGCAAGTATTTTGTAATAATTTGTTTTGAAGTTGGTCCAGTTTTGTAGTATTTTTTGTTCCAGATATCCTCTCTGTGGGTTTTATATGTTGAGTATATATTATAATAATGATCACAATTGTACTATATATTATGTTAATCGTATCATTATAAAGCGCTAGTCTTTCATGAAGAAAAAGTATTTGTATATTTGTATAACGTGTAGCAACCCTTCCAAAATTAAAAAAACATATAAATAAATAATTACTTACGATCGAAAACGAATAGACCTTTAGCATTGCATGCAACTTGCTATCTCTATATCCTAACTTACTTAAAGGCTTTTAGTGCAATATTGAGCACCGATTTCAATCTAGCGCTCAAATTTTATTAGGCCAATTAACGTCGGTTAATCCTCGAAAGCATTGTGATTACTATGGAATTGCGATTGCTATTGCTATTGCTACATACATATTAACAGATGTAAGAGGTTTGAAGGAGCTGCCAAGATACGAATAATGTATGCATTTCTAATCGTTCCGGCTCTTCGCCGTGATTTATGAATATACCGATATATTACCGCATTTATTGGTGCGAAAACAAAATACATTATAAATATGATAGATGTAACGTTGCTTTATAAAGTGTATGTTACTAAATATAAGTTATAGATGTAGATACTTTAATATCTCGAAAGCCGTAATAATATTAGTTAAAAATGTGTCGCTTTTATATCAAGTTAAACATGAAAACCCTGCAAGATAGGCATGACATTATTTGAATTCATAAATCGAATATTAGTGAAACCATAAAGCAGCTTTCACTTGTAGTATAGAGTGGAGCATAGACAAAATAGTGGTAGTGTCGGGCCATGCACGGCTCGGGCGCGCGGGCCTCTCGTAAAGTCATCTCGGAACACGGATCGATACGGGCGCGCATGCTCGCATCTCCCCGCCATCTCACTGGAGACACTGATGTTGCCAATTTTTATTGTCTCCCGTAGCCCGGCTGTTGGATAACTTCTTATAGGACGAGTTTGCTTTTGGCTAATCTAGGTTTTAATGTCTGGATTTTGTGTTATTTATAGAGAAAATTTGTATATTAATACATAGTTTATCTACTTACTCACTTTTTTAAACGTTTACTATCTGATACATTATCATTAATCATAATCTTGAGCTGAACAGTGGAAATTAAAGTGGTTTTCGTTTAAAATATTGCAAATAAATATCAAGTTTCCAATTTTTACTTTAGATAGTATAAGAAACAAAATATATAGCCCCAACACATTGCTACATCGTTGGAATACTCATAACATTTTCGTAAATAAATTATAAATAATATAGTTAGTCAAAAACTAAATGAAATATTACCTTATTTGTCATAAATCATACAGATACAAAATAGTATCACTTATTGGATAGATACTATAAATAGTGAATCTCTAAAGGAATGAAAATGAGCGTGGGCGTTTGTGGTAACCGATGTAGGGGGAACGGGGAATACGTTGAAGGCAAAGTATTCCCTTATGAAATCATTATTTTCATACCAGCAATATACCTATTTATATGCGCTTACCTTAATAAGCTTTGTGGATTGATTAACATTATGTATATGTACCTAGTACCTGTAACTAGGTCACATTGATACGACGTGAAGTCAGCAATAACTAAGAAATATCTATATTTACATAGAATATTTTTAAATAACTTTTTCTAGAAAAAACAGCTAAATCAAATTTTCACGCAATACTCGCTGCCCCCGAACGTACGCAAAACATAAAACAAATGCCGGTTATTTATAGAATGCGCTTGTCAATAAACTATAGTGAGTTTTTTTTATAACGCGGAAGGGCACAGCCGGATGGAGATCAAGGAAATATATTAGTGGTTTGGTTCTGACGTTAATACGTCACGGTATATTTAAATAACCTCGGGGCGGGGCCGAGCTCGAATAGACACGATGCAGCCCGCGCGGCACCACCTCCGTCAACCTGACGACACTATAAAATATCTAGCACTGGTTTAAAATGTTGACCTGTCAATGAGGTATTACCTTTTTTTTCCTTCAAACTGAAAAACCTACAGTAATATAATATTACAATTACAAAAAAACTACCGAAAGATAATTTTACATTTATTCTTTTCTAGCATCGCCCTGATATAAATATAAACATAGAACTTAAGATGTACAATAATAAGTTTCAATTTGGTTCTTTCTTAATTTTAGAGATGACCCAGTCATGATAAGATATAGGTAGACATACATATATTCGTTAGTTAACATTATCACTGTAACATATTTTTTCTAGGGTTTCATCAAGCGTCAATTCCGAATACGGAAATTTTCTGAAATACAATCCATTTTTCTTTTCAAAACGTGTTTCTATGCGTAGTCGTTAGTCATAGTGCCAAAGTAAACACATGTAGACGGACCACCGAAATAGCCTGAGGGCAATAGCCTTATAGTCTTGATGATCATCTTCTATGAAGTTCAATGTTTATGTTACCGACAAATATTGGACACTTACGTACAGCGTTTTGCAATGACTCTTACCTAAAAATACTCTGGCTCATTGCTTATACTAATCTACCCAAATGGTTGCGAACCGGAGCGAATATTACTCTAATTCAGTCGTTGCAGCTAGAAATTCAATAGTATAGGCTACCTGGAAACCGTTACAAAAGCAATAAAACATATCGTTAAAAATCTTAACTGGGATTTAATTTGAAATGTCCTACATCCGCGAGTTAAAACTGGTCATATTAACGTCTCGTTGTCCGGAATAAGGCTAATTAACGCAATGAATCAGAGACACCGCAAATAGCCACGCTATCTATATATAGCGCGGGCGCTTGTAAACATGCGTGCACGCACGCGGACTCGCGACGCGAGCTATTCTGGCGCCATATTGGGCTCTTTAATCTTTATGATATTTATAGACGGAACTTATTATTCTTTATATTTTTAATGTCCAATTTGCTGGATTTAATTAATCAATAAAATACTTCTTGTTTAATAGAATAAATTTTTAAATGTGCCTGTATCAAAATGACATGTCACGTTATTTATCCGCAAGGAACTTCAGAATTAAAGAATCGATTTTAATGAAACTTTGCGCTCTGTGTGTAGTTCCGGTCACCACGTGTGACCGGATTTACTAGAACATACGTATAATATGTATAAATCTCATTAAAAACTTTAGAATATATTAATGGTCAATATTTATAGGCCTACAAAAGACAGATTTACTCAATCTTAATTAATAATTTATGAATCGTAACGTGTCGACCCTTAGAGGGGAGATGGCCTATGGCCAGCAGTGGACGTCTAACGCTTGATACGATGATGATGAACGTAACGTATTTATAAATATAACTTACGATTTCTTAGCTAAAGCACAAGTTTTAACCTGCAGCCTACCAACTCAAAATGAACCGTCAGTATAAAACACTCGCTCAATGTATCGTACATAGCTCGTCAACCAGCTATAATGGCTATCGCTCATCGGCACACGCCAGTAGTTAATTATGTATCGTAAAAATTCAAGCCACCTGTTGGCGTCGCCAGCCCCACTCGACAGGCTTCCATGTCACTGCCAACTTGTTTTACAAAGGCATATTGACTTATTGTTTCAATGAAATCCAATTGAAATCGCGTTCCATAATAAAATTGGTTGAGCTTTTACTGGTCAGTGTGTTTTGTTTTTGTGATGATTTAAAAAAATAATAGTTTGGATATTCGTAGTGACCATTGGTACGAGTAGTTTTTTTGTGAATGAGAAGCGCTGATCTGATCGGGAATTTCTTGATGATAATACAAGTCATCGACATCTATTGAAGTGGCCTCTTATTATTCAGACGTTGTTTAGGCCATTGACACGATAAGAAGAAGAAGACATCAACTCTCAGCACGGGTTTTCTAGCATTTTAGAGAGCCTAGCCTAGTGCGGGTTGCCATACTTTACTTGCTTGTCATGCAGATATCCTGACAATGTTTTCCTTGACCGGTTGAGCATGTGATAAATACGCATGTAACCTCGCACAATTAGTGGTGCGTGCCTTGGATTTGAACTCAAAACCTTTGACATCTCAGACCACTGGTCACACCACTAGGCTACCACAACTCTATTAATAATGTGAATGAATCTGCACTAATCTTCCCTCCTTCCATGCCCTTCCGTTCTGTTATGCTTTGTTTGATAGAATGGCTCGCGAAACTGGGATATAAACGGACTATTAACTTATTTTTGTTATTACGTGTTGTAAAAAATTTTAAAAGATATTAGTAATACCCTACCTCTTTTCATTTACGTTTCATGTTTATTTATATGTATTTTATAACTTACGGAAACACATTGTATACTACTAAATAATAGCTATCTCTGCGAGTGGTATTGTAAAATAGTTTAAAAAAATTTTGTTAAACGTTTTTCTCTTAAGATGTTAATTTAAGTGCTTGCAAAACATTATCTTTCATACAAATAAAATACTTAGAACTTTATTTGTACCTAGCATAATGACAAGAATCTTGCTTTACAGAAAGCCGAAGGTACAGATACTACTGTTGAGCGTAATAACATACAAAGAATATCAATATACCGCGATAAACTCCGTAAAAAGTTTTATTTTAATGTCTACAGAATACAGAATACATATCAATTATACTAAATGTTATCCAACTTGATGGTATGTTATAAGATATTTTGGCGTTTGTCCGATCGATTAGTTGATCTTGCTCCCCGTAGGGCGGGGTCTGCGTTCGTTACTAGTACGCTCGTGGCGCTGGGTATGTGCGGTTATGTCATCCCTATTATCCGTAAGGACCAGCGCAGAGTAGGGCGGTGAACTACTTAAGTATTTTTTCGATAGTAAATGAATATCGTCCCTATGCGATCTAAATAGAGTTGTCAATAGAAGACGCTCGAATACGCTGATGCCCGTACTACATACTAATTACTACTTTGTTTAATTATGATAAGGATGATATATAACTATCTTCAGAAAAAACTACCTCTTTTACCGGGGATCAAGTGATTCACATTATACTAGTTACTTAATTCCTCAAGCAAATACTTATTCCAAATAGCGTTATTGTAATTACACAAGTTAAAACTGGACTCCAAAAAGCCTTCAATTTCTTCTAACTTACAATTTTGATCTATCAAGCCAAAATTCAAATTACTATGTCTAAAATGCTGAAATTTGAAACGTAGCGTAGGTTCATATCATAACGTAAGAAAGTTTTTTTTGGTAAATCATAAATTATGGGGCTAATCAAATCAAATCAAATCAAATCATTTATTTCAATTAGACCAATACAGGTGCTTTTGAATTGTCATATTTAATTGAATTTAGTTGCACGGTTCCAAAAGGTAGGTCTTATGGAGAAGAACCGGCAAGAAACTCCATGCTATGTTGGGGCGGTTCACTATTTAATTATACAATTAGGTACTCTAAACCGATCGAAACTAGATCATTTGTGCTTGCGTAGTTTATATAACTCGATACAAAATACACGCATATGTACCCAAAACGTGCTAACCATATTTCAAATCACCGCAAAATAATTGGATAACACCTTCACCCACAAACAGTAAAACAATGAAGACTCACTGTTGTACGTGCTGAAGAAAAGGAGAAAAAAAATCATTCCGTCCGAAAATCGTAATTATGTTTCAGAAGCGAGTGGCGCGGCCTTCGGCGGGGGGCGCGGGGCGGGCGGGGCGCGGCGGGAGGTCGGCATTGACGTCACGCGCTCCAGCCAATAGCGCTCCACCTCGCCGTTCGAATTTGACTTAGCCGCGGGTGGCTTGGCTCTATCCCCATTGGCTGTATAATTTCGATGCCTTTGCATCTTGTTTGCTAGAAAAAGTTTAGGTGGTTGCGTTCGATGACCTCATTGTCACACTATTGCATTTGGTATTGTTCATTGTAGTTTAGTTAACAAATACACATAATAATAATTACCTGTAATTCTCGGTCATTGTGTACTCTTACATTCCTCTCCAGTTACTATGAGTATCCGAGAATAATTAGTAAATCGTCTTTTGATCTACATTTATGATCCCTACATTTATTTTATTAGGTCTTTTTTATTTCTTTTAATAAGATGGTACGGGTTTAAGAAAGTACTACCAATAGTTGCATGGCAGTAGGTACCAAATATAGACAGTAAAAATATATCAGG
The DNA here is from genome assembly GCA_905163465.1 of Craniophora ligustri. Classification (NCBI taxonomy): domain Eukaryota; kingdom Metazoa; phylum Arthropoda; class Insecta; order Lepidoptera; family Noctuidae; genus Craniophora; species Craniophora ligustri. The sequence goes on along the minus strand of LR990965.1, from coordinate 2,304,915 downwards.
TAAAGTCAAATTTTCATACTCAATCCTGTATACGTCAGACAATCTAATCAAACAAAAGTGAAATCAAATTCTTAAAAAGTAGGTACAATGTATGACGTCCAGCAGACTTCCCTGTAATCAATGGATAGCCAAACAATAGACAATAATAGATGACCATAAAGGTACCGTAAATAGTTTATGACAGGCGTGGGTGCAGATCAAACGGTGCTCTTCAGCGGCACCTGGTGTGACGCCGGTAAACAGTCACCATATTATGTATAAATGAGGATCTGACAACCGGCGCGCTAGCATCAACCCGGATACGGGAAATCTTGCCGCGAGGAACGTACGTACCTACGTGAAATTTGTACCTTTGTTTGTATAAGAAGACAGTATTTATAGTATGTACGTACATATAAATATAGTACCTAATTCTATCACCAGAATCGGCTGGATTTGATTTCGGCGTAAATTTTCTTTTCATTTATTGAAAAATCGTTACTAAATGCTAAACGTAAATAAACTGCTTCATCGTTTGTCGGCCTATTTGCTCCTAACACCTTCGGAGGACAACACACAAATCTCTCCTCATCATCGTTTAGCAGTTAAAAAGTGTCTATAAATTACGAATGTGCCTACCGGCTGGATCATAATTTAGCAGATGTTGGTCCTAAAAGTGTGAAGCTTGGGATAAATGTGAGATGAGCTACGTGTTGACGTCATCAATGATCTCTCGCGACGATAAATCTTCCTGAAAATCAATAGATCAATAGCTACATCATCAATGATGAGTGGTACAGGTTTTGAGAGCGCAAACATAATTGATATAGTTGAAACAAATTGCTCATTAAGACACGATTTAGGATACGATAGGCGGATAGATTAAATAAAAAAAATAATTGCTCAAACATCCCCGCGGAGAACAGAAATCTGTATGGTATACAGGTTGTTATTTTAGCTTTTCTAGGAGAAACAGTACTATAATTGACAAATTAAACTAATGTTTAACATGAAAGAGGTCCTTTATTAAATAATTTATACTAGCATTAATAAAATTATTGAACTAAGTAAGTAACTAGTATTCCTTGTACAGAATTATAATTATTTAGAGATTTCCAAGTTATTTTGGTTTCAAGATTTATTTTAAACAGTTGTCAGCTTATTTAAATTTAATGAATTATTTTTAATACACTTCGCGTAGTCACGGTGAAAGTGAATATAACGGTCGAAACGACCGATGTAGCGTTCGATGCTACCTACCCACGTGGGAAAATGACAAATGTAGGTTTATGTTTATCCATTTACATTTTACAATGTATGCCCAAGTATATGCAATATACTTCCCCACTGTTGGGGATGTATCTCCTAGACACCTTCTGTACCGAGTTTAGTTTTCTCTATCACTAAACTGTAATAAAACTCCAATCGACACATAATCCAAAATTCTGAAATAGACTCTTACGACAGTAAACATAGTTAAAAATAACCATCAGTTACCGCTAGTGACGTACACACTTATATGCTGCGTAAAATAACGGTTTCGCAACCATTTAGGATACGGCCCACACACGGGGAACTACTCTACTTGACTGGCTATGGAATAAAGAATTTGATGTACGGACTTAAATACTTCTGAATATCAGCTAGGTGATTCCTAATGCATTAATTTGTCCTGATATAATATGCTGTTCATAAAATACAATTTTGGCGGCAAGGGAGCAGTGTGGTGATCTTTTATGGCCGGATTTAGAAATTTAGAAGCACGGAGCATACAAGTAATCTGTAAACAATGCAGGTGCTTCCTGAATGTTACTAGACCCGGTGCTGAATATTACGGAACACAGTGCCTTAGTTGCACATAATTCTCTTATATTTAGGTTTGATCATAATCATGATTTAAATATGTACGTGCTTATTTATGACTGCCCTCGACAATTATACTCTTCAAGAAATAATACTGAAAAGTGATTGGAATAAAAAAGTAACAGCATAAAATTATATTATTAAAATAAATAATGTTCAATAAATATCAACATTTCAGCGGACGTTCTTAAAGACTTTTCAATAATTGTCAAATCCCACGCAATAGGAATTAAATGAAAAAAGAAGCGACCGCCGATTTGGCACAGAACAGTGTTTTGTTGGGGAAAAAAGACACATATACCGGTTCGTTGACCCATTTAAGAGTTGTGTCTACATAACTAATCACTCATAATAATTCATAATATTCCGGGCTAGTGATCGGGCGTGTTGTGGAGCGGGCGGAACCCCTGACGTCACCAGTGACACAGTTCGCTCCGAGCGAGCGGAGCGACCCGGTTACGCTGCCGATCGAGATGAAAACCGCCCTATCATCGCACACACAGATTTTAACTAAATATACACTGTTTAAAACTGTAATATGTAAACGTTTTCTATTGGTCTGCATAGTAAGAACGTATCCGGATTAAACTGGTGTAGTTTTAAAGTTATTTCAGTTATAAGTACTTATAAAATTATAGGGATTATGGATTTAGAAACAAGATATTATGTGGTATACCTGACATATTCCTTCAAATTTATCCAACGTTTAAAAAAACGTAGTTCCCTCTCTATTGACGGTTCACCTAAAGGATATTTTTTTAAAGACACAATTGTAAGTCTTTTGGCTAAATATTGCAACGTTATTCAATCTTAGAAGCCCTCAAAAATAGTGTACCTTATATTGCACGAGAAAGAGGAAAAGAGGCAGCTCTATAATTGACTTTTGGCTATTTAAAATACTGAAGATGGGGGACAAAGATTATGTAATTGCATTAGCAAATACATAATCTTTGTCCCTCATCGTCCTTATATTTTTATATCGCAGCGGTTATAACAGTAAATATAACATAATTCCGTGCGCTTGGGTCGATGCGCACTCGCACCCGATTATTAGGTTAGTTTGGTGTGACGTCAGAGATGCACCGCTCTTTACGTTCATAGTAGATACTTTCAAAATACTGTTTAAATCAACACGATAGTTTGATACTTTAATCATTTTGAGTCAGTGGGTGTTTTTTTTAGTTACCAACGTCAATCATACATAGTGACATACATATATGTATATTTAGTTATATATAATTTTAACGGTGACTATTTCGAAATTGCTTACTTTTTCATACCGGGACCATTTAATAATCACAGTAACTTTAAAGTTATCTTTTGACTTTTCTTATACTGTACCTACAAGTTAAAATTTATTATTACAAGACAAAATAGAATAAATAATAATAATAATAATAAATAATAATAACTGCAGATATATGTACTTTGAGTAGGTATACCAGAGTAGGTGATTATATTAACAAGAAAATGATCCATCAATCTATTGACTACCTCTGCCTACCTAGCATAAACATATTTATATACACGTAAAGATAATTCAGAAGTAAGGACCTATAACATTTTATGGTAAATAAAATACGCAGCAACACTATAAGATGTATCAGCTAATGTGCTACGCCGTAGCTACACGGACCTTGCTACGAAACGCTACGATGTATCTTCGTAGCACTAAGGTTAAGTAATCTTCAATTTTGGTAATTTATTTGTTAATGTTATTATTAAAAATTACGAAAGTACGAAGTTCTTTATTTCTCTATACTAGCATAATTGAATATCTACTACAAAACTGTAAATTTGCCTTCGATTTGGAAAGAAAGAATCAAATTTTACAATAATTATTATTATAGTATTTATATCCAAAACTATCTACAATTTTCATCAAATATTTCAAGTAAATGTCGCCATTCATGTTGTAATACCCACGTACTAGTAGCGGATCGGGGAATCAGGTCGTGCAGTACTGACGTCACGCGCGATGCCATGGATTCGTTACGGATGGAGGGGACACCGCGGGCCCGCTCCACTCATTACACGACTATTGTGCTCATAATTGGACCGAATTCGGACTCACTAAAAATAATATTAATACATCATTGTTACATTTTCATTTTCTTTGTGATTGGTGTCAATTGTAATGATGAGTTTTTTTGGCAATTGTTTTTTGCCTTTAATTGTTTGATAGAAGTCTGACCCCATGATACAAGGTACGCGGTATTAAGATTTTCTAATGAAGTAAATGCAACAATAAGAAGTTATTAAGTTTTTATGATTTAGCATAAAAAAATACTTATATTTTTAATGCTAAATCATAAAAAAAATCAATAAAATGTGTCCCAAAAAGTTTTTTAGATTTGTTTATAGAGAACTGTTTAAACCCTTACATACATTACGAAGATAATAATATTCTTACTTTTTCTAATCAAAGTCGTTATTCCGATATATGTAAAGTTTTTATTTCAAACGTTCCATTTGACGCGTGGCAGTAGTTCCAGTACGATAGTGGTGGCATGGCTCTCTACTCGCAGGCGGTTTATTTCCGTCCGTGCGTACAGGAATACTGGTGTATTTTAGTTTTACTTTGATATAAATAGAACTATTGTGAGTACCGAGTTTGACCCACATGCGCACCATTGCCAAATTTTAATAGCGCAAAATTCAGGAAAAGTATTTACACTATTATTTGGTTGACATCGTTGTCGAATTGTGGTTTCTGTATTGTAATTAATGTGTTTATTGATTTTTAGATAGTTTTCGATAGATCTGATGATTTGTCTACTAACTGTTATGTAGGTATTTTTATAATGGTGCTTATATTATACAGTCCTGAGTAGTAATGGCCGATGGTTTGAGTTTAAAGAACTAAAGATATAATTACTATGTTACTGCAAAACAAATCAACTCAACTATTAACTCAAGACTATTAAAGTATGAACACCCACACAGATTGTATAAGATTAATAGAGCACAAAAGAGTAAGATTAATAGTTAGTTCTAAATGTAACTATAACAGGTACACCTGTAAGTATTGCTAAGTATTATTATTTAATGTGATCAACGAAAAGTTTGTCTCCCAAATAAATGTAAAGCATTAACCCAATACAGAAAAATATGAAAATATATAAACATATTCCATGAACATAACTAATAGCTAACTAGAGCAAGCAACGAAACATCAGAAATGCACCTCCATATTTAAAAGTTGCTGCTTATTCAAGTAAACACACTTAACCTGTACTAAAACACTAATGAATCCCGCCCATTCACAAATCCGATGCGCGGGCGTCTGTGTTCATATCATTAAGCCACCACTCCGCTGCACAAAGGGGAAAACGTAACATAAATGCATTAATAATTGAATAGTGCAAACTTACAAAGAGACACAATGCTCTCTCAGCCGTCTGATATAAATAATAGATCGCCCACTGTTACGGCGTGAAAAGCGACAAAGTTCTTGCCCATTGTGCAACTTCTTTTGTTATTGCGCATTCACATAGTGAATTTTGTGCCACTGTAGTTATACTTTGTGCCCATTGTTTTAACTTATGCATTGGTGATAGGTACATGGCAGGATACGTTTTTGAAAACACGTTCAGCGGTGAAGTATTCAAAAGCTTTACAGTATTGTAAACTGTGTATTTCTCTAATGAATCTTATAAAGTTGTTATTTTAATACTTTTCTATTTATTTTAATGTATGTTCAATTACAGAAATTCTTATACTTACCAAGTAGAAAGCTGTATTACAATGTACAGTGTAGAGGTCAAGAAAAACAGCAAGAAATCTTAAATAAACAATGAAAATATGGTCTCATTTTACAGAACTGGCACACTGTAAGGAGAAAGATAGTAATGAGGGCGGGCTAGTGAATGCTAAACTTGAAGTAACATCACACTGCAACACAAAGAACAAATTAAAGCTGCATGATTCCGCGACATTTACATGAAGGCACAAAGGCGACAATTGCTTGGTAGCACAAATCTACGCTCCCTTTGACTATACATTTTAAACGCGGAGCACTGTGCAGTGGCTGAATGAAAGCGTGCTGTTGCTCGCGGTTCAGTAACCTAGTTCGATAAATCATTTGTGGTCACAGTTTTCCTGAATATGGCTTAGTTTGAGTAACCTCGTACATACCTAACCCACCGAATTTTCTGGTATAACCTTAATATTTTGTACCTAGATATGTAGATCTAATTTTTGCTTGTTGTTTTGTCACGATACGTTGGAGACCTAACACACAAATATTTACAAATAAAATTATAGAGTGCGTTTTCTATGAATTTTTCCATTTTTGGTGGCACGCCCCCCGTGGCGGAGAGGGTGCAGCACTGTTAGGTGCTAGGGAGGGGGGGGGGTCACCATTGACGCGCGTGTCTCAATGGCAATGGAACTGGGTCATCACCGTGTGACGTCAGGGCTGGCCTACATACGCCGGGCGTAGCCCCGGTACCGACCCAACAGCCAGCTTGTACGAATTCAACATTTTTTTTAACTCCGCTTGCAAGACCAAGGAGGTTCTATATTTAGAACGTCAATAGGCTTTTGTGGAGTCGAAAATAAACAAACTTTATTTTTTTGCACTTTAGAGGTTTGCGTTTGACTTTGCTCACACAAAACTTTGTTCGTTAGTTTCGTTTCGGCACTTGTTTGGTCACGCCTCAATGGGTACTTGTTTTTTTTTTAGTATAAACGCGAGACTAAGAAATCATTTGCTTACAACTTTAAAGCTTAATAATAATTAAGCTTTAGAGTTGGACTTTAAATATTATGCTACGATTTTTTATGTATGTCTAGTAGTATAGAGTATTTATTCTATCAGTAAGTATAACAATGTTGTAAACTAATCAATGTAATCATTATGAACTTTCATACAGCTTTTCATAAAATCGACTATTTAGAACACTGCAGTAAGTAGTTCGATAGTTCAAAAGTACCTACAATAATAAACTGTTCTTGCAGTACTAGGCATAATTATGTTGGTCGTCTTGAAATATTAATAAGTAAAGTGATTTATTTTAAATCCATATTATAGAAACAAATATAGTCAAGTGCGAGATGGAATCATGAACCTTCGTGAGTTGAAAGTATGTTGAGGATCATGCTAAAATGTATTCTTTTAATAAGCTTACACGTAAACACTTTAATTGGTTATTAATTAAACAATTGATTTGATTATCCGGTAATTTAGCTTATATGCAATTCATATTTTTCGGTAAATAAATATTAACAAAAACATTAAAAATATTATATGCCATCACCTTCAGATTAAGTAAAAACCGTTTGACTTTGACTTCTAAAGTATGACTACATAAAAACCCGTAATAACAGAGTACAACTTCTTCAACACCTATTTTTACACCCCTATAATAATTATAAGCAAACACAAGACTGAAATAGACATGTCATGTCGTGAGCAACACCACCATTATTGAAACAAAAGGTAAATACTAGTCGACAATGGCGTTTCCCGAACACCTACAAACTCCATGATAAGTCTACTAGAACTTAACATCGAAAGAAATAAGGTTTATAATCGTGTAGCGTATAAAAGTGGTTTCATTAAAAAAACAAGTTAATTACTGGGTGCGTGACGAGTGTAAAGGAATCGTTTTCATAGTCAGAGGGTTGGTATTGACGCTAAATAGCATTTAGCTTGTGAACTGTGAATGTGGAAGCTTAGTGTCGTTGTAATTCCTACGTTGATTGACTGATCTGCGAAGTGAGTAATATGGAGGGGGGAGAAATACCTCCTGTGCTTCGGAGAGCTATTGGTCTTGTTTAGTATATTAATGCCAATGATAGTCCTTAGTGTTAGTGAGAAACTCGAAAGGGTAGTGACCAGATAATCGATATCATCGAGAGATTATAAGAGAGGGTCGCGTAACTACTACCGCATTGAAGCGTTCATGTAAAATTGAGATTTTCATCCGCGTTTGGTTGCAGTGGAAGCTGATCCCAATATACCTGTTAAATATAGAATGATAGAGGTGTACCAGGTTTAGAGCCTTTGCGATTATACGCATTATGAACAGTAAAAGTGGTCTACTGCAGATTGTAGATACAACGAGGAACAACGTAGTTTTGTTCAATAGTTAAAAGCTTCTGACTAGTACAGTTAGTGAGGAGTATTGGTAATACAAGTCCTGTTTACAGATAGTAGTGTGACATACCCCGCCCTAGCACTTTCATTCGAGATATATCATTATAAATTTCATCCAATACATGCATAATCGCGGCTGTAACTGAATCCTGGCATGTCATAATCATCTGATAAGGCTGCGCGGTACACGTGTCCGTCAGTGACGTCACGCCGAAGCTTCATTCCCCATTGAACGATACGCCGTAAGGGTGCGAGCGCACGCTGCGACAATAACGTGTCCATTACCACACGTCGCGTCCCTTATCTGCGTCGCACAATGGAGCGGCGCGGGCGTGTCGGAACTACGGACGCGCTTTGTCTCGCGACGGTGCGCTTTGTCGCGCGACATGTGTCGAGATAGTGCGCGACAACGCGCCATAATGAATGTTATTGTTGTTTTGTGTCACGCTCAATGGTTTTGTTTGCGAACTGTTTTGCATGTTGCAGCGACATTTGTGCAGTCTCTTTAGCGGGCTTTTGTTTCGCCGTGTGATGTCACCCACGTCCCTGTGAAGCCCACGATGTTGTGTATTGTGGAAAACTACAAAAGCTTCGGTATAATGTCACGTCGAAATGTTGGACGTACTTGAGTTATCTCCATAACGTGTTGTTTGTAACTAAGTATTACTAACTGCAACTTTATAGGTTTTTCCTAAGATAATAAATCGCACATCATAAGGATATGTAGCTACACACATAATGATATTTGAACAAAAGGATTCTGCTTTTTAACTGCTAGTAAATTACATGCACGCTCTAGATAGGTATATCAATTAACATACAAGTACAATTAAATTACGAAATGATTTTATCTCGGTTTATTGTTAACCTTAATGACTCTGTAAAAAAGTAGTCTTATTTTAAAATATAATAGGTATTCGCGTAAATGTTAGCAATTAATATATAAGAACGTATTACGTTCATACAATTTACGCAGAAAATAGAACACGGAGTGGTAACAGCGAACACCACAAAGGACATCGACACCATTCTCAGCTAATTCCAGCAATAACCGGCCATAAATACACAAACTAACAGTTATATTTGTATAATTTACTACGACCTCAAATGCGAAAATCTAAAGTTATTCTTACGAGGGCCTTGCAGCAGTGACGTGCGCCGCCTCAGTAAACGCTACACATAAATTAGCTAGAAGCAATAAATATTACAAACTAAATATTTATCAAATATACCCAAAAATATATAACAATTGTTTTATGCATTGTAGACTTAATACTACGGCGTAGTACGCTACGACATATTACTACAATTTGCTACGGTTACTTTCTACGGCGCTACGCGGACCCCGCTACGAAAAGTTAAGAGTCAACTGGTTATAACTTTTGTATTAAGTAAGAGTTATGTAATATCATTATGGATATAAATTATTATTAAAGTTATAACACAATAATGACGAAAGTTTTACTTACTACAATTTTAGAATTACAATTTATATAATTTTGGTTTTTAGAAATTCCTTTATATATATGTACGTGTTCATTCTATAAGTTTAAAATGAATAAATTAATGTAGTACCTACAACACGGATATTCGATGGAATATTAAAGGACATTGATAAATAATAATAATATTGCCCGTATGCCCAGTTTGTTTGTTTGCCATAAAAAGGAACGAATACATATATATTTGACGACGAATATGTTTGACGACTCGGTGGTGCAGTGGCTGAGTGATCGGTTTGTGCGTCACCGGTTGCGGGTTCGATCCCCGCACGGAGAAAATATTTCCACGTTCTACAGGTAGTAGTTTCGGGTTTTTGTGTTTGTGTATGTGAAAATTTGTGTTTGTAAACGCACCCAAGACACAGTACAAAATCCAAGAGTGGGGCAACGTTTTTAAGAAAAAGAAATACTAACTCGATGTATTATTATAATTCATAAATTTGCCATTCAGAATTGCAAATAAAAGTTTTTCGAGTTAACAGATAAACTTGTTTGTATGTCGCCATAGTTTTATTTACAACATCTACACTTTTGTTGCGCAACAAGACAAGGTACAATCTCTTAATTAATACGGTCTGCTCAAGTCCTACATGCCCAAAGTCCTCGACGTCAATGCAATAAATACATGTCAAAGGAACTTTAACCAATTAGAAAGTATTATGTCTTATTTTTGGACAATTGTACTGTATAGAAAAAAAAACTACATATATCGTTTTATTGACGACCCAATTAGGCCAATGGTAGTTAACACTGCCTGCTGTGCTATGGGTTCGTATCCCGGTAGGGACAAATGTTTGTGTGATGAGCATAAACATATGTATCCGAGTCATGGATGTATCTATGTATAATAAGTATGTATTTACAACAAAAAAAGTATATATGTAGTATATCAACCGACTAGTATCCGTACAAGCCTTGTTGCTTAGCTCGGAACTAGATGGCGCTGTGTAATAATGTCCAGGAATATATTAATTTATTTATTCCGTTTTGTTTGCCCTATACATTACGTAAGCAGGTCTGAGCACGCAATGTATTTATATATGTTACGTTTTTTACCCCGCCTGGGTTTGCAGGGGTGGGTAACTTACCCTACCCGATTTACCTACTTTATCTATCCGAAAATGCTAAAAATATAAAATAAAATTAAGTAAAATTTAAAAATATTATGTCAATTTCCTGTACGTTGTGATAAGGAATTCATATTTGTCCATGATTAACAACTACAGATTTTTGTATGTCGTGTATCAATTTACCTATAATGTTTTATCCTTATACACGTTTTTAAAAAAAGATAAAGTTTATGTCAGTTACTGGTTTTATAACTAGATTGTGAAAGCATTAGTATTAATATTACTAAGTAATTTACAAGTCTTCGTTTACTGAGTTTTTTACGTATACAGTGTAGACCGCTGTCAACTTAGTGAAATATAAAAATATATTTTTTTGTCAACTTGGAAACATGAAAGAATGATTTCAAAAAACCTAATCTTCATTAGTTTAAACTACGGCTAGTTATTAAAATATTTACGTTTTTATTAATATTTCAGTGACAATATTCCGATAACATAAACAATCGAGTTATATAATCGACTAACTAATTAATCACATCTCTTGGTTGTAACAGTTTTGAAATTGGAACCAAAAGCTTGAAATCACGTTAATAGCATGAGCGTTGGGCGTAATGGTGGAGAATGTGGCTGTTGTCGCTGGCTTCTCTTTGCCTAATCCCCACGGGACGTGGCGTGAAGATCGATACGTTACACGAGTCACGAGCTACGCAACTCTACGGCCGACAGATGTGGGACTGTTACAATTTCATCTAACGCACCTATGATAACGATTAGACCATATCCATATCCTGCGCTGTAACTCAATTTAACATCTCATGTATCCACCATATTTCAGCTAATAAATGATTTGATTTGATTTGATTTTATATTTTTGAGTTAATTGTACAGATTTTTTTAGGTAGCGTAAAGGGCGGAGTTATGACATACATATAATATTTTCATGTCTAAAAAATCCTTTTTTTTTAATATATACATATATGTGTATAAAATCATTCAGAATTTTATATAAAGTTATCTCCGGTTCTAAAATTTAACTCTCGTTAGTCATCGTAGCTATTGTTTGTCCCTAACAATGTATACGTGACGTATTATCCGATTTAGGAGGAAAAAGTAACATGAATTACGTGATGTAATAATTTTATACGTTCTAATGAACTAAAAATTTATATTTTTAGATTTTTAACACACATTATCAACATGTACTGCGACTAACTAATTAAACTTACGTATTTTCAACCATACTAAATGAATTTGTAATACCATTAATAACTGAGAACGATATGACTTTTTTAAGTATAAGTAATCCTATATGATCAAGTACGCGGTCAGGTAGAGAACCTAGTTTTATTGTACGAATGAGGCAAATATAGGCAATCGATTTCCAACATTGGTCGTAGTAACATTTTAGGCCTAAAGGGACCAAAACATGCGCAAAAATAAAGATGTCTTCTTATGTTAGGCGTATTTAACAATTGCTAGTCGATCTGATACCCTGCGGCTAATGGTCACTCACCACCGTGAATAGCATAGATACACGATCACATCATGTTCCTCAAGTCAAGGGACACGAGCGGGGGATGCAGCGCCGCGCCGCGCCCCGCCCCGCGCCCCGCGCCCCGCCCGCAACATCGCTATGAAAAAACCTCTTACAAAACAGATCGATCGATATGCTCCGAAATGCTCACTCGTTTAGTCACCGACACCCTCGCTTTTCAGCTGTTCTAAACCCTCTCGAGCACGATTCACCCCGAGACCTACACGTCGGAACCTGTAGTGCCTCATGTGCATCACATGTCGTGCAGCTACTCCGAGAAACCACCTGAACCGGGTGGATTCCAGCGTCCTTGAAATTTCAAGTGCAAGGCGATACAGGGCGGGCACGCGACGCGTGCACGTGAACAAGGAACAGCCGGGAGCGAGGGCCGGGCGGGCGCCAGGGCGGTATCGATCGGGGCGGGCGGCCGGGCCGGGGCGGACACGCCCGGGGCAGGCCGCGGGCTCCGGGTTGCATAACGCGCTGGTCGTGCCGGCGGCGGCCGCGCGCGTAGCCGGTATCGACGCGCGTCCGGCGCATGCGCGACGCGTACCTTCGCAGCCGTAGCCCTGCCCGATGAGGCCCCACAGCAGATCCGAGCAGTGGTGGCAGTACGTCGGCTTGTGGAAGGTCTTCTTCGCGAAGGAGTGGGTGCGATGGGGCGCGGGCGCGGCCTGCGCCATGGCGGGCGCGCGGGCCGGGCCGGGCTGGCGCGCTACTCATGCCGCGGCGCCCAGGGGCGCGCCGCGCTCTCCGAGCGGCTGTCGCGGCCCACCATCGCGGCGCGTCTGCCGCCCGCGCCCCGAGCGGCCCGCGCACGCGCCTCGCCCCTCCCGCGCGCCCCGCGCCGCCGCGCCGGCCCGCGCAGCGCCGCACGCAGCGCCGAACTCGTGCCGGCGGCAACACACGCCACCGCACAATCGATTTCCACTCTTATCTCTGGAAACGTTCCTCAACTTATGACACTAACTTACAATAGCCAACTTTAAAGCTTTTCCCTCGTACCAAATCATACTTTAGTTTAGCGCTGCGCTGCTAAAATTTTAGGATGGTGTAACCACAGCCATTATCCTAGCTTCATAATGAATACATGTGTCAATTCGCCTATTGACAATAAATGCAATTAAAGCGACTACTGCGCATTTTAAAAGTGCCATAACTTAAAGTTTGTAGTATTTTTACCAGACTGCGTTAGAACGGGGGTTATTATACACTTATTACATGTTACATACAGCTTTTTCATAAGCTAATGATGTGTTGTTTTAAGTTGGATATGAAGACTTTTGATCTCGTTCGTATACTATCAATGGAGAGATTGTTGAGATTACAATAAGCTACGATACCTTTTGAAATTCATATATTGATGATGAAGTAAATATTTTACTAACTTAATTTACAACAATATTGTACAATGAACTACTAAATAAAACCTTATACAGAATATTGCTAATAAATAAAAGACGCCGCCGCTACAAGCTCACGTCGCGCGACGCCTGCGCGGTGCCGCCCACCAATCGAAAAAGCTCTTGTTTACAATATTAAGAGGCGCAGCATCCTCGCGGCGCGGCCCGACCGCCAGACGCCACTCGCGCGTGCCCACACCTCCGCGCCGCACACACATTCAAACCTACTAATGCCGTTCCAACATGTAGCACACTCATTAATACGATTTTTGAAATACGAATCCTATTCAGATCAATCACACACTTTCAAATAGGCTGGAAAGAAAAAAAAAACATGTTTTTTTTATTGTACCTAAACACGTCACACGGTCACACCATAGAGTTTCTACTATTAGGCGTTACAGCTGAAACAATGTCATATTTTATTGATATTTCTAATACTACATTCTTCAGAATTAGTGGACCAGAGACCTAGTTTTATAAATTTCAATGGCTTGTCGTTTAACTTTGGGCTAATTTTCCCAAATAATGCCTTGATCAAATAAAACTAGCAGACTAATTAATCCTCGTTTTCATAGGGAGCAATCGTCAATATACCGTGTACACAGTGGCCATCATACATGGGCCAGCATTAGGAAGGCTACGTGTATAACTTATCACACAAGGCTTATGATAAGCGTGATGAGCGACGAGAAGGAACTACTAAAGTATCGCATAAAACAAAACTGTCTCGGGTACTGAATATATTGGAGCAGTGGGTGGACGCGTGGAATATCAATATATAGCGAAAAGTCCCATCCGATCATCGTGGGTTCGATCCGCGTATTGAGCAAATATGGATGGGCTGCGGCTACTTACTCCGAATTAGGGCGTTCAAGTGTAAAAAATTGTTTGTGAACCCACCTACGTTATAGAATAAAAGGCTTGTTTTTGGTAGCGTTTAAAATAAATTGATGACCACCTAGCATTTTTTCCATGAGGATTTCAATACAGCAACATAAAATAAAGTAGTTACTACCAAATTATACTAAATAAGTATAATAAATGTTCCAATAAGTGCGGACGTAGCACTGACGTAGTCACTTACGCTACGAGATTTCGTAGCCATGCAGTTGCTCGCTCCTGCGCGATAGCACAATCACCGTAGACAAAGGGGTATGTTGACGAAAAACATTCAGGTAGTGCTTTTCTATACAAGACATACTTTGCTTTGACAGTTTTAAAAATAAAACTACACTAATAACGGATAATTAACATAAAAACTACGATAAGGCGAGTGAGAGTCTCTACCTACCCCAGTGGGAGATAGGCGTGATAGTGATATGTAAATATCTACATTGTTATCACACATTAATGGACAGAAATTAGATTTAGATTTGGGATATACCTACATAGGTTTATTTCTAGTGTGCATCCGCTATGAGAACTTTTTCGAAATAAAATTCAGAATTCGAAATTCGAACTCTCTGGGAATTTGATACTTTTAATTTAGGACACTGACATTTTTTTTTTTCATATATTATGTACTTAGTCGTAGTCAGTACTTCTATTAATTTAACTCGTGATAAATCGTGTAATAGTTCTTTTACGATATTCGCAGCACTTTTTGGCATTTGGTGATGAGACTCCATCTTGCAGGTCTGCGTTTTCGTATTTCAAGGAATTTAAACGTGTATGAGGCACACAATGGTTCCGATGAATGCATATATACTTATGTATAATATCTGATTCTATATATCAATATCCATAAATTTTTAGTGTGGCATAACAGGTGAATGGTCAAATCCACAGCGTTGGTTAAATTCCTGAAACATCGTTATTAATATCCAAAATAGTACATATATTTCTGGAGAATTAAAAAAAAACACTATACCACTATAACCTCATTCGATACTGTCACTAACAAAGATCAAATTAATTATATAAAGCCTAGTTTATATAAACAATTGAAAAGCAACTTAATTACACATTTGGTGCTGAGGTGAACGTGTATTATGACATAGCGCCATCTAGTTTCAGGCTAGCTAACGAGGACGAGGCTTCTGTTATGGGTACTAAGGTGATATAAATTTATCTGTGAGGTGGTTGGTTTGAGAGGTAGAGTAATTAAAAATTTTGCAAATTGGGTTTTACTAACCAATTTTCATTAGTATCATATAGTTTTGATTTGCGCTACATTAGTTAGATAGGTAAGTGCATCTCTGTTTATCCCTTCGGGGAAACAGGCGCAACGATATAAGTTATATCATCTTTTATTAATATTTTTAGTAGCTCCCAATACCTGTGATAGCATATTGGTGTAACCTGTGGTTTATAAAGGCAAAGGTTTAGAATACAATTCCATGGCACGCAACGCTGACTTTTCAAAGACGTAAATACGTGCGTGTTTATGTTCAAACTGTGCGGGAAAACATCGTAAGGTCACCTAAATGCTTGAGAGATTTTCTCGGTGGCGTGTGGTGTCTGCCAACCTGCATAAAGCTTGAGTGGTCGACTATAATTTATTCCCTCTTAAACGAGTACCTAGTGCCCAGTAGTTAATGACTTGATGATGATGAAGCTTGGTGGTAAAAGGTCCTGCGATAATGTGCACAAAAAAACACTGCGTTGCAAGCACTACCTGTTGCTTTGGCACTACAAGTGCAATTTGTAACCGTTGTAAGCCTTGCCAAATGCTCACTGATTCAAACAAGTTTAGTTTACTAGTAACAGCAACCAATAGAATATCTATTGTGCCTGAATTTTTTTAACCGAGGATTTTATTTAAAACGGGAGCAGCGTTGAAAGAAATAAAGAATGAAAAAACATTTATTTGACGCAAAAGTACACACATACAAAATTGGAAATAAATAGAATACCAATTGCACCGTTGGTCATTTATTTAAAATGTTTGTGGCATTAAAGCTGAGTTTCTCTCTAAAGCTGAAATTTAGGTGGTATGTCGTTCTATATATTATATCTCTATCGATATATTATAGATAGAAGCCGTCACGCAAGAAGGTTTTATTGTAATTTTATGGGGGGTGTAATATTGTGTACGTGGACAACAGCTAGTATGATAATATAATTATTTATTTATATGTGACTTATGAATTAATTGTAGATACGCACGCTATTTCGAAGACTCATAGATGCTTTAGATTCAAACTCAGCACTTGACTATCCACTACGCTTTCCCTGGACTTCGAAGAGATGGTTACCTTCTTATATTTCCTTTATTAATAAATATATGATATAGCTCTTGATAAAGATCCTTAGCGTTTGTTTTATAAAACACCTAAATCGTAATTGACGGGAAAAGTAAGCGTCAAGTTTAACAGTTTTTTTAAATCTTGTAAAATATTTGTGAAGGTATTTTTATGTTAAAATGTTGTCCTCGACGTTTTTGGGTACTATTACTACTTTTGGAATAGAACAGTGTAGCTAGACTTCGTATTCTCTGAAGAAGTCGGCGTGAGGTTTCAGGAATACAGATTCAGATCTTTATTGACACTTGAGAAAATAATTTATCATCCTTTAATTATTTTATTCATTCATCACTCACACACACATATTATTATCTATAATCTAGGGACTAGGAGAACAGTCTATCTACCTTTTTTTTTAATGGAAACTAAAACCTTTACCTGATTATCGTGAGTCCTGTCTCTGACAAGAGATAGTCACAAGACTATAATGACTGGATTCCATAGATTCCTACTTTAGCGAAAAAAAAAGCAAAAAGTAGATACTTCTAGTTTCTGACTATTTTCGACAGCGGTTTAAAAAAAGAAGCCTACACGCACAAAGGCTGCGCGCCACTAATATCTTCATCAAACGCTCGCAAACTTGACTCGTATTTGAAGTTTAAAGGCGTAAATGTTCGTCCCACCGCGTCCAAGCAGTCCCTAGTGGGGTGCCACAGATAAATATAGCCGTCGAAAGCGCGCCTCGCCACCCGTGTAGGTTTTCCATACGATTAGTTTCGTTACATGCCACCCTTGTAAGCACACGGAAACATGTGTGCGTCTGTGTATGTGTGGGTGATGCCTTTTTGTCAGCTAGCTACGGGCTATGTCATGAAAAATGTAGCACCCAATGTGAATTGGAACAGAAAGATTTGTTTGACAGAATTGTGCAGAGATTGTGATGCAGCCATAATGGAGTGCTATTTTGGATGATCGCTGCATACCTAACTGCTCTAAAATCGAAATCCAAAATATTTAAAAGTGACCTGTCATCTAAAAATAACGATGATCATGCAGACTGCAGTGGATATCATTCTGCAGTGCTGGTAAGTAGATACACTATGTACATTTAGGGTAGGTATTGATTGAATTGACAGTGTAACTGAAATCTGTTAACTGTTAATTAAATACTATTAATCAAATCATATGACATAGGTAGGTAGATTAGAAAAAAATACGTAATAACTTAGCTAGTTACCGATATAATTGAAATAAAATAGACGTTGAATTAATGTCACAAGTTTTTTTTAAACATTACTTCTTGGTTTGTATGTCAACAACAATACTTCTTGGTTTGTATGTTATCTATGGCAATTTAATGAAATTCAAGAGTTGGTTTTTCTATAAACGCGCTAATCTTTTTATCATTTGGATTTGAAAATTTCGTATTGCATTTTATATTCCAATAAGTAGGTAACTACATGAAAAAAACCCGAATAGAATAAAAGGAAGTGAAACCGCGGTACACAGATAGTGTAATATACATTTACAGCGCCTAGTGCAATAGGTACTCAATATCAATAACAACCAACCAACATATACATAAATATCTGAGTAGACATCTCGTTCACTTCAATATACCTACATGTGTGACCAGTCTCCACCACCAGTCTCTAGTTCAAACCCAAGGTATGCACCACTGACTTTTCGGAAGTTATTTGCGTATTTATCACATGCTCAAACGGTGAAGGAAAACATCGTGAGGAAACCTGCATGCTTGAGAGATTTTCTCAATGGCATGTGAAGTCTGCCAACCCGCAGTAGGCTAGCGTGGTGGACTATAGCCTAATCCCTCTCAAAGGAGAGGTGACCCGTGCCCAGCAGTGGCACAATAATGGGTTGATAATGATGATGATACATTCTCACAAAGCGTGTAGAGGAGAGATACAGTGGTCCATGTCATCACTCATCAGATCTACTATCATAGCCTGTACACTGTACAACTCAGAACTTACCTTGTATTTGTAGTAACCTAAACCTACAGACATTGCTTCGTTTAATAATCGCCTGCTAAAATTATAATAGCAAATTTTTCTCTATACTTACATACAGAACCTAAGTAACTAATGAAAAAGCATCAGTGGCTTTTTATCATAAATCTATTCATTTGCCCATTGCTGGGCACTCTCATTTGGGATATATTAGGCTATAGCCCATCACGCTATCCTAATGTGTAAACTAGTTTTACTCGATACTGAAATGATATTTTGATATTATTATATATCTGCAAATACTTAAATCTTTTAAGGTTCTTTACAAGTCATTTTTTAATTACTAGTTGGCGCCGGTGTTTTCTGACTGACGACCTTTGACGAAACACCAGAACGAACTTAAAGAATCATGTCTCTTTTAAAGTCCAGACATAATAATATCCAATATGTAAGTGATACCATGTAAAAATGGCTACAAACGGCTTATTGAAAAGGACCATAACAGCTTTAAGGTGACCAGTTCTTACCGAATCAGAGCACAGTTCATCGAAACATCTCAATCCCAGGTATATAATGATCAACCAAGATCAAGATCAACAGAAGTCTTTCTGCGTATAAATAAATAACCCTTAGGACGACGGCTACAAACAGATTCAAATTTTAAAAGATTTGGTTCTTTTTAGTTGACTATAGTGTTAGTGAGTATATGTATAGTGCTAGACATTTGAATGATTTACTCGTCATCAAGACAATCTAATCTATTTATCAATCAGACATCATGCAGGCGCGTTGAAACGTTTTTATAAAATAACTACCAGAGTCGGACACGCACTGTTGTAGCTCAGTTATTCCTTGGTATTCAATAAAATAATAATTTGTGATACGAAAAACTTTATTTCTCAAAATAAATCTGTTTTCTTTTTCATTTATCACTTACCTATCCAATACACGACCCCATGTTACCCTTAAAAGTATGTAACTGCCTTAGCAATATACACCCACTTGTATACTCGCTAGTAAAAAAAATACTTTTCGTCGGTTAATATTAGGCTCTTTGTTCAATTAAGTATGAGTACCAACCCATGTCGGTCATTAGTGTGTTGCTATATAGGTCACTGAACCTGTTCTACCTACCTGTGAGGCAAGCGGTAGGCAAGTCTCCACATTATGAATCATACCAAGCGTGTTACTTTAAAATACTAACAATGCAATATAATATAACTGTATCATTGTATGTTGATTCGCTTGGCTAATTGCGAGTGGCTAGTTGAAAACGATTACCAGAATGGATAGGTATAATTTTGTTGAAAGTGTTTTCAATTTAAAATATATTTTATTTACTTAGACGCTTTATTCTTGTGTTGAAATGTTTATAGGAATATAAATTGAATTCTCGTTCACAATCATTGATTGAGATTGAGATTTAAGGCGTTTTCGTTTTACGTCTACTTAAAGATATATAAATACAACTCATAGACATATAAACAGACTTCTGTTTATCTACTAGTTAGAGAAAAGTCATAATTCTTTTTTCTGATTAATAAGTGTAAGGTTCTAACTTCTAATACATGTCGAGAGTCGTATAGTGTTGTAAAGAAGCGCATCAACTTTTTCCTCGGGACTCGGGACACCACAATCATCTTCTAATATCTGAAAACGAATGTATGTTTTTCCGTCTTTACGTATAACATTAATCTGAAGAGGTATCCATAAATTACGTCACACCTTAAGAGGGGAAAAAAGCATTAACAAATTTTGACATGGTGTAGTAAAGGGGTATGAGTCAAAGATTCGTGACGTCATAATTATGTTTAAATCTAAATGGCTAATCAACTGCAAAACATCTAAAACATTTGACGTAACTCTAGGGGAGGGGTCACACAAAAGTGGTGTGACATAATTAAATTCACATGACGTCATTTATATTTTATAGATTATAGCACTTGATTCGTAAAGTGCGACGATACTTTGGTGAATTTGAGTTATGTTCGCGCGCATAGAAGTATTGGGCAAAAAATAATAATTAAGACATAATATGAAACTAATGATAATATTATTAAAACACTAATTGATATAGAAAAAGAACCATTGCAACGCATCGCGAGCATAGCTACTTAGTTGTTAATAACGACAGAGCACTAATTGCGTCATTATTATGAATAAGATAATAGCAACCTTGACGGGGCTTCTTTATCAAATTGTACGAAGCATCTAAAGCGATTAATTTGTGTACTGAGACTAATAAAATACTATAATGATATCGTGAATACACTTCGCTTTGGAATTTTACGAAACGGTATTCAGTCACGAAAGCTGAGTCGATATCGCGTTCCTGAACGCAACGCAGAGCCGTGTCATTGCTCGCCCGTGCTGTCAAAATAAAAATGCCCGAGGAATCAAGAAAAACTTTTTTGGGATTTGATTTTAGCACTCAAAGGGTATGTAATTAATGATTATTTAAAGAAGGATCTACGGATTTTCATGTCTTAATTATTGCTGTTACTTGTCAGGTGTTTTCATGTCCTTTTTGCAGGAGTATGGTCATACTAGTAGCTAATTAATTTTCATTTCATAAACAAGGTTTTAGTTAGTACAAATTTAAAATTATTAATGCCTATAGATTGGTAGAGTGATAAATAAAAAATAGTTTGACCTAATCTATCGATATTTATTTTTACCACTTTATATAAACTGAAATAAATCTTTAATGTGGTAGGTAAATGATTAAATTTATTAATTAATTAAATTCTGTAAAACCTCATGTCAACTACGTAAAAACTGACATCATGAATTTTGATGCCCTTTATATGGAGAATAATTACTATGAAATAATACATTATGTATGTACAGTTTTAAATAATTGAATAAAGTAAATTAAGTTAGTCCGTTATGATCCATGACTATGGATCATAACGGACTAACTTAATTTTAGATATAGTAAATAAGGCTTATGACCAGTCGGTCATAAGCCTTATTTTATTATTAGAGGGCTTATAATCTAGTTCCTATTTCAAATATGCATTAATATAATATTATTTGTTTATTAATAAAATTAAGTACATAAAAACTTTGTAGTTTTTAAAGTTAAAAAAATTATATAGGTAGTAAACTTTTCTATAGATGATAAATAATATATGGATGTCTTTTTTTTATCTTTGTGTCTTTAAATTATTCTGTTGCTTATAAGGTAAGTTATCATTGAACATTTTGTGACACAAATTGTTTTTGATAACAATTAATATATTCTTCAACTTATCAAGTTGACAGCTAAACCATAACTGAGTAATAGCCACCTCAATAATAATAACAATAATCCATATAATCAAAATGGCCCTGCAAAACTAGCAAATTCAGGTACAAGTAATGTATTGTAATATTATTTTTCAGCTAAAAGCTGTAGTAATTGGTGAAGATTTTGGTGTGCTACATGAGGCTGATGTTGAGTTTGATGTGGACCTACCAGAATTCAGGTGTTTATATTTATTTCTTATATTTTATTACTCTTGTTTATAATGGCTGAAGTGGAAGAGTAATGATACATTGTTTTTTTTTAACATATGTGGAATTGAACTTCAACGATAATTTGCCACATTCTAATTGGCTAGAGAGTTTGGAGTGGGCCAATCGCACCGTTGAACACTATAATCACAATAAACGCTTTTATGCTTTTATGTTTCAATTATGATTGATGTACTAGACTGAAAATAGTTTATGCAAATCCTTTATGCATTAAATGCATTGTTTGAATCTTATATCAGGACGGCGGGCGGCGTGGTGCGCGGCGTCGAGCGTGGGGAGGTGATGGCCCCGCCTCTGCTGTGGGTGAAGGCTTTAGATATGGTGATGGACCGCCTGGTCGTAGCAGGAGTTGACTTCTCCACTATAGAGGCAGTTTCGGGGGCAGGACAGGTACATAGATTACCAAATTATCAACTCAAATCAGATCATTAAAAAATGTAATGTTATAGAACTTAATCATTTATCACATTATGTTGAAATATCAATAGATTTGATGGTTGAAATAAATTAATTCTGTGTTTTTTATAAATCTTTGCTGCAACGTAACTTACAATTTTACATAACAGAAGTAGCATAACATTCTGTTAGTTGCACAATTATTAAAATCGGTCCAGCAGTTATTTAGTTATTCATTGAAAAGAAAACAAAAGTTTGTACATTGTAACATGTTCCATTAGTCCTTTTAATTATAAAATTGTAATATTTGTCCCAGCAACATGGCTCAGTGTGGTGGTCGAAGGATGCGGAGACAAAGTTGGGCAAGCTATCATCAGACGAGTTCCTACACACGCAGCTGGCAACTGCGTTTGTGACGGACTCACCGGTGTGGATGGACTCCAGCACCACTAAAGACTGCAAAGCGTTGGAAGAGGCTGTAGGAGCCGAGGCAAGTGGACAAAAATCCCCTTTTAAAGGCGATTTAGTGCATTTTTATTAAATGTTAAATGAAAATTTACCAAATTCATAAAAAAATCCCAGCACTTCTTCCTTTCAATTCTCTTTGTAGGAATACCTGGATGCTGTAGTTGTATTTGAATACCGTAACACTAGACACTAGTTAATTTATTGTATAGTAGTTTATTTCCATAAAATGGCATGGAGTTTACTTCAAAGACAAACAGTGAAGGCGTCGGTGATTCCAACTCCACACCGACTGTATTATACTATATGCTAAGACCATCATGATCATCATTATATCAGCCTAAGGCTTTCCAGTTTTTAAGACAATGCAATGTAATACTATCTATTTGTGTACCTATAAAATTTAAGCTCATATTAATTTCTTACAGGACCTAGCAAAAATCACAGGGTCGCGTGCATACGAGCGTTTTACGGGTCCTCAAATACGCAAAATGCTACGTACCAAGCCTCGCGCCTACAATGCCACCACCAGGATCTCGCTGGTGTCCTCCTTCGCGTGCTCGCTGCTGGTCGGTAAGATCGCGCCCATAGACCTGGCAGACGGGTCCGGCATGAACCTCCTCGATATAAGAACCATGAAATGGGATGACAAATGTTTGCAGGTGAGTGTGTCATAGTAGGTTGTTGTTTACGTTTTCTTTCAATCCATCTACTCTGCCTGACGCAGTCCACTGCTGGACATAGGCTTCTCCTAATCAGTGGCATAACAGTCCACCTCCATCTATTGCCTACTTATTTAAGTTTTATTAATATTGTACATCATAAAGCGTTTCTTGTATGTCTGGTAGGACCAATTCCAAAACTACAGGACGTGCAGAATCGAAACAGTCTTCCCATAAGATTTCTAACATGAAAAATGTGTATGTGCATACTTATTTTACCAGTATACCTTGATATATTTCTGCTATTTTCCTCAGGCGTGTGGTGACGAGAACCTATCTACTAAACTGGGTACACCAGTACCCAGTGCCACAGTAGTGGGCAATATCTCTCCATACTTTGTGGGCCGGTACGCATTCAAGCCAGAATGTCGTGTCGTAGCCTTTACTGGAGACAACTGTTCGGCCCTCGCAGGTAGGCAATCATTTTGCATAACGATGTACCAGGAAATAAGTTTAAAAAGGCATATATTCGAGTGTATATATTTTTATCGTCTAAATACTATTCAGTGCAAAGTTAGCCTAGTAAATTAACAAATAAATATATTCGGACATTATGTAGTTTAAGTAAAATACATGTCATAATTCAATTATAGTTTCAAATCCTATTATTTCTGAAGGATACACTAAAATAATCATGCTTAAAGATAATTATATAATTCACGACAATAGTATACGTTATCAATTAATTAAAAACAAAATCGACCAATGTGTGCAAAATCTTATCTTTAAAATAAAAATTATAGTTTATTTTTAAAATTCCTCACACATTTTCCAAATTCCCATATCATATTTTAGCTAAGGAAATAATAACAATATAATTATTATATGAACGTACATAAGCAAACACGATAACATATGAAATGCGTTATCAGGCACTTATTGTGGACATTTGTGCTACAAGACGACTTATCTCTAACTGGGATTTAATGTGTGTATGTCAGCTTATCCTACATGTAAGATATGTTATCTTGACGTAGCAAAGTGGAGAAAATTGAAATAAAATCAATATGAATTTGATTATATTTTTTTAGATTACGTTTTGATTTATCTACTTATTTATACACCGCGTAAAATTTAATCAGGGTTATCACAATAAAGGTTTCTACCGTATGTCGATCACGATTTAAAAAACATATTATGATATATTTTGAAGACATTGATGATAAAAACATATATATAAAATCCTGAAATTTGGGATAGTCCCTCCGTGGAGCATCATCTGACGACTGAATGGAAGGGAAGAAAGGAAAAGAAGAGATTTGTTCCTTGTATCCCAAATACATAGTCCGTATATTTTATTTTTTGTTATATAAGTTAATGGATGTTCTTCTATAATTTTTTTCTTCATATCGAGTTTTATTAATATATTCTTGATTATTTTCATTAATTAAAATCGGGTCAACAATGATGTAGGTCTTCGCCTCCGCGCGGGCTGGGTGGGGCTGTCGCTCGGCACCAGCGACACGCTGCTGCTGGGGCTGCAGCAGGCGCGCGCCCCGCCGGCCGGCCACGTGCTGGTGGGCCCCACGCCCGCCGCCCCGTACATGGCGCTGCTGTGCTTCGCCAACGGCTCCCTCACGCGCCAGAACCACAGGGATCGCCTCGTCGGCCCCAACTGGGAAGCCTTCAACGATCTGCTCAGAGCCACCGTTAGAGGAAACATGGGCTACATGGGTAAGTGATTTAAAGGTACGCTTGGATCCACTGTTATTTTCATTTTCTTGTGGAGGAAGTCAGAGGCGTAGCGTGGGTTTTTGCCGCCCGGGGACGCCTGGAAATTTGCCGCCTCCTTTTCTAGTAGTATAAAAAAGACGTCGCTCTTGATGCCGCCCCCTTTCATATGCCACACGGGGCCATAGCCCCCTCTGCCCCCCCCCCCCTCCCCCCAAGTCACAATGAATGAACAAAAATTTTAACGCCAACCCACCAGTAATATAGTGATATTATTAAGCAATTTTTACTGTATTCTGGAATCGGACTGTAATACATTCAACTGCTATTTAATTATTATCGAAACCGTACTTAGAACAAGACATCTTACGATTTTTTTTTAACTGCCCCTCTATAATTAGTCGTGTGTGTAATATGTGTATTACTTAGTGAACTTTAGAATAATAATCATAATATTATTTTTTTATATCAGGTATCTACTACGACACACCAGAGATAGTGCCGCGGGCAGCTGCAGGCCGCTGGGTGCTGGAGGCGACGGGCCGGCCGGCTGAGCGTGTGGCGCCGCAGTTCGAGGCGCGAGCTCTACTGGAGGGACAGGCTCTAGCACGCCGGGCTCATGCCGAAGACATGTCTTTTAAACTCGGTGAGAAATATATAGAAATTACTTTATAAGTGTTACTGGAAAATAATTATAGACCTAACATAATACCTTGAGGAACCCTATAGTAAACATTCTTATAATATTAATGCTACACATTTTTGTTATGACATCTAACTTATAAATACGACATTATTTATTTATGTAACATTAGTTTCTATTTCCTATAATATGTTGATTATTATCTTTAAATAGTTCAGTCATATAGTGGTTGACTTAGTCAAACGCTTTTGACAGATCTGCAACCCTGTGCTAAGATAGTTTTCTATTTCACAGATAAGTCGTCTCGTTTGATAGCGACAGGAGGCGCTTCAGTGAACAAAGAACTTCTTCAAATATTCGCTGACGTGTTCGACACACCGGTATACGTTCAGGTAATGAAAACAATTGCTTATGGCGCTCTTATAAAAGAAAGAGATTTATTATTTTCTTATTAAATGGTAGTTCATATTTTGATTTTGTGTATGCTAATGTATCATCTAACACGGCGATAGACCACTTTTTGGTCCTCATGTTTGGAATGATAATGGCGAAAAATGGTCTACCATTAAGTTACCTACTTTTGAGACCAAGAAATATAACACAATAGAATTGCATTATACATACACGTGACACGTAAATTTGCTCAGTTCTGTAGTGCAGTCCATATAACATGATCTACTTATGTTATATTTTCTTTACTGTTCAATCATTCTTTGGACCAAATAAAAATCGTCATCTTCGACTAATGTTGACTACTTAAACATAGCTACAAATCATTTTGGGTGCAAGTATTGAGTTATATTCACAAATGGAAAAACAAATCAACGTGGTTCAAATGTGGGGTAACTATTAATATTTACTTACAGGAGCAACACGCGAATGCGGCGTTATTGGGAGCAGCGATACGCGCAGCTGAAGTATGGAGTGCTGAAACTGGAACAACACTGCCAGGTTTGTACATATGTTATAAGGCAGTAGGTACTAATGCCTAGTTTATTTAGTGGAGCTGTGAAATGCGACTGCTCACAAAGAGTTCTTAGGTTAGGTTGCTAGGTCGTGCAGTGTTATTTGGAATTTTCTACGACATTCTCAGTAGCAGCTCGCAGTTTGGATTCGTAACCTCTGTCTAAACCTTCGGGGATGACAGGCGTGATGGTATGGTATTATATGTATCTCTTAACGACTGGCATTTCGTATATAATAATATGTATACTCACATCGAGTTAGATTGGCAATACAGGATAATGACCCGACCTGTACCAAAAGTCGCAATTGAAAACGATAATTATCGTGTGCGTATCGCCCCCCATACTTACTGTTGCTGAAGGTCATATCGCAAGCGTTTCATAATACATCGCCGTGCAACAAACGAGGGACATACTAACAATTTACGAAATGGAGTTAGTGGCTGAGTGAAATTTATTGATGAAATACACGTATAATGTTATAACAAAAAATTATACTGCACTCTAATTACTGTTTCATTATTGATACATGACTATTATAAAGCTTTTCAAAATTCAAAATTCAAATATTTTTATTTCAAGTAGACCAATATTACAGGTTCTTTCGAAATGTCAACACGAGTTGCACGGTTCCAAAAAGTAGGTCTTATGGAGAAGAACCGGCAAGAAACTCCATAGATACTCTTTTAAATAATTCGTTATATTTACAATTTTCGTTTTTAATATTAATATGAGAATAATGCAGTCTGATGTGAAACGCATGAGTTATTCACTAGCACTAAAAAAATCAAATAAAATAATTATAATATAAAACCCGGATGCCATGACATGTATAAGCCGACCAGCCCCAACTGACAGCACCCGTTCACGAGCATGACGTGTGTATCAGCGTCGCTCTACTCAACCATGATATAGGGAATAAAGGGACCCGACACACAACGCCACCATCAGCAGGACATTTGAGAGAGCATGACAAGCCCAGACTGCCTGGCCAAAATGTCTACCATTAGGTATGCATTTTTCATTTCGCAAAGCAACATCGAAGCCAACATTAATCTCATATTTTACAGGAAATTTTACAAAATCTAAAATAAATTTTGAAATAAAATAAAACTATTGTAACTAAAGTTACATGCATGTCAGTTAAAAGTGTATAAATTAAAATAATAAAATGTCAAGATAATAAAATCATAATTGTGCAAATTTCAAAATTATAAATGATAAAAATATAATGTCAAGAATATAATAATAATCATAAACATGTTTTGATAGCCCGGTTCATCAGAACTATTCAATCCCAAGCACTATTATCATCCATGTAGTCTTTCAACGTATAATAACCTTGAGAACAAAGTCTCCGTTTAATAATAGATTTAAATTTGCTTAGACTTAATTTTTGATAATGTGTTGGAATTTTGTTGTACAAGCGTATGCATTGACATTTAAATGATTTACTTATTTTTTGGAGCCTAGTTGCAGGAACAATAAATTTATTTTTATTCCTGGTATTAACACTATGAATATCACAACGTTTTTTAAAAAGATTGATACGCCTGTGTGCATACAACAAATTCTCATAAATGTATTGTGATGGAACAGTCATAATATCAATCTCCTTAAATTTATCCCTCAGCGAATACTTGGGACTTAATTTATAAATTGACCGAATAGCCCTTTTCTGCAGCACAAATATTGTTTGGATGTCAGCAGCATTCCCCCACAGTAGAATGCCGTATGACATCACGCTATGAAAATAACTAAAATACACTAACCGAGCTGTTTCTACATCAGTTAAACTACGGATTTTCTTTACAGCATAAGCTGCAGAACTGAGCTTTTTCGACAATTTTTCTATATGTGGGCCCCACTGAAGCTTAGCGTCTAAGGTAATTCCTAGAAACACTGTGGATTCTACAAGATCCAACTCTGTTCCGTTAATGTGTACACTGGTTTTTACTTGTCTAACGTTAGGTGTTGTGAACTTAATACATTTAGTTTTTTTTTCATTCAAAAGTAAATTGTTTGCATTGAACCAGTGTACCACTTTAGAGATAGTACTGTCTACATCATCAGTAGCCATTTGCTGGCGGTTTAATTTAAATAGCAGTGAAGTGTCATCTGCAAACAACACTATCTCTTGATTGTCCCCCATTATATAAGGTAAGTCATTAATGTATATTAAAAATAAAAAAGGGCCAAGAATTGAGCCTTGCGGAACTCCCATAGTAACCACCGACCCCGGAGATCTCTTTCCATTGACGTCCACTCTCTGAATCCTATTACCCAGGTACGAAATAAGAAGATTCAGAGTAGCGTCCCTTACACTTACGTCAGTTACTTTACGTCAGTATTTCCCAAATAAAAATGATCGTAGTGTTTAAAAAATGCTCTCAACGTAATAATAATCAATTGAATGAATTAAAAACCATAATCAATAATTGTAAAACAAGTTTGGCTCAGCTCAAGAGTATAATATATTTGTGTGCATGTAAAATAAAAAATTGAACGTAACCCATTCGAAATGAGTGGGGCGACGCGCCATTTTTTTGTCAGGAGTGCGCAACCTAACGACACATTTATGATGCCGGACCGATTTTATTATATTTATTTATAATACGGGAAAGAGAACCTACTTTATACGATTTTTATTTATTTATATATACCTATATATTGTATTGTATAGCTTATTAGTACAGCTACTATACCTATTGTCGGCTAAAATGTTTAAACTATTAAGTCAATTAATATGCTAAAATTATTAGCAAATAATATACTAAACAGTTTCAAGTACTGTAGTATATATAGTTATGTTTATTATTTTAGTTGTAGTCACTTGGCGTGTTTGTCCAAATATACGCGTTATTTGAGCAATTAGCAATTTAGCATTAAAGGTACATACACAAACTTACTCTTACTCCGTCAAAACCTTGCCAAGTTACGTGCCAGCAACTACGTGTAAAACTTGTTACGTTAATATATGTACCTATCTACCTAGTAGATATAGTAGTATAGTAATAGTATTTAACGGTTATTAAAAATACACACATACCTATTTTCTACCCTGTTAGTATTTCTCTTTTACAAAATATGTATGTTAACATCATGAAATAAAAAACAAACAAGTTCGAAAAAGCAATTAGGTTTAGCCTCCCTGCGACGACCTTGACGACGAACGTGTCGTTTATCCCCGCCTACCACTATATAGCGAGCGACAGTAAATTTGGTCGATACGTAGAACAATGTTAGGTATCGCTTCCGCAAACACGAGTAACATGGTAGGGAGGGTTCAATAATTTGTATTGCCAATCTAACGCGATTTGAGTATAGTACTTCTAGACTGACGTTTTAAATTGGCTGTCTATCCTAAAAATTAGTGGCTTGTGCCTAAGTTGTGGTAATTTACACTGAGTCTGCCGACGTCAATATATGTATTAACAGCCAAATAGTATAAACCGCTGATTTAAATTACGGCTAGCCGTAACCAATATTGTCGGGAGAAAAGTTAGGATAGACATTTTACTAAAACTACGTAGTTTCATTTTAATGTACAATGTTTGCGTAAGTCAATGTGATGTTTGTTTGTTCCAGGTACAGAACTAAAAGTGTCTCCCGTGGCGACCCCGTACCCCGACCACGACAAGATCTACACGCCGATGTTGGCTCGCTACAGAGAGATCATCGAGACTATTCCCAAACTGGGCTAGAACGCTTTAACTCAATTTTACACATAACTTATTTCTAATAACATATCACATTTTACATGTATAGCGAATAATAATTTATTGTTAACTGAACTTGGTGCTTAAAAGTGCCTGTATCTTTACTAATGGCTCGCACATGACTGAGGTAGTTTTGATTGTTGGAGTCAGTCCTCGGATGCGACTTGGTTATTATTCGAGTTACGGCAACTATCAGACTATAATCATAAAATTTGCGTAACATGTTTACAGCATATTTTTGCACTGGCTGCCAACCTCAACATTGAGAAGTCAGGATATGCGTTCATAATATCACTTTTTGGTTAGGAAGTAGAAAATATTTAAAAATATATAATTGGGAAAAGAAAACTTTATAATTAATATTGACAATGTTTTTTAAAATCGATATATACTCCAGTGATTTAATATTTCACTTATTGTGACCTCAAAGATAGCTTTTAAGCTTAAATCGAGCACTGCTTAATCCTCACATGCGTTAAAAGACATTCCATATTATGAATATACAGCATTTATTACTTCTTAAGGAGTTATTGTTGATTTTTTTGTTATTAAATCGTTTAGAATCTGATTTCATGTGATCGTAGTTTTTAAGAGAAGTTTTATAAATGACATTTTATTTACATCTTTACCTGACATATCTCGTGGTGCTTTGCTGTGCAATATTCCATTAGCATTCCACTTAATAAATTTATATTTATAAGCATAATATTTTTTGGAGATGGAATGAGAAACAATTTATGGCATTATTTCTGTTTTGTGATAAACGGAGGATCTGCCGAGCTTAATAATGAAAACTCATAGGAAACTATGCAATTAACTTTTCTAATTGACGTCGAAAGCTTTGTTAATATTGTATGTTTTTGTTATTTTTATACATTTTTATAAAATAAAATCTGTGCTAGAAAACTGACTCTTTCTTTTCTGTTTAACAGCGCTTAATTATTTGATAAATTAAATAATGAAGAACATAATAAGATACACTTTTTACCTTAAAAGTATTATTATATTGTGTAATTCTTTCAAATAATAAAATCACCTCGTGTGTCACAGATATTTAATGAATTAATTTCATAACATTTGTCTTCAATCACTACAAACACCGTATTATAAAACGTGGATTTTAAGATATGAGAATGATGAAAAGGACGTGACACATCTAACCACTCATCATATTGAACTTGGACTAATGTGAAGGACAAAATACAGTAATTGAATAAATCTATTTCTTGCGGCCTCCGCGCTCTTTGACTTGCAGCTGTAAGACAGCGCCGGGCGGCACGTTGTAGTACGCCAAAGTATTCGTGTCCTTGAAGAATAAACCCTGGAACACAATAAAAGTGTAAACAAATGACCGAATGTATGTACGAACACTACACACTACACACATACATAAAAAGATAAAAAAATCGAATCACGATGTCAATTTAACGCTTTTTTTTTACAAAGTGTGGCTGTTTCATATGTAAATACTCAGACTTGAATTTTTTTATTCTGAAACGTAACTGATGAACGAGTCCTTTATTCGATTCTCATGATTAGTAGATAATTTAGATTATCAGATCAGATCAGGAATATAGATTCGTACTGAATTAATAGCCCATATGGCATGAACTATACTTAGGAGCAATGGGTATAGGCTTTGGCCCGACCTGAAAACCAGCGTTGGCATTATGCTTTTTATTTATAATCTCGCATTCGCAACATTATGCTGAGATAGGGACCTTTTTTGGCTTCATGCAGGTTTACTCTTATTTTTTTATTTTACTATACAGTAATTTATTTCTATTGTGATGATATGCAAGTGGTTTACCTCGTAATGCAGCTTCTGTTTGGCTGTGGGCATGTTGGTGGAGCGCTGCAGGATGTTCTTGAGCTCGCCCACCGTGCTGGTCAGCGACACGCTCAGCGGCAGCGTGCGCCCGTCCAGGCGCCACTCCGCACGCTCCGGGAGAGATGGCAGGGCCACCTGTATATACGAATATGATTGATTAATAAAAATATTAGTAGTTCATCAAGGTGAGAAAATGAACAGAGGCCACACGAGTTTGTAATCTGTAAGTAATGAATTGTCATTTTTCTTTCTGAAGTAATAATTCTTTCAATTCAAACCTAACCTTCACCAAACCGTTATTGTCCCACGGCTGGGCACGTGTCTTCTCTCATTTGGGAGGAATCCACCACTCTAGACTACTGCGGGTTGGCAGACTTCACACGCCATCGATAAAATCACTCAGACATGCAAGCTTCGGTTGGCCCCAAGATCTTTGACATCTCAGTCCGCTGGACCTTACTTACTTGGTCAGTACCAAATATTTAATTTTAAGTGGCACTCAAATATAGTGATGCGTCTTTAATTTTGCAAGCGTGTGAAAGAGGGAGCATTTTATGAAGGGTTAAACGCCTTACCCAGTCTTACTTATATTTCCTATAGAGTACGGTGCCTTAGACTGTAACCTGTTCATGCTAAACCCAGAAATACATACTTGCAGTGGCACGGGTCCGGGGTGCCTCGCCACCCAGGAGTGCTCGGAGTCGAGCGCGTCCTCGGTGCGCGCGCGCTTGGCGGCGGGCCCGTCGTCCTCCTCGGGCGGCGGCACGGCGCCCGGCACGCTGCCGTACGGGAACCCGCCCGCACCCACACCACCTAACACATACGCCATTTTTATAGGTACATAGTTTTTAACGGCTATATAAGACTACGCTATCAACTGATTATACATGATGAATTATACTGACCTACAGCACCCACTGCACCAACTGCCGTGACGGCCCCCACCGGCGTCGGGATCAACGGGGGACGGGGCGCCATTGGCGGCAGTACCATCAGAGACGGCAGGGGCTGTAGCAGCACCGGCTGGGGCGCCGGCGGGGCGGGGGCCACAGGTGGGGGGCGCGGGGGAGCCGGCGGGGCCATGCGGGGCGGAGCAGCGCGGGACACGCCCGGCGCCCCCACTGGTTTCGGACCGATCTTCTCTTTTTCCTCGTCGGGAAGTAAACCTTTGACCTGCAAACAGAGCAATATCACCATACTATTGTAGTATATTATAGTGTTTTATGACACAAGCAAGGAATTTTGGTATGTGTCGGGTTCGCCAAAAGCGCACAAGGAATCTGCAACATCTTTTCCTTGTTGGAGTTCTCTGTTTAACCTTGGAGTACCAAAAATCGTGTAAGAATCTTCCAAGTCCAAATAAAATAATTATTCAATAAAGCAATTTATTCATAGGTCAACAAAACAAAGCAATCTGCATAATTAGGTGCTGATAGAAACGTAAATAAATGCTGAAATTAAAACCTACGGACACGATTCTCTTCTAATTTGAGAGGGATTAGATTGCAGTCCACCACGCTAGCCTACTGTGGGTTGGTGGACTTCAGACGCCATCGAAAAAATCTCTCAGGCGTGTAGATTTCTTCGAGATGTTTACCTTAGATGCATGCCTTGGATTCTTTGACTTCATACTCCACTGGTCAAAACTCTATCTATACTAGCACTACACTATTACATTAATCTACAGTGTCAAACAAAATGGTCTGGTTACCTTGTGTATCTGCTGTATCTGGTCCTCGAGCGTGATGTGCGCGCGGGCGGCGCGCGTGGCCGCCTCCACGCTGGACGTGTGGCCGTCCCACGTCACGCGGTCGTCGCGCCGCCGCTCCTCCTCGCCGATCTTCTTACCGATGGCTGTCTCCTCGTCGCCAACTCCGAAGATATCTGTACGACGCTCTGCCAGCTGCACAGTGATACGCGAATTAGTAAGGATTTTTTGGACAGAAATATTGCCATTAAGGCTGGTAAATTTAGCTTTATAAAATTTTACAGGAATAGTTGATCAATTAATACAAAAAAATAAAACCAGATTGTGGATTCCTAGAAATAGTTATCAGCCTTGGATATCAGTAATACAATGTTTGTGTAACTGTTTAGTTAATAGGTTCTTGAATCTGATCATAGTGTTAAATACTGTATTGGTTCTGATATGAATAGTACACTTTGTCATATAATTCAAAAACTGTACCTGTTTAAGCGAAGCCTCGATAGCAGCTCCAGGTGCGAGCGCCTCGTCCCTGTCAGTACGTTCTGCTGCCGCACGGTCTCGCTGTTCCAACCATCTCGGGTCTAGCAGACCGATGCGCACGTGGTCGGCCACCTTATTAGCCGGTATCTTTTCACCAGTGATAGGCGACACCAGCCATTCTTCTGAAGCAGGAGTAGGTTGAGGACGTGCGCGTTTAGGATCGTACTTCTTAACGACCACGCGGTCTGGGCGCGGTGGCAACGGTGCCTCGTCTCCAGGTGCTCTTGGGGCGGATTCTGGAGGACCCTCGTCTTCAGACGAAGAGCTGTCCTCCTCCATGTCTTGCACGCGGTTGTCATCGGGCCGCTGTTGTTGCTGCGTGCGGTCCTCCATCTCAGCTAGATCGTCATCCGACTCCGATTCTGATTCAGATTCCAGCTGCATCTCTGTGTCGTCATCTTCATTTCCGTGTGTGATATCTTCGCCACGCTCCTGAGCCAGCACTCGCGCCCCGACTTCAAGAGGTGTTGTGGGAGGTGGGAAGTCTCCGGGTTCCCCAGCAGGATAATCTACTGTTTCTACGACTACGAAGTCATGCCAGTCAATAGATGCATACGCCAATCGCTCTTTTTCAATCTTCGCCTCATCAGCGGCTTTGCGTCGCGCTTGGTGCGAGTGCCAGGCGGCTCTACTACGAGCTTGCTCTAATACCCCACTGCGAACCTCGGCAGCTAACTTCGACACTAACTCCTTTGGAGGTAGAAGTACTTTCGTGTACTGTTCTAGAAGTCGAGTGAAATATTGAAACAGTGAATGCTGAGGGCGAAGGAAGTCAAACTGGTGATTTCTTTCTTCTTTTTTCATTAAATCAGTGAGGAACTGGCGTCCGTTTCTGGCGACAAATTGAGCAGTGAGTTTGACAATGTCAAGCTCTAGTGCTGAAATGGAAGGTGGGTCAGCAATGAACTCGAAATCTGGCGGGGGGTCGCGGGGTGGGGGAGGTTCAGCGGGGGCAGCGGCCTTCAGTAGTTCCTGTTGTCGCGCGGCGGTAGCGGGCGCGAGACCAGGCCGCTGGAGTGCTGGTACTCCTAATAGAGCCGGTGCATTCGGGTCTGGTCCTGTTCATAGAATAAAGTAGTAATTTAATTCTCTAAACACCAAAAGGGAAAGTTTGAATGATAGGTATTGACAGTAAGAAATTTATTGCTTAAGACAACACAAAATAATTATTACTTTTAAAAATAATATTTTACTAGTTAAACTTCAAACAACAAAACTAGTAAATTACCCGGGACCTTTCCTTTCAGATAAATAAGAAATATGGTCTTACAACAACTCTTAATAAATCAATCACTTTATTTCATCTGTCTATCAATCTACTGATAACATAACTCATCTTAAATAATATTATCGTAGAAATAAAAAAAAAAACATCTAAGACACTTACCTTTTCCTTCTCTGATCTCCTTAACTTTATGCTGATAGTAAGCATGGTACGGGTCCCCAGAGTTGAGGAAATTGAACTTTGGGTTTCCAAGTTCATTCTGCCGGATGCGAGCTTCAAACTCAGGACCATTACGAGCTACAAAGCTTGCAGTCTTGTCAACAATATCTAGACAACTTGGTTAAAGAAATATTGTGTAATAGCCTGAAAAGTAATTCTTTGATCAATGTTATACGCAATGTAGTACAATTATTCTACAATAGTATACAGCAATAAAAAGTTACAATAAACACTATAAGTAAACCATACTGTCTGGATATATTTAGTAACTAAGTGTAAATCTACAGATTCATTTCTTTTTTATTTTAAAGATAAGACACATTATTACAATAAACTTACTGCACATATTATTAATTTCCCACAGAGATTACAAACTCTAGACTGAGCACTAAATCTATAGTGTTAGACGTAAGGTATTAGGTGTTTACAAGGGGAGGCCTATGATGATGCTAATGATGATGATGAGGCTAATGATGATGATTCATTTATAACTCAGAAAAACCGGACAAGTGCGAGTCGGACTCGCCCACCGAGGGTTCCGTACCTAATTTAAATATAAAATCATCAAAGTGGGCGCAGAGGAGATCTTAAACGAAAAACGAGCACATGTCTATAAGCTGTTTATTATAATTTATTATTTATCATCAAGTTGACATTTTTAAAATAGATTTAAGTTGTGACTGTTTTTAAAAGGACGCGAAAATCTTAACATAGCAAGATTTGGAGGAAACTTGGGTTAAAATCGTTGGATCCTCTTATCTAGTCCGTTTCGAGGAGCCTTTATATAATTTATGTAATATTCTTCAATTGCTTTGTATGATAAATTGTTCGATAGGTATTTTAGTTGAAGTGTGCTATAACGTTAAAATTAAACGTGACGTATGTTTTTTTAATATCCTATTAAAATATACCTACTATTACTATTTGATTCGACCCACTTAGTCCAGCGGTAATTAACACTGCCTTCTGTGCTATGCGTCCCGGGTTCGAATCCCGGTAGGAACGAATGTTTGTGGGATGAGCATAAACATTTGTATCCGATTCATGGATATATCTATTTGTAATATGTATGTATTTACAAAAAAACGTATATATGTAGTATATCAACGAACTAGTACCCGTAACACAAGTCTCGTTGCTTAGCTCAGAACTAGATGGCATATTATATACATAGTCAAGAGATATTATTTATTTTATTAATAAGTACAAGACACTTAAGTTGGTAGATACCTGATGCATACTCGTTGACACCGTTGCCAAGCAACATTGTTGATTTTGCAGCTTGTCATTATAAAAATATACTCTTTAAGTAAAGATGATTGATTCCATATTTTATTTAATAATACCTATTTAGGATTGTTACAGAATTAAATAAATAGTTTATGAAAATAAATAAAAAGTAAATTAAATAGATGATGACCACCCAATGGGTCCCACTTAATGGCAGACGACAACGCGGCAGGCCCAGGCGGAGATGGCGGGATGAGCTGGACTTATATAAAAAAGATTGGTCCTCTACGGCAACAGATAGAGAGAAGTGGAAGAAGAGTGGGGAGGCCTTTGCCCTGCAGTGGGACACTACAGGCTCATAAAAAAAAAAAAAAAAAATAGATAAATAGTACCTTTATTTATCTAATAAAGGACAGTACCTTGACAAATGGCTTGTATCTCAAAAAGCGAAAGAGCATGAAATATCTAAATTAAAAATATAATTATTTAAACAGACTTAATTACCTTTTGACGTGAGATAGTTTTTTGAATAATAATTAGTACTTTTAAGTTTCCCATTTTTTTTTACTATCGCCTGTCACTACTAGGGATGCCCATTTTTCTAATGTGTGTATTGAGACTACCGACCTACATACAATAAAATGAAATAGATTAACTTATTGATTGTTTCATTTACCCTTATTTTCATCGAAAATGTGACGAAACAATGATATTGTTATTGGCTTTATTTTTATTTATTTTTGATATCATAATCGGTATTGTTTCAAACATCTTATTACACTAATATTTTATACGGAAATCGATTGTATTAAAATCTTAATCAGGACGTTGTACCCCGTGGTTGTACCCCCCGTACTGATTAAGATTTTAAACAATCGATTCGCCTTATTTGATTTTTTAATATTAATGGAATTAACATTTTAATATCTATGTTCAAAATTCACGCCAAAACGCTTACTGGTCATGCAGGTCATGGCGTCTGCTTGTGACGTCATTTCTATGTATATCAACACTAAACATTAAGTGCTAATAAACTGATATATTTAGCGTGTTAAATATGAACTCTAAACTATATAAGTGGTACGCGGCCCCCCAATGCAATAAATACATCAATTAAAACTCTCAACAAATTATATATTTACGTTCCACACAAAAGAATCACCATCACAAATAAATTATAAAATTACTGGAGTACAACACTTGGCTGTATTGCCTAAATTCCTTTGCCTTATCCCTAAACGGAAGTAAAAATCAAATAATCAGTACTCGATGTAGGTGATTAAAAACTGACATTTGACTTATCATGGCGGGTGCTGTATTTTGTAGTTTTATTTTAATAAATATTTTTATATTATTTATCAATGACATTCATATTAATAATGCGTCGGAAAAAATAAATAAAATTTATTTTGCAATATGCACATCAAGCTCTTTCATATGATACCCCATTTGAACTAATAGCTTCAACTAGAAATTCAGATTCCTATAACAAAATTCAGACCCCTATTAATTAAGATTTAGTAACAAATCTACAGTTTTGAGATTTTTCCTTGTATTGTTGGTCTATAACGATGTTAAATGCCAAATTTCATAGTTCTAGGTCAAGGGGAAGTACCCTATGAGTTTTGATTCCCTTGCGAGGGTCGAAAAATGCGTCTTTTGCTGATTAAACGGTTGTATCTTTTTTTTACACAAACTTAGAAGATTGATTTTTTCACAACTTCAAGGGACCGTAGACTTGAGTATATGGTTTAAATTTCAATTTGATACCTCCACGTATTTCCGAAATAAAGGGTCTTGACAGACAGACAGACGGACGGCGGACAGACAGACAGACAGACAGACGGACAACAAAGTGATCTTATAAGGGTTCCGTTTTTTCCTCTTGAGGTACGGAACCCTAAAAACTACCTCTAAAGGTCTAAAGGGTACAACAATTAACTTGCTGAAATTGGTAATTGGATTTTTCTCATCTAAACTTTTTTTTTAATTGGGTGAGTGTTTGTATGGACAGGGCACATTTATTGCTGTGCCTATGATGTAACATTATCTGAGTTCAATAAGTACCAGGAATGCCACATTATAACACAGGTTTAATGGTATAAGAAGAGTTTGAGGGGAAACACGCTCCTACAAGAACTACATAAATACATAGTCTTGAGTGACTTTACTGCCAACCCGCTAAACCAATATTCGCAATTTCACTGAGACATATGCCCAGCAGTAATATACTAATGTTATAATAGTTTTAAGTTTGGAGAGTAGCAAATTATTTACCTTAATGCAAACCAAACAATCCTTATTGCATGATAACCTCAATATTGTTTATTGACACACTACAACATTTCTGCGTGTTACATCGTTATAAACCCCAAAAATCTATATTTTTTGAGTTATATTTTGTTTAAAAAGGATACTTCTCACTTCTGGCGGAGGATAAATAATGCCAATGACGGGAGCAGGCGGCGCTTGGGGCTCCTCCAACGGCGCCTCCATAGATATCCCCGGAGGGGGCAACACGTCTATCGAAGGCATAGCCTTACAAAAGCTTAAACTTATTTAGTTATAACACTCCACTTTGTATATAACTTATTAATATCACGTTTTAACTTAATATAAATGACGCGATGGACCAAGCTACATTATTCTAAGTGACATTAATGACATTATGACAGTGACAGTAATTAGTTTTTTTTTAAACGTTTCTTCCCTTTCGGGATGAGGCAAAGGAATCTAGTCCATACAGCCTAGTCTTCAGTATTCTTTTATTTTATTTATGATAGATGACTGGATGATTCATGATAATGGTTGATGATAGGGTGAATTAATGGTTTATTAAGGGTGATAGATGATTGTTTTTTTCCTAGTTTCAGTAAATATGTGGTTCTTTACTGAAACCTAAGGCGGACTTCTTGGGAGAATTTGAAAGTCACGTTACACTGTTTTGTTTCATTTGCCAACACTCATGCACGTTTTCAAACACTTAACGGCTAATAATCCACCATTATTATACATTAAAGTTTATCAAAACACTACTTTTAGAGAATAAAACAAAGCTGCTGAACATGACGCTTCACTTTCCCGCCAAAAACCCAGTAATTAGAATGACAGTACCTACTATAGTTTAATTATTAGTTCATGACTATGGAATCTAGTTTTTCAGTCGCATACAATTATATCTCTGCACAACATATAATATGATTGATGATTTGGTAGTAATGATATATGAAGCATGATAAATGTTTTGTTTCCCTAGTAAAGATGTGGTTCTATCGAAACACAAATTTTAGAAAATAATACGAAGCTGCTAAACATAACGCTTCATTTTCGAACATTGATGAAAAAACAGAATTGTTTGAATTACTAATTCTACTCAGACAAAGCTGCAGGCAAAAGCTAGTTATATATATATTTTTTTAATATTTGCATATGTGTAAAACAAAATTTACTTAATTGCCAAGCACAGACGAACATAATTCCCGTAACGAGATTTTTGGGTGAGCTCCACTTGATGTTGGTTTATTCAACCCATGTGGGTAAAATCCTTTAATTTGAAATGATAGTGTGTGTATATCTTTTCATCATTATTTAGTTCAACTCTGTTGCAATAAAATAAAATAAATAAATAAATATTTCCGGACGTTTAATTCACAGCGCCATCTAGCTCCGTGGTAAGCAATGAGGCTTGTGTTACGGATACTAGATGGTTGATATACTACATAGCTATATACTTTTTTTTTTGTAAATACATACATATTATACATAGACACATCCATGACTCGGAAACAAATGTTGATGCTCATCACACAAACATTTGTCCCTACCGGGATTCGAACCCGGGACCCATAGCACAGCAGGCAGCGTTAACTACCGCTGAGCTAAACCGGTCGTCAATCAAGTCGAGCATATCTTCATTTGATCGAACTCAAAACACTAGGAAACGGCAAAAGGCTAGCGTTTTAGGGGGCTGTTTTTATTGTAGATGTAGGTATAAAAAGAGCCAATTAAATTTGGCCTACTTTGAATAAATGATATTTTGACTTTGACTTTAAAAAACTTATCGACAATAGTGGCGCTTGTAACCACTAGTCCATTCAAATAATTCTAAGAGTATATTAAATTAATTTCTTGAAAATTTAGCGAATAATTCGATGCAATATTCAATGTACCTAATATTGAATATCGCGTCGAATTGTTCGCGCGCTGTCGCTGAAAAGGGGTCCAAAAGAAAGGACACTCGTGCAGCAGAAATAAATAATAATTCATGATAGTTACTAAATGTTACTAATTACGTTACACCAAAATAAATAATTGCATCATACTTTTATAATAACATGTATTATGACCACATCAGAATGTATTGCTATGACAATCTATTCTATTGCTATAATGTATCTTGCATGATCGTCGTTTGTAAGCAGAGACGATCCATTATACCAGTGTATCAGACCGGTGAAACTCGCAACAGACCGGAAACTGATGTCGAAGCACATACTTATAGTCATCACCATCAGATAAGTGATTAACCACAGCAGTAAAGCAAACACCATCGTCAAAAGCGTGGTTTGAGTACTCCATTCTCTACGTATCTCACTCTGTTCATATTCTATCAGTCCTAGTTCTTCTGAATAATCGTTAGGCTAAAATTGTAATACAAGAATTTGCATTATTAGGACTGATTTTTCTAATCAACAGTTGGTCCTAACTGTTGATTAGAAAAATCAGAAAAATGGCATTTAGATCTTATTGCTAACTGCCACTTAGGAAGCCTCTCTAGTCAGGCCCTCGTTTTCAAAATACCTACAGGGTAGAGTTAAAAATCGCATTGCTCAATGTCCTACAAAAAAAATGCCCTGAATCTGGCAATAACGTGCTATTTTCATGAA
Source organism: Craniophora ligustri (assembly GCA_905163465.1). Lineage (NCBI taxonomy): Eukaryota > Metazoa > Arthropoda > Insecta > Lepidoptera > Noctuidae > Craniophora > Craniophora ligustri. The sequence continues at coordinate 2,262,564 of LR990965.1, read as the reverse complement.
TGCGCCGATTTAGAGCAAATTATGTTTTCTCTACTGGTATCTTTTTGCCCACATCACTGCACGAGGAGCGTTCTCTATACGGCGATTTGATGCATTGATTGGACGATTTTTTTTTCAATCTTGCCATTAGTCTTTTCAGTAGTAGTCATTCCCTTATCACAAAGTCTAGCTGCCAAGATACCTACTAGGTCAGACACAGAGTTCTTCTTAATACGATTATTACTCACATAGTAAGGATCTCGCGGAGAGTCTTTCAACAAACTGTCGAGACTCATTTTGTTTATTGATTTTGCCGTTCAAAGATACGGCGACTCAGAAATGGAAATTTTATGAAACAATGATAATATCATTGTTATTTACAGCTACATAAAAAAATAAAGAATGACGAGTGTTTGTCAAAATGACAGAATAGAGCATGACACAGATGTATTAAGAGCCAGCATTTTCATGATTTAATAAAAAGGTTCCTCTTGCGAATCTGTCCTTTAATAATAATAGTTGGAAGGCCAACAGATTACTACATAAATAAAATGTAACTGAAAACTCGATAAATGCCCAAAGAGTAGGCCTAAAATTATAATTAACTAATAAAATTAGCGCGTGAGAACACAGGTTGTGTCAATAAACACAGCGTTTAAAATTATATCTCTCTTCAAGAATTCGATTAATTTACTTAATTAATTAAAATATAGAAACCCTTGCTCCAGTGGCGTAGCCCTTAGCCACGCCACTGCCTATCTCCAAATATTATGAATTCATTAAACCATAATTTCTCAGTTCTTCTATGCTGCATAATATAGTTTCTTTTCCCGATTAGTTCTCAGGTTAATATAAGTCTGGTATAGGGAAAAATAAAAGAAAAAACAAATCATTCCTATTTCAAAATTTAATTCAACTAAAATTACACATTCATATGGCCAATTAAATGGTTAGGTACCTACGTATAAATATATATTAAATGTACCTAAATAATTATTATTTAAGCTATGCGAGTTAATTCATATAATCAGCACTTAAGATAGATAAGATATATTCTTAAAATTAATGAAATTATTACTTACTAAGTATACACATTAAAATTCCTACTCATTTTGTAAAAAAAAACAATGTGTATTAATAAATAAAGGTAGATATCCAATTGTCATACAGTGTGGGACCAACAATTTCAACTCCGGTCTTAAAACTCAAGATTATTTTATTTATATGAGTAGGTATAACATTTCGAAAATTGCTTTCATAAATATTAAAGAAAAAAATATTAAATCGGATACTGACGGAAATAATTGAGTAGGTATTATAATTATCCAATGGGTATGATAATATAAATAATATATCATTATATTTAGTTTATATTATATCATATAATTTTAAATTGAAGAAAAACCGACTTCAACTTAAACTAAAAATCTATGAGTCTACCTAAATTATTCTGCATAGATGGAATCAAAATTACGGATATCAGAATACGGAATCAGATACAAAATTACTGCAGCAAGAACTAAACATGCGTTATACTGTTAAGTTATATTGCCTATCGTAGTATATACCTAATTCAAAGCTTCTTTCGAATTTGATATAAAAAAAAACATTACTTACCATTGAATTTGCTCGAGAATTATTAATGATGAGAGGTAACAGAGCCAAAAAACAAAATAAAAATATGCAATGAAAGAATACAGTCTGACATTTTTCTTTTTTTGAAGTCGGTTCGAATTATATTAGTTGACTCCATTGATAACCGCTAAGTCGTCTCGCTGTTCGTAAGTGGAACGCGGCGCGATTTTCTCCCGTTCCTCGTTTCCCGCCAGAAATATGGCGATGTGTTCCTGTTAGAGGGAAAATAATATAGGTATTAGTTACGCATACTATGCAATAAAAGTAAACTGATAACCTAATAATGTGACTAGTGGACTGTGTAGCCAAAGGTCGTGAGTTTGATCCCAAAATCTCAAGCCACGAACCACTGACTTTTCGAAGTTACGTGTTTATTTATGACATCTTCCATCGGTGCAGGAATACATTCGTGAAACCTGCATGACAGATTTTTCAATAGCATGTGAATGTGAAGTCTGCCAACCCGGATTAGGCTAATGTGGTGGACCATAGCCACATCTCTCTAAAATGACAGGAAACCCAACCGAACTAGGGGACTGTAAATGATGATAATCATAATGGTAGTGGATTAACATTACTGTATTTTGGTTAAATATTTAATTTATTGGGCGAATAAGACGCACTGTTCACCCACCATATAGAAATAGTTGAAGGCATGCAGTTTTCCTCACTGTATTTTTCATCACCGTTCGAAACGGAACGAACGAAATACGCATGTAACTGTTAAAGCAGAGGTTTACAATGAAATAAATTCTTCGTGAGTGCAAATCATCTCTGACTTTGTAAACCTCTGCTGCTAAACGAATCGACTTCACATCGGTAAGTCGAGTTACACGGAGCAGTAACTTCGTGTCAGCGGTGCGTGCCTTGGGATTAAACTCAAGACCTTTGACTTTACAATACCAGTTCCCACTGGCACGCGACTACCACAGTATAACTAGTACCTACTAAAGCAGAATAATAGCACAATAAACAAATAAGTAAGTAAACAATACTCCGGCTAATAGTGAGTAGTGTTTAGGGGTTCCAGGAGTAGTAACTCCTGAAACCCCTAAACAGCAAATTATTAGACAATTATACTTTACCAGGTAAGTTTTGGAAGCCGACTGCAGGTGTTGTAACAGGGTCTCCAACTTGCTGCGCCATCCCTTTACTTCGGACATCGCTGACTCCACCGGTACAGTCTGAAAGTGTTTCAGAACCTATTTTATACGGTTTTATTTAGGTATCCTCCTTTAAATGATCGAGTGTTCGCAATAGTTCAGTGTGGCACGTTCTAGTTACTTTCTCGATTTTTTAATGAACATCGCGCTAATAACTGAAATAAATCCTGAGTACCTTATATTACCTAATAATATTTAATTAATATTTAATAATGATGTAAAACTGATAGCGGTTATTTGTAATGAGTGTATATTTTTTTCTATTTGTAATTAGTGCTAGCTACCACTAGCTTTTCGGAATAACAAAACGTTTATCGCGGCATCCTATCCTATTTTATTAATAAAAATATTCTAGTTAGTCTTTTACCTTCAACAGCGCTTCAGTAGCCATATTCAGTGTTTTGGTGATGATCAATAGTCCTTGATGAACATTCCTAAAACAATGAAAAAGTAATGGTTACAGACATTTGTCGACGAGCGATGATATTTGAAATTTGGTATGGGGATAGTTTCAGTCCTGAGACAGGAAATAGGGTACTTGGTGTTGCCGATGGCGGTGGTGATCACTTACCATCAAGTGAGCCTCCTGGCCGCTTGCCCCCTTATTTCCATAAAAAAAAAATTGTGCCACAAATCATGCCAAAGAAGATCACTAATTCTACGCAGACGAAATCAAGGGCAATATCGATGATCCTAGTCGGTGTAATCTGTCAGACTCTTCGAGTCAAGATTTCCACTTTAACCATTTCAACTATAGAAGTGAATAAACATGTCTAATGACTCACTTGGGCAAATCATTCTGTGTGTAGTTAATGAGGTGCACCATCTTGCGCGCCGTCTCTCTGGCCAGCAGCACCATCAGCTCCTCCAGCGTGGCCGGCCGCGCCTGGTTCTCCGGCTCTGGCTGGCTCAGGTTGCTGAACAACTCCTTGGCCTTCTGCCAGGCAAGGACCGGATCTGTGGCCACCTGTGCAGGATATTTCAATTACGATATGGGAAAGTGAAGTTTCTCCTGATGCTGTTAAATTTATAATGACTTTAAAAAAAAATAAGTGTGGCTTAGATAATTGATAAACATTTATAAGTAGATCGTTGATGATTAAAACAAACTAGAATTATTATTTTATTATTTATTATTAGTTACGTGGTAAGCAACGAGGCTTGTGTTACGGATACTAGAAGGTTGATATACTACATATATACTTTAGTTAAATAGGTACAGACCAGTTCAGCAACGTAGACGAGTACGTTTATCTGTTCCTTGATGGCCTTGGCCTCGGCGAGCGCCTGGCGCGTGAGGCGGCGCTGCAGCTTCCTGCGCAGGCGCGCGCCGTGCTGCACCGCCTGCGCCGCCCGCGCGCGCCCGCTGTCACCCCCGTCCACCGCGTCGGGGCTCGATACTATGATCACCACTACAGTAAGGGCACGATATTTAGGGCTCTTACAGACTACGCTTTTTTCACGCGCTGTAGACGGCGCTGCAAAACTTGAAAATGGCAGTTTATTGCGCGCAGTTTGCTTTAACATCGCGTCTGCAGTGCGTTCCAGTTGCGTGCAACGCGCGTAGACGAACGTAGTGTGTAAGAGCCCTTAGACACGTCACCGACACCGACATCCAAATTTTTTTTAATAAGTTTAGTTTTTTTAGAAACCTAATTATTGACATTGTTCAGTCGTGTCAGTGACGTGAAAAAATCCATGTGTGTGTTCAATACTCATTATTCATTACGACCAACAATACAACGGTCGGAAATCGAGCGACATCCCCTAACCGATGCTGCGATGCAGTAATAATAATAAGTATTATTATATCACACTTATCTCTACTTGAATGGGCGCAGAGTCCACGAAACGATACGACGTATACCTAACGTTGACTGTCAGTCTGTAATAATTTGTCACTAGTTCCAGATATTACAGTAAAAAGTGGCATTAATTAGGAGGCGAACTGATAGCCCTTAGACCTTATTAGTTGGGAATACGGACTAATTTGAATAAGACAAAAGGTGTTATAGTTACATCGTTCATTAGGCGACCAGACTGGGTTCAGACACAAGTTATCAAGTAACCTTGCGTCGTGAGTGTCTGGAAACTGCCGTCGATGTACTGATTTGGAATCGTTATTTATGTTATAAACTATGTTATTTAATGAGTTCTATTTTATAAATAGAGTGAACTCTTGTTTTGCATACGCAGCTAGATATATCAATACGTTTTTTTAGAACCTAGGATATTCTTCTATTCATATTATCGTTTTATCACTAAGCGTTAACTGTTACCACAGCTGGGGTGAATTAGGATATTAAATAGTCTACTAGGATATATTTGTCATGTCATTAAAGAAGTTGTATAATCCCACCAATAAAGAAACTCTTAACTCACCATCAGAGGCATCTTGGTTGTCGGGCGGCAGGTATTTGTCGACGTATTTGTCGGCGGTGGAGAGCGCGCGTTCCAGCGCGGTCGCGGTGACGGCGGTGACGCGCGAGTCCAGTACTGCAGTCCCCAGCTGCTTCACCGAGTCGGCCCGACGCAACACGAACCTACGCGTCTCCGAGTACATCTGTTTGATAATAATTTGAAGTAATAGTACCTGAATGTATTCTATTAAGACTTTCATGAAGAGAAAATTGTGTGAGAACACTGGTCTGGATGCAAGGATGGGCGAAGTAGGTGGGTTAAATTAATCAGTAGTATCAAAATGTTAAGAAGTTGTTAAGAACTATGCATATAATACTAGCTTTGGCACGCGACTTCTCTGCGTAGAAACTTCTACCCCCTTTTTCGCTCTCTTAATGGCTTTCCGAGATAAAAACTATACTTTATCCTTCCTTGAGACTCAAATTATCTCCATACTAAATTTTATCCAAATCGGTCCGCAGTTTTAACGTGAGAAGGTACGACAGACATACTTGCGCATTTATAATATGTTTGGTAACTTGATACAATACGATAAATTTTACAACTAACATATAAGACCTACATTAAGATTTATGAAACAAATGAAGGAGGACATAGTAACCGATTCGTTTCGGGATGTCAAAAAATAGTTTGTAAAGGAAAACCAAAGGAACAGCTGAAAAGATGAGGAATGAGAACAATGACCATTACTCAATCCATATGAAGATGTAGATCCGGCAATGCGTATTAAGTACCTATCAATGAAATGATTATTGAAAAGAGGCGATGAGAACGATAACATTATTTTTTTTTACAAAAGCCGTTTAAAACGTAACGTAGAAAAAAAAAACTTGAAAAAATTTATATTGAAAGATTATTATACAATATAAACTATTACTTATTATTCATTGTTGTAAAACTCAAAAGTTTATTAAAACATGACCCAAATCGGACGATAACTTAATCAATGATTATAAAAAAACCCATATCTTAACCCGGACAATGTCGTATTACATAATACAGCATCCTTATTTACAGAAAATTAACAGCAGTAAATGCATAATTAATTGATTACAGTTATCAGTTAAAGACCATCTATCCTAATAGTGGTTGAATTACATTATTATGACCGATTTAATAATAATTTAGTTGAGTACTGATAACCTAAGTGCATGAGCTTTGTTTCCGTACAATAACTTAATTATTTAAGTAGTTTGTCAAATTAATCGTTCAAATATCATGCCATGCCAATCGATAATAAACTACCTAATAAATCTAATGTATGTATAATAAATAGTTGATACATACACTTACATAAGGGTAATAACTAAGAATTAATAATTAATAATTGGGATTGTTCATAATTAAACCTTCCTAGACAAAAACTTTTTGTTGTACATGCATCACATATAAATATAAAAAAATATATATACAATATCGCTAGGATAATCTAAATAGGTTCAAAGGTGACTGACTGACTGACATAGTGATCTATCAACGCACAGCCCAAACCACTGGACGGATCGGGCTTAAAATTTGGCATGCAGGTAGATGTTATGACGTAGGATTCCGCTAAGAAAGGATTTTGATTAATTCTACCCCCAAGGGGATAAAATAGGGGATGAAAGTTTGTATGAAAACTATACCTAATTAATAATAATACTTCTTACCGCGAGCGAAGCCGCGGGCAAAAGCTAGTATATTATAAAAGATATATCGCGATAAAATCTATAAAAAGTAGTTTCACTTCAATGTCTAATATTCGCGTATGTATAAGAAACCAAATAGGTATATTACTACTTTTGTATTGAAATAAATATTCGTAGTGTACCTATAATAAAAAAATATATAAATAATAACAATAATAATAATACATACTGCTTCCGGAGGCAGGTTGATAGAAGGCACGGTCTTCTCGACAGCGTCCAGGGACATGCAGAGGAATTTGTCCAATTGTTGGATGGGCGTCTCGAAGAGCAGCACGGCTGGTAGCGCCAGTTGGACCCCAGTGGCGAAAGACTTCTCCCCAAGCGTTAAGTACCAACGGATCAGCGAGTTGGACTCCTGTCAAAGTATTGTTATTATCACATTACGGTATAATATATTGATGATGAAGTTTGGTAAAAATACACACTATAGGTACCTATTGCTATTCGAGGTAAAGACAGTCAAGAAAAGTGTTATTTAATAACTTCATATATTATCTTCAGAAATGCAAAATTAAAGATGTCAAATTCCGTTTCATTTAAGTATATGTATAAAGAACCATTATATGTTATTATGAGTTTTCTGGGGGAGAAAATTGGGCGGCTATTTTGGTAAAACATCACATTCATGACATTGATTCTGTCTGTCATTCTCAAATTATTGTTGAACGGTATATTTACCCTAATCCTGTGATACATCTTCTCCGTGACCTCGATGCCAGACTCCACGATGGGTATGGCGGCCACCCTCTGCACCACTTCCAACTTCGGTATGCTTGGATTTTGAACTTTTGCTGCCACTGTTAACAAAAAAAAATCGTAAGACCGAATTATTATCATGAACTGTCCATCGTAATTGACGCAGTTTGTTATTTCTGAAATAATACATAGTAAAGACAATATCCGTAATCACAACAATATATTTTTATTTCTGATTTATAATTTCTAAAGTTTCCAAAGTTCTCTATCAACCTAGTTATGCATGTCTAATAATAACTTATTTTCCACTTTAGGTAGTTTTTCTTGAAGATATGAGATATTTTTTTAAATTAGATTTTATAAAATAAGAATTTGATAAAAAATATTAGAACTAAATCCCAGTTAGTTCTATTTTTTTTTATCAAATTCATATTTTTCGGAATAATGACAATATGCCTACTAGATCAGATCTTAAACATACTGGCAAAGTAATAACGGGTACATCGCCGCTAAAAAAAAAATTGAATAATGAAGATCGAATAATGAAATAATGAAAATCTATACTAATATTATAAAGCTGAAGAGTTTGTTTGTTTGTTTGAAGTTCCTGAGATTAGCGTATCTCAGGAACTACTGTTTGGAATTGAAAATAAATTTGTGTTGGTTAGTGCATTTATCGAGGAAGGTTACAGGCTAGAGAAATCACGCTAGGACCAATAGGAGCGGAGCATAAATTAAGTTTAAAAAATAAACGTCCACCCGGGACGGGCCGCTAGTTTGAAATAAAGTTAGGGAAATGTCAGCGCGGACTTTAAAAAAAACGTACGCATACCTGTAGGACTTCGTTGACTTTCTCTAACAGCGTTCAAATACGCTTCAGCTTTCTTTGCAATCGAACCGGTTTTCTTTTTACCGACATCCAAAGCGCATGTGCCATTAAAACTTTTTTCATAAATATCACCATTTTCCGCCATCTTTGTAACTGTGATTTTCGCGCTATAAGCGTATGACATTTGAAAATCGATAAGGAATTTCATTAATTATTTTTTTAATTCACTTTAAATTGATGTTTAATGTATTTCTTGCCGCAATCAACTGCCGTTTATTCTGAACAGCGTAAACATTAATACTGACGATGTTCATTGTAAAGGTTATCGATATTTTTTTTATAATTCCTGTCTATTGGTTAGTAAAAGGTAAATAAACTGGCTGCAACAGAATTAGGTCATCGCTATTAATGAGCATGACTTAATTTATCAGAAGATGACTCCAGCTTAAAGTTTTCTAGAGAAAGCATGATACAAACATCTAATTATGTTCACATGACTAGGTAATTCCCAAGCGTGACCGAGACGTGATTTTAATCTTAAAGTTTTTATATAGGGAGGCGTCAATTAATTACATTCAGGAAGGGGAGGGGTAAAAAAAGTTATATTAACTTAAACTTTCCGAAAAGATGCACCTGGTTTGGTGCCGCCACGCCGCGCGCCGCCAGCCAAACGCGGGACTTGATGAACGTTGCAGCATATATTTTTTTTAGAATAAATCCAACGCATTTGCACAAGAGACTCATATTAAAAAAAATCTCTAGCGAAATTTATGTAGTTGTGTTTGTTAAGCCAAATCTCACGACAGCTCAGGACACCAGAATATAGTTAAAACCTCCTCACACAATTATTAGATGTCGCCTAAAGTCAGATTATTATTTTTCAGCTCGTTAATTAGAATTGGTATATTATTATGCTTGTTTCTGTGTATTAGTTATTTTTCAATAACATATTTATGATATTAAGTTTGTAGAATCGATTATATTATTATTTAATAAATAACAGAAATGGCGAGTTGGTTGCACAGCTTCCTATGAGAGCTCGAGCCTATTGCCATCGAACGGGCACGAATCCAAACTCTGAGTTGTTACTGAGAATTGTATAGAAAAGCCCAATGGGAATCACTTTGGTCAACGAGGCAGTCACAAAATAATTACATCACACGACAAATATTCTCATCGGAATTGTGCAATACGAATAGAAATGAATCCCTATCTCAACCGGAATCACGGTTATCGGTAAACTTTGTACCTCGTACGTATTTATTTTCCAGTGGCACGCTGCATGCAGATACATGACAGTGCAAATGTTGTGACTCAATATGTATGAAATTATAAAGTTAATGATTTGTTTATGACTCATGACTCAGGAAAGTTAAAACCCTTCTAAATCTCGTTTTACTATAGACTCATGCGTTTTTCAGATTAGACAGAAACGACAGAACCTATTTGCTTAAGATTAAAGCGTTGCAGTCGAAAGCTAGCGTGTATCGCTCTATATGTATAGTTTTCGACCGCAACGTCGTCTGCGTAGATTTAAACATTGGATTGGATAGCTCTTTAAACAGTTAAATTACAAAAATCTTAATATTTTTTTAAGATATTATGAATCCCTCATACAAACTTTCACCTACTTTTCGTTTTCCTTGAGGAATGATAGTGGAACTCGAAATTATCTCCGTAGCAGGAATAAAACTTTATAAGTCAATAAACCGCGATAAAATCTGTAAACAGTAGTTTTATTCTTACCTATATTTCTTTGTACGTACTCGATTAATATAATAATACTAGCTGACCCAGCAAACGTTGTTTTGCCACATTATAGAGGTTGGTGGTAGAAGATTGAAAATTTAGGGTTATAGTTATAAGTATGTTTTAAAGCCAAGTCATAAAATAAAAATAAAATGTTTTGTCAAAAAAAAATTTAAAAAAGTCTGGTGAATGACATCCCTATCATCTAGGGGTGTAAAAAATAGCCGTTTCGGAAGAGTTCAGCGACAAACACTGTGATACGAGATTTTTATATACGGTTTAAGATCATTTACATATACAAGAAGACTAGTGGACCCGACTGACGTTGTCCTACACACACGTTTTTAATTCCAAAATTTCAAACTTTTTTGAATAAGCTACATATACTTACGCTTCTGAAATGCGGAAAATAAAAATCACAGAACTTGATTGCAGTGTCACCTACTGGGTCCAATTGGAAATCTAAACCAGTTGAACACAAAAAAAATCAACAAAATCGGTCAAGCCGTTTAGGAGTTCAGTGACGACACCAGTCACACGTAGGTACATAAGAATTATATATATAAAGATTAGTCATATTGACATTTATTGCCCAACCCTTCTTATCACTGGAGGATCGAAGATCATTCTGTTTGCTTAAACCACAAACGCACGTAGTCACGTGGTATTGCCTGAACTTTATCCCCCACATTCATATGATCATGTTTGTTTGCGCATGCGCATATAGCAGAACTATCTAAGTCAGGTCAACCCATAAATGGGTTTGTTTTAACTTAGGAAGCGTAATGACAACATAACGTTTGATAATGTTTTACATTCATACCTACTGTGTTGTGAAATAAGATAAAATTTAGAACTTGATTTATGATTCTTGTAGATACAGATTTTTAATTATAAATAGAAACGAAGTTTTACTCAAAACATTTTTAATAAAATTGTCTTAAAATTACACAGTTGAACAAGCCGGCCCGTTTAGCTGGACATTAAGTTAAAAAGATCAGAGACCCTTAATTTTTTAGCCTTAAATCTTTTAGTTTAAGTGTGAAGAGGTAACAGACAGACACACTTTTGCATTTATAATATTAGAATAGTATGACGAGTTGCAAATATAGATACTGCAGTAGATACAACCAACAAACCTGACAAAACACAGCTGAGCCTATATTAAGTTTACAAAGTAAAGAATACGTGTGTTTTTTTAAATATTTTGAGTAGATAAAAATAAACCACCTAGAAAATCCATACTACACATTAAGTGTACATACTTAATTAATTTGGTCTAATCAAAGGCACAATTTAGCTAGCCACAATGAACCCATTATTTAAATACTTTTACCCGATAAAAATAACAGTGAATTAATTAACAGTCCATACTCTCATATATTATCTACAGTCATTCAATTATATTGATATGCACCTGCACTTATGCATATGCAGGTGCATATCACCGGTTAGACGACCCAGTTAGTCCAACGGTAGTTAACACTGCCTTCTGTGCTATGGGTCCCAGGTTCGAATCCCGGTCGGGACAAATATTTGTGTGATGAGCATGAACATTTGTATCTGAGTCATGGATGTTTCTGTGTATAATATGTATGTATTTACAAAAAAAAAAGTATATATGTAGTATATCAACCAACTAGTATCCGTAACACAAGCCTCGTTGCTTAGCTCGGAACTAGATGGCGCTGTGTCATAATGTCCAGAAATATTTATTTATTTATTTTTATTATATCAGCAGGCAGAGATTAAGGCAAAAATAGAGAGAGTAACCTTTTAAATTTTACAGTGTAGGGTAAGAAAACCATTTATGTTTAAACATAAATTATCAATAGGATGAGAAGTAGAAAGATAAAAGTACTATCTGAGAGTAATTTAATGGAGAAGTAGCTATTTCTCAACCATTACAGATATATCTCTTGACATATGTATACGAAGTTCTTCTACATACCACAGTGTAATTATTCAATTAAAGACGGGTATTTATAAACTTTTATCGGTACACGAACAATTAACTATTATTATTATATAGTAATTTTCGACGATAAACACTACGCATTTAAGTTAATGTTTATATACTGGTAATATTATAATACTTATTACATCTTTCTGTACTATATTTTGGTATTTCAACTGACTTAAATCACTATCAGAATCTTAAAAAGTTAAAATTTGTCATAGATGTGGGTAGGACTTCATGCAATGATTTTTAATTTATTATACCCTTCATACCTATTACTAAGACGGTAAATTAACTATCAAAACAATGAATCACTTAAAAAAGTAACTAACACTACAAATAAAATCAAATAATAATAAAACATAAAATAATTTTAAGATGGAACTAAAGTTATATTACACTTGTGTATACCTACTCTTTTCGAAGACTTTAAATTGATTTATCAAAACAAGGAACCAATGAGAACGGAATGATAATAAAACTATTGTAAAACACTAGTAAAAACTTAAAATAATTCTAAGATAGAACTAAAAGTTATTAATATTAATTACTCACTTGTGTAGGGGTGCGTTGACACTGCGGCGTGAATCCCGACTGACTTATGTACTTGGTCGTAGCTAGTCGGACACTCGGGCCCAGCCACCGGCGAGCATGGCGGACCTTATCGTGGGTCAGTGTTTGTTATTGGAAGATAATTGATCTGTTTACTAGATTTCGACATTAATTATGACGTTAGTTTGATTCTATGAGATACACTACGACGCGTTATTAAGAAGTATGGTGCTTATTTCACTTTTACAGAAAACTATTTTTTTTTATCTTCAACATCAAATCTCAATATTTAATACCTACTCAGTACCACCGCTATAAGGTTTGTTAACACTGATCAAGAATATAATTGATTTTCTGCCTCGTTAGTCTAGTGGCTGTATACTAAGCAAGAAGCCTTGGGTGCGATTCCCAGGTTGAAAAAAGTGTTATTCGATGTTTCTATGAATGGGTTCGAACTCGATCGAGACCTTTGACTTTCAAAGTCCCCTGGTCACGTCACTAGGCTACCATAACTCTTTTTTCCATAATATGTAAAAGCCCCACTTTACTGCAGTGTACAATCAGCGCACTCACGTGCAGTGGGTCCGGACTTCAGACGAGAGAAAGAATAGCGTCGATAACAAAAAACTGATAAAGCACTATTTTTGTTTATGTCATTTGAATGTTTTGTTGTATACATATACATAGGTATCAAACATTTCCATTCACTTATTTATCAATTTAACCAGTAGCGTAGCGTGGGGTGAGCAAAGGGGGCCACGGCCCCGGGCGGCATCAAGTGCCACGTCGTTTTTTACTACTAGAACAGGGGGCGGCAAATTTCGAGACGGCCCCGGGCGGCAAATACCCACTGAATACTGAATTTAACCCAGTAAACTTGAATACAGAAACAAAAGAGCTATATGATATCTTAAAGAGCTAGACAGTTGGTGGAGAGACCTAAACACTAGAGTCCAAAGAGTACGGTCAATTCAGTGTAGTGTTCATCGTGTTTAAAAAACGAAGCAAAGTACTAAATAAAATTTGTGTAAATCAAGATAACATGATATGCACAGAAATGCACGTATGAACGTAAAAATAGCTTTACCGGTTCTCGCACATTGCGCGTCTACACACATTATAATATTTTGTATGTAGATGAGTAAATAGCCACCACCACCGCCATAAGGGTTTTTGCAGAGAGCCGGCAACCTCATCAAGATTTCCTCTCCGATAACAAAAAAAACTTATGAAACAAGTTTCTATTATGCATGTTTGACAGGTCAGACAAGTTTAAGACCCAATTAGACCAAAATAATAACTGCATAACTGAACATGCGACAATTTGTTGGAGACGCGGCATTTCCCTACGATATTAAACCAGAAATGAGGAGATCCATAGGAATCTAGATGTTGCCAATATACTGAGGATTTGTAAGCTACGGAGGCAGTGAAGTCCTAGAGCTAATGACCTAGCTATAGCTAACCACACACTGGAAGATACAGCGTCATACGTAGTCTAAGGAAAGGAGAAATGTTTTTTTTTTATGGAAATAACGGGCAAACGAGCAGGAGGCTTACCTGATGGTAAGTGATCACCACCGCCCATGGACATTTGCAACACCAGAGGACGTGCAAATGCGTTGCCGGCCTTTTGCTGCAAATGGCTATATGGGGCATATAGGTCCTGGTGGAAATCTATTGAAGACCTCTTTGTTTAGCTTTGGACGTCTTTGGCTGCTATGATGATGATTAAATTCGTCCAAATTAGCGGTATGTCAGTCCCTCTTATCAGTTGAGATAAATTATATTTATTTATATAAATAGATCTTTTGAAGTCATTTTTAAAAGTCATTAATTTTTTTTGTATCATCCAGATGGCTTCCATTTCCTAACTGACGATTTCTGATAAGAAATCCTCTGAGAGAATCATGCGTTTAAAGACATTTTAGTTTATAATATGTGACCCTAAAAATGTAGGTCTTCTATGCTTATATATTGTTGAAGAAGGACTATTTTCCTATTCAGCAAAATGTATGTAGGTAGATACAATCTTGAATCTTGGTGATACATCATTTTTCATCCTATTACTATAAACATAAGGTCCAAAAACAGTCTTTCGCCAACTTTGATCACTATACTTAAATATAAATGGCGTGTTTAAAAATAAATACGTATAATATATCGTTTCCTTATCGTATCACTTTGTGATTGCCTTCGATTATACATGATAAAATATTTAAAATAGTTCTGCTGTTGGATTTAATGAACTGATAAATTTCTTTAATGTGAAAGAAATATATCTTTTTATTATTTCACGCATACTACTTCCAAACTTCTTATTCTCTCATCATGTAAGAAACTATAACCAAAAGAAATACATATCGGAACTCAGTGAAAATCGTAGCTTAAAGGAATTAAGTACATAATTAAGTATTATTTAAAAAGTATGTACCCACGTGATTTCAAAAAGTTAGAGGCCTGAAATGGACAATCCATAACCTTTAGCTATTTTAGTAGAAAATAACAAAAAAACATTCTCACACAAAAAGCTATACATAAAAACATATATACCTATTTCTTTTGAAGCGTGTTGATGCTACTTTTCAATCTCCTTTCTTACTTTCATTCATCTGCGCACGTCATCATTTATTTATTAGTAAGGCCACGTGGCTTGAGGTTAAAGACATCTCTGTGCGTATATGGTATCACACTTTCGTCAATCGGTGATAGTGTTAGGAACTGTTCAACGTGATAGTCATGTAAACTTTAGAAAAGTGCCAGACATCACCTTGATTCTATCACCAATGGAGAATGAACATAGGAAACGAATGGGAATAGAATAATAATAGGAAGTGGTTTAATGAATTACTTTTGCATTACAGGCTTCGTTTAACTAAATCACCTTTGCTGCACTAGAAGTTATAATACAAGGAACTATATATATGCAGGAATAACAAACTGATTAGAGAGCGAGAATATAAAATTTTACATGATGCCGTAATTGGTTACTAGCAAAAATAAGAAAGAGTCCATATATTTGGAACTTGTGTAATAATACATAATGCGTTTTTTATTTTGGTTCAGTAATCATCAGTCTTATTACCTACTACTTACAGACTGGTCACTCTCTGCCCCTCCCTAATGAGTTAGCCCCTTAGTTCACTTTGCAGTGTGTTGTCTTGAAAATCTTAGGTTACTTTACGCACACATTTTCGCGTGTACAAACATCATCTTACTTATGTAGTTAGAGAAAGTAACAGTAAGTATCAATAATTTCATATGGGGTGGCCAGGGTTTATGTATTCGTAGGTAGTAATCTATGAAAATGGACTGATAAAATGTTTGAAGAAACGCATAACTATTGTTAGTAGACAAAACGTCAGCCATAAACGTGTTATCATGGGTCACCCGCCTTAATCGATATGTAAAATGAATAATCACCCAATCTTATCTAAGTATATCGTCGATTTTGTCAAAAAAATAACATACAGGCGCATTTAATCAAGTGTAACAAAGTGTTCGGTGGGTTTGTTGTCTTATTTAAATACAAAGTGTGATAAATAATTCGTATAATTGCAAAATATCTTGGGTGTATAGTGGAAAAAGAAAACTTATATGAAAGTGTCAAAAAAGAAATAGTAACGGTAAGATTGACACTTGTTATATTAAATAAAGAAGCATATAGCAAAATATTATGAGTCATTTTTTTTCTCTTCATATATAGTACATATGAAAGGAAAAAGAAATGACTCATAATATTTTACATCCGGCAAGTTTTTGAGTGTCCTGAAAAGCATTTGTTATCAAATGCCTTAACAGACCATCAGAGACTGAAGAATACACATGAAATGATGGAATAAAAAGTCAATTAACCATATTTTTATTACATTAAGATATTATTCGGATTTAGATCATATTTATCTAGTTCATATTCATATTGACGTTTGAATTTTTTTCTTTTTTTAATTAGTTTTATTACTATATAATAATACTATATAATAATATGTCATTGTCCAGGACTGACGAAAACAGATCTATTGTCGTCATTCTACCTATCACTATGGATGCTGTTAAGGATTCAAAAAAATAGGTTTAAATAATATCAATCAATATACCGCGATAAAAGTCTCTTAGTAATAGTTATAATAGTTCGGTATGCTTGAGTTTCGTATTATTCCATTTTGTTTCAAAATAGCGGATTAACGAACGATTAACGAACACATAATTGGAATAACAACTGGTTATGAAGTTTTATAAGTATAAATAAAGCCTACTCAATCTAGGACCTAATTTGTACTTTTAATCAAAAAGAACAAAAGATTAACACTTGCAAGTAAACAATATAAAAGCATTGAACACTAATACAGATAACAGATATCGAATTTAATACCATTTGCATAAAGATTACTTTGGAATGTACCAATTCCGTAAAGTTTGATATGCATAATAGCAGATAAAGCAGTAATTCCCCGAAGGACTAGCAAAGAGAAATTAAAAATTTAAAATACACCGAAATTATGGTCACTCTAATCTCATCAATTTATCTCTCAAATCCTTTAAAATATATTTTAACGTGTGACTCATCTCTTTTTAACCGACTTCAAAAAAAGAGTATAACATCAACATGAGAATTTCAATCTGCAGGTATCTTGTGCTTTTTGAAATCATGTGCGTAATAATTAGATTTATTAGATGTTGAAACGATTAAGAAACGCAAGGAAGCCTTTATTTCTTAGGGGATGATCTGAACAGTAAGATAAATTGATCACTCTGCTCTAGGTTCGTGAGACGGACTACAATGTTATCCCTCCCACTTTGAAAGTTGCCCTCAGATGTCACAGGCTCAACACTGACTTTTCGGAAGTTACGTGCGTATTTATCTCATGCTCAAAAGGAAACATCGTGAGGAAACCTACATCCTTGAGAGATTTTCTTGATCGCAGGTGAAGTCTACCAACCCACAGTAGGATTACGTGGTGAACTAAATCCTAATCCGTTCCAAATGATGAGCTCCGTGGGACAATAATGGGTTGATGATGATGACTTAATACAATATTACATATTCACAGGAGTATAAAAGAATATTTTGAAACTAAACTGTGAAAACTTAAACGCAAAAAAAAACTATGTAAAAGCACAATGTAATTGTATCTTTTATTATATTCTTTTAACGTAGTTTTACAATATACTTAGGTGGTTCCTAAAAAGCTAATATTGTATGTAATCACTAAGTGTCCGGCATACGACCGGTCGTCGTGGCGATCCTTGGGGGAGACCTATGTCCAGCAGTGGACGTCTAACGGTTGAAATGATATAGCAAGAAGATGTGTGTACTGCAAAGTTATCTCAAGATCATATGATGTAACCACAATTAGAGCTGTGGTAGCCGAGCGGTGTGACCAGTGGACTGAGATGTCAGAGGTCTCAAGTTCGAACCCAAGGCACGCACCACTGACTTTTCGGAAGTTATGTGCGTATTTATCACATGCTCAAACGGTGAAGGAAAACATCGTGAGGAAACCTGCATGCTTAAGAGAATTCTCGATGGCATGTGAAGTCTGCCAACCCGCAGTAGGCTAGCGTGGTGGACTATAGCCTAATCTCTCTCAATTGAGAGGAGACCCGTGCCCAGCAGTGGGACATTAATGGGTTGATGATGATGATGATGAACCACAATTAGTGCAATAAAAGATTTATTATTATTATTACACAGTTGATGTAGAACATGTGAGATGGAGGTCGACGTTCGTATAACGACGGCAGCACTGCTGCTTTTAGCTGCTAACATCGCGTCCGCACAAGGTACCTACATTTTCTACTATAATAACTTATCTTTTCTTATCCATTCTACTATAATTGGCATAGTATAGTAGAGTAAGACGACCTATTTAGTCCAGCGGTAATTATCACCGCCTTTTCGAATCTCGGTAGTGACAAATGTTTGTGTGATGAGCATAAACATTTGTATCAGAGTCATGGATGTATCTATGTATAATATGTATGTAGGTATTTACAAAATAAAAGTATCTATGTGGTTTATCAACCATCTAGTATCCGTAACACAAGCCTCGAAGCTTAGCTCGGAACTAGATGGCGCTGTGTCATAATGTAAAAATCATTATTGTTTCACTGTGGTATTCTATAAGATAGGGTTACTTCCCCAGTGGGGATCTCAATTTGAGACAGAAATGTCACTAAGCCCGACCTCTTGAATTGAATCGTCGAATTACATAATGATATTCTACATTTTCAGAATGTGCGTATATGATCGCTATACCGAGGCCACCAAGTCCTAATCCGCCAAACCAAAATTTTGACAGTAAGTATTCTCATCTCACTTTCATTTAAGTTATATCTTCTGAAATATTGTGATAATATAATATGATCATTTCGACCACTTTGAGTGATGCTTTTTCGACTAGAAAAATATATTCCGTACCAGTTCAGACTTTGGATTTGTGACCAGTCAATTGCAAGAAGTACGTCATACATACGTGACCTAATTGATAAAAAACGCAGTCACGACATCACATTATCTTTACATATTCGCTGCTACGAACCAGACGTATCTTCTTGTTAACGTCATATACGTCTACTCCCGCCGTTCATCGTGTATTTTGTCCTCTTAAACCAACTCGTTGTGTTCAAACGTCATCTTGCGTACCTATGGGAACTCTTACTGACTTTTATCTATATTTAGTCATTTATGTCTGTGAATTGCTTAGTTTTATTTTATACATTTGTAACAGATTTTATATTATAAATGTGAAAGCTTGGGCGTTTGTTACCTTTTCATGAGTAAACCGCAGAACCGATTGAGATGAAATTTGGTATGGAAATAGTTTGAGTCAAATCAGGGTAAAGAAGAACATAACAGAGTTTTTAACCTTGAAATTATCCTTCAGAGGAGTGAAAAGAAGGGTGAAAGTTTGTATGGAGAATCAATACTTTCATAGTAAAGGACTGTAAAACATATAACTAAACTTTTTATAAGAAATAAATAATCAGTCTGTTTATTGAAAAAACAGATTGGATAAAAAATAAGCCACACAAATTAGCAATTTTACGCAGACAAAATCGCGGACAACGACTCGTAAACTATCAGTATACTAAGTCTCACCCCTCGACGCACAATATGTTTTATTAGATGTAAAAAGGCTTCTCTTCACGACATTCAGATGTGCCATGGAATGCGCGCCCTCTTATCCCACCTCCGACTCGGGAAGAAGTGTGCATGGATGGTTTCTTCCCGGTGGACCCTAATCTTGGCAGCCAAGTCATCTACATGGAGGAAGAGATCGAGGGAGACGTCATCATCGCCAAGATCAATTATCAAGGTATTCTATTTTCTTTCAATAGGCTCGCAATTACATGGGACCTCAAACACACCAGCAAAATATGGGTGCACATTAGTACACCGCTGCTTAACCTTCGAGGCTAACAGGCGTGATGACGTAAAAAGGGCGCTAGATTCGGGTGGCCCAGGACCGGTCGTCGTGAAATTCCTTGGGTGAGGCTTATGTCCAGTGGACGTGGACGTTATTTAGGCGAAATTATGATGATGACGACACAAAAAATCTCATATACGGAAACACTATTAACATTGATATACCCTGAAATTCGATTTATTTAGTGCTATGAGTATGTTACCTTGGTTGCAGGCAGCGCAACCCCGCAGGTGGAGGTTCCCTTCTCGTTCGGAGCATTCAACATGCTCCGTCCAGACATACGCCGGATACCTGAAGAGAATAACGACTGGCATCTCGTGATTACTCAGAGGTAAATTAAAACACTCATTCCACCATATTTCTTCCTTCAGAACCCCTGGTTTACCTGTATTAAAAATAATTTAGTTATAATGTATACTTGACGTATGTATTAAAAAGTCTTGTGAAGTCACTGACTAGAATTTAAAATATACTTATAAAGGAAACCTAATTTTATATTATCATAAACATATACTTATAATTAATTAATTGCTTGTCTTGATTTATTGACAATTGAGTGATGAAAATTGTGGATGTCGCCCCACTGATTTTCAACATGTCCTATCGCTCAAACGTATGATTATTATCATTATCACTCTATACAAATATTATCTGACATTTCCAAAATTAAGTCACATAATTTGATACACTTTATAGGCAAGATTTCGAGACCCCAGGCATGCAGCAGTACGTTTTCAACGTGAGGGTAGATGACGAACCGATGGTTGCCATGGTGACGCTCCTGATCGTCAATATCGATGACAATGCTCCCATCATTCAGCTATTCGACCCTTGTGAGATACCTGTAAGTATACTGTACACGTCACGCGTAATTTAAGAATGCCTACAGCCATTTAATTATTTTTTCTACCGCGAGTATGGCTATCATGGTTACGGCTCGCCTGATAATAAGCTGTTACCGTAGTTTATGGATGTTTGCAACACTAGAGGTA
The DNA here is from genome assembly GCA_905163465.1 of Craniophora ligustri. Classification (NCBI taxonomy): domain Eukaryota; kingdom Metazoa; phylum Arthropoda; class Insecta; order Lepidoptera; family Noctuidae; genus Craniophora; species Craniophora ligustri. The sequence goes on along the minus strand of LR990965.1, from coordinate 2,241,470 downwards.
TCGCTCGCGTTTTGCGGAACATGTAAAAACCGTTATTTTTCTTAAAATAGGGCAGTGAAACACTGACAGCAAAAAAAATTGTCATGCTGTTGGAATAGTCAGTCACTTAATGGGCATACAATTTGTTCAAGAAATCTCGATATGCCTTGCCTCTCTTAGTAGATACAGCTTCGTTCGGCAATTAAATTAAATAGTTACATTACTGGATATATTATTATTATTTTCCTGATAGTGAATATGCGCTGATAAAGCCATAAACTTAGGCTGACGCCCAGTTAAGATTATCTCTACCTAACATACGAGCCGGGTTGACTGGCTTAAGTTTTTAAAAAAAACTGTCTACCTCAGGAACTTGGTGAACCGGGCCCGACTACGTGTGTGTACAACGTCAGTGATGCTGACGGTGAGATCAGCACACGCTTCATGGTCTTCACCATCGACAGCGATCGTGGTGATGAGGAGACCTTCGAGCTGGTCGGGGAAAACATCAACGGGACGTGGATGTGGATGAACATGATTCTGACTCTCAAGAGACCACTTGACTATGAGGAAAATCCGCTCCATATATTCAGAGTTACGGCTTGGGTGAGTAAAACCAACAAGTCAATAATAAACTCAGTATTATTGGCAGGCTTCAGCCAACTGACATTATAGAAGCGGAATTCGAGTACTTCTAACATGATAATTAAACATATTTAAACACAATAATTTACACCTACGGACTTCCGTAGGTGTATACTTATGATACTTATCATAAGCAGTGATCGAAATTTGGTTTGGTAACTTCAAAGAACCGAGACAAAAACTAGAGACTTTCTTACGACAATTTTTTTTGGGGAATTGTTATGGAATTTCGGTACATCACATAAGTAAATCCATACAGTAACAATTAAATTCGTTTCCTGTTTTAGTTTCCCTTAAATGGCCGTTTTACTCTATTTAGGCAAATTAGCACACATTTCCGATCATTAATCCTAAACTTATTTTAGCTCATGAGATTTTTCGTTCGCCTCTCCACACACTAGGAATACCTAAATAGATGCTTTAAAAGTCTACACGCGTTAGTAGTAGTTCCTAGAAATCTGACTGGCTACGTATCATTAATGTCTGACCTTATAGCAAAGTAGAAAAAATATAGTTGAAATGTATTTTGTTGTGTGTATGACGACACTTAAAGTCCAAAATAAGAGTATTTCCTTGGATTGCTTGTGCTTATTTTGTCTTAACGTAAGACGGTTTTTTTTTGTGATATTTTAATTAAATCTGACTCCTCAGGACTCTCTTCCTAACACACAAACAGTAACCATGATGGTACAAGTGGAAAACGTGGAACACAGACCGCCACGATGGGTGGAGATCTTCGCGGTGGAGCAGTTTGATGAAAAGACCAGCCAGTCTTTTCGAGTGAGGGCTATAGATGGTGACACTGGTATCGGTAAACCCATTCACTATCGACTGGAAACTGCTGAGGAAGGTAAGAAATAACTATGAAAATATGGATTACTTCTATACCAAGAACCGTAATAATTAATATAATTTTCGTTTACTTAACTAACGTTTTCTTAAAACAAAGTCAGAAAAAAGTTATTTAGGAAGAAATAAAGCGAGTTAGGCGATAGGCAACAAAAATAACTTCAGTTTAAAAAAATTATAATCTTATAGTCGACAAACAAACAAACAATAAACATAATATTGAACAGATTTAACATAAAATTGAAAAAATGTCGTCCCCGAAAGGTTAGGTGTATTAATATACACCCACATTTTAGCTATTACCATCAATCGGGCACGAATCTAAATTCCGAGCTGCAACTGAGAATTTCATAGAAAAAAGTCAATAACACTCTTCGACCTGGCCTCGCACGCTATAACGGCAGTATTATGATAAAAAAATCCAACAACACTATAAGGATAATTAATAATTTCCTTGTTTTTTTATTAGATACGTTCTTCCACATTGAAACAATAGAGGGAGGTCATGAAGGTGCCATTTTTCACGTCGACCCTATTGATAGAGACGAGCTTCAAAGAGAAGTGTTTGAGCTCTCCATTATAGCGTACAAGTACGGTGATGATGACGAGGAAGGCCAGCCATCTTATGAAACGCCAAGAAATATCATTATTATAATCAACGACATCAATGATCAAATACCACAACCGTTTCACGAGGAGTATTTTATAGACATTATGGAGGAGACTGCTATGACCCTAGCTTTAGAGGACTTTGGTTTTCATGACCGGGATCTTGTAAGTATCATCTTTGTAAACTTATTTATTGTTTAATCTAGAAATATATAAATCTAAATTACCAAAGTCATATTATGTAAAATACTCAATAACTATTATTGTAGTCGCCAGAAAAATAAACCTACAAAACAACTTACAAAAACTATAAACCTACAAAAACATGTAGCTAGTATTTATTGGTGGTATCTTCTTCACCATCATAGACTCCAACTTGATGAAACTCCCTTTCAGGGTCAAAACGCTCAATACATGGTGCACCTAGAGAGCGTGCACCCGGTTGGAGTTCATGAGGCCTTCTACATAGCTCCAGAGGTTGGTTATCAGCGACAAAACTTCATCATAGGCACGCAACTCCATCAGATGTTGGATTATGAAGTGCCGGAGTTTCAGCATATTCAATTAAGGGTATGTTTTTTGGTAATCATTAATACATAGCGTCAATAAGTCCCGAGCTAAAAAGTCTTTGTTGCTTGTCACAGATTCTCAATACACTACATAGATAAACTACAATACATGCATAAACTATACAAATGGAAAATAATCCAATGGTCATTAACTTAAATGTTGAGTTTAAATTGTTTTAAGTTAAATCTACGATTTTATTTGATCTTTGTACTGAAAGCTTAAGGTGGCCAAGAGCGTGATCAATAAACTTATAGTTTTAACCAAAACGCATATGTCTTGTGTGGGCTTTATTACTCCCTATTGTCATTCCTTACGTAATTTGTAGGCGGTGGCCATAGATATGAACAACACGGATTGGGTTGGAGTTGCGACGATAAACATAAACCTGATCAATTGGAACGACGAGCTACCGATCTTCGATTACAACGTGCAGACAGTCACGTTTGAGGAAACTCAGGGCGCCGGCTACCGAGTGGGGACCGTTGTGGCTCGCGACAGAGATATCGACGATAGAGTTGAGTAAGTTTGAAGACTGAATATTTATTTTACATATCATCACGCCTGTCGTCCCGGAAAGGACAGGCAGAGGTGTACTAATGTACACCCACATTTTGCCGGTATGTTTTAGGTACCATGTAATAGGGGATAAGGCTATTGCCATTAACCAGCACGAATCCAAACTGCTGCCAGCAGCTGCTACTGAGTAGTTTATCGAAAAACCCAACAACACTGCTCGGCTTGGGAATCGAACCCAAGACTTCTGGCTCGGCAGTCGCACTGCACAACCACTAGACAAACCAACCAAAACTAATGTTTTATTAGTAAATCGTACTTAGCTAAATATTCGAAACATATAATTGTTAAACATTAAGTTGATAAACATCACTAGGTACTCGTAATTATTATTGCTTCATTATTGAAGTATATATTTGATTAATACTACTTTTTACCGTACAATTTCGGGATGCTGGAATAAAGAAAAACGCTGGAAAGTATGCGACACGTTGGGATAAAGTATTTTTATTTCAAAGTTTAAAATAATAAAATGACCCCTTCGCTTTTGTTATAATTAAATATGTTGTTTTAAAATCTTCAGGCATTCTCTGATGGGTAACGCTGTTGAATACCTGAGTATAGATAAGGACACAGGAGAAATCTTCGTGAATGTTGACGATGCCTTTGATTACCACAGGCAGAGTGAACTCTTTGTCCAGGTAATGTAATAAATAAATAATAATTTACGTAGAATATGAAAGAATTATTAATAGAAAATAGAACTACTAAATCATTACTTTTAACTTTCGTTACTAGATCACTATGATTGTAATAAATACAATTTATGTATGTTTACAGTTCTTTGTGATCTTTTTATTGTGCAGACATTTGATATATTGTATTCCTACTACTTTACGAGTTGCGTAAGTTTATATCAATGCTCTCTAAGCTCTGGTAGCCTAGTGGTGTGACGCACTGTGAAATTAATGGTCCTGAGTTCAATCCGAAGGCACTCACTACTGACTCTCTGACATATATTTTGGACGTATCCACTTGTTCCTTTCTGGCACTCACTACTAACTCTCTGACATTTGTTTCTGAACTTCTCGCTTACCTTGTTATAGATCCGAGCTGACGATACGCTAGGCGAGCCGTACAACACAGCTACTTCCCAGCTGGTGATACATTTACAAGACATCAACAATACACCGCCTACACTCAGACTGGTAGGTTTAAAGTGGTCATTACATTGTCAACTTACACGCAAATTGTTACAACCAGACCTTGGTTACCAAAGTAACCATTGTTGTTAGGGAATTAGGGCTTTTCTTTCAAACAATTTAGATATTAAGTATTTTCCCCAAGAGCCTGTTTCTGCAGTTTACTTTTGGACAGCAGGAAATTTTATGTGATTTATTTTACTGCAAAGTTTTAGCGGTAGAAATCAAACGTACTTCTCGAAAGACGATTTCAATGTTAATGTTTGTATATTATCACAGCCTCGTGGTAGTCCAAATATTGAGGAGAACGTGCCGGACGGGTTCCTGATAACGGAGGGCATCACGGCAACAGACCCTGATACCACGGCGGAACTGCGCTTCGAGATCGACTGGGAGACTTCATACGCCACCAAGCAGGGACGAGAGACACCTACAGAGGAGTTCCACAAGTAATCCAATTTTATACAACAGCTCATCAAATCCCGCTTTTATTTCCTCAATCAATTTAAAAGAAGTTTTGTTAATTCCAATAACTTAGTATAACATAATAGATAGTGTTGTGATAAGTGGACTGTGACTCAAAGGTCACTGACTTTTCGAACGTATGTTCGTATATCGTATGTTTTGAACGTACTTTTACGTGCGTATTCATCAAATGTTCAAGCAGTGAAGGAAGGAACCATCGTGAGGAAACCTGCTTGCCTGAGAGGTTTTCTCGATGGCATGTGAAATCTATCAACTTGCACTGGTATAGACTGAAGCCTAATCCTTCTCAAATGAGAGGAGACCCGTACATTTTCGGTAGTGAGACACAAAATGGATTGATGATAAAAGTAGATAAAGCAATAAAAAAATAAACGATTTCAGACCTTGAAATTGCACCTAAGACCATCGTATAGTTTAGATTTTATTTTATTTTTAATTTAAATAATTTAGATCAATAGCAACTTTAAAAAAAATATTAGAGATGTAGCGACATCTATCAAGCTACATTCGAACTACTAATCCTACATCGCGCAAGTGACATTTACACGCAAGATTGTATATATACAACCACCCAACATCAACCGTTGGGCTGTAGCCCGCCAGGCACAACACCTCGCCTGGTCGGAGGATCCTCCTTTTCCAATGGAGGGATTCACCTCCTTCCCTCCATAGAGACATAGATCAGATGTTCTATGGAATTCTAGTCAGTTTATTATGTTCCTTAATAGATACATGGTTAACAGATGACATGACAGTAAACAGTTTATAGTTGATGATATGATTATTATTGATCCTTTTCAGTTGTGTAGAAATCGAGACTTTATACCCGAGCATAAACAGTCGCGGCAACGCCATCGGCCGCCTGGTTGTCAGGGAGATCCGCGAGGGCGTCACCATTGACTTCGAGGAGTTTGAGGTGCTGTACCTCTCCGTCCGGGTGAGGGACCTCAACACCGTGATCGGAGATGACTACGATGAATGTAAGTATCGACAGTACGATAGCTGTACTAGGTCGGCTACTATAGTACGCAATTAGGGTATCTATTTTTAATTTATGTACTTATTCAGGTCTTCCCACAGCTCGATACACAATATAGTATAAATTAAAGGGATACAGGCAACAGATTTACACACAGCCAGTACGGGCTAACGAACATCCTCCATAGTGCATAAACATTATCATGACATTTTTTAAAAGTACACACATAATACAATCGGAAAGAAAAACTAAAAATCATATCTATGCCTGCTGCAGAAAAAATATTATAAGGCAGTGTTAGTAGGTAGTTCGTTGTTTTATATTTGTGTTTGCATTTCTAGAATAAATTGTAGTGTAAGGTAATAAAGGGCGAGCGTATTTGGCTGTCTTTACTGTCGACGTTCAAAAAAGCTAATTTAATTTGACCTGCTTTAAATAATTTATTTGTTGACTTTTGAATGTTAATAAAAAGTCGTTGCCAGTGCTGCTTGCTTTCTAGTCAGAACATGTAGGCGTAGTCAAAGATCACACAGGTCACCTAACGCTTGGTCTTTTTCAGCAACTTTTGCGATCACTATAGTGGACATGAACGACAATCCGCCGGTGTGGGTGGAGGGCACACTGACGCAAGATTTCCGCGTACGCGAGGTGTCGGACACCGGAGTTGTCATCGGCTCCGTACTTGCCACTGACATCGACGGCCCACTCTACAATCAAGTGCGCTACACCATATTGTGAGTACTGCACAGAATACAGCGTGTATTTCTCAACAGATCAAGAAGGCCTGGCATGACACGATGTAAATACCTTATAATGTTCCAAGGGTGAAGGATCCTGAATAATATATTTCAAGTCAGCTTTCAACTTTTAGGTACATCACCCTTGCATACCGTTCTATACGAGTAAATAAACTCCTATGACACAGCTGATAGGTCTTACCAAGATGGGTACCTACATTCGGTAAAGCTGAACAAAACTTCCTTTCCGCACTGTAACAAGAAATTCTGAATATCTGGGATATGATCTAACAGGCCATCTGACTAGCTACCATCCTAACATACTTAATTGGTGGAAACTATTTGAAATAAAAGTTTCATATGGAAATGATAATGCAATCCTACAAAGAACAAAAGAGCCTTAAGTAAACTTAACCTAATGTAATACTTATCATCAAATCTCTCCATCACTCAGAAAAATCAACAGGCAACTAAAAAAGGCCATCTTTAAGATCAGTAATGCAATCTTTAAAATCGAAATGCCAATATTCGAAAGTGACTACTAAATTTAAGCAGCCGAAGAGATGAATAACTTTGAATCCTTTTTGACCTTCTAGCACACGAGGAGACACTCCGCCAGATCTAGTCGAGATAGACTTCTACACAGGTCAGATCACGGTGAAGGCTCACCAGGCCATCGACGCAGACGAGCCGAGGCTCAACCTATACTACACCATCATAGCGAGTGATAAGTGTTACGCAGAAAATGTTGAAGAATGTCCTCCTGATCCGACGTACTGGGATACACCCGGAGAAGTGAGTACCTACAGACTTAAAGGAATCAAGCTGTTTCAATTCTCTTATTTTTTTTGGCACAGAACTGTTGTGTCATTTCAAAACAAAAAATCATTTCATTGTTAGATACATACATGAAGCGCCCATATTCAATTCTATGAAGAATAATCAAGCGCCCATATTAAATTTTTCATATTATGGACACTTAGGGTAGGATAAAAATTAGACAGTTTTTTTAATGTTAATAAAAAACGACCTAAATAAGTATCTCAGTAACTCAGCATTAAAAATAATCATTTAAAATTGCAATGCGTTTTGCTGTTATAAAATCCCCCTCGCTGAGTTGCCACTATTTAATAAAATAAATGAATGAAGAACCGAATAGATAATACAAAATAGGTATTATAGGTATAAAACAATTATATTAGCAATCATAATTACAACGAAAAATATTGACATTGTTTTCTATTTGTAAAATTCAACAGATAAGCATACGTATTATCGACACAAACAACAAGCTGCCGACACCGAAAGACAACGTGTTTAGTTTAACGGTAGAAATCTACGAGAACGCCACCTGCGGCGACAAGGTCGTCCAGATCGAAGCCAGTGACCTGGATAGAGACTGTAAGACTAAACATGATCAACATTCAACCTATCAAAATCCACTGCTGGACATAGGTCTCTCCCAAACTGCGCCATAACACTGTCTTTCGCGTTCCTCATCTATCCCCGCTACCTTTTTTAGGTCATCGGTCCATCTAGCCGGGTCCATCTAGTCCTAAACATGTGATATATTTTCCCATGCAGTACCCTTTTCATCATAGGAACAGAACAAAAAAGTTATGATCTTAGCAAGCGACTGAATCTGAATAACCATATTGCACACTGCTCAGGCAATTAGATTCTTTATACGAAGATTCCCACCGTGGGATTATGACAGTTTATCGAGATCCAGTTGGAGTCTAGGCTAGTCTTTTTCTTCGTTTATTTTCTCTTTTATTCTTATAGAGTAAATTTCTGCTGATATGTAACAAATGACGATTGTGAGGTCCTGTGTAGAGATAATAAATGACAATCTTAGGTGTTTTTTGTTAAGCTTTCGTCAGACAGTAGATAAGGCAGGACATAGAGCAGTTATACTTAATCAGTATCTGTTATAATGTACTATATCAGATTATACAGAAGACGTCGCACCGCTTGAATGCGCTCATAGCTAACGTCCTCTGTCAGGTGAAAGCTTCGAGTATCCCATGAGATACTTTTGGGGATACTGAATTATGAAATAATTTTTCAGTGATTTACAATACGGTGAGCTACCAAATCAACTTCGGCGTGAACCCTCGCCTGCGCGACTTCTTCGAGGTCGACATAGACACCGGCTTGGTATATGTGAACTACCCCAGCGACGAAGTACTGGACAGAGACGGGGACGAGCCCACGCACAGGATCTTCCTCAACCTTATTGATAACTTCTTAAGTGAAGGAGGTACGTCTTTGTCTCATAATGTTTCTTTTATCTTGGCGGACTCGTGGCTGACACACGTTGATCAATCGGTCTGTAAGATTACGCTGCATCTGTCGAGCTGTGTATAGATGGATTGTTCTTAACATAACACGAAACTGCCATACCTCCCTGGGCTGTAGATGTATGATGTATGTTAAACCTAGATTACGTTGAAAAATTTACGTATTTCCTAATATTTAGGTAATAGAGGTCTGAAGAAGCAACATGACAAATTATATTAAACCCTGCTAGCGTCTACTTACCAAGTTACGTAGTGACCTAATTTGAATGAACTTTCAAATTAGATCACATTCGTTTAATAATCGTTTTGGAAAGTTCAAACTATGAGATTTTCTTGACGCGGCGTGTCTAGCTACCTGCACATATCTTCTCATACTGATTGGTGATTTGTGTCCAACAGTGCAACAGTAAATGAGTTGATGATAATATATATTTTTGTTCAGACGGAAATAGGAACCCGATTGAAATGGAAGTGTTGGTGGTGTTGCTGGACGTAAATGACAACGCACCTGAACTGCCCGAACCGGATGAGCTCTCCTGGTCCATCTCCGAAAATTTGGAAGCGGTAATTTATTTGGGCTATATTCTAAACATACCATAACATCATGGCTTAGATATTTAGATGCTGATGTTATCGATAAAAGTTTGCTGTTTTTAGGTCCAATACAATTGGGCGTCCCTATTGTCCTTAACTGGTCACAAATCTAAAGTCCTAGTCAAGCTTCTTGGCGACATCGCCATTGTCAATGAGGGTGCTGAGCATTACGTTCCGAATTTGACTCCCAGAGGGAGCATAATGTTAATGGTGCAGACTCACCCTCTGTTGCTTGGGATTTAAAACTCCCAGCGAATTTAGGATGTACACCAGTACACCCCTAACTCTCTTCTAACTATTCGAGGATACACAAGTATACCATAACTCTTATATCCTCAAATTATGACCCGTTTTTGCAAAGTATTTATTATTTAAAAGCATACTGTATATTGTTTACTTGTTCCAGGGCGTTCGTATAGAGCCGGATATTTACGCACCCGACCGTGATAAACCAAACACGGACAACTCGCGCGTCGGATACGCGATCTTAGACCTCACCACCGACAGAGATATCCCGGTCCCCGAGCTCTTCACCATGATACAAGTGGAGAACGTCACCGGAGAACTCGAGACTGCTATGGACTTGAGAGGATATTGGGGAACCTACGAAATTCATATACAAGTAATTATTCTAAGGCGCACTTTGTATCTGCTATGGTGACTCTAAAAAGGTAGCGGATATAGTGGAGGATAAACTGGATGATGGACTGAGCCGACTGAGTGTTATGGCGCTGTTTGGGAGAGGCCTATGTCCAGTGGACTTCGATAGGCTGAGTTGATTGATAGCGACTCTTTGCTTCAAAGACCATTTTAGGCGTTAATACTATACTGTTAGAGACTGGTCTTAAAAGGATAAGGAGTCTCTGAGTATAACTCACTTTAAGGTGAACGCCAACGTGAAGCTCGTTTGGATATGGTTTTTACTGACATTTTGAAAATTTGTTCGAATAGTTTTTTTTTTCCAAGAGTTGCCTGTACATATGTGGATTGTATAATACATTGTCAAACTTACTTCCCTCATTATTTTTTCCTACACTAATGTTATTTAAAAAGTAACTTTTCTTCATTTCATTCCCAACGCTATTATAGCAGTGGAGCAGGTCAGGAGTGGCTCGCGCGACTTACGTCGAATTCAGTATATGCCACCAAAAAAAATACAAGGCTCTAGGTATATCCTCTCATTTTCACCTTTTAAACCTTGCAGCAAAAACCCCGAGTTCATGCGTGTGAAGTGACATAGCGTGAAGTAACTAGAAAATAATAAATGAAATAATACTAATATTTTTCTAGGCGTTTGACCATGGTATCCCGCAGCAGATATCAGATGAAAAATACCAGCTGGTTATAAGACCATATAATTTCCACGAACCAAAATTCGTGTTTCCAGAACACGGTTCTACCATCAGACTAGCCAGGGTAAGTTACTACAGAAGACCTACTGGTTCCATCGATTACACATACACGTATTTTGACTAGTTCCTTATTTTATCAGACCATTGATTTCAAAGATCGAGTTCTATTTGTAAACATACATGTTTAATATATTATAAGTGAAAAGACAAGTTGTAAAACTCTCAAAATCGTGTTCTAAATCCTAGTTTTAGTTTCAATTTCTTAAAGCAATTCACTCACCAATTTAGACTCAATTACTAGTAATACACGGTTTATTTTCCGGCTTCTTATATTATGTTGACTTCAGGAACGCGCGGCAGTGAACGGTGTGCTGGCGACAGTAGACGGCGAGTTCTTGGACAATATCGCTGCCATCGACGAAGACGGTCTACATGCTGGAATCGTCACATTTGAAGTTGTTGGGAACAGTAAGATCCTATTTAACATCAATATAACTACCTAATCTTCTTCTTCGAAGTCGTGGCTGCGCAATATTCGTGAGTGGACCGCTCGATTTACAGCGATTAACAGCGCCGCAGACCTGTTCCGCTTTTCGAAGGACAGACTGAAGTTTTCCGAACTGACGGCCAACCTCCAGTAATTGGAGAGGCACTTCGAAGAAGAACTACCTAATATTATTATTTATTTACAAGCCTCTTTTTATACTAATTCAAACACTTAATGATGACAAATTCGGTCCAGCTGCTAGGGAGGAGTTTAGTGATATAACCCTGGACAGAAAATAACAATACATATATTATATGAAGACCTCATGGTGTAAAGAACTTTATAATAACCTTTAGTTGCTTAACACTAGGCGGCCAACTTTCTTTTTTTTCCAAACTCCTGATTTATAATATCAGACACAATATCGATTTGGGATCACACAGAAATAGGATAAGTTAATATTAAACGTTTACTTTCACAGATGAGGCGGCAGAGTATTTCGAGATGAGGTACGACGGTACGGAGAATTCAGGAAGACTAACTTTGACGCAGCTGTTCCCTGAAGATATCCGCGAGTTTCAGGTCAGTTACAAGCTTCTTTTTTTTGGTATTAAATCTAGAGATACCGGTTCCTTCTAATAAATAAACGATTTACTGTTATACCAGGTATTAAGACTGCCTGACTTAGGGGTCGGATCCTGGTTAGGGTTGAAATGTTGGTGTGATCAGCATGGGCATTTATAAAAACTATCTATTTTAAAACTGTTTAGACTCTTTTAACCCCTTTTAACCTTCACAAAATCTTGAACATTTATCGAACTAGCTGTCGGCATGAGGGGAAACTGTAAAACTAACTGGACGGACATTAAATACTAGAACTTATTCTTTGGTATTATAAGTATAACTGCTATGGACTGTTTAGGTGATCGTCCGCGCCACGGACGGCGGTGATGAGCCGGGCCCGCTGTCCACAGACTGCACGTTCACCGTGGTGTTCGTGCCCACACAGGGGAGCCCCATCTTCGTCGACAACAGCTTTACTGTCGCCTTTATTGGTAAGACATTATTAATTCTTATATTAAATCCTCTAGGACGTCAGTTTTACGGGGTTTCTTTATGGAATATTCAGAGGCTTTTTGAGTTTGATCTCTAAACCCTTTAGGGTGTACAACCATGATGAATTAAGATACGCGCTATGAGCCCTCTTTCTCTAAATTGCCTCTTTACTGTCGTATTGGGGATGGGACCTGAAACCTTAAGCTATCATCATCAGCCTATATTTGTTCACTGCTAGTTATAGGCCTCCCCTAGTGAACGCCATGAAACTCTATATTTGTTTTTTTTTATATTTGGTTTGAGCTAAAGCTATCGTTCTTTATTAATTCTCCTGTCTTTAATAAACATCGTAGAAAAAGAAGCTGGTTTGACGGAGCGGTTCCAGCTGCCGCTTGCCGAAGACCCAAAGAACCACATGTGCGACGATGACTGCTACGATATCTACTACAGTATTGTCGGCAAGTACAAATATATCAAGTTCTTTATATAATACCTACTAGTTGGTGTGCTCGCGGCTCCTTCTGCGTGAAGCTATCCTATCTACCTATCAACTAGATGGTTTCATAGTTTAATGAACCAGCACACCGCTCAGAAATTTATCGCGGACATTTTATTTGTATTTTTATTATGTGTTAATTTTAACTATGACATTTTCACTACACTCCATCTAGTAGCTTCTCCAGTATTCGGTACACTAACTATTACGCTATGAATTTTCAATTATTGTTTTTATGCGTAGTAGCTAAGTACTTCACTGAGAATAACACCGATTCCCGATAGCCCGGTACAGTTAGAAGTCCGTTTCCGCTGATATTCCGAAAATAATTTGTATAAGCTAAATCTGATAGATAATATATGTTACTTACTGATAAACGGCCGCTATCTGCTAAGATAAATTAAAATAATCATTGAATTCTAGAGGGTAACACTGGCGGGCACTTCGCCGTGGACCCTACGGACAATGTCATCTACCTGATGAGCGAGCTGGACCGCAGCGACGCAGCACAGCACACCCTGGTGGTGGCGGCCAGCAACTCGCCCGACACCGCCACCGTGCTGCCCGGGTCTGCCATCACTGTCAACGTCTACGTTAGTATTTAACCTTCAAGCCCCATTAACGTGGTAGCCTGGTAATATGACCAGTGGACTGTGAAGTCAAAACTCTCGAGTCGAATCCCAAAGCATGCACCACTCACTTTTCGAAGTTACATGCGTAATTATCACATGCTCAAATGGCGTGTGAAGTCTGCCAACCCGTACTAGGCTAATGAAAACAGACCTGTGCCCAGCAGTAACAGAGTGCAACCTAAATTTTTATCATTCTTTTTTGTAGACTACAATGATGAATGGGACTTAAAACATACCAGCGTATTGTTAACATTACTTTGTTTTAGGTAAGAGAGGCAGATCCTCGGCCGCTGTTTAACAGGGAAATTTACACAGCCGGTATATCAACCGCCAACACCATCAACAGGGTACTCCTGACTGTACAGGTTTGTATGACAAAATTTTATTGAGCAACATGATTCGTTATAAACACCAGCATGTTTGAGGCTTATAACAACGTTTCCAAGACTGTGAAAAATTAATCTTTAAGCGGCACTTAATCACGTCCTCAATTTATCTATATGACTGACGTCGCAACCAAAAAAAATGGAGTGGTAACTACCTGGTTTTACTCTTCACTATAAAATATTACATAATTTTTTGAGCAGTTCAAATGTACATACACTTAGGCACAAATATACATACAGAACGCACCACGCACTACGATCCCTGCATACCAATTTTGCTTCGTCCACATTCATGCATCTTGACACACGCCGGTTACGTACTGCGCACCTGACCTTTTTGAAGTACTCCTTCACTTACACATATGCGCCATAGCTTATCACCATTCTATGTACTAGGCAACGCATTCGGAGAACCTGCCGATCACTTACGAGTTGGACATGACAACGATGGTGGCGGATCCGTCTCTGGAAGCCGTGCAGAATACCGCCTTTAACCTGAACTCTCAGACCGGAGTACTGACGCTGAACTTCCAGCCCACCGTGTCTATGCTTGGCATGTTTGAGTTCGATGTTGTAGCCGTTGACCCAAGTAAGTGATTTTGGAAAGTGTAATTACTCTTAACTATTGCAATTAAAAAGCTTCTCATAATCCAAATTTTATTGTCCTACTGTTGGATACGGATCTCCTCTAATTTGACCCTCTGGAGAGGGGCACTTGATAATAAAATCATTGTTCGTGTTCAGCTGGCGCGTCAGATCGTACCGAAGTGAAGGTGTACCTGATAACTGCACTCAACCGAGTGATTTTCCGGTTCATGAACACACTAGATCAAGTTGAGAGAAACAGGGACTTCGTAAGTATGCTTTATAAACCGTGCCAAGCAGTCAGCAGTTTGTGAGACTACCATAGATAAACCCCAGTATTAAATCAGATTTGATTAACCAAGTCCTTGCCAAATAAAACAAATATATACCAGGATATCATGAGGCGATTGAAAATAAAAAACACCCAACCGGTTTTAATTCAAAAACCTCTTAGAATAAATCATTCTTTTATATTTTTTTAATGTCTTAATAAGGATTGCGTTGTGTGATACAAGTCAACAACCCAATTATTTCCTAATAAGTATTTTTAAATTAGGTACCTACATACTTAAAAAGCTCACGACGGTGTTCAAAAAATAAAATCCATACTAACTTAATATTATAAATGCGAAAGTGTGTCTGTCTGTTACCTTCTCGCATTTATAATATCAGCATGGACGGTATACCTACGTTTTAAACGTGAAATAACCTAAAAAGTGTTAATTTCTATCACTTCCGATATCCGATAAATACATATTCATCCATCAGATAGCCCAAACATTCTCGACCGGGTTCAACATGACGTGTAATATCGACGAGACTGTTCCGGCTAATGACGACAGCGGCGCGGCGCTTGACGACACTACGGAAGTGAGGGCGCACTTCATCAGGAACAACCTCCCCGTGCCGGCCGAGGAGATAGAACAGTGAGTTTTATGTAGACAAACTATATAGGTACAATCCGGTTGATGGTTGTTAGCGTTACTGCTAAATGTAGAGTCAACTGCAAATATATACCCATACTTTAAATAAAATTATAAATGCCAAAGTCTGTGTCTGACCTATTCAGGCTTTAAGCGCTAAACCAATTTAGATGAAATTTGGTATGGAGATAGCTTAAGGCACTCCGGAGGACATAAGGGTGTAGAAATTTAGAAATAGTGTAATTTGTAAACACATGAAGACATCTTATTCTCAGGAGGTAGGAGGTATAAACTATTAAGCACTAAGCGCGAACTCAGCAATTGCCTTGATTTCTTGTTGCCATTTTAGAGGGTGGATAATGTATAGTACGTACGTATACGTAATGTAAACCATCAACTTACACATCTACGTTAAATTCCGTTTACAGACTGCGCAGTGACACAGTTCTCCTGCGCTCCATCCAGCAGGGGCTGCTGGTGGAACTGCTGGTGCTGCAGGACCTGGTGACAGGCGTCAGTCCGGAGCCGGGCGCCGACGGGCAGACCGTCACTATATATGTGCTGCTCGCTCTCACCGTGCTGCTTGCATTTTTGTGCCTCGTACTTCTGCTCACCTTCCTCATCAGGACCAGAGCGTGAGTACCCACTATACCTATACTGACTAAGATATCATAATTCAGGATTCAGGCGCAGATATCACACAGACTCGGCTAACCTAGGCCTAGAGAGGAAAGGGACATTCAACTCGTATTCCCCGGACTTGCGCGAATATTAGTAATTGCAATAAAAACGTTTAGCCGTGACCATGGATGCTGTAAATTATCCCAAAAGTATTTATGTAATAGTGCAATTAAATCTGTAAAAAGTAGTTTATCTTTAATATCAAGTCAAATTATAAAACGTTAAACTGCGAAGATGAAGGAGTACAAATGACAAAAAAACACCAAGCGATTAAAGATGAGCTCTATATACAAATAATGGGTAAAAGATCCTGCTGACTTAAATATAATTCGAATTTAACTAGTCTACGGTTTTTCCGACCACTGCAGGACTATGGCTAATGGCTTCTACACTACTTACTTGTTACAAGACGTGCTACCATAATTGTCACTGTTGTCTTTGCAGGCTCAACCGTCGCCTCGAAGCCCTATCAATGACGAAGTACGGATCTGTAGACTCTGGCCTGAACCGCGTCGGTATAGCTGCCCCTGGAACTAACAAGCACGCCGTTGAGGGCTCCAACCCCATTTGGAATGAAACTATCAAGGCTCCCGACTTTGACGCTATAAGGTAACATAAGGTTATACCAGTGTCGACGCGTCATCTTCTATGGAGTCATTTGTATAGTTATAATGCATCTAAAAACAACTATCTAAACCGCAGGGAAGGACTTTTACAAAAATTTTCAAAACACAAAAGTCAGTAAGTATTAGAAAAAAAATCAAGGGTCCCAAATCTTTATCTGGATTTTTCTCCTCATCACAGATCCGTACTATGACGTAAAAACGTAACCATAATTTTGATCTTCATTTTTAAATCTTACTGCAAAAGAATTTGAGGATAAAATGTCTCTTTTGATTAAGTTAAAATGTAGTATTAATGTAGTATTAGTATGTAATGTCGTTAAGTTAATCTGTAATAATATATTTCTAGTGTATGTATTCCTTAACCATAAAGTTATAGTGTAGTAGTTACAAAATAAGTATTCTGTTACAGCGACGCATCTAACGACTCCGACCTTATCGGTATTGAGGACCTGCCGCAGTTCAGAAACGACTACTTTCCTCCAGGAGATGACTCCGAGCAAGGCATCCCAACTGACCGGGTACGTCGACACATATCATACGTCAATTTTGAATGATGTTCACAATTTTATCGCCGCATCGAACTTCCGAAAGGCAATTAATTATATATATATTGTCGCTGATAGTTAAATAATAATATTGACTTGAGTTAAATTAAAAAAGAAGTAAACTTGAATTTTAAAACACTAAGGTTGTTATTACAGATCTTTTAGGGGGTTTGAATTTTTGATGATATTTTATACATATTAAGTACCTACCTAGTTTTTTTTTTCATCAGTCTTCGACAGACAGACTTCGTGTTATGTTTATTGAAATCGGTTTATTTAAACAAACAAATAATGATCTATATATTTTATCCTGATCCTTTATCATATATTTAATCTTTTATTACAGCTTGATGAACCAGTAGCCACTCATAACAACAACTTTGGATTCAACGCTAGCCCCTTCAGTCAAAACTTTGGGAACACACATCTCCCAAAATGAAAATAATAAGCTGTACTTAATAAAAATTATAAACATATTTACTTAATTAAGTCATTATCGCGGACAGGAATAGGTGCCTACTAGTAATATGTAAGACATAAACTGCTAACAGTTTGTATATATTAAAATAAAATAATAATATGATGGATTCATTATAAATAATTGAATCGTGTAGATATATTTGTAAGTGTATTAATATATTTGACAAATCTTTTACGTAATAAAAACTAAATAAAAACGGAATATTTGTTTTGATTTGACCTAATATTGTCTCGACGCGGCGCATGACCGGTCGTCGTGGCGATTCTTGGGGTGACCTATGTCCAGCAGTGGAGTCTAACGTTTGATGTGATTGTCTCAATCAACTCGGCTGTCCACTGCTGGACATCCTACTGCTGGCCTTCACCATATACGCCATAACACTGCCTTCGCCTTCCTCATCCACTATATCCCCGCAATATTAAGTAATTGATGATCCTACTTCCTACTAATATTATAAACGTGAAAGTTTGTAAGTATATATGTATGGATGGATGTTTGTTACTCTTTCACGCAAAAACTGCTTAACAGATTTGGGTGAATTTTAGCATACATTAGCTTATTACCTGGATTAACAAATAGGCTACTTTTTATATATATACTACGCGCGCAAAGCCGTTATTAATAAATACATAAGAATAAGAATTTGAAGGATTTAAGCTTTCCCTCAGTATTACCCCCTACACCTGATCACCTGACGCACATATGAATAACCCCGGACGGCATACAAATAATAAAAAACTTCTTGAACCGTACAATAGACAAAACTAGATTTAGTTGACAACTTTTTTTTAAGAAGATATAGTTGATCACTCTGTTGATTTTATCATATAATTTATTATAGGAATTGATGTAAAAATAAGAAAAAACTTTATAATTTAAGATTAGTTGTTTTTAAAGGAAACTGAAACCCTTTAAAAGTCACATACAAGTACATTTTGGTTGGCATACCTAAATAAAATGATACTCGGGAAACACGCGTGTGATTTGGACTTCGGTAAGCTACACTAGGTACTTTAAAAAAATATAGGGATACGGAACCCAAAACTCATCATCGTCAACCAATTAGTGTCCCACAGTTGCCCATGGGTTTCCTCTCATTTTGAGAGGAGCCACCGTTCACAAGACAGATAATAATCAGAGACAGCCCCAGCGAGTGACATGAGCTTCGTTTTATCCTTGATTAAAACTATTAAATTACCTTCTATTAAGGTTCCGACAGCATGTTACCGAAAGCGAACTCTAGATTCGGGAGAGGTATTCGTGCTATAAGAAAACTGGGCCAGCTGTCCGAGTGCCACCCGGAGACGTTCGAGTACTTTCGGAGTTACACGGCCGTGATCGCCGAGCGGCAGAGACAGCTGTTGGAGGACGGAACACGGGTCATACACCCTCTCAGCTTGTTCAAGTATAAGGCTCGCATTTACTAACATTTTCTTTAACTAAATAAAAATAAATGAATACCTACCTCGAAGGTGAACTACCTCATCAGTCGGAAGTGCAACTGTTGAGCGATTCCCAAGTCTAGCGAAGCGTTATTGGGTTTTTCTAAGAAATTCTCAGTAACAACAAGGAGTTTAGATTCGTGCCCGGTCAATGACTTGCCCCTTATTACATGGAACCTAAAACAAACTGGCGAAATGTGGGTATACATTGGTACACTCTAAATCCTCTGCCTAAAGCTTCGGAGATGGCAGGCGTGTATATTATGTAATTAATACCAACAGTATCAGTTGGTATGACGACCTAAAAAAAGTGGCGGGGATAGACTGGATGAGGAAGGCGGACAGAGTTTTATGGCGCGGTTTGGGAGAGGCCTATGTCCAGCAGTGGACTGCGATAGACTGAGAGAGAGTATCAGTTGCAATTTCTGGCAATATTGGGTTTTTATTATTTTTTATATTAACAACGAGATTACTAAAACTGCGTGCAATAAAAGCTTAAATAATTTTCTCAATTTCAGCATAATCTGGAAGTCAGTAATGATAGTAGTCAATCTGGTGCACATGTGCCTGACTCCGTTCCGCATGTTCTTCGTTCTGCAGCCGGCACGGAAACTGACCATCCATCCTTTAGACCTGGTACTTCTCGGCATCAACGCTGTATGTGCCATAGATATCTTCATCAAGTTCAACACGGGATATATTGACAACAAACATAACCACATCGTCATGAGGAGAAAGACCATCATTTTGTAAGATATTGTATGATGTATGATGATTATTTTGATATAGATTTTGCCGATGAATTCGAGTGTGTCTCTGAATTAGTAATTTTATTAAATCTGCTATTTCATCAAGCTGCTTATTTATTTCAAACCACTTTTAAGATTTGTTAGATTCCGCATTTAAATTCCACCCCCCGTTTCACCCTTCTCCCGGCACTCAAACAAACTATTTTGATACAAAATTTCATCTAAATCGGTTTAGCGGTTTAAGTGCGTAGAGGTAACAGACAGACAAATATACTTGCGCATTCATAATATTAAGGTATGGATTAGATACTCTGAAACTGCGGACTACTCAGTCATAGGCCTTATATTCGAATCCAAGAAACAGTAGATACTCTGGCTTTTTGAAATCACGTGCCTATTATTTCGTAAAGAAATTTAGATATGTCTGAAGAATCCTCTCGACATGGACGCCCGTGAAGTCTACCGAACCGCACTGCCTAATTGGAAAGTAACAATAACGTTTCAAAACAACAATTATTGGCTACTCCATTCGTCTAAGAACAGATAGGTCATAACCGCTCATTTGATTTACTTACCAACCTAATTAATTAACTATTTATTACCTATTCCAGCCACTACCTTCGTCGATGGTTCATCCTGGACTTAGTGTCATGTCTACCCATCGCGCTCATCGTTATTCACTTCAAAGCTGAAACACGTGTCATCGTGGGGGCCCATCTCCTATCCATACTCAGGGCCACCAGGATTTGTACTGTCACCACCGATCTCAGAACCTTCCTAAGGGTATACTTCATCAACAATCACTTAATAATAATAAATAGAACAAAGCAAAGTTAGTAGGTATCTATCTGTAATTATTATAGGTATGTTTGCGTTAACTCCAACAAATTAAACCTGGTTTTTACTTTAATTTAGAAAGAAATGTCCTGAAATTATGCACGTATAATATTAACACATAAGTTCCTGTCAATAGCAATTCCATAAAAAACCGAGTTCATACTGAAAGTATTTGGATTTTGATTAAAGCTAGATACTAAATGATTGATTGTAAATGATTGTTTATTCAGACCTCTGAGAAGAAATGCAGAAACAAACTCAGAGAATTTTGGTCTATTTTAAAGTCCAAACATTTTGGTTACAATATTTATGATTACGGAGATATGTATAAAAGTCTAAAATTAATCATCATGTGATTTGCACCCAGCGTGACATGGATCTTCAGATTTTAAAAGCGATCAATCATTATCACAGTAATTCAATATTTTTATGTTGCTTTTATGCTCACTTTTGACTATAAAGTCGTGTTCGCCAATGATATGGGCCCTTAGATATACATTTACTTGACCTTATAATAAGTTGAATTACCTATATAGAAGTCGGAGTGGACCTATAACGACATGAATTAATAACAAACGCTCCTGTTGTAATTAAGTTAAGTTATCAAGTGGACATCACTAGGATATCAAATTGTATTAAGGGATAAAGTATTAAGCGTGTATTTGTGTCTAGTTATTCAGTGAGTCGTACATCGTGCACGGGTTGGTGCGTCTCGCCGTCATCTTCCTAGTGTCGGCGCACTGGTGCAGCTGCCTCATGTACTGCCCAGCAGTCATCTCATACTACTGTCAGTACATACCAATCAATTAGTATATTTTTATTTAATTAATATCATCATCATACCTAATTCCACAACGACCGCTCTTGGGCCACCTGCTTCCAGCGGATTCCAGTGACGTTTATCAGGTCGCTTTTTCATTAATATAATGTTCCTAATTTGGAAGAAGTTTAAAACTGCTATTTTTTCTCTTGAAACATTACAACGTTTATTGTGTAATGTTTCAGTCGTTATGTTAAACCTTTATTCTATCAGCATTTTTTCTTACAGGGACACCTAGAATACCGGTTGATTATAATTACTACATGCACATCCATCTTAGACGGAAGCTGCTAGTGTACAGCATAGAAACTCGTTACAACAAAGCTATTATAATAGCTCTCTCTGCATTTTTCGGTAAATACAAAAAAAGCTAACAACATCGCACATTTTAGCGATTATGTGGTTGAGAAATAGTTTGCACATAATATAATATACCATCGCGCCTGTCGTCCCCGAAGGGTTAGGCAGAGGTGTACTTATGTACGCCCACATTTCGCCGGTATGTTTTTTGTGCCATGTAGGGCGATCATGACACTAATCTTAATTCCGAGGTGGTACTGAGAATTTCATAGGAAAACCCAATGACAATGCTCGACCTGAGAATCGAACCCAAGACCTCTTGCTCAGCAGTCGGACTGACTACCACGAGGCAGTTTTTTTGTAATTTAGTAATCTTTTAGTAATTTATAATGCAAGAAGCATTATTTCACGCCCTATTCAGTCTAATTCATATCATCCTTAAATAACTATGCAAGAACACTATTACAATAGATTTTATTACTTTGACGGTTAGTATGGCGGAGTTAAGGCTGAGTTTTGTGTGGCAAGTGATTCACAACCGTGGACAAAGCTTGATAAATTTCTACATAGGCTTTCAAAGGAAATTAAGAGTTAATTTTTGCGCCAAATAAAAGCCTCGCTACTGACAATGAATAAAGATGATGATGTAGCTTTTTAAATCTTTATTTAAACCTGCATGCTTGAGAGATTTTCTCGATGGCATGTGAAGTCTGCCAACCCGCAGTAGACTAGCGTGGTGGACTATAGCCGAATCCCTCTCAAATTAGAGGAGACCCGTGCCCAGCAGTGTGACTATAATGGTGAATGACTGATGATGAAAGATGATGAGAAGATACATGTCCTTCTGCCTCAGTAATGGACGAGGGTTCAAATCAAATCAAATCATTTATTTCAATTAGGCCAATACAGGTACTTTTGATTGTTTGCAATTATCAAATTTAATTGAATTTAGTTGCACGGTTCCAAAAGGTAGGTCTTATGGAGAAGAACCGGCAAGAAAATCCATAGATACTCTTTTTAAATTAAATACAAAATTGTTGGTTTTGTTTTACAAAGATTTATGTATGGTTACAGAGCCAGGAACAGATCCTACCCCCGATATTTACAGTCTCCAAAAACAAGTGAAGTTCAACTTCACTCGGTTCCGACACTCTGATGTAATAAGCTCTCTTCTCTTTACTTTCAGGTACAGGTTTTACAATGTTCCGATCATCTGAGCCAGACGAGATTCTGATTCACTCCATCATAATCATGTATGCAGCCATTTTCATGGTGTTTACTCTAGGTAATTCACCAGCACATTCAAATTTATTTAGGCTTCGTAGTACGTAGGTACTACGAGAAGACAATAAAAACATAAGCAGTTGGCAGAAATTGCTGGAAACGTAAAATACTAGATCGGCTCTAACTAGACTAGATTGCTTGATTAAGAAATATTCAGCCATAGCCAATTTTGTTGCTATGGTGCTATTAAAAATTGGTCTTCTAAAGTGCAAAATTACAGTTTGTATGATTTCGCATACGTAGTTTCTCGAACAGTTAAACAGAGAACAATATTGTAATATACAGTTTTTGAAGCCCCATGTAATTAGAGTCAAGGTTATTGGCTTCTGAGAATTTCATTGAAAACCACTACATTTGAAAAACTAATAATTATTAATCATTTCGTTTTAATTTTAGTTTTCCTTATAAAGAGTTATCTAATTGTATACGGCTCTACAATGCATTACCAGGGACTCATGAATCAAGTAGAGGTAAGTAAATTCACTATTAGGCGCACTACATACTTCCATTAGTATTTAACATGTAGTACTTTTTTACATATATAATTGAATTACACCTTCCTAAATCCTACTTTATTTTATCACTTTATACGAAACAGGCAGACAGACCAAAAGACCAAAAGACCCTGCTCGAATTAAACATCATCTACCGGATCTGATTGTGACCACACAACAAAATACCAAAATCGATCACGCCTGTTAGAGAGAGAGAGTTCAGTGGCATACATACATATTTAATGACTATTTTTAACAGGAGTTCATGAAATATAGACAATTTCCGCTTGCTCTCAAGAAGCGAGTTCGTGCCTTCTATCAGTACAAATATCAGGAGCGATACTATAAAGAGGAATCCGATCTCGATTGCCTTTCAGGTAAAACATTAACGTAGTTATACAATTATTTTGCGAGATTTTATATACATATACATACGTAATTAATTGGAGTGCACTTTCTATGCACAATTTTATGGGACCTATATTCGCCCATACCAACGTACAGCGGGCTTCCCAGGCTTGAAAGTAATATATCACGATCATCATATTAAAGGACGTCCGCTCTAAACACTAATTTATTGCTGCAAAGACAGGTTACATGCTGACTGCATCCAAGGACATTCAGTGACCTTTACGAGTACGTCCAACATTTTCCCCGTCATCCCCTTTTAGACGCTGTCTCATGTTGCGATTGCGGTCGTCAGTTCTACGAGCCATCTTTCTGCCCCGCCCATTGCCTGAAGCTCATGTAGCTACAATATAATTACACTCGACTCGCGATCATTTGAATCTCAATCATTAGGATTTTTTTATCGATTTTTAGGATACCCCTAATTTTCTCGTCAGTTTAGATGAAAATCTGCATATCCTGAATTCACTATATAGCTAATATTACCCATGGTATTAGATCTAACAAAATAGGGCTGTTAAAAACATTTGAAATGTTTTCTATAAGCAAAAAACTGGTTGGTAATTCAGAGGAGCTTCGGGATGAGATTAAACTGCATACGTGCCACGCTTTGGTGCACAAGGTGAAACTATTCGAGAACATTCCGGCGAGTGTGGTGGGCATGGTGCTCGGCTGCTTGCACCCGGAGGTTTACCTATCCAACGACCTAGTGGTGCGGGCCGGTGACATTGGAGACTGCATGTACTTCATCGGGACGGGGACCGTCGCTGTATACTCGCTGAAAGGTCTTGAGGTAAGACATTGAAAGCATTTTTAGTTAGGATTCCGTACCAAAAGGGTGCCAACAGAGCCCTATCTATACCATATCTGTCTATCTGTCACCAGGCTGTATCCTATGAACTAATATGAACCGTGATAGCTAGACAGTCGAAATTTTCATAGATGATGCATTTCTGTTGCCGCTATAACACCAAATAAATTAAATATAGACGAAAAATGGAATAAAATAAATATTTAATTGTCATTTTTAGTATTATTAACGGCAGCAGGTAAATGGTAAAAACCCTTCGTGCGCGAGTCCGACTCGCACTTGGCCGGTTTTTGATATACTTATTTCTTTGTATTGAAGCCTTTTGTTTAGCCTCATAGAATATATGGATTAAAAGGGCCTTCAATGATTAAACTTTGGAAGAAGTAAGATCTGTAAGAGCATGAATCTCTATCGATTATGTTACATGAAGTATCCTGAGTGTGCCATAATGCTACCTCACATAAGAGGTAGCATTATGGCACGTCCGTCGCTACCATTCCACCTTTATCTTACAGGTGTGTCACTTGACGGACGGAGCTCACTTCGGCGCGGTAGCCTTGCTCATGAAGGATAGCAAACGCATCGCTACCGTCGTGGCTGTCGAGATCACGCAGCTGTACCGGCTTGACATACAAGACTTTAAGTACGATGCTTCACTACCTTTTTTTACTTATGGCTAATACGTCACTGATACCGCAGTCGGTCTATTGAGATAGCAGCTGAATAACTGCTGTGCTTTCATAATTTCATCCAAGCCCTTGACTTCGTAGCCTAGGCCAGGTTCTTAGAGAAGATTAGCACCTATCATTTTATTACTAGTATTTAATTGCTCTCGCTTTACTGGCTATTAAGAGTCGCTACTGAGATTGATTTTTTATTGTTAATACGTTATCCGACATATATCCAATAACAGTCGATTCGTATTTCATATTTTTTTTTAATTAACGTACTTAAGTACGCCATGCTTGTGTCCTCGACTCATGGTTTGGATCCACCTTTGATTGTAGCATAATGATGTGATTTCTTTGTTCAGTCGCTTCGTGATGTCAAATCCTACACTGTACAGCCGCATCGAGACACTGGCTTCATATCGCATGCACGAGACTGTACTGCTAGACGACGAATTTCGCCGTGACCGTGAATTACTTGTAGAGCACCAGCCAGAAGTAGTAGAGTAATATATTACACATTTATTTGGTACAGATAAAGCACTTTTTGAACAGAATGATTGAATGGATGCTTTTATCTGTACATTCAGTGCCAAATGGATTATGTTAATGTAATGAATAGTAAATTAACATTTGTAATGTTTGCAAAATGGGTTTACGTCTCATCTTAAACATTTATTTATCATTTATAATAAATAAATGTACTGACTTTTTTTTTAACTGCATATTTACTTTACAGTTATAAGGGGGGAGGAAACCCATTCCCAGAAGAGGAATTGAAAATAATCAAATTAATATTCAGTTATGTTTTACTGTATTATTTGTTCCAATTTTGTTTTTAGCTTACTTATTAACATACACTTACCTAAAAAAATCTGAATAATTTATTATAAGAAATATAGGATAATAAGATTACTTTGTATAATTTAAGTTGAAATTAATGGGATATTATAGTAAGAGCTAATTAAGATCAATAGATGCATTACAAATATTACAATACCTGATACAATACAATGCGATTTCACTAGCATTAAAATTCATTGTAATTGCTTGGTCTTTGGTGATAAAGATTTGAAATTGATAAATAAAAACCTTGTTTTACTTAGATATAAAATTTATGAATAAAACAAACAATTAGTCAACCCAAAGTGACATCAGTGCGAATCATACTCGGAATGCTGTACATAGCTTACAAACTAAGATAAAAGGTATCACACGAAGATGCCGACCCATAATAACAAAAAGAGAATCCCAAATCCAGAAAATAGCGACGCAACCAGTGATAAGAGCAGCTCTTTGAACAGATCCCTTGAGACCTTTGTGCTGGTGACTTCGTAGACGAAGAACCACGCGGTAAAAAAGATGCCGATGCCGAGGAGGAGTAAAGTGAGGTGCGGGAAGACTGCCGGGTTGATCGGAGATGTGTAACGCACCATAGACTCGATTTCCAACTAAAATAACAATGGTAAAACGTAATTAGTGTTAACATCAAACCTTGAAATAACAGTATTAGTTTGATATCGTTATACTCACGCTCATTTTGGTAGTTTTTCTTTAGTTTTGACAAGAAAATATTACACGACGCCTAATGATATCAATGGATAACACGTCAGATAATTTGATTTGACGTAACGTTTTTTTTTTCGGCTAAGGCAGTGGATGGACGTCCATACAGCCATTTTAAAGAGAAATACAGTCTTCTGTATTTCTCTTTAAAATAGTTACAACAGGGCTAATATGAATTAGACAATTTTAAGTAGCAATTACAATACAATATGACCCAAGAATATTATTCTCACTCCATTTAACATGCTTTATTTTTACACTCTAACATTATACAATGTGCGTTCCATTTTACAGAAATTTACACCTGAAGCATTATTATAATACAGTGCTGCTGTGAGGCTGTGACAGTTGTACTGAAATGTAGTGGTAACATTTTACAACAAACAATGACCTATCCTTCAGATTTCAGAATTAAATTATTATTTACAGCCGTTTTGAAAAGTATTGCTATTGTGTCAACTTAGTTGTGATTCTAAAATGGTGCATTGAATTGGTAAAGTGCCTTTTGTGCCGTGAAGTATGTCTGCTCAGCGCTTCATCATGAATATGAACAATATGATAAATCAAAATTGTAACGAAGTAAAACCTGCATCTAAGGAGAAGGTCATGTCTTACGAAGAGAAATCAGTAGGATCCACTCCATTTTTCAAATGTGAAGCTTGTCCTTACATGGCTTTCGCCGAGGACGACATAAAATTCCACCTATTTACCGTCCATCCAGACTTAGCAAAGAGTAATGGTTTGGCAGATAACATTCAGATTCCTTGTCCAGGGTGCTCCAGCGAATTCGATGCCGAAGAGACCCTGAGAACACACCTACGTAACCATCACAAAATGGGAATCAAGGATGTTAGGAAAATGATCAAAAGTCTAGTTCAAATTGCTCTGAAAAACGCTAAATTAAAAAAGGACATCCCAAACCCTGAACCACCTCCTCCAGCTCAAATCAGAACTGTTGGGCAGAATATACCAGACATTAAAATGCCGCAAGTTATAGAAATAGTACCTGATGCTGTGAATGCCAATAATGACTTGCCTAAAGGTGTAGCGTTTATATCAGTTGATGAATTACACAAAATGAGCACACCCAACTTTGAGAAAGTCGATCCTAAAGAAATAATACAGGAAGCCAGCATCAATATTGTGTACACAAATGACATATCCACTAGATTTGTAAACGTTTCTGACGCAACTACTGTCAATCCATCATGTAATGTAATCCAAATGGGCAGTGTTCCACCAGACTTAATATCATCAATACAACCATGTATTACGTCTTTAGAGGCTGCAATATCACCATTACAGGCAAAAGATCCATCACACATTCCGTTACTACTGAAACCAGATCAAAAAACTGAAGAGGTGAAAACAAATAATATGCTACCAGGAAATGGATCAGGAACGATGTGTTCTATAAATGGTTGTCGCATATATTTGAAGCAAGACAAGACTCTTGCATACCACAGGAAATGTCATCAGAATGGGAAGTTAGTGTGTCTAGAGTGTTCTAAAGTGTGTGAGAATGTTCCGGATTTGCACCAACATTTGTGGAAGCTGCATGCGGTGGACATGGAACTACCTACCTGTGATGTCTGTGGCTTTAAAACCTATAATAGGTACAGACTGAACAATATTCACATGAAATGCCATAGAAAAATTAAAGTTTGCATTTGTAAGTATATATTTTATGTTTGCTATGAAGTATTATTATTACTTTTATCTGGCAGCCTTCAGGCATTTTTCAAATCGTCATAGAGATTTGTATCTGGTGTGACTGCCGAACAAGAGTTCCTGGGTCCGATTCCATGGCTGAGCACTGTTATTAGGTTTTTCTATGAAACTTTCAATAGTATCTTGGAGTTTAGAATTGTTCCTGGAATGGCTTGGCTTGCTCCCTAATGCAAGGGACATAAAACACCATCACATAAAATTGTACTCTGTGGCGCATGATGCAATTATGCACAATGGATACTAATTGATAGCAATTTCGAAAATGTATGCTTCTTGGTTAGTAAAATTATTCTATCCACGATGTTATCTCTGTGGTGCATTTTTGTTTATACTGCCGCGAGGCATTGCACCGCCGGGTAGTGAAAGCCCTAAATAGGCAATCATTTCTACGGCAGAAACATCCTAACAGTAGCCTAAGGGGAGTTTGGGGAGCCAACATTAAAAAGAAAAATTGGCTTACAACACTATCATCATAATTTCCTTTCGTTGTTCTGTTTGTCTAGGGATTATGTAAAATGTTTCCTGCATAATATACTAATCTTTTTTTCATCAGACCTCTATATCTATTGCTAAATTATTTGTAGGCTCAATATGCTCAAAATCATTCAAGAATCCTAACCAGCTGTCGAAGCACAAGCTAATCCACAAGCTGGTGCCGGTGCAGTGCACCATCTGCCAGCGCGACTTCGCCAACGAGCGCCGGCTACGCGTGCATGTCGCCGAGGTGCATGAGAAACTCAAGCCTTTCAAGTGTTCACATTGTGAATATTCTGCATCACGGAAAGAACAGCTCAAACTGCATCTGAGGTCACATACAGGTATGTGGTCGAGGTGTAGGCCAGAAGTTTTAGAACCATTGCTATATTCTCTACTCTTCTTGGAATAGCAAGCTTTTCCAAAAACTTCGTCATTTCTTGCAGATTGAAGTGTCCATTGTTCCATGACCTGGAACAATGGACACTGCACAGCAGTATAATTGGGTTTTTCTATGACTTTCTTCCTTAGTTCTACAACTCGAAGTTTGGATTTTTAACCAGTTAATAGCAATAGGTTATTAAACTATGGATGTATATCTGGGTACCTCTGTACTTGCTAATATTATGTTATATATATTCTTTCGGGGACTGTCACCATTATTATTATTTTTTTTTTTTTTATCAGCCCGGTTGATCCTACTTATTAATTTATAATTGATTAAATTATATCAATTATTTTACAGGTGATAAACCCTACTCCTGCAATCAATGCAACTACAGCACAGGTGACCACAACGCGTTGCGGCGACATAAAAAACAACACTCTAAGGATAATATGTACAAATGTAAACATTGTCCGTACACAGCAATACAGTCCACCATGTTCACCTCACACATGATCTCCAAACATCCAACCATCGCCAACGACCTACATCGCTGCTCTTACTGCCCCTTCAAATGTATAAACAAAGATAAATACTTCCAACATCTAACCACGCATTCCGATAAAGAAGGCATTAAATTATTCTTAGAAATGACAAAAGCCAATAAACCCGCTTGGACAATACCCAGCGAAGAAGACAAGACAAATAAAAATACTATAAGTACAGATCAAAATACCGAGGCCGCCCTGAAGACTGTGAACGAAATACCGATTGAAGTGTACGACTGCGATAGTCTATCGGAGACTTTGGCGCAGAATTACAGCGAAAGCTACTGCAATACGTCTAGTAACAACACCCAGCAGTCAGATTTCAATGAGATAATGGTTACAGATCTGAGCAAGGAAGACAACAACTCTGACTGCCTTATCTCCGAAAGCTCAAACGACACCATGATGGAAAGGCACCAGTACCAAACTCAACATCCCCTGTACGACGTCACTACGTCTAATCTACACGAATTCCTCAACACTTCTGTGTCAATGGATCAAAGTCTTTTACAAAAGAATAACGTCAATTCTTTAACATCAAACCACTGCTCAATACCGAGTAGTATAAATAGCAACATCATGGCCAATTTTCCGATCAGACTGCCTCCCGTACCTCAAATATCTTTACGCAACAACATAACGTTGAAACCCGCCGACAAAATATCGCTGTCCACTACTAAGGTGACCGGACCAATAATTAAGCCAACGCAGATACTACCGGTGCCGTCGTCCAGCAACTACCCCGTGAACATATCTTTGGAACCTGAGGGGGGCCCAAGAAAGAAACCAAAAATATCGGTAAAAAGCAATCTAATACTAAAGGGGCCTGATCAAGAGAATATGTTCCATTCGCAACAGAAAATGGCGTTCCGAAGACTGGAAGACAATCAGAGATTTGGTTTAGGAGGCCCGGTTACCTTTAACAACTTGATAACAACGCAGTTCATGCAACTGCAACCAGAACCGTCACTGAGCGAATCTCCTAACAACATAATGCCTTATCCTCCAGAGCCAATGTTGGCGGACGCGGCGACGACGCCCGTTGACAGCGAAATCAGTAGCAACCCACAAATATTCTCTTTCAACCAACAAATTAACGTGAACGCCATGACGATGCTCCCGCCGCCACAAAAGATACAAAGCAACGATCCCAGTTACATCAAACTAGAGAGCACTATAAAACAAAACACGCAATCACCAAGCTTAGAACGCATGTGTAACGCTAATCTTCTCAACAACTCTGCTATAACCCGTGAATATAAAGCGTCGCCGCCGCTTGAAGATATACATAAAAATATGAGCGAAATTAAAAACGAGGTAAAATCAGACTCATTCTACAATATTCCAATAAATAACCCTGTGGCGAGCTCGTCAATGGATCAGTATCTGATGGACAGCATGCTCGGAGACAAGTATTCCGGGCTTGTAGACTTACCTGGAGTGAACCTTCAAAGTATGTCGAAGCGGCGACGGAGCCCAGTCATAGAGATCGACGATAACTCTGACGATAACAAACTCCCGGAAATGTTCTATAACTTCGAGAATTTGTATTCGTTCCACAATGATTACCACATACTGGATGGTGAGGGTGTTTGTTCCCAGGACGACATCAACAAGATGGTTAGTGAAGTGCCAATTATAACCCAAAAGGATGTGTTAGAATCTAGTAGCGAGGGCAGTTTAGGCAACGACTTACCAATATGCATTCAAAGTGTCATGGACCCTATGATGAACACTGCAGTAAGACCGACCACAAATAAAATAAACGTGAAAAACATTGAACTGATGAAAAATTAGAATTTATGGATCTGCGTAACTTCCTAGTTAAAACTTCCCACTGTGATGTTATACTTCTTGTTATTTGTTATATTTTACGAGTATTTTAAGCATTATAATTTTGCACCCCTACAACCAAATTGTAGTTTAAAAATGTATGATGTAGGTAAACCTTATGATAAAGGTAAAGGATTTTGTATATAATATGTAAATGTTGCTTATCAAATATTTTGTTGTACATTATTCTAGCTATTGGCATTTAATGTCTCAGTCACACTCCGACAGGGTACTGGACACAGTGTGGCCAAGACAAGATTATATAAAAAGACTGTCAATTATTAGATAATTGTAAATATATTTATTTATTAAATGGAATGTGTTTCTACGTTGTGTTTTGTGTACACCACTATATAGTCGCCACTGTTCCTGATTTCTTCCGATTTATATAAAACCCAATCATCTGTGACGTCATTGAATGGTTGGGGGTCAGTGTGGACCCCTTTCTCGTGGGGTCCAATGATAATTAACACATTTCCTTTATAATACTTGAGGTAGTCGTTGAATGCCTTCCTGTTGTTGAAATAACAGAACATTAAAGCTGCATGATTATCCCTCTGCAGTATTGTAATTGTGTCCTTGTCTATTTCGGCGGGAGTGAAGTGGAGAGGTATAAAAGTGGGTGGGGCGTACTTGCAGCGCCACCACGCTCCGTCCACCTCAATACCTGATACTGGTATACCTGAAACGGCAAATATATAATGTAGTATGTTAATAGGTACATAGATGGCAAAATGCTTAGGCTACCACTTGACATAATGGTGGGCTTGTTGACCCTTTGGAACAGGCATATAATTCTTGTTAATTTTTTGTTTATCTAAGTTAAATTATTAGTATATTATGTATATGATTTAGTTCAATACTTTTTCGAACGGATTGCATTTAGAAACCGAATCATTATAACAATTTAGTTCGAGTTCGAGTAAACAAAAAAGGTCTAATGGCCAAGTTTTCAAATATAGTGCTATCTCTTTCACTCGCCTGCAAAGTGAAAAAGATAGTTCTTAAGCGTATTGCAGAAGACAGCTGGTAGGTATTGAAATAAAAATAAGTTAACACTTCAGTAATATGAAATATTTAAATTTACCGGTAGCGGCCGTGATCATCCACTCCAGGAGTCCGCTTCCGCAGCCGATGCTCACAATCCTGTCACCCTGCAACTCCTCCAAACACTTCTTGACGAAACCGAAATTCTCCTCGCTTGGGTACACCCAGAGCAACGTGTTCCTCTGAGGATGGTCATGGTACCTATGAACTATTTCCTTCCAGTTGTTTTCCTTGTACAAATCTGTTATATTCGCGACTATATCCATTGTAGATAGAATGCGGATGCGCGGCGTAACATTGACTCTGAACGAAGAGACCGGGTTAGCCTGAGCTTACATAATACCCTTCACGTGTGATTTATGAGCGAACTAGAAGCCAGAGCTGGATTTAGTGTAAATATATCGGTTTTGTTTACTGAATTCAAATGTTCTATTTCTATTATTAGTCTATCTTTAGGAATTCGGTTTTTTTTATGGTAATAAGGGGGCAAACGGGCAGGAGGCTCACCTTATGGTAATTGATCACGTAATTGAAAGTTCCAAGGTCGTGTCGGTTCGGAAAGACCGCTGGCGACAGCTGGTTCCACAGAGTAGTTGTGCAAGGCAAAGAGTGTCTACAAAACGCGTTGTTATGGAACGTTGGACATGGAGGTGGTTCAGATGGAAAAAAGTTCTGGCGCGATGTCCGATAGTTAAAATTCAGCAGCCGGGATCAATCCAAACAATTCCTCAGAACACTCTTCGTGATAAATGCGGTAGAAGTTGCAGTGATCCAAGATCTATAAGCAAAGCCAAAGGATCAAGCCGATCGGAAAGATCTTGATCGTCAATTACCCGAGCGTCCATACGTTGATTGAATGCAGTCAAATGGATGTAGCTGGTACTGGGGGGCTCCCATCCAGAGCTGAGAACAGTACCTACTCCACGTAGAGCCAAATTTGCGCCTTATAGCCCAGCATTTTTCTTATTTATTAACTAGGTAACAATTGTTAGTACGTCTCTGTATATTTCCCTAATATACTACAGCAAAAAATTGGCCTCTACCCAAGAATTGTTTGAACTGGCAATAGATACAGGTAGCGATCGAACACTCACAGCTCATAAATAACAATAAAACAAATCTATGTATCGTTTCAATTCATTTATTTGTATCAAAGTCGGATATACATAGTTACAAACAATTAGATAAAATATGTATTAGCACAATACAGAAACCAATAATAAAATACGCTTTTCATATCAAATGTTAAAATAATGATCTGTAAAATGATGAATGATTATTATAATGGTTCGTCATTGCTTTGTTAAGTTCATTATAGTAATTATTGCGACATTTCGTTCACTTGCCTTTCTTTTTTTTTCGCGTTTATTTTTATTTCGAAGCTAAATTATTTTTGTTCTTACTATACCTGGAATCGCATAGTTCCGGCGGTGAAACCGGATATTTTCGCTTATCGATCATTTAAAGCTACTTGTTTCTCTGAAGCGAAAAGGAGAAAAGAGAAACATCAATCACAAAAAGCACGTGAAATTAATCATCATAATTTCACGTGACTTGCTTTGGAAACTCTATTGGTTGACTCTTCGTGACGACTTGTTTACGCTCCAATGGACAGGCAGCTTTAGGCGATTCGCACACTGCACCGGATTACGCAGAATAGTGCGAGAGTGCAAGTTCTTACTTTGCTTAAAAGTATCTCTCCTTGCATTGAATTCAAAACACAGACACATTCAAAGGCTCCAACGCCACGCAGCATATAGAAATAGCGGAACAGTGTTAAATTGCCTTATAAATAGTAATTTGTAGTATGGAGTGACTAACTCAATATGGAGTCGTTTTGAATGATATATTCATTCGTTAGAAAATATTGCTGGGCAAAGTGAACGTTTTTATGCAACATGGTAGCGCGCAATAATGTTAAACATCAACTTAAAATACTTGAGATCAGCTTACATCAGAGATCATGATCTTCAGTCGACATTATAAAACTAATATTATTTTATTTGTATATTTGTTTGCAAAATACCAAAATTCATTACCTGCTTGTATCACATAGAATCTTTAGGCAGACCAAACTAACGATATGAGCATTTTATTGTGATATCGTAAAAAATAATCACCATTTTTATTGCAACAGTCTTTTCTAATTTACTTTTAATATTAGATGCAATAGGACATTTTAGTATGTAAATCGGAATACTCCTACTAGACGCCTACCCACACAATAATCAGTCTCAACCCCTGTCTTCAGTCCCAAGAAATTTCGATTAAAACATTTAATTATTTCGTTAATAAAATCATAATCAAGTTTTTTTTTATATATCCTTTCACCAATTTACAATCTATAATAATTTGAATTTATTGATTAACGTGTTAAAATCTGAAATACATATACAATAAATGGATAATGAAATAATAAAGTCACAGCTAATTATAACGGATAATAAAACTAAAGCGTCTTGGACGCACTTACGAACTAGTGTTAGTATATTACTGACTGGTTAGATTTTGCATAGCAGCATCATTTAACATAGCTAGTACTGGAAAACTACAAACCTATAGTTATTGTATTGTTCATTCGTATCAAAATGTATAAAGTAGCTGAATAACAAGCCTAGCTAGAAAACTTCCATAAAAACATTTCAAAAACTAAGACTGATGTGTCCTGTTTAAATCACGCGTTTGTAAAAATACCACGGTCGCAATAATGCAATATCTTGAGCTATATGAGAGAAAATGATAGCTAGGGTGACGTATAACGAACGTCTAGTATTATTTCGCTATCTATCTCTTTCTTTTGTACGTCACGAACTCAAGATTGATGCATAATATGTGTGCTATGCAGGCAGTGATCGCGGTCTCGTTTAGTACCTGAACGCTACTATCGTTTGCGTCAGCGTTTAAGTCTGCGGCGCGTACTATTGAACTAACTTCTACACTATTATCACGCGGCCTTAGGGACTAAATTCGTTTGTATGCGTCAGCGTAAAGTTGTAATTACGGTTGTTATTGTAGTTTATAATAAATCTAGACATACTGTGTCTAGACACATGCAATATAACGCAAATATATTCTTCTGTGCCTTTAATTTCTGAACAACGTAACACAAGACGCGCGCTGATTGGTTGTAACCGTGCCGCCATTTTAGGTAATGGGGACGGTTTACAATTTAACGGGCGATAATGTCTCGAAATATCGGTACAATTGTAAAAAACGCATTTATTCTTTTAAAGGTACACATATTTGACAGCTAGATAGGATACGCGTTATATTGTATTTATGTGTTACTATCCTGCCCTCAATATTTCCACAGAATACAATATGTCTAGATTTATTATAAATGTAACGTTTCTTATAATTTACGATGTATAAAAGCACCAATGTTTATGACTGTATATCTAAGTTACTACAAAAAAAAAACACTAGCGTTCTATTTTCAACTTTATCTGAATAAAATAGAGACGATATCTTATTGCTTTCAGTAGAAAAATGCTTGACCAGTTCCCCACTTACTCTGAACCCCTTATATTGATTAGAGGCAATAAATGAGCCAACATTATCGCGTCTGGGTTGTCCTTAAAAATAGATTATTACAAACGTTCAGTCCCTAAGGAGTAAATAACAATTATTATTGCTTTGTATACTACTCACACTAATTATATACTAAACTAGCTTCAACCGGATTATTAATTATGCACCATTATGTACTAAAATATCTTGACATTGTAGGAATATTTGTTACAATACGGGCACTTGTATGTCAGACTACTTAAATAAAGTCAGTTATTATTTAAATGGTATTGTTTGCAGTCTAAATTGATTACCTTTGAATTACATTACATTTAATCTTAATATGCATTCAATACATATAAAATAAATTGTAAATTACCTGCCTTCTGCAGCCTTCATTTTACTTCAAATCTGCAAAAAAGAAATTCTTGTTATACTAAACATTTTATAAATATTGCCAACTACCTTTTGCCTGCGACTTTGTCTGGGTAATATTTGTAATTTTATTACACCCCCATTTTCCCCCTTTTAAGGGATGATTTCCTGGATGAAAACTATCCTATTTCCTTCCCCGGGAATCAAACTATCTCTATACCAAATTTCATCTAAATCAGATCAGCTGTTCTAGCGTGAAGGGGTAACAGACAGACACACTTTCGCATTTATAATATTAAATAAGGATTACCATAGCATAATTATGGTAAAATTGTTTAAAATATCTATGAAGAATACTGTTTTTTATAATTGGAAGATTTTAAAAAACATGTTAAAAATACTAGAACAACTTTTTCTTAGAAAAAGAAAATCATAATCCCCTTCATCAAAAAAATCCTACTATCCAGTTTAAATATATCTTACCTACAGAAACAGATTGCTTCAATTTCCTCCTCCAGTGTATACCCGGACCCGAATCAATATTCGATTCGTCATTCTCCCTCTTGTCTCTATCGCCATAAAGAATCTTTTCGTACAAAGTCTTTTTATCCTTCGGGGGAGCACCCAAATCTAAATTATTCAGATTAGTCTGTTCTTCTAGCTCGATCATTTTACGCAAGTCTATCGGCGGTAGGGGTATTATGGAAGCTTTTCTGATTTTGTGCACGTATTCAGTACATTCTTGAGCAGGGCCCGTTGGAGCCTTTACTTCGACGTTCGCAGGTTTCTTGCCAACGATGACGCTTTGACGCGCATTATTCGCGACTAAAATATACGACTTATCAATAGTTTTGTCCGGCTCGACGACTTCCTCACTCTTGCCGTTTTCATGCATATGTTTCTGTATTAGTTCTTGCGGCAGAGGTGGTAGCGGGTTGAGTATCTCTAGTTTTATTTTCTCGTCTTTTTGATAGTCGCCAAGTTTAGTGGCGTGTCCGTTGGCCCGGATCTGCTTGAGGGCGGCCTCGTCGCAATCAACCGCGGTCGAAGGCACGTAGTCTGGATGTGTGTTGCGAATGTGCCGCTCGAGGTTGTCCTTTCTCCTGAACCGTCGGCTGCACACTTTGCAGCGGAACGGCTTTGAATCTGCCACAAAAGATTTGTCTTAGAAT
This sequence comes from Craniophora ligustri, assembly GCA_905163465.1. Taxonomy (NCBI): domain Eukaryota; kingdom Metazoa; phylum Arthropoda; class Insecta; order Lepidoptera; family Noctuidae; genus Craniophora; species Craniophora ligustri. Next base: position 2,203,300 of record LR990965.1, on the reverse strand, counting down.
AAAAGTTACGGTATAGTAGAATTATTATTAGGCAATAATATATGCAAAGTAATATATAGTGTGGTACCGGTGTGCACGGCGGCGTGGCGGCGCATATCTTTGCTGGAGTGGAAGGCTTGCGGGCAGCGCGGGCACTGGTGGCGGCGCGCGCCCCGCCCGCCGCGCGCCCCGCACGCGCCCCGCACGCAGCTGCCCCACCCGCCGCAAGCGCACTTCCTTTCTACGACATACCAACGTGATAAGCTCGTATATATCTCAGCTCGTTAAACATCAACGTTTTAATAACCTGGAATAGCTCAACTCTTAAATGCAATATTATTTCTGATATAAGATACCTAATAAAAGTAAGACTGTACCTGCTGACCGCTGAACAAGGGCGAGCAGTGTTATTGGTGTTTTCAATGAAATTCTCTTTGTAGAATTTGGAGTCGTGTCTGGTTGTGATAATAGGCTCGACCCCTATTACATGGGACCTACAACTTACCGGCGAAATGTGGATGTACATAAGTACACCACTGCCTAAACCGTTGGGGACAATACGCGGATACGCGTGATGATATGTTTTAAGTATTAAAAAAAGGTAAAAGAATAATACTTTTTTTATATTGGTTTAAACTTTTTGGGGATGGCATCTGAGCAATTGGGAAGGGAAATAAGGATAAGGAGCAAACAGGTTGTAACAAGCAACAAACGGTGCAAACATCTCACCGTGTTTCAGGACATGTTTTCTATAGTTAGAACTGTCTCGGAATCGGCTGCCGCAGGTAGGACACCCGTAGGGCCGCTCCTCTGTGTGCGTGAGCCCGTGCTTACGTAGCGACGACAGGTTGTTGAACGCCTTGTTGCATTGGTTGCACGCAAACTTCTTCTCTTCTACAAATAGTACATATATTATTTTCTAATATATATAGTTATACTTACACACTATTGGTGCAATAATTGGATCATAATAATTCATTGTTTTTTTTTCCTAACTATCCTACAATAAGACCGCCAATTGTACTTACCGCTGTATTACTGATTGTATTTCATATTTTGTCTGTTTTGGTTATGTACAATAAAGAATATTCTATCTATCTATCTATCTACATTGTCGCAATGGCTTAACAATCAACTTACGGATCAAAGTTTCGATAACCACTCGGAATAAATTAATATTATATGATTTATGACTTATATATACTACTTTATATTATTTGGTATATGTATAAAAAAAATAGAGAATGGCTGAGAGACTAAGAGAAAGACTCTTTCTAACATTATGAGCAGTGTCCAGGAGTAGTGCTTCTAAGATTATTATTCTTGAGAGCACTTATATTTATTTTTATCACATCTATTCAAAAAGAGCTAGTTTATTCCTCGTAAACAGGGACCAAAATAGCTCATTAATCCCTAGGGACCAAAATTGATTTCAACTTGGAATGTGGATATTGTTAGTAAATGTTTCAATCAGCAAAGAGGTGAATCAAAAACCATGCGGGAACAATGTATTGAATATGTGACTGGTTGAAAAACTGCGAGCGCGCCAAATTTAAAAAAAGTTGATGAAAAATAAACAATGCGCGAAATTAAATGCATTCTGCTTTCGTTCGTAGTTGATTCATATTCAGATTTTTTAATTATAAAAAATCAGCCTCTAATTATTTATATTTTATGTCTTATGGTTCTTAATTGTACGTAATTAAATTCTTGTTCATAAGTTGCACTTACTTATTTTCTCATAGAGGGTGATAAAAAGTAGTGTCCACCTCGGGAACAACACTATTTTAAGCTCGAGTGACATACTTTTAATCCCTTGCTGCGCTCAGGATTCTAGTTAAGAATCCCTCGCTCCGCTCTGGATTAAAAAAAACACTCTCGCCTTTAAAATAGTTGTTTGCTCCCTAGATAAACAATCTACTATTAAAGAATTATTATATTATACATATTTGTACTTAAACTAAAACACCAGCACTCAATTAAGAGAAAAATCCTTCTAAGAGACCCTACAAGGATGTCTTGTGAGCTCAAATAGTGTCAAATTTGTAACAATGTACTTACTAGTATGCTTCAACTTGTGTCTCTGCAACTTGGACATCTGGAAGAATCCCTCGCCGCACACGTCACACGCGTACGTGCGCTCATTGCGATGTACGCGCATATGATACTTGTAATGGGACAGCGTAGCAAAAGTCTGACAAACAAATAAAAATTAGAAATTATAATTAAAATTAGACAAAAAGACATGTTACAACCAACAATATGTTAATATTGTTTTGTTGATTATTGACCACATCTGAAAGTAGGCCTTCCCTAATAAATACCATGGTGAAAGTGGCTATTATTATTAATGAATTGTATGCATTACTAATTTGTAGGATAAGAAATTGCCTGATATACATAGTTCTTAGAACTTAGAACTATGTATATCAGGCACAAGATACATCCCTATTGGGTCAACGAAACATTCAAAAACTTCTTAATTTTTTTGTAATTTCATTAATTTGAGTATCCAATCCAAAATAAAACATTTTACTGACTTATTGCTGGATATTGACATTTTTATAATCCTCTTGTTTTGAATCCATAAAAACTATTATTTCAAAGTGGATTAAATTTGTGTCTGTTTGTTGACACCAAATCAATGAGTAAATATTTTGTACATGAATAGAACATAACCAGATAGTTTTCTCTCATTATGTAGTTGGTTAAATTAAAATCTGTAGACTTCATATTCTACTATGACGACCTATGTGGTCTAGTGGTTCGAGTACCGGACTGCTGATCACGAGGTCGTGGGTTCGATTCCCACGGGACACAAATATTTATGTGATGAATATAAGTGTTTGTGTTCGTCTGGGTGTTTCCTATGTATTATAAGTATGTATTTACAAAAAAAAAAAAGTATATAAGTATTATATCCATTGTCTAGTACCCATACAAGCTCTGCTTAGTTTGGGACTAGATGGTGCTGTGTAAAATGTCCCTGAATATTTATTATTTATTTATTTATTACTTATGGTCATCACCACATCACCATCATTATACTTCGTCGCTGCATCCTCGAGATTTTAATATTCACCAAGTAGTCCACTCCTTAATGTACTGGGCATCGAACACTTTTTAGAGCAACTCTCAAAAAAAAGACTGTCAACGACTAACTTCATCTATAGTAGGTAGTGGGGGCGCGCGCGCCTCCCGCCTGTAATGTCTAAGCCATCATTCGCTTCTTGTGTTCGGGCATCGGAACGTCACTCATTTTGAATTATTCAGTTATAGTGTGCACAGTGTCATCTAGCATGGGTAAACGAAAACATAAGACTAAAGATCCCGAGAAAATACGCAAAAAGATACGGCGTTTGAAACGTCGTTTGATGTCCAGTGATAGCAGTTTTGATGGTGAGTAAAATATCTTTATGATTATAGGTAATTATTATTCAATACCTACACTGTATCGCGATGCGATTGCGGATTTTCTTTGACCGATACCCTCAGAATTGTGATGCAATTACAAGCGATTTGCTAAGTTATTTTTATGAGTAATAGAATGGAACCGCGACGCGATTGCGGTCTTTTGTAGCGATACCCTCAGAACCGTGATTGATTATATTGGACTTTTATGTTACTTCTATGAAGTAGTATTGAATAGTAATGAACCACGATGCGATTGTGGTCTCCTATTCGTGAGTAAATATAGGCATTCGCAGAGTCGTGACGTGATTACGACCGTAACTTTTATTTTACAGATTACGAATCCGATCACTCAGATTTATCGGGTCCCAGTAGGCGCTCAGTTTTATCAATGCCCCAAGGGATAATGGATGACGATATACCTATCGAGCCACATACCATAGATATTACTACGGAACCAAATAACGGGGATACTGAAAAAATCGTGCAAAATAATGAAGTGCAGGGTGCACCATCCGAGGTAACCTCGTTATCAGCCGATATCTTAGAAGCCCTAGGAGAACCTAAAGGGAAAATTGAGATTTACGCTCCTAAGATTAGAGATGAAATATCTGAACGTTGGGGTAGGATTGTGGTTGAAGGGCTTAGTAAGGAATCCATTCAGAAGTTTATGGAAAATATTCATTTTCCAGAAAATCTAAAATTACTTAAGGCCCCCGAGCTTAATCCAGAAATCTCGGCAGTCCTCTCGGAATCGACAAAAAATAGGGATAGACGCCTAGAGAAGGCTCAAAACCACCTAGGAAAGGGTATTGCAGCTATAACAAATTTAATGTCAACCCTGATAGAAGGTGAAGTCGACAGAACAGAGTTAATAAAGAAACTCTCGGAAGTCGGCCAATTACTATTAGATTTGCATTGCCAAAATACATCAAGCAGAAGGAAATTGATTATGTTTGGTTTAGATAAAAAATTTACGAATATGGTACTAGGGGTAAAAAGAGATTCCTTCTTGTTTGGTGACAACCTTGGCGAAAAAATTAAAGCAAGAAAAATGGCGGAGAGTTCTGGGTTACAGATAAAAAGGACATTTGAACCGCAACCGTCAACATCATATGCTAATCCACCAACCATGCGCCAGGTAAACTCGAGGGCCCCTCCCAGGGTACAGGATACCGGTTACCAGAGAGGCAAGCGGGGAGGGGCCAGGAATCAAACATCTCTTCGGACCGCCAGGCGAGCACCAGCGAGGAGCGACCAGTACAAATCGGGCCACACCAAGCTACCTTCCAGGCGTTAGAGGTAACTAATTATGCTGGTAGATTGAAACATTATTTGAATGCGTGGCAAACTATTACTAATGACCCGGTAGTGCTCGAGTATATAACAGGATATAAAATCCCATTCGTCTGCCCCGCTGTTCAAAAACATGAACCAGTCGAGCATTCTTTTTCACCCATCGAAATCAATCATATACAATTAGAAATAATAAAACTTTTACAGTCTGGAGCGATTGCAAAGCGCCAATACGTTACTGGTCAGTTCATTTCAAGTGTATTTTTACTTCCAAAGAGTGACGGTAGCTTCAGGTTCATTCTTAATCTTAAAAAGTTAAATCTTTTTGTTAAAACCCACCATTTTAAGATGGAGGATATCAGAACGGCTTCAAAATTAGTACGAAAATCAGACTATATGGCGAATATTGATTTAAAAGATGCATATTTTTTTATACCTATACACTCGTCCTTTAGAAAGTTCCTAAGATTTAAATTTCAAGGTCAGATATATGAATTTCAATGTATACCTTTTGGTTTGAGTTCAGCGCCCTTTGTATTTACAAAGATTATGAGAGTAGTAACCACCTTTTTGAGAAATAGAGGCCATCTTCTAGTTATATATTTGGATGATATATTATGTATAGATAACTCCTTTGAAAGCTGCTTGAAAAAGGTTTTAGAGGTACGGTTCTTATTAGAAAAATTAGGATTTATAATTAACTATAAAAAGAGTAACATCCAACCTAGCAAACTAAAAACCTTTCTAGGGTTTGAAATTGATTCAAAGGAAATGGCCCTTAAATTACCTTTAGTTAAACGTCAAAAAATTTTAAAGTCTATTCAACATATTTCTAGGAAACATTCTGTAACTATACGAGAATTTGCTAAGTTCTTGGGGTTGCTTACTTCTGTATGTCCGGCTGTTGAATATGGATGGGTTTACACAAAACAGTTTGAGAGGGAAAAGTTTTTGGCCTTACGAGATTCAAAGGATGATTATGATGAAAAAATGGTATTAAGTTCAAATTTAAAAAATAGTTTTACTTGGTGGGAAACTAATATAATGAACTGTTTTAAGCCTTTTCGCAGTAACCACTACGCGCTGGAAATCTTTTCGGACGCGTCGCTGACAGGTTGGGGTACCTATTGTAATGGGGAAAACTCCAACGGGTTTTGGAGCTTATTGGAGTCCCAAGACCATATTAATTTATTAGAGTTACGAGCGGCTTTCATAGGACTTAAATGTTTTGCAAATAGGCTCACAAACACTGAAATTCTACTGAGAATAGATAATATGACTGCGGTTTCGTACATAAATAGAATGGGGGGAGTACAATATAATCATTTAAATAAAATAACTAGAGAAATTTGGCAATGGTGCGAAAAACGCCGCTTGTTTATATTTGCATCTTATATTAAGTCTAAAGACAATGTAGATGCAGATCGCGAATCACGTTATACAAATATCGACACCGAGTGGGAACTGTCTCGCATAGCTTTTGACAAAATCGTAAAGACCTTAGGTCCTCCAGACATAGACTTATTTGCGTCCCGTTTAAACGCAAAATGCCCCAGGTATGTATCGTGGAAAAGAGACCCGGGTGCTTTTAATATCGATGCATTTACTTTGGATTGGGGTTGTTATTTCTTTTTCTGCTTTCCTCCGTTTTCATTGATTTTAAAATGCTTGCGTAAAATAATTGACGACAACGCCTCTGGAATAATTGTCGTACCTCACTGGCCAAGCCAGGCTTGGTATCCCTTATTCTTAGATCTTCAGTCTTCAGAACCAATTTATTTTCCACCCGACAAGTGTCTGTTATTCTCTCCTTGCAGAACCCCGCACCCGCTTTGGCGAAGCCTTACCCTGGTGTCATGCCGCTTATCAGGGAAGCCTTCTCACAAGACTCGTTGACACCGGAAACAATTAATCTAATGATTGCATCCCTTTCTCATAATACAGTAAAACAATATGATTCAGCGTTAAGGAAATTTTGGAATTTCTGTCAGTCTAATATGATTTATGATTGCTTTAGTATTTCAAACCCTCTAGCTTTGAAGTTTCTCACTTGCCAATTTCAATCAGGGGCTGGATATTCTACACTAAACACACTTCGATCGGCACTTTCACTTATTTTAGGAAAACGATTTAGTTCCGATACTAATGTTGTTAGGTTGCTTAAAGGGGTATTCAAATCTCGCCCATGTTTCCCAAGATATCAAAGTACATGGGATACTAATGTTGTTTTAGATTTCATTAGTAAATGGTATCCTAATGAAGACCTCCCTTTGCAAGTAATAACGAAAAAATTAGTAACTCTTCTCGCATTGTCGACGGCACAACGAGTACAGACGTTATCTTTGGTTAGAATATCCAACATTAAGATAAATTCAACTAATATTGATATAGCCATAGATGATTTAATTAAGACTTCGGCTCCAGGAAGGGTTCAGCCACACTTAATAATCCCCTTCTTTAATGAGAGGGCAGAGATATGCCCAGCTAGGACATTGATTTCTTACATAGAAATGACCAGTTCATTCAGGGGGACGGAGGAAACTGATCGGTTAATTTTGACGACTAAGAAACCATACCATAATGCAACCGCTGTGACGATTGGCCGCTGGATCAAACAGGTGTTGCGTGAAAGTGGTATAGATGTAAGCATTTACTCGGCTTACAGCACTCGTCACGCAGCAACATCAGCGGCCAATCGTAGGGGCGTTTCTATCGAGATAATTAAACAAGCCGCGGGCTGGTCAGGAAATTCACTAGTTTTCGGAAAATTTTATAACAGATCTCTCACTTTAAATGATGAGAATGTTTTTGCTAAGGCCATACTTGATGGTAATATTAAGGATCTTGAATAATTATGATTATCTTTTGATTTAAGAAAAATAAACTGATTTATTAAAATAATGTTGTTTGGTCTTCTGTTGACTACGTGGCTCATAGGATTGGATATAGAAGTGTTGGAGATTTTCCTAAAGCTCTAAACATCTACTTGGTGAATATTAAAATCTCGAGGATGCAGCGACGAAGTATAATTGAAGGTTAAACAAACTTACCTGAAGTGAAGTTTGACCGTAATTATACGAGTCGCTGCATCCGAAGAGATTTTCGGTCCCCCCCACCCGTAAGTTTCCTGCCATCACTTACCCTTAGAACTAAGTTCTATTAGTAACTTTAGAAAAATCTTGCTCTAAAATGAATGATGGCTTAGACATTACAGGCGGGAGGCGCGCGCGCCCCCACTACCTACTATAGATGAAGTTAGTCGTTGACAGTCTTTTTTTTGAGAGTTGCTCTAAAAAGTGTTCGATGCCCAGTACATTAAGGAGTGGACTACTTGGTGAATATTAAAATCTCTTCGGATGCAGCGACTCGTATAATTACGGTCAAACTTCACTTCAGGTAAGTTTGTTTAACCTTCAATTATGAACTCACCATCAATATTGTATAATTACCTTGTTACATTCAGGACATTGGAATGGTTTCCTCTGCCCATTACAGTAAGCATGATATGCCACTTGACTACGGGCATGAAACTTCTTTTTACATACTGTACATAAATAATACCTCCCATTTGCATCTGAAAAATAATAAAAAAACATCAGCCTATATTTTTTTCTTCAATAATTGTATTAAATTGGCCAGTCATATTGGAATAAGCTTAAAGAGGGATAAGGTTGCCCTTAACCCGCAACAGTGATTAAAATAAAGATTGTTGATTGGTGAAATAGATTTATCCATATTGTCTTGATTGTACAATGTTTAAAAATAAAAATGACATAGTTTTAAGCTATAGATATATTTTTGCTACTTTAAGCTAATAGCCTAAGCATATGGATATTTCCCTTTTATGCCATATTTTTAATCAATTAGCTAGTTGTCATTCCCATTAGAATTTTCAACCAGAATCACATATACTAACTTGATTTTAGTGTATTAATTCTTTAAGTATATTCCAAATAAACTTATACTGATACACTATATTACACTAAGTTTACCTGTTTCTATTTTAATATGTGATGTTTCAAGCTTCTTCTTCTTATAGAAGTCATAGTAAATCTCACACTGAATCTCCTTATTTACTTCATCGTCACACGACTTATCATCAGTCTCCGCAGGCTCGCTGTCCACAGCTGGTTCGCTATCAACTATCAGTTCTCCATCTAAGCTCTCATCCAAAGTCTCACCTACTACCGGTTTCGACTCCTCACTAAGGCAAGCAAGGCAACCAGTCTTCTCGTGTAGCAAACAGTCCATACATTTTACATGACCACAGCTCTCCGTTACCAGACGATTATCCGTCGAATTTACATGCTTCTCATTTCGACAATTCACACAAACTGGCGAATTCATATTGTGAAAACAAAATTTTAGGTTATATTCAATTTATATGGTGTATTTTTGTACACAACTTTTTACAATTACATTATTTACATTACAGAGAATAAAAAAACTACTACGCATTTAAATATCATTGCAGTACCCGAAATCACACAAAAACATAAAATAATATTTCTTCATTTTGCAAAATAAATCAAAATAAACCTTTGCCAAAATGCGTACTAACTTATACGTTCTGAAATTAGAAACTTTGATAATGTTGAAAATATAGTAATTTAGCTTAGGACACTGCGCAGCATTTCACAATGAGATATAATACAATTGTAATACACATAGTTGGAAGATTTAATTAATCATAATATAATCCGAATACACTTTTTTTCGTTTTAAATAAAAATAAATATATTACTTTTTGTAATAGTATTTGAGATATTTCAGAACGTATCTACTTCGAGCGTCTGTCGTTCCAATTTCTGCAAAAAGAAAACCAAGAGTTCAAACGTATGAAGTCGCAAATAAAAGTGCAATTTATTAATAATAATAATAATAACTCAAAAATATTATTTTTTATTGGAATTTTTAGATATAAACTGCAGCTACAGCCATCATTAAAAGGGATGTAAAGAAGCGAGTAAGTTGTTCAAGTCATTCATTAATTTTATTATGGTTCGAGTTCCGATAGGGCCAAATGTGTGTGTGATGATGATGAGCGTAAACATAATTGACCTGAGTCATAGATATTTCTATATATATATAATAAGTAAGTACTACTAAAAATGTATAGTAATCCGTAATACAAGGCTCGTCACCTATCCTGCACTAGTTGGCGCCATGACATTGTGTCTGGATAATAATGATACAAATACGAAGATATTTCATTTAAATTAAATCGAACACAAGTTACACACTTAATGATCGAAATCGATTTGAATCATGCTATGGTAACTTAGAACAAATTCGTTGGTTCGTTAACAACCGCGCCATCTAGTATCGCTTTCAAGTAAAACTCGTATGAATGTGTGTTTGGAAACAGAAATATATAGATGTCACTGTATTAGAATTTATATCATAGTTGACATTTTCATTTCAAAGTTACAAGAATAAAAAATGATATTCATTACAGTTGCATAAATTTATATAATTAATTATTATTAAAATAAGCATTTATAAACATCCTTTTTTTATTGAAGTTAATGTATAACTAGAAAGCAGCATAAAGAATAAAATTATAAAATGGTCATATTTTATTTTTTTATGAAAATTGCAACATTGCGATAAAATGTCGTTAAAATAAATTTCTGTTGATGCCTTTGCGCAAATTCTGTTATTTTCTTGTTTTCCGTGTTTTTGTGGTCGTATCTCCGTTCGGTTCTTTGAGTTGAACTTGCTTTTTCCGATCTTACGTCGAGTCTTCTTAAAAACGCGTTTTCTTAAACTTTTTCCGTTGTTGAAATTTCTTTACAAGAAATTACAATGGCTCAACGATCTTGTTGTGTACCCGGCTGTTTGGTGAAGCTTGGAGACGGTAAATATGAGTTATTACTTACTTAGTTTAGCGAGTTTCTAATTATGTACCAGTTATTGTGTAATCTCTTTAAAATCCAGTTGCAATATCATGAGTAATCATTGTTCTGAAATACATTTCAGGTGTACTTCTGCACCGGTTTCCGAATCCCAGCAATTCGGCTCAAATAGAACGTTTCCGCACATGGGTTATGAAAATTGGTGGTGATATTATTGGAGAAGATAATACTTTCATTTATAGAAATAGAAAAGTATGTCATAGACATTTTGAAGAAATTTTCATATTCCCAAATAAGAAACTGACTTCACTGGCAATTCCATCACTGCATATTCCTGGTAAGTACACTAATTACATATTCCTCATATTTTTTTTACTATCATGGATAAAAAAATATTTGGAAATAACTGTTTAGCAGATATAATTTTTGTTGCTTTAAATGTTGGTGTGCCAAATGTTATCTAAGTTTATTAATAACATCAGTTTATTTAAAGATAAATGATATGTGAAACTATTTCGCTATTAATCATGTGTTATTTTTGCATTCCAGGTGTATATGTGTCTCAACGCAAAATGTGTGTGTCACAACCTCCAGCACCTGCTGTAGAATGTGGTACAAATACAAATACAGATCTTGGGCTACCTTCAACATCAGCACAGATGGATACATGCACTCCTTCAGAGACAGGTATGTTGTTGATTATAAAAACAGTGGTCTTTGTAGGTCCTTTTTAGGTTTGTGTATCTTACCAAGTTTATTTAATTATTGTAGTTTCTTGAATTTATTGTTAAATAGACAGGAATTAATTTAAAAGTTGTTATTTGTTGATTCCAGATGTATGCAAGCTTAGCTTACAGAATTCACATACAAGTGACCTGCCAAACATGGTCACCGATGGGAATATTGAGCTACCATCTACATCAGCTCAAGATAATAGCAGTATACTTGCCTTATCTTCTACATCAGCTCAAGCAATTCCCTTAAGAACAGGTATGATTAATAACTTTTATGTTTATTACGACTTTATCTATATTTACTAAAAATAATGTTGTTGATTTCACCTTCTAAGTCTTCAAGAGAAATTGATGTAATGCATCTTGACAACCATATGTACACTTTGATAATTCCACACATATATATTATTATTTTCAGGTCGTAAGAGGATTTTAAACCCCTTGACTGCTACGGAAAAGTATCTTGCAACTATAATTTCTGAGACAAAATTGAAATTACGCAAATCCCAGAACACGAGACACAAACTAAAGATACAAATGCAGACAGCAGATAAAATCATGAAATCCTCTGCCTATAATTCAATAAAAGAAAAAATGACACCAGCAGCTCAGACATTTTTCAATATGCAAATCAGCCAATTTTTGAAGAAACCCACAGGAAGACGGTTCTCTTTAGATGAGAAGATTTTATGTCTATCTTTATATAAACCGTGTCCCAAAGCATACCGTTTATTAGGTAAAATTTGTGTTTTACCTAAGAGAAAAACTCTAGATACACTGCTCAACCAAATAAATCTGCAACCTGGGATTAATAACCTACTGTTTTACCATTTAAAAAAGAGAGTGGATAAATTAAATGACCGTCAAAAATACTGCTGTGTCATATTTGATGAAATGGCAATTTCACCAGGCTTATCATATGATAAAAAAAATGACATCATTCATGGTTTCACAGATAATGGTGAAGAAAGATCAAAAAACTTCAGTGATCATGTTTGTGTTTTTATGGTAAGAGGGATATTTAAGAAGTACAAGCAGCCAGTAGCATTTTCTTTTTGCAAAGGAAGTACTAAATCGGTGGATTTGAGCAAGCTTTTAAAAAACATCATTAAGAAATTAACTGACTGTAAATTAAAAGTAGTTGCAACAGTCTCAGATCAGGGTGCATCTAATATGGCAGCATTAAACATTTTAATGAATGCAACCAAAGCTGAATATTTAAGATGTGGCAAGAATTATACTGGTGGTTTCTTTGAACTAGATTCCACAAAAATATACGCCATATATGATCCACCTCACCTGATGAAAGGGATCCGTAATAATTTATTAACAAAGGATTTGGAATTCAAAGAAAATGGAAAAATAAAAATAGCTTCCTGGTCTCATATAGAAGCCTTATACAAACGTGGACCGGGATACAAAGGAGTTAAGCTAGTCAGTAAATTAACAGCTCAACATGTTATTCCAACTCTAATACCAAAAATGAGAGTTAAACACTGCACTCAAGTGTTCAGTGAAACTGTTGGACGGACAATGGGATACATGGCAGGTTTGTATTTTTATTTTTTATACATAAAATCGAATGACTATTACCATATTGAAAAAATATTATTGTGTATTTGAATTCTTTAATAAACTACATGTACAACTCTCCAAATTGATTATAATGAATCATATATACCCAATGAAAATAATAAAGTATATTTAATGAAAAACATTTTCCCTTAGCTTATTATATTTTATAGCTTAAAATGCTAACTTTTTAAATAAAATTGAAAATGCCATGAAAATATAATATTGGATATATTTTCTCACATTTTTATAATATCCTGGTATGGGATTTGTTGGATGTTATTAAATATTGTGATTGTTTTTTTTTTTCAGAAATAGGAAGACTCCCAAAAGCCAGCACTGACACAGCAGATCTATTAATTTTCTTCGATCGGTTATTTGACTCCATTAATGGAAATTATCACAAGCCTCAAACTGGAAAAGTTTATAGAAGTGCAGTAACTCCCCGATCGCCACATTTTAAGTTATGGTACAATAGCTTACCCATTTTAAAGTCTATGAAATTCGTAACAAGAAGTGGTACCAGAGCAACTGTCCCGTCTCTAACGAGTTGGATAAAAAGCATTGAAGCTTTTATTTCTCTGACAAAATTTTTGCATTCTGTAGGTTTGAAGTCGCTTCTGTTGCGCAATATCAATCAAGATCCCTTAGAAAATTTCTTTGGAGCCATCAGAGCTCATGGCATTCGCAATATTATGCCAAGTGCAACTGCATTTATTAATGCATATAAATCTTTATTGATATGTAATATTACATCATATGATTCGGTTGGGGCTAATTGTGAAGTTGATAATTTAGATTATTTGCAATCTTTAAGAACTATGTTAACTGAGAGTGTACCCCAACCAGAACCTATGAATATTACTATTGATGAGGAGCACTTAGGTATAAGTGAAGTTCATATGGATGTTGTATTGGAAAACCCGGGAAAAAAAGAAAAATGCGCAGCAGTAGCTTATTGTAGTGGCTGGTTAATACATGTTATAAAAAAAAAAACTTATAATGACTGCCAAACCTGCAAATTCAATTTAGAATGTGATCAGATGCAAGATTTTCATGAATATATAAAAATAAAAGAATACGATCCAACAAAAACATGGCTTATTTATCCAACTCGTAATGTGTTCTCTTATTTTTTAAATGTTGAAAATATTGTAACTATTATTTTAGAGTCTAGGTGTAATTTTAAAAATATTTACGAATATGTTGAAGTGATTGTATTGATGCACATTAATTTTAATTTTTTAACATGTGCTTATCACAAAGACGCCATTATTAAGAACATGCTTAAAAAATCAATTTTGTTTTTTATACTTAATTGGTGTAAGGACATCAATCAGTTGCTTTCGGGAAAAATCACTTTTTGGGATGAAAATGATGAGATGAAAGTGGCAGCACGCAATTATTATACAAAACATTGTAAAAAACGCAAAGATTAATAAAAATATTCTTATTCAAATTGTTTTGTTTTAATTTACAGTTAAAAACAGATCAAGTACTTTATATTATGCATAAAAACCTACTACGTAGTAGTACGGTATAGCTATGGATAGTATGTATAGCCATAGCATATTATAGTATCTATACTTATATCGTGTAGTAGCTTTAGTTCATGATACGCCTACTACGTGGCAGCACTATTAGCGACCTCGAGCCAGGCCAGAGTTACCCATCTATAAAGGTATTCTAATCTATGATTTGAATTTTGTTGTATTAGCAATCTGTGGATTTTTGCAATTGTCATTTCGTTATAATTTCATTTCGTAGGTACGCCTTGGAGAGTTTTTTCCTGAAAATAAATAGTTAATAATTTATAATAAATATAAACTCAACATGGTAAGTTTCCAGAAGAATGCATTTTGCTGCAACTGTGACCATCGAATTGTGTAATCAGTGTTCCTTTGACGTGAGATTTTGGTTTGAAAGATGTAACCTCAAAAATGGAATTTGTTTTCAGGATGTCTTTCTAATGATTAGGCGAAAAAAATTAACCATCTTCACTGATGCGAAGGACACGACAACTGTGCTAGAATTGAAGAAAATGGTTGAAGGTGGGTGCGATTATCGCGATATGAGAAAATTCTATTTATAGTCAGGATACAATGTCGGGCGCGCAGCGTAGGTTTTGTTGTGCCTTGTGTTATTCTTCATTGTTCTTGGATGTTTAATATGCTGGAAATGTACTATAAAACGATATTTTCGGACAGCAAAATATGAAATACTACGTTTTCCAGATGTGTTGCTAAAGCAAGTTTTATGTTGTTAATAGAAGAAATGTTGATAGAAAATGATAGATCACAAAATAGTTTGTTTTAAGAGAAGTAAGTGTTTTATTGTAAGATATTTACTTCTTTGTGTACTCAGACTTTGGACTATGATTAAAGTGCCAATATAATCTATAAAAACTAAGATAACTAAGCAAGCACAAGCATTATTTCCAGCACATTAATCAAAATGTTACACTGCAACTCCAAAGTATGATGTTTTTTAAAGTAACAGAAAACAAGAAGCAACATTAACATTAGTCTGTTTATTAGTAATTCTGGAAAATAGATACAAATTGGTGATAGACAAAAGGAGTTGTAGCATTGTGACTACTGAATTTAACTTATATTCTATTTGCTGAAGATAATGGCATTAAAAATGGCACTATTGGTATTAGGAGTGTAATGATGTATGTAAGTATGAATAATATTGTTTATGAATAATAAATATTCTCTTTTGTTGACCATTCATAATAGAAATGTGGACAAATGGAAAGACATTTATATTACAACATAACCAGCTTTGGCTGAGGTTGGATATGGACAGGCAGCCTTGGCTTTGAATATAACCTTATACAGTTGAACATCAGCATTAACATAAAGCATCTGGTTTTCTGTGACCTCCTCCACCCAATGATTGGGTAATAGTCATCATTGTTAAAGTATGTGTCTTTTATTTACTCAATAGGTATCTTGAAAGTAACACCACAGAGTCAGATGCTGTTTAACAAAGACAGCCAGCTGATGGAAGATGAGAAGACCCTGGTTGAGTATGGCCTCACATCAGCCACTGCCAAGGCCCAGTGTCCTGCTCCTATTGGATTGGCTTTACGGTATGTGCATTAACATAATAAGCCTTTTCATTCTGAACTCCTTAGTGTAGTAACAATAGTAGATATGTTCTTGTTTGTTATAATATATCCAGAAGATTAATTGGCCTGTTGGCATAGCCTTCCTATAAAATTTTCCATTGGGGCCTGTCTAGGTTTGTACATAGTGTGTATTTACTTGCAAATGTTACATAGTGTTCACACAATGGTTCTAAAGTGGTTGTTATAGAATATGTTCTGTTTATAAAACCTGTTTGTTGTCAGCTGTTAATTCTGTAACATAAGTTTAGTAAATATATCTTTAGTAGATCTTCTAACAGATGCAAGATCAGTTCATAAACATAATAGTTCACTCGTGTTGGTTACCTTTTGATGAATTAAAAATTACTTGTGGTAGTAATAGTACAATTAAATATTAGTATTAGTACTAAAGTAGTAATATAATCAACTGAATATTTATACACTTACAATATTTCATATGCTTGATATGACAATATTCTTGTTTTTCACACCCGTCTTGCCACTGCCAATATTACAGTAAAATCTCGTAATGCGCGGCAAAGATATGCTCCGCTTGGAACCTAACTGCTATATGGAAATATAGTAGTTAGGTTCCAAGGTAGGAAAATACTAAATACTATTGCATTCCATAATGTGGTTTTGTACAGTTGATGTTAGGCTTAAAATAATAATGTTTATGGATCCTTTGAGACCAATAAAAAACGATATTATTACCTAGGAAATAATACAGATAAGTGGTTAGGTAGATTGAACATAATTTTTTCCAACATGTTTATAATGCATATTGCTTGAACGGTGTTACGACTATTTTATGTTGACTTAAGCATGAAATATTCCCTGGTATAAAAATTGTTCTGAAGACAAATCATTGCCTAACACAAATCATGTCTAATTTCTTTTGTTTATTTATTAACGCCTCAGAAAGATAGGGGCACAAATGAACTACCCAACTGCGGAAATATCTTACAGAAAAAAACATCCACAGGCTACAGTAACTGCTTACCATCAGGCAGGGCATAAGCTTGTTTGCCACCTTTATGGTACAAACGAGCACTCATTGTTTTGATAATTATGTAAGGGGGAAACATTGAGTATGGAAGTAGAAATAAGTGACGTACTAAGGAAGTGGTTTAAAGTTTTTCTTCCGTGAATATGGAAACCGCTTAAACCACAACCACGATAAGATTTTTTTACTTTACAATATAATTAAATCAAATTAAATTATAATAATGTGAATAATTATATTCTTTTTCTACATTATCAATATAAGGCCTATGTTAAGCAGTTGAGAAATTAATTAACAAAATTGTGAAATTACATGCAGTTGAAAACTCAACAGGTATGTCTTCATATTGATTGCAATGCTTTGTTAAATAATTGAGTGTGGCATTGTTACTGAAACCTTGGCCCAATTAATAGATTTTCTGTTTATGATGCATGTTGTAAATTTATTATACAGAGTTGTTTATGTACAGAAGACATACATACATACACTCATGCCTTTTTCTCATGGGGGTAGGCAGAAACTACAGAATACCACTTTTGATGTATGTAAATATAAAAAAATACATTAACTGTATATTTATTGTTGCGTTTAATGTATCTACTAATTATCCATCTAATCGGCCAAAAGTCATAAAAAAAACATAGTGCCAGCGTGTAAGCAACTCCCTAATAAAAAATAAATAAACTAAAAATTTACATTCTATAAATAAGTTTAATTACCTTATTTATGGTATTTATCTCTGGGCCTCAGTACTGATATCTTGGCTATTATAAATTCGTATAAAAGCTGTGTCTTTACAAGGAAAACATTTACGTATGCAGTATACAATTGTCTCCAAAGTTAAAAAAATTTTATTGAAATTATTGTTGTCACAGTCAAAACCTAGTTTTGACTATGACTTTGTGTGTGTAGAAATTTGAAATAAAACGAAGTAACAGACAGACCCATACTTTTGTATTTATAATATTAATATTGTTTCGCTATTGTTGCAAAAACTTATAATTCCATTTTTAATTTTAAAACTTTGATATTTACTCTACATTTATGCTGTCTTACAGATTGGGGTACGTTAAATAGATTCTGAGATAAAACTTTACATGTCTGTTGCATGCAAGTCCATAGTAATAAGTGATTTGGTGCTTGCCAATGTTTAAGTTCTCTATTCTAAGTGAATTACGACGCTACATGTAAAAGCTAATATTTTATATAAATACTAGCAGACCCAGGCTGGGTCTGCTTGTAGAATATAGAAAAAGATAGGATAGTTTATATTTCAATTTATGATAACAATTTTATTTATTTCAAAATATAATTTTCACCTATAAATAAGGTTCATAGCTCTATTTTATTGGTAAATAATGATTTTTATTTACAACCAAACTGCACATGGTATGCAAAGAATCATCAAAATCTTTTCATTCGTTCAGCAGTTCATTGCGGACAACATTGACACAGTAAATGTTCACGCCAGTATAATCACCAAACACTGTTTTTATGGTTCCATATTTATTTAATTAAGGCATCATCACCATCATAAAATTATGTCTATGTCCTTTACTTTTAGAAAAGATGGTTTGTGATAATGTGAATGATATTGTTTTGTTCTTTTCCAGGAAGGAAAATGGCGAGTTTGAACCCTTGGATCTGACTCCGTACTCTGCACCACCGGACTTGCCAGATGTGATGAAATCACAGGAGACCAACGGACAGGAACAAGTATGTTTACACTGTTTTACATTTTTATTCATTTCTTACTGTTTTGTTCTAGTGGTCCGACAATAGGATTTTGTCCTTTTGACTACGTCTAAAATTAATCTCGGGATCCCGGGATAGTCCCGGAATTGTGAAAAATTGTATTTGCAATGGAAAGAGTCTTATTAAAAAAAATTATCAATCCCGAAAATACCGGGATTTCTTAAATTTGATACCGAAAATTTCGGGACTAATATATGACCGGGATCTCGAGATCCGGTATCCAATCCTCTAAATCCCCAATCCAGGAGCCTGGAAGTCTTTTAAATGCAATTTACAGTATGTTTTCTGTAAGAATATCTAATATTTTTGGTCCTGTAAAATATAACATTGAATAATTGTGGTTATCTTCATTTGCAGATGGATCAACACTAAAAGACTCGGCTGTGGTTTGGACGCAACGGATGCAAGCACCAACTTAGCATCGCTCGCAATGGTTTTGTAATATACCTAGTTCATACGACTGGACTACCTCGCTCGGCGGCATCCACCATCGGTCCGCGAGCGACACCTTAATTATATTTTTTTGCATATAACATATTTTGTTATTAATTTATCGATCATTTTGCTCGATTTTAACATATTCTGTTACATCTACACATTTCTTTGTAGTATTTTTGTGATGCTTTGTACGAAGGGAGTGTAGCTTTTTGTAGTTTATTGCGAAAATTTCAACCACGATCACATTGTGGTTGCACATTTATAAGTGATTGATACTAGTTTTGTTACATATAGATGTTGGCGGGACTCTGTGCCGCGTAGCTAGCGCGGGGCGAGCAGAAATGTATTCGATGACGTGTACACTACACGCAGTTGTAGAGAGTAATTCAGGGATGTATCGGTGGTCGAGCATTAGTCAACTAGTCTCAAATAGATTCCATCGTTAATATAGATAAATAAACAAGTCGCAGGGAATAATACAGGTCTACGAAAGAATTGCATCGATTAAGTTAGCTCAATTGGTAACTTAGGTTCTAGCGCTGTTAGTATTTATTTTATATTTAGTTGATTGAGCATATGGCAGCCGGTACATCTCGAGCAAACTAGACGTGAATATATAATTTCCGTCGGGAATCCCGCAAAAATACGCGGTACGGACAAACTACTTACTGGCACATTTGATATTAATCATTCATCATCTATTGTGGCTTTATTAGACTACCTAGGCCATGACATCACACCATTTGGAATTATAGCGTAAAAATAATAAAAAAAATCTATAATGGTATCTCAATTTATAAACTGAATGTTAGACAATTTGTGCCTATAATTTTTCGCACTTAACTAGTTAACGAATATTTAAACAATATAATGTTACTAACTCCGCGACACTATTTGATTTTTAATAGCTTCACGCTTCAACGTGTACCGTTTTGTCATATACGATGGTACCCTAATAACTCAAGTTCACGATAATAACATTATATAAGTAGTATGTGTGGAAATTTGTATATTTGTAGCGACATGAATATAAACATATTAATATAATAACCTAGTATTTGTTGAGAAAGTTGCTGTTATATTATTAGTACGCAACATTTAAATAAATATTGACGAAACCATGCATGCTTAGCTACAAATAAACAGATTTAATCGTTTTAATATACAGATTTGTTAGAAGCATAAAGTAATACTGAGAAACATGTAAACTCGAGTAGAACTGATCTCGTGACATCTCATTTTGTAAGTGGTATTTTTTAAATTTTATTTTATTTGAGTTTCACACTAAAGCAAGTTCATACGGCTATATTTATTTCTGCTAGGTTTTGAATTCTGTATAGGTAGAACAATTTGAAGTGTTATGATCATTATAAGGTATTGCCTAATGTGTGAATACTTGAAAATATTCCTATACTTTGACACTGAAGAAACGTTTATCAGTGTTACTTTAGACTCTCGATCACGTTCATGTGTACACATTATAAATATGATTTTTAAATAAAATTAATAATACGGTATTTAACTGATATAGTATAGAAATGGACTATAGATAGTAGCTAATTTAATAGGGGGTAAAATAGGGGCTTTTTATATTTCATAACTACAGATTAAAAAAATCTTCGTTTCTCTGGAACATTCTTTATTGTGATCTGTATTGAAAAAAAAAACAAGTTGTATTGCCAATGAATTTGAATAATATTTCTAGTTCTCTAACAAAACAATGTTTTTCTCTATTTTTTATGTAATTTTTCTATTGCACCTTTATTGATGTAAGATGTTTTGTATATTTTGGTTGAGGTTCATCCAATATATACGGTTCCGGTGCGTGTTGCCGCCCGCAGTCCGCCGGCACGCGAGCCGCTCACGGTGCATAGTTAGATAATAACATACGCAAATCTTTGTGACTCAAGACTTGCTACCAAATACAGTTTCTTTTTAAATTCAAATCCAAAAATAGTAGGATAGTTGGGTAACGTTTCGCACCTTATTGCACTAATGGTAAGATAGCTAATTGATAAACCATTCTTTTGTAATTCGAAACACCACTACCATGCGTTTACTAACAGTATTTACGTGTCGTGATAAGTCAATGTTTTTGTACCATATATTTTCTCTCTATCGAATTTCTAGTTTCCAGGTAAACCGTGGTAGTGGAATACGTTCCTGGACTAGTCTAGTTCAAGGTGTATGAAACTATAGAGTGGGTTAGCTGTTATTTCTCATATTACTCAACTCTTGTTTTACTATGCTGGTACAAATCCTACTGTGATGGAAGTACTTGGCTGGCACCAACATTATTAAATATGTATTTATTCGTTTTAACATTTAAGCTCGTAATCTAAGGTCTCACACCCGAAGAGGTTTTGTATACCAATTAATAATTAATAAATTGAACAAAACCGCTTGAAATACATAATGAGACTTAGACAAAGAATACCTAGTGTAGTTTCAAAAATCCAGATGAGCCAGCAGGAAATAAAGCTGTTTTGATTTATTTTGATGCGTTTTATTTATTACACCTGTAATTCAAAACTATTCCTCTATTCCACACATCGATTTGACCTTTGTATTAATAGACTAACTTAACAAAAACGATTCTTGTGACTTAACTGATAGATAGATTTAGAATACTTTCTTTTTAGTAAGAATTATTTTATTAGAACTAGTCGACTAAGTGATCCCCTTGGCTTGAACGCTGGATCGCTGGATCAACCCTTGGTCATATATAATGTAATAAAACAATCCTCACATTGCATACAATTGGATTGATTGACTTTTTCATGAAATAGACAATCAATACAGTTATATGCACTTTGAGGGCTGTTTTATTGATTTAAATGATTATAATTCTGTAACTAAATACCTATTACAGGCGCGAATCATATTTTGTTCAATGTACAGCCTGACAATGACTGGCAAATTGCAAAAAACGTACGAAAGTTTGAATTTCGCGGGGAAGCGTGGAGCTTCTACCTTTTGACACTTATTAACACAAAAAAGCTATTCTGTCAGTCACATGTGATGTATATGTCAATGTCAAACTTATTTTGTTCATGCTGGATACATTTCTTAACCTCAAAATCATAATAACTAACTCGTGGTTAGTTTTTAATACATAACAACACATTTTATTAAAATAATATCAGTGAATATTGATTATATCAAGGAAACTAAACAATTATACTATAAATAATTAAGTGTACTGTTAAATAAGTGTAATTAACGATGGGTAAACGTAAAGGTAAATGTGTGAAGAAGAATCCAGCTTCTAAAGAGTCCCTAGAGCCAGAAAATCTCGTTAAGGCGCCGCACTCGTTCGTGATCCACCGCGGACAATGCAGCAAACACCTCATGGACTTGGCGAAGGACTTCAGAAAGATTATGGAGCCATTCACTGCTTCGCAGTTGAAGGTTAGTTTTGCTTTGTTTTGGAAAATTAAAAAAAAGAGAGAGTAAAAAGAGATAATGAAATTACGAGTTTTAATAACGACTCACACTTAATGATTACTACTAATCATTAAGTGTGAGTCGTTTTGGCTCTAACTTCCTTTATTTTTGCTCTTCTCTATGTGGTATCCTTATAGCATGTCAATAATGCCTTATTTACGATACACTACGAATATAGAGAAAGTTTGTCAAGTAAGTAATCAAAAATAAACTGTCACTAAAATACTTGTACACCCGCACTATATTATGCCACAGATTATATATTATTTAATAAATTGTGGTCCATAATGTATCATGCTAGACACACCTATGTTAACATTGTAAGTACGAAAAAGGAAGCATATAATAAAAACTGTTTTCATATTTTAGGAAAGAAAAAAGAACACAATAAAGGATTTTGTGTCTATATCCGGCTACCTACATGTGTCTCACTTGATGATGTTTACTGAGACAGAACTGGGTTCCTACATGAGGATGGCACGATTGCCTCGCGGACCTACACTCACCTTCCGCATTCATAATGTAAGTACTTACTTCAATATTTAGCACATGTAGAATGACAACATAGACATACAGTGGGTAGTAACCATGTATTTTTTTCTTAGCTTAAAGCAATAAAATCCAGTACTATAAACTCAGTAAAAATATTTTAAAATAAATCTAAGTACTGTATGCCACTCAAAAACATATTACACTCCTGCAAGACTTTAATACTATGTAAGTATAATTATGAATTCTAAAATATGTGATGAATAAAAAAATAAAACAAGTGTACCACTTTGTTACCATCATAAGGTATTAAAAAAAAGTTTTGAATTACTTGTATATTCCCCTATTTTTGGTGATTATTAATTCTAACATAATCCTTCCATACAAGGATTATGCTACGCTCAGCAAATAAAGTATGAATAGTTATAAAATAAAGCACTGATTCACAAGCACCACTATGACTGTTAAAGTGAGTTTTCAAATTCAAAGTCTAACTTATATTTTAAAACTATCTTTTTTAAACTTAAATAAATTATATACAGTACTAATATTATAAAGCTGAAGAGTTTGTTTGTTTGAATGCACTAATCCCAGGAACTACAGGTTGGAATTGCAAAATTCTTTTTGTGGGATGGTCCATATGCTATACGCTATATAAAAACATGTTATGATCAATAGGAGCGGAGCATAAATGAAAAATGTTGTTTAAATGTCCACCTATGTGAAGCTGGGACAGGCCGCTACTTGTAACATATTGATAAACTTATTATTTACACTGGATAATCTTCCTGGTCTGTTTAAAATTAATAATTTATAGTAATATAATTATTCTCTATCCTTATCATTAAAGCTTGTTCTCCTACTTAATTCTCATCTTTTTTATCCACAGTACAGTTTAGCTCGCGACGTGATCTCGTCACTACGCAAGCAGTACGTGATGATGCGCGCGTTCCAGCACGCGCCGCTGATAGTCCTCAACAGCTTCTCCGGCGAGGGTATGCACATGAAGCTCATGGCTACCATGTTCCAGAATATGTTCCCCACCATTAATATTACTACTGTAAGTTACATATATATTTTTAAATTAATTTATATAAAAATGCACGCCTTCTGATGATGATAATGAGAGATTTTCTCATTGTCATATAAAATCTTTCAACCATACACTGGTTGGACTGGTTTGTTGGGCTAAATCTAAATCCCTCTCAAAACGAGAGGAGACCTGTGC
This sequence comes from Craniophora ligustri, assembly GCA_905163465.1. Classification (NCBI taxonomy): domain Eukaryota; kingdom Metazoa; phylum Arthropoda; class Insecta; order Lepidoptera; family Noctuidae; genus Craniophora; species Craniophora ligustri. The sequence goes on along the minus strand of LR990965.1, from coordinate 2,178,972 downwards.
CCAGCAGCAAAACAGTTAATAGCTATTGACTATTTTGGTTTTTGCCTTATAATTTATTAATTCACAAACTATTGGAAAATATTTTTTTTAGCATAGATACATATTTTTTAACTTTTTCAGGTAAAACTAAAAAATATTCGCCGATGTGTGCTCATGAACTATAACCCGTCAACCAAGCTCGTAGACATGAGGCATTACGCCATCAGGGCCACGCCGGTCGGACTCAATAGAGGAACTAAAAAGGTGAAAAATATATCTTCTCCCTATTTCACTAGCATACTATTACATTTGTAAAAAGGGTTAAACAGTCTATTCTACATACAAAATGAAACTCAGAGTTTGGATGCGGCCACTAAGAATTTATTATTAAAACACCTGACTCACTCTTAGGAGCTACGCTGCCGACCACTGTTCTGTCGCGTAGTTAACACCTATTAACACCCACTATATTTCCCGAGAATTATTAAGAACCTACCGACTAAAAAACTGCACCCGTCAACCCACTAACCCTATTGCCGGGGCCATGGGATTCGCAAAAGCATGCACCACAACCCCGGCGGACTTCGGTTCAGCTCTTATCGCTGGAGACGAGCGATGCCACACTCCTAGGTGTGTAGGGGTGTGGCATCGCTCGTCTCTCATCCTCCGCGCAGGCGCACGTAGGACGAACACGCGCGCCGCCTACTTGGGGCCATTTTCAGGTTGGGCGGAGGAGTCTAGTCACGCCCACCCGCTGGCCACAGCTCATGGAGGCCGGAGGTCTGTTTATGAAGAACCTACTCTGTTTATAATATATGTTACATTTATATAAAGTTATATTGTTTAGAAGAAAAGTTTAACCAAATACCTAATTTTATTAACAGATGGTGCAAGGTAAAATACCAAATTTAAATCGCTGCAAAGATATGTCGGAGTTCTTTGATAAGTAAGTACATCCTATTTTTTAAACGGGACTTTCGTATTTACTATCGTTAATTTGTAATATACAATGTGGGGAGGACAATATGATCATAAATGAAACTTCGTATAAGTCATGATATTCCCAACCGTCACACAAAAAATCAAATGAATATATCCAGTAGTTTAGCCACAGGACATTATTTTTCATTTTAAGTATTTTCGACATGATGTTTTGTAAACAGGAGAGCACGCGACAGGTTAACGACTTACGTTGCCAGCTCGCCACTTTAAAAACCTACGCCTTTTCTATCAAATTTATTTTCTCAATGCAAATTATACTTTATGCCCGAGCCATAAGAGTCATAAAGCGTGTCATCACAGCTAGATAAGAAAATATGTATGTGCGAAAGAGATAGGTAAGTTTGCTTGTTTCCTCTTTGCTTACTTGTCGACGTGTCTAGGTTACGCGGTCAGTGTGTCACCGGACGTCCTTACTGCCTGTGACGCATTTTATTTTCTCTGGAATTTCGGATGCGCCCGCGCCCGTTTGAAGTCGCCGCGCGAGTGTTATCGTATCTTTGTTGTTGTGTTGTGTTGTGTTGTGCGAAATTTGACGCTTTGTTTTAATAGTGACAGGACACATAAACGTATTATAGGTACTTAGTTAAATAGCTAAGTGAACTTTGCGAAATTAGACGCTTAATACTTGGTGTTTCAAGGTTTTATTATTAAATAATCATGCCTCGTTACAATTATACCGCTTCGGAGTACACTGATATGATTTTAATTTATGGGGAGTGTCACGGTAATGCCGCTTTAGCTGTACGGACATACCGTGAGACCTATTATCAAGAGTGAGAAATAACATTATACGTCGGTGTAGTTTGTGTATTCAAGAACACGGCGGACATATTGAAAATAAAAAAATTTAATGACTGGCGACATAATTATGTGATCGAAAAGTGATTGTGAATAATAAATTGATCAGTGAATAACTCGCGGGTGAATGATGCCCGACTATTTGGTTAATATTCTGTGATTTGATTTGTGTAATTGAGCATTAATAACAATAAGAATAATGGCGCCAAACATTACGTCGCTGCGTCGGCCACAGCTTTAACATGAATGAAACCAAGCTGCGTTGCCATTCTTATCGCAGGTCAGTGTACCATTTTTATAAATGGTGTTTTATTTTGTTTGCAGTTTTAAGCTATTTAGTTTGTAAGAAAATTTTTTTTTTTTTAATTTCCATGTTCGGATTTATTTGATAGTTTACAAATGTTTCTATAAACCAGTATTGCCAGTGTTTTCATTTAAAGTCATATTGTCATCTCCACATTGTATAGTTGGTGAAAAGCCGTTTAAATATGTATAAATACTTTCTAGAGCAGGAATGCTGTCAGAAAGTGAATTTGAAGACGATCCTAACTCACAAGTGATACTGCCACAAAACTTGGCGTCGAGAGGTGCCGCAGCGGAATCTAAATCAGCTATCAGACTATTTGAACTAGGCCCTAGGATATCCTTCCAGCTTATCAAGGTTAGCTAATTAAATCACAATTTGAACCCACGCATGAACTATTGCATATTAGATCGCAATGTCGTTTAGTACCAGACGAACTGGCGGTCAAGCGTTAACCTATTATTAATAGAAAAAAAGACAAGACTTGACACGGTTAGTCTCTTTCTACATTTTGTCAATGTGGTTATAATTTGTCCTTATTTATTCAAAGGTAGAAGATGGTTTAATGGATGGTGAAGTACTGTTCCACGAACTGGTGGAGAAGACAGAAGAAGAAAAGGCGTTGATCAAGAAGAAGAGGGAACAGAAGAGGTGTGTAGCATTATTAGCAGAAAAGTAATAGATATTTGCTGTCATCGTCCAGAACGAAGTATTAACTTTACATGTATATTGTGTTTCAGACGTCTGAAAGAAAAACGTAAAGCACAACAAGACGAGAACGTCAAACGGAAACAACAAGAGAAAGATGATCTCAAACAGAAGGCGATGGAGGGCATGAAAAAGAAGAAAGAAGTTACTGAGAGCCAGAGGTAAGATACCATACCATCAAGCCTGTTGTCCCTAAAATATTAGGCAGAGATATACTAAAGTACACCAAAATGTATCTGGTGTGTGTTTCCATTATCAGCCTATAGCCGTCCACTGCTGAACGTAGGCCTCCCCCAAAGAGCGCCAACCATCCCATCTGGTGTGTTTTAGGGCTATGTAATAGGGGATGAGCCTATTAGGGCAAGTTAAAATAGTGGATCTACATATAGTTCTGTAGTCTCTGCCTACCCTTATGGGAAAAAGGCGTGAGTGTATGTATTTGATATGCAACAATGTCAAGACAATGCCTGACTAGCATGAGTATATACGAGGCATTTAGTGTGCATGAGGACCTCAATACCTTATAAATTAATTTATTAATTTAAAATTTCGTAGGTTAATGGAGTTAGCCAATGCTGAGTCACAACACGCTGACATGGATCAAGGTAATGAAGACAATGATGCGGATTACTACCGGCAGGAAGTCGGAGTTGAACCCGAGAAAGGTGCGTATCTTTTGTCTGGTTTTAGTATAACGATGCCGGTTCTAATAACTTAAGAATTGGTTTTGTTAATGCAGGGGTACTATAAAGTGAACAATCCTATTTTTGTAATTTCCCAAAAAGACAGATTGCCGTCTTTGAAATTAGTTGACTCATATCTTCTTTTTAGTTTACTCTAGGGATGCCAAGAAATATTATCTGCTTATATATTTTAATGTTTCTTATCATATTTTAGTGCACTAAGAATGCATTATAACATACTTTTTCCACAGATCTCTTTTCACGCGACACAACAAAGAAACGAAAAGGTGACGAAGACGGACCTCGAGGATTCAAAAAGATGAGACTAGACAAAAAAATAAAGAAGAAATTCCAAAGGAATCAAGACACAGACAAGGTGCAGAATAGACAAGACGGGAAGAGACCATTCAAGGGCCACCAAAAGGACGGCAGAAAGTTCCAGAACGACAGAAAAGGTGGTCGGAAGTTCCAACGAGATGGAAACGAGCACGGAAATAAGCCTTTTAACAAGCAAAAGAAAGTTTTTGGCGGTAAAGTAAACAAGTTTAGCAAAGGCAGGGAATCAAAGGGGAAAGGAAAGAAGGGTAGGAAATGACAACGATCTACCCCAACTAATTGTTAAGGATTGTGTATTTAAATAACAAGACATTTTGATTATCAAAATAACATGTTTTATTTACTTGTCAATCAACAGTGTAGACAACTTGACCTTAATTAACTATGCATTATTACTTATATGATCATTACAAAGGCACTTATAAGTATTGATTTACAACTACAAGTTACCTGTAGAACTGTAAAAACAAAATGAACTTAATTCTTAATAGATACATAGGCGGTCATTATATTAACAACATGAACTCATTGAACAGAGACTTAACGTGGCGGTGAAATCACGCTACCCGGTAAAATCATTATGTACTAAATCACAAATTTTGGCTTCAACATTTGTTTTAAAGGAGTTGAAATAATCATTGTAACTCCTATAAATATTTGCGCACCATATCTAATGGTTGAATATAAATGGGTTATTATAAATTCAAGACCATACTTTGCACACCTACATTTGCGATGGCCAAATATCGGCTCCTGCCAAAAATATTGTCTGTCTAGTTTTCATTATAGAAAACCAGTAAAATGGTGATGAAATGCAACATATTTCTATTGTAATTTTAAATCACACAGCACAGATCTATTACAACTAGAGATGGGCTTCTGCTGAGCTATTTTGGACATAAAATATTAATGCTAAATATGACAAACGCGTACAGTTACTTTAACAATACAAATATAATATGTATTATGGATTTTTCATATGAGGCAATGATTTTGTTGGGGCGTTTATTGTTTACTCCTAAAGTAGCTGGGCAGAATCGCACAACTAATTACTAAACAAATCTAGATCAAGAATATGATATCATCGGCCATCATGACCTGGTTGTCTTGCGTCATCTTGTGGAGCGCCGCCTGTATCTCGCCGTCGGAGAACGTCTCGTGCGAGTACTTCTCGTTGACGTATGACGTCACGCGAGCGAGGGGCAGCGAGTTGGCGCGCTCCTCGCGGAACAGCTGCTGTAGTGCTGACTTGAATTGAGTCAACCTGGAAAGACAAATATTTTTACAGTAAGTTTACAACTGATATGCAGCTTTCTATTAAGTGATGTGGAATAGAAATGTATATATTGCAGATGTTCGTTGTATCGCCATTTATTCGGCCTCATATAAAGCGTTATGGTGGGACAACCAGGGTTCTTTATAGAAACTTCCAATGGCAACTACAATTACATAAGCAATAAATTAATATACACCAATGATTTTGAGTTGTTTTGCTGAAGGTTCCTATTATCTCCGATTCCGAAAAGAGCGGTTCGAATTTTCTATCTCTTTAAAATCACATATTTATTTAATTTATACATATAAGTTTTATTTCCACATTCGAAAGAGTAGAACTACTTTTCAAATATGTCTAATACTAAAGCACGATACGATTTTTTTTAACTTACGTGCTGAAACGGGGAAGCAATTCATCTCGAGAAAACCAGCACGTCTAAGAGATTTTCTCCATGGCGTGTGAACTCTTCTAATCTAAACTGGCATATACCTCCAAAACCTTTTAAAATCTCAAATGAGAGGGGATCCGTGCTCATGCGTGAAGATAGAATGGGTTGAAGTTGATCAATAGGTTACCTGTTGGTATCAATGGTGGCCGGTTGCTTGGAGGCGGCGGTGCGCGGCGCGGGCTCGGGCTGGCCGGCGCGGGCGGCGCGCAGCCCCGGCGCCGCCTCCTCGTCCGACGAGAACGAGTACGGGTCCTCGCCTTCTGCCGCCTCCTGTAAACCAAATATAACGTACATTCATACAGATGTTAGCTAGATAGTTTTAACATCATCCATCCGAAATAGTTCACTAAACTCTATAACAGATCGATAAATATATAAATAATACGTGTGTGTCAGAATGGCTGGTTGCCTGTGGCTTTGGTCTATGAGAGTTGATTAGAAAATTGCTACATAATTGCTTATATTTGCTACATTTAATAAATAATTGCTACATACTATATATATTTAGAAATAACATATTTTTTTTGTACAGCCATCCTGACGTTTGGTTGGCTGGTCGCCTCCTAGTTTAAAGCCAAGCATGCAGAGTTTCCCGAAATGTATTGTGTCATTAATTGCTACATATTTGCTTCATTTATCTAATTTAGTTGTATCTTCAAACATATGTTAAATAAAGGATGTAGCAATTATTTTAATTATCCCAAGGAAAAGTGCCTGATAAAACAATTAAGGCAAATAGTTGCAGTGTGTCTTCAGTCAACGGTATTGCTACTTTAGGAGGCTATTATTGCTACATTATGTTATGAGTAGATACGTAAGTGGAAGTGGTGGCAAGTGGAAGCACATTAAAAGGATATCGTAAATAAAAACGTCGGGTCGTTCATAAGATTCATTTTAATAATATTACAATTTACTTTAAAAATATTCAACTATTAATTTACTTAATTTCCATATATTATTTTTTCGCATATATTATACAATGTGGTATTAGCTTCTTTTTACTCTTCGTAACTTTTTTCGATTGGTCATCGTAACATTTCCATTCTGAATTTCGTCTGCAATGAGCTTTGTAGTGACCAATTAGTGTTTCACATACTGGGGGCTCGAATTCTATTATAGACAGTAAATCAAACTCTGATCCTTGTAAAAAAAGAGATGTTGGTGTATCATCTATTGAAATGAATTGATTGGAATTAAATTCAAATGCAATAAGATCTCGTAAAGATACACTAAATGATTTAACACCTTTACATTTACTACGCCGGCATTCTGTAAGTTCTTGAGAATTAATTAAAGTATTTGCGGCTTCTTGTAAATCATTAATGGTTGAATTTATATCAACGTGTAGAACAGGTATCTTACGCTGAACTCTATTGATTTCACAATCTGATTCTGTACAATGTTCACTTTCATCTGCACTGTATATACAATCTATTAAAATGCGTTCAAATATATTATTTACATTGCACTCACATCTCACTTCCACAGAAGATTCTTGTTCAACTTTTGAAAAATAGACTTGCGCCATTTCAGATCTTATTTTGTATACTTCTTCTGTATCTCTTCCACTCATGAGTTTGACTAGTTTACAGAATACATTTTCACTCTTATGTATTGTTTGACTTATACGATAGCCATCGATATATGCTATAGCTAAAGCCTGACATACCGAATCAATCGCGCAAGTATTTCTCAATATAATATATTTTTTACCAATTTGTAGCCTGCTTCCGTTAGACAAAAAAATAACTGGCTTCAAAGTTTTTCTTTTTTTAGTAACATTTCCTTTCCCTTTCCAATTTTCGATGAAGGTAGGGTCCTCAGCAAAAATAGAATCAGCAGTAAACTCTTCCTTAGGCTCCTTAGACTGTAATTTACTTTTCCGCGTAGATGTTATGGAATCCCGTTTTATTTCCTTCTTAGGAAAATCTGCTTCAGTATTTCTTTGTACAGTAAGATTCGGCAGTAACGATATTCTCGGTGCAACTTTAACCTCTCCTTTTAAGAATTCTAAATGTTTCATAATGAATTCATCTGTTCGTAGTCTGTGAGATTTGGTGCTTAGATGTAATAGCAGTCTTTTTATAGTTTTAAAATATGATTCAACATTTGAAGAAGTAGGTGCCTCAATATCGGAATCATAAATATTCTTCATTACGTTTGACCACAAAGGAAACAAAGTCAGTAAACGTGATAAAATTCCTATAAAAGCAGGATAATGGTACAAATTGTCATGACTGCCTATATCTTCAGTATCTAGTGTTACGAGTAATTTTTCTGTTTCAATTTTTGTGGTAAACCATTTAAAAAATCTGTTCTCTTCACTTAATTTGGTATTGGTTTTATTTTCAAACACTGATTTTTCCACAGCTTTAGGCAGATCATTTATTTTATTACTATCCTGAATCACTATCTCTGTATCCAAAGTCTGAAACTGATTCAATGTCTTTAATCGACTCTTAGCCAACTCACACCTAGAAGGAGTATTGGATTTATTAATGCCGTCGTGTTCATTCAAACAAACTGTAATAATATCTTTCAAAATTTCTTTGGCTTTTTCAAAATTTACGCATTCCTTCAACGCTAACAGACATTTAATATAAAAGAATTTTACTCTGTTGTCGACATGTTTAAAACAAGTCAAATTAAAAATGATTTTAACAAAATGACTAGTGTCTATTCTAATGTAGCAATCGTCACTTTTTTCGTCTTCCTCCAGTTTTCTGTAAGATTCTGTAACATATTCTTTAGTAGAGTTATGTTTCGTAAATGCTTTTACGCAAGCACCAATCAGCGCGGATGACTCATCGACGATGATTTCGTCTGGTTTTGGATTGCTCACGTGCCATGCTTCCAGCCATTTGTATATAGTGTCCATAGACTGGCTTTCTGATACCATTTGGGTAAGTGGGATACTACTGTGACCTTTATATGTTTTCATGACACATGCATAAAACAAAATGTGTTTGGTGATTGTGACATTATTTAAAGGACCAAATGGTTTGAAAATGCTACCGGTGGCGTCTATACTAACAATCAATTTAGGAGCTTTTTTAAATTCTTTGCAATATTGATCTTGGCAAGGGTCCCAATAATAAATATAAAATGGATACACTGAGATATGTTTAATAGCTTCTTTGTAAGGCGATATTTGGGTCATTAGCCATAATGAAAGTATTTGGTTTCGATGAAAAAGTGAGCTACTCTTGTGTTCGTGTTTTATTTGACGTAAGCACCCTGTTGTTGGTAAATGAGTAGGTTCAGGCTCATCGGAATTAACAACTAAATTTGCCATTGAGTTACGATATGAAATAGCGGATACATGTTTAAGTTCTTCAGCTATTTCAGTTCGTTTTACAGGTGATAGTTTTATTTTTTTCATTGGAGGATGAATGAAATTTTCGTCGTAATTTGTTATTATGCATTTGCACTGAGCTATTTTATCCGAAGGCCAGCTAATAATAACTTTCGCATCAGCTTCACATTGTTTACAAGATCCGATGCACGTTATATTGGTGTTCATAGAAATAGAATACTGTTTAAATGTCCAAGTGTGTGCTATTGGATGGACCTCCCAAATTTTTTCACGCAATTGATGGGCCCACTGATGTTTAGGCAAAAGATTTCTCATTCTAAAAACAGACTCAGATCCTTTATTTAATTTTATGCGTTTAGCTATTGGTTGCAGACGCTCCCATTGATACGTATCAATAAAAAAATCATAAATGACTGTTTTTCCAAGCGATTTGTTGTCCACGTCTTTGCAGTTTTTTTCTTCTCTATTATCACATTTATAAAAAGTAATTGGGCTTGGTTCTTCACAGCAAATATTGTCTTTTGGGCTAAAGAAATAATCAAAATTTTTCTTCACCGAAAGGTACAGTGCCTGTTTCGTAATCTTATTGTCTAAGGCAGTACTAATTTCACTAAACAGTGGATCAGTAGATGCTGGTAATTCGGACTTACTTGAAAAATACTTTTTGTATTGCAAGAAAACCTTTTTTTGCTCTTCGAGTGGCACAACGAACTTTCTTCCCCTCTTCATCGTCACAAACACCAAAACCACTGATTATATAATAGTTACCCAAAACACGAATTAAAAATTGTTTCTATAGGTAGGTACTTGTTCCTTATAATAACATAGATCTATTTAAATTGTCGAATAAAATTAAATAAGCGTAGACTGTGATTCCAATACGATATCTGCACAAGCAATGACTAAGAATAATTGTTATAATGATAATTATTGGATTATTGAGGGTAGGTACATATTTTTTTTTAACGCAAGAATCGCATTACTTACGCTGTTACCAGAGCCTAAACGATTAAACCGATTCAACATAACCAAGTATTTGCCTTAATTGTTTTATCAGGCACTTTTCCTTGGGATAATTAAAATAATTGCTACATCCTTTATTTAACATATGTTTGAAGATACAACTAAATTAGATAAATGAAGCAAATATGTAGCAATTATTGACACAATACATTTCGGGAAACTCTGCATGCTTGGCTTTAAACTAGGAGGCGACCAGCCAACCAAACGTCAGGATGGCTGTACAAAAAAAATATGTTATTTCTAAATATATATAGTATGTAGCAATTATTTATTAAATGTAGCAAATATAAGCAATTATGTAGCAATTTTCTAATCAACTCTCATAGACCAAAGCCACAGGCAACCAGCCATTCTGACACACACAATAATACTGCACTTTTATGCAACTTATAGTTGGAATAAAAAGGAACGGTCTTCGAATTAATTTCAATTAGCCGACGTTTGCGACTTCGTCTGTGACTACACGTGCTGTATTAGCTCTTTTTGACGAAAAAGCATTTCCGATTTAGGCAAACATAACAAAATAATCTTACACATCCTATCATAATTTTATAAAAAAAATGTAAAAAAAAATTCCATTACGCCTGTCGTCCCCGGAAGGTTAGGCAGAGGTGTACTAAAGTACACCCACGTTTGGGCGGTATGTTTTAGGTTCCATGTAATAGGGGGCAAGCCTATTGCCATTAACCGGGCACGAATCTAAACTCAGAGCTGCTTCATAGAAAAACCCAATAACACTGCTCGACCTAGGAATCGAACCCAAGACCTCTTGCACGGCAGTTGCACTGTACGACCACTAGACCAACGAGGCAGTTAAGAAAAGGTAATGTGCCAAATAATCGATATGTACCGTTCTCCTAGATTTCTTGGGTCGCGACTGAGCAGGTTCTTCTCCATCAGACGCTGCATCTTCTTCAGCGGATGACGCGCGTCGTTTACGACGTTTCTCCTTTGTTAACACCTGAGATAAAAACATTAAGACCGTATTAACTTTTCTATAATTAAAAAAAGCTGTTAGCATTAATAACCCACAATTAACAGTAAAAAGAAGCAATCATATTTTTACCACTATGGGCTAACACGAAAAAATTTGGATTCAGTTAAAGATCTGGTTGCATTGAAAGGTACTTCATTTCTATACACCAGTAGATACTTGATGTAACCAAAAACAACATAATTATTGCAAGTTACATAATGTCATTGATTATACATATGTCTCGTGTAAATAAAATCGTAACTTACCTTCTTGAAATAGGCGAACTGTACAAGCTCTATAGCGGCGAGCGCGTCGTCCTGGGTGATCTTGAAGCTCAGCCGACACTTGGCGTGTGCCGTGGACAGGCGGATCAGCGTCTCGAGGGTACGCGCCGTCACTGGCTGTGTCTGCAAATAGAAGCGAGATGTGACAAACAACAAAATATTTAAACACTAACTTTTGCTAGAGACTTTGTCTTCGTAGAGTTAATTAATAATTCTAATTTCGGATCTAATCTGCTTTTATATCCCATCAGCTTATTATATCTACCCCCTTTTAAGAAATATCCTCCATTTCGCGCTTTTAAGGCATTTTTTTGGGACATAATGTAACCTATATCCTCTCCCAGTATTAAAACTATCTCCATACCAAATTCTATCTAAATCGGTGCAGCGGTTGAGCGTGAAGAGACAACAAGACACTTTTTCATTAATATTAGTATGAATATACTATTCTTTATATAGCGTATATCTTTAGATACCTTCACGAAGTCGAATACAGCAACATACATAACTTTCATCGTAATTTGATAGAAATCCATAGAAGACAAGTAATATTTGGTCACATGGCATACATTGTATTAATAAGATTTATTACACCAACTCGAATATTAAACATTCAAATAAAAATTATGTTTTGCGTATTTTGGACGCTTTGGATCTTTTAAAACATCCACAATCACGGACAGACTATAAAGATGCTGTAAAGTATCTTAAAGTAACGCAACATACACTAATGACCCCCCTACTTACTCTAGCGACGTCACTGTCCATCATGTCCTGGTTCCGTAACCGCGCGTACTCGTCGGCGATGGCGTCGGAGGCGTCCTGCGTGAGCTTGGGCTTCATGAGCCGCGCGATGTGGATGAACTTGCGCATGAACTTGGTGTTGAGGTACTGCTCCCTCTTGCTGCGGGTGTTGCCGTGCAGCAGCGGCTCGTACTTCTCGTATATTGACGCGTTTGTTTCCTGATTTTAATAATAATAATAAATAAATAAATAAATAAATAAATAAATATTCCTGGACATTATGACACAGCGCCATCTAGTTCCGTGGTAAGCAACGAGGCTTGTGTTACGGATACTAGTTGGTTGATATACTACATATATACTTTTTTTTTTTGTAAATATACAGGGTTAGTTGGAAAACACAAACAACCTCGCAGGACTAGATAGCTAACATCGTAAGCAACAACTTTTGTTCTACGAGTTCTGCCATAACTCAATACATGAAAAAAAAATGATATTTCAAGTTTCTGTTGTATGACACACGAATATTATAAGTCTGTAGTTTCATTCATAAAGAAGGACGACGTGACTCTCGCGCTGTTTATAAAGGCTTCAACACACTACTGCTTAAAAATGTTTACAAGTATTAGTAAACAGTTGTTAAGAAACATACGATCATAATATTAGAAAAAGATTTCTTGTTAGATAATGTTAGTGAACATTTCTGAGCAAAATTGTTAGTTAACAAATTGCAACGAAATAAAACATTTGTTATCATTTGTTTGTAAATTTATACCCAGGCCACGGCAGGGGCAATCCAAACTGCAGGCAAACTGATTTTTCAAATGTTATAAACGTTTGTTAACAATTTCCTCCGGTGTAGGAGCACTTAAAACAGTTAACAACTCTTAATAAAATGTAGCAATGCCTAACATTTTTTAGTAAGTGTATTAGTGTAGCAGCACCTTAATAATACACAATATTCGCCAGTTAACTACCTATACCTATGTCAAATACTCGCCGCCTTTGTAGAAGCGGGACGCCTGTTGTGTCGATGTTTATACATATTATAAAATAGTAAAGAATGCAATATTATTACAAGATAAATATTAAATAATAAAAAAATTAAAAATGGATATTTGTACTGAGACTAATTAATATTATAAATATTTTTTTTAAATAGACAATACAGCGACAGCGAGTCACTGTCGCTACGCTAATGACAAGGCTTTCTAAACCTAATTAACGATTATAAAATTACCCTTGTAGTGTTATTTATTAAATTATTAATTTACGCACATTTCAATAAATAAACTAGGTACCACGCCAGCGCTCTCTGAGGGATCGATAAGTGAGGCACCGCACGCGGCTGTCCCGCGGCTGCCCCGTCTGATTTTAGCTCGTACGACCACGAATGGGTTTGTGGGCAGGCAGTGAGTACATACCTACACTGAGTCCACAATCGCTTCATACTTTACCTGGCTTCATTTAACTATTAAAAGCAAATAAATCATGCGTAGGTATGTAGATTAGGTATCTTAACTTTCAAAGTATGTGAAGATGATTTACGTAATCGTTTGTTAACGCTTTCCACAGTTTAGTTAAACTACTTACTTAATATCAGCTGGGCGCTTACCTACCTACCTAACTGTCATGTGTGTTACGTTAAAACGAACCATTGAAAGACAAGCAAATATCTACTTACGTCTCTGAAACAACTGGTAGCCTAAAAAACGAGACTTCATTGTTTAATGTTGAATTTAAAGATCCGTCACTGAACACGTATTTTTTGTTGCTTCATTTTTGCACAAAATAGTTCTAACTTCAAATACGCAGTTGCACTGATGTGAGATATCGTGTCCCTTAGCGGTGTCGCGCACTTTTTATGTAGATAGGCTTCTGTAACTATCTGTTTTTTTTTAATAACACCTAAGGTATAACCCAACAACACATCGATCGATATGGCGACGGAAGGAAACACACAACGTAACGCGCGCGCATCTTGGCCGACGGCTGGCGGCTAACTAGGTCAATCGGACAATCGGTCAAGTTCAAAGCTAGCACTCGCAATGCGCCTCCCTTTCTCCGCGTCCCGCGGGGTTTTTACTATGTGCATAGAGTTAGGAAGCGCGTAAAGATATCATGAAATAAATATTTGGTTTTGTATGAAATAAAAAAAAATTAAATCAATGAAATTATTGAAAGTCGTAGAACAAAAGTTGTTGCTTATGATGTTAGCTATCTAGTCCTGCGAGGTTGTTTGTATTTTCCAACTAACCCTGTATACATATTATACATAAATACATCCATGACTCGGAAACAAATGTTTATGCTCATCACACAAACATTTGTCCCTACCGGGATTCGAACCCAGGACCCATAGAACAGAAGGCAGCGCTAACTACCGCTGGACTAATTGGGTCGTCAATAATAATAATAATAGTTTATAATTGTAACGAAAACATATACGGTAAAAAAAATATAGTTATAATAATAATAATCGATTATTTGGAACGAAAACAAGTACAGTTTTTTATAAACCCCCGACATATTTTATGGCGGCGGCCATCTTGGACCGATTTTCATCAAACATCATTATGAACATAATTTTGTGTTTTCACATACCTCAGCTTCATCATTATCGGGATTTTCAGTGGACAGCATCTCAACCAAGGAGCCCATTGGTAGTACTTCCCCATCCTGTTCTTTAGGATTTCTATTTACAAAAAAAAATACATTACAATCACTTCTCAAAATTTCAAATTTGGGATATTATTGATAAACTTGCCTGTATCTATGCATTCTGAGGACATGTTCTGATATCATGTTGTCGTGGTCCGCGTCCGCGATGTCCAGCATCACGAACAACAAGTCGAAACGGGACAGAAGAGAATCTTGCAGACCTATGTTCTCCATAGGCGTCTTGTACTGATCATACTGGGGAATTAGAATAGTGTATGTGAGAAACCAAAATTATTATAAGGTAAATCTGATCTTTAGAAGTTAATATAAGTTCGATTTTTAAACACCTGATGGAATATAACATAAATCTACCTCGTTAATCTAGTGCGTCTGCTGAGTAAGAGGTTTTAGGTTCGATTCCGAGGTCGAGCAGTGTTATTATTAGGTTTTTCTATGAAATCCTCAGTAGCAACTCGGAGTTTGGATTCCGGGCTGGTTGATTGCAAGCCCCGTATTACATGGGACTTAAAAATACAGGCGAAATGTGGGTGTCCTCTGGCGAAACCTTAGGGGACGACAGGCATGATGGTATGTAAAGTGCAACTATATATAGTGTACTGACCCGCCCGTACACGGGGTTGGCGGCGGCGAGCACGGAGCAGCGCGCGTTGAGCGTGGCGTGCACGCCCGCCTTGGCGATGGTGACGCGGCCCTGCTCCATCACCTCGTGGATGGCCGTGCGGTCGATGTCCGACATCTTGTCGAACTCGTCGATGCACACCACGCCGCGGTCGGCCAGCACCATGGCGCCTGCTTCCAGCCTGGAATTAAAAAAAGACAACATTTATTGGGGCAAATTTAATTGGCTCATTATAAACGTCGACACAAAAGACAGCCCCCAAAAACACCCGCCCTTGACCTTAATAATTGAAAATACGCTTGATTATCCAAAATCATCAACATAGCTACCCGATTGATGACTCATTGATGGATTGGCGAATACCCAATATACTTACCTCATAACTTTAATGTGAAAGACAGGTTGTCAATGCTTGTGCTGCAGCAAGCAGCAGACAAACGATATTATTATTAAATATTATTGAGTGCAGTCTATCATCAGATATAACCAGGAAGAGACATAGTAGCCTACTCGTACGAGTAGGCTACTATGTCTACCGTACTATGTACGGGATTCACTTCCAGACAGAAAATCTCTTCTATAGACTAGTACGCAGTGGCGGATTTACAAATTTGCCGCTAATAGGTTATTCAATTTTTGCCGC
The DNA here is from genome assembly GCA_905163465.1 of Craniophora ligustri. Lineage (NCBI taxonomy): Eukaryota > Metazoa > Arthropoda > Insecta > Lepidoptera > Noctuidae > Craniophora > Craniophora ligustri. Next base: position 2,163,151 of record LR990965.1, on the reverse strand, counting down.
CCCTACTGACCTGTGAAATCCAGTATGCTAGTTTAGTTCACAATCATATTTATTCTGAAAATGCAAGTTTATGATTTGTGTTCTATCGTCCTCATTACGTCAGCGTTTTCCCGTTATTGGTATGATTGTCAACTAGAGAATAGTTGTATCAGTTTCTAAATTATTTTAGCAACCCACGAATTAGTGAGGAATTTACTGTTGACCTAAAAACAACAGCATGTACTTATAAGGTGGGGAAAGGTATGCCTTAAAAATACTTACACCATAAGCTGTGTTCATCACAGCTTATACAAAATAATGTGTAGTCGGCAAAAATTGCTTTTGTCATTTTTTTTATTGCACTTACAGTTTAAAAATATTACGTTCAATTTCAATTAGATAATCTATTAACAATTCGGTTAATGGTGGTCATGTCATTCGTTCCCGCGCCGCAACCCATAAACGACTACACAAATACATAGGTATCTAGTAGTAGAAAATAATTATTAATACCTATTTTGAAAAATATTACACGTTAAATATAATTTTTATTATACCTAGATTTCACATCAACAGACGTCCACTGCTGGACATAGGTCTCCCTCAAGGATCACCAGGACGACCGGTGATTCACCACCCGCATCCAGCAGATTCAAGCGACCTTCACCAGGTCGTCAGTCCACCTTGGTGGCGGCTTACCCACACTGCGTCTTCCAGTACGCGGAAGGAAACCTTCAAGCCCCATCAGCCTACCATTCTTTGAGCGATGTGCTATGCCCACTGCCAGTTGAGTTTGGCGATTCTTCGGGCTGTCAGCGGTGAATCGTATCGAAGATCGAAGATCCGTAGAAGAACCCGGGTGTTCTTCTACGGATCTCCTCATTTCTGATTCGATCACGTAGTGAAACTCCTAACATAGCCCTCTCCATTGCTCTCTGAGTGACAGTGAGTTTCATTATAAGACCTATCACTGGCAACCCACACTGATCAAAGACTTTTGTCTTGAGACACTGCGCTATTTGGGACAAAAAGATTTGACGTAGCTTCCCGAACGCTGCCCACCCGATTTGGATTCGACGATTGACCTCTTTCTCTAAGTTGGACTTACCTAACCGGACATTTTGTCCCAGGTAAACATAATCGTCGACAACTTCGAGGACAGAGCGAGAGAGACATCACCGGAGTCGGCGCAACATGAACATTTAACATAATTTTTGTCTTGTCCATGTTCATTTTAAGACCGACACGTTCAGAAGCTCTGGTGAGGTCATGGAGCTCAGTAATGCTGTTCAGCTGTTTCAGCCATAACTACTATATCGTCGGTAAATGGAAGTTGAGTGAGGTACTCGCCGTTTATGTTGATGCCTACTTGCCTAGCCCTTCCTAGACCAGAACCTTAAAGATATCCTCCAATGCAGCGGTGAACAGTTTCGAGGAAATGACGTCACCCTGTCTCACACCACGCTGCAAGAGGATAGATTTTGAAGCCTGATTCTGTTTGTATGAAAACGCCATTATGTCAATAATGGAGTTTTCATACAAACACTTCAGCGCTTCGATGTACCGATAGTCAATTTGGCACCGCTGTAAAGCCTGTAGTGCCGCCCAATATTCGATCGAATCGAAGGCCTTCTCATAGTCCGCAAACGCTAAAAAAAGGGGCAAGTTATACTCCTCGGTCTTCTGTATAACCGGCCGTTGCGTATATATGTGGTCTATGGTACTAAAGCCTTTTCGGAAACGGCTTGTTCGGGGGGCTGGAAGTCGTCAAACCTGCGTACGACTCTGTTTGTGATGACTCTCGAAAACAACATATAGACATGGCTCAGAAGCAATATAGGACGATAGTTTTTCAAAAGAGTCTTATCGCCTTTCTTGAAGAACGATACGACCACGTCTCTGCCCGCGGCGTTTTCCCATCGAGGTTGACTGAATTAAAGAGCTTTTGAAGGGTCATAAGGACCGGTTTACCACGCACCTTTTGCTGTAATTCCGTTATCACCCAGTGCCTTGTTGTTCTTAAGTTGTTTGAGAGCCATATGAATCTCATACAGGCTGACGTCCGGGATATATTCGGTAGGTATAGTGCCAGGTTAATCTAGCTCTTTGGTCGTTCGCTAGATTCACGATGGGTTCGTGTGTCGAGGTATATAGCTGCCCGTAGAACAACTCCATTTCTCTCAACAGTCAAATTTGGATGATACGATTCTATCATGGTCGGTCTTCAGCTTCAAATGGCTTTGGCATAATCAGATCTCTGGCAAATAAAGGCATGTCGTGCCTCTGTTACGGTCTATAACCTCTTTAATACGGTTTGTATTAAATCGCTTCATGCAGACTTTGAAATCTGTCTGTTTACTCGCCGGTAGTCAGTTATATCAGCTGAAGACTGCAGAATCATCCTGCGTCGCTGATATCGTCATCACCACTCCCTAGGCAATCAAAACGGTTGTTTAATTGGAGCCGAAAGTTTTCAGGGTTTTGTATTTCGGTCAGTGGCGCAGCGTGAGGGGGTCAGAGGGAGCCATGGCCCCGGGCGGCATACGAAAGGGGGCGGCATCAAGTGTCACGTTTTTTATACTACTAGAAAAGCATGCCATATGCCATAGGGGGCGGCAAGAAAATTTGCCGCCCCCTATGGCAAATTTTCAGACGGCCCCGGGTGGCGAAAATCTACGCTACGCCACTGATTTCGGTTGGTAATTAACGGAACGTAGACTTCATCAGTCGACGTCTTTCCAGCTTTACATTCAGATTCAATGTGCCTCTGACCATTCGGTGATCGCTGCCTGTTTTCACTGAGTGATATGTCCTCATACAAAGTCTCAACCTCATCGTCGGAATGTGCCGAAGTCTGGGCGTAAACCTGCATGAACTTTAACGAATACCTTTCGGTGATTCTGAGTATAAGGTACGCCACCCTGGTCGACACACTCTCGATCTACAACGATTAACATAGTACCCATTTAATTTTTAAAATGGGTAATAGTTACTGAATTTAAATTGTAACTAATAATGAAACGCTATTCGAATATTTTAAAAATTCATGATTGCACTACCTATATTTTACAATGCGTTCAGTATACATTACTAAAATAAAAATAAAATGTCACTCTTTCTTTGTGTATGTAATAAAGTTTTTTTTTGTGGAATATAAAAAAAAATGGGGCCAAATTTGCCGCCCCCTAAAATCTGCCGCCCTAGGCTCCAGCCTACTCAGCCTACTGGTAAATCCGCCACTGCTAGTACGGCATGATAAGATGTATAATTAGTGAGAGATAATAATCTTAAGGACGCTATTACAATTTTCTACAAATAACGGTGTTTTTCAGGTACAATTTTAATGTATAAGCAATTATATATGTGAAGATATTATGGTCTCAATTTAAAGGTAATCTATTCATCTTCAGAATGGCATCACAAAAATTGTATAACATCATACAAATTTTTCCCATAAATCCGTTTTCACCATCACAATAATCACAGAAAATGTATAAAAATAGGGTCAGATTACGTACCATTTTAAAGTAAACTTAGAGCATATTTTATCATCAAAATTATATAAAATTACGGCATATATAGTCCTCTATACGTTCGATTAATTATTTTGTACCTAAATCATTACATTTTTCAATAAACAGCAAAAATATGAACGCTTGCAAATTTCTTCATACATTTTTCACTCGCGGACTTTCATTCCGCGCTCAGACGCGCTTGTGGAAGCATGTGCGTATCGCTCTGTCGCAAAAAATAAATTACGAAAAAGTCTGTGTCATACACTCGTATAGTCGTTTATCGTGACCGGAAGATGTTGATACTTTTTCAAACCTAAATAAAAGTACATACGACTTTAATAATATTATTAAATTTATTATCAGAATGTTATTTAGGGATTGATGAATAAGATCGGGATTTGGATACTAACGGCTAAGCAGTCGTTAACAAGGTTGAGAAATGGATGGGTGGAGTTAAGTCATATTAAACCTGTGATTTAGATTAGGCCTGAAAGTAGATGGGTAGGGTTAAGCTGCTGTTGGGCAAGTTAAAAAATAGATGGGTGAGGTTAAGCAGCTGTTGGGCAGGTGAAGAAATGGATGGGTGGGGTTAAGTCATTTGAAACCTGTGATTTAGATTAGGCCTGAAAGTAGATGGGTAGGATTAAGCTGCTGTTGGGCAAGTTAACAAATAGATGGGTGAGATTAAGCAACTGTTGGACAGGTGAAGAAATGGATGGGTGAGATCAAATTTTACTAAAACAAGGCGAGAATAATTGGGATTAAGAGTCTGTAGGTGAGTCCAAGAAAAGGATGGGTAGGGTTAAGCATTTGTTAGTGAGGTCGAGACTTGATGGGTGGGGTTAAGATGTCAACTCCGTTCCTGACGGGTGTTCCCTGACTAGGCTTGTTCTTACTCGGCCACTGAATGACTGTACTAGTAGGTAAAACTTTCAGATGTACTAGTTCTGTCTTCTGGTACTATTAGTACCACCTACAACAGTACCATAGTACAGTATATAGTGACTTACATTTTATATTCCTTCATACTTTGCAGCTTTTGCCTATAATTCTTACAATACCCGATTATTCTTTATATGAAATATTATCATGCATCCCACTTATTCATACACTGATTTTATATCGCTCCCGCTCGTTTAGTAGCGTTTCGAGTATTTCAAGTGTCTACAGTCCTACAGTTACTCAATTACTCAATTCTTTATTGCATTTCATAATGTGTACATTAGTTGGTAGGCATGTTAAACATTGGATCAATTATGGACCCTATCGGGCACAGCAATATATATTTTTAATAGGAGAGAGGATGAAGGCGCTCTTTGTCAAATAAGATAAAAACTATATAGGTATATTAAATTAAATTGTATCATTAAAATATGTATCATTATAGTAGTATATATAATTATTTTATAATAAGTATTTCTATATTTGTTTTAGATATGTTTATGTATTTTAATTTTATTTCATTTATTGCACGTTTTTCATTTTTTTTAACTATAAATTATAATAATCTAGATATTTTCAATTTTATTAAGCCTTGTAGAATGTTATTATTTTTATTTGAAAATATATTCTGAGTTAAATTTAAAATGAAATATAGGTATCATGTTATTGTAAATTTTATTATCAAGTATTTTTTGGTATACGTATGTGTAGTTTTTACCGCAGACTGTTGTTTAAAATTTTAAAATTTTAAATTTACTAGCTTGTAGCTTGCGACTACTCGTTCAGAACCAGAGACTAAGAATACTGACATCTCGAACGAACGACGTAGTACTAAAAGAATGATGTAATAATAAGGAAAAGGAATAGTTTGTTCTTGTCAGTGTCGGGATTAATTCTTATTAGTACTTAGTACGTGAACTATACAAGCCTATCTCTGACCGTAAACTTTTGACAATCTTTTTATTAATTTGCAATGTATATATTTAACTACTTAATTATGTTTGTTCGGGTGGATTCTTGCAAGTCAATTTTGAATCTTCAACCGATTGAGCTGAAATTTTATATAGACATGTTTGGATTATTATTATTTTTTTTATTTTTTTATTTATTAAACATATTTATAATGCATATATGCATGTTAAAATAATATCAAATATACCGCGATAAAATCCGTAAAAAGTAGTTTTATTTCAATATTTATAATCTTAAAATATATGTATAATGGTCCACAAAACTGTTTTGAACAGTTTTTCTGCGGACACAGTTGAGTCTCATTTTAGGTAGTTAATTTGATGTAAAAACATCCAGTGGACAACATATTACATGCTGTCCACTAGATGCTTCCCCAAAAGTCTTTTAAATTTAATTTTAAAAAACAAGGATGTTTAGTTGTGTGACGTCGTTCCGGAACACCCATGGCGGACTAGTTATTTGTGATGCACTATACAACATGGGGATCGAAAACTTACTAAAAATAACTCAAAAAATAAAATGACGTCTCTCTAAATACAATTTCTACATTTTTATGCTTTCCTACAATATGGATATGAAATTATAGGCTTGCTGTGAATAACTTTAAAAATATTGCAACATCACTCTAAATCCAATATTATGGCGGACTAAGTTTTTCGTGGCTTTTTAACTAAATTTAGTTTTCTTATTGTAGTTCTAGTTTTCATTAATAAAGGTAAACGAATATTTTTCCATTATGTTTTTTTTTTACTTTTAAAAACATAAATACATATTAATCTTAATTAATGAGATATAGCAAAATGACCTATGGTCTATTGTGAATGCATTACAGCGCATTGATTTCACATATAACGAAATAAATTAATCTTTAAGATATTTTACTTAGGGATATCTGCAGACCAAACGTAAAGTAATTCGTATCGAATGTACAATAGGTCACCAGGTAGCAAATAACTTAATTATCACGAAAATAGTACGATCACTAAACATTCTGAATCAATTCAAATAAAAATAAGAAATAATAACAAGGATCAAGATTATTTAAGCGATGTATAAAATCGAGCGCTCAGTGGTTCAATGTGTGCATGTCCGTAATGTTGCTGTGTGCGACTCTAAATACCTAAATTTGAGTTCGTCGAAAATGTAACAGCGTCCTTAAAGTATTTATTACCTGCGATCTCCAGTTTCGGGGTCCGTGGTGACAGCGGCGGTGAGACCGACGCCAGAAGAACCGCGTCCCGTGGTAGTAATGGCACGCGGCGCCGTCTGCAGTACGTAGCGTAATAACTGGGACTTCGCTACTGATGGGTCGCCGATCAGAAGGATGTTGATGTCACTGGAAATCAATACAAATTAAATAAATTGATTGCATTTGCACTAGTAGCAGACCTAGCCACACATTACTGCGGTTTAATTATTAGTTGGTAGGCAATAAAAAATATTGTAATGTATAAATTGAGATAAAAACAAGTGGTTGGACCAAACTACACTACACACATAAGGCAAAGTTTAATTAAAAAGAGTTTATTAGTTTGTAAGTTCACTGGGATGAACTTTTGTTTTTGTAACACAAATGTAATAAAGGGCAAGTATTTTTATTTCTGTAAATAAAATTTTAAGGACCATTTTACAAGTCAATGTTTTTATTATTAGAATGTTTGATGATTAATTTTCAAACTGACTGAGTTTATTACAGTATTTCTTCCGTAATAGACTTTAACAGAGGCTATGGTCTCCTTAGAAAGTTTATATGAGAATAACTATGTTCAAAATAAGCTATATAAAATTAAAAAATAAATAATTATAATGGACAAACATTGCCTTACCCTCTCAGTCTTGTGCCATTAGGCAGGACCTTTTCCATACCGCCCAGCAGCAAACACAGTATAGCTTTTTTGATATAATCATGGCCATGTATGGAGGGCGCCAGTGACTTGCTGAGCAGCTCAAACATGTTTGCGGTGCTCCGTTTAGCTAACCTCTTGCACAGCTTCACATCTTCCAGGGTTATGTGCATGTTCATGTCTTTATTGATTTGGGTTACATTGTTGGCTATTAGGATTGTCCTAGAAATATAAAATGTTTATCAACTATCAAACAGCTGTCTTGCCTTGGTCACACAATATTAAAATTTCTCCTAATTCTTTAAGAAATTCCTCTTTCTTTGAGGATGCAAGTATAAAAATGGTAACACATTAAGGAGTGAATATGTTTATAATTAAATCAATTTCATAACAATCTCCAGTTAATAACAATATCCTTTACTAAAATTATTAAACAGAACCCAATGCTAGACTGAAGGAAAAACATAGTCAACAATATTTCATCATTATAAAAAGAACTATAGTGAGTCTATTCACCTGAAAGTACCCGCAGTAAAACTACCCTGCTTACTCGGCAGACATCTGTAGTTTCCAACAATCTGCACCCTGTCTCCAGGCTTGCATTTGTCTACCAGATCATCATCACAGATGATGTCCACACTCCTGGGTAGCTGGCCGGCTGGGGCACGCTCTGGCATCTCCTGGACTGTGAGGGTTTGGTGGTCTTTGTAGCGGGAGAGACCATACTCAGTCTCTAAGGGGTTGCCTTCATCATCCTGTAAATGGTATGAAAAATGTTAGTTATACAAATTAGTACCTCTAGATAATAAATTAATTTATTACAGAACAAAATTAAATAACTTCTACATTTATTAAAATAAAAATAATAAAAAGAGACCTTTTACTATATATTTAAAATTATACATTGATTAAACCTGATTTCTTTCATAAACTAGTTTGATAATTTTTATATTAAGTCATTGATAAATATAATATTTGTATGCCAACTATGGATTAACAAACATAATTTAAAAAAAAATATTACATTACAGGACATCAACATGTATTAAACCTATATAATACACATAAAATTCCTTTAGGTTTATTTATGATACCTTGGTTGGGTAGACCGCAGATGTAGGGAATGCTTCAAAGGATGTCAGGTCAGTGTACTTCCTCTCCATCACCTTCTTAGTGGTCGGGCAATAGTGTACACTGCGGACCACTTTTGGTCTCACTAGAGACACCCTAGTTACTATTCCTTCAACACATATTAAGTTGCCTAAGTACCTGAAAGAAAAGTTTGACAATAATAATTAATCATTCTTCAGAACTCTGTACTCAACATGTAAAATACATATAATAGAGTTCCTAGAAGTTACTAACTAAAGTTGGCACGAGATGATGGTATACACATTGTTTAACTTCAAATAAAACTTGTACACTTACCTAGAAGTCAAACTCCTTGGAGTAACATGTTTGTTACCGAAACTGCCATTGAAAGCAACAAAAAACTCCTCCTGTTCCTTCGCGTACGTCGGGTCAATAGACGACACATACTCCTTGAGTGCTTTCTGAAACGCTATTTGTTCCTCAAAAGCATTTTCAAGAAGGGTCCGAGCACGCTCAGGACTCTTCCGCCTAAGATCATTTACGCTCACTACTAATCGCTGTGACTTATCTGCTATCATCTGCTTTACTTTCTCCATATAAGTTCCTTGATCTTCCTGGAAGTTTTAACAACTAAGTCATATACCGGTCGTAAACACAAAGGTTAGTTTAATAAGATCAAATATACTTACCTCATCGTCAAGGAATTCCAAATACTCTCTTTGTAAGTCTCTCAAACGTTGATCAAAATCACCGTCTTCCATTTTATTTGTTATAATATTTTCATGAAATTACAATAAACATAAACAACGCACGTTCAGATTTAATTTACTTCATGCAATTTTGTGACAACTGACATTTAACTGCTGCTTTTGGCGCCAAATTTCTCGAGTTGACAAATAAAATAACCGATCCCTGCCTATAAACTAGCAACACAGTAAGACTGCGTTTCATAGTACCATGTTCTCAGATAATAAGCTTTCCATTACGAAATATTAGTTTGTTCTAAGGATTTCTCTGTCTGACAGTGACTGACAGAGTCTGTCAAAATAAGAAAAGGTTGCTTGTATGTTTTATTTGTTGTGTGATTTTGATGCTATAAATTTAAGGTTACGCTTACGACACGAATAAAATAACCTTTTCAAAATAGATAAAAACAATATTCTGTTGCAATTACTGCAACGTTCTTATGGGATAAATTTATCAACGCCAAAGGGATTTACTAGTAGAATAATGTCAGAAGCAAATTCTAGTTCTAACCACTCATTATCACCACCACAAAACAATAAGGAAAAGGATCCTGACCGTCCGAAGTTAAAGATTCTTGCCTTACATGGATACAGGCAAAATGGAGCAATGTTCAGAGCAAAGATTGGTTCATTTCGTAAAGCAGTAGCTAAATACGCGCAGCTTGTGTTTGTATCAGCTCCACATAAAGTAGTTAACGAAGACGGCGGCGGTGACGAAGGTCTGAACTGCATCTTCTAAAATGTTATTTGTATTCCTATTGTTATGAGAGTTTCTTGTCAGGTTTTCTCCATAAGATCTACTTTTTGGAACCATGGAACTAGTGTTGACAATTCATAACAACCTGTAACATATTTTTTTATTTAAGGATCTCCAACAGATAAAGTACCTGATTTGTTACAAACTTACAAAATTACTTACATACATAACTTTTGTTATTGTTGTTCAATTACAGGAGATCACACCATGCTAATATAAATAAAACACTGCATATTTATAGACTTGTAGTTAAAAATAATGCTAATAACATGAGCTAATGAGTTACAAAATAAAACTATTTAAAAAAATAAAATAATTTGAAAAACATTTAAGTAATGCAATACATTACATAAGAAACAAATGTGGGCCTTGTCGGGCATGGCAAATTTAGGAGAGAACAGAAAGTTTGACTTCTCTTAATTAAGATGACAGTGCTTCTTTGACATGCTTTTTATACTTTTACTTTTACAACAATCTAATTGAAATAAACATTTGAGTGTGAGATTCACATTCCTCAGTTAGTAAAAGTTTTAACAAAATAATAGAACCTCTTATTTACAGATGCCCGGTCATGGTGGTTCAATGCTGAAGATAACACATTCAGTGGAAAATGTCTAGGGGGTCCTGCTCTTGGCTTTCAAGAGACACTAGAGGTTATTCAGAAAGTAGAAGAAGAGCATGGGCCATTTGATGGCTTGATGGGCTTCTCACAGGGTGCCTGTCTTGTGGGACTGTTAGCTGCTATGCAGCAAAAAGGATGTAAGTGTGAATTTTGATTAAAAAAGACAATAATATATTTCTTTGCATAAATTGTGTATTAAGTATATGTTGTTACAATATAGGATCATAAATGTTTTTGCTTAGAATAAAGTGTGCATAAGTTTGTTGACATTACATTAATTAATTTACATTCAATTTTAATTTAGTTTTTTTTAAAGTACTGGGTTTTTTTTTAAAGATTCTCACATACATATATTATGGCCATTGATTTGCAAAGCTAAGTTTCATAGACATAGGTTAGTAGCTTAAAGAAACATTGAAGGTCATTTGAGCTCAGGTACTCTTCATGCTCAGCTCAAGTACTTCACATTTCTTTATATGAGTGTTCTTTACATTAGTATTTCTATATATCATATAACAGTATTATATATATCACTGCAAGTATCTTTTAGAACTGAATTTGATATATTGTTTTATTTCTTTCAGATTTACCATACACATTTAAGTTTGTGATATTTACATCTGGATTCAGATCAGGCAGTTTAGTTCATAAAGGATTCTATGATGAGGAGATCACTCTTCCATCCCTCCATGTTTATGGGGAGAGTGACTCCATTATACCTAAAGGTAATTTAATCTTATATGCTTGTTCTGATCTTATAAATTATAAATTAACTTACTATCACACCTGTGATCCCCTAATTGTTAGGTTGAGGTGTACTAATGTATACCAATGTATAACACTGCTCAACCTGAGAATTGAACCCAAGACCTCTTGCTCAGCCGTAAATTAAGTTAATAAAAATAAATTAAAAAAAGAAAACAGGTGATGGTTTACTATATCTTTTGTAGTCACATAAGTGATTTGTAGACACTCAATGTACTTTTTTTTTCAGAAATGAGTGAATCCTTAATCAACCTCTTTATAAAGCCTATTGTAGCTGAGCACTCAGGTGGCCACTATGTTGCATGTTCAGGCGTAATTAAAGACGCATACCAAGACTTCCTCAGCGACCGGTACCAAGAAATGCTGGAGGCAAACCATGCAGAAGAACAGAAGAAATCATAGCATAGCGCCCTGGGACCGCACCCACTGTTAACCAGCCTCTTGGCTCAACATAATCCATATTGGAACTGGGATCTCTAATGATTTCTCACCAAGTGAATGAACCAGTTTGAACTAGTTAATTACTAATGCAGTTGTTTGTTATAAATGTGTATCACCTGCCTGGTCCCAGTAAATATACTTAAATTGATATTATATTAGATTATTTTATTTGACATTGAATTTAAACTACATTTTATGGTTTTTATCATGGCATATTTATATAATTTGAATGTTAAATAGATATCCATTGTATATGCCTATGACTATAGATGTTTTGTAAGATCACAATTTAAAAATATCAATATACTGTGATAAAATCCGCAATTGCATTCTGTAGGTTCTGCCTACCCCTATGGGAAAGTCTTTTTTTTTTGTTCAGTTATACTAAACATATACCAATATATGTATAAGATACCATGAGCCCTACCCTACCTCGTGATCTATAGGACTAAGTGCGTCGAATTTTCGCTGTAAAGTAATAATTAGCCATCACCATCTCCATGATTCGATCTATTTGTACCCCAAACAACGAGTAGTTACTTTCATTAGTTATTTATAATGGATTAGTGAACTCCTTCAAAAAGATCAGGTCTCAGGTGCGTAGTATTCGTAACTCGTATGAATGTGCACGAAAGGGGCAAAAGTGGTATGTTGGTATCGTAGCAGGTGTATGTACAATGGATTGTTTAATATCATGGTCTTCCTTTAAAGAACCATAGTTGTTAGAAACATTTTACGACCCAATTAGTCCAACGGTAGTTAATTAACACTGCCAGCTGTGCCGGGATTCCCGGGACAGCAGAAGCGGAGCCTGGTACCCTATGTCCCGGGTCCGAATCCCGGCAGGGACAAATGTTTGTGTGATGAGCATAAACATTTGTATCCGAGTCATGGGTGTATCTATGTGTAATATGTATGTATTTACAAAAAAAAGTATATTATATGCCTAGTCGAAAGACACAGCGTTTATGTGAAGAAGCTGTCTATGATCTTGCCATCAAGGAGCATATTTAGTTAAAAACATACCTGTTTGTCTCTGTTTACTGAAGTTACCATGAATTCCATCCGGCAGGGGCGCTGCGTCCTTCCCGCGCGTCCGTTGATTCACTTCATAGCGTTTGTGATTTTCGTCGCGTAAGGAGCGAAAATTTTCCAAAGATGTAAAAGTGAGAACTAAGTGTTCCTACTTTGATTTTTTATTTATTTAGCTGAAATAAGTGCTTTATCGCATAAGTTTAATGTAGTGTGTGTGGGTGTCGTCGTTAGCGGCAGTTAGGTGAGTACCTACTTATACTTATGAATCAGTCGGAGGCTTCCGATGCGCAAGTCGTCGCTCCCGAGGGAGGGCGAAGTGCTAGGAGCTCTAGCTCAATAGAAAGCAGCAGCTCTTCCTCATCTTCAGAAGATGAGGAGGGTTTTGCGGACCCACCACCAAACAATAGATCCAGGCGGATGTCGAAGCAGGTCGAATCCTGTTAAGACTCGCCAATAAATCAAGTCGATTTCCTTTCAGAGTGCGTAGCTCAGATTCCATCATACCTAAATGCATTAAATAGTAACAAAACTCATAATAGTTCAGATAATGCCGGCCATTCCAAGATGTCCGAAACAATTTTTTCTTTTATACCTACTACTAATATGTCATTAGGAAAGTTAATAATAACTTTATACCTAGTGCTGACCCAAGTAAATTAGCGGAAATCAGTAATTTACAACAGTCTAACTCGCAAGCTTGGAAAGGCATAAGATATAAAAAAGCATTACAGGCTCACTTCGCTACCCGGAGTAGCGATGTGATTGTGAGATTTACAGGTCTGAAATTAGATGAGGAGCTCTGTCATTTAAATAAGGGAACAGATTATTAACTAATACTGAACATTTACTAGCGGGATTATCGAATGCAGTCTTACATAGTCGACAACTATTTAAGTAAATGGTTTACAGGACGTCATAGATTAGGCTTCTAATGCAGGTACGGAACTTAATGCAAACTCGGGTAAATTTACAGAAATATTTGGTCTGTTATCTCCATCATATAAAAATATGGAGTCATGTATGCAGGTTAATTGCGCAAAATAGGCAGAATGTATTGAGGTTATATGTGACCGTATTCTAAAAGAAATAAACAATGTCAATTTAAAAATTGCGTTTCAAAACATTCCACCCAGTTTGAAACACCTAATTAATAGGGATGCTCGTATTCCGCTGGTATACTCTTTGGGGAGATCCCAGGTGTGGCTAAACATGCCAAGTTATTTAAAGAATAAAAATAAATTTAGTGACAGTAATAATACTAACTTAAATAAAAAAAAAAAAAAAAATTAAATGGTCCTCTAAATCAAGAAAATTTGATAAGGAAAATAAATCAAAAGTTGAGAAAAATTACTATAATAACTATCATATAAAATATTCCCCTGTCTCACAGACTCCCATGACAACTCCAACATTAATAAAGACAAGTGACTATCAAAGCAGGATATTCAAGGGGGGTACCATGTTCAGATATGAGCACAGCTGAGGGTGAGCAAATATGTTCAAAATTTTATAGCCAGGGGCTGTATACCCTTTTTTAACAAAACCTCCCGTGCAATATCCTTGCAAGAAAATAATAACCAGATTTGCTACAAAGCAATCAGCAAAAATGACACAAGTCATAAGCGAACTCAAGGAAGTGGGCATTTTAGAGAAACTAAAATTAACCGCACCGGGTTTTCATTCAAAGATGATTTTGATAAAAACCCAGACGAGGAGTACAACTCATATTCAATTTAAGAAAACTGAATATGCATGTCTCAACTCGTCATTTCCAACTCATTTCTCGAGTGGATATTATTCTGTTCCTTCAAGATCAGGACTGGATGATAAAAATCGACCTCTACCAAGCCTACTTCCATTTATGCATAAAGGAAACCCACAGGTGTTTTCTACGTATAATATATGGAGGCGAGATATTGCAGTAAACAGCCCTAACCTTCGGTCTTTCATCAGTCCCTCACTCTTTCGCTTCTGTTACCAATTGGATTGCGGAAATCCTTCAGAGACAGGGCAGAAGGATAAAAATTAATTTTCATTTATTAATTATTAATAGTTTATTTAACCAATCAAAACCAAGCAAAGCTTGTAGAACCCTGATAAAGTTGGGTTGGCAAGTGAATTATCAATAATCACTTTTCACCCCAACTCAGTAACTAGAATACTTAGGCATGACATGGAACACAAAATCCAATTTAATATCTCTTCCTGTCAAAAAAGTACTGAATATAACAGAAATGTCAACCAATTTATTGTAAAAGAAAATGGCCTGTCTCCGGAAGGTACAGAAATGGCTGGGTATAATAAACTTTACCAATTTAGCGACACTGAATGGTCACCTGCACTATCGCAGAACACCGATTTTACTAAAATCATTCAGAGGAGGCAGACCAAGGCAAGAGAGGATGTTACCTCCTCTAGTAGACTCTTGAGTAGAGTTACTAAAGTGGCTAAAAAATGCAAGGTTAAAAGTGCAACCACAGACGCGGCGGACGCGGGCTGGGGAGCACACCTGAACAACACAATGTTGTCGGGCAATTGGAGTCCTCGCCAGCTAAAGTGGCACTCCAATGTGAAGGAGATGTATGCCGTGTATGCAGCCTTATCACAACAAGGTGCAGACATGAGGGGTGCACACGTACTGGTACACTCAGACAATCGCACCCTGATAGCCTACATAAGGAACGAAGGGAGTACCCGTTCCTTACCCCTGTTGGGCCTAACAGACAAACTCCTTCACTTGACCGAGCAGCTCAACATAACGCTGTCGGCTTCTTACCTCTTAGGGAGGTTAAACAGGATTGCAGACCACCTCTCAAGAGGAAAGCCTGTGCCCAAGTGGCATCTGCAAATCCAAGCCAGGGTGGCAATATTCAAAAAATAGGGCGTGCCAGACATATACTTGTTTGCATCAAAAGAAACCGCAGTCGTCCCGCGGTACGTAACCTGGGACTCGACAGATGGGTCAGCAGTTTTCTGCGACGCCTCCAGTCAAAATTGGAACTGTCAGTTGGGCTGGGTTTTCCCCCACCCAATCTAGTCCCTTGGGTACTGGCACATTTGAACAAAGCCAAGGGAATGTTCACCTTAATAGTCCCACATTGGGACCAGTACTTTGGGTTAACCGACCTCAAAGCCAGAGCCCTAGCAGATCCATTGCCAACATTGGATCTGCAGCAGAATCTAATCGATCAAACAACAGGTCTAGGTCCCCCACAGGTGGACAAATTGTCCTTCCAAACCTGAATCAAACCTCCCAAAATGGGGGGGGGGGGTCAGCTCTCAAACTGGAATAGAGAGGAAATACAATTATTGAGTAGCAGTTGGCGAACTAGCACTCTAAACACATACAAAACCCCTATAAACAGGTGGTTAGCATTTTCCACCACAAATAATGTTAATAATAAAAATCCAGATGGCAGAGATGTTGCAAGGTTTTGTAACAAATCTTTATTTAGAACTATTTTATAGTGTATATGTATATATAATATACACTATATACAATAATATTGTGTTATATATACTATAACACAATATTATTACATAAATCTGCTATTTCTACTTATTGTGTTTCAACAGTAGAAAACCTTTCCAAAAAATTTCCTTTGTTAACAAGTAATAAAAGCCATTGCATTGATTAAACTCAAACCTACAAAATCGCCTTTATGGCATATCCCTTTATTATTTAATTGGTTAGAAACCACTGTTTATAGCACCAATTCGCTTTTTGATATATACATATAGAAGAACTGCATTAATTTTGCTCTTAGCATCAGGTCCAAGAATACATGACCTTACCTTACTAGACATATCTCAAAACAACTGCATAGAAGAAGAGGACATCATTGTGCTGTGGTCCAGGTTTGGATAATAACAGATTCAAGCCATTACAGGCAGTCAGGATGGTCATTGGTGAAACACCCAAATGCCCTGTACATATATGTCCTGTAAGACATATCAAACAATTAATTTAGACTTCGCAGCATAGTCGGGTAAATAGTAATATATCCAGTTTATTTATTTATTCCTCTTAAAGGGTAAGTTAAGCCAACTACTAGAACCCTAATTGCAGGATGGGTTAAATTTGTTTTTAAAGCAGTAGGCATAAGTGCACCACCAGGGAGTATTAGAGCTGCAGTAGCATTCAAAGGCTGGTGGAAAAATGTACATTGTAATTGAAGAAAGACTAAAAACAGGCAATTGGAAAAGTGATAAAACTTTAAGAAGATTTTATTTCATTGCAGGGAAATCATTCAGAAAGATAAAAATGAGGATTTACTTAGATCAAATTTCTCATGTGTCTAGAGTTTATATTTTAATTGATAATTACAAATATAGAATTGATCTTAATTAGCATCTACTGTAGATGCACCTTTTTTATAATATTGATTGTTAATGATCATGAGACTGAGTGCCAAATTATTATAATATCTTAATTAATAACATTTTGTTTATTGTAGTAGTAGATAACCATACTACATAATAATATATAACTATATAAATGAGTCGTTTATAATTCTTACTTATATTTTGTTATATAATGTTAGAAAAAATAATAATTGATTATTAATAAGAATAAATGTTTAAAGCATGAGAAACAATTCTTGGTATTTTACACATTTATATCCAATTCACATAGCGTTTGCAGTTACCATCACCAGCAGATATCAAACAAGTCTTCACATAAACGCTGTGTCTTTCGACTAGGCATATAATAGGACTGTTTTACATTAAAATAAAACAGTTATTATGTGCCGAAAGAAAGACACAGCGTTAGAGCAAGGGCCTGGCTGGTGAGTGAAGACACTATGAAGTGAATCAACGGACGCGCGGGAAGGACGCAGCGCCCCTGCCGGATGGAATTCATGGTAACTTCAGTAAACAGAGACAAACAGGTATGTTTTTAACTAAATATGCTCCTTGATGGCAAGATCATAGACAGCTTCTTCACATAAACGCTGTGTCTTTCTTTCGGCACATAATAACTGTTTTATTTTAATGTAAAACAGTCCTATTATGTAGTATATCAACCGACTAGTATCCGTATTACAAGCCTCGTTGCTTAGCTCGGAACTAGTAGGCGCTGTGTCATAATGTCCAGAAATATTTATTTATTTATTTTAATCTTATGAGCGTACAAAATAGTGTCCCGGTTCATAAAAGCAACGTTTTTATGGAGTACATTTAGTGCAACGATTTAATTAGGTTTTGCCGAAATTCGTTTTATCTTCGGTGCAACTTTCCTATTTTTTAGTGCTGCGCAATGGATTATTAGCTCTCAGGATAAAAGTATTATTGATTTGCCAAACTACCCAAACAGGGCTAATGTGATTTATTAAATGAAACCCATTTGTAGTGTTTAAGAGGCGTAGTCTGTACACAGCATTATACAGGACATAACATGATTACATGATTATTCAACAACTTAAAATTACTCATCATATGGAATAAGACTTGCTAAAAGGTCCTAGTGACCAAACAAATAAACTAAAAAATGCGATTGGCGTTGGCGATTGCGCGATTACAAATTACTTTCAAACTGACGTTTGAATGTAATGTAATCATTGGGCGACTTGGAGGTTATGATAGAAATAAGTTGGTTGAAATGTAATTTTCAGAATAAAATAAATGTTATATTTGATTAAAATAATAAGAATTCCGTAAAATAAAACGCTATGCAAGACGACCATAAGATGTGGCGGAGATATTTGATGTGGTTCGCACATGAACACATAGATTTTCGTCATGCTGTAAGTTTCGCAAACTTTTTAATACTAAATATTTTTTCTCATTTTGCCTATATTTGTATTAAATGACCATTATATATTTCAGGAAATGCAAAGTATTATATCTGTACTCAATGTACCTGTGAAGTTTGTAGAAAAACCATGCGTTTTTAAGCCATATTGGATAGTTGAACTGCCTTCAGAAGATTGGGTCCGAAAAATAGCTTCAAGATCGATGCTGATCAAAAACTGTATAGAACTATGGTCTCGAGCGAAAACTGAGTCTCAGTTACATACAAACTTAAAGAACTCTCTTAAGAATTCCACAGGAGGTTGGATTGTTGGTGATCGGACAGATGATGGTATTGGTGACTCTTGTTTATGTCCCAAAGAGCTGATACAAACCGCTTGTTCGCCAAAACACTCTTTCAAAATAGAAGTTGAAACTTTCTGTAAACATTTTACTATGAAAGAAAAGGTGGAAAAGATTGAAGTAAGACTTATGTTACTATACCTGCTTTTTACCATTAATATAATACAATGGTGTAATTTGTTTACCAAACTTGTAAATTTTACCCAGGCTTAGTCCTGGGTATCTTATTGTGGCCAATATATCAATGTGGCTTTATTTAATTTAAGATCTGTTTACTATATATTCTTTTTGATTTTTACAGACATTCAGTTACTTACCCCTAGAGGGCCGAGTAAAACTCAAGAACCCAGATATAACCTTATCTTACTTGGAGTTCTATGGTGTCGACCCTAATGATGTACCTGAAAAGCCATATGATGTATTTTTTGGGAAATGGGTGAGGAAATTGCAAATTTTATTAATTACATATTTATGGACTACTAATTTCTGTAAACCTTTTGTAGCTAACCTAACTTGTGTAGACCATGTTGGTTGAGGAAAATTGTGTAGTCTTATAAGGTGAAATGCATCTGTAGATGATGCTTTTCACCTTATAAGACTCATTAAAATGGGATATCATGATACCAAGCCATAGAATGGGGGTTCCAAATCTGTCTTATATCAAATTGTCTGCCTTATGACATTAATGTATACATACAGGCAGGCAAGTGTGTGTCACTTTCCTTTCCTGTGATGAACTTCTGAACTAATGAAATGATTTTGATGAATCTTTGCATACTGTGTGTAGTTTGGTCCAACTTGAGAGATTAAATAATTTGAATTGTAGGCCCTTTGCAGATAAAGTTGCTAACAGAGCAGCTGTAGTATATAATATGTACAAATATAGAAGGTTATTTATTTATTAATATAATCATGTATCAAGAGATGATAGTATTAATGAAGAACAAAACCTCTTTTCTTTCCCTAAAACAGATAACAGATGGTCAGCGAGACTTGATCCAGTACCACTCGCTAAAAAAGCGGCAGTTCATTGGCAACACCAGTATGGATGCGCAGCTAGCACTCATCATGGCCAACCAGGCACAAGTGAAAGCTGGTGATATAGTCCTTGACCCGTTTGTTGGGTCAGGATCTCTGCTTGTAGCTGCTGCTCATTTTGGAGGTGAATTTCTGAATTCTCTATTATTAAATATAGGTGTGAAAAAGTGTGATAAGTTTACATAAAATTTACTGCCTTTTGGGTTCAGTAGTGCAAATGCTGAGTTTAAGATTTTGGGTTGGATTTCAAAACTGGGCAGGATCTTGTTTTAATTTTGAGCTATGCCCTCAGTTAATGTAAAAAACATTAAGATTACAATACTGTGTGAAATTTTAATCAAACATTGTCATTTTACAGCATATGTATGGGGTTCAGACATTGATTATATGATGCTCCATGCTAGAACGCGTCCAACTCGCGTTGGTCAAAAGGTAACAAAGTATGTATTGCGATGGTTAAGGTGCTTTAAAAGTATTCATTTCTCAGAATTATGTAATTTTTTATTATTCATCCTATGCAGCGAAATATTTCTTTAAACAAATTGCCAGCATATGGATGACTTATCTTGTTTCAACTAATTTTGTTTTTAGGAACGTACCAAGGAGGAAAGCATACGAGGCAACATGAGACAATATGGGACTGAGTCAAGGTACCTAGATGTTGTTGTGAGTGACTTTTCGCTGCATAATTGGAAACCGGATTTGAAATTTGACTCAATTATTACAGATCGTGAGTATTTTGTTTATTAATGTCCCTAGGGTGGTATACAATTTTACGGCCTGCCTGATGGTAAGTAGTTAGCTTATGAACGTTTGCAACACCGGAGGTATCGCTCACGCGTTGCTGACCCTATAAAAACTGTTATAGGTTTCTTGAAAACTCCCCCTCTCCCCTTTTCGTCCTCTTAGGGGATGATTTCCCGGACAAAAACTACCACTATGCCAAAATTCATCTAAATCGGTTCAGCAGTTTAAGAGCGAAGAGGTAACAGACAGACACATTATCCCATTTATAATTTTAAGTTCGGATTTATGTGGGTAGGCTTTATAATAGGTCTCTAATCTCGAGTAGTTAGTACCTAAACCCTTTGTTAGGCAGTAGTCTGTTCTCAAAATGAGAGGAATTACGTTTATATTAATAAAACTGAATAACTTTGAAGTAAACGAAAATTATCACGTGGTATTTTAATTTGTTCAAGTAATTTATGGTTCATAAAGTAAAATAAAAAAGTCCTCATTCCTATATCGTGTTTCAGCACCATACGGAGTTCGGGAGCCTACGGAGAAGATCGGAATAGAGCGCGAGAACTACTCTCTGTCTGAAGAGCACATGGCGAACCACATACCCTCCAAGGTGGAGTATGGGCTGTCGCATATCTACAGTGATCTGCTCAACTTCGCCGCTACACATCTTGAGATGGGAGGACGATTGGTCTGCTGGTTTCCGTTAGTTCGGTGAGTAGGACCTTAATTTACAAAATTATAATCGGGCACCAATCTTCAGAGTGTGGAAGTGTTCACTTGTGATGAATTAGCAATGGTTATAGGCCACATAAATGGTTGGCTTAAATAAAACAGTTGTTCGCAACATTGCCTACTTTCCACTTGCACCATTTTTACCTTTTGAAGAACAAATACCAGATAATTTCAAGTTTTCTTACTTTAATTTGCTTTTTTTTGTATATTATATCTTTTGTTGTGTTTTATCTTTTTAAGCCACTATAAGTATCAATAATTGGGCAGTTACACACCATTGTTTAATAATTTCTTTTACATTTTAGTATTTCATTAATAAAACTTCTATCGATCTCCAGGGAAGAGTACCAAGAGGATCAGCTCCCTTCTCACCCATGCCTGAAGCTGGTAGCCAACTCGGAGCAGGTGATATCCAAACTAGCGGCAAGGAGACTGCTCACTTACGAGAAGGTTCACGATGACGTGCCCAATATGCCGCTTGATCCCAACGCTGGAGTTCATAACTTTAGGTACATAAAATTTAGATGTGTCCTGTTCTTAATGCATCATTTACTCAAAATTATAATTATTAACTTGAAGGGTATTAGTGGCGCAGAAACGCGCCACTAATACCCTTGTCCAGCACTAATACCCTTGTCCAGCAGTGGATAATAAACTATATTACAGCTTGAATTCTATCCATGTTTAATAAGTCTTTTTTTCTTTTATTTATAGGGAAAAATATTTCACAATGGGTGAAACGACCAGGCGGGAAAGAAAAGAGAAACGCGCCGAAGAAGTTGCGGCGTATTTAGCGAGCAAGATGGCGGCTGTTAGAAATAATGTCACGTGACATTGTTGCATAATTCCACAGAGATTTATTAATACATGTTAAATTTAAATCCGATTTCGTAGTTGTTATTGAAAAACCAAATCTACTGTGCGGACTGACTAATATGGCCAGAATACTGCGACTTGCTGAAAAATTATTGCATCTAGAATAGTAACCATCATTATACTGTGTAGAAATATAAGCTAATAAAGACAATGGGGTAACGTTATATACATTTATTTGATAATAAATACGCGAATAAACAGACCATTAAATAAATCCAACTTATACAACGTATGAACAATACCATAAAATCCACACACTATAAATGCACACTCCATACTCTTAAAATCTAAACATAGTATGCGCCAAATACGTACATTTTCCATGGGGGTGGGCATAAACTACGATCGTTGCAAACCAATTCGCCTCATCTACATTAATATACATCTTGTCAGCCGTGCGCGCCAGTCACGAGTACTGCTCAGCTAACCCTTTTGAAGGACTTCAGGAAAATAAAATCCTGGTTCGATTCTATTGTTGATTGTTGTGTTGTGTCCTAGAGCTAAGGACATCGTAATTTATTTATTTTTAAGCAACCTCAACCAGGCACTAGTTCATAATTATGGTTGTATTCCCTCCTGAAGTATTTAGCGCATATTGCAGTAACATGTAAAATACTAAACATTAATATTTTTCTAGTCACTTTATATTAACTATATTCTTACAACAATATTAATTGAAAAGCAAGGTCCCCCAATCAAATAAACTTAAAAAATTGCCTATAATTTGTCCTGTAATAGAATAGATCGGTATTGAGACCTATAAAACTATTATTTCCGGTCACTGGCATGTGTTACTCAGTAATGGCGAGTGCTAGCATCATGTGCGTGAGGTCGGGCGTGGGCGGGAGCGAACGGCCAGCTCGTTGGCGCCGCGCTGCCGCTGACTGCGCCCATTGGCACAACTTCCACACTTCCTTGCGCTTTGAGCTGTTTCCAGCAGACTTGTAGTGGTTCAGCAGATTGTTTGTTACCTGTATACCATAAGATTAGCAATATAATATTAGGCCTATGCGATAAAAGGTTCGAAAAAAACCAATGGTATGCCAAAAAGTCAATTACCAAGAACAGTCCAAGCATGGCTCTCATGTTCTCCGGGTTCAGTTTCAACGCCTGGCAGTAGTAAGTTTTAGCCAACTCCATGTTTTCCACACCACCCTAAAATAATAATAGTGATTCAGTAATTGTTAAGACTGATATAGATAGCACAGGTAACCCTAAATATCATGAATATCCAACCTACCATTGTATACCGTATGTCAGCAAGACGTTGGTGCATCAAGTGATTATGTGGCTGGTGCAGGATCAGCTCCTCTGCACAGAAGGCGGCGCGGGAATACTCCTGCACCTGCAGGTACAAGGAGCACAGCTCCTGCCAAGCTTCTACATCTGACATGAACCTGTTGAATAAATCATAGTACAATATATTATCAATTTATAACAATATGAATTCAATCTACGTTTCATTTGAAGTCTGTTTCAAATACGACTCGATAATTCTACTAATATTATAAACGCGAAAGTTTGTATGGATGTTTGTTATTCTTTCATGCAAAAACAGCTTAACGGATTCTGATGGAATTTAACATACTGATAGCTTATTATTGCCTGGATTAACACATACGCTGCTACTTAATATCTACATACCATGCCGGCAATACCGTGGAATCTAGTTTAATATATAATGTGTATATTTAACTAACATAACGAGTTGGACAGAATTGTCCAATCGATGTTGCTATGTCACCGTAAGACATAAATAACATAAAAAGAAAGCAAAATTCAACACATCAGGCGGATACCTCGGTGGCTCAGTTGGCAGAGCTTATTATTATTATTATTTTTTTATGGTGATAATGGGGCAATCCAGCAGGCGGCTCACCTGATGGTAAGTGATGACCGTCGCCCATGGACATTTGCAACACCAGAGGCTCGCAAATGCGTTGCCTAACCCCATTGAAACCGTTCAGGTTTCTTAAAATAGGGAGTTACTGAACTGACAGCAAACGGAATTCCAATGCTGTCAGAATAGTCACTCCCCCAATGAGCTCTGGTAACCTTACTCACTTGCAGAAAGACAACTATTGTTGATTCACTGCAGTCTTCTGTAAGGCGGAGGTACTTCCCCAGTCGGGCAACTCAATTTGAGCGAGAAATCTCGCTATGCCCTACCTCCAAAACCCGCGTCATCTGGATAAGTACTCCAGAGGAGTCGAATCCCGCCTGAGGTTGAATTTTTCTTTCTTAATAAAAAATTAAAAACATAATATATTCTCAATATATTTACCCGTTTAGCTCTAATGATACAACTTACTTCTTGAGATAATCTACCAGTTCCTTGATGGCCTCAGATATTAGGCCTTGCGCCTTTAATATTGCGACGCGCCGTTTCCTGGCTGCAGCATTTGTTTCATCAGCTTTTATTAATTTGTCTAACACCTCTAGTGCTTCTTCATATCTGAAATGTTATTTAATTATAGGTATAATATAGCATGGTAAATATTTTTTATAAATTTTCTTATAAGCCTGCAATAAACCCGCTCTCAGTAGCCCTAATCCGAACATTTTGAACTTTAAAGGGACTTATACTATGCAATAAGCTGAAAAGATGAGCAGTATATCGAGTCATTACCGCCGACTTAGCGTAACCGACAAAAACCAAATTTTACAGGAGAAGGTATTTTTACAATATTTTCATAAATAATTGCAATATTCAATTGAAATTTGGACATATAATAATGATTTTTGAAACCTTTGATGTACTGTGTCGGTTAGTGTTAAATATAGAAAACTGTTATGCTAACGATAAACTTAGCATTTGCTATAACTTTCTAATTGGTTGTCTTTTGGCGGGAAATGTCGACGAACCGAGTCCGTTATAGTTTAAAATGTCGTCTGCGATAAAAAACGCTGTTTAGGTAAAAATGTCGTTTACGACAAAACGGCAAAACGGCGGTAAAGGCTTGATATGTATCCATATACTTCTCATCCATAATACAGAAAACATAAGCCTTTGTAGAACCTTCCGGCACCCTCCGGGCCAAGTACACACTAGATATACTTAGACAAGCATTTTAATTACCAAAAGACAAACTACTTACTTCTCTTCAGCCTCTAGCAGAGCAGCCTTGTATCTCAGGACGCGCATACTGTTAGGGAACTCATCGGACAGGGTGTAGATTCGCATAGCGGCAACTCCATACATATGACAGTCTAGTGCTGCATATATCACTTGTTCCAATATCAAATGTTCTGTAGAAAAACATATATTGTTACTTAGTTTATATTGACTGATTTATTCTGTATTCATTCACATGACAACCCAATTAGTCCAGCGGTAGTTAACACTGACTTCTGTGCTATGGCTCCTGGGTTCGAATCCCGGTAGGGACAAATGTTTGTGTGATGAGCATAACCATTTGTATCCGAGTCATGGATGTATCTATGTATAATATGTATGTATGTATTTACAAAAAATAGATGGCGCTGAGTCATAATGTCAAAAAATAAAAAATTAAATTAAAACATACTAATACTTACTTTCATTGCCAAGTTTAGCCAAGTCTTCACTGAGGACTGTTGTCCACAACTCCATGACATCTTCACTCCTTCTCTCATTATTTTCTCGCCACTGACGAAGGAGATCCTTTGCCTCTGTTTTTTTTAAATAACAATTTTTTACACTTTTTTCTAATTATTGAGTGTTTGTTCATAATTCTTGTTACTTATTTAATACTAGCTGACCCAGCAAACATAGTTTTGCCACATTTTAGGAGTTGATGGTAGAAGAGTAAAAATTTAGGATTGTGAGTTTTTTTTTATACCAAATCATAAAAAAAATACAAAAAAATGTTTTGCCAAAAAAAATCAAAGAAAACTGGTGAGGGACATCCTTATCACCTAGGAGTGTGAAAAATAGCCTACGACCGCTTCTCATACCTACCAAATATACATACAGAATTTCATAATAATCCATCGAGCCATTTCGGCAGAGTTCAGCGACAAATACCATGACACAAGATTTTTATATATAAGATATAATTTATTATAAAGAAAACAAATTAAAATGTATATATGTATAGATGATAGACCTGCAAAAAGATTCTACTAAACTTAAAATGGAGCAATGTAGAAGCAACTTCATCATAAAAATAGCACAATTATGTCTATTCGTTTATATATAAAAGGTATTCAATCACATTCCTAAAAGAATAAGGTAGTTACCGTTGCGTCAATTTAAAAGAAAACTGAAGTCTTGGCTGAATAAAAACTGTTTAAACTATAAATGTTTTTTTTTAACTTTCAACAATGTCTGTAATAATTAAAAATTAGTTTATCCTTATACATTTATATTATTGGTTTTGATTGTATACATACATATATTTTCTAATTTGCATCTTTATACCTAATTCTATTTTATTCAATTTATCAACTAAATTGTATATTAGTCAGAGATTATTTATATCTTCTAAAGATCTTCTAAAGGTGAGATGTGATTTTGAACATGATTTGGTCAGAGATTCGCTTTAGGGGAAAGACCTTATGCCATACTTAATGATTAATGTTGAAATAAAATGTAATTCAAAGGTTATGTGTTGAATGTTCTATGAGTGAATTTTAGGCAGAGAGTTACTTTAAGGGCTATTCTATGTTTGCTGCAAAACAAACTAGTTTTATCATTTATTATTTATTATTTATATATACACTAATCCGATGTCCCGTGATATCCAGTATAATATATTAAAATGCTGGTAATTGAAATGTTTCTATTATTGCAAAAATAAACATATTTACCGGTAATAGTTAGCTCTTCAAAGTTGTAAGACATTGTTTAGATAATGAGCGACAAACAATAAAGACATACACTCTCAGACAATTTATTTTCTGTCTAAACCCACGTATAATTTTGTGGAATAAAAATACAGTAAGTTCCACAGAGTGATGTACAACTGACTGACACTTGACAGCACCTGACAGTGAGTGACACACTTGGCGCTGACAGCAATTGTCAGTTTTTATTTATTTTAAAAATGTAAAGGGTCCTTATTCCAAAATTATGAACCTAAAGTTGTACCATTTAGGTCATTGAACTACTAGAATGTGTACCAACCTAATAAGTTACGTTTCGGCATTTTATTATAAATAACTATAAATTTTATAGTTTAAAGCTAACTTTAAAAATAATGTTAATTCCTCATTCATTGCCTACTAATTATTATTTTTCGTTTACCTTTTATTTATTTTATTTGTCATTTGAGATCCAACTTTATGTAACTATTGTCTATAGTCTAATATACATTGACTATGGCTTAAATCCATTTCACGCATAAATTATTGGTATTACCTATTTCTTCGGTTGGCCAAAAATGTATAGAAATTCGATTATAGCACATCGCCACGAGCACGTATTGATGTTCGGGTTCGTGTATCGGAATATAAAAGTTTGTGTGTGAACGTGAACGAGACGTCTGCAATATGTCTGACTATTTGGAAATATTTTTAGAATTAGCTTAGTCGTAAATAATTAACGTATTAGAGTGATCGATGTCATGGACTATACATGATAAACAATATAATAGGTAAGTCCCGTTAAAACTTTCTGGTACTCAATCGTTATCCAGTCCATTCTTCATTGTACTCATAATGCTCGACTTTTTTATGTCTCAATGGCCTTTATCTCGGAGTTTTGTTTTCTTTTGTCCTCTGTTTGCACGTTTAACAATTTAGTAAAATGTGATGTTGTGGACATAATGTCGTATATTTATACAGAGTATTTTGTCTGACAGATCGATAAGGAGACGACTTGCATCGAAGATATGTATTGTTGTGGGTCGAGCGAGAGCCTTACGTGTGAATAGTAGATATGCGCGTCACGGACATTGTGCGGCCTGCCTGTGCGGACTGAGTGCGCGTGTTGTGACGACATCGTATTGGTACCATCGCAACACTGCGGTGCGGGCCTCGCCGCCGCTGCCTTTGTCACTGAGTGACCACTTCGTGACGTCAACATGGATCAACTCGTGCAGTGTCCCGTGTGCACACTGTTCCTACACAATGGGATGTCCCTGGAGTCCCATTTGGACACACATCCCAAAGACCAGGTTATAAAAGCTCTGTGTAATATAACATCAACCAAGGGCTCTAGTTATGGAAGCAGGACTTCCACACCAGTGCATTCTGAACGGTCTTACAGGAGCAGGTCACGGACACCTGCTACTGATGATGGTTCCAAGTGGAATGGATCTCGTGTAGACCATGACCGCTACTGGCGCAGGACACCAAGTAGAGCATCTAAAGCTACTCCAGCACCAAATATTTCAAGGAATGGCACACCAGATATTAGAATGCTTGATGTAAACTTTGATACCCATGGCATTGCTGCTAATGCAGGTCAACATTTGAATAATCCATTTCTTATGAAAGCTGATAAACTGCAGCAGACTTTCCAGTCTCCACCAGTACCTGATTTTGATCCACAATTTGTTTACTATCCAGATCAACAAGAGGATAGAGAAATAAAGTTTTCCCGTAGTGCTGAGTACAATGCAATGGACAATGGTAACAACTTGTTTTCTTACAATGTGCCAACCATGGGTGCGCCAGGTATGAAGTTGTTACCAGCAGTGCCTAGAAAAGGAAATGACCTTGTTAAAGTTCTACCAAAACCAAATAATATCCTGCTTAAAACCAATATGGGGGGTGGTGTGCAATATATAAGTCAGGGAACCAAGCCCATGCATGTTATGGTGCCATCTGCACCTACTTTTGTCCAGAAGAACATGCCTAACAATATGATGATGACTGGGCATGTACCAAACACACAGATGCATATTGACGGCAAAACACCTACCCCTCCTCTAGATAGCAACCAACTAAACCAAATGACTTCTGGTACATTCACTCCAGGAACAACTGTTGTTACCCAAAACTCCCAAATTATTTACAGAGAGATGGTTCACAACATTGATGGTAAGCCCTTCATAACAACCATGCCCACAGTTCTTGGGGCTCATGACAATGTTAACTTAGCTCAAGCTAGCTCCATGTACCAAAATGTTATGGTTGTGGATCAGTTTGGAAATACCTCATGTATGTACACAGCACCCCAGCAAATGATGACTAAACCGTGTCCCACATCTATTTATAATGAACCTGGAACTCTTATACCTAGCATACACATGGACAAATCAGTTCAAAATATTAATGATCCTAAAACACTTATCATTGAAGTGGGTCCACTCGTAGGTACTGCTACAGAGACCATTTGTGAAGATCCTAGTAATACCATACCTCAGCCAGACACAAGTAGTGCAGTTGAAAACACTGAGGGACTGGAGGATTTAGACCCCAAAGCTGAAATGGCAGGCAGTACTAAAGGATTGAAAATTCTTAGCAACATTAAGGTTGAAGTTCCAGTGCAGCATCACAAAAACATGGTTAATACTGTCATGGATCTTACAGGGCCTAATGATTCAGAATATGCTGTTGAGCGAATGGAGACACCTGATAAGATCCTGCCTGATTTAGAGGATAACAATCAATTGATGTCTGATGACACTCAGCCATCTTCAGTTAGCAGTGCTGATAGTTTGGTATCTCACACATTTTCTGCTATAAAGGACATTGGTAGTACAAGCAAAAGTTCCGAAGATAATAAAATGGATACAGAGTTTTCAGACAGCTGCCCTGTGCCAGATTTAATATGTAATGAGAAGCCTTCCATATCACCATGTAGTGAGCTGTCCGAAAATGGCGATAACTCTACCGATCGTACCTCAATTTCTCCTAAACCTGAGAATAATCTAACTACCCATGGTAACCTAGGACTTCCAGAGAAGAAAATTCAGCTCTCACAAAAGCCATACAGGCACAACACACTAAGACTGAACAATATTTTTGTGAAAAAGAATAAGAAGGTTTTACAGATTAAGAATGCTAAGACATTAGCTGTAAATTCTAAAAAAAAACTTGAGGTAGACACTGTTCCAACATCATCAACTTGCATATTGCCAGAAAATTTTACCATGAATAAAATTCACCAAGCAGATCAATCAGAGTCTAAAGAAAAGCCTAATCTTTTGAAAACTATTTCTGTGGAGGAGATCAAGGAAAATGACGAAAACAATGACTTTGATGCTGATACAGAAGAAACAACTCTGGAAATAGACACAGCACCATCTGCCTGTATAGATCATCCTGAGTTCATTGCCAGCATTGATATAATACAAGTAAAAGAAGAAATAAACTCTAGCAATGAGGGGGGGTTCAGTAACGAGCCATTGACTACAGACCGCATGCTTACGCCACTAGAAACATTGCGACCTATCAATGTCATTAGTTATGATTTTGAAGAGGAGTCCAATGACAGGGAATTATTAGACCTTGAAGCGACTTCAAAAAACAAACAATTTGTCAACATGATAAACGAAAATTACTTTGGCGACAACATTTACGTAGATTACTTTACCCCTGATCGGGTCGAGGCATTTGACGCCGAGCGTGAGGCGGTAAACTTCAAGGAGGGCCCTAAAGATGGTATGTACAACATTTGGGGTGGGCCTTCACGAAAAGACAACGAGTTTGTGTTGCCTAACTTTGTACACGACAGTTATAAAATAGCTGATAGTACTGGAATAGATTATTCTGAGCTAGGTGGCAGGGAAGTGCAGGTGGAAGTGGAGGGGTGCGAGCCGGACAGCAAGGCGGACGTGCTGAGCGAGGACCGCAGCGAGAGCGACGCGCCCATCAACATCTGCGCGGACGAGCGCATGCCGCCGCGCGGCGAGCTCAGCGGGCAGGAGAGCAACGGAGACATGGAATCGCCCTGGAGTGGGGTAAGGCATTTACACATTCTTCTTATCATCTTAGGTCATAATTGAAGTAAATTCAAAACACTTGTTAGATTTTTTTGTCTAACCAATATGTTTTTATGTCCCTCATTACAGTTACTTATTTGTTTTTTAGTTTAATTAATTTAATATTGATTTAAACAATCACAACAATCATTTTCTTTCATGCATACATAAAATGAATGAATGAAATGATTTCTGTAAGTTGATTTTTGTTTACAAATCATATTTCATAAATAAACATATAAGAGAAAAGCTGCATTTGTGCCAAAAACTTCATGAAACTGTGATTAAGATTGTTACATAGTGAATGTAATATTGACACATGTAAATGCAGTAAAAGGTGTACACATAATATGGCACATCAAAAACTGGAACAATTCTGGAAAATGGTTGCTAATATGGGTCTCTCATTGACATGATATACTATAGTTTATAACATGGCCGACAAGCTATTACCTCGATAAAGTTTCCAGGTACTTAAAGATGACAAACCATTGAAGTTGGCTCTGGGCACTTTTCTAAGAATATTTTATAATTTGTTTTTTTTTATGAATGTTTTTGGGAGCGTAAATTACGTTTTTTTAGTTGTGGCTCGTATTCCCCAGATGTATACAGAGGTGACGCCCGCCGAGCCATACGACTTGATCGCCCGAGAGAGTTGGGTGTCGGACGGGTCCGAGGTTGACGCCAGCGAGAAGAGGGAACCCATGTTAGTAATGTAACCCTTTTGTGATATTTATACATAATAAATAGCAGTATTTTCTTGTAGCATGTCTCGTTAACCTAATAAGGTTGATTATATTTTTTATTGTTTTTATCGCACTTTTTGCTCTGGAATTTTAACAGAGCGGCTGATTAAACATATACTCCTTCTGAACACGCTGTACATACTCTTTACTGATCAAAAGTGTTTTAAATACAACCTTTTAGATGACATCAAGGTATCGTGCAAGATTAAAGCGAAATCTAAACCAGATTTCTCTATATAAGATTCAATCTGGTCACAATGTCAACAAAGGACAGTCAATAGTACGAATCTCCACGCTGTTACAATATAAATAAATAAATATTGTAGCAAGCTCACTTAGAAAATCTCTCTGTAAAGTTGTAAACCAATCAGATACCGTTATTTCTACATCTCTCCGCAACGATATTTGATTGGTTATTCAAAACGCACCTCTCTCTCCTACTGATCACCTCGTCTCGTACTGATGCGTGTGTCCTGGTGCTCTACAGCGAAGAAGAGTTGCCGCTGCCGCTGGCACCACGGCTGGCGACCCGGCTGGCGGGGCGGGCGCGGGCGCGCGCGCGCTCGTGCGCGGCTTGCGGCTACAAGTGCGGCTCGCTCAAGGAGCTGCGCGCGCACAAGGCGCTGGTGCACGCGCTGCCCACGTGCTCCGTCACCAAGACCTCCTACAGCCGCCTCGTCACCGCGCGCAACATCAAGAAGGAGGAGAAACCCGATACAAGTGCGTTTTCATGCTTCGTTTATTTACATTTAAAATGCACCGAAAAAACCGATTTATTGGTCTAATTGTCGTAAGTCCGACTGCTGATCCCAAGGTCGATCAGTGTTATTGGCTTTTTCTATGAAATTCTCAGTAGCAGAAATGTAGGTGTGTTAGTATACCTCTGCCTGCCTGCTTCTGCTTCAGTAATGTGATCAATATCTATCTATACTAATAATAACGCGGAATACGTTTGTTTGTATGAATGTCCTAACCTAAAAAGTACCAGTCTAATTTAAAGAAATCTTGCATCATTAGAATGCTACTTTATCCCTGAGTAACATAGGGTAGTCGTAGTATTTATTAATAGGCAAAATGTGGTATCTGTACTTTAAACTTTAATAGTGAAATCTAAGGTGTAAAAAAAAAACATGTCTACCCGTGCGAAGCTGAGACAGGCTGCTAGTTTAAAAGTAATCTAAAATAACACTTTAGAAACTGTTTTAACATTTACTTCATTACATATCATTTCAGACAACCTACTACCAATAGACTCTAAAGACTCAATATCGTCCACAATCCTTCAAGTTTATGAGAGCATACAAGAGGAGGAAGCTAAGCCAAAAATCGAAGTGGACCCTTTAATCAAACAAGAGGTAAAACGGAGACGGAAGGACTATGTGTGTCCTACATGCAAAGTGGACCAAGTCACCGACACGCAATTCCATGCGCATCTCAAGATACACCCGCTGGAGTGTCTCACGTGCGGAAAGTGCTTCTTCAGGAGAGCTAACCTGGCCCTTCACGTTAAGACACATCTAGGAATAAAAAATTATAAGTAAGTGATGGTTGCCTTATGACAATTATTCTTCATTATTTGTCTTATGCCATATCGAGGTCAGGGTTTTGAAGTCCCGACGTATTTAATTGACCCTGGATTTTAAAAACCTGATTTTAACACGTTTATTTTGTACATTTTAGTATTTCCATTAGTTCGTTATTTGGTATGGTTAATAAAATCTAAATAACAAACATATTATGTTGGTACTCCTAATCGAGGGTGCTCCTAGTTATATTAAACTATACACTGATAGACCCCTGCATCTGCATACATACACCCACGCCTATTTCCCGTGGGGGTGGCAGAAACTACATTCATACATCTTGTCACCATGCAATAAATGAATAAAAATAAAATAAATAAAATGCGAGCCATTTAGTACTGCATACCTGACTTTTTTTAAGGTGTTGTAGGTCTTATAGAGCGCTCCATCTGTTTTATTTTTGGTAAATATTGTCAATGTTGTTGTTTCAGGTGCGACGTGTGTGAGAAACGGTTCGTGACGCGGCAGAAGCTGATGGAGCACCACAACGTGCACACCGGCCGCACGCCCTTCAAGTGCACTATGTGCGACGACACCTTCCGCAGATACTCCAACATGGTGCAGCACAGGTACCAAGCGAAAGCACTATTTTATTCATTCATCAAAAAACTATTATTGGGTATAATGAGAGCTTATTATAGGTATCTATATCTATATATATTTTTAAAATTCACCCCCTAAGGGGGTAAAACGGGGGTGCAAAGTTAGTATGAAACATTGCCGTTTTTCGTTAAATTGCACGCCGACGAAGAAGCAGGAGTAAGCTAATATTATATATAAGTATTTATTAATATATACATATATGCGACTGAATATCAATATTTTACAAGAAGCGACTGCCTTCAGACCCTCGCAATCCAATAATTGTCTCCCGAATCATATAACTTAGGGTTGTTCAAGGCGAGAGTGAATATAATAAGTATTATTTAAGCTTGCGTGCTACATGTTCGGCTGCATTATCAGTCGTCACTTACCAAGAAGTGAGATGCTGTCAAATGCGCTCAATTTTCATATAAGGCAAATATCTTAAATTGACCTCGGTACACATGGTCTAACCTGGCCCATCGATTGATCAGGTTGGTTCAGAATTAGCTACAAGCCCCTGGTTTTAATAGTTAATTTTATAATTTATTTAATTAAATGATCGCAAGCAAATAGAAACTTAGAATAAAAACCAAGAAATAAAAAAAAACGTTAACTTGTTAATGTGATTATATGACCGAAGTCAAGGACTGCCTTTGGGCCGTAAAACGTCGACTAAGCGTTTGTCAATCTCTATAATATCTGTGAAAAATTTATCGCCTCTAAAAAGTATTTAGGCTGTCTAAGATATAGGTATTTGTTGTTGCCTGTTTCCACTAGTAGTATTAAAAAAAGTAAATAAATAAAAAAAAAAAACGTCAAAATTGACAGTGACATCATTTGTTGTTGTATGGTTATATTTTTTAAGAATATCGTTTTTATTTTATTGTGTAATTTAGTTTAGAACGAGATATATTATTTTAGATACCTATATTTTATCTTTATATTTATGGTGTGAGTATATTTTTGTTTAAAATAATAAATTGCATAATCTTCTAGTTTCTTAACTATAAACAAATGTCTACACAAAACACATGTTCTGGACGGTTTTTGTCCCATATAATGGTATAAAAAAATATCATATCTTTTTTTACAATCATCAAATTATAATTCGTTTGCATTCGTGAAGGTCAGGCAGGTTTGTGCTGATGTTTGTAGTACATTACATTGGTTTGTTTTTAGATTTCAAACTCCGCTCCTTATTTTGCTTTTATATGAAATTCTCAGTAGCGGCTCTACTGAAAATTACAAAAATAACACGTACAATACAGTACACGCTTTACAATCACTCGACAAATGTGGTAGTTTCACAAATTATGGCATACTGGCTTAGTTTTATATCCGTATTTTCTACTTAACATGTAAAACTACACACAGTGTCCCTTGTGCTGGTAGTTAACCTTACTCAGTTAACTTTACGTGTAATTTTGTATTTTGGTAAACATTCAGAACACTCAGTCCAAATTTGTATCTTGAGTTTTTGTACCAAAATGTAGAGAAAAATTTGAGGTATTATACATTTTAGTACTAGGGTAATTTAACTATTCCAAAATGTTTTTAATCCGTAATACGATTAAATCATGTTTGCCACATGATTTAATCGTATTACGGATTTAAAACATTGAGTGTTTGGTTGCGTTTATTGCGTATCAGAATTTTGAAGTGTTTAAATAATATTTTATTTTCCATTATTCAATTAAAAATTTATTGTTTATATATTTATTTAAAACTACTTAATTACGTGGCGATCCTTGGGGGAGACCCATGTCCAGTAGTGGCCACGTCTAACGGTTGATATGACTGACTGACTGATTGACTTAATTAGAAATTAAAGTTATTAAAATTTAATACAAAATAATATCAGTCCAAACAACACTATGATTCGTCAAATGTAAATATTAAACTACGTCCAGCAGTGGACGAATGATGATGATGATGATGATGAATATTAAACTACTAATCAAATGTATGTATCAAAACGTAAAAAAACAACAGGATTTGTTGACAAACAAATCACATTTGTGTGCTGTTTGTTTGCGTTGTGTATTTTGTTCATGACTTGGATATTCCTTCTGGATTCCTGTATTTGGCCCCATGATTTGGTACCTGGTGAAATGGTGATCCAGAGGTGACAGTTCTTTACTATGAAATCATTAAGAAACTGATAACATTTTGCTAAAATTGCGTGCGCTTTCACCCCCCGTCCCCCGTGGCTTTAAATGAACTATATTGCCATCTTTATAGCGTCATGTATATAAATTGATGTGTGTGTTTGTGTGTGCGGCAGGGATCGGCACCACTTCGGCAAGCGCGCCAAAGTGCGCGACTACGTGTGCGCGTGCGGCAGCGTGTTCCACTCGCGCGCCAAGCTGGCGTGGCACCGCGAGACGCACGCCGCCCGGCCGCGCGCGTGCCGCTACTGCAGCGACAAGTTCGTGCACGCCGCCTCGCTCACGCGCCACGTGCGGCGCGCGCACGCGCACTACGGCACCTCCGCCGCCGCCTCCGCCTCCGCCGCCAGGCGCGCCAAGCCCGACAACGTCACGTGCCCCATCTGCAAACAGGTACCCGACACACGCTCCTGTACATATACACAAGCTGGCCGCCCGGCCGCGCGCGTGCCGCTACTGCAGCGACAAGTTCGTGCACGCCGCCTCGCTCACGCGCCACGTGCGGCGCGCGCACGCGCACTACGGCACCTCCGCCGCCGCCTCCGCCTCCGCCGCCAGGCGCGCCAAGCCCGACAACGTCACGTGCCCCATCTGCAAACAGGTCCCCGGCACACGCTCCTGTACATATACACAAGCTGGCCGCCCGGCCGCGCGCGTGCCGCTACTGCAGCGACAAGTTCGTGCACGCCGCCTCGCTCACGCGCCACGTGCGGCGCGCGCACGCGCACTACGGCACCTCCGCCGCCGCCTCCGCCTCCGCCGCCAGGCGCGCCAAGCCCGACAACGTCACGTGCCCCATCTGCAAACAGGTACCCGACACACGCTCCTGTACATATACACAAGCTGGCCGCCCGGCCGCGCGCGTGCCGCTACTGCAGCGACAAGTTCGTGCACGCCGCCTCGCTCACGCGCCACGTGCGGCGCGCGCACGCGCACTACGGCACCTCCGCCGCCGCCTCCGCCTCCGCCGCCAGGCGCGCCAAGCCCGACAACGTCACGTGCCCCATCTGCAAACAGGTACCCGACACACGCTCCTGTACATATACACAAGCTGGCCGCCCGGCCGCGCGCGTGCCGCTACTGCAGCGACAAGTTCGTGCACGCCGCCTCGCTCACGCGCCACGTGCGGCGCGCGCACGCGCACTACGGCACCTCCGCCGCCGCCTCCGCCTCCGCCGCCAGGCGCGCCAAGCCCGACAACGTCACGTGCCCCATCTGCAAACAGGTACCCGACACACGCTCCTGTACATATACACAAGCTGGCCGCCCGGCCGCGCGCGTGCCGCTACTGCAGCGACAAGTTCGTGCACGCCGCCTCGCTCACGCGCCACGTGCGGCGCGCGCACGCGCACTACGGCACCTCCGCCGCCGCCTCCGCCTCCGCCGCCAGGCGCGCCAAGCCCGACAACGTCACGTGCCCCATCTGCAAACAGGTACCCGACACACGCTCCTGTACATATACACAAGCTGGCCGCCCGGCCGCGCGCGTGCCGCTACTGCAGCGACAAGTTCGTGCACGCCGCCTCGCTCACGCGCCACGTGCGGCGCGCGCACGCGCACTACGGCACCTCCGCCGCCGCCTCCGCCTCCGCCGCCAGGCGCGCCAAGCCCGACAACGTCACGTGCCCCATCTGCAAACAGGTACCCGACACACGCTCCTGTACATATACACAAGCTGGCCGCCCGGCCGCGCGCGTGCCGCTACTGCAGCGACAAGTTCGTGCACGCCGCCTCGCTCACGCGCCACGTGCGGCGCGCGCACGCGCACTACGGCACCTCCGCCGCCGCCTCCGCCTCCGCCGCCAGGCGCGCCAAGCCCGACAACGTCACGTGCCCCATCTGCAAACAGGTACCCGACACACGCTCCTGTACATATACACAAGCTGGCCGCCCGGCCGCGCGCGTGCCGCTACTGCAGCGACAAGTTCGTGCACGCCGCCTCGCTCACGCGCCACGTGCGGCGCGCGCACGCGCACTACGGCACCTCCGCCGCCGCCTCCGCCTCCGCCGCCAGGCGCGCCAAGCCCGACAACGTCACGTGCCCCATCTGCAAACAGGTACCCGACACACGCTCCTGTACATATACACAAGCTGGCCGCCCGGCCGCGCGCGTGCCGCTACTGCAGCGACAAGTTCGTGCACGCCGCCTCGCTCACGCGCCACGTGCGG
Source organism: Craniophora ligustri (assembly GCA_905163465.1). NCBI lineage: Eukaryota > Metazoa > Arthropoda > Insecta > Lepidoptera > Noctuidae > Craniophora > Craniophora ligustri. The sequence continues at coordinate 2,124,852 of LR990965.1, read as the reverse complement.
CGCGCGCACGCGCACTACGGCACCTCCGCCGCCGCCTCCGCCTCCGCCGCCAGGCGCGCCAAGCCCGACAACGTCACGTGCCCCATCTGCAAACAGGTACCCGACACACGCTCCTGTACATATACACAAGCTGGCCGCCCGGCCGCGCGCGTGCCGCTACTGCAGCGACAAGTTCGTGCACGCCGCCTCGCTCACGCGCCACGTGCGGCGCGCGCACGCGCACTACGGCACCTCCGCCGCCGCCTCCGCCTCCGCCGCCAGGCGCGCCAAGCCCGACAACGTCACGTGCCCCATCTGCAAACAGGTACCCGACACACGCTCCTGTACATATACACAAGCTGGCCGCCCGGCCGCGCGCGTGCCGCTACTGCAGCGACAAGTTCGTGCACGCCGCCTCGCTCACGCGCCACGTGCGGCGCGCGCACGCGCACTACGGCACCTCCGCCGCCGCCTCCGCCTCCGCCGCCAGGCGCGCCAAGCCCGACAACGTCACGTGCCCCATCTGCAAACAGGTACCCGACACACGCTCCTGTACATATACACAAGCTGGCCGCCCGGCCGCGCGCGTGCCGCTACTGCAGCGACAAGTTCGTGCACGCCGCCTCGCTCACGCGCCACGTGCGGCGCGCGCACGCGCACTACGGCACCTCCGCCGCCGCCTCCGCCTCCGCCGCCAGGCGCGCCAAGCCCGACAACGTCACGTGCCCCATCTGCAAACAGGTACCCGACACACGCTCCTGTACATATACACAAGCTGGCCGCCCGGCCACGCGCGTGCCGCTACTGCAGCGACAAGTTCTGTCCTGATAAAGCACGATACAGTTGTTTTTTTATGGAGTTAAGGGGGCAAACGATCAGGCGGCTCACCTGATGGTAAGTGATGACCGCCGCCCATAGACATTTGCAACACCAGAAGCTTGCAAATGCGTTGCCAAACCCTTAGAAACCGTTCAGGTTTCTTAAAATAGGGACTTACTGAACTGACAACAAATGGAATTCCCATGCAGTCAGAATAGTCACTCCCCCAATGAGCTCTGGTAACCTTACTCACTCGCAGAAAGACAACTATTGTTGATTCACTGTGGTCTCTGTAAGGCGGAGGTACTTCCCCAGTCGGGAAAGTTGATATATTATTATTTATTAAAGCAAAACAACAAACAAACACGAGCATGAATGTGTTGCAGGTTTACCTGAGATCGAACCTGCGCACTCACCTCCTCACACACAGCGGACAGCGGCCGCACATGTGCATCATCTGCAACAAGTCGTTCACCACCAAGTGGAACCTGAAGCTGCACCGCTGGACGCACATGAGCCGCTCGGCCAAGCCGTACAAGTGCAACCTGTGCAAGGGCGCCTTCATCCGCCACACGGAGTACGTGTCGCACATGAACTCGCACAAGTCCGTGCGGCCCTACACCTGCAACTACTGCGGCTGCCAGTTCATCCGGAAGTACAACTGCCAGCGACACGTGCGCGAGCACGAGATGGCCAAGAAGTACGTGTGCAAGGTGCCCGAGTGCGGTAAGTCCTTCCATAGGAGTTACTACCTCTCGGAGCACATGAAGGTGCACAGCGGCGTGCGCCCCTTCGCCTGCAACATCTGCGGGAAGACCTCCAGCAACAAGTCCAACCACAACAAGCACGTCAAGATACATCACGCGCGGGAGCCTGTGGCCACGGAGGCGTAAGGCCGGCCGGACCGTTGCTGCCTCATCATTGTGACATATTATCCTTTCCAAACGTTATTCTATTTTCCATTTGGATTAGTTCCATTGAACTATATCCTGACTATGAACTATTTAACCGTTTACAGTAGTATATTTTCACAAAGGACATTTTAACGATCGCAGCAACGTTGCTCGCTAGGCGTATTGTAAATATCTAGTTAAATTTAAATTTATTATAAATGTTGTAAATACAGGACCAAGCGTGTACATTTGGGGTGGAGTTGCGGTGAGTCGAGCATTTTGAGGTCAAATATATGGCGCACCACACATTTTATACGACAAGTTCATTTGTACCTACGATGTTTGCCATTTTTCTAGATTTGTCAATATTACAACAAGCTTTAGTTAGCAACTCTCACGAGAATGATAAGTGTGTGTTGATACGATATTTTATATGTAGATTGAAAGATGGGGATTTTATTACGATATGTATACACTGGTTGGTTGGTTTGTTACGTGTATGTCGTAGTATTCTCCCGGTCGACGTCTAGGCTCTGGTTGTGAAATACATGTAGTCGGCAGTGTAAAATCTGTGGCGCTCCATAGTCGGAACATAAAATAGTCAAATTAATAAAGGGCATTTCGGTATAGGTACCCCGCTACACTGTATAATGTATATTATTTTCTACTTATGAAATAATAATAATTTCAATTATATGAAATAATACACTATGCTTCCATTTTATAAGTTGAGTTACTGGGGCTGTGGCACGCTGCTTTCGACGAAAACTAGTACGCACTGCGGTACTTCCCCGCGTGTGGTTTTAGTGACAAACGGTATGACCGTATATTTATTATATTATGAAATCACCCGCGGGGAATTACCGTAAATGCTTTCGCTAGCATAAGAATGCACGTGTTGAATTTTTGTGGTTTTCAATATTTGGCGGTTCACTGAAGTGCGTGCTAGGCATAAGACTATGTTATACCATGTGACTATAAACATAATTCTCTATATTTATATATATATTGGTCAGTCAACTTTATTGCAAGAGTGGGAGAGATACAATCTTTATATATTTTTATCATTTGACAATGAAAAAGATAATAATATACAATGCTATAGGCTCAAGTAAACAACGACAATTAAAGTCTCAATGAGATTGGTTGCATATCTTCAAAAGGAATAACTCAAATCACCTTTTATTAGAAGTAAATATATTACAATTATATATTAGGTTTTTTAATTTAATATTCTGTGATTACGCAGTGGCTACAGCCTTGAGTGGCGAGCTCTAGCATATACATAATTATATGTATAACTTTAAAGTTTAGTCAAATTGACATCCCCAATGGGACATACCTACTAACAATTATTTGTAAAAGTATTTTAACATTTACTTTATTTAGACTATGTAAATATCACTTTAATTACTTTTAATTTATTATTATTACACTTTTGTATTGTTACTACGTATTATTCCGTTTTTTACGTAAGGTATAATAATAAATATGTGCTCTAAACACTAGTCGTAATTTATACATGTCTCATTGCCCTGTGCGAGAGAGAAAGAGAGTTATAAATGTATAGCGTTGCCTCTTTCCTTCAGTGTAACTGTTGTTGCTATATATTACGAGTTGTTTTCAATTTGAATGAATTAATTTAGTTTCGTTAGGCTTAGTTGTTTAGGCGATACAGTATCACAGAGCCGACGTCCAATTGAAAACAAATTGGTTTAGAAAGCATATTTTACCAAAATTGTTGCGTTTCCCAACGCTTTTGTGACATTTTTCGTGGTGGACCTTATTTTAGTATACTTTTCGTTTCACAAATGTTATTTCTATATAATTGTTTGGTATTTGTCTTAAATATTTAGACGATTAGTGCAATTGTAAGCATTTGTTGTTAACTCATTGTTATTTATCATTTGACGGAGATATTTAAGTCATCTATGAGGATCGTGTGTAATTAATATTGTGATGAAGGGAATTAGGCAATAATGTGGACTAATATCAATTTATTTATTTCGTCGAGTCCTCCATGATAATGATTACACATGGTCAAGGTGCATTATTTTATAAGGCTACACTGACATGGTTGAAACCTCCTTATAGTCGAGGGGTCTCTATTTCAATGTTACAATAACAATTAGTTTACAAATGTAATGTAGATTTATTTTTCTATAATATGTTGATATAAATTCTGTCATGAATCACACCAGCTGTGTTCATAAGCCCTTTGCAGTTATAAAAGTATGAGTAGCGACGACTTAATTTGGGAAAAATACATTATTATTCTACTTATTAGTACTTACTTACCTACTTTAATAGTCATTTAAAGTCTTACTTTCCCAATACACTAATTTAAAACGTGCTTATATTGTGTAGTATTTTGTGGAGATACTTCCGTATAATCAATAAAGTTGTTGGTAGATCATATTTGGACCTTATGCTTATTTAAAATATGGACAAAAATGGCTTACCATCAAGGTTGGTAAATATTTAATGAGAAAGCGAAAAGACGACTTTGTCAATTGTATTGTTCATATTATATCCAATCAATTTTCAATGGCGATAATCATAATTAATGATGACGAAGGAAATATTGAAAAATAATTTATACTATCTATAAATTATTTTTCAATATTTCCTTGATTCTATTGCTGGTATGATTATATAAATAGAAATCAATAATTTACCCCACAGTTATGACAGCGTCATCTAGTTCCGAGCTAAGCAACGAGGCTTGTGTTACCGATACTAGATAGTTGATACATTTTATAGATAAAAATAACCATCATCGGCCGATATTCGTTCACTGCTGGACGTAGGCCTCCCCTAGTGAACGCCACAAAGCTCGATCTTCGGCTCTTTTCCTCCAGTCACTGCCAGCTGCCTTGCGCCAGTCGACGCTCTACCTGGCCGGCCGGCCGTCCTACATTAGGGTCTCCTCTCAAGAACTCGTTTGTTCCAACGGTTGTCGGTTCTCCGAGAGATGTGACCGGCCCATTGCCACTTCAGCTTGCCAATACTCTGTCGGTAACTTTACTTCAAAATATTCATGACTCAGGTCAATTGTCCTTGCTCATCACACAAACATTAGACCCTACCCTTACCTCAAAAAGTTGGCTTTAGTATCGCGGTTCGTCAAAGAAAAGCTATTTAATAATCTGTGAACATTTCAACAGTCTAGCCATCGCGGTTCTTGAGATACAGCCTGGTGACAGACAGTCAGACGGACGGACAGATGGACGCAAAGACGGACGGACATACAGCGAAGTCTTAGCAATAGGGTTCCGTTTTTACCCTTTGGGTACGGAACCCTAAAAAGGGAAAAATAATGAATCTGAAGTATTGTATCTCATTAAGTCGTCGGGTCTCAAAACAAAGCTCTGGGCTGATGACGATGATGGTATATATTTTACACATAAAACAATGATCTCGTATTTTATAAACACAATGTAAAACAAATTGATGTTTTTTTTGTTTATGTTGTATCTAAATCGTTTATACAGCGCAAGTTGAACGGCTTTGAACGCACATAACGCTTTGAATTTGCTGATAAAATACAATGTAATTATTAATCCAAAATAAAGGTTACAATTCTGCATTTCGTACAAAGAATTTCTTGCCTCTCAAATGATTCCTAAATAACTTTATTTATATGTTTTGTCCTCTTGCTCCTAAAGCAGAGTATAAGCAGAAATATATTAGTAAATATACGCCGACTGGTAACCGTTCACTTGACTGTTGACTAGCGCTAAGACCCAATACAGATATTCGACTTGTATTTGTAAATATTACAGGGTAGTAAAACTCGACCACAATAAAAATATGTCATATTAATTTATAAATGACATTGAATTGTTATGCGACTTTAGTTCTTATAACCTTCTTACGATTGTCGAAATTTGCTACCCCGTTTGTTACAAGTTAGTCGGATATCGTGTATTGTGCCTAAAAACGACGTAAATAGCTGTAATCTTGCTCGTAACTCAGTTATTAGAAGAAATTGGTTATTTATTTTATTTTATTAAGTCCTTAGTTACTGTACATATGGTAGGTATTTTGTAATTGATTGTAAAATGTGGGTGGTACACCAAATTCAGTTCGGCGGGGTCACTGGACTGAACAGTTTGTGTCTGCAATAAATTATATTAAGAACTTAAAAGTTGTTTCAATTTAATTTTAAGGTGAAGATGGCTTAGTTACTTTTTTTATGGAAATAAGGGGCAAACGGGCAGGAGGCTCACCTGATGGTAAGTGATCACCGCCGCCCATGGACGTCTGCAACACCAGAGGTCGTGTAACTGCGTCGCCGTCCTTTCAGGAAAGAGTAGTACCAAGCTGAAGCTGAATGAATCTATCTGCCTGTACCGCTATCAATAACCTCACTTCACTTCAAATTGAGTTCGGGTTGAATTCTTACTCGCAACGTACTTTCGTAACTCGGAGGCGGAATTCGTCGTGAGGCCCCAACTAAAAGTTCTATATCTCTCTCATTTTCTATTTACATATTTCAAGCTCGACGTCTACAGCTGTTTTCAAAGTGTAAGTAGATCGGTTCATTATTTAGCTTCGCCGCACAATGATGGTAAAAAAAATTTAAAAGAAGGTATATTTATGTATTTTTCTGTGTTAAGTATCGCATTTTATCGCCCACTAATAATATGTAACTGTATTCATCATTTTTCACAACGTTATCAATATTCTTCAAAGGTCGTCTCAGATATATTATATCGGATCATTGCTGTCGATACATAAACATAAATATTATAGTTATTTTCCATCAAAGGTTATTTTTAGCGTGACATGCAACAATAGTTTTGCGTCAGTATGCTCTGTCAGTGTAGCGTGCTACTGCGGAGTCGACGAGAGTTATGATTGTATATTAAACTAGCTGATCCTCGTGAAGTAGTCCGGGTGCAATTTAACGAAAAAAAAAAATTCATTCGAATAACTAAAAAGTTTCATTCCCCATTTTACGCCCTGAGAGGGTGAATTTTCAAAAATCCTCTCTTAGTGCTCCCCTACGTTATAAAAGGAACCCCTGTGCCTGTGCAAAATTTCAAGTTTCTAACCCTTATATTTTTTGCCCTGCGTTAATATGTCAGTAAGTCAGCTTCTCCTTTTATATATATGAAAATAAAATAAGATGATTACCTTAGCATGTTTAGGTAGATGACGGTAGATATCCAGTTACGGTAGACCATCAATTGATGTGAGTGCCCACCCTAGCATTGCCGTATTTATTGCTATTTTTTAGGTACTGCCCCCAGTGCTAGGTACTGAGGCAAAAAAGGCTCATCCAATTTAAATTACTAAAACATTAAAAAAACTACAGTCCAATTTCCAACAAGTTTAAACTTAACAAGGAGTTTGCTAATGAAACCTAGCTAAAAGCTCCATACGCATATCTCTCTCTCTACGGGTGGAAAATTATTTAGAACTTCTGAGAAACCTGAGAGACTTTGTTCATATTTATCACTTAGATCATACCTATTTTCGATTTGGCGGGCTTATAGGAAATCTCCCTTAACCCATTCAGTGCCCAGTACCCGACTCCTGGGTCGAGATTATTTATAGCAACGCTCTGGGCAATAAATATTTAATGCATATATGTATACCTTAAATATTTGTTTAGAACAAACAAAGTTGCAATATCTTCGTGTTGGATATTTAAATTAGATTTTCGCCATCTTTTCTTCTATTGTCAAGTTTTGCTTTTTCTTTCGAATTGTGAATTGTATTAAACCACTTTGAGTTTGTGTTAATATGTTTCTTAGTTATTCAGCTTTTGAGGGTATTTTTTTTTAAATATCCTGTTATAGTTTACGCAGAAAAAGCGCTTTTTATCGCTAAGATCCGAAGTATCGATTTTTGGCGGGAGATGAAAAGCTGTTTTCCATATTTTCCGCTGTTTGACAGTGGCGTGGCAGTTGAAGTTTTGACATAAATGAAAAGAATGTCAAAAAGTCTTCTATCTATCAAGCCTTGAAATAATAACGACCAAAGAGCCGGGTACTGGGCAGTGAATGGGTTTATAGTGGTGTAGGTACCGACATATGATATTTAGTAAAATCACACGATCGAATTGTTTAAATATTGATACGATAAGCTGAAAAACGTGTACTTCGATTCTAATTATGCCTAATTATTTTCAAGTATTTCATAATAAATTTGAATTTTAAAATTACCCTGACTTATGACCCGAAGTTATCATGAACTACTGGATCGAAGTAGTATTCTTGTACAAGAGGTACCTTTTAGTAGGTACAAACTTACAGATAATATTTTGAGTCTATGTGTATTTGTATTGTTATATGTTTGTAACGAATCAACTTAAAAGATACCGATTTAAAAAATACTTTCAACATTAGAATGCTACATTATCCCTGAACAGCATAGGCATAATATGTGGCTATATTAATAACTCGAAAAAAAAAAATAGGGATCTCAACTAAAATCGAAAAAAAAGACCCTACCGTGATGTTTCTTGAAGTTTATAACCCGTGCGAGGCCGGAGTAGGCAGCTAGTAATAATATTTAGTACCTACCATGAATATCATAATTGTCTGAAATTAAACAACATTATTACGCGTTAAACGCGTTGTCGACATAGTATTCCACTGTTTACCCAGATATTATACCTACATATAGTAAGATTACAAACTACAATTACTTTAGGTACGGTATTTTATAGGTTAATAATTATCTATGTATTATTTATTTACGTACTTACTATAACTGCCTACGTAGCTATTGCAAAAAGCAGAAATATTTATAGATAGACGATAACAAGAAATGTACCTATTTACCTACCATATTCTCGCGATATTGTTATACAGACCTCTACGTAGGTAGGGTACCATCTTAAATGGGTGGCTGACATATGTACATAGAGACGAACCGATACAGAAGGGGTCCCCGGGGAGGTGGCAGATTTTTGTCTGATTAAGATTTATTCATGCAAATTCGGGTATTAAATGAATAAAATATGTCCGGACATTATTACACAGCGCTCTCTAGTTCCGAGAGCGACGAGGCTTGGGTTATGGGTACTAGACAGTTGATGTACTGCATAGATACTTTTTTCTGTAAATACATATATATCATCAATAGAATCATCACACCATCACACATACGTTTGCCCCGACCACGATTCCCACCCAGGACCCTTTAATACCGCTTTTATACTGCGCAATCGGATCGTCAAGATTTTGTAAGATATAACGATTTTTGAGACGAATGAGTCATCAAATACAGCAAGCAGCCTTTGTAGTAGAAACCAATGTTACATTTTGATGGTTACCGGCTATGTAAGACTGGGGTGTTACTACTTACTGGGTTCCGTGTGAGAGAAAAACCCCTTATGATAAATATGTGTTGAACAAACGTTGATCAACATTTTTGAGGAGTCGCGGCAGTAACTCAGCCAAATGTTGAGCAATTTTATTTATAAACAATGTTTACCACGAATACGGGGCTAGAACAAAACGGTAAGTGTAGTATTATACATATTTGGCGGGAATACAGAGCACGGAAGAGTAATTTATGACTTACAAAAATACAGTAATAAAATATGTTTATATACAAACAAGGAATTCCTCAATCAAGTCAACCAATTCCTGTTTAAACAATTTGATAAAAACCCTTCTTATTGGCGGACCTAACACAATTGCGTCTCACATACGAATGTACCTACTTCCAGCAGTGACTCCATGATCTCAAACTCAATGAAACATTGAATATGATAAATAATAAAAATAATCGTTTATTGCCGCAATAAAATAGATCGTATCTTGTATCGGGTAACGACCTTTAAATAAGAACAAACGTTTTCGAAGTAACGCAAATGCTGTTCCTGATAACCTCTATATTGTACTTTATACGATTTGTGCGTTTCTATTATCTCATTTGTAATTAAATATATCTTTTTTTATAACTATGGCGCTGAAGTAAGTTACATATGTACGAGTATTATAATAATTCATTCATTTCTTCCTGATAATGTTTTGAATAAGAATGAGGTTAGGTTTATTTTATTATTTATTTAACAGTTTAAGCACGGTATCTATGTATATGTTTTCTTGTCAAATATAAGAGCTATGATAGCCTATAAGTGTGTGAAGACAAAGGTCTCGAGTTCGACCCTTATTCATGACCCTGACTTTTCGAAGTTATGTGGTATTTTCACTGGGAAAACGGCATGCCTAAGAGATTTTTCTCAATGGCGTGTGAAGTCTGCTAAGCCACTCTAGTCTGGTGTAGCGGCCTCTGGCCTAACCTTCTCAAATGAGATAAGATCTGTGCCCAGCAGTCGGTTGAAGAGTTTAAATTTGGTTCAACGAATTTTATAGAAAAACTCAATTATACTGTTAAGTTTTGGAACATTGATTACATACTAGGAAACTGAAACAAAACTACTTGTAGTGTATATATCATTTAAGCTCCATCATTTTCGACGTTTTATACAGTACCCCAGACAGTTAAAAGCAGGTATAATTAATTTTATTACAATGCATATCTTCAATTTCTTATAAATTTATATATTTCTTCCCCGTTCTTATATTGTTATATATTTTAATGAATATTGTATTACTTAATAATTATTTTAAATTGTGCATGTTTTAACATCTACCTACCTTAAAATGACCGCCTACAAAACATTACGTAAGTCAAAGCATGGTGCTACAGCTTTGGCTACGGCGTAGCATCGCCTACGTAGCACAGCGACATGAGAAGCATTATATGCGTTTTTATAAGTATTGATGTGCCTCTGGAAAACATACAGCATTGTTATGAAGAAGCAGTGTATACTCTATAGTCTGTGGGGTAGTTTAACGTAATGACACCAGGTGGCGCTTTAAGTTTGACATAGTTTAAGCTATGTGGCGCTACTAATGCACCAGCAAGGCGGGAACCTTTTTCAATTTTAGAAGTCATAGCGTTGTATACTCGCGCCGTGGTCGGTCGAAATTTAAATTAAATTAATATTTCGTTTATCTATTATCCATTCAAAAAGTTTAAGTGCTAAAATCTTATTGTATTATAAAAATATTTGTTATTCGGTTAACTTTTAATCGTCGTGTAATGAATCTCGCGCCCGGTACCGATGGCGAGGAGGCCCTCGGAGCCCCTCAGCCGATCGACTCGCCAACATCCGAGAGGGTCCCAAGAGAAAAAACGGAGGAGTCCTCGAGTGCCAGCAGCTCATCAGGCAGCGAAGCAGAGCAGGAGGAACCTCCTCGCAAGAAACAGAGGCGAGATTCACAGGTAACGGTCGATCCCCGGATCGACGCGTTATACAACCAGGTCAGTTTCCTTACAAATTTAATAATGCATCAACACTATGCACCAAGCATGAGTGTGAATTCTAATGAAATTATAGAACAACCACCTAACAGTGAGTTTCTGGCTAACCCATCGACACGAATACCTAAGGCTTTGGATTTAGGTTCTTGTAACACAGATTTCGATGAGCGTAAAGTGCTTAAACCAGCTAATGAGAAACGGTTATTTGAACTGATAAGATTGCAGCAGTTCAATACCCCCACGTGGCAACATATTCGGTATAAAAAGACGCTGGCAGACGTGCTTGCTTTCCCAGGTTTTTGTAACTTAAAAATTAATGACGAGATGAGTTGTTTAAGTAAAGGAAAAGATTATTTAGCTTCCACTGAAGAAATTATGGCCGCAATTACCAACGCCTTATTACACCAAAAGGAACTGTTACAATCCGGTTTACAGGGAATCATTGATTGGGCTCATAATAACCCAACAGAATTAAATTCAGATACCCTCTTTCACAAAATTTCTGAAACATTCGGTAACGCGTCCCCATCTTACAAATTGACCGAACAATCCTTGCAAATAATCTGTGGTAAACGAGCTGAATGCATAGAAACCAGACGTAAGAGATTAATAAACGAGATTTCGGACAAAAATATACAGGCCGCGCTGAGTAATATACCCCCTAGTGAGGAATTTTTATTTGACAAAACAAAACTTTTGTCTCTTATCCAGTCCCTCGGAGGGCCTCATTTTTGGTTATCACCTCCGCAGACCTCTAAAGCGCGAGAAAATATAAAAAATAAATATAAGCCACCGGCACTACCTACATTTAAACATAAATCTCAAACAAAAAATAATTTTAGAGATACCTACAAAAAGCAAACAAAAGCGTACAAAGACAAAAAAGAGGAATACAAGCATAAAAATTCTTCCTTTCGAAACAAAGACTCCAAAAAATGACTATTCAATACAATTCAGGGGAGGTTGTTTAAAAACATTCAAGGACCGGTGGCAAGCATTGGGTGCCAACAATTTTATAATAGCAGCAATCACTGGCTTTCGCATACCCCTGTACAAGAAACCTCCCTTATTAATTCCTACAAAACATATAATGACTCAGTACGCAACCAAACCGTCGTCCGGGATGGATCAGATAATAGGCGATCTCTTGGATCAAAAAATATTGCAACCAGTGTACAGGGAGACTCCCAGCTTCATATCCAAGATATTTCTGCGGAGAAAAAGCGATGGATCAATGCGTCCAATTTTCGATCTCCGAGAGCTCAACAAATTCATAAAAATAAAACACTTTCGCTTGATTTCTCACATATCCGTGCCAGATTTCCTTCAACCTGGAGACTGGATGGTAAAAATAGACATCTCTCAGGCCTATTTTCATCTAACTGCAGCGAAATCTCACCGGCCTTTCATGCGAATCAGTTACAAAGATCGGCTTTACGAAATGACATGCTTACCTTTCGGCCTGGCATCAGCACCGCACCTTTTTTCTTCCATAACATGCTGGGTCGCGGAGACCTTGCGTGTGAAGGGATGTCGAGTGCTAGTATACCTGGACGATTTTCTTTTGGTGAACCAAGATCAATCCAAGTTATGTCTTCAAGCTGCGGAAGCTGTGAGGCACTTGGAACACCTTGGCTGGCAAATCAATTACCAAAAGTCGGTCTTGACACCAAATCAGGACTTAGAATACCTGGGCATTCGTTGGCAAACAGCAACAAATACAATGTCATTACCAACAAAGAAGATATCCAATCTCAACAACACGCTAGACCGGTTGTTACACAGGAACCACATCAACCTCAGAGAGTTACAAAGTCTTCTGGGACAATTGAACTTTGCAGACTTTGTCGTACCTCTGGGCAGACTGCATTGTCGCAAAATGCAAATCTTCTTGCGAGAATTCAACAAGAAACGACCTCGCCAAAAACTGCCAATCCCAAAAGTGGTATATCAAGAGATGTCGTGGTGGCGCGGAGCTACCCGTCACTCAATGCCTATACACAAAGCGGCTGTTACCCATTTCCTTGCGACGGACGCATCGGACCTGGGTTGGGGTGCCCACTTAAATGGGAAGTTAATGTCAGGCACATGGACAACAGGTCAAAAGAGATGGCACTGCAACAAAAAAGAACTTTATGCAGTAATAGCAGCAATCGAAATAAATGCAGAAGCATTACGAAAGTCACACGTGCTGATTCAATCGGACAATCGCACTCTGATTGCCTACATTCGGAAGGAAGGAGGGACCAGATCTTTGGCGCTCCTAGCATTAACCTACAAACTCTTGTGCCTGACAGACGAGTTCGAGATAACCTTATCAGCACATCATATACCAGGAAGGTACAACATAATAGCGGACAGGCTATCACGAGGAAAACAGCCAGCAGAATGGCATCTCCTGCCCCGAGTAACTCGAGAGATTTTCCGGAAGTGGGGCCGACCGGAAATAGATCTGTTTGCAACACAAGACACTGCCGTAGTACCAAACTATGTATCGATAAACTGCAAAGATCGATCAGCAAACTACATAGATGCATTCAGCAGACTGTGGAACTATCAGCTAGCATGGGTGTTTCCACCTCCAACCTTACTACCCAGAGTCCTGGCACATCTAAACAGAGCCACCGGGATATATCTAGTAGTAGCCCCAGAATGGCCTCGAGCCTTTTGGCTCCAAGATCTAAAGTCCAGAGCCCTAGATCAGCCATACGAACTTCAGAACCTGTCGGAGAACATGATAGATGTCAGAACATCACAACCTCCCCCACAAGTACAAACATTGACCCTGAAAGTTTGGAAAATTGGGGGTGGGGTGCCCAAATAAAGAACTGGTCTACGCAGGAGAAAGAATTACTGAAAAATAGCTGGCGACATTCTACCCGCTTAACTTACCTACCTGCACTTCGAAGATGGCTCACTTGGTGCACCAACTCGCAAGTAGACCCAAAATCCCCTCAGCCAGCAGACATAGCAAAATTTCTAATACATCTATTTTTGAAAGAAAAGTTATCCTACAGTACTATACTTGTACACAAATCTGCTATTTTAACTTTTTGTGGTCCTCATGTCGAGCAACAAACGTTTTCCAACTTTATTATAAAACATACCCTTAAAGCAATAGGAGTAGCCAAACCGAAAGTAATGAAATCGGCATTTATATGGGATCCACGAATCGTTTTAGATTGGCTTTCATCTAACCCAATGAAAGACACACTATTTGATTTAACTCGTAGAACTGCAACAATACTGTTATTAGCATCAGGCCGTAGGGTCCATGACCTTACCTTACTCAAAATTTCAGGTGATAATTATTTCGACAATGGTGAAAACATATATCTAATACCAGCATTCGGATCTAAAACTGATACTTATAATCATCGTCAATCTGCATGGAAATTTTCTAAACATGATGATAAAAATGTATGTCCTGTAACTATGATTAGGCTTTTAATTGAAAAAAATAGTACGAGGAGATCTGAAGCTAAAGAGTTGGATAGTCTTTTTATCACGATATGTAATACGGTTAAAGCTGCATCACGCACTGTTATTGGGAATTGGGTGCGCACTGTTCTCAGAGATAGTGGCATTCAATCATCTCCGGGAAGCTGCAGATCAGCAGTAGCTTCACTAAGGTGGTTAGATAATCAATCTATAGATGATATTTTATCACAGGGTAATTGGAAATCCTCCAACACATTTTTCGAACATTACTGTCGTGAAATAGAACTCCCTAGAACTAATCGTCATTTATTTTTCAACACGTTTACACCATCATAGATTAAGTAATAGCATTAATATTTCTCATAATTATAGAATATTTAATCATAGATTAACAAATTATCTGAAAAGACTGTGTAATAATTAGTTCACAAGAAATATTACATTATATATCAAATGTATTTTGCAGTAATGAAACACATATTCAACCATTTGTATTTTTTATTTTAGGTATTTTCATTAAATAAGTTATTTAACTTAGTTCTGGCCTATTATTAACAATCATCATAGCGTTGTATTTGTACATAAAGTTATATTTACTTCACCAGCAGATAACAAACACGTCTTCATAACAATGCTGTATGTTTTCCAGAGGCACATCAATATAGCGGTTTTACATAAAAATAAAACCGATATTATGTGCCGAGAGGGAAAACATACAGCATTGCAGGAAGTCCTTCCTGGTGAAGACTATGACTTCTAAAATTGAAAAAGGTTCCCGCCTTGCTGGTGCATTAGTAGCGCCACATAGCTTAAACTATGTCAAACTTAAAGCGCCACCTGGTGTCATTACGTTAAACTACCCCACAGACTATAGAGTATACACTGCTTCTTCATAACAATGCTGTATGTTTTCCCTCTCGGCACATAATATCGGTTTTATTTTTATGTAAAACCGCTATATTAAAAAATCTATGGGTGTAACGAATCTAAGTTAAAGCCAGCAAACAGAATTAAATAATAAAGTGAAATTTCAAGACAATAACGATCATATCATAACATTGCAAGGAATTGGCACGAGCAGTTTTTTTCATACCACAAGATTAGCAAACTTAAGATGACAAGCGGTTACTGTAGTTAATAGGCGTTTGCAATGCCAGGGGTGTCGCTCGCATGATCCCAACCCTGTAAAAAAAACATCCCTTTTTTGAAGGGCTACTTCAAAAAAGGGATGTTTTTTTTGCTGTAATATCTTCCTGGACATTATGACACAGCGCCATCTAGTTCCGTGGTAAGCAACGGGGCTTGTGTTACGGATACTAGAAGGTATCCATGGAAGGTATCCATACATATTATACATCCATGACTCGGATACAAATGTTTATGCTCATCACACAAACATTTGTCCCTACCGGGATTCGAACTCGGAACCCGTAGCACAGAAGGCAGCGTTCACTACCGCTGGACTAACTACTAATGATTGGGGAAACCTAATTACAAGGACTAACTGGTGACAATAGCGAAGGTATGTGTGTGGTACCTGAGGCTAGAGCCACTGTATATTCTCCGTACTTAAAGTCAAATGTTTTATTTCAAATAGCTCAATATTACCTACAGGTACTATTATATTGAATTCTCAAATTGCCATGTACAAAGACCTTATTGTGCGATCTTCAAACATGTCAGCTAAGGTCGTGCGTATTGTAACGGCAATAACATAAAATAAACCATTACGAAAGCATTACGCAGTGTTGTTCAAGCATTGTTTAATCCAAGTCGCTTACGGCGAATGAGAAAATTCCAAAATTACTCTATCTGACGGCAACACGGCAATGTACGCACCACGCTATCTATCGACACTCGTGGAGAAAGGGCAGAAGGTCCATTATAATTAGAGGAATTGTAAAAGTGTGATCTAATGATGAGACGACGGCTTGCGGGGCTATGCGGGATAACGTACGTTATGGGTTGTGATTACGATCAGTGTCGTAGCATGAGTTTTTGCCGCCCGGGGCCGCCTGGAAATTTGCCGCCCCCTTTTCTAGTAATATAAAAAAGACGGCTCTTGATGCCGCCCCCTTTCATATGCCACCCGGGGCCATGGCCCCCTCTGCCCCCCCCCCCACGCTACGCTACTGATTACGATCCCCGCACAAACAAAATATTTAAACGATCTACGGGCTCCGGGCCGGGGCGCTGTGTATGTTAAAATTTGTGTTTGTAAACGCAACCACGATACAAAACAAATTTAAAGGGTGGTTTAATAGACCTTCGTCACTTTTAATCAATTTGTTTTTGATGATAATGGTTAAATTTTAATTTACATTCTGCTTCTCTCTTTTTAGCAGAATTCTTTTTTTTTGTATAGACTTTTTATCCTAGTCCTTCGTAAATTAATGTATATCATGTCGAAACTGTTTTGGATTGTGTATTAATAAGGTTGTAAAGTTCTTTGTCATATTGTAATCTGTTAGTTTCCCAAATAAAATAAAAATAAAAAAATAAAAATATCCCATTTATTCGTCATGATTACATTCGATGAATATACATATTTGTTATGAGTTCCGAGTATCTCAAACTTATGCTTACTTACATACTTCATTTTACGTACTTGTATTTATAACCACTACTGTATTATTTATAGTCAAGCTTACAGCCTGTTTTCATAGTAGAAACAAAAGGCGTATACAAATTTAAAATCGTATCTTTTGTAAGGTGCAGTTAATTTTATTTAGCTGTGTAGCATATAACGATCCTTTGGCATTTCATTCCATTATTCCACTACATAAATTTTTACCTTGTGTAATTGATTGCTTATTCGTTAGTTATGGTTACTATTTTTATGTTAGAAAACTTTTTCTAACGCATTAGTATATCTTCTCGATATAATTATAAGTTGTCGTTGCGCTATCGTGCATTCAGCTTGCGTCAAGCAATTGTCATTGCTCAACTGTTTATATAGTTTACGGGTCAGCGAGACACACCCCAAACACGTGGCTTGTGTTTATATTACGCTGTTATTGTTGCCGATATGCTGATGCCTGATAGCAAGAGATATGATTGGGGAAAACCGAAAGGTTATGTAACTATACTTTTATCTACGTATTTTTGGGTAGGACTCCTCAAAGTCAATGACTTGAGTGTCCAGTCTTTAAGTCCGAAGAATACAGTACCGTTCTACGATTGAAGTATCATGATATCTATTATGAATTACGAGTACAACCTCGTTGATCAGGTATCTTGAGCGTGAGTCTAAGTTCAATTTGGATGTAGAGAAGATTCCAACATTTAAAATTTTGGGTTTCAAATCGAAATCAGTTTCTCATTTTTTATGATGAATATTTAATCAGTTTGGTGAAACTAAAGAAGCAATTATATTTTTATTTTATATATAATACGTTTATTACAAAAAAGGGTGAAAACGTGCTCACCTGACATCAAGAATCGGTATACCAGACGAGTCTTCTCGTAACTTAAGTACGTAGGGCCGTTCTCGGCTCTCCCGTCGTCTCTCAGAATGTAGCTATTGACCTCGACCATTATAAATAATAATATGTTGTATCTAATGCCCTTGTGAGGATAAGAGATCGCCGCTCAACCCTGTTTCTTCCAGGAGCTTCTAGATGCTTTGGGCAGCGAACGTCTGGATCTCCTCCGACTGAAGTTTGACGATGATGTTTTAGTTATGGATCCTTATCAACGTACTTATTATCGAATATATTTTTGTATAATAGAATAAAGAACTAATAAAATAAAGAAATAAAAAACTAATACAGCAATTAGAGCCCCATTCTCAATCGCTACTAAATTTTACAGATCTATATTAGAAGGCTTCTACACTACTACATTTTAAATACTTTTTGACTGATTGTCGTAATTGTCAGTAAATTAATGATATAAATACACCTTGATACTGACATTACAAATTAATGCTAAGTCTTCTTGAGTTCGAATCCAGGGCATGCAATGCTAAACTTTTCGATATTATGTGCGCAATAATGGTAAAAATGGCAAAGGAAAGCATTGTCAGGCTTTCTTACAAATTGAAAGCCTTAGAGTATTTTGCGTTACCATCATATTTTGAAAGAAAACCCCAATATTGTAAGACTACGCATGTAATTTGTTATGGAATAAATAACTTTTGACAAAAACAAAACTCATCTCATAATTCTTGTTATCTTACTCATGGCGGCTTTCAAGACATACGTAAAATAATGGTTTGAAAGATAAAGGTTTCTAAGAAAATGTATAACTTGCAGTAACTGAAATCATATGGCATTACACGTGGCGACGTGCATCACTACTGAGCTGATGGGAGGTCAATCATTGTTTTATTATCTACTAATACGCATAGTATTTGCTATCTGTACTAGCACCGAACAACAAACGATGCGCCAACGCGATAGCTTATCTCATCGTAATTATTTATTACTTTGGTACATAGCCTTTACGTTGATAAAGCCTTACGTACGTTGACTTGTTAGAGAAGGTTCTAGAATGTAATCTTAACGAAGTTTTTATTCAATCACAATCAATGTTGTGTGTGAAAATTCTTGCTGTGTGTTTCTATGTACTACCTACTACTATGTTACCAAACTGCGAGGGAACTACTGTTTTTAGTTGATACAGTAGAATCCCGATTATCCAGATCAAATGTTGCGCGTCCCGGATTCAAACTCGGACCACTTCGGGCCAACTATCTAACCTTAGGCTATCATCGGTCATTGGCATTTGGGAAAACCATTCAAATAAAACTACTTTTTACGGATTTTATCGCAGTGTATTGCAATATTTCTTTAATCCCGTGCAATATTTTGTTATTTTGTTTTCGTTAATCTGTGGAAAATGTAGTGGGTAGTATATTTGTTAACTTTGTATTGCAACACGCTATGTATATGCATAATATACTACTGTTTGTTTTCCCAAATGAAATAAATAAATAAATAAATATTTTAATATAATATAAGTTTAATCAGTTATATTATATAACTGATTAAAATAAAGGAAAAATCAGTACACATCCAGTTATAAGTGTTATAGGTACAATAAAATTTATTATTTTTAAAACATCGGAAAGATTTCATAAAAATCATAAAGGAATTACTAAATAAACATTTACGGAAAATTAAAAAAAAAATGTGTCTAAAATTATAGTCCACATATTTTTTAGAACAATCATATTTTGATGTAATAACGTTTTATTTATTCTGTTACGTGGAAAATTATCTAGAGCGCAATAATAATGTGTTTTTATGTAAGTAGGCATATCATTATAATAAAAACATGAATACTTGTTTATTTTAAAGGAGCTGCGGTAGTCTAGTGGTGTGACCCGTGGACTGAGATGTCAAAGGTCTCGAGTTCAAACCCAAGGCACGCACCACTAACTTTCTCGGAACTAACTCGGAAGATATGTGCGTATTTGTCACATGCTCA
Source organism: Craniophora ligustri (assembly GCA_905163465.1). NCBI lineage: Eukaryota > Metazoa > Arthropoda > Insecta > Lepidoptera > Noctuidae > Craniophora > Craniophora ligustri. The sequence goes on along the minus strand of LR990965.1, from coordinate 2,104,993 downwards.
AACGGTAAGGAAAACATCGTGAGGAAACCTGCACGCTTAAGAGATTTTCTTGATGGCATGTGTGGGCTGCCAACCCGCAGTAGGCTAGCGTGATGGACTATAGCCTAATCCCTCTCAAAATGAGAGGAGACCCGTGCCCAGCAGTGGGACAATAATGGGTGGATGATGACTGTATGTACTGCTGCTGCTACTGACCCCGCCAAAATTACCATCATCACAAATATATAAGTTTGTAGACCCACAGATTTTAAAGTCGATTTTGTCACTATTTTTTTTCTTCTACATCTACATATTCTAATATTATAAAGCGAAAGAGTTTTGTTTGTTTGGTTGAGCGCGTATTTTTTAGCATCCTGGCATAAATACATATATTTGGATATATTTTTGATTTATAAAAACGCCACGTCTACAGATGTATTGTATGTACCTATTGCATGATTCATAAAAGTTCCAGAAATTTAAATTGAAATTAACAATTCCCTAGAAATACATATATTCAGAATAGTATGTAATTTATGATAGTTTATTTCGATTTCAAATGTATTTATTACGTGAATGAAGAAAAGCGGTTTATCGGGAGTGTAGTGCATGGCGTTTGGTAGTTTCTTTCTGCCTAAGTGCCTACCCTACAAAAAATAACGTTCATTAAAAATTGCGTAATATAATTGAAATAAAAACAAACGATAAAAGTATCGTTACACGCGCTGCGATAAGTTCAAAGTAAAGCCTTCACAGCTTATATTCGTGATTCACACACTTTAGATATTCAACTTTACATGACAAAAGTACCAGATTAATCATGTTACTGGAAAAAACACGCGTATGCACCGAATTTAAAAAAATACCATGTCTTATAGGTATACATATAGGTATACTCCTTGTCAAGATAATAACATCATACGATTTAAAAGAATGTTAGATTACTCAGTCATTAATAGTATTGATAATTATGTATATATTATATAAACTGACGACATGTATACTTCTATTACACAGGACTTGGACATTTTCTTTTTAAGTGCGGAAAGATCCTTTGCGGACCGTCCCGCCGCCTGGGGAGGCGACGGGGTGTGTCGGACTCCGCCCAGTGTGAGCGTTTACCGACTAAAAAACAGCACCCGTCAACGCCACCAGCTCTATTGCCGGGGTTATGGTGTATGCTTTCGTGAATCCATGGCCCCGGCAAGTAGGACCTACTTAAAAGGAATATCCGCAAGGAGTTATCCGCATTAAAAAAAAGATATAGCTGATAGATTAACATTAAAAGATTAAACAATATGTAATCGGGTATCACAAAATCTAAAATTAGTGACAAGCTTATCGAAATAAAAGGTTTGTTAAAATATCTACAGATAATTATAATTAGGTAAGTATCTACATATAACATATATAGAAGCTGTGATAGCCAAGTGATGTGACAATTGGACTGTAAAGTCAAAGGTCTCGAGTTCAATTTCAGGGCACGCTACTGAGTTTTGTGCAAAGGCACGTGGGTCTATTGGAATAGTAAAGAGGTTGATCGTGTATTATAACGGTATACTTTATACTATCATGATAAAGGCGGAATAAAGAATGATTATTGACCTTTGTACACTCATGAAAACTATACAGTGAAATATATTTCTTTGCATGATGAAATTTCTGATAAATAAACAATACTGGTAGGTCAACGACCTTTTGACATATTTCAGTGTCATTTTTTTTGCGGTATGCGGACATTAAAATAATGAACTGACATAAATAATGACAACAGGTTGGATAAAAACTACTTTTTAATTATATTGATATTATTTAATCCCGTCGTTTCGCATCCTTCAAAGTATTTATGGTACGGGCAAGGGTGTGACAATTTTTTTTTAAATTTAACATAGTATGATATATATATTATACCATAAGACTAGAATATAATATAATTTTGTAGGTGCCGTTGAAATATGGAATGAGCTTCCCGAGTGGGTTTTCACTGATAGATATGATCTGGGTGTCTTTGAATCTAGAAAAAATCGGTTCCAATTAATTCTGAGTGTCTTCAAATCTAGAGTGGATTGGTTTATTCTAGCTAATCATCAATATATAATAAAAAAATAGGTATACATAATTTTTTACCGGTAATGCATACTTATTATAAAAGAATTCTTATAGGTTAGGTCTATCATGACAACAAAATCGTGCCTATCCGTCATCGTATTTGTATCTGTTAACAACACGGAACAGAAAAAAAAACTGTTTCTTGGTTAACATGACGTGAATTTGAAACTCACTTCGTTTTCACACATCTTCACTTCAACAGTACCTAATTTTGAATATTCTGTAACATAACAAAATACAGGGGTCCTTCACCTACATTCTCAAATAGCGTCAGTATTTATAGTCAAGTTAAAGAACTTTAAGATACAGAACTGCGGATTCGTAAGAGAGATCTAACAGTAACTGCCTTGTAGGTCTAGTTACCTATCGTAAAGGGACCAACCAGATTCCCTGGTCGCGCACGATACCAATATCGTCCCCCAAGATGGGAAGTGATATTGACATTTTCTACGAAATTATCAGTAGCAGGTTGGAGTTTGGATACGTGCCCGGTTGATGGCAATAGTCTCGCCTTCTATTACATGGGACCTAAAACATACCGGCGAAATGTAGTTATGTAGGTGTACATAAGTACGCCTCCGCCTAACCCTTCGAGAACGACGGGCGTGATGGTATGTTATGTTCTTACAGGACCATAATGAACCATCGTGTTATTACCATGATTCTGCGTGATTGATGGACGCACCTGCCGTGGTAATCAATACATATGTAAGATACTATCATACTTAAGATATCAGTGTAATTCGCTCATATGTAGTATGATCGATCGTGCCGCACCGGTAAACTCTGACGTATCGTGACGTTCGATGGCGTGTTTTTTTTTTAAACAAGTACTTGAAAGTCATTTCTGACCTCATCGTCACCTATCATCAGGTGATATTGTTGTCAAATTTCTGCGCATATTTTATAAGAAAACTAGCTGACCCAGCAAACGTTGTATTGCCACATTATAGGGGTTGGTGGACTACCCCTAACTTTTAAGGGGATGAAAAATAGATGTTGGCCGATTCTCATAGATACCGGATAAGCACAAAAAATTTCATCAAAATCGGTCAAGCCGTTTCGGAGGAGTATGGCAACGAAAACTGTGACACGAGAATTTTATATATTAGATGTGAATTCCGCATAGTAGTACAAACCTAATCAGTTATGAAACCTCTTGGGAAATATTATGAATAAATCGTCATAAAATCCGATCGCTTTTACAATCTGAGGCTGAATGTGACGGAGTTGCGCGGGCGCAGCAGCTAGCACGCAATATTTATTCATGTAATAATAAAATCTTAGTATTTTATCTGATCTGCCAACAATCTTACAGTCAAACTGTCTGTACAATTTTGTGGGATACCATGTTAATAATAATGATAATAATTAGTTTCTTGCAACCAGTGCGACCCATGCGATGTTTTCTGGAGAACTGATAAACATGCAGTGTAATGACTTGTCATTAGTCTACAACACTACTGACATGTGTAACTTTTGATAGTATTACGCCTACACGTTTATATTTTGTTGAAATAAAGCGATTTGTAAGCAGTTTTCATTAGTTGTTTTTTAGTAAAACTGGTAAAGGTCGCTGGAATCTGCTGGATACGGGTTGCACAAGATTGGCCAGTGGACGTCTATCGGTTGATATGATGATGATGATAAAGTTTTTATTAGAAGCGTCAGGCAGAGATGTTTCTGATGTATGAAGAGGCCGCGAATGGGACCTTTGAAGGTTATAACTTAGGACTAAATTCTGGTAACTACCTTGGTTTGCTACAATATTTATCCGTGCACAAAATAATAAGCACCTCAGATAAGTATTGTCTCGTGATTATTTTTAATAAATGAATTAATCATTTTTGAATATTATAACTGTATTCAAATAGTAACAGATGACAAGCGTAAGCAAACTTACGAATAGTTATAGCCTATTCAACAAATATTAAAAAAACATAAACAAAAAAGAAGTAAACTGTTTTGAGATATCTACTTATAAAAAAGAAGAGGTACTCTATATGGTTTATAAACATAATACGGTTCACAAGTAAGAACCAGTACTGTCGCCGTTGTAGTAAACATGCCATTTCGTATAATGAATGAGCTGCCTAAACGCGGCACGCGCCCACCGACCTCGCAGGTCCTCTATCTGTCCACGACGCACATTATTTATTTATTTGTTACATCACCGCATGCCCCCGATGGACTCGCAAGACCGATAACATTAATTACCCACTTCTGATTATTAAAAAAACCAGCAATCAGTCACGTTTTATTTGGGTGCGTCTACGACCAGCGTCTGCGTCTTCCCATGCTGATGAAATTGGCCAAAAATAGATCCATCTTAGGCAATGTGTGGGCTCGCGTCGTCAGCTTATCTCTGTTTCGTTTGTATTGGAATGTTTTTGGCAAGATTCATGCTTTATGTTTTTTTTTACGGCGATAGTAGAGCTTCCCGCCCTCGGAGTATAATCGGGGGGCCATTGCGCGTCATTTCATAACTGATTATCTTAATTGCAAAAATATTTGTGTCTTTAAATAGCCGAACGGTGCTGATAGAATTCGGCGGGATATTCCGCGAGGGAGGGTAACGATAGCTTATAAAACAAGGAGTTCATTGAATGGAAGTGCGGTGGCAAGATTGGTTGATGATATAGGACAGTACCTATACGAATGACAAAAATTAGAGGCCCTTATTCAAATGTGGGAACACATGGGTGAATGATAATGATGACTCATGAAATGCCGCCATTTTAGTATAAATCTTGCCCGTACTTGCCATTTTGTGTTGAAACAGAGTCATCAAATATAACATTTTATAATTAAAATCATTTGTTTAGTGAACAGAGTATGGATGGAAAGTAAAAACAATATTATCTCTATGAGTAAGAGTTGTTATAAAAAAGAAATTTTATTGCACCAAGTATCGGTCTATACCAGTTTACCAGACTGATAAGATGGGTACTTTAATTAAATGTTGCAATCGTTGATTTATTCTGAAGTAGTCGAAAAACTTCTTCGTTTCTGAATTTTTACATTTATAACATTAGCTGACCCAGCAAACGTTTTGCCACATGGTGGGGTTGGTGGTAGAAGAGTGAACAATTAGAATTATAAGTATTCTTTTATGCAAATCAATAAAACTGAAAAAAAAAACTGTTGAGGGACATCGATATCACCTAGGGGTATAAAAAATAGCCTACGACCGATTCTGAGACCTACCAAATATACATACATACATTTTATAATAATCCGTTCAGTCGTTTGGGAGGAGTTTAGTGACAAACACCGTGACACGAGATTTTTATATATAAGATTATATATCCAGTTATTGCTCATGGTGCGCCTTAACAATTCCCTTTAAATAGTCCAGAGACTCCTATTAAAAATACATAGAAGTGTCTTTGCAATGCATTATGCACCTGTAACACTCATGTTTGAGCTATGTATTTTCAAAATGAAACTAATGAAAGAATAATGTGTAGGAGTAGTAAGAATAATAAGTATATAGAATATATAAATCCAGATCAAATCATGACCTCTGTTCTTATGTTCATTATTTGGTAGATAGTTATAGGCTTTTGAATAAGTGGACATCTTTGCTTACGCACTGTAAGCATGTTTAAAAACCCTACATCATACATTGTTGAATTGATTTTGTTCTCATTTTGAAACTTATGTTACTTTCTATCAAACTATCGAAATAAGTACCGTAAGTAGTTACTGTGTTTTTAAAATTTTTTTGATTTAAATTATATTTGTTATAAATAAAGTGACAACATTTATTAATTTCGTCTTTTATAATTACATTATCGGCCCGCTCGTATGTTAATATGTCGTTGCTTTCACGTTCGCAAAAAAGTGAAGTTTCTCCATTTATTTAGTCACGGGCAGAGAAACCTGAGTTTGCTAAGACTTTCCATAACTATGGATGAAATGATGCTTGTAAATGATCTGAAATGCCGGCATTCAAATTATAAATATTAAAATATCTTGATAAAATTCGATTAAAAAACTTTTATGATTTACTTAATCCTTAATACTTATCCAGTGTACCGTCTAGGCTTGTGTAGTAATGTACTATGTCCTATTAAGACCCAGTTCCCGACACTGACTAGTACAGTACTATTCCTTTTCTTATTAGTACATAATTCTTTTAGGACATTTTCGTTCGTTCCCAATGTTAATGATTCTTAGTCTCGTTCTGAACGAATAGTCGCGCGCTACTTAGTACTGTAGGACAATAGGTACTAGAAAGACACGAAACGTGCCTCACGAGCGGGAGCGATATAAAATAAGTGCACGAAAGAGTGGGATGCATGATAATATTCAAATGTTAACAATTTTAGAGTTTAAAAAAAAGAAAAAAAACTAAAAATTAACATAGATATTCTAATATTTCATGTAAAGAATAATCGGGTATTGTTTAGAATGACGGTCCTGCCTGCAAAGTATGAAGGAAAATCAAAATGTAATTCATTCACTAGTCTTTCAATGTACTACGGTACTACTGTACTACTGTCCTAATAGTCCTAGAAGACCGAACTAGTACATTTGAAAGATTGTACTTGTACAGAGCGATCCATTCAGTGACCGAGTAAGAACAAGCCTAGTACCGTCGCTATATTTTTTCGATCGTATTCAAGATGAATTAAGTTATATTCTCCAATATTTTCACTACCTTCCGTTTCTAGCATTGTTGTGCTTAAAAAATCCTCTAACATACTCTGATATAAAGGTATTATGCTACTTTTTACTTTTATCTTTCAGAAGCAGGATTAGCGTTATAATTCAGTTTCCAATAAAACATTGAAAAAATGAAACATTTCCAACGAAGACAATGAATAAGAGACCATACTCTTTCAAAATTAAAGTATATTTTTGTCGATATCTGACGATTTAACTGGGTGTTATCAAATTGAGACAATTGAAGGAAAAAATTGTCGTTAATACTGATAGGTTTAACAGATACGATTTTCAGACGAGAACTACACCTATTATTATTAAACTAAGGATATTGTCAGTCATCAAGTCTTTCACTACGAATTCAATCATCACGTGTCCTTTGTCAGATTGACATTTTTTTTACCATCCCTCAATATCGTATAACATTGCATCATACACGTTGAAATTTTTTATCAGATTTCGTCATAATACCGCCTTTTTATTAATAAATGTAATACACTTCTAACTACGCAGTTGTTACATGTTATTAATAATATTATGAGGTATTTCCTTTTCGTTAACAGATGGTTTTTTGGTCATATCATAATCTGACGATAATAAATATGGTATCAAGTACTTATGAGTTATTTGGATATACGGTATTAATAGTCGACTATACAGCTGTCTATTATCAAGCAGATACAGGGATACTTCAAAGACAAACCATTAAGCTTATTAGGTATCAATAGGAGGGGATTAAATCTCATTTTCCTTTACTCTTTGTTTTTGAATCGCTTCAAATATGATGCAAGCTGTAATAGACTACTTTTGAGTTCAATTCCTGTCTTTTAAAATTTACATGCGTATTTATCACATGCCCAATGGCGAAGGAAAGAAAGTAATGAAAAAATCTGTAAGCCTGACTCAGGCTTAATATATATTATTCGAATCGAGAATATCTCTCAGGCTGCGTGAGAGATATTCTCAATTTCATGTGAAGTCCGCCAACCCGCGGACTCCGCTAGCGTGGTGGTGGTGGCTATAGTCTAATCCCTCTTAAATAAATGGAGACCCGTAATAAGCAGTGGGATGATGATGATGACAGATATCCAGATGAAGAATTAATATTATAATATGTGGATTCTATGTATAGGTAACCAGAAGGTGAACGGAACCCGTTAAAAGGTCCCAAATCTAAACTTTATCCAATGCAGGAGAACGGAATATTTGTCTCCTATTAAACTGCTCTATACCTATCGCTCTACATACACATATTTTAACCCGGCAAATAAAAAGAGGTTTTATTCTAACAAATATATGTAGATATATTGTCTAGTATACACATTGGAAAAAATCTAATCTCAGTAGGTACTAATACAAAGTAGTTTAAATATTCGGCATATAAGTATTTTTTTTTTCAAAGATATGATTCTATCATTGTTTGTTTTTCACAGGGTCGATGTAGTAAATAACCATCAATCGACGACACTCGGTTAGCATGCGGCCGGTGTTAGTTTAAAATTTTAAGCTACTTTAGTACCGCTAACGACGATACTTAATTCGCTTACTGACTTCATACATAATCTGTGTTACTATCCAGAAAGCAAGACTAAATTAGACCATGATAGCTTTAATTTCTCATTAAGTACCGAGATCGCGGCGTACCGATGTTAACCTAGTTAGATAAACAGATACAGGGGTCTAAATGTTCACGATATTTACAGTAAAATGAACCAAGGATATTAAATCTCATTGACCTAATTTGTCTGGCGAGGTAGGTACGTGAGGTCGCGGCGATCCGGTCTCGAGACTCGTCTAATGATGCTCCCATGAACTTTCCTCATTACAGTGACTAATTAAATGTTATTTTATGTATATTAGTAAATAATATTGTGTAGATACAGACCATATACTTATATGTATGTAAATTATTTATGAAACATAATGACTCATAGATGTTCGTATTATAAAAACCTTTTAATCTATATTAACATCCACGATTTTAATGATAACCATTGCAGGTAAGAGATAAATTAAACTAAAGACTGATAGAATAGTACCTACTGATTGTTTATTTACGTGTATTCAAACATGTAGTCTTTGAAAAGATTAACAATGTCTTACAGCATCTACAGACATCGGATAATTGAACAGTAAAACCAAACATCGTGCGGTAGGTATTCTGCTTGTTTCAGAAATGAAGTGCGCTAGTCCACTAAGAGTCAACATGATTCCTTCTTCTTTTTAGTTCCTTAAGGGTTGGCGATTTGGCGATATAAATATGAAGTATTGATCATCAGAATTGCTATACAACATTTTCCAGTACAAAATAGTTCTATGCTGTTATTTAATATGAGTAATATTTGGAGGTCTCAAGTTCAAATCCGGGCACGCACCACTGACTTTTCGGATATTATGTGCGTATTTATCTTATGTTCAAACGGTGAAGGAAAACATCGTGAGGAAACCTGCATGCTTGAGAGATTTTCTCGATAGCGTGTGAAGTCTACCAACCCGCAGTAGGTTAGCGTGGTGGACTATAGCATAATCCCACTCAAAAAAATAAGAGGAGACCCGTGCCCAGCATTGGGACAATAATGGGTTGATGAATATTTAGCATAGAAAAATATTTCCTTGTCTTTATTAATTACTAACTACGTGAAGTTACGGCAGTGGCATACCTATATAGCAACGTTAAAAGGAAAACTAACAAAGGATTTATGCAAATACTAAACAATGCTTTGCAAAATAATATTCAAACAATGTGCGAACAATACGGTAGCCTAAACTGTGTATCAACGCGCTTTAGCCCGGTTTATAAAAAAAGTATTGCCCGTGCGAGTAGATCTTTGGTTTGTCTATGATAGTGTAGGTATTATGTATCACGGACTCGAGGCGTGCGCGGCAAGCAGGGAACCACATGCGAAGATTGGAGGAGTTATCGGCTGAAGGGCAAACTATCCAATAAAGCCACAGTATTCTCACCTCTCGGCCTCATTATATTTTTATTTCTAACCGGTTGTAACCAGTTTGAAGAGTTCATATACATTAGCTGGTATTATCCGAAATAAAATACTTTTTGGGAGATGGAATTAATTAATTCATACCTAAGATTTTATCGATTTCAGCGTTCCGTGTTAAAATTTGATAGAGTGCTCACGATAGTGTGTCGTGGTTTTTTACTTTTGATTTATTAAATATATCTAATATATTAGATATATCTCGAGCATATTTTTTTGACGTCCTGATTGGCACAGTGGCTGTACGATTCGCTGTGCGTCGTGACGCATTCGGTTGCGGTTTCGATCCCCCTCGGGGCAAATATGTGTACGATGTATTTATTTGTAGTTATTTCGGGTCTGTCTGTTTGTGTGTGTAAAAAAATATTTGTAAACGCATCCACGAACCGTGAGAAGACCCTAGTGTGGGATAACGTTTTTTTTTTCAAAACAACAATAACAAAAAAAATGCAAACTAAACTACTATTATTGACAAGCGTCCACCAGTGACTTCGCTCGAGGTGTATAAATAAATTTAACATATATGTTATTTTAGAACATAGCAAACATATCTGCTATGTTCTTCAAAATCGAATGGTTATCAATTAGTTCTTCGAACTTGTTTGTATGCTCTCGGCTCTCAAGGAACCCTAGATATTGTGATTCAGGCCAGAGATTGCGTCTAAAATATTATCTAGATTTTGATATCTTATAGGAGGCTGATACAATCAAACAAATGAAGTAGCTTCATTTTAAATAGCCCTAAAATTGTTATTTTCTATTCTAATACCAACAACTGATACCACTGGTACTTGTATCAATTAATATTTAATTTAACTTTATATATATTCCGAACGGACAAACAGACAGACTTGATGTGACGTAACTGTAAAGTTTCCTACGGAACCGTAAAAATATGGTAGGTACGGGTCACGAATGACGTGAGTAGGTCTCCCGTTGACATTTATTTTTTATTTCGATTAAATGAGCAGTTTCAGATAACTTATCTTATAGTAGAATAAAAACTGCCGACGCCCTACTTTGGCGGGAACGACTCAATGAATGTCACGATAATGACTGTCATCTTGTCATTATACCTACTTATCTTCTTTTCTATATATAAAAATGAATCCCTATTTCCCTTGGTCACGGCATCACGCGCGAACGACTGAACCGATATCGATCAATTTTGGTATTGATAAAGACGGAACTTTGGAGAAGGATATAGGGTAATTTTTATCAACCTATCACGTGGGCGGAGCCGCGGGTGGGAGCTAGTCTAAAATTCAATGAAAGAAACTGACAATAGACTAAGTGTATTTAAAAAAAGTAACATTTTATTACAAAATTCGTTTTTTTTATAATTTGATATTCCCAGGTCGAGCAGTGTTATTAGGTTTTCGTATGAAATTCTCTCAGTTCGCTCGGAGTTGGATTTGTGCCCGGTTGATGGCAATGGGCTCGCCTCCTATTGTATGAAACATACGCAAAACTTGAGTGTAGGTACTATTAGTACATCTCTGCAAACCCCTTTGGAGACGACATGCGTGATGATATGTGTTATTCGCGTTTATATGCATTATGCCTAATAATAGGTACGTTGATAAAATGTGAAGGTACTTATATCGTTTGATTACTTGCATATTCTATATGCCGTCGATACGTCTCAAAGTTCTTATTAATTACTAGCTGACCCAACAAACATTGTTGTGCCACATTATCGGGGTTGGTGGTAGAAGGGTTCAAATTTAGGGTTATAAGTTTTGATGTTAAACCATAAAAAAAAATACAAAAAATATTTTGTCAAAAAAAAAACAAAAAATTCTGGCGAGTGACTAACTTATTATCACATAGCGGTGTAAAAAAACAGCCTACGATCGAATCTCAGACCTACCAAATATACATATAAAATTTCATAATAATCCGTCTGGCCGTTTCGGATGAGTTCAGCGACAAACACAGTGACACGAGATTTTTTATTATATAAGATATAATTGTTGACTTATTGAAAATACGAATACTTACTTATCTCCTATTAATTTACGTTTCGAATATACCTAACTAAGTAAATTTAAAATATTTCTTCAATTTACTGCAAATTGTAAATTGTTTTCTTTATATTGATATTATTTAAATCGAGAGCTGCAGTGTGATAGTTTAACAAAGTTAAAAATTCAAACCCGACACTTTTCGAAGTTATATGTTGCGTATTTATCACATACTCAAACGGTGAAGGAAAAAAATATGAGGAATCCTGTATATCCTTTAGGCTAGCGTAGTGGACTATGGCTTCATTTCTCTGGGAGGATATATCTAAATGGGAGGCGACCTATTGCGCATTGTATTGGATTACACAGCTCGATATTTTTATATTCAAAATTACGCGATACGTACTACGTACCTATATTTTTTTAAATATTCATAATAATATTTTTAATTTAAAATTATTTTATTCTTATGCTTTATCATAATGTTCTATTTAGTTGCCTATGCCTATCTAGGTGCTGTTTATTTATTTATTATTATTATTTATAACTTAAATTCGCGTACAAATGTCAATAATGGTTGATAACTAGTTGATTTTGTAAAATACTTGTAATAAAAATATGTAATTCTACCACAAATGGATGCTCTCAATAGCCGCTAACGGGTTTCTCCGGGGTTAAATTAAAAATACGTTAATAATATGCAGTTGAGCATTATAGCCATACTTTTCCTGGTCAACCGGTCAACAGTTGACGTTAAGTGTTGTTGGGGCGTTTGTTGCGCCGTTTCTTCTTTCCAGTAAAAACTAGGGTTTTTGCTGGGAAGCGGTGAACGACGGGCGAAGGGTTGCTGTCTTTATTGTCACCGTCCAAAAAGAGCCAATTCATTAAGTTACATTTGGTAATGTAATTTAGTAAAGTAATAAATGTGAGGTTTGCGAGTAGGTACTGCGCATATATCGACATAAAATAAAGAGCTTGTTGTTGAAAGCTATGTCTTATTTAAGACTTAAGTAATAGATTAAATCGGAAAATGAATATAGGTAATTATATAGACAGCGATAAAGAGATTAGCCTGCACGTAGGTACTAACCTACTGACTATATGAATGCATGGTTATTTAATAATATACTTTCATCAATCAAACTTTAGATTATGATAAGTTATCGTATTGTGGTACGCGAAAGAAATTGAGGTAGGTTTGTTTGTACTTTGTTGCATGACTCATTATATGTATCTTATGCCGAACTGATAACTGTCTTTATTATACGTTTGAACTATTTAAGTTAGCATACATTTTGATAGTTATACAAAAAACATATGTAACGGATTTTAAAGAAGTGTAATTTTCTAGCATGATTTCAAATGTATGTCACTGGACTTAAATACAGAAAATATTGATGTTCTATAACACTGGTTACCTTCATTTGTCGTGATCTCATCTTCGCGACTTATGATAAGTGAGAGTAGCTTGACTTAACCAAGCTTAATAAAATGTCTAGTCAATGTAGGTATTAGTGATGAACAAATCGGTGGCAATATATCACGATAATTTTACTACAATACCTATCTGAGCTGACATTGAGGCGCAGTCATCGAACCTCGCGCTATCGACTATTTCGTTTCGGGTTATCAGCCACGCGCGCGATAGCCCCGCCGGCTATATAAAATGGGCATCTAACACATCATCATCAGTACACAACCAAGCGGACAACGATAAACACCAAACAGCTACTAACTCGCAACCAGTGCTTTTGGAAATTATATAAACAAAGCTTTTACGTGTTCATCCTAAGTGAAAAAAAAAAAAACAAATCAAGATGCGTTTCCTGCACTACATCATTGTTGTGTTGACTGTGCTGCTCCTGGCTTCGGTTGGGGAGGCCCGTCCGCAACAGCAGAGGAGTCACAAACAGAAACGTGCATCGTTCTGCATGTTGAAAATCTGCAGCTACGCGCCCATGGCCCACAAAGTGCAGCGGCTGAGGAAATGATAGCCGCGGTAAACGCTGCGTCGCGCACCGCACTAGCGTCTTACCAATGGGAGACAGAGACGAGTCGTGTCACACGACTAGAAGATGATCTGCCGTGAGAAACAAGTGAAGACAGCTTATTTGAAAATAGAATAAGCAACACGGCTGAAGGATCTGGACGAGATTGACGATACGAAGATAGACTATTCTAGAAAATGAATAGTCAATTATTTATGTCACAAGTTTACTATATAAAATATGGCCTATATTAGGCTACCGCCTAACAGAAGTATTCTGTATTTATAATGGAATTGTAGTATTTTTTTATTATGATTAGGACTTAGTCAAATAAAGTCCAGTGAAACAATCAGTACTTTGTAAAGATGTTCCTTTTATCGTAGAATTATGTAACTTTAATTAATATTGCTTTTAAGTAAATTAAATATTTATGTTTAGTTTAAGATAGTAACGCAATAAAAATAAATTGGTTTCTTATAAATTTTGTCTCTTTATTGTATCACTAGCACACGTTCGCGCTCATTAAAAAAATAGGTACCAACATGATAACTAAATTATCTAGAATTAATATCACTTACTATGGCTACAAAACTCTCGCATAAATACAATGTGTTTTTATTATTGTGACACAATAATATCGAGATTAATATCTAGTAATGCACATCACACAGGTAATATTCATAATTGATTCGAGTATGCACACATAAATATTAGATAATTTCTAGCTCATATTAAAGCTATTTCTCATATTAATTAGCTCGAATTAAAAAACGTCTACTTACTTAGTATGTAGCACCTTTCCTGATTAGGTGATATATCACAGCAATTTCTTACAAAAATTAAAAAATATTTTTGTAGCAGGTGATTAGATTCGATTATATAAAGAGAGATTTTTAATAAGCTTCAAAAACAAGCACATATTATATAATTAATTAGGACATACCGAGGTATTATAAAGACTAATTTTGATTGAAACATTTAAATACCTTATTTGTAATGTGTATGTGATTGTAACGGTTTTGTGGCAAATTTGGCACCTGTGACGTCAGGGCCAATAATTATGTTGAGAGTGCAGACCTTAGGCAGTATAAAGGCCAAGTAATAATATTCGCACGGAGGATCTCTCGATGTAGTTCGGAAGTTAAGGTCTCACTATTACAAAGCCCTTCAAGGCTGCTCGAGCGGACCTTGGGTTACGGAGTCCTGCACATTTATTAAATATACATACCATCACGTCTGTCGTCCCCAAACAGTTAGGCAGAGGTTTGCGAAATGTGGGTGTACATTAGACAACCACATTTCGCTAGTATGTTTTAGGTCCCATGTAATAGGGGGCGAGGCAATTGCACTCAACTGAGCACAAATTTAAACTCCAAGCTGCTACTGAGAATTTCATAGGAAAACCCAATAACACTTTGCTCGACCTAGGAATCGAGCCCAAGTCTTCTTGCTCAGTAGTCTCACTTAACGACCACCAGACCAACAAGGCAGTTATTAAAATAATGCGTTAAAGATGTTGTTGCGATTGCCGTGATGTAGCGCGCCGGGTATGCTTTACTGCTTCCTTCAAGCTATCTGTATATATAAAAGGAGAAGCTGACTGACTTAATGGCTGACTGACTGACTGACTGACTGACATATCAACGCAGGGTTTTAACTATAAGGGTTAGAAACTTGGATTTTTTCACAAGGGTTCGTTTTTTAAAGTAGGGAAACACTAAGAAAGGATTTTTGATAAATTCACACCTTAAGGGGTAAAATTGGGGTGAAAAGTTAGTATGAAACTTTGCCGTTTTAAAAGTTATTCGAATATTTTTTATTCGTTTAATTGCACGCGGATGCCGTTTTCTGGTGATGATCAACGGTAGGTAATAGCATGCTTAATGCCATTGCAGTATAATTTGACTGTCGTATACAAAAAACAGCTAATGATCACTAAATATGGGATGATGAATAAATTATATTACTATAATAAATTATATTACTGACATAAATTATATTAAAATAAATTAAATAAATATCTCTAGTAACACATTAAAAAAAAATTACAGTGTATCAACCATTTAGTCCTATCTGTAACACAAGCCACGAGTTTAGCTCGGAACTATATGGGGCTGTGTCATAATGACCAGATATATTATTAATTTATTATAACATATTTATTGTACGTCGGTATTTGATATTCGTACGTCTATAGAAAATTTGTTGTTGACCCCACTCTAGGGGTGGGTAGTTGTTGTGTACTATGATTCCTGCGTACTTTCTTCATAATTGTACGTACGTGGTCGAGGCGGCGTAAATTATATCAATTACACACGATTTACGTACGTAGATGTGACGTGAAACGCGAGATTTATCTGTAGAAAGCGTTTGTTATTTGTTAGCCATGATTACGTAGAGTATGTAAGTTCCACAAGTTTTGTATAACACAATTGTTTATAGTGCGACTTTGGTACAAAACTCTCAAACGACCTCTGTGGTCTAGTGGTTCGAGTACCGGACTGCTGATCACGAGGTCGTGGGTTCGATTCCCACGGGGCACAAATATTTATGTGATGAATATAAGTGTTTGTGTTAGTCTGGGTGTTTCCTATGTATTATAAGTATTTATTTACAAATAAATGTATTTAAAAAAAACTATATAAGTATTATATCCATTGTCTAGTACCCATAGTACAAGCTCTGCTTAGTTTGGGACTAGATGGTGCTGTGTCAAATGTCGCAGAATATTTATTATTATTATTATTAAACAAAGCCTTTGTTAATACCAGAACATCTTATCGATTACTAGCTGACCCAGCAAACGTTGTTTTGCCACATTATAGGGGTTGGTGGTTGAAGAATGAAAATTAAGAGTTATACATATTTTTAAAGCCAAATCATAAAAAAATAGCCTACGACCGATTCTCAGACCTACCAAATATACATACAAAATTTCATAATAACCGTTCCGGAGGAGTTCAGCGACAAACACCGTGACACGAGATTTTTATATATAAGAATATAAATATTCGGTGTAGAGACCCCTAAATGAAGACAGAGGTGTATTGAAGTACACCCACGTTCGTCGGTTTTTGAGGTATTCTATTGTAATATGTACATTGATTAAAATAATATCAATATACCGCGATAAGATCCGTAGAAACTAGTTTTATTTCAATATCGTAACAATTCGATTTCGATTGTTTAGTTAATCATTGCTCGCAAACGTAAAACTTTCTTTAGTTCGCCATGAAAATATTTTAAACGTATTTTTTAAAGACTGGTTAGTACCTACTGCGATAATACTCTTTATTTTAGTCACAAAGACAATTTTAGTGTGAATACATCGTTGTCAAAATACCAAGCTATTAGCTTAGCCATTAAAGCTAGGACAGGTGGCATCGCTGCTTTAAAAATAGTTCATTATAATAATATTACATAATACTTAAATAATAAAGCATTTAACCGCTTAAACTAGAAATTATGCTATCAGTTGTACAGTTGGCAAGAACGCACAGAATCGTACGATACTGCGACTAACAATAATGATCCTTGTAACACGCCATTTTATACTCTATCGCTTTGTTATAATAACTATTAGCGGTATCTCCTTATGTTAGTGTTAGGTATTGTCATAAGGCGACCTATACATGACCTGCGGTACTTTTCACTGTCGCAATGATAGTCGACGTGGGTGGGACGGTGGATAGATAGCAGAGATGTGTTATAAAACAATAATCATGTCAAGTTTTGCCCAGTGCAGCTTACAAATATACATACATACCTACTACTACATACCTAATTTCTATCTACATTCTATTTGTGTGGAAAATCCTCATGAACTGAGTCGCCAGCTGGGGGGCGAAGGGGTGTGTCGGACTCCATCCAACGTGGGGATCCTACTGACTTAAAACCGTACCCAGTAACACCATGAGCCCTGTCGTCGGAGGCATAGGATTTGCAGGAGCATTCACCATGACCCTGACGGGTTTTGGTACATTTCCGGTCGCTGGACCTTAGCTAGGAATGAGGTCTTGATCGCCTTGCGTCCTCCGCGCAATATCTATCTACCAGACATTTGACCATTATGTTTACAGTGCGAAAACTCCTCATGGATTGCTTATTTTTGCTGTGCCGTGGGAGTAATGGAGAGTAGCTCTACCTGCCTACTTATCCACTTCATATATCTATGTACCTATCCTAATAACCTTCCTATTCATTATTTATCATTCTCTATGCCTCATTCCTAGTTTAGGCGTCTCTTTTCTATCACATTCACATTGATCACACAACTATCCATTCAAGTTTCATAATAATTGAGTGAATGGTTTAAGAACATGTTTACATTTATATTAGATTTAGGACCAATGTTTTTCTTATCTCAAAAACAAAGAAAACATACGTTTATCAGTAGTATTTTTTTTGCTTTTATGTAAGTTAATTGTATGAGTCATTAAGTCAGTCGGTCTTCGTTCGTTTCGATAATTTAATCGGATTACTATCTTTTACTGGTTTTTACTACTTATGTGGACTTTGTGGGTTAGTAACTATTTATTCTGGCAACTGAAACACTCGCAAAGGCTTTTCTTTGACTCCCCAGTAGGTAGGTACTGATATTATTTTGACATCGACGTTTTGTGTCACTTTACAGCATTCATGGTATCAGGCTGGCAGTGCTGTTGGATAGCTTGATAGCGATATGTGGTCTGTGGACAATAATTTTGTTTCGGTGATAGACAGAAGACTGTGTTCTTGGGTTCATCATCATCATCAGCCTATACTCGTTCACTGCTGGACGTAGGCTTACCTTAGTGAACGCCACAGAGCTCGATATCGATCAAAGTTCTTGGGTTATGAGGAGGTGCTAATTTCATAGAAAATATAAGATTTCTTTGACGTCCTTGATGGACCTGTGATGGATAAGTTTGGTTAAGCTGCGTGGTTGGCTGGTTGAATATTTGGGAAATATTGGCATATTCTGCAGTGCCAAATGTATTGGTTACGACTCATCAATTCATTTCTTATTTCTCACTATTTTCAACTACTCTCATAACCAATATGTTGTGGATGCAGCATCTCGTCGTACTTACGTCAGGATGAACGGGTCAGATCACACGATTAGATAGACCGCTTTGTTATTAAATTTCAATTCTACAATCATAATCTGGAAACGCATAGAAAGTTATCAATAGAACATTATTATGCACTAATGACTAGCCTTGGGTTCGGTGCGCACGCACCGGCTCGGTGCACGCGCACTCGTGGGGCACGCAAGCAGAAATGTCATTCGAGTTCACACGCCTACAGAGGATCTCACGTCGATACTGATCTTGTACGTAATATTTTCACTTGTTGAGTAAACACGCGACTAATATATGACTCTGTATCTAAGCACGTAGGGTCGGATACACGTGCATCCGATTCATGTCATAAATTTATAATTATTGTGAATGCACATTGCGTCCATTAACTATCTGGCAATCTATAGGTACATATACAGCAAAATTTTTTTTTTCACCCATTGGGCAGGCTAAAGACTTTACACAGCTAAATTAATATTGTAATTTGATTGAATCTTTTTTTATGATATAATATGCACTAAGGAAAACGTTGACTGCCTTGTGACGGTAGCATCGCACGCATAAAATACTGAATAATAACTACCTACTTACTCAGAAAGGTGTCGATACCGATGTATGTACGCTTTCGGAGTAAGTAGGTAGTTATTATTATATTTTTCTTAGATAAAAATATTATAATAATGAATATTATAAAAATATTATTCTATAGTATAGGTATAACCAGACCTTTGCAGTTTTAGGGCCTGAATGTAAAATGTTGCTATCCAAGTGGAAGTGAGGTGGCGAATTGAACCAAGGCTTTGTCTAGTAGTACACTGCGATAGGCTTATTAATTAGTTCTTATATTTATACGCTTTTATTTTGAATAAAATATACATATTTTTTTTTATTTCTCGCTTATTCCCTTTTTACAGCAGACTCGGTTGCCATGCCACACTTGAAGATGAAAAGATTATAATGGGAGACTCTACGCCGTGTTTTATCATGAGCAGTTTTTTTATTGTCACAATGAAAATAAAGAATAAAAATACACCAACTTCGACGACAGATAAAATACTTAAAAAGGTATTCGTAATAATAAAATACTGAGTGTATCTACATGCTTTACTATAAATCTGAATGTCATACTTATTTTACAACCGCGGCGTACAAATATTGAAAAATTAATAATAACCAACACAGATTAAAATGTTTACAAAAACAGGCACCAAGATATAGTGTAAATAAAATATATTTACAAAACTATGAACATTAAATGACTGTTGATGAAGAGAAATTTTGTTTATTCAACTACAGTAGTTGTTTAATATAAATAATTGTTATCTGTGGGTCTAATGGGGTTTCGGGAAAATAGGATGGATTACATGACATACCTTGTCATTCTCAACGTTTAAAAATGGAATATTGTAAAATCATAAACAAGTAAGACGAACATTATGGCGGTAAGAAGACAAGTACAGCTTACATGGACAAACAAAAAGTTGGTGAGACAGAATTATTAAGTAAACCAGCAGTGGAGTCAGAAGGTGGATGAAAAATGAGATTTAGAAATTCTGGCGCCAAAAAAACATAAAAACTACTATTGAAATCCCGGCTACCTGACCTTAAATTGAATTGTCAGTATTTTTGTATTTATATTCTGTAGTATTTTTATTGGGTTATTTATATATATTTTATACATATTTGACAATCAGAAAAGCACTCAAAGATTCGGAATACATAATCCTCGTCAATTATAAGGTACATTTTATTTAACGTCATCTAGGAAATTTAAGAACAAAATCTCTTAACAGACCATCTCTTTAAAAATACATTTGTCTCTTTCTAACATTGCGAAACAGTTGGCTAGAGAGACAGTAGACAAAGACCACAGATCCTTGCGTCACGGCTGAAGTGACTCGCGCTACTCCACAATATGCCTCGCCGAGGTCGCTGACGTCACCTGGTCTCCGGGGGCCCGCACAGCAGCATCTGGTCGTACTTCTTCATCTGTCGAGAAGCTAGTTCCACGTCCACATCAGTCAGGTAATACGCCTCGAAGTTCGACAGTGGTCGTAGCATTGAATACAGACGTTCAGCATATTTTCTGGGAACATCGGAGTATATTGGAAATGTAGAAGTACCAATATACTACTCGTAAGTTACTAGCTCAGGCTGAACCACAGTCTGTTAAAAGATACAATGAGTCTCGACATAATCATCAAACAGTTGAGGAACCTCGATTGTTACCCAATAATGAGACAGTAGTCGATACGGTATTGATATTCAGTTGCCGGCTATTGGCCAACCAACTGCAATGTTTTTTATATCATGTGTTATAGTATACCTACCTGGCATCAGTGTTTTTGTCGTCGAGCAGCGCGGCGAGCGAGCGCAGCGCGTGGCGGCGCGCGCTGGCGGCGGTGGGCGGCCGCGCGCGCAGCAGCTCGCGCCCGCCGCTGCCCAGCGCGCAGCACACCACCAGCAGGCGGGCCGCCGCACACCGGACTAGTGGACTCTTGTGACTGGAGCCCCATTGAGAACAATGTACTGAGATGGCGTTTGACGAAAGGAATTTATAAGACGTATGTCAGCGCAAACAGGGGACTCCCTAGAAATACTAGAAAGTTGTAAAACAAATCATATGATGAGAGGTTGTAAGCACATTATTGGTAAACCGTTTAGTATACAATTAACAACAACACTGCTTTCGTGGGCCATCTCAAGACATTATGCCGGAGGTGCTACAGGCTACGCGCTGGACGCTACGGGCTACGTGGTACGCGTTACAAGCTACGAGAGTCTTCGGGGATTATTCTGCACACCAAGCGGTAAAAAATTTCAAAACGATATTATTCTAACAACGAGAGTATTTCAAATATAAAGAACCATGTCATGTAAGTCAGGAGCTGTGGTGTGATCAGTGGACTGAGATGTCGATGTGAAAGGACTTCAATTCAAACCCAAGACTTGATTTTTCGGAAGTTATGTGCCTATTTATCACAAGCTCAAACGCTGAATCTGAGATTTTCTCGATGGCGTAATTACCCAACCCAGTAAGTAGTAAGTTAGCATGGTGTGGTAGACTATAGCCTAATCCCTCTCAAATGAGTAGAGAGCCGTGCCCAGCAGTGGGACAGTAATGGATTAATGATATGTAACTTTCTAACTAAACCATCCGACGTTAACTTCGTCAAAGAATTTATATGAGTGCGTTACCCAGCGCCGTGTATGCACAGTGCAGTGACCGCGTGGCTCAAGTCGACGCCGCACACGATACCGTCCAGCGCGACGTTGGCGGCGTGTCTCACGGGCCGGCTGAAGCTGCCCGTCTTGATCAGCAGGATCGTCACCGCTTCGTAGAAGTCCTACAGTGGTGTTATAATTCTTTTGTTATTAATATTTTAGTTGATTGCTAGAGTTGTCACATGGTATACGCATATTTACATTCTGCTTTCAATATAACAATTATTCAACATTAATGTTGGTGTTTTATGTGTCTTCAAGTAATGGTGTGGCTTCTGAAATACAGATACAAAAAACTTTTACTGTACTGTACTGTACTGTACTGTACTTTTTTCATCTTATATATAAAAATCTCGTGTCACAGTGTTTGTCGCTGAATTCCTCCGAAACGGCTAGACGGATTAGTATGAAATTTTGAAGTATATTTGGTAGGTCCGAGAATCGGTTGTAGGCTATTTTTTACACTCCTAGGTGATAAGGATGTCCCTCACCAGACTCTTTTTTATTTTTTTGTCAAAAAATAAAAAGAGAATAAAAAAGCAATGTATTTGCTTTTTTATGGTTCGGCATTAAAAAATACTTATAACCCTAAATTTTCACTCTTCTACCACCAACTCCTATAAACTGGAAAAACAACGTTTGCTGGGTCAACTAATATATAGGTACTATAAAGTGAACGAGGTGTGCACTAAATATATAATAATTAGTTGCAAAGTTCAAAATATTGAGTTGCCTGGGCGGGTATTGCCATTATAAATAAGTAGTATGTGTATGGTAACATTATTTTATTCGTGGCTAGACCTCCAACATGATGGATCGACGACATGGTTACTGTGTGCGGGTGGCGTAGGGCCGGTCATGGTAATATACCTTGGGGGAGGCCTTTGTCCAGTAGCTTGTCTTTCGGCTGAAATAATGATGATGATTATTTTATTCCAGATTCAGCAATGTTGTCTAGTTAAAAAAAAGGCTTTTTAAAAGAATTTTTAAGCTGAGTTCAATTAGAATACCACACAAACCGGCTTCTTAGTATAGTTAGTGTTCTTCAATATCATGGCGAGCGTGTTGCACGCGGCGCGCGCCACCTGCGTCCTTGGAGATTCTACATGTATGGACACCTTAAAAAAGAAACGTTTTTTTTTAACAGAAGTCGATGTACAATATTAGCAGCATTAAGGGATAATTACTGACATATAGTGAGTGCATTTGATTATCTTTAACATGCGTGTGCCGGTGACTTCATTGCGTTAAATTGGTAATTGGATCCAATCTGCTTATTAATTACTAACCTCTTTTAAGAAATTATGGATACCGTATACAAACTTACACCCTCATTTTCGCCTTTTTAGGGGATAATTTCCGGGACATTTATTGATGTTTTACAGGTCCCTGGTTACCGCAAATCTAAGTTAATAATATTTAATTGCACTTATATAGGTACCTCAACAGATTCCTTACAAAGAGGGTTCTAACAGACCAAACGGACGGACGGACAACTAAGTTGTCCTAATAACCACAAAATATAATCACTTGTCTAATTAGATCTGCGATCCTTTGTTCTGGAATGATGCCCCAAAACTTGTCCAGAACACGTGGAAGGTCGTCCAAGACATCAGCTACTTCAAACCTGTCACAAACAAGACCAGTAAAGTTTGATTACGTGATACGAATGTCAGCAATATAATTTTATTCGGGCAATTAACTTAATAATGGTATTTATTGTAATGGCAACACCGAAAGTGTGCATATTATAAGGCTCCCGCTACAGAGCGGGCGCACTTTAGCTCATGGCACTCGAACCGGAAGGTTGTCTTTATTGGTGAGATTGTTCCATTATTATGTATATTACTTAAATGCTGTGTTGGTGAATATAAAATATATATTTTACATGAATTCTGTTTAGTTGGCTCTTTTGTAAAAGTACCTCCAAATGAGTGATTAATTCCTCGTAATTAATATAAAAGTACTTCTTATTATATTATTTATACCGAATTTTATCTATAAAGTTTATAGAATTGGTTAGTTTTGTGTTTGTTCCGCTTTTGGTTGCTTACACATTATTATGAATTTGGTTTTTAATCCTCGACACAAAAACGACGGCTTGTTATAAGTTTGAGGTGTCTGTGTGTGTGTATCTGTATGTCTGTCTATGGAATCGTAGCTTCCGAACGGATGAACCGATGAACCTGACATTTTGTTTGTTTTTGTTTGAAAGGTGAGTTAGTCGGGAGTGTTCTTGGCAATGATTGATAACAATCGGTAAGATTTTGAGAAGATGTGTACTTAAAAATGGTATCTAACTAACCAAGAATGCGAACGCAGTCTTTTTAATAAATCAACGCAGAGCAGTTCGCAGCCTCGCTCCGCGGCGTCCGCCGTTTTGCCTTCATCCGGAGACACTGTGCTGGGGGACCCGCTTCTGGTGTCTGATCCTCTAGTGAAAGAAACCAGTCTTTATAGTTACACCTTCTAGAAGTCGATGTACAATATTGCTACACTGCGGGCTTCATGTGATCTTCACTGTACAAAATTGCAAGCATTGGCTTTTGACATAATACGCGGCTGGTTCGTAATTACTAGGTGGAGATGTTTAGGAAGCTAAAAAACGAAGTGAATCGGATGCCACAATGTTCGATAGGTATTAAATGTTGCCCACACTGCACTTGAAAGATTCAGGCAAAGAGGAATTCACCTGTTTCGTAGGCGCAAGTAAATATTACGTAATCGATATCGTTCTACTACAACTACAAATTAAAAAACGCGATTTCGTTTTTCTGGCTTTGAATACAGGATGTAAAAATTGGTCATAATTTCTAACCACTATTGCCAAACAGTTTTATCTGTAAAATTATAAACGAAATATGGTTAGAACCACTCACGGAAAGTACTTAGTATGGCCCCAACTGTTCCGGGGTCTATGGCTCAGCTTCAATTCTTTGATTTTCTCTTTGATGCTTATGGGACTTTGTGATTCCGCTAGTACTTCAGTCTTAGATATCTTCACAACATGGTGTTCAGCTTTACTGGAGTTGTTCGTGACGACGCCTTCCACGTGGATAGGAGGCAGTTGGACTGCCGCATGTGATGCCCTATCTAATTTTTTTAAAGTGTTAGGTATAACTTAATAAGTTGTTATGACCACCTACACCTACATACATAGATGTACGCAATAAATTTATCCTTAGGCATATTACCAAATGTATATCTTTGAGACTAAGTGTGATTCTAAAGGATTTTTTTAGAATCATATAAAATACTAAGGGCCTAGCAATAAATAAGAACATTACGATATCGATTTCGTGTGATACTAAATTCCAAAGCTTTTTAATATTACGTGCATGACAGCATCAGACTTACCGCTCCTTCCGCTTATAAGTGGACTCTCCCCCGACGCTAGGTTCTTATTTCCAATCTCCCACCTGTCCACATTCTTCTCTCTGCGTTCTTCGTGAACACACGCCAAATTGCTACTGGTTAATTTATTCTGATTAATAGAAAACAGAAAATTTAAGTTGCCACCCTCTGAGCAACTGTTGTTACACAAAATGGGGGGCAATTTAAAACTATCAGAGTTATTGGTATTCTCTGCTTTTGGGAACATTTTAACTTTGATACCAGCATTATTTGTGAACAGTACATCTTTGTCTTCCTCATTTGGATCTGTGATGTCGTTGGTAGTACCACTAGGACTAGCTGTTATATCTACACGAGTACCCTTTCTCATAACTGACTCTTCAGTCAAAGGAGTCAAGTATCCACAGTGTTTCTTTTCAGGTTCGCTATTTGATTGTCTGTGGCAATGTATTGTTTCAGATAGTCTATTATACAGTTCGGCAACATCATTATCAACCGATTTTGGGGTATTAATGATTTCATTTTGATTATTAGATTTCTGAAGTTTATACGTGGATCCCATAAGCGAATCTTCTTCAATGTCAGTGCTTTCTGGGGACTGATCGAATTCATTTGTGTTCGATGTTGTGTCGTATTTAGAATCGTCACTTAAAATGTTTATAATTTTTCCATTCGAACTGTTATCACTGACGTATTCGTCAGTTCTCTCGTTTTCTGTTTCCGATATCCTGAATTTCGAAGAATCATCATCGATGGAATTTCGCTTTATTTGATTGCAAACCATATCATGGTGATGGTTGTCGATTAAATTGTTTATATTTTCATTTTTATTAAACCGTTGCGTTTTACCTGACACTTCTATTCTGTATTCCACAGTTTTGTTTTCTGTTATTGATATTAATGATGTTTGTGTTTCTAAGGTTGCACTGCCGATAGGTTTTCTGACTGCGCCCTCGCTTTCAGCTAGTTCTATGATAGTTTTGCTAGTTTGAGTGAATATTTCTTGTGCAATGAAAGAACCTTTGTTGTAACTGGTAGATGAAGCTCTGTTGACTTTATTTGTGACTTCACACTGGGCATCTCTGTTGATGAGTACAGGCTTGATAGGTCTGTCTTTCACGTTGATGATGCTGACATTACCTTGCAGAGCAGAAGACTCGCTTTCGTCGCTGTCCCACTCTAACACGTATGTCTCCATCCCTGAGGAGTTGTGTCTCTCAGAGCTACTGTCCGTAAAGTCTAATGAGTATACGTTTGACATGGTTACGCTTTTTTGTGATTCTGTAAGCCTTACATCGCCTACAATATCTTCTATTTCATCATCCTACAACATTTTCAATTAGCTTTGACATGTTATAAATTGTTTCAACGATATAATTAGACATATTATTAAAACAATAAATGTTATCATTTATAATACGTCCGTGAGGCTATGAATATACCACCTTTGAAACTTAGATGGTACCTACCTAGCCTTGAGAACATAGGGTTTGAATTATTATCAATTTAGATTTTCCTGTATGCAGTTATTGTAGTGTTTAATGGCTATCTATAAAAAATATTGCACTAGCCCAAATTCTACTGATCCACTCAAGGTGTTTGAGCAAGTTGTAAAACGGTTTGTACTTGTAAACTTTACCAGAAAGTAGCTCTAACTAAACGCGGCCGTTGTACTTTAATAACTTACCATATTTGCACAATTTAGAACAAAAATAATATAAATTACAACAAGCGCCACTAGTGCAACCACATAAACGAGTACTATTATGTATTTACAAATATTTCAGTGCAATTCTGACAGGCCATGACAACTTTGAACTGAGAAACTGTCACCTGTGTGTTTTTTTTTTTTCGGAAACAATACGATCAACGACTTGTTGCAATAATGCATTAGGTAGGCTACATAATAATAACGATTGTCTTTAGAAGCTGAAAAAAAGGATGAATATACCTTGTATAGATAATGTCAAATTCTCAGTAGGTAATCATGGAAAATTCTCAGCGATCGTCCGCCACCTGGGCAGGCGCCGAGGTATCCCGCACTCGTACAGACCGAATTTGGTCACGTGATTTGGTTTCTTCAATGCAAAGGAAAAGAGCACGTGGATGATTACTGGACTCTTTTAAATCTCCTCTATATGAATCGTATAAGGATCATTATGAATTGATAATGGGAAACCACCTAGTTTGCGTTTCGCCTGATGTAAGAAGTCAACGATTGATGTCTATTGTTAAACACGTGATGACATGCCCGCGCTCCTACAAGGAGGCGTACAGTTTTTTATTATTATAATTTTTGTCAGGCCGCAATTGAGTTAACTGTTTCTTTTTGAAGAGATGTTTGATAAGTTGGTTCTTTAACTGATTCACAATTTTACATAATTTACCTAAATGTAACCACGCAATGTTCAGCGCTACGTTTGGTCCCTATAGAACTCTCCGACTAATCAATACGGCGAGATTTTTGTGCAAAGAAAGATTGTAATGTTTACAAACTAAATTTACTTTCCTATCGTGACGTACATACACAATAGAACATTATTCATGTCACGGTATAGTCAGGAGGTGCGAAGTGTGTAAATGGATGGATGGATGAAATGGGGCTTGATGATCAGGTATGTTGCAAAAGAAAACAAGGTATACATTAAAATATGCCAAAGTATTTAATCCACGTCTAGTAAAGTCTCCATGTAGTAGCACAGACGCAATACAATATCACAAAGATAGATATCCATGTTCTATTTAACTCACAGTATTAAGTCGGATACTAAGTTGGTATAATATGGAACTATAGGCATAATGCTAAGATGTACTCCGTATTTGTTTCAGCTGTTTAAATGGTAGACAATGTTTTCATGTATTTTTTAAATTGTTTTTATACCTACTATATAAATGTATATAGTAGATGTTGGGTGTTGTATAAACACCCATTGTGTGATTTAATTTCTGAATTTCAAACCTTAAATAATGTCCTATAAGATTTAAATTTGAATACGGAAATGTATGCCAGCACCGAACTTTTGACAATGATCTAATATTGCGTATTTAATGTGACATGAAAATATTGTAAACATTTTAAAGCAGCCAAGACAAAAATACGTTCTGTTAGCGTAGAAATGGAATATTGTTGAAATATCAGTTTCTAAATAAACCTTTTTAATAGTTATTTTTCTAAACTACATATACCAATGCAGAGGTGCCAAATAATGTGGAAAAATCTCGACCCCATAATACGGTGGGGTCGAAGCGAATTCTTGACTGGAAGTGCCTAATTCGCTCACTACGCTGCGGCCGTCCAACAACGTGTTTAGTTTTATTTAAGAGAGTAAGAGACAGAGACAGCGCTATTCAACATGTGAAGCGCTATCCCTCTCTTTTCCATAGCTTAATAAGACTGTTACACGTTTATTGGTAAAAAATCTGAGTAGTGAGTCGGATATAGCAAATTATAATTTAATTATTGTGAAAGTGTAATTGAGATAATGAATGAGGAATTTATATTCGGCAGGTAAGTTTTATTTTCATGACGGCAGTTGGATTCAGAATTGTTGTTGCACCTTATTGTCAAGTACATAAGGATGTTATTAAAACGTACAAGACAGTACAACTATATACTTAGACTATTTGGATTTAATACTTGAAGAACACGAGAACCACTTACTCACACATCAACGTTCATAAAATATGATATAGAAGTTATAAAACATGATAATACACTTACACGATAAAAGTTTGCATGTGTGTGGGCAAATTAAATGTTCATTTTTTGATAACGAACACACTCTTTATTAATTATTATGTGTTTGGTAATAGGGTCGATTATTCGTTAATCGGAAATCGATTAAGCTTGTAAAATGCAACCCACACACACGCAACTCACACAAACAGGTATAATATATATCTACATAGAACATCCTATAAGTCTGATACAAACACCACTCTTGCACATTTATTTATAAGATAAATACCCTTTTATATCCAAATACACACATTTATATAGGTATAATTTATAACACATCAAATATTAATTTTCTAAACAATTTAAATATGAGATTTTTGAACAGCCAATTTAAATTAAGTATATCGATAAAATATCATTTCGAGTTTTGAATGATGGTACTATTTCTACATACATCACAATTTCGCGCCCAACATGTGCCATATTTATAAAAAAAAACTAATTCTATTTTACCTCCTTCCCTACATGAATAAAAAAAATATTATTGACGGTGTTCGGGACGATTTCTGTCTAGCCAGGCTTAATACCATTGAGTAGAGGCTTAATACCAGTAGTAGGCTTTTTTTAACCCCCGAAGCAAAAACGACGGGGTAGTGAGATGAAACGATTTTGATTTAGTTTTTTGTTGTTTGAAAGGTGAGTTAGTCGGGAGGTGTTCTTATGTCTGATAGATAGCAGCCACAAACGCCGCATAGTTTTTTTAAAAAATTTATTACTCAAACATTTTTTATCCATTCTTACGATAAGAAGAAGAAAAAGAACAGATTGCGTGCGAAAACGTGATATAGTCTGTACACTTACAATAAACTAAAGGAATAATAAAACAGAATCACAATGCCATCACCGCTATACTTATATAATACGTAAATAAAAAACTAAAATAATTTAATATCTCACACCTGCCGGTTCCCTGCTTGCCTCTGTCTTGGAGTATACATTTCAGTTATGGTTGCTATGCATAACGGCCGTGTGTCAACTTCACTACATTCGTTCAACACTTTCGGAAGTCTTTGGTAGAGGGTTGTTGACTTTCCTGGGGTTACAAGGGTTAGAGGGCAATAAAAAATTATCATCATCATCAACCCAATTATTCATCATCTTTAATATGAGACGGGTTAGGTATGTCTACCACGCTAGCCGAGTGCAGGTGTGCAGACTTCCAACACCATCCAGAAAATCTCTCAGGCATACAGGTTTCCTCACGATGTTTTCCTTCATCGCTTGAATAGGTAAATTATGAAAACGCACGTAACTTCGTATACTTATATAGCAATAAAGTATACAATAATATACGGAAACCAGACAGCTATATAAAATACAATAGGTATAGCACCTCACCGTCAATTTTCGTAAGTTTTTCTATCATCCAGGGTTTATTTCCCTTTTGCCCACGCCATTATGCATAGAAGCCGCAATGCCCAGACCTTATCTATCCTAAATTTTAATAAAACGAGCCTAAACCGATTACCCAATCGGTTCAATAGCCCAAATATCAATTGTGTTAAGTTTAATCTCTACAAGTCATGTTCCTAACTGATTATTACATAGGATAAAATATTGATATTAGATATTTTATTAATCTAGTACCAATTTAATAAAAGACAATTCACAAATCGAATAAATACATACTCTGTAGAGAACTTTTGTCACAACATTTGTGTCTTATACAGATTGTGTAATGAAAACTTTTTGATAAAACAACAAAATACCCTATAAAATTATAAATAAAAGAAATCTATTTGAAAAAAGAAATATTTAATAAAAAAAAAATTATGATGGTATTTACCACCCATATAAATAGTAAAAAAAAAACGAATTAAATCACTACAAAAAATAAAAACAGAATAAAACAATAAATTTTCAAACATTGGTGTGCTATTGATATGTAAAACTTCTATAAATTTCAATATCAACCCATCAAATTATGATACAGATAAAATTCTCTATGCCAATAACATCATCCTATATTTTTTTTATCCACTAACGATTAAGTAGAAATAGAAATGCTTTTATAAACTATATTTAATGAGTTTTGAAATAAGGCATTTAAAAATAAGGCTTTAATATGCGATTAGTCGCAAGTGTAGTCCGATTAATCGTTCAATTAGTTTTTTTTCGAAGTGGAATTTAAAGTGTAAATGCCATGGGGGCCGCCGTTCTAGGCTAACTTTACTTATGAGCCATAGAATATTAATTTATAGTGGGATAAGTAACAATATAATAAGAACTTTATTCTATGGGTTCAATTGATAGAATAAACTACATTAAATATTTATTTAATATTTTTTAACTGAGATAGCACTCGTGTCTATTTGGGGGTCTTCAAGACTCCCAAATTGTACTTGTCAGGAAATACAGGCTTAGATACAAACGATTGATTGGAATCAAATGTTACTGTTTGTGTTATTTTTGGTAAAATCAAACTAATACTGATGGCCCAAGAGTTATTGTTGTCGGACACCGATGTCCCTCGTGGTCTCAATGCAACTATATTGAAATTCTGATGGCGTTATTCGGCGTATCTTGTTATTATGGAACACAAGTGATGTTTTTTTTTCCCGACTGACATTGTTCCATCAATCAGTTCACAGTTTCACTAGTCATTGTTTAAAAAGTTTTTTAATGTCATGGATTTCCGCAGTTTCGTCTGATTCTATTTACGATATAATCCTTAGTAATAATAACTATTAACCCAGACACAACATTTAACATTATTTGAGAATAAAACATCTAATTAAATAAATCCTAATTACAATGTAAACATTTAATGTATCTACAGTTAAAAAGTAATTAATTTTACAGATTAAACATGTACCCATCAACTATATCTAAAATTTATCATATTAAGTTTTTTTAATATTCCTAATAGTATCGTGATTACAAATTAATCTTCGAAGTGCGTAATAATCTGTAAAATTAATTTAATTATTATGTTGTAATAATATGTAAAAGTAATTTATTTAATTATTAGATTAATTAAACAGATAATGAATATTCGCATATATACGGGCCACATGACTCGCCTGACCTCAAATAAATTTTAAATATTCAATCATTTTGAGTAAATACATTACATTATACATTACACTATTTACTACGAACTGAAGCATTTCGGTTACAAGCAAAAATTATCCTTTTTGTTTACATATTACGTCTTATGTTCAGTTAAGTCGACTACTATTAATAAAATAGGCTCACTTCGTTCTGTGTTCCCGAATAGTAGTGTATTTATGTACGTATATTTAAATATATTTATTACTTAATTAATTACAAAAACAGAATTAAATATTACAGTAATGATATTTTCACACGATTCTGTACGTTGTATAAATATAATATTATTAAACAATGTTTTGTTTCACTTCTTCAAATACTAAATTACATTTGAAAGAAGGAGACAAAAAATCGTGTGCTACATTTATTATTTAAAGAGGCTAGAGTAGTAAAAAGTTTAAATTCTATTGGAAGTTCTTGATAAATACTTTGATTTATTTACAGTCTATGCTAAACTAAATGTTAAGCACACAGGGTCCTTATACATAATTATAGTGTATTTTAGTTCTAAACGTTACAGACATATAAAAACTAGTATTAGAACGTACTGGGGCACATAGAGAGGTAATATCTATAGTTTCCACTGGCATCTGGATCTGGCCTGAGGTTATAATCGAGTGCTCATATCCGAAGACAAAATCGATGTTGAGAAATTTCATCGATAGGAGTGCAACACTAATAATTTCAAATAATACATGTATTACTATCATACTTTGCGTTGATATAGTAAATATAATATACTGTACTGATGTCACAAGCACTTAACATACATCGATTAATTTGTAATCGAGTCCTCACTAGTGAGAGGAAAAAATACACATTTCAATCGATATGTACAGCTGTGAACGTAAGTAAATATATAATACACAAAGTAATATCATTTCACATTTACAACACATAGTTACAAATATATTTCGATTTACAGTGATCGTAGATATTTGTTTTATATAAAGGATAAAAACAGTGTCCTACTAGTGTTTATCGATATCGATACAGTACATACACTGCACAACGTAGCGTCAATATTGCACTCAATTAACAATCACATAAGTAAGAGAAAATATAAAAGCACACTGGGAGGGTATACACACCTATTTCAACTACACTACACCACATCGAAACGATCACGACGGTTTGTATAAAGATTTGATTTTGCTGTTCACAACACTGCACACTATGTTCGAGCACATCGCAAAGATATTGTGAGGCTGTGGTACAATCAGTATATTTGGGGGTAGACCATTTTTAAATCTTCGCATTAGATTTCAAAGTGGTGTAACGGCAATATTTCTGATCGTACGCGGGTAAAGGGCTCAATAGGAGTGCATTTAGTGTGATAAGAGTGTGTGTGGCGCCGCGTGGCTACTCGGGCGTGAGGTAGAGGCGGCGGCGCGCGCGGGCGCATCAGCGCGGCAGGCGCGGCGGCGACGCGCGCCCGCCCCGCGCCGCCACGTGCGCGCCGTGCACGCGCACTATCTCGCACACCAGCGACGCCTCTATGTCCACGCCTGAGGAACATCAAACATATATACAGGGTTACTTGTAAAACACTTGTACAAACAGTAGACTACATTGTGTATAGATTGACGACCTCTGTGGTCTAGTGGTTCGAGTACCGGACTGCTGATCACGAGGTCGTGGGTTCGATTCCCACGGGGCATAAATATTTATGTGATGAATATAAGTGTTTGTGTTGAATGAATGAATGAATGATTGATTGAATGATTGTTTATTTCTGTAAATAGATCCTTTTAAAGACACTTTTACAAGTCATATATGTTTTTTTTTTTTGTATCTAGTTGGCGTCGGCATTTCCTAACTGACGACCTCTGAGAAGAAATGCCGAAACAAACTCAGAGAATCATGGTCTCTTTTAAAGTCCAGACATTTTTGTTTATAGTATGTGAGCCTGACGATGTAGGTCAAAGTCCGAGATGGCCTTTTGAAGAAAGCACCAGTGCAACTTTGAGTTGACCCGTCCATACTGACCGCACGCATACGTCAGCCATCGTGTAGCTCAACCAATATTGAGGGAGCTCAACGACCCGACGCACGTCAATGCAAGATCAGTAGGACATTTGTGTAGGTCAATTCAAAATCCCAAAACCGCCAGACATTAAGAATTTATAAGTGTGTTTATCTAGGTACCCACAAAGTGCTCACATTCACATCATTATGAATAGAAATTACAATAATGTATGTTAAAACATAACAATCAATAAATCAAATATCATTAAATAAAATTAATAATTTAAAAAAATAAATAATTAAAATCGATATACAAAATTCATGTCAGAATATAATAATATGAATAATGTCAAAAAAAAAAAAAACTATACATAAAATTCATGTCAAAAATTAAAATTATGTCACAGGAAAAAAAGATATAAAATTATAAAATTAACATCAAAGTATCAGATTCATATATAAAAAATATGTCCAAATTATAATAAATGGTTCGATAGCCCGGTTCATTAGAACTATTCAATCCCAAGCAGTTTTATCATCCATGTAATCTTTTAATGTATAGTAGCCTTTAGCACAAAGTTTCTGTTTAATAAAGGATTTAAATCTGCTGAGACTTAATGTTTGTATATGGGTTGGGATTTTGTTATACAATCGTATGCATTGACATTTAAACGAATTACTCTGTTCGTACGAATTACTCTGTTCGTCTGGGTGTTTCCTATGTATTATAAGAATGTATTTACAAAAAAAAAGTATATAAGTATTATATCCATTGTCTAGTACCCATCTATCATTGTATAGTACAAGCTCTGCTTAGTTTGGGACTAGATGGTGCTGTGTAAA
Source organism: Craniophora ligustri (assembly GCA_905163465.1). Taxonomy (NCBI): domain Eukaryota; kingdom Metazoa; phylum Arthropoda; class Insecta; order Lepidoptera; family Noctuidae; genus Craniophora; species Craniophora ligustri. The sequence goes on along the minus strand of LR990965.1, from coordinate 2,070,034 downwards.
ATGTCGCAGAATATTTATTTATAGATATTTGGGAATCGAAAGTGGTGATTATATTTTTTTCAAGATAACAATCAATATCTGTCAAGTAAACAATAAATAATTGACTTATTTCACGTGCATTTGAATATTAAATTATTCTTTATTACTTTATTTCTTACGTAATAACTGTAACATAGCTACATTTACAAATAAAGATCTATTCTATTCTATCTAAAAATTGTATCCTCCATCTATAGGATTCGATTTGATCGATATCGATAAGTTTACGACGTAAGGTTTGCACGTCACTGTTGACAGTAAAGTACACCAATGGTTATTAGAATAAGAATAAGAATAATGTTTATTTAACCATATAAAAAGTACATAATTATATATTTCCAATGTACATTTTTATAAAATATTACGAGTGCAGGAAATGTCAAAACGGCTATGACAAGTATGCCTTCTATGTTTAATAGGTACACTCGACCAAAAAAACCGACTGCCAGTTTCGACAAATTAAGTTTCTGTGACATCTAATTAACCCTAAAGTTGACATTTCTAACGTCATAATATCAAGAGCAAGGGAAAATCCACCTCGTTTTTCTATTACGTTCAAATGAACCTTAACCGTAAGGTCGTAGACCATATTTTTGGTCGACTGTACATTATACACCATTTGACGTATGTACTGACAAAAAACCGAAAATAAAATATAGTTACCGGCGTGTACTTCCTCCCGAGTGAGCACGATCTCCTGCGAGATGTCGGGCGACACGAGGATCACTCGGTGGTGACGCGTCTGCAGCAAGTTTGCTACCACCATCTGTCAAACGTCAACAAACATGTTACTATCAACTCATCCTATCGCCAAAATAAACGCATAGTCCACTTGCCTCACACAATTTATACTAAAATCAAAGTAAAAAAATCAACAATAGCTACCAGCCAGAAAATTGTCAAGACAATGATACCCGATGAGTGAATGGTTTTAGCTGTTTTGGAACCAGCAGCGAAAATTGCGAAATTTAAATAGGAGGAGGCCCAATTTAATTGACCCTTTTTGAACGTCTACAATAAAGATAGACTCCAAAAAATCCCTGCTCTTCACTGCTTCCTAAAATTCAAAAACATTTATTTCAAGTAGACCTATGTAGGTAGGTAGGTCTATGGAGAAGTCCTAATGTTTTTTGTTGTTTAATTTCTCGGAAGAACCGGCGCAACAAACTCTTGAGCAATTACTAATAAAGGTAATGTGGACTGTGACAGTTTCTAATTCAAAAAGGTTTAAAATGCCTATACTCGGAATTTTAATTCGATTCCAGATTTGACAATTTCAGTGTTGCAACGTTATGACAAGTACTAAATAGTGACGTTGCGAAATTATTCGATATGGAAATGGAATATTTCCGGATCGATTCTTCTCGTTTATAATTTTACCCTCGTAAACTAAGTATATCAGGAAATTAAATATTTCTGAACCGATAATTTAGTTTTGACGATTAATTAACGATCTGAGACTTTTATTTAATAATTGTGTGTGAAATAAATAAAAAAATGTGATCATGAAGCAACATGACAAATAAAACAGATAGATGTATCATGGTAATCATTTATTTTATAAATTGTCGCCGTCATCGCTATCGCGCGCACGGGTTGCCAATACTGAAAACTATCTAGGCTCTTTTATTATAAGTTTTGATTTTAATATAAAAACAAAAATATTAACTTTTTATAAAATAGAGCAGCGATTACTAATTAATAAATAATTATTATGAATAATTATGTATTTATTTAAATAAAAATCAATAATTTAGTCTTTAATTGGCACACTGATGGCACACGCACTGATTGTTTATCGATTTTTGTGGTCACCACTACACTATTATATGTGGTATCATTATTTCACAAAATGACAGTAGCTAATGTCAAATCTGGAATCGAATTAAAATTCTGACTATAGGAATGGAACAGTAATATCTTGAACACTAAAGGCGGTGACTGATTTAAGTGTTTATGAGAAATTGCAAGTTTGTTGTTTATTTAATACTAAGGTTTATTAGATTACACTTAGAGTTATTTTGTATTTAATAAGTTTATTTATAGATAAGAAATGTCTAGTAAATGAAATTACAAATCATACTATTCAATAATGGACCTTTATGACTAAATTATATTCTAGTTTTTAAAATTCAGAGTAAACCGCGCCGGTGCCGCCGCTCAGTTTGTGGTATTGTCGCAGACATTTTTACAGAATAGCTTGAATTTTGCATAAAAATATTAAAAATTCAAGCGATTCTTTAGATAACGGAGTCCAAAAGCGAGTGTTGTTCAGGCCATTTTTCTAAGTTATATCATGTAAATAGGACCAGCCGCCATTTTGATAATAAACATACTGTAAGCGACGCGGTAACTCAAAACATTACTTACGATCGGACGGGACCTCGAGAGCGGGACGGGGATACTCGCACGCGTCGCCATTTTGTAAAAATCACTCGCGCGGGGGCGCAACAACCAAAAAACTAGTGCAAATACGGGCCACGCGCTGACCGCACGCTTCTACTCGTGAGTACCTTACGTTAGTTATTTTCTGCACCACCTTCATTGGTCATTCGAGCCGGATCCAATGTACCGTACGCCAACGCAGAACAAGATGGTCAACACTCGCAGTACCTCGCGGAAGGAAAGCCAGCTGAAACTTGAAGCTCCAGCACAGCCGGAAGCTAGCAATTTGGAAAGACCTAGAACAAGTGCCGAAAGTGTGAAAGAGATGGGTGTACTTACCTCTCACGTAACGGAAAATTCGAGATCTTCTAAATCGCGTAAGACATCGTCGTCGGCAATGCTAGCACGGAAAAAACAGATTGAGCTGGAAGCTGCAAAGGAAAAAGCCCTTATTCAAATGGACGTACTCGATAAGAAACTAGCAGCAGATTTAGCAGCTGTTGAAGCAAAATACAGTCCACATGCATCGGAGTCCAGCACTCAAGGCGATGGCAAGGATATAGAGAAGTGGCTTGAGCACAGCCACCACGAACTGGAGAAACACGGAGCTACCACCCATGGAACCCCCAGAGCCCCGCTGTTCCCGCCGCCGGATGACGACGGCACTAACGGTCCAGTTCAGCAGTTGGCTAGCGCACTACGGGACTTAGTCGTCACTTCCGCATCCACCAGCCACAACGCCAACCTACTCAGCCGCATCAGCACACCACGAGAACTCCCTCTTTTCTCTGGTGACCCCATGGAATGGCTGTCTTTCAAGAACGCTTATTATGAGTCCACACACATATGTAAATTCACTGAAAAGGAGAATATGTGGCGCTTGAGGAAGTGTCTTCGCGGTCCAGCGAAAGAAGCCGTCACGGCTCTGCTAATAAGCACGTCATCACCTGAAATCGTAATATCTACTCTGGAACTACAATTTGGAAACCCAGACATTATTATCTCAAGAATTTTACATGATGTAAAAAAGCTGAATCCCTTACCACTGGAGTACCATAAGGATATAGTATCATTCTCCATCAAAGTCAAAAACTACGTAGCCTCTGTACGAGAACTAAAGCGGGAAGAATACCTACAAGGTGTTAGTGTCGTCAACATTGTGCTATCTAAATTACCTACAGTGCTAGTGTCTAAGTGGGCTGACTATAGTTATCCACTCATAACTGAGAGTAAGAAGTACAGACTCGACATACTGGCAGACTTCCTTAACCAAGAAGCTATTAAAACATCTACGTGCAGTGCTAACTTGATGAACATTCGCTGGGACAATAATAATTATAAACGTAAATATAATGAAAGTAACCGTTATCATAATCAGACTGTGTTATTACAAACTGTAAAAAGTGACGAACAAAGTGACAATAATAAGTGTCGTTTCTGTCGCACCTATAAACATAAACTAACAGATTGTAAGAAGTTTAAGAAGTCATTACGTAAAGATCGGTGGTCGTATGTAAAGCGCGCAGGTATATGTTACAAGTGTTTAATATCTCAACATGATAGAAAGACGTGTCCCGCCGCCGCGTGTGACGTAGAGGGGTGCGGGGAGCCTCATCACCGCTTGCTGCATTACGTTCCGAGTGCGCGCCAAAACAATGTTATAGACCAATCGCATCCCAGTGATATGATAACAGCACAGACTGAAACCAGTGTTCAAAGTGAAACCGTAACTCATATAAACACGAACAATTGCTCAGTGTTACTAAAAGTGGTACCCATAAACATTCACGGACCCAATGGTATGTTTAATACGAGCGCGTTACTCGACGACGGCTCGACCGTGTCTATGTTGAGCGCTTCGCTAGCCGCGCGAGCCGGACTGCACGGCCGCGTACAACCGATGCAAGTGCGAGGTGCATGGGACAGCACGACGTTATTGTGTGAAAGTGAACTATTGGACCTAACCGTATCTAATAAATGTGGTGATAAATATAGCATCAGTGTACGCAGTGTAAAAGAACTTAATCTTCCGACACAAAACATACCTGTATTGAACTGTGAGAACTATAACTACTTAAATAAACTTAAAAGTGAGCTGTGTTCCGGAACATTAAAACCAGAATTAATAATTGGACAAGATAATTACCACTTAATCTTACCTCTGGAGACTGTTGTCGGCAAACCGAACGAGCCGTGCGCTACTCGTACCCCGATGGGTTGGTGCGTGCACGGCCGGGTGCCGCGTGTATCACCCGCGATCCGTGCGCACCACTCCGCGTTCTTAATCACTGAAGACGCTCCTGAAACAAAGGACTGTGAAGACTACAACTTACGTAATCTTCATGAGGATGTACGACGTTACTTCTCCGTCGAATCTATGGGAGTTTCTGCTTCTAAGCCACGGCAGAACTCAGAAGACCAACGTGCCTGGAATCATCTCGAACAAACCTCTATACTCAAAAATGGCAGGTGGCAAGTGGGCTTACCCTGGAAGGACAATAATAGCGTGATGCCCGACTCACTACCTACGGCTATGGCCCGGTTAAAAGGTGTAGAATCTAAGATGAAAAAGAGTGATGACTATGCACAAAGGTACCACGAACGTGTACAACACTTACTACAGAATAATTACGCGGAAGAACTAAATAATAATAATGAAACATCTTCAAAAATTTGGTACTTACCACATTTTGGCGTTCACAACCCGAACAAAAAGAAATTACGTTTAGTATTCGACGCTGCAGCGACATCATTTGGACTATCACTAAACGACAATTTACTTAAAGGGCCGGACCTCCTCATGTCCCTCTTTGGAATCATGCTGCGTTTTAGAGAAAATAAAATTGCCGTAACAGCGGACATCAAAGATATGTTTTTAAGGGTCAAAATCCGTCCCGAAGATCGAAATGCCTTAAGATTTATTTTTAGAGGCAACCCTAATGATCAGTACAACCCTGAAATGTTACAAGAACCGATAAAAACATATGTAATGACATCTTTAATATTTGGCGCTAACTGCTCACCATTCATTGCACAATTTATCAAAAACAAGAATGCACAACGCTTCCAGTCAACTATGCCTACAGCCACTGCAGCTATACACACTCAACATTATATGGATGATTATATCGATAGTGTACCTACTGAACAATCTGCGATTCAATTGATAAGAGATATTATGACGATTCATTCACAAGGAGGCTTTGAGTTACGTAACTGGAACAGCAATAGTGAAGCGGTGCTTAATAGCGTGCCAAAAGAGACTCTCGGGGACTCTGCTGTAAGGTTCAAATTGGGCGGGCAACATGACGGTGAACGAATACTCGGTCTCGTATGGCATACAGACGACGACACTTTAAGATTTGATGTATCATTTAAAAAGGTCCCTGAAGATATAATGAATGGAAAGAAAATACCTACCAAACGGGAGATGCTGAGGGTTGTTATGTCTATATTCGATGTGTATGGTTACCTATCACCCGTCACAATAATAGGTAAATTATTACTACAAGACACCTGGCATTCGAAAATTGGCTGGGACGATCCCGTCCCCAACGAAATCCACTTAAAATGGACAAAATGGATTTATTTATTGAAATCGTTGAGTGACGTCAGATTACCTAGATATTACCCAAAAGCTACTGTAAGAGTAAGTGAGACGGAGACTGGAATAAGCTTGCTATCGCAGTCGCCCCTGCAGCTGGCGTCTGCCGACAGCGCTACGAATGCTACGAGCGTAGCCGAGGTCAGGAACGCTACGTGTGCTACGCCGCTTGCGCCTAGCAACAATGATAATAATAAAAACGTTACTTCAACCTGTTATAGAAACCTACAGATGCATATATTTGGCGACGCATCTACTAAAGCGTATTGCGCTGTCGCGTATTGGAGATGGATTGATAACGAGTCAAATATACGCGTCGCATTTATTGCAAGCAAGTATCGAGTGGCCGGGCCACGATTGGAACTGCAGGCCGCTGTCCTAGCGGCTAGACTGGCAAACACGATTACTAAAGAGCACAAGATGACTGCCGAGCGACGGATATTTTGGAGTGACTCAACAACTGTGCTGCACTGGATCCGCAATGATGCTCGCAATTATAAAGTATATATAGCCAATCGCTTAGGCGAAATTGACGATCTTACGAACGTAAATGATTGGCGTTACGTGCCTACGAAATTAAATGTCGCTGATATTGCAACAAGGGACAATTATGAATGCTCTGTTCTGCAACATGAGTGGTTGCACGGACCTACCTTTTTATACAAAAACTCTGATGAATGGCCGCTGGATGTCGTTGACCTGGAAAATAAAAAGTGTGCGTTAGAATGTATAACACTTATAAATACTAATACTGAAGATATAGACTTACCTGTACCGGATCCAACTAAGTTTTCTTCGTGGCTTCGATTACTGAGATGCACATCTCGAGTACTTACCTTTATTGATGTTGGAGTTAAAGCTGTAAAGAGAAAATTAAGATGTGATAAGCTTACCTATGATTTGAATGACGATGTTATGGAGAGAGCTGAGCGCCTACTGTTAAGATATTCACAATCTCAATCATTCAGTGAAGAAATTAATCTGCTTAAAGTTTCGAGGGGAATACCTACCACTAGTAAGCTACTTACCTTATCACCATACCTCGATAATCACGGCATCCTACGAGCTGGTGGCCGGATTGACGCTGCTGCTGATGTGAGACCAGAGATGAGAAGACCTGCAATTTTAGATGGACGTAATTATATCGCCAGGTTGATTGTGAGACAATACCACGTCGCCGCCGCTCATGGTAACCAGGAAATGGTGGTAAATGAAATAAAACAGAAGTACTGGATAATAAGACTGCGACCAACTGTAAAAAATGTTGTATCCAAATGTATGGTTTGTAGACTGAACAAGAGTAAGCCAGAAGTACCAAGGATGGGTGATCTACCATCAGCAAGAATGGCGCACCATCAGCGACCATTCACATTCTGTGGAGTGGATTTATTCGGACCGATAGAGATTACCGTCGGGAGACGACATGAAAGAAGATACGGCGTACTATTCACCTGTCTCACAGTGAGGGCTATTCACATTGAAATTGTTGCTACATTAACAACGGACTCGTTTATCATGGCCCTGCGACGTATGGCCGCGAGGCGCGGCTGGCCCCATCACATGTACTCGGACAATGGAACTAATCTCAGAGGAGCCAGCGCTGAACTGAAGAGTTGTATACAGCAGTTAGATACAGAAAGCATCAAAAATGAGGCTGAGAACCGTGGTACCAAATGGACATTTATACCGCCGGCGAGCCCACATTGGGGTGGGGCATGGGAACGCCTCATTCGTAGCGTGAAGACATCACTGAAAGTTATCTTGAAAGAAAGAGCCCCACGTGAAGAGACGCTGACTACGTTATTAGCAGAAGTGGAAAATATTGTTAATAGTCGACCATTGACACACGTATCTGTTGACCCTGGAAGCATGGAAACATTGACGCCGAACCACTTTTTAATTGGAACATCTTCTAACTTACCACGTATAAGCAGATTTGATGACTCTGACCTAGCCTTAAGGAAACAATGGCGAATATCCCAACGCCTAGCAGACATGTTTTGGAACAGATGGGTCAGAGAAGTATTACCTGATTTACTACCGCGAAGAAAGTGGAACAAGGAACAGAGGCCCCTACAAGTGGGTGACTTGGTTTTCATAGTCAGTCCTGACAGCCCCAGAAATATGTGGCCGAAAGGCTTAATCCAGGAGGTTTGCCCTGGAAAAGATGGACGGGTCAGAATGGTGAAGGTTAAAACGAAGGCTGGGACACTTGCCCGATCGGCTGCACGCGTCGCTCGTGTTCCCATAGCTGAGGAGTGCTGCTAGCAGCACTGGGGTGGGGGGTGTAAGCGACGCGGTAACTCAAAACATTACTTACGATCGGACGGGACCTCGAGAGCGGGACGGGGATACTCGCACGCGTCGCCATTTTGTAAAAATCACTCGCGCGGGGGCGCAACAACCAAAAAACTAGTGCAAATACGGGCCACGCGCTGACCGCACGCTTCTACTCGTGAGTACCTTACGTTAGTTATTTTCTGCACCACCTTCACATACCTTATGCTTATACTTCTCAAGTGCGGCTCTCGCTTTGGGTATAAGCAGGTTCTCATCAGTCTCCAGCTTGAAGGACACCACGTAGGCCTCGGGCACCCACAGGTTGACCAGCGGCTCCAACATCTTGGGCACCAGGTGCAGCTGGATAACGGGTGCTCCACTGGCTGACTGCATCTTATGGGTTGGCTGGAGGGGAAACATTTGACTGAATAAATGGATGTAAATAAAGTTATTGTTTTTTGTTGCTCTATATTCATAGTAATGTCTCCCTATTTTGTATGTATGTGCCTCACAGGGGACACAAAAAATACTCATACCTAATACCATCACGTCTGTCCCAAAGGGGTTAGGCAGAGGTGTACTTGTGTACACTCACATATCACCGGTATGTTTTTAGGTCCCATGTATAGTGGCAAGCCTATTGTCATCAACCGGGTATAGCGCAAACTCAAAATATATATTAAAAGTAGGTCAAAAAGTAGGCTATTTTTGACATTCGACTATTGTCCAGCACGCTAGTCTAGTGCGGGTTGACAGACAGATTATGGCATTTAAAACATCACCGAGAAAATTCCTTCGGCATTTCATCACCATGTTTTCTTTCACCGTTTGAGCATGTGATAAATACACATACCTTGAAAAGCCTTGGAACTCGAAACATATGACTACTTAGAACTTAGTCCTCTGCTTTTTATGCACGTTATAAGCGAAAACAAATTTACCTTACAATTGATACCAATCCTGGACAGAGAATTTAGATTACAACTGACTGTTTAGGAAGAAGTATATCTAGAAAGCTGACGATATACCGTACCACTCTATCCTTGGGTATGTAGAAGTCAGAGACTGCAGCGGCGAGGTACAGCAGCGCCCGCGCCCCGAGGTTGGCGAGGCACTCGCAGGCGGCGCGCAGCAGCCAGAAGTACTCCGACACCGTCATGAACGACACGTGCAGGATGGCGCCCGCCGCGTGCGCCGCCTTGTAGCGGAGCAGGATCGGGGCTAGCACGTCCACGCTGTCCGGCTTCACTGTAGGTGAAAAGAGGACTCAATATATATTTTTTTGTACCACGTCGGTGGCAACCGTAGCCAATGGACGTTTGCATCACGAAGAGGTGTCGCAAGTGCGTGGCCGACCCTATACAAACCTATTTACTCCCTAACAATAGGCAGCTTTTAGGTTTCTTATTATCAAAAATAACAAACGGAATTATAAAGGTCAACGTACAGTAGTACACTAGTCCGATGTAGTCGAGTGACTACATCGGACTAGTGTACTACTGTATTAGATACAATAAAACATTTTTAATTTTAATTTAATAAACCTTCTCACCCGTAATAGAAGTATTGGGTCCTCGATCCTGAATCTCAAGCATATCTAGAAGCTTCTGTCCCGTGAAGTGCCTGGTGAAGGGCTCCAGGGACTTCTGTCGGTGCATGAAGATGACCGCGTAGCCTTGTTCCAGGAAGTACTCAGCCGAGGCAGCGCCCCGCGTGCCCGCGCTGAAGTTGTCCACGAAACGGACTGTGTTGTGTTCTAACGGGACTGTCGTGCCGCCAGACTGGAACAGACAAACAGGCAATATTGAAGAACGAAGCAAGAAGTTTCGGAAACAAGTAACTCTTCTCACACTAATAATATTTATTTTATTACCAATCATCATCACATAACAAGTTTACAATAAAAAAAACTATGTTGTAGGCAACTCGTGTAAGCTGAGCACTGTTCTGTGCTTCACAGGGCTGGTTTTCAGCATAAGGGGATTTCACTAAAACCTTACGGCTTAGTAGTACTTTGTATTACTCTATGTGTTGTTGGTGTGACTTAATAAATGAAAAATGCGACGGAATGACGAATGTACGCGACATTTTTAGATGATGTCCACCACTCAATAGGCTGACTCAAGGCTGTGAGAACTGGAGGTGACTTTTAGCTGATAATGGAAAATTATTTTCAACATTTCAGGCACTAAATCGAGCAGAAGTTGCATTGACGTGCGTCGAGCCATTGAGCCCCCTCAATAATGTTTGAGCTACATGATGGCTATCGTATGCATGCTGTCGGTATGGCCAGGTAAACTCAAAGCTGCAGTGCTAGTGTTGTGCAAAACTGCTAGTGCTGTGTTGCAAAAGCCCGTTTCAGACTTTGACCTACGTCGGCGTCGTTAAGCACACATTCTGTGAGTTCGTTTCGGTATTTCTTCTCAGAGGTCGTCAGTTACGAAATGCCGACGGTATCTAGATCCTAAAATAATCTTATACATGACTTGTGAGTGTTTTTAGATATACTATTTACAGAAATAAATAGGATCTTATCATCAGTATTACTAAGATGTTCTACCCGATTTGCTGTGCACCTGTCGCACTACACAAATAGTGTGTGATATTATGTAACCAATGACCCTTCTCTAATTTCGTGTACCTACCTACATACGTCTCGATGAAATATAGGTATATTCCCTATCATAGAAGCAGTTACTGCTATCGTTTACATAATAAGAATTGTATAAATGATCTTTCGACGCATTCGGAACTCGGCCTTTCTCCACTTGGCGTTTTTATTTACTTTTTAAAGTTATTTTTATACTCATTTCGAAATTCAAATACCTACGCTAGTGATGCGAACGTGATGAATGTCCTAAGTTCAATGTCAAGGAATTTACTTCTCGCTCTATTATGTAACGGATCTTAGAACGTAGTTTTTACTATCTTCATGACGTTAGAATAAGTTAAAAATTTGCGACAACAACAAAGACGGCTTCAAAAACACCCGTCCTTCACCTCTTCCTAGTGTTGTTGGGTTGTTGTTGGGTTGTTGCTGGGCAACAAACTCTCCCAGTAACAAAATTCTGTCTGTCGTTAATTAGATAATATTGTTATATATCTAATCAATATTATTATAATTGTGAGCTAGCATACACATTCTAACTATCGGCTACTCGTTTATAGAACAAGTCTCGCTGGTCTAGTGGTTGTATAGTGCGATTACTGAGCAAGAGCTCTTGGGTTCGATTTCCAGGTAAAGCAGTGTTATTAGGTTTTTTGATGAAATTTTCAGTAGCAGCTTGGAGTTTGGACTCGCGCCCGGTTGATGGCAATAGGCTCGCCCCTATTACGTGGGACCTATAAATAACAAACCGGCGAAATGTGGGTGTATATTAGTACACCTCTGCCTAACCTTTAGACGACAGGCGTGACGGTATGTTACATACGTAGGTATATGTGTTTTACATATTGCGTTGATCTTTGTACCTAAATATTTAACTTTAGACAGCGATAAACATTATGGACATTGTACCAAACTCTTCAAAATATTGTGCAATGTCACGGAGACGTTGTATAAACAGAGTCAACGTCACAAACATATGATATGATTAACCTACTTCTAGAGATCAAACAATAATTATGGTAAGTGCTTGTAACTATAAAGTATATTTTTTTATACCATAGGGCTGGCCGGGTGGCAAACAAGCATACGGGCCGTCTAGTGGTAAGCGGTTACCGTAGCCTATAGACGTTTGCAACACCAGAGGCGTCGCTCACGCGTTGGCGACCCTGTAGTTAGGTTTCTTAAAATAGGGAGTTACTAAACTGACAGCAAAGGGAATTCCCATGCTGTCAGAATAGTCACTCCCTCAACGAGCTCTGGTAACCGTGCTCAATCGCAGAAACAATAATTGTTGATGCACTGTGAAGCGGAGATTTCTCGTTCAATTTCAGCGATAAATCTCGCTGAAACCTCTCGAAAAGTATTTATGTATGAAGATGTAACTGCAATAGGTTTGAGTTGGGGTGAGGCCAGTGAGTTTTGAGTTATGAGTCTTGTATTATTTTTCTATTAAACCTTTAAACATACCATTATAAGATAAAATACCTTGTTTTTTAAATGATTTTTTTAATTAAATCTGTTGTTAAGTGTAAAGTCAAGAAATATGATTAAGATGCCTTAAAAATCTTGTCGGTGGGGCTAAAAATAAGCTCATCCCACGTAAATTACCTAAACACAACTAAAAGTGGGCTGAGCTTTTTTTTTAAGCCCCAGCACCCATGATCGTCCATATTAATTCTCGATCGTGTGCCCCTCTAGACGGGATGCTCTAAGCTATTGTTTAAATAGCTTATGGATCCAAGACTGAATGTGATAGATTGTTACAATTTTGAATGATTGAGTCAATGTTTGCATCGATTAGCTTTTTGAAACTATATTTTACATCTGTAAATATTTAATCAGTTCATTAAAAATTTTAGTTATCAAAGTGGCATACTTATACAAGACAATATTTTATTTATTAAATGGCGCTGCTGTTTTCTATTACACCAAAATAAACTCGGAGAATCATGGTCTCTTTTAAAGACTTGAACGTAATATGGAAATATGACCATGTACTAAATGTTCTGTATACTGACCGTGACAAGTACAATTTTGTTGCCATACTGATCATGCCTGTCGCAGAACTCCTTCAGCAGTGACCGGTTGTCTTCAAAATCTGGTGGAGGTAGATGTACAGCAAAGAACTCCTCCCATGAACTGCTCGCCATGTTGAAGGTTCTGTAGCTCCGTTTAAGCCTGTGGGAAGTATATGATACATTTATTAATTTTCCACTTAAAAATGGGAACAGTGATACATCTAATTGGGTAAAGAGGGAATATACACATTGCAGCTGCATATTTTCAACAAAAACAAAACATACATGATCAGACGATATATCAATTGGACTCATTGACATAATTAATATTTGTTTGACCTCAAAATAAACTAATATCTTTCTGTTGATCGCTCTGTGATTAGGTGATAAAGTGTACAGATAACAGAAATGATTTATGTTTAAAAATGCATGAAGTACATGATATGAGTCACCACATTCTATAATATAGTGTCATTTATTGACTAAGGGAATTTAATTGTTTACTACATATTCTAAAGTAGAGTTGTCTCAATTCCAGTAATTTTGACTTGAAAAACTAAAAAGTAGGTCTTATGATGTTGAGCCGGCCAGAAACTCCATAAATATTCATATTTTTTTTTTCTCTCGTGCAAATATTATGAGGATATCTTTAATATCAAACATAATTATATTACGTTGAGAATTTTGTATGAATTTAGAAAGAAAGAAAGAAAAAGATTTATTCGGCCACACGCAGGAGACCAAAAGAAAAAACAGTTTGAGGAAACAGAAAAAAAAGACCTGCATGAGAACCGAACAGGCCCTATCTCAGCATATGTATTGCTACAACATAACAAAATGCCGTAGCGCTGATTTTCAGATAGGCCCTCAAGTGAAAGTGAATACATGTTTTAAGGGTTTACTTGAATCATATACAAATATAATGTTTCATTCGTAGCAAAACTAATATCAATAAAATAGTCTGACAAATTTTGAAAGAAACACAAGTATTAAAAACTGTTCATAAACATAATCAAATCAAATCAAATCATTTATTTCAATTAGACCAATACAGGTGCTTTTGAATTGTCATATTTAATTGAATTTAGTTGCACGGTTCCAAAAGGTAGGTCTTATGGAGAAGAACCGGCAAGAAACTCCATAGATACTCTTTTAAATTAAATACAAAATTGTTGGTTTTGTTTTACAAAGATTTATGTATGTAATGTAATATCAATATGAGACTGGTGCAGTTCGATGTGAAACGTATGATTTATGCAGACAGGAAATAACTAGATAAATACATAGATAAATACTACTTAATTAATAGTATGTTCCAGTGATTTACCAGTGACAGACTTCACCAAACACTTGTGGGCATGTTACCATAGAGGATAGAGCATATCAGCCCCGTGAGCTTTATTATTGTTTATTATTAATAATTTTATTTATTACACTAATTTAGGTATTATTTTTCAGTGGGCAAAATAGTGCAGATATTGCTCAGAAATATCAAATGAAGTGTGACCCTAACTGAAATTATACTTATTCTCAAATATATTTGTTAGGTTTTCTAAGAAATAACTACAAGTATTTAAACACCATAGTAGCTTATACTATATACTTTCTAGAGCTTAGTGTTGTATGTGTGCTATAATAGGATTACTTAAATTTGAAATGGATCAATGGACACTTGATACTTGCTGATGAAGCTTAGCTTTTGTAAGACTTCACGTTAGAAAAACAAATTGATTTCAGGTTATACAAACTGCATGACAAATTGGACAAAATTCAATTGTTTTACTGTACTAATAACTGAATAAATAAATCAATTAAATAATAAATAATTATGTTACACTCACTAAATACATACTTATTTTATATAGACACATCCATGACTTGGATAAAAATGTTGATGCTCAAACATTTGCCCCTACTGCGATTCAAACTCAGAATTCTTACCACAGCAGGCAGCCTATTGCACCACTGCACTAATTAGATCGTCTAATTGAAATAAATATCAATATTGTTAAGTTTAATGTTACAAATATTTGAAACAAAAAACTGAAGTTGTTATAGCTGTTATTCCAATATGAAATAAAATTTTATGGCTCCTGACCTAACAATAGCATTATTATCAAGACAATCACAACAGTATAGGCACATTAACACTGAGTAACTGATTAGATTTTATAAACACTGATTTATTATAGTTTTACACCTAATCATAATAATAAGCATAGCATTAAGGATATTTTTATTTATGTCTATTGATCCATTTTTTTAATTAAACAATTAATAGAAATATCTACATACCTTTATTTATTATGATTTATAGTATGGAAAGGAAGAGTATCGTCACGTACAACATAAACTTCCCGTCGCTTTACACAGAGTAAAGGAAATTATAAGCTATAAGCTTAACTTTTTTTATGTCCCGACGCTGACCACGACGGAATGTTTATACAGCCGACACCGTTAACCTCCAAGACAACTTATACTGATTAACGAGCGTTAACCAATATTTACTAGCTCGGTTTATAGAAAAATCAATGCGTTAGCCCCTTACGGCGGCGACTTCCAAGGACGGTGTATTACAAGTAATTGTCACCTTATTAAACAGCTAAGTGTCCTTGGACGTTGTACGGCCGGGTACAGTACAGCCACCGCCCGCGATCGATGCTTTTTAATTTAGACTTTAGAGCTGTTTCGCTTCCAACTGATAGAAATCTTTATCACTGACGACTTTTTGATAACTGACTACCTGACACTGACAGATACGACAGGGCGCGTTTACAAAGATAGTTTGGTATATTTCTGACAATTATTTTGACATTACGCGTGATTAGCTTGTGTCGTAAACTATAAATCCGTAAAATAAAAATTAAAGTTATGATATAATCATTATAGAAATTTTATAATAAAATTACATCATGTGGAGACTGACTGCTAAGTACTCAGATTGGCCCATACTACGGAAAAAAAGTTATAGATCAGTTAACCTGAATCGGTCTATAGGGCTTAAATAGGCATGTAGAGCATTGTGGCGCGAGACTCATGTTTCTCATAATGGTAAGCAGGTAGGCACCAATAAATCCACTGTTTGAATAAAATTAGATATTTTATTTAAATTATTCACAACTTAGTAATATTTTCCTAAAAATACGAAACATTGTATAAATGCCTGTGTAACTTACAAAAATAATTTCGAGCTATAGTATGATAAGGACAAACGTAGATTAGGTCTACTATCACCTACTTACATGAGTTTTATTTTATTGAATATAAATAACTTATCATAAAATATTTATTATTATTAATATTTATATCATTATGAGAAGCTTGATTCTCCATTTGTCACGACTTTTAAGGCTACGAGTAGGTATCTTAATTACTTTTAACTTCTTCATTTCCTTGTTTGTTTTCTGGCTTTTGTAGGCGACGGTCATCGGGTAGGAAGGATGCAACGATCGCTGATGCTGAAAGTATATAAAATAACTATGTTTATATACTTTCATAAGTCTTTAAGACAATCTTCTGACAACTTAGGTTATTCCGACGTGCTGTATGGACTTATATAAGACTATTTTGATAAGTATTCCTACTTAATAGGTAAACGTCAAGATATTACCCCCGAACAGCTTATATACTGAGAAAAACTAAAGATTTAATTTAATTGATGTAAAGTATCCAGGGTCATCAGGGGGGCCTTGACATACCATGGCTAATGATATCATGTGATGTCCATCGTAGAATATCGAAACGTTAGCGCAACATTCTGTGGTGGGAATGGCACCCTCCTCCCCCCCCCCCCCCTCATACCTATTCACCACATATTTGTTGTATATGTATACATATTCGGTGATTATATAAAGATTATACAGAAGCACCTACATTGACAGTAAACCAATGTTCTCTATGGCTCTCATTTGAAAACTTACTCCATATAATAGACAGTGGAGCTTAACACGGTACTTCCGTTGAAGCAGCAGAACTTGTCTTAACAGTTTTGACAAAAATTAACTTTTGTAAAAAAGAAAAACCAACTTCAAAAACTAAAAAGCAAAAAATAACTTCATACAGTTTTACCTTTTTTTTAGTTTCAAAGGTATGAAGTTGGTGCCAAGCCAAACGTAATAGTAAGTACACTCACCACGAGTGACCTTGAGCAGGGTGATTAAAACCACCACATCATCGGCACCAACTTCATACCTTTAAAACTAAAAAAAAGGTAAAACTGTATGAAGTTATTTTTTGCTTTTTAGTTTTTGAAGTTGGTTTTTCTTTTAAAAAAAAGTTAATTTATTTTATTCTTTTTAGTGTTGTATATATTAAACTTTTCATATCAGGTCAATCTAATAGCCTGAAAGAATACAACTATCGATCCATATATACTTATAATTATGAAAGATTTTCCCTTCAACTCCTAACCGTTGAGGAGTTGTACCTTCCATCATCAGATCATTACATGAGAAGTTGATTTTCAGATGCAAATACTTGAACAGCTTTGGAGAATACATGTAAATGTAATAAATGCTTATAACTGAAAGAATTTTCTTTTAAATCTTAACTGTTGAGGAGTACTACCTTCCATCATCAGCTCATCAACCTCAAATGATGATTATCAGACACAAATACTGGAACAATTTTAGTAAATATATTCAAAACGTGATAATTGCCTATAAAATTTGAGGGTTGCCCTCGATTTCCCTGGGATCCCATCATCAGATCGTGATGTGGTTACAATGGGACCATCTGTGAAGTAAACCCTTTTGAACAAAAAAAAAATTTTGCAAATCGATCCAGGCGTTTTGAAGTAATTCGTGAACATACATAAAAAGATTCCGACGAATTGAGAACCTTCTCCTTTTTGAAGTCGGTTAAAAAAATATAGGTTGTTAGAAAAATTCTAGATAATTACATGCGAAAATTGATCCGTAGATGTAGAATCCAGCATCGCAGCTGCTTGCCAGAAGTAGGTTCAGGATCTGGACGGAGGCGAACGTACCCAAACGTCCGCCCGTGGTAGCAAATGCAATTGCCAAAGCCCTGGAAAAATATAAAAGTGGAATTAAGCCTGGGCTCGTTAGATCCTGTTATAAACATTGAATACTAGAACCGGTTGTTTTTGTTCCTGCACTTTATTTTTGTATAGTTCATTTCTTAATAATTTGTACAGAACTTTCCAAATATGTTTTTAGTTTAATTTTAGAAGTATTTACATAGGTCATACCATCACGCCTGTCGTCCCCGAAGGGTTAGGCAGAGATGTACTAATGTACACCCACATTTCGCCGGTCTGTTTTAGGTTCCATGTAATAGGGGGCGAGCCTATTGCCATTAACCGGGCACAAATCTAAACTCCGAGCTGCTACTGAGAATTTAATAGAAAATCCCAACAACAATTTGCTTGACCTGGGAATCGAACCCAGGATCTCTTGCTCGGTAGTCGCTCTGTACGACCACACGACCAACGAGGCAGTTGCTATTCTGTGTTCTACCCCACCGATCCGATTTATGGTTTACAGAATGCATACCAACTGCCAAAATTTTCCAAATCAGATCAATCAGTCTAACCCAAAGACTATAAAACCCTCGTTGGTCTAACCAGATGCGGATAAATATATCACCCTCCCAGCTCTTATGGGTAGGTAGGTACCTCAAATGCGCGGGGAATAATGACACGACGATGGCGGTATAAAGACCGTAGACAATAACGCCCATCACTAGCACGCCGAAGAGTACAGCGCTGCCGATGGCGTTGGGCACCACGTTTACCAGGATCCCGCTCACTCCACACACTGCTGTCACCACCATCACGATATTACGCCGACCAGCTGCGTTTACTACCTGAAGATAGAAAGAGGTTTCTTTAATAATAAGTACTTAGACTTTTTTTTGTAAGGTAAGGAATACCTACTCTTGATGGTGCTTATTTATGAAACGGGATAATATTATATTTAATTGGTGCCTACTGGCTAATGAAACTTACCGTGCTGACGATAATGTTGCAAAAAGATTGCATGGCTGCCACACCAAGTACCATGAGCAGCGAGAATTCATTCAAGGCACAAGGTACTGCATTAACCTGAAGAATAAAAAAGAGTACTTAGATAAGAGTACATTTTTCAAACTTTGATGCATGGTTTGTCAATAATAGATAGATAGATAGAGTATTCTTTATTGTACATACACCAAAAATACAACAATATAGAATATACAGAAAGTATGAAGTACAATTGGCGGTCTTATCGCTAATAGCAATCTATTCCAGACAACCATTGGATGGACAAGAGTTGAGAGAAGGGGAATAATTTTGAGTTTTTTCACCGGTCTTGTAAGTAATTGATAGTTTTTGATTGAGTATATAAGTAGGTATCGGGAACTTGAGTTCAAAGTACCACCTATTTAGAAAAAGTTAATTTAAACATACGGAACTACTTTCTGATGTGACTTTATCCTGTGTGTGTTTGTTGATAGGGTCGATCAATTTATAAATCAATAAATGAACGAATAGCTAGTGCTACCTAAAAATAACCAACCACCTCAAATCCTAATGAAAAATATGATATGCCTACATCTTGCTATGTTAATTCCATTACGTATACGTATGGTAGGTATATGCTACAACCATCGAATAGTTTATATTCATTAAGGCCTAGGACCCAAGTACAGGTGTGTACTAACATCAACTGGGGCCTCCATAGCAATGATAGCACACATGGTGAGGTCTGAGTTCTCCCCTGTCTGCATGATCCGCACGAACTGGTCGGCGATGGTCGGCAACCATACCAGGAATGCTGCTACTCTGGAACATAAAGTTCAACCTTTATTAACTAAGTACATAATTATGTTAGATGTGTCAAAAGGTGAAATAATGATGAACGTGCTCTTATGGTGTACCTATTCTTTATAATGTGTAAGCAAAAGCGAATGAAACTGAATCCGTTCAGTTTCAAAAATATTGGCCTTGAAATTTGTCATGAAAACCTTCGTGTATTCATTTCTTTTTTTCTCGTGACCTGCTCATACAGTCTCCGAAAAAATTGATTGAAGTGCTACGTAGTGCGACACTTAAATTCATATTCCGCAACGCATGCGTTTTGTATGGAAAAATGTCAAAGTATTTTGTTAAAAATAAGTTTTGCCTATTTCCGATATGTACTGTATACGTGTGTGTAACATCGTCCCGTTTTAAAGTAGGAGAGGATAAGCTGTTAGGTTGGCACGTTCCACATACCGTCGAAAACATTGTAATAGTCTTAAAAACTAATAATAAAACAATAATGGTATACTGACTGTTGGAAGACGAAGAGTATGAACATGATGATGGTGTATTTGACGAGAGGTTTCTTGAACAGCGGCAAGATCTGGTCCTTGCTTGGGGCACCTCCTACTCCCTGCAAGTCACTTTCTTCTAATAGACCTTTCACCTGGAAATTGACAAAAATGTGAGAAGTTCCTCTACCATATAACTGGCTACCGGACTGATTCAGTAATTACTATTATTAATTGAGAGCTGTGGTAGCCTAGCGGTGTGACTAGTGGACTGAGACGTCAAAGGTCTCGAGTTCGAACCCAAGGCACGCACCACTGACTTTTTGGAAGTTATGTGCGTATTTATCACTAGCTCAAACGGTGAAGGAAAACATAGTGAGGAAACCTGCATGCTTGAGAGATTTCTTGATGGCATGTGAAGTCTGCCAACCCGTAGTAGGCTAGCGAGGTGGACTATATAGCCTAATCCCTCTCAAATGAGAGGAGACTCGTGCCCAGCAGTGGGACGTTAATGGGTAATTAAAATGAATTGAGAATGACAAACCGATTAGCGCAGCCGTATTAAAGGTTGCCGGCCCAGGTTCGAATTCCGGTGGGGGCAAATGATTGTATGATGAGTATGGATTTGTACCTGAGTCATGGATGTTTCTAAGCATAATAGATATATATTTATTATTACATATATCCGTAACACAAACTTCGCTGCTTATCTCGGAACTAGATGGCGCTGTATCATAATGTCCGGATAAATGTATATAATTATTAATGTATTTAAAAATACCTGTAACTGTTCCTTAGATCTTAAGTGATTGACCCTGTGAATTGCTTGCAATATTTCCAACGCTTTCTCGTGATCTCCTTTGATGTAGGCGAACTTGGGGCTCTCCTTCATGAAGAACAGCCATATTGCAGATATGATGCAGGGTGCGGAGTACACCGCCAGCACGGTGCGCCAGGAGTTCCAGTAAATGCCCAGGGCTGGCAGGTAGTAGGAGAAGCTCAGTGGAATCAGTGGTATCGCCAATACTGGAATGGAGAAATGTTACAAATTATTACGTGCATTTGTGGCAATTAATATCATACATATTTAATTCCTCAGTTCTCATTCAGTTTTCATAACATGAAAGAGTTTGTGTGGGTTTACAAACTCTTTTAGACATACAGGATTCCTCATGATGATTTCCTTCGAAAAGTCGATCGATCCCAGATCCTATAGCAGATTGCACAGTGCTAAGAGGAACATTTCCTGGAGACGGAACATGGAGAGCAACGTATTCCCGAGGTACCATCTCTATCATTATCAATACACCACTTATTTACCGTCCAGAAAATTGAATCTTGAATTGTGTGGTCATTAGACTTGGCTAGTCAGTGCCTGATAGGTCTTATAGTCTGAGATTGATTTAGCTGTCTGTGGTCGTATCATTTGGCTATCAGTGTCTGATGTGGCTGTATTGTGTTCACTCACCTGCCATAATTCCTTGGGAGAGCAGAAATATACTAGACACCATTATCACGACTAGGTTCCGCTTGTTCAACGGCACGCTCTCACTCAGCAGGGTGATGGACACCGAGAACACGCCTGAAGCACTGCAAAGTGATTTCAATTTTCAACGGCTGGATAGAGGAGTTTCAAAGGTATTTTTTATGATTCGGAAGGCATCATTATCAGAGACAATTATATTGTACTAGCTGAACCCTGCTAAGCTTTGTTATGGCCCATTGTAGTTGCAGTGGATGAAATAGATAAAAGTCGTATAGATAAAATCTTTGAATTTTGACGCGAACCCGCGTCAAAATTTTAGCTCTATCAGTGCAGTAATTATTGAGTTTTTGAAGCTTATACAGACAAACTTAACATTTTTATATCTCTCTCATAAATTGTCATAATAATCTGTTTGTAGACGCTTTAGTTTTACCTGTAAGTGTACAAAGATTTCATCATCATCATCATCAGCCCATATTCGTCCACTGCTGGACGTAGGCCTACAAAGATTTAATGATATAAAATTAAATAAATGAATAAATAAATAGATTTTTCAGTATGTATAGATTGCAAGTCATACTTTCAGGTCATCAATTCAGTCTTATGTAAGCCCATGCATGGCTTCACCTAAAGAATGTAGAAAATATATTTACAAAAGCGCAGCTATGAACTGGAGGATGAGCAGCATGATCCAGTTCACAGAGATGCTGGCGACGAGGTTGAAGAATGCAGCACCAAGCAAGGATACCATCAGCATCTTTCGCCGACCTCGTGTATCCGCTAAATATCCCCACACGGCACCTCCGAGCGACCCTGAGGGCAATCAATTATTTAAATCAATATACATACAATTATACTATGTGACTATTTATTAAGTGTAAATTTTATTATTGTGTCTTTGCTTTTGAATTCATAGAGCACGGTGTCTCCGAATATTCCTTTCTCTCGATGAACTACTTAACTAACTTTAATGAATTTATAATCAAACAAAGCTGCAGTTATTCAAGAAAGTTCAGGGTCGGCAACTCGTTATCGACCCCTCTGGTGTTGCAAACATGCACAAGCTAGGGTAACCGCTTACCCTAACCTTGTTTTCCTACCCTCGCTTTATCAAAAAAGTGCGTCATATCAAGTAAAATTCAAATTTTCAACGACTATACATACATACATACACTCACGCCTTTTTCCCATGGGGGTAGGCAGAAACTACAGAATGCCACGCGCTACGGTCCCTGCATACCACTTTTGCCTCGTCCACATTCATACATCTAGTCATGCATGCGCGCCGGTTATGAGTACTGCGTACGTGACCTTTTTGAAGGAGTTCACCAATTTTTCAACGACTATCTTACCGACAATAGGTCCAGCAGCTAGTAAACCCTGCTGGCTACTAGTAGTTCCAAGTTCACACGCACTGGTAGGCACTATGATCATGCTGGAGTAGACGATAGTGACAAAAGAGATGATCGCCACGCCCGCCATGCTCGTCATTATATAGCTGTATAAACCGAACCCTGAAATAGAACAGCTTTGATTTAATGAATAATAAATAAAAAAATATCTCTGGACATTATGACACAGCGCCATCTAGTTCCGTGGTAAGCAACGAGGCTTGTGTTACGGATACTAAAAGGTTGATATACTACATATATACTTTTTTTGTAGTAAATACATACATATTATACATAGATACATCTGACTCTGATACAAATGTTTATGCTCATCTCTCAATCATTTGTCTCTACCGGGATTCAAACCCGGGACCCTTAGCACAGAAGGCAACGTTAACTACCGCTGGGCTAATAGGGTCGTACTGACAACGTCAAAGTTGCGGTAGCCCAGTGGTGTGACTGCGGGATTGTCAAAGGTCTCGAAAACAATCCCAAAGCATACACCACAGATTTTTCGAAGTTATGTGCGTATTTATCACATGCTTAAACGGTGAAGGAAAACATTGTGAGGAAACTATGCCTTAGAGATTTCCTCAATCACGTTTGAAGTCTGCCAACCCGCACTAGACAAACGTGGACTACAGCCTGTAGTCCGCTGTATTGAGAGGAGACTATTCCCAGCTGTGGGACACTAAATGGGTTGATGATGGTGTCCACGTATATTTAATCTAGTTAGAGACCATAACTAATCTAAGTTCTCGTAGTAAGCCTACTCAAACTTTTGTATACGAATTTCGGACTGTTATTTAGAATTTCCTAACAGAAAATCTCAATAGGTGACGTATTACGACTTATGAATTAAAAAAAGGACTTTATTAGTTATCTTTTTCTATATTTTTTTATATTTATATTACAAATCTGAATATTATTTATTATATCACATACCTGCTTTGTCGAGGGCTGCTTCAAAGGGCAGTTTTGACGAAGAAACATTATTGCTATCATCCGCCATCTCAATTTTCCACTTAATAGTAAATAGTTCGAAAATAAACACGTATTAATATTTTTATCCTATTTTGTATTTAATATTGTTTGACACCCTCGTACTTTACTCTTTGACACCCTCGCGCGTGTCCGCTTGGTATAATATCTGCCATAGTAAGATTTATTGTAATCTAAACCTACATTATTATGATGATAATTAATTTGCCTTGATAAGACGCAGCTTAGTATCTGAATTGATAATTATAATTGTATCATAAAATCTCACAAAAAAAAACAATATATTTGAAATATTTATTTATTGGAACAAAAACCGCACTAATTATGGAATACTGCGAAGCGGCCATTAGCGCTCACATTTAAGATGGGAAATGACAGCGTTTTAGGCGATCATATAAGGAGAATAAAATATTAAAAATAATACAATCTTATGTGCTTTTTTATTTTATTTACGCATCTAAATGTGTATAAAACATCTGAGCATTTGACACGTAGGCAGTAAAAATGAAGTGGGTTCATTTGAAGGGTAATGCTGGAAATTTCGTGGTGTTGGTTGCCGAAAACCTATTTTATGTTGACTAGAAACTGAGTAGCGTTGATTAGCGTTTGTAGCCTACAGGGCTTGTCGTCTTAGTTTGATCTTGTATTTCATTTTATTTAGAATAATATCGAACCCTGCGAGGTCGAGAATAACCGTTTTTTTCGTTCTTTACCGATATTAATGAAGAAATCATTTATTTACTAGTTGGTTTTTGATATAACTTTCAAAATAAAATGCTTTGTCTCTTATTTTTTTAAGATTACCTACTGTGTTACCACGGTATAAAAAATAGATCACAATTTAACTAAGCCCTGCGGCGTTTAGGACAACGTTTAAGTCTCATAATGTGCGAAGAGTTAAAGTTTTTGGTCACACGAAAATGGACCTAGTGAACGTCAACACAAAAACATTTTCACGCACATGTTTAAAACATGTTCTTGTCGCTTCACCAATGTACCACACTCACTAGTTACATATCACACACTCAAATCAACATATTTCATAACAATACGGCCAGCATTTGCCTTTACAGAGGAAATACACCACGTACCAACTACTATTTAAACACTTAACATACAGAAAGCCTGAATTAAATCCAAGGTTCCTGAATTTACACGCACGTCGACGCTTCTGATAATGGTCGATTTCTTGTTTAAATTAATGTTGTGTAATCTAGTGAAAATGTTAATATTAGTTTAGTTAATATAATTTTAATGAGCCGTGATAGCATAGTATTGGCTTCAATGGTAGAGACCATTGAAGTTCGATCACAAGGCACAATTTCTTACTTCTCCTTAACACCAAAAAATACTACACATTACACTACCTCTTAATATCGAAAATCTTATCGTTGTTTTTCGCACATTATTTTGTTTTAATCTTTTACTGTTGATAAAATATTTAAGTACATAGTAAAAATTAATTCTTTATCTGTTACCTAATAATCAACCTTCCGTTGTAAAACAGTTCTTTAAGCATGTAATTTGTACTTCGGACATTAGACAAGAAAAAAGACGCTACGTAACTTCTGGAGGCAGAAATATATATAGACCTGTGCGGCCTGTGCGTTTGTGTATGTGAAAATTTGTGTTTGTAAATGTGGGGCATTCAAAAAAATAATTTTCACAGTCACATGTGAAAATCCTATTGTGTGGCAATATTTTTAGCTGTCATGGTGATAAAACATAGCTTAGTAAAATCCGCATCAAAATGTAAATATTAACTAATTATTAATATTAAATTTGTATTTCAGTGTGATTTATTCAGCTACATATTACGATAATGCGAATCGCAAAAATCGTTGCATAAAGCAGAAAGGGGAAAAAATAATAATATGTTATTTAATTTGTTTTAAGTAATACGTTTATTTTTGTACTACAATGGAGTCCTTAAAATATTTACAAGGTAACCTAGCTTAAAGTACG
Organism: Craniophora ligustri; assembly: GCA_905163465.1. Lineage (NCBI taxonomy): Eukaryota > Metazoa > Arthropoda > Insecta > Lepidoptera > Noctuidae > Craniophora > Craniophora ligustri. The sequence goes on along the minus strand of LR990965.1, from coordinate 2,043,999 downwards.
CATCTAAACTTATAATTATAGTATAATAGCTGAACTCTGCCACGCTTTGCTGTGGGCCATTTGGACAACAATCTTTGAAGCGAGTTAAATATCGTGTTAAAATTTGGCGAACTTGTAGTGTTTTTGAATCTTACACAAACCAATTTCACCTTTTTATATATAGTGAAGATAAATAAATAAATATACTAATACACTTATATAATAATACACTCACACACAAGAGCCCTGGCGACCTGTAATACAGGTGTTTGCAACCTACCACAGGCGCCAGCGATACACAACCAAAAAATATGTATATAAAATTATGTATCATCATTATCATCATCAACTCATTATTGTCCCACTGCTGGGCACTGGTCTCCTCTCATTTGAGAAGGATTATAGCTATAGTCCACCACGCTACCCTACTGCGGGTTGGCGTATTTCACATGCCATCGAGAAGATTTCTCAAGCATGCAGGTTTCCTCACAATGTATTCCTTCACTGTTTGAGCATGTAATAAATATGCACATAACTTCCGAAAAGTCATTGGTGCGTGTCTTGGGTTTGAATTCGAGACCTTTGGCATCTCAGTCCACTGGTCACACCGCTAGGCTACCACAGTCACAGCTGTGCATAGGTCAATTTTGTTAGTTTTGTTTGTGGTGAGAAAATAAACAATGATTATTATTATAACTTAGATATACCTAAAAGTATTTTTATCAGTCTTCAATGATCCATTTTATATATGTAGATGAATCTTCAGTTCTTTGCGGCTCTGTCACGCGGTAGGAACCAAGCCACAACAATTGCACCTGAAAAGTGTAAAGACCAAAACGTAAATATTTTCATGTATCAATACATTGATAATGTTGATAATACTAATTTATTGTCTGTTATCAGGATATTTAATGGTCAGATAAAAACTGACGTTGAATATGCTAGAAAGTATTATGTATATCCGTATATTTTATAACAGTTCCATATACATTATGACATCTTTAAATGTAATATATTGTTCATACCCATATAACTAGTGAAACTATGTAGTTACTTGATCTGAAGTTGGAATTGAAATATTTTTTATTATTGCAGTTATTTAACAGGGACAAAGGACCAATTCCTTGAGGTAAGTAGGACCTACTGGGTAAGTGTTTGAGGTTATCAGCCGTCTTAAAGTTAGAACAAAAAGGTTGATAAACAACAGTAGCAACAAATATGTACAATAGTTACAAACGGAATCTTTCTATTGTATCATAAATGTGTTATTTCTGATAAAGTGAATTACTTTATGATTTGTGTATAAAACTGACGCTATCTTACATTGCGGGTGGTGTTTCATGAATAGGTAGCAAGAAGTGCCTAATTCATGTCGAAATTTGAGACCACTTTGAGTGGAATTTGTGTAAGTATGTATTCCACGAATTCAAACTTTAAATGTGTCGAATATTCCCTGAATCAAAATTAGCCCACTTCTCGAAAAAATGAGAAAGCAAATTTATGCAAAGGTTACCCTTACACAGTCTACACATAAGGATGATTTTATCTTAGCACTTTACCATCGTTTTAATATGTACCTACATTTATGCCAAATTACAGCGAAACTGCGAACGAACGGTCCTATGGCTAAACTATTAGTAACGTAATAGCTATAAATAACTATGATGAATACCTTGTTGACAACGAAACCTTAAGTAAAATAGTACCTAAATCAAAACTTACTTAAGAGTAGCATGGACCAGCCATAAAACGTGGCCTCACAGCTGGTGGATATGAGGGCTCCTATGGCATTCACTCCAAGGAACGCGCTGAGCCTGCCCAGCATCACTGACAGACAGGACACCATGCCTCTGGAATAACATATTATAATATTGCTATGAGATATTGAATATTTATTCAGAATAAAGGTAATAAAGGAGCCTTGTTGTGTGACTCCTAATCCGAATCCTAAGACACCGCGGACTTTCAAAGTTGCATGCGTTTTAGAAAAAGAAATGGAGGTAAATTCATATATTAAATAATATTTTCGCCAGGCGCAAGTCTACGTCCCACAGTTTGTTGAGTAGCTTACTGTCAAAGCGTGTTTTTGACAAACGAAAAAACGTCTGCTTAGGTGTATTTGTCTTCAGTAGTCATTTTATTAGTTGAGTCAAGATTATGGATTGATTAGTTACCGTCCTTTACAGTAGTAGTAGGATATAAGAGAATGTGTCTATACATACAATAGGTCCGTAGATAGGTTTTTCCTGAAACTTTAAATCCACCTAAAACATTAGACAACGATGATGTTTCTATGTGGATTTAAATATTTAGATAAACGTAATAATTATCTATATTGTTAGTGCCTGCAGAAATATAGTAGCACTAATAACTTAAATATTGTTTTGCTCAAACAAATATTTTTTACTCACCTCAATGAAGTAGGATAGAGTTCTACAAAGTATACACTCAGAATTCCCATGGACAGCGCGCACATAAGGAAGAAGAAGAAGAAAATCCCTCCCGCGAGTGGTACTGCCACCACGTTCAGAAGCACAGCGGCAACGGCCGACATGGTTATTATGGAGATTAGGGCCTGACGCTTGCGGCTGCCGCAGGTGAGGGAAAGCACCAGGTTGGAACAGCTCGCCATGGCACCGTACGTCATAGCGGAGAATAGCGTGGTTTCCTGAATTGTGTCATCGCATATATCTATATCCTGGAAAAAGTATGAAGAAAAAAGGTATTACATAATGTTGGAAAATAATCTTTGTACTGCATTGCTAACACGGTGGCCCACATTCACCACCAGTTTTTGTTCGACTGTCTCGGAAATTAACCTTTAAAGGTCAAAAAGGGGGTTGGAATTTTATGTACGGAATCGATAATTTCATAAAAGAAGGGTAAGATAAAAAAAAAGATTGGATAAAATTTGTATTTCTATGCAAACGAAGCCGCAGGCAAAGTTAGTCGAATATGAACATACCGTCATATTTCCTGTAGTGAACACAGTTTCTGACGGGTACTTGAGGACGCTGCAAAGGTTCATGCCATCGCCGCCTCCAGCCTCCAGCACAAAGAACAGGTTATTCATGATGTATGGGAGCCACAGAATGAAGCCGCTGCCACTAGAAATAAATGTAAATTAAGTTACACTGTTTACTTATGTCAAGATTTTGAAATAAAAGAACCAACGGTAACATCATTTATGTATTATATGAAATTGATTATTACTTTCAACAAAAGCAACGGCAAAACCTTTTAACGTGCCACTTGAGACTGCACTTCAAAATACCTAATAATTGAAGAAAAAAACTGACTTCTTTAATCTCATTGCAACTAATATAACCCAGAATCTAGAACTAGTTAAACAGTAAGATAAATTAGGCACTTACACACTTTTATAAAACAGTACCCAAGATACAAAAAGTTAGGTACTTAAAACTTATTAGGGCTGACAATAAAGTGAATGGAGAGGGGACTTACGTCATATAAATAACGGCAACTAGATAGAAAAGCCTGAGAGTCTCCTTTAACAAGGGTGCTCTGAAGAGGGGTACAGTCTGCTGCCAGACCGACCTGAAGAACGAGTCCTGATGACCTGTAGACTGGTCCGTAGAGTCTAGTGACAGTTTTTGGACCTGAAATTAAGCTCAATGTTTAGAATAATAAGATTTACTTATTACTATCAGTTATTACACATGATAACTGATAGTAATTTGGAAACCTTTGTCGAAAATTAACTTTAAAAAAAAAAGCAAAACCAACTTCAAAAACTAAAAAGCAAAAAATAACTTCAAACAGTTGTACCTTTTTTTTAGATTTAAAGGTATGTAGTCGGTGCCAAGCCAAACGTAATAGTACCTAAGTACACTCTTCGCGAGTGACCTTGAGCGGGGTGGTTACAACCACCACATCATCGGCACCGACTTCATACCTTTAAAACTAAAAAAAAGGTACAACTGTTTGAAGTTATTTTTTGCTTTTTAGTTTTTGAAGTTGGTTTTGCTTTTTTTTTTTAGAGTTCATTTATTTTTTTCTTTTTAGTGTTGTATATATATATATTAAACTTTTCATATCAGGTCAATCGAATAGCCTGAAAGAATACAACTATCGATCCATATACTTATAATTATGAAAGATTTTTCCTTCAACTCCTAACCGTTGAGGAGTTGTACCTTCCATCATCAGATCATTACATGAAATGTTGATTTTCAGATGCAAATACTTGAACAGCTTTGGAGAATACATGTAAATGTAATAAATGCTTATAACTGAAAGAATTTTCTTTTAAATCTTAACTGTTGAGGAGTTCTACCTTCCATCATCAGCTCATCAACCTCAAATGATGATTATCAGACACAAATACTGGAACAATTTTAGTAAATATATTCAAAACGTGATAATTGCCTATAAAATTTGAGGGTTGCCCTCGTTTTCCCTGGGATCCCATCATCAGATCGTGATGTGGTTACAATGGAACCATCTGAGAAGTCTACTCTTTTGAACAAAAAAAAAATTTTGCAAATCGGTCCAGGCGTTTTGAAGTAATTCGTGAACATACATAAAAAAAACAGATTCCGACGAATTGAGAACCTCCTCCTTTTTGAAGTCGGTTAAAAAGTAAGGAACACTACTCTTAAAATAAATCTCAAAATAAAAAGTCTAATAAGATCGCTAAGATGCGTTCACTGCACTGTAAGTTACTATTTATGATGTTTTATTATATAGACGAAAGGACCAGTAAAGTTTCCATTTGCACTTTTAAGGACCAAATTGTTTTGAGTTTATTTTATAATATTTTTTGAAATATTGGATCCGTTTACTCGCAAAAGATAAGTATAAAGTAACTATATAATGAGTGTTGCATATAGAAACAAAAACGAACGACAAAACAAAACTTACAGGAAAACTATTCGCATCTTTCCCAGTGTTGGTAGAGTAGATGTTCTTCAAAACGTACAGAGCCTCTTCATACCGTCCATGGCTGGCGAGGAACTTAGGGCTCTCGTGAAAAAGCTGCAGCAGGCACGCGGTTATGGCGCACGGTAGCGACATGACCAGAGCCAGGAGCCTCCACGAGCGATACGTAATGCCCAGGAAGTCGATGGGGTAAGAGAACTCCAAAGGAAGGATAGGGTAAGCGAATACTGCAAAAAAGAAATATTTTAAAGTGATTTATAATGGAAGCTGTGGTAGCCTAGTGGTGTGATCAATTGACTGAGATATCAAAGCCCATACTTAAACGGTGAAGGAAAACATCGTGAGACTTCACACGCCATCGAGAAATTCTCTCAAGCATGCAGGTTTATGCTTGAGAGAATTTCTCGATGGCGTGTGAAGTCTGCCAACCCGCAGTAGGCTAGCGCGGTGGACTATAGCCTAATCCCTCTCCAATAAAAGGAGAACCGTGCCCAGCACTGGGTCAGTAATGGGTTGATGATGATAATGGAAGCAGAGATGAAGAAGTGACGAGAACTTTTCATATCCACGCAGTGTATCAGTTTGATCATGGACTGTCTGACTGGCACAAGTACGCAATATTTCTTCTTATTGGTCCACATAACCTAAGGTATTGGTAGGCTATAACCACGACTTCACTGATTAACAAAACAACTGACTGCTAACTACATGTTGTGTACTTCTGTTAGTATTAAAATATCGAGCTCTATATTACCTGCTACCGTAGCTTGGGAGCACATGAGAGCACATGTGCAGAGTAACATAGCACGACATCGCACGCGTTCCGAACAGCTCTCTCCTAACAACGTGTAGGCGCCTGAGTTGCTAGCTGAAGTACTGTGGACAACGTCAACAATATTATTCATTAGTAAACTCGATAGATATCTTGTAATGTTTTAGGTACATTTTATGAGACCTTTTTAACCTTTCTTACGAGAAACTCTTTTAAAAATCCGTTAGACGCTATTTTACGGATTTGGTGGCGGGATGACGATGTTATTTATAATTAACAAAAATTTAGGGTAGCTATTATTAATTTTAATATTAGGAAGACTAATAATGTAGCCTTGTTGCTTAGTGCTGCGTATATTTATTTCCAACTGTGCAGAGCGATAGCAAGTATGTAGTATTGACATTCTAATAATAGCACACGTTTACCTCAGCTATCTCGCCTTTGTCACGCCAGGGGGTTCGCTATCACTACTCTTATATATCTTTACATAACATGATAACATTATCACAAGCTCCGTGACGTATATGACCAAGAGAATGTGATGTCACTGTTATATTATATTGATACAATATATCAAAACTTTTCCTTCAATTAAAAAAAACCGCGATTGTCTGAAGTCTGTAGCTTCTACTATAGATTATTATTCTTATAATGTGAGTAAACTATGAGTTTAGTTTGATTAGACAGTCGTATTTGGTATTATATTTACATTTCAATTTCAGACGTATTATACTGTTCGTTTTCACTGCAAAATGAGTATTAATTCCACGATATATAGCAATTCTTACAAAGTAGATGAGATGAGTTTCAGCATAGCCATGGTCTGCCAATTGGGGGAGAGGCTGCTTAGCGCTGCGAATACGAAGCCTATAGACATGGACAGCACCAGAGTGAGCCGCCGACCCTTGGTATCGGAGACGTAGCCCCAGAGCTGGGCGCCGGCAACCACACCTGGAAGAAACATACACTGTGGTAAGAAAAAAAAACGAGTATTTTATTTAGCTGCAGTGCAACGTGAGACGTAAGATATTACGAAGCAAGTAAATAGGTATTTTATAAGGACTTAAGATTGAACTGATACATATAATTAACTTCAGCCTAATCCCTCTGAAATAAGAAGAGACGTGCCCAGCAATGGGACAATAATGGGTTATAGTATATATAGAATAGTAAATTTTCATTATCTTTATTCCATCTCTAATCTTTCCATTGACCAATTTATGCTACTAAAGACAATACAAACGAAATGGGCAGGTATATAGCTACAAATATGTACCTCGTCATTAGATCTTAATAAAATATGGCCATAGTTATTTTCGACGTACGAATATGAACTACTTAAAAAAATCAGCCTACATGGTTCATTAACAAAATTTTTTTTAGCATCTGTATTTAATGAGTTTTGCATTTGGACCGAAGGACCAATTTTACTTAAGTCTTATTATGTTTTGAAAAGCTCAAGCTCACCCAGTAGTGGCATGGCTGTCAGCAAGGCTCGCTGATGCATCGTCAGCTCAAGGTCACAGACGGCTGCGGCCACTACAAAACTAGTCCCAAACATATCCATTCCCATCGCCTGCAGCGTCCAGCTGCACACCAAGAGAAGACCGAAATTGTACTTGCCGAAACCTGAAAAGAAGGAATGAGGAACTGGATACACTTGATAGTTAATAATTATTAGGTAAGAGAAGTGTGAGAGCAAAGAACTGATTGCTGACAGGGATGATCAAAGGAATTAAATAATAATCAATTGAAAAAAATAAACGTTTTATCTTAAAGTGTTTTGCACTTCTTTTTAAGTGCCCTTTCTTCGGTTTCACCTATTTGTGGCTTGCGTAGCTTGCTTTTGAATCACTCTAGGGCCTGTAGACTTAACACTCTCTGTCGACTGTTAGTTTGGTTAGATGCTTATCAGTACGAAGGTGTATGGAAGTGCTCATTACTCACACTATAACGATTTAAATAAAGTACACTATAAAAGTCAGCCAGGCAGACAGCCTGCCGATAGTTTAGTTTGAAGTGAATTGTCGGTGGACTATCGGTCGACTGCATCAGCGGAGCACTCTTCCACGCGCATATTTGAGTTTTAGTGTAGTTTTTCAATCAGCCCATGGATCAGTTAGATCCTAACCTTGGCACTTGGTAGTAGACGGTCCAAATTTTCAAAAAAGAAATGTGGTTTACGCCGAGTCCATCACTTATTCAAAAAATAAATATTAAGTACCGAATTTCTTTATTATATATTTTTTTACTCGTTGTATTTAAGTTATTTTTTTTATTTGTTTTTGAGTTTTATAACACAAAATATGTAATTAGTAATATACTATGTGGAGGCACCAAATGTACAAACAAAAAAAAAAACTATAAAATATCTATATTCTCTGCTACGGGTTTTGAGAGTGCTAAGCACCTGCGTCTTAGCTTTAACAGATTAAGTTAAGAGAAACCTAAGCCTTAAGGTCAGCTACCTACTCCTTACCGGTCATAGTGAGCGCCTCTTCAACGGACGCCTCATACAATTTCTTCTTCCCCGTCTCTACCACGACGACCTCCTTGTTAGCCGTCTTACACATTGTTTTATCTATAAACCAACAAATATATGAATTATTTAAGATATTTGGTACGAAATCGACTAACCAAAATAATCTGTTCCCCATCGAATAAATAAATATGGCCCTTCAGAGCGACATAGGCAAAAAAAATGTCTAGTGGTCGACAAAGAGGCAGCCAAGCAGATCAGGTAGATTTGATTCTCAAACAAACTGATGCTGGGTTTTAAGGTTAAATTACTACCAAGTAGTTATATCGGAGTTCAAATTTAAGTCCAGTAACGCTTCGAATGGCAATCGCCATCGCAAAGACATACCGAAATACTTAGGATGTACAAACAGCTTTCGCGTAAGGATTTTGTTCAAAAAAAATATAATTGAAAATATATGGGTAGCCTTATCAAAAGACCATTTGAGATAAATTAAAATAAAACTTCTTCTAACGGATTTTATTGCGGTATATTGAAACTATTCAAACCTGACGTTTTAAATATTTTATGAGGCAAAAGTACTTACAAAATTATCCTGCACTTGGTTTACAGCTTGACTGTTCTGCTAGTATCTCTTAATAGCCGTTGTCTAACGACTTTCGTCCTTATATATTGTGTACTGTACGTCATTATTATTTATCTCAGTTTCTTAGTTCGTAGTCATCGTTACAAGCCGTTACATTCGTTGGAAAGTGTACATAGGTGGGCTACATAATTATTAACAAAAGGTTTATAGTACTTATATGTATATAAGTATGTCTGTGAGGAGTAAATTATCTGTGAAATCTGTGAAGAAGGTACATATAACTTGTTTACAAATAATTTACGCTGAATTTATCGCAAAATTACCTTAAATACAATAGAAATAAGGTTGCTGTTGCGAGTGTAATAAAAAATAACGATCTACTATCATCCCCGCTCGGGTCTGCCCGTGAGGTATGTTAATGTACGTACCTACGTATGTCTTCTAAATTTCATCCAAATCCGTTCAGCAGTTTTAGCGTAGGTAATTGAGTAAGAAACGTCCAAACATACAAACATTCATTATTTTTAGTCAAGATGCTCGCTTAAATGTTGGCGGTAGTAAATATTGAATAAGTTTGTTTGTTTTGACAGTTTTTTATTTGCCAGCTTCTTAATTATTATTATTTCTTATGACAGCAAAAACATCCTACTTTTGACATGTGTTTTGGGCGAATTTATACATTTACACGGAACAAATATTTACATGGCCTATGCGACGTTGCCTATAGGTAGATGTTGCGACTCTGTGGTTTTAATCATGTGAAAATATATAACCCATATAAATATAAATACAATTAAAAATGTTAAGCAATACCCGACGAAATCATTGAACGCCTGAATCGATTTTCATAAAATACAGCAAACAATCTCGATCGCGTCGACTTTGAGATAGAAAATACTACATCACAACAGTCGATTCGTTTAGGATTAATAATAAATATAATTATGCCCACAAAGAGATAAAGGCCTTCCCATTACTTCAACGATTTCGATCTTCTGCCAATTAGACTCAACTTGGCTCAACTTAGCGTGAAAGAAGGGTCACCACCACGCCATTTCTTTTTTGGTCTGCCAACCCTATTGGGAACCAATTTCATTTGCTCCATTTGAGCTGAGAAAAAAAAGAGTATCCTGGTACCAACTGCCATAGAGGACTGTGAAGTTGAACTTGAGTTCAATACCAAGGCACCCACTACTATCTTTTCTAAATTACATGCGTATGTATCCCATGCTCTAACGGTGACGGAAAATATCGCTGGGAAAGCTGTCTGCCTGCCTGTAGCCTGAGAGCTTTTTAGCTAGCCTATAGTTTACATGCTTGCCATGTAAACTATAGGCTAGCTAAAAATAAGAGTAGACCCGTGCCCAGTAGTGGTGCAGTAAATGATTTGATTATGATCTAGATACTAGGTACTTTCATAAACGTGCACATAAATACTGCAGACAAGTTAACATTCATTTTTTTTTCTGGAAATTTCTGGACATTATGACATAGCGCCGCCTAGTACCGTGCTAAGCAACGAGGCTTGTGATACGGATACTAGTTGGTTGATATACTACATACATATTTTTTTTTTATAAATACATACATATTGTATATAGATACATCCATTACTCACATACAAATGTTTATTATGCTCATCACACAAAAATTTGTCCCTACCGGGATTCGAACCCGGCACCCATAGCACAGAAGGCAGTGCTAACTACCGCTGGACTAATTAGGTCGTCAAATACGTAAATATAATAATGTAGATAACATGTTATCAACAAAGAGTACTGATATGTTAGCATTGAGCTTAAATGTTTGATGTGCACACACGTCGTATCACGTCCGGGGGGTCTGGCGCAAATCTCTAAATACACAGCAGGTTCTAGCATTCTCGTACGTAAACCATTTGTCCTACGCGAGCGATCAGACGCATATAACATTAATTTAGTTTTTTATCTATCTACATATTATTATATTGTTGACAGTTTGTGCTAGCTTCAAAAACTCAAAAATATCTTCACCGATTTGCAACCAGCTTCAAAATTTGTTTTTGTTTTTAATCGCATGTTCCTTTGCGAATAAAAACATACAAAACGATTACAAATCTTGGCTTGGGTTGTTTTCCAACGCATAGTTAAAATGACGACCCAATTAGTCCAGCGGCAGTTAACACTGCCTTCTGTGCTATGGGTCCCGGTATATGATATTTCTAGTTCTGTAAACCCAAAGAAAGCGGCCTACAGTTAATTGACACAACACGTCTGGTATTGCAATATCCATAGGCTACGGTAACCGCTTGCCATCAGTCATCATCATTACCTATCACCTACGTGGTATAAAAAAATTCAAATTCAAATTCTTTATTGTACATCATAGGTACAGGGGATGTTCACATAATTATTATACAGATCAACTATGTCCCGCCATTAGGACATACAATATTATAATCACAAAATGTGAATAAATATAGAATTAAGAGTAGGTAAGTTTATAGAATATTAAAAACCAATAATAATAATAATAGGAGTATACTAATATACTATATCTAATATAATTAAAGTCAGTGATTGAGAGAGAGAATACAAATTAAGACTAATATTAATAATAATGGTATTATATTAAATTTATGCATAGGTACAGAATGTTATTTCCTATTTAACGCTATTCAATATTATATTTCAAATAGGGCTGTATGGGCGTTTTGGACTAAGCGACGGAGTATTCTTGTTCTTTTAGTATGTGTAGCCTTCCTAAAAATATATAAACGCCGACGCTTCTCATACAACACAGGTACGATAAAGTGTCTGTAATTTTATAGCATAGCACTCGCGCTTATGTAGGACGTAGGATCCAATTAACAACGTTTTGTGTGACTGAACTTCAGAAGGTCATGAAAATATTGTGCAGATACTAAACCACATAATAATATGTTATTGTTTTTAAAAATTTGTTAAGATTAAGTTTGTGTGTACTCTGTTTTTATTTTAAGAAAAAACATGTCTAAAATACCTGTTTAACGTACAACGTCATGTTTTTACGACTTTACGGTTCTTCTATTTGAACTACTCAAATCAAATAATCAATGACCGTGTAAAGCCTCTCTTCTTGTGAATGCCTAAACACTAACCGCAAACTGCAATATACCTGATCACTAAGAATTATATTGTAACGCAGTACAATTCTTAGTGTTCAAGTACATAATATCATTACTTTTTACGCCAGTCTTTTAGACATGGTGTAAATGAATAACTGGTTGTTTAACAAGTGTATTACTCACGGGGGAGGAGGGGGGACCGAATCAATATCCGAAAAAAAAATCTTATCCATACTTTTGTCAACATCTGCACTAAGATATTCCGACCACTGCCCATAACTATCTCCGTATCTAACAAGAGCACCAGCCATTTGTTTGGTGTAGCCTCATACTTGTTGAAGACGTCTTGGGTTTTTAAGATTTATTGGTAAGCATCCTAATAAATAATGAAAACGTAGGAGGGAAACCCATATTTTTAAGGCTGCGCTACACCGAAAGCGTTTAAAGAGCAGCGCGAGTTAATATGCCAGACATGACAAATTGTATAATATAAGAAAAAAAATACTGTTTATCCCTCGACCATTTTTTTGCATTGCCTGTACCTATACTATTTTTTTTTGTTTATTTTACATTAAATAGAACGTCCGAAGCCAACCGTACTATTAAATTGGTATTAACAATTACGTAACAATTAAAAATACAAAAGTACACAAAATCATATCGCAATTATCTCGCAGAACTTCAGACATTCAGACGATAAAGACTGCCATCCATCCACAAACAAATCAAATATGCAGAAAAACGCAACGTTATTGCATTTTTACTTTGAAGCTAGTAGATAGAGGAGGCACATAATAGGTCCTTGTAGAAATTTATGACAGACGTTATTATTCTGCAGTACCTATTCGTCTTTTAGCTGATATGATGAGGTAGGGAATAGTGAAATTTCTTTTAAATTAAGTGCCTGACTGGTAAAGTACCTCCGGCTTACAGAAGACCGCGCTAAAACAACAATAATAGTATATCTGCGAGTGAGTAGGGTTGCTAGAGCTAGTTAATAATAATGCATTGGAATTCCTTTTGCTGCTAGTGCAGTAACCTTTTATTTTAAGAAACCTAAAACAGTTTCTAATATGCGCTGATCTAATATATCTGGTGTAGCTAACGTCCGTAGGCTCAGGCGGGCCGTTTTGTTTGTCAACTTAGTGCTATAAAAAATATTAAAGGATACAATAAAATTTTCTCCTGGTACGTTTACAAACACACATTTTCATACACAAACGCCTAGAGCCGGAACAATTACCTGTAAATAGTACCTACAAAAATGCGTGTATATATGCTGCAACCTGTGACGACGCACAAGCCGCTCGCTCAGCGACTGCGTCAATCTGACCGTCAAATATATTATAATTCATAATAATTCCTTGTATATTTTCGCTGCTCCTAACATGGTTTTGGTTTGCTATAGCCTTTATAACTGATTAAATAATACGGTCTATATTAATATTATCTTTTACCGAGACCCGTGTATGTACAATGTGTTTAATATTTACTATATAGTTATTATCTACCAAGCACTATGTATTGTGTAAAACGCTTTCACTGTAGCGCGTGACTTAATAATCATTCTATTTTTAGATATCATAAGGCTTTTTTCTCTTAAGAGGAGAGCAGAAGATAAGGTCAGAGTTAACCTCATTTTCTTACTTTTACTCTTACTTTTTTTGCAAATGAGGATTAATATTAGGTTCATTTAAGTTATTTTAAAAAGAGTAGGAATTTTTTGTCTAGGATTTTTTCCTGTATCGTGAGTGCGTACAAACAACAAGACCCGGAACAACCTGTAGAATGAACAAATATTTGCTCTGTGCGGGGATCGAACCCACAACCCGTGACGCACAAGCCGATCGCTCAGCCACTGCGCCAATCAGGTCGTCAAGATATACCTAAAGAAATCTCCTATCCACGTATACCTGTATATAAATCAGCATATACAATTTTATTAGTGTGTCCATCTTCGATCAACATTAGTGCGTGCGATTCTAAGGTTATCACCCTATCGTCATAGTTAACGCCTGTGGTCATAGTGATGATTCATAAATATATTTGTGAATATTTTTAAGAGTGAGTAATGACTAATATATCAATGTTTATTTATTTATTTATTAAAACTTTATGCACAAATAAACGTACAAAGGCGGACTTAATGCCTTAGGCATTTTCTACCAGTCAACCTTAGAGTGGTGCAGAGACAAAACGGTAGGTGCAACCAAGAAAGGGAAAATAAAGCAAAGAATAATATTAATTTAACCAAAGAATGATATTAATGAACAATGTTCATTTGCCTTTATTATTTTTATGGTTAGAAAACCAGATCAGGTAGTCGGTAGGCAAACCCTTCATGGGTTCAAAATATCCATCCCAGTTTATACAGGTCTGCATCTACGTCTGTGTGTTGAGAATTGCTCACAGATGAATATCAAAATTGAAAAATATACGCATAAAAGAAAAAATTACATTATATAACTATATATTAATATTATTAAAATAAAATATATTGCCTCTGTTTATTCGCAAAAACCGTTTCCATTATAATTTTGTATTGTAATTTCCTTAGGAATCTTTTTCTGGACGTTTGTCAGAGATTATTTCAGAGTCCATTATATAACTAATGAGTTTAGCTTTCAGTGCTTTGTCAGATCTATTAGACAATTCTTATTCTTCTTAACGTTAGCCATTTACTATGTATTGAGTAATAAATGCTAGTAACTTATTGGGTTAAGTACATCTGAAGATAATGGTACTTATAGCTTATCTATTACATATTTAGTTAAATCGTACATCGTCTCAAGTGAAGAAACATTGTATAGGTACTTATCATTATTTATAGTATTTGCCTCCTTTCCCATTTGAAAAAAAATATGAAGTTCCTTATGCAGCCGTATGTCGTGAGTCCAACGCAGCATGTTCCTTCCACACCTTGAAACTTTTGTAGTTTCTACAAGACATTTACGAACTACTTATGTATATAGCTATAGTTTATCAGAAGACACCCGGAGTCCACGGAAGAGTGTGAGATTTTTACCTCACCAAAACCACTCAGGTGGTCTATAAGAGACGAACTTCGAAGACCACTGTGCAACGCATAGAAAGCACATCATGGGGAGACTGGAAAGGGTTCTCCTTGAAGTTGCTGTGCACAGTATCACGAGACCACTGTGCTACTGTCTTTTCTGGGATGCTTTAGTGGGCGGACAGAATCAATCAATCTGCATGTGCATCACCCCCAAAGACCCGGGTAAAATTGTTTGACCTAAAACATTTTGGAACACATATTTTATGCATTGCTTATAAATACGAACACAACATTAAAAAACATATAATTATAATTAATAGGTTATCGCTTGACCGACATTGTGATCTATGATGACGCGCTCACCTAGCAGAAACCGAAAAAAACATACCATATTTGTAATTGCGTTAAGTTTGGCTGAACAGTATCTCACTAATCCAGAAGAATACCTCTAATGTTTATCTACGTACGATATGTACTTATCAATGAACAACGAATGCGCTTCGTCTTTTCACCCCCGCCAGTTTGACATTAACGAACAAAAGTTGCACTGATATTGAACAAGTCACATTACAGATAAGTGGTTCTTCATAGGGAAATGGACTGTAATCTACCTGAATCGCACATGGCCACCGGCAGATATTGATGTAATTAAGATAATTTTATACGTAGAGATAGGGATTCTTATGTATATGCACATAAAGGACGGATGTCTGTCTGTTGTGATTTATGTAATGTAGTAAAACTTCAACAAAAAGACGTAGGTAAATAATAAAAATTAGTATTTCTTTAAAATTTTGGACAAGATTTACAATAGCCATTTCAACTTCACCACATACGTACATATATTTTGGGTTACGATAGACCTTCAATTGAATGAGAATGTGGATAATGCAACTACCAATTCTATTTCTTTTATATATAGGTAAATTCCATATTTGTATAAGGTGAAATCAATGATTCGAGTTCGAAGCCCAAGCCACACACTCTGACTTTTCAAAGTAAGATAGGTGCGTATTTATTACATGCTCAGATGGCGAAGGAAAATCGTGAAGAAATCTGCATGCTTGAAAGATTATCTCGAGGGCGTGTGAATTCTGTCCACCTCTACATGGCTAGCGAGGTTGATTATAAACTATAACCCAATCTCTTTCAAAATGACAGAAAGATTCTCCGTACCCAGGAGAGGCAGTAGCGCATCTATTTACTAAGTTTAAAATGGATACCACTACTAAAATGATGACAATAATTAAAATAAGATAAAATTAATAATTGCTAGAGCATATTTTTTAAAATGAATTTGTCACGTCCAACCTACTTTTTATTTACTGTTAATTTCCAGAGCCGTGCTCATGTTGTGTTGATATTTATAATTGTATTATGATCACGTAATAGTGAGCAAGCATAATGAGGTCCCATGCAAGAGGGAAGAGACTTTTTGCTGTTCCAGTATATCATATAACATGAGACTGTCGTAGATTCCTACTGAAAATACTGTTGTCTTTTTCGGCATGCACTGTAGCATGCAATCATCACCACCCAGTATGTTGCAGTCATTTTGTGTAGGAGGACAAAATTACACACAATTAGCTACAAATTGGTACTCTTCGTTTCCTTGCAGAAAATCTCACTTGGCCCGAATGGACAACTTAAATTTCAAGCGCAGTGGTTGAGTGTAAAGTACCTACTGCGTTTGATAGTACCCAATTTAACTTTTTGACCGCCACAGCCATCTAAGGACATTGGATTCATGCATGGATATGCAGTGTCATTGGACTTTTCCGTGAAATTCCTGCAGCGGCAGTAGTCACTCGGGAGTTTAGTATTTCACCGTATTACGTGGGACCTAAGTACATGTCAGTAAACCTTTGAAGACACAGACGTAATAGTATAAAATAAAATACTTAAATTTAAAGCCAGTGAAGTTTGAGTACATAATATGTATGTAAACGTGAGAGGACGAAGCCAGTAGGTACTGAAACAATCGTACACAGATACTTAACAACATTACTATTGAGCTAGACGGACTGTGCAGTGACTGTGAGACGGCGATAATATATTTCCTTTACAAATATATTTACGATAAATAAGTGTAAACAATTGTGGAGACGAAACGGTAAGTAATTACAATAATTACCTTAAACTGTAAACAATTATATTCCTGTTTCGTAGAGGCTAGTGGGTCAAAAGAATATATCTGTAAATTATTGAAATAATAGTACTTTTTACAGATTTTATATCGAAGTATGTAAATGCCCAAGACCGGGATGGTTGGCGCTCTTTGGGGGAGGCCTACGTTCAGCAGTGGACGGTTATAGGCTGATAAGTATGTAAATAAATTAATTGTTAATTACAATACCTACCACCTTGATGAATAGATAAATTTGAGTAACGAGGGGCAGTGATTAAACTGGGGGTAGACTATAATTTGAGCAATTATATTTGGGTTTTAGGAGCGTCATCTCTGGGTCTATTCAAGCAAGTAGTGACGTCCCTCTCTTAAAACCTAAATCATACTGCTTGAACACGTTGTGGTACGGCCCTTGAAATCTCTATTGCGATCAAGAAATCAATTTATGATATAACGTCAGACAATGTAGCAAGATTCAACTTTATAATACAAATTAATATTTTTGGACATTATGCCATCTAGTTCCGTGGTAAGCATCGAGGCTTGTGTTACGGATACTAGAAAGTTGATACATACATATTATACATAGATACATCTATGAGTCGGATACAAATGTTTATGCTCATCACACAAACATTTGGCCCTACCGGGATTCGAACCCGGGACCCATAGCACAGCAGGCAGTGTTAATCACCGCTGAGCTAAACGGGTCGTCAAACAAGAACTCGGCTTCCAGAGAAGTATGTTCTGTTCTTACAGTTTTGTCTAACGAAGAAGAAACGAGTGATTGAGAATGTAGGAATAGTGAATAGAGATAACTGAAGAGGTTTGGATGCGGTATTCAACCTGTAAAACAGCATCTCTTTGTTATTATCTAAATTAAATTGCTCAAAAACGTTGTGGCAGCTCTTAATCTGATTGTACCTGTATTGGTACTTGTGTATTGTTAGCAACGTTTGCTCTCTGCTCGTCCTTATAGGCAGATTGTGACTGATATGAGACTCGAGTACGTCATTTTCTCATTGTTTTTGTATTTGGAGATTACATCAATCTTTCGACCCCAGTTTGTCCTTAAGTCCTTAATGAAAAGGACAATGTTAATGAATGAAATCCGAATCAATAGTTGGAACTGTCCAATAATTTACATTTAGCTCAAAATTAGTACAAGTGCATTCCACATACTAAGTATGACAAATAAAATAACACACCACTACTCATCCAGTACAAAATAAATGTAAATAAAAAATATGTTAACGATAATATTTTCTAACGACGTATCTGACAATCCACGATATGAGATACGAGAAAAAACACACCCCTACTTCACTTTTAGGGGATTTTACTAGATACATATTATTTTATCATTATTTTGGCGAGATTAATATGTACATACTACAGTTATGCTGAAACTACAAGAGAGTTGAGTATGCAACTCTAAAAATAAATCCACAAGCCCAAAAATCCATTATCTAGTGTTAATAATCTTCTTATATATAAAAATCTCGTGTCATTGTAGCTGAACTCCTCCGAAACGGCTCGACGGATTATTATTAAATTCTGTATGTATATTTGGTAGGTATGATCATCGGTCGTAGGCTATTTTTTATACCCCTAGGTGATATGGATGTTAAAATATTTTTTTTTTGTATTTTATTTATTATTCGGCATAAAAAAAAACTTATAACTCAAAATTTTCTCTCTTCTACCACCAACCCCTATAAGTGGCAAAACAACGTTGCGTAGCTAGTGTTCTTATAAAAACTGGCCGTATAATGTATAATCCTTACATAATATACTTCCTATATTTTCTGTTGTATATGTCTATGTTTGTATGATCTACAACTGACCTATTTGTCAGGTGAAAGGGTACATCATTAATGTTATTTATATTACAACCCTGAAGTTGCAACAATGTTGAAGTTGTTACTAAGGATGATTACGTATTAGTTAATATAAACAGTTTATATCATAATTGAGTTATTAATTTAATCGCCCTAAATCTTTATCTAGATTTATATACCATCTTATTATACTAATATTATAAAAGGAAAGATTTGTTTTTTTGTATGTTTGTAACTCAAAACCTACTGACTCGATTTCATAAACTCTTTTACCATTAGAATGCTACATTATACCTGAGTAAGATAGGCTATATTTATTACTACAAAAAATATATTTTCTCTCGAAGTACACGTGCGAAGCCGGGGCGCCCAATTGTCCCACATCCCTGAAGTAAATAATAGGATTTTCTCCTACGTAATGTGTGCGTTTCCAAACATTAATTTTCACACACACACAGAAACATACCTGTAACAACTATGTAGGTACAGTGTAACAACCTAATTGGTATACATGCAACTATCGACCGATCCATGTGTGGATGTAAACCAATTAACTTTCTAACAAGTTAATTGTGTAAAACAAGTGTACCAGCAGATTTTAAAAATATTTTTTGCGTGTTGATGTGTCTGTGACGGAGAAGCTCCATTATCTCCATTAGCTCCATTATCTCCATTATCTCCATTCCCCTTGAGGGTCGAGGACCTTCAGATATTTGCCCATCGTATTAACACGCCATTTTCCTTCATTTATTTAAGTCATATTCTCATTAAACATCAAGGTCTAGGGTCCAGTACTAATTACAACAAAAACAAATGCGATAAGCAATGATTAATGACAAATAAGTCATTTAGTTTATATCCCAGCTTTTGGCAATTAAGGAAAGAAACTGGTAAGTCTTACTCCAAATAATGTTTACTTATTTGCGCACCATATCTTTCTCAAGAGGAATATAAACAATACAATAAGGCGCCACTCCTAAAACGATACGTGTCTCGTGACATATTTTTGTCGTCATGGAATCTCGTTAAGAAGTATGTATTGTATCGGCAAGAGTCATGCAAAAGAGTATAATAATATGAGTCATGCGACGACTACTTAAATCGTAACTAAAATTTATGCCGTTGTAAAAGAATAGCCAGACAGGATGTATTGTGAAACTGACTGCTAATAGAGAACATTTTTATATTTTAAGTTTATAACAATGTATCATCATAAGCGGAGGTTCCTTTAATGTATCCAACTAGCCTCTTTTCAAGCTTCAAGTACAAGCTTACCACCAGATAAGTAGGGCATAGCAAGATTTCTCGCTCAAATTGAGCTGCCCGACTGGGGAAGTAACTGCGCCTTACAGAAGACCGCAGTGAATCAACAATAGTTGTCTTTCTGCGAGTGAGTAAGGTTACCAGAGCTCATTGGGTGAGTGACTATTCTGACAGCATGGGAATTCCGTTTGCTATCATTTCAGTAACTCCCTATTTTAAGAAACCTGAACGGTTTCTAAGAGGTTTGGCAACGTATTTGCAAGCCTCTGGTGTTGCAAATGTCCCTGGGCGGCGGTCATCACTTATCATCAGATGAGCCGCCTGCTCTTTTGCCCTCTTATCACCATAAAAAAAATGACAAATTAGCATCAAAATCTAAAACCTATATCCCGTCAACTATCGTACGAATCTAATGTGACCTCTGATTAGATAATGAGCACCTCAACTTTACCATTTATCTCTAATTAACAATTATTACTATTACCCCGGGCGCCTGAAATGAAATGCCAGCACAATTTGCACTATCAAAAACATTTGAACAAATATGCAGTATATAAGATTGATACTTCTTTACAGTCGACCTTGTATCTGTCATGTCATTTATGGCTGATGCTAATGATGAATGCGATTTTTATGTTATCTCTTTATATTTTACTCTCTGTACAAAATATATTTTGTGCTTTAAAAGAATATGGGGATGTGTTTACGCAACATTTGATTTATCTCATTTCATTATACACCACACCCACTATTGTCGGTTGAAAGGCAAAGTCGTAAAGAGGAAAAATATTTAAGGCACATAATTATTCTTCTTTTTTAATATGTCTAGACATAAGTTACACGGAATATGTATGTATGTTAATAGTATTCGATTTTCAAAAAGCAAGATGTAATTCTATATTTTTATTAATGAAGACAGTTTTAATGCACTGCAACCACTGCTTCACAAACAAAGCACATATACGGTCGAAAGCAATAAATTTCGTACAGGCTTTCCTTAAATGACGTGCGTAAGTGAACCAAAATCCATTGTTTAAGGAGTTTTATGTCTGGTTTAAAGTACGTCAATGGAAAACCTCACCAACTTTACAAATAATAATAAATTGAATTAGAATATAGGTGGTAAAACCAGTAGAGAGTTGCAATTTATTTATGATGTGCATTGTGTCTGCTTACACTCCGCTATCAGTTACGAAGTGTAATGACACTGGCTAATGGAATATTATGACAATAATGTCATAAATAAACAGTCGTGTTTTGTAGGAGACGGTCGATCCTCGTGCACAATAATTATTTATACAAATTTATTGTTAAATTAGTGAACATTAGTGAATAAGAACAGTGCAACATGTATTACGGAAGGAAGCATATAAGTTTTCTACACGCGAATATGATAAAGAGGTTTGTTAATCTGTATTTCCTTCATCAACCTAATTATTGTCCCACTGCTGGGCAAGAGCCTCCTCAAATTTGAGAGGGATTACGCTAAATTTCATCACGGTAAAGGCATTACGCTGTCGAGAAAATATCTCAGGCAAGCATAATAATAATGATAAGTACGCAGGTATCTGTGTCATAATGTCCAGGTATATTTATTTATTTTATCTTGGAAAAATCGGTGCCTAGGTTCGAACTTGAGACCTTTGACCTCACAGTCCGCTAGTCACACCACTACGTTATAAACGCTTGATGCTAAATTCCTGATGCGAAAAGAGGAGTGTCATAAATTTAACGTGTGTAATTGTAATTAAGAGATACATACACATAATTGATCATAATTGATTAGATTAGAAACACAAGAGGATTTGAATCACACATGAAGTACAAGTACAAACATAGGTACTAGGCCTACGTAGCCTCACCGCTCCTAAATACAGATCTGTCCCATGAGAAATAGAAAATAAGAATGATTTTCTTATATAAGTAAATAAATAAATAATAAATATTCTGCGACATTTTACACAGCACCACCTAGTCCCAAACTAAGCAAAGCTTTGCAAAATATTTGTACCCCGTGGGAATCGAACCCACGACCCCGTGATCAGTAGTCCGGTACTCGAACCACTAGACCACAGAGGTCGTCGAAGGATATACGACGAAGGTTGCAAACAAGCTTATGGCTCGCCTTTTTGTACGTAGATACCGTGGCTTATAAACGTTTGCAACTCCAGAGGTGCCGCTCGCGCATTGCCGACCATGTAACAATCTTTTTTGAAGAACCACATGCCATTGGCATATCCAGGGTAATTTTTCAGGGTTGACCTGGCTCCTGACATGCTTTGGCCGATGAGAATATGTTACGTAGTTATATTCGGGTCCATTATAGAATTTCCAATTGCTAGCCCAACACCATCTAGTGGGAACCAATGGGAACGCACTATTCTTGGGTCTAACCGGCGTCCCCCTCCTATGCCACATGCTGTAGTAATTTGGGAAACTTCCATGTAGTTCAATAAATATAGATATTTAACTCAGTCCAATCGATGCAGTAAAGATAAAACTACACAATTGAAATCTAGATGTGGTAATACATTATCTACGATTGTGCAATGTCGCCATAGTTTTTAAAGATTATAACACCGACTATCTTCACGGTCACTGTTGTGGGATCATCAAAGTACTCAATGTATTTGGTATTGACATCAATTGAGGCTTAGTATTCAAAGATTATTGTTACATTGTGGAGGTTTGGAGGGATTTTCACGAAGGAAATAGTAGCTTGTATTCAAAATGGGAGCCACTAACAAAATGCTTGGGAAAAGGCAAGTGAAAAAAAAAGATATTTGTACCTATATATTAAAATTTGAAGCCACTCAAGAAACTCAATTTAAGACGGGTGTCTTAAATTGAGTGGTACCATATCTAGCAATGAAACAATGGAGCAGTATAAATATCTCGTGTCACGGTGTTTGTTGTTGTACTCCTCTGATTTTTTTGTTTTTCTGGTTGGTATGAGAATAGGTCTGAGACAATTTTCACGCTCTTACCCCTGCCCTTATTTTGATTTGATTTTAGTATTTTTATATGGCAATAAAACATTTACCGGATCAGCTAGTTAAATATAAAATGTGCTTTTTACGTATTTTTTTGTTATGCAGGGACGCCAATATGCGTCAGGTGGTGATGTCGAATATAGCGTCGGAACACATCCATTCTCCCGTCATGGAGGCGGATCTTGAAGATGCACTAGAATTTGCTGGTGAGTACGTTGTGGTAATTTGTTTCTTATGTCGTGTGTCGTAACGTCGAAAATAATATTGTATAGTCATGAAGATAAGTAGGTACCGTCACCTTACCTAAATACAGTATAGATAAGTGCAGCTACTAAGAGTGAGTATTGAGTTCGATGCCTAGGTCTATCAAAAGTAATAACTCTGTATGTCAGTGTGCCCGGTTAACAGCAATACGAATTATAGTTGGATATCAGTACATCTGAACCTTATCTTGCGATTTCCTGTAACTGCTGAAGGGATTTTGGTTATTAGGCTAGTTAGGCCTCTGGAGCAACAATAACAGCCCAACCAAATCCTGTGTCTCCATAGAAATACAAGAAATAAATGGAAATATATAGGTATATTTAAATGTAATACATGAATAAAAAAATCTTAAAACATGTATGAAGAGGTAATCAATAGACTTTGTCTTCAAAATGTAAAATTTTTACAAAGCCAATAAAATTGTTCTTTTGAGACACGTTTACTTTTTGTCTTTTAACTAAATGTCGGGGTCGTCAATTAGGAAAAAGGTTTCTTAATTTACGACCCCAGAGAAGAGACAGAGACAGAACTACAAGTACAAAACAAGTTCGAAAAATCATAATCTCTTTTACGGTCTAGCATAAGGACCATTCTATGATAGAACATTCTATGATATTGGTCCTTATGCTCGGTAGTTGCTAGTTCTTACATTCATTATCATCATCATCAACCCATTATTGTCCCGCTGCTGGGCAAGGGTCTCCTCTCATTTTGAGAGGTATTACAGTCCACCACGCTAGCCTACTGCGGGTTGGCAGACTTCACATGCCATCGAGTAAATATTATAGGCATGCAGGTTTCTTCATGACGTTTCCCTTCACCGTTTGAGCATGATAAATACACACGTAACTTCCGAACTGCCCGGCTTTGAACTTGAGACCTTTGACATGTCAGTCCACTGGTCACACCTCTAGCTTAGTGTAATCAATTCTAAATTTCTTACACTATACCACTAGGCTCCTACAGCTGTTTTTCTTACATTAATATCGAATCGTAATGGTTGTGGTATCATATGACAAACGTTGAATATTTATTACCAAGAATATTATTTAGAATTGCTTCAAGTTCGCCGTTTGCAAATGATAGCGACCTATAAATAGTAAAGATCAAGCTAACTATGCCAGATGGTGACACCTAGGAGATACCTACGATACAATAACATAGGTACTTGTCACAATGTGATGTTTTAATTACTCAAAACTGAGTATTCGGTAGCTTCTAGGGCCGCCTATAACTTTTCATTTAAAATATTTGAGTAGGTCCATAATTTTATTGTTGAAAATTGAAACATGTCAATTATTTGAAACTACTTTTTGCACATTTTAAAGGAATATATTATTAAAATGCTAATGCTTTGAATAATTGAATATTGACTTATCGTTTTGATCATTTGCTTTCAGTAAGACGTACGAGGAGGGTGTAGATTCGAATCACACTTTAGGACCAACATTATGTGTTTTAATTTAGTATTAATTGGCGCCATAATCATTATCTTCTAAAGCACAATAGGTGATTAAATCTACACCCTGTTTATTAAGTATATTGTGACACAAAGATACTAGCACAATATGTAATTAGGTGTTTGTTGCCCTGAAGGCAGTTATAGGCGCTATCTCATACGACAATACCTACACTTTAACTGCAGAACTTAAGTACCTATCTACATTAAGTATTTTTAACTGTATTATTGTTGTATTTTTAACTTATACAGTACAATATGAATAATAATGTTATTGTCATGTCTGTTTTATATGTTACTTTGATAATATTTCTCATAGACTTATGTAGTAGGTAGTTATAATGAGAAGTAACAATGTACTAAAATGGTTTGGGCATGTTAAGAGAATGATTGATAACTTAAGCGATTACCGAAAGGAATTTATAAGGCTGCTGTCAGTGATAACACCGGGAGGGTGAGCCTTAGAAGGACATTCACCGATCTAATTGGTGAACTCTTTAAAAAGGTCAAATGTTACTATGATGTAGGTACTCGTAACCAGTCAAGATGTAAGACTGTGGACGAAGCAAAAGTGTTATGCAGGGATCTTAGCGCGTGGCGTTCTTTAGTTTCTGCCTATTCCCACGGGAAAGAGGCATGAGCGGATGTACTTGTTATTGAAAAAATATGTAGTATGAGGAATTAATTAAATTTAAGCGTCACGGATCGCTACTTCGATCCCGACGCAGTGCAGATAGTATCACCACAGCACAGGTAGTTCTTCGGACCTTTGTTTACCTCTATATGTATACGGTTTGTGTAAGAATTTATGTTTTTTATATAAATAAGGTTTTAAGTTATATTGTATCATAAAAAAACAATGGCTTCAATGCATTGTTTTAGTTCAGATTAAATCCTCTTAATGAAAATTATCTACTTTAACTTAAACTTTCTAGGTAACCGTTTTGTGTCTGTTTTAATGATGTATAAATTAAGTACATTTATATTAATAAGTATATTACCTATTAGCTATTATAGTGCGTACAGACTGAAACGTAGATAAAATAAATAATGTTTTCTATATCTATTTATTTCATTTTTAGACATTTTTAAAACCTCAACCTTAGATTTATTATTTAGAGGAGGTAGGGCATCAAATCGACTGGGGAAGTACATCCGTCTAACAGAAGACCACAGTGAAATAACAATAGTTGTGTTTCTGTGAATGAGTAAGGAGCTCGTATTCTGTTTGGTGTCAATATAGTTAACTTTGTAAAAAAATACCCTAAAAACATAATGCTCTAGAAAACAAACGTACCAATTATAGGTTTCTAGCAATTATTCAGGAGGACACATTTAATTAACTTAAGTTTGTAAAGCTGACACTCTTAACTGAATACAGTATTACTATATTACATTACCAGAAGCTTGGTACCTTTGAAGGTGACCACACAGACCACAAAAAAAGCCTTAGGTAAAAAAAAAGTTATTATCTACAGTATTAATCCTTGCTATATTAACTCTTGCAGGCACCGGCAAATACCAGGTGTTCCATAACCTGCTGATGCTTTCAGCACTGTTCTCTGCCATCATAGAGATGATCGGTATCGCCTTTGTTCTGCCAGCAGCTGCTTGCGACTTAGACGTGCCTGACAACCTCAAGGGAATTCTCACTTCTTTGCCTAATATCGGTGAGTATAAATATCAGGTACCTGCTACTGAAACAAAGCAGTATAAGACTAGAGATATGGTCACAAACTGTCTCATCATAGATCTAAAGTTGGAATCGAAGGAAATTGGATCGAAAATCATAAACCTAGTCAAAATCTCTGAAACGGTGAAGGAAAATATCGTGAGAAATCGTGAACTTTGCCAACCCGGCTTAGGCAAACTTAAATCTGATAATTAGTTCTTAACTGGAGTTTAATTATGAATAGTATTATGGAATTCGATCACTACGAAGAAGAGTTTAACAGTCCCAATTAACTAACAAGTAACTACTTATAACATCTGTAAAACAAACCACATTATTATTGGAGTAGGTAGGTAAGCGAACTCGCTTACAATTTACCCATGCTCTTGATGAGGCAAAACGGACCCTGACAACTGAGTTCCTCGCATTAAGAATGAGCATGACGAAGCGAAACGCTTAGACCATGAAATGATGTGACAAGTCAACTGGCCTGTTTGTCCGTTGGTAGAAGGGAGATTGTAAAATTAACACACTACCCCAAATAGAAGACCAACAAGCCTACCACCCTACGACTATATTCTCTTGAAGCTTTTAATGGGCAAACTCATTGTCGTCAAAGCTCTCCTTTCAATAGATGTCTGCTTATATTTTCCAGGTATAATATTAACGGCTCCGTTCTGGGGACGGGCATCAGACTCCCTGGGCAGGAAGCCTGTACTGCTCGTCTCGTTGGCAGTGTCCGGGGCGATGGCGTTCATCGCAGCCTTCATGCCTAACCTAGTCACCTTCGCGCTATTTAAGTTCGTGTGCTCATTATTGTAAGTACCGAAAAATCTACCCTAAAGATTGGTTTCACAGAAGAACTTTTATCCAGCAAATGTAAAATATGTATGAATCATCGAGAAGCCTCTTAATTGGCTATGCATCTCCTTAATATATAATCATAAATATATTTCCCTTAATTTCAGTCTATCAAGTCCATCGTCTTTGGGTTATGCCTACGTGTCAGAGATGCTCCCGCGCAAACGGCGCGACTTCGCGGTGCTCATCACAAATGGACTTATCAATCTCCTTACAGGCATCAGCCCAGGTGAGTTACGCTTCTGCATAATTCTTTGTTCTTTCTTTATTTTAAACTTAATATAGTTCACGGCCTCATTGTTTTCATGGGACCATACATGGCAGCTAAACGCGAGGTCTTTAGAGTTTATTTCCAGGTCCACCAAAGAAATTGGGTTCATTTTCCTTCTAGAGATTTCCAGGGAGTTTCATAGCTGTGGAATTGTAGTATAGTATCTATGCCTAATGTAGAATCTCTCTTTTGTAAGCAGTGCGCAACGAAGGTAAGAACTCTCCTATCTTCGTTGCGCACAAACACTGCTTGCGTTTAAATTTGTGACAGGCGAATAAAAGAGCACTTGCTTATTTTTGCTCTTGACTTTCCCCCTCAATTTCATTATAATAATAACTTTATTTTATGATATTATAAGTAACTACAATTATTAATCGTAAACAAGTAATCAACAATCTTTTTATTCCTATGTTCTTCATCATTTCCAGGTCTAGCTTGGATCATTCTGTCTTACGATTGGCAGTACCAGTTTGGAGCAATAGAATTGCGACCCTGGCGGCTACTGACGGCAGTGTATGCTCTGCCTTTACTCCTGTCTGCTCTTTACATGATCAGCGCAGACGAGAGCCCCAAGTTCCTCATGACAAGGGGCAAGGACAAAGAAGCTTTGGCTGTATTGAGGAGGATCTATTCTGTGAATAGTGGATTGCCTGGAGATAGCTTTTGTGTAAGTTTTATGAATATATGTATTTATAACTATTTGATCTCTGGATATCTGAGCTTTTTGTATATAACTATATGATATTTATTCTTTAAATAATACCTTGTAAGGTAAAGATTGGACGTCCTTTGTGAATACGACTACTATATGTATATACATTATCATACATATGTTAATTAATTTAGGTTAAGAACTTGTGGTCTTACTTACCTGTGTATTACAAACTGGTTTTAGGTGAAATCTCTAAAGACGCCGAGTGACATAGCAGACTCGGAGCAGCGCGGTTCAGGCTGTGCGCTGACGCCCAAACTGCGTTCGGAGTCTGCGTTCGCTCTACTGCGGCCGCCGCACCTCAAGTGGTTCGCGTTGACCAGCTTCCTAATGTTTGGGCTATTTTCCTTGTAAGACCTTTATTCGATTGATCCCATAAATAAATATCTCACAAACTTTTTTTTGTTTAAAGCTTACATTTACGTGTTGTAACGATGCCAAAAATTGAAAACGATTACTAATCGTTCTGCGGTTTTTGCGTGAAAGTGTTAGAACAAACATCTATCCATACATACATCCATATAACTTTTCTCGTTTATAAATATTAGTAGGATGTATATTTTCTTCAAGAAAATCTTAGTTGTAAATGTTCCACCGCAAGAGTAGGTAAGCATTCAGTATACACGCACTGACTTTGTTATTTCAGCTTGAACGGTCTGTTTCTGTTCGCACCGGACACTATCAACAAGGTTATGAACAGTGAGGAGACCAGTGGAACCGTCTGTGAGTTGATGAACCAGTCCGATAACTCAGTAAGTATTCATTATAAATCGTTCCTAAGTTCTAATATACCTACCACTAAAGAGAGGCCTAACCCAAGAAGCAACAGTCGACAATCTTTTCGATTGCTGTACGTACAATTTGGATAATAATTTCTCGGTGGATTAGTTGTTTAGAACGCCCAGTGTAGGCCGTGCCAAAGCGGAGAACACAGGTCGAGTCCTGCCTTAGAATAAATATTAGAAAAAATGAATAGTAGGATAAAGTTAAGCATATTATCGTATGATAGTATGTATTATTCAGTATTATCAGCAGAGGTCAATAGCCAGTAAACAAAAAAATATATTTTTGTTTACGTGTATAAATTACAATTATACATATAGATAGATTTATACATAGATTATTGAAAATAAACATGGTTTTACAGTTCTCATTGTCATGATGTACCTATATGTTACCGGCAATCTGTATTATTCAGGTATTCTATACAATACCTAGGCAATGTATAGAATACCTGGAGCTTCCAGGCAGTGTATGAAATATCATGAATATTATTGCCCATTACATACTTTACCTAGGTAATGTATACAATTCCTAGGGATTGTATAAAGTACCTGTCGTTGCACCGGCAATTTATAAATAGGTTTGGTAAGGTTAAAACTGCGACCCGAACTCACAATAAAATGAAAAATCACAATGAAATTAACGTGAAACTAAAAATTCTCCTGTCGTTAAGTACCGGCTGTACAATCGGTATTGTAAAGTATAAAAATATAAATAATATTTCATACCTACATTACCTACGCGTTTTGGGTATTCTATACATTGCCTAGATAGTGTATAGAATACCGGATTATACAGATTACCGGTAACTATATATCTCTTTTATATATATATATTTTATATATATATAAATATATATTTATTTTCAGACTTCAACATCGGAATGTTTGGACTCCATGTCATACAACACGTTCTACATAATGGTGGTGACCACGGTGGTGTACGGGGCGCTGGTGACTGCTGGCAGCGTCAGCCCGGTCTCCAAGAAGACGCTGCTCGTTAGCATGTTTATTGTCGTTGGAATAGGCTGCTTGATATCTGGACTCTCGACTAACAGGTAAGATTCACCTACAGAGGAGTAGGTACTGTAGAGTAGAATCCTACTAATATTATAAACGCGAAAGTTTGTAAGTATGGATGGATGGACGGATGTTTATTACTCTTTCACATACAAACCGCTTAACAGATTTAAATGAAATTTTGCATATACATATATATGTAGTTTATAACTTGGATTAACACATAGACTATATACGATGTGGGCAAAGCCGCGGGACGCAGCTAGGGTAGCCGATGTGTTAATTCAGGTATAATAAACTGTATGTATACTAAATTTTATGCAAATCTGTTAAGCCGTTTTTGCGTGAAAAAGTAACAAACATCCATACAAACTTTGACATTTATAATATGAGTAGGATAGATAATATAGATAAGCATTCGAGCTGAAGTCGTTGATATAAAAAAATTAACTTTTAAATAAAAGAAAAACCAACTTCAAAAACTAAAAAGCAAAAAATAACTTCATACAGTTTAACCTTTTTTTAGTTTTAAAGGTATGAAGTCGGTGCCAAGCCAAACGTAATAGTAAGTACACTCTCCGCGAGTGACCTTGAGCGGGGTGGTTACAACCACCACATCATCGGCACCGACTTCATACCTTTAGAACTAAAAAAAGGTTAAACTGTATGAAGTTATTTTTTGCTTTTTAGTTTTTGAAGTTGGTTTTTCTTTTATTTAAAAGTTAATTTATTTTTTTCTTTTTAGTGTTGTATACATATATATTAAACTTTTCATATCTGGTCAATCTAATAGCCTAGTAGAATACAACTATCGATCCATATATACTTATAATTATGAAAGATTTTTCCTTCAGCTCCTAACCGTTGAGGAGTTATACCTTCCATCATCAGATCATTACATGAGATGGTGATTTTCAGATGCAAACACTTGAACAGCTTTGGAGAATACATGTAAATGTAATAAATGCCTATAACTGAAAGAATTTTCTTTTAACTCTTAACTGTTGAGGAGTTCTACCTTCCATCATCAGCTCATCAACATCAAATGATGATTATCAGACGCAAATACTGGAACAATTATGGGTCATACACATATGGGTGTTCAAATAAAATAACTTAAAAATTTACGACGGTAACTGAAGACTTTTATTTTTTAGTTAAATCATTGTTACTTTTCTGTTAACTCATAATATTTCAAGCTATGAAATGATAATTCTTTATTTAAAAAAAAAAACAAAATGTTTCAAAAGTCTCTTCGTGTGGACTGTTCAGATTCGGGGTAAGAGTGTTTGGATAGATGTAGTTAATTATTTTGTACATATTTATCAAAACATTATTGTCGCATTTACGTGATATATAATGAATATAATTTTTATTAGAAAGTTGTTAATTATTGCACAATATATTTGTTTTTATTTCTAATAAACATGCTGTTATACGGATTTAGGTCTTTTTGGTGGACCTAAAAATCGACCAAATTTTAATTTCTACTAAAGCCACCATGTATCGAATATTTTTTAAATTGACAACACTGGATAGCCGCCATTTGTTGGAGTTCTTGTCAGTACAGCTGCGTGCCATTTTTTAATTTACGAAGTTTAAAAATAAAATTAAGTGTTTTTGTCAAAGTTCAGTGCATCTTTCCTGCATGAGTTGTAATTTGGTAAGTTATTATTGTATATTTTAGTAAATATTGCGCCGATATGCCCCTTGAGGAGTAGTTTTAAAGCTACTTTAGTTGTTTTTCTAACCTTAAAAATAAAATGCCTGCTTTGATTTTAGTTTGAAATATCTCTCCTGTGGACATCTTTCCTGTGAACGTAAATGTCCACAGAAAAGATGCATGTCCACAAAAAATAACATTTTAAAGGTTTTCTATGCTAATAAAGCTACAATGTTGGTCAAACAAACGGGCAGGCTGAGATAGCATGGCTTAAATACTACTTTATTGGTATCGGTACCCGAAAAAAGAGCTGATTTATTTTTTGCAAAATTTGGGGTGCTTAGCATGGTTGGGTTTGTTTCAGGAATAATGCCTCGATCCAGTCGGTCTAGAACCCAATTAACTGACGAAGAGAAGAAAATACGTCGTCGTGAACAGAAAAAACTTAGCATGCGAAGAGCTAGAGCAAAATTAGATGCTACGGCCATAGAAGAAAGACGTAGAAAAGAACGCGAAAGATATCATCTAAAGAAACAAAAGGGGTTATTGAAGACAATTAAAGATTTTACACCCAGACAGCAGCGACAGATGCGAAAAATGTGGCGTGAAAAAGCCAAGCTAAGACGTGAAAGAGATCGACTAAGAAAACGAACGGAAGAAATAGTACGCGTGAATACACCGATTTCTTCTCCCAGTTCTTCTCGCTCTTCACACTCACGTGTAGAGGTGGGTAAAGCAATAAGATTACGTAATCGCCGGATATTGAAGGCTCAAAATCAGTTTTTAATAGAAAGATTAAATCTTTTAGAACGTAAGCTCTCTAAATATAGGATGCGAATAATAAGATTAAAAAAAAGTAAAGGACAGGAGATTATCATAAATATTGGCTTAAGAAGAAGGATACATGAATTTTTAATAAATGATGAAAATAGCAGACTAACAGCTGGTAAAAAAGAAACGATCACGCACAGAAAAGTCAAAAAGCAAATACGTCTTTTAAATGATACACTTCTAAATCTTCATAAAAAATTTAATAATACGACTGGTTTGAATGTATCATATGAAACATTCCGGTGACATCGTCCATTCTGGGTAATATTCCCTAAAGCCGCGTCAAGAAACACTTGCCTGTGTGCCGTTCATACGAATAATGATTATATTGTTGGAGCCTTACACCAAAATAAGATATTAAATCATAATTCTGCCACCGATTTAGCAAAATCTCTTTGCTGTAATAATGCTATTAGTGTTCCTTGCTTGGAACGGAAATGTTCACAATGTTCTGAAAGAGTTCCAAAATACACTTTGTTAAATGGCAATGATACAATAATTTACCAAAGATGGGTAACTAAGAATTTTACTGTAATAATTAAAGGCAATGAGAAGATTTGCAAGAAAACTGTGAAAGAAAGCGTAAAGACATCGCATCAATTGCTTGTTAATATTTTAAATAAAAACCTACCTATATTCATGCAGCATCTTGCTAACATCACTAATCAGTATAACGCTATAAAATTCATAAAACAAAGTCTTTCACCATCTGAGGGGTTACTACATATAGACTTTTCAGAAAACTATTCTTGCAAGTACGGATCTGAAATTCAATCAGCCCATTTTGGAGGATCTAAATCGCAACTTTCATTACACACGTGCGTCTATTATTCTACTAATTCAGAACCGCCACAAAACATAGTAAAAACTACATCTTTCTGTTCAGTATCTGAAAATTTGAGACACGATCCCGTTCTTATTTGCGCACATCTGACACCTATAATTGAAAAAATTAAAATAATCTCGCCACATTTGAAGGAATTACATATTCTAAGCGATGGGCCTACAACGCAATATCGGAATAAGACTATGTTCCATTTAATGGTAAATTATGTCAGTAAAATATCCAATGCAGAGAGGATCGTGTGGCATTTTAGTGAAGCTGGTCATGGCAAGGGGGCACCTGATGGTGTTGGTGGCTGTATAAAACGGACCTGTGACAATATTGTTGCCCATGGAAGAGATATCACAAATATTGACAGTTTTGTCAGTTGTTTGAAGGACAATTGTAAAGGTATCGAAATTGTTCCTGTTGATGATACTCATGTTCCTGAAATACAGAGAATAGCGGATGCAAATAAATGTCCTCCGTTTAAAGGTACCTTCCAAA
Organism: Craniophora ligustri; assembly: GCA_905163465.1. Taxonomy (NCBI): domain Eukaryota; kingdom Metazoa; phylum Arthropoda; class Insecta; order Lepidoptera; family Noctuidae; genus Craniophora; species Craniophora ligustri. Next base: position 2,010,090 of record LR990965.1, on the reverse strand, counting down.
TCCACCAAGTTGTTTGGAACGCTACTCAACCTAATTTACTGCACGCCAGGAGATTAAGCTGTATTTCATGCGCCACTCACGTTTGTTGTCCTCATTTTGAAATAGGACAAATTTATATTGAATGTGTCTCAGATTCTGTAGAAGATTCATCAGTAGGTTCTTCAAGACCTTCGTCAAGCATTTCTATGATTAGTTCGCCATCTTCTCATAGAACAGCATCTGTATCAACTATCACTGGACCAAGAACTCCTTCGCCATTGTTGTTAACACCTTCTCCAGAACTTTTAAACAATGTGGTTAGTCAACCGTGTACTCCGCGAAAGAGGATTCTTTGTGAGAATAACTATTCTGATGACTCAGTTACACCACCTAAAATACCTAAAGTACGACCATCTTTATTTGAAAATGATGATAGTGATGAAAACATTTTTTGAAAGTTTATTTTTAGGTTATTTTTTTATTAGTTTGACGTTTCATTGATCAAAATAAGAGGCTAAAATTAAAAATAATCAAAATATTTGGTATAATTCCAATATTTAAACACAGTTTTTTTTTTTTGAATTATTAATATTATCGAAGAAAAAGATTGTTGGTAAGATTTTTTTTGTTTGTATTTTTCAACGTACCTATAATTGGCTGGATAACTTTTGTTAATTATTACGAGTTTAAATCGCAAGTAAATGTCAATATGACAGTGATTAACCTCTCTTCTGTGGAAAGGGATCTTTTCTGTGGACGCAAAAAAAAATGAAAGCTAAATAACTTGCTGAAATCGGAATAACGATCTGGTTTTTGATTAATTTTTAATTACTTGTAAGATTACCTAATAAATGAGACTGATTTGAAAAAAAAATAATGACTTTTTATTTCGAATATTTTTTAAACCCGTTTTGTGTATGACCCTTATAGTAAATATATCGAAAATGTGATAATTGCCTATGAAATTTGAGGGTTGCCCTCCATTTCCCTGGGATCCCATCATCAGATCCTGATGTGGTCACAATGGGACCATCTGTGAAGGCTACCCTTTTAAACAAAAAAAGAATTTTGCAAATCGGTCCAGTCGTTTTTAAGTAATTCGTGAACATACATAAAAAAAAAAAAAAAGATTCCGACGAATTGAGAACCTCCTCCTTTTTGAAGTCGGTTAATAATAATATCACTATCAAAATTAATCAAACATCTTTCACCTATAACATACTTATTGCAATATATCAATGACATTCATCAGTTCGACATTTTTAAACGTAGATAATCTACATTGATATTTCCGTTGAAGCGAATAACGGAAATCTATTTAATTACTCCAAACCTTCAATAAGAAAGCGTATTAACCTGGGAACAATTAGATGGCCACGGCAAAAGTGGTAAAACTAATAAAACCTTATTAATTTTACTACTTTTCTACGGGGTACCTATTGACCGGCGAATATTCCAATTAAGATTTTTCTTTCCAAAACGAAAAGGATGAAAGGACTAGGGCGTTCTCTGTAGTAAATATGTAGTAAAAATTACTACATTTTTACTTTTAATTAATGCCAAGTGCGCACGATAATCAATAAGTATTTTTCACTAAATCACAATGGCATACCAAAGAACAAAAAGTTTTAAAAGACCTTTTCTCAAAATAGGTGCTCTCAGATACAGTGTTTTGGATTCACACGTCACCGCTGCAAACACCACAAAAATGGGGGCTTTGAGGTTGAAAGTAAATCGAATGGTGTAATTAAACTGTAGCGTATCATAAAAAATTGGACCTGTGACTTATCAGCTTTTAACTTATCGTTTGTATGTTTTTGATGAGGAACTTGCACATGAATGCAATAAAGAACTTGAATTTGAATTATAAATTTCGACCGTGTGTTCTCTCTACAGGATTGCAGCTGGAGTGGCGATGTCGTCTCTCCAGCTGACGGCGCTCGGCATCGGTCCCCTCACTGCGTACGTCGTGCATCTCTTCCCCACCACATTGAGGTGATTATTTATCCTTACACCTTATAGAAGACCAAAGGATTTCGGATAGAGCCCGTGGCAATCAAGACAGGCATGAAAGCCCGCCTGGTTTGAAAAAGAAATCTGGTGGAAAAATATTGAGAGTATTTTAATAGTGAACTAGATATGATTTTCCAAGTTTCCTGGATATAAAAAAGTTATGTTATAATTGACACCTTCTTGTTTTTCAGTTATATTATAATAAAGTTCTTTAGTAAAACAACAAAGTACCTACATAACAAACCATTTGATTTCCATTGCTGGGCAAGAGCAGACTTTTCATGCCATAGAGAAGTCTCTCAAGAAACCTACATGGTTTCCTTACGATGTTCATGAGCATCATCATGAGCACACATATTCGAAGATTCAGTGGTGCATGCCTTAGGTTTGAACTTTAAACCTTTGGATTCGCAGTCCACTGAATACATTACTACATATGCTATCATACCTTTTTGACTATCACATCCCCTTTAAAACCAAACAATATCATTAGAAATATATGCAAATTCTGGATTAACCCTGAATGTTTGATTAAAGTCACGGCGCTGTAGCGAAAAATATTCAACTCATAATAAGTATACATTTATAATTGTTTCAAATATATGTAGGCACAGTGATTTTCCCATTGTTCTTAGCTCGAATAAAATTATTTATAGACTCAAATTGTGAATATTATCAGAGAATTAAAAGCATTTTTCGTTCACACAACGGACACAAATGACTATTACCTAATTGAAATAATAACTCTGTTGACAAAAAAAATAATTCAGGTAGGTTATTCTTTTATTTTGTTTGTATTTAATGGCTCTAATTCTTACAAAATTTGTTACCACATAGATAAGTTCTTTACAAAGTATGTTTTAAAAAAATCTGCTGCAAAATATTTTAAACGCAAAATCCTGCCTACAAAACCAAGGTGCGACTAAACGCCGACAGACAACTCCGACTAGACTTTACTCTCTTCTCTCTCTCTCTCTCTGGACTCTTCGTCGACAGGGCATTACATAAAGTACCTATTTGCCTGTTGCACCGGCAATGTGTAATAGCTTAGGTTAGAACAGCGACCCCCTGCCAGAACCGAATTCACAATAAAATGAAAAATCACCGGCGAAAAAATGTCGGAGAAGTGCCCTGTTGGCGAGGAGTCCCGTCTAAGTAAAGTCTTGTCGGTGTACAACGTATCATACAAGTATGCAAGTTTGCCTTTTTTTTACTTTTAAAGGTATGAACTCGGTGCCGGTGCCTGGTTTGACCAGCCACCGGTCACGCGTGGCGAGTGTACGTACACTATTACATTTAGCTTAATTTACCAAGGATCCACTCATCAGGTTCTCACCATTTTTGTATGAGACCTGAAGGTACTACCTACTTCCATTTAAACAAAAACAAAACACCAAAATTTACCTAGCCGTCTTCGAGTAATCGGTGAACTTGCATAAAAAGAATATAAATATCCTAATTGAGGATTATCCTCCTTTTTGAAGTCGGTGAAAAATATTTACGTCAACAGCATAATATAACCTAGGTACATACCTATTATAAAATTATAATCTAATACTTATATAGATACGAAGAAGCCTAACGAATCCTAGATAAAAAAGCTGTTTTCCATGTTGGTAGTTGGCATGCTAATCTAATACATATAATAGGTAATTTTTATTAGTATTCATCTTTTTGATAGTATCTACTTAATCTAACTCCAAGGTCTGATTGAGGATCTCCATCCATACTACATAAACCAAATAATCACCGTTAGCAGCAGCTTGGGGAAGGCAATTTTACAGTTCTGCCAGTGATGCGCCTTTTAGGCTTTGCACTAATTGTTCTGGAGAAAGACCACCTTCAGCCTCTATTCCTCTAGCAGGGTGGTTTTAGTCAGGTAAAAATCTCTTGCTCAGATCAGGCCAGGCCCAGGTGTCTTCCCCAAAGCCCGGGTGCCTTTTGAAGGCATCCGTACCAAAAACAAACAAAAAGTAATTGATACTAAAAAAAAAACACTATTGAGAGAAATAATATACATAGAAAGGCGTTCATATAAAACGGCTCAACGCAACGATATATAGAAATAGTGGTCCTATGTGGTAAGATATTCCTAGTTCTTATTTTCCGAGCAGTAACTAATATTTAAAAAATGGGAATGTTTTTTTATGTAATAAATAGTACTAGGTAGATACAATTATTTATATAACTAAAACAACGATGAAAAATTTAAAAATCGGTAACGTTATCAAGCTTTGAACAACGGAAAACATACACAAAAAATACAACAAATAAAATGGTAACAGCAAAATAGTTTACAAATATTTAATTTAGTCAGAAAGTTGACAACCAGATGTCACTAGGCAAACATACGATTTTATATTATAAACTAGCTGATCGACGCGACTTCATCTGCTTAACAAAAGAGAATGGGTAAAATTTTCCCCGTACTTGCAACATTTTTATTGATGCGCCATCGTCAGTGAGGCAAACCTGTGTCTGTGGACTGTGCAGGTTCACAGTATAAATATGATATGTAAATCTAATGAGTTGTAATCGCTAGATAATTGGTTTTGGAATAAAAAAATTGTACGTTTTATTCTGTCTGACTGATATACCTAATATTTTAAGTTTTGTGGTTCTAATCGGAGCTTGTTCCTTAACATACTAGTTTAAGGCACAGGGTTCACTAGTTCTGTATGATATTAGCAGGTACCTATAGTTACGGTAATATTAGAGAAACTACCTAATATTACTACCTTTAATTTAAAAAGAGTATCTATGGAGTTTCTTACCGGGTCTTCTCCATAAGACCTATCTTACGGAACCGTGTAACTAGTTTTTGACTATATAAAAGTACTTGTTATATTAGTCTAATTGAAATAAATCATTTGAGTTTGAGTTTGAGTTGTTATTTTGTACTACAGGGGCACCGCAGTGGGTGCAGCTATGATGTTTGGCCGACTGGGGTCGGTGGCCGGCGCCAACGCGGCGGGGGTCATGCTGAGTGCCACCTGTATGTTCACCTTCTACGCCTTCGCCTTTCTAGTCTTCTGTAAGTATATTTTTATTATACCACGACGGTGGCAGAGAAGTTTACGGCCCGCCTGATTGTCGCTGCCGTAACCCCAAAAATAGGGAGCGTTTTAAGTTTCTTAAAATATATTACAACAACGATAACAAACGGAAAAGGCAATAGAGAGACATACTTTCGCATTCATAATACATAAAATTAGTATGTGCACTCTGTTCTTGAAAATTGGTGAAAAAAAAAAATAGGAATTTTGCGCACGCTGAAAAAAACTGCGTAAAAACTAATTTACTGTTCTCACACGTATCAAGTTGGTGCCAAACGGGTTCATTACCTTTGAGTACTTTTTTGAAATCAAACTCAAAATGTAATTTATTCAAACTAGGCAAAAAAATTGTGTTTATGAACGTGAACAATAAAAACTGCCCTCGAAAACGCCCGCCCTTCACCGCTTTCTAATAATTTTGCTGGGTATGGGAAGATGCGCAACAGACTCTGCAATCTTTGTTTATTTATTATCTACTATTATATCCATCTAACATATTTTAAACATCAAACTGTAACTAATAAGTCTGGAATAAAGGACTAATATTTTAGAATAAAATATTCTATGACATAGGTTATTCATTGCTTATTAATAAGTAAGTCTGCTCCAAAATAAGTATGAAGTTATTTTTATTCAAATGATAATATCGATCGATATGAATGTGACCGACGTGATTTCGTGATGTTAAAAAATATATTTACTTAGTACCTTATCATTGGGATTACGACGACAATTTTATGATTATATTTACATTAAAACAATATCTCACGTTTAAATCATTGTAGGTTGTACATTGCACATCACTGTTATCTTAAGCCTGAAGCAAGATAATGGACTCCTGCAGTCTTTTATGATATCTTCTTATCGTTGTTTCTACGCTGTTTTTATATCATGATAATAAACATTTTGCGAGAGGAGTTTTTGGCAACATTTATTAAATAACTAACGCCATTGTATGCGTATACATATAACGTAGCAATATATCTACAATACGATACAATACAATATCATAATATTCTCTTCACTTACGTCAAAATTGAATCGCGGAAGTGTCCTCAAAAATAGATTTATTTACAGTTCAGTTCAAACCAGTTAAGTGCCACAAACCTATTGTGGGAGAAAATAAATAAAACTTATTATTATTATTAACTTTAGAATGTCATTGACTTTATTCTATGACCATAGATTTATAACATTAATATTTAATTATTTATTAATGATTTGCGATGAATACAGTGTAAGGGTAATGAAATACTATATCAATATGAGAAATAAAATATATTTAAAGTTTTGAAAAGTGGCACTTTCTAAAAAAAATGGAAACGGACAAGATGTCGAAGTTTTTGTCTTTTTCATAACTTCAATGTCGATATAAAAGGTGAAAAAAATATAAATATAAATATAAATATAAGGTGATAAAAGGTTGATGTGGGAAGTTTGTCATTTTTGAAGGAATAGCTATGAAATTCATAGCAGAAACATAAGTATTTCGGCTCGTATAGTATTTTTTTAAATTCTGCTCCATAAAGAAAAAAATCCCGTTTCAGAGGCTAATTATGAAATGATTATTATAAAAAAAAAATATAAATAAAATCAAATTGATGTATTATTCAAGTGAAGAAAAAGCCGATGTTTACCGAACGTAAAAAGCAATGCCAAGATAACACCGCTGTTAGTTTACACAAATTCTTTCACTGAAAATAAACTATAAAACAGGTGTAAAGCAATATCAACAATGTTTAATACTAGCTGTAAATTTTGTCGGCAATTTCCACACAGATTAAGCGGCAGGAAAAATTACAAGATTAGTCAAAGACATCAGCGGGTTATCATTTCACGTGTACATGCATAATTATAGTTAAGTCATGTTTATTGGGCATCAGGTGTCATGCCGATTTCACTTCGTAATTGAATACTCATGCTAATCACGCATGAGTTATATATAAGCAAAATTGTATGTTAACACATTTGATATAAAACTCCTTTTACAACCATAACCCTGATGGGCAGTACTTTTTCTAGTTGCTACCAAGATTGCTTCACTCGAGCGTGTGTGTGTTCTACTAGAACGTTCTTATTAAGTGGCTTGATTAAATTTTTATTTTATTTTTAGTTTTTTTTTGTTATAGCGGCAACAGAAATAATAACAATTAATTGGTTTCTTACACTTACGCGAATATTAGACATTGAAATAAAACTACTTTTTTCGGATTTTATCGCGGTATATTGCTATTATTTTAACCCGATGTTTCGGATCCTTTACAGCATCCATGGTCAAGGGCCGACTGAGGTGTTGTACAAAACTGCACGACCGAAAGACACGGTGCGCTCGTTCTGTGTAAATCGGATTGCCAATAATAATTGAAAATGTAAGGTAGCTGTTAGTAATTATAACTTCATGACGACCAACACCTCAGTCGGCCCGTGACCGTGGATACTGTAAAGGATCCGAAACGTCTGGTTAAAATAATATCAATATACCGCGATAAAATCCGTAAAAAGTAGGTTTATTTTAATAACAATTAATGTTTATTACAATATATATTATGTTAATCGCTTTTTTACTGTGGGAGACTCGTGCCTAAACTAGGCTTCAAGCCCGTATTTCGGGCCACCAGGACCAGGAGATTCAATAGACTCTAGCTCAAAAATTATGTACCAAGCTATAGCCTTAGCTTGGTACATAATTTTTGAGCTAAAGTTTAGTAGTTTTAATTTTAAGTATATGTTATTGTTATTGTATTGACGACTCATTTAGCTCAGCGGTAGTTAACGCTGTCTGCTGTTCTATGGGTCCCGGGTTCGAATCCTGGTAGGGACAAATTTTGTGTGATGAGCATCAACATTTGTATCCGAGTCATGGATGTCTCTATGTATAATATGTATGTATTTACAAAAAAAAGTATATATGTAGTATATCAACTATGCTTACCACGGAACTAGATGGCTCTGTGTAATAATGTCCGGAAATATTGATTTATTATTGAAGTGCAAAAGTACGCACTGTTTGGCGTTATTTGAAGTGAGTTTAAAAAAATATATATTATTTATTGGCAGTCCCTCCACTAATGCAATTTTATGGTTATTCTACTTTATTACTTCTATGTTCTGGATTACTACATAACAGCAACATTAAATTTTCAAAGCTTCTCTTGCTCTTCTCTTCTCTCTCTTCTCTCTTCTCTTCACTTCTCTCAGTTCGTGTGTAACCATATACGGCAGTACGTAGTCCCTCGCAAGCCTATCGTAGTCTATACTAGTCTCGCGAATATAGCCGCACCCCTAGTTCAAAGTCGTAATGATGACATTACGTTTTCTATTTTTTTTATAAAACGTGCCACCCATATATAACAAAGATAACAGGCATACATACACAATCGCTACTGCAGTGAGTAGGTACCTACACTTTAATTAACCTTATTTTCACCTTATTCAGTCATACACTTTTACAAAACAATTATCGTATTATGTTTAGATAGCCGAATGACGAACAACTGGCGGGCATTTTATTTTTAATGTAATAATAATTAAGTAGTTTTGTTTCGTTTTATTACCTCCTTATCTTACAGTAATAACGTGTGCATTTCCCTAAATCTTCTCTTATAGTATTACCTATACTCTGACACGTAAAACACGTAACACGTATTTTATTGACTCATGAGACTACACGTGTACGTTTGCCACACCAGAAGTGTCGCTCGCGCGTTGCCTACCTACTTAAAACTCTTGTTGATACCCTTGACCGCCCGTTCGCCTGATGTTAAGCGACACTGCGATATATTCACGCTTGATATAAAGACATCCAGATAATATATATTTGGGAACCACCCACACCCCTTTGTAAAACTAATCCATGTTTATTTTTCTCCACAGTATGTGCGGGCCTCAGCTTTCTTCTACCTTCGGATCAAGTGACGAAGCCACAACATAACGACGGAGACAGCTGATACTGCCAACCTTCTCTATCTAGTCATATAAGCTTCATATTTTTTTAAGTATTTTACAGCTAAAATAGTACCTAATAAACATTTATATTAAAATTCGTGTTAGGTTTAATATTATGTAGATATGTGATTATTTTAAATATGTGTTCCAATTTGTGTATTCGATGACATTCAATGACAGATGAAAGCTTTAATGTTACTATCGCAATAAATGGAAAAAAACAAAAGAGGTTTTAATTATCCCTCCTAGGCCAACGAACTTTTGGTAATCTTATCTGCGTACCCTCAAATTGTGTGCATCTTCGATGCCCTTCAATAACACTATTATCTGGATATTTGTGTTATTATTATTCTATTAACGCTGAAAGCAAACACCTTTTGAAGCTATTATGAATTAGATTTTTTTAAATGTTTTATTTTCCAATTTTCATAACACAGGTAACTTTAAGTAAGTGATGTACAATAAATAACTAAGGAATAACCGTACCGTCATCATCCCAATTAGTATAAATTACGTAAACAAAGGTTTGGTTTTGAGAGGGCAGATTTGCACTGTCGAACATGTTAGTCATAAGAAAAAATTTCATAAAGCACCTTAATTCTTATATTCATAAAGTCGGTTTAAGGACCCACATATAATAACGTTATAAATAAAACAAAATATGATTGATGTTAAATTACCTGAAGCTCATTAAAGATAATATATTCAACACATTTAAATTATATTGCGCCCAATTATGACACATTTTTCTTACAAACCGCATAAAGTTACCATATTTCACTACACAAGGTAAGTTTAATTATTGCTTACTGGTTTTTTCCCGTGACTTTATCTGCGTAGAATTAGTAATATTATCCAATCTTCTTTTTATCAAATTGCTTATTTATTTCAACCCCCTTTAAAAAAATATCGTTTTCGCTTACAAACTTCCTCTCACCTTTTCATCCTTTCAAAGGGTGATTTCCGGAATGTTATGACGTTTCCCGGGACTCAAACTACATATTATTATTAATTTAAAAGCTCAGCTCTTGTCTGTGGATCAATCGCCACTCTTCTCTATCTTCTGCTTTTTGTTTGACCTCTTGATACGAGTCGATTCCCACTTTCTCCTTCAGTTGTTACTCAAACTTTATGCATACCAAATTTCATCTAAATTGGTTAAGCTGTAAAAGCGGGAAAAGGTAACAAACAGACACACGCTTTCACTTTATAATATTAGCTACTAGTAATTAGTATGGATATATGTACATAGATTTGTAAGGATTGAGTTCAGATACCTACCGATTTCTTAGGCTTACGCAAATATTCAGACTATATACGGATTTTATCCCTGTGCACTGATCCATGGTCGAGGGTAGTCTGTCTGTCTACCTCTAGCCAATTTATTTCTCGAAGAGTTATCTTAAAAGGTGACCGTTTTAACGTGGATGCCTGTGGCTAATGGCTATAAATACATACAAGAACCCCAAAATGTGTAATTTTAACTGCAGTAGATAAATGGCGCAGGATGGATTTGTTTATTAAGGTAAGCCTCGCTGCTTAGCTCGCAACTAGATGGCGCTGTGTCATAATATCTGAACATATTTATAATTATTATTTAACTTACATAACTAGATTCAGAAGATCTTATTTTTTAAACTAAATTAAACTATATCGGTTCCTGCAACTGATATTTATCTATCGTATACTCCTTTTCGAATTACATACGATGCAAATATAAGATAACAATGGATTAATGGACATTATTAGTTGCCAAGCTAATTCACTGATTAAATGACACTGCAATATTCACATTATAAGCATAATTAGCCATAATTATAATAGATAGGAACTTAGAAATGCTGTTGAAACGGAAAAATTAAATCAATGAAATTACCATTGGTACCATACTATCTGACTATAGCATATTTATTTACTAAACATAACATATTATCACGCCCTCAGCTCCCCGAAGGGTAAGATAGAAGTGTACTAATGTATACTCACATTTCACCGGTATGTTTAAGGTCCCATGTAACAGAGCTGAAAGAGTCTATTGGCTTGAACCAGGCACGAATACAAACTTCGAGAAAGAACGAAGGCAAGAGTAACCAACAAATCTTTCGTAAGCTCCGCATTTGAAATGCACACTCGCTAGTAACCGTCACCTACTAAACATATATATGTCGGAGGAAGCTATAAGTCGGTTTGATTATTGTTTGCAAGAATAACGCAAATAATGATTTATTACATTTTTCCATAGCTTAAAACCTCCTTAGTCTAATAAAAAGTAAAAAATATTGTTATCAGTTATAGACCAATCAGAGCAGAGCATTTAGATTGAGCGTGGTCGAGGCGCCATCTTTACTTTTGGAGGGACGCGGACAGTATTGGACATTATTGAGAAATAGCGACTGATCGAGTTGGATCATTGAGATTGAGAGTCTGAGAGACTGAAAGAGTATTAATTGTTGGTAAAAGTAAGACCGGTGCCCTGAACTCGCTGCTCGGTCTTAACTGTGCATTTTCTCTCGATATTATTGTGAAGTGATAAATTGTTATTTAATCCGAATTAAAATAATATGTAGTGCAAAACCATGATCATTATGTTTGTGCTTGTAATTAACCCTGATGATGCCCACGAAATTCTTAACCACTAATGACGATGTCAACAGAAATAATGTTTCTCCGACATCAGAAGTGGGATAACTACCTCCGCTTTCTGTCGTTTTTCAATTTATTTTCAGATTTTTCATACATACGGACACAAAGCAGATCGGCCTTTGTTAATCGTGGTTCGAAATTCGAATACATCTGGAAGCGAGGTGCAGTCGCAATAATAAGGCATTGTAGATAAACAGAATATCGAGAAAAACTTGGTGATGTAAATACTGACGCTGGTTGGTAACGGTGGACTTCTGCTTTTGCGGATCGTGGTATACAGGAAAGTAAATTAATTCTAGTACTTATTCAAAAGTTACTTCGTTTTCAGTAAGTGATAACGTTTAAATAAAAAAATACGAACGGAATCAAACGGATAACGATGATGGCAAAATCGTTGTACTGTTGTTGTATGTTGCTGCTGTTGTACTGTTGTTGTATTTTGTTTAAAAATGTTATGATATCGGAGTTTCTGCGTGTGTGATATACTGGTACAGGTATAAATACCCAATGTGAGCTTACCAGTACGCAGACTGGGTATGTATAGCAGAAACCCGGCCGTACCCGATTAGTAAAATTTTATTGTATTATCGAGTAAAACGCCGAACTAAATCGTATGACGGTACGGACCTACGCGGGTCTCTCGTCATATCCAGTACGGCGGCGCGGTCATTCATAATGCTCGCGCTCGCGGAGAGTACGAAGTTACCCGAATACTTACGGCGATTCCCGACACGCGTACGTGTAATATTTTAGGCATTTTCTAACAAATAATTCGGTGATACAAATCTGTTCCTTATACATATCGGAATTAAGAAGTTAATTGTGTAATGATGTTAAAGAGTATTTCATTTTGAATTACTAAAAAGAGTTATTTACTTTTAATAAAGATAGAGGTCATTTTAGAGTACCTATTTTAAAATATTGGAATTGGTCGACAATAGTAATATTATTAATTTCAATGTTAACTTTTTTTTACGTCAGTTTATTTGCCTGTGAATATTTTATGAAGTCAGATTGAATTTTTGGCGGGATTTAACTGTTATCGTGTTTCTGTATTGTTTTTGTTATTTTGATTGTTGTGTTGTTATTTGTCTGTGTATAAAGTAATCGAGTTTCTAAAAGGCGACCGCTAAAGGTGATGATGATGATGATGACCGCTAAGGCCAGGTTTGGAAAACCTGTAGGTATTTTGATATAGGGTTTTAGTAAGTACAAAACACTGGAGTCCGCTGGAGTGGACACGTCGTACACATGGATGATAGTAGATTGCCAAAGTCTTTCTTCTACTCCGAACTCTCATGCGGAAAGCGCAAACAAAGAGTTCAATATCTGCGTTACAAATACGTGTTGAAACGCAATCTCGCGGCCTGTAACATATCTACTGATGGTTGGGAGGACGGAATGAAGAGTACGGAATGGCATCATACCGTCTACACTAATGTGGTGAAGTATCGCTTTGCAAGTCACATCAGAGCCCATCACAATGACCAACTGATCATTTAGTAGTCGCCGTCACCGGATACGGTGTGGAGGACACATATTAGTACCTAGGTACTGGGTATACGGCCATACCCATACCTTTGAACCCGGGTACGTTGCAAGATAATGTTGCATGGTATATCTCATGCCTATAAGATACCCTAGGAGCATGGTGGTTGTTAATGTTTAGGTAGTCTTTGTGAGAGGCGAGGCGGCGGATACAAGGCAAGGTGGCCATAACAAGATGAGGTAGCCATAGCATGGTAAGGTGGCCGTAGTAAGGCGAGGTGGCCATAGCAAGATGAGGTAGCCATAGCAAGGTGAGGTAGTCGTAGTAAGGCGAGGTGGCCGTAGTAGGGCGAGGTGGCCATAGCAAGGCGAGGTGGCCATAGCAAGGCGAGGTGGCCATAGCAAGGCGAGGTGGCCGTAGCAAGGCGAGGTGGCCATTGAAAAGTACCTAAAATCTGTTGGATAAAAGGCGAGGTGGCCAATTATCTAAAATGTGTAACGTGTATAACGGCGAGGTGGCTGTTTCGATACTATGAACTTGATTTCGTGTGTAGCGTCTGGGCTATAAGGAGTCAGATTCGATAGCAAAAGGCGTATAGCTAATTTAAGATAATATCTTATCATCGGTGTGCAGGAGATAAAATAATAATTCCTTTGGTCAGGAGTGGCCGAACGATAACAATATCTTTTTTGCAGTTAAGGACGATGCGCAACCTTCAACATCACACGAGGGCGTGTGGTATGTCAGGACGGCCGTGTCGGAGGAAGCTATAAGTCGGTTTGATTATTGTTTGCAAGAATAACGCAAATAATGATTTATTACATTTTTCCATAGCTTAAAACCTCCTTAGTCTAATAAAAAGTAAAAAATATTGTTATCAGTTATAGACCAATCAGAGCAGAGCATTTAGATTGAGCGTGGTCGAGGCGCCATCTTTACTTTTGGAGGGACGCGGACAGTATTGGACATTATTGAGAAATAGCGACTGATCGAGTTGGATCATTGAGATTGAGAGTCTGAGAGACTGAAAGAGTATTAATTGTTGGTAAAAGTAAGACCGGTGCCCTGAACTCGCTGCTCGGTCTTAACTGTGCATTTTCTCTCGATATTATTGTGAAGTGATAAATTGTTATTTAATCCGAATTAAAATAATATGTAGTGCAAAACCATGATCATTATGTTTGTGCTTGTAATTAACCCTGATGATGCCCACGAAATTCTTAACCACTAATGACGATGTCAACAGAAATAATGTTTCTCCGACATATACATATACATACATACATTTTTGAACCATATTATTAGACGTCTTTGAACGGTATTACACGTCCACAGACATGTGTACAAAACATGTGTATCATGAAATCTATTTACAATCTTTATTGATTTAAATTGATTATTTACAATATTGTGTCATGTTTACTAGCTAAAAGGTCATACACGTATTAGCTAGAGCTGTCATTAATATATGTAGGCTGCGTTTAATTCATTCTTCATAGTTTCTTTGTGCGGTTAGTAAATATGGCCATGACATCTCTAGTGCTGTATTGTTCCTATTTTTTTTTCTCTAGAGAAAGAATATAGCAAGACTATTATTCGCCAGTCTTATGTAGGTAAAATAACCTAGAGCTGTGACCAGTACTGCCAAGGCAATTTAATGGTCTCCGGCTCCATCTTAAGGCACACACTACTGACTTTTCCAATGTACATATATGTGTATTTAGCACATGCTCCACCGGTGAAGGTAAACATCGTGAGGAGACCTGCATTATATTTTCTCGATGGCGGGTGAAGTCTACCAACCCGGAGTGGGCTAGGGTGGTGGACTATAGCCTAATCTTCTTCGAAGGAGAGGAGACCCGGGACAGTAAATGTCATTTCTAGTCGTATATTCATCCATATTGAACTCTAGAGGAAGAATATAGCAAAACTATTATACCTATGCCAATCTCTTTTAACTTATCAACGCGTAATAGATCAAATCCTAATTAGATTTACGGACGTAAGATCACATCATAATAATGATGTAGTGGTTCTTGTACAGAATGACGAACGCTTTTTTGTTGTGTTTTGAGGAATAGATAAGGTAAAAATATGATCACGATAAGAATAACTCTAATGTTGATACAACTTAAGATGTGGTAACATATTGCGAGGAAACATACGGTATTGCTGCAATGTGACGCAGTCATTATTATATTCTGATCGATCGTAATTAAAATTGCTAAAATTATTCTACACGTAAACTGCAGTTACCACAGAACTAAAGAATATGATGAGGGACAGAAGACTCGGTCAAAGTTGTAAGAAGTATCTTATTGTAAGTGAACCATGTTCTTATGAGAAATAAAAATTCTTTAAACCCAGAAACTGCTGGATGCAGGCAGCTTGAGACATGTGAATGCGAAAGCATAAGGGGAGGCCTAAGTTCAGCAGTGGACATCTTTCAATCATCGTTTAAGATGACAATGATGAAAGAAAATTAATAAGAAAAATATTTTACTATATTATATTTTGGTTTTGAACGGATATTATCCCCCGCAAATGCAGTCGAACTAGCAGTACAGTAGATAGGTACATTGTATCGTTTATAGGTATTATAGCAGTCAAGAAAGGATTCTCTGGAAATTTAAACTGGTACAACTTAAGGGACTTATTGATATTAAATTTCCTTTGGTAATGGGGAACGCTAAGCAACAGCCAAAGTCACGGTACAACAACTAATAAACTTTACTAAACCAAAAATAAGAAACAAGAATTAATTAATGTGAATTTACAGAAATATATTTATTTTTGTATTTTCCGACATGTGAGACGACAATCTCATATAGTATATTTTGACGTCTCACAAAGAAGTTTGGTTACTTCAGTATTGATCATCTTACTTATATTAGAGCACGTATCAGGGTGAATTTCAACAAGAGCTTTTTATTTGTCATTTCGGTGGGTTTTTTTTATTTCAATGCTATCTACATATTTTTTGTGACTAATAAAACCTTAGCCTATTTTATACCATTGGGTGTGAGTGGACATCAAATATCATCAAAACTTACATAAATATTTAAGGATGAATTTTTAAACGTCCACTGAAATGAAAAGTAAACCGAAATGATAAAAATTACCACTGAAATGATAATCTGTGCACCGGAATGAAATAAATCCACCGAAATGATACAGCTAAGAACAACCGCGCTTGGCAGCCAGGGTTCCGTACTTTGTTAGGTTTGATTTCCATGAATTTTAGATAAACACTGAGACAGGACAGTATTTTAATATTCTTATTTTAATATCAGTACACAGTTATTTTAATATCATCATTTATATACTGATATTACTGTTAGTATTACGATATCAACGTATCATCATCATCATCATCAGCCTATAGCCGTCCACTGCTGAACGTAGGCCTCCCCCAACGTAATACTTATTATTATTTAATGTATTGTTTATTGTGATATGAATGAATTGTTTCTTTACTTATATAACCTTTGGTAATTTTTCTTGTTGTGTTGTGTGAAAATGTTGGAAAACTTTATCGTAAATGCTGGTAAACATGAATAAATATTTTCGTTTGTTTTTCAAATACAAACTGATTGATATATTTTCAAAAGAGTGAACGAAGCGCGATTAGAAAGCTTAAAGTTTCTGAATAATATTATGGCTGCATTTATGACATTAATAATAATACATAATGTCTACCTATTGCACTAAGAGAAAAATGCTAGGTAGGTTAAATTGGTAACGAGACGAGAATAGTGTTCTACAGGTATATAAGTAAAACTTCTAAAATTAAACCAACTCTTATATTTTCAAAACACAATAAATGAATAAGAAATATTATAAAAATATCTTAGTAGTAATAGCTTAGTACTTTTAATCCTTTTACATAAACGTTAATCCATGTCTAGATATGTATGGTGCCATTTTTTAACCGACTTCCAAAAGGAGGACGTTGTCAATTCGACTGTAATTTTTTTTATGTTTATTACCTCAGCACTCTCGACTGGGTGAACCGATCTTGATCATTTTTTTTTTATTTGAAAGCTGGTGCTTCCCGTGTGGTCCCATTTCAATTTTGTTCAGTTTGGACAGTGGCATCCATGAGAAAATCATATAAGTCTTAAATTTGCATTAAATAATAATATGTGAGTGACAAATGGACGAATAACTCATTATCACGCCAACTGATTTCGATGATTCTTTTTTATATGAAAGCTGATGCTTCCCGTGTGGTCCCATAAAATGGGAAGGAAATGGTGAGGATCTGATGAGTGGATCCTTGGGAAATTGAGAGAAACCCTCAAATTTTCTACGTAGATGACGCGTTTATTGTTCAACCCATTACATACCATCACGCTTGTCATCCCCAAAAGGTTAGGCAGAGGTGTACTAATGTACATCCACGTTTTGCCGGTATGTTTTAGGTCCCATGTAATAGGGGGCGAGCCTATTTCCATTAACCGGGCACGAATCCAAACTCCGAGCTGCTACTGAGAATTTCACATAAAAACCCAATAACACTTTGCTCGACCTGGGAATCGAACCCAGGACCTCTTGTTCGGCAGTCGCACTGAACATCCACTAGACCAACGAGACCTATTACTACAAACCTATTGCAGACACTAAAAAGTAAAAAATAAAATAAAAAACAGCCCTTCCGAGAATTTGATTTTTTTTCTTATCAGGTTTTATGAGTTTTACTGCTGGTTTGGTAAATACAAATATTATACAGCAAATACACCTGAATAATCTAATCTACACTCTAGGTAAAAGTACATTACAAAACTTACAAGACTTTGTATTTGACACAAGGATCTCTAAAACTTTGTGGTTTTATCATTTCGGGTATAACTGTCCACCGAATCCACTGAAATGATAACACTGAGATGATAAAATAGAGGTTAGTTCTACATTTAACACCAAAATAAAATTATTAAAAAAATATGAACACTACTCAAACAAAAGAGTACTTACGGCGATATTATATACAATTTTGAAACAAATTAAAGAAATCTAGCACGAGTTATAACAGCCACCGAAATGAAAATATTTTTGTCCCCATATTACTGAAATGATAAACTTACTTCTTTGGCGGGTAACCGCAAGACGTTAGGACCGGTGCATTCGTGCCGAGAGCTTGACCCGGGCTGATCCAAAGCGAGGAAAGGTGAGAGGTGCGTAACAACGCAATGTTGACGTGGCTATTTTACTAAAACTTACTGTCCTCTGAAATGATAACTTTTTTCCAGACAAAAGTTGACTGCCTGTCAAATCCATGAGAAAGAAGATAAACAAACAAAAATAGTTTTATTTGATCGGATATATTATAATTTAATGATAACAAAACCTACTTAAATCCATATTACGAATGTATTTGCAGGGGAAGGTATTTTATGAGCGGAACTGGGTTCGGGACAGGCCACCGTGATGATAAAATAACACTTTATAATTATTTTTTTGGTTAATTAGAGGGTAGAAATCAATGATATTTTTTGCCCAGGTAGAGGAGCACTTACGTTGTTAAGAAAATATATATAAAATTAAAAATCAGCACATTGCACTACCGTTCTCAGCTTTGCCGTGTATTTTTCTTGCTTGTGCAATTCACCCATCAGTAACAAACATAAAAAAATACTTATGAGTTAGCAATGTTGTGCGCGTGTGTGGCTGGGCTATTTGCATATGTGTATGTATAAATGAGTCAGGGGTGTGCAAGCAGGGAAATGCGTGGCCTATGCGTGCTACTCATAAACTTATCATATTTCAAGGCAATGGAAATCCGCCTTCTTCCAATTGTAAATATTATCAAATCGATTATGATGTAAAACTGACACAGAGAAAATAAGGTCAAGTAGGTACACACCACATCTCATACCAGGTGAATGCTAAATATTTTAGTGCCCTTAAGCTAGGGGAAAATAGCCCATAAAAACCATGTCCGAAATATGAAGGATTCCGGCGACTGGGACCGCAATTAACTCGGACCGCGGTCCCAGTTACCGGATCCATTTAATTTTAATATTTTTCTTCCGGCGACTGGGACCACTCATAAATGAATAAAAAAAATCTCGCTGGAATCCTCAAATATGTACCTACAGTACTTCGGACAAGGTTTTCTCCATAGTATCTGGCTTAACGACTGGACTTTGTCAAGTGACAAAGTCCAGTCATTTAACCGACTTCGGTTAAAAAGACACAAAGTTTTATGCGTCGCTGATTCTTCTTAAAAGCGACGAAAACAAAACAGTACCGACACGTAAATGTATACCCAAGATCTTTAATTATCATTAAATCTTTCTCTTTTTTCTTTGCATTTCATCAAAAAAAAAAACGAAATTTATATTCTATCATAGTATGACAAAACCAAATGATCTTGATCCGTATTTAGCTACAAAACTTATGTAAGAACAGTCTCACAATCATTGATATGACCCCAAGTTCACACCAGGAGATACCGGCAGGCCTCCTGTGGTCTCTTATCACTATATGTCCATTAAATATCAGCTGGACACTCGAAATCATTCAGTCATTAGTGAGATTTTAGTGTACCATGATTGAGAATCAAATAGACCTGTTGGTCAGTTCGTTGTTCTTGAAAGTGAGTTGAAATATACGTTAAAATGCATGAGGGAGTAGCTAGACAACTGAGGAATGATGTCTTACTTATATTATACTTATTTCTTACACGGGAATGTACATTGAAATATACGTTTTTACGGATGTTATCCATGCATCCAACCATTCATGATCACGGTCAGACTTGCCCCCAAACGTGATATTACATTGTTACATAGATACTGAAAAGGATCCGAAACGTCGAGATTAATATACCCCAATAAATTCCGTCAAAAGTAAAATTACGTAATTAATGCATCTTTTTTTATATTAGTTGGTTGTCTACATTGGTTTATTACTGTAAACAATTGCAGCGGAAATTCATTCGCGAATTTTCGCAGTATCCTTTCATGTAGACATGTTCTGAAAGCCATATTGCGCTGTTGCTATGCTAACATTTGAATTGACACGATGTTATGTGCAAAATTAATCGGATTTTTTTATCCAGATTCGTGAAGTCATTATGATCGAGTTAGATTTCAACTCATTTTCAATTATTTTTTCAACTAACCTCATCACGAAACTAGATAGAGCTTGAGATAAGAGCGTCGACAAAATTATGTTGCATTTGACGTGTAACTTGGAATAAAATTGTCAACTACATTTGTATGGCAACGATTCTCTGGTACACGGTTATATTTGTTAATCAATTATGCTTATTTTTTACAAGTCATAAATAGATGGCATTGGCTATTCCTAACTGACGAGCTCTGAATAGAAATGCCGAAACAAACTCAAAGAAGCATATCCTCTTTTAAGGTCCAGAAATTTTAAACGAAAACGCCTATCAATCATCATCGTGTAGCACAACCATTATTTACCAATCCATATTGATTAACCGAGATTGATAAAACTACAGCTGATATATCGATTATAAATCACGTCTAAGTTTATACAGAATCATAATGTAAATAATTATTACATCGAAATATTTAATTAGTGTGTCGTCATCCCACTATAATGCATAGGTCAATCTTATCATGAAAGTATCATGCGTATCTACTGTGACATAATTTTGTCGACGTTTTATCACATCTCGACTCGAGCCGTTGTCTCGACACGAGATAGGAATGCAGCGATATATTACTTTCACGGATATGTATTCGATAAAGCCCAGGTTCATTCATTCCTGCATTAATGTTAGCGAGAACGTCACGACAAACATAAACTTTGAATATTACTTTCCATTTTAATTAATTAACTCAGTAAACCTACGGGAACTTGATCCCAATCGTAATAATAATAAAAATATATTTGACATTTTATTTACAACCAATAATAAATGTTAATACAGTTCTGGTGTTAAACTAAATAATTCTTTGCACACACATAAATGGATCAATGATACATTTTAGATCATACTTTGTACATCTATAATCTGGCAAATAAATTAATTTGAATTTTAATTATAAACTAATAAAAAATTAAAAGTTAGTATGATTACTAAACAGGATTAATTAAAAAAAATATATATTTATAAGGTAGCGAATTGAGTAATTTGTCAGATCTTCGGTAAGAACAATAGACACTGACGTAATGCAATCATAGCATCATAGTAAGTTGTTATTACAGCTAGTTACTTACTAAGTATGACTGACCGAGGTCTGCAGTGACGTATGAGGAGAAAAGATATCCTTTAAAACACAATTAACATTGCATATTCTAACTTCTTGATTTAAAAACGCCAGGGAAGTAAGATGAATGCAGTATATATTTAGACATACCTGTGCCTTAAAAAAATGTGACCCCACCGTGAAAGCCTCTTTGCTGTATCATCACATAAAGTTCAAGTGAAATCGGTACGCGAACTCTTATCTCGTGCTTCAGATCATGGCGATACTAACCGAAATAAAATCGAGGCGAAACCGTCAAAATTAATCAGTGTTATGTACAGCGGCGTAGCATGCACCGCACCGCGCGCGCCTCTACCTAAGAATTGGTCGATAAGTGAGTACATGTTCGTGATTATTTTATATAAATTAAAATAAAAAAACAATAAAGTGATGGCGGTGGATGAATGGAACCTGAAACAAGAATTTAAAAAAAGAACAAAAAACGCGGGCAATATTTTGTATGAATTTTAAAAATCATTTGAAAATAGAACTGAGTTCAAATTTTTTGGTATATTAGAAATACATAAATCTTCACGAAATAGTGATCAATTATTTATTATTTCATCCCTGATACTTCGAGGATCGCCCGTGATCTAAAAGCAATTAATTTTGTAATAATGTTTTTAAATCTTAAGGTAGTAAGAAGCCACCAAAATATTGGTTACCATTTTATTAGATCGATTAATGAAATAAAACATATGAAATATGTAAAAATATTTCATTTTAAAATATTATATTTAAATTGCCTAATTAATTTTTTTAAAATGGGTATTTTCCATTTTAGCGGGAAACCTAGAGCCGCCATTATAAGGTAATAAATAGGTGCATTGCAAATACTACGAAATAATTACCTAAGATTGAGTGGAACGGATAAAAACAACTAGAATTTTGAAGTGAATTCACTTTAATGATAATGTTATTATAGTTTTAGTTAGCATATAATTTAATTATAGTTAAAATAAAACTGGGCCAACGGATGTGTGATAAATTATAAAATTGAGCTACGAAACCTCTCATCACACTTATTTGTAATTTATTTGCTAGCTCTAATATATTATATTAGCTATAATAATGATAAGTATTAGGTACACTACGTACACAATAATAAACAATAATAAGGTTAGTATATATATAAAATCAAGATAGAAGAAGCATAATATTTGCTTGTGGTTCATTCTTTTCTTCTTCATTTTTTTAATTTAAAACGTGCTCATAAATATTATTAAAAAAAAGTACTTCATAAATAAATATTATATCGTGGATGAAGCGATATTGTTTGAAGGTGTGAAATTATTTAAAAAAATAAAATGTTTTAAAACTATATTTAATTTTTATTTAGTGATTCATTGCTAGAAGTAAGCGAAATAATAAAAAATAAGTTATTTATTGTTTGCTAAAAATATATTGCTAAAACAGAAAAAATAATAATGATATGCCTCTTTACAGGCCATCATGGCAGGAAATCTCAAATTAAATAACTTTTGGCAACATTTGTCATATGCAACGCACTCCTGACGCCATAAATGAGTATTTGTAAAAAAATACACACATTTTATACGTGCTGTTACTAATATTAAGACTGCCATAGAAAAAAACAATAACACTTAATGAGCTTGCAACAAACATATGCAATACCTATAAAATAAATAAAACAAAAATAATACTTATGTATTACGTATTACTTTAATTACAGACGTAGTATGAAAAAAATCAAACAATAATACAGACCACCTTTAATTTTGTTATTCTCTACACTTACGCAAACATTACAAATTGAAATAGAATTACTTTTTCCGATATTATTGCGGTACACTGGATTTTGATTTTGCTAATCCTCTACGCATTACTTTGGCATACCAAATAAAAAAAGTTTTAAAACTTTAATCACATGAACCCAATTATTGTCCCACTGCTGGGCATCAATCTCCTCTCATTTTGAGAGAGATTAGAGTCTATCATGTCATCGAGAGAATCTCTTAGGCATGAAGGTTTCCTCACGATATTTACTTTCCATGTATATTATATAGATAGATATACCCAAACGAACGTTGAACCTGAATCAGTATTCAACAAATACAATAAGATTAATTATTAATCTCGTTCGTAAAAACTCACCCGTCCAAAACAAAATAAAAATAACTGTTTTAAAAATAAAATCACTGTTACATTACTGTACAGTACAATTGATTGATATTAAATAACGTCATAAAAAGTGCATTAACCGTTTGTCACAAAATATTTGATTGTTATAACCTTGCGTATTGGTGGTCACATGGTCGATAAGACTGTTTACCTGCTCCAAAAGGGTCAGCACTGATGCAACTTCAAAACATCGTCATAACATAGGCTGATAAGCCTAAAGCTTTGGGTTTATAACCCTGACAGACGACAGCAATACCAGTACCGTGCAAAATTTTAAACTAGGTACATTTTGTTCATAATTTATTACATTACATAAGCAATAAGTAACCGAAACAGGTTTCTGTTCTGTAAAAATAAAAGATACCTCCTGCATCTTTTATAAATTGCATGTTAAAATAATGGATTTTTGTGATATAATTCCTCGAAATTTCGGCGTATAAATGGCGTGTTCCAATGCGCTAGAATTCATATTCATCATCACATCAACCGTTAGTCGTCCACGGTTTATTGGTATTATTAAATACTTTTTTTATTATTAGTGTTTTTAATGTACGTATAGATTAAAATAAACAAAGTGTATTTTTATTATAGGATCAATTTATCCCACTTTAAAAGAACCTTAATGTAAAAAACAATTTCTCCCAAATACTACATTTATGGTCTAAATATAAAAATAAATATTTCATATCAATAAATATTTCAGAGCAATGGCAATAAAATAAAAACGCAGCCACGCCCTCGACGCTTCATATTCATATCTACTGATGTGATGTCTACTCTAATTACGTAAGCAAGATAATGTTTATACCCACGCATTAATGCGTGCTGGTAGAGTCGTAAGCAAGCGAGCCTACGAGACAACTAATTACGCAACAGATCGCGGGGGGCTGAGTCGAAGTCTTGAGTTTAATCCTGAGGCTTTTCGAAGTTACATGGGTATTTATCAAATGCTACAACGCGGAACGAATGAAACCTGAATGCCATGATCATTCTCATGATGACATGTGAAGTACCGCACTTCGCTAACGTGGTGGACTATAGCCTAATCCCTCTCAAAAATGGGAGGAATCCCGTGCCCAGCATTGGGAAAATAATAGGTCATATCATCAGATTTTTCATACTGTAGGTAGGTACACTACTTAGTAGGTAGATACTGTTAGGTATCCTGAATTCTGATTTGGTATTTTTTATGCTAGTGATAATATAGGGCCATTTTTTAAAGTAAATAAGCCATTGAATTTATCTTATATGCCTATATCACATACCGATCTTTTGAACTTAAAGGAATAGAAGAAGGGTCGTTAGTAACAATATAAGGCACACCCACCATCTGTTGGCCTTATGGCCTGTAGCTTGTTAAGGATTAAATATTTATGATTTTATATATATGCAGCATACCAGTTCCGAAACATGGCAAAAAACTCATATAAAACCCCCTGGCTAGCTCGGAATAGGTAGTTTATATGGTAATATTGAAGTGACGCACATTGTCCTATGAATATTACAAAAGATAAAGGTGCTTCCAAAACACGAGATATTGCAAATTTTGTGACCAAAATGTTACTTTCGCATGTACCTTAATTCCTTTTTTATCACTGTAGGTGCAAGGGAAAATACAGATTTTAAACTCATGTGATCAAATTCACACTCATTAGTAATATGTAGGACCGCAATTAAATCTGTTAAAAATAGATTTCTTTACAAACAATAAACAGTTATTAAATAAATTCACAATTTATTTTAGCAGGTTTGTAGCCATCTTCGGTCATTCAGTTATTCACTTCTACCCATCGTATTTTTTATCTACATTCGTGTCAGGGGCGGGGTCAATTGTGTATGGAAAATTTGACAGTTCTGACGTTATAAATAATACTTACGATATGGACACGCCTTAAGATCTTATTTAATCTGCAAGTGACGCCACTGCGAAATTACGGACCTAAAATAAAATAAAGTCGTGAATCAATTTTGATGGTTATTGTTATATTAGAATAGAAATTGTTAGATACATAGAAATTGTTATCAACTTGTAAACATTAAATTGTCTTATAATTATTTAGGATAGTCCCGGGAAAGAACACAGGATTTTTTGTTCCGAAAATCAGCCCTAAATAGATGTGTGGAAATTAGTACGCGGAATAGATAATTTCTTAACAGAGGGTAGAAATAAAAAAGTAGATTAGGTAAAATTATTTGTCTTACGCAGCATTTATTAAATATAAATGATAATAATTTATTTCCATAGTAACTGATGAATTACATGCCCGCCATTGATATTCAGCAATAAGCTGCATTAATCGTTTTGTAGCCGCTTATAAATAAAAAAGATAACGTATCGTGTAAAAAACTTTTCATTGATCATCATACATATCGAATATATGATTTAATACAATGAAGATAAAATCTCTAATGCCTTGAGTAGGTATTTTCAATTTAAGGTTACCCCCCGCTGAGATTAGAAAACAATTGATAATACACAAATTATACGTCATACTGGCAGTAAACCTCTTTTTCCTGGAAACCTTTAGGTCTCCGCATCATATGAAGCTCACTCACAGTTTTATATCTTTTTAAACATCAACATCAACCCACTTTACTGTTCACTGAGCACAGCAATGTTTTGCTCTAGTTTTATTTTGTATAATAATATGTTTTATCGTAGAATGAGTCCAAAAGGAGATATCGACAAAAAAATGCTCTAAGACGCCACTTTTCCCATTTTCAAAACTGCCGGAAAACTTTCCAGGTAGAGCTACCTGATGACAGTACTAATTATCAAAAAAAAAATAAGCCTTATATAATACATATAATAAATTTTTAATACATATGATCTAAGTGATCAAAATATTGCTTATCACTTCTATTGCAGTTTATGATTGTACTAACAGCTAGTTTTACATTTTCCTTGTATATACCTAATGAGATATAGCTATATAATATAGCTCGACCGCTGATTACGTATCTACGATTGCCTTTCAGATCAGTAAAGAAAAAATATACAATTCATTATAAATGTACAGTCAGATTTTAAATGTAAACATGTATTATTTGATAAGATATTTTAATCAAGCTCAATGGAATATTTCGCACAATAATTATCAAAATAACATCTAGTACAGTGTGTTTCAGCATAACATGATAACAGGAAATTTTTTACATTATTAAACCTTTTCATACATAACTGACAAGGGTAGCTTAAGTAATGTTCGGTGCATAATTTCTTCATTTCTTTAAAACCAAACAGGTTTTCGCAATAAAGCAGGTATATAATATAAAAAGCCTCTTTGGATGCCTCGACCAATATTTTCACTACTTACGTTTCTGTCAAAAATTCCCTCATTTCGATCCAAATTTAAAAGTTTAATTTCGAATTGTGCGAAGGATTAGTGGTATGCAGGGATATATGCGTAAAATACAAATCCAAAAGTATCAATATAATACTTTAAATTACAATGGTTCATTAATATATTTCACTTTGATGGATATTATTTTAGTTAAATCTAAAGATATATAGAATACTAGCAGCCCGTCCCGGCTTCGCACGGGTGGATATTTAAGCAACATTTTTAATTTATGCTCCGCTCCCATTGGTCGTAGCATAATGTTATATAGCCTATAACCTTCCTCGATAAATGTACTATCCCAACTTCTTCAATTCCAATCAGTAGTTCCTGAGATTAACGCGTTCAAACAAACAAACAAACTCTTCAGCTTTCTAATATTAGTATAGATTCAAAGAAAAATAACAGTAAATTATATCGTTATTCAAACGAGCGGTCAAATGTCTTTATCATACTTCTTTTTCTGCATGACACTCAATGTACATTTAAAAGGTTAATTCTCTGGTTCATCAGGAAAAAGTTTAAACAACATATGAATAAATACAACAAGAAAGGAGGTGGATAATAAAAATCTGATAAATGAACTCGCTACAACAAAAAACCAGTTTGAATGCGTTTGAACCGATGTTGAACCCAAATTGGCCCAAATTTTTAACACGAAACTTGCAGAACAACGTCAAAGGAATTTTGAAAATGAATTCTACTGTCCAATTGAGCGAAACAAAACATCATAACCTTAAATTTTTTAGATCTCGAGTTCTCTGGAGGCCGTATAATATGACAGCAGACGAAACATATGAGTATGATATAGTACCTGACACGGAGGTAATAATGCCAAAAGCAAAATAATACGTGAAAAAGCATCTTAACTGAAATAATACGCTTTTTGTGTCACCGCTTGGAAATGTCGTCAAAATCACTCAATGTTTCCGTGTTTGTTCGTACTTTATTATAAAATAGACGTGTTTCTTCTCTCTACAATTTCATTTATTTTTTTCCGAAATGAAGCTGCAAATAAGGACACCAAATATAGTTTCCATTTATTCCCGTTTACTATGGCGAGACAGAGTACAGAATAATTCAATATCCGATCTCTGAGCAAAAAGGTTGAGATAAAACCAGTACCTTGTTGGAGTTGGAGAATCTGGAGTTCCATCGCATTAGATAGTACACCACAGTAGATCAACACGCAATATTGTTGATCACTAAGCAATATTGTTTTCTGGTTAGAATAATAGTGTAGCCAGAGAAATTATTGAAAAAATTAGACCTTATAACAAATTTAGTATCTAAAGATTATAGTTGCCGTTTACCATCAGATTAGTCGTATTATATGTTTGTTTGTACCTCAGTGGTATCACACAAAGGAGTGACATTAATGACTAGTCACTTTCATAATGGCAGTCCCTACTATCTGCCACTCATTTGCCCAAGACATAATGACGAAGTTAGTGATGTCTCTACTCAGATCTCTGCCTATCTTTGTCTTACACTCGCTGTATCATCATAAATGTTTGTAGTTGTAAACTAAAAGGCTACGATATAAAGGTATCCATCTTTCCTCCTATTTAGCATTCTATATCAAGTACTACCTTTGTGCAGTCTTAATTTACAATGTTCGATATTGATTGCTGTTTGTTTTCAGGTTCTACATATAAAAACAGCCATGAACGGCGCAGTGGATAAGAGTGGGAGGAAGGGGGATAAAATCGCTGCCACACTAGATGAGGCGATGTTGTTATCGGGTGAGTGAAGTTATGTCGACGACTGAACTAGAAAAATTGCCAATTTTGACTCACAATAATTACGATGTAGAGCTAAGTGTTATTCGGTACCTGTTAATGTATGATCTATTAAGTTCTGGATAAGGAGTATGAATAATGAATATATACAACTTTTTTTATTTATATAGCAAATATTAATATACCGCGATAAGATATTTACGTAAGTCCAAAAAAACAATACTTATCTTATGTATCTCTTACTTTGTACTAACCTCTTTTGAGCTAATTTAATGCGTATAATTAGGTAGGTTTCTATGAGCTGTACATATATTTATAGTGCGCTTATTCATTACTGCTATCTAGCATAGGATAAAGGAACAACAATAACATAACACATGACGTAATTAACAAATAGTTGTGTAAATAATACCTTCCGCTCAGTGAAATATAGCGACAACAACTTAATCTTACAATAATAACGCTTAAGACTTAGTAAAACTAGGTTGCTGAGTGTGATAATAACAAACACCATCGTAAATAATGTTCCAGTGGCTACAATCCTTTAATTATTTATTGTCATCAAAACAGAGATATTAAACAATATTATTTTATAAATGTCGTGCCTTATAAGTGGAAGTAGAGTTGGGCCTTTCTTCCAAAGTGGGACACAGGCTCTTAAAAAACAAAGATTTTTTTTTATTACGTAACCTTATAAAAATAAATAAAACAATATTACTTAAGATCGATCATGAAGGTTATGTGAGATCAAATATAAGTTGCTTACCGCAGATTGTGCTGGTGTTCTAATAGACCACTCTAATTCAAGAGTGATTTTTCTTCCATCAAACCTCTACAATTTTCTAAATAAAACTTAATGTTTATACGGTATTCACCTACAACCAGTTTCCGCAGCAAGATAAGATTTCCTTCCTGCTTACCGCGGGAAAATACTGAGAATTAATTAACTATAAATAAATATTCTCACGTATGATATAATTAAATCTTATGTATAAGATAAGCATGACGTCAAATTAAAAATTAATTATATTATATTATACGTACTACAACAAATGATTTAGCAAGCTACTTCATTCGAATTTGTTGCGAAATTTATTTTATATTTATGCCAAAAAGTTTATTCACCTTCTGTCCTTTGCCTCCAAGTCCATTTCTAAAGTAAAAGTTTTAATAGATTTAATGGAACTGGTGATAGTCAACCGTAATTATTAAAATGAAATAAGAAAAGTCTATAAAGAAAAAAAAAGCTTTGTTCACTATTTCATGGTAAAAATAGAACATTTGAAATGACTCAAAACGAAACTTTTACTTATAACTTTCAAATACGTCATTTGAATGAATTGTTTTATTGTATTTACAGCATCCATAATTAAACATTAAAATAAAATTCGCCGTTTTCAAGTAGTTACCTAGTATATAAACTCATATGTAACTAAATTAATATATCAACAAAATTCTACTAAATGCAATCAATATAAAACTAGTAACTACAATAAAAGACCAGCTGGCGACCCACTAACATAATTCTGTAGAGTCAAACGCATAATTCGTATAATTATAATAACCTACTCTAGTATCACAATCGAAGTCAATTTCTATCACAAAGACCAGTTAAATGTAGGCCGTTATTAATAGGACATAATATATTTAATTTCGAACATAGTATTGCTATATACATATGTATTTGGCGATAAAATAGTAGATAGAAACTAGTCATCAATATTAGTGAAAATATATACTATTCACTAAAAACTGTGATCAATAAAATGCTTCGAAATATATTTTTCCTTTTGACTCTAAGGACCAGTAACAATGCGTGACAAGTCAATGTCAATGCACCCTAATATGAGCCGAAATTACTAAAACAGGAAGGAAACATTTCAATAAGCCGGTTTTTCGAATGGATATTGGTTTCGGAAGGAATTAAGGATCTTATTTATACTGTTAATAGGATAACATTTTAGGGTAGTTATGGCGTAATATAAATGCGGTCAGTATTAAAAATGCGTAAATCTTGTATTAATATGCAAATGTCAAACTTGCTACTATATAACATACACTATTTTAAAATGTTGGTGTCTATTACTAAAATTATAGTTGCTTTATTTAAAAAAAATAACTTTTTGATAGCATGGTGGCTTGGTGCCGCATGTCACTGTTTCGATCTCCGTACGGAACAAATATGATATGTATAGTCTACCGGTAGTTTTTCCCGGTCTGGGTGTTTGTCGTGTGTATAACGCACCCGATATAGGAAAAAATCCTAGTGTAGGACAACTTTAAAAAAATACTATGTCTTAAAATAGCTTTCATGCGATCATTCGCAAGAAAGTGGCCTCCATACTACATCGTGTGAGAGGTAGTAGTAACAGTATCCCGCAGATGATTGTTACTCGTGCAGATTGTCCAATCCGACACAACTGTATGCGATTGTGGCGAGTAGTAGTAGTTAACTAACGTATTAACTGCTGTGTAATTTATATGGATTGTATTTAAATCCATCCATACTAATATTATAAATGTGAAAGTGTGTCTATCTAACTGTTTTTCTGTCTATCTGTAACCTCTTTATGCTTTAACCGCAGCGCTGCACCGATTTATATGAAATTTGATATAGAAATAGTTTGAGTCCAGGAAAACGACTTAGGATAATTTGTGTCCTGGAATTCATTATATGGTAAAAGGGGCCAAGAGGAGCCAAAATAAACAAGCAACTTTATGAAAAGCAGATCGGATAAAGTTACTAATTCCAGGCAGACAAAATTGCGGACAAAAGCTAGTAAAATAGGTATCTATTTCTCACGTATCACATACGGTACACATACCAATATACGTAGTTGCTCCAGTAATGTTGATGAGCAAATATTTGTTAGTGACTGTTATAAACTAATCAAGTTGTCTTATGATAGAAAGGTAAACATACCGAGTAGTTTGGGAAACCCCAACACAGGTGAACATCACTCCTGATAAGAGATTGTTTGTATAGCACTTATAAAATTGATGTTGTTGTTACTGTAATGCAAACAGAAGAAAACCCTTTAGTTATGAAGAATTTGTTCTACTTTAATACATAAAAGGAAAGCTATGACGTGGTATCAGTATGTCCTGATTTTTTGAAGTTACTTGCGATTTTATCGCGTGCTCAGACGTTGAATGAAAACTTTTTCTCAATATCTTTTTTGCATAAACATTATAGGTGTTGTGTTATTACATAAGGTACATTATGGATCTATTTTTCTTCATGGGGTGTGAATTCGGGCCAACCCATACTAGGTTAGCATGGACTATAGCCTAATTCCTCTAAAAATTAGAAGTGACATGTGCTTAACAGTGGGACAATAAATTAGTGGATGATGATGGGTGACATGTTGCCTTTCTCAAAATAATCTACTTATATGTTTATTTAATATTTAGTCACCGTTTATTGATGATGATACCTACAAATACTTGGGACTCTAAATATACATAATCCCAAATATATACTTTCTGATCTAAGATGTAAAGAACCTAATAACTACGTACGTCATTTGAAATAAAACTACATTATTGCGGACAGACTTTCGTTAGAAACGTCGGGTTATTAAATAATAACATCAATATACCGCGGTAAAATCCAAAACAAAAGTAGATTTATTTCAATTTCAATGTATTCCCGTAAATACTGATTGACTTATCAACGTGTGTTTCCACATTGATGCATATCAATGCTGTCTATAAACATGTTTTTTGGTAATGTACAGAGGCTGGTCTTGACACACTTTGTATGTTCAGGTTTCGGTACCTACAACATCCTACACATGTTGATGTCTGGCGTCATCCTGCTGGGGATGATCATGCAGAGTTTGGCGATGGGGTACATCCTGCCGGCGGCGCAGTGTGACCTAGATCTGACGCTGCAGCAGCGAGGGTGGCTCTCCGCTATACCATTCTTAGGTGAGGATTTTTACGTCTATCTAGATTAAGTTGAGACTTTATAAAGAAATTGCTTAAAATAAATAGTCAAGAAATTAAATAACGCTCTTTGTTATGTTCCTCTTAAAATATACAGTTGCACTTTAAAAAAATAAATGCCTACCCAAATTCAAATTAAAGGTCGTATACCCCAAGTTGATAAAAAAGTACACATTAATAAAAAAATCTTGTGGTCGAACATTTCACGTATAAAAAGTTAAATAAGCTTTAGGTATCACAAATAACAGTCATAAACATGTATGAATATATTCAAATTAAACTGGCAATCAGTTTGTTCGATCACAATATGTGATCACCATATGGGCGGTCGGAGTCCGACTAAAATCGCCACAGTTCGTAAACATTTTTTTTTAATGTTGCAATATTTTCACGAAAGTCAATATTCTAGTTACTAAAAATTTGAATGATTACACGATTGGTATAGTAACTAAGCGCCGGATGCGTTACGTTCGGGTCGTGTGTTCGATCTACGCATGGAATAAATATTCTCATGGACTTCAAATACTTCGTTTTTAAAAAACACAATGTTACGACAGCCACCATAAAAGCGGTACAGACCCCATGATAGTTTAAATCTATCCTTTGGGACGCGTCGGGCTTCATTGTCTTGACGATTTTCTGGATTGTAGATATCGTTGATCCTGGCTCACAGGAGTTGAAATAGTAAGAGCTGAAACTGCGTTAGTTTCAGTTTCAACCCTAAGGAGTTAGTGTGGCGGATTTAGCCCATTAAAATCCCTTTATGACCAAATATTTTGAATGTTCCAGCTATAATCTTGACATCGTACTTCTGGGGCTGGCTGGCGGACACACAAGGCAGACGGCCGGTCATGCTGTTTTCCATGATCATCTCGGCAGTCTTCTCCGCATTCGCCAGCTTCGCGCCCGACGTCATCTCTTTCGGAGTCCTGGTCTTTCTATCCGCAGTATTGTAAGTCAGCTTAATAAACGAATGCTTACTATATTGTTGTCTTACACTTCCGCGAATATTGGATATTCAAATAAAACTACTTGTAACGGATTTTATCGCAGTATATTGCCATTATTTTATGCCGATCCTTCACAGCCTCATCCGTGACGAAGGTTGCTATAGGGCACTGCAGAAAATTGATTAGTGCTTAAATAATTATATTGTGTTTTTTTCCTTGTCCTTGTGTTTTAATGGTCCTATTATAATTTACAGCATGTCAGGTTCATCAGCAGTGGTGTACACGTACCTAGGCGAGTTCAACAACCTCCGGCACAGAGACAAGATGGTTGCCTTCGGTTCCTCTTTTGTCGGGATTGGCACCGTCATCCTACCATGTAAGAATTTATTTAAATGTCTATTATATAGTAAGAAGTTTGGGTGTTGAAACTAAGACAATAATGACGACATAACACTAAAATTACGCATTCGACTAGGTGATATTAGTACACCAATCTAGGTCAGTCCCTCAATATTATTATTATTGATACCAATGTATTATAACTAAACATCTATCGTAGAATAGGATTAATGATGATTAAACCATCGATTTCATAAATGACTAAATAGTGATAAAAGACTGCATGAAGGTTTAGATATCTCCGTAGATATATTTATATTTGTATTTATTTTGTTCTTTTAATTGTTCTTGCTATTAGAAGTATTTTTAGAGATATTATTATATTATATGTAAGTGACAATTTAACTCTCTTACTTAATTTAATGTTTTTTTTTAATGTCTTTTAAATTTTAAATATTTAAATTTAATTTCTTTGTAGCTCATTTGTAATTTCATAGAACTGTATTCATAAGCATGCTGTGATTTCGTGTAAATGAAGAAACACAAGGAAATAACTATTTATATCTAAATTGTATGACTTTTATGTATGTAATTTGTATTTTTCGTTGTAAATCCTAATAAATAAAATAAAAATATGTAGTAGGGCTCGGGGCTGTAGTAGGGCTGACCATTATTAACATCTTGAAACCAAATTAACTCGTGGGTGCCAGTTCTAATCGAATGAACAAACACCTACAACAATCGTGTAAGGTACCTAGTAGAATATATTCTTAGTTGCCCAATAAACCAGTTCTGAAGGCCTAATCTTTGGCTTCACGTGAAATACTTATATTCAGCCGCAACGAAGTAAATTGGTAACCGTACCATATATGATTGGAAAAAGGCTTAAAAGTATATCAATTATTTCAAAGCTCATAAATAAATAAATTATGTTTCTTTTTTTCATCCAGAAAAGGTATTTTCAAAATAGCATTTCTTCTTTATTTCAGGTGTATCCTGGCTCATTCTGCCTCTCGAGTTCGCCTACCCCATACCATTCCTAGGCATCGATTACCGTCCGTGGCGGTTGCTTGTCGTAGCCTGTGCATTACCATTTGCCCTGGGCTCCCTACTCCTCATGTTTGCCCCGGAGAGCCCCAAGTTCTTATTTGCCACGGGGCATTATGAAGATGCGTTGAATATCGCCAAGAGGATCTACGTACGCAACACGAAGAAGGCAGAGGATAATTTTCCCGTAAGTTCTTTTATTTTCAAACTAGTTATTCTTGAACCACGGTTTCCTATTATTATATAGTATATTGCTATGTATATCTAATCTTATTAGAAAATATTAGTGTTATCTTGAAAATTTGGGAGTTTAAAATATCATTTAAGTTTAACCGCAGATAATCTCTGTAATAATAACGTTCGGTACCTAGGCTATGTTTAATCAAGCTGCTTACCAATTTCATGATAATTTTCTTCAACAAACAATCCACTTCCTGAGATACATTTAATACCTTCCAGGTTAAATCTC
The DNA here is from genome assembly GCA_905163465.1 of Craniophora ligustri. Taxonomy (NCBI): domain Eukaryota; kingdom Metazoa; phylum Arthropoda; class Insecta; order Lepidoptera; family Noctuidae; genus Craniophora; species Craniophora ligustri. The sequence continues at coordinate 1,974,756 of LR990965.1, read as the reverse complement.
TGATAGTGGACAGTCAGACATGCAAGTCCGCTGATACTAAGGGGATTGCTGCCATCTTGAAGTCTATGAAGGAGCAGACAGTGCCGCTGTTCAAGACTCCGTTACTGCCTTGGACTGCTCTCACCTGCTTTGTACAATTCGGGATCTTTGCCACGTAAGGAATCATAGACCTTCTGATATCAACGTAGTACTTGATGACTTTGTACACTCGCGATACAGTACAACGTTTTTTAAGTAAATTTTGATCCCTTAATTGATTCGAAATTTTGCGAAAATAGTTACTGCCACTTTGACGAGGAGTATTCGTTCATTTAAAAAATGTGGAGTGTAGATAACAAAACTGGACTTTTAAAATTTAATTACACAAAATTGCCTTCTAATTTTATGAACAGGAACCTATGATTTTCTGTCAAATACTTGGTTTGGCTACATTCATATTGGTGTCAGGTGAAAAATTATTCACTGTTGATTCCTTTTCTGTTGTTCTATACATATAGGGTTAGTAAAGTTAGGGCGTGTAAACTCAAGAGCTTGGCTCTACATGAGATTTGTTTACTTTTTGACAATGCGAGTCATATGGTTTCGTCTTGGCACCATTTTACATAAAATAATTAAATTATAAAATAAATTATAGAGAATATTCAATATTATTTATCAAATTTCAGAACGAACGGCTTCTATGTATGGTTCCCCTCCATCCTGAACTCTCTGGCGAACCACGATGGCGGGGAGACCAAGATCTGTGACGTGCTCGACGCTGGCAGAGATGCTGCATCTAACGGCACTATGGTAAGATTGGGAATATCAATGACGTCACAGCGGAAAAGTATGGAGGAATACTTTTCGAATAAATATTACAGGGTAAAATCGAAATAAGGACCGCCATATTTTTTTTACTGTGACGGCCCTCACAAAGAAACCTCTAGGACTCTAAACGTCAAAAATATGTACGCTTATTTGAATAGTTACATTCAAAATACACATTATAGCGGCAAGCGAATCACGTATTCCTTCATTCAAAATTTCAGCAGAATTAAGTCTATTGCTGGACATACGCCATTTATGACTTTAAAATATGAATGGTAAAGTCGATCTTATTTTTTTTAATTCCACAATGTTTAGTAATATTGTTTCTTAATGCTTAATATTCTAATTTATTTCCTATTGCCCTGATGACTATATCAACTTTTCCTTATCTACCAGATCTGCGACGACACAATCCACACCTCAACCTTCGAGCGTTCCATTTACATTGGACTCGTCTTCTCTACCATGTACATCATCGTTGGTTTCCTGGTGGACTACGTGGGCAAAAAGCCCATCCTCGTGGTGATCCTCGGCTTCACAGGAATCAGCGGCATCTGCGCTCACCTGGCTTATAACCAGCAGCTGGCCGTTGTGCTCTTCGCCGTCTTCCAGATGTCCGGAGCCTGCATTGGCCTGATGAATGCGGTGGCTGTGGAACTGTTCCCTACTAAGTATAGGTGAGTTTAGTTTAACGGGTATTTTTGTGAGTAACTCCCGGGGGAAAAAGGTATTTCTTGTTCAATCTAGAAGCTTCTGTAGAGGCTTGCGACTCAGGAATGGATAGGGTCTTATGATTATTCTGATAGATAGTTGCCTCACTTGGATTTTCTCCTTCTTCTCAAGTTTAGTAAGTTCACGATGAAAGAGCAAAAATAATTTTAATTAGGGTTGGACCAAAACATCCTCAAAAAAGCTACAAAATCCTTAAGCTAAAGATGAAATATAATATGCTTCTTCTCTTATTCCAGAGCTATGGCGATCTGTCTATCCATGATGATGGGTCGCGTGGGCTCTATGGTTGGATCCAACCTAATAGGTCTATTCCTTGAAGTCAACTGCGGCGCAGGGTTCTACTTGTTTGGATCCATTATTATTGGTAAGTACTTCCGACTGCCCAAAATTCACATATCATTACACAACATATAACGTCATAAAAATCGAAAGGTATTAGCCACAAATCAACTAGCTGCTAAATGCTGAATTAACTAGAAGAGATAAAATTTATTTGAATTTAAAAATACCACCAACATGTGTTGAATGAGTGACAATGAAATTAGCATGGGACCATCTTGAAGATATACTGAACTTAACACTAAAGCTCTAAAATTAGTTCGCATGTGGCGAAAATTTCGCCAATAGACAACTACAAATAGACAACTAAAATAAAAAGTTTTTTTTTTGGTAAAGAATATCAAAAACTTGTCCGATTCGCTGTCAGGGAGTAGGGTGTCCAAAAGACTGGCGGCACTGTCTCCTTGGATGGCAATTGGTAATTCTCTGACCGAAACAAACAACTTAATGCGAAATAAAAATGTTCTTCTTGCTTCTTCCAGTGAATTCGCTGTTTTGCCTGACTTTACCCAACAAGAAGAAGATCCCACACAGTAAGATACATGTGGAGTCAACACAAAACGAAACCCACGAACCGGTATGAAGCGGTTCGTACTAGAAACATGGAACTGGACAGACACGGCTAATTTCAATTATACGAAGAAGATAATGCAAGAATGTTTGATGAAAATAATGTTACAGACAAATAGAAGCATTAGCTGCTTTTTGTTGGCGATATACGAATTTTATTTTTATAATAGACCTCTATAATTGATCGTCAACAAAAGCAACTATCACTGACAGCTGTCAGGTGAATGAATGAAGTTTATAGTGATTGAATGATTGAATGGGTTGTAGAGGCATTTGGCAAAAGGTGCCATAAATTTATTTTTACCTAATGAGATTAAAAGTTATGAAAATATGTACAAATTATTGCAATGAAATTTTATCATTATTTATTACATCTATACTCGTGAAGTTACATATTTACAGCCATTGCAAGTATCACAGAATGTTTTTAGGTCCATGTAATAGAGAATGAGCTTGTTGCCATCAAACATCGATAAGAGCGGGTAAGAAAATCCGAATAATTAAACACTCTTTTAAATAATAATGACTTATAATGAGAATGTAATAAGAATGATTTATATAACTACCTCGTTGTTCTAATGGTCCTAAATTGCGACTACTGAGCAAGAGGTCTTGGGTTCGATTCCCCAGTCGAGCAATGTGTTGTTCTATGAAATGTGGGTTGTTCTATGGAATTCTCAGTTGATGCCAATAGGCGCGCCCCTATTACATGGGAACTAAAACAAACCGGCGAAATATGGGTGTACATAAGTACACCTTTGCCTACCCCTTCGAGGAAGAAGGAAGACAGGCGTGATGGCATGTATGTATGAGTTATAATCAGTTACAATAATTGTCAAATTTATGCTAAAAAATAATAATCGAAAATATATTGTTTAAATACCTTAGTTAATTAGTTTTAAGAAAAAGCATTTTTTAATAAATCGTTGTTTATATAATATTATATTATTTTGTTTTACAACACAACATACAAGATATGCCGGTAGAAAATAAAAATTATACTAAAATTTAATAAAAATTAAAAAAATATGTCTGAAAACGTAGAGTTAACATATGTATGTATTTCAATACGAGTTCAAGACATTTATCTTTCATAGCCATAACTATATACACAGGTATTTTTTAACCCAATAAGTAGCGAAGAAAAACACTGCTATTGTTTTTTAAATCTACCTCTATATTAAGTATACCACTCTCTTACACAGTTAAATAAACAAACGTAAAATGAAGACTCATCTTGAAGTAATAGTAGAAGAACCATTCATTCATATTCATGATTGTATAGGATATGTCTTTCACACAAGTCCAACTTGTTGCGCTGCGCAAACCAAATGCGCAGTAACGCAAACTTAATTTCACTACCCTGTGAAAATATTTCACGAAAACTCGTCGCTTCGTGGCCAGGAAGCTTTCAGAGCGCTTTCAGAACTGAAAATGATATCCCTACAATAGCGGAAGTCGAAGGTTTTCACGTCCGGGAAACCCGGCGACGAGGGCAGGAAAATTTCAGTATTGTGGGCGGCAGTACTAGGCGAGCAGAAGTGTAAGGAGATGGGGTTGTGAAGGGAACGCGCGTCGTCGCTAAGGGGGCAGAGTCCGCAACTACGCATGCGCTGAGTCGTGGTTCGTCTAGTATCGATTTTCAACCCACCCTTGTACAAAGTTCTACGACACCCCTGCGATTCCTATGAATAGTTTGACATAAAAAAATGCATAAAATATTTTCAATTATTATTCCTTTACTTAATTTTAATGATGACATCTGAATTGATCTGAAATTAAAAAATAAATAAGTAAAGTTGTTTAACTCAGGAAACACCAAGGAATGCGTGTCGTAGGTCAGTGACGCGAAGAAAGGAATTTATCTAACTCCTCGGTTCTATGTGCGCCTAGTAAGTCAGATGTCGAGGAAACTTTGTTGAAAAGATATCAAGCGGTTTTCCAAGCAGAAGAAGGAAATCCTGCAATCATAATAAAAAACGCAAGATTTATGAAGAAAATTTTATAAAAGTTTGGTTTTCTCGACTCTCAAATTATAGTTATATTTTAGTTAGGGTAGGTAAGTTACCGAAAAGTTCCCATACATTAATGCTTTTCAAAATTCCATTGCAAAGGAAAATTGCCAGTATCTATCTGTATAAATAAGGTCTCTGTATAGCCTTGTCTTCGACCTCCAAAGAGTTGCCCAAGGCCCCCCCGGTTACGAGTCCAAAATGTTAACGGATCCGCCATTTTACTCATATTTACCAGGAGAACATATTCTACGAAGAGGTTATCGATTTTCCACGACATGCGCGAAAAGGACGGAAGACGTCGGCAATTTTCCTTAGTGCGAGAAAGGGATAGCCGTTCGCACGCCCAAAAGCACCCCAACCCCTCTCGATTTCTCACTCAGCTGATTTCACTCAGGAGGTACCTATCACGTGCTTGATATTGTTTATAATGGTAGACCAAATACGATATGAAGGTTTGGTGACATAGAAATAGATATTGACATTGTAAATTATAAAATAATCGGTATCATATTAATAATAAATTAATTATACACATACATGTATAGCTGAGCGTAAATTTAATTTATCACCTATATTAAAATTTTACAAAATTTCATATGATTTGACTTGTATTTCCACCAAGTTCTCAGTTCGGTGATTAAGCTTGTCTGGTTAACGGTAATAGTTGCCTAGTTCAAGCTTTATACATACCTACAGCTTATCTATATACAAACCAGTTTCCTTAACCCTTCGCTGAATATACAAATGTAGAGAGGGTTGCCAGGCGTCCGGATAAAGCCGGATACCATCAGGCTTTTTTGGTTGCATGTGCAGTTAAGCTAGACGATGTCCGGTCTGTACGGTCTGCCCTGACCGACTTTAGTTTTTAAATTTGTTTTTTTGGTTACCTACCTTTTTCGTGTATTGATTTCCGCCCCACCCGGTTCGCTTGTATTGCTAGTGTATTATACTAAGACACCCAAATGTCCGGCTAAATTGGCTGGTCTGTCAATCTTCTCGAGTTTAAGACGTGGTATCTTCAAGTGTAGGTACTTCCAGGGTTGTGGTGCATACTTTTGCGAATCCCATGGCCCCCAATAGGCTTGGTGGCGTTGACGAGTCAGTTTTTTAGTCGGTAAACGTTCAATAAGAGTCCAACACACGCCGTCACCTCCCCAAGCGGGCGGCGCGCGGCGGGACGGTCCGTAAAGGATTTATCCGCACTTAAAAAAAGTACTGTAATATAATCTATAAGAATCATACTGAACTCAAATATTTATAGTGTTTTGCGTAAGTACCTGTAACACGCAAATCATTCCGTAGGTACTATTTATTTAAAGTAAATTATCGTTTATTCTGACTGTTAAATGTTATCTGATGGAAAAGAAGATGTTTACTGTGAAACACATATACCATACAAGATATATACTAAAATTAATTTTATACCTATAAATGCTGATGTCTAATATTCGCGACAACAGCAAAGAGGAAATTAATCTTTAATAAAATCCTCCTTTCTAACTCTTTTACCTTGCCCCAGTGACTCTTTTATATAAGAGTCCCGTATATGGCACAGAAGCACAGTATAAATTTTATACTGTGACAGAAGGCAGCGTTATCTACTTACAGGGCTAATAGGGTCGTCAAAAGGACTTAAGTCACACAACAACATACCTAATATAAAAAAATCTATTTTATTGGTCTACTTTAATTGTAAGATATACTTAATAAAATACTACGAATGTTTGTTTCAGCGATTTGATCTTTATCGTAAAACATATTGATTAGTTTTAGTATATTAGTGTCCTACAACTATTAAAAGTCTTTGGTTGGTTAACATAATATGTTTAATGTTTTAACATGTTCATTGTTTTAACAGCTTCATTTCATTGTTTTTAATAGTGTACATTTTATGATTAAGGTACCTTCGTACTTTTAGTTCATTATTTTTCGTCTTTGTCCCATTCTTATTGGCCACCCAGTAGGTATATATTTTTCTTCTTTCTTGGTTTCTAGTGATGTGCATTTAATCGGCCCATTGTCACTTCAGCTTGCTAATCCTTTGCGCTATGACCGCAACTTTGAAATTCTGACTGTGAACATGTCTCGCCATAACTCTCTCTATCTCTAATAGTCTCTATGCGACTATTAACTTATGGAACTATCAACTCTAGTTCAACGTTTTGGCTAAGTACGTCGTAAGTGGTAAAACGCACACATTGACCAAACTTCCATCTTTAGCCGCTGTAGTACCGGCTAAGAAAAGACTTGACGATGTTTACCGAACATGCAGTATTTGTCAAACTTTGGCAAGACTCAAGATAGGTGGTATTACAGAATTCTAACAACATTCTCTAATCGGTTTCCTTCTCAAAATTGTTTCTGACATAAACGCGACGTTAGATAATTATGCTCTTCATCGGCTCGAAGTACCGCTAGTTTACTGATTACAGGTTGGTTACAGGTTCCAAAGTCTGAGGCTTTCATATAGTCCACAAATGCAAGATCCAGGACCCCAAAGACTGCATTATGTATATATGGTGTATAGTCTCGTAGTCGCCTTTGGAACGTAGTTCTAAACTCTGAACTTATTGCCATTTTATGTTTATGATGAGTGATTGCTAACACATATAATATATGCTTATTTAAGTATTCTGAGAAATGTAAATGATCTTGGGATTCACATGATTATGACGCATCAAGAGGCAACATAATTTCATGGAGATTTGACCGAACTTCGTAAGTAATGAGTGAATTACTCTTTAGAGACTACCGTGTCCAAAATAAGATAACTTGAACGTTATTTCTAAAAAAGACGTGCGCCGGTACCTGTAAAATAATTATAATGAATACACTTTCACAAGTCAATGTTTTTTAGACGGTACTGATATGTTTACTACGACCTCTGAAGAGGAACGCCGAAACTAACTCTCTGTTTGTCTATCTCGTATTGTTTGGATCCAACAATGGCTTGTTGACATCCATTTGACTGCGCGTGCGCAACTAAGGTGAATACACGGATGTCCGATGCACGACTGATTCAATGTTCTTATGATAATTAGCACATGGAAACTCACAGGGCACACATGTTTTGAAGAAACGTGACTTTCTAGACATACTTACTCAACATAGCATAGGAAAACGCCGTTTGGGCCGGTTTCCTACGAAATGGGGGGACACTGGGCAGTAATGGTCGATGAAAGCAGTTGCTCTTGTTAAGTGGTGGACGCTCTTAAATTGATTACCAAAATTGAGGAAGGGGCAGAGGGTGGCCAGAAACTTTCCTATTGTTGATGATTATGATATTCTAGAGATATAGGGCCATTAATTGAGATTAATTGATATAATTCTGGTCTGTGGAGTGTCCTTAAACATGTCTACTGAACTGTGGTACTCGTGTATAGCTTGGGTTAGGTAGAGGCGATAGATTCACCTGCTAATATCAAATCAATTATTATCCCACTGCTAGACTGCTAGGGTCTTCTCTCATTTGAGAGAAATTTGGCTACAGTCCACCACGCTAGCCTAACTAGAAGTTGCGAGACTTCACCCCCCATGGAAATAATATCTTAGACATGCAGGTGTTTCGATGTTTTCCTTAAACGTTTGAGCATGTGATCGCGATTTAATTGTGGTAAAATCGCCGAAGTACCTAAGCCCTTCCAAACTTTTACCCCAAGTTTATAGATGTGATGAAGAGTCGCTTTGTATACCAATTTTATTCTTATCCATCAATATATATTTATCTTCCAGTTACCATGTTTAATTGTGGTGTGAGGGCCACCACCACAGAAATGAACAAAAAGTATCTCCGGATTTAGTAGAGGTTCTAAAACGATCGTAGAAGTCTGTCTCGGAATTTGTGAAAAAACCATGTAAATCATTTAGAGCTGTTGGGCCCTGTAATGTATGCACCCAATCCAATTATCTAGGTGCAACTTCTCTATAGCAATTTATACTAACTATTGCAGGATAATCTTACTATAATATCCAGTTCCACAAGATTTCCGTAGCTTCTCAGTATTTATGTAAATAACCAGATACCTAGGTATTATGTGCAGTATATTTAAACGCGCTTTGCTTCTTAACATTCACTGTACTCTCAACAGTCTACCTTTAATACAATGTTTATTAATAATGATCGTTAAATCTCTAGTATTTTTAAACCAAAAATTTTCTTCCTAAAGAGAGTATAGAATTTAAACAGTTTAATTTTAAATGTTTAGAACTTAAACACTTTTTATAGGTCTGTAGAAACTGTGATATATTTATTTATAATATAATATTTTCAATTGCATCGGCTCGTGCTCGTAAAAATGGCGGTTACAATTAGTGACGGTGTTGCAAAAAAAAGTAGCTTTGAAGAAGCATTGGAACTTACCGGTGAGTTTATTTTTAATTAACCTGAAGTGATGTGCACCTGGTAAAGGTCGTTGGAATCCGCTGGATGCGGGAGGCGCATGACCGGTCGGGTCGTTGCAATTCTTGGGGGACCTATGACCAGCAATGGATGTCTAACAGTTGATATGTTGATAATGGTGATGAAGGACCGTGTCTGCAAAACAGATATAGGTCTGGGTATATCTAACTATCCCTGGGTTAAAAACTGGAATATTTAATTTTTTGAGTATTTAAATTTGAATTACTTAACTACACCGACCCACTCAACATTTTGGGCAAAGAATATATGTGTAGGTAATTAATTACTGGCTGAAACATGAAACATTTTCATTTCATATTTTAGCCGCCAAATTAAGTAATTTTCTCAAGTTACTTAACTTAAAATAACTTAAATACTTACATAAAGTACTAAATGATAAAAACTTATAATTATAAAACCTATAACTTAACCACTTTTTGAGTTTATGTAGAGCTACTAGCTGACCCAGCAGACGTTGTTTTGCCACATTATAGAGGTTGGTGGTAGAAGGGTAAAAATTTAGGATTATATTTTTATGCCAAATCATAAAAAAGTACAAAAAAGAATTTTGACAAAAAATGGAGAAAAAAAATTATGGTGAGTGAAATCCTCAACATCTAGGGGTGTAAAAAATAGCCTACGACCGATTCTCATACCTACCAGATATACATGCATAATCCATCAAGCCGTTTCGGAGGAGTTCAGTGACAAACAACGTGACACGAGATTTTTATATGTATATAAGGAGATATAGCTAGGCACCACTATTTGAAGTTACATTGTGAAGGAAAACATTGTGAGAATCGATGGCTTTTGAATTCTGCCAACCCGCACTAAGAGATACTGCCCACAAGTGGGATAATCAATTGGTTAATTATGACGATGAAGAGGCATATAGGTAATGATAGGGTAGCAGCGCGGGTATGACAATTAGGTAAACCTGTGATGTTTCTAGTCACAATTAAAACAAAACGATCCACGATTTCACTGTAATCACGCCCGCGTTAATACTTTAGGTCCTATGTACTAATATAGAGCGAGCCTAGTGCCATTGACCGGGCACAAATTCTTCTTGAACTTCATTGAAAACCCTATAATACTTTGCTCAACCTGTGATTTGAACCCAAGACCTGCTCGGCTACTAAAGCAACGAGGCAGTTTTGAAGCACCTAATTGACCGTTAATGACAATGAAGTATTAAATTGATTTTCCTTTTGGAGGTTTTGTGTTTTAGAGGGTTTTGATTTTACTTTAAAGTAAATGAATCAGCATCATACATCCACTTATGACAATGCCCATGTACGTTTCTATTGATCTATTTATCATACAACATTATAAGATTATACGGATAATGCATGTATTATCATGTAAAATCATAAACTACGTCTTGCTTGTCTTTCATTAAAGTAGGTAAGTTATGAATTGTCAATAGAGATTGCAAACCGGGCCCGGCCGGGCCCGGTGCCCTTTTAGACACCCACCGGGCCCGGCCTATCATACCGGGCCCGGTAGGTACGAGAACTGCAGCACGGAAGCCCCAACTTGTAGATAATTGTCAAGTTAATTGACATTGTGAATATCTAACCCCTGCTCGCTGTATGCGTGTTTTCTTTTCTACACTTAGTATAATTTATACTGTGACTCAGTTGACGTTTGTCCTTGGTTGTCGAAGTATGTGTGTTGCTCTGTCATTCAGCACAGCAAGACTAGTTTATTATAGTTACTTTCATAACATCATGTCTTACGGAATATTGCTGTGGGGCCGTGCTGCAGATATAGAATCAGTCTTTGTACTGCAGAAAAGAGCAATAAGAGCCATTTTGTGGATAGTCTGACTAGTGTTTTAAAATAAATATTATTCGGTATCCTTGAATCATTGTATTTTTCCTCCATTTACTTAAACCAAATTGTTCTAAAATACTTAAAAGGTTTCATCCTAATACATTAATCCTATTCCGGATAGTCTGACTAGTGTTTTAAAATAAATATTATTCCGTATCCTTGAATCATTGTATTTTTCCTCCATTTACTTAAACCAAATTGTTGTAAAATCCTTAAAAGGTTTCATCCTTATATATTAACCCGGACAAGCCAAAACATACCGGGTTGCAATCTCTAATTGTCAAGATCCCGCTTTAATTTCGTTTTTTTCCTTACCAAAGTAAATATGTAGATAGATAATGTCAAGAAAACATTAAAGTCTAGTCGTTATTCATATGATCACACTGTCCTTGTCTTCCTCAAGGAAATAGACAGTCAAAGAGAGATGTACCAACAAGTGCAGTTCACCTATAGAGTAAGATCCCAGGGCCGCCAGACGTCACGTATTTTCTGACGAACCAAATGTGGGTTATTGAGTAGTGCTAGTATGTACTAAGAACGCATGCCTACTAGCTAACTTGCCTAGTGGGCCAATTTTCAGGTATCAGGTAATCAAGGTACATACAAATATTACTTACCTCACGTAAATTCTCCAAGCTGATTTTTACGTATATTGTAGGCAATATCCTTAAAAATAAGTCCCCAATACTCCCAGACACTTTCCGTCGGCCGTATTGCTTTGCAGACGCTTTATAGCTCCCGAAGGAATTAATTAACTTCACGTAAATTATGATGTTCCATTGTTTATATCTCCACCAGACAACTATTTCGAAACCTTTTACGAGAAGACAGAGCGATCCAAGGGGCCAATCATCCCCTAGACTTCCGCATATTCGCAATCTGGCTCACTCTCATGCGCGTTGATAATACCCTCACGCTCCTACCCACAGTGGCATTAAAATTGAATTAAGGGGGATGATTGGCTCCTCTGATCGGTCTGTCATCTGTCACAACTATTTTGAAACCTTTTACTAGAATGGAACATCATAATTTACGTGTATGTTAACAGCATACCTAGTATTACAATCGGACAACCAGGCAAACTGCAGTGGAGTAGCGTGCCTTGGCGGTGCCCCGTATAAAAATTGGTTAAAAAATGTGTAGTTTTTATTATTTTTTGTTAACGCACGTCGGGGGCCCCCGTCTCCCGGGGGCCCGCTATAATTGATACGGCAAATACGGCGGTAGCTACGCCCCTGGTAAACTGAAAAGCAGCACTGTTTCATGGTGGAAATTCCCGAAACCCGCACGAAGTGATCGGTTCCTTTTTTTTATACGCACAGCGAGGGAATGGAATCGGATGGCTGATTCTGTTTCCCGATGAGTAAAAAGTGGGGGTCTTCAAGTCACGAGTGAATAATTTTCTTCTAGGCATGCTTTATCTTAGACCACATTTTCAATACCATCAAGTGAGATTGAAGTGCTTCACCCTATTGAGCACACTTAGCTTTTTAGATGCCAACTTAGTTTTGTCCTCTAGATGACATCGGAATTGGACGTCACTGGAGATATCGATACCCAGTATGCCAATGTGTTTGGAGATGTTAAGGGCTGTGTTCACAAATTGAAGTGCTACAGCAACTAGGGCATTTTTAGTGGCGAACGCGCGACCTTGTCTCTTAGCGGGGTTACGAATCGGATACCCTGGCCAGGCCCGAGTAGTCTCGATTTCCAACACAAGTTTAATTCGACCATCTTCAACAACGGACCGAGGGATATTGGCACGGCCCGTGTAGAATGTGTCCCCGTTACTGTTATCTGCATAGAATGAAAGCCGTCAATCGACACCATGGCGTGTATGCATGTGCAGTAAAAACAACGGAGCCTTATGGGGCACCAGCATTTATGTCGAAACAGTCAGGTTTGCTGCCGTCAACGACTGCTGTTGGACAAAAATCTGACAACCCAGTTGTATAATCCCTTGGGGAGCCCGTATGATGGCACCTTTGAAAGAAGACTGAATGCCAACGCCTCAGCTTCTGGCTGTCGCCCACCGGTGTGAAGACACTCTAGGAGTTCACCTGTCGAGCGACCGTGGCGAAAGCCGTACTGACGGTCATTGATGAGTTCGTTGCCTTCTAGGTGCCTTAGAAGTTTGTGGTTAAGCACCTGCTCCATCACCTTGGAGAGAAGGGGAGTTATAGCGATAAGCCTGTGATTGGTAAAGCGATGGGTCTGATAATCGGGCACTGGATGCACATTCGCAGTATTCCACGAAGACGGAACACGCCTACTGCTGTATAAAAGTGCGAAAACACGAGTTAGTACTGAACACAGCTCAGTAGTACAGGGCTTAAGCACCACTGCCATCCGGTCCATTCGACTTATTAACGTCTAGGAATCGGAGCTCCTGCCGGATCTCTCGTTGTGCGTCTCCAGCATGATGTAGTCACACCTTGGGATGGTAGGAGGTACTGCGTTTCCGTCGCCCAAAGTCGAGTTAGAGGCAAAGAGAGTAAGTACCCTCTATTTAGCAGTATAGGCCGAGTTCGCTATCTGGCTTCCATACAAACAAAAGGCTGCCGAGGGTACTCGGCACCCTTAGCAAGCCAAAAAGCTCGATTTCCAGAGGGATAGATACATAGTCGCATACCAATTCTGTCAATGAATTCGAATTTGGCTACGGCGATTACTCTCTTACTGGATCTCGAAGTAGCATTCAGTTTGCATCGAAGGCCTTGAGGTCTTGTTTAGCCCGAGCCGTGGTCCAAGTCACAAATGCATTTTGCTTGAAAGTTCTAGCATCCTTACAAGGCCGGTTAAACCACGGTTGTTTTTTATCCCCCGGAACAGTCACTAGCGGGTTGGGGATGTAACATTCCATACCCACTATGATTGCTTCGGTTATCCAAATTCCCTTTCAAGGGATCACATAAAAATATGTTCTACGTTCTAATTATTTCCAACCTTTTGCATTAGTATTTCATCATGAGGGCGGAAACGGCTTTTTAACCTGGGATGATGTTTCCGAATCCATACTCAACCTAATGTCCAATTCTTCAGTATTTCCTAGCGATTAGTCCTATATCAATTATAAGTGGCGTTATGCGAAACCAAGTTTTTGAAAACTTAAACTAATCAAAACCATGACTGAAGACCAACTTTCCAGTCAAGTAACTTTGTCCAGAGAAAGAAAAACAGCGTTGGTTTTGGATTTTGATGACGTACCTAATTAATATAAACCATCCAGAAAACAGAATTTGAAATGAGTATAATTTTAATTTCTTGTCTAGAGCCATTGCTTGTCTTTCTTACTTTACTTTAAAATGTTTAATAACATGGTAAAATATTGATTACAATTTGATTAATGCATTATGTTTAATTCGGTAAATATTCAAAACTGGACGGTGTCAGGGGGCCCAAAATTAAAGATCGCCCCGGGCCTCAAAAAGTCTTAGTCCGCCACTGCCTATTACCTAAATGTATTTGCCTACATACTGCGCTTACCACGACTATATGTAAACGAATTTCATTGAGGAAAAAGCATTAACTCGTATCTCCTTGGGACTTACTGTAAAGGAATTGAAACATCAGAATGTAACTAATATAAATATACCCTGATAAAATCCGAAAGTAGTTTTATGTCAATATCTAACACCCTTGATTTTTAAAGGCTTAATTTTCTTATTGGTAGGTTTCGGCAAATACAACTTCGGTTTGCTAATCACATGCTGTCTGCTGATCCTGGCGATGTACCTGGATATCTTCGGGTTCTCCGTGGTACTGCCGGTGGTGGCGTGCGACCTGTCGCTCAACACCTCACAGCAGGGCTTGCTCTCTGCTGTACCTCTTATTGGTAAGAGGTTAAAATATAAGCCATTTGATTACTTGAAGTCGTAATATTATCTTGTCTACCCATTGAACAAATATTTTTTTACTAAGAGTCTGCAGACAAATATAAGGCCGAAACACAACGTGTTTATTAAGCATACTTATTTGTATCGTAAGAGAGGGGTGGCACTATACAGGTTGAATAGTGCCATTCCTTTCATACAACATAATAAGACTGCTTATAGCGTTCTGATACGGCTGCAAGTCCGAGGGTTTGCGTTTGTTATTTAAAAAATAAAAAAACATTTTAACAGTTCAGCATAACGGTTTCCCCACTTTCAGGCACAATCCTATCATCGTACGTGTGGGGTCTATGTGCGGACTCCGTGGGTCGTCGCACAACGTTGCTGTTGGCGATGCCAGTGGGGTTCCTGCTCAGCTTGGCAGCCACCATGGCGCCCAACTACGCACTACTCGCAGTACTCAAACTGCTTTCCGTTTCATTGTGAGTCTAGTCATTATTGAACCGAACTAATCGACTATTCAGACCTTTAAGCTATCAATAGGGTCAATCATTTGTTTAATAAACATAGAGTTTTAAATCAAATGAAGACTATTTTGCCATTTTTATTGTTATCAAAAAGCATACAAGTCTTTGATACATAACCTGCATTTTTTTAATGTTCGAATAAAAACATCATCATCAGGGTCTCATGTCATTTGAAAGGGATCAGGCAATGCTCAATAATCCGTCGCGCTAAAATACTTGGCGGACTTTACACGCCGTCGAGAAAATTTCTCACGCATCCAGGTTACCGTCACCGTTTGAGCATCTGATAAATACGCACCTGTATTTATCAGATGCTCAAACGGTGAAGCTTCTCCGAAATCTTCCGAAAAGTCAATAGTGCGAGCATTAGGTTCGAATTCGAGACAAGAAAAAAATATGTATCAATCACTATTACTTATCATTATAATAATACATACATAATTATATAATTAATGTAAATTCGCAGTTCGTCTTCAGCGAATGCAGCGGCGTTTGTCCTGCTAGCGGAGAGCGTGCCGCATAGGAACCGCAACCGGTTTATGTTCCTTATGGCAAGTTCGACCATGGTCGTGCAGCTGATTATATGCGGTAACAATATATTCTACTAATCATCGAATGAAGTGGTAACCATCCTGCTAGTGGAGAACGTACTGACTAGGAGTTGCGTACTTGCGTCCGATTATTTAGGTATATTGGTATTGACTTTTTTATTATTATCGTGTCACCCATGGTAGGGTTTCTCGCTCTCGCATCGGTTTATTAACCTGCTCAGCATTAACACCTCATTTCACCATGCATATTCTAAAACAGACTAAGATACCATATATCGTGCAACAGATATTTCATAAGAAAATAACCTTCCAGCTCATTATTTTCGACAGCAACGTTATGCTCTCCACTAGCAGGATAAACAATATCACATGCCAGTTTTTTTTCACTGTACCTATCTTTCACTGTCCAAATCTTTTAGACAGAAATGCTAAGCTGTTTAAATATGTAGTACCTATAGAAATACCTACTTATAAATCGGCAATAGTTAGCTTTCAGATAACTATAAGTATTTTCGTTCGTTGGTGTTTTTACTTTTAGATAGTTCCTGTGTAAATATCCAATTTAATATTTTTACAGCCTTCGCTCTACCAATATTTAAGCTGACCTTCAGCTACGAGATATCCTGGCTAGGTATGGAGTACAGGCCCTGGCGGCTGCTGATGCAGGTCATCTGCCTGCCCTGCGGCATTGGGGTCCTGTGTGCCTTCTTCCTAGAGGAGAGCCCGAAGTTCCTACTTAGCAAAGACCGTCACGAGGAGGCCCTAGAGGTCTTGAAGTCAATTTTCAAATGCAATACTGGTTTCAAGAAGGACTGTTATTCCGTAAGTTTATACCTCTAAGTAGCTATTAGGATGTTACACCAGACTTTAAACTGGCTCTCAATTGGATATTCTCATGGCGTTTTGAGTGTATGCTTAATTTTTTAAATACGGCAATAATATATTAGATCATTTATAAAAAATCTAAATACGAGATGTCTATTTGTATTTCCATACATAGTCTTTTGTCAACTATAGGTACTACATCAGAAAGTTTCTCAGGGCTGGCAGATGTTGTCTGCTTGTGTAGCGAGAGTTCTAACAAATCATATATTTAATGGTTCCACGTGTGAAGGACTTTCCAACTCTAGCCAACTGTCAACTATAACAAATACCTATGTATTTACCAGGTGAACCACGTATACCTCGACGAGCCCCTAGTGAAAAGCTGTGAGACGTCAATGATGAAGAAGATGTGGAATCAAACCGCGCCGCTATTCAAGCCTCCTCTGCTGAGGAACTCTGCGATACTCTACTATTTACTGCTCACCGCTTATATGACGTGAGATAATGCCACAAAATATTATATTTCATATTTTCGTAATTTATGAAGGCGTGTATACTTGCTACTCTTTTGTAAAATTGAACGATTGAACCCGAAATATTATTAAATTTATTTAAACATCGTTCTCTCTCTGTGTCTCTGTCTATACTTTTCATCAGGGAAGACGCAGCTCAAGCCCATTCAAATACCTAAATGATAACAGATTTTGTTTTTAGATCTACGGGCTTCACAATGTGGGTGCCAACGATGACCAACGCATATTTTACTGGAGATGAGAATTATGGACGCACCTTCTGCGAAGTGGCCAGTCAGAGTACGAGCACTAATTCTAATACCACGGTAAGCATGAGCAAATAGGCATTTAACAATACAAATTACTCCTTACGAGTAAAGACAAAACAAGGACTAAGAAAAATGTAAAAAGGGGCTATAGGTATATAATGTCCTTATTCTGCAACCTGCTCTCTTCATGCGTCCTCAAATAAGGACTTTAATTTATGTGTTACCAGTACCTTGTGTTTAAATAATACCCAGCAGTAGAAGAGGTGTCTTCAAGAAATGTAAATAAAATTGAATACTTTGCAACTTTCAGGCATCTCCAGACTGCGACGGAATCATCCAACCTATGGCACTGTACGCAACGATGATCTATTCGGGAGTTTCTACAGTCATAATGATCTTTTTATCCTTCATTGTGGGCGCGCTTGGCAAGAAAACTATAACGCTGACAGTTTTTGTCGTCTCGTCTCTCAGTGGGATCTCATTATTATTCGTCAAAGTTCCTATCCTGAGCATAGCATTGTTTTTTATATTTTTATATGTTGCACAAATCTTAGGCAACGTTAACACGTATTTGGTTGAACTGAATCCAACGCATTTAAGGTTTGTTTAATAAACTTACATATAAATAATGATTGTGCTCTGGTTAGTTCTACAATATATATTTAATCATACATGATTGTGGTTGTGGTGGTGTTAACAACTACCATCAGTTATAAGTTACAAGAGAATAACCAAATAATTCAATGATAGCCATTCATAATAATTTGGTCAACTTAATATGAAAACATGTGGGGAAAATTTTTGTTCAGGAATGGACGTTAATTATGGTCAACCAAGAACTGCATTTTTTACATTATAACTGATAATCATAAAAATAATCAAAAACCTAGAAGATACGTATTAATAAATTCTTATCTTTATTACAGAGGTATGGCTACATGTCTGTCGGTAGTGGTAGCTCGAGGGTTCGGTTTTTTCAGCGTTCAAATTATTGCTAGTCTTTTAGGAGACCACTGTACTCCTATGCTGACTGGATACGTCCTCCTAGTCATGTGTAAGTACTATTCAGTTCAAAAGTTTATTTAATGTTGTGTTTTACAAATTTTGAGAACTTTAATATTTATATATGATAGGATATAATTGAAACTCTGTGTTACTATGATAGGAGGTAATTGCATTTACTAGCAAAAAGTCACCGATGCTTATATCACCTTTGAATATCAAGTTGACTAAACTAATATGTAAAAATCTGCCCTCAACTTAATTTTATTTTTGCAGCTGGGTTGGCTGTAGCAGCTTTCTTGCCATCGGAATCAAAACCAAAAGGAAACGACTGTTAAATTGTTCGAAATTGAAGAGAATATCCGAAGACTATTTTGAAATTATAGAATAATAATTATAATATTCCTAATGATACTGATACCATAAAAATACTTAGGAATAAGATAATAATTGTTATTTTAAAGAGACTGTTATTTACAATATATTATTATTAATTTTACAAAAACCTTTCCTCTTACTACTCCTAGATACCCCGATTGATTACCAATAATCCGAATCATAGTAGGTACAGGCGTGAGTGTATGTACGTAGTAAGTACAGCTCGTATGCTAAGTTGTAGGTTCAGTCCAAAAGTAAATGAGAACAAAAAGCAAATTCGATCAGCCTAATTTTTACAGGTAGAAAAATATATATAATTCATATACCTTATTATACTGCGATTATATAATAATAATAATAAAATTTATTTCCAGAAAAACATATTTTTAGATACATAAAATCAGTTTACAATACATTAAGAGATGAACTTAACAGAAAAAAAGCATCGTTGGTGCCCGTACTAATGAATTAATCATTGTATCACAGACACCAGGGCCTAACGAAATAGGTCACATATATTTTTAATCGAACGAGTAGTGAACTCTTAAACAAAATATATAATAATAAAGTAAACAATGGAATAAAAAAATAAAAAAATAGTAATATTAAGACAGTTTTTACAGTAAATTAAATATATTATGAAAACTATAGAATTAAGCTACACATGTTACACATTTGTGCACGTCAGTGCACAGGTTGAGTCATTCTGTATGTGGGAGTGTATGAGTGAGTGTTCGTGTTAGTGTATGTGTGAGTGAATGTGTGAGTACATGTGTGAGTGTATGTGTGAGTGTATGTATGCGTCCGCTTCTAAAATTATATCTACTAGATTGGTTTGAGAAGATCTTCAGTCTCTTGGTAATTTAACTTTAGCAAGAGGATCTGTAATTCCTTTTTGCACTTGTTTTTTGTTAAGTTATTTAGGTAAGCTATTTTGTTAATACGATTGTAAAGACGAGAACTAATTATATAAAAACTTCTACCGGCGAGAGCAGTTCTATGCGATTGAATTTTGCACACTATGTCTTTCCTGCGCTTGTTACTTGGGTCATATGGGACTGTAACATGCTTACGCAAGACAGTTTGAAGCACATAGAGCTGTCTTACTGTAAGTACAGAGCATTGTTGGTACAAAGTTATAGTTGGGTACCTAATAGGCTTCTTTAGAAGCACTTTTAGGACCGCTCTTTGCGCTCTCTCCACTCGCATCAAACCAGTAGCAAACGTGCCTCCCCACGCCGGTATACAGTAAATTAGTATCGATTGTGCTAGGGAAAAATACACTACCTTTAATGTCTCTAGGTCAGCAGAGGATCTTAATTTCTTAAAAATATAAATAAGTTTCCTTGTACGGGATACAATATTTCCTATATGCTTGTCCCAGCTAAAACGGGAATCGATTTGCACTCCCAAATACCTTATGTCAGTTGTACGTATAAGAGGTAAGCAGTCACAATTGAGACTAGAGTGATGACAGGTATGAGCAATAATTTTTAGGGCGTCAGGTGGTTGAGACGCGGAAGAACTAGAAAAAGTTATAAATTTAGTTTTAAGTGCGTTTAGGGTTAACAGGTTGTCGTTAAGCCAGGATATTACAGTTGATAAGGCCTTTTCAGTTTCTTTATAAGCTAGTTGCCAGTCCTTGGCATGCACAATTAGCGCCGTGTCATCTGCATATGTAATAAATCTACAATTATTAATTACCAGCTGGCACAGGTCATTGATGTACACCAAAAATAAGGTGGGACCAAGTACACTGCCTTGTGGGACTCCATAAGTGAGAAATTCTTCCTTGCTGGTGTAATTTCCAACCTTGACATACTGACTTCGTTCGGAGAGGTAACTGCGAAAAATGTCTAGGACCGTGCCCCTGATACCCACTGCTTCCAGCTTATTTATAAGGATAGGAATTGATACCGTGTCGAAAGCTTTCGACAGGTCTAGGAATACTGCTATGGTTTTTTGTTTGCTATCTAAAGACTGAATTACAGATGTTGTCAAATCTATTACAGCGTCTTCAGTTGACTTATTCTTAATGAACCCGTATTGATTTTGAGATATTATGTTATATTTAGTTAGATAATTAGTTAATTGCTTATTTATGAGTTTTTCAAAAACCTTTGAAATGGTAGTGAGAACTGAAATTGGTCTATAATTACCAACACAATCTCTATCGCCACTCTTAAAAATTGGGTGAACAATGGCTTTTTTAAAAACTTTAGGAAAGATCCCAGTAGTAATAGAAAGATCGAATATATGTTTTAAACCTGGTAATACGAGGTGGCGGGCCGATTTTAGTAAGGATACAGATATGCCATCCCAACCAACGGCACAGTTGTTTTTTAGGCCTAGTATAACGTCTTCTAGTTCCTGTTCAGACACCTCAAAAATACCCATTGAGTGACACGGGATTTTCATGTTTTGTAATCTAGGAGATGCAGAATTTGGGATGTTGTCAGCTAATATTTTCCCTATGCTAGCGAAATACTTGTTGACTATATCGACTGAGTCTTTAGGGTTGTCATTCAAACTCAGTAAGTCGTTTGGTATGGTCTTTTGCTGCTTCGTATCTGTGATGCTTTTGATGGCATCCCAAGTTGCCTTTGAGTTACCTTTCGCCTCTTGTAGTAAGCTGCGATCATAAATTATTCTTAGTTTTTTCAGCAGATTGTTAAGAAAATTACGATAGCGTTTGTAAGTAGTACTAAGTATTAAATTATTGGGATCTTTTTGAGCTCTAAGGTGCATTGTATCTTTGTTTTTGATACATCTTAGAAGTCCAGGGGTAACCCAGGGTTTTATGATTCTCTTTTTGTGCGGGGTTCGAACCTCTTGAGTATGTGATTCAATCGTGGATGAGATTTTATAAATTAGAGACTCAGCGGCTTTATCCGCATCGTTAATTTTATATAAATAGGAAAAGTCAATGTTTTTCAAGTCGTCTAATACAGCTTGTTGATCGGTACGCCTTATGTAATAGTTTGGTTTAGGTGAAGCATTTTTCGTGCCGACACTCAGTAAAGTTGGGTTATGATCCGTGATCAATGTGTCCAACACTAGTGTGGTTGCATTTTTTTGTGTTTTTAACATGATTCATAACAGTGTAGTTTTATTCTAATTGGTTCAAATCAAGACCTTATAATTAAAATACAATCATAACGAAAAATCCATTTCAATGTCATAAAAAATACAAATTACTACCAAATTTAATTTGAGTATAACACAAAATAATTGAAACTAAGCTAAGCTAAGAAAAACTGTACGAAAATGTGGTAACATTATTTAATTGTCATTCGGACAGACGGATGCCGGACGGATCGTATCACCTTCTGTCAAAACTTAAACTGTCATTTATTTGTGTGAAACAGCCAGCGAAATGTCTGATGGTGCCGGTGATAATTCAAAACCACGAGTTTTGGTTTTAGGAGGTAATTTAGTTGTTTATTGAAGTGTAAATATTGTTGAAATTGTAACAAATGTAACTACGATTAATTTGCTTGGTCTGCATAGTGTCTTGTTTTTTTTTCTCATAACGGTCGCAAGTGTTAGTCATCCTGCCTGGGAAGGATCTTTTTCGTCGGTTGACGGTGTGATTTTGATTCAGGGTGCGGTTTCATCGGCCGGAACCTTGTGGAGTACTTGATATCGAATGACTTGGTGAGTGGACTCCGCGTCGTGGACAAAACACCGCCGCAACTAGCCTTCTTAAACCAGATACATACCAAGATATTCGAAGACTCCCGTATTGAATATAAGAGCGCAAACCTCATAAATGCCAGTAAGTACATTTTTCTATGGCTACATTGTTTCACGTTGAATTTACATGTTATTTCTAGAGTTCATAATGCAGTAAAATTTCAAAGTTTATCTAAACAAATTCTTTTTCTTTTTTTGTTAATTTATGTTCTATGAATCTTTAAAGAAGGTACAATTTTTATTTCTTTCTTTTGTAGCTAAACAACAATGTTTTGTTAATTTACCACTGTTTATTAAAATTATATTATGAAATAATAAGTTCAGTTGTTATAATTATATATAACACCTCCTATGAGATAAAAAGATTTAACTAAACTAAAGTTTCTAGTAAAACTATTATACAAATTTTAACTTTATATTTTGTAAATAAACAGATCAGTCTAATTATAAATGGATGAACATAGAAACATTAAAGACATTGCTATGTAGGACATAAGCAAGGTAATTTGTAATTAAATAGAAATTTATTTACTTTTTAAACTTATTATTAGTATTTATTCTGGCCATCCTACAGCTTGTTTCTTTTATTCAAAATCTCAATAGCAATGACTTATGTAAGTCATTTATTTAAATACATTATATTTACTTATACATTGATAGATTTTTTAAATTATTATTATCAAATTATTATTGTACACAAATACCAAGGACAAAACTTATTGGAACCTTTCTGTTATCTCTTACATAAACAGATAAGGTAATAATAGCACTTTTCCACTCCAACACAATTCAAAACAATACCTAGAGGATGTTATATTTGTTCATTCTAATATGAAACCTTTATGTATAGAGAAATGTTATATAATTGATGATTTTTCCATATCATGTCTAAATTACTACTATTTTCTAGAGCTGTTTTAATAAAAAAAATGTTGTAGCACTTTATTCTTCTTCTCTTCTTTAGAAGTATGTATTTCATCATGTATGTCAAATAGTTTTCTTATGTTTATTTAGGTACTTTTTGTGTATTTTCCATAAAAAAAAGGTATTGTTTGTGCCTATGTTAATTGAAATAGTCCGTACAGTTCTTTCATTGACATAATATATGTGGATGAGTACTGGCACAAACTGTCCCCATTTCTCTCAAGTGGTAGCATACTTGAGGCACTCGTAGAGCAGATCATGTATTGCATGTGTTAGTCAGTCACATAAGAGTTATATAGTGTATAATAACATGGTCCACGCAAGCAATCAATATCTTAATATCTTCTTGAAGAAAGCAAGAATTTAATTGAGGATACTTGATTTTCAACTCTGTTAGTTCCAAATTAAGTTTACAATCATAATAGGTATTTCACTTACATACAGACAGGTTAAAGTCCAGAAAATGTGTTTTTTCTTTCCACAAATGTATTTGTGTAATGCTGTTGACTTCTCTGGTAGCTTTTGATATGTTATCAGCTATGATTCATTTCCATATTGACTGACTTGCGTTTGACACAATTATTACTTTGACATTTCAATTAGTGTAATATTGCGCTTGTACTAATTAAGGAGGTGGGTAGACTTTATACAGTAGTTGTATTATCAGCTATGGTTCATTTCTATATTGACGCTCTTACATTACACTTAGATAATTAGTGTTATACTGCATTTGGACCCATGTCCAGTAGTAGACATCTAATCTATCTTCTGTATTTATCTAAAATAATAATAAAGCAAAAAAGTTTTTATGTATCAACCCGCTAATGTTAAGAACCAGTCTGATTTGAGAAATTACTTCACCATCTTAATGCTAAATTATCCCTGAGTAACATATTACTAGAAAGTTGCGTACCGGAATAAACCGCTAGTGGTTGATAGGATGATGATGAAGAATTGTGGTTCTTCTATAATCTATATGCATCAGGCTTGATTTCCTAAATCTTTCATTTAAAGTTTAAAAGATAATTATATGTATACTACTACCACCTACATATATTTCTATATACATTACATTTTTATTATACCAAAAAGTGTAATATTTGATTACCAAACATTATTTTCGTAGTATACAAGACAAGTTTCGTAACAGAAGCCTAATTAGCCCAAAGCTAATTACACATTATTCTTTCATGCATGCTGGCGTTGCGTGAGCGTATGCATGCATATTATGTAATTTATGAATAACATTTTGTCATCGTCATGGTTAAACTCCCCGAATTGCCCATAAATTCGCATATATTAAATGCGAAAGTAAGTGTGTGTGTTTACTAGATTGTCTTTGAGCGAAACATCGAACATTGCGTTCGTTACGTGGAGGGTCGAGTGATTATGATAAGGTACCTACACTAGTATTGGTCGCCTAACCTTACATGGACTCCACTGAGTATGTGTAAGGTCACTATCCTTAAAGCTACTGGCTAATATAGATAGTGAAGGGCTAGGGCGGATCCAGAGAGGTCTATGGGGTCCATGAACCCCCCTGGGCTGGGCCTGAGTTGACAATTAAATACTTTTTTAATCGAATTGGAGCCTGTGTAACTGGACGTACGGCTATGTGCCCCCCCTCCCCCTGGCTTAAGTACTTTGTACCTACTGGAGACAACATATCTTCGGCAACCTCCTACCACCTCAGTGTAGTGAGAAATGGAAAAACCGTACATATTTGTATATCATTTCGGAATTGTTTTAAAAGTAACGGTTTCAAAGCTGTTGGTGTAGAGGTTGTAAAGTGCAAGTGCTGAGTAAGAGGTCTTGGAATCGATTCCCAGGTCGACCAAAGTGTTATTGGGTTCTTAAAAAGGTTCGCCCTCTATAACATGGGACCTAAAACATACCGGTGATGTACGGGTGTATTAGTACACCTCTGCCTAACTCGTCGGGGACGACGACCGTGATGGTAATTTTATTATGTTTATGTTATGATTTCAAAACGGGTTACCACAATGATGTAGTACCTACAACAAGCCCATCGAAAATCGAACATATACCCCGCCATCAATCAAACACGTTCGAGCCTTATGTATTTACAAAAAAGAACTGTCAGATTATTGAAATAAAACTACTTTTTACGGATTTTATCGCGGTATGTTTGGTATTATTTTAACCCGACGTTTCGGATCCTTTATAGCATCCACGGTCACGGGCAGACTGAGGTGTTGGTCGTCTTGAAGTCATAATTACTAACAGCTACCCTACATTTTAAATTATTATTGACAATCCGATTTACACAGAACGAGCTCACCGTGCCCTTCGGTCGTGCTTCTTGACATCTGTATTTGCCGTTAGATAGATAACTCAACACTGTGTGGATCTATAAGAAGTTTTTAATTACCCACCACGTGTTTGCCAAATGTTTTCGTGTCATTCCACTCAAAGATTACCTATACAAAGTTATTTCGTGCATCCGTTATCGTCGCTTCAACCCGTTGCTACAAAATGCAAAAAGTAATATGTAAATGTGTGCAGTAGACCGCGAATGACATGCGATCGGTCAAGAGTACAGAGAATGGGCTAATTTACACGAACAACTGACATTTTGTTACGTAGAAAGGTAAATTCGCGGTCGAAACTTAGAAATAGACCCTACGCGAAGACAGAGTAATCCCAGAAATAACACAAACACATTTTTCGGGACTATATTGTCGACGTTCAAAAGAGCCTATTCAATTTGGTCTGCATTAAATAAATGACCTTTTCGACTTTAAATAATCTTTGCGTTAAAAAGTGTCCTGTACTCCTCATTAAACCATAGGGTTTCTAAGCTCATTGACCTAGCTTTCTGCAATAAGTCTTTGAGAAATATACAGACAATATTATGGTATCCCTACGTAAACTGTTATTTTTTTTTACTATAACAGAGAGGCGATTCGTGAAAATACTCTGCAATATTTGTTTTACAAAGAGGATTTAGTCAGGCTATTTCCCGATTATACATTTCATTCACTTTCGTTTGGGTACTTCATCTGTGTATGACTGGTTTAATAATATAAGTTCGTATGTTTTCTTTGTCTAAAACCAACCACATCTAGAAATTACGAAATACAAAAGATTGTGATAAAATCGCGATTACTCCCGGACAAACAACTTATCATTTAACAGTAGTCATCAGCTTATTTGAACTAAATTAAATTCAGTTTACAGATGAGGAATTAATACCTACCTATTGTTTTACAGCATACCTTTCAAACAAACAGACTATCAAGCATAAACAGTATTCACAACAATTCTTTGCCGTGCAATTATCATCAGGAAAAACTGTCATTTTCCTGGTCAATAACATAACAACTTGAGTATCAATGTCAGCTTCTAGTGAATTAGGATAATGAGAGATTTGCTAGTCCATTTGTGTGATTGTTTTTATAAATATACAAGCTTTCACACGCGGCTTTTGTCTGTATGTATATAGTTAAAAAGTGGCCTAAGTACCTGCCTCAACTATCTGTCTGCCAAACTCCATCCATGTCAGTTTTAAGCAATTTTTGCGCTAAACAGTAACAAACATCCTTACAAACTTGCGTTTATAATATTAGTCGGATTGGTCTATAGTATGCTAATCGCTTGATAGGCTCAGTGTACCTTGACAATGGATGCTATAAAGAATCCGAAATGACAGGCCTAGAACATCAATATACATTTTTCAATCGATCTCTCTAGCTTTTAGTGTGGCAACAGGACCATTTTTATAATAACTACATGTATTTCTGTGACTTATCTATCAATCAAAAATCCATTTATAATAAATAGTATCTATACGACTATAATGCTGATTAAAATTCTACTCATGTAAGGGAAATTTCTCACAGGACAGTGTAACGAGTAATTTTATTAATAGCATTTATTTGCTGGGATGTTGACTTGGAGTGTTAATATTCAAAATGACGTGGGCGCATGTAGCGCATACAAATAAGTAAACCAATTGTTACGATCTATGGCAACGTGGACATTTAGGCAGGAACGGACTACACAGGAAAATAAAACACCAAGATATTACTTGGGACAATAATAATATAATTTGTCATGCATGTTATTCGCTTATTAATTATTATCTGGCGTTAGTTGAAGCAGGTAAAATGTGTGTTTCTACTAAAGTTAATAGTGTTAAATATTCAATGTTAACTCGTAAGAAATAGGGACTTATGAAGTGTCTGAAATTCGTGATAATTTTGCGAGAGGCTTAATTTTAAAATTAAAATTTATGAGAGAGAAAGAGAGAATTTATGAGGCTAAAAAGTAGGGATATTGAGACTTTCAAAATCTTTTTATCTTTTCTTATAGTGTGGAAAATCCTTAAGGGTCGTTTACCGCGTGGTGACACAGTAGGGCCATTGTCCTATTGTAGACGCCAAGAGATTCGTGAACAAAACACACACCCTGACAGAAGGAAGACCTTCAAGACATGTTTTGAGTAGTTTGTGGTCCGTTCGTCAAAGGATAACTTCATATGATATACATTCAGCTACGCTCTGTCTCCTCAGAGATAATTACCAAATTTCAAATACTCGACGATAAATAATGGGCCATTCTTAAAAGAGTGTAGTGACTTGAGATTGGATGTTGAGCTACCTAACTACAGCCCATTTCTTATAATTCCTGTACTTGTCTTCAAATTATGTATGGTCTGGGCACGGGTCCCTTGGCCTATTACAGAAATGCAGACTACATGTCGAGAATATTCGTCTGTCCGCCAGTTCCGTAATGATGGGTTAGTTTTCTGAGCAAGCGATATTTACGACTTGCTATAATAGATGAAATCCTGACATGATGGATAGGACCTTTGACTACGCATTTCATAGTAATACAACTAACCTATCACATCGTACACAAGTTCTGCACTTATCCCAAAAACGATCGCAAATCAGGATGAAATACTATCAACATACCGCAAAATTAGTTTTATTTCAATATCTATTATTCACACAGTGTAAGAAATCAGTGAAGCTAGTAATAGATAAATTTTTTCTATACCTAGTTCTAAATCTGCTTACGCTACGCAAACAGGCGTTATTTGACACATCTACATGTAATATAAGACATGTGTGCGTCCGTCACACGTGGCGCCAACAATAGTCCATTCGGTATTATAATATTTGCGATACAATAGCAGCTTCTGACTAGTTAATATACATAACATAAAGCCCAGGGCCCACTGGCAAAACGGCACAGTGCATTTATAGATTTCAAGCCAAACTTACGACAGCTCTGTTTTTGTACGTACGTTCATTGTCTCTGTCTATTGTCATTGACTACTACTCCATTGGACTAGTGGTCTAAATGCGACAGCTGACCAAGAGGTTATGAATTTCGAGCAGTGTTATTGGGTTTTTCTATGGAATTCTCAGTAGGAGCTAGAAGTTTGGATTCGTACCCGGTTGATGGCAATGGTGGCGAGCCTAGCCAATTATTGTGGTAGGTCCCACAAACATACCGGTGAACTGTGGGCGACGTGTTATGTTGATGCAATTATGGTTGAAAATTCAAGACAAGCTTACCGCAGCTCTGTTTTTGTACCTACAACCATTGTCTATGAAATGAAACTATAGTGAAACAATGTTATATTATGACTAGCGGCTCGTCCTGGCTTCGCACCGGTGAAAATTGATATAACATTTTTCACTTATCCTCCGCTCCTGTTTGTCGTAGCGTGATGTTATAACCTTCTTCGATAAATAGACTATCCAACACAACAAGTTTCAGTAGTTCCAGAGATTAGCGCGTTCAAACAAACAAACAAACTCTTCAGCTTTATCATATTAGAATAAATTTGTAAGTTCAATAATTGCATGCCGTTAGTGTGCTCGTGAGCCTTACTCGTATATCTCGCTAAGGGTTAGACAGAAGTAGAAGTAAGCGATGGTTTGCACCTCAGTTCACTAGGTATTGTTTATAAGGAGGGCGTTTATTACTAGTAAACAGGCACATGTCTAAATTGTAAACATCTTAGACCGATGAATATAAACCGAGGAGGTTTATATTCATCGGTTTTTGTATATATATACTTTTTAATAATTGATTTTAATATTAATTTAATAAGTTTCAGTTAATAGATTAAATCATCATCAACCCATTAACGTCCCACTGCTGGGCACGGGTCTCCTCTCATTTGAGAGGGATTAGGCTATAGCCCACCACGCTAGCCTACTGCGAGTTGGCAGACTTCACATGCCATCAAGACAAATCTCTCAAGCATGCAGGTTTCCTCACGATGTTTTCCTTCACCGTATGAGCTTGTGATAAATACGCACATAACTTCCGAAAAGTCAGTGGTGCGTGCCTTGGGTTCGAACTCGAGACCTTTGACGTCTCAGTCCACTGGTCACACCGCTAGGCTACCACAGCTCATAAATCTCTTAATAGATTAAACATGGTAAAATTATTTTTGTTTCTGAAAGTAGCCATTTACAAAACAGCTTGTCCATGTTGTCTTTTTCGTAGAGATCATGTATACGTCATAAAAGTAAGCCAACGTCTAACACAATGAAATCAATAACGACGATAAAGGCTAAAGCTATATTCTCTCCCTCTCTCTTTGATATTGATATTGATTGATATCTCTCTCTCTTTGTCTGTTATTCACAAGGTCAAACTCAAAAACCTTTTCTCCTTTCCAGCATCATGCGCGTCTGCCCTAGACCCCGGCGCCGGCGCACTATGGGGTCTCGTAGTGAACTGCGCGGGCGAGACTCGCGTTGGGCAGACGGAGGCGGTGTACTCCGAGGGCATCCTCACGCTCAGCACCAACGTGGCAAAGCAGTGCGCCAAGCTCAAAGTGCCCAGGCTCGTGGAGATATCCAGCGGACAGATGTACAGTAGTGATAAGGTGGGTTTTTTATTATTACTATATATATTATAGGTTTACACTTAACCGCCAGTTCTCCTGGTACCAAGAGACACTGCGATCTACGATGGAGCGTGCTTACCTAGAAGATACCGATTCACATATGATTTCATCATCATCAACCCATTAACGTCCCACTGCTGGGCACGGGTCTCCTCGCATTTGAGAGGGATTAGGCTATAGTCCACCACGCTAGCCTACTGCGGGTTGGCAGACTTCACATGCCATCAAGACAAATCTCTCAAGCATGCAGGTTTCCTCACGATGTTTTCCTTCACCGTTTGAGCTTGTGATAAATACATAAACATATGATTTAAAGACATCCAAATTATATCTACCAAGGCCCACTCGGGAAGCCATTCAACATTTCAGCGGTACGCATGATAAAAGTGAACATAAAGCATTTCGTATGGTTTTAATATGTATGTATTAAAATTTACTTGACTTATTAACAGTTTTCTACATTTGTTAAAGTGCATTCTTACACACGCATCTGACCGTCAGTACCGGTGCACGATTTCTAAAGTGGAACGTGTGAAAAGGCACAATTTTTTTTATTTGTATTAGCATTATTATGAACTTTTCATAATCTTACCGTCGCAGTCTGAAATTTGGGTTGCTTTTTTCGCGGTTATGATAACCTATCTGATACTGCTTTGTGAGGATCCAGTTTCTAGCCAAAATTCATCACATAAAAAGAGTTTCGTCTAGGTTTGAAGCAGTTAGTCAAACTTGCACCGTGTCTATCTGTCTGATTGAATACTTAAACTTGAAAGATTACGTATATTTGTTGCAAATATAATATTGTGAAATAAGTTGTTTTTTTTTGGTGATAAGGGGGCAAACGAGCAGGCGGCTCACCTGATGGTAAGTGATGACCGCCGCCCATGGACATTTGCAACACCAGAGGCTTGCAAATGACTTGCCTAACCCCTTAGACTTCGTACAGGTGTCTTAAAATAGGGAGTTACTGAACTGAGAGCGAACGGAATTCCCATGCTGTCAGAATAGTCACCCCCCCAATGAGCTCTGGTGACCTTACTCACTTGCAGAAAGACAACTTTTGTTGATTTACTGCGGTCTTCTGTAAGGCGGAGGTACTTCCCCAGTCGGGCAGCTCAATTTGAGCGAGAAATCTCGCTTTGCCCTACCTCCTAAAAAGTTAAGTTGTATTATTATGTATCAAAATAATAATTAAATAAATTATCACGTAAATGGAAGAAATAACAAAAAACTTTATACAGTAGTAAACAAACCAAAGTACAATATTCAAGAATTTGACAGTTAAAGTCGAACGTAAATACGGTAAAAGTGTGTCCCTTCTACAACCTAAACACACCGTTTACATATAAAAACACACACACACACAATTAAAATACGAAACTCATCAAGTCATCATACAAGACCCCCATAAAAATGTATGAGTTAAATACATAAATATCTTTACGTTATTATTAAAAGCATAAACTTTGTTCGACACAACAAAATTAATCAAGTGTGCACTTATCAACGAGTGATAATTACTCCATGTTCCGCTCGTAAAACTCGTCCTATGGTGACATTGGTGGAATGATGCCTGCCTGCTTGCCGAGTGACGTCATAAACTTACCACTTATCAACGACGACAAGATGAACGCCTTGAGAATTAAAGCTCCTGTCATAAAAATAAATATTTTGTACCTATCAAGTTTTAACCCACGCTGCTTCTCATATTCCATTTGTGTGTATTTCAGCTGTGTTGTGGATCTTAAAAAATATATTTTTTTAGCTTTTATGTAGCCTCTTTTGTCTCCTACTGCTAAATAAACGCCTTCCCTATCTCAGACTGATGCCTGATATATGATTAATTCTTTTACCGACCCACTTCTAGACACAGGTCTCCTCTCATATGGGAGAAATATGGCTATAGTTCACTTGCTAACCTTTTGCGGCTTCGTGGATATCAAGCATCCTTATCTATGACTTGTGTTGTGTAGCACTAAACATTATGTGTAATATCAAATCGAAAGATAAATCACTCATTCACTAAACGTGAAGATAGTGTGGAGGACTATAGCCTTATCCCTCTCAAATGAGAGGAGACCCGTGCCCAGTAGTGGGACAATAATTAGGTAGATAATGATATATGTATGGAAATATATTTCGGATTTTCAGCAGAAATGCGACAACCACGAAGGACACGTAATATTCAAACTGAACTTAACTTAATGTTATAGCCACAAAAAGAAACGTGCTCAGTGGAGCCTTGGACCATGGAGGCTCGGATGAAGAGCAAGGTGGAACAGGAGCTGAAGAACATGGACGCTGAGCTGAACTACACCATCATCAGACCGGCGATCGTGTACGGTATCGGAGATAGGAGGAGCTTGAGTAAGTGATAGTATCTACATAAAAAAACAACGGCATGTGAAGTCTGTCAAGCACTATGCTAGAAATCTTTGAGAGAAAACTCAAATTATGTAGCAATAAGCAGTAAATAGGTCGATGAAAGAGGTTGTAATTAAATTTATGTCTTCTAATCCGTAAGAAAAGTGGATTATTTCGGCCAATTAAACATTCAGCTTAATTGACTTACTGTACGGTTCTTTTTCGTTTGTGGGAGGGATTAGTATAACTTAGTAATAATAACTTCTTAAGTTTTGTTTTCATTATTTACGTCTTATGTGTATTTTATATACAATTAGTGGTTTTGCTGATGTTTTGGTACAAAAAACTATCGAGCTAGTCCCACAAACATCCGCTAGCCAGCTTATAAAAATATGACTTACCATTATTATTTTTTTATACCACACGGGTGGGAACAAACTTCTGGCCCCCCGCCTGATTATACCATTGATATCGTACACTGCCGCGTTGTGCTAGAGTGGTCTTGGATTCGCTTCCTTCCTTCGAGCAAAATGTGTGTTATAGATTTTCTTATAAAATTCTCAGTATTCACGCCTGATTGTTGGCAATAGGCTCGATCCTACATAGGGCTTAAAACATTACACCGAAATGTGCGTGTATTACTCCACCTCTGCCTACTCCTTCGGGGTCAATAGGTGTGACGTATATATAATATATTATGTATCTCATCAGCCCCCCGCCTACTATACGGCGGCATTTACAAGCATCTGAACGAGACGATGAAGCTGCTGTGGACCGCGGAGCTGAAGATGAACACGGTGCACGTGCGGGACCTGTGCCGCGCCGCCTGGAGCCTGGGCCGGAGCCCCGCCGCCAACAGGCAGGTCTACAACGTGGTGGACGATGCCAACAGCACCCAGGGCACGCTGGCCGAACTCGTCGCCGACATATTCAAGATCAACCACGACTATTACGGCACCGCCATTTCTACTCTTGCAAAGGTAAATTTTTTCAAGATATTAAACAGTCCTAACATTGAATGTTACAGCTTTGCAATTTAAAAACTTCTGTAGTTTATAATAAATGTCCTTTTATCATTTTCTTTCTGTAACTTTTGTATCCGCATCTCCTTCAATTCAGCTTCACTTGGTATTTCATCAAAATGATACTTGTCACTTGGGACCTTTCTATCAGAGTCTGGTTCTTTTACTGTATGTGAGTTAATTAGACAAAGGATATACATATATTTGCTACAAATATAATAAAGTTAGAGGTTATTTAACGGCAATAGTCGAGTGATTGGGGTCTGCGGCGCATGTCGCGGGTTCGATACCCGCACGGAACACATATACGGCTTACAGGTAGTTGTTCCAGGTTTCGGTTTTTGTGCAATGTACATGTTTTTGTTTATAAACAGGCATGTTTTAGTAGTTATTATCATTAAAACTTAACACTTTTTGTAATATAAGATTCGAAATACGTTCGAGTTCGAGGATTTTTTTTAGAATCGGATGAGTCCCACTGTAAATATACTTATATTCGTACCCATATAATTATGTAATCAACTCGGTAACATCCAATATTGTGCTGATCTTGAGCAAATTTCAACCCCACTTTATACCCCACTTTGTCATACCTAAAAATCGTTTTGATTAAATACATTCCAGAACGACATAGCATCAGTGGCAGAGGAGGCGAATGACAAGCACCTGACGGCGTGGGCGGAGATCTGCCGCAAGTACTCGCTGGAGCACACGCCGCTGGAGCCGTCCGCCGGCGCCGAGCTGCTGCTCAACAAGCAGCTGTGCCTCGACGGCAGCAAGCTGCGCCAGCACGTGCAGCTCGACGTGCCCGCGCCCACCACCGACAAGCTGCGGGAGGTGAGATTTCGGATGACGTAGCATGAGATTACGGATGACGTAGCATGATATTACGGATGACGTCGTATGAGATTACGGATGACGTAGCATGAGATTGTGGATGACGTAGTATGAGATTACGGATGACGTAGCATGTGATTATGGGTGATATAGCATGAGCTTATGGATGACGTGACATGAGACCACTTTTAGATCTTATGCTTTCAATAAGGGTGTAAAGTACCTACTGCCAAGTTCTATTTTATAAGCTTAGACCATTAGGCCCAATTTCCACTAAAATGGAGAGGAGAGGAATAAAAACCAATCAGATATTTTTGCGGAGAGAAAACGTGGAAATAACGAAATCTGATTGTTTATTCAAAACACATATCCGCACGTCTCCTTCCCTCTCCGTTTCGGTAGAAACCGGGCCTTCGTAGATTCACAAAGTCTACTGTTACAAGTCATGAATTTTCATGTGTCTTTATTATTTTAAAAATAAATATATCGTACACCTACGCGATAAAAAATATATAATATCAATATCCCGCGATAAAATCCGTAAAAAGAGGTTTCATTGCACTAAAAACTCTTTCGACTAGTCTTTAAAAATACTATATGTATTTCACTTTAAAACAGTTTTAGATAACAAACACGAATAATTTATTAGTTAAATCGCATGATCAAAAATAATAATTATATTCCTTGTCCACAGGTGTTGGAAGACTACGCGTCCATGAATCTCTTCCCGAAGGAGCTGCTTCTATGACGCAGCAACTAAAAAAGTTTTGTATGTCAACATCTATTTTATACAAAAAAAAATACGAAAATTTTGAAAAAAAGAATGCCCGTTTTACGTTTCTGCTTTTATTGAGTTGTTTAAGCGATATTCGGTCACAAGTTTAACTTAATTTCCAGATATTTACGATGTGTGTTAGACTAAACGTATAATATAATTATTAGAATAGTCGGTATAGTCGCTCAAAGCGAGATATCCTGATGGTAAAAGGATCTCGAATATAACGATTTCCTTTTTCATCTTCAATGTGTACCCCACAAACGATCCTTTAGTAGTAGGTGATATTTTAAAGATAATAATCAGTGTATTGGTGTCAATATGTGTGGCCGTCTAATAGCTTATCGCTTCCAAAACCATTGTGATTAAGCAGTTATTATATCTACATTTTTTCAACACTGTGATAACAAGTGAGACGTTTTGAGAACAAAAAAAAAGAAATCTTTTCCGAAAAGTATTTTTTATAAAAATTATGACAATAAAAAGTTTTTATTAAAAGACATTCGAAATCTAAACATAGTCTATTTTGTAAGGAATGGAAGACTGTGAATACCAAAAAAGCAATGCTTCTATCATTTTGCTTTTTTGTTTTACAAAGATGAAATTCATACTTCGAAATTTTGCATTTACTATTCCATCCAATGTGAATTGAAATAGCTTTTATATCTTATGTATTACGAGTGAAAATAGCTCAACTTAGTTTTGTACTTAAAGTATTCCTTTTTATTCAATAATGGTGCAAAAGCATTTAATTTTAAAATGTATTCCTTGTACTCTTATGATTACGAATTATTTTTTGGCTACAACTATATTATAAGGAATTTAGGTATTACCTTTAAAATTAAGATTTAATGAGTCTACCGACTTGTCTCTTTGAGAGTCCACTATTGTTAAGTTGCTACGAAATTATATTCACCCTAATTGGTATATTATAGTCTCTTTTCCATGATGAATAAGACCGGAGTTGGTTCTGGTTCACCAGCCAAGGTAACAATTAACATACATAAAATTAAACGTTTGGTCCCCGGCGGGTCGCTAATAGCTACAAAGTGCTATACAAGGATTTATTAGCAGATTCAATTCTAATTATCTGCAGTTAAAAAGTGAACCTATTTATATTATAACAAAAGATCAATCTCGAATGTGTATTTCTTTTCACATTCAACGCGTTTTCATTCGTTGCTTGTACCGAATTCCGGGAATCTGATTGGTTGGAGATCTACGAGCGGACCAATCACAGCCTCGAACATGACCAACGTATTTCTATTTTAAATGTGAATTGAAACTCACACTAGGACGACTGTTGTTGAAAAGGTAAATGACGCGTATCCTTTAATATTAATATCATGAGAGGTCATAAAGTTTAAAACTTTATTTTATCAAATTGTAAACCATTTAGGCCTGGATTCGCACTGGTCTCACCTACCGGGTCCGTTCGAACACACACAAAATTTTATCAAAATTGGTCCAGCAGTTTAGGCGTTCTGTTCCGACTTAAATAAATGTGAGGAAACAGAGTTGCAACTATTTTGTCTAAATAATTATGTAAACATGCTTTTATCTGTGCTTCAGTCTCGAAAGTTTCTATGTATATTACTTTAGGTTTTAAGAGAAAGTCATGATTTTAATGTTAGGTGCTTAAATTGTATGAGTTGGCCTATGAGTTTAGATAATTTTTGAATTTGCGAATAAACAACGTAATTATTTGGTGTCTAGGCTTAAATTTGGCGCTTGGCGTTTCGTGGTCATCATTTTATTTGCTCTAAATATCTTATTTACATCATAGAATGATAGAAAATATTTAAATCTGTCCATACCATCGTGATTGGAGTTTATTTTTTAATCAATTACGGCCTAATATGAAATCAACGACATTCACCACGAAATAGTATTATTTGAATGTTTGAAATTTGAACTAGTGGCATTTTAAAAAATCTGTACTTAAATATATGCAAAATCCTATTAAAATAAAACAGTACCACAATGTAAGCGGACAAAAAACACGCCAAGCGCTGATCATCCTCAATTATCCGTAGTCACTTCGTAATAGTCAATTTGCTGTAAGATTTTTGAAATCAAATTGTAATTTTGAATATGTTTAATGGGTGTCATAAATGTAATACATGCTTGTCAATATTCTATCGGAATCTAAAAGAACTAATTGAACAAATATCTTATTAATTAACATTGAAACAT
Source organism: Craniophora ligustri (assembly GCA_905163465.1). Taxonomy (NCBI): domain Eukaryota; kingdom Metazoa; phylum Arthropoda; class Insecta; order Lepidoptera; family Noctuidae; genus Craniophora; species Craniophora ligustri. The sequence continues at coordinate 1,937,443 of LR990965.1, read as the reverse complement.
TTAACGTTATCGATTTCGAAAACACCTGTCCTTCACGCTTTAGTTTGAGAAGTGTCGGATTAAGTCTTCAATAAAGCTTTCAAATAAAAAAATAATCATCAAAATCTGTTCTCCCAGGCGAAAGTTCTGAGGTAACAAACATAAAAAAACAGCCGTCAAAAATATAATAAAAACTGTCCAAATTCCGCTACAATGCAGATAATTATTTACTTAATAGCGTTCAATTTAGTGACGCTATTTTATGCATATAGTCTTTACTGCATATTTTATACAGCCATCGTTTATACATATTATATTTATCCTGATTTGTAGCGAAATTAACACTTTTGTTTTAAAAGAAAATAGGTGTTTTCAACATCTTCTTTTAGATTTCGATAGTTATACATAATATAAATTAATACTAGTTTACATTTTATTGCAAAAATACCGAGTATTCCTATTGCTTAGCATTTTAAACTGTTCAGTGTAAGAAATATTTTGTTTGGATACCGCAGAGCTTTATTTACTGTCTACTTGTATCGTCAATTGTGTAATAAATACTTTATACTGAAATTGAGTTTTCTTTAATTCTAATCATTACACACACACACACACAACACACAAAAACATTTTCTTTAACTTACATACTGAGGGTGAGTAAAAAAAATCGTTAGGTCTTTCTTGATCTTCGTATCCTAATTCAGCCTTCTCTTAGGAAACTGATAGAACCTATTAACTGAGGTAAAGAGGTCTGAGACTGTCTAGAATCCGACCCCGATGTAACGAGACTAAATTTATATTATACGAATACTTACTGTTATTTTCTTACTCCTCCGATTTAATTTCATGATTAATTTCGCTGCGGGTTCCAAGACAGTTAATATCATTCCCCTGGGACACGTCGAGCTTCATTGTCTCGACGATATTTTGGATGGTTACTATTGTTGATCCTGGCTTACAGGAGTTGCAGTAGTAGGGACTTAGGGTGGTGGGCACGTCCAAAATAAAAAAAAAATACGAATACTTACACAGGTGAAAGAAAACAACAGATAATGTACATTGGTATCAACTTATTTATAATCAAGTCCAAACTTTACAACAACTTACAAACGAATAGACAAAATAATACTGCAGTTGAACAGTATAAAAAGACATATTATTGCACATATACAGTAATAAAATCGAACACAATAATTACTTAAAGCATATAAACTAGAGGCAAGATACATTAGGAATCAATACATTAAGAGTGAATATGCTTAAAGACTTAAATTATGACAGGGTCGGCAACGCGCAAGCAACACCTCTGGTGTTGCAAACGTCTATAGGTTACGGTAACCAGTAGTAAGCTGGCTTGTCAACTTTGTGGTATATTTTATGGGGCTGCGATATTTGCCTACTTCTCATCGCATAAGAACTGCATAAAAATAGGTTAATTTATTAGAGGGTTATACTAATTTAATCACATAAAAGTCTTGTAGTTTGCAGTTTATATGCTTTCAGTAAATATAATTTTAGCTGAAATATAAAATTAAACCGACTTATTATATAGCAAATACAACCTGTTTCATTGGTTCTGTTTGGTATTATTACTTAAAATAATTATTGTAGCATTGAACATTTTTAACGATATTATTTTTTTATGAATGGCAACTCTAAAACGAAGTGTTGCCAACATGGAATTAGAAAATAAAACTCCATCGTTTAAAACGACAAGAATATCTAAAATATTGATAAAATAATTTCAGCTCCCTATATATTGTGATAAGATGACAATATTAATTGTAATAAACTTAACGAGGGTGCAATAAGAACGTACTCTTACAACGTCACAAATAGTTTCAATTAATTAGCCTAATTTAATTAATGAATAGATTCATTGTAATTTTATATAGAATCATTTATTTTATTAACAGGTAGAAACGTGTTGTTTAGGAGTTTATTGCGCATTTTCTTCTTCCCAACAAAAACACTAGGAAGCGCTAGGAATTTTTGAGGGGTGTTCAAAAACAGCTAATAAATGTTGGCCTACTTTGAATAAATTAAATATCGAGTTTGATGCAAAGCTTCTCATTGCACCCTATTAACAATTCTTACCATAAAAGAGGCATATAGTACTAAAAATAATACAACAGTTCCCATGAATGAATAGACATAAAATAACTAGTTGGCCTAAATAAGGCTGCTTATTACTGTGAATAGTATGTTTCTTAAGAAGCTCCTCTATAATCCACCTTTTTGGTACAGCAACAACTAATGGACACGTTAGCTAGTTCTATTTTAATAATATGAACGTATTACATAAATCATTATCAACCCATTATTGTCCCACTGCTGGGCACGGGTCCCCTCTCACTTGGGAGGGATTAGGCTATAGTCCACCACGCTAGCCTACTGCAGGTTGGATTTATAGTGGTAAATGGCAGACTTCTCTATGACCTTAAGGATCTTATATAAATGGTATTAATATTATTATGATTGATGCACGGTATTAAGTTTATCAGTCCAACAATTCTAGCGGCGTAACTATAAATTCAAGTAGAATATTTTTTCACAAAAGTTTGTTATTTTAAGCTAGCCTCAATAAACAATGAATAATATTAATATTATAATTATAATCTATTTTAACAAAATTTTCTTTATAATAGTACTAAGCATACAAATAGATTTAAAATTTTAAATCAGGTATATATATAAATTTTATATTAAGCTTTGCAGTGTCATGGCCGATAATCAGAAAAGAAAAACTTAACCTTTGTTTTATCGACTTCGCCAAACCGCTTTATGCGCAATCTTCCTGAAGTAAATTATACCTTTTTCTTTGCATTACAGCCTTCGCTTGGCAGTCATTTAAATTGGTAGATCTCAGCTTAGGTTTATTTTAAATGAGATTATAACCGTTATAAAAAGTGACAGGAGTAAATTAAGTCCTGAAAATTCATATTTTTCCGTACTGTAACTAATAGTTAACCAATACTTTTGTATTTATTTTATAGTTATAATATTTTATTTAAACAAAATATACGAACTTTTCGCGACCGGCAAAACATTTCTGTACGAAGCTTAAGCTTACATATTTGAAGATTTTTACGAAATATCGGAACACATGCCTCGCTACTCAAAACGTCAAGGCCTAGAAGACACTAAGGGCGGATCAAGGGGAAGGGGTCATGAGAGTCCCCAGGGTCTTTCGATCAGGAAAAAGTCTATTTAATTAAAAGTATCGAATTGGGAGTCTGTATGACTAGATAAGTGACCATATGACATCCTAGACCCCACCCCTGAAACCATGAAGGCTCAAGGCCAGTGTTGTAGATAGCTTTGGGGTTAAAAAAAATTCATCCCACTTTTTTTTTAAAGATTAGATAATTGGATAACCTTTTTGTAGGGCCCATAATCCCTTAATCATCCTCGATACACCAATGAGCTTTTGGACACTACCATGTAAACGGTATATAAGAAATCATTGCACAAAGTCTCAAATCATAAGAGGGTACTTCCTCAGTTCAGCAGTGCGGCAACACATGCAGTGGCAGCAGTTCAGCAGTCGCGCAGTAGTGGGGGGGGGGGGGGTCATCCCTGCAAGTAGTCGCTGGCGCCCACGTGGCAGTAGTCTGTTAGGGGGACTATCACTACTTGTATCTGAAATGAGATATTATTTCTTTTAAGGTTTCATAAGGTTTTTGTATAAAATTAACTCATTAGTCAATAAGTTAAGTGGCCTAGTCCCAACTAGTGAAAGGACTAAGACAAAAAACATGCGGGCAGTCTGTGTGGACCTATATATATCTATGTACATACACAGTATACATATAGCTCAAGGAAAGCTTTCGGTGACGATGACGCGAGTTCAATGAATTTTGTTACTTAAATGTGGGTATTAAATTTGACGACATTCATGTTCCATCGACACGAAGAAGAAGAAGAATGAATTTTGTTCACCTAAAAAGTGCTCAACGCCTCTAAAGAAGTTTTCACTTGAATAATGAGTAACTGTCACTATGCAAACATACCAATATTGGTGGGGTCAATGTCTCTACTTACCCTCAGTTGGTCCTTGTTAGGCCCCAGCAGGTGCCTCGGCTCAGGCACGCCGCAGCTGTCCGAGCATTTGGAACAATGCTTGTCCGAACTAATAACAAGTAAGTAGATATTAGTTGAGTTTATGCGAAAAGCAACGCATGGGTGGACATTTATTTTTGAAACATTTTGAGATAACCGTTTGAGTACGGATCCCAAATTCTTCGAAGAAACATAATTTTATTTTAACTACACGAAAGGACAAATTTTTTGAAATACATTGTGCTTTTGTAACCAAGTACTCTACACATATCATATACCTGCGCGGCTGGCATAGTATTTATGGTAGTGTTCTCACCGAAGACAAAAAAAAACGATATTTTTGGACACAAAATACTAACTAAACTAAACTAAACTGACAGCAAACGGAATTTCCATGCTGTCAGAATAGTCACTCTCCCAACGAGCTCTGGTTACCTTACTCACTCGCACAAACACAACTATTGTTGATTCACTGCGGTGTTCTGTAAGGCGGAGGTACTTCCCCAGTCGGGCAGCTCAATTTGAGCGAGAAATCTCGCTATGCCCTACCTCTCGAAGTGTCGAATATTGTTACTAGTAATACAAGGTGCTGTGGTAGCCTAGAGGTGGACTGAGACGTCAAACGTCTCGAGTTCGAACCCAAGGCACGCACCACTGACTTTTCGGAAGTTATGTGCATATTTATCACATGCTCAAACGGTGAAGAAAAACATTGTGAGGAAACCTGCATGCTTGAGAGATTTGTCTCGATGGCATGTGAAGTCTGCCAACCCGCAGTAGGCTAGCGTGGTGGACTATAGCCTAATCCCTCTCGAATGGGAGGAGACCCGTGCCCAGCAGCGGGACGTTAATGGGTTGACGATGACTACAAGGTAAGGTAACCTGTTGTCGGCGCACTTGTAGGCGGCGGGCTGCGGCGCGGGCGAGGCGGCGCGGCCGGGCGAGTACAGCGGCGTGTTGAGCTCGTCGAAGTCCAGCGCGCCGTCGATGTTCAGCACCCTGTACATACACGGGATACTTTATTATCAAATAGTGTTGCCAGTAGCGTTGCCAGACGTCCCGCATATTTTAAAATGCCCGGCGAGACTGAATCTGTCCCGTATTTGAACCATACTTCATTTTTGATGTGAAACATCTATAGCCGCACGTAAAACCGATTTCAGGCGTGGCGAAAGCGTCGCCACGAAATTTAAATTTGATTTTAGTTCTATTTTCAAGTTTACCTTTTTTTTCCAATTGTGAATTGTATTAAACCTCTTTTTGTATTTAATGAAAATAAATGTTTATTCAATAAATAGTCATTGTTATCTGGAAAAAAATCGTAATATTTTATTTTATCATTATGACATATTTAGTTCCTAGCACAATATGTTCTTTTCTGCATATTACTTTTACAAAATAATGTCGATGTTTCACATCTGCCAGACGTCCCGTGATGGCTCACTGTTTTTTTATTATGAAATCGTTTTTCCGGGTAAAACGTTTAAAAAAGGTCATAAAAAACTGGTGTGACCAGTGGATTGAGATATCAAAGGTCTCGAGTTCTCGAGGAAGAGACCAAAGGCTTTTCTGAAGTTATGTGCGTATTTATCACATGCATAAGTAAAGGAAAATATCATGAGGAAACCTGCATGCTTGAAAGATTTTCTCGATGTCATTTGAAGTCTGGCAACCCGCTGTAGGTTAGCGTGGTGGACTAAAGCCTAATCCCTCTCAAATGAGAGAAGAGCTGTGCCCAGAAGTGAGATAATAATGCGTTGATGATGATGATGATTAAAATGTTACCTATTTTGTGGTGAGAAACGGTGCACTCGCTCGACCACAGAGGACACGTGCTCAACTCCTTGCTGTACACCCCACACCAGGATACCAATCTGAAAAACATTGTATTTTAGTAACTAAGTACTCTACAGATATCATAAGTATACCTGCGAGTCGATGATTAGTTATAGATCATTTTAAATCAAATGTTTAAATGATTAATAGTATATTGACGATAGTATTTATAGTAGTGTTCTAACCAAAACCCCAAAAATTATCAATAAAAACAAAAACCGCGACTCGTAATATTTTTTATGTATATTGTGGTGGTCACTCACGTATATACTCCACTATCCCAACCAAACCTATATCGTAGATGCGTTTACGAACACAAATAGACGCAAATATCTTGACCTTGAATAATTTAACCTTGACCTTGACTTATCATTCCTGACCTTGATGATTTCACCTTGGCCTTGAATGATTTAACCTCGACCTTGGAATTATGTAATCCTTAACCTTGCCCCCAAATATTTTCTTAAATAGATCTAGTCTCTATATCTGTATATGTATTTATACCTTACAGTAGCCGGTAACCGGAACTATTGCAAGAATAGCGTTAACATAATAATTCTAGGTTTGTTGTTGAGGGTACCTTCACTCGGACGTCGGGTTCCAGCTGCTCTGCCTCGCCGTACTGGTTGACGGTGTACTCCGGGCAGTTCTGGCACGTGATGGAAATGCGCACCGTGCGCAGGACCACTTCGGGCACCTACGAATGACAAATAATTATGATGACACCGTCAAAGAACAATAATATCAAGATCGTTTTAAGTACCAATTTTATATTGGTCAAGGTTGATATATTATAGTTTTTTTCCCTAATATAGCGATAGGTCAAAACTATCCTTTCAATAGGCTCTGGGAAATTGCTTCAGCAGTTGATGATTTTGTTGGACTAAACAAAAATTTTAATGGAATTATTTTATTTGCTAATGTCGAATGATTTGAAAAAAATCATGTGTGTATATGAACGTAACACGGCCAGACCGGCAATTTTAAGACTAAACCGAACAATTCTACAAGTGGAAATACTAATTTAGCCTACTAAAATAGGTTTCTGACCAATAATTTTAAATTATTAAAACATTAAATTTTCTGATTTCGTTATTTTGGGACGATGTTGATCACATGTCATCTGTACTTGATATAGGGTATGAAACACCTACAAAACAAAAACCCGAGATACCTAACCAAGAAAATTATAAAAAAGAAAAATAATTGTGCTTAAAACGATATGGGCAAAATCGATTTGATAAATAATCGAATCGATTATGTCCGTTCGAATCGAATGACGTTATTCGTACCAGAGGATTATAAATGGTGGCTCAACAATTACTTCTAATGACTTTACATACCCTCCCTTTGCCTCTCCGCGTTCGGGGGAAAAAAGGCTGGCGCAAGAAAACGAAATAAATTGTTAAATTATCACAACACACCGCCTCTACTGCGTAAGAAAAATCTGACAGAAACTACGGTCGTAGTTCAACATGCTATCCCGTATCCTCTTATGGACGATTTATATATGTGAGACAGAGATAACCTGATCGTCATACATTGCGTCTGTCAGATTTTTCATATGCAACGACCCCGATGATTTGAGTAGGTTTGTTCGCAAAGCACTCTTTTTGTAAATAACGAGGTATAAGAGATAAAGTCATAGACAACATTCAACAACAACAACAACAATTCTCAAATGATCTAAAACTACTTTTTTATTACTTACATTTATTTTTTATATATTTATTATGGAAACTAGTGGACCTGTCGCGACCTTTTAGATCATCTTGAGAGCAGTATTTTACAGGACACATTTCATATTTCAAAATTAATAATTATACGGGCCCATATAGGCATCATATACTAATCTAGACCAATGACATCAAATGCGTTGTTGCGCTTAATAGCGCCATAACGCGATAATTTGATCAGCGTTAGAAATCGCGCCACGCTATTTAAAGCTATTTGCTATTTAAATAGTGGCGCGATCTTTACAATGATACAAATTAAACTATCAGGTTTGAGGGATAGACAGCTGTTTAAGAGAGCCATATAACCAATACTCTAATACTGCGCTCAAGATGACTCAAGCTGAAAGCTGCACCAAAACTCTAACCAACTCACATCGTACGTCCCCGCCCAGACGATGAGCAAGCTCTTCCTGAACCAAACCCCTTTGGGATAAAGGTCCACAGTCCACTCCGTCAGCTTGTCTAAAGGCGCCACGTCGGCGATGGACGGGCGGGTGGAGAAGATGAAGGTCCTGGTGTGGTAGCAGGGTAGCGAGTGGAAGTTGTCCACGGCGAGGACGGAGCCCCACGTGTCCTCGGTGTAGAGGCGCGGCGTGAACAGCATGCGGCCCGCTTCTGTCTGCTGGACCTCGGATACGCGCTCGTATTGACCTGGGATCAACAGGGTAGTTTGACATAAACATACCATACAATCACGCCTATCTTTCCGCAAGGGTTAGGTCCGGTTTCCACCAAAGCGAAGAGGGGAGACGTGCAGAGATATTGTGTTTTGTATAACCAATCAGATTTCGTTATTTCCACGTCTCCACTCCGCAACGATTTCTGATTGGTTACTCAAAACACATCTCCTTTCCCCTTTGGTAGAAGCCGGGCCTTCGGCAGATGTGTGGCGATGGGTACATTTCACCGGTATGTTTTAGGTCCATGTAATAGAGGGTGAGCCTATTGCCATCAACCGGACACGAATCCAAACTCTGAGCTGCTACTGAGAAAAAAAACCCAATAACACTGCCAAACAGAGGGACCTACCTCTCTCGGATTTTATGAGGGATCATAAAAACAATTATTATGTATGTGTATTGTTGATACGCATACATAATAATAACATAATAACATGCATACGTGTCTGTTCGTTTTTTTGCGTAATAGATATTAAAGGAAGAGGCATGTCACAAAACATGGCAATGTTTAAAGTACTAATTTATTGTATTACTAGCTTCCGCCCGCGGCTTCGCCCACGTGGTAGGTTGATAAAAAGTAGACTATATCTCCAAGGTTCCGTCTTTATTAGTTCTAAAATTGATCAAAATCCGTACAGTCGGTCACGCATGATGCCGTGACCAACGCAAATAGGGATAATTTTTATGTATATAGATGAAAGTAATAATACCTGATTGGTAGCTCATGGCGATGGCCATCCGCTCCATGAAGAAGTCCTTATGTTCCTGCGTGAGCGGACACAGGAGTAGCTTGGCCAGTTGATTGGGACACATCATTGGGAATCTGGGTATTCAACAATAGTATATTACGACGACGCAGTTAGTCCAGCGGTAGTTAACACTGCCTTCTGTGCTATGGGTCCCGGGTTCGAATCCCGGTAGGGACAAATGTTTGTGTGATGAGCATGAACATTTGTATCCGAGTCATGGATGTATCTATGTATAATATGTATGTATTTACAAAAAAAAAAAATATGTAGTATATCAACCAGCTAGTATCCGTAACACAAGCCTCGTTGCTTAGCACGGAACTAGATGGCGCTGTGTGTCATAATGTCCAGGAATATTTATTTATATAGTGGTATTTGGTATCGAACTCCTCCGAAACAGCTTGACAGGTATCAATGTTTTTTTTTTGTGTATATTTGGTTTGCGGATTGGTTGTAGGTTATTTTTATCCCTGCTCAGATTCACTCAGCAGATTGATTGATAATGAAGGGTGGTGGTGACTAGCCCTCACTTAATAACCATCATTTTAGTACTTTTTTAAGTCACAGAAAAAAAAGGAAGATTAACGAGTCCATAATACTGGATGGATGGGAGCTGCCCAATACTGGGATGGTTGGCGCTCTTTGGGGGAGGCCTACGTTCAGCAGTGGACGGCAATAGGCTGATAAGTAATACTGTCCATGACAAAATGAGAAATAGCCAACCATGATGATGGTATCACTACCTGACGTGAGAGAACACGGCCGCGACCAGAGACTCCCAGTGCACCTTAAACTCAGCTTCGGTCAGGTCGCTGGCGGACAGACGCTCGCGCTGCTTGTTCAGCCAGCGGACCACGAAACTGGAATCAAATTAAATTGTTTTTAATATTCTTTACAAAGCTATGAACTTGAAGTGGCTGAATTTTTTTTTATTGATCATATAGAACAATCTCGATCAAATCACCTTTCAAACTGTATTTACTTTAAAGAGTCTCGCGACTTAGTCCGCATGCAATTTCACGAAGAAAAAAGTTTCATGCTAACTTTGCACGCGCGTTTTATCTCCTTAGGGAGTGAATTTTCAAAAATCCTTTCTTAGTGCTCCCCTAAGTAATAAAAGGAACCCCTGTGCAAAATTTCCCTTATAGCTTAGGCCCAGTTTGGGAGAGGCCTATGTCCAGCAGTGGACTGCGATAGGCTGAGTTGATAGCTTAGGCCCTGCGTTGATATGTCAGTCAGTCAGCTTCTTTGTTTATATACTTATATACGAGTAGATATAGATTAAATTAAATAAGGGTCTGTAGTTATAGTCTAAACAAGCTCACCGATAGACGCTCATTTCGTTGTGAAGCACCAGATCGCTCTGCTGCAGCAATTGTTCCAGGGTTTCACCTTCCAACTCGCTCAGGTCACTGTCCGACCACACCCACTCCAAGTTCCACTTCACGAAGTTCTGACACGCCTGAGGAATACATATAAATATGTATATTTAATTTTATAGGGAATTATAAACAAGAGCTAACTGCCTCGGACCTACAAATACAAAAAAAAAGTTGAAATAAATCATTATTTTTTTCTATTTCAGTATATGTATTCATATCATAAGTCTGTCGTGACCGTGAATGCCTTGTAGGACTCCAAACGTTGTGATTAAAAACTATCAACATACCGCGATAAAATGCGCAAAAAATACAATTCTACAAATAAATATTATTTTTTAAAGAATCAAGATTTTACGTCTAAACGTGGTTAAAAATGCTTAAGTTCTGGGTGTGTAAGTAACCTACCTTCGCAACGTCATTATGTCCGCACGCCATCGTGTACTGCATCCACGAAATCAGGTGGCCGCGCTTAGCAGCGTGAGCAATATGCTGGGCCATGTAACTCAGGCATAGAGTCACTAGATCCTGTTTATAATACAAAGGAATTAGATATTAAGTTCTGACTGGTTACAGGGTTTATTAGGTTGCCAGAGCTCGATGGAAGAGTATTCTGAGCATGGGCATTCCGTTTGTTGTCATTTTAGTACCTCTCTTATTTTAAGAAAATTAGACGGTCTCTATAGGGTAGGCAACGGGCAGGCGACACTTTTGGTGTTGCAAATGTCTATAGGCTACGGTAACTGCTTACTATCAGACGTGGCGTAAGCACGTATGTAAACCCTCGTGGTAACAATATCATGAATTTAAATAAGATTATATCATGAATCACAAATAAAATTATTCAGTATTGATTTTATTAGTACACATATTATTTATTCGTCAATGATAAGGGAATCTTAACATATTATCAACTGTATGAGTTGTAACGAGCCTTTTTGGTCCTTACATGCCTTCGGCCTATTTAGTCTGTTTCGCGTCACTAATTTGATTTTTATTTTATCTGTGGTATTTTTCTCGAGTTTTGACATAAGTGACAGATCGGACGGCTGCTCACTCTTCGACCAGCATCTACCGGTTGACGATTCAAAAATGAATCTTCGCCTTTAAGTTTTTTTTATCAAGGCGAATCTTAGCCATCCTCGGCTGGATTACGCATAATTTTAATGCCATAGTACGGCATATATTAGGTTTTTATAGTGGTGCCGTGATGACGTCCCTATAAATTTGTTTTGGCCTGATGTCTTTGGTGTGAGGAGACCGCATGGCGCATTTCATAGTTTGACGAAGGAAGGAGGACTAAACGCCTATGGTCGGAATCTCGTACCGAAACATTTAGTTTGCTTCGTATTTCGAAGAGGAAGAAACGGTAAGACCTTTTTAATGCTAAAGTGCCGCGTCTCGGATTGATCACTTTGCCTTGCCGTAATGTAATCTATACAATTTGTTACAGCCCGCTGTTGGCGTTTCTTCTAAGGGTTTCTTCTAAGGATATTTTCCATTTGTTTGTTCCCGTGTTAAGTTCTGGCCTTCTCCCATGAACTTAACTTGGTCGTTTTGCTGAGGGACTCATCCAGCGCTCACCCGACGCTCACCACGTCACATGGTTTTATTTTAGTTTATTTCTGGTTTACTACCCCCTGGTATGTTTATTTTAAATTTAATTTAACTAATTTAGTTATCATACTCAAGATGCAATAATCTCCTGTACTTTAATAATTTCCTGTAGTTAATAATTTATACTAGTTTTTAATTTTAACTAGTTATTAATATTTTTTTGTGTAACTTTGTTATTTTGCTGAAAGCTACGGGCTTAAAATTAAAGAAACAAAAGGGAGTTCTTGTTTGATTTCTTTAGTTAGCCTCCCACCGGACGATTAAAGGTTCAATCCCTCCGATAGACCTATTCCGGCAAACTAATTTTTAGGTGTAAGCTCCAAGGCGCCCGAACCCATAAGGTATTTGTTTTATTTGTTTGTTTGTTGTTTTCATTTAGGAGCTACACACATCTTACACTTTTTATATTTATAATTATATTTGAAATCAAATTAATTATATTTAATTAAAATTTTTCTTTTTTTTTATTATTACAATTGTCGCCATAAACAGGGACATTGGAGTAGCTTTCTATCTTGTTATGGTTATTATTGCATCTTATATTCTATTTTATTCAATTCTTATAATTGAATACCTAGTGTTATTTATAAAACACATTGTTTTGTTTGAACTTTACAAATTTTAATACTATTGTTGTAAACAACATAATATACTCTAACTCTTTTGTTAATTTTGTGTAGACAATATTTTTCTTTGACAATATTGTGTACTATTGTTTGTTATATTTAATTATATTGTGAACTTAAGTTTAACTTAGTTATCAATGATTATTGTGCTCAAACTTATATTGTAAGATATTATTGCATCTTCTCATTGCCAAACACTTTGATATTTTCATAAAAATAACTTATCAACTTTAATATTATTTCAACTTAACCTTAAATATTTTATAACTTTTGAACTTTGCTTTTTGCTCAACTTTTTGTTCATTCATCATGGATAAGGAACTTCAGCTTTCTCCGCCTCCAGCTGCTGAAAATAATTTAGAATCTGATGGTGCTTGCGCTATTCCTGATGCCAGTGCACATGTTCCTGACATGATTAATTTGACAGAAGTACATCATTCTTTTGATCAGAATGACAAGTTTGCACATTCTTCTTCAGCTTTTGCGGTACATGCTTTGCCTTCATTTAATTCGAGAAATGCTTTGGTTAATGATCATATTAAAAAGAATTTGCCTTCTGCAATTAAGTTGCCTGACTTAAAAAGAAGTAAAATTATATTCGATGGGAGTTCTTGCGTTAGAGAATTTATAACTAAAGTTGAAGAATACTTTTTATACAAAAATTTTGATGAAATGTTATTGGTTGGTTCTTTTACAGACTTGCTTAGCGGTATTGCTCTTAAATGGTTTCGCACAGTACGTATTCGCATTCCATCATGGCATGAGCTTAAACTTGCTTTACTTAAACGTTTTGACAGGCCGGACTTTGATTACTTTTTGGAGAATGACCTCCGTACAAGGAAACAGAAGTATTCTGAATCTCTGCCAGACTTTATTACAGAAATTGTGGACATGGCTAGTCGTCTTTCTTCCCCACCATTTGAAGCGGTTTTAATTAGTATTATCAAACACAATATGTTGTCTATTTATACACCATTTATTTTTGGTAAACGTATTGACTCAGTAGATCAGTTCCTTGAATTGGCTAAAGAACTTGAGGTTTTTGTCAATAGGAAATCCTCTAAGGATCTTAAGACTGACAAACTTACAACCAAGTTTAATGCAGTTTCAACTGATTCAATTTGTTTAAAATGTAAGAAATCTGGACACCATTTTAGACAGTGTACGTCAATTCCTGGAGTCATTTGTTTCAAGTGTCAAAAGGTTGGAGTCACGTCAAAAAGTTGTGATGTTTGTAATTTAGATAATAAGAACTCTAAGGAGTCAAAAAACTGATTAGGTTTCATCGAGCCCCTGTTATTGATGTAACTGCGAGTACCTCGATGAACAAAACTTTTACTAAATGTCACAAACCTGATGATGTTACTCGTAACCAAGACTTTGCAGGTTGGTTAGATTATTTAAAAACATTTTTCAAAATTTATAAATCAGCTCCTGTTCTATTTGTTAAACATAGTGATACTAGACCATTTATAAAGTTTTCTGTAGGTAAACATACTTTTTCCGGTTTGTTAGATAGTGGTTCTAATAGATGTGTTTTAGGTTCTAATATGCATAAAAAGTTTTTACATTTAGGTTATAAAATTAATTCTAATTCTGGTGCTGCTTATACAGCTGATGGTTCTTCACAAAGAATTATTGGTACTATGGAATTGCCTATTACTTGTGATGATTTAACAAGAAATATTAACTTTTTAATTATACCTTCTTTTCAGCCTGATTTTATTTTGGGTTTTGATTTTTGGTTAACTTTTGATTTAGCTAAAGACTTATGGAAAAATATAACTTATGTTCAAAGCAATAAAGCTCAAGTTTGTACTGTTACTTCTGTTAGTGAACTTGCTCCTTCTGAGAAACAAAAATTAAAAGATACTATTTCACTTTTTGAAAATATTTCTTATGAAAAGAAAGGCTTAGGTCTTACTCATCTTGTTAAACATAAAATTAATGTCACTAGTGAACCTTTCAAACAAAGATATTGGCCTTTAAGTCCTGCAAAGCAGAAAGAACTTTTTGATGAAGTGGAAGTTTTATTGAAGGAGGGTATCATTCAACCTTCTAAATCACCTTGGTGTTCACCTGTCTTAGCGGTGGAAAAGAAGGATGGCAGTACTAGATTATGTTTAGATTCAAGACGTTTAAATTCAGTCACTGTAAAGGATTCTTACCCTCTTCCTTATACCTCTAGGATATTAGATAACCTTGGGGGAGCTAAATATATTAGTACCATTGACCTTTCTAAAGCATTTTTACAAATCGCTCTAGAAGAATCTTCTCGAGAGAAGACTGCTTTTGTTGTTCCGGGAAAAGGACTTTTTGAATTTGTTCGCATGCCATTCGGTCTCACTAATGCACCGGCTGAGTTGCAGAGACTTGTAGATAAACTTTTTGGTCCTGAATTTGATAATACGGTGTTCTGTTATTTGGATGACTTAATTTGTGTAAATTCGGATTTTAATACACATATAGATTACTTACATAAAATTTATAAAATTCTAAAAGATGCTGGATTGACTGTTAATTTAAAAAAGTGTAATTTTTGTAAAGATAGACTTCGTTATCTTGGTTATATAGTTGACAGTAATGGCTTGCATACTGATCCTTCTAAATTAGACACCATTAAAAATTTTCCTCGTCCTGAAACCGTTAAACAACTTCGTAGCTTTCTTGGTTTATGCTCATATTACCGTAGATTCATTTGTAAATTTGCTGATATTGCTTCTCCCTTAACTAAATTAACAGCTGGTAGTAAAAACTCTAGAAAATTACTTTGTTGGAATGATGATGCTGAGAATGCATTTGCTGAGCTGAAGCTATCATTAACTACTGCTCCTGTCTTGCAATGTCCTAATTTTGAAAAAACCTTTCTTTTTGCATTGTGATGCCAGTTCGGTTGGCATCGGTAGTGTTTTGAGTCAAGAGGATGATAATGGAGATCAACATCCTATTGCGTTCTATTCTAGATCACTCAATAAATGTGAACGTAATTATAGTACCACAGAACGTGAGTTACTTGCTATTTTAGTTTCAATAGAACATTTCAGACCTTATGTTGAAGGAATGAAGTTTACCGTAATAACTGATCATGCTAGTTTAAAGTGGCTTTTAGGTCTAAGTAACCCTAGTGGTCGTTTAGCACGTTGGGCTGCTAGAATTTCTCAATTTACTTTTGATATAGTTCATAAAAAAGGATCTTTACATTTAGTCCCAGATGCTTTGTCTCGTATTGAAGTTAACGCTATAGAAACCTCTCAAATTAATTTAGTATTACCTGATGATGATATTTATGACCCTTGGTATAAAAAACTATTTATTAAATGTCAGAAATCTCCTTGCAGATATAAAAACTTTAGAGTAGAAAATAAAACTTTATATAAATTTTGTAAAAGTAAGTTTGACCCTAATAGTCGTCTTAATTGGAAAATAGTTATTCCTAAAGAGCATATTATAGATACAATTCGTTCAAATCATGATGATGTTAATTCTGGTCATCTTGGTATTCATAAAACTTTAAATAAATTAAAACAACATTATTTTTGGAAAGGCATGTTTAATGATGTTCAACAATATATTCTAGCTTGTGATACTTGTAAAGCTTATAAACATACCACTCATCCTCCTTTTGGTATTATGGTTAACCCTAAAAAAGTTGATCGACCCATGCTAATGCTTTCAGTAGATATTATAGGTATATTACCTAAAACTTATTCAGGTCATAAATATATTCTTTCAGTTGTTGATGTTTTCACTAAATACTGCTGGATTTTTCCCATGATAAATGCTACTACTAGAGTAATTAATAAACTTTTTGAAAAAGAAATATTTCTTAAATTTGGTTGTCCTAAGATAATTGTTTGTGATAATGGTACACAATTTACTTCAAAACACTTTTTAGAATTTCTGAAAAGTTATAATATTACTAAAATATTCTTTAATACTTTGTATACTCCTCAGAATAATCCTGTTGAGAGATATAACAAAACTATTGAAACTTGTATATCTTGTTATGTTAATGAAGATCATAGAACATGGTCTAAATATTTACCTCATGTTCAATTAGCTTTAAATAATAGTGTTAATCTTGCTACAGATTTCACACCTAACTTTTTAATGTTTAGAAGGGAACTTATTTTTGATGCTTCTTTACATCGTTTGAGTAATTCTATTGATAATTTGAGTGAACTGGAGGTTTCCAATAGAACTCACTATGCTGATTCTCTTAATTCACTTAGTGATATTTTTGTTAAAGTTCAATCTCATTTGTTAAAAGCTTACCAGCGTAATGCTTGCTATTATAATAAAGGTCGGAGAGTCATTTCTTTTGATGTGGGTGATGAAGTGTGGAGAAGGAGTTTTGTTCAATCTCATGCACCTACTTATTTTTCGGCAAAACTTGCTCCTAAGTTTATTAAATGTAAAATTATTGAAAAGATTTCTAATAACGTTTATATTCTAAAAGATCTTAGTAAGGGTACAACTGGCCGTTATCATGTTAAAGATATAATTAAATTTTAATTTTTGGTTCCAAGCGTTAGTCTTGAGTTTGATAATTTGTTTGAGGAGCTCTTATAATAGCGTGAAGTATGATAGGATGAATGATTGGTTTATGGAGCTCTTGAATGGGAAGTATGATAGGCAAACTCATATGAATTTGTTGAATTCATTTCTTACCTTTCTAAAATATAACTTAGGACAATTATAGGCTATAACTTCTCCCGCACTCATTTATATTATTCATATCAAAAGATCTTATATTTTATTTGTTTTTTTATATAATCTTGTATACAATTACTATTCATGCTTGTACGCAAGATCTGTATATATACTTGTTTTTATACACTTTAAGTATTGTCTTTTGGTGTCTAGGATTTGCTCCTAGCCAGCCTTGTTTTCTGTGTTAGGATGCAAAACCTTAGTTTGTTTATATGGATTTGGATACTTGAGTTTTTGTTCTCATTTGTAGACATTTCCATATATTTTGTTTTACGGATCTCGGTATAACTTTTTCCTTGATTTCGTAGTTTGTTTTTGCTATTGTGCCCGGAAAGTCGGTGGAGTTGTTCCGATCACAATATGCATTTGTTTTTGCTATTGTGCCCGGAAAGTCGGTCGAGTTGTTCCGATCACAATATGCATTTGTTTTTTCGCTACTTGTGCCCGGAAAGTCGGTGGAGTTGTTCCGATCACAATATGCATTTGTTTTTGCTACTGTGCCCGGAAGGTCGGTGGAGTTGTTCCGATCACAGTATGCGTTTGTTTTTGCTACCTGTGCCCGGAAGGTTGTTCCGCTCACAGGATGCAGTTTTTTTGCTATTGTGCTCGGGAGATCGGTGGTGTTGAGCCGATCACAATATGCGTTTGGTTTTGGAGATGTTTGTGCTCGGGAGATTGGTGGTGTTGAGCCGATCACAACATTCTTCCTTTATATTTTCCTACATCCTTGTTGATGTAGAGATTTTAAACTGTGTTTCACGGTTATACCTTTGTTCCAGCTAGTCAGTGGCGAGGGTGCCTAACTGTACTCATATGGACATTTTTTGTTGTTATTCTTGTAAAGCAGCGGCTATTTTGCCTAACTGTACTCATATGGACATTTTTTGTTGGTTATTCTTGTAAAGCAGCGGCTATTGCGCCTAACTGTAGAAGAAATTATTTAACCTTGTTTCTTGCTAGACGGTGGCGATGGTGCCTAACCGTACTCAAATTGGTATGAATAGTTTTTCATTTTTGTCAGCGACAGTTGCGCTTAACTGTACTTGTGGTATCTCTTGGATGTAACTAGTTAGTCAGTGGCGAAGGTGCCTAACTGCACTCATGTTGGTTCAAGTTGTGCTATGGTTCAGTTATGTTAGTGACTTAACTGCACTCATGTTGGTTCAAGTTGTGCTATGGTTCAGTTATGTTAGTGACTTAACTGCACTCATGTTGGTTCTTGTTGTTTTATTTTGTAGTAAGTCGGTTATGTTAGTGACTTAACTGCACTCATGTTGGTTCTTGTTGTTTTATTTTGTAGTAAGTCGGTTATGTTAGTGACTTATCTGCACTCATATTGTTTTATTTTATAGTAAGTCTGTTATGTTTGTGACTTAACTATTCTCTTGGTTTGTTTGTATTCTTTTAAGAATAGTATTAGTTTTTTGTTATAGGAATGTGTTAGTTTAGTTCCATTTTTTTAAAAAGAAGGGTTTTTGCTATGCTCTTTTGTTTTTTTCTGGCATAAAAGAAATTACTTTCTTTTATTTTTTTTTGGGGAGGGATGTAATGTAACGAGCCTTTTTGGTCCTTACATGCCTTCGGCCTATTTAGTCTGTTTCGCGTCACTAATTTGATTTTTATTTTATCTGTGGTATTTTTCTCGAGTTTTGACATAAGTGACAGATCGGACGGCTGCTCACTCTTCGACCAGCATCTACCGGTTGACGATTCAAAAATGAATCTTCGCCTTTAAGTTTTTTTTATCAAGGCGAATC
The DNA here is from genome assembly GCA_905163465.1 of Craniophora ligustri. Classification (NCBI taxonomy): domain Eukaryota; kingdom Metazoa; phylum Arthropoda; class Insecta; order Lepidoptera; family Noctuidae; genus Craniophora; species Craniophora ligustri. Next base: position 1,918,309 of record LR990965.1, on the reverse strand, counting down.
TTAGCCATCCTCGGCTGGATTACGCATAATTTTAATGCCATAGTACGGCATATATTAGGTTTTTATAGTGGTGCCGTGATGACGTCCCTATAAATTTGTTTTGGCCTGATGTCTTTGGTGTGAGGAGACCGCATGGCGCATTTCATAGTTTGACGAAGGAAGGAGGACTAAACGCCTATGGTCGGAATCTCGTACCGAAACATTTAGTTTGCTTCGTATTTCGAAGAGGAAGAAACGGTAAGACCTTTTTAATGCTAAAGTGCCGCGTCTCGGATTGATCACTTTGCCTTGCCGTAATGTAATCTATACAATTTGTTACAGCCCGCTGTTGGCGTTTCTTCTAAGGGTTTCTTCTAAGGATATTTTCCATTTGTTTGTTCCCGTGTTAAGTTCTGGCCTTCTCCCATGAACTTAACTTGGTCGTTTTGCTGAGGGACTCATCCAGCGCTCACCCGACGCTCACCACGTCACATGGTTTTATTTTAGTTTATTTCTGGTTTACTACCCCCTGGTATGTTTATTTTAAATTTAATTTAACTAATTTAGTTATCATACTCAAGATGCAATAATCTCCTGTACTTTAATAATTTCCTGTAGTTAATAATTTATACTAGTTTTTAATTTTAACTAGTTATTAATATTTTTTTGTGTAACTTTGTTATTTTGCTGAAAGCTACGGGCTTAAAATTAAAGAAACAAAAGGGAGTTCTTGTTTGATTTCTTTAGTTAGCCTCCCACCGGACGATTAAAGGTTCAATCCCTCCGATAGACCTATTCCGGCAAACTAATTTTTAGGTGTAAGCTCCAAGGCGCCCGAACCCATAAGGTATTTGTTTTATTTGTTTGTTTGTTGTTTTCATTTAGGAGCTACACACATCTTACACTTTTTATATTTATAATTATATTTGAAATCAAATTAATTATATTTAATTAAAATTTCTCTTTTTTTTTATTATTACAGAGTTTATTTATTTATTTCATGGAAGACTTACAACTAAATCAACAACGTAAAAGTAGAATAAAATGAGTAAGTTAAAAATAGCGTATGAACTGCAGCTACAGAATCCTGATTGTAAATAGTATACCTATTATTAGCTTTCACACAAATTTGAACTGAATCAGCATTACATACAAAGTCGATTTCTCACTGACATGATATTTAAAATGGTCTCAAATATAAGTTTTTAAACTGCAATGTAAATTGAACTACATTGCATATTCGTAAGGTTGATTATTGCAAAGCATATTTAACATTAATAATATTTGCTACAGAGCTATGCTTAAAAGCAGTGTACGTCTAATATTTTACCTTGACATTATACTTGTCGGCAAGAGAAAGCACTGGCAACACAGTATGATGGGATATTCTGATCTGCCCAGTATAAAAATACCTGGAACAAGGTATAATTGGACTTTATTATTTTTTATTTATAATATAAAATCAATATTATATCTTATATAGACAAAAGAGAAAATAAATGTATAACATATTTTAATAGAATAAATAAACGTGACTAAGTAGTGCTTGGTAATGAAATCAAACCCACTAAAGTAAGGTACTCCTAAATACATTATTAAACAATCAAAGATTAGTGTACCCATAACAGCGACAATTATCTATTAAGTTAAAACAGCTGTTGCTTACTTCAGGAAGTGTGGGAACACCGAGGAGGCTGTAGGCGTCTCCTGCAGCACAATGCGACTCTCCCGCCACTCGCTCCACTCACGATTCATCAACATCACCTGTTGAACGACATCATATAATTGCAGGTAATAATAATAGTCCTAAACTCCTAAACTGTCCGAAATACGTATTTATTTCGACTTTTATAAGCTTTTGCCCAAACAAGCATGTACTTGCCAGTAGCTTAGCGTGGGGGGGGGGGCAAAGAGGGCCATGACCCCGGGCGGCATATGAAAGGGGGCGGCATCAAGTGTCACGTTGTTTTTATACTACTAGAATAGGGGGCGGCAAATTTCAAGACAGCCCCGGTACTTGCTGCTAACAAATGTTACTTGCTTTTAGTTTCTATAATACATCAATGTTTTGTATACTATGTATTGCAGTACATCAAACTTTACTGCATCTAAATAGGTTATACAATATTTAACTATGATAAGACATAATTATCTCCCACGTCTCGGAAAACGTAGTGTAGGACGGCCGCCGGCCAGCTGGAACGACGATTTGCGCAAGGCAGCTGGCAGTGACTGGAGGAAAAGAGTCGAAGATCAAGCTCTGTGGCGTTCACTAGGGGAGGCTTACATCCAGCAGTGGACAAATATAGGCTGATGATGATGATGATGATGATGTATTCACTAATATTAGTATATATTCCTAGTCAAAGATAAAATTTGAATAACGTCTATAAAGATTATTATTATAGTATAATGTTTGAGAAGCTATTATTACCTGAAACACTTCACTACTTGCACATAATATCAGCCGATGAGCAGGATAACCAACACCCCCCACCTCCAAAATCAGATCACTCATCAATTGCTCCGCATAAAGCGTTGCTATTTTGAGTAGCACACTTTTTGAGTTATCCACCTTAAAAAAAATATTAACTATTAATACGCTGCTTGATTTGGACTCACCAGGGCAAGGAATTATCTTAGTAGCTTAGGGCATAATCTTAGTGTAAAGAAAATCAAATGATCTTTGTCACTAGGGTATATCAAACAGGGCGCATCAAACTCCACCTTGTAAGCAACCAGTTTAAGAAGGATGTACTATATGTATTGTATTATTATCTATAACAATACGTACACCACTGTACATATTGCACTATTCTATAAAATATAAGACAGGATTATTCATTCAGTAGTTTTATTTACCATCAACACTGCACCTTACAAGCTAACTAAAGGCACATGGTGTTTGGACTCGCCAATAAATTTGATAAATAAATCTTTTTTTTCTAAATGGCCCAGATCTCTTTTCTTTATTGTGCATATTAGATATATCTGGCCCCAGATAATGGGATAAGGCAAAGGAAAGAAGAAATAATACTAATACTTAAGAATAGGATCTATTTTTTTTTTTAAAGAGATTATCATCATTTACCCATTTACTGTCCCACTGCCATACAAGATAAAACATAATATATATTTTCACACTTTCCAATTGATCATTCATCACACACAAACTTATCAAAGGTTGATAACAATTGTACAAAACACATGATACCTAAACAAAACACAATAATATTATTAACCTGCGCTACCATCATAAAGCCAGAATTAAGACCGCCATGTTGATATGTTATGAAAACTATTTCTACAGGTGTAGATGATCTATCCCTGTATCTATTATCAATCAATAAAGAATTTGTACATTCAAAAGGTTGAAATAGTAATGAAGATTTTATAATATACAATGACAAAATCTGGCACACAATATACTACTTTTAATTACTTCTGATTGTGTTTTGGACTGGCAACTAGTCTAGTCTTTGTTGGCATGTTTTACAAAATCTAGTGACACTGGCACAGAAAGGTATGACATGTAGAATTTATTTATTATGTTATTAAACGTGATTACAATATAAATACGTTCAATGATATTAAAAGTGATATTTAAAGGATTACAAACATGGTCATTGAAGCCAATTTATACGGGGACACTCAATGTCCAACGGATCACGAAAACACCAATATTGCAAATGGCAAAAACACGCCCATAAAACGACTCTCCATAAAGTACTATATAAACTAATAAGAATTTACCTCAAGATCTTCGTTGGCCTCAGATTCATCTTCTTTTTTATCGGAGGATGATGGTTCTTGACGATCCACCGTCAAGAAATCCATGATGGTTTCTTTATTTTGTACACATCGATATAAACAAACAACAACTTATCTCCCAGTAAAAAATATATAGGACAATCTTGCACGATATTAAACCTGTGGAAATATTTTTTTCCTAGTTTCTTCAACAAAATAAAGGCATTTTTTATTTACCCATGCTCAATGCATATTATTAGTGAGTAGTGACGTAATGTAACGTCAACGTCAATAAACCTCACTAAATGACGTTTCATTTGGTAGAACACCTGTCAGCTATTTCGATAACTTGCAAATAAATAAATATTTACAACACGTAAAAAAAGTCCCTTTAATTTTTTTAGTCACGAAACATCCTCAGACATTTTATGTTTGTTTAAAAACATTTAAAATGCTATTTCTGAACAGCTTACCGATTTCAGCTTTCAGCTGGCTTGCTTGAAAAAGTTTACTACGTGTAAAGAAGTTTTCATGTAATGACACTGACAACTACTGACAAGAATTAAACGTTCCAAAGTAAACATTTTATCAATAAACGGCATTTATTTATATTTCTATCACTTGTGTACCAATACAAAGCGATTAAGATAAAAATGTACTATGTGCTAGTACATTTACAATTTTTCAATTTGTGAGAGTTGACTTCCCGTGTTTATTTATTATCTACAATATTCGATAAATTAATGTAACATATTTTAAATAGCGTCGTTAATCTCTAGTATATAGTGTATTATCTATGAGTTACAGTTAGTGCTGGTGATCTTAATGAACGGGATAATGGGTCTCAAAAAGAAGAAGAACATAATAATCCTTACACTATGTATGGTCATATGTTTTATACTTTATCAAATGTATTTTTTCTTGACGATAACTTCGGAAGCCGGCAATAACAACAGAGTTGTCCCAGTATTGGAGCTGGATCATGATAAAATCGAAGCCCTCACCCATTTACGATCCAAAGCTGATGAGTTTATAAATTCAAATGGTGCAATTCATGGTGTATTGTATATTCACATGTCCAAATATAGACCAAATTATGACAACGAATTCAAGTGCTTGAATACAGAACAGAGAATACCCTTCGAGCAGGTCAATGATGACTTTTGTGACTGTAGTGATGGCACAGATGAGCCTAGCACCAGTGCATGTGTCAACGGCACATTTTATTGTGAGACTCAGTTCAGAAATAAGCCAATATCCATCAATATGATACCGTCTAGTCAAGTCAATGATGGTATTTGTGACTGTTGTGATGGTTCTGATGAGTGGAAACATGATCCTGGAAAGAAACTTTTATCGCAAAGTTCGTCGCTACATTATAGATATTATGTAACCAAATGTTCTAACAATTGCAAATAGATTATCTTTTTATGGTTGTATTAAAAAAGACTTAAACTGATAAACAACAACAGTAATTTGATAGATATAATGCAAAGCCCTACACACTGTAATCCAATAAGATGTCATGTAAACAAAATAACTGCACACCAATTTTATTATTATTGCTACTACATTAATGTAGTTGAGACATATAATAATGTGTATAAAGTTTACATATTTGTAAAGTAGCTAGTTTGATATTATTATGTTGTTGTTAAACAACAACATAATAATATCGTAGTAGGTATTATTTAATTCAAGAAATTTGAAATCAATTGTACGGCTTTAAATTTTAGTTTGCTTATTTATTCAGGTGTATATGTATATATGAGTTAAATAAAATACCAATAAGTACAGTCATTAAAATACTACATTGTATAATGTCAGGTACTTACCTTATCAGTAAAAAAAACTTCAGAAGACTGATGCAACTAAAACTTTGTAATAAAGTATTGTACATAATATTTTGCATGTTTATTTATACTAGTGTTTGTAAGTGAATATATATGTTTAGCCTTACATAATATCCCATTTTTGGGTACCCTTTAAACTGTTAAGTGGCTGAAGATATTTAAACATCTTTAGGTCTTAAGTATTTGGACATCTGAAAAATTACCCACTAAATACAGGAGAAGGTGGAGGTGGAGCTACAAAATAAAAACAAACTATCCTCAGCCTCAAGTTTCTGGATTTGGCTATCATATCATTTGGATGATATTGTATGTCTTGTCATAGTTATCTCAACCCTGTCCGAGACAGATCTCTGTCCGTAAATAGCTAATATATTAATATATGGCTGACTCCATGCAAAACAACTGCGTCGAAACTGGGTCATAACAGTCAGTCATAACTATGACAAAAAGATCAAATTAAAAAAAATAGGCAAAGATAATTCCCACAACAATGCGTATGTAGTTTTCAAAATGTATTCGTTTACATTTCTGCGTGAAAAGGAACATACTAATGAAATGTCACAGTCCACACATAAAATATGTTGACAAGAGCATGACATGCAAAGCCTATCGGAAATCTGCAATCAAAATTTAAAAAACAAATAGATTTTCCGCAATTGATATATTTATTACTTCATATTATATTTTATGAATATATATTATTTAGCACAAATATTTGATTCCAACAATTATTTTAATCTGTGATTATGTACACCTCTCTTTTTTACGCATATGAAAGAATAGCATAGAAACACATACAGTCAGTCTAGAAAATTCCAATAACCACGCTACCTCGTGTTTAATCTGTATATCTCTTTGCATTTAAAAAATAAGATTGACCGGCGCGCTACTCATTACATTTCATTCCTGAGTCGAGAAATATTCAAATAATCAATTTGAATATAATCTAGCGGTCTAGCCGTACATTCGTTGCAGTTTTAAATTGCGAAGAATAAATAATTGTTCAAAATGACTGTCGATGAAGGCGTTGATATCACTAAAACCGGTGACCGCGGTGTGTTGAAGAGAATCATTAAAGAGGGTACAGGAACTGATACTCCGAACTCTGGCTGTTTGGTCACAGTGCACTACACAGGAACACTTCTGGATGGCACCAAGTTCGACTCCAGCAGAGATCGGAATGAACCCTTTGAGTTCACTTTGGATAAAGGTACTACATCATTTTATTCTATTTTTAATTAATTATACTCATTTATAGTTGACCTCTTGATTAGCTAGCTGCCTTGATCTTTATCTTCATTCTGCTCTAAATAGGCGCGTATGTACTAGGGCACTAGATAAAGAGCAATTTTTAATGAAATCATTAAATGGATTATCAGCTCTGTAAATACAACAAATATAATGAATGCAATACTATAAGGCTGGTTCAATATTTGTAAAGATGTGAATAAGTGTTGAGTCATCCATTGTTTCTAAAAAAATAATTTGCTTCAAAGTGCCATGTATGATATTTTATTAAAAAATATTCTCATTCATTGTTCCACCACAGCTGATACATCTTTCATTCTATTATTAACATCAGAAATAACTTTTACTGGATATTAATCTAATTGCTTATTTTCAGAGACTGTGATCAAAGCATGGGATATTGGTGTGGCAACCATGAAGAAGGGAGAGGTGTGTGTGCTGACCTGTGCTCCGGAGTATGCCTATGGTGCAGCCGGCCACAGTCCCAAGATCCCACCTAATGCTACACTGCAGTTTGAGGTAAGGCTACCATGAATCTATTGAGAAAGCTCGGATAAGAAATCTTTTCTATTTCTTCCTTTGGTTATGTGTCCATGAGGATGTAGGATAGGAGTTTGCAACTGTTATTTTCTGTTTATACCATGTGGATGGCAAACAAACTTACAGCTTACTTGATGGTAAGCAGTTACAGTAGCTAACCCTGTAAAAATGACAGTCATACCTAGTGCATTCAGGATCTAAAAATGAATGAGGGGGTAGAAAAAAAATTAAACTGCTAAAACAAGTACCACATTGCATTGTTTTAAGCTCATTGTCACATAATATATTGCTTTGAGGTTTGATAATTTGGTTCATGTGATCTATAGTTATTTTGTAATCACACAGGAAATGTGGTTTTGGTAAAAACTAATGCTAACAAACTATGTGTTCCACAACAAATTTTCTTTTCACCACAATTTCCTCTTATAGATAGAGATAAAACTTAATAAAATACACAAAAACTTGTCAATTCAATATTTTTTCTACAAATATTTTCTATAATATCATCTTAAATGATAGAAAATAAAGCTTAATAGAGCTACATACAACTATTATTTATATTATACTATTTTTAAACGACCTATTTATTCTTCAAGATGTTTGAATTGTAGAACAATGAAATAGAATAGAATAATTTGTTTTGTTTAACTCATAGATGACCCTTCCTGATCTTTGGTGTGACAAGTTTAAAAAATGCTCAAGTTTATATCTGATACTTGTGCAAATTTTTTATATTGATTGAAGATTAAAAAAAATTAGATTATTTGATTGGCTTTGACTTAGCTGCCTTTGATTTTATAGGCCTCAATTATAAATGTTTGCAGAAGGCATGCAGACCATTAGATTAATATGTGATTAAGATGTTTTACATTCTGAAGTCCTACTTCATGCCTGCCAACTATAATATTTCTATGTCATATTTTGCATTCTTTTAGTTAAATTTGAAAGTAAACTAGCGTAAACCTATTAACAATAAGACATTTCCACATATTACATACCCAAATATGAAAAAAAAGTCTTTGCTATGGCGCTAATAAATATGCCACATATTTCTCAGACATTATTTTAGTGCTGATGTTTCATAGACTTGACATGTAATGATCTTATTCCATTGCCTAGATCGAGATGATAGACTGGAAAGTGGAGGACCTATCTCCAGGCAAAAACAAGGGCATCCTTCGTCACATTATTGAGCAAGGCAGTGGCCCTGAGAGCCCTAACGACGGCGCCATGGTAACTGGTACGTATTTCAATGTGGAGCTTTATCACAAATGACATTTATTTCTATCTTACAGAATTTATATACAAACCGTTAATAGTATGATAGCCGTTCTTGTTTTGCAGCGTTTTGTTTGATTTTAAAATTTATAGTGTTTTGTATTTTCTGGGTCCGGACTTAGCTAGCAAAACTACCTACCCAGCTCAAGTCACATTCAATATTATAAGTAGATATTGGCGACATCTATTGAAGATATTTACTATGTTCTTCAACCAGTATGACCAATTTTAGTCCAAAACAAAATAACGTGCATAACTTTTTTAATTTATAATTTGTACTGCTTTCACTTCTCTTGTAATACTAAAGTATCATTTTACATTCGACACACTGTAACATAATATTTAATTGTTCGGCATACAAATTGTTAGTCTGAATAGACTGAAATCTGATACATTTTATCTATTGTGCTGTATAAGTGCAGCAAATGGCGAAATTAAAAGAAGGCTTATAACCAAAAGTGGGGTAGCATTGTTTCGTTTTCCCACTTCTGGGTATAATAAGCGTTAGGGGCCATTCAAGTATTACGTAAACACTAAAGGGGGGGGGGGGGGTATTGGCTTTGCTTATTATTGAGGCTGTGGTAGCCTAGCGGTGTGACCAGTAGACTGAGATGTCAGAGGTCTCGAGTTCAAACCCAATGCACGCACCACTGACTTTTCGGAAGTTATGTGCGTATTTATCGCATGCTCAAAACGGTGAAGGAAAACATCGTGAGGAAACCTGCATGCTTGAGAGAATTCTCGATGGCGTGTGAAGTCTGCCAACCCGCAGTAGGCTAGCGTGGTGGACTATAGCCTAATCCCTCTCAATTGAGAGGAGACCCGTGCTCAGCAGTGGGACATTAATGGGTTGATGATGATTATTGAGATCGGGTAAGAAATTTGCTTACTTTTGCTGACATAAGGGAGAGGGGAGGTTATTAATTGTAAAAAATTGCTTACGTAATATTTGAACGGCTTTGTGGCTGTATATATATGCCTTTGTATATATGTATCCTATACAATATTATAACACCTGTCTCCAGTCTGTGTTATAATATTGTTGGCCATTTTTCTGAAAATTATGTAACTTGTCCTTCAATGTTCGTATTTTTAATTTCAATTCAATATTTCAAAAGGTTTACCCCAGTACTATGTAGTATTGTTTAACTAATATACCTACTTGCTAATTTTACAGTTGAACTGGAAGGCAGACTGCAAACTGATGGAAAAGTGTTTGACACAAGAACGGTCACATTCCCGCTGGGCGAGGGCACCGAACACAAAGTCTGCGAGGGTATTGAGAGAGCCCTGGAGAAGTTCACCAAAGGTGAAAAGTCCAGGATATCCATCCAACCGAAATATGCCTTTAAATCTGAAGGCAATGCGGAACTAGGAGTGCCACCGAACTCTGCAGTAGAATACATAGTGAAATTGATCAGCTTTGAGAAAGCCAAAGAGTTGTGGTCCATGGATGGGTCAGAGAAATTAGAGCAGGCGAAGATGTTCAAGGAAAAAGGCACCAACTACTTCAAGGGGAGCAAGTTCCAGTTGGCTATCAAGATGTACAAGAGAGTCCTTTCTATACTTGAAGGTGAGAATTACGTATGTAAGTAGTTTTTGTAAACTCCTTGGTCCAGTCTTGCGTCAGTATCTATATAAATAAAAATTGCTGAAATGTATGTACGCGCATAACCATCGAATTGGAGATATTTTTATTTTTTGTGGTTTTTATTGTTAGGACAAGGCTTGTGTAATTTTATTTTTCGAAAATATTTACGTAACACAAAATGGCGGTACGGTAATCAGTCGGGTTAGCTGATTCCAAATAATGACATCTATGGAGCCATAAAATTGAAAATACTTCTAACAACGTAAAGATACACTTTAGGTTTTAGAAGTATTTTTTACTTTGAGTGTAACAATAATATAATATTTCTTTTTTTATTTATATTTTCAGACATGCCAGATGATGCTAGCGAATCAGACGAGAACCGGGACCAAGCTAAAGAGCTTCTCCTATCAGCTCACTTGAACCTTTCACTGGTCTACCTGAAGGTCACGCCAGCACACCACTTTGAGGCCAAGGACCACGCGCTGAAAGCCCTGAAGTTCGACGAGAAGAACGTCAAAGGCCTGTTCCGTAAAGGCCAGGCTTTGTTGGGACTAGGAGAAGCCGAACAAGCTTTGGATGACTTCCAGAAGGTGGTTGAGGCTGAACCGCAGAATAAGGTAGATATTGCAAATATTACATTTATAGACAAAGCAATTTGCGAATCATGCTAATCATCTGTGAGATTAAACTGAGCTTTCTAAGTTCAGTCTATTGATAGATTACGATTCTTAAAACATCAAGACATCCTTATGCTTTGAAGATTGTAAGTGGTTTAAGTGGTTGGTCTTGGTCGTCGGTTGTGATTACTTCTGACAATACTTGGTAGTCTGATATTAGAAAATCTTGACAACCCGTTTACCATTTTGCTCATTCACCCCTTGCTGCATCCAGGAGACTAGAAGCCGAACTTTAAATATAAGGTTAATATCATCATCATCATCAACCCATTAACGTCCCACTGCTGGGCACGGGTCTCCTCTCATTTGAGAGGGATTAGGCTATAGTCTATCACGCTAGCCTACTGCGGGTTGGCAGACTTCATGCCATCGAGACAAATTTCTCAAGTACGCAGGTTTCCTCACGATGTTTTCCTTCACCGTTTGAGCGTGTGATAAATACGCACATAACTTCCGAAAAGTCAGTGGCGTGTGCCTCGGAATCGAACTCGAGACCTTAAACAGGTTACTTATTCTTCAGAAATTCTCAACTAGATTTCAATTCAGTTCTTTTAAGTACTTCAAACTACAATTTTTTTTAGTTCAGTAAACCAAACATTTCTTTTATAGTTTCATAAATTTCCCCCCACTTTGCAGGCTGCCGCGAATCAGATTATCGTGTGCAAAACGACTATCGCGAAACAGAAGCAAAAGGAGAAGCAGCTGTATGCCAACATGTTCGACAAGTTCGCCAAACACGACACGGAGGTAACAGGTTCGAAAATATATTGTAAATGACCCCATAAACATCAATATCATACATATTCTTTGGAAGTATGGATGAATGAACATACAGACACTAAGACATTATAATAATGGATGGATTGATAAAAGTTCTACAAGATTAAGATATCCATATATTTTTATAATAAGCCAGTTTTGGAATAAATCCTGAATGTTGCACATTAAAATTAGAAAATAATAGAATATTATGTAATTAGTCCTTGTGGAGGCCTAGTTACACAATATTCTAAGGCTAATTTGATGATGATTATGTAGAGACATTCTCAAATAACTAATAATATTGATAAATTAAAAAAAAAGTCTATTGGGGCTCTGTAATCCATACATAAAACAAAGGATTCACCATTAATTATCAGTTTTACATATATTAATATTGTGTTTAGTTTTCATCCTTAGTATTTTTGGAATCACAATCCATACAAATAAACATAAAAAAAATCTTACCGTAATTTACTTAATTCTCCTATTTTTTTCTTCTAGGTGGAGAAACAGAGGGCTAAAGACGAGATCGACGTAATAGGTGAGAAGGTAGGCGAGTGGGGAGCCGCGGAAGGCGAGTGGACTGATCAGCAACGTCTCAGGAAGCCCACGGAGTTTGAGAAGGAAAACCCCAACATCCTCTTGTTAGACAAGGACGGACAGTTCGAGAACATGTGAAGTGACCTGTTCAAATGTGGATGCTTACAGGAATGTGGTAGGTAACATCTCAATGTTGAGATGGACGTCTATTATCTGAAATTTACCACATAATGTATTGATTTTAAGTTTTAAACTCATTTGTTTCAATGTTAGTGTATTTTTTAAGATCACTTACTGCGATATGCCCCATGACGCATCTAAATTGGTACAATAAGTTTATGATTTTTTTAATTTTACGATCCAATGATGTATTTTAATTAAGTTGAACTTTGCTAAGAATGTTTTGATGTAAGCATCCACCTGTATAATACAATTTTGCCACGAAGTGCATTATTTTAGTGTGTATATTTTGTCAAATAGTTGTTGCTAGCCACCTCAAAAAACTCTTCACCAAATCCACTAAATCAGCAATAAATAATATCGAAGCTTGCATGCATGAATATCGTGCAAAAACCAAGCCCAAAAGCACTATGTCAAATCATGAGTTTTTAGACACGACATAATGTCAATCCCACATGACTCGTTTTTAAGACCTTAGGTGTTGAGAAAAAGAGATTCATTAAAGCTTGTGGTTCAATATTTTCATGGAAATACAACAAATGTTTATAAGAATCTTTATTGCTCAGCACCCCATTATATTCATAGTTTGGCTTTTGCACGGTATTTATTTGTATGTACTCTTCCGATATTTATTATATATTTGTCGAATGTTGTAGCTAGTGTTCATAGTAAATGAAATCTCTAAAGATTTTGTAAATCATTTTGTTCTAATCAATGGACTAAAATCATTCCTTATATGTATGTATAAGTCAGAAAGGCTGTGTTTGTCCACTCCTCGAACGTGTGTTAGTTCATTTGTAACATATTGTTTTCAGTGTGACCATTATTAATTTAAATTATAGGTTTTATATTTGTAGCAACACTATAATGTGCTTAAGTGATACTAACTTTTTTATTTATACATTTATTAGTATTATTTTACTACAATTCAGAATAAAGTTACTTTCAAAATTATCATTTTCCATCTTGAAAATAAAATATTGAAATAAATGTCACTCATATTTACATAATTATAGTAGAAATTATTAAATTTTGACAAATTCCAATTATTTCTCAAAAGGTTGAACTGAAAGCAATATAGGGTCACTTTTGTAGCATAATAATTTGTTTTCGATACGAGCGGGTTTATTTGTAGTACATTGGTTACTGTATTTTAGTTATACAAATGAATTTACTTATTAAAAGGTTAACAAGCAACTAGTGCGTTTAATTTCGTATAGTATTATATGTAACATTTTACTAGCTTATATTACTAAATAAATACATGGGCTGATATTATTGTATTGATCCAATGCTATAGTTGAGAACACCCCCTAAGACTGCTGCAAACCGTATGTGATGTTTTCTTTGATGCGCTCAAGTCTAATCACAACCTAGATGGTTATAAACATATTGTAATTAAATGGGTGGTAAAAAATAATACGAAAAATGCTTTGAAAATAGTTTTATTCATCGCATGAGATCATTTTATTTTTCTATCCAAATAAATTGATTTATTAAAACCATTTATTTACACTATACATTGAATTACATAAATTCAATTTAATTGAAACCAAATTTGACTACGTCCGACCTAGGCTTATAAAAACAAAGTGAAACAAGTTACGAACTGTTTTTAAACAAAATCTACAAAATGTCAAAAAAAAATCAGATACATAGTTGTTCTATGAATTGAGCAATTTACAATAATTGTGCCCAGAAATAATATTATCGACATCAATACGCATATTTCAGTAACAGCACTGCACTTTCTAATATTATTTTACGACAAAAATATTTGTAAGTACAAATTTTCTTTTAAATGTGTTTAAAAACTTAAAAAATTTATAAGTTCAAAAACAAAATTATGACTTATTCTTGATTCTGACATTAAATATTTAAGTAAATATGAGGATGACAATGACAGTTATGCTGGTTTATTAGTGTATAAATAAAGTGAAACTACATACATACACTCACGCCTTTTTCCCATGGGGGTAGGCAAAAACTACAGAATGCCAAACAGAAATACCAATATCAGACACTAAAATCAGTAATACATTGAGTGCGTTTACTTTGAATTAGTTTCTAGTTTGATATGTGGCGGGTTATAATATCTTTGGTCGAGATTGCTAAAAATGAGTTCTACAAAACTTGTTTTTACTAATATCTCTATTATTATAACACAACCGCACAGATAGTGTCTTCCGTATTTTTGTTTGATTTACAATTGAATTAGGTTTATTGTATTTATGAATTTAAAACACAATAAAATCGAATAATGAAACCAACCTAAGTACTGCCCATACTAGAAGAGCTAAAACTAATTTTATCCTAAATTCATAGTGTTTGCAAACCCAATCCACTTATAACCTATAAGTATACGTAATACCTATGTTCTTATAGTAAGTAAAAGAAAATTCAGTTCATGAGAGACATCTCTATAACAGCACGAGTTTTTAACTCATTAAATGCTACTCCTCGTATAATTACCAAAATTTATGACACCTGGCAACACAATTAGACAATAAGAATAGTTTTCCAGAATACAGACATAAAATACATAGTTAAATACTTAGTTTGTATATTGCGTGCAAGGACAACCATATTTTTAATAAATCTTTATATTACAATTTACCAACCCTAATCTCGATTTGTTTTCAGCTCACTGTGATGTAGTATATGTATGTACCTACTATTTCAATGTGTGTAACCAAATATATAACTCGTGTAGTAACATAATAAAGTTTAGTCTTGTACCATATCTTGTGATGTTTCATTCAATCTGACACCCGACCGTACATGGCGACCCTGCCAGGATTTGAATCATGTGCGCGATTAGTGTAGACTTTGCGCTGCGAGACAACTGTTTAAGTGAGAGATACAGTAAAAGTGACTTTCAATCATGTGTAACTCAAAAGTAACTAATGAAGAGGTATTTCTCAATCAAAATAGCGCCGCTAAAAACACCGCGACGGTGGAGGAATTCAAATTTCATTTGTCGGCCATAAGTATCGTGTTAACAATCATTTGCACGATTTTATTCCTTGGTGCGCTATACTTGATGTACAAAATTTACAAGAGATGTCATGAGTCTTGGGCGCGAGAGCAGATAACGAGACATGTCTTAAGGCGTTCTTTGGATAGATCCAGAAAGTACCGCGGCGGTGCTTGTGGCATGTCTGCAAGCGAGGAATGTCGGGTCCATGCTTCAAACAAGGGTCCCTGACAACACAACACAACACAACACAGAGGCGTACAACAAATGATACAATTCGACTAGTGTTCTTGTGAGTTCTGCGTCCTAATAAATGTGTAAAAGTGCGGCAATTCTAATACGGACAGTGTACGCGTGTGTGTAAGCAGTGGAATCATAATCGCGATTTAGGTATATGAACTATAAAATTATGAACAGTTATGTATGAGGAGTTATTACAGATATACAATGACCTTGGTAAGATAAGAATATATTTAATAAAAATAGGGCCAAGTAGGCGAAGAGGTGAAATTGTTTTGAAAAAGCTAAAAGAGGCCGATAAATTACTGAGTACTTTCAATGAAAATTTAGACCATTTAAGTTTGCTTAAAACCAGGTTAAAAGACGAGGAGTTATGTAAATTTAATAAATTACACAAAGATTTTGTTAGCTTGTATGAAAATATTTTAGATTTGTGTAATAGTTCATCGACTGAAGGATCGATATTAGAACTAAATATGGCGAAATTTGATTTAAAGATCGCCTTAAGCTTATTACCAGTTTTAAATGACGACGGCACAAATACAAAACAACTTATTGATGGGATAGAGTACTATCAAACGGAACTTGACTCAGACAGTCAAATTAAATTAATAAATTTTGTTTTAAAAAGTCGACTTTCGCAATCTGCTAAACTCAAACTTAATACAAAATATGACAATGTAAATGAGCTAATCAAGGCTATGAAAACATGCTTGTTACCTAAAAAATCGGCAACGGCCCTGCAACACAAATTGTACAATTTGAAACAAAATGATCTTTCTATAGATGACTACGGTAAGAAAATAACAGAGTTGTTTGTTGACTTGACGATTTCCCAATCTGAAGGCAATGAGTCTAACTTTGGTATATTGAAGCCTATAAACGAAAAATTAGCCATTAAAAGTTTTGCCGACGGATTGAGAAATCGTCGGCTAAGCATTATAATAGCAGCACGACAATTTACATCTTTAGGTGATGCCATACAAGCAGCCATCGATGAGGAGGTTTCAACACCGTCCACTTCAGGTGATATTTTATTTATGCGTCGTAATAACCACTATTACCAATATAGGAATTCCAGAGGTCAAGGGGTGTCACGAGGACGAGGACAAGCAATCCCACCGGCGGAACGGAGGGATGATCGAATATCACAAGCAGGTCGTGGTGGATGGAGATCTCGCGGCCGTGGTGCATCAAACTATGGAACTAGAGGTAGGATTTTTTTTAACCAAGCTAATAACCAGGAACAGCAACAAAATACGCATATTTTGACAGATGCAAAACCGCAAGAAAGTCAATCTGAAAATAATAACGATAATTTAGAAGAGTTTTTTCGTGAATAAAAGCGTTATGATGTCATGTAGTAGCTTATATCATATTTCATTACACTCTCAACATAATAATCTTACATATACGTGGCTAATCGACACCGGTGCTTCCATATCGGCTATAAAATATAAACACATTGCTGAGTTGAATGTACCCAACCAAAAAGAGAAGCTTGTTGTAAATGGTATTGGGGGAAAAATTGAAGCGATCGGTTTTGTTTATCTTGAATTAAGAGCAGGTGATCAAATTCTAAACCATAAATTCTACGTATTTGAATCTTTACCCTGCAAAGCAAGTGGCATTTTAGGCCAAGACTTTTTGAGCAAATATCATTCGATAATTAACTTTAGAAATAACTCTTTGGTATTATATAATAATAATAAGGAAATTAGTTTGCCGATTACCAAACATAATGAGACGCTAACTATACCGGCTAGGTCCGAAAGTACGCATTTCATTGCGACCGACATAACGGAGGACTGTGTAGTCTGCGCGGCGGAAATAGGAAACGGAATATTTTTAGCAAGTACATTGACAAACCCCGTGGATGGAAAGCTACCAATTAGAATCTTGAATACTACAGAGAATGATTTTTATTTACATAACTTTCAACCTAGTATACATAAAGCAAGTGATTACAATATTTGTATATTTGACAAGCCTAGTAAAAATGCAGAACGAGTCAAAAAATTGATACCTTTATTAAAATTAGGTCATTTAAATAAGGAGGAACAAATTAGTATTACAAACATATGTGCAAAATATAATGATATTTTTTATCTCGAAGGAGACCGGCTCACTACGACAACTATATATAAACATTCAATAACTATACAACCCGGCACTAGACCAATGTACAGCAAACCTTACAGGCTCCCACATTCACAAAAAGGGGAGATACAGAATCAAATTGACCACATGCTCGAACAAGGTATAATTGAACCTTGTAATAGCGAATGGTCTAGTCCCGTTCTGTT
Source organism: Craniophora ligustri (assembly GCA_905163465.1). Classification (NCBI taxonomy): domain Eukaryota; kingdom Metazoa; phylum Arthropoda; class Insecta; order Lepidoptera; family Noctuidae; genus Craniophora; species Craniophora ligustri. The sequence continues at coordinate 1,900,385 of LR990965.1, read as the reverse complement.
AGTACCAAAGAAATCAAACGGAGAAAAGAAATGGCGTCTAGTCATTGATTACCGAAAGCTAAATAACTGTGTACAAAATGATAAATTCCCTCTGCCAAATATTCATGAAATATTAGACTCACTATCTGGTTGCATTTATTTTACGCACTTAGACTTAAGTCAAGGCTTTTATAACGTGGAACTCGAACCCAGTAGTAGAAAATTTACAGCTTTCCATTCAGGCCAATTTCAAATGACTAGAATGCCAATGGGTCTTAAGACAAGCCCAAACTCATTTGCCCGAATGATGACAATGGCAATGGCGGGCCTTAATTACGAAAAGTGTTTATGTTATCAGGACGATTTGATTATAATGGGACGGGACTTATTGAACCATAACAAAAATTTAATCGAAGTGTTAGAAAGATTACGCAGTGTCAATTTAAAAATAAATCCAATAAAGTGCGACTTTCTTAAAAAGGAAATGCTCTATTTAGGCCACGTCGTAACAGACAGCGGTGTGCTACCCGATCCAGAAAAGATTAGTGCTATACAAAACTATCCAGTTCCTCAAAACACACACGAAGTAAAGCGATTTGTAGCCTTAGCCAATTATTATCGCAAATTTATTCCAAATTTTGCAAAAATTGCAAACAGGTTAAATATTTTGTGTAGGAAAAATGTAGAATTTATTTGGAATAGTGACGCAGAAAAGGCATTTCAGACACTTAAAAAATGTATGTCTTCACCACCAGTTCTACAATATCCGGATTTATCAGATAAAAATCAGTTTATTGTACAAACAGATGCGTCAGGTTACGCGATAGGAGCGGTTTTATCCAATAGCAATGGTCGGCCAGTCGCTTACGCCAGTAGGAGTTTAAACAAAGCTGAACGGAATTACCCGACTATAGAAAAAGAACTCCTGGCTATAGTATGGGCCGTAAAACATTTTAGACCCTATTTGTATGGTCGTCCATTCAAAATAATAACCGACCACAAACCACTGGTATATTTATTTAGTTTAAAGGAGCCGTCAAGTAGACTACTAAAATTTAGATTATGTTTAGAAGAATATGACTATTTAGTTGAATACGTCAAAGGTCAACAAAATGCGGCCGCCGATGCTCTATCTCGAATTCCAATATCGTCAAAGGATTTAAAGAGCATGCACGAATGTTTATGTGTAATGACACGAGCACAAATCAAAAAATTACAACAAACTTCTCATATTCCTGAAGATACCGCAGACAACTGTGTCTCAAGTCAAGCAAGGATTGTAGGAACAATTAATAAACCTAATAATGCAGTAGAGCTGCAATTAATTGATAAAACAAGCCTAAACAGGCTACAAAATACAAATAGAATATCTAGGGAAAATGATATATTTTCATATGATAATGAAAAAAAGGTTTTGTATATAAATCCATCTGCTCGATCACAAATGACGCCAGCCGCATTTGTGAGAGCGATGTGCGATTTCTGCAAGGTCATTGATATACAAGAAATTTATTTTGTGAAAAATAAATACAATAACGTATTTTTAGAAAAAATAACTAATGAGATTAAAAGATATACTAAATGGGAAGGGCCACGGTTATGTATTTTAAATGATATAGAAAGAATAGATAATTTAGAAGATAGGAGAGTCATTTTGAATGACTTTCACTTATTACCCACAAGTGGCCACGCAGGCACAAAAAGAATGTTTAACAACATTAAAAAATATTATTTCTGGCCTGGTCTCGAAAAGGATATAAATAACTTTGTTAAAAAATGCTCTTTTTGTCAAAAACACAAGTATACGATTATGGTAAAAGAACCCATGGTTATAACCACAACAGCACAATCTTCGTTTGAAAAAATATTTTTAGATATCGTAGGGCCACTAGATAGAGATTATAATAACTACACATATATTTTAACACTTCAGTGCGAACTGTCAAAATATGTATGTGCCTTTCCACTAGTGAGTAGAACATCAGCGGAAGTCGCTCGTGTGTTCGTCAACAACTTCATTCTCGTGCACGGGGTGCCTCGGGAAATTGCTACTGACAGAGGTACGGAGTTTATGTCAGAGACATTCAAAACGGTATGTACAATTCTCAATATTTCTAAACTGAACTCAACAGCGTATCATCATCAGAGCATTGGCGCTTTGGAGAATTCCCACAAAACCCTAGGAGCCTTTTTAAGAATACACATTAATCAAAGACCAGACTCATGGAGTTTATGGTTACCTTTTTGGGCCTTTGCATACAACACCACAGTACATTCATCGACAAAATTTACTCCTTTCGAACTTGTCTATGGAAAGAAATGTAACTTACCAAGTAATCTTTTAAAAACAGTAGACCCACTCTACAATTATGACAATTATCCCCTTGAGCTTAAATATAGATTGCAGGTTTCACAAACAGAAGCCCGGAAAAACTTAATTAATTCGAAATTAGAAAGGAAAATCAGATATGATCAATATGTAAGACCTATAAAATATAAAGCAAATGACAAAATATTGATTAAAAATGAAACTGGTAATAAGCTCTCAAATCTTTATAGTGGTCCTTACATTGTTATTAGAGATTTATCACCAAATGTAGAGGTAAACATCAATGGTAAAAATGATATTATTCATAAAAACAGAACGAAGTTGTATTACTCATAATTATGTATAGTAACAATACCTAAGTTACTGACCTACATTGCGATCGTGACTGTAAAATTATATACGCTCATGTTACACTGGATAGATTATACCAGCTAAAAAGTACATGTATTATTTCAAACATTATTTGCTTATATTGTTTGTAATCATAGCTATAAGTAAAAATTGTATAAAAAAAAAAAAAACAATAATATTAATATGTAAGGTAATCATAGGTATAAGTAAAAAAAAAAAAAAAAAAAAAAAAAAAAAAAAAAAAAAAAAAAAAAAACATAGAATAGTTTTTTTTCTTTTTTTTAATTGCCCTGGGAGGTGTGATGTAGTATATGTATGTACCTACTATTTCAATGTGTGTAACCAAATATATAACTCGTGTAGTAACATAATAAAGTTTAGTCTTGTACCATATCTTGTGATGTTTCATTCAATCTGACACCCGACCGTACATCACAACCTTCTACATACAAACCGTTATAAACAATTGTCAGTCATCATAATCAAATTTCTTGCCCTATATAAAAATCCAAAAATATCGCCCACGCGTGTTTTCGAAGATAAATCCAAGCTGTAACACTCCATAATATTAAAAAAACAGCACCACAATGCAAACCTAATGGCGGCCCGAAACGACCAAAGTCAAAATATAATTTATTCAAAGTATGCCAAATTGACTTAACGCCATTTTGCTTTTTTGAAAATCGTCCATTAATAATCCCCCCATAATCGCTCGCCCATTGCGAACGTCAATCAAGTTTGCATCACACATTACAAAATATTTAATTGAGAATCCGGCCTCTTCAGATGGAAAAAGATCTCGGCAGAAACTCAAGAAATCTGACTACTCTAAGATCTACTACTAAGTTTCTTCACAGACCTACATCAATAATAATCGACTATATCAGACAGTCAAATAAATTAATGTTAAAATCTTAGTTCTTTGAATTCATCTAGTGCTGAGTTTCTTACCACTCAGTGATAAAATCATTTATATAATAAACAAATTATTTATTTATTTATTTTTGATTATTTGGCCTACTATAAATAAATTATATGTTGAGTTTGAGTTTACCACCCATTGAGATATAGGTAGGGACTTCTATAGGAAGAGTTTTAAACATACAAGGATCTAGAATTCTATAGCACAAGTCGAAATATACAAAATTCACATCCAAACCAACATACGCTACTTATAATCAAATTTGTATTTTGTTTTATAGTACTTGACCAGTATAAATTTTAAGTCCATGACAATCTCTTTGAACCAAGACAAAAAATCTATCATCCAAGAAATATTTTGCCCAAGTCACTACGAAGCTCAATTTATGGAGACCTCGTCACTTCATCATACCTGAATCCTGAATCAGGCTTTTCAAGAGCCATCTGTCTTCTAGAAGTAACCATTTAGCTTACAGCCTTCTAATGTTCCTTATGCTTCTTCGTCGGAGGTGTCAAGCATGGTGGCAGGTACGGAGTCCTGAAGCCTCTTGAAGTTGGCCAGGACTTCGAAATGCATGTGGAGGGACTGGGCCATTCCGGGCTGCTCGTGTAAGTATCTGTTTACCTGTAGGATGTATGAAAGCAATAGGTGAAAACCTCATATAGGTGGGGAAGGTCTTTCTACCAGCAGATGATCAGAAATTGGAATAAGTGCAGTAAACTTGAAAACATGCAATATTTAACTCTACGTATTATAAAACGTTAAAAATAATGGAATTAATTAGACGTTTTTAATTATAATGTTTTATAGAGAAGATTGTTTGATAATAATAATTTGTAAGTACTATTTTAATAACTCATGCTCACTATCCCGGATGACTTCATAATTACTTATTATTAGACATATAACCGCACTGTATGTACTCAGTGCTTTTATGTACAGTTTAAATAGTAGGTACTGATGATGATAATTATATTCATAGCCACTTGATTATTTTTTTCATACTGTACCTTAGCGCCAAGTTTCTTGAGCAGGCTGGTGAAAGCCTTCTCCTCCCGTCCGATCCAGGGCCGACCCTCGTCCTGCACCTGGTAAGGACTCACGTGGATGAACACGTTCACGTCTGCAACAAATATTATTCGTTATTGATCTTATAAACCTAGATCTGAGGAGTTCTATAGGAGGATCAACAGGCTCCTGTGGGTGAGTGGTGCGCGCCTTGGGAATGAACTCGAGCGCTTACACTTCACAGTCAACTGATTAGATCACTAGGCACACAACGCAGGCATAACAGCTTTATATGGAAGATCATAATAATATGAACTTCCTTATAGAGCTGTATTGAGATAACTCAATGCAAACATTTGGCAATAAGCTCCCCCCTATTAAAAACATACCGACGAAATGTGGTATTACCTATATACATTAATATTAGCACATCTCTGTCTAACCCTTCGAGGATGAAAGGCGTGATAATATAAAAATAAATGATCGTACATACTGTAAAACTAGTCTTCTCTTACGCAAAGAGCGTCAGGTCCATGCCATACAGAACTTTGTATGGAGGCAGGGCATAGCGAGATTCCTCGCTCAAATTGAGCTGCTCGACTGGGGAAGTACCTCCGCCTTACAGAATACAGCAGTGATTCAACACTAGTTGTCTTTCTGCGAGTGAGTAAGGTTACCAGAGCTCGTTGGGGAGTGACGATTCTGACAGCATGGGCATTCCATTTGCTGTCAGTGTAGTAATTCCCTATTTTAAGAAACCAAAACGGTTTCTGCAGGGGTGTGCAACGCATTGTCAAGCCTTCAGGTGTTGCAAATGTCCATGGGCGGCGGAGATCACTTACCATCAGGTGAGCCGCCTGCTCGTTTGCCCCCTAATCGCAATAAAAAAAAATACATAAGTCTCTTACCGAGTCTGGTGAGCGTTTCCAGTAGACTGCGCGATGTGATCCATGTGTTCTTGCCACCGGCGTGTCCTCCGTCCAGCCAGTACATATCCACTATGCGCTCCATGAACCTAGCACATACAAAGGACATACGTTAGCTGAATATACAGTACCCGGCTATCATGATCATCTACCCATTACTGTCCCACCGCTGGGCCTCGGTCTCCTCTCATTTGGGAGAGTTTAGGCTATAGTCTACCACGCTAGCCTAGTGCAGGTTGGCAGACATATGGTTGTGAGAGAATTTCATGCAGGTTTCTTCAAGATGTTTTCCTTCCAATTGAACGTGTGATAAATACACACGTAATTTCGAAGTCGGTGGTGCCTAAATTCCACCCCAATGTGCATTGAGATAGAATTTAGGCTCATTGTTTAGCTCGTAACTAGATGGCGCTGTATTATAACGTCCAGGAATATTTATTTATTTTATTATTTATATCCATCCATCCAAACCTCCCGTACCTCATCATGTGCGCATCTCCAGGCGTGAGGGTCTTGGCGTAGTGGAACTCGTAGATGAGCTGGTTGAGCACCACGCAGCCCTTGCTGAAGCCCACCAGCGTCAGCTGCGACTCGTCCAGCGCCAGCTTCTCTCGCCACCACAGGGGATCCGACTCACTAGAATCGTACAGACGGTTAAGGAAATTCATTGATACATGCTTATAATGATTTCTAAGAGAAGCGTTATCTAAGATAGGTTTATTTTTGTATAGCTTGTTTATGTGGAGCCATTATTGAGACGATCAGGTAAAGAGTAGGCGCATAAAAAAAATGTATTCATACATACATACATACACTCACGCCTTTTTCCCATGGGGGTAGGCTGAAACTACAGAATCCCATGCGCTACGGTCCCTGCATACCACTTTTGCCTCGTCCACATTCATACATCTCGTCATGCACGCGCGCCGATCTAAAAATAGCCTACGATCGATTTCAGACCTACCAAATATACGTACAAAATTTTATAATAATCCGTCTAGCCGTTTCGGAGGAGTTCAGCGACAAACACCGTGACACGAGATTTTTATATATAAGGTGTATAGGTATAGATAGTGGTTAGTTGCTAAAGCTAGTAATATAAGTATGGTACAGACAACATCCATTGGAACTAAACCTACTCACGGCTTGTGGTCGCTGGTGCTGGGCGGGGAGGGCGGGGCGGGCGGGACCTGCGCACTGCTGCCGTTGGCCCGACTCGTCTCCGCCGCGTGGATAGACGCGTTCTGTTGATGATTTTATAGTATTAGTACCAGTTTTATTATCTATGTTCACGCATGGACAACACTAGCCGGAAGCGGGGTGAGGCGCGAGGCGTACGCACCGCCGCTGCCGACGACGCGAGCCGGGGCGTCCGCTCTGCCACTTCGCTCCAATCGCCAGCCGCGCGAGCACGTCCGACCAACCGCCAATCACACGTATTTCGACAAAAAATAACTTGCAAATGTTTAAATGTAATTAAAGAATTTATGTATTATATGAATTCGAGTTTGTTTGGAGAGTTCCCAACAATCTATCTTTTAAAATTGACAATCTAAAACGAAAGGAAAATAATAGCATATATGTATATGGATTTAAATGCGAACTCGACAGAAACTACCTCTGGTAAATGTATATTATAAGAATCATATCTATTATAATTTTAGGTGTGCAAATTCAATAGTTGTTTTTCTGGAAATACTTGGAATACATCTAATTGTGAATGGTTAACTATTTAACTTATACCTAAAAAAAAAGCAAATACCTAAAATGCCTATTAATTTCAGGTATTCGTTTTCATGTTTTAAATAAATAAATAATAAAAGTAGTCATTTATACTTAATTTCGATTAAAATACACCTAGCCGTTGAAAAAACGGAATTTCCTCATATTTATTCCTAAGTTTTTCGAAGAAGGTTTTTCGTGCATATAAAAAAATATTTAGGCAATCTCTATAGTTTCTCATTTTTTGTCATAATCATAACGTAAAATAATCTCGCTTATTAGGTTAGATTAAATATATTGTGAATGTATATTTGTACACTTTCACTTTACAAGAAATATAAGTTATGAGCTGTATGTAGATTATGAAAACAGATTAGTAAAAAATTTGTGTAAATAGCAATTGTATTCGGAAATCCAATACTAACAATGTTTAATTAAATACTTCACGGCAATTTAATGTTATCGATACCGCATCTGATTTAATACCTAGCTGTTTCTAGATATCTAGAATAAAATCGTGATTATCGTCAAGCTTAATCGCATTTCACATACACATACATGATATAGTCCTTGGTAATATCGTAGTTCCAAAATTATTTTATTTTAAGTTCATCATCATCATCATCATCAACCCATTATTGTCCCACTGCTGGGCACGGGCCTCCTCTTATTTGTGAAGGATTAGGCCATAGTCCACCACGCTAGCCTACTGCGGGTTGGCAGACTTCACGTGCCATCTCTCAAGCATGCAGGTTTCCTCACGATGTTTTCCTTCTATTCACCGTTTGAGCATATGATAAATACGCACATAACTTCAGAAAACTTAGTGGTGCGTGCCTTGAGTTTGAACTGGAGACCTTTGACATTTCAGTCCACTGGTCTCACCACTAGGCTACCACAGCTCACAATTATTTTAAGTTGCCATACTTAAATAGCATTCAAATACAAATGTTACATACATTTGTTAATAAAACCTATTAGGCGATCGGAACTGTCACTCCTTCATACAGTTATATAGTAACTTAATTAAATATTATTATTATTATTGGATAGTGAAAGTCCTCTAGCTGACATGATGATGATTATTATTATTATTAAATAATAACATTTTATTGTGCCAACCGACACTGTGGTGGACCCGTGGTCAGAAGTGTGAGACACTTAAGATTATAATAATGTGATAATCATTGTAACCATATTTATTTTATGTAAATATAACTTTTGAAAATAGATTACCTACATGTGTTAGATAACGTCGTCTTAACTAACGACCTCTGAGAAAAACATACTCACGAGAATCATGTTCAATTATTTATAGGTATAGTCATTTTGGTATACATATATTATGTGTGTAACAGCTGTGGTAGCCCAGTGGTAAGACCAGTGGACTGAGATGTCAAAGATCTCGAGTTCAAACCTAAAAAGGCACGCACCACTGACTTTTCGGAAGTTATGTGCGTATTTATCACATGCTCAAACGGTGAAGGAAAACATCGTGAGGAAACCTGCATGCTTGAGAGATTTTCTCGATGGCATGTGAAGTCTGCCAACCCGCAGTAGGCTAGCGTGGTGGACTATAGCCTAATCCCTCTCAAATGAGAGGAGACCCGTGCCCAGCAGTGGGACAATAATGGGTTGATGATGATGATATATTATGTGAATCTAACTATGTAGAACTAAATCAGAAATGTTTAGAAGCCCGTAATCTTTCTCAGTAAGTAAGGTACCAAAACAAACTCACATGCAAATCCTCTATATCGATATCTTCGGGCAGAGACACTGGCGAGAATGCCTCCAGAAGCTCTGATGTTGAAAAGCTCTTTATCTTGTGACTGACTCCCTGAAGAAGCCTACAAAAAAATTGATAGTTAAAGATTGTGCTCTTGGCAGACAAATTATTACAAGTGAAAAAATAATGTAAAGCAATTTATTCTCTTGCGAAAAGCGACGCACATTACATAAAGATACAATTAAACAAATATACGAATTGAGGAATTAGTGAGCTCTACATTAGCTAAACTGCATTACAACACAGCAACACTGATTTTCAGAACCTCCCTCTTCCGAAATATATTAGTAACGGAGGTACCGTTGCATTTTAGGTAGTGATTGTGCGCCGATCGATATTGCCATATTTTTCAATAGATCTTGAATGAACCAATAAGAAAACCAAGCGTCAGCAGCACCCCACTTGGCGCTACTGGAGCAGTTGACGGTAGATTTACTTATTAGTGATATAAAAATCTACAATTGACGTCACTAACAGCCGGCTTACTATGACTCTGGGATTTGCAACGCTACCTTCCGTACTATTTGCTGACCTTTCCAAATGATGCAGCGCGTTGTGCGTCGGCGTGTGCTCGGGCACTCCGGCATTGTTGCTGGGCACGAAGTTATCGTAGCAGCTGAAGCTTTTGTACTCTATCCTAGAACCACCAATGTACCTACTTCAATTATACAATAGTACTTCCTTACTTGGGAACTCTACACAAAATCATGACACTCTTGAAAGTGGTTACAGTCAACCTGCACTATATCAGTGTGGCGAAGGTCCTCATCTCAATTTGACCAGTATTTGGCCAGTGTCCTGCAATTTGCCAGCAATACTCCACCTCGCAGATGTGAACATGTTACAGCTAGTTAGCAGATTGAGCAAAGCTGCCAATTTATGGTGCCATTGGCAATGGTATATTTTAATATATAGTTATTCGTGGCGCCTATATACTTAGTTACGAGAATAATGCAGTAATGAGTCATATAAATTACTGTATACAGGACTTCTTTGAAAAAAAAAAAATAGAAATCTTTTACAAGCGCTGGAACTACTAGTCTAGTTTTGCTTTACAAGAATTGCTACTTGAATCAACACACTCGCGAAGTATGTTTGTTTGCACCTAGCCTTTAGGCAGTATTGATATGGCAACCAGGCTTATCTAAGAAGAAAAGTTTAACCGCTTTTTAGCGACATAGAGTTAAATTATTTATAAGAATTTGAAGTGACCATGGGACCAGAAAAGACCTCGAGGAAGACCACAGATGAGATGGAAGGATGACATCAAAAAAGTGGCGGGCAGCAACCGGATCCTCATTGCCCAAGACAGAGGAAAGTGGAGAGGATTAAAGGAGGCCTACACCAAGTATTTGGTCGATTAAGGCTACAGAAGAAGAAGAAAGAATTTAGTGGCATAGTAGGTAAATGAGATAAGCCTTACCTAGAAGGTCTCACAACCAGTATATGTTTGGTGGGGAAGTTGTTACCCAGCATCCGCACCGTGTTCTCCAAATTCCATTTCACGTAATTCCGGTTGTCTCGATGCGCTTGCATCACCTCCGGGTAGTCCTGGCGGGGAAGAAATTTTCCGGGTGAAATGATACTCACTGCGAGAATATAACATTTAAACCGCGATTTTCTGTGCAAAGGATAATGGCTTCTATTTCCTAAAACAAGTTAATTAACCAGTAGCTCCGATATCTTTTCTAGTATTTGATCTTTGTCAGCAACACTACCAGATCTTATAATAGTGTGGATTTATTTCCAATAACTGACTGGAAACATTATTCCTTTTATTTTCGAATTTGGCCATCGACTCCCCACCCTGTGAAAAAGTCATGGTAGATTTAGTAGTTATTTTTTCGACAGATGGCTAAGCAGCTACACTATACTGTTGTTTGTAGTACTTTGTTGGTTGAGACATCATATAGCTACTTGGTTAATGTATAGTTTTCAGATCGATACTAGCTATGTACTTACTACCTAACCATCTCTCGACCCCTAAAAATATACACACCTGAACATCACCGCCGAAGAATACTAGCGTATGTTGTGAGACAGGCGGGGCGCGTACTGCCGGTTGGAACAGCGCGTCGTTAGCCCTGCCCTCGTAGCCCGCCACGCGGCGCAGGCGCACCGGCAGCATTATGCGACCTCTTACACTAATTGTTGCTGCTCCTCTGTCACAAATCATATGAATAACTTGAATTTTGAAATACTTGGGTTGCCTGATGGTAAGATTTTCGCACGGCTTATGAACGTTAATAAAGCTACAGGTATCATTCGCGCATTGCCACTCTGAGAGGTAATTCCCAATTCTCCAATAATTTGGCTGAATCTGGGTACCAAGCCTGTATTATTTTCTTCCTTTTTTAGGAAGTTTATTGGATGAACATCGTTCATCCAAAAGTCTGTTCCAATCAGTTTGTCAGTAAATTATACATAACTCAGATTTATTTCAATTTTTACTGAAAGAAATATATAATAAACCAAAGCAAACAATTTTGTAATTTTTATATTGTTTAAAAGAGTATCTATGGAGTTTCTTGCCGGTTTTTCTCCATAAGACCTACCTTTTGGAACCATGCAACTAAATTCAATTAAATTCGACAATTCAAAAGCACCTGTATTGGTCTAATTGAAATAAATGATTTGACTTTGACTTTGAAATCTAAGAATAAGAAGGTATAGAAAACACATAACATTATTAAATGCATTTATTTTAATTATAAAACATTACATTTGACTTAAAAATTACATACAACCTACTTTTTTAAATTTAACATAAATGTTTAAAAAAAAAATATTGTATATATGTCATTTGACAGTTCTACTATTTTTTTGATGGTAATATTTGGTATCATTCATGCACACTGTAATCTTCAGTGTGATGTCATCCAGACAGTTCTTCAGATCTTCCCGCAGTTCCCTGACCTTCACACGAACATCTTCACACATGAGGTTGTAGCACATGGCCACAAGCCCCATACCCAGCAGAACATATATAAAGTTTATGACCAGTTTCAAGTGAGAACCCCCAGCCGAATCTGCAATATTTGCACCTGGTACAAAGTCGCCAAACCCAATCTTACATAAACTTATCACACAGAAATAGGTGGAATCCAAGTAGTTCCATTTCTCCCAAGCACCAAACATAATTGTGCCAGTCAGTATATAAAAAGATATAACCCATAAACAAGCTGTTGATGGCACTGTAATCTTGCGTTTGATGGGCTGCATTTCACCATCTTCAAACAATGCATCATCTCTTCGACTACACTCATGGGCAGTTATGTACAACCACTTAAATGTCTGTGCTAACACTTTCCCCATATTACAGAAATACAGGATATATATTGGTATTCCAAAACAAGCATAGGCTATTGTCACAATCTTGCCCCAAACAGTCTTAGGCACAATATTACCATATCCAATCATTGTAAACACTGATAGAGAATACATTAGAGCAGCCGGAAAAGACCAGATATCTTCAGCTGATCTGCCATTATACCCAGTGTGGATGGCAGCTGTTATATTGTTTTGGAACACTTTAAGTACTTCATTCACTTTTATCACCCAGGCAGTTTCATTGAAAAGATTGTCAGTTATAGTAATGTTCCAGAGTGATTCTGCACAGTACTGTCTCATCCTCCTTACTTCTTCCAACTGTTCATCAGGGCTGTCCTTCTCTATGTGCATGAAGCCCGCCGCGCCGAGGATCGCGTAACAAACAACAAGGGCGCCGACACCTACTTGTGTAAACATAAAAGCAATGAACTTTCTGAAACAGTCTTTAATTTTCTCTCTTGCATCACTGCCAACTGTTGATGATGAGTCCCTACTCCTCATGGAGCCGTGGAAACTGGCACTTAGAGGGTGGTGACGATCCATAATATAATAGTTAAACTTAAAACAAAACAGGGAGTGAAGGAAAATCTCGTCACTCCGGCGTAACCTATTTCGGGAATATTGTTGGCATCGCGCCAGTACTCTTGTTTGACATTGATTACAAAATATTATGGTGTGATACGCTTAGTATTGTAAACGAAAAGGTAAACGAAGGCTTTTCCAAACACCAATACATTTTTTTAATAATTCCGGGTATTCAATAATAACTGATATTGCTTACTTCTTCAAAGGATTCACTTATATGGCATAAAAATCTCAAAAAATTCAATCTCATTGAGAAATTATATAGATTTACGTGAATTGAAAAAATTATCAGTGCGAGAAAAAATCAATAGTAAACCATGTAGTAAACATTATTATTCGCAAAAATACTTACAATTACTTTCCAGAGTAAAATTAACATAACGATCACTTTAATTCATTGTACTGTTTTGTACTAAATTATACGATTAAAATCACTACACACATACAATACCCACAAACTATTTTATTGCTTATTAATAAATATCAGGCTCAGTTCAATATTTTATAAATTCAATAATTTTAGTAGATAAAGGCAAGTGACAGACATCTGAAATCATCTGAAATAATGACTATTGATTGGATGGCCCCATGGCTGTTATATTGCTCAAAATGTCATTTTCTAATTATTTGACAGATGAACTCGCTTAAATGCTGCGTGCAGACTGGATAACAATAGGTTTCACTAGCTTTCTTTGACCACGCCTCTTGCCTAGGGACGATCGATGGCTGAAAGCGGCGCGTCAGAATCAAATAAGATAAGATAAACTCAATTATTACAATGTTATTATATTATAAATTAATTGAAAGGCTTAGCAAATGAAGATATTTTTATCTCTGTTTCATTTACCATTAATTTTTAAAGAAAAAATGGAAAACAAAGTCTTACAACTTATTTTACTGTTTTGTAGATTTCCATTCAACAACCTTTTCTTACTTCTTTTCTTCTCTTTCTTACCAACATCTTCTTAATTTTAAAACGTATAATTAATTCCTTAGTGGACATTAGCTCACTGCTTATAATAATCAACTGCTAAAATTTATAGTCTATAATCTAGTGGGCATTTTCTTATTTACAATGAAATCATAATTATTATAGCCTTTAATTTTCGTTGTTGGACTGTTGGACGAACGCTCCAATCATTGATTTTTGATAGTCTGTTGTGTTTCGTTTCGTTCCAGAGCCTATCGCAAAATATAAATTACACATTTTATACGTTATCTCACTTTTCCACGTTATCAAACAAATATAGCTGTCCTATGAATTCCTGTTGTAATGCTAAAGATTACTGAAAGTGTTTCAAGGAACGCAGAGAAAATCAAAACCCACACGTTTTCTTGGCGTTGTTTGTTATCCGGCGTTGCGTTTTTATTAAAGTTTACCATTTATTTTCGCTGTTACAAAATAAAATGTAGTGTGGGGCGATTATCCGATGCTGACGTACATGTTATTATCCAAAACTTGTGAGTATTGCATGTTATTATCATTATTAAGTTCCTATGTGATTTGTCGGTTCTAATACTGCTAATGGCTGAACAAGTTGAACAACCTACAACTTGTCATCGACGACGGCGGATACTACTGTGATAAAAGTGACCTTATAATACATGTTCTTTATTTCTTCTAACTAAGTTATTCGGTTTTCGGCAGAATTAAGACAAAATGTTTCAGTCACAAAGCCCAAGGTCAAACCGACCGCTCATGCCGATTTTTTTTGCAGGGTATATACAGTCAGTACAATAAACATGTAGCCGCAAATTAAATTACAATACGATGTTTGCAATAGCTGCGTTCCCGATACCCATTTGACACAGATTTAAACGTAATAGATGGATCATACTTAGCTCAGTGAGGTAGTGATGGCTTCGGCGCAGCTGGACGCCGCGGACTGGCCGGACCAGGCCGAGAGCGTACTGGGTCGCAAGCTGACCTCCATAGAGGCGGTCGGCGGCATCTACTGCAGCATTTGTCACACAGTATTCAGTAACAAGAGGGAATACGACAGTCACTACGTGGAGCACAGTATTGGTGATGCGGACATAGGATACACCTGTGTCGTGTGCCACAGAGAGTTCACCGGCTACCCAAGCTTGCGCAACCATTGCTACAGCGTTCATGTTTCAAAGAATAAGCACAAGTGAGTAAACATTGTTTCACCAAATTATTTAAGTGAGTGAGTTTATAAAGGTCAAAACTGTCTACACCATCTCTTTAGGAAAAAAGCAAAATCAACAAATCACCATTTATGAACTTCATGTCTTTGTCTGTCAGTTTGTTATTTTATCTCATATAAACTGAATTACTGAATGCCTGACTAAAATAACTAAACTAGTTTTTTGGGCACTATATTTTTTTGTTGAATCTTAATATGTGTGGTGTATCTGTGTGTTAAAAAAAGTTTGCAGCATTTTTTTTGTTTAATAGTTGACTATAATGGCCATGATCTTTTAGATCAGAGTGATGATAGAAGCAGCTGTTTTTTTTCACAGAATGACTAAAAAGTTATGTTCAATGCATTGTTTCAGGTGTGTACATTGCTGCAAAACATATTCAAAACAATCAATACTAAAAAGTCACATTGACTCTGCTCACAATTTCAAATGTGTACCTTGCAAGAAACAGTAAGTTACCAAAATAATAGTATTATTTGAAAACTTCAAAGTACATTATCATACTGCATACCCATCATTTGCATATGGGATGCAGTACATAACAGAAATATCACAACTAGAGCTTGCATTGAAATATTTGAGTGGATTTGATATTTCAAAATATGTCAAAATATTTGAAATAAATGATTTGACTTTGACTTGATGATTTCATACATCATTAATTCACAATATTAAAATATGAAAAGGGGTGGAATATCATAATCACAATTTCCTTTGTAAAAGACTTATTTCATTGTAATGGGATGTTACGAAAGGATGTTTAATTTTACACATTATGTCACACAATACTCTAATATCAATCTTAATTCAAATTTATATGTTACCTTTCTCTTCTGACTTTCAGAATGAGCTACATCTGTGTATGCAATACTGCTGAAAGACAAATCCTTTATTCAGCATTAAATTGTACTCTTTGTATATCATAGTGTAGAAAGTAGTGTAAAAGGGAGTGAGGTCTTTGACTTCAAGCTTTAAATACAACAACTAATAAATTTTTACTTTGTACTGACATGCAAGGATATAGCACAGTTTGTTAGCATTATACCGAATTTACAGGTTTTCATCAAAAAAGGAACTACTCACACATGAGATCATTCACAAAAATGACAAAGATAAACCACCATACCAGTGCCATGTGTGTGGGGAGACGATCGACAGCATTGACATGTGCGAGTACCACATGGACGAGCACTGCGCCAGCCTGTACCCCTGCCCCGTCTGCGAGGAGACCTCTGACAACAAGATCGATGCTGCTAAACACCTCACACAACACTTCGACGACGAGCTAAGCGATGACGAACTCAGTGATGAAGACATTACCACTTCAAGAATTGGTGAAGACTGCTCCGTGGACATCCTCGGTGGAGTCCTCTGTAATTACTGCGACGAGTTATTCAAAAATAGAATAGAGATTGACACACACTTTGCAACAGAACACGGTGATAAGGAATTGGTGTACTCATGTAATATCTGCAGAAAACAGTATAACAAGTATAATTTATTCAGCAACCATTGCTACTATCATATCGCCAAAAATAGATTCGAGTGAGTATCAATTGTTATTTTAGAATAGTTTCCAGGACAACTCACTATTTAATTAAAAAACTTATAGATGTAAAACTCGTATTTACAGACTTTAAATTGATATTATTATTATTCACTGATTCATCTCAGCATTCATTCTTATTCTTTCTTCTTACATCAATAAATTCAGTGTTCAATGTTTCAAATATTAATCATTATAGTGAGGTGTAGTGCAAGCATTGCAGAATTATATATATATATTTCATTTCTATTGCTATAGTATAACATAAAAAATATTGCTGTGAGGTTATATTCACGATAGGTTGCAGAAGACCACCCCTACCACCTGGCATGTTATACAGTCGTCTTCGATAAATTAAGTTTAATTCGATAAATCAAATCCTGTCCTTAGTGGCCATTCTGTAGTACTATTATTAGTATAGTTATTCTGTGATAGTATGGAGTGTCTATAAGGTCAAGCGGTTGTCAGATGCACGGAATGCGGCAAGACGTTCCCGCGGCTGCCGATGCTGGTGCTGCACACGGAGGCGTTCCACTCGGCGGGCTCGGCGCAGAAGCCGTTCAGCTGCGGCGAGTGCGGCTACGGGTTCCTGTCGGCGCGCCGCCTGTGCGAGCACACGCGCGTCGTGCACTCCTCTAGCGCCATGAGGTGCCTGCAGGAGGGCTGTGACAGGAAGTGAGTACCTAGTGCATTACCAATTAATTTATTAATTAATTATTTATTATTAATATGGGATTTATTAAATTATTAATAGATTTCATCGTGCTCTACTCTTTTCATTATATTCCATCATATTTTATTCATAAAATATGGTTAAGGCAGGCTTCTAAGGTGTAGTCATATTTTAGTTTCTATTTTGTTGTATTGATTTTTATAGAAGCGCGCAAATTCAAACTTATCTTTTTCGTGAAATGTCGTCATGTTTTGTCGCTCTGACTTCACTTATTCAGTAAACATTTAGTCTTTAATCTGCTTGAAAACCGTAGATTTGTAAACTATCTGAAATGATATTATTTATATTTAATTACTAGCAAGTATTAGTTGTTGCAGCAGGGTTTAATGTAAGCGTGCGGTGTGCAGGTTCGACAGCCTGCGCTCGCTGCTGTGGCACCAGCGCGAGCACGCGGCGGGCGCGCGGGCGGCGTGCCGCGCGTGCGGGCTGCGGCTGCGCGCGCGCGCGGCGGCCGAGCAGCACCTGGACGTGCACCGCAAGAAGCGCTACTCGTGCCCCGTGTGCACGCGCGTGTACCACGAGAAGTACCTCGTGCTTAAGCACATCCCCACGCACTTCGAGGCCACGCTGCACGTCTGCAAGGTCTGCGGCAAGGCCTTCAACATCCGCAGCCGCCTCGTGCAGCACTCCAAGACCCACTCGGATCTCCGGTCGCACATCTGCTCCTTCTGCAACAAGGGCTTCATGAAGGCCTCCCATCTGGAGCAGCACCTCAACATCCACACCGGCTCGAAGCCGTACAAGTGCACCGCCTGCCCCAAGTCGTTCGCGAGCTACCCCAACTGGTACAAACACATGCGCCGGATGCACAATATCGACAAACAGAAAATCAAATCCGCCAAGGAAAACCAGAACGCACCGACGACCGCCGTCCCCGAGACGCCCCCCGCTACGATCGATCATAGCGACAACAAAATGAAAATCGAATCGGGAATCGATTCAACGAGTTCAGAAATCTCATTAGAGACTTATAGTTTCGCCGAGTCGGACGACAGTACGATGGACAGTATTGATCCGACAATCATAGAAAGAGATTGGTGCATCACTAATGATACCTCTCTGGATAACTTACAGTATACAGATATGCTACCTGTTAACACCACTACTTTTGATTATGGTGAGTTTTACATCATATCAAGTTTAATATTAATGATCAATTAAAATCGTAAACCGATTTATACCTGACGACTAGTCTGTTGTCCCTTTTTACGTAGACTTAGCGTTAATGCATATGAACGTGGCAGCAAGGGCCCGCGCTGTTGTCTACTTTAATGTTAATTTATTTGTATGATCTCAATGACTGGTGAAAGTGCTCCCTTAAGAAAGGTTTCTTAGATTACCTGTGTCTTTAGAGACGACGGCGGTGATTAGATATTCTGATGGGTGATCATAAATTATTGGTCGTTTGCAGAAATATTCCAACCTGCAGCAGCGGCGGAGGACAGCGGCGGCGCGGTCCTGCGCGAGTACGGGCCGGAGTTCAACGTGGGCGGCCCGCAGGCCTGGGGCTCCGCGCCGGCCTGCGCCCCGCACACGTGGGGCGCCTGCATCGAGCTGGACGACCACTACCTGCCGCACATCGACCCGCTGCTCACCATCAAGCCGGCCGAGCCCGCCGCCGAGCTGCTGCAGCTGCCCGACCCTCCCCAGGCCCACTGGGAGCCCCTCATCACTAAGGTATATCACGCGTTCGACGACGCCGACGTCAACAGACTCCCCTACATGAACACGGACATATATTGAACGTATATAACCCCCCTCCTCCCACATCGCGCGACTGGAACTCCGTTCCGACTTGCGGTTCTTTCCCATATTAATAGTAGATGTTAATAGATAAATAGTATTCGTTCCGGCTGGGCGGGTTCGATGGCGTCGGATAGATGTTTCCTTTAGAGTGAGCGCTGTTCTGTTGTTGTGTTGCACCGACGCCACGATCGAAACCGCTCTGCCACGCACACAGCTACCTCAGGCGGAAACGACTATATACCTCAGTAATCAATAGGAAATATTTTAATGTAACTGTTGATATATACATTTATATAACATAGATCCCACCAAACATTAGTTGGTTAATGTTTTAATCATATTCATAATAATGCTACCTCATTTAGTTGTTTAAGTTTATCGCTTTAGATTGTTGCTTCAACTTATGCCTCGATGTTCAGATTTAGAGCAGAATGTATAGTTATATGTGCCATTTTAAGAGATGTCGGTGAATGTGGAATCTTTTTAAAATTATCTGAGCCTTTTGATGCCATAGATGTAATATCTTGCTTATTTTCATACCTATTTTCGAGCCCTAGAGAATCAAGGGGTTTGTTTGAATTAATTCGGATCGAACTCGGAAGGTAGAAGGTATTGCTGACATCAAATGGCTCGCAATTATTTAGCCCGCAGCGTGTCGTGTTTATTCCACGTTGCGCCGACAAACTGTCAACAGACGCCAGTAAATTCTTTAAATTGCAGTTCAAACGGTTTCCGATATTGTATTATATTCAATGATTTTAATCCAAAGTTAGGATAAGAACATTTGGTGAACAAATTATTTGCATTAAATTTGTAAATATTTTGGTACTTGCGGCACTTGCATTTTCGACGCTTCTTGAGGCCACCGTTGGTTGTGTAAGGGAACTGATAGAGTAGAGTCAAGGGCGAAGTGTGCCGGCTCGATCGGCTTGGCTTGTTGAAGTGTGACTTCAGTTGAAAACTTTTGAAGTCACTCCTAGTCTAGATGAGTGAGTAGTTATCACATGTGTTGCTAAAGATTCTACAGAATGATACTTCGATTATTGATAGTATTCCATTCTTCGTGCTACTTTCTTGTACAGGGATTAGTTGGAGACCTAAAGTGTGAAGCGTTGACGCAAATGATACGCCTCGTAGTAGTTGGCTGGTTCCAAAGGTCTGATGTAGAAGTATCGCGTGGAGACCAACGGCGGTGTGCTCATGCATTTCAATTTCGATTCCTTTATTATTATTGTTATTTTTTTATTGGAAAGTCGCGACGCCAAGCGTCGTGGTTTTAGTGTAAGTGAATCGATAGTGCTGTGATATTTTTTATGTATATTTAGTGTTAAGGATTAGAGAGCGTAACGTAACGAGTGAGTACAAACGATGTAATACTTCGCGATGAAACGGCGAAGGGAGACAGGACACACGCGGCCCGGCGCGGCGCGACAACTTGTGAACATGACGTAGTGTAGTGCGAAGTAGTAGGCAGCGCCGGCCGCCGCCGGGCCGCACAGCTAGTTCATACGGAAATAGAGAAGCGATGTTGCTACAATACATACATGCGCAAGCATTCTAAATAAATTGACGGATACCGGTGTTGCCACACCAAAAAGAAAAATAACTTGACAATGTTTACTTAAGCAGAATCAAGCTGCAAACTTAAAATGTTGATGTAAATGTTAAAAAAAGAGAAAAAATATTTAACTCCGAAATATATTTTGGAGAGAATTATTTACAAGTATGAAGGAGGGGTCTTAGTGATAAAGATATCCAAAGACTGCTAGGTATTATAAGTTCTTTGAACTTGAAATTCGACTTATAAGTCAGGGATTTATGCGGAATAAAGTCAGACGTTACGAAAGCAAAATAATGTAATAGACAACGGCGTAGCTAGCGGATAATCATAGGCTTTGACATGAAAACGACAAAATTAACAATGAAGCAAGTATTTGGCGCCTCGAATCACATGCAAAAGGCACAGGGCAGTGTTGCATTGATCACACGATCGGGTACTGACCGGTCGGCACCGGGACTCGGCACGAGCGGATTGGACGATCCCGTGCTTCGAAAAATTACATAAACGAAATTTAAACGCACACGCGCTAGCCGAACAATTGTCGGGAGATGTTTGTCTGCATTGGACATGTAGTGACATTGTTTGGGTAGTGGTGGCGCGACCAGTAACCACGCTAGATTGGTTCCTCAATTGGCGGCCGCGCGGTGGGCGATGAAAAAAAAAACATAGTATAAATAATCTTCATATGGCGACATAATTGTACAAGTTTTGCCAAGTCGATGATAGCAGTATTCTATGTCTTTTTGTCGTGGTCGGTGTTTGTAAATCTGTTATGTCTAAATTATAAATAAATATAAAAAAAAATGAAAAAAAATGTCCCCACCGCCGCGGCCGGTCCAATTGCTGTCAGTTCACTGCGAGCTTATGACAGATTATAATATACATAGCATTAACTCACATACAATATAAGGATGTCTTACACCTCAACTGAGGCTTTCATTATTTCAATAAAAATAGTACTTATTTCAACCTTCTGTAATGAAAAACCATTTTGATGTTAAAATTTGTTGCAAAGGGGACAATTGTATATTTTCGTGGAAAACATTCTAAATTAATTAATATGATAAAGGCTGGGTATCAATTAGAAACGTTACACATTATATTAGGGTCATTTAACATTAGAAAGTTACTTACATGAATAAGATGACTATTTAGTACACGCAGAGCAATTAAGCCTGCAAGTATGCACGAGGCTTGTTGAAGTTACTAGGCCCTAATATACTGCCCATTTTGTTTGAAAAATACACAAACAACTTTCAGTTGAACCGTTGTTCGTCCAAGTTCCATCAATACTTCTCTGCCATTGATTGAACATTAGGGTTTCTTCTTGTAGTGTGAGCCAGATCAGAGCCCAAATGTTGGACTATCCATGGACAACTTATACTTCACTTCTTGTCAGAATTTGCCGATTTACCATTTCAAATTGAGGTTTAGAAATATATTTCTTTCTCAAAAGATATTTTGACATGGATTTGGGCATAGATTTGGACAGGAATATGCGGACCGGACGCTTAAAAACCATTTGTATCTTAAAAATATTTACGGGCATAAGTCGCTGTATTGCAAATACTGCAGTAGTGCGAGCGACAGCATACAAAGGACCCGTTTCGTTTTAGTTCGGGCTCAATATGAAAACGGTCTTACGAGAATGAGCCCCCAATTCAATCTGACAAAGTAACGCGAAATTGTCTCATTGTACCCTTTGCGACCGTATTTGTCCCTAGCTTTTAGGTGTTAGGTTATAGTCGAACACAGGGTATTGTGGTTCTATTTTAACGGAAGTGTTAAAAAACCCGATTAGTACGCGACACGTCGCACCCGCAACATGATGGCTACATAATACTACCCCAATACCCAACACGTGTACAGTATAGGTACCATTCTAAATCTGTCTTAAAATATAAGGTTTTCAGGCCGGGTTACGATTATACTTACAGGGATTTATCTAAAACGAATTTTGAGAAATACGTATAATCTAAATTTAAATGTGTGTGTGTACAATATGTAATACTAAACGTATTACAATATAAATGAAACGAATTCCTTAAACTTCGTTTTGTAGTCAAGTGTTTTGAGACTTTGAAGATTATGTTCATTTCAAATGTGAGATGCAACAATTGAGATTGACGATAAGCAGGCGGAATCTAGTGTGATCTAAATGCTGAAGTATAGCCTACTTACTACCTACCTTTGGCAAATTTTGATATGAACGTATTCAGCGAAAGTAAAATAAAACAGAAGATATTTTCCAAAAAAAAAAACTAAATAAAAAAAAACAATATATAAAAGTTTGAAAATATGTAAAGTTATGCACAGTTTGTGAAGTTTATCAAAACCCGGTCGATGTTTCATGTAGTAAGATATAATAAATTACGTTTTTCATTCAAAATTCTTTATTTTAGAGATTTAAAAGAAGTAAAAATGCATAATAAGTATACATAATGTTACTCCTACGTACTGGTTTTTGAAAACGCATTTTTGGTATTTTGTACATAATTCTATAATCAATTTATCCTTGACACCTTTCAGATATTAAATGTTAATTAGATATCATTTATTCTGTACTTATTTTGTCGGCAAGACTGTTATTTATAAAATGTTTAAAATATGCATTATTGTATATTTTACGTTTTAAAACTACGTACCTTTGTATTATGCATTTATATTGTATAAGGTATCATCTATTTTATAAACTTTTAAAGATCTATATTATGCCAGCCGTGGTTTTGAAGTAATCTAATTATTTTTATCCTAATCAGGGAACATTTTAATTGTAAATTAATCCTTCTTAAATAAATTGATTAAAAATGTTGTATTTTGGATGTCTAAGTCTTGTCGTCTAAATATGTAATCGGCCTAATCGTTTGTTGATGTCGGGCTTATAATTAGGCGGCCATGATTGTACCCAGCACACTGTTAGATCGTAGTGGCTTCTTAATCATGGCCCACTACGTGTTTTAAGGTGGAAAGGATAATATTAATCAGCTTTTTTCGCTTTGATGTTTTAAACTTTTGACATGATATTGTATACTTTTAGAAAATTGTATTTTTTGTGCGTCAAGCTTCTAATTGTAAATAGATACCGCTGTTACATTTTTTTTTCTATTCGATAACTGTATGGGATTTGTTTTAAGACGTAGGCTCATATTTAGCACTAAAAGCCTAAATAGAAAACGTGAACAGCTAGTAGTACACGCGGTCGGCGGCCGGACGGTACTGTTAATGTTTTCTGTTTGGGTGCAGTTATAGTAACGTACCGAACTACCTCTGCATGCCTCCATGGATAACAGTAATTATAGATTTCTTTTTTGTTATTATTGCGATGTAACTTTACATTTACACATTGATATATTTTGTACGTTATATTAAACAGAATAATTATAAGGGACATAGGTTTTACAGTTATATAATTGCTATCAAGATATAAGATTTGATGTGTGCAAGATAATTTTTCCCGTTTTATGTAGGACGCTACTCAAATCTGAATGGAAATTATTGATCCTTGTACTTTAACATAATACAATCTGACTAGTTCAAATGATGTTTTATTTATTTGTTTTAATCCTCCCTTCATAGTTTTATCATCCTCAACCTATTTCCTGTCTAACTTAAAATATAATTTAATCAAAATACTTACTGTCCCACTGGACACAGGTTTGTCCTCATTTGAGAGAGATTAAGCTGAAGACCACCTGCTGTGGGATGGCAGCTGTCTTAGTATGATATGAAGAATCGAAACACATCTTAGACAAGCAGCTTTTCTCACGATGTTTTCCTTCACCGTTTGTGTCACCGTATTCACACATAACTTTGAAAAGTTATATTAAGAAAGGTCCGATCCAACTCGAGATCTTTGACTACAGTCCTATGATCACACCACTAGGCTATCACAGCTCACTTCCTAGCTTAGGATAACCAATAGTACACAATAGTCAGTCCGCCTCGCCCTATCGCCAGAAACCTCAGGATTACCCCAGGTTATTGCGCGGTTTGATGTGTGCCAAAAAAGTTGAAGTCTTCGCACACTCAGTAGCGCATAGAAACAACAATTTGTGTGTCGAGTAGGTTCAGTGAAACGAATTTTGGCCGTCTGAAAGCGACATACTAGCAAATTTCTGGTAAGCGAGTTTGTAATATTTACAAAAATATAAAAACTTAGGTGCTGGAGAGTAGGAACTTAAAACCTATAATTCAGAAACGTGGCTGAAATTTGCTTGATTACCAGCTGGAGCAAAACTTAGTATGTAGGTGATCCTGTATGTGTAATTTGTATTTAATTAAGTAATACAGGATACTTGAGATGCAAGAAAAATAACATTTGTTTGTTTGGTTTGTACAAAAAGATATGGGTTATAAATAATACGAAATGCTACGGTAAGTATTCTTTATTTACCATCAAATTACGCACCTTAAATCTATATTTTAATATACTATATAAAACTGGCTTATTACATGAAAATGATGGCGTTCGCTACATCGTGTGATACTATAAAGAAAATTATCTATGAGACTACTAAATCTATAATAAAGGAATCAGTACTTATCATGATTATTTAATTAAACATGATTTAGGTAATGTATAGTAACTATATTTATTTGTTTTAAACGGGGTCGCGTTTCCACTGCCTGGTGTAATGGAACTTCCTTCGCGATCATGGAAACGGGCCTTTGAAAACCTCAAAACTTGTATTACTTGTATCTTTATTAAAAAGTGGAAGAAAAGCAACAGTTGCGAATTTAGGTTCGTCTAAATAGATCCGCATAAGTTACAACACGATTTCAGAGCTATGAAATCACGTATAATTTCATTAGTGAAAATCGTAAAATCTTAATTACAGGAAGCTGGTTAAACAATAATCTAGAATAACTGTTGCAATCGATGCGCTCCACCATGTGTAAAAATTACATTTCTTACGCCAAATTTACTTATCCCGCTTAACTAACATTAAAACTGACTAGACGTAAACTGAGAACTCCGCAGACGAAACTAGCGCCATCTGGTCTCGACGTTTACTCCGAGGCGAATGATATTTCCTGTGTAAATTTTATGAAAAATATACAAATTGCATTACGGTAACCTTATCTATAATTTAGCGGGGATATATTTACAGTTAATTGTCATACACGGTAATATTTATAGTGAGAAAACTTCATGTTTTTACTACAAATGCCAGAATGACTAAGAACCAGAATAATTGGAAAATGTTTTGATTGAAAAAAATTGCGTTTGGCCAGTTAAAACGCGACTTATATAAATATATGTCGAGATATATCAATAATATATTAAAAAAAAATACTCGAGGTCACCATAACCTACTTTTAAAACATTTATATAGTTATTTATCTATCTCGACGAAGTAACAGTAAATAATAATATTATGCCAGTAGAAAAAAGTATTGTGACCATTGTCTTTAAATATATCTCCTTAAAAAACTAAAATTGCAGTCGAAATTGGGTAATTCAAACATAAAGTATCTAAAATATGAATAAATGCAACAAATATACAAAAGAAATGTAGAAGAAATAACTAAAAATAATAAGTCACTAACTGGTTTTTACTCGACAACGAATTCACAATCAAGAAATTTAATCCTAATATTTTTTTTATTAAGTAATACTCCTATCAAAAGTGCATACATTTAAAACTATTGTTGTGGTAAACTTAGCTTTAATCAATATTGCACTTATATTTCGATGTAGACATAAATCAAAATAGGATCTAATCTTCACATAGGAGTACCACTGTACACATGCAAACGTTTGACAAAGTTTAACAATTGTTAAATATAAGAAAATTTGTCAAATGTTTGAAGCAAGTTTATCTATAAACACATTTTTTTGATAAGTAATTATTGATGTTCATATATAACTGTTCACCTATTCAACTTTAATAATTCACATTTAAATCTGTAAAAATCACTTGTCGAAGATAAGACTTGTATTAGCGGTATGATTTCAAGGACTATCAGGAAATAATCTACTTCAGTCCTATCAACGGAACAGAAGACTGCTCTGTTCTTTGCGCAGATTATTTTAAAAATCATAGAGAAAATAATGTCATATTTTATGAACCTTGTGAAGTTGAAGATGAAAACTTTAGCCTCGTTTAAGGACTGCAGCAATGAAATACATCAAAATTACTTCGTAATTGACCGTTCATTACACAAAAGAGTGTACGGACACGTACAAAAATAATCAGCAACATGGTTTTATAATACATCACTGGTTTCTAAAGGGACATGACGTCAATAAGTTACTTTTAATAATCCAATACGAGATTTATAATTATTTATATCATATCATAATCAATATTGGCTTAATGGAATAGTATAGAAATTTTACACCAGCTTTTAAAGAGCTACTGTAAAATTTTTATCCTAATTCAAATCATGGATGTTGTTGCAAATAAATATTGATTACGTTTCAATGCTCAATGAATAGATGATTTCGTTAATATACGTTTATCTAAACATATTTATAAATCCCGACCTCTACACTGTATTTTATTATCCAATCATTTATTCACATACTTAAGACTTACGAAGCGACCTGTCCACTTGCAGGTTTCCGAGCGAATACTCTTGTGTTCGTCTTTTTAGCACTATTCACTTGACCCGAGGGTTTACTCGGCGCAATTTTTGACCTTAAGCTTGGAATTTGTGACAATCTTATACCTATAGCTGATTTCTGTTTGGGGGCTGAGGGCTGTTGGGCCTTCGGTTGCCCCTCGAACGTAGAACTCCTTATCAATTTAGGAGTTTCTGTTTTATCTGCTTCTATCCAAACCTTCTTTTCAGCTTTCGCGGGCAATTTCTTAGCTTGTTCTACTTTCTTCCATAAACTAGCTATTTTACTTTCAATGTCTTTGGAGTTCGTTTTGGAAGACTGTATTGAATTGACACTAGATGTGCTACCTTGTCGTGAGCTTCGCGATGCTATTGTGATTGTCTTTCCACTTTCGTTGCTCTGTAAGCTGTGGGTTGACGGCGAGTTCTTCATGACTGGCTCGGATCTTCTATTTGGTTTCGATGTAGAAGGTTTGGGTTGGATAACTTTAGCAGACACGGGCCGCGTGCGATTGTACTGCGGCAATCTAGAAGGTGATGTATTGTTTTTGGATGGTGTCGCAGCCTTATTCATTCGAGGAACTGTCTTTTTGTCAGGGGTAGGGAGGGGTAACTCTTTAGCAAGCAGAGTACTCTCTTCCTTTGTGAAAGTTCCCTGTCTTTCTAATGGTAAGGGTTTGACGGCAACGGGAGGGATACATATCGGTTTCTGTTGCAACTTCGTGGGGGATTTCGGAATAGATTTTTTTGGGGAAGTGTTTGCACTTGGTGTCTTTGAAACTGAAGGTTTGGGTGTTTTGGCACTTGTATGAGCTTTGGTGGGGTTTGTGAGTTTAGGAGGCGCACTTTTAGGTGCTGCCTTAGTTTGAGGGGTAGCGGGTTTTTTGGGAGTCGCGGCTACGTTCCTTCTGTACGGCGACACATATAAAGCCTTCTTTCTCCCTCTGATAGCTTTGGGAGTATCGTTCTCTTTTTCTAGAGAATCATTGGAGTCAAGACTCTCGTCCCGTCTTGCTGGTTTGATTATCTTCGGCTTAGGCCGAGGGGTTTCTGGGTCTGACTCGGACTGTGCCTTATCTTCTGAATTGCTGTCTCCTTCGTAGCTCGCAAAGTCGCTGCTGCTTGGGTTCTGGTTTTTATCGCACTGCATTTGCATCGTGCGTTTGTACGAAGCCGTCATTTCGATATTTTTGAGATTATATACGACACACATATCTACCGCAGCGGGGCTTTCGATGACAGGCAAGTAATTCCTGAAGCTCTTCGTGTAAGTTTGCATTTGAGTGGAATTCAGCTCAAAATCGTCTTCATTGTGGCCACTGTCCGTTTCTCGTGAGATTACGTCGTCATCCTGTCGGTCGTCCGACGAGATCTGTTGATGGTTCAGTTCGTTAGACGATAAGCTGTCATAACCAGTTGTTGTCTCAACATTTTCGAAGTTAGCGTCTTTCGTCACGAACGTTGGCGAGGGTGGAATATCTTCGCTTAGCGTCCTCGTCCTAAATCGTTCAGCGTCTTCTAAGCGTTTCTGTTTCATGGTCTTTTTGGCGGCCAGACGTTGTTTTAGACTCTCCAAGTGCGGGTCTACGACTTTCTGCGGCGGTTCCTGCGGTAGGATGGTTTGTATATTAACAGTTTGAGTTTGGTACCTAGCTCTGTCTTCCAATCTCCTCTGTTTAGCGCTTATTTTCCTCTTGGACTTTGTCTCTGAGGTTGCCGTGACGTACTCGTCTGAGCGGTCGCTCTCTGATTTAGTCCATGTAATGAATTCTTCTTCAACTTCGAGTACTACGTCACTTTCAGTGACTGTGTCAGTGATTGTGTAAGTTTGATATCTGTCTTTTGCTACGTGTCTCTTTTCTTTGGGAGTCAAGTAGTTGGGGTCTCTCTGTCGTTTAGGCGTGGACTCTACACTACTTATATCTGAAGGTATAGGCGTACAGTTCTCCGATCCGGATGGAATATCGGTGACTACGTTCAGAGTGTTAGACACACAATCGTCATACATTTGTTGTGCAGTGGTCGGTTCTATTTCCATAGTTGATTCCGCGATTTCGTCGAACAGAGATGGCGGATTGACTTTGTCGAGGTCATGGAAGACATTAGTGAAGGTACTGCACATAGGGAAGTCTTGAATCGGTTGTTTGAAGTCGAACACGATGGGTGTGCGGTCCTTGATCTCCGCGACTTCCGACACGATGCTAGATACGGATATCATGCTGCTCTCCATGTCAATGTTGTCCATTTCTGACGGAGGCTTCACATTGTCGAGGAAGCTGACGGGATTGCTATCTAAGTGTTCAGTGCTGCCTTGGTGCATAGAGTTGCTGAGCGCACGCTTAACCATCAACGCGACTGGGAGAGACTTTTTTCGACATTTTTGTGATTTTTTAGAGACCTGTGATGACTCATCCCAATGTCCAGATGCGCTGAGCGATAACAGGCTGCCAAGGTTCGACGGAGGTTTAACATTGTCGAGGTCGAGCGACGTGAGTGACGTCACACTGGTTTCCATGGCGTAATGTGAGCTCTTCAGCTGGGCGGCCAGGCGAGCCGCTTCTTTCTCTATAGCGTCCGAAATTATTGAATCAAACTTGTGCTCACCGTCGTCCACGAGAGACGTGAAGCTCGACTCGGGTACACTGTCCAGCATTAACCGTTCAGTTTCTAGTCGGCTGTCCACCATCATTACTAGCGGTGACTGCGGGATATCTCGCTCCAGTTCCAGTTTGTTGGTCAAGTCAGGTCGCGAGAATGACATGGTCGGAGCTTCACTTTTTTCGAGTAAGTCTGGAAGCATCAGAGCCTGGTCGGCTACCTCACTGCGGAGCGACGACAGCATGTGGACGGAGCCGCTGATGGTGGGGAACGTGACGTCATCGGGACACGTGTTGTCATTCCACGTGTCGGTGGCGGCGTCGTCGGCGGGCGGCGCCTTGCTGCACTTGATGTCGGTCCATTGCAGCCGCCCCGCGCCCCCGCCCGCGCCCCCCGCGCCAGGCGCCTCGCCGTCGCTCCACGAGCCGTCCAGCACGTCCGCGTACGACTCGTTAGAGCGGTCCAGTTCGTCGGGCGGCTCCGACTCTAGCGCGGTGTGGGCGGACCGCGGCGCCAGGCACTCGTTGGAGCGGTGCAGCCGGGCCGGCTCGGCGGCGTCACAGCCAGGTGCGGCGCGGGTGTGGCTCCCCCCGCCTGCGGGCGCGCGCCCCGCAGACGGCGGAGGCACGTTTTTTGCCGGCGGGCGGCGCGCGCCCCGCGCGATGACCTCCTCCAGCAGCGCGCGCGCCGCGCCCATGCGCGCCAGGGCGCCGCCGCGCTTGCGGCGCGACGCCTCCAGGCGGTCGTCGCTGCGGCCGCGGCGCCGCGCCCCGCCCGCGCCCCCGCCCGCGCCCCCGGCCGCGCGCGACATGCCGATGCGCACGCTCCTCTCGAACACCTCGCGGTCGGTGGAGCCGAAGGACTCGTTGCTGAGCGACGACAGCGACGTGCTGCGCTCGAGGGTGCGCGCCTCGGCGTGCGAGTGCGAGGCGCGCAGCGGGTCGGCGTCCCGCGCCCGGCGGCGCCGCGGCCGGCTGCTGCGCGCAGTGGGCGGCGGCGAGGCGGCGGGGCGAGCGGCCGGGGCGGCGGGGCGGCCGGCCGGGGCGGCGGGGCGGGCGGCCGGGGCCCTTTCGCGCCTCACCGGCTCCACCACACCTTCTGCAGAATGTGCCCGCGCGCGCTCGTCGGTAGAGTACCTGCTCCGCGGGTTGACGCCGGGCAGGCCGGCCTTCACGGTCTCCTCGAAGATCTCGCGGTCGGTGGAGCCAAACGAATCGAGACTCAGTGACGACAGCGAGTCGTTTCGCGTGAGGTTGGCGGCGGCCACCGGCCGGGGTCTTTCGCGTCCACCAGAGTGACTCTTGATAGGTAGACGACTTTCGTACCTTTGGTCTGTAGAACGTATGGAATATTTAGTGAACTTTAATATAAAATATAATAATGATGTAATACGGATATATGGTATACATACTGTGTGCCGCCTGGTTGTGTGGTGGCGGGGCGGGCGGGCGCGGCGGGGCGGGCGCGCGCGTGAGTTTGGGCGGCAGCGGCGGCGCGGGGCTGCGGGACCGGCTGCACGCGGACAAACACATATACAACTACTGAACCGCTGGATTGTCACGTCACTTACTTGCTAACACAATTGGCTATTTATTGAGTTTAAAGGAACAAATAATTAAGATTAAGTATAAAGAAGCGTACCTGTCACGAACGTTCCTGGAATATTCATGAGACATCCTGACTGTCTCCGTGGAAGAGCGCAAATACGGCGGCAGTGACCTCTGCAATAAAAAATTGGTTTTGTAACAAAATATACGGTACACTTCAGTGGTAGACTTATCAGCAGGCTGAGTGACCCTAGGGTAGTAGATTTTGGGGAGCAACAAATTAGGGCATTTTTTTGTACTTACATATACTTCGTCTCTGTACGGATTGGAAGACACGTCAGATGATGGACCCTTGTTTTTGACCACCTGCAAACGGAATTATTACTTTTTACATCCTTTATTCATAATAAGTCGACACAAGTGTTCTCATCAAATTTAATGTGGCTCGAAATAAATTATTATATTTAAATTTAACATTAAATTTGAGTCGAAAGTATAATAAACAGGCTTGAGCCATGGAGCTATCAGTCCTGCACATACCTTGGCGATGCCTTTCTGTATGCACTCTTCCAGCAAGTCGCCCGCGTCGCTGAGGTTGGAGCTGTCGGACGTGTCGTGCGCGTCGTGCGTGTCGCGCATGTCGTGCACGTCGTGTGCGTCGTGCGTGTCGTGTGCGTCGTGTGTATCATGTGGCGTCGCCACGGCCGCGGACTCGATGGACAGCGCCGACAGGTTGGAGTTGCTGCCCGCTTTGGACAAGATGGCCGGCGTGTCTTCTGTGAAGTATACCTTGCACACCTCGCCTGGGGTTTGAGTGCCTGGAATATTAAATTTTTTATTAGTAGATATGCCACGTAAAAGTAAAATGTGCTTTGGATACATTTTTGTAGTACAATAGGTCTATTTTAGCTTGGTAAATTTAAAAATCCATATAATCTCCATATAGATAGTTGTGTTAAAAATCTCACCTTTCATAGGCTCATTTGCAATATCGTGCGTTGAAGGCAAAGTTCGAATATGATCTCTGAAAAAAAAAAACACAAAAAATTGTTATTATATGCAAACGACTTGTGAATAAAATGACGTAAGTATTAAAAAATATATACCTGTTCGTATTTTCCCTCAAACCGTCGTCCGGGTTGTTGCTGGGTGATGAAGGTCCAATCTCTTCTCGATGGGATACTCTTGACAACAGTTTCAACGATTGCTGCGAAGTAATAATAACAAAAATTATGAAGACCGCATTAAAATAATCACACTTTTCAAATCCTACGAATTGTTCTCGGTAGGTGTTTCTGTATGTTAGTATTTATGTTTATATACATATCCATAATAGGATTAAAACTAAAGTAGGGCAACGTTTTATAAGAAATTGTCTGTACCCTGCCATGCTTTGCATTGGAACATTGTGGTCAAAGATAACAGCAATATTTGGAGGTGTTGTGTATGTAAGTTTTTAAAGTTTATCATGTCAAAATTTTTACTTAATCAGCACAGAACTTTTATGAGTTTTTGAATCCAGACAGGTCAAGAGTGCATGATGGTGGGTGTTGATGTGTAGGGTGATGGCTGACCTTCGGCAGTTTGGGTTCGTCGTCGATGGTGAGGCTGCTGAGGCTGGTGGCCGCGGAGAACTGCGCCGGCGTGTGCTCCACCACGAAGCGCGACACGCGCTCCTCGAACACAGAGCCCGGGCACGCCGCCTCTGTATAAAACATCAACAATCTTATACGATTTTCTGAACAGGAACAATTTCACGTGTAAATGTCAAATTTTACAATGCATGAGTCGTAAAATCTATTATTTATTTATTTAATTTAATTAATTACAACGGCTGTATTTACCAATTACAGTAATTAAATCTATGCATGCATTGTAAAAAAACGCCTGTAAATTTTGAGATTTTTGATAAACTTAATATCACGGAACTACTTTCATGCTACTAGTGTCGTAATGTCCATCCGGCTTTATTTATTAATATATTTTATATTATTTGAAAAATCTTATATGACTAAAGTACCTTGGCAGAAATCAGAGCCATCCAAACTTTGCTTTTTACTTAAGCCCTATAAAAATAATGAACTTTCCAGAAATTATAGTGACTATTTATCTAATATATAAAATTCTCGTGTCACAGTTTTCGTTGCCATACTCCTCCGAAACGGCTTGACCGATTTTGATGAAATTTTTTGTGCTTATCCGGTATCTATGAGAATTGGCCAACATCTATTTTTCATCCCCCTAAAAGTTAGTGGTAGTCCACCAACCCCTATAATGTGGCAAAACAACGTTTGCTGGGTCAGCTAGTATCAATATAATATGATGATTTTGTATTACAGTTTACAAATCATTACTTTCAATAAATATTTTATCATTTATACATATAAGAAACGGACAGATTTGCGGCCACTTTGGTAGTAGAGCTCACCAACCTTGTCAGCCATTCATACATTTTGAGTGTAAACGTGTAGCCCACTATGTACCACTAACTGATAAGATAGTAAGTTCTGGGTACCTTGTGGCGGCGTGGACAGTGCGGTGAGCGATTCCTCTGCGGGCGCGGCGCGGGCGCGGGGCGACAGCGGCACGCTCGCGCCCGGCGAGTCCGGGATCTCGCTGGGAGATATGCAACCTGAAGTCAGCCGGCTGGAAATATCACAACAATATTCTGAGTCACGTCAAACAGAACAACTGAACGCCCTTATCGGGTCTTGTTACTAGACGTG
Organism: Craniophora ligustri; assembly: GCA_905163465.1. NCBI lineage: Eukaryota > Metazoa > Arthropoda > Insecta > Lepidoptera > Noctuidae > Craniophora > Craniophora ligustri. Next base: position 1,866,251 of record LR990965.1, on the reverse strand, counting down.
TATTCCGTGTGGTTAGCCTATTTATCTATTGTGTTTCTCTAGGTCAGTAGTGTCAGCAGTATTTATAAATATCGTCGTGACTGTCTTGCTTTTCTGTTGTTTATAGATAAGCTGATAAGGAGCTAAGAATATAAAAATCTATCTCTCTAAGATGTTGATTGAGTCATCTTCAACCTATTTACTGATCGACTGCGGGACAAAGCTCTCTTCTCATTTGAGAGGGATTAGGCTAGTCCCTCCGCGGGTTAGCAGACTTCATACGCCGTAAAAGAGATCTCTCCGGATTGCAGGTTTCCTCACGATGTTCTCCTTCACCATTGAAACATAACTTTGAAAAGTCAGTGTTGCATGCCTTGCGATTGAAAACGAGACATTTGACTTCATAGTCCACCAGTCACACAACTAGTTTATACACACAGTTATTAGTTTAGTGTTTCTTACCTAACTTCAGATACCACAGATCCCTGGTCGTCTTGCTGCGAGCACTCCGGTAGGGAGCCGAGCGAGCTGGACCGCGAGAACATAAGAGGCGTGTCCTCCACGAACCGCTGAGGTGGGGGCGAAGCCCGAGCTGATGCGGACTCCGATCCGACGCAGACGGACACTGGCTCCGTTGCGAACGTTACTGCTTTGGAACCTGACAGATTATTTAAAAGTCAGAGATGTAGTATTTTCCATTTAATATTGATTGAAAGTTTGAAGAAAGTGTAAGCTTTGGGATAAGAGAAAGTTAAGATAAAGCTAGAATAGGAATATCTGTAAGTTATCCTGCGGGAAGTAATGTGATGATGATTTAATTTATTTCAGAAAAAAGTAACGATTACCTTCTTTGTCCTTAGCAGAGCTGCTGGTACTTTGCTCTGGAGGGCTAGGATCCACGGTGATAGTCGCCATAGCATTCCTCTTGGCTAGACTGTCCTCCTCAGTCGGTTCGCCCAGACTGCTCAAAGAGCTCACCCTCGAGAAGTAGCCAGGTGTGCCTTCGTCACAATAATTTACGGGCTTTTCAGGACTTATCATTCCTGAGCTGAATTTCGTGTCAAAAACTCCTCGCTTTTCAGGGATAGGTTCTGATGCTGACGCAGCTTGAGGAGTCGACGCTGCTCTATCATTGTCAGGGTTTGGCGGGTCCTCGATTGAACAGGTGTCTTTTTCGTCTGAATGAGTCATCGCTTCAGGGTTTGGTTTAGCGGTCGCTGCAGCTTTTTTACTGTCTTTGCCGATCACTCGGAGATCTGACATTGACGTGGCTGTTGAGAAAATCGCTGGTGTCTCGTAAGGAGTGCCTTCAGTAGCGAAATGTTTTATAGTGTCCTCATGGACTGACGGGCCAGCAGGTTCTGACATATCAGACCCAGTCTCAGATTGGTGTTCAGCGTAACGTAAGGAATAGTCCGTAGGTTGGTCTAGATCTGTCTCCTGGTAGTCACCGTAGGTGGAAGCATTTTCTTTCTTTGAATACTTTTTGCCATCAGCCTTTGGTTTCTCTACCTCTGACTCAGTATTTTTGGTCTCCGAGTATTTCCTGCTGTAATCTATAGGTTGATCGCAAGAATCCTGGTCGACGTCAAAACCGGATTCTGTGTAATTCGTTCTCATTTCTGTGGAACTTCTCGGAGGTGGGATCGGCGGTTGTGTAGGGTATCGGAGGAAGTTGTTTTCCTTGTGTTGCTTTGAGGACATTTTGAAAGATTCCGCTGATGTTTCGCTTTTCATGAGGTCTTTATTTCTAGGCGTCGGTACTGGAACTTTCCCGGTACGCATGACTCGTTCAAACACAGAGTCAGAATGAGTGCTTGTTACAGAGTCTTTGCTTTCGGAACGGTTAACATTTCCGGCACTACCAGTATTGGAACGAGTTACTAAGGCACCTTTAAGCAAAGTGTTACTGCAGCTTAAGTAGCTGGCTAGATGTGCGCTATGACTTAGAGATATTTGTGAAGTCAATGTCCCCATTAGAGGTGAACTGGAAGTCATTCTGTGCCTCTCTAAATTCATAGCAATCTGCCTCTCCGTGGCTGTAAAGAGATTCTTTTCTTCTCGGTTGCTTGTAGAAGGAGATGTTGCCGGCTCAATGTTGTCACAAGTCTCAGCTAAGTTTTGGTCCAATTCTTGTTCCAGAGCCTTTTGTTTCCTAACTCCTAATGTTGGCAAAGCTGGTAAATTCATATTCCTAGCTGTCGTATCCATAGATATTATGTGCGTTTTACCCGGTTTGGAATTGAGCAAATTTTTTAGGGCCGCACTGGAGCCCATTGCTATCATTTTATGCTTAGAGTGGATGAGGCTTCTGAGCATCGGCACGGCACCATGGTCCCAAAGGAACTGTTGGTCCTGAGGGCATCTCGCGGACAGGTTCCACAGTGTTCCACATGAGTTGCTGACAACAGTGAGACTCGGAGACTTGAGGTGCTGCAGTAAGACACTCAAACAATTTCTCTCACGGAGAATTTGCCTGTAATCTTCACGGACGGCGATGTGACTCGACACGTTCCTCATGATGCCACCAGCGTTCTCCACTATCGCTAATGTTTTTGTTGGCGAATTGTAACTGAGCATATCGACAAGAAAGCCTAGCGCTCCATCAACGGAACATAAGGCTACTTTGTTCATTGAGCAATGAGCTGTCAAGTTCCAGAGGGCTGAGAGGACTGACTTAAGTGTCGCCTCCTTTTGACAGGTCATAGCGGCTTTAGTCAGGCCTTTGACAGCCCCTACTTCCCTAAGTACTTGTTTGCTATTTGTGTCTGCTCTCCAGGAAAGATTTCGCAGCACAGCTGCAGTCACCTGTAATAACACATGTACAATTTAAATTGAGTAATTTTCAAAATATTATGTGATTTATTTATGTACGTCAAATATGAAACTTATCGTGAAACGAAAACGAAAAAGCTAACGCTAATCGGCTAAGGATATTTAAAAGCTTGCAACTAAAAAATACTAAACAATATTTAGTTACCTGTCGCATATCATCGTTGGGTGATTCCAGTTGCTCAACCAGAGCTAACATGAAGTCCTTGAAGGAGCACAATAGTGACTTGTTGTTGCCATCTCCGAAGGTAAGATTTGTGAGTGTCATACCGGCGTACTTTCTCATTGTCAAGCACGTGTTGTCATCAGTTCTGCTCCCATGTGCCGCTTGGTCTCCACTCACTAAAGCAGCCAATGCTTGCAATCCTCCTAACTGACATACCACATGCCTATGCTCCTCATCAAACGATAATTTCATTAAAGCTGCGACGCTTTGACTTGGATGCTTAGTAGCATCATCTTCTACTACCTCTTTTCCTTCTTTTCTCATTTCTACAAGGTCTTCTAAAACGTAACAGTATTCTCTAACTTGTTCTAACAACCTCCAGACTCTTGCTTCCCTTCTTCCTGCTTTGTCGTCAGTCTGTGTGTGGATTATGTTTCGTAACGCCTTCGCCGCGCGATCTCGAGTTTCTCTAGGTACCTTAGAATGTATTAACTGAACTAATAACGGGATGCATCCTGCTTGCCGCATAGCGATACAGCTTTCGACAGATCGGCTCATATCCAATAGAGGACCACTCAAATCTGCGTTGTTTTCTGGCGATAAACTTAAAAGCGAAATTAAGGAACAAACGCATTCCATTTTATTTTCTAAATTAGATGGAGGTCTAGTCCCCTCTGCAGAACCATTACTAGAGAAACTGCGAACGCTAGCTGAGTCATGACCTGTCCAGACATCGCGTTCTCCTGGCCAGGTCCCCCTGTAGAGTTGGGAAGCTCTTTTGTCTCGCTCACTCGATCGTGCCGCACTTTCTAGCCCATAATGTAAAGTGCTTCGGTAACTTGTTCTATGCGGCCGATCTTCTTGGCTGGAGTATGTAGAAGGTTGATTCTTCTGAGGTCTCTTCGGTAGGGCTCCAGCCTTTTTTTGTGCTTGATTATCGTCGCCTTCAACATCGTCGTCGAGGAAATTTGGGTTTGTGATGTCACTACGTTCGTCGAATTCATCGGGTGATGGCGAATGGTCGAGAAAGTGTGGTTTGGGGATTCGGCATTCGATGTTTGATTTGGACGGCGGTTGATAATCTTCGTCAAGAAAATGTGGCCGGCGTGAGAGGAGGTCGGGCTCTAGGGTCTCTAGTTCAAGGGTTAGGTCTCGCGAGCGCGCTTTGTCAGATGTCTTTGCGGGAATGTGTTTGGGGATGATCTTGGTTTTGGTGTCTTTTGGGTCGGGTAAGCGGCGCGAGTCAGGCGAAAGAGGGGAGGACGCATCTAGAGGCCCGCGAGGAGGTTCGCTCGAAGTAGAGGGGGTGCAGTCTTCACTTGCCGAGGGTCCGGAGTCAGTTAACGGTGAATTCGAGGAGTCCATGCTGCTCCAAGGATCTACCATCACTTCGTTCTCCAACTGCAACAAATTGGAAATAGATATTTAAATGTTAAGCCATTTAAGGGCAAACGAGTCAAGGTTAAGGACTTCCAGTGGTGAAGTAATCAGCTCAAGAGAAAAGCTGCCCAAAACGAGCAGTACACTTAAATTGCTTGTATATGGTCAAGGCCAGTCGGTCACAACGTAACCGTGGCACAAGTGAGGTTGAACATGTAAAAATACCGGTTGGCCTGGTACGAAAAAAACGCACGCATGCGCTGATGGAGCCGTGCGTGCGATATCCTTAATTATCAGTGACTAGACGGGGGCAATGTCGTGACAAATTATTAAATAAACCTTCATAATAAACATTACAGTTAACTACATTAGCAGTCAACACGGCGGGTTATAACGGAATATGTATAGGTAATGTGATGCGTTTTAATAATGTGGAGATAACGGAAAAATTCATCATTCATTTCAAGGAAAAACATGCATGTTTACTGTGTCAATTTGACAAGGTTTTTACAGACATAGTTGATGAGGTTGCCAGATATGAATGATTCCTTATTAAATTAAGCTCTACATAAGGTGGCTTGCATTTGTTTGTGTGTCACGTAAGACCACCCATATGTGGTTTATAAGTATAAAATTAAAATGAGTCATAGTCACGCTTCATAATATGTAATAGAGTTACCGGTAGCTTGCGTCATAGTGTCCTATTATAGTATAGTCCGTCGTTCTCAATTTCGAAGTCAGTTCTCGCAATTATTTTTTTAAGGATGCTTGAACTGTGTAATAAAACTACTTACGAAGTTAAGGCAATTACTAATTACAAAGAAACTATATATTCTAAGATTTCGTAGGTTTTATTCAATCTTCAGAACCGTGTAAGAATTTTAATGTTTTATAAATTATTTCTGTAAATAGATCTTCTAAATACATATTTATCTTGTAGATGTCGAATAGTGGGACCACACGACCTACTTGTGTGGTAGGACTGATACCGAAGTTTCCTAACTGATGACATCTGAGAATAACGCCAAATAAATCTGTTTTGATTGTAGACTTTAAAATTAACCTTTGTTTTACTCAGTTAAGTTAGTATTGAACATAGATTAAATTAAAAAATGTCAACAAAACTGTCTTAATTGGACTCTGAGTCTGAGTCAATTTTTTTTATTTGAATTGAACAACAATTAAAGTTAACAATTTACTTTAAATCACACCAAGCTTACAGCTAGTTTGGAAGACGACGGTTTCAAATTAAATGCTTTGTTTTCCAAATAGTAGTGAAATTTATCATTATGATAATAAACTGTAGTAGATATCATAAACAATGTAGATTCACATGAATAATATTAATGGTAAGGATAAGTAAGATGAATCGTTTTAGATATGGAAACCAGGCACTAGTCCTCGATTGAATTAGGTCAGCTAAATGGGGATATAACGAGTTGAAACGTTATACCTATTGTTACATTTCTAACACGCAGTCTTGTGATTATAGTAAATCTACCACCTAATTGTTTTTGATTGCTTAGCTACATCATTGAGGGGTAGTTATATTGTGCTTTGAGGAAGTTTAAACCAACTCATGTTTACAGATGGTAAAAGATAGCCATGCTTTATTGTTTGAAAGCTTACTATTACGTCTGAATTTGCAAAAGTTTTATTTGAATTTCTTATGTTACTACATAAACTTACGTTTGTTGTTTTTGTCGCTGCAGTAACGTGTACCTTCAAAAATATTTTGCTTAAATCAATCATGACCATTATGTCTTATTTATATATTTTGGTACCGATTGCTTCCGTCTCTGTTATTACAATTTTAAAATTATATTTTTTGGATAATGTAGTTGCAGTTTTAATATAAAGTAATATGTATGGGTAACCATTCATTTTTGCTAAGTAAATAAAATAAAACATTGTCCCTTTTCTTATATGTTGTTGAATCGACCGATTACGTCATGGTTTATTGTCTCAACTCTCCAGTTAATAGTAAGTCCTGTTGATTGTGGCGACATGGCCGGACAGTGACTAGACGCGCGGCCGCGTCCGGACCGGGTACAATGGACGGAATGGCCTGGCGCCGGCTGTCGCTAATTACATTGTACTTTATAGTACGGGTAACTATTCGTCGCGCGTCGCCGCGGACGGCACGCATTTGCATTTCATAGGTATTGTTTGATTTATTGGCTGCAAATAAATATGACAAGCTTTGTACCTATGCAGATTTGTTTAAGCTGAATGATGCAAAATATTGATTATTTATTTCTGAGAAATGCGGGACACTAGAAATTCTTTCGATTTCGAAGATCGATCATAAATAATGATCGTTTCTCTCGATCGACTCAAGAAGAAAAGTTTACCATACGATTTGACTGAATAAAATTTTGCAGTCCTTTTTTAATAAAGAAACATTTGATTTTCCTTACCGAAAATATAATAAAACCCAACCAACCAATTGTAAACTGCATAATTATAACCATTCATGAATAGAGCCAAGCAAGATAACATAAACCTGTTTTACAAGAAACTTCACGCTCCATGGAACGGTGTAATGTAACCATATGGATACCGACGATAGCAATTTATGTATTAAAACTTTTAAATAGAGACTGGAACAAAAGTATTGGCTCTAGATGATTCCTACAGATACTTACCAAATCACTATCATTGGAAGTTGACACAACATCTTCAAGAGGATTCCCATTTTCCATATCGACCCCCGAATCGTTGGGGTCCCCCCTCCTCCTCAACATGTCAGTCCTGGTGATATCGTGGAAGTTGCGCCTGAGAGGATTGAAGGCGATCCGAAGGTCTGTTGTGAAGTCATCGTACAGTTTGAACTGGTTAGCGTTGAATTCGGTGTCGTTGTCCAACACATCATTGTCCATAGTGATCTTGGAGCGATCAGCTCCTTTGTTTATGTACGACACTTTATAATAGTCGCGCGAACTCATCTTTATATAGCACTTTGTTTAATAGTTTATTTCATAATATTTAGAAGCTCCTAAAACGATTCAAAATTAGAGTACGGTACGGGGTCGTCGGCGGCTGAACGTGCGTTGTATTGGATACCACCGTGTGCCGAAATAGTAAGTATACTTTTTGCACACAGAGTAAGGCACTCGTAAATCATAGTAGCGAACACTAATATCCCATTATAAAAGCGTTGCCCTCGAATAAACAAGAATGTTCCAGATTGAACGCAAAATAGGTCAGTTGTATGGTGGATTTAGAAGGGCCCTCTCGGGTGCTCCTTGGTTTAAATTCATTAATTTCACCGATCTTGTAATTGGCAGCGAGCCAAACTGTGGTAACCATTATACTACCATATCGCTAGTTTCTCACATATACGAAATAAAAGTTGTGAATGAAAATGTTATGGTACCAAAGAATCCCTCGTAACAAAACAATTGGGTCACGGTGACGTTAATTAGGCACGCCGTAATCTAATTATTTGCCTATGCTATGTTGTTGTATCAATACGTAGCATAAACTCTGTATGTTAAATCGACTCGTAAATTTTGGCGCACAGTTGGGAAGTACACGCTGGTCGTAAATGTCTCGTGGAAATAGCGTTATCTGTTTATATCGGACTTAGTCAAGGTTAAACAGAATATACATTAAGAAAAATACATGTTGCTATATTTCATGCGCTGCTTTTTATAAGACATATTCAATAAACATTAGAAGATAACGATCGTGCTGAATCAATATTTGCAAGATGTCATTTAGTTGCTAGAAATCAGCAGTCTAAGGAGTAAGGAGTAGTAGGAGTAAGGAGTAGTGTTGGACTAAGGAGTAATTAATAATATTTATGTTGTGGTTAAATGGATATTATAATAGCAGTAGGTATATAAAGTACTCTCCTTACTGATATTAAATTAAGGTTAGAGAAATCTTAGTATAATTGCCAATTAAGACAACGAGGTAATCATAGTAATTTGATATCTGTGTTAGCAGCTATTGCTTTAATAACTTTTTATGCAGCATAGTCATATGTTTTACAATTCTTAATACTAAAAACCACACATACACCAGTGCAATGGAAACCTAAATTTAGAGATTTTACAGTTTATGATAGTAGCCTCATTTCTTATGTTGATTTATATAACAATATAAAAGCATCTGGCATCGATACTTACTGACCAGGAATATCCGAAGAATAAGTATTGCGAATATTTATTTTCTATACTAGTTGCTTTCGCACACGTAAATTTCATTCATTTGCGAATTTATCAATGAAGTGTTTAGCATACATTTTAATGTACACGTAAAAACCATGACATGTTTAGATAAATTCATTCAGAAACTGAATAAAACAAATGCTTTATAATTCATTCGACCCTCTAAAATGTGTTTTATATAATGAAGAAGTTATCTAAGTTGAACAAACTTCTTAGTCAGTTCTCAATGGAGTAGAACTTGGTAGTTATTTCAACCACCCCTCGACCCAGTTCCCGACCGCTGCTTTGACGGTATTTCGATGGCTCTTTACTTAGCGGCATGAAGTTCTTTCGTAGAACCAATGATGACGTAGCGGAAAAGCTAAATTAAAGAACGTTTTCGTCGGACGTTGGACTTAGAAAAGTAATAAGAACTGTTGATAGCTATAGGAACGATCAAAGCTTAATATAATAGCGCACGCAAATAATGACAGGATGTTCGCTGATCCGTTAATAGAAGAAAACATCTTAGCAGTTGCGATAAACAGTATTCTGGCTTATAAAGGTAAAAATAAAATACACGGCAAAGCAGACACTGATCTAGAAGGAGTTTTTACCTCATCTAATGACACCTACTAAAACGGTGCTAGATGAGTCAAACAGACATAAAAATAACAAGGCTTTTTCTATAAACGGTCTAACTGCCTTAGTGGGCGAGATTGACAATTAATCTGTAAAACTCATTTCTTTCGAGCTACGTTTTTTTAGCAGGGAAGGTAGACAACCATAAAATTCAAGGTGAAACCCAAACACAAAAACTATAAACAAACAGTTTACCGAAAACGGTGTGGGTCGTCGAACTAGACTTGCGTAAGTGGAGACATTAGCGAAAGGCCGAGGCGAGAAATACACGTGTAGGAGCCATAAACTGGCCTATATAAACCCTAATCTGGCCAACAACAACAAATAACAATGCATGTATACTTATACATGCATTGTTATTTGTTGTTGTTACTATAATATACTAAATATTATTACTATACTAAATATTATTACTATACTTTGGAGAGCAAAATAAAGTTATTTTGCTCTCCAAAGTATAGTAATAATATTTTTTATGGAAACCTATAGCAATAAATTACTTTTTGAAACCAGATTTATTGGAATAAATAGGTATATTTACACCGTAAAAGGAATGTCTGTTTTTGGGGATTTCGTAAATGGAATAAAGCTTTTTAAAGCAGATGGTACCTATAGCAGAATTGACATTATTACGACGGCTGTAGCGCGCCATTAAAATGTGGTCGCTAAATGCAAACAATGAGATGCTGGAAATGGCAATGAATAGATAACAGGATTGCCGTTAAATGCAAATGCATTGATTAATCTGGCCCGTAGCAATCAACATAGAAATACGGAAAGCCTAACAAAAGCAACATTTATTATTCCTATATACAATTACTCAACGACAAACTGACGATTTAACTTTACACACAAACGTGGGATAAATCTTGGTGTTTCTAAAACTCGTTTTGACAGAGGAGGACGTATGAGAACAAATGACGGATTTGGATCTGTGACAACCGTACAGGAAGAGGGAACTTTAAAATAGAACGCATATTAGTTTTAGAAGATGCAAAGTAAACCGCTAACGATTTAAACGATGCAATAATAGCATTGGGGAAGCCATAGATAAATCTGAATAATGAGGATCCTTTGAAGGTAGTTTAACTGAGTAAGAGTAAGTAATACAAATAACTTTTTGAATGGGACATGGAATTTCAAATATTTCAGCGGAAATTATTCAACTCGAGCACGATTTTATTGCCCTACGTGAGATCGTCACACGTAATAATAATGATGGTATCATAGCACAATATCTCATAACATTTCTCTAGTAAATCAACAAAGAAATTTCATCATCACACGTAACATTGAGACGAAAAAAGGTGCAAACATTAATCATTTCGAACAATAAAGCAAGAGCTTGCTCTCTAGCCATTAGGCACATGAAAGCAAAGCCACTTACAGCGGTGAAAGTGTTATGGAATTTTGCGATGCACCCGGCCATTATTGTAATTGGAGTGAGACGGTGCGTCTAGACCAACATGGCAGAGAACGACGTGATGGATGGGGTGCAACAGTCCAGGTCGTTCACCGATCATTACAGGTGTTTAGAAAACAATGCAATATTAATTGCATCACTGTCAACGTTATATTTTTATGCTTAATTGAACATGATTAATTTAGAAGCGTTCGTTTCATTAAAGAACATAAAAGCTCCTAATGTCTCTACTTAGAGGGAAAACAAGAACGTACATACTTTCAAGTAATCTTTTAACTTCTAACCTTTATAGGTTAATGGCTGTTGACCATTAAAGATAATGTTTTCTTCATTAAGTCTGTATTTTCTTTCTGTAAAATCATTCAATGTCAGTTAGTTACATTACTGTCTGTACAATGTCAACTTTATGAACGAGTTATATGCATCAATGTCACCTAGATTGATAAGAAAGGCATTGCAAAATTTTATCTTCGTACATGAGGCACATTGTAATTTTTTAATTTATCTCGTAGATGATGGTTCAAATATCAGATTAAAAATTTTCATTTATTTTGTTGCTAACATTTGATTTTTTAAATCGGCAAAAGAGGTGGTTAAACAGTAAGCGATTACTTTTTTATCATAAAATAAAAATAAAAAGTATTTTTAAAGCGTTTTGATACGCCAATTAAACACAAGTTGGAAACAGCAACTTGGAAAGTGAAAGTGTAAAATTAGAGGTAGATGACTTAGCATCTAGATTGAACAGTACAAGATGAAGTTCAAGAACATTGTTGGTTGATTTATTCGTTTGGCGAATTCCTGTCCACCATCATCAACCTATTTACTGTCCCACTGCTGGATTAGGCTAGTCCTAGGTGGGTTGGCGAGACTTCACAAGCCAACGAGGAAATCTCTCAAGTATGTAGGTTTCCTCACCATGTTTTCCTTCACCGATTGAGGATGTGTTAATACGCACATAACTTCCGAACTCAAGACTTTTGACTAGCAGTTTACTGGTCACGCTGCTATTACGGCTCCTTATTACAATGTCTGTCCATATTTAAGTGTTTTTGCTTGGACGGTCATCCACAAAGCTTTGATTGTATTAATTTTAATTTAACAAGGCACGGAACAGGACACAAAGGTCCATTTAATATCTATTTAGGTAAGGGCAGAAACGTATTGTTCTATTACGTTTACGGTAAATATAGCGATAGCACTAACTGCATTGTCTTCGAACACTAATATTTCACAGCTAACTTTATTATACTTTATTTAGAACAGATAAATGTTTTCAACGTTTCCAATTCAGTGTTGTAACTGGGAAAGTAAATTTACTGGCGTTACTAATAACGTAACGTGTCATTCCTTTTTAATAGACCGCAGTAAGGAATAAAATTAATAAAGTTTATTCGCATTTAAACTTTCTTCTTCTGTCTGTACCAAGTCAAAATAAAATATATGTTTTATATTGAATGAAAGAAGTTTTGTATGTATGAGAAGGATCTCTACCAGATCATTCGACTCTGTTTCAAGTCACTAGTCGATCAGCCACTGGAACTATTTTGAGAGAACCGAGTGTCAATGACTCGGAAACCCGATAGCCATCAATCAACTGACAAAGATTTATTTTGGTACGAGTTAAAATTATTGAATAAACCTAAGAGTTTTAAATTTAGTTACTTTTCGGTTTCATGGTAGAAAAATTTGCACAGAACTACAGAACTTACGGTCTTATTAATCTACGACAAATAACTGAACATAATTTCTTGTTATATTGGACTAGTTAATTGTTTTTGGCCGCTTATCAAAATTGGAGATGATGAATCGCACCTGTTTTATATCTATAAATAAATAAATAAATTTGATTGCTTGATTTCAGTAATCCAATTATTAAGTGCTTATTTATCACATGCTCAAACGGTAAAGGAAAATATCGTCAGGAAACCTGAATGATTTTGAGTTTCTCGATGGCGTGTGAAGACTGCCAATCCACACTAGGCTAGCGTGGTGGACTACACTCTGTTCCCACTCAAATGAGAGGACACTAGTGCCAGCAGTGGAATACTAATTGAGTTGATGATGTATCTAATTATTGAGTGTAATAATGTAAGATTTATTTCTCAGAACAATTTGATTTTTGCCTAATAGTAAATATTGAAGTAATAATTTATTTGGCAGGGTATGCTGGCTTACACAAGACAGAACACACCTGGTTACATACTAAATTGTGACACGGTTACACGGGTAATCGGCAGTTAACCTATATATAATTCTGAGAATGCATCAGCAACTGGCGTCGGGTCAGTGCATCTAGGCTGCAATGCGGCACTCGTATTCTTGGCTCCCGCAGACGACCTTCAAAACTAATGCTATCTCCGTTTTATATTGCGAAATGCTTTGCAAATAACAGAACAATTTAGCAAATTTATAAGTACACATGGAAAAAGCTGCAGCTAAAACATATTTCTAGCTACAGTTTATATTTTAGGATCGTTAATAGCGATAAAGTCTAGTATGTTATTGGCCAACGGAGGATTCACTCCCAAAAACCCTGGTTGCTCCGACGATAAACTAAGTCGATATAATAGTAAAGAGTTAATTTAGATAAACTGGACCACACATAGAGGCAAATTTAGACCGCCGCGACCGCACCGCGCCGTGTGGTCGCGTGATTGATCGCGGTGGCAGATCTAATATTGAGTACAACTTCATATCATTATACAGTTTATAACTTTCTTGCCTGCTTTGTAGATCATTTACATTGCCAATAGGCTGTAGATGTTTACAGTACAGAAATTACTACAGTATGTAGACAATAATATGTAGCATGATTGCCTAACTTGTTATTATATGAAATAACGTCAGCCGTTATCATAAAAATGTCTGCCGCGGCAGTCAGAGAGCAATTAGTTCTCGTCTAAGCTGATGAGCATATTTGGGATTCTTTACATCAAGTGTTGTCATGTGGAGGTATGTTAAGACGCTTTGTATTGACAGAGCACGCCATTCAACATTCTTGAAGTAGCGGAGCATTTGAGAGAATTGTAATAAATTGCTGGGAGAACAATACATTTTTGTTGTATTGATTGTGTGCTATGACTTCCTATGGCATATTTTATACAAAATATTGGGGTTTTGGTACAAGATAAATCAATGTAAAACACGGACATTTAATTTGTTAGGGTAAATCACGCGTATGCCGATTTCGTATCCAATTTGTTCCGAAGAGAATCAGTAATTTTTCGATGCTATAAATTCTAAAAAATACATTCCACATAAAAATCAATAAACATTTCATCGATACTTGAAATACATGGTATTTTATGACATCGACGTCAACGACTACCGGGTGGAATGTCTATTAGCTCGACGGAGAAAATAATTAATTTTTACGAGTTTCCGACAAACGTTGGTTACGAGGCATTAACGACGTGCGTCTTTAAGTTGACCTAGAGGCTGCATAGATATAAAAGTCAAGGGTTCAGTAGGTACCGAGTGTGTCATGGCCACGGAACTGCAACCTTTTGGAACTAGGTAATTGTGACAATTATTTACTTAATTATTACTTCTTTCGTAATTTATATTTCTACACACAATTCCGCCATTCCAATACTTTGTGTGTAGAGGATGAATGATAAACTTTTGCGGCGGATTGCGGCTTTCATTTTCATTTAATATTAATTCTTTATTGTATACGAAACTAACACAAAAATATTTAACTATACATTTAAAATGTTGTGCGCAAAACCAGCCAGTAATAAGGCAATATTGAAGTTTATAACTTAAACATGAATATTTATCGCAGACATTCAAACAATAATTCCAACAAACTAAACTGGATTTCCATTATAATGGGAGCATAATTGCCGATTTATATATAATTAGGAGCACAAATTTTCACGCAAACATGACATTAGTAAAATTTATTCAATGAGCGAATATTTAGGTCCAACTACGAGGCTTTAGTTATTGTTATTTTTTATTTTAATTGTAAAGTTAAATTGTGTTTGATTAAGAACAATTTAATGGAATGAAACTTAAAAGTTTCCTCGTTCATTGAAATATTTACATATAATTTAAAAAAATATAGCCTACAGGGTACTTAGTCATATGTCAAATTCTGGGCACGCCTCTCCTCAATTGATTATTATCACTCGCTACAAGAAAGTGAAGAAATAGATCTAAAAAAAATACTATTTCCATCACCGTTTCTCGAGGACTTTTTTTCCTTGGTACGGTCTACCAACCGGCAGTACACCAGCGTGATGGACTGTAGCCAATACCTGTCAACCTAAAGGTATACCTATTTCCAGCAGTTAAATAGTGAATGGATTGATTATGAATATATGAACCTACTCATGAGAAACAGAAATGCATATGCTGTCAATATCTTCAAGTAGTTGTTGAATACATCGTAAGGAAGTGAATGCACTCACGAAACATGTGTGTAGGACAAGCCGCGTGTCACGATAAACGTGATTAAAGTTTAGTTGGAGACTTTAATTTTAATTAATTGTCTAGACTCGAAGACACATAAATCTAGAAAAAATCCCCAAAAAGGAAAAAAGGTAAGATAAATATATACAAAAAAACACATGAAATTTGGAAATCGGAAGTCAGAATCGAGACCACTGAACATTTACTGACTCTTTTGTGAGATAAGAATTGACAGTCAAAATATTTAATAACTAAAATAAAATATTTTGTTTTTGATTTTGACAATGTTTCTTCGCTTCGCCCAGTAGATAGAGGATAATGTGAAAAAAATATACGAGGTTATTATAATAAATTACCTTTGTAATACTGTTAAAACATTGTATATTTTTAATAGTAGTCAACAACAGCAAAAAAATCTAACAGGCAAATAGTGGAATTACCTAATAAGCCTTAACAATGTAGTTACGAAATATTACATAGAGGATCTGAACTCGTCATAGTACATAAGAAGTGTAACAATGTGGCTGTAGTATGTTATGCATCTGTGTGAATGTGAATCTTAGGCGACAAGCGTTTTTTTTAAACTTACTAGTTCCGTGACTTTGGTTGCGTTTGATAGAGGAAGAGTACTAGGAACTAGTACGAAGATTTTTGTGTTAATAAAGATAATATTATCGTCATAATCAACCCATTTACTGTTCTCCTGTTTTGCAAGGGTCTCCTCACATATAAGAGAGTTTAGGTTGAAGTCTACTACCCGCTAGCCTAGTGCACGGGCAGACTACATAACATACACGTTCGAGACAATTTCTCAAGCATGCAGGTTGTCTCACCATGATTTCTTTCACCATGTGATAAAAAAAGACAACTTTAAAATATTAAGTACATAATGGATTGTTGATGGATTATACCTAGCTATTATCAATCGTAGTACTTTTCTAGCCTACGTGTCTCTCCTGTTTATCATAAATATGCTTTATAGACAGATGGGTAATTAGAAGTAACCGCGCGTAACATGTTACATGTGATGAACAATTCTTTAATCTTGTCGATGCTTCGATACGGAAGCTTAATTCTTAAGCTTAAGACAAGTTTAATACTCGCATAAAATTAATTTTGTATCAATTTCTTGGAACCTTCAAAAAGTTTGTTTGTGATTTGATTGATCCAGGTCAGTTTATGTATAAAAATATGCAATGAGCTACTAGTTACGTTCAATGTTTGATTCTGTCTTGCTGTACGTTGTACGCCGTCAACCTAGCTAATATGCTAACATTATGATTATTTAACATTAACAAGAAAACTTATAATGGAAGATGACAAAGTATCCCGTGACTCGCGAGAAACATCGTACGCGCTATTAAAAATGAAAGTAAATACGTATAAGTATTATGTATGTTTAATAAGAAGTTAAGTACTCCCACGGTTAGACCGTATAAACAGAATGTTTTTTTAATATCATTACAGTGTATAGTGTATAGTGACAAAGGCTGAACGAACATTCAATTTCCGCCTTAGATATGAAAGAGATCAATCTAATTTTAAATCTTGGATTACGCAAAAGGAGTCATTCGTCAACTCGCGCGCGGGAAACTCGCGCGCGCGCGCGAGTTGGCACCTCCCTTTTTTCTTGTCGTCAACTCGCTTGCTTATAAAATTTTACGTATTTATGGACAGTCAGCTACAAAAACGTTTCAAAAAATTCAATATGAATAAGACACTTTATACGATCTGAGTTTAAAATAAAACTTGTTTTTGTGAGAAGAGCTGTAGTAGGCTAGTGGTGAGATTTTCTCAATGGTATATACAGTCTACTAATCTGCAGTAGGCTAATACGGTTGATGATAATAGTTTTTGTGATACCTAGTTGTATAAAATAAAACAATACTAAAAAGTATAAAACTGCTTATTTCCCTAAAAAAATCACAATGAGTTAAATAAAAATATAATAGGTAATAAAACCTAAATATTATAAGTAAAAATTTCTAAAGTAGGTAAGCAAATAAAACAAAAAATAAAATCAATACATATGATGTGAGTGAAATATTAAATCTGAAAATTGTAAAGAACAACAAGTATAGAATTTGGATAATTATTACTTACTATTAAAATTAATCATTCTAAGGAACTGTAAAAATCTCAGATCAGGGTTTGTTGTAATTTATTTTTATAACAAACATTACAATTGAAAACTAAACTAGTTAAATATTTTTTTAATGGTGAAGGTAACGTGTTCCTCTATACCGTACTTCACTGAATCAGCCACTGTGGGCAAAGCCGCGGGTATAGTAAGTTATTTAAAGAGTTTTGGTTTTAATCCATTTTTATTTGACTGTACTTTAACAGTGCGCGAGAGTTGACGACGAAAAAAATAGGTAAAATTGGAAGGTGCCAACTCGCGCGCGCGCGCGAGTTTCACGCGCGCGAGTTGACGAATGAGTCCGCAAAAGTGACGTGCACATAACATATTTCAAATAATTAACATATAAGAATTTGGTCGAATACAAAATCACAGTGGAAAATACATATTCGATACATTTTTTATTTGTTGGTCCTTTTGTCCGAATGTGAAAAAAATTAAGTTATTCAACTTACATTTGCCTTTGCTAGTCAATCTTAAGGCTAAACATGAATTAAGGTCAGATGAAGATGATAGTAAAATTGCTCTTTATAGAAAGTGAGAGTGTGATACAAAGTATGTGAACTCACTGACATCATCAAGCGGAATAGAAGCCTCAGTAATGGTAGCAATTACTGTGAACGCACGATGAAGACGCAAATATCTTTGATTGTATGAAATTTGTTTGAATATTTGTGCTTTGAAAAGCAATCTTTGCCCAGTTGAATTATATCGTAGTTAAAATGATAGTATATTACGGCAACAAGTTTCAAAAAGTTAAAAGTTACTGAGATTGAAAAGAGCGAAACGTATCCAAATTGAAATTAAGCCAATTTGTACATTTGACGCAATACTTTTGGTAAACGCTAACTTTTATTTAGAAATTGTCTGCTTCATGAACAAGAAAATAATTTCACGGACCGTAAAAGAAAGTAAATTAAATAATATGTATAATTTCTCTTAACGCACTATACGAGCCATAAGATAATTACTAACATTATATAAACCTAAAGAATGTCGTACGTAATCATATTAATTAAACAACGCATAATTAACCTTGAGAGTAAGGAAATTTGAACAACTAATCTTATACGAAACTTCGACAAGCATCCACTAGTCATTAATAACCATAAAAGGTTGGCAGACCTAAGTTCCTATGGAAGTGTTGGCAATTTCCGTGGCGGACGGGGTCAAGTGCCGTAGGGACAATCATTATGATGTGCCGCAGATTGAAAGGAAATCACGACCCAAATTTTAGACTCGGAAGTCATTGATTGATGGCCGGTGATAAGTGGCTGTTTTACTGTGTAATCTTAAATGCGTTTTTATCCTATCATGTAATATTTACAGGTAATAGCTGTTCTTTAAGATTCTAATTGGCAAGCTTATGAAAATATGTAGGAAAAAGAATAGCGGATCTTCGTGCTTTCTATGACACTTCGAAATTATATGCGAAAATTATATAAACGAACGAAAACCTCAACATTGAATAGCAATTTTACTACCTTTATATTCCTCACTTGGCAACCAATGGAAAAATAATACTCCATCATTTGCATGCAAAAATTAATATTGCTGACCACACGCCATCATCTAGCTCCCGTAAAAGGTACTGAGAGGTTTGGAAGCATACAAATTGTTCGAGTGGGTTGAATAAGACAATGTTTAGTTAGGTCTAATGTACAAAGACTTCGTGGGCGAATCACAAAGGACCATGTACTTACGACATTACTGGTAATGGGACCAAATAATAAGGAAAGGACCAAGATTTTGTTACTAAGTGTCTCGGTGGCGCCGGCGTTGTTAAGTAGTGATTGCGTTTAGATTTAGAGTTTAGGTCAAATGGGCTATTTATTATGGTTTATTTGACTGCGACTTGTGTTTCTTGTAATAGAGCGTTCATATCGGACTCTTCTCTAGTCGTCCTATATGTCTGTTGTTTAATTTTCTGGAACCTAAAATATAACTAATTTTATAGTTAAAATTACAAAATAGTAAAATCTCTATTTCTAATTCCGGTAGTCATATTATCGATTAACTTTGTACATTTTAATTACATTGCATTCACTTTAAGTGTGACGGATATACATTCGGAATTTGTAACTTACCGCCTCGTAATGTTTCACAGCTACAATTTTTTATCTTCCGGAAGTAAATAAACGATACATGTTACGTAGAAGACATTAATAACTTGTTGGTGTTAAACATTTCATTAGTGTGCCAGGTCGTTAGGACATCATTACAAAGTATTTTGTATAAAATGTAATCTGTTTCCCTTTTGTAATAGTCCTCGTCCGTTTCGTAATATACAGTTCGACGGAATTTATAATCTTTATTTGGGTTATTATTACTACCTAATGCAATAGATTTAAATATACTGGCCATGTTGTGAAATAAGCTTATACACTGTGTACGGCGCTTGTTTGAATGATACAGAAAGATTTATAAGGAACAAGCTTAGTGGATACAAAAGAAATAAAAAAGTTAATAGTAGCACTATTCCAGAAACATCGAACGGAGATGGCATAAATCATAGAACTCTGACAAGCATTTTCGTTCCGTATAATTGATTACTCAGTGAAAGTAAAGTGTAACGAAAGTAAAATCATAATGGAATTTAAAATAATTACAGATGTAATCAAAGATACGCAGACAATACGCGAAGGTAGACAATACTGTGCGTTGTTTGTCACGGCATTAGATATTTTCTATTGCATAATCTGAATCAGACGGGATAATGTACATTGGAAATTGGACCGTGACTACTTATCAGAATAAAATGTTTGTGAATTGAGACAAGTCTTTCTTAATACGGAAGCACTTAATATACACATAAAATTAATGCAAATTATTAAAGTAAAAAGATTTTAGAAAGTAAGATTCACTGCACAAATAATTCGCGTGAATCAGATATGGAATATAGAGAATTCTTAATGAATAACACATTAAAATATAAACAACGCATCGTTTAACATGTACCTGATTTATCGTCGAAGACATACGAACGATTTCTTCTTTTAATATATACATAGATATCTGCAATGAATATTTTCCTATCATACATAAATACAAGGTCGATTAAGTTAAAAATATCTTTGAATGATCTACCGCCGGCTTGCCTAATATATGAACCTCACATAAATATATATTTTTCTTTTTCTTTTCAGTCAAAATTATTGCTTGATTAAATATGGTGTTCCAACATTGATTAACCAACAGTGCATATAAGGACATTGACTTCCAGACCAGTTTACTTTAGTGAGCTGCAAATTGCAAAATGTGCAGAATATTTCCCCAATAGGGACAGTAAAAAAGGTCTACATTCTACCTGGGACCGGTTGCCATCGCCCACTTGGTGAGTCATCCAGGTTGGATCGCGTGATGTAATGATAGGCCGAGGCATGTTACGTCTGCACGTAGGTGTACGATGATGCATTTAGTATGCAATATGTATTCAGTATTTGACATTGGGATGAGCCAAACGATTGTAGGAAAATTTGCTGTACAATTATACAAATGAATTTTATTTTATAATATAAATTCAAGATAGTTAGTCTCGTTTAAAGAGTCTGGGTATTGCAATGTGCACTGGTTTAAATTGGCACCAATTCTTTGTGCCTTTTCTCAGAATGATGTCTATCTATTTGTGCCACTGTTGCATGAGACGATGATAAATAAGTAGAAATATATCTGCACAAAAGTTTAGCTAAGATTTTGCGCAACACCCCTAAACTTTGTACTGGTAACTATAATAAAATTAACATCCTATCTGCAGATGGCGTATGGTCGGTCAAGAAATCCGTATCGTAAGAAGCTGCTCGAAACACCAATGAGATACTATACCAATAAAATGATCTAGTATTTGTTTATATAGGAGTGAATAAATCGCAGCATTACTGAAAACTACAATACGTTTGTACTGAATCACGTCCTCGAGAACAAAAACATAAACCAACATACTGAATAACGTTTCATTTATGAAAAAAAAACTCAATACAATCAATACCTCATTGTTGGCGCCGCTTCACTTCGTCCGAGGCATAAATAATAATGTATTAAAGTGCTTGAAACAATACCCGACATACTTCAGTCATGACGCGTGGTGAAGTAAATTTCGAGAGAAGTATCAGGTTCACACTCAGAATGCTCTTTGTCTTCAATAAAGTCTACCACCCTGTTGATTCACGAGGGTTTTGCCAAACACACTAGCAGCAAAATATACCTAATAAGTACAATACATTCTCAATGACACTGGCACTAATACTTTAATTTAATTTTCGAACGAAAGTCCTATACATTTTACTGTAAGCGATTATTCTAAAGAAAATAGTACAATTCAGTATGCCGATTCACACTATGAGTCGCGTCAAACATTGATTTCACATGCACACACATCAGCATCGAATTTGCACACCATGCAATTTGAACCATGCAGAATAGCACCTTCTAAATGCCAAGAAAAAAACAAGTTCTGATGTACAACGATGGTCGAAGGTAGTTATTAAGGCGGAGCTGCACAGAAATAGGTCGCCAGAGACTGTGACCTGCTATCATTACTAATGCATATTTCAATTCCAATCGTGCAAGTTGCTAGAACACTGCTGCCTTTTTTAAACACTCTTGTATTAACTGAAACATGTTCAAGTTTAGGAATATAGACTTGTAATATGAAAAAGCTTACAAAGAAAGACAATATATCAATAAAAAACTCCATAATTTAAAATTAATATTCATTTTTAAGTGCGTTTATCAACGGGAAACTGTGACAACCATTTTCTGGAAAAAAAAACAGCTTTTGAAATAACACTGAAATGGTTGTAGCGACTTATTAAAAAGAGTAACACAGTAAAATGGGTCGCCATCTCACAATATAAAAGTCGTGTAAGGTTTCAATTACATGGTTGGTGTGTGCATTCGTTCGCATGCGGGTAATGGTACTCCGTTGACCTAATATAACATGTCTGTATTATAAGTTCTTTGGGTGCTGTAGTTATATTCCTTAGGATTTAGGCAAGATTTAATTTAGCAACTTCACTTTTAAAAAAAGACGCTTGTCATTTCTCTTGTCTCCTGGGTGCGTTTACAAATACAAATATGTATTAACAATGCACAAACACCTAGACGTGAACTGGAATTAACTGTAGACCATACACGACATACATATGTATGTTCCGTACGGGGATCTATCCCGCAACATAGTGCGAAGAAGTCGATAGCTCGACCGCTGCACCAACTGTGATGTCAAAATCTACAACAGGTATATTTTATAATATGATTGAACATACTTCAACAGTCAATTAGCCAGTAAACAAAGTAAGATATATCACAAATCACATATGCCGCTCGTTCACCCGATATATGTAGTTAGACAATCGATTACTATCTGCAGCAACCAGCAAACTAGATTATAGTCAACCTGCTTCCATTCTACGGGCTAACAGGTTTAGATGCCGATGCTTGGGGCAATTCGCTCGCCAATCAAACTAATGACATGCTCACGACACCCTGTGGTTATTGAGAGCTGAGATACTATTAAATCGATTGCAATATCGTTAGACGATTTTAGCACTATTCAAGCTATACGTCTTGCGCATATTTATCAGTAGACGAAGAACCTGAAATTATAATCCCTTTGCAATCTTTGTTAATTAATTTTTAGTCTCAATAATCTCTAATATTCGAGATAGAACACAAAGATTTGTATGTAAAAGCAAAAGAAATATTATCTAGAAATACAAAACATGGTGATAACCATAGGATAGTGATAGGACAAACACAGAGGACTATCTACTGTTTTCCAAAGAAACTCATACTCAACGTGTGTTATCTATACCAGAACCCATAAAAACTACCTATCAATAATTTTCTAAATAATGGCTCTTGGAAAATATGTATCATATAATAGGTATTTGCACTAAATAATGTCTTTCGTAAAGCCAATGTTCCATAGTATCTATTGAGTATTAGATGCTGCTTAAAGCAGAAATAACCTACGACATACAGTAGGTGTGTCGATAATAATTTGAATAAACACTTGCAGTATAAATAGGATCGTAAACTGTTAAGCCTTTTAAGGGATTATGTGGAGTGGAATGGGCTTCTCTATGTACATTAATAAACCTAGTATCTAGTAAAGTACTTAGGATTAAACTGTTTAATCGAAGTCAACACTTTGCGAATGAAAGGTTTGAATGCACAAGGACCAATTTACCTTAAATAAGAATACAGATATATCACCAGCATTACTGACTGTAAGTGTGACTGAAAGATTATGTGTTTAGGAATAGAGAAGATTTCACCATATTTTCTTTCGGAAATAAATATAATAATACTACTATCTATTACTTATCGGGTGTTTTTTTTATAGGATCCATAATGTTTATTGTGTACTTTACATTTAAAAAATAACATTCAAAAATAAGAATAACCGGAAATATACTTACAGGGATTTTCGTGTAGTGTTGAAAGTAAACAACAAATTGTATCTACTATTGATTAACAAATGGATTTAACTGACCAAATAGATAAATTTGTATCAATAGTCATTCAATACAATTTAGTCCTAGGTCCTTGGCCTAGTCGAAATTAAAAGCAACTACGTGTAGCTGCCGTTTAATTTGAAATCAAAACGTAAATATTTTTTTAATTTAAATCAACGTACACACAAACACATTTACAAAATGTTTAAATATAAATATTACTGTCATCAACTTGTTTACTGTCCCATTCTAGGCTAGTGCGGGTCGGCAGACTTCACACGCTATCGAAATCGGACATCTAATATATCTCAGACATGCAGGTTTGTATACAGTTTCAGCTATCTTACAAATAAAATGTAGTGATTTTGTTAATAAATACACTTATGCGTTCAAATTACAATCACAATTAACAATAAGAAAATATTTCTAGCTCTATTATGAATAAGAGAACGATATGTTAGTGTATTCAACATACTATTATGTGATTGTGTATATGATGTGATTAATATTATTTAAGTATAGTATAATAGATCCTATGTTAAGACTTTATTTTCATCAACAAGAAAGTTGACAAAACAGTTTATGAACTCACATTATCAGTTGTATTGTTCCAAATCCAATAGAGAAGACAATAAATATAATATCCATGTAGGTGTAAAGGCTAAAGGCGGCAAAATGAGGTATTATACCGAAGAAAGTCACTTGCTTTTTTTCCGTACTTTGGTGCATTTTTTCCGTGGTTTGTGGTAAGGAAAGTGTTCATAAAAAATAAGGACCAAAATGCTCTTATTCGACCACTTTCTTAGCAAATACTTTATAATTTTCACTGCTTACTTTTTCTTTGTTACCTTATAACGGAAGTATTGGTATTAATCAAGAGATCAAATGTCATATAGATTAGTAGTAAAGAATAAACATACATATGTTGGATCACAATAGTAGTGACTAATTACAACAACATACCAGCCGGTTGCCAACTATCTGACCGCTTGTGACGCACTAGACCGAGGAAAATGAAGAGGATTTCGAATAAAACTATACATTTGTAGGTATGATAAATATACAGCAATACAAGGATTAGAGGACTAGTTCTATTACCATTGTATTTGATGTTAAATAAATTATTTATAAACTTTTGCCCGTTGTCGTTGTCTCACCTGTCTCGCCCATTGGTCCTTAGGTACGCCTTGTTCGTAAGAAATGGAAGATAGCGTTCTGTTAGTTTGAATATTATGTTTGTATAATTAGTTTTCCTTGAAATTTAAATATAGTTTATGGTTATGTATGATTTTTATAGGTTATAAGTACAAATATTAAGTTGAATGTTTTTAAAATAAATCTCTGTGCTTTTATGGTGATGAAACATATCATAAGGAAACCAGGTATACACTAAGATTTTTTCTCGAGAGGATCTATCGGCCAGCGTGGTTGACTATGATATAACCTTTAACTTTAAGGATAGAGACCTGCGTCCGATCGGTTGAAGATCTTCAGAGTAGAGGAATTTCAAATTTCTAGACCAATTTTAGGCTTTTCTCAGTTGTGTATTTTATACATCTAGGCTTACATCAACTTGGCTCTGAAATGTACGGGAAACACTTCAATAAACTGGCCTAAATGTTAGCTACATTCTTAGACAGATTAAGAGCAACACTGTTCAAATATAACATAAGTTCAAAATTATTGAGTGCTTGCATTTGAGACATGCAGATCTTGAAAATATTCAGTATCAATAAATAGGGGATTATTTGAGTAAGAGAACAGAAGAAATTGCCACAAGACGATTGATAGAAATAAGCAATTGTAATGTAGATGCAGGGTTACTTAAAGTGAGAACAACGTTTACACATTCATTTAATAAAGAGGCAGATACATGTTACTGGGGAGTTTATTGTGCCGCTTCTATTTCCCAGAAAAACACTGTGAAGTGGTGAATGAGCATTTTGCGGGTATTCTTTATAGTCGTGGTGCAAAAAGTACCAATTCAATTTTGCTTACTCTGGAGAAAGGATAGGATGAGGTAATTTTGTTAAAGGTGATCCAAAAATTTATTATGATTCCAGTCGTGTCGTAGAAACTTAGCGTCTTATTCAAGGATATCAATTCTGATTTGTCGAATTCCAACATGCCAGTGATTTAGAGAATGAGTTCCTACCACTGAGTCTACATACCAATGTCTGTCAGCTGAAGAATGCAAAGAATGATTGGACGGTACTGAGTGTAATGTTTGTAGAGCCAAAGATTTATATATTGGAATCCAGTTAAATCTAGTAATGTTACTAAAATTAGCTTAATAGAACTGTAATGTATGTTCTACAGAAGTTGTAAATGGTTTTAGGACGTTGAAATGGGCATGTAGTACGACTATTTGCGTAATTTTGGTCCATTTCCGTGCAATTTGTTTCATAAATATATCCAGTTGGCATTAACGATCTATTATTTACACAATAAGACCGTTCTACATTATGAAAGTATTAAAGCTATTATGGTTTCGATGGCAAATACTTAATAAGTTTGCAAACTAGTTTGTCAAAAATAAAAGTTTTAAATTAACACCGACTCAAACAAGTATATTTATCATTTTTCCGTTGTTTAGTTCAGTTCGTTTTGCGTAAATTTATTTTTGTTAAAAAACCTCACGACGTAATTAGTAATTGAATCATAGAAATCGAATAGTGATTTAAATTGTGGACTAACTTGGAAGGTGGATACTTTCGCGTCGAATAAAAATTATTGACTAAAATCAGTCCACTCTAATATACTTGAGAACCTCCTCATTTTTACGTCGGTTAAAAAGAATGTCGACGTCCGTTTTTCTCCAATACTAGAAAAATAACGGACATAAGAGGTCATAATAACGTAAAGACAAAATTCTATTTTACAAAGCCGCACAGAAACCTCAGAGCAGTACACGATTTTTAAGTCACTACGATCATCTCAGCTTTCACGAAATCATTATGATAAACTGCATCGGGTAGCAACGACCGACAAACGAGAGCATTCCAACACTTTAGTGGATCACAATTCGGGCCAGAGACATTACAGGCGCATAATAAACAGAACTGTACCACTAATATTCTGCAGACATTGTAAATCTAATACGAGACTTCACGACTGACATTTTCAACTTTACTGCAACCTTTTTAAAATGTAACGTAATTGAGGATAGTTTTTTACGTGACAAACATAGCTTTCCAGAACTGTGAATTTTATTATTTGAAAATAAAAGACAATACATTTTTTTATGTATTTTTTTATTTTACTTTGATGTACTTGTCTTATGGTCGTAAGTACGACTGCCGAGCAAGAAGTCTTGAGTTCGAATCCCAAGTCGAGCAGTGTTATTAGGGTTTTTCTACAAAATTCTCAGTAGCGGCTAAGAGTTTGGATTTGTACCCGGTTGATGGCAATAGGCTCGCCCTCTATTACATGGGACCTAAAACGCAGGCGAAATGTGGGTATAGTACAACTAACCTAACCTAACCCGCCGGAGACGACAGGCGTGATGGCATGTTAATTGTTTACTATTAAAACTATAATTTGATGCTCTAAATGAATGATAAAGTTCAAACAGACGCATATCAAGTATCCATTAATCACTTTAACCCTTTACTCATCGAAAAAGTAAATGTTGCACATTCAAACGAGTGTGTGTCATCGGCGCCTGCGCAGACGTACAGACGCTACGCTCACCTGCGCGTGAGTCATCGTTAAAGCTTTGTACCATCTTTAATAATATGTTTAATGCTTTTTATTCGCTGCTATTACTGAAGTAAATCTATCTTTAGAGCGTTTAATTAAGAAGTAATCTTAACAGTAAAGTGCGCCTGTTATTTTAATGGTCAAACATGAGTCATGAACGCGCGTGCGCGTGATGATCGAGCATTTTGTCTAGATTTACAAGAGGTATCTATTTGTGCAATATCTAGTACCAAAATTGAATTATGTATTAGAGATCTTCGTGTGGAAACTTGTGATCTCACGGTTGAACAGGAAATGGTACCAAAAGGCGTTTGTTTAGCTTCATTAGCAACATTAACAGCCATTCTTTAAGTAGGGACTTACGTAATCGTAATTACAGTTAAAAAAATTAAAATGCATACCAAGTAAAAATAGTTACATAGGACCATAAATTAAACTAAAATTCCTAGAGTTCAAGTAAGAGATACTTAGTAACATAGCCCAGTTTAAATTTACCCACAATGTAACTTGTAGTTTATAGTATCCAGTTATTGTTTAAAACGTTGTACTTTGCTTTACAAATACAATTTTTAAGCAGACCGAATATACACCACATCTAGCATAATATTAAACTGTGAAAGCGAACAGAAAGCGCAATTAAAATGGCAAGTGGAACTCTATCTGTCATGAAATAAGTATTTAATTGTTTTCTAATCATTAGAAAGTAGCAATGAAATAGTACAATAGTAAAAACTCCACACATTTTCAGTTTCGTGTTCTAGCCTCGTTGGCAATTCTCGATGTTTCCAATACCGAATTTTCATTGTCAATGTCGTGGTTTATGTTAAATCGATTCGGTAACCTAACAGTTACGAATAAGTAATTTTGCCCTGACGGAAACGCGACTTACCGACAAATGCGACGCGAGCGTTGCGATCTATGATGAATAAGTGCTTTGTTTATACCAACTGTTCACAGAATCAGTTTTAGCGAATCTATTTATATTTTCTGAATTATATTTAGTGTGTAAGTTAGTATGAGCAACTTCATATACAAGTTAACATTTCAGTATTGTAGAGCTGGTCGTGGATCGTCTCAAATTAGTTCTGTGGATTGATGTATGATTCACCAGTTTGGTGAATTTCCACTTAATATTAAATGTGAAATTAATTATTTATATTTTACATTTTTACACCTAACTCATAATCTTTACGAGACAGGCTAGATCTTGTCAAAAAAAAATAACTAGTTTGATATGAAGTAAAAAATATAGACTTTGTTTTACATAACGGATATACAGTTTATGTGGTAGATGGAAGATTTTTTTGAGACTAAAGCCTTCATGTTCTAGTCTGTGTGTGAAATTTTTCGTCCGTCCAAAGTAGAAAGGCGGTGCCTAACAGCTAATTTGAAAGGAAAGAAGGAAGGATGATTAGGAAAGTTCTATCATTTGTTCTCGAGAAAATATAGAACAAAGTTTCCTGTGTGTTTTCTAATTTTTAAACAATTTGTTCCGCTCTGTTTTGGACGCATTTGAAGAATACGCCGATGATAGATCGCGACTCTATTTAAATCACACGTTTCAATGAGAAACGGTAGCAGATGGACTGAGCGACCAATGTTATTTATTGGGCTGTGCGAGCGATTTATTATAGACTTGGGCGCTTTTATATATTTTTTTTAACTCTTAAATATTTTTTCGGTATTTTTAATTATAATTAAAAGTTTTGGCCAATCGATGGCATGAACAGACAGCATGATAAAGCAACACAACCCCTCATTTCACAATGGTCACATGATCGGTTTGGTTTTGTGTTTTATCAAACACAATCAAAGCACTACGGGTTGGTTGCGGGTATTTGGCTTTTTTATGGTAATAAGGCAGGAGGCTTATCTGATGGTATGCGATCTCCGCGAACCATGGACATCTGCAACACCAGAAGGCTTGCAAATGCGACTAACCTACTATTCTAATTCTAAAAAAGTACTATTCTCTCAACGTATTGTTTTAAAATCTCTTCTAAAAGGATTCTCCGTGCAGGTTTTAATAAATTAACATTTTTATCGGGACAATCTAAACGGTGAGATGCGCCTGCGCATTATGTATACTTAGCGGTAAGTGATAGATGAGACTTAGCTCTGGCTCATTGTCAACGGGCACCACAATAACCCACTTTCTTCCTTAGTACACTTGTTTGTTGCTTCTCATTCTAACGTGAGCACTTAAGATTTCCTTTTACTTGTAGAACAAAGAAAGTACATAACAATAGTTGTTTTACGAATTTACATTGCTGACTTTTGAATCAATATAACCCGTGATCTCCTAAATTAAACCTTATCCGTCACCACACTTGATATATTTTTAAAGTACAAGCAAACACTGAAGCTGTGATAGCGTATTGGTAACAGTTCAATCTCAAAGCACGCCCCACTGACCTAATCACATGCTCAAACTGTGAAGATAAAACTACACGAGGGAATCTGCATGCCTGAGAGATTTTCTCGATGGCGTGCGGAGTTTGCCAACTCACCCTAGACCTAGACCCTAGACAAATGATAAGAAGAATTACGATGTTTTCTATATGAACAAAGAATACAACAAAACAAGATATCCTTTAACTTGTTTATAGCCTCTTTAGTTAAAAACTCCATACTGGAAGTTGTGTTAATAAAAAGCATTTCATAAGCACATTAACAATTGCTGCGCAGATGTGCCTATCCCCAGCCAAGTCCCTTGTGTTCACTGGATGTGACCCGTTTCTGAAGCGCAACGCTTCTATTCCCGAGCGTGAGTCACGTACTAATTATAAACAAAATTACTCGAGCACGGTCGTTACTCTACCGACCAGTTGTAACAAGTTAGGTAATTCAGTATTTATATTTAGGTAACGTAGGTCAAGAACGCTATGAAATTTTGGTACTGTTTTTGTTGGACCGAACGGGCCTTTGTGACGAAGTAAATACGGTAAGGTAGTATCTGGGTACTACGGCTACAGTAATTGGCTTACCACTATTTCTGTAGCATATTGTATGAGGAGAAATATTAACAGTACCAGTACCCAGTTCTAGGTGTCTACACAATCAGATTAATAACTGGTCGCTTTATAATTTTAGTTTTCTGAACTGTCACAAAGAAGGTTAAATTAATCTTGTATATTATTATTTGTTTGTTATTTTACTAGCACATGTAGTATAGTATCGCATTGGAACAGCATCATTTTTTACAGCTTTCATCAATGATCAGTGACTGTTCTTAATTACAATGATTAGAATTGCGCATGCGACGATACTCAGTAATACACAGAATCATAGATGAAAAACTCGGTGATAGTGATGCAAGTGGGCTCTATGCTCTAATAGAGGGAAGAATGTACGATGCCAATGTTAATTAAAGAAAACAATGTTTATGATCGATGATTCATGTAACAATTATAATATAATAATCGAGAAATCATGGATTGATGGAATCTTAAAACAAACGTAAACAAATCTCATATCCAATGGAAATAATGAATAAGATTGTATATTATGTGAACATCAGACGGCATTATTCTCATATTAATATTACATACAAACATTGTAAAGAAAACCAATTATTTAAAAGAGTATCTATGGAGTTTCTTGCCAGTTCTTCTCCATAAGACCTATCTTTTGGAACCGTGCAACTAGTTTTTGACAATTCAAAAGTGCTTGTAATATATAATTTGAGTTTGAGTTTGATGAAAATAATATCCGAAGGGTTAGGCAAAGGTGTACTAATGTACACTCACTTTTGTGTCGATATATTTTAGGTCCGATA
Source organism: Craniophora ligustri (assembly GCA_905163465.1). Taxonomy (NCBI): domain Eukaryota; kingdom Metazoa; phylum Arthropoda; class Insecta; order Lepidoptera; family Noctuidae; genus Craniophora; species Craniophora ligustri. Next base: position 1,835,172 of record LR990965.1, on the reverse strand, counting down.
CAGTAGAGAGCGAGTCTATTGTCATCAACCGGGCACGAATCTTAAAATAGATAATTAATTTCACGATAACTCTTGATAAATTCAAATTAATAAAGAAATTGATAAGGGTAGATAATATTTCTCTGAATAGATAGGAACTAACAGCATAGTGAACAGATGAAGAGATTTTCGAAACAATTTAACCGTACACTCTTTTATTATTTATTACTTAACCTATGTATAAAGTTCAGCATTGTAAGAATACCCATTATATGCACGACGAGACGAATTTATCAAAACGAGAGAATGTTATTTTATAATTATGTAGGTACAGATAGGTATATGTACTTATGTAATGAATGAATGCAATAGCTTAAAGCACAATTATTCGTTTAAATCCACAAAGAAACAGATGGTGTTGTACATGAATTGTCCAAACACCTTGAATGTTGTTTAGACAACATCACCTCGGATTGCAAACTGTTTTCGTTTACTATCTTCTGGCATTAATCTAAATATTTATAGTCAGTTATTATCCATTAGTGGGATGTTAACGGTGCCTCTAGTAATCACGATAAACGGTTGGTCAGGAGTCTTTGTCATTAACACATTTTGGGAGTTTTGGATTGAATTATTTTAAATCTAGTCGGATTTTATTTCAATTGAACCAATATTACAGATACTTTTGAATGGATTAAATCGTTTTGCACGGTTCCAAAAAATAGGTCTCATAGAGAATAGCCGACAGGAAAATCTATAAATACTCTTCTAACTACAATTTAGATTATAAAACAATCGGATTTCTTCAGAATGTTTGTTATACGAATATGCCAATAATGCATTGTGTTGCGAAACGTATGAATTGTGGTCCAAAAAGAAAGAAAATATAAACTAATTTGGTATATCATAACATGTATGAGTAGGCCAGTTCCAACTGTTTAAGAGCATAACGTGTATCAACCTATGTCTACTCAACCATACGGTAGAGAATAATGAGAACCGACACACAACGCCACAACTTGCCTTTTTTTCTTGTCTCATATTTTATTAAGAACACTACAAGTTATACAAATTAAAGCAATTGTTAATGGTAATAAAATATCCGAGAGCGTTGTACAACCAACTGTATTCTTACAATACTATCTAGTAATTAAATTACGGTAGAATATATTGATATACAGAAGAAGCGAGTTGGATGGGAAACTGGAGTAGTCAAAAGAATAGACGATGATGCCTAGTAGGTAGTATGCTAGCCTGGTACTTGGAATTTCAGTCCTTACTCCTTTGGCTAAGGTCAAAGGGTAGAAGTTCTAGAAGCTGACCGAAAAATTGAGACAAGGCAAATTATTGTAAGTAACCTTAATGTTTAATGATTGTGAGTTAACCATTTCTGGCAATGGACTTCAATTGTTTTGTGTCAATGGTTTTGGGAATTTAGTTCTGCATTCCCTTTCTGACACCGTTTTGTCGGTTCAAGGAACTGAATGAATGTTTTTTGATGCAAATAATTGAATTCTTGTTTTACTACCGACTGAACAGGTGACAGACTAATGAAGGAGAATTTTAATACATATAAATATGTAGGTATTTAGATAACAGAGTGTTTAGACAATGGCACATACATATTTCACGATTCAAAGATATAAAAAAAATTGAATTACCGCATGTCAATTTTTGTTTAACGTTTAATTATCCACGATGAACTTCCGAACCGATGAACCGATTTGTAATTAAGCTGCACACTATACCTAGTTTAAATTATAATAATTTAGTCTAAATTAAAAGTTTGTATCTCAATTTATAGTCACAATATGGTTTTATTGCAAACAACCAATAAGTTAACCAGAGTAACACCCACGAGTTTTAATATAAAAACGAATATCCAAAAAGTCAGAATAAGCCTCACAACGTTAAAAAAATATTTAGGAGTCGATATTCTCTATTGTTATATTGTCTATTGTTTTTTTTATCATCCAATATCAGTATTAATTGTCCTAATTCTCTAAAAATTATCTATTAGATTAAACACTTATTCAATGATGTATGCCATAGTTAGTATTCATAGCGACGATTCAAACTTAATGTTCTGATAATGTGTTCCATCTTAGTCAAGTCGTGGGTAGTGTGATGTCTGAAGGTACTTTGAACGACAATGACTTGGAAGACGTGTATTATTATGAATGTTATTATAACATAATAATGCATGTTTTGATAACAATGATGTTATATTATTAAACAAAGTTTGGTTTACAGTTACTGAAACTGTTATTGAATTGTACAATTAAATAAAAGCAGTATGTACATTCTGGAGAAATATGATTTCTAATTGTATAAATGTTTTGTCTGGTCTACCAAAACGATATGGTTAAAGATATTAGACATGCAGCGATAGTCATTTATTCTTATTCCTATTCGTAGCACTGACGATGACAAAATAACTGAAATATGTAAAGAAAAAATAATTAAAAAATATATAACAATAAAATCCGTTATCTGCGATATTTATGATCGGAAGATTTATTATAAACTTTCTTGCACTATTATTTATCATCAAGCCATTAACGTCCCACTATTGGGCACGGGTTTCTTCTCATTTGAGAGGGACTAGGCTATAGTCCACCACGCTAGCCAACTGCGGGTTGGCAGACTTCACATGGAATCGAGACAAATCTCTGAAGCATGCAGGTTTCCTCACGATGTTTTCTTTCACCGTTTAGGCTTGTGATAATTAAGCACATACATAACTTCCGAAAAGTCAGTGGTGCCAGTCCACTGGTCACACCGCTCGGCTACTTTATAATAATCAGTATTCGTATCCTATTGTTGTTGTAAATCATCGTAAACATTCAAGACTCCAGCTTCGGAGCTACCACCCAGAATAACGGAATCATTAACACTTCTAAAAGAAACATAAATTTAGATCCTAACTACCGAATATCCAACTCCTGAAATACAGATTTAGAAGAACACTGATGAACCAAACGACACTATTGCTACACATTGAATTATACATCGTATTATGAATGTGTTAAGGTACAAGGTGGATGAAAATAGAAAATGGTGCGTAAGATTCACCCTCCACAGTAAACATCCGGTAGTTAAACTCGCGTACGAGATGTCTTCATTCAACATAGTGCTTTTTCTTGTTAGAAAAATGTCGTGAATTTCCGGACTACATAGACCCTTTTGTGGAAATTTTAAGTGTTCGCTACTTTCCGTGAGTGAGTGAGACGGACAGTATTGCGGTTAAATATTAATAGGGTAAGATGTACCGGTGGCCCATTACAATTGTTAGTAAACACGAGTGCGTGGTAAAAAATATTGAGAAGCGTACTAACGGCCGCCGACGCACCAGCCATGAAACAATAGCCAGTGATGCCTGAAATCGTTGAAGGTACACTAGTTCACTATCCGATGGTTACCTCCATGATAGGTCTTCTGTCGGATCGTTCATGCGGAACGATTTCTACGCATTCCGTCGATAACGTTGCGTTTCGTGCCCGTTTATTTATTCAATAAAAGCCTGTAGGTAGCTTTGTTCGCGAAAATAAAAGGAAAATAAAACACTGCCGATTAAAATCACTAGTCTTATACACTTTCCATATTCATAGTTAACAACAAAAAAAAAACAAAAAGAAATTGTAGCGCCACAAGTTCGAATTCGCGAACGCGCATCGAAATTTGAATGTAGAAAGTAATAGCGGCGGTTGTGCGCCCAACGGTCGCGTGGAGCACAGACTGAGCGCAGCGCGGCGCGTACGCAGGTTGCGTGCATGCAACCGCATGCGCAAGCCGATATGGTGGGATATTGTTTCAGCCGATATAATTATGTTTACTTAACGCGCGAGTTCGTTTACAAGTACATCATACAGTGTTAAATCGAAATAGAAACAGAAGACAGAGTTGAGAGGCGTACTTGGAACCCGTAATAACACATTGCTAGCATCTACTGGCATGGTCATTATGACGGATATGCTTACGCATGTATTATAACTTCAAGCACAGAAGCAATATATTTGAAACACATGTACCTACATATTATTCCAACCACAGTATATTTATCGAGACGGTATTCGGTTTTTCGGTAGTCATAAATGAGGTTCTAGTAAATTATGCATATAGAAAAAAACATTTACGTGTGTAATATGAAAGTGTATATCACGAACGGTATACTAAAACTATAGAGGTAATTTAATTAAAAAATTAATATGAAAGACATAATGTAAAACATTTTTCCATAATCTAAATTAATAACATAATCTGTCACGTAACTTGACGTAACACGAGAAAGCGTTGGGGACAAATTGTGAGCGAATGCAATTGCTAATGCAACCGAGCGATAGTTAATAGACAAGTGACTCGATTCAACATGACTGATTCTGCATTGTAATACGGAATTAATTTGTTTAGTATCGAGTGATGGACAACATGAGTGGATAGTAAATTTTTGGGTAATGTTACGTGAAATTAAAACGAAGCGTGACCTGGAATCTATTAGGAGTTATATAATATGGAACTATTAAGGGAAATACGGTTAGAAAAGCTTTTGAAGCATATAATGTTGAATCGATTTAATTTCAAATCGATTATTATTTGTATGTCTTCTTGGTGTATTTTATCCGAGAATTAAAATTTTGGGTATTCCTTTACGATAAAAATCTTCAGTAATATGAATGAGTGATCTTCTACTCTTGAAAAATTTGTTTGTTTGTTAATGGTCCACATTATAATAGTAGTCAATAATAATTATATCTTTGGAAGCGATACCTACCTGTGATAGCGTTTGGTGCCTTACAAAATAAGCATGTCAAAAATACACTAACTTTCAGCAGTGATTCTTAAATATAAAAAATACGGTAGGCGTTAGATATACGTGTAAGGTTATCCTTCTTTACTAAACTGAACTATGGTATGGTAGCTCTAGCACCATAATTAAGTCCCTGTGCCAGATTGGACTTCCTGGCTTAACCTATCTGATTACCATAACCCAAGACTATTGCAGTAGGTACTAGTGCGAAGTGGATCGCGTATCGAGGTTGCGCGACATCGCCACGCTCTGAATCTTACAGCTATTGGTAAACATTATCATGTTATACTCGTCACATATGTGCCAGCATACGTGAGAGAGAGATGAATTTTAAAAGTGGAAATTGGAACATGTATGGATCACGAGACGAAATATTACAAAGCATTGTATGGTTGTAAAAAATTTTGTTGTAACCTGCTACGCTTGGCTTTAGCAAAATATGGTTAAAGATAATATTATAAACGGGTTTTACATCGTGTCAAATTTTGAGGTCCATCGGTGCAGAACTTACTAGGAAGATGGGAACCAAACGTTTAGTGTAATTTTTGGATATAGGACTATGATACATATAATTCTTCAAATCAATGGAATGGCAAGCAGAGGTTTTTTTAAGTAGTAGGTACATTGGGATCAAGATAGGATTGTCTGGTATTTAGTCGACAGAGCAAAAAAGCCTGTGGGTTGAATAAACGGGGAAGTATTGAAACACGTCAATCAACAATGCTTGAGTGATTGTAATATCGTTCTAATTATACACTGATATCCTTATAAGGCATTGTTGAAATAATAATATGGATCAGTGACATGATTATCATACGCAAATCGAATTATCTGATTAATTAACCAACTGACTGAATATTTTAGTATATCAAACTTTAAAATAAAACGATTTTATACGGTTTTTACCGCGGTATATTGATATTATTTAATCTCAACGTTTCGGGTGTTGGGTGTGCTGATGTTATAGTTACTAACAAACTAGCCTATGTCCATATTTCTTGATTCTTTGTTTTTGTAAAGGATTTGAAACGTCGGTATTAAGTAACTGCGGTAGAACGCGTAAACGTATAGTATAGTATGTAGTTCTGTTTTAATGGCTAGTATTCGTGTACTATGATATCAAATTTGGTTTTAACAACGGTCCACTAGTCTATTTCTGAGTCAAAAATAAGTTTAAATCTAGCAGCGTTTACGTGTTGCAACAATATTTTATAAAATTGCAGAGTTGTTTCGCCAATCTCATAGTTGTTTCCGGCCAGCCAATTAACGAAATAAAATAAGTCGATGAAACTTTGCATATCTATCTCTTTAAAATTTGTTTCGAAAATCTAGATCATTGCCTTTAGTTTTATAACAGTCTTTAGGTAATTTTATGGCTGGATGGCTGTTTAGTAATAATAGCATAATAGGCTAGGATAAAATTTTGCTGTGAACGTTGAATTGCAATGGTATATTAACTACATATAGGACTAGAACACAGAAACCGCCTATTACGTATACTATAACATATTTACTGATTGTTGGCTTGGAAACTAGGTTATCCATAGGAGAGAAGTATTACCATATGATTGGATTATCAGGCGTTAGATGAATAATCCCTTATTTTACGAGAAGTTGAAGGTTCTTGAGTGGTGACAGCGTACCGGAAGACGCAGCGTGGTTAGATCCTCAACAAAGTGGCCTGATGACCTGGTATAGGATGGTAAAATCAGCTGGATTCGGGTGGTGTAGTACCGGTCTTCATGGCCATTCTTTTTGGGGGATGGTATGTCTGGACATACAGTAGACATCTTTCTGTTGATATGACGTTATGTGTAAGCTTCAGTAATAGTAAGTACACAAAATACGAAGTATAGCAATTCCTTTAATGCCCATTCAACAAAGCTTTATCGCAAAAAACTAAGGATAACGACATAATGACACAAGGCACTTTTAATTACACCATGGCGCACCCACTGAGGGGCGTTGAACTAATAGCTATTACACATAAAGTATTACTACGGCTGCAGTAAAAAACTGTACCGACCGACGATCGCTCTTTTACAGATGGGGGAAACGATTTATGGGATACGTACTTTAATATGCAGTATGTTCTTAGGTTAAGAGACAATAAAGAAAACGGTAGCGTAAAACAAGATATTGGCACACATATGTTTACGGATTATTTTGCGTTTACCGTAGCCTATTGAGCCGCGTTGCCAACTCAGTGAAAACCTTTTCACTTCATTTTTGAAAAAGCTAATGCTAAGCTCAGCACGTAGCTAATTCTACAGTCTGGTTGTACGTGTGATGGAGTTCCTCTGGATCCGTACAGTACGCCATGGTATTAGTGTATTAATATTATTTAATCCGGATGTTTCGATCCTTTATAGCAAGCTACGGGCAAACTGTATGCTGCGACGTAACGTGATAAAATCAGTTAAACAATATTTTTATTTCACCAAAAACTGAGTAGGTACTCATGTTTCAGTTCAATAGTTTCTTAATCATTATTGATCGCAGTGAAAGGAGGAAAATGTGCATAAATTTACGAAACTGTATCGGTTTCCATTAGCGTTAGAGCATACTATATAGGGCTTGAAATTACGGTTCATGTTACCGTTAATGTTATCATTAATAATAATAATAAGATCCCATATTTCAAACCAATTCATTATACTATTGAAGCACTGGCGCTCAACATAAAAAGAGTTAAGTTATGAGTCATGATAAACGAAATTAACATTCCAAGCTGATACTGTGTGACATAATTCTTGTTTAGCATAATTATCCAGCAATGGCTATTCAAATTCCGTTAACGTGACAAAAGCACATAGGTGCCTATGCTAGAGTATAATTCTATTTATTATAAAAGGCGATTGGTTATTACAAATAACGCATTTCCATATGTCCCTAACACATTTTATTTATTGCGTTAAATGCAACTCTTTCTCTTAAAAATTCCTATGTTGGAAATTAGAATGAAATATACTATCTTGTATCTATATTTTCTATTCATGAATTTTATCCATACATTTTTAAACGTCGCTATCTAATTGTATACTTCCGTCTAACAACATCGATTTCGAAATAACTTTTCTTGTTCGATGAAAACCTCCAAATATAAGCCATTCAGTCGAATTCATTTAGCCGAAGAGTATAAATATCTCTACTGCCTATAATATAAAACCTATCAACAACCACAAAGGATATAAAAATTCCATCGAGAACATGGGAGTCCAAATCAGCTGATATTCTGGCTGCTCGCCAGTGTCGCGGCCAGACTTGCGCATTGCGTCGGTAAACATATTCGTATTGACAAACTTGGAGCACCAACGCTCAACAAGCTTGTTTTTAAATGCGACATACTGGTATACCTGGTGTACCATATAGGTATATATGAATGGGAAATTAAAGAATGATAAACTTATGTTGATAGGTTTACGCTTGACTACTAGTTCAGCAAATGTTAGGCGACACAGGGATCTACGTTGGAGCGATTTAGATTTCAAGACATGATAAAAGTGGACTTTTAATGCGTTTCATTCGAGTTTTTGGAATGTCCACCACGAATCAATGTCGCTTTTTGTGGTTCTGGTCATCGGATAGTAAATATAAACTTAAGAAAGAAAAAAGATATACAAAAAGGTTTAGCAAGTTCAGATGTAGAATACAAATTAAATTACATATAACTAGGATAAACTTGTCCTGTAATTTTTAATATCGTAGTTAAATAAACATGTGCATTCGATGTTTACTCAGTTTTATTCTCAGTTTACCATTTACCTTGATTAAAAATAGAGTAGCGGCTTGAATGCACCACACGGTGGAACAGTCAATTGTGCTGTCAATTTATCTTGGTACAAATACTACAATGTAAGCTCCACTACGTTCGGCTAAGATTGGACTAAGAAACTGTGTTCTTGGAAGAAGAGCTGTCAAGTTTAGACCTACACAGACCTTCATTAGAACCTACGCTTTGAATTGTGCTGACGCCTACAACGTTCCGGTACATACATAAGCTTTTGACACAGTGTAAGCACTGTTTGCAACTTTATCTCACTAATATTGAAAGTGAAAAGGGAGTGACGATTCATGCATTCATTGACAGAGTTAAAAATAAGGAAACTTAACAATCTAATTTTGTGAAACCGACCGTGTTTGGTGTGATGCATTACGTGCAGTAGTTATGAGTTATGTAACGCTATTACTGCTAGTAGATTTATCTTTCACGATAATCTAGTTGGTACCATTCATGAAAATTTCGTCAAGAAAACGTTTAAGTTCAAGAGCCTTCCTTTTATAATTAGAATAAAAAGGAATTAGGAAATAAATGTTTTTAATTACAAATATTAAGGTTACGTAGAAAAAATCGTTATAACAATCTATATCAAGGTTTTGCAAAAGTAAACGCGTGTATTTTCAAATACTGCTGATTCAAAAAATACAATTCTTAGTGCATGTCTAGGACATATATTTGCTCATGCCAAAACGTAGGCAATTTCTGCCGTGCTGGGTGCTGTACCATTCACCGTTAGTCGTCTATTTATCAAAATAAACCTAGTGACGTCATATTTTGACAATGCTATTAGGCGGTGATTACGTCAGCGATTTAGTAACGCGAATTGTAAAAAGTGAAATCTATTACTGTTACCATTAATCTCAGTTCAGCGGCTGAGCTTGGTTTATACGACTTAATTTTGTGTTTGAATTCAGAAAATGATTCATTGCAAGCATTTCATAACAGGATACGAATTTGCTGTGTTCATTTCTAGTCCAATTGAGCTGTATGCAATCGATTTAGTGCATCATAGTCATCCTGCGAACTATTGTAGTCATTTGCAGTACCGAAGCGTATTTGTCCCACAAAGACAAAAGCATTGTCACATAATGCGTTCCTAACTACAAGCGGACACAGGACGATATCCAATACATGAAAATCACCAAACAATACCTCTTTATAAGGCTCCTCAATCAAAATAATAATACCGTTCCCCTAATTACTAAGCTTGTTAAACTAAGCTCGTATGTATTGCAGTTAAATTCGCGAACACCACCGACGACACTGTAAATTATTATATATTAATTTCAGCACTAAAACGATCACATGCTTTATTCATATATCACTTCCACGATAGATAAATTCACTAATTAACTTGTCATCACCACAGCAAAATTAAATATGTTAAAAAAAAAGTTCTCTACGATATTAACTGCGCGAGTTAAAAACGCGAAATTATTTTTTTATTATTTTTAAATCCAACATTTTTCCTTGCACTGGGAAGGAAAGAGTGGATCGTATTGTGTTAATTGTATTGTTTGATTTATGAAAATAAAAGTGTTCTGCGCCGGGACACGTCCGGGCCACGCCGGCGACGCGACTGCAAGGATCGACCGTGCCAACCCTAGGGGAGGCTGCGTAAGTGCGCGCGACATGCAAACGATTCTCGACCTTTGAACTGCCACATAAGGTTGTAATTCCAATAACTGGTTATTCTTCGTCAAACACGTGACGTTTATATTTAAAACGTCGCAAGAAATTACGGTTTGCGTACAATAATCAGTCTTATCCAGAATATATAAAGTGGGAATTAGTTTGGCGATAAATTCTGGGGACCCGCTAGGGATGAGGCGCGGTCGCAGTGAACTTGAATGGGGGTATAAACGGCAGGGGGGGCGTTGTTTCGCGTAGATGGCTGTTACCGGGCGCTTTCATTATATTCACTTTGTTATTACGGCAATATAACCATCCGGACATGGTCTATCACTCCTCCGGGTTAGATATAGCATACCTTTTGAACAATAAGGTCTATATCACACTGTCAGTTCTTTATTTTTAGTAGGTTGTCAGAAGTGTGCCTGGGAAAAGACTAATTGCGGTTTGTTCAGCGCCGCTTTTGTGTTTGACAATTTGGCTCCCATTATAAATGCTTGTAATTCTTTTTTTAATGACTCCATTCAACTTTAAGTCACAAGATTAAGTCGCTGAGCAACTTCTTTGTGATTAGGGATCCTTCCGTACATTATTTTAAGACACATACTTATCATTTTATTATCACAAGATGGTGAAACAGCTGTTATAGAGAAATAACTATTTTTTTCATATATACTACGGTACTTATAATCAGCTTTATCAGTGCCTATAAGTTGTCTGTTTGTAAATTGTCAAAACCCCTATTGGGTGTATGTATGTAAACTCCCTCTCGTTTAAACTGAACAGGCTTCATCTCAAAGCCAGTAGGTACACGTGACGCCATCAGATTCACGTCCGCGTGAGCGGGAGGCTGTTTCAAATCAATAAGTCCAAGGTAATTTGCGTCCTCAATAAACAAGGAGGTTTTTTTGAAGTGACCTTAAGAACTTTCTGGAGAATTTTGAATTTTTCGAATGGTAATTCTAGAATTGCAGTATGGATGTATAAGATTATATTTTGCCACTAAGGGCATAAACTGTGCAGGCTACGAGGTTTTAGGACTGCAGCAAAAAAAAAAGGATGAGTGTTTGTCATGAGGAAGATAAGATTATCAGAGATAACATACATGATTTCTTACACTTACGCGAATATTAGACATTGAAATAAAACTACTTTTTACGTATTTTATCGCGGTATATTTTTGATATTATTAAAACCCGACGTTTCGGATAATTACTAACAGCTACCCTACATTTTTAATTATTATTGACAATCCGATTTACACAGAATGAGCTCACCGTGTCCTTCGGTGGTGCAGTTTTGTTCTTGGATTTAGATTTAATAGAATCTATGATAGGTTTCCAAGCAGAGATAATTACAGGCTTTGATTACTAACTTTGGTGACTGAATGATAGGCTTAAGCACCATTGGTCAGGCTTGCATAGCAATTGTAGTGGGTCTGGTAGCTTGTATATATTGGGATATTTGTATATAAACGCAAGTATAGTGTAGTATAGGAAAAAGACCTAGTCTAAAATGTGGCCAATATTTTTTTTCATGGCTTTGAGCAACACCAATTATTATTGTCAACATCATTATAAAGGTTCATTAATGATGATATTACATGGGAAAAAACATAATAGTATAGGTACCTTACATATATTATAATATACATGCTAGAAACATTAAAATTTTAATGCTTATAGACCATACATTGGGAGACTACTGAAACCAATTTAATGATGACATTAACATCGGAATTCTTCACTTTATTTCAGTTTATCATAGTTTTTTTATACAAATAATATAATGAACACTACGAACACAATTTATAGGTACATTTATAATTCTGTTGGTAAATTTTATATGTTCATATCTACAATAAAGATCTTAAGTATATTGTGCGGAGGCTAATTAGAAAGCTTTTCTTTGTCTGGTAGTTAATTTAATTCTAAATGCAATAGCGTAGAGCTTTGGTATATTATCTTACAAGTAGCTACGAACATACACGGCTGTAAGGGAATAATTAAGTGATGTTAGCTCATTGTTTATTTAATAAGGTTTAGTGAGGAATTAATGGTATGAATAAAGAGGAGATTGTATTAGGGATTTGTTCACGAGATCTGTTAGTACAAATAAGAAGCTTTTAACTTAATATACTATCACAGCCCTTTTCCAGGAGCATAGGCAGAGGAGTACTAATATATGCCTCCAGTCCACCGTAACATTTTTAGGTTTTAGTTGTGTAATAGACAAACTCTGACCTGTTACTGAAGATTTTATTTAAAAATCTGATAACAGACAAGTTAGAAAAACTAAATAAATAAGTACCTACTCTGTGTACGTGGTTTTTACTTCAGTAATTAGTAGTATAAATTGCAGTGTTGGAGGACGTCGAGCAACAGTGGTTCTAAGTCCTTAACCCCAAGGTCTAAGTTGCAACATACAGATTGAACATTTTTAGTAAATGGCCGAGTAAAAGGGAAAATATAATTTTGCAGTACATCTTGAAAATGGACGAGTTCAACGCACTAACCTTATTAGTTCTGTATCATTCGTTGAAATAAAATTATTTATTCAGATTTTATCACCATATGTTGTTATTATTTTAAATACCAACCTTTTCAGGGTCTATGGTGATGAGCAGACGAATGGATTTAGTCAAAAGTATTTTATTAGGTGCAATGTCTAATATTCTGTATATTACGTCATTTGCGTAAACGGTGAAAGAAAATAGCCTAGAAACCTGAATACTTCTAAGCCACCGGTAGATTACGAGTATTTTATATAATTGTGACACTTCAAATTATACACAACTATGGGTAGCAGGGCTGCCAGTAAACAACAACGCTATACCATTTAGTATTTGCAATTATACCAAATGCGACCTTTTTTAGCTCAAATCGCTCGATGATCATATACAGTCAGTGGACAACTTCTTGGCATGACCTTTTTTTGTGGGCGTATTACTTTGTATCGAATAATACCAAATGATCATAGATACCTCATGATACAATACATCGTCCAATTATACCAATTTGGTATCTAGCGATACAATCTGGCAGCAGAGGTAGTGTCTGATTGTACTGTAGCGACTTACTTTTGCTAGGTAGCAAAACTAAGAATACACTTCGAAGCGAAAATACAACAGCAAAAGTGTGATCATACGTCACAAAGCAAATATATTCTGGACACGTCCCTCCGAGGAAGCGGTGGACACTGCATACAGATTTGGCAAAACAAAATATGAGAAACGGAAGCTTGGCCCCAGTGTTTCGCGAGTGCGAGTGATGCAAAATGTTGCCATGTGCATAAGAAATAGCATCCAACAAGTGACTGGAACTATGGGTGTGTATAATCTGAATTAAGTACCTGAGTGTGTCCTCTAGACTGGAGAGGCCTGGACATGGCATTGGCAGTGGACTGTGATAGGCTGAGTACATAGATTGGTGTGTATTATGGTGTTAGATTTGCTGTTGCTGACCATCGCTGATATTTTATAGCTTGATAAGTATGTATTTGCCCGAATAAGCAATATTAATACTTTCTACGTCTGGGAGACCGGATAGCGAATCAGCAGGTGACACTCATGCCATAAATAAATGCCTATTTATTTATAGGTATTATCGATTATTAAACAGATTTCAACAAGGCATTTTTCTTAACTGCTTGTAAATGGCGTTGACATTTCCTTAGTAACGGTCTATGAGAAGAAATATCGAAATTATTTTAAATGGATTCAAAAACCACGAAGCCAATGTGTTGGTGATAATATGCCAGTTTTTTTTATGGAAATAAGCAAGACAGGAAAGCTTTTATTATATAAATTACCTTCCAAGTTTAGCCTGTACGAACTATTATAACTAACTACTTATTTGGTAGCTGGGGCCTTCCCTGGTGTACACAGGGCGATCTGCATAAGTGACGGGATTTGGACTTCGCGTGGGTGTGAGAAGTTATTCAAAGTAAAGACGTAGGAGTCAGTCAAAGGCCTACTTAGGTCTAGGACATCAGGGGTCTGGTTTAAGTTAAGGCACTTTAATAAGGGACTAAGTAAATAAGCTGGTATTGGTTTTTTTTGTAAGCCGGATATGTTATAGGTATTACCTAGTTTAACTTTTTCACATTGCTAACCAGGTTTTTTTATGGCGATGAGGGGGTAACGGCTCACCTGATGGTGACATCACCGCCACCCATGGACATTTGCAACACCAGAGGCTTGCAAATGCGTTGCCATACCCCGTAGAAGCCGTTTATGTCTATGAAAATAGGTTTCTTAAAATAAATATTGCTGAACTAACAGCAACCGATATTCCCATGCTGTCATAGAATAGTCACTCCCCCAATGAGCTCTGGTAACCTTACTCACTCGCAAAAAGACAACTATTGTTGATTCACTGCGGTCTTCTGTAAGGCGGAGGTACTTACCCAGTCGGGTGCCTCAATTTGAGCGAGAAATCTCGCTATGCCCCCTACCTCTCTGCTTAAAAAAACTAGTACATATTAAAAACCATTCAATGTTCGCAAGTATCAGAAATCCGTATTGACCTACATTTTGCATACGCAATAGCCCTTTTAAGACATTAGCTACTTATAAAGTACTGATTACCATAATTAAAACTTGGGCAATCAAGTTCACAGCACCATCTAAAAATTTAATTACACCACCTGGCAAACGATCGTGTGCCTCCAATCAATTTAATTAACGCCTTGCACTTTAAATGAATACTTCAACACGTAACTGAATGCATCAATACACGAGCAAGATTTCCAATCACCGCAACCTTCCCGTTCGTAATATAAAGACCAGGACACACAACGGATTCTATAAAAACACCATCACGCCTGTCGCCTCCGAAGGGTTAGGCAGAAGTGCACTAATGTGTAACCGCATTTTGCCGGTTTGTTTTTAGGTCCTATGTAATAGGGGGCGAGTCTAATGCCATCGACCACGAATCAAACTTCAAAGTGCTACTGAAAGTTCAATAGAGAAACCCAATAACATTTTTGCTTGACCTGGGAATCAAACCCAAGACCTCTTGCTCAGCAGTCGAACTAACAACCGCTAGACCAGCATGACAGTCAGCCTATAAATGGGTCAATATGATAGTTTTAAAGCCGATTATGCGTCTGGAAATGGGAGTTCATTGTAAGACGATTGAAAGGCGATTTACGAGGCTTAAATCAGGTGCTTACAAGGCAAGGGATTATCAATCAATTAGCTAAGCTCTAGAACTGGTAAGGTTCCATTTGTGAAGGTGATCTTCATGCAACTAACGCTATTTTTGGTCAGCTGACAGCTTTGACAGTGGCCTAGTGATGTTGGCAATATGTATGTTGATGATTGTACGACATAGTCATAATCATTTTTAAACCATTGACTATATTTTCCAGAAGTAATCGCGGCATATTGATGTTAGGTAGCCGACGTTTCAGATCCTTTACATCATCTACTAGTCACTGGGAGACTGAGATGTTGGTTGTCCTGATGTTATAATTACTTACAGCTACCATACATTTTTCTTAATGATTGAGTATCCGATTTACCATAATGACTAGTTTTATTTCAATATATAGTTAAGTATTCATGTAAGTATGAGAAACGAATAAACCGTTTGGGCAGTAAACGGTTTATTGGTTACTCGGTTTATTGGTTAATTGTTGAGTGGAGGTTTAACCTGGACTCACAGTTTAACGGTTATAATCTAACACGCTGGGTTACTGCAGGTTGGTTACCATCAGATTTTAAATACAATTTACCTATATTTGTTGACTATGGTGTTAAAGGTCATGGGATTATTCTACTATATTAAACGATCGAACGTTTACTTATAAAATAGCATCGACCACTAACAAAACTGGGCCACACGTGTAACTTGTGTACTTATTGAGTGGAAAAGAATTAAAAGGGAGACATTATAAATTAAAACGGAGTATTTATTATATTTAGCAGTATATAGTATAAGCATTTACTTCTTTACTTAGTTATAACTTGAGGATTAATGGGTAATCCTAGTATATTATAAAGTACTAGCTGAATCTTGCCACGCTTGGCTGTGGCACACTGTGGTTCCATTGACGCAAAAAGTGGTTTTAATATCATGTCAAAATTTGAGCTCAATCAGTGCAGAACTTATTGAGTTTTTGAAGCTTACACAAACAAACTTAACACATATTTAAACATTAGATATTTTGTTCTTAGGCATGCCGTTTATACGAGAACTTAATCCAAAACGCAAATCGTTAGAAAAAATCCCAGTGAAATTAATATTTGACTGTTCTCGTAAAATGTATTCCAGCATTACAGCTATGAAGGTAGGTTGTTCACGTCGGAAGCCGCACGGTTGCACCTCGCACGTGAGCACTCGGCACGTGGCTTATTGATCCGCCGGCCAGCCGTGTGTGCGTAGCTTTAGATAAATATGTAGGGAGTGGAATTTTGTAACAACACCGAATTAAGTCGCACTTGTAATCTGATGTTTGTATAAAATCTTGCTACGATAGATTAAAGTCATTAGTTTGTTGTAATTAATGTATATTTGTCTATATTTCTTGATGCGCGCGGCACATAACCGGTCGTCGAGGGGAGACCTATGTCCAGCAGTGGACATCTAACGGTGGATGTGATGATGATGATGAATGTCTATTTATGAAATTTCAAATACTGTGTTTCAAATACTTATATCAATAAGTCACTCTATATCGACTCTTGTACATTTACAAATATTTGCGTAAGCTAGGCGAAAACCAACT
The DNA here is from genome assembly GCA_905163465.1 of Craniophora ligustri. Classification (NCBI taxonomy): domain Eukaryota; kingdom Metazoa; phylum Arthropoda; class Insecta; order Lepidoptera; family Noctuidae; genus Craniophora; species Craniophora ligustri. The sequence continues at coordinate 1,818,241 of LR990965.1, read as the reverse complement.
GTTGGGACCATGACTCATTTGAAGTTAGGTCAGAGTAACTGGCACTACATATAAACCTTCACATCTATTCAAGAAAATAGCAAAACAGCAATAAACTAAAACGAAAAATATTCCATAAATACGTCCTCCACGCTTCCTCTCAAGGGGGAAGAGAACTTATTGCGCGGAGATTAGATTTCTTCCCCCATTGCAATTTGGCAGTATTCAGCAATGCAAGACAACTTCGTTACTTGAATAACGTTACGCTTTATAGGGGATGAAATATTAATGATGGGACTTAATGACTTCCATGGGTAATGTTTGAGGAAACCCAACTGGTTTTTTGTCGATTTGATGAGTATTAATGTTCACTGAAGTTAGCTTAAATGAGCTTGTATTGTGTTAAACGTTGTTTATTACCGGTGTTTTAATTGATGCTATCTTATTTAGGAACTTGCTAATTCATAGCATGATACTTTTCTGTAACTTCTACAAGTCGTCGTCTTTTTTGGAAATTGAACCCCATTATGGGTGAAATGGGGGGGGGGGGCACATTTAGCACGAGCGAAGCTGCGAGCAACAGCTAGTATAATACATATATGTATGTATACGGAACTTATGAAGCAGATAGACATAATAAAAAAATACTGTAAAAATAAAATAAAGCTCATTTACACTAAACGAATAAATCAATACGTAATATTAAAACGGAACACTCCAATATATTCCCCGGGCCTTTAAAGCTATCGGTGTTACACGCACGGGAATCGATCCCATTATTAGCACCCCTCTATTGATATATGGGAACTATTGAGTGAACGTTAGCGGGTTCAACGGCTACGGATACACGGGAATGGGGTTAGTTTTACATACCAATGTAAATGGGGTTTGGCTGCACAAGAAGTTGGTCGGGTTTGATTTTTTAATGGCGTTTTTTTAGAAAATACCATGGAATAATAGAAAATCACCTTGACTGTATAAAAAAGAAGTATAATTGACCGATTAAATATTTATTTTGTAATGATATTTAAATAGGTATATATTGGTTATTATTTAATAAAGTAAAGTTCTGTGAGGAACAAAAAATGAAGACACTATTAGATGTGCAAACATGTGTAGTTTCTGATGTAGAAAAACTGACAAGAAATCTTAACTCCGTCACTTTTTAATATTATAATTTACCGTATATACCAACCGGCTATTTGGTTTACATAAATAAATATATTATAAAATAAATTTTTACACATAAATAACGCGAAAAGTTATTTATTATTTAAAAACTGAAACACATTGTTTCCAGTTACCCTACGTCTGCTATTGAAAAAAATACCTAAAGTATTTTTTTGTCTTTAAATGCCACTAAGCGTAAAGTGACACTAATCTGAAAATTGGAAAAAATTGTCTCGGCTTAATTTATAGCCTGCAACATAAGGCGGGGTTCAACGCAGTTGCACGATCGTTGCCCCTACATTGCACCATCCTATTTCACCCTCCAGCCATGTGCAGACATCCTAATATTAATTTACTATGAACGCAAGATTTGTTATTTTAACACTCAAACAACGTCAAAGTGTGGGGTTCGTTGTTTGTTTGAACTTAATTCATATTTGTTTGTAATTGAGGGTCAATTTAGATGCAAAATGTTTTGAATTTGTCTTGAAAATAGAGTTTTAATCAACGCTTGAGTTTCGTTCTAGAATCTAAATACGATATCAAATATCAATGTATTATACATATGTATATTTATTGTAGTCACTAGTTTCATCTAGCCCGGAGCTTCGAAAGGGTAGGACTAAGTGTTTACAATTGGCTTGCCGTGGTACAGCATCCTACCCTGCTATTTTAAATAAATACGAAAAACATAGCAGAAAATTACAAAAATAATCAGATCGTTGCCAAACTTTACAGTAACATTCTCTGAGCGAATAAGGAGATTGTCTAGAAAATCATCGATTTTTTTGTATAGATTTTATATACTCATATGTGTTCGTTACTTACGACGTTTAGATATATTATTTCATCTTAATTGTCTGTTCCTTCAATTGCATCATAAATATAATGAATACTCAAAGACATTCTTTTACCAAAGGCATACACGTAATAATCTCATAACGACTTGAAATTACAAAAGCCATAGCTTTCAAATTAATGTCACCATTATTAACACCACGAAAATTCCCCAAATGTCAATCACAAGTCCCTTAAAAGGACCGACGTTCCTCGCACGTTCCTAGGGGGAATGTTTGTTCGTGTCCGTGTAGGTCGGGAATCGAAGCGGTGGCGGTATCGATCCGTCGGCACCGCCATGGCGAATGGACAAAAGGGGGAAATCTTGTTTTATTTTCTTTCTAGCGAAAACTGCTGGAGCTTAGAATTGTAAATGGACTTTGGCGTGGTGTGTTACATTATTAAATCTGGTAGACAACAATTGTTTGTTTTATATATAAGGTAGCAGTCTAGCAGCTAGCTAGACTGAGAGTATTGGATCCATGTTATTCGTATAAATATACGGAGTAACTACTAATTTCCCCTTTTCATTAAATAAGGTATAATTTTGCATATTGATTTATGTATACTTCGACAATTATGTAAAACAAATCAAATATTTGCTATTGTTGATTTTTTTAACATTAGAAACAGCAAAAAGTACAAGGTAAAGTAAAATTCGATTCATATTATGTATTTAGTTTACGTTATGATATGTGTCTTAAGAATATATATTAACAGCCATAGCTAGCTGCCTGTCCTGGCAGAAAGCGGACATAGGATATTGGACGAGTTGTCAGTTAAATATAAAATTTATATATTGATTTCTGCTTCACTGAAGCAAGTATCAGACGTTGTAATACAACTACTTTTTTACGCATTTTATCGCGGTATATATTTTTTTTATGATGAATGTCTACAGAATTATTTTTATGTACTTTATTAAGGTTTCTAGGTAGATTCCTTGTACGCTACATAATAATTATATAATAAGACAAAACTTCAATTTCCTACAATTGACGGAACTCTCAAGATATTTACAGCATTATACAATGTATCCTAATACCCATCACAAAGTTTTCCTACATAAATTCTCACTCATTGTAACAACGATACGTTCTCAAAACTTACAATCGTAATAAACTCATTCTTACTGTAATAAAACGTATGGGTCTAACTAATTAACAGTTTAATATGGCAACATTAAAATTATTAATGTTTTCAACAACCCACAGATAGTATCATAAGTGAATTGATAAATTAAGATGATAAATATAATTGGTGAAACATTTACTCGTTTATTTACACAGCACATAAATAATTAATTTAGATTATCTGTTGATTAAATACTCAATATCTTCATTGTAGTCCCGAAACAGTGTTAGATTTTGTGTTTTTACGTGGGGTAGATTATGGATATTATTTAAACCTAATTTAGTTGATCATATTCTAGCAGAATTAGACCAACTGCTGATCTTAGTCTGGCAGAGACCTACAGTTGATCATAGCCTGGCAGGCACAGTCCAGCTGTTTCCAGAAAGAAAAAAAATTAGCCCAGTGTTATAAGTTCTCGCCAAACTGTCGGTCATAATATTGAAGCATTAATTAAACTGCTGGACAGTAGTTCTAGATATATCTTGGGATAGGCTTAGGTCTTACTTTAGTAAAAACTTACCTAAATATAAAAGCCGGTGTGCGGTCCATCTGAACTCCGTCGCAATGCGTGAAGCACTAGCAACACCACCGTTAGAGGAATCTGTAACGGAATAATATATTTATCAATGATATTAAAAATATTTTGTTATAGAAGTAAAGAACATGAGGAATCGATTTAAGAAGAATTCAACAAAGAAATTGAGGGAGTAGGAGTAACCCTTAATTAAATTTTTGAGTTCTGGGACTGACCTTATAGTTACGCATGTTATCCATAGCAACTTTTATTTATTTTTATATATAACGAATGAAGTATTAAAGAGAAATTCAGAAACTAACACTAAAAATATATTCTAGTAGTATGGTTGACAACGGTTATCAAATTCTTGACACAAAATATTTCTAACCTAGATTTTCATATTCTAAGGAACTTTAGAATTTACTGTGTACAAGTTTCAACGAATGGTCCGGTGCAATCATTTGGGAGCGATAGTTGTTCAGCCTAGATCTTCACGATGCATCTAGATCGTGAAGATGTAGGATCGGATCCCTGAAGGGTAGTAATGTGGGATAAAGTATAGCTCACCTAGTGTTGTGCGACGGGAGGGGGCGCGGAGCGGGGCGCGCTCAGCGAGCCGCACCGACGCCTTCAGCCCCCGCCTGAAAACCACCATCATGATGTAAGCTGGCCAATTATCCATGATAGTCCATAGACTTGTCCAAAAATGTGTCTCGCATGTCACACACGATCAAATTATATTATCATTCGACCCGGTAGCTGCTGAGCATTGAAAGTGTTGTCTAATTGCTGAAATATTTCAGGGGAGTATTCAAATACCTGTAGCAGTATAGCATTTCTGAAATGAACGTCTTGTTTATCCAAAACAGCAGTCTCGCTATCGATTTGTTGACTGCAATTACGACTTACTTGTTATTACGGCTGCTTTTAAACTTTTTGGTCATTTGATAGGAACCAAACCTAACCTTTTGAATTATTATTGAATAGCCCTTGGCGAGATGACATAAAAAAATTACCATCATCAGTATTTTTAGTGCATGGAAATTATAACGGACAGCTAATTTGCTACTAAGTAATTCAATACTTCTACGCAGCAATCCTCCATATACCTCGACAGTGTCAGTGGCATTAAACGGATTAAAATACTAGAGACCAACAGTAGGAAACAAAATCTTCACGATCTTACGCCAGTTGAAGTGCTTTTATTTAATTTTAGAATACTCAGATTCCCTACCCTCTCTTTATATTTCTACAGAATAATGGAAACGCATTAATTCACTTATTTTTTTTATTTTACAATTACTATTATTCATTAGTAGCTTTGATGTCCAACATATCGCGTTACATTCCAACAGACTACTGATCCAGCACTCTTAAACATCCCACCAAAGCATATCTCTAAGAAATAATGGGAACCTGTCCAAATTTCTTAAATCTGTTGACAATCACAACTTCTAACGTTAATGAGGTGGCCCTTTCCATCCATCTTCTATCACACAGACACCACACCGGCTGTCACACATACAAAAAATAAATAGGCCCATGCCATGGACTATTTTTGATTACGGAATGACGCACGACCTGACAGATATAAATTAGCCCTTTGATTTTGCTGTAGTAATTATTTATGTCTTTGTTTTCCTTGGCGACAGCGGTCTATTTTAAATATTTCTATCACTGCCGTTGTGAATCGTCGGCTATGTAGGTGCATCGAGCGGTTGACTAGTTTTAGACATTACACTTACGGCTGATGGCATATTTGATGAATAAGGGTACAAACTGATCGTACATTTTCTACAGTTACAAATATAGAAATATCAATACATAAAATAGGTTCCCCAATTTATTCTACATCCCATCGTAAATATTGCATTTCGTACTTATATGGTCACTAAATCTTTACGTATGTACTTTTCACTTTTACATGATGAATATCAAGTTTGAAGTTATCGCAAATAGTCTACGGGTCTACGTCGAATTACCAATAAATAACCCTGTATGTTATGTAATTGTTAATTCATATTATTTTTTATTGCAAAAATGGATTTATGTATGCTAGCTGACATAATAATAGCCATTTGATAAACTGTGTACTGATTAGATTCGTTGTAATATTGTATAGAATCATTTAATTAACATACAGGACTGTGTTGCTGTGGAGTTTGTTGCGCCGCTTTTTCCCAGCAAAAACTCTAGGAAGCGGTGACGGGCGGGCGTTTCAAAAAGAGCCAATTAAATTTGGCCTAGGTACATATAGGTAAAAAAAAAATTGAGGAAAAGAAAAAGAAGGAGTCCTTTACACAATAGAGTACTTTCTCCTTAACATCGATTTCTTCTATGATAATCAAGCTACACATGTACTGATGGTAAACTAAATAAAACAGTGAGTGGAATGTCGGCCTTCGGCGTTCAGGGTCGCTTTGATTCCCACATCGATAAATTTATTTATATACTAGTTTTTGTCTCTACGCTTTCGCCTTATTATATACCCTAATACAAAATACTCTAGTGAAATAAAAGTACTTTATACGGATTTTAAACGTGAAATATTTCGTTTCAGATCCTTTACAAAATTCATGGTCACGGGCAGATTGAATATGATCCGAAACGTTAGAATTTATAATTTAAATAAAGTCTTTTTTAGACGTAAAAAACCAAATATTTAACAATACATGCATGGAAGAAATTATTCTAATATTAATAAGTGTATTTTCTTCTTTTTGAGTTATTTCCTGTATATGTCTATATATTTATTTATTTAGCCCTGATGACATTGACTTAGAACAAAAGCGGCAATTTGGGTTTGAAAGGTCACTTAAAAATACTTATATATACGCGATAGCAAAATTGTAAGATAATAAAGTGAATCATTCATTGATATACTTTGATTGACAAAACTGATAGGACTTGATCTTCACCCAATTTGCTCAGATAAGAAATAACGAAATTTATCATTTTTATAACCACTTCATTCCAGTTGAAAAGACATTTGGGTAATTTTCAATCTGCGCAGGCGATCTATGCATAATCAAATTCTTTTGGGTGTCACCATATGGTGTACCTGTCTATCTACGGTATACCCAACTGTCCACAGAAATGGTACCAATACCTCATAGGTGAAACCTGCAAATTTACATAGGTATGACTGTAGCATGTATAATAATTATTTGGATTTTTCTATTGCCCACATTGATGACTGTTATTAGATTTCTCTATGAAATTCTCAACAGCAGCTTGGAGTTTGGATTATAGTACAACTTGTTCAAAATTCACATAGATTTTTCACATACTTTTTAATATAATATAAGGTATTATCAATGACAGACTGTAACCTGTTACTTCGTTACACCACATACATTATATTACAAGCCATAATGTGTAACACTTGAAACAAGCTTATTGAAATACCATCAGATTTCCTGACAAGTTCTTACAAGAACCTCAGTAGTGGGTATCATATAAATGTACAGTTTTCACAACAGACCATAGATATTATGACATCAGGCTTACCAATAGGCAGCACATGTAAGTAGTTAAGTCACAAAATGCATAAGAGTAAGTGAGATAGCGGTGAATAACTTCCATTTAATAATACATATATATTATGAGAACTACTACTATTGGTAGTAATGACTAACATAATTTAACAACAATTTTTTTTATAAGAACAATGTAGGTAATGAAGAATAAGTTTGTAATGATAATTATTATTAAATTATATTCCACCATAAAAGCCTCTGAAAACCACAGCCAAGTTTGCAACCACTAGTTAGGTTGGTTTGTTTTTTATTTTATGAAGATTATGATGTTATTATGAATAATATGTTGTTATTATGAGCACACTTTCTATTAAACTATGCTCAAACTGTTTTAACCAAGTGTTGGCCAATAGAAAGTCTTCTGTGGCTTTTATTGGTTACTTAAATACACAAATTACCGTTAGTGGATTTATAATACAAATAGAAAAATACAATACTAACCGTATATATGTCCTGTACAATGATGAAACAGAATGAATCTGGTCTAATTTAGCAAGTTACCAGTTACCTACTTTATTTTTAAAAAGGTCACATCAGATCTATAATAGTCTGATACTCCAATAAGTATTTAGTATTACAGTCAAAACAGGTACTTAGAAAAGACAAAAGCTTATTGATATCGCATTATGGAACGTTAAGAGCAGCAAAAGGGCAAACGCGATAAGATCTTCGAAACGCCGGTAATAATTTATCAATATGTGAAGGTAGACTGAATTACTTTTTAACTATATGTATACATATATGAAAACCATGCTTTTACGTATTTACACTAAAAACCCAATAATAAAATAGAAAAGAGAAAAGAGAAGGTGTGAATAAGACATGATTCATAGAATATAACTAGGAAATAAGAAAGAAATTCAAAGGAAACTGATTTAAGTTCGTACGGAGTCATGGGTAACGGTAACAATTATAATGTTGTCTTATAAATAAACAATATTTTCTTTGGATTTATAATATGGATCGGGATTTACTCACCATTTTCATGATTTCCAATACGAGTTTCACAGTTTTCAATGAAATAACAACAAAATATCACAACAAAAGTTCCTCCCACGACCGCCGTTTGCAATTATCTGGATTAGTGATGGGATGACGATGTACCATAGCTCGATTTTCATTATTTAACAACAATTTTAGTTTCAACTTGAACCACTAGAAGGAAAGCAATTAAAACTATAAAAATGCTTACATTTAATTTTAGTAGCATTCTAAACAAAAATATGAATAATAAATTTATCCTTCAGTTGTTATTATAGATTAAATAAAATTATAGAGATTATTTATTTAACTCCTATTACACCTAAATAGAAGTGATTAGTGAGCGGTACAACACTAAAGCCATAAACAAGGTTATCTTGCGTTTAGTTATCTCTATTAGGCGCATCTATAATATTGAATTTGAATTGTACGTTTAGTTCATACGTACATATTTTTTATAGCAACACAATATTGCTGTCTTGATGTGTCTGTCTGTCACTTCATGTAATTGTCAAAAAGATAAATAATTTTCTTTTGGTAAATGTTGTAAAAAAATATTTTCAGGCCATTTCTTTAATATCTGAAGGTATAATAATTTCTAATAATATCTATTATTTAATATGTGTTAGTTAATTAAATTAAAAAAAACTTTTATTCATTTTTAAGTCGTGATGTAAGATGTTGTATTTTACGTGATTTTAATTATCTTTTTCCGTATTTTAGTATATATAATTATATAATGGAGTTATGTGGAATATATTGTATAATGAAGTGTTAAAAAATATTGTTCTTTTGGTCATAGATGTTGAAATTAAGCGGCTTAGTGATTTGGAGGTTAGGTTCAAGGGCAGCCGTGAGAAAATACTCAGGTTCTAGAGCTGCTGTGTTCAAAACTGACAAGCTAGAACTGTCCACTAACGTTGCTGATAAAAATCTCCAGGAACTGGCGCCTGATGACAAGGATAATCCAGGTAAATGAATTGCAAATATACTTCTAAATCTCATGTTAGTATTAACTTTTCAATAATAGTTTAAGCTGTGAGAAAAAAAGGCAGCAAGTTAACACTACTAAAGGACAAGGAGTAATAACGAGGAGACTATTTTTATGCTCCCAAATAATAATGTTTTAGCATTAAGGACGCTATTACATTTTTCTACAAATAACGGTGTTTTTCAGGTACAATTTTAATGTATAAGCAATCATATATGTGAAGATATTATGGTCTCAATTTAAAGATAATCTATTCATCTTCAGATTGGCATCACAAAAATTGTATGACATTGTACAAATTTTTCCCATAAATCCGTTTTTGCCATTACAATAATCACAGAAAATGTATAAAAATAGGGTCTGATTACGTACCATTTTAAAGTAAACTTAGAGCATATTTTATCATAAAAATTATATAAATTTACGGCATATATAGTCCTCTATACGTTCGACTAATTATTTTGTACCTAAATCATTACATTTTTCAATAAACAGCAAAAATATGAACGCTTGCAAATTTCTTCATACATTTTTCACTCGCGGACTTTCATTCCGCGCTCAGACGCGCTTGTGGAAGCATGTGCGTATCGCTCTGTCGCAAAAAATAAATTACGAAAAAGTCTGTGTCATACACTCATATAGTCGTTTATCGTGACCGGAAGATGTTGATACTTTTTCAAACCTAAATAAAAGCAAATACGACTTTAATAATATTATTAAATTTATTATCAGAATGTTATTTAGGGATTGATGAATAAGATCGGGATTTGGATACTAACGGGTAAGCAGTCGTTGACAAGGTTGAGAAATGGATGGGTGGAGTTAAGTCATATTAAACCTGTGATTTAGATTAGGCCTGAAGTAGATGGGTAGGGTTATGCTGCTGTTGGGCAAGTTAAAAAATAGATGGGTGAGGTTAAGCAGCTGTTGGGCAGGTGAAGAAATGGATGGGTGGAGTTAAGTCATATTAAACCTGTGATTTGGATTAGGCCTGAAAGTAGATGGGTAGGGTTAAGTTGCTGTTGGGCAAGTTAACAAATAGATGGGTGAGGTTAAGCAGCTGTTGGGCAGGTGAAGAAATGGATGGGTGGGGTTAAGTCATATTAAACCTGTGATTTAGATTAGGCCTTAAAGTAGATGGGCAGGGTTAAGGTGCTGTTGGGCAAGTTAACAAATAGATGGGTGAGATTAAGCAACTGTTGGACAGGTGAAGAAATGGATGGGTGAGATCAAATTTTACTAAAACAAGGCGAGAATAATTGGGATTAAGAGTCTGTAGGTGAGTCCAAGAAAAGGATGGGTAGGGTTAAGCATTTGTTAGCGAGGTCGAGACTTGATGGGTGGGGTTAAGATGTCAACTCCGTTCCTGACGGGTGTTCCCTGACTAGGCTTCTTCTTACTCGGCCACTGAATGACTGTACTAGTAGGTAAAACTTTCAGATGTACTAGTTCTGTCTTATGGTACTATTAGTACCACGTACAACAGTACCATAGTACAGTATATAGTGAATTACATTTTATATTCCTTCATACTTTGCAGGTTTTGCCTATAATTCTTACAATACCCGATTATTCTTTATATGAAATATTATCATGCATCCCACTTATTCATACACTGATTTTATATCGCTCCCGCTCGTTTAGTCGCGTTTCGAGTATTTCAAGTATCTACAGTCCTACAGTTACTCAATTACTCAATTCTTTATTGCATTTCATAATGTGTACATTAGTTGGTAGGCATGTTAAACATTGGATCAATTTTATGGACCCTGTCGGGCACAGCAAAAGATATTTTTAATAGGAGAGAGGATGAAGGCGCTCTTTGTCAAATAAGATAAAAACTATATAGGTATATTAAATTAAATTGTATCATTAAAATATGTATGATTATAGTATCGTATAATATAATTATTTTATAATAAGTATTTCTATATTTGTTTTAGATATATTTATGTATTTTTATTTTATTTTATTTATTGCATGTTTTTAATTTTTTTTAAACTATAAATTATAATAATCTCGATATTTTCAATTTTATTAAGCCTTATAGAATGTTATTATTATTATTTTAAAATATATTCTGAGTTAAATTTAAAATGAAATATAGGTATCATGTTATTGTAAATTTTATTGTTAAGTATTTTTTGGTATAAGTATGTGTAGTTTTTACCGCAGACTGTAGTTTAAAGTTTTAAATTTACTAGCTTGTAGCGTGCGACTACTCATTCAGAACCAGAGACTAAGAATACTGACATCTCGAACGAACGACGTAGTACTAAAAGAATGTTGTAATAATAAGGAAAAGGAATAGTTTGCTCTTGTCAGTGTCGGGATTAATTCTCATTAGTACTTAGTACGTGAACTATACAAGCCTATCTCTGACCGTAAACTTTTGACAATCTTTTTATTAATTTGCAATGTATATATTTAACCACTTAATTATGTTTGTTCGGGTGGATTCTTGCAAGTCAATTTTGAATCTTCAACCGATTGAGCTGAAATTTTGTATAGACATGTTTGGATGTTTAGTTGTGTGACGTCATTCCGGAACACCCATGGCGGACTAGTTATTTGTGATGCACTTTACAACATGGGGATCAAAAACTTACTAAAAATAACTCAAACAATAAAATGACGTCTCTCTAAATACAATTTCTACATTTTTATGCTTTCCTACAATATGGATATCAAATTATAGGCTTGCTGTGAATAACTCTAAAAATATTGTAACATCACTCTAAATCCAATATCATGGCGGACTAAGCTTTTCGTGGCTTTTTAACTAAATTTAGTTTTCTTATTGTAGTTCTAGTTTTCATTAATAAAGGTAAACGAATATTTTTCCATTATGTTTTTTTTTACTTTTAAAAACATAAATACATATTAATCATAATTAATGAGATATAGCAAAATAGACCGAGTCATGAATGACTCGGTCTATTGTGAATGCATTATAGCGCATTGAATTCACATATAACGAAATAAATTAATCTATAAGATATTTTACTTAGGGATATCTGCAGACCAAACGTAAAGTAATTCGTATCGAATGTACAATAGGTCACCAGCAAATAACTTAATTATCACGAAAATAGTACGATCACTAAACTCTATCAATTCAAATAAAAATAAGAAATAATAACAAGGATCAAGATTATTTAAGCGATGTATAAAATCGAGCGCTCAGTGGTTTCAATGTGTGCGTGTCTGTAATGTTGCTGTGTGCGACTCTAAATACCTAAATTTGAGTTCGTCGAAAATGTAACAGCGTCCTTAAAAGCACTGTTTGAGAGACAAACATCCATACACTATTAGATATAAATTATATACTACAAAACTGATTAATTATATATTTAATTGCAGGGTTGGTAGCAGCAGCTTTTGCGTCTTTACAAGATATAGATAAAGTTGATGTCAACAAAAAGCCAAGCCCTAAATCAGTGAAACAGAATCGTTCAACACAAATTGATGGTCAAATATCACATGCCACAGACATAAATGGCTTGCTAGTAGTGGCTGAGAACTCTGTTGTGTCCAGGAGACATGCTCTCAAGGTTTGTTTGAATTGACAAATTGTATTTTAGAATTAAACATTTTAGCAGCACAAATTTAGTTGTCACCATGTAAAAATGATGGCGTACAGTGTGTACAGACATATTTTACAATTTTAAATACATCGAAACAAATATAATTAAATAATTTATATAATTATATTCTACTATAATTCGCTTAAAGTAGTTGGCTGTGGTTACTCGGTTAATACATTTATGGATTAAAAACATTGATTTTATGCTTCCCATTTCAGATGGTGTCAATACTCTCAGAGTGGTCAAGTAGCAACAAAGTCAAGTTATCAGATTTCGAAAAAGACCCTCGGTTCCTCAAACTGTGCCGTATCCTAGCGAGGTCTACCACTGCTCATGCCATGAGCTCCTTAACAATGGCAGAAGACTTAAGCACAGTTCTGGGCATCACTGGAGATGACGAGGCAGCCAGACTGATCACTAACTTGACATTACCACAGATGATTAAAGTGAGTTGTTTCATTCTTATTTATCTCATTAGAAAAGCATATTAGACTGATCTACATATCAGCTGGTAGGCTTCATATCTATCCTTCCACCATTGGAAAACAGAGGGTGCTCTGTCGTCGGGTCTGGATTGTTGTGCTTAGAAGTATGCAGGCTATTTTCTGTAACTCTATGGCATGACAATTATTTTACACAGTATACAGTCATTTGATCCATTTAAATTTGATATAGGCTTAAAATATTTGATATAGCATGGCTGTTGATTACTCGGGCAGTTATTAAAATACTTCAGTGGGATATTAATGAACTTATTATTACACAGTATGCTATTCATTGATGCTATTACATTTAGACCTAAAAAAATTTTTGTAATATTAAAATAATATAAATATTAAAATAGTTTGTTGTATAATTTTTTATTTATATACTAATATATGTATATCTGCTAATAATTTCTTAAATATTGTGTGTATTAGTTCCTGCGAAAATGATTGCGAAAGTTACCAGGTCGTACTTACAATGTTACTGGACCAAATATGCCGTCACACCACATCTGCCTGTCCTTTTTATAAATATTTAAGGATCCAATCGTTCCACCACCAGGTAATGAAAGCTCTCCAACAAAAAAGTCGTCGCAGCACGCCGCTCCTCCGTGCGCTGTCACACAACATCACCAACCAGGCTGAGGTGATAGACCTCAAGAAATCAGCTGACCTTCTATATGCTATGGCTCAGCTGAACTTCCCAGACCCCATACTACTTGATAGGATATGCAAGTAAGAGAAAAAAAAAACTATGTAAATGTAAATAAACTGATAGAAATTAAAGTGATCAAATTATTATTTTTTCAACTTCAAATAAGGTTGATTAAATGTGAACGAAGCAACAGTATTGTGTATGTTTAAAACACAAGTTGTTGCACATAAAATCAAATGTCATTCAAAAATCTTTGTTTACTGAATCAAATAAAGATAGATTTCTAAAAATCAGCAATCTTTGTACAGTTGGTAATAGATTAATGAGTAATAGATTAAGTAGTTAATAGATTTTAGACCTTATTTTCATACATATAAGTTGGTTATCGCTTGCAAGAAATGAGGCTTAAATTATGATCATACAGAAGAGAATAAATTAGCAAGACCCCTAACCTCTAACACATAACATTATACCTATTCCAGTGACGTCATAGAATGCCTGCCATCAAACCAAGATAAATCAGCCGTAGTGAACTCCATCATCACATCGCTCGGTCTTCTCAAGTACCGTCACGAGCCGGTGCTGAATGCCATAACAGACTGGATTCAGCAACACATATACACGTGCCGGGCCAGTGATATAGCCTCTGCTGTGGTCACCCTCGCCACCGTGGACTATCTCCCCCCTGACCAGGCGGCACAGTCCTTGATACAGGTTGGGCATTATTATAACTGTAGTAGAAGTTTGAGTGGTATTAGAGGAGGAGCAATCAAGCTTTGTTTTAAAATTTATATAATTATGTAAGTGAGAAAAGAGGTTCTTAAATCTTTAATTTGGGTGCAAAAAACCATGATACAAGGCATATTTTTTAGGTCAGATTGTCTGCTGCTATTTTATCATACACCGTGCATTTTGTCAGTGTGTACTGCGCGGTTTACTCAATCCGAGAGGGGGGGAGGAGGGAGGCAGTTGCCCTCCCCTGCGCCCCGCTGGGTACGCCCATGATCAAGTATTATCCTTATATTTTGTTAGCCTCTTCCATTGCGAGAAATTTTCAAACTATCAAAAAACCAGTTAGTATTTCCCCAGCTGCCTCAATTCTTTATTCAACAGACCGCGCTGTCGCTCAAAGAGGAGGAGATGTCCAAGTCCTCGTCTTGGCTGGACCTGGTGTTCTCGCTGCTGACCCTGAACTACGCTGAGAAGGAGCACCTCGAGTCCACAATACGGCCTGAGTTCATCGACAAGCTACTTTCAGCCGGTGGTAAGGGTAGATAGAAAGAGTATTCTTTATTGCACATACACATAAAGCCTAGAATTTGGAATATATAGAAAGAAATGAAGTACAATTGATGGGTACTTTATATTGTAATCACATTATATCTTACTGCCTCATTTGTATAGTGGTCGTTAGCGCGACTGCTGAGCAAAAGGTCTAGGATTCGATTCTCAAGTCAGTCAAACTGTTATTGGATTTATTTATGAAATCCTCAGTAGAATCTCGGAGTTTGGATGTGAGTTTTGTTGTTTGAACGGTTGATGGCATCTATTGCCATCAACCGTCTCCTCGTCAACTCGCCTCCAATTACATGGGACCTAAAACATACGGGCAAAATGTCTGTCTAACCATTCGGGGAAAACAGCCGTGATGGTATGTAATTTTACATAGATATGACCACCCGATTACAGTCACATCCGCCACAGCGGAACATAATGACGTGGCGCGCAACGCTAAACATGAAAAAATATTGCAGAATAAGCTGGAAATTTGGTTTAAAAAATATCTCTGGACATTATGACACAGCGCCATCTAGTTCCGAGCTAAGCAATGAGGCTTGTGTTATGGATACTAGTTGGTTGATATACTACATAAATATACTTTTTTTTTTGCAAATACATACATATTATACATAGATACAGCCATGACTCGGATACAAAAGTTTATGTTCATCACACAAACATTTGTCCCTACCGGGATTCGAACCCGGGACCCATAGCACAGAAGGCAGTGTTAGCTACCGCTGGACTAAATGAGTCGTCGTTCTTACACCCAGCGCCGATTTTACCTCAACGCACTATATTTTATATACTATGTACTTGTTACTACAGAAATCGCAATACCAGCTCGGCGTAAGCTGATGATGACCGACGCGTACCTCAGCCTGACGTCGGCCGGCTCCGCGCGCCTGGCCGAGGACATCGCGGTGGGCGTGCCAGTTATATACACCAAGGAGAAGTCCTTCTACGTCCAGAGCATCATGGACACCTTCAAGAGTTTAGTCTCCGCTGAAGCGTTCTTGAAGAGAGAGTGCAATTCGGGCATGGGATTTTTGTATGGTAAGGCTTTTCTTAGTACCTAATATATGCCTAATATATTATGCAACTGTTGTATAATAAGGGGTGCACACGAATGTCGTGTTTTAATACCCCTTATTATACAACAGTTTTTTTTAAGGGTTTATCACAGTGTATCAGAGTATTTTAATACTCTTCTTTACTTCTCTTAATTATAACAGTTGCATACAAGAATTTATCTACACCCATGATATGAATCCTCTATATTTGTAAACAACAAAATATATATTTTTTTTCGATACTAATAATGAACAAAAATGGCGGGAAACTTACTTCGAATTTTTGAATTGACGTCGTACGTCGAAGTAAGTTTTAATTAAATTACGGCGCTGTGGTAGTGAAACGCGCGTGCATGGCAATGTTCTTTTTTTGAAATTCATAAAGATGCCATGAGAATGTGGCTGTTCGATGAGTAAAAAAAGAGTTGCATTATGAAATTTAGTACAACATTATAACACCCATTTGGATGATATTATGGTTATTATGACACTGGCTGTTTCAATGTTGGCAATAAGCTAACTGTTTAAAGAACTTTTATAGAGGATTTATAGCATGGGTGTAGATAAATATTTTTTTGTTTGGCTCCTAAGGGTTGTAAATAATGTACCGTTAATAGCCTAATATTCCCAAAACTTTATATCTATCTGGAATTTTTATAGTTCCAGAAAAAAATACCATTGTATCTTCAGCTTATTATTGCTATGAAATAAATAACTTTTATTTTAAAGTTTACGTTTTAATAATTTAAAAATCCAGTTATTTAATTATACTTGACTCAGATAAAGCAAATAATTATTATTTATTTGTCGTATACTTGGTAATCAAGGTTAAAACTTCTTGTGATAAACGCTAGATTCTCTCAATCATAACTGCATTTCTATGTATCCATTATGTATATGTGTTTCTTATTATAACAAATCTTAAGAGATACGTTAAAGAATTGCAAATGTTTTCAGATGCGGAATTTGCAGTTGACGCCAAATGTCACCCCATACCATTAGAGAAAGCAGAAAACAATAAAAAGTAAGACTATATGCTATATAAGATATATATTATATAAACGACAACCTGATTGGCGCAGAGGCTGAGCGACCGGCTTGCGCGTCACGGGTTGTGGGTTCGATCCCCGCACGGAGCCAATATTTGTACGTTCTACAGGTAGTTGTTCCGGGTCTGGGCGTTTGTGTATGTGAAAAATTGTGTTTGTAAACGCACCCACGACACAGGAGAAAATCCTAGTGTGGGGAAGCTTTAAAAAAAAAACTTGAGAGGTGTCAAGGGACACTTTAAGATAAAAATTATTAAGGAAAATTTTAAGATTGTATTGTTTACATTTTTTTTATACTGATTTATATTTGTATGGTTTCTAGTGTGTTCCGGATAGCCGTCCTAGGTCTGGACTACCACGACATGACAAGGAAGTCGGTGGTACCACTCGGCATCAACCAGCTGTACACAAGGCTACTTGAACTTAAGGTCAGTAATGGTAACGATTGGATTAACATAATTCAATAAAATACTAAATATAATATACATACATACCTGTCGTACTAATATACACCCATGTTTCGCCGGAATCTTTTAGGTCCCATTTAATAGGGGGCGATCCTATTGCCATTAACCGGGCACAAATCCAAACTCCGAGCTGCTACTGAGAATTTCATAGAAAAACCCAATAACACTTTGCTCGACTTGGGAATCGAACCCAAATGAAGACCTCTCTATGATGAAATAGTACTTAAATCTATCTATATATAAATAAACATAAATCACCGAAATTTATGTACCCGCATAACTTCCCAACGACTGCACTAAATTGGACAATTCTTTTTTAGGTGCCCTTTATTGTCAGGACAAAGTTTGTATAAAGAAAATTTACATAAATATAAAGATGGCGGTACTTAGTTCGCCGGGTCAGCTAGTAAAACATAATTCTATTTTTCACAGGGCTTCAAAGTACTCCAGATTCCATACACAGAGTTAAATCCCAAAGACAAGTTGGTGACGAGAGTGCAGTACATCGAGAAGAGATTGAAGGAGATCGTCAGTAGTCAGCCCCAGGCGTAGTCTGTGCTGTATAGTTATTGTAATATATTTCAATGTTTGTTGTCACGACGAATTAAACAAACTAGTGACGTATTGATATCTTACACTTACGCGAATATTAGACATTGAAATACAACTACATTTTACGGATGTTTTCTTTAATAAATTTTATATAACTTCAAGAAATCCAACACCTCAGTCTGCCCGTGACTATGGATGCAGCAAAGGATCCGAAACGGCGGGTTAAAATGATATCAATATACCGCGATAAAATCCGTAAAAAGTAGTTTTATTTCAAAACTAGTGGGGTATTGAGAAGGTATTTGTACAAAGATAATACTACGATTCCACTGCTGACAATTCAAGCCTTTCTTATTGAACTGCGAAATAGCACGATGGTCAAGAACTCAGTCCTAGAGGGTTAGATGCTGTACCTATGACCTATTATTATTATTATGCTGTCCAAATATGAAGTCCCAAGCAATGTAACTTTAGTTTTAAATAACGTTTGCAAAGAAGCATATAACCCTAATAATTAGTGGAATAATCCACATGCAATATTTACGTGTTTCCAACGTTTTTTATAGTGTGTAATATCTTTATGGAGCGCTCGTGGAGTGGGGGGGGGGGGGGTTCGTACCCCGTCACTAATTACTCAGCAATAGTAATATCACTCTAGAAACACGTATTTTCTGAGTATTATCAACAGTCCTGTAAAAAACACATCAACAACAAAGAAACACATCGTGACGAGACCTGCTTGTCTCAAGAATATTCTTAAAGGTGTTTGAAGCCAGTGCAGTGAATTAGACATTATTACCTCGTTATATCCAATTATTGACAGTAATAATGGTTGTAGATGAACCTTGCAGAATTGTCAGTATCTATTTCAATAGTGACAACTGTGTTGCCCATGAAAATATATGTAGTTATGTATCATAGTTTAAATACAGCAAACATTTTCCACTTCCTTGTGCAAATAATTGTAAAATGTCTATTGTTAAAGGTAACTCGCTACAGTTACCAAACGTATGTGTTAGTAATGAACCGTATTAATGTAATTTATTAGTTAAATTTATGTCTGGGTAAATGATAGAACTTGTGTCTAATATTGGCTGGCCAATGCCAATGTTTGCATTTACCATCAGTACCGTCGCCAGCAGGTCAACCTATCCGAAACTGTTAAATTTTCCTGAACTGAAAATGAACCTTATTAGTTGGTTATAAAGTTGAAAATCTATCAAAGAAATTTGACAGATTGTGGTATTTTGATGTGCCGGCCACCGTACTTATTTTGATGGACATGTTGGCTTTGGTCCACCAATGTTTGGTTGTGCGTCATATATTTTAAATTACCATATTATATATGTATGTATACAAAACTCACTTAAAATGTTGACAAAATGTATGGATGAGTGTGTGAGACTGTAGATACGGTTGTTAATATTATTTAAATAAAACAGATTTAACAATACATACTGCTTATACTTTATTTCATAATATCACATTGCATTAAAATAATATAGGTGTTTTAAAATAATATTAAAATTAAAACTATAATAATATACATTAATATGCTAATGATTTATAAAACCTTACTCAATAGCTCATTAAATTTGTCCGTCGTAGTCTGAATTCGAGTGAACGCTAGACATCAAATAACCACGTCGAATGGGTCAAAGTGTCAAGGTAAAACCTCTGGCTATAGAACTAATCAAATGTGAGATATTGACATTAGTATTTATGTCAAAAAGGTTTTAACCAATAGAATTGCAGTGGGCCAAGCGTTAGTGGCGCCATCTGTATTACCAACGACATTAAGCAACGTCATTTTAAGGTAAAATAATATTAAAAGTGTAATTAAAAATATTGATTTTACCTAAAAATCAGCATTATTTTACATTGGCAACTAATCGCAATACACCGTTCAATGACGGCAGTTTAAAATCGATTTTTCTTAAACAACATAATATAATTAAAAATACCGTTATCGCGTCTTGATACCGTTCGCCACAAATCTGAAACAATAATATTATTGTATTTTATGATAAGTGATGCAAATTGAAGTTTTATTGTTAAATATTTTTCTTATGTGGACATCTAGTAGCTGTGACGTGAAAGTCAAGTCGAAAGATTAAAACTGTGAAGGAAAACAGAAGAAATTTGCATGCTTAAGAGGCGGGTGAACCGCCATCGAGAAAATCTCTTAGTGGTCTGCCAACCCACACTAGGCAATCATACATACATACATACACTCACGCCTTTTTCCCATGGGGGTAGGCAGAAACTACAGAATGCCACGCGCTACGGTCCCTGCATACCACTTTTGCCTCGTCCACATTCATACATCTCGTCATGCACGCGCGCCGGTTACGAGTACTGCGTACCTGCGTACTAGGCAATCGTGGTGGACTATAAGCGTAATCCCTCTCAAATTAGTGGAGACCCGTGCCCAGCAGTGGGACAATCATTGGGTTGATGATGAGTAACAACTAGGCGACTGCTAACATATCATCATCATCATCATGTCATCAGGTACCTACAACTTTCGAGCAGTTATTGCTGGTTTTCTATAGCATAAGCCTACTACCCGGCTCCTAGGTGCCTAGGTGCCTCAGAAACGACAGGCTTTAGCTGTCATTTTCTGTTTTTTTCGTTAGTTTTTATGGCATGGCTCCTTGGCCTTTGTGCCACGGTCACTCTCTGTAAACTGTAGCAGTGTTACCATTAAAAAAAAAGTGAAAGTTCCAACATACTTACGTCCCGATACTTCTGAAGAAATCCGTAAAAGACTTGAACATGTCGGCGAAAAAGATCACGATCTCTGGTACGTGTACCTTGGTTTCTCCTGGCGTGAATACCATGTGGTGGCTCAGCTTTTGCAGGCTGCGGAAGTTATGGCGACCCACGCCCACTTTGCCGAACAATCGATACTGGAACACAAGGAATTTTGTCGTAATCATTGAGTATTATATCTGTGATGTACACAAGTTTCATCAAAGTGGATTATGTAGTCTAAGTCAAAATATAATTTATTCCAAGTAGGTTAAATCCTGACAATTGCAATTGCAATGTAATTTTCTGTGTTCCAATGTTTCGACTGTTACAATTAGGTTAAACATATAACAGAACTGCTTCTATTTCGCCGAACAACGAATAGGTACCTACTGTACCTATTACTACGAATTTTCGCAGATCTATTTATTTCTTATAAATATATGATAAAAAGGACAAATTGCTGAATGTGCTTAGATGAATATGATCATTGGTACCTATACGAAGTGGAACAAGTTACCTGTGCATCCGTCAAATAGATTGGAGTGTCAAATATAATCCAAATAACGGCTTCATTACACTCAGGTGACGTCAGGGACCCTGAGTAAGTGTAGTAAGATTCCCGGTTCGGGCTCAACAGTTTCCTGAGACAAAAATAAACCTTGTTACTGTGGAATAAGTCATCTTAGCATAGGTGATTATTACAACTTGTTGACATAACTAAAAATAACATAAAATGGTGTATTTTTATATCATTACGCTTTTATTTTTATAATAGACACATCTTAATTACGACCTATTGAGAAAATTTTAATAACGGGGCGGTCTGGATATTTACTATATTATATCTTTTACTTTAAACGTACACATACGATCGTATAATAATAGAACGAGCATGGGCGCCTGGGGTATCATTACGTGAGGATTTTTGCCAGTTCACTCTTCTATAAGCCGCATAAAAGAACTCTATTGCAAAATAAATCCTATAATATTGCTGGCCTGAATCTAAATTGAGCCTTCACGCCTACAGTTTAAAAGCGGCAGTTGCGACTACAACACCAATAAATTTAATTTGGTTGAAACTGGAGAAGAATTACGCACGAGAACCTATTAAGCCATCAATGTTCATAATCAGAAATTAACTCTATGTGCGGCAAATATACTGACTCAATGAAATCGCCCAATTATTTAACCTAATTAGATAATACGAAAAGGAAAACATTCATTGCTTGAATATTGAGGGTAATTCATTAATTTCATCTTTAATTCAGGAAAAAGAAACAGGAGCGGGCGAAGTGAACTGTAGTAGGTACACCCTTAGTCTCTCTAGGAATATGTCTTTAGAAGTCGTACAGGGGGTTCTGGAGCTAGTCTCTTGAGAGGACTATAAGAATAAGGCGCTTCCTCTCTCTTACATAAAATTGTTGTGCCCTACAGAGTCTATAATTGTGTCTGTTCTCTATATATACCACCTGTATGTACATTATGGAATGCAATAAAATTATGATTATGAACCGGGACCTCCATTCCTGTGCAGATGGTGACCACCGCGGTGGTTTTATTGATGTAAAAATCCCACACGACCCGGTCTCTTCCCCAGATGACGGTCGCCTTTTGAAGGTTTCCACACCGATAGCAAAAAAAGGCGTGACTCACGTCATGTCGAGGATTACTCCGCTGATCCTGTCACCCGTGTTCAGGAGTTTGGGGACGTGCTGCATGAACTCTGACGCCTCCTGCTGATAGTCCTCCAGCTCTGCTTGTACCTGTACGTAGAATAGGATTATTGCAACGTGTGTCAGAAGACAGATATTAACAGTTTATTTGTTGAACACTCGATTGGCGGAGGGGCTGATCGATCGGCTTGTGAGTTTGATCCCGGCACGGAGCAAATATTTGTACGATCTACGGGTACCTAGTGTTTTCGGGTCTAGGCGTTTGTGAATGTGGAAATTTGTGTCTGTAAACGCACCCACGGGCCGCGATACAGGAGAAAATCCTAGTGAGAAGCAACTTTACCTTTTACAAAAAATAAACAAACCGACTCCATGTATAAAGTACCTGATGAACAATCTTTATAGCCCTTATTGTGCAGTAATTGACCTCTTGATATAATATGGCGATAGTTTTCAGTAATAACATTGGATCATTCCAAAAATTCAGTTACAAAAGTCTTTCCATTTAAAATAAAACTCCTTTTTACAGATTTTATTGCGGTATATGGAGAGAAAGTTGGTCCAATGTTTGATATATTATTATATCAATCACCCCTTAACGTATAAAAAAAGGCCTTCTTTTATAGGTCCATGCAACCACCTAAATGTATTTGTTAATTCCGCTTGAATACTTAATTCACTTCTTCGTGATTGGTGCGTACGATGGGTCATTTCATTATTTTGACAGTTGACAGTTTTACGTCACTGTGTATGTGGTTCATATGTAGCCAGATAGATGTCGCTACAGGTATAGTGATATTGATAGTACCAACGTTCGGATCCTGTATAGCGTCCATGGTCATAGGCAGATCCAGCAGGCAGTCTGCTCGTGGCCATGGATGCTGTAAAGGACAATACCTAGTATTCGTGTAATTGTAAGAAGTCAGTATATCACTTTCCTTTGCGGTGCGGGGATTGAACCCGCAACGAGTGACGCATAAGTCATGGCTTAGCCACTGGGTTCTTTGAGTCGTCATTTCATAGAAAAATTCTAATTTACAGTGTTCGTCCTGAGATCGAAACCGGAACCTCACATTTAGCAGCTATACATTCGACCACTACCTCAATGAGGCAATTGAAATCATCTAATAAATGAAAACATTAAAATTCATTAGAAAATAACGTAATCTTGTCGCAATTTCACCGATAAAGCTATAATGAACGTGTCAAGGACTACAGTTCGTTGCAACTGTGTTAGTGTCAGCAATAATATTTATTACAACGTTAATGATTGACTTTCTTTATTTGTTTACAAGCGACGGCGATAAAAATGCAACACCAAGTCGACTGAGAACTCGTGCTTGTGTTATTTTATCGATGACTTCACTAATTGGCCCACATATGCTACATATACCTATATGTGCATCGTTGTCAGTGATCGTTGCTGAAATTGCCATACATTTAAAATATTCAAAATCCACGCATGCAGGTTTCCTCACGATGTTTTTCTTCACCTTTTGAGCATGTGATAAATACCCACGTAACTCGAGTTTAATGATTTTTTTATATTTTATCACTATTTTTTCTTCCGAAAAGTCAGAGGTGTGTATCTTAGATTTGAACTCGAGACTTTTAACATATCAGTTCACTGGTCACACCACTAGGCTACCATAGCTGGAGGCTACCATTGCTGGCACTTCTCGCTGAACTATCAATAATTGACAAGTTTGTTTTGTGTGAGTGAAAGGAAGGGGCTGAGTTATAAGTACGTACGTAGTACCTTACTGTACGTAATACAAATAGTTATTATATTAGTTATGTACTCCAACGTAAAATTACTCTAAGAATTCATAGAAGTCTGATTTCATATCCTGTAGGTACATTCAGCACTTATTATCATTCTTCGCTTTATTCGATTGCACTTACATTTCCGAAAACAGAGACAATGGCTAGTCCATCTCTTTTGCGCAATGCTTCAACTACGGTCAGGTCTGATCTCACGTGGACAAAATGTAGCTCCATGGGAAACCTGAAAGTGTACAAAGTCATATTATACATCTGTAATTGCACAATATTTGCAATAAATTACTTCAACGTTGCACAATAGGTACTATGATATCAATAAATTGCACTGTCATATTGGCAGAGTTCACTTTGGTCTTGTTTCACCTTTGTAATGTTTTTATACTGTGCATGGTGCTAGTTTGATTGTTCTTTTTACAAATATTTGTGTCGTGCGGAAATCGAACCCACGACTCCCAAGTGAGCCAATCACATATCTACTGCGTTAATGCTGCGAATTTTATTTAAAACATAATGCCTCATTGAAATACTTACAACATTTATTACAGATTTTATCGCGGTACTTATACATAGATACATACATGACCCGGAAACAAATGTTGATGCTCATCACACAAACATTTATCCGTACCGGGATTCGAACCCTGGAGCCATAGCATAGAAAGCAGCGTTAACTACCGCTGAACTAATCGGGTTGTCAAAATTAGTCAAACTTACTTGATGCCATTGATGGAGTGTTCAGACAACCAGTGGAAATGGAGCTGTTCCAATCTGTACACGTACTTAAGAGGCCCGCCAGACAGGTTTGGATGGATGGCTTCGGCCCCCTCTGAGCTGAATTGTACTGGGAAATGTTAAATGTGGTAGTTAATGTAGAGATGACTGCCTCGTTGGTCTAGTGGTCGTTACTGCGACAGCCGAGCAAGAGGTCTTGGGTTCGATTCCCAGGTCGAGCAAAGTGTTGTTGAGGTTTTCTATGAAATTCTCAGTAGCAGCTCGGAGTGAGAATTCGTGCGCGGTAAAGGGCAATACAATAGGCTCGCTCCCTATTACATGGGACCTAAAACATACCGGCGGAACGTGTGTGTACATTAGTAAACCTCTGCCTAACCTTTCGGGGACGACAGGCGTGATGGTATGTTATGTTATGTATGTTGAGATACCAGGAATTTGCCGAACAGACATTGAAATTACGAGCAAAGCAGTATTGGGTTTTTCTATGAAGTTTTCAGTAGCAGGTTGGAGTTTGATTTCTTGCCCGCTGATGGCAATAGGCTCGTAGGTGAGTAAAACTGTCTCGTAGGTCTAGTGGTTATAAGTGCGACTGCTGAGCAGGAGGTCTTCGGTTCGATTCCCAGATACCTTCACCGAACTGGTTAATGGATGAAAAATTAACCTTACGTTTGCATGTTCTATAAGCGTCATACTTTCAATTGGTATGTAATTTATCTATTAACCAAACCGGTGAAGTTACAAAAAAAATATGATTTTTAAATATGTTAATTTATCAAGTTCTGGACAGAATTATTTTAGACAACCCACGTCAGACGACAGCAGACTTACAGAAGACCGCAGTGAATCAACAATAGTTGTCTTTCTGCGAGTGAGTAAGGTTATCAGAGCTCATTGGGGTAGTGACTATTCTGACAGCATGAGAATTCCGTTTGCTGTCAGTTCAGTAACTCCCTATTTTAAGAAACCTGAACGGTTTCTAAGGGGCTTGGCAACGCATTTGCAAGCCTCTAGTGTTGTAAACGTCCATGGGCGGCGATCATCACTTACCATCAGGTAAACCGCCTGCTCGTTTGTCCCCTTATAACCATAAAAAAAAACATACCGCGGCGAAATGTATGTGTATATTAGTAAATCTCTGCCCAACCCTTCAGGCACCACAAGCGTGATGGTATGTTATGTTATATACACCTTAGTTTTATTTTTATTTTATTTTTTTATTTTTTCATATTGGTATCATTATACATATATTAAGTATGTGTTAATATGAATTTAATAATTCGAAATAAATAAATTATTATTATTATTATTATTATTATAACTGTTTTTTTTTCTTTTTGTTCTTTAAATATTTATATGTGTGCGAGACCAAAATAAAAAGTTTTCTTTTTATAATACCACTTACTAGTGTGTCCATTATTGATCCCGGAGACGAGCACCTTTTGGTATCCATTGAACTGCAGGGGTCCATACTTTATGAACAGTTTGGAGTAATCAGGCGTCACTTCGCTGGTTTTGATGTCGATAGGGGATTGTCTCTTGCCACCTTCTTTACAGTGGCGCCCAGGCCAATTGGATTCGTCTGAAAGAAAACATTATTACACATATATACAGACTCCCAGGTCGAGGAAAGTGTTTATACTATATAAGGTTTTCTATTAAATTGTCAGTATCATCATCATCAACCCATTATTGTCCCACTGTTGGGCACGGGTCTCCTCTCATTTGAGAAGGATTAGGCTATAGTCCACCACGCTAGCCTACTGCGGGTTGGCAGACTTCACGTGCCATCGAGAAAATCTCATAGCATGCAGGTTTCCTCACGATGTTTTCCTTTGAGCATGTGATAAATACGCACATAACTTCCGAAAAGTCGGCGGTGCGTGCCTGGGTTTGAACTCGAGACATTTCACATCTCAGTCCACTGGACCGTAGCGTGTGGCGTAGTTTCTGCCTACCCCCATGGGAAAAAGGCGTGGATGTATGTATGTACGTATATATGTATAATGTATACGTCGTGTATATGTATGAATCTTACCGTCGTAACTCCAGACTGGGTCATAGTTTATGATAGTATCAGGTGTGGTAGTCCCCGCCACTATTTCTGTAAATTAACATGGAAAATATTATCTACCTATATAAATTACCATCTTCAGCTGAATGATTGACTGTCTGGGCTCGGGTTTTCTATCATTTGGGAGGCATTAGGTTGTAGTCCACCATACTAGTTTAGAGCATAGACTTTACATGCAATCAAGAAAATCTGCAAGGCATGCGTAGTGGCGTAGCGTGGGTATTTGCCGCCCGGGGCCGACTGGAAATTTGCCACCCCTTTTTCTAGTAGTATAAATAAGACGTGGCACTTGATGCCGCCCCCTTTTATATGCCGCCCGGGGCCATGGCACCCTCTGCCCCGCCCACGCTACGCCACGCTACTGGGCATGCGGGTCTTACTCGTGATGTTTCCCTTCACCGTTTGAGCATATGATAAATGCTCACATAACTTCGTAAAGTCAGTGATGCATGACTTAGCATCGAACTCGAGAACTTTAATTTTACAGTCCTCTGCTCATAGCACTAAGCTATCACAGTTTATCTGTGATATATATCTGTTAACCCCGGGGATAGTAAAATTCACGACACCCATTTATAGGTGGTACGAAGACACTACACTCCATAAATAATAAATCACAAAAAAATATTTCCTTCACAAGTGAGTTATATTTTAAAGATTCTTATTTATTTTTATTTTGATACTCTGTACACAAGAAAAAACTATTGATATCTACCTAATATGTTAGATATATGTACGTAAACTTTCTCAGCGTAAAATTAGTAATTTTATCCAATCATCAAAAATGTTTCATCATACTGCTTATTTATTTCAACCCTCTTATAAGAAATTATTAATTCTGCGTACAAACTACCACTTTTCGTCTTTTTAAGGCAAGTTTTCTGTGACAAAAAATCTATGTCCTGTCCCAGGACTTGAACAAATTCGATCGAATCGAACTACTAACCACTCAGTTCCAACACATAAAAAATCACTTCACTAAACACATTCTTAGTATTACTTGCTAAAATAAGGAGAATTCGTTGCCTTGTCTGGTTAGATTTTTCTGCATGTTGTACATTAAAAGCTTTTTTGTCAACATAGTCATCGTTGGAACCATAAAAATTTAATAACAAATACTATATTTTAAATATGGTTAAGTTGGATGCCCATTTACTGTTTTCATTGCGTCTCAATGCTTGCTTTTTAATCAAGAAATATATATCGAATTTGCAGAGGTAATCAACCAAAAAATCAACACTTAACAAAATATTGTCAGTACTTACGTAAGAAAATGGAAACGATGATAATCCTTAACATATATACACAGATGAAAGCCATGTTCACTCTCTGTTAGAATTTAACTGCGAATGAAAAGAACCACAATGAGATGATGTGGAAAAAGATACTGTTTATAAAATATACGTTTAATAATCACCATTGTCATTGCTTCTGGTAAAAATCCCGTCACTTTTTATTTTGTTAACGAATTGAATGAATGGTTTAAGTTTACATAAACATGGGATAAACTTCACATTTTGAAGGAAGCCGGAGGTAAGTGTTTGTTTGATTTTATTGTATGTCACTGCGGTTATGACTGTTTAATTCATTGTAATGTTGTGTGATGTAAGATTATTTAATTGATGTCCGATGTATTGGAGGTTACTGGTTTACCCTCTTACTTAATCACCGGTTTATTTCATTCACATCTAATTCCCTTCACACTTTGTCACTCGCGCATCGCCATGGTTTCAGAGTACCAATTCTTAAAAATAATTTGCATGCTTAGGTCAATTTCATAATCAGTGTTTGTCTCTCACACTTAAACATAGCTAATGTAACTTGGAAGAGAGGTATCACCTATCAAATATTTGCTTAAAAAGTGATTCCAAATTCAGCAATTGAATACCACTCTTAAGTTGATGAAATAAACATTTTTATTTTTTATTTTACTGGCAATTTTCCGCGATAAAAAGGATCAGGTATCGATTTACAGTCTCTGCCTTTTGTTTAAGTTCTCTCGGAGGATCCTGACGCCTGGGAAGGTAGGTACAGCTACCACAGTATGGTAGGTCATGACATTTGGTCCATCCAGTGGACCACATAGTAACAGCTCCACCTGCCAACATGAATCCTATTGTCGGGGCCATGGGCAAAATACTACGCTCTTACTACGATCCCAACGGGAGTCTCTGCCTACCATGATGGAAGAAGTCGGATGGAAGTTGAACGTATCGCGTCGTGAGTATTAATTTCTCATTTTTTTCTCCTGGCGATTGGTTTGCTTCTGAGTTGAGTCGTGGGTTTAATATAGTACAGAGTTGTATAATCTTTATGCAGCTATTTGTGCGCACCTACGACGCAAAAGAAGTTCTGACAAACAAAAAAACTCTGGACATTATGACACAGCGCCATCTAGTTCAGTGGTAAGCAACGAGGCCTGTGTCGAGGATACTAGAAGGTTAATATACTACATCCATACTTTTTTTTGTAAATACTTACATATTAAACATAGATACATCCATGACTCGGAAACAAATGTGATGCTCATCACACAAACATTTGTCCCTACCGGGATTCAAACCCAGGACCCGTGGCACAGAAGGCAGCGTCAACTACCGCTGGACTAATCGGGTCGTCAATCCTGACGTTTTGGATACTTTTTTATCGCAACTATCTTGTTGTTAAATGGCAAATGTTAAGTATTCGTGTGTTAGAAATTAATATGAATTTCTTTATTAAAAAATCCGGGTCATCAAGCCAGTCGTGCTGTATCTTGATCTATCTAGAGACTATTAGATAATGCCGCTCGCTCCCCTACCGGCTGATACTGTAATCGCTAGGCAATCTAGACCTGGTCTAGAGTGACACCTTGAGATGCATGACAAACGGATGCTTGAGCTGATGCCTGGTAGATACCGTCTGTGTCAAAAACTCTAATTTAGCAAAAGAAAGATTCATTTACAAATAAGTAGTCATGTCAAAAGTAAAAATTGCTATACAAATTACGTCCTTATTAGCCGTTTGTGGACTAGCCAAAATACCTGCCCATAGATTTCAAGGACCAGTTAAATACCATCTAAATCCAGCATATTCCAGCGACCTTTAACTAGTTCATCAGTCCATATTGTTGGAAGCTGGCCCATGCTGTGTCTTTTGCAAACAATCTTATTTTGTTTTAGTCGAAGTGTCAGGATCTTTTAAAATATTTATGGCGATGCGGCGTTCTGAGGTGTCAAGTAGTTTTATTTCTGTCTAATATTCGCGTAAGTGTAAAACATTAGGACATATGTATTCAATATAGTACCTAGGTACCACGAGTTTGGCAAATATTCTATAATTAGTTGAGGATTTATTACGTGTGTATTTATTACGTCCTTAAACAGTGAAGTCAACCATCGAGGAAACCCGCAAGCATAATATGATTTTCTCGACGATGATGAAGAAGACCTATAAACAGTGGCTTCCGTTGCTAATTGGTGGCTTAAAAAAGTAATTACAACGCTTTTCTTTTCTTCTTTTCTAAAAACAAAACATGTTAGATCCTATATAGTAACATAACACCTTTTGTATACCGTGTCTTTACGCAAATAAATATATTATTACAATTATTCTTAGATGAAAACGGTTTATTGGAAATCTTGATTGTTATCAGATTTCTTGATGACAAATGAACATAAAAATCTAGTGGACCCAAGTGGCACATGATCGTTCGTCGTAAAAATCCTTTGGGGAGGCTTGGATGTACAATGGACGTAATTTAGATGAAATGATGATGATGATGACCAAAGATAATATTATATGTCGATTTAAACAAAACAGATGATACCTACTATCTTATCAATTCTATGTAACACAAAGTTATTTGTTAACTTTATGGGTTAAGAACTCAAGCTATGAAAACCGGTAATAAACGTAATCTTCAGCAAATACTTCGGATTTGGGTTATATATTATGGCATTTGTTGTATGTAGGTCTTCCACTGTGCTATCGTAGAACCTAAATATTTGTGATAGTGTTAAAAAAATAAAATTTAACTGATAATTAAATAGTAAGGTCAAGTGGTTAGGACTGGTCATTTCTTAGCATAGAATTAGGCTTAAAATCTCGATTTTTACATTTTTTTCAATGTCGAGTATTAAGTACGTCAAAAATAAATATATTTTTATGGATTTTATCATAGTATATTGATTTGAATTCAAGTAGACCAATATTACAGGTGATTTTTCATTTGCATTTCTTATCAGAGATCAACATCCCATCCGACTATACATCGGATCGTCAGCTCGGTAAAATAATATCAATATACCGCGATAAAATCCCGAAATACAAACACTTTATATTTCTATGTCTAATATTTTTTCGTATGTGTTAGAAATAAGTACCTACAGATAGAAATAAATATTATCGTCTTAAAATGACTCTAGCTCATATAACAACAATAATGGACATTGTAGGAGGAGCATACAGCCCACTCGATGGTAAGTGTAACTGGAACTTGTGGATGCTGGCAACACCAGAGGTATTATTCGCGCATTTGTTTAGTAATTTCACTGATTAAAACCGCCTTCAAACAACAAAAACTCAATACAAAAACGCCTTTTAAACTAGAATACACAATACAAGTGAACACTGTTGTTGGTAGGCTTCTTGGATGGGTCTGTCATGGTGAGTGTTACTGGTGAACATGAACAATCGTATGCCCTGTTTATAAGACAACAAACTCTACAGTCAAATGCGAAAGCCATGGGGTTTCTGACGTTTACAGAGAGCCAGTAGAATTGAGTTAAATAGGTAGAACTTGCTACCGAACGATGAGCGTTGAGCTAAATGAGTTCGTTAGCAAGTATTACTCTTCTGTAATCTGCAAATTAATTTGGAAAAACCAGCTCAGACTGGAGTAAAAAAGGAGAATGAAGGAAAACCTTCAATGCCATTCTTCTTGAGTGTCTGTTGTTATCCAAGAACTTGTCCATATTTGTCACTATTATAGTCTTGTCACTATTGCCACACTATTGTTAGCGAGTATACGAAGCTCAGTGTTAAAAGAACTAAATGCTTTTTTTTCACCAAACCTAGGCGTTATGATCCCAACCGAAAATTTTATAATCAAACTGCTCTAGAAGATAGAATTAAATTAACGTATTTTTTTTTACGTTCGCTGTTACATGTCCTAAGAAGAATAATAATGGTGCAGTGTGGACGCTCTCTAAGACGAATGTAATATTTTATAGAGGAAGTACCTCCCTCGTTAGACGCTCGGCCATTAGGTCATATCCTCACTGACACTCACAATTGCTACCGATGTGATCCAGTTATATAAATAGAATAGCCCTATTAGACCGTAGACTATTTCAGAGCGGATCTTTGACGGTTCGAGTAACGTTGCGGTATTAAGGTGGAAGCTCCACGCTAGCCCACGAAATTCAAATTATCGTACGTTTTTTGCAAATTGCCGGTATTTGTCAGGCTTGCATTGAACAAAATATGATTCGCGCCTGTAATAGGTATTTAGTTACAGAATTATAATCATTTAAATCAATAAAACAGCCATCAAAGTGCATATAACTGTATTGATTGTCTATTTCATGAAAAAGTCATTACCGTCAAAAAGTCACACCCGCACCAGCCCTATTGCCGGGGCCATGGGATTCGCAAAAGCATGCACCACAACCCTGGCGGGCTTTGGTCCAGCTCTGGTCGCTGGACCCCGGCTTGGAGCGAGGCATCGCTGGCCTCGCATCCTCTGCGCAGGCGCACGTGTGACGAACACGCGCGCCGCCTACTTGGGGCTGTTATCAGATCGGGCGGCGGACTCCCCTAGTCGCGCCCACCTGCTGGCCACAGCTCATGGAGGCCGGAGGTCTGTTTGCGCCCTCCGGCGCCCGGTGCGTCTACTGCGGATCGGAAGAGAGGTTGTGATTTCTCTCTACCTTTCCGCCGCCTCTTTTGCACGCTTAACTTGCTCGCAGTAAGAGGCGGGAGGTCACCGCCGACTGCCGCTATGAGTTCACGGCGCTGCTCTGCCCAGGCCAGGCAGGCCTGTAGTGTGTGCTGCGCTGTGTCCTCAGGGCAACCCACGCAGTGGTGACAACCGGGCGATGGCTCCCGGCCTATGCGACACAGGTACTTGCCGAAGCCCCCATGCCCCGACAAGACCTGCGTCAGCCAGAAGCTGAGGGCGCCGGCGCTGATACAACTAATTAACCTATCCGATCATCAGATAGTTTAATCAGAATAACAGTCAGAACTCAGAACTAAGAAATCTACAAAGTTAAAAGTTAGAATAAGTTTATATATTTTAAGTAAATTGATTTTATGGGGCACTAGCTACCTCGGTTACATTTAATTCATCTAGCTACCTAGATGAATTAAATGTATGCAGCTTCCTAAAATTTACCGATGATCACGGGTGTACATTTTTACATTTAGGAGATATCCTTTCAAATGTAGGAGGTAAAGCATAGCGAGATTTCTTGTTCAAATTGAGCTGCCCGACTGGGGAAGTACCTCCACCTTACAGAAGACCGCAGTAAACCAACAATAGTTGTCTTTCTGCAAGTAAGGCCACCAGAGCTCATTGGGGGAGTTACTATTCTGACAGCATGGGAATTCCATTTGTTGTCAGTTCAGTAACACCCTATTTTAAGAAACCTGGACGGTTTCTAAGGGGTTTGGCAACGCATTTGCCTCTGGTGTTGCAAATTTCTATGGGCGGCGGTCATCACTTACCATCAGGTGAGCCGCCTTTTCGTTTGCCCCCTTATCACCATAAAACAAATCTATAATAAGTTTGTACTTCAATGTCGCGGTTTTCTTTCTTAACATCAAATTATTGTAATGACCAACGCTACCTTCAGATAAAATCCTTAGTTTATAATTCGTTAAAATAAATATAAGGTATTTAAATATGTTGCATGCTGTACTCGGCCTAGCCTAAAATAAATATATTTCATATTTCATTTCATATTTCAACAAATATACATAAGTATGTGACATATAGCATGAAGCATTCTGTAGCTTTACTCTTGGCTGACTGGCTTACCTCCTATATAAAAGAGAGAGAGTTTATTTGTAGTTATGTACCTACAATAACATACAATAAAAGGATCAAATGACAAAAAAAAGAATATATGAAATTCTTTAGTAATTATGCAATAAATCCTTCAATAAATATTGAAAATGTTATCGTACAATCAATCTCATGTTTCCTTATATAATCTGTATTTAGTTCTAATCGTCCGTATAATAAATGAATCACCTAGATAACATTGGCAAATTATACTTTTTAGGGATCCGTGTCTCTAAAGAAAAATACGTAATCCTTCTACGTTCTCCGCCTGTCAGACTAGTCAAGACTCTTAATCTAAAGAACTGGCAGAGGTATGTACCATTTTGATTTATTATTTATTATTATAATACAATGAAGTCTCGAGTTCTTTGAGGGTGTGAAAATTTCTGTCGATCTTGTCTTTTTTACCAATAAACAAATTTAAATTTGGAGATTATCAAATATTGTGTTTTTCATCTGTAACAATAAGTTAGTTTTGTATTCGACAAGATTCGTATTAAAAGCAAGATTAGTATCAATGTGTTTTGATTTTGAGATACTATAAATGACGTGTAACGAATGGTTTCACGTATCCTTTATACCGTAGCAAAAAAGTGAGTGCAAAAAGCAAGCTGTATGGAGCCCACGGTGTGCAAGTCCGATTCTCACTTGACCGTTTTCTTTTGTAATAAATGACATCACATATAATTATTTAATAGTAAACCACAAAAGCGACGCTTGCGCATATCAGCGTTTAGATTAAGATTACTAAGCGGTTCAAAATCCGATACCGATCTAAGTCATTTGTGCATTTATCGAAATCGATGCATAATTAGTAAATAATCTTTTTGAATTAAAGAAAGAACGTTTTTTCTTTATGTCATGCTTATGCAACAAATATTAAATAAGCAACCACTGAACCGGTCATCACCGGTTTATCCGGTTATCACCGATTATCACCGGCCCTTTCGAACGTAGACGATTTTTTATTACGGTCAAGTGGCACGTTTATGTCGATCAGACTAAATACTTTTTTGTTTACGCTCGAATGACCCGTTCGTTTTGGGCCGTTCAGACGATGTACCCGTTCTCAGTGGTCTGAGAAATTGAAGGTCACCATTGACCTTTCAGATGTTATGTGTGTATTTGGTGAGGAAAAACATCGTGAGGAAAACTGCATGCTTGAGTGATTTCCAGTGCCATGTGAATTCTACCAACACACACTAGGCTAGCGGAGTATGCTATAGTCTAAACTCTCTCAAAATGAGAGGACACCTTGGGTTGATGATGATAATGAGGTCAGGTTAAATAAATGAGTGCTACACGTGTACTTATATTATTATCGGACACCAATCTCTAATCAGTATTCATGTCTGGCAATTGAAATCGATTTGATAATCACCCGCCGTCAGATTAATCGTTGCCGGCGAAAGATTTGATAGTAGGTAAGGATAATATACAAAATAAAATATAACAAACATTTCTCTTGTCATAACATGTTTTAATATTTATGTTTTCTATGATATACTGTACAGTTTATATGCATTTAAAGCTAATAACACATTTCCATTTAATTATATTAATTCATTCACACCATTTTTCGATCGTTTTTATTTCACAGCCAATTATTAAATCATAAATATTATAATAACAAAGTTAAAAACTAAAATAACAATAAACATTTATATTATTTACACATTGTTTTATAACTTAAGTAAGGGTGAAAAATGTTAAATGCTTAAAAACACCATGGGAATAGATGAAAAGAAATATTAATCCAAACTATAGCAGAGGAGATTGAAAAAAAATTATGTCTTTTCAAAAAAAATAAACGTACTTTTCTTTTTTGAAGCTTTACATAAACCAACTTTAAAATTTTATGTAAATAGATTTTGTAAATGTACTTATAAGGTGGGTCCAGTATATATGTACACCATATTTTCCTTAAGATTTAACAAGATTGTAAATATAATTTATAATCAATAAATATACCAATAAAATATTTGATTGTAGTAAAAATAGATATAACAACAATAAATTATATTTATCGGTTAAATATTATGTAAATTACATGATAAATTCTTGAAACATTGATATAATTTAATGATCAGATAATATCGATATTATGTATACGATTATGTGCTTTATTCCGTAACATTTATAAACTAATGTCAATATAGAGAAAGAATGAAGTGAAACGGATATAGACGATACATAATTATGTTTTTTATCTCGACTTTAGATAATGAATTTATATTACGGTGTCCATAAAGTGTCGTAGATTTTAGTGACGTTACAACTTTTATGACGAATTTTCGAATTCGAATTTTTTAGGTAATGTCAAGGTAGTAGTGACAGCGTCTGAATTTATGACTAGTAACACTTTAACCTTATTTTCTTGCAATTTTGGAATTATTGTGTGTAAAGGAACGGGAAAGAGCACGCTATTCGATCTGACCAATGAGGGTGCGCGGTGCCAAAATTGGCTGTCATATGGTACTTACCCATATTCTGAGAAAGGTTGTATGGTATTTCAAGTCTTTTCCCAACTACGGAACTAGGAGTCAGTTTCCAGTGCACACCGATGCGGCTGAATATAAGTATTTTACACGAAACGACTGCCATCAATATCTCTGTTCCTTTCACAATTTTTTTTAAATAATCAATGTAAGTATACCTACACATTAAGTCTAAATCATGACCAAATGTACATATATATCTAACTAAAGAAATTTGACAAAAATCTAATTGACGTCGAAAAAGTTATTAAAAATTTTACATTAGGAAGCTGAAGACTGAAGGTTAATACATAACTATCAAAAAATGAAATCTAACATTATAAACGTTTTTTTATCAACGCGTGCACTAAGCTAGATTATTTATGAAACAATTTAGGTGATGACTAGAAATTGGCGATAAGACCTCATATATCTTGACTTGTTAAATAATCTAAAGAATTATGATAAAATACATTCATTTGCTGATCATGCTAAATCTTCGTCTGCTTCTAATTACTTACTAAAGATAATAATAATCCGCATTATAAATGACACAGCAGGAATTAATAAGACATATCATAATGCCTTGGAAAGTCGATATATATCCATGAGCCTTAATTAATTCTATTATCGCCAATCGACGATATTTTGTGATGATTAATTAGATGAAACTATAATATTTACTTGTGATAATATCTATAATATTTTATAAACTAGGCGTATCACGTAATGTCATTTTCAAATTTTAACAATTATTTTCTTTCCCTAAATGCTAAAGACTACCTTTTAAAAACAATGTTTACTGAACTTTATTAGAAATATAGTACAGCAAAAGCACTGTCGTGCCTTTTTTTTGCACTTGGCAACATTTTGGTTTTGGCCTCTAACACATCTAAAATCATATTTGGCAGTTTTTCAATTCTGGCAACACTATCAGAACCATTTACAATTAAAACCTACTTACTAACAATTGAAGATCTAATTTAGCTTCACACACTGTTTCATGTTGTTTCCGAAGAGTTTCCGTTTGATATTCATGATGGTGCAAACGCCCTTGTTGACTCCTGCTGCGAGGGTTGAGGAAAGGCAGGAGAGGAGGCTGATGAGGGTGGCAGGGATGCTGGGGATCAGGAGGGAGGCACAAGAGGCGATGGACCGGTACACCACCCTGTTGGTTGGCTGCAGACTGCGGTAGTTATAGCTGCCTCCAACATCCACCATGCCGAACAGATTATACTAGAGGAAGAAAATAAGAAAATAAAATTATTGTCTGTAACTCACGTAACTGTAACTAACGATTAAAAACAAATACAAGCGAATAAAAGCAAAATTCAATTACATACATAGGTACGCATGGCAAATATGATTTGGATAATCGGTTAGTTTCGGATTAAACGGTCTAGTGGCAGTGAGTCTTGGTCAAGCAAAGTATTGTTTTATAAAATACGAAGTAGATGGAGATTTGTGATCGTTAAATTATAATAGACTTGCTCGGGGACCTAAAACATGAACATTAGTTTAACCCAGGCACAGGCTAGGTAGGCTGCATGAGAAGAGCTGATGATCGAGCTCTGTGGCGTTCACTAGGGGAGGCCTACGTGCAGCAGTTGACAAATATCGGCTGATGATGATAATGATGATGATGACAGGCTAGGTAACCATGCATACAGTCGGTATGGAGGTAATAGGTGCTAATATTGACGGGTGACCTGATACAAGTTAGCCTTTACCTAACACAACTTTGAATCAAGTACTTAGGTCACGTACACACATGGCATGCTCACGTGTCTGTCTTGCGTCACGTGTGATAAGTTTCAAAAGTGCATTTCCCTTTAAATTAACTCAGCAATGTTGCTATGGTAAAATAAAAAAAATAGGTAAGTATTATGAAACTTAAAAAAATTTCTTGGATTGCATCAGTTTAACTTTCTATTTATTTCAATTTGAAATTAAATTTAATCTTATATACCTATCTCAATATGTGTAAAATTAAATTAAACAAACTACTGTATTGTTTAATGGCCAAGATCCTGCATTTAATTTACAGTGATACAAGGTTGTATTCCGTTTATTTTTTCACGGAATTTTTGGTGTGGTAAGTAATTAATTGAATGCACCTTAGAGGAGTAATTCTCTCTCAACTTAATTCGAATAGAAGCTACGTTAATCCATACTAATATCATAAATGCGAAAGCTGTCTGTCTGTTTCCGTTTAACCGCTGAACCGCTTTAGTTCAAATTTGGTATGAAGATGGTTTAAGTTTCCGGAGAAGGACATAGGTTCCAGAGTTTAAACACCTTTTAAAAGGGCCAAAATGGAGATGGAAGTTGGTATGTTTAATCGATAGTTTATGAAAAAGCAGAATTGGATAAAATCACTAATTCTACGCAGACAATTAAATAGTAAGTAAATAATTATAAATAACCTTACCTGGTCGTTACTAATGTAGATAGGCCTGTCCATGACTATCCATGTGACGACCTCTTCACACATAGGAGTGGTAAGAGACCCATGGTATGTGTAGTAGGACTGAGGTTCGGGACTCAACAGGCGTCTGCAGAAAACATTGGCATATCAACATGTGGAAGGCATAAGAAAATTTTGACGAACTGATTAGACCAGCGGTAGTTAGGGCAAATGGTTGTGTGATGAGCATCAACATTTGTATCCCAGTCATGGATGTATTTATGTATGTATTTCAAAGAAAAAGTACATACATCGAAAAAGAAACCAATGAAGCATTTCTTACCCAATAGAGTGGTAAAAGCATGGAACAAACTACCAGAAAAAACTGTCATGGCTCCAACATTGAACGGCTTCAAGAACAGATTGGACAAGCAAAATATCTCCAAGCTATTTGATACACACGCACCAGCTAATTAGCTGCTAGTGTGTTCTACGGAATAATAATAATAATACATACATATGTAATATATCAACCATCTAGTATCCGTAACACAAGCCTCGTTGCTTAGCTCGGAACTAGATGGCGTTGTGTCATAATGTCCAGATATTTTTGTTTAATTAAAGACTCCCTCGTTGGTCTAGTGGTCGTAATGACTATGTCGATACTACTGAGCAATATGACGGTTCAATTTCCTGGTCGGGCAATGTGTTATTTAGGTTTCGGATATAGCACAGAAGCTTTATTATGTAGCGGAGTGGGTTACTAGTGTAAATTAAAAAAAAATACACAGTAACAGTATAAATTGGATACTTGTTAAGATTAGGTAAGTATTTTTAAATGAATATTTAAATGATAATGAATAGTTCCGTGCTAAACAATGAGGCTTGTGTTACGGATACTAGTTGGTTGATATACTACATATATACTTTTTTTGGTTGTAAATACATACATATTATACATAGATACATCCATGACTCGGATACAAATGTTTATGCTCATCACACAAACATTTGTCCCTACCGGGATTCAAACCCGTGACCCTTAGCACAGAAGGCAGTGTTAACTACCGCTGGACTAATTGGGTGGTCGTAATTTTGTAGTTTAATTGTACTCATATATAGAAACATATTTTGTCTTCTATAATATTAAAATCTTGCGTGATTTTACATAGTAATCCCTTGGTCGCAATTAACTTTTTCCCTTCATGACAAACACCTTCCCTTTATGCTAACAACCTTCACCTTGTCAAAACCTATCTATTGTTTCAAAAACCCTTTGTTATTAACTCGAACCTAATTCGTTTCACGACTCCCTTCCGTCACTAAACAGTGGTGTAACTAATTTGATGACTTTCAAATGTATACATATTTCCTTCTTCGATGTAATTAGCATTATCTAAATCGAAACTCATAATTTAGTTTGCACTGACTATTAGAGGCAAAACTACTGAAATAAACGGCCAACCAAAAGAGCAGAAGAGCTGTGGTAGCCTAGCGGTTCGACCAGTGGACTGAGATGTCAGAGGCCTCGAGTTCAAACCCACGGCACACACCACTGATTTTTCGGAAATTATGTGCCTAATTATCACATGCTCAAACGGTGAAGGAAAATATCGCGAGGAAACCTGCATGCTTGAGAGATTTTCTCGATGGCATGTAGTATCTGCCAACCCGCAGTAGGCTAGCGTGGTGGACTATAGCCTAATCCCTCTCAAATGAGAGGAGACCCGTGTCCAGCAGTGGGACAATAATGGGTTGATGATGATGAAACGGCCAACCTACAAAACTAACTAAACAGTATTTTGATATTATTTTATCAAAACGGACGGGCAAACAGGCGTTGGTTAGTTTTGATGTTATAATTACAGTTACCATATTTTTATGAAGTATTGGAAATCCGCTTTCAATTTTTTTATTGTAGAGACATAAATTTACGGTAAACATGAAGGCACTCGAGATATATGTTTTACATTTTCCACAAGAAGAATTTCGGTTTCTGCAGAAAGTTGAGGCTGTAAAACCGCTTATAAAAGCTGAAAAGGTCTTCTAGAATGGATAAGACTGGTGGTACTCACGAGACGTCGATATCGTAGATGCCAGTTCTGTTCTGAGAGCTGTCCAAGAGATTCGGTACCACCGGCATGATCTGCTCCAACGCGCGGCTGCTGCCGTAACTGTTGCTTACCTTCAAATTACACATCATTTAAAGACTATACATAGATATAATTATTATTGACTATTCGGCGACCTCTGTGGTCTAGTGGTTCGAGTACCGGACTGCTGATCACGAGGTCGTGGGTTCGATTCCCACGGGA
Source organism: Craniophora ligustri (assembly GCA_905163465.1). Classification (NCBI taxonomy): domain Eukaryota; kingdom Metazoa; phylum Arthropoda; class Insecta; order Lepidoptera; family Noctuidae; genus Craniophora; species Craniophora ligustri. The sequence continues at coordinate 1,776,676 of LR990965.1, read as the reverse complement.
CACAAATATTTATGTGATGAATATAAGTGTTTGTGTTCGTCTGGGTGTTTCCTATGTATTATAAGTATGTATTTACAAAAGAAAAGTATATAAGTATTTATATCCATTGTCTAGTACCCATAGTACAAGCTCTACTTAGTTTGGGACTAGATGGTGATGTGTAAAATGTCGCAGAATATTTATTATTTATTTATTTATAAGTATAGAAATTTGTAGCCTAGTGGTGTGGCCAGAGATCTGTGAACTGATCTTTTGTACTTTTTTTTTTAATTGACTTATCTCAAATTATTTATAATCGTGATGAGCCGAAATCGAAGTGTAAACCTGTATAAGAACATCAATGTATGGCCACTGTGATACAAGCCCTGAGTGCTGCGGCCGCTGTAAGTCTGCTTGTATCATTTACCTTTTATAAATAAATAAATTTGAAATTTGAATTTGAAATCTTGTGTTTTCTTATCGACTTATCGTAGTTGCGTGTGTGTTCAAACGGTGAAGGAAAACATCGCGAGGAATTCTACAAGAAGAAGTTTGTCAAACTGCACTAATGGTGTGCGGGTTGTGTTCATCGTGGTACACTATATACATATAGCTTACTAGATTTTGGCCGCGACTTCGTCCGCGTAAAATTAGTAATTTTATTTCCGCCCGCCTTTCCCCCCTGTTAGGGGACGATTTCTGGGGTAAAAACTATTCTGTCCTTCACCGGGACTCAGACTATCTCTATACTAAATTTCATTTAAATTAGTTCAGCAGTTATAGCGTGAAGAGGTAACAGACAGACAATATAATTTAAGTATAGATTCCCTTTCAAATGATAGTAGACCTGTGCCTAGCAGTAGAATAGTAAATGTTGATCCCATCACACACACATTTATTCCTACCGGGATTCGAACCCGGAACCTAATCCGGTTAGTTCAGATCGTATAATGGTCACACCACTCGAATATCCTAACTGCTATAATTCAATCAATGTTATACTTACAATACACATGACACCAACAACGGCAAGACCATCAGGTCGACTCAAAGCCTCGTCGAGGCTCAAGCCAGTCTTGATATGCACGAAGTGGATCTCCAAAGGGTACCTGTAGACAACGAAATGCAACTGTCAATTTTTTGTTGCAGTCTTTAAACTTTTCGTTGAAAATGACAAGGGCAGTTACAGGAGAACAATATTAATTAATTTATTAATGCATGAAGGTCCACATGATAATCTATTAAATTAGTAATATAAATTAGTAAATAGATATGAAATTAGTGTTAAAATTTAAGATCAGTCGTCTTTTCTGATTAAAATTATATCTGAGGGTCCGCGAGATGACCAAAAATTATCTCATGTCAAAATTATTTATTTATTGTTATTTCACTACGGTCTACTGAAAGGTGGAGGAGGTACTTCCCCATTTGAGGGGAAGTAAGTAATGTCAACCATAAAATCTCAATTTCAAATATCATTTACTCGCACCGCGGCCGTTATTATAAACTTATTTCTCCTTATTTTATCACAAATATAAAACCACAGTCAAAGGAAAATCTTCTAAATATATATAACTCAAAGGTGACTGACTGACATAGTGATCTATCAACGCACAGCCCAAACCACTGGACGGATTGGGCTGAAATTTGGCATGCAGGTAGATGTTACGACGTAGGCATCCGCTAAGAAAGGATTTTGATTAATTCTATCCTCAAGGGGATAAAATAGGAGATGAAAGTTTGTATAAAAACTATACCTAATTAATAATAATACTTCTTAACGCGAGCGAAGTCACGGGCAAAAGCTAGTAATGTATATGATGTATAAAGGTAATCAAGATAGTTTGAAGTTCATACTGTCAAATATATTATACCTACATTACATATATTAAAATCAGCATGGAAAGTACCCGGCGCTACTACATATTGTTACAAAATTTCGGCAACAAATAAATGTCACTCACACGCCGCTGTATAAACAGTTAATCCTACAACAAACTCTGCTGATACCCACTTATCATTAAGTGGCATTACATTCTACGATTTGATTTGTACAAAGATTACAGAATTTTCTGACCGTCACTTAAATTTAAGATAGTTTTTGTCTCAAAAATCGTCCTTATTCCCTATAAACGATTTCTGGAACAAAAACTATACTACAGGAAGGGAGTCAAATGTTTATATGGGGAATCAATATTATAATAATTTTACGCAGACAAAATAGCGTGAAAAAGCTAGTACTAATATAAACTACATAAATAGGTATTAAGATGTATAGGTATCAGTAGCGTAGCGTTGGAATTGGCCGCCCGGGGCCGTAAGGAAATTTGCCGCCCCCTTTTCTAGTAGCATAAAAATGACGTGACTCTTGATGCTGCCCCCTTTCATATGCCGCCCGGGGCCATGGCCCCCTTTGCCCCCCCCCACGCTACGCTACTGATATCTCCAGAAATCTCCGGAGTGATAAAACATATTAGAAATTATTCCCACTTTTTTCTGCCATAAAAATTGTTATATTATGACAATATTTTATTATCATCTTCTTAAGTATATAGGAGAGTTACCTAAGCGGCCATTCAAGTCAAAACTGTATAGATGGCTCACAGAAATACCTTAAAGATTTCTTTGAAACAGGAATATTTTATAAAATTAATTGATACAATTTCCTTATATATGGGCATAGTTTTTGTTTTTAAAAGTAAGAAATATTTAAAAAAACAACAATTCTCTTAATATTATGAATGCGAAAGTGTGTCTGTCTGTCTGTCTGCTATAACCGCTGAAGTGATTTAGATGAAATTGGTATACAGATAGTTTGAGTCCCGGGAAAGGACAAGTATAGTTTTCATCCCGGAATTCATCCCTTAAAAGGGGGTGGAAATAAAATTACTAATTTTACGCAGACGATGTCGTGGGCAACAGTTCAATAAATATTTCCGGACATTATGACACAGCGCCATCTAGTTCGGTGGTAAGCAACGAGGCTTGTGTTACGGATACTAGATGGTTGATATACTACATACTACATATTTGTAAATAAATTCTTGTTATACATAGATACATCGGGCTCGCATACAAATGTTGATACTCATCCCATAAACAATTGTCCCTACCGGGATTCAAACCCATAGCACAGCATAATGTATGTAATGATAAATCTATAATATTAAAATTGTATTGTAAGTTTCTGCATGTATTGTACTATCTCCCCAGATACAGTATGTGGTACTATTATATGATGTATATCGACCAATTGTTATGTACCATACTTCAAGATAATACATTTTCATATCATTTCATTTGCTACACTAACGCGAATATTTGAAATTGAAACAAAATTACTTTTCACGGTTTTTAATGCGGTATATTATACGATTATGTATACTGATTGACGTGACCATGGATGCTGTAATAATATGCTATCAATACACCACGATAAAATCTATAGGAAGAAAAAATATATAGGAGTTTGCTATGAGAAATACATCGTCAATGTGGACGAAGCCTAAGAATAAGGTAAGAATCGTTGGCTTCTGCCTACCCCTTTGAGAAGAAAGCGTAGATGTATGAATCTGCGAACTCATCATCGTTATAGCATTCATGGGACGTCTACTAGGTACTAAATAATGAAGTCCCCACAGATTTAATCAGGTCGGTCTATACCGCGCACTAAATTAATTTAATAATAATTAACTAAAATCAATAATTATTTTCAAAAAAATCTGCACACAAACTTGGTATAAACCACTCGGATTAATTATACTAAAAGAGGTCAGTTTGAAATCAGGGCGAATGTACTTTATTAGTATTAGCAGCAAGAACAGGAAAAAAGAGCAAATAATTAAATTAAACATAACTATATTACCAAAACAGAAGACCCCAAAAATATACCTACAAAGGAAAATATATATTATTCCTGAACCTTTTTTAACTAGCATATTATAGGTTAAACCGGGTTGTAGTGACCTATTTATGCTCTACTGTGCTCTAAATTAGATATGTAATAGTTAGTTAACCCCTAGCTGCTCGTTTGTAACTAGTAACCTATCGATAAACTTCTGATAAACTAATTGATTTGCAATTTATCTAATTGCGGCAAACAATTACAATGAAAACGGTATACAGCAGCATTTATTGCACAAATATAGGAATTGAAACTGCTTTATTAGTCTAGTGGTCGTAAATTGAACTGCTGAGCAAGAGGTCTTGGGTTCGGCTCCTTGGTCGAGCAAAGTGTTATTGGGTTTTTTTATGAAACTTTCAGTAGCAGCTCGGAGTTTGCATTCGTGCTATAACAATAAGCTCACGTATTTTATGGTACCTAAAACATACCGGCGAAATGTGGATGTACATTATACACCTCTACCTAACCCTTCGGGGACGACAGGCGTGATGGTATGTTATAAATGAATTGCGCAGGTATCGGGTAATATAATTGACTAGGGTTGCGAAATTCAGTTGCCGTCAGCTCAATGCGCAGTCACGTACGTAAGTCGTTAGCAGTGAAAGGGTTAGTTCAGGTAAACTGGGGGTGAAAAGGTTCGAAATTCGAAAGGTCACGTCTTAAAAGCCCCGGTTTTGTGAAAAAAGCGCGAAAGAGTCAAAGGGACTTAGATGAGAAATGAAAGTGTCATTTGACAGCACACGATGTAATTTTCTGAGTGAAAAGGAATGTTTATAGTGAAGCGTATCGTGTATGTTTCAAGTATTGAATTTTGCATTAAAACTATTTATTTATTTTCTTTGTTATATAGAAATGTTCCGAATAAAAAGAATCGCTTTTATGTAAATTGATAAATTCATGATAACATTGTTTGGTCGTTTGATTTTGAACTACGGGGTTTTGTTATTATTGTGAATGTTTTTTGAATAAGAAAAAGAATAACAAATAAATGACGTTTTTATTTTGGAGAAATAAATTGACAATTAATCGTGGCGATCCTTGGGGGAGACCTATGTCCAACAGTGGACGTCTAACGGTTGATATGATGATGATGATGATGAACTGACAATTCATTATATTCATTGTAATAAAATCTATTCAGTTTTGAAATGATATAAATCTTGTTTTGGTTTGAGTCAGTAGTTAGTAAAATTTGTTGCGATGTTTTTTATTTACAAAAATATCTGAATATACTGGATTGAACACTGTTTCAGCACGTTTTCCTATCGTTCGCGTTTTCAGTTGCCATTATTTGCATTCAGTTGTTGTTCCCTTCATTGTTTAACAATAAATATTTGACAATCTTAAAAGCTGGTAGAGGTCACAATAATAGTATTTATTATATAGGAAAAAAACGTTATAAATACACTGGTCACGCCACTAAGCTATCACAGATCAACACGTAAAAATGTTTATGTTATTTATTTTTAACCCTCGACGCAATAACGACGGGGAGTTACAAATTCGACGAGTTTTTCAATTTTTTAAACGTAATTTTTAACTATTTCTAGTATTTACTAAATATCTTCGTAGTTAAGAACTTAATAAATCTATCTATATATATATAAAAGGAGAAGCTGACTGACTTAATGACTGACTGACATATGAACGCAGGACCTAAACTATAAGCGTTAGAAACTTGAAATTTTGCGCAGGGGTTCCTTTTATAACGTAGGGGAGCACTAAGAAGAGATTTTTGGAAATTCACCCCCTAAGGAGATAAAGCAGGGGTGCAAAGTTAGTACCAAAATTATTTTTTTCGTTAAATTGCACGCGGGCGAAGTCGCACTATCAGCTAGTCTCTCATATATAGGTAATAAACTACATAATAATATCTTAACGTTATAATTACATATGTACACGGAAGAATCTGGGATGTACTTACTTCATGCCGTCGATGGCGTGTTCCGATAGCCAGTGGAGATGGAACTGCAGGAAGGTGTAGTTTCCACGCAGAGGACCACCAGACAGTGTTGGTGCTGGATCGTCTTCAGCAGCCCATTGCACTGCAAACAAAGTTATCATTCAGCCCTTTCATTTTGTAGGGGTAAACAAAAATATAAGATAAAGATGTGCCTGTAACAAAGTTTATGCTACCACAGGCACTGATGTTCACACTGCCTCAAAAAAAAAGTTTTGTACATAATAGTGCCTTTATATTTAGTTGAGATGGACACATTTTTATTGGCTAGTTGAAATAAAGTTATAGCATAGTTTTAGCGAAGAAATGTAAAAAAATACAGGTATTATGTTGAAATTGGCTCTCGCACGAAGGAATTTTTAATTATAATGTGTGTACGTAATTTTTTCATATATTTTAATTACATGTAATTATGATCTGATGAGATCAAGAATATACGTGTCTTTTCGAGAAAAGTAGTTCACTACTTTTCTCAAATTAAGCAAAATATTGATAAATATGTGTGCCTAAATTGTATTTATAAAACTGTAATAATTAAAAAATGCCAGTAAAACATTGAAATAATACACTTGACTTTCATTTGACTTAAAAATATTGTTTTTCAAATATAATTAAACAAATATTATTATTATATTATAAATAGGTATAAGGACCCCATAAAAAATCCGCTTCGACTTGGCGTCCTTTCAAATGACTTGCATCCATTGTGCTCACAGCAAAAAGATATTCTTTTCCGACAGATAAGAATAGATAAAAAGAAACTCACACGTGTGTCCATTGTTGATAGCAGTAAGTTTCACGTTTTGGTATCCTTTGAAGATCAGAGGTCCTCGGATGTGGACCTGGTGGGTGTCCACCACGGTGTCCTGCGTCATGATGTTGATGGGAGACTGCTGCCGCCCAACATTGCACACTCCTGGCCATTGCGTTTCATCTAGATGAGATGAGAAAACAGTTTTATAGCTTTATGCAGATCTAAGAGACTTAGAGAGGTAGGGCATAGCGAGTTAGCCAACTTTCTCGCTCAAATTGTGCTGCCCGACTGCGGAAGTACCTCCGCCTTACAGAAAATTGCAGTGAAACACAAATAGTTATATTTCTGCAAGTGAGCAAAGTTGTTGTTTCAGGGACTGACTAATTGGATAGGAAGCGAGTTCTATTTGCTGTTAGTGCTTTAACTTCACTATTATAAGAAGCCTAAAACGGTTCTTTCAGGTTTCGCTGACGAGACTCTTGTGTTGCATACGTCCAAAGGCTACGGTAGCCGCTTACTATCAGGCGGGCTTTAAGTCAATTTGCCACCCTTACAGTATAAAAACAACCTATTGATAGACTGACCTCAGTAGCCATGAGCCATTTAATAAATATACAAAACGACCCGTTTAGCTCAGCAGTAATTAACGCTGCCTGCTGTTATGCAAATGATTGTGTGATGAGCATCAACATTTGTATCCGAGTCATGGATGTATTTATTTATTATATGTATGAATTTACAAAAAAAAATATTGTATAAATTGTATATATTGTAATTGTATTATATCAACCATCTAGTAACCGTAACACAAGCCTCATTGCTTACGACGGAACTAGATGGCGCTGTGTAATAATGTCAGGAAATATTTATTTATTTATTACAATACTACAAACCCTACTTCTCGCAAAAAAGATACGGGACATTGTTATTATTACGTAGACATAATAAGTATGTAAATACGCTTATATTTTCGAATAGTTAATGAAAAGATAACAATCAAAGATAAGATCTTTTACGATAAATATTTACTTTAAGCTTTGATATGAAATTGATTGATTGATTTTATAATATAATTAATAGAAAGAATAAAAGATAATAATCAGTCTTTTATTTATAAACGACTTTATCTTTTCTTGAATTTCTTTTGCCCTTCTTAAAGACCCTTGTCCTGCACTAGAAAGTTTTTGGATATCTTCTCATACATGTATATACGGGACTATAATAATATTGACTATACAGTGTACATAATAAAGTGTACACATAAGTGTACACTTTGATTTTTTACCCTTCCTATTCCTTTAAAACTCTCAACTCAAAAGTTTGCTGGAAGAAAATTCAATCTTGAGTTAAACTCGTCTTTGTGCAAAACACTTAATATGCATTGTAAATTACGTGCTGTTTTATTTACATACGTGTACAACAAAAAATTAAGAATTTGAGAACATTTTGCTCGACCAGGGAATCGAACCCAAGACCTCTGGCTTAGCAGTTGCAGTTCCCACCACTAAACAAACAGGCAGCTACGATACATAAAACAACTATATACTCAACTTTGGCGGATTAAACGATTACAATACCGCTTTATGCGCGCCGTGTTAACAATGACACATTTATATTTTAATGGCGAATTATTTTAATATTAATTACCTATATGTGACGTCATATCCAGTCTTGATAATCCGTTTGACAGTAATCTCAAACTGTGACAGTATTCGTATACTACTAATATTATGAACGCAAAATTTTGCATGGGCGTATGTTGTTAGTTTTTCACGCAAAAACCACTAAGACGATTAGGATGAATTCAGCATAAAAATATTTCAAGTAATTAATTATTTGTACACGTAGGATACTTTTTATCTTTTATATTTATACCACGCGGGCAAAGCTTCGGGAAGCAGCTAGTATTCGATATTTCAAATAAATTAAGCCTTTGATTTAACTTGAAATGAAATGTACAAAAATGGGCACTAAAAATCTATTAAGAGTGCTATATCTGCTTCAGAATATAAGTCTATATGTTTTTATGAAAAGCTGTGCAAATGTTTTTGCATTTTTAATAAAATTTAGGAAGATTTATGCATGGAATTTTGATGTATCTATGTAAATGAGTTTAAATACTTATTCTTTTGTACCTGAGGATTGAAATAATAATCATGATGGTTTAGTATAAAATACTTACAGTTATAAGACCATTCGGCTTGCAGAGTAAATTCTGAAACAAAGAGTAAAAATAATGTTATTTTTCACCCTTTTTTTTCGCAAAAAATGCTTCCAAATAATATGAAAACTAGTCACAAATACACAACAGCAAAAAGGCCGTATAAAAAAAAAGCAAGGATTCAAATGACAGCAGTCAGTCAGCTGTCATTTTTGCCGCGTAAAAATACGCGCGTTATTATCACAATGGCCGACTATATGTTGGGATTTATGTCCGATATCACATTCTTATACTCTGTCATTGGTTTTCCATAATTGTAATATTTATTGTCAATAAACTTAAAGTTAATAAATTATGCACACCCTGCTGGTACTGCAAAATATAATTAGAACATACTTGTTTAATTCATTAGGCGTTACAAATATTTATTTTTAAAAACACGTTAATATCTACAAAGATAATTAATTATATTCTTAGTTGGTTGAAAAAAAAATCACCCTTATAAGTAAACACGTTTCATTTGCTTTACTAATTAATTAATATAAATTATTTATATAAGTATTATACTAATAATTTATTTCAAATCTCGTTGTATTGTTTGTTTTTTTTCTCTGTAGCAACAATATAATCCTTTCGGGGATGATAACCTTAAGTACAAACAAAGGTCGTTAACCTTTTTTACACGAAATTACCTTTTTTTTGGTAAGTTAACTTCATAATAAATAATAATTACTTAATATATTTTTTTCACAACGATATCTTTAATATGCATTTAAATAAAGTCATTATAATTTTTGCGAAAAACCCATCTTTATACTTGTAAACAATTTTTGTGATCTGTAAACAATGCAATGCCGTGAAAAAATATTCTGCGACATTCTGTTTTCAGAATGACATTCATACTTCATATTAATGAAGTAGTTATTTATCAATTTAATTTAAGAATTGTCTTAAATAATTAAATATTAATCCATCAGATATGCAAGTCCTATTTCCTAAAGAAATATTATATTTAAACTAAAATCACTAAACCACGTGATATTTTAATTATAACTATAAAATTAAGGAAGTTAATTTTAAGTTTATAATTAATTATAAAACTGTCTTTAAATTGTCATCCAATTTACGTAACGTAACACAACACTAAGTTTTAAAGTTTAAATATAGGTCAGTAATAATTAATATGTCAGTAATGTAATTCCAGTCATAAAACTTTTTAAGTTAAATAGAATTAAAACAGGTTTGAACCCTACCTGCAAAACATACTAAAACCAACACAAAATACGCGAACATTTTCAAGAAAATAATAATAAATTTTCTTTACGAAAACTTATTATAATATTTTAAGCACTTTTTTATTTTTTAAGTTAATTGCTGATATTTATTTATTTATATTGATTTAACTGTTCACTTCCACACATGCGGTATGGGACTAATATTGAAAATGGTACCCGTCCACGTTTTATACATTTTTTTTTGTTTTGAACGTGTTTTTTATCGGACGCATGTAGCTTGCGGCCCGTTCTGCCGACACTAACCGGCGTTCGTACTCTTTTTTAAGTGATAATAGGTATGTTCGTGACACACGTACAGTAACGATGTCCAACTGGCTGTCTGGCGCGTGCCGCGAGTGATGTTGGTCAATACTGGGCATGCGCCACCACAGGTGATATTATGTAAATTGAGGTTTTATTAGATTTTTAGGTCTCTTTGGTTGAGAGGTGTTTAAGGGATGTGATGCTTTTATCTAATAAAAATCGCATGTTATTATAATAGTGTAGTCATGTAGCCTAGTTACTTTTACATTAATCGTGAGGTTATTAATTTCCACGAAAACACGTACGCACACCTATGTACCTATATACTTATGTAAATTTCTAAATTTTTCACAGTAGAGTTTATTCAACACAAATCTATAATGCTAGGTTGTTAGGTAGTATAATATGTGACGGTTTACGTAAATGGCTTCAATGAATTCATTTATATTATATTTTGGTTCAGTGTATCGCAAAAAATATCAACACTGCAATTTAACTACTAAAGATTTTTTTTGTAAGACCATCAATATTTAATGCTGAGGTTTTTTGGACATTATACATATAATAATAAGGGCGAAAACGGGTCTACTGCATAGGAAGAAGTAGGGTATCTGAGAGCCTTCATCTGTCCTTGCCTTATCAGTCTTACTGGTCTCGTGAACATTCCCCACGACCTCGAATGGGATCATAACCTGAAGTGTAATAAATATCATAATTATCAAATCGGTCAGTGCACTATCAAATTTTAATTGATATCGAATCAGTCATATCTTGATGACGTAATCATGTCGATATTCCAATATGGCTTTTGTGGAAGTTGTCACAAGGGCGACTGCTTAGCGTGGGGTTACAAGCTCCAATCGTAAGTAAAGTGTCCACAGAGATTTTTTCGCTAGGAAATCAATCATTATCCATTTATTATAACAAGCCTGTGCGTGTGACTTTGTCTGCGTGTACTTTGTAATTTAGTTAATTTTTTATCGAATCTGCGTTTTTCATCAATCTTTTTGTTTTCTTTCGTACGAAATGTTAATTTATCAAAATTGTATAGTATTTTTGTAAGAAAAAAATGATTTCCCGTAAAATCCCGATTCCAATTCCGTACAAAAATAGGCAAAATCTGTAGTTTTTTGTATGGGAACCGCAGAAATACATAATCTGTGAAAATTTCAACTGTCTAGCTATCGCGGTTTTTGAGGTACAGCCTGGTGACAGACAGAGGGACGGACAGACAGCGAAGTCTTAGTAATAGTGAGGGTTCCGTTTTTACCCTTTGGGTACGGAAGCCTAAAAATTAGACTAACGTGTAGTAAATGGTAAGACTAGTGTATTTTTTTTTCGATACCAACACATACAGCATATAAAATATTTCTAGAGCTGTGATTGCCTAGTGGTGTCTACCATCGGATTGTGAAGTCAAAAATCTCGAGTTCCATCCCAAGGTACGCGTCACTGACTTTTGAAAATTATATACGTATTTATCATATGCTCGAACATTAAAGGAATAAATCGAGTGAAAACTTTCAAGACATTTTCGATGCTGTGTGAAGTCTGCCAACCCACAGTTATTATGGATTTATTCCTCTAAAATAAGAGGAGACCCAACTGGGTTGATGATAGTAGCCCAATATCCTACTCGAGTTTAAGTAGCACTTAAATAGGGCTGTCTCTATCACTTTGTAAGTGAATGAAAAAAACAGATCAATATTTGAAGAATACTTGAAATTGAGTGGCTTTTGAGTTATTGGCCATTAATTAGGCGGTTTCAGCCAATATCTTTTGTGATCTTACAGATAAAATGTACACAAGTACGATCGCATTTCCGTTGCCATTTCAAAAACAATTAAATAAAACTAATTAAGGTGCGGACAATATGAGATTGGTATCTCCACATCGATATGTATAGATACCTTAGTTGAAATGTTTGTTGTTTATTGTTTAGACAAAAGATGATGGCTAAATAGATATCTAAATTATAAGTACTAAAGGCCAAATACTTCAACGGTCAATGTTCTTTGAATCGCCTGCAAAATGAATGAGAAAGCACTGTGATTGTAAGCTACTTAAATTTCAGTAGCGTATGAGTATTTGGACGTTAATATATTATCCTTTATCAAAGTGCAATAGTGTTTTTTTTTTAATATTTTAAGGGTAAATATGTAGAAATCGCATTGACATCCCCTAATGCATTCAATCAATACAAATAAATAGCCAAAATACAAATGTAAGCGTCTCACGTCAGAACGCCTCACGTCAATAATGAGTAGTATTTGTAATTTCCAGAAAAAGGAGTACTTTTTATTATGTTTTTTATTCTATTCAGTACTCACAATTCTAATGAACGTGAGAAGAAGCCTACGTTGAAAATTGTAACATTTCACAATACAAAATAATAAAAAAAACGGAAATTATTGAATTGATAACATAAATAGTAATACAGCCCATAATAAAACAACGTTAAAATAGTAATTGTTAAACTCTGTTGGTATCTGCGATACAAGACCCGAACTTAGTGCAGTAACCGCAGCAAAACCATCATTGTATTTTTATTTGAAATATATTTTGGTTTGGTTTGGTTTTATTTGATTTGATTTCAAAATAAAATTGAGACTCCCCGACAGACCGAGTTTTACAGTTATTGTTAATTTAGAATTAATAATTACAATCGTAGTTTACATTCTTCTGTTTGATGCAAGTATTATCAAAGTTCCAATACAGCCATCATGGTCAAGTAGTAAAATTTGCTGCAACAGGTTTTTCCAAATAAAATTATATTATGAATGAACGCTTTTTATGTTAATAGGTACTAATACCTACATACGCGTGGCGCATATAAAGTAAAACAATTAAAAGATAGAAATGATAAGACTTCCTTGTCAATAATTTGAAAATATGTAAGTAATTATTTAAAAAAAAGCAACCAGACATTGATATCAAATTGATAATCATGATAAAGCTGCATGCAATTAAGACTGATAACTGATAATACATAAATAATTACACTACATACAATCCTATGGGCAGATAGTGGGAGAAGTATAGCCATAACTACATTTAAAAACCGGAAAATTGTACTAATATTATTTTCTGTTCTATAAATTCATAGGTTAATAAAACCGTAAAAGAAAGCATGTGGTAAGAAAGCTAACACGATCGTTCACGTGTATACACACGTATACACGCACGCACGCATGCAAGCACGCACGCTGTATTTGCTAACATAGTAATCAGTCGTCATATGACGTGTTATTTAAGTCATTGACCTACATTTTTGATCTCACATATTTAAAAACTAAAACGGTTGGACTTTAAAAAACCATTAAATTTTTGAGTTTGTTTCGCTAATATTTCTTCTCTAAACTCATCAGTTAAGAAATGTCAACGCGAATTAAAAGGAGTTTTTAAGTTAAGTATGTGTGAAAATGGCTGAAAATATCTATTTACATAGTAAATATGATTTATCATTTGTTTATATTGCTGAATCATGATTATGTAACATGGTTGTTCTACAATTGCTATGCTAAAAACATTAACATTAAACATTAAACTTAAAACTATTCTAGAAGTTTCTTAAAATTCTTACTACGATATAATTCCATAACTATATTCACTCACACATTATAAAAATGGGTAAACCAAATTAAGTGTTAGGCAGGAAAAAAAGAATGGGAGGAAAAAGTATTATCAAATAAGATAATTTATAATATTTAAATATTTAATCAAAATCTTGATAAACTTCCATGTAATTGACAATGTAACTAATAACAGGTAAATAATTGAAGTGAAACTTCTTTATCGGGGTTGGAAAAAATTTAGTGTAACATTTTTGCGTTACGCGCCATCTTTATTTGAATAGGTAACCATAGCAACATGATGTTTGTTTGACAACTAAAAACTATACCTTTTCCAATACACTAAGACCATTTGTTTTTCTATTGAGAACTTGCTATTGGTTGAGACATCGACGTTTTGACAAATAAAAGATTATGATTGGTTCCCACTATTATTTGGAACTGACAGAGCTACAAATCGAAGACTATTAATTCAAACGCTCTTTTTAAATTCAATGTTATTCGAGTAGATACCATAATTACCTATATCAATAATCATAAAATACAGTTGGAAAACAACTAGTTTAACCAATGCATGTCTATTATAATAAAAGCCTTTTGCATAAACTTTATCTAATTTAGCTTTATTCAACCAATTTCTGTGAAGTTGTAAATAGTAAATCATTTTTCAAAAAATGATGTCATAAAGCAGTTTCACTTCTTACATGTGTACACTAATACACACAATTTTTATATTAAATGAACTATCTGCCGAGGATTTCCCAAACAACAAAAACAAGCAAAAAAACCCATGCTTTCAATCAAAATAGATTAAATAGGTTTTTGCTGAGGTGGCAACGCGCGGTCGAAACATCTGGTCTTGCAAAATATCCATAGACTCCGGTAACTGGTTACCATTAGGCGTACAATTTGCCTCCTTCGTGTCATAAAAAAATATCAACGATCACATAAGTAGATTGCCATAGCTTTAAGATTGATTTTTATCAGACATAGGTTAACGTTTGACCGTAATCTCACTTGATGGTAAGTGACGATGTGGTCTAAAGCACGCTTACCTAGACCACTTTAGATTTAATATTTATATGACCATCAATAATTCATTTAAGATGTTACAATTTTTCTATTACAAACTTGCTCGCAATACTACCGGTCCGTGTGTCCCACTTACATCGCAGCGCAACTTCGCGTCGCGCGCAGGTCACCTAATTTATTAATAAAAATCTTACCGGGGAAGAGTAAATGTTGCACTGAACTTTGAGGTATACTGTTGTTTGTAAATGTAGTGCAAATGCATCCTCATGTCCATGTGTAATAAGGCCAAAGTGGCTAGTGGCTTATAGTAACTTCGCTGACTAATAAATATGTAGAGATGAGATATATGCAGAGTAGTGCTTGCACTATTAACCTACTTATTGTTCCTCAGTATTTGAAGATGAAGTCTAAATACATTATGAGGGGCTCATGGCTAAGTAGACACACTGACATGTACATTATACTAAAGTATTAAAAACAACGCCGACTATACAATATATGTATAAGTTAACCACAAATTACCATTAAGTTTTCCACAGTATTTGTAGATGTTGAGCAAAGTAATTTTATTTTGGTGTTTAATAAGGCCTGAGGGGCTCATGGCAAAAGTAGCAAGAACGCTGATGAATCTTACTTTATTTACTACTAGTTATTGCCCGCGATTTTATCAGCAAATTAGAAACTTCTACACCCCTTTTCCCTCTCTTAAAGGACGAATTCTGGGATAAAATATCATCATATCATCGTGTTATATACATAAATCCTTCTTTGGGAATCAAACTATCTCCATACGAATTCTTATCTAATTCGGTTCAGTGGCTTAAGCGTGGTGATAATATACGGACAGATATACTTAAGCATTTATAATATCAGTTAGTAAGTATTCCTCAGTATTTGTAGATGTAGTGTGAATGCCTTTTTTAATATTTTTAAGGTGTTTAATAAGAGCATAAAGTCTGTCTGATCAATACACTAAGTATGCTATATGTTGCACTAGGTTGTATAACTACAATATGCTAAGGTTAAGTGTTTAATCTTTATCTACCCGTTTACTATTTTACAGATACGAACGAACAGGTTTCCTATCAAGTAGAGAGCCGTTAAATTATAGAACCACGCGATTTAAAACTTTTTAGTGCGGCCAGACTTCGCATGATCCGTGAAGAAAATCCCTCAGGCATGCAGGGGAATAGAAGCGTGTTAAAGTCTACAAAAAACAACACGCTTGGTAATAGTGTTGCCAGGTGTCATGATTTGCGCGGGATATCTCGGTTTTGAAGGGTGATATGTCCCGATTTTTCACTAACTTAAAAGTCTATATACTCTACTATATTCGATGATTCCTTCTTCGTGTTTTGTTCGTTACCACGTTTTTTCCGGGTACGATGTTAATCGTATTATGTTCTTGTGTAAACATACACAAATATATAGCACTGCGGTATCCGGAACACAAGTTGTATGTAAATTTGGGTAGGTACTAGGGTTCAAAATCGACTTACTTTATTCTGTAACATCTAACTAATTAATTTAGTGTACCTTAATTTGTAAGTGGTAATTGTAAAACTTTTGGGAAAAAGTAATATTTTTATTGTTAGTTTTGAGAAGGAAAACTTCAGTCGGTAAGTTTTGACTAAGTAGCGATCATATATACGTTTGAAACTTCGCGTGATGGCAGGTATATATATTTTTATTGCCATTGTAGATATACCGATTTGAAAACAAAAATTCCGATTACTGGCAATACTACTTGTTAGCTTCCCTCGTTTTTAAGTATCTATTTAAAAAAAAGGAATACATTGTAACGGGCTCGCGTGGATGGTTGCGTCACAGATTCTCACTTACTATTGTAGAATCAAATGTACTATGTATTATTTATTATCTTTTTTTAAGCAGAAATAATCATTACACGTGTGTCCCGTTGAGTCCGAAATGGACTTACTTATTTGCTATCTGAGTTTCGTAAAGTCGATTTCCATTAGAAAAATTATACGCATTTAAAATGACAAGACTGCCTCGACTGACTGGACTTTATTGTTTTGATTATCTGAAGTGTATACAAATAAATAAAATTGAAGTGTCTGTTTGTAATTTAAAATTAACAGCGTTTCACTAAGTGCATATGAAATGTATATTCGGTATATAATTAGAATTGTAATAAAGTTGTGTTAAAAAAATATCTCTCTGTTATGACAGACAACAATTAAAATGTGTTTATTCTTCTGTTATGAAATGGCTGGGCCGATTTTGACGAGCCTTTCACTTGCAGATAGCTAATATTATAACAAGAAACGCAGAAAAAGAATCGCATTAGGGTTCCGCGGGACAAAAACCGCGTGACTAGAGAATGCGGGAGCGGGTTAAGTAAATGAATATATATGAACGTTATTTTCGTTACGTTGCAAGTGGGAAAAAGTCGCGAGAATCAGGTAGTAATACTTATACATATAAAAACGGATGGCACTGTTCAATTTGTAGAACGTCATACCCTCATTGAACCCCGGTCGGCTGCACTATTAATAATTAATTTAAACACAATTTAATTACGTCATTTTCGAGATAATGTGTCAATACCGTTTGAACTGTGGTCCTTTTATATCTAGGATTGCTGTTATTGCTATTTATGTAACTGATAATAGTCCTTAGACCTGTCTCGAAGGACCAATCAATAAACATTTTATTACGGCAGTTTGTCAGTCATAACGGCGAGCGAGTCTATAGCTAACTCAATTTAAATTCATTTTTTATTTGAATTAAGTAAGACACATACTCAAGAAACCTGTATACTTGACTACTACTACTTGAGACTTTTTCGATGGCATGTGAAGAGAGAAAAAATGTGAGAGTAGTCAACCTGTAACTAACCCATCCCAAATCGAAAATCAACTCATAATTCATATAATAAAATAAAACTACCGTTTACTATCAAAATACTAAGTGTACCTACCTAGTTGTCTTGACGGCAATATGCATTTGCATATATATTTTTATGTGCGCATTTATCTTACATTTGCGAATTAAGAACCAAAAAAAGAAGAGTTTTCAATTTTCCTTTATGCATTAACAAACAAAACAGATTTACGCGAATCTAGACGTTAAAAGAAACTGCTTTTTTTTCAGATTTTATCGCGGTCTCGATGTTCAAATACAAAATAATTTATTTCTTTAAGAAATGTTTTATCAAAAGATTTGTAATTGGAGCCTCCCTTAACCCTTAATTCGACAGTGGGAAGTATACTGGACATCGACTTTGAATAAATCTGCAGCATTTTTTTTAACAATATTAGTTTTTTTTATATATGAAATGACTTTTTTCTGTCCTATATTATAACATAAAAAATAACTGTCACTGAGCACGTGCGCTTGGCCGGTCAGTCGACGCCGCAACGTCAAGGAGGATGAACGCGTCGCGACCGCTCTTGGTAAGTCTCGATTTGTTTATTTTTATTGTTCTAAAATAAATAGTTACTTCTTTTCTGTATATTCCGTAATGTATTTTTATATAAACGTGTATACTAAAATCATACTATTACTTATAGATTTTTCGTTATTCTCTACGAAACTTGTGTGTCCAGTATACTTCCCATTGCCAGGTTCTCGAGGGTTTAGTATGGTTTTGTGATGTGCAGTATACTGGACATTGCCAATGAGATAGATAACTAACAATTAGTATAATATTATGAACTGATATCTATATTATGTATGTTATATGTTATTTATGATACCTAAAAATATTATTATTTACAGGTCTTCAAAAAAACATCACGTGCCTCAAAATTATTAGCTTTAGTGCCACCAATTAACGCTCTATCGGACGTAGAAGGCCAGACCAGTTCAGATGAAGAACCAGTTTTGCACAATGGCCATTGGGTGTTGTGAATTGATGATGTCTCATCAGATGCACCATCCGTACCATCGTCATTGGAAAATCTGAATATTTTCGACAACAGCAATGACAGTGACGATTCTTTTAACGACGAAATACCCAATAGTGAGCCAGAAGTCGAAGAAGAACTACCAGTGCCTCTCACACCAATTATGAGGGAAGTGTTGACATCTACCAGCCAGGTAAACTATGATGTTATTCCGACCTTATCTTCCATCCAGTCTGTGCTGGACATATCAGGACACAGTAGGGCATTGGCCGCGCTTTATAGAATCCCATGGTCGCTGTAAATACTGCACCAAAAATAAGACTGAAGTATATTGCGCTAAGTGCAATCAAAGGTTGTGTTTAGTACATAAGAGACATTGTTTTTATGATTACCATAGCAAGTAAGTGAAACTATTAATTGTTTTAGAAAAGTTTGACTGATGAGATAGTTTAAGTGTTTAAAAAATTAAGAAGAATTAGATTTTTTATGTTTATACAATTTTATAGAAGCCAAATAAGTAACAATAATGTTATTATAAATTTTAAAAGTGTACAACAATAAATATTTTCATTATACACATGCATTTTATTTCATAATTGCATAAATAAAGTTTTTATAAAAATTCTCGAACGATTCCTTAATTCGGCAATGTCCAGTATACTGGACATCGATATTTACAGTTACTTTATAGAGAACCTGGCAATGTACTGTATACTGAACATGCATTTTCTCAAAATCGAGATATACTAGATTTTTAAAATTATTTTTCCTGGTTTTAGGAACATCTAACGATGACAAAAATATATGAAGAAAATAAAATTTCAAGATTTTTTTCTCTTGCCAGATTAAGGGTTAAGCAAATAATGCCTGTGTTAGGAAACTCCGCTCTTCCATACCAAAGCAAGAAATAATTAAATAAAAAGGTTTAAACCGAAACGTAACAAAAAACAGAATCAACGAACTAAGAATTAACGCAAGGTAACAAAAAAAAATACCTATAAAGGGTTGTGTATTTATTAAGAGGTGTGTGTGTGTGTGTAAACGCGCGCGTGTGTGTGTGCTGTGAAGTATATGTGTATGAATGATTTTTGTGTGTGTAAGGCAAATGTGATTGAATGTAAAGATAGTGTTGATTATAGTGTGTGAATGGGTATGTGCAAGCTTTATTTTATGAAATATCAGTTATAAGTACTTCTGTTTTCTCATAAGTTCAACATCCATAATATAGTTTATTTACCTCATTTAAAATTGTTTATAGTATTATGTACCATATTTTGTACAAGAATTGAAATAAAGATTTTTTATTTTACTTCATTATTGAGCATTTCAGACAAGACGGTGACTGGTGAACATAGGCCTCCCCCAAAGATTTCCACGACAACCGATCCTATGCTACACGCTGGATGCGGTAGGTACTTACCTAATTAATTTACAATTTACTAACCATCAAAATAGATAAACATACTAGCTACTCTCCAAAAACCCAATCATAAGACACAGTGAGTAAAATATATTAATGTTTTACTGTTATAGCGTGTGACAACTAGTGTCGTTACGCAGTGAAATGCCCTGGGTTTGGTTTTCAGCAGTCTTAAAAACTGTGGCAAATTTGAATCTAATGCAGGAATTGTAGCGCGTGGCATTCTGTAGTTTCTGCCTACCCCGAAAAAGGCGTGTGTATGTATATAATTTTTCGTTTATCGAAGTCACCATGCAATTGGCATTATCCAAAGAATAATTCAGTTTTAATAAAAAAATCCTAATCCCAATTTTAGGATAAGAACCTACCTGGTCACTTACAATGGAAGAGACAGAAATAGGGAATCGACACATAGAAAGTCGGAGATCTACGATTTTCTATCAGTCCATTCTTTGAGTTCGGGTTGGGGTTATAGTTTGCAATACTGAGCTAAGTAAACAGGTAAGTTAGAGTTAGGACATCTACCATCAGATAACAAACAGATAACTGCCATAAAACAACGCTTGTTGATAAGCTCCTATTCAAAAGAAAGTAGCATAGTGAAAGGTAATATAAACTAGTCTGGCTTATGATATTACATAAAGTATTATCTGAGTATGATATTAGATAGATATAGTATTTGTTATTGTACACAATGGGACAACAAAATGGAATATACAGATAGTACCTACAAGTACAATTGGTGGTCTTATCGCTAAAAGCAATGTCTCCCAGACAACAATTGGAACAAATTGGACAAGAGCTGGAAGAAGGAAAAACGAGTAGTATATATTGATATTATTGCTTTTTAAAATGAAAATGATTATGAAGAAAAACCGAGACATTTTTACAGATATCCTATCAAAATCGTAATCGAAGTTTCGACATGGTATGATTAAAATTGAACAGCGCCTTTATCTATACTAATATTAGAAATCAGAAGAGTTTGATTGTTTGTTTGGATGCGCTAATCTCAAGAGCTACTGGATGGAATTGAAAAATCTTTTTGTGTTGGTTAGTCCATTTATTGAGGAAGGTTATATGCTATATAACATCACGCTACGACTAATAGGAGTGGACGCATTTAGCACCAAAGCCGGCCGAGTGGGTGAGCGAGGTATAACGCCGTAATGATTAGACATTCTACAAGGAATAGGGAAGCCCTTTAAACTTTTTAATCGTGCAATACAAAATCGATGAAGTGTGCTCACTGATATTTGTTAAGACAGGTAGGGCATAGCGAGATTCCCCACTCAAATTAAGCTATTCGATTGGGGAATTGCCTCCACCTTACAGAAGAAAGCAGTGAAAAAACGATAGTTGTGTTTCTGCGAGTGAGTAAGGTTACCTAAGTGGCTTTCAGAATAGGCACTCCCCTAATGAGGGAGGTGGCTATTCTGACAGCATGGGAATTCCGTTAGTTGTCAGTGTAGTAACCCCTATTTTATAAAACCTACAACGGTTTCTACAGGGTTGGCAACACCCGTGCGTCACCTCAGGTGTTGCTAACATCTTTAAGCTACGGTTTTAGCTTTAGGCTAACTGCTTAGTGTTAGACAGGTAACCCTAGTAGAACCTATAAAAAATATCTTCATACTGATTAAGCATCGATCTATCGGCCGAAAGAATGTCTGGTCTACGGGCACTCTTAAACATACCGTCTGAACAGCGACAGTAAAATATTTTCAATCTTTGTGTACTCTTTTGGGGAATACCTAATAAATTAATACATTACACATACAAAAATATATCCTGCTCGTTTTATGTAATTGTATAATGTAAAGAGACTTTCAAATAATTACATCTTCAGATAAATGAAATAGTTTGATAAACTTTGAAAACTTTCCCGTTTTTGCGAATGTGAACATGAATAATCTGTGATAGTGTAATAGTGTGACCAGTGAACTGTGAAGACAAATGACTTGAGTTTGATCCCAAGGCACGCACCGACTTTTCAAATCTACGTTCGTATTTATCACATCCTCAAACGGTAAAGGAAAACATCGTGAGGAAACCTGCATGCTTGAGAATTTTCCTCAATAGCGTTTGAAGACTGCCAACCCGCATTATGCTAGTGTGGGGGACTATAGTCCACCACAACATTAGCCATTAGACTAAAGCCAAATCCTTTTAAAAAAAGAGGAAACCCGTGCCGGGCAGTGGGACAGTAAGTAATAAATAAATATTTCTGGACATTATGACAGCGCCATCTAGTTCCGCGGTAAGCAACGAGGCTTGTATTACGAATACTAGGTGGTTGATATACTACATATATACTTTTTTTTTGTTAATGCTCATCACACAAACATTTGTCCCTACCGGGATTCGAAGCAGGGTTCACAGCCGGGTTAACTACCGCTGAGCTAAACGGGTCGTCGATAAAGGTTCGATGAGGACCTCTACATGCATTCATAAGTGGAATTTCAGATCAAATTACAGACTTGTAAACTTGTTGGTGCTTTTTGAGCGTGTGGAAGAATTCCAATAAGCTCGTCCCTACGTTTACGTTACTACGTCCTCGTTATGTGTAGTCTCACGTCGGACAGACGGCGACTATGCCTATGACATTGAATGCACTAAAGGAACCGAAACATCGTGATTAAATAATACCAATGTACCGCGATAAGGACCGTTAAAAGTAATTTTATTTACTTGCGCATGTGTAAATCCATTATGTTTACATCTTGGAAATATATTTATTACTGCTAGAATTGGTCACACAGAATCCTACGGCAAATAACTCGAACATTAATTTATGGACTGCCATCTTTTGCCCGCGACTTCATCTGTGTTAGTAATTTTATCCTATCTGTTTTTTCATAAATCTGTATTTATTTCCTTTCCTATCATTATATCCTCTTTTAAGAAATTAACCTTTAAAAGGCCGAAAGGTGATTTCGCGGCCTTTTAAGTGATAATTTCTAGGACTAAAACTCCTATATTCTTGCCCGGGATTGACACTATTCCCATACCAAATGTCATCTAAATCGGTTGAGCAGTTAAAGAGCGAAAGAAGTAACTAACAGACAGATACACAGACAGACGTACTTTCGCATGTATAATATAAATTAAGTAGGTATGGATATGTAACTATGGATGGAATTGTAAGTACCAACTTTCACATGTAGTAGGTATTCAGACTAAATTAGAATTGCGATACTGCTTCGTATTACATATCATTCTCGTAACATCCGTATCACGTTACAGTAGCTGTAAGCCGAACCCTATGTGCACTGTCGCTAATCTGTAGCTGATTCGTCATTGTAGGGCTGTTATACAGTGCCTGAGCGGAACGGACAATGTTATTAGCGGCTTAACACCTGTAACACGTTGCTGTAACACTGGGACAGTATAACACGTTGCGTCCATTGTAGCTCATCTGTAACTCGTTATAGTCATGTAGTTCTTGTAAGATTACTTTGTAAATCAAAATTTCATATGCATGCATATAAGCACTCTTAATTTTGTTTAATATTAACGGTATTTTTTTAATATTAAAGGTATTATTAACCTACCTATAATATCAATGTACACACAATCAAATAAGTAAAAAACAGTTTTATGTCGCTTTCTGTGGTGTGCTCAAATGAGATGAGTTCGCGTTTAAAACTGACAGGTTATAATTTTTAAGTGTGGCAAATTAGCAATTGCAAATTCGTTGATAAATAGAGATCTGCTTTTTAAAAATCACTTAAAAAGGGCTATTATATCATGACCTAAAATAAAAGAATGAAGAACACATCCTGTAATAGGTACATAATATTGAAGCCCCATTTATTTTTAAGTAGCCGTCGCGTCGGCATTAAACCAAGTCCCCTTCAAAATGTAGTGACACCGATGACTAATTTATGAATACGTATTTTCATTTCATTGAGTAGGTACAATAAAAAGGTGACTTTGAACTTAATAATAATCTGTTGTTACAAATGCCACAATTATGTTGCGTTGCGTGTTTGCGCAACATAATAAATAGCGCAACAGCAACGCGTTCCATAACACAACAAAAACTCATAGCTCCGGATTTTAATTACCGCTTCTGCTCGCCCGTTGCCGGAACCCTGTTACGTAAGCTTAATTAAATCCAGACGGGTGTGAACGATCTGGATAAGTGGATTATGAGACGGACGACGTTAATTGTGAACTGACCAAACGTGAGCTTGTTACGTCCAGAAAGTTTGAACTAGTTTTCAACATTCAATTGTCTTTTGAGACTGGTGGGATTCCGTTGCAGTGAAGATATAATATTTAATTAAGTGTTTATCTCTTGTAGGTTATATACTTATGTTGAGATGTCAAAGGTCTCGAGTTCTTCGAACCCAACACACGCAACACTGACTTTTCGGAAATTATGTGCATGCCCAAAGATTTTGGTGAAGGATAACATCGTGAGGAAACCTTTTTTTTTAATTCGAAAAAATCCCTTACGGAATACTCCCTCGTGAGGAAACCTGCATGCTTGGAAGATTTTCTCGATGGCGTGTGAAGTCTGCCAAACCGTAGTAGGCTAGCGTGGTGGACTATAGTTTAATGAGAGAAGACCCGTGCCCAGCAGTGGGACAATAATGGGTTTACGATGATGATTGAACTTTATTACATACAATTAAAGAATAGATAAAATTGACTACAAATTAACACCTATCGTACATATTTCATATCTATAATTTTTTGGAAACCGTTTGCTGTCAGTTCAGTAACTCCCTATTTTAAGAAACCTCAACGGTTTCTAATGGGTTTGGCAACGCATTTGCAAGCCTCTGGTGTTGCAAATGTCGATGGCCGGCGGTCATCACTTACCATCAGGTGAGCCGCCTGCTCGTTTGCCGCTTTATCACCATAATCATGGCACTCTATGACGCGTCCATGTAAAATGACAATATTTCCTATAAGAAATATAGGTAACTCAGTCGGCTTCTTTTAATGATCGACGGCACGCGCCTAGCGATAGCGTTCAAAGGACACAATTGTATGCGAGGGTGGACGGTTATTATGTTCCCATTGCTTCTACCCCTTTCAGGGTGAAATGCTCCAAATATTATAGAGCGGTTTTCGATATACCTAATGAGTTTTTGCAATGTTACCGCTCGTAAATATTTTCTGAATAGCGTGCGTCACGTCGTGGAAGTGTAATCCATTTTTGACAGTGCAATGCATTTTCACGCAGATACGCAAACAACTACTTGGTAAAGGTCGCTGGAATCCGCTGGATGCGGGTGGCATATGACCGGTCGTCGTGGCGATTGAGGGGGGACCTATGTCCAGCAGTGGACGTCTAACGGTTGATGTGATGATGATGACGCAAACAACTATTTATTACACATAAATTCATAAATTTAGCCTTCAACAGGTATACACTATAAACCACTAGGTTAATAAATCCACTTTTACTTAACCCGATTAATTGGTATCAATAATCAAATCCGGTACTAAGCAGTTATTATGATAAAGATTATAGAATATCTTATCTCTATATCCACGCTTTCAGTGAATGTGAAGTGAATGTACACGTTTTTTTATTATTAATTATACTAATATCGCAATGATAATGATAATATAGCATTCTAGTGTTGTGGACTTATGACTATTAAAATAAAATTATTATTTTTAATTATTTTATTTTTATAATGTGTTTTTTTTTTGTTTTATTTACAGCAAAAAGGTTATAAACAAGCATACGGCCGCCTGATGATAAGCGGTTACAGTAACCTGTAGACGTTTGCAACACTAGAAGTATCGCTTGCGCGTTGCTGATCCTATGGAAACCTGTTCATTTTATTGAGCGTTATAAGATTTTTTTTAATAGTGCAGTTACTACTTTTGGAGAGCAAACGGAAACCAGCTATACATCGGCGTAGGGTATGCGGCCCAGCGCCACGGCCTGTCATCCACCACTCCCATGCTGTCAGAATAGTCACTCCCCTATTTCACCTCCTTTTATAGAATACCAAGAAAAGTCACGTATTGATAATCATATAATTATGATGTAGTTATCATAACATTTTACGTCCATTACTTATACTTATATGAAGTAATATATGAATTAGTTTACGACTTTTGTAAGCTAGCCTATATTTTGGCCTGAGAATTAGCATTGCCATTCAACGTGACAATGCCACCAGGCTACTTGGAACACTACTATTTACAGCGACGCGGGATCGTGCCCAGCAGTGGGATAAGAAGTTAACTTCTAACTTCTTATCCCACTGCTGGGCACGATCTCCTCTCAATTGAGAGAGGTTAGGCTTTTGTCCACCACGCTAGACTAGTATGGGTTGGTAGACTTCTAACCATCGCTATCGAGAAACTCTCTCAGGAATGTAGGTTTTATTCAAGATATTTTCCTTCACCGTTTGAGCATGTAACTTCGAAAAGTCAGACTTCACAGTCATGATCACTGATCATGACACTTTCACAGTTTTATTATTCGTGATAAATTAATTCGGAATTTCTTTGTAATAGGTTACATCATTTTTAACGTACTGTAAATATGAGTTTAATGTTTTGTAGGTATGTACCTATATGTGTATATTATGTTCTTATCAGCTGACGAGTACAATATCGCTAGATAGTGACGTCAGTGCGCAGACAGCGGCCTACTTGCTAGGTACAATAGGTAGCGACCGCTCCTAGATCTAGCCACAGATTAGTTTAATAGTTGTAGAGGGGACAGAGTCAACATTTTCAATTAAGGCCGTGATTTTGATTAAATATTTGTTTATTCTGTATACATAATTGTGACAGGCGTTTACGTCATGTGGTTAGAAAAGTAGTTCATCATCATCACCAACCCATTATTGTCCCACTGCTGGGACGAGGGATTAGGCTATAGTCCACCTCGGTAGCCTACTGCGCGTTGGCAGACTTCACATGCCATCGAGAACATTTCTCAAGCATGCAGGATTCCTCACAATGTTTTCCTTCACCGTTTGAGAATGTGATAAATACGTACATATCTTCCAAAAAGTCAGTGGTGCGTGCCCCGGTTTGAACTAGAGACTTTTGACATCTTTTGACGTTGTGACCAGTGGACAACACCACTAAGCCTAGTGGTGTTGTCCACTACTTGGTAGCTACCAAAGCTCCGAAAAGTAGTTGCTGAATATGAATGTCTCCTTTAATTTCCGGTTTGAGCAGTTTTATTGGTATTTTAGATTTTTTTAGTAGCAGTTCGTTTCGTGTATATTTATCATATAAAAATTAAAAGAATATTATTATTGTTTAAGAATATAATTATTTTTAAAAGTAGACTTCTGTTTGAACAATATTGATTTATGTCAATTATGTGTCTTTTAAGAAGCACGAATCCGAACTCCGGGCTGCTACCGAGAATTAACCATATTATAAAAAACCGAATAACACTTTGCTCGACCTAGGAATCGAACCCAAGACTTCTTGCATTTACTTTCATCACTTGCATTACCACTCAATCAACAAAACAGTCAAGAAAAAGAAAATATATATTTGATTGTAATTCCAAGTTTTGTTTAGTTTGTAAAAACAGATACTAGGCATATTACCAGTAGCATTATATGTAGTGTCGTATCTGATATTACAATCTTTGAGCTAGTATAGTGCGGATGTCGATCAATGACTCCTATTAGCCGAGTTTAGCGAAGGTCTTGGCTACAATATAATATAATCTAATCTTTATTGGTACCTGTATGTAATATACATGCATACATACTAGTCCACACCGCAGTGACACTTCCGACCATTGAAACAGGGGAAAGATTGATTTATTACTTTTTAAAATGCTGTGTGTTGCTATGAAACCTAGGTTGTGGCAGCAGATTATATCAGAGTGTACTCTCTTTAGCCGGATCTAGAAGCAGGTCTTAATTTACTTTAAAAAAAACATAATTCAAATTAGATCATCAAGCCTCATTGTTTTTACATGAGTTTGTACGGTCTGGAAAAGATCAGGTATGTGCAAGGTAAGTGGATTGTAAGCCTGACTGAATAAAATACTACTATCTCTAATTTATGCCTGTTTTTTTATGGTGATAAGGGGGCTCACCTGTTGATAAGTGATGACCGCCGCCCATAGACATTTGCAACACCTGAGGCTTGCAAATGCGTTGCCAAACACCTTAGAAACCATTCAGGTTTCTTAAAAAAGGGAGTTACTGAACTGACAGCAAACGGAATTCTCATGCTGTCAGAATAGTCACTCCCCCAATGAGCTTTGGTTACCTTACTCACTCGTAGAAAGACAACTATTGTTGATTCACTGCGGTCTTGGTGGTGGACTAAAACCTAATACCTGTCAAATGAGAGGAGACCCGTGCCCAGCAGTGGGACAAAAATGGGTTGATGATATATGCCTGTTACCCTTGTAATTCTATTATTTATGATTAATTTAAATAATTTCATATTTTGATAACAAATGAACGGTTTATTGATCACGTTGCTATTAACAATAATTCTAATTATTTATTTATTCATTCTGACTGTCACAATTTTCGTCAATTACAATAATTGATATTGATACGTGGGTTCGATTTCCAAGTCGGGAACCATGCTAATGGGGGTCGAGTGAAATTATCGCTAGAGATTGTTGATAGTTTTTTTCCGGTTTCGTCAATTAGCTGTGATAGCCTAGTAGTGAGACCAGTGGACTGTGAAGTTAATGGATCTTCAAGGTCTCGAGTTCAATCCAATGTTCAAACGATTGACTAAACTTGGATGGCTGAGAGATTTTCTCTATGGCATGTGAAAACTCAAACTTAAGTCCACCAACTGGCGCCAAGCTATAGTCTAATCCTTTTTTAATGAGACGAGACCCGTGCCCAGCAGTGGGCAGATAATGAGTTAATGATGAATAGCAATCGATTTTCCCATCCGTATAGTCATAAAAACACCAGGGAGTGTTGTCAGTCTACATCAGTACACGTCTGCCTAACCGCTTAGTGATAGACGCGTGATGATATATAAATAAATGCAAAGCCAGAAGGTATATTTATATTCCTTTATTTTATAACATAAATCAAAGTAATTAATACTTCCGCAGATATAGGAAATGTCAATGAAAGTGATCTATTTATAAGTAACAAGTAAATTATTATGTTCGAGTAAAGAGCCGACATTACCTATAAAAGAAAGAGACAGATACAGCAATAATGTACTACAGTTAGTACTGTAAGACACAAGCTATCTCTTTCATTTCTAGCTCAGGATACTTAGCGCGATAGGGATCTTGTATTGGATAAATTTAGGTCAAGGTTACCAGTGGCATGACGGATCAGAACAGAAAACTTCCTAACCACATCCTGGTGATCTTAAAATCCACCTGGATGGCAACGAAATTTACATGTAAGATCCAAACAACGACCCAACTAGTCCAGCGGTAGTTAAAACTGCCTTCTGTGCTATGGGTCCCGGGTTCGAATCCCGGTAGGGACAAATGTTTGTGTGATGAGCATAAACATTTGTAACCGAGTCATGGATGTATCTATCTATAATATGTATGTATTTACAAAAAAAAAGTATATATGTAGTTTATCAACTGACTAGCATCCGTAACACAAGCCTCGTTGCTTAGCACGGAACTAGATGGCGCTCTGTGTCATAATGTCCAGGAATATTTAATTTATTTTAAAAACAAGTTTTAATGAAATCAGAACACAAAAGAACGTTAATCTACCAGGTGTTAAATGCATACTAATAAGCGGCACCGTTTTATGGTGAAAATTCCTGAAACGCACACAAAGCGTTTCGCTTCATCGTTTTTAATTCGCACAGTGAAGGAATGGATCAGTTCTCTGAGCAGCTGCCTGAGTCTGTATTCCTGATGGGTACAATTTGAGCATCTTCAAGTCATGAGTGAATAGGTGTCTTCTAGGTAAGCGTGCTTCATCTTAGACCACATCGTCACTTATCATCAGAAGAGGCAATTGTGGTCAAACGCTCACCGATAAATGATAAAAAGGGTAATAGAAAACTATAGACAAACGTATTCACACCTGGAATTAATTCCCAAAATTTAAGTTCAATGAAAACAAAACAGTCCTATTTTTTTCTAATCACAACCATAATTCTAACAAGGTCTTTTACCTGTTTTTTATTGAAATATAACTGAGAATGATAATTCAACAGTTAAGTCAATAATTGTATTACGCATGTAGTGGAGAAAGTATAAAAACTGACATTTTATAGTCTGCCTAGAAAATCATGATAAAAAAGTCTGTGATACGTAGTCATATATGGACATTATTGCATAATTTCTTAGTAAAAGGTTCGTCAATTTTATATTCCTGGTTCACAGAATCAATATTACGGAATGTTAGTTTCCTTCCTGAAAAAGCCTTCTCAAGTAACGTTATGTTACGCGCATTTTTCTTCTAAACATCACTATCTCTCACATTACTATTACAGAAGGTCAAACATTTTGCAATCGTCTACTTACATATAATAAAATAAAAAATAAAACTTTGTTATAAACATAAATTATTTTCAGAAATCAGGATCAAATCAAATCAAAAGGTTTTTATTTCATATGAACTTTTCTAAGTATTTATAAAATGTTAAGACTCTAGTTGCAAGGTTCCAAGAAGTTGATCTCATGGAGAAGAACCGGCAAGAAACTCCATAGACACTTTTAAAAAGAAGGTATTGTTACATTGTTTTGGCAATTATTATGCGAGGTCAATGTAAAAAATGTCATGTCTTGAGATGTCAATTAATAGTCAAAGATAATAAAAAAAGAAAAAGTAATATGGTAAGTATAATTATTTAGACTGAACAATTAATACACTGAACTCACATTTAGAGATCGGTGACACATTTTGGTAGTTTATTATAAAAGCGTACACAATTCCCTAGAAATGATTTGTTAGTTTTTGTAAGTCTTAATTTACGCGGGGACTTGGGTCCCCACGAATCATGTCGCAGATTGCGCGGATGGCCCTTTTCTGTAAGATAAAAATAAAATCCGTCCGCAGCTGAACCCCGCAGATGGACAAAACGGTATTTAATTAAAGTAGTACTAATTCAACTAGTATTTTAGAGTCTCCCATGTATATTAAACAGTATGTATATTATTGTGTAGCCTTTACCAATACGTTATAAGCAGAAAGCCTCACAATAAAAACGAAAAATAGAAATATGTAAGGGATATTAACGGCTCAATTTGTATATAGTGGTTTAGTGAATGATTTTTGTGAAGCTTTGTATATCTTCTATTGGTCTTCTTCTTCTGTCTACTCGTCAGTAGACCCACATATAGAACTTATTATTTATACCTGCAGAGAGATGTTTAGGGTCCAGTTGTTTGTGTGTTTAAAAACAACGACGATACATAAAAAAATCAAGTGTTTTTTTCCTATACTAATAATACATAGGTCAAAATGCAAAAAAATATATGTCCATATTATATTACTTATTATATTTTCAGACAATAATCTAAAAATACCAAAACAACTGGAAAGAACATCGAACGGCATATTTTTAAAAACCTCTGTGGCTTGTTGTAATAAGATATAGAGACGAAACTTGTCATGGTCCAGACACATGCTCCTCTTATCTGTATAAGAGGAGCATGTGTCTGATGTATCTAAGATAAATAGATAATAGGTCATTATTATTAGAGTTACGGAGAGAGATAGCAGCACGCTGAACGAGACGAACAAAGAAAACAGAAGAGTATGAAGGAGAACACAAGAGACAATGTGGAGACGACAAGAGACGCATTCACTAACGATGAAGCTGTGGAGTTAACTGGTAAATAAATATACAATTACAAAAGTAATTTCACCACAAGATGTATGTACCTATATTCTATATAAATAATTTATATTAAGTCTAACACAAAAAAAATTACTCTAATATTAAACATCGACAGTGATATTCTGCATCGTAGCGCGTGGCATTCTGTAGTTTCTGCCTACTGAAAAAGGTGTGAGTGTATGTATGTATGTTATAGACATAAAATATTTTTTACGAATTTTATCTCGGTATGTTCATTACCCAATTAGTCCAACGGTAGTTGACACTGCCTTCTGTGCTATGGGTCCCCGGTTCGAATCCCGATAGGGACAAATGTTTGTGTGATGAGCATAAATATTTGAATCCGAGTCATGGTTGTATATATGTATAATATATACGTATTTACAAAAAATATATATATGTAGTATATCAACCAACTAGTATCCGTAACACAAGCTTCGTTGCTTAGCTCGGAACTAGATGGCGCTGTGTCATAATGTCCGGGATATTTATTTTATTTATTTTTATTTTTATTGTATCGCGTCATATTGATATTGACACGCTGTACACCGTGTCAATATCAATATGACGCGATACAATCTGTTTGTCAGTCTGCAATTTCAATACAGTTAATATCTTGGTATAAATAGTGTTATCTAATAAACTATTCCTTACGTATGCGAAAGTGTGTGTCTCTGTCTGTCCGCTGAACCGATTTATATGAAATTTGGTACAAGATAGTTTGAGTCCCGGGGAAGGATCATCCCGGAAATTACCCGTAAATGGGGAAAAAGCTAATTAAATTATCAGAAACTAGAAGAAAAAGAAATGTGAGCCGTCACGGGACGCCTGGCAGATGTGAAACATCGACATTATTTTGTAAAAGGAATATGCAGAAAAGAACATATTGTGATAGGAACTAAATATGTCATAATGATAAAATAAATTATTAAGATTTTTTTCCAGACAACGATGACTATTTATTGAATAAACATTTAATTTCATTAAATACAAAAAATTACGAATTTATTTCAAATCGTGACTACTTAATTTGTTTAATCAGTGACTTCGGTAATAGTTATATTCGACGTACAGCGTCGCCACGGCATGCGTCGCTACGCCAGAAATCGGTTTTACGTGCGGCTATAGACGTTTCACATCAAAACTACAAGAAAATTAATAAAATTTCTACTTTGGGCGTCGCTATTAGGAGGTACCGAATAAACCCGCCATCGATTATTCAGGCTACAAATGCGCATGCTCATCACACAAACATTTGTTCCTACCGTGATTTCGCCCAAGATGGCAGTCTTTTTTTTATGGTGATAATGGGGCAAACGAGCTGGCGGCTCACCTGATGGTAAGTGATGACCGCCGCCCATAGACATTTGCAACACCAGAGGCTTGCAAATGCGTTGCCAAACTCCTTAGAAACCGTTCAGGTTTCTTAAAATAGGGAGTTACTGAACTGACAGTAAACGGAATTCCCATGCTGTCAGAATAGTCACTCCCCTAATGAGCTCTGGTAACCTTACTCACTCGCAGAAAGACAACTATTGTTGATTCATTGCGGTCTTCTGTAAGGCGGAGGTACTTCCCCAATCGGGCAGCTCAATTTGAGCGAGAAATCGCGCTATGCCCTACCTCCTACAAACGTCTTTAATACCGTTGCGTTAATCAGGCCGTTTTTATAGCGCGGAAGTCCTCATAAATGGATAGTTCACTTGCACTTGCCTCGCCTTGCTCTATCGTGGCCATGGGACACTTTCACACATTCATCACGACCCTGAGAGCTAGACAGCTCGTCTGGGCGAGATAAGCTAGCGATAGACAAACGGTTAATTTACTTTTTATTGTGCATTTTGAATAAAGTATCCATGTATTCAAAATATGAGATGCAAAAGACTACAACATGAGGTTCTTCAAGAATGTGGTGATAAGGTTTTCACAGGATCGGCAACGCGCGATACGTTCATAAGCTGTTCTGTTTAATTTACTGTTTTAACTTATATTCTTCTGTGTGTCTTTGAAACTGTGAATTCTGTATCTTTTACTTTAATCTACGCTAACGTTCTGCATGTCTGTAACTGACGTAAACACTAGTCTATTATCCTTTTCTTTAAAAAAAAAATATCAATGTTTGTGTTGTTGATGTGCCGTAAATAAATAAATAAATAAGCTACGGTAATCGCTTACCATCAGGCGGTCTTTGTTAGCCACCCGTTGGTTTAAAAAAAACAAAAGTTACGAGATCTGGTAACCTTATTTACACGCAGTAGGTATTGTTTTACTGCGGTCTGCTCTAAGGCGGAGGTACTTCTCCAGGCAACTCATTTAGAGCGACAAATCCCGCTATACCTTACCTGTCGAAAATAATTGACGACCTTTATAGCAGCGGTATTAAAGGCTGCGTTATGTGGTAAGGTAGTCCTGGGTTCAAATTCCGGTAGAAGCAAATGTTTGTGTGATGAGAATAGACAAGTGACCGGAGTCATGAATATTTCTTGCGAAAGGCAGCTGGTACTGGGTGGAGGGAAAGAGCCGAAGATCGAGCTCTGTGGCGTTCACTAGGGGAGGCCTACATCCAGCAGTGGACAAATATAGGATGATGATGATGATGATGGATATTTCTTTGTAAAATATGATTGTATGTATTTATTAAACAAAATCAGCCTATGCATTGTATTAACCATCTGTAAAACGAGCCTCGTTGCTTATCACAGAACTAGATGGCGCTGTGTTATAATGTCCAGATATATTAATATTATAATGGCTTTGGTTTCCAGGTCATGGCCGCTACAACTATCTGCTGCTTGCAGCGTGCTGCATCATCGCGAATGCCTTCGCACTGGACATGTTTGGAACTGCTACGGTAGTCGCTGCTGCCAGCTGTGACCTCGAAATGGGACTGCAGGAGATCGGTATACTGGCATCAGCGCCATTCGCAGGTATGTTTTGACTATTCATACTCATTTTTTTTATATTTAACTGCGAAAGTTTGTCTATCTGTCTGCGTGTCCGTCTGTCGGTCATCTTATCAAAAAGAACAGTTTAAAAGAATACTCTTCTAAAGAATAGTCCGATTTTGATAATTATTTTTTTATTGGAAAGAGTATACTCAGAATTGGTCCCAATTAAATAAAAAAAAAAAAAAAACCCTAAGTGTAAGGAAATAGGGGATGTTTGATTGTTCATTCACTGATTGTGATCTATGACACCGCATAACTATTTACAGAGTAGTCCTATTTTGGTAATTATGGGAAAATAAAAAAAAACATTACAATAGCCGGACAGGCCTACCCAGGACACCAGCTAGTTTAGGTGCACTTTTAAGAGCCTGACGATGTCCGGACGACTGGTTACCCATACCTCATTCTATACGCTATCAGGTTCTCGGTCTAATTAACTTACACTCCTACTGACACCCTGAGACAAATGCATAAACTCAAGCCACTAAAATAATTTATTACATTACCTATCAACGACACACGTCTTTATTGGCTAGTAAAATGTCGCGATAGTTTTAATGTTTCCTTAAAAACTTGAGCTAAAACCTCTTATCTTTAATTTCTTTTTTTATGTCCAAAGGGCAAACATGCATACGGCCCGCCCGGTTACCACAGACGTTTGCAACATCAGAGGTGTTGCTCGCGCGTTGCCGACCCTGAAGAGACCGTTTTGGTTTCTTAAAATAGGCAAGGGAGTTACTAAACTGACAGGAAACGGAATTACCATGCTGTCAGGATAGTCACTCCTCTAACGAGCTCCGGTAACCTTAATCACTCGCAGAAACACAAGTATTGTTGTTTCACTGCGGTCTTCTGTAAGGCGTAGGTACTTCCCCAGTCGGGCAGATCAATTTGATTGAGAAATCTCGCTCTCAAGAGGTCTACTTGGTAATATTATATAATATTTAAAGAAGACTAGAGACACGTTCGGGATTCACTTGCTTAATTGATAGAAAGATAAATTAGTATTTTATTGGAAATACATTAATCGTTTATGCCGTGCATGCGAACCGTTCGCGGTCGGCGAAATTTGGCATGCAGGTAGATGTTATAATGTAGACATCCGCTAAGAAAGTGTAAAACATCTATGTCTATGTGTTGTCTATGGAAATGTGTGCAAAGGACGCGATTATTTGGCGGGAAAGTGAAGTAAGGATTAGTGTAACCATAATCCACGCTAGTCTATAGTGAGTTGGCAGACTCATAGACGTCATCTAGAAAATGTCTTGAGCATGCAGGGTACCTGACGATGTTCTTCCATCACCGTTTGAGCATGTGATAAATACGCACGTAACTACAGAAAGTCAGAGATTGAATTCGAGACCTTTGACTTTACAGTCCACTGGTCAAACCACAATGGTCACACATCTTGTTTAAATAGTTTTTATTAATTTTTCTTTGTTTATTGCTAGCTATTACCCATGACTTCGTCTGCGTAAAATTTGTAATTTTATATGCGTACAAAATTCTAACCCCTTTTTCTCCCTTTAAAGGATGATTTCCAGGATGAAAACTATCTTATGTCTTTCCCCGGGACTCAAACTATCTCTCTACAAAATGTCATCTAAATCGGTTCAGCGGTTATAGCGTGAAGATGTAACAGACACACACAGATTATATATATTTTTTATCTATTGCAGGAGTACTATTCGCGTTTCCATGGGGCTACTACGCGGATACCAGAGGCAGGCGCCGAGCCCTGATGCTGTCCACTGCCGTGGGGTTTGTCTTCGCAGCCGCCTGCAGCCTAGCACCTTCCTGGCAGTTCATGCTGGCTGTCAAACTGGTTGGCTGTAGTTTGTATGTATTCTTTCAAAATTCCTGTTTCCCTAGTCCTATGTTGTCGGCGCGTTAGGCGCATAGTCGTTCCTAGCACGGCTCGATTCACTATAAAAAACGTTTTTATATGATGTCCATTTTGCTTTATGATCTATGGCAGAAAAACAACACACAATGGCTCCCAAATAAAGGCAACCTATACTATATTAATGGCAGGCCTAGAAAGATATGGCGAAAATAGTATAATAATATTTTTAAACGTAGCCCCCCCTCCTTTTTCGCCTATGTCGTGGGTGCGTTTAAGAATACCATTATTCACAATTCATAAACACCCGTACCCAGAACAACTACCTGTAGAACGTGCAAATAATTGCTCAGTGCGGGGTCGAACCCGCAACCCGCGACGCACAAGCCGTCGAATCGTCAAACTAGATTAGTCAGTCAGACAGAAGTGGAAGGAGGAGGGGGGAGCCTTTGTCCTGCTATGCGACAACAACAAAAATAATAAAAATAATTGTACCTTCAGGTAGTTAATCCAACTCTCAAGATTTCTGTATGTGGGACTTTGTGTTGATAAACATACCCACGATACGGCACAACATTTTTGTTAAAAGAAAAATATACTCACGTGTGAGACAGGCATCCAATAGTTTTATTGTAATCCGTTGTGTGTACGTGAGAGCTAGAGGCCGGAAAATGGAATTACATCGTAGACCCTGATTATGCTATTCAACAGGCAAGGTAGGGGTAAAATGCGTTTAAGTAAATAAAAAAAAAGATCATAGCTGTGATATGCTAATGGTGTGATTAATGTAAGTCAAAAGTTTCGAGTTAAATCTTACGGCACTGAAATTTCGAAGTTACATGCGTATTTATCACATGCTCAAACGGTGAAGGAAAACATCGTGAGGAAACCTGCATGCCTGAGAGATTGTCTCGATAGCGTGAGAAGTCTACGTATACAACAACTCGCACTTGGCTGCGCTGCACTCGTAGTGAACTATATTCTAGCCTAATCCCTCTCAAAGGAGGGTTACCTACACCTGTTCCTCAGCAATAGGACAATAATTGAATTAAGGATAATGAAAGAAAAAATACTTACTCTTAAAGAATGAAGGTTACATACCTTAAACTAGACTATTTTTTAGGTACACTAATTAGATAGTCAGTCGCGATAATACACGTCATACATTCAATGATATTTTTTTCTGTTCCGTGGGTACAAATATATAATAATACTAGTTATGTATAATTTCGACCTAATTTTCTCAGTAATAAGGGTGAAAAATATAATATACCTATATAAATATAGGTACTTGTCTTCAAAATTCTCGCGTTGACCAACACGTGAACACGTGCTGTAGATTTATGAGCTGCGGGATAAGTTCTTATATCTTTATATTGTATGCTTAAAATATAGAAAAAAATCGATTGATTGTCATCATAAAATATATCGGCTGATAAAAGAAAGGCTTAGGCTCTGCGCAAACGTAGACACTATAGTGTCATGTAGTTGGCAGAATTGATCGGCAACAGGGGGCGATAAATAATATATTATTACATTAAGTATATAATAATAATAATAATAATAAATATTTATTTCAGACCAAGTTACAAGTCCATACTTATAGAGAAATTAACAAAAAGCTTATAAAATGTGTGTCCGTATACATGTTTTCAGGATATTTGAGTATATGAACTCTTGTAAGAATTAGAATAGTAAAGGTACTTCATTAAATGATCCGACTTAGAGCCCATTTGCTTTATTTATGTAGTTATCAAAAATATATTATGTGGTTTCTAGTTGCTTCCAATAAACTAAAAGAAATCAGTTGCCTGTTAGTTGCCACACATACATATTTTTAAACTAGATTTAGCAATAATTTAATTGGCCTTTTATAATTTTTTTCGAGAGGTAGAGAATTACGACGAGGAAAGTACCTCCGCCTTACAGAAGGTTACAGTAAATCAACAATATATAGTTGTGTTTTCTGCGAGTGAGTAAGCTTACCAGAGCTCGTTACGGGATGGTCTAGTCTAGTCTAATAGAATGGGGACATTTGTTGTTAGTGTAACTTCCTTGTTTTAAGAAAGGTTAACTCTATTTTTGGTTGGTGTTTGTTTTACCGGTCAGAAAACGCGCGAGCGACACCTCCAGTGTTGTAAATATCCATGGGCTTTTTTATTTCATAAGGTGGCAAAAAATGTACGGCTCTACTGATGGTAAGCGGTTCCTGTATTCTACAGACTTTTGAAACACAAAAGGTGTCGATCGCGCGTTGCCTTCTGTAACCGCGTACCATTTTACGGTTGTTTTCCCCCGTTGTGGTATAAAAACATGCTATAATGTATTAGTTATCTACAGTATGTTATTATTAAACTTGTTGTTTTTGTTTAATACGCTTTTTGGGTGCACCCAAGAGCACCAATGAACAAATTACAAATGCAAGAAAAAATATATTTTAATGCTCTAAAAATTTTTTATCATGATTTACTGAGAAATTATTTGTAGCTTATTTAGTAGTCATTTGGCTCCCGCACAATAGATATAATTTTAGTATTGTCAATTAAGGGTTAGTAAAAAATATAAGTAAAAATGGTAGACTCCACGACACAAAAGTTGCCGACAAAACGAAGTTGCCGAAAACTTGAAGACACAGAAGCTACAGTGTTATTGTGTAGAAAAAGTGTCTACGTATGTCAAGAGCCTTATAATATCAAATGACTATAAATAATATGTAACACGGCACTGACGTTTAAGCAGGTATTGAGGTGACGTATAAAAATCTATTGTCAGTGTTTACGTGTATTATACCTACTGGTAATATTATAAATTGCAACGTATTGATGATCATTTAAAATATTGGTGAATATAGGAAAGAATATATTTTTTTGAAAAGGAACATATTTGCATACATACAACTCGCGCCCTTTTCACATTGGGGTAGGCAGAAACTACAGAATGCCAGACCTACACTACTAGCACTTTTGCTTCGTCCACATTCATACATCTTGTTATGCATGCGCGCCGGTTACAAGTGTGGGTTGGTAGACTTCACACGCCAAAGCAGGTTTCCTCACGATGTTTCCCTTCACCGTTTAAGCTAGTGACTAGGCACTTCTACTCTCCTATAAAACAGTGTAATCAGAATCATCATCAAACCGATTATTGTCCCACTGCTGGGCACGGGTCTCCTCTCATTTGAGAGCGTTTAGGCTAGTCCACCACGCTAGCCTACTGCGGGTTAGCAGACTTCACATGCCATCGAGAAAATCTCTTAAGCATGCAGGTTTCTTCACGATATTTTCCTTCACCGTTTAAGCTGATGTGATAAATTCGCACATAAGTTCCGAAAAGTCAGTGGTGCGTGCCTTGGGTTTGAACCCGAAGCCTTTGACATCTCAGTCGACTGGTCACACAACTAGGCTACCACTTTGATGTATCCGTCCCTTTACGAAATAACACTTCTATCTTACAGCATTATTATTTTTAGAAATTTCCTTGAGACGACACAGTGTTGACCATATTTATCACGTATCACGAAAATATTTTATTTCATTGTCAATATCAGGACAATATCTGTCTGGTGATATTGGTTGTGATAAATTGGTTGTTTATCTGCTAATAAAATATGCAGCGTCATAAATTGATTATACCTAACGAAACACGTCAGTGATATGTAAATGAGAAATGAAATAAAGAAAAATGGGAAACAGACAAGTTAAATAAGATTTTTTGACTATACTGATGTGATCCTTCA
Source organism: Craniophora ligustri (assembly GCA_905163465.1). Classification (NCBI taxonomy): domain Eukaryota; kingdom Metazoa; phylum Arthropoda; class Insecta; order Lepidoptera; family Noctuidae; genus Craniophora; species Craniophora ligustri. Next base: position 1,736,197 of record LR990965.1, on the reverse strand, counting down.
TTAGTCCTGTGGTTGCAAGCGCGGCTGCTGAGCGTGTGGTACTGAGTTTGATTTCCAGTTCGAGCAGAATGTTCATCTATAATGGTAAATAGCAGCTTGGGGAATTTCAAATTAGTTTCCAGTTTAAGACAGAGTAAAAGAAAGTTTCATTCCCTATTACATGGAACTTAAGAACAGACCAATAAACTGAAGCTAATAAATAAATATAAGGTGACAAAACTATTTTTAACGGAGTTTATGGTGGTGTGTTTATATTATTTTAATCCTTCTGTTCTATAGGATTAAAGATCTTATTATTATAATGCAGAGAGATATAGAGATTATTATAATGCATCCCATGCAGGTCTCGGGCAGAGCCGAGAGATCAATGTGCCATCCTTAAATAGTAGTTTTATTTCAATATAATTATGATATTCGAGTGCACATCTTTATGTAAGATAACTTGTAAAGTTAAATTCAAGTTTATGGGGCCGCCATCTTGTCTCCCAGCCGCCATCTTAGAAAAGAGGGTGCAAATGCAAATATTTGTGAGATAAACCAAAAAACATTTGCTCCCGTTTTCCAAGATGGCGGCCGGGGGACAAGAGCTGCGACCCCACATATAATTAAATGCTCGCTGCGATCCTTGATGTCATTAAAATAAAATAGTGTCCTCTCAAAAAAAATTATCATTTCAATGGACTATAAGACTTTTCTAGTTATCTTTGTTCCAGTTCAACAGCGAGCTTTACTCTCAGCATGACGATCCTGGGGGAATGCACAGGAGTTCGACACAGGAACCAGTTCCTGCAAATCATGAACGCCTTCAACTTAGCTTCTGAGGCTGTTTCCTTTGGTAAGATCACCTATCTATACGTCTGCCATAAAATGTAGGTACTGATTTCTTATACTAGTAGGTATATGAGAAGGCTTTTAAGGATTTTGTTACTGTGTATTGATTTTCACCAAAGCGGAGAGGAGACGAAGGGGCATGTGCTGCGAAGCTGGCAGGTTATTTTCAACAAAGCGGGAAGGAGAAGTGTAGCGGAGAGGCGATGTGAGCTTTGTGGGGCAGAGATGTGAGCTCAGCCAAAGCCAGTCAATCGAATGACGCTTTCGGGTATGTGAGCAGCAGGGAGAAGGAAGCCGGAAAAAGGGCGCTTGAACGCGGGCTAGACACTTCTACGCTCTGCCGCACCGCTAGCTCGCTCGCCGCACAAAATTCTATAGAAAAAATAGATATGAACTCTCACAAACTCAGGCCCTAGGATAAAGTGGTGGACTATAGCCTAATCTCTCTCAAATTATAGGTGACCAGTGCCCAGCTGTGGTACAGTAAATGGGTTGTTGAGACGCCATTTAGACTATTACTAGGTTTTATAGAATTATTTTGCTTTCAGGCCTAGCATACTTCATTTTGCCTCTAAATTTCAACATCCCGATACCATGGCTGACGATCACATACCGCCCATGGCGCTTGTTTACCTTCATCTTGGCAGCACCGCTGGGCATTGGAGCTGTATTGATGCTTTTCTTATACGAAAGTCCCAAGTATTTGGCCAGCAGTGGGGATCTCGTGAAGGCTTTGGATGTATTGAACCGAATCTACTCCATCAATGGAGGGGAGAAGGGTGGTTATCCGGTATGTTGGGTGTTTAGATTATTATTTATATATATCTAAGGTTCTTCACACTTGAAGATAAGCAGTAAAAGTAGCATTTGGACGGCAGTAAACTCGATATGAAATGGTTTAATTCTTTAAAGCGTACCAGAAAAATAGCTTTAAGGTCCTGCAATAAAGTATATATGACATGATATTCTTTTCTAACGTTAAAAAGACTACAGACTTGAAAAGTCGTCGGTGGTAAATGAGTGGTAACACGGATGAATAGCTCAGAGAAAGTGTTCTAACTCCTGTTCCTATGAAATATAAGAGTTTTTCTGTTCGAAATAAATTAGTAAAAGTAATTCGCTTCCTGTTGATCTATTTTATATTAGGAGAAACAGCAGCTTTTTCTTTGTTTAGATTTAAAATGTTGTATAAAGAACCGATATAAATAATAATCGAAATATTTAATTTAATAAAACATTATATTATAATTTTTATAAATTTCAATTCTATGATTTTTTGCAACTTTAAAAATATAAAATAAGCAGTTTAGTCCAGCTGTGTTTAACAACTGATTTTCTTTTTTGTAGTTTTATATCTTCGTTATCCGTCGGGTCAGCGTGAATAAGGACATAGGTTTATACACTCAATGATACTCCAGAATATTTTAACCTATCATAACGTAAATACTATTTATTCTTCTTATTTTTCTAGGTAAAACATATACTGACGTTAGCCTCAGACCCTAAACCAGCCACATCTTTTTGGAATTCTGTGTCGGAACACACTGCGCCTATATTCAAACCACCTCTGCTTTGGAGGACATTACAACTTTTTTTTCTGTTAGCGTTATGTTGTAGCATGTGAGTAAATTATAATATGATATTACAAAAAAAACATTTAGTAAGTTTAGTAAGTTAGAAGAGTATTCGTAGGTTACCCAATTATGATCTACTAAATTTAAATAAATATTGTCTATTTTTACATACAGACATATTCAAATATAGGGATTTCAGGTATTAAGAATTTGAAATAAAAAAATCGCTTTTAGGTTACAAAACATTTAACCTTTTGTTTTGCCTGCCTCCTTGGTCTAGTGGTCGTTAGTGCGACTGCTGAGCAAGAGGTCTTGGGTTCGATTCCAAGGCCGAGCAAAGTATTATTTGGGTTTTCTATGAAATAATCAGTAGCAGCTCGGAGTTTGAATTCGTGCCCGGTTGATGGCAATAAGTATATAATTGGCACTATGCCATAAACAATATTTTTCGTTATCAGAAACAACGTGTTCGCGATGTGGTTTCCAACCATGGTGAACTTATTTTTCAACTCCTTCGAAGAGGAACAAAAGTCTGCTCAAAACTTCTGTGATCGGATGTACGGCCAGACAAACAATATTACTTCTGGAAATAAAACGGTATGATAACTTTACTTAACACGGCGTCATAATTGAACGTAGTTAAGTGTAAATCACCCAATCTACGTTGATTTTCTAATTATTTTACACTTTACACTGACGCAAATATTACAAATCCTACTTCTTATATATAAAATTCTCGTGTCACAATGTTCGTTCCCATACTCCTCCGAAACGGCTTGACCGATTCTCGTGAAATTTTGTGAGCATATTGAATAGGTCTGAGAATCGGCCAACATCTATTTTTCATACCGCTTAGTGATAAGGGTTGTCCACCAACCCCTATAATGTGGCAAAACAACGTTTGCTGGGTCAGCTAGTATATTATGAATGTGAAAGTTTGAATGGATGTTTGTTACTCCTTCACGCAAAAACCGCTTAGCATTTTTGGCCTTATTTTTGGAATCCAGCAACAAATTTTCGCAATTCAAAAGGACTTGTAAGATTGATTGACAGAAATAACATATTTGACTTTTACACACTAGCTGCACACAACCGACCCAAAAACGTGACCTTATATACTGTAAATAATATTAATGTTCCATTTCCCTTTTCAGTACGAATGCAACGACATAGTCTCAACAAACACGATCTACTCTGGATTTCTCACCGGTCTTTTCATCTTCTTGTTGAACCTGGCGGTGAGCAAGTTCGCCTCCCACCCTCGCATCATCCTCATGAGCACGCTGGCGTTGTCAGGCATCAGCTCGATGCTGGTGAACCTGTATGATCCCTACGCCAATATAGTGTTTTTCGTGCTGGTCCAGTGCTCGTGTATAGGGATTGGGTCCGTTGCTACGTACTTCGTGGATCTTTACCCCACTAGTCATAGGTAAGGGGTTTAGATTTTATTTTTCTTTTTATATATTTCACATCGGTAGCTTACAAGCTTACGGACCGCCTAATGGAAAGCGGTTACCGTAGCCTATAGACGCAATAACGGATTTTCACTCGCAATATTATTTTAGGGAAAAAATTACTTCTTTCGGACAAAAATAGATGCCGGCACCGCTTCGTTAAACCAATTTCAGGCACCACAAGATATTACGATTCTATTTAATAGTAAAAGATTAATAACTAAATGACGATTTTAAGCTTAAGTCAATGATAACCCAAAAAGCGGCGCCGGCGGCATATAACCGATCGTCGTGGCGATCCTTGGGGGAGACCTATGTCCAACAGTGGACGTCAAACGGTTGAAATGATGATGAACCCAAAAAGTGATACGCGGCTGTCAAAATGGCCTGTGTATTTAAGTTTAAATCTCAACGTAAAAGCAAATTCAGTCAGCGTCGTGGTTGGTCGTAAAATTTCGAAGGGACCAATCACAGCCTAGAAACATAGAACGTGATAAAAAACGAATTCAAATGAGTTTATGTTAAAACTGTATAAGACCTTGTACTCTTCGTCTTTTTTATGTTGGTATGGTGGCAAACGGGCAGGAGGCTAACCCGATGGTAAGTGATCACCACCGCGCATGGACATTTGCAACACCAGAAGCTTGCAAATGCGTTGCCAAACCGTGTGGAAATCATTTAGGTTTCTTAAAATAGGGAGTTACTGAACTGACAGCAAATGTATACTGTAATAATGAGCTTTTTGCCCAGGGGTCTGGTGACGAGTTTGGGTATGATGGTGGCAAGGCTGGTGTCGTTCATGGGAGTCAACGTCATCGGTGCTGTCGTCACGAGTTATTGCAAGATGTCCTTCTACGTCATAGCTATGCTTGCTGCCAGTAAGTATCTCTTCATTCAGAAATAGGGTTGGTATACCCATCCCAAGGGTTTTTTTAAAAGTGTTGTTGGTATTGGATTTAAATATATTGAAATTCAACTACATTTTACTAATTTTATCACTGTATATTGATATTCCAGATCTTTTACAGCATCCTTGGTCACAGGTAGATGGGGTTATTTGTATTGATGTTCCAACATATAAACTTACCTGTGACCTGTGACAATAAAATCTGTAAAAGTATTTGTATTTCTGATATTCATGTTTAAGTGAAAGAAACCAACATGTAAATGTATTATTAAGCTTACGTAGGTAAAATTTTTGTCAAACAACATTTTTACTTTGGTTAAGACTCTTTAAAAATATTGTTTAAAAAATCACTAAGTTAGTTGAGGTATTATAATAAATTGTTCTGTTAACAAATGTTGTTGATATCTCAACAATATGGAAGAGAAATTTGAATCCTGGTACCGAAATGGAGTAGGCAGGATCCAAACTTATAAAAACCTTTTTCGTGGTTGCAGGTGGTGTCCTAGTGTCCTTCTTTCTACCATCTAGCAGAAAGCAGCTAACCGAATCTCCTTAATGTAAAACTTTCATGTTATATAGGTACTTAGAATAAAAAAATATGTTTGTTGTTTTTGTACCGCAATGTGCCACCGTTGTAAATTGTGTATTAATAAATTAGTATTTATTATTTAACTCGAAGATATGATTGGCTTTGGGGCTTGAAAGTTCTTGAGTGGCGTATGGAAAGAAGCGGCGTGGGTAGGCCCCCGGCAAGGTGCACCGACGACTTGGTGAGGGTCGCTGGAACCCGCTGGATGCAGGTGACCAAGTATCTGCAATCCTTTGGGGAGGCTTATGACTAGCTGTGGAAGTGTCAGCTGATATGATGATGATGATGATTTATTATTTAATCATTGATTCTTTATGATAATTAAATCTCAATGATGTTCTTTATTGATCTTGTTTTACTCCTAGTCCCTTAAAATGTCAGTGACGATGAATGCTGTAGACAATCCCAAAGGTATGGATAAAATAATAATTATAATGATAAAATCCGTGTCATATTTTAAAAAAACAACGTGTGGCCTTAAAATGGCATACATATATCATTTATGTATGTATATTTGTATAATATGTAGAATTATAATATACAAAAACTAAACCAAATAAAAAATACTCGCAATAATGTAAAATGTAATAACTGAAATTTCAAATTAGTCAACATTTTACTATTATAATGCCATATACATAAAATATATTTGTTATGACCACACAGTGCAGTGCCATCTATTATTCTTCAGTAAATACACTAGGAAGCGCTGAAGGGCAGGCGTTTTTGGGGTTGCCTTTATTGTCGACGTTAAAATAGGGTCAATTAAATTTGGCCTACCTACTTTGAATAAATTGTATTTTTACTTTTTCACTTTGACTTTGAAGTTAACTGTAGTCGCTACTTTCGGCCGAAATATGAGAGGGCAATATACATTGATCTGATTGACGCTATTTACATACAGAGAGAATAATTACATCTTACCTACTAATAAGATACATAACAGACCATACTGCGTATAGTATGCGAATACTTTATGTAATAATTAACTTTAAATTTCATATTTGACTTTTATACCTTAACAATGATTAACCGAACATTAACGGTCTAATTAGTCCTTCTATGTATAACCAATAAGAAAAAAAACTTGAAAATTACTTTTTAAATGTATTGCGGGCCGACATTTCATAATAATTATTAGTAGTAAAAAAAGGTTTAATACATTACGGTTGAATTTCGACTTCTGGGCGACCGCTAGTCTAAATGTCATATTGAAAACGTTATATGCAACGTGAGAACCGCTTTTCTTCAAAAGTTCCTACATGATAAGAAATAATGTTAATTCGCTGTAAACATGTATAACATATCTGTAGTCGATCTATCATATTTACACGTATAGTTTATTTTGGGATGATTTTTATTTATTTTATTATTGATCATGAGTTGAGTAAGCAATAGTACGCAAAAAATATAGTTATGAGTACAATTTAAATAAGAGTATTACGAAATATTCAGAGATTTAATTAGAGATTGTTTTTTCTTTACAAAAATGTCACCCTGCTGTGATAGCGTATACAAATACTAATTAAAAAAAACAAATAAAAAAATCAATATCGAATGTAATTATTTGTTAGAATATGGTAGGTGTAAAATACAGGTGTTGGTCTTATTTCGAGTTACAGCATATTCTGCCCCATGGGGCGTACTAATCTATATAATATACTAAAGGAAAAAAAGGAAGCTACTAAAGTTACATATTTAAACAGACTAATTACATTTACGTGTTATATATCTTATCTTTTAAGTATTCAAATTCATACGCACAGACCCCGGAAGAGTCATCAAAGTAAAACATTACCGAGAATTTTATTTACAACTAAAACCTTAAAACCTCTTTTAGCCTAGAAAAACCATATGGACCTTGTTTATCAATAGGTGATTATGAACAGGGAAGAGTAGGACGGTCAAAAGGTCGAAAAATTACTAAAAGATTTCTGGATCCAAGTGCTTATCTTGAGGAGTCTCATCACCTTCAACCCAGACAGTCGTACCCAGGGACTGGCACAATAAATCTATTCTACTCCAGGGCACCGGGCTCCGAGGCTTCCAAGCTACAGTTCACCACGCCAATCTAGTGAAGTTAGACTTGAGAGTTTGCAGACGAGAACGGAACTTAGGTGGCCAGTTATCGCAACTTGTGGAATGGATGGGATGGATGGGATCCAGCAATACCTATCAGGAAAAAATCATCACTGCCAACTCTTTAACTGTCCCACTGCTGGGGACGGGTCTCTTCTCATTTGAGAGGGATCAGGCTATATAGTACACTACGCTAGCCTTGTGCTGGATGGTAGACTAAATTTCTCTGGCTTGCGAGTTTCATCCTTCCTTTACTGATAGAGCAGACCGTATAATTCTCTGTGTTTGCTTCGGTATTTCTTTTCCGAGGTCATCTTCATCAAATACTGTTCCTTTGCTAGGCATGTGACTCATATAATTTTTGAGAGAGATTAGGGTGTAGTCCATCTCGCTATCCCTCGAAAGCATGTCTCAGGCATGCCAGGTTTCTTCAACATTTTTTCCATGACCGTTTGAGTATGTGATAAATACGCACGTAACTGCACTGGTTATTGGTGCATGGAAGACCTTATAATTTATAGTCCAAGGTCACGGAAAAAAAAATATAAATCTCTGTCAACTTCGAGAAAACTCGCCGCTCCCTTAAAATATGCTGAATAATTTCAAGATATCAATCAGTGTCTTCTGTCACATAAACACGGATTGATGATCAACAAGCTATAGATAGCTGCCTCAAAATGTGTGAGTGACACAAGTGTATTGTACAATGACTGTACTTAACTCTCATGATGAATAATATACTAGAAATATCATCATCGGCTGTTTTTGGCGCCGCGAAATGATTAAAAAGTCAGCTGCTTGATAGAAAAGTTTGTCGGTCTTAGATAAGTATGATAAATGAGATATTAAGTGATGTATTGTAAGTATGACTTTAGAACACAAAGCTTTATCGAATTGCCAGATTCCATTTATTTAATTCCCAGGAAATGTTTTTAAATATTAAAAGTGGAATTACACTCGGAAATACAAATATATACAAATTTATTAATACTGAACACACTAGGCAAGAGTAGGGTGAGTTAAGCTCAGGGTGTGTTCGGCGAAGGCTTCGAGGCGAGGTCCGACCGGTAGAGGGCGGCACTTAACTTGTGCAGCTGTATCGGGAAGAAGGCCCGCGCGCCGTCTGCAGATCTATTCATAGCGACGCGCGGAGTGAGGCTTGGTGCCCGGAGAAGGAGTGCCGTGGACGCGAATCGTGTCACAATATTTATAAACTTATGATGAAAACTTTAAATATTTACTCTATAAGTTTGGTGTAAGCTCTAAGTTTGGTACCAATAAATACAAGATTTGAAAAATGCTGAAAGCCATATAAAATTTCTGCGATGCTGTGACGAAATTTTACAACACGAATAAAGTTGTTTATCTGGTTTCTAATGCAATTATTAATATCATACACTATCGATTAAGGTTAACACTGTGACTGAGGCGAAACTATCACAAGAATGCGAGAATTCGCGAGAAAAGCTAGTTACTTAATATTGCGCAACATATTTTGACGTTTCTGAACCGTCATTGTTATTGAGCGATATTCAAATTGATATTTTGGATGATTAATGGTGATTGTGCAATACTATAATACCTATCGTATAATTTGGCGTAGGTAAAGCAGGTGGTAATCTATCTTTCCCATGGGATTTTTGACTCATTGCGGAAGATACCTTCTGATAGGATAGACCGAGAACGAAAAGCCGATGATAGCCCAGAGTCACGATGAATTTGAATCGAATTGAGCGGAGGCTGTTTCTACGAGATCTTAGTGGATAGAGGCTATAGTAAAGCAAATGTAGGATCGATGTCGCGGCTCCAGCTACGACAGCGAACGAGAGCGTTCATGACAGAATTGCAGCTGTACAAGAAGATTGATAAAACCACATTAAATTAAAAAAAGTTGAGCCTCTGAATGCGTTAAGTAAAATTAAAGAACCTAACTGAAACTATATTAAAATAATAATTACATTTTCAATGCTTACCATGAGAACTGTAAAAACTTAGATAGTTTACGCTGACAATTATTTTTTGGTATGCATTTTAGTATGCTATCAGGATAGCAGACTCTGATCCTGATAAACATACGCTTGCAGCAACACATGACTACTTTTACGTAGTGAGATTAAGTTCAAATAGCAACAGGGGACAGGGCCTCTCGTGTTAAGGTTTGAGGGTTTAGGGCTGCTGAGAGATTTTCTCAACGGCGATGAGAAATCGATCCTCCTTTGTTATAGAGTGTTTATTAAAACTTATATGATGTTGAAGTCAGAAGTGCATACTTTGGATACAAAGACCTTGGTAGTTTACAGACATAATATATATCAGCTATTACTGCTTATGTAGTGAAAGTCAAAAAAATTCATCAGGCCTGACGATGAACAAATTTTAATTATCCAACTCAGTATAACTGCTTGAGCTACGTACATATAACCCTTGTAAAACCAGCAGAGTTTCTTCGTGTGTATGTAAGTGTCATAACTTGAAAGTGCTCCACCTTAGATCCTGGCTGTGCATTCTTTAGGCAAGAAAATATTTACAGCTGCCAACTAGAAGCCTGAACTCAAAAGTATTGAGTTGTTAGATGGATGCTGACTAGGTATCTGAATATTCTCGTAGTTGTTTGAAATCTTGATTTTTATTCTAATTTTTACAAAAAATTATTTGTCCAAAATCTGATTTACAGTAAGATTAGACATGAAATCTGCCAAACTGCATAGCAGTTTAACTTAAGTATAGTACTAAGATCAGTCTTATCAAGCAGTTAAATGTTTTAACCTAACACCGTTAAGTGTTTGGTTAGAAGAGTATTACTCAATACTGGACTAGTCTTATTATGATACTAATCAATCCAACCATAGTAACAATGGCTGAAATAAAACAAAAGATACAAACGATCACATCAGATGATTCTAGATTTGACAGTAAATTCACTGATTACAATAGCGGCACTGTCTGATGGCGTACGACAGTTTACATTAGTTTTTGACAGATTTCAAATGATTATCGAAAAAATATCAGTCATTGTGTGATTTGGGAGTCTTTGTACTGAGACGATGTACTTGAATAATAATAATAAGCTTTGCCGTGACGTGAGTGTGTGATATTTATTGGTCAGTTAATAGAACGGAGCTGGCATATGCGTGCCGTCGGCAGGAATAGGCCAATTTTTAATTGGCCTGTAATTGCTATGGTGCTTTCTTCAAAAGGCAATTTCAGGCATTGGCCTACATTATTGGACTCACATTGTCAACCAAATTCTCTGAGTTAGTTTCGGCATTTCTTCATCAGATAGGTAATGCTGACACCATCTACATACCTACTAAAAATACATGCGCACATGATATTGACAGGTCAGAGGTTCGTGACTCGGATTCGAACTCATGATCTATGAGTCCGTGGTCATATTACCAAGCTGCCATTGCTCTCATCTTTCATAATATTGCAAATCTCTTAGTTTGAGTAATATCAAATGCGTTGAACGATAAGGCGGTACAAACAATATTATTACATATACTTATTCTAATCGCATCGAAATACACTGAATGAATTTATCGATGACGCATCGTGGCTTTGTTTTTCTCTTTTTAAATGGAATATTCTAATATGCACTGATAGAGTATTTTATACGATTTCAAAAAAATATGTAGGTATAGTGATGTTCGCAATCAAGTACAAGTTAGAAGCAATTTACTCACCAGACAGGATGGCTATTCAAAATTAAAATCAAGCAATGATAAGACCAATATTTATTAGTAATTTGAAATTATCATTACTCATTACACGGTTACAAATAGTAGGTCTTATGGAGAAGTGAGAACCGGTAAGAAAAAGAAAAAAAGGCTCTTTTTTCAGGAGATGTGCCAACTATTATACGACATACTTCAATTCAGTACAACATAGGTAGCTTTTTCCTGCCCATGACTTTAAGGCCCATCGCTCGGGAAAATCTGTTGAGGTACTTGACCCACTGTGCTGATGTGCTCTTGCAGTGATTTTACCACAACTGTGATGTCATCGACCAATTGAAAATTTGATAAGCTTGGAGAAGTGTTTCATATCAGCTGTAAACAGTTCCAGGGAAAGTTTTTAATAGAAAAAATATATCAAAAACAAATAAAATTTCATCCGATATGGATCAACTTCCTTTGTTTGTTTCATATTTTTGCGCTTTATCTGAAGTTTGATTAGCGTAATAGATAAGTCTATATATAGGGTAACTTGTAGGTACTCATGACAACAAACAACTTTATGTTCCTCTAGCAATACACCCTGACTTTGCCCGGATTCTCAAACATTTGTCTTTGAATTTGAGCATAAAAAGAGCATACAAATCTTGAATAGTTAATACAGTTAAATATTTGTATGTAGTCAACTACCTTAAAATATTTATTATCCCAAATAACAAAAAGCAGTAAGTAGGAACTCAATTCCAAGCATAGATTGTTACTGAGATTTCTAGTCATTCTAGTATTTACTGAGGACAAACAAGCAGATTAATTAAGCAAGACATAGGTTGCTTTTAACCAGAAGCGGCACTATTATATACGAAACAATTGCTATCAGATCTCCGCATCCGATTACCTACTAACTACCTACTAGGCAATACTGATATCCTAAAGTAAATTGGCTGTGAAGCTGTACCTGGCGAGTTTAGTCTGTAAATGAAGACTATTTTTAATAAATTGCGATCCTTCTGTATCTCATAAAGTACCTACGAGTACATTAAGCCATCAGTCCCGGTCATACGAACTTAAATATGACAGTTGTTAGTGGTAAGCAGAAATCTGAAAACCTTTAATAATCCGTATGTCCTGTCAGGGTCATGATGAATGCACTTCTCGATTTCATGGATCTATCTTCGTCCCAAAGAGAGGGCTGGCGCTGGTGGGTGCGCTTTTTGATGGGTAGGTCACTCATTCTGAATACAGTCTGAGTTCTGACACACCCCGCTGCATCCCCAACCCGCCAGCCCAGGACAGTTCATGAAAGGATTGCCCAATAAGTGGGTTGCGGAAGTCTTGTGGCAATGAATTCGTGTATAATACAGATTTTCAGGTGATCGTCAGGGGGGACTGCAAGGACTAAGTTAGTGTCGGACTAACTCAGTTGGAAATATGTAGTTCAAAAAGAGACTGAATTATGTTTGTTAGTTTGTATGAAACTCCTTCTTTACCGTCTTTAATGAATGATTGATTGAATGATTGTTTATTTCTGTAAATAGATCTTTTTAAAGACACTTTTACAAGTCATGTACATTTTTTTTTTTAGTATCTAGTTGACATCGGCATTTCCTAACTGACGACCTCTGAGAAGAAATGCCGAAACAAACTCAGAGAATCATGGTCTCTTTTAAAATCCAAACATTTTGGTTACAATATGTGAGCCTGACTATGTAGGTTAAAGTCTGAGATGGCCTTTTGAAGAAAGCACCAGTGCAGCTTTGAGTTGACCTGTCCATACTGACAGCACGCATACGCCAGCCATCGTTTAGCTCAAACCATTATTGTGGGAGCTTAACGACCCGACGCACGTCTATGCAAGATCAGCGGGACATTTGCGTAGGCCATTTCAAAAACCCAAAGCCGCCAGACATTAGTTTGTAAGCGTATGTTTATCTACCTACAAAGTGCTCACATTCACATAGATATGTATATTATAAATAATCCCAATGCATAAAAATCAACATAATGTCAAATATAAAATAATTATGTCAAAACATAACATTAACATAATGTCAAAAATATAAAATAAATAAAGTCAAATAATAATAATAATTAAAAATCTATAGGTATACCTATACAATTCATGTCAAGATATAAATTAATGTCAACAAAAAAAAAAAAAATAATAATAATAATAATTAACATCAATGTCATGAAAAAATAATGTCCAAATCATAATAAATTACAGTAAAAGACGTTCGATAGCCCGGTTCATTAGAACTATTCAATCCCAAGCAGTTTTATCATCCATGTAATCTTTTAACGTATAGTAGCCTTTAGCACAAAGTCTCTGTTTGATAAAGGATTTAAATCTGCTGAGACTTAATGTCTGTACATGGGTTGGAATTTTGTTATAAAAGCGTATGCATTGACATCTAAAGGATTTACTGATTTTCTGGAGCCTAGTTGCAGGAACAACAAATTTATTCTTATTCCTAGTATTAATATTATGGATATCACAATGCTTTTCAAAGAGATTGATATTCTTGTAAGCATATAAAAGATTTTCGTAAATATACTGTGATGGAACAGTCATAATATCAATTTCTTTAAATTTCTCCCTCAGTGAATATCTGGGACTTAAGTTATAAATTGATCGAATAGCCCTTTTCTGCAACACAAAAATAGTTTGGATGTCAGCAGCATTCCCCCACAGTAGAATGCCGTATGACATCACGCTATGGAAATAACTAAAATAAACTAACCGAGCTGTATCTATATTCGTTAAATTACGAATTTTTTTAACGGCATAAGCTGCAGAACTAAGCTTCTTCGACAATTTCTCTATATGTGGGCCCCACTGAAGCTTAGCATCTAAGGTAATGCCTAGAAATAGAGTGGTATCTACAAGATCCAACTCTCCACCGTTAACTAGTACACTGGTTTTAACTTGTCTGACGTTAGGCGTTGTAAACTTAATACATTTAGTTTTGTTTTCATTCAAAACTAAATTATTTGCATTGAACCAATGTACCACTTTCGAGATAGCAGTGTCCACATCGTATGTAGTTCTTTGCTGACGTTTTAGTTTAAATAAAAGCGAGGTATCGTCTGCAAACAACACTATCTCTTGATTATCTCCCATCAGATAGGGTAAATCATTAATATAAATTAGAAATAAAAAAGGGCCAAGAATTGAACCTTGCGGAACTCCCATAGTAACAACCGACCCCGGGGATCTCTTTCCATTGACGTCCACTTTCTGAATCCTCTTACCCAGGTACGAAATAAGAAGATTCAGAGAAGTGTTCCTCAGTTTTATCTTCAGTTTAATTAAAATCATTATATTTCGAAGATTTTAGATGATGTAAACATTGTTATTATTAAAGCAGTCGCGATTATCGCCAGGATTGATTTCTGGTAGGGCGGCATGAACAAGGCAAATCTTGTCCAGCATCACTGAGGAATCTGATAAGCTGATGAAGATAATGATAATATTATTATTATTGTCATTTATATATTATGTTACTGCCAATTTTGGATTTTTGCCAATGTTAAAGTGTATAGACATCTTCGGTCCACCTTGCAGTGGGTCTACCCACGCTGCGTCTTCTAGTGTGCGGTCGCCGATTGAGAACCTCCAAGCATCATTGGCCATCTGCTCTTTGAATGATGTGCCCTGCTATTGTAAATAGATTTTTGCGATTCTTCGGGCCATGCCAGTGACACGAGTTCTTCTATGGATCTCCTCATTTCTGATTCGATCACGTAGTAAAACTCCTAACGTCTCTATCGCCTCCTATAGTCTATCTGAGTGACAGTGAGCTATCTAATAAGGCCTATTGTTAGCGGGTACGTTTCGGTGCCGTAAATCATCACTGGCAACACACACTGCTCAAAGGTTTTCGTCTTGAGACATTGATATTTTATATTAATTAGATCAATATTATCACAGCTGTTCCTAGTCTTGAATTCAATTCAAGACACACAATTCAACACGCATCAACTTCTTTTAGTAGTTATGCGCGTATTTAACATATGCTCAAACGGTGAGGGAAAACATTGTGAGGAAAACTTCATAGCTAAGATATTTTCTTAATGGCGTGTGAAGTCTGCTAGCCCGCACTAGGCTAGCATGGTAGACATATAGTGGACCTTCTCAAATAAAAGGAGATCCGTGCCCAGCATGTGGGGCAGCAGATGGTTAATGACTCGCCAAAATCGAATTGCAAGGTTCCAAAAACTCGGTCTTATGCAGAAGGTCCGTATTTGGCTACATATTGGTTTCATTTTATTTCTGATTTATTCTATTAAATTACTTAGTGTTTTAGGTGTTTGTACTTGTAGTTGCTGACTTTTTTGGTCGTTTAAAATTTTAATTAGATCTAAATGGCCGGGCCTGCCTGAAATCCAGTGTTCTGCCCTAACTCATCGTGTACGTTGTCGTATATCATTATTATTGTAATGTCGTATGTTTACTGTTACCTGTATGTTACAAAAATAAATTATTCAGAAAAAAGTCGGCAAGAAACTTCATACATATTCTTTAATAGAGTCCATTAAACAGCAACGCTGGCAACCATTGAATTATTTTACAATGACAGTATTAAAATGAGCTTTAAGGTATATCTTGTCAAGTTTCTACCATCCCAGAAGATTGGGCTGTAGGTACATGTACCAGGAGGTATACTATAGAACAAAGGTTTCTTTCATAGGTAAAGAAAATAGAAAATCACCTGTATTCGACTATTTCCAGCGACTTAACTTGTGAGCGAGGAATGAATTAGTGCTTTTTCCTAGTTTATATTTACACAATACTTTTATTTTCACATGAAAAAAACAAATTTTATATTTACTGATTTTTCAATCACACATTTATACATAATAAACTCACCCCTCTTTCCCATTGGGGTAGGCAAAAAAAATGACACTCGCGACGATTCCTGCGTATCTTCCTACTACTTATGCTTCGTCCACATTCATACATTTTGTCATGTCTGCGCTCCGTTTATACATCCCATGTGCCGCATACATCCCTTGTGCCTCTTCTAGTAAAGGCCTTTCAATCATATTCATAAACTAAATTAGTAAAACATAAAAAGATCACGTAAATATAGCCCATAACTGAAGCAATGACAGTACCAAATAGAAATATCATTAAACGCCAGATTTATTCAATCTTCTGCAGCTTCCGTGTTCATGTTGTGATAATAGATAAGAGTTCGGCGTCTCTAGTGTGAGACAAATGCATAAATAATAAGTTTGAGGGGTCATCGTTGTCAGAACAACAGTGGTGGCCGCTCAGCAAGCACGGAACATCACCAGAGACCATGGCAGAGAAACAAATAGAAGCCTTCACTTACGATGAAGCTGTGGAATTAACTGGTAATTTTCATAGCTTTTTCTATTTTCTAAGGGAATTTGTAGCTCGTATTGTGTATTTAGACATACATAAGTTTAACATAATATGGGGATCGATGACGTCAGTAGCCTTTTACAGTTAATTTGTGCTTAATTCTTTGAAATGATTTCTTTTTATTTGCAAAGATAGTACCTACATTCTTATTGTGTGGTGGTTCTTATAGTTTAAGTGAAAGTAAGATGGTAAATTCAGTTTCTATAGAGGTTCATCATCAACATAATAAAGATAGAGGTTAAAAAGTTGTAAATAATCTTAAAATAACATTCGTTTTAAAGAGTAAGATAATACATTATTTTCCAAATAAGTTCCAAAAGTTGAATATTTATGAAAACACATTTTTTCGCGGGAAAGCTTTGTTTAATTAGCAAATCTAAAGACTCTAGTCTTCCAAAATTGTAAATATAGGTCATAATTACTTGTATTAATGCCGTTGTGATTAACAATGTGAAAAGCCAAATAAATCATACATTTCGTGAGCTCATGCTGCCATATTATTTAATCCAAAAATTCGAAATAATCTGATAGAAGAACATTCATTATGTTGACGTAGAATTAAACGATGAGCTAAAAAATATGAGGTGTGGTTTTTCTCTTGGAATTTCAATTATGGGGTTCTTTGATGTTCTTGAAAAAAAACTAGAAGGATGAACAGCATAATAGGATTATGGCGTGAAGACTGGCAGAAGTTTCCGCTCTTTGAATGAGCTTTGAAATGCGCCTTCAGAGAGGTTTCTAAGGTTAAAGGACCTGCACTGAAAAATGAGATTTTGAAATTCTTTTTCAGTGTCAAAGTCGCTAATTGAAATATCTGGAATACAAGTAGTTATACTAATATCTAACACTTACGCGAATATTAAGTAGACATTGAAATAAAAATGCTTTTTACGATGTTATCAAGGTATATTGACATTGTGGTAATCCAGATCTTTAGAATCCTTTCATCATCCATGGTCACGGGAGACTCCATAATTATTACTCCGTAGGTATTAAAAAAAAAATGAATTATGTGTGCAATTTTGGACTTACATTGTTTCAGCTTAATTTAGCAATATTAACCGCGGGTATTACTCAAACACATCAGTCTTCTATGAGTTACATAATTTTATAATGGTTGGCTTTAAAGTATATTATTGCCACTGAAAAATGAGTCTTAATCCACCACCTCATTCTCAGTTGTCATAAAATGGAAGCGGGCAATAATACCCTTTCCATGAAGCAGACCAAAGGCAACAGCGGCTAGTGGCAGTCAGCCACTTTAATGATATAAAAAATCATTGCCACTTTTAGGCCCGGCTAATCTTACTAAGAACTTACTAACTTTGGTGCAAAGCGGAGAGGAGAGGAGACTTGGAAATAACGAAATTTAGCGTCATTAGTTGTTCCCATTTATTGAGTTTGACCCGGTCCGCGCAAACTTAGTAAGATTAAGCAAAATACCTATCAATTACTAACACTTAGCTGTTAGAACTTCTTCAACATATAAACGTCATAAGCGCCACAATAGGACGCCGGAAAACGGCACTGTTACATCGTATCTCAATTGATGATTGATTTGTCAACAAATCTGCATGATCTAATCAAAATCACTGTAGATAAACTTAATCTTTGAGTAGCTACTTTGAATATGCGATAAAGATTTGCCGCAGACATTTTTTCAAGTGGCCTGAAGTGGTTTTCATGCGTTTTTAAGTGGTTCCTATCGATAATTTGTTTTATTTTACAGGGAAGCGTGGGTTTGAGTGTATGTAAAAAGGGTACGCGAAACAGGCTTATATTTGAATACCTTTTCGAATATAAGCTTGCAAAAATTTGCAACAATTAAGAGAAAGGGATAATAACTGTTTGGGGCGACTAATTATTTGGGAAGTAACAATAGTAACAAACCGAGAAATAAGACAATTAAATTGCTTTCGGGTTAAAAAATACCGTATTTGTGTTTATATCTAAACCAGGCTCGAATATCTCTTGTGTATTTTTTATTAGTGCCGGATTTAGCTATTCATCAGCCACTTCAAAAATATATACAGAAATAAATTAAAACAACCAAATAAATGAATCTAAAATTAACGTTTATTTAAAGTACGCCAGATTTTATTGGCTTATGAACATAAAAAAAGAAAGAAAAATATTTATTTATCGACAATAAAGGCTCCCAAAAATGCTATATTTTTCCTCAAGAGAAAAAGAGGCGAAACAAACCTCCCTACCAACTAAAACTATTCGACATCATATTATTAATTATATTATTATAAAAACATTATTTGAAAGCAGAATAAAAACAGAGGATGTAACATAGGTAAATGTGTTTTTTTCAGGCCATGGTCGCTACAACTACCTGCTGCTTGCAGCGTGCTGCATCATCGCGAATGCTTTTGCTCTGGACATGTTCGGATATGCCACGGTAGTCGCTGCTTCAAGCTGTGACCTAAAAATGGGCATGCAGGAGATCGGTATATTGGCTTCAGCGCCATTCGCAGGTTGGTTTTGGAATATTTGTATCTATAAATAAGATTAATCAGACCTCAAAATATTTTAAAAGTTAGACATAAAGTATTATATATCTAGCCTATAGTAATGGCTTTCTTGTTATCCACTCATTTAAAGTCTTAAAGTCCCACTGTTAAGCTCGCGCACTCGCGTATCAGTGACTGAAGACTCGTGTCTACTAGGCTTCCTTTGTCTACCACGCCACTGAAGAAATCCAACATATTCACGGGTTCATGTACCTGACTGCTTTGCTAGTCCAGTGGTTACAAGAGTGACTGCTGGTCGTATAATCCTGGATTTCAAAGAAAAGTATCATGGAATTGTTCTATGAAATCTCAGTGGCAGTTCAGAGTTTGGATTTATCAAGTTAATAGCAGTGATAGCCTATATTAGACCTGGAATGAACCAGCCAAATACGAGATTACAATAGTACTACTATGCCTACTCCTGCAGGGATGTAAACGTGATAGTACGATGAATAGCCCATAATGATAATATTCCTAATAATAATATTCCTGGACATTATGACACAGCGCCATCTAGTTCCGTGGTAAGCAACAAAGCTTGTGTTACGGATACTAGTTGGTTGATATACTACATATATACTTTTTTTTTGTAAATACATACATATTATACATAGATACATCCATGACTCGGAAACAAATGTTGATGCTTATCACACAAACATTTGTCCATACCGGGATTCGAACCCGGGACCAATAGCACAGCAGGCAGTAACTACCGCTAAGCTAAACGGGTCGTCAATGATCCTGGTAACATAAACTGTTTCGTGTCTTCCAGGTGTCCTGTTCGCGTTCCCATGGGGTTATTACACAGACACAAGCGGTAGACGCCGTGCGCTGGTACTGTCCACCGCAGTAGGATTCTTCTTCGCGGCCACTAGCAGCTTTGCTACTTCCTGGCAATTCATGCTGGTCGTCAAACTGCTTGGATGCTGTTTGTAAGTGTTTTATCACCTCTTTGCGAGCTTTATCATAACTTGGGACAGGATTTAAATCTGCAGCCGGTATACCATACGCTTAAGTCAACAGGGGTACTGAGTTCTATTCCCGTGTTATCGAATACTTCTTCCATATAGTTTATCTTGGTGTTTATGGTCACGCTTAACTCCTCAAATTCTTAATCAACATGAATAATATGATATTGTAAGCTCATAAAATACTTGATTAGTTATATGAATTTTCAATTAATTATCATAATAATTATTTGCTTAGTATTTATTACATAGATAATTAATTATATCTTTGTAACTTCGAATATTGTTACTCAAAATGTTATCGTTGATACAATGCAGCGCGTTAAACATAAATCTCAATTTTGTTTTCAGTTCTACAGCAAGTTTTACCTTAGGCATGACGATTTTGGGCGAATGTACTGGAGCTCAATACAGGAATCAGTTCTTACAAATAATGAACTCTTTTAATTTGGCATCAGGAATTGTGTCCTTTGGTAAGATATTGAAATCCATTGATTATAAAACTAAGGAGTTGGTTGTATCCACTTAATTTTCCCCACTAACATGTATATTAATTGTAGTGTCGATGAGTCCTGTTGCTCTAATGACAGGGAAAGTGAAGATAAGGACAGCTTTTAATATGATAACAATAGTCTATTAACTAACCTCACTAGGCGCAATTTAACCTCATAAGTCGCAAGTTTTCCTGTCTTCTATGGTAATATATTATATATTTATTTTCAGGCTTAGCATATTTCATCCTACCTTTAAGTTTCGACATACCTCTACCCTTGATCGGGATCAGCTTGCGTCCATGGCGCCTGTATACCTTCATAATGGCTCTGCCGTTAGGTATCGGTGCCGTCTTCATGTACTTCTTATACGAGAGTCCCAAATATTTGGCCAGCAGTGGGGAACTTGTGAAAGCTTTGGAAGTTTTAAAAAAGATTTACATCATGAATGGTGGGGACAAGGATGGATATCCAGTAAGTGGAACTTATTATTTGTGATTTTTACGGCAGAACTCTAAATTTTATGATGACTTTATCTGGGGGAGTACTCCGGTGGTACACCAACCACTACATCATCGCCAACTCATTATTGGTTCACTACTGGGCACGGGTCTCCTCTCATTTGAGAGGGATTAGGCTATAGTCCACCACGCTTGCCTACTGCGGGTTGGCAAATAACAAACAATAACCCAATATTCTGCCACTACACAACACCATAATTATGTTCAGG
The DNA here is from genome assembly GCA_905163465.1 of Craniophora ligustri. Lineage (NCBI taxonomy): Eukaryota > Metazoa > Arthropoda > Insecta > Lepidoptera > Noctuidae > Craniophora > Craniophora ligustri. The sequence continues at coordinate 1,714,983 of LR990965.1, read as the reverse complement.
TCTGAAGAGTAATGTAGTAATTGCAAATACTGGGCAAGCAGATAAGAAGATCGAATGCTTGAACATTTTTTTTGGGAAATGTTTTCACTACTAGACGGCGTCGGTATTTTATTACTGACAACTTCTGAGAAGAAGCACCGAAATAATCTTAGAAATTCATGATATTTTTAAAAGTCCACATATAATGGTTTCAAAAATTGTAATTCAATGGTGTTCCACTCTGAACGCAATGTATTTATTTTGGAATCCTGGTGTGCCTTAAACTTATTTAAAGCAACGAGATGTTATTCAGCGATTTACAAAATCATATATTTTTTAGGTGAAACACATTCTGACAGCACCTTCAGAGGAGAAGAAGGCCGCTTCCTTCTGGAAGTCTCTAGCAGGACACACTCTACCGATATTCAAGCCTCCACTACTGATGAGGACTATCCAGCTGTTCTTCCTGTTAGCACTATGTTGCAGCATGTGAGTAAAATTGTATTGCTATAAGGTTTTCTTAAGGAAAATTTACGGGCGACTTGGTAATAGTTGCTGGAAGTCATTGCATGCTTGCAACATAGTCAAAGTTTGATGAGTCAAACCTTTGTGAAAGAAAAATAAATAAATTATTATTATTATAAAGGCCTGGTTTGGGCGGCGGTATTAAATACCTCCTATGGTAGGTACCCCCAGTACAGGAGATAGCTCAGGTTCGAATCCAAGCGAAGTGGTAAATGTTTGTGTGATGAATATGGACAATTGTACCTAAGACATTGATGTTTCTATGAAATCGTCTATTTAGTTTATTAACCATCTCGTACCAGTAACATAAGCCTTATTGCTTAGCTCGGAACTAGATGGCTCTATGTCATAATGCGCGGATGAAATTAATTTATGTAATTGTATTTCATGACTTGAATTTAAGATCATTTGCGAAATGATCACTTCAAGAATGTTGGAATGTTGCATCACATGTTATCATTAACTCAAACTTTGACGTAAAACCATATATTTCGTTGAATTTTCAGTAACAACGTGTTCGAGATGTGGTTCCCAACTATGGTCAACTTCTTCTTCAACTCTTTCGAGGACGAACAAACATATACACAGACCTTCTGTGACAGGATTTACAGTCAAACCAGCAATAGCACTTCTGATTCAGTGGTACGTTTAAATATTGATATTTATTGCTAGGCTCTGGCATATTCATATGGGGCTTTTGAAATGAGACTTTCTTTAAACTCGGCTTGTGAATATCTGTGAGAAAATGTGGATTACGGATAATAATAATCCGGATAAAATGGCCAGATGAACACAAAGATCAAAAAGAAGCTGAAGAGGAACACAAAGAGCTATTGAATATTTTTTGGTAGAAAAAAATATTCAGTAGCTTGGTTTAAGATCTATGCTACTGGCATAAATCATTGGTACTACATTATTACACGTTTATGAAATATAATGGATCTATAGCTGAATCAAGCAGTCCACTGCCTCCACTGCATTTTATTTTTCAAGTTCGTTTACGATGTGACAGTGTGGCTCTTATAACACTGATATAAATTTTCCAATTAAAATAATACATGTATTACTTAATACTTGAAATGGACTTAAAATATATTCTATTTATAAATGAAATGTCCAGACAATACTTCCAATTTACTTAGTCCGTACAAACATTGGATAGGGATGTTAATAATTCTTTTATTTTTTTCCAGGAACAATGCAACGACACAATCTCAACAAACACGATATACTCCGGTATATTATACGGCATCTTCTTCTTTGTGGCGAACCTGGTAGTAGCTAAGTTCGCCTCCCGGCCTCGCTTGATCCTCATCTCCATGTTGGCACTCTCCGCAGTGAGCTCTATGCTAGTGAACTTGCACAACCCGGCTGCGAACATGGTGTTCTTCGTTCTGGTTCAATCCACCAGTTTAGGAATTGGATGTGTTGCTACGTACTTCGTCGATCTCTATCCTACAGCTAACAGGTAAGTCACTGGATATAAATGTCAATTTCTTTATTTATACTTTCGTTCGTCTGTGTGTATGTCAGAGACGCATAGTACTTCGTTAGTCCTAAAAGTCTTACATGTAATGAAGTAAAAAATTTAAATTTCATAGCTTTCTTTGCGTTACAATCAAGTAATAGTGACTAAACCCTACATTGCGCTTAGTCCCTCACACAATTGGCTGTTTTTTTTCTCTAATTGTTTCCATCCAAAAATCTTTTACCATTCGGAGTTGAATAGGGAACCAGTATGTCGCCTATTAGTAGTATCTGTCCCACATGTACCAATATAATGTTTTTTATGTCTACAGGGGTCTGGTGACGAGTCTGGCAATGATGGTGGCTAGGATGGTATCATTCGTTGGCGTCAACGTCATCGGTGTAGTCCTGACCAGTAACTGCGAAGAGACGTTCTACGTGATGTCCCTGCTTGCCATCAGTAAGTTCTTCACTATTCAGTCATGTACTACAGAAATTGTGTCTCTTGTACACAGGTTCGTATTGCACCCTGTGTGAAAGAGAAAGGTATGATAGCAGTAGTTGTTTCATAAATGGATTCTTTATTGGTACGAGTTATATCAACGATCAAGGTTGGCACAGTGGCTGAAAAATTTGCTTCTGCCTACGGATCCCGAGTTTGATTCTCGAACAGAACAAATATTTTGCCTACCTTGCTAGAAAAAAAAATATACACACGTTTAACAATAAGTAATACATTATATTTATTTGCACTACATAGGAATCGTAAGAACTAACGTTCTGCAGTGTCTACTTACCCCTATATAAAAAGGAGTCACAATATATTAATACATAAAAGTATGTATATTAATAGATGTTGTTTATCTGCAGGTGGGGTCGCAGCATCGATGTTCCTGCCATCAGACAGAAAATCAATCAAAAGATGAAATTTACGCGTTGCATTAATTTTAAGTATCTGTGATTATATGTGTTGTGACGTGTTAGAAAATGTAAGCCTCATTAAGTATGTGCCAAAGGACAAATATAAAATATATTATGCGATTTATTGATAACATATTCTTTTATTGATACTTTATTTAATTAGATTTCAATATCTCTTGTAACCTCTTGTACCTGTCAAGAATAATAAGTTGTTGTCAGTGTCTCTTGACTTAACTACGTTTTAAGGAGTCAAACGACTGAACACACGAATTTAGAAATAATACCCCCACAGATACAGCAGACTCAATACTACCTTACAATAAATATTGTAAGGTAGCATTTAGTCTGTAGGGGTTTACAACATCATCTGTTTCCATAAAGGTAAGTGATACACGAGACCAGTGGAAACGTGACGTTAGTTTACTTCTCTGTGTCACATTACATGCTCTTTAAGCCTTATCGTTATTACAAACACCAATACCATCACGTTTGTACCCAAGAACATCTAAGCAGAAACCGAGGTCGATCCAACGATCCCCTCAATTAAATTTGTATGAACTGGCGGACGACATACACGTCTAAAATAAACACAGGGTTCAACGGTTGGACTTTGTTTTTTGTCAAATTTTGACCACTTAGCGACAACTATCAAATATTGACTCAAATAAAGCTGAAAGAATCAGTGATCTAAAATGGCAGTGGACTGTCCATATAGCCCCTAAAGCTGATAGTCGTTGGGGCAGAACGGTTAATGAAGAGAAGAGTGAAGAGGAAGTAAGAGTAGAGGGAAAGCATAAGATGAATGCAAGCCCCTAAAATTGCAGCCAGCGACGAACCTAAATTTTAGAACCGAAACCTTAAAATTCGACGACAGCAAAGATTAGCTTTGGTCGAATTTTTGTGAGTTCCGTAAGAACTGCATCTGCGGTGCATTCCAACTTCAGTTTAGGAGTTTTCTGAGTTTTAGGTTAGAAACTGCGGCGCACATTGGTTCCAACTAGAAGTTGGAATGCACCGCAGATGTAGTTTTTAAGGACCAGTAAGTTCCAGTAGGTCAGGTATATGACAATGTAGAAGAAATGCACTCGGACTGATAATATATTTGGTGTCTCCCGAGCTTTAAAAGTTATTGGATGAGGGCAGTATGTGTACGTCGTGCGTCGTGGAAATCTACACTGGGAAAACCTTTGTTCAGCAATAGACGTATTTTAACTGATGTCATGATTACGACGAAGACTAACAGAGTGTTGTAATGTGTAACGAATAATATTTATTCTAAGAACCGTGTTATATTAAGTCATTGAAGCTTAGATATTTGTTATCAACATTGAACAAAATTGTGCAATCACTGTTGTGCGCGGAAAATTGTTGTCTGCGAATCATATCATTAGAATTATCTAAAATATATGCCTGTTGTTATACTAGCAAGCTGTTGACCTTAATTTTACCATCGATTATTAGGGTTGTAAATGCTAACGATTGTCGATTCATTCGAATTAGCGTTTGTCGATGAAAGGTTGCTTCGCAGTAAAGTGCATTCAAAAAAACGTTGAGTTGACTTTCCATTAATCGATCATATGAGTTTCGCAATAAAGTTACGGACCCTCGTATAAGATGTCAGCCTCCACAGACCACGGAATATTTATCGTCCGATAGTTCAATGATTTTTCATATGAAGTTCGAATCGATCTAACATGCAGACATATTCATACTGATTACTAAAAATCGATGTTACTACCGGCCGATAGGGGATTCAGCCTATGGTCTGCGGACGCTCTTAGATGATTGTTCCTTATCAAAGGATGGATAAGTCTGATCCTACCTGACATTAAACTTTGATGTCAGTACTATCTCTTGTTATCCACGGAAATATTAATTCTATTATCATTGTATTGAGTACTACATCTTTACATTTACACATCAAAGAGCTCGGCAGAGGTGTATAATCTCGACTAATGAAAACTACACAATATACGGCATGTTTTCACATAAGTATTATGATTGCAGAAGATATTAAAATCATCACCATTAAATCCCAATGCTGGGCACGGATCTCCGTTCATCTGAGACAAGTTACGCTATAGTCACAGACTTGACAGTACTGTTATTATGGAATAGGTTATAATTTAATCTCTGTTAGCAGTACGACAATGGTTTAACCTTGCACTAATTAATTATAACAATAATATTAATTTTGGTATCTCAAACTACGTCATATTTTGTTTAAACATTGTTACTTAAACATTTACTGAATCTCTGAGAAATATTCCCACTAAGGATGGCTTTTTTTTATGATGATAAGGGGGCAAACGAGCATGCGGCTCACCTGATGGTAAGTGATGACCGTCGCCCATAGACATTTGCAACACCAGAGGCTTGCAAATGCGTTGCCAAACCCCTTAGAAATCAATCAGGTTTCTTAAAATAGGGAGTTACTGAACTGACAGTAAACGGAATTCCCATGCTGTCAGAATAGTCACTCCCCTAATGAGCTCTGGTAACTTTACTCACTCGCAAAAAGACAACTATTGTTGATTAACTGCGGTCTTCTGTAAGGCGGAGGTACTTCCCCAGTCGGGCAGCTCAATTTGAGCGAGTAATCTCACTATGCCCTACCTCCTACAAAAAATTCAGCCTATGGTGCATATCGATGGGTCCTATGTATATGGGCCAAAATGCAAAACTACAACTTTACAGGAGCGGCTTCCAAAGTTTAATTTTACTCTAACTTCAGATTGATAAAACCGAACTTTACGATTATTTGCTTGTTTGCTAAGACAACTATCCTTTTCATTTATACTATAGTATTTTACACATACATAAATAGGTTTTTTTTTTACGTTACATTAACCCTTCTACGTTAGTTTTTGTTTAAATTATTTTTCTGTAAAATCACCCTAAAAGGGCCAATGTATCATATTGGCCATTATACGCGTATTACGCTAATTAGCATAAAGTATATATTTTTTACATTTTTCACCCATAAGATAAAATAACAATTGAAGTAGTTGATAATTAATTAATAAGAATATAAGCTATTTTAAAATTTAGTTATTTATGTCACATTGACACTTATACGTTTTACAATCTGCTAACCTACGAACTGAGTTTTCAGTGAGATCGTTTGATTAATAAAAAAACACGCAATAGTTTTATTCATTTATTGAAATAAAAATTGAATTAGTCTTAAAACTTCACTCATGGACCCGTATTAAGTCTTTTTGGTATATTCATGATAAAATTATAACAAAAAAAAAGTAAGATGGAAACTGTTACTGGAGATCTTAGTTTGATTGACAAAATAATGTACTTCGCATTATTATTTTCTTAATAAAATAAAAAAAAAATAACTAAGTTATAAATTTGGTGTAAATAAAATAAAAAATAACTCCGTAGTATGATTATACTACAGAGTTATTTTTTCTTTTATTTAATTTGGTAATTTTATAACTTGATTAAGTTATAAAATTACCAAAATCAAACATTACTAGAAATTCTTAATAAGTCTTCATTAATTTTCTTCATTATGGCTTTCATATAATAATGTACTTCACATTATTATTTTCTTAATAAAATAACAAAAAAATAACAAAATTAAAAACCTATATAGTGTTATTACACCAGATAGGTTTTTAATTTTGTTATTTTTGTACGTGACGTGTTTGTATGTGACTTCTGGCGGCCCGTATTTTCTGACGAACCAAATGTGGATTATTGAGTAGTGCTAGTATGTACTAAGAATGCATGCCTACCAGCTATCTTGCCTAGTGGGCCAATTTTCAGGTATCAGGTAATCAAGGTACGTACAAATATTACTTACCCCACGTAAATTCTCCAAGCTGATTTTTACGTATATTTTAGGCAATATCCTTAAACATCAGTCGCGAATACTCCCAGACACTTTCCGTCGGCAGTATTGCTTTGCAGACGCTTTAAAGCTCCCAAAGTAATTACTTAACTTCACGTAAATTATGATGCTCCATTCTTGTAAAAGGTTTCAAAATAGTTGTGACAGGAGACAGACCGATCCAAAGGGCTAATCATCCCCCTTAATTTAATTTTAATGCCTCTGTGGGTAGGAGCGTGAGGGTATTATCAACGCGCATGAGAGTGAGACAGATTGCGAATATGCGGAAGTCTAGGGGATGATAGGCCCCTTGGATCGCTCTGTCTTCTCGTAAAAGGTTTCAAAATAGTTGTCTGGTGGAGATATAAACAATGGAGCATCAGGAAGGTTGTATTGGTAACAGCTGATTGTAACATAGTTGCAGAGGAATATTTGTAGGTCTATCGGAAATTTGCCTTCTTGTTCGTACTGGCTGATCTAAGATTTTAATATGATTTTCAATAGCATCTTCACTTAAATCATATTTATAGTATAAAATGTAGGGTTCATCTCGGCTTACACGAATTTGTTTTATTTTAGACCAAAGAATTTTTTGTCTTTCTGAGATTTTAGTCCAGTTAAGTTAGTGTGTATTTGTCTGCATCTTTTTGAAGTCATAAATCATATTTTGAGCTACGTCTATGACGTCAAATCAGCTGATTGGTCCAAACTACGAAACAAACGCGCGGGAACTCCCCGCGTACAAGTCTCTAACTACTCTTAGGACCTTGTACGTTTAAATTCATGTTACATATGCCGTTATACTGTAATAAAAAATCGTGTTTCTATGCAGAAATCTTTTTTTTTAATAGCTCACATAATTCATTACATCTATAAGATGCGTTTACCATAAAAAAGTCAAAATGGCCAAATTGTTAGTTTGGCCCATATACATAGGACCCATCGATATCTGGACATAGGCCACTCCCAAACTGCGCCATAGAACTTTGTACTCCGTATGGGTTAGCATATTGCTATATAAAAAAACTACACGATGACTTGTAGGTTTTTAGCTATATTTTTACTACGATCAAACAAGGCTATCAAATGATAACAACATCTTAAATTTATACATATGTAGGGTACCGTGTACATTTCGCACGTAAAAAAATGTACCTAGATCTCAACTGATCAATTTTTAAAACACATGTAGTTTATATTATATTGATTTCTTACACTTACGCGAATATTAGACATTGAAATGATACTATTTTTTTAATGGATTCTATCGCGGCATATTGATATTATTTCATTCCAATGTGTGTGTCGTTTACGTATAAATATATGTAAGTTAATGCGGCGACATTGAAACCAATGTACTTATTCGTATTTTTTTATGTTACTTCCTGCCGGTTGAACACTTTTTCCCAAAACCAAGCTTAATTTTAGTTTACCAATCAGTAGCTGACCTTTTGTGCAATATATGAATACGATATATATATATATATGTATATTAGAGTTGGCACTATAAGAATATATGAAGAAGAAAGAAATTTTGTTCCAGGATTCTAAATTCTTTAAAGTATGAAAAGTGTGTAGCTGTGGTAGCCTAGCGGTGTGACCAGTGGACTGACACGTCAAAGGTGTCGAGTTCGAACCCAAGGCACGCACCACTGACTTTTCGGAAGTTATGTGCGTATTTATCACAAGCTCAAACGGTGAAGGAAAACAACGTAATGAAACCTGCATGCTTGAGAGATTTGTCTTGATGGTATGTGAAGTCTGCCAACCCGCAGTAGGTTAGCGTGGTGGACTATAGCCTAATCCCTCTCAAATGAGAGGAGACCCGTGCCCAGCAGTGGGACGTTAATGGGTTGATGATGATGATGAAAGATTTTATTAATAAATGTCATAGCTGGTGTACGGAACCAAATATCTCGGTCAGAAAAAGGCTTAACGTTCTTTATTATTATAAAACTCGTCCGATACAATGGCTAGTACAGTTATTACTTGGCAATATACTCTGAAAAAACAATCGTTTACATTGTGTCAATAATTTTTTATCGTCTTATTTATTTTTAATGTGAACTGTGTTAGTGAAATATCGTGAAAAATGACGGTGAAGGGAAAAGCGGTGCCTTTTGAAAAAGCACTTGATATGACAGGTACATGCTTTTGGTGTAGTGGTTCGATCCTTAATAAAGAAATCCTGATCCTTATGAATTTTAAGAATTAGTAACTTAATATACATCTTCTAAAGTTCATATTCCTCTGTTACGATTGTTTATTTGGGACCTTTTCTTATCATTTACTATATAATTATTATGTCGGTGACAAAAATGGCATGATGTTGCTAAATCTTCTCATTCTGAATGACGAGTCGTGCCCAGCAGTGGGATAGAAACCGAATTGATGGTAATGACTTATTTGTTAATGCCAAATACTGATGTAGAACAAATAACTGAATTGAAACTTGTAATAATCTGCCTCGCTGTCTCGTTGGTCTAGCGTACAGTGCGACTTCCTGCCAAGCAAGAGGGCTTGCGTTTGATTCCCAGGCCGAGCAAAGAGATATTGGGATTTTCTATGAAATTCTCAGTAGCATCTCGGAGTTAGGATTCGTGCCACGTTAATGACAATAGGCTCGCCTCCTATTACTTGGGACCTAAAATAGCCGGCAAAACGTGAGTATACATTAGTAAACCTCTGCCTAACCTTTCGGGGACGACAGGCGTGATGGTATACATTGCAATTCTTCATAAGTTTCTTAATAATTCAAATTTAATTAGAATAATACAATGAAAAAGCGTAATAGGTATTAATATAGTTCCCTTTTAGTCTGTTTGTCATCATCATCATCATCAGACCATTTACTATTCCAGCTGGGCACGAGTCTCTCGCTATGGAGAGGGATTAGGTTTTAGCCCAACACGCTAGCCTCTGTCACAATCTGTTCATAATTCATGTAAACAAATACATAAATAATATCTTCTATCAAAATAAATCTTATTCTTTCTTCTTTCCATCCAGGTTACAGTCGCTACAATGTGTGCCTGTTCCTGTTGAGCTCGAGTATCATCAGCGGTATGACCTTCGAGATCTTCTCTGTGTCCTACCTGGTGCCAGCCAGCGCGTGTGAGCTGAACACCAGCAGTGCACAGCAAGGACTGGTCGCGTGTGTGCCTCTGATGGGTTAGTAACTTTTTTTTTATGGTGATAAGGTGGCAAACGGGCAGGAGGTTCACCTGATGGTAGGTGATCACCGCTGCTCATGGACATTTGCAACACCAGAAGGCTTACATATGCGTTTAAAGCATGTAGAAACCGTTTAGATATGAATTGCCAAACTATGTAAAAACCGTTTCGGTTGCTTGAAATATGGAGTTACTAAATTGACAGCAAATGGAATGCCAATGCTGTCAGATTAGTCACTTCCTCAATGAGCTCTGGTAAGGGTTACCAGAGCTCATTGAGGAAGTGACTCACTCGCAAAAACACAACTATTATTGTTTCACCAAGTTAGGCCGCGAAATTTGAACAAGGAGTTACGTTATGCCCTACCTCTCATAAAATTGACAATATGTTAATTTTCAAAGTTCCAGCGTTGGGCAGAATTATACCTACTGTTATCCCTCGGTTCACTGGTAAGATTTAAGTACCATAATGCAATGGTAGGTGATCCTATTGCCATTAACTATATACAATAATCCAAGCCATTCAGAACTGACCTTTAGATGTGCGTCATATTTTTTTGGGTTTTCAAACAACTATGCTACTTAGTAGTAAAAAAATAAATGCCAATCACGGACGCGCCCTTGAATCACATGACCTTTAATTTGTTTATGACCAAAGTAATCTGGAAGGTTATCCATACCTAGAAAGATATAGATTTGACGTTATCCTAACTTTTGTCCAGGTGTTATAGCAACGTCACAATTCTGGGGCTACCTCGCAGACACGAGGGGAAGACGCAAGATCCTCATGATATCAATGAGCCTATCCTACGTGGCTGGTACAGCTGCTGCTTTCTCACCCAACTGGATCGTGTTCAGCATCCTCAAATTACTGTCATCTGCATCGTAAGTACAGTTCATGCCAATTCATTGTTTATCTGGACCTATTTGACTTATTGTGTAAAAAAAGGCAACTTCCACTTTTCAAATTCAAATTCAAATATTTTTTCGTTTTCCAACGTTTTCCCGTAGATTTAGAAAAATTAAATTTGGTAAAAAGGAAGATAATAAACCACAAACAATGAAAAATGTTTATTAAAAAAAACATTTAGTTGCGATTTTCACACAAATTTTTACCTGCAAACTAAATATTATTATGAGAAGCGCACTGGCATCATGTGGCACACAGGAGTGTGATATTGGTTTACTTCCTATTGCTTCAAAAAAAAGAAGTGCTACCGGAAGAAGTCAATTCAATTATTTCTTGGTTTTCTAAATATTCAGACGACGTTCCGTTTATCGACCGTTACGGACACTTACTAATTTAAGCCTATAATATAGTAACATCATTTCAGCTAACTGACGTCCACTGCTGGAGATAAAGTAATCAATTATATTTTTTGATCACTTAAATTTAAAGTATTAGACATTGATTAGACTGAAATTTATAGCTTTATATTTAATTAATGATTGGGAATGTTTCAGTTATTGAAAATCTTAGAAATGAGGATATTATTATATTATCAGTTAAATAAAATACATTTGTCACATGCAAATTGGAATCGAAATTAACGAAAAATGTCAGACGTGCATTATACCTACGTGTTTTGTTCTTGGCAGAGTAGCTGGCGCATTCGCGTTATCAGTGACGTTGCTGAGCGAGTGTACTCCCACAGCTAAGAGGAGTTCCCTAGTATTTCTGACTACTACAGTCTACCTAGTGGGGCTGGGAATCATGGCCGGTAAATACTATACCTACTAATATTATTATTATAACTGCGAAGGTATGTGTGTCTATCTGTTCGTGAAATCTTCAAACTTAAACGGCTGAACCGATTTAAATTACGTATGGCAATAGTTTGAGTCCTTGGAAAGGACATTATATAGTTTTAATCCCAAACATCTTCCCGTAAATAAATAATGGATAAAATGGGGGAGGAAGTTTGTATAATCATTAATTTATATATTAACTAGTATTCAATTTAAAAAAATGATAACTATCTTGGAGCGATTTTCAATAAACATAGCTAAGAATAATCCCGACCAACTCACCTTTCAAACAAAAAATAAAAAACGAAGTCAAAATCGATTCATCTGTCCGGGGGCTACGATGAAACGATACCACTGACAAACATTCAAAGACATGTCAAACTTATAACACCGCGTCCTTTTTGCGTCGGTGGTTAAACATTAAAACGTTGAATTAATTCTTTGTAACAATTCCGGAATCAACTCTTGATTCCCTTGGCTTCAGGTTCTTGCATTACACCTTTCTTTAATATTCTAACAATATATCTTTTCTATTCAGTTGTAGCCATACCAATACTGCCACTTACATTCTCCTACTACATACCATTCCTGGACATCCAATTCAACTCCTGGCGGGTCCTGGACCTCATATATGCGGTGCCCTGTGCCGTCGGTGCGATTGGATCTTATTTCGCATTTGAAAGTCCAAAATATTTAGTCAGCGTCCGTCGTGAAGAAGAAGCTATCAAAGTCCTGAGAGGAATCTATGTTATGAATACTGGGAATAATGCAGATGATTATGGGGTGAGTACAACATGGCTTTGAAGTTAAGTCTCTTATGACATTTTGTAGCTTGTTAGTATTAAACGCATCAAGTCTTTTACTGTCCCATAGCTGGGAACGGTTCTTCTTTTAGGAAAGTCTCTCAGACGTGTATATTTTCCTTCACCATCTGAGCATTTGATAAATACGCACGTGACTTTGAAATGTCATCGGGATAGCAATTAAGACCTCTGACCGTGCTCATAACTAATGATGAAATGTTAAAATGATTTGAATATGTAAAAAGGATTGAGGAAAGGAGTTTAACAGAATAAACGGCATATGTAGATGAAATAGTTTGAAAGCTAAACCATGATCAAATAGCGGACAGTAATAAAAAAAACTGGTTTAAAACATTTCAAATAACGACAACGACTATGCATAAAAAGGTTATTAAACGGAGATGATCCCACAAACCAAATACAATGAAAACGAATAATATTCTAGTAAAAAAATGATATTGTTATATGAATATTGTTGTTATATGAACTAATGTTTTTTGTTTTTAAATGGGACATGCCCATCACCCAAATCCCTACTACTGCAACTCTTGTAAGCAATAAAAAAAAAGCAAACTCTTGTAACAATACACTACAATACACAACAATACAACGATACAATGAAGCTCGACGTGTCACAGGGGAATGATTTTGACTGTCTTGGAACCCGCAGCGAAATTATTCATGAAATAAGATAAGAGGAGCTTCTTAATCCTTCTATCTTATGTCCTTAATGATTTGCAGGTTGAAGCTTTGGAATTAGATGAGGAGCAGTCTTCGGCCCTCGACAAAGGTTTTTGGGAATCCATAGTATCGCAGACCATACCAATGATGAAACCTCCATTGCTTAAGCATACCGTTCTTCTGTCTTCTCTATATGGCATCAGTTATATCACGTAAGTACTTGGTTGGTTCGAAAAATATTCTCATAAGTTTGATCATCATTAAAAATCCATTTACTGTACCACTTTTAGGAACGATCTCTCTCTTTGAGAGAGATTCAGCTATACTCCATTATGCTAGCTTAGCGCAAACTGTGTAGATAACACGCCATCGAGAAAATCTCTCAAGCATGCACGTTTCTTCGCCATTTCAGAACGTGTACGTCAAAAAGTCAGTGATGCATGCCTTGTGATTGAACTGGAAACCTTTGAAATAATTCAAGTTTGCTATGCAAAAAAAAGTATAAAGTATTGAATATTGTAATACCTAACAGTAATTGTCGCAATTGCTAAACTCCTACAATATTTTAATTATCATTAGGTACCATTAGACAAGTAGACCCACCTGCAGTTTCGTGTAGTGCCAATGTGGTACTAAATTTCAGAAAAATCATAATTATAATAACTAAATAGTTTTCGAGCTGCTTTTCTCGGTACCATGTGCGTCTGTAAAATGTAAGGTCTTTCGAATCTAGACAGATCGTGTGTTCTAGGGTGAAAGTGCACTATCCACGATGTTTTTTTTATGTCATAAAACAAAGTTATGGCCCGACTGGATCCGGGTAGGTAGCTACCGTAGCTTATGAATGTATACAACTACAGAGTTGTGGTTTTTTTTAAGAACACCAAATATAGCAAGCCTTTGTGGTTTCTTAAATTAATATCCTCTTCATCATTTTTTTCAGGATGAACGCCTTTTTCGTCTGGCTACCTTTGATATTGAACGCCATCATGCTATCCGTCATAGGAGGAGACAGGCATCATACTATATGTGAAATGATCAGACAATCTGGCAACTCCTCTACAGCTGATGAGGTATTGATTAATATTTATACGAGTAGCAATCGATTTAGACCATAATTATTCTCAACCAGCTATATTGTGCACCTTGCGATCGTGTCATCAAGTCAAAGGTCGGCTTTGCAAGCCACATCAGAGCCCATCAAAATGACCAATTGAACATTTAGGAGTCACCGTCACCAGATGCAATGTGAAAGATATGATGATAATTCTCATATATGTATGTATGTATTGTATTAATTGAATATCTAAAGCAATAAAATATGTTCTCCTGACAGACTTATCTGTCTACATTTAACCAAAACTACTAATTTCTTTCTTATTATATTAGAAAGCTGAATTTACAGCATAATTATGTTGTTTTCATAACATAGGACCATTTACTAAAAAAGGATTTTAGGAAATTTCAACCCTCAAAGTGAGGCGTGCAAAGTTGTTAAACCAATGTATTGATTTATATTGATTGCTTGTCTTTTATTGTTTTTCCAGGTCCAAGATTGTTCGTTAAACAGCGTCGCTATGGTGCTTGTGTTTGGAATCAACATCATATTGGGCTTCGTCAACATCTTCATGAGTAGGTTTATTGACTATTTCGGAAGGAAGACTCTCTTCGTAGCAATGCAGGTAAATACAAAACGCATAATGCGGATAGAATAATAGTGATTAATCTATGCGGAACAGCACAATACAGTGTTAGAAATACGTGTGCGGAACAACATGTGTATAATGTGTGGGTTGTCGCTCTATTAACAATTTTATTGAGCGGCAGAAAAATATATTTATTTATTTATTATTTATTTATAGTTAATTAAAACGGTTGATTGGTTTTACAATTACATTAATTAACATAGAAACACTACACACATTTACTTAACTCTAATTAAAAACTAACACGTAACAGAGGACACTCTCGCATACTTCTTCTCGCAGAACATCAAGCACACTCGCATAAGTTCTCTCCACCCATAATTTTAAGGTATATTTTCAGTTTAAATAATTACAATACTAATAAAAATGTGTATTTTCCATGAAATTATGCAAAGAGTATTTATAGAAAAGCTTGCCAGTTTTTGAGTAGAACACATCGGAGTACAATTCTAATTATAACAAATTATTCGCTAAACATTTTGGTTTTTTGTTCAAGGCGCTAGGCGGGCTGGCTGGTCTATTCATCAACCTAAGTTCATACTGGATCCTGAACGCTATTCTACTGGTGGTCTTTTTATCAGCAATTCTTAACTTTGGATTCCTTAATACTTTCAGCGTCGACGTCTTTCCTACATACGTCAGGTTAGTGCCTAACTCATTATTATAAAATTCAACTCTTATCCGAAATCTAGTCCAAAGATACGGTTTGTTTTAGTCCAGATTCCTATCTATTGTCTTCTCTCTATCACCGTCTTTTTACTGAAATAAAACTACTTTTTATGGATTTTATCGCATGTATGTATTATATATACACCGTGAAATTGTAGTCGTTTTGGAACCGAAAGGTGGGAAACTTATGATAATTAGTAGAACAAAAAAAAGTCTTAGATTAACTCTACTGTTTATAATAAAAAAGTTGGCAAGTGAAAAGAATATTTTCACTTGATCGAGTTTGCTAGTAGTAGTGTACCAATATTTCATTCAAAATCGCCCGCTTTCGCCAACTCGCTACTTATCAATGACGCGCGGCGGCGGGGCAATGACCCGAACGCCAGTCAGCTGGTACGGCTGTCCGAGCGAATAAGTACTAATAAGTACTTACGCGTTATTTAAAAGCTAGCAGGTCAGTACTTTATTGATCTCATTTTATTATTGAAATAAATTGTAGGTATTTAGCAATACGATGCAGATGGCGACGAAATTGATGGTAAGTATCTACTTACACCTATCTACGTAACTTACCTATCTTGGTATAAATTGAAATATGACAGGTTTGGCGCTTAGCGAATCAGCAGATACGAGATACGAACGTAAAACCTACATTCCAATTCAATAAAAGGGATTAAACATTAAGTAGGTATTACAATAGCTTTAAAAAAACTTTAATTATTTTTTAAACTTTGCCTCAAGCAACAAGTTAACACACACAGAACAATTATCTGCAGATCATAAAAAAAAATCCGAGCGAGGATCGAACTCGTGACGCCTTGCGCAGCAGTCGCTTGTACAGCCGCTGCGCTTGTACAATCATTGCGGCAACATTTTCACGGAATAACGTAAATTGTACACCAAATTCTCCTTCATACATTCCACGGGTTTAGAACTGCCAGAAATACTTTACTTGAACATACTTTTCAATAAATAACATTAGGTATTTACTGTATCAATATTAAAAACAGATAGCTGAAGCAGTCAAGAGACTGGGTAGGTATTTCAGGCGTATTTAAAAAATGGAGCTATTTACAAAATAATCAACTTTACATACAAGTTACCTGCAAAAAGTTTATTTACACTTCCCTGTACCGAAGCAACTGCTCGAAATGGAGTCCGCCGCGTTCAATAGACAAACGTGGCCGTTTTATACTATTGTCTTTTAGCTTTCTTAACGTGTCTCTGTCACTTTTCACTCTATCAAAGGTGTCCACTATCGCACTGCGTAACTAGTCACGATTTTCATGTTTACGGGTCTTTGTAATGTAAGCAAGTCTTTTGATTTCCGACAACAAGAAAAAGTCCAAAGGCGTTAAGTCCGGGCTCCTAGACGGCCTAGCCATGGGACCGCCGCGGCTTATCCAGCTATCACCGAACTGAGTGTTTAGGTAGGCACGCACTACACTTGAATAATGAGCGGGGCAGCCATCATGCTGATAGTAAATCCCAGCTAAGTACGCTACAGGGATATCATCTAACAGCCAGCTCCGATATTATCGTTTATAACATGTCTAAAAACGAGCTGTTAGGTCGCGTTCAATGAAAATAGTCACTATTAATTGGCCGTTATAATAACTGCCTACACATTAGCACTAAACTGAACTTGGTGATGGTCTTCCCGTATTAAGTATGGATTCACGAGAGTCCATTAATGTGCACAGTACAGCTGAACAATTGCTAAGTACTTCGCGTTCGTATATTCGTACTGACGACACATTTTCGCGTGACAACGTAAATCTTAAGTAAGGTTGCTTATCCTTACCGCGCGCGAGTTGCAGCAGAACTAGCACCCGCCCCGCACGCCGCCGCCGCCGGCGGCGACACTGCGGCGCCGCCGCCGCCGCGCCGCGTGGTAGGTAATAATAGGTAGTGCGTCCGAGTGGATTGTCGGCAAATGTGTAGGTAAGTTAGCGGCAACGAATGCGGGCGGCTTTTATGTCTTTGTCGGCATGCTTTACTGCTTAGTTGTGTACCTATGTGTGAGTAACATGAATGATATCGATCGTAGTAATCGTAGTACGTTAAATTTAGTGGCGTTACCATATATCCTGGTTTCGTTCTAGTTTTTTGTATGTCTGTCACATTTTTTATAAAAAAAAATATCTTTATTTTATTTAAATTTCACATAAATGGATTCCATTATTGATATAGAGTCCAAAATTTTCGTTCCATAAATCTATATAATTTCACGGTGTATATATCTTTGATATTATTTATTCCCGACGTTTCGTATCTTTTACATCATCTATGGTTTCGGGCAAATTGTGGCATTTGTTGTCTTGATTACAACGATATTATTACCAGCTACGCTTAATTTGTTAATTAATTACAATCCGATTCTAGCTATCTTCTAGCTATATCATTCACAGAATCTAGCATTTTTTTTGTAGTTATCAGCTTCTCTTATAGCTTACCTACCTATTATACGTTTTAACTTGTTAAAACGTGTAATTACATGTGAGCGGGCACATACAGACAAATGGAGGCTAAGTGTGTATTAAAATATTCATAATTATATATTTTTTATGGGTAAAATGGATTTGTGTATGCTAGCTCACATAATAATAATAGCCATTCGATAAACTGTGTACCATTAGATTCATTGTAATATTGTATAGAATTGTTAAATTAATTAACAGACAGAACTGTGTTGTTGGGGAGTTTGTTGCGCCGGCGCCGCTTCTTCTTTCGAACAAAAACACTAGGAAGCGGTGAAGGTCGGGCGTTTTTGGGGGCTGTCTTTACTGTCGACGTTCAAAAAGAGCCAATTAAATTTGGCCTACTTTGAATAAATGATATTTTGATTATAGTATTGCCTTTGTCAAAGTCAAATAACAATGATATGTATATAGGTATTGTTGTCAGGTACTATAATTAATAATACACCGTGAAATTATATAGGTTTATGGATCGAAAATTTTGGACTCTATATCAATAATGGAATCTATTTATGTAAATTTTAAATAAAATAAAGATATTTTTTTTTATAAAAAATGTGACAGACGAACAAAAAACTAGAACGAACCTAGGATATATGGTAACGCCACAAAATTTAACGTACTACGATTACTACGATCGATATCATTCAATGTTACTCACACACACAAACAACTAAGCAGTAAACCATGCCGACAAACAAAGCCGACAGAAATCATAAAAGCCGCCCGCGCCGCGCTCGCTGCCGCCAACTTACCTACTCGTGTCATGTTGCCGCCAAGCCGCAAGGCCGCACTATTATTACCTACCTAAAACTGCGCGGCGAGAGCGCGGCAACATTGCGCCCGGTCGCCATTTCTCCAGTTCTGCTGCAACTCGCGCGCGATAAGGTTGCATTGTTTACGTTTTACGTTGCCACACGAAAATGAGTCGTCAGTACGAATATTCGAACGCGGAGTACTTAGCAATGGTTCAGCTGTACGCTGTTGCCAACTACAATTTAGAAGAGGCCAGGCGGTTGTATTCCCGGCCGGAACATTTAAATGCGCTGCGGCTACGAGGGATTGAAAGTCCTCAAGTGCCTTCACCACATACCATCTTGTCTGCAACTCAGCGCCTTCTCGACCATGGGCAATTCCGTGTACCAGCTCACGCGCAAGGTCGAGGTCGCCTGAATAACTCGCCGGGGATCGAAGACGCTCTTCTGGAGTACTTCGAGCGGGATCCGCGGCGAAGCACAAGAATGGCGGCACAAGAATTTAATGTTAGCCAATACTTCGTATGGAAAACATTAAATACTAATAACTTGCATCCATATCATTTCCGTCGAGCTCACGTCATCAACAACGACGATGCACCGGCAAGAGTTGCCCTTTGTCATTGGTTGCTAAATAATAGTAACGCTTCCATACTTTGGACAGATGAGTCATTGTTTACTCGAGTGGGACTGTACAATGTACACAATGAACATTACTGGGCTCTTATGAACCCACACTTAATACGGGAAGATCATCACCAAGTTCGATTTAGTGTAAATGTGTGGGCCGGTATTATAAACGACCAATTAATAGGACCTGTTTTCATTGAAGGCCATCTAACGGGCAGCTCGTATTTAGACATGTTACAAACGGTAATATCGGAGCTGTTAGATGATATCCCTGTAGCGTACTTAGCAGGGATGTACTATCAGCATGATGGCTGCCCCGCCCATTATTCAAGTGTAGTGCGTGCCTACCTAAACACTCAGTTCGGTGATCGGTGGATAGGCCGCGGCGGTCCCGTGGCTTGGCCGGCTAGGAGCCCGGACTTAACGCCTTTGGACTTTTTCTTGTGGTCGGAAATCAAAAGACTTGTTTATACCCGTGAACATGAAAATCGTGACGAGTTACGCAGTGCGATAGTGGACGCCTTTGATAGAGTGAAAAGTGACAGAGACACGTTAAGAAAGCTAAAAGACAATAGTATAAAACGGGCACGTTTGTGTATTGAACGCGGCGGACTCCATTTCGAGCAGTTGCTTCGGTACAGAGAAGTGTGAATAAACTTTTTGCAGGTAACTTGTATGTAAAGTTGATTATTTTGTAAATAGCTCCAATTTTTTAAATACGCCTGAAATACCTACCCAACCTCTTGACTGTTTCAGCTATCTGTTTTTAATTATTGATACAGTAAATACCTTAAGTTATTTATTGAAAAGTTATGTTCATGTAAAGTATTTCTGGCGGTCCTAAGCCCGTGGAAAGTATGAAGGAGAAATTGGAGTACAATTTACGTTATTCCGTGAAAATGTTGCCGCAATGATTGGTGCAGCGGCTGTACAAGCGACTGCTGCGCAAGACGTCGCGAGTTCGATCCTCGCACGGAATTGTATGATCTGCAGGTAATTGTTCTGTGTGTGTGTGTTAACTCTCTGCTTGGGGAAAGTTTAAAAAAGAAAGGTTTTTTTAAAGCTATGGTAATACCTAGGTACCTACTTAATTTTTAATCCCTTTTATCTAATTGGAATGTAGGTTTTACGTTCGTATCTCGTATCAGCTGATTCGCTAAGCGCCAATCTTGTCGTATTTCAATTTATACCTAGATCGGTAAGTTACGTAGATAGGTGTAAGTATAAGTATACCTACCATCAATTTCGTCGCCATCTGCATCGTATTGCGAAATAAAATTTATTTCAATAATAAAATGACATCAATAAAGTATTGACCTACTAGCTTTTAAATAACGCGTAAGTACTTATTAGGACTTTTCGCTCAGACAGCCGTTTAGTACCAGCTGGCTGGCGTTCGGGTCATTGCCCCGCCGCCGCGCGTCTTTGATAAGTAGCGAGTTGGCGACTGCGGCCGATGTTGAATGAATTATTGGTGCACTACTACTAGCAAACTCGATCAAGTGAAAATATTCTTTTCACTTGCCAACTTTTTTATTATAAACAGTAGAGTTAATCTAAGACTTTTTTTTGTTCTACTAATTATCATAAGTTTCCCACCTTTCGGTTCCACAACGACTACAATTTCACGGTGTATATTAATGATTAGCTTTATAGTTTAAAGATGAGAAATAAGATAAAACAGTCTAAAGGTTGTTGCTGAGTTATTGACCAAAACAACAAATCGGCGCAAGGCGTGCGCTCGTTGTTGACGTGTGACATGCGGACGCCGAGTATACGTCCTGTCGTCAACAGGCAAACGTCACGCGGTTTCGATTGGTGGTGATCCCCAATTCGACGGAGAATTGTTGAGCGATGAAGCAAATCTTCATGTATATTTTGTATCTCCGAATCCCTCAGTATCGCTTCGTCTTTTATAATCCTTGAAATTGAAACCCTAGAAGCGGCCTGAGTCTGTATTTCCCGACGAGTACAATATAGGGGTTAATTCATGTGTGAATTGAAGGTATCTTTAAGGTAAGCGTGCTACATCTTAGACCATATTGAAACTTACCATCAGGTGAGATTTGGATCCAAAAGCTAACGAAACTAATATAAACACTTATGGGAAAAATAAAATAAAATATTTTAAATTACTGAATTGGATGCAGATTTAAATAAATCACGTACTATCCTTACGAAAACCACTCACAGGTGAATAGGTCAGTGGCTGACACACAGTCGCCAGCAGATCAACCTATCCAAAACTGTAAAATTTTTCCAACTGAGCATGAACCTTATTAGTTTGTCATAAAGTTGAAAATCTATCGAAGAAATTTGACAGATTGTGGTAGCTTGTTGTGCTGGTCATCGTATCTACTGAAATACATATTATAACTCACTTAAGGCTAGACGGTGCTAGTCGGTATCTGGATAAATAAGTGAGCGACAACCTTTCGTTTTTTTGTTTCACCGTACATAAACATAAAAAGCATATAACAAAAAAGAAGTAAATTATTGACGTCATCGAACCTCTCACTTTAGTCCCAAAGTAGAAGAAGTACAATAGGTATTAATAATTATAGACAATAATAATTGTTGTAATAATGCTTATATTTCTAATACACAATAAAGCATTTTTAAAACTACAGAAAATACTAGTACAAGAAGATAAACTACAATGATTGTACTGAAAATAATCTTATTCTCGTAAGTGTAATAAATCAGTATGATAGGCATTATAATTAGATATTATATAATTAAGTCTGACGTCAAAAAACAGTTCGTTCTTTGTCACACTACGGTGTAAAAAACTATTTATTGTTCCAAAAAGTACAACAATAACAGATTAATATCAAAATAAAAAATAAAAAAACACAATGCAAGCCGGAGAACGAATTGTTTTTTTTTTGTAATTAACGAATATCAAAAGGTAGTGGGAATATTATTAAAATGAACTGTTATCAATTTTCAGAGCAATGGCCGTTTGTCTGACGCTAATGGTAGGCCGGGGCAGCGCCATAATTGGGATTAACGTACTCAAACGACTACTGGACACTAATTGTGAAGCCGCTTTCTATATATTCGGGTCTATAACTGTCGGCAAGTATTTTTTATACCGCAACCCGCAAGGTTGGCAAACAAGCTGTAGCCTTAGCCTATAGATGTTTGCAACACCAGAGGTGTCGCTCGCGCGCTGCAGACAATGTATAAGCGTCATGGAAACAAACGGAACTCCCATGCTGTCAGAATAGCCACTCACCTAAACAGCTCTGGTAACCTTACTCACTCGCAGAAACACAACTATTGATGTTCACTGCGGTCTTCTGCAAAGCGGACGTATTTCTCGCTGTGCTACCTCTCCAACTGAATCATCAAATATATCTCGAATTAAATTACGAAAGTTAATTTAAACAAGCTGCTTAAGCTTAGCAAAGCTTCTGCTGCTTGATGAGTCTTTTTTCAATGAGCTGTTGGTCAAGTTGTGCTTAAAAATAAAAATTGTTGAGTAATAGGTATGAGGTCTTACATACCTATTACACAACAATTTTTATTTTTAAGCCATAGGAGCAATTGTGGTCCAAGGATGATTTTGAATTAGAATGAGGAAATTTAGAGCTGTGGTAGTCAAGTGATCTGACCAGTGGACTGAGATGTCAAAGGTCTTGAGTTTGAAGCCAACGCACGCTCCACTGACTTTTCAAAACCTGCATGCTTGAGAGATTTGTCCCGATGCTATGTTAAGTCTGCAAACCCGCAGTAGGCTAGCGGGGCAGGCTATAGCTTAATCCCTCTCAAATGAGAGGAGACCCGATGTTAATGGGTTGATGATGATAATGATGAGGAAATTTACTGATCCGTCATTACACCTGTAGTGTTGCATAGGTTTATGATAAAAAGATGGTTAATAAAAGATCACATATAGCAGATGGGATAGTCTTGATGGATGTGTTGAGTGACTGGAATAAACAAAAAAAGAAACAAATGTACTAGAGGAAGTTTAACAGTAGATCTAGTGACTGAACATTGGGAGGGTTTCATCTGTTTTAATACGGGCATGTAACGAAGACAAATAAAGCATATGTAATTTAAAAAAGTGGTATTGTGTGGTGGACTGATGGCTGGAGCGGTAGAAAAAGAAGAGATGAATGAATATTGTATAAAGGACGTCTATTAATTAATCATTGTTTCCAGGTGGTGGGATAGTTGGGTTGCTTCTGCCCTCAGAAGACCAGTTCAAGGAGCAGAGAAAGACATCAAAAACATGAATAATAACCATGAAGAGATAACCATTCTGTTTATGTATTAAAGTTGACTGTTATTGTTTAGTCGTGGCTGGTGTCAAACAATTTCTTTAAGGTTTTTGTTTTTAACGTTATTGCCAGCATTAAGTTAGAAGAGTGTGTATTTAGTGTAAAATAAAATAATACATGGACTTTTATAGTATTATCGAACTGTTTAAGTATTAGTTCCATTCCATGTGTTTTTGTTTTTACAGTAGGCAATCAAGAATATATTGTTTTACATAGGAGCAGAAATACGTCTATACGATGACCCTACCTTGACAAGGTAACATCATCATTATTATCAATGAAATTATTGTCTCACTGTTGGGTCTCATCTCCGAGTCTCCTCTCGTTAAATAGGGAGGGTCTAACATGCTAGCTATGTAGATTGGCACATTTCACACGCCATCAAGAAAATCTCTCAGGCATACTGGTTTCCTGACGATTTATTTCTTCACCGTTTGAGCATGTATTACGCACGTATGTTTTATGCACGCTTCGAAATGTTAGGGGATTGAACTCGAGACCTTTGTCTTCACAGTCCACTGAGTCCTGAGTCTTGAGTTCGATAACAAGGTCAATAACTTTTCGAAATTACTTGTATTTTTATAACATCCTCAAACGATGAAGGAGAATCATGAGGACACTGTCGAGATTCCTGAGAGATTTCAAATTCAAATTCAAATATTTATATTTTCTCAAATGGTGCGTGAAGTCTGCCAACCGCACTAGGCTAGCGTTTTGGAATATAGCGTAATCTATCTTATATGAGAGAAGACTCTTCACCAGTAGTGCGAAATCATTGGGTTGATGATGATATGGTGCTCCTATCAAGTTCAAGACAATTCTTAGACAGGAGTCCATGTTATTCACACCGTAAGGTTATTAACACAGTAAATACTAATTGAGAAAATGGTTTTTGATGGCTTATCTTTTACGATAATTACAAAAGATGAAACGTCACGGACACCGTGATAAGATTGAAACGTCACTGAAATAAAAAGCAACTAGTTGTTCTAAATTATGTTTTAGAAACCAACATTAATTGCAAGTTTAATATTGCAAAAGCTATAAATAATGAAGAGAATTAAAATAAAACTATTACTAAATCTTGTCTGCCCGTGACCATGGATGCAGTAAAGGATCCGATATTTCGGGATTGAGTAATAATAATGTACTCACTACACACGTAGTGAGTACATTATTACAGGTCTATAAACTAACTATACACATAGTTAGTTTATAGAGCTGTGGTAGCCTAGTGGTGTGACCAGTGGACTGAGATGTCATAGGTCTCGAGTTCAAACCCAAGGCACGCACCACTGACTTTTCGGAAGTTATGTGCGTATTTATTACATGCTTTAACGGTGAAGGAAAATATCGTGAGGAAACCTGCTTGCTTGAAAGATTTTCTTGATGGTATGTGAGGTCTGCTAACCCGCAGTAGGGTAGGCTAGTGTGGTAGACTATAGCCTAATCCCTCCCAAATGAGAGGGGAGCCGTATCCAGTAGTGCTACAGGAAATAGGTTGATGATGATTGCATTGTACTTATCATTTTACTATTAATGGTACTAGCAGTGATTGTATGTTTTAATTATAAAACACTATTTCTATATTTCACTCTGTATCTACATAATATATAACAATTGTTTACATCGCACAAATAACGTTATCTGATGTTATTCAATTCTTAGATATAGGGTACCGTTATGTAACTCTAAAACTGAGTCCAAAAAACTGAGTTTTATCAGTATACATAATAGAATTAAAAGTAGTAGGTTCTCCTAGTTAAACCATATGATCGGTGCTGCCTAGAAAGATAAATAAACACGTAGAAGTACTTAGTATCTAAAAAAAATACTATTATGAATTTTAAAATATTTAAACACTTAACTTATTATCGAATTAATAATAATAAACAAATACAATTCCAAAAAATAAATGATTTCCTTGAGTAAATGTATCCGATTTTAGAATTGTGACTTTTGTTTTAAACTTGGTTTAAATTTTTCTAATCTATCTTCTTATCTAAAAATATTGTGTAGTACGCTGACATAACGTGTGTAGTAAAAAATATGATATTATTTGTTTACTTAATTAAGTACGCCAAAAAATGCGATCTCATTCGAGATAATTATGATATTTATATTATCTGTTGCGCTAAGATAAAGTCATCTGTTTGCATTTATAATATAATAGTAAACTACACAACTAAAAGTTCGCCGTTTCAGCAATGAAGAATATTTATAATATTACATTAGTAATACGGAACTCTCATGGTTTGAAGACAAAACGCTTGACTCACACCAATCTTTCATGTATAAAACGCGTTTGCGTGAAATAATGGTGCAGTTCACAGCATCATGTTAATAAGATAATAGTTAAATATAACTGTAAGATATTATCGTTAGTGTAAATTATATAAATGTAAGTTTTTAAGTAAACAGTGCGAGTGACAAATAGTGCAAAATGAAGAGACGGGTGGCGTTTGAAGAAGCGCTGGATATGTCAGGTAAGGATTCGAGGCAGGTGAAGCCTGGGTTGTAGTAACAACCCAGGTTCCAACTCACACCCCTCAGAAAGAGGACTTGCTCAGGGGATGTTAGTCTGGAACCCGCTCCTGAGAGCTACTAAGACTTTGTAAGGGTTTGGTGGTGTAGCTATTCACCTACAGTTCGACTGCTGAATAACAATCTGTTGGACTCGAACTGAATGTGGTCATCCAGATTCGACCGCTCGTTGGGAGTGACTATTTGACTATTCTGACAGTATGGAAATTCCTTTAGCGTCAGTCTAGTGACTCCCTATTTTAACCTAAACGGTGACTATAGGGTCAGCAACGTGCGACACCTCTAATGCTGCAAACGTCTATAGGCTACGATAACCGCTTATTATTTAACCGTTTTTTACCATCCCTGTGGTATAAAAATAAAACATGGTGAAGGTACCCCATGACGTGACTACCCGTGTCAAAATGCCCAACGAAATAATTTCGCAGCCGCCTTATTTACTAACTATACTCATGAGGTAAAAACGTATAACACTTTAGGAAGACGGTGAAGGAAAACATCGTGAGGAAACCTGCATGCTTGAGAGATTTTCTCGATCGCTTGTGAAGTCTGCCAACCCGCAATAGGCTAGCTTAGTGGACAGCTAAAACCCTCTCAAATGAGAGGAGACCCGTGCCCAGCAGTGCGACAGAACAGGTTGATAATGCAAGACATTAGAGATGGTGTAGAAGAGTGGCTTTGTAAGTGGAAACTGTTCTAATTTAATGGATTGGCTTGAAATACAAAGATCGGAATTAAATTATCTTTAATAAAAACATGCGGAGTAGTCCTTGAGGACTACCGATAGAAGAAAAAACGCATGGAGGTATGAACATACATATATACACAATATACATATAGCTCATAGATGGACGATGAAGCGAGTTCCATGATTTTTTTTCACTCAAATTTCAATTGTTCACTTCAATAATATTGATCCGTTTACATAATGCAATGCTCAATAGATGTAGTATATAAAAATGTTTAATTGTGGAAAATTTATAATTGACGAATAATTTATAATTTGATAAGAAATTGATAACGATGTAAAAATAAACTTACGATATCAATATAAGAATTTTATTTTTTCATTATTTGAAACGTTTATTTTATTATCTGCCACTTTGGACTGGTGGCAGCTAGATCGACTGCTGAATATAAAGTATTGAGTTCAATTTTCAAGTCAAGCAAAGTATTATTTAGTTTTCTATGATGCTATTCGGAGTTAGGGTTTGGGCCTACCTTTTATTACATGGTACCCACATATTGAAGAACTGTATGACAGATATGTAAAGATACACTTATACCTCATCATCCAATGCCGGTTTTCGGCGTCGTGGCTATCGATTGGGGGAGACCTATTTCCAGCTGTGGACGTCTACCGGTTGATGTGTAACGGATGATGATGATGATGCAATGGAACTAAATTATATTTCAGCATCAACCCATTATTGTCCCACTGCTGGGCATGAGTCCCCTTTCTGTCCCCCCTACTGCAGGTTGGCAGACTTCACATGCCATCGAGAAAATCTCTCAAGCATGCAGGTTTCCTCTCGATGTTTTCCTTCACCGTTTGAGCATGAGATAAATACGCACAAAACTTCTTAAAAGTCAGCCTTGGGTTTGAACTGGACACCTCTGACATCTCAGGCAACTGGTCATACCGCTAGGCTTCCACAGCTGCTATGAAATTATATTACATTGTATTACATAATTATATTACATTTTTATAAATAGACCTTTGAACACTTACTAGACAATAAATTACTAGCACCATTGACTTTTGGAAGTTACATGCGCATTTAACTTATGCGCAAACGGTGAACGAAAACATCGTGAGGAAACCATACCTGAGAGATTCTCTCGAAGGCCAGTGAGGGCTAGCTTAGCCTACTACGGACGGGTTGGCTGACTTCACACGCCATCGAGAAAATTTATCAAACATGTAGGTTTCCTTATGATGTTTTCCTTCACCGTGAATATTATTCATCATCATCAAAATCATGTCAGCTGGAGGACGTCCACTGCTGGACATAAGCCTCCCCCAAAGATTTCCACAACGACCGGTCTTGGGCCACCTGCATCCAGCTGGTTCCTATTATTCATACTTGAATGTAAATATATAAATGTAATTAGTTCAAGAATGGTCGTTTTGTTGCAGGTTTTAAAATCAACCTGATAATTAAATATAGGTCATATTTTACAGCATTAATAAATCAATGTTACCAAATATGACGCAATTTTGCCAAGATGGCGTGACAGTTTATATAACTTACATAGGTAAACGCAACGTAAATAATTGCTAAAACATAGAATGGTATTGTTATCAGAAACAAATACGGTAAGCCATATATGAGCCTATGTTTGCATTGATTTAGTTATACATATATTAGGTAGGCACACAATGTCAGTCAAGATTGCGATATTTACTTGATTCGAAACAGTGGGAGGGAAATTTTCACATGCGTACATACGCACATTAAAAACGTGACTACCTTATTGAGTTCGAATTTTTGATCCTGTACAAATATATTGGGTTTTTCCATTAAAATCTAAGTAGGAGCTTGGAGTAGGATTTATTGGCTCGCTAGCCTATAGTAAATAGAGTCTAAAACAGATTGATAAACTGTGTGTATCTACATTGTACCAAAGACATTCTCGGGGAATACTAAATAAATATATACATATACACGGTCAGTATTACCTACTCACGACTCTAGTTCATCTAGACATCTAGTTTCGAACTAAGCAACGACGGGTTGATATACTACATAGATATCATATTTTTGGTACTAAATATTATGGCTTGGGTACGAAAATTCATGCTTTTCACAGAAACATTTACTCCTACCGGAGTTGTTGTTATTTCATTTTAAACCCTGACTATGCTCTTAATAAAGCAAGATATATACATACATACATACACTCATGCGTTTTTCCCATGGGGGTAGGCGGAAACTACAGAATGCCACGCACTACGGTCCCTGCATACCACTTTTGCCTCGTCCACATTCATGCATCTCGTCATGCACGCGCGCTGGTTATAAGTACTGCCTACCTGAACTTTTTGAAGGAGTTCACCAATTAGGTCGGTGTATGTTATATATAGTTATGTATTAATACCAGTAACCGGTACATTTGGTATAGCCGTGGATGGTATCAAGTCTTCAGTTCTTCCTTTCTTTCCACCCAGGATATGGCCGCTACAACCTCTTGCTGTTCCTGTTGTGCTCGAGCATCATCGTCGCCATGACCTTCGAAATCTTCTCTGTTTCCCACCTGGTGCCGGCCAGTTCCTGTGAGCTTAACACCAGTAGCACCCAGCAGGGCCTCGTTGCTTGTGTGCCTTTGATTGGTAAGTTCAGATATTTTTTTCTCTCATGACATTATCACTGATCTGTTGCATAGTAGGTAGGTGTAATTTTTTTATAATAGAACGTGAGATTGTTCAAAATGAGGTTTGATTCGAAGATATAGCAATGTGTTATCAGTTTATATATATTATTTATTAATGAAATGCACACCATCTCTTGCCAACATAATTCTAGGATTTTCGAAATAGAACCTTGAAAACTCTTGGACAAACTGTAAAGACACTGCTTAATCTTTTAGGGAAACAGGTGCGGTGGTATAAATAGACTGATCTACTGACTGTCTATATTTGAAATCCTATAATCCCATTCTTACGATTTTCCTCACGCTTGTTTTCTATTTATTTATTTATTTATTTATTTCTATTCTAATATCTTTGTTAATATACTGTTATTCCAGGTATAATCGCAATGTCTCACATCTGGGGCTACCTCGCAGACACGAGGGGTCGACGGAAGATCCTCATCATTTCCATGGTGATGACCTACGTCGCTGGAACAGCCGCCGCCTTCTCACCCAACTGGATCGTGTTCAGCTTTCTTAAGCTATTATCGTCAGCTTTGTAAGTATGTTCTAGATTCTCTTTATACTGTGTACCTCTTACTGAATCATAATTACTAGACCACTAGCCATATTGATTTCTGATTCGTACACCAATATTAGACTTTAAAATAAAACCATGTTTTACGAATTTTATCGTGATGTGCTGATTGGTTTTATCCGGACGCTTTGGATCCATTACAACAATACTTTACAGCATCCATGATCAAAGCCAGACTCATGCACATTATCTACTGCGATACATTCCTTAAAAGTACCTTTTTTTACAATTGCCATATTGTTCAACATGTTTTTTTCTTTGAAGAGAAATTGATGTAGACTCTGTCTTTTCACAATTATTCCGGAGATCGTTAATATATAAAAGGGAGTAAGGGGCTAATAAGGTACAAAGTATTTTGAAATTGTTTAACTGTAATAACAAAAATCCTTTTACAGTGTATCTGGAGGCTTTGCATTGTCAGTGACGTTGCTGAGCGAATGTACACCTTCTGCTAAGAGAAGTTCTCTAGTTTTACTAACTACAAGTGTTCATCTAGTGTCTATTGGACTAATGGCAGGTATGTCTTCAATCTACTTGAACGGCGGCGCCTCAGGTTTTACAAACGTCCATTAGGCTTCAGTAACCGCTTACTATCAGGCGGGTCGTAAACTTGTTGGGCCTCTTAGTGGTATAAAAAATACTTATGTTTAATTTTTATTAAATATTTTGTCAGATACAGTTTATAGCCTTATGAAAAATTATATAATCATTGACTAATCTTTGAGGGAGGCTTACGCCCAGCAGTGGACGTCATTTAGCTAAAATGATGATGATTATTGACCTTTGCAATTTTTTTTTCAGTTATAGCCATACCAGTGCTGCCATCGACATTCTCCTTCCACATACCATTCCTGGACATCCAGTTCAACTCCTGGCGGGTTTTGGATCTCATTTTTGCTATACCATGTGCCATTGGTGCCATTGGGTGTTACTGTGCGTACGAGAGTCCCAAGTACTTAGTCAGTGTTGGCAGAGAAGACGAGGCCTTGGAAGTTCTGAAGGGAATATATACCATGAATACTGGAAAAAGTGCTGATAATTATAATGTTAGTATTTTTATCATATATTAAACTATTTACTGTCCTAGGGCAGGGCACGGGTCTTTACTCATTTGAAAAGGCTTCGGCTGTAGTCCACCATGCTTGTTGCCTTTAAGCGACATATTGACTACAATTAGCGCAGTGGGTTCGAATCATGTTCGGAGCCAATATTGATTTGCATGATGTGTTCATATCAAATTAAGCTACATTGTAAATGATTCGTTTGTAAAAAATTGCTCAGTTTCGATAGAAATGCTCAATATTGTCTTCTTGGCTTTATACCTTCATCTACCGTTATCATTATTTTTAGGTTAATGAGCTAAATTTAGATGAGGAACACTCTTCATCAATACACAAAGGGTTCTGGGGATCTATAAAGGCGCAGACATTGCCGATGTTGAAAGCACCTTTACTGAAGCATACTATACTACTGTCGGGTCTCTTCGTCATCTGTTACATTACGTACGTACAAATTATATTGTTGCATCAAAATTTGAAGAAATCACTTCATCAAATGCATCGTCAAAGTCAAAATATAATTAATTCAAAGTAGCCAAACTTAATTGCCTCTTTTTGAACGTTGACAATAAAGAAATCCTCCAAAACCATTCACTGCTTCCTTATATTTTGTTGGGAAGAAGTGGCGAACCAAACTACCCAGTACCTAATCATGAGCGTAACCGTTAACTGTAATAGTTACCATTACATAACATAAAATAGTTATATAATATTAGAAATCCTCTTTATGTGAGTCTCTAGTATTGTAATTGTCTTTATCTTTCTTTCGGTTTCCAGCATGAACTCGTTCTTTGTATGGCTACCATTTATCCTGAACGCCTTCATGCTGACAGTAGTACACGGAGAGAGGCATATGACCATCTGTGAGATGATCCGAAACACTGCCAACTCCACAGTGGTAGAAGAGGTAAGTTGTTCTTTTTTTTATTATACACCCAAGGATGATAAACCTGGTCAGACCTGGCACAAAATAGGTAGAAATGTCGGAGGCCAAGATCCACTTCGGGTCGTTGAGCCAGCGAAGTAGTAGTAATTGTAAGGACCTATATCATGACAGAATACTTATTTATTTTCCTAACAAGATGTGGCAACCATAGTCACTCGCAGAAAATCAGCTATTGTTGTTCCACTGCGGTCTTCTCTAAAGCGGAGGTA
This sequence comes from Craniophora ligustri, assembly GCA_905163465.1. Lineage (NCBI taxonomy): Eukaryota > Metazoa > Arthropoda > Insecta > Lepidoptera > Noctuidae > Craniophora > Craniophora ligustri. The sequence continues at coordinate 1,682,597 of LR990965.1, read as the reverse complement.
CTTCCCCAGTCGGGTAGCTGAATTCAATTAATAAAAATATGTGTTTGTCATCGCACGTACGATACAGCAGAAAATCCTAGTGAGCAGCAACGTTTTTTTAAAGAAAAAATACATATTAATTTCAGACACACGAGTGTACTATGAACAGTACAGCTATGAGTTTGGTCTTCGGCATTACGATGATCATCGCTTTCGCCAACGTCTTCATGAGCAGTATTATCAACTGCATTGGAAGGAAACGTCTCTTCATTGGAATTCAGGTCAGTTCACCTTTTAGTTTTGTACTTTACTCCTTTTATTGATATGTCAGTATCAATAGTTACTACTGTACTGATCGGCCTAAAGGCTTTACCAGTTTGAGAAATAGCCTATAAACTTAAACATTTATGTATAGTTTCAAGATAAATTAACCGTTTCTCTAGACGATAAATTAACTTAAAGTTATAGATGGCAATACATATAGACAATATTATCTAGATTGTAAATAATTTCTGGTGAAAAGACGGCAGTATTTATCATTTAGACAGATAGATCATTATTTGGAGGCCAATTTAAAGCTATTGGGTTGTCATGAGCGAATATCTAGTAAGAGATTACGATACGTATCTTTGCAATAAGCAAATGGCGGAGAAAAATAAGATAAGTTGAATTTAATTTGCATCGATACCGAAATGAACTTAAAGTTAAGCTATCAAAAGTGATTATTACTGTTACTAGTTAAACAAGGAATATATGTGTGGCGTGTATAAATCCCGTTAGGTCACAACCTAGATCAATAGCAACAGTTATAGTAACTTTAATGAGGTCAACGTTTATGTTTTTGTTCTCAGATGTTAGCCGGTGGAACTGCTTTGGTCCTCAACTTGTGCCCTTACTGGATCCTGAGCGCTATCATGTTCATGATCTTCTTGTCTGCCATCGCCAATTTTGGCTTCCTCAATACTTATAGTGTTGATATCTTCCCCACATACGTCAAGTGAGTATTTATCATCACCCCTCTGTACTTTTGTATCAGCATCTTGGTTTCAATTCACAGGTGTTTTACTTAGGTTCTATGTTACAAATAATTACATTGATATAAGTACTTTTGATCTGGATTTTTAGCTTAGCTGATATAAATATAAAGCTTTTCAGTCAAATTATTTGACTGAAAAGCTTTATAAAATACATCTACATAATATAACTAAAGTAATTTGTGTCTAGAAAATGATAACTATGGTTGTTAGTAGTTGATGGATATGGTATTTTCTATCTGATATCTTCGTGTAGTATTAATTATACCTAAGTGTAAAAGTTTGTACTGACATAAAAACTACAGACTAGAATTATAAAAATATAGAATTATATAAACGCTTCTTTTAATCGACAGACCACACAAGTGAAGCTACTCGTAGTAATAATTACGACCATTGGTATTTTATTGCGAAGTAAACCATCAAACCGCAGATGTGGCTCAAATCGCGACTTGAATCTTGTAATAAAAATACAAGTGCGACTATTCAATCAGAACTGCTTTAGCTAACCGTTTTGTCCATTTACAGAGCTATGGCTGTCTGCCTGACCCTGATGGTTGGTCGTGCTAGCGCGGTGATCGGGATCAATATACTGAAACAACTCCTGGATACAAATTGTGAAGCTGCGTTCTATCTATTTGGATCTATATCTTTCGGTAAGATCGCTTTACGCCCGAGATTTATTTTCATCAACTTCTTCGTGATGATCGTTATCAATCAACATTTACTGTTGGGCACGGGTCTCCTTTCATTTAAGGCTGATTAGGATAGTTCTAGTAACTTTATGCGGCGTTGGCAGACTTTAGCTTTCCTGACGATGTTTTGCTTCACCAATGACAAGATGTATTGAAGTGGTAGAAACAAAAGTAGAATAAAATTGACAGTGTATGTAAGTAAAGTTACCATAATATTTTTTTCTTATTTCCAGGCGGTGGACTTGTCGGATTACTTTTGCCTTCGGACGAGCAATTAAAAGAACAGAAAAAAGCAGTAACGGCTACTTGAAAATTGAATTGAACACAGATAATGCATAATATTCTGTGCCAAAACGATTTTATATAAAAACTTTTTCGTTATAATAACTAGTTGTCAAAATGAATAACATCTGCCAAATTGTTTCTTTTTGTCGGGAATATGAATACCTTTGTGATGTTGTGACTTTGTTTAAATGTACAATTATTGTTGAATTATGTAGAGGTAAAATAAAGTCTTCTATTTAATAGTAAAGAAGACACAAAACATGCGCCGCCATAATAGGGAATATGTGTGTATTTTATTTTTATTTTTAAGTCTAGTGCTACCTAAGTCGTTATACCTAATATAGTTAAAAAATAAAAACACTGATTGGTAACACTGTAATTATTTTTTTCAAATATTTGTATATACGTTATGACAAAGTGCCATCTAGTTTAGAGCTAAGGAACGAGGCTTCTGTTACGGGTACTAGATGGTTGAAACATTACTTTTTGGAGACCCGTGCCCAGCTGTGGGACAATAATGGGTTGATGATGATACTAATTTAATTTTATGTAAGTAGTTAGTATATCTCTTAACTCGTCACATTAAAAAAACATAAATATCATAAATAAGCTCTGTATACACCTAAAAGTGTGTCACTTTACAAGGGAGTGAATGAGGCAGCACCATATTTAAGACATACTTAAATTTGAGTAGAATTAGAGTATTTGCCGCCCATTTCACGCTTCGCAAAACATGAAACAGTAACGTATAAACATTATTATCGTTATAAACCGTGTTTCCTACAGTGAGTGCTACAGTTCATGTCATAATACTAATAAGATAGGTCATACCTAGTCGAGTGCAGCAGCAACTGCAAATGTTTTTCCTATATATATTAGTTTAAATATAAACTTTTTAGTCAGTAAATATCTAGTGCATATAAAAGTGAAAATGACTGTGAACAGGGTACCTTTTGAAGAAGCGTTGACTATGTCAGGTATGTATTTAGGATACATGAGGTAGGCCTATTATATTTGTTGAAAAATCATTGGCCTACCCCAGAAATTGCTCACACATACAAATAGCTAGGGAGGCGACAGGGTGTGTCGGACTCCGCCCAACATGAGCGTTTACCGACTAAAAAACCGCACTCGTCAACGCCACTAGCCCTATTGTCGGGGCCATGGGATTCGCGAAAGCATGCACCACAACCCCGGCGGGTAATCCAAATGCCTAGATAACCTTTTTAACCATATGGAAACTTTTAAAAGGCCTCCTGCTGAAGAAACCGAGGAGAGATAGAATTTAACGTTACTAAACTTACCTACCCCAATTGTATCAGCCCATGAATGGAATTCCCGAGGTCCATAAGAAACCAACACTGGTATCCCATTGGTATATATTGCATGCCAATTTGACGGCAGAACGTGGAGAACTATAGTAATTATATTAAGATCTTATGTAAAATGACCCATGTTTGCAAAGAAATAAATGATTTTGATTTTGATTCCCGGTGTTACGTTTAAAAGGCACTTCTGTTATGGGGTCTTTCTCCAGGCCGTAAACTACTACCATATAATTTTTAGGCCATTTAATGTTTTGGGTGTTTGTTGATCGGATCTGGTACAAATTTTGGATTCAGCGCAAAATTAATCATACAATAATTTGGGAGTCGACACCTCTTAACATACCCACATAAGAAGTACAATCCAATAAAGGACTCTCTCATTTAGTAGTCTTTTGAAAAGTGATGTGAAAGATAAGATGGCTGTGGTAGCCTAGCGGTGTGACCAGTGGACTGAGATATCAGAGGTCTCGAGTTCAAACCAAAGCACCACACCCACGCACCACGACTTTTCGGAAGTTATGTGCGTATTTATCACATGCTCAAAAGGTGAAGGAAAACATCGGGAGGAAACTTGCATGCTTGAGTGATTTTCTCGATGGCATGTAATGTCTGCCAACCCTCAGTTGGCTAGCGTGGTGGACTAAAGCCTAATCCCTCTCAATAAATGAGAGGAGACCCGTGCCCAGCAGCAGTCTATGATTATCGGTTCAGGCGTTGGAGGCATGGAGCAATTAAAAAAAAATGGGCTAATTATTATTGGGGGGAGTTTTTGCATATTGAAATTATCTTAATGGTTTTATTCATGAACATTTAGCTTATTAGTACCTACTTAAACAGCATTAGAATGCGCAATATTTACAATTGGCTAGACAAATAAATAATTTATTCAACAAAAGGTTGATAAAATAGAAATATTCGGTTTCACTGTAAATACGTCAATGTAAATTGATGTTATCACTATACGAGTGAGCGATTTCTACCGACCCATAGTATGTTAGCTATAGTTATAATCCATATTAATATTATAAATGAGAAGTAGGTACGTTTGTATTCAAACTTAAATCGCTAAACTGATTTATATGAAATTTTGTATGGAAATAGTTTCAAGTCCCGATAAGGACATAGGACAGTTCTTTTTTTCATAACATGATTGCTTATATTTGAAACAAGATATACTATACTTTAATTTCATTATTTTTCATTCTTCCACAAGCCGCCATTACGAACACAAGATGGAGAATGGGCTAGATCTGGAAAAAGTAAAGCGGAAACTTTCGCCAATCATTTGAGTCAAGTTTTTAAGCCAAATAACGCTGTATCTACTACAGACGAACTAGACATTGACTTAATCCTCAACCAAGATTTCCAGCTAGACCGCCCCTTAAAACTAGTGACGCCCACGGAGGTTGTTAGAAATATCAAATCATTGGATAACAATAAAGCACCAGGATTCGACCTCATAGACAAAAAAGTTCTCGAAAGGCTGCCGCGCAAGGCCATCGTGTATTTTACCATGCTCTTCAACGCTATCCTGAGGGTTGGATACTTTCCCGATCTGTGGAAAGTTTCTACGGTAATAATGGTCCATAAACCCGGTAAACCTCCGCATGAAGTAACTTCGTACAGACCGATTAGCTTGTTGCCGATCATGTCCAAACTCTTCGAGAAGTGCTTGCTCTATAGGCTAAGAAATATCTTACGAGAAAAATCTATTATCCCAGACTACCAGTTTAGCTTCCGAAAAGAACATTCTACCATAGAACAGATTCACAGAGTATGCAGGACGATTAGAAAGTCATTCGAGAGGAAAGAATACTGTTCATCAGTTTTCCTCGATATACAGCAAGCCTTCGACAGAGTATGGCACAAAGGACTATTATTTAAAATAAAGTCTTTACTGCCCCATACATTCTACGAAATTTTAAATTCATATATCTCAGATAGAATATTTCAAGTAAGAGAAAACGACTCAACATCAGGGTTCCACGAAATAAACGCAGGAGTGCCACAAGGCTCCGTACTCGGACCAATCCTGTATACACTGTACACATCCGACCTACCACAGAGCAAAGATATAATAATCGCCACCTTTGCGGATGACACAGCTCTCATGGCTTCAAATAAATGTCCAGTTAAAGCATCACAGATACTACAAGGCGGCCTTCATGAAATGGAGAAATGGCTAGCTAAGTGGAGAATTGCTATCAGTATAAATAAGTGTATACATATTACATTCACACTCCGTAAAGAAGACTGTGCTCCTGTCACCCTAAATGGTATACAATTGCCACATCAAAACACCGTGAAGTATCTAGACATGCACTTAGACCGGAGACTCACCTGGGAGAAACATGTCAAGACAAAAAGAGATGAGATTAATTTGAAATACAGAGGTCTTTCTTGGCTGATGGGCAAAAACTCGAAACTAGCTATGGACAATAAGATCCTCATCTACAAAACTATAGTAAAACCAATCTGGACGTATGGCATACAGTTAATTATACAAAGGGTGCAGAACAATATACTGAGACAGATATCAAACGCACCATGGTTCCTCAAAACAACAGAGCTTCACGAATTTCTCGATATGCCAACAGTTAAAGAAGAAATTGCTTCCTATGGGGACAAATACAAAGAAAGACTACAAAAGCACCCAAACCAACTCGCAGGGCAACTAACAATCCCAGAAATCATTCGTCGGCTAAAAAAGAGACGAGACAATTATTTGATCAGGATAGTCAGCAAATAGACTGACTACAAAAATAAAAGGGCTGTACTCCAATGGGAGTAGCACTCCACTCAAAAACCACCGCCATTACATCTGCTTATAGCCAAGTGGGCTGATTGCAAGATAAAATATTAAAAAAAAAAAAACATTCTTATTTTTTACCAAGTATAGGTCAGCGTTTGACCACAATTTTAAATGACGATAAGTGCCGATGTGGTCTAAGATGAAGCACGGTTACCTAAAAGATACCTATTCACTGGTGACTTGAAGGCATTCTACAATGTTTATCAGTATTTTTATACGCCCATAATACAGTAGAACAGTCTATAAACTTACTATAGAAAATCAGTTCAGTATATCAGTTCTTTCTTCCTTCTTCCAACCAGGTTTTGGCCGTTACAACTTGTGCCTGTTTCTATTGTGCTCCAGCGTCGTTATTGGCCTGACCTTTGAGTCTTTCTCCGTATCCTACCTGGTGACGGCTAGTTCCTGTGAGCTGAACACAACCAGTGCTCAGCAGGGACTTATTGCCTGCATGCCTATGATTGGTGAGCTATGACTTTTATTCATTCTACTAGAAGTTTGTTTTTCTATGAGTATTTTCAGGTGGCTTTGTGTGTATATTTGAAATTGAACGTGAAACAGTGATAGCCTAGCGGTATAACCAGTAAACTGAGTAGTTAAAGGTTTCTTGATTGATCCCAAAGCAGGAACCATTAACTTTGGGAAATTATATGCGCATTAATACAAGCTCAGTCTATGAAAGAAAACATTGCGAGTAAACTTGGATGCCTAAGAGATTTTCTCGATGGCGTGTCAAACTGACACTCTACGCGGACTACTTAGGAGTGTAGAAGAACTGTGAAGAACAATCTTCATTGTTGAGAGTTTGCAACTGAACTCTCTCTCTTTCGATAAACTAAGTGAAACGCTAAAAGAGTTTGTTTGAAAACCTAGATCAGTTCTTTGAAAAAATCATCTCGAAATTAAGATTTTTGTATGCGTCTAAATTATAAGCAATAAAGACATCCCTTGTCATGAAATGCCCCCGAAACATGAATACGCTCTGCGTTATGTGTTTATTTATTTATTTATAGTTAATTAAAACGGTTGATTAAAACCAATTACATTAATTAACATAGAAACACTACACACATTTACTTAACTCTAATTAAAAACTAACACGTAACAGAGGACACTCTCGCATAATTCTCGCAGAACATCAAGCACACTCGCATAAGTTCTATATGTAGATATATATCCTGAAGTTTTCTTCCCTAGGTAGTATCGCCATGTCTCAAGTTTGGGGCTATCTCGCAGACACGAGGGGCCGACTTAAGGTCATCTTCATCTCCGTTCTGATCACCTACGTTATAGGATCAGCAGCCGCTTTCTCACCAAATTGGATAGTGTTCAGCATATTAAAGCTTTTGTCGTCAACTTTGTAAGTACCTCTTGCATCATGAGTATAGGGATCGTAAGATCTGCACGCGGGATCTCCAGATATCTGTGATGACCTGAAACTCAGGTTTGTAGAAACCTAGATCAGAAAGTTACTTGCACCTATTATAAATATTTTAAATTTTGTTGATGATAATAATTTTTGGGAAACTGGAATAATAACCTTGACTGGCCACTAACCAGAAATATCAGTATAGGCTTTCAGTGCAAGATATATCACGTGGAGAGGAGCATTACACATTGCTCCGAGTCAAGTTAGGAGGGGCTTATGTGGCTTATATTGGTATGGTGATAAAAATAATAAAACTTTCAGTATTTCTGGAGCCTATGCATTGTCTGTGACGCTGCTAAGTGAGTGCACCCCTGCTGAAAAAAGGAGTTCTCTGATCTTACTGACTATTAGCGTCTACTTAGTGGCTATGGGACTTATGGCAGGTACGTCATATTGGTTAAAAATATTTAAAAAAATATTATTTTTGTAAAAAGTATTCTGAGATTTTTTTTACAAGTCATATTAAAGACATTTTCGGATTTAAAAAGCGTATGGTCTCTTACCTTGGAACTACATATGAAAATATAGTTTTCATTTCATAAACTCTTCGAAAGATACCTTCGAAATGATTTTGGCTTAACACGAGAATGTTATAAGCTGATTTATAGGTTTGTTTAGTAACCAAAATATTTTCTTCAGTTATAGCGATACCAGTACTGCCACTAACTTTCTCCTTCCACATACCATCTCTGGGCATCTATTTCAACTCCTGGCGCGTGCTGAATCTCATATACGCGCTGCCTTGTGCTATCAGTGCTGTTGGATGCTATTTCGCACACGAGAGCCCTAAATTTCTAGTCAGTGTTGGTAAGGATGAAAAGGCTTTGGAAGTTCTCAGGAGAATATATACCTTAAATACTGGGAAACATGCTGATACTTATAAGGTTCGTATAATAGTTACCAGAAAAAGAAATTTGTGATTTGATTGTAATAAATTGGGATTTCATCCGCGAGGTGGGGAAAATTCTCTTAAATCTTGTGGTAATAACGTTGTATACCTATTTAAGTGTTTATTAACTCGGTAACGGGCTGGGCTAAAACAAATAGTTTTTGATCAATCATTATAATATTACAAAATAAAAATAAACAAAGTATGTCCTCAATGCTATAAAGGATTCAAAACAGTCACGTTTAAATAAAACGATAGTTCCGCGATAAAATCCGCAAAGCGTTGTTTTACTCAAATAAATTCATTTTTAGAATAGCCGAACGTAAATTTTTAACACCATATTATCAGTACAAAATTTTCTGTCTTCAGATCAAAGCGTTAGAATTAGGTGAAGCTCATTCTTCATCAAATCACAACGGTATCTGGAGGTCGATGGTGACACAGACAGTGTTACTGGTGAAGGCACCGCTACTGAAGTATACTTTACTACTGTCAATGCTGTTCGCCATCTGTTACTTCACGTATGTACGAATGAAGTACTAATTTTCATCATAATCATATCAACCGTTAGACGTACCACTACGGGTCTCCTCCCATTGAAATAAGGGTATAATCAGGTTTAGATCTTAGGTGCATCGAGAAAATCTTCCCCAATACATTAATACTGTAGCCTCATCATCATCATCATCATTAGCCTATATTCGTCTACTGCTGGACGTAGGCCTCCGTATGTGAGCAGTGACTTGAGGGAGACCCCCTTGGTCTCCCTAGGGATTTGCTTTATAGACGTTACACAGGGGGTTCCGGAGCTGGTCTCTTAAGAGAACCCGGGACGTCCATTCTTGTGCTAATGGTGACCACCGCACCGGGGTGGTTTTAGTGAGGTAAAAATCCCACACTACCCGGTCTCTTCCCCAGATACCGGGTGCCTTTTGAATGTTTCCACACCGAAAACAAAAAAAAAGGCCTCCATACTGTAGCCTCATCCCATATTTATAAATTTTATTCCTTTTTAGCATGTGTTCATGGTTTATGTGGCTGCCATTTATAATAAACGCCTTCATGCAAACAGTCGTGAACGGAGGAAGACATATGACTATCTGTGAGATGATCCGGAACACCAGCAATACTACAATGGTAGAAGAGGTAAGGTTCACCCGGACATAATACCGCATCGCGATTGAGTTTCGACCTAAGCACTAGAAACATACATCACCCAAGTACAAATGTCATTGCTCGTCACATAAACATTTGGCCGTATTGGAATTTGAACTCGGGACTTATCACATAATGCAGCCTGTAATGAAAGCTCAAAGCTCCAAAAGAAGTTCTAAGATCTTCCTTAAAAAGTGGTCAAAAGAGTCGTAAAAATTTACTGTCTTTCAATCTAAGAACATTAAAAGTCTGTCACTTGAATCCTCTCATTTCAGACAAACTTCGGGTGTGTAATGGACAGTACAGCAATGGTCATGGTCTTCGCGGTTGCTGTAGTCCTGGCTGTTGCCAATATCTTCGTTAACAGCATCCTCAATTTCTTTGGGAGGAAGCGTCTCTTCATCGGGATACAGGTAAGGTTCACTTTTTCTTTTACATTTTATTTCTGTATTTTTACATAGAAGCTTACGTCCTTATGATAAGCAGTTAACGTAGACTATAACCAGTTGCAACACCAGAACTTTAGCTCCCACGTTGCCAATCCCATAGAAACCAGTTCATTTCAAATTTTCTAGGGCCCCTAAGAATAGGGACCATTTGAGATTGCTTTAATTAAATAGAGGAGTTACTTCATAGAAAATGGAATCCTCATGCAGTCAGAATAGTCATTCCCCTAACAAGTTCCGGCAACCTTACTCACTCGCAGAAACAACTATTTTTCACTGCGGTTTTCTGTAAGTTGGAGGTACTTCCCCATATTTCCCAAATTTGAGCGAGAAATCTCGTTATGCCTCTACGTACCTCTCCTAAATTTATAATTATTATAGAATAGCCATTATTAAAACAACCATTCCAGATCTACATTACTTACTATCAATTCCATTAAGTCTTTGGTCCACAGATGTTAGCCGGTGGAACAGCGTTATTGCTCAATCTAAGCCCCTACTGGATCTTGAGTGCTGTCATGTTCATGATCTTCTTGTCTGCCACCAACAACTTCGGCTTGCTCGGTTCTTATAGCGTCGATTTCTTCCCTACGCATATTAAGTAAGTAATTGGCATCTTCCGTCTAAGATTTTTTAGCTGCTAGAATAACCAGCTCTTAAGTCAAGCAGTTACATGTTAGGGAGACGTTTTATACAGTTATTAATTAATAAAATACTATGAAGTATATATTTATATTTAACTAGCTGATTCCTGCGACTTTGTCCGCGTGCATTTTATTTTTTTATTTATTTAATTTTTTTATAAAAGTTTCATATTAACTTTACACAACCGTTTTACCCCCTTAGGGGGTGAATTTTCAAAAATACTTTCTTACTCTTCTTGATAGCATTAGGCTCGCCATCTCTTGCGTGGAAAATAAAACATATCGGTGAAATGTGTGGTGGTACATTCCCTTCAGGATCGACAGGTGTGATGGTATGTATGTATTGCTGAATTATTTTCTGCATTTTCAGGGCTATGGCCGTTTGTCTATGCCTGACGGGTGCTCGTGCTAGCGCGGTGATCGGGGTTAACTTGCTCAAACTACTTATAGATACGAATTGTGAAGCCGCATTCTATATTTTTGGATCGATTGTTTTTGGTAAGATATTTTATCAGAGGCTTTATAATCTGCATCGTTGATCTAGTGATCATAAGTGTGACTACAGAGTAAGAGACCTCGGATTCTGTTCGTAGGTCGAGCAAAGTGTTATTGGATTTTTTTTTATTTTTGACGACTCGGTGGCGCAGTGCCTGAGCGATCGGCTTCTGCGTCAAGAGTTGCGGGTTCGATCCCCGTACGGAGCAAATATTTGTACGTTATACAGGTAGTTGTTCCGGGTCTGGGCGTTTGTGTATGTGAAAATTTGTGTTTGTAACCCACGACACAGAAGAAAATCCTAGTGTGGGGCAACGTTTGTTTTGAAAAAGAAAAAATGAAAAGAATTCTCAGTAGCAGCTGGGAGTTTGGATTCGTGCCCGGATTTAATGGCAATAGGTGTCAAGAAGTATTTGTTTCCAAGAACAAAGAACTCCTTAGACACTCGTTTCAAACAAAAGGCCTTAAAGTCTTCATTGCAGTACAATTTTCTGGTAACCAGAACGCGGTTAATGTATATAGGAACTATGTTTGAGTTATGTAAATTGTCACAAGTCAAATTAATAAAATTAATCAATGATAAGGTATGCATAAATAATCTGTTTTCAGGCTTGTATGGGAATACAAGACCCAGGGGTCAAGCCTATTGTCATTAACTAATTTCGAGAACTTCGTGGAAAACCCTGAATTGCACCTTGCTCAACCTGGGAATCAACCCTAGGAACTCATACTCATGTCATATGTGGCACCAACCACCATCGAGTCAGATATCACTTACAGAAGTTCCCTATAAGCTCACTCAACAAAATTATTTTTTTTAGGAGGTGGTCTACTCGGATTACTTCTGCCTTCTGAGGAGCGATTAAAAAAACAGGAGAAAGAAATAAACGAAGAAAATATAACCTGAAAATAACAAAGTTCTGTAAAAAAATCCAGTACAGTATAGTAATCATATTTTGTAAAAAAAGTACTACCTGTACCTAATAATTTTCAATGAATATATATTTTATTATTCCTATACTTACAAGAACATTTTCATATTGATATTAACGACTATTCACAAAGAGTTAGAAGATGAAGATTCTTTTACCTTTTTAAATATAGAAAACGCGATGGTATCGATAACTTAACTACGTTACTTTTTAGGCATTATGAAATACTAGTTTTTGCCCGCTACTTCCTCTGCGTAAAATTAGTAGGTAATTTTATCAGCATACAAATTTCCACCTCCCCTTTTCGCCCCTTCTAAGGATGATTTCCGGGATAAAAACTATCCTACGTCCTTCACTAGGACTCAAACTATCTCTATACCAAATTTCATTTAAATCAGTTCAGCGGCAACAGCATCAAGAGAAACAATAACACTTTCGCATTTATAATATGTATTAGTATTAATAGTATAAAAATAATATCTTTAACAAAAAAATAACAAAACGAGGGTAGAACTAAAAAAATAATTTTAAAACTACCTTCAATCTACCGTCCTATTATGAACACACGTATCACTCGCTCATTTTATCGCCCACCGCTTACCTGGCGTGTCGGCAACCATGCCCAGTACATTTATATTGAGAACTATTGCATGAAAAAATACCGGATAACCGGATCCCTAGTATAACAGTTAAATAATACCAGTATAATGAATTCGTATATGTTAATTTTACGTCTGTTCGTGTATGTTGTGGTAGTGTGCCCAGTTATATTGTCGGCGCGTGCGCATGGACCAGGTAAGACTTTTTTTTTATTTAATCATCAGCTAAGCAACTGCTTTGTTGTTTTATTGGTCGTATGTGGGACTGGGAACAACTCTTGGGTCCGATTCCGTAGTGTATATTTTAACCAATTTCATAGAAAAACCCAATAGTTTTTCTATGAAATTGGTTAAAATATGCTAGGAATTTGGTTAAAATATACCGACAAATGTGGGTGTACGTTAGCACACCTCTGTCTTACACTATGGGGACGACAGGCGTGATGGTATGTTTTTTCTGTAGTCATGGATTTTATGTACGATATATGTGTATATATTTACTAAAAAACTAAATATAGCTCGTTAGCTTGGAACTAGAAAACGATATGTATCTAATAATGTCGCCACATTTCTTTTTTAAATTATATTTGCAATAACATCATAAGTCTAGTACTTCTACCATCCAGGAACTCGTGGATTCAATTCCCAGGTTGAGCTAAATTTTATTGGAGTCTATTAACAGCTCGGACTTATATATAAAATAAATAAATAAATATCAGGGACATTTTACACAGCACCATCTAGTTTCAAACTAAGCAGAGCTTGTACTATGGGTACTAGGCAATGGATATAATACTTATATACTTTTTTTTTGTAAATACATACTTATAATACATAGGAAACACCCAGACGAACACAAACACTTATATTCATCACATTAATATTTGTGTCCCGTGGGAATCGAACCCACGACCTCGTGATCAGCAATTCGGTACTCGAACCACTAGACCACATAGGTCGTCAATATAAAACTAATATCTGTAAATTGGGATATAGTATGAAGAAAAGACTTTATTTCTCAGTGCACGATCATAACCAAGAGCCTCCCTGTGCCACTTGCCCTCGTCACGGCAGGTGTGTGCCCAAAGTCCAATGTCCGGCACACGTCAGACCCGGCTCCTACAACCCTGAGTGCCACCTGAAAGAGACCATCGGAGTATGCTGCTTTACTGGCAGTGGGCATGCAGGTGAGATGTTTAAAAGATCCCGGAGAAGACCCGGGACAAGCAAAGAAAGAAAGAAAGAAAAATATTTATTCGTCAATGCAGGCAAAATGAGTAGTGAACTATAATATCTTGTTGCAAAAATTATTGCCGCGGCCATTAATGTTAAAATTTCTTAAAATAGGCATATTATTATTATGAATGACAAAAAAAAACCCAAGACTCAAAAAAATCCAAATCGAGTCCATGAATCGTAAAATCGATGCATGCATTGTAAAACTCGAAGTTTACACGTGATATTGTTGATGAAATTAATGTCACAGAATGCCACTAGTTTAATGGAAATCGGGCTTAAAGGTTCCTTAACGTATAAATAATATCAATATACCGCAATACAAACCGTAATAATCGTTTACTATGTAAAGGTAACGAATCAGTATTGCCTATACTGAAATTAAAATGTTATACTAGCGGGGCCCGTTCCAGCATTGCACGTGCTTTAAACTTTGAGAGGCAGTTTTTTTTTCTAATAATAAATGTAGCCAGTATCTACTCAGGAATAATGAAGCAGTTTTTGAAATCGGTTCAGTAGTTTTTGAGTTTATAAACATACAAATCTTTCCTCTTTATCTTATATATAAAATTCTCGTGTCACAATGTTCGTCCCGTACTCCTCCGAAACGGCTTGACCGATTCTCATGAAATTTTCTGAGCATATTGAGTAGGTCTGAGAATCGGCCAACATGTATTTTTCATACCCATTATATTACCCATTATGTGGCAAAACAACGTTTGCTGGGTCAGCTAGTAGTGAGATATAATTTATAATTATTATTACCCAGCCGAATCGGAGCTTATCTCCCGCGCATCCATCTCGATCAGCGCTGATGACATGAAGTCTTCGCACCACCAGTCCCGCATGAAACTGGCGCAGCTCATGATCCTGGCTACCAAACTTCTAGAACATTCTGGATTCACGACGCTCAATACCACCTCACCTAGTTATGGTCATCACTTGGTAAGACTTGAACAACTGAAGTTTTATCAGCTGTATTTTGCCAATCCCATTCAAAGAGTAAATTTTAAAGTTCTTTTGCTAGTTCATTATGTGACCTTATAATTAGTTTGTATATATACTATGAGATGATAACACGACAATAAATTCAACCTAGTATACATAATGATATTATTCTAAGTCTGTATACCAAAAATCAATCAAATATACCCAGTAGTTTACACACAGGACGTTATTTTCCATTTATTAAATTTTCAACATGATGTATTGTTTACTAGGCTATCACAGATAAGGTTAAAAACCTGCAATATAAGTATAAACACATGTTACCAACTCGCCACTTAAAAGACCTTTAAAAACTCCTTACGCAAATCTAATTTCTTTGCATGTTAGCAATTTGTTTGAAAAAACCTTTTTTTAATATCGATGTTACGACTTATTTAATAGAGTCCAAATACTCTCTTTAACTAGTATGGCTCATCTTTTCATTTGTTGTCGTGTTATTATTTATTAATAAATAATATATAATAATAATATAGCCTAGTGGTGTGAATTCAAGTTAAGCTAAATTCCCTAAAGAATATTAAAAAAAAAACATCGGGAGGAAACCTGTATGCCTGAGAGTATGAAGTGTCGTGTGAAGTCTGCTAGCACACTGACGCGATGGAGAGTAATCCCATGAGACTCATGCCCAACGTGGGATGGACGTGGAATAGTAAACGGATCGACAATTATAACATTACTAGGCTTGATTTAGTGATCATATTTTTTTAATTACATAATATAGTTAATTATTGTTATTTTCTTGTAATGAGATGTGGTAGGCTAGTGGTGTGACCAGAAACATCGTGAGGAAACCTGCATTCTTGAGAGATTTGTGTCGATGGCATGTGAAGTCTGCCAACCCACAGTAGGCTAGCGTGGTGGACTATAGCCTAATCCCTCTCAAATGAGAGGTGACCCGCGCCCAGCAGTGGGACGTTAATGGGTTGATGATGGTGATTTTCTTGTAATATCCACAGTCAGTTGTAACGCATGACGAACGCGCCACCACCTTAGGCCGTGGCGGGTTACTGAACTTGTTCGCTGCGCAGGAGTTGAAGTCGCGGCAGGCCATCTCTGATGATGACCTGGCTCTGGGGCTCACTGAACATACTGATGGTAAGAAACACTATTTAGCTTAATCATATATGGATGCTGTAAAGGACCTGAATCGTCGGGATTCAAATTATATCAGTAAATATTGATGGCGAGGTTTTTATAAATATTTGTGGTTGAAAATAGAATGTTTCCGTGTCCTCAGCAAATTCACTTGTATTCGAATGTTATTTATTATACCTTAATTCATGTATATTTTTTTCCGTGACTTTAATTACATCTTATCTCAGACGGGCCGTAAGCGGGTGTCCCATCTTCGTGGTATTAAAAAAAACTTAGTTTCTGTAACTTTATTTGTGGTCTAGCAGAAACGCTGAATATCTGACGCTGATTCCCGCGACTTCGTCCGCGTGCAATTTAACTTATAAAATAAAAGGTTCATATTAACATTGCACCCCCGTGTTAACCCCTTAGGGGGTGAATTTTCATAAATCCTTTCTTAGCAGATGCTTACGTCATAACATCTACCTGCATTCCAAATTTCAGCCCGATCCGTCCAGTGGTTTGGGCTGTGCGTTGATAGATCACTATGTCAGTCAGTCAGTCACCTTTGAGTTGTATATATTTAGATGTTGTAATTCTCGGCAGATTTCAGGAATGAAATCTTTTTTTTTATGAATTTAAGGGGGAAAACGGGTAGGGGCTCACCTGATGGTAAGTGATTCCCGCCGCCCATGGACATCAGCAACATCAGAGGACGTGCATATGCGATGCCGGCGTTTCAGGTCAATTCAGTTGTTCAAAGAAGCCTTATTATTTTTCCAGGTCCATTCTGTCCCCCACCGCCAACCTGTTCGCCCCTGTCCCGTTACAGGAGTGTTGGAGGGGAGTGCAATAACCCCACCTACCCGACCTGGGGAGCAGTCCATACAGGCTTCGAGAGACTTCTACCACCAGACTACAGTGATGGTAATGAGGATTTCAAGCATATTCTGTCTATATATAATTTTAAAATTACGTTTATCTGTAGCTTAACTAATATAATAAATACTACAGATGTCAATAGTTCTTTTTTACTATAAATATTTCTAGACATTACACTACATACATAGATACATTTCTGCCTCGGATACAAACGCTTATACTCATCTCACAAACATTTGTCCCTATCAAGACTAAACTCGAACGACTAGACCTACAAGATTAGAACCCGGGACCCATAGCACAGAAGGCAGCGTTAACTACCGCTGAGCTAATGCGGTCGTTAATAAACTATGTTCTTTAATTGTTTTTCCAGGTATATGGGGCATGAAAACAGCCAAGTCTGGTCTTCCACTGCCCAGTGCGAGGACGGTCAGCAGTGCACTGGTCCTGGACGGGAGTCATCCCAGCCCCACACATAACCTCATGTTCATGCAGTTCGGGCAGTTCATCGCTCATGATATCAGTGCAGGAGTCATCTTCAATAATGGTGAGAGTTAAGAAATCCGGGTTTTATTATAAAAAAAGCGTTGCCCTAAACTGGGATTTTTTCCTATTGCGAGTGCGCTTATGAACCAAAACGACTAACTGTAGATCGTATAAATATTTGTTTCGTACGGAGATCGATCCGGCAACCCGTGACGTACAAGTCCATCGCTCAGCCACTGGGCCAATCGATTCGTCGAATTTGTGTGTTTGCAAGAGCATTCTTATACTTACGCGAATATTTATAAACTACTTTTTACGGACACAATAAGATGATTCTTTATTAATCTGTCTTCTCAGAAAATGGAAGCGCGATATCCTGCTGCGCAAACGATGGTGAAAGTCTTTTGCCACCGGAGCTGCAGCATTTTGCGTGTGCTCCAATAACTTTAGCTCCAGATGATCAGTTTTATGGGCAATTCATGCGCAAATGTATCAATTTTGTGAGGACCCAGATAGCGCCAGCTGAAGACTGTTCTGTGGGGTACGCTAAGCAGGTTAGTAATTTGCTTTTAGCACTCCTTAATAGAAAAAAACCTGGCCATTTATCACTTCATAATATCAGTAACACCTTTACAGAACCCTTGTGAGAGACTCATTCTTTTCCTTTTTTGTAATACTCCACACTAGGATTTCCTCCTGTGTCGTGGGTGCATTAAACTAGCGCATTGTTTTTGTATACTCGAACGCCCAGGCCCAGAACAACTACATAGAGATCATATATATATTTACTTCATGCGGGACCCACAACCCGTGACGCAAAGCCAATCGCAGTCATCATTGATATACAATTAAACAGCTTTTTGTCTGAAGGGTGTCAAACAAGCTTACGGCAGAGGTGTCACTCGCCCATTCCCGAACCTACCTAAAACAGAATTGTACGTGAAGATAATTCTATACTTCTAGATGAATGGTGCAACTCACTATCCAGATCTAACGCACATATACGGTAGCTCAGAAGAGAAGTTATCATCTTTGCGGGCGCCGGGGGGACTTCTGAAGACCTTCAATGACTACGGAAGGGAGCTACCTCCTCTTACGGAGCGCAAGGAGTGTATGGCTTTGAAGGAGGGAGCTGCTTGTTTTGAATCAGGTATTACACCTTATTCTATCTGATCATGACTTGTTTGGGAAGGCAGAGGTTCATAATCATAAGACTGCAGTTATAGTTGCTGATGTTTAGGTGCTCAAGTCTTTTTAGTGTAACCTACTCGATATTTACAGCTATATTTTGAACCCATCAATAATAGTTTTTCTTTTAAACCTGGTATAGTCAAGACCAGATATGTCGATGTCGTGTTTTCAAACACAAATATTCACAACGAAAAAACCCAGGCCTGTAATAATTACCTATAGGCCCATACATAATTATATTTGTTTCGGGGATTGAATGGAACTGCACTAAATAGTGGGCGACCCTGTTGCAATTAACTGTATACACATTCAAATTTCACAAGTCAAATAAAATTCACATTTTATTTGACTTGTGAAATTTTAACCACTTTTAACCGCACAATATTTTGGTAGGAGATAACCATGGAAACCAGATCATATCACTGACAGTGCTTCATACGGTTTTTACGAGGGAGCACAACCGCTTAGCTCGAGCTCTGGCAGCCCTCAACCCTCTCTGGGATGAAGATACAGTGTTCTGGGAATCCAGGAGAATACTGCAGGCTGAGTTCCAACATGTGATTTATAATGAGTGGCTACCGCTGCTGCTAGGTAAGATTCATTTTGGTTTAGAAATTAATATTCCATATAATTATGTTCCATCAACAAATTTAATTCACACAATATTTTTTTTTCAAAATACTGGTCACATTACAAACTGTAAGTTAGCTGTTTGTTCAATTAAATTTATTAAAATGAATTATATTTCTATTAGCAATCATTTGCTAACATTTTGTATAAGTTGACGATTATGATAACTTAACTCTTGTTAATCTAGAAAAATACTACCTTAATCGAAAAAATATCACTTATAAATATTACTTTTTAAATATAGAGAAATAATAATAGATAATAGAAATATAATGGATAATAGAAACAATTGCAACTCTATACACAAAAGTCGTCTTATAAAAATATATTTCCAGTTCACATTTCTTTTCCAATATTTTATTTCCAGGTCCTCAAATAATTGCGACGTTTGGACTGTCGCCATCTGCAGGTTTCTCTACAATGTACGATTCACATGTGAATCCCTCATTATCAGCTGAGTTTTCAGCCGCTGCCATGAGATTTGGACATTCTGTGGTTGATGGGAGACTTGTGTAAGTATTGAATCAAATGCCACACCATTGAAGTTTTTTTAAGGCACGTTGGGCACTTTTTGGATGGAAAAATCACGCTCAGATAATGTTTACGATGGTTGTGAAGCTAAGGAATTTTTAATTCCGACATGCAATTTTTTTGTTTCAATTTATCAATTACTGAATGAGATGTTATTAAATAAAGACGTAATCCTTTATCACTGTGTAATGAAGATGTAATATCATTCATATAATCCCACAGTTAGGTACATGTTTTCTTTCTCCCCAGAATTCCCAGTCCAAAAATGGGAGGTGTATACGAGACCATTTCGATTCCCGAGGTGATGTTCCAGCCGACAAGGATGCGTCTCCGACATTTCCTGGACAGGTTGCTGATTGGACTTTCCACACAGGCAATGCAGACAGTGGATCCTTTCGTTACCGAGGGGGTAAAACACGATTTATGATTTAAAAAACCGACCGAGTTTAATTTTTTTTTGTCTTTAAACCTAAATACACATTTTTTTTATGTTTATCGTTGCCAAGCAAACTTACTGCCCACCCGTAAGTAGTTGCTGTAGCCTATAGACAAAATAGTTTGCAACACCATAGGTGTCGCTTGCGCATTGCCGACCATGTAAAAATTGTTTTATGTTTCTTAAAATGGGAAGTCGTCTGTCAACCAGTTTTTCTGTATCTATCAGCCTCTAATCTGCGGTGTTCTAATGTAATCTCAGTGGTGCAGACGACTAATAGACTGCCATTAGTCCTCTGCATCGTCGTTTCTAGTATCATACTGATATTTAGCCAACTAAGTTGGAATAACGAGAAAGACGTAATTACCTAATTCACTAGTGCAGCCGTGTCGTACACTCTAACAAGCTAATTGGTTTACATCCACACATAGATCGGTCGATAGTTGCATGTATACCAATTAGGTTAATAGACTGTACATCGTTTTCTTTTGTTTCCAGCTCTCTCGCTACATGTTTCATGGAGGCAATCCTTATGGCGTGGACCTAGCGTCCATCAACATCCAGCGCGGCCGCGACCACGGGCTTCGCTCGTATAACGAATACAGAAAACTTATTGGTCTTGATACGTATACCGAGTTCCAGCAGTTCACACCGAGCGTGAGTTAGCTGTACATAGAATGCAACAAGTTCAAATAAAGTACCTACTATTAAACTGAATACAGATGTCGTGTGATCAGCAGACTTTGAAGTTTTAGGTCTCAAATTCTACCCTAAGACTTTTCGAAGTTATGTGCGTATGTATTTATCACACGCTAAAACGGTGAATGAAAACATCGTGAGGAAACCTGAATACTTGAGAGATTTTCTCGATGACATGTGAAGTCTACCAACCCGCAGTAGGCTAGCGTGGTGGACTATATCCTAATCCCTCTCAATGAGAGCAAAGCAATGCTTACCAGTGGGACAGAAAGTAGAATTATTATGTTTTTTCCACTATGAATTATTAATTAAAATAAATGATATAAAGTTCTAGAAATCGAATTGGCCTGGTTTTAGAGTTGTGGAAGGCTAGTCAATATTTACGCGGATTTTCTACCGAAAAAAGGTGTGACTTTTAGAAACTGTTTTTTTTTCAGGCTGCTCATCGTTTATCCCTGGTATATGAGCGTCCAGATGACATCGACCTCTGGGTTGGAGGACTTCTTGAGCAGCCAGTAGACGGCGGTATCCTTGGACCTACCTTTGCCAATATCATCGCAGACCAGTTCAGCAAGCTCAAGAAAGGAGATCGGTTCTTCTATGAGTACGGACCTGATGTCAATCCTGGAGCTTTTACGCCTGGTAAGTTGAAATTGTTTAATATAGTGTCACAAATATGTGACATGCTAGAGAATGTTCGGTCCAGTCTCAACGTGACGATATCAAAAGGGGTTATGACTTCACGTAGAAGCAAGCTTTTTTTAACATGTGTAGTAACATAGGATGCTCTCATTATCGATGCTATTTTTTGGAAGAACAATATATGCTGTGGGTATCCACAGCATATAGTTTTCTTCCAAAATGACTTCACGTAGAAGCAAGCTTTTTTTAACATTTGTGTAGTAATATAGGATGCTCTCATTATCGATGCTATTTTCTGGAAGAAAAATATATGCTGTGGGTATACCCACAGCATATATTTTTCTTCCAAACTTATATATTTTTGAATATCAAAAAATGGGAGGCTTATATAAGATTTACATTACTTTTCCAACAAAATAGTATTGCTTTTAATATCATAGAAGATAGAATATATTATTTTTATGTCTATTTTACCTTAAATATATAATGAAATTGACTAACTTACTGTACATTATAAAGTAATATTTTTGGCGTGAATAAAAGTTTACATAGTACTATAATTACGTTTAATGTTAAAATAACGTTAGGACTTTTCTTCCTTCGTCTTCAGAGCTACCAATGTTTTTTTATAAGAAGTAGGCAGACGCCTTAATAAAATGAGAATGTCGATGATTTTGCAGTTCAATTGGAAGAAATAAAGAAGGTAACATTATCCCGCTTGATTTGTGACAACAGCGACGGAATTGAACTCACATCGCAGCCGCCTGCAGCTTTCCTCAGAGCTGATCTGCATAGGTGAGTATTTCTAATACAATAGACTAGTTGACTGAGTTAATTGAAGCATTACTTCTATTCGAATAGGCAGTAATTATGTGCGTTAACTGTCAACCCAATTAGTCCAGCGGTAGTTAACACTGCCTTCTGTGCTATGGGTTCCGGGTTTGAATCCCGGTAGCGACAAATGTTTGTGTGATGAGCATAAACATTAATTTGTATCCGAGTCATGGATGTATCTATGTATAATATGTGTGTATTTACAACAAAATACTTAAGTATTATATGTAGTATATCAACCTTCTAGTATCCGTAACACAAGCCTCGTTGCTTAGCTCAGAACTAGATGGCGCTGTGTGTCATAATGTCCAGGAATGTCGAGGACCGGTAGTCTACGCTACCGTTGCTACAGGGTCTAGATGGCTTGGGATAACAATCGATTAATTCGATAAGAATGTTCTAGAATTTACCTGGCGTGTCTTACCGTTGCACGAACAGACTAGGTACTTGTATGCCCAGATCCTAATACTAATATTATAAATGCGAAAGTATATATGTTTGACTGACTGTTACCTCTTTACGCTTTAACCGCTAAATCAATTTAGATGAAGTTTGGTATGAAGATAGTTTGAGTCCCGGAAAAGCACATCCGTCCCGGATTATATCACGCCTGTCGTCCCCAAAAGGTTAGGCAGAGGTGTACTAATGTACACTCACGTTGCGCCGGTATGTTTTAGGTCCCATGTAATAATAGGGGCCTATTGCCATTAACCGGGCACGAATCCAAACTCCGAGCTGCTACTGAGAATTACACAGAAAAACTCAATGACTCTGCTCGACCTGGGAATCGAACCCAGGAGCTCTTGCTCGGCAGTCGCACTGTACGACCATTAGACCAACGAGGCAGTTACTTTAATTAAGGTCCTAATATTTTTTAATAATTTACAGGAATGAACCTGTACCATGTAACAGTCCCAGAATACTCTCTATGGATTTGAACAAGTTTAAGGAAAGTTAAACCTTTTATCAATGTATCTATAATTGTTATTTCAATGTTTTATGTTCACACTTGAACTCTCATCTAATAAAGTATTATAGAAGTAAGTAAAATGTATTGGAAACTGGCATTTTTATTACTAGTAAGTACATTATACCATAATATCTTATCAATGTTTTTATTGCATTGAAATTTAATTGAATATAATAATATACCAATTTATTTATAGGTTATAATTTTGATGACTGATAAAACAATTTGCGTTTTATTTCAAATAATATTGATAACTGAAAATAATATTTTAGTATAGAAATTGTATTGAGCATTGAAATCGTAGTGTTATTATTATAACCAAATAAATACAATGAAAAAATTAACTTTAAAAAAGGTGATTAATTTACACTTTGAACTTTATATTAGTTATAATAAATAGTGTTTCTTATAATTTGTCAATTTGTTGAGCGTCTATAGTATTTTAAATGTATTTTTTTTTGTTATCACATAAGGGTTGTCATTAAATATATTTATAAAGTTAGTAATAAGTTGAAATTCAAACGATTATATCCTGTAATATATTTTCAATTTTCTTAATTTACTTTTCATTACTTCCATTCTAGTCTTAATAAAAAAATTGTCTGTCTTTACAAGATCTCTGAACAAATTGATCTAAATTGTTCAAAACAATTATGTGATTATTAATTGTGCACTGAAACTATCTTAATTGATTTTTACAATCAATTGATTCTGTTGCAAAAACGACCTTTATTGATTTTTACTTCTGCATGTTTTTTAATCTTTTTGTAACAAAATCATCATTGTAAATAGAGTTCATTATCAGATGTTTCTTTTGATGTAGATACGATTTTTTTGATGTGTTATTACGTCATTCTTTTATTTTTTTTCTGTAGATTCTCATTGGTGCCCGAACAGTGGGAATCTAGAGTTGGTTGTGACATCAAAATGTTGTGTCTATGGTTAATAGCACTTTAAGTGCTTAAGGAAGTGGTGAAGTGCATTTAATGTCTTGTGGTTACTTTCGTTCATTACTTGACATGTAATAATCCTGACATAACTTGAGTAAGACATGCAATATATTTGATTTTGTATTTATTTCTACTAATAATGTTCTTTCTTTTGGTTTAAACCTTTTTTTTCTTTTCTGAATGATTTTTGAATTTCAACTTATTATATTTGGTAAAGAAAAGTACCTGATTGGGTGATTTTTTTAGTAAAAAATCTATAAATCGGGGGTAAAATGTTGTTGGATTTTGTGATAACATAAAAAAATACCCGTTTGTTAATATATGTGAAAAAAAATGTCCGTAAAATTTTATTAAAAAAAAAATGAAATTTGAAAACTTTTTGATGTTTAAATGTACTTACGTGTAAAATCTTTGAGAAGACAGTGTCCTACTCTCTAATTAGTTTCTCGTACTTTCAAAGTATTGCAAGTTTTATATTAGATAAGTTATTAATAATTATATATTTAGTAACAAACAATTTAGTTATAGACATTAGATGACAGTTCAAGTAAATAAAAGTCGCAGATGCAATTTTACACCACTTAAATACTTACTATTTTACTATTAAATAAACACTTTATTCATTTTAAATGAATAAATTTTAAATTGTATTTTTACAACTCTTGACTATTTAAAATAGAATAAAGCGGTGAAAGTGGTGGCAAATTGATTCTTTAAAACAATTCAATTTGATATGAAATTGTAAAAAATACCTATATACTGTACATTTAGAAATATTTATCTCCAATAAAAAATGTAAATTGAATAAATTAAATGTAAAATTGTTTAAGCAATTAAAATTATATGAAATTTGATTTGAATTTGTATAGTTTTGATTTTCAATATAATAAATTGCATGTAAAACCTTAATATTAGTTTATTTCTGTATATATAAAAATAAATTATTTAGGTAATATCAGCTGATTCAACAATTAAAATAATATTTTATCATTAAATAAATACAGAATGTTATAAAAATATTGTAAAACACGTAACCCCGCGATAAGGTATACTTATATTTTATATTTTCATAGAATCATTTAAAAATATTAAATAATTAGATCGAAATATTTTTTATAACAATCTGTATTTTGGAGCTCCTGAAATAAGAACAAAAATTTGTATGTAATATGATTTTAATTTGCTCAATAAATACCTATTCGAACCACATAATTCTTTTAATGTCATTATTTTTAAAATGCCCTGATATTGCAGAGGCCGTACGATCGGTTTCCGAGCCACGTGTCGCAGGTATGATCCCCACGTGGAACAAACATATAATAAATAAATAAGTATGGTCTACAGATAGTTGTTCTAGGTCTGGGTGTTTGTGTATGTAATAGTTTGGGTTTGTAAAAGCACCTACGAAACAGAAGATATTCTTAGTGTGCCAAAGTTTAAAAAAAAAGAAAATAGAAATCGTATTTTTTTAATTACTTCTTTGGATTTCTTTGTAGGTACTCAAGATTGTAAAAGTTGTTGTAAGTCATAGGTCTCTAATTCAATCAGAAAGCGTGAACCACAAACTTTTCCGCTAACGGTGAAGGAATACGCATTGAGGTAACCTGCATGCCTAGGCAATTTTCTCAATGGCGTGTGAAGTAACCAACCCTACTAACCCGCATTATGCGTGGTAGACAGAGAGGGAGGGATCTTGGGAGGATCTTCTCTCATTAAAGGAGACTGTGTCGGGTCTTTTTATTCCCTACAACATGGTTGAGTAGACAGACACCAATACACACGTCATGCTCGTGAACGGGTGCTATCAGTTGGGACTGGTCGGCTCATACATGTTATGGCATCCTAAATTGGTTTTAGTTATTTCTTTTGCTTTCATAAATCATACGTTTCACATCGAACTGCACCAGTCTCATATTGATATTACATACATGAAGCATTGTAAAACAAAACCAACAATTTTGTATTTAAAGAGTATCTATGGAGTTTCTTGCCGGTTCTTCTCCATAAGACCTACCTTTTTGAACCGTGCAACTAAAATCAATTTAATTCGACAATTCAAAAGTACCTGTATTGGTCTAATTGAAATAAATGATCTGGTTTGATTTAAGAGGAATACTGCTCTACCTTATTTCTCTCCCTTAATGAGAGCAGACCCGCACCTAACAGTGGCAAGTGGTGATGGTTTTGATAATACAGGGTTGTCACATGCTCCATACCTATTATAAAAAAATATCAGTGTAATGTACAAATAAAAACTAAATGAAATAAAATAATTGTAATATAAATTTCACATTACACATTAACAAGTTATAGCCCTGTTTAATGCTTAATATTAGAAGCTAGTTTTTGTTGGCATTTCACCTCGTTGACACCCTTAGACGTGAGTGGTTTATGTCTACGAAGGCACAGTGTAGATACGAAACAGTAGTACAAATGAAAGTGTTCCTAAAAGTTAACTTTCACTTGGTACTGCTTTGTACACGACTGGCTTTCAACCAAAACTGCTGCATATATGTAAACCCATTGGAATGATACTTGCATTTCAAGTGTGTATACAGAATAACCGCGGCCTCACACACAGAAAATGTCTGTCTTCTATTAACAGAATTTGAATTTAACGTATATAAAATAACTTATAATTACAAAAAAAAAAAGATTAATAATAGTTCTTTATCATAAATTAAATATGTAAGTACACCATTCACATCCGAATAAATATAAACACTGGATTAATAACATTATAGTACCTAGTTTTTTTTCTATGTTAAAAATACAAAGCTTGATTTATACTTTAATTAATTTAATCTTTTCTCTATACATATAATAATTCAAAAATAGAAGGAACTAAGAAACAATGATTTATTTTTTAACATTTTTAATTTTTTAGTTACTGTAATACTATTTAAAATATAATTATCTTCCCCTAATTCGTAAATGATATCCCATCAGCCTATTGCAGTCCACTGCTGGATATAGGCCGCTCCCAAACTATAATAAATATATATAATAAATATAAATAAATATTTCTGAACATTATGACACAGCGCCTTCTAGTTTCTTGGTAAGCAACGAGGCTTGTGTTACGGATACTATGTAGTTGGTTGATATACTACATACATACTTTGTTTTTTGTAAATACATACTGATTATACATAGATACATCCATGACTCGGAAACAAGTGTTGATGCTCATCACACAAACATTTGTCTCTACCGGGATTCAAACCCGGGACCCATAGCACAGCAGGCAGCGTTAACTACCGCTGAGCTAAACGAGTCGTCATCAACCGATTTCACATTTCGCATTTCACATTTCATATTTCATATTTAAAGATTATTTTTTAACCACAAATCTTTCACATTCCGATTTGTTCGAACCAACTTACACTACTGCCTTCTCGCTACACAATGACGTCTCTTGATGACCATTAACACGTTACATACAAAGGACGTGCCTCGCCATCACCAAGTGTTTACTCTTCCAACGCCAATTAGAAAATTGAAGCACGTGGAATTGAAAATATACTTTTAATAGAATCGATGGCTGCAATTTATTTTTATTGCTGGTGATTTCATGATTAAGAAAGTGCTAGGTGAAGGGAGGTGGGTATTTAGACGGTTAATAGTAAAAGGCTTACCAACTACGAGATAACTTACACTTACGCGAATGTTAGACATTGAAATAATTACGTATCATCACGCCTGTCGTCCCCGAAGGGTTAGGCAGAGGTGTACTAATGTTTTAGGTCCCCATGTAATAGAGGGCGAGACTATTGCCATCAACGGAGCACGAATCCAAATTCCTAGCTGCTATTGACAATTTCAAAGAAAATCCCAATCTAATTTTACGGATTTTATCGCAGTGTGTTAGATTTTTTTAATACGAATGTTACGGATCCTTTACAGCATTTAAGCTTGCAAGCAGACAAGTATATAATCAAAGATTATACATAATCCTATTTAGATAGAATAAGTTCACCGTTCAGTTTTGGTAATTAAATAAAATTAATTAAAACAGGTTTGTACAAACCTAGTTTAGGCAGTTCGCTACACATCTCTAGTACGAATAACGTAGAGTTACGAATATTATCTTTTTGTATTTTTTAGCTTATTTCAAGCTAAGATTTTTAAATTTTTATTAAGAAAGAAAAATTCAACCTCAGGCGGGACTCGAACCCGCGTCTTCTGGATCGGTACTCCAGACGCTCTGCCAACTGAGCCACCGAGGTATCCGCCTGATGTGTTGAATTTTTCTTTCTTTATGTTACTTATGTCTTTACGGCGACATAGCAACATCGATTGGACAATTCTGCCCAACCCAGAATTCTCCCTTTACAGCGAGTAGATTCCGGATGATATTGCATTACCTTTATACAATCTTTTTGTATTTTTTAGCTTATTTCAAGCTAAGATTTTTAAATTTTTATTAGAAAAATTCAACACATCAGGCGGATACCTCGGTGGCTCAGTTGGCAGAGCGTCTGGAGTACCGATCCAGAAGACGCGGGTTCGAATCCCGCCTGAGGTTGAATTTTTCATTCTTAATAAAAATTTAAAAATCTTAGCTTGAAATAAGCTAAAAAATACAAAAAGATTGTATAAAGGTAATGCAATATCATCCGGAATCTACTCGCTGTAAAGGGAGAATTCTGGGTTGGGCAGAATTGTCCAATCGATGTTGCTATGTCGCCGTAAAGACATAAGTAACATAAAGAAAGAAAAATTCAACACATCAGGCGGATACCTCGGTGGCTCAGTTGGCAGAGCGTCTGGAGTACCGATCCAGAAGACGCGGGTTCGAGTCCCGCCTGAGGTTGAATTTTTCTTTCTTAATAAAAATTTAAAAATCTTAGCTTGAAATAAGCTAAAAAATACAAAAAGATTGTATAAAGGTAATGCAATATCATCCGGAATCTACTCGCTGTAAAGGGAGAATTCTGGGTTGGGCAGAATTGTCCAATCGATGTTGCTATGGCGCCGTAAAGACATAAGTAACATAAAGAAAGGAAAATTCAACACATCAGGCGGATACCTCGGTGGCTCAGTTGGCAGAGCGTCTGGAGTACCGATCCAGAAGATGCGGGTTCGAGTCCCGCCTGAGGTTGAATTTTTCTTTCTGAATAAAATTTTAAAAATCTTAGCTTGAAATAAGCTAAAAAATACAAAAAGATTGTATAAAGGTAATGCAATATCATCCGGAATCTACTCGCTGTAAAGGGAGAATTCTGGGTTGGGCAGAATTGTCCAATCGATGTTGCTATGTCGCCGTAAAGACATAAGTAACATAAAGAAAGAAAAATTCAACACATCAGGCGGATACCTCGGTGGCTCAGTTGGCAGAGCGTCTGGAGTACCGATCCAGAAGACGCGGGTTCGAGTCCCGCCTGAGGTTGAATTTTTCTTTCTTAATAAAAAAAGTTACGAATATTGTTATCTGTATGATGTTATAATAGATGCTTTAATTTTCGATATTATTTACACACTAATATACCCTATCTTACTATTAGATTTGATTGCTGAAGAAAGGTTGTTTTTAGAGCCCTGATGCACACCTTTCTACAAAATATCTCACGTTTAACAGATTACATAGCAGTTTATTTATATGTTTCATAATAGAAACTAAATATAAACTGCACGCGGGGACATCAGTGTAATAAGTTTAGACCCAGACTGGTCCTGACTGCATTCCATAGCCCGGCCTGATGGCCAGGCAGGGCCGTCTTCAACACTTTGTGGTACTAGCAATTAATATATATTGGTCGCCCACTGGCTGAAATTCCATCATAATTAATTTGAATTATAAGTTTTTTTTTTATATATTCTTTTTAAAATTAGCATCCTGCACTCCTTCTCTATATAGACTATAAGTGTGGGAAATTTCATAGTCCTTAGTCCGTGCAATTTTCGTAAAATGGGGTACAAAGTTTTTTCTTATATAGATATTTCTATAATTAAATTAAGATAAATAAAATTATCTGTATATTTTGTTCGACTTACACGGATTGTTTTGAAATTTGAATGTTTTGGTGTAATTAGGCTGGCCCCGTTGGGGCCAATGGGTTCACGCGTCCCATGGCCTCGCGAAGAGAAAGAAAGAAAAAATAATTTATCACGTGAAAATGGCGCACCTTTGGTGTTTATTAAGCCTAGGACATGGATATTTCGAGAAAATTGTTAGTCGGTAAAAGTCTTTTATACCCTAGTGGGGCGGCCCCATGTGGCAGACGACTCAGCCCCGCACTTTAAAAACAAAACTTTGCTGCCAAGTTTGTCTTTGTTAGTACCTACCATCGTACAGCCAAATATTATTTTATTAAGAAGTAGTGTAAAATATATTGTTGCTAGTGAAACTATGGGGCTTAAAAGACTAGATCTGGTTTTATAGCTAACAGATCTCTGAGTATATATATATTCTCTACGTGTCTTGAGAATTGAAAACAAGACTGTACGCGTGCAACAATTAGATTAAAGAGGCAATCTATAGTATAAATCGGCATTTAATACTATAAAATTAGTTAAACCCTTTCTCTTCACCTATCAATATGTATTGACTCTGTGAACTATGTCTGTGGACCGTTTAACCAAAGTGTAAACAGAACATGCAGTAGGCTATCTTCGTTCGAACGTTCAAACGCGCAATCCAGCCCAACTGGCTTTGAGCGTAGTCGTATCTTGTGCAAGTATTTATTGACTTATTATTAACGACAAAAAAGGTACACATAATAATTGATGATGAATTGAAACGAGATAATACTATTTATTATAGAGTTTATAGACATCTTAAAGTTAATAATGTAGTTTGTTGTTTTATAAGCAAATTAATAGGTCTTGACGCTTACAAATATACACATGTAGGTACTGGCGCTATTTTGTTTATGTGTAGTTTGAGTAAACATCAGTTCCTATTGGTTATTATATGTGGAGATTCCAGGCTGTAGGTACTTAGAGTCTAGCCTACCATCTAATTATCATCATATATTACCATTAAATTAATTATTACATCTACAGACGCACTGAGAACTAACAAAATCTCAGAATTCTCGTCACATAAAACTGACACATTACCGTTGAACGTTCAGTACCGAGCTGCGTTCAGTACCGTTCATTTGTAAATAGTAACTACTGTATTGTTTGTACTCTGGCTACACTTTTACCACTTATGCATACATGCGTGTGCTAGAACCTTTCTGTTTTATACAAGAAAGGCTACACTTTCTTCCCCTATACAGGATTTATTTAAATGTATCTACACCTTGTGGACAATGAATATTGATACCTACATTAACATCGCGGTGGTTGTGTAGTTATAGGTTACAATTTATTCTTAACCAGCTTTTGCCCGCGTCCTCGTCTGCGTAAAATTAGTAATTTAATTTTCACCCCCCTTTTCCCACTTTTAAGGGACGATTTCCAGGATAAAAAGTATCCTATGTCTTCCAACGGGACTCAAACTATCATTATACCAATTTTCATCTAAATCTGTTCAGCGGTTATAGAGTGAAGAGGTAACAGACAGACAGACACACTTTCGCATCTATATTTATAATTTATAATAATATTATAAAATAAGTATGAGGATTACCCAGGATCTTTACGGGGCTCTTTTCACGCTCCTTATATTTGAAATTTCTTCTTGAAAAAATATACAACAATCCTATCCTATCCTTCGTCAGGGTCATGGTGACTGCAATAGAAAATTCTATCAGCCTCGATGATAGGTAGGGTAGTGTTGGCGGGTCCAGTTTTTAGTCGGCATGTTGTTTACTCACTCTGGAGTGAACTCCAAAAACCCCATCGCTTCCCCGGGTGGTGGGACAGTCCTGAGGGATCAGTAAGACTCATATCATCACATCATCATCATCACATCAACCGTTAGACGTCCACTGTTCAAAGGGCGTGGCGCCGCGTGTCGTCAACACGTGCCATTATCGCTAGTTCGGCATATCATTTCGCTTGTCTGAACTAGCGATTGCAGTACAGATCGATGTCACGTAATGTAGATAATATCATGATACGCATTTTTTAGCTTAAGAGAGACGTTGGTGCAAAAAGTAGTAGTGATTTCTGACACTTATGCGAATATAATTTGTTTAGTTTGGTACAGTCTAACAAACTAATTGGTTTACATGCAACTATCGATCGATTCATTCTTCTCAGAGGTCGTCAGTTAGGAAATGCCGACGCCAACTAGATACTAAAAAAAATATTTACATGACTTGTAAAAGTGTCTTTAAAAAGATCTTTTTACAGAAATAAACAATCATTCATTCAATCATCATTCAATCAATCATTCATTCATTCATTTGTGGATGTAAACCAATTAGCTTGTTAGACTGTACCTACGGCCACATTCGACCATCGCAACTCTCGATATCGGTAACGAATTCATCCCCACAGTCCCCACACCTTGGAATCAATGTCTTCTCGTACTGTGAGGTTCCAGAGGAACTTCATACCACGTACAATCAGGCTGAGGAAGGACCTACCTGTTGAACTTTTCCCAAGAGAATACAGCATGGGGTTCTTCAAAGAAAGAGCGTAAATATTTTTACAAGGTCGGCAACGCGCCAGCGACGCCTCTGGTGTTGCAAACGTCTATAGGATACAGTAACCTCTTCCCATCAGGCGGGCCGTATCCTTCCGTCATGTATTTTATAATTGGACTAGCTTTTGCACGCGGCTTCGCTCGCGTTAAGAACTATTATTATTAATTAGGTATAGTTTTCAAACAAACTTTCATCCCCTATTTTATTCCCTTGGGAGTAGAATTAATCAAAATCCTTTTTTAGCGGCTGCCTACATCTTATACCATCTACCTGCATGCCAAATTTCAGCCCGATCCGGCCAGTGGTTTGGGCTGTGCGTTGATAGATCACTATGTCAGTCAGTCAGTTTCACCTTTGAGTTATATATATTTAGATTTAGATTGAATATATTCTACGAGTTTAGGCAGGAATCAGATATCTTTTATTTACTAGAATTTTAACATTTCATCATCAACCCATTAATGTCCCACTGCTGGGCACGGGTCTCCTCTAAATTGAGAGGGAATAGTCCACCACGCTAGCCTACTGCAGGTTGGCAGACTTCACATGCCATCGAGAATTCTCTCAAGCATGCAGGTTTCCTCACGATGTTTTCCTTCACCGTTTGAGCATGTGATAAATACGCACATAACTTCCGAAAAGTCAGTGGTGCGTGCCTTGGGTTCGAACTCAAGACCTCTGACATCTCAGTCCACTGGTCACACCGCTCGGCTACCTCAGCTCTCAGAATTTTAACATTTATTTAATCGTAAATAAGGAGCTGTAAAAGTAATTAAAATAGTCTAAAGGCGTCCCTGGCACTCGGGCAACGCTCTTCGGTACTTAGAATAAAAATAAGTCGTACTATATTTAGCAGGAAGCTTTCTCGTGCTTAAATAATTTTATAAATAGCCGTGGTTTACTTGCAGTTGCTAGGTTGGTTCAGTGTCCTTAGACATCTGTCTTTTGGGCATACCTACGGTGAAGGGTACCGGAGTCGATTTCTTAAACCTATTCGTTGTTATGTTATTTTTAAAATTAAGGTTTGCTTATATTTTGACAACTTAGATATTCTTATTTTTTTCTTTTATAAAAAAAAACTTTGTGATTGTTATTATAATTTTTATAAAATAAGTAATGTGTTTATTGTTTATTGTATCGAACACCGTAATATGTAACGTATAGGGTTAATATAGTGCTATAGGCCTCCACGAGACAGGCTCGACCGAGTTTGGTGGTCATTAGTTAATTTAATTGTCTTTAATTTTTTATAGTCAAAAACCTGTAACTAATAATTATGTACATTTTATATGGTTAAATAAACATTATTATATTCTATCTATTTCTATGATCTCTAGAGTGGTTTCACTGAAGCCAGAATTTGCCTGCATAAACCCTCTGGAGCCGGGTTAAGGTTCCCTTGTTTATAAAAAACTATATAAGGAATTAGTAACAATTAAATTCACACTAGCACAATCGCTGCAAAATCTAATTCAGACTCAAATAATTAGTTTTTCTATTAGAGTAATATTACAGGGACTTTTTAAACGACTCCAAAAAAGGAGAATGTATTTTTGGAAGGTACCTCCTTAAATAATTATTGATGTTGTATTAATACTCCCCGTCCACTCCCTGATGTTTTGACTTCTCCTCCGACTGACACGTCTTTTGCCTGCGATTTTTCCTACGGATAGCGAGTGCTGCCAAACTATTTCGCATTGCTAGAGATAGAAACAAATATGCTAAATTGTCTGCCAATCTTTGCTAGTCGGAGATGCACTAAGAGAAGAAGAAAATACTCCATGTAATTTTCTATGATTATTTAAATACGCTTTTGTATTTATTTATGTAAAGAATAAACATTAATTTTATTTTTTTAGCGGTGTTTGCGTTTGTACAATATTTTTTTGGGAGTCGATTTTTGTTTTAGTTAGATGTTTTTTTTATGAATTGTGAAAATTAGATGCACGGTTCCAAAAAGTGAGTTTTGTAGAGAAGAGGCGGCAAAAAACACCACAGATACTCATATGGCCTCTCTCAACTCCTCAAAATCCGTCAACTTGTCTTGAACACTTCAAATTACGACTCTTCAAATGAGAAAGTTACCTACCTACTTAAAAGGTATGTTTTAATTCTATGTATTAAAACTAAAAATTGTTTTAGGGTTCCGTGACTGAAAATAAAAACGAAATCTGCATAATATTTCAATATTATTTCGTTGTCTGCCTTTTGTACCAAAC
The DNA here is from genome assembly GCA_905163465.1 of Craniophora ligustri. Lineage (NCBI taxonomy): Eukaryota > Metazoa > Arthropoda > Insecta > Lepidoptera > Noctuidae > Craniophora > Craniophora ligustri. Next base: position 1,647,541 of record LR990965.1, on the reverse strand, counting down.
CATAGTTCTATAATATTAAAGTGAAATTTCAAAAACGCACGTATACAATCGCATAATACTTGTTTTGTAGCTACGACATTAATTAATTAAAATTCAACTGTAAAATTTTATAGTTAAGGTAGATTATGCTTTATCACATTAGAATCCTTAAATCAAAACGGGTCAAAATTTATAGAAGTAAATATAGAACACTATATAGCTTGATGATAAATAAAAAAAATTACTTTGACTTCAAATAAGGCACAATAGGAACTCTACCTCATATTGTGTACATACAGAATATAAAAGCTACAATAGTACATTGACATTGATTGGTTGTAAGGTCACGGGTTCAAATCAAGTTCAAGTTCATTATGTTCATAAAGGAATTTAGCGGAGTTTCTATACATTATTTCCTGTTAATTCCACTATTTGATTGACATGAGTAAATGTGACTATTTTGACAGCATGTTAATTCCGTTTTCTGTCCGTGTAGAAAGTTCCCTATTTCAAGACACATAAAGCGCTCTTTTATGTTTTGAGGTTCTTATAAAAATACAATACCATCACGCTTGTCATCCCCTCAAGGGGTAGGCAGAGGTGTATCTACTGATGTATACTCACATTTTGCCGGTATGTTTTAGGTCCCATGTAATAGGGGGCGAGCCTATTGCCATAAACCGGGCACGGATTCAAAATCATACAATGTTCAGGCAAGGTGCGAGGTCAATGTAAAAAATGTAATGTATGTAATGTCTTAAATCATCAATAGTCAAATTGGTAAGAACAAAATAATACCGTATGCATAATTCTTCAGACATTAACTACATTGACCTGACATTTACAGTAAATTTTTACAAGAAATATTAATGAAAATAACAATTATTTTACAAGACTTTACTAGATAGTTGATATACTACATATGTATATACTTTTTTTTTAAATACATACATATTATACATAAATACATCCATGACTTGGATACAAATGTTGATGCTCATCACACAAACATTTGTCCCTACCGGGATTCGAACCGGGGACCCATAGCATAGCAGGCAGCGTTAACTACCGCTGACCTAAACGGGCCAAGCAGGCGTACTTATGACCACAAGACCAACGATGTCAACTGAAAAGGTTTTTTCAGGGTTGGCAACGTGCGAGCGATACATCTGGTGTCGCAAACGTCTATAGGCTACGGTTACCGCTTACCATCAGGCGAGTCGTTAGTCTGTTTGTCATTGTCGAGGCATAAAAAAGCACACCAGCAGAATAAAAATAATACAAGAAATAAAAAACGCTGCGATCCGCATCGTTCTGTCTGTAGATGCCTTAACAGTCAGTTCTCAAAATCCTACGTCTTTTTCTTTTTACATTTCGTATAGCAACAGGCATTATTTAGCGTTCGACGCAGGAATTTATCATTTTTCTCATTGCGAGTGATTTTTCAAGGAGATTAAAACGGTTTTTAATAATATATCATGTAATATGCGATTTTGGCGCTTAAAATTAAACACATTCAAACTATTTTCGAGCTGTGGTAGCCTAGCGGTGTGACCAGTGGACTGAGATGTCAGAGGTCTCGAGTTCGAACCCAATGCACGCACCACTGACTTTTCGGAAGTTATGTGCGTATTTATCACATGCTCAAACGGTGGAGGAAAACATCGTGAGGAAACCTGCATGCTTGAGAGATTTATCTCGATGGCATGTGAAGTCTGCCAACCCGCAATAGGCTAGCGTGGTGGACTATAGCCTTATCTCTCTCAAATGAGAGGAGACCCGTGCCCAGTAGTGGGACGTTAATGGGTTGAAGATGATGAAACTATTTTTAAGTACATACCTATTCCATCACGCCAGTCGTCCCCTAAGGATTAGGCAGAGGTGTACTAATGTACACCCATATTTCGCCAGGGTGTTTTTTTGGGTCCCATGTAATAGAGAGAGCAAGCCTATGGCCATCAAACGAGCATGAATCGGATCTCCGAGCTGCTGCTGAAATTCTACTAAGAATTACATAGAAATCCAATATCTGTTTGTTGGACCTGGGAATAGAACTCAAGACCTCAGCAGTCACACTAAGGAACACTAGACCAACGAGACAGGGAGTCAGAATTTCCATGTTTCGTATATATAAGGAATATAATAAACCGCGCATCAAAAATACTGATTGAGCGACAAAATCACTGATTGAGCAGCAAAATACTGATATCGGTTAGGTTAGGTTAGAATTGTGACCACACAATCCGGCGAGTGCCAGAAACAAATCTGAAGACCAAGAAAGTGTATATAAGTAATAACAATACTTTGAGGCGACTATTTTCCTGTGCAATTAACATATATTGGTGCACATTCAGTATATTTGGTGGAACACAGGCAAATTAGGTAAATTAAATGGGAATAAATTGAAGTACTTTTAAATACCATCCTATATATAATAGTTTTGAAGCGGTTTTTTTTCATAGATCCTTTCTTTGTAATAGCATTAGCACTTGCAATCAATCCGATAATTGCTGTACCATAACGCCTTCTAAGAATTAAAACTAGTTAACATTATGTGTACAGTACGATCCTTATACAATATTGCTTTAGATTTGCTCATTTTCAGAATAATATATTAAACTAGCTTTTGCCCGCGGTTTCGCTCGCGTTAAGAAGTATTATTATTAATTAGGTTCGGTTTAAAATTGACAAAGTTTTATACAAACTTTCATCCCCTATTTTATCCCCTTGGGGGTAGAATTAATCAATATCCTTTCTTAGCGGATGCCTACGTCATAACATCTACCTGCATATCAAATTTCAGCCCGATCCGTCCAGTGGTTTGGGCTGTGCTATAGATTTTTAGATCACTATGTCAGTCAGTCAGTCACCTTTGTGTTATATATATTTAGAAGATATGAACTCAACTCCCCTTAGGTTTCTACAGGGTCAGCAACGCGCTAGCGACACCTCTGGTGTTGTAAGCGTCTGTAGGTTTCGGCATTCGGTAACCGTTTACCATGAGGAGGGCTCGTAAACTTATTCGCCACCGATGTGGTATAAAAAAAACTTGTATCTAAAAACAAGTAGTTCTTGATAAGTAAATCTATAATAATAAAGTATCGTGAAGCAATAAAAGGCCCATTCTTGCAATAGAAATTTGCTCAAACCAAAATCAACGGGTGTAAATAAATGAATATTCTGCGACATTTTACACAGCACCATCTAGTCCCAAACTAAGCAGAGACTTGTACTATGGGTACTAGACAATGGATATAATACTTATATACTTTTTTTGTAAATACATACTTATAATACACAGGAAACACCCTGACGAACACAAACACTTATATTCGTCTTATAAATATTTGTGTCCCGTGGGAATCGAACCCACGACCTCGTGATCAGCAGTCACTCACTAGACCGCATAGGTCGTCAAAATGTAATATTTTTAACTAATTGTTGTATGTCAATTTTACAATAATTTATTATCATTGGACGTTAATAAGTGTTATTTTTTTTTCAATCAGAGCTCTAGTAGTTTGTGTAGGTATATAATGTTGAAAGATCCATTACATAAGTATGCAGATACATACAAATCAAGCTAATAAAATAACTTGTTAAAGCCACTTCACATATTTCACAACCTAAAACTGTACATATTTTCTCATGTCTATCACTAATAACATTAATTCAATAAAATCGCCGCGATTTACACAGTGTATGTGCCAACACCTTTATTTAGTTCCAAAAATATTGCTTCTTGTACCTTTTACATTGCTTACGGTATAATTTACTGGCCAGCGCTGTTGGTTTAATAATATTCTGAAGTTAAGCGTTAACTTCTACGATTTTAACTCTTAACTGATATGACGGGATAAGGGGCCTGTCAAAACGATAGTTACAACAGATTTCTAAATAAATTACTTGTGAATTAAAATTACATTGAAATAAAACTACATTTTACTAATTATATTCTCTGCCTCGTTGGCCTAATGGCCGTAAAGGACGGTTCCCAAATCGAGCAAAGTTCTATTGGGATTTTCTGTGAAATTCTAAGTAGCAGCTCGGAGTTTGGCAATTGGCCCCCTGTTACATGGGACCTAAACATACCGGGGAAATGTGAGTGTACATTTTGTACATCTCCACCGAACCATTAACGGAAGACAGACGTGATGGTATGTTATAATTATGTATATACATAATATAATGGTACTATTTAAAAAAAAAAATGCGGTGTTTATCGCGGTATATTGATATTGTTTTAACACACCCGACGTTTTTGATCCCCTACAGAGTTTATGCTAACAGGCAGACGAAACATCATGATAAAAATTACATCGTGATAAAAATCCGTAAGTGGTTCTTTTTGAATGTAATATTCGCGCAAGTGTAAGAAAACAGTCATCATCAACTCATTATTGTCCCACTGCTGGGCACGGGTCTCCTCTTATTTGAGAGGGATGAGGCTATAGCCCACCACGCTAGCCTACGGCGGGTTGGCCACCTACTGCGGGCTAAGAAAACAGTAATAAATATTTTATAGGCTCAGTTAAATGGTTGTATTTTTAATCGGACTATAGTGGAAAGAGTATACGATCCGTCTCTAGAAAGATCTGAACTGTTGCATTACAAACTTGAGACGTCAGTTTAAGAAAAGAGGATATTTTACCCGGAATCGCAGCACCGTCTGAAGACTACCTAAGTCAAAATCGATTACACAGAAACGTATGTACTCGACAGTGCGTTCATTTTTTGGGCACGGTGTACAAACACATACACACAGCCAACACATACATCCACATGTCAAATTGGTTTGCTCTTACTTTTGCTTCTGCGAATACCGCCGACTGTGTACACTCGTTCGCAAAACTCAATGATATATTGTTGAAATTTTAATATTGCTTTTGTTATGGCCTCGAATTATGCGACTATAAGCTTTATTGATACGTTCGATTTGAATGGGAAAGATGAATTATTGTGGCGTTGTATTTTTTTTTTGTTATTATTCAAGTAAATGTATGGTAATCAATATAATTATGATTAATTTTTTTCTCTTTATAAAGAAACGGTACGCTACATTAAGTTTTTTTATGCATTTAGGAAAACAAGTTCTCACATACATGTTCATTATATTCAAACTTGCATGGCAACAAGAACAATAATCTTTATCAATCCATTTATTGTTCCACTGCTGGGCACCGGTCTTCTTTTATTTTTCGGGCATACAGGTTTTTTCACAATATTTTCTATTGCCAATTGAGGATGTCATAAATGTCTATAAAAGTCTATAGTTTTTTGTATTCAACTTGAGATCTTCGACATTTCTTTAGATCTTGAGACCTTTGTACGAATCGAACCCGCAACCCGTAGCGCAAAAACAAATTGCTCCAGTTCTGCACAAATTCAGCTAAAATATGTTTATGACAACGTGAATAATAATAATAACGTTCTTCACTCTCTAGTTCCAACTAGTAAAATTTTGCCTTAAAACCGTGTGAATTGAGATATAGGTTACCTGTAGTCCACCACGTTAGACTACTGCGCCTAACTGATACTTACTTACCTAGAATCTTCTTAACTTCTAAAAATCTTTTAAACCTGTCTTCACAATATTTCATTTCATCATGTTACAAATACCTACATAACTTTGAAAAAATCAGCGGCCTTAAGACCAAAGACGTGTGATAGAACTCAAAACCTTTGTCCACAGTCTATTGACCCCACCACCGAGCCACCACAGTATAATTAAGTACAGAAACAGAAAAAACAATCGCAGGGTACTGAACTTAATAGATAATTAATTTATTACGAGCAAAGTAAAGGAATATACCTGCGGTCATGAACAAAAGCACTTACCCGTATTACTAACGAGGTATTAAATATCTCTGTTTACTCCGGCAAGCTGGACTCTCAAACAGATAATAAATAGCTTTGCTATAAGGAGAATCGTTGAGGAATGACGTTTTGTATATGACAGTACTCTAAACTGCACACTTGCATAGATATTATAATAAATATACGCCTTATGCGTGTGTGCAGTCTTTTGGACACTCGTGTACGAAAAGGCTAAGTTTACGTTTAATAGTAAATTACGCTGATTTCTTACTTACGCGTATGCTTGACGAATTTTAGCGCTGTGTATTTGATTTTATTGAATTACAACGTTTAAAGTCTTTTACAGCGTCAACGGGTAGACAGATGTGTGGGGTGTCTTAGTATTATAATTACTAATAGCTACTCTATATTTTTGCTAATTATTAACATTCTCGTTTACAGAGAATGAGCTCACTGTATGGTCTTGTACTAGTTTTATACTAAGTTTTATACTAAGATTTTGATTTCAATGCATCTCCGATGGGCTCCTAAGCTAGTGTTAGCAATCATCAATACACCACGATACAATCCGTCACAAAGTTGTTTTATTCCAATAATGGTAAATTAATAATAATATTACAATAATAAATAATAATAACAATAATAAAAATAGTTAATAGTTATAATTATTATTAATATTAATTATATTTCAATCCCATTTTAATGATGTCATGACATGTTAATCTATGGTCATCATCATATCAGCTAAATGACGTCCACTGCTGGACATAAGCCACCCCCAAAAATGTCCACAACGACTCGTTCTGGGCATTAAGCAGATTCCAATCAATCAAGAAAAAACAAAACAGTATCTATTTAAATTTAAGTAATTATCACATCCCAATTACAACACAGTTCTAAATATACACATTTTTCCTTGTAGCAAACCACTTGTGTGCTCGTCAGTCCAAGTTCAAAGTCAAGGCGTGCCTCGCACGTTATTGCATGCTCGATTCTTGATTTACGATGCAACTGTACACATATAGTTCGTAATTGTGTACGCAATTGTACCTAGATAGGTACGTATGAAAGTTGGATGGACTTTTATCGTTCGAGCACACACCTTGGCGTGGGCGTTTTGGGTTTGAGGAGGAGACTATAAGGGGCGGAATAAAACAGGTAGGTTAGATGGCTATTTAGTGACTATTTGTTTGGGAAGATAGTTATGATACCCTGGTGGTGTGGCCAGTGTATTAAAAAGTAAAACGTCTCGTTCTTAGTACCAAATCCAAAAACGCACCACTGTCTTTTCGAAGCTACGTGCGTTTTCATCACACGCTCACATGTTGAAAGAAACTTTCATGAGAAAACTTGAATGCCTGATAGATCGATGTCGTATGAAGCCTATTAACCCGCTAGCTAGTGGTAAACCATAGGACAAAACAATTAAAAAAAACTCTTAAATGAGAGGAAACCCGAGCCCAGCAATTGATACTCATTTAATTAATCTTATAATTAATCTAAATTATTTTTTTATGGATACTAGTTGGTTGATACTTTTTTTTGTAAATACATACATATTATATTATACATAAAAACATCCATGACTCGGATACAAATGTTTGTGTGGTGAGCATGGCTCATCATATTTATTTCTTATTATTATTTGTCCCTACCGGGATTCGAACCCGGGAGCCATAGCACAGAAGGTAGCGTTAACTACCGCTGGGCTAATCGGGTCGTCGATAATTATAAACAGATATAGTAGACAGGGCTGCCAGTAAGCAACGACGCGATTATGCCATTTAGCATCTGAAATTATACCAAATGTGATGGTATACCATACTGCCCATTCTATGTTGGATGAGCTTTTGTTTTTTTTTTAGCTCAAATCCCTCAATTATTCGATTCTCCTTATACCAAATGATCATGGATCCACATGGATACAATACATCGTCCAATTATACCAATTTGGTATCAAAAGATACAATCTGGCAGCCCTGATAGTAGAAGCGATTACCATCTCGCCTAACACCCCAAAAGAGTTAGCAGGAGGTTGACTAATATACACTTACATTTCGCCAGTATGGTTTAGGTCCCATGTAATAGACTTGGGAATCAAACACAAGACCTCTTGCTCAAGAGTGGCATTTAAGACTTCTAGATCAACAAGGTTTCTTTCTTATATTTACGCTACGAAAACGTTACGAAGTTAAATAAAAAAAAAACAATTCAAAATTAAATTAAGTGTAATACCTATTTTTATACACAAATATTTTTGGTCTTGACTGTACTGTATTTACAAAACTACTGATTTCATAAAAAAAACTTTATGATATATCTATTTTATTTTGCAAAACTGTTTTATAGGCGAACATACCGTGTTACGTGTCCATCCGATCATAATGCTGCGTAAATAATGTCAATTTGCCACTCTGTGAGACAATTGCTCGTTTCCCCCGAACTCAGGTGATTGTCAGCGCTGCGGGAGATAGGAAACATCTCATAGACGGGCCAAGGACAATCATCTCATCGGAGATCTGACTTAGTTTACAAACAACACTAAATATTTACTGATTTATTTACAGTTACGCGTATAGATCCATACTTACTAATATTATAAATGCGAAAGTGTGTCTGTCTGTATAGTTTTTGTAAAGAAATAGTTTGAGTCCCGGGGAAGTACATAGAATAGTTTTCCTCTTTCGTCCAAACCGTCGTCCAGTGTAGACGTGCTACTCAAAACTTTAAAATAATATCAAATAGATCAGTGTAAATAGTGCCTAATCTTAACTACGTAAGTTAACAATTTGCCTTGAACAAGCGCCCACGGTCGCCGAAGCTCCCCGACCCTCTTCGAGGAAAAGAGAAGCCGTTCAATAATTGCCATCCCGCTCCTGCATCGCTGTAGCTGGTCGCCGCGCATCGAAGACAACAAAAGTAAACCTGTCTCTCGAAACACTACCGGACTGCGTAGCGGAAGCGTGTCACCCGTCTGCTTTGTGAGTGTACTTTTGTTAACCTTTACTATTGCAAAATGGAGCGCACGCCGCCCAAATCCCTTTCTGTATCGGACCCAAATCTAAACACGGGAGAGACCGACCGATTAGCTAATTCTAATAACTTAAACGTCACTATGAGAAATAAAAGGGTTCGGCTCGAGGATGACGTAGTACCTGATAAATTAGACCAACTCAAGGAAGAAATCTTGGAAATGCTTAAGATTATGTTGACTCCGTTAAGCTTGAGACTAGCAAGTGTCGAAAAAAATTTATGTGAAATTAAAATGCAAAATACTGAAATAAAAACATCTAATGAGGAAATAGAAAAGTCTTTGGACTTTCTTTCGATTCAGATTAAGGAATTTGATACGAAAATTGCTAAAATTGAAAGAGAGCGTAATACTATGAATGCCCAAATAGCTGATTTGTTGGAAAAAAATGAAAACCTAGATAGAATCATTAGGAAAACCTCTGTAGAAATCAGAGGCGTTCCAAAACAGAAAAAGGAAAGTAAATCAGATATTTTAAACATGGCCACTGCCCTCTTGAAGTCGATTAAATTAGATTTCACCCCATCTGACATAAAAGATATTTACCGTCTACCCTCCAAAGAGAACACTACCACATCGACAGTCGTGCTGGATTTTGGCAATATTTTTGTGAAGGAAAACTTTTTGAGGAGCACAAGGCTGTACAATAATGAACATAGAACTTCTCGACTTGACTCTTCGAATCTCGGTCTGGCAGGTATCAAGACTCCTCTCTACTTCTCAGAGCACCTTACCCCTCAAGCTAAAAGATTGCACTTTCTTGCTCGAGATTTCGCGGCTTCCGAAAACTTTCGTTACTGCTGGATTTCAAACGGTCGCATATTCCTACGAAAAGAAGAAGGTGCCAAATATATACTCGTTAAGAACGAATCAACCCTTCAGCAACTCCGTGAGAACCTGCATGCTGAGAAGTCAATTACTACTCGTAATAACTAATTCTAGTTTTTTGTTTTTCATTATAACACACTTTATTTATTTTGAATATTCTGTACAATTAATAAACACCATTATAAACAAAACCAGTACTCAAACAACAATACACACTTTCACACTTATACTCATTCAATTAACACACAAGTATTTACCACTATCCTTTTCTTATAATATGTCATTAGAATTGCATCTTGCAAACATTAAATTACTATACAACAAGTCACTACTAATCACTAACAACATTCTTACACGCAAGCCTAAATATAATACAACTACCAATAAAAAAATCGTGCATAATAATCTAGAATCCTCCTCACGTATGACCTCCGTATTCAAACATATTTCCATTCCCCTTTCAAAAGTAATATTAATATTATATACTGTTTTTGTACAAATCACGGAATATATCTTCAATTATTATAATACTTTTCTACATGTTTACAACTCAATATCTATATATCTCAAAACGGGACATTACAACTTTAAACATAGCGTAAACGACTCAGTTAATATTAAAATCCATTCAGCCTCCAACGCCTTTGTTACAAACCAATTGCACTTCGTACATATTCTCACAGAATCTTTGAAACTGTTACTCCTTTCCATTATTTATTAAACCAACTATGGCAGTTCAATATCAATTAGTCAGTGACCTTGATGAAACTGATCTATACTTTAGTTCTAAGCACAATAACCCACTAAAATGCGTAAGCGATATTGGTGACGTGAATTCTCAGTTAACGATAATTTGTCAAAATATTCGTAGTATCCAGAAAAACTTTGACAACTTTACTGTTTTTCTGTCGAGTCTAAATTTTCTCCCAGATATAATCATCTTGACAGAATGCCGATTGAATCATTCTACCCCTATCTTCGACCTTGAAAATTATGAATGCTTTTATTCGAAATGTTATCTTAACCAAAATGATGGTATAGCTGTTTTCTCAAAAAATAATCTTCAAATTGTTATTGAAGAACCACCTTTCAAGGAAGCAAACTGTGTTCTAATTCGCATTGCTACAGATTTCATGTTATGCGCTATTTATAGGTCTCCTTCTTTCTATAATAGTCATAACTTTTGTGTATCGCTCGAAAATACTCTGAAAACATGGAATACAACAAACTGTTTAATTGTAGGTGACATCAATATTGATATTAAGGAAGGCTCCAGAGATAAACGAGCTAGGGAGTATCTTGATATTATCGGCCACTACGGTTACTATCCTGGCCATTTGTATCCTACACATGATCTAAACTGTTTGGACCACGCTATGCTTAAAACAAAAGTACCCGTCAGGATATCAATATGTGATTCAGGAATAACCGATCATGACACTGTCATAATTGGGATCGCCAAAGACTATCATTGCAGTCCGTCTGTTACGAATCATAGAGTTAGAATAGACTATCCAGGCTTAACCGAAGCTATCAAAGAAACAGATTGGAACTATATCTATAATTATAATGACGTTGACGAAGCCTTTATGAATTTTTCAGAAAAACTGAGTGATATAATACGTGAGTATACTACTACTGAGACGTTTCGTAATTCTAAAATGATCAAAAAACCCTGGATCACTATGGGCTTGTTAAAATGCATAAGAAAAAGAGATATGTTGCATAAAGAATCGAAAAAAAGAGAAAACAGTGACAATCCAATAATACAGCAGCGATATAAAATGTACAGAAACATTTGTAACAACATAATTCAAAATCTTAAAAACCAAGACGAAAAAAAGCAATTAGAATGCGCCAATGGAGACAGTAAAAAAATATGGACAGCTGTTAAGAAGATCTGTAACATCAAAAACAAAAGTTCGAGTGGATTAGAACTACTTCGCACACAGAATGATCCTACACAGTCACTAAATGTGGTTAATAACTATTTCACGAATGTTGGAGAACAACTTGCAAAAAACACACTATCACGTATTAATAAAACTGAAATAGAATTGGCCGCTATGGTTGACTCCCAGGATTACTGTAACCTATCTGGTAATTCCTTTTTTGCAACTGCAACAGACGAAGCTGAGGTTACCAAGATTATTGCAAATCTTAAAGACAATTCTACTCCTGGGTGGGATGGCATCACAAACAGGCTACTCAAATTCAACAGATTGTATCTTGCTGGCCCCATTGCCTTCTTATGTAACCTCAGTATATCAACGGGAAAAGTTCCAATAGAAATGAAGGCTGCAAATGTTTGTCCCATTTTCAAAAATGGTGACAAAACATTACCATCTAATTATCGTCCAATATCACTACTTACATCGTTATCCAAGATTTTGGAGAAAATTATGAATGGTAGACTACTCAACTTTCTAGAGAAGAATGATTTGCTGTCTAATAGTCAATATGGTTTTCGTAATAACAGGTCAACGGAAGACGCAGTAACTAACCTGGTTGATCATGTGGTAACTGAACTCGATAGCGGTAATACATGTACTGGTGTCTTCCTTGACCTGGCGAAGGCCTTTGACACGGTTTCTAGGTGTATTCTACTAAAAAAGATGGAAGGTCTTGGTATTCGTGGCACACCACTTGAGTGGTTCAACTCTTATTTACAAGACCGCAGCCAAAGAGTTCGTTTGGGCGATAGCTACAGCAGTTATGCCAGAGTGCGATACGGCGTACCCCAAGGAAGTGTGCTCGGTCCGACGCTTTTCATCATATACATTAACGGCCTCTGTTCTCTCCATCTCAGCAAAGCTAAAATCTTTGCCTACGCTGATGATACTGCTATCATTTTCTCTGACAAGACGTGGGAGGGTACCTACAGAGCTGCGGAGTCGGGTATTAATATACTATCCAGTTGGCTTAACCATAATCTTTTAACACTAAATGTGGACAAGACGAAGGTACTTAATTTCAGCGTCGACATAAGAACATCCTGTCACAGTCAGCTTGCACTTAAATTACATGCATGCAGCAAGGATACACATAACACCTGTTCATGTCCTAGTCTTGAGCTCGTGGACAATATTAAGTACCTAGGCGTTTTTATTGATAAACATCTTACTTGGTGTAAGCAGATTGAGTATGTTAGCGGTAGAGTGAGAAAACTGTTGTATATATTTAAAAAAATGAGCCGTATCGCTGATGACAAACTACTACAAATGTTATACTACACACTTTGCCAATCTGTCCTTTGCTACTGCATAGTGTCATGGGGTGTAGCACGTAAAGTACATTTAATAAAAGCAGAACGTTCACAACGGGCTATCCTTAAAGTATCTCATAGAAAACCATTACGATACTCCACTGATGTACTTTACCAAGAGACAGGCGTTCTTCGGGTTCGTCAGCTCTACATCATGGCGACAGCATTAAAATTTCATAAAAATGCACATAATAACATTATGATAACCTCCCAGCGCTCCCAAAGAAGAGTAAATATCTGGCGCAAACCACGCTGCAGGCTCCACTTTGGAAACAGACGCTTTCTTTATATGGGCCCATTTATATACGGTAAGCTCAACAAACAACTCAATCTATTGCCGCTTACTAGATCCAAATGCAAGATGAAAATTACCAAATTCTTGTCAAGTAAAGACTATGACAAAACTGAAAGCCTGCTCAGTATTATTTGACCTTGCCACACCACTGGAGGATCTTTAGCACTAAAACACATTTGACTACACTCCCCTTGCTGGCTTACCACCTTTTGTACTTTTGTTCCACTCACCCACCCTTACATTCACACACACACAAACACACACATACATCTATATACACTCACACATACACTAATACAGACTCATTTTTATTAACTCTCTGTAACTAAATTAACTTGTTACGAATGCCTTTCTTGGGTGAAAGAGACTAGCCTCCACGACACAGGGTATCCTAGTGTGGAGACTAGTGCTCCATGTATACATTGTATCCATAATTTTTGAACAATAAATTTTTATTATTTTTATTATTATTATTATTATTAATATTTTTTTTTAATAGGTATTTCCGGACTTTATTATACAGGGCCATCTAGTTCCGCGGTAAGCAACGAGGCTTGTGTTACGGATACTAGATAGTTGATATACTACATATATACTTCTTATTTGGAAATACATACATATTATACATAGATACATCCATGACTCGGATACAAATGTTTATGCTCATCACACAAACATTGGTCCCTACCGGGATTCAAACCTGGGAGCCATAGAGTAGTTTTATTTCTATACAATTTAATTTATCTTACCTTTACATAAAATAATGCTTCTCTAAAAGCGAATCCACAGTTCTCAAGTCAAAAAAACAATGATCCATACAAAATTCACTTTCAAAGCTGTTGGGCGTAAAATGGCCAACTAAATAATATCAATTGCCAAACGAAAATACGTCTAATAGCGTATAGAAAAAGGTACAAGTGAAACGCAAATTGTTATTTTGTTAAACAGCACTAATTAACGGAATTAAAACTGAATGCAAAAAGGTTGATTGTGACTTCCTTAGAACCTGGAAGGCGGAAGATGCTCACCAGTCCGCGATTAAAGAGTATTTGATCTTCTAGAAGACTGGAAGTCTGGTTTACTTCCATCTGTATGGATCCTGGTCAGAGCAAAAATGACATTCTAATGATGATGACCATAGATAAATAAATAAATATTTCCGGACATTATGACACAGTGCCATCTATTTCCAAGCTAAGCAACGAGGCTTGTGTTACGGATACTAGATGGTTGATATGCTACATATATACTTTTTGTGTAAATACATACTTATAAACATCAATGACTCGGACACAAATATTGATGCCCATCACACAAACATTAATCCCTACCGATTCGCACCCGGCACCCGTAGCACAGAGGGCTGCGCTAATCGAAAATGTCTGTCTAATGTTAATAACCTATAGTCAGTTGGTTTAGGTATCTTAGGTGTATTTTTCATTAAAATTTTCGATCTACCTCTACAATCTTCTAACTACCTCTCTAGTCTAGTTGTTGTAAGTGAGTCTACTGAGCAAGACGTCTTGGGTTCGAGATCCCCAGATCGAGCAGTGTTATTAGGTTTTTCTACGATATTCTCAGTAGCAGCTCGGAGATTGGATGCATGCCCGATTGATGGCAATAGGCTCGCCCCTATTGCATGGGACCAAAACAGACCGGTGAAATGTGGGTATAAATTAGTATACCTCTGCCCACACCTTGGGGGATAAGATGCGTGATCGTAAGTATATAAATAAAGTGTGTTATTAAAATATGTACGTTCGGATTCTAAATTCATCGCAGAAAAATACCGTGACACGTTTTTTTTGCATAATAATAGGTATAGTTAGATCATAATAAATAACAGTCGCCGTTTTTGCAAAAAAATCTATTTTCGTACTTATGACAAATATTTAATTATGTAATCATTATAATTCACCGGCTATAATTCGCCGATTACTCCAGCATTTGTAACCTAATTTTCTTGTCAAGTTGTGCTAAAATTACTCGCTAAAATCGCTCGTACTTGTCGTGTTTAAAATGCTTATTTTTGCTAGTTTTTGGCGATTACGGCGGTGTACAGAGTATTGTAATATTAGAGGTCTCATTGAATCTAGGTATGTTTTTTTTGCGGAAGGCAACTGGCAGCAACTGGATGACTAGAGCCGAAAATCGAACTCTGTGGCGTTCACTAAGGGAGGCCTACGTCCAGCAGTGGACGAATATAAGCTGATGATGATGATGTCTTCGCCTGATGATACGTAGTTATAACTTATGTACCGTTTCATCAATCCATTTATTGTCCCACTGCTGGGCGCAATACGACGCTAGCCCACGACTCTAGCCCACCACGCTAGCCTAGTGTGGGAGAAAATCTGTCGATGGCGTCCCTCGTTTGAGGATATGATAAAGACGTACGTAACTTTGAATGGCGTTTGACTTCAAAAACCACTGGTCCACTAGGATACATTCCTGGTTTTTAAAGGTGTTTTTAAAATTAGAACATGTTCATTTTGAACAGCTAAAAATTGTAAACAAGTAGTTTAATTTCAATTTTTAAAATCAGTATACTGATTGTTTTATTTTAAATCGCAGACTCGAATGGTAATTCTATCGATTGATGCCAGAGGCGCCATGTTAAAAAGTCGGTAAATTACAAATTCCAAGCAGGCGCCAGGCTACTAGAGACCGTTAATACCCAGTGTAGATTGCCAACGACAAGCATAAATAGTATCTGAAGGCAATTTTATGCAAACCAACTATAATTATGTAGTTTATAAATGTGTAGTTGGAGTGAAATGGCGTCTAGACTCCAGTCATCAGGAAGAGAAAGCTGATTAAGATAGTACATATAAGAAAATGAATCACTATTGCTTGATGGTACTATTGGTTTGTTATAACATATACATGTGGACTGTTGTTGTTGTTTAGGGGAACCGTTGATAAGTAAGCGATCTGTAAGGCTAAGCAGCGCTTGTCGAGGTCGTTTTGTTGATGGGTGACTATTTGTAATTTGTAAGGGTTGGAGCAAGAGCTGTGGCAGCCTAGCGGTGTGACCAGTGGACTGAGATGTCAGAGATCTTGAGTTCAAACCAAAGGCACGCACCACTGACTTTTCAGAAGTTATGTGCGTATTTATCACATGCTCGGTGAAGGATAGCATCGTGAGGAAACGTGCATGCTTGAGAGATATTCTCGATGGCGTGTGAAGTCTGCCAACCCGCAGTAGGCTAGCGTGGTGGACTATAGTCCACCACGCTAGCCTAGTATAGGTAGTATAGATAGTGGGATTAGGCTATAGCCTAATCCCACTCAAATGAGAGAAGACCCGTGCCTAGCGGTGGGACAATAATGAGTTGATGATGATGAAGGATTGGAGCAAAAGCTGTGATAGATTTAGGGGACCCAGTGGACTAAATAGTCGATGGTTCAATCCAAGACTGGGTGTCTTGTCCCATTGGCTTGTCGAATTTACCCGTAAGTGCGTATTTATCACATGCTAAAATGGTGAAGGATAACATCGTGAAGAAACCTTCATACTTGAGAGCCTTAATAGATGGCGTGTGAAGTCTGTCAACTCGCAGTAGGCTGCCTGGTCGACTGTACTCCCCAGAGTTAAGCTTGACATAATCCCTTTTAAATTGTCTAATTATCTGAGAGAAGACAATAATGAGGGGTCCCAAAAGCAACCGCTTATTATTAGATTCAGTTCCCAAGTCAAGCAACCTATCAGATAGTTTTCATAAATTCTCATTATTAACTGCTACCTAAAAACATACTGCCTCGCTGTAATTACGGGTACACCTCTGCCTGAACCTTTTATTGGTACCGTGGTCATGGTATGTTTTGAGGTTTATTTCGCGAACATTTATTGCCCATAAGCAATTTTACATAACAACTCAAGTATGTATTAATTACTTTATTAAATACCGTAACACATTGTATAAGTGTAATTTTGCTAGATAAACATTATGATTGAAAAAACTGCCTACGTGTTTTTATGAAATTGCTGAATTACCTATTATTGTAATCTACCTTATTGATGCAAATAAACAATGATTTATATTACATACCTTTGCAATTAAATGGTTCTCGCCTCACTTAAAAAAATACCAGAAAATAAAAAAATAAAAATTGGGATTACCTTTTGTTTTTTTTTAGTCCCAGCTCTCTTGGTCGCCTAGATTCAAGCCAAGCTCAGCTCATTTAAGTGAGCTTGCCCATCCTTACTGATATAATGATATGCCCAACAGTGTAGTTACCATTTTGTAACATTTTGGAATGCGATAAAGAATGAAGTAATTGACATCGATATGTATCTAATACATCTTCTTTATTCTTAGTTATTTTATGTTATATATCACAGGGCTTACAAACTTGAAATTTTGACGGATGATGCATTTTATGATGAAATTATCCGCTAATAAAGGAATTTTAGAAATTCGACCCCTAAGGGGGTAAAATAAGGGATAAACGGTTGTATGGAAAGCCATTACTTACAAAGTTAGAGATATGAAATTTAATATACAAGTTTTTAGTTAGAAATAATTAAACACGTATATCGGGATTATTTAAATTTACCCTCTAAGAGGGTGAAATAGAGGTTCAAAGTTATGAGTTATGATTATGACAGATTATTATGAATTTTTTAATGTATATTTTGAAAGTCTGAGAATCGGTCGTAGGCTATTTTTTATACCCCTAAATGTTAAAGATAACTCTCACCAGTTTTTATGATTCGGCATAAAAAAATACTTATAACCCTGATTTTTCATTCGTCTACCACCAACTATAATGTGGCAAAACAACGTATACTGGGTCAGCTATTCTAGCTAAATTTTTATCGATTTATTAGATACATTTCGCGCATATTACGTTTAAATAAACTATTTTTCACAATTTTGATTTGGTTTATTGATTGATTTCTTACACTTACGCGAATATAAAACGTTGAAATAAAACTACTTTTTACGGATTTGAATAATATAATAATATAAAATATTTCTGGACTAATATCCAGATATATGTATTTTATATTATTAACACAATTTGACACAGCGCCATCTAGTTTCGAGCTAAGCAGCAAGGTTTGGATACTAGGTAGTTCATATACTACATATTTATATACTTTTTAACCGACTTCAAAAAAGGAGGAAGTTATCAATTCGACCGTATTTTTTTATGGTTGTTACCTCATAAAATTCGACTGGATGAACCAATCTTGATGTTTTTTTTTATTTGAAAGCTGGTGCTTTCAATGTGGTCCAATTTCAATTTGATTCAGTTCTGACATTTGAAGTTTTGTTTTTTTTTGGATAAAAATATTTTTTAACAAATAAATAATAAAAATAAAAATAGATCCGGCCACGATTACACAGCACCATCTAGTTCGAAATTAGATGGCGCTCTGTAATCGCTAAGCAACGAGGCTTGAGTTACGGTTACGACATGGTTGATACATTACATATTATACATATAAACATCCATGACTCAGGTACAGATGTGCAAGGTTATCACACAAACATTTATCCCTACCAGGAATTGAACCCGCAGCTCTTACGACGGAATAATATTTCAACCGAAATACGAAACTTGGTAGCCGTGCTTGCCAATGAAATAATTACTTATTAATTAAATTAGTTAATATAGTGTTAAGTACAAATATTTTAATACCTATATCTTTTAATCGAGTTCTTACATTTCGCGTATGTTACATTGAAATAAAACTATATTTTACAGTTTTAATGGCGGTTTTTTGATACTATTTAATCCCGACATTTCCAATCGTTTACAGCATCCATGGTCAGTGGCAGATCGACTCCACCGTCTGCTTAAGAACTACTTTTATTTCAATATATTTGTTTAGTAACTTTGTCAAGAATTAGACAGTATTATAAACCCCAAAACAATATAGACCAGCCATCATTTTTATGAATCCACTATTTCAGCATACCTTTTGTATTATTTTTTAAAATATTTTGTATTTATTAATACTGTGCTTTTAAATAAATAGACACAGTGCATAACCCTACATATTAATTATTAAGCCTTTAGATACTAATACTCCACAAACTAAGTACCCTACTCTAAGTAAATTCGCAACTAAACCAAGAATGGGCATACCCATAAAATCAAAGGCTGCTGAATCATAGTGACAACTGAAAAATGTAGTATATCTGTCGAACTTTCACGAATCGTGAGCTAACTACAATTGTCTATCTAGGTACCTAAGGTCGAGGCCGCGAGATCCGCGAGCGCATTTCCCCGCGAGACGTCAGACCTTAATATACTCATGAAGGAAATGCAAATAGCACGTGCCCTCACGAAAACATACACCATAAAAGTAAGTTCAATTGGAATTTCATCCCCGCCTACTCTGTGGCAGTGTTAGTCTGTGGCATAGTGGTGTTAGGTCGCGAGCCGGCAGTGTGACGCAGGCGTTTGTGTGTGACGCGCGTATGTCCATGCCTCTCTTCGCGCGTATGGACGCGGAGTGATACGAAAGTGATTAAAAATAATTATCTGAATTACACACACAATGGTTTGCAAAATTGTACCCAAAATCCAAAGCCGTAAGTTTTATTTTTTATTTTCCGAATTTTGGTGATAAATTTTTAGTGTCGAAAATTTAAATATTGTACTAAAATAACGGTTTTAATATTTAAAAAATACAGTAGCATTATTTATTGCATCAAACATTACTTTATTATATTATTACTTAATTTCATAACACAGTATTGATAAAAATAATATTTCTAAAACCCTAGAATTATCAGATTTCCCAACAAATACGCAAGATCTAAGAATCGAACCTGTAATCATGAAAAAAAACCTTTATTTTGCTTGTACGTAACCACGTTATCGGGAAACACTTGCACTAAGTTGGAAAACTGTAAATATACGATAAAGTGGCAATAAAAAGCTATTGAAGCGGATTTCAGTTGTAAAACATAATGAAGAATGTAATTGTGCGATACCACTTAAACTCAAAATATCATTTATTCTAAGGACCAAATTTAATTCGCACTTTTTGAACGTCGATATTAAAGATATCCCTTCAACGCTTCCTAGTGTTTCGCTGGGAAGAAGAAACGGCGTAGCCAACTCCCCAGCTAATAATTATGATTACAAACTTAACTTATATAACATAATATATCTACATATGTATATGTAAAGGGTATTTTCATTTAGTTCTACTCTGATTTCATTTAATTATAGATATAGGCGCCCCCCGCTGTGCGAGTAAAAAAATTACTCGTAAAATAAAATCGAAACGAATTGTATCAGACTTATGATTGATTTATTATTTAATTTCCGATGTTTCGGACCCAATCATCATCAACCCATTATTGCCATCATCATCCCTCTCATTTTGAGAGGGATTAGGCTTTAGTCCACTACGCTAGCCTACTGCAGCTTGACAGACTTCACATGCCATCGAGAAAATCTCTCAAGCATGCAGGTTTCCTCGTGATGTTTTCCTTCACCGTTTGAGATTGTGATAAATACGCACATAACTTCCGAAAAGTCAGTGGTCCCTTGGGTTTGAACTCGAGGGCTTGGATATCTCAGGCCACTGGTCTCACCACTAGGCTACCACAGCTCTTCGGACCTTATACAGGATCCATTCTCACAGGCACACTGCCCCATCTAGTCTGACATACCTTGGAAGCGTCAGGATTAATCAATATACTCGTACCTTGATGCATTTAAAAATTAGTTTTCTCTACGATGTTAGAGATTCGAGCAGGTGTATAAAATCGGTAAACTAATAAAGTTATTTCGTTTTCGGAAGTGATTTTTTTAGTGACGGATTTTGAAATAAAATTTAGTAAATTTATTACTTTTCACATGTATATAGGTACTATAATAATACTTATTTCTATCTAGTAAAATATTTGTAAATAAAAAGAATTACAAATTTAAAAATTGGTTTACTAAAATCACAAAAAATATTATTGGTTGTTTACTAAATGTTTAAGTTATATTCAAGCTTAAAATGTAAATGAACTTTTCTTTGTACTTTTTACCAGAAATAATATACGGCTTATCAATTTTTTAGATATAATATCATCAACACCATTAACTGTCCCACTGCTGGGCACGGGTCTCCTCTCATTTTGAAAGGGATTATGCTATAGTCCACAACGCTAGTCTAATGATGGCTGGTAGACCTCACACGCCATCGAAAAAATCTCTCAACTAGCAGGTTTCCTCACGATGTTTCCTTTCACCTTTTGAGCATGAGATAAATACGCACGTAACTTTGAGAAGTCTTCATATTGAACTCAAGACTTTGACTTCGTAGATCACTGTTTACTCCACTAGGCTATCACATCTTTAGATGTATTTCTGAGCATTTTATAATAACTTTTCTAGAGGTAGGCATAGCGAGATACCTCACTGAAATCGAGCTGCCCGATTGAGGACCTCCGCCTTACAGAAGACCGCATTGAAACTGCACCAGTCTCATATTGATATTACATACATAAATCTTTGTAAAACAAAACCAACAATTTTGTATTTAATTTAAAAAGAGTATCTATGGAGTTTCTTGCCGGTTCTTCTCCATAAGACCTACCTTTTGGAACCGTGCAACTAAATTCAATAAAATTCGCAATTCAAAAGCACCTGTATTGGTCTAATTGAAATAAATTATTTGATTTGATTTAAAAAACAACAATAGTTGTGTTTTTGTGAGTGAGTAAGGTTACCAGAGATCGATAAGGGATTGACTATTCTGACAGTATGCGAATTCTGTTTGTCTAAACGGAATTAAAAACCGAAACGGTTACTTTAGGGTCGGCAACGCGCGAGGATAAGAGCCGAAGATCGAGCTCTGTGGCGTTCACTAGGGGAGGCCTACGTGCAGCAGTGGACGAATAGGTAGATGATGATGATGATGAATTTTGGAGGTAGGTAGCGAGGTTTCTCGCTCAAATTGAGCTGCCCGACTGGGGAAGTACCAACGCCTTACAGAAGACCGCAGTGAATCAACAATAGTTGTCTTTCTGCGAGTGAGTAAGGTTACCAGAGCTCATTGGGGGAGTGACTATTCTGACAGCATGGGAATTCCGTTTGCTGTCAGTTCAGTAACTCCCTATTTTAAGAAACCTGAACGGTTTCTAAGGGGTTTGGCAACGCATTTGCAAGCCTCTGGTGTTGCAAATGTCCATGGGCGGCGGTCATCACTTACCATCAGGTGAGCCGTCTGCTCGTTTGCCCCTTTTATCACTATAAAAAAAAAGTGCGATAGACACCTCTGGTGTTGCTTACTTCTATACGTAGAGACTACGGTAACCGCTTATCATCAGGAGGGCCGGAAGTTTGTTTGTCACTCTTGTAGTACCTATATAAATAAAAAAACTACGAAACTTTCTTCGCAAAACAAACAGCTATGGAACGTTTTTTTTATGGTGATAAGGCGGCAAACGAGGAGGCGGCTCACCTGATGGTAAGTGATGTTCGCCGCCAATGGACATTTGCAACACCAGAGGCTTGCAAATGCGTTGCCAAACCCCTTAGAAACCGTTCAGGTTTCTTAAAATAGGGAGTTACTGAACTGACAGCAAACGGAATTCCCATGCTGTCAGAATAGTCACTCCCCCCCAATGAGCTCTGGTAACCTTACTCACTCGCAGAAAGACAACTATTGTTGATTCACTGCGGTGTTCTGTAAGGCGGAGGTACTTCCCCAGTCGGGCAGCTCAATTTGAGCGAGAAATCTCGCTATGCCCTACCTCCTACATGGAACGTTCTCATCTTATTTATCATAATGTTTTCGTTCATTACACAACTAAGTATGAACAAAGTTATTGAAACCTGTCTGATTCACTACGACACATAAACGACATAAAGTATACATAAGATTATTGATAACACATTGTTCCAAATCTCATTGTCGTGACAAACGGGCTTATTATAAAACAAATTAGTAAGCTTTTGTATTAAGAACTACATACACAATTACCTTAACGACCATAATCCTTAAAACTTTTTTTTTCTTTTAGATGTCTAGAACCAAATTTTATTTGGGATCTGCCAATCAGCAATCGCGTAATAAAAGTCTATACTATAAAATAAGTTTGAATTAACATAAATATACCATCACGCCTGGCGTCCCGAAGGGTTAGGCAGAGGTAAATGTAGACCCACATTTTGCCGGTTTGTTTAGGTCCCATGTAATAGGGGTCAGCTTATTGCTATCGACCGGGCACGGATCCTTTGAGCTGATACTGAGAATTTCATAGATAACCCCATTAACTAACTAACTCTACTGTTGTATTTATTAATTAATAAGTAGCCTGTAAAATATGAGACTGATGTCGACCTTGATGTTGCTTTTGTAAAATGTAAAAATGGCCCACAGGTTGCCGAGCAGTTTGAGCTTGTCATGCTCACTAAAATGTCCTGCCGATGGCGGCGTTGTGTGTCGGGTCGTTTTATTCCCTACAACATGGTTGAGTAGAGCGACGCTGATACACACGTCATACTCGTGAACGGGTGCTGTCGGTGGTGGCTGGTCGACTCATACATGCGGTGGCATTCTGATTTCGTTTTATTTTGTCTTGGGTGAATAGTTCATACATTTCACATCAAACTGCATTATTCTCATATTGATGTTGCAAATTAAAATTGTAAAGGAATTGACTTCCTATATTGTAATTTTTATTTATTTAAAAGAGTATCTATGGAGTTTCTTGCCGGTTCTTCTCCATAGACCTACTTTTTGGAACCGTGCAACTAGTTTGACAATTCAAAAGCACCTGTTATACTGGTCTACTTGAAATAAATTATTTTGAATTTGAATTTGAATTTGAAAACACTTTTCTCGACCTCTTACTCAAAAGTGGCACTAACGACCACTAGACCAACGAGCCAGTTTAAATTAAATTATATCTATTATTTGCCTGAAAATCGGCTCAAACTCATAGGCAATCAATGTAGGTATATTATTCTTTTATCGAGTATAATTAAATTCTACGGTTTTACTCGATGGCGTTTGGAGTCTGAGAAAGAGAGGCTAGCTTGGTGGACTGCATCTATAGCTTAATCCGTTAATCATCAAATTGGACGAGAGCTGTGTCCAGTAGATAGTAGTTTTAATAATAATATTTCTGGACATTATGGCACAGCGCCATCTAGTTAAAGCTATTAAACTGAGTACCATTAGATTCATTGTAATATTGTATAGAATCGTTAAATTAATTAACAGATAGAACTGTATTGTAGAGGAGTTTGTTGCGCCGCTTCTTCTTCCCAACAAAAACACTAGGAAGCGGTGAAGGGCGGGCGTTTTTGGGGGCTATCTTTACTGTCGACGTTCAAAAAGAGCCAATTAAATTTGGCCTACTTTGAATACATGATATTTTAATTTTGATTTTGATTTAGTTCCGAGCTAAGCTTGTGTTACGGATACTAGTTGGTTGATATACTACATATTTACTTTTTTTCGTAAATACTTACATATTATACATAGATACATCCATGACTCGGAAACAAATGTTGATGCTCATCACACAAACATTCGTGCCTACCGGGATTCGTACCTGGGACCCATAGCACAGAGCAGTGTTAACTACCGCTGAACTAAACGGTCGTCAAATTAAATATTTGTTACAATAACATGCTTTTAATAATTTCCTGACATTAACTAATTATTTAAGCATAATTATGATTAACTTAAGAGATTCCTGCTCTTTATATTATTTATAACGGTCCATTGGCACAGTGATTGTGCGTTTGACTTCCTTGCCACGGGTCGCGGGTTCAAATTGTATAGGTTGTTGTTCCGTTTCCCACGATACTAGAGAAGATTCTAGTGTTATTTATTAATAAAGAAAAATCACGCTATTATTAAGCGTCAGGAATCTATCTGAAAGGAATAGGTCAGTTAGTGTATAGTTTTATGTATACATGTATATATTCTGATAATATTTATTTTGAATTTAGAATATTATCCATTATCTCGAATTTATCCATAAAACCTGCGTTTAATTGTTTTTATAAATGACGATAAAAGAAGGATGTTCTGACGTAAAGACGAATTTTTTTTTTAATGTACATAATATGTCCACTCACTTCTTACCACAGAATACTACGAAGTTGATCTCATTTTATGTTGAAAATAAATCTTCCATAAAATTTCTTATTTATCACCTACTGAATTTTGACATACTGTGACAATTTGTTATTGGTTATTTAGTTCGTAATAAAAAGAGTTTATTTTTAATTCTAGCTTCGAGGCGGGCTGTGACCACAGACACACAAAAAGCAATGCCTGAGGTTGCGGACTATGAGACGGCGTTGGATATTGCTGGTAAGAGCAATTTTCAGATCACTGAAGGCTGTCTAAAATACAGTGATTTAGTCATCATCACAATCCATTAAATGCCCCACTGCTGGGCAGTGGTCTACTCCCATTTGAGATTAGGCTTAAGTCCACTACGCTAGCCTACTGCGGGTTTGCAGACTTTACATGCCGTGGAGAAACGGCTAGACGGATTATTATGATTTTTTTATGTATTTGGTAGGTTTATTGGTCAGAGGCTATTTTTTACATCCTAGGTCCTGAGGATGTCCCCCACCGTACATTTTTTTTTGTCAAACCATTTATTTATACTTAAAAATACTTATAGCCCTAAATTTTCATTCTTCTACCACCAACCCCAATAATGTGGGAAAACAACATTTGCTGGGTCAGCTAGTTTGAATTTAAAAACGTTTATAATTGAGTTTTAGTGTAAATTTGTCAGTCATTTACATCGATTGAATCGGCTTGATCACGATGCTATTCTTTTAAACTAAACAATAAGTACTACAGTTTCATAAAAATAAACTCAACAGTATTAGAGAAATCAGTAATGAACTAATCCTTACCATCTTTGCCCCCATAAGGAGTTTATAAATAATTTACAGTTCGCTTGCTTTCTTAGTTCTGCTTGACATGCATCCTCAAACGTGCGTGAAGATTGACGATCAACTTTTTTAATTACTTTGTTACTCCGATTTGCAGTCATAAATCAAATCTATAATAATAATTGTTGTACGCTGTTCAAATGAAATGAAGCTTGCAGAATTTGTATGTAACTGACATCATGATTATGCTATACCTGCTAGGTACTTATTTCTGCGACAACTCCATTTTATGCTAGATTTCACCCCCAGTTTCGTCCTCATTTGTTTAATATTATATGAAAATAAAACAGGGGTTGAAATCTAGATTTCACCCCGTGTTGCGTACTCGACTTTTACATTTATGAAACTATATAAATAAATTTATTATTTATCTACAACTGTGGTTATTCCAAATAAAATTATACTTCCGGCTAGCTTAAGCGACCCTATTTGAAAATAAATTTAATTACGATTAATGTGGTTGAAGATGAAACTGGGGTAGAAATCTACCATGCCAACAAAACCCGTAGCGAAAGTTTATAGGTAGGTACTTACAATAACAATATTCCTTCATTGAGCTTTATATATTTTTACTTTTATCTAAGAGAGATAGGGCATAAAATGCCCTGTCTCGCATATTCTTACTAGATCATATACTATATCATCGGTACAAAAAATATAGTTTTAATAAAGGACACGGGTCTAGTGTTACGTACGCACATAAGTATTATTGTATGAAATGTCATAATATTATGGTGATGTCCTGCACGTGTTCTTCTATAGGCAATATAATTAACGTTATCCATTATATTCTATAACAAATTGATCTAGAATAACTTCCTTGCTTAAGTCTTTAACCACTGAGCGCTCAGTGGTTAAAGACTTAACCTTTAACCACTGAGCGATTTCTGATGCAATTTCACTGATTCCCATTGTATGTTATAGGGTTTTGGGATATGAAAGATTGTTTTATTCACAGAATTAAGGTGAAAAACAATACATAAGTACTAGGGTGTATTTCTGCAAGTGATTAAGACTGCACGAGCTCATTAGAGGAGTGACTATTTTGACAGCATAGGAATACTGTTTGCTTTCTTAAAATAGGAGAGTTACTAAACTGACAAGTAAGTTCAAGTAACTCTCCTATTTTAAGAAACCAAAAGCGGTTTCTTTTGATTTCGTACACTTACGCGAATATTAGATATTGAAATGTCTGCCCGTGACCATGAATGCTGTAAAGGATCCGAAACGTCGGGTTAAAATAATATGAAATATACCGCGATAAAATCCGTAAAAAGTAGTTTTATTTCAACGGTTTCTTTTATCAAGTATAGCAAGCGTTCGATCACAATCTTACCAGATGGTAGGGAAGTGACAATGTCGTCTAAAATGAAGGCGGTTGATGACGGTTTTAGCAGGTTCGACAACGCGAGAGAGTCACCTCTGGTGTTGCAAACGTCTATAGGTTGTGGTAACCGCGTGCTATCAGGCGGGCCGTATGTTTGTTTGCCACTTTTTTTAATGTAACGCAAAAATATTTTGTCTGAACTTTAGATGAAAATATTCCTATTACTATCTCTTTTATTTTAACGTGCTCTGTGAGCTTGTCAGAGTAGACGGTGACGCCATCTGGCCTAATTTTTTAAACTAAAAGTTTTACTAAAAATAATGTAAGTAAAATGCCTATTTATATTCGCAACTGTTACGGTTATGAAACTATATAAATATAGGTATGTGTTATTTATCTACAATTTATTTACAATTTTTTGTAACAAAAAAAAAACACTTCTAACCCTAATTTTTCATTCTTCTACCACCAACCCCTATAATGTGGCAAAACAAGGTTTGCTGGATCTGCAAGTTTACTATATAGTATTTGGAATATCGAATACGTAGTAACCTATAAATTTTATTACTCATCATCATCATCATCATCATCAACCCATTGATGTCCCACTGCTGGGCACGGGTCTCCTCTCCATTGAGAGGGATTACACAGTTTATAGTCATATACATCAGGACTATAGCCTACCACGCTAGCCTACTGTGGGTTGGCAGATTTAACATGCCATCGAGAATTCTCTCAAGCATGCAGGTTTCCTCACGTTTCTTTCACCGTTTGAGCTTGTGATAAATACGCACATAACTTCAGAAAAGTCAGTGGTGCGTGCCTTGGGTTCGAACTCGAGACCTCTGACATCTCAGTCCACTGGTCACACCGCTCGGCTACCACAGCTCTTATATACTCATTACTAGTAAAATCACATATGTAAAAACACGTTGTGATCGAACACGTGCCGACGATAGGAAAGCAAAATGTTATGAATATTGAGAATATTTTTGTATTGATTCATTACGGATTACACGCAGATTCATTCGGGGGAAATTCGGTTTCGACAAACTAAGACGCTTTTAAAGCAGAAGACTCTTTACTGTACCTAGGCATTCAATATAGAGCAGTTATTTGATGGTAACTTTCGGTTCACAAAACTAAACATAGCGCAGCGGTAAATAATAATAAACGGTTGCTTTTTTTAGTAAGGATCTCGTTCAATTCCCAGTTAGGGCTAAAGTTTGAGTACTAAGCATGGATATTTTCTAGGTACAATATGCATGTATTTACAAAAAATATATATTATTATATTAGCTGCCTCCCGCGGCTTTGCCCGCATGGTATATAGATAAAAAGTAACCTATGTGTTAATCCATGTAATAAACTATATGTAGGTATGCTAAATTTCATTCCAATCTGTTAAGCGGTTTTTGCGTGAAAGAGTACCAATCATCCATCTATTCATACATCCATACTTACAAACTCTCGCGTTTATAATCATCATCAACCCATTAATGTCCCACTGCTGGGCACGGGACTCCTCTCAATTGAGAGGGATTAGGCTATAGTCTACCACGCTAGCCTACTGCGGGTTGGCAGACTCCACATGCCATCGAGAATTCTCTCAAGCATGCAGGTTTCCTCACGATGTTTTCCTTCACCGTTTGAGCGATAGATACGCACATATTTTCCGAAAAGTCAGTGGTGCGTGCCGTGGGTTTGAACTCGAGACCTCTGACATCTCAGTCCACTGGTCACACCGCTCGGCTACCACAGCTCTCAGCGTTTATAATATTAGTAGGATATTTGTGTGGTGTATCATGTAGTACATCAGATGACGCTGTAATGTCATGTAATTATTTATTTAAGAGGAACACGCATCACGCCTGTGTTCCCTGAAGGGTTAATTTTATATCGACGAAATATGTTTCTACCGTCTCATTTTTTTGTCTCACGTGTCTGACGGGGCGAGTCTATTGCCATCAACCAATCACGAATCCAAACTCCGAGTTGCTAATGATAATTTAATAGAAAAATCCAATATTATATTATTATGTTTTGTTTGCTCAAGGAATGGAACTTAAGACCTCTGGCACAGCAGCCACACCTCTAGACAAAGGAGGCAGAGAAATACACTTAAATATTCCCGGACATTATGACACAGCGCCATCTAGTTCCGAGCTAAGCAACGAGGCTTGTATTACGGATACTAGTTGGTTGATATACTACATATATACTTTTTTTTGTAAATACATACATATTATACATAGATACATCCATGACTCGGATACAAATGTTTATGCTCATCACACAAACATTTGTTTCTACCGGGATACCAACCCGGGACCCATAGCGCAGAAGGCAGTGTCCACTGTCCACTATTGGGTCGTCAAAAATACATAATATCACAAAGTATATACATTACCCATATATTTCTTTATCGAAAGTCTTGCATACAATTAATAACATCAAACTGTCAGACAGATAAACCGATAAACAATATCGCTATTAACATCCTGGGGTAGACAGAGACTTAACCTACAGACCCCGCAAGGTGTCAAGTCTAGCTTCACAACGGTACATCATCCTACTTAGCGTATATGGGATTAGCAGAGATACTGGTCAGAGCGGTTGGTAGTTATTTCTACATTGCTTATAGTAACATGGTTTATATAGTGTCATTTGCTATTTTAATTATTACCTCTATTATATAGACTATATATAGACGACCTGTTTAGCTCAGCGGTAGTTAACGCTGCCTGCTGTGCTATGGGTCCCGGGTTCGAATCCCGGTAGGGACAAATGTTTGTGTGATGAGCATAAACATTTGTATCCGAGTCATGGATGTATAATATGTATGTATTTACAAAAAAAAAAGTATATATGTAGTATATCAACCATCTAGTATCCGTAACACAAGCCTAGTTGCTTAGCTCGGAACTAGATGGCGCTGTGTCATAATGTCCGGAAATATTTATTTATTATTATTATTTATTATATTAATATAATTATTACTATTTATGGACTTATTATATTTTTAAATTTTAATAAATAATTTTGATTTATCTAATAACTTACTCACCTGGAACTTATATTAGGGAAGGCACTGTCTCGTGGGATACAGGCATTACACCCAGTCCAGGAGGCAGACTACTTTAAATTGTTAATGTTTTTATAGTGACAAATAATTTTTCTTTTTTTGTACCCAGATTTCTTCGTAGATAGTATTTAAAACATTTAATTACTCCAACTACAAAAGCAATATCATCATCATCATCATCATATCAGCTGGAGGACGTCCACTGCTGGACATAAGCCTCCCCCAAAGATTTCCACAACGACCGGTCTTGGGCCACCTGCATCCAGCTGGTTCCAAAGCAATATGTTTTCTTTTATTACACGAGGGTGGCAAACAAGCACACGACCCGCCTGATAGTTAGCGGTTACCGTAGCCTAATAGACGTTTGCAACACCAGAGGCGTCGCTCGCGCGTTGCCGACCCTATAAAAACTGTTAAGGTTTTTTAAAATAAGGGAGTTACTAAACTGATAGGAAACAGAATTCCTATGTAAACATACATACACTCACGCCTTTTTCCCATGGTACCAACCCCCATAGGAAAAAGGCGTGAGTGTATATAAAATATAATATAATATAAAGATTAAACTACACAATGCCACGCGCTACGGTCCCTGCATACCACTTTTGCCTCGTCCACATTCATGCATCTCGTCATTCACGCGCCGGTTAGAAGTACTGCGCACCTGACCTTTTTGACTTCCTATAAAAGCTACAAATACAATGCTACAAATATTTTTTATTGCAAATACTTGGCCCAAAAACGGGCATTGGGCATTTATATTTATGCACTAATTGCCTGGGTTTACTTCCTAGACGTAACGACTAAAGTCACGTACATATACGTGGTTTGAGCACAATTTGTGGTTTAACTCCAAGAATCACTAGCTCAAGCCGGTATTGTTTGTTATCAGGCCGAAAAAAATATTAAATTTTTTCTAAGACCCCTGACACATTTTATGGCTGTTTTGGGCCAAAAATAACTAAGAACATTCCCGACTAACTCACCTTTCAAACTAAAAAAAAAACAAAACCAAAGTCGGTTCATCCGTTTAGGAGCTACGATGCCACATACACACGAGACACACACACACACACACGAGACACGCACACACACATACGCATACCCCCGCTGTTTTTGCGTCAGGGGGTTAAAACGAATACATCCTCTTTGTGTAATTAGAAATTTAATTTAAGCTAAACTCTTTAAAGTTATTAAAATCATATTTGCAAGGTAGAGTACAGAAAGTCCAAATAAACGGAATTAAATCATCTGGATCCAAAATTAAAATGGGTGTTCCGCAAGGCTCTATCCTGGGCCCGTTCTTATTTTTGGTATATATTAATGACTTACCTTATATGTGCCAGAATGGATGTGGGATGGTGTTATTTGCTGATGATACCTCCTTAATTTTTAGATTAGATAGACGGTCACCAAATGTTGACGATGTAAATAGCGCCCTTCTAAAGGTCCATGAGTGGTTCACTGTTAATAATCTGGTATTGAATGGGCAGAAGACTAAATGCATAAAGTTTTCCTTACCAAATGTTAGAAGTGAGGATTGTAATATAATATTAAATAATGAAAAGCTCGAATTCGTCGATCAGACTGTATTTTTAGGAATCAAACTAGATTCCAAACTTCAATGGGGACCGCACATTAAGGCTTTGTCGGGACGCCTGAGTTCAGCTGCTTATGCAGTTAGAAAAATCAGACTACTTACGGATGTAGAAACCGCAAGACTAGTTTATTATAGCTACTTTCATAGCGTCATGTCTTACGGAATATTGCTGTGGGGCCGTGCTGCAGACATAGAATCAGTTTTCGTTCTGCAGAAAAGAGCAATAAGAGCCATTTATAACCTAAGTAGTCGTGATTCACTCAGGGAACTCTTTAAAGAAATAAATATTATGACAGTGCCCTGTCAGTATATCTTTGAAAATATAATGTACGTTAGAAAAAATATATCACATCATACGAAAAGATGTGAACTGCATAATTATAATACTAGATATAAGTCAAAATTAATGCAGCCACAGCTTCGTCTCGCTAAAGTCCATACCTCTTTTGTGGGATATAGTGTCAGGTTTTATAATAAGATTCCGGAAATAATTTTAAACCTCCCGGAAAATAAATTCAAATCCATCGTAAAGTCTACTCTATGCAAGAAAGCATACTACAAATTAGAAGATTATCTTGTAGATAAAAAAGTTTGGCAAAATGCTGGTCCAGCTCCACAGGTTTGCTAGCCTCATGATTATTATATTTTCTTTTATTTATTTTTTTATTTATTGGTTTGACTTCTTTTTGTTTTACATAAAGATATTTATAATTTTTTACAGTTTGACATGCTCAATTATACACTTATACAATTTGACATGTTTAGTTATACACCTTTACTGATTGACATGCAAATTATTTATTAATGTAATTTATTATTTATTAACGCAATAGTTACTGATTAGTAAAATAACTTGTAAAATATGAGACTGATGTTGGCTTTGATGTTGTTTTATTAATTTTTTTTAAATGTGAAAATGCCTACCGGTTGCCGGGCATTCTGGGCTTGTCATGCTCACTCAAATGTCCTGCTGATGGTGGCGTTGTGTGTCGGGTCTTTTTATTCCCTACAACATGGTTGAGTAGACAGACGCCGATACACACGTCATGCTCGTGAACGGGTGCTATCAGTTGGGACTGGTCGGCTCATACATGTTATGGCAACCGAAATTGGTTTTAGTTATTTCTTTTACTTTCATAAATAATACGTTTCACATCGAACTGCACCAGTCTCATATTGATATTACATACATAAAGCATTGTAAAACAAAACCAACAATTTTGTATTTAATTTAAAAAGAGTATCTATGGAGTTTCTTGCCGGTTCTTCTCCATAAGACCTACCTTTTGGAACCGTGCAACTAAATTCAATTTAATTCGACAATTCAAAAGTACCTGTATTGGTCTAATTGAAATAAATTATTTGATTTTTGATTTTGAAATGACAACAGCAGAATGTTCATTCGCCGTTGTCAGTGAAAAAAAACATGTACCTATCAATTGCACGCGCATAAATTCGTCACCATTTTAAACTTAAATTGTTTCTACGAGCTAGTGGTCGTAAAGTACGACTGCTGAGCAAAAGGTCTTAGGTCTGATTCCCAGGTCGAGCAAAGTGTTATTGGGTTTTCCTGGGAAATTCGCCATAGCAACTCGGAGTAGGGATTCGTGCCCGGTTGATGGCAATAGACTCCCCCTATTACAGGGGACCTAAAAGTTACCGGCGAAATGCGGGTGTACATTAGTAACACCTCTGTCTAACCCTTCAGGGATAACTAGCGTGATGTAATATTATGTTATGTTATGCCTATTAAACTTTCTTACCTCTCAACACGAGTGAAGAGGTAATTGAAAATTGTTGGCATATTTCAAGCAATTAATCCAACGCTGTAATAATATTATTGTTCATGGGGTACCTTGGTATTAAACCCAACCATTGTGTAGTTTGTCGACGATGAGCGGCAAGCGAAAGGTTTCGTAATCCTTGTGTCCACTTATAAAAAACTAGATTTTCCCCGTGTCTTCGTCTGCGTAAAATTAGTAATTGCGACGACCTGATTGGCGCAGAAGCCGAGCAACCGGCTTGTGCGTCACGGGTTGCGGGTTCGATCCCTGCACGGAGCAAATATTTATATGACCTACAGGTAGTTGTTCCGGGTCTGGGTGTTTGTGTGTGTGAAAATTTGTGTTTGTAAACGCACCCATGACACAGGAACGAATCCTAGGTCGGGGCAACGTTTTTTAAAAAGAAAATAAAAAAAAGTAAATATTATCCAATCTGCTTTTCCATCTTAACCTCGTCTTTTGAGAAATTATCGACTCATTATACAAACCTTTACCCTCGTTTTCGCCCTTTTAAGGGATTATTTCCGGGACAAAAATTGTGTGCATCCTATGTCCTGTCACCGTACGAAATTCAACACTCACTAGAATTTGTCTACCACATATACCTAACTTCACAATTGTAACAAGTAACAAACATAAGCACAAAAAAACATATACCTAATCGCTTCTTGCTAAGCTCGGACTTCGGAGTCTCTTTGAAGGATAAGATCAGAAATGAGATCATCCGAAGAAGAACTAGAGTAACCGACATAGGTCGCAGGATCAGCAAACTGAAGTGGCAGTGGGCTGGTCATATCTGTCGAAGGACTGACGGCCGCTGGAGCCGACAAGTTCTAGAGTTGAGACCGCGCCTCGGCAAACGTGGTGTTGGACGCCCCCCGCTAGATGGAGTGACGACATGAAAAAGGTAGCGGGGATAGACTGGATGAGGAAGGCGGAGGACAGAGTGTTATGGCGCAGTTTGGGAGAGGCCTATGTCCAGCAGTGGACTGCGATAGGCTGAATTGATTGAATCGCTTCTAGAAATCATTAAGGTCCACAGAACAGATAAAAGAGGTCTGTGGTAAAGTCGATTAAAGTGCTAGAAGCTATCGACAAACGTTGATATAAACTTGTAGTTATAGATATCAGGAACATTTCGCTTACTCGTCACATAGTGTAATGTAAACACAGCATCCTTCCCTTTGTTATGGTTGAGGCCACGTTCACTGCTCCGCTTTCCATCGCGATAAGCGTAGCTGAGGATATTACATTGATTATATTATCATTTTCTTGATATCTTGATAGCATTCTTGCAGATTTATGCTGATAATTTTATGCTGGATTGATAATGAAATAAATGTTGGACAAATGATAATTGTTTCAGTTACATATTCATACGAACATTCAAGATTTTTTCGATAATGGTACGCAAAAACCACAGAGCGCTACGATTTGTACATACCACTTTTGCTACCATATTTATACATGCGTGCCAGTAGTCGTTTCTGAAGATTTCACTAACAGATCTAGTTGGTGAACTTCAAAAACGACACTACTATCTCGTAACTATCCATTGTCCCTTATTACCGTTATATAGGGAACTGCTATCACGTAGGCGTAATATAATTTCTTTTAAATGTGGTTAAAAATAGGTCTTGTACCTAAAGACCTGTATGAGGGATGTTCTTTGCAACCATTTTCAATGTCTAGTGGCCATATATCATTCTGATATATTAAGCCAATGACACGAAGAAGAAAAGTGGAATCTGGCATACTACTTTTATAGAATCAGCTACCTGAGTCTGTATTTCCTGACTGTACTATTTGGAGATCTTCAAGTCACGAGTGGCGACCACGTACTGGAAGACGCAGCGTGGGCAGGCCCCCGGCAAGGTGGACCGACGACCTGGTTAAGGTCGCTGGAATCCACTGGATGAGGGTGGCGCAGGACCGGTCGTCGTGGCGATCCTTAGGGAATACCTATGTCCAGCAGTGGACGTCTAACGGTTGATATGATGACGATGAAGTCACGAGTGAATAGGTATATTTTTGGTAAGCATGCAGTTGAGATTGGGGTCAAACGCTAATCTATTTCATATGAAAAAAAAAGGCTACAGGCTATATCAACTGGTGCCCATAGCCATCGATTACGATAACCCTTTTGTCATACTAGTGATATAATATGTACGACGATAATTATAGAATTGGATGCATAACTTTATACGTTCAATAAAATCATAAGGAAGCTTTGAAAATGCTCACAATTTATAATTAATACGTTCGTTAAAATAGTTTAACTATAACGTTTTTTATAACCATTGTATAACTAGTTATTGATCTACAGTTAAATATGTTATATAATAATTACAGATAATCATTAATTTATGAAGTAACGATTACATGTGCGTCTAAATTACAATCGATGGAATTAACCCAGATCGCAAATCTGATGGACTTATAATAATAAAATAACTGGAAAACTGTATAATAATGATACAATTTTTTTATAATTTTTTCCTACATGTATCACGAGTCTTAACTGAAATAAATCTCATATAAACAAAACCTCGGACCCAGGGCAACAATATATTAATAGGCCTTACAGAAAAATCCTTCCGTACGTCCTATCCTTATATCAGCAATCAGACATTGTCTGATCAATATTTCGATAAATATTTTGACAGGATTTGTCAAAATATTGACAATTCTTGTGTTTCAAAGTGTCTTCTAAAGAATAAGACGATTGCCAAGTACTGGAAAATTGGAAATATGTGTATACTATTGATAATTATTATTGATAATATTTATTTTTATGATAACTACTTAATGACAAATTAAAAATATTAAATGAGGAAATAAACCCTTTAAATCGCACGTGGACTCATAGTATCGTATCCAGAAAGAAAATGAATAATTTTATTTCAATTATAAAATATTTTTACTCCGTGTTTTAGTTACTTATTTACCCAAAATAAAACAATAAAATAAAACGATAACAACTTGAGAAAAATTGCAATTGCCGATATTTGACACTTGTGTTTCATACACTATATGAATAACAGCACTATTTGTAATACTAAATATAATATGTCCTGCCAAGTCCCAATAAATAAAAGCCCTTCATGCGTCTACAGCTCTAGACAACTTAGAAATTGTATGGCCGAACAGACCACATACGGTCTGGAGACTGGTACGGAAGTCCGTCTACAGATATAAAATATGACAGTGAACCTGTTAATCTGAATTCCATTTCTTCCGCAGGTTATGGACGCTTCAGTAGGAGCGCGCTCGGCGCGTGCGCATTCTCGTTCTTCGCGTCTGGCGTCCAAAATTGCGTAATGTCCTACGTCCTGCCAGCGGCCAGGTGTGAGCTGGAACTGACCACCTACCAAGCAGGACTTATCAATATGGCGTTTATGAGTGGTGAGTATTTTTTTGGGTAACGTTTTTCAGGAACTATACTCATTTGTAACGCTTGCCCATTCTTTTGACTCCACTAATTTCTCTTTGCCTTTTCATTTCAGCTGTAGCAATACAACTTGCCTCCTTTTTATTAATGAAGGTCTGAACATAATAGAACCAGGTTAAATTATGTACCTAAAGCTTAACCAGACTTGTGATCACTTATAGTGTTGACCGATCTCCTATCATTTCTTTAAGAAGTAGTACGCCATTTAGGTGACCCCCTGTTACTCAGATATTGTTTAGCCATTAACACGATAAGAAGGTGAAGAAGACGCAATATAATTTTATATTACATATTATTTAAAACCCTCGAGTGTTTACGATTACTACAAATTTTACGCGGAAGTTTCACATATAGACGTAAAATTTGAACGTTGATTAGAACTAAATAGTGGGCTCGTTGCAAGAACAAACAAAATTGTTATGATGTGATAATTGAAGAGTTTTGGAGAATCGTCTCATTTATACACAAATACATCATGTAGATAGATATAATATAATCTGTCAGTGGAGACATAAAGGGTCTAATTTATAAACAAATGTCTGTTGGCCAGTAGATTTGTCAGTTGCGTAATTGGCGACTGATTTGTGAGTAATCTTGAACGTTGTAAATTTAGGTCATTGACTGGATATGCAAATTGCCGTAGGCGCTATGCATATACTGCATATTGCTTCAATGTTTCTGTAGCTTTACCAGAAGATTTATGTATGTTCCCGGTAACCAATTGTTTTGGAGTGTACTCCTGTGGACTAAGTGGTCTCTACAAGGCTTTCAATGCAAACGATTACTAGTAACGGTTATCAGTGATAATGATAACATTTATAGAACCAAAATTACCTATGCCTTACGGTTACGCCGATGTCCAGGAAGTGTGAGATTTTGACATCACTAAAACAACCCTGGTGGTCACTATTGATTCTCATAAGATTCCTGTTTTTTAAGCGCGGAAAGTCCTTTACGGACCTTCCGGCTGCCTACGGAGGCGACGGAGTGTGTCGGACTCCGCCAAATGTGAGCGTTTTCGGACTAAAAAACCGCACCCGTCTACGCCATTAGCCCTATTGCCGGGGCCATGGGATTCGTGAAAGCATGCACCACAACCCCGGATCCTCTTTAGAGGCCTACTCATCTTACTGCTGTGCAACACATAAAAAAAGCATCTCTGGGAGTCCATTGGAAAGAAAATTGGAAGATGAATTGCAAAACTCCAAAAGTGTCACCAGCAACTTAATTGATTGTTGGTCTGAGTGAAATGATAATTTCATACTTCCCAGACTCTTTTTCGAAAGGCCAGGTGCCCTTTGAAGGTTTCCATACCATAGAGGCAAAGACTCGTCCCCATCCTTCTACATATCCCAGTTTAGCTTTCAGGGGCATAAACCTTTCTAAAAGAATTTCACTCGTCTTGCTCATTTGTTGCTGTCTTCTCGTATGATGACTAAAGCATTTCAACGTCAACTTACGTTGAATTACGTTTCAACGTCACAAGGAATCCGTTTTGATAATGCTTCAAAACATTTCTGCGAATTCAGCAAACCTTATAAAGCAACAAGACATGGCGAAATATAACAGACATAAATCTATTACTCAAAATATGATGACAGCATTTGACCCATAAGAGAACATGCTAATAGTAAAAATATTACAACAACAATATAAGGATTTATTAGCCAAAGCATATAATATCACAACGAATTAAATCTACCATGTTTGGAAATGGCGCCACCAATTTTGAGAATTTGGAAGAACGCAGATTACCTTACGTTAATGAAATAAGATTTTTTTTTAATGTAAAATAAATATATGTATACAAAGGGTTAACTCAGGGAAACACACTGAATCATATTACCGATGAACTAAACTTTTTTAGGTGATAAATATACGTAATACGCAACTATCTGTATCACATGCCTGGGTTCTAAAAGCGAGTTTTATTAACTTAAAATTTTAGAGAGGTAGGGCATAGGGAGAATTCTCTCTCAAATTGAGCTTATAGAAGATCGCAGTGAGACAACAATAGTTGTGTTCCTGCGAGCGTGAAATGTTGTCAGAGCTCAATAGGAGAATGACTAGTCTGGCAGCACGAGAACTCTTTGTGCGATCAGTGTAGTAACTCCCAGTTTTTTAAGAAACCTGTGCAACTTGCGAGTGACAACTCTGATGTTGCTAATGTCTATAGGCAGGTAACTGCTTGCCATCACCCTATTAAAAAACATTCCAGTCCAGGTTCATATCATCTCCAGATCCTCAGACATTCAAAGACGAAACTAACGACACATTTTCGCAGATCATGATAACGATGCTATTACTAAGTCGTTCAGCTGTCGTAAGGACAGTCGAATACTGCAAATTGGTCTATTACATAATTTAGTCTGATTACAAGATAGATTGATAGGAACACTTAAACAATCAATCTGTACGCCCACCAGCTTGTTTGATGGGTTCTACGTTTCATTGGTGGATAATTTGGATCTAAGATCTTGCCATAATTTTATTTTATTTTTATTAGGTCTATTATTAGGTCCTTTATTAACTTAGGCCTTTACTGCTCTTGTGAGTCTTAGGTTATCCAAATCCAGAAAAAATATACTGTTGGTTGTTTTACTTTTTAAAGTCGACATAATATGTTGTTCTAGTGGTCGCAAGTGCGACTGCTGAACAAAATGATCTTAGGTTTGATTCCTATGTCGAGCATAGTAGCGCAACGTGGGGGTAGGTAATTGTACACCCCTGCCAAACTTTCTAAGGACGATAGGTGTGATTATAGATATGTATTTATTTTAGGTTTATATTTTTTTGGTTTGCAGTTTATTACTCTATATTTCTCATCAAACCCTCTTGTTCCAGGTGGAGTAGCCAGTGCATTTTTCTGGGGTATAGTAGGCGATGTGTTTGGAAGACGCAATGTGCTCAGTATGACTCTATTGTTAGATGCTACTCTCACATTAGCACAGAGTACTGTCGCTGACTACCGGTTACTCTTGGCTGCAAGGACTATCAATGGATTCATAATCGGTAAGTTTTATTGATAAAAATACAGTAGCCTGGGAATTCAAAGATCGAAGACTCGCACTACTTACTGTCTTTACGCCTTGATGCTATAGGATAATATTGCGAGGAAACTGGCATGCTTGAGAGCTTAGTAAAACACATTAGGGTTTAAGCAGGACGTCTGAGTTCCGCTGCCTATGTAGTCAGAAAAATCAGCCTGTAAGTAGTCGGACGTAGGATGTAGAAACCAGAAGACTAGTTGATTGTAGCTACTTTCGTAGTATTATGTCTGAAGAAATATAACAATAGGGCCGTGCTGCAGAGATATCCGTATTCCGTAGTATACCTAATAGTCTAGGACCCGGCTGTAAAATCACTACATTGATAGAATACATAGTCCAAATCTATTTTTAGGTATAATTAAGAATGGGGGAATTTATTTTTGCTAAGGTGCCAATCAATAAGTGATCCTGCAGCCGGTTCTCTTACTATAATAAAATGATTAAAATATTGCCCAGTAGAAGGCCTTTTTAATGCTTGAATTTAATGTCTTTTAGTAGAGTCTTCAGTCTGGTAATCATCCGCATTTAGGTAGACTGGGATCATAATCAGATTTTTTGTGTTTCTTCTAGGTGGTCCTGCAACGCTGGTATTCTCATATCTATCAGACTTGGTGGGGGCGAAGAAACGACAGCTTTACCTCAGCGCGGTGGGGATGAGTTTTGTAGTAGCCTGGTTAATATTACCTGGTGAGTAGTTTAAACTTATAACTATAACTGCCTCGTTGGCCCTTGTTGTTAGTGCGATTGCTGATCAAGAGGCCTTGGGTTTAATTCCCAGGCCGAGAAAAGTGGTATTCTGTCTTTCTAGCAAATTCTCAGCAGCAGCTCGGAGTTTGGATTCGTACCCGGTTCTTGATGGCAATAGGCTAGGAATAGCATGTGACCTGAAACATACCGAAAAAATGTGGTTATACATTAGTGCACGTCAAGCCAGATAACTAGAAAAACATGCTAGAAAGATTAACTAGCATTTGTCAGTATTGATTTAAACCAAGATTAGTTTAAACAAAAAATAGAAACACTTTCACTTATAGCTCTAACACTTATATTAGGATCTACAAAGGCTAAAAGTCGTAACTGGCAACTAGCTCTCAATTGGCATAATAACCTTAGTCAAATACAAGGCTCATTTTTAACTAACTACATAATTAGAAGGAGGTTCTCAATTCGACTGTATTATTATCGTTTGTAGGTTTGTTATGCGATAACATTATTAATTGCAAACCGATTTTTATGATTCTTGTTGCATTGCGTTTAGTACAGCTTCCGATGTTCTTTATGCATTTTATTGTTTTTGAAAGATTATGTGTTTAATGTTCTGGTCGAGCAAAGTGTTATTGGATATTTCTATTAGGGAATTCTCAGAAAATCCATTTCCATATTAATAATATTATAAATGCGAAAGTGTGTCTGTTTGTCTGTCTGTCTGTTACCTCTTCACGCTATAACCGCTGAACCGATTTAGATGAAATTTGTCATAGAGATAGTTTGAGTTCCGGAGAAGGACATAGGATAGTTTTTAACCAAACAATAAACAGTTCGAAAGAAAATTAAACAGTAAACTTTAGTGTTTAATGCTAAACAATACATACTAATGTTAGGTATCTAGACAATTCACCCAATGACCTAACGGTTCCGTATGTGCACAGCAATTGTGTTAGGGGTCAGTGTCATACATTTGTTAGTACAAAACCTGTTTACACTGCAAGTTCCGTATAGGAGAAATCGATTGTAACAGTTAGTTTTTTACAAGATTTTTTTGCAATGTAAATGATTACTTAGCTAAGAATGGCTCGTTGTATTATTTTTAACTTTCACATTACCTCTAAATTGAACTCAAGTTAAGTTGATGTGATAACCTATCGAAAGTTTATAATAATAATCATCATCATCAACCCATCAACGTCCCACTGTTGGGCACGGGTCTCCTCTAATTTGAGAGGGATTAGGCTATAGTTAGATAATAATAATAAATAAATATTCCTGGACATTATGACACACAGCGCCATCTAGTTCCGTGCTAAGCAACGAGGCTTGTGTTAAGGATACTAGTTGGTTGATATACTACATAATATATACCTTTTTTGCTGTAAATCCGTACATATAGATACATCCATGACTCGGATACAAATGTTCATGCTCAACACACAAACATTTGTCCCTACCGGGATTCGAACCCGGGACCCATAGCACAGAAGGCAGTGTTAACTACCGCTGCACTAATTGGGTCGTCAAAATGTTTGAGTCAAAAGATGTCAAAGGCCTCGAATTCGAACCCAAGGCACGCACCACTGACTTTTCGGAAGTTATGTGCGTATTTATCACAATGCTCAAACGGTGAAGGAAAACGTCGTTAGGAAACCTGCATGCTTGAGAGATTTGTCTCGATGTGAAGTCTGCCAAACTGCAGTAGGCTAGCGTGGTGGACTAATAGCCTAATCCCTCTCAAATGAGAGGAGACTCGTGCCCAGCAGTGGGACGTTAATGGGTTGATGATGATGATTAACATTACTAGCTTTTATTTGCGAATTCATGTGCTTAGAATTAGTATATCCAATCTGCTTATTTATTTGTACCCCCTGAAGAAGTTATTGATTCCGCAAAACTTGCACCCCCTTTTTACCATTTTACGGGATGCTTTCTGGGACAAAAACTATCCTATTATCTTTTCCAGGGCTCAAACTATCTCTATACAAAATATCATCTAAATCCGAGATTTATGTCAAACACACTTTTGCTTTCATAAAATAGTGGTATACCTAGTTTGGATATATCACTGCTTCTTACAAAATAGGAATAATCCATGCAAATTGAATGTTCAACATGATAATTTTAATGAATAGTTACATGATTGATTGTACCGAACCAAACTGACTACAATACGCTTACAGCTGACTGCACAAGAATAGAGGCTATTTTAACAACGCATCAACAATCTGGCCCAAATCGGTTTTAAGTAAAACAGTTTTGATGTAATAATGGTAAATGTAAAGTAGAATACTTCCTAATACATAGATTTAGTGGTAATTCGGGAGGTTTGATCAATTCCCGTGTTGAGTAAAGTATCTCATCATATTATTCTCAGAGCTCGAAGTTAAGATTTGTGTCCGGTTGGCAATAAGTTCGCAACCTTTATTACATAAGTGAGATCCTGAAATCGATGAATTAGGACTTTTAAAATTCTTGCTAACGACTTTGAGTTTGGATTTGTGCCCGGTTAATGGAAATAGGTTTGTCCTGCATTGGCCTTGAAAACTTACTAATACTAAATTAATGCACCTCAATTTGTTTATCTTTCACTGACACGAGTATATATAAATAGTAAATTGCTTCTCAGAGGTCGTCAGTTAGGAAATGCCGATGCCATCAAGATCCTAAAATAATATTATACATGACTAAAAGTAAAAGTGTTGTAAAAGATCTATTTACGAAAAGAAATATAATATCATTTAAATATAATTCCATTGTTTCCATTTCAGGTATTGCCTGGCTGGTGATACCATTCAAGATGGCAGGCTCAGAAACCCTACTGCCAATTTACTCCTGGAGGTTGCTACTGGCCCTCAGCAGTATACCAGGATTTATATCGGGAGGCTGGGTGCTGTACCTCCCGGAGAGTCCAAGACTGCTGTCAGATACGAACAGAAATGATAAAGCTTTGAAACTTTTGGCGTATATCTACGAGACTAACCATGGGGGCAATGGAGAGTTCAAGGTATTTTTGAATTTTTAAAAGACTTCCAAGATTGTGGAAGTGGTTGGTGAAGTGGATGTGATGCCTTCTCTGCTATGTATCACGACTGCAATTCTCAAAATCCTGAGATATTATTACTATACCTAAAAAGGACCTACCTCTAAGATTGACAATTCAAAAGTACCTATAATATTCATCATCAACCCATTAACGTCCCACTGCTGGACACGGGTCTGCTCTCAATTGAGAGGAATTAGGCTATAGTCCACCACGCTAGCCTACTGCGGGTTGGCAGACTGCACATGCCATCAAGACAAATCTCTCAAGCATGCAGGTTTCCTCACGATGTTTTCCTTCACCGTTTGAGCTTGTGATAAATACACATAACTTCCGAAAAGTCAGTGG
This sequence comes from Craniophora ligustri, assembly GCA_905163465.1. NCBI lineage: Eukaryota > Metazoa > Arthropoda > Insecta > Lepidoptera > Noctuidae > Craniophora > Craniophora ligustri. The sequence goes on along the minus strand of LR990965.1, from coordinate 1,603,033 downwards.
TGCGTGCCTCTATTTCTATTATTCTCTAAATCGAATTGAAATAAAAACATTTGACTTTTTGACTATTGAAACGAATTCTTTGGGGAAAATCATACCTACTAGGAAGTAATTTTAAAGAAGATAAGACTTTGATACTAATACCATTGCACTAAGATATTTATTGAGCAAAAAAAATCATATTATTGCTCAATGAAAAAAAATATATCTGCGACATTTTTCACAGCACCATCTAATCCCAAACTAAGCAGAGCTTGTACTATGGGTACTAGACAATTGCTATAATATAATACTTAAATACTTCTTTTTGTAAATACAAAAAAAACTTCCTGTTTGTAAAAAAGTTAGTGTATTTCAAAGCTAAGTATTCACGTAAGTGTAAGAAGTCACACATATTTTTGTTTTCTTTTGCAGATAAAGAAACTTATCCAGGACGATGTCTTCGTGACGAAGACCTTGGGTGGCGAGGAGAGCAGAACCAAGGTCTTATTCATGAACGTCATCAAGGACTTGAAGACATTTGTCTCCAAGAGTTACGCCATGAAGTCTAGCCTCATACTCTTCATGTTCTTCGCTAATATGTCAGCGTAAGTGTCAATTTTTCTTTTTTAATCGTAGTAAAAAGACAGCATAAATATTTGCTTAAATATCAACTCAAACTAAATGTTTAGTCATTTCGGTTGTGTGACATAGGATGAGAATACTTTAAACCTGCTTTTCATGGGTTTGTATGTTTATAAAATTATATATAATAAGTAAGGAAGACCCTGAAGCTATGATAGCCTAGTTGTATAACCAGTGCACTGCGAAGATAAAAATGTCGAAGTTAATCTCAGTCCACGCACCACTGACTTTTCAAAGTTACGTGCGTATTTATCACATGCTCAAACAGTGAAGAAAACCATCGTGAAGAAAACTATTATCTTGATATCGTGTGAATTCTCTGCGCTAGGTTAGCATGAAGGACTATAGCCTAATCCGTCCAAATATGAAAAGAGACCCGAGCCCAGCAGTTAGTCGGTAAATGGGTCAATGATGCTGATATAGTAATGATGAAAAGTCCAAAAAATTACGTAATAACACACATATTTTTTTTCCAATTTCCAGTGGCTTCGGCTTAAACATGTGGATACCAGAACTGCTTCTTCGAATCCAGAGTCGGGAATGCAAGTTAACGGCATCAACTGCCAAACCTGAAACTGCGAGACTATTCAACGCCACCACCCACTGGAAAGACCTGAAGTATGACTCGTATGGCAAGGAGATATACCACGACGGGTACAATGAAAGCAGCTTTGAAGACCATTTTGGTCAGGGAAGCACCTGTAACTCCACTATCGATCAAGAGGTGAGAAAGCTGTACTTTTTTTATATTGATGACTCAGGGGCGCAGTGGCTGAGCGATCGGTTTGTGCGTCACCAATATTTGTACGTTCTACAGGTAGTTGTTCCGGGTCCGGGCTTTTTAACTCAGCCTTTCGCAGTCCACTGCTGGACAAAGGCCTCTCCCAAACTGCGCCATTACACTCTGGGCGTTTGTAAAGGCACCCACGACATAGGAGAAAATCCAAGTTTTTTTTAAAAAACAAAAAGGAAGAAAATATATTATCAATGTATTTATATATCATACAATCACGACTTTTATATTGTTTATTATATATATTATTATATTGATTTCTGGATCTAAATAGTTTTAATACTGTTCAGTGTACAATATGAACAGAGATTAGTTAATTACTGCTGTGGTATGTATTAAAATCCAGACTTTTTGAAATACAATACCTATATTATTGAATAGCGTAGTGGACTACATAGTCTAACCGCTCTCTAAAGGGAAGAAGATCTGTTCCCAGCAGACGTAGGACAGTAAATAAGTTGACGATGATAGAAAACTACAGTAGTATGTTAACCAACTAGTATCCGTAACACAAGCCTCGTTGCTCACCACGGAACTAGATGGCGCTGTGTCATAATGTCCAGGAATATTTATTTATTTATTAATTATATACTTTTTTTAATTACTTTCCAGGTGTTCACCTCAGGCCTCATAGTTGGTGCGTGCTGTGTGCTCGGCAATGCTGCATGTGCGATCCTCTGCGCACGAGGAGGGGCGCGAGGAGTGCGTCGCGCTGCTATCGCCTGCACGGCTGTATGCGCCCTCGCCAGCGCCTGCTTGGCAGCTACTGCCTGTTCCTGCTCCAGCTTCAACAAGATAGCGGTGGCAGCAGCTGCAGCGCTTAATGCTGCGTCGCTGAATGGAAATGTGCTGTTGATAAGACTGCTGTTACACGCTTTGCCAGCAAAGTTGAGGTAATTTTAACCTCCCACCGAAGTCGTTTACTTCAGACCTCTCTGAGACTTAAACTGACTAGGAACTGTACAGGAGACAACGTGACAGTTGCAAAAGAACGTTCAAACGCGATTTCTTATGTTGTATGTTTCGTATGTTGTGTAAAATACGAGGATTTATCCAGATCAAAATAGGACACATCAAAAACTTTGTGACACGCTAAACTCAGTAGGAAAGCGATCGACTGCTGCATCATGAGTCGTTGGTTTTAAACTGTCCACACAGTAAATATATATACAGCGTAAATAATAGTTTCTTCGGGTCTTGTTTGTGTATTGATAATTATATTTTTTTTATTTAAAAGCGTATCCGCGATAAGAATGGTAATGTTAGCAACGTATAACAGAAACAACGTCGTCACCAATCTCTCATGTCCATTACTTACTCAGTGACCATTATGTTCTAGCGGTCTTGGGGTTTGCTGGGGAGCATGGTGGGGTCGTGCAGGAGGGGTCGCGTCTAACTTGGCAGTGGGAGCGCTGCTCGACTTCTCCTGCCCCGCACCCTTCATAGCAGTAGGCGCTTTACTTGCATGTAAGTATTGACTTTTTGAATATTTTTTATCTACCTTACTCTATCCACTTTACCTACTCTCCCTGCCAACCCTATCTGTGGATCATATCTACCTTCCTTTTGCTACCTGGCTATACCCATCAATCATATTAACTAATTTCTATGATAATAACCTACCGTATTTACTCTTCTATACCTGGCTACTTTATCTTTTTATACCAACACTACCTCACCCTACCCGTCTCTGTCTTTCTTATGCTTCTCTATCTACTTTCCCTACCAATCCTTTGTATCTATCCTGTGCTCCCTGACTATCTTAACGACCATTTTTTTCTATCTGGCTACCCGATTCGCCTACTATTTCAGCAACCCTACACTATTATTCAGGTCTATCTATCAGTGGTAACTCAGAGCTACTGACCCCATCATCAGTCGACTGTAGATAAATAAATATTGCCGGACATTATGACGCAGCGCCATCTAGTTCCATGGTAAGCAACGAGACTAGTGTTACGGATACTAGATGGTTGATATACTATTTTTTTTTTGTAAACACATACATATTATACATAGATACATCCATGACTCGGATACAAATGTTTTTGCTCATCACACTAACATTTGTCCCTACCGGGATTCGAACCCCGGACCTATAGCATAGAAGGTAGTGTTAACTACCGCTGGGCTAATCAGGTCGTCTAACTAACAAAAAGGTCGTAAAGCTAACATATTATTATTATGTTACAGTATCAATCGGTGCAATATTGGTACTTAAATTGGACGACCAGCCTGAAAACAAGACGATAGACGAAGAACAAGATCAAGGACAGGAGAAGAATACCGGCCTAGACAGATATATATCTACATACATGTAGTACTTAGTGTATTATAGGCAAGTCAAATGTATATGAAAGAAATTAACTAGTAACATATTATGTTTTATTGATGGGGTTTGCGTTTATAAGGTTTACGCAGATTATGACTGTACTGGAAACTCAGTCAAGTTGACTGCAGTTTCGAGTTTGTGGTATTAGTGTACGTACTAAATGTATACAAACAAATGTATACTTTTATGTTGAAAGAATGGGATGGCATTATGTAACTTATAGAGCGGCATCCTTTTCTTGTAATCTGAAAATTATCACGTTGAGGAGATACTTCGAAATATGTACAGTATTTTTTTAATTCGTTACAAATTCACTCCTATTGGTATATTTCATTTTGATGCACAATAAAGCGATTGCGTCCTTGTCTATTCTGACAAACCGAAGTATCTCCTTAGCACGTTGTAATACGAACCTTAATCTGCGTGAACCTTAAGGCTCAAAATAATGTTGCCACTTGTTCGTGCCTTCGCTTCCACTGAAGAAAATTTAATCAAATTTTTAATACGACATTAAAATTCATATTGACTTAGAGAGGAAGCTTACCCGTGATGCCTTATATTAATTTTAAATCGAAATTAAGTGAATATATAAAGAAAATGTTTTTCAACCAGCGTTATTGTAAAACCTATGAAATCATTGGATGTGTTTATGTGAAAGTAGATCGAGTTGCGATAAATGAATTAAGGGTCGGCAATGTGTCCGCAATGACTCTAGCAGGATGTGAGCTGGTTTGCCACCATTGTTTAAAAAATATATTTAAATCAAAGAAATATATCATCCATACATAACACCATCCAATTGATTTAAGGAGTTGAAAACGCAACTTATCAGTTCCATCAAATTCTAGATTATTTTGAATTTTATGGAACGTGACTATTCTACACGTCAATGTGAGAAAATCATAGTCAATAGTTATACATATCAAAATGTATAATTTATACAGCAGTAAATACCTAAATATGACATTAAATATATTAGTTTATTATAATTTTAATTAGAATAAGTAGCATAAGATCTCGTAGTTATAAGATTTTTATATTTATTTTAGGCAATTATCAAATTTTAAATATAATATAGATACACCTATTATTATCGATCGTTGTAAGAAAAAAAGAGACATCAATATTATGCTGTATAATAAAATGTGTGTGACTTTAAGTCACATATAGGCTTAATAATACAGCTGGCTGTAATGTCTTGAAACATTCACAAATAATTCTGTGATTTATAAAATAATTAAAACGTAAAAAAGCTATTTTTATAACGTTTTAAAACGTATGACAATTGTATAATTTTAATAACGCTTTACAAATAAACAGTAAATAAATGAAATTATTTATCTAATAATACTTACTTTTATTTTAGTAATATACAATCTTCTACAACTACATTAACAAGATTCTTAGGTAGAAAATATATCTTGTATTAACATTTACGTCACAAAATTTATGTATAATTTGTTAAACGTACTATTATACATGTTTTTTAGATGTATATACACAATTATACACAGCATATTGTATAAAATGAAATGAACAGCTGAAAAAAATAAGTAAAAAGCGCCTACAATTTGAAAAAAGCATTAAACAAAATTTTAGTGTCCTGTTCCTATTTAAGAAAAATATAAGTATAATTGTATATATTAGAACATCATTTATAAAAACATATTGATATTGACATTAAGTTACATTTTACTAATTAATTCGCATGAAACTATCACAACCTATTTATTATAACAAGACAGTTCCAGACAGTTCCAGAAGTAGGTATCTATATATTTTAATCACATTATTATATTTGTAGGTACCACAGAAAAAGGTTTAATTATGAACTCATTCATTCTCTTCCTAATTCAAACCAACTGCATGAAAAAGGAGTTTCCAATATTCATCTCCAATCATCTATTTTTATGCATGAAGCTGCATGCAATATGTCTGGACATTATGACACAGCGCCATCTAGTTCCGAGCTAAGCTACGAGGCTTATGTATCAATGTCCACTACACTGCTTTTTTTGTAAATACATACATATTATACATGGAAACATCCATGACTGACCAAGTTTGCACGAGACAACGTGATTCCTTGGCCCAAGGGCCTAAACTATAAGGGTTAGAATCTTGAAATTTTGCACTAAGGAAGAAATTTTGAAAATTCACCCCCTAAGAGGGTAAAACGGGGGTGTAAGGTTAGTATGTAACTTTGCTGTTTTTGAAGTTATTGAATTGAAATTCAGTTTGAAGGTTTTTATTGAAAGTTATGAAACGCGTGTAAAATATTTTTTCTAAAATCATCCTTTAAAGGGGTAAAATGGGGGTGCAAAGTTAATATGAAATTTCTTTGATTTTCAATGAAACTTGGCGAGTGTAGTTTTGTATGACGTAGGCATCCGATACGAAAGGATTTTCCGAAATTTTGCCCATAAGGGGGGGGGGATAGAGGGACCAAGTTTGTACGAGACAACGTGATTCCTTGGTCCAATCTACTTCAAATTTTGCATAAACATTCTTTAACAGAATTGATGGAAGACGTATTTCGTATTTTATCGAAATTCAATCCCTAACGGGATTAAAAAGAGATAGAGAATTATGTTGGAGGTGATATCAATACTCCTTAGTGCTTTTGATTTAAATTACTTTTTATTTTGACACATGCTTCAAAACTCAATCCGATTTTATTCAAAAGAGGTTGAACTCACATAAAAGCTTGATGCAATGCAAATATTTTATACTCCTTAAAATTGGAATTTCTGTTTGTAATTTCATATATAAAAGTATAGATACGGTAATTACACAAAAAAATAATTTCTAAAATGTTTGTCTGTCTCTCTCTTCATTCCTTCTAATTGCTGCAACAGCTGGACCGATTTTGTAGGGACTTTCACCACCGTTATAAGGAGTAACTTAGGCTACTTCAATTTAAGAACAAGAAACGAATTAAAGTTCCGTATGACTTAAAAACGCGGGACCTGACCAATGTATGAATATGAACATTAAATTTTTCGTTAAATTTTACGCGGACAAAGTCGCGGGTAACAGCTAGTAAGACATAGGACAGAACGGGAGAATAGAAAATCTATGTAATAATAAAATTATTATATACATTGTGCCTAGTAGAAGAAATTATTTTAAAGAGTTCCGGGTTCCAGTCAATTGGCGTCAGTTTTTTATTTATTTATTTAGGATCTCCATAAAAGAAAGTACACAATTTATTACAAAAGATATTGCACACATATTTTTTAACCCACTTTAAAAAAAGGAGGAGGTTCTCAATTCAACTGTATGTTTTTTTAAATGTTTGTTACCTCATAAATTTAGACTGGGTAAACCGATTTTGATAATTCTTTTTTTATTTGAAAGCTGGTGCTTCCTATTTCAAATTAGTGCAGTGCAAGTGCATTTCAAATTCTGACATTGGAAGTCGTTTTTTTTTACTGAGAATTATCGTCATTGTACTCCTTTATTATGAGGAGACCACATCATGCTAATAATATAATTAAGCTAAACACAGAAATAATATTAAGTTTTACTGTGACTCTATTGTTTATAGAGCCCTAAAAGGTACTAACTTGACATTGCATACTTTTCATAAAATTAGTTTTAATAGCAAAACTACATTCATCCTCCTTTCGGAGAGGTTACAATAACGTACCATTATGCTACAGATTTCCAGCTACAAACTATGACAGATTGTGTGGTTAGTAATAATAGTAATCATACATTTACGCAAAAATAGTTTTTTTAAAGGTATATTACATCCATACAGTAATAGCCACGTATTCCCCGTGACCACGGATGTTGCAAAAAAATAAAATGTCGGCTTTAAAATAATATCAATATCTAAGTATATCGCGACAAAAATTGTATGAAAATAGTTCTATTTCAAAAACAATCTCTTCATAACTCATATAAAAAGCACATCAAAAGCTCCATTCGTCTTCTTTAAAAACTAAAAGAACATTAAGCAGTTATGTATCAAACAATTTTACTAATTACATTATTGCTAACAATATAAAATAAATCACAGATATTTTGTAGGCTTACATTACAAGAATGCAGCCCATTTTTTCGTTGGAGTCTTAAATCTTCACCATACCAAAAGCATGTGAGGAATAGCGTCGATTAAACATACTACCTACTCATCTTATTTATATACGTAGGTCAAAACAAAAACAGTGCAGCACTTTTTCTGTCCTGTTCTTCGACTGATATTCTTTCTTTGTTTAGTAGCTGTTGACAAGTTTTATTATCATCATTAGATGATATTGGAAACAGTATTATACCTAGCTGCTAAATAAACACTACTGTTATTATAATATGTAAATCTTTGTATTATTTCTGACACGGAATCAATTGAACTACTTCTCACAAGCTTTTGATATGCATTTAGTAAACAATCTTAATGAATCTTTTCGTGAAATCAAATCACCATCTAATGTCTCACTGTCTTGAAGGGAGTAAGACTGCAACTCACCACACTAGTCTAGTGCAATTTGGAAGACTTCATATGTCATAATAGGCTCATCATTTCCAACATTCAGATGTGATGTGGATTTGAACTTGATACCTATGGTTTTTAGGTTACATCACTAAGCAGTTTCTGTTTTTTATTGAGAAATGTCTTTAGTGGAATCAAAATTTTGTTCTAGGTTTACATTTGTCCTTTCACACTGATCTATAATTCAAATTGATTACTAAATAGGCTGGTGAAGAATAAACAGACTATACGTTCAGACAGAATTAGGCTTGGACTCAACAGGTTTGTCTGGTGGAAGGAACCATGCTGCCACTGCACTACCTGAAAAAGTAGACGTAAAAAATTGTTTCAATGCGATATAGTCAACTATGACTCTACAAATCTCGATAACGGACGAGTTGTAAGTTTTGTTATTAATCAAATGACCCTTGTCCAGGTTAGCCTTATATATGAATTTCAGACTATTTAGTCAGGTGGTATACTTCAACATTAGATTAATTAGAAATTATAGAGTTGGGAGCAGTAACAGTAATTATGAAAGAAGTCTAATTCTAGTCACAGTTGAGTAATTATACTTACTAAATACAAGTATGGACCACATGTAGAAGGTGATCTGGCAATGGTTAAATATGAGATTCCCCACCATATTGATGCCAATGAACGTACTGCTTCTACCGACCATGATGCTCAGACAGGCAGCCATACCTCTGGAATAATAAAAGCAATAATAAAAAAACAACAACTCAAAATAATGTTTTATTTAAATGATATAATATTACTGGCACTTTTCAATTTTTAAAAGTAGTAGCATGGTTCCAAAAAGTTTCAAGGGGAAGAGACGGCAACAAACTCCATAGAAAACTCTTTTAACGACGAATTTTACTGAGTGAATGAGTTGTTTGGAGGGTTTTTTGGCCTACACAGGTTAGGTAAAGTAGATGATAAAGCTGATTCTGCCAATTTAGTAAGGACAATTTGTACTAATACATATAATAACTGCGAAATTATATAATTTCGCAGTTATTATATGTATGACAGCCATAATTATATAATTATGGCTGTCTCCTACCTGTTCACTAATAAATCGCAAAACCAATTTAGATAAAATTTGGTATGAAGATCGTTTGAGTCTCAGGGAAGGATATATGAAGTTTTATACCAGAAATTATTCTTTAAGAGATTGAAAAGGGGGGGGAAATTTTCTAGGCGGCTGAAGTCGTGGGCAAAAACTAGTCTTACTCACCTAAAAGAGGTAGGATAAATATCCACGAAATATGAAGCTAAGATGCCCATCCCTAAGCAGGTACATGTGAAGACCATAAAGAAGAATACGCTGGAAATAGGCTCCGGTACCAAGTTGAGGCAAGTCCCGCTGACACAGGAGAGCATGAGAATGGAGATCAAGACCACTCTTCTGTGATTTTGAAGATACGAGATGAGGAAGTTGAAGAATGCGAAGACAGATTGAGAAGCGATGAGAGTCAGCATGACGTTCTGTTCTATTGTGCCGGTGCAGACTTCTTGTGTCTGGAAAGAGAAGAGATATATTTAAATAAAAATAAAAAAAACTGCCTCGTTTGTCGAGTGGTCGTACAGAGCGACTGCCGAGCTGGTCCTGGGTTCGATTCCCAGGTCGAGCAAAGTGTTATTGGGTTTTTCTATGAAATTCTCAGTAGCAGCTCGGAGTTTGGATTCGTACTCGGTTAATGGCAATAGGCTTGCCCCCTATTACATGAGACCTAAAACATACCGGCGATGTGTGGGTGTACATTAGTACACCTCTGCCTAACCCTTCGGGGACGACAGGCGTGATGGTATTTTATGTATGTTATAAAGATTTTTTTTAGTAAATATTTAAGTTTTCACATGCAATTTGACATGGGCAAAGGCAAGCCGTACGGCGCTTGACATCAAAAAATTTTAATGTTAGCAACAATTGTTAACACAATCGTTTTTGTTTTGTTTTTCGATTTCCTTTGTGTAAGTGTAACGATTTACCGCCGCTTAAACTCAGTTTCTTATCACGTTAATAACCAAACATGACTTTAGAACACTAATATTTCTTACAATTGTAAGTTGCATAATTATTGTGTAAGCTAACCATGCATGCACAATCCAGTACACGCACACACATTTACACCTCACATAGCATAAGTAAGGATAGCCAAAACAATCAAAAGTCACAGTCACGTGTTTTTATATTGCAAGTGTACTCACTATATCTTTAGTAGAATTGCCAATATCTACAACAGGCTTACTGCTGATTAGCTGACAGATGTTTCCAGTTCCTGTCCCACTCTCCATTGATAATCTGATCAGGTTCAGGATGTATGGCAGCCAGACCAAGAAGCTGTTATTACTGTAGGTAAAAAAAAACAATATAAGTGCTAGAAGTGGCTCATGGCTTACCCGCTAACATTGCTGTCTTCAATCAGAAACAATACACAATAATAACAAATGAAGTAATCGTGTTATAATTACATCAATTGAAAGTGACTTCCTGAAATGTAAGATACTTTTTAGTGTGATATCTGTCTAAACTCTGTAATCAAAAAAAAAAAGCATTCAATTTGATATTATTTTATACCAAATTTATCACGAGTGTATTCCCCAAAGGGTTAGGCAGTTGATATATTTATTACACCCGTATGAAATAGGGAGTAAACTTTTTGGGCACAATTTCAAATGCCGAGCTCCTACTGAAAATTTCATAGCAAAACCTATTTATACTGCCCAACCCTGAAGTCAAATTAATGAAAAATTACTGCTTACGGCAGCCACAACATATTTTAGTTGCAATTATAAGACCAATTATGACTTAATAGAACATTTAATCTACAATCGCAACTGAGGTTTAAACCATCCATTCCCAATTCTAGGACACTTGACGCTGGTTATCTTCTACGTATAATAATACTCCATGACCAGGTTAGTAACATAGATATAATTAAAACCTGGTTCTCACGTGATGTACACGACCGCGACGATGTAGAACAGCTGGAGACTCCTCCATAAGTAGGGGGCTCGGAAAAGGGGGGCGCTCTGCTCATACATAGCCTTTATAAGAGACATCTGCTTCTTTTGGTTGCAGTCGTCTGAAGAAATGGTGTGGACCTGGAAATATTGGAAGAAAAAAAATAGAAACCAGTTTACAGAAATATTAACCTTATTGGTGGTTCTAAAAAAGGTCAGATGTATATGCGCGTATGTATGCACTAGATGATGAATGTGGGCGATATATCATAGCAAGTGGCGTTCCGTAATATCTGTATACCCCCCAAGTGAAAAAGGCACTGGTGCATGTATTTACGACTGTAATGACACACTTTGAATGAAAAACGTTACCATATGTTGTATAAGAATCAATCAGACGAAATATTCCTTAGCGCGAAAAACAATCGAAGAACGATCGTCGTCTTCAGTTTCAGATATTCTATGTTGGCAGTCTTCGCTAGTCTATGCACGCTTTTGTAGCACAATATACAGCTTACCTTGTATTCCTCTTTAGAATTCCTATGATTAACAGCATGTATATGCTTCAGCACTTGCAAAGCTTCTTCTTTTCTGCCAGAATTGAAGAGAAATTTTGGTGATTCGCAGAAAAAGTAGATAGCTAGAGCTCCAATGCCTGATGGGAGAGCGAGGACCACAATAAGAAGCCTCCAAGGCCTGTAGATGATGTTGAACCAGGAGAGTTCCACTGCGAAGTCGAGTTGCAGGGTCGGATAGGTCAGAACTGGAAAAAATACCTGGATTCATTAATTAGTACATAAATAAAGAATGTTCAAACTGGAACTGCATTGTAGCCCTTCTTACTTAAAGAGTGAGAATAGCCTTTACGAACATAACGTATAATTTGGGTGAAAAAGAAAATCAAGAAAATTATGCTAACACAATTCCCTGACAAAACCAATTACCGTTATTAATTAAAAATATTAAGTAATAATTATAATTAATATTTAGTAGAAAAATATATTTAAATAGTCATCGGTGCGTGTCCCAAATTAGCATTAAATACGAATAAAAACCAAACACATACGGCCAGCGACGGCGGGAGACAGTAGTATGAGGCAGGTCATGAGCAGCATGCAGCGGTTCCTCACTCGCTGGATGCACGATTCACCCACTAGAGTGTAGGTCGCTGAATTGGCTGCACAGGCACTAGAAAACAAAATAAGTTTCATTATATTCAATGCAGATCAAGTGCTATTCGTAAGCCTATTTGTATTTGTTCCACTAGTATCTAGAAGCCTGAAATAAACTTTTATAATGGTTGATTACTACTAGCTGCCTTATCGGCCTATTCGTAGAAGTCGGAAGCACGTCTATCGAGCATAAGTACGACCAGATTATGACCAGGTATAGCATTTTATTTCAGTATAAGCTCCCAGTTTATATAAGTAAGGCCCCGGCAAAAGGGACAGTTGTACATAGGACTTACATACATTCTGGCAAACTCTGTGTATACACTAGTATGATTTTCGTTAATACATTCCTGACAGAATAGTTGTAGTAGTGTTTTAGGGATCATTGGCACGTTCAGCAATCCGTTGCTATTCTCTCTGTTACCTTTCGAGTGTACAAATAAAGAGGACCATTTATTGCAGCTTTAATTTGATGAATCCAGTGGCTAGGCAATCTGCCGATAAATATTTGTCTTCAACGTTACTCAATATCACAGGGTTTACTATAGAACTCTTTCACTGGATTTCTTTTACCCTATAAAAGGTATCTACTACAATTCACTTAACCATACTCATACAATTTAGTCCGTGGCAAAATTAATTAGCACATTGCTACGAAAACTGCTAGTCGAACTGCAACACAACAAAACAACCCAAAAATAGAACTCGAAAACATTTCCATCAGTCGTTTTCTCGAATCTTCCCTCATAACTAGCACTTGACATTCATGATTAAACGGCGAAATATAGCTCTCATGGTACCCGACCACGCTCGCCACAATTAAGCGGGTCAAATTAATAAATTCTGTCTTATATGGGAAAGGATGGCAACATTGATTGTATAGTATGAGGTACTTTTCCATTGCTCTCGAAATTGGCAACTCTGTGAGATTTAAGCTCTAGTGTTTGAGGATTATAATTGCGTGACTTCACCTGTTGAGGATCAAAGGATCATCATCATCATATCAACCGTTAGACGTCCACTGCTGGACGTAGGTCTCCCCCAAGGATCGCCACGACGACCGGTCCTGCGCCACCCGCATCCAGCGGATATATGACCTTAATTAACACAACGACCTTTCGGTTGTTATATAAATACCTATCACAAATGTACCCTTTGAAGTTTGTTCGCAGTCACTTCTAAAATATCAAAATTCAGGAGCATCTTCATCATTTTAAAAGACCAAGACTGACAAATTGGTTGTGATTGGGATAGTGACGATTCATTCATATTCAATCTGATAAATTTATATGGGCTATAGTGAAGAAGATACACTCAAATCTGCACTATAACTTTGATGCTGAGCTGGTAAACATTTTGGTACACAGTAAGACTACGGGAACAGTAAAAATGCTTATTTTTGCTATAATAAAACATCGCCCAACACATCTCAAATTTTCTTAAATTTATTGCGAGGAACTCAAACGAAATAACCTCTGGCCAAGGAAATGACAATATTATTTAAAACTATTATTTCATTGCCATCAATTGTAATTGCTTGCATTCATTAATTATTCTGTTATTCTGTTCTATAGGTGTCAGATTTTTAACTGTGACCGTATATTTAAGACAATTAAATCCAATTTTGAGAATTACTCTTATTCTTAATCTAACGAGGATGTTACTGACGACTTAGTACATAACAGTGATCTTACTGACGACTTATTACATAACAGTGGTATTAAAGGCTGCCTTTTGCAAGCGTTCTGCGTTTGAATTGCGGTAGGGGCAAATGTTTGTGTGATGTGACATTTGTACCTGAATCATGGATGTTTCTATGTATGTATATACAAAAAAACCGTGTAGTGTATCAACTATCTACTATCCGTAACATAAGGCTTGTTACTTGGCACGAAATTAGATGGCCCTGTGTCATAATATCCGGAAATATTATTAATTATAATAAGAAAAATCTACTTACAAACATACGCAGAGGAATTTAACTAGTCCCAAAAACAGCCAATGAGGTGAGATGCTGCTGATGCAGGACAATATGAAAGATAGCAGGAGAGGTATGACCAGCGTAAACCGACGCCCCTTGGTGTCCGATACGTAACCCCAGAAGTAGGACACAAGGAGAATGCCTGGAACAGAGACATGTGATAAAAGATATAGACATATTTTTATATTTGAGAAAATATCTCCTGTAACGTAAGCTCGTGCACGGTGCACCTGGATTTGTCTATTACTACATTGGTGTAAATAAACAATGTAAATTTTTAATTTTTTTTTAGCTAGTTTCTTGACCATCTGTATTAGTAAAGGGTAGTTGGGTACCTAGTTAAGATTTCTTCCTAAAGCAGGTATTGGTTGTTAGAATAGATCTATTGTCAATTGGTTTCAGTTATCAAAATGTCTAATGACTTATACATCAAGGTTCTGGTCTGCTTAAAGATTAAATGAAACTAAGCTAAACTTACTGATCTTCTAAACTTCTCACACTTGGCAATCACGATCACAGGCACCCACCTCTACCAGCCTACCTCTCATTTATGATCTGCCCATGATCATAAATGAGAGGTAGGGTATGGAGAGATTCCTCGCTCAAATTGAGCTGCCCGACTGGGAAAGTACCTCTGACTTACAGAAGACCGCAGTGAATCAACAGAAGTTGTATTTCTGCCAGTGAATAAGGTTACCAGAGATTGTTGGAGGAGTATCTACTCTGACAACATGACATGTGTATTCTATTTGCTGTCAGTTTAGTAATTTGCAATTTTTTTAAACCTAAACGGTTTCCGCAGGGTTTGGCGACGCATATGCAAGCCTTCTGGTGTTGGAAATGTCCATGAGCAGCGGTGATCACTTACCATCAGGTGAGCTGCCTACTCATTTGCTCCCTTATCACCATAAAACAAATTTATCCATTACATCGAGATTCCAAAAAGTTTATTTATTTAAATATGCTAAACTTACCAACAAACGGCAAAGAAGTGAGGATGCCCTTCTGGGAGACAGAGAGCTCTAGGTCACAGGCGGCTGCCACCACCAGGCTGAACCCAAACAGGTCTATGCCGATGGCCAACAGGATCAGCGAGCAGGTCATCACCAGTAATACGTTATACAACCCATTGCCTGAAGAAAAATTAAGTTAAAAATTTAAATAACCCCCAACATAGGCCATCTTGGACCGATTTCCTTCAAACATAGCTAAGAACACTCCCGACTAATTCACTTTTCAAGCAAAGAAAACAACATTAAAATCGGTTCATCCGTTCCTACGATGCCACAGAAACACACACACAAGCGCGCGCGCAGACACGTCAAAATTATAGCATCCCATCGTTTTTGCGTCGGAGGATAAAAATACTTAATTTATAGAGGGTTACTTAATGTTTAGCCACAGACACAATAAGAAGAAGAAGAAGATTGCCCCATTAGTCTGCTAGTTCTTAGCGTGAGTATTATGCATAAGGTCCTGTGTTCAATTTTCAGGTCGACCAAACAGGGACTTCTCTGTAGAAGCTCAGAGTTTTCATTTGTATCCGGGTAAATGGCGTACAATACGAGGTACATGAAATAAAAAACATACCAATAACTCTGTACATTCGGTGAAAAGTAATATAAGTGTCAAATCAGTGTTTGACACTGAAAAGTGATATAAGTGTCAAACATTTATTTGACACAATACAATGTACAGAACTTTGGGTGTACCTACGTCAGTAGATACCTTGAACTTTGTGTAACCCTTTGGAGAAGTGTGAAATGGTAATAGGTAGATATATTCTTGAAAAGAAAATCTAGACATTTACTATTACCGCTATATAAGCGGTACCATGGTGCCGTACAGTTGCACGCTCAAAGGCTCCTATACCGCGGGCGTTGAAGGATCTTAAAGGTACAATTCCGCCATGGGCTGCAGACTGCGACCCAAGGCGTCAATGCGACTAGCAGCTGCGGCTGACCGCAGTGCTGCCTGCGGTCGCGGCAGCTTCTATTCCGAGCGCAGCGGCATGCCGCGGCTGCACAATGCGTAGAACCATGCCTCAGGCACTCCAATACCTTCGTGCGAGACAGAATGTCGGACAACGCTACCGATAATTTACTAATGTGTCTTTTGTTAGAAGAGGAAGATGATGATGATGACTTGTTGTTTGTTTAAATACGTGTGACCTCTCTGGCGTTCGTGACACCACTGGAACTGCAGTCTGCGGTCGCTGCGTGCCGCGGCTGCAGGCCGCAATGTCGCTGCGCTCGGAATCAATTTCATAGAGATTCACAGAAACCAGTAATGTCGCCTGCAGTCAGCAGCTGCGGGCTGCGGTCTGCGGCTCAGTTTGGACTTGTACGTTAATGCTTTCCTGGATTTGAATCCGGATATTGATTTGTTTGTGGATGGATGGCAGTCGTTATTGTCTGAATGTCTGAAGTTCTGTGAGATGAATGGGTAAAAGTATTGTATTTTTGTGTGTACCTTTTTTATTATTGAGTATTTGTAAGGTTTCTTTAAATAGTGTAGTTGGCTTCGGTCGTTATATTTAATGTAAAATAAAAATAAAAAAAGAAATTGAAAAAGACCATGATTCTCTTGTATTTGTTTCTCCGTAACCGTTGTCTACGTGGGATTTAAAAGTACTTTCTTAAGATTTATAAACAAAAACCACACTTTAGTTCATCAACATCATCAAAACCCTTTACTGCGCCACATCTGGTCACGGGTCTCCTCGCATTTGTATTTGCTCCAGCTTTTTTCACATTTTGATAATAATGGGTAGGAGACGATAAGTCTGCCGAAAATATCACTCCAAGATCTCGTTACGTTATAACGCGCGGTGTCGCGTGACGTACTGTAATCGTTATGCCGCGGAACAACCGCACGCGTGAACGACATCACATTGCGCCACACATACCTATTAGTCACTGATAATATTATAAAAATATATAAAAATGAATCTCTATTTCTCTTGGTCACTGCATCACGCCTGAACAACTGAACCAATTATGATCAATTTTGGTATTGATAAAGACGGAAACTCAGAGAAGGATATAGGCTACTTTTTACCAACCTACCACGTGGGCGGAGCCGCGGGCGGAAGCTAGGCACAAATAAAACATAATACTATTTTATTTTTAATCATTTTACAATAATTTATTCAAAGCGTTCCGACCTACTAATATAATCATTACAGAAGACCACAGTGAATCAACAATAGTTGTCTTTCTGCGAGTGAGGCGAGTGAGTAAGATTACCAGAGCTCATTGGGGGAGTGACTATTCTGACAGCATGGGAATTCCGTTTGCTGTCAGTTCAGTAACTCCCTATTTTAAGAAACCTGAACGGTTTCTAAGGGGTTTGGCAACGCATTTGCAAGCCTCTGGTGTTGCAAATGTCTATGGGTGGCGGTCATCATTTACCATCAGGTGAGCCGCCTGCTCGTTTGCCGCCTTATCACCATAAAAAAGGGCCAAATTAAATAATCATAATTTTAGACATCTACTGCTAGACAGAAAAACCTTGGGACTTGCCGCCACGACCAGTCCTGCGCCTGCATTCAGCGGATTCCAGCGATCTTTACCAGGTCATTAGTCTAATTTATTGGGGGCCTACACCCGCTCCGTCTTCTAGTACGCGATCGACATTCGAGAACTTTCGAGGCCCAACAAAAACAAATTATGTTCCTAGAAGCAAACTGAACATTTTCCGGCACCAATTACTGTGATTAAATAAAAAAGATATCCTCCTCCATTCTCCGATGGCTACAATAATTGTAATGATTCTTCTTAAGAAATGAATGACTTAAACGTTGATGCATTGGGTTGATACATATCGCTTATACGCAATTTTCCTTATAGAAACATGATCTGTGGGATTTCCTGACGTCCCTATTGGTATGATTTAATACAATATCACGCTTGTATTCCCAATGGGAAATCATGTAAAAATTACGCACACGCACTACTTAAAACACAGCTGTTGTTATTCAGCGGTCAGTAGACCGCAATGACAATAGTTGTGTTTCAGCGAGTGAGTAAGGTTGCCAGAGCTCGTTGGGGGGTGGGTTTAACTATTCTGACAGCAAAGGAATTCCGTTTGCTGCCATTTTAGTAACTACTATATTAGATAGGTTATTTTAAGAAACCTGTACGGTTTTTAAACGGTCGGCAACGCGCGAGCGACACCTCTGGTGTTGCAAACGTCTATAGGCTACGGTAACCGCTAACTATCAGGCGGGTCGTGTGTTTGTTAGCCACCTGTACGGGCTAATGACCGTACATTTGCTATGATCAGCAATTTCTTTACATCGTGGCATTTGTACGTGCCACCGGCAGTTCGCCGTCAGTAAGCGTCTGGTGTACGCACCTATCAATCAATTATCATTTTCAAATAATTTATAATAAATTTTAATTTTAAGTGTATTAATCAGTAACAATAAACATTAGTATCCAGTTATCCTATTGTATCATTTATCAATCAATGTACAAAACCAGTACACCACCCTTACGACATACAAAAAATGTTAATGTTTGGATAATAATAAGTTGGTAGTAAGGCTTTTAATAAGTGGCGACCACGTGGTAGGAAAGGACGACCTGGTAAAGGTCGCTGGAATCCGCTGGATGCGGATGCTCCAGGACCGGTTTTTGTGGAAATCCTTAAGGAAGGCTTATGTCCAGCAGTGGAGGTCATCTATCTGATATGATGATGATTTGGCGCAAATCTATTTTATTTTGTTACTCTTTCTTTCTAGTTCCGAGCTGAGGCTTGTGTTGACATCCATTGATGCATGACTCTTATAGAAATGTCAGTGTTATTCACAGAAATATTTGACCCTGCCGGTATTCGAATATTTATAGAAGGCCTTTAAATAATGCGCTAATCGGGTCATCAAAAAAAAACTAATTCACATTAGAAACCGCTAAATTAGTCTAGTGGCGACTTAATCAAATCGTGAATAGTAATTATATGTATTCAATGACATATTATTATATAGACACGTCATGCACGAACATTACGGCTATAAAAAATGGCGACAGGGACTAATTTGTGCGAAGAAAGTGAAATACACATTTTTATCTTTCACTGTTGTAGTATAATTTGTAAACACATGAAGACATCTTGTTCTCAGGAAGTATAAACTATTAAGCACGAAATTATTTTTGCGGAACGTACCGTCGCTACGCTGGTTGGTGTGTCACTAAGCGCGATCCCGGCAATTGCCTTGATTTCTTGTTGCTATTTTAGAGGGTGGGTAACGTATCTATAGTTTATATATCATTGTATGTATTATAATCCACTGCATTAACGTAATATCCCAGAAAAATGTCATTATACTTTAAACTATGTATCATACCTCAAGTATTAATGTTAGTAGTAAATAACAAGTAGGTGAGACCATCTATTTGTAACCGACATCAAAAAAGAAAGAGATTATCAATTCGACTGTATTTTTTTAATGTTTGTTACCATAACTTTGGCCTGAATTACCCGATTTAGATGATTTTTTTTTTTTTATTGGAACATTGGTGCTTTCCGTGTGGTCCCATTTCAATTTGGTCCATTTCTGACTTTTGAAGTCGGATTTTTTCGAGTGAATTATGAAATTTGAAGGTCGCATCGTTATGTAGCCGTCACATCCTGAAAATACCATGATGTTTCTTAATAAAACGTTGCCCCATACCAGGAATTTATCCTGTGTCATAGGTGCGTTTACAAAAAAAGAATTAATGATTTGTAAATAAAATTATTCAAAATGCATAAACACTCAAAGTGTTTGAATGTAGGTTCATACATATATTTATGTCGCACGGGGATTGAAACCGTGACACTCGGCGCAGATGCCAATCCATCGACCACTCCACCAACTATACCGTCGTTCACGTCAATGGGTGGGAGGGACGGATTATAAATCCATCAACATTGGCACAACACATAAGAGCTGCAACTACAGGTTGCTTTGATGCAGTTTCACAGACCGCAGTACCTGCGGCCGTCATCATCAGCCAATTTTTTGTCCCACTGACAGGGGACCCGAGTCCAGACACGGGTCACCTCTCATTTGAGAGGAATCAGGCTAATAGTCCACCACTCCAGTCTAGTGTGAGTTAGTGGACTTCAGACGCCATTAAGAAAGTCTATCAAACATGCAGGTTTGAGCATATGATAAATACGCACATAAATTCAAAAAGTCAGCAGTGCGTGCGTGCGGTTTGAACTTGAGACCTTTTACATCCCAGTCCGATGGTTACACCAGTAGGTTACTCTCGATACAGCTCACTGGGGGCAGTACAACCGTAATCTGTGGGGACCACGGCCAGGCACAAATCTTAAGATTGAGCCGCTTCTGAGAATTGAAAAGGAAAATATAAAATTGGACCTTAATTGAGCTAAATCACGACCCAATGGGTCCCACGTAATGGCAAAGGGCGACGCGGCAGGCCCAGTCGGAGATGGCGAGATGAGCTGGACTCCTTCCAGAAAGACTGGTCCCTGAGAGCTGACGACAGAGAGGTGTGGAAGAAGAGTGGGGAGGCCTTTGCCCAGCAGTGGGAAGTTACAGGCTATTAAAAAAAAAAAAAATTGAGCTTAGCTTTGGTGAACAATTCGATACTGCATCGTATTTTCGTATCTGAGCGTATTTGATTCGTATTTGAGCACAAACTGCTACCAGCTACGTGGAGCAAGCTGGCGGATTTTACAAACAAATTCTTCAATAGAAATTCAATTTAGTGTCATGTATAAATATACCAATAAAATTCACTGGGTATTGTTTGTCACACCTCAAAATACTCACAAGTATTTCAATTACGTCTTGAACAACTATTTGTGCTTGGTATTAATTCACGTACACACACAAAAGAGATCAATGACCTGATATTTTGATAGATTTTAAAAGCAATGCAATTCGGCCAGTGACATAGCATGGTGTACGAATGTACATCCACGCTTCGCCGGTATGTTTTAGGTCCCATGAAATAGGGGGGAGCCTATTACCATCAACGGGCACGAATCCAAACTCCGAGCTGTTACTGAGAATTTCATTGAAAAACACAATAACACTTCGCTTGACCTGGAAATCCTGGGACCTAGAAAAGAACTCAAGACCTCTTGCTCAGCAGTCACACTTACGCACACTAGACCAACCAGACAATTAAGTCAATAATATTTATACAAGTACAAGAAAAGAACAAAAAAACAATAGAACACACACATACATACAGAAGTGTTTACACAACAAAGTCAGAAGCGACAAAAAACACATTTGGACCATTTCCAATATTAATATGACTAGCAAAAACGATGAAAAACAATTATATAAAATTACATTAAAACAAAGAACTTTTTCTTGTTACACAAAAATCCTGAAAATCTTCCATCTTCAGTAATATTGAACACTTTCTTTAAACACTTTCAACACCAGATCAAAAGTGGTCATAATTGTTTGTCAGCTCTCTATTACCTGTTCTGTCCAGTGCCTCCTCGAAGGACACTGGGGCTTCGTCACTTTGGTCAGGTTTCGTGGTCATGGCGATACGTTCAGCCACCACAAGATCGCGGTAATACTGAACAGAAAGCTTCAAACACTCGCATATTTCAAAGTCAGCATAAGAACTGCGCACACTTGGACCGAAAAACGCTGCGAAAAAAACGTTGGTGACCAATGCGTAATAAGTTCATAAATGACGAAGCAAAAGTCGAAGAACGCATATGGCGTTCTGTAGTTTCTACCTACCTCCATTGGAAAATGGCGTGAGAGTGCGTATACGTCACGTCAGGCAAACTGATAAAAGTTAAGTATTTTTTTTGGTTGCATGTAAAACGGTTTAAAAAATGTTTTTAGTCCGTTAGTAAAATGGCTCGCATATCCCATGCTTCCAAACATATCTTTCCCAATTGGTAAATTGCAATGTCTTTAAATATTCAATTGTGGGATTCGTCAGTGAATTCTACTACAAACTTAATCAAGACAGATATATGTATATATATATACCTTTAAAATTGTGCCTATAAATTATTTAAAATCTATACGTTTATTGTTAGTCAATTTCAATTCTTATTTCTAAATTCAACTATAAGTAATTTGATAGTAAGTTATTTTATACACACGTTACACTACAGTTACTTTACAGGTAGGTACTTCTTAGATAATTATATTATTTATTCACAAGCGATATTAATTCAAGGTGATATAAATTCCCAAACGGTTTCTACAAGCATTAAAATCGTTTCTCAGGCTTGCTGTGCGTCGAGACTAACGATCGCTGAACACAACTTCAGATCAACCACTGAAATCTACGTAAACAACGAACCAACTTCATAGCACACAATACATTGCACAATTTAAACCAATTCCCTTCTCAACAAACAAAACTGAGCTAGCAATGGATGTGTTACAATGTTGTCGACAGTCGTAGCATGGCATTATGCCAATAAGGAACGAAATGTATGGACAAGGTCAGATGACGAATTATTACGTATGATGTATGTATCAATGATATTAAAAGTGATTTTGATTGAAGACATCATCAGCCCATTAACTGTCCCACTGCTGGGCGTGGGTATACTGCGCGAGGGATGGATCTGAAGTCCACCACACACAGTAAAGAGTCAGTTAGTTTCTCATGCTATAAAGAAAGTCCATACAGGTTTCCTCACCATGTTTTCTTTATCGTTTCAGCATGTGATAAATACGCATATGGCTTGGAGTCAGAGATAGATTGGATTCGAAAAGACCTGTGACTTAATAGACCATTATCATATCATATAGGCTCATACTGTGATTATTTCGTAAACACATTTTGCTGGTATGTTTAAGACTCCATACAATAGGGGACGAGCCTACTGCCATCAAAGAAGACACGAAACTAAACTCCGAGCTGCTATTGAAAACTTCAATGAAAAACCCAATAACATACTTTGCTTGACCTGAGAATCGGAGCAAAATCCGTTTGCTCACCAATTCCACTTTGGACAACTAGACTAAAGAGGGTGTCTAAAGAACATACAATACTTATATTGATTTCTATTCATAAGATATTTTAAAACGTGACGAGTGACTCGTGTGACTATTCTGACTGCATGGTGATTCCATTTGCTGTCAGTTTGGTATCTCCATATACTAAATAGAGACTCATATATTAATAGAATAGAGCTGTGGTAGGTAGTGGTGTGACCAGTGGACTGACATGTCCAGGGCATCGAGTTACAACCCGGGCACGCACCACTGACTTTTCGGCAGTTATGTGCGTATTTATCACATGCTCAAACGGTAAAGGAAAACACCGTAAGGAAACCTGCATGCTTGAGAGATTTTCTCGATGGCATGTGAAGTCTGCCAGCCCGCAGTAGGCTAGCGTGGTGGGCTATAGCCTAATACCTCTCAAAATGAGAGGAGACTCATGCCCAGCATTGGGACAGTAATGGGTTGATGATGATATATTAAATAAGTAAGGTTACCAGAGCGCGTTGGGGGATTTACTATTTTGACAGCATAGGAATTCAGTTTGCTGTCAGTTCAGTAACTACCTTTATTTTAAGAAACCTAAGTGGTTTCTACAGGGTCGGCAACGCGTCGGCGACATCTCTACTGATACAAACGTCTATAGGCGGCTGTAGCTAGCCATTACCAGGCTGTAAGGTTGTTTGCCACTTGTGGTATAAAAAAAAACGTGAGTACATTTATGTACGTAAGTCGGTGTTTATCGCGCTTATCAATTACTTCTGTATTGTTTTTATGAAAAAAGACAATACGTTTATAAAAATAAGAAATTAATGAGGCGCCATTAGATTTTTCTTAATTAAACCAGAAGTAACACCTATTGTTATTTTTAGGCGTTTTTTTAAATTTAATTTATAATTCCGCAATTTCAAAATATGACATTGACAGTGTCAGCAACACCAAAAGGCTAACTTTATTCTAATTATATGTAGTTAATATATTAAAGAATGGATGTAGCAATTAAGCGTTACTATAATAATCAGGGTCTCCTCTCATTTGAGAGAGATTAGTCCACTACGCTGGCGCAGGTTGGTAGACTTCACATGCCATCGAAAGAATCCCTCAGGCATGGATGTTTCCTCACGATGTTTTCTTTCACCGTATGAGCATGTGATAAATACGCACTTAACTTCGAAAAGTTACTGGTGCTTGCCTTGGGATCAAAGTCAAAAACTTTGTCTTTAAAGTTCACTAGCTTCAGAAACCTGTAGGTTGGGACTATGCTAGCTAGAATACCCTAGACCGAAGCTCATCAGGGTCATGACGAAATGCAAATACAAATCTTATGGCCCTGACGATAGGAATGGTTACCGGGTGCGGATTTTAGTCAATAGATCTCTTTAGCTAGTGTCGGCGGCGGGTCGGGTCATGAGGATTTTCAGGTCCTTAAAATAATAATTATAACAATAAAAACATTAGAAGTCTATTAGAACAAAGTCGGATTTACGCCATATGCCAGGTGCATATGAAACACATGCTAGAGTCATGCTAACAACAGAGTCATGTTTATTAACCGACTTCAAAAAGGAGGAGGTTATCAATTCGACTGTATTTTTTTTGTTTGTTGCCTCATGACTTTCGACTTGTTAATTTTTCCTTATTCCTTATATATTTCGCTTTCGCTCTATACTGTAGCTTCATTTATAATAGTTGTGTAAAATAAAAATATAGGTCATAAAATGCAGCTATGAATACATATTCGGTTCGAAGCGATCGATAACTGGAAGAGACATGTAGTCTATTATTTGTCGTTCACCTCTTGGCTTATTGCCATTGTCATAAATGCCATTAAAGTATACCAGTTGTATAAGACCTAATATTTTTCATGTATAGGTGAAACAGCATGTTGTTATATAGGCTAGTAACAAAACATAAAAAATCAAAGATCGTTATTTTTTTGCAATAAACTTTTGAATTAATGAACCGATGTTATTGAAATTTTTCACACTGTGTGTAGTTTAGTACGACTTAAGATATAGGCTAGATCCTTTTTGTCTCAATTATTATTTGATTGCAAACCAATGAATTATCCAAAGCAACTTATGGCTCGATCTGCTATTTGCAGTATAGCATATAAGTACCTATTTACGGCCTAACTCATAATAACTGTTAAGTTATGTCCGATTCTATAGCGAACATATTCCCATTTGCCGGCCAAAAATTCAAATTCCATGCTGATTTTACTCAAACCTAGGCCCTCACACTCAGCAACCGTATTTATGGCCATTAGACTAATGAAGAAGTACACCTCTGTCTAACCTTTCGGGGTTAAAAGCGTGATAGCATGTATATGTGTATATCTTATAAATAAAAATCTCCTGTCACAGTGTTTGTCGCTGAATTCCTCCGAAACGGCTAGACGGATTATTACTAAATTTTGAATGTATATTTGGTAGGTCTGAGAATCGGTCGTAGGGTATTTTTTACACTCGTAGGTGATAAAAATATCCCTCACCAGACCTCTTCTTCCTTTTTTTTGATAAAACATTTTTTTGTGTGATTTGGCATCAAAAAATGTTTATAACCCAACATTTTCACTCTCTCTTCTACCAACCCCTATTATATGGCAAAATTGCTGGGTCAGCTAGTATTATATATGCATCTACGCATGCATGTTTTTATGTATGTAGATATAGTTTCGGATTTTCTTAGTAAAGAGTTTAATGCACGACGTGCTTTAAACATGCACATAATTAAGAACCAGTACAAAGAAAATAAATAGGTGACTAAGTATTAAACCGTCATTTAATCAGTTACCATTCATAGAAAGGAAAACAATTAATTTCTAATTGAATGTAAAAGTAATTGAACTATTATTTTGTGAATAAAGCAATTATAGAAGCATTTCAATATATTGTTATGCATTATTATATATGACGTCACATAAACCCGCTGTATATAGACACCGGCAGTTGATATTAATTATTATTTTCTAATAAAAAATTTAGGTTACCGTACCTAGAATTACATATTGCGTAATAGTAACAATTTCAAGTTAAATATCACTTGTGTATAGAATTACTAGCAGATCGTACGGTAGGCATATTAAGTAAGGAATGTTGATATAGAAATCATGTTGCATGTGGTGTTTGTCTATAATTCGTTGTGCAGTTCGATTTAAGACACAAATACTTATACGTTCCTATTTTTATATATCTGTAACAACTCTTGGTGAACCTTAATTATTTAAATAAATAAATAAACATCGGATTACTCCATCGCAGCGTCACCTTCCGGATCCAAAATTGGATTGTTGTCTCCCGGATTACTCAAAAATGTCATCAAAATCGGTCAAACTGTTCAGGAGTTTAGTGAAAATAATGTCATCATCATCAACCCATTAATGTCCCACTGCTGGGCACGGGCCTCCTCTCAATTGAGAGGGATTAGGCTATTGGTAGTCTACCACGCTAGCCTACTGCGGGTTGACAAACTTTACATGCCATCGAGAATTCTCTCAAGCATGCAGGTTTCCTCACGATGTTTTCCTTCACCGTTTGAGCATGTGATAAATACGCATATAACTTCCGAAAAGTCAGTAGTGCGTGCCTTGGGTTCGAACTCAAGACCTCTGACATCTCAGTCCACTGGTCGCACCGCTCGGCTACCACAGCTCTAAATAATTCGTTTAATACATATTATTACTCAACGTACTGTTACATCGGCGGAAGGGCATTTGTGTCGACCTGCAGTTGAACGTAGTACTTTTATTTTATGTTCAAAGCAAGTGATATATAAAAACAATAGCCTGTTTCAACAATCAACGCTAAGGGTCGTACGACCACCCATTTGCTCAGCTGTTAACGGTAATACATATTTAAACCCATAAGTATACTAACAAATCACAGAAACAATAGAAAAATAATTGTTATACCCGACCTCTAGACCCGACACTTTATCTCTGTGTTTTAAGCATGGACAATTAATAGATTTTTCATTATTAGAAGCTGATTATTACTATATGGGGTTTTATCACACCACATCCAAAACTCATACGCTCATCATCATCTGCCTATATTCTTCCACTGCTAGACGTAGGCCTTCTCTAGTGAACGCCACAGAGGTTGATTGCCTTCCGCAAATCGTCGCTCCACCTGGCGGTCGTCCTACACTACGTTTGCCGAGACGCGGTCTCCACTCAACTCCGAAAGATGTGACCGGCCTATTGCCACTTCAGCTTGCCACTCCAGCTAATCCTTTAAGTTTGCATGCGTAGCCTTTCATTCAATCACTCACAATTCACTCCCTTAAGTTAGGAACCCCAAAAATAGAAATTTAGATTTCTCAAATTCAATTTCAAATTCAAAAAGTTTTTATTCCAAATAACCTTTTTCAAGCACTTTTGAAACGTTAAGATTCTAGTTTTACGGTTCTAAGTTCATCTCATGGAGAAGTCTTTGTGCAATTACTTTTAGTGCAATTTTATTGCATAATCGACATAACGCCTCTGCATTACCCATATGGCAATAAGGCCACAATTGTAATGTATTGTATTTACATACAGTTTAAATAAACAAAACTTGTCATTGCTGTAGTTTATATGTGTATTTAGTGACTTATTCAAGCTGACGCCACGCTTGCATTAGTTACATAATATTTTGACGACAAATGCACCAGTATTAAAGGCTAGCTTCTGTGCTAAGGGTCGCGGGTCCGAATCCCGGTATGGGCTAATGTGTATGAGATGAGCATGAACATTTGTAGAGTCATGGATATTTGTATGCATAAAAAGTTTCCATCTGGTATCCGTAACACAAACCTCGTTGCTATGAGCTCGGAACTAGACGGCGCGCGGCGCTATGCCATAATGTCTTGATATATTTATTTATTCTCTTTAAACTATATTTGTGAGATTTCATATCACAGTCATGATGCCTCCAGAACAGCAGTTTCAAGCTATACAGCTGATAATATCTATACGTCAAAAGGTAGAAGACCCATAAACGAATCTGAACCACAAGGTGGCAAACAGGCTTACGGCCCGCCTACAGACGTACAGACGTTTGCAACACCAGAGGTGCTGCAAACGGCTCTCACGCGTTGACGACCCTGTAGAAACCGTTTAGGTTTTTTAAAATAAGGAAGGTACTCAACCATGCTATCCCATGCTGTCAGAATAGTCAATCCCCCAACGCGCTCTGGTAACCTTACTCACTCGCAGAAACTCAAATATTGTACTCACTGCGGTCTTCTGTAAGGCAGAGGTACTTGCCCAGTCAGGCAGCTTAATTTGGGCGAGGAATCTTGCTATGCCTTACAAGAATCTTCTTGTAACATTTTAGAACTAGCTCGATAGCTAGTACATATAGAACTGACATTCCTTCTTGATTCATCAATTGCTCATAAATAATACTGTCAAGAACAAACGAATGGGATTAATTAATTTGTTTTTCTCGTGTAATTAAAAGTCAGGGCAATGTATTTGCATCGTTTACACGTGTTGGTTACTAGTATAGTGGTCAGCTAATCAGCTCCCATCGTTGGATTCGGTCAAATGGAAGCAGCTGGTACTGGGGGCTCCCGCCCAGAGATGAGAACAGTACACCACGTGGGGCCGGATCTGCGGCATATACAGATTTAGGCGCTGCGCCGACGTGAAGTACCTACCGTATCGCCTTGCTGAGTACACCAAGCTACGGTACATATAGTTTATTACCTCTGTTAACATAGGCTACTTTTTATCTGTATATACCATTCGGGCAAATCCGCGGGACGCAGCAAGTGGGTCATTAATTATTATATCATTAATTATTACCAACTAGTATCCGTAGCACCAGCCTCGTTGCTTAGCTCGGAACTAGATGGCGTTGTGTCATAATGTCCAGAAATATTTATTTATTTATATTAAACATTAACGCGCCTGCAACATGTTAATAGCAACTTGTTACTGTTATTCGTTTTGTCTTTTATTAGTGCAAGGCGTTAGGCCTTAGTTTGTTTCATTATTACAATTGTATTCTGTTCGCAATTGTAATATTGCAATGTTCAAAACCTTTGTCTACATACTCTCTAGAGTTTAGACTCTCATATCCCGATCCTATAATCATTATGATGATTCTTAATACGAGACAAGAGATAAGAAACTGTCTGACATAGTATTGCTATTAAAATTGGGTCAGGCGTAGTTTTTTTTACAACTTACAAGTAATTTGAGGATTTTTTGTTTTATTTCTTGATAGGAGTGGGAAATCTTCATGGACGCCCACACCGGTCCCTATTTGGTAACTGGTGCGGGCAGTGCCGGACTCCTGCCGGCTAAAATGGCACTCCTGCCAAAGCTATGATCCTCTGTCATAGATAACACAGAATCTTTCTTTATCTGTGTTTTTTTAGGTGACCTTAAGTTTTTTCTGCTAAGTACCTGTTGCAATATCCGATAGTTAGTCTTTTCCTAGCAAGTAAGAGACTGTGACTGGCGGGAATTTTGGCAGCTGTCTTTATTGTCGATGTTCAAAAAGAATTAACTAAAGGTTTACTTTTAATAAATGATATTTCGAGTTTCAAACACATCTGACTTTTAGATTTTAATTTAGTAGGCACGTTCGGATTTTTAATCAGGTTGATAGCGATGACGTAACCACCCTATTAGACCTAATTTCCTATGAAGCATTCACAATTTAGTAATTCAGCTTCTTCTATTAGTTTTTAATGAACACTTCCTTCCAAAAGATTAACTAAATACTTCGGCCTAAATGTTGAGACCATTTTCTAACAATAAAGGACCTTAATACCATTATGTGCATGCGACAGTAACTATTTGGGTGGTCTGATATATTACATCTGTGTAAGAACTAAGAACTCAAAATTATAAATAGATATAAGTGAATCTTATATATAAAAATCTCGTGTCACGGCGTTTGTCGCTAACTCCTTCGGAACGGCTAGACGGATTATTATGAAATTTTGTATGTATATTTGGTAGGTCTGAGAATCGGTCGTAAACTATTTTACGCCCCTCGACCCTTTACAATTATCTAGTTAACGTAACACAAGCCTCGTTGCTTGGCGCGGAACTAGATAGATGGCGCTGTGTCATAATGTCCGAATATATTATATTTATTATTTATTTATATGACCATTGATTTAGCCGTTGCAATGGTGATTGTTAGAGGTAAAGGTTCGACTTCAAAGTCAAGCAAAGGATCATTGAATTTTTCCATAGAAACTCAGAATAGATAGGTAAAACGTTTTAAAAATAATGAAAGAATCGACATACCCATATGTTCTTTTAACACGACATAATAATACACGTTAAGCTGTCAGTCGACACCAGTTGTTACATAGAAACTTATAATAGAGGTAGCTAAACTATACTAAACCGGTTCAATATTTGAGTATTGATTGATTAATTATTATTAATAACCCGATTGGCCCAGCGGTAGTTAATGCTGCCTTCTGTGCTACGGGTCCTGGGTTTGAAACATAAACGCACGACAAAAGTTTGTGTGATGAGTTTCAACATTTGTATCCGAGTCATGGATGTATTTATGTATAATATGTATGTATTTACAAAAAAGTATTATATGTATACGTTTTGTAGTAGGCATATCAACCTTCTAGTATCCGTAACACAACACAAGTCTCGTTGCTTCCCATATAAATAGATGGCGCTGTATCGTAATATTCAGATTAGTAGTGAAATTTACTTATTAATTACTATATTATTATATTTCTGTCTGCACTCTTAATCCATATAAACTTACACCGGGTACAAAGTTTTATCTTCCCGAATTAATACATAAGTTTTATTATATAAATTAAACTATAGTTACTTATAAATGTAGGCACTGTGCCATCCTGAAAAAACGGTTCAATACTGTGTATGTGTGCGTGTGTTTGTTGTATGATTGCTTGCGTATGTGTGAGGATGAATATTATGTATGCAACATAGTTACCTAATATCTATTCTATATAAATAAAATAAATATAAAAGGAGAAGCTGATTGACTGACTAACATATCAACGCAGGGCCTAAATTATAAGGGTGTAGAATCTTGAAATTTTTCACAGGGGTTCCTTTTGTAACGTAGGGGAGCACTAAGAAAGGATTCTTAAAAGTTCACCCCCTGAGGGGGTAAAACGGGGGTGCAAAGTTAGTATCAAACTTTTATCGTTAAATTGCACGCGGCGAAGTCACGAGAATCATCTAGAATCAAAGACCCCCTCGGGAAGCGAATATATACACATTTACTATGTACAAGAAGCTTACAATAAATATGTAATTATGAATTTTGTCAGCTAAATCCTCAAGGTTATCCTTATTATGAATTATAAGCTATATAATTAGGAATAATAACAAAATGAAATGCTGTTTTTTTTTTCAAAAATAGATTGACAACAGAAATAATAAGTTTAATTAAATTTACTCGTTGGTTATTGTTGGCAGGCAGTACACACGCCCGCCTGTATCCATAGGGGTATGCAGAGCACTAGGTACTAATAACTACGAATCATTTGGCGTAATAGCGAATTATTTAATATAATATAATAGTATATATGTAGTGTATATTATGGATTTCTTTAATAAAACCTTGCTTGTCTGTTACCTCTTCACGCTATAACCACTAAACCGATTTAAATGAAATTTGGTATAGAGATAGTTTGAGTCCCGGAGAAGGACATAGGATAGTTTTCATCCCGGAAATCTTCCCTTAAAAGTGGGAAAAGGGGAGTGGAAATAAAATTACTAATTTGACGCAGACGAAGTCGCGGTCAGAAGCTAGTAAACTGTATCTAAAATGTCTAGCCGATAATTTATTCATAAACACATCCATTATATTACAATTAACATATCACTGTTTCCTTGTTAATAACTAATTTGTTAATTTGTTAATGGTGTATACGTACATACATACCAATTTTAATGAAATGTTTGTGTTACAATCATTAGGTACTTAACACAGATTGTTGAAACATATCTATATATCATTACGATTATTTATTATGAAAAAGCACGCTACATTAAGTCGCTACTGCAACTCCTGTAAGCCAGGATCAACAATGGCTGCCATCCAGAAAATCATCGAGACAATGAAGCCCGACATGTCTCAGGGGAATATAGTAAACTGTCTTGGATGGTGGACATGGTCAGTGAGTAGCGTGGCCTATATGCCGGCCGGGGCCGTCTGGAAATTTGCCGCCCCCTTTTCTAGTAGTATAAAAAAGACGTGGCACTTGATGCCGCCCCCTTTCATATGTCACCCGGGGCCATGGCCCCCTCTGCTCTCCTCCACGCTATGCTACTGCACATGGTGGATGTTTGATAATCTTTCCCGAAAAACTGCTTAACGGATTTAGATAGAATTTGACATACAGATAGTTTAATATCTGTGTTAACACAAAGGGGTACTTTTTATCGAGCCAAGCCGCGGGTGGAAGATAGTATGAAATAAAACTGGTTTTTAGTTATAATTCAGATTAAATAATATCAATATAAATCGTGATACAATCCGTAGGTTAGTTTAAGGTAGGTGATCTCCCGAAATTTCAGGACATCATTTGAGTAAATTTATTTTTGTAGAACACTGTACCTCGAAAAAATTAATGTATCCATACGACATTGTATCTAAATCGATTCAGTGTTTTAAGCGTGTATTTCTTTCAGATTTATAATATTTGTATAGGTATGTATTGCTGTGTACTAAAAAGACATTTTCATTCTTTCTTTTAAAAAAATACATACTTACATATACCTACTCACGCCTTTTGTCATGGGAGTAGAGAGGAACTACAGAATGCCACGCGATACGATCCCTGCATGAATGTATGATTGTTTATTTCTGTAAATAGATCTTTTTAAAGACACTTTTACAAGTAATATTTTTTTAGTATGCCACTCTTTCAAAAATTCTCATGTAAAATAAAATAGCCATGAACTATGCATAAGGTCGCATAGTACCTGGCAGTAGTATCTGATATCTTTATATATGTCATACTACACCTGTTACTATGCAAATACACCGTTACATTGACCGCGGGCCGTGCGTACGCGCAGCTTATCGGACCTCTCGCTCGTATTACGTACTGTTTGTATTTTATGTGCAACCTGGTATGTTTGTTGTACGCAGCAAGCTTGTACAAGCTTGCTTGTTTTCCTCATTGAGTTTTATGTTTTATGTATCATGCGTAGATATGGTACTTAAAGGGGTTACTGAGATTTTTTATTATACGTGTATACTAGCTGATTCACGCGACTTCCCCCGTGTGCCATTTAACGAAAAAATACGTTCTTATTCATTCATTTTCCCCCCTCTCCCGCTTTCTTAAGTCACGCGTAATCCGTATATTAAAGTAGCCTTTATTTTTATAACTTTAGCTATCTGCGACTGAAAGTCTCGTTAAAATTGGTCCAGCCGTTGCATAGATCAGCCCAAACAAACAGACAGACAAACACTAAAGAACCACATTTTCCTTTCCTGAACTCATTCTTCATCTCGCTCAACAGGTTGGACTGTGCAACGACAGTTCCGTGATGCGATTCACCGAATAATAATTCTATGATATTTTTCGCTGAACGATTATTTGTGATGTGATTTTCTAAGAATGAGTTGTTTGAAGTTTGGCTAAAACATTATTGTTGTATTTATTCTTAACCGACTTCCAAAAGAAGGAGGTTATCAATTTGACTGTGTTTTTTTAATTTTTTTTTGTTTGTTACCTCATAACTGTGGACTTGGTGAACCGATTATGAAAATTCTTTTTTTATATGAAAGCTGATGCTTCCTGTGTGGTCCTGAAATGCCGGTGCCGGTGGTTTGAAGCTACCCCGCTCAAGATCACGCGCGATGGGTGTACATACCTTTACATTTGGCTTGGCACCGCCTTCACACCTTTAAAACTAAAAAGAAGTTTATTTATTTATTTATTTATTTTACTTAAGGATCTCTAACAAAGGATATACACAAAAAAATATTAATAATCACTCACAATTTAAGGATCAGTGTACTCCTTCAATTATAAGAGACCACAGCATGCAAAAATTATATAAAGCAAAAAAGCTGAAATTATGTTTCTGTTACAAAATAAAATGAGTTAAAATCTAATTTTATAAATCTAAATATACAAATTTAATGTTGAAAGAATTTATGTTATTTAATTAGTTACATATGGCCTCATAGACCCTATTTTTGAACTTGCTTAAAGAGCAAGTAATATCAATATTATCTCTAGATTTTGCCAAGACATTATAGCACCTACACATTCTAGGAACAGCAGAGTTATATCTAAGATTAGTTTTAGAGTAAGGAACGTTAAAAAGTTGGTATACATGTTTTCGGGGTAAGCGAGAGGGAATATTTAATTCCAGAGTATCCAAGAGGTTACTACAGTCATGCGTTCCATTAAAAAAATTGTGAAGAAAGACTAAATCAGAATATTTTCTGCGATTTGCTAGTGTGCACATGCGGTAATGTTTTAATCTTTCACTATAACTAGTAAGTTTTTTGGCTAGGTGGTCATTATAGCTAAGATGGTAGAGAAATCTTCTTTGAACACTCTCAAGTCGTTTTATGTACACATCGTAATGGGGGTTCCATATCACAGAATTATATTCCAGAGTGGGACGAACTAACGTGTTAAAAATTCTTATTTTAGTAGAGGAATGCTTGAACTCTTTGCAGTTACGTAACACGAATCCTAGCATTTTAAAACCTTTGGAAGTAGTATTGAGTATGTGTGTATCAAATTTTAGTTTACTGTCTATTGAGATGCCAAGATCGCGTATGGTACTGACATTTTGGAGTTTCACACCGTCTATATGGTAGTTGTTCAATGTAGATGTTTTGTTTCGGGTAAATTGTATGTAATAGCATTTAGTAGTGTTTAACAACATATTGTTGTTTTTGCACCAATGATTAAATCTATTAATGTCGTCTTGAAACATTACAACGTCTTCAACACTTGTTATTGGTTTCGTTATTTTTAGATCGTCTGCGAAAAGATAAAAGTTTGAGTGATGGAAACATTGTATAACATCATTTATAAAAACGTTAAAGAGTATCGGGCCCAAATGAGAACCCTGCGGTATTCCTGACGAAGCCAAATAAGGGTCGGACATGTATCCATTAACTTCAACTTTAGAGTACCTATCTGACAGATAGGACTTGACCCATTTTAATAATCCGCCACTAATACCTAAAATGGACAGTTTAGAAACTGTAGTTAAAGTTAAAACTGTATTAAGTTATTTTTAACTTTTTAGTTTTGAAGTCGGTTTTTTAAACGCAGTTTTTTATTTTTTAAGCATATCAATCTATTATCCAAACAACTGCTCGGAGTTTTGATTCATGGCTGGTTGATAGCAATAGGTTCGCCCCCTATAACATGGGACCTACAATATACCGGCGGAATGTGGGTGTATATTAAATTATCTGCCTGACCTTTCGGGGACAACAGGGATGATGGTATTTAACCAAGCCACTACAGGGTAGCCGGTAGGGTAGATTAGTTCTTTAAAAAAGGTTTTAATCAGATCGGCGAAGTTTATAAGTAATTTTTAAGGATGACTTAGTCATCATTAAAAATTACACAATAAAAAATAAGTTAATATGTAGATAGTATATCAACCAACTAGTATCCGTAACACAAGCCTCGTTGCTTAGCTCGGGACTAGATGATGCTGTGTCATAATGTCCAGGAATATTTATTTATTTATTATTATTATTATTAATTTGCAATGTTAATGATCCGATAAGAATTATGCTAATTTGTGATAAAGAGTTGTTTTAAGGGCTATGAGGCTAACGTCTATCGCAGCATAAATTATGAATTAATTAATACAAAGGTCACTAACGGAGTTATACGATAGGATATACAATATTATATCATTCCACTATATATTTAAATAACTAAAAAACGGCCTCGTTGATCGTAAGTGCGACTGCGAACAAGAATGGATTTTTCTATGAAATTTTCAGTAGCAGCTCGGCGTTTGGATTCGTGCCTGGTTGAGGCTGGAGCGCCCCCTATTAAATGGAACCTAAAACTAAATGCGAAATGTTGGTGTAAGATTATTACACCTCTGTTTAACCTATCGACGCTATACGTGACTGCACAGGAGAGCATGTATACGTAGATGCAGGGCCTGCATCAGAGTGGGTGGCACTGGCAGGCAATTTGAACATTTACTATAATTTAGAACGGTATTATTCATGTCAAATTTTGTTTTTTATGAAACCCTTATGATCAGGTACATTTAATGTCCGAGTAAAGAAATATTCTAATATTGCAAACTTCGTTTAACGAAATTTCACTCCTTGTAAACATGAATAGCAATAATTCATTATTTACATTACGTACAGTGATGAATGATACCATTTTAGAATCGGCTTTAAGCACATATTATTTTTAAATTATTGGTCACATAAGTTTTCATACATTTTTTTTAAGCTATGGTTGCTTAAACTTTGTGAATATAAATATGTTTCATAAATTTTCCACTAAAACAATAATAATTCAAGTTGATTTTTTTAAAGCCATGTAATAGCAGTATGTATAGCAGCTGTATATATACATATTTACATAACTATAATGATATCATTGCAACGTAAAGATAATAAAATTATTTAATGCACAGATATTACTGGGAGTGATTAACTAATTAGTATTAATATTGTCTGTAGAATAAAATCACAGCACGATAATAAGAATATTTATAATTACTGTATGTTTTGTAAATTCTTCCTCAAAGGTTAGATAACATTTTGGCTTTTTTTTTACATGCGGGATATAAATATAATCCAACATTTTTTTTATCATGTGTAGGTAAACGTATGACCTCAAATTACTGGTTCCATACTGACAAGGCATGGGTCTCTCTCTCTAATTTGAGATTAGACTATAGTCCCCCACACTAGCCTAGTGCGGGTTACCAGACTTCACATGCCATCGAGAAAATTCCTCAGGTATGCACACTTCCTCACAATGTTTTCCTTCACCGTTTGAGCATGTGATAAATACGCATGTAACATTGATTGAACTATAGGCCTCTGACTTCTCAGTCCAATGCGTTATCATAATATGTGTATGAATAATTATTATTTAATTATTATAGCATTACCATTTGCTTCATTGGTAAAAAATCGTTGCAAAATCTGCAAGCGAATATCTACCTACCTGTCTATTGGATAGCGTAAAATTCACAGCATGCCAATCGGACTATAGCCACAGACTAAATAAAAGTTCTTCGTACAGAACAGACACTAGCCGTAGGTACTTACTAAATGTCAGATATTTTGATACGTAGTTGTAATATATTATAATAATAATATTTCCGGACATTATTACACAGCGCCATCTAGTTCCGTGGTAAGCAACGAGGCTTGTGTTACGAATACTAGTTGGTTGATATACTACATATATACTTTTTTTTGTAAATACATACATGTAATACATAGATACATCCATGACTCGGCAACAAATGTTGATGCTCAACATTTGTCCCTACCGGGATTCGAACCCGGGATCCGTTGTGTAATTTTTGTCTCTTTCTTTATGCACACATTGACGTGTGAACAAACGTCATCCGACTTATGTAGCCAGCATATTCATTCAAGTCGGTAACGTTGAATGGGTCACTTACTCCTAAAATCAGCACTAGTTAATGCCCTAATGTATGGGATCTCTTGTGTGAGAGGCTTACGCTATGGCACACCCAAGGCAATAACATAAGTATAATTACGTTCATACAAGCTAAGATGTATGCTTGAGTACAATTTAAGGGTATTCAAATCTATTGTGAATGTACCTTCTAGGTATGCGTGCTCCATCTTAGACCACATCGTCACTTACCATTACGTGGGATGTTGTTGTATGTTGTGGTCGAACGTTAACCTATATATGATAAAAAAAGCAAAGCATGGAAGCTATTTAACAAGAAAACAATAATAATAATAACTATTATTAATTCTGTGGTCAGGGACAAAATACTAATAATACATAAAAAGAAAAAAAAATAGATTATAAACTGGGGAATTATGAGTACTTTAACTTAACAATATCCCTTTGTCATCATATACAAGAAAAGATAAATAAATATAAGTATTGTTTAATTACCTGAGAAAAGCAAATTTCTTAATCGTATACTTAATAGGTTTATTAACCTGTACACTGAACATAATATTTCTGAGCTAAGCATTTCTCTCCTACCTACTTACATGGCCTACTGAAAGAAATAAGTACCTACCTAGTGACTTTGTATAATTGTATCTAATCTTTTTGTTTTGTTTTTATTGTTTTGTATGAATGACAGGTAATAAATAAATACACAAAAGGCGTTTAAAAATAACACCTCACGACTAGACAGCAAGTCTTACGATGGCAATTAATAATACCTATGTAGGTTGACAATCTTATAATAGTACTTATTATTATTTACGATATTATTATTAACTAAACTAAAAACTGTCTCAGCAGCGCAAAAAGTCTTGGTGTAATTCTCAGGTCAAACAGTGTTATTGGGTTTTTCTATAAGATTCTCGGCAGCAGTTTAAATTCGTGTCCGGTTGATAGACTCGTCCCCATTTTATTTGGCACCTAAAACATACCGGTGAAATTAGTGTATAGGTAAATTAATACACCTCTGCCTAACCCTTCAGGGACGACAGGCGTGATGGTGTGTGTTATATTAAGTATTGGGCAGTTTGTATTATTTAGACAAATGTATAGATGATTTTTTTTTATGTGAAAAATGGGGCAAACGAACATGCGGGTCACCTGATGGTAAGTGACTACCGCCGCGCGCCGCCCATGGACATTGCTGACATCAAATTAGCTGTCACCAATGCGTTGCCGGCCTTTTAGGTGTGTGTATGCTCTTTTCTTGAAGGTCCCCATGTTGTACTGGTTCGGGAATACTGCCGCAGGAAGGCTATTCCATAGCTTACACGTTCTCGGTAGAAAGTTTCGTGTAACTGATTAAATTTATTCGCACAATGTTATAGATATATAGTAAATATAAGGATAATAATACTGATAAATATTAACTTAGGTACTTTGGGAAATATTTAATAATATTATATTTACATACTAAATGAATATGCACTTTTCAGATACTTAAAAAAAATCCACGAAAAAGGACACAAACATTGTCCCCATTATCAGACAAACTAATTTAAAAGCACACACATTACGGAATACACTTGGCAGCTCTATAGAAATACCACAACATGCGCTTGCGCTTGATCCCGCGCCTAATTTTAGTCAGCATTTCATTCAGTACATGACCCACCGCCGCCGAGTGAGGTCGCGTGCTCTATAATCTCTCTAAATATAACATTTTTACCCTTCAAAATTTAATTGGTAAATTAAAGTGTATTAAAAATGGATTGTTAATTATTTTTCTACAGTCGTGATTGTTGTTTTTCCTATAGCAGTGTTGGGAATTATAGTTTTTTTTTATTGTAATCACATGTTCATTGATAGTTAAATGCAGTCGAATCGTTTAAGTTTGAACCTCGTGTCGGTAAGTTACTTTCATTTGTAAACTTGTTGTTAGTAGTTTAAACTATACTGTCACTTTTAATTTGTTTTTATTGGTTTATAGTGATGCTTTTATATGACTGTATCATGATTATGTGTTATAAATCTATCAGTTTTGTTGCTTCTTTATACTGAATGATATCGATAATTGTTTTTTTTAACTTAGGCCATCACGTATGTCGTCTCCGAAGGGTTAGGCAGAGGTGTACTAAATAATATCCACCCACATTTTGCTGCAATGCTTTAGGTCCCACGTAATAGGGGGCGAGCCTATTGCCATCAATAGGGCACGACTCCGAACTCTGGGTTGCTGTTGAGGATTTCATAGAAAAACCCAATAACACTCGATCCTAGGTCAAGCAAAGTGTTATCAAAAAGCAGTTACTGTAAAGACCACTAAACCAACGAGGCAGTGTTTATCTTAATATTAATTATATTGTTATTCAATCTTTTCTTTTATTATTAATTCACAAAACTGAGGTACAATATTGCAAGCCGATACAATAAAATAAAAAATACCTAAGTTCGATTCTGATTGATATCTTGTGGAACCGTCAAGCATTTTTTAACAGATATATGTATAGGTAGGCAGATTTATTTTATTTAAGTTTTATAGAAGATTGACTCTCATAACGACATAGATAGGTAACCTAATCAGTGTTTTTTTTATAATTTTGAAGGGTACACGATACTGGTAACTGGATACTTCGGATACACGATATGTTTCCTTAAATTAATGTAATTTTAAGTTCAAATTACATAAAGTTTTATCAGCAATAACTTCACGGTCGCGAATATGACTAGGTAGGTAGTTAAGATATGGTTTTACGTAACTATGGAAATTGTAGTCATTGCTAAAGCATGTATGAACATGCAAACGAAAATTAAAACATACGAAAATTAATGCATACATTAAAATTACATACATACGTGCTACGATCCCTTCATATCACTTTTGCCTCGTCCACATTCATACATCTTCTCATGCATGCGAAATAAATATTTATTCATAGTTTATTTATTTTTACAAATGATGATGGTGTTGTTTGTTTGTTATTCTTTTTGCAAGAACTGCTAAACAGTGAGTGATGCAATTTTACATCTGAATGACACATAACCCATAATTTTATCAACAAACCACTCATGCGTACGTACACCTAGGTAGGTAGGTACCTACAACACATTATAAAATGTGAAAGTTACTGTCTGTTTGTTATCTTTTGACTCCAAAGATTTTAATAAAATCTGGCAGAGATACTATAAATTGTTTTCTTTATTCTAGGGTAGAAAATTGGTATTTATCACTAAGAAGGAAAATATCGTGAGGAAACCTGCATGCTTGAGAAATTTCCTCGATGGCATGTGAAGTCTGCCAACCAGCAGTATCGTGGTGGACTATAGCCTCGTCATCACCATTATCAACCCATTATTGTCCCACTGCTAGGTACGGGTCTCCTCACTCTCCTCTCATTTGAGAGGGATTAGACTATAGTTCACCACGCTAGCTTACTGCGGGTTGGCAGACTAGCTATTTTTTATTTCGTTTATAGAGATCTTATCTCTGTAACTATGGTAACTGAATTAACAAGTTGCAATGAACAATAGGTTATAAAACTACTGATATAATCTATTACAGGTTCTAGTCTAATTTCTTATGACTTTATAACTAGTCTTTGTATCAAAAATTATGTAAAAATCCACACAAAATACATACAACAACATAATACCTACATACAAACCAATTAGCCCAGCGGTAGTTAACGCTGCCTTCTGTGCTACTGGCCCCTGACTCGAATCCCGGTAGGGACAAATGTTAGTGTGATGAGCATTAGCATTTGTATCCGAGTCATGGCTGTATCTATGTATAATAAGTATTTATTTACAAAAAAAAAGTATATAAGTACATAGTAAGTATGTAGTATATCAACTAGAGCTGCAACGGATAGTTGTTTGGCCGGATACCGGATACCGGATATTCGGCCTGACCACCCGCCGAATATCCGGTATCCGGCTGCCGAATATTCGGCCGGCGGTACTATACCTACATTTTGAGTTTCGCAGGTGCGCGTCGAGCAGGTTTTGACCTGTTTTGTAGTGAAAGTTCGCGCGGACACATTTCTATGCAACCAAACGAGTTTTATTATGTCAGTACCGAGTAACTTCATTCAAAAGTACACACGTGCTCGCGTATTCTTGTGTTAATTATGACTAACTATTTTTACATTTCATTTTTTACCCCCAAAATCAAGCAACTTTACTATCCGGTATCCAGCCGGATAGCACGTTTCTATCCGGTATCCGGCCGGATAGTAACCGGATATTCGGTGCATCTCTAATATCAACCTTCTGGTATCTGTAGCAGACCTACCTTTTGGAACCGTGCAACTAAATTCAATTAAATTTGACAATTCAAAAGCATCTATATTGGTCTAATTGAAATAAATGATTTGATTTGTAACATAAGCCTCGTTGCTTACCACGGAACTAGATGGCGCTGTGTCATAATGACATAATGTCCAGACATATTATTACCTACTATTATTACAATGCCATTTTTTTCTCAATACCCGTTTTGTCTTCCCATTCAATGTCAACGCCCGAGTGATTATTATTGAAGAGACAATTCATCGTTTCTCTTACCTGGTTTTAAGACCTGTTCGTTGATTTGAAATATTTGGTCCCATCATTGTATCTACTGCCTGCTTTCTTACATTAGGCAAACCGATTATCGCAGTATTAAAGAGAGAGAGATTGCCTGCGTCTTCTCTTCAGAACGAGCTCTTCGAACCCTTTGGTCGAGTAGTTTTTTTTTTCGGTCATTATTACACAGCGCATCGAGTTCCGTGGTAAGCAACGGGCCTTGTGTTACGGATACTGGTTGGTTGATATACTACATATACATATACGTTGTTTTTTTTTTGTAAATACATACATATTATACATAGCTGTGGTAGCCTAGCGGTGTGAGTGGACTGAGACGGCAAAGCTCTCGAGTTCGAACCCAAGGCACTTTTCGGAAGTTATGTGCGTATTTATCACAAGCTCAAACGGTGAAGGAAAACATCGTGAGGAAACCTACATGCTTGAGAGATTTGTCTTGATGGCCAATGTGAATGAAGTCTGCCTATCCGCAGTAGGCTAGCGTGGTGGACTATAGCCTAATCCCTCTCAAATGAGACCCGTGCCCAGCAGTGGGACGTTAATGGGTTGATGCACATCACACAAACATTTTTCCCTACCAGAATTAAAACTCGGGATCCGTAGCACAATAGGCAGCGTTAACTACCGCTGGGCTAATCGGGTTGGCAAAGTCTGTTATGCAACTACTAATCATTGTGAAAAACTGAAGATCTAGTGTCTGATATGATGTTCTTACATAAAATAAGGCGTTATATATACTTGCGTACCTATTTGTTTTGTACATGACGCTGACTTTAAATTTAATTACACTGTTACTGCGGCATTCAACTGTCACTTGTGTATAAAGAATTAATATTAACTGCATATTTAGATAATTACAATGTAGTTCGTATATAAAAGGTGTTTATTGTACAAACAAAAATTGCTG
Organism: Craniophora ligustri; assembly: GCA_905163465.1. NCBI lineage: Eukaryota > Metazoa > Arthropoda > Insecta > Lepidoptera > Noctuidae > Craniophora > Craniophora ligustri. Next base: position 1,559,645 of record LR990965.1, on the reverse strand, counting down.
CAAGAATGAATGATAAAAGATAAGTGATAAGAATAATAGGTACTTAATTCTTTTAAATTTCCTCTGGTTTCAAGATATAAGTAGAATAAAATAACAAAAGGATAGCTAAAAAGTAAACTTAACATAACATACCATCACGGCTGACCTCCCCGAAGGGTTAGGCAGAGGTGTACTAATGTACACGGTACACCCACGTTTCGCCGGTATGTTTTCGGTCCCATGTGATAGGGGGCGAGTCTATTGCCATCAATAGGGCACAAATCCAAACTCCAAGTTGCTACTGAGAATTTCATAGAAAAACCTAATAACACTTTTGCTCGACCTGGGAATTGAACCTTTTGCTCGGCAGTCGCACTGTACCACCATTAGACCAAGGAGGCACACAACGAGCTAAATAATATATTTTTAAATCGATGCCTAATGCCGTTGCTTGTAGAACTGAGAAGTTACTTGCATATTTATCAAATGCTCAAACGGTGAAGGTAAACATCGTGAGGAAACCTGCATGCTTGAGAGATATTCTCGATGGCGTGTGGGGGCTAGCGTCGACTATAGCCTAATAGACCAGAAGTGGGACAGTAGGTCTGTTGATGACCAAGAATATTTTCTTTGTGAATCCATCAACCCGGCAGATTTCACACACCATCGAGAAAATCTCTCAAGGATGTATGTTTCTTCACTGTGATGTGATAAATACGCTCATTAGTTGCGAAAAGTCAGTGGTGCGTGGCTTGGGTTTGAAATCGAGATCCTTGACCATCACAGTCCATTGGTCGCGGTTCTTCAAAATATTTGTAATTGGTTTTTTACAGTATGGGTTAACCTTGTTTGCCACCTCAATATGTGAACATCACACTGCATTAATTTCATATTAAGGTGGAAGCTCCACGCTAGCCCGCGAAAATTAAATTTTCGCATCATATTTTGTTCAATGTACAGCCTGACAATGACCGGCAAATTGCAAAAAACGTACGAAAATTTGAATTTCGCGGGCTAGCGTGGAGCTTCCACCTTAACATTATATAGAAACATTGTAAAGAAAACCAATTATTTAAAAGAGTATCTATGGAGTTTCCTGCCGGTTCTTCTCCATAAGACCTACCTTTTGGAACCGTGCAACTAGTTTTTGACAACTCAAAAGTGCCTTTAATATTGGTCTAATTTAAATAAACAATTTGAGTTTGAGTTTGAATAGTATGAAAAAAACTAGACATTTTCGGGAATTCCTTAATGACAGTGAAATATAAACGTCATAACAAATTTGAACAAGTCAATACTGGTCTAATTCTCATTATCAAGTATATTTTGGCCATTAAAATTATCATTTTGTGCTGTAATACTTGTATATACGTATCTATAGGATGCTTATCATTCATCATGTGTATATCGGTAGTATGGGTCTGCCAAGCGAATATAGCCTCTATTTACTCAACCAAATGCCCTTGTATGTTTTAGAAGTCAGTATAAACATGACTATGTTGCTTATCGTCTGCGAAATATTATTATGTGTGAAGGATCTAGGTTACCAAGAACGCGGAGATTGGAGGGCAATAACCTCTCAATACCTAAACTTGGATAAACTTTATTAGAATAGTGAGTTGTGATGGAGGAGTGGCCGGTGGACTGTTACGGTCTCGAGTTCGAATCCAAGGGCGCAAGACTGACTTTTCGTAAGTTATGTGCCTATATAGATGCGACTTGTAGACTTATTTTAATAAATATATAAATCAATATTTCCGGACATTATTACACAGCGCCATCTAGCTAGTAACGAGGCTTGTGTTACGGACACTACATGGAAAAAGTATATTTATGTAGTATATCAAATACTTACAAGATACATCCATGACCATACCAGGATTCGGACCCGGGGCCCATAGCACAGAAGGCAGTGTTAACTACCGCTGGACTAAATGGGTCGTCGATTAATAGACAAACAGACACAATTAAATATTTGCTTTTCAGCGCTTGTAATAGTTTCAATTGTATCTTTTTTTGCTGCTTAACAAAACATCTAGTCAAGTTAACTAGTAATTAAAACAATTACTTAATTGTTCTTTTACGAGTTTCTGTCATAATTATATTTATGATTTAAATTACGAGCTTTTCAAGAATAGAATTGTAGTTAGAACATTTACACGACAACTAGCCATCAAAGAGTAATTATTGAAATTGGTAAATAGTCCAAGATCCCAGGGCCGCCAGACGTCACGTATTTTCTGACGAACCAAATGTGGATAATTGAGTAGTGCTAGTATGTACTAAGAACGCATGACTACCAGCTATCTTGCCTAGTGGGCCAATTTTCAGGTATCGGGTAATCGAGGTACATACAAATATTACCCTACGTAAATTCTCCAAGCTGCTTTTTACGTATATTTTAGGCGATATCCTTAAACATCAGTCGCGAATACTCCCAGACACTTTCCGTCGGCCGTATTGCTTTGCAGACGCTTTAAAGCTCCCAAATTATGATGCTCCATTCTCGTAAAAGGTTTCAAAATAGTTGTGACAGAAGAAATTTGGTTCGTCAGAAAATACGTGACGTCTGGCGGCCCTGGGATCTTTCTTTATAATAATTGAAGGATGAAAAGGTTCTTAGTACTGCTTGTAAGGCCGGGTTCCCACTACGCCGGACCGGCAGATCTGCCGAAAACCGGACACCGGACAGAGTGTTCACATTACATCGGATCCCGGAAGAAATTCAGACAGTCCTCAGTTGAATTTGGACCTGCGCGCACAATGGACGACGAAATTGTTGTGTTGTGGTGGTATCTTAATAGAAGGCAAAATAAAAGAAAACATTGGGTACACCCTATTTTACGGGAAAGATACCGGCACAAACTCGTTCACATTACTCCGGGCCCGGTCGTTCTACCGGCAATTCGTAGTGACAAAACGTTCGGTAGAAATGCCGGGCTCGGCAAAAATGCCGGACCCGGGATAATGTGAATAGCTTCATATAAATTGTACAGCCACTAGCTCTTCCGGCAGATTTACCGGCGCGGCAGATCTGCCGGTCCGGCGTAGTGGGAACCCGGCCTAAAGGTTTATTTATCTTCACTTATCAAATTAATTGTCCCATCTGAATATCAAATCACCACCACTTATAGAAAACAGAAATTCGGAAAAGGTTTTCCTTATAACTTAACTTATAATTACTAACAGCTACCTTACATTTTCAATTATTATTGACATTGCACGACCGAAGGACACGGTGAGCTCGTTCTGTGTAAATCGGATTGTCAATAATAAACGAAAATGTAAGGTAGCTGTTAGTAATTATAACTTAAAACGACCAACACCTCAGTCGGCCCGCGACCATGGATGCTGTAAAGGATCCGAAACGTCGGGTTAAAATAATATCAATATACCGCGATAAAATCCGTAAAAAGTAGTTTTATTTCAATGTCTAATATTCGCGTAAGTGTAAGAAATCAATATAAATTAACTATTTACTGAGAGAAGATTTTTGGAATTATTCACAAAAGGTCTCCTATTTTTTCATAATATTTTTATCTTATTATTAATTATTGAAATTAATGTATTATATATATACTTTTATAGAAATATTCAGATACAAAATAAATTGTTTAATTAATAAATAAATTAAATGAAAATTTTCTATGCGATTGCTGAGCAATGCAATGGGTTTAAAATATTAATAAACTACTAATTTTTTAACTGCCTCTTTGTTCTAGTGGTCGTACAGTACGAATGCCGAGCAAGAGGTCCTGGGTTCGATTCCTAGGTCGAGCAATGTGTTATTGGGGTTTTCTGTGAAATTCTCAGTAGCAGCTCGGAGTTTGAAATTGTGCCCGGTTGATGGCAATAGGCTCGCCCCCTATTACACGTGACCTAAAACATATTGGCGAAACGTGGGTGTACATCAGTACACCTCTGCCTAACCTTTCGCGGACGACAGGCGTGATGGTATGTTAGTATCATTTAAGGAGGAAAAAATAACTTGTTTGTATTCAATAGGCTTCTAAATTAGTTATTGGCTTTATCTGAATAATTCTTTCACCCTAAGAATGCTTAAATATCCGTGATGAACGTAAGCTACCTATGTTTTATTAAAAAAAAACAATTAGGGATCCGTATAAAAACTGATTTATTTCGAAATTTATATTTTTTGTTTGCCGTGCAAACGCCGCGGCGGCGCGGCGGCGCGGTGGAGAGCTAGAATAAATAATAAAATAATTCATAAATAAAACACGAATCGTTTTGCGTTGGAGATGTAAAAATAGCGATACCAAAATATATCTAGTTTACTACAGGAAAACATACAAAATAAATAACCTTAATTTCTTCTAAAATAAGGTTAATAACCTTATTTTTTTGGGTATATGTAAGTTGGTATGGAAATCTGTGATCAAATTACGTGTTTATTGTTTTGTCATCTCGACCTTGTAGTGTATCGCATATGTCGCCGTCCCCGGAGAATAAAATGATAACTGCCGTTATCTTAGTTTTAATGTTATGTCATTTTTGGGATCGGTGGGTGGTAATACATCTGCTAAATTTTTTCGTAATTTTTATACAGTAATTTCACGAAGTTACAAAATTTTACAATAGTATTCAATGATTTCACACAGACCTTAAATTACTAGAATAAAGTGTTAATATATTATTATCAAAATTTATTCTCAGTTGTTATTATGACAAATAGTCATGCAATTATGTTCTCGTGAAAAATATTCGACTAGATAATGATAAATGCACTTTATCATTTTATTCTAGTTCAAAATCAAGTAGTTTGTCAAATACTTGTAATTCATATCATAGTTTTATTGGGAAACCAAATTCAAAGTTCTTAACAGCAAAAAAAAATATTTACAATATTTACGAGAATAAGCCGATATTCAAATATTAACATCTTTACTTGTACTCTAAAAGTCCGTAGAATAAAATGACAAGTAAATGATGCAATATTGGATTCTGATCAGTTTATACGGAGAATAAAATGATAATCGACATTATACAACTTATACGATGATTGGTTTTGAAATTCTTATTTTTTGAATAATATCTCTATTTTAATAATTAGGAGTGTTTCACTAAAACATTTCAAACATACAAAAAATAACATTTTTCTAAATCTAAGATTCATCAGTGTACGTTCAGTATTTAAGGAGTAATCGACGAAAACATGTTTTTTATTTTTCCTGAAAAGTTGCGTTTTTGTAGTTATCATTTTATTCTCCGGGGACGGCGATGTGTGTCTATGAAAACAATATTGAAAGACAAAATGTCGATTGAAATCACGTGTGAAAAGATTGTAGTACCTGCCATCTTTTTATTATGCATTTAGGTAATTTTTTATCTATATCATCATCAACGCATTACTGTCCCACTGCTGGGCACGGGTCTCTTCTCATTTGAGAGGGATTAGGCTATAATAGTCCACCACGCTAGCCTACTGCGGGTTGGCAGACTTCACATGCCATCGAGAAAATCAGTGTGTAGTATGTACACATTCGTTGACTGGATTATTGCAGCGGTAGGTACGTACTTAAGCTATAAAGGTACCTACAAAAAATATATAAAAGAAGATAATGCCTCTATAAGATCAATTAAAACCGCTCTCCTAAAATATTATCCTGTCATTAGTAGGTATAATATTATGCAATTGTATAACAATTATTATGCAATTGTGAAGTAATATTTATTCAAATTGACTCTTAATTAGGTGAGCAGCTTTATTTGAATAAACATTTATCTAAACTAGTAAATTAAGAAGATGGTAGGTACCACAATCGATAAGCCGTGATAGTCTGATGATGCTACCTTAGGTCTCCAGTTCAGGTAAAGGAAAACATTGTGAGGAAACCTGCATGCCTGAGAGATATTCTCAATGGCTTGTGAAGTCTGCCAACCCGCAGTAGGTTAACGTGGTGGACGATGGCCTTATCCCTCTCAAAAATGAGAAGAGACCCGTGCCCAGCAGTGGTACAATAATGGGTTGATGATGATAATGATAAACTATCTTTTCACACGTGTCTTCAATCGATGTTTTTTCTTCGAATATTGCTATCATAGAGATAGACAAATATTTGAAGTCGGACCATGAACTTATATGTCATGTGACATAAATGGACTTACGTGGTAGCGTGTGCCATTTATCCCACGTAATGTGATCACAGATCTTCTTTACTTAAATCTATTCTAATCTATACTTAAACGTAAAACAATAAGGTTATTAACCTTATTGAACAAGAAATCGAAGTCTTGTATATTGTTCGTTTTCCTGTAGTAAATAAGGTCTATATTGTAAAGCTATTAATAAAACAACGACGCAAAAAGATGAAGTACCTAGGTATCTATTTATCTGTCATCGGCATCGTACCTCCTTTTCACCTCGTTAACGGATTAACCGATTTTGTTTGAGGGGACTTTATCGATGGCGTTTTCAGTTGTTCCGAGTGTCTTCTGTTCGTGAACGCGGGTTTGCAACCCCTTCAGTAAATTCATACTTCCATACTATAAATATAATATTAAATATTTTTCCGGACATTATTACACAGCGCCATCTAGTTCCGTGGTAAGCAACGAGGCTTGTGTTACGGATACTAGATGGTTGATATACTACATATATACTATTTTTTTTGTAAATACACACCTACCTACATATTATACATAGATATATCCATGACTTGGATACAAATGTTAATGCTCATACTATATATACTATAAACTTAGACTTTATACAATATATACTATATTATACAATATATTTATCCATACTTCATTTTATAATATTATAAATGCGAATGGGACAGAAAGACGGACAGACAGTCTGTCTTTCTGGGTGTCTGTTACCTCTTTGGTTGAACCGATTTAGATGAAATTTGACATAGAGATAGTTTGAGTCCCGGGAAAGGACATAGGATGGCTTTCTTCCTTTAAATAGGAAAATAGGTAGGAAGTTGCGAGTGTATGCGAAGAAAATTACTTATTTTACGCAGACAAAGTCGCGGGCAAAAGCTAGTTATAAATAATAAAAGTCTGCTTATATGTCTGTTTGGCTGTTAACTCTTAACGACGAAACCGGTAAACAGATGTTGGTAAAATTTGGCAAAGGTATAGATTTCATCAAATAAAACCGCCACAATTAAAATATGAGCTGTGGTAGCCTAGCGGTGTGATCAGTGGACTCAGATGTCAGAGGTCTCGAGTTCGAACCCAAGGCACGCGCCACTGAATTTTCGGAAGTTGTGTGCGTATTTATCATATTTGCTCAAACGGTGAAGGAAAACATCGTGAGCAAACTTGCATGCTTGAGAGAATTCTCGATGGCATGTGAAATGCCCGTGCACAGCAGTGGGACATTAATGAGTTGATGATGATGACAGATATCATCACAGGAAAGGATAGACGCTACTTTATCTCTCTATAATAGCTGAGTTTTTTTATAAAGTGAAAATTCCTGATTAAACGTGGTTGGTAGTCCTTGAACGAATAAATATAGGCTGATTTATGTTTCAGAAATAAAATTCTTACTCAATGCAGACGAAAACGCGTGTAAATATTAATACAAGATAACTAAGAAATATATTATCATTAATATTCGGTAAGCCCGTAGCTGCATTACAAAACTCAAGGATGCAAAGATTACACTTTAATTTACATAATTTATCTTATCACATACATTGCATAATGTATGTAGGTACCTATCTAATCTTCGTCTGCATAAAATAACAACAATTTTGGTTGTCTCTTGATAAAAGCATAATTATTGTAACAAAGATAGTAGTTATTATTTTATTATTTATTAATTTATGGTTCATAAAAGCCTGAATGCTCTTAGAACTAAAAAACCGGGTGGGAATATTGTTAAATCCTTCTGATTTCAATGTCTCCTACAATGATTGCAAAAAAAACTCGGACGCATTTTTGGCGGCCATCTTGAACGGATTTTCTTCAAACATACTCCCAACTTATTCAACTTTCAAACAAAGAAAACAAATTCAAAATTGGTTGATCTGTTCCGGAGCTGCGATGCCAAAGACGGGCACACACTGACACGTCGAACTTATAACACCCCTTAATTTTTGGCCAAATTTAATTGACTCTTTTTGAATGTCGACAATAAAGACATCCCCCAAAAACGCCCGCCCTTCACCGCTTCCTAGTGATTTTGATGGGAAGAAGAAGCAGCGTAACAAACTCCCCAGCAACACAGTCCACATCTCCTACTGAGTACTGAGTTCTCTCTCTCTTCTCGTCTCTTCTCACTTGAAAAGGAATAGGATAATTAGTCTCTAGTCCACCACGCTAATCTACTTTGTTTTCCATCGCTGTTTGGGCATGTGATAAATAAGCACTAAACTTCCATGAAATGGAAAAGTCAGTGGTGTGTGTCGTATCGTGTTTAATTTAGCAGAACATCGCTAGGCTTAATAGCCTAATGATGTTCTGTTACATTAAACACGAAACACTCAATTAATATTTTTTACATTGTTACAGATAAAATAATTTGCATACAACCGTTTTGAAAAGCTACCTCTCAACGGACGAGGGTTATGTCAAATTGAAAAGAAAAAAATAGGAATAATTATGACGGAGAAACACAAATACGAGGGAAACGGCGACGCTGAGAGTGTGGAGAAACTGAATCCAAAGAATGAATACAGTTTTGAAGAAGCTTTTGAACAGACAGGTAATAAAATAGTTATTTACCGTACCCCAAATGTATAAGAGTAATGTAAGAAGTATAGTAAAAGTTTAATATGTGACTCACACAGAAAATTACAATAGAGACGTACAATTGAATAAAGACATTACAAAATAAGAGTCTTAGAATTCTTTACGAGGTCAAAGGTCATCTCTGCATAAGGATGCAAAAGCAATCTCTTCATCAACTCGTTTGTCCATATTTTTACTGAGAGAAGTTAGAATTTAGTCCACTTAACAGACAAACGACTAAAAGAATGTCTCTCAAACGTGATGTTTTCCTTCGCCTATTATTACAATAATTATTTTATTATAGCTAGGTAGGTATTTTATTACGGTACCTATATTGATATTATTTAATTCCGACGTTTTGGGTCTAATGTTTTTTTTCAAATCTAAGTAAATTAAGCTAAGTAAAGTATGTAGTAAAATTACTTAAAATACCCGGGGTATAAATTTTTTTTCATTGAACAGTAAAAAGTATGAACGAGCGGAAAAAAAGTATAATACTGTTTTTAACAGTATGGTTGGCAACCCTAGGCAGGTCTGACCTTGGCAGTATATGACTAGACTTCTTAACTAGGTCATCGATGCACTTCAATTCAAAGTATCGGGTGTTATACGTTAATATTATGATTGTTCAAGAAATATAGTTATTTTAAAATATTATGTAGCTTTGGTCATAAGTTAACAAGAATACCTATTCTATTTAATTAATCTATTTTTTTTATGTTGTTTCGCTTATCATAGTAAATATGTTATGTATGATTTTAATGAGTGTTTTTTCGTCACTTATTTGGTAGTTTTCGTAGTTTTATCTATTGAAAGAACAAACTATCACGCCTGTTCCCCACTGGTTGCTGCGACCCTGGGACAGACCTTTGACTTCGTCCATCTCATGTAGGAATACCCAGTGGCGTAGCGTGGGTATTTGCCGCCCGGGGCCATCTGGAAATTTGCCGCCCCCTTTTCTAATAGTATAAAAACGACGTGGTACTTGATGCCACCATGCCGCCCCCTTCCCCCCCCCCCACGCTGCGCTACTGGGTATAGTTTCCTGGGTGTAGTTAATAACAACTCAGTAAAAACAATGGCTACATATGTAAATTTCATGACATAACCTACCGGTTAATTTAGTTTGTAAAAGTTTTTTTTCGCATGTTTGCCGTAATCTTAATGCCAACGTTGTTAGTTTAAATAACATGTAGGTATTATACCTACTTTAGAATATATAGGTAATTTTTGAACGTATTCGTCTCTATCCAATAAATATGTATAAACTGTACTACAGGTCTTTTTTTCCTCATACTCCATTCTCAAGAGGTACTTAATATGTACGAACTGTTTGTTTGTTACTAATAGTTCTATTCATTTAAATAAATCCATGTAATAGATTTATAATAATTGCTCTTAGAAATAAGACCACCAATTGTACTTACCGCTGTATTACTGATTGTATTTCATATTTTTGTCTGTTTTGGTTACGTATAATAAAGAATATTCTATCTATCTATCGATCTATCTAGATTTGTCACGGTATATTTATATTATTTCAATCCCGACGGTATTACAACCTAACAGCATCCAATGAAATTGGAAAAAAAACTACGTTTTACGCAATTTTATTGTAGTATATTCCTTTAATGGTTAATCCCGTTCTAGATTCCCTACGACATGCATGACCACTTGCAGACTATAAAAAGTTTAGTTTCAATGTCTAGTATTTGCTTAAGTGTAAGAAATCTGTAGTCTCTATTAATTGTTCACTATTATCGTATTACCGTCCACTGCTAAACGTAGGCCTCTCCCAAAGAGCGCCAACTACCCTGGTCATAGGCAGCTCGCATCCATCTGCTGCCAGTCACCTTCAAATCGTCAGCCCATCGTGACGCAGGGGGTCCCGTACTACGTTTGTTTAATATGACGACCCGTTTAGCTCAGCGGTAGTTAACGCTGCCTGCTGTACTATGGGTCCCGGGTTCGAATCCCGGTAGGGACAAATGTTTAAGTGATGAGCATCAACATTTGTTGCCGAGTCATGGATGTATCTATGTATTATATGTATATATTTACAAAAAGAAAGTATATAATTATGTTGTATATCAACCAACTAGTATCCGTACCACAAACCTCGTTGCTTACCACGGAACTAGATGGCGCTGTGTAATAGTGTCTGGAAATGTTCAGAAAATACTTGTCTGCTCCCTCTAATAATGATACAACTATCACTTTATCACGACATATTTCTCTGCAGGCCATGGCAAGCTGAACCACCTGGTGCTGTTCACCTGCGGGCTGATAATGCTGAACGTCTCCATGGAGTCAGTTGGCATGAGTTATGCCATCACAGCAGCAGAATGTGAGCTCAACTTGACCAGCAAACACAAAGGGCTGGTGAATGCTGCTGCTTTTATTGGTAAGTTGAAAAGGACCTGTGAGTTGTGATAACCGGGTGCGATCAGTTGACTGTGAAGTCAAAGATCTCGAGCCTGACTGACTTTTTGAAGTTACGTGCGTTTTTATCACATGCTCAAACGGTGAAGGAAAACATCGTGAGGGAACCTGCATGCCTGAAAGATGTTCTCGAAGTCTGCCAACCCGTCAAAGTCAAATCATTTATTTTAAGTACCTAGACCAATGTAACATGTGCTTTTGAATTGTCGATTTGAATCTAGCTGCTCGGTTCAAAAGGTAGGTCTTATGGAGAAGAACTGGGAAGAAACTCCATAAATACTGTTTTTAATAAAATGACTAGATCCAGACTATTATATAGTCTTCATTATTGTGCCACTGCTGGGCACGGGTCTCCTCTCATTTGAGAGGACCTTAAGAGGATGATGTCAAGTTTTTTTTTTGTGAAAGCGTTTCGGTGTTTATTTCAATAAATATTATATTTTATTCTTGTTCTTATTTCCTTTAAATTCTCGTGGGAAGCTAATCTAATCACGCAAATCACTGATGTACTTAATACATACAATATCATAATAAAAATATTATTGCAGGCGTGACGTCATTATTTTTGTTCGCAATCAAATTGTTATTGAACTAGATTATAATTTAGTTCACAAACAAAGTTTATTATGAAAGATAAGGAACTGCATTATCAGTGATCAATATAATGTTTAAAAATACAGCGTGTAACCAAAAGAAAAATATATTTTCAGAATATATTGTCAAAATTGACATACCACGGTTTGAGCATGTGAGAAATAATACGCACACAGCACAGCTTCAGTGAAAATCAGTGCATTGGGATTGAACTTGGGGATTTTGCCAATACGGTCCAAAGGTTACACTAGGCTATCATAGTTACGTCTTGTAGGGAAATGCAATGATTATAATAGTTGTTAATTTGTCCCATTGTTTTCAATCAACCGATTCGTCATTGATTTCAAAATTCAAACCGACAGCACGTGACCTTACCAGTTTTCTGGGCTAAATGAGTTATTGTAGTTTATGAGTGTAATATAATAATAATATACATAAATAATAGGCAGCTGGCAGTGACTGGAGGAAAAGAGCCGAAGATCGAGCTCTGTGGCATTCACTAGGGGAGGCCTACGTCCAGCAGTGGACCAATATTGGCTGATGATGATACATAAATAATAATAGGACTGTTTTTAATCTATATGGTCTGTTTAACTTGACCTTAGCACCTTTTTGGGAAATTCTCCTCGTTTTAGAACGGAGTAAGAATGGAGTTCCAAACCCGATCTATTAATTTAAATTACAAATACGTATAGAAAAAAATCTTGTTAATTTTTAAACTATATAATATCTTGTTTCGGTTAAGTTACATCGTGTATAATTTATTATCATTATACCAGTTTGCGCTTTAAGGCCACTAAACACATTGTATAATGCGACTAAAGTCATTTGAGATAGCACTTTATAATAGGCCTTTTCGAGGTGCATGGCCAGAAAGGAGTATCATACCCTTCCTGGGTAGTAGTGTAGACTACTACCCAGAAAGGGTACATTACTCTAGGCAGCATTCTAATGGTAAAAGAATTTTTGGAATATATTCAGTAGTTTTTTAGTTCATTCGATACAAACACACAATTATTTATTTCTCTTAATAATAGTAGAGACAGATATAGATTATGACACATCACCATTCTAGTACTGAGCTAAGCAACGACGCTTGTGTTACTGATAGTAGATGGTTGATACAGTACATTTTCACTCTTTTTTTGTAAAACCTTGGCAGCAAGTTACTCATTCTACAGACTGATTATATGTGGAATGCAGTTCCTCTGGAACCGTATAGTACGCAATAATATTTGTACTTTGTACTAGGTTGTGTGAGTGAATTCAGTGATTTGAACCTTAATGAACAAATATAAATAAAATCAATATATCTGAACATTATAACACAGCGCCAACGAGTTCCGAATAGGCTTGTGTTACGGATACTAGACAGTTAATATACCACATTGTATTATTTTTTGTGAATGTATACTTTTATTAGACATAAATAAGTATATCTATGTATGATAAATCTGTATATGTATGCTAGATATTTAGACTTTAAAAGACACCATGATTATCTGAGTTTGTTTTGGTATTTCTTCTCGGAGGTCGCTAGGAAATGCCGATGCCATCTAGATTTTAAAATATTCTATACATGACTTGTAAAAGTGTCTTTAAAAGATCTATTTACAGAAATAAAAAAATCATTCAATCATTTAATCATTAATCATATTCATGAGTCTGATATAAATGTTGATGCTCATCACATAAACATTTGTCCCTACCGGGACGCGTAGCACAGAAAGCAGCGCTACCTACCGCTGGCCTAATTGGGTCTTTATTCCTTGAAGACTAAGAGTCAGAATCCTTCGTAAATGTTTTTGTTTTCACCCAGGTATTATCAGCACGTCGTTCCTATGGGGCTACTTGGGAGACAGGGTCGGTCGCCGCGCGGTGATGCTGCCAGCCATCTTCCTCTCAGCTATCTTCTCCATCGTATCCTCGTTTTCCACCAACGTGTGGATGCTATTGGTGTTCAGATTTTTTACTGGATGCTTGTAAGTATTTTTATGCACACATATCCTAACGCCTGTTGTGCCCGAAGGGTTAGGCAGAGATGTACTAAAGTACACCCACATTTCGCTGTTAGGGGGTAAGCCTATAGCCATAAACAGGTCACGCGTCCGCTGCTACTGATAATTTCATAGAAAAACCCAATAACTCTTTGCTCGACTTGGAAATTGAATCTAAGACCTCTTGCACAGCAGTTTGAACTTAGGACGACTAGACCAATGAGGCAGTTTTTATGTCTGTCTGCATTTCGTCGTGATTTTTGAACACAGTTCACTATTAGGGACCCGGTCGATTGTTTTAGCTCTGAGTATCATCATCATCATCATCATCAGCCTATATTCGTCCACTGCTGGACGTAGACCTCCCCTAGTGAACGCCACAGAGCTCGATCTTCGGCTCTTTTCCTCCAGTCACTACCAGCTATCTTTCGCAAGTCGTCGCTCCACCTGGCCGGCGGCCGTCCTACACTACGTTTGCCGAGTATGCTATACTCCATTGACCTTTAGCTGACCTAGGCCTTGGCTTTCTAAAATTGGTTTGGAGACCGAACATCGGAAACTGTGCGTTAAAGCCTCAAGGAAACAGATGCGATTGTCTTTGCAAATATTGCATGAGGCAATAGGTCGAAATTTTGTATGGAGATAGTTTGAATCCCGGGGAAGGACATAGGATATTTTTTGTTCCGGTAATCATCCTTTAAAAGGGCGTAAAAGGGGGTATATGTATTGATATTTATATGCGAAACAAGTTATATAAAAAATAAGCACTTAGAATAAACCGTTAATATATTCAAAGCAAAATTAAAGTTATTGTTATTAGATAAATGTTACTATTCCATTAAAGAATTTATGGAGGATGAATTTAAATTTTATGTTTATTTTAGTTTATATATGCTGTTAGTGTTAAGATATATTTAATAATGTAAGAATTCCGTGCTACTCTATACACGCTCTATGTATTTTTAAGGAAACTATTTTTAAGTAGGTATGTTCTCTGTAAACTACATGGTGCAATGAATAAATAAATAAGTAATCTGGTCTCACAATGACAATACATTTTAGATTAGACTCAAGTTACTGACCTAAGTATAATGCACTGGACGTAATAATCCATTATTATTTATTATTACTATTGACGATAATTCGGTAATAAAACTTTTATATATGTATTTTATAATGATTTGAGGTCATAAAATAACTAGTGTATGCAAGTCAGTCTACATAGATAGTATTGTTTTTTATTACTCAAGTATTCCTACTGATTATATCGATGGCGTGGCAATCTGCGCTAGGCTAGCGTCGTAGACTATAGCACTAAGAGGAGATCCGTGCCCAGCAGTGGGACTGCAAAGTTATCTGGCTAGCTTCGGTAGTATTTTAGGGTTGTCTGGTAGAATCTGCAAATGATAAAGTATTTTAATATATACCATTTTAAAATAATAATTTATCAAATGCTCAAACGGTGAAGGAAAACATCGTGAGGAAACCTGCATGCCTGAGATATCTCGATGGCATGTGATCTCTGCCAACTCACTAGCATTGTTGCTAGTGAGTTGGCATCTCTCTCAAATGAGAGGAGGCCCGTGCCCAGTAGTGGGACAAACAATCGCATTATGCATTTCGAAAAGTAAGTGGTGCATGCCTAAGGATCGAACTCTAGACTTTTGACTTCATAGTCCACTGGTCACACTACTCGGCCATCGTAAATACATACATACCATCACGCCTGTCGTCCCCGAAAAGTTAGGCAGAGGTGTACTAATGTACATCCACGTTTCGCCGGTATGTTTAAGTCCCATGTAACAGGGGGCGAGCCTATTGCCATTATTTGGGCACGAGTCCAAACTCCGAGCTGCTACTGAGAATTTCATAGAAAAACCCAATAACACTTGCTTGACCTGGGAATCGAACTGTACGACTACTAGACCAACGAGGCAGTTAGCTATCACTAGATATACCGAGATAAAATCTAGTTCTATTTCAACAGTACCTTATTATCTTTTTCAGGATATCAGCATCCAGTGCTACAGTTTACGCTTACTTAGGTGAAATGCACGCAAACTCCAAACGTGCTGCCGCCATCGCGTGGAGTTCCGCATTCATATCCTTCTCCTTCATCATATTACCTGGTTTGTACCTACTGAATATTAAATAAAATAAATAAATATTAAGCCATCTAGCTCCGCGGTAAGCAAGGAGGCTTGTGTTACGGACACTAGATGGTTGATATACTACATAGTACAAATAATACATAGATAAATCCATGACTCGGATACAAATGTTTATGTTCATCACACAAACATTTGTTTCTACCCGGGACCCATAGCACAGCAGGTAGCGTTAACTACCGCTGAGCTAGACGGGTCTTCAAGTCGGGGAATATTATGTATTTATTTATTACTTGCTCCAAGGTAAACACCGTGAGGAAACTTGCATGCCTGACATTTTCTCGTTAAATAGCTGTTCAAGGTTTATGATTATATTCATGTTATGTTTACTGTACTGGCTAAATCCTTATTGTAGGATAATATTTTATTATTTAACAAACACTCTGCTACGACCAGAAACCCTCTCTAGATAAAGGGTGCGCGATTTGGGAACTGTCTTTATTCTCGACGTTCAAAAAGAGCCAATTGAATTTTGCCAAATACTTTCAATTAGATTCCCGTTCTGACCTACCTGAATACATTAGCAAGTCTCTTAAGTGATTTGCAATGTCATATATAATATTGTTTCGCAGAAGGCAAACACGACCATAAATACTAACTACCATATCTAAACTACGTTTTAGTAAACTTGAATCTATATTTATCGCTACATGACATATGACCGTAGTTAAATTAGCTAAACTTAATAATATCGTAGTTTTTAGTGGTTTTAGGTAAATAAAATAACAAATGACGTAAATAGTTAAAGTTGTTTATTAAATAGATTGAAAAATATTGTTCTGGGTATTAAACAATGTTTTATTTGTGATAAATTTATAAGTAGGTAGTTACTATTTTAACTAAACTACCATTTTAAGGATCTATCGGCAGAATATTTTATTTACGAGCAAACGAGCAGATAACCGACAAATAGAACAGTCCCACGGAGACTCAGTTTGAAAGTTGATATTTATAAAGGATCTAAAACGTCGAGATTAAATAATTTCTATATACTGGGATAAAATCCGTAAAAAGTAGTCTTATTTCAATATCTATTACTAGCGTAAGTGTAAGAAATCAGTAGGTGCCTATAATATTTTAAACGTCGCACTACTGTAGACCATGTTGGGTTCTCCTAATCATGTCCAGGTTTCCTGGACATTCTGGTCAAGTGTCTTCAACTCTTCCGATTGCAATACAAAAAAAAACAAAACTTTCGTAGTCACATGCATGAAGAACCTGTTTAATAAGTATTAAGTATATCCGAACACAACGCCATCTAGTTCTGAGCTAAGCGACGCGGCTTGTATTTAGGCTACTACATAGTTTTTTTATTAAAAATATTATACGTCATGAATTATAATAGAAACTTACACACATGACTCAGATAAAAAATTACCATCTTATCATAAAAACAGCTTGTGGAAATCCCGGGACCCTTAAAATCGCTCCGGTAATCAAATCGTCAATATATTCTGATATTATTTATTGAGTTTGAATATAATTGGGTATTTAATAAAAACCTTGTAAACAAACTCGAAAATGTAGGAGTTAGAGATATCCCTCTGAAATTATTCAAGGACTACCTCTCCAGTAGGAGGCAGAGGGTGAAGGTGGAGGAATACATCAGTAAAGAAGTGGAAGTGACATATGGTGTCCCACAGGGAAGCATACTGGGTCCTACCCTCTTTCTTTTGTATATAAATGACCTATACAACAGAAAAATCGAAAATGCAAAAGTCTTCTCTTATGCCGATGACACTTCTGTTGTGTTTACTGGGAATTCATGGCACGACGTAAAATTAAAAACAGAGATAGGTATGGCCCAAGTTGCCAGCTGGCTCAATAACAACCTCCTCACGCTAAACACATCCAAGACAAATTACGTATGCTTTAGCGTGAGTAACAGGACACAACCAAGTGACGATTTTAACATAAAAATACATGTTTGCGGAGATCCTAGAAATAAAAGTTGTGCCTGTCTATGTATTTCCAAAATTTCGCAAATTAAGTACCTGGGAGTCATAATTGATCAACGTCTAACATGGTACCAGCATCTAGAACAGGTTACAAATAGAGTTAGGAGACTAAGCTGGATATTTAAATCACTGCGTCACATTGCTCCAAAAGATATAATCACAAAGCGAGAATCTACTAGAAACATCCTGAATGAGGTATATTTGGCTCTGGTGCAATCGGTTTTATTGTATTGTATCACGGTTTGGGGAGGTGCAACTAAAACCAAACATCTAAACTTAGAGCGCGCCCAGCGTGCTCTTATTAAAATCATGTATTTCAAAAACATATTATACCCTACAAATAGCCTTTATACTATCAGCAATATACTCTCGATAAGAAAGTTGTACATCATACAAACTGTCTTGAAAAAACATAAAACCCTACCACTGGATATGCAAAAATTAAGGAAAAGAAGGAAAGACTTGGTACCTCCAGTTCCTCAGTCTAAAACCGTGTTTGCATGCAGACAATTCAATAAACGCTCAGCCGAACTATACAACAAGGTAAACAAAAAAATATACATATACACAAAAACTACGTATGATTGTAAGAAAACCGTAACAAATTGGATAAAAAAACTCACGTATGAAGAGACTGAGGCACTTCTACAACACATTAAATAGCAAGATACTTAATAACATTATGTTACTCAACTATTCACTCTTTAACATCTAACTATCTCACAAAAATGTCAATTAAAAATCAAACACAAGCATTCACACACACACACACACACACATCCGTTCACACACACACACACACACACAATCTTGTTTAAATTAAAAATAATTTAATAACTAGTTTAATATTTGTTACTGTTATAATTATTTCGCTATGGAAGAGCGGGGCCTCCTAAAACAGGCAAAAATTTGCTTAAAAGGAGTCCCCAATCACAATCACCCATTTGTTGTAACTAATTTCTTGAATAAAACATTTTGAATTTTGAATAAGTCAACAACTCAATTACTGATAAAATTATAAAAAAAAACTCACTATGGTACAATTACGGAACGAGTGCAAGTAATTACAACTTTTAGATATTATGTGACAACTTTCATAAGTTACTCAAACTATCAACGAACTGGGGAGTTCTGAGATGGCCTGTATTAGTGGGGAACGGGCGTAGGCTGATATGTATTCTGCGCCTACTAACTACCTGTAAGGCCACATTTATTTGTTCCTTCCGAGGGCCTTACCTGAGATCCGTAGTACAGCATATTGCGTCATTTTCATTTTACTATCAACTATGTAATGATTGTATGTGCAATCGAGCTAAATATTAAGCTTTTAATTCCAGGTCTAGCTTGGCTAATAATCCCGGGAAAATGGTCCTTCAATTTCTTCTACATGGAAATCGTACCTTGGCGAGCATTTGTCTGGCTATGGTGTGCTCCAGGGCTGGCGGCTGCATCTATACTCCTGCTGTTGCCAGAAAGTCCACGATACCTGCTGGCTGCGAAAGGACCAGAGGCAGCCCTACCTGTTCTTGCTATAATGTACGCATGGAACAATGGAACAAACACTGAAGACTTTCCAGTAAAGATTTTGATATATTAAAAAAAAAAGCATGCTATAGACATCTGTTTTATAATATTATTTTAAAAATCGATTACTCTATCTAGATCATAGTTAGTTTAGTTGTCTTACACCTACTTAAGTTTCTTCGATTATGGTTGTCCCTAAGAAGTCACTACCTTATAAAAATCCTTTAGAGGTTCGATGAGTGAGAAATGAGTAAAGGATACAAAAATGATTTTATAGAACGATCTTTGTATTAACTGCACATAGTGCTATAAGAAATTACGATTAATTGAACCTTTTTTAATTTCCAGGTCAAAAAACTGATATCAGGTAGCGAAGAGACCAAGAGTGGAGGCTTCGTTGGAGCCGTGAAGAATGTAGGCCTTATGTTCAAACCACCTCTCCTGCGATGTGTATTCATTTCGCATATATCTATGTTCGCAGTATTCATGGTGTAAGTATTTTTAAACTTATGATGATATTTTTTATTAAACTTTAGTCCTTGACAATTGTCAAATAATATGAGTGTGATTTGATGGCGTTGATAAGAGATAATGCTGCTGATAAAGGTTAGAGAATTAGTGTTAGATTGTATATTATGTGTTTTTTTTTTCTATCAAAATTGTCTACTTCAATTCTTGGAGCTTCTGTCTACCTATTCTTAGTTGAAAAAGGCCCCCATACGCAAGTTTCCTCTGATTATATATGAAATACATCGATTCCTATAAACATAAGGAGATGAAACTCTTAAATCTCTGAGAAAATAAAGTACAGTTGAGAAAGTAAGGTCCATCAACTTTATTGTACCTTAATTTATTTATAAGCACTGCAAATTATAATGTGTGTACAAATGTTTACAGAGCCAAAAATAAATAGGAACTTCAAATAGGATTTCTATTATACACATAGCATGTTTTTGGTTTCCAGATCAAGTGGTCTATACGTTTGGGTACCAGATATATTGAACAGTATTTTGAGAAGCAGCTCTAGTCGGAACATTACCATATGTCAGATCATTCGTGACAAGTTCTTAAATGTCAGTGTAAGTAGCCATCGATATTTTTCTACAGCATTATGGCCAGTCTTGGGGCATAACATGTTCGCTTTTATCTTTAATTATTGTTAATTGTTGCTGAAATACAAAATATTTCTCTGTTACAGAAGTAACAGAGAAATATTTTGTATTAAGAATGAAAAAATCTGCTTAAATCAAAGTGAGAGTCCAACATTTTATTTAAATTATACAGGTACTTTTGAATTTTGAACACTAGTTGCACGGTTCCAAATAAAAGATCTTATAGAGAAAAACCGACAAGAAATTTTATAGTCCCTCGTCTAAACAAATAAATATTTCGTTACCAAAATCAATATAAAATATAAGAGTAATGCAGTTTGAAGTGATGTGTTTTTGTTATCCAAAAATAAATTAACAACAATCCAACTACATATAAGCATAAGTTTAAAAAAATAGGACCCTTTGCATGCGTGTGTGTATGTAATTCCTCTAAAGTATCAATATTTTTTTTGTTTTTTTTCAGATGTCTGTAGAGCAATTGAAGTGTGAAACAGAAGTATCAGTCGCCGTGTTCCCCATATCCATGTCTATGGGGGCGGTGTTCGCGCTTACGTACTTAGCTATAGGATTCCTCATCAACAAGGTTGGCAGAAAAACATTGTACTGTAAGTACCTATGCTATTTTCGTCAGCTATACAAATAAGAATGATTTTCTCTCAGTCTATGACCAGACATTAGGGACATTAAAAAGTACTAGGATTACAGAATACAAATTACAGAATAACTGTATTGCATACTAAAATAAAAATACTACTATTTTACTAAAGATCATAATATTGTTATTTGGACGGTGTCTAAAAAATTACCCTGTATAAGGATTTTAAAAATGAGTCCTACTTCCAAGAATTTGCCTTTCAATATATTATTTGTATTATTATTCAACGACGCAAGTGAACCTTACGATGGTTTTCGCAACCTATAACAGCTTTAGCTTTTTTCCATTTCCAGGTGGTATAATGTTCATCTGCGGTATCGCGACTATTGGTGCAGCTTTCGTCCCCGAGGGCGTGGCAGCTACGGTGCTACTCATCGTATCATTGTGTTCAGGGTGTGCAGCCTCTATACTGGCCGCTATTTCCGTAGATGTGTTCCCCACATCATTGAGGTAAGAGTCTTCATTAAACCACAAAAAATTATAATTACATCGTAATTCGTACGTAAAAATAAATAACCTGATAGATGAAAAAGGAGATTTGATTAAATTACTAATTCTAAGGGGACGAAGTCGCTTGCAAAACCCAATATTTGATATAATTATTTATTTGGTTTCAGGGCGATGGCGATGTGTGTGATGTACATGGTGGGGCGCGCTGGTGCGGCCGTCGGATCCAACTTTTTGGGAGCCACGTTGGATCTACACTGCCATGAAGCGTTCACTGCCTTCGGAGTCTTCACCGCAGGTAATTACTAATGAATCTGCAATGATGATGCTTATTTTCCATGATCGTGGATAAGGATACAGCTTATAAACACAAGCAGATCGCTTTGGTTCCTTAAGAATGTTATAAAAATGGACGTAAAATAGAGATTTTAGTGTTCTACCTATAGTCATATATCACTCAGATATTATAGTGCTTACTTACTTCGCTGACTCAGCGACCCGAACTGGATCTTAGCGTCTAACACCAAAGTGCACTATTTTTCCTGTCTTGTGCCAGGTCTGACCAGTCTCTCTACTGGGGGGTACTCACCCCTATCTCTTTCATAACATATACTGACTGCCTTGTTGGTCTAGTTGTCATAAGTGTGACCACTAAGTAAGAAGTTTTGGTGTCGATTACCAGGTCAAGCAAAGTGTTATTGGCTATGAAATTCACAGTAACAGATCGGAGTTTGGATCCGTGTGCAATTAATTGCAAGCAATAGGCTCGCCCCCTATTACATACGACATAAAAGATATCGGTCCGACATTAGTAACTACTTCTTTTCTAAATGTACCTACTTACTAATTCACTTAGTAAACGGGTAGCGTGTTCCTAAAGAAACACGAAATAAAAATTATTATTATTTCTTTTTATCTTTCCAGGTTCAACAATCCTGATGGTCTTCTGGCCAAATCCGCAGAAAGTTCGAGATGAACTGGAGCGGAAAGGCTTTACATACTAATTTATTTGTTCTATGACGTCATAGAATACTCACAACACAATCATGTACCAACAAGAGACTGATAAAAGAAAGTTTTATGCATCTGTAATATTTTAAGAGGCATTTAGTCTTTACTTTATTATTATTAATTAAATAAAAATATTTTTTAATAAAATCTTATTATTATCGAAATAAATATGACTTTAATTTGACCGCTCCCCTACTTATCCTTTTTTTGCGGTACGCCCTTACCATTTGTAAAATCATATCGCGTATAAATAAAATATTTGTTCAGTTTTTAATTCGTAATAGACAAACTTTATAAAGTGACATCTATTGGATTATTTGTGAACTAGTACAACCTGCTTAAATTATGGCGCCTCTATCGCAAACTTCTGTCGCTTCCAAAATAAGTCAATAGATGTCGACACTTCAAGCATTTTGGATCCAACTGTCTTGAACTTTGGTATTATAAATTAAATCCTACAGTATACTGTTAATTACATTGAAATCCAGAATACAATAACTAGAATTAAAAAAAATATAATTTTGTTTCTGCTAAATCAGTTTAAGTCATCACATCAGGAATTCACAACAGTTCTACTTTTGGTTCATCTAGCAATCTCGTACTTCTTTGAAACAGTTTTGAATTATCAATTATTTCGCATACCGTGGTATATAAATATATACGGCCTTTTAAATACAGCGCCATCTAGTTTTAAACTACGGGTGCTTTTATGCCTAGATTAGATGGTTGATAAAGTTTTTTTTAATACATACACATAGGTCTACTTACAAATATTCATGCTCATTAAATAATAAAATATACTTATTTACTGTAAATAGATCTTTTGAGGACACTTGCATAAAATCCAAATCGCGTCAGCATTTCCCTACTAATAAACTCGGAATTACGGTCTTTTTTATGGTTTTTAATGTAAGTAGGTAACTACTTACTTTTTGGTTTACAGTATCTACAGGTTAGCATTTGACTAAAGTTTAAAAGGGAAGTAAAACTTCCTCCTCTCTCCTACATTTGCCGTGCCCAAACATGTTTCTTATAATTATATTGTAACATCTATGTAATTTGTGGAGTGCAATAAATGTATTGAGTATTGCGTATTGAGACGATGAGGTCTAAGATGTAGCACGCTAACCTAGAACATACCTATTCACTCTTTCCTTCACCAATTCATTTTTTCTTTCTAAATGGGCTTTGCTACAGAAAATGCAGAAACAAGGCCACAAAGTGGCGGACTTCTCCCAAAAAAAAAAAGGAAAAAATTCAACAACCCTAGACAAGATAATGAGGTCAAAATCAAAGGGTGAAGTGACAAATGCGGCGACATTATTTATCGATTAAGTTAATGTTTATCCGTTAGTCTGCCATCATGATCGTCGCCTGCGCAACCCGTTGACACGTTTTTGTCACACCTTGTTAAGGGATGACAGTTAAAAAAAAAACAAAATTGGAGCGGCGAGCGAGACCGCCCGATCTTTCTTGGCGCCGCGAATTTTATGTCTACTTTTCTCCATTAGCGAAGTTCTTTAAAAGCTTTAAAAAATCTAGGGTTTTCGTCAATTGCAAATCAATAGTACATTGCAGATTTATAACGGTAATTGACTTCTATTCGAGCTAAGTTTAAGGGACTTCTTAGAATTTTACGGATTTTATTAATCGCGGAATAAATAATAATAAATGAATAAAATCAATAAATATTCTTGGACATTTTACACAGCACCATCTAGTCCCAAACTAAGCAGAGCTTGGACTATGGGTACTAGACAATGGATATAATACTTATATACTTTTTAGTTGTAAATACATACTTATAATACATAGGAAACACCCAGACGAGCACAAACACTTATATTCATCACATAAATATTTGTGTCCCGTGGGAATCGAACCCACTACCTCGTGATCAGCAGTCCGGTACTCGAACCACAGAGGTCGTCAATAAGTAGTTTACTTACTCATATGACGACTCGATGAGCCCAGTGTTAACGCTGCGTTTTGTGCTTACAAATGTTGATGCTCATCACACTAACATTTGTCCCTACCGGGATTCAAACCCGGGACTCGTCGGGCCGTACCACAGAAGCCAGCGTTAACTACCACTAGGCTAACCCAGTCGTCAATTTCAGCTAGTAACGTCCACTACTGGACATAAGCTCCCCATAAGCCCCCCAAGGATTTCAAAGACGACCAGTTCTGCGCCACCCGCATCCAGCGGATTCCAGCAACCTTTACCAGGCCATCAGCCCACTGGAGAACTAAACCTACAACTTTATAATTAATGCAAATATTATCATAATGAGTTGAGTCCGAATTCCTCACAACAAACCGTGTCGGCTTGCTTTTTTGACAAAATAAAAAACTCACCCCCAATCATCTCAATCCGTCGCGTATCCCAGAAATGTTTTGATATAGTATTTTATGTCGAAATAATAGCTAAAGTATCACTGTTGGGGAAAAAAATGGTCGAATTACTGTCGAAAAAGTCCGGATCTCAGGTAGATGTGAAACTTTATAATGTTACTACGGGATCTTGGGATTTCGCCTTCTCTTTGACGGTCTTAGAGGCTGTTGAAAGGTTTGTTGATGCTTCTCTACTGGAGACAGGTATACCAAATACCTGAGTCTGATCTGATATGAAAGTATAAGTTTCCAACTTCATATTTATTTTGATATTAAACTACTTTTTACGGATTTTATCGCGGTATATTGCTATTATTTTAACCCGACGTTTCGGATCCTTTACAGCATACATGGTCATGGGCAGACTGAGGTGTTGGTTGTCTTGAAGTTAGAATTACTAACAGCTACCTTACAATTATTATTGTCAATCCAATTTACACAAAACGAGCTCACCGTGTCCTTCATTTGACTTAGATTTACATAAATATTTCGTATTTATTACAATAATCATCATCAACCCATTATTGTCCCACTGCTGGGCACGGGTCTCCTCTCATTTGAGAAGGATTAGGCTATAGTCCAATACAATAATACAAAACTGTAAATAATACAATAATACAAAGTTACAATAATATATTTTTTAAATTAAAATATCACATATTCTATAGACAAAGGCTATAGGCATATAATTTATCCCTGTCTACATCAAAACGACAATATCGGTATCAAAAACCTAGTAATTTTATTTGACTTTTCAAAGCTATTTGAACCCCATAAACTGCCCCATAAGCCACCCATATGTTCATAACGGTTGCCTATCGGTTGGCTAATTAAAATTGTTGAACATACACATGGGGTGGGGAACACCCCTGTGACTTACGTTTGACCCTGAATTAACCCCTCTTTGTTAAATTATGCTCCTAACCATTGCCCGCAGTTCTGCCTCTCGTGAAAAAAGATTTAATTGTGGAACTATTCACTAACTACTCGAAATCCAAAAACAAAACTCATTTCTGACACTTACTTGAATAAAATAGCATTAATGTCTAACAGTAAGGGATTAGAAACTTCGGGATACAATAATATCAATATTATATCCGATAAAGTTAGTAGTTTTATAAAAAAACTGTACTATTACTTTTTATTTTCGTTAAAAAAGACATTAAAATACATTGCTTTGCTGTCAAATAAGCGTAATTATTCTATCTAGAAGACTGGTTTCTTTCGCAAGATTTTCTTTTTTTTGAAATCTAGGCTCCATCAAATGGCCAACGTTTATAAGCCCTCAATAAAAAAAATATACATTCACAAACAGAAATGATTTTCCAGAATCTCGTAAAATGACCGGCCCGGACTCGACCCAGTGACATATGGCGCGGCGGTTACCACGTGTCGCCCACCTGAGCCTGCACGTGCTGCAACCAAGGGTTTTTTTAACCAAAATTAACCATATCTGTAGGGAGGTATCTCGGTAACCCCATAAAACTAGGGTGTGATATTTTAAAAGCCATCTATAGCGTATTTTCTCTATTTTCAACTGTCTAGCACTCTTGTTTTAATATTTGTAGGTACATCATTAAATTATGCTAACTGCCTCGTCGGTCTAGTGGTCGTGCAGTGTGACTGCCGAGCAAGAGGTCTTTGGTTCGATTCCCAGGTCGAGCAAAGTGTTATTGGTTATTTCTATGATTTTCTCAGTAGCAGCCGGAGTTTGGATTCGTGCCCGATTGATGGCAATGGGCTCGCCCCCTATTACATGAGACCTAAAACATACCGGCGAAACGTGGGTGTGCATTAGTACACCACTGCCTAACCCTCCGGGGATAACTGGCGTGATGGTATGTTATGTTATCGTTATGTACTGTCACACTACTGGGGACAGTTCTCCTCTTAATTTAGAAGCATTATGCTATAATTCTACACATTACCCACTCAACCTGCAGGAAAACTTCACACGCCATAAAGAAAATCATACGTATCTCCACGGTATTTTTCTTCAAGAGAGAGATAATAAATTATGAATAAAGATTTGATTTTGATAATTTAGAGGTGCGTGCATTCGGTTAAAATAATTATATTACTAAGCTATTAATACATTATCAATTTATATATTGTGTACAACTTACATTCTCTTTTCTCTTCATTCGTTTTTAAAAAAAAACGTTTCCCCACACTAGGATTTTCTCCTGTATCGTGGGTACGTTTACAAACACAAGTGCCCAGACCCGGAACAACTACCTGTAGAACGTACAAATATTTGCTCCGTGCGGAGATCGAACCCGCAACCCGTGACGCACAAGCCGATCGCTCAGCAAAGGCGCCACCGAGGTGTCATTGGTTTTGGAACATTTTGATAACGGTAACAAAATATTTTGTAAGTAAAATCACATCTGTACCATATCTGCACTTTAAGAGACCATCGTTTTCTGATTTTGTTTCAGCATTTCTTATCAGAGATCCTCAGGACATACCGACGCCATCTAGATTTAATCAATATCCTACATGACTTGGTAAAAATTTCTTCAAAAGATAACTAAAAACCAAGGATTTTGGCCATATAAGGGACACCATAATCTTAATTTATGTATATTTACAGAAGAAAATATTATTAAATATTATTTATTTGGATGCGAGCGGCGTATGACCGGTCGTCGTGGCGATCCTTGGGGGAGACCTATGTACAGCAGTCAATGTCTAACGGTGTTTTGGTCCTATATAAATAGAAATATTTAGTCTCACGGTGTTCGCGGTCGCACTTTTCCGAAGGCTTGCCTGATTTCTATGTTATTTTTTTGTATATTTGGTTACACCTTCCTAGCTTCTCCCCAGCGTTAACTGGGCATCTTCGTCCGACAGTGGACGAAAATAGGCTAATGATGATAATGATGATATAGCACAACAACCATAAGCACGTGTGCCGGGTGAGCTAGTATTGCCATACCTATACATTTATCGGCCTCTGCGTAATATCGAAGCCTACCATAGAAGACGACTGAAAGAAAGAAAGAAAGAAAGAAAGAAATAAAGTTTATTTGACACAGTCAAGGCACATTTACAAGAGAAAACAAAAAAAATAATATTAAAATAGAGAAAAGACTAAATTATTGTGCCTCACGGCTGTGGCAAATAGGCCCCGTTCAGCTTATGCCAGGCAGCTAGTGCCTGGCGCTGATTTTCAACTGAGCCTCAATATCTGAGGCGTCCCGGATGCAAACAAGTTTTAATAGCATGTATGAGTTTTGATGTGCGTAAAAAGGACAAAAATATAATGATTTTACTAAAATAAATAAATAATAAATAAACGTTATAGATACATAGATCATACATTTTACAGTATTAGATAAGTATAATTATAGACATCAATATCAATATATGTAGGTATGTATAGTGAATGAAATATATATTTGTAATTTATCATTATGTGTATAGATTTAGCCAAACTACGAATAATGAGGCAATTCAGAAACCTGTTTCTAGGAAAATTACATGCAAAGCAATAACAAAGCCACAATGCTGCATGCAGCAGGTCGGGCACTAGGTCACCCTATCTTAAAAAAAAAAAATAAAAGAAAAATAACCAATAAATAAATTAAGATAATGAATTAAATTTAATAGAATTAGTTTATGATAATATTAATGAAAAGATGAATTGATAAATAGCTTATTTAAATAATGTAGTATTTAAATTATATTTTTAAATTAGTGATATATTCAATTTAACCATATCTAGTTTCCACTGTCCTTCAACTAGATACTGCCTTAATTTTTGCCTAAACGTACCGATGGTATTAGAAGTTCTTATGGGTGGGGGCAGGTTATTCCATATTTTGGACTGTACCGTTACACATAAATAAAATAAATAAATATTTCCGGACATTATTACACAGCGCCATCTAGTTCCGTGGTAAGCAACGAGGCTTGTGTTACGGATACTAGATAGTTGATATACTACATATATTATATACATTTTTTTTTGTAAATACATACATATTATACATAGATACATCCATGACTCGGATACAAATGTTGATGCTCATCACACAAACATTTGTCCGTACCGGGATTCGAACCCAGGACCCATAGCACAGCAGGCAGCGTTAACTACCGCTGAGCTAAACCGTCCGTCACATCTGTCACCGATGGTATCAATGGCCAGTAATGTACATCGAATGATACCAGCGGACCGTGAAACATTATCATATAAACGGTAGTCCTCGATGGTGTTGGGGTAGGCGATCATTTAACTGTAATAAGTGGTTAGTAGACCATCGACAATAACTGTAACTGTATAAAAATATGTTGAACTATCTTATTAATTATTATTATTAAACATATTTTGTAGGTAACATTTTAAAAGTTATACCTACTTTATATGTATACCTACTTAAAGCGTTGACTGCGTCCTATACAATTCTGATATTTTTATATCTTTAATATTTTTGAAAGCAACACCAATAATACTCTATTAGACTCTATCTATGTTCTTCTTCAAGCAATAGAAGAGAGCCAGTAGTCTGGGCTCGAGTCTCCTCTCATCTCCGAGAAATTAGGCTATAGTGACTTCCTTACATCGCTTATAATATAGGTATTAGTCTAGTACGAGTTAGCAGACTTCTCACGCCACCGAGAAAATCTCTCAGTCATGCAGGCTTTCCTTCACCGTTCGAGCATGTGATACATACGCACAATACTTCGGAAAAGTCAGTGGTAGCATTAGGTTCAACCTCGAGTCCTTTTACTTTGCAGTAATATTTTTTTTATGGTGATAAGGGGGCAAACGAGCAGGCGGCTCACCTGATGGTAAGTGATGACCGCCGCTCATGGACATTTGCAATACCAGAGGCTTGCAAATGCGTTGCCAAACCCCTTAGAAACCGTTCAGGTTTCTTAAAATAGGGAGTTACTGAACTGACAGCAAACGGAATTCCCATGCTGTCAGAATAGTCACTTCCCCAATGAGCCCTGGTGACCTTACTCACTCGCAGAAAGACAAGATTGTTGATTTACTGCGGTCTTCAGTAAGGCGGAGGTACTTCCCCAGCTCAATTTCAGCGAGAAATCTCGCTATGCCCTACCTCCTATAATTATATGGAAACACAGGCATGTCGAGAATAAAATTAATATATCTTCACACAGTATCCTAAATACCTACACTATAAAGCCAAGTGTATACAGCACGGTGGCGTAACGTGGGAACTACCCCACCTGCCGTCTGCGATCTTCAGCCACTTTCCCATAAGGCACGGTCACCCACCGTGAACACTTACCCTTATTCTAATTGCCGCCTGTTATGTGTATCAGATGCTTTGCATACGCTAAATATGGGGCACTATCCCATGACATTACCTGTATGGCTTTTCAAGTATTCGTGACAATTACAGTATATTCAATCCTTTTTTCTTGAGTAGCTAGTCTGTTTTTTTTTCACATATATTTATGTTGCCAGTTTTTCAATAGTACCAAGATGCGACTAGATATTAATATTGGACATAAAGCGATTGCCAACAGCAATAGCAAAATGTTCATATACATTTAGGTGGATCTTGGATATTAATATATTTGGATATTAAAACTACCTTTTGGCACTACATTTAAAGTCAGTACTTTAAATGTAGTGTTAAAAGGACACTATATTTAAAGTACTGACTACACTACACTACATTTAAAGTCAGTATTTTAAATGTAGTGTAGTGGACAGTGTCTTGCTTTTGAATACAAGAGTACTGAGTATTGTGTTTTATGTATATGCGCAAACTGTGAAGGAAATTATAGTGCAAACCTACATGCGAGATAGATTTCTCAATGACGTTTGAAGTCTACAGTAGTATTATACAGACCTATGCCCAGCAATAGGACAGCAAATGTATACTAATTGAATTTAAAATATTAATCTAAAAACCTACAACATAATTTTAACACAAGAACAAGAGGAAAAGCTATACACCACATCACACCAGACCGAATTGACCCATATACAGAATCCTCCACATTTAAAATTGTAAACAAAAAAACCTTTCCTGCCTCGAAAGGCACAATCAAGCTCACTCGAGGCGCTACCGTCATAATCATAAAGGTAATCGATTAAACAAACATCCACTCTCGTTAGCGCCATAAATCATTCATTGATTGGATGCAACACACAAAGTGGAAGAGTAACAAGACGAATAGGTTTAGGCATTTTGTGCCTACGCGCAGGTGGTCGCGGTGAGGCAACCTAGGCACGGACATAGGTAGTTTTTTGTTGAAGCAGTTTGTGTATACTTATTCATTTTATTTTAATATTACGTTTTATAATTTGCTCCGTTTAGACCTACCAAAATCATATCACAATGGGATAAACAAACAAATTTATGAATATATTCTTGTTTCTTATATTTGTATAAGTGTTTGGGTAGATTTGTATTTGGAAAAGTCTTACAGCTCTTACAGACTTGTGACACGTTGTCAACAGCAGCCGTCGACGAAAGCAAAATCAGTTTAAATGTCAAAATCTCAAAGAACCCAGAGAATGTTGTGGAGCGCATGGAAATAAAATTGGTAAATGTGACCTTATTTATTATTTTGATATAAATATCCTTGGAGCTCTCGAAATAAATATATGGAAGATAAAGTTTTAGAGAACAATACATTTGGAGCGAGCCGGAATAAGCTCCGTCAACGCGTCAACTGCTGCAGTTGGCAACGTACCGGCCATGTCAGACGTCTTAAACCTCTGCACAAAAACTTAATCTATGCAGGCTTGCGCGCGCGCCGCTGCGAGTTTCGCCAACCCAATTAAACGGGCCCCACGATCGGTGCTATATCGTATCAGCCCAGTGCGGCGGTTTTATTGCCTTCTTGTTTAACTTGATAATGCGTCTGCTTCATTATAAAGCTAAATAATAAGGTTGTTAGGGTTTGGGTAAAATGTGTGAAAACTGATTGTTGGGACAAGAACGTTCGGCAATATTTATGTTGTATTAAAAAAGAGACCATGAGGCGTCAGTTAAGAAATTCCGACGCCATCTAGTTCATAAGAATATCTTGAATATGTAAAAGTGTTGATTTCTTACACTTGCGCGAATATTAGACATTGAAATAAAACTACTTTTTACGGATTTTATCGCGGTATATTAATTATTTTAGCCCGACGTTTCGGAACACCTTAGTCGGCCCGTAACCATGGTTGCTGTAAAGGATCGGAAACGTCGGGTTAAAATAATATCAATATACCGCGCTAAAATCCGTAAAAAGTAGTTTTATTTCAATGCAAAAGTGTACCTACTTAAAAGATCAGTCGATACAGTATTCTAATATGTTCTCATTATTCATTGTGTTCCAAATATGTAATTTAAAGCAAAACCTAGGCCCTTCTACCTATTGCCTTAAAATAAGTTTTTGTAGTAAATTACTGTATGCCTCTTATGTTTCTTACGCAAGGCAGTTTTGCTGCAACGATTACAACCTACATTTATTTTTGAATCTGTGAATGATCAATTGCCGCCAAATACAACACCAACTAGGCGCCTACTATTTAGTAGCCGTTCGTCTATTATTGTGGTCCACATTTACAACCTAGTTATTTCCCAGAAAACCTATGATTACAGCAAACGGCAGTCGAATTTGACCGAAAACAAGCAATAAAATAACCAATAAAATAGTTTTTTTCAAGATGGCCGCTAAAAAAAGCGCGCCATAACTATAGTTTTGGCGCCATTTTTTCTTCTATTTTTAGAACGAAGAGATTAAATAAGTTTGTTAAACCAACAGTGGGCGTAGAATGCTTTGTTTTTTGGAAAAAAATGTTTTTGGCGCCTTATAAGGTTACTATTAAGTCATTATGGGCTGTTAAGGTCAACATTTTGTGAAGATTACTTATTTGTTGTGAAGATTTATTATTGATGAGTCCAGCCGTAATAAGATGGAACAATATTGGGCTGATGTAAAATTAAAGAATAAAGTATACTTAGGTATTTTAGAAACATAAAATAATTACATCTAGGTACCACGCAGAGTTGACGATACTTTCTTGAGCTTTGACATCTTGAAATTTTAACAGAATTGAAAAAGATGGATATATGTGATTTGAATATTTACTTACATAAAAAAGACATATCTTTTCAAGGTGCTCATTTCAAATATTCGTAATGGAAGATAGGTAAGTAGGTACTTCCATGTTTAAAGTCAGTTTTCTTTTCTCTAAAGTTAGTAGTAGTATAAGAAGTGTCAAAAAAGTACGTCAGTAAATGCACTACGTAATTGAGCATTTATATTATGTAATCTAATAATTAATGATGCTCTGACTGAACTCATAATCTTAAAAATGGGGGTTTAAAGTACCTTCGTTTACTTTAAATGCAATCATCATCATCATCATCATCCACAGCCTTTCTGATCCCACTGTTGGGTATAGGCCTCTTTCCACGCATGCATTTCCATCCATTCAAATGCAATATGTCATGTGAATAAGGCGCTTTAATTAAATCTTCTTTGAAAAGCATTTATATGTGTTATACAATGTTTCCGAAAACCAATTCTTCACTATCTCTTTGAACTTCAATAATTATAGTAAATGGGGCGCTACCATAATTCAGTATATAAAAAAACAAATTTGTGGCAAAAACAAACAAACTATAATTCATTATTACACGCCAAAACTGTATTGCTAACCACCAAATTCTAACCGAAAAATATCTATAATCGGGAATCAAACCCGTACCCAATAATCAGTCTTAATCGTCGATGAGCTTGTTTGCTCAAATTGTGTGAAGCAGAAAAAATATTTTTAGTTGATCTTCTGTAGTTTTTTTTAATGTTATATTTAGATCAATTTATTTGAAATCAAAAAAGTATTTACTTCTGGTGATGTATTTTGTGTTTTAAAAAAAATATCTTATGAGAAAGTTGTCGAAATAATTTGCCAATCTGCAAAATATGCAATAGCATAATCTGTGATATGTTTAGCAAGGTGAATTATATTCTATAGCCCAAGTCCACTAGATCTGAGAGAAGACCCGTGCCCAGCTGTGGGACAGTAGGTACAGGCGTCATCAATCCATTATTGTCCTACAGGTCTCCTCTCATTTTAGAAGCATTAGGCTTTAGTTTACCACTTCAAGCCTACTGTGGGTTGGTAGATTTCACATTCCATCGAGTAAATCTCTCAAGCAGGCAGGTTTCCTCTCGATGTATTCCTACACCGTTTGAGAATGTGATAAATTTATACGCATATAACTTTTGAAAAGTCAGTGGTGTATGCCTTGGGTGCGAAGTCGAGACCTATGACTGTCACATGACAGTCCACTGGTCAGCCAACTATTATTGGCTATCACAGTTCTTCTCGTACTCAGTAGGTACATTGGCTATTAGTGATTTATACACAGTCTGGTTCAGTTCTGGTGTTAAAAAGAACTAACATGGTCTAGGATGAAGAATGCCTATTCTTCATATAGGCAGCATCGACGAAATATTCCTGGAATTATGTTATACAGATTTTAAATTAGACTTATTGCCTAGAATTATGAATAAACTATGCTTAAACTTATAATACGAAAATGTTACGTTGTAGTAACAAAAAAAAAAAAACTTCTAAAGCAACATTCCGTAAATAATTATCTAAAATACTACCCAAAGTTTCTCAAAACAAATATTATAATAATACCAGTTATTAAAACCAATATTTTCGTAATTACTGTAAAGACTATTCTATTTTTTTTCTGCTCTATGACAAATTACTATTTGTTTTATGAAGCGTTATAATTATCTATGATTGTCTAAGATAATGTTGCGGTCACAATATCCTTGATATAATAGAAATAAGGCTCAATATTGATAAAATCAGAATCACTAAAAAAATGTAAGATGATTTCGCACAAAAATTTTGCGAAACGTTAGATTAATAGAAAGTCAACCTTAACTGTGTTGAATTTTAGTTCAATTTTAAGGTTTTCGAGTGGAGAGAATACCAAAAAAATATGTTTGCAATATATACCTTTTTGCGGTTAGCGACAAAGACATTTTTTTCAGTTGGCGTGCGGTAGGGTGCGCCTGCGCTGATTGCGGTTCCGTATTGTTTGATCTATTTGTCATATAAGCATGTGCGGTACCTTTTGTCTTCTTTTTTGTTTGTTATAATTATTGCGGTTATGATTTTTGCATAGGAATACCCCATTTGTGTCGGAATTAATTACGTTCAAAGATCCGCTCATGTCCGTCGCCAAATGACAAACAGTTTCGACTAACAAAACCTGGCGACCGCCCCTTGAAACAAACTAAAAGAAATTACTTTCAAAGGGATTTTATTCTTCTTTTAATTATACTTATGAAATTACTGATCTAGGATTGGAAGTCCTGCTCTTGCATGATGTGAAGCAGGTTAAATATCACTTAAGATCGTACTGACAAATAGAGTTTTTTAAATCCGTTTTAGTTTTCGTAGTACAAATCAGGGATGTTATGGAGCTCCGTAACCATAACCGAAACTATCGGATATCCGAAATAAAAATATATCCGTAACCGTATAAGTTTCACAAGTTTCGGATAGTTTTCTTATAAGGCCGGAGTCTAAATAAAACGACATATTTTGACAGGTTTAATTTGGATTTTTTTTATCAAGTTAGGAAATGTAGATTCTGCAAAATGTAAACAGTGAGATAAAAACTTTTCCCGGAAACGAGGTGGCACTACTTCACTGGAACTTCATCTAATATCCGTAAACGAAACTATCCGAAACCGATATAATTTTATTCCTATATCCATATCCGTCTCCAGATCCTAAATATCAAATTCATAACATCCCTAGTACAAATACTGTTGTTAATTTTATATGTATATACACTAGCTGACCCAGCAAACGTTGTTTTGCCACATTGTAGGGTTTGGTGTTAAAAAAGTGAAAATTTAGGGTTATAAGTATTTTTTAATGAAATATCATAAAAAAAATACAAAAAAGATAAAAAAGTCTGGCGAAGGACATCCTTATCACCTAGGGGTGCAAAAAATAGCGTACGACCGATTCTCAGACACGACCCGAGATTTTTAAATATAAAATTATATAGCCATTATGAGGTCACGTTTGCAAGAACCTACTTGCATGGACCATAATACTTTTGTGTTGAGAGCAATCAATACATGCGTGCTCCAATTTTAATATAGGCACAGTATGTGTAAAGCCTCTTTTTTAAGAATACAGGCTGTGGCAAAATGAGCCACAGAAAACATCGAGAGGTTTTTTTCGAAATTGAATAGGGTTTTTTTTTTCTTTCAATTTCTTTTTGTGGCATCGCGTGATGCAGATACATCCTTGAAAATAAGTGCCACTTATTCATTAATACACTTTTACCTGTGGCAAGGGCGAGTGTACCGTTTTGTGTATTTGAAGGTGAAGTCTTAACGTGAGGTTCAGTAATTTTTATATTTATGAAACAAATTTTATTTCCAAGGGCAGAGTTCTCCGCGACTTAACCGCAGTCGTGATGTACATACAGCGTAAATTTTCTGGCCTATTGCTAATTAACTAGTGAAACTAAACGCTTGGTCGACGTTTCACGTGACCCAAAGGCTGGCCTATATTTCGCCCACAGAATTAGCACTGCCATTCAACGTGGCAATGCCGCCAGTCTTCAAATCAAATCAATCAAATCAAAAGGTTTTTATTTCATATGAACTTATTCAAGCATTTATAAAACGTTATGACTCTAGTTGCACGGTTCCAAGAAGTTGATCTCATGGAGAAGAACCGGCAAGAAACTCCATAGATCTTCTGAGCACTCTACCCCCTGACAGCGACGGGGACGAGATTTTTGACGCCCTATAACATAAAATATATATTTTATTTATTTATTTTTAAGTTTGTAAATAGTAGTTTATAATTGTATAATGTATAATAACCAAATGTGTTTATAACTGTATAATGTGCTAAAATAAACGGACTGATGTAACTCTGTTTTCTCATATTGTGATTTGTCATAATTTCTAACCCCAAAACGCCGATCGGCTCAATGTGTATTTAAATTATTAATATTGTACCTATTAGAGTTTAAACCTGCGAAAAACGGAAAGTTTATTATTAAGGTATTTTAGCTCATCAGTGCCTGCGCATAAATAAATTACGTATTTACCAGTATGATTACATGGTATTATAATATGTAAGTATAAGTATATAAGTACTTCGGGGTTAAAGCTTTTGACTATTGGTCTTCAATACGGCTTCAATACTTTGCCGACCTGATTGGCGTAGTTTGTACATTCTACAGGTAGTTATTCCGGGGCGTTTGTGTATGTGAAAATTTGTGTTTGTAAAACACCCACGACACAGGAGAAAAAAAAATAATACAAAAAATAAGAGATAATTATATCTTTTTTTTGTATATAATGGCGACCCGATTAGCGCAGTGGTATTAAATCCTGCCTCCTGTGGTAACGATCTTGGGTTCGAATACCGGTAGGGGTAATGTTTGTGTGAATTGTGAGTTCTATTTCACTGAGATATAATTATTATTATGCTAACGTCCAGAACCGGAAAATTAACCTGTGGATTATACTTATTTGCTCCGAGATTTGAGAGAATTATTTATAAATACATATAAATTTTAAATAAATGCAGCTGTTTGTTATTATTAGTTTGATTTTAAATTTATCCAAAACTAGCTCCCGTGTTTGAAATTAAATTGATTTAAAAAATAAGCAAAAATAAGCCAATTTTATTATGGCAGGTGCTGACATGTAAATCGGTCCATTTAAAATAATTTTAAATAACCCTGAACTCACTACAGCCATAAAAAACACCGTTAAGGTTATCTAATAACTTCTCATGCAGATTGCATATGGAATAAAACGAAAACGTAACGTGTTTTCCTACGTTTGGTAAGATGGAGGTGTGAATTGTCCCCTTGGGGTAAAATCAACACTCTTGTTGTATAAAAACATAATTTGTGATGAATCGAAGTTATTTTGTGTTATTAAAATAATCGATAACCAAATGTTTATCTTTTATGCGTGATTCTGATAGATGCTGCAGGGTTTAGTATAGTTTAAATAAAATTTAGTTAAAAAAATTAAACAATAAGTTAGTTTTATTTTCCAATGTTAAAAAAAAATTCTTTTATTTTGTTTAGTAGGTAGCATTTTTGACGAAGGATAGTGTTATAAAATATATATTATTATAAAATATTACTAATATAATAAAGGAGAAAATTTTGTTTATTTGTATGACCCTAATCTCAAGAACTAGGTACCAGTCCGATATGAACAATTCTTTTGTATAATAAAGCCTGTTAATTTACAAAATTTTTAGGCTATTTCAATTTTGCTACGACCTATATGAGCCAAACATAAATGAAAAACATTGAAAATACGGGGAAAGTATTACCAACTCTCTTTTATGTGAAATTTGGTCAAAGTTGCGCCGGTCGTATAAATAAATAAATAATATAAATAAATATTCCTGGATATTATGACACACAGCGCCATCTAGTTCCATGCAAAGCAACGAGGCTTGTGTTACGGATACTAGTTGGTTGATATACTACATATATACTTTTTTTTTTAAATACATACATATTATAGATAGATACATCCATGACTCGGATACAAATTTTGTGCTCATCACATAAACATTTGTCCCTACCGGGATTCGAACCCGGGACCCATAGCACAGAAGGCAGTGGTAACTACCGCTGGACTAATTGGGTCGTCAAATGAGCAGTATAGTAATATGAGCATCATTTTTGCCAAATTTTAATCACTTGTCATAGCCTATAATCGTTCGCAACAGCAGAGGTGTCGGAGTTACTAAACTGACAGCAAATGGAATGTCATATACATAGATGTCAAACTGTAATATTGATGAAATGTTTCAAAAAACAAGACACGTGTGATGTGTGACCCCTTATAGGCCACTGTTTGACCTCTCTTTTGTGCCCATGCATACGTGCTCCCGTTCCATGGAGTTTTATATTGTCTCATACAAAAGCACTGAACTGTATGCAACCTTGTAATGACTAGTAAGGGTACGGTCTTAGTGATAGCGGGAAATAACAGGTATTTAATTTTGTATTAGTGACAAATTAAGGACTAGTAATGAGCTCGAATTTAGACCTCTTGGAAAAAAGTAATTCCGGGTGTGGGGTTAGCGATATGTAGGCATACCCAACATTTAAAAAATAACGCCTTCTCTTTCTCAATGTCAAAGACTTAAGCTATCGTTTCCTATGACCAGATAAAAATAAATATCAATAATCAAATACATTTTATGCGAATAAAAGTTCTTAATTATTTAAAATTTCGACCAGTACCTACAACTAGTGCACAGAGGAATAAATTGTATTCATAGTGTATCAGATATAGTGTAGGTAAACGGCATATCATTTGATTTTTCAAAGGTTTGATGATTCAATTAGAAAGGCTACATAATCATTTCTAATTAAATCAAATCTAACTGAATAAAATAAAATATACGGAATCTATCGCTATTAACAAGACCCCACCCAGGCTTTAAAAAAATGGAACGATTACGTTTTGCAAATTAGCCTACAGGATAGTTCGAAAGTCCATTTCCCTCAAGAAATTTATTTTACACCATTTTTTTGGGCTTTATATTTATTGGCAACGCGCGAGCTACACCTCTGGTGTTGCAAACGTCTATAGGCTACGGTAACCGCTTACCATCAAGGGGGCCCCTTGTGACATAAAAAAGAATTAATGCAAAAGTATAAAGACAGATTTAAATCGTCTAGAAGCGCCAGTATCCAAGTACTACATACCCCGTTAGAAAAATACCTAGAACCAATCATAAGATCACGCGACTGTTTGCTCCCGTTAGCAACAATTTGTCATATCTAGTGCACAATGACATTCCAACGCAATGGCTGGTCATTGCATCCAATCACCGAGCGGACACCGTGACGATATACTTATTGTAGGTACTAAGAAAGAAAACTGCCTCGCTGGTCTTTGGTTGCTGAGCAAGCGAAGCACCTGGGCAATCGAACCCGTTTTGGGTTCGATCGAGTTGAGCAGACTGTTTTTGGCTTTTTCTTTGAAATTCTCAGTAGCAGCTTGGCGTTTGGATTGCCGACAAGCGCTTTAGTAAGCGCTTATGCCCGCTGAACATACCCGACGTCACTTACCACGGACTTTCAGAATTATTTGTGTTTTTTTTTTCAGACAAAATTCATCTTACATAGAAACGTGTAGGTGAAATCTGACAACCGAGATTAATATGTACTGCCATTGACCTCGATCGTCATTTTGACATTACATTGGTAGGTACCCGCTTGATATAATCAACAACCCGTACCAATGTTGTTTTTTAAATAATTACTGCAAATCTGTCTGATCTAAAAAGATTTATAACATTCATTACCATCATGCTAATTTATTTATAAAAGAACGATTAAACAGTGTGTGCCCAGTTTATGGCTGATATTATCTCATCAAGTAATTTAATGTCCCAGTGCTGGGCACAGATGTCCCCTCGATTAAGAGGGATTACGATATAGCCTATGACGCCAGCACAGTGTGGGTTGGCAGACTTCACACGCCATCGAGAAAAGCTCTTAGGCATGCAGGTTTCCTCACTATGTTTTGTTTCACCGTTTGAGCTAGTAAAAAATACCCACAAAACATCTAACCATAAAAGTCACTGGCAATTTGAACTCGAGACCTCTGACTATTCAGTACAGTGGTCACTCCACAAGGCCTTCACGGGGCATACACCCACAATGAATTTATATTAGTTTTACAATAAAAAATGCATATTTAAGCCAATTTGATAATGTAAATTTAACCAAAAAAAAATGTTAACGACCAAACCGGATTAATTTATGTTTATTATAGAATTTAAAACAATGCTATCTCTGACGTACTACTACCTGAATCCATACTTATATTATAAAAGCGAAAGTATGTTTGTCTGTATTTTTGTGTGTCTATCTGTTACCTCTTCACACTTTAACTACTGAACCGATTTAGATGAAATTTGATATAGAGACAGTTTGAGTCTAAGGAAATAGCATAGAATAAGTTTGTTCCGGAAATCATCTCTGAAAGGGGAGTAAAAATATGTATGCCTAATCGATAAACTCTTAACGAAAGAATGTAAGAAATAAATAAGCAGATTGAGGAAAAGATATTGGATAAAATTACTTATTCTACGGACAGATTCGTAGACAAAATCACGGGTAAAAGCTAGTATATTATAAAATCAAATTTAAATATAGTATGCCATAAAAACTAATTACAGACAGACCTGAGATGTTTAGCAACAACGTACCTACGTGGGACTCAGTCTTATTGAGTGACTGCGGAAGTAAATATGATACTGCTAGTGCTGCTGATAATAATCCTGTTATTGTATTACTCTTCTACCAAGAACCATGACTACTGGAAAAAGTGCAATGTGAAATATGAGAAACCAGTGCCAATCTTCGGTACACTGTTCAAAAACTTTGTGGCTAAAAAAAGCATTGTAGAAGTCTCCACCGAGATATACAACAAGTATCCCAATGAACGAGTGGTTGGTTTATACAGAGGCACTACACCAGAGCTTGTCATTCGAGACCTGGACATAATCAGAAGGATCCTGAATGTCGACTTCGCGTATTTTTATCCAAGAGGATTGGGCAGGGATCCAAAGATAGAACCTGTATTTTATAACCTTTTCCATGTTGATGGTGATATCTGGAAGTTAGTAAGGCAACGCCTCACACCGACATTCACTACTGCTAAGCTGAGGAACATGTTCCCGTTAGTGGTGGAGTGTGCTGAGAAACTACAGACCCTTGGTGAAGATATTGTGAGCCAAGGAGGAGACTGCGATGTTCGGGAATTGATGGCAAGATTTACCACCGAATTTATAGGTGCCTGTGGCTTCGGCATACAAATGAACACAATCAATAATGAGCATTCTCTCTTCAGAAACTTGGGCAAAAAAGTATTTGGGTGCTATTTGAGAAAATATCTGATCATAGCATTATATGATCTGTTCCCCAATTTCAGGTACCTAACACAGAAAGCACTGCATGAGACATTCTTATTTGATTCTATAGAAGAGATATTTCTAAACATTCGTAAGCAAAGAAATAATAAGCCAATAGGCCGCAATGATTTTATTGATATTCTCTTGGAATTAGAAGGAAAAGGAAAGATGATAGGAGAATCTGTGGAGAAGATAAGTGCGAATGGAAAGCCTGAAAAGGTGGAAATGGAGTTTGATCATAAAATTATGGTGGCCCAGGTCTACATGTTCTTTGCAGCAGGGTTTGAAACTTCAGCATCAGCGAATAGTTACGTTCTATACCAACTAGCCTTCCACCCAGAAGAACAGGCTAAGATACAGGAAGAAATTGATATAGTTCTTGCAAAGTATGACAACAAATTGTGCTATGACTCTGTAGCTGAAATGACGTCACTGAGGAATGGATTTAAGGAAGGTTTGAGGATGTTTCCACCAGTGGGGGCACTACACAGAGTATGCGCAAGGAAGTATACCATCCCAGAGTTAGGCGTTACTCTTGATCCTGGAGTTAAGATCATAATTCCAGTGCAAGGTATCCACCTTGATGGAAAGTACTTCGATAACCCCTTCGAGTTCATTCCAGACAGATTTAACAATACTTCAGCAATATACAAGTACACTTTTATGCCGTTTGGCGAAGGGCCCAGATCTTGTATAGGTGAGTAGTGACAGTTGTTTTTTACTTATATATGTTAAGCTCTTATTAGGCTGACACTATAATGTTTTCTCAGTACTTTTAAAAGGTCCAATAACGCTTTGATAAACTGAGTATAGAATGCGGATATACGTAGAGTAGGAACTTCGATGCGCGACGGTTTTTGTGGAATGCCAACTTCTAAAAAGCACCTAAATAATAAAAACCCT
Source organism: Craniophora ligustri (assembly GCA_905163465.1). Classification (NCBI taxonomy): domain Eukaryota; kingdom Metazoa; phylum Arthropoda; class Insecta; order Lepidoptera; family Noctuidae; genus Craniophora; species Craniophora ligustri. The sequence goes on along the minus strand of LR990965.1, from coordinate 1,516,795 downwards.
GTCTAGAATATATAAGCCTATATTCTGGGCATAGGTTTTTTTTTGTTTTTTGTCACAATGGTAGCAAACAAGCATACTGCCTGCCTGTTGGTAAGCCTCAGTAGCCTATAGACGTTTGCAACACCAGAGGTGTCGCTCGCGCGTTGCCGACCCTGTAGAAACCATTCAGTTTTTTTTAAATAAGGGAGTTACTGAACTGACAGCAAACGGAATTCCCATGCTGTCAGAATAGTCACTCCCCCAACGAGCTCTGTTAATCTAAAATGAATGTTTAATACAGATGATGGAAAACATACTTTCTACCTTAATCTCTATTTAAATAGTTATCTTTTTCTTGAGGTGGTCGACTCGGTGAGATGCAGTCTCTAGCAGGGCTTGCGGCGTTGCTGCACAAATTCACCGTCGTACCAGCAGCATCTACCAAGAGGCAACTGGAAATAAGTCACGGCAGCAACACAGTGCAGTCCATATTGGGAGGGTTGCCGTTGAAACTGAAACTGAGAAACAAATGAAACGAGACGCGTCTGGCCTGACATTATAATTGATATTGAAATAAAACTACATAAATTTATATACATACAGTCCCGCCTTTTTCCCATGAGGATAGGCAGAAATTACAGAATACCATACGCTACGATCCCTGTATACGACTTTTGTCTCATGCATACATATTGATAATAAAACAACATTTTACAGTATATTTATATTATTTTTTTATGAGATATTTTGGATTCTGTACTGTTTCCATGGTCACAGGCATATTGATAATTGTTTGCTGTTTTATTTCATATAACAAGTACATCATCATCAATATTTTTACTACTCCACAGTTAATTATGCCAATTTATCAATTGCTCAAACTGTGAGAGAAAACAACATCGTGAGAAAATCGGTGCGCTTGAGAGATTTTCTCGGTGGCATGTAAGGTCCGCCAACTCGAACTAATGCTCAGTCCAAGGACAGTAGGTAAATAAGTTATAAATTAAATGCTCGGTATTTGGATTTGGGTAAACTACTAGCTTTTGCTCGCGACTCCCACCCCGTTTTTCTCCTTTTTAACGGATGATTTTCGGGATGATAACTATCCTATATCCTTCCCCGAGACTCAAACTATCTCTATACCAAATTACATCTAAATCGGTTCAGCGGTTTAAGCGTGAAGAGGTCACAAACAGACAGACACACTTTCGCTTTTATAATGTTAAGTAAGGAAGTAAGTTATTGTCGGAGGTTTAAGATCAAACAATCCAAAAATAGTGTTATCTACTAAATCTTTTGACGATAAATAACTTCTGTAGACATTGTTTCGTACAGATAGGTACGGTGGCACGTCAAGCTACCACAATCCGTCAAATTTCTTTGATAGATTTTCAACTTTATAGCAAATTAATAAGGTTCATTTTCAGTTGAGATAATTTGACAGTTTCGGATAGGTTGACCTGCTGGCGACTGTACAAACAAAATCTGCAAAAGAAGATATTTTTTAAACTAAGTTTATTATGTTTATTACAATTGTTTATAATATAACTAAGACGTTTTTGCTTCCATACTATTATTATTACAACTAATCTATACGAATCACAAATATTATACAGATAAAAATAATATTACTTCGATTTTTTGTTTGTTTATATTGAAAAGGCTTTCAAAACTAGGTACTAGATTGATCAAGGTTTTGAATAACAAATGCAACATATACCGACTTTTTCTTTATAAAAACAATTAGGCATTGAAAATGGAAACTTCTATAATGAAACCCAAGATGTGGAAAATGTACTGAAACTAACCCTTAATGTGATGGCTCTCGATGTTTTACCACCACCATCAACCCATTAACATCCCACTGCTGGGCACGGGTCTCCTCTCATTTGAGAGGGATTAGGCTATAGTCCACCACGCTAGCCTACTGCGGGTTGGCAGACTTCACATGCCATCGAGAATATATCTCAAGCATGCAGGTTTCCTCACGATGTTTTCCTTCACCGTTTGAGCATGTGATAAATACGCACATAACTTCCGATAAGTCAGTGGTGTGTGCCTTGGGTTCGAACGCGAGACCTTTGACATGTCAGTCCACTGGTCACACCACTAGGCTACCACGGCTCTCGATGTTTAATCAATACTAAAATTATAAAGAGGAAAGATTTGATTATATTTGTTTGTTTGCAATGAATAGGCTCCAAAACTACTACACCGATTTTGAATAATTCTTTCACCATTACAATGTTACGCTATCCGTGTTGAACATAGGGTATATTTTATTTCAAAAATTATTAGGGTTTCGTATGGAAAAATCAATTGAAGATTATATTTTCCTGTGCAAAACTGGGTAGTTCGCTAGTATTTATTAAAAACCTATAATATCTTCTTTTAGCTTTATTATTACCTTCTTACTTCGCAAACCTTTTTAGCAACCCCCAAAATTGACAACCAACAAAAATTTCGAACAAGAACCACCTTTTGAATACAAAACCACCCATGGTGTTTTACAGTAACGGTACATTTTAAAATCCCATAAAATCCGTCAAATCTAACAGTTTCTGGGGCCGCTCTATAATTTTGCTAAACTGTATCATTTAAAGTTTTGATGTAATTTGCCACGCAAGATGGCGGTGCTTCCGTTTGTCTATGGTGTTTGATTTCCTGTTAGAGATTGTCACCCTGTGTGGTTTATGGTAGATTTGATAAATGGTTATTTGGACTATGTCATTAAGTGTCACTGTGTGGGGTAGGTAGGATACAAATGAAGGTTTATTAACTTAAACTTAAAAACGTTAACAAACGTTGAAAAAACATACATATTTATAATTTGTAAAACGTTGCTCACTTTGAATTACTCTTATATCGTTGGTGTGTTTGCAAATATATACACAATTTACTACTAGACCCGGAACAACTACCTGTAGGTCATTCATAATTACTTTGTTTACGGGGATCGAACCCGCGACACGCGGTGCAGAAGCCAACCGCTCGACCACTGCACCAACTGTATCGTATCTATTCTTAAATTGGTCGATCCAAGTTTATATTTTTGAAGTTTGTAACCTCATTAACTTTTACATTTACATGTAAAGATTGATTGAAATATAATTATAATAAAAAAAACAAGTTCAAGTTCTTTATAAACCTCATTTCATAATAATGATTAAAATTTTAAATCGCGTAAAATAAAAAATCTTTAGACTTTACCTCATTTATTTAATAATATTAAATCAACGCTTTACCTGGAACTATTCAAACAAAATACACTGCACTAATATATCAAAATAAAGATCAATATAATTTGATAAATATCAAAATGTCTTCATCCAAATTCATTGGTTGCAATAAATAAAAGTATCTCACATATAAATATTCATAACCCTAAAACGGATAGGGGGTATATTTGGCCCATTTATAATCCATCCAAGCTCATATTATAAATGCAAAGGTATGTCTGTCTGTCTGTTATCTCTTCACGCTTTAACCGCTGAACCGATTGAGATGAAATTTTGTATGCAGATAGTTCGAGTGCTAGGGAAGGATATAAAATTGTTTGTATCTCAGGGTGAAAATGAGGATGGAAGTTCGTCGCAGAATCGATAATTTCTTATCAAATCAAATCAAATCAAAAAGATTTTATTTAATGTGAACTTTTTCAAGCATTTATAAAACGTTAAGACTCTAGTTGCACGGTTCCAAGAAGTTGATCTCATGGAGAAGAACCGACAAGAAACTCCATAGACACTCTTTTAAAAAGAAGGTATTGTAAAAAGGAAAGTAAGAAATAAATAAACAGGTTAAAATTACTAATACTAAGCAGACAAAGTCGGACGCAACAGCTAGTGTTATAAAATGTTATTGATGTTATTGTTATGTTGTTATAAAATTATGCAAATGTTATCAATCAGCGATTGTTAAGTTTTGGCCACACACTGAGCAAAAGGATCAGACATTGTGGAATTAACTTGTTCTAGAGTTAAAGCTTCCGTTAATTATGATAAATTGAAAAAAAACTTTAACGGGTATAGAACGAGAGAGTTTTTAAAGGCTGTTTGTTAAAAAATTTAACCTGTTTTTTGAGTTACAGGAATTTTAACTTATATTTTATCGAATGTATGGTGTATGTAGGTTTTCAGTGTATTTATTAAAAATTCTAAAACGCCATTGTGCCTTAAATCTAATATGCCATTATGTACCATTATTTCGTGAATAATTATATTAATGTTATATTTTCCATTTACGAAAATATATAACGTTGAAAAATAACTATTATATTTGGGTTTTGTCAAGCTATTTTTTATTTTAATATTATGGTGTATGTTATAGCAAGTTCTTTATAATTATCTTAAATGATATTCTACGATTTACCTGTTTGTTTTTCACTAACAAACCTAAATGTATATTCAAAAGACTTTTTGGACTACTTAGTAATCAATGTATAACGGTATTGTATACCGTTTGGCAGGTTATTCGGTAATTATAAAATCGGAAGTGACCCCGGAACGACGCTCATCTCCTGTAACGGTACTACCCCTTACCAACATATCCCGTTACCTATGGGATCTTTTTGATAGATACTTTTTTCTATATTTTTCTTTTGTACCTTTTTTGTTGATAAAACTGTTCACAGTCAACTTCATTCGGTGTTCTCTTACGTTTGTTAGTTTGGTTTAAATAGAACATTTTTTTTATTGCAGACATGCTAGTGAGTTAAAAGCAGCACAATTAAAACGTAAATAAATATGATCATAAATAATGTATATAACTAATCTTTTTGAATTTTATTAAGAAAGAAAAAGAAAAGAGTGAGACTGAATGATTAGTAAGAAAAGAGTGAAACTGAAGAATTAGTATATAACTAATACCAACTATTTACTATATCGCGAAAAATTAGGTTTTTATCTCTCTATGTAAAGTTATCCGTGGAAGACAAAAACACACACACAAAGAATGTAGGTACTTCAACTTAAAAACGTCGTGATTAAAAATTATGTCAATAGTTTAATATATTATTTTTCAGAAAAATCTGGACCATAGTTTCAGTATATTAAATTTGCTGCCATATCTATGATAATATAAAAAGCTATTCATTTTGATTATCCTAATTTGTAAAACTAGCAAAAATAAAACGCAAAACAAAACTCAAATTTCCTAATTATGTTAACATCATAATAAAAACGATAATTTAATTTTGCAAAAACAATATTCACATTACATCTTCATTCTTATTAAATAATGAATATCAAACGGTCCAGATTAAGTAATTTCGGTAACAAAAAAGGCAAAGGTACGGTGGACCCCAGAATGTTTTTTATGGGTCGCGAAATCCGAGCCGCAGTAACGGGTTAATGATGTGTAAAATGATCGGTGAAAAAAACCATGTTCTTGACCTCATAGCGGGTTGGGAACCCATGTACAATCGAGCCTACTTCAACAGCAGGGTTAAATCCTTATTTTTACTGACAAGTTATTGACTGTAAATAAATATATGTATTGGTTTAATGAATTGGATTAGGTTCCTTCTAAAATAACGATTATAAAATAAGTAGGTATGAAAAATTATTAACCTAGATCCGATTAATGACATTTTACATCATCATCAACCCATTAACGTCCCACAGCTGGGCACGGGTCTCCTCTCATCATTTGAGAGGAACAAGGCTATAGTCCACCACGGTAGCCTACTGCGGGTTGGCAGACTTCACATGTCATTGAGAGAAAATCTCTCAAGCATGCAGGTTTCCTCATGATGTTTTCCTTCACCGTTTGAGCTTGTGATAAATACGCACATAACTTCCGAAAAGTTAGTGGTGCGTGGCTTGGGTTCGAACTCGAGACCTTTGACATCTCAGTCCACTGGTCACACCACTAGGCTACCACCGCTCCGACATTTTACATATATGCGAATAATGCACATCAAAATAAATAATTTTACAGAATTTATTTGGAACCTGTTCAATTCAGAAGTATCATCATCATGATTTACAAAGTTTAGAAGTATTTTTTATAAATTATTATTCGTATTTTTTACGCTTTCTGTTGGATTATTTTTCACACTTATCTAGCAAAATTATAAATATTATTTATTTATGAGATACATACATACATTCACGATTTTTTCCCGTGGGGGTAGGCAGAAACCACAAAAGCGATGATTTTTAAAATTGAATGTAGAGCTGTGTGATAACTGGTAACATTTTGCTCGACTATGCCAAATCAGATAGTCATAATGAGTAACAATCAGTTTCACTCTTTTCAGTTCTATATTTTTCCATAAGAGGAAGCACAGTAGGTAATATATATTATTATAATATTACGTAATATAATTAGACGACCCGTTTAGCTCAGCGGTAGCTGCCTGCTATGCTATGGGTCCCGGGTTCGAATCCCGGAAGGAACAAATATTTCTGTGATGAGCATCAATATTTGTTTCCGAATCATGGATGTACTTATCTATGTATAATATGAATGTATTTACAAAAAAAAAAGTATATATGTAGTATATCAACCAACTAGTATCCGTAACACAAGCCTCGTTGCTTACCACGTAACTAGATGGCGCTGTGTCATAATGTTCGTAAATTATTATTATTAAATATTTACCTACCTCAAATTTGCAAAGCCTGTAGAAGGCCGCTAAATTTTAAATGCCATTGTAATACCATTGTAATAAGACTCTTTCGTCTACATACACTTAGTATGCGAAATAAAATTTAAATTTAAAGCGGGATATCTATAATCGTAGTCTCAGACAGATTTATATGGAGATATTAAAGGAGAAGAGTCAACAAGTAACAAGTAGTTAGGTCAGTGAAGTGGCCTCTATATGTGGAAGAAGGATAAGGATTCTGTGATTTCTTACGGGGAGCGGCTGAAGGTGACTGGACCACACCTGTGGAACGAAGATGCTGTGACGTGGATCACAGAAGATGCATTTGGGAGTAGTTTGGAGGTGGCATTGTACCAAAACCTTCTTCTTCAAGGGCTTAACAAGTACTCAGTAAAGTAATAGTAATAATCGATATTATTTTATGAAATAAAAACGAAAGGATACTACTGCTATTATAAAAAACCTTGGACAGTTTACATAACACATTGATATCCACAGCGGGTACAGCAAAAATAATTGTTCTTCTAAGAAACGAGAACCAAATAAGGGTTTTTTTTGATATTTCACAGTTTGTACATCAATTAACGGTTTTTTAATTAAACTGTATGTTCATCACGGAAAATATAGCATTCTAATTATGAAAGATCGATCCAGTCGTTTCTATGCCTAATCAATACAAATAAAATGATAAATAAAATCATTTATTTCAATGAGACCAATACAGGTGCTATTGAATTGTCAAATTTAATTGAATTTAGTTGCATGGTTCCAAAAGGTAGGTCTTATGGAGAAGAACCGGCAAGAAACTCCATAGATACTCTTTTTTGTTGTTTTGTTTAACAATGATTTATGTATGCAATATCAATATGAGACTGGTGCAGTTCAATATTAGTATGAATGATATGTTCAATTGAAATAAAACATTTACAATACAATTATATTTCTAATGTAACTTGGAAGTAACTTCTTTACTGAAAATAAAGACTCAAAATAAATATATTACAAAAGTTAATGTAATATTTATACCGCATCCACTAAGATCTTGGTTTCGTTACTCCGACCGCCCACCAGCACGACCGTTTTGAATTTCACTCTGTGGGTGCACCTCGTGAAAAGTATCGCGGGTTCGGTTCCCGAGCCGGTACGGTGTCGAGTGGTGACTGGTTCACTCTGCTGTACACCATAAGATTAGTTTTGCATCAAACCGTATGACCCCTTGATGAGGGAATAATTTAAATTTTAATATTACGCCAGTTTTAATTAAACCTTTTTGTATAAAATGCACCATAAACATGTTACTCAAGTTGTTTGAATTTACTCTCAGTTATTGTTATATTACTTGTCAGTCTATTATAAATGAATAAATAAATAGATCTGGACATTATGACACAGCGCCAGCTAGTTCCGAGCTAAGCAACGAGGCTTGTGTTTCGAGTATTAGTTAGTTGATATACTACATATTATATACTTTTTTTTGTAATTACATACATATTCATAATGTTTATGCTCATCATACAAACATTTGTCCCTACTGGGATTCGAACCCATAGCACAGAAGTCAGTGTTAACTACCGCTGGACTAATTAGGTCGTCAAATTATGTAATTATGTACTGTTATGGTCTCATTCTCAGTCGAATTGAAATAATATAAATCTAAATCCAAGCATAAAACTGCAAGAATTAAAGTTGTGTTTATTCTGCGTAATTAAATCGGATTATAAAAAAATTGAGTAGCTGTTAGTAATTATAACATCAATTCACCCAACACCTCAGTTTGTCTGTAACAAGTATGTAAAATATCTGCAACATCGGGAATTAAACAATATAATCGCAATTTGCGCCTATATACTATGTAGAGATGATAACACGACAAAAATTAAACCCAGTATACCTAATGACATTCTAAGACTCTATACCAAAAATCAATCAAATATAGTTAGTACCAGTAACCAGTAGTTTAGACACAGGACATTATTTTCCATTTTTTTAAATCTCAACAGGATGTATCGTTTACTAGGCTATCACATATAAGGTTAAAGACCTGCAACATAAGTATAAACATATTATGTTGCCAACTCACCACTTAAAAAACCTTTGCTAATTTTAAAAAACTCCTTACGCAAATCTAATTTCTTTTGCATATTTGTGCTATTTAGTTTGTTTGAATTTTTTGTTTTAGTTTTAATATCAATGTTACGCCTTATTTAATAGAGTCAAAATATGTACTCTCTTGAACTAGTATGGCTCGTCTTTTCATTTCTTGTCGTGTTATCATCTCCACATTCTATAAGAGATATTATAGCGCAGCCGAATCTAGAATTTAGTATTATTAATAATTTAATAGCTCAGCTCTTGTCGGTGGAGCAATCGCCACTGTTCTCTATCTCCTGCTTTCTGTCTGAATTCTTGATAATCGATTCCCAGTTGGTATACTTTATGTAATCTCATTCACATTTTTAATTAGCATTTTTGGCAATTTTATTTCAAACTCCTAATAAAATTTTAAATATTTCTTTTTTACAAAACTTGCTACTTAAGCTGTACAAATCATTAAACAATATCTTTTGAGACTAAAGACGACTTTCATTAAATTTGTCACTCTTTGCGATCTTTCTAATTACATGACTTTTTTTATCGTAGATGACATTTATACGTAATGCTGAGGCACAATTTTAGTCTTTACACAACTCTTAACATTTTTTTGCATCGTAACATCTATATACATAAATGTAACAAATAAAATTGAGGTTAAGGCTTCAGTCACAACAATTGACTTTTAATACCTTTAAAACGTATTTACAATACATTCAATAGTCACAAGGTTAACAATTGTTCCGTAAAAATAGAGTCGCGGAGTCAAACGCTACCAACAATACACGCAGCGCCCGGGGGAGGAAATAATTAATGATGATTGGCCCCAAATTACCCTCTCGGGACTTTTATCCGTCCCGCTCGCACCAATACAGCCTATCCCGTCGAGCCTTTTCGCACAAACAGGGACCCTATATAAGGCTTACAGGTAAGCGCCTAAGGTAGACCCCTGTGGGACACCGAGTCGAGCGCACCTGTATTTCTGTGTAGCGAAAATGACCGCCGAAACTTACGGACACCGACTCATCTACGAAAAAGACATGTTCGCGTCCGACGTGATGCTGGAATATTCCACCGAGGAGTGCTACTTGTCCTGGCCGAGATCTCCCGACTCTGGGAGGTCCAGCTTGGAACCTACACCGTCTATTGACGGCAGCATCAACCAAGATTCTTCGCACATCGCGTACAGAGGATTGTCGCGAGATATTTTGGAAGACAGTGCTGAGGATAATGAAGTTCTGGAGTCTGGGAAGAGGCGTGGGCGGGCGACCAGTGCTGCAGTGTTGAGGAGGAGGCGTCTTGCAGCGAATGCGAGGGAGAGGAGAAGAATGCAGAATTTGAACAAAGCTTTCGACAGACTACGAGGTCACCTGCCTTCGCTGGGAGCTGATCGCCAGCTCTCGAAGTACGAGACGTTACAAATGGCACAAACATACATATCAGCTCTGTACGAGTTACTACAGTAAGTGACAACAAACACCGCCGCTATTTGCCAAATTAGATTTTAACTACAGGGATATTTATTATAAGTTCTAAGTTACAATTTTACTGTTAATACTCGTTACCAGTTAGTATAATCTGCTTCAAGTTCCCAGAGTTCAAAATTAACTTATTTAAAGTGTCGAGTTTCAGTGTCGTGTTACTTTTAAATCCTGCGCTTATTAACTTTTTATAATCTTGTCTTGCAAGGTCAATCTCTGGACTTACATATTTTTTTAGTTTTATTATTATTCAAGTAATTTCAGTGTCCGTTACCATTTTTTTAGAAACTAAAAACAAATGACTAAATACTTTTTACTATATTAAAAATCATATAGGTATCATTTTGTTAGATTTCGATATATGTACAAATAATAATAGTTTTTTTATAGCCTTCTCATTGTCAACGAAATTAATTTTATTAGCTCGAAAACATACACAACCTTCATATTGACATAAAAACTGTTAAAACCAATAATATAATAACCAGGTAGTATTTAATGCTTAACAAATTTTGTTATTTTAAACTATTAAGCCTCTTTAGACAAAATTCACGTAGGTTGTAAAAGCTTACACAAATATTGTATTTGAATCTAGATTTTAGTTGTAAGTACATCTCACCAGTGTAATCCGTCCTACCGATTTAGACCTAGATTTTAAGTTAGTGTTTGTCTTAAATAGCATCTTTACCTACAAAAGTATTACATGTTTCCCTAGTATTTTAATCACTAAAAGTGTAAATTTAGTACTTATGTGAGTGACAAAAAATACTAAATTTATTATTCAAAGCTAGATTTTTTTGCTTCATAAAATAGGTATTTTAATAATTTGATATCTAAAGCATCCATTGAAGGTCACAGATTTGAGTCCTCAAGCAAATTTTTCTTTAGCAAAAAAAAAAGTTTAATAATTTATGAAATACAAATAACCCACCCATGTGATGATGTCAAACATTTTCTGCCGCATTTGTCAAGTCATAAAAATATTGTAAATCATTTATTTGTCCTTTATATCCAATTAAATTCTTTTTGTCACTTATTTAAGTAGAATTAAATACGAGAGCTTGAGACAGTATTAATAATTGTTAATAACTTAGATAGTAGACTGTTTACGTAGTTTTAAGTAGTTTAGAAATGTTTTTCCATGTGTAAATATACGGATTATGTTTAAAAAAAGGTTTTGTTGTTTTTTTCAAAAAAAAATTACGATTCTAAGGTGGTATACTAACATACAACCTCCCTATACATACACTCAAACATCTAACCAGTGGTTTTATAGGTTCATACATATTATACATAGAAATATCCATGGCGAAAATGTTTGATTGACCTAATCAAACATATTCTCCTACCGGGATTCAAACCCAGGACCTTCACGACAAAATGCTTCCTTTTTTGCAACAGAAAAGTTTAATACCGCTGCATATAATGGGTCGTCAAAACTGTTACCATACTATTGGTAACGATCAAAATATGGACTTTTGGCACTGTAATTTTACTTATCAATGTTGGCAACATAGCTGATAGCTTAATTATATGATCAATGGACTGTGAAGTCAACGGTCTTGAGCTCAACCCCAAACCACGCACCACTCACTGAAGTCACGTGCTTATTTGTCACGTGCTTATTTATCACTTACATAACTTTCACGCTTAGAGATTCTCTCGACGTCGCGCGGTGTGTTAAATCTACAAACCCAAATTAGGCTAGCGTAGTAGATGAACCTAATCTTTCTCAATTGAGAGAAGACCCGTGCTCAACAGTGGGACAGGGTTGATGATGACAAAAGTAATCAATGAAAAAAGGGTTTTTTTTTACTACTCTAAGATATTTCTCATCAAAATATTCTATAATTAATTACAACAGAGAGATAAATTATAAAAACCCTTTAATACTATAATTGACTATTTTACATTGTGAGAAAATGTTAATTTTATGTGGATTTTCAATGTCAAATTATTCACTACCTACTACCATGATTTGAGAGCGCACAAATACAAAATTACAATGAAATATTACTCATGGTAATAATTACTTTCCCATTTCTGCTTGGGAAATTTCAAGTAGCTAAATTATAGCTCAACATGAAAGTAAAATTCAAGGTGACAGATTTCACACAGCTTTACCGAAGAGGAAGCAAGGTCTGATTGTTGCAAAAGAAAAGGACAAATTATTGAAAGATTTGTTGAGAAAAATGTCTCAATATGTTTTCTTTCAACATTGTAGCGAATATTAATAAAAACATTCTAGACCTTAAAAAATACGGTCTATGTTTTTTGAGCTTGTTTCAACATTTCTTTTCAAGAGTTCGTCAGTTAAGAAATACCTCAGTTATCTTATATGATTTATAGTTATAAAATAAAGGTCAATATGCTTAATTTCCAACGGCACTTATCCTCAATAATCTATGCCAGACACCTTTCTTTCTTTCTTTCCAGGCAGTCGCACTGTACCACCACTAGACCGAAAAGGCAAGTAATATTTATTTATTTATTTGATAAACCAATAAGTCCTTGCAATAGAACGAGAGCTGCTTGGAACCCTATCATACATTCTGTTAAAGTAACGGTATCTGTAAGTAGTTTAAACATCAAAACCACCACCGCTTCCGTGTGCTGGTGACCATGAAAGCTCTAAAGCTTGGGATAATATACCGCGAAAAAATCCTTAAAAAAATAGTTTTATTTTAATATAATATAGTTGCGTAAGTATAAGAAATTATTATAAGCTTTGTTACCCAAATATAAGGATTATAATTCTGTGCTAAGGTTTATAATTATTCACCTGATTTCTAAGCATGGTGATGACATTTTTTTGCGTCCTTTTGAAGACAACCAGTCTATCAGGGGTGGCATACCCAGAGTGACAGGACAATCAGTCAGTGTCCAGGGGTATGCAAATCAGGCAGATGTTCCAAAAACCATAATTACCGGACCTTCATAAACGAAAATTTAATGCGATTGTAAACTGTATCCTGACGAGATAAGGGTGTTTAGATGTAGGTGGGAGGGGTTTTGGTGATTCCATTTGCAGTCTTATGTCCGGTGACATTGTTTATGAACAGAAATAGGGCAATGTTTGTCATTGTATTGTCTTATAGACCTTACATTTCATATCATTGTATAATTGATAAAATATAGTTGTTTAGCTTATTCTTTTAATTTCAATTTATAAATATTTTTAAATATATTTAATTTTAGGTTCACCGCCTTCTACATGGGACCTAAAAAAATCCGCCAAAATGTTGGTGTACGTTTATACATCTGCGTAACTTTTCGTGTTTTTGATTACTATATTATGTTCATTGTGGCCAAATTCCGTAGTTTCACTTTTAGGGCTTTTAAAGCTCGGACAGTGATGTCCAGCCTATATCTTCTTTAAAAACTAAGCTATTAAATGCAAAAAAGAATTTTCTAATCGTACAGATAGCTGGTCGCAAAGATGAACGCGTCCAAATAAACTATTTCTGCAGGCTTTTATATTAGCATAGATGGTAAAAATATGTCCTAAATCGACATGTTACTCTAACCATGAAGTCACTCATAGAGTAAACACCATGATTTATAAATGTCATCAGATTCGTAGGCACTTCTACCATGATGATGCTGTTACTTTAAGTTGTCGAAACCCAATGATTTTTTATCTTAGGTGAATTAGAACCAGCTTAATAACAATAAATGTTTCTTTAAGAAATATTGTCTAAATGCTCTATAATTTCCAAAAAAGCCTTAACTAAAAAGTGAAATTATAACTATTTTTAATAACATACACCGCCCGTGTGATTAAGAAAAAAACTACTGACGTGTGAACGTAATAACGGGTTCCGTCTACTTTTTAACAGTTAACGTAACGTCTTAATTCCACATGTGTCAATGTCAAATTTGACAAGTGGGATCTGCGCGAGAGTGCAGTGTCATGCGCGATTCTTTGCGAACATCGTTCCGTAGTTGATACGCTATCATTATAAATGTCATTTGTATTGTATAATATGATGTGGATCAACCTTTTTGCATGATAAACTGTTTTTAAAGAGATGCCAAAACGACCATAGAGGTCACTGCTGCCTGTTGAAAAGTACCTACTACTGAGGACCTGATACTAAATATATACGTATAATAATTAATAGTAATATGCCGATATCTTGTACATTATAGATATTGAAGAAACACGTAACAGAAGGCAAGACAATATTTTTAGTTTTTTTTCTGTCTGCATGTTCGGATACGCATCCCACAAAAGCTATTGCAAGGAATTAAATGCAGTTTTTACCGATGTATTGCTAAACGTGTAATTTCAATTATAAACTCGATTTTACCTCAGAAAAATATGTTATTCCCATTGTGTTTTATATAATAATAGTTAATATATACACGGCATATGCCGCGGGCAAAAGCTAGCGATACAATAAAGATTTCTTAAACCAAATTAAAAATGGTACGTGTAGTTTGTGATACTATTTATAAATCAATACATCAAACATTTACACTTCTAAATAATCACGCATTCAATTGATACCTACCAACAAAAGCGGAATAATGAGTAATATGATCATTGCTCAAAAAATAAAAAATAAAGCACACTCCCCTATTTGACATTACCGGCGCATGCGCGTCAAGTCTATGAATCTAAACGACGCGATTGGTGGACGTTCGACCAATCAACGAGCGGCTCATAGAGCACGATTAGAATTCAATTGTCGAATGTACATAGATTATGTCGTTCTTTTTATTCTTGAAGGGAGATACAAAGGCAATAAAGTTTCTTTATGTTTTTTTTTATTTCTTGTTTGGAATAAGAGGTTTTTACGCTGTGAAACGTAAATAATATTTTACACTATTTGGGGATGAGGTAGAATACTAACTTGTATAACATATTTAGTACTTGTTAGTGCTCCAGTTACTCGGGTTCTTTCTATTGAAAACTTTGTCGTAAAAACTTATGTTGGTAAGTATGTACTTGTACCTACTTATGAAAAATAATCTACCTAACTATTTTGTGTAGAAAAAACCTATATGTACCTTCCTACCGACGACGTCTTAAATCCTCGAACTCGAAAACTAGCTTTATTTTTATCAGTCGGATCTAGATAGGATCCGACTTGTGTTTCTTTTATTTCTTTCAATCAGACTTGAGATTGAACTCAGCACTTAAAGTTATTTTGTCGCACCACTGGGCTCTCACAGATTAAAAGTAGTACTTAGTTTATATATTTTTTAATTAAAATATCCGTTTTTTTATATTTTCACCTGCATCCCTTGTCATAATAAGTTATTATTAATAACTATGCACCCCTTTCATCTTCCTTTGACATCAAAATGTGTTAATTATTCGTAAATTATAACTTTAATATTATAATTGCTTAAGTATATTTTGAATAGTTCCATAATTATAAACCGAATCTTATTATATTCTGAAAAAAAAGAGAACTGCTGCATCGGTCGTGGGTTCGATTCCCAGATATTGATAAATTAATATTTTACAGCCTATCGCCGTCCACTGCTTACTTATTACTGTCCATATGTCTTACTGAATTAAAAATAAACCTTGTTCATCATCAACCCATTAATGTAGACGACCCAGTTAGTCCAGCGGTAGTTAACACTGCCTTCTGTGCTATGGGTCCCGGGTTCGAATCCCGGTAGGGACAAATGTTTGTGTGATGAGCATGAACATTTGTATCCGAGTCATGGATGTATCTATCTATAATATGTATGTATTTACAAAAAAAAAGTATATATGTAGTATATCAACCAGCTAGTATCCGTAACACAAGCCTCGTTGCTTAGCACGGAACTAGATGGCGCTGTGTGCCATAATGTCCAGGAATATTTATTTATTTATTTAATGTCCCACTGCTGGGCACGGGTCTCCTCTCAATTGAGAGGGATTAGGCTATAGTCCACCACGCTAGCCTACTGCGGGTTGGCAGACTTCACATGCCATCGAGAATTCTCTCAAGCATGCAGGTTTCCTCACGATGTTTTCCTTCACCGTTTGAGCATGTGATAAATACGCACATAACTTCCTAAAAGTCAGTGGTGTGTGCCTCGGGTTCGAACTCGAGACCTCTGACATCTCAGTCCACTGGTCACACCGCTAGGCTACCACAACTCTAAACCTTGTTCAAAGCTTGTAAAATTTAAAAAATATGTACTTGAAGAAGTCACTGTCTCCTGAAACACAGGTATTCAAACCTAGCTCTGGGGTCAGGGGGACCCTGACCCCAGAGCTAGGTTTGAATACCAGTAATAATAATCTTATTGTAACAGTTTTGGTTAATAAATTATTATTATTATTTATTATTACTGCTGAACGTAAGCCTCCCATCAAAGAACGCATACATCCCAGTCTTGGACTCACATCATACTGGCAGCCACCTTCTTTAAATCGTCGGTTCATCGTCTCAGAGGGCGTTCCACACACTGCGTTTGCCCAAACGCGGACTCCACTGTAACACTTGTCTGGTCCATCGGTCGTCCGTCCGTCTGCGGAAATGGCCGGTCCACTTCAAATAGCAATAAGCTCGTATTGTGATAAGATATGTTATCAGAAGGAACAAATTTATTACTAGTTTAGAGCTGGTCAAAAAAAATATTACTTACCATTCGGAATCCAGATCTAAAATTCAAATTCCTTTATTTGTTTGAATATGGTAATTACAATGATCGTAAATACTTAAATGTGAACTTCATCTCACACGTGCGAAAGTAAACACTACATCCTACAGTGCGTTGTGTTTAAAGAATTAGCGACTCCAAAATAAATTGTTCGAAACAAAATCGATTCGAACAATTACGGAGAGCGATAAGAAAATTGAACTGAATCGTGAACGTACGGACACACAGACAGACAGACAGGATGCATTGCAATTACCTTGTCTGTATCCTTTTAAATGCAAGTGAAAATTCACAATTAGACCCCTTATTAACGTTTGTGTTCGGTTTATTCTTTGATCAAATCGATTAAAATTTTACATAATTTACTGTGGATTAAATGGTTCCTGGCAAGGTGGACTGATGACCTGGTCATGGTCGCTGGAATCCGCTGCATGCGGTTAAAGCAGGACCGGTTGTCGTGGAAATCCTAGGGGGAGGCTTATGTCTATGGCTTATGTCATTATCAACCCATTATTGTCCCACTGCTGAGCACGGGTCCTCTCATTTAAGAGACTTCACGTGCCATCGAGAACATCTCTCAAGCAGTCTGCAGCACGCATAACTTCCGAAAAGTCAGTGGTGCATGCCTTGGGTTTTGAACTCCAAGATTATGATAAGAAATTATATAACTAGCAATACCAGACCTATGTAGAGTAGTTAGTAGCGAAATTATAGCTAGTTTGATTATTATCATTTGCTTGGCTATATGCTGTAAAGTTACTGTGTAAACTAGGTTTCACAAATCAAGATTTTGACGACCCGTTTAGCTCAGCGGTAGTTAACGCTCCCTGCTGTGCTATGGGTCCCGGGTTCGAATCCCGGTAGATACAAATGTCATTTGTATCCGAGTCATGGATGTATCTATGTATGATAAGTATAGGTATTATTTATTATTTATTTATTTGTTATGCTTAGAAGGGAACAATCCCTTCTAATCTGTGAATGGATTTAGTAGTAAATAACCTAGTATCTAGTTTAGTCTTAGAATATTATAGTTCTCAATTACTCTGAAATATTGTAGTAAAATTGAGCTACTTAATTTTGAAGACATTCAAGTATTACTCATGTTTAACTCATGAAAATACGAAAATGAGTTAAATACTGAAATAAAAATGGTTTTAACTTAGACTGCAACTCCGATTTTACAATTTAGAAATTCCGGCTTTACAACTTTAGACAGTACCCATATAAAACATTCAACTACGAATTGTTTCATCATCAAATAACGCTACTCTTCCTTTAAACTATACAAATGATTAAAAAAGAAATAATGATATAGAGACAACACCCATTCGGTAGCCAAAATGATGTATGATAGAGCTGTTAGAATTAATTCTCGAAGCGGAAGAGAGGCGGGACTAAAAACATTAATATTGTATGAATTAAAAAAGCATACATATAAAAAGAAACTAGCATTCACTCGTGATTTTGCCTACATTGAATTACTAATTTGTGTAGTTTATTTCTTATCTAATCTGCTTATTTATTTCTAACGAAAAGTTAAATTATATGAGGTCTATGGTCCTATTTTAAGAAAATATTGACTTCCCATACAAACTTCCACCCCCTTTTTTAACCCTTTTAAGGGATGACTTCGAGATGAAAGGACATTTTATTTATAGGACATTTTCATGTCCTATCCTATGTCCCAGAATATAAAATATATCCATACCAAAAGTCATTTAAATCGGTTCATCGGTTTAAACGTGAAGAGGTAATAGACAGACGGACGGACTTTAATAATAATATTAGTACTGATTAGAAAAAAACGGACGATATTTTATAAACCGGATTAGTAAAAAAATATGAAAACTAAATTATGAAGATTGAATACGTAAGACTACTTAATTAAGGGATGAATTATTTCCTGATTTTATATTTATGTTGAATTTTGATTGTTTTTGTTATAAAAAGCTGTTACGCCTCTTTGGGTGCGATGGGAGCCCCGTAACTGGTGTTACTAGGTTCCTTTATGAATGGTCAGTAGGTAATGCATCCATGTTTTTTTCTTCATTATATCTATGTCAGTTTAACTTGGTTTTGTATATCGGTAATAAGCTAATCCTTTTTAAAGACGACCCGTTTAGCTCAGCGGTAGCTAACGCTGCCTGCTGTGCTATGGGTCCCAGGTTCGAAATCCGGTAGGGACAAATATTTGTGTAATGAGCATAAAAATTTGTACCCGAGTCATGGATGTATCTACAAAAAAAAAGTATATTATATAGTATATCAACCATCTAATATCTGTAACACAAGCCTCGTCATCATTTTGGTTCATCCTCATCCCCATCCTTAACCCATTTACGTACCACTGCTGGGCACGGGTCTCCTCTCATTTAAGAGGGCATGGGCTATAGCGGCTATAGCGGCACCACACTAGCCTACTGCGGGTTGGCAGACTTCACATGCCATCGAAACAAATATCTCAAGCATGCAGGTTTCCTCACGATGTTTTCCTTCACCGTTTGAGCTTGTGATAAATATGCACATAACTTTCGAAAAGTCAGTGGTGCGTGCCTTGGGTTCGAATTGGAGACCTTTGACATCTCAGTCGACTGGTGGTCTCACACCACTAGGCTACCACAGTTTGTGGTTTTTGGTTGTGGAGTGCTATATTTGGATTTAGAGTACAAACAAGAAGCAGGACCAAATTATTTTCTCCATTTTTATAATTAGGGTAATTACGAGTACATATTATAATTACATACTGGCTGGTTTTTCTCAAGGACTTTATTTTATTTATTTATATTTCTTCGGGATAACAAACAATTGCGTAATAATGCTTAATACCAAGATAATTACAGAGTAATCAACTAATCACGCAAGCACCGTTATCCACAAAATAATACAGAAAAAAATAACTTAACTAAACAAACCCTTTCTAGTAAACAATGTCTCACAATTTAGGAGAACATACTATAGTTATAGAACAGTAAATAAAACTTTGTAGGTGAATTTTTGCTTTCATATTGTTCAAAATAATACTCCAGCGTATCCTACCGCATGCCTTTAGCAAAAATAACAGTTTATAATTTTCAATTCCTAGTATAATGGTTATTAACCTTCCTCGGTTCTTCAAATACTATGTACATTTGAGGCCTTCGGGTCATGTTGACCCGATTTCAAAAATATGAAGTAATTGTTTTAAATTAAATTTAAAATCGATTTATTTCTATTAAACGTTCCTTCACGTTCATTAAATAAAAATAAGGCCACATTAAACAACTAGGTATATACTACTTATTTTCTTGGCAACACGAAATGCACAAAATTTCAGAATGTTTCGGACATGTATGATTCTTAATTTTTTTACAGATATTTGAAGTTTTGACACCTTTTGAAGATGGAAATATAGGTCTTCTATAAACTTCGAATCATAAGCTATATAAACATCATCGTTAGACTTGGAAACTCCAGCGAAAATAAGGATGCCCAGATATTCATCTAACTCCGTTTCATCTAACGCTTCCTAGTTTCCATTCATTTCCGAAACGTGAAGCACCTTCTATATTTTTGTTTGTATCAAAATTATAGACTTTATTTGTTTATTTAGAAATAAATCAAAAGAACTTCTAAATGTATTTATGCTATTAGAAGCATACCTGGTAATGCCTGATGTAAGTTTCATTATGTTTGCATTACTCAAACGACCTCTGACTTCCGATGAGGTTCTTGACCACACAAATTCACCGTCTTTTGATAGCATTTGGTTTTCATTAGCACTGGTATTGGTAATGTGTCTTGAAAGATCTATTTGTTTCATCACTACTGCTTTCATTGTCTAAACTGGGTTGAATATTGTCGGTAGGATTTTTATCCAAACTATTCTCCGTTTCACTATTTTTTTCATCTTCGTAATCTATATCGTAATTTAGGATTTGCGAAATCATAGATTCAGGCAAATTGTAAGCCATTTCAAACACCAGCGGAATACGTCAAGTCCAAACAACAAATGAATCAAATAAAAGTAACCGTCTCACGTAGGTAATGTAATCTAACCGCATAAAAATGTAAATAAACATTTTTTCTCAAACTACCTTCAACAATAACACGCTAAGTGATTGAGATATGACTAAATTTTATAAATTATAATGATATTCTTAGAATGCAACAAAACTTTCAATGTTTGCAGAACACGGGTTTTTCTGACCCGAGGACCTTTTTCATACTCGGGTATTATTGACCCGAGAAACCTAAGCCGGAAAAAACTTAATTTTCTTAAGATAAAAAGACTTCACCATAATTTTACAATACTAATATATAGTGAATGCATAATTAATAATTGTCATGTAGTCGTAAAAAAATATGTTAGTAATTACGACTTTTATTGCGAGTTAAATTTCAGTTTCGGGTCAATATGACCCGAAGAACCGAGGAAGGTTAAAAAAATCTGCGGCATTGTTGAGTGGCGGACATTTTTTATTAAGACTTTCTTCACCTGTCAACGTGGTCCCTACAAATTACAACAGCATTTATCTACGAAAAGATCACCGAAGTTTTGTATACAGTAATTTATCGCATATAAAACTAGTATAAAGATTATCTGGATACAAATCTCAATAGTAAAACAAATAATAAAACAAAAGGCAAGAACGAGACACCGCTATACACGCGAAAGAGAGAAACGTACATCTTCTTCCGGTTGCGTCGGCGCAGGTGACACAAAATTTATTCCGAATTTGAAAACCGAAATATATATTATATGGGTTACAAACGGCTTTTTAAATATGGACATCCTTTAT
The DNA here is from genome assembly GCA_905163465.1 of Craniophora ligustri. Taxonomy (NCBI): domain Eukaryota; kingdom Metazoa; phylum Arthropoda; class Insecta; order Lepidoptera; family Noctuidae; genus Craniophora; species Craniophora ligustri. The sequence goes on along the minus strand of LR990965.1, from coordinate 1,495,235 downwards.
GCGGCGGCGACGCTTGACATTTTTATATTTGTCGTCGATTTTATAAAAAGGTATTTGATTTATACTGATATAATGGTGACTGGGCTTTGCGCGTGACGCCACAGAATTTCTGTTTAGGCAGATAAGGTAGCTGCAAATCTTTAGCATTGTTTTTGGATTAGACGTAAAAAATAAAGTTACTTAGGTTAGGAGGTTTCATAATGATGTATAATATTATCATTAATAATTGTCTTTCTGCGAGTGAGTAAGGTTACCAGAGCTCATTGGGGGAGTAACTATTCTGACAGCATGGGAATTCCGTTTGCAGTTCAGTAATTTCAGTAATACCATCAGGTGAGCCGCCTGCTAGTTTGCCGCCTTATCACCATAAAAAATACACATAATTATAAAATGATTTATCAAACTACCTCTTAACCTATATAACTTTATTTATTATAGTTTTTTTTAACAAAAATATATTCTGATAATACCTATATTTGGGTTAGAAAGTCCATTATTTTTTCAAATATTTTACATACTATGAAACTCAAATCATTTTTATAATTGACTTTTTCATCCACCAATTGCTCTTTAAGCCATATTATGCATTTTTTTACTATTACAGGTAAATTAAACTAAGAGGTAGGTATAAAACTCATCGTTATTTTGAAAAGTCAAAGCAGTTTCATATTTATATTAAGATGGTCTCTAAATAAATCAAAATTGAGGTATCGTGAGACGGTCGCACTCTCAACTTCACTGCCTACCGTCGTAAATCTACATTTTGATATAGATATAAGATTATTTTCATTTTTTACTTAAAGACGCCCAAGACACACTTTTGTTTTGCAGTTTTTTTTAAATTTTGACAGGTTTTAGTTTTGGTAAAAACATAAAATATTTTGACAGGTTGCGATTTTCGTGATGCAAAACATTGATTTATTAACCAAAGATTTTTTATTTTCATTTCATATTTTTGGATATTTTTATATCGTTGAGTTCCTGAGAAATGTAATATTATCAAATTAAAATACATCTATATATTTTTTTCATTAAAGTTTCCTAGCTTAAACGGTGACTCAAATCACCCAGAGAAACCTGAATACTCGCCTGAGAGATTTGCATAAGCCTAAGTGAAATAACATTTCTTATTATTCTTATAAGGAGACCTATTCTCAAATGGTGACAGTAATTGGGTATTGATAATAATGGCAATGTTTCTCAAAAAACATTTTGTTTTCTCTTTTTAGGTATACGTAGTTACGTTTCATCAATAATGATAATTTCTTTTCAAAATGTTCCCACTTCATTTTGATACATCATATTCAGTTAAATTTATCACAAATATAATCTAACGTTACAATCTTTCGAAATATACGACATTTTAATCGTAGGTAGTCAAAAAATATCCCACAGCGCTAAGAAGCTTCTTAAAAAACAAAGTAAAGGCATATTTCATACGCCGATGATAGAAAATACATTAAAAACATATTATTTAGTACTATATTAACATATTTGTATCGTTTATATTAATTTCGTTACGGGTGACAAATTAAAACCACTTAAAATGATATAAAACGCAACCCTTTTTATAGGTAAATTGAGTTTTTTTAGTTGAAAAAATAAAATGTCCCAAGAATTTTGAATTTTGGAATATTAAATAAAAAATAAAGTAGCCGATTCGATTTTTGCTGCTTCTAGGGATGTTATTATAATATTTCGATTATTTATTATGAAGTGTTTTTTTATTGACACCAGAGGTTTTTAAAACTGATATTGCTCTGACATCAATAGTTTTTTTTAATGGAAAACCAAGAGCAGAGGCCTATTTTAGCTTTATATTTCTTTAGCTATCGTAATAATTATAATGTAAAAACAAAAATCATGCAAATATTTAAAAGTAATTTAAAAAAGGATGCCTCAGCTGCTGGAGAAATCGAATCGTCATTGCGTGCGTCACGGGTAGCTGGTTTGATCCCCGCACTCAGCAAATATTTACCTATAGATAATAAAATAAATAAATATACGTCTTGTTTACTTTACGTACAGTTTGTTTGTTCGGATCTCGGCGTTTATTTATGTGAAAAAACACGACACAGGTGAAAATCAAACGCAGTGGGGCAACGTAACTTTAAATAAAAAATAATAATTAAAGATTCCATTCAGAAACTGTGGGACATCAATTACTGCTATGTTTAGTCATTCAGGATCGACAGGCGTAGTACATATAATAAAAATAATTGTATTTATTAATGAGCACATAGTTGGACGAGGTCAAAGAAGGAATTACAAGTAAACTTTTTACACAAATGGAAACAATTTGGCATTAGCCTTGGGCTCCAAACTAGGTACAGCCTGTATCTTGGTGGCCCAATCATTATAATTAGCGGACGATGACTTATTTAAATAATTTAATTTAAAAAAATTATAACTACAATGCAATATAGAATTATTGAATATTATGTTATATATGTTAGCAGACTGGTTTTCACCAAATCATTGTCAACAGTTATTTTTTAAAACTCCATTCTATGGTTACTTCACCAACAGTATGAAGTTTAAAAAATAACTAATAAAGCTTCCCCTCTCGACAGAAACAAATTTATAGTCCGTCCTACAGTGGACAAAATAATACAAAAATTATGCAAAATTTTAAACAAGAGTTAAATCAGATGCTTAAAACCTTCTCACGACATAAATTACGCTGGAGCGAGCGTCCATCTTTATCCGGAAGTGGCGCAATTTGTCGAAGCTTACGCATCGAGGCGACTTCCGCTGCGATGCGCCTGCGCCGCTGAAAATAAAACTGCTTGTACCCTGTCAGCTCGTCGTGAAGGTATCCGGTATTAAAGGAGAATGAATTAAACGTTAATTGTAGTTTTTATGAAATATTTTTGTTAGAAAAATTCATATCAGTAGGTATGTAAGAATTGGGAACTTCCATCTTTAAAATGGAAGAGCTATGATAGCCTAGTGGTGCGACCAGTGGACTGTGAAGTCAAAGGTCTTGAGTTTGATACTATTAAATAAGTCGTAATCAACTCAGCCTATCGCAGTCCACTGCTGGACATAGGCCTCTCCCAAACTGCGCCATAACACTCTGTCCTCCGCCTTCCTCATCCAGTCTATCCCCGCTACCTTTTTTAGGTCGTCAGTCCATCTAGCCAGGGAGCGTCCTACACCACGTTTGCCGAGGCGCGCTCTCCACTCTAGATCTTGTCGGCTCTAGCAAATCGTAATATCGATATTAAAACCAGTTGTTTTTCAAACAAACCAAAATAGCACAAAGCAAAAGAAATTAGATTTGCGCAAGGACTTTTTTAAGATTGGCGAAGGTCTTTTAAGTGGCGAGTTGGCAATAACATGTGTTTATACTTATATTACAGGTCTTTAAACTTATCTGTCATAGCATAGTAACCAATACATTATGTTGAAAATAAAAAAATGGAAAATAATGTCCTGTGTCTAAACTACTGGGTATATTTGATTGATTTTTGGTATACAGACTTAGAATATCATTAGGAATACTGGGTTTAATTTATTTTCGTGTTATCATCTCTACATAGTATAAGTAATGAGCATCTTCTTTAGCCCCACGGCCCTCGATTTTCGGAAGATTTTTTAGGATTTTCAGTTACCTTAATCCGGCACTGGATCGATGTATGTCCTTCTAGGGCGCCCAATAACGAAATGAACGTTCAATATTTATTTCTCCCCAAGGTCAAAACTACGGCTTCTGTCCACCTGACATAATACTCTACCGATTACCGTCTCCCCAACTGTTACCCCCCACAACTTGCGTTTGCGCACGTTAACAAGCAGCTGATAAATTATATAGTCTTCTGTTCAAAAAATTCGATAATTTTATAAGTTTATCTCAATGTAATTTGTATAAAATTTGACTTGTTAGCAATCCTAATAATCCTCATTGGGCAGCCATTAAGTAATTTGATATTAATTTGAATTAAGTGGGGCCTCTCACGCCGCTACCAATAAAATCTATATTGAAAATGTTACTGTGTCTACGTGTCTGTTGGTTGTGATTTCAGAATTTTGTGGAGTCTTTTCACTGATTATAATTGACGATATAGCCTTTATAGCTCAATGGTGTCACCAGCAAACTATGAAATTAAAGGTTTCGTGTTCGAACCCAACTAGTGACTTTTCGAAGTCATATGCGTATTTATTACAGGCTCAAACGGTGAAGGAAAATATTGTCAAAAAACCTGAGGCCATGCCAAATTCCTGAGACATTATCTCCACGATGTGTGAAGTTTACCAACCAGTCAAGGGTGGTGGACTACAGCCTAATCCCTAAAAATATACATTTTTTTTTGTACCTACGCAAGTATTATAGGTTCTCGAGTGGCGAGCGAGAACTGGAAGACGCAGCGTGGGTAGGCCTTCAGCAAGGTGGACCGACGACCTGGTAAAGGTCGCTGGAACCAGCTGGCTGCGGCTGGCCCAAGACCGGTCGTTGTGGAAATGTTTGGGGGAGGCTTATGTCCAGCAGTGGACGTCTTCCAGCTGATATGATGATGATGATGAAGTATCATAAAACTAGGTTTGATTTTCAGAACAAACGATGTAAAAAAAATATTTTTCGTTTCGGGCTTAAAATATAATAAAAACTACCCCGAAATAAAATCGCGTGTAATAACTAGTGAATCCCATGGTCCAGGAATAAAATTAGCACGATATTGATTTGATTTGGGATTGGGTGGTCTGTTGCCTGAGCCCCAAGACCAGCGCGTGTCACTGACGGAAACGTAGATTATGTAATTTTTTCTAGAGAATAATATACTTTAATATACTACGAAAGTATATAATATAGTAGAGATTTGACGACCCTTTTAGCTCAGCGGCAGTAAACGCTGCCTGCTGTGCTACCCATAGCACAGCAGGCAGCGTTCGAGTTCGAAGCGTTCGAGCCCGGGTTCGAATCCCGGTAGTGACAAATGTTTATGTGATGAGCATCAATTTGTATCCGAGTCATGGATGTTTCTATGTATAATATGTATGTATTTACAAGAAAAAAGTATATATGTAGTATATCAAACATCTAGTGTCCGTAACACAAGCCTCGTTGCTTATAACGGAACTAGATGGCGCTGAGTAATAAAAAAAAAAAAAGATTTATTTATTTAATTGGCTCTTCAACAATGAGTAAACTGATACATTTTATAATCAAACTTGCACAAAAAATTATACCTATGTGCCTCATCACTTAAAGATAATAATAGTATAATAATTATAATTATTATTATATAAAATTACTAGTATAATTTTAATTTATAATCTACCAAAAACAGAGGTACCACACCAATAAAACGACATTAAAAAAAAATATCGTTATTTTAATTTTTTATAACTTTTTTATAATAAAGTGTCTTTATTCTACCACTATTCCACCTCTGTAGTATTTACTCTGTGCCCACTAAATAGCAAGTCGGCACGCGCTCTCAACTGTGCTATAGTGGTCGCCCGCGGCGCCGCCTGCTAACCGAACACAGAGAACTGCGTATTTAAGCTACTGTAACTGCTTTTTTATATTCAGAAGTAGACTATTATTATTATTAGAATATGTTATTTAATGTCCTGGAAGCTATTGTAGCCTAGTGGTGTGTTGTCAAGTCAAGTCACGCGTTCTCGCACCAATGATTTTTCGAAGTATAGTGCGTATTCATCACTTGCTCAAATGGTGAAGGTTAAAATTTTTTTTTGTGAATGTTTGAAGGCAAATGGGCCGGAGGTGTTCACTCACCTGATGGTAAGTGAACACCTCCGCCCATGGACATCTGCAACACCAGAGGACTTGCAAATGCATTCCCGGCATTTAAGAATGAATATGCATCGTGAGGAAACCTGCATGCTCATGTGATCCTCTACATGGATTGTGAAGTCTCCTAACCCGCAATGGGCTAAGATAGACTGGAGCCGAATCTCTCTCAAGTGAAAGGAGACCCATGCCCAGTAACAAGACAATAACTGGATTGATTTTGATGAATTAAATACGCTAAACAGCCGCTGTTTTCGTTGGAGGATTACCGTAACACATTATTGATTCCTCGCTATTGAACCGTAAAGTACCGTTTATAAGTTTTAACCGCAAAAACTTTCACGGAACCTAATGTATGTAATATTATTGAATACTGTGTAATTCCCAATTGAATGGAATCCACTCGAATGAAAGCACCTTTCTCTTCGTCCAGCTTAAAAAGGTTGGATGGTACTTACATTGTAACGGAAAATAAATTGATTCTTTCTTGTTTGGGATAACATATCATCGCGACAGTTATCGTTTGGGGTAGGTAGAGACATGCTAAATACTTATTATACGAATACTTTTGCTTCATCTACGTTGACCGCATCTTACATGCTGGTTCAGGGAGTCTTTTCCAGTCTTAAATAGTGTAAGAAGTGGAAAATCTGGTCTAACAGTCTCTTAAATGGTGCGATTGGGTCGCACCATTTTTTTAAAAATACATTGAAATTCGATTATTTCCAAGACATGATTATTATGCGTGCTGATAACACAACCCAATATTACTACGATTCTTAGCGTTAAATCTTTGAAAAACATTAATGGACTTAAATTAAATCTTTTGAATGAACTTGCAAGTAAATTTTGGTACAAATGAAATCTTTTCATTATGCGCAGCCGAAATCGATTTGCAACTGAAAGCGACCGGAATTGGGGTTGCCAACGTTGTCATTAACCTTTGTTCGGCTAAACGCCGGCTAAACTTGAATGGTCTGTTACCATTACTGTGAACTGAATGATATGTTTGTAATTATGGTCAGGAAAATAAAATCTATAGTTTTTTAAGTATACTGTAAATGTAATATAAGTTTGTCTGCCTGTCAGTTAAACACGTCATGTAACTTCAAACTCAAACTCAAATCATTTATTGCAATGAGACCAATATTCCAGGTACTTTTGAATTGTCCAAAACTAGTTGCACGGTTTCAAAACGTAGGTCTTATGGAGAAGAACCGGCAAGAAACTACATAGATACTCTTTTTAAAATAAAAACAAAATTACAAAACAGTTGGTTTTGTTTCACAATATAATATCAATATGAGACTTCAAGTTCGAATATGTCAATTTTTTTTTCGATATTAGAGAATAGAGTTTGTGACATTTAAACAAATCTGTTATCCGTAACGAAGTTACGAAGTTATCCGCCAGAGGACCAAAGTTACCGACATAGCTCAGAGGATTAGCAAGCTGAAGTGGCAATGGGCCGGTCACATCTCTCGGAGAACCGACAACCGTTGGAGCAAACGAGTTCTTGAGTGGAGACCGCGTCTCGGCAAACGTAGTGTAGGACGGCCGCCGGCCAGGTGGAGCGACGACTTGCGCAAGGCAGCTGGCAGTGACTGGAGGAAAAGAGCCGAAGATCGAGCTCTGTGGCGTTCACTAGGGGGGCCTACGTCCAGCAGTGGAGGAATATAGGCTGATGATGATGATGATGATGAAACAAATCTTTTGTATAGCTGGTGACAGCCTAGTGGTGTGACCAGTGAACTGAGATGTCAAAGGTCTCGAGTACCTAAGGCACCATTGACTTTTCAGAAGTTAGATTCATATATGTGCGTATTTATCACATGCTCAAACGGTGAAGGAAATCATCATGAGGAAACCTTCATACGAAATTTCGTCATAACTTCTATTATGAGTTCCTAAAGTAGCATGCAAACTACAAAGAAGCATTTTTTCATTCAGTAGGTAAAGTTTTACATTACATGCCATCACGCCTGTCGTTCTCGAAGGGCTAGGCAGAGGTGTACTAATATACTCCTTCATTTCACCGGTATGCCCCACCGGCCTAACCTATTGCCATCAACTAAGCATAAATCCAAACTCCGAGACACTATTGAGAATTTCATAGAAATACCTAATATCACTGCTCGAGCATGAAATCAAACCTAAGACCTCTTGCACGGCAGTTGCACTAGACCATCGAGGCAGTTTTACTTGTACTTATTTTAAATAAAACTAAAAAAGGACGTTAAAAAGATTGTAGGTGAACTATAATAAGTACAAATCCTAATCGGTGGATCTGCCCAGGTGTGGGCAACAGTGGGCATGGACGAGCGAGCGGAACTGCACCTGCGCGTCGCCCTGTGACACGAGCCACGCTAGGGACGGGACTAGCGATATCGATACCTTTTATCGACTGTCGATTAACGGTTGCACGGATAAATTAGGTTTGAAATTACTTCTGAATAATATTAAGATTATTATTAGATATATTATTATTTCTTGGAAATCCTTGGGGGAGGCTTATGTCCAGTAATGGACGTCATATAGCTGAAATGATGATGACGTTAAGATTATTTTGTTGCGTTTGTGATGATTTTGAGTAAAATTCATTAATTTGGTTTATAAAAATTTGAGCTCTCTGACCAATCTAAACATTTGGTTTAAATATTCGCAATAAGATCCATAAAAAGTATATTTCAATATGAAGATGAAATAAAAATATATTTAGGATATTATTACTAGGCGTCATATTTGCATAACAATGGAAATTATCTTATTAAAGTTTGCTGAGTATTTTTCTTATGTCAAGATTATTTTCTCATACATTTTATAATATATACATCGATTACAAACCAACATATTCACATCCCTATCTCACCCTTCGATGGTTAGTTAAGATACCCTAGTACTTGCGCGTACGCAGGGCGCGTGCCACCTTTTTGCTTCATATTGACTTGCGTCACTTTACAACCGACACTACTAAACACGCACCTATCAAAAACCAACCCTATTTCTTTTCATTTAACCTTTATTTTCTTCTGATAATATGTTTGAGAATACGTTTAATGAAATTGAAACTCTATTTAAGGAGTAGTGTAGTCGGTTTTTGTGTAAAGTATAAAGTAGGGTGCATTTTTTTGAACAAACGCGAATAAAATAATTGTAGCAGGAATACACAGTAATGTTTTGTTAATTTGAATACGAAGGGTTTTTTTTATTATTCCGAAGAGGGGTGAGGCGCACGCGCCGATAAGAAGTTAATTATTTAGAACTAATTCATGGCACCGGAGGAATTCCGTTGTTTTTGAATATTGAAATTAGAACGTTTGAATAAATTGAAAGGTTTTGGAATAATTTTACGCTTTTTCTGGTCTATTTTTTGTGACAAACAAATCATCATCCACTCATGTGGGTAACGTCCTAATAGTGAGCAAGGGTCTTCCAGCTTGAAAGGGGTCTACCACTCTATCCTAATGCAGGTTGGCAAACTTCACATGCCATCAAGAATATCTCTAAAGTATACAGGTTTCCATATGATGTAATGAATTAATACTACTATATTATGTGAGTTGGTGAGTTCCTTGGTAATGTACCTACTCAAAATGTACCTTAGATTAGGATATTCGTGGTATTATTATCACTGCTTAATGAAGTAAATACGGCTTTTAAACTAGTTGGTACCTAACTAATTGAGGCATAGAATCTTTTTTTATATCACAAGCGGTAAGCGGTTACCCAAGGGCAAAGCCTATAGACGTTTGCAACACCAGAGGTGTCACTTGCATGTTGCCAGCCCTGTAGAAGCTGTTTAGGTTGCTTAAAATAAGGGAGTTACTGAACTAACAGCAATCGTAATTCCCATGCTCTCAGAATAGTCACTCCCCCAACGAGCATTGAATCTTTTGGAGAGGTTCCGATAGTAAGTAGTCTGTAAAAAATCGATAACTGCTACGTCGTTGATCGCTATATTCTGTAATTTTTGTTCACAGTGCATACTGACGACCTGACTAGCGCAGCGTTATTAAACGCTGCCTTCTCAGGTAAACTTATTCAAATCCCGGTAGTAGCAAATGTTTGTGTAATAAGCACGGTCATTAAACATGATTCATGGATATTTAAATGTATAATATGTATGTCATCATCATCGTCTACCAGTACGTGGTCGCCACTCGAGAACCTTCAAGCCCCATCGGCCATCCGTTCTTCGAGCGATGTGCCCTGCCCACTGCCACTTGAGTTTGGCGATTCTTCGGGCTATGTCAGCGACCCGGGTTCTTCTACGATTCTCCTCATTTCTGATACGATCACGTATATATTTACTTACAAATAAAATATGAAAAAATATTGAAAATAATGAAGAATATAAATGATGTTGAATCTCGAAAAGGTATATAAATGTATGTGTTCTAACTTAGACTAGAGAAAAACTATACACCTCGACTTGATACTCAAACAAAAACACATAAATATCCCAATATTTCAGCGCGACACAATTATTACCCACAGCTAGGGTGTGTTTACATTATCTCCGGCTCATTGGCCGCGAGTTAAATAGGGGAAGCATCCCTTCAATTGGCTATAAATTATCATTGCCGTTCGAAACTCATCAATACACGGTACGGTACGTTTTATGTAAATTAATTACGTATGTGTGTTGAAAAATAACACTGTTTTTTTATACATTACTGGACTTCTTTGGATTATGAGAATAATTATGAGCTACATATGAGCAAATAGGAAAAGCATCACGCCATTTTTCCAAAGGGTAAGGCAGGTTTATACTAGTTATGTCAGTCCGAAAAGGGTTTTATATTCTTCTTTTTGGGAAACAAATTCACGGTAGTCTTTCACATCAAACAAAGTACCTAATATTATTTTATCAGTATGATAAAAATGACGAGCAAAACTTTTTTTTAAATTAAATAATATTTACTTAAATTTTATTTTTTTTAAATAAAATTTAAGTAAATATCAAGTAATATCAAAAGGTGAAGAAAAACATTGTGAAGAAACCTACCTGCATGCCTGAGAAATTTTCCCTACGGCGCGTGAAATCTACCACCCCATACTAGTGTGTCTATACCTACCTAATCCTTCTCAAATGAGAGGAGACCCGTGCCCAGCAGTGGGACAACAATTGAGTTGATTGTGATGAAATAAGTCTAAAACATCGACATCATATACCTAATGATGTTACCCCAAAAAATACACAATTTTAATCATAATATTGGCCACGTGTGTCACGCGATTCCCCTCTCCCCATAATGCAGGGAGATGCACAATGATGAAATAAAATCAGCTGTCATTACTGCGATGTCAAACTACATTGAGGATGATTCGTTTGGGGTGATGGAATTTATTAGCTTGTTATGGGGCACGAGACACAATTTCAAACTCTTCATGTTGTATTTACACGAATATTAGATGTTGAAATAAAATTAAACTAAACTTTTTCGCATTTTATCGCGATATATTGATATGATTGAATTTTTTTTATTGCGATAAGGGGGCAAACGAGCTGGCGGCTCACCTGATTTGAAGTGATCACCGCTGCCATTGCAACAGCTGAAGGCTTGCAAATGCGTTGCCCTGCAGAAACCGTTTTGGTTTCTTAAAATAGGGAATTCCTAAACTGACAGCAAATGGAATGTCCATGCTGTCAGAATAGTCACTCCCCAACGAGCTCTGGTAACCTTACTCACTCGCAGAAAGACAACTATTGTTGATTCACTGCGGTCTTCTGTAAGGCGGAGGTACTTCCCCAGTCGGGCAGCTCAATTCGAGCGAGAAATCTCACTATACACCTCCAATAAAATTCCAATAGAATTCAGAATTTTCGGACCTATTACAAAACCCATAAGCATCTAATGTAGGTCAGCCTGTGACGAACTCAGATCAGATAAAAAATTCAAACTCAATTCAACTTCGTTCCTCGTTTGTACTTATGCGAGTACGGTCTTGCGTTCGATCCTCAGGTCGAGCAAACAAGTGTTATTGGGTTTTTCTATGAAATTCTCAGTAGCAACCCAGAACTTGGATTCGTCTCCGGTTGATGGCAATAGGGTCGCCCCCTAGTACATGGGATCTAAAACATACGGGTGGAATGTGGGTGTATAATTCACTCTTCTTCCTAACCTTTCGGGGACGACAGGCGTGGTAGTATGTATGTATAAAACTGTGATAGCCTACGGTGGTGTGATCAATAGACTGTTAATTCAGTCATTCCACAGTTTGTATGTATAGCTGCTTTATTAAGCTTGCTTTATTTTTTGTTTAATTAATTTAAATTAATGAGAAGGATGCAGAAGGTGGCATCGGATGAATGTGAGTTGCCCTGGTTGGTGCTCTTTGGGGGAGGCCTACGTTCAGCAGGTGGACGGCAATAGGCTGATTGATGATTAAATTAAATAAAAATTATGAATATTAAATCTCTTATATCAGGACTCGAATTGGATTGTTATTGTTATAAACAATAAACAGAACGAAGCCGTTACGTCAACAATGTTCGATGCTACTCCCAATTAGCCCCACAATAACTCAGCAAATATTGTGGCTGTAGTCAGGGGTCGTGCACATTCGGCAGTAATATTAATTTTGCAATAATATTTTTTGTACTAATACGAATCCTAAAGCTTGTAAGATGTATTTACTTATTTAACGAGTACAGCAAGTACAAAAATAACACTTAAGGGCTACATTAGGTAAGTAAACTTTGAAAAAGTACCAAGTTTAGAGTCTAGTTCTTTTTATAGCTAAAAAACATCGTTTTGCAAGGTTTTGTTATTATATTAGTGTTTTTTTTTGCGCTGATATACAGGTCTAGATTCCTTTAAGACGCAAAAAATGTATCATTATGCTAGTGATGTTAATTGTACTGATATTTGGGTCCAGGTTATCGTATGAATCACGTTTAGGGTAAAATTTAATATTCTAGATTAATATAAAATAATAAATTGGTTATTTGCCGTCTTAAAGTATGATAATGTAAATTGTCACTTTTTATTTGTATTTCGTTTTATAACGTTATAGTTTAATTGCCAATGGCAATGTAACACTATCAGAATACTTTATAGATTCATCATAATTATTTAACAATTTTATCAAAATGTTGTACATACCTGTCCGCACGGGGTCGCGATAAGCAGCACTCGTCAAACAGTGTCCGTCGTCCGCTGAAAATATAAACAGATGTATTAAGGGTAGGTTTATAAACGGTATTTTTAATACAAAATATCCTGTAGATTTTTATAATATTATTAGTTCTAAGAGCATCTAGTTCATTACAAGTCTGTTAGGTGTCTAGTAGCAATGACAAACCGATTTAATTTTTCCGATTATGTTTCCGATAGTCTGTTTTATTAAGTCAATTGTGAACAGTAACTACGAAACAGATTTCTTACACTTACAGGAATAAAACTACTTTTTATAATCTGCCCGTTGCCATGGATGCTGTATTAACGGATTTAGAACGTTGCGTCGGAATTTAAATACTATCAACAATCCACGAATGCCATTTACCGCGATAATTAAATACCATTTACCACGAATCTAGTTAACGGAACCATGCAAAAGTACCTGATATATTAGTCTTATTGAAATAAAAGACTGTTAATTAGATTCTTACCATCAGATCCTGATGTGCTCACAACGGACCAACTGTGATCAACCTTTTTAAACAAAGAAAGAATTTTGCAAATCGGTCCAGGCGTTTTTAAGTAATTCATGAAAAAAAGATTCCGACGAATTGAGAACCTCCTCCTTTTTGAAGTCGGTTAAAAATAAAATAAAAACATTCCTCACATCGCGAGGAACCGTGCATCCCTGAGAGAAGTTTTCGATAGAATGTGAAATCTGCCTACTAACTCTAGGTTACCATGTAAGACCTAATGCCTCTTAAATGACAGGACACCCTGTACCCAGCAGTATGACAGCTAAATAAAATTAACGTACTTTTGTCGGTTGATGATAAAAGTTACATAAAATTTAAGCTACCAGCTTCCCTTTAACCAACAAAGCGGACATTGTACAAACAGGTATCAGGGCTTTGTGACGGCACGTATGACGTCATCAGTTATATCAACAGCACCATTGTGTTGTGCCGGACAAACCCGGGCGCATGCGGTACTCTTCCAATGTTACCTTTTTTACTTTCCATTTACAATTTTTTTGGCATTTTCCATCGGGTTTTACGTCGAGTTGGCGAGCATCCAGCGCGGAAATGACACGGAAGTAGATGAATTGTTGAAGATATCATAACATTATATACTATCAAGCCTGTTACTGCGAAGGGGTAGGCAGAGGAGTACTAAGTATGAAGGAATACTGACACCCTCTCATATAGGCAAGCCTATTGCCATCAATCGGCTACATATTCAACCCCCAAGTTGTTAGTGAGAATCCCCTTAAAAAGAATAACCTAGCATCACTGCTAGATTGAGAGATTTGGACCTCAAACTCATCAGATGCGCTTGCAACTTCTAGAAAAGACCTTTAAGACATTTTGTGGGCGATACAAGTGAATGGTTTTGACAAAGGCAGGCATTAACCATTCAGAAGTTATGTGCGTATTGATCACATGCTCAAACGATGAAGGAAAACATCGTGAACAAATACAAACTTAAGAGATTTGTTTAATGGCGTGTATAGTCTACCAAAGTGGTAAACTATAGCCTAATCCCTCTCAAATGAGTAGAGATCCGTGGTCAACAGTGGGACAGTGATTGGGCTGATGACAATGACGGTCCAATTAGTCTAGTTGTAAGCCGAAAATCAATTATTTCTTACCTTATTCTGAAACTAAATTCAGGTATATTTAACAGGACGTCGAATAAAAGATACGTTGAACTCATTATATTTAAATCGGATTGTCAATAATAATGAACAAGAATATCTAAATTGCTGTCTGCGGAACCTTAAAAAAATACGTTTTGTATATATTTCGGTGTAAATATTTCATTTCTTTCTTTCAACTTCAATTATTAGTATTTGGATGCATTTAAATACATTGCCGGCACAAGTGGCTCGGTCGCGCGTCGAACCTGGACCAGTACGTTGTAATTTAAGCCCCGCCGGCAATAATGCAATAATAACGCTACCGGACATTAAATCAACACGCTAACGAGAGAGGGGAACGCCAGAGAATAGGGTGGTCGTTTTTTTGAAAAACTTAAAAACAAATTGAACTTTTTTACGGATTTTATCGCGGTATAAAGATACCTAATATTAATTCTTGAATCCTACGCCTAAAACATACTAGGTACCATTTCTCTCTGAAATCGACTTAATAACAGTCAAGAAAATCAAATCCAAATCTCCTGAACCCGATTACGTAGAATAATCATCATCATCATATCAATGACGACCCAATTAGTCCAACGGCAGTTAACACTGCCTGCTGTGCTATGGGTATTGGGTTCGAATCCCGGTAGGGACAAATGTTTGTGTGATGAGCATAAACATTTGTATCCGAGTCATGGATGTATCTATGTATAATATGTATGTATTTACAAAAAAAATGTATGTATTTAGTATATCAACCGACTAGTATCCGTAACACAAGCCTCGTTGCTTAGCTCGGAACTAGATGGCGCTGTGTCATAATGTCCAGGAATATTTATATATTTATTATTTATTTATATCATCCTATTATTGCAGTCCAACGTAGTGTGGGACGCTCTGCGACTTGATGGATCGACCATTTGAAGAAGGTGGCTGGCAACGGATGGATGCGAGCAGCACAATACTGGGACAGTTAGCTCTTTGGGGGAGGCCTTCGTTCAGCAGTGGGCCCAGAATATAAATAGAAAAATCTGAGTCACCACTCAAAATGTTCACTACCTGGTATTGCAAGCTATGTTTGACAACGTTAGTTGCGGCGATATTTTTGTTTTAAAACTGTTTCAATGTGCCTTGTTTTACCAACCGTAGTAGAATATTAGTTGTCAATCAAACGTGTTCAAATAACATCGTCCTGTATACCATAACAAATCATGTTTCACAGAGACAGACGAAAAAAATATTTTCACGCGTTAAAATATAATATGAGAATCTTAATGTCAATAATTGTTTACGAGCGCGGAAGTCGCGTGCTTACCGATAAATATACGGTACAAGGTTTGGTTCACGTGTCAAAAAATTTTGCAAAAGTGTTGGAAATCACCCCATGTGACGACCTCCCCGACAGGTCGGTAATAACTAATTTAAAAAGTGCCAAATGCTTTTTCTCGAAACTGGTTTTCGTTTAAAATTGCTTATTTTTACGGTTGCATGTGTTAAAAATATTACGCACATATTATCCGGGCATTAATTACACAGCGCCATCTAGTTCCGAGCTAAGCAAACGAGGCTTGTGTTACAGATATTCGATGGTCGACACACTACTTAGATACTAGGAAAACATAAATATGTATTACACGGAATCGAAATCTATCGAAATCAAAGCGACTATATTTTCTAATAACGATGTTTTCCTTCATCATCAGAGCATTCAATAAATTCGCACATAACTTCAATAATTATTTAATTATTGATAGAATTAATAGTTCGATAAGCCTTGAGACCAAACTCAATATCTTTTATACATAACTAGCAGATGCCCGCGACTTCGTCCGCGTGAAATTTAACGAAAAACAAAAGTTTCATACTAACTCTGCGCCCCCGTTTGACCCCCGAAGGGGGTGAATTTTCAAAAGTCCTTTCTTAGTGCTCCCCTACATTATAAAAGGAACCTCTGTGCAAAATTTCAAGTTTCTAACCCTTATAGTTTAGGCCCTGCGTTGATATGTCAGTCAGTCAGTCAGCTTCTCCTTTTATATACATACCTATATCAATTTACAATTTACTGATCACACCACTAGGCGATCACAGCTTAAAGTTATCATTTTCATATATCATTATTACACCATTTACTTATATATTTATATAAATTATAAATAACTAGCTTTTGCCAGCGACTTCATCTGCGTGGAATAAGTATTTTTCCAATCTGCTTATTTATATCCACCCTCTTTAATGCACTTATCTTCCTTCCTTTTTCACCCTATTAAGGGTTGATTTCCGGGATAAAAACTATCCCATGTCCTTCCCTGGAACTCAAACTATATCCATACCAAACTTCATCTAACTCGGTTCAGCGGTTAAAGCGTGAAGAGGTAACAGACAGACAGACACACTTTCGCATTTAAAATATTAGTATTGGACAGTACCTATGGATAATACACATTCTGTCGGTAGTCCAAAGTTGACACTGAATGGTGGCTGAAGTAGAGCATCATCCCATGGTCTGAAGACCTGATTTGAGAAGAAGTAGTAGGTATTGCAATATGAGACCTACAGGCCTTAAGTTTGATTTACAGAGCAGACAAAATGCTGTAGGGGTTTTATAGGAAAATTCTCAGTAGCATCTAGGGAGTTTATATTTCTAACTCTGCTTAATCCTCCATGGATAAAAGCGTGAAGGCATATTTTGTTATATTGTATACAGATCCAGATTCGCACATACTTAACGGACCTTCCGAAGGGTACTTAAATTGGCATTCCTCACACGCACCCCTCAGGCCGCGGCGCCTTTGTCTTAAACTGCTAAATGAAATTATTATGTAAGAGACACTCCTGAAGACCCCTAAGTGGATATAGCCTTAAGTTAGTCATCAGAAAATTCCTCACACCTTCCCGAACGTGACTCTTTAAAATACCTCTTTAATTTTCGAGGGTAGAGGACTTTAATGATGATGATTTGTCACGAGTCGGATTTTTAAACATATGAGAATGCTTAATGTGGCAGGAACGTACAGTATTTTTGATGGCACAAATAATGGCTTTGGCACGCTAAAGATCGTGAGTTTGATTCCTGCATGAGCTAAAGATAATAGTTGATCCTGGATTTTGATTTGATCTCGCATTTGTGAAGAATTTTAATGAAACAGATCAACGGTTGATGCAAATTGATTGAGAGAATATATCCTAAAAGACCGTAATCTTTAATCAATTTACCTATTCATCCTTCATACCTACTGTACCGATTTATGTTATTACGTGGGTATAACATTGTATGGTGGCGGGTAGAAGTAAGTTCTATATGAATAAATCAGTGTGTTGCTAACTCCAGCCTTTCATTGACGTTACATTGGCGACGAGGCGAATCTACGCGAGTGATTGAGTTATTTTATTTCAAAATGCCTATAGGAAAATTAGAACCGTTCAGTTTAAGTTCCCAACAATGGCCGGCCTATATTCGTCGGGTGAATCAATATATTCTGCTGAACGACATAAAAGACAATTTGAAGGTACCAATGTTAATAACGGTCGTGGGCGAGGCCACGTATTCATTGATGTGTGACCTTTGTTCACCCGATTTTCCCGAGAACAAGTCTTACGAAGAATTGGTGAAACTAGTGGCCGATCATTTGGAGCCACAACGTTCGGAAATAGCTGAACGCCATGTGTTCAGACTACGTCGACAGCGCACCGGCGAACCGTTGACGGAATATTTACAGGCGCTTAAACACCTCGCAACCACGTGCAATTTTGGCAAGTGTAAGAAGTGTTCTACACTCGAAGAAAACCTGAGGGACCAGTTCGTCTCAGGACTAGCGAACGATACGATGCGTTCTAGAATATTCGCGGAAAGGAAGATCGAGTACAAGGAGGCGGTGGAGTTAGCACTTGCTCTGGAGGCCGCAGAGAAACATGCAGAGGTGAGCGGCAGTACGGTGCCGAAAACGACCTCGGGTGCTGGCGGCGAGGCAGATGTGGGGGAAGACCTACACTACACGCGGGGAGCAGGTGGGCGCGTGCGCGGAAGGCGCGGCGCGGCCGGCTCAGCGAGCGCGGCGGGTGCGGCCGCAGCGGGCCGCCCCGTGTGGAGCGGCTCGGCGGCCCCGCAGGCTTGTTGGCGGTGCGGTAAGGCGCATCGCGCGGATAGGTGCCGTTATGTGAATTATAGTTGTGATGAGTGTAAACAAAAAGGTCATTTGAAAGTGATGTGCAAGTTCGTAAAACGTAGTGGGAGTAGGGCGGACAGTCAGCAGAATTTTATCAGTAGTGACGATCATATGAACGATATGTTTAAAATTGAAGCTCGAGGTAAGGACAGTAAACCGTACTTTATTAACGTTATTATGGACAGTTTCGAGATTAAATGCGAAATTGATACCGGTAGTCGAATTTCGGCGATTAACGAAGAGATGTATAACTGTAAATTCTCGCACAAAGATATTAAAACTGACAATTTGATGTTCCGTTCTTACGCCGGTTCACGCATTGAATCGCTTGGCTATATTGAAGTGAGTGTTAGATTACGCGATGTGGAAGTGAAATCCCTACCACTTTACATAATTAGAAACGGAGCGTGCCCTTTATTGGGAAGGGATTGGTTGCGTGCCCTTAAGGTTACCCAGATTAATTTATATAAAATAGCCGACGATGAATTCGTGAATCGTCTATGTGCTGAGTTCCCGGAAGTGTTTACGGAGAAGTTAGGGACATGTAAACGCGCCATTCGATTACAGCTGACCAACGACGAGCCCGTGTACGTGCGCGCGCGGCCCGTGCCGCTGGCGCTGCGCGGTCGTGTTGAGCGCGAGCTAGCGCGGTTAGAGACAGACGGCTCTATTTACCGCGTTGATTATTCAGACTACGGAACCCCAATTGTACCGGTAGTGAAAAAGAATGGCGAGATACGTATTTGCGGGGATTATAAAATTACAATTAACCCTAAATTAAGACGTGATTATTATCCGTTGCCTCGCATTGATGAGTTATTCGCGAACTTAAGTGGAGGAGAAAAATTTACTAAAATCGATCTAACTCACGCTTACGAACAATGTTTGCTAACAGAAGACTCCCAACCGTACACCGCAATAACAACTCATCTCGGAACTTATGCGTATCGCCGGACGCCGTACGGTCTAGCTTGCATACCCGAAAAATTTCAAAAGTTGATGGAGGAGACTTTACGCGGCATTCCGGGATGTGTTGTATTCCTTGATGACATATGTACAACAGGAGTCAATGATAAGGATCATATAAGTAACTTAAAAGCTGTACTCGAAAGGTTGCGTGACATGGGGTTAACAGTAAAATTAAGTAAATGTAGTTTCCTGCAGGATAGCGTTAAGTACTTAGGATTTGTGATTGATAAAACGGGCTTGCGGCCCGATGATACTAAACTGGAGGCCATTTCCAGCGCACCGAGACCGGAAAATGTGACCCAACTTAAAAGTTTTTTGGGGTTGTTGAACTATTACGGCAAGTTTATTAGAAACTTGAGCACATTACTACACCCCTTACATAATTTATTAAAAAAGGATGCCCGCTGGAAATGGGATCACAATTGTGAACGGGCGTTTAAAGAAGCTAAGCAGACCCTTTTGGGGGAACGAGTCTTAGCTCATTACGAGGAGGGGCGGCCGCTCGTACTCTCAGTGGACAGTAGTGCGTACGGGCTGGGCGCCGTGTTGGCACACCGATACTCGGACGGCCGCGAGCGCCCCGTCAGCTGCGTGTCGCGCACGCTCAGCGCTGCCGAGCGCAATTACAGTCAACTCGATAAAGAGGCACTCGCGATATTGTTTGGTGTAACGAAACACCACCAATATTTGTTTGGCAGAAGTTTTGTTTTACGTACGGATCACCAGCCATTGACGCACATATTCGGCTCTAAGGGGGGCATTCCCCAGACCGCTGCGAGTCGATTACAGCGGTGGGCGGCGCGTTTGGCCGCGTATGATTTCACTATAGAATTCGTTCGATCAGCGGACAATGGACCGGCTGATGCACTATCGAGGCTACCGTTACCACAAGAGGGTCGTGTTGTTGATTCGATTAGCTATATTAACTTAATTGAAGAGTCATTACCTGTTAGTTTTAAAGATATAGCTAGGGAAACAGAAAAGGATAACTTATTAAATAAGATTAAGGGCTATGTTACTTTTGGGTGGCCGTGGACAGTTACGGACGCAGAAAAACCATATTTATCTAGGAAACAGGATTTAGCATTGGAATTGGGTTGTCTGGTATATAAATATCGGATTGTAATACCGTGTAAGTTACAAAAACGAATATTAGACGAAATTCATGAAGGACATTTAGGGATAAATAAAATGAAAAACATATCACGAAATTATGTGTATTGGCCTAGTTTAGATAAAGACATAGAGGAGGTGTGCGGTGCGTGTGCGGCGTGCGGCGCTGTACGCGATGCGCCCCCGCGCGCACCGCTACACCCCTGGGAGTTTCCACTGCATCCGTGGCAGCGAGTACACGCTGATTTCGCGGATTGTGCAGGAACGCGATATTTAGTAATGGTTGACGCACACTCAAAATGGATCGAGGCCATTGCTATGCGAAGGACGGATGCGGAAACTACAATCGGGGTTATGAGAACCATTTTTGCTCGTTTTGGATTACCATCAATGCTCGTCACTGATAACGGTCCCCCATTTTTCTCACAGGAGTTTAAAGTGTTTTGTAAAAATAATTGCATTAAGCACGTGACCTCAGCTCCGTACAGACCGCAAGGAAATGGAGCCGCCGAAAATGCGGTTAAATCAATAAAAAAAGCTATTAAAAGGGCTTTGTACGAGGGCGATGATGTCACCACAGCGTTAAGCAAATTTCTGTTCCAATATAGAAATTGTCAACACGCAACCACAAGCGTGTCCCCGGCGGTGGCGCTGCAAGGGCGGCGCCTGCGCGGGCGCCTAGATGCGGTACGTCCCGACGTCGCGGAGGTGGTGCGCGCCGCGCAGGCGCGCCAAGTGGTCGCCGCGGGCGGCACACCGCAGCGCGCTTTAGTGCCTGATGACGCGGTACTGGCTCGCGATTATACCGCGAGGGGGGAAAAGTGGTTGCCGGGTAGAATTGTCGAGCAGACAGGACCGGTTTCGTACAAAGTGGATGTAGGACGGGGGGTCAGGGTGCGCAGACACGTCGACCAAATTATTATACCCGCGATTAACAAAAACCGTCATTCTTTATCACGTACAAATATAGTTGCCGACGGTAAGACTCCTGAACGACAGGAAGCTTTGGGTGAAGGAGCGGAGGATACGTGTGAGGACGCGTCCAATGGTATCAGTGAGACGTCACCGATCCGTGAACCTGAAGTCACACCTATGCCAGAAACACTCTCTCCACCATCGGGTGCCTCTGCCCGCGTTTGGCGTGCTTATAATCGTGCTCGAGCAGCACTGAGCCAATAACATTTTATTTAGGTATTTTCAGTATTATTAATTTATATTAAGCCTTTAGATAAATTAAGCCTTTGACTTAAGGGGGAGAAATGTACCGATTTATGTTATTACGTGGGTATAACATTGTATGGTGGCGGGTAGAAGTAAGTTCTATATGAATAAATCAGTGTGTTGCTAACTCCAGCCTTTCATTGACGTTACACCTACCACTCAGGTCCTGGTTCGAATCTCTATACCCAGGTTGCCTAGACATTGAATATGCTAATTTGAAAGGGGTTAGGCTAAAGTCCAACTAACTGGTCTAGTACGGGTTAGGTCTTCAAATGCCACCAAAAGAATCTCTCTGGTTCATCAGTTTCATCATGATATTTTTCCCATTTCATTTAAACGATATACATAAACACACTCACGCCGTTTCCCATGGGGTAGTAGACACTACAGAATGCCACGCGCTACGATGCCACTTTTGCCTCGTCCACATTCATGCGTCTTGACATGCACCCTGGTTACAAGTGTGCCCTTCTAGGGTGCCCCTCCCGGCATTTCCACTGACACTCGCCTTATATATTTTTTTTCGTCTATTGCCTATCATTCATCGCCTCAACAATATTTAAACGGCAAAACTCAGAGGTCTGTTGGATACAAACTCTAAACCTATACTTGACAATCCACGGTCAAATCACTAGCTAGTTATGGAGACACAACCCATACAAATAGTGCGGGTGTCAGCATAACTGTTCCATCGCTGTTTTCATGACTAGACACATAAGGTGTTTATGTAAAGTTTTAGATTAAGACAGGAGGACACTTCGTGTTCGCATCCCACTCTGAAAACACGATTGTAATTCATTTAATATATAATTAATTAATTTTAATAAATAGTTTATTATTTTTAAAAACACCTTGAGGCGCTCCCAAATCCTGACTAGCTCCTTGATAAAAGTCCATAATTCAGCATGATAATCAACTAAAACTCTCACATTTGCTTGTCAAAAATACGTCACGGGGTCCCATCACATATGCTGTATGCAATATTCTTCACTTAACATGAATATTTTCATCTTAAACTGAAGGCTAATAAGCCGCTCGTTCCAATAATATTACCTTTTTTAAACACGTGCTAACGACATATGCGA
Organism: Craniophora ligustri; assembly: GCA_905163465.1. Lineage (NCBI taxonomy): Eukaryota > Metazoa > Arthropoda > Insecta > Lepidoptera > Noctuidae > Craniophora > Craniophora ligustri. The sequence goes on along the minus strand of LR990965.1, from coordinate 1,472,157 downwards.
CCGCCATCTTGAAAGAAAAAATGGCGTCAGATGGCGGGAAAAAACACTCGAATGAAGAGGAAATGATTTTACGCATACAATAATATAAAAACATATGCTTTTTATATAAAAAGGATGTATTAATTTATATAATTGTTAACCCTTTTGATATAAACATGTGTTTGGGTTAAGTTCAGTTTAATTTCGAATTTGTTTTGATTGGTTGTTTTTGTTTATGGTAGTGTATCCGGTTGTTTCGACTTCCGTTGTATAAGCTTCTTAGATAACAATATCTTATTTTTTTACTAGTTTTTGTCTGTGATTTGTAGGGTGGCTGGAAAATTTGTAATGATAGTTGAACATAATTTAACGAGACAGCCTCGTTAAATTATGTACATTATGTTGGCACAGTGGTTGTAAGTGTAACTATTAAGATCTGTGTTAGAGTAGTCGTAGTCTGATGGGGTTTTTCTGTAAAATTTACAGTAGCACCTAGGTGATTATCATATACTACTATTATCATAAACTCTTTGACTGTTTCCACTGCTGGGCACAAGTCTCTTGCAGGCGAGTGGAAGACTACTGAGACACAGTCCTTTTTTTTTTAAGTGCAGAAAAATCCTTTAAGGACCTTCCCGTCGCCTAGGGAGGCGACAGGGTGTGTCGGACTCCGCATGAGCGTTTACCAACTAAAAAACCGCACCCGTCAACGCCACCAACCCTATTGCCGGGGCCATGGGATTCGCGAAAGCATGCACCACAACCCCGGCGGGCTTCGGTCCAGCTCTTGTCGCTGGACCCCGGCTAGGAGCGAGGCATCGCTCGCCTCGCATCCTCTGCGCAGGCGCACGTGTGACGAACACGCGCGCCGCCTACTTGGGGCCATTACCAGTTCGGGCGGCGGACTCCCCTAGTCGCGCCCACCCGCTGGCCACAGCTCATGGAGGCCGGAGGTCTGTTTGCGCCCTCCGGCGCCCGGTGAGTCTATGAGACACAGTCCTGCTTATTTGAAAAAGAGCAGTGTTTGGGTATTTTACCATATATGTAGGGTATAGTACATAACATACAATTACGCCTCTCATTCTCGAAGGGTTAGGCAGAGATGTACTAGTGTATTTCACCGGTATATTTTAGGTCCCATGTAATAAGGGGCGAGCCTAACGCCACCCAAACTCCGAGCTGCTACTAAGAATTTGAGAAAAAAAACCGAATAACACTTTGCTTTTGGAATCGAACCCAAAAGCTTCTCCTCAGCAGTCGCACTTTTTACGACCACTAGACGAATGAGGCAGTTTTCATAAAACCTAAGTATGATAAAGACTTTGTAATACAGTCTTAATTATAGGTTAAGTCTGTGTTATCAGCAAGTTTTCTACCTATGATTTAGATTACCAAATGATCTGAAAATAACCTGGCAAAATTTGGTTACGTGGTACGTTGATAACACTGAAAATCCTGCGCACACTGCTAAGAGAGCTCTAATGTCAAAACAAAACAAACGGCACAAATAAAACAAAGAACAAGAATAGGTAGGGAGAGAGATTCCTCGCTCAAATTGAGCTGCCCGACTGGGGAAATACCGGAGGTATTTTACAGAAGTAGTTTACCTTACAGAAGACCGCAGTGAATCAACAATAGTTGTCTTTCTGCGAGTGAATAAGGTTACCAGAGCTCATTGGGGAGTGACTATTCTGACAGCACGGGCATTCCATTTGCTGTCAGTTTAGTAATTTCCTATTTTAAGAAACCAAAACAGTTTCTGCAGGGGTGTGCAACGCATTTGCAAGCCTTCAGGTGTTGCAAATGCCCATGGGCGGCGGTGATCACTTAAAGTCAGGTGAGCCGCCAGCTCGTTCGCGTATCGTAATAATAAAAAAAAAGAAACAAACGCTACTTTATAAGCTCACCATATTTAGAAGGAATGGCGCTAAAAATATCTCACATAACTTAACTTTTATACCTCGAACTCAATTTTGTAACCATCACAATAATGACGTCATAAAAATCATAAATGTTTTATGAAAAAAAAAGCAATAAAACCGACCGCCCATATCCCATGACATAATAATTTCGTATTTCATAGTAGAAATTTATGCAAGCCCCATAGCGCCGCCTCTAGGGCGTTAAATCTGGTGAAATGTTTCCATAACTGCGCATGCGCAACGGGGAGTCGAATGATATCTATTTTTTTTTATCCTACTATTGCAACTGATTGAATTTTTGATGTGGCAGTATTTATATGAGGCTGGTAATACGGACGTTAAAAATGTTTATAATATTTTTTTTCTAATGCCTTTATATAATATTTGATATAAAACATATGTAGAATAATGTGCCCAGTTTAATATTGAAATATTTTGTAAATTTTCACATGCTTAATTGTTTGTACTCTTGTTTCATTCTTGGTCAAGAATAAATATTATTTATAGGACATACTTACAATAGTTAAATTTACTTTCATTGATGTTTTTGTTATGAGCTTCGTGAAATTTTATGCAAAATGGCAGCAATGTACGATGATGTATAATAATCTCAGCATTTTTTTTTTTTTTTTTTTTTTATGGAAATAAGGGGGCAAACGGGCAGGAGGCTCACCTGATGGTAAGTGATTACCGCCGCCCATGGACATCTGCAACACCAGGGGACGTGCAAATGCGTTGCCGGCCTTTTAATAAAGAATATACTCTCCTCTTGAAGGTTCCCACGTCGTAACGGTTCGGAAAGACCGCCGGCGACAGCTGGTTCCACAGATCGGTGGTGCGAGGCAGAAAATGCCTCAAAAACCGCACTGTTGTGGAACGCTGGACATCGAGACAAAATGGATGGAACTTTGAGTTCTGGCGCGATGTCCGATGGTGAAATTCAGCGGCCGGGATCAAACCAAACAATTCCTCGGAACACTCCCCGTGATAGATGCGGTAGAAGATGCAGAGTGATCCAACATCTCTACGCAGAGCCAAAGGATCAAGCCGATCGGAAAGAGCCTGATCATCGACAACTCGAGCCGCCCTTCGTTGGATTCGGTCAAATGGAAGTAGCTGGTACTGGGGGGCCCCCGCCCAGAGATGAGAACAGTACTCCACGTGGGGCCGGATCTGCGCCTTATAGAGATTTAGGCGCTGCGCCGACGTGAAGTACCGTCTCGCCTTGCTGAGCACACCAAGCTTCTTTGAGGCCAATTTGGCCTTACTTTCCAGTTGACCGCGGAACTGGACGTTGCTCGAGATGTCGACACCAAGTATTCCGATGCTGGCTGTGGCGGATAAGGGAGTGTTCTCAAAATTAGGAGTTACGACGAATGGTGACTTCTTAGCGGTTAACGCGCAAACCTGTGTCTTTTTGGGGTTGAATTGGACTAAGTTAAGTCTACCCCAGTCCGAGACTTTGGTGAGCAAAGACTCGACTTCAGACACAAGTTTGTTCCGACACTCAACGACGCATTCCCGAGAAATGTTTGCTCGGCCAGTGTACACGGCATCCACAGTGCTGTCGTCTGCATAGCAATGAATGTTGCTGATATGCAACATGTCATTGATATGCAGAAGAAACAGGGTAGGAGACAGGACACAGCCTTGTGGAACACCAGCATTGACAAATTTAGGATCAGAGCATGCACCGTCAACGATGACCTTGATGCTCCGACCTGCCAAAAAACTGGTGACCCAGTCGCACAATTTCTCGGGAAGCCCAAAGGAAGGCAACTTCGACAGAAGCGCTTTGTGCCACACCCGATCAAAGGCCTTCGCCATGTCCAGACTAGCTGCAAGCGCCTCTCCCTTGCTCTCAACTGCCTCTGCCCATCTATGCGTTAGGTAGACTAGAAGATCACCAGCTGACCGACCCCGACGAAAGCCGTACTGGCGGTCACTAATCAGCTGGTGCTCTTCCAGGTATCGCAGGAGCTGGCAGTTGATAATGGTCTCCATTATCTTGGAGAACAAGGAAGTGATTGCTATAGGCCTGTAATTGGACGGATCCGAGCGATTGCCCTTTTTAGGGATCGGGTGCACTAAAGCGGCCTTCCAGGATTTCGGGACTATGCCTAATTCGTAGGAGTGTCGGAAAAGACGCGTTAAAACCGGTGCCAACTCTGGAGCACATGTCCGCAACACGATCGGAGGGATGCCATCGGGCCCACTCGACTTGTGAATGTCCAAGGAAAAAAGTGCTTTGCGAACTGCACTTTGCCGGAACTTAATCTCCGGCATCGTGGTATCGCACCGCGGGATTGTCGGTGGTGAGTTTCCTTGGTCATCCAGGGTCGAGTTGGACGCGAAGAGAGAGCCCAAAAGATCGGCTTTCTCTTTCGCGGTATGGGCCAGCGAGTCATTCTCCGTGTGTAGGGGCGGAAAGGATGGCTGACAGAAATTCCCTAAGACAGCCTTGGCGAGAGACCAAAACGCACGGGTTCCCGACGGGAGACGTGCCAGTCTGTCGCCAATTCTGCCAATGTGCTCCGACTTCGCCTTAGCAATAGCACTTTTGAAGGACCTAGAGGCAGAGTTATACTCCTTTTTAAGTGCGCTGGTATTTACATCACTAGACGCCGATGCGTTAGCCCAGGCCCGGTAGCATTCCCGCTTTCGGCATAGTGCCGTCATGCAGGAACGACCATACCAAGGCTGGGATCTGCCACCGATGGGCACCGCAGAGAACGGAATAAAGAGTTCCATACCCTGCAGAACCACATCGGTGACAGAGTCAGCAACGACGTCTGGATCATCCGGCGAGAAGCAAATCCGCCCCCATGGGTAGGATGCAAAGAATGACCGCATCCCGTCCCAATCCGCTGACCTGTAGTGCCATATGCGGCGGCAGCCCGCAAAGCGAGGCCGTGTTAAGCGCGCAACTGGCACCGTACTCCGAACGAGGCAGTGGTCCGACGAACCAAGAGGAGGATCGACGGAAACCAGGTAGCCATCCGGATGAGAGGTCAACAGAAGGTCCAACAGGGAAGGTAAATGATCCTCCACATCTGGGATTCGCGTTGGCGAGGCAACCAGTTGTGTCAAATCATATGCCAAGGCGAAATCGCAAACAGATCTCCCCGCATGATCGGTAGTGCGTGAACTAAGCCATTCGGCGTGGTGGGCGTTAAAGTCGCCTAGAATCACGATCTCTGCGGATGGGATCTGCTGCAGCACAGAATCTGTAGCCATTTGTATGTGCTCAATGAGTCGATCAGTTTCGGTATTGCCGCTATGGGACCTATACAGGCACGCGTAAATGCGGGGATGGTCGTCGCAGTCTACGCGCAGCCAGAGGATGGATAGGGTCCGTCCTTCAAGGCTCCCGAGGCGACGATAACAGATATCCTCTCTGACGTATACGCACACCCCAGCCCGCGGCACAAAGGAATGCTCCAGTTTGTACCCCGGGTAGGAGAGGAAAGAGGTGTCAGCCGGAGTGCATATCTGCGTCTCGGTGAGAAAGAGCAAGGCCGGCTTCGCCGTCTCAAGGTGAAAGTGTACGGCGTGCAAGTTGGAGTTCAGCCCCCTAATGTTGCAGAAATCCACAGCAAGGGTCGAAGGGGTAGCCTTAAGTTGCCTGCTCCGTTTACCCCTAGTTGGAGATGATAGCACAAAATTGCCCCCCCCCAGAGTACGAAGGGCAGCCTGGGCGTCCACGCTCAGGTGGCGTACGACCTGAGCGTGGACGTCCAGGGAGGGATTCTCCACAACGATTTACGCTGGTGGTACCCTCCTGGGGTATTCGTACTGCATCTTGCACTATCATAGGAGAGAGGGAAGGGGGAGTGGGCCGCCGGGACTCTCACAGACCGAACGAAAGGCGACAGTGTAACTACCACTTCACGACGGTTTTACTGTGAGAGAGTGGTCCTTCCCCGGACGTGCCGGCCCATTCGGCTACTACCCGAAGGTTCGCAGCATAGCACTACCACTAGGATATATATATCATACATATATAGATATATATATATATCATACATATATAGATAGCATACTTTAAGAATTATAATTTTATTCAATTGCTTTACATATTTTTAATGGTCATCAGTTTGTCAGTCTTGATGAAGCCACTATTCATATGAATGTTGAGGGTTGTGGATGAAGCTTTGGAATTTTAGTATTCCACGTATTTGTCAAAGTTAGTATATATTTTTTTGGAATCAACTTCGTTTTACAATATTATGTTTATTTTTTGCTGTACCGTGGATGCATTTAACAAAATAAAAATTCTTCTGTTTTTTCTTACTTGCGATTTTATAGTTTTGTACCGGTAAGTTCAGATTTCTTAAACTTATGTGAATCAGACATTGAAATAAATCTACTTTTTACGCATTTAGGTACCGCGATAATTATGACAAAATTAAAGGCAGTGAATTCTTGATCGTGTTCTAATTTTTTGTATTAAAAAAAAATATTTGTTACGTTTTTATTCACACCGGAAGATTAAAAAAAGACAATCCGTTTTATCAATTGGCAGTAATAAATCATGTTTTTTAATAAAATCCCACCTATCAGCGACTAAGCGAAAACAATAACCAAACTTTTTTAATCTGTACTCTTTCGCTCTGCGGGACATTTTCCCGGCAGTAATAACTTTACGTTTGAAGTAGGAATTTACTGACTTTATTCCGTTGGATTAAGGTTCAATTTTGTTTTTTGTAAGTGCAACTGATTTTTGGTTTTTCTGAAAGTCCTGTCAATAAAGGTTCTTGGCGGCAAAACTGTCTTTTGTGTAAGTACAATAGTGAATATTATTTGTCCTATTGTGGTTTAAAGCGAATTAATTTCCTTTAGAAACATTTCTTTATGAAAAACCAATGATTATTAACGGTTTTATTGTTATAAAAGTTAAAAATTAGTAATGTTTTATTTAATAAACTCCGTATTATTTTGAAAGAAACCTTTTTTCCAGATTATTAAAAAAACCTCACAAAAAAACCCGTTGATTATAGTTTTTCGCTATATCAAAAGATATTTAGCACTACCATCTGCTTGGAACCCCATCATAGGTTCTATTAAATCTAAATCCATAAATAATACTGCACGACCAAATGATACGGCGAGCTCTTTCTGCGTAAATCGGATTGTCAATAATTAAAAAAAATTGATGGTGGCTGTTAGTAATTATAACATCAAGACAACCAACACCGCAGTCTGCCTGTTTACCGCGACAAAATGTAAGTTTAATAATAATAAGGTGATTTATTTTCTTATCACCGTAAGTGTTACAGTACAATTCAAAAGTAACACAGTAAATATAGAGACTGGTGTCTATGGTAGATAAAACTCGTATAACAGACCACCAGGCTCCCCTCCGCTGTACATTTTAATACTTACGACATGTTACAAATTTATAAAATTATTAAAAGATGATAACATTGTGAAATAAATAAATCCACACTAGGTATCTTTAAATCGATGTCTAGCCTTCACGTAGTTTATTTAAATTAATTGCTTCTCCAATCTTCACACGTTTGAACTTGACTTAGGTTTAAGCAAAACATCAAAATCTTCAAATATTTATTGTTTGTTTAACAAAACACTTGACAGCGTGAAGTGGTTTTGCTGTTTAGTTCTGCTACCGGTTTTTTCTTGGATAGGTTCTTGGATACTTCACATGACGCGCCCTTAACTTTTTTATACCAACCTAGGAGGTACTTTATAATTCAACCTCCTTTTTCATTTTGAAAAAGAGAATATGGAGTTTAATTTGATACCAAGCATTTTTATACCAAGCTGCTCCCTAGTTTTATAAGAGGTTTTTTGTGAAATACCTTTATAATAATAAATTTACTAATAAGACAAATAGTATTTCATGCATACTGATCATTGGAAAACAGGCAATGTTTTTTTAAACATAGGTATTAGGTATATCGTTAAAATAGTATAAGATAAGACTGTTTATTTTTCTACTTATTTTACTCAGCAAAACAAGCTTTAGTCACAGTATATACTGTGCTTTAGTGTAATCAATATCAAAACTGATATTTATTAAAAGTAAAAAAAAAAACAAGTTTTTTTTTTATTTTCAGCTTAACCAATGTGATGTAGATTTTCACTATTAGAAAAAATGCTGCTTTGAGTTAAGTTTTTAAACAACTTCCAAAAGGAGGAGGTTATCAACTCGACTGTATTTTTATATCTAAAAGTTGTATAGTTTCTATCTACGGAGTTTCTTGCCGGTTCTCCATAAGACTTACCTTTTGGAACAGTGCAACTAGTGTTTGACAATTCAAAAGTATCTGGAATATTGGTCTATTTGAAATAAATCATTTGAGTTTGAGTTTATAACATGGGATCTAAAAAAAACTGAGAAAACTGTGAGTTCATTTCAGTAGACCATCTAATAGGTACCACGAAACTCCTTAAACTAACCTGTCAAATATAAATTAATTCATCAGACGTCACTTCGTTAAGCTTACACTTTTTAGCAAATTTTTTTAATAGTCATGGTGCTTGGGTGGGTTTTTTAACCTGGCAACACCATGGGAGTTTTTCTTTTACTTTTTAAACTTGCAAGTCAGTGTCGGCACTGTAAAGGCGCTTCCTTCCTATAATTTTTTTAGAGACCCGTATTGAAATTGTAAAGTGATTGGGATTTTGGTGTATTTAGATATCATTTTGATATAAATTGAATAAACATTTGATGGATTTAGTTTATATTGAGTTCAGCTTGTCATTTCATGTTTTTTTCGATTTAAAATTATTTTTCCAATCTTTGCATAGGCAAAGGAAATGTATTGTGTTGAGGTGGATATGATTACAATAAAGTATGTTGAAATCATCGAAACGGGCATCAATCGAAACCTTCCTATCACATGCTCAAACGGTGAAGGAAAACATCGGGAAGAAACCTGCATTTCTAAGTGATTTTCTCGATGGCGTGTATAGCCTAATCCTTCTGAAATGAGAAGAGACTTGTGACCAGTCAGTAGTAGGACGTGCAGTAATTAGATTAAAGATTATTTTTCTTACAGACTAGCAGTGAAAATCAAAACTTAACCTTTCATTCACACACATCCATAGTAAATACTTTTTGGTATAAAATCTGTAGCCACTTTTTGAATTTCGAAGTTAAGTAGTTAATAATATTTTTTAACCTTTTTTAATCAACGATTTTAGATGGCAACTTTTTTATTAAAAAATCGCACCTCTTTACGCAACAAAAAAAAAATACATTTCATCGTCTGTGACCAATATTTTGCCTGGAGTTATAACTTAATATACTTTAATTACTTTTACCGGGAGTTTTGAAGATTTTTGGGTTTTATTGAGTGTGACGAAAAGGGTGGTCAATTTGGCGCCTAAAAATTGGACATTAGTAGTTTTTTCAGCAGCCGCTTTTGGCATGTTATAGCCCTTTATTTTGATTTAGTTTAACATTTCGTATGGGGTGGCCTTAGTGATTGGCATTGTTTTTTTTAATATCTTAAAGCAAAAATCTGTAATGAGGACAGTGAAATTACTTGAATTCAATTTTAAATTCAATAAATGATTGAAATGTCTATTTAATTTTGCACGCATTTATATTTAAGCAGCAAAATTAAGCTTTTGTTACAGATTCTAACCTGGGGCTCTTACGGCTAAGGTTTTAAGCTTACAAGCTTAATTCTGTTACCCAAATCAACAAAAATTTCAGCAATCACCAGGTTTTTATTTATTTATAGATATAAATAATAACCAATAAATCTAGGAGCCTTATCATTTTTCTCACGAAGGTATGAAAACAATATATTAGTATAATTACATATTAAGGAGTATATACAATACAGTCAATGAATTAGAAAGAGTAATAGTTTTTATATCTAGTCCTGAGCTTGGACACAGGATGTCATTATGTGCAGGTACATCGAGATAATAAGGGCCGAGGCATACTGGGACCCAGCCTTCTTAACACCACAACATAAAGACACTGGCTTGTTTACATTTTCGTTTTGAATTTCGAAAAGTACATACCAATAAATGCATTGGGGTACCATTTATAGGCAAGTATTTTTTTTATTAGCGATATGTCTAAAAATAATGGTTCCGAAGCTTAGTTAACATTTTGATTTTGTGATTTTTTGTCACGTATTTATGTCATTAATGTCTGGTGCACACTTTAGCGGGTCACATAAATATAAGACAACGGTGTTTAATAGATTAAGAAAAATAAATGGTTAATTAAGTTAGATAGTATGTAGAAATATTCTACAAAATACGAATTATTATATTTTTTTTATCGAGTTAAAAGGCTTTGATATTTTAGTCACTATAGTAACAGTCTACATAAGACTTGTGCCTTAAAATCAATATATATCATAATTTATAATTCAGCTATTTTAATTATAATCAAAGGTACTTTCAAAATTCAATCACAAAGTTTGTCGTAACGCTACAACTCAATCCTGTTTACAAAAACTAACAAAATATTAAGTCTTGTACCCAGTACACCATGGTCCTAAACAACCGGATGCGTTCGGAACTCTTCCTGGCTTTATATGGTAATGATTACACGAGATTTTGAGATGCCGCAAAAAAAAAATAGCAGAAAAAATAATTCCCACAGCCACTGTTGAGTGTGGGAGAGAAAGCTTTCGTGAGTCTCAGGTGAATCTTTCTTTCTTATTGCTGATAAGGTTGATTTTTCAATGCAACCTTTTTTTATCAAAACATTGGAAAATACTGGTAGAAAAAACAAAATTTAAAGTGTTGTTTAGAAATCTATTTATTATAAGTTCTTATGCTGTTAAAAAATAAATGCACAGTATCAAAAAGTGGATTATATGAAACAAAACAATATCACGCTTTCATCCTTAGCTTTAGGTAAGGTAGACCTGGGGCGGTACTATAATGTATCTAACTCAATATTGTATAAGTTTAAAGAGAACAAAGCCAATAGCAGCTTTTCATCAATCAATCAGTTCCGCATCATCTCTCTTTGATAATAACCTAAATAAAATAAGTCTTCTCACGGGCTCATATAGGCATAGTTCGTAGGGTCTTTTAAAATACTCAGTACCTACTCGAATCAACCCCTATTACAAAGGACTTAAAAATATACCGTCAAGGTTATTTCATACGACATAGCTACTACTAAGCTTGCTATAGCTACTAATAGTATGCTTGTTTGACAGTTGCCACATACTATAAACGTTGCTTAGACTTTAAAAGAGACCATGATTCTCTGAGTTTGTTTCGGCATTTCTTCTCAAAGGCCGTCAATCGGCAGTTAGGAAATGCCGATGCCAACTAGATCTTCTACACAAAGTGTCTTTAAAAATATCTATTTATAGAAATAAACAATCATTTCATCATTTCATTTCATTTCCACAAACAAACAACGCCCAATCATAAGCGGTTATCGATGTTTGCAACACCAGAGGTGTCGCTCGCGCGTCGCAAGTATAATACATCAGTACAACTCTGCCCAGCCTTACAGTGATGCAGGGTTTAAGCAGAGCAGTTGCTAGAATTTTCACATAAAAAAATAACTGCAAACAAACACCCAATTCCAGCTCTTAGTATGCAAACAGTAGGCCAGTGGGCGACCGTGTATGGCTTCGACCACACCGACGCGCGGCGCATCACACGGCCAATTAAACGCCATCTTTTTATTTTCACGCTCGTGTTTAACCTGTATGGTTTTGAAAAGGTGGTGACCTGTTTGGTGTTAAAAAAAAAATACTTTATGTATGTATCTGATGATCTTAGTATCTGTTTTGGTGTATTTACATATTAGCTGATCCCCGCGACATAGCCCGCATGCGTTACGAAAAAAAATATTCACATTCATTTACTTCACCTGCTAGGGTTCTTTAGTCACGCGGGTTTAGTCCCGTGGAACCCTAATTCGTTTCTAAGTTACTCCTTATGACATTAGCTATCTGCGAGCGAAGGCACCGTAAAAATCGGCTGATCCGTTGTTGTAGAGTCTGAGTCTGTTGAGTCTGAACAAACAGATGGTGTTTTTTTATGAAAGTGCCGTATATGTTTACTTTCATATGCATTATATTAACTGTTAACACATACATGACTTTATAAAGTAAGTGGTACGAGCCTAGGAATCGAACTTGTGACGGTGACCTGCCTCTCTTGACTGAATTACAACAAATTTAAGACAACTACTAATTACAAACATACTAATGGCTTAATTTCTGAGGGACATACGACCTCCTTCGTGAACTCTCTAAATCTATAACTAGCCTGTATAAGAAAATTGTCTGACGTAGGTACCTGGCTACAAAAATGTGACCTACATCTGCTGTCAATTTCTCACGCTAAATTGCCAAGTCACACTCATTACACTGTTAATGAACTACATAATTAAATAGCTTAATGAGTTCATTAAACAATCAGCTGAGATTTTATGAAAAAGGGTAGACCATCTAGTAAGTACTTAATTAGGTACATAAATAATGTTTGAACACGTAAGTAATTATAATATCCAAAAGTTGTTTATAATTCCGATTGCTACCCAGAATGATTTTAGAGTACCTATATTAAATTAAGAAACTCTAAAATTTACTTCAAAATAGAGAAGATGGCGTTTTTGGGGGCTGTCTTTATTGTCGACGTTCAAAAAGAGCCAATTAAATTTGGCCAACTTTGAATAAATGATATTTTGACTTTGACTTTGGTTGCATACTGATACAAGTCTAAGTCCAAAAATAAAACTGCATTATGTCGAGTGATTAGTGAAAATAAAAGAGTAGGTAGATAAATTATTCAAAAGGTAGGGTAGGTGTTAGTTATTATAATTTGAAGACAACCAACACCAAAGTCTGCACCTGTCAGCACCATCATTTACAACATCCACAGACTTGTGTGCTGTAAAGGATCCAAAACCTCTGAATAAAATAATATCAATATACTGCGATAAAATCCGTTGTAAGTAGTTTTATTGCAACGTAGCAATAAGAAAAATCTTACACTAGAAGATATACCTAATGTATTTATATAAAAATGTTTTCAAGAATGTTTGTTTGAAATGTTTATTCACGTAGGTCTAGATATATTAATTGCTTATTTCTATATACATTTTACAAAAACAAAAATCACAACAATAACAACAATATTTTTGCACGACACACCTGCTTCAAAATTCTCACGAAAAAATACCTGAAATTCCTAACTCACACCAATTACACAACTAATTGAGCAACCAATTAGTCAATCAGCCGAGTTGTGTACCTACCAAAAAAACAAGCGCATCTGGTAAACATTTTGTTGAAATAAAAAGTTTCAAATATGAAAGAGCTGGTAAAAGTGACAGTTGCGAGTCGACCGCAATAGTGGCAGTTGTGAGGCTTCTTGCGCACGCGCGGCCAGGTCGCCTCCGATTGGTTGAAATTTAAACGCATATTCGCCAATATTTCTATTGTAATATGCAAATTGCGTTGTGGCAATCTGTTCGACGTCCACTTGACAGGTGGGCAGATGAACTGGAAACTTTGCTAGGTTCTTTTTTATACCACGATGGTAGCAAACAAGCTTTCGATCTGTCTGGCTGAAAGCGGTTACCGTAGCCTATCAACGTTTGCAAAACCAGAGGTGTTGCTTACAAATTGACGACACCTTAAAATCGTTTTGACGCTTTTAATGAAGAACCTAAAAATAGCAAAATTACTACACTGACAGCAAACGGAATTCCCATGCATTCAGAATAGTCATTTCCCTAACGAATTCTCGCAACCGTACTCACTCGCAGAAACACAACTATTGTTGTTTCACTGCGGTCTAGTGTAAGGTGGAGGTACTTCCCCAGTGGGGCAGCTCAATTTGAGCGAGAGATCTTGCTATGCCCTACACCTCTATATCTAGCTATCCGATGCATTATCAGCATCCTATTTATCTCGATGTTCTAGTAGGCAGATTTCTTCACGCTACTAACTTCAAACGTTTTAGCTAATACATAATATTGAAATAAAACTAATTTTTACGGATTTTATCGCGGTATATTGATATTATTTTAACCCGACGTTTCGGATCCTTTACGGCATCCATGGTCACGGGCCGACTACATGGATGCTGTAAAGGATCCGAAACGTCGGGTTAAAATAATATCAATATACCGCGATAAAATCCGTAAAAAGTAGTTTTATTTCAATGTCTAATATTCTCGTAAGTGTAAGAAATACATAATATAGAAGGTCAGTGGTGTAAACGATACCTATGTCATCAGTCTCAGTTATCTGACCATATCTCCCATAGAATAACATTGGCAGTTGCTGCTTAACCTTACAAAATGATGGCCAAGTTTGGATACTAATGATTATAAAATTGTTAGACTCCAATTTCATAACATTACATACTATCACGCCTATCGTCTCCGAAGAGTTAGACAGACATGCAATAATGTACACCCACATTTCGCCGGTATGATTTAGGTACCATGTACCCCTATTATATGGGACCTAAAATATACCAGCAAAATGCAGAGAGCCTATTGCCTTCAGCTGCTACTAAGAATTTTATAAAAAAAACCAGTACCTACCTAACACTATGCTTGACCTGGGTACTGTAACCGAGACCCTTTGTTTCTCAGACACACTGACGACCACCAGACCAACGAGGCAGTAAAATTAAATATTAAATTTAATTCTACATCAACAAGAAAAATGATGATGACGCCGTTCAACGTAACATTTTTAATTTAACTTGAATACAGCGTGAACGATGGTATAGGTTACAAAAGGCCGTATCAAATGGAGACTTCCTATAATTTCCTAAACAAGGTTTCACGGCCGGAAGTTAGCAGAATTTGTAAGATATCACGCTTCCGGGTGGTTCATGGTTAATAATATTGTCGCTTACAAATATATAGGACTCTATTGCTTTTGATACTTGGAGTTTTGTTTCAATAATTCGCTGTAGACGATGTATCAATTGTACTTAAGTATAGATCATTAGTATAAATCTTCAGTATACTCTGTTACAGATAAGCAAAGCATAAAGCACTCTATTTTACATGTATACAGAACGAGTCACGTTTACGTTGTTTTTCTGCAACAAACTTTTGAACTAATAAATTTTGAATGAAACGACGCACACTGCACGTAGTTTGGTCCAACTTAAGAGATTGGACGGTGTTTATTTTCAGCTGTATGCTAAAGTGAGGCTACAGCATCTAGTATATATGTTACTAGTTACAGCCTGTTTAGCGTACCGCGATCTAGAACAAACCTGGGGCATTTTGCCGCCCTGCCAAGGCTCTGTAGGGACTTCAATGACCTGTCCAAGCGCTATGGCTTAGGTTACCCACTTTTAAAGTACAAGAAGGAGTTAAAAACCATAGTCTCTGATTTAAATTGTAACCCTTAATTGTTTCATATATTTAATTTTATAGTTAAGTTCAATTCTTATAATATTATTTTTGTTACTTTTGTTTAATTTTATTGTCTTTGTTCACCTATATTCTAAGTGCATGCTGTGACCTTCTTTAATTGGAGGAGCACACCTTTTTCATAAACAATGTACTTGTATAACATATTATGTATAGTGTGTATCCTGTGTTGAAGGTCCATAATAATAAAATAAATAAATAAATAAATATGTTACTACCTGATTCCCGCGACTTCGTCCGCGTGAAATCGAACAAAAAAAAATTCATACTGACTTTGCACCCCCATTTTATTGTGTATTTGTATAATATGTGAATTTTCACATGAGAAGGAACGCCTGTGCAAATTTTTTTATTTTTTTTTTATTTGCAAGTTTCTAACCCTTATAGTATATATAGGCACTGTGTTGATATGTCAGTCAGTCCTTAAGTCACTCAGCTTCTCCTTTTATATATATAGTTATACTAGCTGCCTCCCGCGGCTTTGCCCGCATGGTATATAGATAAAAAGTAGCCTATGTGTTAATCCAGGTAATAATCTATATGTATACTAAATTACATTCAAATCTGTTAAGCGGTTTTAGCGTGAAAGAGTAACAAACATCGATCCATACAAACTTTTGCGTTTATAATATTAGTAGGATGTAGATTGCCAATAAATACAACACACACTGCTATCAAGTACCAAGACTGCATGATCGGAAGCTACATGTCTGTTTGACACATCTCAACACCGGACGTCCAGTTATGCGCAGTTTGCATGCGCCATTGAACCGGACATTACAGCAAAAAATGGGACTTGCAATATAACAATAATCTTATTTTTATATAAATAGAGAACATTTTGGAACACAACATATTTTTTTTCATCTCACTTGCTCGGTAAGCTTTTTGCATGTCGATTGCTGCGTGGAAATTTCCATTTAACACGTGAGCGTGCTAAAATAAATATTGTTTTGTTAAAAAAAAATACTTGCCATTTATCGTGAAAATTAATTCAATACTTTACAAGAACGATGACGCGACAAATAGCCAAAGAGAGCAAAATTATTTAGGTATCAGATGACTCTCAAAATCGCGGTAACCCTCTTGCTGCACAAGCGGGCAAAGTGTAGAGGTGAGGTAAAATTGGACTAAATATACCAATTCTTTAAATTTACCCTCAGTATCACTCAAAGCGCTTCTGATCTTAAATAGCGTGACCATTTTTTTAACCCTAAATTGCCGGTTTCCTCCACATCGTCATCACTTTCAGTCTGTCCTAACAAGGTAAAGTAAGCCGCGACATCTAGTTTTTTTGCCAAATTAGCCGCATCGGCTATACTTAGCAACCGTCTGTCTATACTTAGCGGCTGTAAAGCTATAATTTTCGACTTTACTGTCCCAACCTAATGCTTGCGAAACTAATTCAATTAGACGTTTTCGATCAGGCCAAGTGGGTTTGCGGTTTTCGAAAGACTGACGTACCACGACTACTAATGTCGTAGACGTTTTCGAAATGCTTTTTAATTACAGTAAGTTTACCAATTAAAGTTTCTTGGTATTTTTTTTATAAACTTACTTGTTCTAAGAACATGATGCACCCAAAATGTTGCTCAAATGTAGTACAAATACCAGCAGTATTAATACGGAAAGACCCTTTCGAATATTTTTTTGTATCGCATCGGCGAATTTCGAGAAGCACCCTGTTGGGACCGTCAACAGGTTGATCGCGATTTGATGACAAGCTTCGGGTAGTTTTTTGCGAAGTTCTCAAATTTACTAATAGAATTTAATTTAAGTAATTTTGCGTGCGATTACATGCGATTTGTGACATTCGGTTTATTCATTAGAACTTCCTGTATTTGAAAGTTGATAAAAAATATTTGAAGTTGACATAAATGATAAAGAATGAATTATTTTTGTGTTGTATTAATAATTAATATAATGTAATACTTTAATTCTAATTTAATTCTTAATTTCATGAATTTTACTGCATGATGCGTTCATACACGTTTACAAGCTCTCACAGTTATTTGACTTACTTATTGTTTTTTTTTTTTAATCAAATCAATTTAACAGAACGGTTACTGTCCCAACGCTGGGCACAGTTCTTTTCTCATTTGAGAAGGAATAAGATAGCTTAGTGCAGACTTCCCTCGCGATGTTTTTCCTTCACCGCTTGAGCATGTGACACTTAAAGTTGGTACGTACCTACATTTTATCATTCTCGTAAATTTAATAACATCGTCAACAAAAAACATTGCTCCAATATATTTCAATACTACATCAAACTAACAATGTAACCTGCAAACGAGATAGGGTCAAAAATGCCCTTAAAATTTAGTCATAAATTGACCACACCACGCCTGCAGCAGAATATGATATAGTGTCATTTTTTGCCACTGCCCGCCATCTTACAATTTATGATTTTATTTGGAAGTGTGAGGCAAAAACTTAATCGATGGGTCAAGAGGGCCCCTCGAGCGGCTAAGGGTTGACGGTTTTTTTATAAATGCGGCGACTCTGGAATGTTTGTGGGAAACCGAATAATGGATGCGAAGTACTAGCTGGACAAGAATTATGATAATTTCCATAAAATCAATATTTTTTAAGATGTAAGACAGATTGTCTCGTTCGTTTAGTGGTTGTAAGTATTGCTGAGATGGGTTTTGAGATCTTGTGTTTTGTTCCCAGGAAGAGCGAAGTGTTATTGGGCTTTTCAATGAAATTCTCAGTAGCAGCTCGGAGTTTGCATTTGTACGATCAATGACTATTCAACCTGTAGGTTGAATAGTCATTGATCGGGTACAAACATTGGACCTAAAACATACTGGCAAAATGTAGGTTACTTATATAGGTGCACCTACAACCGTGCAACTAGTTTTGAAAATTCAAAAGTACCTTTAATATTCTAATTAAAATAAAACATTTGACTATATTATCTTTGCCTTACCCTTGGGGACAATAGCCGTGATGGTATGTAATTAAATCAATAATAAATATCCCTGGAGACTATGACACAGCGCCATCTAGTTCCGAGCTAAGCAACGAGGCTTGTGTTACGGATACTAGAAGGTTGATATACTACATATATACTTTTTTTTTGTAAATACTTACATATTATACATAGATACATCCATGACTTGGATACAAATGTTGAGCTCATCACTCTACCGGGATTCGTACCCAATACCCATAGCACAGAAAGCAGTGTTAACTACCGCTGGACTAAATGGGTCGTCAAATTTAATAGAGTCAGGACCTTATTTTGACTTTCGTAATTATTAATTGTGCACCATAGACCACCAATGTAAAGCATTCCAAGCTTTATCAATTACGAAAACCGCATTTATTAATACTCCTCAGATGTCAAAATTTTGCTCAACTTAATTACAAAAGATTTAATACCTATAATTAAACAAAACGCTACCATTAGGTAGAAATTGAAAGGAATCTAATAGATCTAGGGGTGGTACCTACCCGCCTACGTATCAAAATAGAAAAAACTTCAGCAACCACCTAATTACTAGATTCATTTTTAACGTATAATTAAAAGTGTATTTTGTGCAAAAGCTCAATAGAGCGATAAATCGATGATTCTCATGTCTATTGTGCTTTTTTCTCGAAGAAGCTTTGTGTTTTGGTGAATATTTACCACCAGTGTTGTCATGTGAAAGATTTAGCGGTATTCTGACGATCGACTGTCAATCAATCGTTTTTTAATTGATTGTAATTTAAGGCTATTTTGTGTGCATTTATTTTGAATTTTCTTTACTTTGGTTTTTTAACCGTCAATTTAATAAAAACTCACAGTTATCTGTGTAAAAACTGAACTAAAGTATTAAATATTTATATCCTAGTAATAATTAGATATACTGTTTGTTTTAATATCTATCTTATGTTGTATAGGGTTCAGTTATTCTCAGAGTTATTAATTGAGCGCTTAAAAAATAATTTATAGTTTAGAATCTATCATCACTTTAAAATCTATTGATATTTTTTTATGTAAACCAATAATTTTGTAAACTAATATGGATGAAGCTACAATGATGTGTCAGGATAGTGGTTCATGACTTTCCGTAGATTCTGCAACTAGTTAAAAGGGCGTGAGTATAATTAAATAAAGAGTTCTACTGATACAAATCTCCGGAACAAAACAAAATCAAAGGTCCATCAGAATTAAACGGCTAGCCACCAAAAAAAGTGTCACTCAACTAAAAGACTGACCATTGTCACTTTTTCTGTTAAAAACCAACAATAAAACCAAATTTATTGTGTCCATACAAATTAAGTGGCATCACTAGTGCCGTTTAACTGACAATAGACACTTCAATTTATACAACCGAAATGAAACTCTAAGTTGTAGTGTAAAGATTTAATTTCGTATGCAGAGAATTGTTATTTTAGGGTTGACAAAAGTGTTTATTTTATCTCTGTAGTGATTTTAAGTGATGATTGTGTTGCGTCAAAAGCTTTGTAAAGTGATAATAGACATCTTTATTTACATCAGTCAGTTTGTCACTGATTTTAGTGACTTGACTGACTAACTGGTAGTTGGGAGTCGTAAAAAATCACGCTTTTTTTGGGGTTAAAAGCGTGACGCCAGTTTACGCTTTTATAATAAAGTTTATGTCAATTAAACGCGTGCCTTACTTAAATTGTTTTTGCTTGGCTTATGCCTACACTCTAGAAGGACAGGACAGTTTGATTGTCGCTGTGGTTGAGCAATTGGTTTGTAAGTCTAAGGTGGCAGTTTCAATCCCCGCAAATGTTTCAACAATCTATAGAATATGTTTTATTTTTCAGATCTAGACGTTTGTATATGTAATATGTAAATTTACGACAGAGGAGAAGTTCTAGGGTAGGATTTTTTTTATAGAGGAAGTAGATTTGTGAGATATTAAAGAATATGTCTTTATATATCATCAGCGCAATGATTGTCCCACTGCTAGGTACGGTTCTCCTGCATGCTTGAGAAAATCACTCAAGCCATCAGTTTTCCTCACGAAGTTCTCCTTTATTGCTTGAGTATGTGAGATATTTTTATATGCACTCTAGAAATTATCACGGCATTTTAATTTTTTTGACAAGTATATACTATTATTTGAGTGTTACACGTAGCAATAATCTTTTTTTTAAGACCCTTATTTGCAATAGAAGAAAAAAAGTCACATTATCTTTGCACAGTAAAGCAATGTTACCATAATCGTTCCATTTCTAAAAACAAAAGCCATTAAATTCCGACCATAACTTCCCCGAAGCTAAAAAGTAATAAACCTTTTTAGCGAAACCAAAAAAAAAGCGGAACCGAACTAGTTTTTTTGGCAAATTTTTATGGGTTATTAAAACAAATTAATGCCTTGAAAAAAATGGAGAAATTTATTAGTTTCCTAAACAATAAAATTAGTTATTATCACCAAAATCTAAATGGTGACTGTGAAATACTGACTACTACTGTACAGATGTGTCGTTAAGATATTTTGTAGAAGATAATTTGGAAGAAAAAAACTGCAATTATCTACTTTCCGGCTACTTTCTTTCTCGGAAAACAACAAAAGGCCTATGAAAAGAAAGGTCTTAAAAGAATTGTACTATCTGAATATCACGTTTAATAATAATCATTGGTTTTATTTTGATTTCTTACATTTACGCGAATATTAGACATTAAAAAAGATAAAAAATCGGGTTAAAATAGACAAATATTGCGTCGTTTGTTTTTATTTTGTCTGTTGATACCTAATAGAAAATGTATAAATAGATAAATAATATCAATATACCGCGATGAAATCCGTAAAAAAAGTTTTATTTCAATATTTAGGTGTTATTAATCAGTCATAAACATGGTACTTATATTTCAGCCACATTTTTACAAAGAAAGACCTAAAATTTTCCTGAATCCTCTGATTAAAAGCTTAATAATATTTAAGGTTTACCTACATAAAAAAATGGAAATATTTTTAACCTGATTCCTTCAGTAAAAATAATTCCTAATCGTATTATTTACTTCTTCGAATTTTTTTATGGTTTTTACATGAATCAAATACACAAAAGTTTAGAAATCTCTAGACAACGACAAGAATATGGAGTCCAAACATTCACAAACATCATCGGCATGATTAAATATTGTTTGCGGCCACACAAGTGAAGTCATAAAACATTCTGACTGGGGGCGGAGCGCCGGGGCTCGGCCCCACGCGCCAACACAAACGATATACACGTGCGTGCGCCACTTGTAATGAAACCACACCATTTGTGGATGATATTGAGTATGATTTACATAGATACTCTACTTACTTAAGCTACTTATACATACAGACTTTATTATGCCTTCTTCATACTAGGGTACGCAGGGACTGTAGATGAGCTTAAATCAAACTGTAATACATTAATTTAGGTATATTAACTACATATATTACGCCTATTGTCCCATTTATTGTCCCACTGAACTCTAGACTATTGTTATGATTAGATGCCTGAACGTATAAAGTAGTCCACTTTGTTTGTATGTCGTCTTGTTCTAGAGCCTAAACTTCTCAGAGGTCGTCAATTAGGAAACATCAACGCCACCAAATAATTGAAACATGATGACGTTTTAAAAGTGTATCTACAATTCAGAAATAAAATATAATATAATTTCAATAAAGTCTATCTACTTAGTCTATGTAAAACATTATAATATCGCTCACCACAATACTACACAACTACAAAAGCGCTATTATTATAAAACTGTAAAACTGCATAAAATCTGCAAAAAATTAAGCCACAAATTAATTGCAAATATTTATAAAATCTTTGATCCTCTTTTCTGTAAAATATGAAATAGTAGATGTGCCAGTATATTAGGTACTAGGTAAGCGATATTAATACTTTGTACCTCATCATCTTCAACCCATTACTGTCCCACTGCTGGGCACGGGTCTCCTCTTATTTGAGAGGGATTAGGCTATAGTCTACCACGCTAGCCTACTGCGGGTTCGTAAACTTCACATGCCATCTAGAAAATCTCTCAAGCATGCAGGTTTCCTCACGTTGTTTTCCTTCACCGTTTGAGCAAGTGATAAATACGCACATAATGTCAGTGGTGCGTGTCCGAGTTTGATCTCGAGACCTTTGACACTTCAGTCCACTGGTCACACCACTAGGCTACCTCAGCTCACTCGAACCTAACTTTGTACCTAAGCAAGTGAAAATACCCTTCAGAAGAGAGGGTGGGTTACCGGGCGGCGGCGGCGGCGTGACAAAGGGATGCGCACGAGTCCATATGTCGCGTGCCCTCGTTAAGGGTGGCTGCTGCCTTTATGTTAACTTTTTTTATTATTTCTTGGTAGCACAATAGGGTAAGGGGTGGATTGTACGCGTAGTATTTTAGTTTTAGATTAGATAAACATAATGGAACATATGCTTGAAGTTTATCTTATAGATTGAGCTTGATTTTTCACTTTGAATGAAAATCTCGTTTGAATGTAAACATGGCCTGTTTTACATAATATTTTTTTATGTCATATATACACATGAAAATATGTATATCTGAAATGAGGCCCATTTTTTAATCGATTGCGGTATTTTCTTTGTAGGCTATAACTTGGCCTAATACGTGCCTAAATGTTTATTACCAGAAAATCAAACAGAAATCAAAATATTGACCTAGCTAAGAGCCCAAATCTGATGAACAAAGTCGAGTTCAAAGTTTTCTAAAGCTAACTTCTTTATCATCATTATCATCATCAACCCATTATTGTGCCACTGCTGGGCACGGGTCTCCTCTCATTTGAGAGGGATTAGGCTATAGTCCACCACGCTAGCCTACTGCGGGTTGGCAGACGTTACATGCACTCGAGAAAATCTCTCAAGCATGCAGGTTTCCTCACGATGTTTTCCTTCACCGTTTGAGCATGTGATAAATACGCACATAACTTCCGAAAAGTCAGTGGTGCGTGCTTTTTTGGGTTTGAACTCGAGACCTCTGACATCTCAGCTAACTTCTTGCTTAAACCTAAAGCAAGTAAATAAATAATATCAATGAAAAAAACGTCTACCTATCTATGTATAAATTAACGACGTAACACGTATTATATTGATGAAGTAGGTGCTTATACTTGCGCGTACTCTTTAAACATTTTCACAAAAGTTTTTAAACAATAACATCCTGTACAAGGTTTATACATAAAGGTTAATTCGTTATACTAGAGATTCTTAAATCTCAGTTAATTCGAACCATGTCATATAATGTTAAAAGGAAGCTGTTTGTCTGTTCAACAGTTTTTTCAGTGTTCTTTCAAAATTATCACGGCAACAATCTTGCTTTAAACCTAAAATGGTTAAGTTTTACCCATAATCCATATGTTGTTTCGGAAACCGATTATCGTACCAATATCCTGTTTACTTTGAAATTCGAATTTTCGAATTATGCTCGAATTCGCGCCAAAGCCTACCCTACTTCCGGCGCCCGCGCACGTGTCCCGCGCGCACCAAACAATACGCTTTTTTGCGATACGACATTCAAATGATAGTACTACTGCCTAATGAATCCTATTTCTGTCTCACTCTTTTGTATTAAACATCTTGTGGGTGAGAAGAAGAGGGGAGATATGACAGTTGGCTTCGTATGGCGTCTGCCGTCACCATATGTTGCTTGAGGTTTCAAAAATTACCCACAGCTCATTTCCAAAATGGCGATATTTACATCCGTCAGTTTTGTCTATTTATTAAAGAATGTATGACATGCAAACTTTAATTGGAATGACAGACTTTGTAAAGAGAAAGGTTTTGTAAGCATTTGAGTTGTTGAAGAATTGAAGTACCAAATTAAATGTTTATGAAAGGTTTTACTTGAAGAAAAAAGGTCTTAATGTTGTTGTGTACACCCGCTTACCGATTAAGGCTTTCAGAGACGAAAATGGCTATGTTACTATTGTCTGAACGTTGTTACTTAATAGTTTTGAATTTGGTCAATTATTTTACCAGATTGACTTCTGTGGTAAGTCTCCTATGTTCGAATCCCCGTAGGAGCAATTTTTGTGATGAGCATGACATTTGTACTTACGTCATGGTTGTTATATTTTTTATTTACAAAATATCAAATCTGTGTATTCTATCGACTATCTATTCGTAACACAACAATCGTCTCTTAGCTCGGAATTAATTGTCGCTTTGTCATAATATGCAGTTTTTATTTATTTAATACGTTACTGTAGTATTGACCAATTAAAAGTATAAAGTAATAGACGTAAATTCCTTATTAAGTAAAATAAAATTGGTACCTAAAATGACTTTCATCATAATTATTACTACAATATTTTTTATTTCATTGTTTTTTGAGGGTTACATTTTAACCCCATTTATATTGCCATATTTTTACTTTCAAAAAATGTGAAGTAAAATTTTCTGTTTTTTTTTAAGTAAGAAGGGTTGTTTTTTTACTATTTAATCCTACCCCTATTTCAAATATATTATATTATTGATCCATAACCAATCACACATAATTATGACCGAAATTATTTCAACCCTTGAATGATTCCGTTCGAATTGAAAATTATTCGCTCGTGTCAATGCATACTTTGGTGGAAAAGTATTTTTTTCTGTTCTAAAGAATGGAGAAGTATTATGTATAATTGTTAATGATTTTTGTTTGTTGGTTTCGTGACGTGAATCGATAGTTTTAGGTTTTTGTTTTAACTGTTACAACGAATTTAACTAAAGCTTATGTTTTAAATGGGTTATTACTATTGATTCTATGGTTCAATGAAGGTAAACAAAACTTATTGACGTATCAAGCTTGAAGAATTTTTGGAAAATCTTTTGAAACTTATATACCATAATTTTCTGTTTATTCAGACACATTTTGATTCTATCGCCCAGACCAAAAACCCACAGATGTTTATACAAATATTTATTTAAATCATGCACAAACAAAATCATCATCATAATCATCACAAAAAAAGTAATTTAACCTGCTTATAAACGACATAAACTTTGAGAGAAAGTTTGACAAAAAAAGGTTCTAATTTCTTTAAACAAAGTACTTTAATTTATATAAAAAAGTATCATCAAGGTCTATAAAAAAGGGTGATCACTTGGATCAAAGGTTCCGAAGTGGCTAAATAGTGGATCGTTATAAATCGAAGCGCGAACTAAGTATAGTTAAGTAAATGGACGTTTAACAGTCCGGTGTCTTGGAAGTCTGTAACGATGGAATAAGACGACGTTTGCGTTTGGTTTGGACTGAAATATTTCAATTAATAAAATATATATTATTGCTTGAACAATAAAAGTATCTATTTGATTGTCTTAATAAGAATTCTTTTTTAAGTAAATTAATTTGCTTCTATTTGTATAGTTATTTAAGTATCAATTCTGCATTCTGCTCTCCTTCTCTATATACTTAAACAATATAGCCTCCGTCCGCGAATTTTCGATCCTTAAATACTCCATTTATTTCCTTAAAATGTGGTTAGAAACGGTACATAATAATTATTATTAATATATAGCAAATTTGTATACACATATAACTATTATTGAGATTAAAACATTCGGTTTACAAAATTTTTGATTGTATTGTATCTTGAACATACAAATTCAAAACAGCATCAACTAGAAAATCTATAAACTTAAACGCAAACACAAACATAACAGTCAAGCTATTAAATCATTACCCCGAAGTTAAAATGGGATGAAGTCATTTAAAAGCAAAAATCCCTTGATGTTTGTTTAGCATTAAATATTACAAAAGGGGTCTAAACGACCCGCCGATGGTAAATAAAGGGTTGACTGAATTTATTAAGTCAACATTAGGAAGTTTTTTTGTGAAATATTTGGCTATAATACTTTTGATGTGTAAATAAATATGGTGAAGAGATTGGTTTACAAAAAAATGGTTTAACAGCTATTTTAAGGGTTAATATTTTTTTTTTGTAGTCTAAACTAGATTTTACCGAAAGAGACAGCTCTAATAAGTATTATAATATGTATTACAGAGTTTGCTTCGTTAATTAAATGGTCGTAAGTGAGCTTGCTGAGCAAGAGGTAGATGCGATTCCCAGGTCGAGCAAAATGTTATTGAGGTTTTCTATGAAATTCTCAGTAGCAGCTCGGAATTTGGACTCGTGCCAGGTTGATGACAATAGGCTCACCCTCTCTCTATTAAATGGGACCTAAAACATACCGGCGAAATGTGTGTTTACATTACTGCACCTCTGCCTTACACTTCAGGGATGGCAGGCGTAATGGTATGTTATAAAGAGACAGCACTAATATTATGGTATATGTATTATACATATAAGAGAGTAGAGGACGTATTTTAAAACGTTTCGGATCCCTTACAGCATCCTAGGGCAGACTGTGGTGTTGAACGTCTTGATGTTATAATTATATAACAGCTTCCATAATATATAAAACAAAAACATATTTCGGGTTCACACTATCTTATAAGAGACCATGATAACGTGATGATAACGTTAACCAGAACCAATATTTTTCTATTTTTTTTTCTGTTTACAGATAAGATATTACAGAATTCATGATTTTATGTAATCATCTTTGGAGTATTCAATTTAAAGCTAGAATAATATCCTTTAAAATATGTATACCCTCCGCCAATCATCCAAAACAAAATGTCAGTGAAAAATCAAAAGTGGCATAACTCAAAAAAATGCAGAATCCATCAATTTTCTGGGGTACGGTAGCGCGACATCCCGTGGTGTGGTCAGTGTTGGCAACCGCGGGGTTTCGATATTTTGAAAAAAAATTCGATTGATTTGCAAAAAAAAAAACAAATTGGCGGCGCTTTTACTTTCCGAGGTCTGAATTTTGCACGCCCACTCAACGAACGCACCGTGATGCTGATATCCTTGGCAGCTTTTTTTGTTTAAATTTGATATTACGTCCAAGTGAAATAAAGCTTTTTGTTTAAATTCAATATTAATGTAGCAAGCGAAATAAATGTTTAATAATACTGCACATAATATTATTTCTGAAAACTAAGTACCACACTTCTACATCGTGAGCAAAACCTGCATGGTTGAGAGATTTTCTCGTAGGCGGTTGAAGTGTGTCAATCCTGCATTTGGTTAGCATGGTGGGCTAAACCCTAATCCCTCTCAAATAATAGGATATAGTCGTGCCCAGCAATGGGATTATAAATCGGTTAATGATAACACAATAAGCTCTCGTTATTCAGAAAATTGATCTGGTTTCCGAATATCCATAGATAGATAGATAGAAGATAGAATATTCTGTAGTATACATAACCAAAAAAGACAAAAATATTAAATACATACAGTAAAAAAAGTACAATTGGCAGTCTTATTGCTAAGAGCGATTTTTCTAGACAACCATACTTAATATTATAAATGCGAAAATGTGTCTGTCTGTCTGTTTGTTGCCTCTTCACGCTATAACCGCTAAACGGATTTAGATGAAATTTATTATAGAGATAGTTTGAATCCCGGGGAAGGACATAGGATAGTTTTCATCCCGGAAATCATCCCTTAAAAGGGGAAAAAGGGGGTGGAAATAAAATTACTAATTTTACGCAGACGAAGTAGCGGGTAAAAGTTAGTAATTATATATGCATTTTTAAGTTCCCTAACAAGGTCAAAAGGTGCTTCATTTATGCCTTTAAAGGAGGACCGAAAAATGCATTTTGTGTTATGTGACGTGGCGTTGATAAAAATCACATAACACAAAATGCATTTGTCGGTCCTGTCGGTCTGTCGGTCCAAGAAACACAGTAAAATGACAAGCAATAAGGATAATTGGCAACACACAATCTCCCACAGAAATCACAGGAAATTCTGATTAAGTCATTACTACCGGCGTCATTGATGCCGATGATGTGTGACAATCATCGCTGCATTGTTAAATCTCCATTTTGTCTTGAGACATTTTCGCCACGGTAATGACAATTTGTTATGACACTTGTTTTTTTAAATTATTTATTTGGATAAAGTATTACTGGCATAAGTACAAAAGTGTCTGTTTTTCTCTTATTTATCTTTTTTTAAGCTGAACATGGTACTTCATCATCATCATCGTCAACCAACTCACTGCTAGGCATGGCTCTCCTCTCATTTAAGAGTCATTAGGCTATAGTCCGCTATGCTAGCCAAGTATGGGTAGCCAGACTTCGAGAATTCTCTTAGGTATGCTAGTTTCTTCACGATGTTTTCTTTCACCGTTTGAGTGTTTTAACTTTGAAAAGTCAGTAGGGCGTACCTTGGAATTGAACTCGAGACCTTTCGTAATCCACTGATCACACCCCTCTCTGTGAAACTCTCTGTGACTTAATACCACCTACAAAATATCGCAGTAGGTGGCTTTGATCGTGCTTAAATTGAGGCAAATTCTTACATAGAAATAAGTCAATTAACAAAAAAGTTCCCAATCAATTGAATAAAAAACCTTTTTTTACTTCAGCAACCGCAAATAATGACACCGCGGGTCGTCCGCGTTCTTTTTGAATTTCGAACAATGGCACCCAACAGTTCGCGCCCATCGAATGACACGTAAAGAAAAATAGATAAATTTAAAAAAAAAACACTTTTGTACTTATGCCAGTTCTGACACGGGCTACTGAATTTAACAGGTTAATTTTATTTGGGAATTTTAATTAAATTAATGAGCCCATGGGATGGGTGATTTTGTGAACTATTTTTAAAGTAGTACCTATTGAAACCATTTTTTTTGTATCACTTTAAAAAATATCAAGCTCTAACCTTTTTCCTCATTGAGATCAGATAATCTCTAATCTAAATGAAAAAGGTAATAGTATACTATAGGCTATACCTATAGTACATACTATCGCCTGAAGTTTCCAACAGAAGGTCTATTATTGCAATGAGCCTATTGCCATAAACCGGGCACGAGTCCAAACTCCGAGCAGCTACTAAGAATTTTATAGAAAAACCCAATTACCCATTATTCAACTTGGGAATCGGAACCAAAATCTTCTCTGTCAGCATTACCACTTATGACTTACGACTACTCAACCAACGAGAACGGTAGGTTATAATATAAACTTCAGAAACATCTCCGAGGTTTTATAACAGTTTTTAATCATAGTAAAACCAACTAAGAAGATTGTATTCAGATTAAACCTCCATTGACATATTAGAAAAAGAAAACACTACATTGTCACAACCTCTGACACAAATACATTAACAATATCGCAAAAAAAACTGCATCCAAAATAAATCATAAATAATGTAAATACCTCAGAATAATTCTCTTGGGAACCTAAATTCACCAACCTAGGTGATGAGTTAGAGTAAACCTGGAGACTTAAATATAACCGTAAGTGATGATGATGATGATTCGAGTAGTATTACTTTGAAGACTGCGGTAAAACTCCCATTGTATCTCGTAATTTGCGATAGTGTGTGTGTCTGTCTGTCTATCTGTAACCTCTTCATGCTTTAACCGCTGAACAGATTTGGATGACATTTTGTATGGAGATAGTTACAGGAAGGACATACCTAAGATAGTTTTTTTTTAAAATGTATAGAAAGAAATATATGGAATTTGTTGATAAAGTACATTGAATAAAATTATTAAAAAGCTAGTGTTAAAAAAAATCTACCTATATCTAATCTACTGACCACTCTTGAAATCAGTAGGTATCTAAAGTCTTCAGAACTAATTGTTGGGGTGAAGGTTCACTGGTGTGATCATCAACAGTATAATTCGAAAGTCATAATTATCAACCCAATAGTGTCCACTGCTGGGCACGGGTCTCCTCCCATTGGAGAGGGATTAGGCTATAGCCCACCACGCTAGCCTACTGCATTTTGGCAGACTTCACATGCTATTGAAAAAATCTCTCAAGCATACAGGATTCCTCACGATATTTTTCATATCTTCCGAAAAGTCAGTGGTGCCTTGGGTCCTTTTACATCTCAGTCCACTGGTCACACCACTACCACAGCTAAATGTAAATATCTAGCATTCTTGAAATCAGTACCTAAGTCCATCAGGTATGCTGGTATGAAGTATGATGTGCTCATCAACAGTATAATTAAGTATTTGTAGCGACATCTATTAAGGATTAGTAGTTCGAATGTAGCTTAATAGATGTCGCTACATATTTAATGGACAGAAGATGACGTCGGAGATAGCAAGGGACTTCGCTGAGCAGATGATGAGCGGCCAGTTCAACCAGATCTTGAACGGCAGCAACATCACCGGCACAGCCCTCACCGTGTCCACCGATACCTTCACAAGATCCCGATCCAGCAACACCAATGTAAGTTTTTTTTTGGTAATTAGGGGACACACGTATAAACGTAAGTGATCACCCCCGCCCATGGACATTTGCAACACCAGAGGCTTGCAAATGCATTGCTCATTCCCATAGAAACCGTTCAGGTTACTAAACTGGCAGCAAACGGAATTTCCATTCAGTAAGATTAGTCACTCCCCAACGAACTCTGTTAACCTGACTCGCTCGCAGAAATACAACTATTGTTAATTCACTGCGGTTTTCCGTTTCGGATCATCTTTATTTTTTATACCACTAAGGTGGCAAAGAAACTGCCTCGTCGTACAGTGCGACTGCCGAGCAAGAGGTCCAGGGTTCGATTCCCAGGTCGAGCAAAGTGTTATTGAGGTTTGTCTATGAACTTCTCAGTAGCAGCTCTGAGTTTGGAATCGTGCCCGGTTGATGGCAATAGGCTCGCCCCCTATTACATGGGACCTAAAACATACCGGCGAAATATGGGTGTACATATTAGTACACCTTTGCGTAACCCTTTGGGGACGACAGGCGTGATGGTATTTATGGTGGCAGAGAAGTTTACGGCCTGTCTGATGGTAAGCAGTTACCGTAGCCTATGCAATATCAGTCGCAAACGTGATTCCAACCCTATAGAAACGTGCATTAAAAATTTTTGAAGAAGTCTTTCTTTCTCATCCCCAGGCTGGCGATCCAATCTCAACGTCATCATATACCCTCGCCAGTGACCACAGCCTGTACAGTCATGATGTGGATGTGTGGGTTCGAGGTAACGTTACGCCTACTGAAAGTACCGGCGTTCAGAACAGCAGGTAATCATACTAGCAACTGGAAAACTGGAATTTAGAACATGAGTTTAGGTATAAGTGCTTCGTTGGTCTAGGTGCTTGGCAGTCGCAGCAAGAGTTCTTGGTTCCCATGTCGAGCAAAGTGTCATTGGGATTTTCTATAAAATTCTATTTTCAGTGGCAGCTCGGGGTTTGGATTCGTGCCCGGTTAATGGCAATACGCTCGTCCCCTATTACATAGGACCTAACAAATACCAGCAAAACGTTGATTAAGCTACATTTACATTTTTTTTTAATATTAATCAAGACGAGTAAGTGGTATCGTAGCATGGGAAGTGTTACCAGTAGTCAGTGAATTCATACGTCTTAAGTTCGAGCCCAAGGCATGCACCACTGATTTTTCAAAATTAGGTACTTGCCTATTTTACAATCTGATTAGCCAAGTCGTAATGAACTTACTGTGTGATATGTCCTAGGTTCGAATCCCAGTAGGGACGAACGAGTTGTGTGATGAGCATCAACATTTTTATCCGAATCATTGATGGTATCTATGTATATCTATATATATTTTATGTATTTATTTAAAAAACAATGTAGGTATACCTATATGGAATATATCAAGCATCTAGTATCCGTAATACAAGTCTCGTTGCTTAGCTCGGAACTAGATGGCGTTGTGTCTTGTTCAGATATATTTATATTTATCACATGCTCAAACGGTGAAGGCAAACATCGCGAAGAAACCTGCTTACCTGAGAGATTCTCTCGATTCCAAATGACCTTGGACTTCACGCCACTAGGTTATCACAGTTTTCTGATCATCATCATCAACCCATAATTGTCCCACTGCTGGGCACGGGTCTCCTCTCATTTGAGATGGATTAGGCTATAGTCCACCACGCTAGTTTTTCTGATCCAGTCATTTAAAAAGTAATTAAATCCCCAGGCCCGCGGTAGTCCAGCGCTCGACCTTGGCACCGTCATCATCAATGGATGCAAACGGGATGTGGTACATCATGGCGATGATCCTGCCTCTCTTCAGCGTCCACAACTGTGTGCAATGGAGATGCACACCCAGGTAACTATGACAAGTATTTTTTACCATAATGGTGACAGACAAGTTTACGGCCCACCTGATAGTAAGCGGTCTTCTTCTTCTTCGTGTCGATGAAACATGAATGTCGCCAAATTTAATACCCATATTTACTTAGTAAATATGGCATTAAATCAGACGAGCCCAGAATGATGCCACATTTACGGCATTTTCAGTGGCAAATCAAAGGTCTCTCGACGTGCAGGTGTTGGGGCACGAAGGGCATGAAAGTAGGTGCGACATGGTTTGGGGGCCAATACCACATTGACAGGCCATCCTTGTTTCGTCAATGTAACCCCACCTGTTCATATGGTAAGCGGTATAAAAACGGTTAAACCTCTAGCGTTTCTAGGCGTAGCCTATGAAAACTGCAACACCAGAGGTGTTGATCAAACGTTGCCGAACCAGAAAACCCGTTTTAATGTCTCCTAAAATAAGAGTCTCTACACTGACAGCAAACGGAAATTTCAGTGTATACCACATATAAATACATCATTCTGACAGATTACTAGTGCTGCCATCTATTGAAATTTTGTGAAAATGTTTGAATAGACTGAACTTTGGTAGGGTAAGCGGCGATAACGTGTGTTCGATGCTCTGCACAATAGTTTTGTAAATATTCAATAGATGGCAGTAAACCCAATATCTAGCTTACTTCTGTGGTATACAATAATTCAATAATAAACATAATGACAGTAATAAAAAAACATAAATTAAATAACTTTCAATGGTGAGTTGATTGTCTTAATTGATACTTATTTCGTATGAAATAAGTATAAACAATCGAATATTCTATTGCAGCATATTTAATTTACCGGAATTGGGCCCCTGTGCCAGTGATGTGCTTTCGCCGCCATTTTCCAATTTTATTTTATTTGTGGATTCATAACAATTGTAATAAAATTAGTAGGTATACCATATTAAAACCTTTTTAAGTAAAACCGGCCATGTGAGTGTTAAACGTTTGTTAAACGTGTTTAGCGTTCCGTAGTGGACCATTTGGTGATCTTAACTCGTTATACATAATATGTGAATAAAATCATGTAGAAGGTAAAAGTAACCGTGTTTTTTTTACATTATCAAAAAAGACGCAGCATGGGTAGCCCCCTGGCAAGGTGGACTGACGACCTGGCTGGAATCCGCTGGATGCGGACGGCGCATAACCGAACGTCACGGCGTCGTGGCAATCCTTGGAGGAGACCTACGTCCAGCAGTTGGCGTCTAACGGTTGATACAATAATGATGATCCAAAACCGATTACAAATTAAGTCATGAATACTTCATCATCATCATTAATCCATTAATGTCCCACTGCTGGGCACGGGTCTCCTCTCAATTGAGAGGGATTAGGCTATAGTCCACCACGCTAGCCTACTGCGGGTTGGCAGACTTTACATGCCATTGAGAAAATCTCTTAAATATGCAGTTTCCTCACGATGTTTTCTTTCACCGTTTGAGCATGACTGTGTTAAATATGCACATAACTTTCGAAAAGTCAGTGGTGCGTACCTTGGGTTCGATCTCGAGACCCTTGACACCTCAGTCCACTGGTCATATCACTAGGGTACCAGCTTTCTGAATGAATGAATGAATGAATACCTTACTAACTTACTACTAATGCCGACTTTTACCCTAATATATTTCAGCACTGTCCTCGGAGCCGCAGAAATATTCCTGCAGCATCTGTCGCGGTTTTGCGGCCAAGCGCGAGCCCACATCAGGCGTATGGCACAAGACCAGATAGCTAGAGACCTGTTCGCCACCGCCATGGACATCGTCCTCGTGGTCTACGCCATCGGTTTCCTCGTCCTATCCCTGTACCAGGCATCCATAATAGGTTAAAGTATGAAAGAATTTGAAAATAGTGGAGTTAATAAATTGCAGTGTTGTGTTAATATAGTTTCCCGTCAATAAACTTTGGGTGCAATTTTTGTTTTATTCCTGTACTAGCGTAATTTCGTCTACAAATTAGTATTTTTTTAATTTATCTGCTTATTTATTTCTACCATATTTTAAACTAATTAAAAAAAAAATACAAACAATCGGGTGGTGATTAAAAAATAATTTCATCGTCGGTATCCAGTCTGTCGGCGTAATGTCTCTCAGCGTTTAGTCGTAGGTACACATCCAAGACACGATTGGCGCGGTGGCTGAGCGATAGGGTTGTGCATTACGGGTTGCGGGTTTGATCCCCGCAATTATTTCGGCGTTCTACAGAAGCGTTTGTGTATGTAAAAACAAACAGCAACCACCTATAAAAAGGGATGGCTATCATCGCTTCATATATTTCTATTCTTATAATAATTAGCGGGACATAAAGGATTTATAAAGATTTCCACGACGACTGGTTCTGCGCCACCCGCATCCAGAGGATTCCAGTCATAAATCCAGCAATGGATGTGATGATGACGATATAATAATAATAATGGCACGAGGAAAACATTCGTTATGGGAATCACATAACATTAATCTAAATATATATACCTATATAACTCACAAGACTTGACAGTACGTCTCACAAGACTACGTCAGTCATGACGTAGTGATCTATCTATATACTATATAACTCACAAGACTTCAGAATCTCAGCCCAAATTTCAGCCCGATCCGTCCAGTGGTTTGGGCTGTGCGTTGATAGATCACTACGTCATGACTGACGTAGTGATCTATCAACTTGAGAGACTCAAGACTCAACTCAACTCAAGACTTGACGTCAGTCAACTGACTGACGTCAATCGTGGCTGATTGACGTCAGTCTTGAGTCTCTCAAGTTGATAGATCACTACGTCAGTCATGACGTAGTGATCTATCAACGCACAGCCCAAACCACTGGACGGATCGGGCTGAAATTTGGGCTGAGATTTGAAAGGATTTTTGAAAATTCATCCCCTAAGGGGGTAAAACGGTGGTACAAAGTTAATATGAAACTTTTATTTTTTTAGTTAAATTGCACGCGGACGAAGTCGCGGGAATCAGTCTAAATATATATAAAATCAAATCAAATCAAATCAAATTTGCTGAAGTATGGTGGTTACATGAGATGTTAAATTGAGTTAAAGCGCAGGACATATTTCACCCTCACTGTGGGTATGCAAAATATTAGGTAAAGTACTAATTATAAAAATGATTTTGGAGCAGACATGTTTGTCACAGAATGACGTACAAAATAATACAATTATACAATTTTAAAGATTAACAAACTATTTTAATTACTTAGTTATTTGTATTAAATATAAAAATATTGTTATGTCTAATTTAAATTCAGGTTAATTAAATTATAAAATTAATCAGCTTTCAGAGGTACCTCAAAAAATATAAATATAATATAATAATAACTCAAAGGTGACTGACTAACTGACTGACTGACTGACTGACTGACATAGTGATATATCAACGCACAGCCCAAACCACTGGATGGATCGGGCTGAAATTTGGCATTCAGGTAGATGTTATGACGTAGGCATCCGCTAAGAAAGGATTTTTGCAAATTCACCCCCTAAGGGGGTAAAACGGGGGTACAAAGTTAATATGAAACTTTTATTTTTTTAGTTAAATTGCACGCGGACGAAGTCACGGGAATCAGCTAGCTATGCTATTTGCTTTATTTTCCTGTGTCTGTAAATGATATCGGTCAACTAATAGGGCCATTTAAGGGATTTATTCGAGGAAACAGATTAATATTTACTGTATTAACATCCTCAATCTCTTGTTGTAGCTACAGAGTTTGAATGCTCCGTGTGTCAGTTCATTTGTAAGTTACTTCTAAAGCGTCGGCAGCTTGGGTAGACACTTCTTTTCTATTAGCCAACAGATCAGCTTTCATCGGCGTATCTGCTGGACATACCCAGCCCAGAATGGCCAAGTGCCCACCCTAGGATGTTGGATCTATCTATCATCAAACCAAGACATGTCCCACTGCTGGGCACGGATCTCCACTCACTTGAGAGGGATTAGGCTATAGTCCACCACTAGACTACTGGGGTTTGCCATTGAGAAAATTTCTAAAGCATGCTGGTTTCCTCACGATGTTTTCCTTCACCGTTAGAGCATGTGATAAATTTGCACATGACTTCCGAAAGGTCAATAGTGCGTGCCTTTGGGGACGAACTCTAGACCTTTGACATCTCAGTCCACTGGCCATACCGTGGGTCACACCACTAGGCGACCACAGCTCCTTATGTTGGATATTGGGCTACCGATTAGAAATTCTCATATGTGGACCATGTGCCCATCCATACTCCGTGGTAAGCAGCGAGACTGGTGTTACGGATACTAGTTGGTAGTAGTTTTTTTTGTAAATACATACATATTATACATAGATACATCCATGACTCGGGAACAAATGTTGATGCTCATCACACAAACATTTGTCCCTACGGGGATTCGAACCCGGAACCCGGGAGCACAGCAGGCAGCGTAAACTACCGCTGAGCTAAACGGGTCGTCCTTGCGATTATAGCCTAATCCCTCTCAAGTGAGTTGAGACCTGTGCCTTGCTTGAGAAAAAAAATGGGTTGATGATGTGCCCTGTTTCTAGAAAATATTCAGTATTTTAATAATACCTACCAGTGTTTAAAAATAAATCTTGAGCGACATTTTAATAATTTATATTGACGTTCATTCGTGTTCGTGTATAATTACGTTCATTCGTGCATTATAATTATGTTAAAAAAAAACTCACGTCACTATATTACTAACATAGTTTTAAGTGAATATTGTTACTAACACTATGAGTCCTGGTCACTTGAAATAAAGTTATTATTATTATTATGTTTTTAAAGTATAAATTCTCAGGTAAACCTGGATATATGTTAAAGCCGCACGGGTATAAACCAAGTGTGACCTTAAGTTTGAGTTAGTTGGCTATGTTGTGTTGTGAAGAAATTGTTGTCTGACTCTAGTTGTAAGAACTTCCGGACTATTCGACAAGTGTTTAAAATAGCTGCTTTTTGTAATGTAAGATAGGTGTATTTAGGGAGGTCAATTGTGTTAAAACTATTAAATAATTGTTTCGGTATTACTCCTGTTGTTGATATGACTATTGGGACTATTGTTACTCTATTCATTTTCCATATTTTTGTTATCTCCTCTTGTAATTCCGTGTATTTTCTAATTTTCTCTGAAATAGTTTTTTGAATATTGTTAGTATTTGGTACTGCTATATCTATTATATATGTGTGTTTATTTTCTTTATCAATAAATGTTATATCGGGCCTATTGTTATATATGGTATGATCTGTAATTATGGCACGATCGTAGTATAATTTGTAATATTGATTTTCTAGTACTGCTCTTGGTGTATATTTGTAATATGGTGTATACGGGTCTTGCATGAGTTTGTGTTTTATGGCTAGTTTTTGGTGTACGATATTTACTAATTGATTGTGTCTGTGTGTGTAGTCGTTTTGAGTAAGTGTGACGCAAGCCCCGGTTATGTGTTGAATTGTTTCAGGTTTAGTGTGACATTTCCTACATAGATCGTTTCTTAGTGTGCTGTCCTTCAATATGTACTTTCTATAATTTTTTGTGTTGATGACTTGATCTTGGATAGCAATAAGAAACCCTTCTGTTTCGGGAAAGAGCCCTGTTTGATCAAGCCATTTGTTTGATGCCTCTGTGTCTATGTGTGTTTGGTTTAAATCATTGTAGTGTCTTCCGTGTAGTTCTTTCCGTTTCCAATTGTTATGTGTCTCTTGTATGTGTCCTGCTTTATCTATTATTTCAATGTTTTCATCGTTGAGATTTAATGGGGTAAATTGTTTATCTATTTCTATTATTGCGTTGTGTAACTGACTACTATTTTTCTTCTGTGCGAAAAATTGTTTGAGGTTTATTATTTGTCTTTTGTGTAGTATTATTATTATTATTATTATTATTGACTGAGTCATAAGTCAGCTTATAGGTATAAGATAACTGCGACTGTGCATTTTAGACTTTGAACATGACATGAAAACTTATATTATTACGCTGACCCAGCAAACATTGTTTTGCCACATTAAAGGGGTTGGTGGTAGAAGAGTGAAAATTTAGGGTTAAAATTATTTTTTAATGCCAAATCATAAAAAAATACAAAAAAATGTTTTCTCAAATAAAATTTATAAAAAATAGCCTACGATAGATTCTCAAACCAACCCTAGGGGGCTCACCCCCTATTACATAGCACCTAAAACATACCGGTGAAACGTGGGTGTACATTAATACACCTCTGCCTCACCCTTCGAGGACGACAGGCGTGATGGTATGTATGTATAGTACTAGCTTTTGCCCGTGACTTCGTCTGCGTAAAATTAGTAATTTTATCCGCATTCAAACTTCCACTCCCTTTTCTCCATTATAAGGAATTATTTCTGGGATACTAACTATCCTATATGCTCCCCCGGGACTAACTTTGGAGCTTGAAAGAATACGAACAGTATAATTCCTTCATCATCAACCCAGTGATTGATTGGATTGGTAGGGACTTACCACTTTTTATTAAACTACCTGTCATACCTCCACGACACACAAGTAGCAGCTTATACAACTATAGGTACTATTGGCGTACTAATAAAAAATGATTTGAGTTGATTAAACTGTATGGTTTGATATATTAAATTGTTTTACCGTATGTCTGATAAGGATAATATAAAAGGCAAATAAAAAAATAATATATAAATAATTGGCGTAGTGTATTGTTTTATAAACGCTCACTTCCCTAATTAACAGAGATCGAGAGAAATGTATGTAGAGTATTTACTAAAAGTAATGTATTATTATTAAATATCAGTGACAAGAGCTGTGGTAGCCTAGTGGTGTGACCAGTGGACTGATATGTCAAAGGTCTCGAGTTAGAACCCGGGCACGCACCACTGACTTTTCGGAAGTTATGTGCGTATTTATCACATGCTAAAACGGTGAATGAAAACATCGTGAGGAAACTTGCATGCTCAAGAGATTTTCTCGATGGCATGTGCAGTATGCCAACCCACAGTAGGCTAGCGTGGTTGGACTATAGCCTAATCCCTTTCAAATGAGAGGAGACTCGTGCCCAGCAGTGGGACAATTAAATGGGTTGATGATGATGATGGTGCATATTGTTATGTGAAATTAGGTCAATAGTATTTTTGATCAGATATGACTGTATTTTGATATGTGGTCAGTAAAACCCAATTAAATTAAAGCCACGTATATATGTAGGTACAATTTTATAATTAGTTCCAATTATATTATAGTAATATATAATCTGTGCTAATTAAGCGCACATCCCGCGGTGAACAACGCAGATAAGCTGTCTAATGAATAGGTATAACACTGTATTGAATAGATTCATTATAATATTTTAAAGAGCAATTTACCTAAACAGACAGAAATCTGTTATTTCGTCCCGTCCGTTTCTTCGTCCCATCAAAAATACCAGGAAGTGGTGAAGGGCGGGCGTTATTGGGGACTGTCTTTATTGTCAACGTTCAAAAGAGCCAATTAAATTTTCCTTAATATGAATAAAATTTATGTTGGCTTTGGTCATTAAAATATCTAAAATTTGAAACAGGACATCATCAGTCCACCTGAAGCACGAAAAAGCTAAGTCCACTTTTATCATAAGTCAAAGTCAATTGAAGTCAGCTTACACGCTACCAGATTTTGGTAAAAAGAAATGAAATGACTTAGGTCCGCTATTTTTGGTAACGACTAGTACGTCACTAGTCCATCACCAATTAGATTTTCTTACCACACAGCTGATAAAAATAATTAATATTTAAAAAAAAACCTGTTACCAGTTCGGAAATGTCATTGAATGTTTTGAACGAAAATGTTGATTGCTTGACTCCAGCTGTCAATTACCTATTTACCCACTCAGATTGATAGATTGATAGGTTTAAGCTATATAGTGCACTACACTGGCCAAGTGAGAGTTTACAGATTGCATACCCCATCAAGAAAAATCTTCGGTCGTTCATTTTTCTTCAACGTTTGAGCGACGTTACTGTATAGATTTTAAAGACTTTAGATTCGAAATTGATTTCTGTAACTTAGGAGGCCATGGTCGTGGTCTATGGTTCCATGGTCCATCCTTCTCAAGCAGACAACTTAATGATTTCAACAGGTGATTCTAACAGTTCATTGTTCGCGTCTCAGCAAACGTAGCGTAGGACGACCGCCGCCGCGCCGGCCAGGTGGAGCGATGACTTGCGGAAGGCAGCTGGCAGCAACTGGATGAGAAGTGCCGAAGATCGAGCTCTGTGGCGTTCACTAGGGGAGGCCTACGTCCAGCAGTGGACGAATATAGGCTGATGATGATGATGTATATCGCGTTGTGTAATATGCATTTTTCCGCAGCCTGGTTAAGGGATAATAATGTAGGTACGATGCCAGTAAAGCATATACTAAATGTGTATAGGATAATAAGGCAGATAAATTTTCCGTGTTTTTCCAAACACAAACGTATAATATAATATTTTGTAAACATAATTATGTACTAATTAATTTACAGCACATGAAAAATATTTTTGAATATACCTTTGACTTGAAATTAATTAAATGATATTATTATATATTTTAAGGTCACTCAGAAATTGATTCAGAACATGAACTTTTTGTTACGACAGTTAAAAATATTTAAAATAATGCCGACACCAACTTATGTACTGCTTTGTACTTTAGTTTCTCGGTTTAAGAACCGAGAAACTCGATTATATAGGTAATTTTAAGAGGGACGGCGCGAACGCAGTCCCTCACTATCAAAAATTGCGCGTCCGAGTTATCCACATTAGGGATAATCGCAGGGGTCAACCCGCCCGCAGTGCAATGGGCTGGCCTCGCCCTGGGGGAACCGCCTTATTGATCACGGTGTCCCCTACGCCAGGTAAGTATGCTTTAGTTAGAGTACAACGCGAGGGTCGTTCGACGGCGGAGAATCTTAACACCGCGATTCAGAAAACGAACCGGATTCCACAACGCCATCTAGTTACAAAGTTGAAACTAAAATGGAAATGTAGCCAAGAGATATTTTCATGCATAATCTGGATATGTTTAAGATATAAGCTTTTATTTCTTTGATAATTTTACGAAGAGTATATTTAGATAATTTTGAGCACTGTTTATTTACTGCGCCTGAAGAAGCCATGCGCACATTCATGCGCAAACTGAGATAATTTGCCTATTTGACTGAGATATTACCAGTGATGCAGATCTATATGAAATTGTGAAAAGTTTTAGATAATTTTGAACATGAAATTTCATTACAAAACTTAGTCGTCACGACCTTAGGGGCAACGTTACTAAGCTAATTGAAATAACTATTATTGCAAGTACAATAAAACGAAAATATCATTCAAATATTTTCAAAGGATTACTAAGTACGGAGTTCCACAAGGCAGCGTTCTTGGACCTTCATTATTTGTTATACATGGGTACATACAACAACCAATTTCATAATCAAACAAGTTTCCTGATGGTAATCTAGAAACTTAATTGATACTCAAAACAATATTAAAAGTATATTAGTTGTTGCAGAAGATATTCATCAAAATATCGATATTAACTGCTTATCTGTTTAGCAATTACAAAATATATTTATATACCTATTTATATTAACACACACTCGGCCTCCATCTGTCTATATAGCTCGCTCACATGTAAATGTTTTAAATACTGAATAATAATTTTGATCCAATTAAATTTAATATTATGGTTATATCATCGGTTTGTTTGCGAATTTAAAATAGAATGTATAATACAGTATTTGCAGAGGAAAATATGTGGGTTTTATTATTATTTATTATAAAAATAAGTATACAGATAAGCTAAAAAGTTATAAAATAGAGCAAGTATTTTTATAGTACAGTCATTTGGTGCTGTTACCTGAAACATTTTGGAGTTGAAAGTTCGGTGTCGACTGAAAATTTGTGATTCAATAGATTTCGACATGTTCTTTTGATACACTTTTTACAACTGAACATACACATAACAATTGTTGATATATACTCAAAACACACACATATGTACACACACGCGCACACACACACACACGCACACACACACAAACACACACAACCCCTTTAAAAGTGTAGTTTTTCTTTCTATTAGTTTCTAGTATTACTTTTTTTGTAAAATCAATAGTTTCACCGTACGAGAGCCGCAAAGTCCACTCCAACAAGCGTTTGGCCAAAGTGATTTACGCACCACCTTGGGGTAGAGTAAGTGGCGCAATATTTTTTTTGTGGTATCCCCAGTTGGCCTAATCCACCTGTATTGAACTATTACAAAAAAATACAAACTTCATTAGCTATTGATTCCTTTCAGAAGTGTTGATTATGTTGATGTTAGAATTACTAACAGTTACCTCAAATTTCTATTATTTTTTGTCAATCAGATTGACACAGAATGAGCTCACTGTAGCCTTTGGTTCACCAGTTTTGTTCTTGGATTTAGATTTAAGAGAATCTATGATGGGGTTCTGAGCAGATGTTAGTAACCCAACCATCTTCTCTTTAAAATTAGATTATTTCTTGATTTCAGTGACCTCACGAGTCCTGGTTAAGATTCGGTTTCTCTTTAACTTTGACTGAAGGTAAGAAAAATGAAAAAATATTATATTTGTTATTCAAAAAGTGTTTTTTTTTTTCGAAAACATTTGATTCCGTTTACACGTTTGCCCTTTTACCTTTCTATTCCATCAGTACTTCGATATTTAATTTATAGATATGTACATAGTAACATCGGGTATTCTAACCGCAAAACACATGATATAATGACGTAGGTAGGTTTACAGAGGTGTTCATAGAATACACGCGTCACTCAACGCAATGAATGACATACATAGTATTGACGTCAGAAAAAGTTTTACAATGCAAAGTCTGATATTAGTTCCTCATACTGACGTAATTCGCGTCACCGTAAAAGCACTTGGTGATTGAATTTGATTTTGATTAGAAAATATTTTATAGTGCACTAGCATTTGCCAGCGGCTTCGTTCGCGTTAAGAAGTATTATTACTTATTAGGTATAGTTCTCATACAAACTTCATCCCCTATTTTATCCCCTTGGGGGTAGAATTAATCAAAATCCTTTCTTAGCGGATGCTTACGGCATAACATCTACCTGCATGCCAAATTTCAGCCCGATCCGTCCAGTGGTTTGGGCTGTGCGTTGATAGATCACTATGTCAGTTAGTCAGTCAGTCAGTCTTTAAGTTATATACATATATTTTATTTAGATAAAATATTTTTTTCTTTATTTGGGAAATCAACAATTTTACAGTGTGTATTAAATAAATAAATAAATAAATATTCCTGGACTTTTATTTTATCCAAAACGTTTTTATTTAAACTCACTAAGAATTTATCTGTGTTGTGGATGTGTTTACAAACACAAATATTTACAATGCAGAAACACCTTGACCCGAAAGAAATATATTTGTTACGTCCGGGGATCAAACCGGCGATAAGAACTCTCGGTTTGATAGAGTTTTCTTTCTTCTTCGCTAATAAGGAAGTCTCTGAATAGGCTTTGGTATCCGGATAGTCAAAGCAAAGAAAAAAAATCCGTTGGAGTTTCTTCAGCGATTCTAGTCTTATTTAAGATGGCGTGGAAGATAAAGATAAGACCTACCTCTTGGAACCGTGCAACTTATTTTAACCATT
Source organism: Craniophora ligustri (assembly GCA_905163465.1). NCBI lineage: Eukaryota > Metazoa > Arthropoda > Insecta > Lepidoptera > Noctuidae > Craniophora > Craniophora ligustri. The sequence goes on along the minus strand of LR990965.1, from coordinate 1,428,177 downwards.
CAAAAGTACCTTAGTAATTAAGGTTACCAGAGCTCGTTGACAATTTGACAACATGGGAATTCCATTTGTTGTCAGTTTAGTAACTCCCTTAATTTAAGAAACCGAAACGGTTTCTACAGGGTCAACAACGCGCGAGCGACACTTTTGGTGTTGCAAACGTCTATAGATTACGGTAACCGCTTACCACGAGGCGGGTCGTTTGCATGTTTGTGACATAAAAAATACTAAAAATATTGCTCAAATTGATTTAGCAAATTGGACTTTGATGCAGCGCATTTAGCGTGCATACTGCGCTGCTCGAGGAATAGATAAGGTAAAGTCGGGGTTTACGAGCCTGTGACTGGTATACCGTCTAAAACTACCACCACTGCCAACCCCTACCACTTGATCACCCTGCGGAAGCCCTCTTGACGTCGGGTCTCACTCCTCGTGCCCGGTTTGAGGACCCAGTGCAAAACAATTAGAGAGGTAGGGCATAGCGAGATTTCTCGCTCGAATTGAGCTGCCCGACTGCGGAAGTACCTCCGCCTAACAGAAGACAGCAGAGAATCAACAACAGTTATATTTCTGCGAGTGAATAAGGTTGCCAGAGCTCGTTTAGGGGAGTGACTATTCTCATAACGTTGGAATTCTGTTTGCTGTCAGTGTAGTAACTCCCCTATTTTAAGAAACCTAAAACTGTATGTACAGGCTCGGCAATGTGCGATACCTCTGGTGTTGCAAACGTCTATAGGCTACGGTAACCATCAGCCGAAAAAAATGGGTGACAGGACGCCAGTGTGCCCTTCCATTTAATCTAAAGCCTGTATAAATCATCATCATCAACCCATTATTGTCCCACTGCTTTTCACGCGTTTCCTCTCATTTGAGAGGGATTAGGCTATAGTCCACCACGCTAGCTTACTGCGGGTGGGCGAATTTCACATGCCATCGAAAAAATCTCTCAAGCACGCAGGTTTCCTCGCGATGTTTTCCTTCACCGTTTCGAGCATGTAATAATTATTTGACACATTTATCACGTCGTGTATTATGTAATACCATATTTTAAAATGTAATAAAATTAATGCTTACAATTTACCTGCACCCCTTACTAAGCAAGATAGCAACTGAAATCGGTAATAACCGGTAATTCGTGGTAATCACGTTATGACTCCTATCGCCCTAACAACAAAGGATAGTCCTGTTGCGGTTTCAGATTAGTCAGTCAATCTGTTCATTACCCCTTCCACTTCCCTGGACGGCGGATGATCGAGCAATAAAAGCTTTTGAAAAAGGCAGTGTATGGCAGTCATGCAGTACGGCGTGTTTTTGATGTTTGTGTGCTAGTATCTGGAAGAGTGTATCGGGTTTGTTGCAGTTGTTGCGTATGAGCAGTTTCTATTGCTTGCGGCAGTATCACGGCCGACGGTGTTTGTGTCGTTTAGTTGTGTTTTGGATTCGGCACACGATGGTCGCGCGCTTTACGATCGTGGTTCTCGCGATATTCGCACTCGCCGGTGGCGCGCTTGCAAGGGTTAGTTTTCTATTTTTTTTTATCTCTACATAATTAAGTGCAATTTTCACTATGAATTATTGTGAAACGTTGTTTTTAGTTTGATGCTCAAAGGTCGGTAAAGATTTTAAATATTATAATTATTATTATTAAAATAGATGAAATAAGACAAGCTTCATTATAAAAATAAAATGAATAGGTAAATGATAGTTGGTAAAAAATTTACTATTATATCGGGCAAATAATCCAATAGTTAATGAGTGAAAATTAGAACTGTGTCCGTTTACGTATTCACGCAACGTAGTTATAGTACCCGTTATAGATAAAACGCACATTTTAGGACCTCAAATATAAAATATTAATGCTGACTCTAAGTAAAAAGTGTGTACCTATATATTAAATACCTATATATTTATTTAAGTATAAAATTTATGACTGCCTCGTTGGCCAAGTGCTCGTAAGCGAGACTGCCGAGCAAGAGGTCTTTCAGTTCGATTCACAGGTAGAGCAAATTGGGTCTTTCTACGAAATTCTCAGCAGTAGCTTGGTATTTGGATTCGTGTCCGGTTAAATGGGTGTACCCCTTATTTGACACTTCCAGTATTGCAAGCGTCTATAGACATATGCCCAGCAGTGGACGTCTAACGGTTGATGTGATGATGATGATGATAGGCTCCGCCATTATGAACAGTAAGCTTGTATGCCACCCCCATTGGGGCCAAGTGGAATAAAAAAAAAAGATTAACGCGTTCCACCAAAGCTAAAAATATATAACTCAGATTTAATTTTGTAAATACATGTATTATTATTAACAGCTGTTGCTCGCAGCTTCGTCCGCGCAATTTAGCACTAATTTCTCCTCCTCATTTCGCCCCTTAGGGGTTGAATTACCAAAAACAACGAAACACGTATGATTTTATTTTGCTGAAGAGCTTGAATATTAAACTTCATTCTTCTTACTTTCAATTGACGGACTTCTTATATCAACTTTCAACCCCTATTTCACCCTCTTAGAAGGTCGATTTCAAAAAATTCCAAATATACTTGTTCCGTTACGACCCGATTAGCCCAGCGGTAGTTAACGCTGCTTTCTGTGCTACAGGTCCCGGGTTTGAATCCCGGTAGGGACAAATGTTTGTGTGATGAGCATAAACATTTGTATCCGAGTCATGGATGTATCTATGTATAATATGTATGTATTTACAAAAAAAACGTATATATGTAGTATATCAACCAACTAGTATCCATAACACAAGCCTCGTTGCTTAGCTCGGAACTAAATGGCGCTAAGTGTCATTATGTCTAGGAATATTTATTTATTTATTTTGCTGAGGACCTTGAATATTATTCATTATTGAATAAACTCCTCTTTAAAAAAAACAATTCCGTGTAAATACTGTCACTCTCTTTTTCAGCCTTTAAAGGTATTATTTTTCATAGGAAAAAACTAAAACTAAACTAAACTTCCCTGGAACCCTATAGATTTCATCTAATTCAATTCAGCGGTTAAAGCGGCAAGGTAAGACAGACAGACACATCTATGCATTTGTAATATTAAAGAATGGATTTCTTTCTTTCAGTCTTAGTTTTGGTCTCTATCATTATCTATACCCTCTATTATCTATGTATCTAGTTTACTTGTTTCTGTTTGTTTGTCGTCTTCAAGGAATTGTTGAGTAAAGGTACTACTGCTTTTAGATCTCTTATCTATAGTTATAATGTAAACTGTATGTAATAATACAGTCCATAAAATGTTACGTACAAATTTTTTATAGATACCAAACATTTGAATAAAACTACTTTTTACGATCTATACAGGCAGTATTCTGATATTGTTTTAATTCCTACGTTTCGGATCAAGGTAGAATACTACTTTTTCCCTTCCTCGATAAATGGGCTATCTAACACTAAAATAATTGTCCAAATAAAACTGGTAGTTCCTGAGATTAGTGCGTTCCACAAAACATACTCTTTAGCTCATTAGTATTATTACCTGTATGAATAGAATCTATGATGGCGCCTCAAGCAGGTGCTACAGCAGTAATGTACTTATATTAATCTACCATGAAAAGTTGCAATTTTTTGTCTGTTAAGTTTTTCAGTTTGAAATTAATGTAGCTATTGATCTATAATTAATAGGGCTTATCTGATGTAATAAGGAATTTGCCCAATAATTAGCACCGGGCAATCCAATTAGGAAATTCCATTCCGCATGTTGATTGGGGGCATCGTATCCTCTTAGTTGTTGTCGTTTACGTGTCGTAATTAGATAAACATATAACACAACTCTATTAATATATATGATCAAATTTGATCAAAGTCAAGGAATACGGAAAATCTTTGATCACAAATAATTTATATGTATTTTGTAAGGTTTTTCTGTGTAGTCCCTATTTAGTAGTGCTTGGAGGGACGTTTACAATACGACTTTATTGATACTTGATACAACAGGCAAATACTATATACTATATATATATATATATATATTATTATTTTTTTGACACTTTTGGTCCAAGTGTCGTGCGTCTGATTTGTACGAAAATAAACACATTCTTTCTTTCTTTGTATATAGGCTTAAGTATACTGGTGATAATATTATATCACCATCGCTGTATAGACTGATTATCGTGTAATATAGAAATAATTCCTTAAATAAACCTTATAAGATCAGTTTGTTGCGCCGCTTCTTCTTCCCAGCAAAAACACTAGGAAGCGGTGAAGGGCGGGCGTTTTTGGGGGCTGCCTTTATCGTCGACGTTCAAAAAAAAAATGAAAAAAATTCAAAGTAGGCCAAATTTATTTCTGGCCTACTTTTATTTTTTTTTAATTTTAATATAAAATGATATTTTGACTTTGATCATCAACAATGTGTTGGAATATTATAAATGCGAAAGTGTGTCTGTCTGTTACCTCTTCACGCTGTAACCGCTGAACCGATTTATATGAAATTTGGTAAAAAAACAGGTTGAGTCCCGGGGAAGGACATAGGATAGTTTTCCTCCCGGAAATCATCCCTAAAAGGGGGAAAAGTGGGGTGAAATGCGGATAAAATTACAAATTTTACGCAGACGAAGTCGCGGGCAAAAGGTAGTGTACTTTACTGTATAAAATATTACTATTTTTTTTTAAATCTAACTAGTGACAAATAAAGTTTTATTACTAATATAATAATGATTACAGCACTAATTATTTGTGTGTAGTTTCCTTCATTCTTAGCCATGACCTACATTTCATAACTGAAATGTTTATATTGTGTAACCTTATCATCTTATGCAGGTACACAAAAGTAATCATTTTTAGGGTTCCGTACCTCAAGAGGAAAAAACGGAACCCTTATAAGATCACTTTGTTAAACTTACAGCGACAAAAAGCCCAGCCGTTTATGATTATTTTATTTGATTTTGTAAGATAAACACGCTTTTCAGATATTTATAGAAAAATTCAATCATAATTTTCTCGACCCGGGAATCGTACCTATAACTTTTTGCTCAGTAGTGGCTTTAACGATCGCTAGATCAACAAGGCAAGAGTTTTTAAGCCAAATATAGAAGTGAATTCGTTTTTTTTTAAATTCAGACGTTGTTTATGTTTATGGTAAAAGTTGCCTTCTAAGGTAATGGTCCTGGATTCGAATCCTGGTAAGAGCAAATTTGTGTGATCAGCCTGGATATTTGTGCCCGAGTCACATATGTTTCTATGTTTAATATAATCTATATATAAATAAATAGCTGTGGTAGCCTAGCGGGACCAGTGGACTGAGATGTGAGAGGTCTCGAGTTCAAACCCAAGGCTCGCCACTGATTTTTCGGAAGTTATGTGCGAATTTATCACATGCTCAACGGTGAAGGAAAATATCGATTCTCGATTGCATGTGGAGTCTGCCAACCCGCAGTAGGCTAGCCTGGTAGACTATAGCCTAATCTCTCTCAATTGAGAGGAGACCCGTGCCCAGCAGTGGGACATTAATGGGTTGATGATAAATAATTATTATTGTGTTTCCGGACTGAATCATCAACGCAGAGCCTAAATAAATCACAAGGGTTACAAATTTGAAATTGTGAGAGATGATGCATTTCATGAGGAAAACATTCATTATGAAAGGAATTTTACAAATTAGACCCCTAAAGGGGAAAAATTAAGAAGTAATGGTTGTATGGAAATCCGTCATTTTTAAAATTAAGAGATGAATTTTTATATAGAAGTTTTTGGTTAGAAATAATATTGATAGATAGATAGAATATGCTTACTATAACACGTATTGTATTAGGATTTTTATAAATCGATCTTATAAGAGGGTGAAATAGGGGTTGAAAGTTTATATAGCAAGTCCGTCAATTTAAAGTAAGAAGAATGAAGTTTAGATTGGATACAATTACTAATTCCACGCGGATGAAGTCGGCCGCGACATCTAGTTAAATACCCCACCAATTAAATTGATGTGTCTGATCGGTTGTCGGTGTTTAGTATTATATGTCCTTCAAAGGGTGCCCTGGCCGTTTTCATTGATTTATAAAATACTATGTAGTTACAGACTGTATTGTTATTAAAATAAAATCTCAATCATAATAAGTATATTTTAATAAGGTTTTAGTTACAATTAATCTTTAAGTAACAGCTCTAATTAAGTCTGATATTAATACGTGAAGCAAAAATTTTGTACTCCTTTTGTACGAAAATTGCGCGGACGGAGAAGTATGAAAGTCCCCACATTTATGGTTTATATAGAGAAGGAATGCAGGATGCTAAAATGTTTTCTAATTACTCATAGAAAAATCTCATAATTTAAATACATTTTGATCGAATTTCAACCAATGAGCGATCACTAGTATAAAAAATCCTTAGTAGTTTTATTTCTAGTTAATTTTCGGGTTATTCAGCATTATTAGGCCTGAAAATTGGCAGGTAGAGCTGGAATTTATACGTCATAAAATTAAATGGGACTGTAAATATATACACTAGTTACGTTTTATAGCTTCCTTTGTGATGTCATGATAATAATTTTGCCATAAGATGTTTATGGCGACCTTACTTTTGCACAACGAGGCCAAGATAATGTGTTGTAATGTTCATATAAACATCATCCAAATATCCAAATGTTTGTTCGTTTTTATGCTACCTGTAAATGTGATACAGAATGTTTTACACTCATTCAACCATGATCATCATAAACCTACTGATTACTGTCCCACTGCTGGGCACGGGTCTTCTCTCATTTGAGATGGACTAGGCTATAGTCCAACACGCTAGCCTAGAGTGAGTGAGCAAACTTCAAACGCTGGCGAGAAAATATCTCAACCTTGTAAGTTTTCTCACGATGTTCTCCTTCGTCGTTTTGAGCACGTGATAAATACGTATGTGACTTTGAAAAGGCAGTGGTGATACGACTAGGCTTGTCGTTAATTATTAACTCTGCCAGTGACCAAACGGGATCCAAAACATTAGGGTCAAAATAACATCAAGATACCATTAACAGCAATTTCATTAAATCATTTTATTTATATGAAACAATTAGTTTATTATATTTATAATATAGAAATCATTGTATTGTATAATGGTATCAATATACTTCTTAATTTTTCTATATACATACACTATTGTTTAAATTACATATACAGACAGATAAAATAAATAATTATGATGTTACAAATAAATTAATATTAAACCAATCCAATTATAGTTTACAACAAAATTGTAATTTCCGCCAAACCTACCTCCAACACACGTATGTGTTATTTTTGGGTTCGCGTCCCGGTAGGGGTAAATGTTTGTGCGATTATAGATGTTCAACATAACATAATATACCGTCACGCCTGTCATCCCCGAAAGGCTAGGCAGAGGTGTACTAATGTACACCCACGTTTCGCCGGTTTCTTTTAGGTCCCATGTAATAGGGGGCGAGCCTATTGCCATTAACCGGACACGAATCCAAACTCCGAGCTGCTACTGGGAATGTCATAGGAAAACTCGATAACACTGCTTGACCTGGGAATTTAACCCAAGACACCTTGCTCGACGGTCACACTGTACGACCACTAGACCAACGAGGCATGGACGTTCAAAATATGTATCAAAATATATAAAGTGTATCAGTCTCCGTAACACAAGTTACTATGACCTGAATGCAGATCTCCTCAACAAACTTGACCGACTTCTAAATAACTGCATTCGATTCGTTTTCAATCTCCTTAAGTATGATCATGTCTCTGAGTATCGATCGCGCCTTAAGTGGTTGCCGATTCGACAACGGCGAATGCAGAGGGCATTAACTACCTTATTTTCTATTCTTGATTCTCCCACTATCCCCTCTTATTTATCTTCTCACTTCCAATACTTGTCCGACAACCACAACAAAAACCTTCGTTCTTCCAACAATCGTCTCTTACAATGCCCCTCGCATCGCTCTGAATTCCTACACTCTTCTTTCTTTGTCCAATCAATCTTCCTTTGGAATGCGCTCCCTCGGGATATCAGGATGGCTACCAATCGGTTGTCTTTCAAATTAAAAGTACGTGAACACCTCCGTAACTCGTTGGCATAACTACTGTTAGTTTGTCATGTATATATTCGTTATATTACGTATGTATGTATTTATGTATGTGTGGTTGTATGTATGTATCTCTGTATGTATTTATTTATGTATGCTTATTATTTTTGTTAGTAAGTAAATTTTATATATTATATCACTTATCACATTCAGGATGCACCTACCATGCTATATCTCTGCATCACCCCAAGGTAGACTGTCAGAAAATGCCTATGGCATTAAGTTCGCCTTTGTATTTTTTATATTTTGTGCATAAAGAATAAATAAATAAAAAAAAAAAACTCGTTTCTTAGCTCGGAACTAGATGACGCTGTGTCATAATATTTCGGTACATATTTCATACTAGCTGCCTCCCACGGCTTTGCCTGCATGATATATAGATAAAAAGTAGTTTATGTGTTAATCCAGGTAATAAACTAAATGCATGCAAATTTTCATTCAAATCTGTTAAGTGGTTTTTCCGTAAAAGAGTTACTAACATCCATCCATCCATCCATACTTATAACCTCCTCCTACCACGACTGTCGAGCATGAGGTCCTGACTCCTGGACCCAATTCTCAGGTTGAGCATTGTTCAGGTTCATTGTTGAGCATGTTTCTATAAAATTTATAATCCTACCTATCCTATATCATGTTGAAAAAATTAATGATAGGCGATCTATAAAAAGACTTTGAAGCGCCCTAGAAAGTTACGCATCAGATCCAGTTTTTCATCAACTGAGTCTTTGGAAAAAATAAATAAAAGTAATGAAAACGTTTCTACAGGGTTGGCAACGCGCGAGCGAGAACTCTGTTGTTGCAAACGTCTATGAGCTACGGTAACCGCTTGACACCTAGCCGTAAATTTGTTTGCCAATGTCGCACTATATAAATATATATTTTTCTTTCAGAACCGTCGCATTAATGTAGATGTGAGAGGTAATGCTCGACCAGTAAAAGGGAATTCGCGACCAACAGCATTGAATAATTTCCACAAACTGCAACAGCAATGGAATACACTGAAAAAGGACTGCGAACTGTTGTATACAAACTACCAATCACAGTCTTACGATAAAATGAATGACTTCAAAAATAAAATCATAGGGCTTACTAACAGGACACTGCAAGAATTAGGACCTATACGTCGCAACGATGAAAAGGTTAGTAATAAATAATTTGACAACCCTATTACTGCCGCGCTTTAATAGGCTGCCCACTGCGATAACGGTCTTGAGATCTAACTAGAGATGAGTCATACTAGGTAAATTTGATACTAGGTGCATCCGGTCCGATTCCGTACAAATACTCAATCTAAATACCTATTCCACCTAGTCCATGAAGTACGCGTACTTTATAGTATGTTTCGGTTAAAGTCTGCTAGTCAAGTCTGCTAGTGATACCTGAAAGTACGGTTACGGACGCAGTAATGAATTGTAATCTTCGCTTCATACTTTACACAGGCTTAGGACTGTCAACATAAAATATAAAAGATTTCAATTAATTTTTTATATTAATCAGTTTAAGCCTATTTTTAATTTTTGTTTACTTTTTTATTTAATTTTTTAAACTTTTTAGTTTGTTTTTTTATTTATAATAAATATATAAGCTCACAATCTAACAAGATTCGCGCGGACTTCGGGTGCCGTGTCACGACGCATGCCGTGTGCAGAACAGTCAGACTAGGTGGATCGAGTATTTTGTAACTTGGGAATAGGTGCTACCTAGTCTCGATAAATACCTAGTCCCTGGATCTGTTCTAATATATACGCTTCATCTCTAGATCTAACCCCAGTAGGCGAAAATGTTTGTGTGATGGACTTTTGTGCCCGAGTCATGGATGTTTCTATGTTTAATCAACCATCTAGTATCCGTAACACAGGCCTCGTTGCTTAGCCAGTATTTTAGCTGTGTCATAACGTCCAGATATATGTACATATGTATTAGATAGATAGATAGAAAACACTTTAGCAAGTCATGTGTAACATTATTTTATGAACTAGATAGATGGCAACGGCATTTCCTAACTGACGACCTGTGAGAAGAAATGGCGAAACAAACTCAGAGAATCATGGTCTCTTTTAAAGTCCAAACATTTTTGTGCTGATGCTGTAAAGGATCTGTAACATCGGGTTAAAATAATATCAATATACTGCGATATAACGCTGTTTCTTCGAGTGACTATGGTTACCAGAGCTCGCTATGGGAGTGACTATGCTGACAGGATAGGAATTTCGTTTGCTGTCAGTTTAGTAATTCCGCTATTTTAACTGTGGTAGCCTAGTGGCATGACCAGTGGACTGAGATGTCAAGGGTCTCGAGTTCAAACCCAAGACACGCACTTTTCGGAAGTTATATGCGTATTTATAACTTTAGCTATTAAGGACCACTATTGGAAGGAGTCCGTCTAGGCCTACCGCGTTGCCTGTTTTATACGGAAATTAAGCGCGTTTGACAGCATCTCACCTGTAGGTAAGTGACGATGCAGCCGAAGATGTAGCACGCATGGTTAAATAATGTCTATTCACTGTCGCCTTGAAGATCCCTAGTTATATGATTCGGGAAAAACAACTTTAGGCAGGGAATTGGGAATGTTGGGCCACTAGTATAGGACATTGGTCGTCGGGCATACAGCAGATGTGTCATAGGTATAACTTCAAAGTTCTGGCACATGCTTGCATGACCAACATTGTTTTCACAATCAATTCCCATTAAAATCACGTTTAAATACAATGAATTACATCACATGATGTGGGTACTTTCATAAACTATTTCTGCAGTATCCAAAATAATAACAGATGAAATCTCGATCAAAATTAAATGTTTGTTCTCGGTTGTATGGAGAAATGCATGTTTATCATAACATGATCGGGAAATATGCACGCATACATAGTTGCAACTTGGGCAGTGTTGCAGACTTGCAGTACATCAAACATAACATATTTATTCTCATACATAGCCCTTGAAATTTGCAAATAAACGAGCAGCGATTGCTTAGTAGTGTGACCGACCTTGAGTTTGGTCCCACTGACTTTTCGAAGATACCTGCACATTTATCACATGCTCAAACGGTGAAGGGAAACATCGTCAGGAAACCAGTATGCCTGAGATATTTCGATGGCGTGTGAAGTCTGCTAACCCACACTAGACTATCTATTGCTGTACTCCTTTTTATTGAGAGGAGGCCCGCATGCCACTAAGCTTTATAAAGGCTTGAAACTGATTATCGTCAATCAAAAAGGCTAAATTCCTGTTGGTACGAATGAGCTCGACGTAGTTTAAAGCTCATTTGTTAACAGCCCTACTTTACAGATGGATGCGTTGCGATGCAAGTAATGCGAAACATATACGTATGGAATGTTTGTAGCCTAGAACTATAATCCCCGGCTGATGCAAGATTTGGCTACACGGTATGACTGTAGACTCCTTGATAAAGAACCATTAATCGCTGCAGCTATAGCCTAGTGATGTGAGCAATAAAGATACTATGATGTTAGTGGTTTTAAGTATGATTCCAAAGCAATACTGGCTATTTGAAATTTCGTGCTTATTTATGATTGCTAAATTAATAAAAAATAATTATAATAAAAGGAATTTTAGTTGGTAGATTATTTTAGTGGTGGTCGCCTCTACATGTGGCGGGCCTTATTGCGACTTAAAAAAAAGCTGTCGGTGGGTTCTTTAGTCGATAGGTCATCCAATTTGGGTGGAGTCCAACATCCTGTAGCTTCATGTAAATTTATCATTTCAAACGCTCCTTTAATGCATTCTAAGGCAAAACTTTAAAGATATTTAGTCGTTGATGATATTATGTTATTTGTACGTAGGTACTTATTTGATGTGTCATCGTATTATTTATTATTAATAAATCAATTAATCACTCACGTATACAGATAAGGAAATAGTATCGGGAAAACTGCCAACTTTACACGTAGACAACCACACTTTTTTTTAAAATCTTATTTACACTATACTTATTTCAAATATTTTTAAAAATATTTTCTATATTTTAGTTGGATTTTCTATAAAAGCGTATATTTTAGTTTTTTAAACTATTATTTTTAAAATCCGCACTGGTCTAGCGGTATGTACGGTGGACGACACATCAAGCTACCACAATCTGTCAAATTTCTTTGATAGATTTTCAACTTTTTGACAAACAAATAAGGTTCATGTTCAGTTGGGAAAATTTGACAGATTTGGATAGGTCGACCTGCTGGCGACTGTACTGTCAATCATTTTGGATGTTTTCGGTTTGACATTTTCGGTTATATGACCTACTGTCGACAAGCGATTATATATATATAGATGAGAATAAATAACAGGATAATTGATAGGTACCTATTGTTAATTGGATTTTCCTTAAAGATATATTTACCCAGTGAAAAATTATCTTATTTGTATAGGTATATGTTTTGCTACTCATAACATCATGCTTGTACTCAGATGTATTAAGCAGACATTATACACATTTATTGCGTTGAAGGAGAGGATGGGTGATGGGGGGTCAAGCACCCAGCCTCTGGGGAGTGTTAGATTTTCGACTAAATCCACCCATGATTTTTAATGGGTATATGTACGACAAACCCCACTTTCACCCCATGAAAACTACATAGGTAAGTGTTATCCGCACTTATTATTGTATAGTCTTCAGCTAGGATCCTACGAAGATCCACTGAGGGGAACTAGGCTCGGAAAACCCCTTGATAGTTCCACTAGAGATGTGCATTTAAAAGTTGCACAAGAGATACGTTACGAGATTTGGCCTCTTCAGGCCTCTGATAGTGGTTTTAGGGGTACAAAGTCTTCAAATTTTGACTCGTCCTCAGAAGCTGGGATGCCTTTTTTTACCACAGAGGTAGCAAACAAGTAATGGTGAACTATTATAAATAAATATTCCCGGACATTATGACACAGCGCCATCTAGTTCCGAGCTAAGCAACGAGGCTTGTGTTACGAATACTAGTTGATTGATATACTACCTATATACTTTTTTTTTGTAAATACAAACATATTATACATAGATAGGTACATCCATGACTCGGATACAAATGTTTATGCTCATCACACAAACATTTGTCCCATAGGACAGAAGGCAGTGTCAACTACTGCTGGACTAATTGGGTCGTAATTATCGTAGCATATAGACATTGGACTATAGCCTAATCCCTCTCAAATGAGAGGAGACCCGCGCCCAGCAGTGGGCCGTTAATAGGTTGATGATGATGATAGACGTTGCCTGCACCAGAGGTGTCACTTGTGCGTTGCCGATCTTTGAAGGTTGGAGAACAAAGTTCAACAAAAACTACTGTCGAACTCTACGAAGTATAGTATAACCATTTTCTCAGTTCCTATCCCTATTAACATCATACTGATGTGATATTATCGATAGGTATATTATGCATATTAGTGCAATGGACTCGACAGCGTCATCAGCGTTGGCGAGTGTAAGTAGGTCCACTGCCAAATTGCAATTCGCTATGATAGGCTGACCATGATTTAGAAATTCGATGTCTAAAGAGAATTTATTGTTTCATTGTTTAACTGAATAGTCGTGGTTAAACAGTTTAATTGAATCACAAAATAAAATTTAATTGAAATAATTGATTTGTGTTAGAAAAATACCTACGTATATTCGCAATTATAATTATAAAAATAAGGTAAAATACATTAGACAATACAATAGAAGATTTAAGAATATAAAATGGATTGAATTAGGTATAATATATTAAACATTTTGTGCTATACAATGCGGAGATGATAACACGACAATAAATGAAAAGACGAGCCATACTAATTCAAGAGAGTATTTTGACTCTATTAAATAAGTCGAAACATCGATATTAAATAAAAGTTTTTTTCAAACAAGCTAAATAGCACAAATATGCAAAAGAAATTACATTTGCGTAAGGAGTTTTTTAAGATTGGTGAAGGTCTTAAGTTCAAGTCTTGCGTTGGCAACATGTGTTTATACTTATGAAAATTTAGAAAATGGAAAATAATATCCTGTGTCTAAACTACTGGGTATATTTGATTGATTTTTGATATACAGACTTAGAATATCATTAGGTATACTCGGTTTAATTTATTGTCGTGTTATCATCTCCACATAGTATAAAATGCATGTACCTAAAGCATATTATGATAATTAAAATTACAAGCGAATTTAAATTTCATTTCATTTAAACTACCTACTATTGTTTCACGGTTTAAATGCGTTATAGGCCTAGTACCTACCTAATTAGGTACTACTCTATTTAACCGACTTTGTCTTCGAGAAATTTCAAACTTATACATATTATCTACTTCTAAGCTTTTACCAGCGATTTGTCTGAGTAGAACTAGTAATTTCATCCAATTTGCTATTTCATTAACTATGATTTAATAATAATTAATGTGGCAAATCATCGTTTTCCGGGACAACAAGTATTGGTTTAAGTAATTAAATCAAAATGTATGTTAACTAAACCTGCTTGCGGAATGGTATTTCTGCTATTTATCACTAGTGATTAGTTACAAGTAACTATTGAATAATCAATTTCCTCAACTATTTGTGATTTTACCTCAATCATAAAATATTATTGTGCGAATTAATAAATAGATTGTATGTACATTGTCATCAGTCTATTTTGCTGTCTCACTACTGAACCCAGTTCTCTTCTTATTTAAGTAGGGATTAGGCTATAGGCGACCGCGCCAGATTTTCAGACCTCGCACGCAATCAAGAACATCTGACAAGTATTCAGGTTTCCTCACAGTTTTACTTCAGCGTTTGAGCATATAACCAAATACGCTAATAACTTCGAAAACTCGGAGCCTTTAACCTAGCATATATATTTATGTACATATATTATATAGATATAAAAATATACAGACTTTTAATATATAATTTTATAGCGCCATCAACTATTTAAATAATAATATAGTAATAGCAGACAATAAATTTTCAATAAAAATAACTTAAACCAATTAAAATTATTCTACAATTGATTTCAATTCCAATTAATTTATTCAAACTTCTTAGTACATGATAGAGTTATAAATACAAAGTCTTATTTATATAGGTATATCATATAACATATTATATGTGCCTGGATTTGGGCAGGATATATGGCGAGGCTAAATGACGATAGGTGGAGCAAAGCACACACTGAGTGGTGGCCATAAACGTAGTGTTGGCGGTACGGCGGCGAGAGTATTTTCATATTAATATTATGTTTTTGTGTTCCAAATTATTGTCCTAAACTAACACAATATTGTGGTCACTCTAGTAGGATGTGAGTTTGTACAACATACACTGAACGCCTTGACACTGCTCTCCGTTCAAGGTGTGTAACTAACCCGTGCAAAGTTGCATAACAAAATCCATTACATATGCTGCCAATAATATATATACCTATCAAGAATTTGTTTAAGGAAATAATGTATTTTTGGATTCTAATTTAAGTTCATCACTAGCGCTACAATAATAGCTGTGTGTAGTTGTGGTGTGATGATTTGACTGTGAAGACAAAGGTCTGGAGTTTGATACCAAGTTAACACTGGCTTTTCGAATGATCTGTGCATATTTTTCACATGCGCAAACGACGGGAAACATCGTGAGGAAACCTTCATTGATTTTCTTGATGGCGTGTGTAGTCTGCCAATCCACATTATCTCTATAATGAAAGGGGCCGCTAGCCTAGCAGTGAGCTAGTAATGGTCCCATAGCTGGGCACAGGTCTTCTCTCATTTGAGCGGCAGTAGGCTATAGGCCACCAACAATTACAATCAACACTATTATTTTAATGGCGGCAGTGCGGCGCCTGCGTTCCATTGTTTGTCACAGATTATGCTATGGGTTTATTAACCGTAGCATAGACAAGCAATGTGGGAACGCTTGGCCCTGTCCGATCGACGCAATATTTAATAAAAAAGCCTTCCACACATACTTTATTTATTATTATAATGTGTATGCATTATATTTTGGTTTTTATATGTATATATTATATATCAATATAATATTTATACTCCTTATAGTTTCGTGGCCGCCCGTGGCATCTCTGTGGGCCCTATCGGAATACCAGCGCTGCGACATTCAATGTCGTAGCATTAGGCTGAGATAGGGGCCTTTTTGGTCTCGTACAGGCTTTTAAGTTTTCTTTTCTTTTGTGTACTTAAGTGTGTTCACCTGTGCGAGTCACGAATATTTTTTCTTTTCTTTCTTTCTTTCTTTATTTCATACATAATGTTGGCAGACTTCACGGACGTATTTAACTTTTGTTTTTGAATATATGTATAATTATATCCCGAGACATAACACAGTGCCATCTAGCTCCAAAACAAGCAATGAGGCTTGTGTTACAGTATTTTTTTGGCTAATAGTAATACTATTATACGTAGAAATATCCACGACTCAGGTATCTTTATGGTTTTTTCCCTTCGAACTGCGGTAGGCAGCCTACTGCGCGAATCCGGTAATCAATATTATTCTCCTTCAGTATCAATTAGACAGACATGTAGTCATAATGTATTAAAATGCATTTTTATGCAGCTAGTTGTTTTAATTAGAGGAATGCATACAACCTTGAAATAACTGAGTGATTTAATTGTTTGTTAAGCTGTCAGTAGAGCCGACTGCCGGTGTTAATAATAATAATAAAAGCCGTATCATTTTATTCTCAATAAAGACTGACTTATTGTGGGATCATATTTATGTGGAAATCTCTTAAACTGAACTGCCTCATTGGTTTTGCAAATGGCGACTGCTGAGCAAAACGCCCTGGGTCCGATTAAAATCGAAGTAAATAGTTATTGGGTTTTTCTACGAAATCCGCAGTGGCATACCGGCGGAATGTGGGTGTCCATTAGTACACCTGCCTAGCACTTTGGGGACAACAGGCTTGGTGGTGTTTCTAATGTAAACATAGAGAGAAATAAACGATATTTTATTATTGTATTCCACAGGCAAAAGAATGCCTCGGTGCGTATGCAGAGGAACTGAGGAGGATTGAGAAACAAAAGCCAATTGATATCACAACTCACGCAACACTCATCCACAAATTTCTGCAAGGGCACCAAATTATATTTAATATGCATCTTAATAAGGTAATAAAATCCCAAATTTTAGTAGTTTTTAGTAAAAAGCAACTTAACTGCCTCGTTGGTCTAGTGGTCGTACAGTACGACTGCCAAGCAAGAGGCCTTGGGTTTGATTCTCAGGTCGAGCAAAGTGTTATTGAGCTTTTCTATGAAATTCTCAGCTCGGCGTTTTGGATTTGTGCCCGGTTAAGGTGGAAGCTCCACGCAAGCCCGCAATATTCAAATTTCAAAAACAATTGGATTGAATGACTTTTTCATGAAATAGACAATCAATACCGTTATTTTATTTATTTATTTATTAAAACTTTATGCACAAATATACAATATATTATGTACAAAGGCGGACTTAATGCCATAGGCATTTTCTCCCAGTCTACCTTATGTTATATGCACTGTGAGGGTTGTATTGATGATATTAATTATTATAATTCTGTAACTAAATACCTATTACAAGCGCGAATCATATTTTGTTCAATGTACAGCCTGACAATGACCGGCAAATTGCAAAAAACGTTCGAAAATTTGAATTTTGCGGGCTAGCGTGGAGCTTCCACCTTAATGGCAATAGGCTCGCCCCCTATTACATGGGACCTAAAACATACCGGCGAAACGTAGGTGTACATTAGTACCTTCATCTCTGCCTAACCTTTCGGGGACGACAGGCGTGATGGTATGTATGCAAGTTAGTGTATGGTGGCTACACGCGAGCTTTACCTCCTGTGTTACTACCGTACGGTCCCCGCGTACGGTCAGGCGGGCCGTGAACTTGTTGCACAAAAAAAACGTTTCTGGTTTCCGTAAGTAATTCATTAAACCAATGAACTAGCAACGGCTGAGCGTAGTGGCTGGGTTCGACTCCCAATCCTAGCTAAGTGTTATTGTTGGGTTTTTCTGTGAAATTTTTGCACTGGCAGGCGCAGCATGGGTAGATTCCTCCGGCAAGATTACACAAGCCAACTTAACATGTATAGTAATGATATAAATGCAAAAGTTTGTCTGTCTGTTCCCTTTCACGCTCAAACCGATGAACCGATTTAGATATAAATAAAGAATCATCAAAATCGGTTCACCCAGTCGAAAGTTCTGAGGTAACAAACATAAAAATTAAATGCAGTCCAATTGAGAACCTCCCCTTTTTTTGAAGTCGGTTATAAATGTGGGTGGGCATGGAGATACTTTAAGCCCAGGGAATGATATAGGAGAGGAAATTTTTATCCCGAAAATCATCCTTTTTGAGGACAAAAAGGGGGGTAGAAATGTCTTACTCAATGACATATTATTATATGTATAGACGCGTCATGCATGAACATTACGGCTATGCAAAATGGCGACAGCGACTAATTTGTGCAAAGAAAGGGGAAGACACATTTTTATCTTTCACTGTTGTAGTATAATTTGTAAACACATGAAGGCATCTTGTTCTCAGGAAGTTTAAAACTATTAAGCACAAATCATTTTTACGGAACGTACCCTCGCAACGCTGGTTGGTGCGTTACTAAGCGCGATCCCGGCAATTGCCTTGATTTCTTGTTGCCATTTTAGAGCGGGTAACGTATCTATAGTTTTTTATATCATTGGTCTTACAGTATGTTTTTATAAATGTGTATAGATTATACTACAATCACAACTGTTACCAAGACTATACCTTATTTTTGTTTTATTTCTAGACCGAACACTATTTAAATGAATTGGATAATACATTGACAGTGTGTATACAGTGCGAGGTATGTACCAAATGTTATAATCTTCTGTAAACAGATCATATGAATGTAAATAAAACTAGTTTTTACCTTAAAAACCTTATTACAAATTACGTTACCATGAATTTACCTACTTGATTGGCGCAATGTTTGAGCGATCGGCTTTTGCGTCCCGGGTTCGATTCCCGCTCGGAGGAAATATTTGTACAAACTACAGTTAGCTGTTCCGGGTCGCTCCGGGCCAGGGTCGGGCGTTGGTGTGTGTGTTTGTAAATGCATCCACGAAACAGGAGAGAAAGTTTCAATGTAGAGTAATTGCAAACTGTGGGTCTTTATTAACCTCCCCATCTAACCATCGAGGCTAAGCTGTAAAAGTGCTAACTGAGTAATTTTGATCATACTAATGAACTATCTCGACGACCAGTTAGTCCAGCGGGTAGTTAATACTGCCTTCTGTATGGGTCCCGGGTTTGAATCCCGGTAGGGACAAATTTTTGTGTGATGAGCAAAACATTTGAATCTGAGTCATGGATGTATCTAGCTATGTATAATATGTATGTTTTTACAAAAAAAAGTATACAATATGTAGTATATCAACCAACGAGTATCCGTAACACAAGCCACGTTGCTTAGCTCGGAACTAGATTGCGCTGTGTCATAATATCCAGGCGATATTTAATTTAATTTAATATTCTCGTTTGCAGAACAAACAAATTGTCAGAAGCCTATTCAATGAGGCAGAGAAAGAAATAAACCATCTGAAAAATTACGTGTCGTTCACAACCAGGGCTTTCCTGGATATTATATCCTATTACACAAAGGTGATCAAAGAAATGAACAAGACAATACAGGATACGAAAGCCGAGGTACGGCAGAACTATGAGGCGTGTATGCGTGAGAGATATGACGCGTATGGCAGACCAATAGGCCGGTAGGTAGGTAGGGTATTGTAGATACGTTACTTTACAGTGTAAAGTAACGTATCTAGAAGAACCGAGGATAATAGCTTCTTTTTGGATCTGCCTGACATTTGAATCGGGTCAAAAATGGCAAATCATCATCATCATCATCAACCCAATTTCTGTCCCACTGGTGGACACGGAGGGATGAGCCTTTAGTACCACGTGCCGGTTAGCAGAATTCACACGTCATCGAGGAAATATCTCAGGCACTTCACCGTTTGTGCATGTGTTAAATACGCATGTGACTTTTGCGTCTATGGTGTTTGCCTTGGGATTGGAGTCGATTCTTTTGACGTTACCGTTCACTGGTCACAATGGTAAATGTTTCATATTTATAATATTGATTTCTATCCATTTATTTTTATTGATTAATTTATTTCGTACTATGTCTTAAGTTCATAATACAGAAATATTAGGTCCTTACATATGAAATTGAAATTGGCGTTTTGTAAGGGAGGAACATAAATCGTTTTTTTTTTAATATAATATATTTATTTATTCAAAGTATGTACCATTGCTATCTATGCACTTTTGCTATCTCATAGGTTCATTGATAGTTCATTGATCCCTTTACTAAAAAAAACATTTGGACGAGAATCAATAACATTCTTTGAAGGCGCTTTGGACTGCCTCATCGGAGTTGATTTTTTTCCCTTGCAACAGTTATCCAAATTTCTAAAAAAATGGTAATCTGTTAGAGCAAGGTCCGGGGAGTGCAGCGGATGTCTTAGACGTTCTAACTGAAGCTCTTCTAATTTGGTAGCAGTCTATCGTGCAGTGTGTGGTCTAGCGTTGTCCTGAAGCTGCAACGGCCTAGAGGGATTGACCAGCCTCGGTTGTTGTTTAGCAGCTGGCTTCTCCATCATGGTTTGCAGCTGCTGACAATAGACATCCGCCGTAATCGTCTGGCCAGATTTGAGAAAGCTGTAGTGAACGACACCGGCACTAGTCCACCAAACGCTCACAAGTAATTATTTTTTTGCTTGGGCAGGATTTGGCTGGTTCGCCAGGGTTTAGCCATTGCGGTGAGCGTTTCCGATTATCGTACAGGATAAATTTTTCATCACATGTAATGATTTGATTTAAAATCCCTTCATTATTATGCCGGTTGAGTAATGTAACGCAGCCGTCGACGCGCGTTTGTCAGTTTGCTGCACTCAATTCATGAAAATTGGAATTCCTAACCAAAGAGGAGATATTTGAGATCAAAGTGGCCAGTGCGACAAAACGCCAATTTCATATGTAAGGACCTAATATAATAGTCGAATACCCACCTCTGATGAATTGTATTATTATTAGTATTATTAATTATTTTTAGTATTATTTTGCACCGTAAAGTACGGTAAAGAAAATAATCTGTAAATACATAAATGTATATTTTATTCTATTAATGTGTGTTTAATTGTACCTATACTGATAATATTTATTTTATTAAATACTTTTCTCGCACATATTTTTGTAATTTCAATGATTGCCACAGAATATTAATTTAACGAATTTACAAAACGATTATGTCAAATTTTAATTTGTAACAAAAGCAAAACATGGACCTATCTAAAGCTTTTGAACAACAGTGTCACATATACGTGACAAATATAGGCGTACTCTGGGCGTCAACGACACTAAAATTTAGTGGCAACAATATGTTTCACCAATGCATAAATAAATGTATTTGTATATGATACTGTTATATCATTTTGTAATTAATCGGTCATTAAATTTGACAATTGTATTTTGTTATTAATGTGTTAGGTATAAGACTTACAATTATTTATGTAATGTAAAATGTGCGGTAGTTTTTAAGTTATTAAATTAGCAAATATTTTTGGAATATATTATACTACCGAAAAAATATAGGCTGTTTGGCTTTTTAAAATACAGCAATAGCTTGTAAAAAACAATACAATTTATAAACGTTGAGTCAATAGTGGATAGTGTCTGTAAATTTTGGACATGTATTGTATGATTGCACCGTAGAGTTTTTAACTTTTTCTCAATCAGGGGCTCAACAAAATATTCTGCGTGGTTAAGATGAATTTTACTTGGCAATTGAATTCTTAGTCATAAAAGCTTCATCCAATGCTGCGTTTGGGTGACGCATTTTGCATACTTAGCTTAGTTTATCATTACGCAAGCTATTTCTGTACTTAATAGTTTTATAATAAATATTTATGCGAGTTAATGTTATAATTAAGTTTGCTATGCTTAAGGCAGATTGTTTAATAAATTAGTGAATAAAATTATAATTTAATTGTATCTGACAGTTCTTGGTCACCTGACCTTCAGTTCTTTTTATACAACAGAATACCAGAAACCTATGAAACATTATTTTAATTAGCACTTAGACACAGTCCTAGCTTACGAGCTTAGTCTAGAGCCTTTGTAGAGTCAAGCTTTGCGAATAATTTAAATGATTTTTGAGCACGGATTATTATATTGTGCAAATTGTCTGTCAATAAAATATTGAGTATTGAGTATTGTCTATATATTTTTTTGTAAAACGTAGCTGTTTGCTTTGTTTTTAACATGTCATATTGTATAAATAATGTGCTAGTATTGTTCTTACGTCTCGTATTTAGTGTGTAAGATTTGAAATATTTTAACCGTATACTGATTAAGGTAAGTGATTTATGTCTACAAAGAAAGTTTTTTTATTGAGACCATTTGGACGCATTACAAAACAAAAAAAAAGCAAACATTTCAAATGCGGCAATACTTAAATATAATAATAACATAACGTTATGCATGCCTTTACTGTGCTCAAAAAGCTCTTAGTCCACAATGTTGTCTGACCAAAGCCACTAATTTGTCACAATTGGCAGACAATGTTGGAATGAAACATTTTAACACCTGTATATCTTGTATACAATATGTTCTTGAAAATAAATAATATTAGGTGGGTATATTATAATTATACTCTAGGTATATTGGCAGTATTAATACATTACCGTTACAATGTAATCAGATGTAGAGCAATTTATATTTTCAAAAGAGTATTTTTTTTTAATATGTAGGTTTCATACACCTACATATTAAAAAAAAATACTCTGTTTGATTTAATTGAAGAAAATCTAACTAAATGGTAGATTCATTCAAATTTATTTGCGACTGCAGCAAAGCAAGAATAATATTTTCAGTTCTTTCTAATGCTTGTGAAACAATAATTATTTTTACATACTACTTCTATAATTATTTAGACGCTTTAGCATTGCGGTTTCAGCTTCGAATATTTGCATATAAATGCATAATTTAGGCACGTTACATAATTTATTATTATTGTTAAATTCTTCTATTGTCGTATAAAAATACGAACCAATTTGAACCTTTTACAGTATTGTCATATATTCGTGACATATTATTGACGATATTACAAAATAAAGTACAAGACGAAGCTTTAACATTTCTATTTTATTTCTGAAAATTTTCAAAATTATATTTGACTTAGTGTAAAGATGGCGTGATATTTAAAGGCTAATAAAATTAAATAAAAATGGCAGATTTGTGACAATACATATTATTTTTGTACATAGTTTATTTAAATATAAATAAAAGCAATCATAATGCCATATTAATTTGTTGTAAGTGTTATAGAAGAGATCTGTATTTTTGTAATAAATGTTTTTTCGTCATTATTGTTTTGTGTTTATTTAAACAACCCTATCTACCAATTACATAATGTTTAATAAGTTATATAAATTATTTTTGGAGGTAGGGCATATCGAGATTCCTCGCACAAATTGAGCTGCCCGACTGGGGAATTATCTCCGCCTTACAGAAGACCGCAGTGAATCAACAATAGTTGTCTTTCTGCGAGTGAGTAAGGTTACCAGAGCTCGTTGGAGATTGACTATTCTGACAGCATGGGCATTCCGTTTGTTGTCAGCTTAGTAATTCCCTCTTTTAAGAAACCAAAACCGTTTCTGCAGGGGTTGGCAACGCATTTGCAAGCCTTCTGGTTTTGCAAATATCTATGGGCGGCGGTGGTCACTTACCATTAGGTGAGCCGCCTGCCCGTTTGCCCGCTTATTGCAATAAAAAAAATGTTATAATAGAGTACTTTTTTTCAAATATATCTGGACATTATGCTTTATTTGTTTTTATACCTTAAAGGTGGCAAATAGCTTAGGGCTCACTGTAGCACATAATTTCTATAGGAAAAATAAGGAATTTTGTTCGGTGACTTAGGAGTTTTTTTGTCATAATATCTACCTCCTAAAAGAGCTGTGGTATACTTTTTGAGAGGGGACCCAGTAGTGGGACAATATTGGGTTGAAGATGGCAACCCCCATTACCAGCAAAAGACTCGCATTCAATTTGACCTTGCCGTAAATGCATGCAATTAATAATTATTAATTAAATCGGCTCATAGATAACCTTAGGTTATCACATCTGTGCAACTGTACGGTCTGAATATTAGTCGGCATCGCATTTGAGAAATGGGTAAAAGTAATTTTAAGGATCATAAAATAAAATACTTAGTTTGATTTTTTCCACCAAAAAGGATATAAAACACATACGTGTTATATAACTTGTGTTTTTTATCACGTTCACATTACGTAACATTGTTATATAGCAACTACAGTGGCGTACGAAAATTGTTATATATATAACAATGTTACGTAATGTGGACGTGTTATAAAATACAAGTTATATAACATGTTACTAGGTTTGTATGAACCGTTAAAATAAAAAATAAAAAACTAAACTGAAATACTGAACTGAAAAATACTAACTCAACGAGGCACTATGAATTTACCTTGTACGGTATTTTATGTATTTAGTATTAGCTTTTGCCCGTGACTTCGTCTGCGTATTTTATTTCGACCCCCGTTTCTTCCTTTTAAGGGATCATTTCCGGGATAAAAACTTATGTCCTTCCCCGGGACTCAAGCTATCTTATACCAAATTTCATCTAGGTACCTAAATCTGTTCAGCGGTTATAGCGTGAGGAGGTAACAGACAGACTGACACACTTTCGTATTTATAATATTATATTAGTAAGGATTTAATTTATTTAAAAATATCAAATATTGTTAATTAACGATCGACATTCAATAAACTGCTATCTTTACTTTATATGGCTACATCTTAATTTACACAGATAAAGTAATTCACTTCTCACTCGTAGTTAGATTATTGTCACACACAGGCCCCTACACAATATTTATACAAAATGTTTGTATTTCAGTTATTTGTTCTTGCGTTACCAGCACTTAGTGGTAGTGCTTCTTGTGAGGTAAGTTTATATCCTTCTCTACTGAATGACAATTATAACATCTTTATGCCTTAAAATAAAACTACTTTTTATGGATTTTACTGTCGTGGATTGTCGCCTTTTAACCCCTTTTCGCCCTTTTAAAGGATGATTTCCGGGATAAAAACTATCCTGTGTCCTTCCCCAGTTCTCAAACTATTTCCGTATCAAATTTCATCGAAATCTGTTCAGCGGTTTAAGGTGTGAAGACACACACACAGACAGTCACATACATTCGCATTTATAATACTGCCTGCAGAAGTAATATGCTAGCTAGACGCTTCCATCATTGCTCAAATCTGGTCAAAATAACTTTGTTCAGGGCATACTGTCAGGCGTTCTACACCAGTCAACTTTGGTACAAGTACACGAAGAGTGCGTACAACACTCTTCGTGTACAATACAATAACGCTTTCCGGGTTATGCTCAACTTGCCCTGGCGGTGTAGCGCGTCTGGCATGTTTGCTGAGAACAGAGTGGATGATTTTTTCGCACTTCTGAGAAAGCTCAAGGCTTCTTTCAATACGAGGGTAGGCACTTGTAAAAATGAAATTGTCGCAACTGTGTTTTATCACGTGTACCTGCTGAGAGAGATGGCACATATATAGACTGTATGTTGTTTTTAATTTATATATTTTATTCTATGTTTTAAGTTTTATAATAATTGTGTAATGTTTATTAATATGTGTTTTTTATAATAATTGTGTACCTAATATGGGTTAATTGCCTGAAATAAATAAATATTATTATTATTATTATTATTAATACTGCTAG
Organism: Craniophora ligustri; assembly: GCA_905163465.1. Lineage (NCBI taxonomy): Eukaryota > Metazoa > Arthropoda > Insecta > Lepidoptera > Noctuidae > Craniophora > Craniophora ligustri. The sequence goes on along the minus strand of LR990965.1, from coordinate 1,402,394 downwards.
TATGGATAGTATTGATTGCCAACACAATAAGTTTGCTTTTTGAACGATTTAAAACAAGGAGGAGATTCTCAATTTGACTATATTTTTTCTATGTTTTTACCTCATAACTTTCGACTGGGTGAACCGATTTTGACGAGTCATTTTTTATTTGAAAGCTGGTGCTTCTAGAAATGAGTTACACTAGGTAAATTTGATACTAGGTGCATCCAGTCCGATTCCGTACAAATACTCGATCTAAATACCTATTCCACCTAGTCCATGAAGTACGCGTACTTTATAGTATGTTTCGGTTAAAGTCTGCTAGTGATACCTGAATACTCGATCTAAATACCTATTCCACCTAGTCCATGAAGTACGCGTACTTTATAGTATGTTTCGGTTAAAGTCTGCTAGTCAAGTCTGCTAGTGATACCTGAAAGTACGGTTACGGACGCAGTAATGAATTGTAATCTTCGCTTCATACTTTACACAGTCAGTGTCACGACGCACGCCGTTCGCAGAACAGTCGGACTAGGTGGATCGTGTATTTTGTAACGTGGGAATAGGTGCTACCTAGTCTCGATAAATACCTAGTCCCTGGATCTGTCCTAGCATATACGCTTCATCTCTAGGTGCTTCCTGTGTGGTCCCATTTCATCGTGTTCTCATTTTCGTGGTCCAATTTGGACCCAGTTCTGAAATTTCTAGTTGGTTTCTTTCGACAGAATCACCTACAGTCAAATGACACAAAATTGCTCATCCAAAAATATGAAGTGGCCTTAAACGCGTCGAGAGTCCTACAGAAGGATGACAGAAAGCTGATGCTGAGCTGGGCTGACGAGTACCAGATCAAGCGGCTAGATGTCAGCGTGAAGTATAGGATGCAGATGGTGAAGCATCAGGAACACAGCTTGAAGAGTGATGGTAACGTCAAGGTATGTATGTCTTTCCCAAGACAAGATAATTATTTTATACTAGCTATTGCCCGTGACTTTGTCTGCGTATAATTAATAATTGTATCCAATCTGCTTATTTATTTCAACCCACTTTTAACCCCTCCCCCCCTTTTAGCCCCTTATGGGATGATTTCCGTGAGAAAAATTATCTCCGCACACTTCTTAATCGGTTCTGTGCATTAAGCCTGAAGAGATAAAAGACAAACTTTCGCATTTATAATATAAACATGGTATATAATGGTATATAGATAAAAAGTATGGTATATAGAAAAAAAGTAAAAGCATGGTATATAGATAAAAAGTAGCCTATGTATTAATCCAGGTAATTAATTATATGTATGGTAAATTTCATTCGAATCCGTTAAGCGGTTTTTGCGTGAAAGAGTAACAAACATCCATCCATCCATCCATACTAACAAACTTTTGCGTTTATAATAAAGGGATTTATTTATTTGGGATAAACTAACAGAAACACAATGAGTCCTATCTAATTAAAAAAAGATAATAGTAAAACTCACACCTTTATGTGTAGAATAACGGAGTCAGTTTCACATTTACATTTAGGGATTCTTAGTATTCTAAATTTATAAACCCTCGAACCATTTCTCTCTTCAGTTGCCAGTGTATTGTCTTTCAACCATTCCTTTTATAGCTCCGCTTCTGGTTGCCTTATATATACATACATACATACCATCACACCTGTCGTCCCCGAAGGCTTAGGCAGAGGTGTCCTAATGTAGTTACACCCACGGGGCGAGCCTATTACCATTAACCGGGCACAAATCCAAACTCCGAGCTGCTGTTGAGGATTTCATAGATAAACCCAATAACACTTTGCTCTACCTGGGAATCGAACCCAAGACCTCTTTCTGGTAGTCGCCCTGTACGACCATTAGACCCACGCCAGTTATACTTATATATCTAGATATATTATGACTATAGCCTAATCCCTCTCAAATGAGAGGAGTCCCGTAGCAGTGGGACGTTAACGGGTCGATGATGATATTGTACGTAGCAATTATTATAGTAAACTATAAGCTGGAATACCAGACTTTGAATATGCACCATCTGGAAATGAGACAACGAGAGGTGTTTCTAATATTATCTTCTCTGATCTCTCACTATCTCATAACCACCAACACCAAGACCACAAAGATGCACTTAAAATGAACTTATATTTCAGTGGGTGACATGTCTCTACACACATAGAAAGGATATAAGACGTTGCATAAGATTTTATTACGACAATGAACATGAATGCTTGAGAACGAGCACCTCCAGGGACGCTGAAAAGAAAGATGATGTAGAGCAATTGGAGAAGCAGGTACGAGGTTAAAGAAGTTGATATTTCCTACGACTAGTACCGGCGAAACGTGGGTTTAAGTGTAATATAATAATATATATCTGCCTAATCTTTCGGAGAGGACAGGCGTGATGTTATGAATGTAGAATGTTTGCTTCATCATCAACCCATTAATGTCCCACTGCTGAGCACGGGTCTCCTCTCAATTGAGAGGGATTAGGCTATGGTCCACCACGCTAGCCTACTGCGTGTTGGCAGACTTCACATGCCATCGAAAATTCTTTCCTCACGATGTTTTCCTTCACCACCGTGATAAATACGCACATAACTTCCGAAAAGTCAGTGGTGCCTTGGATTTGAACTGGAGACCTCTGATATCTCAGGACTGGTCACACCGCTAGGCTACCACAGCTCAAGATACCTTACCTTTACCTAAATGTTTATTGAAGACAAATGAATTAGGTAAAGATGTTTTTACATTTCGCCGGTACGTTTTAGGTCCTATATAATATGCGGCGAGACTATTGACATCAATCAGGCACGAATCAAAACTTCGAGCTGCTACTGAGAATTTGATTGAAAAACCTAATAACTCGTTTCTCGGCGTTGGAATCACTACGATCAGCAGTCGCACTGACAACCGGCCATAAAAGCTTTTTTTTGGCTGATTAAATGTGACGAGATAATTTTGTTTGATTTTGTTTTATTTTACAGATAGGCAAGTGGCGAAAGGGATATAGGTACTTATTCAATCTTTGCAATGATGAAAACTCCGGTGATGAGGACGCGGCACAGAAATGTTTAATTGAGTATGTAAGTATACTCCAGATGTCATAACGAGTTAAAACGATAAAAAAAAAAAACAAATCCTACACTCTGTTCGTGATGTCGCGTTTTGGGTTCCATGGTGCCCGGAGGCGTGCCAGTGGATAAGAGAATGATAAAACTAAAGAAAATATTGTATGTACATTACCATGCAAACTTCCAGCGAAAATTGGTTTGAAGAAGATTTAGTTAGTATTTTATATCGCAATCTCGTGTTTCAGATGCAGAATGATGGGTATGACGAAGTTATACAAAGGCTGATGCTGCTAAAACAGCAATCTATGAGCAACCTTTACTCTTACTTCAACTCTTCGCTGATAGACTTAGAAGAATGCTTAAAAACCCAGCTATCCAGATACCTAGACAGAATCAGATCTATAATGGAAACTTTGAATAAATGTTATGATATGAATACATGACCTAAGGTTTAATGCTTTTAATTGTCTTCAAAAATCTCTTATTTTTTGTTATTTTCATCATCATCAACCTACGCCCAGCGGTAAACGAATATATCGTCCATTGTTGGACGTAGGCATCTCCTAGTGAGCGCCACAGATCTCAATCTTCAGCCCTTCTCCTGCAGTCGCTGCCAGCGTACGTCCGTAGTCTATTCACCGTTTCACAGCCCAGAACCCGAATTTGGGTCGTATTACAGCAAGGCAATAATTAAGTCAATATTTAAGGTATATATACTTATGAAGACTTTTTGACATAAATGAAAAGAATATCAAAACGTCTTCATAAATATAATAAAGTAATTAAATTCTATGCCCAGAGCCCTAATATAATATTGACCCAAATTCGGGTTCTGGGCAGTGAAAGGGTTCATTGCATTATTAAGTTAATAAATAAATATTTCTGGACGTTATGGCACAGCGACTCCTAGTTCCGAGCTAAGCAACGAGGCTTGTGTTACAGATACTAGTCGGTAAGTACCTACATATGTAGGTACTTTTTTTTTGTAAATACATACATAATTATCATACATAAATACATCCATGATCCGGATACAAATAGTAATGCGTAACGGATACAAAGTGTGATGAGACACTAACATTTGTCCCTACCAGGATTCGAGCCCGGGACCCATACCACAGAAGGCATACCTCATACCTCACCTCAAAAATAACCTTGCCTGTATGTTGTAGGATAATATCACGTTTGGCAGGTCAGTAGGATTTTGCTTAAATGATTTAGGTTCTAAAGCGGAGCTATGGCCATTAATTAGGCACAAATCCAAACTCCAAGCGGCTACTGAGAGGTTATAAAAAAAGAAGAACACTTTACTTGGCCAGGAAATCGAACACATGACATAACGCTCAACAGCCGTGCTTTCGACCATTATTTTTTTTTTTTTCTTTTAATTTAAAACGTTGCCCCACACTAGGATTTTCTCTTGTGTTGTGGGTGCGTTTACAAACACAAATTTTCACATGATGCACAAACGCCCAGATCTGGAACAACTACCTCTAGAAATATTACACGTACGTACAAATATTTGATCCGTGCGGGGATCGAACCCGCAACCCGATCGCTCGGCCACTGCGCCACTGAGTCGTCGAATAACCTAGTTATCGTGGGCAATACAAATTTTCACATAACATCACAAATCAACTGCCTTTAGGCGATAATACGAGCGGTAGTTAACGGTCTTCCGTGCTACGGTTCGGTTCGGGTCCCGGTAGGGACAAAACAATGTTTGTGTGATGAGCATCAACATTTTCTACCGGACTCATGGATGTATGGATGTATAATAAGTACATATTATTATGAATTTATAAGTTCAATACCAAAGCAACGGTTTCGGTAATCGGGTAATAAGAAATATTTATTCCAATACTACCTTTTGCCCGGAATTTCGTCTGCGTAAAATTTGTATATTTGCGGCTTTTTGTTACGTATTGAAAGCAGTATTGTTGGCGTCGGTATTGTTGGCGTCAGTATTGGTGGCGTCGGTATTAGTAGCGTCGGTAATGGTGGCGTTTGTATTGGCGGCGTACGTTTATATGGCGTCAGTATTGATAGAAACACTATTAATGGCGTCGGAATTGGATAATTACGTTTTAGTGGCGTCGTTATTGTTGGCCTCAGTATTGGTGGCTACGGTATTGGTGGCGTCGGTATTGGTGGCGTCGCTAATGATAACGTCGGTATTGATGGCGTCGATATTGATGGAGTCAGTATTGATAGAAACACTATTAATGGCTTCGGAATTGGATGCTTAGGTATTAGTGGCGTCGTTATTGTTGGCGTCGGTATTGGTGGCGTCGGTATTGGTGGTGTCGGTACTGATGGCGTCAATATACAAGGTGTTGATTTGCATCCTCGTCAAATTCAAGGACGTAATTATGCTAATGATTCTCGACCCAAAGCAACAATAAAATGAGTAGGTTTTTTTTTTTATATTTTGCTTGTATACGGAAATCCGTAAGTGTGAACCAGCCGTATTTAAACGCGGCCCGTCTGTTACTAGCCCTATAACCGCGCTTTCACACACAAACAAACGCAAACAACACATACACAACGCATACGCAACTATCATTCATAGGTACAAATCCCTAGCCACGCCGCCGCGACCCCGGAACTAACAGTCTGTTTGATGTCACCGACGCGTGCGCGCGCTTTGCGAATTTCACTTCTCGGTACATCGTTGAGACGTAGGTACGAAGTGCAAGATGACGGACAACTATCCGAATGTCGAGTTGGTAGAGATGGTCCGCCTGTATGCCATCAGTGGAGCCATCCGGATGTTCACCGAAATGTTTCCCGATCGGGAACCCCCATCACAGAGCTGGAATACTTCCAGCGAGACCCACGGGCAAGCACGCGGCAGGCTGGTCAACACTTTAGAGTGCACCACACTACAGTGTTTCGCCTACTGAAGCGTGAATTGCAACACCCAAAAACTGGAGCTGTTGCGTCACGTTGTCGAGGAGATGTTGGAGGATGTTCCCTGGCACTCCATCGCAACTTGTACTACCAGCAGGACGGTGCCCCCCCTCACTATGGTCGGCAAGTACGCGAGTACTTGACCGAAAGTTTTGGTGACCACTGGATCGGTCGCGGAGGACCTGTGGCCTGGCCTCCGCGTTCTCCGTACCTGACGCCTCTAGACTTTTATGTGCGGGGAGACGTTAAAAGGTTAGTTTACACGGAGGAAGTGACCAGTGTAACAGAATTACGTGCAAGGATCATTAGTGCTTTTGACACTGTAAAAACTAATGTGTTAGTGTTACGTAAGCTGAAGGAAAACCAGCTACGTCGTGCTCAATTGTGCGAAGAGTGTGATGGAGGCCACTTTGAACAATACCTCCGGGTAACTTAAGTAGGTAATTTATTTATTTGTACATTTTGTAAATACGTTGTTAGCTTAATCAATTTGATTAGTGTAAATAAGTTGATTTCAAATTTGTAACTACGCTAATAATACCTAAGAGTCGAAAGTATCACCACGTACTTACATTTAACTAGCACGTCTTTCCATTTCCATCATAAGTAGATCGGTACACCAACTAAGGTAGGTATTATTGCCGGTCCTAAGCCCGTTAAGTAGGAAGGAAAATTTCAAATCAATCAATTTAATCCACAAATCAAAACAAAATCACTACGAAAACTTTAGGTGGAAGGATAAAGCAAAACTAACATTTTATTAATCATCTGATAACAGGTCAATGAATTTTTCTTTGGCGCACTAGTATTACTGCCATTAGTAAGATTTCCGCATTCCAATGATGCTCAACAATGAGTTCATTATCAAGCAAAATTTATGACGATAATGTAGGTGATTTTCGAAATAAAATTAGGTAAATTATTGCTACCGATCATTCGTTCGCCCGCGCTTGCATTTCGTAGGAAGACGTCGACACTCACGCACACAGCTGCATTGTCGCTGTGTGCGTAGTCGAGTGATTCTGTTTTATTTGTATTGAATTAAGGGTTTAATTCTGAAACACTGTTAAAATTCAACAACAAATAAAAGCAGCACTTTTTAGTTATTGCCCACTACCGTACTTTCAATTGATTATTTATGTATTTTATGACAACCTCCTGAAATTTGACGAGGATGCAAAACAACACCTTGTAGATAGCGTCAGTATTGATAGAAACACTATTTATGGTGTTGAAATTAGATGCGTAGGTATTAGTTAAGTCGTAATTGTTGGCGTCAGTATTGGTGGCGTCGGTATTGATCGCGTCGATTTTATTGGCGTCGGTATTGTTGGCATCGATTTTGTTGGCGTCGGTATTTGTGGCGTTGGTATTGATAAAGGGGTTATTGAAAGCGTCGGTATTGTTGGCGTCGGTATTAGTGGCGTCGTTATTGTTGGCGCCGATATTGAGGAGGGGGTATTGTTGGCGTCGGTATTAGTGGCGTTGGTATTGATGGCGTCGGTATTGATGGCGTCAATATTAATGGCGTCGGTATTGATGGCGTCGGTATTGATAGCGTCGATATTGATGGCGTCGGTAATGAATGCGTCGGTATTGAAGGCGTCGGTATTAGTGGCGTCGTTATTGTTGGCGCCGATATTGATAGAGTGGGTATTGAACGCGTCAGTATTGATAGAAACACTATTAATGGCGTTGAAATTAGATGCGTCGTTATTGTTGGCGGCGGTATTGGTGGCGTCGGTATTGGTGGCGTCGATTTTGTTGGCCTCGGTTTTGTTGGCGTCGATATTAAATGCGTCGGTATTTGTGGCGTTGGTATTGATAAAGGGGGTATTGAATGCGTCGGTATTGTTGGCTAAGGTATTGGAGGCGTCGCTAATGATCGCGTCGGTATTGATGGCGTCGATATTAATGAAGTCAGTATTGATAGAAACACTATTAATGGCGTCGGAATTGGATGCTTAGCTATTAGTGGCGTCGTTATTGTTGGCGTCGGTATTGGTGGCGTCGGTATTGGTGGCGTCGATACTGATGGCGTCGATATAGATGGCGTCAGTATTGATAGAGACACTATTTATGGTGTTGAAATTAGATGCGTAGGTATTAGTTGCGTCGTTATTGTTGGCGTCAGTATTGGTGGCGTCGGTATTGATCACGTCGATTTAATTGGCGTCGGTATTTGTGGCGTTGGTATTGATAAAGGGGGTATTGAAAGCGTCGGTAATGTTGGCGTCGGTATTAATAGAGTGGGTATTGAACGCGTCAGTATTGATAGAAACACTATTAATGGCGTTGAAATTAGATGCGTAGGTATAAGTTGCGTCGTTATTGTTGGCGGCGGTATTGGTGGCGTCGGTATTGGTGGCGTCGGTACTGGTGGCGTCGATTTTGTTGGCGTCGGTTTTGTTGGCGTCGATATAAAATGCATCAATTTTGTGGGGACGGTATTTGTGGCGTTGGTATTGATAAAGGGGGTATTGAAAGCGTCAGTACTGATGGCGTCGGTATTGATGGCGTCGGTATTAATGGCGTCGGTATTGATGGCGTCGGTATTGGTGGCGTCGGTACTGATGGCATTGAGGAGGGGGTATTAAAAGCGTCGGTATTGTTGGCGTCGGTATTAGTGGCGTCGTTATTGCTGGCGCCGATATTGATAGAGTGAGTATTGAAAGCGTCAGTACTGATGGCGTCGGTATTGATGGCGTCGGTATTAATGGCGTCGGTATTGATGGCGTCGGTATTGATGGCGTCGATATTGATGGCGTTGGTAATGAATGCGTCGGTATTGAAGGCGTCGGTATTAGTGGCATCGTTATTGTTGGCGCCGATTATGATAGAGAGGGTATTGAACGCGTCAGTATTGATAGAAACATTATAAATGGCGTTGAAATTAGATGCGTAGGTATTAGTTGCGTCGTTGTTGTTGGCAGCGGTATTGGTGGCGTCGGTATTGGTGGCGTCGATTTTGTTGGCGTCGGATTTGTTGGCGTCGATATTAAATGCGTCGATTTTGTGGGCGTCGGTATTTGTGGCGTTGGTATTGATAAAGGGGGTATTGAACGCTTCGGTAATGTTGGCGTCGGTATAAGTGGCGTCGTTATTGTTGGCGCCGGTATTGATAGAGTGGGTATTGAAAGCGTCAGTATAGATAGAAACACTATTTGTGGAGTTGGTATTGATACAGGAGGGAGTATTGAAAGCGTCGGTATTTTGGCGTCGGTATTTGTGGTGTCGTTATTGTTGGCGTCGATATTGAGGAGGAGGTATTGAAAGCGTCAGTATTGAAGGCGTCGGTATTAGTGGCATCGTTATTGTTGGCGCCGATTATGATAGAGAGGGTATTGAACGCGTCAGTATTGATAGAAACATTATAAATGGCGTTGAAATTAGATGCGTAGGTATTAGTTGCGTCGTTGTTGTTGGCAGCGGTATTGGTGGCGTCGATTTTGTTGGCGTCGGATTTGTTGGCGTCGATATTAAATGCGTCGATTTTGTGGGCGTCGGTATTTGTGGCGTTGGTATTGATAAAGGGGGTATTGAACGCTTCGGTAATGTTGACGTCGTTATTGTTGGCGCCGGTATTGATAGAGTGGGTATTGAAAGCGTCAGTATAGATAGAAACACTATTTGTGGAGTTGGTATTGATACAGGAGGGAGTATTGAAAGCGTCGGTATTTGTGGTGTCGTTATTGTTGGCGTCGATATTGAGGAGGAGGTATTGAAAGCGTCGGTATTGTTGGCGTCGGTATTAGTAGCGTCGTTATTGTTGGCGCCGATATTGATAGAGTGGGTATTGAAAGCGTCAGTATTGATAGAAACACTATTAATGGTGTTGAAATTAGATGCGTAGGTATAAGTTGCGTCGTTATTGTTGGCGGCGGTATTGGTGGCGTCGGTACTGGTGGCGTCGTTTTTGTTGGCGTCGGTTTTGTTGGCGTCGATATAAAATGCGTCAATTTTGTGGGCACGGTATTTGTGGCGTTGGTATTGATAAAGGGGGTATTGAATGCGTCAGTATTGGAGGCGTTGGTATTAATGGCGTCGGTAATGATGGCGTTGGTATTGTTGGCGTCGGTATTGATGGCGTCGGTTTTAGTGGCGTCGGTATTGTTGGCGTCGGTAATGGTGGCGTTTGTATTTGCGGCGTACGTTTATATGGCGTCAGTATTGAAAGAAACACTGTTAATGACGTCGGAATTGGATGCTAAGGTATTAGTGGCGTCGTTATTGTTGGCGTCGGTATTGGTGGCGTCGGTACTGATGGCATTGAGGAGGGGGTATTTAAAGCGTCGGTATTGAAGGCGTTGGTATTAGTGGCATCGTTATTGTTGGCGCCGATTATGATAGAGAGGGTATTGAACGCGTCAGTATTGATAGAAACATTATAAATGGCGTTGAAATTAGATGCGTAGGTATTAGTTGCGTCGTTGTTGTTGGCGGCGGTATTGGTGGCGTCGGTATTGGTGGCGTCGATTTTGTTGGCGTCGGATTTGTTGGCGTCGATATTAAATGCGTCGATTTTGTGGATGTCGGTATTTGCGGCGTTGGTATTGATAGAGGGGGTATTGAAAGCGTCGGTATTGATGGCGTCGGTATTGATGGCGTCGGTATTGATGGCGTCGGTATTGATGGCGTCGGTATTGATGGCGTCGGTATTGATGGCGTCGGTATTGATGGCGTCGGTATTGATGGCGTCGGTATTGATGGCGTCGGTATTGATGGTGTCGGTAATGAATGCGTCGGTATTGAAGGCGTCGGTATTAGTGGCGTCGATATTGTAGGCGCCGATATTGATAGAGCGGGTATTGAACGCGTCAGTATTGATAGAAACACTATTAATGGCGTTGAAATTAAATGCGTTGGTATTAGTTGCGTCGTTATTGTTGGCGGCGGTATTGGTGGCTTCGGTATTGGTGGCGTCGGTATTGGTGGCGTCGATTTTGTTCGCGTCGGTGTTGTTGGCGTCGATATTAAAATCGTCGATTTTGTGGATGTCGGTATTTGTGGCGTTGGTATTTATAGAGGGGGTATTGACAGCGTCGGTATTGATGGCGTCGATATCGATGGCGTCGGTAATTAATGCGTCGGTATTGAAGGCGTCGATATTAGTGGCGTCGTTATTGTTGGCGCAGATATTGATAGAGTGGGTATTGAACGCGTCAGTATTGATAGAAACACTATTAATGGCGTTGAAATTAGATGCGTAGGTATTAGTTGCGTCGTTATTATTGGCGGCGGTATTGGTGGCGTCGGTATTGGTGGCGTCGATTTTGTTGGGGTCGGTTTTGTTGGCGTCGATATTAAATGCGTCGATTTTGTGGGCGTAAGTATTTGTGGCGTTGGTATTGATAGAGGGGGTATTGAAAGCGTCGATATCGATGGCGTCGGTAATGAATGCGTCGGTATTGAAGGCGTCGGTATTTGTGGCGCGGTATTGATGGCGTCGTTATTGTAGGCGCCGATATTGATAGAGCGGGTATTGAACGCGTCAGTATTGATAGTAACACTATTAATGGCGTTGAAATTAAATGCGTAGGTATTAGTTGCGTCGTTATTGTTGGCGGCGGTATTGGTGGCCTCGGTATTGGTGGCGTCGGTATTGATGGCGTTGATTTAGTTGGCGTCGGTGTTGTTGGCGTCGATATTAAAATCGACGATTTTGTGGATGTCGGTATTTGTGGCGTTGGTATTGATAGAGGGGGTATTGAAAGCGTCGATGTCGATGGCGTCGGTAATGAAGGCGTCGGTATTTGTGGCGTCGTTATTGTTGGCGCCGATATTGATAGAGTGGGTATTGAACGCGTCAGTATTGATAGAAACACTATGAATGTCGTTGAAATTAGATGCGTAGGTATTAACTGCATCGTTATTGTTGGCAGCGGTATTGGTGGCCTCGGTATTGGTGGCGTCGATTTTGTTGGCGTCGGTTTTGTTGGCGTCGATATTAAATGCGTCGATTTTGTTGGCGTCGGATTTGTTGGCGTCGGATTTGTTGGCGTCGGATTTGTTGGCGTCGATATTAAATGCGTCGATATTGTGGGCGTCGGTATTTGTGGCGTTGGTATTGATAAAGGGGGTATTGAATGCTTCGGTATTGTTGGCGTCGGTATAAGTGGCGTCGTTATTGTTGGCGCCGGTATTGATAGCGCCAGTATAGATAGAAACACTATTTGTGGAGTTGGTATTGATAGAGGAGGGGGTATTGAAAGCATCGGTATTGATGGCGTCGGAATTGATGGCGTTGGTATTAATGGCATCGGTATTGATGGCGTCGGTATTGATGGCGTCGATATCGATGGCGTCGGTAATGAATGCGTCGGTATTGAAGGCGTCGGTATTAGTGGCGTCGTTATTGTTGGCGCAGATATTGATTGAGTCGGTATTGATGGATTCAGTATTAGTGCCGTCGATTTTGTTTGCGTCGGTATTGATGGCGTCGATTATGTTGGCATTGGTATTTGTGGCGTCGGTATTGATAGAATGGTTATTGAAAGCGTTGGTGTTGTTGGCTTCGGTATTGATGGCGTCGGTATTTGTGGCGTCAATATTGTTGGCGTCGGTATTTGTGGCACCGGTATTGATGGCGTCGTTATTGTTGGCGTCAGTATTGATGGCGTCGGTATTGAAAGAGTGGGAATTGTGAGTGTTGGTATTGAAAGAGTAGGAATTGAAAGCGTCGGTATTGTTGGCGTCAGTTTTGTTGGCGTCGGTATGGATGGCGTCAGTATTAAAAGAGTCACTACTAATGGCGCGGGAATCGATGTTCAGATATTAGTGGCGTCAATATTGGAGACGTCGGTAATATTGGCGTCTATTTTGTTCGCTTTGGTATTTGTTGCGTCAGTATTGATGGCGTCGGTATTAGTGGCGTTGGTATTGATGGCGTCGGTATTGATGGCGTCGGTATTGATGGCGTCGGTATCGATGGCGTCGGTATTGGGGGCATCCAATTTCGGTACTGTTAAAAGTGAATATAAATACCGACGCCATCAAGCTTCATACCTTAGTTTAGTGGCGTCGGTATTGGCGGCATTGGTATTGATGGGGTTGGTATTGATGGCGTCGGTATTGGTGGCGTTGGTATTGGTCGTGTCGGTATTGTTGGCGTCGGTATTGATGGCATCGGTATTGGTGGCGTCGGTATTGATGGCGTTGGAATTGAGAGAACTGTCGTTAAAATGAAATTAAGTCAGTTTTAATCTTTGCCTTTTCTAATGTAAACTGATAAGGTTAGTTTAAAAGCGTTAATATACCTAGTCGTTAAGTTTTTAATTTTATGGTAACTTATTTAATATTTTTACCCGGAAAAGCCTTCTACAAAGTATTAGGGTAGCTACACACATAAGCGGGCCGGCATTAATCGACACAGCCGGGCGGTCAAATAAATCACAATACGCTCGAATGATTTGTTGACCCGAATGAACTAGTGAACTACCCGATCGGCACAAGCCGAACCACTGCACTAATTACTTTGGGTCGACTTTGTTGTTCGACAAATATTGCCGAACCTACTATGTGTGTAGGTACCCTTAGAAAACCTTTTGAAAAAATATTAATGAATTTAGTGGAGCCGTTTTTAAGATATGCCGTGACCAAGGGAAATAGGGATTCATGTTATACACCGTGAAATTGTAGTCGTTTCGGAACCTAAAGGTGGTTATGAAAATTAGTAGATTTAATATAAAGACTTAGATTAACTCTGCTGTTTATAATAAAAAAAGTTGGCAAGTGAAAATAATATTTTAACTTGATCGAGTTTGATAGTAGTAGCATAGTGTAATAGTTAGAATTTATTACACTATGGCAGTAGTGCACCAATATTTCGAATATTTCATTAAAAATCGGCCGCAGACGCCAACTCGCTACTTATCAAAGACGCGCGGTGGCGCGCGTGGCAACGACCCGAACGCCAGTCAGCTGGTGGTACTAGACGGCTGTTCGAGCGATTAGGTTCTAATAAGTACTAACGTGTTATTTAAAAGCTAGTAGGTCAGTACATACATTTTATTATTGAAATAAATTAAGTATCTACTTACACTAAGTAAGTTACCTAGATAGGTAACTTACCTATCTAGGTATAAATTGAAATACGACAAAATTGGTGCTTAGCGAATCAGCTGATAAGAGATACGAACGTTATACCTACATTGAAATAAAACTACTTTTTACGGATTTTATCGCGGTATATTGATATTATTTTATTTAAAACCGACGTTTCGGATCCTTTACAGCATCCATGGTCTCGGGCACACTGAGGTTTTAGTTATCTTGAAGTTATAATTACTAACAGCTACCTTACATTTTTTATTATTATTGACAATCCGATTTACACAGAAATGTCGGGTTAAAATAAAATAATATCAATATACCGCGATAAAATCCGTAAAAAGTAGTTTTATTTCGATGCCTAATATTCGCGTAAGTGTAACAAATCAACATGTAATACCTACATTCTAATTAAAAAAAGCGGATTAAACATGTAAGTAGGTAGCTAGGTACTACCATTGATTTACCATTTGTTTGACCGCCAGAAATATTTTACTTGAACATAACTTTTCGATAAATAATGAAGTATTTACTGTATCAATAATTAAAAACAGATAGCTGAAACAGTCAAGAGACCGGGTAGGTATTTCAGGCGTATTTAAAAAATTGGGGCTATTTACAAAATAATCAACTTTATATACTTACCCGCAAAAAGTTTATTTACACTTCCCTCCATTTCAAGCAACTGCTTGAAATGGAGTCTGCCGCGAGCCGCGTTCAATACACAAACGTGCCCGTTTTATACTATTGTATTTTAGCTTTCTTAGCGTGTCTCTGTTACTTTTCAGTATATCATAGGCATCCACTATCGCACTACGTAACTCGTCATGACTTTCATTTTCACGAGTATAAACGAGCCTTTTTATTTCCGACCACAAGTCAAAATCCAAGGGCGTTAAGCCCAAGCCACGGGACCGCCGTGCGCCGTGGCCTATCCACTGATCACCGAACTGATTGTTTAGGTAGGCACGCACTACACTTGTATAATGATTAATAAATGGGGCAGCCATCATGCTGATAGTACATTTCTGCTATCAGCTCCAATATTACCGTTCGTAACATTTCTAAATACGACCTGTCCGTTAGATGGCCTCCAATGAAAATAGTCACTATTAATTGACCGTCATAATAACGACCTACACATTAACACTAAACCGAACTTGGTGATGGTCTTCCCGTATTAAGTATGGGTTCACAAGAGCCCAATAATGTTCATTGTGCACAGTACAGCTGAACAATTGCTAAGTACTCCGCGTTCGTATATTCGTACTGACGAATCATTTTCGCGTGACAACGTAAAACGTAAGTAAAGTTGCATAACCTTACCGCGCGCGAGTATGGTTGCAACAGAACTGGCGACCGGCCGGGCGCAACATCGCCAATCGCCGCGCAGCGTTGTAGGTAATATTAGTGCGTCCGAGTGGATTGTAGGCACACGTGTAGGTAAGTTAGCGGCAGCGAGCGCGACGCGGGCGGCTTTTGTCTTTGTCGGCATGGTTTACTGCTTAGTTGTGTACCTATGTGTGAGTAATATTGAATGATATCGATCGTAGTAATCGTAGTACGTTAAATTTAGTGGCGTTACCATGTATCCTCGTTTCGTTCTAGTTTTTTGTTCGTCTATCACATTTAAAAAAAATGCTTTATTTTATTTAAATTTTACATAATAGATTCCATTATTGATATAGAGTTCAAAAGTTTCCCGCAATACACATATAATTTCACGGTGTATATAGTATAGATAGGTAGACAATAAAACAAAATGTACGATATAAAATCTTTTTATTTCTCTTTCGTTGTTAAATAATACTTGAAGGTATAAAAATATATATTTACATCTTGGTACTTAACTTATTGACTATTTGTCTTAACACTTTATATTTGAATGTATTCATTGTAGATGTTGATAACAAAAAAGCAGCTGTTTCAACAGGTAAATGCAAATAAATCCCGAATTTTTTGCTTGGATCATTTTAAAAATACATTTTTGAAAAATACTACGTATAAATTAGTATACTAATATATACATTATAATTATGTATGTGTTGAAAGCAGGCAATATCCAGCCAAATGCCAGATTCATTGTAAACTGCAATATATAATTTCTAACTACGTATGAAATTAATATACAACAAAACTAAAATTGTCTATATCAAACAGATCATTGTTCACAATAAAATAAATATTTCCTTAATGCGCCTGCGCTATGAAATTTCAATAGACAATTTATAAAAAATATAGTTATATGTTCAAGTAATATAAAGTTGGTCCCTTAAATACTAAGTCAAATTATGTCTTAAATAATATTGTAATTTGTACAATATTTTGTTTCATTAACAATATATTTATATATGGCAGTAGTTACTTGAAAAAACATGTAAAATTATAACACTACCCCGCCTGTTGTCGCTGTAAGGTTAGGCAGAGGTGTACTATTGTACACCGTCATTTCGCCGGTATGTTTTAGGTCCCAAATAATAGGGGGCGAGCCTTTTGCCATCCACGAGCATTAATCCAAGCTCCGAGCTGCTACTGAGAATTTCATAGAAAAAATCAATAACACTTTACTCGAATTGGGAATCGAAGACCCTCAGTAGTAGCACTTAAAACCACTGGACCAACGAGGCAGTTATGTGATTATGTATATTTATATGGAATATAAACGGAGCTTAATCTATAGATTGGCTAAGATTCAATGAGATTCAAGATAAATATGTTAGTTAGAAATTATTACAGCGTAGAATATTACATTTTATACCTACACATTTTCTTCATGGGGTATACAATTATATAACAGAGATATACATATAAATTATTTATAAGGAATTTGTTACTATATAAACTGGACGTTGTCAATGTATATAACATTGTGTATATAAAATGGTAACATATATTCATATGTATAAATTATTTTCTGACAGTCTTGCTTTGAATAACGATATTTACATAATTTTGTAACACACATTTATACCCTGTTTATGCGCGTATGGTTAATAATAATATGATTGAGTTCATCATCAACCCATTACTGTCCCACTGCTGGGCACGGGTCTCCTCTCATTTGAGAGAGATTAGGCTATAGTCCACCACGCCTACTGCGCGTTGGCAGACTTCACATGCCATCGAGAAAATCTCTCAAGCATGCAGGTTTCCTCACGATGTTTTCCTTCACCGTTTGAGCTTGTGATAAATACGCACTGAGTTAATAGTTTCTATATCATATATATGAAGATATAATAGGTTTACTACTTACCAAATGGCAAGCAACAAATGTATTTTATCTCGCGAAATTGCTAGCAGGGCAATTGGCTAAAATAAAGATTACAAAAGAGTCTTGGAATCATGTTGGAAAAGTTAAAAAGTTGGAAAAGTTATGACAATTAAAAGCACCTGTAATATCGGTCTAATTGAAATAACACTTTGTCTTTGAGTTTGACAATATTTTAAATCAGTCTAATTTAACTTGTAAGAAAAGTGGTTGTGCTTAAATAGGGTCATCTCTCTCTTACAAATTAAACAATGATTGTTTCTTGTCGTTGATAGATGATAGTTGATAGCAGTGTTACAATATTAATAAAAAATCGTTGATAATAATTATATTATTATACATTGTCAACATGCACTAACTAGCTACGATATTATGTACACTTAACTTTATATTTATATATCTGTAATCATTTTTATCTGTAACAAAAGAAATATTATTAAAACAATTATAATGATGTAGATAGAGAATTATAAGTTTTAACAGAGCGTATACGTTTATTCGCAGCTAATTAATACGCAGATTGTTCTAACTGTAAGCTTAATCTCCAGTTAATGAGGTCACTATGTGGATGGGTGACCTTTACGAAATCGGGACTCCTTCGTGGTTCGGAGAGTAAGTTAAGCCATCGATATCAGCTGTCATATGAATACCTAAGCCAACCGTTAGTCGTAGTTAGTGATCTTGAACAGCCTAGCAACCAATCTACATACATACATACATTCCATCACGTCTGTCATCCCCGAAAGGTTAGGCAGAAGTGTACTAATGTACACCCACGTTTCGCCGGTATGTAATAAGGGGGAGCCTATTGCCACCAAGCGGCCACGAAGCCTAACTCCAAGCTGCTATTGAGACCTTAATAGAAAACCCAATAACACTCTTCTCGACCTGGGAATCGAACCCAAAACCTCTTGCTTGGCAGTCGCACTGTACGAGGGACCACTAGACTAACGAGGCGGTTAATCCTTAGAATATCTGTAATCTGTATTACATAGTTAGGATAATGCTGATGAAGACGGTCCAATTGTTAGAAGAAGTAAGAAGGTCGAAGTACGAGTTTAGTATGTAGACACTCACCATCAGAGTACTCCCAACCCTGAAGGTCTGGGTGGCGGCTCAGGCGTGTCTGGTGATGGCGGCTTAAATGTGCTCCCCTGCAAGTTACAACATTTTAATAACCCTGTACTGGAAGAGCGTTGGACTCCAGCAAGATGGCCACAGGACCTGGTAAAGGTAGCTGTAAGTCTTCAGATACGGGCAGCCAGTACGATAATTAAATAAAAGTCTTCATCATCAACCCATTATAGTCCCACTGCTGGGCACGGATCTCCTCTCTCTCTCTCATTTGAGAGGGATTAGGCTATAGCCTAATCCCTCTTCGGAGAGGAGATCCGTGCACCACGCTGAGCTGAGTTGAGCTGTGGCCTAGCTGTGTGACTGAGATGTCAGAGGTCTCGAGTTCGAACCCAAGGCTCGCACCACTGACTTTTCGGAAGTTATGTGCGTATTTATCACATGCTCAAACTGTGAAGAAAAACATCGTGAGGAAACCTGCAAGCTCGAGAGATTTTTTCGATGGCATGTGAAGTCGGCCAATCCGCTATCCCTTTCAATTGAGAGGAGATCCGTGCCCAGCAGTGGGACATTAATGGGTTGGCAATGATGATGATGTAAAATGTTGTAGCCAAGTAGCGTCATCAGTTTAAGATAAAGGTACATACCTGGAAGCCTAGTGCAGCTTCCAGCGGCGTGGGCGACTCGCCGCCGAGCGTGGCGTAGTCACCGAACCGCTCGGTCGTCCGGCTGCCTTGTATCGTCGCGTACGTGTTGTCCGTCTGTAAACACAATCATAGTATCATGTAAAAACTATATTATGAAGGAAGTGTAGGCTTTAATGGAAGTGTAAGTATTACTAGCTAGGCTATAATTGATTACTCAAACTCAAAGTCAAATGATTTATTTCAATTAGACCAATATTCCAGGTACTTTTTAACTGTCAAAAACTAGTTGCACGGTTCCAAAAGGTAGGTCTCTTTTTATATATATAAGGATACACTTTTTAAATTAAAAAAAAATATATTATTATTATGTTATCCGCCCTCAGTAGATTCTATTGTCTTTCTTTCTTTATTGCGCATCTGTCCTTTTTTAAGGACTTCACCAATTAGGTCCTACGTATGTCCTTCAAGGACGCCCTCTCCCGGCGCTACCACTGACATCTGCCTTATAAATTCCTTTGGTCACTCGCCTATCATTCATCCTTAAGTCAATCCATACTTTCTTTAATTATAAATGTGAAATTGCGTCTGTCTTTCTTTTTGTTTGTCTGTTACCTCTTCACGTTTAAATCGCTGAACCGATTCAGATGAAATTTTGTTTGGAGGTAGTTTGAGCCACGGGGAAGGATACAGGATAGTTTTTGTCCCAAAAATCATCCCCTAAAAGGGCGCAAACTGGGGTGTAAGTTTGTATGCGGTATCGCATATTAAGCAGATTGGATACACTTAATAATTCTACAAAGGCAAAGGCTAGTAAAGATATATATATTATTATTAGTTCTACTCACCGGGGCTGGCTCAGCCGGTGGCTGTTCGTTCTGGTCTCCGAACACATTCATGGTGAGTTCCTGCTCTTCATAAGGCCTGAGCTTGGTCTCCAGCCACAACGGGTTTTCAGTCGTGGATAACTCTTCGAGAATCCGTCTTCGGGCCAGACTATCGCCTTTACTTGATTGTAGGGACGGTGGTGGGATCACCCTGGGAATGACAAACATAGTTACATGAGGCAAGTAGTAGAAATATTTAAAAAAAAACAATTATTTTGTTTAATGGGCAATAACGTAAATCTAAAACAGTCTTCAGTTATTCCAAGTTATACCAATCAAACTGTGTGATTATTAATAAATGATATTTATTTCTGTAAATAAATCTTTTGGGGACACTTCAGTCATATTTAAGATATTTTTAGGATCCAGACAACATTGAGATTTCCTAATTCATGTCCACAGATAAGAAATGTCGAAAGAAACTCAAAGGATCATGGTTTCTTTTTGGTTTGCAATATATTATTATGAGTCTAATATTATAAATGAATAAGGCCGTCTGATATGGCCCTTTGAAGAAAGCAACGTGGCTTTGAGTGGATCTGTTTCTCGATAACATGAACAAATGAGCCATCACATTTATAATACTAATTTAAAATATTTGAAATGACCCAAGATATTTGAGATTTGATCGAACTAAGGCAGGCACAATAGTTACTAGGTATCAATACTACATATAAACGTATATTTATATCTTACCAGTGTTTGAGACACGCGCACACGACGATAAAGGTGACTATTCCAGTGAACAGCACGATAAGTAAAGCTATTAAAGCGGATAACGCTGGATCGAAGCTGTCTGGAGCTGAAACATAAAATAATCTTAGTCAATCATTCGCCAATATAATTTTTTTTTCTTAAACTTTAGGTCCACTACTGGGCACTAGTCTCCTCTCTTTTGAAAGTACTCGGTAATCCAGTGTGGGTTGGCAAAATTTACGTTCTACCATAAAAAAACTCACTTGTCTCAGTGGTCTCTCTCTTCACAATATTTTCCTTTAACGTTTTAGAATGTGATGAGTACGTAAATGACTTCGAAATATCAATAGTGCCTTGGGTTTTTATTTATTTATTTATTTAAGGCACATCAACAACATAAACATTAAAGTATCTTTATTTTCAAACCTTTAGAAGTAGCGCTGGCCGCGATCAGAGTTTCCACTCCATACTCCTGGTAAACATCTTTGAGCTCGTCGTATTTCGAGTCGATGGTTTCCAGAACCTTCTCCACTGGTAAGACTTGGTATGTGGTCGGGTCTACCGCGTGGAGATGGATCTCGCACCTGGAGTTATTGTAAATAAGAAAATTTTGCCATCCTTATCAATAAAAATAAGAGGTATGTGCTTCGTCCATTACCATACAGTTAACCAATCTTATATTGGACTATATTATTCGGATTCTTTCATTTAAACTAGCTTGTGTTCTAATAGACATTTAATCACATTACTGTGAACAAAAAATATTTTCTGCTTGTGTTTTTTAGGTGAGTTATTTACATATGGGTGTTATATATGTAATAGCCATTTTACAAGAATGTAGAAGTAGGGATTACGTGCTGTTTTAAACACTGAGGCTCTGGGAAAGACTATTACACTTTCTCTATAAATTCAGTTTTTCATATACATAGTCATCCTTCTTCTTCTTCGTGTCGATGGAACATGAATGAATAGTCATAATCATCCTTTCCGATCTGGGATGTTTTAATGAGGTATAAATAAATCACTTTTCACTCTTACTTCCACTCAAAAAGTCCAGATGTCTTTTGTAAGGTTGCCTTAGTAAAGGGAGTCATAGTTTAGAAAGATTTCAAAAAAAGCCGCAGTGGAAATAGGGGGCAAACGGGCAGGAGGCTCACCTAATGGTAAGTGATCACCACCGCCCATGGACATCAACAACACCAAAGGACGTGAAAATGCGTTGCAGGCCTTTCAGGAAAGTAAATGCTCTCTTCGAGATGACTCACCAGTCGTCGTATCGGCGGTCGGCCTGCACGAGCGGCAGGCGGCGGCCCGCCACCAGCAGCGCGCGCGCCGCGCCCGCCAGCCGCCCCGCCGCGCCCGCCAGCCGCCCCGCCGCGCCCGCCAGCCGCCCCGCCGCGCCCGCCAGCCGCCCCGCCGCGCCCGCCAGCCGCCCCGCCGCGCCGGGCCCCACGCCCTCCGCGCCACAGCCCCGAGATACCACCATGCGGATCAACGACGAGCGGTCTATGATCCATACCTATAGTGGAGTAAATTACATAATGTAATAAGCATTATTACTTACTTCGTTATAGCGGGTATCAACCAATTATGGTCCCACTGCTGGACACAGATAGGTCTTCCTCTCATTTGAGAGAGATAAAGCTATAGTCCACCACGCTAGCCTGCTGCGGGTTTGTGTGTATCACTAGTAATCACTACTACTCCAGTGAACTATGCTAATTGTTCAACAATGCAAAATCGACGGGCGACAAGTAATAATATGTTCGATTATATGCATTCATTAGCCTTATTCAATCGAGAGCTACAATAGCTCTCTTATCTCAATACCCCTCAGAACCTCTAAAAGTACATAAAACTTGATCTTTGTTGTCATCACGAACATACACCAGTAATTTTAAAAATTACTTTTGCAAAATTAAAAAAATTTGTTCATGATTGTTAGGTTCCTGCTTCAAATACTTAATATTTGATACTTCTTACTTTTTTTTTTATTTATTTGTTATATACAATTTTGTCCAACCAAAAGCCTATATGTCTCAATACTGATTCCGCAATTTTCTTATCTGCTTGCCAGTTGTCACCATAAACGATGACCGCGGTGTTACCCGCATAGGCTATAACTTGCGCAGAGGGATGAGATAATTCACAGAGTTTGTTAACGTAGATGGAGAATAGCAGAGGACTTATCCGGCTACCTTGTGGTACACCAAATTCTATCGCTTCGTCTTTACTTATATATTCTCCAACCTTGACATATTGCATCCGGTCCGAGAGAAAGCTCTCATATGAACTATAGGCGATCCCTTGGACCCCAATAGAGTCCAGCTTAGATAGCAAGATAGGGACAGAGACAGTGTCAAATTCCTTCGGGAGATCTAAAAAAATACTTTTTCATGTAGCTACAACAAGATACTCACAAATACTTGTGCTTTAGCTTGTCGGTGTGGTGGAGCCAACTCCTGCGCAATGATG
This sequence comes from Craniophora ligustri, assembly GCA_905163465.1. NCBI lineage: Eukaryota > Metazoa > Arthropoda > Insecta > Lepidoptera > Noctuidae > Craniophora > Craniophora ligustri. The sequence goes on along the minus strand of LR990965.1, from coordinate 1,379,349 downwards.
TCCAGCACAAACCGGTCCTGGTTGTACTCCGCCATGTAATGTGCCGTCATCAGTACTCCTAGGGTGTAATAGATAAATGGTATAAGATAAATAATATTAAATATCTGAATGAATGAATGATTACGTGGTCGCAAGATTGGTATTATTGTACCCAGTTAGCACCTAAACCTTACTTACAATATACTGTAAGGTTTAGGTTTGCTATAAGTATTGACTTTCTTTTGAGGTACTTAAGCTTTTACTATAAGTGGAAAAATAGACTCGTCCTAATATCATCAACTCCTCGTTGATGATATTGGAGGCGAGTCTATTTTCATAATCATCAATCTATTTACTGTGTCACTGCTGCGTTTCCTCTCCCTTTGAGAACGCCGTTAAAATAATCTCTTGAGCATACAGGTTTTCTCACAATGTTTTTTTTTATGTTAAGTATTATTATAATATAGCGCATTATTATTAATAGCGGCCTTCTGTAGTAAGAGCCGCGGATCAAATCCCGGTAGGGAGAAATGTTTGCGTGAAAATGAGCTTAGACATTTGTACTTGAGCCATTGGTACATTTATGGCTCAGATACAAATGTCTCTCTTTTCGTACGTATACTTGTAATAATTGTAGGTTATATTCTCTTTGAGAAAATCGGATCAAAAATACTAAGGTAGTGGCCCGGTTTATTTTCTGTCCACTGTAGTTTCAAGCTTACCATCTTGACTAATATTGAAAGGAGATGGCACCACGCTGCCGCTGGACTCTGAGGCTCCAAATTTGTACAGATTTGAAGCAGCTACCATGTACACCAGCGTGCCATTCTCATCAAGATCAGGGTCCTCAGCCACCACCGAAATCACGGGCTCATTGACGCGGGCTGTGTGTTTGATGCCTGTGAAATAAATAAATAAATAATTAATTAACTGATTATTTAAAGTTAAGGTTTCAAATGGATTGGCCGTTTATTTTTTTTGCTCTCCTTGGATTCTGTATTTATCACAACATACAAAGACTGTAACCAATATTGTCGAAATTTAGTATTTTTTTTGTAAAATCCATTTTTTTATAAATTGGACATGTTACAAATAATTACCACATGGAAATAGGTCGATTAATCATGTAGTGAATCGAATCGAGTTAAATAACCAGGTTAAATGAATAAATTAATACGTAGCTATAAAGTTTAAATCTAATGTTTTTTTCAATTAGATCAAAATAAAAGGTATATTTGTCATTTTATATGCTGTAAGGCATCCGAAACGTCGGTAATAAAACAATATCACTATATCGCGATGAAATCATTAAAAAGTAATTTTCTGACCTGCATAATAAACCTTTTGTTGGAACTTGGGCTCGTTATCATTCTCATCTAGCACCTTAACCCTCACAGCGGTCACGCTGGGGTCGACGCCGTCCGTAGCATTGTCCACAGAGTTGAGGATCGCGGCCACATGCTCCAGGATAGGGTTATTGCTGGCGTACACCGTGAAGGAATATTCTGCTTCCTTTTCTCTAAACAAATTAAAAATATGAATAAGAAGATATTCTCTCTTAAATCGGAGAGTTTTCACCGTCCTACTATTAAACGGTCTGGGCACCAGTCTCCTCTCATTCAAGAGATATCATTATATTTGGGATAAATAATATTGAAATTATAATTCGTATCAAACTTACTTTTGTATGATTCGTTATGTATATTTGGCATATTTGGTCTTTAGATTTAAATTGTATCTACCATTTTATATGAAAAAAAATATTATTTGATACTATTTCTTCCTTACGGGTTTCCCCTTTTTTATCCTCATACTTCCCTTCCCTAATTGTTTAACTCCATGTAACACAGAGAGCAACTACCGTCTAACACTACATTACCAATCTATTTTCATTAAGACCTGTTGGGCCCAGTTTTTTCCAAGATTCCTTACCTGTCGAAAGTGATGTTCGCTCTGATGATGCCTTGTGTCCTGTCCACCGTGAAGGCACCTTCCTGATTTCCTTCCAAAACATGGTAGTACACTTTGCCGTTGTCACCGGAATCTTTGTCTGTTGCTTTCAAAGTACCTAAAGAAAACCAATAAAAATAAATTTATATTTTGCTGGTGAAGATCTTCAAATATAGGTATATTTTTTTAATCTTTACGATTTGGACACACCTGGTAAATTTGTATAGACAAAAAACATATATCTGATCTAATTAGAGAAGTAAAATAAGAACTTATAAGACATAAACATAAGCGGTAGGAGGGCAATGAAGTACATTCGCAGTTCACCGGTATCTTCAGTTAAGCCACGCTAACTTCTATAGTTTAAGCACTCCAAGCTATTACTGAAGATTAAACCTAATAACTATTTCTTGGCCTGGAAATCCAATCAAGAAGTCGGTTTTGAACTCACCGATAATAACACCAGGCAGCAAATTCTCCTTGATGGTGAACTGATGAAGGGGTGAAGAGAAGCGAGGTGCGTTGTCGTCATCATCGGCTAGTACTACAGTTAGAAGTCGCAGGCTTTCGAATTGAGCTGGAGTACCGTTGTCTACCGCTACGATTACCAGCTGTAAGTTCACATAATCATTAAAAATAATATAAGAAGATAAATAATGATTTTTTCATTAATGCTTCTATGGACCTTTTTATTTGTAATTATTTTATGTAATTAATCGTGTGCTATCACTTTTTGTATCTAATCACATGTGGAAACATCAACTAAGAATGAAATTAAGATATTGAAACTACACTATGGTTAGCATTATGATTAGTTCGGTTTGCTCCACTGTTGGGCAATGGCCTCCTCATTTTTCCAATTTATTTCAAATCTTTCAAACAAGCTTTCTAAAAACTTTGTAGACAGTTGAATGATACATAAAAATTTAAATAACACTACTTTGTACGGATTTTATAAAAGTACTAGCTGACCCAGCAAACGTTGTTTTGCCACATTATAGGGGTTAGTGGACAACTCTTATCACTAAGGGGTATGAAAAATAGATGTTGGCCGATTCTCAGACCTACTCAATATGCTCACAAAATTTCATGAGAATCGGTCAAGCCGTTTCGGAGGAGTACGGGAACGAACATTGTGACACGAGAATTTTATATATAAGATATTGTTTAATCCCCTAATTTTGGACCCTTTACATCATCCCTAATTACGATCAGACTAGACAGACAGACTACTTTGATGTCCAATATTTACTTACGTAACTGGTTGTGATGAAGAAGAACTCCATAGACGAAGATATTGGTAACGGAACTAACCTGGTACTCAGCCTTATGTTCCCTATCGAGGAACGTCTTAGTCCTCAGCGCGCCTGTATCCTTGTCTAGGCTGAACTCTTGGGTTTCTCCCACGTTCTGATTGTCCACCTTCAGGAAGTAGGACACGCGGCCGTTCTCCCCGCTGTCCTCATCGGTGGCCTTTATTGTGGTGATCAGGTAGTCTGCTTGAGCTGCGTTCTGAAGAATGAGTTTTTTTTATATATTAAATAGGTCTTATCAGACTTTATAATGTCCTATTGATGTGACTAATGACTGTAATAACTTAAGTATAATATTTTCTTTATTGATTAACTACTTTATCGAGTTTCTTTTTCGAAGAGATTGTCATTGTAAATATATTTTATACAGAACTAATTAATAATAATTATTTTCAAGATCGATTTTATGAGATTTTATAAAATTACAATCTGTCTAGTCTTATTCTATATGTGATACGTGCGTGGAGCGAAACTGCGACCCGTGACACAGAAGTTGATTACCCAATGTACCAATAATATCGAGCTCCAATTCAATGGGATGACCAAAAACTGCTTTAAAACGTTACGGCATTCGAGTTTTTATCATTTTAACATCAAAATGCATTATTGTCATAATATTACTATTACGTACAAACAGTTTAAGGATGACTAATTATTTGAAATATTTAAAACAGTATCTATGGAGTTTCTTGTCGGCTCTTCTCCATAAAATCCACTTTTTGGAATCGTGCGATTAGTGTTGACAATTTAAAAGCACATGAAATGTTGGTCTAATTGAAATAAAACATTTGAATTTGAATTTGCTAACTGGCTCCTAATACCAACCACTCACCTCTGGAATTTCCAACTGCCTCTGTTCAGGCGGCGGCTGAGTGAACACAGGGCTATGCCTGTTGACGCTCAAGACAGTGATGTCGACCCTCGCCACGTCAGTATGAGGACCCTCCCCATCCTCGTCTTGAGCGGTGACAGTGAGATGGTACGATGTATTGCCGGTGACGGGCTTGGCTGGGTAAATGATGCCACTGCTTGGGTCCACTGTGAATACGCCTGAAAATAAAATTTGGGTTTTATAAAACAAATACTTAGATGAACACAAACTCAAACTTAAATGATTTATTTCAATTAGACCAATATTACAGGTACTTTTGAATTGTCAAAAACTAGATGCACGGTTCCAAAAGGTAGGTCCAAGCGCGATGACATAATTGTATAGATTTGGATAATGATTAATTTAGATGCTTCTAATGCATACATTTTTGCAAAAGGCTTCACGATATTTTTTGCAAATGATTCAAATTCTTCTTATGTTGCAATACGGGATCTCAAGGATATAGTGAGGGGTCACTGTTTGTGACTTCTAGTCTAGTCTGACCTCTTTAAAATGGTAGAATTTTACTGCTATGCTTGTCTAAGGGGTAAAGGAATGCAAAAGCTGCTAAGCAGCTAGTAGAAATGTTGTTTAGCTTCTTTTTCTGTGGTATGCTAGGACCCGCATTTGGTGCACGACCTTATAAGTTTTGAGATATCTGATTGTCTTACCAGGTTCGCTCTGTTCCACGATCTTATACTGGATCTTCCCGTTGATCCCTTCGTCCTTATCATCGGCTAACACCTGCAGGATGGCTGCCGGGGGGTTCAGCTGCAAGTTCTCAGCGATGGTACTCTTGTATACGTTCTGGCTGAAGACTGGCGGGTGGTCGTTTATATCCAGGACTTTTATGTGGACCTATAAGTACAATATTTGGAATAAAATTCATGAAAATATTCTTACATAACAATGTTTCTGTGTAGCATTAGTATATGTTACTAATTCTCGTTTTTAATAGATCTAGTTCCAAAAAAAGTCTTGCATCGAATATCGATAAGCATTTGAAATTTTCAATCAAAGTTACGTACTTCTAGTAAACCCACAATCATGAAATGTGAGCAAACGTGAATGTTAGAGACATATTTTCAACGGCATGTGAAGTCTGCTAAACGGCACTACGCTAGGATGGTAGAGATTAGACTTAGCTGTTTTAATCTGTATCTGAATGGTAAAAGAGTTATGAGCAGATAAAAATAAATAAAAATAACCACTCACAGGAACACTGCTAGTCCTCCTGATATGCGCAGGCGCATTATCAGTGGCGATGGCTCTCAGCCGGATGTCACCAGTCACCTCCCGGTCGATGACGGCGCCGTCAGCCACGGTGATGACGCCGGTGATGGGGTCGATGTTGAACAGTGATGATAAGTCGCCTGACAAACTGTAGGTGACTTCACCGTACTCTCCTAAGAAATAATAGATTTAGTTTTAAGAAAACCTTTGGTGATGTTGCTTTGTGCTGGTTCTCGAAATTATTTTTTTGTTTAATACCTATATCAACCCCATTCGAAGCCGGGGCGGGTTCCTTTATTATAATTTTAAATGACGTGAGGAAATCCCGTGGTCCGGGTGAATTGTCACAATGCACAAACACTTAGATCCAGAATAACTACCTGTCAGTCATTTAGTGAATTTTCTGTATGTATCTTTGATCTGTCTCTCGCTTGACAAAAAGAGAAGTGAAAAAGCTAATATTTTTCTTACTCCTCCTATTTAATAATGATAGTAATAATTTATTTGCACAATTAAAATTTGCAGCGATTACAATATTATAGGTACAAAACAATAGGTACATCACGCAAGACAGAAAAAAATAATACGTTGGTACAACGTACGTGTTTTACATTATGCCTTGCTTTACCAGCCGCGAGACTAAGCGGACGCGTTCTAGTATTCGCTATAATGATACATCTCTAAACAAGTACAATAAATATTTTTTGCGACGTCAGTCGAAAAAGTGTGTCGCGTGTGACTTGTAGGTTGCAACTAAGTTACCTACTTACTAATATTGTGCAAAATGTATTAACCATTGTATAGACAATAAATAAAGTGTTTCGGCTATGTCTAACCCAGACTTCAGCCCGTTTGGACGTAGCCAGTTAGTACGGCGAAGCCCTCCGCCGACGCCTACCAGACCATTACCCCCGAGTGCCCGAAATGTACCTGAATCCACGGTCAGCGATTTACCATCTGAAGTTATTCCTACGCCGGAGATCCAGAAATGGATGGGATCGATAGATGGCATTCTGAACGATATCTGCACTATTGTCGCTGAAGGGAAAATGAACTCAGAACAGAAGCTCCGCGTGTCCAATCTTTGCCGGAAAGTTTCAAATGGCACATCACAGATGGCAGTTCTATACCAGGCGCTAAAACAAAAAACTATCCAGGCCCACAGCACGATTCAGCACCTACAGAGTCAGCAGAACGTTGCTACTTCAATACAGCAGTTCAAAGAAGTTGTTGAAACACAACTAGCTCCCACAGAAAAAACTTCTTACGCTACCATGGTGAAGAAAGGAGCAGACAATTTTGTGCGTCCTGCAAATTTAAGTTCTGTCGCCATATATCCCAGCGATAAGACCAAAACCAGCGACGACACTAAGTCTCTCGTCCAAAAGATCATCTCACCAGGAGAACTTAGGCTGCATGTCCGTGGCATGAGAAGAGTGAGAAATGGGGGCGTTCTAATCAGCACTGATTGTAAAGGCGACATAGACAAACTTAAAAATTCAGAGAAACTAGTTTCGTCGGGCCTCACAATAGAAGAACCTCCTAAACGCCGCCCTAGAGTAGCTATAATTGGTGTCCCTGTAGCCCTTACTGAAAAAGAGGTTTTTAATTGTATTTATGAGCAAAACCTCTCTGACAAGTTGCCGAATACAAATCGAGAGTCATTTATGGAGAACATCAAGTTGAGCCATAAATCAGGCAAGAAAGACCTCTCTACCTGCAACTATATTGTACAAGTAACTGCTAGTATACGAAAGATGCTGATTCATCAAAGCCGAATTTTCATAAACTGGACATCATGCCCTGTGAGAGACTTCACTATAGTCACCAGGTGCTTCAATTGCCAACAGTTCGGTCATGCGGCCAAATTTTGCCGAGAATCAAGTCCTACATGCAACCACTGTGGGGAGTCTGGACACTCCTTCAAAGAATGCACTGCAGCATCTACTTCTCCGCAATGTGCGACATGCAAACGTTTTAAGAGGAAATGTGACCATCCAACAGGTGATGTAAGCTGTCCCGCGCGCATATATGCAGAGGCGAACTATATTAACTCCATAGATTATGAAGGGTCCTAAAGCTGACATTGAATACTTTAAGTAAATTAATCAACTTTGTGAAAATTCATCGCTTATTGATCATTAATTAACCTGTTTTACTAACTACAAATATAATAACCTAGAAAAAAAAATGTTTACGTAGCTTTATTAAAACTAACATGACTAATCTTGTAATTTGTAGTACACATGTACTTGTCCCACTTTATTATAAGCTGACCATTGAAATATCTGTGCATCACTGAATTTCCGTAAACACATCGATGGCAATTATTATGTATTGTTTATTTTATTTTATATTTTATTAATCATCGCATCGCATCGCATAGTTTAGTCTTATTTCATCTATAATAATAAAGAAGAAAATTGTTAATTTAAATTATAAGGAATAGTATTATATTGCTCATAATTAATTATCATGTAAAGTGATAGCCTGAGACACAGGTTTCTACTAACCTAGTTCAGGCAGGTCGCGACATATATCTAGAGTTACGAATATTGTTATCTTGTATGCACCTTTAAAATAAATAATTTAGTTTTTGTTATTATTAAGACACTAATATACCCTACCTTACTATTAAACATTATTGCTAAAGAAATGTACACCTTTTTTGTAAAAGAATTTAAATAAAGATTATTATTATTATTATTATTAGTACAGGCAGTACTAATGTAAAACATTGTATCACAGGTACCAGCGCCTTCCATTTGGTTAGCTACAATTTATTACATGTGTTTATAAAAACAAGATGTTTATATAACATTTAAAATGTAATCTTTTTTTTTAATGTGAATTAGAACCAAAAATGTTAAACTTTTTAAATTAGAAAAGAAGACATGCAAGATACATAAGGCAACGCAATAACTATGCGCATACATTTGAAGAGAGTGTATGTGGTTCTTTGAATTCATGATTAATATTTCAACGGGATTCAAGATAGTTAAAATCATTATTCCCCTGGAGCATTTCGTTGATTTTCTGGATGGTTACTATTACTGATCCTGGCATACAGGAGTTGCAGTACTATTACTGCAACTCCTGTATGCCAGGAGCCACCACCACCCAAAGTCCCTACGGACTTCGGGTGGTGGCGGTATTTTGCAAAAAAAACATAATTATATTTGTTGCGTGCGTGTATCTTAGCAGCAAATGAGCGCTACAGAGGTCGATCGCTCAACCATTACACTTGCCGTGCCGTCAAATGCCACTTTGCCTATATTGTTTCTTGATGCTGCCTTTCTTTCTTTGCCTGCTTTCCTGAGCTGCCCAGCATTTCAATACCTAGTTTTAGAGGTAGGTAATATAGGGAATGGAGAGTGAGTTGTGGTAGCCTAGTGGTGAGACCAGTGGACTGAGATGTCAAGGGTTTCAAGTTCAAACCATAGGCACGCACCATTGACTTTTCGGAAGTTATGTGCGTATTTATCACATGCTCAAATGGTGAAGGAAAACATCGTGAGGAAACCTGGATGCTCGAGAGATTTTCTCGATGGCATGTGAAATCTACCAACCTGCAGTAGGCTAGCGTGGTGGAGACCCGTGTCCAGCTGTGGGACAAAAATGGGTTGATGATGATGGTGATGATAGCGAATGGACTAGTTTTCGGGGTGTACCTTCATCGTGATCCACAGCGGCGACAGTGAGCACGCTGGTGGCGGGCGGCGCGTGCTCGGGCAGCGCGGCGGCGTAGCGCGGCGCGCGCCACCGCGGCTCCTCGTCGTTGGCGTTGAGCACGCGCACCGTCACGCCCGCCGCCGCGCTGCGCTGCGGCACGCCCGAGTCGAACGCTACTAGCGTGAAGTTGATGCTGTGCACCTTCTCGTAGTCTATGCGCTGGGCGGTTTTCACTACACCTGGTGGTCACAACAAAGGTATTATTCTGTATATTCAGTGGAAAGTGATATAAGTGTCAAATCATGATTTGACAGTAAGATATATTTGACAGTAGTAATAAGATTGAAGATCGAATTGAAGAAGGTGTTGAAGATTAATTAGATATAAAAGAAAAAAGCCTAGTGGCGTGACTCAAGGCACTCACCACAGTCTTTTCTTAACTTGATTAAGACTACAGTGTTCCGAAGTGTACGTTTGCAGCAGAGTCATGATTTTTCTTATACATAAATATTAAGAAAAAAATATTTATCAAAAGCCTCGTTGCTTAACTCGGAACTAAATGGCATCGTAAATGTAATATGACATAATAGTTTGGTGCGTAGTATGCGAATATATATAATTATATTTAGTTTTATTTAGTAATCGAATCAGAAATGAGGAGATCCGTAGAAGAACCCGGGTCGCTAACATAGTTCGAAGAATTGCCAAACTCAAGTGGCAGTGGGCAGGGCACATCGCTCGAAGAACGGATGGCCGATGGGGCTTGAAGGTTCTAGAGTGGCGACCACGTACTGGAAGACGCAGTGTGGGCAGGCCCCCGGCAAGGTAGACTGACGACCTGGTGAAGGTCGCTGGAATCCACTGGATGCGGGCGGCATATGACCGGTCATCGTGGCGATCCTTGGGGGAGACCTATGTCCAGCAGTGGACGTCTAACGGTTGAAATGATGATGATGATATTTAGTTTTTAGTGGGTTAGTATTGGCAATGCGCGAGCCACACCTCTGGTGCTCCAATGCATCTATATATAGGCTACGGTAACCGTTTATCACTATTTGCCAGCCTTTCAATATAAAAAAAAAACACTTTGTGGCAATCAATTGAAGAGGCTTTTGTCCAGAAATGGACGTCCTCTGTCCGATGTCAACTAGATATAAAAAAAATTACATGACTTGTAAAAGTGTCATTAAAAAGATCTATTTACAGAAATAAACAATCATTCAACCATTCATCATTCATTGATATGATAATGACGGTGAAAATTATAAAGAAAAACTATATTTTTTCGATAGAAAACTTACCAGTAACGTTATCGATTGTGAAGTACGGGTTCGGCGGGTGTATAATGATGGCGGCTATAGCCGTCTCCTTGTCGGTAGCGGTGTAAGTGTTGAGCACGGTGCCCACTGGCTGCTCCTCCACCATGGACTCCAGGTACGAAGGCTGGGAGAACACCGGTGCGTGGCGGTTCACGTCGACGATAGTGATGATTAGTTCGCCTGCGAAGAGATTGCAATAGTTGAAGTTTGAAGTTGAAGACTTAACACGCCATCGAGGAATTCCTCAGTCCACTGGTCACACCACAACCCTAGTGTTGCGACCAGTGGCCTAATCATAGTAGATCACAGCTTTTCAATATAAGTATTGATGTCTATTAAGGTGGAAGCTTCACGGTAGCCCGCGAAATTCAAATTTTCGTATTGTCTATTTCATGAAAAAGTCAATCAATGCAGTTATACACTTTGAGGGCTGTTTTATTGATTAAAATGATTATAATTCTGTAACTAAATACCTATTACAGGCGCAAATCATATTTTGTTTAATGTTCAGTCTGACAATGACCGGCAAATTGCAAAAAAACGTACGAAAATTTGAATTTCACGGGCTACCTAGAAGCTTCCACCTTAATAAACTTAGACAATGAAGTTTAAATTTCATCATTATAATCAGACTTTATTTATACATACATAATATGTTCTACAAATAGGTAGGTAGGTAGGTAGTTAGGTCATACGTATGTAAGTATTACATAATAATTATGCTGAAAACGGAAAGGGATACAGGAAGTATGTAGGTACTTCGTGTATCCCTTTCCATTGTCTTGCGTTATCTGTTTCCCTATATACACTTCTTATACTAATTTTCGTAATAACACACTTGAAAGTGGCGAACGGTGGAACTTATTTGGGTTTTTCTTAATTTTCGACATTTTTTGATGATTTTTTTGGATTTCAGTTTAGCAACTGACGTCTTTATTAATTGAATTGACGGTTTTATTAATTGAATTAGTGGTAATAAATGCCTATAATAAATGTTTGTATTCTCTCTCTTTCTTCATGAACTTACCATCAGTTTGTTGGAGAGTAGGTGCTGACGCATCGGTGACCGTCACGGGCAGGGTCAGGACTGCTGCACGGCTTCTATCCAGCTTCTGGGAGACCACCACAGAGCCATTAGGCTGAACCGCAAACCAGGAGCCGAAGATACCTTCGTCTGACACCTGATACACAAACATTTTATTGAAATACTGCTAATTGTAATTCCCGCGACTTACAGATTTCTTATTTAATATTCGTTAATCTTACCCGCTCCAGCGTTCTTATGTCACGCGGGGTTTACTACTGCGGAAACCTAATTTGATTCTTTTTCTTAGACGAAAGTCACTCCTTATAACATTAGCTATCTGCAAGTGAGTCTCGTCAAAATCGGTCAAGTCATTTTAAAGATTAGCCAGAACAAATAGACAGAAATATAAACTTTAAAAAATTGGGTTTGCAGATGTAAGTACCGAATATATTATAATAATACATGTAATATGCATTTAGTGAAGTTATTAATTAGAAACTTCAATTACAAACCGACAGTTCAATTTTATTTATTTACAGGATATAATATGAGAAAAGAAAATACCTAGTCTTTACAAAACTCACCTCTTTCCCATTTATATCAACAGCTCCAATAACTCTTTCTCCCATATCATAGACCAGCTGTCCGTTATCAGTGATGTCAGGGTCCACGGCTATCAGGTTGTGTACCAGAGTGCCGAGCTCCGCGTCTGCTGACACCTCGGCGCGTTGGATCGCCGGCGTGAAGTATGGCTTCTTGTCGTTCACGTTTATCACGTGGACTGTCAACTCTGTCGTCCCTGTTAGGCTGGGTATACCTGGATAAAACAGATTTTGGAATAAAATAATCATCAAAAAATCTAAGAAGAAGATAAACATTTAGAGTGGTAATATCATCATTATCATCAGGGCGTAGACCTCCCCTAGAGAACACCACAGAGCTCGATCTTCAGCTCTTCTCCTCCAGTCACTGCCAGCTGCCTTCCGCAAGAGAAGAGAGAGAGTAGAGAGGTATGGCATAACGAAGTTTCTCGCTCGAATTGAACTGCCCGACTAGGAAGTGCCTTACAGAAGATCGCAATCAAACAATAATAGTTGTTTCTGCGAGTGAGTAAGATTGCCAGAGCTTGTTAGAGAAATGAATTCAGACAGTATGGGAATTCCGTTTGTTCAGTGTATTAACTCCCATATTTTAAGAAAGCTAACATGCTTTGTGTAGTATCGGCAACGGCTAGCGACACCTCTAATGTTGCAAACGTGGATAGGCTACGGTAACCGCTAACCATCAGGCGGGCTCCCAAGCTTGTTTGCCAACCTAATAGAAAAAATCTTCCAGAGAAAATCTTTCTTACCAAGATCAGTGGCTACAATTTGTATCCTATAGGTGTTCCTCTTGTCGTAGTCGAGCTTTGAGGAGACGGTGACGACGCCGGTGTCGTTGTGGATGGCGAAGGAATCCAGCGCGCCTTTCTGGATCCAGTACTTCAGCTCCGAGTTCACGCCGCTGTCCAGGTCGGTTGCACGGACTGCTGCTACTTCAGTGCCTAAGAAATGCAGAAAAATCAAGGATAATAAACGTATATATTCGTGAAGGAAGAGGAGCACTAAGCTGATATAGCACATAATTATGGTATACATTTCGGGTACAAAGCCTGCTATGGCACTTTAAATAGATAGATAGAATATTCTTTATTGTACATAATCCAAAAAGACAACAATATGAAATTAAATATATAAGTAGGTACAGTAAAATAGTACAATTGGCGGTCTTATTACTAAGAGCAATTTCTTCCAGACAACCATTGGATGGACAAGAGTTGAGTGAAGGGAAAAACGAGTAGTTGTCGATGTACCTACATAGTAAATACTTATACGTTATATTAATCTCAATATTGTCACACAACGCACAGCATTTCTTTAGTAATGTAATTATCTTACCTATCGGTGCATCTTCAGTGATATCAGCGTCATATTTGTCAGTGTCGAAGACTGGCGGATGATTGTTCACGTCTCTGACAGCTATTTCCACTCTGCACGTCGCGTTATGGACGCCATCTGTAGCCTGAGGGTTGAAACAAATTTGTTTTGTTACTACATTTACTACACAAGTGCGGACGATAATTATCAGAGAGATTTCAATAACTAAAATTATTTAAAAATATTTAAAATTAGCATACTTTGTTGAAATGGCTATTGGAATTAGTCATTTGAACAAAGCTTACATTATTATTATTAAACTTTACGAGTATTCCGACAATCTTCTATTAGAGAAACCCAATAACTCTTCCCTCGATCTGGGAATTGAAAACCAGGACTGAATCCCTGGTTACTGCATGAATGCTTAGGGGTTAGTAGAGGAGTAAAAATTAAACAACCATAAAAGTCTTCTAAACTTACCAGCACAGTCAGTATGATCTTGTTGCTATCTTCAGGCGGAGTCACTCCTCCAGTATCTGGTCTGACTGAAATCTTGCCGTTGATTTCGTCGATCCAAAATGGATGGTTCAAGGGTTCGATAATAGAATAGCGTATGTCTGATGTTGCATCTACATCGCGGGCTTGGACCTGGAAAAATGAGTTAATTAAGTAACAGCTATTGTCAGTAGACAGCTCAGAATCGATCATTAGGAGTGATAGCTTATGTGATGTGACCAGTGGACTGAGAAGTCAAAGATCTCAAATTTATGTGTCTCGAAGTTATGTACATGTCACATGGTCAAACGAAAAACAGCGTTTGAAGTCTGCCAATACGCTCTACACTAGCGTGGTGGGCTATAGCCTAATCTCTCTCAAATGAAAGGAGATCCTTGCTTGGCACTAGGAGAATAAATGGGTTGCCGAGAGAGCTCATATTCTTTTTACACTAATTTTACACATTTTACACCAAAAAACTCGATGTAAGTTTCTCACCTGCAGTTCCGGTTCAAATTTAACAGCATCCTCGTCAATAGATGCTTTGTAGACTGGTGTGTGGAATACGGGTGGGTTGTCGTTGGAATCGGTCAAGGATATCTGGAGGGAGACCACTGTCATCTGACCAGCGCCATCATCGTCCGTTGCCTGTAAACGTTGATTACTTGAGTTAACTGAGCAAGTATCTGTTTTTGGTCAGCCATAGGAGAGGGAGGGCGAGTAATAAGGTACGAACACACGGCTTCATTTAGGTTAAGACCACGAAATTGACATATTATTTTCATTATAACATTATGGCTTCAGATAGTCGATCTATGTTTAAGTGGATGTGAGAATTATTTTGTAAGTTTGTAAGTACTCTCTCTCATTCAATTTGGAACTCAAGAAATAATAAGAGTAATTGATATTGAATTTACTCATAAGATTACTACTTGATACACTTTGATTTTATAGGTTTTCTGTCATATTTTCAGAAGCTTGGGCTTGAGTCTGATGGTGCGAATCTGAACAAGGTTGCGGTATCAGTGACTTCAAGGTGCTTATTGGTACCCCACAGATTAACGCTACAAAGACAAAGACATACTGGTATATTCTTCTTATCGTGTCAATGGCCTAAACAACGTCTGGTATATTAAGTAGACTTTACCTTATATTGCAAGAAGTAGTCTTTTCTAGTCTCATAGTCGAGACAAGGAGCTTGCCCAGGCGTGGGACAAGGCGCTACAGTTATCACTCCAGTGCGGTTATCAACTCTAAAGAATTCCGCTCCATTGCCTGATAGATGATATACTATGCCATCGTTGCCGAATCTGGGAGCAAAAAATTATTTTGTTAAAAATATACTTGGACTTATTGTAATTTTGAAAGCACTTTTTTGCTTAAGTGCAATTTTCCAGCTCATAAAGGCGCTATAGACAGTTTTCCATCCAGTATTATGAGTGTAATAATTATATGTTTTTTAACTGACAGCAAACTTTTTAAAAATAGCTTATACCTAAAAAAAAATCATAAGACCGGTAGCAAAGAAGCTCATAGGCAAACCATATTGTTGGTTGAAATAATCCAGAAAAAGAAGATTTTACGTCTTCAGAAAAACTACCTTTATCTCTACTTACTTTTTATCTTTAGTCAATCTAATTTCAATAAATGCGATATCAGTCAGACGTACCTGCCGGTATCCCTGTCAGTAGCCCTGACACTGGCGACCCTGGTCCCGGGCGGCGCCCCCTCGGCCACGCGCACGGAGTACGGCTCGTCCGCAAACTGCGGCGCGTTGTCGTTCACATCCGTCAGGGATATGGTCACGCTAGCTTTCGAAGATAGTCGGGGAGATGTGTGGAGTTCTTCGGCTATTACCTGCGGATTATACAATGCGTTTTGGTAAATGGTGTATATAATAACGTGGTTTGTATGGTTGGTAGCGTCAAATGACAAAAGTATTTTATTGTATATTATTTTTAAAATACATTTTTCTAATTAACACCATAATTCAATATCAGGATTTCTGAATAATTTACTGAAGCTAATTGGGCAGGTCATGTCAACGATTTGCACACTGAAAAATGGGGCAAGATTATGTCTATTAACAAGATTAAGGAACATCCTTTACTCAGCAGTGAGAGAGTACAACTTAAGAAAAAACATGAAATCTCAATATAAAATCTATTTTCAACAATTCAGTGACTGTGTTTAATTATAAGTATTTTCTTCAGCTGTTGCCGCTTTAGTTCCTCTAAGAAGTTAAGAAAACCCTTAATCCTACCGATGACTTCTTGGAGTAGGTAGGTTCAATTGAATCCGCCAATATGTTATGGTCGATAAGCTATACCTGATTAGAAGGATCTGTGGACACATACCTCCAATATAAACTTTCTCTGGTTAGGGTCTTCATAGTCTAAGCTGGAGTTCAGCCTTAGGGTCACAGAGGCGCTGCCAGTTGCTGTCGATGGCTCCACGATGAACGCACCCATCTCATCAGATAGGCGGAGCGTGAACACTGAGTTTAGTCCCTGGTGAAGAAAATTTTAATTGGCAAGTTCTCTCAATCTCATTAAGGCAAAATGTAAGGATATTTCAACCTTATGTTAAAGACATAAAAGTCATGTTACGTGCCTTTGTGTGATCGGAAAAGATAAATATACTTATTTCTAAAAAAAAACTGTTGACAAGTCAATGATTTAGATTTTCATACTACGATGGTAGCGTTTCAGATGATACCTGGGAAGAAACACTGGAACGAACTCTGACAATGTTGGTCTCTTATAATCCAGACAGAGATAATGGTAGCAAATATAAATGATTTGCCTTTTGAAGAAAACATCATAGATAGGGGCTTTGAGGACTCTTATGACGGCATCCATGAATAAATAATGGTGTAGCTCAATTTGACAGGTGGCACGGTCACCCATCCATGGCCTAATATCGGAAACCACTGCTTAACTTTACATATCAATTGATTGGTGTTGTTTCTACTCTTTTTAACACCCGTCAATGACGAGTGACGCGCATTTGTCACGACACGAGGCGAGCGATGCCCCGTCAATAGTTAGGAGGGAGCTGCCGACACAGCTCAATGGGAACTGCTATTGTTGCAGCTACAGGGTGTTATAAGTTTGGCGTGTTATAAGTGTGTGTGTGTGTGTGTGTGTGTGTCTGTGTGTCTGTCTGTGAAATTGTAGCTCCCGAACGGATGAACCGATTTTGTATTTGTTTTTTTTTTTGTTTGAAAGGTACAGAAGTAGGGAGTGTTCTTAGCTATGTATAATGGAAATCGGTACAAGATGGCCCCCTTGGGGGTTATTTACATTTTAAATTTAATTTAGTTATTAATGGGTATAGTAATGTCCCTTACCACATCAGTATCAGTGACGACCATATCCAGGTTGGGTAGCGGTGTCCCAATGGGCAGGCTTTCGGGGATCTCCACACTGTACTCGCGCCGGTTGAACCGCGGCGGCTCGTCGTTGACGTCTTTTATAGTGATCGTGACTGTTGCTAGTGTTGAGGTCAAGTCTGTGATTAGTGGAACACCGTTTACTACTTCTGTTGCCTGGTGAAGGAGAAAGATGGTATTTAATTATCATGAATTATTGTCATAATATTTTAGTTATAGTATACTAACATAGGTTCAGTAATTACTTACAACTTTTATGATAAAATTTTCTGATTTAGAGTTAATGAAAAATAAAATAGTACAATTTTGGGGTTTTGAAGTCATGTGTGGATAGGTATCGTCACTTAGCATCAGGTGAGATGGTGGTCAAATTCTAACCTATGATAAAAAAATAGCATTTCAACCGATATGCACTACCCACATCCAGTGGATTCCAGCGACCTTTACCAGGTCGTCGGTAATTCATTAATTCAGATATTTGCAGGTATTTTTTTTTATGTTAACTAGTTAATAGGATCAATTTCTACAGGGAATATTTTGTTTTACTCCGTGCAGATCACGTTGACCACGTGTTGATCACGTGACTCTTAGAGGTATAAAAATAAATCTAGAATAAAATAGAAAACACCTGCTAAGATTTGCTAGATTAATCAAAGGACTTAGATTATAAAATAGGGTATGATAAAATACACTGGTGTCACTTACTCTAACAGTAAGATTGAGAGGTGATGACGGGTCAGCTAATGCCTCCCTGTCTAGTGGCTTGGCGGTCCTCAGTTCACCGGTCTGACTATCCAGCAGGAAGAAATCCAGGGGATCTGAAGAGAGCAACACAATTACATTTTAGGTTGGCAACATCAGAACTGGTACTCAGGGTTTTTCATCTTAAGACGTCAGTTGTTAAAGCTCATTGGATTAGTCATTTCTTTTTTAACATCCATTGTTGTTAACATGCAAATAAAAGCTTTTTCTGGTATAAGTACATAGGTAGAGTGTTGTTTTCTGCAACACAACGACAAACCCCGTATTTTCTCTTGATTTGCACAATAAATGTATCACAATACAAAGTACTTATTATTATTATATGCCTTGTGTATTTCACGTACATTGCCAAAATCGATTCCTGTACCTTTTTAGTACATCATTCTTCTAGTACTTTCGTGGAATGAAATGCATGATAATATGTATTAAGTAATCCTTTAGTGTAATTACTAGAAGACCGAACTAATACTCTAAAGTTTGTACTAGTACGGAGCGATCAGTTCAGTGTACGAGTAAGAAGAAGCCTATACTTACTGGTGACAAGTTCCAACACGACATTACGGGGCTGTGCCCTGTCAGCGTCTCTAGCTTTCACGGTGAGTGCCAGGGTACCGACGGGCGCATCCTCAGCTAGGGCTGCGCTTAGGGCTCCACTGAACACTGGAGGTGAGTTCTGCACGTCTATCACCTTGATCTCAACATGCGCTGTCGAGTTTAGTGTACCATCCTGTAAGGAAGAAAATAGTTACCATGAAATAATTTTGCTTCCATCGCATAAACGAAAGATCACACCATTCATTAAATGTTTAAATCAGTCTTTTCACAAAGGGCAAAGAATTTCATTATCAGTTACATACATTTTACCATAATATGGAGAAGAATCCTTCAAGAAAATAAATAAGCAGTTTTTTGAAATATTAACTGACTGGACTGGAAATTGCTCAATATCATTGATCGAATATTTTGAACTTCCTTTTCATAGAAAAATCCGAAAAAATACCAATTAAGAGCTACGTAACTGGATCATAAAGGTTACTTACGGTGGCATACAGCTGGTATTGATAGAACTGCCTCTCGTTGTAGTTCAGCGGTTTCTTCAGCACCAGGGCGCCGGTGTATTGGTGCGCTGAGGAACTGAGAGCCACCACTTCAAAGGTCTCGCAGGCATCAGGCCACTGGAAATAATTTATACATACATAAGAATCATGGTTCTATCTTCACAGGTTTACTTTCCACTATCGTACGGTATCACCTTATGAATGACCATTTTGCCGATATGTTTAGGTCCCATGTAATAGGGGGCGAGCCTACTGCCATCAACCGAGCACGAATCCAAGCTCCGAGCTGCTACTGACCATTCCATACAAAAATCCAATATTACTTTGCTCGACAAGACCAAGCACCGTCGGACCCAATATCTCTCGCCCAACAGTTCGTCGCACTTCCAACCAGATCAAAGAGGCAGTATCTTAAGAGTACTAATACTCCTATATCCTAGAAGATTTAAATTCTTTAGATGCTGTTGACGCCGCAGACAGATCGGTTTAAGGCGGGAGAAAGAACGAAGATCCGTGGTTCAGTGTACTTGCATTCGCCAGGGCGCTTTAGCAATACATGCACGCAATTTTGTCATACTTAAATATTTTATATTTAAACTATAGGTACATAATTATAATAAACCTTTTTGAAGACAAGAAATTTTAGTTTTTGGGGACTCCCGGGCGGTACCTAAACTAGCCGCCCCGACAAATGTGTTTAAATTTATATGCTGCTACTTCGAAGTAGGTCACATCTTACCTGTTCGTTAGGCACGCAGCCCACCTCCAGGCTATCCCCCACAGAGTCTCTGTCTTCCACCAGGATATTCTCCAGAATCGTCTTGCCGACTTCTTCGTCTTCTGGTACGTCGACTTCGTATGGACTCTAGAATTGATGTTATGAGAGTTATATCTATGATTTTGTTCATGAAATACGGATGAATAGTTCTGTTGTTGGGTTATAAAGCTTATATAGACTGCAAGCCAATTTGAACCTAGTTGGAATCGTATTATGGTTTTTTATTTTTTTAAGGGAACTGTACTAAAATTGTGTCACATTGAATAGGTAGTATAGGGTATAAAATATAAGGATTCGGAAAACTTATTCGATTTCAGGATTGATTATGTGGAATTTCTCTAGCATATACAATGTGTATATAATAGCGAAATTCCACACATCACTCTCTTTATCACTTTAGATAAGTTTCTACAAATATAGAGTTTAAATCAGATCATTTCACATTAAATCAAAAACGATTACGTTAAGTTTTCAAGCAAATCTCTCTACAGAACATGAGTGACGAATCACAAGAAACTGAATATACATTTTAGTAACGCAGACATAGACATCTAAACAGTCAAACAAGTATTTATTAGGGTTGAGCCTTCGTAAGTCAACACATACTATGTTTGTTTTCCCATAATAACACTCCTAAATAATAAAATGTCATTGTAAAGTTAGTATTACATTTTTAAATGTCGGTGGGTTGTCATTCTCGTCGAGCACGATCACCGTGACTGGCTGTGACTGCACCAAGTTCTGCGTCTCGTCAGGGTCCTGGTCTTCTATGGACACCAGGAACTTTATCGTGTCCTCCACCTGAAAGACGAAGATTAATAGATACAGTTTTGAGAAATGTGTGCGTTAAACAAGTATTTTTCTATGGATTAAATAAAATAAATACTTAATTAATACTGGTTTCTTACATTAATGCGAATATTAGACATTGAAATATAAGTTTCTTTTGATGGATTTTATCGTAGGTATGTTATTTAATCTCGACATTTTGGACAATACAGTATCTCTAAATAAGTATCTCCTTCCATAAATCACATATAATTTTATAAATTCAAGCTAAACCATATTTATTTTTATTGATTATTATAACGATATATAGGTATATTTATTTATTTTGTTTTTTTTCTTACTATCATACTTACTTATTCATAAATAATTTAAATTGCTAAATTATAAAGTCACGGTACATGAATTTCTTCAACCTTGACGTTTAGTCTCCATTTAATAAATAAAATATGATGTGTATTAAACTATTTTACCAAACAGTCTTTAACATAATTTTTTTTTCATGACGAATAACGAAATAATAACGAAAAGTAAACGTACGGTGCGCTGTGTATCTGCATGTATTCTAATTTTAGTTTAAATAACTTCAATGGAGATATTTGTTATTTAATTACAATAATATCCATACATTGGAACAATTTATTTTAATATTTCTCGCACAATATTTGCTGGTATCGATAACTCTTAATGGATTCGGAATATACATAGTTATTGACCACCATCAAAATATGTATGTATTACAAAAAAAACATATCTATTGTTTATAGATATGTTTTTTTGTGTATATGTAGTGTATCAACATCTAGTACCCGTAATACAAGCTTCGTTGCTTAGCTCGGAACTAGATTACGCTGTGTCATAATGTCTGGCTATATGTACCCCCAAAAGATCTGACGATATTTAAACAGACTGTCTAGAATCATAGCTTAACACTCTAGATTAAATCACCAATTCATAGCAAAAAAATATTATTATTATTATTAATTTAAGAGCTCAGCTCTTGTCGGTGGAGCAATCGCCACTGTTCTCTATCTTTTGCTTTCTTCTTGACCTATTGATACAAAAAAACGTACGTAGATCAAAATCAGTTAACCCGTTAGGACCTATTATGCCACAGAGATGATTAAATAAATAAATATTCCTGGATATTATGACACAGCGCCACCTAGTTCCAAGCTAAGCAACGAGGCTTGTGTTACAGATGCTAGTTGTTTGATATACGACAAATATGTATACTTTTTTTTAAATACATATTATACATAGATACATCCATGACTCGGATACAAATGTTTATGCTCATCACACAAATATTTGTCCCTACCGGGATTCGAACAGTGAAGGCAGTGTGCCTTCTGTGCTATGGGTCCCGGGTAACTACCGCTGGACTAAGTGGGTTGTCAAATACACATAGGTACACAGGTCTCAAATACTTTCTGGGATTTAAAAAATAGACCTGCTAAAACCGTCACATTATGAACGAGATAACCATGAAGTTAACAAAACAAAGTATCTATTTCATAACTACCAAAGTCAATGCATTTACAACGCCTTACAAAATACTAGGTTAATACATTTTGTGCTTTCTTATTTTATTTTGGCACGACACTGCGGTTGATTGTAAACTTGCTATGTATCTATTAAACCTCCATTAAATTTTAAATTAATACTTCATTGTAACTGGTCAATGCTATGTGCACCGTTTATATATTATGTATATATAGACGCCTATAGACGTTTGCAACAACACTAGAGGTTTACCTAAAACACGTTTCTTATAATAGGGGAGTTACTATACTAAAAGCAAACGGAATTTCCATACTACATAGTAAGAATTGTTACTCCCCTAAAGAGCTCTGGCAACCTTACTCACTCGCAGAAGCACAACTACTGTTGTTTCAATGCGGTCATCTGTAAGGGCGGAGGTACTTCCCAAGTCGGGCAGCTCAATTTGAGTGAGAAATCTCTCCATGCCCTATCTTTCAGAAGTAATGTAGTAGGAAGATGTTATAACTCATGTTGTATCAACTTGAAATATAACACTAAATCGTTTATGCCGTGGCGAAATTAGTCACACCTTTTACCCATGGAGGTAAGTAGAACTTCATACATAAATTTGCAAACATGTATAATATAAGATGTTTCATTTAGAATGCTAGTGGCACAATGCCCTTTTCAAGCGCTGCAAATGTCACATACTGATGTTTCCAACAAGATGGCTTTATATACATATTTAGATTCACACCATTTCCTATGGATAGCAGTAACTACGGAACACCACGCGTTATCTTCACATTTATACGAGTACATCGATATTTGCGCCGGTTACGAGTACTGCGCACTTGACCTTTTTTAAAGGAGTTACTAATACATAATAATATATGATATTATAAATGTAGATATTATATTTATGTATGAAAAATCGCTAGCCAGCATAAGACAAACGGAAGAATCGAAAAGTACCCTTTCCAACAACCTCTGTGGTTTTTTTTTGGGCCGTGCCCACCACCCTATGTCTCTAATGTCTCTACTACTGCAACTCCTATGAGCCAGGTTCAACAACGTCGAGAGAATGAAGCCCAACGTGGCCCAGGGGAACGATTTTAACTGTCTTGGAATCCGCAGCGAAATTTATCATAAAATTAAATAGGAGGAGTAAGAAAAACATCTGTGGCTATCAGGATGGAGCTAAGATTGTACCACTATTGTGTAGAATTAAAAGAAGTTACCTCTCTGTCCAGTGGCCGCTCCAAAGTGACGTCACCGGTATCAGGATGTACGGAAAACTTGTCTGTGCCCACTAAGCTATATTTGATCTGAAAATAAAAATAAGAGTATTGTTATTTTATAAATATTTTATTGACTTAAGTATGTTCATCAAAATTCTTCTTATAATCATAATAATAATAATAACAATTCGTTACTGTATTCAAGAGACACATTCCCAATGCTGTGGCAGCCTATAGTGTGACCAATGGACTGAGATGTCAAAGGTCTCGAGCTCAAACCCAAGGCACGCACACTGCACTTTTCGGAAGTTATGTGTGTATAAGGGAATCATCGTGAGGAAACCTGCATGCTTGAGAGAATTTCTAGATGACGTGTTTAGTCTGCCAACTCGCAGTAGGCTAGCGTTGTGGACTATAGGCGAATTCCACTTAAATGAGAGAAAACTTGTGCCCAACAGAGTGACCATAATGGTCCATAATAAATAATAATAAATCTAAGAACAACTTGTGTAAGGTTTATTTTTCTAAATCCAAAAACAGAAAAAAAAACTAGAAACTTACTGGTAAACCCTCAGGGTCGACTCCTTGTAGCCTGTACACCATTGTTCCAACTGGCGTGCTCTCTGATAAAGCCAGATTGTTCATATCTTGGGTGAACACTGGTAACATGTTTGTGGAGCCTGGAAAACAGAAACACGACTGTTTTACGATGGATTTACACAAGATCTCGATCTGTATAAATGGATTTTAATGGGCAGCTGTTAATAATTATAACACCAACATCCCAAACACCTCAGTGTGGCCGTGAATAAATGCTTAAAGTGGGTCCGAAACGTCGGAATATGTAACAACGACGAGGGAAGAGTAAGAATAAAAAACATACGACGTAAGAGTCACCAAAAGCCTTAAATATTGTCTTATCTGTAGAGGAGTATATATTTAGATCGTGTATATATGTGAGAACCAAAACCTAAAGAGTATTTACTTCAATTACGGACTCTATTGTATGACATAACCCAGTCTGTATAATTTCATGAATGATATTGCGGAAATTACTAACAAGAAAAACAGTCTTATCAAGATCATCTTTCTTTGCGTCAAATCGGTTGAAAATCTCTTGCTGCAGCGGTTGCGTTAAGTTTTGGTTTGCATTGTTTTATAAGTGAACGGCAGATACAATAAAAATATGTTTGTAGCTTTATGTAGAGGAGGTAAAGGCTTGAAGAACTTCAATTGCCCTTGTATGCTCTTGATACAAGAAGACTATTATAGATCTCAAAGACGTTAAATTACCTACAATATAAACATCATAACCAAACTCAGAGTCTCATTCACGTTTTAAATACCTATCACAGTTGAAAATCCCTTTTTAGTAGTATTTTTTTTAGTTAATTAAAAAGGTATTGAGAAGCTAATAGTCATTAAAACAATAACAGTGCTATTGGAACCGGAACAGTGATTAACACAATTATCAGGCATAGCGTTGGGCATTTCTCTCTGCCCATAGATTTGGACCGCCAATATGTAATTGGATTGGGCAATATAGGTTTTTGGGGCGAAAGCGCCGTTTTCTTTTCACTGCTATGTTGGTTTTTGGAGTTCTTAATGTATCTTGAAAGTGCATTGACCCTTTCTCTACTCTTTATACCGTAAATCATGATTGAAATTCTGTTTTGAGTGGTTACTGTAGGCTATGGACGTTTGCAACACCAGATGTGTCGCGCGTTGCGGACTCTGTAAAAACGAATCACTTCTTTTTTTGATTAACTAAATGATGTAATGATTTGGGAAAACCTCGGCAAATAGTTCATTCTATAACCAGATGGTAAAAAGTTCATTTGGAAGTTGCCATCTCTAAAATTAAAGATGAACTGAATAATAAGTTTTTTTTTATTCAAGATATTCAAAAGATAGCATTGTTATAAATCAATATTTAATCTTTATACCCTGAAACACAGGTCTAACCTAATTCAGGCATATTGCTAGTAAGAAAATTAATATGAGTTATTTGTATTTAATTGTAAGATACCTATTGTTAAATGTATTGTACTTTTATTTAATAAATTTTATTTATTATTATTATTTATTATACAACTTTAAAGTTAAATTAGTATCCTGAAGATATAGAGCAGACTGGAGAGAAAAAGAGTAGTATTTTTGGAAACTTTAAAACCCAGATTACAAATGAAACCCAACCTAGACATTCTCCGAACGCCGTCAAAACGCGGACCAATGAACCAATCTGGGGAATCCCGGAAAGATGGCAACTCTAACATATGTAATAACTTTCACGTATGGACCATTTGTTGTGCATCACAACTATATGTATGTATATATTATACAATATTGATACTGTCGATGTTTTGTTGGTTATCTTACCTATACCCAAACAAAGTGCTGCCCAAATTGTCACGTACTTCCATCGCGTCTCCATCTTTGGTAATCTGTAACAAAGAAAATGGTACATAAATTATATGTTCATTTGATTTCTTAATAATTCTGTAAAAAAAAAACTTCAAATGTCAATGTAATAAGGACCAAATTGAAATGGGACCACACGGGAAGCACCAGCTTTCAAATAAAAAAATAATCATCAAAAGCGTTTCACCTAGTCCAAAGTCCTAAGGTAACAAACATAAAAAAATACAGTCGAATAGAGAACCTCTTCCTTTTTTGAAGTCGGTTAGAAGTATTAGTTATTGTTTAAGTAAAAGCGTAATACCCGAATGCTATTATCAACCCTATTATCGTCCCACTACTGGGCACAGGTCTCCTCTCATTTGAGAAGGATTAGGCTAGGTACTGGTCTACCACTGTACTTCACGTTGGTCTAGTGCAGGTTGGGAGACTTCACACTCCATCGAGAACATATCACAGGCAAGCAGGTTCCCTTATATATGCCAAACTAATCAAATCTTAACATATTCGAACCTGCACTTCGTTTTCCAACACTAAAACTAATTCTTATCTACTGTGGGTGACATTTATACGGTTGTCACCTAGTTAAAACGAGCCGTTTAATTAATCGTTTAAGTCATTAACTAATCCGTGCCATATGACACATTTTTAATGATATTATGTCAATTGATTTTATCATAAATTTGGACTAATGTGCCTTCTATTACATCATCATCATCGATGCATCAGGATGTATCTATAAATAATATGTATGTATTTACAACAAAAAAAAGTATATATGTAGTATATCAACCATCTAGTATCCGTAACACAAGCCTCGTTGCTTACCACGGAACTAGATGGCGCTTTGATAATGTCCGGAAATATTTATTTAGGTATTTAATTATATTATACAGGGCTATAGTTCTCCACGCCACCAAGTCTCTCAAGTTTGCAGGTTTCCTCACGATGTTTTCCTTCACCGTTTGAGCATGTGATAAATACGCACGTAACTACAAATAGTGGTGTGTGTGGGATTGAACTCGAGAACTGACTCTAGGCTATCACAGATACTATATTTATTACATAACGAACGTAATTTATAAAGATAACGGGCTATGAATGGACTGTTTTATAAGTGACTCATTGTTATGTATTAACCATTTGCAATTGCAAAATAAGTCTTTGTAAGATATAAGATTTATGTAGGCTAAGAGATATGTGATCTGTAGTGAACAATATTATTAAAAAAATATGACTTTAGGTGTGAACTCAATATACTCAATTCATCGTTACTTATATTAGACGAACCAATTAGTCCAGCGGTAGCTAACACTGCCTTCTGTGGTGTGGGTCCCGGGTTCGAATCCCAGTAGGGACAAATGTTTGTGGGATGAGCATAAACATTTGTATCCGAGTCATGGATGTATCTATGTATAATATGCATGTATTTACAAAAAAAAAGTATATATGTAGTATATCAACCAACTAGTATACGTAACACAAGCCTCGTTGCTTAGCTCGGAACTAGATGGCGCTGTGTCATAATGTCCAGGATTATTATTATTATTATATTATATATTTCATTTAAGCCTCATATAATAATATATCATCATCATCATATCAACCGTTAGACGTCCACTGCTGGACATAGGTCTCCCCTAAGGTTCGCCACGTTATAATATATACCTACAAATAAATCAATTTAAAGTGTCTGTGTGTGAAGAATGAAAGTACGACAGCATATACGGTAATTTTTAAAATGTTTGCCTGTCCATCGGTTTGTTACGGCTAATCTCCGAAATGGCTGGACCGAATTTTACGAGACTTTCTCCAGCAAATAGCTACTGTTATGAAAAGTAAGGAGGTTTATTTTAATTTTATAATCAGACGCTGGTAGGTGGTAAACCAACAAACTTCAAAAATCTTAAAACTTTAGCTTACATAATAATATAAAATATCAAACTAGGAATTGAACCTAAGGCCTCGCTTAGCAGCTGCGATTCCCACTACTGGACCAATTAAGCAATTAATTATTGTAATTAACAATTAAACGACCGTTAAAACTTAATGCAATACTACTTAATTCTAATTTGTAATTAGAATCCACCACCTATAATAATATTGGTCCTAAGGCCAATGTAATTATTTTTTCACGACGACCTTATCCAATTAAAGGCAGTATACGACCTTGTTGACAATCAAGACATGACCTCTTAGGATTAAGTGGATAGGGAGCGTATCAGCGTAATGCTTCATCTATAGGCATCTTGTGAATCTGATACCTAGGTGTGCCTTTTCATCTGCTTTTTATAGATATCAGAAATCGGTTCTTCAAATAATCCGTAGATACTTTAATCTACGGGTTATTTGAAGACGGATCAGAAACTCTAGGCACAAGAGTAATGATAAGGAAAGTTGAAATAAAACTGCTTTTCACCGATTTTATCACTAGAAGTACCTATATTAATATTGCTTTAAGCCCCTTTTCAATATACCGCGATAAAATCCCGTAATAATAAGTTTTTAGTTTTTCAATGTCTTATATTCGCGTACAAGTAAGAAATCAGTATAATAAGTGAAGAGGTCATTATTGATAATAATGAATAATTTCTACCTATAGATTTAACCACAAGAGTTAGCTAGAAAAGTATAGTAATACTTACACAGTTCCTTGGTATGTTTAAAATAAATCCAAACTAATTTTCATATAATACAAAGTTACTAGATATTAGACTAATATCGCCTTGCAAATATGCTAGTGCTGTGTACTTCTTTAAGTGACAAATTCACCGTGTAAACATAATTGTATTTTATATTTTACTGTATTTTTAGTGAATAAGTCGTTGAAGTGCCATAATAAAAATAAATAAAGTTTGTACGACGTGGGCACCGAGCCTAGGACATCACGGCCACTTGATACTACTAGCCCACAAAGAAACCAATGACATAACTTTCACTGTCCCTCAATTCTTTTAGTACTAAACACTTACAAAGGTTTAACAATGGACCACAGTACAATGACCTTACGACGTCTGTTTTTGTTCAACCTAATGAATTGTCCAACTCAGTTATTAATAAATATTAATATAAAATTATGTCCGAAGCCGTGCGTGCAAATGAAAACTATTCATAAGATATTTTACAATACTTTCTACATATTTGATAGTGTATAAAATCTATATTATAAAGCTGAAGAGTTTGTTTGTCTGGTTGAACGCACTAATCTCAGGAGCTGGTTGGAATTGAATTGAAAAAATATTTTTGTGTTGGATAGTCCATTTATCGAGGAAGGTTATATAGGCTATGTAATATCAAATTGCGACCATAAGGAGCAGAGCACAAATGAAAAAAATTGCAAAATGGAAAAAAAAACAATATACGTAGACGAAGTTGCACGGGTCATTTAGTATTGTATATAATTATAGTAAGAATGTTATAAGTATTTGATCCATTAATTATCCCAACGCTGGGCATGGATCTCCTCTCGTCAGAAAAACTATGCCCGTACTGGTTGGCAGACGTCACGCCATCTCTCTGGCTTGCAGGTTGACAGTTCCTCATGATATTTTATTTCACTATATTAGCGTGTTATAAATACGCACATAACTAGCAAAAGTCAGTCCTAAGTTCCTTGGTCTACTCCAAGACCTTTGGCTTCACAATGCACCAAAATTCCGCACTGTCCAGAGCACTGGTCAAAGTGTACTACACATATATAATATCACAGTTTTTCCATAGAAAATAAACAATCAGACTTGATACAATAAGTAGGCATTTTCAGCAATAGAGTATAGTCCACTTAATCTTTACTACGATGCACTTCAACATTACGACCTAGTCCAATAGGTTAATTAATAGATCATCAGCTATGACCGTCTCACCTCAATCGGCCACCGTTATAATCGTGCTCATTAATATTAATTAATTGTTCCGTTATTGGGTAATATGTTGCAATCAGTTCATTGGCAATGGAACTGCTAACTTTGTTTGGTGCCTTTGAGGAAATGCCCTTTATAAACACATCGACCAAATTCGTTAACTTAATTAAAAAGGTCAGTCGTCCAAGGATCACAGACCGCGGAGTTCTATAGTTTCAGCTCACTTCCATGGTAAAAGAGCGTAACTGTATTTAAGGTCTACCTGCTTAAAATTTAGCAGCAGTATTTGACTGTTAGAGCCTTAGACATCGAAGTACAATCAGCACTTCTAAGCTCAGTCATGAAAAGAGTTTTCCTTCATCAAATAATATGGCCTTAAGTGCATGTTTATCATCTATTTCATCATCTTTTATCATATCATCATAATTATTACCTAGTTTTATTTTGTTTTGTCTTATTAGAGTTTTATTTAAGTTTTTATTTTATTCTTTAATGTTTCAATTATACATATATATTTTAGTGTAGGCAGCATTATTATTGTGAGTGCTATGTACGCCTGAATTGTCATGTGCATTGGTCCTGTTTTTATTGTAGTTGTTATTAGCCAAGTTAATGCATGTGATGTGTGGCTGTGCTTTTGGCGGTATAAAGCGAGATATTTTTTTTATTTCAAAAAGCCAATTAGTTTTTATATGTTATTTGAGTACGTTACTCGTCAACAAAGAATCTTTATATTCTTGCTAACTAGACAAGTATGCCGTGAGATTTCGTAGTTGCGTAATCCATTCTTATAAAGCTGATACTCTAACAAATTAATCTCAAATTTAATTATTTGATGGTCATCAATATTAATGGGTTTCGTTACATTCGTTTGGTCAAGGTTTTTAAGATTATTTAATTTAATAATGTTGCTATTGAATCAAGTGCTTATTAACGATATTCTTTTTTACAATCACGCTTTTGCTTCCTTCACATTCTCATATAATATATGTCTTAAACAAACAAAATACCATATTATACCGATAGTACTAATTTTTCCAAGTCCTATGTAATAGGAAGCGAACTTTATGTAATTAAAAATAAATAATCAAATCAAATCATTTATTTCAATTAGACCAATACAGGTGCTTTTGAATTGTCATATTTAATTGAATTTAGTTGCACGGTTCCAAAAGGTAGGTCTTATGGAGTAGAACCGGCAAGAAACTCCATAGATACTCTTTTTAAATTAAATACAAAATTGTTGGTTTTGTTTTACAAAGATTTATGTATGTAATGTAATATCAATATGAGACTGGTGCAGTACGAATAAATATATCCACAGCGACATCTAGTTCCTAGCTAAGCAACGTGCTTGTATTACCAGACGGTTGATACACTAAATGCATATATTTTGTAAATATATACACACTACAGATAGAAACATCCATGACTCAGTTACTAATACTAATGTTCATGATCATTAGACAAACATTTGCTCTTAACGGGATTCGAAACCTACCAGAGAAGTCGTTATTAACAAGGCATAAAGCGAAACTGCGAGCAGCTTCTTTAAGAGAAAAACGCGTCACCACTTTGCTCAACCCGGGTGGTATTATATTCAAGAACGTCCCAATCGACACATAATATCTGGTCGTTATGAATGAATGGCTTGACAATGGTCAGAGCAGTTACGAAACTGAATTGAAGTAATAAAAATGCATTTAGGTTTTCTAATGTCAATGCTACGGGCCATGGTTGAGAAAGAATTGGTTTTTATATCTGTTAACTGTACGAATGTTGTACCTATTTTTTAACTAGTGCTAGATTTTAAGTACCTCAATGGTTAATTTATGGCTCAATATTCCTATTAATCCATACTATTATTCGAAATGCGAAAGAATGTTTGCTTGTCTGTTACATCATCAAACCGCTGGACCTACATACAATTTTGTATTGCTGTAGTTTGAGTCTCAGAAAAGGATATATGTGCATAAGATAGTATATCACTGAAATCATCCTTTAAGATGGTGAAAAGGGAGATAGAAGTTTCTACGCCGACGAAGTTGCGGGCAAACGCCAGTATATAATATAAATAATGTTTTTATTGCTTATAGATAACTGAAAATGCTTGAAAAAGCTATTGGGCTATGAAAGATAACTATGAAAGGCAACCAAGAGAGGTTGCCTGTTATCTGCTATCCTGAAGTGGAACTGGGCTAGGCACATGTATAGTATGTCAGACCACCGATGGGCTAAATTACGACCGAATGATACCACTTACTGGCAAAAGGTAACGCGGCAGGCCCAGACAGATATGGAAGAAAAAGCTAGACTCTTTCCAAAAAGAGGTCCCTAGACAGAAATGTAAGAAGAGTGGGGAGGCCTTTGGCCTGCAGTGAGACACTACAGGCTTTTCATAATAATAATATTATTACTGTGTATATGTGAATTTGTGTTTCTTAGCAAAAAAAGAGCTACTTTTTTGATCAGATTACTTTCAAACAGCATATTACAATATGTAATTATAATTACACCATCGAGAAAACATATCAACTTTATACCTATTACACCCAAAAAATCTTTTCTTCACAATCAACATACGGTAACTGGCTAAAAACCGAACCAGATCTTTAGAACAATGCATTGCACAACATAATGTTTCACACAATTACGTCACATCGAACGAATGTACGCTGCTGTTGCGATTCCGAGCGATCCCGTGTGACTCTGTGCAAACACGAATGCAGATACACAGTTTTTGTTTTCGGCAGTAATTATCGCATTGTTTTGTTTTCAAGGGTAACTTGAATGCTTCTTTGTGGCTTATTAAGTAATTGTTTGAGTTAAGCAAAGGATTATTATCTAAGCTTTGTAAGGTTATTTAAGATGGGATATTGTTTTTAAAATTGGTGTTTTACGTTATTGCCTTGTTAGCGATAATATATGGCTTTAAGTACATGAATTGGAGTTATGGGTTAATTAACATTACAATTGCCCCAGTAACAATCGCATTGTTTTCTTGTGTGGTAGAAAAAAAGCGGACTGCCTATCTGTTACCGTGGAAACTGAAATTTTATTTTTTATTTTCTATATTTGGGAAAACCAACAATTGTACAATGAGTATTACATCTACATATGTTAGGATAAGCAATGTGTTTATCTTAACATGTCACTTGTTAACTTCCCTGACTATATTATAGCCTTCAATCCGGAACAAAATTATCTGGACATAATGAACATTTGGCAATGCGTTAATTATCACCAGAAAAGCTCAGCAGTTGATTCCTACCACTCGATATCGACTCGAGTTCCTTTCAAAGATTTAATGAGAATCTTAATTGAAGATTTGCGTAGTAAGGAGTAAAGAAGTCATCAATTGTACTTAAACAAACCTAAGTAAGGAGGCTGATTAATATAGATTAAGCGAAGGTATTACAGGCAAGAGCAAATATATGATCTCTATTTAACCTAGGAGCCAAACACGATAGTTTACATGTATTAAGTAATATTAAGTTAAAAATGTGACAGGTCTAGCCAAAGCCTCCAAGAAACGGGTTACATAATGTCGTAAGCGATGGTGAACCTGTTATAAATAGCTTGTAGATAGACCGATCCGATGGAAGTGCGGACGGCTTCGTCAGAGACTTGCCGACTCGACGATAAGTTATGAAATGCAGGATTTCCTTATGAGTTATTACATCCAGGCCAGTTGTTTTGTCTTTGTGGATTAGCAGTCTTTAATAACAAATTATATTTTTTTTTATGTTTGTTCTTTCCTATAACTTTTAATTCTGACTTTAAGCAAACAGTTGACTCGATTCTTGATCTTGGAGGGGTAACCGTCCTGTAACACCCACTCCATAAATCAGATAATTTCCATAGATCTGAATTCAAGAGTCAAATTACGACCCGCTCTATTAATTCTTTAGAATGTTATAACAAAATATATGTATGTATATACCTAATATGTTTTGAAGAATGTTACGTATTCTTAAATTAATCTAATTCAAACAATCCACAGTATAATTCTCAGGTCTCTTCTCATTTTAGAGGGATTAGGCTATAGTTTATCACGCCAACTTAGTATGGTTTGGCATACTTACAACTAATTATGTGCTAGAAATACGATCTTCAAAATAAATCTCGTCAAATTTCTATCTTTTGAACGTAAAATCGCCGATAAATATTTTATCGAAACCAGTTGTAGGTACTTAAGCTGTAACAACATCACAAATCTAGGTTTCTCTGGGGTTGCGTAGGTCGCTGGGCAACAGATAGTCATTTGTTCCGCAAAACAAGAAACTCGACATTCTAAAGATGGATAAAAGAACTTGTACTTTAATGTGTAGATCTTAGAATTCTATTTACTAATTCAAATTAATGAGTTAAAAATCATAATCTTACAGAATATGGTACTTATCTACTTGCTAACTCAAGAACTATTATTAACTGTTTCTTTTCACGAGTATTAGACGTTAAAATAAAGCTGTGATTTTTTGCGGATTTCATCGCAGTATGTTGGTTTTGCTAATTTAGATCCGAGAGCCCCATGATCACAGGCAGACTGCGCTGTTGCGTCAAAAGAAGAAAAAGAAGAATTATATTCCAACGTACAAATATTTGTTAACGGTAATAGATACTCAAGAGCAGTTCCTGCCATTGCAACTGATACCTGACTGCAGTGAATAAGCGATCATCCCCCACAAAACCGTTCTCTAGTTCAATCCATGATATGCAATCGTGATATCCAATTTATAAAAATCTGTGGTTGGAACTCAGAATCAACCTAAATTACTTAAACCTCCAAATAATTTCCGTGTGCAATTACTTCTGTATGCAACGTCTGGTCATATAACTGTAGTATAATGGCTCGATGGTGTAACGGAGGTTGGGTCAACCGCAATAATGCACACCGCAGTTATGGTGGATCGGCTTCAATGGTTACAGTCTATGGCGTATTTGGTTTAGGTTAGAATTCAAGTGGTTATTTTCCTCGTTTGGAACCACTCTGCTTATAATTACGATTCTTGCTTAGCAAGGCACAAGACAAGGATGATTCTAACTTGTGAAATTAAAAATTAACCAACTTGCAGACAGTTTTAAAAAGACGTCAGAATATTTAATCTGTATATTGACATGAGTTACAAGGTCGGTATATTTGCCATGGTCCCCACACTAGGCCAAGCCTGTATCGTGGGGGCCTTGTGCTTGTGTTTCCGGCACTGTGATAGCGTGATGGTGTGACCAATGAACTGCGAAGTCAAAGGACTCGAATCAAATCCCAAGGAACACAGTATGTTGGGAGTAAACCTGCTTGCCTGAGATATTCTCGTGGTGGACTATAGCAATGGATAGTAAGTTGGTTCATGATGGTCGCATTTGTCCAAGTACTTAAATAATTCAGTAAGTTCCTATACTAATTCTAATTTAAACGGGATCAATAAAATCTTTGAAAGTGATTGCATTGCGGATGAATAAACTCATTATTGGATTGGGTGACAATCTCTTTTTATCGAATGCTTTTTTTTTGTGCAAATATGGCCTATTGTATACCTAACTCTTTCTCTATCTACTATTTAATATCTATCTACACCAAAAATAACTTCGTGGCTTTTCTTCAATGAATGTTTTGGTTTCAAGATATGGCCACTTTATATACTGCAATGCGTTATATTATGAACCTGAACATCATTTTTATCGTACGAAACCGCCTTCAAGCTAATCCGGAAGACAAATAGCGAGGAAAGACTGGATGAGGAAAACAGAGGACTGTATTGTGGAGCAGATTGGGAGAGGCCCATGTCCAGCCGTGGACTAAAACGGGCTGAGTTGATTGATTGATAACAGGTTCGAGATATGATACTATTTCACAACAGCATATAAATACATACGTGACGAATCATACAATTATAGGAATGTATTACAATTACTTAATGTTCGTAATGGCTTCGCGACGTGCTTGCACAGCTTTATAATAGTGATTATATAAGCATTTACTTAATTATGCACCTATAAGTAGTTTTATATGAAGTATTGATGATTCTAACTGGTTTGTCATGAAGACAATTTAATTACTGCGACCTTGGGAGATGTGGCAAGTTCATGGGGGTTATAATTAGCTGATGATCTTGCAACAATTGCTTGCTTCTATCGTAATTTTTTTTTAATAACAATACGTCTTCTTTTGCCAGTATTAATGGTTACTTTATTGGAACTCGTACTGAGACTAGGGGTCTCCTCACGCTAGCCTCAGGATTTTGTAATATTCTTCACTTATTCATTTTTTTTTCTCATTCTTCTGACTCATTGACAGTCAAAAGTCTAGAGCTTTTTAATTTGGAACATATGCTTACTTTACATAGCGAGCAGAAACAAATCTTAAAATCTTTCTTAAATCATTTAAGTAAGTTAATAGAGGGTAATTATGTGCCGTTTTTGGGTGAACACAAAAACGGTATAAAATGTTGTACTTCCTTGAGTAACACCGGTGCAAGGAAATAAGTAAACATTACTTACTGTACTAAGTACTGTGTCTTGTAGGAAACGAAACAACCGTAATTTAAAATAAATATTATATGTCCGTGTGTGTTTCCTTATCGATCTAAGAATGGAAGATAAATTCTTCAATGTATTAGAATTTGTATGTCAGAACAAAATATATATTATAATTATGTATGTTTTTAATTCCTCTTTTCAAGTAAGTAATATATTTCGACAGTTAAAATAAGCGATATACCTAATATCGAATTGTATGAAAAGAATATTATTATAACTATCTATCAAAAGGCGTATGTAAATTGAACATCAGTCGATAATACTCTAGAGATGATTATGTATATTGATCACATAGGTTTTGTAAGTCTTCACGAATGAGTCACACAATGCTTTCAACCGGGGTGCACCTACTTTATTCGGGTACTAGAGGCCCACCCCGGCTTTTCACGTGTTATAACATCCAGAGAAATATTTTTTTCTTAGTAAGTTTTTGGAGTTTATTCGTTACAAAAAAAATCTTTCTTCTTAATGATATTAATAATAAACATTTCATTTATTTAAAAAATAAATAAAAAATAAAAAAATAATAATAAATGATTAACATAAAATACAATAAACAGTTTACGCATAACCACGGATATAACAGTAAAGGATACTTTTATTTCTAAGTATATTCGCGTAAACGAAAGAAATTATTTTCTTTGCTTTTTTTTAAGTTGATCGAAGTCAAACTAAATCAGGTCCCACTAAAACCTGTATGACCATAATCTACTTTCCGTCTTCTAGCTGAGAACCGGCCCTTTTAAACCAGTATTTCATGAAACGGTTTTCAGAAATGCAGGCGATCAAAGATTGACTAAGGGAAATATCCCTAAAGCAATAGCTTTAATTACTAGATTTCTTGGTGTAGATTATAATTATCTGTAATGAAAAAGACGATAAGATTCAAATTTCTTTGATTTTATATGTTAATATTGACGCCTATCTATAAATATTGCATAATTTGGTGTCGGGTCAAGTGCAGTGACGAATTACTAAGTTGCCCGACCATATACGAGTTAAGTTGTAAAGCCTACTTAACGGTGATAGTTGTTCTAACTTCTTCCTAACAAATTGTGTACTGTCTTTGTCGGAGATCCTTAAATAAATAAATAAAGTTGTTAAAAGTGTATGTATGCATAAAAATTGTATGTTACTACTTCTTACACTTACAAAAATATTAGACATTGAAATAAAACTATACTTCTTACGGAATTTATCGCGGTATATTGATATTATTTTAAGCCGACGTTTCGGATCCTTTACAGCATCTATGGTCACGGGCCGACTGAGGTGTTAGTCATCTTAGTATTAAGATTGCTGACAGCCACCAGCTGCAGTGTATGTATGTTCGTAACAGCTCTTTGCCTCTTAGACATTCTTGTCTCTCAGCGTACTTTGCCTGATGAGAAGATCGGTTATACATTATTATGGAAACAAAGCCAAACATACAATAACCTTATGATATTATCGATCAACATCCAACTGGCTCCATACACAATCGTGGGAAGCAGGTGACCCCAATGTAAACATCGTGTGACTTGAATTAAAACATTATTTGTTTAATTTTAAACAATTAGCTGTTAACTAGGCAGTGTTTAAACGGCCAGTTAAAAATAGTATCGTCTTGTAAGCAGAGTTTTTATACAAGAGCCGTATAAGTATCTTTTTTTTATGCAGAAGGCGTCCACAGTAGTCCTCCATAGCGACCGGTCTTGAGCTTCGTGCTTCACCTCGCTCCAAGTCATTCCGATACTCGCCGCTTCAGCCAATACGGAGCGTCGCCAGGTTTGCCGGGGGCGGCCACGCTTCCTTTTTCCTTGAGGGTTCCATTCCAAGGCCAGCCTAGGAATATTCCTAGGCAGGCCTTGGAATTGGAATCCATCTCCATTTGCGACGCTTGATCTGACGGTCGATCGGGGTCTCGTGGCATTTCTCCAACAGCTCTGCATTGGAAATGGTCTGAGGCCAGTAAATTCCGAGGATGCGACGAAGACATCGGTTGACGAAGACCTGGAGTTGGTTAGAAATGACCTTTTTTATGTCATAAGGATGGTAACAAGCTTACGTGATGGTAAGCGGTTACCGAGGCCTTTTGAAACACCGGAGGTATCGCTCGGGCGTTACTGACCCTTTAGAAACCGTTTAGGTTTCTTAAAATTAGTGGAGTTACTAAACTGAGAGCAAACAGAGTCCCCATGCTATCAGAATAAACAAAGCTCTGGTAACCTTACAACCTTATTCACTCGCAGAAACAACAACAACTTTTGTGGTTTCACTGCGGTCAATTTGAGCAGGAAAGGTAGCTATGCCCTGCCTATCTAAAGCAATAAGAAAGCTAATGAATTATTATCATTCCTTTTACTGTCCCGATGCTGGTTTTCTGTGATTGGGAGCGATTAGGCTATAGTATGCAGGCCTAGTGGCGGGATGCCAGACTTCGCTCACCATCAAAAATATATCTCAGTTGCAGGTTTCCTCCACCGATTGTGCATGTGATACTTGAGACTTTTGACTTCCCATTCTACTTATCAAACCACAATGGTCAATACAACATTTTATTTTGCTTATTATATATATGATCGTGTGTGCTTTCTTTGCAGTCAAAAAACCCTTTTTCATTAGTAAACTTTACATATCAATAAAACACAGATTACTCCACATTGTTGGCACTTACGCAGCCAACATACATACATTCCCAGGACATTACAAGCTGTAGTAAGATTTTATTTTGCATGACAATGAGTGGATTTCCTCACGTTTTCTTTGCCTCACGATGTGTGATGACAGGCTATGATAAATGCACGCATGCAGCTAAAACCGACATACTGACTGTACGATCGATAGTCACGATTATAG
This sequence comes from Craniophora ligustri, assembly GCA_905163465.1. Lineage (NCBI taxonomy): Eukaryota > Metazoa > Arthropoda > Insecta > Lepidoptera > Noctuidae > Craniophora > Craniophora ligustri. The sequence goes on along the minus strand of LR990965.1, from coordinate 1,340,417 downwards.
TATGTTTATAAATTGTCGCAGGTAATTACATATTGCTACTGTATTGCGCAGTGGCGAGCTGATTTATACAAATATCTAGAATTATATATAACATAATATACCATCACGTCTAGCGTCCCCAAGGGTTAGGCAGAGGTGTACTAATGTACATTCACATTTAGGTCTCAATGGGGGGCGAGCCTATTGCCATCAACCGGGCACGAATCCAAGCGCCGAGCAGTGTACGAGAATTTCATAGAAAAATCTAAGCTATAATAGCTTGGGTTTTTCTACTCTCTTGCAATTCAATTGAACTGTATTTTATATACCTACTAATTTCGTACATTTAGTATGGAATATATCAAATAATTAAGAAAAATACCTGTCTGCCCGTGATTTCATATTACTTTACATCTACATTTTTTTATACAGTTCCCCTTTTGTTAAGCGACACTGCGATCAACGATGAAGCGCGTTAAATTTACACGATGATTCGTGTAAATTTAACGCGTCACTTGTGATTTAAAGACCCTGGGGAAAGACCCCCTTGAGAATAATACTTAGGTAGCAACTTCTCTAGTTGTGCAATCGAAGTTTACACTAATTTTGGGCCGTCACGAAGTCAATTGTTTCGTAATAGGCAAAGGAAAGAAAAGAAAGTTTCCTCACAATGCCTTGTTATCAATAGAGGCTGGAGTGTTAAACGCTTGACTTATTTGAAGTCTTACTCATAGTTTTTGAATGGAAATGTTGCGTTCTGTTTGTCTAAAGAGAACGTGCTTGACTGAATCGGCAAGCTAAGTCGAGTTAGCAAGTGATCGAATGACAAGTGTAAAATATGTTGAGATTCTTTAAGCTTCTTGAAAAATGTTTCAAGCTAAACCTACATTTGTAGTATTCGTATGTTATACAAGTTTAAAATCATAAATCAAGAGTGACGGGGCTATTTTCAGTCCTCATTCACATCACTTTTGTTTGAGAATTGAAATTTGAAATATAAGAATACCTTAGAATGTGATGACAAATACAAGACCAAAAAAGTATAGGAACTAACTAACTAACTATTGAAATTAATAAATAAATAAGTAGGTAGGTATATTTATTTATATTTAATCCCGCAATTTCGGACTTTACCAGAGCAGCAGACTGGATAAAATTGTAAAAAAATAGTTAACATAAATGTAAGAAATATAACTTTTTTTTTACACCAAAACCTTTGATTTATTAGACCATGATTAGAACGAAAGTAAGCCTAAGTTTTAGCTTTTTATTGGCAGTAATACATGTAGAAGTGCAATATATAGTATAAGAACTCGTTGACACGAATCAGCTGCACGTATTACGTGCTTAGTCGAAGATTGGAATTGCAAATAGATGCATAAGCAGCAGAAATGCTAGTAAATGTTGTTACTTGTCATGATATCTTTAAGGCATTATGCCTTACGAAAGTAAGCCTAAGTTTTAGCTTTTTATTGGCAGTAATACATGTAGAAGTGCAATATATAGCATAAGAACTCGTTGACACGAATCAGCTGCACGTATTACGTGCTTAGTCGAAGATTGGAATTGCAAATAGATGTATAGGCAACAGAAATGCTAGTAAATGTTGTTACTTGTCATGATATCTAGAATCAGGCATAATGGTCTTAGTCGTATAGGAATTAAACTCCGCGAAACGTCGTTTTTTTTCTATAATATCTTTTATTTCAAAGGAAAGATCCTTTACACATATCTATTCACCGCATTAATTGCTAAATAACTAATTTATGAAATACTTTTTTTACAGTTATTTTTTAATTAGCAACATATTGAACTGAAGTTCCTATCATTGTTACTAAGTTATAATAGCCATTGTAAATGTAAAAACTAATTACAATTACTTAATCAGTTGGTCATAAAAGGATACAATATTAATTAGTATTGCGTATTTAGTTTTATTATCTCGTCGAGTGATTGTTATGTAACCAGTAATGCATTTCCCATGTACCTATTTATACATGACTCATACATGGTCTTTAGACCATAACTTGAAGTTGATTATTATTATTATTATACTAGCTGACCCAGCAAACGTTGTTTTGGCACTTTATAGGAGTTGGTGGTAGAAAAGTGAAAATTTTTGGTTATACGTAGGTATGTTTCGATGCCGAATAAAAAAAAAAAATTGTCAAAAAACGGTGAAATTTTGGTGACTAGGATTGTAAAAAATAGCCTACGACCGATTCTCATACCTACCAAATACATATACATACATTTCATAATAATCCGTTTAGCCGTTTCGAAGGAGTTCAACGATAAACACCGTGACACGAGATTTTTATATATAAGATTACCTACAACACTTCACGCCTGTCGTGCACGGAGGATTAAGCAGAGGTGTAAGGACTAAGGACACCACATTTCACCGGTATGTTTTAGGTACCACGTAATAGGGGCGAGCCTATTGTCATCAACCGGGCTCGAATCCAAACTCCAAGCTGCTACTGAGAATTTAATAAAAAACCCAATAACACTGCTGGACCTGAGAATCGAACCCAATACCTCCTGCTCAGCGGTCAGACTTAGAACCCTTAGACCAACGAGGTAGTTGTTTATTATTAAAATATTTGTTGTTGGAAATTATTCGATTTAATTAAAAGTTATTATTAATTCATATATGAATGATCACTACTTTAACCCTGGTTAAGCTTAAGCCCTGGTTTGGTTGACTACTTATAGCCTCAGTCCAAGGAGAGGAATCTCGCGCCCAGCTATGGGACAGTAAATTGGTAAATTTTGATAAAGATTCAGTTATCTCTGAATTTTGAAACCGGATCCTTGACAAATATATTCATTAGAATGTTGTTAATATAATATGTTTACATAATAAACATATTAATACATTTCCTTTACAAATAACGTCTTGATAAATACATTTATTTTCTATTAGTATTCTTGCGCCGAGAATCTGGTTGACCTTGACAAGAACTGCTTTTGAATGAGCTCTGATTGGCTATGAATGTTGTGGCATTTAGTTTTATGTTGCACAAATATGTGGATGGAAAGGATTTTGGCGATACCTGATCGAGGACTCCCAGGGGTAGTTAGGGGGATGACTATCTGGACAGCATAGAAATTCTGTTTGTAGTGCAAGTGCCTGGCCTATTTTAAGCAACCGAAAACGCTATCTTTTGGCTACGAATATGTAAGAAGAGGGTATGTCTTTAAGTCAAAGTCTAAGTCAAAATATCATTTATTCAAAGTAGGTCAAATTTAATTGGCTCTTTTTGAACGTCGACAATAAAGACAGCCCCCAAAAACGCCCGCCCTTCGCTTCCTAGTGTTTTTGCTGGGAAGAAGAAGCGGCGCAACAAACTCCCCAGCACACATTTCTGTCTGTTAGATATATCATAGACCAGCTACAACACACAACAGTACATACCAACTAGGTATAATATTAAGTAGGCAAATCATATTACTTACCTTAACGTCAGCTAAATGCATAGGAGATACCTACAAATATACATATATATTCTATATTTCTACCGCTTAGAGATAAGAAGTATGCTTAAGACTGTATGATTGCCTGGTCTACCTGATCTAAAATAGCTATCATACACCGTGAGACGTCAGTTACAAGATATTATTAGCAATTTCACTGACTGTATTTATAAAACTGGAACTCAATAATGTTAGCACTTCATAGTTATCGGCATATTGTTTAGCAATACTGTGTGACTGACCCATTCCCATACTTCTAATAGCACAGTCACACTATATACTGTACAGATTCTTTGTAAACTTTCAACAGATCTCTACCTGACCTTTAGGGAGGAGACCGAGTAGTGTGGGATTCTTACCGCACTAAAACATGTCAGTAAACTGATCACACCACTAGGCTATCACAGCTCCTATTTTATTGTTAAAGAAAATATTCAATTTATAGATTGTCCGGTCGCCCTTGGCCTTCGAAGCGAGTGGGGGAGGGTGGGAAACCCGAAACTTGGAGGAGGGTCCGCAGACGGGCTTCCGTAGCGAGATCACAGGAACCCGTGATCCCGCCAACATTCGGTAGAGTGGTAGAAAGCCCAACCGTTTTGATACGGTTCCTTAGCTGACCGTAATATCTCAGTGGGGCAGTGTGTATAATCTAGAAGCATTTTTACCGTCCGGGGCAAAAGGGGTGCCAGTATAGGTGAATCCTGAACGATTTTGCAGACAAAAACCTTACGATTCAGAAACATGCTTACAGGAAATAGGTATCAGAACTAAGGGCATCATTACCCTAGTCTTAAGACCTTCAAACTAATAAATATAAGAAGAGAGCAGAGCAGAATTTATTAAGCAAACTATGCATAAATAATTCTAGTTATCTAAATGCAAATTTTCCAAAGTTCACGTTATTTGAAAACGCAAAAGAAATTACTAAATCATGTTTGAAGTCAGTGAGAAATCATATTGTATGAAATATACAAGTGAAATGAATTCAAAGCGTTGACATCTGTGAACTGTGAGAAACCTATTATGTAACTAGGTTTTGCGTAAACATAACCGGTTCTTATAAGCTATTTAGTTACTACAGTTAATCAGCTATAAGTAGGTACATATATAATTGGCAGTATTAAACCGTTTGGTTCAAAAAACTACTCAGACAAACATACATATATCGTATGACAGATGATGAGACCCATAAAAGAGGAGGAAATTATGGCAAAATTCAGACACATTTCATTTTAAACGTCTATGTTCTGACCTCAATAGGTTCGCCCTCTATTACATGGGACCTAAAAATATATCAACGAAATATGTGGGTGTACCTGTACTAGTAAACCTTTGTCGTGTATGGTCTGTTCTCTGATCATTCACATAGATCGATTGTGGGTTTGCAGGTACTATAAGTTGTTTTGAAAGACCTCACCAAGTAAGCCGGTGTTAGTCTATCTTGAGTGTCGAAACGTGGATTTATCGTGGTAACAGTGTGACAATAACACTGTTTCTTAATTTATCATTGTTATAAAAACAAAATAAGTCAGCATAGTCATTTTTATTGTCAATTTCTCAAGAGTCTGTTGTAGCGCTTCTCCTTCCCGGCAAAACAGTAGGAAGCGATGAAGGGCGGGCGTTTTCGGCGGCTGTTTCTATTGATAACGTCCAAAAAGAGCCAATTATTTTGACTTTATGACCAACAGACAATACAACATTAGTGTATTTGTTGTGCATAAGTAACTTACTTTAATTGTATTTATTTCTTACACTTACACGAATATCAGAAATTGGAATAAAAGTACTTTTAAAAGATTTTAACGCGGTATTTTGATATTATTTAATCCCGACATCTAAAGAGCGTTAACAATATCCATGTTCACGGGCAGACTGTAATATATCCGAGACTAATTTATTTAACTGGTTAAAATTATAGCTATTAAAATGATCTAAAACTAAACTATCCTGTGACTGTTCTATCATATGTCAACAAAATAATAATAATAATATCATATAGAAACTCCCAACTTATACAAGGATATGTCGATTCAGGAATTTTTCTCCAAATGTGGCCTTCTGCCCTGTAGGGGCTGCCAACAGAAGCCAAGATAGGGGTTCGAAATAAACTATAACAGTACTTACAATATAGTATTTATATGTATTAATGTTGCACTTTGCAAGTTACACAAATGCTAATAAGTTTTCATTTCAAATTCAAATATTTTTATTTCAAGTAGACCAATATTACAGGTTCTTTCGAAATGTCAACACGAGTTGCACGGTTCCAAAAAGTAGGTGTTATGGAGAAGAACCGGCAAGAAACTCCATAGATACTCTTTTAAATAATTGGTTATATTTACAATGTTCGTATTTAATATTAATATGAGAATAATGCAGTTTGATGTGACACGCATGAGTTATCCACTAGCACTAAAAAAAATCTTTATTCAAAAACTAAAAAAAAATAAAAATTTCAAGACTGACCCCTGCATGGGCTAAATATATCTCTACAAAATTCCCATAAATCCTTGTCAATATAATCCCTGGCAAGAAGATATTATATAAGCAGAAATTGGCAGCGAAATCTTAGACGGTATTGTACTTATTCGAATAAGCATGTGACCAGTTTTCGACCCGTGTATTCAATGACCAATAAATACACTTTTACCAATCCTGACTAACCGGAACCAGGCATAAAATAAAGACTTGATTTCAAAACTAAGAACCGCAAAATAACACGTCCTTTACAAATGTCTGACTCATGACGTGAGGCAGACATTTTGAATATCTTAACGTCAGGCAGGTAATTTAAATGTTTGAAAACTGGTTATTTCAGTTATTTATTGAAATGATGATACTTTTGATTTTTATGCTAAATTAGTGGTTTAAAACCTGTGGCCTATTGAGGTTTTATGTTAAAATTATAAATAAATGCTTGATAACCTTCGTGATACTTGCTTTCATGGTTCCTAGTTTTTTTAATAGCATGGAGTTGATTAACTAGCTAACGACCCGCCTGATGCTGAGCAGTTACCGTAGCCAATGGACATTTGAAACACCAGCAGTGTCGCTCGCGCGTTCCCGACTCCGAAAACCTTTTCATTCTTTTTTTGAAGAACCCCAGGTTTGGTTAACCTCGGCAGGTAGGTCATTCCACAGCCTGATTGTACGTTATTGTTGTCAGAGTAGTAGTAACAGTCGCTGTTGGCAAATCGTGTCTATCGTGATATGAAAACAATTTTTTTTTGGTTGTAAAAAGATGTAAAATGTGGTGTTTAACTTCAACGTCCTTTAAATGACCTCTCCAACACGAATGGTTCTGATATGAACCGGTTTGAGACCAGTGTGCTAATTATACAGGTATCTACTCGGTCTTGTAACTCGGTCATTACAATATCGTTTACACTTCTATCTCTGTCGGTGCCCTAACGGTAACGCTATGTAGCTTACATGTAGCTAAATATATACTTACTCCACTGCTGGTCAGCTGGTCATAGGCCTCCCCGAAGGCTCTGGTATAATATAATATACCGTATAAAAAATTGGTGTAAAGTAATTTTACTAAAAACTTATTCGTCATTGTTTATATGCACACATTTAAAACGTTATTTCATAATATGAATAAAATTGAGAAAAGCAACTGCATAATTATTTTGTCAAGTCTAAGAATGCAAAACTAATAAATTTAATTTAGGGAAGGACTTAAGCTTGAAATCCCCCTTTCGTTTAGTTGTTGTTGTTGTTGTTGTTTAGTTGTTGTTGTTTGTTAAAAGCGCCCGATATACCAGTCCTGAGTCCTGCCGTAGGCCACAGAATAGCCAATAGTTATACATACATAATGGGCACTCCTCCTCCAACCAAATGTATATTGACAACTTGACAATTCAGAGCGTGCAAACAAATGAACGCGCAATATTAGTTTGTTATATTAAAAGTTTTTTCATTACAATTATTGAGAAATGAGTTATAGAAGAGTGTTTATTACGTTCAAAATACAATAAACCATATCAGAATCTGTTCAACACTTCGCATCACTGGTCATCATCTTGCTTGGTAGTTATTGTAGGTTTAGGAATCAAAAAGGTTGAATAGGATAACGGGGAGCAAACCAGGCACCGACATACCTACACGGTATTTCTTCTATAAGTATCTGCAAATTTGTAGCTGGTAAAAAGGCATCTCACCATTTTACTGAGAAACTTTGGTTTGCCCTTAAAACGGCGTGATTATTCTTTACAGTAATGGCTTTAAAAGCTAATTTCCTACAAAGAATACGCTTAATTGCACAAAGAACCAAGCAATGACTGCTAACAATAAGTTTCTGTTAATTACCAAGCCCTAAGTGGTCTCACAGGAAATCTTTAATTATGGTAATTGGTTAAGCGGGTTGGAATACTTTTCAACTAAATATCGGGAATCGAGCTATCTGTTTGTTGTTTATGTAAGAATATCTAGTCGATGAAATGTGGCAATGAAGGCAAGGCAATGGATTTTACCACTGACAAAATACAGACAAGTCTCGACTACCTGGTAGGTTCAAACACCTCTCTTTCTAGCTCTCTCTGTATCTATTACATACTCCTTGTCGCATTAACGATTGCATCTAGGCATTTATGACTTACGTTGCCAGGTCTTGTGTCACATTTCGGAACGGAAAATATTCGGAATTTCCTCCTTAAATCCTGTGAATTTAGGGACAGCAACACTACTTACGGTTGATTTTGTTTGGTTATAGATCGGTCTTTAAACATGCAACTATATACTCAATACCAGCAGTACCTCAGAGTTCATTTCTACCATTTCTCAGTCTGCAAACGTATAGAAAGGTACCTAAATAAAACTAGATTAAAATCACTATTTATAGTCAACGATTTATTTATTTAGAACTAGGTAGTTTTGCGGTATTATGTGTGCAAACAACGTTTCTTTGTAGGTTACGTGCTTATGCTAGGTCACACTGGTTTACACATGGACTGTTCATAGGACCATTATCGGTTGCTGTATCTGCATCTATATATGTATATAACATTTTCAAGTCACATTATTTTTCCGCCGTTTACAGACGCCAACACATTCAGCTAGGTGCCCCAATCTGTCAAATTTCTTTTATAGATTTTCATGTTAATCACATAAGCATAAGGTTTACTTTCAATTGGGGAAATTTGATAGATTGGGGTAGCTTGATGTTCTGGCGTCCGTACTGCCAACCGATTTTAAATACAGTCAAGCTTATTTCGAAATAGGTATTACTTATTTCCATTAAAATTTATCGACGATAGATAATAATTAAACGATTAATCAGCTTTAAAGAAAACTCGTTAAGTGGTCTTTTGTGCGGTGTCACATTGTTACTTCCTCATTCTCAAAACAGGCGTCGCTCAAAGTAGACAGGTGCGGCAGAAAACCTACATTTCTGTTTTACTGTTATAAAATTAGATACATTCGTCTATTCATACTTGGTAATTGAAAAATGACGATGCTGCTAACGGTTATTGTGATCTAGATTAGGTAAGTTCTTTAGGAGAAGCTAGAGCAAAAAAGGTTTTAATTGAACCTATAATCTGTGCAACAGAAGGCGATCGTGCAGCCATTGAATATAATGATGAAATATTTAGCAAAATAAAGGAACCTTAAACAACCCACACAAACTGCCTCGTTGGCCTAGTGGTCGTAATTGTTTTTGCTGAGCAAGAAGTCTTGAATTCGATCCCCAGGTCGAGCATACTGTTTAAATTAGTACACCGCTGCATAACGCTTCAGGGACGACAGGCGTGAGAGTTTTCTATCCCCGATTATGTATGTATGTAGGAACCTTAAACGTCTCATGAAGCATTTTGATGCTAATAACTTCGTCAGAACCTCTCTTACTTGCTCAGATGCTATCTGTAGGAAATGGATAGATACTGCTATCAAAGTTAGCAGTATAAGTATCTCTATGTACGGAACCCGTTTATCTGTATCGAGCACGTCAAATCGCTTCATTGTTAGCAGCTTTCGAATAAGGCCATGTGCAACCAGAAAGGCCGGTATGAGCTGAGGAAAGTACTTTGTTTTCACTTGTGTGCCGGGCTGAATTTCAATCAGCGTTGAAAGGCCGAATTTGCGACGCACATGCCTTGGTATTTATTGAAGATAATACGGTTTTAGTAAATACATTATTTTCAATTAGTGGGATTCTGCGGCTGCAGCCGAAGAGCTCTTGAAAGGATAGAAGACACCACAAGCCGGATGTCTTCAACGAGACAAATTACGTGATTAAAATCGCTAGAAGTTTTTTTTAAATAATATTGTTAATAGGTGGAATATGGATAATGGCTTGATCGCCAGTTCGCCTGATGTTAAGCGACACTGCAACCTATTATGTAGACTTTCCTAGAGCAGATTCACTCTATGTTTAAAATACACGCAGGTTGTATCTATCGGGGAATCCCCACTCGGGAACCTCCTTCCACATTTCAGCGGTACGCATGATAGAAGTGAACTTAAATGATGTTGCGATTGTTGTTGCAGGCGGCACATAACCGGTCCTTGTTGAAATTTCCTTTGGAGACCTTAGTGCAGCAGTAGACGTATACTGATATGATGATAAAGGGACTACTGCTGAGTTCTTCTAGGGAGTTTTACCGTACTACGTAGTAATAAAAAAAATTGTGTCTACAAACATAGTATCTTACAAAAATTGAGGCAGCCCCAGTAAGTTAAACAAAGAATACTTGTGTTGGGGTTTCTTCGCCTCTTCCCTTAATAACTAGATTTGATTTGTTTTCATTGAAATTATTGGCCAAATATGACTTAGCAGCTGATTATGATTAAAACCTATGTCTGATCTCAGAGGATACGTTAAAATCTGCTAATGATACCTTCTAATAGGTTTGGTCTTATTTGGTAGCCACAGTTGTGGCGGTAGGAAACTTCCATGAGTTTGACGTCATATCAGAGCCATAAGGGCATATAAGGGCCAAAGGCTCACTCCCTATTTTGTAATGCAATGAGTTATGCCACCACATTTACCTGTTAGGTCCAGTACCCTAATAGGTAAAAAACCGTCACCACATACACCAATAAGGTTTAGTAACCTAACAGGCAAATGTGGTGACACATTTGCCTGTTAGGTTACTAAACCTATTTTAACTCATACAAACCTTTTGTAGAATACATGTGTAGTACTGTGACAATTATTGGAATTATATCAATAAGCTCATTATTAAGTGAACTGTATTGTTCTTTATGAGTAATAAATTCGTTAAACCTAAGTAGAGCAACTATTATCATTTTATAATAGCTCTATTATCGTCAAACCTTTTTTAGAAATACCTACCAAGTAAATTGATAGGTGTAAGACTTTGAATAGGTCGTTTGCTTAAATGGTCGACATCTCTAGATCGAAATCGTTAGAAAAGTATTAATTGTTGCCTGAGATTTTGATGTAGAATAGTAAGTAGTACCAGATACAGTCTGGATGAACTTTAAATAATTAATATTCGGATACTTTACAGCTTCCATGCTGCCCACGATCATGAATGCTGCTGAAGATGGATACATGCATGCTAAAGTATTCTTGCTGAAAACCCCAAGATCGAAATAATTCCTTCAATAGAGTACCCATAGTACAAGCTCTGCTTAGTTTGGGACTAGATGGTGATGTGTAAAATGTCACAGAATATTTATTTATTTATTAATATTCGTTTATGAAGTCATAGACGGATCAGCTGAAATAGATGACTGGTAAAGGAGGAATAGCATCTATCGAACCCGCATACGGTTAAAATCAGTGTACAAAAATAGCTCAAATAGGGCAAACGGCAAAAGGCAATGCCCTACTTAAACCAGATGCGCTTTTGATGTTTTAAAAGCTTAACTAGACTCCCTCAAACTAATTAATTTCGTTATCAAAGGTCATTAAGTAACTATCTGGTCTTTAAGACGTAAACGGATTAAAAGACTTGTAATGCTTGTTTCTCATAATGGATTTTTAATTTTATTGATGACGTATTTAGCGCAAAGGCTTTTTAAAGCCTTATGTAGTAATGGTCCGAATCCTGTTAGGGACAATTGTGTGATGAGCATGGCAATTTGTACCTGAGTCATGGATGTTTCTAAGAAGTACCTAATTAGGTATAATATTGATGTACAAAAAACGATAAAATTATCTAGTGTACCAATCATATTATAATCTCCGTAACGCAAGCCTCGTTACTTAGCTAAGAACTAGATGGCGGTGTGTTATTATGATGTCTAAATACCTATATTCATTATTTATTTATTTTAATTAATTAACTTCTGATCTAGTTGAGTTTTAATTTGAACTTTGATAACGTAATCTTTTGAAATGCGATAAAAAGAATTCAACTAGCGCAGCTTTTGTATTGGAAAATATCATCTAAAGCTATTGCCATTAGACTTTGTTTTGTCCCTTTAAATTCGTCTAACAAAGCCTGGTTTGCATTGGCAACTTAGGATTAAATTTCAATATACCCGTTATCATTATTTTACTTGAGTCTAACCTCAAAATAAAACCTTTTTTGTTTGCTTTACAGGGATTATACGGAACTTATGGCGAGGATTAGTTACTAGTAGTTACGACCTACTTATGCCTTTTATTTGACTTAATGCTTTAAGCATTAACAAGGTGCTGTAAAGTGTAAAGATGACAGTACGCTACGTGGGGGGATTTTTTTGTAATGGTTTCGAATCTACTCTTGTGATGAAAGATACGTAAGCGCGTTTTGGAAAGGGAAGGAAATTGAAGAATAAATCAAACAGCATCCCAGTTTGAATGAAATACATGGACGTCAAGGCTAGGAGCAATGATAGCTTAGTAGTGTTACCAGGGGACTTTAAAGCCAGTCTCCAGTTTGAACACAAAGCACGCAGCACTGACTTTTCAAAGTTGTGTGTGTATTTATCACATGTTCAAACGGTGAAGGGAGACATCGTGAGGAAACCTGCATGACTGAGAGGTTGTCCCGATGGCGTGCGATGTCTCTCTAGTCCTAGTCTTCTAGACCTAGCTTGCGTGGTGGACGACGGCCACCAGCGGCGTCTTAAAAATGGGACAGACCCGTGGGTAGTGGACCCAGTAGTGGGTCAATAAAGGAGATCGATAATGAAGACACAAAGGCCATATAGGTAGATACTAATAGGTACAGCATTTATCAAATTATGACAATTAGAACTAGCTACCTACTGCACATTCGAGCCAACGAGGCCGCATTGTGGTTTGTGGAGAGTTTAAAGTTACCTTTTTCTTTGTACTAGGACTTGCTCTCATTGAGGTTAAGCTTAAAGTATGCTACTGCTAGTTAGATAGGTAGCTTGTTGGCATAGCATTTTCAGTAGGTGTAGGAGATATTAAATAAGACTAAGAGTCGTCTTAACAGTAGGATTTCACCAATGCGATGCAATTTGCGAAATATATGAATCTGGTAAATACTAAATACCTACCCATATTTAGCCATCGCTTATGATATCTGTCATAACTTGGCTGAATGAAATAAACCATGGACTGAAAGGAATTTAAAAAAAATATCCAGCACATGGTTACATCTATGGTAAATAACATTGACTTAAGCCAACTAATTATCATAACACACACTCGATAATTACACAGAAAACCTGAAGTATCTTTATTCTTTGAGTGTCTTTCTGACATGAATAAATTAGGTAATCATTTAGGTGTTTTCTCTCGCAGACGGACAAACGTGCGTGACAAACCGGTGGAGAATGGCAAACGGGGACCTTTGCAACAAGGTCGTGGCTTGCTTAACTCTCGATGTCTGCTATTTATGAATCATAGGTGAGAAATATTGACCTTAAAATCCTGATAAAGTAATTGTAAATAAGTATGCAAAACTTTCTGGACTTATGGAAACAGTCGCCTGTGTCAAAATAAAATATAGAAAAAAAAATAGTATTTCTTAGTACATGTTTGAATTTTAAAATAAGAATTCATAAAATTTGTTTTAATATTACCACACGAAAACAGAGCATTATGACTTTAGATCAGGGAATGTTGTAATAGAACGTTTTGCAATAACAAATAATTATTGCCTCGTGTTATTTTTTTATAAAACATCATGAAGTATCTTACCGTAAGTCACTCAAAAATCACAAGCGTTGCATCCTGTACTTTTTGTACACAAAAAACGAGCCCATGTACTAGGCGTGTTCAAATTTATACAAAACCAGTGGTTCACAGCACAACAATCCCGTTACTTCAACAGCTTGACATCACTTAAAACGGTTAAAAGTACCACAACAACACACTAAACAACACTTTACAATATGGGACGGACCTACATAATTATTGTTTAATTAATATTTTATAATCTACACGATCAATATATCAAAGGAAACTAAAATTAAATATGTTTCTGTAACCCGCCACCGTGGAATTTAGCTCGACAACTGACAACTTGTGTTTACGTTACGTTCCATTGACACGATTTGTCTGTCTCTTTCTATCGTTATACATTAGTGAAGGAATGAAAGAGACCAACGATGTTAACCGTAATGCAATTATTGCGCCCGATTGCAGCGCCTCTCGTGGTCATTATGTGTACTAGTAAGTGAGAAGGCTTTGATTTTATTGATCGTCTTCTTAATGTAAGATAAAGTCGGCAGATAGCGTTGCTAATAGTACATAATGTTCTCGATAGATGTCACTATATTTCTTGAAATAACTATAGCAACATAGCTGACACATCTCCGCATATCTCTTCTCCTCTCCGCTTTGGTGGAAAACGGGCTTTAAATTTGTGTATGGTATAGGACCCTCGATAGTTCCCTAAGTGACCTTGAGATTTCTTATGGGGCCAATAGTGAGGGACCACGATTTTAGACCATAATTATGCCAATACTTGTATGAACAATTGATTACACAGGCTAGTTGAAGATTTGTCATGTAAATACGTGTCGACGTTTTTAAACTTGAGGAATACTTAAATAAAATTACTTACTTTTTAATTTATTCGTTACCAAAAAACATTTAACAATATAAAGGAGCTTTGTCTCCTGGACTAGGTATATAGCCTTTATCCCACGAGACAGTGCCTTCCCTAATACAAGTTCCAGGTGAGTAAATTGATACAAAGAATTAAATTATTAAAATACTAGTATGAATATGGAAGTATGGATAAACTAACATTGATTCAACGAGTCGCTGTAGCTGCGTCCGCCTGTTGCGCATGCGCATATTATTATAATTTCACTCTCTATAGACTCTACATCTTTGCCCTATGATCTGTGACGTCAAACCAACGTTATTGTAAGGAATTATGCATCATAAAGACACTTCTATTTTTTTGTATTGGGCTAATTTCGTGATTGTACAGATCCGCCTATATTATGCACTTCTGAAGTAAAATAAATGGAATTAGTACCTAATTGAACCCCTAACATACCTATTTTTAATTGCGGGAAATCCTCATGAAGCCTCCCGCCGCCCAGGGAGGCGACGAGGAGCGTCAGCCTTCTCCCAGAGTGAGTGGCCAGTGACAAGAAACCGCACCACTAACGCCAGCCGATAGGGCTCAATCAATGAGATCCTGACGGGCTTCAGTCAGTCAGATTAAGGTAACTGGATCCCAAAAGCAATTTAAGGTAGTGGGCCTAAAAAAAGCTAATCACTCTTATATTACCAAAATATTACAGGACAACTTTTTTTTATGGTGATAAGGCGGCAATCGATCAGGCGGCTCACCTGATGGTAAGTGATGACCGCCCCCCATGGACATTTGCAACACCAGAGGCTTGCATATGCGTTGCCAAACCCCTTAGAAACCGTTCAGGTTTCTTAAAATAGGGAGTTACTGAACTGACAGCAAACGGAATTCCCATGCTGTCAGAATTGTCACTCCCACAATGAGCTCTGGTAACCTTACTCACTTGCAGAAAGACAACGTTGTTGATTCACTGCGATCTTCTGTAAGGCGGAGGTACTTCCCCAGTCGGGCAGCTCAATTTGAGCGAGAAATCTCGCTATGCTATGAGCTACTCTCACGGCGAATATATAGACATTGAAATAAAACGAAATAGAACGAGCTCACCGTGTCTTTCTTTAAATTGGATTGTCAATAATAATTTAAAATGTACGGTAGCTGTTACTAATTATAACTTCACGATAATCAACACCTCAGTCTTCCCGTGATCATGGATGCTGTAAAGAATCCGAAATGTCAGGTTGAAATAATATCAATATACCACGATAAAATCCGTAAAAAGTAGTTTTATTTCAAGGGTTTAAAGTTTTCCCTGATATTAACGGGAACAAAGGAACAAAAAGATCAAACTTGTCATATACAATGTAATACCAAACCGACTGCAACTGTTCGCGGCGCGGCGCACGCGCAAATCATTTCACTCTCTATAGACAGGGATCAACAACTTTTGCTTCATTGTAAATTTATTTTTGAATAAATTATGCTGTCTGTTTTTGTGAGGAGAAAATAAATATATATTATTATTATATTATTAATTAATAATAATCTGACGACCTCGATCGATGACGATCTAATTTGACGACCTAATTAGTCCAGCGGTGGTTACACTGCCTTCTGTGGGGTCCCGGGTACAAATCGCGGTAGGGTTCAAATGTTTGTGTGATGAGCATAAACATTTTGTTTCCGAGTCATGGATGTATCTATGTATAATATGTATGTATTTACAAAAAAAGTATATTATGTAGTATATCAACCAACTAGTATCTGTAACACAAGCCTCGTTGCTTAACTCGGAACTAGATGGCGCTGTGTAATAATGTCCGGAAAATATTTATTTATTATGATTTGTTGTACCTAAAGCTATTAGATTACTCATAACCCCGAAGGTTTAGCTGAGGTTTTCTAATACTATATTTCGGCGGTATGTTTTAGGTCCCAGGATCTAACCATAATAGGGGGCGAGCCTATTGCCATCAACTGGGCACGAATTCACTAGCTGTCCACAAGCTACTAAGAATTTCATAATAAAACTCAATAGCACTGCTCGACCTGGAAATCAAACCCAAGCACTTACTCAGCAGTCAAACTAACAGTAACATTAGACCAACGAGGTATTTCCATATCACAATTTTCTTGGCGACAACATATAATTTACATACATTTCTAACGAGCCAATTAATCAGCAGCTGTCACTTATCATTTCCTTCCTGTAAAAGTATTGTTTTTTACAAAATGTTGTCGGTCCCCCCTACTTCATTTCCACGGTGGGGGCATTAGGCGCCGGCGCACAACACTACGGAAAAAAGTAAAAACACTATCGTTAGTCATTAATACAGAGGCAAGCGCTGCGCGCACTTTTTTCCGACCATTTCTAATTTCGACACCGTCACGAGCGCACGTGTTGAAAAAAGTTTTTTTTAATTTTTCAAACATCGAACGGCCTGACTTTTACCGCGATTTTATTGGCTGCTACGATGATTAATAGTGATGTTTATGAATCGTTAAATATCGATACGTATCGTCGGGTATTTTATGCGTAACATTATCGCAAATTGTGCGTAGTGGAAGAATAATGAATTGATTGATGTCGTGCAAATTAATGACTATGACGCGTGCTAGCTGTTGTGTTTTAATTGTATTTTTATTATCGATTATTTTGAGCAGTTGTGATGGTTACAGCCCTAGAGGTAAGACACCTATCTTTGTTTTTCATGATCTATTTAGAATTAAAATAGTCCTAAGATAAGATAGTCCAACGGAAAGCTAACAACAATAACACTACACTAACTAACAATAAGAAAAAAGGTCCCATTCTCAATCGAGAATGTCCTCAGAATTTTTTTTATCTGTAATTTATGCTTAGCTTCAAATTTATTGTAAACGAAAATGACTGTATCTTAAGGGAAACCCTAATTCTCTAAGTTTTTTTCAATATTTCTTCTCAGTTAGAAAATGCCGATGCCATTTAAATCCTAAAGTGTCTTCAAAAGCTCAATTTTCAGAAATAAATGTCATTTATAATTTGAATATGTCTTTTCGATTCTCAAGGAGTGCTAAAAAGTTAAAAAAATAATAATAATTTAATTATTACCTATGATCAACGACGAAAGCTAGTATTAGAAAAGCTCCAAAACTAACCATTTTATCTTAAATCCTAATAGCTTCAATTAAGTGGCATGATTGTGCAATTACTCGTGAAAGGAAAAAAAATAATAATCTGGTAACAACTTTTAACTATTAGCACTTACTACAATGATAAAAAGAATTGATTAATCTTATCGGATTAGATGAACCTCTTCACAACTATTCAGTTAAGTACTTATTTAATTAAGTAGCCGTAATAAAATTACTATTCGATCTGCCTATGACCATAGATGCTGTAAAGGATCCGAAACGTTAAGATTAAATTATATCGAAAATCCGCGATAAAATCCGTAAAAAGTAGTTTTAAGAAATCATTACTGTAATTCAAAGACAAACCCAAAATTTAATTGGCTCTTTTTGAGCGTAGACAATAAAGACAGCCTCCAAAAACGCCCGCCCTTCCAAGTGTTTTTGTAGGGCAGAAAAATCGACGCAACAAATTCCCAAGCAACACATTTCTGTCTGTTGATCTGAAATCGAAAATGGTGATGCCACGATCATTACTCTTTGTAGTTTTTTCTAGTCTAAGAGTTTTCTTTGCTGTTGCGTTTCTATTATTTTCCATCTTCGGGTTCAAACGGAATCTTTAATTCTTATCATAACTATATACTATTGTATTTTACTATTCCAATATTAGAATTCTCCTCTTGATTTGATATTTGTATTATTAGGCAGAATATGGTATTCTTCATAAGCAACCAATTCTATATGTGGTAGATATTCTACGCAAATTTTCGTCTTAGTATCTATGTATAGTGTTATTTAGTTTTTATTCATTCTAAATTTGCTTACTTTCAAAAAAACTATACATTTCTATTTTTTGTATACCTTCATCTTCGTATTACACTTCCAGTGATTTGGCAAAAGTTTCAGAGAGAGACTTGTTATATCATCTATGAAGACTATAATTTGAACTATACACAAAATATTTCACTAATCTACATTACCACTTTCGTTTTTCTCAGACAGCCTTAGCCTGTAGTTGTCACTTCTCAGACTACGTTAAAGCTGACTTATATACATGACAGCCCTGAGACAATGACTGGTTACCAGCCATCGTATAACAATGCTCAACAGCCCAGTTACTTACAAATTACAACTAACTGGCGACAGGCAAAGAGGTATCAGGGTTGATAATAATCGAACTAGAATTAGGTACTAATATACGATATTTTTGTGTAAATGCTTAAATGATAAAGGTAGTCTGAATATAATAGTTTTGAAATATGATGTTATTAATAAAATACTTCCGTTAGTCAATTATGTTTTATATATTTTTTAACGGAAAGGATACTTCAATGAGTAAATTGACTTAATATAAACAGTAGATGAAAGCTCCAAAATTATGGAAAAGACTGATGACACCTCGGTTGATAGTGTGTTATAATACACACTACCAACCAAGCGGATAGTATTTAATTACACTTTTTTCGTCAAATAAATGTATTAACTGTGACTTTCTGGCTAGCAGAAATACTCTATACATATATGTACTTTATTACATAAAGTGCTTAAGGCTCTTTCTTTGGTAATCCATCAAAATACCATTCAATTGTATAACATCAATATTACTTAAAGTTACGATAACTTGCATCACATGCAGCGATCATAGTCGCATTAAATCTATACAACATTTCAATAGGAATCTGTTTTATGACAGAAAACCTTAAGATTTCACTTTTCTGTCTTAATATTTATATCAGGTGGTTTCCAATGCAAACGACAGGGTTTCCCTTTAATGCTTACAGACAATAACTTGTCTTTCTTGTAATAAACGGCGTGATCTGTTGGCCGAACTACCTCAGCCAGTGTTGCGTGAAAAAACTGATTGTTGGAATTAAAATTTTAGTCAAAAAGATCATTAGATAAGTAATGAGAGTTAAGATGTCGGTTTTGTTACGATGATATTTAGACGACCCGATAATTGCAGCGGTAGTTTAGCGGTAGCTGCTTTTTGTGGGCAGCATTCGAATTTCGGTAGAGACAAATTGTATGATGAGTATCAACGTTGTTATCTAAGTCATTAACGTATCTATGTATAATATGTAGTGTAGCACTCATCTACAAGTATCCGTAACACAAACCTCGTAGTTATAGCTCAGATCTAGGTGGCGCTGGTAATGATGTCCGATTTACTGTTTTACCTTAGCCAAAAAAAACAGAAAGGAACTTAACTTACGCAATAAGTAAAAGTTTAGAATACAATAGAAGAAACTAAATTCGCTTACAAAGCCAATTTCCGATTGATTGAAAATACATCAATTTCCTATAGGTAACGTGTCATTTGTGAACATTGACGTGCTTCCTTTCTAGTAACAACATAATCAATTTTATTTGAATTGTATTCTCCTTATAAACGCAATATTTCTTTAGCCAATGTAGCCTATACTTTACTGTCTTATCTGCCTACTACTGTCTCTTAGACAAATCAAATTTGTTGTACGACTTGTTGCAGGATATATTGATAGACTCTCCAAACTGTAGTTCTCAGTATTCATAGATTCACATTCTGTATTGACAGCTATTACGTCCAATCACTTAATCAGTTTAAATAACAACAATAACAAAACGTGTACCTGTCTAATATTGACAATTCAAGCTTTAAAAACACACAAAAAATTGTTATCGATTGATAAAATATCAGAGAACCTCAATAAAAACATTATTGTGGTTTGTGACTGTCATTGTTATATCGGAATTACCAAATTCATTGTCACTGTTACATTTATTACGAAACACCGAAATGTTTGCGAGGAAAGCGGTGGAGCAAAAACTGTGGACCTGCGATCACATTGGGGTCTGTGACGTCATGATCTTTCAATTTCTCGATTAGTATCGTTCCACTTCAAACTGATTGACTCGCGCCGTTTCGTGTTCCATTCAAATTATTTTACAGCTTTGATTTGATTTTAGAAACTACTGACATTACGGAAATGCGCGGTTGCTGCAATTAAAATTTTTACCGCCAACGCTATTTGGGTCTCAATTATTTTTATGTTTATGCTCCTTCTTGGTGTGAGCAGTACCTTTATCTATACTTCTATACTGATATTCTATAGAGGAAAGATTTGCTTTTTTTATTGGTTTGTTTTAGAGTAGGCTCCAAAATTGACCTTTCTGAACCATGATGAACAGAAGCAATATTTTATTTTAAAAAGACAAGGGATTTAATAAACAGGTAGAAATAATAATAATGTTGTTGGGGAGTTTGTTGCGCCGCTTCTTCTTCCCAGCAAAAACACTAAAGCGTTTTTCATAGCTGTCTTATTGCCGATGAAAAAAATGTTTATTGGTGTCTTGTATTGTGTGTGGTTATATTTTAATTTTATTTTTAACCGTTCCTTTCGTCTCTGTTTCATTATCAACTTTTTTATTAAGTTTTCCTGTAATATGTACTATGTTTCTTTGTATTATTAACACACAAATCTTTTCAGGATAGTTTTTTATTCATATCATGTTTCTGACCGTAGTTAAGATTTGTTTTATTTCTAAGTGTTCCTTTAATCATAATCAATTTGATATAAAAATCCTCTTTAATATCTACTTGACCATCAATATCCTGCTATTCAATACTAATCTATGTTATTGTTATGTTATTCAACATTCGCAATGTTGACTTGAAGCCTTACTAAAATGGGCCCATGTGTATTACCATAACACTTTATTCAATGTTTAGTACTCTAGTCGGAATTACCACTCGTATAACTCCTTAGTCACTTCTTACGACATTGGTAGAAAGTTCAAATAGCGTAGTTAGCTTATTGTAAAGTTAATAGAACATAATATTATTAAATGGAATTCTTTGCCGGGTAAGAACCATATTATTCTACACGCAACAAAGAAGAATAGGTACTTTTAGTAAACAAACCACAACATCAATAAAGTAAAACTGTCTTTGCTAACGTCATTATTCAATTGATTTCCTTTATGGAGAAGAGTTTCTTGCCGGCTCTTCTCCATAAGACCTACCTTTTGGAACCGTACAACTAGTTCTGTCAATTCAAAACCACCTGTATAATGGTCTACTTGAAATAAAATATTTGACTTTGACATTCATCAAGACCCCTTCGTGCCTTAGTATTTGCCATGTAGGTACTCTACATATAGCAGTGAGGCCGGTTGGTGCAAGAAGACGTTAATGGTAATCAGAAACCGAACGACCCTGAAAACCAAATGGTCCTTAAGATATTGGCAAGAGGCCTTGATTTCGTTTCCCAGATCGAGCTAAGTGTTATTAAATTCTCAGTAGCAGCTCGAAATTCAGTTTTGCGCACGATTTATGGCAGGCTCGTCCCCTATTACTTGGAACCTAAAAAACCTACCTGCAAATTGGATGTTTAGTGGTTGAGCGTTTACTGTACATTAGCACACGTCTGCCTAACACTTCGGAGTCGAAAGGTGTGATGATTTTGTTTTATTTAAGATCGAAGGTTAAGCTGGTAAACAGTTCCATGAATGAACTTCATTTGTCTGCAGTAAGGTTACATCCAACCTATAAGTGAATGCTCTCTCACGTAATCTGATCAGATTTAAATGATTTTTCTGTTCTTAGTTCTCGGAAGAATTAGTTTCACTTTCACGTATCTATTTAATGCAAACGTAAGAGGAAAAGCTTGAAATTACTTACTGTTTATTATTAAATAGTATCTAAGTTATGTGTTCAGAAGTAGGAAGTTATTGTTTTTATGTAGAAAGATTCAAGCGAGTTACGTATGATTTGTGGATGAATGCTCAAGTACATTTTTCATGTTACATTTACACCCGGCATTTTGTCTGTAATTAATTAGTAAATTATTGAAATGCAATAATATCTCTTATTCTGATAAATTAAGTTTTTGGGAGTTCTGTGTGAAGATGCTTTTGATTTATGGCTGAAGGGTGGTAGGACCATATATTATACGGTTATGGGACTTGTCCCATCCAGCATGGCAGCTCTAGTATCTCCGATGGATTCTCCCAGTCCTTGTCACCCATTGTTGCCCAGTTCATTCTTTGGGAGACTATTCTTAGTATCATCATCATTACTGCTATACCACTGAACTAAAGCTTGTTTTAGTGTACACCACAAAGTTCTTTTTGATGGTAAGCTGTTACCGTAGCCTATATATAGATGTGTGCAACACCTGAGGTGTCGCTTGCGCGTTGCGGACCCTGTAGAATCCAGTAAGGTTGCTTAATAGTCAACTGACAGCAAACGGATCCCATGTAGTAGCATAGAATAGAAACTCCCTTAGCGAGCTCTAGTAACCTTACTCACTCGCAGAAACACAACTACCTATTATTATTTCAATCTTCGGTTATTCTCATTTCACTTAGGTACTATATTATTTCAAAAATGTATTAATCTTTCCGTAATACCTATCTTATACCCAATTCTGTCTAAAATAGAGAGCGAAAGTAATAAAGTTCAGACCCGTTATTTAGATGGTGGAGCAAAATGGGCGCTACGTTACAACAGCAAGGAAAAGTTGTAGTTTATGAGCAACTAATTGCATGGTACATATAAACACCCTTTAGGAAATCAGAGTAGATACTGTTGTTTGTAATAAATACAAATTTAAAACGATATTCGCTTGCGAAATTTACTGATATCAAACACTTATGTGAACATTACAGTCAGCTAGCTGCTAGCTTAGCATATCAAAATTTTTCCGATTTCGATAGCTGTGGATTATTTTGTGATAATCCAAGATTCTGGGGTCAGCTTTCTAATTGGTAGCCCAACATCCAACACGGCATCGTTCCAAAAGGTTCCACGTTTCTACCTGCACTTCAAACTATTTATTTCTAGAAGATCTTTGTGGTCAATTAGACACATTCCTTTTAAATACATATAAGCTCAAAAAATTAAGTATTAATTACTGAACTCAGGTTCAGCAATTAATGCTTAATTTTCTTCTATATAATACCAGCTCAGACTGGTATATAACCAGCAGCTCATCATGTCCCATAAAATAACCTAATTTGTATACAACATCTGATATTTTCACGATACCATGTGTGAACCATTTTTTTTTATCTTCACTTCTTTTATTTATATTTTATTATACAATAGTTTATTATATTGCCCGCACTAGGATTTTCTTTTGTGCCGTGGGTGCGTTTATAAACCTATTTTTTTATACCGGGTGACTTTTTTTACCGTCTTGATAAAAATAGGGGGTGATGGGTAAAATGAGTAGAAGCCTATGGCATAGTTATTTTACTTTTTTTTTTGTTTTACACTCATCATTTAAAATTTGTCTACTAATATACACAAGTAATTTACAACCAATTTTTCATATTAAAACATAAATGTTTAATTTTCAGAGATTTTTTAAAAAAATAATTCAAATAATTCAAATTCTTAAACGTAGTCACCCTAATAAACAGTCGGCATATTATGAATGATATCGTTTCAAATAGGTAAAACTAGATCTTCAAACAAACGCACACGTGTAGCCGTCAGCGATTTTCCAATGCTGACACAGGATCCCCGCTCCCGCCATCCCGCGCTGGACCCCCACTGCCCTACAGTCCTATTGTAATTATTTTAAATAATTTTTAGTCACATACGATTAGGCACTCAGTGACGTCGCGTGATCTATTCGCAATGTTTACGTTACCGCGCATGTCTCCGTCGGTCGCTCACTGTGATAAAAGTGATTAACGTAAACAATAAACATGTACGAATATAACAATGTAGAGTACTTATTTAGTAATGGTGCAGTGTTATATCATGTCCCTTGAAAGTTTAAATGGTGTACGGCGAATGTATACAGGACCAAGCCATCTGCAATCTCTTCTTCGACATTCGGACTGTCGATTCGGAGTAGGTACCCCTACTCCGAATCCACAAACAACTCGGGGACGAGTTGTCGGGATGGGAGGGATCCCATCCCTAACATTCCATCATCGATATAATGTTAGAGGACGTTCCTTTGAATTATTTGCGGGGAATGTACCTACTTCCAGAGAGAGAGAAACGGTGGACACTGTGATTACTGCGATATCGCTCACAGGTACTTTTTTTTAAATTTGTAATTAAAATCACTGTAATTTGTAATAACTTGATTTTAATATTTTAACTACGCCGAGTATGTAGTATTTCTAGTATACACATACTCGTACCTAATTACTACTTTATTTTTTCAAAGAAATAATGACAAATGAGAAAGTTTAACAAGTAACACACAACTATACCATGCTAAAACATCATAAGCTCTTTAAAATGTGAAGGGAAGATTGATATCTCTACAAAACAATTCGGAGTTTATAAATTCTCAACGGCAAAATGCCTAGGTATTCAGATATGTAGTTACGCTATTTCGCTCGCACTTTTCATTCATTGGAAATCACGGTACACGCAGTATAGGCATCTATTTTACTATTACGCACGCGCCGTGTAGGATGTTCTCTTTTTCTGGATTTTCTTGGATTTTCAGAACTTCCATAATCAAAATGCTATTACAGAAATAGTCTCGTCCGCAGATTCCATTCTATACATATAACCTACCCTATAATTATCGAGACGGTAAAAAAAGTCACCCGGTATACACATACGCCCAGACCCAAATATTTGCTCCGTGTGCGGGATCGAACCCGCAAAAAGCCGAGCAAACTGTTGGGCCTGATTGGGCCACTGTGCCGATCAGGTCGTCATATATACATATATTATAATTAGCTGAGTTCAAATTGTTTAGCTTTGAAATGTGTAAAAAGTCTCGAAGTATAGTATATAACGACATATATAGGAGTTGTAGCGTGTGTTTAAAAGTAAAAGTATTATATCGAAGTAGGAAACAACCTTGACCACCGTGTGAGCGGCATCTCAATACGTTTATATGGACATGACACCAATACCACTGAGCTACTAAGAAAAGGATACATTAATAATATATTTTTCTGGACATTATGACACAGTGCCATCTAGTTCCGAGCTAAGTAAGTGTCTTACCGATACTAGTTGTTTGATATGCTACATATAGGTATACTTTTTTGTAAATACATACATAATTATTATACATAGATACATCCATGACTCGGATACAAAGGTTGATGCTCATCACACAAACATTTGTCCCTACTGGGATTCGAACCCAGGACCCATAACACAGAAGGCAGTGGTAACTACCGCTGGACTAATTGGTCGTCAAAAAAAGAAAGTCGTCATTGAAAAATATAACTGCAGTCCTACATTGAAATAACATTTATTTTTTACGGATTTTATCGCCGTATATTGATACAGGTTTAATCCTGTGTGTTTAGCGTGTAAATGTCTTGGATTTGAACTCGAGACCTTTGACGTCTCAATCCATAATCTGTATGTCACACGGATCGAAATCCCTAGTTCCAGCATTTAATAACATAATCCTATAGTATACCGTGTATAGTTATAAAACTTCTGTAAGTAATTGCACATTCCTGAACAAACAATTAACAGTCACAATAACTTAAACTATGAAAATACATAAAAAAACAATGCTTAGTATTTCACACAAAATCTCTCATGTTTTGCAAACGTATCTGTCATCATTAACGCGCAAGAAATGCCGGGGGAAAAGCGTATATCTTTGTGTAATGACTGATTGTCTCGATTGATATCGACAATCGATATTCTAAGTATCGATTGTTGCGTTCGATTTTTTTTTCAACGTCCAAAGTGTGAGAGGACCAGTGCGTGTGGTTTTTTCAGGGCATGTGAAAATGAAACTCGTTAGTTACGTGTGTTTAGTAATAAAAAGAGGTCAATATACGCATCTTAGACAATAACGCAACGTACTTTTCTTACAACTGTACGGCAAGAAAGAAGTTTTCAATTAGTTTTTAGAGTTCCGTCCCAAAAAGGTTAAAACGGAACCCTATTACTAAGACTTCGCTATCTGTCCGTCCGTCTGTTTGTCACCAGGCTGTATCTCAAGAATCGCGATAGCTAGACAGTTAAAATTTTCACAGATTATATATTTCTGTTGCCGCTATAACAACAAATACTAAAAACAAGATAAAATAAATATTTAAGGGGGACTCCCATACAAACAACTACATTTTTTGCTACAGTAGTAGCTATAGCCCACCCAGGTTAGCGCACGGTTGGCAGACTTCAGACGCTATCGAGAAAATCTCTCATGCATGTAGGTTTTAATAATAATTTATTTATTTAAAGTAACTTGACTCTTGTTAGTAACAATAGTTCTTATACCTATGTTAGTATTCCTATTAATATAACAATACTCACACACACGATCACTGCCACTCTCTTAATACTGAGGTGGACAGCTTGCAGCAGTGACTCACATACAGACAATCGAGTCTGCTGGCCACACAGCTCAGGATAAGGTTGGGGCTGGCCCGTAGGCGGCGCACCAGGGAAGCGCATCGTTTTCTCATAGTTGTATAAAAACAATCAACTCGAGCTTCCGCAAACATCCCTGGTGCACTACAAAAACGGGGCAACCCCATCAATATCCTGAACGCATTATTTTCCCAAGATGTTTTTTTATTTTCACAAAAGTTGATGCTTGTCTCGGGATTGAACTAGAGACCTCTGATTTCTCAGTTTACTAATCACACCGCTAGGATATTATAGCTACACTTAAGGGTACGTATGTATTGCAATAATTGTGAATAGAGTCTTCGTTTTCGAGGACCCGATTAGCCCAGCGGTAGCTAACACTGCTTCTTGTGCTATAGGTCCCGGGTCCAGAAAAAAAAGTCTTCAAATAAAATCAAATCATTTATTTCAATTAGACCAATACAGGTGCTTTTGAATTGTCATATTTAATTGAATTTAGTTGCACGGTTCCAAAAGGTAGGTCTTATGGAGAAGAACCGGCAAGAAACTTCATAGATACTCTTTTTAATTTATATACAAAATTGATGGTTTTGTGTTACAAAGATTTTTGTATGTAAGTAATGTAATATCAATATGAAACTGGTGCAGTTCTGCTATGGGAAAATGCCCTTTTTTTTTTTTTTTAAGTGCGGAAAAATCCTTTGCGGACCTTCCCGTCGCCTGGGGAGGCGACAGGGTGTGTCGGACTCCGCATGAGCGTTTACCGACTAAAAAACCGCACCCGTCAACGTCACCAACCCAAATGCCGGGGCCATGGGATTCGCAAAAGCATGCACCACAACCCCGGCGGGCTTCGGTCCAGCTCTGGTCGCTGGACCCCGGCTAATGGGAAAATGCCCTGAAGAAACCTGAAACATAGGTTTCTACTAACCTAGTTCAGGCAGGTCGCTACATATATCTAGAGCCACGAATATTGTTATCTGTATGCACCTTTAAAATAAATACTTTAGTTTTAGTTATTATTAAGCATGATTGCTAAAGAAATGTACAACTTTTTTGTAAAAGAATTTGAAAATAAGATTTATTATAGACTTTTTTTTATTAAGAAAGAAAAATTCAACATCAGGCGGGACTCGAACCCGCGTCTTCTGGATTGGTACTCCAGACGCTCTGGCAACTGAGCCACCGAGGTATCCGCCTGATGTGTTGAATTTTGCCTTCAATTTTGCATCAGGCGGGATTTTTTTCTTCAATTTTGAAGACGCGGGTTCGAGTCCCGCCTGAAGTTGAATTTTTCGTTCTTAATAAAATTTAAAAATCTTAGCTTGAAATAAGCTAAAAAAATACAAAAAGATTTTATTAAATACTATTATTATTCCAGATAGGACCAAATAGAAACAAAACGTCATTTGCACCCTAATAAGCTGGTGAAAGAAAGTTATATTAATTTTGTATTTTATTAAAGTTAAGTACATAATATATTCTCATACAGCTTAATTTTCTTCTTAATGAGAATAAAGTTCCTTTCTCAAACCCAAAGAAAGAAAAAAAGGTTGAAAAAAGTCCGTATTTTCCAAAAAACAACAACAAACTTTCAATTGAAAACAAGTAAGTAGCAAGTTAACTAAATTACATAAAGACAATCACAGTTTCCATTCGAACAGTCAAATACCTATCCAACTCAATTAGACTTATTTTGGTCCAGCTTACTGTCTATTTACTTTCGAACAGAATAGTTTCAGATCATTTTCTCATTTAACTTTTATTTTGTGGGCTTACGTAACGATTTAGTTAAAGTTTTTTACCACTAACGACGGAGCACTTCTTTATTTTTATCTAATCAAGTTGTACTTACTGTTTTAGATTTTATTTATGGTGATATTTTTTAACAAATTTCTTTGATTTGATTTTTATTAATGTACAAATTTTTTGTACATTAATATTATGTGTTTAAAGAAATTTATTTTCAAAAAGACAAAGAATGCCACTTACATGAAAATAGTAATTAACATTTAGTAAGACTTATTCTAATGGTCGTCGAAACACTCAGTCAATAGTTACAAGCCTCAACCCGAAACTGGAAAATGCTCAATTACATACCCAGAAAGTTGAGACTTGAAACCACCGAAAGATTATATTTCAGTTTATTTTACTCAGTTTACAAGACTAGGACTTATTTATTCTATATAAAAACCCCGATCATTATGGGGGCGGTTATCTTGACCGATTTTTATCAAATATAGCTAAGACTCTAAGAGCACTCCCGACTAACCCACCATTCAAACAAAAAAAAACTAAATAGAAACAGTTCATGTTCGGGAGCTACACGATGCCACAGACAGACACACACACACAGACACGTCAAACTTATGACGCCCCGTCGTTTTTGCGTCGGGGGTTAAAAATGGTTATTTCCGTGCTTGGGTACATAATATCTAACAAAAACAAGTACAGCCTGGCCACTCTCAATCTTTCCTTAACGTCAAATACCGAGAGCTCACAGCTGATTGTGTAATATGTTGAAGTAAAAAGTGTAGTCTTGTAAACAAGCTTCGTATTATTCATTCATTCATTCATTCATTCATTCTTATTTAGAAGTGGACAATGTAATCTATGATGTATATATAATCGTTAGTTTGTAATAAATCTAGACAGATTGTAAACAGTTCATAAATTATATGCGATGAAGATAGTTTACAATTTGCCGGGCAATAATGTCTCTTAAAATTAGTAAGATTGTAAAACAAACATTGGTTTATAAGTGTATGTTTGTTTATAATTTGACTTCTTTGTATTAACAACTTTTTTCTTCCTTCTCATCTTGTGGAAATTTTTTAAATATAGTTCACATTAACGCACAGAGTATTCACGCTCACTATCCTGATCTTTTGTCTTCTTTTGACCCGAAAGTAGTCCATGCTATCCTTGTTTCTGAAACGTTTTTAAAACCGGCTCTCCCTTCCACTCAATATAGTCTACCAGGATACAAGCTAGTAAGAAATGACAGAACAGGCAAGGGATATGGAGGGGTCGCAATATATTTACGAGGAGATCTAGTTCATAAAGTGATCGATCAATCTCCGAATGAATACTCCAAATTCGCTGAACACCTCTTTATAGAAGTGGGTTTTCAACATTCCAGAGTGTTATTAGGAGTTTACTATAGTCCATCGTGTCATATTGATTACTTTGCTTCTCTGGAATCAAAATTGGAAAATATGTTTTCGCTTTATGACCATACAATTATCCTCGGGGATTTTAACACTTGCTTGTTGAAGGATGACTGGCGCAGCCGTAAGCTTCAGTCCCTTGTCTCTTCTGTTAACATGCAAATTCTTCCTTTAAATGCTACTCACAGGGCCCCTCACTGCTTGCCTTCTCTACTAGATTTAATTATTGTCTCTGACCCTAAAAAAGTAGCTACGCATGGACAACTTTCTGCTTCCTTTTCTTATCATGACCTAGTCTTCCTTTCCTATAAAATACGTCCTCCTAAACGCAAGGCCAAATATCTTTTACTTCGTTCTTTTAAAAATATTGATATGGAGCGCCTGGGAATGGACGCGGACAGTATTGATTGGTCTTCGATTTACTGCTGCAATGATGTGGATGGTAAAGTGATAGCATTCAACAAGATAATGATGGATTTATATAACAAGCATGCTCCGCTCAAAAGAGTAAAAGTCAAACTTACCAGCGCCCTGGTTATCAACAGCCATTAAAACCCTAATGGCCAAAAGGGATAAAGCAAAGCGGAGTTATAGAAGTATGCCCTCGGAGGAACACTGGGAGTTGTATAAAAAACTCCGCAACCGCTGCAGTCGTATGTGTAGAGATGCCAAAAGACGCCACATTCACAGCTCGATACAAAATCTAAATACATCTCAAGTATGGCAATTTCTCAAGTCACTGGGTATTGGAAAAGTCTCATCTAGTAACAGCTCCGACATAGACGTCAATGTGCTTAATGTTAACTTTTGTAGGCCTCCAATTACCCTTGACACAAATATTAAGTCTTCAACTTTGAAATATCTATCCGATCTTCCTCTGCCACTAAATACTTCTTTCAGTTTCCACTCAGTTGTTGAGCAAGAAGTTAAGAAATCTATTTTATCCATCTCTACAAAAGCAGTAGGTGACGATGGACTCCAAATTCAAATGTGTCTTCCCATCCTGAACCAAATTCTCTCACCCATCACTCATATTATAATTTTTTCCTTGTTGACCGGCTCCTACCCTTCTTTATGGAAAAAAGCCATCGTACTACCGCTGCCTAAAGTCTCAAATCCCACCTTACTATGTCAATTCCGCCCCATATCCATCCTTCCAATCCTGTCCAAAGTCCTTGAGGGTGCTGTACAAAAACAGTTATCACAATACCTCTCCTCAAATAGCCTGCTAAATCCTTTCCAGTCTGGATTCCGGGTTGGCCATAGCACAGTTACAGCATTAGTGAAAATCACTGATGATATTCGACTGGCTATGGAGAAGAAACTGCTAACGGTTCTCATTTTATTGGATTTTAGCAGTGCTTTTAATTCAGTGGATTTTGATATCCTCCTAGGAATCCTTTCCTCTCTTAACCTCTCTTCCTCAGCAATTGAGTGGTTCAAATCTTATCTTCGTGGTCGCTCGCAGGTGGTCCGCGCTGGAGAGGTTAGCTCGGAATGGTGTGAACTGTCTGCGGGTGTTCCTCAAGGTGGTGTTCTGTCTCCTCTTCTCTTCTCCGTTTTTATAAACGAAATTACGAAAGTCATAACTTCTCAATATCACCTCTACGCAGACGACTTGCAGTTGTATCGTCATTGTAAAATAGACGATATCAAAGGTGCTGTAGATGCCATCAATGATGATCTTGAGAATATTCATCAGTGGGCAAACTCTTTTGGGCTTGTAGTAAATCCTACAAAATCTCAGGCCCTGATCATTGGTGGCAGATACATGTTGAACCTTATAGATTACCAGTCACTTCCTCCGATAATCTACAACTCAATCCCAGTGGCCTACTCTAAGTGTGTCAAAAATCTTGGCGTTCTTATAAACTCCACCTTAACATGGGAAGCACACATTGTGGAGGTAAGCAGGAGAATGTACAGTTCGTTCCAGTCTCTCAGACGACTTCAAAATTTCCTTCCTTTTCAAACTAAGGTAATACTTGCGCAATCACTTTTACTCCCACATCTTGACTATGCTGATGTCTCTTTTCTTGATGCAAAGGAGGAACTCCTAAATAAACTCGAGCGTCTGCAGAACCTGGGGATCCGCTTCATTTATGGGCTTCGGAAGTACGATCATGTATCGGAATTTCGAGCCAGATTGAAGTGGTTACCCATTCGGCGACGCCGGGACTTACATATACTTTGCCTTCTCTATTCTGTCCTTCACAACCCTAACTCGCCGTTATATCTCCGAGAGCGTTTTGAATACCTTGTCCCGAGGGACAAACTCTGTCGTGTCAGTTCTTTCCTTCTATTGCGAACTCCGGCACATTCTTCCAGCTGCTATGACAGTTCGTTTACTGTAAAAGCAGTACGGTTATGGAACTCTCTACCACACTCATTACGCGCTAGCCCTTCTCTGGACATTTTCAGGGGGAGGACTAGGGAGCATTTTCTGTCAGAATAATATGTCAATAATTGTAATATATATTTATTTATTTATATAGCTATATATACACATATATCTATCTATCTTTCTATTTGTTTACTCGTATGCTATATAGAATTTCTTTGTTATTATTGTACACTTTGTCTTTTTACCCTTCTTTTTAAAACTCTCTCACTCAAAGGTTTGCTGGAAGAAAATTCAATCTTGAATTAAGCTCGCCTTTGTGCACAACACTTTAAATGTATTGTTGATATATGTTATGTTGTATCTTTTTTTTTTTGTGTACAATAAAGAATTAAAGAATTAAAGAACTATTGAATATTATATACTTTTGTAAATCTAGTCACCTATACTATAAAGTTTATATTTGTCATATTTAACGTAGGTACTTAATATTTTCTTTTCTTTTTAATAATCCTTTGATCAACCAATTCAAGTAAGCTTACCTTACCTATATTAAACATTCAAGTTCTTAAGTATCTAGATGAATCATAATGATTAAAGTAAATTAAATCAAATTACATCTTGATAATTATTATATTACGTTAGATTAAGTTATTTAAAGCTAGCGAACTAATAACATTATCCAAGCAATTCCACCCTGCAAGTAACTCTAGATGTCAGTTTCTTCACTTTCTCCCGCGAAGGTCGCAAGTTCGATGCCTGCCCGATGACACGACGCCACTCATTTCTGAGAAAATTATAGATTATCTATGGTAAAGTAATAGAGGTGCCTGTTATGTTTTATTAAGTGTTAATGTATTGTGAAGTAATAAAACGTAATGAGGGAATTAATTATTTCATAACTGTACCTGGTATATACGTATATGAGATTTTAATGATCAATATTATTATTTAACTTTTTTTTTAGTCTGTGTACCATAAAGTACTCATACAAATTACAAAGAAATTAACCAAAAATAAAACTCAGCATGGGGAAGCTTTAAAGGTTCCTGTTGTCTACGGAATCCTAAAATGGTAGCATTAAAAACGCAATAAAAATATTTTCTTTTGTATACGAAAAAGTCGTAAAACCTATTTCGCAAGTCGTAGAACAAAAGTTGTAAAGTTACAAACAGGACTAGAGACTCAGTAATCATATAAACACGTCGTACTCATATTAGACGACCCGACTAGACCAGCGGTAGTTAACGCTGCCCTCTGTGCTACGGGTCCCGGATTCAAATCCCGGTAGGGACAAATGTTTGTGTGATGAGCATAAAACATTTGCATCCGAGTCATGGATGTATCTATGTATAATATGTATGTATTTACAAAAAATACTAAAGTATTATATGTAGTATATCAACCTTCTAGTATCCGTAACACAAGCCTCGTTGCTTACCACGGAACTAGACAGCGCTGTGTCATAATATTTATTTTATTTATTTATATTTTTCTGTACGCGATCAATATCTCATCTCAGTTTATCCACAAACTCTACGGCTACTACAGTAAATATTAGCTCAAGACTTCGAGTTCAGCTCATTAGATCAGGACACGACTTGACCCACGCGGCACGACCTCATGATGACCTGTCAACGAACACCTATAGACTCTAGACTGTTGCCGCTTCTTACAATATGATTTCTAAACTGTTTTTGTTGTCTAGAATTTGAGCTTTGTTTTTAAAACTAAGTAGATTGCGTTGCTTGGCAAGGGTAACATTAAGACAGGATCTTGGAGACTTTTGATATATAGGTTCTTGGTCTTTGCTTTGTTGGTCTAGTGGTCACAAGTCCGACTGCTGAGCAAGAGGTCCTAAGTTCGATTCACTGGTCCAGCACTATTATTGGGTTTTTCTATGAAATTCTCAGTTACAGTTCGGAGTTTAGTTTTGTTACTGGTTGATGGCAATGGACCCGCCCCCTATTACATGGGACCTTAAATATATAACACTTCTGTCTACTCCTTCAAGGTGGACTGGCTGGATGGTATAAATAAATCAATAAATATTTCTGGACATTATTTCACAGCACCACCTAGTTCCGAGCTAAGCAACGAGGCTTGAGTTACGAATACTACAGTTGGTTGATATACTACATATATACTTTATTTTTTGTAAATATACATATACATATCATACATAAATACATCCATGACTGGGATACAAATGT
Source organism: Craniophora ligustri (assembly GCA_905163465.1). NCBI lineage: Eukaryota > Metazoa > Arthropoda > Insecta > Lepidoptera > Noctuidae > Craniophora > Craniophora ligustri. Next base: position 1,305,897 of record LR990965.1, on the reverse strand, counting down.
TTATGCTCATCACACAAACATTTGACCCTACCGGGGTTCGAACTCGGGACCCATAGCACAGAAGGCAGTGGTAACTACCGCTGGACTTGGTACACGTCGTAATTGGTATGTTAAATGCAGATCCTTGAGACTTTTCAATGATTTTTTTTTGACTATGAAATTTTCTCCGTCTTTGTTTCAATCGTGAAATATACATCATCATCATCAGTCAGTATAAACCCCCTGGTGAGCGTAAGCCTCCTTACTCTTCTGCCAAACTTCTCTGTTTTACAATTATTGTAGCGATATCAAATCAAATCAAATCAAATCATTTATTTCAATAAGACCAATGCAGGTGCTTTTGAATTGTCGAATTTAATTGAGCTTAGTTGCACGGTTCCAAAAGGTAGGTCTTATGGAGAAGAACCGGCGAAAAACTCCATAGATACTCTTTTTAAATTAAATACAACATTACAAAACTGTTGGTTTTGTTTTACAATGATTTATGTATATCATATAAATATGAGACTGATGCAGTTCGATGTGCTGAGTGATATATTCGTACATATTATATACATATGTAAAATTATAGACAAATTTTATTACAATTCGTACAAAATATTTTTTACATAGTTATATGACTACATAAACGAATCATTAAGCCCAAGCACAAATACTATTAACCAACAATTACAAGTTGACAAGTGATGTCGCAACAACTTATTCATTCAACTAGTATAGGCATTACTTCCCAAGATTACGCAACCAATGGTGGGCTATTATAAGTAATGTTATGTGTGGACCGTAGGTAATACGCAATGGAATGAGTTTTCATTTTCACTGCGACGTGACTTGGGAATTGTTGGTGACAGGGTTTGCGGCATAAGAGGTAGCGGGTTATAATTAATAGACATTATTCGTCTTCTCGTTCTAGTGGTTGTAGAGTACGACTGCCAAGCAAAAGGTCTTCAGTTAGATTCCCAGGTCTAGCAAAGTGTTATTGGGTTTTTCTATAAAATTCTCAGTAGCAGCTCGGAGTTTGGATTCGCGCTCGGTTAATGGCAATAGGCTCGCCCCCTATTACATGGGAGATAAAACATACCGGCAACACGTTGATGTACATTAGTACACCTCTGCCTTATCCTTCGGGGATGACAGGGGTGATGGTAAGTTATTGGACTGTTCCGCCTCTAATTCCCAATATAACATAAACATGATTGTATTTCCTGCCGAGTACAATTTGGGGGTCTTCAAGTCACGAGTGAATCTTCTAGGTAAGCGTACTCAATTTTAGACCACATTGTCATTTACCATCAAGTGAGATTGTGGTCAAACGCATTTGTCTCATATTTCAATTATAAGAAAAAAATTAATTGGAACCCGTCCTTCTGCAGCTGAAAACAAATGAATGAGTTATTTTTCTTACTCTTGTCAATGGCTAAACAATGTTTAAGTAATAAGGTAATAATAAACACTGTTTAAGTTTAAGTAATGACGACTCGGTGGCGCAGTGGCAGAGCAATCGGCTTGTGGTGCGTCACGGGTTGCGTTTCGATCCCCGCACGGAGCAAATATTTCTATGTTCTACAGGTAGTTGTTCCGGGTCTGGGCGTTTGTGTGTGTGAAAATATGTGTTTGTAAACGGACCCACGACACAGGAGAAAATCCTAGTTTAAAAAAAATAAAGAGGTTTCGTCTTGTTTTGACTTTAAAACAGTATCTGTCATTCCGCTCCGCTTATAACTTGTACTGTACTATTACGTCATACCTCACTACACGTGGTCGGAGGACAGTCATGTTGCACCGCGCGCTTTATACTCTGTTACGTCAATTTATGGCGTTTATACTGACCGAGAGTTTGATGAACTTGAATCATGATTTATGACAAATGAAATGTTGAAATAATGATGTTCTAAGGTTTTTAAGCATGATGTTGTAGCTTGGAGCTTTACAGCAGACATACCAACCTCCTCTATTTTATTTCTTTCTTTTTATATCATGGAAGGATTTTTGTTGAAAGGGCTCTTCTCTCAAGGCTTGAACACAAAAGCCTACCATCTTCGTATAGCGTTTCGGATTAAAAGCGCATGCATTAATAGAAGATATGATTTTGATGTTAAATAATAGAAATTGAATGGAAAATCTGTCTGTGTGTTTTAACGTAAACACAGGCTATTTCGTTGCAAATTATAAGCGATTTTAATTATAAACTTTCCGTGGTTTAGTGTAACTCGAATGTAGTCCCATATCCACCATTTAAATTGAACATAAAATACCTAAATTGTATTGTATTTAACTGAAAAAAATATGAAAATACTAAACAATTTCAACTATACATAGTCACTGTCTTTTTTTTTGCCATGCAGTTTTGATTCGTTTCCTTGTTCAACAAATTTCAAACCACATTCTTCGAAATTCCCCGAAAGCTGCCAAAGCATCAATACCTTTTGCGGTCATTAACCCTTATCTAAGATTGCAACAACTCCCGTGCAACAACCTTTTGTAATTTGACCAGCCCGATCTATTTACACCAAGCACACTACATTACGGAATGAAAGTAAAAAGGTGTACGCTGTACGGAAGTGCGCGGGCATTGGAAAGCGTGGTCAACGATATTTTCCGATCACGCGCCGTTTGGCTCGTGCGTACTAAGAACCTCGGTTCTTGTGTGTTTAGTGACAGCTGGTTTTTCTAGGAGACTAGAAAAAAATGGGAAGAAGTAAAACTCACAGACAAATATTTCTTATCGACGACTTTTCTGAGAAATTTGTGTGTCTCTACCTCATTGTAAACACCACAATGATTGGTACAATCAATATTATGGAATTTAAATGTACTCGTAGCATGCAGGGATTGTAGCATATTATTCAACATTTTGCATATCATCACATCAACCGTTGGACGTCCACAGCTGGACATAGGTCACCCCCAAGGATCGCGACGACCGGTCATGCGCCGCCCGCATCCAGCGGATTCCATCTTCGATTTGCAATTGAAAATTTCAGGATTAGTAAACCAATCAGGTAGCAGATGAATCTTATTCTTACGCTGATCGGAAGCCTTACAATATTGTGATAACTTTCTCTTTCTATGTCATCAATCATCATACAGTGTCCATCGCCTTCACATTTGCATCTTTTTGTTATTCAGTCTCAGTATATACCTATATTTGTATGTTCACTACTTACATCAGTCACATTTCTACATGTAACTTCCTAATTAATTATCATAGCATATAGGTAACCTACCTATATGCGTGGTGGACTATAGCCTTATCCCTCTCAAAATGAGAGGATACCCGTTCCCAGCAGTGGGCCAATAATGGGTTGATGATGATATCTGGATATTATGACACAGCGCGGTCTACTTCCGAGCTAAGCAACGAGGCTTGTGTTACGGATACTAGATGGTTGTAAAAAAATGTAGTGTATCACTACATTTTTTTAAAAGGCACTTTCATGACTCCGATGGAAATGTTCATGCTCATCTACCACCGAGATTCGAAACCTTACCACAGAAGGTATAAACTTTAATATTGCTATGCTAATGACGAACTAATTCAATAAAACTACTTTTTATCGCCGTATATTATTTAATCACGACATTTCGGAACGTGGTCACGGGCAGTAGGATTTATTCGTGGTGATTCGTGAGGCTATTGAAATTTGACTATAGCTGAATATAGCTGAAATTAGCTCATAATTATAGACTTTTCCTACTACCTGCTTGGAACTCTATCATAGATTTATAGTCGCTAAGTGCATAGACTTGACTTTGACTTAACAAGCCATCAAGAAAATCTCTCAGGCATGCAGATTTTCTTACGATGTATTCCTGCACTCTTCAATACGCACGTAATTTTGAAAAGTGGTACTTGCCTTGTGATTTCATTAATTGAACTCAAGACTTGACAACTCAGTCCACAGGTTACATCACTAGGAATCATAGCAATATTACACAAAGACAAATTAAATTACAACACAAATTGAAATTAAGACACTAACAATAAAAACGAACGTAATAATAGTAAACATTAAACGTTTCAACGTAACCGGAGATAAGTAAATCACGTGTAGCGTAACTCTAAATTACGTGGTTAAGCCGTAATTTTCGTTGTCGTTGAGTATTACGCAACAAGACGCGTAATTACCACAAAAATATCGTTCAGTATTGGGTGGTTAACCACAGACGTAGCTAGTGGACTTTTGGTAAAATAAACTAAGTAGGTTTTTTTCAGTTTTTTTTTTTTCATATCGTCTGATTCTGATTGCGTCATAAGTCTGGCGGTCGTGACAGTTGTTGTGTGAGTTAGTTTGATAACCAAACCTGAAGTCTTTTCACATAATTGAGAGGTAGGATATAGCGAGATTCTTCGCTCAAACTGAGCTGCCCGACTGGAGAAGTACCCCCGCCTTACAGAAGACCGCAGTGAATCAACAATAGTAGTTAGTATTTCTGCAAGAAAGGTTTTCAGAGCTCGTTGGAGGAATGACTATTCTGACAGCATGGGCATTCCAGTTGCTGTCAGTTTAGTAATTCCCTATTTTAAGAAACTTAAATGGTTTCTGCAGGGGCTGGCAATGCATATGCAAGCCTTCTGGTGTTGCAAATGTCTATGGGCGTCGGTGATCACTTACCATCAGGAGAGCCGCCTGCTCGTTTGCCCCCATATCACCATAAAAAATACAATAAAATATCATGAACTACAGATAACTAGAAATTAACTCAACGTTACGTAACTAAACCATAATCCTAGTAATTACTTTTACAAAACACTGACCATTTTTTTTTTCATTTTGAAGTTGTGCCATTTCTCTTTTTGTAAGATTTCACCAACCATTCATGTCTTGAATGACTCTTTTGACTGTAAACGTTTTTCGTATTGTCTAAACATAGTTTTGGGATCTTTTGTGGGGTTTTTGGAAGTGATTTGTCAATGTGCTTCTGTGAATAGTGAAGAGATGTGGTTTAAAAGTTTTGTGATTAGTGTGAGTTATGGTATTTGCAGTTTCTAAAGCGATTTCCAAAACTGCATAGCAATTAATTTTCGGTTTGGTTGATGGTTCGTATTTAGAAGGGTTCGCGTATTTCTTCAAATGTGGTTAAATTAGCATCGGAAAATCTTGGTACGAAAATCCAGAAATCTGTTTTTAATTATTTGAAAATTAATGTATCTGATCATCTGTATATCAAAGGATTTCAATACTCCACTATAAGCATATGAAACGACCTATATCCGGTCTTATGCAAAACTATGACCCAAATTATTTAAAAAAAAAGTCCTCATTCAAAATCATCCTATATTTTTTTATTTTTTTTATTTATTTATTGAGAAACAAACAGTCACTTACAAAACAGGAATAATATATATGATTTACAATTAGACCTGGAGTTTCCTTAAGATATTAAAAACAGTGACAAAGCAGTGAGTATCTAATTATCTAAGTTACAGAGAATGAAATAAGCACAACACACAACTATATTATAGTAATACCTAACAGCTCTGATGTTGTCCTACATCTAGGTACTATTTATTGGTAAAGATTTTTAATTGGCACCTTCAGGACTATTTGTATAAGTCAGGAAGATACTTTTATTATTTGTCTGTAAATCTTCCTTGCCATAAATAAATAATGTTGGTCGAAATCCAGTCATATTGCAACCAGTAACCATTATCTTTAAAGATATTCATACGACAACTGCAATCAACATCTCATGGGTTTTGATACGACAAGAATCATCACCCATCCAATGACTAACCTCTGTAAGGACAGCTTAACCTTATAGATCGATTCGATCAACTACTACTCCGTGTCTCCCTCAAATCACCGTATCTATCAAATTGTCAACTTAACTACCTTAAAAAAAAAGTAATTTTGCGGCTACTCATACGTAATTTTTTATCTATATTTATAATAGTACATTGTCCAGAGAAAGTGGTTTCAGATCTGCTGATGACCTGATGTGATTGATGGTGTGTCACTTGACATATTGAACTTCCGGCTCCTAACTAGCATTTGAAGTTAAAAAGCGAATTTGTTTTGTATTGAAACGCATTGAAGCCTGCGCGCGCGCTTAACGCATGAGTGAACTAAATGAATGGAAATTATAATAAGCTGTGACGCGATTTAGCTTCAAGGCTTGATTTTACAAGCTGTTTTATGCTCCTATATAATTTGATTGATTTCTTACACTTACGCGAATATTAGACATTGAAATAAAACTATTTTTACGGATTTTATAGCGGTATATTGATATTATTTTAACCCGATATTTCGGATGCTTTACAGCATCCATGGTCACGGGCCGACTGAGGTTTTGATCGTCTTGAAGTTATAATTAGTCACAGCTACCTTACATTTTTAATTATTATTGACAATCCGATTTATACAGGACAAGCTTACTGTGATAGACTTAATTAAATCTATGATGGGGTTCCAAAAAAAATATATACCGCGATAAAATTCCGTAAAAAGTAATATTATTTCAATGCATATATACATATAACTTGTTTAAATAAAAATCGGGGTTATGCCGTATTCATCCTATGACGTCTCATCCCATTTCTTCACTCATCCTAAACTAAAAAAATCGAACGACATGGTATAGTCTTGTAATCTTTACCAAAATATCTTGTTATTGTCTTCTTGTCTTTTGAGAAGTTAAGTTAAAATGACCTTCATATCTTTAATATAAAGCGGGTTTTTCACTGTTTTCAGGTTTCATTTAATCCGACGTTAGAAATCATAACATACGTTATAAATTCAGTGCCAACTTACTTTAACTTCTGTATTAAAATATTTAACACTTATTAAATTAAATATCAGTCATCTAAAAGCCAGTAATATATTTTACCACCACGTCAAACGTTGACCCCAAAATTCTCTGAAACAAACTAATCAAAAAAGTTAATGAACCGGGTCACTTGTTCACATTGCTACAGAAGCGTCAGGGTAATGGCTCGGATGATACTGATAATGCTGTACTCGTTATCTGTTCATCTGCAGTTCTTATTACTGGCTGTATCGTTCTTCAACATCTCTTGCTTTGATGTCGTATATTTTAGGGTTCCATTCGGACCATTCGGTTTAAGACATGACACGTCAGTCTGTACTGGCGCACGCGTTACAATATAATAAATAAATAATATACAATAAATAAATAAATATAGGAAAAAATATATGGATGATAGGCGATTGACGAAAGGAATTTATAAGACGGATGTTAGTGGAAACGCCGGAAGGGGGAGCCTTAGAAGGACATACACCGACCTAATTGGTGAACTCCTTCAAAAAGGTCAGGTACGCAGTACTCATAACCGGCGCGCGTGTATGACGAGATGTATGAATGTGGACGAGGCAAAAGTGGAATGCAGGGACCGTAGCGTGTGGCATTCTGTTGTTTCTGCCTACCCCCATGGGAAAAAGGCGTGAGTGTATGTATGTATATATGTAAATAAATATACCTGGACAGTATGACATAGCGCCATCTAGTTCCTATCACAGCGAAGCTTTTGTTACAGATATTGTACATATATTATATACTTTTTTTTGGAAATACACACTTGATGAGATACAAATGTTGATGCTTATCAGTTATCACACCAACATTTGTCCCGTAGCACAGAAAGCAGCGTTAACTACCGCTGGGCGAATTGGGTTGTCGTCATCATCATGTCATATCAGCCTATTGTCATCCATTGCTGAATCCTGAAAATAGGCTTCCTCCAAAGTGCACCAACCATCGGTGTTGCCAGCCACCTTCCATCTTCACCAACCATCCGCTGCCAGCCACCTTCTTCAAATCTTCCGTACATCGTGATGCAGGGCGTCCCATTGGGTCTTCGCCGTCGTAGACTATCTATGATATTTCCATCATTCAAAGCCACGTGATCAATTAAGTAAAATTACTGCGCAAGCGCCGTAATCATTTAATCAACGGTGAAGTGATCTGACAGTATGATCTGATACGATACAATCGCTAGTCGTTTATAACTTTTGAACATTTAAATTATTGTAGTCACCAGTCACGACACAGTTTTAAACCTTGTTTAAATGCTAGATGCAGTTGTCAGTGGAATTAGGTACTTGTGTTCTATACTTACATATATAAGTTTCTAATTATTACATTAAGGCGTAAAAACCTATCAAATATAATTTAAAAAATGTGTATAAGTAGGTTGTTCAGAGTGTCCTATCGTATTTCACCCAAACAATCTTTCAACCCCTTTTGAAACGACCACAAATAATATTTTTATTAATTTCAAAAGGTGTATAAGAAATACAAAAATGGCACTAAAAACTGTAAACTGAAAGTGACGCAAAAGAAGAAATACCAATTAAAGAATTTCTTCTTTTGAGTCAGTTTGACAGTTTATGTCATTAACTTAAGATATTGGTAAATAATGTGTTCATTATATTTTATTTTAAGATATTTTAACGTTCAAATCTTATTTATTTATTTATTTAAACATATACAGCTATTATCACAGGGTAACCTAATACAATAGCGTAGTTCTAGTAAGTACTTATATCTAATTATATCTAATATATTATATGAAGTCTTTATTCTCTTATATCTCTATTATATAAAGTAATACTTACTTATTATACATCCAGTGCTATTATTTATTTATTAGCTTGAGATAATATACAATAAGTTATTCGTGTAAATTCACTCAGTGGGCAGCTAAATAAATCAACCTGTTGTGATATCGCATTGAGCGCCCGCAAAGCTCGCATGAGGGGCGCCTGCTGCAGCAAGTTGGTGCGGGCCACTGGTAGACACAGCAGCGGCGGCCGACGCCGACGCGACACGTACTCATCCGGGGCACACAACCCAACTATCCCTAGGACGGCTGGATTGTGTATCTTACCACGCATAACTTTAAAAACATAAGTGGCGAGAGCTACCTCCCTTCTCACCTCAAGTTTAAAATAACCAGTGATACCTAACAGAAACAAGGTAGGATACAGGAGTGGATATCCAGGGTATACACCATACTGTTTAAAATAAATAAATCTTAGAAATTTGTTTTGTATACGTTCTAACATTAATTTGTACTTACATTCGCTAGGTGACCAGATTATTGCATTGCATTCTAAATGGCTTTTCACAAGAGCTTCGTATAATGCCCTCAGAGCACAAATGTTGGTGAACTGGTTTGAGAAACGTAACATCATTCCTAAGTTTCGGTAGGCTTTTTTACAAACTTTGGTGGCATGTTTTCTAAAATGTAAGTCAGCAGTGAAGTGCACGCCTAAGTCCCTAACTTCAGTGACACGTTGCAGCGGTGTTCCGTCCATATAATAAAGATAGTGACTCAGTTTGCGCACGCGCGTGAAGGATAACACTGAACATTTGCCCACGTTGAAATACAATTTATTTCTAAAGCTCCATTCAACAACCTTATTTATATCTTCCTGCAGCACCTCATGATCCGTATTCCGCCCTATTTCAAGAACTAGTTTTAAATCGTCGGCAAATAACAAAGGTATAGAATTATTGACTGCACACGGCAAGTCGTTGATCATTAAAATGAAAAGAAGAGGCCCTAAATTACTACCTTGACTTACGCCGGATCTTGTAAAGTAAGGTTCAGAGTACTGTCCACTACAGTCAACATACTGACAACGGTCTCCTAAATAACTGGCGAAAAAGGCAATGTGTGTGGTGTGCAGCCGACCCTGGCCAATTTAGCCAGGAGGATGTCATTGTCCACGGTGTCGAAAGCCTTCCTAAAATCAAAATAGGCAACATCCACTTGATGACCAGCGTCCACCGATGGTACAATGTGTGTCATTAGATCTAGTAAATTCCCTGATGTCCCCCGACCAGGACGAAAGCCGTGCTGAGCGTCGGACAACAGAGAACTTATTTGCGGATACAGGGTGTTGTGGATTGCCGACTCAATAACTTTAGCTGGCGTACATAAAACCGCCACCGGTCTATAATCACTGGGTGCAGAACACCGAATCTTACACCCTTCTCCATCCTAAGAACGGTACGAAGTTTTCTCTTCAAGTGTCAAGTTATTTCCATGTTTAAGTTCAACAAACGACAATCATATTACATCACAAATCCCATAATCGGTCCCTTAACTAATGACATAACAATACCATAGGCCTTTACACGTGAAATCAATCAATTTCCCATAATAACACCATGTTATGTAACTAAAGGAAATATACAGAAGTTTCATATAAAACAAATGTTTAACAGGTAAAAGAAAATATGAACACTTAGACTCAAAATTTTAGAGGGAAAAAATAGCCACATCCGTATTGAGAACTTCCTTCTTTTTGAAGTCGGTTAATAAGAAATAGATTTGCTCTCTTGATATTATGATTTTTTTGGATAATTCTGCTATTCTAACATCGTAAACCAATTTATTTTCCCACTGTTGGGCACGGATCTCTTATCATTTAAAATTGATAGACCAATAGTCCACCACGCTAGCCTAGTACGAGTTAATAACTTCACAAGCTTCCTAGAAAATCTTGAGCATGTGATAAATACGCAATTTTTATAGTTTCGAAAACTCAGTGGCCTTGGATTTGAACTTGAGACCTTAACCTTCGTAGCCCACCGGTTACACCGCTGTGCTATCACAGTTTTCTGGCACTCTAAGTCCCATTGCAACTCCTTTATGTCTCAGATCATCAAACAGATTTCGTCACGATGTCTTCCTCACCGTTTGAACATGAAATAAAAAAGCACGTATCTTCAGAATATCGGTGGTGCGAGTATTGATATTGAACTCCGGACCTTCAACTACAGTCCACCGGTAATACCACTAGCCTATCACAGCTTTCCATCATTTTAATATGAGAAGACTACATTAGTTGACGACCCAGTTAGTCCAGCGGTAGTTAACACTGCCTTCTGTGCTAAGGGTCCCGGGTTCGAATCCCGGTAGGGACAAATGTTTGTGTGATGGGCATATACATTTGTATCCGAGTCATGGATGTATCTATGTATCATATGTATGTATTTACAAAAAAAAAAAGTATATATGTAGTATATCAACCAACTAGTATCCGTAACACAAGCCTCGTTGCTTAGCACGGGACTAGATGGCGTTGTGTGTCATAATGTCCCGGAATATTTATTTATATTTATTAGTCTGGTCTTGGTCCTTCTAACTAGATCTTGGTATGAAATATGACTTCTGTGTGTAATCTATTTCGTGATAAAATGTATTATTGGTAATCCGGAGATTGGTTGCCAGTGAAAGTACTATCATTACGCTGATGTGATGTTGATGAGGTCACTGACAGCAACCGCATGACTGTTGCAGACGTTTAGTGCTTGTTTATGGCGCATACATCACGGGTGTAGGATGCTGCGTGGGGAGATTCGATGATAAGATCATTTAATCTAGATTAAGGGTTCTGAAGGCTCTGTCTTTGTGATTATGCTTAAGGTAGCATCGGATATAGTAGTGAATTCTAAGTCTTCAAGTTCGAATTCAAGGCTAGCTCCTCTATTTTTATTAATTTATTTGCGTTTTAATAATAATATCATTCTGCGAAGGAAAGAATTGTGTGTAAACCTGCATATCGAATAAGGACTACGAACGCATGAGGGGTTAAAGACTAACTTATTTCAATCTAAGACGAAATTTGTGCCCAGCAGTGGGACAATAGATTTATTAATGATAATGATGACAGGTATCAAACGAATATATATTTCATCTGTACAGCTCTGACAATAGCTTATAGACACTAACAACATTGATTTCTTGATAAATCAGAAGCTAATTATCATTTGCCCTATAAATCCACCGATCTTTCACGCCGAAACACATTCCTTCTTAGGGATATAACATTAATACAACAAGACTCCCTTAGATAATTTTCAAATACTCTAAAAGTCTTCAAATAACAAATTTTATATTACTTTCATAACTTTGTCTGTTACTAAAGCCCAGCAAAACAGACTACAATATTCAAAGGTCTTGATAGTTAAAATGCCAAATAAAGACATCGTTTACTTAACAATAAAATAAACTTGAAATGTACTACATGATCTCAAAATGTAACTTTCATAACTTGTTTGTATAATGACAAAGCATATCCATAAATATGACATTCACTTTCCATGATTGAGGAATTTGTAACAACTACCAACCACTTATCTGCAAGACTTTGATCTCGAAATCCGCATATTTAAGTTCGCAAATTATATTTGCATTTTCACTTCTCATTTTGTAGTACTTATTTAAACCTTTAGAAATGTGTTATCATCCGCTCAAACAGTAAATTTAGCGAATGTAAAAGTAACTCAGGAGTTTTCACAAACAATTATTATGGCCAGGAACAATATTTTATATCTGCAATACTTTTTTTTGGGCCAGCTTCTGCATTTGGTTCTTTGTAAACTAGCCTATAAGTATGTATTTTTCTATTCATGCTACCCTAGTACTTCCAGGAACTACGACAACCTTCTCACAATGCTAATTAATGACTTCAAGGAATGTAAATCATGTCATCATCTTATAGGAGGTAGCATAGCGAGATTTTTCGCTCAAATTGAGCTGCCCGACTGGGGAAGTACCTCCGCCTTACAGAAGACCGCAGTGAATCAACAATAGTTGTCTTTCTGCGAGTGAATAAGGTTACCAGAGCTCATTGGGGGAGTGACTATTCTGATAGCATGGGAATTCCGTTTGCTGTCAGTTCAGTAACTCCCTATTTAAGAAACCTGAACGGTTTGTAAGGGGTTTCGCAACGCATTTGCCAGCCTCTGGTGTTGCAGATGTCCATGGGCCGCGGTCATCACTTACCATCAGGTGAGCCGCCTGCTCGTTTGCCCACTTATCACCATAAAAAAATATGTAAAAACCTTGCTAGAAGAGCTCGTTAGGGGAATGACTATTCTGACAGTATGGAAATTCCGTTTGCTGTCAGTGTAGGAAGTTTCCTATTTTAGGAAACCCAGAACGATTTGATTTTTTTTGGCAATAAGTTAGTGACACTTCTGGCGTTTGAATATTTTCTCTTCTCTTTTGAAGAACCACGAAATTCTCGGCAGGTAACTGATTCCACTGCCTAATATTTCCGACGTATAATAATTGGCGTGTAACTAATATTGCGAAGCATATTGTAAATATGATTTTCATTTACTTTCTATAATGTATCTTTGACCTACAAACGTTGATTTATAAATATTTTTTTAATAAACTAATTATTTTTTTGCCAGTCTTGTCGCCGCAATCTTTAGCTAAATAAGACATTAAATGAGGTCGACTACACTATTATATTATTGATTACTGAAGTTATCGATGTTTTATTGTTGATAGTCTAAATACTAAAATATTTTCTTGTTAATTCCGGGAAAGATTTTTTGTCCATGCGTATCATACAAACATTTGCCTCTAGCAGAATAAAAACCCGAGACTCTTATCAAAAAAGGTAGCCTTTAATATCACTGTGCTAATATCTCAGTAGGTTAGTTAAAAAACATCATACCTATCTAATTGCAATTAAAATTCTAGTTTAATTGACCCGGGACCTGTTAATTTTGGGAGGTATTTATATACCATTGTTATGGTGTGTATCGAATTGATAGAGTAAGGAAAGGGTTCTTATTTTATACTTGGCTTGTTGTTACCTTATTTTTAATATACCACAAAAGTGGCAAACATACTTTATTTCTTTCTAGCATAAATACATTTGCAACACCACAGGTTGTCGACCCTGTAGAAATCATTGAGGTTTCTTAAAATAGGGAGCTACTAAACTGACAGCAAACGGAATTCCCATGCCGTCAGAATAGTCAATCCCCCAACGAGCTCGGGTAACCTTACTCGCTCGCAGAAAGGTAACTATTGTTGATTCACTGCGGTCTTCAGTAAGGCGATACTACTCTAGCTCAATTTAAACTAGGAATCTCGCTATTCCCTACCTCTTTAGACCTGCTGGCAGATATAGCAGGAGACGGTGTCAAAGTGCATACATTAATAATGCTCTTGGCTTTAAATATAAGTACTTACTTAATTTCCAAAATCACATTTTTAGCACAAAAGCTATAATTTATGACTATTAAGTTCGAATTAGGTATTAAATTCATTTTGACGCAACGTTCATCATCATTATTTCAGCTAAATGACGTCTACTGACTGGACATAAGCCTCCCCCAATGATTTCCGCGATGACGATTGGCTGAGTGTGAAATCCTAAGCGAAATCGTTCTTGTCCAGCAAACTTATTTATAAATTCATAATAGCAGCTTGGATTTCAAATTTATGCCCGGAAAATAGCAATGAATTTCGCTAATACGGCGATATTTATCTACTAACAATAATGAATCTATGTAAAATTTAAAATCAAAAAAATACTTATTTTATTCGGCGAGAGCACGAACCATTAAACGTAATACATTATGCAACCTCACCCAAATACTAAAGCTTTAAACACACGCGCGACAATGCGACAAAAAATCGCACCTATTAAATAAACACACACATTACGTGCGTGTCGTTAATACCAAGTGACTGTTACCTCATCAATAATGTATGTGTATCAACATTACACCTTTTTAGCGACACAGTTGGGTAATCGCAAGTGAGTAAATGACATTTCTTGTTCCGTATTGCGTACTGTTCTTCCGTGAATTTTTTGTTAGGTTTTATTTTATTATACTATCACGCTTATATTCCTTACAAGGTAGGGATACTGAAACTGATGTATGTATATTTATATTGTGTCGGTGAGTTAATAAGTCCTACATGTATACGAGTGGGTGTGCTCTTAGAAAAATCCTGTTGCCAATAGTCCTTTTTGAGAATCAAATCCAAGACCTCGTGTTTGATAGTCGCGATCAGTAGACTGATAAGGTACTTGTTTGCTATTTTTGTATATAAAACACCACCTTTGCCATATAATTAAGAATGTAACTACTGCGAAGCGTTTTACATATTTGTTTTGAATGAAAATAATATCTTGTACTGGACTTGAACCTTTGTCAAAATCTTGCTACTCATCCGTTATGTCAAATTATTCCTTCATATATCAACAAAAGTTCGAATTTTCTTATGTAACTTTTTTGTTCAATTTGCAAGAAACAACAACTTTATATCTTTAATAATTGTCAACAATAAAAAATATAAGTTGTAGGTAATTAGTTTTTTTTTTTATAAAAAAATATGTACTAGCTTGGCTAAGTGGCATTGTTATCAATTCATCACACTCATTGTAACCGTCTTTTTTTCAAGTTATGAAAAATAACTACTGCAAAAAAACGTAATTTAATTTATGAATGAATGTAAGGTTGCAGTCACACTGAAAGCGGTTAGCGGGTGAGCGAATAAACACATTGTTAAAGTGAATGCTTTAATTACATATCTTAAAGTGTTACATGTCATACCTACATAGCAGTGTAGGTAGGTATGGTGATATGTTGATCTTATTTTTCGAGAATGTCATGGCAAAAAAACAACTGTTATTGGTGATTATGTGATCATATAGCTAAAAAATATGAGTTTTCTTAGAGCGAAGTTAACAGCCAGTTACCCAGCGATTGGGCAAAGTCAAAAGTTCAGTTCAAATCATAAGTTAACAATCATCGTAGTCTCTTAGACAAAAACCTCCGTTGGAGTTTGCCACAACACTCATTCCTCAGCATTCTACATATCAGCTACGTGTAATGTGATGGATTACCTAAGCATTAATCGGTACATTGATATTTGTCTTATCATTGATATCAATAGAACGAGACATAGAATTGTTTATTATTTTTTAATTAAAATTGTTTTAAAAGCGAAAGCGTCTTTAAGCGCTTTAGCTACCCGCTGTCAGTATTACCTCGCTTATTTAAGAACAATCGCGTGTCAGATAATTCGTTGCTCATAGTTGCTGCTAATATAATGTACGGTATAATTGTTTACAAAAACGTTATAAACATTACCTAAGCAGATTTATATCACAAGATTAATTATAGTTTTTATTACCCACGCTTTTTTGGCAGCTCTTGTGGAAATAATACGATACATGTGTAATAAATAATAATATGTACTTAGATTTAATGATAATTGTTTTAATCTAGTTTTGGTTGTGTATGTGTGTGAGCATGTTGCTTGTAAACACATAGAATTGAAAGTTTGTGAGTGAGAAATTTAGTTTGGGTTAACTCCTTCTTAATTTTTTTTTAACTAAAATATAGTAAGCGTTATAATTATTACACCATAAATATGGCAAAATTTATTTCAAAACCTATTATTACCCCTTTTTTTATTATAAGATAGTAGACTTAAAAGTATTGTTTTTCTATATTACAGAATGCGGCGTTCCATTACGGCGACATACGCGTCAGCCTAGGGACAGGACTCCTGGTCAACTGCGCATCATCAAGGGTCGGGAGTCCAAGAGAGGAGCATGGCCGTGGCAGGTTGGTACCTATTCTCAAGCGATACTGAAGTATTGTTTTATACAAACGACGATAACGACTTCGTTACCGACCCCATTGAAACCGTATAGTTGTCTTAAAATACGAAGTCACTAAAACAGACAGTGAACGGAATTCCCGTGCTGTTAAAAAAATCACTCCCACCGCAACGAGCTCTGGTAACATAACTCAGTCGCAGAAACACAACTATTTTTATTTCACTGCAGTTATCTGTAAGGCGGAGGTACCTCCCCAGTCGGGCAGCTCAATTTAAGAGAGGAATCTCGTTATGCCCTACCTATCGAGAAGGTAGAGAGAGTACAAATACTATGCAGTAGGTACTTAGTTGTAGATTTGAATATATCCAAGATAGTACTAGTTCTTATTCATTCCTAAGAGCTGTGAAATCAAAGGTGTTGAGTTCGACCCCAAGGCATTACTAACTTTCCGAAATCACATGAGTATTTTATCAATTGCTCCCTGAGCAATTTTCTCGATGGCATTTAAAATCTACAAAACACATGAGCTTGGTGGACAATTGCCTTATGCCTCTAGAGGAGACTGGTGCCTAGCATGGGTCAATGATGATGAAAACAGCTCACTATTTTCCATCTTGATTTTCAGGTATCTCTTCAGCTTCTTCACCCCAGTTATGGGCTGATTGGGCATTGGTGCGGTGGCGTGCTGGTGCATCCGATGTGGCTGCTAACAACTGCACACTGCATCCACAAGTATATATTTTTACATTTGAACAATAATATAACATAAATTATAATACAGAACAGAATATAGTCTTCGCCTCCTACCAATTTGACAGCTAACGATGACAGCTGTCAAATTGAAAAATATTACGATTATAAGGTCTAAGCAGCGCCGCAGACCTGTTCCGCCTTGCGAAGGACAGACTGAAGTTTTCCGAACTGACGGCCTACCTCCAGTAATTGGAGAGAAACTTCGAAGAATCAGAAGAAGAATGTTTGCTTTAGAATAATAAGTGTCTATCAACATAATACAAAATCTTTACCGTAAAAGATCCGATAAAACCAGTACCTACCATTTTTTAACCTTTATCAAAAATCTATGGCACCGGTACAAATATACTTTAGTGCTTGTTTATGTTACGTTCGACGTTGTAATTGGCTTCTATAGAATGGCCAGTGTGTGAATGGCAAGTTTATTTTGAGATATGTTCTTCAAGTGTCGTTATTTTGGAAATTTCGACTCCATCTCTAACCTAAAAAAAATATTACTAAATACGATCTACAAATCTAGTGACAGAAATTAAGTACATGAACATAAATGATATCAAAAGTAACAACAGCCTATAATTCGTATTCCAGTGAGCTGTTCAACCTACCAGTTCCAGCACTCTGGACGGCCGTGCTGGGAGAGTGGGACAGAGCAGAACAGAAGGGTGCTTACGTGCCTATAGAGAAGATTGTCCTGCACCACCGGTTCCATAACTACCAACATGATATCGGTAAGTATTGCAGGAGTACTTACCATCAACTAGCCACTGCACCACAACGTATTACAAAAGGTTTACAGGTTGAATCCAATTCCTGTATACAAAACTTGAATTTGAATGTTTAAAGCGAATCAGCTAATGGGAGTGTATGTATGGGACTTCTTATTACTGATATTCTTCAAAATCTACATTGGGCCTATGTTCCAGATACCGAGTTTCGTTCCGCACAAATAATATAATCACTTAAACTTATAAATGCTTCTAAACATTATTCTATTTAAATAAAATACTGTCTCATATTTTAATGCTTATATCATTTTGCTTCCAGCTCTCATGAAGCTCACCCGACCAGCTGACGTCAGCACAGGCAGTCGCATCCGTACAATATGCCTTCCTCCATTCGAACCACCACCCATCGACAACTTCGAAACTGACAAGAGCTCCTCTTTCTACCTCCGTCCAGAATCAAACACAGAACCGCCAAGACGTAAATCGAAACCACCAAAACCAAAACCCGATACTGCTGTGAAATATCTTGAAAAGTTAAATAATTTGACTAAAAATATGTTTTCTGGTCTCGTTAATAAGAAACACAAGAATATGAGATATAATGTTAGAGTGTCTAATGAATCAAATAGACAGATGGACAGGAAAAATGGAGAAGAATTGAGAAAATCTGACAGTGAAAGAGGTCATAGCGACTTAATCTATGACAGTGCAACTTTAGATAGTGTAGTCAAGCTTATACGAAACAGTCTTCTCAAAGATGATTATAAAATAAATATAAACAGAAGTGACAAAAAGCTTATGTTTGGTGAGGAAATTGATCCTTTTATTGATGATAACAACAGATTGGACTTTAAAGATGAGTGTTATACCACCGGTTGGGGCAGAGAACAGACGAACGGGACTCTAACAGATGTGTTATTGGAAGCAGAAGTGCCTATTCTACCTTTAAACACCTGTAGGGATAGATATTCTTTGACGCTGCCGTTAAATGATGGCCATCTCTGTGCAGGGAGTACTGATGGCAGCACTGGAGCCTGCGTGGTGAGTGTGGAACCTTTTGCTTATTTTCAAAGTCATTAAATGCTAATTATTTTTTTTACTTCCCCCACAAAGTTGGTTGACAGTTACAACACGAAGTTTTTTTCAGCGTGTGGGAAGGCAATTTTGTCGTTAAGGCATTGTACCGAAAATATCACTAGCTCTAAGTAAATATCTCCTCTCTTTCCTTAATCTTGTCTTAAGCGATTCGTCGAAATAAAATCTTTTCGTAAAAAGATTTGTTGAAATTCAGATTTGGAATTTTAGCGGTAGGCTTGATACATACATACATACTTACAATCACGCCTTTTGCCCATGGAGGTAGAAAGAAACTAGAATGCCACGCACTACCGTTCCTGCATACCACTTTTGCGTCGACCACATTCATACATCAGGCAGGCTTGATCTGTTAAAAAAACTTTACCAGCAATTAAAACAGAAACAAATCAGCGAAACTACCCGCATGACCTAAACCTGGCCAATTTAACAGTTACAAAGAATTTTAATTGAGCCAATTAAGGTTTGAGATACGTATCAGAAACAAAGTAAAATTTTTGATCTTTATCGAATAGGTATGGTTTTCTTAGGGCTTATTAAAAAATACCGCACTTGGATGTAATATCCAAGAATCTACTTCAAACTGTTTTGTCAGCGGATTTGTCTTCATAGAATTAGTAATGTTATCGGATTTCTTTTTCATTAATCTACTTATTTATTTCTCACCCTCCACTGTTAAGAAATTATTAATTCAGCATACAATATTTCACCCACCTTTGCCATCCATATTAGGGATGATTTCCGGAACAAAAACTATCCTATGTCCTTCCCTGTGACTCAAACTATCTCCATACCAAATTTTATCACACAGACAGACAATATTAGTATGGATATTTCAATAGAAACTAGTGCTGTTATCAGGAATCTAAAATCATCTGTATTAATTAATTGCTACGCCGTATCTTGATTCTGATTTTGTTTAAGATATTGTAGTTGAAGATGTTGCAAATGGTTTGTAAAAATTCCTGTTTGTTAACATTGCTAAGTAGTACCTACTTACCGGCTCTTGTTAATCTTTAATCATTGTATATACAGAGTAAACTTAAAACATCTAGAGAAATAGGTAGATACAATCTGCCTCCCGACTTGAATGATGAATAAATTAGACAGCATTAAACGTAACTTCGAAATAATATTACAAAAAACTGCTGTCGATTAGTCAAAGATAAAACTATTTTAGATATGGTTTTAATATACGGTTTGAGCGACATACGAGTACATACCATCATGCGTCTCCCTGAAAGGTTACGCAGAAGTGCATTAGTGTACACCCACATTTTGCCAATATGTGTTAGGTCTCATGCAATATGGGGCGAACCTATTGCCATCAACCGGACACGAATCCAAACATCGAGCTGCTAATGACATTTTCATAAAAAAATCCAATAACGTTTGCTTGACCTGGGAATCCAACCCAAGACCTCTTGCATTAATTATTTACTTACATTCACTCAACCAACGAGGCAGTGAGGTTTAAGGCTTAAAGCTTTCTATTTCAAACAGTCAAAAGGACTCACACATTCAAAGGCAGAAAAAATAACAGCACTTAAAAAATGGTGCTTGTCTTAATCACAAAATTAAAGCCATATTGCCTGTAGCTGTGGGACCAGTCTTCCAGCCCCAAGCATGCCATACCAACCTGTCAATAATAACTGATGAAAGACTGATAAGACTGATGTTGACTTGTTACTATTTAATTGTGTTTCTTATTAATTTTCGTGACATCACTGCCATATTGGAAAGTTCAATCTACATTCTTGACTTTCACTCATTGGACTATATTATTATGATGTCAGGCTGAATTTAGGTAGACCTTCTTATGAAGAATAGGTATTGGGTTTCATGGTTGTGTAGAAATTGAGCGTTAATATATCTTCATCATCATGTTGTACCCATTTTCTGAGTCACGGCTGCAATGGTCTCCTATCAGATTAAGACTGGTTATACTAGTAAGGATATAATCCGCACTGATGGACCAACTCGGGTTAGTGGATGGCAGAAACTAGAAAAAGTGATAAATTCAAAACACATTTTATCCAAAGTAGGCCAAATTTAATTAAGTCTCTTTTATCGCAGAAACCGACTCCTCTTCGCCGCTTTCTATTGTTTTTGTTGTTGGGAATTCTACAGCAACTTGGAACGGTGATGAAGAAAAATGACAACACGTTTTTTGTTCGAATGTCTTGAAAATATATGATCTCCTGTTGATTGATGACTATATTTTCTTTTCCAGGGTGATAGCGGAGGTCCTCTGCAATGTCGGTCGGGGGGTCGCTGGGAGCTGCGTGGCCTAACATCGTTTGGGTCTGGGTGTGCTCGGCGCGGCGTGCCCGATGTTTACACTAACGTTGCCCACTACGTTGCCTGGATATATGGGCATGTTTACGCCAGCTAGTATTCACTTAAGACAACGTACGAATAGACAATCACAATATGAGCGAATATTGAGTCCACTTCTAAACGCTAACTATCCCGGTGTTGGGCACCAAGCGTCCATCCGCTGCCAGCCACCTTCTTCAAATCGTCGGTCCATCGTGTCGCAGGAATCGTATTATTATTACCATGTCTATAATAGGTGGCGATGTGTCTAAAAAAATCGTACTTAGTACCAACATAATAATGAACGAAACGACACTTAACGGCAACGGGCGTGTCACCAAACTCCTTGAAAGGACTCGGAGATCGGAGTGGCGAAAAGCTGTCCATCAGGGCATTCATAGTTACGAATCTCAACGGCTACAAAATCTTGACGTCAAACGTCAGCCCTAACCCTCCTACAGGTATACATACGCAAATGGAGACCTTTACTGCGCCTTGTGTGAGCGCACGTTTAAAACCAAATTCGGCTTCGCGAGTCATGCCGGGGCTCACGAGTGGAGACAGAATACCGGGGATTAACAGGGTTTCGCCGTCGACAGATACATTTGGGAGGACATCATCATCATCATCATCATCAATAATTATTTCTGGGTAGCTTATTTAAATTTGCCACATAATTTAACACTGTTACTTTGAAGGTAAACGGCGGGCGTTTTTGAAAAGCTGTCTTTATTGTAGACATTCAAAAAGAGCCAATTCAATTTGAGCTACTTTGAATAATGATATTTTGACTTCGTCTTTATTAAGAAATTATCTCTTGGATTTAAATAAGAATAAGATAAACGGTCACATTTCTAGAAAATTCTAATTAAATGTTTGTGTTAAGCGTTATTAATTTATTGTAGGTATCAAAAGATAAACTGACCTATTTCGTATTATTATGATTACCAATTTGTAAATATACCTTCTAGTCTCCGATTCGAGTAGATTTGTATAATATTAATTATTATTATTTTTATACTAAAGGTTTTATTTTATTGTTATGTTTTAACGTTTTGTATGTAGTTACCGTTAAATTATTAATAATACTCAACGCCTTCTTTTGAATGTTGGAAGGAGAATCGTAAAGTTACAATTAAACATATAGTTAAAATATAAAAAAAGTAACCACAGTTGTTTTAAAAAATGTATTTTTAAATAGAGTGGTTAAATAAAGTAACATTAAAATATGTTTTTGTGTTCTCGACCGTTTTGTAATTAGTAGTGTTTTAAAAAGTATATTAGTTACGTAATTCTTCCCATAGCTACTCAAAATAACTGTGATTTTATTAGTGTATAAATTAATTAATAATTCATAATAATATTCAATATTTATTGAAAACAGTAAGGTAAAAAAGAATCATCAAAATCGGCCTGGCCGTCTTCGAGCAATCGGACAACAAACATAAAAATAATAGACACATCCGAATTTAGAACCTTCTCCTTTTTGAAGTCGGTTAAAAAGTTCAAGAATCTTTAGAGTAAGAATATATTTCTACCAGTTTTAGGCTAAAATCTGAGTTTCTACTACTATTACTATAATTCATTGCAACTGCTGTTTAAATAATATACGTATTGCGTATGTTATTTAGTCCTCTTTAGTTGTATTCTAAGTATTTTTAATTGTAAGCAGTTTTCATATTACGAGTGTAATAAAAACTGTAATACCAATTACTGTAGGTACAATGTTAAATAATAATAGTTGTGGAAATAATTTATTTAATTGTAAATAAAATTAAGTTCGTAGGTATTATTTCATAAATAAACAAAAATATTATTTCAAAACGTATTTTATTCTTTAAACAATTCACCATCAGTCTATTAAATTAAATATTTACAATTATTTACAAATCACTTAAAAGCTATTTTTAAAAATAGTATCACAATAATTTATAAAATTATTTGATTTTTTCCAAACTGGTGCAGCAATTGATGGCAAATAAAATAAATCATAATCGGATTCCAAATTGTGAGATGCAAATATTTCAATTTTAAAATATTATTTGGATCTTGAAATTAAAACATAAATAATTCTGATATAAAATTTGAAATTAAAATTTCGTAAATAAAACGGAATAAAAGATTTTAAATCAATGCCAATAATGTTTAGTTTTGCATGTTGTGCATGGTATGCTGGCACCTAATATATTTTATCACATTAACTTATACACGAATTTATTTTCTTAAAACGAAAATACAATAACCATAATGAAAGGTGCCTTTTAATTATAACTAGCGTGAGGAATGTGTTCGATTCACTATATTAAATTTAACTAGAAAGGCATAAAAAAACATATTTTTCTATATAGATAACCTTACCACCTTAAACTTCTACATAATCAACTTTGAGCAATTTTTTTTCTATATCTAAATTATCTATACATGGTATTCTAAAAGGGTATAACTTTTTGAGATTTACTAGTCTTGTGTGTTCGATTTGTGACTGAGCTTTGAGCTTTGAGCAGGATATACATAATATGGCCAAACGGGGGTCTTGACTTGGTATACCAAGTCAAGACCCCCGCATATTATTATGATTTATGACCCTTACACGGATACTAGATATTGCAATAAAACTATCTTATATAGGATTCTATCGCAGTATAGTAGTTTTTTTGATATCGTAATTATTATTTTTTACATTTATTTATGCTTTCAAAATAATATACCCTTTTTGAATAATTTTGTATCTATACATCGAGGCAGCCACTTCAATATTATAAATATTAGTCATTGTAGTCAGCTTGCTCTTAACATTAATAGGAGCATGTTAAAAAAACTGACATTGATTGGTTATTATCATAAATGCGATGAGATAATTTTGATATCAGCAAGATCATTTATGGATATAAAATCATATAGACTTTTTACCCGTAACAATGTCAAGATTTTTGTCAAATTATCATGTATAATATTAGTCCTTGTTTACAAGCATTTGGTCATAATTCAACTTCGTCATTTTACTATTTCATTCATCAAAGTGATTTTTGAAATTCAATGTCTAAACTGAACACGGTAAAAGAAGTTTTATTTCAATTTTCATATTTGTATCATACAGACATTGAAATAAAACTAATTTAACGGAATTTATTGCAGCCATTTACAACAGATATGGAATTTTTTATTTATCTGATAGCTGGTCTGTAGTATTAGATTTATAAGTAGCCGATTTGATAAAGCTAGAACTACATTAGCCAAATTCATACGTGTGAAGTGTTCGTATACATCAAATACATAACTTTAGCCTGGAATAAAAATTACACTAATAAGACTGGAATGTACCTAATGACGTCTGGCGTAGTTTAAGCTAAAAGATGGCTTAATGCCAATGACAATAGGTTAAAATTACTTTACTAACAAGAACCTTAACCCATCTCTTTTCGAACACACGCATAACATAACAGTAAATTTGAACCCACAGCATAAAAAAAAACATATAAACGTTTAAGGCATTAAAGTAATAAATAATAATTTTAAAATATAGGTTCCAATACTCCACACTGTTTAGTTCTCATAATAAATAATTGCAGGCAAGACATTTTAAAACCAGTAAAATGGCAATATTGTACACATCAGATTTCTTCCTATTATCATCATTACTTTGATGGATTTAACAGTCCAAATTTCTAAGCCAAATTTTTACAGAACTACATAAATTACTAATAGAATTAGTACCGAAGTAATACTATTACTAAAAGTTCTGTATCAAATCGCAATCATCACCTGCTCCATTAAAAATATCGGAAGTGAGAGAGGCCACACTATCAGGCATTCGATCGTGGGTATCCGGTGAACACTATTCAACCAATTGAATGCGGATAGTCGAAAATCTAATAAATACTGCCAGACAACAATCATAATCACTATGATACTTATTACTAATAAAAATTGAGCAACAAAAACCTTATATTTGTCCTCTACCAGTATGGCAGACACAGATCTGAGTGACTTTGACTTTGCATTATAACCCTTATGACTTAAAAGTCCCTTCAAAATAGCAGCTATTATTTCAATAACAAAATATCAAATGTTGATATAGGTATCTCATTATTATTATAAATCAATTATGTTTTTAATTAAAAACCAAAAACAATAATATCTTATTTTAAATGTATATAATGAGGGCTTGTTTTGTTTTAATCACGTCAGTTATTTTTTATAACAAAAAGGATATCAAGTCATATAATTAATTAATTCATTTCATAAAATAATTCATTAAATAATTCATTTAATTCTCATAAATAACTATAAGGTATAATACACTAGACTCAAGGCACAGTTCATAAAGTCACCCAGTATATTTAAAAGCGTATTTTTTTAAAGCGTCTAAATTAAAACTACTCTTCATTCATTATCAGAACTGAGCAGTAAGTCCACAAAATCACTTTCTTCTTCATTAATGGCTAAGAGAGACACTGCTTCTTTCGCCAATTCGTCATCATCCTTACAACTAAAGGCAACATTCTCAGCCATATTCATGATCACACTACTTCTCCTTCTCTCGGAGCTCTTCCTTCTGACAATAGGAATGGGGATGTCTTTAGGCGAGATAATTTTGTACTTAGGTTTCCAGACCCTATGAAGGCCCTGGGCGCTGAGGACGAAGCCGATGATGAAGAGTAGGACCTCCAAGGTGATGACCAGTGGCGGCGCTATGAGCAGTCGAAGCCGCATCAGGTTTACGACTTCTGGTGGTGGTTCCTTGCAGTACTGAAAGATTGGAACCATTTTACAATGGATTGATGGGGATTTGTTCATAGCAGAAGCCTGTTTAATCACTTTTCTACGTATGGAAAGCTATATGACATTTATAAATGACAGAATTGTTGAAATTCCAAGCAATATATCTGTATATGATGCAAACGCCTCGTTATTTCAATTAGGTATTAATCAACTCAACGCTACAGTTTAAAAAATCATACAAAAATCTCTGGACTTTAAAAGAGAACCAGATTCTCTGAATTTATTTCAGTGACTTTTCGTTCAGAGATATCGTCATTTTACAGACTTAAGGAATGTCTTCGAAGGTCTATTTACAAATTTTTATTCACCTAGACATAAAGAAAAGCTGGCGATTCTTTGAGGAGACCTATGTCCAGCAGTGGACATCTAACAGTTGATAAGATGACGATGATGAAAGAAAAACTCACCAGTGAGAACCATACGAGAGGCAGCACTTTGTCTTTCAACGGGGCTGTGATGGGATTCCCTTTTGACACTCTGACAACTATGTTGATTTGGATCTTTATCGAGAAACCCAGAGGAGCTCCTATTACCTGTAGATAATCAATAAACTGTACTGTACTGTGCTTTCGAGTAGTTTCGAGAAAGAAATCATTGCATGAAACCAGGATGAACAATTATTACTATAAAAACGTTTAAAGGCTTCCTTAATTTATTTAATGGGAGGACAACCTCCAGACTTCAATGCTTTTCTAACTTTTGATACTAAAATGTTACTTTTCGTGATCAGTTTTTGAATACCTTCATGCAGGGAATTTATCGGGATTTAGATTCTTTTACAAGAAAATATTTATTTTGCTCATAAAACTACTATTTATTAATAAACCAATGATGCCAAAAGTTACTATTACTAAGATCTTCTAGATAATTTTACTTACGGGTTCCAATTCAAATCGCGAGGTATGCTTCTCCCGGTCTGGTTTCATACCTTCGAAGTACGATTGCTGAACAGGATCCGAGTCCATCATGTGAGGTTTTGATAGCGATATTGGGAAACCTGAAAAGATTTAAGCAGGTTTACATTTTGTGCCTGAAAATCAACTTTAAGGAATAGTAATACTAATTATTACATATACGCGAATACATTGAGTATTCGCGTATATATAATAATTCGATAATAAATAATAATCGAAATAAAAGTTATTTTTATGGATTTCATCGAGGCACGTTGATATTATCTAATACCGAAATTTTGAGTTGATTATAGCGTCAGAGGTCACAGGCAGATTAGAAATCTAATAATAAATACCGTGACAAAATCCGTCTCTTTTATTTCAATTAACGGAAGCTCTGATATTTTTTAGCATAATATTGTAAATAATAAGATATTGTTTATTAATATCGTCTTCAGAGCTCTAATAGTTGTAAGTATATTGGTTTACAAATAGCTCACATCTTGTTTTTATAATGTCCGAATATAATTATGATGATGATTATTAACTTACAAATGCAATAGAAATATGGCTGGCTGAGCTTGATAATTGTAATAATAATGATGCTGCAAAAGATACAAAAACCAATATGGAAGCTGAAAACTAGCATAATACCAACCGTAGTAACAGTTACTGACGTCAACAAAACCTTCGGGAGGACAGTTATCAGTGCAATTGCAGGCGAACGGAGATTTGGAACTGAATGCTGTACTATCCATAGAATACCTGAAACAGAAAAGATATTATGGGACTATAATAATTACCTATTTAGATCGTAGCAAAGATGGACATATAATATTTACTAATCTAAGTGGAGTTTTTTTTAGGTAATGACGTAGTTTAGTATTGGCTTGTTTTTTTTTGATAAACTTCGAAATATTAATTAAAGCTAATATTGAGATTTGGTCTTGTCTAAATCATGATTCGTGTCGTGATGATTCAAAATTGGTTAAATCGTAAATTGCTCTTTAATATTGATTGTTCGATCAGTTTTTTGCGAGTTTAGTGTCTTCACTTTGCTTTGAAAGTCATCTGGAGTAAACTATGAAATTCAAAAGGTAATTGAGTTGGACTATTGATCATCTACCTATTTACTGTAATAAACTAATAGTGGAAACAGTTCCACTCGCAAATGGAGATAAGTAATTCATCATGCTGAATTCGTGAGCATACAAGTGAAAAAATATCTTAAGCATTTAAGTTTTCTTGCGATTATTTATTAAAATTCAAAATATAACTTAGTGATTCATTACCAACAGTCAACACTACTAGAAATTATTGAAGAAAAAACAAACCCATTTAATATAATATACTTACACATAAGAATCTAGTCCTTGGTCACTGGTCCTTTCCCCTATATAAGTGAAGGGGTAGTTCCTACAGGCTTGCTTCCTGAAGATCGTGATGTTCTCCCCTTTGTCGTAGTTGGCTGGTAACATGAGACCTTCATAAGAGCCCTTGATCCTGTTGCATGGTGTGCTGAAAACAGTATCATGTATCAGTATGTTCCTTCCTTCCTAGTTTGGGGGTCATCAGATCCTATTACCGTATCTCAAAATTGCCATGTACTTATATCTTTTATTTAAATTATCTTTCCTAAATAATATTGTGAGCTGTGGTAGCCTAGTGGTGTGATCAGTGGAATAAGACGTCAAAGGTCTCGAGTTCGAAACCAAGTCACCACTGACTTTTCGGAAGTTATGTGCGTATTTATCACAAGCTCAAACGGTGAAGGAAAACATCGTGAGGAAACCTGCATGCTTGAGAGATTTGTCTTGATGGCATGTGAAGTCTGCCAACCCGCACTAGGCTAGCGTGGTGGATGGATGGATCCAGAGCTTCGCTTCCTTCAAGCCAACATCAACCACTGCGCTAGGGCTCAGGATCTCTTGATGCAGAGCCTGGCGCAGTGGTCCATCAACGTGGCAGTGGTCGCTGAGCCGCTTTTCATCCCGCCCAGGGATGATTGGATCGCCGACATTAATGGTTTGGTGGCCATCATCATCTCGAGGGCCGCCGCCAGTTCCCCGCTCGTCGGAGTTGTCTCGAGAGGACATGGATACGTGGCGGCGGAGTTCGAGGATTTTGTCGTGCTTGGGGTTTATTTTTCCCCCAACAAAACTCTCGCTGAGTTCGAGGTATTTTTGGTGGAATTGGGCACAATCGTCGGTCGCAGCCATCCTCGCCCGGTACTGGCTCTCGGGGACTTCAATGCCAAGTCCGCGGCTTGGGGTTCCCCAGTTACAAATGCCAAGGGCAGGGTGCTCGAAGAGTGGGCCCTCTCTACAGGCCTACTCATCCTCAACCGAGGTTCCGTCCTCACGTGCGTGCGACAGCGGGGTGGTTCAATAGTGGACATAACGTTCGCCAGCCCCGCAGTAGCGCATCGAGTTCGGAACTGGCGCGTCGCTGAGGGGGTGGAGACTATCGGATCATCGCTATATCCGATTTGAGATCTCCGCCCAGACCTCTGATGCGCCCCGACCGGTACTAGCGATCCCGGCTGGGGTCGGTCCGCGCTGGGCGCTTAAACGGCTGGACAGAGATGCCCTGCTGGAAGCCTCCATCGTACAGGCCTGGTTGACAGCACCGGACAGGCCTGTCGACATCGATGAGGAGGCCGAATGGTTCCAGCGGGCCCTGATGTTAGTCTGCGATGCGGCTATGCCCCGGGCTCGACCCGTATCCGCAAAGCGTCAGGTGTACTGGTGGTCGCGAGACATAGAGATGCTGCGCAGCGCTTGTGTCGTAGCGCGACGCCAGCACGCCAGACACCGCAGGAGGCGCATCCGCACGCAGGGTGTGGCAGCCGTGGAGGCGGAGCTATATGAGGGCTACAGAGCTGCAAAGCTCGCTCTTGTGGAGGCAATAGAGGGAGCCAAAATTTCGGCTCGTGAGGCACTGGTGGCGTCTGTGGACCAAGATCCTTGGGGGCGTCCGTACCTCATGGTACGGGGCAAACTTCGCCCGTGGGCCCCCCCGCTGTCCCAGAGTCTCCGACCACAGCTTCTCGAGAATGTGGTGAGCGCTCTCTTTCCCTCACGGGAAGAGCACACCCCCCCGCCTATGGCTCCGCCTTCTGCGCTCGGCGCGGAAGAGGATGACGACGTGCCCGAAGTGACCCGGGTAGATATGAGAGTGGCGGTGAAAAGGCTTCAGGACAGAACACCGCCCCAGGACCCGACGGCATTCCAGGCCGCGCATGGGTCTTGGCGTTGAGGACTCTCGAGCCCCGACTGGCCAGGCTCTTCAGCGCATGCCTCGAGCGGGGCCAGTTTCCAAGTCGATGGAAGACCGGAAAGCTGGTCTTGCTGAGAAAGGAGGGGCGCCCTGCGGACAGTCCATCCGCATACCGGCCCATCGTGTTGCTAGACGAGGCGGGCAAGCTCTTCGAGAGAGTGATTGCCGACCGCCTCGTCGCACACCTCACTTGTATCGGGCCGGATCTGGCGCACAACCAGTTCGGCTTTCGCCGTGGGCGCTCCACAATTGACGCAATCATGCGCGTGAGAGCCGAGTCGGAGGATGCTGTATCTAGGGGTGAAGTGGTCTTGGCGGTGTCGCTCGACATCGCTAATGCCTTTAACACCTTGCCATGGAGCTGCATCAGGGCGGCACTCGTGTACCATCGTGTGCCGACCTATCTCCGCCGCATAGTCGGGGCGTATTTGACGGATAGAGCCGTCATCTACCCGGGTCGGGAAGGTTGGAGTCGTCGAGAAATGTCGTGCGGTGTTCCGCAGGGTTCGGTCCTGGGGCCACTCCTGTGGAACATCGGTTACGACTGGGTGCTGCGCGGTGCGCTTCTTCCTGGCATCGGCGTGACTTGCTACGCCGATGATACGCTTGTCACAGCGAGGGGAGAGACGCACCGGCAGGCGGCCATTCTGGCCACAGCAGGAGTTGCGCAGGTCGTTAGTTCGAAGGATCCGGCAGTTGGGTCTCGAAGTGGCCCTATCCAAGTCCGAGGCCTTGTTTTTTCATGGGCCCCGGAATGGGCCACCTCCGGGATCCCATATCGTGGTGGGGGGTGTCCGCATCGGCGTCGAGTCGACGATGAAGTATCTCGGACTCGTGCTCGACGGCCGATGGGACTTCGGACACCACTTCCGAAGGCTGGGCCCCAAATTAATGGGCACCGCGTCAGCTTTATCGCGGCTGCTGCCCAATCTGGGCGGGCCCAACGCCTCCTGCCGGAGGCTGTATATGGGGATCGTGCGATCAATGGCTCTCTATGGAGCGCCAATATGGGGAGGAAACCTGGCGGCCCGTAACGCCGTGTTGCTGCGCAGACCGCAACGGGCGATGGCCGTCAGAGTTATAAGGGGATATCGCACGATCTCCTTCGAGGCGGCGAGCCTCCTTGCCGGATCCCCACCCTGGGACCTCGAAGCGAGGGCCCTCGCGTCACTATACAAGTGGCGCGAGGGCCCTCGCGCCACTTGTATAGTGTATAGTGTATAGTGGCGCTGAGGCGGGGCGAGCTACCGTTGCCTCGCGAGACTGAGGCACGACGCTCTGAGCTCCACCGGGTCCTAGTGGCGGATTGGAGGATGCGACTTGCACAACCCAGCGCAGGGCACGCCACGATAGTGGCGGTAAGACCCATCATGGAGGATTGGCTTGAGAGGCGCCACGGCGCCCTCAGCTTCCGGCTGACGCAGGTCTTGTCGGGGCATGGGTGCTTCGGCAAGTACCTGTGTCGCATAGGCCGGGAGCCATCGCCCGGTTGTCACCACTGCGTGGGTTGCCCTGAGGACACGGCGCAGCACACACTCCAGGCCTGCCCGGCTTGGGCAGAGCAGCGCCGTGAACTCATAGCGGCAGTCGGCGGTGACCTCTCGCTTCCGGCCGTGATCCTATCCATGGTCGGGAACGGGAACGCGTGGGATGCCGCCGCCTCTTACTGCGAGCAAGTTATGCGCGCAAAAGAGGCGGCGGAAAGGGAGAGAGAAATCACAACCTCTCTCCCGATCCGCAGTAGACGCACCGGGCGCCGGAGGGCGCAAACAGACCTCCGGCCTCCATGAGCTGTGGCCAGCGGGTGGGCGCGACTAGGGGAGGCCGCCGTCCGACCTGAAAATGGCCCCAAGTAGGCTGCGCGCGTGTTCGTCACACGTGCGCCCGCGCGGAGGATGCGAGGCGAGCGATGCCTCGCTCCTAGCCGGGGTCCAGCGACCAGAGCTGGACCGAAGCCCGCCGGGGTTGTGGTGCATGCTTTTGCGAATCCCATGGCCCCGGCAATTAGGTTGGTGGCGTTGACGGGTGCGGTTTTTTAGTCGGTAAACGCTCATGCGGAGTCCGACACACCCTGTCGCCTCCCCAGGCGACGGGAAGGTCCGTAAAGGATTTTTCCGCACTAAAAAAAAAAAAAAAAAAAAAAAAAAAAAAAAAAAAAAAAAAAAAAAAAAAAAAAGCTAGCGTGGTGGACTATAGCCTAATCCCTCTCAAATGAGAGGAGACTCGTGCCCAGCAGTGGGACGTTAATGGGTTAATGATGAAATAATATTGTATGGCTATGTTGAATGAATTAATATAATTTTTTTGAAGTTATTGTTTTCTCAGCTCATGGCTGTTTTTATCGTAATTTACGGGTGGGAACCAATTGAATGAAGGGTATGGTGTGTTATGTCGAGTGTGTACTGTGTTGTACGGCTATTTCGGTATCTTCTATTTGCATGATCCTTCTTACTATTTTGGATGTATTTGGTTTGGCAGTTTTTTATAAGATTGTATTATTATTACTATCATATCGTGTTGAAATAAAAAACAAATCATCGATTTTATCCCGTCGTTTCGGATCCTTTACATCATCCATGGTAGTCAGTATCAACGTTATTAGTATTTTGGTCATTTGTTAAGATTTTATTTCAGACATTTGTAGTTATTTATTCTAAAATACTGTCAATGTAAAATTGTAGGGACCGTTATTTTTAAACGTTATCTACAAATCTAGACAGCTTGGAACTGACAAAGATTTGTGAACATTATGAATTGTGACAAACGATATGACATAGAATTTATGTATTTTTTATAGTTAATAAACTATCCCTGTCAAGTCTCAAGCAGTTTACAATATGATTGATTAAAACCTAACGGTCCTTAAGTACCTACCTACATTTTAACAGTGGACCAAAATGTATTTTACATATTGGTTCCTTATACCTACTTATGCGAATACTAGACATTTAAATAAAACTCTTAGTTTGTATAAATGATATACCTATGTACTGCAATATGTAACTGTTCAATAAAGATTATTATTATTATTACTCTTTTTAACCGACTTCAAAAAGGTGGTTTTGTTTTTTTTTTACGGATTTCATCATGGTATATTGATATTATTGAATATCTATTAAATAATATCAATCTGTTAAATAGTCCGTAAAAAAAAGTTTAATTTCAATTCACTTTTATTTTTTAATGGAAAGATTCTTGGTATTTCCAATAAATTGTACATTTATATGTATATTTATTCAAAATAATATACGCTTTGAATAATGTTGTAAAGGATCCGAAATATCTTACTTACTAACGAGTTTATTTTTTTTAACTTGATAAATTGAACTATTGTAGGTAATTAATGGCATTGCTATGTACCTGGTGTTCCAGTCTGTGTATCCTTGCTCGATGAGACCAATACTATTGTCCCACTTGTTCAGAGAGTACCTCCGGCTCAAGTCTGCCAGTTCTACCTCCAAAGATTCATTTTTCTCCGCATAGAACTGTGAAAAACGTTATCATTAACAAGGTTTCCTTAAAAAATGTGAGTGTATTCCAAGACCTCTGATTCATTTGGTTAATTTGCCTTCTAAGCCTATAAAAACAATGCCCTAGAAACTTAGCTGTGATTGTCTGGTGGTTAACCTGTGGATGTCAACGTGCATCCCAAGAAACGAAAACATATTGATGCAAATCGTGTGATTTGTCTGAGAGAGACTGAGTTTTTATCGTTGGCTTGTGATGTTTGTCAAAGCGCACTACACACTACTATAGGACTGTAGCCTACCCCGTCAAATGAGAGGAGTCTGGTGCCCAGTAATAGGACAGTAAATGGATCATGCGAGACTTTATTTTGCGGAGGTATGGGCAGAAACGGTGGCCGTACTGTATACAGCCTCTGTGATCGTATTTTTTACTTTTATAATTTTTATATAATTTAATTGCAATTTTTTTGTGTGATGTTGGTAATACTCTCTTTGTGGTCTAAATAAATAGTTTTCTTTCTTTTTCTGGACGAATACCAAGCATAGGAATATTATAGATCTACCAACCCGATCCAGAAGCCCAATCTTGGAGAAATCAATCCAGCCTGGGAGAATAGTGTTGGCTATCGTCACTATGGGGTCTTTGTACCCCCAGAAAATTTCTTGCACGGTCAGTTCCTTGAAGAGTGTAGACCCCAATGCAGACATGGAATAGTAGGCGCCTGCGTTGGCGAAATATCCCAACTTATCTGCTGCCAGAGTACTGATAGCCTGAAATAGAAAAGATACAATTAAAAAACGTAATTCATACAACTTTTGATATAATTTTAACCTATTGAACGCCATAGTCGCGTATAGCCGACAAAAAACAAAATGATTGCACGATGACACTGTTGTCGACGGCCAGGAACGACGAGGGGCGTGTCTACATTTTCATTTGTCGTCTATACCCGACAGTTCAAAGCAATATACATTATTTTTTCTTCACGTAGTGCGTGCGTGAATGCATGCGCACTTTTATGGATGTGTGTGTGTTATACTCATGGTAGTGTGTATAATGCATTTCTTTTAAAGCCCACTATTATAAAAATGTTAGCTTACTGCACTTATTTTTTTGTTCACTGCAATGTATTTGTTTTCTTTTTTTTTAAAACGTAGCCCCACACTAGGATTTTATTTGTATCGTGGGCGTGTTTACTACCACAATTTTCACATTATACAAAAACCCAGACCTGTCTGTAGTTCGTACAAATAAATAAAGATATACAAAACATACACAATACAGAGGAAATGACCATGTTTACTTAAATTATGTAATTCTTACATTCTTTTTTTAATGCGTCTGGCTTACGTGTCATGGAAAGCATAGACGGATTCAAGGTCCTGCACGTATGTTGCAATAGTTTGCATTATATCCAAATATTTACTTAAATTATTATTTAAGTGTGAAGGCTATTAAAAACTGAGTCGAGTTCGCATACTCATTTAAGTGTGAAACGTTAATTCAATCTAATTTTACATCAGAAAAAATGGAGAGCAATTTTATATATACTTATTTTAATATATATGTATCTAATTTGTATAAGTTTGTAATTAGGCCAGTGTCCATTCCAAAATTATAATTTTAAAAATAAAAAACCTACATTCTCGAGGTTCTCAAGCTTCAATGTAATTTATATATATTTTTATTATCTCTTTAATTATAAAGTAAAAAAGGAACAGTGGCGTTTAGCAGTAGAAAAAACTAGAATAGGGCCTAAAAATAAACTCAAGTAACCTCATGAGAAAATGATAGAAGCAGTCAATCAAACAACCTATAAGTTTTTCTAATATCAATATAGCAAATTCAAATACGGAAAAACCAATACTGGTGGGTATGATACATTGTTAATATTAAGTAAAATGTAAGACCTCAGATTAAATAATAAAAAAAAATAACGTTCATAAACTTGAAAAATACAAAACTGACAATATGAAAAAGAATAACGATAAATCAAACGTTGACTATCAATAAGTTATTATTTTATTTGTTTTGAAACCAAAGGAGTTAGTTGAAAAACATAGTTTACAATGCGTATACCCATACGCATTGTAAATTATGGTTTAATTTCCATTGACATCATATCAGACGAGACATTGACAGTGGAATGAGAGGTCACACGAGGTCGACTCTTGTTTTTTTTTTGGTACTACGTAATAATTATGTTAATTAGAAAATTATGTCATGGAGTGATAGTAAAAAATATACACGTATTGTTACTAGTCACATTTTTTTTTCTAAGTATTTTACATTTCAATATTTTTTGTATGCTGCCAATTCAATATAAATTATCATATGGATATCTAGCTATTTAGTACGAATCAATCAACGGAATTCCGATTTCCATTTTATTTTTTAATAAATATAACATGATAACACAATTATTTATTCTTAAAAGGCCGGTAACGCATTTGCAAGTCCTCTGGTGTTGCAGATGTCCATGGGCGGCTGTGATCACGTACCATCAGGTGAGCCTCCTGCCCGTTTGCCCCCTTATTTCCATAAAAATATATTATAGATCAGTCGGAATTGATAAATAATGTAAATGTTATTATTGTTAAATCTATTTTATGAATATTACATGTTTTTTTTCAATTATTATAATTTTATGGACTTATAAAAAAAACCTATAGTATACAATAAAACTTTTATGTTTCATTCGTCATCGGTTTTAATTAAATTATATGAAATTTCTAACACTCCCGACTAATTCACCTTTTAAACATAGAAAACACAATCAAAATCGGTTCATCGGTTCGGGAGCTACAATGCCACAGACACACTCACACACACGTCAAACCTCCAATACCCCGCCGTTTTTACGTCGGGGGTTAAAACGGTTATCAAGACTTTATATAGGAAGTATTCTTGCATTGACTAATTAGATACGTATTTGGCGACAACCGTGTTTTCTAAAAACCTAAATTTCCTAAAGGTCAGTGAGTGTATCCATATGATATTGATAATAACAAGGAAAATAATACAATATTTTATAATCGACATATAAATAATACATTTAGGGTCACTTTCTAAGTCTCTGTCGCTCCCGAAAGGTTAGGCAGAGGTGTACTAATGTACACCCACGTTTTGCCGGTATGTTTTAGGTCCCATGTAATAGGTGGCGAGCTTATTGCCGTTAACCGAAATCCGAGCTGCTACTGAGAATTTCACAGAAAAACCCAATAACACTGCTTGACCTGGGAATCGAACCCAGGACCTCTTGCTCGGCAGACGCACTGTACGACCACTAGACCAACGAGGCAGTTAAAAAAAATAAACAAAGTTTATTTTATTATTATGGACCATATTGACATAAGCTCTTCCGGGTAGCAAACATTTAGTTTCTTTTAATTTAAATACTTTTTAGGGGTCACAGATATAAAATAAAAAGGTCTTTGAAATTATTTTTATTTCTCTTAAAGTCTTTAAGACTGTATTAAAAATTGTTATAACATATAAAAAAAAGGTCGCAATACCAAACTAGTAGACCTACTTAATTTAGACCGACCCTCAGTTTTATAACGTCAGATATGTAATAAAAAATATATTTTCTGGGTATTTCCTACATAAAACACTAGAATTAATAATGGCTTTTAATATACACATTTTAGGGTCTGGAGGTAATGGAAAGTGTGTATATAGAAATACAATTATAGGGCACCAATATACTCAAATGAAATATCTGGGCATTACGACACAGCGCTATCTAGTTCATCGAGGCTTGTGTATATTTCGCAGCCAAATAGTAAAATCCGCTGTTTTACATTACGGCTAGCCACAATACGAAACAGCGCGTTTGCAAAACGGCTAGCCGTAATGTAAAACAGCGGATTTTACTATTTGGCTGTGACATAATATACAACACAGTTTTTATTTTCGTAGTCAAATAGATATTATTATACATAGGAACATAAAAACAACTGTCTGAGACTAATCAGTTGTGAGGAAGTAGACATAACAAGATAAACAGTACAAAGTTACGTTTAAGTAAAATTTAAATAGCTGGCATTCAGCGATAACAACCAAAACATGATAATATGTATGATTCATTAATATACTGATATTCCAGTCGGATCCCCTCATCAACTTGTTCACTATCCCACTGTTGGGAAAGGTGGATAAAGCTATAGTCCAACTTGCTAGCCTACTGCGGGTTGGTAGACTTCACAATGTTTTCCTTCACTGTTTGAGCATTTGAGTAATACGTGAATCAAAGTATTTAATACGTTCCTTGGAATCAAATTAGAGAGCTTTCTCATCACAGTCCATTACCAATATAAATGTAATATGTATGAACCTGGGAATCAAACCAATCAACTCTCGTTCAGCAGTCACACTTGCACCAATAAAAAAATCGACCATTTAAAAAAATCTACAACACTATTTCAAATAATGTACAGCTATCTAGGTACTTACAAAAATCTCGGCAAGTCGATGTTCTACATACGGCTAAGATTTTATCTCCGTATTTTGAAAATATTTAACTTTTTAACTTGGCAACCATGAAAAAATCACAATACATACCTACATTAATGTTGATAAGGAGCTGGTTCAATGTATTGTGGAAGTTATTTAACAAATCGTTGTGACACACAATAATAGGATGTGTCTGTATCTTTGTGACCTGTATTCGTTAGTTTTTAAATCGGTTTTTAATCCATACCTACATACTTAATATCAAGCGGACGGAGGAGTATGAAATTTCCCATATCTATATCTACATATATTATAAAGAGGAAAAGATTTGATTGTTGGTTTGTTTGCATTGAATAGGCTCCAAAACTACTGGACCGATTTGAATAAATCTTCCACCATTAGATTGTTACGCTATCCGTGTTAAAATAGGCTACATTGAAGTTTATATAGAGAATGAGTGCAGAATGCTAACCTTTATAAAATTAGGTATAATAAATACATTAAATCAAACTTATAACTTTAATTAATTATGCTCGAATTACGACCACTGAGCGTTCACTAGTTATCGTTAAATACGAAAGTATAGTCATCACTGATTGTGTTCACGCTTAAACCGCTGATCTGATCTAGATAAAATTTTGTATAGATAACATATTTAAGTCTTAAGAAATATTGACGCATATCCTATAAATTATCCCTTAAACGTGTAAAAAGGGGATAATCAACAATTTCTTAAAAAAAGACTCCAATATTTGATTTCTTACACTTACGCGAATATTAGACATTGAAATAAAAGTACTGTACTGACTGACTGTACTGTCAATAATAATTAAAAATGTAAAGTAGCTGTTAGTAATTATAACTTCAAGACGACCAACACCTCAGTCGGCCCGTGACCATGGATGCTGTAAAGGATCCGAAACGTCGGGTTAAAATAATATCAATATACCGCAATATCCGTAAAAATAGATCTATTTCAATGAATCCAATACTAAGCTGATGATCTTGGACTCGCTTGAGATTTAAGACTAATACAATATGCAGTGGCTGAGCGATCGGCTAATGCGTAATACGGGTTCGATCCCCGCCCGAAGAAAATATTTGTACAATCTACGAGTAGTTGTTCCGGGTTTAGGCGTTTGTGTGTGTGAAATATGTGTTTGTAAACGTTCCCACAGCAGAAAATCCTAGTGTGGAACAAAGTTAAAGTAAACATAAATAAATAAATATTCTGCGACATTTTACACAGCACCATCTAGTCCCAAACTAAACAGAGCTTGTACTATGGGTACTAGACAATGGATATAATAGTTATATACTTTTTTTTGTAATACATCAGAAACACCCAGACGAACACAAATACTTATATTCATCACATAAATATTTCTGCCCCGTGGGAATCGAACCCTCGTGAGCAGGAGTCCGGTACTCGAACCACTAGACCACAGAGGCTGGTCGTCATAATAATAAAAAGGTACTTACAATAAGTGGTATGTTTGGTATCTGTATGGTAACGTTTTCCAGGGCATCCACCGACTCCTCCCTCAAGAACTTCAGTTTTAGTTTAGGGTTCATAGTCATCACGCCCAGTTCTTTGTCTATATGTATATCTTCGTTCGTTCGGACTTCTCTGTAAATAAAAACGAATAACGATTAAATATTTCTAGAAATTTTGACACAGCGCCATCTAGTTCCGATCTAAGCAACGAGGCTTGAGTTACGGATACTGGATGGTTGATATACTACATAATTATATACTTTTTTTAATATATCCTTATTATACATACATACATCCATGACTCTGATATTAATGTTTATATTCATCACATAAACATTCATCCCTAGCGAGTGTCTAACCCGTAGCACAGAACGCAGTGTTAACTACTGTTGGTCTAATTAGAACGAATCTTATTATTACTAGCGCGATTAGCGCAGTGGTAATAAATGTTGCCTACTGTGCGATGGTTCTCGGCTACAAATCCGGGTAGGTAGGCAAATGTTTTTGTGATGTCGGGATCACAAGATAATTATACATCAATTGACAGTATTAAGTGGGTGCAGGGATCGTAGCGCGTGGCATTCTGTAGATTCTGCCTACCCCCATGGGAAAACGACGTGAGTGTAGGTATGTAGGACAGTAAAAAATCAAACTCTTTTTATTTATATACTATTAACTATTATATAGCCTAATCCTTCTCAAATGAGAGGAGACCCGTGCCCAGCAGTGGGACAATAATGGGTTGATGATGATGATGATTTTTTTAATGACTATTATATCGCGATGTATTGATATTATTTTAATGCCGACTATTTGCATCATTTACAGCATCCATAGCCACAGACTGACTTACAGAGTTACATTAAAAAACAGATTAAAAATAAGTTTCATCTCAATTTGTAATATTCACGTAAGTGTCACAAAATCAGTACATAATATGTAACAGCTGTTTATAATTCCGTTGGAGTAGGGGTCAAACGAGGATAATGGCAGATGTTACCTGCCAAAATTATGCGAAAACGTGATTTAAAAAGAAACCTGACATTATCGTGAGCTAATGTTTAAGCTTCTGCTTACCTCAGACCACAAATTTATTGGTTACAAAAGTGTCATTGCAACATCGCGCAATAAGCGTGCAAACGAAGTTAAAATATTGCAGAATTTGGCGATCGATTTTATGTATGTATGTACACATACATTTACGTACCATCACGCCTGTCGTCCCCTAAGGGTTAGGCAGAGGTATACTAATGTATGCCTACATTTGGCCGGTATGTTTTAGGGCCCATGTAATAGGGGTCAATCCCATGGCCATCAACTGGGCACCAATATAGTAAACATTATATAACTATAAGGTTTAATTGTAAATATTGCAATTATTTGGAGGGATTTATATTATAGCCGGAGTTGTTTCATAAAATTAAATCAGAGTAATACTTTCTTAAATGACAATCTTTAGGAGATAAGTCGACGGACAGAAATGTGTTGCTGGGGAGTTTGTTACGTCGCTTCTTCTTCCCAGCAAAAACACTAGGAAGCGGTGAAATACTAGGGCGAGCGCTTTTGGGGCTGTCTTTATTGTCGACGTACCAAAAGATCCAATAAAATTTGGCCTACTTTGAATAAATTATATTTTGACTTTGACTTTGACTATTAGACTGTTTGACAGATTAGTTATGGTAACAAGAAAACCAGATATTCCCGATTCGTTTCTACAAACGCAGCAAGTAAAGTAGCTCAAATTAAATTGGCTATTTTTAAACGTTAATGTCAAAGACATCCCTAAAACACTATCCAGAAGTTTTAAGAAAAAGAAAAGCCAACACACTTCAGAAAAACATTTGTGCCATTTTAGTCAATAAATCTAATATATAAAATTCTCATGTCACATTGTTTGTAGCTGAACTCCTCCGAAACGGCTCTGAGAACCAGTCGTATGCTATTTTTTTCACCCCTAGGTTATAAGGATGTCCCTCACCAGTCCTTTTGTTTATTTTTTTTGACAAAACATTTTTTCTGTACTTATTTTATAATTTGGCATTAAAAAAATACTTATAACCCTTAATTTTCACTCTTCTACCACCAGCTTCTATAATGTGGCAAAACAACGTTTGCTGGGTCAGCTAGTGATGCTATAATTTATATTATGATTATTCTATTCAATATTAAGTAAATGTTAATTATGTGAAAAATCTGACTTTATACATATGTTAATACTAAATACATGAATAAATACAGTTTTGGCCTCTGTTTGTATGACATACATACAAATTGAGGCCAAAAATGCATTTTTCCCGCTCACACAATCATATCTTATCAAATAGATAGTGAGTTGTCTTGCTTTAATCCCAAGTAAGAACAATCTGATAATTTGACAGAATAATTGAATTTGTCAATATTAATCTATAGCTTCTAGAACCTCGACACACGAACCTGTCGTGAATCTAGCGAACGACGAAAGAGCTAGATTAACCCGGCACTATACCGAAGATATCCCGGACGTCAGCCTGTATGAGATTCATATGGCTCTCAAACAGCTTAAGAACAACAAGGCACCGGGTGATGACGGAATTACAGCAGAGCTGCTGAAGGCGGGTGGTAAACCGATCCTTATGGCCCTTCAAAAGCTCTTTAATTCTGTCATCCTCGATGGGAAAACGCCGCAGGCATGGAGCAGAAGCGTGGTCGTATTGTTCTTCAAGAAAGGCGATAAGACTCTTTTGAAGAACTATCGTCCTATATCGCTCCTGAGCCATGTCTATAAGTTGTTTTCGAGAGTCATCACAAACAGAATCGCACGCAGGTTTGACGACTTCCAGCCTCCCGAACAAGCCGGTTTCCGGAAAGGCTTTAGTACCATAGACCACATACATACGCTAGGGCAGGTTATACAGAAGACTGAGGAGTATAACTTGCCCCTTTGTTTAGCGTTTGTGGACTATGAGAAGGCCTTCGATTCGATCGAAACTTGGGCGGTACTACAGGCCTTACAGCGGTGCCAAATTGACTATCGGTACATCGAAGCGTTGAAATGTTTGTACGAAAACGCCACTATGTCAGTCCGATTACAGGATCAGACCTCAAAACCTATCCTCTTGCAGCGCGGTGTGAGACAGCGTGATGTTATTTCCCCGAAACTGTTCACCGCTGCATTAGAGGATGTCTTTAAGGTTCTGGACTGGAAAGGGTTTGGCATCAACATAAACGGCGAGTACCTCACTCACCTTCGATTTGCCGACGATATAGTAGTCATGGCTGAGACCGCTGAACAGCTTAGTACTATGCTCAATGACCTCAGCAGAGCTTCTGAACGTGTCGGTCTTAAAATGAACATGGACAAGACGAAAGTCATGTCAAATGTCCATGTTGTGCCGACTCCGGTGAAGGTCGGAAGCTCTGTTCTCGAAGTTGTCGACGATTATGTTTACCTGGGACAAAATGTCCGGTTAGGTAAGTCCAACCTAGAGAAAGAGGTTAATCGTCGAATCCAACTCGGCTGGGCAGCGTTCGGGAAGCTACGCCAAATCTTTTCGTCCCAAATAGCGCAGTGTCTCAAGACGAAAGTCTTTGACCAGTGTGTGTTGCCAGTGATGACTTATGGCACCGAAACGTGGCCGCTTACAATGGGCCTTATAAGGAAGCTCACTGTCACTCAGAGAGCGATGGAGAGGGCTATGTTAGGAGTTTCACTACGTGATCGAATCAGAAATGAGGAGATCCGTAGAAGAACCCGGGTCGCTAACATAGCCCGAAGAATTACCAAACTCAAGTGGCAGTGGGCAGGGCACATCGCTCGAAGAACGGATGGCCGATGGGGCTTGAAGGTTCTAGAGTGGCGACCACGTACTGGAAGACGCAGTGTAGGCAGGCCCTCGGCAAGGTGGACTGACGACCTGGTGAAGGTCGCTGGAATCCACTGGATGCGGGCGGCATATGACCGGTCCTCGTGGCGATCCTTGGGGGAGACCTATGTCCAGTAGTGGACGTCTAACGGTTGAAATGATGAATCTATAGCTTTATAAATACATGCAT
Organism: Craniophora ligustri; assembly: GCA_905163465.1. Taxonomy (NCBI): domain Eukaryota; kingdom Metazoa; phylum Arthropoda; class Insecta; order Lepidoptera; family Noctuidae; genus Craniophora; species Craniophora ligustri. The sequence continues at coordinate 1,262,234 of LR990965.1, read as the reverse complement.
AAAAATATAAGTTTGTTTGTATAGACTTCAAAAACTTCTGCACCGATTGAGCTCAAATTTTGACACAAAATGCAACCCGATTCAAAGATTGATTTTATCTATTTTCTGGATCAAAGCAACCACAATGTGCCACAGAAAACCGGGTACAGCTAGAATATTATAATATTATGTTAAAAATTAACAGCGTTAGTTAATACTGCAAAACTAGCCGCAGTTGAACAGGAAAATGTAACCGTTTAGTCTACAACACTTAGTAAATGCGTAAACGTGTTGTTTTCTCGGCTTGTTTGATTTATTAATAAATAAGTATGATAAATACGGAAGAGTCCGGTTTGTCAATCAGTGGAATATCTTCACGTGAAGACGTCATTGTTGATGCAAAAAAAATGACAGGCGTATTGGATATCGAAATTAGGATTGTTTGCCTTAAACTTACTAAATAAGTAAACATATTTTTGGTGTACGTTTATGGAATAAATGAATGGGTGAATGAATTAGCGATTTAATGAGTGAATCAATGCGTGAATGAATGAGTGAATGAATGAGTGAATGAATGAGTGAATGAATGTGTGAATGAATGAATGAATGAACGAGGGAATAAATTAGTGTATATTGTGCTCACTAAAAAGGTATACAAATTATTAAACATACATAAATGTTATATGTGATTATATTACTACGTCTGGCAGCGTTATCTGTCAATTTTCTCATTGAAGTATGTCAATTTACAATAAGCTATCGTAGACTACAGCCATGTCAAATGGGATAAGGCCTTTGCCCAGCGCTGGGGCAGTTGGGCCTGGCTGTGGTGGGTGATTACTTACTGGAACTTGAAAGGTCCCACTTCTTGCAGCTTCAACAGCTTCTCCTCGCCGCTGAGGTACTGCTCCCAGTTGGTGTAGTTGTACACCCACATCTCGTTGAACAGCTGGTATGTTGGGTTCTCCCACATGTTGTACAGGAACGACCCCTCCCGCATGTCCAGAAACTGTGAACAATAATATATTTATATATTTCCGGACATTATTACACAGCGCCGTCTAGTTCCGTGGTAAGCATCTAATATCTAGTATCCGTAACAGAAGCCCCGTTGGCTTGTGTTACGGATACTAGATGGTTGATTGATGAGAGGGGAAGGGTGGGCTATTGTCCACCACGCTAGCCTTCTATGGGTTGACAGACTTCACATGCCATCGAGACTATCTCTCAAGCATACAGGTTTTCTCACGACGTTTTCCTTCACCGTTTGAGCATGTGATATATACGCACATAACTTCCGAAAAGTCAGTGGTGCGTGCTTTGGATTTTGAACTCAAGACCTTTGACATCGCAGTCCACTAGTCTCACCACTAGGCTACCACAGCTTCGGAACAATAAGATGAACAACATGTACAACGCGTTGCTTAGCATCTGAGAATGCGTACATAAAAGCACACAGAAAGTATGAACTTAGGTACATTTTAATAAGTAGGTACCTATAATAATTGTATATTATGAAAAATACATTTATTTTATAAAATATAATATTTAATTTTACAAACTTGACGGTTTACGAACCTTAATAAATATGTTAAGCGTTTTTTAGATGTTTTTATTTTATATTTTAGTAATGATACTCTTGAATATGTTCAACTGGAGAGCTTATACATATGTATATTATTTAAATCATAGAAATATTAACTAGTTTTAAAAAGCGTTATAATAAGAAAACACCGTACGCCTACAGTGCCAGATTCATAGACCTCAGATTTATCTATCGAACTACATACCATCACAGGTGTACTAATGTACCCCAACATTTCGCCGGTATGTTTGTCCCATGTAATAAAGGGCGAGTTTATTGCCATCAGTCGGGCACAAATCCAAACTCCTGCTACAGAGAATTCATTAAAAAACCCAATAACACTACTCGACCTGGGAACGAACCCAAGAAATCTCCGCTCAGTAATCGCACTTTAAGACCACCACACCAACGAGATAGTACTCTATCGAATATATCAAATATTCCCAAAGAAAATTTTACAAAAATTAATTACACCAACCACAAGATATGTGTCACAAAAACTATATGACTCTAATCTCCTGTTCATATGTTACTTTAACAACTCCATTTACAAGTCTATAGTAATAAAACACAGTTTTGATTAATTCGCACATATGTATATTTTTTACAAGGGGCCAACGAACGTCATCAGCCGGTTTGACGAATATAAACTTCCTTTTAAAAAACTGTGCCATTAATTTTACATAGGTACCTACATAATTATACAAAAAAAATCGTTATGGTGCAACATCAAATTCAAGACACGAATAATTATATGTTACAATTATAATATTTATATTTGTGTGTCAGTTATCTTAAGACCACCTCACCAGAGCTCGGTGTTCGTTTTAATACGTCAAATGAGGTTTGATGTATAGAGGTATTGTCACCATCGAATGAGGAGAACATCAAAATGTATAAAGGCTGATACGCCTACATGACTTTGAATACTATAACTTCTACTTAAATAGGTACCATGCTAATATTGTGAATGACTGTTTATTTAACGTAAACTCAAATCCCGGTCGGGACAAATGTTTGTGTGACGAGCAAGGACATATTTTGTACTTGAGTCATGGATGTCGCTATGTATAAGTATTTACAAAAAAACACATTTAGGTAGTTTTTAAACCACCATTTAGTATCTGTAGCATGAGCTGTGTGGCTTCGGATAAATTATTAAATGACTATTTATTTCTGTAAATACATAGTTCTTTTAGTAAGAAAGAAGAAAGAAAGAAAAAAATATTTATTGACACAGTCACGAACAATGCACAGAATAACATAAAAAAAAGAAAGAAAAAAAAAACATTGGACAATAAACAAACTTATTGTGTGCCCCACGGCTGTGCCAAATGGCCCAGTTCAGCTAAAAGCCAGACAACTGGTAAGCTGCCTGGCGCTGGTTTTCAACTGGACCAGGAGGACATTTTATTTCATTTGAAGACACTTTTACAAGTCATGTAAGATAACAATAATATTAATACAACCCACAAAAATCCTACCTTTGCAGTTATGCAGCATAAAATGATCTCCTCAATGATATATAAACTATAGATACGTTATCCGCCCTCTAAAATGGCAACAAGAAATCAAGGCAATTGCCGGGATCGCGCTTAGTGACGTAAAAATAATTCGTGCTTAATAATTTATACTTCCTGAGAACGAAATGCCTTCATGTGTTTAGAAATTACACTACAACAGCGAAAGATAAAAATGTGTCTTTCCCTTTTTTCGCATATATTAGTCGCTATCGTAATTTTTCATAGCCGTAATGTTCGTGCATGACGTATCTATATAATAAAATGTCATTGGATCTCCCACTTAAACGGTGAACAAAACCGTTTCAACCTAAAAAAGGGATTTTCTCAACCGCCTGAGACTTGAGAAGAGCCTAGCCCATCATAGTTAAATAACATCATCATATTATAGAGACGACTCGGTGGCGCAGTGGCTGAGCGATTGGCTTGTGCGTCACGGGTTGCGGGTTCGATCCCCGCACGGAGCATATATTTGTACGTTCTACAGGTAGTTGTTCCGGGTCTGGGCGTTTGTGTATGTGAAAATTTGTGGTGGTAAACGCACCTACGACACAGGAGAAAATGCTAGTGTGGGGCAACGTTTTTTAAAAAAAAAAAGAAAAAAAAAAAAAAAAGAATTATCAACGGTCAGACCATATTTACATATTTATGAATTCAAGTTCCGGCGTACCATATTTGGTTTGGAACATTCAAATGCATGTCCGACACAGGAAAAATTTGTTTATTTTATCTTACACATTAATATAAATAGAGATATGATTAATCAATATGTCCGAACATAATAGTTATTTCGATTGAATCGAGAACAAAAAAATGTTAATGATAATCACACAACCATTTACCTCTGTCAGGTTTCGAATCACATACCTAAATCTTCGAAGGCAACCTTTATTTATTGCTACGCAAATCGATCCGTCAAAACCAACAAACACATGATATAAAATATTAATATTCGCTTGTAAAATATTACATTAGATAAGTGGAAATGGTAATGGAGCAATTAAGTATCTTTAATTAATAAGAAACGTTTTCAAATTAAGTATTAATAACGCTGATAAGACGCCTCTCAAACTGCCTGAGCAAAATTTAAATTGCACAGGTTTTTTGAAAATAGGTTCTTAAAAACTAGGCGAAGGTTGTAATTTCTAGTTCTCTGTTTGAGTAAAATGTTATTCGGATTTCATCATCGACCCATAAATTGTCCACTGCTGGGCACGGATCTCCTCTCATTTGAGAGGGATTAGGCTATTATAGTTCACCACGGTAGCCTACTGCGGGTTGGCAGTCTTGACATGCCATCAAGAAAATGTCTTAAGCATGCAGGTTTCCTCACGATGATTTCCTTCACCGATTGATCATTTAGATAAATACGCACATAACTTCCGAAAAGTCAGTGGTGCTGCCTTGAGTTTGAACTCGAAACCTTTGACATCTCAATCTACTGGTCTCACCGCTAGCACAGTCTAAGAATGATTTTTATACTGTGCCGCTAGGCTAGCTTTTTTTCTCTTCTTATATTAGATAATAATACACATTTTATATTTTATTAATTCTCATCTTACCTATACACAATTTATTATTAATTATTCCACGCCTTACATATGTATGTATACCTATTATCTTATACATAATACATGTATAAGAATTATATACCTAATAGGTATAATATACCTACGAACGAATGTTTTTTTTATCCGTCGTTTTTTTGGTCATCTACGGAGGTATATTTAATTAACTGTCATAGTTTACGTTTTGTTTATTATCTGTGAGCAATGGCGGTGTCATAACGGTCGGAATGGCGTCAGAGTTTTAATTGGACATCTTGTCTTACCTATAAGGCTTTTTTTGCAGTGTCGGAATTTTGACGTAAAGTCGTTTGACATAATATTACTTTTTACGAATTTTATCGTGGCATATTGATATGTGGACCGGTGAATTGGTAAAGGTCGCTGGAATGTGGGTGGCGCAGGACCGGTCATCGTGGCGATCCTTGGGGGAGACCTATGTCCAGCAGTGGATGTCTTAACGTTGATATGATGATGATATTGATATTGGCTTAATTACGTTTTAGATATTTTAAAGCGTTCATGGTCACGGGCAGACGACACGGTGTAAAGGGTCTGAAATGAGGGGTAGAAACCGCATGAAGTTGTTTTTTTAATGTTACTAATAATTATCATTAATGCTCGAAATACTTTTCAAATATGTTGGGTTCGGCTTTCAGTCTATTTGTTTAAAGTAAAAGAAACATTAAATTGTGATAAATAATAATTTTAGGTACCGAGGTGCGTCACGTTGAAGAAGCAGGTTTTTCTTCTTTTTTCAGATTGTGATTGAAACATGTGGATATTATTATATACATTGCTGAACCTATCTAGGTTCAACCCAAATATAATACACCATAATAATATTATGTAACATTTAATTTATTTGATGAATCTGAGATCTGATGATAAGATTTATTCTCCCGCCTAATAAAGCAACTTGCCAATGAATTATCAACCTTGAAGACATAATTTAAAAAACCTCATTTACCCGTCAGTCTTAAAACTGTAACACTGCTTAGCTAAATAAACAATACCATTGTATACGGAACCTTGTTTGGAAAATCACACCATATTTTATTATTTGTTTGTCAATTAGTCTGTGTGTGAATATTTTTTGACGTCTAACCGTTACTTTTTGCACGTACTTTGGCATTTGACCCTAAACTGAGTCCTTCATTGTTCATTCAATTTAACTATCGGAAAAAACCATAGTACATATTTGACCGAATGAACTTTTGAATGAACATAAAAACGACGCAACTAATTTGTTATACATAGATATAAATATATATACGACCCGTTTAGCTCAGCGGTAGTTAACGCTGCCTGCTGTGCTATGGGTCCCTGGTTAGATTCCCGGTAGGGACGAATGTTTGTGTGATGAGCATCAACATTTGTATCCGAGTCATGGATGTATTTATGTATAATATGTATGTATTTACAAAAAAAGTATATATGTAGTATATCAACCATCTAGTATCCGTAACACAAGCCTCGTTGCTTACCACGGAACTAGATGGCGCTGTGTAATAATGTCCGGAAATATTATTATAATACATGTGATGATGATGTTTTTATTTCTATAAAATCCACAGACATAATATGAAAAGAAAAATACTCTATTCTATGTATTGATAAATAGCCTATGTGTTATTCTAATGTACCTATTTATTAATAAAATTTAAAACATTAGGAACAAGATATTTTACTTGAGGTGTACTTAATAGTGCCTATACATATTTGAACTTAAACCACTAGCATTTCATCGGTGAGAACTACATTCAATTCCCGTGCTGCGTGTACGAACATATTGACAGACATACAAAAATTATAACAAATGTTTTTTTGGCCTCCTTTATATCAGTTTTTCTTCAATATCTATACTGTACACTATTACTGGGTGGTTTAAAAAAAAACCAAACTAACCTAACCTTTCCGAGTCGGGGTACTCTGTCGGTGTGTTAACCATGATGACGTTTTTTATCCAATCCTTAATCCAATTAGTTATTTTGCTCACTATGTTTTAAATATGCATACCAATCAAACACACTGCTAATAGACATATTTTCTCTGCTGATCAATCATGAAATCTTGCTGATCATGTAGTTATTTTGCGGATTGCATGTTTATTATACAAAATCATGTTATTGTAATCTGGCTATTTATGATTTAATTTTTGACCATTATTATGCCGACCAAATTATTTAAATGCTGTTTTTTGTGGCTCACCAAATTATATAATTGCTAAACATTTAATTACTTCTCTTTAATAATATAGGTAAAGGACCTAATAGCGTCGCTTTTTAGGGTTCCATACACAGAGGGTAAAACGGGGACCCAATTACTAAGACTTCGCTGTCTGTCCGTCCGTCTGTATGTCTGTCACCAAGCTGTATCTCAAGAACCGCGATCGCTAGACTGTTGAAATTTTCACAAATTATTTATTTCTGTTGCCGCTATAACAGCAAATACTAAAAACAAAATAAAACAAATATTTAAGGGGGGCTCCCATACAACAAACGCAACTTTTTGCCTAATTTTGTACGAAACCCTTCGTGCGCGAGTCCGACTCGCACTTGATCGTTTTTTTTATTCCCTCGAGACATCTCTGTAACATTTCAGTTAGGACCCGTATGATTGAAACAGGTTTGATTCAGGGCTGCCAGATTGTATCTTTTGATACCAAATTGGTATAATTGGACGATGTATTGTATTCATGTGGTATCCATGATCATTTGGTATAATTGGCGAATAAATATCCTATTCTATTCTAATTCGATACAAAAGCAAGACGCTCACAAAAAAAAGGTCATGCCAAGAAATTGTCCGCTAATTCTGCAAAGGATAATCGAATATTGCAGTATGGTATAATACCATCACATTTGGTATAATTGGAGATGCTAAATGGCATAGTCGCGTCGTTGCTTACTGGCAGCCCTGGGTTTGATGGTATGTTATTTGCCTAGGGTCCTTTGCTACAACATTTAATGCCTCGATGGGTAGATATCTTATAAAAAGCTAGACATACAAATTAGCTTGATTTATGTTAATAAATCAATCAGAGATATGATCGTTTGCTAATGATCCTCTAAAGTTTTTCTTATTGCTTTTATACATAAAAGTATCTTGCTTCAAATGGTTAGAATTAAATAATGGTAAAAACGATAAGGTATTTCGTAAATGTTTTGTTCATGTGTAATATAAAATCAGGCAATTTTTACTAATAGTTAATTAATAACAATAATTTTTGTTCTTTTTCTTTTATTGTTTTCTTTAAATAAACGTTGCCCCACACTAAAATTTTCTCATGTATTATAGGTGCGTTTACAAACACATATTTTTACATACACAAACGCCCAGACACGGAACAACTACCTGTAGAACGTACAAATATTTGATCTGTGCGGGGATCGAACCCGCAACCCGTGACGCACAGTAAGCCGATCGCTCAGCCACAAATAATATACTAAACAAAAAAATAATAAAAAAAATAATATATATATTTTTTTTAATAAAATTCTAAATCATATTATAAATTAATCCACTAAACTGAGACATGAGACAATACTCTTGTTACGTGACGTAATCGTCAGTCTCACTCCTAAATCTGTCAGAAAATTTACAGTTTTAGGAGAGAAAGGTAAAAGTATAAAAAAAGCATATACTTTCCTTGTCTCGTAAATATTGAATGCTTATGTTTTTCTTTTTTTTCCACGTATTGCTTTACTTTTTTATTTTTCTAATGGTAGGTACCTAAATATAAGTTTTTGTTTCAAAAAGCGCTGTTAATACTAATAGTAAAGTAATCATTAATCTCGTTTATACTGAATAGATGATTATTATTTTTATTCTTGCATATATTCATTAGTTCTAACGTTCTAACAAAAAATTATAAATTAAGATGATGTCTGCGAAAGCGGTTAAGCTAGGTGTGGTTATTAGGTCCTTTGCGTTTCCGATCCTATACAGCATCTATTAAAGTAGACTTGTTTCAATGTATTCGCGTGTGTAAGAAACCTCAAAAAAAAGACCTCAAATTGAGCTGTTCGTCAGTTAAGTAACTCACTATTTTAAGAAACCTATACGATTTGAACAGGGTTGACAACGCGCGAGCGACACCTATTGACCTTAGATGTTGCAAACGTCTATGGGCTAAGGTAACCGCTTACCCTTAGCTTGTTTGCCATCCTTGTGGTATAAAAAATACAACCTGGTGACAGACAGACGGACTGACAACGAAGTCTTAGTAATAGGGTCCATGTTTTCTTTCCAGTTTCAATGTAATTACATTGAATTGCGGAATGTGTGTGCAACAGAATCAGCATCATTGTCTTAGAAGGAGTACCTTAAAAGAAACTTCGAGAATAGACAAACTTAGAAACAAGCTCACGACTATTTGGTTTATGCGCAAGCGTGTTGGTGCATGCGAACACAGACTTACCCACGACCTAACAACGAAATTATGCGTATACATGCAATATCGAAGAATAACTTCACTTATGTAATGCGCGTAGCTTTTCGCAAGAGATTTGTTTTAATTTTTTTAGAAAAATTATCAACACGAACAAATAAATTAATACAATAATTATTCCGACAAGTAAATAAAAACGTTTGCTTAAAGGTGTTAGGTCAGGTTTCAGACGTGAGCCATCTTGGAGGTAAACACCATGACGCATAAAGCACGTTGGGCACCCGCTGAGCTGGTTCGACCTTCAATGTTAGGTACTTAATGACGTCACAGATAAACTGCGCCGTTGGTCCAGCGGTCGTACAGTGCGAGAGCCGAGCTAAAGGTCTTAATCGATTCCCAGGCCGAGCAAAGTTCTTCTTCTTCTTCTTCGTGTCGATGGAACATGAATGTCGTCAAATTTAATACCCACATTTTAGTAAACATGGCCATTAAATCTGACAAGCCCAGAATGATGCCACATTTACGGCATTTTCAGTGGCAAACCAAAGGTCTCTCGACGTGCAGGTGTTGAGGCACGAAGGGCATGAAAGTAGATGCGACATGGTTTGGGGGCCAATACCACATCGACAGGCCATCCCTGTTTCGTCAATATAACCCCACCTGTTCATGTCATATTTACTTCTACCCACTTGAGTCCGGAGTCGGTTTAGTGACTTCCATGTGGGCCAGGGGAGATCGAAACCAGAAGGAAGCCGAGCAAAGTGTTATTGGGTTTTTCTATAAAATTCTTAGTAGCAGCTCGGAGTTTGGATTCATGCCCGGTCGATGGCAATAAGCTCGCCCCTACATAGAACCTGAAACATACCGGCGAAATGTCGGCGTCTCCATTAGTTCACCTCTGCTTTACCCTTTGGAGTACGACAGGTGTGATGGTATGTTATCCTCCACGGATCTTTGGTTCAGGAAAACAAGACTTGGGATGACGGAGTCTACTATACAGTTCAGTCAGAGGAGAAACGATGACCTGTCAAAAAAAGGTGTGCTAAAATTTTGTACCTAAATCAGTACTGTGCTAACATTTATGACGACCCGTTCAGCTCAGCGGTAGGTAACGCAGGCTGCTCTGCTTTAGGTCCCAGGTTCGAATCCCGGTAGGGTCAAATGATTGTGTGATGAGCATTGACATTTGTTTCCTAGTCATGGATGTATCTATGTGTAATATTACAAAAAAAGTATATATTTAGTATATTAACCATCTAGTATCCGTAACACAAGCCTCGTTGCTTAGCTCGGAACTTGATGGCGCTGTGTCATAATGTCCAAAAATATTTATTTATTGATGTGTTTCAGTTGCGAAGGCAAAATATGTTGAGTGAAATTTCAGGGCAAATGAGATTTTATAACCAACATTTAAAATCATCGTTTTAAAATTACAGAAAGAGAGACAGTGATTTATTAACATTTGGAATTTCTTTTCTCTATCCTTTTTTAAATCTTTGTAATTAGTACCTACGTATCATAAACAATTCAAAAAAAAAATTTTTTGATCTGCAAAAAAAATATATCTACAATATCTACAAGACGTGAGTTCACTAACCCGGATGCAAGTAAGTGATAAGTACAGTCAATTTTATAACATTAACAATAAAATAAAATAATCTTATAGGCAATTCATTTAAGTATCGTATTCTTCTTTATTAATCTAAGAGCAATAAAAACTTCACAGAAACAATAGGCTGTATCTAATGATTACCTTTGCCATCGTAAAGATCTGGTCGCAAAAAAATGTTCATGGCAGTTTTTTGGTTTAAAGTTTAACCATTACTTATCTTAGACATAGTTATACAGCAACCATTCATTTCAGGTATGGAATAGACGCAAACAGATAGAAAAAACCTATTGTTTTGAACGCAGAGTCACGATCATTATGTGAAGAAAACGGGTATTTTTCATCGCTTTTGAACATAGTATAATATACCTATTTAATGACATATGGACACGAGTCTTTAATCATTTTAGGCGGTGATTAATAAAAGGCTATAGTCCATCATGCTATCCTTTTTATATACCCCAAGGGTGACAAAGAGAGAAGACAAAAAGAAGTGTGGTATATAAGCTAGAGACGTACTAAAATAATAAGAATGATTGTGTAATATTCTAGTAAAAAAAAAACCTAATTCCGTTGTTCCTTTTTTGCAAACAAACTATATTTTTATTTCTCATACTTAACTGTGTTTAAAAAAACAGTGAATTCGCAAGGTGCATTATTATTGCCATTTTTAAGTACGTTCTATACAAATAGCAACATTGATTAGGTATAATTTACAAATATTTAGAAAAAATCCGTACCTACTATAAATTATTATGATGTTTTAACCTACACAAACATACTAATGGACTTAGAACATACTTTTTTGTTGAAAATTTAATGGGTATATAATATAACTAGCTAGGAGGTGACCACTTTACGATTTCAGCACAGATGGAAAGTTTTGGCGTTGTACACTCTAACAAGCTAATTGGTTTACATCCCCACATGTATCGGTCGATAGTTGCATGTATACCAATTAGGTTGTTCGACTGTACATGGGGTTTCGGAGTTGAATCTAATAAGAAGTCGAAGGACCCCACTTCACTAAAACTACCCCGGTGGTATCTTCCCAGACTCTTCCCCAGAGGCCACGCCTCTTGAAGGCATTTTCCCCGCTAACAAAGAAAGTGGAAATTTAATCGCAATGAGCCCGACTTCTTACACGAAAGCCAGTAATTAAGCCTTAATAGACGCAACGTGAGCAGGCCCCCGGCAAGGTGCACTGACGACCTGGTGAAGGTCGCTGGAATCCGCTGGATGCGGGCGGAGCATCACCGGTCGTCGTGGCGATCTTTGGGAAAGACCTATGTCCAGCAGTGGACGTCTAACGGTTGATGTGAGGATGATGATGATAGCTTTAATCCTTTAAAGACACAACCGTAATAGTACCTAGGCTATTACTACAGAGAATGCTATAAGAACCGGATACAATAACTTTATCATACTTTGATTTATGTTAGTAACCTACATTTAATACGCATTAGAATTTGTTAAAAAGAATATCTATTATTTTGCGCAACGTTCGAGAAAGTATCACAAAGCTGATAAGAAATTGTGAAATGGACCAACAGATTGACAGTAGGTAAGTTATTTAATTATTATTATTGTTGTGACATATTATTTATTTCTATAAAAATATCTTTTCAAGACACTTATAAATGTTCTAAGTTAAAGATTATTTTTGTATCTAAATGGCATCGGTATTTCCTAACTGACGACGAAATGCCGAAACAAACTCAGAGAATCATGGCCTCTTTTAAGGTATAAATATATTTGTTTACAATATGTGAGCCTAACGATGTAGGTCAAAGTCTGAAATAGCTTTTTGAAGAAAACACCAGTGAAGCTATGAGTTTAAAAAAAAATCGTACATTAAAACACAGCGCCATCTAAATCCGAGCTAAGCAACGAGGCTTGTGTACTAGTTGGTTGATATACTACATAATATATACTTTTTTTTGTAAATACATACATATTATACATAGTTACGTCCATGACTCGGATACAAATGTTTATGCTCATCACACAAACATTAAATTTGTCCCTACCGGGACTCGAACCCGGGACCCATAGCACAGAAGACAGTGTTAACTACCACTGGACTAAGAAGGTCGTCGAGTTTGAGTAATAGTATGTATGTCTGTCTTTACTAGCTAACCGATTTAGATAAAATTTGGTATGAAGATTTTGTCCCGAAAATCATCCCATAAAAATCTGAAGAGGAAGGTGAAAAATTGTATGTAATATTTCTTAAAAGAGTACAGGTATAATTTCTAACTGACTATAATTTTGACCGTGCTTGAATACATTTTTATTTCATACTATTTTTTCATCTTCATTTATGCTTCGCCTGTCCTGTTGGTCGCAGCGTGATGTTCTATAGCCGTCCTCGATAAATGGACTATTCGACACAAAAAGAATAATTAAATTCGAACCAGTAGTTTCTGAGATTAGCGCGTTCAAACAAACAAACAAACTGTTCAGATTTATATTAGTATAGATTGTTTGTTTTACTTGAAACATTATAATGTGACATGTAAGTTAAGTATTTGTAGTTATTTTTATTTTTTTTACTAATACAACGCTTTGGTCATTGTTTTTCAATTTTGGGTTCTGTTTTTCGTCAGTTTATTTTTCTGTTTAAATGTTTTTTTTATGGGTTAAATAAAACCCACAAAATAAATCCACAAATACGAAATTAATTTGTCACGATTTGTGTGTGGTTGAACAAATCAATAAAATTGACCTTATAAAGGAAATTTAAAAAGCACCTTTGTTATCTTCGTTATAAAAAAAAATGAAATTGTGCAAAGTATATACCAAATATGAAATAAGTTCAATGGATTTATTTTTTGATATATTATAATATAATTGTAGGCGAAATATTACCGCAAAAATTTCGACCTCAAGAAATTATCTAACGATGCATTCGAACTTGAGACCTATGACTTGGCAGTCCACTGCCATGTCACTAAGCCAGACAATCAAATTATATGACTAAATATATGTAAGATGGTGTTTAATTACGTACCTACTTAATATAAGTGACATCTTCGTGACCTTTTTAATCATTTATATTGTAAACTGATTTCCTCATTTAATTTTGTAAATAAATATTGATCTTCATAATTATTACCATACATGTCAAACGTAAATTACAATATAATATATATTATCTTACATAATTTTGAGATTACGTAATTTTATCAAAACAATTTATAGGTGCGATAAAACTGCATTCCTCGTTTTATTGTGAATAAATCTTAAATTTAACAATAAAAATCATAAATATCAAATAATTTATTATCATTATCATCATCACCATCATCAACCTATTAACGTCCCACTGCTGGGAAAGCCCAGCAGTGGTACGTAGCCTAGTGGTGTGACCAGTGGACTGAGATGTCGAAGGTCTCGAGTTCAAACTCAAGGCACGCACCACTGACTTTTCGGAAGTTATGTGCGTATTTATCACATGCTCAAACGGTGAGAAAACCTTGTGAGGAAACCTCTATACTTGAGATTTTTTTCTCAATGGCATGTGAAGTCTGCCAACCTGCAGTAGGCTAGCGTTGTGGACTATAGCCTAATCCCGCTCAAATCAGAGGAGACCCGTGTCCAGCAGTGGGACAATAATGGGTTGATGATGATGTAATAAAATAATATCTATCCTACCTGCATAAAATCCTTAAAAGTAGTTTTGTTTCGCGTCGTCGTCGACATTGCCTAGGACTTGACTTTGTCATAGTGTATAAAAAAAAACAAAGATACCATACACTAGGTCCAATGTCAAGGCAACTTTAATTCATTTTTATATTGAAACTTATAAAATTTAACCTTGTCAGTTAAACGAGTCTATTAATAGAAAACTTAACTTAAACCGTCGTGTATGTTAGAATTAGTTAAACGAATTTATTCAAAGGCAAGGATTTGAACCCGCGACCTTTTAAAATTAACACTTCTGCTCACAGATTTGTATTGGAATACATGACGCAAGTTTTGAGTTTTTTAGTCTGAAAAAAGACTCAGTATTTTCGGACTTCAAAAATTGTACTTTTTTATTTCTTAGTTGCTAAAACACCTGTTTATAAACTAGATAAATAAACTACCGAATAATAACTATAACTCAGGTAACAATTGTAAACTTAATTATAATATGCTAATTATTTTTCTAATTCATTTTATTTTTAACTCTTTTTTGTTCTATAGTTAGGTATGTTTGAATAATTGGCTTTTTGGTCAAACGTCGTGCGGCATTGATGTCGTCACAACAAGCGAAAATAATGATTTTTCTTTCTTTCTTTCTTTCTTTGTTTCTTTCTTTCTTTCTACTTTGAGTTAGCTGACTAGATATGCGTGTATTGTAACAATAGCTAGAGTATTGTAGCTATTACACCAAGCAAATTACGATTTTCATGACAAGATTGCCATGGCAACAACTGACAAGGTAAGTACCCAGTAGACATCTAGCTTGTACATAGTTGCTATACCACAGTGGTACAAAAAACTCAATGAAAAAAATATTTGAGAAGTGGTACAAGCGTAAGAACGACTGCTTATTAAATATGATCGAGTTTCGTTCGAATTAAGGAAAAAAAATCAAGTTTTTTGCGTCATGGTGCGAACTTAATGATCCATGAGACCGGTCCCCTGGTATTTAGCAGGTGACATAAAAAAATAAACGCTTCACAATCTATCATCATATTTTTTTTTAATTCAGCAAAAAATTTAGGCTATTTATCTCGTATTATAAAAAATAATTGACTTGCATTGGTTTCGAGATAATAAATGTACCTACCTATACAGGAATCAAAGGCCGTTACTTTACCACAGAACAGAAAAAAAGAGCTTCTGACTTTGTGTGTTAAATTCAAATTTTATTACAATAAAAGTAATTATTTGAAATTATTACTTTTAATAACATTGATAATATACCGCGATAAAATCCGTAAAAGGAGTTCTGTTTTAATGTTTGCGTGATTAAAAAAAATCAATATGTACATTCAGTAAATAAATTCATGAACACACAATACATTTATTATTTATTATTTACATTTAAAATCAAATGTGTGTAGGTAATTGGAATCTGGCGGATCAAGCAAAAGGTTTAGGTACTGAGATAGGCATTCACATAGAGCCTGTCAGAGATTATATCCACCATAAAATTTAATTATTAAACAAATGTTTAACCATTCGCGTATTCATTGCCGTCTCAGAATTGGATTACAAAGCAAAAAAACAATTTAGGTTGTAAATTTATAACATTTTAGTATCTGTTTTTAAAATCTGAGCTCAATCGTAAATGATTAGGTACTTCATTAACAATATTGTAAAAAAAATTAAAAAAAAAATTATGAAAATAAATAACCATTTTGTTTATAAATAAACAATGTTAGCCTTATCAATCACGTTTAATAATATAATTGATTGAATGATACGTGAGCTTTTCTTAATAAAAAATATTTCGAGGCACGGTAGTGCAAAGGTTATATTATTATAAAGTATCAATCATAATGATAAAATTGATTGTAAATAGTATGCTAGTTTAAATATATACATATATTTCTTGACAGATCATTTGTATTACAAATACAAGTAGTAGTAGAATTGTAACTTCCTATGGCCCTTAATTTGTTTTTGTGACGGAATATTTATAGCAACATAATAAATCATAGTTTGTTTGTTTATTTAGGATATTTAATTTTAATTTAATTTAATTTTAAATTTAAACGTTGGAAGTTATGTGCGTATTTATCACATGCTCACACGGTGAAGGAAAATATCGTGAGGAAACCGGCATGCTTGAGAGATTTTCTCGATGGCATGTAATGTCTGCCAACCCGCAGTAGGCTAGCGTGGTGGACTATAGCCTAATCCCTCTCAAATGAGAGGAAACCTGTGCCCAGCAGTGGGAAATAATGGGTTGATGATGATGGGCTGAAAGATAGTTTGTCACTTTTGTGGTATAAAAAAGAACAATCTAAATATTAATTGAATGTGCCAATCAATCAGATAATAAGTCGTAAATATTAATTGCAGTAGCATTAGCATAATATTATGTAGTTATTAAATTTATAATTTCCTGTACAACATTTTTTTATACAGAGCGTTAAACATAAATCATTAAATATAAATGTTAATCTGATTCAATTTTTTATTCCAATCTTTTTTTTATATTGTATTTTGAAAAAGAATATATATAATTGGATAAGTACCAAGAAAGAATAATACATTCGAAATCTAATATATAAATATCTTGTGTCGCAGTAATCGCACTCCTCCGAAACAGCTCAACCAATTTGAATGATTTTATGTTTAGAATTTTTGACAGCTGAGAGTAGGTTGTAAAATACATTTATTTTTCACCCCCCTACCGCCACCTCCCATTTTTTATCACGAATTTAGAATTTTTATATGCAGAATAAAGTTTGCCGTGTCATCTAGTGATTTATAAAAACGATGAATGTTAAAATTTAATATAGGTAATAACAGATATACGTCACATCAATTTAGCAAATTTGCCAAAGTACGTCATGCTTAGACCGCTTATCTCGCAAACTAGGTGATTAGTGGGGCTGATGTTTTTGGGACTGATAAATAATCGTTATACCCATCAAAATAAATCATTATAAGGCAGTCGTGAGTACCTCGGTTCCATTTCCAGCTCGTGCAAATTGTTAAGGACTTTTCCAGTGAACATTTTAATAGCAGATCGCTTACTTTTTTCATAAATTGCGGTACATCGTTTATACATAGTAAAATTACAAATATAGTGGGTGCAGTTCTAATCTCCTAACTAAATAGTTAATTTGTCATCCATGGTGCCTGGCAACTGGGCTTAACCCAGTTGTAATCATCTGTTCTTATGTCAATGACATGTAAACTTTATTCTGTCTCTCGCTTGATAAGGAGGGAAGTGGAAAACTGATATTTTTCTTACTCCTCCTATATAATTTCATGATTAAATTCGCTGCGGGTTCCAAGACAGTTAAAATCGTTCCCCTGCTGGGACATGTCGGATTTCATTGTCTCGACGATTTTCTGGATGGTTACTATTGTTGATCCTGGTTTACAGGAGTTGCAGTAGTAGGGATTCGGGTGGTGGGCAAAAACGACCTTCTGCTTAACCATGCAAGAATACAGGCGTGGTCGTATAAATGTTTTGAAGTCTTAAAACATGTCTATTCTATTCCAGTCACGTTTGTTGAGCGTATATAGCAGTTAAATTCCTAGTTAATAACCTATTTTTTTATCCGACTACGTACGTCAAAGTTGGTATAATGTTTTTATAATTGAAAGTATCGGATACTTCAATGTTATAATTTACTAGTTTTTGTGAGCAAAAACACATGTAACTTGGCTGTAAATTATTATCTAAAGGCTAATAAAAATATAGCAAACATTGACAGGTGACTTTAATCATTTAAACTCGGACTAGTTAGACGTTTTTTTTCATTTTTTTTTATTCAATGACGTTTTTGTCGTTCGATGTTGTAGATGACGCGTATGATAAATTTGATTGCATAAAAACACTGATCTTATTTGACGAATTACGGCGTATATCCGCCTTTACAAGGGCCAGGGGACCTCAATTTACATACGATATTCATATAGGTATATAGGACTTAAATCAAATAAAAAATCATAATTAACAATAAAAAACTAAATAAAGTTATTATATGATATGACTAGCTGTTACCCGCGACTTCGTTCGCGTGAAATTTAACGAAAATTTTTATGTTCATATTCATGCATTGGTCAGCTCCCGCGTTTTTAAGTCATACGGAACTCTAATTCGTTTCTTGTTCTTAAATTACAATAGCCTAAGTTACTCCTTATAACGATGGTGAAAGTCCCCACAAAATCGGTCCAGCTTTTGCAGCAATTAGAAGGAACGAAGAGAGAGACAGACAAACATTTTAGAAATTATTTTTTTGTGTAATTACTGTATACATACTTTTATATAATTATGAAATTACAAACAGAAATTCCAATTTTTTGTGAGTTCAACCTCTTTTGAATAAAATCGGATTGAGTTTTCAAGCATGTGTCAAAATAAAAAGTAATTTAAATCAAAAGCACTAAGGTGTATTGATATCACCTCCAACATAATTCTCTATTTCTTTTTAATCCCGTCAGGGATTGAATTTCGATGAAATACGAAATACGTCTTCCATCAATTCTAGTAAAAAATGTTTATGCAAAATTTGAAGTAGATTGGACCAAGGAATCACGTTGTCTCGTACAAACTTGGTCCCCCTATCCCCCCTCCTTATGGGCAAAATTTTGGAAAATCCTTTCTTATTTGATGCCTACGTTATACAAAGAACTTCAAAAACAGCAAAGTTACATACTAACCTTACACCCCCGTTTTACCCCCTTAGGGGGCGAATTTTCAAAATTCCTTGCTTAGTGCTCCCCTACGTTATAAAAGGAATCCCTGTGCAAAATTTCAAGTTTCTAACCCTTATAGTTTAGGCCCTTGGACCAAGGAATCACGTTGTCTCGTACAAACTTGGCCCCCTATCCCCCCCCCCCCTTTGGGCAAAATTTCGGAAAATCCTTTCTTATCGGATGCCTACGTCATACAAAGACTACACTCGCCAAGTTTCATTGAAAATCAAAGAAATTTCATACTAACTTTGCACCCCCATTTTACCCCTTTAAAGGAAGATTTTTGAAAAAAAATTTTACACGTGTTTCATAACTTTCAATGAAAAACCTTCAAATCGAATTTCAATTGAATAACTTCAAAAACAGCCAAGTTACATACTAACCTTACACCCCCGTTTTACCCACTTAGGGGGTGAATTTTCAAAATTCCTTTCTTAGTGCTCCCCTACGTTATAAAAGGAATCCCCGTGCAAAATTTCAAGTTTCTAACCCTTATAGTTTAGGCCCTGCGTGGATATGTCAGTCAGTCATTCAGTCAGTCAGCTTCTCCTTTTATATATATAGATGTACATATTTTTTAAATACTGCGAAGTTGACAAGCAAGTATATTGCCCGCATGTTGGTATGCGGTTACCATAGCCTATGACTTTTTTGGAAAAAAGCTCCATCAAAAACAACAGTTTAAAAAAAAGACAAAATATAAAACAATTACAGATTTCCATAGAAATTTTGTTCTTCGTCGGTTTTTTTATCCTTACAACATATATTATAAAGAGGTAAGGTTTGATTATTTTTTGTTTGTTTGCATTGAATAGGCTCCAAAACTACTGGACTGATTTGAATAACTCTTTCACCATTAGAGTCCTACGCTATCCGTGTAGAACATAGGCTATATTATATTTTTTAAAATATTGGGGTTCCGTATGCCCAGTATAATTCAGTTGAAGTTTATTTTTGCCCCTGTGATGCTGGGGCGGGCCGCTAATTATTAATATATTTTATTTGTAGTCATTCTTATATACTATACTATACTATAAAAATCTCATGACACGGTGTTTGTCGCTGAACTCCCCCGAAACGGCTTGACGGATTATTATGAAATCTTGTATGTATATTTGGTAGGTCGGAGAATCGGTCGTAGGCTATTAGGATTAAGGATGTCTCACAGCAGACTTTTAAAAAAAAATAGACCAAATGTTTTTTTTTTAAAAGATTTGGCATTAAAAAAATACCGACCCCTATAATGTGGCAAAAAATCGTTACCTGGGTCAGCGAGTATCTTTTATAAATTTAAATAAAATTATTTAAACAGCACTTACCCAATTTGATACAATATGTATTGGATTGATTGCAGCCATGACTGTCGCTATGATCATCAGTAGAATGCCATAAGCCAATCTGATCACCGAATCTAGAAAAAGAAAAGAAAATAACGTCTTCAATAATGGACTGAAAAGAAACATTCAATTGCCTCATTGG
This sequence comes from Craniophora ligustri, assembly GCA_905163465.1. Taxonomy (NCBI): domain Eukaryota; kingdom Metazoa; phylum Arthropoda; class Insecta; order Lepidoptera; family Noctuidae; genus Craniophora; species Craniophora ligustri. Next base: position 1,241,728 of record LR990965.1, on the reverse strand, counting down.
TCTAGTGGTCGTAAGGCCGAGTGTTGAGCAACAGGTTTTGGCTTCGATTCCCAGGTCGAGCAAAGTGTTATTGGGTTTTTCAATGAAATTCTCAGTAGCAGTTCGGCGTGGATTCGTGCCCGGTTGATAGCAATAGGATCGAACGGCTTGTGTTATGGTTGCTGGGGATGCTATGGTTGATACACTACATACACATTATGACAGGCGGCTAATGACCGGTCGTCATGGAGGTCTTTGGGGGAGACCTATGTCCAGCAGTGGACGTCCAACGGCTAATGTGATGATGATGATAAACATATTATATATTCTTGTAAATACATAGGTAGATATAAACATTCATGGTCATTACACACATTTACTCTCAATTGAGAAGAGACCCGTGCCCAGCAGTGGGACATTAATGGGTTGATGATGATGACACACATTTACCTCTACCGGGATTCGGAACCTCACTACAGAAAGTAGCCTTTAAGACACCTGCACTAATCGGGTCGTCAAAATATGTTTCTCGTGTAAGGCAAAAGTGGGATGCAGGGATCGTAGTACGTGGCATGCATGCTGTAGTTTCTGCCTCCCCCCAGGCAGAGGATGAAGGAGTAGGAGGAAGGGCATAGTGAGATTTCTCGCTTAAATTGAGCTGCCCGACTGGGGAAGTACCTCCGCCTTACAGAAGACCGCAGTGAATCAACAATAGTTGTCTTTCTGCGAGTAAGTATGGTTACCAGAGCTCATTGGGGGAGTGACTATTCTGACAGCATGGGAATTCCGTTTGCTGTCATTCCAGTAACTCCATATTTTAAGAAACCTGAACGGTTTCTAAGGAGTTTGGCAACGCATTTGCAAGCGTCTGGTATTGCAAATGTCCATGGGCGGCGGTCATCACTTACCCTCAGGTGAGCCGCCTGCTCGTCTGCCGCCTCATCAAAATTTTAAAAAAAATGAGAAAAAGGCGTGATTGTATGTATGTAGGTATGTATATCTCATGCTAAGATGGGGTCTCAAAACTCGTTACACAGCAAAATTATACCGTGACACATTTATTGGCCCCATTTGGAAATTAAGTTAATATAATATATGCAGGTTTTTTTTTTTGTTTAATCATGGTGATCGTGAAGATTATAGTATTTTTTTTTTATTTTAAACATAATCTAAGGTTAACCTCCTGAGAGTTTTATTTAAAAATCTTCGTTCATATTTCATTTTCCAATTATTTAAGTTATACCTAATAATTATAATAAAACTATCAATTGCTTTTTGAGTTATTATTTAACCAGAAAAAAATGTTAAATGAGAGACGCGCATAAAAAAAATCTTTAACAATTTTCAAAATGGAATCGTGATCAATCCATTAATAATATATGTATATGCAAAAGAATATCTGTATGTCTGTTACCTCTTCACATTTTAACCGCTGAACCAGTTTAGATGAAATTTTATATTGAAATATGTAATTTCATTCGCGGGGAAGCAGGTAGGATAACTTTTGTCCCGGAAATCACCCCTTAAAAGGGTGAATAGGGGGGCGGAAATTTGTATGTGGAGTCAATATTTTTTTTAAAAGGGGTTGACATTTATGTTAAAGCCTGTTTAGCTAAAGGATTGGATTAGATTACAAATTCTAAGTGAATGAATTCGCGGGCACGGGTGTAGTCGTATTATAAGATAATGTGTGTCTTTTCCACAGTTCACTGACCGATCGTTAGTCGGCCGCCTAGCCATAGCCTACAGATCTCCCGTCATTGGTGCCTATAGCCTGACTGACTGACGTAACTGACCTTGCATTCTATTAAAAAAGTGTGCAAACACGTGAGGTTTTATTCACGTGCAGAAAACGAAGTCTAGATAACCATTTCATCATAATTAATACGATTTTATTTGCTAATCTGACACCGTTTATAATGAATATATGATCGTATGTGGAGGTATAATAACTAATTTGTTTTACAAGTTGGTTTTTATCGTTAATTAATTTGTGTTTAAAAATCTGTCACTGCAAATCACATACATATACTATGTGGAGATAATAACACGACAATAAATTAAACCCACTGTACCTAATGATATTCTAAGTCTGTATACCAAAAATCAATCAAATATACCTAGTAGTTTAGACACAGGATATATATTTTTTTTAAATGTTAGGCTATCACAGATAAGGTTAAAGACCTGCAACATAAGTATAAACACATGTTGCAAACTCGCACTCACTTAAAAGACCTTCGCCAATAATAAAAAACTCCTTACGCAAATCTAATATCTTTTGCATATTTGTGCTATTTAGTTAGTTTGAAAAAAACTTTTTTTTAATATCGATGTTACGACTTATTTAATAGAGTCAAAATACTCTCTTGAAGTAGTATGGTTTTTCTTTTCATTTATTGTCGTGTTATCATCTCCACATTGTATAAGGTGACTGATAAAATAAAGTGGAATAATAATGTATTTAGAAATTGCTGAGCGAGAGCAAAATTTGCGATTTTTTTTATGAAAAATAACAATTCTCAGTAGCTGCCCGGTGTTAGGATTTGTGCCCAAATAAAAAATCGTTCGCTCCCGTTACATATTTAATATATGAACCTACAGGTTCATATATTAAATACTCTGTGTGTGCACACTGATTTAACTGGGAATCGATCCCAGAGCCCACTACCACTCTCCAATTTATGAAGAGCCTTGTAGAGTCAGGGTGTGTCGAGTCAGAAACTTGGTTCTACATGAGATCTGATAACACTTGACGGTGCGAATCTTGGCATCATTTTACATGAAAATATTTTTAGTGGGTAATACTTACATCGTTTCTGTACTGTGAAATTTTGTATTTTCATTATTGATATCCGCCCCTTACTGGGGACGTGTTGTAGAGTGCCCACAACCATATTTCAGGGGGCTGAAACAAACAAGAAAAATGTTTAATTTATTTTAATATTAAAAGGGGGTAAAAAAAAGACCGCCGACAGCTGTCATAAGGCCAGATTTCCATCGAAACGGAGAGGTAACTTGCGGAGATGTGTTTTGATTAAGCAATAAGATATTTTGCGGAGAGGCGACGTGGAAATAATGAAATCTGATTGGATATTGGCAAATTGAGAGACAGTTTTGATTTTTTACACAAATCAAATCAAATCAAATCATTTTTTTATACCACAAGGTGACAAAAAAGCTTACGGCCCGCCCGTTGGTAAACGGCTACTGTACCTAGACGTTTGCAACACCAAAGGTGTCGTTTACGCGTTGCCAACCCTGCAGAAACCGTTGCAAAATCCGTACCGTCACCGTTGATAGGTATACATTACAAAAATACATTATTTTTATTATCATCTTCATCATCATCATCATTATCATCATGTCAGCTAGAAGACGTCCACTGCTGTACTGTAATAAGCCTCCCCCAAATATTTCCACAACGACCTGCATCCAGCGGATTCCAGCGACCTTTACCAGGTCGTCGGTCCACCTTGCCGGAGGCCTACCCACGCTGCGTCTTCCATTACTTTTATAATGAATAAAAAAACTACCATCTGATACCTACTTAAACAGGCTTTTGCAATTGTCTAGACGTGGCTAGCTTGCGATTAACTTTGAATCATCGTTGATTGCAAATTTTATTGCTTAATCCAACAACTTAACGTTCATCAATTTTGAGTCGCTAGTCAAATTTATTTATTAATGATCATATTTTTTCAAACTCACGTGTAATTAAACGTGTAGTTTATAATACATACTTATACAAATATTATGAATGCGAAAGTGTGTCTGTCTGTCTCTTAACTCTTCGCGCTTAAACCACTGAACCGATTTACATGACATTTTAAATGGGGGTAGTTTAGTATTCCTGAAGGACATAGGACAGTTTTTACCTCGAAAACCATCCCTGTCTCACAAGTAAAAACAGGTCTCCTCACATTTTGAGAGGGATTAGGCTATAGTCCACCACGCTAGCCTACTGCGGGTTGGCAGACTTCACACGCCATCGAGAATATATCTCAAGCATGCATTTTTCCTCATGTTTTCCTTCACCGTTTGAGCACGTGATAAATACGCACGTAACTTTGAACAGTCAGTGGTGCCTTGGGATACACTAGGCTATATATGTACCTATCTACATATATATCTATAGTAATATTATAAACAGGAAAGATTTGAATGTTTGTAACGAATAAACTAAAAAAACGACTGGACTGATTTCAAAAAATATTTCAACATTGGAATGCTGCATTATCCCAGAGTAATTAAAATAGCTATCGACTGAAAAAAATATGGCTCTCAAAGTTTTTATCACGAGCGAAGCCGGGGCAGCCCAGGGCAGCCCGGGGCTGGTCGCTAATATAGGTATAATACATTTATTTTATTTGCTTAAAATTAATTCTACAATTAATTACAAGATACCTATTGTTAATTGCTGTATGGCAGAGGTCTCTCCGCATATATATAGTTAGGTATATATTATAAACGACTGTGTTTCCTATAGACATTGCATCATGTAACGTGCTCAAATGTAATAAAACGTGTCGTGTCTGAAATCACCCATTCTAACTGATCTTTTGACCTATAATTACCTTATACCTAGGTGATCTGGGTTTTTAGTCTGAAGTATTACCACCATAATTTGCTATTGTGTAGGTTTGTAGGTAAGGTAAGCGAGTCGTAAAGTTACTAATATAACTAACTAACTTTTGCCGGCGATTTCGTCTGCGTAAAATTAGTTATTTAATTTCCACCCCTCTTTTCCTCCTTTTAAGGGATGATTTCTGGGATGAAAACTATCCTATTTCCTTCCCCGGGACTCAAACTATCTCTATACCAAATTTCATCTAAATCGGTTCAGCGGTTACAGCGTAAAAAGGTAACAGACAGACAGACAATCTCAACGGGAAGTATGCGATCGGGTCGTGGCAACGCGAAGCCGCACTGAAGGTGCTAATTGACAGGTAAATAGTTCTCAAGAAAACAAAGGCCAAATGATTTTTTCTTGATTCCTAGAAAATCTATAGGTACGGCATTGAATCTTATATTGAAATAGTTTGCAGTCCGTATTGATATAGAAATTAGCGAATAGATTATTCAAATAAAGTGTTAAAATTTATCTAGCGTAATTTTTGGAAGCTGACGCATTAGTTTCTGCAATGAATGGATGCTGGGAATTACTGATGATACACAGAAAACCTTATCATTAGAAGCTGTTTCGAAATGCCTTGGTCTCGGCTTCAGAAACTAGATGAATGCTGAATAGTGACGCGCTAGAAATCATTATTACGACTTTGAAGGTACAGTTGGTGCAGTGGGCGAGCGTGACGGCTTCTACACAACGAGTCGCGGATTTGATCCCCGAATGGAACCAGTATTACACATATTCGTTCCGTGCTGGAATCGAACCGTGTTGTGTGGCCAACTGATAGTTGCGCCGGGTCTGTGTGTTTGTGTCTTGTGAATATTTGAGTTTGTAAACGCACAAGCGACCAGCTTTTTTTAAAAAAAAATATACATTAATAAATATTAAATATTCCTGGACATTATGACACACAGCGCCATCTAGTCCCGAGCTAAGCAACGAGGCTTTTGTTACGGATACTAGTTGGTTGGTATATCAACCATACATACATATGTACTTTTTTTGTAAATACATACTTATTATACATAGATACATCCATGACTCGGATACAAATGTTTATGCTCATCACACAAACATTTGACCCTACCGGGACTCGAACCCGGGACCCATAGCACAGAAGGCAGTGTTTGCCAGTGCAGGCGCTGGACTAATTGGGTCATCATAGTGAACCTTGTTTTATAGGGATATATACTAGATGGTCGATACCCAATATAGTTTTTTTCACATTGAAACACTGGATTAGATCATGAGATCAAAGGGGCTACTGAGCTGAAGTACATAAGTTTAATTCATGGACTCTATAATATGTAAGCAAAAATATGTTACAAAAGATTGCGAGGACATATGCCTAATGGTATGTCAATAAATAATATGGAAAAACAACTCATCCGTATTGTTAAGTTAAAAGAATACCGAAGAATGTATGTAGTCTACCGGTATTTTGCTTATAATGAAATGAAATGAAATGATTGAAATTATGATGATTGAAATGATTGTTTATATCTGTAAATAGATCTTTTTAAAGACACTTTTACAAGTCATGTAAATTTTTTTTAGTATCTAGTTGGCATCGGCATTTCCTAACTGACGACCTCTGAGCAGAAATGCCGAAACAAACTCAGATAATCATGGTCTCTTTTAAAGTCCAGACATTTTGGTTACAATATGTGAGCCTGACGATGTAGTATATAATAGGTAATAACTAAATAACAACACTAAAATTAGTGTTTTATACATATTTCGCTCGGGTTTTTCACCATTAAGTGGCACCTCTAATGACGTATGTGTGAATGGTATTTCTTTGATTGACGTTTAGAAATCCTTTAAAATTAATAAAAAATACATTAAATTCTGATATTAGAATGTGTTATACGACTTTCGAAACGTTACTGCAACATTTATTTTTTAATTTTTTATTTGTATTTGTATTTAACATGTTTGATTCTAATACAATAATACAGGAAGTATTGGATTGATAAAAAATTGTGAGATGTTTTGATGATTTTCACGCTACTAACAAATGTTACGTGCAACATACCATCCCATATGTTTCCTGAAGGGTTAGGTAGGGGTGTAGGTACTAATACACTTACAACTCGCCGGTATGTTTTGGGTCGTGATGGCATGTGAAGTCTGCCAACCCGCAGTAGGCTAGCGTGGTGGACTATATACTATATAAATCCTTTATGAACCTTCCCGTCGCCTTGGGAAGCGACAGGGTGTTTCGGACCTCGCGTTTACTGACTTAAAAAACCGCACCCGTCAATGCCACTAACCCAACGAGTATCTAATAGTCTTTGCAGTAACCCTATTGCCGGGGCCATAGGATTTGCAAAAGCATGCACCACAACCCCGGCGGGCTTCAGTCCAGCTCTGGCGAAGCATCGCTCGCCTCGCATCCTCCGCGCAGGCGCACGTGTGACGAACACGCGCGCGTGCTTGTACTATAGCCCCTCTCAAATAAGGGGAGACCCAACCCCAGCAGTGGCACAATAATGGGTTGATGATGATGATGATGATGATAATTTATTCCCGTATGTAATTTAATAAGGGTTACTTTGTGTTGTAAACTAACCATGATATCATATTCTATAATTAACTAATTGTCAACGTTGTTAGAATAATTTAAATATAACTAAATACTTTAATTTTTTTTGCCTGTTTTTATTAATATAAAGTAATCGTATTTGCATTAATTTGTCAATGTCGTATCTATGGGAAAAACTAAATACGATAATACATGTAAATTAATGAATACTTGTAGGCTCAGGAAAATTCCATATGGTGTAGGGGTCATAGGGCAGATGTTGAATGTGAAGTTACTAAGATTCGTTGCTGGGGCTAAACAAAATTTAATACATTTTATTTTTACGGAAATTTGCGAGAAGGTCGTGATTTTGATTAATACATTTGAAATGTAGACTAAGTAATAAATAAAATAAGGGTGGTAGATTTAAACCTAAATTTATTTTTAAAAAAAAGAAAGATTGGATATGTTTGATGTATTTCTTCCTTAGTGATAGTCTGTAACCGATTGGCTCAGATATGACAACCAGGTCTAACTGCTACTTACATAATATGCTCGTCAAAGTAGAGTCTAACAACCTAATTGGTATACATGCAACTATCGTCCGATCCATGTGGGGATGTAAACCAATTAGCTTGTTACAGTGTACCATAGGGCCCAACACTTGGATGTCGTGGGTGCGTTTACAAACACTTATTTTCACATACACAAATACCCAAACTCGGGAACAATGACCGGTAGATCTCACAAATATTTGCTTCGTACGGAGATTGAACCCGAAACCCGTGACACACAAGCCGATCGCTCAGCCACTGCGCCAATCAAGTCGTCGTAAATTTTGCCATGTTAAAGATCTTACCCATAGCCTGACTTATGTGCAAGCTTATGGCATGCACAGGTCAACTAATAAAAGCTGCACTGGTGCTTTCTTCAAAAGGCCATCTCAGACTTTAACCTACATTGTCAGGCTCACATATTAAAAACCAAAATCCGTCTCCATCCTGGTTGAAAACCAGCGCCAGGCAATCTGTCTGGCATATGCTGAACCAGGACCTATTCAGCGCAGTCGTGGGGCACACATTGTTATAAATTATCTGTTTTGCTTTTTAATACTCTATATTTTTTTGTGCACCATTTATGCCTGAATAAATTATTTCTTTCTTTCTTTCTTTCTAACAAAAATATGGAAAAGGTTTTCACGGTGTCAGCGATGCTCGAACGTCACCTCTGGTATTTCAAACGTAACAATAAGCTACGGTAAATGTACGGTAATGTGTTGTCAAGCGGGCCCTAAGAATGGAGGTGTCCATAGAGAAAATTTTTTTTTTGTAGTTTTGAATCTTTATTACTTAGCTTCGAGCCCCTTAAGCCCTTGTACAAACTAAATTATTTTTGCCGACAAATTTGCCAATTCTTTTTTTATACAATTTGTCTTTACCTTGGACATGAATTTTTTTTAATTGAGTTATCCGGTGGTAAGCAGAATTCCAGCTGATGTCAAGGACCTTACGTCCTTGTGCTCTGAGATACAGAAGGTCAGCCATTAAGGTCCTAACTGCCTATTTATAATTCGCGATAATATTATACTTTGCATCAACATAAGCTATTCCGCATATAAATAATACAAGATTATAAACCTCTTAATGTGACATTTATTTACATAAACACTGTCATTAATAGTGTAACAGGCGTTTGTTCTATTGCTTTTGTAGTCGATAGTGCGGCTGCGTGAGCTCCTAGATAAGATTTCGAGCTAAGTCCTCTTAAATGAAATTGGACTACTTTTAATGGATTTTATCTGTCACTTCTATTTCGTCTTTGAGGTATTTTGTAATCATTGTAAATCTTTATTTACTGTCCTGTCGCCTAGGGTGATAATGGAGTGTGTCGGACTCTACCCAGGTCAGGTGAACTACCGACCCTAAACTGCACCCAACCCACCCAACTGCAGAAATATTCCTACACCAGGAAACTGATAATTAACACAAACGCGAATAAAGATTGAAATAAAACTAGGTACTTATTACAAATTTAATTCCGGGAAAATCCGTTATAACGTAATTTTAATTCAATCACTTTGACGAATCGAATCCCGGTAGGGACAAATGTTTGTGTGATGAGCATCAACATTTGTATCCGAGTCATGTATGTATTTAAAAAGAAGTATATATGTAGTATATGAACCATCTAGTATCCGCAACACAAGCCTCGTTGCATACCACGGAACTAGATGACGCTGTGTCATAATGTCTGGAAATGTTTATTATTTATTATTATTTAATCACTGGACTAGCAAGCCATTTTCAGTCATCATCATCAACCCATTACTGTCCCACTGATGGGCACGGGTTTCCTCTCATTTAAGAGGGATTGGACTAATAACCCATATGCCAGTGCTTAATAATACATATTATTGTATTGTATACCTACATAATATATACATTTTAATAAAACAAAAACAAAATGATCACAATTAATGTCTAATATATTTAATTATGTTTTCATATTTTTTTTGTAACAATTAATTGCAAACTGTAATTAGGTGTATAAAACAAGAATATTTTGTAAATTTTAAAAACACGTGACTTTAAGACAGTCAATAATTAACACTAAAAAACGAACGTTAAAAATTAAATGACTTGACTATAAACTTTTTTGGAGATTACATACTCAAATGTTTTTTTACAATAGTTATGTACCTAATTCCGATAAATGTTTTTAACATTGGCAGTAGAAAAAAAAATACCTATCTATTGCAATCTGGTGGTGCTTTCTCTTAAATAGGTGACTAGCTTTACGGTAAAATCTAATATATAAAATTCTCGTGTCACAGTTTTCGTTGCCATACTCCTCCAAAACGGCTTGACCGATTTTGATGAAATTTTTTGTGCTTATCCGGTATCTATGAGAATCGGCCAACATCTATTTTTCATCCCCCTAAAAGTTAGGGGTAGTCCACCAACCCCTATAATGTGGCAAAACAACGTTTGCTGGGTCAGCTAGTATTATAATATTATATTATAGCGTAAAGCGATTATGCCTAGTACCGTGGACATCCGTGGTGGTCACAAAAATACTGTACTATTAGCATCTTCAATTTGTATAAATACTGTGTTAAAAAAACCACCTCCAAAACTTAAAAGTTGAAAATAACTTAATACAGTTTTAACTTCTCTTTAGTATTAATGGTATGAAGTCGGTGCCAAGCCAAATGTAAAGGTATTTACACTCATTGTGCGTGATCTTGTGTGGGGAGGCTTCAAACCAGGCACCGGCACCAACTTCATACCTTTAAAACCAGGTTTGCTGAGCAAGAGGTCCTGGGTTCTTAAAACAGCTACTTATTAAAATAAAATTTAATAAAAGTCTTCATAGTTATTTTTTGTTACATCGGAAAAACTTTACAATGTCTGACATACTTATAATTGCATTTAAAATGTTAACTACATTAAGTTGTGACTTGCAATTATTGAATAAAGGATTTAAAGTCGTGTTAAATCAAATAATCGAAAAATACAGTGCTAAGTTTAAACTATAATCAAAATCAACCCATTATTGTCCCACTGCTGGGCCCAGGTCTCCTCTCACTTTGAGAGGGATTAGGCTATAGTCCACCACGCTAGCCTACTGCGGGTTGGTAAACTTCACATGCCATCGAGACAACAAATCTCTCAAGCTTGCAGGCTTCCTCACGATGTTTTCCTTCGCCGTTTGAGCTTGTGATAAATACGCACATAACGTACGAAAAATCAGTGGTGCGTAACTTGGGTTTGAACTCGAGACCTATGACATCTCAGTCCACTTGTCACACCGCTACGCTAACACAGCCTTTTACACTCAAGCCTTTACTTTTTAGTCTAATCCCAATACCTACGTCTTAGTAGACTTGACATGACATCGAGAAAATCTTTCAAGCATGCAGGTTTCCTCACGATTTTTACCTTCACTGATTCATCGACACGTCTTTGATAAAGAAACAAAATATTTAAATCTGTAAATACTCGGAACTTGGTAGTAATTGAAGTGGTTGTGACTTTAAAGTATATGTCAAATATATTCGAGTTGATACTTAAAATACTCGATAACGTTTATTTAGATATTTACCGGAAGAAATCAAAACTCATCATTTTAAGTAGGCAACAATATTTAAACAGCTTTAGTATATAGTTACTTATAAATAACAAAACTCTTAAGAACACCGAAACATCTCGAGTCCTATCTTCCGTTCTGACGATAAACAAAACGTTCTCAAACAATTAATTTCGCAAATAACATTGAGTTTACATATGTTTTTTATTTACTTTGAACTTAGGCAACGGAAGAGCATTATAATAGCAAGCACATAATATGAATCATTCTCAATGTCCACTGGGTATGGCATGGTATTAACATAATTCAATATTTAAACAATAATTTACATATCCGATTTTTCCCATCTAAGACAAAATGTTTTTACTGCAATTTCCTTGTTGGGGAATTCCATATTTGGCTTAGAATCGAAATAATAATTACAGTCCAAGAATATTCTTTTCGGAGTTGCGTGGTTATTTGTCACGTGCTCAAACGACGAAGGCAAACATCGTGAGGAAACCTGCATGCCTGAAGAACTTTCTAGATGGATGGTTGGAAGTCTGCCTACCCGCAGAAGGCTAACGAAGTGGAGTAAAGCCTAATTCATCGAGGAAACCCGTCCCTAGCAGTAGTACAATTGTTTTAATTTTTTTATTTATTAAATACTTCTTATATCTTAACAGTGGACCCAATGCGATAGTGCAGCTTTCATTCATTCATTTCAACCGTTAGACGTCCACTGCTGGACATAGGACATAGTGCAGCTTAAATATTTATTAATTGCAGTTGATGAGAGACCTTGGGCCTTGACCAACTGCAAGTTGGTCAAGGCCCAAGGTATATTTTACTGCGTCATTAGTCAAGTCCTGGCTTCGATTCCGAGGACAAACTAAGGAATTTGACTGCCCGATTAGTACAGCGTTATTAGTGGATGCCTTCTGTAGTAGGGGTCCTGGGTTAGAATCCAGCTTGGGGCAAATGTTTGTTTAATGAGCATGAACATTTTAACTGAGTCATACAGCCATGACTCAGTTAAAATGATTCTGTGTATAATATGTATTTATCTTTATCCAGTATCCGTTATACAAGCTACGTTGCATCTTAGCTCAGAATTAGATGCCGCTGTGTCATAAAGCCATACTGTTTATAATGTAATGTATGTGTATTTTTATTTATTTAATGTAATTTTGTTTTTCTTATAAATGTTTAGTAGGTACTCGTAATTCAGATTTCCTGTTTTTACATCAACGTATCTCTGCCTAACCTTACGTGGATAATGGCTTGATGCTTTATATTATATTGGTAATACGATTGGCCTTTTTCAAAGTAAGTGTTAATTTGTAGGCGTGTGCAATGAGTTTTGTTTGTTATCGCGTCCATTTTCAGCGTTAAAACGTGGAAAGTTTTTAGTTTTGGAACTTCAGCAATAGGACTTGTTAATAACGGTCTAGCTAGTAATATTAACATGCCTATTTATAATATAGCTAATACACGGATATGAGAACATTCTAAATAAAAAACAGCATTCAATTCATCTAGGATTAATAGGTTCACGTAAGTTATTAAACATCGTTAATACTATGTGGAGATGATAACACGACAATAAATTAAACTCAGTACACCTAATGATATTCTAAGTCTGTATACCAAAAATCAATCAAATAAACCTTTTTTTATTTTCAACATAATGTATTGTTTACTAGGTTATCACAGATAAGGTTAAAGACCTGCAATATAAGTATATTTTCTTATTGTCCTAATTTGTTTTCATTTTCGTTATTTGCTTTTAGTCAAACACATTAGTATAATGTGTTTTCAAAAAGGATATAAATCGTTAATATTATTTATCTTTGCGACAAAATGATTTGTGTACAATCTCCTGTGGTAACATCATTATCAGGTTAGTAATTAAGGAGGTTCGATCATTACTCAGAATAAAAAATTGAAAACCTTACGTACCTTTAGCCAAAGTGTCAGATATTTTTGAAGCCCAATTTATAAGTTCGAGATAACATGTACCGCAAAGTTCAGATAACACTGACACACGGTAAATTATTACGAGACTCTAAAAGGATGACCACATCATAAAATACTTAAACAAAAACACATGCAAGTTCATATGTTGCATTTGTTTTTGTAATAATCAAATAAAAAGTAAGGTCCGAGACCAGACTCCAAGATTCCTTAATTGTGGCGTAAAATAATGTCTATACTACGTCTCTTGGACTTGAAATTAAGCCCATCAGATGTTACACCTAAATAATAATTTTATTGACACTGAATAAAAAATTAAGTTATACTGAAACGTCCTATTGCTGGGCACGGGTCTCCTCTCATTTTGAGTGGGATTAGACTATAGTCCACCACACTAGCCTCCTGCGGGTTGGCAGACTTCACACGCCATTGAGAATGTCTCCCAAGCATGCATGTTTGCTCACGATGTTTTCCTTCACCGTTTGAGTATGTGATAAATACGCACATAACTTCCGAAAAGTCAGTGGTGCGTGCCTTCGGTCCGAGCTCGAGACCTTTGACATCTCAGTCCACTGGTCACGCCACTAGGCTACCACATCTCTCAGGGAGGTATAATAGTTCATGGAAAGCGTGTGGTGATGATGACGCGAGTTTCATGATTTTTGTTCACCCAAAAAGTGTTCAACGTGCCTAAAGAAGTTTTCATTTAAAAAAAACAAGAAATCAGTGTAAAAATAACAATAGTTAAAAGAAAACCGGCATTGAGTGAGATCATTGTCGGCAAATATGTCGATACAATATTCTAATCGGAAACGCAAATAATTTACTCTTATATTTTTTTCTATCAGAATATCCGATTACGGAGTTTTTTTTTTAATTAGATTAATATTATTCATTAGAAAACGTAATGTTTTTTTCTTCCATACATGGTAAATAAAAACAAATTATATTCAACCAGCTGCCTCCCGCGGCTTTGCCCGTATGGTATATAGATAAAAAGTAGCCTATGTGTTAATCCAGGTAATAAACCATATGTATGCTTAATTTCATTCAAATCTGCTAAGCGGTTTTGGAAATACTTGCAAAATTTCACTATGAGGAGGAAATTGTTCAATAAAAACTTAAACGATGACAAATGTGTTGTTGTATATTACATAAAAAAAACTCCTCCAATCAACTGTTTGTAAGATATTTCCATTAGTAAAATTAATCTCGGAAGAAAATCTATGATTAATTATTGCTAAATTGTTTACATTAAATGCTGTATATTAATTAGAATTACAACAAGCTTTAAGTAAGGCTTCAATAAATTTAATTCAAATATAATTTATTACCATTTAAATCAATATTAAGAAATGACGGAAATTCCTATATGTAGATAGATATTTTTAATATTTTAAAATAATAAATAATTTAATTTAAATGAAAATATTTCTAAAAATGTCATGATATGTATGTCTTGTCACGCAAATGCATGGCAAGATTACACGTGGTATTTTGTAGTTTCTGCCTACATCCATAGGAAAAATGCTTGAGTGTATGTATACATGTAGATTTTCTAGTACAAGTGACGACAGTAATTAAATATTTCGGTTACAAAACGATTGCTTCGTGCAAATTTATTAGCAATAATGGTTAGAATAATTATAATTTTATGCGATCTAAATGGTAAAGCACATACAAAAAGTCGAATTTTCATACAAAATGTTTGTATTAAGTCTATGAGTGCTATTTAAGATTTAATTTCGTCCCAAAGGCGAGCGCTTGTGCCGAATACTAAATAAATGGGGCCCGACTAGTATTTGTCAAGTAGATTGTAAATTAAACTAAATTATATGCTGATCCGTTAAGTCAGGTAACAAATGCTACCCAAGCAACGAAGATGATTAGTGCAAAATGAACATAAGTATCAAATAAAATAATATCATATTTACTAAGCAATAATGTTTATTTTTGAACTATAATGAGTAGGCGCTTATCTTCTTTAAGTCGTTGAAGTATTTTTAGTCTGTAAAGTCAAAGTCAAAATATCATTTATTCAAAGTAGGCCAAATTTAATTGGCTCTTTTTGAACGTCGACAATAAAGACAGCCCCCAAAAACGCCCGCCCTTCACCGCTTCCTAGTGTTTTTGCTGGGAAGAAGAAGCGGCGCAACAAACTCCCCAGCAACACATTTCTGTATATTTATTTAATTAATAATGATTCTATATAATACACTAATCAGTTTATGAAATAAAGAGTGTATTAATTAACTATGATTATGTGAGCTAGCATATACCAATCCATTTTACCAAGCAGAAAATTAAAAACCATTATAATTGCTGTCTGACCAATTAATTACAGAACGCATTGAAATCCAATGCCTACCTATACATATTCAATGTAAATTTCAAATGCTATAGAAAATATAATAAACAAAATTTAAATAAGTCCATTGGATATCTTTAATCTTTGCAACATCCTCTATTATATATTTCGCATGCAAATTGGTTACCTATTTGTAACTTGTATTTTTATTAAAACATTGTGTCATTTGATACATAACTTTTTATTATTATTTCATTCAATAAATCATTTTAAATTATTATTGAAATTTGCATTACAACAGATAAAACTTTATGTTTTTGATGATACGGACAAAATATAAATGTAGGTATGAATAATGAATACCTACTACATTATATTTTTGACGACCCAATTAGTCCAGCGGTAGTTAACACTGCCTTCTGTGCTATGGGTCCCGGGGTTCGAATACCGGTAGGGACAAATGTTTGTGTGATGAGCATGAACATTTGTATCCGAATCTATGTATAATATGTATGTATTTACAACCAAAAAAAGTATATATGTAATGTATCAACCAACTAGTACTAGGACCGTAACACAAGCCTCGTTGCTTAGCTCGGAACTAGATGGCGCTGTGTGTCATAATGTCCAGGAATGTTTATTATTTATTTATTTTATATTTTCGTGAAGTCATCACTCAAAAAATTAGAAAAATAAAAAATCCATATTTGAATTAATAATAATAAAGAATAATTCGTTTTTTTTTGTTTCAATAAATAAAATATGGATTAAAGTTTTATTAGAATTTTAGTTACGTTATTTTTTTTAAGTTATTCTTTGACTAAATTCAATAAATACTGTTTGGTATGTCGTCAGACGAATGTCTGGCATAATCGTGAGCTTGTCACACTTGATAAATTATTGCGTATGTACCTATGTACTGTGACAAACGTGTTTTATTACATATCACTGTGTCTTGCGACGCCCAGTACTCTGATTATACTGGAATACACCTTATATAAAATAGATTTAAGGTCCTTTTTTAAATTATTACTTACAATCAACAATCTACATGGTATTACATTTTTTTTTTCGAATATCAAAATGCACAGAGGAATCTCAGATTTGGCATACTAAGTTAAAGTTGAATTATAACAAGTTTTTAAGCTGCTATGCAATCCTGGTTCAGACAGACTATCTAGCTGTAAGCAGGGTTACAAAACACCGGGATTTAATAATATCAATATACTGCTATGTGTAAACTAGTTTTATTTCAACATCTATCAAATTCAAACTCATATCCCTACCGAAAGCCAGGCTTAAGGGAACAATGCCCACCCATCTATAAAACGACCGCAGCAAGTGCAGTTCAAGCAATATTTATTTAGCCTGAGTCCTTCACGAGCTTATTAAACAAAACAAATAATAAATTTCGCTACACACGCGATACTGACCTACACATATATAGAGGTCACACACACATGAAATCAGGACTATTAGATAAACATATATAATTGTTGGCACAATATACGAGTCAAACAGTGACCAGGTAATTTAAACGCAGTCGGAGTAAACAAATTAAACTTGAGAAATTAACGACGACCCGCGTACACATGTCTAGAATATATATAACGAAATATAAATTGATGCTGTAGATTTTGAGTTTATCGCGAACAGACAGACGCGGCGGAGGACTTTGTTTTATAATATGTAGTGATTATGTATAGGTGTGGTCCATGACAAGTCGAAATTCGATCATAATTAATTAAAATTTTATCCATACCTATTTTTTTTTAATTATTATTTTAAATGCGAAAGTGTGTCTGTCCGTCTGTATTTCTGTCTGTCTATTTGTTACCTCTCCACGCTATAACCGCAGAACCGATTTAGATGAAATTTGGTATTTATATAATTTGAGCCCCGGGGAAGGACATAGGATAGAATTTCATCCCGGAAATCATCCCTTAAACGGGTGAAAAGGGGGTGGAAATAAAATTACTATTTTTACGCAGACGAAGTCGCGGGCAGAAGCTAGCGATATTCGTTGTAGCCGAGTGATAGGACTAGTAGAATGAAATGCCATAAGTCTCGAGTTCAAACCCAAGGCAAGCACCACCAACTTTTCAGAAGTTATTTTTATCACATACTCAAACGGTGAAGGAAAACATCGTAAACGAACCTGCATGCTTAAAGGATTTTCTCAATGGCATCTGAAGTCGTCTAACTTGCAGTAAGCTAGCGTGGTGCACTATAGCCTAATCCCTCTCAAATTAGAGGAGACCCGTGCCCAGCAGTGGGACAGTAATTGGTTGACGGTGATGATAATTTTTTATGCATAATTTAAAAAAAAATTGGTATATGCATTCTGTTCTCCTTTATACTTTAAGTCTGGTAATTTTTATACTCCTGCGACCGCGCATTTTTTTAAAAAGGGGTTTTGTGGTTTGCGTATTAATATATTTATAGATAGCCTTTTGTAGTGTTTTGAATTGGGAATCAAACTACTTTTTAACCGACTTCAGAAAGGAGGAGGTTCTCAATTCGTCGGAATCTTTTTTTTTTTTATGTATGTTCACGAATTACTTAAAAACGCCTGGACCGATTTGCAAAATTCTTTTTTTGTTTAAAAGGGTAGACTTCACATCAGGATCTGATGATGGGATCCCAGGGAAATCGAGGGCAACCCTCAAATTTTATAGGCAATTATCACATTTTCAATATATTTACTAAAACTGTTCCAGTATTTGCGTCTAATAATCATCATTTGATGTTGATGAGCTGATGATGGAAAGTAGAACTCCTCAACAGTTAAGAGTTAAAAGAAAATTCTTTCAGTTATAGGCATTTATTACATTTAAATGTATTCTCCAAAGCTGTTCATGTATTTGCATCTGAAAATCACCATCTCATGTAATGATCTGATGATGGAAGGTACAACTCCTCAACGGTTAGGAGTTGAAGGAAAAATCTTTCATAATTATAAGTATATATGGATCGATAGTTGTATTCTTTCAGGCTATTAGATTGACCTGATATGAAAAGTTTAATATATATGTATACAACACTAAAAAGAAAAAAATAAATTAACTTTTATAAAGAAAGAAAAACCAACCTCAAAAACTAAAAAGCAAAAAATAACTTCATACAGTTTACCTTTTTTTTAGTTTTAAAGGTATGAAGTCGGTGCCGATGATGTGGTGGTTTTAACCACCCTGCTGAAGGTTACTCGCGGTGAGTGTACTTACTATTACGTTTGGCTTGGCACCGACTTCATACCTTTAAAACTGAAAAAAAGCTAAACTGTATGAAGTTATTTTTTGCTTTTTAGTTTTTGAAGTTGGTTTTTCTTTTTTTATAAAAGTTAATTTTTATGAATTTAATCGGTTAGCCCAAAGAGCCAAATGATTTTGAAAAATCCCGATTTTTTTATGGGTTATAAATATAGGTATATATTTTTTAAATCCTAGGGAATTTCTTACCATCGCCTACTTAGTTCAATTATAACTTAGCCTGTTTTGAGGACTTCTGCTGTTTTCATAGCAATGCCTTCACCCACATAATAATTATAAAACCAGTAATAAATCAACCATCATGCCTGTTGACCCTCAAGGTTTAGGCAGAGGTGTACTAATTAACACCCACATTTTGCCGGTATTTCGATAGTATTTTGTTGAGTTACATGTAAAAGAGAGCGAGGTAATTGCTATCAATGTGGCACGAGTCAAAACCCCGAGCTGCTACTGAGAATTTCATAGAAAAACAAAATAACAGCTTTTTTGCCACCCTTTTGGTATAAAAAAAATAATGCCTATGGTAAAGTTTTGACGACCCAATTAGTCCAGCGGTAGTTAACACTGCCTGCTGTGCTATGGGTCCCGGGTCCGAATCCCGGTAGGGACAAATGTTTGTGTGATGAGCATAAACATTTGTATCCGAGTCATGGATGTATTTACAAAATAAAAGTATATATGTAGTGTATCAACCAACTAGTATCTGTACCACAAGCCTCGTTGCTTAGCTCGGAACTAGATGGCGTTGTGTCATAATGTCTAGACATATTTATTTATTAAAGCCATTATCATCATTATCATCGGCCTATATTCGTCCACTGATGGACGTAGGCCTCACCTTAGTGAACGCCACAGAGCTCGATCATCGGCTCTTCTCATCCAGTTGCTGCCAGCTGCCTTCCGCAAGTCGTTGCTCCATCTGGCCGGCGGCGGTCGTCCTACACTACGTTTGCCGAGACGCGATAAGGCAATGCGGCAAGCTTAATTATAAGTTAGTATTTTAGAGTGTATCGACACTCTAAATAAAGTTCAATGTACTTTTTTATAAATAATACAGATGTTGCAATTTCCTTAAAATAAATTTCTTTTAAAATGTACTCTTATCTTAGCAGAGGTCAAGATTAATGAGGCCGGTTTCAAAAACTCTACAGATAAGAAATTAATTGTCGCTGACAATAAATAGTTTAAGACTATGTGTCATTTGAACTTGTTGTTAATTATATTGACATTAATTTTAGACTTTGTCTTCATAATTATGATGACTGCAATTTAAGTAAAGAGTGCTGTGGTAGCCTAGTGGTGACACCAGTGGACTGACATGTCAAAGGTCTCGAGATCAAACCCAAGGCACGCACTACTGACTTTTCGGAAGTTATGTGCGTATTTATCACAGGCTTAAAACGGTGAAACAAAACATGGTGAGGAAACCCGCATGCTTGAGAGATATTCTCGATGGCATGTGAAGTCTGCCAACCCGCAGTAGGCTAGCGTGGTGGACTATAGCCTAATCCTTCTCAAATGAGAGGAGACCCGTGCCCAGCAGTGGTACAATAATGGGTTGATGAAGAATTTAAGAAAATACTGTCTATGAATTTATTTGGGTATTTCTTTTTAAAGATTGTTAAATAAGAAATCGCCCATCACACTTCCACCCGTATTATAAATGCCTATCATAAATCTGAAGTTTAAAAGATGAATTAAAATATCAATTATTATTATCGACAACTACGGAATAAATTGTTAAACATTCTTGAATCAATTAATGAAGCTAAAAATCCCATCACGTCACTCAAACAAAAAGCTTTGATATTCGCAGTTAGATATTTTGAGTTAAAATAAAATCTTTTCATTACATTCAATGCAAAATTATGTCCCAATTAGCGCAGCGGTATTAAATGCTACCTTCTGTGCTAAGGAGCCTTGTTTCGAATCCTGGTAAGGGCAAATGTTTGTATGATGTATCAATAAAAAAAGCAATAATAATAATTATTATTAAATTTAGCTTAAAAAATCGTATAAAGTAAAATATGTTGCTTAAATACTAAATTAAACTGTTCTAATAATAGCATTTATAAATTTGAACCGGACCTATAGTATCATTATCTTAAATAAACCCAGTTTATTATTAAATATCTATTAGTGGATGTATAAGTGGTGACACAGACATCTTAAAACCATACTAGCACAGGCTAACATCATTAGCCAATCCGTTATAATAGTTACTATATTTTCAAAAAGTCGGTTAAGCAGTTGGCTTAACAACTGAGCCAAAATGAAATATTACACTGTGTACATTGAGATATAAGTATCAATATCACTCGTACTAGAAAATCTTGTAGAGTTCAAGACTATATACTCTTTTACTTGACAAATTAAACGCACTAATACGTATATTTTACTCAAATATATTTAAATAGTATTTATGTATCTGGAATTGTAATAATTTTGACAGAAAACTTCGCCATTACACACATACACACACACACAGACGCGCGTGGGAGCAAGCACTCGTACTCGTATAATTTGTTTATGTGGTGGAAAATAAAGATGAGTTGAATATAAATTTAATACATTGGCGTAATCCGCTTTCGCCTCTCAATTAATTCAATAAATAGATTTAATTTTGTAGGCGTGGCCGTGGGTGTCGATGTCTTCACTCTATGTTTAATATCTCAATGGCTATATTTCGTCATCAGTACCAAACGCTTAATGTGTAACTGTTAAACATAATAATAGATCCAAAGCGGGTCAATTACTAATATTTTTGAGGAGCATTTCGCTAACGATAATGTCGTTAGAAGTTACGTACTTCACTAAAGTGTTAATTTAAACAATGTACAGTAATTTGTTCTTTGGGTCAGCCATGAGTACCATCGATAACCTCTTTAAAAAAGTGCTGGAAATCCCCATGGATCTCTAGTTTTTTTATACCATTAGTGTGCCAAACATGCTCACGTCCCGCCTGAACGGTTACCGTAGGCTTTGAACGTTTGCAACACCAGAGGCATCGCACGCGCGTTGCCGACGCTTGCCCGTTTTTATTCTCATAAGGAAGAGGAGTTACTACACTGACAGCAAACGGAATTTCCATGCTGTCAGAAGAAGTCATTCGCCCAACGAGCTCAGAAAATGGTCTCGGCAGGCGGATGCTTCGGATATATTCGTATCCGAAAGCTATCTATGGCAATAGAATCGAAGCTGCTACTGAGAATCCAATAATACGTTGGTCGATCTGGGAATCGAAATCAAGACCTCTCGCGCAGCGGTCGCACTTCAAACCACCAATGAGGCAGTTATTCCATGTATTTATGTATAGTGATACTTATTTCAGTAAATTATTATTTATTATTATTTTTAAAAACGTTGCCCCACACTAGGATTTTCTCCTGTATCGTGGGTGCGTTTACAAACACAAATGTACACATACACAAACGCCCAGACCCGGAGCAACTACCTGTAGAACGTACAAATATTAGCTCCGTGTGGGGATCGAACCCGCAACCCGTGACGCACAAGCCGATCGCTCAGCCACTGCGCCACCGAGTGCTCAAACTTATCGTTTCCACACGAATGTTATCATATATGAATGAATATGTTTATGAAAGCTAGACACCGAATAGCGTTTAAAGATGAAGGTCAAGAAAAAAACCCGCGACGTAAAATTATTAATGCATATTTAGATTAATTCATGATATATTTAATTAGTTTACTTGTAATTATTTATAATGATAAACAGTACGTGCAAACAACTCGTCGTAGTTAATTGTATTTGCTGTTAATTTTAGATAATCTTGCCGTTACTGTATTGGTATTGGATGCAGTGTTTGACGGAGATACGTATTATATTACAGGGCCGTTTAACAAAGGTCATGGTCCCTATTAATCAGATTTTATATATATATTCCCAGACATTATTACACAGCGCCATCTAGTTCCGTGGTAAGCAACGACGCTTGTGTTACGGTTACTAGTTTTTTTGTAAATACATACATATCATACATAATTACATCCACGACTCGGATACAAAAGTTTATGCTCATCACACAAACATTTGTCCCTACCGATTCGAGCCCGGGACCCATAGCACAGAAGGCAGTGTTAATCGCTGGACTAATTGGGTCGTTTTTGAATTAGCTTCACTTGCGAGCTTTTTCTATGAGAATATTCTGTATAATTAAGCAGTTGTGGGATAGCACAGATGGTGAAGCCATGTATCATGTATTTCTCAGCAAGCTCCAATTAAGTCTGTCCTCACCTCATGAATAACTGGGTTTTTTAAACTGCTATTTATAACTGTAACCCAGCCTTAATTGGCTGGCATAATGGGGATGGTGCTTGTTGGGTTTGTCCTTTTTTTTTCAAACTACAAATGCATTATAATCATCAACCCATTAACGTCCCACTGCTGGGCACGGGTCTCTCTCATTTGAGAGGGATTAGGCATAGTAGTAATGCGTTTGATACGTTAGTAAAATAACCAGTGGACACTAAGTGGTTGAAATTCGAAGACAAAAATAAGTTTTTATCTGTTGTATGCAAATTAAAAAAATATACAAAAAAAGTATTTTTGTCAAATTTCAACCACTTAGTGTTGACTGGTTATTTTTAAAAGGTGGTCAAAAGTTGCTAACAGAAAAAAAAGGAAATCCGATTGAAAACAGAGAAAAATATACACTAAAAAAATCTCATTTGTTTGTAAATATTTATAATTAGGTTATGGGCGTTCTATCAAGTCCCAAGTCACTTGAAGTAAAAGAAAGGACCTAATTTAACTGTGGGTATACATTACCTACACCCCTGCTGACCCTTCGAGGATAAGAGCGGAATTATATACTTAATATATTATTGAAAAAAACCGACTTCAAAAACTAAAAGTTAACTTATTTTCTGCTTTTTAGTTTTTGAAGTCGGTATTTTTTTTACTTTTTAGTATCTGTAATAGGTTGAACAATAAACGCGTCATCTACGTACAATATTTTTGGGTTTTCCTCGATTTACCAAGGATCTACGCATCAGATCCTCACCATTTTTATGAGACCACATTGAAAGTATCTACTCCAGTATCTACACAAAAAAAACATCAAAATTGGCTGAGCCGCCTTCGAGTAATCGGTGAACTAACATAATAAAAAATAGATATCAGAATTGAAAACCTCCTCCTTTTTTAAATCGGTTAAAAATAATAATATTTAGTAGAACTATAAAATGAACCTCTTTAACCACGTCGCGTCGTGTATGCAAAGAATTTGTTAAGATTATATTTTCTAAGTCTCACTGGGAATCCCCGCAATTCAATATTTATTCGAACAAGATATTTGTTCAGTCTAGGTTAGGGTTGCCAGCCGTCCGTGTTTCCCCGGACTAGTTCTTGTTTTGGACGGTATCCTGAGAATGTCTGGACCCCCGTTTCATTTGTTGTCCGGGTCCTAGGATGTCGACAATATGCAGCAAAAAAATTGTGTATTAAGGCATTAAGTTCGAATCCCGGTACGGACAAATGTTTGTGTGATGAGCATAAACATCTGTTTCCTCACGAGCCTCGTTGCTTAGCTCAGAACTAGATGGCGCTGTGTCTCAATGTCCAGGAATATTTATTTATTTATTAAGCAGGTTGTTTTATGTGTCTTTCAAATACTAAATTCAGTATAAAATGTTGATTCACTTATAACACAATAACTCTACTCTTATTTTTCATTATACTGAGTAGCTTATGAAGAAACGACTGTATTATGAAATGGAAAATCCTTATTTGTGACAAAACAGTTGTATATTAAATAAACGTATATTATTATTGAACTATCTCCTGTGATATGTATATGCTTTACGTACCTGCATAATTACTTTGTTTTCAATAAAGCATTATTATAATTATTATGGAATATAAATTAGTCATTCCCAGTAAGTTGTCCGGCAATGTCCGGAATTTTCAAAACTCATGTCCTGCGTTGCAATTTTTTTATGGCGACCCTAGTTTATAAGGCTTTATACTTAAGTAAAGGCGATTTTGCATAAAAGACCCTAAGGGTTTATCCGCCTTCCAATGTATTTTTTATTAACTGTTAAAAGATATCTTGTTTTCACATCCAGTTAATTTAAATTTATAACACTTCTTAGGGTTATATTCACGTTGGTACTAATCTTGAAGCGACGCGTAATTTAACTTCAAATTGCTTTGAACGAAATGATAAAATGTTTTAAGTGCAAAATTTTGCTCAGAATACGGTCACGGTAATAACTTATCACTTAAATTGAAATGACGATCCAGTTAGTCCAGCGGTAGTTAACATTGCCTTCTGTGCTATGGGTCCCGGGTTCGAATCCCGGTAGGGACAAATGTTTGTGTGATGAACCTAAACATTTGTATCCGGGTCATGGATGTATCTATGTATGATATTTATGTATGTATTTACCAAATAAAAGGTATATATGTAGTATATCAACCAAGTAGTACCTGTAACACAAGCCTCGTTGCTTAGCTCGGAACTAGATGGCGCTGCGTCATAATGTCCAGAAATATTATTATTATTATTAAATTATCACGTTTTTTGAAGCTGTATAAAATAACAGAGTCATAGTCATAGTATCAGAAATACACTGAAGTGCAACAAAATTTCGACGGTGTTACACAAAAGGGGTGGGGTCTATTGCTAATATTATAATCGGACACAAATCCAAACTCCGAGTCGCTACTGAGATAGCAAATTACACTTTTCTGGACTTACAAATCGAACCTAGGATCCAGTCAGTGATAAACATTTTAACCGGTAGCGGGTTATATTGGCTTTTAATGAAGGAATCGCACAAGTTTAAAGGCATCGACCTGCATTGACGTCATCATACCTTATGCGGGGTTTATATACATATAATTATGTACAATGTACATACATATACACCTGCGATTTTTGTCGTAGTCAAAAACGGGTCTAAATGTGTAATTGGTTATTTTGATGTCATATAATTATGACATCAAAATAACCAATTACCTGCTGATTATTATACTATTAATGCCATACCTTTATTTGGTCAAGAATATCGATTTAATTGATCTTAATTTTTTCTCGAATTCTTGAAATGACTACCTGTTTTTTGGACAATTCTGCCGGGTGGCTTGCCCTGGTTGTGATTTGTTTTTGGAGGCTCGTGCCTTAGAAATAACGATGCTTAAGTAATTTCAAGATGATCTATAACCGGCAGTAGACTGTGAAGTCAAAAGTTATGAGTTCAATCCCAAAGTAGTATGACTTTTCAAAGTTAAATGCGTATCAATTTTTTTTATGAATATCTCTGTATATTATGACACAGCACCATCTAGTTCCGAGCTAAGCAACGAGGCTTGTGTTACTAATACTAGTTGGTTGATATACTACATATACATATATACTTTTGAAACAGCCATGACTCGGATACAAATGTTGAGCTCATCACACAAACACTTGTCCCTGCTGGCATTCGAACCCGGGTCATAAGCACAGCAGGCAGCGTTAACTACCGCTGAGCTAAAGAAGCCCAGCCCAGCTGTAAGAAGAGTATAATAATAAAAATTTAATTCTTTTTTTTTTCTTGTAAATACGACACTAACATATTATATTATCGCCCTTAATAACCTTAGAACTTTTAATAGAATTATTAATATTCTATGTAAAGATTAATGTTTCTTACTTTGTACTCAAGGATTAAAATAAAACCTATAGATACATTGGCAATATTTTATTTTTTTAATGTTATTTTACCTTTTTTAACGCTTTTTTTTATATCTCTTGAGACCTTAAAGGCAGAGGGCAGAGGCTCTGCCCTCTGCCTCTATACACCGATGATTATCAGACAAAACCGAAAAGACGGACAGAACAGCCAGTTTAGCCGGACATTTGGGTAAAAAACCGGACAATCTTTATTTGCAGGTGGAAACCAACACCAAATCTGCCGTCATAATTAAAAAGGGCATAACTAACATTTAGTAAATATTGAGAAAATAAAGTTTGAATTTTTTTTTAGTTTTTATTGAAAAAAGCACCCATAAACTAAGTTTTCCGAAATTTTGCGAATGGCAATACTTGCATTTATATAGTACATATAAGACCATATTATATTTTTTATTTTATTTTAATGCATAAAATAGATAATTGACTTATTTTTTTTCATCTTAACATAAAAATTAAGTTATACATTATAATATTACGTTTAAAAGGCACAAACAACAAATTGTGCCTTTTTAATGTAAAATTTTGAGGATTTTTTTATAATGTTACTATGAAAAGGCACATATATTCAATTGTGCCTTTTCACTGTATTATTATTCGTATAGATTTATACAGTAAAATATTAGAAACTTGCTGTGCCTCGCGGTTTTACCCGCTTAGTTACCGATCCCGTGGAAATTTCGGAATAAAAACTAGCCTATGAACTTTCTCAAGCTCTACACTACACAGATAGTCTAGAGCCTGAGGTTCATTAAAAATTCATTAGAATCTGGTCAGTGGCTTAGACGTGAATAAATACGTAACAGACAGACAGACAGACAGAGATACTTTCGCATTTATAATATTAAGTAGGGAAGTAGAGGTAACTTTCTTAATGAATAAAATAAAGTGGTTACAAGAAAATCAGACGTTTTTTTGCAAAAAGTTAACAAAATAAATATCATATTATTAAAGTAGGAACCTTCAATCATAATTAGAAACTATAATAATTAACTAAGTAATTAACATTTTAATCAAAATCTCGAATTAAAATTGAGCTACAAAATTGTCCACCCAGACTATAATTTTTATTACTAGAAATGCGTCTTAGCACAAAATTATTTTCCATAACAAATCAAGTAACACAACCAAATCAAGTAAGAAATATAAACAATATTTATCAAAATAAAGAAAACGAACCTAGTTTTCAGAAACATTTATAATTATTATAACAAATAGTCTATCAACCACTATGTATTGTGATAAAACTACCTGCCTTGAGGTAGTTTTATCACAATCATAAACTAGAATCAACTTCTTATTATTTCTAGTAATGGCACTATGTATAAAATTTCTTTAAAAAAAAAGTATCTTCTAAAATATTTTAACAAAATTAAAAAAACTATCTCTGGTAAAACAAAAATACTAAATTTTAAATGATGCGTGGACTCGTCGTGACACGTTAGGCACAACTGGTGTAATCTCTCGCGTATCTCGCTCACCGCCCTTCATCCCTCGTTAGAAATATGAAATAGTAAAGGCATAACCGCCAGTGTGCCTATTTTTATGTATAAAATTAAAAGCGTAGGGTAAATAGAAAAGACACAACTGCCAGTTGAGACTTTGCTTCTAGATTTCTTGCTAAGGTGTCGGTATAAAAAAAATTGCACAATTGCCACATAAGCCCTTCATATTTGGCATGCGCCAATTATGCCTTTTCTATTAAATATTTTAAAAACATAAATTTGAAGTAGAAGACATATATCACGTTGTGACCTTTATCTATACAAAATCTTTAAAAATGGTGCAGTTGTGCCCTTTAAGCTTCAGCTATCTTTGTTTGTTTTATTGCTAGAAATACACAAAAAATTGAGCAGATAGGCCTTTTATTCCTGATTCCGAATATGTGTATAACTCAATTTCGATAAAAATGTTAGTTGTGCCCTTTTTTGTTAACACGGCAGAAATATTGTCAAATTTTGAAATATCATGCAACCTGACAATCAGTATCTAGTATAAATCTGACAGCTAGAAGGATATCGGTATTACATTTATACCGATGTCCTGCTAGCAGTCAGATTTCTGACAATAACCGTCGACTTGTCATAATTATGCATTTCATCATCGTAATCATCATCGTGAACGCCACAGAGCTCGATCTTCGGCTATACAACTATTCACTTATTTGACTAATATTTATTTGAATAACTTTATTGAATTGTTTCGTTGTTATTGTCGTAATGCACTCGCGCCGGTTATGAGTACTGGTCAGGTCCGCAGTACTCAACCGGCGCGCGTGCATGACGAGATGTATGAATGTGGACGAGGCAAAAGTGGTATGCAGGGACCGTACGCGTGGCATTCTGTAGTTTCTGCCTACCCCCATGGGAAAAAGGCGTGAGTGTATGTATGTATGTATGTTTATTGAATTGATTATATAGTGACTCAAAAATAAATAATGTTACTGTTGTTTTTGTGTTGAATAAACAAATCCTTTATTTTATTTATCCTTATTATATTTTAAGGTTTATAAAATAATATTAATAATAGGTTGGGTATTTGCAATTTGACTTAGGTACTTAATGTATTTTTAAGCGTTGGGGCTTACCTGAAATCTATGTATACCTATGTAGTTCTCAATAATGAATATGTTAAGTACTTCATTTAAGCAAGTTTTTATATTTATTTGTTTGTTTTTTTTTATATTAACTAAATTATTCGGCTTATTAGTTAGACTTATAATGGTATAAAAGCATCATAATAATTTAGATTTACTCTTGTATGGTAGGTATTATATTTGGTTATAAACACATGTTCGCTATATTAGTATTTGTTTTAATTTCAATTTCAATTTCAATCGTTTATTGCGAATATAGGTCAATAAGTTGGTAAGTATATACATTTGTCAAATAACAAACATTTTGTGCGGCTATACTTTGCCATTTTAGCATGCAATATTCAAAATAATTGTGTGAAATGTTAAATAAACTTAAATATTACATATTATACAATTCAATTCCCAATAGACTTAGTACTTTATCAATAAAATAATATGTCACAAACCAGATACAATTAAATAATTTGAAACGTCCTAAATTAAAATAATATTATGTCTGTAGCCTCTTTATTTTTATTTTTCTGTGTTGAATTTGTCATTGAATTTTTTGGTATTCCTTAACAGTATAATAGGCCTTATTGATGCGAGACTTCTTCAATTGAAATTTGAACGGTTCTATATTAGAGCACTGTAATATGTATGAAGGTATGTTCCGGCCATCGAACCTGTGACCCGGTAATACACTAAAATATTTTATAATCTTTCGTTTATTATTTAATTTAAAAAAATATTATTAATCATCATCATAATCATGTCAGGTAGAAGACGTCCACTGCTGGACATAAACCAATAAAAATTATGAAATTTAAAAAAATATTTTTATCAAATAAAAAAAAAATAAAGTTATTTAATTAATTCTAATAAATAAAATCACATACATACCTAATAAAACAAACACATAAAAGCACTTCCAAGTTTAAAATAACTAATTTCCACAAAAAATTATCACTTGCACGTTTTTTCGTTTGAGTTCGTACGCGTTGCGCGCGCGCATAAATTGGACTGAGCGATCTATCGCATTGTACCGTACTATATAGTCAACTTGCTAATTTTCGGACAATATCTTCTGACGCACTATACCGAGATTTTAATAATTACTACATACCCCTTCCCCTTGGACCGCGAAAGCGAACAGACGTGTAATCCGTGACAATTTTAATTTAAAATAGCGCGAATAAATCAAATAAATCTCAAAAATTATTCAAAACAAATCACTGGAAGTACTAGGCTCACATAATCTTGAAGCAACTGTAGTGCACGCGGGGTACCTGTGCAGGGAAGACAGCAACAGCGCAGACGGCAATAGCTAAGATAACGTCATAACGCACACCACTGCAACTCACAAGGTACGTCATTTTACGCCGCTTGCCACAATACACAAGCGACAGCGAGTAGCGGATAGTTTTTGCATTTGGCCTAAGTTCATTTTTAAGAAGATCAAAATATCATAAACCTAAATATCATAAACTGTGTTAGTAATATCAATACATACACAATGTATAAAACACCGCCTAAGTCACCTCAACCTGAAGCAGTTTCAAACAATTTAATGAGGACACCGCCCAACCAAAGCGTACCTTCACGTTCCGAGTCTGATATTAGGAAACTTTATACTGATGAACCCATGCACTTAAATATCACTCAGCGCAACAAACGAAAACACTCATCAAGTGACGTCACAAGCGGTGAATTATATACCTTTAAATGTGAGATTAAAGAAATGATGAGAGAAATGATGTCAACTCATAATTCTCGACTCGATACGCTGAAAGAACATATAATGGAAATAAAAAAACATCACACTGATATAAAGGCTACTACTACCGAAATAGAAAAGTCTATGACCTTTCTTTCCGACAAATTGTTGTCACTTGAGGGTAAAATAATATCCCTGGAAAAAGAACGAAATAGTATGGTGCTCAAATTGTCGGCTCTTGAAGAAAAACTTGAAATATATGACCGAAATATCATAAAAACCTCGATTGAAATTAGAAATGTACCTAAGCAAGAGAAGGAAACTAAAACAGTACTGTATGACATGATACAATGTATTTCAAACCAGCTAGATATCTCTACAGATACCACCTGCGTTCGCGACATAACTCGACAACCTTCGAAAAAAGAAAACAAGACATCAAGTATTACTGTTGAATTCTCGAACACACTAATGAAAACAAATTTCCTGGAAGCTGTTAAAAAGTACAACAAGAAAAACCTAAATAACAAAGTAAGTTCTACTAATTTAGGCATAACACTTACACCCCAAACGCCCATATATATTGCCGAACAACTGCCTATGCTTACCAAGAGATTGTTTTATCTTGCAAGAAGCTATGCTAAAACCAACCATTATGACTATTGTTGGACTTCGAATGGACGAGTTTTTCTTAAAAAGAATACGGATAGCCATTCTATCCTATTGAAGAATGAACAACAGCTGAAACAGCTGGTTCAACCCCAAACTGCATGACTACGCACGTATAACCTACTATTAATATGCTATTTTATTGTAACTTCTAATTTATTTTATGTTATCCTCGTTAGTTCCTACAACACGAAGCAAATATTCATAGTAAACATAAATACATCAAACACAACCTACTACTTTTACTACAAAACAAAACAATTACTAACATCTACCTATTCCTACACAACACATACACGATACAACTTACTTACACATATTTCATTACTGTCATATCTAGGAAACTATGTACACTCTCATTATCATAAACATAAACCCTGTATACCTTCATACCACCAAGTAATATACACTCATCTCATTAATTTTAAACATTTGCCTATTACGCAAATGCTAAAAATAACCATGTTTCCCAATTGTAAATTCTCTCACTACCGACCGCAATACTCCTCCCCGCGCACATTACTTGCATATAAAAGTGATTAATAACATTAGTAATCTTATAGAAGAAATCGACCAGTTTTCCCTATCTGTTCCTCATACGTGTGCCCCTGAACAGACAGAATCTGTTATTAAGTGTCCTAACAACTACATAAAACTGTTGACACAAAATATACGTTCAATTAACCGTAATTTTTTAAACCTACAGATTCTTCTGCAACGTATTTCATTCGAATGTGATCTTGTTATTTTAACGGAATGTTGGTTACCTTGTTCTAGCAATGGCATTATTCCGCAATTGAATAAATATACCACATTTAAAACCACAAAACATCTAAACCAAAGCGATGGTGTGGTCGTATATGTGAACGCGGATCTGCCGGCCACATATGAGGAACCCGACCTTCATCAATCAGCTTCAGGACTCATAATCAAAATAAAATCAGAGGTGGCTGTAATTTGCATTTATCGCTCTCCATCTATTGACAACATCCAAAACTTCTTATCAGCTCTTAATAACATACTTCCTACTCTCCAAAATTTTAAATCAGTAATCTTAACAGGGGATATCAACTTAGACATAAAACCTTCTACATTAGACATGCGCTCCCATGATTATCTCAATTGCATGGCTTTTCATGGTTTTTTACCAGCACATACCACCCCAACTAGAGTCGACAACTGTCTGGACCATCTTATCATAAGAACAAAATCTCCTTCGTTTTCCTTCGTCTATGACGCAGTGGTAACGGACCACTTGCCATCGCTATTCTGCTTAGATATTCAACGTTTACGAAGCAGCTCATTACCCATAATTACCAAAATTGACTTTGAAAAGCTAGATGAAACAATGTTTCTATTAGACTTTAGCCCAATTTTCTCCCAGACTAACGCTGATATTGCTACAAATACTCTTCTAAATTTACTGATCACAGCCATCTCAAAACACACTTTGACCAAGAAAGTATCTGCTAAAAGAAAAGTTCTTAAACCCTGGATCACCACTGGTCTATTACGCTGCATTAGAAACAGAGACGCGTTACACAAAAAAGCAAAACAAGATCCAGAAAACGAAATATTAAAACTAACCTACAAACGCTACAGAAATTTCTGTACGAAAATTATAAAGAAAGCGAAACGTCTTTATGATAAAACACAATTGGACAAAGCTGGTCATGATCCTAAATTACTCTGGGAAACAATAAAACGAGTCACTTATACTAAAAAACTTAATAACACTTCTACACAACTTTTAACCACCTCATCTTCGCCGATTGAATGCTGTGACAAGGTAAATTCCTTTTTCGTCAATGTTGGCAAAAACCTTGCAGATAATATCAGATCATCTCCCCAACAAAGAACTACACCTTCTTACACGCTAAATAAAACTGCACCCATCTCATCCTTCGCCCTAGAACATACTGACAATGAAGAAATCATTTCGACCATATACTCCCTAAGAACCGAGGCGGCGACCGGGTGGGATGGCATATCGCCTTATTTCCTAAAGAAATACTCCACCCTACTGGCACCCATCCTATGCCATATATTTAACCTTTGTTTCGACACTGCTGTCTTTCCTACTTCTTTTAAAAAGGCAATTATTCATCCGATTTTCAAGGGAGGGGATGGGACCCTACCGAATAATTATCGACCCATAGCAGTCTTAAGTGCGCTGTCCAAAGTGCTGGAACGTTTAATTAATAAAAGATTAGTTAATTACTTGGAACACTATAAGTTAATTTCATCTAATCAATTTGGGTTTCGTAGGAACTTATCGACTCGTGATGCAGTGCACAAATTAACTAATATGGTGGTAGAAAGTATTAACGACAACAAAAAAGTCCTAACCATATTCTTAGACTTAGCCAAAGCGTTCGATACGGTCCCTACCTGTACTCTCTTATCAAAACTAGAAGGAGTGGGTGTCAGGGGTATTCAATTAGATTTGTTCAGTAGTTATCTCACAAACCGATCGCAATTTGTCAGTATAAATAATAACAATAGTAATGAACTTCCTATCTATTATGGCGTGCCCCAGGGAAGTATTCTAGGGCCAACCCTATTTCTAGTTTTTATTAATGACCTATGTGACCTTAATATTCATAGTAGTAACATAATATCGTTCGCGGATGATACTGCGATAACCGTTGTGGCTGAAACATGGTCTGAACTAGAAATCAGGGCACAACTTGCATTCAACCAAGGATTAGACTGGCTCAACATTCACTCTCTTACACTCAATACTTCCAAAACAAATTTCCTTACATATTCAATCAGTGCAGCCTCGCAACCACGCAATCCAATAACTTTAATAGCTCACTCCTGTAACAATGAGCCCCAAACTCCATGCAAGTGTCCATCTGTAACAGCTGTAGACCAAATAAAATACCTGGGTGTAACACTGGATAAAAACCTAAACTTTAAATCCCATATAAACAATCTTACAGGCAGGGTACGGAAGCTTATTTTCATATTTAAAACGCTTCGGGAAATTGCCAATCAAACAATTATACACAATGTATATTTTGCCTTATGCCAATCTATTATCCGATACTGCATTCCATGTTGGGGCGGCGCAGCTAAAACGAATTTAAAACCACTAGAGATAGCACATAGAGCAGTTCTAAAAGTTGCTACGTTTCGTCCCATCATATTCCCTACTCATGAATTATACCATAAGTGGAATATTCTAAACGTAAGACAACAGTTTATTATACAAACAGTGCTCCTACAACACCAAAAAACGCCTTATAGAACAATTAATAAACGTCGAAAAGACCTAATTTGTTCTCTTCCACGAATACATTCTACATTCGTTAAAAGATTCTTTTACTTCCTTGGCCCTTCCTTATATAAATAAACAATGTCCAGTATTCGGGTTAACACTATATAACTGTAAGAAAATGGTCAACTCATTTCTTCTCGAGAAAACATACGAAGAAACCGAAAAAATGCTCACTTAAGGGTTAACATTTAGCACGCAAAACACCGACTCGAACAAGTGCACACACACACACACACACACTCACACACACACACACACACACACACACACACACACACACACATTAATTAGTTTTAAGTTTTTTACTCACATTTTGTCCTTAATTTTAAATTTTTATTTTTTTCGACCCACTCTTGTAGCAGTAAAACATACATATTTTATTTTACTTAAATACGTCCGTAATCCATGGGGGACTGGAACTGTTACTCCTTCATACAGGTTATTCTGTAACCTAGTTAGGAGGCCAGGACTACACCCACTTTTATTGTAGCAAATTTGTAACCTTAGTTTGTATAAATGATATACCCATGTACTGCAATATGTAACTGTTCAATAAAGATTATTATACTTATAATACCTGTATTAGTACATTATAAATGTGAACTACGTAGGCTTTCGAATTTAAAATAATTGTACCACTTAAATAAATTATTGAAATCAAATTACTTTTAACGGATTTTATCGCGGTATATTAATATTATTTTATCCGGTGTTTTGGATAATTTACAGAGTCCATGGTCACGGGTAAATTGCCGCTAAATTTAAGAAACCTAAATAAATATATATGGAATTTATTTATTTAGGTTTTATGAACGTACATTAATTTAAAAAAATGTGTGTGCGTTGGGTAAACGGAGTGTGGGACGCCCTGTGACATGACATGACGATTTGAAGAAGGAGGCTGGCCATGGATGGTTGCGAGCTGCCCAAGACCAGTATATTTGGCTCTCTTTGGAGGAGGCCTACATTCAGCAGTGGACGGCAATAGGCTGATATATATCTAAATATATATAACTCAAAGGTGACTGACTGACTGACTGACATAGTGATCTATCAACGCACAGCCCAAACCACTAGACAGATCGGGCTGAAATTTGGCATGCAGGTAGATGTTATGACGTTGGTATCCGCTAAGAAAGGATTTCTGAAAATTCACCCCCTAAGGGGGTAAAACGGGGGTGCAAAGTTAATATGAAACTTATATTTTTAGTTAAATTGCACGCGGACGGAAGTCACGGGAATCAGCAAGTTAAAAATATGTGTCGTTTACCGTAGGCATACTTCCATACACTAATTCTCACTTACTCAAATGCCTCAACACGGAATAGGATAGCAATAGAAATTGTGACCCGTGGCACAGGAGCCGAACTCTCAACAACTGAGACAATCATGACGTCATTACATTGGCACAGTTTCTAAGACAGATTTGAATTAGTTAAACTAAATTATGACCCTCATAAAAAACCCGTAAAATTAGTAATTTTATATGGATTTCCAGGATGAAAACTATCCTATGTCCTTCCCCGGGACTCAAACTATCTCTATACCAAAATTTATCTAAATCGGTTCAGCGGTTATAGCGTAAAGAGGTAACAGACAGACAGATAGACAGACAGAACACGCGTTTATAATATTATAGTATAGTATGGATATAGTCAGATATTGTGGAACAGCGCCATCTAGTACCAAGCTTGTGTTACACCATCTGAATTCCAAAATACTATCATTTAAGTTATCGGGGTTTGTGGCTTATGTTAAACTTCTCTTACACATTTGTCGTATCAAAAAAGGGCTTAAAAAAGATATTTCTGGACATTATGACACAGCGCCATCTAGTTCCGAGCTAAGCAACGAGGCTTGTGTTACGGATACTAATTGGTTGATATACTACATAAATACTTTTTTATATATTATATTATACATAGATTCATCCATGACTCGGAAACAAATGTTTATGCTCACACACCAAACATTTGTCTGTACCGGGACTCGAACCCGGGACCCATAGCGCAGAAGCAGTGTTAACTACCGCTGGACTAATTGGGTCGCCGGTGGCTTATGGCTAAGTATTAAATGTTTTTATACTGTTAACGAATATCTAATATATAAAATTCTCGTGTCACAGTTTTCGTTGCCATACTCCTCCGAAACGGCTTGACCGATTTGATGAAATTTTTTGTGCTTATCCGGTATCTATGAGAATCGGCATCATCTATTTTTCTCCCCTAAAGTTAGGGGTAGTCCACCAACCCCTATAATGTGGCGAAACAACGTTTGCTGGGTCAGCTAGTCTTAATGTAAATTTCTAGTTTTATCAATGTATAATACATAATAAATATTAAGATTATGAGGTGTATGTATTATAATAATGTTGTATGTTTTGATCTCATTTTAGTTTATTAAGTTTAATTTTAATTGTATGTATGTGTATTTTTTAAATTTGCATGCTTTTTTTTTTTGACGACCTCTGTGGTCTAGTGGTTCGAGTACCGGACTGCTGATCACGAGGTCGTGGGTTCGATTCCCACGGGACACAAATATTTAATGTGATGAATATAAGTGTTTGTGTTCGTCTGGGTGTTTCCTATGTATTATAAGTATGTATTTACAAAAAAAAAGTATATAAGTATTTATATCCATTGTCTAATACCCATAGTACAAGCTCTGCTTAGTTTGGGACTAGATGGTGATGTGTAAAATGTCGCAGAATATTTATTTATTTTTAAATGTGACTGTTCTTAATATAATCCACATTTTAAGCAAATAAATTAAGTATTGAAGTATTCAAGTTAAGTAGCGCGTGTGAGCGTTAGTCTCAGTAGATAGACAATTTTTAATTAAACTTAGAAGGGTCTATACATCGTATATCGCAGAGAACATTAACCGATCGGTACCATATCTCATCCAAATACATGACATACCATCACGTCTGTCGTCCCCGATGGGTTAGGCAGAAGTGTTCATTTATTTATTTATTTATGTATGTACTAATGTTTAATGTTTAACCGGGCACGAATCCAAATTCCGAGCTGCTACTGAGAATTTCATAGAAAAACCCAATAACATTGCTCTACCTGGGAATCGAGCCCATGTTTAGCCGACTGCTAAACAACAGTTCTTGGGCTTTACGACTTCTAGACCAACGAACCGTTACTATGGTAAACAATAATATAATAATTTGTGGTAGGTCAGAAAGCTCCAAAAGTCTATTCGTATATAATACAGAAGCGAAATAAAAAAAAATACAGAGTACTCACCTTATCAACACGGGTATAAAACAACAGATACGTTTTTTTACATTATCCTGAGTGTTAGTAAACAGAAAAAAAAACACCCTAATGCCTTAAAAAGATTAACACATCCGAAATAAAAAAAAGCAATCACATGATTTATAAACTTACAGCCACACAATAATGTATAATATGTATGTATTTACAAAAAAAAGACTATATTATGTAGTATATCAACCAACTAGTATCCGTAACACAGGCCTCGTTGCGTACCATGGAACTAGATGGCGCTGTGTTATAATGTCCGGAAATATTTATTTATATTATTATAATTTATTTAATTTAAAAAAGCACAAGAATATTTCTTAAATCGGCAATCGAACGCCAGATAAAACAGAAAGAGACAATAAATTCACTTGATTGTTAAAATTTTTGGTACGACAGCTCACTTAACTGGTTTCACAGACTAGTCGATAAATGGCGACGGCTTGATCGACCGGTACTGAAGTTAAGTAATAGTGCCCAAGATGGGTGGCCGGACAAATCGAGGCCCCCACCATGCCTGGGGAGGGTACCGTACTATCCGTGGCCTCAATACAAACGGGTGCCAGCCTATCGTAAATTCATAGGTCTCATTCGATTCAAGACTTCTGTCAAACTGAAATGATTTATTTCATTTGACCAATATTAAAACTAGTTGCACGGTTCCAAAAGGTAGGTTCTTATGGAGAAGAACCGGCAAAAAATTACAAATAGTTGGTTTGTTTTACAATGCTTTATGTATGTAATATCAATATGAGACTGATGCAGTTCAATGTGAAACGTGTGATTTTTTTAATTATAGTGTGAATTTATCGCTCGCTGGAGCTGAGAAGGAAAATTTTGTCAGGGAATCGGCGTGGCTTAGAGATTTTTCCAATTGTGTCTGAAATTTACTTGGTACCTCCTAGGCTTGTGTGATGGCCTCTCGACCCTTGAAGAGACATTTACCCACTAGTGGGACAATAAAATAGTTTGATGTTGATGACCTCAATAAAGGTTTTTGTGTGTACAGACAGTCGCAGCGGTAGAATTTTTTCAAAAATTCCTCTGACATCGAAAGCAACAATATAAATAAATAAATCAGCAACGCCATCTAGTTCCGAGCTAGCAAGGAGGCTTGTGTTATGGATACTAGATGGTTAATACATTAGGTACATAGTTTTTATTTTCTAAAACCATACTTAAGTAGGTACTCATTTTACACAGAAGCATCGATGACTCAGGTACAAAATGTTTGTGGTTTGCCTTTACCAGGATTGAAGCCTGGAACCCTTTACAGCTCCACTGATCAGGTCATCACAATGTTATTAAATTAATTATCCTAGAAAGCTCTACAGATTTTTAGCAGATAGTATCAGATTTTTATGCATAGGGTTAGTTACTTTGACTACCTGTTTACTCTCGGAGAGATCTTCAGCATCATTGAAAGGCTACTGACCTTGCTTGAAGTGCTGGCTAGGTGCACCACGATTAATACTAACCGGTTGAGAACATGAGAACTGTAATCTGTTGAGTGTGTGTGAGAGACGGAGACCAAGAGAACGTTTATATCTTGTTCATGCCTTCAATTATAACAAACAGGAAGGACTGCCCCAATAATTAAGTAATCACAGTGCGAATTTTGCGAACTGCCTCGTTGGTCTGGTGGTCGTACAGTGTGACTGCCGAGCAAGAGGTCTTGGGTTCGTTTCCCAGGTAGAGCAAAGTGTTATTGGGGTTTTCTATGAAATTCTCAGTTGCAGCTCGGATTTCGGATTCATGCCCCGTTAATAGCAATAGGCTTGCCCCCTATTACATGGGACCTAAAACATACCTGTGAAACCTCTTCCTAACATTTTGGGGACGCCAGGCGTGATGGTATGTTAATTTTGCGATTTTAGGTTCAGTTATCAGGTCGCGCAAACATATTATGGGTTGTTTCTGTTTATGTATATATTCTCAACAGTTCGGAGCTTAAGTATCATTATCATCACCCTATTTATTATCCCACTGTTGAGCACGGGTCTCCTCTCATTTGAGAGGGATTAGGCTATAGTCCACCACGCTAGCCTACTCTGGGTTGGTAGACCACTTGCCATCGAGAAATCTCTCAAACATGCAGGTTTCCTCACGATGTTTTCCTTCACCGTTTGTACATGTGATAAATACGCACATAACTTCCGAAAAGACAGTCGTGCGTGCCCGGGTTTGAACTCGAAACCTTTGACATGTCAGTCCACTGGTATCACCACATGGATGTATAATATCCTCAAATCAGCGTAGTAGACTACAGCCTATCTCAATGTGCCAATTCTTTGCCCAGCTATGGGACAACAATGAGAAAATTGCAAGTTAGTGTGTTGAACAGAAATATTGTACAACGAATTTTTCGTCGTTTTCCTTATTTACTTTTATGAATTTTACTTGAAATAGTGAAGGCCAGTTGTTCTGTAGTTTTACTAAGAAGTAATATTGTTTTTTTTTTATAATAGTTTTTTTGTTTATTATCTTAAGGATGCAATCAGATTGTTTAGCAATGGAAGACCAATTGCATTCATACATTTTTATATACATAGATACTAGCTGACCCAGCAAACGTATAGGAGTTAGTGGTAGATGAGTGAAAACTTAGGACTATAAGTATTTTTAATGACAAATCATAAAAAAAATACAATAAAAATATTTTGTCGAAAAAAAAGTCTGGTGACTTTTTTTCTTCTCTTTCTTCTTTTTTCTGGTGAAATATTTTTATTGTATAAGACATAAGAAGATATAATATGTGCGTGAAGATATTATTCTTAAGTGGATTCGAGAATGGTTTAGATTTGCAATTTGACCCGGTAGGTGGTGTTGTGATCGATTTCTATGATTTTTATTCTATATTCATATAATATAACTTAAAGGTGACTGACTGACATAGTGATCTATCAGCGCACAGCCCAAACCACTGGACGGATCGGGCTGAAATTTGGCAAGCATGTAGATGTTATGACGCATCCGCTAAGAAAGGATTTTTGAAAATTCATCCCCCAAGGGTGTAAAACGGGGGTACAAAGTTAATATGAAACTTTTATTTTTTAGTTAAATTGCACGCGGACGAAGTCACGGGAATCAACTAGTAAAATATAACACTACATTTTTGACGTGTACAGTACGTCTGTGGGGTCTGGCTATATTAAACGCCTTCTCTCGCTAACGTCCTCGGTTCGAATCCAAGTAGGGGCAAATGTTTTTGTAATAAGCATGGACATTTGATATTTCTATGTATAAAATATTTGTGTTCACAGAAAAATAAATTATGTAGTGTATCAACCAAATAGTATCCGTAACACAAGCTTCGTTGCTTACCTGTAAACTAGATGGCGTTGTGTCATAATGACCGGACATATTTATTTATTAATTGGTTTTAAAATCAAAGGCGGTTTCTTTGATAGCTAGATATTTACGACTTTATTAATTTTATGATTGCACTCCCATAAAACAGCATAAGTACATACGACTGATTTAATTGTGTTTGTCACGTGCGTGAGCAGAGTCAACACATCTAGTTATATCTTGATCTTTAATCCTTTTTTCTCCGTATACCATGTACATGTAATAACTTTTAATAATAATTATAACTAGTTAAGGTGGAAGCTCCACGCTAGCCCGCGAAATTCAATTTTTCGTACGTTTTTTGCAATTTGCCGGTATTTGTCAGGCTGTACATTGAACAAAATATGATTCGCGCCTGTAATAGGTATTTAGTTACAGAATTATAATCATTAATATCATCAATACAACCCTCACATTGCATACAATTGGATTGAATGACTTTTTCATGAAATAGACAATCAATATTTTATTGTTTTAAATGATTATAATTCTGTAACTAATTACCTTTGTTTAATGTAAAACCTGACAAATACCGGGAAATTGCAAAAAAACGTACGAAAATTTGAATTTCGCGGGTTAGCGTGGAGCTTCCACCTTAAACTGAACTGTCGTCATATGAACCAGTTAGTTAAGCGATCGATTTTTTGCATATTTTGTTTTTTGTAAACGGCAATAAAATTTATACTCAACTATGTGCGTACACGTTGATATGAAGTTGCATAAGATTACGTCACCGTCGATTAATTTATTGTCCCACTGCTGGGCTTAAGTCCACCACGATATTTAGTCGAGTTATGTACAATTTATGACTTCTAATCCTCAGGAACATATAGAGTCACTTTTCGGTGCCCTAGAATAAAGAAAGTTGATAACAATAATAAAACCGACTTCAAAAACAATTAAAAGCACTAAAAAGTTAAAAATAATAACCTATAAATTATTAACCTATAAAAGTATCCTACCTTCTTACATACAAATTCAAATTTAACTATTTTTGAAGTCGGTGCCATTCCAATATAATTATAGATTATAGCATGATTATTTTTTTTTTTGTGAGTTACATATTATAAGTCTTTAAATTACAGTAATTTAACGTTTATTTGCTTGGTATCAATTTTTTGAAGTCGGTTAAAAAGAAGAAAGACAATTTATTGTCCTATAAGATAGAACAATAAATTGTTTAAAACATCCATTAATATCAATAATTAAAAAAATGTCCTTTTGTGGCTTGATCTTTTTAGTTCTGCGTGCGTTATACCAGTAAGCTTTGGTAGCCTAGTGGTGTAAGCAGTGGACTGAGATGTCAAAGGTCTCGAGTTCGAACCCAAGGCACGCGACACGACTTTTCGAACGTTATGTGCGTATTTCTCACAAGCTCAAACGGTGAAGGGAAACATCGTGAGGAAACTTGCATGCTTGAGAGATTGGTCTCGATGCCATGTGAAGTGTCCCAACCCGCAGTTGGCTAGCGTGGGACTATAGCCTAATCCCTCTCAAATGCGAGGAGACCCGTGCCCAGCAGTGGGATGTTAATAGGTTGATGATGATGTGCGTTATGACTTGTTAGAATGAACACAGATGTTTAGGAGAGTTTATTGATGCCAAAAAAAATATATTTATTTATTTATTTATTAAAGCACAGCCACATCACATGCATTACACTGCTAAAAACATCTATACTAATAAAAACAGGACCACTGCACATGGCAATTGAGGCGTACATAGCACTTACAATAATAATGCTGCTTACACTACAAGAAATATAATTGTATAATTAAAACATAAAAGAACGAATTAAATAACACACATAATTATATATAAAATAAAACAAAACAGATTAAAACTGTAATATGACAAAACAAAATAAAACCCGGTAAAAAATGACATGGTAATATTTGGTGTATCAACCAAAAAAAGTAAAAAGGGAAAAAGGCCTGAGTGTATGTATGTATGTATCAACTATTTAGTGACCTTAACTCAATCTGTAAATCCGTATAAGCCTCGTTTCTTAGCTCAGAAAACTCTTATCTACATGACGCTGTGTCATAATGGCCGGATATGTTAAAAAAAAAAAAAAAAAATATTTTGACGCATGTAAAGCTCAATCTCTACGTCACAATGCGTTTAACACAAGTTCAAAAAGGTCACCGCCGTGGTACAATGGAAATTATATCCATGTTTATACAAAAACACATGTAACGTCATTCATGTTTTTATGACAATAATAATACTACATTAAGAAATATAATGACATTATTATTAGCTTATGATCTTTCGCTCAAGTGTGGAAATTTTCAGTATATTTTTTCGCCGGCTCGCCTGATTTTAAGAAGTTAGAACCGTAGCCTATGGACTTACATACATGCCATCACGCCCACGCCGACTACTAGACCAACGAGGCAGTCATGCATGGACTTATGCAACTAATACAGTAGGTAGCAT
Source organism: Craniophora ligustri (assembly GCA_905163465.1). Lineage (NCBI taxonomy): Eukaryota > Metazoa > Arthropoda > Insecta > Lepidoptera > Noctuidae > Craniophora > Craniophora ligustri. The sequence continues at coordinate 1,197,958 of LR990965.1, read as the reverse complement.
AGTTTGCTAGTGACGTTGTTACGCTGCTTCTTCTTCCCAGCAAACGCGTTGGAAAGGGGTGAACGGCGGGCGTTTTTCGGTGGTTGTCTTTGTTGTCGACGTTAAAAGAGAGCCAGTCAAATTTGGTCTACTTTGAATAAATGATAGATATTTATTCAAAGTAGGCCTTTTGCCCATGACTTTATCTACGAAGAGTTAGTAATTTTATCTAGTCTGCTTATATATTTCTACCCTCCGTTAATAAATTATTGACTCCGCATACAAACCTCCACCCCCTTTTTCGGCTTTTTAAAGGCTGATATTCGGAACAAAAACTATCCTATGTCCTTTTCCGGGACTCAAATCATCGTTGTATCAAATATCATCTAAATCGGTTCAGCGGTTATAGCGTTAAGAGGTAACAAACAGACAGAGTGTCAGACATACTTTTGCATTTAGTAGGGTAGTTAGTAGGTTGTTGTCGGCCTTCGGGTGGGACTGGGCAAAGTCTACGCCCAAAAACAGAATGCATACCGATTCAAAATGAATAAGGAAATCCCAAAGAGAAAGTAAATACGACAGAAAAGTACCGAACGAAAGTAATTGGATACAAAAAGGTCATATATGTGTATTTTTATGAGTCATGCGTATGGTATGGCCCATAGCTTTAGTGCTAAGTTTAGTTTTACCCTTTTAACTAAGACGGCCATTTTAAATTTGTTTCATGAAATAAATTATATCATGGCGACCACAAATTCTTAGAAGGGCGGGCGTTTTTGGGGGCTGTCTTTATTGTCGACGTTCAAAAAGAGCCAATTTAATTTGGCCTACTTTGAATAAATGATATTTTGACTTTGACTTTGACTTGTCTTTTATTAAATTTAATAAATCATAGTTAAATTTCTACGGGTAATATGACACAGCTGGCAAAAAAAAAAATTTTTGTAACTACAGTTACAGATAAGTCAAAAAGACAATTTCAAATCAGACAGTCGCCAGGTTTACATAATGTAACCGTAATGTTTGGACTATAAAAGAGACCATGATTCTCTGAGTTTGTTTCAGCATTTCTTCTCAGAGGTTGTCAGTTAAGAAATGCTGATGCCATCTATATACTACAAAAACATCTTACATGAAGTGTCTTTAAAAAGATCTATTTATTTTTTAATTTTCAAAAGATAAAGAAAAAGCGTCCAGTACTACAGTGCAATCTGTTTCAACAAAAAAAAGTAACCTGAAAACATCAGTTACAGTAAAATTCATCAAACCGGTAAAGTAGTTATTTAATTAATCATTTTGAAAAACAAAAATACCAACTCAAATCATTGAAATTTACTATTCTCGGAATGCCACAACCTATAAAAAAGGTGATAATTGAATCTAGACATAAATAGGTTTTATGAGTTTTATTCTCACCAATTCGATCTAATGCTAAACCGTTGTACAGTTTCTTAAACAATAAAATAATCTTCAAATTCACAGTATAGTGACAAAATCCAAAAAAAACTGGCACTCAAATGCACCACGTAACGCTAGTAAATTGATTAATGGAAATTGGGGTTTTTTGGCAAAATCCATTGCCATTAAACCAGAAACATGATTGCCTCGGAGATTCACTCGCTGCTCAGTACAGATCACGATCATGCTTTTTTTTTCACAGGGGAGTGTATTAGGGCCTACACTCTTTCTCCTATACACGAATGCCGATGACACAACGTTGATTGTACATGGCGAAAACTAAAAAGAGGTTCAACATCACACAGAGTGTGCGATTTAAAGAGACCTTATCAAGCATTAAATTATTTTTTCTTTATTTTTAATTTTTAGATGTTTTTTTTTTCTATTTTATAACTGACCTCATAAAAGGAGGAGGTTCTCAATTCGACTGTATTTTTTTATGTTTGTTACCTCAGAATTTTCGACTTGGTGAACCGATTTTAATTATTCTTTTTTAATTTGAAAGCTGGTGCTTCGCGTGTGGTCCCATTTACTTTACCAATTTGGTCTAATTCTGAACATTTATAACAGAATTCTTACTCTGTCAGCTCGAGGACCAATTATAATTAATTGTTATGTTGTGCTTGAACCAATGAATATATCGCTGCCGACTGTGACATAGCTTAAACGAAATCTTTTAAAGATTTGTGTACATTCATAAGTATTATTTTTAGCATAAGAGAAACTTGTATAATGCGATATAAAATAAACTATCCACCAAAAACATTTTCATGTAAAATGACGCCAAGACTTACTTTTTTTTTCTACAGCTTAGTCAAAATATAGGCTTGGCTAAATTAAAATTTAGCCAAATAGGTCAAGCCATTCTTAAGTTAGGCGGTTAGCGACATTAATATTTATTTATATTAATAATATTTTTAATACTGTGACATTAATGTATGTTATTTATTATTGACATTATGATAAGGATATTGTGAGATTTTTCTGGTATTCATATTATTTTTATATTTTCTTAAAATCATCTTATTATGTATCTATGGAATTTAATTTATTAGATATTAGACTTTATAATAATAATTGAATATAATCATCGTCGTTACCCCATTTGCTGTCTCTCTAATTGGCACGGGTTTTATTAGGCTTTTGGCCACCACGCTAACGTACTGCAGGTTGACAGACTTGCCCAGCCGTCAAGAAAATCTGTCAAACTTGCACGTTACATCAGCGTTTTTTTCCTTCACCGTCTGCGCATGTGATAAATACGCAACATTCTGATTATCTGATGTTTATGTGTCGAGTCTATAAATAATTCAGAAACTAAAGAAGCAAATATTCCATACTTAGGTGCTAATTGGTTACATTAAGGGGACATTACGCCATTGTAACTTAAATATAAACAACTTGGGTCGCACTGTTAGCGATTTTGAACTGACAGTTACGGAATTGCCTCGTTGGTCTCGTGGCCGTATATACGATTGCTGAGGTCTAGGGATTAATTCTCAGATCAAGCTCAGTGTTATTGGGTTTTTCTATGAATTTCTTAGAGTCATATTGATTTCTTACTCTTACGTTTTAACTTCTTAGCATCAGTTTAAGTTTTAAATTGTATTGAAATACGTTTAACTATTTTTGAGTGATTGAGTTAGAAACATACAAAAAAATATATTATTAGTAGTAATATTTCTCTAATTAGCTTCAGTTTGTTCTCAATTATGATTAAAACAAACGAAACTCTAACAAATGACGACTATAACTCACTCATAACTTATTTAAATAAAATAAAATAATTATGTTTATGATCAACTGCCTCGTTGGTCTAGCGGTCGTACAGTGCGACAGCCGAGCAAGAGGTCTTGGGTTCAATTCCCAGGTCGAGCAAAGTGTTACTGGGTTTTTCTATGAAATTCTCAGCAGCTGATCAAATCTAGTTACCAAGCTGCAGGTTTGATTACAACGTGAAGCAAATGTATTACAACATTCGAATAAAATCTTGCCTTTCGCATAAAAGCGTATCGCATAATCGCTTATCGCTGTCAGTCGTACTACGCCGTATTTATGACATTAGTCAGTTACAACTATGATCTTTTAACAGGTACATAAGACCCAGGTGATAAATAAAAATGCTGTTCAAATAAATAAAAATAATAAATCCGCATTGCTGACGACTACATGAAAAAGGCTAAAAAATTAATTAATTAATTGCTTTAAGTAGATTCATCGCGGGTATAAAATAAATCTACACTATGTACTTACAATATTCTTTTTTTTTTATTAACTAATTAGCATTGGTCAGATGAATTTCAATAGCGGCTGCTAACTGTTAAGTCTTGGATTCGTTTATGAGGCAAGGTGTTATTGGATTTTCTATTAAATTCTCAGTAGCAGCACGGAGTTGGTATAACAACATAACATACTATCACGCCTGTCGTCCCCGAAAGGTTAGGCAGAGGTGTCCTAATGTACACCCACGATTCGCCGGTGTTTTAGGTCCAATGTAATAGCGGGCGGGCCTATTGCCATTAACCGGGCACGAATCCAAACTCCGAGCTGCTACTGAGAATTTCACAGAAAAACCCAATAACACTTTGCTCGACCTGGGAATCGAGCCCAGGACCTCTTGCTCGGCAGTCGCACTATACGACCATCAAACCAACGAGGTAAATACTATATAACAAATAACGATAAATTGGAATCTAGCTCTTATTACATGAGTTACATGTTTTTTTTTTTGCTACCTCTATACCTCCAACATAATCGGAGCCAGTATTTGCCTTGTAGAGTGGTATACATTTTAAAGGTGTGCGTTCGCGCAGCGGAATGTTCTTGAATTTAAAGATTTTAATTATGCAGATATTTAGTGTATGACGTCGTATAATTGTGTATGGTAAAAAAAAATTGTGCACGCAGCCATTGTGGAGAAATTCACCAAAAACTGATTCCGCTGGGCGAACGTTGTCCTGGCGGAACTTTTTTTGATCCGTAGACTTTAGAAGAAAAGAGATGTGTCCAAAAATTAGTGTGTATAGAGGATGCTAAAAAGTATGTAACAAATAGAAATCGATCTTTTCATTTACTTTCACAAAATATCCGGAGTATTAACTGTAATATGTCTAGTCTAACCACGCTTCTACAGAGATCTAATGTACTATGGGATGTCTAGTTTTGTCTGAATGTTGGCTGCCTACGGCAACTTCTATACCGCCCCTTAAAAATTACAATTACGCAGTGACGACAACGCATAAGACTCAGAATGAGGGTGTTGTAATTTATGTAAATAAAAATCTTAAAGTAAATTTTGAAGAACCCCACTAACGGACGCAAACTGTTTAGTATTAAAACTCAATGCGGAAACTTGCATTATTGGTATTTACCGTCCACCAAACCAAGGTAATACAACAAGTTTTATCAGCGGGCTTGATCAGCTATTGTCAAAGTTGAAACACTACAAAAATATTTTCTTATGCGGCGATATAAATATTGACATCTCCCCAGGTAGTTCTGACAGACGCTCCCTCGAATATTTAAATCTCTTAGCGAGTCATCCTGTACTTTCAGGTCACACTGTACCAACTCATGGTCGCACATGCCTCGACCACTTAATGATCAAAACTAAGATGAAAGCTACCTGTTTAATATTTAATTCTTCAATTACTGATCACCAGAGTGTGGGTCTAACCTGTTCACTAGATACTGGACTTAATTATACGAGCAAAAATTCATATTTTGTTAACTTTGAGCGTTTGGATATAACAATGCAAAACATCAATCTGCAAAACATAATGCATTGCAGCGATGTCAACCAAGCGACAAACATACTTACAACTCAAATAGCAGCTGCTGTAAAAGAAAATTCCCACACTATTTACACTCCTAGAAGGCAACGTGTGAGTAAACCATGGATCTCTAAAGGACTACTTCGGTGCATGAAAAATAGAGATATACTTTTTAAAAAACTGAAACGTGATCCTGATAATGAGACTCTTAAAGTCACTTACAAACGCTACCGGAACTTCTGCAGCTCTCTACTCAAGAAAGCGAAAAGAATATACGAAAGGAGTGAGATCGAAAAAGCGAGGGGAAATAAAAAAAATCTGTGGGATGTAATAAAGAACATCAGTTATCCTAGTAGCGTGACTGATCATTCACATTGTCTTATATCCTCCAGTGATCCCCTAGATGACATAAATAGAATTAACAGTTACTTCACCAATGTAGGCAAGAACTTAGCTACACAAGTTGCGACGCCAGATTTGCAAACTCCTAAATATTTTATTTATAATAATTCTATGCCACCTGTCAATTCGTTTGTCATGCTATCAGCTGACGAACGTGAAATTTTGAATCTGATCATGGGACTAAAGGAAAATTGTGCTACGGGGAGTGACATGATCTCCAGTAAAGTGATCAAAAGGTACGCAGATATCCTTGTCACCCCAGTGACTCATATTTGTAATTTGGCTTTGTCGACTGGAATCTTCCCGGATGCTTTTAAGATCGCGATTATTAAGCCAATCCACAAGGCTGGGGAGAGAGACTGTGTCGATAACTACAGGCCTATCTCAATATTACCCGCTTTATCGAAGATTTTCGAGCGATTAATCAACCAACAACTTATAAAATATTTAGAAACGAACAAACTCATCTCATCTTCACAGTTTGGTTTCCGTGGGGGGAGATCCACCAACGATGCGGTCCATGAGTTGGTTAACACGATCATAACCAATTTAGATGTAAAAAAAAATGCTTGGCTATCTTTTTGGATCTAGCCAAAGCATTCGACACAGTCTCTATCCCTCACCTTCTTAGGAAATTGGAGAGGCTTGGTATAAGAGGAGTCCCACTCAAATTACTGGAAAGTTATTTATCCGGTAGAAAACAACGATTGAGGATTGATGCCTGGTTGAGTGATGAGCTACCGGTCGAATATGGTGTCCCACAAGGCAGTATTCTCGGCCCGACCTTGTTTCTGACATATATTAATGACCTGTGCCAACTCTCTCTCGAAAAGGGTAAAATCTTTACTTACGCTGATGATACTGCGCTCTTCTTCAGTGATAACAGTTGGGAACAAGTGTTCAAAACTGCACAGTCCGCTTTCTCTATTGTTAGTAAGTGGCTCCAGAATAACGTCCTAACCTTAAACGTGAATAAAACCAGGTACATAGCCTTTGCTCACAGATCCAATTTACTTCCCAATACCTCACTAAATTTAATCGCACATAAGTGCACTGAACTTTCTTCGTGCTCATGCCCAACACTTCTCAGGACAGATACAATAAAATATCTTGGAATTACAGTAGATCAGTCATTAACCTTCAAACCACACCTCGAGATCCTCGTATCCAGACTGCGTAAGCTTATTTTTATTTTCAAGACCTTGAGACATACAGCAGATCGCAGAACTATGAAAATGGTATATTACGCGCTGGTTCAATCTATTATCGACTACTGTATAACCTCGTGGGGTGGTGCCAACAAGACCCATCTAATGGATGTTGAAAGGGCCCAACGTGCCATTCTTAAAGTTGGTGCTGGACTCCCTTTCCGTTTTCCTTCTCATGACCTATATCAAGAGTGGGATGTTCTAACTGTAAGGCAAGCCTTCATTCTACACATAATATTAATGAAACACTCCCAATTTTGATTTTGAAGGTTTGACGACCCAGTTAGTCCAGCGGTAGTTAACACTGCTTTCTGTGCTATGGGTCCCGGGTTCGAATCCCGGTAGGGTCAAATGTTTGTGTGATGAGCATGAACATTTGTATCCGAGTCATGGATGTATCTATGTATAATATGTATGTATTTACAAAAAAAAAAAGTATATATGTAGTATATCAACCAACTAGTATCCGTAACACAAGCCTCGTTGCTTAGCACGGAACTAGATGGCGCTGTGTGCCATAATGTCCAGGAATATTTATTTAATTAAACTACGACCCAAAATTGACATCAGCAAAGCGACGTAAAGATAAGGTTTGTCTACCAGAAAGATTCCACTCCTCACATGCGCAAAAATTCTTCTGCTTCCTTGGCTCACACCTTTACAATAAACTTAACTTTTCTCTTAATATATATCCTCTTACCAGAGCTGTAAAATATCAATTGCCACTTATCTTAAAAAGTTGAATTATCAGGAAACCGAAAATCTTTTAACTCTTCCCACATAGTAAGTTTTCAAAATATCGTACATAACTTTTAACTTAGTTACCTAAACCCAATGTTTGTCCTGCAACTTGGCTACTCCGCTTTTGTTTTTGATTGAATCCATCGCACTGTTCTTACGGACCTTAACACACACCGTCACTCATTTACATGCTTCCATTCACGTATTCCTACCCATATTCTTTTTCATTTACTTACACATCACTCACACACAGACTTCACAAAAAAAACTAATTTGTTCACTGTAAATGCTGTCTGTAAAGCATTTTCCATCTATTTTTATTTTATATCGTTAATTTTTTACCACTCTGCTACCAATAACTATAATTAAGTATATTACACTACATTTTGAGCTGAATGCTAGCACTGGGTGGAGGCCTGGTGACCTATAATACAGGTTTCTCTAAACCTACCTCAGGCACCAGTCTCTCACAATGTTACGTTCATATTACTCAATATAAATAACTATGTGTAAATTTAAGGTAACCATTGTGAAGAGAAAATAAAGAAAAAAAAATTATAAAAAAAAAAAAAAATGTATTTGTGTGTAATTGTGTATGTATAAATAAAATTGGTGCATGCATAAACTTCGGAGAAATTCAAGTTTCCGCTACGCAAACGTTTGGCCATTAGCTAGTTTTCATATAAAACGCTTACATAGAGAGCTGTAGATTTTTACATACATTGTTTTGAATTTGTTTATATTTGTTTAAAACGGATTTAGAAAAAATCGTAGGGCTTAAAAGATAAAAATATAAACGTAAAATACGCTTATTAGGTCTTAGTTCTTAAAGTATGCACTTTGGGGTCTAGATTTTCACGTTTATACAAACCTTGTAAGTGTCTGCAACATGTTGCCAAGTATCAATGATGTTCCGTTAGTAATTAAAGAGTTATAGGACAATTTACCATGAATAGATCACTGTTTACAAAGCAGTCAAATATCACGACGTTCTAAAGGAATTGCATGGTAAAATGTATGCCAATAATTAGTTTATTCATTCAACTATTCACATGCAAAATTTCATGTCATTAAATTCAGTAATTAAAGAAAAACAATTATAATATTGACGAAGCATCGAAAACCTACATAACCCGACCAAGTTCGGATGGCTACAAAAAAGCCCTATAGATAGATATACATGCGTAGCTGTGGTACCCTAGTGGTGAGACCAGTGGCCTGAGATGTCAAAGGTCTCGAGTTCAAACCCAAGGCACGCACCACTGAATTTTCGGAAGTTATGTGCGTATTTATCTCATGCTCAAACGGTGAAGGAAAACATCGTGAGGAAACCTGCATGCTTGAGAGAATTTTTCGATGGCATGTGAAGTTTTTCAACCGCAGTAGGCTAGCGTGGTGGACTATAGCCTAATCCATCTCAAATGAGAGGAGACCCGTGCCCTGCGGCGGGACAATAATGGGTTGATGATGATTGCTTTTACATCTTCTTATATATAAAAATCTCGTGTCACCGCGTTTGTCGCTGAACTCCTCCAAAACGGCTGAACGGATTATTATGAAATTCTGTATGAATATTTGGTAGGTCTGAGAATCGGTCGAAGGCTATTTGCTTTTACACCCCTACGTGATAAGGAAGTCAGTCACCAGACTTTTTTTTATGACAAAACATTTTTTGTATTTTTTTATGATTTAGCATTAAAAAATATTTAGGTATAACCCTGAATTTTCATTCTTCTACCACCAACCTCTATAATGTGGCAAAACAACGTTTGCTGGGTCAGCTAGGACAATTATAATATCAGCACTCGAAGCGGAGCGAGGTCGGATCGCTAGTATTTCATAAAGTTAGTAACAGACGAGTCTATATTAAACGGATTGAAAAAAAAGGTCACACAAAGGTTTAAAAGGTGACATTTAAGCAATAAAAACTAGCTAACGTTGAAAATGATATTAACATAATTTTTACATAAACCTATCGTATATTTTTATATATTAAAATTCGTAGCCTGTCTGTTTACTATCTGAATATTTAGCAACTTATGTAACATCTAGATTTTATTAAGTGTTCCATTAATCAAATCGGTTAATGTATTCATTGTCATGTATAACCCGCCTTATTTCCGGACGAAACAAGGTTATCTTGGCTAAAAGGATCACATCCATGGCATATGCCATCACGCCTGTCGTCCCCGGAGGGTTAGGCAGAAGTGTACTAATGTACACCTTCATTTTGCCATCGCGTTTTAGGTTCAATGTAATATGGAGCCAGCTATGTAATCGGACACGAATCCAAACTCTGATCTGCTACTGAGTATTTCGGCAGTTGCATTTTGGGGGCGAGCCTAATGCCTTCAACCAGGCAAGGTTGGGAGCGAACTTATTGCCATGAACCGGGAAAGAATCCAAACGCCGATCTGCTACTGAGAATTTCGTAGAAAAAGACAATAGGATTTTACCCTACCTGGGAGTCAAACACAAGACCTCTTGCTTGACAGTCGCACTAACGTTCATAAGAACAACATGCAGTAATGCGAGGCCACAATGGTTGTGAGTTTGACGATTATTACTCTCACGCCTCATTCCCTGGCATAAACATCAAAACGCCATCATTTTTTTTAAGTGCGGAAAAATCCTTTACGGACCTTCCCACCGCCTGGGGAGGCAGGGTGACAGGGTGTGTCGGACTCCGCCCAACATGAGCGTTTACCGACTAAAAAACCGCACTCGTCAACGCCACTAGGCCTATTGCCGGGGCCATGGGATTCGCGACAGCATGCACCACAACCCCGGCGGGACGCGCTACAAACCCTGCTTACCACTTTCATATGAAATTTAGTAAAAAGATGCTATTTAGACTACAAGAGTAGCAAACAAACTTACGGGGCCGCTTAATGGTAAGCGTAGCTTAAAGAAATTTGCAACACAAAGAGCGTCGCTCGCGCATTGCCGACTCTGTAAACAACTGATATAATGTTGTCAACCCATTCCTTCCCATTGTCCTATTTACAGTACACTATATTCAACATTTTTTTTTACAAGTTGGGCCTTATATAAATACAACTGACTCCAAAGTACATAAAAAGTAATTCTAAGACCTTTACAGAATATAAAATTTACAAATATAAAAACCAAATATATTTTGGAAACGCGCTACATACCTTCAAAATAAGCCGTCCTATAAATATGACACTGGGAACAAGCGATAATGTAAAAAAAAGATCTTATGAATAAATGTAGAGTGCGCTATGCACTGTACATTAATTATTCATAAGATCAACGATTTTTTTTTACGTAACTATAGTTTGTCTTCAGTGAATTATGATATTATATGTATACTGTTAATGTTATTCTCACCGCATGTCGTTTCTAGAGTGCTACTTATAAGTGGTAATTGGCTAAGTGTTTTTTATATAAGTTGCTAAATTTCTTTGTTAATGCTGTTGGTCTTCCAATAAATAAATAAATAAATCTGCATTTTTTGTAAACCTATGTTTAACAAATAATAAATGATTTGATTTAATTTGATTTGAAAAAAAAATACTTTTACAGAGTTAGCAATGCACTAATACTTGTAACAACCTTACATGGAGCATTCTAGGTTTTTATTAAAGCTGTTATCTTGACATTATAACAGATACTTTAATTTTATTTATTTGCACAGCTGTAAAGATTTATTGATATATCCAATCATACTAATATTATAAATGCGAAAGTGATTCCGTCTGTCTTTTTGTTACCTCTTCACGCTATAACCGGTTAAATAATTCAGATGAAATTTGGTAAAGAGATAGTTTGAGTTACGGGGATATAAGATAGATTTTTGTCCCAAAAATCATCCCTTACAAGGTCGAAAGTCAAAGTCAAAATATCATTTATTCAAAGTAGGCCAAATTTAATTGGCTCTTTTTGAGCGTCGACAATAAAGACGCCAGTAAGACTCAAAAACGCCTGCCCTTCACCGCTTCCTAGTGTTTTTGCTGGGAAGAAGAAGCGGCGCAACAAACTCCCCAGCACACATTTCTGTCTGTTTATTTAAATGATTCTATACAATACTATAATCAGTCTATAACAATATAGAGTGCAATAATTAACTACGGTTATGTGAGCTAGCATATACCAATCCATTTTACCAAGCAGAAAAGTAAAAAATACTGATATAGAAATAACAAAACAACAGATGATAATATTAACACACTCTTGGCCTCCATTTCTCTGTATGTGCCCGCTCACACGTAGGAAAAGGATTGTTAGTATGCGGAATTAATAATTTCTTAACTGATGGTAGAAGTGATTAAAAAGCAGATTGAATAAAATTACTAAATTTAATCAGACGGAGTCTGCTAGAACTGCTAATCTTCTATATATAAAAAATAAATCTCTATTTCCCTTGGTCACGGCATAACGTGTGAACCACTGAACCGATTTTGATCAACGTTAGTATAAGTAAAGACGAAACCTTAGAGAAGGATTCAGGCTTCTTTTTATCAACCCACCACGTGGGTGGAGCCGCGGGCGAAAGCTAGTACACAATAAAAATTAGAGAGGCGACAGGTGCAATGCAATATTCCTGGACTTTATGACACACAGCGCCATCTAGTCCCGAGCTAAGCAACGAGGCTTGTGTTACGGATACTAGTTGGTTGATATACTACATATAAATATATTTTTTTTTGTAAATACATACATATTATACCTAGATACATCCATGACTCGGATACAAATGTTTATGCTCATCACACAAACATTTGTCCCTACCGGGGAGCCTTAGCACAGAAGGCAGTGTTAACTACCGCTGGACTAACTGGGTCGTCATTCAATATCAAATGCACACGTCAAATTTTTTGCAGTCGTATATTTTATATTATTCTTGTTTTTGGTGTTGATTTTTAAACCAAGTCACCACAAAGATAGCTGACTCGAAGAAACTGGTCTTTTAGGAGCAAACCCGGAAAGTATTCCTTTTTTATCCTCTCTAGTTATGTAGGTGTTTTTTTAACATTATTTAATTTTATACTAACATTATTTAATTAAGGTCGTTATTGGAACGGAAACTGTCTTAATAAATAAATAAAACTGTTTAATGTCACATAAACAACGCTTAACAATAATGTTTTTCACAAAATACAGGATATATATATAATAAACAATAAACAAACAATAAGGTTACAACAAAAGTGGCCAGAAATTTCTAATTATTAATAACAATTACCACAGAGGTGGCCAGATTACATATAATTAAAATTTAGACTTTGACTTCGCATTCAAACAACAATCAAACAGGCTAATCATTAGGGCCTCGGTCTAATTCCAATTTCACTGCCTTTTTACTAGTCTTTTTACAACTACGTTGGACCGGGTTGTAGTAGAAGAACAAAAATTAATAGGTATTTTCATAGTTCATACATACACTTAAGCCGTTTCCCCATAAGGGTAGGCAGAAACTACAGAATTATACACCAAACATTATGCAATTCAGTTAATATTGATAATTATATTATGTTCCTAGGATATTATGTGCCTGAAGTTATAACAGCTGTTATTATTTGTTACACTGAGTTGTGCTATAAATGTATTGTCAGGCGCTAATGAGATATAATTCTATTTTGCATGAAGAAGTTTTTGCTAACATGAAAGTATTAGGCGCTAATTAAACGTTTCGTACAAAGAAATTTGAATAAATATGTAAATTTAAGGCTTAACTTATTTATTACACTTAGGTACGCAAATATTAGACAGTGGAATAAAAATACATTTTATGGTATTTTCGGCCCGTTTATAGCTTTTATGGTCCCGCTATACGGCTATACCACAGCAATGGATCCTGTAATTCCATTCAGGATCCATTGCTGCGGCAAAATCCGTAAAAGCTCTAAGTATGTATTAGTAAATAAATAAATATTATTTAGGATCTTAATCTTATTGTGCAAAAAAAGGAATGAAAATAAACCAATGAAAAATTTCACACTTTTTATTTTTTCCATGGTGTGCTTAATAACTATAAATATTCGTCGTATGATTGTTATACTAATAACATAGCAGAGATATCATAAGTATATGTCCATGGGGTGACAGGTCAACGGTCGCAGGTTCGAATGCAAATCACGCACCTCTGACTTTGAAACCACGTGCATATTAATCATCACTGATTTAAACGCTGAAGGAAAACATCGTGAGGAAATCTGCATAGGTAGGTACTTGAGCGATTGCTGCCTTACTTTTTTTAAATTTATATCACGAGTGTGGCAAACTGGCTTACGGCCCGGCCCTGATGGTAAGCGGTTACCGTAGCCTATAGACGTTTGTAGCAGCAGAGGTGTCGCTTGCGCGTTGCCGACCCTGTAAAAGACAGAAAAGGGTACATCAGTCTATTGCCTGTGCATGCTCTAACATAAAACAGCCGTGATAGTACATACCATCACGCCTGGCGTTCCCGAAGGTAGGTACACTGTACACCCGCATTTTGCCGGTATGGCATATTAAGGTAATATGTTATAGGGTCGAGCCTATTGCCATTAACCCGGCACGGATGGAAACTCCGAGCTGATACTAAGAATTTCAAAGAAAAACCCAATAACATGTGCTTTACTAGACCTGGGAATCGAACCCAAGACTTCTTGCGCAGCAATCGCACTTACAACCGCTAGACCAACGAGGCAGTTGGTGATAGTAAAAGTAAAAATACGCAAGATAAAATACAGTGAGATTCTAATCTAAAACAGAATGTTTATAATGCACATCGCCAAAACCAACATCTATAAATAATGAGACTGTATTTACAAATTCACGACTGTTTACTAAACAAAGACAGGGAATAAAACATTGTATAGTTTGTTCTATATTGACGACCCGTGGTACCTACTGTTACACAACAGATTAACATAACAATACATTGTCAATTGTTCTATATACATAAGAACAGGTTATCCGTTCATTGAATAAAATAGAATTAAACATGAATCTGGTAATACAAGATTGTTTTTTGGTCATCATCAACCCATTATTGGCCCACTGCTGCGCACGGGTCACTTGTCATTTGAGAGGGATTAGAGTCCACCACGCTAGCCTACTGCGGGTTGGTAGACTTCACATTCTATCGAGAAAATCTCTCAAGCATTTAGGTTTCCTCACCATGTTTTCCTTCACCGTTTGAGCATGTGATAAATACGCACATAACTTCTGAAAAGTCAGTGGTGCGTGCCCGGTTTTGAACTTTAGACCTTTGATATGTCAGTCCACTGGTCACGCCCCTAGGCCACCACAGCTCAACTTGTTTTTTGGTAATCATCATTAACGCAATTATTGCCACCACTGTTCGGCAAGGGTCTCCTCTCATTTGAGAGAGATTAGGCTATAGACCCTAGTGGTGTGACCAAAGGACTAACGTGGTCAAAGGTCTTAAGTTAAAACCCGGGCACGCACCACTGACTTTTCGTAATTTATATGCGTATTTATGACATGCTCAAACGGTGAAGGAAAACATCGAATTAGGTGAAGTAAGGTTACCAGAGCTCGTTGCGGTGCTCAACGAGCTCTGGTAACGTTACTCATTCACAGAAATACAACTATTATTGATTATCTGCGGTCTTCTGTAAGGCAGAGGTCTAATTGAGTTGCCCAGTCGGGCAGCTCAATTAGAGCGAGGAATCTCGCTATGCCCTACCTCTCCTATTAACCTTCACGGTGTGCTACGCGCGTAACTTTGAAAAGTCAATGTTGCGTGCCTTGGGATCTAACACAAGACCTTTGACTTCTAAGTCCACCAGGCTACCATCATCACATCAACCGTTAGACGTCCAGTGTTGGACATAGGTCTCCCTCAAGGATCGCCACGACGACCGGTCATGCGCCGCCCGCATCCAACGGATCCCAGCGACCTTCACCAGGTTGTCAGTCCACCTTGCCGGGGGCCTGCCCACGCTGCGTCTTCCAGTACGTGGTCGCCACTCTAGAACCTTCAAGCCCCATCGGCCGTTCGTTCTTCGAGCGATGTGCCCTGCCCACTGCCACTTGAGTTTGGCGATTCTTTGGGCTATGTCAGCGACCCGGGTTCTTCTACGGATCTCCTCATTTCTGATTCGATAACGTAGTGAAACTCCTAGCATAGCCCTCTCCATCTCTCTCTGAGTGACAGTGAGCTTATAAGGCCCATTGTAAGCGGCCCAGGCTACCATAGGTTTTCTTTATATTGTATTTTACATATACGATTAGATTCAAATGAAGTAGAAAAACATCCTATGACCTACAACTTTCACAATTCAAGTTTTGCATAATACATTAAGTACGGTGAGGGGTTTGACTATCAAATAGGGCTATAACAATTTCCAAGTGCTTGCTACTTGACTTCTAATTACACTGAAATAAGATTCAAATTTAAACAATTCTCACTTTACCATGTATTTATATGTGATTGAAACCAAAATGAATTTAGAAAACTGGTGATAGTAATGTAATTATATTCACCTGATAGCCTAGTGCTGTGGCCAGTTGACTGTGACGTCAACGGTCTCGAGCTCAAACCCAAGGCACCACTGGTTTTTCGGAAGTTGTGTACGTATTTATCACATACTCAAACGGTGAAGGAAAATATCGTGAAGAAACCTGCATGCCTGAGAGATTTTCTCAACGACGCGGTGGCGTGTAAATCCCTGCATGTCCTTTTTGCCTCGTCCACTACCTATGCCAAATATTTTGCAGTTAGGCAACTACCAAACTTGCTACACTAGACACTAGGTCTTTGACGGCAAGTTTGGTATAGTGGTGGAGCGATCGGCTTGCGCGCCGCGTATGGCGGGTTTGATCGTCTGGGATTTTTTTTTCAGGATCTTCTCCTGCGTCGTGGGTGCGTTTACAAACACAAATTTTCACATAGACAAACGCCCAGACCCGGAACAACTATCAACTATCAACTAACGTACAAATATTTGCTCCATGCGGGGATCGAACCCGCAACCCGTGACGCACAAGCCGGTCGCTCAGCCTTTGCGCCAATCAGGTCGTATATATGTATATCGTTGGTCGTTTTTTCGGGTTTATTTAAGAAACGTTACAAACACCCATTGTCACTATTTGTAAACGCAGCCATAACACGGGAAATTCCCAGTGAGGGTCAATGTTTTAAACAATGAATTTATGTAATAATATTCAAGGGTAATACATCTCGGTAAATAAGACTTAATTACTAACATTGCAAAGTGGCAACATAAGACAAATACATAACACTTCTAGAGATGTGACGTAATAAAAATATTGTTAGATACATAATATTATAACGATAGTATAACTGACTCCTATCATAGACAAACACGCGACGTTCCAGGTAAATAATCACACCAAGGAGATTCTGTTCAATTAGATTATTTTCTTAAATAAGGTCATCCGTCGCGTGTAGCAATGAGATGTACATCTCCAGACGGAGTCGCTATTAGAAGCAATTTTTCTTTATTTAAGTCTGAGATACCTAGTTACCTATCAATGGTGCGGTAAATATTTTTTTAAAGTATTTTATGGTGATGGTAAACATGAAGAATGGAATGGAAGATGGGCAAGACCAATGTCAAGAGTGCATGAACCGCTTCGGAGACATTGCAGTCAAAAGTCAAAAGGATGTGGCAATGCCGCCAGTCTTCTGGGCACTCTACCCCCTGAAAGCGTTGGGGACGAGTTTTTGACGCCCTTAAGATTATTCTTTTTTTTTATTTATATATTTTTAAGTTTGTAAATAGTAGTTTTTAATTAGTTTAAGCTCTGTATATTGTGATTTTAATTGTAAATTGAATAAAAAAGTCAAAAGTCAAGTCAAAAGTCAAAATTTAAAATAATATCAATATACCGCGATAAAATCCGTAAAAAGTAGTTTTATAAATAAATAAAATTCAAAATGTAAAGGATAAAAGACAAGAAACAGACAAAAGTCATTCAGTCAGTCAGTCAGATTGTTTAGATAGTAGCTGCAATCGATGTTGAAATCTGCAAATGGCTCCAGTGTTTGCCATAAGCTCGTCTAAATGTTAAACGTGAGGCGAAACCTCTTCGAAGAGTGTCAGATTCCAGTTGGTGAGATTATGCTGAGACCCGGTTAGAATAGGCGTAGCATAGTTTTAACCTAGTACTTGTCTGAGATACCCTGCTCCCTGCCCAGTTGGCGGATGATAGGTATAATAATAATAATATAATAAATTATTAGTCAACCAAAGAATGATACATTGCTTTTAAATTATACCTACAACATAAGACATAGTAAAAATGTAGGCAGTTTGATATTACGGCAGCTATAGTTAAGAATGCTAATATCATACAGAATTAGTGAACCCTGTCACTTAAACTAGGTCTAGCCTGTATCTTAAGGAACAGAAAGGTACTTAAAGACATATTATTAAGTACATATTATAAAAAAGGCTTTGGTTTTCCAAGCTGTAATAGCCTAATGGTCTTGACATAACTTTGAAAAGTCAGATATGGCCTTGGAATTATTGTACTCAATACCTTTGACATAACTGTCCACGGTGTAACTAGTGGACAGTTATGTCAAAGGTATTGAGTACAATAATTCCAAGGCCATATCTGACTTTTCAAAGTTATGTAGGTACTTAGGTAGGTATGTATTTAGTACGCTCAAGAAAACCTGTTAAGAGTATTACGGTAAGAAAATCTGCATGCCTGAAGTATGCAGTAGCTTTCAGTGAGTGAAGTATTGAAGTATGCAGTAGGCCAGCGTGGCGGACTATAGCCTAATTCCTCGCAAATGAGAGGAGTCCCTTGCCTGCAGTGGGACAATAAATTTGTTTGTGTTTTCCTAGTGTTTGAATATTTTATAGTTTCATCTTCCCTGGGTTATGTGTACATTTAATGATTAAACATGAGTGTTATAAAAAGTGGTTTTGTTAGTTCAACTAGGTGGAACGATTGCTCGCAGAGATAACTGGAAAATGTATACTTGGTTTTTTCTTAGCATTTAAATAAAAACGAAGTATATAAGACGTTGTTTATACGTCAGCGCATATACGTTCATATAATACTTTCAAGGCGTGAGTTTCCAAATCGTAAACTAGACTGAATCTAGACTCTAAATCTATTTTCTTACACTTACGTGTATATTATACATACTAATACGCTTAGCGTCCCCGTAGGGTTAGGCAGAGATTGGTATACTAATGTACACCCACATTTTGCCGGTTTGTTTTAGGCCACATGTAATAAGGGACGAGAGTATTAAAAGTCAGCAAAATCACCGCTATCAATACCGACGCCACCGATATCGACGCCATAAATACCGATGCCACGCATACCGACGCCACTTATGCCTACGCTACAAATACCGACGCCACTTATGCCACCGACGCCACAAATACCGACGCCACTTATGCCACCGACGCCACAAATACCGACGCCACCGATATCGACCCCACTCATACTGACGCCACCAATACCGACGCTACCAATACTGACGCCTCCAATACCGACACCATCAACACCGACGCCATAAATACCGATGCCACGCATACCGACGCCACTTATGCCTACGCTACAAATACCGACGCCACTTATGCCACCGACGCCACAAATACCGACGCCACTTATGCCACCGACGCCACAAATACCGACGCCACCGATATCGACCCCACTCATACTGACGCCACCAATACCGACGCTACCAATACCGACGCCGCCAATACCGATGCTACCAATACCGATGCCATCTAGACTGACGACATCAATACCGACGCCACCAATACCGACGCCATCTAAATTGACGACATCAATACCGACGCCACCAATACCGACGACATCATTACCGACGCCGCCAATACCGACGCCACCAATACCGACGCCACCAATACCGACGCCACCAATACCGACGCCACCAATACCGACGCCACCAATACCGACGCCACCAATACCGACGCCACCAATACCGACGCCACCAATACCGACGCCACCAATACCGACGCCACTAATACCGACGCCACTAATACCGACGCCGGCAAAATCAGCGCTTTCAATACCGACGCCACCGATGTCGACGCCACCCATACTGACGCCACCCATACTGACGCCACCAATACCGATGCTACCAATACCGACGCCGCCAATACCGACGCTATCAATACCGATGCCATCTAAACTGACGACATAAATACCGACGCCACCAATACCGACCCCACCAATACCGACGATACCAATACTGACGCCACCAATACCGACGCTACCAATACCGACGCTATCCATACCAAAAAAAAACGTAAAATACTATTTTTACACAGATCGAGTCGCGAGCAAAAGCATTAGGAAAAGGTATAAGCAGTATGTATATAAAAGGAGAAACTGACTGACTAACATATCAACGCAGGGCCTAAACTATAAAGGTTAGAAACTTGAAATGTTGGACAGAACTTTTATAACGTAGGGGAGCACTAAGAAAGGATTTTTGAAAGTTCAACCGCTAAGAAGGTAAAACGGGGGCGCAAAGTTAGTATCAATCTTTGCAGTTTTTGAAGTTTATTTTCATTAAATTGAATGCGGGCGAAGTCGCTGAAATCAGCTTGTTATACACAGATAAAACGGTACATAAATCAAACAATATGTTTAATGTGTTGTGCACAAAGGCGAGCTTAATTCAAGAATTATATTTTATCCAGCAAATCTTTAAGTGAGAGAGTTTTAAAAGAATAGGATAGGAGGTCAAAATGACAAGGTGTACAGTAATAATAAATCAATTCCATATATCATACGAGTAAATAAATATAATTATGATTATCGACAAATATATGTTTGCAGCTGTGACCAACGGTGTAACCAGTGGACTGAGATGTCAAAGGTCTCGAGTTCGAACCCAAAGCACTGACTTTTCGGAAGTTATGTGCGTATTTATCACCAGCTCAAATGGTGAAGGAAAACATCGTGAAGAAACCTGCATGCTTGAGAGATTTGTCTCGATGGTATGTAAAGTCGTGTGTATGTAGCGTGGTGGACTATATAATAGCCTAATCCCTCTCAATCGATAGGAGAACCGTGCCCAGCAGTGGGACGTTAGTGGGTTGATGATATTATGTTACAAGAGGCCTACGTCCAGCAGTGGACTAAATGCTCCCTATTTTTCCTTTTGAAAATTACCACATTCTTCTGTAGTGCTAGCGAGTGTGGTAGAAAATTCCATAACCGCACTGCTTTGACAGTAAACGAACTGTCATACCAATTGGAAGAATGAGTCAGAAAAGGAAAAGAAAATTAGTTATAATAATTCTAAATTTTTTTTAGACGCGGGTTCGAGTCCCGCCTGAGGTTGAACTTTTATTTCTTATTAAAAAAAATCTAAAAATCTTAGCTTGAAATAAGCTAAAAAATACAAAAAGATTGTATAATAATTCTAATTACACACAAACATTTGTCCCTACCGGAATTCGTACCCGGGACCCATAGCAGTGTTAACTACCGTTGGACCAATTGGGTCGTCAATGAATGAATTGCAGTGCTGGAAGAAATTGAAGACATCTAGTATTTATTTTACAGCATTTTAAAAATATTATTAGTACGGCCTAATTCACTCAAGTCTAGAAGAATATTTGTTTTTAGTAATACAACGCACATTTATCGGATGTCTTAAAAAAACTGGCCCCGAATGATTTCCTTCGACCTAATACCAAAAAAATAGTAGCAAAAAATATGTTGGCAGTTTTTTCCGACAACCATTCGTCTATGTGCAAAATTTATTATATCGAAGTAAAAATAAAAATCTTCGTAGCCTAGTATTCTCGCTAACATTTACTTCGCGGCTGCTGTAATGTCTCCTGAGAAAAAAGTCAAGGACGGCAATGTTGGCAAAAAGAAGCTACGGTGTGCCAACATATAAACACATCTGATTACCATTACAAAAACCACATATAGATTCAATTGCCCAACAATAAAGTTGATATTCCAACGTGATTAGGTATATTAAAAGCAAATCGATTGGTCATAACAATTATAACATGACAACAAACTTACAGTACTGGCCGCGACGCGGACGAGTGAGCACGTGTGTACGGTTACTTTTATAAATAAAATGAATTTGATATCGTTAGCAATATGGACTTTGGAAAAGAATTGTTTTATAGTTTATAGCGCGTTAATTGTGTGTTTTATTGTGTTAACTTTATATCATCAGAATAAATTGGAAGTGTATTACAGTGAGCAAGCTAAAAAGAAGAAATTGGCGCGAAACGAGACCGGAGGGAAAGGTGACAGTGACAGTTCCTATTGCTTTTTTATAGATTTCGATCGCGATGTCACTTGCAGGACAATGCTTGAATGCATCCTTATTAAAAAAAATTGGTAAAAAAATACTTATGATTATTTATTGCAATATTTTTATCCTTTCTACCTTCATGAACTTTACGTATAAATTAGTACTTGGATCATGAATATTTTTTGGATAAAAAATATTGACGACCTCTGTGGTCTAGTGGTTCGAGTACCGGACTGCTGATTACGATGTCGTGGGTTCGATTCCCACAGGACACAAATATTTATGTGATGAATATAAGTGTTTGTGTTCGTCTGGGTGTTTCTTATGTATTATAAGTATGTATTTACAAAAAAAAAAAAGTATATAAGTATTATATCCATTGTCTAGTACCCATAGTACAAGCTCTGCTTAGTTTGGGACTAGATGGTGCTGTGTGAATTAATGTCGCAGAATATATATATTTTTCCGAAATTCATGTCTCTAAATTATACAGTTAGCACTCTCAAAAAATAAATATAGACTGACTCATCATATAGACTTTTATTTTTCTCAAAATAAAACAATAATAGTTAGATAGTTTGACAACTGGCTAAATAAGCTGCTTCCATATAAAATAAAATCATTAAAATTGTACAGAATAATCCTATTCAATTTTATATTCTGTACAATTTTACCTTCTACAAACTAATTTATTATTATGATAAATTAAAAGTGTTTATAAAGTTGCGAAATGAATTCTTTCTTACATAAAAACGCATTCAAGATCTACATTAAAATGCTGCATTCAGGTACAATAATATAGTCTGCTTGAGGTTATTCGCTTTTACCGGTTATGTAGCGTTCTTCAACGGATGAGCAAGGATGAATCAGATTAAAAAAGAAAAAGGTAATTCCATGTATTCGGCTTACTGCAGCCGTGTCTACGTACGGACCCAAGCATTTTATTATCTTCTAAAAGGTAACAAGTAGTTTACTAAATATAATTATACCAGCTGCCTCCCGCGGCTTTGCCCGTATGGTATATAGATAAAAAGTAGCATATGTGTTAATCCAGGTAATAAACTATATGTATGCTAAATTTCATTCAAATCCGTTCAGCGGTTTGTGCGTGAAAGAGTAACAAACATCCATCCATCCATACTTACAAACTTTTGCATTTATAATATTAGTAGGATAAAATTAATAAAAATATTTATCAATAAACTGCATATTATAATAATGAATGTTGGGACTTGTAGTATAACTACTGGACTGTAAAGTCAATGGTCTCGATCTCAAACCCAAGGCACGCAGCACTGACTTTTCAAAGTTACGTGCCTATAAACCTGCATGCTTGAGAGATATTCTCGATGGCATTTGTAATCTGTCAACGGCCACTAAGCTAGCGTGTTGGGCTATACCTACTATAGCCTAGTCATGGATGTATCTATGTATGTATTTACAAAAAATAAGTATACATGTAATATTATATCAACCAACTAGTATCCTTAACACAAGCCTCGTTGCTTACCATGGAACTAGATGGCGCTGTGTAATAATGTCCGGAAAAAGTATTATTATTATTATTAAATTAGAGGAGACCCGTGTCCAACTCTGGAACAATAATTCGGTGAATGATGATGACTAATACTTACCGGCAGAATATTTGATCAGGACGGTCCTGCCAGGAAAATAATCAGTAGACCAGTATAACAGGTGCCTTTGAATTGTCAAACAAACTACTTGCACGGTTCTAGAAAGTAGATCTTATGCAGAAGAACCGGCAAGAAACTCCATAGATACTCTTTATCGATGATAATCGAATATATAATTTAAAAGTATGATCTAATAACCTAATTTAAACCATACGCCTGTGCGCAACTAAAATAAATATATAGATAATAATTTACTTATTATCTCGGCTGCATTTCTTATCATAACTATTATCACACGTGGTTAACGAGATCAGTGGGTTATCGGCCATTTTGGATGTAACTTGGACCTCTTACATCACGTCTAACCTGTTTATAATAACAGTAATATAATATTCCTACAATGCTACTGAATGACGTTTGACGCAGTGATCGAATGACTGGGTTCTTCGTTATGTGCGGCAGTTTCGATCCCCGCACGGAACAAATAAATGAAAGAAAGAAGGCAAGAAAGAAAAATCGTTTATTTGAGCAAAACAAACACACATACTAGAGCTGTGGTGGCCTAGTGGTGAGAACAGTGGACTGAAGTGTCAGAGGTGTCGAGTTCAAACCCAACGCACGCACCACTGACTTTTCGGAAGTTATGTGCGTATTTATCACATGTTCAAACGGTAATGGAAAGCATCGAATATGAGGAAACCTGCATGCTTGAGAGATTTTCTCGATGGCATATGAAGTCTGCCAACCCGCAGTAGGCTAGCGTGGTGGACTATAGCCTAATCCCTCTCAAATGACAGGAGACCTGTGCCCAGCAGTGGGATGTTAATGGGTTGATTATGATGATGGATACTCATACTTTAAAAGGTAAATAAAATTAAATCTTTCACCAAGTCATAAGCTTTTTCTAAAAGTATTCTTTGTGTAAAGATTATATTATAAATACATATTAGTGTATAGTTTTTATACACTTTTGAAGATTGTTTACGATGTAAAATGACTACGCATTCACTATTCACTAATGATGCAAAAACTATTGAAATTGGAGGCCCGCCTCATGACAAACATACATTAATGCATGGCGGAAAAAACAGTTGAAGGTTAAAAACATGAAATAGGATCTAAAATAAAATGTCGAGTTGCAAGCGTTATAAGGTTTTTCGATGAAATTCTCAGACGCATCTCGGAGTTAAGATTCTTTCTTGTCAGATTGATGGCAATAGGCTCGCTACCTGTTACATGGACCTAAAACATACCAACGAAATGCGGGTGAACATTAGTCTTGCTTTACCCTTCGGGGACGACAGACAAGATGGTATGAGTTTCTGACTGACATTATTCGAGCACACGTTTTGGTTCCATAATTCATCATTAAAAAAATACGAATAGGTACGTAATAACTCTGATAGTTTATTTAAACCTAGCTTCTAACCGCAGCTTTGCCTGTGTGGTACATAGATAAAAAGTAGCCAATGTCCAAAATGGAAGACGGTCTTCAAAACCATTGCGCTGTCAATTTCAAATCATTCAAGTCCATTTCCAGAGTAATAAAGTATCTGTATACCAATTCGCCAACCCGATTTATGCCAGTGTAGTGAAAATAATGGTCTTACGATACTACTAATTTCCATTCAAATCCGTTAAACAGTTATTATTATGGACGTTAAAGAGTAAAAATCATCCACACATACATATGTTACATCCCGCCAGTGAAATGTTCCCGCCATGTGCCAACATGCAGTAGGCTAGCGTGGTGGACTAGAGACCAATTTCTCTTAAAGGAGAGGAGACCCGTGCCCAGCAGTGGGACCATAATGGGTTGAAGACACATACATATATACAAACTTTCGCGTTTTTATTATTAGTCGGATTAAGTGTAGGTAAATCTCTTTAGTTCGCAATACTTCGAATAAAGTAAATAGTACAAAAGAAGTGGTTTTTCACACGTCAGACTTCGTCAAGGTGACTAACTATATATTATTATTTTCTAACACTGTTTGATTAACTGTTAAAATATTTGTATTCCTATTAAAATTACGTATAATATCTTATTTCATTATATATTTTTTACGTCATTATCTTCCATGCTGATGTGTTTTTTGTATGTTTTGCATGTAAGAATGTTTGTCACTTAATCATGCAAGAACGGCTAAAGGGCTTTGGATGTAATTTGGCATACAAAGACAACTTTTAACGTTTTATCAACATACTATTATTATAGATTTGTGTCTGATCTCGTAGATGTAGTTGTTCTACCCACTTATATGCTAATCACCAAGTAGCTTAATCTATAAAATTACCCCTGAAAAAAGTCCCATAACGGTTTTAGGGTGACGCATGCATCTGTCTTCAAATATTCATGAAATCAGTAAGTTTTGAGGCGTGACATGTCAGGATGTTCATCATTAAGGTTAATACGTCGGTAACTTAGCTGATAAAGCAATATTAATGGTTGGGAAAAAAATATGTTAATTATATTTTAGATGTACTAAATATCTAATTATATAAGTAAAGAGACAATTAACAGTATGTTAGAATAACTGCCTCGTTGGGCTAGTGGTACAGTGCGACTGCCGAGCAAGAGGTCCTGGGTTCGATTCCCAGGTCGAGCAAAGTGTTATTGGGTTTTTCTGTGAAATTCTCAGTAGCAGCTCGGAGTTTGGATTCGTGCCCGGTTAATGGCAATAGGCTCGCCCCCTATTACATGGGACCTAAAACGTACCGGCGAAACGTGGGTGTAAGTTAGTACACCTCTGCCTAACCTTTCGGGGACAACAGGCGTGATGGTATGTATTTTATGTTAGAATAACAAATCCATCGTGTAGTTGGTATAGTATTTTCCTCAAAGTTACAGTTTCAGTAACTGTAATTTTGAGGAAAATAACAATTCCTATAGTCAATCAGGTAAATAATAATATTGTTATATATTTATAACATACACTCAAATTCAAAATATACTTTTTTAAAGAAGTTCCAATTTAATTGGCTCTTTTTGAATGTCTACGATAAAGACAGCTTTATCTAGACTAATAAATAAATAAATATTTCTGGACATTTTGACACAGCGCCATCTAGTTCCGTGGTAAGCAACGAGGCTTGTGTTACGTATACTAGTTGGTTGATATACTACATAATATACTTTTTTTTTGTAAATTCATACATATTATACATAGATACATCCATGACTCGGATACAAATGTTTATGCTCATCACACAAACATTTGACCGAGACTGCACAGAAGGCAGTATTAATTACCACTGGACTAATTGGGTCATCAAATGTAGACTAATCTAGAACAACATTAAATTTGTGTAAAATCGTGACAAATATAATTAAAAGAAACTATTAAAATTTATTAATTGGTACTAAAACAACTAATAATTGCATTTAAATCGTTTAATGAACAAGTTATGTTAATTGTTATATTTCATTTCCTACATATTAATTTCATGATTTCTGTTACAAAGTAATTAAGATCGTATTGGGCTTTATATCTCACTATAGGAATTAAATGATATAACATACCGTAATAGAATTAAAGCAGTTTGGATTTGAGTCGACTAATTTCAAAGGCGGCAATCTGACTTTTGAGAAATGTTGGGAAATGACAATGAAAAATAGGATTGTTCACTTTATAGTACCCATGCAGTAACAAAACCAATTCTTACGTCAATTCTTAAGGTCTTAAAAAAAGGATGAGGTTCTCAATTTGACTGTATTTTTTTATGTTTGTTACCTCAGACCATACCTACGCCTGGGCGCCGTTCTGACATTGGACGGATTTTTGACAGAATTATTAAGACCAACATTACTAGCTGTGATAGCCAAGTGGCATGACAACTGGACTGTAAAAGTCAAAAGACTCCAGTTCGAACCCAAGGTACCATTGGCTTTTCCGAAGTACATAACTTCCGCGTATTGACCACATGCAAATGGTAAAGAAACCATTGAGAGGAAACCTGGATGCTTCAGAGATTTTCTCGATGGTGTCTCGTGTGAAGTCTGCCAACCCGCAGTAGGCTAGCGTGGTAGACTATAGCCTAGTCTCTCTCAAATGAGAGAAGACCCGTGCCCAGCAGTGCGACAGTAATGGGTTAATGACGTTAAAAACCGACTTTTAGGTTTAAAGTATGTCAAGAACAAAATAGTGACAAATGTAAATAGACAAATACTAAAGTGATTTCATAAGCTTTTTTAAATAGCTTGACTTTACGTGTATTGTATTCAAAATGTTTAGTGGAAACACGTTTAATTGTATGTAATTAGGTACTTTTATTTGGGACAATTTACCTAATATAGTTTGACCTATAACACAACATCAAACTGGTTGAAATAGAACTACTACTTATTACGGATTTTATCGCTGTATGTTGATATTATTTTGTAGCGACATCTATCTCGCCACATAAGAACTAAGTACTCAGTGACGAAACAAATAATCCTACATCGCGCAAGTGAAATATGCACGCGAGATAGAATATATACAACCACCCAACATCAACCGTTGGGCAGTAGCTCCCCAGGCACAACACCTCGCCTGGTCGGAGGATCCTTCTTTACCATTGCAGGGATTACACCTCTTTCCCTCCATAATTTTATCCCGACGTTCTGAATCCATGGGCGTATCTAGACTTTTCCTTCAGAGAGGGTTTGGCCCCTCTTTAGGTGGGCACCTGGGGTGGGCATAGACCACCGTATGAGAACTTCTAATCGGTAGCCCAACATCCTGGGGTAAGCAGTGGACCATTCTTCGGTGGCCACAGCCCACCAGGCTCCCACCCTAGGTACGCCCATATCTTTACAGCATCCATGGTCACAGGTAGACTTACTTAGAAAGGCAGGCTTAGGTGTCGTCATGATGCCTTAATTTTTTTGATGATATTCTATTATATTTACGGAGATAAAGTATTAAAGGATTGTCTCCAGTGCTTTTACTCCAGTTTGAGAATTGTGTTATGGTTTTCATTGTCTATGAAACTTCCAGCTGCAGCTCCGAGTTTTGATTCATCATCATCATCATCATTAACCCATTATTGTCCCACTGCTGGACTGCTGGAAATTTTTTGAGAGGGATAAGGCTATATCTCACCACGCTAGCCTACTGCGGGTTGGCAGACTTCAGATGCCATCGAGAAAATCTTTCAAGCATGCAGATTTCCTCACCTCCGAAAAGTCAGTGGTTGGGCCTTGGGTTTTGAACCGATACCTTTGACATCTCAGTCTCATCTGGTCACACCACTACACTACCACAGTTTT
The DNA here is from genome assembly GCA_905163465.1 of Craniophora ligustri. Taxonomy (NCBI): domain Eukaryota; kingdom Metazoa; phylum Arthropoda; class Insecta; order Lepidoptera; family Noctuidae; genus Craniophora; species Craniophora ligustri. The sequence goes on along the minus strand of LR990965.1, from coordinate 1,169,288 downwards.
GATTAGATCCAATTAGCTCAACTATTATTAAATGAGACTTAAACTTATAAAAAAAAATCTTGAGCTGTGGACGTACACCATTACACTTCTGCTTAACCGTTTCGGCGTGATATTGATTTTTTAAAGCATTCTTTTATATATCTAAATTCATATCTATTTCTGATTAAAAAATAATCACTATCAAGAACACATGTAGGTATGTTTAATTGATTAATTATTTGTTTAATCAAAATAAAATACCTGTCCAGATTCATGTCCACGATGGCAATAGGTTCGCCTCTTCTATATGGGACCTAAAACATACCGATTAAATCTGGGTGTATCTTAATACACTTCTGCCTAACCCTTCGAGGGTGCCAGGCGTGATGGTATGGTATGTTATGTTATGTTATGTTATGTCCATTTCAAATCTAAATCCAAAGATAGAATAAAATTAGTCACTATAAAAGACATAGGTATTTTATTAAATTAAGTAGGTAGGTATCTGAAATCGCTAATCCCTTTAGCAATAAGGCCATCATTGTACCCTAATTTCATGAATAATTATAATAAAGTAATGAATAATAATAAATGAGCTGTGGTAGTCTAGCGGTGTGATCAGTGGACTGAGACGTCAAAGGTCTCGAGTTCGAACCCAAGGCATGCATCACTAACTTTTCGGAAGTTATGTGCGTATTTATCACAAGCTTAAACGGTGAAGGAATACATCGTAAGGAAACCTGCATGCTTGAGAGATTTGTCTTGATGGCATGTGAAGTCTGCCAACCCGCAGTAGGCTAGCGTGGTGGACTATAGTCTAATCCCTCTCAAATGACAGGAGACCCGTGCCCGTGGGACGTTAATGGGTTGATGATGATGATGAATATGATGATGAATGAATGAATAATAAATAAATAATAAATATTTCTGGACATTATGACAGCACCATCTAGTTCCGATATAGGCAACGAGGCTTGTGTTACGGATACTAGTTGGTTGATATACTAAATATATATGACGGCGCATGCGTGCGTCGTCGATAATGTCAAATGAGAGTGGCTGCTGTCAAAGAGTCGCTCTAGCGGAGCGTCGTGTGAATGGAAGCGGTGCTGGTATCTTGTTTTGGAGACGAGCTGAACGGGAACCGCAAGCGCGCCACGTCTGCGACGAATCGCTTGTAATCTGCCCGATTAGTGTGCCCTAGTATCTGATTATAATGAGAAGTCAGAAGCGATAATTATGATGCCTGCCGATCGAAAATACGCCCACAACAACTGAATACACGATGAATTCTGATGAAGGCCTTCCTGCGCCGACATATACTTGTTTTTGTAAATACATACATATTATACACATGTAGATACATCCGTGACTCAGATACAAATGTTTATGCTCATCACATAAAAATTTGACCCTACCGGGACTGCACAGAAGGCAGTGTTAATTAACGCTGGAGTAATTGGGTCGTCAAATCATTTAATATTTGGTGTACAATAAAGCATATTCTATCCATGTATCTGTTTCTTGTCAACGATCGATTCTTCAACACTTATTTATGTTGGGGGATCGATTGCTATTATATATTCATGGGAAATATCGAGGTCACTGTTTCCCTATGAATGTATATTTCACCCCCGACGCAAAAACGACAGGGTTTTATAAGTTTGACGTGTCTGTGTGTGTTTCTGTCTGTGCCATTGTAGCTCCCGAACGGGTGAACTGATTTTGATTCTGTTATTTTTTTGTTTGAAAGGTGAGTTAGTCGGTACTGTTCTTATGTTTGATGAAAATCGGTCCAAGATAACCGCCACAAAATGTGACGGGGATACTTAATTTTTTTTTTAAACTGCCTCGTTGCTCTAGTGGTCGTACAGTGCGACTGCCTAGCTAGAGGTCTTGGGTTCGATTCCCAGGTCGAGCACAGTTTTATTGGGTTTTTCTATGAAATTCTCAGTAGCAGCTCGGAGTTTGGATTTGTGCCCGGTTAATGGCAATAGGGTCGCCCCCTATTACATGTGACTTAAAACATACCAACGAAACGTGGGTGTACATTCGTACACCTCTGCCTAACCTTTCGGGGATGACAGGCGTGGTGGTGTGTGTATTTAATATTTCCTATTGAACGAAAAATGTAGGTGTTAAAAATGACTAGTCTAGTATTCTATAAACAAGCCTCGTTGCGTAGCTCGGAACTAGATGGCGCTGTGTCGAATATTTGTTTAATTTACATACACGGATTAAGTGTTTACTCTTATGTTTATTCCATGTCAGTCCCTGTTTGATAGCTTATCGATATTGTTATCAGGAATTATTGTTTGTTGTGTTTTTAGATGTCAATGTTAGAGTAGTGTTTAGGTAAACATTAAATAAATATATCATGTATCTATTTCTTTAAGTAGAATGTTAATCTATTAATTTATTTGTATTTAATTGTTATTTAATCAAAGTTCATGATTTATTTACGAAACGGTTCTATCTATAGTATAATACTACTACTATATTTATATACAATGTGGGGAGGACAATATGATCATAAATGAAACTTCGTATAAGTCATGATATTCCCAACCGTCACACAAAAAATCAAATGAATATATCCAGTAGTTTAGCCACAGGACATTATTTTTCATTTTAAGTATTTTCGACATGATGTTTTGTAAACAGGAGAGCACGCGACAGGTTAACGACTTACGTTGCCAGCTCGCCACTTTAAAAACCTACGCCTTTTCTATCAAATTTATTTTCTCAATGCAAATTATACTTTATGCCCGAGCCATAAGAGTCATAAAGCGTGTCATCACAGCTAGATAAGAAAATATGTATGTGCGAAAGAGATAGGTAAGTTTGCTTGTTTCCTCTTTGCTTACTTGTCGACGTGTCTAGGTTACGCGGTCAGTGTGTCACCGGACGTCCTTACTGCCTGTGACGCATTTTATTTTCTCTGGAATTTCGGATGCGCCCGCGCCCGTTTGAAGTCGCCGCGCGAGTGTTATCGTATCTTTGTTGTTGTGTTGTGTTGTGTTGTGCGAAATTTGACGCTTTGTTTTAATAGTGACAGGACACATAAACGTATTATAGGTACTTAGTTAAATAGCTAAGTGAACTTTGCGAAATTAGACGCTTAATACTTGGTGTTTCAAGGTTTTATTATTAAATAATCATGCCTCGTTACAATTATACCGCTTCGGAGTACACTGATATGATTTTAATTTATGGGGAGTGTCACGGTAATGCCGCTTTAGCTGTACGGACATACCGTGAGACCTATTATCAAGAGTGAGAAATAACATTATACGTCGGTGTAGTTTGTGTATTCAAGAACACGGCGGACATATTGAAAATAAAAAAATTTAATGACTGGCGACATAATTATGTGATCGAAAAGTGATTGTGAATAATAAATTGATCAGTGAATAACTCGCGGGTGAATGATGCCCGACTATTTGGTTAATATTCTGTGATTTGATTTGTGTAATTGAGCATTAATAACAATAAGAATAATGGCGCCAAACATTACGTCGCTGCGTCGGCCACAGCTTTAACATGAATGAAACCAAGCTGCGTTGCCATTCTTATCGCAGGTCAGTGTACCATTTTTATAAATGGTGTTTTATTTTGTTTGCAGTTTTAAGCTATTTAGTTTGTAAGAAAATTTTTTTTTTTTTAATTTCCATGTTCGGATTTATTTGATAGTTTACAAATGTTTCTATAAACCAGTATTGCCAGTGTTTTCATTTAAAGTCATATTGTCATCTCCACATTGTATATAGTCGACCCACTATAGTGGCTTCGTGAAGAATATGCCTAGATTTTTTGTAGAAGATTTTCATTGCCATGCAAGCTTGCGTCACGGCACAGTTGGAGCAGTGGCCCAGCGGTCGGCACCTCCACCGCATGTTGCGGGTTCTATCTTCGCACGGTATTCAGTACGATTATTCACTATAATTGGCCGAAAACTGCCTCGTTGGTCTAGTGGTCGTAGTGCGACTGCCGAACAAGAGGCCTTGGGTTCGATTCCCAGGTCGAGCAAAGTTATTGGGTTTTTCTATGAAATTCTCAGTAGCAGCTCGGAGTTTGGATTTGTGCCCAGTTAATGGCAATAGGCTCGCCATCTATTACAAAGGACCTAAAACATACCGACGAAACGTGGGTGTACATAAGTACACCTCTGCCTAACACTTCGGGGACGACAGGCGTGATGGTATGTTATGGTCGTAAATAAATAACAGTTCTGTAACGAACTACGTTTATATTACGTGATGCTCCAGTGAGAGGTGTAATGACTACCAAATTGTTTCTGTAAACTGAAAAACACTGAAAGAACTTACATACCTACTTACCTACCTACCCACTAAACATAATATACCATCACGCCTGTCATCTTCCAAGGGTTAGACAGAGGTGTACTAATATACACCCAAATGTCGCCATGTAATAGGGGGCGAGTCTATTGTGATTATTCGGACTCAAATCCAAACTCTGAGGCTACGAAAAATTTTTATAGAAAAACCAAATAACACTTTGTTTGACCTGGGAATCGAACCCAAGACCTCTTATTCAGCAGTCTCACTTACGATTACTGGACAAACGAGGTAGTTTTTCAGCTCATTTGACTATCAAAGGAGAAGATATTATATTAATTTAAACATCGTGACGACATGACTGTGAAGTCTGCCAACCCTCTTTAGAAACCATATCCTAACCACTCAGGGGCTGTCCTTTAATCACGTGAGATTCGAAAGGGGGGGGGAGGGGTTCAGCAAAAATCACTAAATATCACATGGGGGAGGGGGGGGGTATAGTAAAATATCACGTGTAATTATTTTTTCGTCAAACGCGTGATTTCTAAACCTAAAAATAGTATTACAAACATTTTAAGATTCTTTGTAGGTACTAAAAAATACACGTGATTTTTGGTGGGGGGTGGGAGGGTAGTCTTAAACCTCACCACGTTATCACCATGGGGGAGTGAGCGGTTAAAAAATGTTAAAAAACATCACGTGATTAATGGACAGCCCCTCACGACAATGTAATACTAGGGCGATGACCTGAAGACAAATAATGATATCTCGAAGCGATATAAAATGGTCAATTTTTATTCATTGTTATATTTTGTCGTGTTGTTTTTTTATTATAAGATAATATCATTCACTTGATTGTTTGTAATACAAAGCAAGATTGATTAACATACCTAAAATATAATCTATTGCATTATCATATAAAATATTATCTACTATATTTTACCGCGATTTTGTCTCCATAGTATAATAAGTAATTCGAGTAGGTAGGTAGGGTTGACATAATTATTGAAGTTATCCTAGTGTTTTTTTTAAAATATTGATCCCCATAAAAAATTCCTCCCTCATTTTCACCCTCTTAAAAAATGATTACCGGGATAGCTTATGTTCTTTCCCAAAACGCAAACTATCTCCACACCAAACTTAATCTAAATCGATTTAGCGGTTTTAAGCGTGAAGAGGTACGAGTAACAAACAGGTCAGACATGAAGCTTAGCATTTATAATATTAATATCGATCCTAGTTATGCCATTCTAACCTTGTTTTTATAGTTGTAATACGTTTGAATGGAAATTACAATAAAATAATATGTTTTTAATAAGCTTGTACAGGAAATATGAGGCGCGGGTATCATGCAATATTGTACATATTATTATGTTGATTGCCATTTGGAATAAATGTCATTACGATATGTATATCTTATCGTTTTAAGCAATTTTGAGTTGTGTAATTTCATAGCGACTGTAATTACATAAAATACTATCACGGCTATATCCGTGTGAGGATAGGCAGGTGTCATCATCATCAATCCTATCATTTTTCACGTACGCACGTTTCTCCTCACATTTTTTTAAAACATATTAGGCTATAATTCACTACGCTAGTCTAATGCTAGTTGGCAGACTTTTTAAATTATTTGGTGTCACTATTTACATCATCATCAACCCATTAACATCCCACTGTTGGACACAGGTCTCCTCTCATTTGAGAGGGATTTGCAATATTTGAATATAGGATTTAAAGTCGTGTTAAATCAAATAATCGAAAAATACAGTGCTAAGTTTAAACTATAATCAAAATCAACACATTATTGTCCCACTGTTGGGCACGGGTCTCCTCTCATTTGAGAGGGATTAGCCCACCAAGTTAGCCTACTGCGGGTTGCCAAACTTCACATGCCATCGAAAGAATCTCTCAGGCATGCAGGTTTCCTCACGATGTTCTTACGTTTTGAGCATGTGATAAATAAGCACGTAACTTCGAAATATAATTAGCTTTACGTACAATATTTGATAAACAAAAATAGACTTTATCAATCAAGTACCCAATTAGTCCAGCGGTAGTTAACACTGCCTTCTGTGCTATGGGTCCCGGGTTCGAGTCCCGGTAGGGATAAATGTTTGTGTGATGAGCTTAAACATTTGTATCCGAGTCATGGATGTTTCTATGTATAATATGTATGTATTTACAAAAAAAAAGCATATATGTAGTATATCAACCAACTAGTATCCGTAACACAAGCCTCGTTGCTTAGCTCGGAACTAGAGGGCGCTGTGTCATAATGTCCAGAAATATTTATTTATTAAATTAAGAACATAGTTCACATTATCACGGGTCAGACGATGTCATCTCATTTCTGTATGTTTTATTTATTTAACAGTATAAATAACATAATTATTTGTTTCAATAATATACATACTTTTTTCATGACATTAACGAATTAATTGATTTATATACTGCTTTTGTCCGCAACGTCGTCTGCGTAGATTTAGTAATCTTACCCTATGTGCTTATTTATTTTTACCCATCTCAAATATCCACCCCTATTTTTGCCCTTTTAAGAAATGATTTCCGGGATAAAAACTATGCTTTGTTCTTTCCCGGGACTATAACTATTTCTATACCAAATTTCATCCAAATCGGTTCAGCGGTTAAGCGTGAAGAGGCAAAAGACAGACAGCAAGACGAACACACTGTCCCATTTATAATATTAAGTAAGGATGGCCAGTGCTGGTAGCGAATCTAAGTCATAGTAAGGTGGCTGATGTTGACATCAATAGTAGACCTAATATCAATGATAAGTTAATATTCTAAGATATTTTCTACTACATTAAATAATAATAATTATATTTTCGGACATTATTACACAGCGCCATCTAGTTCCGTGGTAAGCAACGAGGCTTGTGTTACGGATACTAGTTGATTGATATACTACATTATATATTTTTTTGTAAATACATACATATAATACATAGATACATCCATGACTCTGATACAAATGTTTGTGTGATGAGCACCAACATTTGTCCCTACTGGGATTCGAACCCGGAACCCATAGCACAGCAGGCAGCGTTAACTACCGCTGAGCTAAACGGGTCGTCATAACTAAAAGCGTGAATCCGTAGACACAGATATACAGTTTGTTCAGATGGATATTCAATAAATGCCTTTATTTTAACGTTTGAACATTTATTCAACGATGTATTACAAATTATTAACGGGTTTATAAAATATGAACGAATATATGTATTTTAACGAATATGTAACGAATTGTGTAGAAATTAGAAGAATCTGAAGAAAGGGTGGTTGCAAAGACTACAATATATATACGGGTGGTTGTTCGAACGATGACGATATGAAGTTGGTCGCCGCTCTCCCATTGGCTGCTTGCTGGCCATCATGCCACTTGCATTTGCACCGCTCGGTGCGGTGTTCAGGACGGTGCGTGATTGCACAACTTTGCCAATAGATGGCAATGTACGTTCCAACATACCGACCGCCTTGGAAGAACCCTCTTCCAATTATTACTCGGAATCGACAGGAAGCGGGCAGATCTTGGAACAGGCTCGTCGGATGACGCCCGATGCAGTGCGGATTTCAGCTACCCTCGAGATGCCATCGGTTCCTGCAAACACGCGAATAACTCTGCCCATTCTCCACTTTAACGGTGGTAGGTTATCTTCCTTAATCAATACCAAGCTATTGCACGCGATGTCGTCTTTAGTGGCAACCCATTTGGTCCGACGCTGTAACTCCGACACGTACTCCTTTGACCAGCGCTCCCAAAAATGCTGCCGTAGCTGCTTCAGCCGCTCGTAGCGCCCGAGACGTGTTGGAGTCGCCTGGGTCAGGTCCTCGCTAGCATGCGCAGTCAACGGCCGGCCAATGAGAAAATGAGCTGGTGTCAGAGGAAGGAAGTCGTTGGGGTCTGTGGACAGAGGTGACATGGGTCGGGAGTTCAGGACGGCTTCGATCTGTGTCAATATCGTACTGAACTCCTCGAACGTTAATTTTGCATCGCCTACAACGCGTCGTAAATGATGTTTACACGACTTTATACCCGCCTCCCACAAACCACCAAAATGAGGCGCGTAAGGCGGAATAAAAAGAAATTTAATATTATTATTACTAGCAAATTCTAAAATATCTTTGGTATTGTCAAATACAGCTGAAAGTTCCTTTTCAGCGCCTACGAAATTTTTCCCGTTATCGGAAAAAATCTGATAAGGTTTACCACGTCGCGATATGAATCTTTTAAGAGCCAATATGTAATCTTGTGTAGACAATGTGCTCACCAACTCTAAATGCACCGCTCTAGTGGTAAAACATATAAATAAACAAATGTATGCTTTAATTAAGCGTGACCCTCTGCCTTTCCGGTTTAAAATAAGTACAGGACCAGCGTAGTCAACCCCACACTTCATAAAAGGATATGTAGGTTCTAAACGCTCTGATGGCAAGCTGCCCATAAGTGGAGTTAGCGTCTTCCCCTTAAGACGTGTGCAGGTGACACACTTATGCACTACATATTTTGCCAAATTTCGCGCTCCTAGCACCCACCAAGTATCACGCAGGGTAGATACCAGAAGTTGAGGTCCAGCATGAAGTAACCTCTTATGTTCATACGTACATAACAGTACTGTGAACCGATGCTTATGGCACAACAATACTGGATGCTTTTTATTGTAATTAAATTGCGAATTGCATAACCGGCCGCCTACGCGGATAATATTATCTGTATCTAAAAATATATTTAAACCAGATATTTTATTAAAACGTTTTTCGTACTTATATTTAACAGGTAAGTTCCGTATAAGATTATTATATTCATTATGAAACGATTGTTGCTGAACTAAACGAATTATAACTTGTAACGAGCTAGCTATCTCATCCACTGTCAATACACCGGATCTACGTGGTTTCCCGTTACGGGACGCACGTGCATTATGCAAAAAACGTATCACATATGTACAGGTTCGTTGAAGACGATTAAAGCATGAAAACCTATCAAAATTAATAACACTGTTGGAATCTGTAGAAATTAGATTTATGGTTTGAGGTTTTACATCTGGCAAATGTATACTATGATCAGGAATTATAGGTGTAGACCAACTTGATGTAGGCTCACATAAAAACCTAGGACCGTACCACCACAGATCAATATTATCTTCCTTGAACGAATTGAAATAGACGCCTCTAGACAATAAATCAGCCGGGTTTTCTTTACCCTTAACATGACGCCATATCGTGTTACCCGTCAGCTCATTGATCTGCACAACCCTGTTTTGCACAAATGTTTTTAATTGATGTGGCGACATCCGAAGCCAGCCTTGGACTATAGTGGAGTCAGTCCAAAAGTATACCTTCTCAAATGTGAGACGAAGTGATTTTATTACCTTTTGATACAACTGTGCTCCAATTAAGGCTCCACATAATTCAAGGCGTGGTATGCTGACAGTTTTAATAGGTGCCACTTTACCTTTGGCACATAATAGCCGAGTAGTAATATTAGAATTTGTGTTATCAAATGAACGCACATACGCACATGCACCGTAAGCAACCTGGGATGCATCGGAAAATATGTGAAGTTCCTTATGTTGACACTTGACTACAACACAACGAGGTATGATTATTTCAGGTAAGTACTTTACGCTATTCATGAATTTATGCCAGTCATTAGCTATATTAACTGGAACCTCGTCATCCCAATCTAATTTGCTTAACCATAATTGTTGCAACAATATCTTAGCCGTAGTAATAGCCGGTGCTACTAAGCCCAAAGGGTCATAGATTTGTGAAATAATAGACATAATTAAACGTTTTGTAATTAATGTGTCATTTTTGTGTGACTCTAAGTTAGTAGTAAAATACAGCGTATCATTTTTATTAGACCATCCTATGCCTAATGTTTTGGATTGACAATGTTCGCCTATGCTTAAGTCCTTACAGGTTTCTGGTGTCACATCATGATTAAAGGTCCATTTCCGTAAGGGGAAACACCCACTCTGCAATACCTTAGATGTTTTGCTACAAATATCTAATAAAACGTTTAACTCGTCATGGCCCGTTATAAGATCGTCCACGTAAAAATCGTCATTAATGACGCTCGCGATGACGTCATCGTCACATTCCTGGGCCAACTGTTTTAGACATCGAATACTCAGGTAAGGTGCGGATGTGGTACCATATGTGACAGTATTCAAACGATATACTTGAAGTGGCTCATTACTATTGTTACGCCATAAAATAAGTTGCAAATTACGTTGGTCCGCTTGAATTAGTACCTGTCGGTACATTTTTTCGACATCTGCGCAGGCTACGTATTGATATTGTCTAAAGCGCAGTAGAATCGAGAATATGTCATTTTGAATGGCGGGCCCTACATATTGAAGGTCATTCAACGATTTATTGCTAGTGGTAGTCGCACTACCGTCAAAAACTACGCGTAATTTAGTTGTGAGACTATTTTCTCGATATACCCCATGATGAGGCATAACATAACACGGCTTAGGTAATGTTTGTATACCTGCTAACAAAGACATATGACCTAATTGTTCGTATTCTTGCATAAAGTTGCAATACATTTGTTTGTATTGAGGTAAACGCTCCAATTTGCGTTCTAACGAATAAAAACGATTTTTTGCGGAATTATATGAATCTCCTAGAACGTCGGGAGACTGTTTTAAAGGCATTTTGACATGAAATCTGCCATGATTATCACGTTGTGTCGTCTCGATGAAGAGCTTCTCGCATAAACGCTCTTCTTCAGACAACACACGCGGAATATTTATTTCCTCAATTTCCCAAAATTTACGTAATTGAGAATCAACCTGAGAAAAATTGCACTGAACCGTATTTATGTGTGACCGTTTATTATATACTGGACCGGATATGATCCATCCTAGACTTGTACCCTGTAGGCACGGGCCTGACTTGAGCCTTATGATTTTATGTTCAAGTATTAACGACCAGAACACATCGGCCCCTATTAGTACATCTATTTTAGACGGTACATTAAACGACGGGTCAGCAAGCTGAACGTGGTTAGGTATGCATATCGAACTATGATTAACGTTTATAGACGGTAAATAAGAAGTGATGCTAGGTAAAACGAAACAATGCAAGTCTGTATGAAAATCATATAATTTTGAACGCATACTGATTTTACATGCATGATTACACTGTGTGTGTGCTTCTCCCACACCACATATATTTATAGTGGACTGTATAATAGACGCATTTAAACGTTTACATAAGTTTTCGGTAACGAAACAGTTTTGACTGCCATTATCAAGAAGAGCACGAACTGTGTGATAATTATTATCAGAATCGGCAACCTCAATCAACGCGGTAGACAACAAAACTGTTTGTAACGCATTCGCATTAACGGTGAACGCACCGCGACGCGAGTCAATAACCTTGCAGTCAGCTGATTCGCTAACGCTATGCGAAACAGATGACTGCGGCAACGTATTATTATTAATTGTCGATCTTGGCGTTGTATTTGAAATTACGTTATCAGTGTGCAATAACGTGTTGTGTTTTTGTTGACACAACTTACAGGGTCCGAACGTACAATCTTTAATTGTATGACTATTTGTACGTATACAATTAGAACAGAGACCTTTCGATGTAACTATTTTTGACCTTTCGTTTATTGGCATGTTTAGAAAACTTGCACACGAATATAACCGATGGTAACCGGTACACAATGGGCAAGTAAAATTAATATTACGCTTATTTTGATCGTCTAATGTACTCTTGCCCTTATTTGTATTTGAAGTATAGCTATTCGTATGTTGAGCGTTGGGATTTCTTTTATAATCGTTTGATGACCTTGAATCGCCTTTAGAATGAGACTGTGAATTGTAATTATTATTATTTTTACTGCTACTGGATTTGATCATGTCTAACATGTCTGCCCTATTTCGTAAAAACGTAAGTAAATCTTCTAATTTTAACGCATTGTAATCTTTACGCGAATCCGAAATCAAAGTGCCCTTATGACTTTCCCACTCGCGCTCAGTCGACGAGTCGAGTTTCGTAACTATTAAATAAATTATTAATGTGTCCCATGACTCGGTGGGCTCTTTCAAGGAACTAAGTGCACGTAAGTTACGTAAAACGGTGTCAGTTAATTTTCGGATTTGCGTTGCAGATTCTTTATTTAGCGATGGGGTAGTGAACAGGGACTTCACGTGGTTATGTACCAATAAACGATTATTGTGAAACCTATTTCCAAGTAACTCCCATGCGTGACTGTAATTAGGGGCTGTAAATTCCAACGCACTTATAACATGTAACGCAGTACCACTGAGTGCCGATTTTAAATAATGAAATTTCTGTATAGCGTCCAAGTCTTGGCGTTCATGTATCATTGTTATATACGAGTTTCTAAACTCTAACCACTGATCGTAGGAACCGTCAAAGGCAGGCAGCTTTATTTGAGGCAATTTAACACTTATAGGTTTACCCGCAGTGCACTTAAAATTACTCGACTCACTGTGTTCATCATCATTAATCATGCACTTTGCTGATGCTATAATTGAATAATATTGACTCTCAAACGATTCCCTATATTCTAACTGAACTAATAATTCTTTTTCATCAACATTGTTTTCGATCTTAGTTTGAATATTATTGAAATCAGAAAAGAATATGGACGCCGCTTGCATGCGCATTCGAACTTGGGTTATAATAACAGCATCTAAACATGATTTATCTAATCTATCGATGAAATTAACAAAGATCGTTAATCTACTTTTGATTACACCTCGCTGTTTTTTGAGATTGTTAATATTTACGTCAGAATAATCGGATTTACATTCGTCGTCACTCATTATGGCGGCTTGTGAAGGACAAGGTACTTACAGTCGTAAAAATGGTCGGCACGGCTGCGGCGCGGCGGCGGGCCGGGCAACAGCACTTGCGCGCGAAGTTACGGCAACAAAACGGAATCTGATGGTCGAACTTCTGGAACGCACAGTAGGTACGATATTAACACAACGCGAATAGGGCGAAGAGGAGGAAAGGTGAGGGATAACCTGACCGTTGCTGGCTTGTGCTCCTCAGTCCTCAAACGTCTGGTAGTTGTGCTCCACCTCTTCTGGATATTTGTACGTTACACCTGGGTTCCAGTAGGAAGCGCCTCCTCGATGTATCGAATACATCCGGCTCGAAGGACCAATGTTCAGATGGATATTCAATAAATGCCTTTATTTTAACGTTTGAACATTTATTCAACGATGTATTACAAATTATTAACGGGTTTATAAAATATGAACGAATATATGTATTTTAACGAATATGTAACGAATTGTGTAGAAATTAGAAGAATCTGAAGAAAGGGTGGTTGCAAAGACTACAATATATATACGGGTGGTTGTTCGAACGATGACGATATGAAGTTGGTCGCCGCTCTCCCATTGGCTGCTTGCTGGCCATCATGCCACTTGCATTTGCACCGCTCGGTGCGGTGTTCAGGACGGTGCGTGATTGCACAACTTTGCCAATAGATGGCAATGTACGTTCCAACACAGTTCAACAATATTTAGGAAGACCCGAGCCGGCTTAAAACCTGTCAGGGTCGTGATGAATTTATTTTTATTTTTAACCGACTTCAAAAAGGAGGAAGTCCTCAATTCATCGGAATCTTTTTTTTTTCCTGCCACCTCCTTTTTGAAGTCGGTTAAAAATGAATATTGTACTGTGCAGATATGGATTAAAAGATATTGTACATACTGTGCAGATATCGCACACACGACTCGTGTTGGAGAAACCGCAAACCAATATTACCATACAATTTTAAATTCACACTTCACCTTTGAAAATACACCTTTTAACTTTGTTTGAACAAGTGTCTAAATTGTTTAAAAGAATATACACACCATGTATGTATAACATAAGTAAATACATCTAAATTCTAGACACCCGATTATGTCTATATATGTCTGAATGAGTAAAAAATTCACACATGTACGTCAGCAACAGACTTTTTCTCAGAAACGGCGTTCTTTAAACTCAGCTGGGTCTATTTTTGTATAACTTGTTTTATAGTATATGTAGGTAAATGTAAATATAATATTCACGCTTTTTTCTTGGATGGGGTAGGTGTAGTAACTACAGGATATCACGTAATCGATTTACTTCGTGAATATTCATAAAACATGCGCGCGCGCCGGTTGCAAGTGTGCCTGACCTTTCTGAAGGACCTTAGCGGTAAGGGTCAGTACACACCAAGATGCGGCGTTACACGCGCGATCAAAGATAAACATAATAATTATTTAATTCATAAGATCGATCACTATGCGTGTCTGTTCGTGTAATAACTTAATTATAGCATACTCTAATAGGATAATATTGTCTTACAAGTAATGTAAATGTTAGTGCTAGTTTTGTTTTAATCTACTAAGATTTTACTCTTTTAGTTTTGAAATTAATGTAATAAAACTTATTATCTAAACAATTACTTATTTTTATAACTATTATCGGCTATAGCGATGGCAATATTAAAAGTCTAGAGATATTAAAATAAATAATATAACAGAGTTTTTCTATTATATCATTTATTAACAATGACGAAATGCGTCAATCAACCGTTCCTAATACCTAAGTGCGCGTTATCGCGTTACGTAGCGTTCACATCCGTGTGCATATGTGTCTGCTGACCCTACGAACAAAATATCTTTTATTGGCGACCCGTTCTTTTCAAATTTCCATTAGCTGTACACATTATTACTAATTAATTACCATTTACCACATGATGAGCATAAACATTTGTATCCGAGTCATGGGTTAAAAAATATATATAATTATGTAGTAATTAGTTAGTATTTACGCCGGGAGGGGGCGCCCTAAAAGGACATACACCGACCTAATTGGTGAACTCCTTCAAAAACGTCAGGTACGCAGTACTCATAATCGGCGCGCGTTTCTGCCTACCCCCATGGGAAAAAGGCGTGAGTGTATGTATGTATGTATGTAATTATGTAGTATATCAACCAACTAGTATCCGTAACACAATCCTCGTTGCTTAGCTCGGAACAGATGGCGGTGTGTGTCATTATGTCCAGGAATATTTATAAATCAGTATTTCTTGTATGATAAACTACGAATGAAGTTCACATAATCTTTATAAAACGTCACTGAAATTAAACAGCTGTTTTAAGAAGAACTGACTGTCTATAAGGCAGAAATAAATAATGTCAACGTCACTTCTACCTTGTAAGTGTGCCTGCTGGGCGAGGTCTTGAGTTCAATTCCCAGGTCGAGCAACGTTTTTTAGATTTTCCTATGAAATTTGCAGTAGCAGCTCGGAGTTTGGGTGCCTGCCCGGATTATCGCAATAGGCTCGCTACCTGTTACATGGGACTTAAAACATACCGGTTAAATGTAGGTGTACATTAGTACATCTCTGCCTTACCCTTCACGGACGACAAGCGTAATGATATGTTATGTTACTAATAGAGCCTACATGCTCTTTGTAAAAGGTCACGACACCAGGTGCATTAAGAACCACTTGAGTCGACTCTAGTAGGCTTCCACCACCCTTTTTTCCCTTTTAAGGCATCCCTTAAAAGGAAAAAAGGGGGGTGGAAGTTTGTATGCGGATAAAATTACTTTACTTATATTAGGATGTACAGCATTTTCATTTTTGATGTGAAGCTTTACTTACATAGGATCGTTTTATATGATGATTTCCGGGATAAAACTATCCTATGTCCTTCCCCGGGACTCAAACTATCTCTATACCAAATTTCATCTAAATACGTTCAGCGGTAGCCGCTGTGTATAGAGCTGTGGTAGCCGAGCGGTGTGACCAGTGGACTGAGATGTCAGAGGTCTCAAGTTCGAACCCAAGGCACGCACCACTGACTTTTCGGAAGTTATGTGCGTATTTATCACATGCTCAAACGGTGAAGGAAAACATCGTGAGGAAACCTGCATGCTTAAGAGAATTCTCGATGGCATGTGAAGTCTGCCAACCCGCAGTAGGCTAGCGTGGTGGACTATAGCCTAATCCCTCTCAATTGAGAGGAGACCCGTGCCCAGCAGTGGGACATTAATGGGTTGATGATGATGATGATGACGTTCAGCGGTTATAGCGTGAAGAGGTAACAGACAGACAGACTCACTTTCGCATTTATAATATTAATTAATAATTAAGGATTTTTAATCGATAAACATGGTGCAAACATGCGTAACAGCAAACGTATTTCTCCTCTTCCAGCTCGAGACTTCCCTGACGATGGGGACGATGACGCTGAGCTCCTGGTACCGGCCATCCCTGAAGACACTCCTCAGGTCCCATACAGACCCCTCAGACGGTCAGACGACGAGGTCCTGCAGAGGTCCCGGGAGTATTACGAGCTGATGGCGGAGAGACGAACAGTCAGGTCTTTCAGCCCAGAGCCTATACCGCAAGAAGTATTGGATAACCTTATCAAAACTGCTGGTAAGTGTTCTCAGTGCTTCTCGCAGATGCAGTGGAATGGAGAGTTAGGGCATAGCTAGGTTCCTCGCTCAAATTGAGTTGAGCTGGGGAAGTACCTCCGCCTTACAGAAGACCACAGTGAAATAAAAAATAGCTGAATTTCTGCAAGTGAGTAAGGTTACCAGAGCTAATTGTAGGAGTCACTATTCAGACAGCATGGGAAGTCCGTTTGCTGTCAGTAAGTAACTCTCTTATTTAAAAAAACCTACGGTTTCCTTAAGGTAGGCAAAGCGCGAGCGACACTTTTGGTTGCAAATATCTATAGGGTACGGAACCGCTTACAATCAGGCGGGGCGTATGCCTATTTGGCACCCTTATGACGTAAAAAAAACTCTCAATAAGGAAAGCTGGGTACTCACTTAGCAGTGTAGCACGTAACGTATCAGATACGGTATCAACCTGCATGTGAGTACGGCTCGTCGACTCGGCCGTCCACGAGCACACTGCGAGTATAAGGTTCGCAATGAAACCGCCACTCGGCGGGTCACTGCGAGCTTACAGCGCTCCACGCGCGAGCGGCTCGCAGCGGGCTCGTGCCTACGTACTCACTTGATACCGTATCTGATACGTTACGTGCTACACTGCTAAGTGAGTACCCAGCTGAATGTGTTATACCAATCTTATAGATAAACTTCTTCAAATATATCAGGTGCTTAGAACTGGCAACCGACGCGCATTTATGAGATGTATGAACGCAAAAAAGCCAAAGTGATTTGACAGGATCTTGGTGCATGGTATTCTGTAGATTCTGCTTACCCCCCTGGGCGTTAGTGTAGGTATGTATTTACGTACTTCTTGAATGTCAATGTTAAAATTGAATCATTAGGAGTACCGCGTAGGTACGCGAAATTCAATGTTTGATTTTCGGTTCGATAAAATTATTCAGTTTTATTTATACGATTGTATCCATTCTACCACTTTTTTTCTTCCGTATTCGTACAACTTGACATATACGCGCGCCGGTAGCGACTGAACGTTTTGAAAGAGTTAATGAACTCGGTCGATGTATGTCCTTCTAAGGCGTCCCCTCCTGGTGCTTCCACTGACATCTGCCGTTTTAATTCCTTTTGTTAAATCGACAATTAATTATACTATTTAAGTCGTCAATATTTAAATTTAAATAAGTAATATATTTGAATTAAGTACATTGTGATTCTAATTGGATTCAGGCAATATTTCTATGTTCTTTGACCTGCCAGACCAATAATTAATTGGCTAAAATGTTGTTTCGACACAGGATTTTGAAGAAAAAATAAGTTCGTTGCAAACCTAGCTTATAATTATAATAAACATCTATTGTTAGGAAAAATATAACACCAATCTCAAAATAACCTAACGTAACCATCATCATCATCATCATCATATCAACCGTTAGACGTCCACTGCTGGACATAGGTCTCCCCAAGGATCGCCACAACGACCGGTCCTGCGCTACCCGCATCCAGTGGATTCCAGCGGCCTTAACCAGGTCGTCTGTCCACCTTGCCTAACCTAACCATATTCGTAATCAATTCTATTAAAATGCTAAAATTTTAAAAATAATAGGCAATTAAAAGCTAAGTATAGCAAGTACCAAATGAGTGCGTAAAGAAAAGTTTGTGTGAATAAAATAACAAACTCCATAATTAAGGACCTTTCATTAATTCCTTTCTAAATTCTCTATCTAGGTACATACGAAATAATAACAGTACTACTATTTATTAGATTTATAAGTTATCTTGTACATTATGGTAGGTACACCTCGGCCACTCCATTCAACCTTTCCGATTCCAATACCAAATACAACTTTATAAGCATGATAACGTTTTTATACACGTGCCAACAAAGTATTCGTGACGAAAGTGACAGATCCGAAGTATTGTAGATTGTTATTATTTATTGAATCTCGATAAATCTCCTGCCTTTATCGTGTTTTGAACTTGATAAACATTCGTACACATATCACAGCTATCGTTATTATGATGTAACTTTTAAAATTGGAGAAATATAGATAAAAGTATTTATTGCATATTTTATTGCGGAACATTAGTATTATTTCCGTGCATGGCGTGAAGAACTTGATAACTCGACTTACATGTTTTTTAACGTCGCAATGGTTTCCTACAACATTGGTTTTATAGGAAAAATACAGGCAACTCGATATCTACGTAAGTTTTAGAGATATGGCTTGTGAAAGTATATAAATATGTCCATATTTTGCGTTTTTTATTTAAAAATACAATATATACGATACGTTTCCAAACTACGTTTAGTTTCATCAAAAATATGCTGCATAAAATAGTTAATTGTAAAATATATGATGAACTAAAAACCAAACAAGTGCACCACATTATTTTATGGTATGGTTTTTTTTATTTATTTTTTTATTAAGAAAGAAAAATTCAACCTCACGTGGGACTCGAACCTGCGTCTTCTGGATCGGTACTCCAGACGCTCTGGACGCCTGAGGTTGAATTTTTCTTTCTTAATAAAAATTTAAAAATCTTAGCTTGAAATATGCTAAAAAATACAAAAAGATTATGGTATGGTGTAAATAAAAAAGTTTTGAATTACATGCATATTCCCTAACTTAATCATCATCAACCCATTAATGTTCCACTGCTGGGCACGGGTCTCCTCTCAATTGAGAGGGATTAGGCTATAGTCTACCACGCTAGCCTACTGCGGGTTGGCAGATTTCACATGCCATCGAGAATTCTCTCAAGCATGCAGGTTTCCTCACGATGTTTTCCTTCACCGTTTGAGCATGTGATAAATACGCACATAACTTCCGAAAAGTCAGTGGTGCGCGCCTTGGGTTCGAACTCGAGACCTCTGACATCTCAGTCCACTGGCCAGACCACTCGGCTACCACAGCTCCTAACTTATTAAAAAAATAAAATAAACGATAATCGTATTTTACTAATTCTATTGTGAATAAGTCGATATATCAACTATTACGAATAATAAGACGAATGGTATAAAAACAATAACGTTATTGAAAAAATCACATAAAATTACCCTTTTATCAATTTCAATGATATAGAAAAACTGATTTTTTAGGACTAAAGATATTTATTTATTTATTTTATTTTTTAAAAGCTTTAAATGCGAGCTAACGATGAAAATGGATTTAGGTGAAAATACCAAACTTTAAAATCGCCGCCCTGTAAAATTGCCATTTTAGACTTATCAAGTTTTTCATACCATGCACGGATTTAATCCTGCTCTTCCGTGTTCTTTACAGCATTCATTGACATAGGGCAGATGGTATATTTTACGTTCACTCTTACGGGTAGTTCTAGGGGTTTTCGAAGAATTTATTAAATTGAGGTTCATTGAGATTCATTGCTGGGGAGTTTGTTGCGCCGCTTCTTCTTCCCAGCAAAAACACTAGAAAGCGGTGAAGGGCGGGCGTTTTTGGGGACTGTCTTTATTGCCGACGTTAAATAAGAGCCAATTAAATTTGGACTACTTTGAATAAATGATGTTTTGACTTTGACTTTGACGTCTGCCTGCCTGTTGCCGTTGGGATTACTTTTTATTTCAAAGTGAGGTTTTCTATGATATTCTCAGTAGCTGCTCAGAGTTTGGATTCGTGCCCAGTGGATGGCAATAGGTTCAACTCTTATTACGCTGGTACCTGATAACGTACCAGCGTAATGTGGATGTACGTTAGAACACCTCTGTCTGCCTAACCCTTCGGGGAATGACAGTTGTGTCTGTATATTATGTCGAGTATTCATTTGTGTAAGTATAAAAAATCAATAAAATAGGTAATTATAATAATAAGCTAATTGGTTTACATCCACATAAAATATGGATCGGTCGATAGTTGCATGTATACCAATTAGGTTGTTGGACTGTACCTGAGTATGAGTTAATTATTATATGCCCTGTAGTACTAGTATCTACTAGAACTTCAAGTTTTTCAAGTATTTGTAGGAAGTCCTGCTGCGCCTAGTTTAGAAAGTAGGAAAATATTAGTTACTTTCCATTCCCGTTTGGATTTATATAATACCACTATCACTGTTTTCCCTTGAAGTGTTAGGCAGAGTTGTACTGATATGTAACCTTAAGATATTTACCGGTTTAAGTTACCCCGTGTTTAAGTTAGGGGGATCCCATTAAGGTGAAATCCCCTAAAATCCTTCCTTAAGTTAGCTTTTGACCACAACCTCCAGTAGCGTAGCGTGGGGGGGGGGGGGGCAAAGGGAGTCATAGCCCCGGGCGGCATATGAAAGGGGGCGGCATCAAGTGCCACGTTTCTATACTACTAGATAATCGTTTATATAATACTAGATAGTCGTTTTTATACTACTAGATAAAGGGGCGGCAAATTACATAAGAAAAAAAAATCCTAAGAAACACCCAGACGAACACAAACACTTATATTCATCTCATCTTCACTTATACTCGAACCACTAGACAAGAGAGGTTGTCAAACTATAATATTTATAGTTATTTTGACCAAATATTCGGTAGCTGCTTAAAGATTGTGTTTGTGCCAGGAGAATGGCAATAGGGTCGCTATTATTACGCGGAACTTAATATGTTACCTACATTATATATATATGACGACCCAGTTAGTCCAACGGTAGTTAACACTGCCTTCTGTGCTATGGGCCCCGGGTTCGAATCCCGGTAGGGACAAATGACAAGTCATGGATGTATCTATCTATAATATGTATGTATTTACAAAAAGAAAAGTATATATGTAGTATATCAACCAACTAGTATCCGTAACACAAGCCTCGTTGCTTAGCACGGAACTAGATGGCGCTGTGTGCCATAATGTCCAGGAATATTTATTTATTAATAGGGTCGCTAGTATTACGTGGAACTTAATATGTTACCTATATTTTATACATACACACCTCAATATATTATGTTTTTGCAATATCCGATACAAAATCTCACCTTGTTTTGATAAAAAAGGAAGAATTTCATTAAATTTGATTTATTTATTCTCCGGCCTTTAACTCGACAATATTTAAACTCACTTTCAAGGTAAACTGATAACATTTCGATAAAAAAAACTTGTGAATTTTAATAATATGAAGATTGCATAAGCTATAATATCTTCTCGCTAGAATATGCATATCTTCACGCCTATAACCTTGAAGTATTAGGCAGAGATGTTTAGGTCCTATATCAATAATTACAACATCTTATTTCTAACTAATAAGATATGTTTCTGAGAATATCTAATGATAACTGCCTCGTTGGTCGAGTGGTCGTACAGTGCGACTGCCGAGCAAGAGGTCCTGGGTTCGATTCCGAGGTCGAGCAATGTGTTATTGGGTTTTTCTATAAAATTCTCAGTAGCAGCTAGGAGTTTGGATTCGTGCCCGGCTGATAGCAATAGTCTCGCCCCCTATTACATGGGACCTAATAACATACCGGCGAAATGTGGGTGTACATATTAGTACACCTCTGCCTAACCCTTCGGGGACGATAGGCGTGATGGTGTGTATGTAAAATAAGAACGTCACGTAACATACCATCCCGTCGTCACCGAAGGGTTAGGCAAAGTTGTACTACAGTAAACTAACATTTCGCGGGAATATTTTTAATCCCCTGCTACGGGGGGCGATCCTATTGCTTATCAAGCAGGCACGAATCCAAATTCTAAGCTACCCTTTAGAATTTCATAGAAAAGTCCAATAACACTACTCGACCTGGGAATCGAACCCCAGGCCTCTTGGTCCGCAATTAGACATAAGACGACTAGATCAACGAGGCTTTTTTTAACGTTGCCATTACACAATTTTCACATACCCACATAAACTCCCAGGCCCGGAACTACTACCTGTTGATTGTAAAAATATATGCTCCGTGCAGAGATCGAACTCGCAACCTGTGACGCACAAGCTGTTCGTACAGCCACTGCGACAATCGAGTCATTTAAAAATTAGGCGTATATGAGCCACATTTGGCGATATTAGTACCTACATTATTTGCATTTTATAAGGCATTGACCTCGACATAAAATATCAAAACTTCTTCGGCAGTTTACACGTTTTACAATACAAGGAAAAATATTCTGATATAAAACCTGTGTCAACTTGAATGACAGATCATTGAAATGAAACATCAAAATATGTAAATTGTTGTTAAACACAAATTAATAATATTATTCTTGGTAATCCTACAAATAATAGCATTCTACAATTTCTACACACCCCCATGGGAAAAGGCGTGAATGTGTATACGTATGTTACTTAAATCAAAACCATGAAGATGATTCCAAACAATTTTGTTAAAATGTCCCGTTTGATACTCATTATAATCTTATTCATGATGTTGAGAACTGTATATGAACGGGTTGAATACATCACAGAGAAAGAAGTATTTGAAACTGAATTTTCTAAAGGTCATAATACCACAAATTATAGCGATAAGATGACAACTCCAGAGCATATAGTTATTACTGCGATCCATACAGCGATGCCTACGGATACCGATAGGACTACGAAAGCCCTCGACATCAAGAGCCAAATAAAATCTATAAACCTAAGCCAGACAGTATATAATTTATTTTTGGCGCCGATCGACTACAGGACCTTCATCATCGTAATACAGGTCCATACAAACCTGTTCTATCTCCGACAGCTTATAGACTCTTTTAAAACTACCAGATCAATTACAAGAACCTTACTTATCTTCTCACACGATCACTGGGACGAAGAGATCAACAAACTTATCAGAAGTATTAATTTTGCCAAGTACATGCAAATTTTCTATCCATACTCGTTACAGTTATACCCAAATAAATTCCCGGGGGGTGATTTGAAACTGTGCACCGAAGGCAACGTCTGTCAGAATTCAAATTTAAGAGACCCTCGGGCAAGCCAAGCGAAGCACCACTGGTGGTGGCAAGCTAACCATGTCTTCGATAAAATGCCTGTCACAAGTAATTACAATAATAAGATCTTATTCCTTGAAGAAAACGATTATGTTACTAGAGATTTCGTTTTTATGCATAGGCTGTTAGAAAATATAATAGATATATACTGCCCGTACTGTGATTTAATTAGTTTGGGAGCACACAAACCTGAATTATTTCAGTATCAAGCAGACAAAAATTCAGTTCTGATCGAATTATGGAATGATAACATTGCTAAAACTGGTCTTTCCTTCGATAGGAATCTTTGGGGAGCTATTAAATA
Source organism: Craniophora ligustri (assembly GCA_905163465.1). Classification (NCBI taxonomy): domain Eukaryota; kingdom Metazoa; phylum Arthropoda; class Insecta; order Lepidoptera; family Noctuidae; genus Craniophora; species Craniophora ligustri. The sequence continues at coordinate 1,145,367 of LR990965.1, read as the reverse complement.
TTACAGTGAAGACTTTTGTTACTTCAACGATTCAAGTTGGTACAATTCCTTAAAGCAAATCGGCGCTAGACAGATTAATGGAGACATGTATTTACTAGCTGTGTATGGTTCTAGGGTATTTCATTTTGATAAATGTGAACACAAGGATGCTGGTTGCAATATGCAAGCTGAAGTGGATAAAGTAAAAAAGTTTATAGAAAGGATATCGAAGGATTTATTTCCTAAGAGTATGATAGTTAAGATGAAAAAGGTGAAGCAGTTTAATTATACTAAAGCTGGGGATTGGATTGATATAAGAGACAGGGAGCTATGCTTAAATTTCACGAAACAAAGCGATTGGGATTACAATTAAATTGTAGTGTGTAATATTTTACAATGCGGTATTAAAGTTGCGTCCATAAATTGTATGGCTACGTTGTATTATTTTATTTTACACCATCGAAGATTAAACAACAGTTGTGTGATTTACAATTTGACGGTGATTATAGATAATTCATATTTTTTATTCATAAAATACTATTTATAAAAATAATAATAAAACATCGTTTACAGAAAACTTATATAAAAATAATTTACTTAAAACATACACACAATAAAATTTGTAGGTATTTGTTTAAATTATCCATTTTATAACAGTTTATATTGATATCATATTTATCTTAGGTTATTGAAGTTTTACTTTACAAATTCTATGTTGATAAAATCATAATTATATGCGTGGATTTTAGCCAATGCAATTGAAAGTGACATGCACGCCATCTATCGGCAACACCTAGTTTTATTTAACTGGCAGAGTTTTCATTTCGTTGATTGTCAAACAGATATCGCTACTAGCTAAAGTTAAATAAAATTTAACTGCCTAATGGTAATAAGTTACCTTAGTTTAAAGACGTTTGCAACATCAGGGGTGTCGCTCGCGCGTTGCCGACCCTCCAAAACCGTAGTTTCTTAAAATTGGGGGAATTAGGTAATAAACTGACAGCAAACAGAATACTCAGACCATCAGAATAGTCATTCTCTTTACGATCTCTGGTAACCTTACTCACTCGCAGAAACCGATCCGTTGTTGTTTTACTGCGGTCTTCTGTAAGGCGGGTCTCTTGATTATAAAGATTTACTAGGAGTTCATAGATATGTATATACCTATATTTACTTAGGAAAAAAAATCCTTGAACTTAAACGAGTAATATTATCAGAGTCACATTTTGTCGGTACTAGGCATTTAACTATGCATTAATTATCTCTTAAAACAGAAACGTTGCTTTATACTAGATTTTTCTGGAATATCGTGAGTGCGTTTTTTACACAAGACGTGATACTTAAAACAGTAGATCAAACAAATAATTATTATTCCTAGTGTTGATCGAACCTAGTACCGTAACGGACAAGCCAGTCGCTAGAACGCTATTGTTGGATTATAAATTTATATTTTTTGTTTGTCTGCGTAACGGTACTGAATCCATAGATAAGATTTTTCTTTTAATTAATTGTTTTGAAATTTCTTCTGTCAAGTTCTGTTGTCTACAAATTTTAATATAAGATGGCCGTACGTCAAATAACAAATTTTCTTTATTTTTTAAGCTTTTTTTTTCAAGCTGTATAAATTTCCAACTGTAATGTTTAGTAATTGGAAAACATGATTTTAAATCCGGAGCACTGTGTTCGCGTCTACATATTAATATTCGCCATAGTGGTTACCACAATATTTTACGGCGTATATCAACAAGTATTATTTGTGAAAAAGCAGAGAAGTGACCTCCTACACAACTTTTACGATGAGAATTGTGACAATATTACTTACTCGGATTATCTGGAGATAAGGTTTAGGGAGAAGAGACAGAACATGCAACAGATACTCATAATGAAAGCCAAAATCAAGAAGAGGAACTCAGAGCAGACTGTGTTCAATAAAAAGCTAGGGCCCATCGATGATGAGACGAATATCCTAGTCATACAAGTACATTCAAATGTGTACTACTTACGTCAGCTCTTGCTGTCCTTGAGAAGTGTAAAAGGAATCGATAAATCATTAATTATCTTTTCACATGATTTCTTCAGCTATGAAATCAACAAAATCATTAAACGTGTCAATTTCGCTAAATATATGCAAATTTTCTTTCCTTACTCAATACAATTGCACCCCTATGTGTTTCCCGGTAATGACGGCCAGCTCTGCACTGATGGTTACATCTGTAAGAAATCCAACCATAGAGACCCTGAGGCAGCTCAGATGAAACACCACTGGTGGTGGCAAGCGAACCAAGTATTCGACAATATAGAGGTTACGAAGACTTACAATCATTCAATTTTATTTCTCGAAGAAGGCGATTATGTAACGGAAGATTTGTTATACTCATACAAACTGCTAAAACAAGCAAGGTATATGCACTGTCCTTTTTGCGAGTTGTTGAGTTTAGCAGCGCATGAACCTGAAGTATCCCAATATAAAAGAAAAACATTGATTACAATAGAAGTTTGGACAAATTTAATCTACAAATCAGGCATTGCCTTCAACAGGAAGATTTGGAATGCTTTGAAAGCAAACAGAAAAGAATTCTGCTACCACAATGATTATAACTGGGATAGCTCTTTCAGACATGTTGGAATTAGGAAATGGGAAGGGAATATATACTTAACTGCTATTACTGGTCCTAGAGTGTTGCGTTTGGATAAATGTGATGACAAACATGTCGGCTGTAAAATGGAACAAAAAGTCCAAGAAGTGGAAAAATTTATAACACTAATATCAAAGAATCTTTATCCTTGGGGTATCATAATGGTGGTTAAAAAAGAAGTGGAGTTTAATGGAACAGCCCTAGGGTTATGGGAAGACGTCAGAGATCGTGAACTGTGCATGTATTTCACTGAGCATAATATCTGGTATTAAAATTGTATGTTTTGTGTTTAATTTTTTTTCATATTAAATTTTATGCGTAACGTCACATGGCTTTATTGGTACTTTTGGTATGTCAAAGGTCCGAATTCAATCCTAAGGCACGCACTACGGATTTTTCAAAGTTACGAATTGTAATAATGCTCAACCGGTGAAGGTCTAATTGTGAGAAAATCTGTATGCCTGCGACATTTTCTCGATGGAACCCGCACTAGACTAGCGTGGTGGACTATAGCCTAATCCCGCTCAATTGAGAGGAGACCCGTGACCAGCCGTGGGGCAATAAATGAATTGCTGATGATGGTACTAATCGCTTAGTTTTATACAGAAAGAGTTAGAAATTAATCTGATCTGCTTTACGACGTGGGGAATTTCTATTAGTTTTAATAAACGTATCATCATCATCAGCCTATGTCCATCCGCTGCTGGACGTAGCCCCCCCCCCCCAGTGAATGCCACAGCTCGATCTTCAGCTCTTTTCCTCCAGTCACTGCCAGCTGCCTTGCGCAAGTCGTCGCTTCATCTGGCCGTCCTACACTACGTTTACGAGAGATGTGACCGGCTCATTGCCACTTCAGCTTGCTAATCCTCTGAGCTATGTCGGTAACTTTGGTTCTCTGACGGATTACTTCGTTCCGAATTTTATCCCTCAGAGAAACTCCGAGCTATCTCTCTCAATAAACGTAGAAGAAATATAAATCTGGCCATAAGTACAATACAAAAAATATTATTCTGCAGTGTATTATGACTGCTTATATCTTTCTAATTTACTGATCATTACAGATTTTTTTTTGACAAAACCTTTCTTTGTATTTTTTTTAAATAATTTGTCATAAAAAAATACTTATAACCCGAAATTTTCACTCTTCTACCACCAATGGGGCAGAACAGCGTTGGCTGGGTCAGCTAGTTTTTATATATAAAGATAAAGACAATGCCAATAAATTTATTGTAATAAGAAGTATAAATCATTATCAGTACCACACGCTTTGTTTTGTGAAGTGCAAGCAGAGCTCGTGGTCTCTCACATCGTTCCATAATCCAGCAGCTGTTGAATTAAAATCATCTTCAGCCATAACTTTAATTTTGATACTCAATGGATACAGTTGTTTCGATATCAATTGAATAAATTTTTGCACCTCACCTACTTTATGTTGCAACTGACACCCAACGTCTTTCTCATCGCATTTTTCAAGACGAAAGACTCGAGGACCATCTATTGCTATTAGATATATATTTCCATCCCATTTCTCCGCACCCAGATGTTTCAATGAATTGTCCCAATTAGAGTCATTGTAGTAACAGAATAATTCTTTCCATTGTTTAATAGTTTCCCAAAGCCCCCTGTCAAAAGCTATAGCTGTTCTAGGCTTTGTTTCAGTCCATGCTTCTATTGAAACTATGCTTTTTCTTCGTGTATACCGACCTAACTCAGGATTGTGTGCTGCCAAACTTATCATTTCGCAAAAAGGGCAGTGTATATTCTTAGCAAATAAAAGCATTTTGAATATAACTAGTACATCTTCAGTTACATAGTTATCTTCTTCGAGAAATAAAATTGGTTCGGTAAAATTTTTCAAGATTTTTAAATGGTCAAAGATTTGGTTTGCTTGCCACCACCAGTGGTGCTTTGCCTGAGCTGCCTCGGGATCTCTACCACTTGTCTTCACGCATTGAAACCCGTCAACGCAAGATTTAGGTTCAGCTCCAGGAAACACGTTAGGATGTATCTGCATAGAATATGGATAGAATATTTGTATGTATTTAGCAAAATTTACAGTTTTTTCTATAACTTTATTGATTGTATAGCTGTAATGGTCGTGTGAAAAAATAAGAAGAGCTGAGTTAATAAAACAGGCTTTGCTCAAAGAATTCAACAGTTGCTGTAAATGGTAAACATTTGAATGACACTGTATGACGATAACGTAGGTCCCATTGGTGATAGGTCCTAGGTTCATGTTGACAACTCTCTGTCTCATATTAAACCATCTTATTCTTGCTTTGATTTTGTATATATTTTTCAAGTACATTCGGTGATTTATGAACAATTTTCCCGCTTTTTCAAAATCTATATTCGTATCTTCTTCAACATAGTTATGGATGAAATCTTCGCGTTCCTTTTTCACGTACAACGCCTGCTGATAGACTGCATAAATGATAGAAATCACAGCTATTACGAACAGCCAAATAAAAAAACGAAATGTGCTTTGATGTCTCATGGTTTTAGTTAACTAGGGTGAATTAAATTCGCCATAAAATATCCTGGATAGCCAGCCCCGCTAACAATTTACTGACTGGCTAGTATTTCATCACGATATGAAATTTTCAAGTCTCAGTCATGCCAAAAATAAACAGAAATTCTCATTCACGAATTTCACACACAAAATTCATCAATTAACACAGAAAAGTAATAATTTCTCATTTTTTTAATTGTCACTCATTGATTATTTTACTGCATAAACACTGTAGGTGTCAAAAAGTTTTCTGTCAGAATAAGGACTCTATATTTACATGATTAGATTTGGCTTTGCCCGAAATATTTTCGCGAAAATAGATTTATTATAACATAAACATGATACGTCCATGAACTTATATAACATTTTCTAGATAAAAGTATACTTTCAGTCATTATAAAACACATACCTATAATTCCAGGTACATCTCCATCAGGGGCGCATACGGAACCATGGACTTTCGTCGTGGTTCAAGACCAAGAGACAAAAACAGCTATAAGGGAGATAGTAGAGGAAGAAGAGGAGTTAAACTACAGCAAAAGGATGTCCAGACAATGGGTGACGGATTTAAAGCCGTTTGCTACGAAACCCGTGAAGCCTTATCTGACTGATGCTCCTGCGCTAGTGCTGGTCTTCAGGCAGGCGTATTCTTGGAGAGATGATGGGAAGAAGAGAATGCATTATTACAGTGAAATCAGTACAGCAATTGCTGCTGGAGTTTTATTGGCTGCTATTCACGTAAGTAGACCTGCGATTATTTACTTTTCAGCTTCCCATCATGCTAGATTATTACAAATGGATTAAAATAAACATAATTTAAAGTTTTTTATCCATTATTTATTGCCCTTCTCTTCTTTCTCAACGAAAAATCGTATTTTTAACATAATATTGCATCTGCAGTGTATTTTATCTACTTAATGTGCTCGACACAGAAATAACTCATTTGTATTCGCCTTTTTTCATTCCAGTATTGTGGATTGGTAGCTCTTACGTCTACTCCTCTTAATTGCAACGCGCGCCTTCGAGATCTCCTCTCGAGGCCTGGCAACGAGAGACTGGAACTCCTCTTCCCAGTGGGGAGGCCGCACGAAGAAACCACGGTCCCGTCTCTTCAGCGGAAGAGTCTAGAAGAAATCATGGTTAAGATCTGAAAGGAACTGAACTGATATTTACTTTTTTAGGAAGAAAAAATGCTGCTGTTAATTTGGGGTCTTGATGTACGATAATTGATTTAGGGAATTTCGAAGGTTCTAGAATATATGACATGGAACAGATTGTCGTTTCTTTCATTTGTATTATATTCATATTTATGATGCCTATTACTCATAGGTATGTGTAATGATGTAGCGGCATAATATTATTGATAGGCATGAAGGGTTCTTCTTTTTCAAAGTGCCTGTCCAATTATTGGAGGTTGGCCGTCAGTTCGGAAAACTTCATGAAGGGTTAAGGTGATTTAATTCCCTTTCTGCTTTATCAAAACTTAAATCAAATCAAATTGAATAGAGCGCGCGATGTTTTTACGCGCAAAATTTTTAATTGATTTTGAGTACGTGATGTAGATTAATTTTGAGTGTGTGCGTGTGATGGCCGCCAGCACAGAAATGAACGTAAAATATCTTGGGTTCCAGTAAAAGTTCTAATATGATTGTAGAAGTCCACTCACAATTTTGTTAAATAAAAATTGAGGGAGACACCTATAGAGCTTTTTTATTTAGGCACTCCGACAAATTCCGACAAAAACTGAGGTCTTAAATTAATAATAATAATTATAATAGTATAACTTAATGTTGCATACGTTACGAGTTACTAGAGTGATCGTATTGGTATTCAAATTTATATTACTTTTTTACAAATTTGTAAAATATAAACAGTGTGAAAGGCTTTCAGATTTTTTGAGAAAATTGAACCCTCAGGTAAAACATTCTCTCACTGAATGCGCCGACGTCGTCTATACACGACATGCGCAAGTGTGCCCTGTGCGCCGTCGTCGGCTATACACGACAATAAACACGTCACCAAAAAAATACAAAAGCGGCCCTCAACACGTACATTTTTAACCTGTTTTTCGCAAAATTTCGAGACATTGCTTAAAATACGGCGTCGCTTATCACTTATTAGATAAGTACCATAGCGCACGGTAAGCCGTTTTTATGTTACTAGTTAATAAGCCATGTGCGTGTGGTGTGAGGGCCACCACCACAAAAATGAAAAATAAGTATCTCAGGAGTTAGTAGAAGTTCTTAAAAGTCTTAGACTTATTTTGGAGTAGCTGTGCCGCCTTCTTTTTTAAGCCATAGCGTTTAAGTTTTTAATGCCCGTTAGATTTAGTTTCATGATTTATTGTCACCCTACTTCATAACATATACAAGAAATAAATAAATGTCGATTTTATTGAAAACTGTTGTGTTAATTTATTGGATTTAAATGCTAACATTTTGTAAATAATTTCTACAAAAACTTATATTATTATGGTTCATATTGGATCACGACGTATAAAGATATAAAGAGAAATAAGTTTGACAGCGCGAGAGCCTAAGATTATTTCGGGTTTTACAAAAAAACTACAATTTGTAGACGCACAAATTTTGGCATGCAGGTTCTTTCTAAGTTCTACTAAAACTTTACAAAAAATCTCGCCAGTCACGTGTGGGGTTTCAAAGATTATATATAAGAATATAACAACACTAAAAGCTTCTTACAATCTGTTTAATGTTTTACAAATTTCTACAAACTAACTTAAATTTTGATACCAATACGATTCCTGTAGCGTGTATATATTATGAGTTACAAAGGCGCCAGAATTTGTCTGAGGGCCCAACTTAAAGCTCTATATCTCTCTTATTTTCTTTTTACAAATTCTGGGATTGACGTCTAAGACTTTTAAGAACTTCTACTAACTCCTGAGATACTCATTTTTCATTTTCGTGGTGGTGGCCCTCACACCACACGCACATAATAAGCCTAGTGTACTATTATAAAAATATGAACTAATTAAACTTGTTTTAATTTTTGTTTATCAATGATCCCAAGTCCTCTTCTTCAATCTTCTATGCTACTAAATTGTAAAAAAAAATTAAAAGCAAGAATACATCACTTCTTGTCGTTTGAAAGTTATAAGTTATCAAATTTGGGCCCTCAGTCCTCGTAAAAGAAATACTTTTTTCACATTTCAAAATAAAACACCAATTATATTGAAAAAAAATCAAAACGATAAATATATTGCGTACATATACAACACACGAAATTTAACTGGCGCATCTGGCTAACGGGTACAGCTGGTGTCTAGCAGCGGCGGCGCCTGCGGCGGCAGCGACGCCTGCGGCGGCAACTGCGGCGTCGCCGGCGCCGGCTGCAGCTGCGGCGTCGCCGACGGCGGCAGCTCCGGCGACGGCGGCGCTGGCGGCATCAACCGACGTTACTCGTCACAAATTTGACACACAAGTCGATGTAAAAATAGTTAATAATAATAAATATACTGTTGGTGCAGTGCGTCGGCCGAGCAAGAGGTCCTGGGTTCGATTCCCAGGTCGAGCAGTGTTATTAAGTTCTATGAAATTCTCAGTAGCAGCTCGGAGTTTGGTTTTGTGCCCGGTTAATGGCAATAGGCTCGCCCCCTATTACATGGGACCTAAAACATACCGGCGAAACTTGGGTGTACATTAGAACAGCTCTGTCTAACCTTTCGGGGAAGACAGGCGTGTTGGTATGTTTGTTCTTTTTAATTAGAATCATCGAATTGTAGTTTGTTATGTCCTATTCTGACCATGTGAACCCCCTGTCCCCCGGATTTGAATGCTGGATCAGCTTTTGATATGAGGCTGTTGACTTTTTTAACTATCCTTTTTTAACCATCTTTGTCAAAGTATTATTTGAAAGTAGGCCATATTTAATGGTTTCTTTTTTAGTATTTTCTGGTGTACCTAAACCCCCATGACCTTCCACCCCCTTGCTTCGTACTAATAGCAACGATAAGGGTGTGCTTACACGACACGAGCGGCGGCGGCGACGGCGGCAGCACGGCTTGCGGCGGCGGCGGCAGCACCGGTCCGACGGCTCCTCGCCGGATCCCGACCGCGAGAACGAGCGCGTGCGGTGCATGCCCTTGTCCCCGCCGCGCCTGCTGCGGACACACCATATTATAACATACATACGGACAATATGTTATGGAGCTGTGGTAACCTAGCGGTGTGACCAATGGACTGAGATGTCAAAGGTCTCGAGTTTGAACCCAAGGCACTGACATTTCAGAAGTTATGTGCGTATTTATCACAAGCTCAAACGGTGACGGAAAACATCGTGAGGAAACCTGCATGCTTGAAAGATTTGTCTAGATGGCATGTGAAGTCTGCCAACCCGCAGTAGGAGAGGAGACCCGTGCCTAGCAGTGGGACGTTAATGGGTTGATGATGACAATATACACAGCGACATCCAGTCCCACTAAGCAACGAGCCTTGGGTTAATACATAATAATTCTCTCTAAAATAAACAGACTTCAAGGTCAAAACTGGACCAAATTGAAATGGGACCACACGAGAAGCACCAGTTTCCAAATAAAAAATAATAATTATCAAAATCGATTCACCCAGACGAAAGTTATGAGGTAACAAACATAAAAAATATATATGATAATAATTAAAATATATAGGATTCAGGTACTAGTCCATATTTATCAGACAAACAGCAACAACCCAGGACCAGTACCACAGAAGGCTGCAGTTTCTACATCTGTCTTAATTAACAAACTTTGTGACATGTGACTTTGTGACAGGGAACAACGAGCAGGCGGATCACCTGATGCTAAGTGATTAACGCCGCCCATGGACATTTGCAACACCAGAAGACTTGCATATGCGTTGCCAACTCTTGCAGAAACCGTTTAGGTTTCTTAAAATAGGTAATTACTAAACTGACAGCAAATGGAATGCCCATGCTGTCAGAATAGTCACTCCTCCAACGAGCTCTGGTAACCTTACTGACTCGCAGAAATACAATTATTGTTGATTCACTGCGGTTTTCTGTAAGGCGGAGGTACTTCTCCAGTCGGACAGTTCAATTTGAGCGAAGAATCTCGCTATGCCCTACCTATCAAAAACCTCTCTTACCTTCGGCTCATGCGGTCTTCTTCATTCCCGGGATGTTCTCTGGAAAGAGTAGGTTGAAGTAATCTGTAAATTATATGTTTTCTGGCAGTATCAATAAAAGTCTTTTTCCACTAGCAAGACGAGGAGAGGTAGGCCGAGAAACTTTAAAAAAGTTCGCGTAGTTGCTATTACGAATATCTTCTTACTGAGGTTATTCATGAAGGCACCACTATCTACAACAATTTTTATGCCAAAGTTCTTTTACAAATATGAATATTAAGGAGCCTACGTGCCAAGAAAATATATTAATTATAATTGAATTCTTTTTCTAAATTCTAGGTTTTAAGGCCCAGGCAAATCATATTCAATGGCAGTAGGATACTATTGTAAGATGCATCATACGCAATCAGTGTGTTTTCCATCTGCGTGCGTGTGGCGTAGGTATTCATTAAATTTCGTACTTTACCGAGCAAGGGAGCAAGAGAGTTTACAACGCACAACGTGCTCTAGCCTTTTAACCTCGTCTCGTCTTCCCGGTGGACAGTGTTAAAAACGTCTAGAACTAAAGGAAATTAACAACTGGCTCACATATATTATAATACAGGCATTTCATATAGTTAGTAGATTTGGTTATTTGGGCAATAATATTTTTCTTGAGATTCTGTGAGAGCCTAGTGGCTTATGAAATCAAACTCAAATCCAAGGCATACAATAATAACTTTTCCGAATTACGTGCGTATTAATCACATGCTGAAACGGTGAAGGAAAGCATCGTGAGGAAGCCTGCGTACCCGAGAGATTTTGTCAATAACGTGGATTGATTTTATGCATGGATTTATAATGATTTTTCACAGTTATGTCAAAACATTTCTCTCAGCAACCATGCTTGGTGGGACAGTAAATGATGATCCTCAGCACTTACTGGTTCTCAAGGCCCTTATCCTTCTGGTCGCCTTCAGTCTTCTTCTTTGATACGGAGTTTGTTTTTTTTGCGTGGTGGTGGCCATGTTCAGAGTGGCGTCGCGCGGCTGCCGCACGCCTACGCCTGATCAAATTGTAATAGCAAACTTATATTACACAACATCGTGCAAATTTATTGTTCAAGGTACAATTATTATGAAAGATGTTTATTGTTTATGTATCCTACACAGTAATATTTTATTCAGTTTTATGATGTTTCTATTAATGAAACGTGCTCGATTTGTTTGTCTATGAATTTAATGTAATGTTAGACTCACTCTTAATAGCTTTTGTTCCCTATCTAAGTACATTGAGTGGACTGAATAATATCCACACTGATCAATTAATCTACTGCAATAGACTGACGATAACAATAGTGATAGATTGTTGGAATTATAAACATTAGCATAAAAAAGTGCTTGTAGCCGGCGTGCATGCATTACAAGAACCATCAATGTGGATAAGTCAAAAATGGTAAGCAGGGATCGTAGCGCGTGGCATTTTGTGGTTTCTGCCAGAAACAGGCATGAATGTATCTAAAACAGTTCTACAACAATTGAAATAAAGCCAGTTTTTACAGATTTTATATTAGGTTTGTATTATTTGTGTTTGGTTCAATGATATTATTTTATCTCGACATTTATTCCTTTACATCAGAGCATCCAGGATAAAAAAACAATAAGTTAGATCACAAACATTACTCACTTCTGCTGGAAGTCGACGTAGGTTTTCAGTCTTGCGGTGTAGCGCGGCGCTTCGGTCTCACTGCGCTTGCGCATAAATACAACCACGTCATCGTTTAATTTCTTCTTCTTTTCCTCGTCGAGCTCCATGGCACCGCGGCACCCCCCTAATGGTCACCTAAATAATAATAATAATAAATAATTGATGTAAGCCTGTGATTGGCTCGTCACATTCTCCAGCTCTGCTGTGATCCCAAATGGATTTAAGAAAAACATTATAATAATATTTATAAGAAAGGTGCTATACATTTAACAATAAGTATCTTACAATTTAATTACATATAATTCCTTTTTAATACATAATTTGTTCGTATGTTTTTTCCTTCCTTAGTGTCATCAACCATCTTATTTATAATTATGTGCAATATGACGAAAATAATGCAAAATTGTTCTTGTAGGTATTTAATATGAAAAATATTTTAGATAGTTTTTTTTCTAAACTATTGTACCAGAGGCAATTGCCCCCGGCAAGGTGGACCAACGAACTCATGTAAAGGTCGCTTGAATCCGCTGGAAGTGGGTGGCGCAGGACCAGTCGTCGTGGCGATCCTTGGAGGAGACCTATGTCCAGCAGTGGACGTCTAACGGTTGATATGATAATGATGATCAAAAAAATAGTCTAATCTCATCTAGACTGACAAATGACAAGACCTTTCATAACTATTTCAAATCGGAACCCAAATAATGTAAGCACATTATAAATATCGCCAAACTCAAGTGGCAGTGGGCAGGGCACATTGCTCGAAGAACGGATGGCCGGGCTTGAAGGTCGAGAACCTTCAAGCCGCCTTCGATTGGCGACCGCGAACTAGAAGACGCAGCGTTGGTAGGCCTCCGGCAAGGTGGACCGACGACTTGGTAAAGGTCGCTGGAACCAGCTGGATGCGGGTGGCCCAGGACCGGTCGTTGTGGAAATCTTTGGGGGAGGCTTATGTCCAGCAGTGGACGTCCTCCAGCTGACATGATGGTGATGATGATGATGATTATAAATATCGGAATCATTTCCACCTTTGACAAGCACAGCAGTAAAGTTCCACCATTTTAAAGAGGTCAGACAAGATGTTATGAATAACCTCTTTAGTGAGTCACTATATCCTTGAGGTCCCATATATTACTTGTTTTAACTTTTACTCATGTATTAAATGGCTATAAGAATGATGGTTGCTTCTAGATTAAGCTAAGATTACTTTAGGTACTAGAAGACTAATCTTAAATAATGCTAAATGGACACTAAGAAAATGCTTAGTCACTAAGTCGTATTAGTTTTTTCAAATATAGGGTTATTTCAAGCCAAAATATGCCACACTACCAAGCAACTTGGCTGACATTGCCTCTTTCCTAATTTCTTCTCACATACATAATAATATAACATACCACGAATTTGTCGCCCACCGCCAGCACATTATCGTCAGAACTTTAAAATAAAATTTTGTCCAAAAATTAGGATTGTATAAAATAAATAAATTTTTCAGAAAAGTTACAAAGGAAAAAACATTACAGGAAATTTCTTTGTTTCAGATAACTAAAATTCTATTTGTGAATACTTGTCACTATTGGTAGAACAGATTTATATATTATATTTTCGGCCAGTGTTTTACCCACGGAATTTACATAACTTCATAATTAAGACGCTTTTGTACCAATCTATTCGAACAAGCAGGTTTGAATATTATATTGGTTTTTTCAAATTGTAGCAAAACGCTTATTTTTTTATACCTAAGTACCTACATTTTAATTTACACTGCCTTTTGTGCTGTGGGTCCCGGGTTCGAATCTCGGTAGGGACAAATGTTTGTGTGATGAGTGTAAACATCTGTTTCCGAGTCATGTATTTACAAAAAAAGTAGATATGTAGTACAACCATCTAGTACCTATCCGTAACACAAGCCTCGTTGCTTACCACGGAGCTAGATGGCACTGTGTAATAAATGTCCGAAAATATTTATTTATTTAATTAAGCTATTGCCACGAATTTGATCTTTTGCGTATTAGTAGGTATTTTATAATAACAGGGTCGACGACCCAATCAGCGCAGCAATATTAAAGCCTAAAGGCCTAGGCTTTAAAAAAAAAAACTACACATTTAGTATATCAACCATCTAGTATCCGTAACACAAGCCTCGTTGTTTAGCTCGGATCTATACGGCGCTGTGTCATAATGTACCCCAATATTGTTAGAAAAAAGAGAAGGAGAAAAATAATTTTGAGTATGAGTAGAAGCAAACAACAGAATTTGAATAATATTTTATAAGTTCGTGAAACGTCGGTCATTTAAAAATGAGCTTCTAATTACGTACAAGACAAGAAAACGAGATTTTTAGTCCCTTTTTCATAAGTGGGTTAATGGGAGTACGGCTCGGAAGCACTGTGTTAGCATTAAGAATGTATTATTACAACAAAATTATATTTTACATCACAATTGAACCTTAACACGTGGAGATAGAGAGTAATTTACGATATATACAATGTAAGGAATGTAAAAGTTAAAAATACGCCTTCGGAAACTTTCGGCTGTTTCCGCCGGCGGTCGACAAAGCTCGGCAGTGCGCGGCCGCCCGCCCGCCGTACGTGCGCATACGCGTTGGGCGGCGCTAACGACCAATTAAATATTACACGTTTTTAATTATATTAAAACACAATTGAACCAAAAAATATAGCCAATATACAAAACGAAGTACTACTTATTTTTGTTAATTATAATTTAAATTAAAAGTGTATGTAAAAGCTTTAAAATAGTTTAACTGAAGTGTGTGGATATGTGTAGTGGTGTGAATGAATCTAAAGTGTAATGTGATCATTGTATTCGTGCCCAAAATATATTAGCAGACATATTAAATGGATTTATCGACATAGATCACGATTGTATCAAAATGCATTCCGTTATAAGTTGTCGTGCCGCGCCACCGGACGATGCACGTGTTTTTATTTTCATTTATAAATAGTTCAGACACAAACCGACACTCTGCGGCTGCACCATGACGTCACTCAAGGAAGGTAGTGACGTCACTGACGTCGGTAACGCAGAAGATGAGAAGAATAGTAAGGTAGAACGAAAAGAGCCAAAGGATTTGGCTGAATTGCCACCGAGTGGTACATCTTTACACAAGAGGCGGAGAGGAGAACCTCCTGCTTCTTTATCCGTTAAATCTCCTCAGACCCCTTCTGATGCTGAAGGGTCCTCCCCGTGTACAGCAGGTCCATCCCCCCCAGAGGAATACTGGTCCCTGAATGATGGGGAAATAACAGACCCTGAAGCGATATGCGAGAGTATGTTGCAAAGGTTAAGAGATCAAAATGACCCCATTTCGAAACGTGGAAAAGAAGTAGCCCAAAAGACTAAGGACACTGTTGAGGCTCTAGACCAATTGGAGAAGCTACTTGAACTGTTAGACCAGTTTGTGGCGCTAAAGGAACACAACACCCGTCTTTTGAGAAGACTAAAAGACGTGAATCATTTGAAGAGGCTTCACAGTACCCATAAGAAAATAGACAGTGAGAATGAAAGGTTGAAATCGGAATACAAAGAGTTGGAACTTATAAACGAGGCTTTGGATGCCGAGTTTGAATGTGAATATGGCCAGATACTCTTCGATTCCGTGATGATGGGAAACCGGGCCGGTATGAAGCGGTCAGGGTCGAAGTGGAAAGGTCATGCTAGGTTCGGAGGCTCGCTGTTAAGGAAACAGAGATCCAGATCTGCTGGAGGTGATGACAGCGATGCAGCTCCGGGGACGCCGTTGAGAAGGAGGTCCGAAGGCATCTTTATGAAAGAAGTAGAAAAATCTAGGGTCTCCAAGTGGACTAGAGTTAAAGCTGCATTTAGGTAAATATTTATTGTAAAACTAAGTAATGAATTTACAAATTTCTTGTATTATCACCGCTTGCTTGTGTGCATGGATGTTCTAATAGATGGCGAAATGTCGGGATTAAAATAATAGTAATAATAATATACCCGTACATTATGACACAGCGCCATCTAGTTCCGAGCTAAGCAACGAGGATTGTGTTACGGATACTAGATAGTTAATACAATACATAGATACTTTTTTTTTTGTAAACACATCCATATTATACATAGATACATCCATGATTTGGAAACAAATGTAGATAGATGCTCATCACACAAACATTTGACCCTACCGGGATTCCAGGATTCCGGGAACCCAAGACCCGTAGCACAGAAGGCAGCGTTAACTACCTCTAGACTAATCGGATCGTCAATCAGTATACCGCGATAACGGCCGTAGAAGTAGTATTATTTATTTTCAACTTATTAAACTGGCTTTTGCCCGCGCCTTCGCTCGCGTTAAGAAGTATTATTATTAATTAGGTATAGTTTTCATACAAACTTTCACCCCCTATTTTATCCCCTTGGGGGTAGAATTAATCAAAATCCTTTCTTAACGGATGCCTTCATCATAACATCTACCTGCATGCCAAATTTCAGCCCGATCCGTCCAGTAGTTTGGGCTGTGCGTTGATAGATCACTATGTCAGTCAGTCAGTCACCTTTGAGTTATATATGTTTAGACTAGTAGTCTATCACTATATTTCACCCCTTTAGGGGTTGTGTTTTTAATGACGCATTCAGTTTCTTAGAGACATACGTTATAAAATGACTTCCTCGGCAAGATTTAACGTTTGTAAAACCACCTATTATTAAGCTGTCACTCAGTATAAGAATTCTATCAAGTGTATGCAGTTTTATTCAAATGTAAAATAGTTGCTTGCACTCGCGGCTTTGCAAGTATGGCATATTGATATTTATATACACATACGCTACTTTATAAGTCGCTTATGTATATATAAATATATATATTGTATCCAGGTAAAAAACCATCTGTATATAAATATATTAAGTCAAATTTACAACTGGGCTTAACCCAGTTGTAAACATCTGTTCTTATGTCAATGACATGTAAACTCTATTCTGTCTCCCGCTTGACAAGGAGGGAAGTGGAAAACTGATATTTTTTTCTTACTCCTCCTATCAAATTTTCATGATTAATTTCGTTGCGGGTTCCAAGACAGTTAAAATCATTCCCCTGGGACACGTCGAGCTTCATTGGCTCGACGATATTCTGGATAGTTACTACTGTTGATCCTGGCTTACAGGAGTTGCAGTAGTAGGGCCTTGGGTGGTGGGCATGTCCCATAAAAATAAAAATAAAAGTCAAAATTCGTTATACTGTTTTTGCGTAAAAGAGTAACGCACATCCATATAAACTTTCGCGATTATAGTATTAGTAGGGTTGTCTAAATATGTATAGGTATTGGTAAATAAATAATATTGGTTTCAAAATTGAGACCAAAAAGCTGAGCTATAAAATTGAAACGACCTAAGTGACTTTCATTAAATTTAACCTTATCCATGAGCATGCGCAAAAGGTGTGAGTCTTTGGTACGCAGAGTGCGGGACAGAGCGAACACCGTACTAGTGATGATAGCGGCTAGAGAAGATTGTCCCTATATCCGGCACTGCTGTAATAAGCATGTCACATGTAGTGTTGGATAGAGGGACAATAACAATAAGAATAATTACAATTAATAATTTCTCTTTTCTTTTCATGTTTGATGTAAAAATCCCATATTTTTTTTAACATACCTGAAATAAATGCATTTTTTTTTTATTATCACCGCCGTCAATTAATTGATCAGGTCAGTGCTTTTGACAAGTCAACTAAAATTTAAATTATGACAGCCATGTGGGTTGAAATTAGATTAATTTACGTAGATTCTACAAAATCATTCACTGTTCATTCGCGTATGATAAATTACTAGTGATTTTTTGTTTCGTTGACTGAAAGTGATTTATTTAATCTTGGATTATTAATGAAAGCGGCAATAGGCAGGGTGATTTGGGAATTGCACTAACGACATTAATGACTATTTTTGCTTGTCAGATGCATTTATCAGACTCGTTTAATAAAAAAATAGCCGGGGTCTTATGGGAAAGCCAACTAAATACTTCTTTGTGTTCTATCTCTTGTACCTCTCACCAACCTTTTACTCTCCCACTGCTGGGCATGGGTCTCCACTTATTTGAGAAAGATTAGACTATTATCCACTGCTAGCCAAGTGTGGATTGGCAGACTTCTCGAGCGATTTTTTTGTTTTCATAGTCCACAGGTACCAGGAAATCATAAATTGCACTCCTTCGTAAACTAAAATGAAAATGAAGTATTGTAAAAAACCTATTTAAAAAATCTTCCATTAAAATGTATTCAGCAGGTTGGCCTAAATGTTTAGAATTTCCAGTTAAAAACTTTGTTATAGTGTTTCAATGAACTCATAAACATGGCTTGTGTTAATTATTTCGCTGACCTGGGCAGAAAGAAGTGTATACACATTGTATTTATTTGGTTTTCAACACTTTTAGATAGGTAACAGGTATGTCTAGCCAAGCCCAAGCCTGTAGTTTTGTATATAGCGTGCTTAAAAATGGCAATTGAGTGGGCACAAGACAATGACGAAAACTCAGGCTGAAAAGAATAGTATATACTGCATACATGGTATGCAGTATATACTATTCTAAAATCAATACACCATGCTAAAATCCGTAAAGGAAACGATATAGGTACATACATATCGTTTCCTTCGTTCTAGACAGAAATAAAACTACTTTTTACGGATTTTATCACGGTGTATTGTATTGATATTATTTATAGCATCTTTTACAGCATCTAATGAGGTCATACTCTGCCCGTGAAACATAGTTTTATTTCAACGTCTAATATTTGCATAAGTGTAAAAAATTCTATATAAAAAGTAATTAAAATAAAAAAAATCTATATAAACATTTTGCGTATTTTGCATAGTGGTAGCGAGATTTCTTGCTCATATTGAGCTGCCCGACTGGGGAAGTACGTCCGTCTTACAGAAGACTGCAGTAGAACCATAAAATAGTTACTTCGTTTATCGTTTATGATTTCGTTTATCGTTATACTCTATACCATATATTGGTGCTATAATGTTATGTTAAGCCGCTTTCTGTGCATGTGGTGTCGACCTGTAACTGATTGTTGCACTTGTAAATGTTACTCTAGTAATTAAATCAAAAATGTATATGTATAGTGTAAACAATTGTTGGTCAACCTTAATAAATAAATAAATAAATAATAAGCTAGAGTCTCGAGTTGATCTCATGGTCTGCACCACAGACTTCTCGAAGTTATGTCCGTATTTATCACATGCTCAAACGGTAAAGGAAAACATCGTGAGGAAACCGACATGATTTAAAGATTTTCTCGATGGCGTGTGAAGTCTGCCAACCTGTGCTAAGCTAGCGTGGTGGACTACAGCTTAATCATGTATGACGAAGTAGGAACCTCCGTAGAGTTTTTCAAAAGTATGACGTCATCACAGCTGACGTCAAATTAGCATTTTTCGAAAGAATTGCGCTCCGCTAAACGCCCGTATTTACCTATACTAAATTGCGAATGGCGTCTGCCATCGATTAAACTAATCATTCAAATTAAGTTATACTAAATGTTAAATTCTTTAATTGTGTCGTTCACTAGGGGAGGTCTCCGTCCAAAAGTGGACCAATATAGGCTGATGATGATGATGATGGAACGTTTTGATGATGGAAAAGAGTATTTTTAACCGAATAACAACAACAATTTAAATGTAGTTAGCAGCCTAATGACGTCCTTGCACTGATATATAATATAACATTTACTTAATATAATAGTTGTTGGACAATAAACGGATTCTTGAGTGTGAGTTGTGGCAGTAAAATGCACTAATATTTCATGTTTAAAATGACTTGTGACTACATTTATTTATTATTTACTGACGATTCGCACGCTTATAATAATCGTTTACAATTCATGGCACGAGGTTTTGGAATAAAAACACTAGGTATGTGGCTCGGTGTAGGAATTCTAGATGTAGGTAGGTATGTATACACATAACAGAGGGATCCAGAAGTAACATTTGCAATTTTTTGATTTACATTGTTAAATGGCTAAAGAAACATATCGTTAGAAAGAAAGAGATAAGATAAGATTTTAGAGGAGGTAGGGCATAGCGAGATACCTCACTCAAATTGAGCAGTCTGACTGGGGAAGTACCTCCGCCTTACAGAATACCGCAGTGAATCAACAATAGTTGTCTTTCTCCCCAACGAGCTCTGGTAACCTTACTCACTCGCAGTAAGGTTACCAGAGCTCGTTGGGGAGTGACTATTCTGACAGCATGGGCATTCCATTTGCTGTCAGTTTAGTAATTCCCTATTTTAAGAAACCAAAAAGGTTTCAGCAGGGGTTGGCAACGCATTTGCAAGCCTTCAGGTGTTGCAAATGTCAATGGGCGGCGGTGATCACTTACCATCAGGTGAGCCGCCTGCTCGTTTGCCCCCTTATCGCAATAAAAAAAAAAGAAAACACTTCACTTTTCTCATTCTAAGAGGAAATCCGCATTTAGTACGTGTTAATTACCTAAAATTTACAAGATAGATACCATCAAGCCTTTATCTTTGGAGGGGTGGGTAACGAAGTACTAAAGCACTATCACGGTTCGCCAGTATGTTTTTTGGTCCCATGTAATGTAGGGCGAGCCTAATGCCATTAACCGGACACATATCAAACTGAGAATGTTGTAGAAAACTCAATAACACTTAACTTTCGACCCGAGAATCTATTGGAATTGACACGTGAAACGAGTAGTAATAAAGCGGTATAAAATAAACACATTGACTTATTTTACTAGTGTAAACCAATTGGTTTACATCCACATAGGGATCGGTCAAAGTAGTTGCATGTATACCAATTAGGTTGTTAGAGTGTACTCACAAGCCTTTTTGTCAAGGCACGTCGAAAAAGTTGTCTCCGCATCAAATGGCACTTCTTCACGTATTTTATTATGTGACATACCCAAACAGCATTGCATTTCCACCCAAAGATTTCGTACGACTATTAAAGCTTAGAAATAAATCTACTATTCACGGATTTTATCGCGGTGTATTGTTATTATTTATTCCCGACGTTTCGGATTCTTTACAGGATCCAAGGTCATAGGCAGACTGGTATTATATGTTGTATGTTGCCCGTGATATTTGAACTTTAAGGAGACCATAACGTTAAAACAAACTCACTTCTACCTGACTTCTTGGAGGTTCTTAAAAAGATCATCATCGACTTATGGTTTCACAGATAGTTTTTGGATATTTTATACACCCATCTGCTGCAGCTGTGGTAGCCTAGCGGTGTGACCAGTGGACTGAGATGTCAAAGGTCTCCAGTTCAAACCCAAGGCACGCACCACTGACTTTTCGGATGTTATGTGCGTATTTATCACAAGCTCAAACGGTGAAGGAAAACATCGTGAGGAAACCGGCATGCTTAAGAGATTTTCTCGATCGTATGTAATTTCTGCCAACCCGCAGTCGGCTAGTCTGATGGACTAAAGCCTATAAACCAAATATTATTATTATTATTTATTCACAGATGGGAGAAAGCCCAATGGCCACAGTCAGCCATGGGCGGTGCGGCCAGCGCCGTGGCCGCTGGTGCTATGGTTGGCGCCGTGGCTCTCGCTGGATCCTCTCCATCAACAGCCACCCTCGCGAATCCGGAACCTCGTGACTCTGCCAGCTTGACACCCGGCAGCGCTTTATCGCTGACTCCGAACTCCTCGTGTGAAGAGCTGAGGGTGGAAACCGGTATGTGATATGTAGATAGATAGAATAAGCTTTATTGTACACCAAAATATGAAAAAAATACATTACATTAATATCATAATCTATGAAATAAAGGTACAATGGCGGTATGTACTACATACTATATATTTTGTTACTCTGAATTTCAAACAAACTAGTACTAGGTAAACATTAGTATGCATAGGAACATTATCATCGTTACTTGTGTCTTCAAAAGCCAGCAGAGGTCTAGTCACCTACTGATGTATACACAGTTCGTCAATATATTTTACGGTCCCATGAAGTCCATACATATGACTCAAATTTTGACAGACAGAATTAATTTGATAGAGTAATCTTCTAAATATACCTGTATAACTCAAAGATTGACTGACTGACATAGTGATCTATCAACGCACAACCCAAACCACGGGACGGATCGGGCTGAAATTTGGCATGCAGGTAGATGTTATGACGAAGGCATCCGTTAAAAAAGGATTTTGATTAATTCTACCCCCAAGGGGATAAAATAGGGGATGAAAGTTTGTATGAAAACTATACCTAATTAATAATAATAAATACTTCTAAACGCGAGCGAAGCCGTGGGCATAAGCTAGTATCATAATATGATTGTCCTGGAAATCAAACCCAATTTAAGCTCAGCAGCTGGTTACTACCTCTTGACTTATGAAACATAATATTATTATACATTTATGTTTTAAATTAGGTTAAAACTAAAGCGATAGTGATTTATTATCAACAAAAACGCGTAAATTTTGCGGCTTAAACTCACGCGCATAAATTATAAAGGGTTCACAACAGCGAGCGTAAAAGTTAAACAAATCCAGAAATACACTAACCGGCACATATTTTATGTAATATTTTTGATATTTCGGATTGTGTTTATGATATGTGAGAGAGTATGCGAAAAGTCAAATATATCAAAATGTTTTTGAAATTATACCCATCTAATAGCGATACGAATCCCCCTAATAGTGTTTTGTTGAAATCTGTTTAGATAACACATATATGTGTAATATAGATTTATGCATATATACACAAATATTGGTCCAGATTCCATAATCTATAACATGGGGCAGCTACTTGGGCAACTAATTGGATTGAATGACTTTTTCATGAAATAGTCAATCAATACGTTACTGTTTTATTGATTTAAATGATTATAATTCTGTAATTAAATACCTATTACAGGCGCGAATCATATTTTGTTGAATGTTCAGTCTGACAATGACCGGCGAATTGCAAAAAACGTACGAATATTTGAATTTTGCGGGCTAGCGTAACCTTAATACCTTCGTACATGACCACGTGATAGCACGTCACTTCGAAAGCGGTGCGTATCTCGGGATTAAACTTGGGACGTCTCTATCCACTAGGCTTCACAGCTGCCTCTTATTGCTGCAGCTTCATCATCATCAACCCATTATTGTCCCACTGCTGGGCACGGGTCTCCTCTCAATTGAGAGGGATTAGCCTATACTCCACCACGCTAGCCTACTGCCGGTTGGCAGATTTCACGTACCTACCATTGAGAAAATCTCTCAAGGATGCAGGTTTCCTCACGATGTTTTCCTTCACCGTTTGAGCATTATGATAAATACGCACATAATTTCCGAAAAGTCAGTGGTGCGTGCCTTGGGTTTGAACTCTTGAGATATTAGACATGTCAGTCCACTGGTCACACCACTAGGCTAGCACAGCTTCCTCTCATTGCTGGAGCTTATCTTAACCTTATCAATTGATCTCTCTCCCCAGTCCCAACAACCACAATCTTCCTATATGTTGTCTAAATGGCTGACCTTATTCTGTCAGTGTGATTCACGTTATGCCCGACGCTCAGCGCTCACTCGACGTTCGTAACAGTTAGCGGCAGACGCTTTGATCGAGCTTTGCGTAAACCATCGCGGGTAGCGATGAGAAACATTCCTTCAGTGAGATTTTGCTTATGTTATGTTGAACGCTGTGATTTTTTACGATACCGATAGCATGGTAACTACATTTCACTGATACTATAAATTTTAGCAATCAACGCCGAAGAGTTTGAATTTAAGAAAGCTAGACAATGTTATATTCTAGCTATATATTGGCATCATCAACCCATTATAGTCCCACATCTGGGCACGGGTCTTGTCTCATTTTACACTTTAATCCACTACTAATGCAGGTCATCATTTGATGACCAAATTAGTCTAGCGGTAGTTGACTCTGCCTTCTGTGCTAAGGGTCCCGAGTCCGAATCCAAATATTTGTGTGATGAGCATAAACATTTGTATCCGAGTGTATAATATGTATGTATTTACAAAAAAAAGTGTATATGTAGTATATCAACCAACTAGTAGCCGTAACACAAGCCTCGTTGTTTAGCTCGGAACAAGATGGCGCTGTGTCGTAATGTCCAGAGATATTTATTTATTTATTTACTAATGTGGGTTGGCAGACTTCACGTGCTATCGAGGAAATCACTCAGGAATGCAAGTTTGCTCACAATGTTTTCCTTCACCGTTTAAGCACGTGATAACTACGCACGTAACTTCGAATAGTAGTCTGTGAACTGAGGTCTTTAACTTTACAGTCCACTGATCGTCACTAGACTAGCAACAGCTTCGCAACCTACTTATAAACAGTAATATGAAACGTATTGCTGAGTTCTAAGTCTTGACATCGAATGCTAGGCACGCATAATAAAATCAATCAAAACCAAAATCAAAATATAATTCATTCAAAGTAGGCCAAATTTAATTGGCTCTTTTTGAACGTCGACAATAAAGACAGCCCCCAAAACGCCCGCCCTTCACCGCTTCCTAGTTTTTTTGCTGGGAAGAAAAACTACTACGCTACGGAGTAACAAACTCCCCAGCAACACAGTTCTGTATGTTTATTAATTAAATGATTCTATACAATATTACAAGTAATCTAATCAATACTCAATTTGTCAAATGGTTATTATTATTATGTGAGCTAGCATACACAAATCCATTTGACCAATAAAAAAAAATCTTATTTAACAATTACATACATAATTATGTACATTTTAAAACACACTTAGCCTCCATTTGTGTGATTATATCTTCACACCGTCCTAAAGCATTACTAGTGATGAAAACACACAATTTGTAAGCACGTTTCAATGTTCAAGGTATAGGTCAAAATTATTGCCACTAAAAATCTTAATACTCAGATGCTACAAAGGAAATTCTCAAGATATTAAATAATGGTTGTTTTTCTTTCAAACTAATCTAAAACAGAATTTGAACATTTTTACAGGTGTAACCCTATCATGGTGGGTTTATTAAAAACCTAGTAATTTTATAAAGTTTCAGTTAAATATTAAATTTTATTTGTCGATGATGAAGCTATACACAATATACATCGTCGTATATCTTGAAGAAGAATTTAGAGAACAACTCATTATACATGCGTACATTCTTGAAATTTCACGAGAATTTCAATATTTATTGTCATTAAAAAACACCATCCATCATTATTAAAAATACGCGTCAAATTCAACAGAGATCCAATTAGAGCTAAAGCAATTCTCAAAACTACTTTTCATGTAAATGTTGTGTTAAAAAAGTGAACGATAAATCAATTTATATTTCCTTTCCATTTCTTAGAAGAACTTCAAAACCTGTTTTTCAGGATTTCCCAGAACGTGTAGATACATACATACCATCACGCCTGTCGTACCCGAAGGGTTAGGCAGAGGTGTACTAATCTACACCCACGTTTCGCCGTATGTTTTAGGTCCGATGTAATAGGGGGCGAGCCTATTGCTTCTATCCGGGCACAAATCCAAACTCCGAGCTGCTACTGAGAATGTCACAGAATAACCAAATAACACTTTGCTCGACCTGGGAATCGACCGCTAGACCAAACGAGGCAGTTATATTAACCGGTTGAATTGTTGCAGGTATGCGCAAGAGTGCGAGGGACGATGGCGACAACACATTCCTGCAAGCTCCTACGCAGGTCAGAATAAGCATTGTATTCATGTAACACTATAAGAAATATTACAGTAGGTCAAGTCTCCTCACGAATATCTAAAAGTCTTATCAGCAAATATTGATTCATCATCATCATCAACCCATTATCGTTCCACTGCTGGGCACTTTGAGAGGGATTAGGCAATAAATATTGATTCTTAATATGTATCTTATATATACAATTCTCGTGTCACAATGTTCGTTCCCGTACTCCTCCGAAACGGCTTGACCGATTCTCATGAAATTTTGTGAGCATATTGAGTAGGTCTGAGAATCGGCCAACATCTATTTTTCATACCCCTCAGTGATAAAGGTTGTCCACCAACCCCTATAATGTGGCAAAACAACGTTTGCTGGGTCAGCTAGTATTTATTATAAATCCAATCATTCATTTTACAATTGCGTACTCTAAATTAACGTTACTAATAAAATACGGATGTTAATAATAAAATTAAATCACAAATTTTACATACTGCATACATTTTTATTCTACCTACTCATTTCTTATTGGATTTACTTGTGTTTTTTAATCAATTCTTTCGACTCATGAAGGTAATTATATTTTTTTCTTAATCGAAGCTAAAAAAATATACTAGAAAATTAACTACTACTAAAAAAACATAGCTTGATAACTTAACACATTTTTAACCGACTTCAAAAAGGAGGAGGTTATCAATTCGACTGTATTTTTTTTGTTTGTTACCTCATAACTTTCGACTTGGTGAACCGATTTTGATGTTTCTTTTTTTTGCTTTTTTTTTGCTTTCAAATAAAAAAAGAAATATTACCAATGCCTGGTTTGAGGCCACCCCGCACAAGATCACGCGCGATGAATGTACACACCTTTACATTTAGCTTGGCACCGACTTCATACATTTAAAACTAAAAAGAAGTTAAAACTGTATTAAGTTATTTTTATATTTTTAGTTTTGAGGTCGGTTTTATCAAACGCTGTTTTTTTTATTTTTAAACTTTCTGCTCTTATCTATATTGTGGTAATATCTAAAATAGTTGTTCAAAATAGTCCCATTCACGCGCGATTTCGTCTGCTAAACGACTGGCGAAATTATTTATGATTATTATTGTGCTAAAATTGGACCGCTACAAGTGTAGGATGGGTTCGTATGACTGATATCATGATACTAAACTATAATAGTTTATAACTATAGAAATAAGTACTGATTGATGAAATTTTTTGGTTCTTTTTTTTATATTTTTACGTGGGCAAAAATAAGCCGGAACATTCACACATTCAAAATGGTGCCACTTCCAGTTGTTACCGAGGATTTCAGCTTAAAACTACTTTTTGCTTGAACTGAAAATTGAACCTAAATCCTCAAGCACAGAACAAGGTTTTCGAATTACCAGGGTTTTTTGAAATTATCACATAAACTTTACATTATTTTAATAATTGTATTTAAATCTAGGCTTATAATGGTTGACTTAGTTTTCTTATTGAAAGATGGACCTCGTTTTCAGTAGCAATGCGTTTAAACACTACTAACTAATACGCATATTATTATTTATAACTCAAAATCGTTATAAGTACCTACATGTGTATATAAAAAAATCGTATCATGTTATTCGTCGGCAATGAACTAATGAAGCAATTTTAATGAAACTTAGGACATTGTGTGTAGTTTTACAGACAATGTCCAATGTTAGGAAGCAGGATAGTTAACTCACTTTTCAATTTATAATAACATTATTTGTGATTTAATGCATACCAACTAATAACTTAGCTACATCAACGTCAGGTCTGCTATTATACATATACATATGTCAGTAGCTGCTCGTCCCAGCTTCGCGCACGAGTAGACATTTATGTTTTAAACTTTATTTATGCTCCACTCCTATTGGTCGCAGCGTGATGTTCTATAGCCTATAACCTTTCTCAATAAATGGACTATCAAATACAAAAAGAATTATTCAATTCCAACCAGTAGTTCCTGAGATTAGCGCGTTCAAACAAACAAACTCTTCAGCTTTATGATATTAGCTAGATAACGCCCGTCTCTCACTGGGATAGGCAGAGATTTCCACCAGCCAATATTGCGTAATTCAATTCTATTCTTTCACAGGACGACAGTTCCACTTCACCATCACCAAACAAACTCCACAAGAGTCCCTGGGGGAAGATGAGGGACATCATCCAAACCCACAGGGAGTCCGTCAAGAAGAAGACCTCTAACCGGGGGTCCAAGAGCTCCCCCGACGTGGTGCCGAAGAGACGGAGGTCGCTCAGTGATGGCGGGGACAGTGACGCACCACCAGCCCTCACCCTGACCATACCTTCTTCTGAAGAGCTTGGTGAGTTTAGATTCTCTTATTCTATGACGACCCGTTTAGTTCAGCGGTAGTTAACGCTGCCTGCTGTGCTATGGGTCGGTTCTAATCTCGGTAGGCACAAATGTTTGTGTGATAAGCATTAACATTTGTTTCCGAGTCATGGATGTATCTATGTATATTATGTACTTATGTATTTACAAAAAAAGGGTATATATGTAGTATATCTATTTAGGTTGACCTATACAAGCCTATTAAAATATTTTGCAACATATGTATAAGTTTCTTTAAATAAACATTATTATTATTATATCAAGCATCTAGTATTCGTAACACAAGCCGTTGCTTAGCTCGGAACTAGATGGCGTTGTGTCATAAAGTCCAGAAATAATTATTTATTTATTTATTCTCTCCTTCTTATGAAAAATGTTTCTATAATATTAAGGAATTCTACGAATATTTTTTTTTATACTAAAAGGGTGGCAACCCTGCTCACGGCCCGCCTGATGGTAAACGGTTCCCGTAGCCTATAGTTTGCAACACAAGAAGTGTCGCTTGCACGTTGCTGACCCTGTAGAAAACGTTAAGGTTTAAGGAGGGTTAAGGAGTTACTAAACTGACACTAGTCTTGGTTGCTCTGGTGGTTATGGGCGTATCTAGCACCTTTACTTCAGGAGGGGCTTGCCCCTATCTGGGGTAGGCACATTTCTCGGCTTGGTAAAATGGATTGGTATATGCTAGCATATACATATTATTGCATTCTATATTGTATAGACTGATTATAGTATTGTATAGAATCATTTATTAAATAAACAGACAGAAATGTGTGCTGGGGAGTTTGTTGCGCCGCTTCTTCTTCCCAGCAAAAACACTAGGAAGCGGTAAAGGGCGGGCGTTTTTGGGGGCTGTCTTTATTGTCGACGTTCAAAAAGAGCCATTTAAATTTGGCCTTCTTTGAATAAATGATATTTTGACTTTTGACTTTTGACTTTTGACTTTGGGTAGGCACAGTCCACCGTATGGGAATTTTTAATCGGTAGCCCAACATCCTAGCGCACTGGACCTTTCTGGGGGGGCCAGGCCCTCCCTCTAGGTAGGTACTCCCATGCTGGTGGTCTTTTAACTGTAAGGCCGTTTTCCTCTAAGTTACGGCCAGTTGAAAATCACTTTTGATATCCATAAGTTTTTGAGACTTGTGTAGGTATATAGGTATATCTTATGCAAAAATCCAATATTTTTCCGCGACAATTTTGAACATTATAATTTCCCAATGTTGCTAGTTAGACATTTACGAGTATCACTTGACTAGACTTTTACGATGTTAGAAAATTATATGGGTTACTATTTTCGTTTTACTTTCATACAGATTAACGTAAATATGCAATCTATACATATCATAATATTGTAACAAGCCGATATCTGTACATTATCATCATCATCTCAAACCATTATTGTCCCACTGCTGGACGCGGGTCTCCTCTCATTTGAGAGGGATTAGGCTATAGTCCACCACGCCATCGAGAAAATCTCTCTCTCGTTGGATTTGTTCCCGATAAATGGCAATCTTGAAGAATTACCGGCTAATTACTGTGGATGTACACTCTAACAACTTAATTGGTATACATGCAACTAGTGACCCTAGCGGACGGTACAGGCAACTGGAGTACATATTCATTGTGTGCGTATATACATACAATGCATATTATGCACACAATGAATCATTGACAATTCAAGTGTTTACGCACACAATAACAACGGAAATTATCCATGTGTGGATGTAAACCAATTAGTTTGTTAGAGTATACATCAGTAATACCTACGCCTTTTCTTAACCTTTTTGGGTTAGAATGTGATAGTATGTTTGTTTCAGGATAAAGTGCATACGTGTTGATTACAATTACATATACGTAGCTTTATAGCAACGAAAATGAATGTTTCATCAAAGTAAAGTATGACCAAAATGTTAATTAAATATTCAGAATGCAGATACGTATCAATGTGTAGCTAGTGTTGTAAATAGAACTTCAAAATATTATATCGATACAATGTGGTATCGGACACATTTAGTATCGGATACACGTGTAGCAATGTTTTGAAAAACAATCAGCAAATTGCTAGCAATATCGATTCTAATTTCAAATCATAATCCAATTGATTCAAAGTATGTAAAACCTACTATGTAGTACATACGCTCACGCTTTTTTCCCATGGGGGCAGGCAGAAACTAACGCATGCCACGTATACTACAACCCCTGTATACCACTTTTGCCTCGTCCACATTCACACATCTTGTCATGCATACTTGAAAGCATGACCTTTTTGAAGGAGTACAAGTACTTAATAGTACTTTTTGATCATTGGTCTTACAAATCAGGCATCCCATAAAACGGTGTATCCCCATTTGATGCTTTCTAGTGTTTACTGTAAATAAAAAGTGGCGCCAAATAACTTCCCAAATCACCACATACATGACATTTGAGACAATAAACTTCAGGATTATTGTAATATCAACACATGCACACAAATACGCCATTTTAAAGTTGACCTATGCTTCCCTGGTAAAATCTTTTGTAGTAACTAATTATTGTGATTCGTAATTTAAAAAATATGATTCCTATAACTGTTTTATTTAGAGAAATTTCTTATGGAATTAAAAACGTTGGACTTCATTGATTTTTCAAACCCCATAAAAATTGAATTGCAATTTCTGGCATACTAAGTATTTTGTCTTAATTAATTCTTTATTCCACAAATAAAAAGTAGAAATTCCAGGTCAAAGGAATACAAAATCCTGATAAACTTACACCAACTTTATGAACTCCAAGTCGTCTATATTCCTTCTTAGTACCCTAAACGTTTGCTATAATCGCACAGAAATTCATCTAGACTAGAATTCACCTAATAAAATTGGTGAGATTTGAGTGTCCACTTTTAAAATATTTAAAATTAACGCGTCCATATTAATCAAGCCTCAAAAATTCTGACTTATTGGATTGGAACCAACTATTCAAATAAAGGCCGATGGCATTCGAAGGGAACTTGACAAGTGTTCTCTCTTCCAGAATCTGAGCCCTCCCACCCCGTTCTTCGCAAGCAGCGATCCTTGGAGCTAGGAGCCAGACCCCCCCAGCACCGCCCCCCTCGAGCCTCCAAGTGGACCAAGGTCAAGAGAGCCTTTCTGACGTCAGCGTCTGCTTCTGTCCCGTCCAGCCCTAACAGGCATTCAGCGTTCTTCACTGATGCAGGTTAGTGCCTAGTTTTTCAAATAAATCCATCATCATTAAGATAAATCCAATCATTGGACCTGGAGATCCCAAAATGACCAACATATCCAAATTTTTCCACCGTATTTCATGTTACATTGTTACATAAACATACCATCACACATTTTGTCCCCGAAGGATACTCATTTACACCCATAATTCCCCGGTTTGTTTTAGGTCCCATGTGATAGGGGACGAGCCAAATACCATCAACTAGTCCGTAGTTCACTCCAAACTCCGAGCTGCTAATGAGAATTTTATAGAAAAACCCAATAAGAATTTGCTTAGAAAGTCGCACTTACGATCGCTAGACTAATGAACCAGGCAAACCTATCCCACTGTTTCCACTGTATTCAATGTTCCAAAGGTCTTATAAAATTCTATTTCAATATCTGGCTAAGAACTTACTCAAAACAGAGTTAAATATAGATCCAAACCCTCGATAACTTCGCACTCAAGGAATTCTCTTGTTGAATATGCCCCACATGCTATTACTAACAATAATATTAATTTTAAAGATCAGCTCATTCCCTGCAATTCTCGGGGAACAATAATTTACTTGTGGCAACATTTTATTACCAAAACTATTGCCAAGTGCTCGCGAGTCGCATTTGTCGTCAGTAACGTCTGATATACTAGTTAATACATCAGGTAATATTATTGCAATTCTTGCTACGGTGAAGCCGATGTTATCCGAGTTAATATTCATTTTCCTAGCAGCTTTATCGCAGTATTATGATATATATATTTTTTTAATCTATAAGAAAATTGCTCAGGTTTTATCATGTCATCCTTATTCAAATATAATAAAATAATGATGAAACTTACTTTCCTCGTTTAATACTAACGTAAATGCTCCTATTACCGCCAGTTTTAGCTGTCTTTCACTTGAAATAAATAGATATAAGCTGTTATGTTAGGAAATATGTTATAATTTATAACGAAGTATTCTTTGCAATTCAGTACTTAAATTCAATATTCAATAACACAATAATTACTAAATCATTATTTAATCCAAAGAAGTAGTTGATTCTATTACCGACCCATAGAATGCGGCAAGATTCTATTACCGATTTTTCTACTTCTTTTACCGACCGGTACGAAGTTGTCACTTCTTCTATACTATTAAATAAAATAGAAAATCGTTTTTAAGGTATTTATTATATAATAACAACAGTTATGAGATCAACTTTTCATTACTTATTTATTGCAACACTTAGATCACTTATTATCAGTCTATTATCTATATCCAGGCTAATATAATAATTATATGTAGTATAAAGATCTTGCTATCTTGCTTCAGGGTGACGGCAGAATGCTGTTACACACACCTATCGAATAAATATCAATAAATTTCCATACTATATAATCTGTATTGTTAAAAATAATACAGGATCCGAAACATTGTTATTAAACAAAATAAATAAACCGCGATAAAATTCGTAATTAGTAATTTTGTTTCAACGTGAGAGAAAATGGTGATTCTCAATATCGTGGGGGATTTGGCAAAAAATAATGACGTCCAGAAGATATTGATTGTATCTCACCTCTTTCTCATATACAAATACACAACCATGAGCCGGCCGCAATTCTATTTTATTATTTACCATAAAATCCGTACCCAGAAATCATTCAAGCAGTCCCAAATACCTTACAATACGTAAATGCGGCGTATTAGTAAGTTATTTTAGAAATATTACTCATACATTAACAGATCTGTCGATATTTGAATACGTCGATACTGCTAGTTGAACGTCATTCACGTCCCTGACATACATTTGTTGCAGACGAATGAGTTTTGCCGCAAATTAAATCAAAATAACGATTTATTGGCGAGCGGAAAGTGCGTATTGATAGTGAGAACCGCTAAAATCAATCGTATTGTAGGTACTCATTTCAGAAACTGTATCTTAAAAAAAATATTAAGAAAATATAATCAATATTTATATTGAGTTGACCTATCCTCCGGAGGGCACACTTAGGGTGAGTAAACTTGCATAGACATGCAAGTTTACTCACCACTAAACTCTCAGACGAGAGATTATCTCAATGGCGTGTGAAGTCTGACAACCCGCATTAGGCTAACGTGTTGGACTATGGCCTAATCCCTCTCATATGAGAGGATATTTTTGCCCGGTAGTGGGCTAGTAAATGGGTGATCATCATCAACCCATTAATGTCCCACTGCTGGGAACGGGTCTCCTCTCAGTTGAGAGGGATTAGGCTATAGTCCACCACGCTAGCCTACTGCGGGTTGGCAGACCAAGAATTCTCTCCAGTAAGCAGGTTTCCTCACGATGTTTGCCTTCACCGTTTAAGCATGTGATAAATACGCACATAACTTCCGAAAAGTCAGTGGTGCGTGCCTTGGGTTCGAACTCGAGACCTCTGACATTTCAGTCCACTGGTCACACCGCTAGGCTACCACAGCTTCTGAAATGGGTGATGATGATGACAAATTCCTCTAATGTATGTATCCTACATTCATCTTCTTAAATACCCATGCCAACAGACTACGTGAAAACCTACTATAAACAAAATACATATGGTAAGTTTTGTAAACATACCTCCATATTAAAGACGGAAGATTGTTTTAAATAATTCCAAAATTTTGCCGGGAAATTATTAGCAAAACATTTTCTCTTGCCGTCCGCGTTGGCCAACAAGGAAATGTTTATGTTTACATGAGAAAATATTAAATACCCACAGCGTGTTTCAACATCATTTCTGCACCATAATAGCTCGGTTTACAAGATATAAATCCATATTACATGGAGTCATACATATAAATAATAATTTTAATTGTATGAACACTCAGTTGACTTTATAATGATAAGATACCTAAACTTATAACATTTAAAATCATTCATTCGTACAGTAATTAACTTTTTTTTAATAAATATTATTAGGTCGTTTTAGAAACCGGTATTAACTCTGAAGTTTCTTTCTTAATTATTAGCCTTCTAATGATATGATATATCATGTGGTATGTATAATGTATATGTAATGTATATCTATGTACCCCGAAGAACCATAGAGAGGTGTTCATCCACATTGTTTCGGTATGTTTTTTTTGCGATAAGTGGGCAAACGAGGAGGCGGTTCACCTGATGGTAAGTGATCACCGCCGCCCATGGACATTTGCAACTCTAGAAGGCTTGCAAATGCGTTGCCAACCCCTGCAGAAACCGTTTTGGTTTCTTAAAATAGGAATTACTAAACTGACAGCAAACGGAATGCCCATGCTGTCAGAATAGTCACTCCCCCAATGAGCTCTGGTAACCTTACATACTCGCAGAACGACTACTGTTGATTCACTACGGTCTTCTGTAAGGCGGAGGTACTTCTCCAGTCGGGCAGCTCAATTTGAGCCAGAAATCTCGCCCTACCTCCAAGAAATGTTTTAGGTCTCACGTAATAGACCCGTCCTCATCAACTCATTTAATATCCCACTGTTGGGCACAACTATAGTTCACGCCAACCTAGTGCAGGTTGGCTTTGAGATAATCGCTCAGTCTTACAGACGATGCTTTTCTTCAACGTTTAAACCTGTGATAAATACTCACGTAACAAGTCAGTACGTGACTCGTCGCGGGGTCGAACTCTATAGAAAACACTTTATACTCCACTGGTCACACCTATAAACTATCAGACCATATCAAAACATCTTGCTGGGAATCAAACCCAAGACTCATCACTCAGCCATGCCTTTTACAACTACACTGTATTAACTTACAAAAAATACTTTACAAAGCTTTTAAACTGAGAGCTTCTGATATTTTGTACCATGACAGCAATAATTATATAAACAAAAGTTACCACACATATTTCCTGAAAACATCACCCACAAACATACATCCAAAACCGAAGCACTTCGCCATATGTTCACGCATTAACACTTGGAAGCTAGCCAGAAAGTGCGATAATTAAAAAAAGGCATAGGGCATTCACCTCGCTTCTAAGAAATGATTATAGCAAATTATAATTATGACACATAAAATGTGATCAAAGTGATTTTTATACTCATGTCAGAGTGTTTCCGCTACTTTATCAGTTGAACGTGTGACATAAATATCAATTAATTGATATAATACTAGTCATTAATATCATTATCGTCTACCCTTTTACTGTTCCTCTCGTTGGCACGGATTTCCTTTCATTAGATTGTCCAAGTCTGGGTTGGCACTCTTCACAAACCACCGAGAACACCTCATTGTTATGTGATAAATATGTAAAACAGACAAAGAAAAGGTTGATCGAAAAGTGCCCTATAGTGCAATGGTCACACCACTAAGCTACAATGACCAATATATGTACACACAGAACGATTAGGCACTGATGGACTGGTGTACAATTTGAATAAAGCAATGTTGAATATTACCGTGAAGTTATATAGTTATCTATGCGAGTATTTTCTACTTGTATCCTGCACGCCAGTTACTGAAATTTGATCAATGTACCGCGAAAAACCTGTAAAAAGTGATTTCATTTCAATATCTACATCGTGTGTGTCAGAAATCGAACAAAAAAAAAGTGTTTGTCCAAATGGGAACAGCCGAGAGCGCTTATCTTGATAATCACATCGTAAACACTCGCATTGCGTAAGGAGACTATTTTCAATGTTTGGATAACACATGTACCAAGCCGAGATTAAAACTTGATTTGATACTCGTACTCTTTCCACATTGGGTAACCAATCGAGAATCGTGGAAAATAGATAAAATAAGAGCATTGGCCTCAAACAGTATTGAGTTCCCTTTTGAAACAAATCTGCGTCATACTGATCATATTTTAAGGTAATCGTTGTAAAAGCTGTGGTAGCCTAGTGGTGTGACCAGAGGACTGAGGTGTCAAAGGTCAAGGGAGTTTGAACCCAAGGCACGCACCACTGATTTTTCGTAAGTTATGTACGTATTTATCACAAGCTCGAACGGTGAAGGAAAACATCGTGAGGAAACCTGCATGTTTGAGAGATTTTCTCAATGGCATATGAAGTCTGCCAACCCGCAGTAGGCTAGCGTGGTAGACTATAGCCTAATCCCTCTCAAATGAGAGGAGACCGGAGCCCAGCCGTGTAATGTGTAAATTGATGATGATGATGATTGGTAATCGTTTGATCACTATCTCACCTGATGGTAATTGACGATGTGGTCTAAGGTGTAGCACGTTTACATAGAAGATACCTATAATCATATACTTATCTGTTGCAGTAGTTTGGTAAGCAGCGAATAGGGTAGAACGAGATAACGACGGTAGCACAGACGGCTTGTTAACGCGTAATAAATCTTCTTTGCTTTCTGAACGCCTAGTAGCAGTGTTTTTGAAAAAAAAAAACTGGTTTGCTTTTCATTCAACGTAAGTACATAGATTTTTCTCTTGTCTCATAAATGTGAACCCTAAACACCTAAACCCTGATCAACTAACTACCTGTAAGCTGGACAAATAGTTCCATGTTGTGCTGCAAAAGTTGATTTCAACCTGTGAAAAATACATAAATTTACATTTAATAGAAATAACTTTTACAATCCAACATCATTTATTAATCATTTTTATCCTTCTTAACAATTTCATTGGCATCAACAGCCGCTAAATCCTGCTGCAACTTGATCAATTTATTCTTGAAAGACGTATCTAACTCTGCCGCTTTATTCTCTGACAGCATTCTTCTGATTAAATCCTTCATATGTTTTACACTATCTTCAGTCTTTTTTTCTTTGTCTGTTTTATCTATTTTCTCTTTTCTAGGTACATCCAAAACTGTAGCATTATTCTCTTTGATATAATTTTGTATTTCTTCAGCAAATGAGCTATTGGCATAAACGCATACTCTAACGTCTTCTACAAGACTGAATGCTTCGTCTTCTACGTTTCTGATCACTTCAATAAGACAAGCTTCATGCATGGCTCCGTGTGCCATGAGTTTTGTTAAACTGACTACACCATCAATAAGTTTCCCTGTCACTTCCATCATTGCTGATTTTATTATGGGAGACTGTAACAATTTTATGAATAAAATATTATGTAAAGATTTTTATAGACTAAAAATAACCGCTTTATAAATCAGTTTTTTTACAAATATTTGATTTGATTTGATTGTTTATTTCTGTAAATAGATCTTTTTAAAGACACTTTTACAAGTCATGTACATTTTTTTTTTTAGTATCTAGTTGACATCGGCATTTCCTAACTGACGACCTCTGAGAAGAAATGCCGAAACAAACTCAGAGAATCATGGTCTCTTTTAAAGTCCAAACATTTTGGTTACAATATGTGAGCCTGACTATGTAGGTTAAAGTCTGAGATGGCCTTTTGAAGAAAGCACCAGTGCAGCTTTGAGTTGACCTGTCCATACTGACAGCACGCATACGTCAGCCATCGTTTAGCTCAAACCATTATTGTGGGAGCTTAACGACCCGACGCACGTCTATGCAAGATCAGCGGGACATTTGCGTAGGCCATTTCAAAAACCCAAAGCCGCCAGACATTAGTTTGTAAGCGTATGTTTATCTACCTACAAAGTGCTCACATTCACATAGATATGTATATTATAAATAATTCCATTGCATAAAAATCAACATAATGTCAAATATAAAATAATTATGTCAAAACATAACATTAACATAATGTCAAAAATATAAAATAAATAAAGTCAAATAATAATAATAATTAAAAATCTATAGGTATACCTATACAATTCATATCAAGATATAAATTAATGTCAACAAAAAAATAATAATAATAATAATAATTAACATCAATGTCATGAAAAAATAATGTCCAAATCATAATAAATTACAGTAAAAGACGTTCGATAGCCCGGTTCATTAGAACTATTCAATCCCAAGCAGTTTTATCATCCATGTAATCTTTTAACGTATAGTAGCCTTTAGCACAAATTCTCTGTTTGATAAAGGATTTAAATCTGCTGAGACTTAATGTCTGTACATGGGTTGGAATTTTGTTATAAAAGCGTATGCATTGACATCTAAAGGATTTACTGATTTTCTGGAGCCTAGTTCCAGGAACAACAAATTTATTCTTATTCCTAGTATTAATATTATGGATATCACAATGCTTTTCAAAGAGATTGATATTCTTGTAAGCATATAAAAGATTTTCGTAAATATACTGTGATGGAACAGTCATAATATCAATTTCTTTAAATTTCTCCCTCAGTGAATATCTGGGACTTAAGTTATAAATTGATCGAATAGCCCTTTTCTGCAACACAAAAATAGTTTGGATGTCAGCAGCATTCCCCCACAGTAAAATGCCGTATGACATCACGCTATGGAAATAACTAAAATAAACTAACCGAGCTGTATCTATATTCGTTAAATTACGAATTTTTTTAACGGCATAAGCTGCAGAACTAAGCTTCTTCGACAATTTCTCTATATGTGGGCCCCACTGAAGCTTAGCATCTAAGGTAATGCCTAGAAATACAGTGGTATCTACAAGATCCAACTCTCCACCGTTAACTAGTACACTGGTTTTAACTTGTCTGACGTTAGGCGTTGTAAACTTAATACATTTAGTTTTGTTTTCATTCAAAACTAAATTATTTGCATTGAACCAATGTACCACTTTCGAGATAGCAGTGTCCACATCGTATGTAGTTCTTTGCTGACGTTTTAGTTTAAATAAAAGCGAGGTATCGTCTGCAAACAACACTATCTCTTGATTATCTCCCATCAGATAGGGTAAATCATTAATATAAATTAGAAATAAAAAAGGGCCAAGAATTGAACCTTGCGGAACTCCCATAGTAACAACCGACCCCGGGGATCTCATTCCATTGACGTCCACCTTCTGAATCCTCTTACCCAGGTACGAAATAAGAAGATTCAGAGAAGTGTTCCTCACGCCATAGTGGTGTAACTTCCTGATCAATGTATCGTGAAGAACGCAATCGAATGCCTTAGACAAATCGCAAAAGATACCCAAGGCATCGTGTGACTCTTCCCATGCATCAAAAATGTGACCTAGAAGTTCAACACCGGCATCGGTTGTTGAACGACCCTTGGTAAAGCCAAACTGTTTTCTATTAATTAGGTTGTTGGCGTAAAAGAAACTTTGTAATTGATCTAAAATTATTTTTTCAAAAATTTTACTGAATGTTGGTAGCACTGATATCGGTCTAAAATTAGTAGGGTCTGATGTGCTACCTGACTTAAACAAAGGTATAATCTTACTATTTTTCATAAGATCAGGGAATTTACCACTATCAATACATTGATTAAATATAAAGGATAAAGTGGGTGCTACAATGTGAATAATAAATTTGGCAACGTCAACAGAATTTCCCCACAGGTCTGCAGTTTTTTTTACATTTAGTGTATTGAAAGTTTTAATAATATCGCTACTGTTAACATGTTTAAAATTAAATTCAATAAAGCTAGCTTTTACGTTTTCCCTAAGTAGGTTCTCTGCAACAGTGGGTGATGAATTTAAGGAACTAGTGACCACAACAGGAATACCCGTAAAGAAATTTTCAAATGCGGTGGCAACTTCTAAGTCTGATTTAATTATTTGTTCATCAATAATAAGACTATATTCACTGTTACGGCCAACAGATCTCCCTGTTTCACTGTTGATAATATTCCAAGTCATTTTAATAACATTATTACTATTTCTTATTTTCGAGCTAATATAAAGAGACTTTGCTATACAACAAACCTTCTTAAATAGTTTGGAGTAGCTTTTAACATAAGAATTAAACTCCGGGGTAGTGATATAAGTTCTTTCATTGTACAGCTCATAAAGTCTCTTCCTACTTTTATGAATACCAACAGTGGCCCATTCACTGAAAGATGCAGTTCCATTAACTCTGATCGTCTTGGGTGTAAAAGTAGAATTAAAATCTTTGCAATAAATGTTAAAAAAAGAATCATAAAGCTTATTAGGGTCACTATTATAGGGTAATAAAGGTAACTTATGACTAAGTTTATTTTTAAATGCCTCCAAGCGACCATGTGTTTTTGGATTAACTGTGATATCCTTTTTTGCTACTTTTCTCTTTTCACTATGAAAACAGATCAGCTGTCCGCAGTGATCGGAGTCCAGTAGGTTTATAATTTTCTTTTGATCTGGTATAATATTGGTGTAAATATTATCCAAACATGTAGCTGAAGTAGCAGTAATTCTAGTAGGCTCCAAGAATATGTTACTTAGATTGTATGACTGAAAAAGGTTGATGATTTTAATGCTGGAACCAGATTTTTCTAATAAATTAACATTGAAGTCGCCACATGTAATAATCGATTTATTTGTACTATGACAGGCTTTATAAAGCACTTCATCCATCACCGCTTCAAAACAGTCATACAGCCCAGATGGTGGCCTATATACACTTATTATAATGAACCGTTCTAATTCCACACAGGCTATCTCAATTGTTCGCTCAACAGAGAGGCTCACTATGTCCTTTCGCTCTTTAAATTTAATTTGATTATTTAATAGGATTAAGGAGCCACCATGAATGGCATTCTCTCTGCTGAATGAACTACCAACCTGGTGATTACCAAAATTAAAAATTAACTGATGGTTTTTCAGCCAATGTTCTGTGATACAAAGAATATCTATATTGTTACAATTTAAAAATAATTCAATTTCTAGTTCTTTATTCATTATTCCTTGTATATTTTGGTGCACCAGGCTGATACAATGCCTATTACCATCCATAATGCTGCACGCCGACTGACCTATGTCTACCACACAATCACTCGAGGTGCAATCATTGGTGGATGAATTAATGCAAGAGGATACCTCTGTTGTCTTACAAACTAAAATCACTTACAATGTCAGAAACAGGCTCAATAGAACCAATATGTTGAATAGCCATATTTTTGGCTAAAATATCAAAATAGTATGACAGAGACACAGCTAACTGCCTCTTACAGTACTTTGAAAGATAATACTTATCTTTCGTCAAATAAAAATAATTGCACACATAGTTATTACTGTCAATCAAATTAAATTTAGAATTATTTGTACATAATGTATGCAGAGTTAGGTTAAGCCTAAATAGATTGGGTAAGTTGTGATTCGAACTTTTGAGAAACAGGTAAGTAACAAAACTTCTGTAACATAGAAGCTCAGTAATGTTTAAACTAATGCTTATCTTATGTATAAAATTCAAATGGAAAAAGCTTTAAAAAAATCATGATTAGACTAATGACAGTTAGAAAGTACATAGTAGTACGATCTGGTTATTAAAAAAATATTTGTAGCTATCTTCAAAAGATTTTAAATGACGATCACTGAAGTCTGTCCATAGATAAAATGCCTTTCAATCTTAGAAAATCGCGTTTGCAACGTTGTTCTACCTTAATTCATTACAATTTTCTTTCATGTAATATATTATTTTCCTAGAAAATTTTCAGAGTAAAAATGTATCAAATAAAACCATAAAATTATATTAGAGATCAAGTACTGAAAGCTTCATTGCTGAAAAATTCTCGTAAAACGCGTAACGTCACATTCTACTGAAATATATTTACTTTGTAAACGGAAATGATTCATTTTTCCGTGAAGTTTACGATTTTTTTTACAGTTCCTACGCAATTGAGTATTACCGTAATTGACACTACAATATCCGTTTCCTATTACTGATTGAGAACTATTTAACTGTAAAAGTAGTACAAATGTTATAAAAAAATTAAATAGAGTACCTACTATAAATATACATACACATTTAGGCACATATTTTAAACTGGTTCGAATGAATAGAATTAGTAATGAAGGTAGCAGATTAATCCAATCTCAATTTTCAGAATAAATACATACATACACACGCCTTTTTCCCATGGGGGTAGGCAGAAACTACAGAATGCCGCGCGCTACGGTCCCTGCATACCTCTTTTGCCTCGTCCACATTCATACATCTCGTCATGCACGCTTATTATATTATTATTATTATCATGCTTATTATTATTTTATTTATCTGCTAACTTATTTCTTACGAAACATAAACTATTGAAGTTCTAAACCCCTTTTTTAAGAAATAATTATAAAAAATCCACCTTTATTTTCCATCTCCATATGGTCTGAAACTATCTACCACACCTAATATCATCCAAATCAGTTCAGCGGTTTAAGCGTGAAGAGGTAGCAGACAGTTACAGACAGACAATACTTACTCATTTATAAAATTAGTATGGATTAACGAAATGTATATTTTACCTACAACACCCAAAACTGGGTTTAGGTAAATACTTTGTCCTTTATTCTGTATTATGTCATTAAACCAACCCACCTTGGAGATGACGCACTTGATGACCTTCTTCAGCGTGTCGTGGTCGTGCCCACAGACCTTCAGAAGACCGTAAACCTCGTTCTTTTGCTCGTATATCTGCGAATTTAATTTACTGGTATGCACCTGGTACCTTTGATGTTTTAATGGGTCATTCAGGCGTAGACTGGTGAAAAACGGCAGATTTCTTTTTTACTCGTGAAGTTTTTTATATAAATGGTGCTATGGTAGCAATAGCTGTCGGCTTGTTCTTATCTATCAAGATTGTATGCTTGATAGTTGCTAGCGTTCTTAAAGAAAAATACGATACGATGGTACGAGTATTACTTTGATTTTAGAAGGAACATTTTATGGGTGTATGTTGGGTAGCTGTTAGTAATTTTAACATCAAGACAACCAATACCCCGTATATCCATGATCATATATGGATGTACATAAAGTATATACAAATAGCCAGGATAAAATATGACTGCGATAAAATTCGTAAAAATTAATTTGATTTCATCGTCCATATTTTATAATAGGTTAACTACATTAAGGCAATCTCTGAAAAGGTAAAAACCAGAGGAACTGCTGACGTGTTTTTGGACAAATACCCAGAAATATATATCCCGTTCAAAATATAAGTGTAGAAGACCGGGGTTCTCTTGAATACCATCCATCAATGTTGTTTATAAATGAAAAAGAAACATTCGTTTTGGATAAAGGCAATTCTCGCCACGCAAATGCTAGCTTTTACAAAAAAAATAAACAAAGGAAATAAACACATTCCTGAAGCTGGATTTTCCAAAATCAATTCGATAGTCAGATAATTGGATATACGCCAATTTGATCCCAGACTGGACGGGTAAATCGATTCTGATATTTTAGCACTATACCTAGCCATTTTTTTATCTTTGAACCACTGACTGAGAGATAACGTCTATTTAAATTTCAATTTGATATTAAATGCTGCAATGCTTTGTAACACATTTAATATTCATAAAGCACTTATACTGATTTCTTCCAATTACGTGAAAACTAGGCATTGAAATCTAACTATTGTCTACCGGTTTATTATAGCGTGGATAAATGGTGTTTTGCGTTTGCTGTCAGTGTAGTAACACCGTAATTACCGGATTTTAAAGGGTTAGCAACGCGCGAGCGACACCTCTCACGTTGCAAACGTCCATAGGCTACGGTAATTGCTTACCATAAGGCACATATCCTCGATTCCTAGCCTAACGGTATAAAATACCAATATTAAGTATTTAAATCTCACTGGCTTGATCCCCGTTTTGATCATGTTCTTGAGCGCCAGCACACTGTGAACTGCTTGCGCAGGGTCATGGCCAATCAGCGCGTACCCACACACCACCATCTGATGAAGAGCTTTCTCTGCCAGCGCTGATGTTTCGTTCTGTTTCTTCAGCAAGCAGGCTTCCAACTGTTACGGGCAATACAAAAACGGATTATGACGATGATGATCATGACATGAATGTAGTTACTTTAGTTTCAAGTCGTAAATAGCGTGATTCTTTAGAATATGGATCTTAAACTAGTTGCTTCAGAAGTGACTAACAAGAAACAGAGAAGAGATTAGCGACAAAGTACTTGCTTGATATTGGCGATCGATAAGAAATAATGTAAATCCAAATT
The DNA here is from genome assembly GCA_905163465.1 of Craniophora ligustri. NCBI lineage: Eukaryota > Metazoa > Arthropoda > Insecta > Lepidoptera > Noctuidae > Craniophora > Craniophora ligustri. The sequence continues at coordinate 1,101,368 of LR990965.1, read as the reverse complement.
GGTTTTTATTGTATAAATTATATTTAATATAATTCTACCGGCCATGTAAGCGCCCATATAAGTAATGTAAGAGTTCTAAACTATTTATCAAAAGTTACCAATAAAATGAATTACCAACCTCTTTCTCCCCATGTCCCTTGATGACGTCCAGCATATCTTGAAGTTCTCCCAGCCTGTCCTGGATGTGCAGCGTCCCATTCTTAAGCAACAGCTTGATTTTCATCAGCACCATATCCACAGATCTATCCATTGTTTTAGTTAAGATTATATCATAGTATTTACATCTAGATATATTAATTAATACGTGAAGGGAAAATGTTGTTTCCCAATCCCTCTTCCTTTAAGGATATTTAGTGCACAGAGTTTAAAATTTGGCTCAGTTAAAATTTATATGGAGAAGGAATACAGAAAGCTAAAGTACCACTTACTTCTGAAGGTCAACCTGGAACTTCCTCTCCAGACTTTGCAGAAGATCATCACTCAATTTGTGCGTTATTTCGTCTTCTATCACCTTGTCCACTTCTGCTTTACCGACGTCTTTTGCTTCTGTTAACTTATTTTTTAATGTTACACTTATTTTGGAAGTAAAAGCTTTTAACTATTTAGAAAATATATTTTATCTACGGTCGGTTGGACGCTTATGTCTGTGAGAATTCATGAGATTTATAGATTTCTTATACTTATGCAAATACATATAAATCTACTTTTTACAGAGTTTATTGCAAGTCACTACATAAATAAAACTGCACGACCAAAAAACATGGTGAGCTCGTTCTGTGTAAATCGAAATGTAGTTATTAAATATAAGTAGCTGTAAGTGATTATAACATCAAGACTTTTTCTCAGTCTGCCCGTAACCATGGATGCTATAGAGGATTCGAAACTTCAACATTAAATAATATCAATCAATATAACGCCAGAAACGATGACTAAACGATGGATGAGGAAGGCGGAGGACAGAGTGTTATGGCGCAGTTTGGGAGAGGCTTATGTCCAGCAATGGACTGCGATAGGCTGAGTTGAAACGCGATAAAAGTACCGATCATTTCAATATAGACATGGGCTAAAACGCAAGGTGGACTGACGACCTGGTAAAGGTCGCAGGAATCCACTGGATGCGGGGTCGTCGTGTTGAACCTTGGGGGACACTTATTTATGTCCAGCAGTGGACGTCTAACGGTTGATGTGATGATGATGATGATGAGCTAAAAGAGACAACTTACCAGGAGAACAGAAATAAGTACATGTATAGCACATGTAAATTTGACATCTCTCATATTGAAATCGTCGGCGAGTCTACAAAATGAACCGAAAATAGCCGAAACGTAAATAAATCAGCTACACTTATATGAAATACAGTTTACGATGAAACGTCGTAAAAACTTTTTATCGATATTGAAGTGTGAATTGGATAATTTTTTGCGAGTAAACATACATTTATTATTCGATTTCTATTTGCAGGGCGCCCTATTCGATTATTTTATTTGAAGATTCTTTTATAGAACCGACGTACGAGTTGTACATAGTTTTAAGAATATTATATCCGATTTAAATTACATGCTTTGTGATTTTTCTTTTATTATGGTCGGTATGCGGTTCAATGTGTTGAAATAAAATTATTCATTTCATTGATAGAAAAGACTACTTAAGACACAGGATGAAATTTTACCTAATGTATTTAATTTAATTTACTATGCTGTGCCCGACAGGGTCCATATATGTTCCTAATTTAAGCCTAACATCATCTGTAAACCACACCATGGAATGCAATAAAGTATTGGGTATTGAGTATAAATAAATTGATAATTTAAGAGTAGGCTACGTTATCATTGGTAGATGCACCGCAATATCTATATGCATTTTCAATGATTTTCATTTACATCTTTTAATTACTGAATAAAAACTTTTAAAAAGCAATGTGAAACCTAATAATGTACTGGGCTATTTAAATCCACGCAAGTATCGGTGTCAGAGTTATGTTCAAATAACCGATATAGAATTATATAGTTTCTTGTGTATCGACATTATTGAACAAATACTTTGTTGTAGCATGAAAGTCTCAAAGTATCTTTTAATATATCTAGCAGAAGGTTCATATTCAGTTAATTTCTATGAATTCTGCGTCTTTGAAAACAAACCGATCATAAGATCGGGCTATTTATTATCCATAAAATGCTTACAGCAAAAGGTTTTCATATCTTTTTGCTAAAGGGACTGAAATACCACATTTCAGAGCTTTTAAAGAGCTTCCAAAGATAATTATGTTATATTAAATTAAAAATATCTATAAATATATACATTTAAGTACATATTATATTATTTGGGCAAATGATTGTCCAAGTATTCTGTGCCTCGGCCATAAATTAGTAAATTTTTCCGGACTTTGAACTGAGGACAAGAATAAACCTGCAGCAAATTTATTCTCACACGTTGGAACCAATATAATCGCGTTATGTACGGTTCCAAAAGAACTTCATACCATGAACATCAGGCTGTGGAATGAACTACCTCCCAAGGTTATCCAAAAGGTTCTTCAAAAAAGTAGTGAAAACGTTTCTATAGGGTTGGCAACGCGTGAGCGACGCCTCTGGTGTTAGAAACCATCAGACGGGAAGTAAACTTGGTTGCCACCCGAATGACATAATATAAATCTGGACATTATAACACAGCACCATCTAGTTCCGAGCTAAGCAAGGAGGCTTGTGTTACGGATACTAGTTGGTTGATATACTACATTATATATACTTGTTTTTACATGATATATCTGTTCACGCGCTTCATTTATTTATGTGTATCCAAACTTATACGAAGAAATGGTCACACGCATTTGTTGCGTGTATCCAAATGAAAATCTAGTTGGCCACGGAAGTCGACCAATGGGAGGCATTCCCGCCTTTTTTTTTACTGAATTCGAAGAACATATATATTTTTTTTTATACGAATTACCGATATACGTTCTAACAACATTGTTTTTAATGTACATATTTGTCATATATATTCAAGAATAAACGTTTTTGTCATTACAATTTAATAAATTCGTTCACTAAAGTATTACGTTCCTGCCTGACCCATAATAAACATCTACATAATAACACAACAACGCGCATCACAGCGCCAACATTGGACCTTCGAGCACGAATATTCAGAAAATCGTCTCCACGGAGAAGACTGAAGTCAATCGCCACTTCAAGGATCAGCAGAATCATCGTCCGAAACTGAAACTGTTAGTGCACCTATTCGTCGCTGGTGGTGAAAATCGTGAGTAATTCTAGTTTCATATAAGCCTTCGAAATGAGCGAGTATGAGGATAGTGAAACGGGACATAGATTAAATTTAAACGATCTTAAAAAGCAAAGGGGTTCTTTAAAAGGTAGATTAACGGCTTTTGAAAAATATTTGTCTAAATGTGAGCATGTTAGTTTATCTGAAAGGCAACATACAGAACTTCAATTACGTGTTGAATCCACAACTAGTTTGTTCAATTCTTTTAACAAAGTTCAAGATAAAATAGAACAGTTTTTAGATGATACTGAAATTGCCAAACAAATTGAGTATAGAGAATTGTTCGAGGATCAATATTTCGATTTAATATCGAGAGCAAAATGTTTAATTGGAAAAGCTAAAGTTGTGTGTGATACTGATAATAGTGCTAACTCTCAATCGTCAAATCCGCGAACAGTGTCAATAAAATTGCCAGAGATTAAACTCCCATCCTTTGACGGCTCATATGATAAGTGGCTTGAGTACAGAAATTCATATTTATCTATGATACATAAGCGTAGTGATTTAGATGCGATACAAAAGTTTCATTATTTGAAATCCTCACTTAACGGTACAGCGTTACAAGTCATTAGTGCACTTGAGTTTACAGCGCTTAACTATACCCACGCATGGGAATTATTAGAAAATAGATACCATAATAATCGTTTATTGATACATAACCACGTTAAATCGTTGTTTACTGCACAATCCTTGAACAAAGAATCATCGTTACAAATACGTAAATTAATTGATGTAATTTTGCGTAATTTACGGGCATTAAAATCATTGGATGAACCCACTGAAACATGGGACACCCTTGTTATTTACATTATAGTATCAAAGCTAGATTCCTGTACAGAACGCGAATGGGAAAATTATAAGGGTTCTTTGTCCATTGATTCGAATAAGGAAAAAATTAAATTAGACAACTTATTAACTTTCCTTCGCAATCGTGCCGACATGTTAGATATGATTCATAACAATAATTCCCGCATTACACAAAACCAAAAACCAAATAATTTATCAGACCATAAAAAATACGGGAATAACTCGCAAGCTCATCAAACACACACTTTTGTGTCAACACGTAATAATAATAATAAAAATACTAAGTATGAAAATTTACGTCAATGTATTTTGTGCGGTGATCATCACGCATTGTATTCGTGTTTTAATTTTCTTAATTTGTCAGTTCAAGACAGAATTAAGTTTATAAGTGACAAAAAATTGTGCAATAATTGTTTACGCGGAGGGCATATAATATCTGAATGTACTTTCGGGCCGTGCAAGCAATGCCAGAAAAAACATAATAGTTTGTTGCACATCGATAACCACAGTCATACGTTAGCATCGGCTTCGCCGGCAGCGAGTGCGCATCATTCACAGCTGATCGATAAGGAGCCGGTATCCGTGGTGTCGTGCGCTACGAATTCTATTTGTACATAATTCTAAGGAGTTACTGGTCAACAATATGTCTTATAAACCGTTGCCACACGTTCTATTATCCACTGCCTTAATTGAAGTTATGGATAATAACTGCATGTATCATACAGCTCGTGCGCTGTTAGATAACGGCAGTCAAAACAGTTTTATTACAGAAAAATTATGTAATCGTTTAAATATAAAGGTTATACAGTCCACAATCCATATTTCAGGCGTGGGACAGTCGGTCTCACAGTCTAACAAATGCGTTAATATTAATATGCGTTCTAAATTAAATAATTTTGATACGAAACTTCGATGTTTCGTGTTACCATGCATTACTTCAAAGCTGCCTTCAGCAGTATACGATAAGTATTCGTTTGATATACCTGAAAACATTACCTTAGCTGATCCCAAATTCGGAGTGCCATCTGAAATCGACGTATTGATAGGTGCAGATCTGTTTTGGGACTTATTAAATAATCAGCGAATAAGGTTATGTAACGGGCCTTATTTACAGGATTCCAAATTAGGCTGGTTACTTTCTGGTCCACTTTATACGAATTATTATCACGAAAATAATAGTAGTTGTAATTTTGTGCAACTATCGAGCATTGAGACGCAATTACGTAAATTTTGGGAGCTAGAGGAAGTAACCGGGTCTGGGTCTAATCTCACCGAAGACGAACGTGTCTGTGAGGATTCGTTTATTAATACAACTAAACGTAATAGTAGTGGAAGATTTTCAGTGAAAATTCCATTGAAAGAATCTCCGGACGTCTTGGGCGATTCATATGAAAGAGCAAAATCTCGTTTTTTAACGTTAGAACGTAAATTAGAACGTTCACCTTCTTATAAAAGGATGTACTGCGACTTTATGAGAGAATATCGTGATTTAAGTCATATGTCTATTGTCTCTGAATATACGTCACCGTACTATTTCCTCCCTCATCATGGAGTGTTTAGGGAACATAGCACTACCACAAAATTGCGTGTAGTATTTGATGCTAGTGCTGTTACCACCTCAAACAAGTCACTTAATGACATTCAGTACATAGGGCCGCCTCTGCAAAACGACATCTTTTCCATTTTACTTAGGTTTCGACAGTACAAATACGTAGCCTGTGCTGATGTGGAAAAGATGTATAGGCAGATTGAAGTACATCCAGACCAACGCAGCCTCCAACTAATATTATGGAGAGAAAATCCAAATGATGAGTTATGCGTTTATCAACTTAACACGGTCACATACGGGACCGCGTCAGCTCCTTATTTGAGTATGCGTTGTTTGCGTCAAATAGCACTTGAGACGGATGATAAAATAGTCGCTAGGGCTATAAATGAAGATTTTTTCGTCGACGATTTGATTGTAGGTGAAAATGATCCCGTAATATTAACTAATTTATGTACAAAAATATCCCAAGCGCTAAGTTCAGGTTGTTTTAACTTACGTAAATGGATTTTCAACTTTGATGTAGCTTCACCATTATTCAAAGAAATTGCCATTGGTGATAACTGTCAAAATAAAACCTTGGGTCTGGGATGGCAAGTTGATAAAGACGAACTATATTTTACGTCTAATATTGAACATAAATCAAAACATGTGACTAAACGGATTATTATGTCTGTTGTATCCCAAATCTATGACCCATTGGGCTTGTTGTCCCCGGTTATAATTATAGCAAAAATAATGCTTCAAAAATTATGGATTATTAAACTCGATTGGGACGACCCTGTTCCTCCAAACATAGAAAATGAATGGAAAACATTTATTCAAATGTTGTCGAGCTTAAATAATCTCCGAATTCCTCGTTATGTCATGATTTATACGGATAATCGGGAACTGCATATATTTACAGATGCGTCGCAGGAGGCGTACGGTGCCTGTGCTTACATACGCACTTATAAGGATATTGATACACACGTATGTGTAAAATTATTGTGTGCGAAAAGTAAGGTTGCCCCGGTCAAGACCATCTGTACAATTCCGCGACTTGAACTGTGCGGCGCACTGCTGGGTGCTCGACTGTTTAAGAAAATAATTCAATCTCTTAGGCTAACATTCAATAAGATATTTTTCTGGACGGATTCCACTATTGTAATGGGATGGATAAAAATGTCACCTCACCGTTTGAAAACTTTCGTACAAAATCGTGTATCACAAATAAACGAATTAACCAGTGATGCACAATGGTTACATGTCAGTAGTGAAAATAACCCAGCAGATATTGTATCGCGGGGACTACATTTAAATGAACTTCAGTACAATGATATGTGGTGGAATGGACCCACATTTTTACATAACCGAGAATTTCAATATACGAGTGAATTTTATATAAATGAGAATCAATTGACGGAACTTAAGCCTAAAAATGTAACTCTAGTAACTACAACTAACACTAATAATTATTTAAATGATATCGTAGATTTCAATAGATTCTTATCTTTTCTAAGATTACGAAGAGCGACGGCATACATTTTACGATTTATAAACAATACGCATACTCGAGAACATCGCATAACGGGTTCCTTATCAGTGAATGAATTGAATGCCGCCGACTCATTACTTGCACGGATTTCGCAACAACAATCTTTTTATGAGGAATATAATTGTTTATTAAAGGGTTCAAGTATAAAATCAAAAAGAGTAATAAGTTTAAACGTTTTTCTAGACAAAAATAAATTAATTCGTGTAGGAGGAAGACTTAAGAACAGTAATTTCGATGAAAATAAAAAGTGTCCGGTACTTTTGTGTAGTAAACATCGATTTACAATATTACTTTTTCAACATGAACATAGACGATTATTTCATGGTGGCCCTCAGCTACTTTTGGCTTGTATCCGTGAAGCTTGGTGGCCTATAGGGGGTCGGAATTTAGCCAGGAAAACGGTGCACGATTGTGTCACGTGCGTGCGCTTCAAGAGTGTCACGACGCGGCCTCTGATGGGCAACCTTCCGGCTAAACGTCTGGAACCCGGGTTCCCTTTTATGTATTGTGGCGTAGATTACGCTGGGCCTGTTATGATTTTAAGCCGTAAAGGGAGGGGAGCCGCTCTTATAAAATCTTATATATGTTTATTCGTTTGTTTATGTACGCGTTGTATACATTTAGAGTTAGTCACTAGTCTATCGACACATGACTATTTGTTAGCATTAAAACGTTTCATCTCACGCCGTGGTAAACCGGCTGAGATCCTTTCAGATAATGCATCAACTTTTGTTAGTGCTGAAAAAGAAATTGCATCTTTTATTAAAAGTAATAAAGAGGAAATAATTGAATTTGCTGCTAGTAATAATATAAAATTCACTTTCATTCCTCCGTATGCTCCTCATTTTGGGGGCTTGTGGGAGGCAGGAGTGCGATCGTGCAAGCACCACTTGCGGCGGGTTGCGAGTAGCACTAACCTTACCTATGAAGAGTTCAGTACATTGTTGACACAAGTGGAAGCCATTCTGAATTCCCGACCGTTAACGGCTCTATCACCAGATCCCATTGACCTGCAGCCTCTTACGCCCTCTCACTTCCTCATAGGCCGACCACTTACCGCTCCTATCTGCCAGGACTTAACTTTAGCACCGTGTCACCGACTACTGCGTTACGACCGAATTGAGCAGATGCGACAAGGCTTTTGGAAGAGATGGACGAAAGAATACGTTATGGAACTGCAGACTCGCACGAAATGGAAGACGCATCAAACTGATTTACAGCTCAACCGCCTTGTCTTAATCAAAGACGACAACATGCCTCCGTTAAAATGGAAATTGGGCAGAGTTGTACGAGTTTATCCTGGAGCCGATGGTATCTCAAGGGTTGCTGATCTTCGCACTACATCGGGCGTGATACGCAGAGCCTTTTCGAAGATATGCCCGTTACCAATATCTACAGATGGAAACGAAGAAGATATAAACGCATCATAATATTACTCCTGTTGGAACCAGCTGATTCCAAGGCCGGGCCCATGTTCACGCGCTTCATTTATTTATGTGTATCCAAACTTATACGAAGAAATGGTCACACGCATTTGTTGCGTGTATCCAAATGAAAATCTAGTTGGCCACGGAAGTCGACCAATGGGAGGCATTCCCGCCTTTTTTTTTACTGAATTCGAAGAACATATATATTTTTTTTTATACGAATTACCGATATACGTTCTAACAACATTGTTTTTAATGTACATATTTGTCATATATATTCAAGAATAAACGTTTTTGTCATTACAATTTAATAAATTCGTTCACTAAAGTATTACGTTCCTGCCTGACCCATAATAAACATCTACATAATAACACAACAACGCGCATCACAGCGCCAACAATATCCATGACTCGGGTACAAATGTTTATGCTCATCACACAAACATTTGTCCCTACTGGGATTCGAACCCGGGACCCATAGCACAGAAGGCAGTTTTAACTACTGCTGGACTTATTGGGGCTGGGAAACTGTGGCACACGCATTGACCAACCCTGCTAAGAAATATCAAATTAGATTGCAATAAAATTTAGGAAAAGGTTTAGACAAAATCACTTCAATTGTTATTCCTTTTTTTTAAACATAAAACAGTTACATTTTAAATTATTTATGGACATGCTTCAAGTCTTCGGCAGCTCGTTAAGACCTGTATTTACACGACTTCTTGATACAACGGCAGCTGCGTTTCTCTCCCCCATTTTGATTTGGCGTAGTATCCTGAAAATTGCAAGAGTACTGATATATAGAAATAATTAGCGCTACTATCCCAACTCCAAGCTGATCAAGCAAGCAGAGATATTTAGACCTGAGATCCGAACTTAGGGCCCCACGCTCAGCAGCCGCGTTTGGGAGCAATAGAAATTATTGCAACAACTGATAGTGGCCAACCGGTAGAGTGGAAACTTATCAAATACAGCAACAAACCTTATAACTGCTTCATTCCTCATGAACTCAATTTTATTGCCCGCAGTAGGATACAGGTCTCCTTTCATTTGAAAGAAATTAGACTAAATAGTCCACTTAGCCTACTGCGGGTTGGCAGACTTCGCATGCCATCGTGAAAATCTCTCAAGCATGCAGGTTTCCTCACGATGTTTTCCTTCACCGTTTGCGCATGTGATAAATACGCACATAACTTCCGAAAATTCTGTGTCGCGTGGCTTGTATTCGAAGGTCTTATCCTTTAACTTTCTCAGTCCACTCGTCACCACTAGGCTATCACAGCTATATTTTCCATATTTTAACGATTTTTTAACTTACTTCTTGGCAACATACTGTACGGCATAAGTCCTGCCTATCTACTTTGTCCAAAAATTGGTAGAGCTGGAAACAAAAATGTCATTAATAATACGAATGAATGAATGATGATTCATTGAATGAATGATTGGTATTTCTGTAAAAAGATCTTTTTAAAGACACTTTTACAAGTCATGTAAGTGTTTTTTTTAGTATATTCTAGTTGGCATCGGCAGTTCCTAACTGACGAACTCTGAGAAGAAATGCCGAAACATACTCGGAGAATCATGTTCTCTTTTATAGTCCAAATATTTTGGTTACAATATGTGAGCCTGACGATGTAGCTTAAAGTCTGAGATGGCCTTTTGAAGAAAGCATCAGTGCAGCTTTGAGTGGACCTGTCCATACTGACAGCACGCATACGTCAAGCATCGTTTTGCTCAACCATTATGGAGCTAATAATAATAGTAGTTCATTTTGAAACCCACAAAACAATATACAATTACATGTTATCATAGTACATAGAATCTTACCTACTACATAAACAACATCATGTCATCAAGACACACTTATCTTATAATATTAGTATTATGGATTATTAATGTTATAAATTTGAAAATGTCTGCCTGTCTTTCTGTCTCTTTGTTGCCTCTTCCGCTTTAACAGCTGGACCGACGTAATGTTGTTTAATGTAAATTTGTAAATAAATTCTTGTTTAGAGATTGACGCCCAGGAAAACACAAATAATGATATGATAGTTTTTGATCCTGAAATAATTCCGATAAAGGGGTGGAAGTTTGTGGAATTTATGAATTTCATAAAAGATACTCTTTTAATAAATTATAGATTAGAGTAAGCAGATTGTAAAAAACAGGCAAGTGCGAGTCGGACTCACACTTGGCCGGTTCCGTTCAAAATTAGGCAAAAAAGTAGTTTTTTGTATGGGAGCCCCCTTAAATATTTATTTTAGTATTTTTGTTATAGCGGCAACAGAAATACATAATCTATGAAAATTTCAACTGTCTAGCTATCGCGGTTCTTGAGATACAGCTTGGCGGCAGACAGACGGATGGACAGACGGACGGACAGACAGCGAGGTCTTAATAATAGAGTTCCGTTTTTACCCTTCGAGTACGGTACCGTAAAAAGCAAAGCAGAACACGAGCAGATTGGAAAAAAAATAGAATTTTACGCAGACGAAGTAACGGGGAAAAACTAGTTTTTTAATAAAAATCCATAAATACCTGTAACTTGGCTTCATACAAGATATGGAAAATAACACAAACAAACGCCTCGACGGTATCCGACATCACGCGCAATGTACTGTGAAACAGAAAATATAACACAGTAAGTACAGAAAAGGTATAAAAAATGTTCGCAATTATCCGCATCCTTCTCCTAACTTGGTTTCGGCTTTTTTTACCTTTATAGTCGAAGCTACATGATGTTGCTAGGTAGGTCCTAGTGGTGTGACCATTGGACTGACATGTCAAAGGTCTCGAGTTCAAACCCGGGCACGCACCACTGACTTTTCGGAAGTTATGTGCGTATTTATCACAAGCTCAATCGGTGGTGTGGCAGAAGATGAGTACTTTATATATGAAGCAACTGCTACTAGAAATCCGCAGTTCGTTTAACGATATATCCTAGAAGTAAACTGGTTCGCTTTTCCGGATTGTGTAGGTATCAATGACTTACACGATAACTGTGGAACGTAGGAGGCTAGATTTTCAAAGAAAAAAAAGAACGATAACAGTTTATTCGCGCGAAAAGTGGAGTAAAGAAGAATAGACAGGAATGAATTAATTGGCCTTCGTTGCATTAAATTCACGGCAGTAGAGGAGCTTAGCCAGCGCCTCTTAAAACAAAAGCCACCATATATATTTATGTTTAACTAAGTCTTCAATCACGGAATCCGTATTATTGGATTTTTTTTAATGATCCCAAAAAATAGGTTTCTAAAATTGATGTCTGTCAGAATAGTCACTCGCCTAAAGAGCTCAACCAACATTACTCACTCGCAGGAGCACAACTATAGTTAATTTATTGTGGTCTTCTGAAAGGTGGAGGTACTTCCCCAGTCGGAAATCTTAATTTAAGCGAAAAAAACTCTTTATTCAAGAATCTCCAATCTTTCCAAATCAAACTTCGATTGACCTTACCTATTCTTAACGGGTAACTTAATTTATAGATTGTCATTGCCACCGATTGTGTCATACGTGTAATCAGTCCTAAGATAATCTTCAAATTTTATTATAAGCAATCATCATCATCAAACCATTATTGTCCCACTGCTGTGCATGGATTTCCTCACATTTCAGAGGGATTAGGCTATAGTCCACCACGCTAGCCTACTGCAGTCCACTGGTCACGCCACTAGGCCACCACAGCTCATCATTTTAAAGCATAATTCTCTTAATTATAATTCAGTACTTACTTTTGTGCTAGCTTGTACAGTTCACACATACAGCACATAGCTATATTATTTATCTGATGTGTTGGTGAATTCGGTCCTAAAGTGCAGGAGGACGGTACGCAATAGAAATTGAAACTTCCTAAAGGTACATACTGAAAAAGAGGACATATTATTTTAATGAAACCATTTAACCCTCATCTTGTCTGACGAAGAGCACAGATAAGGACCTTAGGAACTTAAATGGAGATCGCTACTCAAATATTTGGGCTTTGGAGTTTTGAAATGGCCTACGCCAATGTCTCAGCGATCTGGGATTGTCGAGCGTCATTTAATTGAACTACACGATGGCTCTTCAGTCATACTTTTATCTATGCTGGCAGCAGGGACAGGTTAACTCCTAGCTGCTTTGGCGCATTCTTCATAACTTAATTTCAAACTTTGACCTACATCGTTTGACTCACATATTGCAAATTGATATATCGTTAGAGACCATCATTCTCCGAGTTTGTTTCGGCATTTAGCCTCACAAGTCGCCAGTTAAGAAACGTCGACACCATCTAGACCCTCAAAATATCTTAAATATACGACTTATAAAACTGAAGAATCGGGTTTCTTTATTCTAATTATTTATTGTTTAACTAGTAATATTACTACTTACCAGCATAAATGCAGCTATTGCCATGAATAATACAGATTTAGTTATACATTCCACTGGACAATTATGCTCTGAAAAGATATTTATAATATTGCAAAAGATCTGTGATAGCCTAGTGGTGACCTCAGTGTACTGTGGAGTCAGGATCTCATGTTCAATCCCAAGGTGTCAAAGTCAATGGTGCGTGACCACTGGTTTTTTTTAAGTTAAGTGCTCATTTATCAGATCCTCAAACGGTGAAAGAAAATATCATGGGTAAACCTGCGTGCCTGACTCATTTTATCAATGGCGTTTGAAATCTGCAAATTTGCACTAGGCTAGCGTGCTGGACTAAAGCCTTCTCCCTCTCAAATTTGAGGTGAATCAGTACCAGCAGTGCATAATAAATGGCCAGCCTGATGAAAGAGAGGGTCCTCTTAATTTTGAATGATTTTAACATCATCGTATTTCATTTGGTCCAATCTCCAATATATTATGAAATGATATAACCAGTTCTATGTCAAAACAACTTACAGCCATCCAGCCAGCCAGAAATGGATTATCGGTTCTTATGGAAATCTATACGAAAGGTTTTTGTTCAGTAGTTACATCCTTGATAGTATCGAAAGATAGTATGATTAATCAAATTTACCTCCAAATAAAATCGACTGTCGGATTCTATTTCCTTCCATATCGCAAATAAAATTTGTCGTCATAGCAAAGCTCGTTCTCTGATCGGCTTAGCTTTCAAATTTCGGAACGGTTGCTCTCCGCTGATCCATCCGTTTGCTATTACAACACTTACAATTTAAACCCCAAGTATTAATAATGGAAACTACATTTGATAAGTCAGTTCCGTCACTTATGACGTTTTGACGTCTGTTTAGTTTTTCGGATCAATAGATTCAACGGATCCGAACTTCTTGTTGGTTTCTGATTGTGGTTGAGATGAAACATAAAAAGATAATTGCTGGTGGCAAAGTGCCAATATTATTGTTTTATGGTGTTGCAATTAAAAATAAAGTTCAAGAGGATTTGGCCTTAACTACAAATAATTTGTATGAATAATGTATATTTATTATTACTAATAAACCAGACATATATTGCCCTGGCCTACCCTAGAACTTGACTGCACCGCCCCTTACCAAGTCCTATTGATACCCAATTGTAGACAAAGACTCACACGCAGTAAAAACATTATAATTTTTTACCTATCCGTTTAGGAGTCCGAAGATGTAGATGCACGCTTACAGAAAAATAATGATTACCTAATTACTTCTTCGATTTCCGATTAAATATTCTTGTACCCGTTTAATTTTTCTGCTGTTATTATTGTGGTCATCTTTCATCATCAGCCTATATTCATCCACTGCTAGACGTAGGCCTCCCTTGGTGAAAGCTAAATAGCTCGATCTTCGGCTGTTCCAAAGCCTTCTACTCATACAATCTTCACCAGGACTTTTGAGTATAAGAGAGTAATTTATTAAACTCTAACATTAAAAAACTGGTTACTGAGTAATATATTTTATTTCCTTTTCTGTCGTCGTTTCGCTTCAGCGCTTGAGCAACCTTTGATACATACTTTGCCTCGTTCAACACATTTTGAACAATTGTCCACGATGCTACCAGAAGGCTTTAGAGTTTCGTCCGACGAAGTTGCACTGGTCTGAATCTTCTTATTCTTTTTTTCCCTAACTTTAGTAGGAGCCTTAGGAGTAGCCTTAGGAGGAGTATCAGTATCTTTACTTTTTTTGTGCTCTTTAGTTTCTTTAGGCGATGATGTGGGAGATTTGACAAGCGAAAGAGAGCTGCTGGACTCTGATAATTTTAAAGGAGAAACTGGTTTCTTTTCTTTGAAATCTGCAACTTTATGAAGTTTCTCGGGAAGTTTTTCAGGTATCGGAGTATCACGAAGCTTGGCTGCTCCGGACACTGAAGGTTTTGGTGCACTGGTAGCTTTCAGTGCCCTCGTATGCTTTGGAAGTTCAACAAGGGTGAAGTCTTCATTTGAATTGTAGTTGACAGTTGAGTTGACAAACTGTAACGGAAATTAAATTGAGAATTCGTTGTAATATTAATTGCAATATTATTATTAATATTATATCAATAAATAATTGAAATCGTGATGTTTTGGATGGAATTCATTCCAACGGATGGTCACGAGCAAACTTAACATCGTCAGCGTGCCGAATGTTTTATTTCAATAAAGGTCTCTTTACAAAAAATCATTTATGTATTTATATTGATGTGATTTGTTTACTGCTTTGTTGGTCTATTGGTGCATAAATGTGACTGATGGTCCTGGGTCGATTCCGCTTTTACTATGACATTTTCAGTAATGACTCGGAGTTTGGATACATTCCCAATTGATGGTAAAAAGCTCGCTATTACACGGCACTTACGATATGCAAAATGTAGGTGTACATAAGTATACTTTAGCCGTTAGGCTTCGTTGCCTTTGGGGGCGGCAGGAGTGAAGGTATGTTATATTGATTTATATGTGGTACATCTACATAATTATTAAGAATGATTGAAGTCTTTATTACGTACCTACTTCCAATCCAATTAAAGTACCTACTCTAGATAATAAAACAATAAGAAAAACAAATACGTACATTGTCATTACCTGCGCATGTCGTCTGCATGAGGTGCGACACTCCACGATCCTCGCCATGCGGTCATATGCGCTGTAGCACTGTAACAACGCATAATTATACAGCAGCCTTTAATACCGGGGCTAATTGGATCTTAACCTTCAAAAGGTTCAGACAATGTTAACAATAATTAGCGTGAAGGAAAACATTCTGAAAAAACCTGCACGCCTAAGAGATTTTTTTATGGCAGACGCCTACAACGCATACAACGTATATCTCCGTATTATCCCTTACAAGTGAGAGGAGACCAGTGCCCAACATTGGGACAAAACTTTGGTTGATGATGACAGTTAAATAAAAAAATATACATACCAAAAACATTCCAGTTATAGGGACTAGTACTATCAAAATCAATTTTCGATATTACCAGCTGCAGACGCGCCTATGACTATACCTATGTAAAGTCTACACGATTTACATTAGTATCTACCAGGTATAGCAAGTATTCTAATTTGACTATGAAATATTAGGTCCATTAACATTCTAGACAGAAGAACAGGAGTTAAACCAATCGACTAGAAACACAAATATCTAAACAGACGCGTAAAATATCACTGATTTAGCAAATCAAACGCCTCTGTTGGATCCATTCCAAAGATTTAGATACTTTTTTCTGCGAATTTGTTATGTTTGATAAGCATTAAATATGGAAATCTAGGAGAGATTTTGTTCAGCAGTGAACGTTCATGGGTCTGCAAGATGATGATTGAAAATTAGAGGCTTTAATTAACTATAAATAAGTGTAATAAATATATCCAGATATTTTTATATAGCTTTGAGTGAAGCAACAAAGCTTGTGTTAAGACATAGTTGATGATTGATACACTACATATATATTTTTTTGTAAATAAATATACATACATACATACACTCACGCCTTTTTCCCATAGGGGTAGGCAGAAACTACAGAATGCCACGCGCTACGGTCCCTCCATACCACTTTTGCCTCGTCCACATTAATACATCTCGTCATGCACGCGCGCCGGTTATGAGTACTGCATACCTGACCTTATTGAAGGAGTTCACCAATTAGGTCGGTTAATGTAAATACATATACTCAGGTACAAATATTCTCATGACACAAACATTTGCTCGTATCGCGATTCTATTAGCATCATTATCTTAATCATCCATTCAAACCCACATTCATCTTCTCCTAGTTTCACAATATATTCTCCTGTGTCGTGGGTGCGTTTACAAACACAAATTTTCACATACACGCCCAGACCCGGAACAACTACCTGTAGAACGTACAAATATTTTCTCTATGCGGGGATCGAGCAAGCAACCTATGACGCACAAACCGATCGCTCAGTCACACTGCGCCACAGAGGTTATGCCACAGAACCACACAAGAATTTTACTATATTATTATGTATTATTTGTTTACCATATTCCACACATCATCTATGTACTCCGCAGCCGTTGAGTAGACTCTAGTAGCTGGTCTTAAAGTCCTGTGAAAGACAAAGTACAATTTTATCATGGGTGTATCTAGGGAGAGGGGTGGCTAGATTGACCTAATTCTATCTAAGATGTAAGGCTACCGGACCTAACCAAATAAAAAAAAATGAAAAAATATTTATTTAAACATACAAATTTAAAATTAATCAATTTGCTAACAGTTTTAAAAGGTCATCAGAATATTTAATCTGTACATAGACATGAGTTACAAGGTAGGTATATTTGCCATAGTCCCCACACTAGGCCAGGCCTGTATCGTGTATTCCAACAACAATTTATTTTCTAGATAATTACCTGGTTAAAAACAACATTTATGTCCTTACGTGGTACATCAACTAAATCGGTTCAGCGGTTTAAGCATGAAGAGGTAACATACAGACAAAATAATCGTGTTTTAATAATAGTATCGGTGGATGGAACGTGCTTTTTTCGATAGGATTTTTGACATAAATTTCAAGATACACTCTTCCAACGATAGATAGGGTTTCAAAGTAAATAATAAATAATGTAGAAACGTTTCTGTATTTTATAGATAACAGTTATTTACTTGAAGAGGTTATCAATCAGTCCGCACGGACATGACTCGCAAACGCAGTTGCGGGCTCGGTTGTCGGGTTCGTTGAGTGGTACCACCATACCACTTAGCCCGCTGAGGCCGTCGTCCTCGGCAAAGGCGCTGGTTCGACACTCCAACTGGCACGTGGTCGTCCATAGCTGCGGGATTGTCGGCCATTTTATTGCCAATCGTTAATACACTACAAGTTTTTACATACATATCCGAATATTATGATACAGCGCCATCTAGTTCTAGAGCTTCGCAACGAGGCTTGTGTAACGGATACTAAATGGTTAAAAACACTATGTAGTTCATTTTGTTTATACATACCTATTTATAAATAGAGACATCCATAACTCAGGTCAAATGTCCATGCTTATCACACAAACGTGTGCTCCTTCCTACCGGGATTCAAACCCACTCGTAAATTATGTAATATCATATTTTAAGCAACTAGGGGAAGAACAGCACGTCTGGTAATTACAGATTTACCTACACGGATTGGTTGGTGGTTTTAAGCATACCCTATAGCTTGAACTTATGTCAGGCTCACTCAAATATCCTGCCGTGACTGCCAGATTGAGTAGAACGACGCCGATACACACGTCATACTCGTGAACTGTTTTAGTAATTCTGAATAAGCATAAACATTATGGATAAATAAATGAATTTACTTACGAGACTGTATAACAATATGAGTAATATGGTAAAGTAGAAAACGTAGCCAGAACCCATTTGGGTGGTTCCAGCTGCCACCTGGAATAAAAAACTTTATCATGTAATCATGTCTGACAAAGAACGCAAACTGTTGGACAAAATTTTCCACTATAAACAAATATATTCGAACTGATTGAAATGATTGATTGAAATGAAATGATTGAAATGATTGTTTATTTCTGTAAATAGATCTTTTTAAAGACACTTTTACAAGTCATGTAAGATATTTTTTAGTATCTAGTTGACATCGGCATTTCCTAACCGACGACCTCTGAGAAGAAATGCCGAAACAAACTCAGAGAGTAATGGTCTCTTTTAAAGTCCAAACATTTTGGTTACATTGCTAACATTGCTATGACACTGCGTCTTCTAGTTTCAAGCTAAACACCAACGCTTGTGCTGCACTAGATGATACACTACTAAGATGTAATAACAATATTATCACCCAAGGCACGCATCACTGACATTTCGGAAGCTATGTGCGTATTTATCACATGCTCAAACGGTGAAGAAAAACATCGTGAGAAAACCTGCATGCTTGGGAAGCTATATAGGATGACGTGTGAAATTTGCCAACATGCAGTAGGTTAGCCTGGTGGGTTATAGCCTAGTCGCTCTCAAAATGAGAGGAGACCCGTGCCCAGCTGTGGGACAATTGTAGGTCGATGATGATGGGTTGATTTGGGTCTAAAAAATCACACAAATCTCTGCAGATAAACTTGCTACATACATTGTTTCGGTTTGTTAAGCCAGGTCTACTACAATCTCCATTCATTTATTTCAATTTATTACATATTTGTTATCGAAAAAGATATTTTTAGGACATTTTTATTGTTTGACTGTCAATTCTATTGATAGATTGTGACTTGACAAAACACAAGACAGATTATATTTGAAAATCAGTTTTTTAAAGGTTAAGGTTTTATTTTGAAGTATAAAAACTTTAGACTAAGCTATAAGGTTTTATTTTAATTGAATTAAGTTTTATTTCTCAATACTCAATATTGCACATCAAAAACATGTAAGATGTTGTGTAGTTATATAAGGTACACTATGGACCCTGCAGGGCACAACAATTTAAGACAAGAAACAGCACCTTTTCTTCTTCGAGCGAAGACACATAAATTAATGATAGAAACGTTAAATTTTTAAGCCTTAAATGGAAAACTACTATTATTACATATTTTTTTACAGAAACTGAAGGTCTGAGCAGTGGATGCGAGGCGAGCGGTGTAAGAGAAGAAATAGCGCGAGATTATGCTGCTCTCCAATCACGGCTGAGGAGGGAGTTCTCCGACAGACGTGGAAAACTCTACGCAGGTATGTAAAGCTGTATTTATGAGCATAATTTGGGGGTCTGTGAATAGTCACTCGTGACTTGAAGACCCCCAAATTGTACTCATGGTGGCTTCACCATGAGTACAATTTGGGGCTTCGTAAGCGTGCTTACGCTTACGAAGCTGCTAATAAAGATATATAGTTATCTTCTAGGTAAGAGTGCTTCACCTTAGACCACATCATCACATCGGTGAGATTTTGGTCAAACGCTTGCCTATACATGATAAAAAAGCTGTGAAGCTGTAGCCATCTATCGGGAACAATTTTCAAATTCGAGCCGCCACTGAGTACTGTTTGAAATAAAACCTCACTTAAACGAGTCCTATAATCCTGCATCTTCAACCTGATTATTGTCCTACAGCTGGGAACGGGTCTCCTCTCGTTTGAGAGGGATTAGGGTATAGTCTACCACGCTAGCCTACTGCGGGTTCGTAGACTTCACACGCCATAGCGAAAATCTCTCAAGTACACAGGTTGGCAAATTTCACACGTCATCGTGATAGTCCCCCAGAAGCATGCAGGCTTCCTCACGATGTCTTCCTTCACCGTTTGAGCATGTGATAAATACGCACGTAACTTCCGAAACGTCAGTGGCGCGTGCCGTGGGTTTGAACTTGAGATCTTTTAAAGTCAAAGTCACAGTCCAGTATCACAGTTGTCCTATAAAATCCTTATTATACATTAACTTTACGCTTTGCAGTGTTAGTTTTAGCAGCATTTGTGATATTTATCGGAATGAAACCGTTAACTAAATCAGATACTAATTATTATCAAATCATTAATATATGTATTTATGTAAAGACGACCCAATTAGTCCAGCGATAGTTAACACTGCCTTCTGTGCTATGGGTCCCGGGTTCGAATCCCGGTAGGTACAAATGTTTGTGTGATGAGCATCAATATTTGTATCCGAGTCATGATGTATCTATGCATAATATGTATATATTTACAAAAAAAGTACCTATACATATTATGTAGTATATCAACCGACTAGTATCCGTAACACAAGCCTCGTTGCTTACCTCAGAACCATAGACATAATGTCTAGAGATATTTATTTTATTTTATTTATTTATATAAAGGTTGAGAAAAACTGCCTTGTGGTAAAAACTTTATTGGACATAAGTGCGACCATTGTCAATTTTCTTCTTGTTTTCACAGCGACTCGCCCAGTGGCGACGGAAGAACAGCTATCGGCAGATTTCCGAAAGAAGCTGACAGAATGGCAGCTCAAGAAGGGTGTCAAGCAACCGTTGCCGGTGCCGGCCAGGCAGGACCTTAGCGAAGACTTCTTGAGGAGATGGGGTGAGATTCTACTACAGTCTATTACGAGCTAAACTCAGCCTATCGCAGACCACAGCTGGACATATTATATGCCTCTCCTTTATTTCTGGATGCTTGATGTGGCGGGCATGTCCCACAAAATATATATTTAATGGCCTCTCATATACTGCGCACTCTATTTTTCATCTTCCTCATCTAGTATCCCCGCTACCTTTTAGATTCTGATTATAGGGATGTTATTATAGAATTAATAGTAGATAATTTATTGACTTTCAAATAGCATTTAACTGTCAATGGTAAGCTGAGTTGTTAATTATTACTCTTGATACTTAGTATTAATCACTAAGCCATTATTGTCCCACCGCACCGCAGTAGGCTAAGGAAACCCGTGCCCAGGCGGGTTTCCTTAGCCTACTGCGGGTTAGCAGACATAATATGCCATCCCGAAACTTTTCAAGCATGCAGGTTTTCTTACCATATTTTAATTCCATCACCGTTTAAGAACAAATATACTTACTACACTTACAAAAAAAATAAGTTATTCTTAGTTAGATTTGCGGAAGATTTAATTCTGTTTAACTTTAAGTATAATTCGGAATATGTAAAATACATTAATACGGATATTATTGATTATTCCTATATTACTATACCTACCTACATTCATAACTAACTGATTGCGAACCTATAATTGAGCAGTAAATAAGAAATGTAGAGTTCGCGTGAGACTACATCTAATATATAAAATTCTCGTGTCACAGTTTTCGTTGCCATACTCCTCCGAAACGGCTTGACCGATTCTCATGAAATTTTTTGTGCTTATCTGGTATCTATGAGAATCGGCCAACATCTATTTTTCATCCCCCTAAAAGTTAGGGGTAGTCCACCAACCCCTATAATGTGGCAAAACAACGTTTGCTGGGTCAGCTAGTCTTATATATAAAATTCTCGTGTCACAATGTTCGTTCCCGTACTCCTCCAAAACGGCTTGACCGATTCTCATGAAATTTTGTGAGCACATTGAGTAGGTCTGAGAATCGGCCAACATCTATTTTTCATCCCCCTAAAAGTTAGGGATAGTCCACCAACCCCTATAATGTGGCAAAACAACGTTTGCTGGGTCAGCTAGTATAATATAAAATCCTAATATTACATACAATTAAAGCTTTTATAAAATTCAACTTTATTTTCCAGATGAATGGAAGCGTATGAAAGAGACGAATTCAGTACCAGCGTGGGAAGAAGAGGCCAAACCTGATGAAGTATTGGTACAAACTTCGACTGGGCTCTTCAAATTCCAAGGTATTATACTAAATGGCTTTATTACTAAATAGTTTGATATGTCTTAGTCAATCTTGCTTTAAGTCAACAAACGGATAAATTGAATTAACTTATGCATAAGCTATATTTTTGGAAAATCTTTACAAATACTGTTCACAAGATCCTCCTCCCGGTAGGCACAAATGTTTGTGTGATGAGCATCAACATTTGTTTCCGAGTCATGGATGTATCTATGTATTATATGTATGTATTTACAAAAAAAGTATATATGTAGTATATCAACCAACTAGTATCCGTAACACAAGCCCCGTTGCTTACCACGGAACTAAATGGCGCTGTCGGGGAATATTATATTATTATTGTCCCGGATTATTATTATACACACAACATAACATCTTTTATGTTTCAGGAATATCTCGCTCTTTCACAAGAAAGCTCCACGAATGGGAGAAGTCCCGTGGGATCGCCCCAGAAGCATCCACATCAGCCCTTCTGCGGGCTGCTCGGGCTCGTACTAGCAAGATTCCCCAGGCTCCACTAACAAGAACCCAGTCTGACGGCAGCGTGGCACCCTCAACGGCAGGATCTGGTAGACTCCATGCTTCAAGCCTCAGCGTCAACGATGCTGATGACTTCGACTCTGAATATGATAGGGAGGAGCATTCTGTAAGTACCGTTTAAATAAATTACACCTTGCGGATACACCAAGGTCCCAAAATATCCTACTAATATTATAAACGCGAAAGTTCGTAAGTATGGATGTATGTATGGATGTTTGTTACTCTTTCCCGCAATAACCACTTAACAGATTTGGGTCAAATTTAGCATACATATAGTTTATTACCTGGATTAACACATAGGCTACTTTTTATCTATATTCTATGCGGGCAAAGCCGCGGGAGGCAGCTAGTATTTAATAAAATGTTAATTAATAATGATTATTTAATAATTTTGGTGCCATTCTTTATGACACAGCGCTATCTAGCTCCGAGCTAAGCAACGAAGCTTCTGTAACGGGTACTAGATAGTTATTATATATATGTAGTTTTCCTTATAAAGACATTCATATTATACATATAAACATCTACGACTCGGATCAAATATCCGTGGTCATCACACAAACATTTGCCCTTACCAGGATACTAACACAGGACTGTCATCGTCTATTCAAGTCCTAAAAAACTCCAAGATATCTGTTTGTCTTACTACAATGATAACTTCAAAAAGATATTTATGTCGTCAGTTAGGAAATGCCGATGCCGTCTAGATTCTTAAAATAATGTAATACTTGACTTGTAAAAGTGTCTTCAAAAGATCTATTTACAGACATAAAAAATCATTTAATCAACAAACAATTTAAGTAGGTATCTTTTTTTACATTGCCTAGTATCAAACAACATACACAATGATCGAAAAATTATTAAGGTATTTGACTCGTTCATCTCCTTTCTCACCAATAATTAAAATTTTCATCTTTAGCTCGACGGTGTTGACGACTGCGATGGCCCACAGACGCGCGGCGCGGTGCTCGTTGAAGTCGAAACTGAAGAGGTCTGCACAGCAGCTCCTCTGATGGCTGTGTCTCCACGCCACACTCCTCAGAAGCCAGTGTACACGTATGGACAAGCTGAGGCTAGATTGCTATGCGAAACTAGCTCCGCAGTGACGGGTACAGCTGTACTGCAGCCAAATGGAGCTGGTGAGATTATGGTTCTTTACACATAAGTTTCTATTTATTCTGGTAGTTTGTGGGACTACAGACTACGTGCGGTCGACTTCCTGATTGAGCAAAGTATTATTGTTTTTCTTTATATAATACATACAGATCAGTAGCAGATTGAAGTAAATTACAGATACAGTGCATTATGATTCTATTAAATCTTTTTTTACAGTTGTATTGTCGGATGCACGCAGCGTCAAATCAAAAGAATCATCTGGAGCACGACCAAAAATACGCGATCAGGTAACACCCACAGTCTTTACTGAATTGGAAATTAATTTTAAATACTTCATAAGTAAATAATATTCCAGAATAAACTCACAGAGAAGAACAAGAAAAAGATAATGAGGCAGCCTAGTATAGAAGAAGATGCCATGTTTATCAGAAAAACCATAGAAGAAATAGAAAGAGGAAGCTCTAGTCGCTTTAGAGATAGAGACGCTACTGATAATGAAACACGTCATAAAAGTCCAGATAGAGATGAAGAAATAGATAAACTAAGAAGAG
Source organism: Craniophora ligustri (assembly GCA_905163465.1). Classification (NCBI taxonomy): domain Eukaryota; kingdom Metazoa; phylum Arthropoda; class Insecta; order Lepidoptera; family Noctuidae; genus Craniophora; species Craniophora ligustri. Next base: position 1,076,907 of record LR990965.1, on the reverse strand, counting down.
AAATAGAAAAAGATTATAGCCCAAAGATAAATAAACAAAACGACAAAGAAAAAAATGTTGATAAAGATAGGGATAGTATTGAAGAATCGAAAGATGATAGCAAACGTAGAGAATTAGAAAAATCTAATGGTAAAAAGAAATCAAAGTCTAGAGCCAGGTTGGAAAGAGAACAGTCGAAACCTTCTGAAAGTGATACGGAACCTGAAGTAGATACAGTCACAGTGGAAATCCCAAGGAGAAGAAAGAGACCAAGACGTGCGTCCGAAAAGCCTAGAACACCACCAACTTCACTGCATTCAGATTCAGAAGAAGAAGTAAGTACATTATTATTGATGAAAAACATTATAATAGATTGACATTAAATCAATCGGAATTACGGTATTTAATTCCAAATTAGTATTTTAATGGACGTTCTTATAATGTTTTCTGAAGTCATTGTGGATTGAAAAATGACTCTATTTTGTTTAAGATTTCCGATTTACATATTAATCATTGGATTTTACAGATTTTTGTCCTCAAACTTAAAGCACCAGAACAACGTGACCACTCACCAGAAGTTATAGTAAAAACGACTCGCAAAATATTTTCACCAGTAGTCCGCAGTGGTGAATCAGTACCTAGAGCTGTAATACCAGTTAATGTTGAAGACCTTGCAGAAGTTAGACCATCTGAACACAGTCATCGAAATGAAGTCAAAAAGAAAGAAACCAAAACTGAAAAAGGAAATAAAGAAAAGAACACCCGATCCAAAAGTTCTGGTGATCTCCAGGAGGCTGAAGAATTGAAAAAGAGGACCAGACCTCCTCTACCTTCTTCTCCTTCTTCGCAGAGGAAACCTCAACCGCCAAAAGAAACTGCTCCATCCATCCGGATTATGATACAGCGTTATAATAAAAAAATTAACGAAGAAGGTAAGATAATTATTCCCGGACGTCAGCGTACCAAAATACAGCGCCGATTTTTATTTTATTTTCGTATTTAATCAATTTTACAGGTCAAACATCTGGCGCCAGCAGTGGAGCTTCGTCACCAGCCTGGCGGTCACCGTCCACTGAACGGCGACGACCTCCCGATATGCCAGTTGGTGTTAACATCAGGTAACCTACCCGAGGCGGGATTTCTTCTCAATCAATTGTTATCAGATCAGTAGCCTTAATTCTAACTCAATTCACAAGAATTATTGTCATTAAAATAAGAGTTGTAATCAAGTACTATCTTTTTTAGAAATAACCCATTCCTCGAAAGGGAAGTCCAAAAATCAGCAAGCGCTTGTCAGCTATCACGACGTGATGCTACATCAGCAGAAAAACGTCTTACACCAGTACCTATAACAGGTCTTGAAGGTGTCCTAAAATCGCACAGTGCAAACGCCTTGCATCCTGAGAAAATGGCCGAGACCCCAACACAGAAGAAGATTGAAGTCAGCCAAGAGACCATAATACCAACGGCCAGCACTGACACCATCGTACCAGATTTGACCAGGAACCTTCCAGAAACGTCTTCGAACTCTGAATCGCTTCCTGCATTGAGACATGTGTTAGATGTATCAGTTCCAACATTCAGTAGTTACATGTCAAATCCAGGCATCTTCGGGAGGTCGATATCTACTGTAGAAACTCCAACGAGCTTTGTGGACTATGACGCTGTCTCAACCACGCTGTCGGAGAGGGCAGTGAAGCTTCGCGCAGCTAGGGAAAGGTTTCTATCGTCAACTGTGCCCATGCGAAGAGAGGGTACTAGTTCTGCTAGTGATTTGAGACCTGGCGACAGGTTAGTTCATGAATAAGCTCCCTTTATAAAATTACTGTTAGCTGCGATAACCTACTGGTTACCTTTGACTGTGAATTCAAAGATCTGGAGTCTTCGCACCACTGACTTTCTACAGTTACGTCAAATAAGACATTCTCAAACGGTGAAGGTATACCATCTTGAGGGGACCAGCATGCCAGAGATTTTTTCTCAATGGCGTGTGTAATCTGTCAAGCTTCACTAGACTAGCATGGTGGAGTATAGCCTAAACCCTTTCAAATGGGGGAGATTCGTGCCTAGTAGTGGTAAATTAAATCAATGATAATGATGAAAATAAACACAATACTTCTCTTTAAATACATAAGTACATGCTTCTTTCACCTTGATAAAAGTCTTAAGTTAAGTCTAATATTATAATTTCAATGGCAAAATATAATTTATTCAAAGGAGGCCAAATGTGCGAGACAGCCTCACTAAACACCCGCCCTTCACCGCTTGCCATGATTGCAGGTCAAGTAGAATTAGTTGCGAGAGTGACGTGACAGAGCCACAGAGGTCTAGCAGCCAGGAGTCTGCAGCATTAGGCAGAAGCGCCTCCACCGGCATGGTCAACGTGGATAGAGAGGCTTGGCAGAGGGTTGCTGAAGGTAAATATCATATTTCTCTAATATTTCTCTTAACATTAGGTGAGATGACAAATGCTGAAGTCAATCTGGTAAAGATTTACTGATGAACACATTCTAGACTGTATCCAAAATTGAACTGCCTCGTTGATCTAGCGGTCGTGTGAGACTGTTACACACGACCTTGTGCTCGATTTCGAGTTGTGCTATTGGGTTTTTCCATGAAATTCTCAGTAGTGGCTCGGATTTTCGTACCTAGTTGATGGTAATAACACATTATCAGGCAAAAAATGTGATGTTAAGTACTCGATTTTTTTTCTTTTTCCCGTCAGGGTCTCGGCGGGAAGGTCGGTCCCGCTCCCGCTTCAGCCTGGCGCGGCTTGCGGCGAAGCTGCGGCGGCGCGACGACGGTGGTGCGGTCTCCCGCCTCTGCCGCCAGAGCCTGCTCGTCCAACTCATCAATAAACACTAAATATAATAGTACTGTACGCGGTGTAGTAGATGTTTTATTTCTATTCCCATTTTTACGGTTAAATATCTTGTAAGTCATGTTGCCAGCGCCATTGCGGAGACGATTTAGGTTCAGCAGTGTTATTGGGTTTATCTCTGAATATATCTGTTTCATCATATCGACTGTTAGACGTCCACTGCTGGACATAAGTTTCCCCCAATGATCGCCACGATGAGCGGTCCTGTGCCACCCGCATCCAGCGGATTCCAGCGACCTTTACCAGGTCGTCGATCTTTATTTGTATAGCTTTCTTATTTCATGTACATACACATTTGAGCGTGTACACACGTCTTATTTCAATATAATTTGATAATTTTGTTCGGGCATCATCTACCGAGGCAATAACCAGGTAGTTTTGAGGCCGGTTAGTCTAGCGATCTCAGAAATTATTCAGTATTTCATAAATAAATATATCACACGATAATATATAACGAAACGAAATATATTTATAACACGCACTCGGGACCAATAAGGAAAGTAACTCGCATAAACCTGTGGCCTGTGGAGGTTTAGCAGTAACTGGGTTGTGGAACCAGAAAATATTGAAAGTATTTGGGTTTCTGACTGCCAAATGCTACCACTGGCGATTGTCACAGGCATTCATAATAATATAACAACAAATAAAATGAATAATAAATAAATATTTCCGGACATTATTACACAGCGCCATCTAGTTCCGTGGTCAGCAACGAGGCTTGTGTTATGGATACTAGTTGGTTGATATACTACATATATACTTTTTTTATGTTAATACATACTTATTATACATAGATACATCCATGACTCGGATACAAATGTTTACGCTCATCACACAAACATTTGTCCCTACCGGGATTCGAACCCGGGACCCGTAGCACAGCAGGCAGCGTTAAATACCGCTGGGCTAATCAGGTCGTCGATTATTATATTACTGTAATTTATATTTTTATATTTTGATGTTCAATAAAGTATAGGTATTCTATCTTTCTCTCTATATACTGTCTCGCCGCTGTCTGTCTCCTCTCATTTGAGAGGGATTAGGCTATAGTCTTGCACGCCTAGTACGAGTTAGCAGACTTCACACGCCATCGGAAAAATCTATCAGGTTTCCTCACCATGTTTTCCTTCACACCTTCACACTTCGAAAGGACCTGAAATTGATCTCAAGACTGACTTCGACTAGGCTACACAGCTGTTTGACCGCTAGGGTGTTGAAATAAAACACATAATTTCATACTTTATTTTCAAATTTAATATCATTTCGTACAATACCGTGTCAACAGTCCGACGTCCGCATTCAATAGGGCGGTAACAATAATTACCATATCAAAAGGTGGATTGTGGAACTTATAGCATTTATTATAAAAAACACTACACTTCAGTTATTTATTAGTAATAATAAGACTCAAAAAGAACACTTATAAATAATATTAATGGGTAGTTTGGTTGAGGTAGATTCAGTTTTTGTTTTTACTAACTTTTTTTGTTTGTGGCCACATGATTTAGGCACAAGCCACAAGTTTTTACCGATAAAATAGCAGTTTCTGTCAAAAAACTACCATTTTTGGCGTTGGGTTAGAATTTACGTTTACCCATCGCGTATAATTGTTTTTTTTTTCAGACGCGATTGTGATGTTTTTTGTTATGACTCGAAAATATTTTGCTTTTCAATTACTTAGGTACTTTCAACAATTCATCATTTAGGTAGGTACAAGATTCTATAATTAATATTAATTTCAAAACCAAAAAAATATACAATTTTATCATGTCACCACAATATAATTTTTGAATAATTCCTTATTTTTATTTACGAAAAATTTGGGATATTTTAATACACATAAGTATAATATTGAATTCCAACTGTAAAACTTATTTTATCATATTATAAAACTTATGAAAATAAAAAATAATTTTATTTATCCCAAATAATTACAGCAAAATTTTCGAATAAAATGTTTTATTTTACGATTATTATTAAACTATCCCAATTTATCGGTTTATTACAAAATATTTGACTTAAAAGCACGGATTGTGGCTATCATCAATAGGTACCTTACATCGAAATTGAGCCACCAGAATGGTCTTTAAATTTGTTAAATCTTCTATATTTGTTAATACACAACAACGCCTTAAATTATCTCCTGTAGATAGGCTATTACCGCTTTGCAACGAATTTTATACAATTTATTATAATCACACTTCTGCCTTAGCCTATAAAATAAACAGATTGAGAATACAATTTTATTTTAGTTTTGCAAATGTTCTATCAATCTCAAACACGCACAGTTTCAAACTTGAAGATTGTTTTTATGGTGCCTGAAATATTTTAACGAGCCAAGAAAAAAAACCCTACCAGGAGTTCTCGCAAACCACACTATTAAAGCGAGAAGTCGGTGAAAATATTACCTAAATACCTACAGATACCTTTATGACAGATAGAAAAATCCAATAAATGATTTCATATTATACAGAGCGATAAATGGAACCTGCAATACATATAATATAACTTGAAGCAAACGTTGACGTTAAATGTTTTAACAATCTGTCATCATAGAGAATTGCCTCATCATTTTTGAATTACTTGTGAAATATCAATTTCAAGTTTAGGCAGAAGTGAAATATAATAAAATAACGTAATTAAAATGATATTCAGGCAGTTTCAAAACGCTAATAAGTTTAAAGACATTTACTACAGAGGTTTTGGTCCCCTGATACCAACATTACAATACCAGAAACTTCAGAAAGAAATGTCAAACCGCCATTTTGTTTTTTTGTCGATGCAAAGATGGCGTATAGCGTTATGCAGCTTTTTTAATAGGAAACTAATTAAAACAAGCTAAACTCACAATAAAACTTAAACGAACTCATGTTAGATCTCAAACTATATTAAATAAGTTATATAATTTGGACGCGTTTCACTAAGTACCTACATACTACTAAATCGACGTCACTGAGTCTTAGTATAAGTTGTGTGTCGTTTCATAACCAAAACATTTCATACTTTTTTTATAAAAAAATAAGCTTTCGATCTGCTGGCTGATAAAATTTTAATTTCATTTTATTCGAAAACATTAAGATTATTTTTTGTGAAATAAAGTTTTACACATGCAAAACCGTAAATTAAAAAAAATATATAATAGTCATATTCGATTAAGTTCATTTATGCTTTGGTCACAAAACGATCAAAATGTTTGAACAGAGATTTATTTATCCAATATAACATATATGTAGGTAAGTATATACAAATATAACTATTCTATTGCTTTCAAGTTTCAGATGTATCACGTTTTTTTTTGCGAATCTGTACCTAACATTTGCTTCTAAGTAACTTGTAAGGTATACAATATCCTAGGACTGCAATATTACTTTCTTCATTTAGAATTTTGCGCAAAACACTTTTACACAATCTGCGCAAAATTAATGAAAGCCTGCGCAAACGAAACGCAGGTGTTCTTTTTTTGCGCAAATCTGCGCAAAGATGAAATTGCGAATTTAAGAATATGAATATTTATTGTACTTTGAACAGTGCAACAGCGTGATGAAAAATAATTAACGGCAGCGCCCTTTAAAAGTAAAATAGGAAATAAGTGTTTAAAGTACGCAATAAATATTGCAATCATAAAATATTATTTACAAATAATGTTACACTGATTAAGACAAGTAATAACTAGTTACATAAGCGAAAAAGTCTTACTGTATTGTAACAACATGGTTAACTAATAACATTATTGCTTATAATGAATTCCATTATGAATATTTAGTAACAAATTGGTCAGCTAGAATAAATGTAGTTTGCAAAGTTACATAGTAAATATAACGTTAGATTTTTGTGTAAAGTTATAAAATAAAATAATAATAAAATAATGAACGAACAAGAAAAACTGTACAACATAATATATCTGTATGGTAAAAAATGAAACTATTGCAGTCAATAAGGAATGTGCGTTAATGGATGAATATACTGAGTAAATATAGTGGAATGGTATAACCCGTTTCTAAAAGTTTATAAAGTATAATATGGATGTGAAAAAAATAATATAATTTACATATTTTTTATACATTTTTATGATGCCCAATATAATTATCTTGAAATTGCTGCTAAAGTAAAATCTAATATACATCACTCCTAGTAAAAAAAAAATCCTTTTGATATGGCCTTCGTTCAGCAGTGGACGTATGTTGGCTGGTGATGATGATGTCAAATAAAAATGAATAAGAAATATAATATTCATAGAATGGAAGCCATTATTTTTTTTATTATTCTTTAGATTCTTTTCAACACACTTTCAGAAATCTTATATAACATGTGATTTAATTAAAATATTGCTATTTTGCATTATATTTGCAAGCACCAGTTTTTAGCAATTCTGTAAAACTTAGCCATAATTTTTTTTTCTGGCGAAGGTCTATCGTATAACTAGTCAAATATATTGGGCATCATATTAATGGGATATCAGAAACTAGTTGGGGATGCCTAGTCATTAAACTTACTTTTCAAAGTCATAAACAAAATCGAAGATTATTTTGTCAAATTAATTTCAACAGTTAAAATTATATAAATCAATGACCAAATAAAATTTCTTGATAACGGTAAAGTCTCTCACATTATCAGAGACGCTTAAAACTTAGCTTTATTTCGATGATACCCACCAAAAATAATACCTAAAGTTAATCCTGGTTTAATAATTAAGTATAATTTTGTTTTTAAGATTAACACGTAGTTAAAACTATGTTATAATAACTGTAAAAGATGAGATAAGAAACTGTAAAATTATACACGTTACTATACTTTTTAAATTTTAAACACTTTGTCAAGTCGCTGTCGTTACACTAACCATCCCCATTATACAGTTTACAATTAATATAATTGCGAAATGAGATTCAAAATTATCATCAGAGGCACAACTTCAGGCTTTTAATTCTTATTTTCTTATTTTTTCACTCCAAGGACGGACAAGCCAATGTTAGAACGTTTATAAACAACAATAAAATGAATATACATAGCATACGGGAACAACTATTTGAAAGTAATTAATCTTAATTCTATTTAACTTATTTTCTTGGTCCATTTATTGGTAAACATTGTAAAGAAAACCAATGACTATATCAAGATCATCATTTAATTTTTACGGCTATATTTTTGCTAATCTGTTGTTATTACTGATAATGTGTAGACTGTAGAGGGTGTTTTTAAGGCTTATATAAATCATACTGTAATGTAGAATATTTAATATTGCATACAAATAACCATTTTATACTTTAGTTTTAAGTAAAAATACTTTAATATATGAAATTGAAGTCATAGTATGGTGTTCAACTTATGTTCTGTGCTAAATAATTTGTATTCAAAATTATATTTTGTGCTAAAATTCTGAATACTACAGATACATATTTACTAATAAACAGACCAAAATTAAACGTATTTTATTAATGCATGCATGTTAACGTTGCATACTGTTTTATAAATAAGTTACAAAAAAACCATTGTACATTTTTCAGGTATCTGTTGTTGCGTCGACGAATAAATTGTTTTGGTGTCACAATGCAATAAAAGAAATATTAAATCCAACAGTTTTCAGTAATACAAGATAACAGTGGTTTATTTATACTCTCAACACAACCACGAGTGAACTTGAAACTTCGTAATAATAATAGACAAAAAAATACATTAAAATAAGTTACAGTAAATTGTTAGCTACTTGGTAATAACCTATGGTTGAAATTATATTTAAAATCTACGGTATTTGAACATTTTATATTAAACCTATTACTTTAAGTTGTATAAAATCAAATGCAATTATATTACTTTCATTTAAGTATAGCAAATAAATACTATTTATTCTTTATGTTCATAATTTTTATTCTATAATTCTTAAAAATGCAACGCTTAACTTACCTGCAGCTTACAAACATTGTTATCCATTATAAAATTTATTTTTTACGAAACAATTGTATTTATTTCCAATTTCATGAAAAATATGTTTGGTGTTATTATTATAGAAGTCATATTTATTATTATTTTTTATAATATAAAAAACATTGAAATCTTATTTTTTTAATTTTATTAAAATAGTCACCGAAGCGTTTTTGTTATTTTAATGTTATTACATTCAGAATATTTTATACAATTTACATTTAAAAAATGCAATTCATAAATTGTGTATTATACATATCAGGCTATAATTATAACAGAAACGTCAACGATCCGCAAAAAGACAACAGCGAAATTCTATTACGTCATGTAGCAATACTGTGATAAAATGAAAAATAAACATACTTAATATTTTTAAAAAGCGCTCTACGTCGAGCCCTAGAGGTTAAAATATATTGAAAATCCTGCTCTATAATCTATGGTAAAAATTAAGGGAAAAGAACGGTGCAAATTTATCATTCAACTAGTCAGAATTGAAGCTTAGACCCTGTGACAAAACCTAGCGTCAGAGATAAAGTTCTAGATTTTTTTAAAGATCTAACACTACACCTAAGTCTAGCTAACTTAGTGTAATTGATTTTAATCAGGTACATAGTCGGCGTTTTTTTCCTTTTCAATTTAATTTTAAACTGACTTTACATTTTTAATATTATTTACAAGGACGGCTGTATACATGAAGTAAAAAAATAATTTAATTAGATTCAAATGTAACATTTAATAGTATTTTAAGAGAATTTACAATTTAATTGAAATATGTATTTAAAGAATTTATTTTTTAAACAATTATTTTTTTTTACTCTATGTCCACAGCCGCCAATCCTTACAGAATAAATTGTACCTAGGTGCTTTTAACTCAATATATATAGGTACGAAATATATACCTAGGGGAATACTGGTAATAAGGGATGTTTCTGCTAAGGGTTGATGCAAAAGAGAAACTACATTTAAAGTAAATTAGACAAGCTACTATTAGCAATTTAGTAAAACTAGTTAGTCAAACAGATAGTAAAAAAGTAACTTCGAAACAAAAAACTAACTAAGTAATTATGGAAACACCTCGAAATACCAGTAGCCCTGTATAAACTTGAAGACAGGCATTTCATTTGAATGCATGATAAAATCTGTCATGATTATGATTTTTTTTACTCAATAATGTCTATAATAAATAAAGGTCAAGATTAAAAAAATATAACTCCTACTGTTAATCAAAATAGTAACAGATGTTGATTTAAACAAATCAAAGAATCTTGCAATTATTATATTATTGTATCGACCAACTATTTAATACTATCAGAAAAGAAGATGCAAATAAAAATTAAAGAAAAAAAACGTTACTAATAATATAAGTGAAATACTTACTGTCCTAACAATAAATAAATAAAAAAAACACCACTAAAATTCTCCAGTAAGTGCCATTTACCACTTCGATGGGCTAACGTAGAAAACTTAATCGATTTAACATTTAAAATTTTCCAATAACATCTAAAATAATCTTACAACGAATAAAATGAGGTAGATATAAATTGTGATATGGAATAATGGTCAACAAACATTAGCAATGGTAATGTTGGCTGGGCTGAAACATACTTAGCTTACGTTATGACATATTTGGCCACATCAGTCTCATTTGTTATACTAGATTATATTATACTAGCAACATTGTCCGCGTTCTTCGTTTTTTTCTTTAAATAAAATATTTTAACTGTAATGTTTCCTTTTTGTTTTAATAATAATCGGTATTGACACTGTTTTTTCTTTGCTTTGTATTTTAATTGGAACTTTTAACCACAAAAAATATGACATTATAATTTACAATAGTGTTAATGATGGGGAAAAAAATATTTTTATCTTCATTATTGTGTGTGAAATGTCGCAGAATATTATTATAATTTTGGGTATGTAGTTAATATGACCAGATCTGTATTTAAGTACGTGAGCTAAGAATACTTCAGCGTATAAAAAAGAGGAATAATGTGCAGTAACGTTTTAGTAACTTTTATAACGATAACGCGTGATTTTATAAACTATTTTCATTTTATAATAGTCTTAGTTCGTTGTAATAAATTATTACTTTTATCATAATAATATATATTTTATATTTTACAATTATTTTTAAACTATCTACTTGCTTTCTTAGGTTTAAGTATCTAGAAAATTGTGGATTAAAAGGATTTAAAAACTGCAGAAAACAATTTATAACAGTATTATAATATATAAAAAAAAACCTGTGCGTTTTGTAATTATATTATTGATGTGTATAAAAAGTATATAGTTATATTATATATATTTATTAAAAAAAACTGGAATGTATATTGTGAAGGTTATTAGCATCTGAGGCTTTGTCTATGATCTGTGTGAAAAAATAACCAGAAAGAAATAAATAAATGTAAGTAGGTATAGTTATTTTTTTCTCATTTTTCTTTTTAATAACATCGATAAAATACTTTTATTTTTATTATTGTTTTATTTTTTAATGTGTAGTGCACGTGAAATTTGGGGTGTTTGGAATTGTTTTGGTCTATACTTTGTACGATCGTGTTGCGCTAACAGTGAAACCTATTTGTATGACTTATGAACTGTGTACATCATAGAGGCACTGTGTGTACATACACAAACTATCTTGTACGCAGATGTGCTTACAAAACGTTTGAAGTGCTTGTACGCGCCATTCCTGCATTATTGTCAGGCGCATATAATCTCAGGCCGTAAACGAACAATGTTATATACAAGTGTATCTTGCCATAAAAACGGCAATAAAAATGTTATATATACATAATAACAATTAGGGGGTGCTCCACTACGGCGACGTTCAAACTGACGAGGCGAGAACAACTTCTCGTGGTGCTGAACAAGTTACTTCCGACCTGAATCCATTTTTAACACTTAAATTATTTACCCGTACTATTGTTTACCAAAAAAATATCAGCCTTACAATAATTAAAAATAAATTCTAAAGTTAGGAACGAAACACGACAAGCCATCCTCGCGCAAACCCGTAACATTCGGACTATGTTAAGCCTCATTATTATTCTATAAAAGACTTTAAGTATTACCCTTCCTTAACGTAGTCGTATATCCATTTTACTGTGTCTATCGAGCTAGTAAAAAAAAGATTCTTTTTTATGTCTGTACACAATCTCAATCTCTGACTTAAATATAGCAACACCATTTGAATTGACGCGAGAATTTGGTATACGGGGCTATACCAAATTTCAGGGGCCGCCTACCCCTAGTTGTAGTTCTTGTTACCGGGAGGTGGGGGGGGTCTCAACCGTTAGGCTGGAGCGTCGGGAGAATTTTGCTGTTGTCTAATTGGAAGTCGGTACTCCGCGTGAGTTCCGAGTTCATGTTGTCGTCGGGGAGTTTGTTGAACGAGTTGTTGGTGCTGAGGTCTCTCGAGGACCGGGAGACGTCGTACTCTGGTCTCCGGGAGGTGTCGAGGAGGTTGAAGGTGGTTGAGGCTGAGGTGTCGGGGTCTAGGACTGTCTCTAGCGTGGTGTCGGGGTCTTCGTAGCGCGCTACGTCGAACGTAGCGTCGTAGCGGCGCCCTTTTCGCATTCGTCCATTCGGTGTTTTTGATTGCTGTGTATAAAAAATATAATACATTAATCATAATTTCACGAAAAAACGATAACTGCACTATTTTATCGATTCAGTGTTATTCTGTATAAATAATTTACTCAATATTGAACGTTCCTATACGCTATTGTAGCATTCTAGATTCTGTCTAGATTCGTAGCTAACAACCTACGACACCACTGTATACGTTTTTATATTTATTTATTGCGATAAGGGGGCAAAGAAGCAAGCGGTTCACCTGATGGTAAGTGATCACCGCCGCCCATGGACATTTGCGACACCAGAAGGCTTGCAAATGCGTTGCCAATCCCTGCAGAAACCGTTTTGGTGTCTTAAAATAGGAATAACTAAACTGACAGCCAACGGAATACCCATGTTGTCAGAATAGTCACTACCCAACGAGCTCTGGTAACCTTACTCATTCGTAGAAAGACAACTACTGTTGATTCACTGCGGTATTCTGTAAGGCGAAGGTACTTCCCCAGTCGGGCAGGTCAATTTGAGCGAGGAATCTCGCTATGCCCCACCTCCAAAACGTATGTGAAAATAAAGAATCCACTCTTGCTATATCTAGGAAATTACTTGCTCTATACGAATAGAAGTATACCTATGAAATGGATTTTATGGTATTTATAAAAAAAATCAAGATGTTCAATATAAGCTCCGTACATGAATGGACCCTTGATCGACAAGCCGATCGCTCAACCACGCCAACCAGGTCGTAAATATAAATAATATCTACTCACGTTAGGGTTCTCAGTAATGTGGACGTGGCCGTTGAGGAGCGGCTCGCCGGCGTCCTTGGAACCACCGCCGTTGGCCAACCGGTTGCCGATGTTCTGCAGAAACCACATGACAATCATCATAGACAAGCTTGTTTGGAAGCCGTATACAGTCAATAAAAGATCCAGGAAGAAACTATGGAACACCTGCACTCATAGTTAATCAGCCACGAGCCCCTCACTATATATGTATACTAGTATGTATAGATAGGGAGCTGGTAGAGATATTTGGGGCATTTTGAAATGTTTTCAGATACCTCTTTCATAATATCCTAGTACAGTAATACAGACCTGGCTGGCTCGTAGCAAGGACATTTTTTGCAATTAAAAAAATTACATTTTATATAATTTAGGGGTAGTTACATGACCGCTACCCCCCAGCCAGGTCTGCATTACTACATACATACATACACTCACGCCTTTTTCCCATGGGGGTAGGCAGAAACTACAGAATGCCACGCGCTACGGTCCCTGCATACCACTTTTGCCTCGTCCACATTCATACATCTCTTCATGCACGCGCGCCGGTTACGAGTACTGCGTACCTGACCTGCATTACTGTATTAGGATATTATGAAAGGGGTATCTGACACATTTTCAGAATGCTTTAAATACCTAACTAAAATGTCTATCAGCTCTCGGACTAGTAGTAAACGAGTAACTATTTGATCCAGTAGGAAAAATCGGGGTCCATCACTATTAAACATTAATGGTACATAATTATACTTTGTGTATCGGTAAATACCTTCATCTCGGCACCTTCTTCCTCGATCTCCTCCGGCGACGTGTTCCGTCGGCGTGTTCTGTAGAACATACTGGATTAATAGGTAAGTTAATAATAAGTTTAAATTTTATTGTAAGGATTTTACCGTTTCTAATTTTACTCTACTGTCGACCGAAACTTTCGCCTTTCCTAATAATTATTATGTGTTTCCTCATAGAAGTGAATAGTACGGTAAGTAACTGGTGAGTGTGACTTACCTGACTGGTGACCGCGCTCGCTTCCTTCTGCGCCATATGCAGACAGCTGCGACTGCTAGCAGACACAGCGCCAACACGCCGCAACTAATGCCAATTACTAAAACAATATTGCAGTATAAATTGAGTCTTAGTGTTCAACTTCTAGAATGTTCTCACGGCTGGCAAGACCATCAAAATACAATCGACTGTAAGCTGTAGTAGCCCGATGGACTGTGAAGTCAAAGGTCCTGAGTTCGATCCCAAGGCATTTTACACACTTTTCGAAGTCTCGAGCGTATTTATCACATTCTCAAATGATGAAGGAAAAAATCGTGAGCAACCCTGCATGCCTGAGAGACCCTCAATGGCATGTGAAGTCTCCCAATCCACAAAAGGCAAGCGCTGTGCACTGTCACCTATTCTCTTTCAGAATGAGAGGAGACATGTGTCCAGGACGATAATTAGGTTGATGATTGAAATAAAACTACTTTTTACGGATTTTATCGCGGTATATTGATATTATTTTAACCCGACGTTTCGGATACTTCACAGCATCCATGGTCACGGGCCTACTCGACGTAGGTTGATGATGTTAGAACTGCCAGCCAAATTGCTCGACCAATGAGATGGTCTATGGCCTAACTTTTCTCAATCTGAAGGAGACCCGTGCCCAGCAAAGTTACAGTAAATCGGTTGACGGCTAATGTCTTCTCCTGAGTCGTACCTTGGACAAAAGTGGCCACGTTACTAACCAAGGTATAGAGAGGAGCTCTCGGGAGGTCGGGGCGGTATCGTCAGCACCTGGCTGCGGGGGCTGGGCCCCGGGGCGGCGACCATCACGTACGTCGACTGGTTCGCTTCCAGTCCCGTGATCTAGAACAAGGTAGCAAATTTCAGAAACATTCTAAGGAGTTTCTTTACATACAAACTTCAACAGATTATTTTTCATAAGAACTTCAATATCTTAGATTGGTGTAACTAGAGTAATAAATTAATAATAAATAAATATTCCTGGACATTATGACACAGCGCCATCTAGTTCCAAACTAAGCAACGAGGCTTGTGTTACGGATACTAGTCGGTTGATATACTACATAATATATACATTTTTTTTTGTAAATACATACATATTATGCATAGAAACATCCATGACTCAGATACACTACAAATGTTTATGCTCATCACACAAACATTTGTCCCTACCGGGATTCGAACCCGGGACCCATAGCACAGCAGGCAGTGTTAATCACCGTTGGACTAATTGGGTCGTCAGTCAGGTCGTCGTCAGAGTGATTGTCCAAACTCAATGTAATAAACATTTGCAAGAGCTTATTTTAAATAAAAACCGTTTCACATTGGACCCACATTGAACTCTGGTTACTTTTAATACTTCAAATATGAACTATTTATTATTAGTTTATTTATTCACTTCAATTAATCTAATCAATGTATGTTTTTCATTTGCTTAAGCCTTTCCACGCATTAGGCTTGTTTCTTGTGCGTTGTTCAGTATTAGAGCAGCGTAGGTAGTTTCCAGCTAGGTATACTGAGCGACCTGTTAAAGATCAATGGAATCCACTGGATGTGGGTGGCACCGGATGTTGTGGAAATCCTAGGGGGAGGCTTATGTCCAGCAGTGGACGTCATCTAGCTGATATGATGATAATGGTTGATATGGTTTGCATTCTTTCGGGGAGGCCTACGTTCAGCAGTGAACGGCAATAGACTGATATTTTATACTAGCTGATTCGCGCGACATCGTCCGCGTGCAATTCAACGAAAAATAAAAGTTTCTTACTAACTTTGCACCCCTGTTTTACCCCCTTAGGGAGTGAATTTAAAAAAATCTTAGTGCTCCCCTACGTTATAAAAAGAACCCCTGTGCAAAATTTCAAGTTTCTAACCCTTATAGTTTAGGCTCCGCGTTGATATGTCAGTCAGTCAGTCAGTCAGCTTCTCCTTTTATATATATACGTAGATACATGGTTCAAGGACTTACGAGCACAGTATTGGTGGTGACGTTGATGGTGGGCCACTTATCCAGCGACTGCGTCAGGTTCTGCGAGTACCTCACGGTGCGGGGACCCTTGCCTTGCCAGGTCACCTGAACCCCGGAGTTCGTGAACCAGTACTGCAGCTCCTTCGCTTCTAGAAGGCAAGCTTATGTAGCTATAGCTTTTTAGGTAAATGATTTTTCGTGGACATAACAATAATAATAACGTAAGAGCATCATGCCTGTCGTACCCGAAAGATTTGGCAGGAGTCTACTAATGTAGATCCACATTTTGCCGGTATGTTTTAGGTCCCATTTAAAAGGGGGCACGAATCCAAACTCCGAGAGAATTTAAAAAAAAATCCTAAGTAGCACTTTTCTCGACCTGGGGATAGAAGCCAGGTCTTCTTGGTCAGCAGTTGCACTTACTACGACCACTAGAACATCAAGACAGTAAAAAAAATCAAAGAAAACGACCTTCTATTGCATGGAACTAAAACATCCAGGTGAAATATGGGTGTACATTAGTACACCTCTGCCTAACTACAAGGATGACAGGCGTAAGGCTATATTTTCTAGTTTGCTTACCAGGCACTTGCACTGGTATGGACAGGATGGAACTGTGCCCTAGAGGCTCAAACCCTGTGACCACCACGAACAACTCCTTGGTCAAGTCTAAACCAGTTATCTGGAACAAAATATTTCACGTGTTAATAAATAAAAAATAAAATATTCCTGGACATTATGACACAGCGCCATCTAGTTCCGAGCGAAGCAACGAGGCTTGTGTTACAGATACAAGTCGGTTGATATACTACATATATACTTTTTTTTTGTAAATACATAATATATCATACATAGATACATCCATGACTCGGATACAAATGTTTATGCTCATCACACAAACATTTGTCCCTACCGGGATTCGAACCCAGGACCCAAAGCACAGAAGGCAGCGTTAACTACCGCTGGACTAATTGGGTCGTATATATACATTAATAATGTAAATTAAACCAACCTCGTTTACTCTTGCGTGCTGGTTTGTCATGGATGAATATACGCCTTTGTTCTTGGCACATTAATTATATTATAGTATAGTGTCCTAGCTTTTAGAGTTTAAATTACTACAGGCTCTCGTAAGATCTCATCGAGATTTTCTGAGGAATTTGAATTTAACAATACAGTTCGCTCTTTCAATCGACGTGAACTAATTTGATTTTACCGTGTACCGCTTACCTCAAAAGATGAAGGAATAATTAATGAATAAATGGGACCTACCAGCACAGTATTGCCAACAGTCTCCACGTAAGACCACTGGTTGATGGGCAGCATCTTCTCATTGCTGTAGTGGATTGTATATTTGTCGGGCACACTGTTCCAGGATACCCGGAGAGTGGTGGAATTCACCAGCTTGTAAGTCAAATCCTTGAAGCGCTGAGAACCTGAGGGAGACAAAATGGGTAGCTGTGTAGTAAGCTGGCAACGTCGTAAATAACTGTCATATAACTGGATATTACAATATCACGGTATTAAAATTTATGAATCATCGAATAGTACGAAAATGTTTGTGTTTAAAGTAAATCTCTATGATTCAGGAATTCTTTATTTCTGAAACACATTCGAAATTTTCAATATTGAGCAAAAACAACAATTGACCTTTATCGGTATATTTAATATTTGTTAATCCCACTGGGCATGGGTGGACTGCACTGACGAATTAATATAAACAAACGTACCTACCGCGATAAAATCCGTGAAAATGTATTAGTTCAAAATCCACGAGTAGTAGGACGCATGCGTGAGAAATCGGTCTCACGCAATCAGGATTAATAATATAATGCAAACCCACATCAATGTACCTACGTTTATGTGGTCTAACAAATTGATTTGTTGGATAACTAAATTAGTTTGTTACCGTAGATAAACAAGTCTTATTCTGTAAGTCTGTCTACATATTAGAAGATCCACCAGCTAGGTATACTTACCCTCAGCCTGTGTACTGATGTAGATGGGTGTGGAGAACTCCCCCACAGCAGACCTGGACGGCAGCCGGGCTTGCACCCGGACCTCGTACTCCGTGCTTGGTGTTAGCTTCTCTATGCGAACCGAATTGCTTTTGCTGTAGAAAAGATAATTATTTTTTTGGTTTTAGCTTGTTGGAAGTTATGAGTCTCTTGGTTTTAAATAATAAAGTATCACTTGATAACCACTGAAACTAAGTATTTGGTTTTACATAGCATCACAGCTGTCGTCCCCGAAGGGTTAGACAGGGGTGTACTAATGTACACCCACGTTTGACCGGTATGCTTTAGATTCTATGTAATAGGGGGCGAGCCTATTGCCATTAACCGGGCACGAATCCAAAGTCCGAGCTGCTACTGAGAATTTCATAGAAAACCCCAATAACACTTTCGTCGACCTGGGAATGGAACCCATTTTTGTCTATGATGTAAATAAAAATCGCAAATTATTAATTCCCATTTCTACACACCTCTCGATACACTCATCATTGCCATCCACCTTCCTCGTGCAGACCATGTAAGTGTACGTCTCCAGGGAAGTCTCCGCCTCCTCAAAGCGCCAGCGCACCGTGAACTCGGTTGGACCAACGTCTGTCACCTCCACATCTTCAGGAATAGTCTTCACATCACTGGAACAGGCAATGGTTGGTGAAAAATTTCCTTAGAATTAGGTGGACTATTCCAGCTCAACATTAAGCTAGACGATAGAAAACTATCAAAATGCAGCTGAGCTGAGGTAGCTTAGTGGTGTGACCAGTAAACTGACATGTCAAAGGTCTCGAGTTCAAACCCGGGCACGCACCACTGAGTTTTCGGAAGTTATACCTATGCGTATTTATCACATGCTCAAACGGTGAAGGAAAACATCGTGAGGAAACCTGCATGCTTGAGAGATTTTCTCGATGGCATGTGACGTGTACCAACCCGCAGTTGGCTAGCGTGGTGGACTATAGCCTAATTCCTCTCAAATGAGAAGATAACCACACGGTTACCTTCTCATTTGAGAGGAATTAGGCTGTCCCACTGCTGGGTGTCCCACTGCTGGACACTCAGCAGTGGAACATTAATGGGTTGATGATGAAAATGCAGGTTCTTGTTCCAAAAGAAAGAAAATAACATCATACTAATTTATTAAATCCATTTCACCAAAAATTTAAGAGGAAACGGTGGAGTTGTGTTGTCAGGATCATCATCATATCGATGGACTTAAAAGTTAGATAATTTCTTAATTGTTAATTTTTTTTTTTTTAATTGAGAAAAGTTTGTCTATTGATACCTGTCTGATTATACTTTTCTCCAGCCAGTCTGACACAAAGCCACTCAATTCTATCATGCAATAATGTTCATTATACTAATAGGAATAAAGAAGATGATCATCTGTTTGGGGACAACAGAACCTCACCCGCCGTCAACTTGGTGGCTGGCTATGCTGGTGGACGTCCAGGGTACCAGCGTCAGGTTCTGTGGCAGCCAGGGCAGCGTCTTCGTGCCCAGCACTCGAACCTGGAGCGGTTCTTGTGAGGGAACTACTGCAGGAAAATATTTATAAATTACTAATAAATCATAAGTTAAAAAAGTACTACGATAATTTACGTAGCAATTAAAATGCTAAATGGAGTTATCAACTATGATAACTCCATAATAACTCCATGGGTACTAACCCACCTTTATTATCTTATAATTATTTCCTAATTATGTTATAGTTAAATACAACATATTTATACATATTTATATTACATTATAGGATAGTACGGAGACGCAAGTTTCCACAGTCAAACTGATAACACAGTTTTGTGGGGCATAATATATGTTTAATTATAAGTTAATAAATAAAATAAATACTATGCATGCAAAATTCGATCAACGATTTCCATAAAGAGACTTATTTTTAAAGGAGGAGGTTTTCAATTCGACTGTATTATTTTATGTTTGTTGCGTCAAAACTTTCGGCTGGTTGTACCGATTTTGATGATTCTGTTTTTATATGAAAGCTGATGGTGGTGGGCGCCCGTGTCATTCCATTTCAATTTGGTCCAGTTCTGAGATATGAAGTCGTTCTTTTTTACAGAATTATCTCTTAACGGAAATAGGTCCCATTGGAGGAGGTAGGGCATAGCGAGATTCCTCGCTCAAATTGAGCTACCCGACTGGGGAACTACCTCCGCCTTACAGAATACCGCAGTGAAACAACAATATCTGTCTTTCTGCGAGTGAGTAAGGTTACCAGAGTTCGTTGGAAGAGTGACTATTCTGACAGCAAGGGCATTCCATTTGCTGACAGTATAGTAATTCCCTATTTTAAGAAACCAAAACGGTTTCTGCAGGGGTGTGCAATGTATTTGCAAGCCTTCAGGTGTTGCAAATGTCCATGGGCGGCGGTGATCACTTACCATAAGGTGAGCCGCCTGCTCGTTTGCCACCTTATCGCAATAAACATAAATTGGAAACCTTTGGGTATGGAATTCTAAAAATATTATAAAACAAAATGTTCCTTTACCTCTAATAGTATAGTTGTAGGTGTTTCCATCGAGGGTGACGTTGTGCTCGTCGGTGCTGTTCTCGGCCTTGTACTGCACGATCCACTGCAGCACGCCAGGAGTCTGCTCCGCGAACTGCTTCCACATCACCAGCACGTCGTTGTCCAGGCAAATTAGCCTTATTGGCACTACATAATGAAAGTTTAGTTATAATTTAATCCATACTTCCATCCATACTTAATATTATAAATGTGAAAGTGTATCTGTCTGTCTGTTACCTCTTCACGCTATAATCGCTGAACCGATTTAGATGAAATTTGGTATAGAAATAGTTTGAGTCCCGTGGAAGGACAAACATTTTCATCCCGAAAATCATCCCTTAAAAAGGAGAAAAGGCGGTCGAAGTTTGTATGCGGATAGAATTATTAATTCTACGCCGACTAGTTAAGCATAAATTAGGCTACTAGTGAGAACAGTGGACTGTGAAGTCAAGACTCAAGGCAGGCACCAATGATTTTTTTATTAACTTAAATGATGACCGATGACATCGTGAGGAAACCAAAACTAAAAACTAAGCTAGTGAGGTGGATGATAGGAATCCCTTATTCACTGGTATTATTTCGAGAATCAATTTTTGCGAGAAGATATATAAATAAATATTCCTGGACATTATGACACACAGCGCCATCTAGTTCCGTGCTAAGCAACGAGGCTTGTGTAACGGACACTAGCTGGTTGATATACTACATAATATATACTTTTTTTTTGTAAATACATACATATTATAAATAGATATATCCATGACTCGGATACAAATATTCATGCTCATCACACAAACATTTGTCCCTACCGGGATTCAAACCCGGGACCCATAGCACAGAAGGCAGTGTTAACTACCGCTGGACTAACTGGGTCGTCAAAAGATTCAGCATCATGGGCTGACATATTGGTAGTTTTTAGTGCAGTGCCTGCACCAAATGCAGACAACAATGCATGTTCATAACATATCCGAATTTCTCCACAGATTATATAATTAAATATCTCACCTCCTTGTCCTTGGCAGGTGACACTCTCCGACATATCGCTGGCGATGTTCTTGTTAGCGGTCGTGGACATTATGTAGGCACGAACCTGTGTATATGTGTGTGTGATAAATCATTATATTACTACATATTTGAATTTTTGTTTTCTTTTAATAAGACCACATTTATTAATAGGCATATTTATTTATAAATTATGTTATTGCTGAACGTTCCATTTTGAATTGTATAATTTAATTTACTCTTACAAAAATCCTAGGTCAACCCCCCTGGGAACTGCACTGCATTTTTTCTCCGAAAAAACATACAAGTAGATTATTATATTTTATCTCAGTTTTATAAAATAAAAAAGATAATTATAAATAGTAGAAATTTCTCCATTTTCGAGGGTATCAATACCAACAGCAACAGATACAATTTATTTCAATTTTAAATAAAAACATAAATAGAGTCAAAACCCTGTGTAAACAGAAGGTATTTTTTTATTGACTCCTCTGTTATTGCAGATATCATCAGTGAGCTACATATTTTTTTATCCGTTAATGATATTTTAAAAAATACTAACCTGGAATTTGTAGGGAGTGAGAGGTAACATAACCGGTATGATATCCTCAACATCCAAGACTGGCTGGCCGGGAAGAGAACTGCCACCTGTACCATATACATCAATAAATAAATGTAATGTTCTTAGGGAGATTAATAAAATTCGAGCGTTCCACAGCACTGCTATAATTCAACTCAACCAGATACATACTCAGATTACATATTAACTTAAATCTACCGACACAATTATATTATACTAATTTATTTTCTAAGTACCTACATTACACTCCTCCTTGCTAAACTAATACATAGTGGTTTCATATAACTAATACATTTTGTTTTTGTTTATTTTATTTTAAACCTTATAATTACAATTCTTAAGTCTACATTGCCTTACAGCGCGTTGGGAAGTCGGTGGCGTTTGAGGCAAGGCAACCTGACATTCCTCTGAGATCTGAACGTCTACGGCGGGTTGCTCAGTCGGTGGCGGTGACCCGTCACTGTCCGGTGGTTCCTCCGTCTGAGCTCGCCCCTCACTGTTATTACTGGTCGCCTGAGAATCTGTTTGTGATCGTTCTGTAATACTAGGACCACTAGATACCAATGACAATCTACCTCCTGTTCTCCTACGTAACTGGTCGATATGCCTATGCACTGTTTCGCCGCTTTGGCCCTTAACACGGAAGTTGCTAGGACCTAAGCACTCTATTACTTGACCAGGAATCCACTTTTCTCCCTTTAAATATTGTCGGTACCATACATCCTCTCCCTCTCCCCCAATACACCTATTCGCCCCTGCCACAGAATCAACCTGCTGTTGTTGTGTTCGATGGACCTTTCTTTCCCTATCCGGTTTGAGAGTGTCTAACCGGGTACGTACACGTCTACCTAATAAAATCATCGCTGGGCTTTCCCCGGTTGTGGAATGTTCCACATTCCTGTAATGCAGTAAATATGTCCACATTGCCCTATCTATATTTTGTTTTTCTACCATAGCCTTTTTAATAACACTTTTTAAAAGTTTAACAGCATTTTCTGCTAACCCATTTGAAGCAGGATGATAAGGGGCTGTAAAAATGTGTTCGATCCCATTAGATTTCGTAAATTCCTGGAATTCCTTTGATGCGAACTGAGTACCATTATCACTAACTATCTGCCTTGGCAAACCCCATCTACTAAATAACTCAGTTAATCTATCTATGAGACTAAATGCCGAAACGTTCGAAACGTTAAATACTTCTAGCCATTTGGAAGTAGCATCCACTATGACTAGATATGTTCTACCGCCAATGGGCCCCATGTAGTCGATATGTATCCGGCTCCAAGGTCGGTTTGGCCAGGGCCACATGCGCGGGGACTGCCGAGGCGGTGCGTCCGCCTGGGCGGAACACACTTCACAACCCCGACACATATGTTCTACGGCTTCATCAACCCCCGGCCACCACACATAACTCCGTGCTATAGCCTTAGACTTCACTATACCCATGTGAGGTTCGTGTAACATAATTAAAACCTTACCCCTACATGCCTCCGGTACTACCAGCCTATGTCCCCACATTATACATCCTAATTCTTCATAAAGTTCCTTTCTCCTATTGAAATAAGGTCTTAAGTTTCTTAGTTCACACTCATTAGGCCACCCATCTCTTAGATAGCTCAGTATTTTAGACAATTCCGCGTCTCGCATTGTTTGACGTTTAATATCATTATAATTTAATAATAATGATTGTTGCACAAAATGCAAATGCGTTTGCTCCGGCTGCGCGGACATATTATTATTTTGTTTACTCGGCGCTAACGGTAATCTTGAAAACCCGTCCGCTACGTTTTCATCGGTGCGTACGTACTCAATAGTAAACGAATAAGCTGATAAGATAATTGCCCACCTTTGCATTCGGCTCGCCACCATGGTTGGTATACCTGTATTTGGACCAAATATTGATACTAAAGGCTTATGATCCGTGCGTAAGATGAAATTACGGCCATATAAATATTGGTGAAATTTATTAACACTAAATATAATCGCTAGCGCTTCCCGATGTATTTGCGAGTAGTTTTGCTCCGCTTCCGTAAGCGTGCGCGACGCGTAGGCCACCGGGCGCTCGCCCCGTTCACTAGGCTGTGAGAGTACTCCCCCTACTCCGCGTGCGCTTGCGTCACAGGTTAATATTAATGTTTTCCTAGGGTCATAATGAGCCAAAACTTCCGCCCCCGCTAGGGCTGTTTTAATGTCTACAAAAGATTTTTCACACTGAGTTGACCAATTCCATGGTTTCCCTTTTTGTAAAAGTTCGTAAAGTGGTACTAACTTACTACTCATATTCCTAACAAATTTACCATAAAAATTTATGATTCCTAAAAATGACCTTAACTCCGTTATATTTGACGGCCGTGGAATATTAATTATTGCCTCCACCTTGGATGGATCTGTTTTAATACCCTCGTTACTAATGACATATCCCAAATATTGTACTTCTTTTACTAAGAACACACATTTATTACTTTTAAGTTTTAGACCATACCTATGTAATCTACTAAAAACCTCCTGTAGTGCTACCAAATGTTCGCGTTTATTTTTCCCGCCTATAATTACATCATCCAGGAAAATTTCCACATTAGCAATTCCACTCAACATATTGCACATAATTCGTTGAAAAATCCCTGGACTCGACGACAGACAATATACTAACCGATTATACCTATAAAGACCCCTATGAGTGTTTATTACTGTTAAATTCTTTGAATCGTCTAGTTCAATTTGATTGTAGGCCTGGGATAAATCAATTTTAGAAAAATAGTTAGCTCCACTAAGTTTGACTATTAGGTCCTCGATTCTGGGCAATGGATAGCGATCCGTAAGTAATACTGGGTTTACCGTAGCTTTGTAATCAGCACAGATTCTCAGTGAGCCGTCGGGCTTATTTACCGGTACCAGCGGCGAGGCCCAGTCGGAGCAGTCAACGGACTCGATGATGCCATCGCGCAGCATGGCATCCAATGCGGCGTCGAGTCGG
Source organism: Craniophora ligustri (assembly GCA_905163465.1). Lineage (NCBI taxonomy): Eukaryota > Metazoa > Arthropoda > Insecta > Lepidoptera > Noctuidae > Craniophora > Craniophora ligustri. The sequence continues at coordinate 1,051,704 of LR990965.1, read as the reverse complement.
TCGAGCAGCGCGTACGGCACGGGCCGCGCGCGATGGAACACCGGTGTCGCGCCTTCACGGACGCGCAGCGTTGCCTTGCCTCCAGTGTATCGCCCCAATCCGCCACTGAATAACTCCTTATATCTGTTTAAAAGTTCATTAATCTCATTAGACATATTAATTACCTTACAGTTTACATTGTTACAGCTACTAAATACTGGAATTTTTATATTTAATTCTGTTAACCATTGCCGGCCCAGCAAGGAAGTGGTACCTCCCCCTATAACTAATAAATCTAGCCGTTTACTAGAACCCCCATAAACTACTATCGGTTTGATCACTCCCCGAGGTTTAATTTTTGAGCCGTCATAAAAATGTAATAGTAAGTCACTAGGATCTAACTTATGAGCACTGAAAAACTTGTTATATGTTTCCTCACTAATACAGGATACCGCTGTACCGGTATCGACCTCCATGGGAATAGTCACGTTATCAATACTTAGGTGCAATTTTACCGGTTTGTAGTCGTTCAAGCAGAGATGATGAAAGTCCTCTTCCGGTGATATCTCCTCACGTTGTACGTTTTCATTGGTCCCCCCGTGGTATATCGCCGAACGTCTGGCGCCGCCCCTGGACGTGTTCGCTGCCCGATCCGGGCAGACGCGCCGCAGGTGTCCCGGGCGCCTGCAATTGCTGCATACGTAGTCACGAAACCGGCAAACGGAATAAGTATGTTCCGTAGCCCCGCAACCGGTACAGTTAAACCGCTGGCTGCCACCGCCAGCATGCGGCCTCGTGCTGTGCGCGGAGCTGTGCCGTGCGGTCCCTGCTCTTGTAGCACCACGTGCACCCCGGAACGCATGCCGTCCGAAAGCCCCTCCGGTATGGCCGTTGCTGCTTAGCACGTGCACCGCCTGCGCTGGCAATGTCCCGCTCCCCGCGCTTCCTCCCACCGCCGCGTTGGACTCCACGGCAGCCGCGTCGCGTTCCGCTGCCTCCAACGAGCTCGCCAACCTTACAGCGTCCGTATACGACAGTGTGTCGGCCTCCGCGAATAACCGTTGGCGTATAACATCACTCCGTAGTCCGCAGACGAATTGATCCCGCAAACTTTCATTTAATCCTTCTCGAAACTTGCAATGCCGGGCGAGTTTTTTAAGCTCTGCCACGTACTCAGCTACGTTCTCGTCGCTGGCCTGTCTCCGTTGCCTGTACCGGTAACGTTCCGCGAGCACCGAAGGTGTTGGTTCTAGATGCTGACGTAATAGTTCTACCGCTCTAACATACGATAACTCCGCAGGTTTACTTGGGCTTGCCAAATTACATAGCAATTCGTATGCCTCATCCCCCATAACTGCTATTAGTGTGGGCAGTTTGGTATCGTCACTGATTTTGTTCACTTTAAAGTACATGTCTAACCGGTCCACGTACACCGACCACGTGCCCGTCTTCAGGTCAAATTCTTTTATTTTACCGATTGACATTTTATTTCGTTTCTGCCCGTGATACTACACTACCGTAATACACAATCACACGTGAAATAGTCCGAAATAGTCAATCCTCGTCGCCACTGTAATGTTCTTAGGGAGATTAATAAAATTCGAGCGTTCCACAGCACTGCTATAATTCAACTCAACCAGATACATACTCAGATTACATATTAACTTAAATCTACCGACACAATTATATTATACTAATTTATTTTCTAAGTACCTACATTACAATAAATAAATATTTCTGGACATTATGACACAGCGCCATCTAGTTCCGAACGAAGCAACGAGGCTTGTGTTACGGATACTAGATGGTTGATATACTACATACATACTTTTTTTGTGTCGCAAATACATACATATTATACATAGATACATCAATGACTCTGAAACAAATGTTTTCTCATCACACAAACATTTCTCCCTACCGGGATTCAAACCCGGGACCCATAGCACGCAACGGGTCGTCAAACAATTTATGAATCAGATGATTTCTGACCCTTGAGCAGACCTGGCTTGTCTTTTCAAGGTTCAGAAATCATCTGATTTATCCCATTTTGTTCTTATGGAACAAAGTCTCCTTCAAAAAGCCAGCATACTTAGTTCATTGAAGAGATTTGACATTATTACGTGCGTGCAGCCGGCGTTCATTGAAGAGATTTATACGACGTTATGACGTCAAAAGGCGTGCAAAGATTTTTATAAGGTCAGCAACACCTTTGTTGTTACAATCGTCCATAGGCTACGGTACTCGCTTACAAATAAGCGAGTCGTAAGCTCGATTGCAAACCTTATGGAATAAAAATTGTATTAGTTTGGACTGACCTGGAGTCGAGATCTGCACAGTATAGGCCACGACGGTAGCGTCGACCTTGGCCCAGCGCACGGCGACCGTGTTGGCGCCGGTGGGGGCGCAGCTGACGCCGGTGGGCACGGCGCCGCCCGCGCCCGTCACGTTCAGCGTGGCCCACGACGACGCCGACGATGTCGGGTTGCGGGCGAAGCATTGGTACACGCCTGCAAACACACGTCATCAGCAAAATCATTTTAATGTTACTTAGAGCTCGTTGGGGGAGTGACTATTCTAACAGCATGGACATTCTATTTGCTGTCAGTTTAGTACAAAGTGAAAAGCTATGGTAGCCTAGTGGTGTGACCAATGGACTGAGATGTCAGAGATCTCGAGTTGAAACCCAAGACACACACCACTGACTTTTCGTAAGTTATGTGCGTATTTATCACATGCTCTAGCGGTGAAGGAAAACATCGTGAGGAAACCTGCATGCTTGAGAGATTTGTCTCGATGGCATGTGAAGTCTGCCAACTCGCAGTTGAGTAGCGTGAAGAAACCCGTGTCCAGCAGTGGGACAATAATGGGTTGATGATGATGCGAGTCTAACACTATAGATTAACGTCTGATATTGTCTCCACCGTGGCAGTCTTATACTATATTTTTGTACTAATCAAGTAATATAAAAAAGATATAATTATATATACCTGCGTCATGCGACGTAACACTTCTGATGAGCAGCTCCAGACGTTTGCCATCAGCTGAAGGCAACACCACGATCTAAAACAATGAGGTTCTTTTTTTAAATGTTGCTCTAAGCTAGAATTTTCTCTCTTTCTGTCGTATGTGCCCAGGCTTTAGATAACTGAATCCGGTACAAAATATTTATAAATTAGAGGCATAGCGAGACTTCTCGCTCAAATTAAGCTGCCCGACTGGGGAAGTACCTCCGCCTTACAGAACACTGCAGTGAATCAACAATAGTTGTCTTTCTTCGAGTGAGTAAGGTTACCAGAGCTCATTGGGGGAATGACTATTCTGACAGCATGGGAATTCCGTTTGCTGTCAGTTCAGTAACTCCCTATTTTAAGAAACCTGAACGGTTTCTAAGGTGTTTGGCAACGTATTTGCAAGCCTCTGGTGTTGCAAATATCCATGGGCGGCGGTCATCACCTTACCATCAGGTAAGCCGCCTGCTCGTTTGCCCCCTTATCAACATAAAAAAAAAAAAAAAAAGATTTGCTGCCCGACTGGGGAAGTACCTCAGCCTCACAGACCGCAGTGAAACAGAGTTTGCCAATCTTGCGGTAAAATAAAAATCTGTACGAGCCGTGACGGGAAACCAGCAATAATTTACTCTATGTAGTATATCAACCACCTAGTATCCGGAACACAAGCCTCGTTGCTTAGCTCGGAACTAGATGGAGCTGTGTCATAATGACCGGGTATATTATTATCAGGTCAAGACTCAACAAATTCTAGAACTGAACTCACCCGCCCAGCGACGTCTAGGGGCTCTCCATCCTTGTACCAGCTGACTGTGGGCGCTGGTCTTCCGACAGCCGTGCAGTTGAACCTCACGGTGCTGGCTCTGAAGGCCTGCTTCGAAGTAGGCGGTACCGTGATCTTCACAGGCTCTGTGATCGTCACGTTGAAGTTCTGGTGAAGAAAAATCAAATTATAACACTTGAAGACTATGTTACCAGATTTTGTGAATGAATATAAAAGTTTGATCATAATTAGAAAGACAAAATGGTTATTAAAAAGTTTAATAATAAAAAAGAAAAAAAATCACGTCGTTATAGTGTGCAATGGTTACTTCTCGTACATGTGTCATACTGTCATAGTATATTTAGGACATCAAAGAAAATAAGTTATTTGCTGCTGAAAAGTAGATATTAGCATATTGTTTACAAAAGAAGAAAAAGTTGTCTGCATTTCTTTACAAAGTACTCTAACTTTGTGGGAGTATAAAAGACATCAACGCGTCGCACCGTATCATAACATTTTTTATCATCGACCCAGATGACTGTCCCACAGCTGGGCATGATTCTCTTCTTATTTTTAAAGAGATTAGACTGTGGTCCACCACACTAGCCTAGTGCGGGTTGGTCACAACATTTAAAACTTTATAATTTTGCGCCTTAACCATATTACAATCCTAATTTTAGAATCGACAACGCTTCTAAACAAAATGTATGAAAATGACATTAATGAAGTACTAAATCATCGTAGACTTGTCTATAAGATTTCGATTACAACTGTCCTCATTTTGGCTAGGGGTCTGATATTCTCACTTGTAGTACAAAAGCAAGATGATGTTTGTAGGCTTATTTATATATACCAGTGGTCGCTCACTGGTCGAAATCTGACCATTCATTTAAATAATAAGGTTATTAATAAATAATTTAAAAATATATTTTTTTCAGCTTTCTGCACTCTTTCTCTATATAAACTATAAGAGTGGGAAATTTCATACTCCTCCGTCACACAATTTTCGTAAAAAGGGTACAAAGTGTTAGTTTCACGTATTAAAATATAGATAAATAATATATCCAGATATTATTATACTAAAAATGGTTCATACAATCACGTTCACACACGTAACTCTGGCATTCCATACCAGAATCGAACCAGTAACACGTCACACAGTACCTCCTGCCTCAGTCACTGCCCCAATGGTCCCATGAACTAGCAACATACCTTCACCAGGTCGCTGTTCCCCTCGACGGTGCAGGAGTAGACCCCCTCTTGATCCAAGTCTATACTCCGGAGGGTCAGGACTTGGTCGGTGTCCTCCAACTCGCTGGTCCTCTGACCAGGCGGAGTGAACTCCCATATTAACTGTGAAATAGAAATTAAATATTCATCATGATCATCAACTCATTATTGGGCTGGGCACGGGTGTCCTCTCATTTGAGAGGGATTAGGCTATAGTCCACCACGCTACCCTACTGCGGGTTGGTGGACTTCACATACCATCGAGAAGATCTCTCAAGCATGCAGGTTTCCTCACGATGTTTTCCTTCATCGTTTGAGCATGCGATAAAGACGCTCATAACTTCCGAAAAGTCAGTGGTGCGTGCCTTGGGTTTGAACTCGAGACCTCTGACATCTCAGTCCACTGGTCACACCACTAGGAAACTATAAATTTTCTGCTAGAAAACTATAAATATATATAAAATAAATTTTAAAAAAACTTTTCGGGGACGTCAGGCGTGATAATGATATGTATGACTGCCCCTGTACTACAAAAGGTCACGTTACATGTTCTCCTAGTATTAGCATCAGCTTACCTTAGGTCGAGGGTACCCGGTGACTAGGCACGGCAGCACAATTGTGCCACCTCTTGGTACTGCTATGCTTGCCTCATAATGCACCGGCAGTAGGGCTGGGTCTACATAGGGGGGATAGCCGTCAACCTGCAGCCTTCCTCCGTGACTGACTCTCGTTCTGTTCGCGTGTGAGTTTGTTGCTTTGCATCTGGTGAAAATATTCATGGCATAAATCAATTAGTCTACTAGTTTTAAATGATAAAAAAGATATTTATTTATATTTATTTTATGTGATATACAAGATTATTTAGGATCTAGATGACAAAGGCACGTCTTGACTGATGACCTTTGAGAAGAAATGTCGAAACAAACTCAGAGAATCTTGGGCTCTTTTAAGGTCCAAACATGTTTGTTAACAGTATTTGAGCCTTACAATGTAGGTGAGTGAGCCTGAAATTTCCTAAAAGAAAAAGTACCTAAAAGTATGGCTGGCTGAGCGTAAGGTCCACGTTCAGGTTATCAGTAAACTATTACCGGGTTTTTTGATGTAATTCCCAATACAAACTTGTAAAGAGCAGAATTGAATCTCCACAGATTTTTCTTAGTTATGTGCGTGTTTATCACAAGCTTAAACAAAGAAGGAAAACATAGCGAGGAAATTTTTACGCCTGAGAGGCTGTCGTAGTTGTGTGAAGTCTGCACTAGGCTAGCATAGTAGACTATACATAGCCTAAGCCATCTGAAATGTGATGAGACCTGTGCCCAGCAGCATGGCTGCGACTCAATAAGTTGTTGAGGATAAGTAAATGGCAATAATAGATACGCCTAACTGGGCCTAGCATGGGACTATGCCAGACAAATATTTGATTACATAGGTTATATAGATATCGAAATAAAAATATGTTTATACCTGTATAATCCTGCATCTTCTGTTGTCACTTCCGTGATAAGTAGCTGATTTTTCAGCGAATAATATCTGAAACAATACAATTATCATGACTGTGTTACACAAGAACGATGCCAAATCACAATCGTAGATCTATATTGAAATAAATCTCATGCCACAGCTCAGCTTCGTTTTGTGTACTGTGTGGAAACCTTCAAAGGTTCCCGACATCTTGGAAATGTCCGGGGAATATGGGTCTATTTATTACATTACTAAAGCCACCCCAGCGTTCCCCACTAAAAGCCTAAAAGGCACATCCCTGGGGACACAGTAAATAGGCCTTCTCCAAGCCGCTGCATAGCAACACGTAAAGCCCAGATAATATCTGACAAGTGGGGGATTTGACAGATAAACTGACGCACAACTTACCTCCATTTCAACATTCAAAGCAGTCATACGGAGCCATTGTAAGCAATTTATTGCTGAATAATTGCGATATTTCAAGCGCTATTGTACCTATCGTGAAAGCTGTGCAGCTTGGCTACATTTGTATCGTGAAAGCTGTATATATCGTTCTAGTGGTGTGACCAGTAGACTTTGAGTTCTGAGTTCGATCCTAATGCACGCATCACTGACTTTTCTAAGCTACGTGCGTATTTGTCACATGCTCAAAACGGTGAAGGAATATCTTGAGGATATCTGCATGCTTGAGAGATTCTCTGAATAACATGTGAAGTTTGCAAACCCGCACAAGCGTAGTGGACTATAGCCTAATAAGCGGGTTGATGCTGATGACTATATCGTGTGTCAATTACCTGTTATTTTCTGGCAAAGGCTCTCCATCTCTCTGCCAGGAGACAGCAGCGGCTGGTCCGGAATTGATGTCGCAATTCAGGACAATAGGCTGGCCGCGCCACGCCGTCACGTTCCCAGGATGCACCGAGAACTGCTTATCCAAATCTGCAAGGAGAGGAGAAAGGATATAAGAAAATTGAACCATCTGATTATAGGTATTAAGGCTGCTTTTCGGGTAAGAGAAAAAAGCAAGGCTATAGGGCAAAACTTTGTATAATGAGCATGGAGATATTGTACCTGAGTCATGGATAAAAAAATAAATATATCCAGACATTATGACACAGCGCCATCTAGTTCCGAGCTAAGCAACGAGGCTTGTCTTACTGATACTTGATGATCGATGCACATAGATTTTTTTATTGTAAATACATACATATTATACACACAGAATATCTACGTAACGTATCAAGCATCTAGTATTCGTAACACAAAAGTCACTGTTTAGCTCGAAACTAGATCTCTAGAAGATCTAGTTTCGAGCTAAACAGTAACTTTGTTTATTATTTATACTCTGCTATTTTATGGAGGTAGGGCATAGCGAGATTCTTCGCTTAAATTGAGCTGCCCGACTGGTGAAGTACCTCCGCCTTACAGAATACCGCAGTGAATCAACAATAGTTGTCTTTCTGTGAGTAAGTAAGGTTACCAGAGCTCGTTGGGGAGTGACTATCAGAATAGTCTGTCAGTTTAGTAATTCCCTATTTTAAGAAACCAAAACGGTTCCTGCAGGGGTGTGCAACGAATTTGCAAGCCTTCAGGTGTTGCAAATGTCCATGGGCGGCGGTGATCACTTACCATCAGGTGAGCCGCCTGCTCGTTTGCCCCCTAATCGCAATAAAATTAATCATTTGTAAAAGCCTTGTAGCTTTGCACTGTTATCACTTTATCACTGTCACTGCAGACGTTTAATAGTTTAGTTTAGTTTACTGCAAATTTTATTAAGTATTAAGTAAGTTTAATTCCTAAGTAGTATATCGAAACTGAACCCGCTTTCAATTCGCACACTTTACCTAAGAATTTAACAAAAATCACGCACATAACCCTTAGAATCTTAGAATAATCCGTATCTGTAGTACAAACCTAACAAAATACAGAAAAAGTAGCGTCTTTCCCTTTTAAAAAGTCGATTATAAAAGATAATAAGAACCCGATCGCTAATCTTGTAACATAAATATTGACGATGCGTCCTAATACCATAACACTTTGTAACATTAACTCCAATGATGTAATGAAATGTAATGTAACGCCCGCGGATTTCAAGACCAATATCCGAAATGGCGTACCCTTTATGAGTTTTCATTCTCATATGCTTGAGAAAACGCGTGGGCATTTGAAGTACTTAGGTACTATAATAATATAATAATAAATATAAGCTATACGTTACGTGTGTAGGTGTATTAAATCCATACTTTTTACAATCCACAGTTTTCGTTGCCATACTCCTCCGAAACGGCTTGACCGATTTTGATAAATTTTTTTGTGCTTATCCGGTATCTATGAGAATCGGCCAACATCTATTTTTCATCCCCCTAAATGTTAGGGGTAGTCCACCAACCCCTATAATGTGGCAAAACAACGTTTGCTGAGTCAGCTAGTCTTATATATAAAATTCTCGTGTCACAATGTTCGTTCCCGTACTCCTCCAAAAGGCCTAGACCGATTCTCATGAAATTTTGTGAGCATATTGAGTAGGTCTGAGAATCGGCCAACATCTATTTTTCATACCCCTTAGTGATAAGGATGTCCCTCACCAGACTTTTTATTTTTTTTGTACTCTTCTACCACCAACCCCTATAATGTGGCAAAACAACGTTTGCTGGGTCAGCTAGTCTTATATATAAAAATCTCGTGTCATGGTGTTTGTCGCTGAACTCCTCCGATACGGCTGAACGGATTATTTAGAAAATGTTGTATGTATATTTGGTAGGCCTGAGAATCGGTCGTAGGATATTTTTTATACCCCTAGGCGATAAGGATGTCCCTCACCAGAATTTTTTCTTTTTTTTGACAATTTTTTTAATGATTTGGCATGAAAAAATAATTATAAATTATAATTATAAATTTCCACCCTTCTACCACCAACCCCTAAAATGTGGCAGAACAACGTTTGCTGCGTCAGCTAGTAATATTATAAATGCGAAAGTGTGTCTGTCTGTTACCTCTTCACGCTATAACCGCTGAACCGATTTGGGTGAAATTAGGTGTAGAGATAGTTTGAGTCCCAGGGAAGGTCATAGGATAGTTTTCGTCCCGGAAATCATTCCTCAAAAAGGGGGAAAGGGGGCGGAAATAAAGTTAGTATTTTTACGCAGACGATGTCGCGGGCAGAATTAAGGCTTTGTTTCATTAAAGGTAAGACATTTACATCTTACTGTTTTCATAATTAAAAAACTTGGGAGTTGTAAAATCTTATAATACTGCTATAAATAGCATACGTGGATTAAAAAGTTTGAAATAGAAAGTATTTAGCCATTCAAATGCCGTATTCTTTCGTCTTGCAGTTTTATACTATGACTAGCTGATTCCCGCGACTTCGTCCGCGTGCAATTTAACTAAAAAAGTAAAGTTTCATACAAACTTTGCACCCCCGTTTCACCCCCTTAGGGGGTGATTTTTCAAAAATCATTTCTTAGCAGATGCTTACGTCATAACATGTACCTGCATGCCAAATTTCAGCCCGATCCGTCCAGTGGTTTGGGCTGTGCGTTGATAGATCACTATGTCAGTCAGTCAGTTAGTCAGTCACCTTTGAGTTATACCTATATATTTAGATTGCTTGGAACCTCATGATAGTATGGAACCTCAGTCTGTCCGCGATCATTCATGGATGCTGTAAAGGATCCGAAACGTCCGGTTACAAAAATTTCACCATGCCACGATAAAATCCCTAAAAAGTAGTTTTATTTAAATGTCTAGTATTCGCATAAACTTAATAAATCACAATAAAAATATTTAACCTAAATTACAACTGAGTTTTTAAGTTAAAATTATGGCAAAAAATCATAGAAAATATACGTATATTATTACCAATATTAAGTAGTGTAATACTGTAGTTTCTGCCGACCCCCATGGGAAAAAGATGTGAGTGTATGTAAAATATTATAGACATGTAGTTTTATTACAATAATAATACTTCAGCATTGATGTTAAAATATCAGACAGTAAATCATTGTTCGCATACGCTAGCCTGTCAGCCTGAGTATCGGCGCCTATCCATCGTTTTGATTAATCGTGAAGAAAATTCACGCATCACAACATATTATATGGAAACATAGCCTTACTACAAAATAGATTACATAGGTACTGATTTCTCACACTTACAAATACATTGAAATGAACCTTCTTTTTTAACCGACTTCCAAAAGGAGGAGGTTATCAATGCAGGTGTCGGTGCCTGGTTTGAAGCCACCCCGCTCAAGATCACGCGCGATGTGTGTACATACCTTTACATTTGACTTGGCACCGTCTTCATACCATTAAAACGTTATTTTTTAAGTTATTTTTAACTTTTTAGTTTTGAAGTCGCTTTTTTTAAACGCAGTTTTTTTTTAAGCCTTTATTGTGGGGTCTTTAGGGTAGCATCTCCCTACTGAGGTAGTATCTCCGCCTTACAGAAGACCGCAGTGAAACAACAATAGTTGTGTTTCTGCGAGTGAGTAAGGTTACCAGAGCTCGTTGGGGGAGTAGCTATTCTGACAGCATGGGAATTCCGTTTGCTGTTAGTCTAGTAACTCTCTTATTTTAAGAAACCTAAACAATTTCTAGAGGATCGCCAACGCGCGAGTGACACTGGTATTTAATTGCAAACGTCTATAGACTACGGTAACCGCGTAACTAGGGTTGCCAACTTTTTATACAAGAAATACAGTATATTTAGGTCAGAAAAATAAAATGAACGGTATTTTAGAAAAAGAAATAGTATTCGATTTTTTTTTCAAATCTAAGTAAAGTATGTAGTAATATTATTGTGGTATGAAAACAGTATTTTGTATACTTTTTTTTCATTGAACAGTAACAAGTATAAACGAGCGGAAAAAAAGTATAATACTGTGTAACAGTATGGTTGGCCACCCTACGCGTAACCCAAGGAGGACCGTAAGCTTAAATATAAAAAAAAAACGGAAAAATGTTGCTCGTCCATGAAAAATATTAATCTACGCAAGTCTCGCCGCGGGCAAGCCGTGTATAGCGAAAACTCCGCCTGAAAAGATTTCCCGGAAACATATTTCCTTATAAAAACATAATTATAACATTATTGTTTGTTCTTCTGTGTTTATTTAGTCAAGTTTGTTATAATAACATCAATAGACCCTTGCGAGGACTACATAAATTATTCATTGTATTATAATATTCAAATAACATTAACTGTATATCTAGGCCGCGATGCCGCGTCTTACATCTTACAAAACAACTAGCACTAGCCGATTTGTTCTTGTTAAATAAATACTAATCTTGAACTAGAAAGTAATTAACAAATACTGATGTGGTTCACGTAATAAATTGCTTGCTTCTTCCAGCGTTATAAAGATGTTTCTACACTTACGCGAATATTCATCATCATCAACCCATTAACGTCCCACTGCTGGGCACGGGTCTCCTGTTATTTGAGAGGGATTAGGCTATAGTCTACCACGCTAGCCTACTGCGGGTTGGCAGACCTCACATGACATCAAGACAAATCTCTCAAGAATGCAGGTTTCCTCACGATGCTTTCCTTCACCGTTTGAGCTTGTGATAAATACGCACATAACTTCCGAAAAGTCAGTGGCCTTGGGTTCGAACTCAAGACCTTTGACGTCTCAGTCCACTGGTCACACCGCTAGGCTACCACAGCTCACTTTACTAATAGCTACCTTACATTTTTAATTGTAACTTCAAGACGACCAACACCTCAATCGGCTTGTGACCATGGATGCTGTAAAGGATCCGAAACGTCGGGTTAAAATAATATCAATATACCGCGATAATATCCGTAAAAAGTAGTTTTATTTCAATGTTTCAGAATAGATAAAATACATCTGGATATTATGACACAGCACCATTTAGTTTCGGGCTAAGGAACGACACCTCTGGTGTTACAAACGTCTATTGGATACGGCAGCCGCTTACAATCAGGCGTGTCCTAAATTTTTTTGCCACCCTCGGCCTCGTGTTATAAAAAAAAAACACATTTGTTGACAGTTTCTGGCGATTACGACACACAGTGTAACTTCCTAAATTATTGGAACATAATATACTTGTGTCCGGGGTCACTGACCGTATCGTACAAACAAAATAAAATTAATTAAAATAAGTAGATACTTAGATAACCGGCAGGTCAAAGGCCTCAGAATATTTAGATGTTTGTTTAAATCCTACGCAATAATTGTTATTTTATCAAAGTTTAGAAACATAACACATCATCCAGCCAGTCATCCCAGTAGGATTATAAATAGAATTTTATAAAAAAACCCAACAAAAATAGCGTTCTGTGCTCCTACTTTATATATAAATTTTTGACCTGATACACATGTCATACTCGTGAACGGGTGCTGTCGGTGGAGGCTGGTCGACTCATACATGCTATGGCATTCTGAATTCGTTTTCTTTTGTCTTGGGTAAATAGTTCATAATACATTTCACATAAAACTGCATTATTCTCATAATGATGTTGTATATAAATATTGTAAAGGAATTGACTTCCTATAATGTAATTTGTATTTATTTAAAAGAGTATCTATGGGGTTTCTTGCCAGTTCTTCTCCATAAGACCTACTTTTTGGAACCGTGCTAGTTTGACAATTCAAAAGCACCTGTAATACTGGTCTATTTTGAATTTTAATTTTTATAAACTATGAGCTATAGTAGCCTAGCGGTGAGACCAGTGGACTGAGATGTGAAAGGTCTCGAGTTCAAACCCAAGGCACGCACCACTGATTTTTCAGAAGTTACGTGCGTCATCGTGAGAAAACCTGCATGCTTGAGAGATTTTCTCGATGGTATGTAATGTCTGCCAACCCACAGGAGGCTAGCGTAGTGGACTATAGCCTAATCCCTCTCAAATGAGAGGATACCCGTGCCCAGCTGTGGGACGTTAATGGGTTGATGATGATGAGTGTGAATTTTCGAATAGATATAGGTTATTATAGATTTATGTTCCTTAAGGAGATAACGAAATCATGTAACGAATGAAGGTTGATCAAGTAGAGTGTCACTCAAAGTGAGCCGAGCGTACTGGAGCGAGCTTCCGCGGTGTTGAGCTGAAATTTCAAAGGTGTCAAGAAAACTTTTTACAATTAAGTAATTCTGTACACATACGTGTTTGCAATTGATGCGGGCGCGTTGAAACGGGTATGTAGGTTCTTATACACTCGATGAAAGTTTTATTAGCCTGGTTACGATTTGTTTCTCATGTGTCTTTGCCCTTCATTTTATTATGTTTATATACAGTATTTTTTTCGCATAAGAATTCACTTTTTTTATCTTTTTTAAAGCCTTCATAGAAAATACCCACTATTAAATTTAATCTATACATCACCAAACTGAGCATCAGTTTGTTGTCTTCATTCATATCCTTTATTTTCATACGTTTTCAGGGTGCCATTTATTTACTTTTCTCTATACATAGCATTATTATTCATTAGCGTTTCAACAATATCAGTCTTAGCATTTTACGCTAATTCACGCTCAGATTAATTTCCCTCACGTGTGTTTTCAAATGTATAAATTAAAATTGAATGTTCCCGTGATCAAAGCCACCAATTGATTGACTGAATCCGGTGTTAATTTAATTTGTTCAGTCAAATACTTCACTTTAGGGAAAAGATATGTAGAGGAACCGCTGCCATTTAAGATAGCAGTTATTGAAAACGTTTGAAATCTCGATCGGCTTGTGGGTCACGGGTTTCGGGTTCAATCCCCACACGGAGCAAATTACGATAATATTTGTACGATCTACAAGTTTGACAGTTGTTCTGGGTCTGGGCGTTTGTGTTATCTACATTGCGAGAAATTGCCTAGCGTGGACTGTCGCATACTCCCTCTCAAATAAAAATAGTCCCATGGGTTAGATAGTGGTACAGTATGTGGGTCTATGAGATACCACAACCTGTGCTGCTGATCAACTTGCGGGTTGGCAGACTCCACGCTCTTAGACATATTTTTCTATACTGTTTAAGCATCTTACAATATAATCAATACGTACTAGTACATGGTGAGGAGAAGAGACGACAGGTGGAGCAAAACTCTCACTGAGTGGTGGCCAAGAGGCCATAAACGTAGTGTTGGACGTCCGGCGGCAAGATGGGTCGACGACATCGCTCAGTTTGCGGGTCGAATCTGGACGAGATTGGCACAGGACCGAAGCGAATGGCATGCATGGAAAGAGGCCTATACCCAGCAGTGGGATCAGAAAGGCTGTGGATGATGATGATGATGATGACATTACTCACTAGACCATTTTGCTCTCACCCTCCAAACGTAATCACCTGAAAATGTATAGTACTATAGCTAATTTATGTTCTGCTGATACCGTACCGCAAACTAAGCTTGATGGACGAGCAGTTAAGGCACTCATAACTTATAGGAGTGAAGGAAATAGTTTAATATACAGCGTACTGCAATAAACAATGATAGACGGTTGGGCCGCCAACATGGTAATAAATTGTCGGTTGAATAACTGGCTTATAACTTGGTACAATGAGAGGCGTGTCCGGTCGGTTGTGGTCTAGTCTGTTCCCGTTGGACCCGTAATACTTCGGTTTATGAATAGACAAATCTAGGGATATATAAGTCTGTCAGAATAGTCCCTCCCCCAACGAGCATTGGTAACCTTATTCACTCGCAGAAATACAACTATTGTTGTTTCACTGCGGGCTTCTGTAAAGCACTTCCCCAGTAAGCAGTTCAATTTGAGCGAGGAATCTCGCTATGCTCTATCTCTCTCTTTCTCCTTGTCGGGGAAGTAACTATTCTGATAGCATGGGAATTCCGATTGTTGTCAGTTTATTAACTCTCTATTCTACACAGGCAATTTTTTTTCCACGTTTGGGCCCGCCTGATGGTAACAATTTATTAGACTATGGACGTTTGCAAAACCAGAGATATCGCTCACGCGTTGCCGGATCAGTGTGTGGGCTTTTCATAGACATGCTACGCAGGCGGTCATCATCATCATCATCAACACATTATTGTCCCACTGCTGGGCACGGGTCTCCTCTAAATTGAGAGGGATTAGGCTATAGTTTACCACGCTAGCCAACTGCGAGTTGGCAGACTTCACATGCCATCGAGAATTCTCTCAAGCATGCAGGTTTCCTCACGATGTTTTCCTTTACCGTTTGAGCATGTGATAAATACGCACATAACTTCCGAAAAGTCAGTGGTGGATGCCTTGGGTTTGAACTGGAGACCTCTGATATCTCAGTCCACTGGTCACACCGCTAGGCTACCACAGATTTTTTTATAAATAACATTAAAATTCATTTTGTACGTATACTTCTATTCGTATAGAACAAGTAATTTCCTAGATATAGCAAGAGTGGACTCTTTATTTTTACATACATACGCACGTTTACAGAGGTGTCGTAGGTAGGTTCTCTGCTACGACTCTAGGCTGTAGCAGATATGCTACAATAGCGTATAGCAACGTTAAATATTGAGTAAATTATTTATACAGAATAACACTGAATAGATAAAATAGTGCAGCTTTTTTATATACTTTTCGTGGTGCGTGCCTTGGGTTCGAACTCAAGACCTCTGACATCTCAGTCCACTGGTCACACCGCCCGGCTACCACGGCGGTGCCGCCGGCTAAATCTAGTATTTCTTTACAAAATTGGGATATTATTCAGATATCATTATGGACTTAAAAAGGCGCATTAATCGTGTTATTCCATCGTAAGTTGATAATGTTTAAATACATTGGTGAACTCCTTCAAAAAGGTCAGGTGCGCAGTACTCGTAACCGGCGCGCGTGCATGACGAGATGTATGAATGTGGACGAGGCAATAGTGGTATGCAGGGACCGTAGCGCGTGGCATTCTGTAGTTTCTGCCTACCCTCATGGGAAAAAGGCGTGGGTCTATGTATGTATACATTTATACTATAGTTATGTTTGCTACACGTGTTAAATTTGATTAATTTTAAGACATTTGTAGGTTCGTACCGTACAGAATTAGACCTATTTTGAGGATAATTAACTAGGTACATACACACGCCAGACCTTATTGTTTGCTTTAAGTTTTAGGGTATATAGAATATATTATACTATCTCTTAGACAAATATAACATCAAGTGGATATATTCAAAGGGTACGGACAGAATTAGGATGTTCAACATCCCACATAGTTCACTACATGTTCAAAGTTATTAGGTTTAATGTAATAGTGGCCAGAGTTAAGCTATTAATCTGAACACTGAAAAAAAAATTAGAGAAAACCAATGACATATTATTATATAGACACGTCACGCACGAACATTTACATATAAAAATGGCACGAACATTTATATATAAATAAAGGCTATAAAAATGGCGACAGCGACTAATTTGTGCAAAGAAAGGGAAAGACACATTTTTATCTTTCACTGTTGTAGTATAATTTGTAAACACATGAAGGCATCTTGTTCTCAGGAAGTATAAAACTATTAAGCACGAATTATTTTTTCGGGACGTACCCTCGCAACGCTGGTTGGTGCATCACTAAGCGCGATCCCGGCAATTGCCTTGATTTCTTGTTGCCATTTTAGAGAGCGGGTAACGTATCTATAGTTTTATATATCATTGGAGAAAACCTTTGACGTGACCTGAAAATCAAGGAGCTACATGCAATGCATCAACAGTCTCCCTACCCATTTGGCTGAGTTTTGGTTCCAATCTTGGACACCATTTAATGAGCCCTGTGCTCCATTCAGCTATGCTAAAATCCCATATCTTTATCCAAACATTAAGACACACCGCCATTTAGTTTCGAGCTAAGCAAAGCTTATGTTACGAATAATAAATGCTTAATACATTACAATTTTTTAATCGTCATATGTACAGTCGAACAAGCTAATTGGTATACATGCAACTATAGACCGATCTATGTCTGGATGTAAACCAATTAGTCTGTCCGACTGTACATAGAAACATCCATGCCTCAGTTACACAAACATATATACCCCTTGGTGAGCCAAACACGGGACAAACACAAGGCAGGCGCTTCGCAAATCGAGTCGTCAAATTTAAAACTTATCATTCACATTAAGGATAAACAAAACTAGGTTCTCCCGAGAGCGGACCCTAAATAAATAATCCAAATGTCTTCCAGTAAGAACAGGGTCCGATGTTAATGAATTCTGACAGATTATTCATGAAGTAAGGAACAGTTCGACTGAGAATAATTCAATATTATGTAAGGGAAATGTATAGTTTGTAATTCTATTGTTAGTTAGATTCGTGCGCAAATATACGGAGATGATCCTTAGTTTAAGTTTCAACGGCGCAAAAAGGAGGCTTTGTTTTAGACTGTGGTGGCTCGCTCCCAAACAGATTAACCAATTTCCATATATTGTTGTCACAAGCTACACTGGTATATTACTGGCATTCTTACCCTATGGAGTTGTGGTAGCCTAGTGGTGAGACCAGTGGACTGAGATGTCAAAGGTCTCAATTTCAAACCCAAGGCACGCACCGCTGGCTTTTCGAAAGTTATGAGCGTATTTATCACATGCTCAAACGGTGAAAGTAAACAACGTGAGGAAACCTGAATGTTTGAGAGATTTTCTCGATGGCGTGTGAAGTCTGCGAACCCGCAGTAGGCTATCGTGGTGGACTTATAGCCTAATCCCTCCCAAATGAGAGGAGACCTGCCCAGCAGTGGGACAATAATGGGTTGATGATGATTCTTACCCTACACATTTCTGGATGGAAGGTCCAGTTGATCTGTCCGCAAAAAATCTCGTTCGTATGGTTGTCTTCCACACATTTCAACTGGGCAGGAGTCGATCTTTGGTGAAGTGACTGACAATTCTAACAGCATGGGAATACAGTTTGCTGTTAGGTAAGTACTTCACTTATTTTAAGAAACTTAAACGGTATCTACAGGGTCGTCAAAACGCGAGCGACATTTCTAGTGCTGTAAACGTGTATATGCTACGGCTAAAGTAACCGCTTACCATAAATAAGTAAAAAAAGAATAAATATTTCTGAACATTATGGCACAGCGCCATCTAGTTCCGAGATAAGCAACGAGGTTTGTGTTACGAATACTAGTTTTTTTTTGTATATACATACATAATATATTATACATAGAAACAACAACATTTGTCGTTACCGGGATTCAAACCCGGGACCTATAGCACCAGAAGGCAGTGTTAACTACCGCTGGACTAATAGGGTCGTCAAGCGGGCTTTTAGCTTGTTTGCTAAATAAAACGAAGCCTGAGTTACTCACAAGCAAACTTTAACTGGACTGGGTAGCCGAGCACGCGGCCGCCGTGGTGCCGCACGGCGCACTGGTACAGACCCTCACTGCTACCATCCTTCTTCTTAGACACCTCAAGGGTACCATTGCTTAGTACTCTGAAACCAGTAGATTAATGGTTATCGAAAAGAAAGTATTTTTTTTACTCATCGTTTAAGTGACGTACATTAAATTGTTGAAGTGCAAAGGTGCCAGTTGGGTTACACTGTAGAAGAAATGGCATAAGTTGTGTATTGATATTGACTACTAACTACTATCCTAGTTTGACGAGATTTAGTTAGTTAGTCCAGCAAGGCCTGTGAGACCCTGATTCTCTGATTTGCTTTTAATGATTTCTTTAAGGTCTTCCTCTAGCAGTTTACAACTTTGCCAAAGAAGAAATTAGATTGATCTGGCCGATTCTGGTCCAGTGAAAATTTGTAACACAGAACATTATAAAATTATCAAGAGTTGTATCGGATGCATTGTACTAACGTACACCCACATTTCGCAGGTATGTTTAGCTGAGAAGTCCAATAACTCTTTACTTGACCTGGGAATCGAGCCCAAGCCCTCTTGCTTAGCAGTCTCACTTACAACCACTAGACCAACGAAGCAGTTCTCAACTTTTTAAGTTAAAACACCACTCTCACTTACCGTTTAATCTCCTCATCTCCTTTCCGCCACACGTAGGGCTTGGGGCGCGGCCTCTCGTCAGCTTCGAGTGGGGGTGGGGGGCGCCTGGCCGGGATCCGGTCCGCGTCCGGCACCACGCACGGCACCGACGCGCGCGGCGACGACAACCACGTTATCGGAACATCTGCTGGACAAAAAATCCATGAGGATTTTGGATCTTGGAGTCTGATAGACTATAATATTACTTATTACTATTAAAATATATTGTATTATCCTTTACATGGGTCCGTAAAGGTTAATTCTCTGAAAACAAAATACATCAACTGATTTCAGCATTCTGCTTTCAGCATACTTGATTATCATTTTACAATTATACTTGTATGGTCTTGAGTTCAAACCCGGGAACTGACTTTTCGGAAGTTATGTACGTATTTATCGCATGCTCAAACGGTGAAGGAAAACATCGTGACTAAACTATGACTATGCTTGAGAAATTATCTCGATGGCATGTGAAGTCTGCCAACCCGCAGTAGTTTATCGTCATGGTGGACTATAGCCTAATCCCTCTCACAATGAGAGGAGACCCGCGCCCAGCAGTGGGATAATAATGGGTTGATGATGATGATGATGATACTTGTACGTATTAAAATGTAGAGCATAAGTCAATACAGAAGTATTCGAAAAACGTATACATGATACAGTATAGTGGGCGGCATCCAATATTATTTTAATTTATAAAATACCCCAAAAACAATAAATACATAATTTATAACAAGACCCATACAAATATTTTAGTTAGAAACGTACAATATTTTGGCAAAATATACTTCAATCAAAAACAAAATGAGTGATAGTCGGTGATTTATCGTTTATACGAAAACATAAAATTAAAACATTAGATTTTCTTTCACGACTTCACCTTTTCATAGAAACAAATTAAAATAACAACCTATTTTATTTGTCGTTTCTAAGAATTTGTTGTTACAAACCAAACTTTAGTGGAGAACAATTTTATTGGGATTTTTTATTAATAGAAAATATGAGTTAATACTATACCCTTCACGCTTTTTTGTGGCAAATTGTGGTCATCCATGGAGGATAAGAACTAAGGAACCACACAGAGCATGTGGTAGCCTAGCGGTGTGACTAGTGGACTGAGGTGACAGAGGTCTCGAGTTCAAACCCAAGGCAAGCACCACTAACTTTTCAGAAGTTATGTGCGTATTTATAACATGCTCAAACAGTGAAGGAAAACATGGTAAGGAAACCTGCATGCTTGAGAGATTTCCTCAATGGCATTTAAAGGCTGCCAACCTGCAGTAAGCTAGCATGGTGGACTATAGCCTAATCCCTCTTAAATAGGAGGAGACCCGTGTCCAGCAGTGGGACAATAACACGTTAATGATGGATGATGATGATGGACAAAGCATGGACACGAATAATAGATAAACAATCTTCAAATCAGCTGGTATATCAAGTCAAAATTTGAGCTCAATCGATGTGTATATAAACAACTTAACATTTTTATATATGTATAGTTATAACGAAAATAAATTTAAATAAAGATTTGGATTCAATCTGGTAGGCGATGATGCTAATAATATTTGAGTATCGGACAAAAAATTCAACTCAAACTGAAAATTTTATGATTCAGATGAACATTTAAATCATGACAAAATTCCACTGAAACTTAGAGTTAACTTATCTATTATAATATTGACATGCGTTGTAATAAAAAAAAATACACAAACCTTACAGCTTTCAGCAAAAACAGCAAATCTTTCTCCAACTTTAAATTATATAAAAATAACTTACCAATACCTCAAATGGTCAAGAGGAAATATCTTGAGGACACCTGAGCCCTCTCAAAAATGAGAAGAAACCCGTACTGGACACTTTGATGATGATGATGATGATGAATTGATGAACTTACCAATCGTGTAATCATTGTTGTAGATGTGGAACTTATTGAATCGATTGTTAGAAAGAGATGAATGGTTTAACTAAAAACTTCCTTGTTGGTCTAGAGGTTATAAATCTGCTGAGAACAGATCTTAATATAGATTCCCAGGTCAAACAAATGTTAATCAAACTTTACTATGAAATTCTAGCTTGAAAATGATAGCTTTACTATGAAATTCTCAGTAGCAGCTCAGAGTTTGGATTCGTGTTTTTTTATGGTGTTAAGGGGGCAAACGAGCAGGCGGCTCACCTGATGGTAAGTGATGAGCGCTGCTCATAGACATTTGCAACACCAGAGGCTTGCAAACCCCTTATATTAGAAACCGTTCTGGTTTATTAAAATAGGGAGTTACTAAACTGACAGTAAACGGAATTTCCATGCTGTCAGAATAGTCACTCTCCTAATGAGCTCTGGTAACCTTACTCACTCACAGAAAAATAACTATTGTTGATTCACTGCGGTCTTCTGTAAGGCGGAGGTACTTCCCCAGTCGGGCAGCTCAATTTGAGCGAGAAATCTCGCTATGCCCTACCTCCTATAAAATTTCATTTGACAATTTTTTATATTTCGTGTAACATGAGACCTACAATATACCGGCAAAATGTGGGTGTAGATACTAATCTATAGGTATACTAATACCTCTGCCATTCTAGAATAATAGGCAACATGTAATGTTACAGAATACCAGACATAATACTAAGAGTTTCTATGTTCGATACAATATGAACATTAGATTTATTAACCTATGATACAATGTTCTGTGAATAATCTATATTATTAACAGAACATTGTACTAATTAAGTTTCTCACAATAAACCTCTAATATATTAACAACCTCTCTAGCAGTCACGCTTGTAAAATGATTAAGAAGAAGAAATACAGAATGAAACAAAATATGTACCTACATGAAATCCAGGTTAATATTTTCCTTACGCATCTTGAAATATAACTACTTTTTTACGGATTTTATGGCGGTATAATGATATTAGGGGAGGCCTACGTCCAGCAGTGGACGAGTATAGGCTGATGATGATGATGATGATGATGATGATGATATTGATATTATTTAATCGCGACACATCGGATCTACAGGATTCTGAACGGTCACAGGAGGACTGAGGTGTTAGATGTCTTGATGTTATGATAACTAACAGGTACTCTACTTTTATGTTGATTATTGACAATCCGATTTACATAACACATAACGCACAATGACGTCCACTGCTGGACATAAGCCTCCCCCAAGGATCTCCACGACGACCGGTCCTGCGCCACCCGCATCCAGCGAATTCCAGTGAACTTTACCAGGTCGTACGTCCGATTAGATGTCGATCTATGCCGTATAATAATTTATTGTCTGTATTTTTTTGTAATAGTACATAAGTTAGTTTTGCGTTCAAATATTCAATCATTCATTTAACCCTATTTCACAATAATTCCACCCAACATTTCAATCAAAACATTTGAAATGAAATTTCAAACTTAAATAATTATGAAAATTTGCAAGCCAAACAGTCGGCGGATATCTTTTTGTTTATGTAGCCAAACACGAATTCAGATTTTGGGGTTACTACTGAGATTCGCAGAAAACTTTGTACATAAAACATCTGAGATACGAGGAGCCTGAATCTAGTATCAGATTGTCCATGTGTTGCAATAGAAATCACAAATACTGTGCTGGACGCACACTGCTATTGCTGGGATTGTTGGCTTTGCAATAAAACATCAATAATTCACTGAAGAAAACACCTGAGAGAGTTCTGCTTGTTCCCATACCAAATAGTCTTCATGTTTTCAGAGCGTGTGTTCAGTATGAAGCGCCGAGAGAGAATGCGCCGAGCGCGGCAAATGTACCCATTTATATGCAAAATTTGGTAGGGCGCAAGTAGTGCTCTCTCTAACCTGGCAACTTTATTTATTCAAATACAATAACATTATTTATTTTCACATCTTAAAATTATTTAACATTCTTACTTAGTTTTATTTACAATTTATATCATCCTTATAACTATTATAAACATTATATATTATTTTACACAAACATTATATGTCATCCTACACATTCTCCCGCCGTGAACCGTGTCCACGGTTCAATTCAACTGGTGAGGATGACTCGTTGGCAGGATCACGAGTTTCTTGACTGGTCGTCGTAGGACTCCTCCCTTGGTCCGCACGTCAGCCACTCTCACGACGCCGTCTGGTCCCGGGTACGTTGTTATGACGCGTCCCAGGGGCCATGTGTTCCGGGGTAGGGTGTTGTCCGCGATGAGTACTACGTCTCCTTCACTGATTGGTGAGCCTCGGCCGTGAGGCTCCCGCCGGTTTGACAACTCAGGAAGGTACTCCCTCACCCATCTCGCCCAGAACATATCCGCTAGCTGTTGCGCCGTACGCCATGTTGCACGTCCCACTAAGTCTCGTTCTGTGAAACTCCCAGGCGTAGGGTTCGATGCGGGGCCGTGTAATAAAAAATGGTTCGGGGTCAACGCCTCGGGGTCGTGAGGGTCAACCGATACATGGGTCAATGGCCTATTGTTCACGGTGAATTCCGCCTCCGCTAACAATGTGGTCAGCGTCTCTTCGTTAGGGTGTCTTTCACGTAACATCGTATTTAAGGCGGTCTTGATACTTCTTATCAGCCGCTCCCACGCTCCGCCCATGAATGGGGCTCCGGGGGGTATGAAGCGCCACGCTATCTTCCTCGTGCTCGCCTCTCTTTCGGTCGCTTCTTCTATGGCATTCCGCAACTCCCTTTCAGCGCCGTGTAGATTCGTCCCGTTGTCGGACCACACCTCGCTGGGGCACCCTCGGCGAGCTATGAAGCGTCGCAGCGCCATCACTGCCGAGCTCGTGGTGAGTGACGCGGCTAGCTCCACGTGTACAGCGCGCGTAGTCAGGCACGTGAATAGCACGCCGTATCTCTTCTGTGTACCTCGACCCACGGTTACAATGAGGGGGCCGAAGTAGTCTACGCCGGTATATGTGAACGGGCGCTGGTGGTGTGCTAGGCGGCACGATGGCAAGTCTCCGGTGGGCGGCTGCGGCGGCACGTTTCGGCGTCTGCGGCACTCCAGGCAGCGATGTAGTACTGCGCGTACCGACGGGCGCAGGCGAGTCACCCAGTACTGAGTGCGACACTCGTTAAGGGTTGCCTCGACGCCTGCGTGATGCATTCTTCTATGAACATAGTCTATGTAGAGGCGAGTTATGTGGTGCTCGCCACATAGTACGGCCGGGCGTCGCTGCGCGTCACTTATGTTCACCGCACTATTTAGTCTTGTTTTAACCACTATTACATTGTTTATATCGTCCACTGACAGGTGCCGTAGGCTGCCCTTACGTAATTTGTCCATGTCCCGTGGGGGCGAGCCGTACGCGTCACTCTGTATCACTTTCACTAATAAAGCTTCCGCGTCACGTATGCACTGAGTGTCTATACGCACGTACTTATCACTATGTTTAACGACCGGTGGTCTTTCACTATTTACACTTGTTTACGTCTATAGTTCACGTTATTTACACTTTGTTTACGTCTAGGGGCGCGACACTTTTTCACGAACTGTAGTACGCACGCCGTAGCGCGCAGCAGCCTCTCCCACCTGGAGAAGCGAGCGGGGTCTGGTGTCGCCTCACGCAGCGTCGCTCGGCGCTCGCTGACCGCGTTCACCCTCTCCTCGCCCGTAGCTCCTGGGTGCGGTGGCCGCTCAGCTGGCCACGTCGCTGGATCCTCGTGTAGGAAAGATGGGCCAGTGTACCATCTGTGAGCGCTGTCGAAGTCGCGAGGCACGTCCCGAGTCGCGTCGTCGGCCACGTTGAGTTTGGTGGGCAGCCAACGCCAACTCGGTAACGTGGTGTGTTCTTCTATGGCGGCGATGCGGTGGGCGACGTACGCGCGGTATGCTCGCGCGCCCGTCTTCAGCCACGTCATGACGGTCTTGCTGTCCGTCCAGTAAGTCGCGCTCGCAGGCTCCATGTCGTGCTCTTGCCTGACAGCGGCTCCCAGCCGACTGCCCAGTACCGCGGCTTGCAGCTCTAGGCGCGGGATCGAAGTTAGTTTTAGAGGGGCGACCTTCGCCTTGGCGGCCACGAGCGCGATGTGGACGCGCCCGTCGGCGGATGTCGCACGCCAATATGCTGCGGCGGCGTAGGCAGTCTCGCTGGCATCCACGAAGACGTGTAGCTCTACTGTTTTGGCCCCACAGATACCGTAACACCTGGGTATCTTCAATTGGCTTATGCTCCGCAGGTGTCGGGTCCAGGCGCACCACTGTTGCGCCAGGTCTTCGTCGATTGGTTCGTCCCACTCGGTACCTCGGCGCCATACATCTTGCAGTATTTGTTTCAGCTGCGGATTCTTGTCTAGTTTTCTCTCTATGTTGTGTAGTCTTTTCAGTGTGTTGTCGTAGTTGTCGGGCATGACTATATTGTTGTCTCGCCACAACAACGGTGCTTCATATGTGCCGTTCACGACACGCACGTCACTGCGCAGCTTCTCTATGGCGCGCTGATCTGGGTCGCACCTCGGTAGTTTCGGTTCGATGAACAACGTGTCCAGCGCTATGTAGTCTCTGAGTCGTTCGTCCATACGACTATCTTCCGTGCTGACGTAGTTCACGGTGTGCGTTTGTTGGTTTAGTGTGCGTGAACTCGCGCCGTGTAGCACCCATCCTAGCGCTGTACGCGACGCCACTGGTTGATCGCGGCGGCCGACGCGCACCTCGGTTGGCAGGAGCAGGTGCCAGTTGTCCTGGCCTATCAGGATGCGCGGCTCCGCTTGCTCGTAACGTAACTCTTCTCGCACATCTCGTAGGTGGTCGCACTCATCTACGTCTTTTTCGTGTATAACTTGCGCTGACAAACACATGTTTTCTATGGTGCGCGCCTGTATATGGAAGGCACGATCCGACGGCCCCCGCAGCGACAGGTCCACGCGCCTTGACTGCGACGACTTCACTTCACAGTCTCCTATTGCTTCGATGCGTAACGCTTCTCGCGGGCCGTTCGCGCCCGTCTGTCTTGCTATCTCGGCGTCGACCAGAGTGACTGTCGAGCCGTCGTCCAGCAGGGCGAACGTGTCTATCGCTCCCGCCGGTCCGGACACATGCACGGGCACTATTTTCAGATATGACGTAAAACTCTTGCGTGTCCAGGTGGAAGCGACGGTCTGTTTCTCTGGCACCTCTTCTTCTTGGTCATTTCTCTTGTGATGCAGCAACGCGTGGTGAGTGTAACGACACCCGTCTATGTCGCATCTGCGGCGCTTGCAAGTGTGGTTCTTGTTCCTATACCGCAGACAGGTGAAGCACAACTTATGTTCCTTCGCTAGGTCCCACCTCTCATTTGTTGTCACGTTGACGAATCTATCACACTTCGTTACGTCGTGGCCCGCCGACGAACACACCGTGCACTTGTTATACTTGTCTGGCTTCTCGTACGTGTTATATGTCTTCGCTGGCTGCCTTCTATTCGACGAGTGATGTTCCGTCACGCTGGTTTCTGGGGGTGCGTACGGGCTGCATCGGTCCGCTTCCCGATTCAGGAAGCGGGATAACTTCACGAGGTCGGGTTCTTCTTGTTGTTGTTCTGTAGCGAAGTCGAACCATCTGTACCGCAAGGTGGGCGTGAGCCGCTCCACGGTGATCTTCGTGATTTCGGGGTTGTACAGATAATGTGTACGCTTGAGCGCCTGCAGTGTGGCGACGATGTTGGAGACGCGGCTGGCGAATATGCACACGTCCTTGGCGTTGTCCGTGAGTCGTGGTAGGGCGCGCATGCGCTCTAGCTCAGCCAAGGCGATGCAGTCGGGTCGCCCAAATCTATTTTCGAGGGCCTTCATTATGTCTTCTGTTCTCGCGCTGTACATCAACAGGTTGTCCACCGCTTCTCTTGCTCTTCCCTTGAGCGTTCTTCTTAATCTTGCTATATTTTCGGTTTCTGTGAACGACGATGACGACTCGTCGTACGCAGCTTTGAATGTCAGCCAGTCCTGATGCATTCCCGCGAAGGTAGGCAGGTCAGCCATGAACCGAGGGCGGGTTCCTGACTTCGCGGCGAGGGCGATAGCTGAGGCGAGTTCGCTGAGGTTGACTTGTTGCGCGGCGGATGTTCTATTTGATTCTTCTTTCTTGAGCTTGTTTTCAACTGTCATCGGTGAGGCGGCGCGTGCGGGCGACGTTCTGCGCGGCGGCGCAGTCGGAGGAACTGGTGACTCGATGCGTGTGGCGGGGCGGAGTGTAGGCGTTTCATCTATCACTTCGGTCACGTGGGGCTTGTCGGTAAGCACAGGCACGTGCGGTTGAGACTCGTTCAACCAGTTGCCCACCCTCCGCGTGGTGTCTTGCTCAGACAACACTGTATCGGCGTCACTGTCTTCGGTGTCCTCTTCTATCTCTGCTTCCAACGTCGCTACGCGGGCCGAGGCGAGTTTCACTTGCAGTTCTATCATTTCTTCCTTAGCTCTGGCGAGACGCAGCTTCTTGGATTCTCTCTTGGACTTCGTGGACTTGGTCTTCTTGGTTGTGGCTTCGGTGGCTGAAGTAGTGGCGGTTGTACCCGTGATGTCGGTCTCGGTCGAGGTGGTACCCGTGACTTCGGATTCTGTGGTGGCGGCGGGAGGCGGGTCTTGGACTGGCGCGTCTTCGACTGGTCTTGATTCTATGGCTTCCCGGGCCACAGGCGCACATGCGCGGCTGCTCGTAGATCGTGTCACAGGCATCTTGAGACTTGATATCTTCAATATTCAACGACGATTCTTCTATAATTGTTCTTCTGGTTGTCGTGTTGAATGTTCTATGAGGTATCTTCTGAAGTAAATTTTCTTTCTTCCCACAACAAAGCTTCTAATCCGGCTCGAAGGACCATTCAATGTGCTGGACGCACACTGCTATTGCTGGGATTGTTGGCTTTGCAATAAAACATCAATAATTCACTGAAGAAAACACCTGAGAGAGTTCTGCTTGTTCCCATACCAAATAGTCTTCATGTTTTCAGAGCGTGTGTTCAGTATGAAGCGCCGAGAGAGAATGCGCCGAGCGCGGCAAATGTACCCATTTATATGCAAAATTTGGTAGGGCGCAAGTAGTGCTCTCTCTAACCTGGCAACTTTATTTATTCAAATACAATAACATTATTTATTTTCACATCTTAAAATTATTTAACATTCTTACTTAGTTTTATTTACAATTTATATCATCCTTATAACTATTATAAACATTATATATTATTTTACACAAACATTATATGTCATCCTACACAAATACCTTATGCCTTTTTCCATAAAATTTTCTTTTAAACAATGTGTTTGGAGAACGGTTACAGATACTTTAAGGGCATATTATATGCTAATTTTTATCAACAAATTCTATTTTACATATATTCCTAACCCAACATCTCGCGAAAGGCAGCCATATTATGTTTGTAATCGGCTGAAACAGGGTATGTTCAATATAACGCTCATCAGCTATAATGTTTTTTTTTTCCTGAATAATAAACACAAAGATAAAAAAAACTGTGAAATTACAAAAATGTACACAAAAAAATGCTTATTTTTTTGCGTTTTCTACTCTAGCTCAAAATTATAGGTGTTATATAGTAAAAATAACATCAAGACTTTCAATATGACTGTCTGTCCGTGACCATGGATTATGTAAAAAATCCGAAACTTCTGGATTAATTTATATCAATATGCCGCGATAAAATCTGCAAAAAATAATTTTATTTCTAACTCTATCGCATTTCAATCTACTAAGTTGTCATAATTATATTAGTTTCCACTGCATTACTTCGTCTCTTCTACCATACCCCTACATTAATTTCTGAAAATGTTAGCAGGTACCAAAGAGGTTAATTAAGCATTAGTTTTAACCAACTAAATAGCGTCGGTGCCTACAACAAAATCAGTTAAAGAGAAAGTAAAAGGGCCCACCGCACACAAACAACAGGAAATTGCTGAGGAATTAGTTTCCTAACTCAATATAAAGTTTATAGTAAGCGGTTTGCAATCAAGTAAAAATGTTTGAGCAATCTGATTTTGAACCAACGACCTTTAACTAATTGAGGTGAGCAGAGATCTCATTGATTTCAGTAGGGGAAATATATTGCTCTAGATAAATAGCCTTAGGTACCATAAATTAGTTCTAAATGCTATTATAAATATGTAAATCGGAAAAGATGTAAAGATGTTATAAATAAATCATACTAATATTATAAACGCAAAGGTTTGTAAGTATGGATGGATGTTTGTTACTCTTTCACGCAAAGACCGCTTAACAGGTTTGAATGAAATTTAGCATACATATAGTTTATTACCTGGATTAACACATAGGCTACTTTTTATCTGGCTACTTTTACTGGTTATATTATAATTTCATACAATAATATTGCGTGAAAGTGTAACAAACACACTGATTTCGTACACTTATGGTATTCCCAAGACCGTGGATACGGAATGTCAGAATATAATTATATCAATGTTCAATATACATATAATCTGTAAAAAGTAGTTTTATTTTCATATTTCAACTCAGCCTATCGCAGGCCACTGCTGGACATAGACCTCTCCCAAACTGCGCCATAACACTTTGTCCTCCGCCTTCCTCATCCAGTCTATCCCCACTACCTAATGTTTACTTATGTTATAAGTATTTATTACTCTACCACATTAATATCCATAATCGGGTGTTTTAAACGTCTGCGAACCAAAAAACAATACAAGAAAATTCCCAATCAAAAGGGTATTCAAAGAAAAATTTACACGAATTTTGCCCAAATTCGGTCAAAAAGTATCCGTTCCTTACTGTAATGAGTTTCGGTGTTAAAGGAAATTGGGCATTTAGCCCCCAAGCCACCGCGTAAAAAGATTACAGAGAATACTCTTTGCTCCCACACAATGTTTGAATTATTTGACAATTCATTTATTTTTATACAATGACTGAAAGCGAAGAAATTTTGTAACCAGTAAAGCATAAAGGTTAACATGAATGGGACTTACGTGTAATGGATATTGTCCTATTTTAGTCGCCGACTTTGGAATTTTATTGACAGATTGACTTTATGCAAGAATTTGGATCTGCTAATATTCAAGATCAGTGACTAGAATGACAGATTTTAGTCATGTACATATTCATATTATCTAAATGTTAAGAAGTAATTTTGACAGTTCCTAAGTTGATATAAATTAGTTTTGATATACTTTTATTTGTTTAAGTTTTGTTAACTTTGTAATAATATGTCATATTTTTTAATATAATTAGCATAGATATAGGCAATTTGGTTTACGCTGTAAGCTTGTTAATAAATAAACGAATGACATAAAAGAGTTAAAGAAAAGTTTAGAAAATAACTTTATTAATCATTCCTTTATTCTCTCACACACAGGCGACAAACAAACCTTTTATTTAAGTTTATTGCTATAATACGTACACTGAAATAATACATAGACACAACATATCTTTACGGACAGTCTGTCCAAGACTATAAATCCTGAGTAAACTAAAAAATCGGTATTAAAACAATATACTGCGATAAAATAAGTCAGAACTAATATGGTCGGACCTAGTAATCAAACTGAGATACTCCCACCAAAAGCCTAAGCAGATAGATACAATACCTATAAGTAATCTACTCTACAATTAAATAAACCAGAGAACTTACTGGTGTTCATGAATAATAGATTGCAGAAACAAACACACGTCGGATCCAAGAACTGAGCACAGGAATTGAATTCCCTTAACATACTACACAAGCATTACAAAACTACTTCAACAAACTGGAGCATTTCTTGAAACTATAACAATTACAATAAATTCGTACTTAGTAGGCGGTGCAGCATCAGACGGTGGTGTTACGTATTCATGAGGTGTCAGGGAAGTTGACTGGGAAGGTGGTTTAAATGCATGAGTAATTGATGTACAGTTTCCACTACTGAAGCCTGTGATAGCTGTCACCATTAATATAATATTTTGACTCTGTAAAAACAGTTACGTTTTGGATTAAAACTCGGTCGGATTTTATCGCGGTATATTAATACTAGCTTTCAGCTGCGGTTTTTCCCGCATGATGTATATATAAAAAGTAGCCTATGTGTTAATAGGCTCCTCCAGGTTACTTATCCAGGTTAAAACTATCCGTATGCCTAATTCCATTCAAATCCGTAAAGCGGTTATTGCGCGAAAGAGTGACAAACATAGTAGGATTATTTTATCCTTACGTTTTGGATCTTTTACAGCATCCATGGTCATGGACAGACTGAGGTATTTTCTGAGGGAATTCAGACAATCTAAGAAAGAAAGAAAGAAAGAAAACTTTTTATTTTTATATCTACGCTTAGGCTTAATACATCCCAAAAGAGTGGCTTCTGCCCAACACTAAGTTTGATTCATCTTAAGCCTATTTAGGTTAAAGATGAATAAAACCTTAAAATGATCAGCAATAAAAAGTAAACCTAAGTACATATTTGTATCAAAAAAACCCTGGGGAAAAACAAGGTAAGAATAAATCTTATATAACTTTACAAATAAGACGAAATTTCTGAGTACCTAAATTCTATATTTCTGTCAAAGGCTATTAGGGGACATTCTCAGAATCAGGTCTCTTAGGAGATTTCTTGAGACCTAAATTGCTAAGTTTATGCCACCAATCTAAACTTGTATATTTGTAAAGGTTTTAGTAATCTTATTTCCTAATCGAGGTTGAAATTCGAAGTACGCAAAACTTATTTTAACTTACAATGATATTTAATACAGAACATATTATTTTAGGTTATAAATAGGCTAATATACAGTAATTCAATTTTATGTAAACTTGGGATTCTTCCATTCTTTGATTATATGTTTATACCATGGAGGTCGCAATGGTAAGTGGTTACCGTACCCTATTTACGTTTGCAACACCAAAGATGTCGGTTGGCTCCCCCAACGAGCTTCGGCAAACTTACTCACTCGCAGAAACACAACTATTATTGTTTTACTGCGGTTTTCTGTAAGGCGTAGGTACACTCTAACAAGCTAATTGGTTTACATCCACACATGGATCGGTCGATAGTTGCATGTATACCAATTAGGTTGTTAAACTGTACCTACTTCTTCAGTCGGGCAGCTCAATTTGAGCTAGAAAACTCGATATACCCCTACCGCTCCTATTGCCATCAAACATTCACAAATCCAAAATAACCTTTATTGTAATAATAATAATCCTTTATTCGCATTTAGATATATGTATAAGGTATTTTGGAGTTTTAAATTGCTAGGTTTGTAGAGTATCATTATTTTTTCGTTGGTCTAATAAGTAGTAAGTTTCCCAGTTAAATTTAACTACCAGGTACTATTTTTAACCAACAATAATAACAATACCTCACGCTCAACGGCCTCATTTACTATTGAGTACATATACATACACTCACCCCTTTTTCCCATGGGGGTAGGCAGAAACTACAGAATGCCACGCGCTACGATTCCTACATACCGCTTTTGCCTCGTCCACTACTATTAGACCAACGATAAAGTAATGATACTCTACAAACCTATCATCAAAAAGGGACTCGCCCGCTGACGCTCGCTGCGAGAGGACGTGCCGCTCTGCGCTGCGCTCTCTCCCCCGAACGCCCTACGCTGTGCTCCGTCGCAGCGATCTCCGTAGTCGCCCCGCCGGCTACATCAGATTAATAATAGTTTCAAAAGCTGCCTTTTTCAAGGCGGTGGCTGATTCTAATATTGTCAAAAACGTTTTTGCCCCCTCAGGGTAAAACCACAGTTTCGTGGTCCTCGGTGGAAACCTAACGGTGTAAACCAAACCGAGTGGGGCGTTGACCCAATACGCCCGCCGCGCCCCTTCAGGGCAAAGCAAACCATTGGAAGGAGCTAGGACCACCGGCCTTGGGGGATCTCCTAGTCGACCCTAGCTCTAACCCCGTTCTCTTCACAGCTTCTCTAGTACTTTGGGTGCACTGCGCCCACTGTACTGGAGCATAGGAACCCGTTCGCACAATAAGACTGGCGACGGGAGACAAGCTAGGGCTCACCGTAGGCACACACACCTCCCTGCCTATACCCGGCAGGGAGGGTTCACACACCTCACTCACCCCCGGGCCCATCCAACCCGGGGAGTTAGTCAAGTTAGGTGAATTTGATATCGTCGGACTCACCATGTCCGACTCCAATCTTCTTCGACTATTGAAGGAGGTCCTCCTAAAGGACCCTGACTTCTTGGCCAAATATGGTCATCTTCTTTCCCCAGAGGAACCCTCAGAGGCTCCGCTAGTCCCGGGCATTGATTGCCCGCTATCGCCAGATGGCGACAATTCCGGGAAATCCGATTCCCAGTCCTTTTATGACGCCGACCTTTTGTCGGCGGAACCGCAGGTAGAGACCCCCTCAACCTCCGCCATTGTTAGTGACGCACGTGCGTCGCAAACAATAGCCCCACCTGTCCCGATGGACACCGCCCGTTTCTCCGAAACTGAGCCCGATTGTACTCAATCGGATTCCTCGGAATCCAACTCTTCCGACGGCTACACAGTCGTCGGTAAGGGTAAGAAGCGTCTCCTAAAGGAGCGCAAAGCCGCCGCGAAAGCCGCTAAGCTTGCGGTTGAAACTCATTCGCCGTCCCCCTCCCCCTCCCCGTCCTCCTCTAATCCCCCCACCTCTCGCCCTCTTACCGCCTCTGCGTCGTCGCAAGTAATCCCCCCCCATCGCCCACAGCCTTCCCAGGCTGTCACCCTCAAGAAAAGTCCCACTCCACCCCCACTGATAATCCACGACAAAAATCTGTGGGTGTCCATCTCGAAAGCGTGTATTGATCGCCGGATCAATTACAGCTATGCGAGAGTCATTGCCGAGGGCATAAAGGTTCAGGTACCGACGCCCAATGACTACAGGGAATTCTCCCAACTCTTAAGAGATAGGAATGTACAATTCCATACATATGCCCTCCCCGACGAAAAGCCTCTTCGAGTCGTAATTCGCGGAATCCCCGTCGAATTCGAGACCCAAGACGTCAAGGATGATCTCATAGAGCAGAACATCCCAGTTACACACGTGCACCGCATGCACGCGGGTAGAGACGGTACCAGATACAACATGGTACTCGTTATCGTCCCCAACTCTAAAGAGGGCCAAGCCATCTTTAGAATCCGTTCTGTTTGCCACATAGTAGGCATTCATATTGAGCGCCCACACAAGGGTGGACCTATTGGGCAGTGTCACAACTGCCAACTCTACGGGCACTCAGCTCGTAACTGTTACGCCAAGGCCCGCTGCGTGAAGTGCCTTGGTGATCACGCCACGTCGGACTGCACACGTCCTAAGAACAGGGACCTCTGCACCGACCTCCCATCTTGCGTCCTATGCAAGACCCAAGGCCACCCGGCTAACTACCGAGGTTGCCCCATGGCCCCCAAGTCTAAAAAGACCAAACGGTCAACCGCCAAACAGCAGAGGGAATACCCCTCTACTGCCCTCCCCACCCGTCTCGGCCCTCAGAGGCCCTCCCCGTGGAGCGCACTGGATAATCACCAGTCGTTCCCCGCTCTAAGACCGTCAAGAGCAGCTGCCAACATCCCAGCGCTCATGTCCCTTGCCCCCCAAACCCAACCCACTAAGGCCCCAGCACCTCTGCCGCCATCTACCTCAGCCCCGGCCCCTCAGGCCCCGGCTGCCCGGGCCCTGGCCCCTCAGGCCCAGGCCCCCCTGGTCTCGGCCACTCAGGCCCCGGCCCCTCAGGCCCCAGCCGCTCGGGCTCCTCCAAAACCTCTAATGGCCTCCTACGTGCCCGCTCCTATGCCGGTCCCAGGAATGTATCCCCCTATTTCCCCGTCAGACGGGAGGACCCTTAGTGCGTTCTCTCTTTACTACTTCTCGTTTGTCAGAGACATTGAGCGTATCAAGCTCATAGTCCAGGAGCTGAAAGCCCGAGAGGGCACTCCTGACGTCATGATGGTAGGGTTGGAACATCTAGACCTGTTCCAACATTACATAGACATGCGTTTCTAATGGATAACATCAGCAACGCAGGTCGCACTAAACCCAGATCCCTAAAAATAGGCTTCTTCAATGCCAATGGCATTTTCGGTCAACGAGATGAGATCGCCGCCTTTCTACGCGACCATCAAATTGACATATTCCTAGTACAAGAGACATTTCTAAAGCCCTCCAAGAGGAACCCTGGAATTGCAAACTACAAAATAGTGCGCAACGACAGGACTAACTCTGGCAAAGGAGGCACCCTCATTTACTACAGAAGATCCCTGTACTGCATCCCCATAGATCCCCCCTCACTTCAGCATATAGAGACCTCTATATGTCGAATAGGCATGACCGGTCATCAACCAATTACGGTGGTATCCACCTATATCCCCCCCTCCTCCACCACTACTTCTTTGAGATCCGACCTCGAAACGCTCCTTGGCTTGGGGAACTCCGTTATCATAGCGGGTGACCTCAACGCCAAGAACATCGCATGGAACTGCCACTCTAACAACCCGAGAGGCAGAGAGCTAGATACTTTGAGCACCTTGCTCAATTTCGACATCATAGCTCCCATGGCACCCACCCACTATCCTCACAACCCAGACCATCGCCCGGACATACTAGACGTGGCCCTCTTCAAGAACGTGAACTTACGTTTACGCTCCCTTGAGACGCTTCACGAACTAGACTCCGACCATCGACCTGTCATCCTAGACTTAGGCCCCCGTGTAGGTTCCCCCGCCGATGACCCAGGTCAAACCGCTCCAACAAAGGTGATCACGGACTGGAGGAAACTTGAGGAACGCCTCAAGTCAACCACCTCCTCCGCGCACCTGGACGCCATTCCCGACATGATCGCTTCGGCCTCCGACGCGATAGGTGCTATCGACTCTCTCACCAGTCACGTTCAGTCCGTAGTGAACGATTGTTCACGGCGGGTTCCTGCGGAGGACGACCTCCGTTGGAAACTACCGGACGACGTGCGTGAATTGATGACAGAGAAGAACGCGGCAATCAGAGCGTACGACAACTTTCCTTGTGAGGCGAACCGTGCTCACATGCGCAATTTACAGCGTGCTGTAAAGAAACGCATTTGTGAAGTACGCGAATCTCGCTGGGACAATATGTTGAGCGACCTGGAGCCGACTCACCTGGCCTTCTGGCAACTCGCTCGGAAGCTGAAGACCGAACACGTGTCCGCTATGCCCCCACTAAATCGTCCGAATCAAAGCCCCGCCTTTGAGGATGATGAAAAGACCGAATGCCTAGCCGACAGTCTAGAGGCTCAATGCTCCCCCAGCACTCAACCGGTCGACCAGGCTCACCTCGACAAGGTGAACGCCGAGGTCGAACGAAGAGTCGCTCTCCCACCCCCTCCTCCACTAACCCCAGTAGGCACCCAAACTCAAGTCGACGACCCTGTCCCCCCCGCCACCCCCGAGGAAGTCCAGTTAATCGTCAAAAAATTACGCCCCAGGAAAGCCCCCGGATCAGATGGTATCACCAATAAGGTGGTCAAACTATTCCCCGCTCAGCTCATCATGCTAATGACCAGCATCTTCAATGCGGCACTAAGCAACAACATCTTCCCGCAAACCTGGAAATGCGCTACCGTCATCGGTATCCACAAACCGGGCAAACCCCGCTCCGAGCCTACCAGCTATCGCCCCATTAGTCTTCTCAACGTACTTGGGAAGATCTACGAAAGGCTTATCTACTCCCGACTTAAGGATTTTGCCGAATGTAATCATCTTCTCCCAGACGAGCAGTTTGGTTTCCGCACCAAACATTCTTGCCCACAACAAGTGCATCGCATCGTCGAACACATCAGTGCTGGATTCCAGCGCGGCTGTATGACGGGCATGCTATTCTTCGACGTAGCGAAAGCTTTCGATAAAGTTTGGCACAACGGCTTAATATACAAGCTGTACTCCCTCAACGTGCCAGGCCGTCTCGTGCTTATCATTCGGGACTTCTTATCGAACCGTAGCTTTCGCTATCGTATTGAAGGCGGCGCCATGTCGTCTCCTCACCCGATAAGCGCCGGAGTCCCTCAAGGCTCAGTGTTATCACCCCTCCTCTTCACGCTATACACTAGCGATATCCCTAAAAAAGGCAAAACACGATTAGCTCTTTTCGCCGACGACACGGCTATATATTATACCGGCACTAGTCCGGTTCACATCGCCAAAATCCTCCAATCCTCAGTCACCGCCCTCGGCGAGTGGTTTAGGAAATGGAGGATTGAGGTGAATCCCACCAAGAGCGCAGCTGTCCTCTTTCACCGCAAGAAAGAGAATCATTTCTCCACCCCAGTTCCTCCGATTTCCCTATTCGGCAAGCAAATCCCATGGGAAAAGCAAGCCAAATACCTGGGCGTAATACTAGACAGGAAACTTACGTTCCGTGAGCACATAAGGTCGGTGCGCGGACGCGCCACCTTCGCTCTCGGTCGTCTGCACTCTATCCTCAATGCACGGAGTAAATTGTCCCTTAGGTGTAAGGTGAGAATCTACTCGATGTGCATCCGCCCCATCATGACCTACTCGAGTATCGTATTCGCACACGTCGACGGTCCCAGCATAAATCGTATGCAAGTCATACAGAACCGCTTCATGCGTAAGGCCACGGATGCCCCGTGGTTCGTGCGCAATAAGCAGCTTCATGTAGACTTAAAACTGCCCACCATCAAGCAGTACCTAAAACGTGCTTCGAAACGATACTTCGAACGCGTCCCCCATCACCCGAATCCCTTGTTAGTCCAGTGCACCGACTATAGGCCCTCCGCGATCAGTTCGGTACGCCGCCCCAGACACGTCCTCTCTTATCCAGACGACGAAACCACTCTTCTCCAAGAGTCAAATCCCGAGACCAGCACTCTCACACTCCACACACGTCTACCTAAATATCGTCCTCGCCGGCGAGGCCCGTCGCGACGTCCAGTAAACGTTCCCTCCCGTCCCTTGCTCGAGCCGGCCCGCGCCGAGCCTGTAGCTTTAAATTCGCCCCTAAATAATCAAATCCATGATCCAGCCGTCCCTAGCTGTCCTCTCAGCAACGCCCTAAGCCGAGGTCCGAGCCCCATTCGGGGGCGCCCTTAGCTGCTGTTGCTTAAATTCTAAGTTAAGCCTTGGCTGGAGGCACTGTCTGGTGCTTCGCCAAAAAAGTCCGGTTACATTGTAAAAGCTCCCTCGAGCTAACAATGAATGCCATACAAAAAAAAAAAAAAAAACCTATCAATTTAAAACTTCAAAATACCTTTCTGGACAAAGCAAGCAATTCGTTACGCCAATCTTGTCACGTATGATGTCAATTTGTGGATAAATTCCAGTCTATTTTCTCCCTTCATTTATTATTAATATTACGTTTCCGAGATACGCCGCTATAGCGCTGTGCGCTTCCATTGCGCATGTCAAGGTTACCTAGCGCCGTCCTTGTCTAACATCCTAGTGTTAGCTGCTATCTCGCTCGCGTGTACGCAAACCACGTGACGAGTATGTCCGTGTTATGTTTTGGGTGTTGCCATTATGTTTTTTTTTTACTTTAATCGTGGGAAAGATAAGTCCTTGGACCGTTTTCTCTTTGGTAGGTAACTATTAATAAATACTTTATCATTGATGATACTGGTTTATTGGTTTAATAGTGCTGACTAATCTTAGGATTAGTAGGTTGTAGGTAGTATTAGTACGTTTTTTTGAATCCTAGGAGCGTCTTGAAGTGCCGATAAGTGCCCGGTTAGGGGTCAAAGGTCAAAGGTTTTAAGGTCCCCCCTATTATTTAAGACTTAAAAAAAATAAAAAAAAATATCTCTAGATACACCTTTACTTAACCCGTAGGGAATACAGACATGATACTTCATCATCGTCATCAACCCTATAACACCCCACTGCTGGGCACGGGTCTCCTCTCACATGATACTTAATAGGTATCTATTGTGCGAATAAAAATTGATAAATTCTGACTGTTTACGGTTTCCAAATTTTTTTGTCGGTTAAACATTTTAAACCAATTACGAACTTGAACGACATAAATACTTGACGTAATTTATAATTCTTTATTAAGGACACTTGCACCAAACATTAATTGTCAGTTCACAAATGCTAAAACAGTAGAAAAAGAAGAAGAGAGTAATTGGCGTAGTTAGCTTTAAAAGTTTTAACTATCTGTAACATAAATCATTATTATTATTATTATCAGCACAAAGTAATTTATCGATGACAAGTCTATTAGATGCCCAAGACCGGGATGGTTGCCGCTTTTTGGGGGAGGCCCACGTTCAGCAGGTAACGGCAATAGGCTGATAAGATAAGAGATAGATAGAAGTTTATTAGATTGTTATCAAATTGAACAGCCATTAATTATGTTTGTATATGAAAAATTGTTTCAACCTGAGTATATTTATAATATAACAGATTTTGATAAAACTATATAGTAATATAATACATAGAACAGTTGAATAACACATAGACTACTTTTGATGACGCGGACGAAATCGCGGGCGGAAACTATTAAAATAATGTATACACATATATTTTAAACAAAAGGTTCTATTGTACCTATGTTTAATCTTTTCCATGATGCCATAAAATCAGCCACGTGTAATACTTAAAACAATCTAAATATATATAACTCAAAGGTGACTGACTGACTGACATAGTGATCTATCAACGCACAGCCCAAACCACTGGACGGATCGGGCTGAAATTTGGCATGCAGGTAGATGTTATGACGTAGGGATCCGCTAAGAAAGGATTTTGATAAATAATTCTACCCCCAAGGGGATAAAATAGGGGATGAAAGTTTGTATGAAAACTATACCTAATTAATATTAATAGTAATACTTCTTAACGCGAGCAAAGCTTAAGCTAGTAATAATAATAAAATCTTTATTGACACCATCATGACCAGGAAAGTAGTACAAGAAAGATTTTCAACTGCCTCGATGGTCTAGTGGTGGTACAGTGTGACTGCCGAGCGAGAGGTCTTGGGTTCGATTCCCAGGTTGAGCAGTGATATTGGGGTTTTCTATAAAATTCAAAGTAGCAGCTCGGAGTTTGAATTTGTGTCCGGTTAATGGCAATAGGTGTGATGGTATGTCATAATAAATAATATAACATAATATTATTTATTATGACAGTAAATTAATAAAAGCTAGATGTTCAAATTAATTTACAAGATAAACATTAACAATTTCATGTTCTGACGGTACTTAAATTAGGTTAACCTGATCTATAAGTACCAGCAACTTTCCAGAATCACAATATATAAATTAATCTTTCACAGACAGTTCATTGCAGACAGTGCATTAACTAAATAATCACATATCTGTAAACCTGGTGTGTATGTGTGAATATGTATGATCATCATCATATCGACGGATAGACGTCCACTGCTGGACATAGGTACCTAACAACCCGCTAGTGCGCAACCCGCATCCAGAAGAATCCAGCGACCTTTACCAGGTCATCGGCCAACCTTTTCGGGGGCCTACCCACGCTGCATCTTCCAAAACGTGGTCGCCACTCGAGAACCTTCAAGCCCCATCGGGCATCAATTCTTCGAGGGATGTGCCCTGCCCTGTGTATGTGTATGTGAGTAAATAAATATGACGTAGCTATAGGTCGATTCTTCCATCTCAAGGCCAAGGTCCCTTCTGTCATAAAATATTTGTAGACCTTTGTAACCCGACCTGCCTAATACCTAGTCATTTAACTCGGATATTCCTGTGAACACAATCATGATTGTGTAATTCTGAACTTTATTTATAGGGTGTCAAGTTTCATAATCGTTTCATAGAATAGTGATAGTGTTGAGCAAGTATAATAATCTGAAGAAAAATATCAGACGGTTATTCATATTACCCGATTTTTTTTTCAGGTTCTGTCTTCTTGTCGTATCAATGGCTAAGCAATGTATGAATAATAGGTTCTGTAAAGCCTATTATCATAGTGGTAGGTCTCATCAATTGAGCTGTTTAGTATATCTTTATCCTATTACAGGATTAGCTCAGTTCAAGGACAAGAGGACGAGATAAATTTTAGGCCAATATTTTTAAAATAAGTTATTTTTTTACAAAATTCTCGATAGTTACGCAAATATTAGACCTTGAAATTAAACTACTTTTTGCCGTTATTATTGCGGTATAGGTACAGGTTATTTACAGCATCTTTATCTAGGTCAACAACGTTATTATTATCTATTACTTACTATTTATTAGTATAATTTTCTAATTTATTATTTAAAGTTACATTTATGATAACTGATTATTTACGATTACATAGATTTTTTTTAATTAAAAAAGCGATGTATTTTTTACATTAATTTGACAATATTTATTTACCGATGAAACAAACTAATATCCTATATTTATCATAAAAACTAAAGCTTCTATAATATCTGATATTTTAGCTGACATTCCAGCATTGTAATAGCAGCGAATAACGATACGCTTATTAAATTAAGCACGCTATTTATTATAACATTTAACTAAAACAGACATCACTGGCCATCACTATTTCAAAGCTTTGTTTACACACACATGTTTGCAGTACTACGCGTAAATAATCACCGTCGACGAATTTGAACCTTGACATGGAAGATTTAAGACTGGCAATCGTTTGTGTGGCAAATGTTTACATGTGTTCTGTACTCTAATTTTTTATAGTGTAGTAAAATGTTTTTTCGTATATGTCTGTAGTATCGACAGAATGCGGAAGAGTAGCGCTTTTACTACGACGCTGATGTATCTGCTTATATGTATTCTCCTTATAAAAAAAACAGAATCGATTTTACTTCTTTTTATCCTATTCGATTCGTAATTCGAGGTTGGTTACGTGGGTATTTTCACGATATCGTTGTGTGTGTGTGTCTGTTTTTTGTTTGACCTGAATATGCATGACTTTCCTTTTGTCTCATGGAAAGCATAAATAAGGTCTAAAATGAGGTCTGAACACTTTTTTTTTCTTGTTCCAAGCTAACCAACGTGGCTTGTGTTACGGTTACTAGATAACACAATTGATACACTACACAGTTTTTTTGTAAGTAGATACATAATATACCTAGGTACTTAGAAACATTATACAAATGTTTCTGCTCATCACACACACATTTACCTTTACCGGGATTCGAACGCGGGACCACCACAGAAGACAGCCTTTATTAACGTAACATCAAACGTACCGTCAAAAACTTTTGACCAGGTGAAGTCGCAATTAACTTAAGTGAAGTCGGCGACTTCTATAAAAAGTCAGCCTTTACGATACCATAATAGATGATGTAACTTTCCTAAACTTTCACTAGGCCACCACGTTTCTCGGAAACGACTTACGATACGGTAAAAAACGCAAAACTTTTTGTAGTAACGATTTCACAAAGGGCAACCTATTACAATGTAAGAATCAACATACACAAGCAATATATTTGAAGAGAATGTATCATCGACGGCAAAAGTGTTTAACTAAAATAAAAGCAAGTGTTGGTTGAACTCGCATATTGAGAATTCATTCAAAGGTCTCGTTCACTCCACGTTCAGTTCAATCCACGAATGTATTACTGACTTTACGAAGTTACATACATGCGCATACTCAAACGGTGAAGGAAAACATCGTGAAAAATCATGCATGCTTGAGGGAATTTATCGATAGCATGTGAAGTCTGCCAACTCGCATAGTGGTAAACGGGTTGATGATAATATTTTTTGTTAGATTCCCATGCTTCAAGAATAAAATCAAAACCCATATAGAAAAATCTCTTTCACAATAAAATAAATAAATATTCCTGGACATTATGACATAGCGCCATCTAGTTCGGTGGTAAGCAACGAGGCTTGTGTTACGGATACTAGTTGGTTGATAAACTACATATATACTTTTTTTTGTAAATACATACATATTATACATAGAAACATCCATGACTCGGAAACAAATGTTGATGCTCATCACCCAAACATTTGTCCCTACCGGGATTCGAACCCGGGACCCATAGCACTGCAGGCAGCGTTAACTACCGCTGAGCTAAATCGGTCGTCTAAACAATGTTTTTCTAATAGGTACATAACTTCAGAAAGTCAATGGTCTCGACGTTCACACTACACTGCTCAAAAACCAATGTGTGTTTAAAAAAATACAGAAAGAAATTCTCTGGGTTTACTCAATAAAACATAAATAATGTTAAATGTAAGAATCTAGAATCTAGTTGTAATAATGATGACGAATAAAATATGTATTGTTATCTATCTTCAGGATTTTATTTAGTCAACTATTGTGCTGACTAAATTACGATAGTCGACTAAACGGATGGATGGCTCGTTAGTTTCTTTGTTATGTGATAAGCAGAAAGTCCAGTCCTTTCAAGTTTTTGTATTGTCTAGTCGGTAAATCTGCGGACAATCCACAATTTTATAAATTGTGTCCTTTGTATTATCAGCAAGAAAGTAACGAAAAAAAGAAAT
The DNA here is from genome assembly GCA_905163465.1 of Craniophora ligustri. NCBI lineage: Eukaryota > Metazoa > Arthropoda > Insecta > Lepidoptera > Noctuidae > Craniophora > Craniophora ligustri. Next base: position 1,007,994 of record LR990965.1, on the reverse strand, counting down.
ATTTCATTAGGACTTCTCTTTTTTATAGATTTTATCTACAAATCAGAAATTCTATTTTTCTAGACTCACTACTTTATTATGTGTTGATATGTAGATCAGTCAGTTTTGCGTTACCTTAATTATAAAATACGACTCACATTACGTTATAATACGATACATAATACCTTGTACATCGAAGTGATTCCAGAACTATCTACCTGATTCATCCCCAATTACTAACAATTTCTTTTAAAAAACCAGCTTATGCCCAAGCCCCGCTAACCCCGACTGTACCCATTCACATCACGAACAACACGTTATTGTAACTTCCCGGCAACCGAACGTGTTCACAACTTAACGTCGTGTTCACACAAGCACAGCGCTCACATACTCGCCCGATCAAAATTACAAGACCCCCGATATTACGGCCGACAACTAATAAAAGTTGTGGGGGGATACAAAAAGTAACAAGTTGTGGAGATTGTCGTATGCCAGTCACGGGGACTGATCTCTAGTGTAAGTTTTGTGGGCGTTTTTGGTAGTTCACCAACTAACGTGTTCACATAAGTGAAGTTGTACATTCAATTTTTTTATACCACTAGGGTGAGAAACATTCTTACGACCTGCCTGATAGTATTAAGCGGCGACCGTAGCCCATAGACAACAGAAGTGTAATTCGCGTGTTGCCAACCCTGTAAAAACTGTTTCCATTTTTCTGTTCATCTCTGTAAAAATAGTTACAATACAAACGGAATTCCTATTCTGTCAGAACAGCCACTCTCCAAAGACTCTAACTCTAACAAGCTGTGGCAAACCATACTCAACCGCAGAAACTCAATTAATGTTGTTACAAATAACCAATATTTGTGTATAATTCGGATAAAGAATGTAATTTAATTAAGTTCGAATTGAATTGGACGATAAACTGTACTATAGAATAATTGCCTTATAAACTGCCACTAAATGGACATAATTATATTCTGAACATACTGTTTGAATCCGAATGGAAATACAATCTCAAAAAAAAAACTAGTTAGTGCAGATCATACGTATACATAAAGGATTTAGTATCCGACGGCCTCTAAACTAGGAACTAAACACAAACTAACTAAAACAGAAAATTTACTATCAATGAAAATTTACTTCAAAGAATGGGCCATATCTAACCTTAATTCATTCCATGCTTACCAGTTGAAGAGAAACCAAAACTACTCGAACACCATAACAGCACAGTAAGAATCAGCATTATTTATGCAAAATACGTAACACATTGTATATACTAAAAACTTTACCGTCACTATCACAAATACCACATAAATAACAGAGTCTATATAATTATACAAGTTAATTATAGTCTGTTTTGTCTAAGTCGAAAATTCAGCTTTCAACAACGCTTTCACGTACAACAGTTTATAAATTTGTAATTTCATAGCACACTATGTAATAAAATATACTGGTTAAATTATTGTCACTAACATACTTAAATTTTAAATATAAGTACAGAACTACAGACACAACCAGCCTCCTCTAACACGGGTCATCTAACACTGATTGTCGATCTAACTTACGCAAGTAGCTATCCTAATACAAAAATGATGAATGCTTTACGCATCTGAACCCACCGTAGCTTACTTCTATAGGGCATAACAATTCGACAGGGTTGGCCAAAGTGGGTCAAGGTTTACACGGGGTTTATTTCTGGGACAATTGTGTTAAAGCACTCTGATAAAATTCGGCCATTTCCTAAAGCGTAACGGTTTGTAGGGAATAAATAAATTAGGCCTATAACGTGACCTTGCGATATATGCTCTAAGAATTATGCTAGAAAGCCTATCATTAGCAATACACGTGTGGTCTTGGAGTTGCTCAAGGTTTTTTGTGTCACGAACATATGTTTTAGTGACCAATTCAATCAATATCCTTTATTGTCTTGTAGCGTGTGTGTCTAACCCTAAGGGCTAGCTAAAAACCGTCTAGTACCGCTGGCTTATCGGTAAAAACAATATCGTACTTAGTTGTTCACTAATGCGGTAAAGCGTTCATGTATCGAGAAAAAATCCTCGTGTGACGAATCTTTTTTTAATGCATCTGGTGTAGATAGATTCCAACAACGCAATGCGGCAAAAACACAAAATATAGGCCCAAAAATATCACTTGTCACTGAATAGTATGCAATAAAATAATTTGTGCTCAGTACTTTTGAACTACGCAACAGAATGTGATGCAGTTTTCATAAATTTCGAGGGTATTATATTCATAGATACTTTGCAGCCGTACTAAGCTCAGAAGCTTGGACTGTATTCAAGTATTTTTATTTGCCATTTAGCTCTTTGATTATTATACTAAACGGGAGCTCATCTGATACAAACATAGGTACCTACCTACTTTACGAAAATCTATTAGTGTTTTGAAGAGATAAAAAAACATTTCCAATAAGGCGATTTTTCAATGGCATCTCACATATGTAAGTTAAAAAGACATAGCATCAAGGATAAGTAATTTGATGGAGAGAGTGTTATTTACCCTTAACCTTTTTGTGAGCTCAAGGGTAGCTTTCATTCAATTGCGTACACGATAAAAACCTGTACTTTATTATATTGCAGATCAATTGCGCACGATCTGGAGTTATGGAGGGGTGATATTTGTGGCGCTGGCTTACACTTATTTAATTAAAAATAATGATAATATGCAAGGTTCGTTCAGTAGTATTAATACTCCATCATGCGTTCATGTAGGGTTCAGCAGCAATAGTGATGTACACTTATAATTTTCAGGTATGTTTTAGATTATCCAAAAATCTTTATTGTAAGAGGGTGCTGATGAAAAATTCGAACTCGCAATCGAACGGGAAACGTTACGCTCAACAGCCGCGCTTGAGACTCGCGCTTGAGTCAATTATGACAAGCACTACCAAATTAAATCATTTTCAAATGAAATGAATGAATGCGAAGTTAAATATAAATAGCGCAGTGACTAAATCCTCACGTGAGAATAAATATTCAGATAACAGAAGAAAACAAAAAGCTATTTCTACATCATCATCAACCCATTAACGTCCCACTGCTGGGCACTGGTCTCCTCTCTCCTCCTCCTCTCATTTAAGAGAGATTGGGCAAAGTCCACCACGCTAGCCTACTGCGGGTCGGCAGACTTCACATGCCATCGAAACAAATCTCTCAAGCATGAAGATTTCCTCACGATGCTTTTCCTTCACCATTTAAACTTGTGATTAATACGCACATAACTTCCAAAAAGTCAGTGGTGCGTGCCCGGGTTCGAACTCGAGAGCTTTGACATCTCAGTCCACTGGTCACAAGATAAAGCTATTTACCACATTTTAAATGTAACTAAGTCCAAAAAGACATTTAGTATCGGCAACGCTAGCGATACGCCCGAAGTAGCAAACGACCATAGGATACGGTAACCGCTTACATGCCAACAGGAGGGCCGTAAACTTGAAAAAAATTCACACCATCACACCATACATGACCAACCAAATCTACCTGCTCAATCAAAGCAATGCTTTTCAAGCTATAAAACTCATTGGTGTCCGAAAACCAACCCCCTGAATAGCAAATACTATAGAAGCAGCTGACCAAACCCTTTCGCGCCACAAAAACCAAAAACCAAATGTCATAATGCATTCCTTTCAAACGAATAACGATGCATATTATAACCAAGCCTAACTGGCTAGCTCGTTCGATAAATTCTTCGGCTCCGGGGAGACAGAGACAACAGCAATTTACGAGTAGGAGAGAGGAGTACAGCAACACTGACCTACATCAATAAGTGGATATTTTGCACAGAGGAAGGAATGCTGCAGGCTGCCCGCGTGTGTGCGTTAGTTATCCATGTGTGAGTTTATCTATTTGGTTAGCGTTTCGTTCGAAAGTTTGCTCTAAGAACATTACAGTTTGTAAAGTAATAAAGTTGATATAATAAATATATAAGGATTATGACATAGTGCCATCTAGTTCCGAGGTACGAGGCTTGTGTTACCGTTGTTGATGGTTTATACCATAGATATCCGCGTGGTTGATACGCTACGATATTTTAAACATGGCTTAAAATTTTATGAACAAGCTTAAAAGAAAAACAAAGTAATTATATTAGAAGATTGCTCAATATTTGAGCTGTGGTAGCCTAGTAGTGTAACCAGTGGACTGAGATGTCAAAAGTCTGGAGTTCAAATCCCAGTGCACGCACCGCTGACTTTTCGTAGTTATATGCGAATTTATCACATGGTACTCACGATGTTTTGTTTCACCGTAACAACCAAACCTTGGCTTGCTTGCCTGAGAGATTTTCTCAACGGCATGTGAAGTCTGCCAACCTGCAGTAGGCTAGCCTGGTGGACTATAGCCTAATCCCTCTCAACTGAGAGCAGATTCGTGCCCGAAATACAGAAAACAGATAACTTAGTACGCTTATAATTTAGTCTGGTTTTAAATTAAATTTAAAAAAAGCTGATAGGTTCTATGTATCTATTGTTTTCTGCGTTTTTTATAGTTGGAGATAGATGAATGATTGCTAAAATATTATAAAAAAAAATGACAGCTAAAAAGGTCACTTTAGTACGTTGATCTCGGAAGCTTTTATGAGACAATGACAATTAACATGCTATCCCTTATCCTCTTAAGAAATAATATAGAAGCGAGAAAGAGGTATCATCGGTGTCACTTAATGCGACTATCAGATCTTGCAATAACCACCTCTTGGGCTATATATGGCCTACAGCATCATAAGAAATCTATACTTATTTATAAGAAAATTGTAAGAGGCCGGTATCTATAAATTATAGATATACTAGCTGCCTCCCGCGGCTTTGCATGGTATATAAATAAAAAGTAGTCTATTTGTTAATCCAGGTAATAAACTATATGTATGGTAAATTTCATTCAAATCTGTTTAGCGGTTTTTACTTGAAAGAGTAACAAACATCCATCCATACATACATCCATACTTACAAACTTTCGCGTTTATAATATTGGTAGGATTAGTAGGATAAAGGAAAAATGTAGACTCTTTAATAAAGCAATAGAAGCAAAAAAAAACCATTTTTAATTTTTTGTTATTCTGTTTTGTATGTTTGCACACGTATCTCGCAAAACTACTGAATAAAATTGAATGCAGTTTTCACCAATGTATTACCAGAGGTTTAATTTGGAATATAGGCTGCATTTTACCGCCGGAAAATATCTTATCTATACATATTATAACCTATTTTCAACAAATTGATTGTCTATAGATATTTGAGAAATTAACACATGTATCGGCTTTTTACCTACTACTACGCAATGGGAGCCGCGGGCGACGGCTAGTTTGGAATAAAAATTGATATTTTTTTACGTAAGACGATACTCAAGAATTCAACCAGGTAAAGTTGACTGGTACTGCGTGTCATATATGTCCAAGTCTACCATAATTCACTTTATTACCACTTTATCTTTCTTTATTTAATACGTTATATAACGACCCAATATATTGACGACCCAATTAGTCCAGCGGTAGTTGACGCTGCCTTCTGTTCTATTGGTCCTGGGTTCGAATCCCGGTAGGGACAAATGTTTGTGTGATGAGCATAAACATTTGTATCCGAGTCATGGATGTATCTATGTATAATATGTATGTATTTACAAAAAAAAAGTATATCAACCAACTAGTATCCGTAACACAAGCCTCGTTGCTTAGCTCGGAACTAGATGGCGCTGTGTCATAATGTAAAAAAAAAGGAGGGAGTTACTATAATATATAAATATAATGGAAGGGTCTAGGAAACCGATCAATATGATAAATAGCACGACCATCTTGGACCGATTTCCATCTTACATAGCCAAGAACAACTCGACTAATTCACCTTTCAAACAAAGGAAACAAAATCAAAATCGGTTCATCCGTTCGGTAGCTACGATGCCACAGACAGACACACACCCACACATAGACACAGATACACATACACAGACACGTCCAACTTTTATCACACCGTCGTTTTTTGCGTCAGCGACAAATAAATAGACAAAAAAATACAAAATAAGTTACACAACTATTAGTAATTAAAATATGTAGGTACTACTTCTTATTAAATATGAGTATATTGGCATATTGTAGAATAAATACTGCCGAACTATACAGGACCCGAAAGTATTGAAAACAAGTTTACTATAAATACATTATTTTCTGATCATTGACAAAAGTCGCGCAACAAAAAGTCGTAGTTACATTTTAACTGAAACACAAAAGTAAAAATAGCTTGTTACTTTTAACCCTTTATTACTGTCATTAACATAAAAATAAACCTTAAAAAATCTGACCAATAAATATAATTATTTAATGACGAAAAAGCGATTATATTTTATATACACTAAGATATATACCGCGATTATTAACTTTGCCCTTAACGTCCAGTTCTTCCGGGCATTAACTGGTCAATCTAGCTAATGCTGGGGCACTTGAAGCCAGCTTATAAAATTACATTTTTTATAGGCTGGCAATAAAATGGAGCGGTATTCTTTTGTTACGCTTATAAATATAAAAAAAATACATGTGCCTATAGGGTTGCTAGGGCTACTATAATAATTTACCGTAAACAATTTATATTTGGATTGTTTTTTGAAAGGTATAATATTTTTACGTGATTTAAATATTATGTGTAATCTTTTGCAAATATTATTGAATGGAGCTTTATAGCAATATTATAAATAAAGTAATTCATATTATTGTGAATTGTTAAAATATATTTTCTAGAGTAGACATTAATCTTTTATCTAATGTATCATACAATGCTTCCTAGTGAGTAGAGCATCCAAATAATCAGGCAATCTAATGTAGTTCTATCTGCAATATATTTAAGCACAATTTCTAGGTTACACTTTGACCTTAGAATCGATCAACCCTCGTATTTAAAGCACCCCTTATTCAAACGCCAAACAAAAGCACAATTATTATTTTCTTTTAAATATCTCGAAGGTGATGACCCTATTCACAGGGAATGGTTTTATCCTTGTAAGCTTGGCCTTCATCAAGTAGATTTTTATGATGTTTATCAGATATATAAATAATTGATTGGGCTCAGTCAGTCTCCTTCGAATGCGTAAATACACGATAAACTTGCTTTTATAATTCTTTTATTACTTAAATTGAACATGAAAGTACCATCATGACTGTAATACACAATATCTTGGGCAGGAGTGTACTGATATACCACTCCGTAATACTTTATTAGAAGTGAAGTTTTTTCCATTTGGAGATTACATCAAAACTGTATATTTAAGATTTGCTAAAATGGTTAATGAAAATACGACAGAAATCTGTCTGCTTGTGAGATTTTGTCGTCGGCGTGTGAAATATACTACTCTCGGTAGGAATAAAAAGTTTTTTTTAATATGTTATGTTTTCACCAAAAAGCGCAGTAACCGTAGTTAAACAGAATTGTTAAAAAAATATAACTGAAAATATAAGAAAATATCACATTTAATTTACCACGGTAATATTACTGATAGCAACACTTAACCCAAAAATACATTAGGTAGGTATATTAAAAAAATACATTCACCAAAAACAGATACACCTAAAACAAATTGCAATTGGAACTATTTAATAAATTATAATATAAAAACAAATAATCACATTCAATTTACCGCGTTAAAATTACTGATAGCAACACTTCTCCGAAGGTAAATTAAAAAAAGAACATTATTTGACATTCACAGCACGTGTATGCTACTTTAATTTAAATGGCGGACCGTTTAAAAATCACCGTGCACCCCTATGACGTCACTGAGTGCAATGATCTTAACGAGTATGCGCAGGAGTGAGTTGTGACACTTTTTATTAATGACCAACCTTTGATTCTGTGTCCGAAAAGTACACGGGATTGATTCGAATCTGTATTCCGATAAATGGCGATAGGCTCGCCCCTTATTTATTCATAAGCATTTCATCATCATCATCATGAACCCCAATACTGTCCCACTGCTGGGCACGGGTCTCCTCTCATTTGAGAAGGATTAGCCTACAGTCCACCACGCTACCCTACTGCGGGTTGGCAGACTTCTCATGCCATCAAGTAAATCTCCTGCAGCATGCATTTCCTCACGACGTTTTCCTTCACCGTTACAGCATGTAATAAATACGTACATAACTTCAGAAAAATCAATGGTGCCATGAGTTTGAACTCGAGATCTTTTACATCTCACACCACTAGGCCACACCATAGTTCGTAAGTTCCCTGATTTTTGTTCACCCAAAAAGTGCTAAACGCGCCTAAAGAAGTTTTCACTCCACAAATTTTGACCACGAATAGTACCTGTAATATTTTATTGTCCCACTGCTGGGCACGGCTCTCCTCTCATCTTAGAGCGATTAGTCTATTATGCGGCGGGCGGCATACGACCGGTCGTCGTGGCGATCCTTGGGGAGACCTATGTCCAGCAGTGGACGTCTAACGGTTCAATCAATCAATCAAAAGGCTTTTATTTCATATAAACTTTTTCAAGCATTTATAAAACGTTAAGACTCTAGTTCCAAGAAATTGATCTCATGGAGAAGAACCGGCAAGAAACTCCATATTTTGGTTTGGTTGATGTGATCGGTCTAATAATAAGCCATGTAATATTGGTCTAATCTATATAAAGACATGTGACAATAGAATGTTAATATTACTATGCATATGATAATATTACTATGCATATGATAATATTACTATGCAAGGCGGGTTAAATGCGTTTCACAGAACAAGCTGCATCGATCGACTAAACGTACGAATAGTGACGTCACCGTACAGTGCAATGATCTTGATGAATGCGCAGGAGTGGCCAACATTTTGCTGTAGTTCGTTTTACTATACATATAACATAACATATCACCACGCTGTCGTCTCCGAGGGGTTAGGCAGAGTTGTACTAATGTACACCCACTTTTCTTAACAGAGATGTTACGGAGAGTTTCATTTAATAACCCAATAACACTTTGCTCGACCTGAGAATTGAACCCAAAACCTCTAGCTCAACGTTTGCACTTTCAAACTTTCTCTACTCTAATCTATTTTTATTGAAAGCTGGATCAAACTATCCTTCTCACAAGATCTTAAGATCCGCGAAATAATAACATCTAAAGAGGTTTTAATACAAGTTGCTCAGCTCAACGATCTGACTGCACTTGATGATGTAATCGTAACGAATGTTCGCACAGGACTCGACTTTTTGCTCACTGCCATAATATATTCAGATATGGTTAACCGAGAGCTGTGGTAGCCTAGTGGACTGACATGTCAAAGGTCTCGAGTTCAAACCCTGACTTTTTAGAAGTTATGTGCGTATTTATCACATGCTCTAACGGTGAAGGAAGACATCGTTAGGAAACCTGCATGCTTGAGAGATTTTCTCGATGGCATGTGAAGTCTGCCAACCCGCAGTAGGCTAGCGTGGTAGAATATAGCCTAATCCCTCTCAAAATGAGAGGAGACCCGTGCCCAGCAGTGGGACAATAATGGGTTGATGATGATGATGGTTAACTGCCTCGTTGGTGTAATGTTCGTAACTGCGACTGCTGAAGTGCTGAGCACGAAATTTTGGGTTCGATTACCGATCGAGCAAAGTGTTATTCGGTTTTTCATCATTTTTGTTATCTCTGAAGTGTTCGATAGAGCTGTACTTAATATACTTAATATACATATTTTATCGGTATTTAGGTCCCATGTATAATTGTCGGCACGAGTCGTGAGCACAGATTTTAGTAGTAAAAGCCATTTTACGCGTGTACGCTTTCGGCCAAATTTGTTCAGTATTATCGGTTTATCAGAAACTGTCGTGTGCAGCCTCGGCGCCCCTCGCCATCATCATTCCGCCAAAGAGACCGAAAATTTATGGAATGGGCAAGTGAAGTTTGTGCTCACGACTCGTGCCGCTAACTATAATAGTGGGCGCGCCTATTGCCTTCAACCGAGCACAAAACCAACTCTCAGCTGTTCTGTCTCTCCAACTCAGAAAACCCCAATTAACATTCTGCTTGACCTGAAAATGCTCTTGCTCACGCACGACCACTCGACTGTGGTAGTTTGTCATTAAATATACGTAGAATAACACAAATTGACTTGAACAAGTTGCATTGCTAACAAGCGGAGTGCATGGTGACATCATACGCGCAGTGCATTGATCTTGATGAGTGCGCGACACTTTTTGCGCTTGCGCACACAAAAAGTTGTTGTGGAGATTTTTAGTTGTAGGATACATTAGAATAAAACTACCTTTTCACAGATTTCTGGCACGGGTTATTGATATTTGTTCATCTGTTGTAATGTTTTCCTTGTTCCATGTTAAATTGTCTTTTATGGTGAGGTTTCTAACGTGATTCTGATTACTTGGCTTATTCTATCGCCATTTTGCTCTCTATAGTTTATACCTACTTCAGTTAGAACTACTAGCTTTTGCTATCCCGCGGGTTCTACTGCGTAAAAATTGAAATTTTATCCAATTTTTCTTTTTTATCAATCTTTACCAATTTATCAATTTTATTTCTATTATACAGACGAATTTGCAGGCTAGCTAAAAGCTAGTTAAAATTATAAAAATAATTAAATATTTTTTTTTTTGTGTTTTTAAATTTATTTCCCACGATAATTACGCATTTTTTATCTCCAAAATGTCTCGACAGAAACCCATCTCGATACCGAGCTAAATATTCTGGCCACGTCACTAACGTAGTTAGCCGACTAAATTGTATGAGTTCTATAGATATATAAAATACCAGCACGTTTGTAGTTTCTGAGAATTTATGCAGAAATCATATCTACTAATCTATATATTTTGAATCCTATTTAAAAGGAAACGGAGCGTATTGCTCCGTTTTACAGAACACCGCAGTGAAACAAAAATATTTGTGTTTCTGGGAGTGAGTAATGTTACAAAAGCCCGTTGGGGGAGTGACTATCCTGACAGAATGGGAATTCCGTTTGCTGTCAGTTTAGTAATTCCCTTATTTTAAGATACTTAAACAGTTTCTACAGGGTCGGTAACGCGCGAGCGACACCCATTGTGTTGCAAATGTCTATAGACTACGGTAGCCGCGTACCATTAGGCGGGTCACAACACAGACATGTGGTATAAAAAAAAACGTAAAAATTAATCTCACTTCAAAGAAAATCCTTCTTTTCAAATAATTTTAACTGGCACGTATAAAATTTGTACATCCTTGATATGCAGGAAGGCGTAAAAGGATGCTCTGACGTCATAGGTCCCCGTGACGTCATTCCTCATGAATTATTGATAAACACTGAGATGATGTATGGGCCGTGTTGTATAGCAGTTATGCATGATGGGAAATTGTAAGTCATGGGCTATTGTGTGCATGTGCTTGTCATCGCCAAGTTCTGGCGAAATGAATGGGAAGAAAGAATGAAAGAGGGAAATGTTAATAAAATGTCGGTTTTTTTTTTGTTGAGTTTCTAAGCTGTTTCTACTTTATATTTGTACTGTGTTAAGTACCAAAATAGTATTCCATAATGAACAACTGCTGGTTTGGTAGCTTCTGGAGAGATCAGGCTATAATCCACCTCGCTAGATTAGTGAAGGTGTTATTGAGAAAATCTCTCAAGCATGCAGGTTTCTTGGCGATTTTTTCCTTTACCGTTTGAGCATGTGATAAATACGCACGTAACTTTGAAGTCAGTGTTGCGTGTCTTGGGATCGATTTCGGGACCTTTGACTCGATATTCCACTGGTCATACCTCGGCTACCTAGGCTATCACAGAGTAACGAGAAAAAAAAAATACCAAAGTTTAAAAAAAAAATACCTAAATACAGAATATTATTAATCTTCCCACCTTTACTTTGTGGAAATCGTTTAACACGTGTTAACAAAAAGATACCCGGAATACATAATTTCTTTCGCAGTTTTGGTATTTTTTCTCAGAATGTGTCCTTGAAAAAATTCACGGGTTCGACAAGAATGGTCTAAGAGACAGCAGGCCTATATAACTTAGTTTATGTCTTTGTTGATTCGGTGTGACCAGTACGGTAGTCTAGTGCTGTAACCAGTGGACTAAAGGTACAAGTCTCGAGTTCAATCCCAAGGCAGCCTTTTGAACTGACTTATATTAAGACGATGAAGGAAAATATAGTGATAAAAAAATTGTATGCCTCAGAGATTTTCGCACCGGGCTAACAGTATCCACCGCGCTTGCCCGGTATGGTACAGGTTACTATAGCCTAATCCCTCTCTAATGGAAAAAAACTCGTGCCCAGTAGTAGGATATAGCGGTTGATGATGATTATTAGGTGTGGTCGAGTTAGTCATGTGTATAAAACATGACCTTTTAACAGTCAATCAAAGGATATTATTTATAATGAACAATATAGATGTCTATGAATCATCCAATTAATTACAAAAAAAAACATTAAAATTGAGTGTTGTAGGTACGACTAGCATTTGCTATAAATAACTACAGCGATACGACAAAATAAATACTATTTAATATGCATATTTAAAGCTTCAATTTATATACAATAAAGTCCCTCAATTTATGACTCACGAAGTAATTTCTTGAACACCGATAAACAATTTGGCTACATTCATCTCGAATTTCCATCTACTTATAAATTCTTGACATCATTAAGACTATTCATTCATATTATTTATTCAAAATAGTATATAAATATATTGTATTACTTAAATATTCTGGAAATCTACGGCTGAAACATCAAAAGATCGGCTATAAAAAATTTAGATACCTACAAGTTATCCGGACTTGAATAAGAAGCGACACAATTTTAAAACATCATTGTTATACAAAACAATTATAAATAAATTGCAAATATATCATGTATATCTTAGAAAAAAAAACATACACACACGACATTACGCAGTACTTTAAAAACAAACTAATGTTCAAAATAATTAATAACATTTCGGTTGGAGAGCGATCGTGATTCGTGAAGCGTCGGTTTTTACGAACGGCAGACAGACAAACACAGGTTGTGTAACGGCACACGATGATCGCGAAAACAACTGTCGCGGGCTGCGCAGACGCATGAATTAGGTGGCGTGAACGTCCTCGCACAAGGCTGTCTGACACTGATGCAATTCAATCAGATTCTAGATACGTAAATCTCATAAATAATATCCTCAGATTATTTCGAGTAGTAACGATTAAAATTGGGCCTCTTTATAACAGCTGATTGTGCTTCTATTAAAGTTATTATCATACCTTACACGAGTATCGGATTTATGGAAAAAAAGGTCCCATACAAAAATCGACAAAATACTCATTTTACTTTCTAATGAAGTAGGAAAACACACGGGCTGTATTTAAATGGGTTGATATTGAAATTACTCTAGTTTGACAATTTCAGTTTATTTTACGTCGAATTTTAGAACCCAAAGGGTTTTTGACGTAGTAAAACGTCAAATCTATACACTCAAATTATGAATTTAAACTAATAAACCCGCTTGGACCAATCCAGTGCTTTCTTGAGTTACAATCGAAGAAAATAGACGGCACAACAAACTCTACAACAAATACTATGAATACACACAAACAACACAAAATTTTGTTATTTAGTCCAAAAACCTGAAAAAATATGGTGATTATTTAGCAAATATGTTGTTTATTACAACATATGTAGTTGCTAAATAATCACCACTTTGTTCAAAGCGATACAAACGACTAAAGATAACAAAAAAAACTTGATCAATCTAGAAAGCGATATTATTCTTGGTATACACTTTCTCTGGCTGGGCCATAACAGGACTTAGATAAGTTATATGCTGCCCGCAGACAAACCAGTCATAAATACTCTATAAAGGCGCTCATACATGCCAAATAAGACGTTAAAATAACAAAGGAAATGCATTGTCGTTCTCGGAACTAGAACTACTTTAGTTTAGAATACATAAATGGTAGGAGCATTTTCTTTAAAAAGGAGGAACTGGTGTAGACTTCCTGAATGAACAATAGTGATGGACGAGGCTTGAATGACAAGGATCTTTGCCTATTTTTGCACGACGCTTACAATGTAAAGAGACTTAATGAGTCCCGATTTTATATTTGCAATACCTTGTATAGATTTTTATCGATCGCCATTTCGGAATATTCATTTCAATTTAATTGGTTTAGGTGCAATCGACTGCAAATATTTTTACGCGCTTTAGAATTTTCTCCAAAAACATTTTTTTTTCATTTGATATTGAATTCTATTTTAAATTGAACCTTTGTCCTAAACATCAAAATAAATCAGTCATATCATCAGATGAATTCGACGCCTCAGTCGCAAGAGCAGCTGCAAATCCTAGATTTAAAACTCAAGTCAGCTACCGTTGTAGGGTTTTCTATGAAATTCTCAGAAAAATCTGATATATAACCTTTTAAAAATTATTTGAGCTTATGAGAATTCTCTTCCTTATGAGACTATTCTTACTTATAATATTATTATGATGGCAATAGGCTCGCCCCTATTATGTAGGACCTAAAACATACCAGCTAAATGTATGTGTACATTTGTACACCTCTGCCCAACCATTAGGGGACGACAGACGTGATGGTATGTTATATTAGACAGTATTATTTGATATCATGTTACACGTCAAACACATTCTCAATATTTATATAATACAGTGTAAATATTAAATGAATACAGTAAATGCTATTAAATTTTAGAACCTCTTTCGAAAGTAAGTTACAACACTAAAACCTGACCTGCCTCACGTTTTAGCCTCAAACTCAGTCAGTAAATTATTACTAGTAGTAATTCTCGGATTTACATAATGCTTTCTAGTTGTTTCTTGGCTGTAGGCCTATAATACTGAAGTAGTAGGGGGGAAAACGTCGCCATCATATATCAGTGGATAATAATTTGTGTTGTTAAGTATTGCTAAGGATGGTATGCAAATAGGGTGGGATATTGGGGGGTGGGGGGTAGGAGGAGAGTGGGGGGGAGAAAGCGTAATACATACTAATGCTTTTAGAGGTCACTTTTTCTATTATATAGAAAGTGTTGAGTAAAATGTTCTCTGTCACCCGTTTCCTTATTCTGAATATAATGTACCATCACGCGTGTATCGCGGAAGGGTTCGGCAGAGATGTAGATTTTAGTCCTCATGAGGAAGCGAACCTATTATGATTACCTAGCTAACCCTGGTGTTTTGTTGGGTACCTAACTGCATACTATCAAACGGCGGGGAATGAAACTATTAAATAGAAATTCATGTACCATAAGTATTATAGGTTTTTTTTTATAGGGGCAAACGAGCAGGCGGCTCACCTGATGGTAAGTGATCACTGCCGCCGATAGACCATTGCAACACCTGAAGGCTTGCAAATACCTTGCCAACCCCTGCAGAAACCGTTTTGGTTTCTTAAAATAAGGAATTACTAAACTGACAGCAAATGGAATGCCCATGCTGTCAGAATAGTCACTCCTCAGCGAGTTCTGGTAACCTTACTCACTCGCAGAAAGACGACTATTGTTGATTCGCTGCGGTCTTCTGTAAGGCGGAGGTACTTCTCCAGTCGGGCAGCTCAATTCGAGCGAGGAATCTCGCTATGCCCTACTTCCAATAAAAGGTATTGCTCAATTAAATCTTATATCGATAACATTAAAGCTCACATACCCTATTTACAAGTACTTAAATAATAATAATGTTATTATTTCAATACCGCAATAAAATAGTCACACGCTGTCACTGGAACCACGCCACTGATGACGTCATCACGCCAAAACAAGAATCACATGATTCAAACAACGCAATAAAAACGAAATAACCCTTAATGCCGTAAAACATTTCTAGAACTTTCATCCCTACAGGTTGCCTCGTCGGTCTAATGCTCGTACAGTGTGACGACGGCTGAGTAAGAAGTCTTGGCTTTGATTCCCTGGTCGAACAAACTGTAATTGGGTTTTTCTATGAAATTCTCAGTAGCAGCTCGGAGTGTGGACTCGTGGCGTGTTGATGGGAACACTCGCGCTCCTAATTACATGGGACCTAAAACATACCGACGAAATGTGGGTGGATTAGGCAGAGGTATACTAAATACTAAAGAATTTTAGTATTTAGAACACTTCTGCCTAACCCTTCGAGATTGACTGGTGTGATGGACAAAATAAAAACGAAATAGACTTTGTACAGTCAGAAAATTCTAGAACTTTCATCCCTTATACTGTATGTCTGAGGTATTTTCTCGACAGCAAATCCATCAACCTGATAAGCTATGTAAGTGTAGTGGTGTAACCAGTGGACTGTGAAGTCACAGGTCTTGAGTTCAATCCCGAAGCACGCACAAATGGCTTTTCGTAGTCACGTGCGTTATTTATCGCATGCTCAAACGGTGAAGGATAACATCGTAAGGAAACCAGCACGCCTGATAATCCACACTCGGCTAGCGTGGTGGACTATAGCCTAATCCTCCTCAAATGAGAGGAGACCCGTGCCCAGCAGTGGGACACTAACACCAACACATGCCTGGGAGATTTTCTCCCAACGAAGTCTACCAACCCGCATTAGGTTAGCGTGGTGTGTGTATGAAAATTAAATCGATTCAGTATTTTTTTTTTCAATCTATAACGGCGGGGAAACGGAATCTTGTACAAAAAAAAAACAAAAATGGCGGGTACGCTCGTAACACAGTTTCGTGAGGCCCACCGGAAGTCCTCCCCCTATCCCCCCCCCCACTCAGCGCCCTCGCTGAATATTTCATGAGCCCCATAACGGTTCGTGTTTATTGTTAAATTAATTGTTTATAAGGGTTATTCAATGGTGTAATTAGAAATGGTATGAGCAGAAGAACCATTTTGCTGTCTTTATAAATAAAAGAAGACAACGAAGGTGAATTAATACGGACAATCAAGGCGTAAGGGCTAAAAAAAGGGCTAAAAAAAACTCAGCCTACTTTTAAGATATGAATGGTAGTTTTTAATTAATTTAAAAAATAATGAATTGTGTAATATGCCAAAATAAAAAAAATATCTTACGAAACGAAGTATCCATGTCTCCATCAAGAATTGATATTTACGAGCTAAGAAAGAAATTTATTGAATGAATTATTTTTACAACTGCCTCGTTAGTCTTGAGGTCATCCAGACTGCTGAGCAAGAGGTCCTGGGATCGATTCCCAGATCGAGCAAAGGTTACTGAGTTTTTCTATGAAATTTTCAGAAGCAGCTCGGACTTTCGAGTCGTACCGGTTGATGGCAAATGTGGGTGTACATTAAGTACACCTCTGCCTAACCTTTCTACGACGACAGGCGTGATGGTATTTATTTTTAACATGGTCAATAACAAAGGTATGAAATGGACTTGTCAGATAACAGAATGGGACCTGACACAATGTTCAAAACGTCCAATTACCAAACTTGACCACACATCACTTTGTACCTTATACTTGTGCAAAATAAAGGTGAAAATTGGTCTACTGTCCGTTGGCTCTTTGTACTTTTTACACGTCCCTGTCTCATGGTACCCTCAACAATGTTTTAAAATTCATTAAAGTCATATTTAACGTAACGCAGGTAAAATGCGACGCGGGATCCGGGTAAGTTAAAGTCCTGCTAAAATATTTAAAAACAAACCTTTATCGTAATATCAGTATCTGGTAATGAAGCGATGGGGTAACGGAGGGTAAATTTGATTAATAAAACATGCTATCACGCCTGTAGGCCCTGTGAGGTAGGTAGAGCTAGGTATTCTCTGGATTAGGTAAGATATTTTACAAGTAATTTAGGATGAAATTATTGTCATTATTAGGACACATATAATAATAATAAATAATAATAATAAATATTCCTGGACATTATGACACACAACGCCATCTAGTTCCGTGCTAAGCAACGAGGCTTGTGTTACGGATACTAGTAGGTTGATATAAAGAAAGAAAGAATGAACAAATGTTTTTGCTTATCACATAAACATTTGTCCCTACCGGGATTCGAACCCGGGACCCATAGTACAGAAGGCAGTGTTAACTACCGCTGGACTAATTGGGTCGTCAAAACATATGACGTGACGACCCGTTTAGCTCAGCGATAGTTAATGCTGCCTGCTGCGCTATGGGTCCCGGGTCCGAATCCCGGTAGGGACAAATGTTTGTGTGATGAGCATCAACATTTGTTTCCGAGTCATGGATGTATCATTATGCTCATCACACAAACATTTATCCCTACCGGGATTCGAGCCCGAGACCCAAAGCACAGAAAGCAGACTAATTGGTCGTCTTTCTTTCATGAACTCGCATAGTAACGCGAGTTCATTCGTTCATTCTTTACTTTTTCAGTAGATCTATACTGAAACATATGAAAAAGCCTTTAAGTAAAGAAAAAAAACTGTAATAACAAGTCTTTCAGTCGCATTGTTGTTCTGACTTAAAAGCTTGGGTAACATGAATGCACTGTCATCGTCTCTCAACCCGGCCACAACGCAGGGGTAATTTGAGGGGGGAGGGGGGCGCTACCCCCACTGGAGAGGGGCGTTTCGTGTCAAATTGTACCAACATGTTATATGATAAATGATTTGTGAGTCGGTGTACTTAATAAAATATATTGTTGGGATGGCTTTTTCTCCTACAAGGCCAAAATGGGGGGGGAAATTCGATCCTCAGTTCGGAGAATTTAATCGGTATTGAGGTTCTACACCGACCTAATTGGTGAACTCCTTCAAAATGGTCAGGTGCGCAGTACTCGTAACCGGCGCGCGTGCATGACGAGATGTATGAATGTGGACGAGGCAAAAGTGGTATGCAGGGACCGTAGCGCGTGGCATTCTGTAATTCCTGCCTACCCCAAAAAGGCGTGAGTATATGTATGTAGGTCCTATGTTAATATAGAAAGACGTGAGTGAGAAGGTTAGATTACTAGAGTAAGGAGCGTGAAGAGCGGCCGAATTTGGGGGTTGTCTTTATTGTTGACGTGCAAAAAGATTTAATTCCAGCGGTATTTATCGCTGTCTTCTGTGCTGTGGGTCCTGGGTTCGGAGCCTGGTAGGGACAAAGGTTTCAGTCATGAGCATAAACATTTATATCCGAGTCATTTGTCTACTATGTATGTATTTTGCAAAAAAAAATTATCTATGTATTACATCAACCATCAAGTATCCGCAACACAAGCCTTGTTTCTTAACTCGGAACTAGATGGCGCTGTGTCCTTATGTCCGGATATAAATATACTAGGTGATTCCCGCGACTCCGTCCGCGTGCAATTTAACGAAAAAAAAAAGTTTCATACTAACTTTGCACCCCCGTTTTATTCCTTAGGGGGTGAATTTTCAAAAATCCCTTTTTAACGCTCCTCTACGTTATAAAAGGAACCCCTGTGCAAAATTTCAAGTTTGTAACCCTTATAGTTTGGCCCTGCGTTGATATGTCAGTCAGCTAGTCAGTCAGCTTATCCTTTTATGTTACAGAATCTTCATTAAGCTTGAATAAAACCCGCTTTAGCCCTAGTGGGATAGTTGTAACTGCCAGGTTTATCAGTTCACGAGGCTTGCGTGTTCAGCGGGCATAGGGGTGTGTGGGGAGAGACAATTAGAACGGGTTCGACGCCCGGCCCACCCCAGAGTTTAGTACCTACACAACCGTTAAACTTCTATTTATGATCTCATGTGGCGAAATGAGGCGGAAATTTATTTATTATTATTTTTTTTTAATTTATGTGTGGTTAATGACAACTTTTAATCTAACTAAAAGAAATGTTGACGTCAGTTGTCAACAAATATACACGTGTAAATGTTTTTTTTTATTTCAAATTATCTTTCCATCTAGGCATTTCTAAAACGATAAAACTCTAGTTGTTCCAAAAAGATTGGTTCTCTCAACAAGATTACGATAAAAAACTAAATAGATAGTCTTTTAAAATATGGAGTATTATGATATAAATACCAACATCACGCCTGTCGTCCCCGAAGGGTTAGACAGACGTGTACTAATGTACACCCAAATTTAGCTGGTTATTTTAGGACCCATGTAATAGGGGACGAGCCTATTGCCATCAACCGGGCATGAATCGAAACACGAGTTGCTACTGAGAATTTCATAGAAAACACAATAACGTTTTGCTCGACCTGGGAATCCAACCTACGACCTCTTGATCAACAGTCGCACTAGACGAACGAGACATTGATATAATATTCTTATAAAGAGTAGTCCGAAGACAAATTTAGCTAATATTTCAGTCAAAGACAGGAAGAAAATACTAGATAGCTAAAAACAATATTGTATAAATAAAATTATTCCACTTTTTTCACTGTCTATGTCTCAATCATTGAAGCGAGTCGGGGCTTTAAACAGAAGAGTTATTAATTGAATGCTCATGTTATTACTTTCTCAGTCACCCCTTTGATGTAGAGGCGTGAAGCTTTGTTTAAAAGGATTACAGCAGTCAGATCAAAGAGGGAAAATGCTAGAATTTTGCCTAGACATTGCAAGGGTTTTTCATCTAAACACGTGTTTAGGCTTAATTTTGATGTGTATTTTTCATACTGATTTATAATTTTTATTATCATCACTTGAATATAAGATATTGAATTCAAAGTTGTCCTGTATAGGTGCGTTTACATATACAAATATTCACAATGCACAGACATCCAGACACGGACCTGTAAGCCACGTGAGAATCGAACACAAGCCGCAGAAGCCGGTCGCTTGATCACTGCACCAACTTGCCACGCCGTCCAAATTAAGGACTAAGTCCTTTTTTAACATTATGATACAGCGCCATCTAGTTCCGAACTAAGCAACGAGGCTTGTGTAACGGATACTAGAAGATATATTACATATATACAGTTTTTTTTTTTAAATACATACATATTATACATAGATACATCCATGACTCGGATACAAATGTTGATGCATCGCACAAACATTCGTACCTACCGGGATTGAATCCCGGGGCCTATAGCACGGAAGGCAGCGTTAACTACCGCTGGGCTAATCGGGTGATCTTGTTCTTTAAAACGCAGTATATCTACAATGAACGTGGACAAACACATAACTCCCTTCCATTGCAGTCGGTCAACGGTCCCGCGGCACTGCTCAAGCAGATGTTTGCCACCTGCTAGAAGATTTATAACTACAATTAACTTCTTTATTACATTGCTGTTAAATTGAATATGAAATGCATACCATCACGCCTCTACCCTTAAAGGGTTGCGCAGGAAGCAGAAGTATAAATGTACTAAATGCCAGGAACTACGCAGTGCTTTTCATACCCCAATAATGCTGCTTGATCTATATGAATCGAATCCAGAACTTCACACACAAAAGTTGGAACCACGGCCACTTGACAATTTGTATGTGGCAATTTATGTTTGCATAAGGACCCACATGATTCATAAGAAAATCTACGTGAAGTTTAACGTTTGTATATTTAAAAGAAAAACTGAGTCCCACTCTACGTATTTTTATTTAACAACAAAATAACGATTTGAATGAGGAAAAATCAGGCTCTTTTTAATCATCAATCAGCATTCGCTTCCAGTGTCGATTAAGCAAAAAATCTACAAAAGAGATTTCGTGAAAAATAAATTGCTTCGATTTTTCCCTATTAGCGGATTAACAATCGCTTTCACTGACGCCGCACCCGCACAGATGCTACCGGCATTGAAATGTTATTGACCCCTACTGCAGGCCAATCGCCCGTGAAATTGGGGCCTCTCTAGTTTTTCTTACCGCAATGACGATGTCTACAAAGCATTTACTATGCCCCTTTAATAAGAACCGCCGCCGCCGTTCGATTGATGATTTTCCAGGAAACATTATCTTCGAGCCAAAATACTATCCGAAAATAGCCTCTATACTATACAGGTATGATAAACATTAAAATAAAACTCCTTTTACAGATTTTATCGCGGTATATTGATATTATTTTAGTTTTGGATTCCTTACAGAACCCTTGGTCAAGAGTATACTGAGGTGTTTGATCGTTTTGTTAGAGTTTGTCGATTAACATTTAACAAGGAGACCAATTTTATTCATTTAATGAGTTAATAATCTATTCCGTTTTATTAACCGATCGATTCGATTGACATTCCTTCAACAAAAATGTTAGAAAGCCTCATGATAGCCGCTCTACTTTTATTATATTTTTGTATTTATTCCGACTTTAACTATATGATATTCTTGAATAACTTATCAGAACAACTATTCAGTAAATTAAGATTAAATAATATGTTTTTTATTGGTTAAATTCCATTATTTTTCGAGTTAAATGTTAACCCACGTTGACACGGTCGCATTAAACTGTTACATACCATTTACTTGTTTGGATATAATAATTATGTAATATTGGTATGTTTAATCTTAATATAAGTAAATCTAAGAATAAAAAAGGTATGTGTTTGATAAAATTTGTATACTGTAATAATGTGATGGGTTTGATGTAATTTAAAATTAATTATTTTAAAGAAATTGGAATGATTCCATACCACTTTAGTAATGAACGTACTAACTTCAATAACATTAGGACAGATTATAGTTGTGACTGCAATACAATCGTTAGTCTAACTGGCTAAAAATGTTACTTATGCGCGATTAAATAAACGGCAGTTATTTAACTTTATTTCAAAAGACAGTGTTATAAATAAATTGAATAAAACGAATCATCATCATCAGCCCATATTCGTCCACTGCTGGACGTAGGCCTCCCCTAGTGAACGCCTCAGAGCTCGATCTTCGGCTTTTTTCATCGAAACGAAAAAAAACGAATAATAGAGCTGAAAATTGAAAAATTGTTTATTCAGTCCTTTTTCTTACATAGTGGATAACTTTACCTAGTTTATGTAGAATATAACAGTGGTAACAATAAAATTAAATTAGCTAAATTAATGAAATAGATATTACATTTCCAATTCGCTCCTACAGCCCGCTACACGCTATTCCTAGGACCATACCTCAATTGAACTATTATTGAATTGTCGAGTTGCGGTTAAATCGTCCATGAAATTGTGCCCCGCTGTCGCCTAGCCGCAGAGATGCCCGTGCTAGCCTGTGGATAGCCGAGGACTCACAGGCTATAGAGTTTCTGTGTACCTGTCCGTCTGTCTGTCATTTGAAATTTACGCAGTCTCTACTATCTAGATGGATGGTGGTTCGATATTTATTAGGATTAGATAACTAGAATCACATTTAGCCGTCGAACCTTGTCGATTTCAGATTTGAGAAAGAGGTTATTTCTTTACTTACTCCTTGGTCTAGTGATAGCAAGTGCGACTGCTGAGCAAGAGGTCTCAGATTCAATTCCTAGGTCGAACACAGTCTTATCAGGGTTTTTCTATTAAATTTTGAGTAGCAATTCGGAATCTGGACTGGTGTCCAGTTGATGGCAATCGGCTCGCAATATTATATGGGGCCAACAACATACCGGCAACATGAAGTGTAGGTATATTAGTACATATATAATACACTACATGGTATGGGTATATGATTACTTGTAATCGTTCTTTTAGACTTATGTCCTCAATTTCTAAAAGGTATAACTTAAAATACGATTTTTTCTGGAAGTCTTTAAGCTTCTTTCCCACCCCTTATATACCTATATAAAAAAACAACAACGTTATCAGAAAACGATAATATGGTGCCCTTTAAATTATCATCACAAGCACCTAACAGCTCATCTTTATAACATTTTCATTCTACCCAAGATAATCCTCCAACGGTTAATCGCCCTTATAATGTTATCGGATAACTTAGTCCTAACTTCGGCTTAAAGTAATATAGGAATTCAACTTTTTAAGAAGTTTGAATTGCCACAAGTTTTCCAGTAAAGTAGGAGAGTTTAAATGAAAATATAAAGTCGAAAGTGTCGGTCGTTGTTGGTTTTACAGTTAGATATGAAAAATATACTTTAGTATAAGTACAATAAGGCTTTTAATGACCAAGAAATTAATGGGTCATATAGAGATTATAGAAAGTTATTTAATTAAACAAAGATTTTAATCCTCATCGAGATATTTCAATAATTTTGCCAATATATCTACATTTGAAATGAGTTATAATATAATTATTAGTCACTAGGGGAGCCCTACGTTCAGCAGTGGATATTACTATAGTAATAAATAATTGTTTTAAAAATATGTTTTAAGCTAAATATAAACCTTGACATACTGTTTTTATATATAAGTCAAATATAGACAAGATTAAAGACAGTGTCTTAAGAGGACCCGAGACCTCCATTCATCTGTTGATGTTGATCACCGGGATAGATTTAGACTGGTGAAAATCCATAGATATTAAAAGGACGTAGATACTTAAAAGGAATAAGTAATAATACAGTGTACCTATTGGTTATGCTACCTTATTTTCCAAAAATCTAAATAAAAGTTAGCCTAAATCTAATATATAAATTTCTCGTGTCACAGTTTTCGTTGCCATACTCCTCCGAAACGGCTTGACCGATTTTGATGAAATTTTTTGTGCTTATCCGGTATCTATGAGAATCGGCCAACATCTATTTTTCATCCCCCTAAAAGTTAGGGGTAGTCCACCAACCCCTATAATGTGGCAAAACAACGTTTGCTGGGTCAGCTAGTCTTATATGTATATAAAAATCTCGTGTCACGGTGTTTGTCGCTGAACTCCTCCGAAACGGCTGAGCGGATTATTATGAAATTTTGTATGTATATTTGGTAGGTCTGAGAATTGGTCGTAGGCTATTTTTTATACCCCTAGGTGATAAGGGGCACCGAAACGTGGCCGCTTACAATGGGCCTTATAAGGAAGCTCACTGTCACTCAGAGAGCGATGGAGAGGGCTATGTTAGGAGTTTCACTACGTGATCGAATCAGAAATGAGGAGATCCGTAGAAGAACCCAGGTCGCTGACATAGCCCGAAGAATCGCCAAACTCAAGTGGCAGTGGGCAGGGCACATCGCTCGAAGAACTGGCTAGCTGGTTCTAGAGTGGCGACCATGTACTGGAAGACGCAGTGTGGGCAGACCCCCGGCAAGGTGGACTGACGACTTGGTAAAGGTTGCTGGAATCCACTGGATGCGGGCGGCATATGACTGCTCGTCGTGGCGATCCTTGGGGGAGACCTATGTCCAGCAGTGGATGTCAAACGGTTGAAATGATGATGATGATGAAAATGTTTCACCCTTCTCCCAGAAACCCCTATAAGGTAGCAAAACAACGTTAGCTAGTAAAACTATAAAACTCGATAGCGTGTCATCAAAATACGATGTAGTAATACATAACAAGGAATGGTTAAAACATTTAACTGTGTGGGATGTGTTATAACAGTAAATAAACTTGCGGGTGGGCAGACGATAACGTTTGTCGGGTACGATATCAAAGGGGCCGCGGATCTTATGACGTCATTGGTGGGTACTGTAACTGATACGCGATATGTGAGTCGCACTAGGCTCAGGTTTAACTGTGAACAAGTACATTATTAGGACCCATAACTTATTAATTTATCCTCCATGGTGCCTGGCAACTGGGCTTAACTCAGTTGTAAACATCTGTTCTCATATCAATGACATGTAAATTCTATTCTGTCTCTCGCTTGATAAGGAGGGAAGTGAAAAAAACTGATATTTTTCTTACTCCTCCTATATAACTTCATGATTAATTTCGCTGCGGGTTCCAAGACAGTTAAAATCATTCCCCTGGGACACGTCGGACTTCATTGTCTCGACGATTTTCTGGATAGT
Source organism: Craniophora ligustri (assembly GCA_905163465.1). NCBI lineage: Eukaryota > Metazoa > Arthropoda > Insecta > Lepidoptera > Noctuidae > Craniophora > Craniophora ligustri. The sequence goes on along the minus strand of LR990965.1, from coordinate 982,389 downwards.
TACTATTGTTGATCCTGGTTTACAGGAGTTGCAGTAGTAGGGATTTGGGTGGAGGGCAAGTCCCAAAAAAAAAAAAAAGTACATTTAGCGTGGTATTTATTTCCGGTCACTATGACACAGCCCTATTTAATTCCGAAGCAATGAGATTTGTGCTAATGGGATACTAGATTGTTGGTAGACTACATATTTTCTGTAGTTATGTTTTTTTGTTGTTGTAAATACATACAACATATTTCATCTTAATCGGTTCAGCGGTGAATAGGTAACAGACAGACAACATTTCGGATTTATAATATTAGTGTAGGATAGTCTTAAATAATAAATTTCAACCATAAAAAAAATCTTTAACGTCCTAAATATAAGTGGAAAGTTTACACCGATACGGTCTAGTCTAGACAAAAAGTTTTTAGATATTTAAACAACTGTCAAAGTAACATAGGTACCTACTAAGTAAACGTTTTAAAGATTTTTGTGTTAAACATTGAAAATATAAGTAGATCTTTTTACTTTAAAACTTTTTCAGATATTATGTACTTAAAAAGTATTTTAAAAGGATTCGATTTTTATGTGAAGAAGGTTCAATATAACATACTATCACGCCTGTAGATATTATCTAAGGGTTAGGCAGGGGTAAACCAATCAGGCATCTTATTAACTACGTTATATGGATTTTATCCCGACGTTTCAGATCCTTTTCAGCATCTAGGGTCACGGGTATATTGCTGAAATTTTCCAGTAAAAAGTAGTAGTTTTGTTCGCTGAAGTACCACCTATTTATTATAAATAAATACATAAGTACTTTAGTTTTGAAAATCGCATTTATTTTTGTTAAAGTTTCGCCTGAACACAAACATTCCGAACGGATTCGCGTAAACTGATTCAAATAGTATGATAATATAATAAATAGTAGCACAAGTTATTCATTATATTTTTTTAGACATGATATTAAATAGACTTATTCCTATACTACAGACCGTAGCAAACACCGTCTAACCTTACATAAATCTTTGAAAACACAAACAATAAAACTAAAAACCAAATCAAATCGCATTAACCTTAGAAAACTTAAACTGGAAACGTATCTAGGCCCTAGGCACGTAACATTCTAAGTACTTTCTATACCAACCCTCTATCAGTTAAAATGTACTCCGTATCCGTTACTGCGCATACCGATGCAAGTATTGACCAACATTCCTAAGCTAAGGCTCTCCCACGATCCCCCCCTGCCCCCCAGACGTCGCCCCCCTGCGGACCCCCCCCCCCCCGCTCCGGAAATGCCGGCGCTCGCGCAGCGAGCATGCAAAACCTAGCGCAAGGTGAATGCACCCAACACTGACCATTCGTTTTAAAGATCGGAAATTATTAAAAATTCTTTCAATAACCTGCTCGTGTGTATGTGTAAGTGTGTTTGTGTTTTTTGTTTATTATTATTTCAAATTTTTTGTGTCGTTTTGTTTCACAATGATTCGTGGTTGATAATGAGAACTGGTTTTAAGTTTCTGATTTTTAAGGATGTTTGGATAAACTTTTTTTATTAATTACATTCGAAAAGTTTTGTTTCTTTTTTACGAAACAAGGGGTTTCGTGTTGTAGATTCCTTTATAAACAAAAAAACACATTCACCTGTAGGCCATATGCTAATTTGCTCTATAAGGTATTCGAACCTCGCACAAATGCCAACTGCAGTCACTACCCTAAACTAAAGGACAATTTGTTCGTTTTGAACACACCTACGATACAAGAAGAAAGCTGAATTCAAAAGTGATGAAATTAGACACATATTTATTTATAGTCTCATTTTCATTCCAAGATATAAGCGTGCAGAGTACTTAATAATAGCTATTGAGAACCAAATTACATGTTCTATTAAAAGAAAAAACTCCAATAAAATGTAAATAAAACAATAAAATCGTGTTGGTATGAGACTAAGCACGAAAGGTCACCTTCCCTCGGTCACGGCTTATCAACTCGCATGGGGTTACAAGCCGTAAAAACAAACATATGGGGGAAGGGGGGGCTGTTGATCCTAATACTCAATTCCCGGAAACAGGGGCTCCTACCTACTACTTTTTTATTACAACATGAAAAGGGTTTAAAGGAATTCATAATTAGGTTGCTATTCAAATGGGGAATTATGTACATACTAGCTTTTACCCGCGACTTCGTCTGCGTGGAATTAATAATTGTATACAATCTGCTTATTTATATCTACCCTCTTTTAAGAAGTTATCGATACTGCATACAAACTTTCACCCCCGTTTTCGCCCTTTTAAGGGATGATTTCTGGGACAAAAACTATTCTATTTCCTTCCCAAGGAATCAAACTATCTCCATACAAATCTCGTCTAAATCGGTTCAGCGGTTTAAGCGTGAAGAGGTAGCAGACAGATAGACACATTTATTTATAATATTAATAATAATAACAAAAGCCGTGATAGCCTAGTGGTTTGACCAGTGGACTGTAAAGTCAAAGGTTCTGAGTTTGATCTTAAGACACGCGCCACTGACTTTTGAAGTTATAGGTCCCGTCACGAGTTTAGAGCTCTGGCCTTGAATGCGCAGATATCATTTTTTGGGTCCGTTTGGCGGGGTGTGCGGAGGGTGAAGCGGCCAGTGCCGGCGCCGTATTGGTGTATTGCCCAAAGTACATTTACGCACATATTGCTTTCGTATTTTTTCATCGTCTTGACCTTTTACCTTTCAACAAGTAGTTCCAGTCGCATCCATCTACTAACTTCAACTTCCTTAATTGACGACGATTTGATGAAAGGAATAGGATTATTGCCAAATGATTACAATTAAAGTTTTTTTTAATATAATTGATTATAGATAGATAGATAGAATATACTTTATTGTACACCAATAATTAAAAAACACATTACATTAATTTTATTATTGATTATGTAATATTGATTCTATAGGTATCTACAAAAATAATAAATTATTATTTTTATAAAATAAACCGTGGTTAAATTTTATTTTTCTCTTTTAAAATACCTATATAAAACTTCTATTTCTTTTCCATAAAAAGTAACAACTCAAGTTAATCTAACTTTTCTAAAAACACTTCGTAATATATTTGAGCACGAATGTACGACATGCGCAAGTCTCCCCACTACTTTCGTCGAGCGCTCTAAACTCGTGACGGCACCTATACGTGCGTTTTAAAACGTTGTACAAACAATATTTGAAGCGGGCTTAAAAACCAACTTTATTTTTTTTAATGCCTATAACAGTAATGTTAGTTAATTATTAAACTTCATAAGAATTTAGTATATAGGTACGTTTATATTTAATATTAAAATTTTACCATCCAAAATTCTTTAACAAAAAAATAACATATGTATGTCTTTGGCTGAGTAGATACCACTCAACCCTAAAAGCCGAATTCTTCACACAAAATATCTCAATTATAAACAGTTTTTGTAAATAACACACAACCACACAAAACTCTTGTGTTTAGATCTGTGAGTCATAAAAATTTATAACAAAATTACCGATTGTCATACCTTTGTTCCAGTACCATTTATCATTCACTCCGTTCATTCAACCACGCGATTAGTTCATTCATTAACGGTCATAGATCGCACGCCTTTAATACACCTATTATCGCTACATTGCAACGAACTTTCGAAAAATCTTTTTTATAAATTTTGTTGGAAACTTCATTGAAGTAAAATGGAAGAATTATACTCATTTCATACATTTAAGCGAATTTTAGACGTCGACATTAAATTATATCAATTTGCTGCGATAAAATCCGTAAAAAGTAGTTTAGTTATAAAAGTTTTATTTTTCTACGAATTATGTTTTTAGTGTAATAAATATATCCTATTGGATTACTTTTATTCACATTATAATTATATTATATTTGTAGTTGAAAGCATCGTAGCAGTCATAGCTAGTATACTGAGACGTGGGTTCAATTTCTATTCGAGTACTGTGAAGTAAGATATCAATCCCTAAAAAGATCCTCCTTTTTTTGGGGTTCTTAAAAAATGGGGATGAAAAGGTTTCTATACGATCCGTTTAGCATAGGCTGCGGTAACTGCTTCCCATCAGACGAACCCATAAGCTTGTAATCTAGCGCCAATTGAAACTCAGAGCTGCTCAAAACGAACAAGAAAGAAGAATCCGAAGAATCCAACTGAGGCCCTGACGCTTTGCAGGCAATTACTAGACCAATGACGCATCTAGACAATGATGCTAAATATATATATTATTCTAAGTAATGGTGACTAATATCCTGTAATGCACAGGAAATGTAAAAATATTTGCAATAACTACACACGGCTCATCCTAGGTGTTTGTGCATGTAAATTGTGTATGCAATGGCATCCACGCCACGGGAAGTGCTAGGGTTGTATTAAGCATGTTTTTATTTAGTTTTTTTTTGGAATTGCAATATCATACCTTCTTTTTTATTAACTCGTTTGGTAGTTATAGTCATTAAAAATAATAATAATAAAATCATTTATTTTTCATGACACATGTAAAGTTGTTGTGTTATTTTGTTTTTGTGGATCAGAGCGCGTTTGACAGTATTTTATTCTCGCCTTGAAAATCCCCAAAATATATTATGATTTGGGAAACACCGAGGCGGGTAGGAAATTCCACTCTCTATTGCAAATATGTATATTACAATTAGTAAAAAACGAGACCATGATTCTCTGAGTTTGTTTCAGCATTTCTTCTCAGAGGTCGTCAGTTAGGAAATGCAAGTCAAGTATAAGATATAACTTATACTTGACTTGTAAAAGTGTCTTTATAAGATCTATTTACAGAAATAAATATCATTTAATCATTTACAAGTGTTGCGTTGAACTCTGGTATCTTACCCATGCATATGGTAAGATTTAACTTGTGTTATGTGTACCGGGCAAATTTCTTCGGCTGGAAAATTTCGTAATTACTTTTAAGACTAAGACAGCGGTATTAAGGCTACCGTGGAAATTGTCCCAGGTTCATTTGACTATCTTAAAGAATGATTTCCAGGATAGAATCATAGAAACTATCCTATATCTTTTCCTGGGATTCAAAGTATCTTCATTAATATCAATATCAAATTTTATCAAAATCGGTTCAGCGGTTAACGCGTGAAGAGGCAACAGACAGATATACTTTCATTTTCTAGTGTTAATATGAATTTGAAATTAATAATTATTAGATTTATTACTTACAACTTTCCTCAATGTTTAGTATGTTCATGTTTTCGAGGGTTGATTTTACATGGGGATAATTATTACGCTAATATATTAAATACACAATAAATTGGTTGCTTGATCGTTGGTCTAGTTGTCATAAGGGCGATTACTGAGCCAGAGGCCTTGGATTCATTTCCCAGGTCGAGCAAAATATTACTGGGATTTTTTATAAAATTCTCAGTAGCATCTCGAAGTTTCGATTCGTGAGCAAATAATCGCAATTAGCTCGCTCACATGAAACCTAAAACCTAAAAACATGCCGGCGAAATGTGTGTGTTTATTAGTACACTTCTGCCTAACCCTTCGGATGCGACAGGCGTCATGGTATATGTATTAAATACACGTTACATTTGGCGACCCTCCCCGCACCTGGTGTTAGAGGTGAATGCACTAATAATGGGGGGGGCTGAAGGCTGGAGAACCCCCAGTTATGAAATACTATCTAAGCACAGTAGAATACACTGATATCTATCGATTTCGGGCACCTACTCAAGTATTACACTAGCGACCCGCTTCACACGAGTGAATAGATGAATAAATTTGTGTTTTGTATGAGTACTTTATTTGGATAATTAGATAACAAACAATTCCTTATCTACACAAATCTTTGATTGTCTGATTTGAATAAAATAAAAATGATTATTATGATTTAACTATACCTAATTAGACATATTATCAACTAATGGTGTTTTTGTAAGTAAATAGGCATTTTGTAAGTAAGTAAGTAGGTGAGTTTTATGTTTCCTCAAGATCAATTTTACTTTGTGGAAACAAGGATATCTATGCAGAATAATTGGCTAACTACAAGCAGCTTTGTCGAGACCAGGCCTCATATTGCCAGTCACATTTCCAATCACCAATGAGGCATCTATAACAATGTATAAATAAAAAAACAAGAAATAAGTTTTTACTGCTCAGCTAACAAACTCTAAGAGCCTCTATCATAAATATCAAATTTTATCGTATGTTGAAATAAACGGGTAATATGAGCTTAAGAACATACTAGCCTTACACCCAAACTGCCTACTCCACACATGATATGACACATCATAAACCAATAAAGTATAATATTTCACTGTAAGCACACAAATCTCTCATCGTACTATGGAAAGAGCAATGCTTTGAGTTTGTTTGGGATATAAAATTCCAAGACACTCGCCAAAGATCTAAGGTCACAGAAGCAGACTGAAGTGGAAATGGGCTGGCCATGTCTGCAGATAGAATAGAATAGAATAAGAATAGAATCTTTATTCGCCAGAGATATGGTTATACAAAAGAGATAGAGATAGAGAACTGATGGAGCAGACAAGTTTTAGAGTGGAAACCACGTTAGGGTAAATGTAGTGTAGGACGACCTGCGACACTATGTACCGACGATTTGAAGAAGGTGGCTGCCAGCGGATGGATGTGAGCTACCCAAGACCGGGATGGTTGGCGCTCTTTAGGAGAGGCCTACGTCCAACTGTGGACGGCAATAGGCTAATATACCTACACATACACAAAACTCTATCAAAATCTACGCAATAAAAAAACAAACGTAAGTGGTATGACGTATATAAAAAAATAAATAACACAATTCAAGTTCCAAACTATCAATTCTAATCAGTAAAAACAGTAAAAAAAAGTTGCCAAAACGGTCGTTAATAAACGCGTTGGAATGCAAAACGAAAGAGAAAACGTTTCGTTCAATTTTCAGTCATCCACGGGCGTGCGAATGCCGAAATTATTAGACTAAAAAAAAGGTCTTACACGTGCTGGCTAGATAGACAAGAATAAACAGTCTAAGAACACGCTATTTTGAAAATAATGTCTTTAACTGCCTCTTTGATCTAGCGGTCGTAAGTGGGACTGCTGAGGTCGATTCCCATGTCGAGCAAAGTGTTATTCGGTTTTACTATGAAATTCTTAGTAGCAGCTCGGAGTTTGGATTTGAGCATGGATGATAGCAATAGGATCTAGAACATACTAGTGAAATGTGAACGTTACATTAGTACTGCTCTGCCTTACCCCTTGAGGACAACAGGCGTGATCTATGTAACATCTTTATAGAAAAAGAATCAGCCCATTGATCAATTTGTTTTAGTAATTACATAAATCAATCTTTAAAGCACTGTTGGGCACGGGTCTTCTCTCATTCTAGGCTATATCCCACCACGCTAGCCTTCTGGGTTAGCAGATTTCACACGCTATGGAGATAATGTCTCAGTCATACATGTTTAAGTCCACCGTTTGAGAATGGTAAAAATAACGCACATACCTTTGAAAAGTCAGTACTTTCAACTCGAAACCTTTGATAACTTTACAACTCGAAACCTTTGATAACTCAGTGAGCTGATCGCATCACTAGGTTGTTAAACTTATAAATGGATAATTTAACTAATATCAGTAAATATAAAAAGTAGTTAAATAATATTCAAATATATTTCAAGCAGGTCTTGATACAATCCACAGTGTTATTTTATATAACCATTTTTTTAACTAACACATCGAATATGGTTAGAAAAATCTAAAATAAATATTGATAGAATCTATTAAAGATGATATAAAAACGCAATAATAAAACTCGGTTAAATTCAACACGAGAAAACTATCTCAAACCATTTGCACAAAACCCCATTAAATAAAGCGTGAGAGTCGCTCAGAAATTTGCAATAATCAGACTAAAACGGTGACTAACGTTTAAAATACAAGTTTTAAACCAAATAGGTTTATTGCCTTATTAACTGCCTCAATGGCGACGAATTGAAAGTGTGATCTTTTGATGAAATGACTCTTCAACAATGGGCACCGAATTTTTTTCGGTTGCATAACCCATGGCATTTTTAAATTGGTTAAACAGATAGACAGAACCAATAGTAGTTACATAGAGCAACCTAAATATGAAAATGTAAGTTCTTGGAAAAATAAAATTGAAAAAAAAAACATCATTATGTAAGTAGGTTTTTGAGAACGGAAAAAATACTATAAGGTGATACGGATTTTATTGCTGTTTATTTAAATTGCGGCACCTACCTATACATATATTATTTTACATGCTGCATGCTGTGAAGGATCCGAAACGCCGCAATTAAATATTATTAATAAACGGCGATAAAATCCGTTAAAATAATTGTATTCTTACTCCAGTAATTTCTGAATCAGTTAATTTTATATTACTGTATTTTAAGAACACAGCTAAGTAATTTCCTATTTTAACATGAGTTTATAATAACTAAAATATAAAAATAAAATAACGTTGTACCTCAAGAACATTTTCAACAAAATCTCCATAATACGTAAACGTATGATAAAAAAAAAACGGCAAACGGTTCACACGGCTGAGAACAGGCCCCTTCACCCCGACGGGCGGCGCAGCGGTATGCGCTAGTAGTCACGACTGGCGAGTTTATCGCCAACAAATACCTTAACAGTGACAGGTAACGGGCCGGGAACCGAACTCTGAGCCCCCTAACAGTGTCCGGCCGTACAACACGTATAATTCCGCAGTTTATAGCGCATTGGAATGTTGCCGCGATAATATTTAACTAGTTGTAGTTTCTGTATTATTATTTCGCTTCTAAATATTGTTAGTATTTTATGCAGTTATGTACAGTTTTGGAATTTGTGTTATTTATAACATAAACATATTAAATGCCTGTATATTCGAAGGCGTAAGTAGTAGTGTCTTAGTAAATATGGTCAATATTACAAAGCGTTAGGTCCCAGTTTCGATTCCCAAGTCCAGTAGATGAATTAAAATAATATCAATCTATTGCAATAACATTCGTAAGTTATAGTTTTATTTAAATATCTAGTATTCGCATAAATATAAGAAACTTTATTTTAGTTGTTAATTATTCGAAAAAATATGACATCGGATGAAATCAGTTAGTCACCAACAAAGAAATTACAGACAATCTGAAACAAAAGCACTGAAATAAAAACATCCTATTTCACACAATGACAAAACCTCTACAGCCAAAACATTCTGAGTCATCGTTTTCAAAAAATCCATCGAGACGGCCACGTTCGTTACACAATACCATGGAGTCATTGCTACCTTAACCCACTTGGTGGTAGACGGTCATTAGACCCATCTGTCACCACTATAATACTGTCTGGTGCATCACCACGAGACCTGCAACCATTGAGTGACTTACAACCAGAGAATGCTCCGTCAACCGTACTCGACGGTCGCGAAAACTTAATACACATTCATACGCACCATCACGATCGTGTACACCCACATTTCGCCGGTATGTTTATGTCCCATGAAATATTTATCATCAACCCATTAACGTCCCACTGCTGGGCGCGGTTCTTCTCTCACCTGAGAGGGATTAGGCACCACTATAGCCTACTGCGGGTTGGCAGATTTCACATGCCATCGAGAAAATCTCTCAAGCATGCAAGTTTCCTCACAATCTTTTCCGTCACCGTTTTGAGCATGTGATAAATACGCACATAACTTCCAAAAAGGCAGTGCGTGGGTTTGAAATCGAGACCTTTGACATCTCAGTTCACTGGTCTCACCGCTAGGCTACCACAGCTCCAAGGTACTCTACGGCACTAGTACGGCTGTACATAATACATCAACACCTGTATTATAGAATGCCCCCCACTTTCACTAGACTTCAATGGCTGAGGTCAGTCCGTCTGTTACCTAAATATGCATCATTTGTCTAACCCGTGAAGAATTGGTGACAGTAATCATTGTTAGAGCGGGACAAAAGAATGTCTGATAGCAATTGAATGCTGTTTGGTTTTTCTTTTATGTCTGGTTTCTTAGAGAATAGGAAGCTTTAACACGGTTGTGAAGAAAGATATATAAATTATAATAATATATATACTCTAACACAAAGTATTATTAATAAACAACAGAATCTAACAAATATAAACTATGTATTGTTCTGATATTTAAGCGAATACTAGGCATAATTTGTAATGAACAAATATGTAACTATTTCCTTGAACTATTATAACGTCAATATTATAACATCGGGATTAATGATGTTTTATCATTAAATAATGGCAATATTAAATTATATTACAATTATCTTATGTTAACTTAACGGTGAAAGAAACCGGCATGCCTGAGAATAGTTCTCGATAGATGGCATGTGAAATCTGCCAATCTGCGGTAGACTAGCGTGATGGGAAATGAGGAAACCCGTGTCCAGCCTTTTTATTTCAATAACTATTGACCAACGCCAGCTTTTGTCAAAAAGCGCGTGTCAAAATTAAGTAAAAAATAATATCTCTGATAACACTACAAGATATAAATCAAATGTCACTCTACGACTTCTAACTACCCCTAAAGAATAGTTAAACAAACGAACAATAAGTATACACTAAAAACTGTATTTACAACTGTACTTTATATCCATAATAAAGTGCTGCACAGAAAACTCCACAGCGTATCATTCCAGTACAATAAATTTTATTTGTGACAAAGTAATTTGTGGCCAAGTAATATAATAAAAATCATAAAACTCGTGTATATAGGGCATAATAATAAACTACACAGTAAAACATCCCTTGCGATCTTTGAGTAGCGACCAAAGACAGGGCTGACAACACAACAGAATTTATTCATTTTGTAATTAATATTTTCTCTTATAAAAGCTCTTCTAATTTTAGTTTTGTAATTGTGATTAATTAATTAGAGAAGAATTTAATATCTAGTACAAGTAAAATTTTTAAATTAAACTAAGCTGTTTCTCTAAGGCTGTTGTTTAAAGCGCCGTGTCAGCAAAACACTTTCTTAAAAAAAATACTGGTTAATGACTATAGCTTTTCCATGAAGTTATTACATATATTATGCCAACAACGTTTTCCTACAACCTACATATCTGGTATTAAAACTCGCAGTTTTTACCAGCATAGGTGCGGATAAAATAATTGTTATCTGCACGAATTATTTTCATCCGCATGAAACATATGTAATCCGCACTCATTTTTGGAGTATAAGAGTTGGCAAAAGAAGTTGCCAGCCCTGCAAATAAATCATAATATATCTATTCAACTATGTAAGTACAGTATGATTCGTCTAGTTCTCGTCTACTCCTCTCGATGTTAATCTCTTTGCTATAATCTGATGTGGGGGCAAAAATGTATAATACAGACGAAATCCACGCATTTTGCTAGCGTAATGTAACATTGGTTGGAACATTTGACATTCAGTTAAAGATTTTTATTTGTATATTATCTATAATTATGTTTTTAAGACAAGTAAGTATTGGCGGGTGTGTTGAGTTTAATTGTTAATATTTCTTAATTGTTTAACTTGAGATTGCTATTCGTCTCGTGGCTTTTGATTTCGATTACTTCACTCTGGTGGCAAAAATCGCGAAAATTGTCGTTGAGTTTTTCTCAGTTGTTTTGATTGGTTATAAATCCTAAAACATTGTGGATGTCCAGAAGTTTACATGGTTAGAAGCGCGATATATGTATATTTCAACTATCCAAATGAATTTTACAAAAATACATTTCATAGCCAACTTCTTCTAGGAGTTACTACGTGTCCAATTCTCAGTTTCATATGAGTCACACAGGTCATGCCCTCGGCTTTACCCGCGCCCCCTCTCATTTCCCCCATTTAAGTTGAAATTTCCAGAAATCCATTCATAGAAGTTATTCCTACCTATAAACTATCTACCTGCCAATTTTCAGCGTTATAGATCGAGTATTTTTCTGGATTTCGTGTTTTACCGACGAGTGAATGACTTTTTGCTTTTACAAATATAGGTATTAAGTTACTAGCTTCCAACTTTCATAGATTAAAAATTAAAATGCCTATGTGTTAATCCAGGTATCCACTATCAGTATGCCAAATTCCATCCATTCCAAGTGGTTTTTGCGTAAAAGAGTAACGTTTGTTAGTCTCCACATCCACAGAAACTATCGCGTTTATACCTAATAATATTAGTGGGATAATATTATTATTTACTATTAAATGTAACAGTACCTAACTCCTGTAATAATACTTATGTATATACGTACATAATCAAACATTTTCCGGATCGTAACGACCGAAGCAACCCGTTCACTTTTGTTCCGTTACGGAAATTGTCTGTTGTCCGAACAAAAGGACGATCATAAATATTAGGACCTCTCATATAAATAACTGGGACTTTGTGGTCACCATACAAACTTTGCTGTGTGGACATAAGGATATGCTCTGATATTCCTGACTATCTTGAGGACCTGAATCTAGTGGTCCCAAGTACTGATGCCGATCGTGGATTTTAGAATCTGTCTATGGAATTGTCATTAACAGCTCGGAGTGTTTCAAACCTCACTACATAAGACTTAAAAACATATTGGTGATTTGCAATACGCCCCCTGCAGAAAAAGTTTTGACAATAAGCTACATAATGATACTACACTCAAAATTAGGATATTTAAAAACTGTTATTTCAGTTTCAGAAGGAAATAATACATCTGTTTTACAAATTTCTTTATTATTTATTTTCCCAGAAGGATGGTAATACGGAAAAAATCGGATAAATGGTAACCCCTAATACGAATTTAATCAAGGGCTAATTATATGTCACCGAAAACTAAATATTTTTAATAGAGAATATTTGTTCAACCGTATGCTCTTTCTTTCCAAAAATAATCACCAGATAAAAAGTAAAAAACAATACCATAAATATGTCAATTGTTAAGAAAATAAATTTGGCAGAAATACTATATTTCCCTCAGGTATCAGCCGGCTGATCTAGGCCCGATCGCGAGAATATTAGAGTACTTTTTTTTCTTAACCTGACGCGTACAATACAGGTTGATCGATATCTGTCAGGTGTGCTTACAATGATTACTTAATAGCTTTGTGGTCATGTTTTATATAAATAAATATTTCGGGACATTATTACACAGCGCCATCTAGTTCCGTGGTAAGCAACGAGGCTTGTGTTACGGATACTAGATGGTTGATATACTACATAATATATACTTTTTTTTTGTAAATACAGACATATTATTAAATACATCCATGTCTCGGATACAAATGTTGATGCTCACCACACAAACATTTGTCCCTACCGGGATTCGAACCCGGGACCCATAGCACAGCAGGCAGCGTTAACTATCGCTGAGCTAAACGGGTCGTCAAAATGTTGCACGAAGTCTCTCCCCACACATCTCTAAATAGTTATAATTAAAAAACAGAATAACCTATTAATCGCCATTGTCGGCTATAGACGATGAAACTAAACGTGTGCTCGATGACACTATCGTCGTCGGCTTGGAACGACAGTAGCGTTCAAAGGGTTAAACATGACATATAATCAGGTCTGTATCCTTGAAGGGTTCAATATAGTTGTTCTTTTGTTCTCAGTTCATCGGTATATTTTGCGAAGGTAGGCCTTTCACCATAAATCGGCCATAAACTACGGCCGAAAAAAATATATTTAATAACATTGCTCTATCTGAGAATATAGCCTAGAACTCCACAGCTGTATCTGGTCTTGCAACTACTAGATAGGTACTACTATATTTAAAATGGATGAATAGACTTATAAACAAAATAGAAAAGACATGTTATTTACTAAGTTCTTAAACCATATAATGCTGAAAAGTTTAAAATCAGTTCATCCGTTTAGGAAACTGTAGTAAAAGTCTTGTAATTGAAAATTGTAAACGTAAACACAGCCCTAAGCACAAACACGGCGATACTTAGTATAAAACCTTAAAACTTGTTATTGACGGTGTTCATTTTGCTGTTTCATTTTTGTGTTTATTTCGAGTTCTATTAATACAATGTTCCCTACATTTCCAACCAAAACGTTGAGAATTTCAAGCAACGCAGCAGGCTGATTAAATAGATACATTTTCGAAATGCATCAGCGGCGCACGGGGTGAATGAACTTTTGACGTTTGCGCCAATATGGCGGCCGCGGGAAACCCAAGAGCACTCACTTTAAATTGCCTCTCAACTATTTTTTAGTGCCTTGCGGTTTTAATAATTTGTTTTAAATAATGTTTCTGTACGAGCTCATTTTCAATGATTTTGTTGCTTAATTACCAGTAATTAATGGCAATTAGGTTAGTTACAAGTTAGTTTTAATTATATTTGTTATTATATGCGAGAAAAATATTCTGTAGGCTCGTAAATTTGATAAAAATTAACGAAGGTAGCTTATTTGAAAAAGGCAAAGGCCTATTAGCACAGTATTACATTGGAAACAACGAAACAACGATTTTCCTACACAAAAAAAATAAAAGTAAGTAATTATATTTAAAATTATAATTATGTATTAGGCTATAATCCACCACGATAGCCTAGTGCAAGGTGGCTAGCCCATTGCAATTTCCATGCTATCGAGAAAATCTCTCAAACATTCAATGAACCTGTATTGTTCTCACAATGTTATTCTAACTTCATAAAGTCAATAAGACTCGCCGGTTTGGAACCGAACTCAAAACTTTTGACCCATTTAAGTAAACATAACGTTTTCTTATTTAAAATACACTAGAACAAGTATTCAATACAAAATAGGTAGGTAAAGATTTCTAAAAAAAAGTTAAGTAGCTCCAAATACCTAATATGTATGTATGACAACGTCGATACAAATGAGATTTATTTCGTCAATAAAGGTGGATGTAAACCAGTGTATTACATAATAATTTGGGAGGTTGGAATATTGTCGCGGATTGGCCCCTAACCTGCTATCGGCATTACCCACCTCTGTCGAGACTGCGTGACTCGCTTTAACGAGGATGGTGCTCAAAATGGAAGACTGGGAATATAATATGAAATTTGAGAGGTAGGGCATAGTGAGATTCCTCACTCAAACTGAGCTGCCCGACTGGGGAAGTACCTCCGCCTTACAGAAGACCGCAGTGAATCAACAATAGTTGTCTGTCTGTCAGTGAGTAAGGTTACCAGAGCTCGTTGAGGAGTGACTATTCTGACAGCATAGGCATTCCGTTTGGTGTCAGTTTAGTAATTCCCTATTTTTAGAAACCAAAACGGTTTCTGCCGGGGTTGGCAACGCATATGCAAGCCTTTTGGTATTGCAAATGTCCATGGGCGGCGGTGATCACTTACCATCAGGTGAGCCGCCTGCTCGATTGCCCCTTTATCAACATAAAAAAAAATTTACTAGGACTGTGATTCTAAAAACATCATACTCTACATTCATGTAATGTCAAGTAACTTGTAGAAACGTCATTGATTGTACATTGGTCCATATGTTATTATAAGTTAGTTGTAAGATATATTGTGCAGTTGTTTGTTTCCCAAAAAAAAAAATCATATACAACTCATGACGACCCAATTAGTTCATCAGTAGTTAACACTGCCTTCTGTGCTATAGGTCCCGGATTCGAATCCCGGTAGTGTCAAATGTTTGTGTGATGAGCATAAACATTTGTATCCGAGTCATGGATGTATCTATGTATAATATGTATGTATTTAAGTACAAAAAAAAGAAGTATATTATGTAGTAGGTATATCAACCAACTAGAATCCGTAACACAAGCCTCGTTGCTTACCACGGAACTAGATGGTGCTGTGCATAATGTATAGAAATATTTATCTATTATTTATTGATTACATACAATACAGACATATTTATCTTTACCTTTATCTTTAAAGAGGTAAAGTTGGTGAGGTTATAAGGGAGTAATCTCTGTATCAACTGAAATGATTGTAAAAATTCTTTCACTGTTAGAAAGGTATATTATCCCTGAATGCTATAGACTTTTGTCATACAATTATAATATGTAACAGTGTCAGAAGCGAAGCAAGGGCGGATCGCTAGTTATAGATATTTAGAAAGACAACTATTGTGGTTTCACTACGGTCTTCTGTAAGACGGAGGAACTTGCCCAGTTGGGCAGCTCAATTTGAGCGCGAACTCTCGCTATACCTCTACCTCTCAAAAAAAAAAGAGCAAAAAGGCATTATATTATTTTCATGAAATAATGGTATTAATAAAAAATATAAATATCCCGTTCTTCATGGCATACACCCATGGCGTATATTCTCATATAACACAAACACCAATAAAATCAAATCAAAATATCATTTATTCAAAGTAGGCCAAATTTAATTGGCTCTTTTTGAACGTCGACAATAAAGACAGCGCCCAAAACGCCCGCCCTTCACTATATTAATAATATTATAATAAATAAATTATTGAAATATATCAATAATATTATATATATTAATATTATTATAGTTCCAAAAGAGTTTTCCTCTAGTTCATCCCTACAGCAACAGTATCAGCTCAGTATTTTCACTCCTTATTTTTCCTTCATTCAATTCCCATCACTTTTTTTGGATTAAGAAAATGTATACGAACGTAATACCACAGAATATTATCCCTCTTTGACGTCAAAAGCGGGGTTGCCAACATATAATAAAACCACATGTTTTTCTTTAATTATCCTATCGTATTTCACACGGGCACGTGTAGTATTTACACGTGCTCAAACTAATTACACAGGTTACGTACTCGGTTTCTGGTATAAGTATTATGTGACATGTAAACGAAAAAACGAGGATATGCTTCCAAGAAATAATACCAGAAATTCCATACAATCTACTGATTTTCTACACTTCCGCGAAAACGATTTTTATCGTAGTATATTTATAATCATCTTTTTGGAGATGTGGTACCGTAATGGTGTGAGCTGTCAATGGTGTCGAGTTCAAACCGAAGGCTAACCACTGACTGTTCGGAAGTTATGTGGGTATTTATCACATGTTCAAACGGTGAAGGAAAACATCGTGAGGAAACCTGCATGCTTGAGAGATTTTCTCGATGGCATGTGAAGTCTGCCAACCTTCAGTAGGCTAGTGTAGTAGACTATAGCCTAACCCCTTAAAAATGAGAAGAAACCTGTGCCCAGCAGTGGGACGATAATAATATGATGATAATAACGATGATGATGATGATACTATATAGTCTCGACGTTTTGCGTCCTTTAAAGCGTATACAAACCATAGTTAAACTAGGGTATACTGAGATATTGCTTGTCAACATTTTTGTTAATTATTGACAATCCGACTTACACAGAACGAGTTTATCGGATACTGTACAAAATCCTAAACGTCGGGATTAAATAATATCATCATCAACCCATTAATGTCCCACTGCTGGGCACGGGTCTCCTCTCCATTGAGAAGGATTAGGCTATAGTCTACCACGCTAGCTTACTGCGGGTTGGCCGACTTCACATTCCATCGAGAATTCTCTCAAGCATAGAGGTTTCCTCACATGTTTTCCTTCACCGTTTGAGCATGTGATAAATACGCGCATAACTTCCGAAAAGTCAGTGATCCTTGGGTTCGAACTCGAGACCTCTGACATCTCAGTCCACTGGTCACACCGCTCGGCTACCACAGCTTCAAATAATATCAATATACGTAAAACGCAATCTCATAAAGCATCCACAATATAATCTGTAAAACAAGAATAAATTTCACAAAACTTTTAACTTATGATATGAAAATCAGATGGCACGTATAATCAATCTTCTTCTAAAGTACTGTGCCTATATTTGATCACTATACGTAACACACAAGATGTATTGAAAAAGTTTAAAAGTAATCCGATTGAGTACACATAACTGCGCACCATGACACATAATTCCAGGCTTTTATGTTTTTAGAGACAGATAATACAGGGTCTTTAGGCCTTCTAAATCACAAAGATACCTACCACTTCTGATTGAAAGGTACTTGAGGGAACTTTTGACAAATCCACGTACTTTGAATTATATTTGTAGTAAAATAAATTGAGCGTAAGAGTAATGAGTTTGATCCCAACGCAACACTGACCTGTTGAAGTGACTAGCGTATTTATCTCATATTCAAACAGTGGTGGGGGAGCCTATTGCCATACCATTACCGAGTACGAATCCAAATCCCAAGCTGCTACTGAGAATTTCATAGATATTTATCTAATAACACTTTGCTTTGGGAATATAACCTAAGACCTCTTGCAACTCTCGCACTTACTACCACAAAACCAACGAGAAAGTATAGCCCTATTCTTTTTCAAAGCACCTAAATAAAACTCCTTAAATACTGTTGTTTTTTTGGAGGCATAGCGAGATTTCTCCCTCAAATTGAGCTACCCGACTGGGGAAGTACCTCCGCCTTACAGAATACCGCAGTGAATCAACAATAGTTGTGTTTCTGCGAGTGAGTAAGGTTACCAGAGCTCGTTGGGGGAGTGACTATTCTGACAGCATGGGCATTCCGTTTGTTGTCAATTTAGTAATTCCCTCTTTTAAGAAACCAAAACGGTTTCTGCAGGGGTTGGCAACGCATTTGCAAGCCTTCTGGTGTTGCAAATGTCCATGGGCGGCGGTGATCACTTACCGGTGAACCGCCTGCTCGTTTGCCCAATGACCGCAATAAAAAAAAACTGATCACATATGAAGCGGTAAAGACGGATGATTTTATGACAACAAAAAAAACACCCCTAACGGCGAAAACTATGAAGATAGCTCTTCAAAAATGAATCTTAAGTGTGCGTTATATATGGTACATTTACCTATTTACGCTTTTCACGATTTCACCTTTCTGACACAATGAGATGTAAAACGTGTTAAGATTATATTACTTGTAAAGCTTTCACAACCTTGGAGTAGCGGTTTCTGAAGGTATGTACTTATCCTGAAGAGTGTAAAGTCATAAGCGAAGTATCAAACAATTTTCTGACTTATATTTTTAGCTAGGTATTTAGCTAGACAATAATACATGTAGGTATGCATAAAAAAATTATTATACTAACGCTATTTCAAATTCTCTGAAATAGCGTTAGTAATGTATAATAACTTTGTATAGTTGTACTATAATTTATAACATAAATATAATATTGTACATTGAAATAAAACTACCCCTTTTTTCCGATTTTATCGGTGTACAACTAATTAAAAATAATATAATTAAAAAGATGTAAGTATAGATTTAACTAAATTCATTAACTAAGTATAAAATAGTATAAAAATAAATCTAATAGTGTTAGTTAGACTAACGCTTTATTATATTTATATTGTAATATAACTACTACGTTACATTGAGATCGCGATAAGCTTAAACGAACCATATAAATTATAAAACTTAAGGCAATAAATTTTAAAAACTTTATCAAAACGAAACGTCACAATACGATACAACATAAACTAAATTGTATTGTAACCCAATTTAATTTGGTACAGTATCAAAATATTTTTAATAAAACCACAAACAACAAACTCAGTTGTCACGATATTTTGTGGCAGTATCGCATGTCACCACTGTAGCACTACACAAACACATTACAGAAAACCTACTCCGTACGAAAAGCTACTCGAATAACACATTTTACGCAATCTTGGTTTAAATAGCTCGACGCGTTCAACCTACTTTGTGTGACTGACAGCCTAATGTTTTGACCAGTGGACTATGAAGTCAGTTCGATTTCAAGACACACCACTAAGTTTTTGAAGTTACGTGCGTATTAATCACATAATCAAACGATGAAGAAACCTGCGTACCTGAGAGATTTTCTCAATTGTCTGTCAAGTCAACCCGCCTTAGGCTAGCATAGTGAACTATATATAGCCCAACCCTTCTCAAATGAGAGGACGTGCCTAGCAAATATAAAAGTTTCTTACAGCTGCAAGATTCGACGGTGAGCTTAAACCCCAATTATTTGACCAAAATAGACAGACCTTCTGCACTTATTTATTTTGTAGTGACGTTGCGCGGATCGATGCCCGGTGGATCACCCGCAGGGTGGCATTTAAATACCGAGGACAAGGTTCAAGGCTGGCTGATTGAATCATGTTTGATATAGTAGGGGTGTTGTGTGAGTTATTTCCCTGTTGTAAGGGACAGAAGATAGGAATATGTTGGGGATGAAAAAGGGGTAAATAAACATTGGCGGTTTATCTTCTTGTTCTTCAGTTACATAAGAAGTTCATGTCTTACCCGACCTTATAGGTCCAGAGGTCTTAATCGTGACTGTCGAACGGGAGATCCTGAGTTTAATTACCATGTTAAGCATTGCTGTATGATTTTTATATTTAATATTTGGGTATAGGGTGCCCGGTCAATGGCAATACGGTCCCTCTGTGAGTGCGACATGGGGCCTAGAAAAATACTAAAGACCTTTGGATGTACATCAGGACTTCTCTGACTATTTCTTCGAGGATATAGGCTTCAAACAGATTACTATTCCTGAGATTACAAAGAAACAGATCAGAATTACCCGTGACTATAGAAGCAGTAAAGGATCCGAAACGTCAGAATTGAATGAAGAATATCAGTACACCGTTATAAAATCAGTAAAAAGTAGTTTTATTTTAATGTCTTGTATTTTTTTTAATATCACTAGGATGGGAAACAAGTATACGACCTGCTTGATGGTAAGCGGTTAACTTGGGCTATCGACGTTTGCAACACCAGCGGTATCGCTCGCGCGTCGCCGACCCTGTAGAGACGGTTAAGGTTTCTTAAAATAAAGGAGTTACTAAACTAGTATTAGCGTAAGAGACGGTCAAACTATGCGCCGGTCTCACAAACGGATGCTAACTATCAAGACGGGTAATTAAATCCACCCAAAACTAAACGCAGTGGCGTATTATTGCGTATTCCGTGCCCGCAAAACGGTCGACAAACATTTCAACCAACCCTAATCCTATCCCTCAACTATTAAAAAGTAGGAACACAGCGTTTTATCCGGGCAATGAAGACAATCCGGGCAGGGACCGACATAACCCGACCCTAGTACCCGGGTAGCCGGCGGCGTGTGTAGCATATGCTAATCTTTTCGAACAGGTTGACCTGATATACTGTACCCAGAGATATCCGTATTCTTAGTACGGTTCGGTAATATGTTGGAGTAACATAATATATTAAGACCAAAGTGGTTTTTGTGGGGTTTGTTAGAATGGTTATTGAAGTCATCACGTTTTATACATACTTTACTTCCTGTTACCAGTTATTAATACATAGGGTGACTTTTTTTACCGTCTTGATAAAAATAGGGTGTGATGGGTAAATGGAGTAGAAGCCTATGGCATAGTTATTTTACATTTTTTTTTGTTTTACACTCATCATTTAAAATTTGTCTACTAATATACACAAGTAATTTACAACCAATTTTTCATATTAAAACATAAATGTTTAATTTTCAGAGAAATTTTAAAAAAATAATTCAAATAATTCAAATTCGTAAACATAGTCACCCTAATAAACAGGCGGCATATCATGAATGATATCGTTTCAAATAGGTAAAACTAGATCTTCAAACAAACGCACACGTGTAGCCGCCAGCGATTTTCCGATGCTGACACAGGATCCCCGCTCCCGCCATCCCGCGCTGGACCCCCACTGCCCTACAGTCCTATTCTAATTATTTTAAATAATTTTTAGTCACATACGATTAGGCACTCAGTGACGTCGCGTGATCTATTCGCAATGTTTACGTTACCGCGCATGTCTCCGTCGGTCGCTCACTGTGATAAAAGTGATTAACGTAAACAATAAACATGTACGAATATAACAATGTAGAGTACTTATTTAGTAATGGTGCAGTGTTATATCGTGTCCCTTGAAAGTTTAAATGGTGTACGGCGAATGTATACAGGACCAAGCCATCTGCAATCTCTTCTTCGACATTCGGACTGTCGATTCAAACGAATCCACAAAAAACTCGTCCCTTCCATCCATAACATTCCATCATCGATATAATGTTAGAAGACGTTCCTTTGAATTATTTGCGGGGAATGTACCTACTTCCAGAGAGAGAGAAACTGTGGACACTGTGATTACTGCGATATCGCTCAAAGGTACTTTTTTTAATATTTGTAATTAAAATCACTGTAATTTGTAATAAGTTGATTTTAATATTTTAAATACGCAGAGTATGTAGTAATTTCTAGTTTACGCATACTCATACCTAATTAATACTTTATTTTTTCAAAGAAATAATGACAAATGAGGAAGTTTAACATGTAACACACAACTATACCATGCTAAAAGATCATAAGCTCTTTAAAATATGAAGGGAAGATTGATATCTCTACAAAACAATTCGGAGTTTATAAAATCGCAACGGAAAAATGCCTAGGTATTCAGATATGTAGTTACGCTATTTCGCTCGCACTTTTCATTCATTGGAAATCACGTTACACGCAGTGTAGGCATCTATTTTACTATTACGCACGCGCCGTGTAGGATGTTCTCTTTTTCTGGATTTTCTTGGATTTTCAGAACTCCCATAATCAAAATGCTATTACAGAAATAGTCTCGTCCGCAGATTCCGTTCTATACATATAACCTACCCTATAATTATCGAGACGGTAAAAAAAGTCACCCGGTATATACATATATAAAAAGGTATAATCACCTTCCTGATGGTACAATAAATTTACCCTTAAGACAGTTCATAAGGAAATTATGTAAATTGCTACAAGAAAAAGTATATTATAATATCTATGAATATTTAATTGAAAAATTAAATATCACATCTAATTGTATAATTAATCCTAATGATAATTAATAATATTCAATCTTATTGCATGGTTTAGACATTTTATTTTATACCTGAGTTCATAATTCATGTATGTGTAACAATTTAAACATTTATACGCCAAAGCTGGCAGAATATGCTGTAACAAAATACTGTAACGCCTTATGTACCGTATTCATGAAATTAAATGATATTCTAATCTATTAATTGATAGACTTAACTAAATAACCAGCGGAATGCAAAATTTCTTGCTATAATTGAGCTGCCCGACTGGGGAAGTACTTGCGCCGTACAGAATACCGCAGTGAATTAGCGTAACACTTGCTCAATGGCCACCGGCAAATACACAGCACCTAGAATAAATAACTACTATGTTGACAGAACATTGAAAAAACGCTTGCCTTATCTATTAAATACCCTGACGGAGGTCAAAAGACATAAAGGAGACAAACATGCATATAAGTGTAATTTGAGGAAATATTTCCTTAAAATTTAAAGGTCAAATAGTAAAAGGTAACAATCCAATTAGTCCAGCGGTAGTTAACACTGCCTTCTGTGCGAGGGGTCCCGGGTTCAAATCCCGGTAGGAACAAATGTTTGTGTGATGAGCATAAACATTTGTATCCAAGTCATGGATGTATCTATGTATAATATGTATGTATTTACAAAAAAAACAAAAGTATACATATATGTAGTATACCTACTAGTATCCGTAACACAAGCCTCGTTGCTTAGCTCAGAACTAGATGGCGCTGTGTCATAATGTCCAGAAATATTTATTTATTTAACTAATTATATACCTAACTACATATTATGTATGTATTAATTATAAATTGTACGGATACTCACGATCCAGTCAAACTGATAACACAGTTTTGTGGGGCAATGTTTACTTGTAAGCACTTTTTGTAAATTAATAAATTAAAAAAAATAACAATAGTTATATTTCTGCGAGTGAGTTCGGTTACCTACCAGAACTCGTTCGAGAGCTCCCTTATATGGAATTTTGGGTGTAAATTAGTACAACTCTGCTTATCCCTTCGAGGATACGAATGTGATGGTATGTTGTTTATATGGATGTAAAAAGCCACCACTTTCATGAAATGTTAAAATAATAAATTTTGATAACTGGCAATAATTTATTACTGCAATCACCACCCTATGCATGTTATATTAAAACAAATAATCCTAATTTCCTTCCAAAAACCTGGATAAAACTGCTTCTGCTGACCCCTTTGTTGGTTGACCGTGAACCCCCAAATAAATTAAAAGAAACTATGTCATTAAATTAACAGAGAATTAGAACAACGTACGCACGCACTGTCACTAGACAAAAAACAAATACAAAAGGTTCATACACTTGCGACCATCAACCTGCGCGATCTCTTTGAATAAAATTATTTTCAGCAAAAAACGAAGGCCGTATTAAGGTTGACGGGTGGGGGTATTTTTTTATTTTATACTAGGGTTGCAAATACCAGTGACCTGTATTCTCTAATTCGTCATTGTTTATCTGGTTATACTCCAATTATACGCTAATTAGGATTATTAAAAAAGAAGTAATATTCATTCATTTCTGAAAGAAGGTTTCGTCTCTTCTCTGATATTTACTCTAATTACGTGCTCTATGTTTGACCCATTACTCTGCATTTGGCAAAACTAGGATCGCAAATGTAGAATTGTAGTTTAAAAAACTAAAAAATACATTTTATAGCAAACTGAAATAAAAGTAAACTAAAATATTTATAATTAATAAAGTTTCAAAACGAAATCAATAACATTTTTTATGATATTTTTTTAATTCTACATTTAGCCTACAACTAAGCAGATGAGCACTATAGCAGTGGTGCATTTTTTAAATTTAATCTTATGGCAGTACCAAACGCACTGATTTAATTTTATTGCATACCAAAATCGAATCGTTAATTTTTTTTTCTATTTTATTTGCCATATTGCAAAAATAAATGCTTGTTTTACTGCATGATATCTACTGTGTGGTATAGCGAACTATGTGAGAGGCCTCAATCGGTTGCGCACGCGACGGTGGGCCTCATGATGTCACACCAGTACACATTCTCATATCATAGATTTATTACAACAGATGAGTTTATATACTGCTCGGTTATTTTTATAAAATCACACATAATTTATACGCCAACCACTTACAGGCTAATTTTACGAGTAAATTAATTAAGTTTCTCCTATTTGACAATATTTATTTAATTTTGTTTGTTAGTGTATGAATAAGAGAGTAAATTTTTTATTCAATACTATGGTCATTAGTAAAAGGTCACCCCTACCCACCTATTTTTGGTTCACATTATGAAATACTAAAATATATATCATAATTTTTCCTTTTAGACATATATTTATCCATTAAATATTACCTACACATATATTTAAAGTCTTAATAGTTCAATGTAACAATTAATTACAAAGAATATTTACGAATGATTTTAATACAACCAACGAAAAACAATACGTGCACGTTGTACGATGATGATAGATTCGTAACAATATACAAAAAATATTCGCACATAAACTGTCTTATCTCGTGTCATTTACCCCAAAAAGAAAAACAAGCTTAAACATACATAATTTAACTACGCAGAGCGGTCGGTGGGCCTCACGGCTGCGCACGCGCCGCTGTGACGTATGCTATCGTAATAACACTGTTTATTACAGTTTCGCGACGTACTTGTACATTTATCTTATAGGATAAACTGGCTCAATTTGCTCTAATGACTGACATATCACTTATAAAACAAAAACTACAAAAATTGCCAGAAGAAATAGAAGTATCTCTATCCACTACTAAACCGAGGCATCTATTAAAGTATTGAGTTATAATTTGTTTTTATATTATATACACACAGACACAGCTTTATATTTTAGTATCGCTGAAATTTATGTACACAGATAAATAAAATAAATCATTAGAAGCTCAGATAAGAACAGGCTACGTACCATACGATCA
The DNA here is from genome assembly GCA_905163465.1 of Craniophora ligustri. Classification (NCBI taxonomy): domain Eukaryota; kingdom Metazoa; phylum Arthropoda; class Insecta; order Lepidoptera; family Noctuidae; genus Craniophora; species Craniophora ligustri. The sequence goes on along the minus strand of LR990965.1, from coordinate 956,749 downwards.
ATATTACGAATTTAAGAATACATTTTAAATTAATTTAAACCTTCTCTATGAATATATCTTGTTCCTTTCTCTTTGAAGATCAATTTAGCGAACAAATGCCTTCCTCATCAATTTCAAACTCTGAAAATAAATCCCATTCTCGAAAAATCACAACAGAACGATTAAAAAACAAGTCAACTAACCGAACAGCCATTGACAATAAAAACAATATTCATTACAAAAGCCTACTTACTCTATTTATGGGCCTCAATCGCGAGCGCAAGTGACGTAGTACACGATCGTTATAGCACAGTTTATTGACGCCACGTAACAGTAACATCAGTAAATCTACTTGGAAAACCCTCATCATCAACTCAGTTACTGTCCCACTGCAGGGCATAAGGCTATAGTCCACCATGCTTGCCTAGTGCGGAATCATAGACTCCCACGGCATCGAGAAAATTTCTCAGGTATGCAGGTTTCATCGCGATGTTTTTCTTCATTTGAACATGAGATGAATGCGCATGTAATTTCGAAGTCAGTATTGCGTGCGGGCGGCATATGACCGGTCGTCCTGGCGATCCTTGGGGGAGACCTATGTCCAGCAGTGGACGTCTAACGGTTGAAATGATGATGATGATGATGATTGCGTGTCTTGGATCGAAACTCAAGATCTTTGACATCATAATTTGCTGGTCACACCACTAAGGAATCATAACATTTTAAAATCGTACAGAATCAATATTACTTGACATATGTCCAGAAATATTTATTAATATTATTATTATACATAATTATAACGTCATGCGTCATCATGGAAGAGTAGCTACATAATTCATAAAGACGAAGACTGCATTGCCTTTTATTTTAAAAGAGTGACTATGGAGTTTCTTTCCGATTTTTTTCATATGATCAACTTCTTGCGTGCAACTAGAACCATAACGTTTCATAAATACTATTTTATGGTTTATTTGAAACGCGCTTCTTGCCATTAACCGGGCACAAATCTCTACAGCGTGTGCGTGCGAATAATAATAATCATTGGACCTTCTGAACGTATCTTTATAGTGTAAATGGCGACACGTACCTCGTGATAATTGACTGCCAAATGTTTTCGTTCCGATGTATTTACGTTAAGTTCATTTTAATGTAATAGTTAAATTAACATGTACTAGTTTATTGAGACACTGAAATTGATCGTGGTACAGGATACTTGTAAAAATGCTGATAGATAAAATATGATTTATTGTACACCCATAATATTAAAATAATGATATTACTTATAAAAACAGGGTTTGATAATGGTATTTAATTTAGGAAAGCTGTATTAATGTTAGAGCTTTTTGAATATATATTTTAAGTAGGTATATAAATACATATAAGCTATTATTTCCGTCTTTAAACTTACGAGCAATTTTATTCACAAGAACTATTATCTAAATAAATAGAGAAATCTCTAAAAATTTAATTTCAACGAGGGAGAAAACGCAAGTAGCACTAAACAATATTTATCTAACCCCTTCATGTACAAAAACACTTAGATCCTAGACAAACCCTCACAGACCCTAAATTCCAGACTTCAAACTTTAGATATATTTCTAAGACGGGGCACTTGTACAAAAAGGGTTGTTACGGCAATTTTGCAAGACTTGTGGTTGACGTTCTCCGAGTCTGAATATGGGATGATTAAGGGTACCTACCAGCTTATATACATAACATAACCATCACGCCTATATCACTAAAAGTTTAAGTAGAAGTGTATTTATTGATGTACGGCCGTTTTTAGGTTCTATGTGATGTTGGGGCAAGTCATAATTCCAAAATCCGAGCTGCAGTAGATGTAATTAAACAGGTAGTTTGGTTTCATACCATGGAGGCAAACAAGATGGTACCTACGCTGTCACCGTCTGACCGGACGGACGGACCGTCCCATCGCCTGGGGAGGCGACGGGGTGCGTCGGACTCCGCTTGAGCGTTTACCGACTAAAAAACCGCACCCGTCAACGCCACGAGCCTTATTGCCGGGGCCATGGGATTCGCAAAAGCATGCACCACAACCCCGGTGTCACCGTACCCTATGGCGTTTAGAGCATAGGCGTTCGCGTCACTAGAGGATTGCGCGTTTCCGTCTCAAAAAATGTGAACATAAACTGACTTCTAATAAAAAACTATTCACTTCTAGAGATAATACTTAATAAGATAATATAATATTACAAGCTTTTGACCGCGACTTTGCATAGAATTATTATTTTGGGTAACTATCTCCATACTGATTTTCAACTACATCGGTTCAGCGGTTTAAGTGTGAAGAGGTGACAAACAAACATAATCTTGCGTTTATAATGTTAATAAAATTATGGATGAATTTATATTGTGCCCTTAATACGAAGGTACGCAACGCCATTAAACGACACATTAAAAACAAACAAAGGAATCTACTTGTAATGTTGGCAAACAAAGCCGATCACATAATATAATCGATTGTATCGAAATATAACGAATTCAAATGATCGAGTTTCGTAGTAAGTCTGTCAAGGCTTCACTGTGTGTATATTTTATCGATGTCGTTTGTAACTTCTGTGAACTAAAATATCTGCCACTGTTAAATATCGAACAATGTTTTCCTCTTTTTTACCGACTTCAAAAACGGAGGAGGTTCTCAATTCGACGGTTTTTTTTAGTTTAGACTGGGTAAACCGATTTTGATGTTTTTTTTTATTTGATAGCTGGTGCTTCCCGTGCGGTCCCATTTCAATTTGGTCCATTTCTAATATTTGAAGTTGGTTTTTTTTTGGACAGAATTATTTTAAGCAAACTTTTTATAGTTCCTGTACGAGCTGTGATGGTGAATTGTAGCCTAATTCTTCTCAAAGGAGAGAATGCCCAGCAGTGGGACAATAAATGGGTTGATGATAATGATAGCCTAGTGGTGTGATCGGTGGATTTTATTAGGATTTAATTGAGTATGTGTACTCTGTCAAGGTACTGGAGACTACGTCATTTAAGAAAACTTCAGAACTCTCATCTCTCATATTCGTGGTAGAACAAAATATGGTTATGAAGGAAGCATAAACAAGCTTATTTCTTTCACTATCAAGGTCGTTCAGTATACTGTAAGGCATTAAGTTGGAAGCTTCACGGTAACCCGCGAAATTCAAATTTTCTTTTCATGAAATAGACAATCAACGCAGTTATATGTATGCACTTTGAGGGCTGTTTTATTGATTTAAATGATTATAATTCTGTAACTAAATACCTATCACAGGCGCAAATCATATTTTGTCTAATGTTCAGTCTGACAATGACCGGCAAATTGCATAAACGTACGAAAATTTGAATTTCGCGGGCTACCGTGAAGCTTCCACCTTAAGGTATAGTCCACGACGCTAACTTAGTGGGGATTGGCAGACTTCACACTCTCTTCAAAATCTCTCAGGCGTGCAAGTTTTCTCGAGACTTTCCTTCAACATCTGGGTATGTGATAAATAATAATAATTTTCCCGGACATTATGACACAGCGCCATCTAGTTCCGTGGTAAGCAGCGAGGCTTGTGTTATAGATACTAGAAGTTGTTGTTGTTTTTTTTTATAAATACATACTTATTATACATAGATACATCCATGACTCGGATACAAATGCTCATGCTCATCACACAAACATTTGACCCTACCGGGATTCAAACCAGGGACCCGTAGCACAGAAGGCAGCGTTAACTACCGCTGGACTAATCAGGTCTCATAACTTTAAAAAGTTAGCGGTTGCTTTGAAACAGAACTTGAGACCTTTGACTTCAAATTCTGGTCACATCACTACTAATAGACTGAAATAACCGCTATTTTCTTCTCTATTTTGTATCAATTAGTCAGTCAGTGAACGTAAAGTAGGCATTTAGTCTCGAGACTGACTTTGATCTGCTGCCAAAACATTAAAAGATATGTAAGAGGACGTCTAGAGACGGCTGATTAAGATTGACAGTTAAAATTTCTTGGTATTTCAATTTTTTTCTAGACGATTTTAATCTATTTTGTATCTGAGGTAAGTATTTATATCTCAGACTAATTCTATTTTGATAGCTAGTCTATCAAAATAGAATTAGTCTGTTATTTCTCAATTAAATTAAAAGATAAATAAATAAAAATAATATTTACAGATGATATAGGGATACTGGCTTACTTTGGATTTTATTTCTGTTTTACTTTGGATGCTGTAAAGAATCCGAAATGTGAAGATTTAAATAATATCAATATATTGCGATAAAATCCGCAATAAAAATTATTTTAATTATTAGCACAGTAAAAATCAACATCACAAGAGACGAGAGAAGATGTGTGTTGAATAACCAATCACATTTTGTTATATCCACGTCTCCTCTCCGCAAGGATATCTGATTGGTTATTCAAAACACATCTCCTACCGTCTCCTGTCCTCTCCGTTTCGGTGGAAACCGGGCCTAAGTCCTTAAAATACCAGTATAACCCGGTATTATCTGGTTGCGGAGGCCTAATGACAGAATATTGACATCCAAATGCATCTAGAAGAAGAAGATGTACAGTTGAACAACCTAATTGGTATACATGCCACTATAGACCGATCTATGTGTGGATGTAAACAGATTGGCTTGTTCGACTGTACCATGTCACTCTTCTAATAAAGATAATTCAAAAAATCAAAATCAAAAAGGTTTTTATTTCAAATTAACTTTATCAAGCACTTTTAAAACGTTATGACTCTAGTTGCACGGTTCCAAGAAGTTGATCTTATGGAGAAGAACCGGCAAGAAACTCAATAGACACTCTTTTAAAATAATGGGTATTGTAATACAATGTTCAGGCAATGGTGTGCGAGGTCAATGTAAAAAAAATTATGTATGTAATGTCTTAAATCGTCAATAGTCAAATTAATAAATATAATTATAGTAGGTCCCAAGTAAGTAACGAATAAATGGGTAAGCGTACTACCAAATATATTGCACAGTGGCAAGCGTAGACGATAAGAAAACTAGTCTGCCTGCTTTCTGACTATGTCTCTTGACGCTTCCGAGTTCCAACCATTTACCGATAAACAGCTGAATAATAAGTAGCACAAAATAGCTAAAATAACTGATACTTATAAAGAATAATATTCAGTTTGTAGGTTTTTTTCAATTAACGGTTTGTTTCAGCATTGCAATTTAGTCCCTCCTCCCCCCATATTCTGACAAGCACGCATTATAGCATAGATTTTATTGAACTAGGGCTTACTTCAATAAATGCACTATAATAACCATAACAAATTTTAATGTTTAAATCGGTCATAAAGTGGACAAATGTGTGCAATTCTTGTTAAAAAAAAGCCCGAACTCTTCATTTTGTATAGGATTTTAAATTGGGCTAAACAGAAACAGAACATATATATAGATAAAAGACTAGTTGTCTATATTCCGTTATTCCCCATAAAAATCGTAACACAAACAATATTAAAACATCAAAACAAACAAAAATGATAGAAACTACGAATGGTTAGACCATTCCTAATTTCTTCCATTTTTCGTTATTAATCTATCAACCCATTAAATTACCCATCAATCAATATTTGTTACTACAGTTGTTTACAGGAAACCCAAGATTAATAAGAATGTCTAGTATTTTAGACGTCAAAACTCACAAATTATAGAATAAAAATAGATATCAAAACAACGATTATAAAACTGGCGCGAGTTGCCCTACACCCTTTAGTGCCTCGTTATACTGCTAAATGACGAACACACTATAATAATGCTGCCATAGAATGTTTATGTTCCATCTTAATTCGGCCGGGTAGTCCGACAAGGCCGATCGGTGTAATACCCGTGCGTAAGACATAAAAAAAAATTACTTCATTAACGATCAAATGCGTGACGCTTGGAGGCCAAAGATCATGGCGCGGGTGCGACATTTGTGATAAATGATAATATTTATTTCTGTAAATATTTATTACAGGCATATTAAAATATTTATTAGTTATCAGATGGCGCTGGCGAGGCGTTTTTTTATCTTGTATACGTTTAACTCTTTAACTATTGCCTGATGGAAAGCAAAACTTGGATCTAAGATGGATTGATGGACACGATTTTAGAAAACGCACGTTTTTTGACAGCATGTGGAGTACTCTTGCATTTTCTGTGGTCCTTCCACAGACAAACTATAAAATGTAATTGTGCACATTTTATGCTCGTGACTGTACCGCATACAACATTATCACTGTTACAAAACAATTTTCACAAAATAAAATGATTATAATAGTGTCACAACAACACTATTCCAATATTTTTATTTTATGATAAACATTATTAATTAAGAGAATACAGAAATAAATACTATCTAGGTATTCAAAAATATTTTTAAATGTATCCAAAAGGTTATCAATGTTTACGTTATTATTATCAATGTTTGTTAGATACTGACCACGTATTTACAATATTTTAATTATAATATGTAAACTTTTATTTGTGGGGTTATACAATGTGGAGATGACAATATGACTTTAAATGAAAACACTGGCAATACTGGTTTATAGAAACATTTGTAAACTATCAAATAAATCCGAACATGGAAATTAAAAAAAAAAAAATTTTCTTACAAACTAAATAGCTTAAAACTGCAAACAAAATAAAACACCATTTATAAAAATGGTACACTGACCTGCGATAAGAATGGCAACGCAGCTTGGTTTCATTCATGTTAAAGCTGTGGCCGACGCAGCGACGTAATGTTTGGCGCCATTATTCTTATTGTTATTAATGCTCAATTACACAAATCAAATCACAGAATATTAACCAAATAGTCGGGCATCATTCACCCGCGAGTTATTCACTGATCAATTTATTATTCACAATCACTTTTCGATCACATAATTATGTCGCCAGTCATTAAATTTTTTTATTTTCAATATGTCCGCCGTGTTCTTGAATACACAAACTACACCGACGTATAATGTTATTTCTCACTCTTGATAATAGGTCACCATTAGCAGCCATTTCTTTCAATTTATTAAAAGATATTATTATTCTATTTTTTAATTCCTCAACGGTAGTAACTTCTGTTGAGTATACCTCATTCTTTATGTGACCCCACAGAAAGAAATCCAGGGGCGTGAGATCTGGTGACCTCGCTGGCCACCGCACTGGTCCAAAACGGCCAATCCACTGCTGTCCGAACATTTGAGTCAAACGCTCTCTTGCAGACACCACTGAATGAGCTGGTGCTCCATCTAACTGGTACCACATCTGCCTGTACACGTCCAGCGAAAGTTCGTCCGTGTACTCGGAAACGGATCCGTCGAGGAGTTCAATGAACTTTACAGCATTTAAATTGCCATCAATAAATACCGGACCAATAATAGTATTTCTGTGTATGCCAGCCCACACATTGACCGCAAATCTGTACTGGTGTGAAGACTCCCGTACTAGATGCGGATTCACGCGGCTCCAGTACCGAAGGTTCTGTCGGTTCCATAAACCATTCCTTGTGAATGTACTCTCGTCAGTCCACAGCACATTGTACAGGAAGTCAGGATTCTCGAGATGTTTGGTTTCCAACCAGCGACAGAAAGTTTCTCTTATTGGCTTATCTCTCGGTAACAATGCTTGTACTTTCTTGTACTTATAAGGTCTGCGTTTGTCACGTTTCAAAACTTTTTGAATAGTTTTGTGATTTACACGAAAATGTCGACCTGCATTACGCAGACTGGACGTCGGATTACGATCATAATAATTAATAACTCTTTCGTCTGAAATCACATTTGCACGTGGAGGAGCACCATCTACGTGCGGGATCAAAGATTGATTTTCCCGTATCCTCTGGACAGCTTGTACAATAGTGCGCCCGTGGGTCGGACACATACGCGTGTTCCCATACCTCTCACGGTATGTCCGTACAGCTAAAGCGGCATTACCGTGACACTCCCCATAAATTAAAATCATATCAGTGTACTCCGAAGCGGTATAATTGTAACGAGGCATGATTATTTAATAATAAAACCTTGAAACACCAAGTATTAAGCGTCTAATTTCGCAAAGTTCACTTAGCTATTTAACTAAGTACCTATAATACGTTTATGTGTCCTGTCACTATTAAAACAAAGCGTCAAATTTCGCACAACACAACACAACACAACAACAAAGATACGATAACACTCGCGCGGCGACTTCAAACGGGCGCGGGCGCATCCGAAATTCCAGAGAAAATAAAATGCGTCACAGGCAGTAAGGACGTCCGGTGACACACTGACCGCGTAACCTAGACACGTCGACAAGTAAGCAAAGAGGAAACAAGCAAACTTACCTATCTCTTTCGCACATACATATTTTGCGATTGACATGAGTGCGTAACAGGAAAGTAATAACTTTCGTATGCATTTTTTCTTATCTAGCTGTGATGACACGCTTTATGACTCTTATGGCTCGGGCATAAAGTATAATTTGCATTGAGAAAATAAATTTGATAGAAAAGGCGTAGGTTTTTAAAGTGGCGAGCTGGCAACGTAAGTCGTTAACCTGTCGCGTGCTCTCCTGTTTACAAAACATCATGTCGAAAATACTTAAAATGAAAAATAATGTCCTGTGGCTAAACTACTGGATATATTCATTTGATTTTTTGTGTGACGGTTGGGAATATCATGACTTATACGAAGTTTCATTTATGATCATATTGTCCTCCCCACATTGTATAACATGTCTAATTGGGTTCTCTGTTTGTTTTTCATGTTGAGTTGTGAAATTGAGAGTATAATTATGACATAGAACGAAATTATCTTCTGCCACTATATGTATACATATAAACACACTTTAAAAAGGTTTATACATTGTGCACTACTTTATTTTTGTTAACTCAATATTTTTGAATGCCGGCCGTCTTGCCTGATGGAAAGTACAGACAGGGTCAAAGTTGGAGTGCCTACTTAAATCAAAGATATAACCTTTTAGGGCCTTAGCTCTCATATCATTTTACTGTTTTTACTGTTCAAGATGAGTATAGTTAGTCAGGCAGATCATACGATCCTAGAACGTATTTTTCTACGGCGAAAAATAAATACATGGAGTGATATTCTTATTACCTACACATTTTTTTTTTTGGAGCTGTCTAATAAATAATATGTTTTAATTTAAAATATATTTATAAGAATTCTTATATTATGATTTTCAGTAAAAATAATAAGTTCACAAAATTGTGTTCTCCACAACATAACAGCTGAAAACTTTATGCCTATTTTTAGTATTTACTGTTAAGTGTACATTTAAATAAATGACAGTAAAAAGTATCTAATTTTTTTTTTCATTACGTTTACATTATCATATTAGGTGTCGTAATAAGATATATTACGCGTTATTTGCGTAAAAAAAAACTTTTTAAAAGTTTCAATAAACAATTGTTTAACTTTAACTGCCTCACTTGTCCCTAAACGCGGCCATTTTCCATGCCACTGTATTTTTCTGTAAAATTCTTTTAACAAGATAAACAATAAATATATTTTATCACATGACAGCAAACACGTCGAAACAAAAAAAAACAACAAATACCTAAATAGTCGAAACTCGTTGATTATTCATTACGTTCACGAGAACCGACTATCACTGGCGTGTCTCATTTGCATATTATTTTAATCTATGACCGGGTTCAATAGTCGGGGCGCGTGGCGGGCGCCCAAGCCCGGCCCTGCGTCTGCGCAACTCGAACACAGAAAACATCGTGACTGTTTACCTAAATGGGGCCTTCCTTTTGGCACGGTTTTGATAAGTGAGTGTTGCGAGTTGTGCGTTTATATTATATGCAATGTTACTCACACCATAATATTTATAGATGGACTAGCGGCCCGCCCTGACTTCGCGTGGGCAGATGAAGGTATTTAATTAATTATCAACATCAAGAGACAACAAGGTAAGGGTTATTTTCGTTTTTTTTTTACAACTTTAGTTACATTATTGAAGTTTTCATACGGATCTCTAATTGTTTCTTTTTTTAAAGAAAATGTATTCTACGTTCATAACGGATAGCGTAGTTTTCTAATGATGAAATAATTATTCTGCTCGAACCAGCAGTTTCGAAGCCTATTAAATACAAACAAACATAAAATCTAATCTTTCCTCTCTATAATATTACTCTAAGCATACAAATGTAGAAGACATAGCGTATGATGGGCAAACTCTATGTGGGGGTTTCAAAAGTGCCTGTTATACTGCTCTTATTGGAATCAAACATTTCAATCTGAGTTAGCCGAATCATGTTCAAAGTAATAGGGTAAGTTATTGTCCAGCAGTGGGCGTTCTGTGGCTGATATGATGATGATGTATGCCGTTCTGCAAGGACTCACTAGCAAGGTCATTTCTGATTCCTAATCCTTATCTCCAGGATACAAATGGAATGCTATCTACTCTGGTACTATATGGTGAGAATATAGACGAAGTCACATATGATTATAATGATACAGAATTGCTTATTGGTCTCAGTTCGAGTGAATAGAAATGAGAGTGAGAGATTACCAAATGAGTTTCGAGTTAGATCTATTTAGTCCAGCGGTAGTTAACACTAACTTCTGTGCTAAGGGTCCCGGGTTCGAATCCCGGTAGGGCCAAATGTTTGTGTGATGAGCATAAACATTTGTATCCGAGTCATGGATGTATTTATGTATAATATGTATGTAATTACAACAAGAAGAAGTATATACGTAGTATATCAACCAACTAGTATCCGTAACACAAGCCTCGTTGCTTAGCTCGGAACTAGATGGCGCTGTGGCATAATGTCCAGGAATATTTATTTATTTATTTTTACAGCACTATTGTAGCTACCGTAATGCTACTACGGTAGTACATAGACAATTTTGACCAATAATATTTATACTGATTTGAAAATACACACAAACACTTACGTGATTAATCGTTACAATAAGACTACTTACAAGTAGCTATTATATTCTCAATAATTATATTTATTATAAAACAAATCTAAAATGTCAAATTGACTGTTTGTATTTATAAATAATAATTTGATCACTCCTCCGAGTACAATTTTAACGTTATTTTTGATGAACTTGAAGAATGGTTCGTTAAATCTTACCTAAAAATAAAAATTACTACATATTTACTGATGACAATTCTGTCGCAGCATGACATGGGATTAAGGGTTTACATCAACATAACCAGTAGCGTAGCGTGAGGGGGGGGGGGGCAAAGGGGCCCATGGCCCCGGGCGGCATAAGAAAGGCGGCGGCATCAAGTGCCACGTCGTTTTATACTACTAGAAAAGGGGGCGGCAAATTTCCAGACGGCCCCGGGCGGCGTATACCCACGCTACGCCACTGAACATAACCATGAAAATGTATATAAAATATAACGTTGTCGATATTTTATCGACATAGATCTTCTCGATAACGCTCAAACAACGCTTCGTGTGAATACAAATAATTTCATGAACATTATTGTATTTATTATTGTAAACAAATCTTCAAACGCTAGTAAAAATCTTGGCCAAACATACAATTTCCTTATTTCCCATCGATTCCCAGGTGTTGAGTCATATTGCTCAGATGATCCTTGAGTTGCCTAGTCTAAAAATGCCTAGTGCTGAAATAAGCTAACCAAAGTCTGGATTTTTATCTAGAACGGAGTTTATACAAGTTAATGGATGGCCGTGAGGAAGGATGAGTACAGGCTGGTGGCTACATGTAAAAACATGTATCTGGATTTTTGTTGCAATACTTGTGCATTATTTATAGAAGAGGTTCTCTCAGGGTTGACTCGTATACCCAAACTGACGAATAGGGTTTTTTTTTCTTCTTTTTATTTGAAATTTTTTCTGCGACATTTTACCCATCACTGTCTAGTCCCAAACTAAGCAGAGCTTGTACTATGAGTCCTAGATAATGGATATAATACTTATACCTATATTTTTTTTGTAAATACATACTTATAATACTTAAATAACACCCAGACGAACACTAACACTTATATTCATCACATAAATATTTGTGTCCCGTGGGAATCGAACCCACAACCTCGTGATCAGCAGTCCGGTACTCGAACCACTAAACCACAGAGGTCGTCGGTATAAAAAGATACAAACAATTACATACATAATTTTAACAAAATAATTTCACAATAAATAAAAAAATATTTACAATTTGTTTATCACGTGTGTCCCACACTCACTGGGTCAAACAGGGTCCCAATTCGACATGTGCCGGGTATCTAGTACCCGACGCTGGTTTTCAACTGGTCCCTTTAAGAGTGAATACACGGAAACACAATGTACTCATATATATAATTATGGCTTTTATTCTGTGTTTTTATTTTGTGTATCGGTACCAAACCCACGAACCTGAGTACAGAATCACCTCACTGAGCCACAGCGTCAACCAACAACAACGCAAAAATACAACCGTATTCTTTCCCTGGAATTCATAAATATGGTAATGTAACTTTGTAAGAAGCACCAAGAACATAACGAATTCTTCAGGAATATTTATACTCAAGACTTTATGTGATAACATTATTGTTGTTTTAAGAAAACGTGTGTTCTCACACATACACACCCACACATACAAACACAAACTTTAACAATTACAGTACTTCTGAATTCACAAGATATCAGATTAGTTTTCGCCGCCATACTTGTTTTGTGTTCTTTACTCGAAAGTACGTGGGATATTCCTTATGAGACCACTGATCTAGTAGCCGCAAATATAGCAGCGAAGCTTCGTGTCCTCAGTTTGATTCACAGCTCGAGAAAAGTATTATGCGAGAATAGTTATCATTTTATAAATTTGGCAGTTAACAATCCCTAAACATTACTGACAATGCGAAATAATGAATTTCAAAAATATCTTATTTTATTATATAATTAAAAAAAATATGTCTATCTTATATGGAATATAATCTATCTTATAATATATTTGTATATAAGAAATGAACCTTAAGAACCTTATCTATTTTATAATTTTTCCTTATCAGAACCAATATTTCAGTGTGACCTATTGCAAAAATTACTTTATGCAAATTTAAAGATTTTCTTACATGGTGCGTAATATGTACGTATATTAGATACTAATGGCCCGACCCATCTTCGAAGGGGTAAATATAAGTATTAAATAAATATTAAAAAAATTATAAACCCTAGTTGAATTTTTCATACGGATCTCCAATTATTTTTAAACTAGTGTATAACCTATGTTCAACACGGATAGCGTAGCATTGTAAAGGTGAAAGAATTCTTCAAATCGGTCCAGTAGTTTCGGAGCATATTCGATGCAAACAAACAAACTGTATGAAACTGTATGAAAAAACAGTGTAAAGTGTGGATAAGAACGAAATGTATTATCTAAATCCGTACTGAGTCGGACTTGATCTACCACAACCAAATACCTTGAGAATGTTCACGATGTCTGACGCAATAACACTCGACAACTGTTAGTACCTTTTAAATAAAACTAGACTGACTTTAGACCACATTTCATCATCATTCTTATAGTCAAAAAGTCCAAAATAGTTTATCGACTAAACCGATTCCATCTATCGTGTTTCTTACACGTAAATATAAAGAGAGACCTGTAAAGAATTAGGTTGGGATTATAACAATATCAATGTACTGTGATTTAATCCGTTAAAAGGTAGATTTATTTCAATGTTTTATATTCATCATCATCATCATCATCATCATCAACCCATTAATGTCCCACTGCTGGGCACGGGTCTCCTCTCAATTGAGAAGGATTAGGCTATAGTCCACCATGCTAGCCTACTGCGGGTTGGCAGACTTCACATGCCATCGAAAATTCTCTCAAGCATGCAGGTTTCCTCACGATGTTTTCCTTCACCGTTTGAGCATGTGATAAATACGCACATAACTTCTGAAAAGTCAGTGGTGCGTGCCTTGGGTTCGAACTCGAAACCTCTGACATCTCAGTCCACTGGTCACACCGCTAGGCTACCACAGCCTAGCGGTGAGAGTTAGCAGCCTAGAGTTTTATATTCGCGTAAGTGTAATAAAATCTAAAAAGTAGGAGCAAATTTCGCTATAGACAATTATAGACGTTTAACTTTAGTCTTCAAGCATAATACCAATTATATACAATAATTAACTTAGCCAAGAAGTTTGAGCTTGTCATGTTCACAAAAATGTCCTGCCGATGGTGGGGTTGTGTGTAGGGTGCTTTTGTTCCCTACAATATGGTTGAGTAGGGCGACGCTGAAACGCACGTCATACTCGTGAACGGGTGCTGTCGTAGTGGAGGCTGGTCGACTCATACATGCTATGGCAATCTGAATTCGTTTTATTTTTTCTTGGGTAAATAGTTCATACATTTCACATCAAACTGCATTATTCTCATATTAATTTTGCATACAAACATTGTAAAGGATTTGTCTTCCTATAATGTAATTTTTATTTATTTAAAAGAGTATCTATGGAGTTTCTTGCCGGTTCTTCTCCATAAGACCTACGTTTTAGAATCGTGCAATTTTGACACTTCAAAAGCACCTGTAATACTGGTCTACTTGAAATAAATCATTTGAATTTGAATTTGACATACAAAGAAGAAAGAATTTTAACACAGATAAAACAAAACATTTCTATGCACCTATCGCTGGGAAAATCCTTTCTCTGGAGCTCCAATCTCGACATCTGTATTAATAAATGTTCTTACATGCAATAATATGTTTTAAAATATATAAAAGATGTATTGGTGTACACGAATAAGACCTACATCAAAAAAAATCCTTTTTTATTTATTTCTTTTTATCAGAAACTCAAGACCAAACTCTGCAGACTCAAGAACATTACTAGGTCTCAGTTTTCCCAAGAGCTACCGCTGTGTATCTGGACAATCGCACCTTAACGACTTAACAAACTTAAGCTTTATACTTTTTATTGCTCTTGTAAACGTCAAATAACTAGAGCTTTTCTTTCTTTGTTATATCTTTTCTTTGAGCACAGTATTTGATACTAATGAGATTTTATCTTTTTGATTGTATTCGCGGCATTTTTTGTATGTCAGTTTTCAGAATTAACACGTCGAGATTTTTTTTCAGGCATGCATTTTTAATCATTTTTTTTAATCCGTATATTAAGTGCGTGACTTGTTTTCGAAGTCTATCATTTTAAAATTGTTTACTTTCATTTCGAAATCAATAGTTTAGAAATTGTTTAGTTCTATTAAATTTTAATTTAGAAAACAAAAAATAAATTTTGTCCATTTTTTAAGAGAACGACGTATGGAGTTTTTAGCCGGCTCAGCTCCATAATACCTACCTATTGCAACCGTGCAACTAGTTTTGACAGTTAAACATTACCTGTAATATAAGTTCAACTGAAATAAAACATTAGAATTTGAGTGAAAACTAAAATAAATGCTATATGGTCAAATAAATATAAACAGATTTGGAGCAATCTCCAACCATTGGTTGTTATAAAGCTGGGGTTAATACCCACCTGCCGAACCAACGATATGGTGATTAAGACCTATTTTATAGCCAGACTGGATTTATAGAACTATCAACTTTTATGTCAAAATAATGGCAGGTACATAAAAACTAAAGCCGAAATTTAGTCATACATAATAGATAGCGCTATAATGCTAGTTTATAGGGGGTAAGTACGTCTTTTCGATCTTGGAAACGGCTGTTGAATATAGCGGCCTAAAAAATACGCCCCGGTGGTCACCATCTGCACAAGAATGGAGGTACCGGGTCCTCTTAAGAGACCAGCTCTGGAACCCTCTGTGCGACGCCTAAAAGGCACATCCCTAGGGAGACCAAGGGCGTCTCCCTCAAGTCACTGCTCACAGCAACACGTGACCACTGTGCTTCGCGGCCTAGGTACGATTGATAAATTGAAAAGAGTTACCGAGGGTTTTGTTTTAATCCTAGCCTCATATTTGTTTTGTTTTCATTTGAATGTCGTGTCTAAATTTGAGCCTAGGGCTCAAACCTTTTGAGATTTTTAATGTTAAAAAACAACATTTTGATAGTCATGTTCATGACAATACCTGAATATCATACTTCAATACTAATAGTATAAATGGGGAAGTGTGTTTGTCTGTATGTTACCTCTCCACGCTTAAACCGCTGAACTTGTTTAGATTAAATTTCGTATGTAGATAGTGTGAGTCCCGGTCAATCATCCCTTAAAAGAGAAAAAAGGCTGTGTAATTTTATACCTATACGAAATCGATAAATTCCTGGAAGAGGGTAAAAATAAATTATGTGATTGAATAAAATTACTAATAATTTGAAAACGAACTCGCAGGCAAAAACTATAAATAAATTTACATTATGACACAGCGCCATCTAGGTCCGTGGTAAGCAACGAGGCTTGTGTTATGGATACTAGTTGGTTGATATACTAAATATATACTTTTTTTTGTAAATACATACTTATCATACATAGATATCCATGACTCGGATACAAATGTTTATGCTCATCACACAAACATTTGTCCCTACCGAAGTCCAAACTCGGGACCCATAGCACAGAAGGCAGTGTTAACTACCGCTGGACTAATTGAGTCGTCAACTAGTTTAAAATATTAAAACATTAACAAGTACAAGGTGCCTTTGACTTTCTAGACCTCATAATAAACTAACAAAATACTGAATAGACATCAGGCATATTTTTTGCAGTCAGCTTGAAATAACAGTTAAATTAAATAACAAAATTCACCAAATCTTATTAGCCCCAAACTAAATGCCCTTGTGCTAAGATTTGAAATAATCTTCGGCTGAAAGGTGTTTGAACCTACGACCTACCAACTGTCGCCTCGTCTCAGTACACAAGTGTATATTGCTATAGATGGCTACTATTTTATTGGAACTAGCTGATTCCCGCGACTTCGTACGCGTGCAATTTAATTAAAAAAATAAAAGTTACAATAATATGTAACTATAACAAAAAAAAAGTAGATATGTAGTATATCAACCATCTAGTATCCGTAACACAAGCCTCGTTGCTTACCACGGAACTAGATGGCGCTGTGTAATAATGTCCGGAAATATTTATTTATTTATTCATATACAGGGGCGAGCCGGGTAGGCAGTGCGCATCCCGGGATGGTCTCGTGCCCACCCAAGGATGCACCCCGATTCGAAATTCTCTGATGGACACAAAAATACGTAACATATTCCCATGGGCTATGGCATGAAGAGCTGTGGTAGCCTAGCGGTGTGACCAATGGACTGAGATGTCAGAAGTCTCGAGTTCAAACCCAAGGCACGCACCACTGACATTTCGGAAGTTATGTGCGTATTTATCACAAGCTCAAACGGTGAAGGAAAACATCGTGAGGAAACCTGCATGGCCAACCTGCCTGATAGCATGTGATGTCTGCCAACCCGCAGTAGGCTAGCGTGGTGGACTATAGCCTAATCCCTCTCAATTAATAGGAGGCCCGTGCCCAGTAGTGGGACATTAATGGGTTGATGATGATGATGATGGCATGTCAGGGGCCAGGTCTCCTTGAAAAATGACCATAATATTAATGGTCCGGGGTAACTAGCATCTTAGTACGGAAAGATTAAAACTAATAATATATTAGGGAAGTTACCAGTCCCTTTACAAGGAGACTTCAAACAGATGTACAAGTAGAGGCTAATCTTACTGGAGAGGCACTTAGCCATTCACTTTGCGATCAGAGGAATGTTTCTTCAAAAACCTACCTCTTAGGAATCGTTCTGTTTATTTGTAAACGAAACTGTAATAATATCAGACTGTACAACTGTCCCTTAAGGCAGACATTGAATAAATTAACTTTTACGAGATAAATTCCTTTACTTGTAAACGTGTTTAAGATTTGAGATGTTTTGTAAGACATAGGGCGTAGCGAGATTCGTCGCTCAAATTGAGCTACCCGACCGGGGAATAAATATTCCTGGACATTATGACACTCAGCGCCATCTAGTTCCGCGCTAAGCAACGAGGATTGTGTTACGGATACTAGTTGGTTGATATACTACATATTTACTTTTTACACCTGCTGTGCTATGGGTCCTGGGTTCAAATCCCGGTAGGGACAAATATTTGTGTGATGAACATTAATATTTGTTTCCGAGTCATGAATGTATCTATCTTTATATTTACAAAAAAAAATAGGTATATATGTAGTATATCAACCAACTAGTATCCGTAACACAAGCCTCGTTGCTTACCACGGAACTAGATGACGCTGTGCAATAATGTCCGGAAATATTATTATTTATTATATTATACAATATAAAGATTACTTTTGTTATACAACATTCAATGACATTAACAATGCATTCAATTCAATTCATAATATATATTTAACCCAATAGCAGGGGCATTGAATGGGCTAATCTACAAT
Source organism: Craniophora ligustri (assembly GCA_905163465.1). Classification (NCBI taxonomy): domain Eukaryota; kingdom Metazoa; phylum Arthropoda; class Insecta; order Lepidoptera; family Noctuidae; genus Craniophora; species Craniophora ligustri. The sequence continues at coordinate 938,442 of LR990965.1, read as the reverse complement.
TGAAGTAAAAACAAATGAAATTATATTATTTTCGGGGTTAAAAATCCACCAAATAATTAATAACAGAAGCGTAACGGTACATAGAATAGAACCTTAATACATATTTGAAGTCGACAGTATAGATTTTGTTATGTACCTTAGTAATTATCATGAAACATAAACATATACATACATAAATTCCACAACAAATCCAGTTTCTTAACTTCAACTGACATAAAATATAACAAAAATAATTAATTATGAAACAAACGTGAAAAAGGAACAACGTTCTAGCGTAACATTAATACGTCGTTAGCGTAGTTATACCCATGAGAAATATTCTCACAATTTGTGCGTATAAAAAAAAACATTACTACGATTGAATGGGAGACAAAAGCGAAGACTCGCCAAACTCGATTTTCCCCTCAAACTTGTATGGGGCCAGTCCATCTGTCTACCATTTAGTGATTAGCGACGCGAAAAAAATATATCGATAATTATTTTTATCGACTAACATTTATAAAGCATATTACGAAATTTATTAGTGGAATTTGATTTCATTCTGCTCGTTACGTACAGGATGTGATAAATCCATATTAATTCGATATCGATACTTTTATATAATATTATAAATGCGAAAGTATGTCTGTCTGTCTGTTATCTCTTCACGGTTTAACCGTTACACTGATTTTGACGAAATTTGGTATGGAAATAGTTTGATTCCCAGGGAAGAACATAGGATAGACACATTGCTTCAAAGAATAAAACGGGGGTGGAATATACGGAATCGATGATATCATAAAAGGAGGGTAAGATAAATCAGCAGATAAGATAAAATTACTACAACAAAAAAATTTGTATCTTATACCGGGTGACTTTTTTTACCGTCTTGATAAAAATAGGGTGTGATGGGTAAATGGAGTAGAAGCCTATGGCATAGTTATTTTACATTTTTTTTTGTTTTACACTCATCATTTAAAATTTGTCTACTAATATACACAAGTAATTTACAACCAATTTTTCATATTAAAACATAAATGTTTAATTTTCAGAGAAATTTTAAAAAAATAATTCAAATAATTCAAATTCGTAAACATAGTCACCCTAATAAACAGGCGGCATATCATGAATGATATCGTTTCAAATAGGTAAAACTAGATCTTCAAACAAACGCACACGTGTAGCCGCCAGCGATTTTCCGATGCTGACACAGGATCCCCGCTCCCGCCATCCCGCGCTGGACCCCCACTGCCCTACAGTCCTATTCTAATTATTTTAAATAATTTTTAGTCACATACGATTAGGCACTCAGTGACGTCGCGTGATCTATTCGCAATGTTTACGTTACCGCGCATGTCTCCGTCGGTCGCTCACTGTGATAAAAGTGATTAACGTAAACAATAAACATGTACGAATATAACAATGTAGAGTACTTATTTAGTAATGGTGCAGTGTTATATCGTGTCCCTTGAAAGTTTAAATGGTGTACGGCGAATGTATACAGGACCAAGCCATCTGCAATCTCTTCGACATTCGGACTGTCGATTCAAACGAATCCACAAAAAACTCGTCCCTTCCATCCATAACATTCCATCATCGATATAATGTTAGAAGACGTTCCTTTGAATTATTTGCGGGGAATGTACCTACTTCCAGAGAGAGAGAAACTGTGGACACTGTGATTACTGCGATATCGCTCAAAGGTACTTTTTTTAATATTTGTAATTAAAATCACTGTAATTTGTAATAAGTTGATTTTAATATTTTAAATACGCAGAGTATGTAGTAATTTCTAGTTTACGCATACTCATACCTAATTAATACTTTATTTTTTCAAAGAAATAATGACAAATGAGGAAGTTTAACATGTAACACACAACTATACCATGCTAAAAGATCATAAGCTCTTTAAAATATGAAGGGAAGATTGATATCTCTACAAAACAATTCGGAGTTTATAAAATCGCAACGGAAAAATGCCTAGGTATTCAGATATGTAGTTACGCTATTTCGCTCGCACTTTTCATTCATTGGAAATCACGTTACACGCAGTGTAGGCATCTATTTTACTATTACGCACGCGCCGTGTAGGATGTTCTCTTTTTCTGGATTTTCTTGGATTTTCAGAACTCCCATAATCAAAATGCTATTACAGAAATAGTCTCGTCCGCAGATTCCGTTCTATACATATAACCTACCCTATAATTATCGAGACGGTAAAAAAAGTCACCCGGTATATAAAATTCTCGTGTCACAATGTTCGTTCCCGTACTCCTCCGAAACGGCTTGACCGATTCTCATTAAAGGCGAACGGCAGATTTGGTACCGCATATTTTTTTTGTTGTTCTGTTATAGAACTGTGCAAGTTCTATAACACTTGATAAGGCAACTAAGCCATTTATTTTCATGTAAGTGTACTATTTTTAGAACTTTGCATTAATTAATAATATCAATAAAAAGATTTTAATAAAGAAACGTAATACAATCGTAAACTAAACGAAGTTATGTTTTTAGAAGTTGCCATATGTAAAATAACACAAATATCGAAATGATAATTAATTATTTAGAAATAGAAATAACATTAAATATAAATAAATACTCATATATTATACGTACAAACGCATAATTGTTGGATAAAGTAATATTAAGTTTTTTTTAAATATAAGTAGGTATAATAATTGTACTTACAAAAAAAAGTATTGTTTTATTTACCGACACTCAAAACCCCATCAGAAATTCATCATGATCAAACTGTTGCAGTCCGCTGCTGGACATAGGTACCTATCTCCTAATACACCGAATCCTCTTCACAATCTACCTACTTAAGTAAGTAAAACACTACAAGGATAGCGACAAGCAATCTAAGACATTTACTTTACCACCAAAACAATGTTTATGTACCTATAAGTAACAATTTACATCGGTACACTAGTACATAACCTCAAAAAATAGAACTGGTTATAACTTTTACGTCCCAAGTTCTAAAAATCTAAGAATTTAAAAAAGGCTTGTCTATCATATTAACTACCAATTAAAACAAAAAGTATCCCAAAACACGAAATTTTATTAGGTGTACGAGATTCTCATACAAGCCTGCCATTCGCTTTTGTGAGCATATTGAGTAGGTCTGAGAATCGATCAACATCTATTTTTCATACCCCTTAGTGATAAGGATGTCCCTTACCAGATTTTTTTATTTTTTTTGTACTCTTCTACCACCAACCCCTATAATGTGGCAAAACAACATTTGCTGGGTCAGCTAGTTATTATATAAAACTTTGAAGTATGAGTCAAACTCTTTCATATGTTTGATTGTAATATGACGACAATTGACGTTTTAGCGGCCGTAAGGGTCTTATTCGTTTATAGATATTTATAAAACAATCAATCTATTGTTGAGGTCGTGATTTGAATTTTTTACTTAAGTTTTATTAGTATTATCGGTGTGATGTTTATAAACCTTCGGGGTTCTACTAGAACAATGATTGTGTATTCATATAAGCAAAGGAAATCCTGTAGAGACATCAAACCTAAATACAAAACCACTTGTAAAAACCACACGCAAAAACTTCGTGAATCAAAGTGTTGTTTATTACTAGCTGACCCAGCGAACGTTGTTTTTCCACATTATAGAGGTTACTGGTAGAAGGGTCACCATTTTGGGAAACCATAAAATATTTTATACAAAAAATATTTTGATAGAAAATTTAAAAAAAAGCCTTGTGAGGGACGTCCTTATCACCAGGGTGTGTAAAAAAGAGCCTACGACCGATTCTCAGACCTACCAAATATACATACAAAATTTCATAATAATCTGTCTACTAGCCGTTTCGGAGCAGTTCAGCGACAAACACCGTGACTCGAAATTTTTATATACAAGAAGATTATGATATGAATATATTTTTGACATATTCCGATATGTTAGCTGTATATGCTCTCTCTCTTTCTCTCTGATATTCTCTTGCCTCTAATTCTGTGTGGTATTAATTACGACTGCTCCACCTGCAAGTCTTAATTACTCAACATTACTGTACTAAGTAAGTCTAATTCCATAAAAATATTCATTATCTAACTAGAATTATTATTCCCCTCGTTAATTCACTCTAATTGTGTACTTATCTTAACCTAATTATAATAATATCTGTATAATAATAGAATTACCTACGAATGAGTTTTAAATAGTTTTATAAAACAACCGTTTCATTCATTCATAAATTGTAAGTTAAGCCAAAAACCTGTTTATTACAAGTAAGTAATTAAGAGATACAATAATTAATGTCTACATTTTACCATACATAAACTCAATGACGGGAAATGATGGCCATACTGTATTATTCAATGAACATACTTAAAATTCGTAATTTAACACCAAAAAAAAACATATTAACTACCTGTGACCAGTCCTTGGCAATCAAGGTCAAGGATATTGTGATAATTGGCATATTTAGAAAAACATGTAAGCGTGTATTCAAATTAAAATAATATTATTTTTTTCACATTCATTTCATGCGCATGCGTTACAAGATGTATGAATGCGGACGAAGCAAAAGTATTATGCTGAGATCGTAATGCGTAGCGTTCTGTTTCCTGCCCACCCATAGGAAAAAGGCGTGAGTGTATGTATGTCTTAATTATTCTCACTGATCGAAAAAATGGGATGGATTGCTCTCAAATTTAAGCAGAAAAGCTAAATTTCCTTTTCGTCTATCTTATCTTAGACGGCATCAACAGCTTCGAATTCTATTGCTATACTACTATTTTATATAAAAACACTCATGGAATTTGTGACACGAACGTAAAATACGTTGAACCCCGGTATCTCATTCAGTAAATACGCACCAAAATCACAATAATTTTAAGTGTACATACCTACGTATTGTGAAAAAATTATGAATTCAAATTCAGAAACAAAGCTTGAAAAACGTTATCGTGGAACTTTGATTATCATCGCATCGCAAACATCTCATGAATGACATGAATTATGTAAAATGTCCGCTTGTGCCGTATACGAACGAAAAAAATGCTTAAAATTTACGCGCAATGAGTTCCTTGGCTTTTAGAATATTTACACGTGTAGAAAATCTATTCTAGATCTGTCTAAAGCATATTTAATATAAAATTATTCGATATAAATAACATAACATACCATCATGCCTGTCGTCCCCGAAAGGGTGCAGAGAGGTGTATTAATATAGACCCACATTTTCCGGTGTGTTTTAGGTCCCATGTAATAGGGGATCAGGCTATTGCAATCAACCGGAAACCAAACCAAACTCCGAGCTGCTCCTGAGAATTTCTTAGAATAAACCAATAACACTACTCGACTTGGGAATGGAACCCAAAACCTTTTGCGCAGCCCAATTTACGACCACTAGATCAACGAGGAAACGTAAACAATTAATATACAAAAACAGTAGATAAATTAATGATTTAATTGTGATATTGATCAGAAATATTTATAAATAAAAAAATGTATAATTTTCATATCAAAATCAGGTTCCAATTAGGTATCAAGTTTTAATATTTTTCTTTTATTACTCGACTTTTATTATTTCACAACATTCCTTAAAATAATGCAAAGGTATATTTAAATATACGTTAAAGAAATGGTTTTTTCTGCGAGTGAGTAAAATTACCCGAGCTCTTTGTCAGTTTAGTAACTCCCTTATTTATAAACCTAAACGGTTTCTACAAAGTTGGCAACGCATAACCGACACCTCTAGTGTTGCGCTTTCGATCAGGCGGACCGGGCTAGTTTGCCACCGCTGTGCTATAAAAAAAATCTTAAGTTAAATTTTTGTTTAGTCGATATTATTGTCGGAGTTCAATTGCACATCACTAGGGCTAGGTAGGGTCCTAAAACGGTGTTGAATGAAATCAAAACGTGGTTCAGACGGTGTCCTTCATCGAAATTTGTAAAGCATTAGAACATGCAAATATATTTGTGCTTGTTATTTTTTTTTTATTAGATATCTACTACTGCGTTTCAAATGGTGATTTGTGTGATGAAACATTAATGCAATTATCGTAATGCGAAAGTGCGAAACAACTGTGAAATATGGCTATATATGTATGTGTAGCATATTGATCTCTGAATATCTAATATATAAAATTCTCGTGTCACAGTTTTCGTTGCCATACTCCTCCGAAACGGCTGGACCGATTTTGATGAAATTTTTTGTGCTTATCCGGTATCTATGAGAATCGGCCAACATCTATTTTTCATCCCCCTAAAAGTTAGGGGTAGCCCACCAACCCCTATAATGTGGCAAAACAACGTTTGCTGGGTCAGCTAGTCTAATATATAAAATTCTCGTGTCACAGTTTTCGTTGCCATACTCCTACGAAACGGCTTGACCGATTTTGATGAAATTTTTTGTGCTTATCCGGTATCTATGAGAATCGGCCAACATCTATTTTTCATCCCCCTAAAAGTTAGGGGTAGTCCACCAACCCCTATAATGTGGCAAAACAACGTTTGCTGGGTCAGCTAGTTAAACTTTAAAATAATACATCCATATACATACCATCACGCCTGTCGTTCCCGAAGGGTTAGGCAGAGGTGCACTAATGTACACCCACGTTTTGCCGGTATGTTTTAGGTCCCATGTAATAGGAGGCGAGCCAAATGCCACACCAAGCACAAATCCATACTCCGAGCTGCTACTGCGAATTTCATAGAAAAACCCAATAACACTTTGCTCGACCTGGGAATCGAAGTAGTTGGAAAAAAAGCTACTAATATTTACCTATATTATTTTATCTAACTGCCTCGTTGGTCTAGTAAGTGTGACTTCTGAGCAAGTGGTCTTTGATTGGATTCCCAGGTCGAACAAAGCGTTATTGGGTTTTACGCGACTACGTCAGAAGGAAGGTTATGTTTTTCGAGTGTATGTATGTAAGTATGTATGTATGTAAGTATGTATGTCTGTTTCTTTGGCACGCGCTACAGCCCAAACGGCATGATGGATTTTATAACACATGGGTTGTCGTTAGATTCGTATTATATAAATCCGGCTTACTAATAATGGGTACCGACTGTTAAGGTGGAAGTTCCACGCTTGCCCGCGAAATTAAAATTTTCGTACGTTTTTTTGCAATTTGCCGGTATTTGTCAGGCTATACATGGAACAAAATATGATTCGCGCCTGTAATAGGTATTTAGTTACAGAATTATAATCAATAATATCATAAATACAAACCTCAGATTACATACAATTGGATTGAATAACTTTTTCATGAGATAGACAATCAATACAGTTATATGCACTTTGAGTGCATATTAGTACACCTCTGCCGAACCCTTCGGGGACGACAGGCGTGATGGTAACGCAAAAACCGCTAAAAGGATTTGGAACCGTTTCTTACCTGGATGAATACATATGCTACGTTTTATATGTATACCATACGGGCAAAGCCGCAGGTAGAAGCTAGTATAGCATATTATAATATAAAAAAATCTTAAACAAAAAGTAGATATTGAAATTCTTGTAGAATTATATAATTAATGTGATATTATGTATGTTTATATTAATATTTAGTTTGTCCAAATATTTCAACATAGGTATTAATTAGTATTAAATAGGTAGATATTGAATGTAGATGATTTTGAGAGAAATAAAATTTTTATTTAGATGATTGATAAAAAACAACTATAATGTCAGAATAATGAATTTTCTGGGTCCTGTTTTAAATAATTAAAATTATTTTGAATTTATTAAATGAATAGGCCGAAAATAGAAACAATTAATTTAATTTTTTTATGTTAAAATATTTTTTTATGTTTGTTAGGAATTAATTTTTAAACAAATTTTCTGTTATTTCCGTATTGTTTTATTTATTTAGACGACAGTACAAAATGAAACGTTTATTAAATAATACCTATTCATTTATTAAAAAAATATACAGTAAATTGTAATTTAGAAATGAACATGAACATTGTGAAACAAAACCATTTTGGAATTAAAAGAGTATCTATTTAAAAGAGTATTTATTTATTTATTTATTATCTATGGAGTTTCTTGTCCGTTCTTATCCATAAGACCTACCTTTTGGAACCGTGCAACTAGTTTTTGATAATTCAAAAGTACCTGTAATATTAGTCTAATTGAAATAAATCAGTTTGAAAACATTTTTTTTTACGGTGCAAAATAATAGCTTCAAAACCGTTACAAATAAAAATTCTCATACTTAAGTTGTCTTCACAGTTTTCGGGTCAAACCTGGATGAGATTGGTAGAAGACCGAAGCGAATGGCATAAATTGAGAGAGGCCTATATCGTGGGATATAGGCCCAGTGGATTCAGAAAGGTTGTGGATGATGATGATGAAGGACGATGACGCTATTTCATATGTAGAGCGGCATCTCTCTCACACAGCCTAAAATTATCAAGATTAAATGCACTGCGCTTTTTTATGCCAGAAAAAATCGCAGTGTCAATCTAAAAGCTTACATTGCTACACTTACAACCCTTCCTCTTTTAACTGGGGTATGGCAGTGCGCCCGCCAAGTCGAGCAACTTATTTTTCAAAAGATGTGAGATTTCTTTTTTTTTTCTTTCTTTATAAACTTGATCCGTAAGCAAGGGTCACAAGCATTTTGTGGGATGACCCTTTTAAGTTCACACAGGGTAAGTCCAGAATTGTTAATAGCTTAAATTATCCTATCACCATGCAGACTTTCTAAATACCATTGTTTCATCACGCCTGTATTGACCCTAGAGTAAGCAGAGATCTACACCATACTAAACCACTATTGATCAATGATGTTTTTAATGTAAATAGATGTTTTGAAGATACATTTACACGTGTTTTTTTTTGCATTTAAAGTGAGTGATCATTTATACGTTTATGACTTGAAAAGTCAAAGGTTTGCACGTGTCTAGGATTCAAACCCGATTCACAACACTCCATGGTCATATTACAAGGTAAAAATTACCGTATTCATGTTATTCAGAAGCTAGCCTAGTGGTGGAACCAGTACACTGTGAAGTCAGGTCTCGACTTCAATCTCAAGGCACACGTCACTGACTTTTCAAAGTTACGTGCGTATTTATCACATGCTCAAACGGTGAAGGTCAACAACGTATGGAAACCTGCATGCCTAAAAGATGTTCTCGGTGGAGTGTGAAGACTACCAACCAACACAAAAAGCAAAAAAGACACCCATGCCCCGCAGTAGTACAAAATTGGGTCGATGATTGTGTTATACAGAAAGTCCACAGAATAAAAAGAAAATGTAAAAACAATTCATACAATCAAACAAAATATTTTCACAAAAAATACACACAAAGCAGTTTCCTATTTCAAATGAAACAGGACAGTTTCAGTTAAAATAGTAAAAATGTAAAACATTTACCGGGAAACGGTAAAAAACCCTGCAAATGAAACGAAGGTTGGAATTTTATTTCGTAGATACATTGGAAATGTATTTGCCTTTTTATTTTAATTAATATCTGACCCTTTTGTGGAAACGTTGTTTGTAAATAAGAATACAGATAGTCATCTCTTTGTGGTTGACAATTGATAGCTAGAATTTATTTTCCTAAACAAACATTTTTACTACAAGTATAGTTGTTTTCGGATACTCCGTAAAAGAATAAATAAGTACGACTTTTGTTAAGAATCTTCACAAGATAATACTTGATCTTATTGAATAATTAAATCAATAATTATTATTATGTATTCAATTGTAGTTTTTACTGTATGTAGGTATTTCATATTTTTGTCTTTTTCGTTATGTACAATAAAGAATATTCTATCTATATATTGGTGTCAAAAAAATTACGACACGAGCGGTTAGGCAGAGGATATGTTTTATATAATGGGGACGAACCTATTGCCATCAACCGGGCACGATTCTAAACTCCGAGCTGCTACTGAGAATTTCATAGAAAAACCCGATAACACTTTGCTCGACCTGGGAATCGCACCCAGGACCTCTTGTCGGCAGTCGCACTGTACAACCGCTAGACCAACGAGGCAGTTGTGCGCGAACGTAAGCTCAAAAACATCCACACACACAAGTCATTCACAAATGTTATAAATACAATTGCGTATGACGTAGTTATTTGTGTTGCAGTGACATTGTTATCATACAAGTGACCTAGTGAGTGGGTCGGCACTCCCGGCCCGTTTCAATTGTATTAAATTTCCCCACAAATTCCTCTACGCGAAACTGTTTCAATATTTCCACAAATTATTGTGAAAATTTCGGGAATATTTACTCAATTACGATGTAGAGCTGCGAATTTTTCAAATTCGTCAGTATTGACGATTTTATGGTAGCCATGTTGGAAACTGGATGAGAAGAGCTGATGATCAAGCTCTGTGGCGTTCACTAGGGGAGGCCTACGTCCAGCAGTGGACGAATATAGGCTGATGATGCTGATGATCATGATGATCATGATGATGTTGGCGTTCTTTAACAATGGGTACTTAATCATCATTAACAGATTTACTGGCCGCCTCCCACTGCTGGGAACGGGTCATCTCATATTTGAGAGTGATTAGACTATAGTCCATCTCGCTAGCCTAGTGGGGGTTCAAACTTCAGACGTTATCGAGAAAATTTCCGGATAGGAATCGAGACCTTTGAGTCGAGACTGGAGACTTTCCAGTCCACAGTTCCTTTGGGCACTTAATAAGCATAAGGGTAATTTTACCAATTATAATAGCACCATACATCATTATGGAACGTTTACTGTCATCTGTGTCCTCTCAGGTAGAGACCGATTAAGGATTTCTCTGATAACCGTTTTTTTAAATATTGACAATGATTATATTAACGTCATGTAACTTCGAAGTCAGTAATGCGTGCATTTGTATTCAAGACATCATTTTGTATTAAAATACATAATACATAGACACAAGTCTATGTATACTGTAAAATATTCAAATATTTTATCAGTTTAAAGTGTAAGGAAAAGATTTATACCTTAAAACGTTTTATAGTTAAGCAGTCGTAGGTAAACAGCATAAATTACATTCTGTAACTACTTACAAGTGCTTTGATATTATCTCTCAATTCGTAGAACGCCTTATAATATCCAAAAAACTAATTGCTTCTTCCCAAACTTCCAAGAAATATCGTCTCCATTAATTCTTCATTTCCGCGTCGTGTACAAAAATAGAAATCACTTCGTATCGATACATAATACCCGCATCAAAATAAAGGGAAACACATCAAACAGTCAGTACAAAGACACAGAAAACAGAGTCAATTACTAATTAAATTCTCATGAAACGTGATAGGAGCACCAGTTCATGTTGACACTTCGCAATGTTAACAACATGTCAAATGCTACATGTTTTAAGTCCGCTTTTTCATTGACTGTGGGTCAAGATATAGAGGCCACTAAAACACACAACTCCCGATTTCTGACACTCAGAAAAACACATCACTCTCTTGTTTGCAAATATCAATTAAACCTCATTCGTTTGAGCTCCGTAATATGTATGTATTTTTTCGGACACGTTGTGTTTTTTTTCTGCCGCCGCCGAGACATTGTGGAACCGATGTTTGTGAGTTCACAGTTTGTTTTTAAATTATTACGACTCTTGGAGTTTGTTTGGTATGATGTGAAGAATTACTCTGTTGATCTAAGAATACGATGGTGTATTGAGGAAGGTCGTGTTTGGATACTAAAAATGTTAGCCAATACTGAATAAAAGGGGACTAGACAATAATCTGCCTTCAGAATAATAAATAAATATACCCGGACATTATGACACAACGCCATCTAATTCTGTGATAAGCAACGAGGCTTGTGTTACGGATAATAGAAGGTTGATATACCAACTACATATACCTACTTTTTTTTTAAATACATACATTTTATATATAGTCCATTACTCCATGACATCCGTGACTCAGATACAAATATTAATGTTCATCATACAAACATTTGTCCCTACAGGGATTTGAACCTGGCACCCGTAGCTTAGTACAGAAGAAGAATAAGCGCTCGGGAAATTTTAATACCCAATAAAGGTACAGGCTTTCCAAATATCTTATTTCTATGAAATCTCATCTAATTCTACAGAATACGTCAATGTTTATAATCACCCTTTGCGTAATAAAATATAAATGCTTTAATATTCTCTTCAATAAATCCCGACTCGAATATTTCTTACATTTAATTTGATCTCATATTTTCACTCGTCTTCCTTTTGTTCTCCGTTACATCATTTGGAATTTCCGTGAAACCTTCTTCCTTCAAAGCCTTTGAGACATTTTGATACAGGGGTTAAATTAAAGATTATAAATGGTATAGGTTTCTACCGACGTTCGTTACAAGGAAGCAAGACCTGCAAAGACGCAGGAAATTTCTGAATTATAACATTCATCGCTCTTCGGTAAAATACCCGGTAGGAACGAAAATGTATTTCGCATAAAGTATTTTAAAATAGGATTAAGAACTCAACAAATCAAATGAATAGTTTTAATTATAATATACGCTAGAAAGAACTAAAATAAAGTAGTTTGGTAGTTAAATATTAGTCTCAAGTCGACGAAAAAGGTTTAATTAAATGTTTGTTTCTTATCCTATCTCAAGGACACGTATGACGCATTTATTTTGCGATTACAGCGAATTATTGTGGAAAACTAATTAGTGGGTCCATTTGAAATACAGCGCAGTTTTTTTAAACAACTAAATTATTGTCCTAATTAAGTAAAAACCTTGTTAGAAACTAACTTAGTGTTCCTTCAAGCGAATGCTTATTTATCAGCGTTATCGTTGTAGAATGCAAATGGCAGGCATAATTTAGCACGTTGACAGACGGTATCTACTTATTTTTTATTGACATTATGTGATGATAAATTGCTTCAACCTGTAGTAATGGCTCCTGGCTTACAGAGTTCAACATTGTCCAAGAAAATTACTAGTTTACCAGGCATCGTAAGTGTAAGTTATGAAATCCTTGCCACACTCATTGTGAAACACTTCCTGAAGATTAAAGAGAAAAAGAACAGACAACGCCCCAGTGAAACTAATATTTAAGACTGTGTGGCAGTGGGACTCCCTTTCGTAATGAAATCAAGAGTTCCTATTTTTATGCTTCTGGACCCACCGACTTTACGCTACGCTAAATTACGCTTTGTTTATCAATCAGTCAGCGTTCGAATTTAATTAAGTGGGTACCTAATTATCTTTGTAAAGTCAATTCATGTAATACGTATCCATTTAGTATATAATAATATATCACAACACTATATGTCTTGGTTAATATTAAGGCCACCCAGAAATTCATAACCAAGATTTTTGTTTACGAAAGATCCTATATAATTGTAAGAAAGATCAAATCTATACGATTTATTGTTGCTCTCGAAGCGTTAAGGACAGCCCTATGGAAATACGAGCAATAAAAAACATTAGCAATAACGTTATTACTCCGTAAACATATTAGCTTAATGTTTCCATGTAACCAACACACAGGCTAGCTCAACTACCGTCACGTCAGCCCACGTCCATCACGCTGTCTGCGTGCGAGCCTGAGGAACACCACATTTGGTCAATAAAGACGTATGGACAGGCGCGGCGAGTATGAAGGATCGTGGTACTATGCGCCCGCGCCGGGGCCCCTGACCTTGCTCGGCGCACGCGGTGCCCCCCTCCACCCCACTCGGCCTCTTCCCCCCTTCTTCTCGCCCGCCGCGCCCCTCACAACATGCCACTTTGATTTCCACCAAGTTTATGTAATCAACGTAGTAATGTTAGAAAAATTATTATAATCTGTAGTAGACGCATTGTCATGTTAAATAACTTCAATGTGTTTTGACTTTAGCAGATGTTGTGAACGCGAATGAACAACCATTCGTTGTTGAATGTTTGGAGCGGTTTTGTACGCGGTGTTTTATGTAGTATCAATCAATAGACAAGCCGTGTCTGAATGCTGTAGCACTAATCGTAACTACATCACCTGGTAGGAATCCTAACTTAAATCTAGTTTAGCGTTTCCGGTTCTACGTCTAGAATAACTTGAATGCGATGTTTTTGCGTATGATTTCACAAGTTCGTTTATGTTGATGACCTTCTAGTTTTCGCACTAAACAACAACTACAATTCTTCGCTTGCGTACAACTACAGAAGAAAACAGATATAGTTTTTCTCAGGTTTTATTGTATTGAAATGTTTTGGTGAGATCAATTTTTCAATATTATAAATTTCAGTGTCGAAAGTGATGTTTAGGCGTTTCTTTGTAACAGATTTCATTCATGTTGACCGATGTTTACACATTCCTCGTAGGTATAAACAAGTATAATAATGACAAATGGCATCAATTTGTATCTCTAGCGCCAACACTAGGCTTTTACGTAACTACTTAATATTACAAATGTGTAATATTACGTTACAGGATTGTAATCTAAGCTCCAGTCTCTTTCAAGATAAAGTTGGAATATCTGATTTCTGAAAGATATACAAATAAATCTGGTATTAAATTTTACGTCAACAGATATTACTGAATAAAGTAACAATGTTTCTCCGTCGTAGTATTTGTTTCTGTATCATGGATGCGTTTTTTCATCACAAACCGGCAACATACGAAGCTAAACCCGATGATTCAGCTACTGCGCCCATGCAGCCAATTGTGCCGTAGAAAATTGGAGCGTCGAGTTATAAAGGCTTATGGAATTATGAGTCACATAAATATCTTGAACATTAAAATTAACAAGACAGGTAAGATGCTTAATTATTCGCGTTATGATGAAGTACTAGCAGTTAGAGCAGGTGGAAAGGATCATAAAAATAGAATGCTATTGAAAAACTGTGATGGTAACATTTGTGATGGTAATCGCTGAACCTTACTTGTCAGGATAAGCGGCCTTCTACGAAGGTCAGTGAGGGTTAGTAGATGTTAATCCAGATCCTTATAACACCAAGATTGATTGGATTGGATGGATTGATTTATCATTCGCTGTATTATTAGCCAAATGTCGGAGCATTCAATATTTTCTGACTTGTTTCCGTTGTAATCCAAGTTGCTACTTATCTCGATGGCTGGATGTTGGCAGATTGCCCGTAGTATTACATATTTTTTGAGGAAATAGTAATAAACTGTGCTTTACAACAGACCTTATTCATACGCCAGTAGAATTTAATTTAAAAATGTATGATCCAATTGAAGTTTTTATATTTATTTGGGACTAGCTTCCGCTCTCGGCTCCGACGGCGTTGTATGTTGATGTTAATGTAGTTTCATCAAAATCCGTTCAATCGTTTATGGGTAGAAGAATAACAAACATCTTCACATCCTCACATACAAACAAACTTTCATATTTATAATATTAGTAAGGTAGTAAAATTCCTAGGGGACCAAAAATATACTTTAAAACTTAGTGGAACGACTCTATTTTTTCTTTAATTCCTCTCAGACACCGATTAGGCTGAATAATGATTATCTAAACTCAGATGATTGATTGAGCTGCACAATCGCTCACACATTGTTTACTAAAATGTCTGTACTTTAAGAAAGACCGTGATCCTCTGAGTTTGTTTCGGCATTTCTTTTCAGAGGTCGTCAGTTAAGAAATGCCGATGCCGTATATATTCTATTCTTTATATCTATTTGTTAAAGTGTCTCCAAAAGATCTACTTAGAAAAAAATAAAATATAATATTTTTTTTAGAAAACAGAGTATTTTTTTATACCTGTCTCATACATAATGCTGAAAATACACCGAAACAATTGGTAAACTTGAAGTAACTCAAAAAATGGTAACGGTGATCTTACAGTTACTTTTATAGCACTGGACTTAAGATCCGCTGAACATGACCAAAACACTTCTACGGGTAACAAAGAACTTATTGAAAGTTTTATGAGCTTTATATGGATTTGTTTTGAGAATATGACTTGTGACTCAAGAAATTATCATCATCATGATCTTAATTATTGTCCCACTGGTGGGTATTGTATCTCCTCTCATTTCAAAGAGATAACCACGCTAGGCTAGTGCAGGTTGGCAGACTTCACACGCCATCAAAAGAATCTCCTCATTATGTTTACCTTCACCGTTTGAATATGCGATAAATATGAACTGTGACTGTGAAAAGACAGTGGTGTATGCTTTGACATCGAACTCAGGAGCTTTGACTTCACAATCCACAGGTCATACTTCTAGGCTGACACAGCTAAAATTAAGTCCTGATGGATTCGGCTAGACCTACAAGTGTCCCTAAAATGGAAAATGTAACATGTATTGCTTTGATTTCCACTAATTTTATCATATTTTTCCATACTCAACATGAATTACAGATATCAGGATTTTAAGAAAGCAGATTACGTATCACATATTTCTAAAAATATCTTTGTTGGTCCATTATATGGATGGCAATGATATATTTTTGATCCAGTTTTTGTATCTTATACATACTAATTACACATTGTGGAGCGATGCTTATGTAGTTGCCTTAGAGCATACGCACTTTAACCCTCATACTTCTTTTAAATCTGACTCCGACTGTGGAAGATCAGGTCCAACACGATGACCAAGCAGGAACAGGTTCGTAGACTTCAAAACACAGTCCTTTTCCTTGATAGCCCTTGTGAACCTTTTCGGCAATACGCAGATAAATACTAAGTATATTTTTTTTCTCATAGTGTCAGCAGAAATTCCAGGACGCCTATACTTCCTTGCACACCACTTTTGCTTCGTCTACATTAATACCTACACCTTGTAGCACATGCGTAGATATGAAGATACTATTTACGCTCATACATCAATTTCTTATCATAAACCTCAATTTCTATTAAACATTATGCTGTAGTAACATTCAATCCTTCACGATGTTTGTGGAACATGAAATTACAATCACAGTCGTCCTTTATGATTTGCGTCGTAAATTCAAGAAAGAGGTTTCTCGGTATTGTTAACAGCCCCAAATTAAGGATAGATGAGACAAAAGGTAATAAATCGGAACAATAATGACTTGGATCTGCGGGAAATGCGGGCTGGGATTTCGTTTATGCTCCTTCCGATGGGAGAAGGAGACTAATTGAAGAATATCATTCAGAAGCAGAGCGATTTAAGAGAATCTAGGTGTAACAGTTTACGCATCAGATAAGAGAGAAATTGTGTCTTTGAATCCTACCAAAACTGACCTCAGTCGTAATATAATAAGCTTGTCGAGAGAGGTTAACAGAAATGTCCTTTACCCACTAAAAGTAATTAATTCCGCTGACCCAACCACATAATAGCCCTTGGCCTGACAAAACAAAGTCCTCCAACCTTCTCTGTCCTTTGGTGCCCCTGTACAACAAGACTAGAAGTAGGGAGATAGCATAATTAGTAAAAAAAATACTATTGCGTGTTGTACAGAGGAGACTTTCCCAGACAGGGAATATTCACGCATTTAACTTGAGCATTGTTAATACAACTTAACTTGAGCGATTGTATTAAATTTCATCACAAATATTATTGTCTTCTTGTAATCGCAGATCGGGAACATTATGAACTATTCATACCGAAGACGTAAGGTGTGGATAGCTAACACGATTATTAATTAATCTTACAGTAATTTCTTGACAGTTTCTGCAATAAGTTGTATAGTCTTAAGGCGTTTAGTGAACCTATAAATATGTCCGGACATTATGTCACAGCGCCACTTGGTTCTGAGCTAAGCAACGAGGCTTGTGTTACAGATACTATTTGGTTGATACTCCACATAGTTTTTATTCCAAGGTTAACGTGTCCATCCTCTTCACACAAACAATCCCCTACCGGGATTGTACCTTAACACAGAAGCCAGCCTTTAATATCACTGCGCTAATCAGATCGTATATGTTCGCACATTCACTCTAAAGCCCCGTTCACAGCCTTGATTTCAATTTTTTTCACCATTGTAAAAACTTTGCGCGGCCTCTTTTAGACCGATTCAGCTTACAATATTAAAGATTAATCGCTTTATAATTGTACGCATTTAAAACCCCGCAATACGTTGATTTTCTGTGTTTTAACAAATAGATCTGTTAGTTTTTTGTGTAACTGTTAAGTGGTTTTGTTATTGTTTCGATATGCTCGTGTCTGGGATAGTTGTTATATTATTTTAATGATTTGTTATTGTACTTTGTAGTGCTACTTGTTTCAGCTTTTCGGTTAATGGTGTTCTTGTGTGTTAAAACTTACACAAATTGTGGACACGCTTAAGGTTTTCCAAAATTTCAGACCAAAATGATCTATATTTAGATCATTGTTATAACCAGTAAGATAACTGATACCAACCCATATCTCTACTATTCTATTTCAAAGAACATCCTTCATTTGCCCTTAAAGAGTGTTGCTAATATTCCTAACAATGCGAACGATGGTGATAAAGCTTTTCACCATCTGTATCATTTTGATGCTACTTTAAGTTCCTGTTACTTTGAATGATTACTTCTGCAACTCGAAGAATTACCAATATGCAAAATTATTAATCTTAAAATCTACACCTCAAAAATCGAGCAATTAGTAGTATCAAGAAAGAATTACGCAAATAGTTCCACCTAATACCAGCAACGCCACAGGATTCATTTGGTAATGCCTATATCAATATTTCTGAAGAGCCATAATCTTCAAAATAACAGCTGATATTGAGTAATGAAGATATCAAAAAGTATTTATAGCTCCTTCTGTAGGTCAAATCGATATTAGCTCAATACAAAATTGTTTCGTAGAAAAACTACTGGCTATTTGCTTAATAGTTTGTCATTTTCTTATTAAGGACTGTATTCAGTGTCCGCCGCGAGATTTTATTATGACTCACCAGTGAATTGAACGATGAAATGTACGCTAGTTTATTGTTATTTTATTTTCTTAAATAAACCATTTATGCTATTAGCTTTATAAAGTGAAGTGGTTCCAAATAATGGATTCTCTGCATCAATCATTGGTGAATCATTGGTTGTTGGAATCAATAATAACAGATACTTACTTTGTGAGTTCCGCTCTACAACTTTTCCAAAAGTTTTCAGTCAACAGCGAGAAGAAAGCATTGTTGGATATAACACGAGATTGTAATACAAAAGTGAAGAGAAAACTTAGGCTAAATTGGACTGATTGTTTATATAAATCCACACCTCCATTAAGTCCTATTAAGACCATTTAGCTAAATAAATACACTATACTGAAAGAAGATCCATAACGAAATGATACCAGCAAATATACTGGAACGTACTTGTTCAAATGCACTATTAAGGAGCGTTCGTACCCTTGGATTACTGACACTATTAAACTAATGATGAGTTTGCGGGACAAAGCGCTTAATAATTATAGGACAACAAACTTAGAAGCTAAAAAAGTATATTACAAAGAGTTAAAATCTTTAGTTATTAGTTCCCTGTATAGTGAGAAAGTGGCATTTTTCAAGCACAATATCAACAACAACATAAATTCGCCAAAATTGTTATGGAAAAATATCAAATCTACTGTCTTGCCCTATAAACAAAGGCAAGACCTTCCGTCACACTTTGCAAACCCAGACGTAATCAATAGCAGTTTTTTTAATGTTCCTGGTAACACTGTAGCAAGCAGCTCACTTATGACACTCTTTGATAGTCACAGACATAGCGAAGATACCTTCTCGCTTGCTCCAGTGAGTCAGAATGATATCTCACGTATTATTTGCAACCTTAAATCAAACGCCGAAGGCCATGATCAAATTACCTTGAACATGATAAAAATGATTCTGCCAGATATGTTGCCCACCATTACAAATATAATAAATTATTCTATATATTCGTCAACATTTCCTGACCAATGGAAAATTGCTGCCGTAAAGCCTATACCCAAGCACTCAAACCCTGTTGAAATCAAAGATCTTCGGCCCATCAGCATCCTACCATGTCTGTCTAAGGTAATTGAAAAAGCCGTATGTAGTCAGTTAACGATTTTTTTGGAAAAAAATAAATTACTACCAGATTTACAGTCCGGCTTTAGAAAACAACGTAGTACCTCCACGGCTTTGTTGGATGTTACGGACAACATTCTGGCAGCTCAAGACCAAGGCATGTGTGCCCTACTGGTGTTACTTGATTTCTCCCGGGCATTTGACGCAATAAATATTCCGCTGTTGCTTGCCAAGCTTAATTATTACGGTTTCGATGATAAGACTGCGCAATGGTTTCGCAGCTATCTAAGTAACAGAAAGCAATATGTGGAATTACGAATGAGTGACGGTCTTGTGCGCACATCAGCACTTACTTCTATTGATAGAGGAGTTCCGCAGGGTTCAATATTGGGTCCAATCCTTTTTATTTTATACTGTGCGGATATAGTAAAATGCCTCCACAAATGCAGATACCATCTTTACGCTGATGATGTTCAATTATATATTTCATTCAGACCTGACCAATATGCTGAAGCAGTTAAAGACCTAAATGATGACCTTAATAGAATTGCCATGTGGTCGGAAGAGAATTGTTTATCGTTAAACCCGAACAAAACTAAATATATGGTATTTGGCACTAGGAAGCAGCTCGATAAATTACCTGGGTCATTTAATTTGAGCGTAATGGGGGAGCAAATTGACAGAGTGCATGAAGCGCGTAACCTTGGCCTGATTATTGATTGCAGTCTTCGTTTTGAAAAACATGTAGCCGATTCAGTACGAAACTGCTTTTACCGCTTAAAAGTTTTGTATAAAATGAGGCCTTTCCTATCCGAATCATTGCGCGAGCAGCTAGTTGAATCCCTAGTTCTATCTAAATTAAATTACACTGACACCGTGTATGGTCCGCGCTTATTGGCTCGCACAGATAGACTGATACAGCGATTACAAAATGCATGTGCCCGCTTTTGTTACAAAATTCCCCCTCGAAGTCACGTGACCCCCTTTTTAAACCAACACTTGACGCTTAAAATGAAATCTAGACGCAAAACGCATTTAGCTTGCCTTCTGTTTGGTGTCATCAAATATCAGACACCTGATTATCTGTACAATAAACTTAGTTGGGTCACTAACAGGCGAGAATGCGCAAACAGGCAATGTTCAAAACAGCTTTCAATTCAGTCTCATTCCACAGCAGCTTTTAGAGGCAGTTTCCGCTACGCAGCGGCCAAAATATGGAATAACCTGCCCCCACCCATAAGAACTTCTAATACCATCGGTACGTTTAGGCAAAAATTAAGGCAGTATCTAGTTGAAGGACAGCGGAAACTAGATATGGTTAAATTTAATATATCACTAATTTAAAAATATAATTTAAATACTACATTATTTAAATAAGCTATTTATCAATTCATCTTTTCATTAATATTATCATAAACTAATTCTATTAAATTTAATTCATTAACTTAATTTATTTATTGGTTATTTTTCTTTTATTATTTTTTTTTTAAGATAGGGTGACCTAGTGCCCGACCGGCTGCATGCAGCATTGTGGCTTTGTTATTGCTTTGCATGTAATTTTCCTAGAAACAGGTTTCTGAATTGCCTCATTATTCGTAGTTTGGCTAAATCTATACACATAATGATGAATTACAAATATCTATTTCATTCACTATACATACCTACATATATTGATATTGATGTATATAATTATACTTATCTAATACTGTAAAATGTATGATCTATGTATCTATAACGTTTATTTATTGTTTATTTATTTTAGTAAAATCATTATATTTTTGTCCTTTTTACGCACATCAAAACTCATACATGCTATTAAAACTTGTTTGCATCCGGGACGCCTCAGATATTGAGGCTCAGTTGAAAATCAGCGCCAGGCACTAGCTGCCTGGCATATGCTGAACGGGGCCTATTTGCCACAGCCGTGAAGCACAATAATTTAGTCTTTTCTCTATTTTAATATTTTTTTTTGTTTTCTCTTGTAAATGTGCCTTGACTGTGTCAAATAAAATTTATTTCTTTCTTTCTTTCTTTCAAATAAATACACAGTCCCTAATAATAAGTAGAGCGACTAGACACAAATTGGTGTATCATATAATAAACAGACATTTACGCAATTACCCTGACCTTGTGCCCACCCTGCCTTAATGTTGTCTTGGCGAACAGCTGACTGGGTGCAAAACAATTGTAAGTGATTTGTGACTTGGCGTAGATGTGTTTCCAGCTAGCCAAAATATCTACGCCGTCTTTCCTTTGCGTGTTCTTATAAGGAGCATGATTCATAGTCGATTGCAAGTAATTAAGTTGACCTTTCCGGATATGTTGAACCATCAAACATCCTGCCTGCACGGCAAGAATTAAACTTAGCGGTTAAGAACGATCACGAGTTATGCCACTGTAATTAAATGTTATTATGTAGTTGAAATTGGATTGTATTTATTACTAGCTGTCACGTGCCACGTTGCAGTGTAACGCATTTTGTTTAATAAAAACAATATTTGAAGCGGGTTGTATGTCGTGTCAAAAATTGAGATCAATCGGTGCAGAACTTTCCAAGTTTTTAGAGCTTACACAAACCAACCTAACATTTTAATACATATGTATAAATGTATAGATTACACAGAATACAACACACTGCTCAAAATGTATCTTTAGCGTTCTCCTGAGAATTGCAAAAATCCTGTAAAAAATCCATATTACTTCGGCGTGTAGCGGTTTAAACAATTTCAAGAACGTTATGCGTCACTTACGCGTGTACATTTTCATGCCCCCCTTATTCTGTTACAGTAAGTAACGTAAGCGTACGTTAATTCTACATAAGGGGAGCTATGTAGATGGACTTATAAATTTGTAAGTTGATTACCTACTTGTTATAAGCTTATGAAAATGAACATTTGTTTCTAGCTAATCCCAAAGTCAGAGAAGTGACCACTTATGATGATATTTGACATAATAACAATAAATATTAATGTAA
The DNA here is from genome assembly GCA_905163465.1 of Craniophora ligustri. Lineage (NCBI taxonomy): Eukaryota > Metazoa > Arthropoda > Insecta > Lepidoptera > Noctuidae > Craniophora > Craniophora ligustri. The sequence continues at coordinate 915,662 of LR990965.1, read as the reverse complement.
TCAATGTTGCAATGGAAACAATGATACCACACACGCTTGATGGCTTGTTCATCAATATTTATTGGCGTTTAAGCTAAATGAGAATGTCTGGCTAAAAGGTCGTTATGGATTGCAGCCCATACCGTACTTGCGTTCATGCAATTACATTTTTTTGTGATAAAATTTGTAAGACATAATCATACGTATTGTGCGTAGGGCAAGCCATGATCAGTTTATAATCAAGGGAGTTTCTGAGATCAAATTGTTTGGGTAATACCAAAGTATGGTAGGTATACAATAAGTTCTTACTTACTTACCTTACTTAAGATTTGCAGTCTAAGTAATGAAAATGGTGATGAAGCATAGCCAAATTATTATAACGATGACACGAAGAAAGCAGCCGGAGATGATTTCTTTGATAATGTTATTGATGATTTTTAGAGGCGTTTGCAGATTTTTTGTAAATAGTAATTATTGTTGATATTTGAGTTGTCGTTGTAGCTTTGTTTGTTATTATAATTGCAGAATATATGCGAATGACAACATCCAAATTCATAAAAATTCTTCCTTGAGTTTTACCGCAAGTAATAAATCAAGAAAATATCATCGACTGGTAAACCTTTTCCCAAAAGTAGGGCACGATCGAGCTAAATACATAATGTTTTGGTAAAAATAAACAAATCATCTAGGTAGAACAAGAAATCTAAGAAATATTTTCGCAAATCAAGACCTATTTTATTTACTATAAGTATACAAGTATATTCACAATTTTCTCCAATATCTAGTTCAATATCGCCATCCTTGACATTTGTAAGTCACTTGATTACACTAGTTTATCAGAACCTATTGATAAGCTAATACGCCATTGCCTGGCCTATTGTCAACGGCAAGTGAAGCTTTGTTAGACTAGACATATTGATAGACAGAAAGATAATACTTATCATATTACAGTGATCTGTGGTATGCCTTTAGATAACAATATTCGGGATAACGGTATTGGAAATGTTAGGCATCGTGAGATGTTCGGATCATGATGCTTAATTGCCATTTGATACTTTCTTTGGCATCAATAACATACAATTGTGTGCCTTATTGGAGATCGATGGAGGTATTAATCATAAAACTGACAATTTAAGTACGTTGGATAACTTGTTGCCCATTGTTTTATGTTTGACAGCTCGATTCCAATCTTGGCTGACCGATCAGCTCGTACTTCAAGGGTTGCGGGTTCGATCGCCGTGCGAAGCAAATATTTATTTCTACGATGTACAGGTAGGTGTTGCGGGTATGTATATTGTATGTGTTTTAAATGCACCTACGACACCGGAGAAAATCCTAGCGTGGGACAATGTTTTAAAATAAAAATACAATTGTGCTTTTGACCTTATTTCCAGGTAGGAGGCTATTATAAAATGTTATACAATGTTTAAGAATAATTCTTGTGTTTACAGGAGTTAAGTTTACAAGGGTTAAAAAAGTCACAAACAAAACTTAATTCTCGAAGTTTGAAACTTATTTATACGAAGCTTTTGAACAAATCATTAACTTTTGCAAATTAAATTCTAAACACTCCATTTAACTAATTCTAATACCCTATTTTAATAATAAAATAGGTTAAATCCCAGTTCTCCGAGCCTTTTAAGCACAAAATGTAGACGGAATTGTTTCCTCGATCTTCTTGCTTCGTGAAATCGGAGCCCCACGTTGGTCGCCATTAGAAGTTGAAGGATTAAGTCTATTGGATTACTCTGTTTCTGTTTTCTCTTGATAATTAAGTTCGCCGACTTTGAAGTAAAAGAGAATATCTAGTATTAACGCAGTAAATTAAGATGTTCTGTTAATAAAGAGAGTAGGTACCTACCTACCTACGCATGTATAGTAACAAGAAAATAAACGATTACATTTTTAATATTTTAACAAATAAACGAGATTTTCTTCATCCATTTTCAGCCACGAAGTAATTTCCGATTTCGTAATTACTCATTAATTATCTGATATAATTTGGGTTCCTAATTTCATCAATAATCTGTTTTTTAACGTCGTAGCCAGGATAGGATAGTTAGCGAGGATAATTTAACTTTTAACAGCATTATTAGCTTAATAACGTTACAAAAAACAAATCGCTGTAAATTTCTTGCTAAGTTTCTAACAAAATATCTCACTAGGGTCCTAATTCGGTTCGAAACAAACTTGTGCCGGAAGACGACACGGCTTGGAATCCAGATGGAGTTCTAAAACTTTATCTGTAATTATCTCTATAGCTTCGGCTACAAATTGACTTTAGAGCAGTTAAGACCAAGTAGATTGACCATAGGATAGGGTCAATGAATGTCTTCTGACATTGTCCAAAGGGCAGGCACTAATTAAACTGAGACTTAGAACGTGAGAATGGATTTCGTGAGTTTGTAACATTCAACGACACTTTTTTCTTCGGAAGAGATGAAAGAAACGAAGCAGTTTGCTTTAATTTGAACCTTTGCAAGTCCTTGTGCAACTGGGATGATTAAGAAAAGTATGCCGTTTATGTATATTTTATTGTTAATGTTGCTCTCAGTTAAAATAACGACCGGTACATGCAACCTCATGAGAGTCCTTTGAAACTAGTAAGTGATTAAAACAGGATAACGGCTGGAACTTTTAGATAATTAAGAAACTTTTAAAAGGCTAATTTGAGAATATCACCACCAGGATGTGCTTATTTTGGCTTGAACTCACTTGATTTGGTATAATATTTTAATATTTTTAGTTACTGTTAATAAAATGTGGGAAATTAATTCTCATATATACAAATACTTTTCTTAACTTTGGAGAAAAGTATTTGTGTATAAGCTTTTAACATAGTAACTGTCTCTATTCCAGCCTTTTTATTCATACCTACCATATCAGATAATCTGTGTATAGACTTATGGAGAACAATCTTCCTGACAAAGTCGGAAGTCTCCACAGTCAAAACACTAGGAAACTCTAAAAAGTTTTTATATGTATGTGCTATTACAGACACAGATATGGAGAAAAATATATTAGTTGAAAACAAAATCAGCCAGAATTACACGGATAGCGCTCAGCGTATTAAATCACGATATTCGGAATCTGTAGCGAATCTACGATGTTATTTTGATAACAATTAAAACACACAAATGCTGGCAAAACAGTTGTTGAAACAATGTAACTTATTTAAGGGCATTGATGTCATACTCCTAACAGGAAATACCTAATACATTTGCAGATCATGAGTTACTATTTAACTCTTAGTTAAAGAGTTAACAAGCTTGGACAATATCATTTGTATTGCAAGGTTTTATGTAAGCACGATCATAAAGGAAGCACTTAAAAAGTTTTGACTAAAAATAATGGCCAGAAAAGGACCAAATGATCTAAGAGCCAATAACTTATTCATGTTTTGCTGGCCCAGTGACTCCGAAACAGACACCAATAAAACTGTCCTTGAGTTCGGAGAGTGAGAAAATTCGAAAGCAACGATTCCTACGCGAACTCCGATAAGTAGGGCACGAAGCAATAAGTATTAAGTTACTATTTACTATTGCCCTCGAGTAAACATTAAACTAACTTCCTTGAAACGCTCCACGCGAAAATGAAATGTGAATGAGACTTTTAAGCAAGACATACGACTCGTTTGTAGTAAAGTAAAGGATGCCTAAGCTGGAAACATCCGAATAACAGTAAACTCGGGCGATATTCGCTAAAACAGGTATGATAGCGTGTGAACACAAAGTGTATCGATTACCTTGGCTTGGCTGTTTATCGGTGGCCACATCTCCAGATCTATATCTAAACTTACTTGACGGACCAAAAACATGTAGGTACGAGTAGGCTGTGTGTTAGGCCGGTGTTTGACCCGCCGTAGGCGACGCAAACAAGCCGAGCGCATGCGCCAGCCGCGCCGTAAACAGCGGCTCGCTCCCGGCCGAAAACACGTGGACGCTACAACAACCATCACAATCGCCACAAATAAATTACAAACCGTCGGCGGCCGCCGCGATCACACCCAGCACCAACACTCGTAGTAATGTGACCGCCATAAAAACACAAGCATTTGCACAACACTCGGAATTTCTCGATTAGCGGGCTGCGTGGACACGTACGGCGCAGCCCGCTGCCTTCGGCGCACTGACGCTCCGCTCCGCACGCCCGCGGCACCGCGCCCCGCCCCGCGCACCCCCGCCACAACCTCGTCCATTCAACGCATTTTCTGTCATGCAAATCGATAATGGCATTATACTTCCGCTTTGAAGCACGCGCGCTGCATCTAAACTATGTCACGAGGTACATTGGCGGGCGTGCGCGCGACTCTCCTTGTCTGAAGCCTGCCGACCCGGCGTTGTACAGTCCACATACGTCAGCGGCCACTGAAAGCGACGCTGTAAACTTTTGGAACTTTAAAATGTTGTTTTGAGAGTTACTCCCTTAACTTTTTGACATATTTGTTTGTTGTGAAAACTGTTTAGTATAAATGTTACATTTAGCCATTAATTAGATATGTAAAAGTGCCACGGAAAGTTTTAATTACGTATGTTGTCTGTTGAAGTCGAGGCCGGAGTCAGCGCGGGCGAGAATTACTCTGCAGTGTCAACATTATTAAGTTAGGTTAGGTTAGTTACAGTTGTGCATTATGACATCATTCGGTCCAATGCCACCAGTGCAGGCCGGCTTGAAGTTGCGTCATTGAAATAATACGTTATTATTAGAATATTACTGAAACATTCGATAATAGTCGGAATAACTGGGTGTTATTGTTGTATTGCAACGAGGAAAACATCTGAAGGTCAATAGAAAGAATTAATTAAGTAGGTAGCAGGTAATTAGTGATAAAACATTTCGAAAAATATAGGTAATAATTCGAATCAAAGTATATTAACTAAACTAGTACACTTGGCGAAGCGTGTACCTATTTTATAGAACTCACAAGCGCTCTACACAGACAAATGACCCGTCTCATAGAGGTGCTAAGTTCTAATACCTAGTTTAAATAGGGACAAAAGCAATAATATTAATATTATTACGACGACCCTGTTAGTCCAGCGGTAGTTAACACTACCTTCTGTGCTATGGGTCCCGGGTTCGAATCCCGGTAGGGACAAATGTTTGTGTGATGAGCATGAACATTTGTATCCGAGTCATGGATGTATCTATCTATAATATGTATGTATTTACAAAAAAAAAAGTATATATGTAGTTTATCAACCAGCTAGTATCCGTAACACAAGCCTCGTTGCTTAGCACGGAACTAGATGGCGTTGTGTGCCATAATGTCCAGGAATATTTTTTTTTTTAATTTATTATTAACGATTACAACATACGAAAAACAACCATAATAAATATAGGTAGCTATCACACCACACGTTAACTAGATTTCAACATGGCTTCTCTTGCGATACTGAAAAAAATTATCCTTGACCTTGATAATTTAAATAAGCCGCACAGCAACGAATCGAAGGTCACGTCAATTATATCATGGGAGAGCCGAATTCCGGAGATCCCCGCCCCATCGGAGGGTTAACCTAGGGGTCACAACCCTTTCGTTATACGGGGTAACAATTACCCCCGGCTGATTATAATTATAGGGTTACAATCGAGTACAAAGTGACAAGTGGTAAGGGATTATGACGTGTATTAAATTATATCTATTTTTTATTTTTTTTAGGTCAGCGTTCGACCACTATCTCACCTGGTGGTGACGATGTGGTCTCATCAGGAAATACAGACAAATATTGAAACAACAAATAAGTCTATTATTATTATCAAATGATATGTGATATTTAAGTAGGTACATATTTATTTAAATAAATATTATATATGAAACATATCAATACACTACTACCACGATAACAGTCCGTAAAAATAGTTTATTTCAATGACTTATATTCGCCTAAGTTAAAAAGTCAGTCAATAATTTCGCATAAGCTTATGGCTCATGAGCTAATAATATTTAATTCTCTATTTTAGAAGTAAGATGTCTGTATGCTTGTATATAAATATTAAAAATAACTAGCCCGCTCTAAGGATTTTTCATTCTCATGCAAAAAAATTCAGACTCGTAAAAAATCTAAATATTATTCCGTATAGGATGCGTTACATAAAAATATACTAGAAGGATATAAATTGTCATGATTAAGATTATAACCTACCTGATTTCGTAAATAAATTTAACTATTATTCTCAATGGCTCGATTTATCCTCCTAAGCCTCTACCTACTTGTCGCTGTACAAATACATATAGCAAAAGAACGGATAAAATATTTAACACATAATATATCGCCTTCACGCCTGTACCCCCGCAGAGGCAGGCAGAGGAGTGAGCGGTTATGTTCTGACATTTCGGCGGTATGTTTTAACTACCTTGTAAGAAGGGTGAGCCTGTTGCCATTATACAGGTACAAATCTAGCGAACTGCTCCTGATAATATACTTTACACGAGTCAATAAAATTTGGTCTTCTTTGAATAAATTATATTTTTGACTTAAATATAAAACTGCAATAAATTGTGTCTTGAGCTGGGAATCGAAACCAGACTAAGCCCCGCCCCGAACGTGATCTATACAATTCCTTTCCGTCCGTCCCTTGCTCGAACCGGCCCGTAGCCCGTGGTACCGGCACAGCCTGTAGCTTTAAAGCCCGAACATAATTGTAATCCAGATTCAGCCGCCCATAGAACGCCCTAGCAGAGATCCGAACCCCATTCGTGGAGCTTTCTTTTGCAGGTTTCCCCTACCTACTGTTGTTTAGTTTTGAAGTCAAATGAAGTCTTAACTTATAAACTAAGGATCACCGGGTTACTAAGACATTCTCTCGCTACTTCGTCCAGTTACGTCGTCAAAGTTACCTTGAACTAAACTCCACTAAAGATATATACAACATCATCATTATCATATCAACCATTAGACGTCCAACGCCGGACATAGGTCTCCCCCAAGGATCTCCACGACGACCGATCCTGCGTCATCTACATCCAGCAGATTCCGGCGACCTATTCCAGGTCGTCAGTCAAGCTGCGTCTTCTAGTACGTGGTCGCCACTCGAGAACCTTCAATCCCTATCGGCCATCTGTTCTTCGAGCGATGTGCCCTGCCCATTGCCACTCGAGTTTAGCGATTCTTCGGGCTAAGTCAGTGACCCGGGTTCTTCTACGAATCTCCTAATTTTTTATTAGATCACGTAGTGAAACTAACTAACAAAACTAACTATAAGTACAACACAGTAAACTTTAACTCAGTTTATAATATTGCAAATTGCAAACACATCCTTATGATGTTTGGTGGATGAGGGTCGTTGGACAATAAACTGTGTCACTACAGATGTATAAATATTCACATAACTATAATTATGAAATACATTAAGTTCCTAACTCCCTATTTAGTTAGAGGAGTTGGGCAGAAGTGTAGGTATGTACTAATGTACACCCACATTTCGCCGGTATGTTTTATAGCCCGTGAAATAGGAGGCGAGCCATCAAATGGTTCAAATCATGCAAAAGTAATGCATTCAGTTAAATTGAAGTAATGTAATACCTCATAGGGAATATGCATAAAATTTAAATTTGTGTCATATATTTTTTTCTTGATTCTTTATTGTCTTTACATTATACTTAAAAGGTATTGTTTTTAATTTAATTATAATTTCATTCAGAAAATATTAAATAAAAAGTGAATAATAAGGGTGGGAAATTCAAACTTACAAAACGCCTCACCATTGGTCGAAACGAAATGTGACGTTATCGGTCATGTCAGTGGATTTATGTTGTTGCTGTGTTATGGAGTGTTTGTGAGAAAAAATGTTTAAAACTGTATTCCTATGTGATTACTTGTGATTCTTGTGAATATATATTTTAAGTCAATCTAAGATGATGACAGAAACTGGTTTTGTCAAAGCACAATCGGATAATCTAGCGAAAATAGATGCATTTATGGTGTCAGCATATTTTGCATTAATTCTCGATTTTACGAGGGCATAGATCAAAGGAGTGAAAGCTACAAGGTAATTAGGCATTATGTTACCTACATGGTATATTTTCAAACATTAAAACGCCCTGCATAACTATCAGTTATGCGGGAGGTTATCAGGAAATAAGTAACATGAGAAACCTATAAATCTATAAACCTATTGATTACTCGTTCAATCTGCGTTCTTAATACTGCTATCTGCTTTGATAGTTTTAGTTTTAAAGTTCAGTGCTGGGTGTAGATTTTGAAACAGAAGGCAAAATAAATAAGCATGCTCTTGAGATTCTTGAATGAACTTTTGTAAACTTGTTTAGGTTAATTTTAGACCGAATCTTCTACTTACGAGTTATTAGCATAATTATAACAACAAAATACAACTGATAATGGAGCTACATCATCTTACACCGTTTTTTTCGTACTTTCGCATCGCGTGGAATACGAAAAACCACTTTATCGGGTGTACTAATAACAGTGTTTTTGCACTTCGGTAGGTACTATAGAATACTTGTAAGAAGATTTTTTAACTTTTTCCATGATTTTTATAGCGATTAAAACTGATAATAAGTGTGAAGTTACTGAAACGCTATACTAAACAAACACGGAACATAACCAAAGACGTCTTCAAAAGCGCGCGCAAAATGGTGGCGTTTTGACAGCTCAAATTTATTCAATGTTTTAAATTTCAATTTGACAAAGTATTTTACTATTTTCAAAGTCAAAGTCAAATCATTTAATTCAATTAGACCAATACAGGTGCTTTTGAATTGCTTAATTTAATTTTCAAGCCTATTTATATTTTTTCTATGTTATATAGGTGTAAATTATTAATTTTAGTAATAAAAAAAACATGCATGTTCCCTATTCTTGTCTATATAGGTTATAGAGTAAGATCCCAGGGCCGCCAGACCTCACGTATTTTCTGACGAACCAAATGTGGAGTATTGAGTAGTGCTAGTATGTGCTAAGAACGCATGCCTACCAGCTATCTTGCCTAGTGGGCCAATTTTCAGGTATCAGGTAATCAAGGTACATACAAATATTACTTACCTCGCGTAAATTCTCCAAGTTGATTTTTACGTATATTTTAGGCAATACCCTACATCAGTCGTGAATACTCCCAGACACTTTCCGTCAGCCGTATTGCTTTGCAGACGCTTTAAAGCTCCCAAAATAATTACTTAACTTCACGTAAATTATGATGTTATGCATATTTGTACGTTCTAGAGGTAGTTGTTGCGGGTCTGCGTTTGTGTATGTGAAAATTTGTGTTTGTAAACGCACCCACGACACAGGAGAAAATCCGTGTGGGGCAACGTTTCTTTAAAAGAAAATAAGAAATAAAATAAAATAAATGACGGTGATTAAATAGGAACTCTCACAGGTCGGTCAAATCGTAAAAGATATATGTATCACAATAAAACACAGCTACTTTGGAGAAATACAATTTTATTGACAAACATTTATATCATTATTACATTTACCAATACGTCAAGACTTAATAACACCCCTAACCATAATACGTCAAGTGGAAATTCAAACAGCAGTACTATCACTCACTTTATTTTAGACAGGTATAACCTACATTGATTTCTGTTTATGGCTTATTTGTGTAAACAAAAATGTCTTACATAACTATATTAACTGATGTGCGGTTCACAGAATTGATTTTCCTTTGACTAATTAACGGAAATATTTGAACAAATATGTTATATGAAGTACATATAAGAACATATCGAAAATGACTCTTATAGGTTGTTTATGTGTATTATATTACTGTACCTATATAATGTAATGGATTGCCTAAGTTTCGTTGACACCTAAATAATTACAACACATACTCAGTCAAAACAGTATATTACATAGATGTAAGAGACGCGCAATAGATGTGGTTATAAAAAAGGGTAGGAACAAATTCAAAGGCGAATAATCCAGTAAATATATGATTAAAGTTCCTTGGTTGAAGTTGCTCAAATTCGGGGCCTGAGACTACATTACAGCTATCTTCATTCCCATAAAGGTATATAACGAACAAAACCTACCTACAAGAAACTGTACTGAAATTCACACAAACATAATTTATAATTATAGTATCTCATAACTCAGCGAAAACCCAGTAATATTTATATAATAAGGAAAACATAGTAAAATTTAGTACCATTGGACATGTATATAATATGTATATATACATCAGTTTCATGGAAACATGTGATGTGAAAATATCCAAACGATCTACGGGGCTCTATGTTAGTACACTTAGTACAATTAAAAACACTAGTAGCGTAGGGGGGGGGGGCAGAGGGGGCCATGGCCCGTGGCCCCTGGCGGCATATGAAAAAGGGCGGCATCAAGTGTCACGTCGTTTTTAGACTACTAGAAAAGGGGGCGGCAAGTTTCCAGACGGCCCCGGGCGGCAGATACCCACGCTCAGTGGCGTAACTGAACAACACATTATTATTTGGTCCAAGTTTTGAAAATCTTTCAAGTCTATTTAATTTATGTTTAATATAGCATATACATTTAGAACGCCTAAAAAATAGAAAGAATCTTACATCTAGTAACAAATATGTCGAAGATAAATTAAATGCTCATTTAAATGATTTGTTTATTTTCCACAAGTGACATATCTTCACTTTAATGAGTTGTTATTACACTGGAACAAAAGTCTATTTATTTTCAGCAGTCATATTCAGATTATGTATTAAGAGACTACTATGGGATTCGTCTGAATGTATTTTCAGGTGTTGTTAGACTCATATTAAGAAAAAGCATTTCAACAAAGCCTATGGAGGTTTCCAACACCGGCGTTGTCGCAGTCTATTAGTACACTTATGAATGATCTTAATATTATTGTTATTAACCAGCTTATAAATCAAATTATACATCAGCAGTTTCACCTAATAAGCTATTTAAGAATGAAGCCATTTCTAACAGGCATTTTATCAGCAATATTGGTCGTTGTATGAGGCTAGCCTACCCTGACACGATTTGCTATGTGGTTTCTGACACATTGTAGTTAAAGATAAACGCAACCTTTCAAGTGGGTTGTAAATATTGTCAAAATTGGAGCTCAATTGGTGCAGAATTTTTTGAGTTTTTGAAGCTAACATTGCAGGACAGAAAATCTTACTGTAACCTTAAACCCTGTGCCATTATCACACACCCTCTTAAGATACAATGATTAGAAACAGGAGCATTCATAGAACAATAATGGATATTTTCAGATATAAATAATTTCAGGAAATACATAATAAAATAAGTCAGTATTTAGACGTTTAGTAGTTGATGGATTTTAAGTAATTATTACCTACTTTTCTTTCCTTTTGTATTATAAAGACTATACGTTAAAAATATTTCGTAAATTTTTATCAACATAAAAATTCTGTTGTTGTCTATGTTATATTTGCTTTCGGTAAAATAATATTTTTATTAAAATTTTATCAACAAGTATAGGAGTCATAAATATTGCAGATTCTGTATCTAATGAATTAAAAATTATTAACAAGACTGCACAAGATTTTATAAGGCTGATTTTACAGTCAGGCTGATCGTCGGTGCTGACTGAATATGTATGGAATTAAAGGAAAGGTTCCAGTGTCATGCTGATGGCTCAGCACTGACAGTCGTCGGCGTCGAACCGTATACGGCCAAAGCTAAAGGAAAATACTGAGAGACAAGCTACGCGCTGACGGTAAACGCCGACGATCGGCGTAAAAGTAAAACCATCCTAAGCCATTTTTGTGTAAACCGACACAGATTGTTTTGTTGACCTTACGCGGCAAGTACGTGTAGAATCTGACCCGTGAATGAGTTACTAAAGGTTGTTGTATGTTGTATGGTAAGATGGGACGTGGTTAGCGTGATGACGAGGAGCGGCGGCGGGAGCGGCGCGGGCTGCGCGTGCGGCGCCGGCGCGCGCGGCGCTCCGAGCTGGAGCGCCGCGCTCTGGGGACAGGGGATCTTGTTACAGCCTGTATATACACTGGGTTACTTGTTAAACACCAACAACCTCGCAGAACTTGATAAAAAAAAACATAAAAAACGACTTCAATAAAAAATATATAAATAAATATAATATGTAACTGATAAACGCCACAGTGCCACTATTTTAAATTTTTATTAAGAAAGAAAAATTCAACCTCAGGCGGGACTCGAACCCGCGTCTTCTGGATAAGCACTATTTTAATTCAATAAAAAAGATGAAATTGTTGCCATTTTACTGGCAAGCAAAAACATAATTGTAATTGTATACTTTTAACAATATTCTGTAAAAATAAAAATAAATAATAATAAAAACTCGAGGTGCACTTATACAGTAAATAATAAAGTTTAAAATTGGTCTATCGCCAATTTTACTGATTTGTATACAAGATTTTTGGCATACCTAGAGCTGCTACGTCTCCGGCGGTCTCTGTCAGAAGACCGGCGCCGTCTCTTGCCGTGCTCCGAGTCGGAACTGTCTGAGTCTGAAGTGTCGCGCTTCTTCTTGGCTTCTACTGACAAAAAAAACAATATTAAACGATTTGTTAATTCTTTATTACATGTAAACTGCTTCGGTGGACTAGTGGTCATAAATGCGACTGCTTAGCAAGAGATCTTTGGTTCGATTCTCAAGTCGAGTAAAAAGTTGTTGTTTGGAGTTGGTGTTTTCTATAATATTCTAATTCTTGTATAGACTATGATAAAAAAAAACTTCAGTAGCAGCTCGAAGTTTGGATTCAGGCCCGGTTGATAACAATAGGCTCGCCCATTATTATTTGGGACCTAAAATATACCGGCAAAATGTGGGTGTACATTAGTACACATCTGCCAAACCCTTTGGGTACTACAGGCGTGGATGGAATGAATGAAAAAGAAGTAATTTGTCAAATTCATCAAGTCTTTTGTCAGTTAAACATATTTACTCCCGCTTTATATTTAATATTGTTTTGTTTCCTTGCTTCTTATAAAAAGCACTACTGCTGCGGATGTTTGCAAATTAAAATAAAAAATGCAACTAAAATGTGATTGCAAACTAAAATGTGATAAAACTTAGAAAAACGGAAAACCACTATCTATTGCGGTTTCGAGTAGACTATTTTTATCAATAGTTTGCGGTATGTTTTGTAATGTAATTAACAATTCTTTGACATCAATGAATAGGCGATTATTTTGTTTTTAGTCATATTCTGGGGTGAACGGTGAAGGAAAACATCGTGAAGAAACTTGCATGAGAGATATTCTCGATGGCATGTGACGTCTGCCAACCCGCAGTAGACTAGCATGGTGGACTATAGCCTAATCCCTCTCAAATGAGAGGGGGGGGACCCGTGCCCAACAGTGTGACAATAATGGGCTGAAAATTAAAAAAATATCATGGGTCCGAAACTGTGGTTGGAAAGCCATTTGCGGATTCGATATTACTCACACCCCAGATGGTACCTATGTACGTATTTATCACATGTTCAAACGGTGAAGGGAAATAACGTGAGGAAACCTAAATGCTTCAAGACTTGCTTGATGGCGTATGAAGTCTGCCAGCCCGCACTACACTAGCGTGATGGACTGTAGCCTAATCCTTCTCAAATGAGAGGAGACCCGTGCCCAGCAGAGGGACAATATTGGGGTTGATGATGATACATTCAGTAGCATAGCGGGCACTGTATCTAAATTAGTTGCGGGTTCAAACTGCGGATATCTATGTTTTTAGACCCAGAGCCCTTGATTATCTTGTTTTAGTCCTAGATTCAAATGGCTCGGGCTATCAATGAGCTTAGTCACCCCTTTTTCTTTTCGGGACCGTCCCGCCGCCTGGGCAGGCGACGGGGTTTGTCGGACTCCGCCCAGTGTGAGCGTTTACCAACTGAAACAACCGCACACGTCAACACCACCAGCCCTATTGCCGGAGCCGTAGGATTCGCGAACGCTTACACCACAACCTCGCTTTAGCTTCGGTCCAGCTTAAGTCGCTTGATCCCGGCTAGGAGTTTGGCCACTCCTGCTTTATAGACACGTATTACATTGCTTTACACGTTTGGGACTTCTGTAACCCGGGGGCTACGTATCATAGATACGGCGGTAGCTACGCCCCTGGACACATTATGTCTCTGCACCACTTTAAGGTAGACTGGCATTAAGTCTGTCTTTGTACACTTCTTGTATATTTGTGTTAAGTTTTAATAAATATATTAATTAATCTATATCAGCTGGTTCATATATCGCGAGCACTCACCAGCGGCCTTGTTTTCCCTGTCGCGTTGTCTGGACTTGATGAGGCGCACTATCTCCATTAGCTCCTTGCGTGCCTCGTTCCTTTCCTCTTCTTGCTAAACCGTCAACATATATGTATATTAGAAAATGAATATCAGTTCGACACAAGCAATACAATGGAAACTTTCGTTAGCGAAGCAAAACCAATAGTGTATAAATTCAGCTACTGATGCTTACTACACTCATGCAAATATAAGACATTCAAATATACTACTTTTTACTGATTTTATTGCGGTATATTGATATTATCTAATCCCGATCAAAATCAAGACACTGAACATCTCAGTCTGCTCTCTGTAGGTTCCGAAATGACGGAAGAGGTAGGACATAGCAAAATTTCTCGCTCAAATTGAGCTAGTTGACTGAAATACTTACAAAAGACCGCAATGAAACAACAATAGTTATGTTTCTGCGAGTGAGTAAAGTTATCAGAGCTCATGGGAGTGACTATTCTGACAGCACAGGAATTCCGATCTAGGCAACCCCTATTTTAAGTAACCCAAAACGGTATTTACAGGGTCGGCATCTCGCGAACGGCACTTCTGGTGTTCAATCGTCTATAGGCTACGATTACCGTTTATTATCAGGCGGACCGTAAGATCCTTGGCCACGCTAGTGGTAAAAAAAAACGCAACAAGTAGCATATTTCAGCTGCAAAGTAGATCGTCAGGCTCACATACTATAAACATTTTTCTGATTTTTTTTTTCGGCATTTCTTCTCAGAGGTCGTCAGTTAGGAAATGCCGATGCCATCTAGTTCATAAAATAATTACACATGACTTGTTAAAGTGTCTTTAAAAGATATTTACAGAAATAAACAATATATCTATCTATCCATACATTATATTATGTTTGATTTCTTACCAGACAGATGTCCGTGCCATGAATTGTTCTAATACTTACACCTACCTTCTTCTTGTCCTCATCTTGTGGGGTACGCTCCCCACTTTTCTCCCTAGTCTCAGTAGCAGAAGGCTTGCGATCACGAGACTTAGGTCTATAATAAAATAAATCATATTGTAATATACAAAAGGACTATTTTACAATGGATGAACAGCTACTGCCGTTAACTACCAAAAGAATTTCTAAATGGAATAGAATTTGTTCAGATTGATTTTCTTTCTTATGTCCAGCAGTGGACGTCTAACGGTATGATCTAATGTCAGACTAGGAACTTCTACGGAGTAACTGGCCTGTAATATTCAAATATTTATAACCAACTTCGAAAAATTTTGTCAGTTCTTAAGTTTTTTTGTAAGTCTTTTACAAATAAAACGATTTAGAAGGAGACTAAACTTTAGTTAGAAAAAATTACCTCGCTTTAGCAGGCGATGGCGTACGCGAGCGCCTCCTCTTCTTATCCTTGTCATCATCTCTATTCTTGCTCCTATCATTATCTCTGCTCCTCTCACTCCTACTGCAATCCTTACTCTTGTCCCGACGCTCAGACCTCTCCCTGCGATGCCGATCATTGCGCCTATAATCCGAATGTTTACGATCCCTATCGTCCTTTTCATTTCTCTGTTCGGAGTGTTTGCGGTCCCTGTACTCCCTGGTTTCTGAAAGCTTTCGGGTCCTGTCGTCCTTTTCATTGCGATGTTCGGAATGTTTGCGATCCCTGCCTCCCCTCTCGTTCTCTCTATCTTTCTCATTTTCGGAATACTTACGACCTCTCTCTTCTTTGTCGTGTTTTCCTTCAGACTGTTCTGACAATTTGCGGTCTTTGTCTTCCTTGTCGCCCCTGTTTTCCGATAGTTTACGAGTGCGATCTTCTTTCTCGCTCCTAAGCTCCGATAGTTTGCGACCTCTGTCGTCTTTCTCATTTCGGAAACGGTCACGTCTATCGTCTCTTTCTTGCTCTTTCTCTTTTTCACGACGTTCGGGACGGATTCCTACGTCTTTCCTGTTAAAGTAAAAACTATTTTAGAGATGTTTTCTACGAGGAATTGTGACTTTTTACATGATAATGTACGAAAAAGTCGCACAGTCGCACGCGCATTAAAATCGCATCAGATTGTTGATCCAAGATCGTCATACTTAACACTTTGCATGTATGTGTAGCTTCCTATACTTTAAGTTGGGCTACAGTTACTTTAAATATTAGACTAATTGGGTGTTTGACTAATAGTTGTATTATTTGCGATCTATGAGCTTGGTAAACAACATGTCGAAAACAAATAGTGCGGTTACTCTAGGCAATATCAAATCCCACAAACCAATTATAGTTCAAGTTCGCGGTCAGACCGATAGGCCTAATTGCTTTAATTACAACAATTACATACAATAAATAATATCAATACTAAATATGAAATAATTGTATAAACTATATAATCAATTTACCCGTACTTTAATTAGTTTCAAGGTACCTACATACTACCTACAAGGTACATAATCTTACGTTGGAAACAAACATCTATGCAATATATTTATAACAGAACTAATACAAATTAATTAACAACAACTTTGTGTGAACGAGGATCACAGGCGGTGCATTGAAAGGAAGTTTCTAAATTCGGCCCCATAAAGGGGTGAAATGGGGGATGAATGGTTGTATGGAAATCCGTCATTTTTAAAGTTAGAGATATCAAATTAAATATACAAGTTTTTGGTTAGAAATAATTAAACACGTATTTCTGGGTTTTCAAAAATATACACTCTAAGAGGGTGAAATAGGGATTGAAAGTTTATGTGGGAAGTCCGCCATTTTTAAAGTAAGAAGGATGAAATTTAATGCTAATAAAAAATAAATGTATACGTGTATCGTCGTTTTTGGAAATTCAACCCCTAACGGGCGAAATGACGAGGAGAGATTAGTGTTAAATTGCGCAGGCGAAGCTGCGACCAACAGCTCTAGTATTGAATAATAACAATAATACGTAAATGTAATACATGAAATAGTAGTTAAAACAGTATCAAAATCGACTATACACCCAACAATACCCAAGCCTTCTTTGCAGTCTGAAATACCAACCTTTGCTGGTCCTTCTTCTCCCCCCTATTGAAGGTACTCCTCAACAAACTGAAGGGGTCATACTCGTCCTTGGACTTGTCCTCGTGCGAGCTCTTGGCGAGGCCCTCGGATATGTTGGCGATGGCTGAGGAGAGCTTGGGCTGCGCGTAGCCCACTGTGGAGGACAGAGCTTCGCGCCGCCGCGGGTCGCGGCCGTCGCGGCCGAAGTGGCCTTGGTCCCTGGTAGGGTCAATTAAATTATATTTTTATATGAAACCTTATATATAAAAATAGCGTGTCACAATATTTGTCGCTGAACTCCTTCGACGGCTAGACGGATTATTAGGTCTGAGAATCGGTCGTAGGCTATTTTTTACACTCCTAGGTGATAAAAATGTCCGATCAAACCTTTTTTTTTAATTTATGACAATACATTTTTTTGTATTTTTCTTATGATTTGGCATAACAAAATACTTATAACCCTAAATTTTCACTCTTCTGCCACCAACTCCTAAAATGTGGCAAAACAACGTATGCTGGGTCAGCTAGTAATAATAATAATAATAGTATATTTCTCACCACAAACAAAATAGACTTAAAACTAGTACATAACATTTTATAACTTTTGGTTGTAGACCGCTGGCGCCTGTGGTGGGTTATGTATTACAGGTTGCCAAAATGAAATAATATTTTATTTCTATGCCTGAGTATTATATTTCTATACCTTTTAGATAGATAGAATATATGTACCTTATTGTACACTATAATATTAAATTACACATTACATCAATATAATTATTTATGGAATTAGGGTACAATGTTATTATCGCTAAATAACGATTTCTTCCAGACAACCTATAAACGGATAAGAAATAAGTGAAATTCAACGGTTTTTTTTATTTTTTTTAAGGCGGCATACGAGCAGGTGGCTCACCTGATGGTAAGTGATGACCGCCGCCCATGGACATTTGCAACACCAGAGGCTTGCAAATGCGTTACCCCCTTATAAACCGTTCAGGTTTCTTAAAATAGGGAGTTACTAAACTGACGGCAAACGGAATTCCCATACTGTCAGAATAGTCACTCCCCCAATGAGCTCTGGTAGGTAACCTTACTCTCTCGCAGAAAGACAACTAATGTTGATGCATTGCGGTCTTCTGTAAGGCGGGGGTACTTCCCCAGTCGGGCAGCTCAATTTGAGCTAGAAATCTCGCTATGCCCTGCCACCTACAACGGTAAAATACAATACAAATAAATGTATTGTCAAAGGATTTAGGGACTTTTTTCACGTCAATGATAATAAGTTTACTTTTACACCTGTCTTTTCTCAGCTTATATGAGTGAGCCACTGACCTTTGCTGATCATGCTTGGGGTTGACACCGAGCGCTAGTGCCAGTTTATCCGCCCTATTCTCCGGGGAAGCCCTGCGTGCCTCCCGACGTCTGTCCGATTTCTCCGCCATTTTCCGCTTGTGGGACGCGTCCTGGTCTAAGAAAAATATACTATTTAAAATCCTGTCATATCAGAAGAAAGATAAAATTCAGACAAACCTGTCTCAATTTTATTTTCCTTCTGATTTGTATCTCTTCTATTTCTAAACTCTATCTCTTCTTAATCTGCTACTACTACTATTTAAAAAATAACATATGTTATGATTACATGCATAAATAAATAAAACATATCAATAATACTGTATAATTCACCGTAATATTATAAATTTAAATTATAACTAAAATAAATAAATTCATAAAATATTAATAAAACTAAAGTATATTTCTTCTAAACCAACACCAAATATTTTCTTATTTAATTTATAAAACATTGTAAAGTTTTTAAGAAGATTAAAATTATTCGTCGTGGTCTTATTCCTCGTTTCACGAAGAGGGCGCCCGTGAAGACAATGTTCATGTTGCCTCCCCGACAAGTATATAATCAGAATAGAGCATTAGTCTATATTATACAGGGTTATTTTTAAAACACCCGCCACCTCGCAGATAGGTGACATCATAAACAACTTTTGTTCTAGGAGTTTTGAAATAACTCAATAAATGAAAAAAAAACATGTTTTTATTGTACTGTCGAGACATTTGTAAGTCTATGTTTCATTCATAAACAAAAGGACGTCATGACGTTTACAAGCAGTTGCGCTACCAATACTAACCTTTTTCTTTGCCAGATAATTACCTGGTTAATTTCAATTTGCTTATTATCAATTACCATCAGTTAGTATATTTGGCATGCGCGAAGTGTTATTAAAATTCAAGCGGGCAATTAATATTTCTTTTTACGAATAGATTTTATAAGGCATACACCGACCTAATTGGTGAACTCCTATAAAAAGGTGCGCAGTACTCGTAAGCGGCGCGCATGCATAACAAGATGTATGGAATGCAGGGATTATAGCGCGTGGCATTCTGGAGTTTCTGCCTACCCCCATGGAAAAACGGAGTGAGTGTATGTATGAATAAAAATAAAATCAAATAAGTTATTACAACTCGTAGAACAAGAGTTGTTGTTTATGATGTCAGTTACCTAGTCCTGTAAGGTTGCTGGTGTTTTAAAAGTAACCCTGTATATAATATAATACATCATTATATACTAATAAAATTACAAACAATATCAACCGAAGACCATACTACAAAATTTACCATCGTGTTCAATCTCCTCTTCGAAATCCAGAGCATTATAATCAATCTTCTCATGACGGGAGCGGTCTGCGAAACATCAAATTATAGTTTTTTTAATAAGTATCTCTTGATGACAATAAATATATATTGATTTCGTACACTTACGCGAATATTAGACATTGAAATAAAACTACTTTTTACGGATTTTATCGCGGTATATTTGATATTATTTTAACCCGACAGGACCCGACCCAAGGATCCGAAACGTCGGGTTAAAATAATATCAAATATACCGCGATAAAATCCGTAAAAAGTAGTTTTATTTCAATAAATATATATTTCTATTGTTACATACCAATGGAGTCACATTCCCCTTCTTCTTTCTCTTCTGGTTGATCAACTGGTGTACCTCCGTCTTCACCTAAAAAAGTTAGAAAGTTAACTTAAGCGCCATCCATTTATTACGTAAGAGGCAGTTTTTGAAATAAACTATCTTTCGTTTTAAACATTTATTAATAACAATTTATTATCCTATTAATATTATACATATTTATATATAAGTTTCTTTGCATGTTTGCTACTCCTTGACGCAAAAACCGCTTAACAAATTTGGATGAAATTTAAGATACATATAGTTTATTACCTGGATTAACACAGATATTTTTTTATCTATTTACTATGCGGGCAATTGAATAATTCAGTATACATACGGCTCTGCTGCCGCTCTACGTCTCTCTTATTAGAAGCCTGTTGTTCCTTTTCAGATCTCTCTTGTTCAGCACGCTGAAAAAATATGTTTAGGTAAAACTGCCAAAGCTTAAAATCAACATTAATATAAATTAAAACCATGACTTCTTTGCTACTTAACGGCTTCCTTAAAAGAGAGAATGTAATGGGAATGACTATAATATATTATGAAGTAAATTGGATTTATATTTTTTTATCATCAAGCCATTTACTCACCCACAGTATGCCGTGGAATAGTATGGGTCTCCTCTCTTTTGTGAGAGGAATTAGGCTATTGTCATACAGTAGCTTAGTGTGGGTTGGCAGACTGCACACGCCACCGAAAGGATCTATCCGACATGAAGGTTTCATCACTGTATTTTCCATAACCATTGGAGCATGTAATAAATACGCATGTGGTAGTACAAATGTAGAATAGATTAGGGTAAATACGCCGATTAAAAAAGCCGACTGCACACAATTATTCATTCTACGCTGACGAAGTCCGAGCCGTGGTAGCCTAGTGGTGTGAGATGTAAAGTCTCGAGTTCAAACCTAAGGCACCACTGACTTTTCGGGAGTTTTGTGCGTATTTATCACATGCTCAAACGGTGAAGGAAAACATCGTGAGGAAACCTGCATGCTTGGGAGATTTTCTCGATGGCATGTGAACCCTGCCAAACCGCCGTAGGCTAATGTGGTGGACTATAGCCTATCCCTCTCAAAAATGAGAGAAGACCCGTGCCCAGCAGTAGGACAATAATGGGTTTATGATGATGATGATGAAATCGTAGGCAAAGGCAAGTGACATATAATTAAGCTGAGTATATGATGGTTGTGTACTGCATTACCTCAAATTCCGACAGTTTGATGATGCGTCGCTGCGCTTGGCGCCAATGGGGCGGAGTCACTGAACGAGAGCGGGAACGTGAACGAGACGGCGTGCGGTAACGCTGTAATGAATATAAATAAATCAATATTCCTGGACATTATGACACAGCGCCATCTAGTTCCGAGCTAAGCAACGAGGCTTGTGTTACGGATACTAGTCGGTTGATATACTACATATATACTTTTTATGTTAATACGTACATATTATACATAGATACATCCATGACTCCTATACAAATGTTTATGCTCGTCACACAAACATTTGTCCCTGCCGGGATTCGAACCCGGGACCCATAGCACAGAAGGCAGTGTTAACTACCGCTGGACTAATTGGGTCGTCAACGAAAACGAGGACGAACCTAGCTTCCGCTGTATCATATATTTTCGATTATGTCAAAAATTGTGTTTGCAAAATATGAGATATGTATAAATTGTAAAATGTTTAAAAAACATATCATAGAAAACATACCATCACGCCTGTCGTCCCCGAAGGGTTACGCAGAGGTGTACTAATATATACACCCACATTTCGCCGGTATGTTTTAAGTCTCATGTAATAGGGGGCGAGCCTATTGCACTCAACCGGGCACGAATCCAAACTCCGAACTGTTACTGAGAAATTCATAGAAAAATCCAATAACACTCTGCTCGACCTGGGAATCGTACCCAGGACGTCTTGCTCGGCAGTCGCACTTTACGACCACTCGACCAACGAGGCAGTTTCACGTCGTAGGCTGATCAAAATACATTGTTATATGGTTCTGATGATTACTATACTCAAATCGCGTTAGATTGGCAATACAAATTATTGAACCCTCCCTACCATGTTACTCGTGTTTGCGGAAGCGATACCTAACATTGTTCTACGTATCGACCAAATTCACTGTCGCTCGCTATATCGTGGTAGGCGGGGATAAACGACACGTTCGTCGTCAAGGTCGTCGCAGGGAGGCTAAACCTAATTGCTTTTTCGAACTTATTTGTTTTTTATTTCATGATGTTAACATACATATTTTGTAAAAGAGAAATACTAACAGGGTAGAAAATAGGTATGTGTGTATTTTTAATAACCGTTAAATACTATTACTATACTACTATATCTACTAGGTAGATAGGTACATATATTAACGTAACAAGTTTTACACGTAGTTGCTGGCACGTAACTTGGCAAGGTTTTGACGGAGTAAGAGTAAGTTTGTGTATGTACCTTTAGTGCTAAATTGCTAATTGCTCAAATAACGCGAATATTTGGACAAACACGCCAAGTGACTACAACTAAAATAATAAACATAACTATATATATATACTACAGTACTTGAAACTGTTTAGTATATTATTTGCTAATGATTTTAGCATATTAATTGACTTAATAGTTTAAACATTTTAGCCGACAATAGGTATAGTAGCTGTACTAATAAGCTATACAATACAATATATAGGTATATATAAATAAATAAAAATCGTATAAAGTAGGTTCTCTTTCCTGTATTATAAATAAATATAATAAAATCGGTCCGACATCATAAATGTGTCGTTAGGTTGCGCACTCCTGACAAAAAAATGGCGCGTCGCACCACTCATTTCGAATGGGCTACGTTCCATTTTTTATTTTACATGCACACAAATATATTATATTCTTGAGCTGAGCCAAACTTGTTTTACAATTATTGATTATGGTTTTTAATTCATTCAATTGATTATTATTACGTTGAGAGCATTTTTTAAACACTACGATCATTTTTATTTGGGAAATATTGACGTAAAGCTTTATAATAGTCATGTTGTTTGTGACTGTAAAAGTGTTAGAACATTGTATTAGATCAATCAAACCAAGTAATGAGCAAAGTTTAACTTTTTGCTCGATAGATGTCGTGGGCGTCGAATTAGATCGCGATATCGTTTGCTTCACACGATTTGGTTGGGGTCCTCGACCATTTTTAATAAATAAGCCAGTTTAGATCAGAACTCAATATTGTGGTTTTATTCTCAACCCGTTATTAGTGTTCCCATCAGTTCATCCAGTGTCGGACATAATTTTGGTCCCATCGGCCGGATATTTATTTACTTTTTGGAGTCAGTGGTCCGAGAAGGATCACACCCTCGTACTCGCAGTGGATTGCTGCGGCAAGGTACGAGGTTAGTGCGGTGCAATAACACCAGCAGCAGAGACGGAGGAAAACGGAAGCAGCGTCGTTTGGCGGAAGCAGACAACGAGCTATAGTTCAACTGGTCGCCACAGAGGGCGCCACCTGTCACTTGTGTAGTGCCTTAACACCAACATCGAACGAGTGTGTGTGAGTGAAGTGCAAAACTGTGAGTACAATTATTATATTTAATCTGTCAACGTGCAAGTTCACAGAGATTCAGCAATTTGAACCTTATTTTATTAAAATTATTAACTTAGACAATTTCAAACCAAATTTGTTCGTGGTCAAAGGAGTTATCATATTGAAGAAAGGACTTAGTAGATTTTAAGTTGATTAATTATTGTGTGCATGTTTAGACTTAGAATAGTTTTATAAAAAACGAGGGAACGGGGAACCTATGCCCGATTTTCCCCACAGTAGAAAGTAATTTATCTAAACACTTGTAAAATTTGAAGCAAAATTTGGACTTGTAAATTTTTATGATAATTTATTTGTTTACAAGGACTTAGAAAATTTTAGTAGATTTTAGAATTGTCTTTTATTGTTTTACACTTAGGAAATTTATAATTGGTATTATTGATATTGTTGTTTGTTTATGGGTTTTTGCCTTTATTTTTGCGTAACGTAGCTTAGGAATTTAGATAATACTTTATTTACACGTTCTATTTATAGTAGTTTTGTAACTCATTTGTCAAAATGGAAGGATTAATAAATGTATTAAAAGAACTTCAAAATGTAATACAACGGGGTTTAACTAACTTCAAAAAGAGTCCGAGGGAAAGATTAACATTTGATTACATACAAACTAGAGAAGAATTATTAGAAAGAGATTGGAATCTATTTACAAATAATTATACTAAGCTTTATGAATTATATACAACTAAAGATAATACAAAAATAGTAGAAATGTATGATAGTGCAGAGGATACATACATTACGTATAAATGTTTGATAAAATCTATGCTGAGCAAATATAGCGTTACAAAGGCGACCGATAAGCAGTCTAGTTCATCAAGTAGTATTTCTAAATCGTGTACATTTGTAAAATTGCCTAAGATTGCCATTCCAGTATTTAGTGGTAAATATTCAGAGTGGACGACATTCCGGGACTTGTTTGTTTCACTAGTACATAAAAATGATGGGTTGGATAATGTTCAAAAAATGCACTATTTAAAGAGCCATCTCAGCGGTGAAGCTGAACAGTTAGTGAGACAAACACCCGTGTCTGATTCTAATTATGATCAATGTTGGAAAAAATTAGAGAAGAGATACAGTAATAGGAAATATCTAGTTAGCTGTATATTGCAACGTCTCTTTGGCCAGAAACGTATGCAGGTCGAATCGGCATCTTCATTAAAGGAAATGCTTGATACAACCAATGATTGCCTAAATGCTTTGAGAAATTTAAAGGTGGATGTGACAACTTGGGACGTCATGATCATTCATATTAGCGCTTTTAAACTTGATGCAGAAACCCGCAAACAGTGGGAATTTAGTATTAGCAATCTTGATTCCGATGAATTGCCCACCTTTGAGGGATTTGCGGCCTTTTTAGAGAATCGTTTTCGCGCCTTAGAATTCATAGAACCAAAACGAAATTTACCGAATCAGGTTAATAGTTCATACAATCCAAAGGCTATGGTAGTGAGTTCCAGCAACATTAAATGTGAGTATTGTAGTGAATGTCATAAACTTTGTTTCTGCAAAGCATTTGCTAAACAGTCAGTTGATAACCGCCGTGATTTCGTAGCAAAACATAAAATTTGTTTCAACTGCTTAGGTGGTAATCACATGGTATTGAATTGTAACAAATCAACCACATGCAAGCTTTGTAACAAAAGACATCATTCGTTGCTCCATCCGAATGGCGAATTGATA
Source organism: Craniophora ligustri (assembly GCA_905163465.1). Lineage (NCBI taxonomy): Eukaryota > Metazoa > Arthropoda > Insecta > Lepidoptera > Noctuidae > Craniophora > Craniophora ligustri. Next base: position 890,259 of record LR990965.1, on the reverse strand, counting down.
AATAAAATGGACGCTTCAGCAAGCAAGCCTACGGCGGGAACTAGTTCGTCAACTAGTTCTACTCCGGTAGTATCTTGCCTATCCACTAACAAAGTTACCCTACCTGGACAGGTTTTACTAGCAACCGCGCTAGTAAATGTCGAGTCTAAGATGGGTTTTCAAACGGTTAGAGCTTTACTCGATCAAGGCTCACAAGCCTGCTTTATTACCGAGTCCACAGTCCAGTTCCTCAGATTGACAAAAATTCCAATACAGGGTATCGTTTCGGGATTAGGTCAAAAGTCAACAATAGCTAAGCATATAGTACATCTAAAAATTCAGTCCCGTGTTGATCCAACATTTATGTTAAATATAAACGCATATGTCATAAGTAGAATTACCTCTTACCTGCCAGATCGAACTGTAGACAAAAAATCCTTTGACTGGATCGATTTTACTTGTTTGAAGCTGGCCGACCCACACTTCTACAAACCTAATAGAATTGACATTCTATTAGGTGCAGACGTTTATGGCTGCATGGTGAAAGAGGGCATAATTAAGAGCCCATCCGCTAGTCTAGTCGCACAGAGCACAACTTTAGGGTGGATCTTGTCTGGGGTAGTCAGTTCAACCACTAGTTCACGCTACACACAACCCAGCGTCTGTAATGCGTAATAGCGTAATGCACGTTAGTCTCACAACAGATCAAATTTTAAGACAGTTCTGGGAAATTGAGGATAAAATTAGTTCAAGGAAAATGCTAACTCCTGAAGAACAAAAATGTGAAGATTTATATGCGAGTACTACCAAGAGAAGACAAGATGGAAGATACGAGGTGCTGTTACCATTCCGCGTTGAAGATCCTCCCTGCACATCAGGTGGGTCACGCTCTATCGCTGAAAAAAGATTTAAATCATTAGAAAAAAGGTTAGAGAAACATGCAGAGTTAAAGAAAAGATACACGGAAGTAATACATGAGTACTTACAGTTAGGACACCTTAAACTTGTTGACCAAGAAGATAATAAGAGAGAAACAGCGGTTTACTTACCTCATCACGCCGTTATAAGAGAAGATAAATCAACCTCTAAGGTGCGGGTCGTGTTCAACGCATCTGAAAGGAACAACAGAGGAATCTCTCTAAACGATACTTTGATGGTTGGGCCTACTCTGCAAGCTGATTTGAGGCATACAGTTTTGAGATGGAGACTACACTCTATTGGTTTGGTAGCTGACATAGTCAAAATGTACCGCCAAATCAGAGTGGCAGATGAACACACAATGTATCAGAGGATTCTGTGGCGAGATGACCCTAAAGAGGAGATCAAAGACTATGAACTAGTTACAGTTACCTTTGGTACAGCCTCAGCGCCATACCAAGCTGTAAGGACTTTACATCAAATTGTGTATGATGAAGGTGATAAGTATCCACTGGCAGCGGAAAAAGTCTTAAGCTCATTCTACATGGATGATTTTATGAGTGGGTGCAATGACGTCACAGAGGGCATGGAAATATATAAACAAATGAATGAGTTGTTAGGCAAAGGTGGATTTCAATTACAAAAGTGGAACAGTAATAGTAAAGAAATATTAGAAAAAATAACGACAATTGAAAGTAATCAGAACATAAATGAAATAAGTACACTAGAAAGAAATAAAGAGGACAACGACAACAATAGAGCAACAAAGAATCAAGACTATAAAGAATTAACAATTAAAGTAGACAATACTATGAAGATTTTAGGACTTACCTGGGATCGCCAAGACGATTCCTTCCAGTACACGGTTTGTCTTCAGCCATCAAACGATTAACCTGTAACAAAAAGGGCTATAGTATCAGAAATTGCTAAATTGTTCGACCCATTAGGATGGTTAGCACCTGCCATTGTGTTAGCCAAAATATTTATACAGAAGTTATGGCTAACTGGTCTTGAGTGGGACGAACAATTAACCAATGATCTTATAAAAGAATGGTATACTTACCGAGAAGAGTTGTCTCTTCTTGCCAATATACACATACCTCGGTGGCTTGGTACAAAGGCAGAGAGCGATATAGAGCTCCATGGCTTCTGCGATGCTTCGAAGGCAGCTTACTCCGCTGTGGTATACTTACGGTTAATAGATTCCGCAAATGAGGTCAAGGTTTCACTGCTGGTTGCAAAAACTAGAGTGGCACCTGTAAGGCAAGTCAGCATACCGCGGTTAGAGTTGTGTGGGGCGGTACTACTAGTAAAATTGTTATCAGAAACTGCAGAGATTTTGAATGTTTCGACGGATAGAATAAGGGCATGGACGGACTCCACCGTAGTACTAGCGTGGTTAAATAGCCACCCAAGTAGGTGGAAAACTTTCGTCGCCAACCGCACCTCTGAAATTTTAAACTTTATGAGTTCATCACAATGGCACCATGTAGCAACCAGCGAGAACCCGGCGGATTGCGCATCTCGTGGATTAATGCCAAGTAATTTTATTCAGAAGACACCTTGGTTTTCAGGACCACAGTTCCTGAAAGAGAGGAATATCATATATAAAAAGCCAAAGGATTTAGTAATAGATCTAGAACAGTCTATCAAGACTCACTTAGCGATTAGTTCCGATAGTAATGATAATATATTAAATAGATTTTCTTCTTTACAAAAATTATTAAGAGTAGTTGCATATTGTCGTAGAGTAATAAAGAGCAAAGGTGATAGGAAACCTTATTTACAAAAAAGGGAAATAGAAGAAGCCTTAGAATGCTGTCTAAAGAAAGCACAAAGAGAAAGCTTTACAATAGAATACACACAATTGAAAAATGACGGATACTTACACCTAAAAAGTAGCAAGCTGAAATCCTTATGCCCATATATTGATAATAAGGGTATTATGCGAGTGCAAGGTAGACTTGAAAGGTCATCATTAGATGAAAATATGAAACATCCAATCATTTTGTCAAATGATTCACATTTTTCACGTCTATTAGTAGCAGACGCCCATCACAAGACTCTCCATGGTGGGATACAATTGATGACGAATTATTTGAGATCAGCGTATTGGATCATTGGGGTAAGAAATCTTGTCAAGCAATGTGTTCGGAAATGTGTAACATGTGCTAAACAAAAGGCAACTATTAAAAATCAATTTATGGGATCTCTACCAACTAGCCGATGCTCACCTGCGAGACCATTCTTGCATAGCGGGGTTGACTACGCTGGACCCATCAATATCAGAACAACTAAAGGTCGTGGTCACCGATCATATAAGGGTTACGTATGCTTGTTTGTGTGTATGTCAACACGCGCTCTCCATCTAGAAGTTGTCAGTGACATGACGACTCAGGCGTTTTTAGCTGCCTTTAGGAGGTTCGTGTCTAGGCGAGGTCATTGTGCAAAGTTGTGGAGCGATAATGGTACAACATTTGTAGGAGCTTCCAGAGAGCTGCGACAGATTATAGACAATTTACATACCTCAGTTGCAGAACAGTTAGAAGCAAATAACACAGAGTGGCATTTCATTCCCCCCCACGCACCCAATTTTGGCGGTCTTTGGGAAGCGGGAGTGAAATCTACCAAGTTTCACCTTAAACGTGTAATAGGAGAGTCTACACTAACTTATGAGGAACTGAGTACACTCCTTACTCAAGTAGAAGCATGCTTGAACTCACGCCCTATGAGCATCATTAATTCAGAGGATCCTAGTGAGCCAGTACCCCTGACTCCGGGTCATTTTTTGGTAGGTGAACCCTTAATCTCTGTGCCAGATTATAACTACGAAGGTTTATCGGTTAATTCTCTAACAAGGTGGCAATTTGTTCAACGGATGTTGCAGTCGTTTTGGAGACGTTGGTCTCAGGAATACCTAGCTAATTTGATGAATAGGTATAAATGGACTTCTACAGTTCCTGAACCAACCATTGGCGACGTCGTTCTTATCAAAGAAGACGATCTGCCTCCGAGTCGTTGGATGTTAGGACGTGTTCTTGAAAAACATCCCGGAGATGATAAGGTCACACGAGTTGTCACATTGCGCACCAAATCAAGTACTATAAAGAGGCCAACCAATAAAATATGTATTTTACCTATAGCTGAGTCATAAAATGATTACCTATGTGAATTGTTGTTATTGATTTTCTTTATTTTATATACGTTGTTTTTATATTTTTGTTGAAACTGTAATCATACACTGAATATATTAATATTTTTGCGTTTGTTGTTTTTATACTTTAAGTTTAATTTTATACTTATACTCAGTTGCATGTTTTAAAGGATGAAATTGTGGATAATGATCGAGTATAGTTAGAGTTTTTTCGGCTGCATTAATAAAATTGTATATGTTTAATTTTTTATATGTAGATCAAATATTGCGATGAATGAAGCTGTGATTCATTCATACTTGGATTTAGATGATTGTTTATAAATTATAAGTGTTAAACTGAAATGTAGATAGTAATTTTTTGTAGTTTGTGTATATGAATTATTCAAGCAAATTGTAATGTTTAAAGGACATTTCGCCACTAAATGTCCTTGGTGGGCGGTATGTTTGTGACTGTAAAAGTGTTAGAACATTGTATTAGATCAATCAAACCAAGTAATGAGCAAAGTTTAACTTTTTGCTCGATAGATGTCGTGGGCGTCGAATTAGATCGCGATATCGTTTGCTTCACACGATTTGGTTGGGGTCCTCGACCATTTTTAATAAATAAGCCAGTTTAGATCAGAACTCAATATTGTGGTTTTATTCTCAACCCGTTATTAGTGTTCCCATCAGTTCATCCAGTGTCGGACACATGTATCAATAATGAAACAGTAATTAGAGTGCAGTATAATTTTTTGTTATAATATTATACGTGTATTTCATCAATAAATTTCACTCAGTCACTAACTCCATTTCGTAAATTGTTAGTGTGTCCCTCGTTTGTTGCACGGCGATGTATTATGAAACGCTTGCGATATGACCTTCAGCAACAGTTAGTATGGGGGGCGATACGCAAACGATAATTATCGTTTTCAATTGCGACTTTTGGTACAGGTCGGGGTCATTATCCTGTATTGCCAATCTAACGCGATTTGAGCATACATAACGTACCCTTAAAATGAAAGTGACCGAAGTAAAAAAATGCAATTTGTGGAAAATGTGTAAGAAAGATTAAAAAAAAGTATAGAATCAAATATTGATATATATTAATTAATCATATATTAATTGTATCTCTTCCGTTTTTCATAGGAAATGATTTTTTTTGCGGGTTTATAGATTGATCTTTTATTAAGAGATTGGTAACATCATATTATTATGGAAAAATCAGAAATTCCTGGAATTTTGAGTTAGGCCACTTTCATTCTAATGGTGCCATAAGTAATTTACTTACGAATACTCCTCGGCCTTTAATAACTCTTCCGCTGCGAGTGTACGAACGATGTTCCCTCTCGCGATACCTCATCCTAAGGCACAGAAATATTATTCACAAGAAAATGTAAAAAAAAAGACAGAAAGAAAGACGGCGACGACTTGATTGGCACAGAGGCTGAGCGACCGGCTTGTGCGTCACGGGTTGCGGGTTCGATCCCCACACGGAGCAAATATTTGTACGTTCTACAGGTGGGGCAACGATTTTTTAAAAAAAGGTCGTCGAAGAAATTTACACAGATGACGTATCTCTGTTATTTATTATTTATTTATTTATTAAACATATATATAATCTTAAAAGTTAGGTACATTGGTCCACAAAACTGGTTTGAACAGTTTGTCTGCGTACACAGTTGAGTCTCGTTTTAGATGTAAGTAATTTGTTGCCGCTATGACAACAAATACTAAAAATAGAAACAAATACATGTTTAAGGTAGCTCTAATATTTTGTGCTCTATATTATAACCGTAACAGGTGTGCGGTATATGGTACGGGGCACTTAGTGCGCAAGTCCGACTCGCACTTGGCCGGTTTTTAACACAGCGCCATCTAGCGATAGTTGCTAGTTATGTGTTTTGTACACATATCATCAATACCAATATTAGACCATTTATCAGTCCCACTGGGCTCTTGGGGCCATTGATCTTGTCGTAACGGGTACAAGTCTCAAACACAGACAAAATATCTCTTCACCAAGTTTTCTTTACTTATATACTTAATTAAATTACTGTATACTGCAATATAACTCACATTAAGAAACGACTAAAACTGTAAAATAATTAAAATGCATGAATATGTGTTTGCCTGTTTTTAGAGTATCCATAATATATTAAGGAACTTGACACAGTGATCAGTATGGACAGGTCAACGCAAAGCTGCATTGGTGCTTTCTTCAAAAGGCCATCTCAGACCTACATCGTCAGGCTCACATAATGTAAACAAAAATGTTTGAACTTTAAAAGAGACCATGAATCTTTGAGTTTGTTTCGGCACTTATTCACAGAGATCGTCTGTTAGGAAATGCTGATGCCATCTAGATACTAAAATAACTTTATACATACATGACTTGTAAAATTGCCTTGTAAAAGATATATTTAAAGAAATAAAAAAATATCAAATATAAACCAACGAAATCAAAATGGAACAAAATATTACTACACTTTTCTTTTAGGCTCGGGCACTAGTAGCGTACCGAGGGGGGGGGGGGGGGCAGAGGGGACCATGGCCCTGGGCTCCATATGATAGGGCGCGGCATCAATAAAAAAAAACCATTTAATTCAGGAAGATATTCCCATATTTGTCAATTCAAACATATCACAATTTGTCAATTTTTTTTTTACATTACATTACGTCTTTATACTACTATAAAAGGGGGCGCCAAATTTCCAGACGGCCCCGGGCGGCAAAAACCCACGCTACACCACTGACGGGCACAGTTGAGTTAAAAAACGTTATCCAACAATTCCAGTATATTACCTTTCCCGGTCCCGTCTCTGGTCACCTCTGCCATCTTCCTGGTCCCTGCCGCCCCTCCACAGGAACCTGTTGGTGGGCACATCAGGAATCTCCCGAGGATCTATCTTGGATGTACACACTAGAGGATGGGATGGCGTTTCGGATGCTTCATCCTCATCAGCTGATTGGCCAGACTGGTGTCTGAAATACGAATTATTTTTATTTTATTTGTTTTGGACAAACAGACATATATATCAGTAAAATAATAATAAAATAAATTAATAAACTTAACCCACATCATTGTCCATGATCATGTATAAAAAGTAAAACAAAATAATCGAAAGACCTTTACTTAAATTTTATTACAACGTGTTTTAATAACATTTTAGTTATAAAAATCTAAATATATAAGCGTTCTAATCATGTTGTATAGTCTGTTGTTTGTTCTAAATTGATCCTTATATATTATACATGACTTAAATGAATATAGGGATGTACATTGTTTACCGAGAGGAGAAAAACTTACTTAATTTTAAAAAAAGCCTTCTACTATTGCAAATACAGTTAAAGTCCTGTATCAATGAGATACGAATTACAATACATACCGCTTCTTTTTCTTCTCCTTCTTATCTTTCTTCTTCTTCTTGTCCTTTTTGTGAGAACGTTCAGATTCAGCGTCACTTTCTTCTTTCTCTTCCTTCTCCTGCTTACGTTTCTTTGCTGTTGAAGAGTAAAACTTATTTTAGTTGTAATTGATGACATGTTTCAAATCAAATCAAATCAAAAGGTTTTTATTTCAAATAAACTTTTTCAAGCACTTTTAAAACGTTATGATTCTAGTTGCACGGTTCCAAGAAGTCGATCTTATGGAGAAGAACCGGCAAGAAACTCCATAGACACTCTTTTAAAATAATGGGTATTGAATACAATGTTCAGGCAATGGTGTGCGAGGTCAATGTAAAAAATGTAATGTATGTAATGTCTTAAATCGTCAATAGTCAAATTAGTAAGAACAAAATAAAATAATACCGTATGCATAATTCTTTAGACATTAACTACATTGACCTAACATTTACAGTAAGATTTTACAAAAAATATTAATGAAAACAACAATTATTTTACAATATTAATGAAAAACAACCTCAGGGTACCAGGGAGGCCACAAGCACTTCCGTATTTAACTCCATACATTTCCATCGTCAACATAGTCCTTAATTTTATAATCTTAATCTTATGTTTAAACCATGAAGGATAATATGGTGAGAAAACCTGCATGGTTGAGAGACTTTTTCAATGGCGTGTGCAGTCTGCCAACCCGCAGTAGGCTAGCTGGGTGGACTATGGTCTAAATCCCTCTCAAATTAGAGAAATCCTGAGCCCAGCAGTGATACAATAATTGGGTATTACTTGTATTATTTGTTATTTTTTGTATTGCCATAATGCCATCGCAGTGACGTCACCACATTGCGGCTACCGTTTTTGCGCAAACGTTCAAAATCATAACTTAAGTCGTAATAAAAATCGTTTTTATTGCATTTATATGTGCAAATAAAATAACATTTTTGAAATATTTGTATCACGTAAGGCTTCATTTGGTATACTTTTCAAAAGTTCTAAACGCTCCGTCGCTGGCTATCATATTCTCAAAAAGACCACATCACAATCGCAAAACACTAAGAATTCGGTAATCGAACGGAGGTCGCAGTTCCAACCTAACCTAATCACACAACCGATGCTACTCAATTATACATGGGATAATATGCAAACGTGATGTTTTACGAATGTGGTCTTTTGGGAATGTGATATTCAGTGACGCACGGGTTCAAAAGTGTCCGCCACCTTGAAAACAGGGGTGCAGGTGTTTTTACGGTTAATCTGACAAACTATGGGTTTCACAAAAAGAAATGTAAACGTACTTTTTGTTAATAATATAATTTTCTATAACTTTGGCTCAGTAACTATTATCGTAGAACCAAAAATAACAAAGTTATAAACGAAAATCTATAAAAAATTGAGGGGAAATATCCATTGGCCTCTATAACTTTTCTTCTTATCATTTTACGAAAAAAAATATTCAGACCATTTTTATAGCAAAAACTTTTTACAAAAGTTATACTTTAAAAACCCCTCTAAAGTATAACTTTTGTGAAAAGTTTTTTTTATTTTAATCATTATTTAAGGTTTTACAGCTCTGCGAAGCAAATTGGTTATTTGTATTGTGTAAATAGAAAAGTTGAGTTAGAGAGTTAGAAAAGTTATATCTAAAAAGCCCCACTATAAGAATGGACGGATATATTTTTTTCGAATTTAAAATAATTAGAAGAGATGTTATAGAGGCTCCTTGATATCTATTAAATAAAATTGCGTCCTCTGAGAAATGTAATTTGAAATGTAACTCTTCAAGTTGTATTATGTATATGTATCGGGTTTGATGATGTATACTAACTGGCGAGCTTGACGAGCTGTCCGCAGTTGGTGACGCACACGTCCTGCAGCGGGCGCGCGTTGCGGTCCACCGGCAGCGCCTCCAGCTGCCGCACCAGCGCCGCGCCGCCCACTACGTGCCCGAACACTACGTGCACACTGACGGACAACGAAACCACACTTATAAACACCGGACTACTGACGCCTATAGCATAGGCGTACCCTATTGGGCCGTGCTCACCCCATAATGGTCCAGTGCCCACTGGACAATACTGCCATATTTATTAAGAGTAACTTCTCGTCGTCTAATTCGAGTGTTGTTAAAAGTTGATAGTGACATGTCACAAGATGTCGCTGACGTAAGTTTTGATTGGTTTTATACAATGATATAAAAAACTATAGATACGTTACCCGCTCTCTAAAATGGCAACAAGAAATCAAGGCAATTGCCGGGATCGCTTAGTGTCGAACCAACCAGCGTTGCGAGGGTACGTCCCAAAAAAATAATTCGTGCTTAATAGTTTTATACTTCCTGAGAACAAGATGCCTTCATGTGTTTACAAATTATACTACAACAGTGAAAGATAAAAATGTGTCTTTCCCTTTCTTTGCACAAATTAGTAGCTGTCGCCATTTTGCATAGCCGTAATGTTCGTGCATGACGCGTCTATATAATAATATGTCATTGGTTTTAACATCGCTCCACTTGCTACAATCGATTTACTTTTTTTCCCTTACGATCTGTGTGTCGTTGTAGACTTGTAGGATGGGCCAAGCGCTCCTTGAAGGAAAATTCTAGATACGCCCATGGCCATATAGTAAGGGAGCTACGGCTGGAGAGTACACCTATTGCCAAATATTCAAATGAATAATTATTTTGTATCAAATTTTAACAAATGTATATAAAACTTTAATACTCGCCGCCATTCATTATGTAAGAAGATTAAGAGTGAGAGGGGGGCCGACCATGTCTTATTTCTTCTGACAATGGGTATGGGAACTTTGATAGTTCTTACATAAGATCATGAAAATGGACAAAGTTAAAAGACACAAGACTAAAATAATTAAATAAATAATTAGTACCTATGAAACAAATTTGTTCTTTTAAATTCTTACGAAATAAATATTCAACAAGGGGGAGGGGGTCGGACTATTCTGTTTTTTTTCTTAATTAGGAACATAATTCGTCATACGTAATAAATGGATGGCGACTAGTTATGCAGTTCCATGTATATACATTTAATAATTAATTTATTAATATATCTTCTAAAACTGGTATATTATTAATAAAATGAATACTCACTTGTCGAGATGCGGCGCCGGCTGTGTGGTTCTACAACACACAGAACACAACAACAATGATAGCGGGCGAGCTGCGCGGGCGCCGCGGCCGCCGACAGCGACCTCTACACAACGCATACACAACACATTTCATAACAATAGGGGCACATATACTACACGCACTGTATACCCAAACATGGCGAAGAGTGTAATCCTTTTGCGATTTAATCACATGCTAAAAAATCTAATAAAAAATTATGTTACAATATCATTATCATAATTATCATTTCAATTTGATTTCTTTTCAAAATACCATTGGTTTCGCCATCCTTGGTATAAAATAGCGACTTTTGGGGCGTGAGATTCACCAGATTTGTACCCTGTGTAATCGATGCGGCTGTATGAGCAGTTCTCATGATGTTAATCACTACACATGGTATATTTTTAGGCATGTCATGATATGTTTCATATGATATATTTCAATGTGGAAATATAAAGAAATATAAGTGACTGGAGGCTGTTCTAATTAAGGTTAAATAAAATAAAACATTGCATAATTATAAATCACATATTATTATGATGGTTATGTTTCAGTGTTCCTGATTACTGTAATAATATGCAATTCTAGACATACCTACAGACAGGCAAAGTTAGATATTTTAGCTGCTTCTGGGTACAATTTCTTCTCGGTATTATGAAATTTGTGATATGTGAACCTGCATTATGTGTTAAGCTGAGCTGAGCTGTGGTAGCATGGTGGTGACACCAGTGGATTGAGATATCAAAAGTCTCGAGTTCAAACCCAAGGCATGCACCACTGACTTTTCGGAAGCTATGTGCGTATTTATTACTTGCTCAAACAGTGAAGGAAACCTGTATGCTTGAGAGATTTTCTTGATGGTATGTGAACTGTGCCAACCCGCAGTAGGCTAGCGTCCTGGACTATACTCTCAAAAATGAGAGGAGACCCATGCCCAGCAGTGGGACAATAATGGGTTGATGATGATGGTTATGTATTATTAAAGAGTGTTTATTACTCAGTACAAAACCCTAGTTTTAAGTACACAGATTACACTTCATAAGAGATGAATATGGGTATAAAGATCAGGCTTGAGGTATGCCATGTTATTAAAAGAGGTAAGTTTATATTAGGAAAATGTCTATTTGAAGACATGGCTTATTGGTTACAACATATGTTAGTTATTGTTAGCCCAAAGACCAACAACTAATTTGTCCTTATGGCATTGCATAAGATATTAAATGATGTTGGAGATTGCTACAAAATATTAATATTTAACTGAATGTATTGCTGACTCTAACATACTAGACGGTGAAATTAACTACCTTCTACAAATTTTATCGTGGTTTATTGATATTCTTTAATATGGAAGACTCCCAGTGGTCCATACTTTGACGACCCAATTAGTCCAAAGGTAGTTAACACTGCCTGTTGTGCTATGGGTCCTGGGTTCGAATCCCGATAGGGACAAATGTTTGTGTGATGAGCATAAACATTTGTATCCGAGTCATGGATGTATCTATGTATAATATGTATGTATTTACAAAAAAAAAAGTATATCAACCAACTAGTATCCGTAACACAAGCCTCGTTGCTTAGCTCGGAACTAGATGGCGCTGTGTCATAATGTCGGGGAATATTTATTTTTTTATTATTAGCCCAAAGAATACCAACTAGTTTGTCCTTATGACATTGCATAAGATATTAAATGATGTTGGAGATTGCTGAATGTATTTCTGACTCTAACATACTAGACAGTGAAATGAACTACCTTCTATATTGGTATTCTTTAATATGGAAGACTCCCAGTGGTCCATATTTATATGGAATATGACAGTGTTCCATATTAATATGCAGCATTAATGCTGTAAATAATATACTGCGATTAAATCCATGAATAGTAGTTTTACTTTAAAATAATTGCTGCTTTATATTTTGATTTTTTGCACAATGTTGATAAAGTTATGAAAAGAAAATAATATGGGTGGCTCTCCACTATTATCTTACCAGAATCCTCAATAACTTACATAAAGAACTGTGAACCATTTGTGTCTTTGCCCCTGTTTGCCATAGACAACAAATAAGGCCTATCATGTTGCAGTTCAAAGGTTTCATCTGAAAAAAAAAAACAAATAAAATACTACTGTTAAAAAGCAAGTGTGTGTGAGACAAGGCAAAAGTGGTATGCAGGGATAGTAGCGCATTGCATTCTGTAGTTTCTGCCTATCCCCATGGGAAAAAGGCGTGAGTGTATATACATACAGTTACTGCTAGTGGTTGTAGAGAACTCTTTAGCATACTTTGAGAATATGTCATCAATTGAAAGTATTCAAATTACTAACAAGTAAAAGTCATCCTTATATCTCATTTATAGAGTTGAAAATATTGAACAGCACATTGAAATAAATAATACAACTAGTATTTTATTTTTAAATCAATTTTTTCAAGGAGAAATTAGCATATTGTCTTAATTTACTTTTATTTGTAATTAATGCTATGCAAAATAAGTACATTTCGAGCAAATTCAATCCCTTTAAGGCAGTCTCAAGCAATCAATCTTAATAATTATTACCATACACTTATATTAGTTCGGAGATAAGGCATAGTGAGATTCCTAGCTCAAATTGAGCTGCCCAACTGGAAAAGTACCTCCATCTTATAGAAGACCGCAGTGAAACAACAATAGTTGAGTTTTTGTGAGTGAGTAAGGTTATAGCTTGTTAGGGAGTGACTATTCTGACATGTTGTCAGAATAGTCACTCCGGGACTATTCTGACAACATATCAGAATGACACTCCGGGAATCGTTTTCAATTTTAAGAAGTCTAAATGGTTACTACAGGGTCTGCCATCCATTCATCATCCATCCGCTGAGACATTACTAATTTAAAATCCATTACACTAATATGAATAATATCACTTGTTTACCTTCAAAAGTACCGCCATAGATAGATTCCCCGCCAGTTCCATTAGCATTGGTAAAGTCACCTCCCTGGATCATGAAGTCCTTAACCACCCTGTGAAACACCATACCCTGCAACGGTTATTAAAAAGAGTGTCATCCCCATGATATAATACTATTACAAAATTGAGCACCTTTATAATGGTGTGATTATTAGATATAGCAAATAAAAAACGTTCCTCATTTCAGTATATTGCAGCAGCTAGAAGACCTGCATTTCAGCTAAATAACAACCACTGCTGGACATAAGCCAAGGATTCCCGCGACCACTGGTCCTACGCCATCCAGCATATTCCAGTAAGGAATAAGTATTTACTACATTTTGCCTAATCAACGTCACTCTGATTTTTGTACCACTAAAGAGTTTGGTATGCTAAAAATTTTCCTAGTCATATAAATTGCTATATTAAACTAAACTAAACCAAATAGTATAAATTATTAAGCATCATCCTTTGATATCCCCCTAAATCCTCTTTTGTGTAAGCTTATTTGATGCAGTAGTATCATTTTCTATCTGAATGTAAACAAAACCTTTTTCATCTAACCTTATAAGTCAACGGTTTTCCCGTGTTTGTTCCAATGCCCGCATCACCGGCACACAGGGCACGAAAATTTTCAGCCGTTTTAGGCGCGACATCAGTGAAAAGTTCGAAGACCAAACGGCCAGACGGTAAGCCCCCTATCGAAATATCCATAAACACGCGAGCCCGTGGGGCTTTCTCGTCACCGTCCACAGTCATCTTCACACTTTTAATCACTCGCACAAAATTATAATAGTACAAGAGAAATTCAAATACAGTAGACAATAACAGTTAAACACACACGGAAAAAGTGGCGATATTGTTAAATTACCAAAATCAATCAATCGACCATCGAATAAACGAAGCCAATGGAAAGAAAAAACTGCAGTTGTCAAAATAAAGGGTTGCCATATTAAACATAGAGAACTCTAACATTGATTGGGTTGTGGGTTGAAAAGAAAAATACCGTACGTTTCCTTTATCACCAGTCTCTTATATCCATACAACACCACCCATATGATAAATAATCTGATATAACGTATGAACTGTCTAGTCAATATATCAATTCAGAAATAAACTTCTTCTCCCAAGAGGAAGAAAAATTAATACACGTACTTTGCGAGAAACGCACTAACATAGCATTACCATCCTACTTACTTAGATCTTCTATACACAATATACTTATGACTAGCACCAGAACGCATTTTGTATAACCAATCGATCGTGTCTTTAGCAGGCTAGCTAGCCATTATTGCATGCATATTACTAGGCTTGGGTCAGACTAGGCTAATGGAGATACTAACTATCTCCATAAGCCTAAGTAATATTTAAATGATACTAAGTCTTAGTATCACAAATTATACTTTTATTTAATAGGAAACTCTATACCCTTAACCATTTTATTTCAAATATTTTAAAAATACATCGTTACAAAGTTATCTAATTATTTCAATTAAAAGGCCAGTTAAAATCACTAAGTATATATTAAGTTGCAAAATGGTAACTGGCAAGTTATTGTTTCTAATTATTTGGCAAATAACATGGCAGCCCTGAATCCTGTTGTAATGGCCGACAAGCGAAGCGGGTGATCGACCTTTGTCGCTAATATTCCATTTGGTATTTTACTAAATAAATACCGTAATTTCTCGTTTGATACTATAAAAATAACTTGCTTAACTGTGGTGTGTGGTTGTGTTCAATCGTCACAATGTTGGGTTCGGGGGATAGTAGCTATATCATAAAGCTACGCGGCTTGCCTTTCTCCACCTCTGTGGAGGATATCCTAGATTTCCTCAGGGGCGTCAACGTAGTCAACGGAAAAGAAGGTAAGTGTTTACTGGTTCAAATAGGACCAAACAATATTTATACATGATTTTGATGTCATCGCCTCAAAATGGCAGCTATAAGTTGAATCAAAGTTTATTTTTTTTATGCATTGACCTTTGCTAATTTTCAAATACACCGATTGTTTGTAATGGTTCACCGAATCTTAAACTATTGATTCAATTAATGCTTTACTTGCAACTTCTAAATTAAATAGTAGGTACGTAAAATAATGAAGAGGGCTCTGCTGCTTATGATTTAAGAATTTATTGTGATTTTATTTTTTATATATTTTTTTTTTTGGTGTATGAATGTTACTCTCCTTTCTCTCCACACTGCTTTTTTTATGGACATGTATTTAACATTTTAATATTATTATTTTGATGATTTCCCATGGCTTTTACACCCCCCTAAAAGTAAAATGTTGATTATGGTAATAATGGAATGCTTGTTATAAAGTAATGTCCCATATGTTTTAATTTCAACTATGTTCTAGACTTAGGTAGTTTAAGATTTTAACTGTGTTGATAGATCTGTCAGAAAATACAGTTTATAAATTAATTACTTAAGTAAGATAGAAGTAAGTGTACATAACATACTCATACAGTCATAAATAAATCTTGACCGGATATTCAAACCAGTTCCAATTAAAATATTATTGTTTCAGGAGTGCATTTGACTGAAGTACGTCCAGGTCGACCTTCAGGAGAATGTTTTGTTGAAGTGGAGAGCCAACAAGATGTAGAAGAAGCTCTCAAGAAAGATAAAGACAACATGGGAAAGAGGTACATTGAAAGTGAGTATTTTATTATATTTTTTTAAATTAAAAATCTTGAAGGAATATACATTCATGTAATTTTTTTTTTTTTTTTTTTTTTTTTTTTTTTTATTTATTTGGGACAAAAAACAGTTACATGTTACATTTTAACAAAAGATATATAAATAATACATTAACAAACATATAACCCACACTATTGTCCACGGATTAAAAATACGTTAAAAAAGGACCGAAAGTGACAGACGAATACACAAGTAATATAAATTGTTCAACACCAAGATGACCGTTACCTACACTAACAGATAGATAATAGGCAACTCAATCATCCTAGGGGTTCAGTAATGAAACGACTATTTTTTTAAATTTAGGTTGAGATAGCGCGAAAATATCTATGTCAATACAGTGTGAATTAAATGTAACCACCAGGCGGCGCGTAGGTGCCCGTTCCCCAGCGTTTGTCCTGCACTTACACGTGTGAAACAAACGCGGAACGCGCACCTCGCGCCGCATTACTGTCCTAGGTACCACATAGCACAACTTATTTGTAAGATCAGTACAGTCAAACTTATTGTTACATATACCATGAAGCATCATTACCATAAGCAATTTACGTCTAGACTCTAAACTTAAAATATTATAATGATTTAATAAATCAGCGTAATTTAATCTGGTGCGATAACACTTGTAGTGCGTACTACGTAAAAATTTCTTTTGAACCATTTCAATAAATTTGTTATATTTATCATAGAAAGGGTTCCAAATTGGGACAGCGTACTCTAATTGAGATCTAACTAAAGTCTTATAGAGGAATATGAAAGTAGAGGGTTTTTTAAAGTCGTTAGAAGATCTCATGACGAAACCATACATCCGATAAGCTGAGTTTACAATATTATCGATATGTGTGTCCAGGTGTAATTTGGAGTCGAGTAACACACCTAGATCACGTGTGGACTCGACTTTATTTAAAGCAATGCCATTTAGAGAGTAGGGAAAATTAACACTGGTTTTATTTTTAGTAAAAGAAATGGTAAGACATTTTTGCAGATTGAGGTGAAGTTTATTAACCAGACAGTAGTTACTAAGTCTGTTGAGGTCCTCTTGAAGTGACAAGCAGTCTTGAGTGCTGCTGCAGGATTTATAAATTTTTATATCATCCGCATACAGTAGGACATGAGAGTTAATAACACAAGATTTGATATCATTAATAAAGAGTATGAAAAGCAGAGGACCCAGTACCGACCCCTGTGGCACGCCTGATGCAACAAAGTTATTGCAATCCGACTCGAAACCATTAATGACGACTTTCTGGGTTCTGTTGTGAATGTAAGAAACAAACCAACGCATTAAATTTCCTCTAATTCCGTTAAAAGCAATTTTATCCATAAGTATTTTATGGTCCACCTTGTCGAAAGCTTTTCGAAAGTCTGTGTATACAGCGTCTACCTGAACACGGTTATCCATGTGCTCAAATAGGAAGTCTGCAAAGATCATAAGGTTTGTAGTGGTAGACCGGCATTTCATGAAACCATGTTGTTCAGGTATGATAATGCGACGTATAAAGGGAAATATTGAACTATGAACAAGACTTTCGAAAAGCTTGGACAAGGTAGATAGTATTGAAATAGGACGGTAATTTTCAATATTGCTTCTATCGCCACTTTTATAAATGGGGGTAATAAAAGCACGCTTCCATGCATCAGGAAAAGTACCATAACATAAGCATTTGTTGAATAAGATGTGAAGGGGGAGACAAATGTTATCTGCTGTTTTATTTAAGAAACTGGGTGGCAAGCCATCCGGTCCAGATCCCTTGGTGACGTCTAAGGATTCAAGTGATTTGCATATTTTATCCATGCTAAGATAAATATCTGAAAGGGAGTTACATTCGTCACTAAAGAGGTTTGAAGGTTGCCAGGTTTCTGGGGCGAAATTGGAAGATTCATAAACCGAATTGAAAAAAGATGAGAAAAGATTACAAATTGTTTTCGGGCAGTTAGAAGAAGTATCTTTATAATACATTGCAGCTGGAATACCAGTTTTCTTCTTACGGTTAGATATATAAGACCAAAAATACTTAACATTACGTGGTATGCTGTCTTCAACAGAATTTATATATTTGTTAAAACACTTGACGCATTCTAATTTAAAGCACCGACGATGGTTTGAAAAGTCTTCATAGTCCGATAAATTACGATATTTTTTCCATTTAATCCAAGCACGCTCCTTTTTCTTGAAAATGTTGATAAGTGTTTCGTTAAACCAAATAGGAAACCGAGAAGATCTAGCCCGTGTATAAGGTACGTATGATCGAATTAGTCCATATACGAGATCGTAAAAGGTGTCAACCGCTTGTTCCGGGGACAACGGGCTGAGCACATTTTCCCACTTTATTTGTCTAAGTTTGTCGTTAATCATATCATAGTTTGCCTTAAGATAGTTGTATTTCTTGTTATTATGACGTTTCATATGTGTAAACGATGTTTCTAACGACGTAAAGACGGAAAAAGGAGGGTGATGGCTATCTGGGGGTAGAAGTTCCACGCCCGACTGTATTTGACATTCGACATTAGAAATGAATAAGTCAAGAATGCGACCTAGATTATTTTTCGTTACATTATATTGCGAAGCATTGATAGTAGACATAAAATTAGTTAAACATCGACTTATACCGCCAGCAGGCTGCGCAAGTACTCGGCCGTCGCAGTTTAACCAATCAATATCAGGTATATTGAAATCCCCTCCTAGGTAGAATGCTTCAGTGCACGGGTCATTGAGTAAGTTTTGCAACATGTCAAAGTGGGCAATGTACAAGTGTTCATGTGTGCGAGGAGGTATGTATGTAGCACAGATAATGTGGCGTGTGCTAGCGCGCGAGGCAGGTAGCTGGATCACAACGTATTCAATACCCGCGTAAGCAGGTCGCGTCGATAGTCTCATAGGCCGCAGCTCACGGAGCACTGCTATAAGAACTCCCCCACCATCCCGTTTGTTTGTCGCAATACGATCTCTGTCGTCCCTAAACACAATATATCGGTCGTCTATAAACTCGCTGTCGGCGATATTTGGAGTAAGCCATGTTTCGGATAGTATGATTACGTCAAAAGAAAACGACAAAATGTTCATAAACAAAGTGTGTTGTTTAGTGCGAATTCCTCTACAATTTTGACAGTAAATAGATATGCTGTTTGAGTGCATTATTACAGAATGAAGTTTATTTCAAAAGTATTAGTCGAGTGGTGTATTTTTATTATGTAGAAACGAGTGGATAGTTGAAGAATAACAGTTACAATGTTTACATAGGTAGTATTCACATAGACAGTAGGCAATCTTGATGGTATTGTGTGACGTATAAAAAAATAAATAATAACAACAGGCATCAGCTGTATATTAGTCGTTTTAAGTGACAGTGAAGTTTTATAAACATAATTGAAATAATAGTTACATATCGGCATGTTATAACAAAGAAATTTTATTACGTGACATAGAAAAAAGGTATAAAGGTGACACAAAAAGACATATCCGCCAATCTGCAAGAACTTAGAATAGCTTAGAAAAAACAGGTAGATATAGATTGCTGGACAAGAACTATAGAATAAGGAATTGTTACTGCAGATTTTGTTAGCACTGAGAAATCCTATAAGTATAGTTAAAATAACATTCGTTATTATTAAACCCTCATACCTACTACATAAAGCATTCACAGACCAACATAAACAATTCGGAAGATTTATAATAAATAGATGATCAGTAGGAAATAATGTATTATACTTAATGTTTTTGTTTACCCTGCGAAATTTTACTAATATCGTTGAAGCAACGCACGGCAAAGGTTTTCGAGTTGTCGGTTTCCTTAACAAGTATAGTGGCGTTTTTAATCCAAACATATTTGAAGTTATGTTTTTTGGCCATATCACGGCATTCACGAAACATATTTTTGTTGTACAGCGTAAGGTGTTCATTAATATAGATGTTTTGAGAAGTACCTGTAATTCCAATACCGTCAGTTTTTAGATTTCTGTTCAAACGAAAAGCGCTTAAAACATTATTACGAAATACACGAGATGCGAACTTTACTATAATGTTCTTGGGTCGGCCACTATCTTGACTGCGAGCAGGAGGAACACGATGGACTGCCATGATGTCCTGATGGGAAATAGGACAATTAATAGCAGCACTGGTTCCAAGCATATTAAGCAAATCTTCATCGCGT
Source organism: Craniophora ligustri (assembly GCA_905163465.1). Taxonomy (NCBI): domain Eukaryota; kingdom Metazoa; phylum Arthropoda; class Insecta; order Lepidoptera; family Noctuidae; genus Craniophora; species Craniophora ligustri. The sequence goes on along the minus strand of LR990965.1, from coordinate 869,928 downwards.
CTTTCGGGTACATTGCAGATTTCAATGTTGTTAAGCCGAGCTTGTTGCTCCAACACCTCCATTTTTAGCTCGAGGTTGGACAATTGCTCACTTATTGCATTGAATGATGACGTGCGATTATCAATTTGATCCACACGTTTCTGGAGATCATCATGTTGCTCAGAGTGGAATTGAAGGGAATGCTCCAAGTTCAGTATTTGTTGTTTGAAGGTAGAATGTTCCAATCTCAACGAATTTATGTCGTTTTTTATATCAATTGAGGTTTCTCTAAGAATATCCAAGTCAGCCTTGATGGTGCTCACGATGTTTTCCTGTATATGAGTAAGCTTGCCGTCAAGTTCGCGCCGAAAATCCTTTAGTGCGTTTGCAATGTCACGAGTTGCCGATGAATGAGAGGCACAAACAGTTGATGAACAGTCACATTCAGGTTGTTTTCTTTTGCGCACCGTTACACAGGGGTCTTGAGAGACAACGGCACTGGGTAAATCAGGGTTCGATACCGTTTTATTAGGAGATCGAAGCATTGTTCGGCTTATCACTTAAATTTAACCTCACTTCACTAGAATATGGACCTTAAATGCACTATCTAAGGTATGTTTTACTTGGAAAGTTATGATACTGATGTTAGTTACACTAATTAGTTATTGTAGCTTATGACACGTCCACCGTCAATCGCTCCGTGTGAGAGTAATTTGAGGAAAAGAACTTAATTCAAAATTGACGTTCATAGTATTAATACACGGAATAAACATAAATTGTGTGCCCCCAGTCACCGTTTACATAAGGTACATAATTCGTTTGAGGGGGTTGGTATACGTATTTATAACGGAATACCTACTGATATCTTGGATCTACCGACTGACGTATTCAAAAGTAAAGTAAAAAATTGCCTTATTAAGAAGGCTTATTATAATTTGAGTGACTATTTTAGTGATAACAATAGATGGTCGCCGGATTATTCCAAGATAGCAGTCTAATTTGTAAAATGTAATTGCTGAGATGTGTAAGTGTGAGCGGGCACATACAGAGAAATGGAGGCCAAGAGTGTGTTAATATTATCATCGGTTGTTCTGTATTTCTATATCAGTAGTTTTTATATCTCGGCTTGGTAAAATGGATTGGTATATGCTAGCTCACATAACCATAGGTAATGATTGCACTCTATATTGTATACTGATTATAGTATTGTATAGAATCACTTATTAAATAAACAGACAGAAATGTGTGCTGGGGAGTTTGTTGCGCCGCTTCTTCTTCCCAGCAAAAACACTAGGAAGCGGTGAAGGGCGGGCGTTTTTGGGGGCTGTCTTTATTGTCGACGTTCAAAAAGAGCCATTTAAATTTGGCCTACTTTGAATAAATGATATTTTGACTTTGACAAATAGTGACTTGAGTTTAAAATACAATAGTTATAATTGTTTTGAATTTACTTAGGATTCTCATGTTGAATAGCAACTACTTGAGTTACCCACTTTGAAGGAGTCAAAATATACAAAAAATAAAGTATCTAAATTGTGTACCCTTGTTTCAGTCTTCTCCACTGACCGCCAAGACATGGAGTGGGCCATCAATGCAATGCGCCAAACCGAGAATGGAAGTTTTGATGGCATACCCAATGTGTCTGATGACATGGGTATTGTCAAGCTCCGTGGCCTGCCATTTGGTTGCAATAAGGAAGAAGTCATTCAATTCTTTGACGGTAAGATAGATGAAAGCTTTCTTCTTTTAAAAGTTTTGTCATTCTATTGTGGGGTTAATAGGTACTTTTGGTAGCTGTGCTGTGGGTAAATGTTTACTAAAAACCTTTATCTGAAAAATACTGTCTTAAAGGCAAAATAAAACAAACATGCATAGTGTACAGAGAAATATCAGATACTATTTTTACCAAAGAAATTAATTAGATTAATCATATGCAGCTTTGAATCACAATACTTTACAGAGAAAAAATAATATTCATAAATTAGTTGACTAATTTTACCCTACACGCATGTCCAAATTACCCCCAGCTGGCTACCATTACCCACAAGGCATATAACCTGATCTTTATTTGCACGTCGGGTGGGACAGGGCTGACGGTCGCACCGGATGGGGTCCACTTGCTCTCCGACGTGACGGGGCGGGCCTCGGGAGAGGCGTTCGTACACTTCGTAGACAAGGAGAGCGCACAAGAGGCTCTCAACAGGGACAGGGAGAAAATAGGACACAGGTGGGGGGCAAAGTTATTTACATGCGCCCACGGTTTGATATGACGCTGTGGTGGGGATTTAGGGTAATAAAAAATTACGTGCAAGATATGGCTTTGCCATTCTGCATAATAATTCTTTGCACTGTTCAGTGTATTTTAAGAAGAGTACAATATGCAATTTACAGAGTACAATCAATTAAAATATTCACTTCATAATAGAACATTCCAAGCTCATTGTTATTACATCAAGAGTATTTTATTTCTTTATAATATATGACATGAATAACTTAAAACAATATTTTAAAGTCTTACTAAAGATATATTAAGCTATGGGTAACAGTAAACATAAGGGTATTTAAAACACTGCCCCATTTACCCATCACAGCTGAACAAACCATGAAGGCAATATTATATTTGGTGTAGTGGGATAAGTATGGGACCTTCTATGTTATTGGTCTACTTCTATGGTTTTCGTATTCTTTGGAAAACAAATACAAACTACTTGGTGTGATATTTAATGGAATATGACAAAGGTAAAACCATAATGGCCAGTAACAGGTGGGCTTAATAGTAAAATTATTGGGATTAACTGTATAATGGAGATGTATAAATTAAAAACAAGTTATACTGTTTTAGCACTTTCTTAATGCTACCTTTGTTATACATTTTTTATGATTAAGTCACGTGCGTGCAGTAACCGCGCCAACGCAAATGAATTGGCGGTTATCTGCCTTCTTTCCTGTATCCAATTTATTTTTATTTTATTTTTATCATCATGACAAAAATCATGTAACAAAATGGCTTAAACATAAAGGTGTCTTAGCGTCGGTTTCTTTGGTACAGCATTAAACGAGAGATACTGTACTTAAGTGACTACTTGAAGGTGGCATTTGGGAGTGATGCGTATTAGTGATTGGTTGTTGAGTTGTCAAAGGTTGGGAGTGCGCGGGGCGAGGGGAGCGGGGCCCGGGGAGAAGATACCAAGCGGGGAAGATGGACCACGGGATGGACATTGTATAATTTTTGCGTAAACACGTGGTATTTGTTAGTATAAGGGACTTTCAGGTTATATGGAATTTTTGTATCGTTTAAGAAATATCCGGGGCTCAATTGTGTATTTTCAGCAAAATAATTATTGTTACGGAAACTTTACAGAGTCATCCATTACCATACTTGTATATAAATATTAAACATTATGTGTATAAACTAGTCTAATAATCATCGGAAAGAAATTAGGTTGTTGGTTACATAGAATAATTAAGTAATATTAATTTTGTCATCAAACAATTTATTGTCATACTGCAGAGCATAAGTTTCTTCGGCACGAGAGAGTCACAGCTAGATTTAAGTCCTAGAATATGGTTTATAAACTAATTCTAAAAACTCCAACCTTATTTAGCGTCACAGGAAGAAGAAAATATAATGCTGTAAAGCAGTTCCAAGATAGATAGTTTCATAGTTATGGTAAAAAATAACTACATAAAGTATATGTATATAGCAAATTATATTATTTACAAAAATGCATGTACCCCTTCCCTTTTCGATCTTACCTTAGAATGTAGACAATTTTCTAAATATTTCCATTCTGACTTGCATTATGAATGTTGCCATTTGTTTTAAATGCATTACTATAAATAGAGTGACTGTAAGTACTAAATTTTTGGTACAAAATAATGCAGGAGCAATATCTTTGTCTACTCTATTTTCTGCCGTACCCGACTGTAATAATAATGTTAAGTTGTTAGACCATTCAAAATTAATTAATTATTAAACTGAGCAATAAAAGACATGAAGGTCCCGTTTTTGATTAGGGAAAGAACTTCATTCCCTATTTTTTGAGGTTCTTATAAAACGGGAGTGAAAAGGATTACAGGATCGGCAACGCGACACCTCTGGTGTTGCGAGCATCAATAGGCTATGGTAACAGCTTTCCATCAGACAGGCATAAAGCGACATTGTCACCAAAAAATTAAAGGCATTTCTAAATAGCTCGCATGGGTCTAAATATAGGTACACGGCAGTGCTTCAGCCAAGTTGTCCAACATACGTACATTTAAACCATTTTTTACCTTTCACCTCTCACCAACAGGTACATAGAAGTGTTCCTGAGCTCAGCGGATGAGGTCCGCGCGTACAGCGCTCGCATGGAGAGCGGGTTCCGTTCCTCGCGCGGCTACAGGCCGACCCCGTACGACAGGAACGATCGCTTCTCTGGAAGATTCAGCGGAAGAGGTCGGGGCTCTTTTGGTAGGGGTGAGTTTATTTGGTGGTGGTTCTTGTAGCTTGTGTTCGAAAATAATTATAGAGAAAATTAGGGTTGAGAAGCGACTATGTTCTTGAAACTACGCACATTTCTACATGCACTCCCACTGAAGGGCACCAAAGAGAGGCAGGCCAATTGAGCTGCCAGAATGAGGAAGTACCTCCGCCTTACATAAGATCGCAGTGAAACAATAATAATAGTTGTGTTGCTGCGTTTGAGGTTAACAAAACTTGTCAGTGGATTGACTATTCTGACATTTCTGGTGTTGCAAACATCCGTAGGCTACAGTAACTGCTTACTATTAGGCGGGCCATAAATTTGTATGCTACCTCCGTGGTAAAGAACGGTTCCGTAGAGCGTGTTACGTGAACATGTTTACTTCAGGGAGCTGTTGCAGATTCACGTTGAGTAGTAGGTCAGCGAACATAGTGGTTTCTTTAACCTTAAAAAAAAAACCATTTGCTCATTACTTAAATTAATTATTAGGTATTAGTGAGTATTTAAGAATGTCTATTGTCAATTAAATACTAAAATATGTTTAACAATTTGGGGTTATTTCGGTGGTGGTTAATAGCTTTTGTATAAAGTTTAATAACTAGAATAATTTCTATAGCTTGATATGCCTATAATACCCAATTAGTCCAGCGGTAGTTAACACTGCCTTCTGTGCTATGGGTTCCGGGTTCGAATCCCGGTAGGGAGAAATGTTTGTGTGATGAGCATGAACATTTGTATCCGAGTCATGGACGTATCTATGTAGGTATAATATGTATGTATTTACAAAAAAAAAGTATGTTATGTAGTATATCAACCAACTAGTATCCGTAACACAAGTCTCGTTGCTTACCACGGAACTAGATGGCGCTGTGTCAATAATGTCCAGAAATATTTACTTATTATTTATTTTTTGTAAATGTGCTTTTAATACCGCTTCGCTATCGGGCCGTCTAAGCCTCTAGCATGCATGCATATGCGGTTCAGTTAGTAATGTTTATGTGTGACATGGCCAGGCAGCGGATACGGCGGCGGCGGCGGGCGGGGCGGGTTCCGCTCCCGCGGCGGCGGCTGCCACTGCGTCCACATGCGCGGGCTGCCCTTCAAGGCCTCGCCGCAAGACATCGCATATGTACGTATACAAATACAAAATAATTTATTTCTTTAAGAAATGGTTTTACAGAACATTTGTGATTGGAGCCTCCCTTTAAGCAAGTAATGCCTGTGTTAGGAGACTCCGCTCTCCCATACCAAAGCAAGAAATAATTAAAAAAATTAAGAAAAAACAAAAAAAAACATAATTAACAAACTTACTAAGAATTAACCTAATGGAACTAAAAATATGTAAGTTATTTATTCACTGGCGTATGTGTGCGAGATATGTGTGTGTGTGCGTGTACGTATGTGTATATACATGGCTTGTGTGTGTGTGTAAGGCAAATGTGATTGAATGTGAAGATAGTGTTGATAATAGTGTGTGAGTGGATATTTGCATGCTTTATTTTATGAAGCATGAATTAAGAGTATACTTTAACTAGTCTTTTTATTATTTATTTAATGCCGTTTGAATTTTTTCGGATACCAGGTATCCGATCCCGGTTACTTTCGGATCTCCTGATCTGATCCTTTGGGGGATCCGTTATTTTTTCTTCCCGTCAGATCCACCGTGCGATCCAACGTTTGCGTTTTGACGCTATTAAATCCGTTATTATATGATTGAGAAGTTGCATTTCTCAATTGATCCACATGTCATGCATAATAATTATAATAAAAACCTTTGCAGTTCTTCAAGCCGATCCGACCTATGAACATCAATATTCTGTACGACAACAGCGGAAGGCCGTCCGGGGAAGCTGATGTAGAATTCGAATGCCATGAAGATGCAATGAGAGTGAGTATTTATTATGTGACTAGCTGACCCAGCAAACGTTGTTGTGCCAAGGTGTTGGTGGTAGAAGGGTGAAAATTTAGGATTATGAATATTTTTTGACACCAAATCATAAAAAAAAATACAAAAATATCTGGTGAGGGACATCCTTAACATCTAGGGGAGTTAAAAATAGCCTACGACCGATTCTCATACCTACCAAATATACATACAGAATTTCATAATAATCCATCTAGCCGTTTCGTAGTTCGGCGACAAACACCGTGGCACGCGATTTTTATATATAAGATTATATTCCATTGGAGAACATATTTGACTGAGTACTCTGAGACTGGTTTTTAAGTTAAAGTACCATTTGGGTCACACTAGCATATCGCTTGCAATGATCATATATGTATGTTTAAAAGATAATTTCTTAAAAGAGATGAGGAGAGAAAAAGCAGTTAAGAAAATTTTTCGAACGCCAAGATGGTTTACAAGTTTTCAATTTATTATCAACTGGACTAATTCAAACCTGAACGAATGCCGTATGAAAATTTATAGCAACAGGAATTTTCATTGCGCCTATAAGGATAGTCTTAACAGATGAATGCTATTGTTACAGGCAATGCGACGAGACAAAAACAACATGGACCATCGTTATATCGAGCTGTTCCTCAACTCCTCGCCCGGAAGCGGTGGCGGTGGTGGTGGTGGTGGTGGCGGCGGCGGCGGCGGTGGTGGTGGCTTCAAGCCCAACAGGAGCTTCAGGAATTACTGAACCGACCCAGGCGTGGTAAGCCGGTAGCTACTGGATGTTGCTCGACAAACTATATAGAAACTTACCTCAATACCAATGATGTAAAATCAGCAATTAAGCGGTAGAACACTTTAAACTCGTTTTACACCCATTATAAATGTGTTAAGATAGATTTTCATCATCATGTCACGTGTTTGCAGGGCTGCCAGATTGTATCGTTTGATACCAAATTGGTATAATTGGACAATGTATTGTATCCATGTGGTATCCATGATCATTTGGTATAATTCGATACAAAAGCAAGACGCTCACAAAAAAAAGGTCATGCCAAGGATAATCGAATGCAAAAGATAATCGAATAATCGAGGGATTTGAGCTAAAAAAAAGCTCATCCGACATAGAATGGGCAGTATGGTATATTACCATCGCATTTGGTATAATTTCAGATGCTAAATGGCATAATCTCGTCGTTGCTTACTGGCAGCCCTGCGTGTTTGAAGGTCCCAAAGTGATCTACCGTCAAATTTGTTGTTTGTTTGTACAAGATATTTTAAAAGGGATAATACACCAATAAAAATAATATAGATATGATTATATGCATTATTGTGGTTTCTTGGGTTGTAAGATATATCCAACCCACAATTATCTACTAAGTACCCATAGAAAATACGAATAGACGATGTCATTTATCATATAAACAGATAGCCTTAATATTAATTACAATAATTTGAGCAGCATCTTGTTGGCTACTTTCTTATCGCATAACTATGATGTTTCAATGTCTTGACTCAAGTACATTTTTATTATAATAATAATAATTGTACACAAATACATACGAAATGTTTTGTCAATTCTCATTTAACTTCTATCATGGTCGGTGGCGGATTTACCAATAGGCTACAAAGAGGCTTATTTTAGGGGGTGCCAAACTTTGGGAAATATATATTTTTTATTACAGCAATAAGCAAATCTGATCGCACAGGATTTGTCGTTGTTTTGTAAGCGTCTATAGAAACTAACGAGTGAATTCAGAACGACATCGATAATGCACAAATCATAAAGTTTCTCATTGAGAATATGACGTAATATGATTATGACCTAAAGCATTGAATTGTTTAGCAAAGGGATCGGGTTCAATTACCAGGTCGAGCAGTGTTATTGGGTTTTTCTATGAAATTCTCAGTAGCAGCTCGGAGTTTGGATTCGTGTCCGGTTGAAGGCAATAGGCTCGCCCCCTATTACATGGTATCTAAAACATACCGGTGAAATGTATCTTTACATTAGCACACTTCTGCCACACCCTTCACGGACGACAGGCGTGATGATGTTAGGAGTGTCAGGGTTTTAATGGCCTTCTCTTATTATATACCTGAATCTGTAACTGACTATGGTAGAGTTTTATGATTATAGAGCTGTAGTCTCAATAGCCTACTAGGCATAGCCCATCTTTCTTAAAACACGAGGTGATGTATTTGTGTCAAAACGCCGTTGATTATTTTTTGATCATCAGCTGCCAACATTTCAGTTCTTCCCCTACACTCGATATGTCTTCTTCATGTTTTTATGCCATGTTTTACACCATATTGGTGATAAACTATATTTTACGAAAGACTACTCATTAAAATATTGTCTGAAGTTTTTCTGAAGGTACTTTATTATTAGTTTAAAATTAAAAATATACTTCTTTAGTGAGCTTTTCCCTTCGCAGTGTATTCAATTGTATTTTAAGCCTTTAACGCTATATAGTATTTGAATGCCATATAAAATCTAACTGTCTAACACTGGACTAGAATTCAAATACTTATTTAAAATCGTTTGTAGTTCAATTAATTGTCGCAGTATTTATTACAAATAAATAAACCATTCTTATAATTTTATTCGAAATAGAAAAATAGCTGTTGAATAAAGTTATTATAAAAACAATGTCAATTTAAAAATATTCTCAAATATAATTGATAACTTTATTCAATAATTACTGATGAGGATAAATCTGACGATGACTGAATATTTTTTATAAAAAAAGTGTATCGTATTATTTTGTACTTAATTAAATATATTTTGATTTACGAAATGTAAACAGCAACAACGAAAAGGATTAAAATTGTTTGGAAAAGCTTACAAAGAATTATAAGTTAAGGTATAGAGCAAACGGGCGATTAATCGGTATAAAAAATGTAAATAAATTTATCTTCAGAATCATGTATGAAGTATGTTGAGCATTGTGGTAGACCACTTTTAGGCTTTCTAACAAATAAATATCTCGTGTACGGTTTTTGTGGTCGCACTCCTCCAAAACGGCTCGACCGATTTTAATATTTTTGTGTCGTTATTTGGTAGGTATAAGAATAGGTCGTTAAGTATTTTTCACCCTCCTACCGCCATTTTTTAATCACAATTTTAGTATTTTTACATGTCAGAAACAACATTTGCAGTCAGAAAAATGGTTTACCGCAAAGTGTTATCAATCGTGCTTATTCTAGAGATAAATATATGTATATGTTTACCGACTAATCGTCCATAGTTAAGGCCTGTTTTACCACCTCCGAATATACTGGTCAACTTGGCTGACACAAATTCATACAATATTTATTCGCATTTTTTTAAATGTATCTCTTAGATAGTACCTGTTCGACCATTGTGAAACAGGCTTTTAGCTTTACAGCAGAAACATTTATGTGCTATATACTTAACTGTGATGTAAATACATAATAGGGTCTATTAAATGCTTTTTTATAGTAAGATATGTCTTAATGAAATTTGAGATTAAATTACAGTCTCGTTGGCAAAAGGCGTCATTCAATGTATAAAACATTGGACGACCCGTCAAGGTTGCCTTCTGTCGAGTGGGTTGTGTCCTGGATTAGAATTCTGGTCGGGGCAAACGTTTGTGTCATCCACATAGACGTTTGTACCTGAGTCATGGACGTTTATGTATAATATGTATTTACAAAAAAGAAATATAATGTGGTGTATCAATCATATAGTATCCGTAAGCGTCGTACCTAAAGTTGGCACTAGATGGCGCATGGTGTTGTGACATTTCACAAAATATCTTTTTTGAACTATAATATCATTGGATACCTATAAAATCGAAGAAGAGATAAAAATTTGTTAAATAACTTCTGATATTGTGTTCAAGGAACCAAAGAGCATAAAAATAGCTAAGTATATAGTACATAGATGTTGTATATACATAATAAATAAAAATAAATGTAAAACTATTCATATTAAACCTTAAATAAATGTGCGTGGAAGTGAATTGGGTCCAAAGTTATTTTTGTACCGTTTCAAATGTTTTCAGTTGACTGGATTATTTTTTTTCTTAAAGAGAGACTAACATTGTGTATATTTTTTCTCGCACAATATGATCGACGCTGCGGCAATGAGTTTTTAGACATTTTATATGTACGTGAGGTAGTTAATTGACTTGACATCTGTAAAAGTCATATACAATGTATCCTTTTTTGCGGTTATATACCTTATATATACTTATAATACGTTTCAAAATGTTATATACCTATTTATTATCACGCTAAAGACCGTTAGAAGTCAAGTGAATGGCGGCTTTTGAAAAATTTCGGGTACAACTGGTTTTGTATATTTATAAATATATCAGCCTATTCCCATCCATTGCTGAACATAGGCCTCCCCCAAAGATCGCCAACCATCGATCCATCAATTTTTTAATATTGTTGTTATTTTGAAAGAAAGAAAAAACGTATAATGACTCACTTTCGTAATTCTAAGAAAATAATGACTGCAATAGGCTGATAATCAGAATCAGAATTAATGGTAATAAGTACAGCAATTGTTTACCCCATAACGTAGAACACCTCATCTTCAGTAGGGTTGTGCCACCGTTGAATGTAGCAAGGATGTCAAGTCAAGTTATTTACAAAACGTTATTAAAATGTAAACGGTTATAAATACTAACGTATTGTTTGTTAAAATCTGCCTTTTGAATATGCAGTTACATTTATTTATATATGTTACAGAGATCTGAATATTCTGTAAGTTTGTGCAATGGTGTTTGTTACGCACTTGCGATTAATCGTTTATCCTTTAGCGCGGACAACCACTTTTTTACTTTTACAATTACATTTTATTAAATACGTTGTCTTCCATGAAACGCAATGGCGATTAATCGCAAGTGTGCGCCGAACCTTATCGTTGGTCGCAGTGTCTACACACAGAAAGTAATTTTGTTTTTATTTGTTGTGGAACAGAGGAAAGGAGAATGTATTTTGTTTTTGTGGTATAATAGATAAGTAATTTTTACTTTAATAAATTAAACCGATGTGAATTGTTGTTTTATTTATCAGTGACTATAGGAACCAAAGAGACCATCATTATTTTAGTTTGTTTCTGCATTTCTTTAATACAGAGGTCATCTGTTGGGAAATGCTGACGCTATTTTTTTAATATTATTTGTAAAACCGTCTTCAAAAGAGTTATTTACAGAAATAAATAGCAATTATTAATTTATTATCACGTTCATTATTCCAGAACAAGTATTTCTTTAACAATAAAATGTATTATAAAAAATGCCTAGATTAAAAAACTTATTGTTCCCCTTCCAGCCTCCATCTATGGGAAACTTCTAACATACGTCGGTGGTTGCTGAGTGTGAGCCCCGGAGGTTCGATACCCATGTCGAGACATGTTAAATACTTGGTCGTATCTTCTTCCAGGGAGGTCCCGGCCCCAGTTGCTAAGTAATCGAGGAGCAAGAGCCTAAAATTTATCTTCATTCCTCACCATTCATTTTCATATGGTCCTACAAGTTTGAACAACTAAAAGTGATGAGTTTTTCCTACGCCTCGACCACTTTACCCGACCTCCGCACTCCGTACCTTCGTGTGCTACTATCAGTACCGGATTAAGGTAACTATACTCAAATCGCGTTAGATTGGCAATACAGGATAATGACCCCGACCTGTACCAAAAGTCGCAATTGAAAACGATAATTATCGTTTGCGTATCGCCCCCCATACTAACTGTTGCTGAAGGTCATATCGCAAGCGTTTCATAATACATCGCCGTGCAACAAACGAGGGACACACTAACAATTTACGAAATGGAGTTAGTGACTGAGTGAAATTTATTGATGAAATACACGTATACCTAACATTATAACAAAAAATTATACTGCACTCTAATTACTGTTTCATTATTGATACATGACTATTATAAAGCTTTACGTCAATATTTCCCAAATAAAAATGATCGTAGTGTTTAAAAAATGCTCTCAACGTAATAATAATCAAATAAATAATGAATTAAAAACCATAATCAATAATTGTAAAACAAGTTTGGCTCAGCTCAAGAATATAATATATTTGTGTGCATGTAAAATAAAAAATGGAACGTAGCCCATTCGAAATGAGTGGGGCGACGCGCCATTTTTTTGTCAGGAGTGCGCAACCTAACGACACATTTATGATGTCGGACCGATTTTATTATATTTATTTATAATACAGGAAAGAGAACCTACTTTATACGATTTTTATTTATTTACATATACCTACATATTGTATTGTATAGCTTATTAGTACAGCTACTATACCTATTGTCGGCTAAAATGTTAAAACTATTATGTCAATTAAATGCTAAAATCATTAGCAAATAATATACTAAACAGTTTCAAGTACTGTAGTATACCGGGTGACTTTTTTTACCGTCTCGATAATTATAGGGTAGGTTATATGTATAGAACGGAATCTGCGAACGAGACTATTTCTGTAATAGCATTTTGATTATGGGAGTTCTGAAAATCCAAGAAAATCCAGAAAAAGAGAACATCCTACACGGCGCTTGCGTAATAGTAAAATAGATGCCTACACTGCGTGTACCGTGATTTCCAATGAATGAAAAGTGCGAGCGAAATAGCGTAACTACATATCTGAATACCTAGGCATTTTTCCGTTGCGATTTTATAAACTCCGAATTGTTTTGTAGAGATATCAATCTTCCCTTCATATTTTAAAGAGCTTATGATCTTTTAGCATGGTATAGTTGTGTGTTACATGTTAAACTCTCTCATTTGTCATTATTTCTTTGAAAAAATAAAGTATTAATTAGGTAACGCATACTCGCGTTAACTAGAAATTACTACATACTCGGCGTATTTAAAATATTAAAATCAACTTATTACAAATTACAGTGATTTTAATTACAAATTTAAAAAAAAGTACCTTTGAGCGATATCGCAGTAATCACAGTGTCCACAGTTTCTCTCTCTCTGGAAGTAGGTTTCATTCCCCGCAAATAATTCAAAGGAACGTCCTCTAACATTATATCGATGATGGAATGTTATGGATGGGAGGGACGAGTTTTTTGTGGATTCGTTTGAATCGACAGTCCGAATGTCGAAGATGAGATTGCAGATGACTTGGTCCTGTGTACCTTCACCGTACACCATTTAAACTTTCAAGGGACATGATATAACACTGCACCATTACTAAATAAGTACTCTACATTGTTATTTTCGTACATGTTTATTGTTTACGTTAATCACTTTTATCACAGTGAGCGACCGACGGAGACATGGGCGGTAACGTAAACATTGCGAATAGATCACGCGACGTCACTGAGTGCCTAATCGTATGTGACTAAAAATTATTTAAAATAATTAGAATAGGACTGTAGGGCAGTGGGGGTCCAGCGCGGGATGGCGGGAGCGGGGATCCTGTGTCAGCATCGGAAAATCGCTGGCGGCTACACGTGTGCGTTTGTTTGAAGATCTAGTTTTACCTATTTGAAACGATATCATTCATGATATGCCACCTGTTTATTAGGGTGACTATGTTTACGAATTTGAATTATTTGAATTATTTTTTTTAAATTTCTCTGAAAATTAAACATTTATGTTTTAATATGAAAAATTGGTCGTAAATTACTCGTGTATATTAGTAGACAAATTTTAAATGATGAGTCTAAAACAAAAAAAAAATTAAAATAACTATGCCATAGGCTTCTACTCCATTTACCCATCACCCCCTATTTTTATCAAGACGGTAAAAAAAGTCACCCGGTATACACCGTGAAATTATATAGGTTTATGGATCGAAAATTTTGGACTCTATATCAATAATGGAATCTATTTATGTAAATTTTAAATAAAATAAAGATATTTTTTTTTATAAAAAATGTGACAGACGAACAAAAAACTAGAACGAACCTAGGATATATGGTAACGCCACAAAATTTTACGTACTACGATTACTACGATCGATATCATTCAATGTTACTCACACACACAAACAACTAAGCAGTAAACCATGCCGACAAACAAAGCCGACAGAAATCATAAAAGCCGCCCGCGCCGCGCTCGCTGCCGCCAACTTACCTACTCGTGTCATGTTGCCGCCAAGCCGCAAGGCCGCACTATTATTACCTACCTAAAACTGCGCGGCGAGAGCGCGGCAACGTTGCGCCCAGTCGCCATTTCTCCAGTTCTGCTGCAACTCGCGCGCGATAAGGTTGCATTGTTTACGTTTTACGTTGCCACGCGAAAATGAGTCGTCAGTACGAATATTCGAACGCGGAGTACTTAGCAATGGTTCAGCTGTACGCTGTTGCCAACTACAATTTAGAAGAGGCCAGGCGGTTGTATTCCCGGCCGGAACATTTAAATGCGCTGCGGCTACGAGGGATTGAAAGTCCTCAAGTGCCTTCACCACATACCATCTTGTCTGCAACTCAGCGCCTTCTCGACCATGGGCAATTCCGTGTACCAGCTCACGCGCAAGGTCGAGGTCGCCTGAATAACTCGCCGGAGATCGAAGACGCTCTTCTGGAGTACTTCGAGCGGGATCCGCGGCGAAGCACAAGAATGGCGGCATAAGAATTTAATGTTAGCCAATACTTCGTATGGAAAACATTAAATACTAATAACTTGCATCCATATCATTTCCGTCGAGCTCACGTCATCAACAACGACGATGCACCGGCAAGAGTTGCCCTTTGTCATTGGTTGCTAAATAATAGTAACGCTTCCATACTTTGGACAGATGAGTCATTGTTTACTCGAGTGGGACTGTACAATGTACACAATGAACATTACTGGGCTCTTATGAACCCACACTTAATACGGGAAGATCATCACCAAGTTCGATTTAGTGTAAATGTGTGGGCCGGTATTATAAACGACCAATTAATAGGGCCTGTTTTCATTGAAGGCCATCTAACGGGCAGCTCGTATTTAGACATGTTACAAACGGTAATATCGGAGCTGTTAGATGATATCCCTGTAGCGTACTTAGCAGGGATGTACTATCAGCATGATGGCTGCCCCGCCCATTATTCAAGTGTAGTGCGTGCCTACCTATACACTCAGTTCGGTGATCAGTGGATAGGCCGCGGCGGTCCCGTGGCTTGGCCGGCTAGGAGCCCGGACTTAACGCCTTTGGACTTTTTCTTGTGGTCGGAAATCAAAAGACTTGTTTATACCCGTGAACATGAAAATCGTGACGAGTTACGCAGTGCGATAGTGGACGCCTTTGATAGAGTGAAAAGTGACAGAGACACGTTAAGAAAGCTAAAAGACAATAGTATAAAACGGGCACGTTTGTGTATTGAACGCGGCGGACTCCATTTCGAGCAGTTGCTTCGGTACAGGGAAGTGTAAATAAACTTTTTGCAGGTAACTTGTATGTAAAGTTGATTATTTTGTAAATAGCTCCAATTTTTTAAATACGCCTGAAATACCTACCCAACCTCTTGACTGTTTCAGCTATCTGTTTTTAATTGTTGATACAGTAAATACCTAAAGTTATTTATTGAAAAGTTATGTTCATGTAAAGTATTTCTGGCGGTCCTAAGCCCGTGGAAAGTATGAAGGAGAAATTGGAGTACAATTTACGTTATTCCGTGAAAATGTTGCCGCAATGATTGGTGCAGCGGCTGTACAAGCGACTGCTGTGCAAGACGTCGCGAGTTCGATCCTCGCACGGAATTGTATGATCTGCAGGTAATTGTTTTGTGTGTGTGTGTTAACTCTCTGCTTGGGGAAAAGTTTAAAAAATAAAGGTTTTTTTAAAGCTATGGTAATACCTAGGTACCTACTTAATTTTTAATCCCTTTTATTTAATTGGAATGTAGGTTTTACGTTCGTATCTCGTATCAGCTGATTCGCTAAGCGCCAATCTTGTCGTATTTCAATTTATACCTAGATAGGTAAGTTACGTAGATAGGTGTAAGTAGATACCTACCATCAATTTCGTCGCCATCTGCATCGTATTGCGAAATAAAATTTATTTCAATAATAAAATGACATCAATAAAGTATTGACCTACTAGCTTTTAAATAACGCGTAAGTACTTATTAGGACTTTTCGCTCAGACAGCCGTTTAGTACCAGCTGGCTGGCGTTCGGGTCATTGCCCCGCCGCCGCGCGTCTTTGATAAGTAGCGAGTAGGCGACTGCGGCCGATTTTGAATGAATTATTGGTGCACTACTACTAGCAAACTCGATCAAGTGAAAGTATTCTTTTCACTTGCCAACTTTTTTATTATAAACAGTAGAGTTAATCTAAGACTTTTTTTTGTTCTACTAATTATCATAAGTTTCCCACCTTTCGGTTCCACAACGACTACAATTTCACGGTGTATATAGTTATGTTTATTATTTTAGTTGTAGTCACTTGGCGTGTTTGTCCAAATATTCGCGTTATTTGAGCAATTAGCAATTTAGCACTAAAGGTACATACACAAACTTACTCTTACTCCGTCAAAACCTTGCCAAGTTACGTGCCAGCAACTACGTGTAAAACTTGTTACGTTAATATATGCACCTATCTACCTAGTAGATATAGTAGTATAGTAATAGTATTTAACGGTTATTAAAAATACACACATACCTATTTTCTACCCTGTTAGTATTTCTCTTTTACAAAATATGTATGTTAACATCATGAAATAAAACACAAATAAGTTCGAAAAAGCAATTAGGTTTAGCCTCCCTGCGACGACCTTGACGACGAACGTGTCGTTTATCCCCGCCTACCACGATATAGCGAGCGACAGTAAATTTGGTCGATACGTAGAACAATGTTAGGTATCGCTTCCGCAAACACGAGTAACATGGTAGGGAGGGTTCAATAATTTGTATTGCCAATCTAACGCGATTTGAGTATAGATGCCATTAGCAATCTTGGGTGGTGGGGCCTAAAAAGTCATCCCACATACATTTACCAAAACATTACAAGGGAACTTTAAACCCCTAGGAAAATAAATAAAGGTAAATCTTCATCATTAAAACATAATGTATATACAAGTACTATACATGAGTTATATTGAATTATTGTTTAGTACGATGCCCAAGTAAATTTAAATCCAAAGGAAGAGATTGATGGCGTCGGTATTGTTAGCGTCGATATTGGTGGCGTCGGTATTGGTTGCGTCGGTATTGGTGGCGTCGGTATTGGTTGCGTCGTTGGTGGCGTCGGTATAAGTGGCGTCAGTAGGTACTGTCGGCGCTGGTATAAACGGCGTCGGTATTGGTGTCGTCGTTATTATTGAAGTCGGTATTGGTGGCGTCAGTATAAATGGCGTTGATATTTATGGCGTCGGTATTGTTGACATCGGTATTGTTGGCCCTATTGTCGGCGTCGGTATCAATGGCGTCGGTATAAATGGCATCTGTATAAACGGCGTCGGTATATATGGCGTTGGTATACATAGTGTCGGTATTATTGGCGTCGGTATTGGTAGCGTCGGTATTGTTGACGTCGGTTTTGGTTGCGTCAGTATGGGTGGCGTCGGTATTGTTGGAGTTGGTATTGGTTGCGTCAGTATAAGTTGCGTCGCTATTTTTGGCATCGGTATTGTTGACATCGGTATTGTTGGCGTCAGTATTGTCGGCGTCAGTATTGTTGGCGTCCGTATGAATGACGTCGGTATAGTTGGCGTCGGTATTGGTTGCGTCGGTATAGATAGCGCCGGTATTGATGGCGTCGGTTTTAGATGCGTCGGTATTGTTGGCGTCGGTATTAGTGGCGTTGTTATTTGTGATGTCGGTGTTATTGTCGTCGGTATTGGTTGCGTCGGTATTAGTGGCGTCGGTATTGTTGGCGTCGGTATTGGTGGCGTCGGTATCGATTGCGTCGGTATTATTGGCGTCGGTATTGGTTGCGTCGGTAATAGTGGCGTCGTTATAAATAGCGTCACTATTGTTGGCGTCCGTATGAATTACGTCGGTATAGTTGGCGTCGGTATTGGTTGCGTCGGTATAGATAGCGTCGGTATTGGTAATGTCGGTATAAATGGCGTCGGTATTAGTAGCGTTGGTATTGGTGGCGTCGGTATTGATTACGTCGGTATTATTGGCGTCGGTATTGATTGCGTCGGTAATAGTGGCGTCGTTATAAATGGCGTTGGTATAAATGGTGTCGATATAAATGGCGTCGGTATAAATTGCGTTGGTATTGGTGGAGTCGGTATTTGCGGCGTCGGTATTACTGTCGTCAGTATTGTTGGCGTCCGTATGAATGACGTCGGTATAGTTGGCGTCGGTATAGATAGCGTTGGTATTGATGGCGTCGGTTTTAGTTGCGTCGGTATTGTTGGCGTCGGTATTAGTGGCGTTGTTATTTGTGGCATCGGTGTTATTGGCGTCGGTATTGGTTGCGTCGGTATTTGTGGCGTCGGTATTGTTGGAGTTGGTATTGGTTGCGTTGGTATTGGTGGCGTCGGTATTGATTACGTCGGTATTATTGGCGTCGGTATTATTGGCGTCGGTTTTGGTGGTGTCGGTATTGATGTCGGTATAAATGGCGTCGGTATTAGTAGCGTTGGTATTGGTGGCGTCGGTATTGATTACGTCGGTATTATAGGCGTCGGTATGGGTGCGTCGGTAATAGTGGCGTCGGTATAAATGGTGTCGGTATAAATGGCGTCGGTATAAATGGTGTTGGTATAGGTGGAGTCGGTATAGATAGCGTCAGTATTAGTAGCGTCGGTATTGGTGGCGTCGGTATTGATTGCGTCGGTATTATTGGCGTCCGTATTGGCTGCGTCGGTATTGGTTGCGTCGGTATTGGTTGCGTAGGTAATAGTGGCGTCGTTATAAATGGCGTCGGTATAAATGGAGTCGGTGTAAATGGCGTCGGTATAAACGGCGTTGGTATTGGTGGAGTCGGTATTTGTAGCGTCAGTATAGATGGCGTCAGTATTAGGAACGTTGGTATTGGTGGCGTCGGTATTAGTGGCGTCGGTATTGTAGGCGCCAGTATTGTTGGCGTCCGTATAAATGACGTCGGTATAGTTTTTGTCGGTATTGGTTGCGTCGGTATAGATAGCGTCGGTATTGATCGCGTCGGTTTTGTTTGCGTCAGTATAGGCGGCGTCGGTATTGATGGCGTTGGTATTTGTTGCGTCGGTATTGTTGGCGTCAGTATTGTTGGCGTCGGTATTGGTTGCGTCGGTATAAATGGCGTCGTTATGGGTGGTGTCGGTGTTATTGGCGTCAGTATTGGTGGCGTCGGTATTGTTGGCGTCGGTATTGGTTGTGTCGGTAATAGTGGCGTCGTTATAAATGGCGTTATTACTCTTAAACTACTGATTCAAATTAAATGAAATTTGAAATATATCGTGTTTACACAATGTGTGCTTGAGTGATGAAAATTCAGACTTCTAGTTTAATCCACAACGAAATTACAGGGGGTCTAAAATGGCCTGAATTGGTTCGAGAAAAGATAGTACGGCTGTGCCGCTTTTTTGCTCGACTTGGCGGGGGCACTACCGTGCCCCCAGATTATAATTAAATACGACAGGAAGATAAAAAACATAGAAGAATATATATTGTAATATAGATTGATTCTACACTGTTGCCAAAATGCGGACTCTACTATTTCCATTACTTACCTATATTGCACTACCTATACAACTCATGAGCTTAACTCCGGACTAAATACATGAGTGCGAAGAAAAACATTGTAAATACTTACCTATGTATAACATAAAAGCTTGTAATTTTGCAGTTTCAAAAACACCTATTTGAAAGTTTGAATGATCATTTACTGGGAAACTTAAGTACTCATTAACAGCTCGTCATATTGTGAAACATAACCATAGGCATAACTAGACTTTTCTTTCAGCCCACCGTATGAGAATTTCGTTTCGCAACATCCTGGGATAGGTACTGGACCATTCTAGGGTGGGCACGGTACAGGTAAATGGTTACCTCGCGACTTTTAAATGACCATTATACAATCTGACAACTGACGTAGTGGCTGAGCGATCGGCTAGTATCTACGGGTTCGATCCTCGTACGTAGCAAATATTTGTACGACTTACAGTTAGTTATTCCGGGTCTTGGCGTTTGTGTATATGACAATTTGTGTTTGTAAACGCATCGACGACACATGGGAAAGTCCTAGAGTGGGGCAAAATGTTATCATACAAAGGAATACACTTAAGTATTTTTATAATTGCGCAAAGAATACCCTTCTTTGTGTTAAACGGTCTAGATTTATATGCCGTTGTTGGTGGTTAGGAATTTACGCGTCTGAGTGTTAATGTAGGTATTAAAAGAGAATCTGATTATAAAACCACTAACAATTCGGGAGTAGATATACCTAAATGTTACATTTAAAACAATGTCGGAGAGGACTCAGACATTGCTCCACGCTATAAAATTATAAGTCTGAAGTCTGTAAAGTACCTCCTCATATTTCAGATTTAAGTACCTACCATAAAACGGGGTTAATAGAAATAAACTGGACACAGTATAACATGCACAAAAATACTTAAATTAAATAAAAATGTACCTATGTCATGAACGGAGCCTTGAAATTAGCATCCTATAACCTACTAATTATTTAAAAACAAAAGCTACTTCAGATACCTATAACCCTGTTTTGCCGATGTCCATTCTTGAACATTCTTATCTGAATAATTATTGCCGACATAAGTTGTAACTTACCTTATTAATTATACCAAAAAGTTTTATAATTAAAATATCTAAGTATCGTACAAAGGAACGTAAAAAAAAACAAAGTTGCCGAACGCCACATGTGGCCAAACTCAAGTAGGTAAACAATCAACCCAAAATTACAATCAACAAAACATCTCAATGTTTTGTCGAACAAAATGCTACCACAATTGTTTCGAGACGAATAAAAAAACGATAACTATTAATAATAATTATTGTTCACCAGATGCCAGTTACTGTAATACAATTAAAAACTTAACATTGACTACACTGAATTGTAATTCTTCTGTCATATTGTTATATGGTGACAGTCTAGCTGTTAAGAAACGGGACATTGAAGAAAATGTCAACACTATGTTAAGTCTCTCGACAAAAACTGGATGTCGGTTTATTATGTGTGCTTTACCATATTCTAGCAGTCTAACAGATACTCAAAATAGACACATACACAAATTAAATATGTATATGTATAATATAACATGTCATCATGACACTATTATGTTTTTTGATACTAACATATTTATAAGGCAATATATACTAACAAAATACACTATGTACCTGCCCTTTACTTATAAGCGACAAATTGCTAACCTTTTAGCATTCTCTCTACAATCTGACAACATTACACACAGTGTAACAAAGACTATTTATTGTAATAATAATATTACAGTTAGTAATTTACAATCTAGTGATAAACCTGTTTGTTTATCTCCACCGCAACCTGTTTTAAACTAACAGGTAAGACAACAGGTAGGCTTCATGAACTGATCATTTTTCATCAAAACATGCAAGGTCTATCTGGCAAGGAATTAGAATTAAGTTTGTTTATGGAACACCATAATGTTCAGATTATGTGTATAACTGAACACTGGTGTACAAACCCTGAAATTAAATACTTAAACACTGAAAATTATACTGTACAGAGTGCATTCACCAGAAAAGAAGCTATACACGGCGGGTCATTGATTATTGTTTTGAATTGTTTAAAATGTAAAGAACGTAAAGATATCTTGAATCTTTCTGTTGAGCGCACTATTGAGTTATCTTGTATTGAACTAGAGTGTTTCGTTATAATTTGCGTGTACCGTCCACCCTCAGGTGACTTTAATTGTTTTGAAAAAGTAATGGAGGAATCTCTAAACAAAATAAAATCCTATAAGAAGGGGATAGTAGTGTGCGGCGACTTTAATGTCAACATATTGGAACGATCTTCCTTAAGTAATAGGCTAATTAACTTATTTAAATCATTTAATTTAAAATATCTTTTTCTGGAGCCTACTAGGATTACAGCATCATCCTCCACTTGTTTAGATAACATATGCAGCAACCGTGATGCAACACATACTTTAGTTGTAAATGATTTAAAATCTGATCACTGTGGACAAATTGCTAAGTTTATCAAATCGCCTGAAAATAAACTACCTAAAATTACTTGCAGGCCGTTAACAAAAAGTAGGTTTCATAGCTTTAAAGCCAAAGTAGTGTCTAATGTCCATCCTTCCTTATTGCAGCACGACAATCCAGATGTTATGTACGGCAATATATTTAAAGTAATAAATAATGTGTTTCTAAACACCTTCAAGACGAAGACAATAGAACTTAAAGGTACCACTAAATTCAACGAGTGGGCAACCCCGGGTATCTATAAGAGTAGAGCTAAATTATATGAATTATATGATATGAAAAATTATAAATATGACGCATCCTTCGTAGATTATGTTAAAAAATATTCAAAAATGTTTAAAAAGGTTTGCAGAATGGCCAAGTCAATATATCTGAGCAATAAAATTAAAAACTCAGATGATAAAATTAAAGCAACTTGGAAAGTTATCAATAATGTGACTGGCAAGATTTCACAACGAGAGAATAAATTCGAGATAATTGATAACAATAGGATGCTTACTAACGATTTTGATGTAGCACACGCTTTTAATAGTTTCTTTGCTAACATACCCATAACTACTACTAGTTCCTTAGGTTCTTCTTCTACCGATGCTGAAAATTTACTTCGTGAAAGTGTGCCTAGGTCTCAAGCTACTTTTGTATTTAATCATGTAACTCCTAGTGAAATTTTAAATACATTTAAATCTTTAAAATTAAAAAGAACTGGTGACTTATGGGATATGTCTGTCACTGTTTTAAAATCAGTGATAGATATACTCTCTCCTTATTTATCTGTAATATTTAATAAATGTATTGACATAGGTACTTTTCCAGACCTAATGAAGCATAGCAAAATAATCCCCCTATTTAAATCTGGAAGTAAAAACGAACTCTGTAATTTTAGACCAATATCCATTTTACCAACTGTTAGTAAAATTTTTGAAAAACTTTTATTGAAGCAATTACTAAGGTATTTTAATGTAAATAGCCTCCTACACTCTGAACAATATGGTTTCACACAGGGTCGTTCAACAACAGACGCAGGAGTTGCATTACTGAAACACATCTTTGACGCTTGGGAAAATTCGCAGAACGCTATTGGTGTATTCTGTGATCTTTCGAAGGCTTTTGATTGTGTCCACCATAAAACACTTATTTGTAAACTTGCACATTACGGGATTCGAAGTAAGGCACTTAATATCTTAACTTCTTATTTAAGTGGTAGGATACAGTACGTAAATATCAACAATACAAAATCATCTGGATTGTCTGTGCAGTTGGGTGTACCACAAGGCTCAATTTTAGGCCCTTTCCTTTTTTTAATTTATATAAATGATTTGCCACATTATCTGAGATCCATTTGTGATGTAGTACTGTTTGCTGATGATACCTCGCTTATTTTTAAAGTAGATAGAAATAGAGATCATTTTGACGACGTAAATAGTGCACTTGTTCAGGTAATGCATTGGTTTACAGTTAATAATTTAGTACTAAATGCTAGAAAAACAAAATGTGTAAAGTTTAGTTTGCCTAACGTGAAAAATCTAGGACCCAACTTAATTGTCAATAAAGAAGTACTTGAGACCGTCAATTCTACAGTATTCTTAGGTATTACACTAGATGCCAAGCTTCAATGGGGCCCACATGTGTCATGCCTCGCGGGGAAACTTAGCTCCGCTGCTTATGCGGTCAGAAAGGTTAGGCAATTCACTGACGTAGACACTGCTCGACTTGTTTATTTTAGTTACTTTCATAGCATTATGTCCTATGGAATTCTATTGTGGGGTAGAGCTGCTGATATAGAAAGTATTTTTATTTTACAAAAGCGAGCTATTCGTTCCATATATCAGCTAGGGGCTCGAGTTTCTCTTAGGGAACGTTTTAAAGACATTGGTATTTTGACTGTTGCATCGCAGTATATTTATGCCAACATAATACATATAAGGCAAAATATACATTCCTATTGTAAAAACAGTGACGTTCATAGTATTAATACACGGAATAAACATAAATTGTGTGCCCCCAGTCACCGTTTACATAAGGTACATAATTCGTTTGAGGGGGTTGGTATACGTATTTATAACGGAATACCTACTGATATCTTGGATCTACCGACTGACGTATTCAAAAGTAAAGTAAAAAATTGCCTTATTAAGAAGGCTTATTATAATTTGAGTGACTATTTTAGTGATAACAGTAGATGGTCGCCGGATTAGTCCAAGATAGCAGTCTACTTTGTAAAATGTAATTGTTGAGATGTGTAAGTGTGAGCGGGCACATACAGAGAAATGGAGGCCAAGAGTGTGTTAACATTATCATCGGTTGTTCTGTATTTCTATATCAGTAGTTTTTATATCTCGGCTTGGTAAAATGGATTGGTATATGCTAGCTCACATAACCATAGGTAATGATTGCACTCTATATTGTATACTGATTATAGTATTGTATAGAATCACTTATTAAATAAACAGACAGAAATGTGTGCTGGGGAGTTTGTTGCGCCGCTTCTTCTTCCCAGCAAAAACACTAGGAAGCGGTGAAGGGCGGGCGTTTTTGGGGGCTGTCTTTATTGTCGACGTTCAAAAAGAGCCATTTAAATTTGGCCTACTTTGAATAAATGATATTTTGACTTTGACTTTGACTTTGATATGGAGTCGTCCACCTTTCCATCATCGTGTGGAATCAGGCGACTATAAAAATAAGCTGGGCAAATAAATCATGAGCAATCATTAGTGGGGTTCTTGGGAAGCTGCGACTTAGCGGAGCGGAGCGGGCGCATAAGATGTAGCGGTTTTGAGATTTAGAATTTTCGACGTACAACTGTTAGAAAGAATATTGATCTCTCATAATTAATCTACGTTTCCTGGATTTTATCGCGGTAGATATATAGATATTATTAATTACTGTCTAAGTTCATAATAAATAATATCAATATGAGTAGGTACCGATATAAAATCAGTAAAAAATTGTTTTTTATCAAGGATAGAAGATAAATGTTTTATTTTCCAACGGGGCATTAATTAAGCCAAAGTATGTAGGTACATATATTTCGGCATACTTATTTCGTCATACCATACACGAATTTTGTAAGAAATTTCTCATAAGAAAAGCAGCAAGCTCAAGATGTTATTGTGAATTTGGCAAACTATATTAGTTTAGCTCTGTCTATCGTGGACTAATGTAGCATAACTACTATCATTCTTGGTCAAGACCAGTGCCCAGCAGTGGGATAAAAAGTGCACTATCAAATAAAGAAATGTCTTCAGTTATGAACTTCATTACACCGCTGAATAGCGGCTCTACCGTATTTCTGCCTTGTAGACCTCTTAACTGATACAGATTGTTCTACAGGCTGATGGCCATAAAATGGTTCAGTATTTCTATCACCATGGCTTACTAATTCGAACTTACGAGGGTATGTAACCCGCTATCTCCCAACAGCGTGGCCTGAGCGCAACATTCGCGTGGACCGCGGGGCGCCGGCGGCGGCGGCGGCGGCGCGTCGCGGCTGCCCGGCACCGGGCCGCACAAATAACTAGGCGCCACGCACTGTTGTTCTTGCAACGGACGGGACACTATCTTACCTATTGAACATTGTTACATTGTCTCATACCAGACCTGATAATATTGTTGCTAATTATTCACTATTATTATTATGTCTAGATCTACTTATATGAGTTGGGACTGTATGGTTTATGTTCCAAAGAAATAAATCTATTGTCTCCATCCAAAGATATATGTATCTTCTTACATTCAATGAAATTATATTGTATATTTCTGTAAATAGATCTCTTATTGTCATTCGCCAGTGACGAGATGGCGCCAGTTTCGTAACTGAAACTAACTCAGAGATTTTTTTTTTATGGATATATGGGGGCAAACATCTGCGACACCAGTGGACTTGCAAATGCGTTGCTTTTTAAGAATAAAGAGGTATGCTCTTTTCTTGAAGGTTCTTGAAGAATCGTAGTCTCTTTTAATTCAAACTCACCATCTAAGAAACTTCTTTCATCATTTTAGAGTCTCTACTTAGTATACTTTTTTACGCTTGGATCCCCGCGTAGTCAATTCTAGGGCAGATGTATGTATATGCCTTCTAAGTCTGGCCCCAGGGCGTGCAGCCGCAATAGTCTCGACCAGGCCCTCAAGAAGGCATCAATGGTCCCAAGTCCCTGCCATAAAGTTGTTTAATCCTAGTTCCAGGGTATGCCAGCGTGCCATTGTAAATGTCGAATAGTCGTAAGTTAATGAATCGTTTGAATTTGTTGTTGATTCACTGACATATCTAATTTTAGCAATTTCAATACAGTGTCTTAGATATACTATATTGTTTTTTTTTAAACCTGTGAAAGCAATCATCATCATCAACCCGATAATTGACCCACTTCTGGGCACGGGCTCCTCTCATCTGAGAGACATTAGGCATTAGACTATACTATAGTCCACCACGCTCGCCTCTTACGGGTTGGCAGACTTCTCAGGCCATCGAGAGAGTCTAAATCCATAAATAATATACATAATAGGTTGGTACAGCTTAAGTATGTACCTAATGGCATGTTTACCCTAAGTTTAAAGTCCGTCTCACCGTCGCCGTTGCGCACGCGCACCCGCTTCTATTCGATCTTTGAACCCAGTATCACTTACGTAGTACCCATACAAATCTTAAGCATCAATTGCACACTCATAACAACTTAGGTCACTTGAATAATTGACAATATTTAGGTATATAATTATAGCTATATGATAGCCCACGTTAGCCCTGTATTAAGCCTGACTTCCGTGTAGTTTTGGTTTCGAATCCTGGTAGGGGCATTCGTGTGGCTATGAGTCATGTATGTTTCTAAATAATGTATCATCATCATCAACCCATTATTGTCCTATTGGTTGGCAGACATCACATACCATCGACAAAAAAATCTCTGAAGCATGTAGGTTTCTTTACGATGTTTTCCTTCAGCTGCATCGTTTGAACATGTGATAGTATTAGTGGGTAACTAGTTAGGTACCATGTTATTAGGTTGTTAATAAATAACACATATACATATCTTATTTAGATTAAACAAAATACCTCAAAAAATCTGAGTGAGTGAAGCGAGCGGGTAGCGCAAAACAAAACAAAACATTAGGATCGAACCGGGCCGGCTGGATTTTTCTCAGAAATATATAATTTAAATGGCATGAATGATAAAAACACAGAGTTTATTGCGACGAAATTGGTCAGTCAATTCCTAAGCCTTAAATGTCATCATCAATGTAGACTTTTGTTAATAATTATTTGGGGTAGGCTTACAGTTTAGCCACGATCTGTACCTTATTTTTAAAACCATGTTTTTTTATAGGTATGTACCTATTTTATAGGTAGGTTTATGTATAAGAAATCAAAGCAAAAGTAAGGATAATGGTACAAAAATGCTAATATTATAATGAATTATTTTTAGAGGATACATTTTATTCTTAAATATAAACGTACCTATGTAGGTCTAATAAAGTTCAATATGTGCCCACCTATACAAGAAAGGTTTTCTCATGATGCTTTCCTTCACCGTTTAAGCATGTTCCAAAAGTCAGTGATCCTGGTGCACCACTGACCTTTGGACCTTTGGTGCCTTTGGATCGAACATAGGATCTTCGACTTCAGTATACAGGTCACACCACCATCTCAGTGATAATATACAGATTAGAACGTATTCCGTGTCCAGTAATAACGTATTTAATTTAAACATCACAATAACATAAGCAGTGATGGATTGTTACGGCCACCGGCGCTAGCAACGCGCTGTCATTACCCTGCCTTTACGACACACACTCGGGTAGAATTTGTAAGTAGCTGATGCAATTTACATGTAAATACGTGTAATATCTAGAGTGGCCTCTGCTGCCTGGTGACTTCGCCTGTGGGAGTACACAAAGGTACAAACAATCATACGGCCAACCTGATGGTTACCGGTTACCGTGGTCAATAGACGTTTGCAACATCTATTGGCGTCACTCGCGCGTTGCCGATCCTTTATAAACCATTTAGCAACCCCGTAATACTGCTAGGAAGCGGTAGTGTTAGCAGTGGTGGTAGTTTCAGGTGGTAGTTAGATATACTACCCGACAGGAGTGCTCAATATAAACTGTTCCGCACCCCCAAACAAGGTGGTGGCATTTTTTCTTTCTTTCTTTCTATTTCCCTATTAGCATATCCGTGAAAGTAATGCGTTGTAGATTTCATGGGCCCCTGAAGCAGGCATAAAGGAGTTTTGGTTGGTATGGTCTCTGAAGGACTCCAAACCTTGTATTTACTGAATCCCTGTTTTCTATTGCTTTGTATTCCTATATTTGCCAATCGAATATTCTTCGTTTTCAAAGTACAGAGGTTAAATAAACAGTCAGTGCCCTACAAAATTGGCGTCGTATTGTTGAAGTAGGCATTGTACGCGTAACTGTTGCCTACACACATACAATGCAGTCCATCAAAGAACACATGTAAATGAGCCTTCTGTCCGGGGTGTAACATAAACTATTATAGGAATGCGGACGCGCATGTTGTGCCAAACATTGATGGATGGACCGTACGTAGTTCACTTACAACCTATATTTCTTTGTACTCATTTATTCCTATATCATGGAAGAGGGAACCTATTCTTTTCCTATTGATATATAACTGCTTTTTATGGATTACATCACGGTATTTTCAGAATTTTTACAGCATCCTTGGTTAAAAGGCACGCAACACCTCAGTCTGTTACTGAGATTTTGGGTGTCTTGACGCTTCTTCTGTCCCACGCTAGTCTGGGTGGATGTTGGCAGACTTTACTTACAAGAGAAAACAAGTAACTACTCGATGTTTTTTTAAGAGAAAAGAGTGGAGAAGGATTTAAACAAAGGAAAAAGATTCATTCAGATAAATACAGTAACAGTGGAGTGTAATTCTATTTAAGAGAATTAAATTGTCAGTTAAAACTTCCTCCCAATTTTTTCGGCGATCAAGATCAACCCCGCTCATCTTTGTCACACGTGTTCTCAGGGGCTAATGTATAAAAATAATCAATATTAGGTGAGTGTAGTTGTTTATAATAAACGGCGAGTGATCGCAGCGTCGCGCCGGCGCCGGCTGCGCGCCGAGCGGCCGCGGCGCTTTGTGGCGCGGCCACCACACCGGCGGGCGCGACCTCCTGCCGGATGCCGGCCGATTTCTGACTACAGATATGGAATTCCGGTGTTGACAATTAGCGTTAAGCAGGAGGAGGAAACTGGGGTGATGTATAGGCCAACGGCGTAATGTGAAAAAGTCGATTTGAATATTTGGGCCCGTTGATGAAATATGTAGGTAGTAATGGGCTGATAATTTCTATATCTGTTCCTGACGGGTTATGTTGAGATGTGCAGTTCGCCAGTAGCTGTATTATGTAGGTTCCATGTAAATGGAGTTGATCCTGTCGCTATAAACCAAGCACAAATTCGAACTCCGAGCTGCTATCATGTATGTACCTACTAAGTATATTGGGATACATTCTTGAAAAGATCTTAATTAAGTTATCATATTTACTATTGGTTTAAATAAATAATATTCATGTTAATGAATATGATTGCTTTCCACAAGAAAAATATATATTCGTAATGACATAACAGCCAGTCGCAACAGACAGCGTTCGCCCGCTCTCTTCGTGGCGTCAGCAGCGCTGTCCAACAGTTTTTGAATGTTTGCATTGCATAGTATTGTGACACTATGATATAAATTAGGAGGGCATAGGGGGGAGGGGGGACCGAATTTATTGATCCTTTGACGTAACGTTAGGGGATAGGAAGCTATCCCCTAAAGACATCCGGGGAGAACATAAGACTTAAATAAAACGTCACCGCTAAAAATAAAAGGGTGACTTGAAAATGATTATATATGTCGGTATTGTAAGCACCGTGATTTCTGACGTATTAATGATAAATGTAATGAATAATTTAATTATTTATGTTATGTCTTTAATTATTTATGTGTGCGGGTATCTGTAAGGCCATTAATATACTAATTATCAAATTAATTTATTATATTTATTTAATTTATGTATTTTGTATTTATATGTACGTATACTAACGTGTATAAAAAAGAGTTGTTCAATTAAATATACGTAATATTCAAATCAAACCATTAGTAGGCACACCGTACACCGTACTCAATCATTCGGGGAAGATAGACTAACCACAGTTTCTCAACTCATAGGCATTGAGTTCGATCCAAGGCAAGCACCTTATAATTTTTTAAAATGTTATACGGAGTTATGATTCGATGGAAATTACCTACTAGGAAAACATCATAAGGAAACCTGTTCGACTCAAGATGTTCCCTATCATAAAATGCAGTCTTAGGGCCTAAGGCACCGATACAAATTGACCAAATTACAAAATCTTTTCAGGAATGCAAGTTAAGTATAAGTTTCCAAATACAATTAAAGATCTCACCTTTACTCTATGATTTTCTAAGGTGCTGTTGAACTACTTTTGGCTATAGCCAAGACCCAGGAGTGGAGCCTAGGACCCTACGTTAGTCAGCTCTCCTTAAAGTACGGCCTGTACCAAACGTAATGAAGTCATTGACTGAGAATTTCGATTTAACCCGTTTCCGCATTGTTTGTTGAGTTAGTCAGTTAGTCAGTTATTCTTTATTTATGACCAACGAGCTCGAATAAAAACATCATAAACTTCTGTCTGTAACACTATATCATTGACTCATACTGATCATCAAGTTTAAGAGCATGTATCTTCTTCCTAGCATCTTCTTTTTTGCCAAAAGGCCATAATATCGTTCACACAAAACGATAACAATTATCATCATCGACTCAATTATTTTCTCACTTCTGGGCACGGCTTCTCGTTCGAGAGGGATTAGGCTAGTGACCTCCACGTGTGATCTATCAAGCATCTGGTGTGGCAAATGTCCATAAATCAGGACATTGTAGTCATCTTTATTTTTATTTTTATTTAAAATGAACCCCTTAAATCTATATTGTCGTCTCATCAATGAAAGCATTGATCATTGTTCTTTGCAAAAGCTTCTACTATGAAGTACAAAAACAAACAGATAGGTAGGTACTTATTTTTACATACTATTTATCAAAGATATATATTTTCCATTTTCCCTGCGCAGTGTCCAAGAGGAAGTAGGTAAAGATACCGGATCTGTGCATCACTCAGCCATTCGTGCGTGCAACACGTCCTCTCAGTGTTACTGTCTTCCTTGTTAGGTACTACGTATTTTCTATGTCTCTCGTCTTTAATATAAATCTTTTGTATTTCTGTATGGTATAAATTTATAACCTATTTGGTAAATAGTTATACCTATACTTTGTATTAAATCAGGCCAATCTGGCTGAAAGTTTTAATATCTTCAATTAGGTAGGTATATACACATGATTTCGATTAAATTAATCTAAAAGTTATGCGTGGCCATACATTAAAAAAAGTATGCGTGGTCTTGAGAACCTCGGCTTTTTTCGTCGGTTAAAAAGGAGAAAAGACAAATATGTTTTGCGAAAACATAATAATTTGCTGGTTTTATTCCATATAATAATTTCATTAATCTACTTACTCATAAATTGATTTACTATACGTTACTAAATAATATACCTACCTACTTAGTAATACAAAAATATCATAGGTACTTTAGTAATTACCGGTGCCTACAGTAAAAAGATTAAAAAAAAACTAATATTAAACGTCAATAGATACCACAGAGTACTTTTTATATTTAAGTAACCCTTCTGTCATTAACTCTATAAATTGGAAAGAAATATCTACTAGGTACTAGTGTTTAGAAAGAATTTAATCATAGCATCCACCCAGCTACTTATTAAATATCAATGAGAGCACATAACCGATCCAAATTATTTTTATTGTCAAGAATCATGTGAATGTGTCAAGATGGCGCCCGAATTTGGCGCCAAAAAGTAGCGTCGGTGCGTCGCGTCGTCGCGGGCACAAGACGTAAACAATTCAGCCTCTGCTAATAATTCTGTTATGCTTTACTATTGATTAATTATTTGGATGTAATGCTGGTATTAGGCTATTAGATAAATATATAATTAGTCTCTATCTATTTAATAATTAAAATATTTTTCGGTGATGGAATTACCTCCGTAAGATTTTTTTTCTCTAAGCCATAGTTATATTTACAAAAGAGGTAGCTTTCGGCGTTAGACAGCCGTTGTGTGGTTTGAACTTTTGAACCTTATTCAGAAAAACTAGAAAGTAAAAATATTATTGATACAGAGACTTGGAGCTGGTACAAAACAAATTTAGGTTTCTAAACTATTTATTTTATTTAAGATTGATTTGAAGATTTTTGTGCTATCTATAGGGGATATATCTAGGGACACTAACTAGATACCTAAGTCTGTTTACCCAAATATGTTACAGTTGGCTGCCTCGTTGGTCTAGTGGTCGTACAGTGCGACTGCCGTGCAAGAGGTCTTGGGTCTGATTCCCAGTTCGAGCAAAGTGTTACTGGGTTTTGCTATGAAATTCTTAGTAGCAGCTCGGAGTTTGGATTCGTGCCCGGTTAATGGCAATAGGCTCGCCCCCTATTACATGGGACCTAAAACATATCGGCGAAACGTGGGTGTACATTAGTTCACCTCTGCCTAACCTTTCGGGGACGACAGGGGTGATGGTATGTATGTATGTTGACTTCCAGTATACACAAAAGCAGTGGGAATATGATTTTCACGGTTTTCTAGTTTCTGCCTACCGAACGATTTCAAAGGTGCTCTTGTAGGCACAAAGAGATTTCAAACGGTAAAGGAAAACTTCATGAGAAAACCTACATTGCTTAGAGATGTTCTCCATGGCATGTTAATTCCGCTAACCTGGCGCTAAGATGGCCTGTAAACCCTCTCCAATGAGAGGAGACCCGTGCCCAGCAGTGGGACAGTAACGTGAGTTGATGATGAATAATGAACTACAAGGCTCTCAGATATAAATATTCGATAATTTAGGTACCTACATTGCATATTGTTGATCTAAAAATGTTACACACACCTATTAAATGCTCACTAAAAGATATATTGGCGGTCGTATCGTGATTGATCACATCACTCGGCAGGCGTTGGAGCGTCCTCATTAGCAAGTCGGATCGCGCATCGAATCCAGGACAGAGCGGTAACATTGAAACTTGCGCGATTCAACATTTTAACGCGCAAAGTTTTTATTTCATTTGCGGGATGTTTTTGATGAAACTGAAGATTTCCTGTGTCTTATGTAGGAGGTATTTTTCAGGATAAATTCTCAGTAGCATTCTCATTCTCAGCTCGGAAGTTAGATTTGCGTCCCGATGGCGGCAATAGGCTCGCTGGATATAGTTATTAAAATAAATAAATGTATCTGGACTTCATGACACAGCGCCATCTAGGTCAGTTCTTGTGTTACGGATACTAGATGGTTAAAATAACGGGGCAAACGGGCAGGCGGCTCACCTGATGGTAAGTGATGACCGCCGCCCATAAACATTTGCAACACCAGAAGCTTGCAAATGCGTTGCCAAACCCCTTAGAAACCGTTCAGGTTTCTTAAAATAAATAAGGAGTTACTGAACTGACAGCAAACGGAATTCCCATGCCGGCAGAATAGTCACTCCCCCAATGACTTCTGGTAACCTTACTCACTCGCAGAAAGACAACTATTGTTGATTCACTGCGGTCTTCTGTAAGGCGGAGGTACTTCCCCAGTCGGGTAGCTCAATTCGAGCGAGAAATGTCGCTATGCCCTACCTCCTACAAATTTTTAAATATATAGGTACAAAAAATCCATGACTCTTTGAATATTTGCCCTTATTGGGATCCAAGCGGTTCTCTTCTCAATATGAAAGAAGTTCAGATATAAAACCTCCAAGTATTTGGGTCTCCTTACGATATTTACCTTCAGCGTGTTAGAATTTTTCTGTATTCCGAAAAGTCAACGTCGATATTTCATTTAAATATATAAAACGTAGTCGTATCACTTATTTATTTATGCTTTGCTTTACTAAAGCATATAATATAATAACCAAGGAATTGATTGTAAAATTGTTGAAATGACCAACGCTGTTTAATCGAGGTGGTGGGACAGCAAGTTCCCTTGATCGCGCTGATGATCACAAAGACGCTTCAATCTCCTGAAACGTGCCTCGTTACGTATCACAGTGACAGCCGATTGATTTTTAAGCCATGACTGTTGTTAATTCCATATCGTAAATCAAACAAACTGAATATCGATGAAATATCTTGAATAAATCATGAGAAGATGAACGTTTAATATAAAATTATGTATTAACGAATGTAGGTACAGTATATTTATTTATTTTAGTACTAGTTATACGCTGCCACGCTTTGTTGTGGCTCTGTGACATATTGTGGTTGCATGGATAAGAAATGAGGAACAACACAAAACATTGACGCGAAAACCATTTTTTCAAGCGGGTGTATTGTGTATATTGTGTCAAAATATGAGCTCATCGGTGCAAAATGTTTTGAGTTTTTGAAGCTTACAAAAACCATCTTAACATTTTTATATATAGTGTTAAATCAAGATGCTGGCAAACAAGTTTACGGCTCGTCTGATGGTAAGCAGTTATCGTAAGCCTATGTACGTCTGCAACACCAGAGGCTACCGCTCGCGTCTCACCTTTTTACTCCTTCTTTGAAGAACGTTTGGGAACACCTCGGCATGATGTTCACTGCTTAATTAGTATCACTTGCAAATAGGCTTTTAAGCGTGAGTGTGTGGACCTGTTTTCAGAGCACAATGGTTTTTGCAAATAAATTCTCAAAAGTAGCAGCTGGGGGTCGAGATTTGTGTCTCATTAATGGCAATAGGCTTACCCCTTGTTACATGAGCAAAACTTTGGGCTCACATGTAAAAACCTTTGTCTACAGTCCCTTTAGGGTACAGGCGTGATGATAATAATATGTGACAATAAATATACGAACCTATAACTCTATATAATTATAATGTTTGAAATAT
This sequence comes from Craniophora ligustri, assembly GCA_905163465.1. Taxonomy (NCBI): domain Eukaryota; kingdom Metazoa; phylum Arthropoda; class Insecta; order Lepidoptera; family Noctuidae; genus Craniophora; species Craniophora ligustri. Next base: position 834,572 of record LR990965.1, on the reverse strand, counting down.
TAAACTTCTGAAGCCACCAATTACTATAAAACTTTGGTGGGTGGTTAGGACAAAAGAAAAAAATAATAAGAATCTTATTTTTTATAGATTTCTAAGATGTGTAGGTAAAATGTAGTTGTAGTATTAATTATAGTAAAGGAAAGTAAGTACTGAATGCAAAACTCGTTATTTTTTTTTCTATAAAGTAACTTTGGATTGTTGTTTAAGCTATTACGCTATTGACGTCTTGTTTACCTGTGCAGTAATAAAACTACAAGCACAAAGGACATATCTATACCATATTGTATCATAAAAACAGTGAGGTTTGGCCGTCATGCGCGACTACTAGACGCCCAACCTGAGACGGCAGTCGCCAGCTCCTCCGGTGAATCACTCATAGACAAATATAGAACTTTTAAGGAGAATATTGTTATGAATTTTTATATTTCTTCTTAATACATACCTATATCAAAATTTCCAGCGCCATCTAGTTCAGAGCTAAGCTACGAGGCTTGTGTTATGGATAATAATGTATGTATGCATAATGTCCAGAAATATTTATTTATTTATTTCCGGAATAATAAAAAACAAACTGCGGTAGCCTAGTGGAATGACGAGTGGACTGACGTGTCAATGGTCTCGAGTTCAAACCCAAGGCTGACTTTTAGGAAATTTTGTGCGTATTTATCACAAGCTCAAACGGTGAAGGAAAACATCGTGAGGAGCCTGCTTGCTTGAGAGATTCTCTCAATCGCAGTAGGCTAGCATGGTGGACAATAGCCTAATCTCTCTCAAATGAGAGGAGACCAGTTCCCAGCAGTGGGACAATAAGGGGTTGATGATGATGATGATGATTTCCGAAATAAAAACTACGCCACGGCCTTCCCCGGGACTCAAACTATCACCTCACCAAATTTCATCTATATTGGTTTAACGGTGCAAAAAAAACGACTCCAAATGTCAGAACTGGACCAAATTGAAATGGGACCACATGGAAAGCACCAGCTTTCAAATAAAAAAAGAATTATCAAAATCAGTTCACCTAGTCGAAAGTTATAAGGTAACAAACATTAAAAAAAATACAGTCGAATTGATAACGTTTTCCTTTTTAGAAGTCGGTTAAAAATCAGTTTTAATATGATTTAAAACAAACTGGACAATATGAAATCAAACCGCAATTTGTATCTGTTTAACATAATAAGCGGTCCCTTGGGCACCGCGCGCGCCGCCCAGTCGCCATGCTAATAAGGAAATGAAGCAATAACTGTGCATCTTTTGTTCGTCGCTTTTCCTCATCATAACATTGCATACCATCACGCCTGTTCGTCCCCGAAGGTAGTTAGAAGTTGCAGTCAAAGTCAAAATATCATTTATTCAAAGTAGGGCAAAAATTGGCTCTTTTTGAACGCCGACAATAAAGACAGCCCCCAAAAACGTACGCCCTTCACCGCTTCCTAGTGTTTTTGCTGGGAAGAAGAAGCGGCGCAACAAACTCCCCAGCAACACATTTCTGTCTGTTGTAATAAAATATACACCCATATTCAACCAGTGTGTTTTAGGCTCCTTGTCATAGGGGGCGAGCCTATTGTCATCAACTGGGTACGAATCCAAAGTCCGAGTTGCTACTGAGAATTGCCAAAAACTCTGCTTGATCTGGGAGTCGAAACTAAGACCTCTTGCTCAACAATCGCACAAGATTACGACCACTGGACCAACGAGGCAGTTCCTCATCATCATCATCATCATCATGTCAGCTGGAGGACGTCCACTGCTGGACATAAGCCTCAGTTCCTCATGATAACTCGTAAATATGTATGTAGGATTAAATTTTGGTTATTTGAAAACGAACTTAAAATATCTAATATATAAAATTCTCGTGCCACAGTTTTCGTTGCCATACTCCTCCGAAACGGCTTGACCGATTTTGATGAAATTTTTTGTGCTTATCCGGTATCTATGAGAATCGGCCAACATCTATTCTTCATCCCCCGAAAAGTTAGGAGTAGTCCACCAACCCCTATAACGTGGCAAAACAACGTTTGCTGGGTCAGCTAGTGTTTAATAGAATGTTTCTGCACGAATGATTGAATGGGTGAAAGAATGAAAGTATGAAAGAGATGAATGATTAAAAATTAAGATGGCGATTCCGGGCATTCGGAACGGACGTTGCAAAGCGACGTTGTGTTTAAATTTAATAAATTAGTGAAGATCTGGTGGTGTCTTTCTTTTCTGGGAATCCCAGCACTACATGTACATTTTATATACCTACATTATTTAATTCATAAGGGTGGCAAATACTTAAGGTTACAACTCTGGTGTTGCAAACGTCTATGGGCTACGGTAGCCGCTTCCCAACTGGCGGCCCGTAAGCTTCTTTGTCATTCTTGTGGTATAAAAATAAACAGCATACCATTAAGTCAAATAATAGCCCTAAGTATTGCCATTAATCGTTGGTTTTCATTTGCAGTCCACGAGTGTTATACGCTTGATCCATCAAAATCGTAACCACCATACGTTTAAACCGCTATATAGGCAACTAAAACAACTTAAATTTTTAATAATGTCGCAAAAATAACTTTCTCTGCTAATATATCGAGTAAACTTTACAACAAAGTTGGCTGGATGTCTGCCCAGCTCCAGTTGGAGACAGCGTGAAGTAAAAGTCTCACATTGGCTAGTCACCGTTGGCTATATGCCGCGTCCTGCCGACGCCTCACTATATTGATGCAGTTACCAAGTGAAGAGGTAATTGAGGTAAATTATATAAATTTCTAGATAGGATAAGAGTATAATTAAATAGTACATATAGTAGATACCAGGCTTAGACCGCGTCTTCGTCTGCTTAGAATAAGTAACTTGTATAGGTATATCTTGTGGGCAGGGCACATCGCTCGAAGAATGGATGGCCGATGGGGCTTGAAGGTTCTCGAGTGGCGACCACGTACTGGAAGACGCAGCGTGGGCAGGCCCCCGGCAAGGTGGACTGACGACCGTGGTGAAGGTCGCTGGAATCCGCTGGATACGGGCGGCGTATGACCGGTCGTCTTGGCGATCCTTGGGGGAGACCTATGTCCAGCAGTGGACGTCTAACGGTTGATGTGATGATGATGATAGATAATATCCAATGTGCTTAATAGTCTTAAACGCAAAAAGGTTCTGTATTTCTTACGAGAAGTCACTTAAAAGTTTTATATGTCTTATCAAGAAATTATTGATTCCCCATGCAAACGTCACCCTTTTCAGTCCCATATACGATGATTTCCGGAATCAAAACTATTCTATGTAGGTATGTGTATTGTATGGAGATAATACTAAATCAGTTCTGCAGTTTAGACATGATGAGGTAACAGATAGATGGGCATTGGACATACTTCCGTATTTATAATATTAAGTATGAATAGTATAACCCGATTACTCAATTTCAAAGGAGGGTAATGTTTTATTGCGTATCTGTGTAAGATGGTTTGTATCTATTATAATATTACTCAGTCCTCGTCGACAATATTTTAGCATATTAACCCCATTAGAGGATGAATTTAAAATCTGTATACAGCATTACTGTTGAAAATTTTTAGGAGTGTATTATAATTTTCAAACGGGGTTTTGTTAAAACTACTCAGCCTAATCGTCTTATAAAACCAATTAGGCTTATAATCTAGCTCAGGTTTATCCTATGGGATTACGGTCATCTTGAAGAACTTCTAAGTTCACTTGAGTGCTGATTTCAACCGTGGATTATAAATAAATAAATATATTCGATTATTATTATACAGCGCCATCTATGTAGTTCTGAGCAAAGCAACGAGGCTTGTGTTGCGGATACTAGATGGCTGATAAAACTACATATTTTTCGTAAAGACATATATACATAATATCATACAAAAACATCCACGAATTAAATATAATGTGTGCGCATGCTCGTCACGCAATCCAGGATTTGAACCCGAAACTATTTAAGGAACCTACCCTACCCTACGCCGCGGCCGCTACGCTAAACGGAACGATTGTATCTGTTCTCATGATATTTCATTGTGATGATATAATTAATTCATTATTGTAGTATATAAATAAATTACGCCCCGACTAGCACAGTGGAATCAAAAGCTGCATTCTGTGGTAAAAAAGGCGCTGGGTTCAGCTCACCATATGGACAAAATGTTTGTATGACAGCGCCATCTAGTCCCGAGCTAAGCAACGAGACTTGTATTACGGATACGAAATAGTTGATACACTATATAGATATACATTTTGTCTTGTAAATACCTACATATTATACATAGAAACAGGTGTACAAATTGTCCATGCTCACCACTCAAACATTTGCCTCTACCGGGATGTGAAACCAGGTCCCTTACCACAGGAAGGCAGCCAACTACCGCTGTGCTAATCGGGTCATCAAAGTAATGGTGTAGTATGATGTAAACACCACTGTTTACTAGGGCAGTCAGCACGTGGCCGCGTCTCCGTTATATGGCGGCTGAGGGGCGCGACTGAAAGACTGCGACCGATCGTCGCCTCACTACACACAGACAGACACTAGTTACACAGCATAATGGGAGATTTTAAAAAGATTATTTACCGGTAGGTATGTTGAATGTTTGGGGCTCATAGGTGGTGACCATGTAAGTACTGGAAAACGCAGCGTGAGTAGGCCCTGTACAAGGTGGATTGACGACCTGGTAAAGGTCGCTGGAATCCGCTGGTTGCGGATGGCGCTGGGCCAGTCGTCGTGGCGATCCTATGTCCAGCAGTGGACGTGTTATAGTTGATATAATGATGATGATGATGCTGAATCAATTTTAAACTAGCAGCCCGCCCCATCTTGACCAATAAACGAAATATAAGCAGCCTGTAAATATATAAATAACAGTGCCTAAAATAAAATTTTAGCAAATCAGCACACACGATTAACCTAATGACATGCACCTAATTACCGAACATCGATACTAGCAATCCTCGTCACCCCTCAAAGCGTAACGCGTGAAGATAAACAGGCGGGCGGTAGTGAGCGTCGGCGCGGCGGCGGCGATGAGACGCGTCGGCGCGGCGCGACAGGGCGCCGCAGCGACACGACGCCGCCGCACGCCGCCGCCCGATGGGATGACCTATGGGGCCCGCATCCGAGATAACAATTGATGGCCAAAGTGCAGCTTCGATGAGCCATACTTATGTCGTAATAGTTGCGTAACTAATTAAATAAAAAAAATATTGAAAATGTTTCATTTTGTCATTAGTCTTTCCCTGTAGCAGAAAGCGCCAATCTTTCTTGCAAGTACAGCTATAAATATAAGTGAAAAGCTAATTAAGTAAATTTTTTATGAATAAAAAATTGGCCTGTTTTTGATATATCCACATATACATAAGTATTTCTTACATGAACACGAATATTAAACACTAAAAGAAAACTAGATATAATATGATGTCCATAGTTTCGCGCAGACTAAAGTTGGAATAAATAATTAAATAAATAAATATCTCTTGACATTATGACACAGCGCCATCTAGTTCCGTGGTAAACAACGAGGCCTGTGTTACGGATACTAGAAGGTTGGTATACTACATATATATACTTTTTGTTCTTGTAAATACATACATATTATACATAGATACATCCATAGAGATCTCATACTCTACTCAGATACTCAGATACAAATGTTTATACTCATCACACAAACATTTGTCCCTACCGGAATTCGAACCCGGGACCCGTAGCAGAGAAGGCAGCGTTAACTACCGCTGGGCTAATCGGGTCTTCATTCAATTAAATTAATATGAATCATTGGATATGCCCGACCTCTTCAGCTCGTCTTCAAGTCACGACTGAATAGGTATCTTCTAGGTAAGTGTGCATCATAAACCTATTTGTCACTTATCATCAGGTGAGACTGTGTTCAATCGCTAAACCTTTCTCCTAAAAATAAAAAAAAAACCACTATAAAATCGGTAAAAAGTAATTTTGTTTTAATTTTGCTTCTAATAACTTTGCTTCTAACTAATACATCGATGTATTATAATGATGTGTGTGATAATTTAAGGCGATCATAGAATATCGCATTACCACTCTAGACTAGAAGTTAATAGAATTTTTGTAAATTATTCGTAACTTTTTGGTCTTCACTGGTCTAGATCTAGTTGGTAAGTACTTGCCATGTTTTACAATAACTATACATAATTATATTCATGGTATTAGTATTCCGAATACATTATTGATGGCGACACATTTAGCACTGGTAGCTGAGAGAACGGCTTCAGCGCTTTGAGTCATGGGTTCTATCTCAGTATAATGTAAACTATCTACGATATAGAAGAAAACCATAAAGTAAAAAACAACATTATTATACGTTTTCTCCTGTACGCGTGTCAAACATCCAGATTGAGAACAACTAGGTACTGTGTAATATTTGGTCCGTGCGGGAATAGAACTCGCGAACTGTGCTCGCGAAGCGTGGTGTCTGCCTAATTGTAATACCTGTCAAAAATGTTGGACAAACTAATCAACTCAGATAAAACAGTTGTACGGGACTCTATCCTCAAGTTTCAATAAAATATCTAGTTACGTAGTCTGCCGTTAAAAAGTGTATCTAAGGTATAGGCCACAAGTTTGATTACAGGTCGCGACTCATGTCATGACTAGAACAATCAAGAAGCCTGTATATTATAACCCAACATTATTATATAAGCTCGCTCTTTTCCCACAGGGGTAGGCAGAAACTAACGGAAGTTGATTACTACAATTGCACATAAATATTGTATTCATAGATGGATTTAGGAGTTAGGACTGTATATTATACTTCCGTAAAATTACTAAAAAAATTTTCTCCGGTATGAATCTTACAGTTACCTTGGGAAGCTGTAGGCTACTGCATTATCTTAGTGCAGGTTGATAGATATCAATCCCAGCGTTTCCTTAACGATGTTTGCTTTCGTCAATTTAGGGAGTGGTTACATAAACAAATGATTTCGAAAACACAGACTTGATGAGACTCTATAATTTGTGAATCATCGTCGTCTTTCGAGCTTACAAATTTAATGTCCTGTATCATGACAAAAGCGAACAGCTACATTATTAAAAATATATATTGCTTGAATAAAATCTGCTGCTCCGGACTACTCAGCTGGCAAAACCGCCACCGAAGCTATCATTATTGCATTTCTGCTTACCCCGTATGCTTAGAAGAGTTTAAAAAATATATTGCCGAAATTAAATATTCTCCTCTAACCTCTACCCTACTTAGCCTGCAGAGAGTACGAGTAGTAACGATAGCTCTAGCAATATATGCTAGAGCTATCGTTACTACTCGTACTCTCTGCTTACCCCGTACCTATGCTAAAAGAGTCTGGTATGGTAAGATTCGGCGGGTGCGTGTGGCGGCGCGCGGGCGCGTCGGCGTGGCGCGGCGGTGCCGCCCCGGCGGTCACCTATGCCGCGAGGGTTGCCACACAAAGTCACAAACACCACCTACTGCGTTTATCCATCTTCAATCTAATTATAGTCCCACTGCTGGGCAGGGGTCTCCTCGCGTTTATTGCTTTTTTCATATTTCGTACATTCTCCACATTTTGTCGATGTAAGTCCCTAGTCGAAAGAAATTCCAAAAAAGATAGGGCGGTGCAATTTGAGCGAACAATCTCGTTATGCTATATCTCAAAGAACAAATAAGCATTTTTAGATGTTTCGATAAATGTATATTTTTCTAATATTTTACTAGGCAATACATTGAATGAAAACTACATGCATTTTATCGTGTACATACGAAATTATTTTTATTTTTGTAATAATAGACTGAATATTAAAAATCATAGCGTACACTTACGAATTTAGCCGTTGTGTTGGCAACACTAAGATCTCTGCCAATCTACAGTTTGTTACTTTATTATTCGTTATCCAAGATGATGCTCCACGAGCGCATTCGCCCATGAAACTGACAAATTAGTCTGTTGTAGCCGTTTCATCTGTATCAGTCATAATACTGAGTGTCAGGACATTATGCTTTTAGATTCATTTATCTTAATAATAATAATATAGTCTGCCTGTTACCCTGGATGCTGTAAAGGATCCGAAACTTTGGGTTAAAATAATATCAGTATATCGCGGTAAAATTCCATAAAAAAGTAGATTTAATTGCTGAAAATTGAGCATCAGACACACGGAACAGAAAAAAGGAGTTTTTTTTCTGTTCCGTGATTATACACAATAGAAAATTTACAGATGTCGCCGACCAGCAGGTCTTAATTAAATTAGAGGCAGGGCATAGAGAGGTTTCTAGCTCCAATTGAGCTGCCCGATCGGGGAAGTACCTCCGCCTTACAGAAGACCGCAGTGAATCAACAATAGTTGTCTTTCTACGAGTGAGTAAGGTTACCAGAGCTCTTTGGGGGGAGTGACTATTCTGACAGCATGGGAATTCCGTTTGCTGTCAGTTTAATGACTCCCTATTTTAAGAAACCAATTACAATATGTATCTGAAATAACATAACAATGAACTGTGAGAGTCAATACGCCTCTGTTAACTCTTCGCAGGGTTCGTGGAACCTTTAAGGTGTGATAGTACATATATAAAATTTCCCCCTTCACGCAAAAATAAGTTTCTTTTTTATCGTTAGATAGATAGATATAATCTTGGTATTTTTAAATCAAGAGTGAATCGGTTTCTTATAGGTAAGCGCGCTTCATCGTAAATCGCAGTGTCGCTTAACATCAGGTGAACTGGTGATCAAGCGAAAACCTATTAACAATAAAAATAAAAGTTTAAAATAATGGACTTCTGTTATTTCTTATATTATTCACACTTCATTCATTCGACGACCCAATTAGTCCAGCGGTAGTTAACACTGCCTGCTGTGCTATGGGTCCTGGGTTCGAATCCTGGTAGGGACAAATGTGTTGTGTGATGAGCATAAACATTTGTATCCGAGTCATGGATGTCTCTATGTATAATATGTATGTATTTACAAAAAAAAAGTATATATGTAGTATATCAACCGACTAGTATCCGTAACACAAGCCTCGTTGCTTAGCTCGGAACTAGATGGCGCTGTGTCATAATGTCCAGGAATATTTATTTATTCATCATCATCATCAGCCTATATTCGTCCACTGCTGGACGTAGGCCTCCCCTAGTGAACGCCACAGAGGCCAGAGGTCGATCTTCGGCTCTTTACACTTTAAATACCTAATTAAAATACACACGCATTGAAATAAAACTACTTCCGACAGATTTTATCGCGATATACCGGGTGACTTTTTTTACCGTCTTGATAAAAATAGGGTGTGATGGGTAAATGGAGTAGAAGCCTATGGCATAGTTATTTTACATTTTTTTTTGTTTTACACTCATCATTTAAAATTTGTCTACTAATATACACAAGTAATTTACAACCAATTTTTCATATTAAAACATAAATGTTTAATTTTCAGAGAAATTTTAAAAAAATAATTCAAATAATTCAAATTCGTAAACATAGTCACCCTAATAAACAGGCGGCATATCATGAATGATATCGTTTCAAATAGGTAAAACTAGATCTTCAAACAAACGCACACGTGTAGCCGCCAGCGATTTTCCGATGCTGACACAGGATCCCCGCTCCCGCCATCCCGCGCTGGACCCCCACTGCCCTACAGTCCTATTCTAATTATTTTAAATAATTTTTAGTCACATACGATTAGGCACTCAGTGACGTCGCGTGATCTATTCGCAATGTTTACGTTACCGCGCATGTCTGCGTCGGTCGCTCACTGTGATAAAAGTGATTAACGTAAACAATAAACATGTACGAATATAACAATGTAGAGTACTTATTTAGTAATGGTGCAGTGTTATATCGTGTCCCTTGAAAGTTTAAATGGTGTACGGCGAATGTATACAGGACCAAGCCATCTGCAATCTCTTCGACATTCGGACTGTCGATTCAAACGAATCCACAAAAACTCGTCCCATCCTCCCATCCATAACATTCCATCATCGATATAATGTTAGAAGACGTTCCTTTGAATTATTTGCGGGGAATGTACCTACTTCCAGAGAGAGAGAAACTGTGGACACTGTGATTACTGCGATATCGCTCAAAGGTACTTTTTTTAATATTTGTAATTAAAATCACTGTAATTTGTAATAAGTTGATTTTAATATTTTAAATACGCAGAGTATGTAGTAATTTCTAGTTTACGCATACTCATACCTAATTAATACTTTATTTATTCAAAGAAATAATGACAAATGAGAAAGTTTAACATGTAACACACAACTATACCATGCTAAAAGATCATAAGCTCTTTAAAATATGAAGGGAAGATTGATATCTCTACAACACAATTCGGAGTTTATAAAATCGCAACGGAAAAATGCCTAGGTATTCAGATATGTAGTTACGCTATTTCGCTCGCACTTTTCATTCATTGGAAATCACGTTACACGCAGTGTAGGCATCTATTTTACTATTACGCACGCGCCGTGTAGGATGTTCTCTTTTTCTGGATTTTCTTGGATTTTCAGAACTCCCATAATCAAAATGCTATTACAGAAATAGTCTCGTCCGCAGATTCCGTTCTATACATATAACCTACCCTATAATTATCGAGACGGTAAAAAAAGTCACCCGGTATTGATATTATTTTATCCCCATGTTACGGATCCTTTACAGCCACGGTTGGTCACGGGCCTACTTTTCATTTTTTTTTTTTTTTTTACGTTAATTTATGTAGTAAGTACAATTAATTCCGGAAACACTATCACTAACTGCTATAAGAAAACAGATTAAATTTCTACAGCTTTCCAATTTTCCAATGTTGGATACATTATTAAAATACCCTGTTTTTTTATTTTTAAATCCCTTTCGACCTTATTGTTGTAAATAAGACTATCCCACCGACTCAGCCTACATGCTTACTCAATCGGATCGTGTAGTTTACAATCTCATTCAGTTCCATTCAGTATTCCCGTTCGTGGGTGCATAAAAGGCGCGATTTTCCGCATTTTCGCGCCATTCCCGCGCCGACCGGCCGCCATGACACGCGTAGCCTATTGGAAAAAACATACGAATTTTTTCACGACAATACGTAGAACTTGTAAGAAATAAGTAATTAAGATAATAATTTAATGTTAATTATACTGTTATATTTTGACATGTGGAAATTTTATGTGTTACGCTAAGGATGATTTTGAGGATTTATGATATTTTATGAGGTAAGTTGTTGACAGTTATGCTTGAAACAAAATAATATTTAGTTAGTTTAATATGTACTTATGTTTATTGAATGTGTTTTTAATGTTGGCTTTGTTAAATATTATTTGCTGTGTATATTAATAATTATTGTAATCTGCAAAGTAAATAAATTACTGTAGAAAAACAGGATTTCTTTTTTTTGCCGTAATTAGTTTTAAATTTATATTAACATAATTTTCTTCTGTGGTCACTTATGACTCACTATTATTTAGAAGAAAAAATTATATATATAATTAATAAAACAGGCCTTTACTAAAGTAGTTATTTATTTAAATCATGATTAATATTATTAAACTATGTGCGCTTTTGAAAGTTACATTCCGTTACTTACCTAGTTTTATCGTTGTGCTTATATTTATTTTATTAGATCTTGAATAATAAAATTGGCGCCAGGATATATTTAAAATCAAATGTTGACGTAAATCATTCAGCTTATGCAAATATTTGCTTTATAACAGTTTTGGCGCCTTCCCATTTGTAAATTAAAATAGTCACTCAAATAATTGTTGAAAATCTCGTTTTACTAATAATAAATGACACTTATTCAAACATGTTTATTACTAAGTAATGTTGGGAAGTAAAGTTGTTTATTTATTGGGTAGATGGCGCCAAGAAAATGATTATAATTTATTGTGTTTGTTATATTGTTGTTTTTTATGTTGCAATAAATGTGTGACAACAATTTTACATAATCATTTAAAGCTATTTCTTTAATTTTTCTTTACGTTTTATGAGGACATTTTAAATTTTAAATAAAATAATATGTATGCTTTGTATGTGGACGTTAATATGAATAGAAATTATAGTTATTTTTACCCACTTAGCGTACCCAATGTGGGTAATTTTACATGGTGTTTTTGAGTGCTTTCAATCTGCAGTTTTGTGTGCTAAGAAAATGATTTCATTATACATTGTAAAGTAAAGAAAAGGAAAATTACAACAAATTATTATTAATAAGAATTTCCTCGCTCATTCGAATTTCGTAAAATAAAAAACCCTTTCCAAACCTTTTTGTTGACTCTATTTATCATCATCACTATTACACTATACATTTTATACTATATTCATATCATTGAGAAAAACACTCACAAACAGTTTGGCTTAGGTTCGATCTCAATGCCTTGACAGTCTCTAATCATATCACTTTCTGTCACTATAAGGTGTCTTAGATTAAGTTCTAGTATATAATGTAAAAAGTCTCCGACCGAGGTAAGTATATCAAAAGATATTTTTGAAGTTTTTATATATCTCAAGGGTGGCAAACCAGCTTACGACTATCCTGATGTTATGCGGTTACCGTAGTCGAGACGTTTGCAACACCAAAGGGGTCGCTCGCGTGTTGCCGACCCTGTAGATACCGTTTAGATTTCTAAACATAGGGGAGTTACTAAAGTGTCCCAAAAATGTTAAAAACAAAACTGTACTAAAAGATCCTATTGTGTCAGAATAGTCACTCCCGTAACGAGCTCTGTTAACCTAACTCATTCGCATAAACATAACTATTGTTGTTTCACTGCGGTCTTCTGTAAGGCTGAGGTACTTTTTCCAGTTTCCCAACTCAGGTTGAGCCAGAAATCTGGATAGATCTCAAAAATCTTATCATAATCGGTTCACTCGTTTGGGAATATTGCACTATCTGAAATAAAAGGGGAAAAATAAATAAGGCGGGTGCTTCTGTTTCGAAAAACAAATACTTATACAAAGATATGTACCTACTAAAATCTATATAAAATATCTACTTCGTTGGTTTGGTGATCGTCAATGCGACTGCTGATCAAGATAACTTGGGTTCGATTCCCAGGTTGAGCAGTGTTATTATTTTCAAAATCGCTAATTTCTTATAAAATAGGTCAATAAAATATTTATGACTTAACTTGTCGTAAGAAGACTGATGAAAAATGCAGATTGGATAAAAAATAACCTATCTAAATTACTATTTCTATGCAAAACAACAACTAACAAGAGCTGGTAATAAAAAATCTTATATTATAATATTTACTTTACTATATTAAAATGAATCTATCAAAATATTCTGTCATCTCAAACAGAGGATTGTGTGACATCACATATTTGAGAAAAATCATCATCACAGGCGCCCACCGCCGACCAGTTCCTTATGTAGAGACGCAATAGCATATTGACATTTAACCACCAGTATCCGTATTAATATATAATTATACATATGTATTTATGTTTTTAAAAACACATAACATAAGCTTGTTAAAGGTAGACAGTTAATTAAAATAACAAAGATAATGTCACTCGTGGTCTTAAATATATAGCTGAAGAATTTGTAACATAACATACCATCACGCTTGTTGTCTCCGAACACATTTAGATGTTTTTAGGGTTCCGTACCCAAAGGGTAAAAACGTCCTATTACTAAGACTTCGCTGTCTGTCCGTCCGTCCGTCTGTCTGTCACCAGGCTGTTATTTCAAGAACCACAATAGCTAGACAGTTGAAATTTTCACAAATTATGTATTTCTGTTGCCGTTATAACAAAAAATACTGAAAACAAAACACAATGTTTAAGGGGGGACAAAAAACGTCATTTTTTGCTTAATTTTGTATGGAACCCTTCGTACACGAGTCCTACTCGCACTTGCCCGGCTTTTTAGGTCCCCTGTAATAGGAGCGAGATTCTTGCCATGTTTTAAATTTATTTAATATTTTTTTAACAAGACCCCTAGGGTTCTTCATCTGGTGGTAGCTGGTCAGGTGAGAATGGTAGGTATACTTCCTTATATGAGGACGAGATAGGCAAGGAAGGTTTTGGTCTTAATAACACTGTTTTATAATCTTCATTAGCTGAAACGATAAAATTTTTTTTTCTGTAAATAGATCTTTTGAAGACGTTTTTACAAAAAATAATAATAATAATAATATTCCTGGACATTATGGCACACAGCGCCATCTAGTTCCGTGCTAAGCAACGAGGCTTGTGTTACGGATACTAGCTGGTTGATATACTACATATTTACTTTTTTTTTGTAAATACATTCATATTATAGATAGATACATCCATGATTCGGATACAAATGTTCATCACACAAACATTTGTCCCTACCGGGATTCGAACCCGGGGCCCATAGCACAGAAGGCAGTGTTAACTACCGCTGGACTAACTGGGTCGTCAAGTCGCGTGTAAGATTATTTTAGTACCTAGATAGCTTACAATAATCTACATATAACTACGTATGAAGGAGATATAGCTTTGTGGTGTGACCAGTGGACTGAAAAGTCAAAGGTCTCAAGTTTAAACCCAGGGCACGCACTACCGACATTTCGAAGTTACGCGCGTATTTATTACATGTTCAAACGGCGAAGGAAAACATCGTGATGAAATTTCTGATTTTTTTGAAGGTGTGTGAAGTCTGCCTACCCATTCAAAGGTATCGTGGTGGACTATTCAAATTTTCAAATTCAAATTCAAAATAATTTATTTCAAGTAGACCAGTATAACAGGTGCTTTTGAATTGTCAAACTAGTTGCACGGTTCCAAAAAGTAGGTCTATGAGAGGAGAAGAACCGGCAAGAAACTCCATAGATACTCTTTTAAATAAATAAAAATTACAATATAGGAAGTCAATTCCTTTACAATTTTAATTTGCAACATCAATATGAGACTAATGCAGTTTGAAGTGAAATGTATGAACTATTGCCTAATCACTCGCAAATGAGAGAAGACCTGCGCTAAGCAGTGGGATAATAAATGAATTAATGATGAATCTACATACAGAGGTTTCTTTCAACTATTCATCCCTTTCTCTTCATTCTTAACGTTACTGCTCTTTGGCGTTCTTTTGTGCTACTATTTGGTCTTGGTAGAGTTAATTTACTTTTATTTTGTTTTAGAGATCAGAGAAGGCACGAAACACAAAATAGTCAAGCCTGAGAATAGACAGACTTACAAGTCTCTTTTCGTATATTATTACAGTTAAGCTGCTTGACTGTACAAATGGTGTATAGATGATACTGCTCCTAACAATTTCCCAACTATATTTTCTCAAACTTGACCCGTTTTTTCATGTACAACGTTTTCAACGTATTTCAACAACAAGTTCTGTTCAAACCAAGACGTGATTTGATGAGAGTCTTTGTAAATAGCAATAAGTATGAGTATTACTACTGTTTGACAAGGAGTTACAGAGGAGTAAGCAAACATATTACAAACACTACAAAGCCACTAGCACTTTATTCTTATTTACTTTTGGTATGTACTCAATGCATAAATACACAACGCCATCTACCAGAAACTATAGACATAACTAGCAATTATACTGTCTCAACATTTCAACTTTCAAAACCTCTTATAATTATATCGTTGCTTTCAAATTTGATAACTAATCTTCCGACTTATTCTATATTAATTAAAGGATTTTCTCCTGAAAGTGAAATAAACTTTATGATAAAAGAATTCGTTAACTTTTTCTCCGTCTTGGGAATCAAAACTACAGTATATTTGGCTGCCTAACTTACTTACGGCAATAAAACCAATGGAGCCCCTACCACCTATGGGTCATCAGTTTCATTAATTAAAAACAGAGCAAGACATCAAACAGTGAATGCTTTAAAGAAATCTCGATTCCCTAGCGACATGTAATGACTTCTAGAGGGGATCGCAGATTTTTATAGTCCCGGGTTTTAGGTAGAAATTCCATACTGTAAAACTAGATGAGACCGATTTACATATACTCCTATCAGAGGTGTGTAAACGGTGAAGTTTGACAATCCTTGGAAAGGGTGTGAGATAAATTATGGCCTATATAAACTTACTTATAATTTTGAAAGGCACGGTGCACTAAAAGTTTGTCCCATATGTGAGTAAACACATTTATGAGTGAAGTCTAATAGATTATGGAGTACCAGTTGTTTAGTGCACCTTCTGCAGGTGATGTTGATATGAGGAAGCTGTATGTCTGACGCCATAAATGTTAGATAATTTATGCCACTGCCTATCTTGTATTTGCCACAGCGTGAAGGTGAGCGGCGCCGCGGCACGCTGCTAGTTATCTTGTACGTTTATTTTGTTGATGTGTCTTTTAGCTCTGCGCATTCCGAACCATAAGCGGACATAGATTAGGTTAATGGTGCAGGAGACATATCAATTGATATGTATGTTAAATTTTATTAGTGTAATTCTTAAAGTCCTAGTTGTTATTAGGTAAAAAAACAATACTATGCTATGTATGCACACAATCAATCAATTAAAGTCATTGAGTATGTACGTTTAAATCAATTTTAAAATAAAATGAAGTGTAAAATGAAGGACCAAAATTAACCCCTTGTGGCATTCTCAAAAAATAGAGTGCGTAAAATTATCTGAACAATGAACTCATGAGTATTTTTGGCATAGAAACTAGAAGAATCTGTTTTAAAAAGGCTTCCTACTAGAACGGATATATCATAAGGGCTATATGAGTAATAGGATGTGAATTTCAGTAGTGGTGAACATTATCGAAAGCTGGTGATAATTCTCTGTAAGTGGTTTTATTTATAATTTTTGTTTATCCGGTATCTATGTGTTGCTTGGTTGAATTGTGCACGATTTATGCCATATATTTGTTTCTCACAGCCTCACAGAGGGTAACTGCCGCTTTGCTTTAACCTCGCGTATCACGTCGCATCTGTCCAGTCGGCTAAGCACTTGTCTGTGTTCGGTGGCGCCGCACGCACACAAGCGCGCGCACCTGACGCCGCCTGTGGCGCCAGCCGCCTGCCCCCGCCCCCACGCCCCGAACACCCGCGGAAGACAGACGCTGGCAACCGACTGCCAAGTTTGTGGGTGATTTGAGTTACTATAGCAAATGTGGGGAGATTAGATCGCCGGTTTTGATTAATGTTTGACATTGACACGTCTTTTGGATGAACGATTTACAATGCATGTTTTCTATTCAGATTGTGGCTATTGAGCAACAAGAAAGAAAGAAGAAGAATGAATGTATAATTTTTAGTGTATGGTTTTCATCATTAATAGTTTTATTAGAAATATATATTTACAGTTTATCGGTCATATCAAATTTATGTTGGTTGTTATCATTATTTTTAAGTGTTCTTCAAAAACTAAATATAAAATAATCTTGGCCACCGACAAGATAATTTTTGTGCCTGATTACTGATTAGATAATGGATCAAGTATTGAAGACATAATAAATATATACCTAACCTATATGTATTCACGTAGGTTAGTAAGATATATATTGAATAAATATTAAAAATCTTCGTATGGGAGAGATGTTTTTGAGGTTTATATATTGAAAGTGGAAGATCAGACGTCTCTAATCTTAGGAGAGGTATGTGTCACCGATTATTCGAGGGTGAATTTTTAGCTGTGCACGTGAACATGTTCAAATTTCCAAAAAAATAATATTATATGGGGTACTAAATGTGGGGAGAATTGTATTGTGGTGTTGCACACCAGGCCGCGTCACTGCACTAGCCGGCGGAACGTTGTGTCCGTCAGTCGAGTGCCCGCACGCGGCGAGCAATGATGTGCCGCCAGCGTGAGTGTGTCGCGTGGCGCGAACGGCCGCGCGACTTGTGACCCCGTCGTCGGCATGTGATGTTCCGGAGACGCGCGCTGCGGCGGCGGCTGGCGGCGGCCGGCGCGCCTTCCTTGCCGGACGACCAGCTGCGGCGGCTCGCGAGGGCGTTGGACGCGGGTGCCACCGGCGGGGAGTGCGTGCCGGCCGGTCACGCCGCCTCACAACTCCGACTCGCAGTCACCCGCGCCTTCAGGTTTCCTGACCTAAGAGACTCCAGCGAACTACGCCGCCTGCCCCTCTGCGCTGATCAGCAGTGCTGCAACCCGTACCACTGGAGCCGCCTCTGCAAGCCTGGTATGTGTGACGTGATCAGGACGTTGACCCGCGCAACAAGTGCATGAAGTAAACATCGATGTCGTACGAATATCGGGCTCAGTGTTCCTATGCCGTGTTTTGAACGTGTGCGCTCGTACAGTTCATGTGAATGGATGATCAAACGAATGAATGGTTGCAACTGATTGTGATTTTATTAAAAAACATTACGGAGAAGAGCTTGTTGTATGTGTTCGGCTGTCGAAATGGAAACCTTATATACGACCTAACCTCTTCTAACCAAACATAACCTAGATTATGTTTGATAAATTCTGATAGAAGTGCCATTCCTGTTTCAATAAGTGTATTGGAGGATGTGATGAGGTTTATGGATGTGATATCTAGCTTCCTGGGCTCCAGATTCCTTAATATTCAAGTGCTGTACAAACGTACGTAGTTTCGTTCACGCGGGTTGCACCTATTTATCAGTGCGATTCGTTATCAGTGTATTATCGCTACTGTTTGTTTCTGTATCTATAGTTACGTTGCTAGTGACGTCAGGCTGCTCCGGTCACATACTCCACCGGCATTTGACACAACTACGATATATAACACCATCCCTACATTAGATTGTTAGTGTAAACATTAGACTTCGGCGATCTATTTTTAGCTGTGACATCAGTGCTAGTTTCTTGGATTTGTTGTATGAAATTTCAAAGGTCAACACTTTCGTTTAACGCTGTAATGATAAGCAGGGATCCTGTGTAATATGCTGACTATTAGGATTGATAGCATGCCTGTATATATTTGATTGATCGTCGAAGCCCGCTTTCACTTTTTCCGTGTGTTCAGTTGGAGAAGCAAAATCCTCGGTTAATGATATTTACGAGTGATTAAGATTCCCTCCAGCGTTAATTGCGTAGTCAGGGTGTGTAAAAAGCGGCTCGCCTAATCTGCTGTGGCGAGGGTCACCCGTTCGCGATAACTAGACAAGGTCGAGGCGCCGGCGCCGGCGAGCCGCGACGCTCGGCGCGCGCAGCCCGTTAACTTTTTAATTCGTCAGGCAATGGCGCTACCGCCGCGCCGTCAGCCTTTGTTAGGTAAATAACTACATTCCGCCGCCCGGCGCTTCCTGAGGTCGCACAAGTGACCCTTACATGATATCATCGCAGATACTTGGGTGTGAACAAATTTTTGGCCCGTTTCTACACCGCCGCTGACAATCACTTCTGTGATGTCACTTTTGTTATAATTTATGTTAATTTCCTTTTACCTAATCGCATCTTAATTTAGATGTGACTAAAACTTGTTTATGGTGCTTCTCTTATCTTTTATAATTATTTGTGATTTTTCTCTTTCAATATATCAATTAAGTCTAATTTTATCTTGTTCTTTTTAGAGTCCATATATGAATAAATAGACACCATTTTCTTTGCGAAAAGTCATCTATATTTGAAATAACTTTATTATCATTATATTCAGAATCAAAATTTTTTCTTAGTTCTATTCTAGTTCATGAATCAAAAATATTGACAGCAATATTTCAATTTTACCATGACACAACATCTACAATTCTCATTCAATATTTGTGTATAAATCTCACAAGACTTCCTAAATACGTCCATGTAAAAAGTACACCATAATGGGCAAGTGAAGTAACAGAGATCCACTCATGTTTCCAAACTAATGAGTGACCATGACATCGCCTCACGCGCAACTTGCGTCGCCTACTTAAGATCGACGCCCACTTTATACTTCTCACTACTCGTGGGTGTACTGACAATGCCTGTTAGCATATTAATTAAGAAGAAAGCCAAGTACAAATATGAATATTTATGTTTCCTTATGAGGAAAGGCCCGGCTTCAGCTTGTATGACCCTAAGGTGGTGTGGCAGATGTATTTGACAGCCAGGAATGTATACTTTAATACGAAAATTATTCACTGCACAAAGTACATTTAAATTCTCTTTGACAGTTTATTTCTTGCACTTTTGCAGTTATGGTGCCATTTTTGTAGCATTCATTATATTAACCAACAATTTTATCAGCTGTTTTTGCAAATATTTTTTGTTAAAACTAGGAGCTCATAATTTCACTAACAAATACTTTGGGAATGTATACTTCCCGTCCCACATCATCAAAACTGCTCCATTTCAAGTTCAAAAACTGGCATTACTTTTGCAGTAGGCAAATCGTGTTGAAGCCATTAACACCTTGGCAAGTGACTAAGAAATATACTTGAAGTTACATCAAAAACATGACTAACATGATATCTCAACATCTAGTCCTTTTACCGTTCACTTTCGCTACGGAATCGCCTTAAATGGACTTCAAATTGGTCAAATCAGTTTTGCAAAGGCATTGCAGGTTGCATAATTTGCTAATTTATTCCATTACACAAGTCTGGCATCGTACTTTAATTTATCCTTGATTTCTGAACCACTTGAGGTCTCTAAGTAGTCCAGGGAAAACTTCCCATTAAAATTCGGAAGGTTAGAATCAATTGTAGTAGATTCTCTGTCAAAGATTAAAAGCGTGGAAAGTTGAAGAAATTGTTGTTGAACAAAGTTACTGCTGTTTTGGTAACATCCGCAAAATTATTGGTCATTCCTGATTTCGGCTAGGTTTCTTTTGGCTAGGCTTTTTTTTTGTTTCTTAAACTAATGAAGAGACGTTGATTATAGTTCTGTAGCGCCACCTTACTCCATTGAGTCATCCCCACAGCCGGCACGAATGCAGGTAAACTTTTTTCGTCGTTTGTCGCGACGGGTTTGTGTCGCTACTGTTTTTGTAAATTTCGTCGCCTTGTTCCCACACTGCAGCCACTAAATATAGTCGGTATTGTTCGTCGCACATTTGATTTGTATGCGCATTGCCAACCGACACAACAATCAACAGTCTGTGTTTTGGTCTGGTTCTAAATCTAATTCGAATCTACTGCTAATTAATGCTCGCTTTTTCGCTGCAAATATTTGCTTAACATTCTCTAAGTAAATTTGCACTGAAAGTCCTTTATAAATTCTTGTAATACGGGTAATGATTTCGGTTTTACGATCTCGCGGCTCGTAACATGGCTCATCGTAAATTTAATCATCGATATGTTTATTGTCGTACACCTGCTCAGTTTGATTCATCATCATTTTTTTGGTCTCACCGTCGCGTCGAATTGTTTTTTCTTTGTGTACAAACAGGACGAACAGGAAATCCTTGTCCAGTCTCGATTGCGAACGTCCAATCTATTCGCGTAGATCAATCGTTTGGCAAGTTCGGGGCTCGCAGCCGCCAATCACCAGTAATCAAACCGCGCGGGCCTCTATTTGTGAATGTTTTTATGCGAGCCGGCACTTTTCGAACGCCTGCTGGTGGGACGAGGGGGGGTTCTTATCTTATCGAGCGCAGGCGTCGACGCGTCGCCGCCGACGCACAGGATCAAAGATTGCCACAAACTCGTGGCCGTTTGGGCACGTTCACCATGACTATCCACCAGTCACTCATCTTATGCCCCTTACGGAAATCAGTCACCCACATCCGGCGATTAAGCCCACATCCACGTTGGACAAACATTAACAGAGAATTCTAACTACCATTTACAAGTAATTTGGTGCCCACACGCCATTTCACTGGGCCATTACAAGTGGGGTCCAAAATTTAATGATATCGTCTAGATAGCAGTATGAGAATCCATCTGTTGATGTTAGCGACGCGTCGGAGGCGGCGGCATGGCCGATATTTATTTAGCCATAATTGCTTGTCGGCTGACTGGCGCCGGCGCCGTGTCGCGCCGTGCGGGCAGGGGTAGAGGGGGGGCGGGCACGCCTGCGCCGGCGCAGGTACGCCCGCCGCACTGCGTAAGCTCAACTCGATTTTCGTGATCGGTTTTTTTCTCGTTTTATTGTAGTCTGGTCATGTTTTTGGGTTGCTTTGTTGAATTTGTGAATGGTTCTCTTATTATGCTGGCAGCAGAATAGGTTGGCATTAAAATAAGTCGTTTACAGCTGACGTTTTTGTAATCGCTTATTGACGTTTGTTAATTCGGTAGTATCTACAGTGTAGGTAGGTAGACTAGAGGTACATCGAAGCTTTTAGACCTGAAGTTATGTGCGCTCACATTAATATTTTTTTAGATAAACGATCAACAAACGTAATTAATCTCAGCCAACTTTACTTTCTGATTTGATATTATCAACTTAAGTACGTGGTTGCAGACTGTGTCACAAAATAGCCCATTGACTGGCGGCACCTGTGACAGAACCGGTTGCTCCCGACGGCGGCTCTTGCGAAACTGGAAAAATATTGACGTCTTTTATTACCTACACGTACCGGAGCGGGCCGACGTGTTGTCGATCGCTCATTTCACTGCTTGTTAGGAGGTCTCTTAACCAATTCATGTTTCAGCGTCGATGTTTTGTCCACTTTTTAGCCAACTTAACGCTTTGCATTCTTGCGTAACAACGTTTAATGTCTAACATGATTCAACTGATTGGAAGACTCAAACATTACTAATGGCAAATTGATTTTGGTATAAGTCTCATTAAGAAGAAATTCTGCCTTTTAAACATGAAGTCACGTTGGATTCAACGTGCCATTACGCGCTAATTTATCGGCCCTTCATAGACGGACGAAGAGTGAATTGAAGATAATTTTAAAACAGTATGTGATAGTTGCTTGAGTCACACAAATTATTTTTTCACCGGCACGGCAAGGCAGGTTATCGCTCAGAGGCTTTTTTGGGGATTAGATGAACCGTTACCAATTGAGTATAATATATTAAAATCAAATTATTCTTAAATAATGTATATTAAGTTTTTTATATTTTTCCCCAAGGACCGGTTTGATTGGAACTGGAAGTTACAATTGTAACATCATCTAAACAAGTCTGGTTCTGAGTATTTGAAGTCACATTAGGATCCCATGAACCTGATGATTATGAAACAGCACGAACCTTGGAAGTTCTCTCACGTTACCATTTCAATGAATGCCTGCTTAACTTTACATTTTATGTTTCACTAATGAGTTAATTATATCATCACAAGTGCCGGTGCTTTAATATGTAAACTAAATGAGATGATGACCGTAGATCTGGTCGTTATAACTGAGTATAATTTGTTTTTGGACCAATCAAAGCCCTTTGAACTTTTAAATAACCTATCAATATATATTTTTTATTATATTTTAAGTGTCACCATTAACCATGTTTGTTTTGGTTGACAAGTGTTGCCAATTCACTATTAAATTAAATTCAAGCGATAAATTATTTATGACATTTTCTGTCGACTTTTAAATTAATCAGTATAATTTATAGTCTAACCTTAACACTCCAACTTATATTATTATATCATTTTTACTGAATACTACATTGGTATTATTGCTAATTTTAGCATCATCTACATTCATAATAAGGCTTAATTTTGATTGAGTATTTAATCGTAACTTCAATTTGTTTCAACTTCGGTGTATAGATTTTATTTTTTATTTGCTTGTACGCATTTCACTGAGTTACCATCGTTTGCCTTTTCTAGGTATCCTACTTAATAAGCTTTGCACGTGCCCATTCTAAAATTGGCTCAGCCTGCATTTAAATTTAGCGATCAATCAACACCCGACGATTTGCATCATATAAATTCACGTCGTATTGTTTGTACGTCATTGTCTTCCGATCCTGCCGAGTGCCGACAGGCAAGGTTCACCATAAAAACTTGCGTCAATCGACTACAACGCCATCTAGTTTTAATTTCGTTAATTATTACAGTAGCTTACAAAATTATTGACGAATATTTTTTTTAGTTTTTCTTGACACATTATCTATTTTATTAAAATTTCTCGAGAGGCTGAATTATTTATCATTTTTAGTAGACTGCTATTTATAATAAATCTATACCTGAATCAAATTCCCAAAATTTGATAATAACAACTAGACTGCATATGATTATCCTTAAAGGCTTTTCTAAATTCGAAATCTTTGATGAAAAATTTTGTGATTATATGTTCTACAACACATGTATTATGGAGTACCAGAAAAACCTTGATGAATTATCTAATGGTATCTAGGGTTTATCCTAGCATCCGCGTGGGAGCAGCCGACGTGCGGCCGGCCGGCGCCGTCAGAGGCGCCACCCGACTCGTTATAATTCGGGCGGGCTATTTTCGTCGATTCACATGCGCGCGCGCCACGTTCCTTGCGTATAACCGATTTTTTTTGAATTTTAGACTTTTGTTGCTAGGTTAGGACCCTAACATTTATGGGCACATTCTTAATTCTTGATTATTATTATTTTTAAGTTTCTATCTATTACTATCTTCATCATCACCAATATTAGTGTTGAAAATATTGATTTCTATACTCAAATTGAATATGCCTATTGACTTGACAAATTTTGTTGTTGTCAGCTTGGCCTATTTGGCAATGATTTACATTATTTTTTTATTCCTTGTTCACAAAAATATCTGTAAGTTTCTAGTTGATTATGTTTGGTCTGATATATTTCTCTTATATATTATTTGTGGTTATGAGTTGGTTAGTCCACGATGATCTGTCCCGGGAATGCTCGTGCGCGTGGCTTCGTCCTTGAGACGGCTACGTGATGTTACGCCGTGACGTGTTTCCACAGTTTCTGGCAGATTTATGGTGTATTAAAGTGGATTTATTGATTGTTTATTGTTTTCGATTTAGATTTCTCAAGTAATAGACTGAGATTTGTAGTCCCAGTCTGTTTATTGAAGTAAATAATATTTACTTTTCTATTTAATATATAGACGATAGGCGATGTGGAAATGTGTATCAAAGATAATCGCGAGCAATTCAGGTATGTGTTAGAAGTTTAAGACAAAATTATAAACGTTTGTGAGAGAGAAAAACAAACAGATGTAATTATTTTAGCAATGACATGCGATGGTGAGCCAAACGGCACGTCAGTAGTACGACGACCGACGTCATTTGATACGCAATGTGATGTAGAAAATATTCAGTCAACAATATGGGCGTACTCTCTGGTCAGAGGACAGTGTCACGCACCTTTCTATTGCTCTGAAGTTGGCGTATTGTGTACTGGTTCTAATTATGATGTTAATTATGCCATAATTATAGACACTGAAACTGAAGGAAGCAGAACTTGATTGTGTAAATTTTTAAAAAATCTGACTAAAATTGTGTAGTTTTATTCCAACATTTTTGAAGTACATATATTTTCTTCTATGTATAAACTAATTGGAGTTCTAAACATGATAAATTATTACGAAGAATTCCATTGAATCTCCTCAAGTCTGGGATAACTATTATAAGATCTGTTAAACGCAGGAAATGGTCGTTTAGCATACTAAAGTGTGATAATATAGTTAGCTCAATTATTTAGGCCATGCATGTGAATATATGACATTGGGTCCTAGAATTCTCTAGAAATATTATGGACAACTTGATCTATCTACGATATAATTATGAACTGATAGAGTAGATTATATTTTACTGGTCTTATAGATCTGAGAGTCTGTAAAGAATAAAAGGAATTATTTGATAAACTTGCAAATAAAAATAATAAAATTGTAGCTGTGATAGAATCATCAGTGGACTGTGAAGTTTAAGGTCCCAAATTAAATCCCAAAGCAAGCCCCATTGATTTTTCGAAGATATTTATCGCATGCTCAAACTAGCATGCTTTAGAGATTTTGTCAATGGTTGCCGTTCTGGCCTATAGCCTAAACCCTTTTAAATGAGAGAAGACTCATACTTGCTTGACAGGAAATGGGTTGATGACAGTGCAAGAGAGATATTGACGACCAAATACAATTATATCTAAAACCCCATAGTTAGAAATTATTTCCCCCTGTGAAACAAATGTGGGAAATTCACAAATTCCACAATATAACAAAGTCAATAATTTTCTAAACATAACTATGAATCAGTGCATATTTACAATTTGGTAGCGCGGTGCGCTGGCGCCGCCCGCGTTGGCAGCCCATCTACGCTACTCGATTGTACAACACTTACAAATCGTTCCACTCTATTTCTATACCCGTTTCTGATTTATTTGGTTGCACAGTTTTTGCTTTTATGGAAGATTTGATTAACACAACAACATAAATATTTGAACTATCACAATTGCCATTATTAGTATTAGTGTTTGGTAGCTAAATAGAAGGAAATTTCAATTTCAACGGAGCAATAGGGCCAAATACTGCAGCAATTTTAGATTACCTAGTGTAAAGCACTATGGAGATTAAAACACTAATTATCCACACACTAGTTTATATTTGAGCAGAGTTACAGCTTAGTTCAAACACTCAGTTACAATATATTCAATAATGGTTGTCCTACCCTATTTATAATATTTCGTAGTTATCAAATCAAATGTAAAATATTTATTAAACACATTTAAATGTTCTAAATTAATACTAATAATTGATGTAATATAATATTGATTAATAATTATGGTTTATCTAAGCATGAACAACATCCGGAAACATAACAATTTAATAATCATGCCATTATACGTCACGCCCGCTGAATGTCTATCTGGTAGTTGTTAACACTCGGCCATCCTGTACTGGGAGTGTCCCACGACCACCGTTGTCTCCTCCCGTTGCGAACCCGAGGTTCTGAAACAGAAAAGGAAGCAGAGCAGTACTTTGTATACTATTATACCTACAAACATTTTATGGTTGTGTCATTGTTTATACTTTTCACACGGGGAGCGGCTACTTATTAATGACACACAGATTTATTTACAGATTAATAAGATACCGAAACATATAATGGACTTAATCACATAGCCGTCCTGTTTTTAAGACTTGTTCACGCAGCTACTTATACTTATATGGAGTTGATCACATAGTCATCCTACTTTTAGGTCTATCACACAGCGACCTGCAGTTGTATGGCCATGATCACATAGCCATCCTACTTTTAAGTCTATCACACAGCAACCTATAGTTATATGGACATGATCACATGGCCGTCCTACTTTTAAGTTTATCACACAGCAACCTGTAGTTATATGGACATGATCACATAGCCGTCCTATTTTTAAGTTTATCACACAGCAACCTGTAGTTATATGGACATGATCACATAGCCGTCCTATTTTTAAGTCTATCACACAGCAACCTGTAGTTATATGGACATGATCACATAGCCGTCCTATTTTTAAGTTTATCACACAGCAACCTGTAGTTATATGGACTTGATCACATAGCCGTCCTATTTTTAAGTTTACCACACAGCAACCTGTAGTTATATGGACTTAATCACATAGCCGTCCTATTTTTAAGTTTACCACACAGCAACCTGTAGTTATATGGACTTGATCACATAGCCGTCCTATTTTTAAGTTTATCACACAGCAACCTGTAGTTATATGGACTTGATCACATAGCCGTCCTTAAATGATTATTAAGAGTTTATCACAAAGTATTCAGTAGTCATATAATTAGTATTATTTTATACATGGTATGATCTAATACTGGTATTTAAAGATCTATTAGCTTTGAAGAAGATCAATCAAATCATCCCTATCTACTTCTCGATCACTGCCTGCGCTATCATCCTCAGATATCATTGTTTTGTACGGACGTAGAGTTTCACCCCGAACTACAGCACTGAACTTCCTATAGCCTTTCATACCCTTTATACTTGAAATAGTATATCGATCTAACGAGTGTTCGGCCTTAGATATTTTGTATGGACCCTTGTATAATCCATTCATCTTCCTAGTAACGCCAGTACCAGAGTCTCTAGCTATACCCCCATTCCAAAGAACTAATTGGCCTATTTTATACTTAGTACATATCTTACGGTTCCTGGCAAATCGCGCTTTCATGGTAGTCATGTTTCTATCTATACGGAGCTTAGCAGTTTCCCTAGTTGCCTGGAGTTCATTTTGTTGAGTCTCAGACGTTGAGGGTGCATCAGAAGAGAAAGAGATATCTAGAGTTTTTGTGACCAAACATGAGGTTAACCGGCGAAAAACCGGTAGTTGCGTTTGGTGTATTATTGATACCCCAGACTATATCATCTAACTTATTGTCCCATGTGCATTCACTTTCCGACATAGTATTAAGACCATTTAATAAAGTACGGTTTATGCGTTCGACTTGGCCATTAGAACGAGGGCTGGCTATTGCGTTCAAAATATGTTTAAATTGGTTTTCTTGAGAAAACTGTTCGAAATATCTACTCGTAAATGCTTTGGCTCTGTCAGTTATGATTCTTACTGGATAACCAAACTGTATAATAATTTCTTTAAGTAACCTAATAGTTTCTACAGAACTACAGTTCTTAGCCGGTCGAGCAAATACAAACTTTGTGAAAACATCAATTACTACAAGAATGTATTTCCTTTACGTGTTTAGCAAAAGGACCAAGATGGTCGACGTATAAGGTATGCATAGGTATGGCTAGTTTGTTAATTGGATATAATTCACCTTCCAACCTACCATAATTGCCTTTGTTATACGCACATTGTAAACACGATTTTATATAAATTTCCTTATGAATCGTGTCATGTCTTCAAACCAAAACTGAGCTTTAATAGCACCTTCACATTTTTCGAAACCGGGGTGACCTATTTGATCGATTTTTGGAGTAAGCCGTATTTAGCTAATTTAGGGATGACAAAGCGCTCACCAGCAACAGTTTTTCGGAAGAGTATATTATCTTGTTCTATATCTATATACTATCAGCCAACAATGTAGTTGACTGGTAAATTTGAATCAGATTTATCATGAAGTCTAGAAATAATATTTTGTAAATTATCATCTTTTAATTGCAGAGTGATTAGCCAATTCGAATAATCACTTATGAGTATTGTATTTGTAGTAGGGTTTCTACTTAAAGCATCTACGTGTTTCATACGCTCGCCTGGCCTATATTCTATTTCCAAATCAAACTCTTGTATGGTTAGCCACCAACGAACGATTCGAGGAATTAAATCGAGTTTTACAAGAGTCGTCCTTATGGCGGCACAGTCTAACCTTAACTTTGATCCCTGTCAAATAAATTCTAAACTGTTTAAGGGATTCAACGATAGCGAGGGTCTCAAGCTCATAGCTATGATAATGTTTCTCTTCTTTGCTGGTTACCCTACTAAAATAAGCGATTGGTTTTAAAACTCCATCAGTTTGATATTGCATAAAAATTCCGCCTAAACCTAATTTGCTAGCGTCTGTGTGCAATTCAGTTTTAGCATCGCAGTTGTAAATGGCTAACAGGTTTTTCAATTAAACGTTGTTTAAGGGTATTAAACGCCTCTTTCTGCAAATCTTTTAACAAATTTCCTAAAATAAGACGTCAATCCAATAAATTGCCTAATTTCGTGTACCTACATTACGCGGCCTATTATATTTTGCAACGCAATTTATTTTAGCTTGGCCTGGTTGTATGGTGCCAGCTAAAATTTCATGGCCTAAGTATGTGGCACTATGCTTTAAGAAAAGAACATTTACTCAAATTTAATTTTAAATTTGCCCATGCTAGTAATTGTAAAACCTTTTCCAAGAGTAATAGGCCTTCCTGTACTGATATTGTAGGTAACATTACGTCATCAAGATATAGTGCAATATCTTGATCGATTTTCCCTGTCATTTGTATTAAGCGAGAAAATACAGCCGGTGCATTTGCCAAACCCTGATTGCGTAACGAATGCAGTCTTTGGTATAGACTCCTCATCTAGACTCACCTAATAATAACCTTGGGCGAGGTCAAGTGTAGTAAAGAAGAATTTGCCTGATAGCTTATTGACTTGGTCTTCAGTATGCGGTAATGGGTATCGATCTTTGATGGTATTAGCATTCAATGCCCTATAATCAACACATAGCCTATAGTCCCCACCCTTCTTCTTGACTAGTACTACAGGACTCGCGTAATCTGACATAGACTCCCTTATGATACCTGTCTCTAACAAGTCCTTGACTTTACCCTTCACGATCTCATTTTCCTTATGTGACAATCTGTAAGGCTTATAATGCACTGGCCGGTTATCTATAGTGCAAATGTGCATCTTTATGAGGTCAGTGCAACCTTCAGCAGTCCTTGGTACTTGTGGCAAACGAGTGAGCATACTTATTTAAGAGACATAGTACTTGTTCGTTCTCCGTACGACTAAGGAAACCTTTATCGATATTTAAAAAAATAATTCGCGAACAATTAGTATCTGAGCTATCTATAGCTAGTATTTTAGATTCATTCCCATCACTTATTGGTATTGACACTAATTCCGCCCTAGCTATTAGTCTATAGTCCTCCCACACTACATCAGTATAGCCTAAATTAATAACCTTCAAATAGGTACGACACGAATTAATAACAGCGGCAGGTATTAAATAAGTTAATTTTCCTAACTGCATCCATACTGTACGAGTTAAGAATGTACAGTCCCTATGACTTTCAAAACAGTCAATAAATACTTTAACATACAATTGAGTTTGCTTTGGTATTCTAACCTTATGCTTTAAGCGTACTGAAAATGTTTCAATAAAGTCTGATGCGTGTAAATCCATGTCCAAAAATAAATCCTGTACAACTTTACTTTTGACGAAACGTATAGAAGAAGCTGAAGTGACTAGACTAACGTCTTCACTATTAATCATACTTTGTCCACGTAATAAATCGACATCTGATGTAATGTAATTAGTCGATTCGAATATTCCATCCAATATCACACTATCTATTAAAATACGTAAGCAACATAAACCGAGTGAATTAACACATGCTCCGCCAAACCCTCTCATGACAGTAGTACTAGGCTCGATTTTAACCTCTAAGTTTATGGCTTGTGATTTACAAAGTAGATTTAATTGCTGCCAGTGTCTATGTAAGCTACGAGACGCTTTCCATTCACTATTACAGTTTTCTTATACATATCGGCATATACATCATAGGTTATATTATGCAGTACTTGACTAACCTTTTGTGGTTGCTGGCGGGATGTCCCAGCTGTGAACCAGCATGCCGCTGTGGTGTGCCCGCTGCGCTGACA
Organism: Craniophora ligustri; assembly: GCA_905163465.1. Taxonomy (NCBI): domain Eukaryota; kingdom Metazoa; phylum Arthropoda; class Insecta; order Lepidoptera; family Noctuidae; genus Craniophora; species Craniophora ligustri. The sequence goes on along the minus strand of LR990965.1, from coordinate 803,603 downwards.
GTTTTCGCAGCGCTGTTGTTGTCTGCAGTCACGCGCCTCGTGACCCGGCCGCCGACACACGTAGCATATCTTCAGCTGGAGCGGGTAGATCGGTGTAGAATCTTGCACATTGCTTGCAGCACCTCGTCTCCAAGTAGATTCACGCGTAGTATACGTCTCCACTCGTTGAAAATTTTCACTTTCTAGCAGAGTCTCGTAGACGCAATTGCATAACAAAGGTTCGATCAGTATCATGCCAGCCGTAGACATCGCCCAACTGATCTAATTTGTGGAGCCACCCGACAACGTTGTTATTATTATCGTCAGGTCGGAACTTTGGTATCACCTCGGCGTCACTGGGAGCAAAGTGCCTGTTTTTACTGTTTCTGCTCTTCCGAGGGTCGACATCGGTAACGGAATCGCTATTCTCGTGTTCAGAACTCGAAACACAAAATTTTCGTTTGCGTACACCCAATCCGTTCAGGTATGGTCCGGACATTATAGAAGAAGAAAAAAAAAAGTATCCCACTTCTGAGATGTAAAGCACTATGGAGATTAAAACACTAATTATCCACACACTAGTTTATATTTGAGCAGAGTTACAGCTTAGTTCAAACACTCAGTTACAATATATTCAATAATGGTTGTCCTACCCTATTTATAATATTTCGTAGTTATCAAATCAAATGTAAAATATTTATTAAACACATTTAAATGTTCTAAATTAATACTAATAATTGATGTAATATAATATTGATTAATAATTATGGTTTATCTAAGCATGAACAACATCCGGAAACATAACAATTTAATAATCATGCCATTATACGTCACGCCCGCTGAATGTCTATCTGGTAGTTGTTAACACTAGATTGATTTTATGATCAGACTAAAGTGTAGAAATAAACATCACTTCAAATTGCTGTCGAGCCAACATAAAGTTGTAAGCCATTGCAATAAACCAAGAAAACAGGCTTATCAATAACTGTACCATTTAATGGGCTAACTGTCCTGCACTGATCAAAGCAATTGAATAAATTTTTTGATATTTATTATCACCGCCATACTGGTTGCAGAATATACTATCATATAGATAGAGCAATAGACGCCAAGGGAGCCGGCTAGGCTGACCGGTTCGCCTGTTACATAGTAATTGAAGGACAAACTGACAACCTACGGTTCATATTGCTATAGATTGAATGTTTAGATTAATTACACATGCCGGGGCCTCCATACGCGCCTACCGTAATACTTATCTACCTCATCAGACGGCATTCCATCATGCATGCATCAAAATTAAACCTTATCTAAATTTGTACATGATCCATTCTTCATTGACGGATCCCTTTTAATAATTGAAACACGATATACCACCGTGTCACAATGAAATCTAAACCCTCGCCCCTCGACAATCGATACAAATCAATTTGCACTCGCTGCAAGTTTAAGCTTTAAAGCAAATGAACTAATGATTTCTAATTAAAGCTGTTAGGAAACTGCACTTTATATCGGTCACGACAAAGTCTTTTTTCCATTAACAATTTACGGTGTTTATGACGTAACAGTTGTAAAAGTAATTTCAGTCACGCCACTTTCTATAATAATTATATATTTATATATGTCGGAGGAAGCTATAAGTCGGTTTGATTATTGTTTGCAAGAATAACGCAAATAATGATTTATTACATTTTTCCATAGCTTAAAACCTCCTTAGTCTAATAAAAAGTAAAAAATATTGTTATCAGTTATAGACCAATCAGAGCAGAGCATTTAGCTTGAGCGTGGTCGAGGCGCCATCTTTACTTTTGGAGGGACGCGGACAGTATTGGACATTATTGAGAAATAGCGACTGATCGAGTTGGATCATTGAGATTGAGAGTCTGAGAGACTGAAAGAGTATTAATTGTTGGTAAAAGTAAGACCGGTGCCCTGAACTCGCTGCTCGGTCTTAACTGTGCATTTTCTCTCGATATTATTGTGAAGTGATAAATTGTTATTTAATCCGAATTAAAATAATATGTAGTGCAAAACCATGATCATTATGTTTGTGCTTGTAATTAACCCTGATGATGCCCACGAAATTCTTAACCACTAATGACGATGTCAACAGAAATAATGTTTCTCCGACATCAGAAGTGGGATAACTACCTCCGCTTTCTGTCGTTTTTCAATTTATTTTCAGATTTTTCATACATACGGACACAAAGCAGATCGGCCTTTGTTAGTCGTGGTTCGAAATTCGAATACATCTGGAAGCGAGGTGCAGTCGCAATAATAAGGCATTGTAGATAAACAGAATATCGAGAAAAACTTGGTGATGTAAATACTGACGCTGGTTGGTAACGGTGGACTTCTGCTTTTGCGGATCGTGGTATACAGGAAAGTAAATTAATTCTAGTACTTATTCAAAAGTTACTTCGTTTTCAGTAAGTGATAACGTTTAAATAAAAAAATACGAACGGAATCAAACGGATAACGATGATGGCAAAATCGTTGTACTGTTGTTGTATGTTGCTGCTGTTGTACTGTTGTTGTATTTTGTTTAAAAATGTTATGATATCGGAGTTTCTGCGTGTGTGATATACTGGTACAGGTATAAATACCCAATGTGAGCTTACCAGTACGCAGACTGGGTATGTATAGCAGAAACCCGGCCGTACCCGATTAGTAAAATTTTATTGTATTATCGAGTAAAACGCCGAACTAAATCGTATGACGGTACGGACCTACGCGGGTCTCTCGTCATATCCAGTACGGCGGCGCGGTCATTCATAATGCTCGCGCTCGCGGAGAGTACGAAGTTACCCGAATACTTACGGCGATTCCCGACACGTACGTGTAATATTTTACCTAGGTACTGGGTATACGGCCATACCCATACCTTTGAACCCGGGTACGTTGCAAGATAATGTTGCATGGTATATCTCATGCCTATAAGATACCCTAGGAGCATGGTGGTTGTTAATGTTTAGGTAGTCTTTGTGAGAGGCGAGGCGGCGGATACAAGGCAAGGTGGCCATAACAAGATGAGGTAGCCATAGCATGGTAAGGTGGCCGTAGTAAGGCGAGGTGGCCATAGCAAGATGAGGTAGCCATAGCAAGGTGAGGTAGTCGTAGTAAGGCGAGGTGGCCGTAGTAGGGCGAGGTGGCCATAGCAAGGCGAGGTGGCCATAGCAAGGCGAGGTGGCCATAGCAAGGCGAGGTGGCCGTAGCAAGGCGAGGTGGCCATTGAAAAGTACCTAAAATCTGTTGGATAAAAGGCGAGGTGGCCAATTATCTAAAATGTGTAACGTGTATAACGGCGAGGTGGCTGTTTCGATACTATGAACTTGATTTCGTGTGTAGCGTCTGGGCTATAAGGAGTCAGATTCGATAGCAAAAGGCGTATAGCTAATTTAAGATAATATCTTATCATCGGTGTGCAGGAGATAAAATAATAATTCCTTTGGTCAGGAGTGGCCGAACGATAACAATATCTTTTTTGCAGTTAAGGACGATGCGCAACCTTCAACATCACACGAGGGCGTGTGGTATGTCAGGACGGCCGTGTCGGAGGAAGCTATAAGTCGGTTTGATTATTGTTTGCAAGAATAACGCAAATAATGATTTATTACATTTTTCCATAGCTTAAAACCTCCTTAGTCTAATAAAAAGTAAAAAATATTGTTATCAGTTATAGACCAATCAGAGCAGAGCATTTAGCTTGAGCGTGGTCGAGGCGCCATCTTTACTTTTGGAGGGACGCGGACAGTATTGGACATTATTGAGAAATAGCGACTGATCGAGTTGGATCATTGAGATTGAGAGTCTGAGAGACTGAAAGAGTATTAATTGTTGGTAAAAGTAAGACCGGTGCCCTGAACTCGCTGCTCGGTCTTAACTGTGCATTTTCTCTCGATATTATTGTGAAGTGATAAATTGTTATTTAATCCGAATTAAAATAATATGTAGTGCAAAACCATGATCATTATGTTTGTGCTTGTAATTAACCCTGATGATGCCCACGAAATTCTTAACCACTAATGACGATGTCAACAGAAATAATGTTTCTCCGACATATATGTTAGTTAGTTGTTGCAAAAAGGTGAGATATCACTGGCGTCTGTGATTTAAATATCAGTTTTATCACAACAGATTAGAGTTTGTTTTGCCTATGCGTTAGATGCAAGGTTGTTCTCGTGCACACTCGTATGGACATAAAGTTCACCAACGATATTATTTATATCTGTTAGATGCTACGCTAGAGGTTTAGGGTCATTTACTCTTGCATCGCTTGCTTTTTTTTCAGCTGCAATGTGTCGGGAGTGCGTCGAAAACATATGACTCATACATTTAAAGCGTTTGAATCTTTAATCTTATTTGAGAAGCTGTCGACGAACATTTCAAATCTATGTAGCTGTCAACAAAATCGTATCATTTTGATATAATAAAATGAATTTAAGCGCACTTAACGATTGTACCGCGCAATAAAAAACGAATAAAATTCTCACATGATTTATGTGGCATCTTCCAAAATTCCAAGTTTTATCATCCATTCGATATGCAGGTGCATGCATTGCCGATCGTTTTGAAATTTCTTGTGCAAACACCGTTTCTGGGAACGGCCCGCATATACTACATCATAAAATTATATTGAATTCAGTGTTAATAATGGGCGTATAATTTGTATTCAAAATGTCCAGCGGCATCGATTCGGTTGAAAAACAATGTTGACACGTCCAACACTGCCTGGCGCCGAATTGCAAATGACAATTGCACAATTTACATTCGGAATTCGAAAATACTAGTGGCGTTCGAAATTCTAAATAACCAATAGCGCGTGCCTGTTTGCTCGTAAATGGAATAGATCGCGCTCCGGATTCAAACGACATTATTTAAAGTTACTTTAGTGTCAATATTATTTTCCTGTTGTTTCTCGAAACCTACATAATTATTATTTCAAAATTATTTTGTGTCGTATCGTCCCCCTCACAAAAATTTGAGGTAATTTTGACTCGGCAAGTATGTTGATTGCAGTAAATTACATACACGAAACAAATGACAGCGGCGTTTGATTCAAAAAGGGCGCATAAAATTGTCATTATGAGGTCAAAATATAGGTTAGTCATTATTCAGCCGGTGATCAAGGTTCGATTCCACGGTTGGACATAATTGCGGGCGGTCTGGGATCGTTCTTACCTGATCCGGTTACGTGTTGTTTGTTTTAAGTTGGTTCTCTTTTATTTTTTGGTTGAGACGGGTAACGCGGGTGATTAGTGGCTATTGAAAAAAGGTTTTGAGCGATTTTTTGCATTCCACATTTAATTTTTCCGTTGAATCAACTTTGGAACCTGATATGTGGCTTAATCACATAACTTTAATGGTAATTCTTGACTGTAGTAATTTACGTGTAAAAAATTGAGGACTTCAAATAAGTCTTGGGTATTTCAGTAACGTTCCAAGCTAAGTAGCGTATTTATTATTTTACATATTCATTTGGCAAATCACAACTTTGTTTATGAAACTGGAGCTCGTTATGGTTTCAAGTGTTGCAGAAGATATATAAATAAATTCCTTTAAATATGAATATTGATAAATTCCTTTTACGATCAGCCCTGGATATTTAAGAAAAAAGGTTTTAAGAGTATTTTTCTTTGTTTTCAGAAACCCCTCCTCCACCTTACAGTCGTTACGCGATGGAAGACCTCAAACCTAAACGTAAGACATTTTTTTCATCTATTTGTAATGTGTATCTACTAAACAGTATATCTTATTTACTATCACCTTAATTCTCTTGATATCTCCTAGATTCTTTTGCAATAAACGTGAATGTGCTTTGAGGTACGTTTTTTGTATACCCCAGGGTACTATTATAGGTACATTTTAAATCTTGGTAAAAGTTAACGTTATATGTTTTGCACTCCTAAATAAAAATGTACTAAAAGCATAGCAAGTATAGATTAAACTAGCGTTCCGTATTGTTTTAATTCTATGATGAATGTCATCTGTTTGGTACAATAACTGATATTACAATATTTCAATTGTTATTTCTAATGGTTGGGTTTAATTGACAAATAATGTTGTCAAATTATATAATTATAATAAATTGAGTTCATCAAATCCATATTATTCAAGTTTCTTAATAGAAATATGGTGCGGGCATTATAAAATCATAGATCATAGATGGTCACTGACAAAAGTCGGTAGATCGTGGAATCCGACCGCACCGGCGCGAGGCGCCCGCGCAGCTTCCTGGAAATTAGGGATGGATAGTGATGTGCCTGTACTGGGATTTTATGTTGTACATTTAAAACATTTAAACTTATTCTTTTCTGCTAGTAAGTAGCTTTAAGAGTTTTGTAAAGAAAGATAAAGAATAATTGGCAAGTGAAAAACAGCATACTTCAAAATCAAACGTTTATCAAAAAAGAAAAAAAAAATACATCAACTCCAATTAACATTTTAACACCATTGCAAGCGTTATCAACTGCACAGATAATTTGACAGAACTGTATTCAAATCGATTCATTCATTGTAGGCAATTAAATGACATCCATGCGATACAAAAAAATCACATGTTTACGTAATTCCTGTCATACAAACAGATAATGGCGGTGATAACAGCGAAGTTCGCAAACATACTTATCGTCGCTAATTAAATACTATAATTAATAGACTCGGGTCCGCAGCGGTCGTGCGCCTGCGCCTCAAAGATAATGCTCTATGCTCGTATTATTTAGAAGCAGGTGATTTGTTTTATGAAAGTAAAACAAATCATCATATACAAGTATCTATGGAGTTTCATGTCTTGCCTCTTCGTCTTTCTATGTGTCCTTTTTTTGGACCGCGAATCAAACTTGGGTAATAAATTCACGTAATATTGCTGTAATTTAAACATTTAAGATTTGAGTTTGATCAGAGAGAATAATAAATATGGTTGATAAAATGAATATGATTGTAACAAAACAATTAGATTATCAAATTAAAACAAACAATGTTTTTTTGTCATTAGAGTCATACTGAATTCTTACACTTGCTATGAGTAATTGAAATAAATCGGGATATGTTGATATTATTTAATCCCGACTTTTTGGTTCCTTTACATCCAAGCGTCCATAAACAATGGTCATGGGAAGACTGAGGTGTCGGGTGTTGTTATAAAATTCATTATGCTGCGATAAAATCCGTAAAAAGTAAACTTAGTTGTAATTCTATCATCTTACAAACTATAGTACCAAAATGGTAAGTAAAAAATCGGTAACCAAGTCTAAAGTGCGCATCACTATCGACTCCCGCGCATCCCCGCCGTCTCAGGCTGCGCGCGCATTCCAGCGCCATCTTTAAACTACATTATTAATGCTTGCGCCGCTCGGCAAACGGACTTTTGAGTTTTTTCCACGTCCCTTTGAAGGCACCACGCGGTGGGTATTTGTTTATAATAAAGACCCTAGCCGTTGATGTTTCCGTATTATTTTCAGTAATAAGGATTTAGAGTTGAATAATGAGAGCGGCACGTGCTTGAAACTAGGCATTGAATTGATTTTTTGTAAGCATACTTAGCTAGATTTATAATGATGACTAAATTTAACTATATTGTACTCTTCTTAAACGCTTCTGTACAAATCATTAATAATAATAACTTTATCATCTGATTGAATAGAATGTACAGCACAAAAAAGCATATTCTGTAGACAAACTTTTAGTACTTCTAATATAATCATATTTTAAACAATAGGTGTAAGACTACATCAAGTTTTTTGAGTAAAAACTCCGTGTTTTTGTCAACCATGCCGCCTTACTCGTGAAATATGCACTAATTAGGATAAAACAGAATTGAATAATACGCTACATATTTTTACGACTCTAATTATGGGCGTAACCCTGTTAACACTGTCATCCCGGAAATCCCTGCGCAGTCAATGCATGCAGGCGTAGGGGGTGCGAAATTTACTCTTTATAGCTGGGATTCCCTGAGAGCGTTCATCATAGGATTTCCCATGATTCCTGGCTAACCCCTCGTTTTTCATTGCTTTCGGCGCCTGTCGCGCCGTAATCCCCCGTTGTGTGTATAAAGTAATAGGCTTGCGTTTTAGGGTTAAGATTCGTTCGGGTACTCGTGATTTATTATTTGGGGGACGAGTCTTATTGGCTTTAACTGTCTCGTTCGCTGAGCAAGAAGTCTCGGGTTCGAATCTTAGGTCGAGCAGTTATTCAGGTTTTCTAAGAAATGGAGTTTGGAATCTGTCCCGGTTGATGGCAATGAAGTCGCCTATTACATGGGAACTAAAACATCCCAACGAAATGTGAGCGTACATTAGGACACCTCTGCCTCTGCCAAAGGTATGATGATGATGCTATGTTATCTGGGTTTTCTGAAACTTGATGCAGTATCCATAAATTTCTATTGCCTAAGCGATTTCATACTAACTTGTTGCATCCTACGCAGTTTCATCTTTGACCTGACCACCTTATATGCTACATGTACCAACGGGCTGCTGTACTTAATCCATTGACGGATTACTTACTGATTTGTATACCTCGGGGGTCCACTTCAAGTGTCTCTTATGAGCGTATACTTAGAGTTCATAATAGAAGTTCTCCTATAAATCGGCTTTCAACTGCGATCACTAGATAAAGAAAAGTTTAGGAAGGAACTTTAGGAACTTTTCAATTTAGGAAGTTTTTACTAAATCTTTAGCAGAAACTGGGGTAAAATCATTAACATATTTCTTGAGCTTGAGGTTGGGATTGAAAGCCAACTAAAGAAGGTGTTGGCCGTATAACGGGACTCTCATCGAGTTTAAAGATATTTGTGACCACAGCACTGACATACATTAGCTATATCAGACCACTTATGGTACAGACCTTGATATCCTGTTTTTGAATGGACCCTCTACCCATCCTTTTTCCAGATAGGGATGACATTGACATTCCGCGTCGGACCCATTACCGCACTTCCCCGAATCCATTCATACCTTAAAATCATCTGGCATTATCGACATTCGATTCTATACCTTACTCCATCCGTCGAAAGTGAATTCTGAAGTTGGACAGAAAAAAGTTATGTATCCCAAATTTTGAATCTACAATTTTGGACTTTGTTTTTGAAGTCCAAAGTGTGTTTTTGGATTGTTGGCTGGTTATTTTTGGTGGGTTTAGTGGTGATTGCGTCGGTGTGTGTGTGCGGTGATAAAGAGTGTGTCCATTAACGTTATCGTGTCGGTATCGTTGTGTTTATCGAGGCGCCGGCGCCGCTTGGGTGACACAAATATACTGCTATTATTTGTCTTTTTCTTATACATATAAAGCTAGTGTGTGTGCCATTAAGCAAACGGCATCTTCTGAGATGAAAAAGAAACGTAAGGAAATGCTCCAAAAAGTCAGTTAAGTAAATTTGAGAAAATATCACTGAATCAGTTTTGTTTAGAATTCCATATTTACTAGATCTTATCGAGTTATGTAATTTGTTCTAATATCTTAAATATTTACCATGCGTAAACATTTGTGACGTTAGAATTTAAGCAAAATGAATAAAATGTTGCTTAAATTCTAACTGCGATAATCTTCATAAATTTACTTCGAGAAAAAGTAAAAATCTTCTTTGCAGTGTACTTCCTATACATATTATTATTTTTAACCATTGACACAGTTAACTAAGATCATAATTTACTGGTGTGTTAGCGCTCACAATTACTTTACATATCAGGATATTCAATGACAGCATCCTAAAGGTAGCAAGTATTTCATTCCTTATCTGCCAAATTATTTTATACCATTTTACGTAAAATAGACGTACCTAATTATCGTCACCTGTATGCTTGCCACCAGTAGCCTCGTTATACTCTTGTTTGATATTAATCCAATAGTTAAAATACCTGGAAAAAATAAACCATATGGGAATCTTATTTTGGATATTATCGCCATTTATTGGATATGACGATTCCGGGGTTTCGAATCCTTTACAGCATCCTTGTTCTTGAATAGCGTTAGATTGAACTAAATTTCCATATGCCCATATTCGCGTAAAGTGTTAAAGAGCAGTAGCTAATGTGAAACTCTTTGTACCACCTTTTTGTTCAATGTCAGATCTTCCTACATACAATCATTTTCAGCATTGGGTTTTTTTACTTTACCAAGAAAATTATCTACATCTACTTTGGTCCAATTTGGGGATCCCAATCTACAAAATGGAGTAACCCTTTTTTGGACTAGTGATCGAGATAAAACAGACACACCAACTGTAAGAACCCAAAAAATCATCACCATGTAAATCAATGGGCGATATAAAGGATCGTATTTCTTCCACCCACCTTCCTTCCTCAATCATTGTAACTTTGAACTTTGAACCTTTCAGATAAAGTCCATTATCGTTTGAGACGTAGATGCTCTATCAGTGTTCAATGTTATCTCAGAGAATGGTATTTTTTAAGTGATTTTGAGTATATTAACGGTGACAACATATGGGTAGCGGCAGAAAGCGGCGTGTGCTTGTAATGTGGTAGATAACCACTCCGAAATGGTAATTATGGACTGTTCTTTATGATATCAATTGGAATCGGTGTAAAGTCAACAGGAAATGTTATCTTAGTGATGGAACTAGATGTAACCAGTTAACCAGTGCCATCACGACAGTTAAAGTTCTACTGTGTGAGGCCGTTGAGCTGGACAGGGTAATTACTAAAATCAAGTATGCTCCATCTTATACCATATATTAATCGAAGAAGTGTAAGAAAAATCTTTCAAAGCAACGGATTTTTTTTTGGGCCAAGAAGACCATCATATGAAGTTACAATGGTTGCATTTCTTTTAAAAATATTGAAACAGAGTTTCTCTACATGTATACTTAAATCAACCTATTTCAAATTGCTGGCACTTGGTATTCCCTTTATTCATTTTTTCCAAATCTCTATCCCATCTAAAATGTACTTTATAACAATTAACATAACAATTACATTACTATTTTCTAGATTACAGTCTTGCACATAATCTGACAATGGTACAATCGATAAAGTTTGCGAGAACAGCTTCTGTGCATCACGTAAATGTTCGTATCGTTTGTGTGAGCCGGGAACCGCGCGGCGTCGCTTGTAAACAAGCCGTATAAAGCGCTGGCGTTTGTGTGTCATGCGCACGCGCCGGTTACAGCGCACGACACGGGAACGCGACGGGAATTAGAATGTAGGATGAGTTGTTAGTTACAAAGGTTTTGCTGACACAAATACTTTCATAGAACAATAATTATAATGATGTACCATTATTTGTAGATTGATTGGTATCATATTTCGTCTAAAAGAAAAAAAAATAAGCCATACTAATTAATTTTGCTGCTCCGTCGTCTGGGAAAACTTGGTTTGTTTAACCATACAATAGATTTGAAATGGATTCTCTGTATGTAGATTTCAGATATCTTTTTTTGACAAACAATCATAACCGCCAAACCGAAAGCCCTGACGATCTGAATCGAGTTAAAGACGTCTAATAACTGTCGCTTCGTCTAAAAAACTGATATTCAGCTGGTCAAAAGTAGTTGGGAAAGTTATAGGTCTTTTTAGTTTCTTGCTTTTTATATTTTTAATATAACTGCATAAATCCACATTGTCGCGATCGATATTTTTAACTAAATTGTGATAGTTACGAGTAGTCGTTTCTGAAGACGTTGACGTGTCGTGAGGTGTAAAGGGTCTGCAGCGGTGTCATTGAGCTTTCAACTATTCGGCGGGACGCTCGCCTATCAAGCCGCATACTTGACGAATTCCTTTCTTTTTCTTAAGAACAGATTAGTTACAATGTTAAGAAGATATTTCTAACGTTCAGTACGCTACTTAAGACCGTGTGAGAGTAATTTAGTTCTGCTCTACAATAATTTTAAAGTTATTTAAAAAAAAAGAGTCAAGTGACTTGTAAAAATAAGATACTAGGTATAAATGTATAGGTACTTATAAAAATACTACTTTATTTATTGTCTACTAGTATCGAGAATTAGTACTAGATAATATTTCCAATACTACTAAATTGAAAGCTTCTAAAAAACGTAGGCTCTTGGTCTAGTTTAGAAGGTAGCTTTTTTGACAAAATGTTACACATAGTCATCGAACAACTGTGTACTTACATATATTATACATTAAAATGTTACATATAAAACAAAAGTCAGAAAATAAGTGTGGGCTAGGTTTGAAAGAATGTCACTTCATTGTGTTTCGATTTTCAGTAGTTTTATTGGCTACATTACTTTAGATTAGAATAATTATACATTGAACGCAATCTTCTGCCTTATTCTAAACATATTCTAATTTCTTTTCTTTTTATCACATTCTTCTTCTCAATCATCAAATTCTGAGTTATGACCAAATTTCAACCCACATTTGTACTTTATTAATTAAAAAATCAATCACAAAATCATACTAATCTAAAAAGTTGATCTGAGTGTTTAAAAAAGGTACTAGTAACTGGCAACACAGCAACAGTACATGGCAACTAATACAAGTCCATGGAACAATAATAATGTAAAAAAATGTCTCAGTTATGCAGAAGAAACTCGCGGTTTATTGTAAACTTCCATGCACGTGGAAGTCTAGGCAGATATACAAACACAATATGCTAGTTGTGTGCTGCGACGTCGCCTATTGTTCTAACTGTCAATACAAGCTGCCAGTCTAATAGCCACAAAAGATTCTGTATGGATTTCTAGTTCCTATTTCCTGCAAGTTGTTACGAAATAGTGTCGGTTTTTGTATAAAATTGTATGCTTTACAGACTCAAGTTTATTGTTATAGGATATTGGTTTGAGTATTTCTTGTCAAGAGAGACGACTTATCAAGTAAAAACGTGTATACAGTATTTTATTTTGGTATTGATGGACAAAAAGAAAGGAAAAAAATAAGACAGAAATTAGTGATCATGAAGCATCACAAGGTTTATAGTCAACGGACAGACAGAACAGTGATATTTATTCCTTCAAATATACAGTAAAGAATTAAAATTAATTTTAATGGAATACTTTCTCCTCCAAGTGTGGCCCGAAGATTTCAGAAGGTCCGTTTCTAATGTAAAGTAACCTCTGTTAACATACATCATCATCACATCTAGACGTCCACTGCTGGACATAGGTCTCCCCCAAGGATCGCCACGACGACCGGTCATACATACATCAAAAGTACCATTATTATACATTGATAAATATTCTATACTAGCATAGTTACTGGCGTAGATACTTGCATAGTTACTAGCTCAGTTGCTAGCGTAGCGTCTGTAAAAGCTACAGTACAAATGAGCTGTACGCTATTGCCCAGGTACAAAAATGTTCTTTCTGTACTTATTTATTGAGCGAATGGTATACATAAATATGTATAATTAATTATACATAGCTTGTATACGACCTTGATTTGATCGGCAATATGTTAATGTGTGTGTGCTATCTTACACACTACACCACACTACATACACATATGTATTATGTATATACATATATACGTGAGCTGTGGTAGCCGAGCGGTGTGACCAGTGGACTGAGATGTCAGAGGTCTCGAGTTCGAACCCAAGACACGCACCACTAACTTTTCGGAAGTTATGGGCGTATTTATCACATGCTCAAATGGTGAAGGAAAACATCGTGAGGAAACCTGCATGCTTGAGAGAATTCTCGATGGCATGTGAAGTCTAGCCGACTGCGGGTTGGTAGACTTCACATGCCATCGATATACGACGATATACACTATAGCCTAATCCCTCTCAATTGAGAGGACACCCGTGCCCAGCAGTGGGACATTGATGGGTTGATGATGATGATGATGATGATATACAGATACCCTTACATTATTGACATACTTGCTCAAATCGAAGATTTTTTGAAGACCAGTCTATCCTTGGGATATTGGGGCTAAAATCGAATTGGGGCGGACTGATGGATAGTCACTTCTGACTGGGTAGACCAGTAGCCTACTCCAACATAGTTGGATGAAAATCCTTTGTTTGATAATGAGATAGGGTTTGGTTTTTTTAAATTTCGTGCTTCATGTTTAATACAATAAATAAACCCACATAGTACTTGTCTTTCCTTTAATTAAATCATGATTGATGACATCGACAATAATATTTCAATATTACAATCTAAATAATTTAAATAGACTTATGGTGGTAAATGACGGAAACGAACAATGTCGCAATTAAAACACATTGCATACGTCACTTCCGTAAAACGATGGCGCCAGGCTACCCTTGGAAGCTGCTCACCTCACTCGAACGCCAGCGTGACGATTTCCTACCAGACTTAAATAAAATCTATAATTGTAATACCTATTTATAATTTTGTTACGAGATATAAGATAAACACCAGGCGCCGATACCCACTACATCGTTCTATTAAATTTAAAAATGTACGATTTCTAGATTTAAATAATTTGCCAATTTATGGCTAGTCTTACTATTAATGTAGGGTTGTCTAATAATGTTAAGGATACTCATTAATTAGAGATCATTAAACTGGTGTAAGCTTTTGAAGCGATGGTCTTCTATAGAACTCTGAGAGCTGCCATGGTTAAGTCAGAGTCATCAATATCCTTGTGAGACAAGCTTAGGCCTTGCACAAAGAGAAATGGGTTTTTTTTTCTTCTAAATGACTTATATTACACATTTTCTGACAGATATCAACACAAAGTCTTTCACAGAAACTTAAAAGCATTATAAGTTCATTAAATTTATATTTTCAGGCATTAAGTTTAAAAGCTCTACCAAGTTTTACTATCGCACGAAAGACCCCAAGAACCGAATTGAATTGTCACTCACACTTAGATCAATGATATTTACATGTATGCAATAAATTATTATACATAGGTGTGTCTTCGCGTGTGTGTGTGCTGTGATGTCACTTTGAAACCTGTCGGAAAGACCGCCATTTTTTATGTGCTTAGGAGCTTGTCCAAACATGTTTGTTAGTGGAAAATAAGTATTTAATAGTCTATTCGTTCTATTTTCCGGTGCGGATTTGTGAAAATACAAGAAGCTTGAGATATGAATGATTTCTCGACTGAGTCATTGGTCACAAGAGACCGCTAAACTCTTGGTCTCAATGCCTAGATCAAGGAATGTTATATAGAAATACTTGTTAAATGCTCAGACCAATGATTTCTTCTCCTCTTATACGGGACCTAAAATATACTAAAGAACTAAAAAATAATAATATTATTTATTCAAAGTATGAACCGGCCAAATTTCTCCATGCTCTCTTTTTGAAAGTCGAAAATAGAGACAAGCTGCAAAAACGCTCACCCTTCACCGCTTCCTAGAGATTTTTCTGGTAATAAGAAGTGGCGCAACAAACTCCCCAGTAACTATTAGAATCCTTGAGGGATAAAAGATTTAATGTAATACCAAAATTTACATAATCTGCATCCTTCTCTTCCAGTGCACCCAGTTCTAGTGGCCTCGTATTGATAATGTGGTGTTTTGTCCTCAGAGCATGGTGAGAGTACAGAGGACGCCAGGAGGACAGACCATGAGCGGCTTGTATCCGGCTCACTGGCTACTGACGGTGAAGGTAAGGATCTTACTCCAAATATACTTCTAGAAACTACTATTCTATCAGCGATAACATTAGAACATTCTAGATCTAAGTCAAAATCTAGGACCAGACCTCATTTTTTTGTGTTCTGTGTTGAGACTTATCAGGTCTTAATTGCAAAAGAATTTTATGGTTACCAGACTTAGAATTGATGAAGGGATCTAAAACCACGAGTTCTTTAACCATTTAGACCTTGATAATGTCTGCCATGATCAGTAGTCCTCAAAAAACGGAGTTATCGAGTCGATTTTTCAAGTAAACGGATAAATAAATGCCCGTATTAATTCTTAACATACCATCATATAAACACCACCAGTTAGTTAAGTGGTGTCCCAATCCCATGTCTGATGGCGGTAACCTTGACGATCGATTGCGCGCGCCACGACGGCGCCGCCCCATACCACGGCGCCACGCCACTAACCTGATCGAGCGCTGATGGTATTGTCTTGGATATGATGGGATTTCGACGGGCTTGGCAATGTTCTAACAGCATTTTAGGCAATTAGAAGTTTTGTTGTTTTTGGAAATAGGTCTCTGGGTTTATGCTTCTCTTTTTAGTGGGAACATTTAGTATATGGACGTATAGTTAAAGGTTTAAATGTAGATAAAATCAAGTTATTAAAATATGATACATAGACAGTTAATAGTATGTGCTATTTAGTTGATATTGTTGTGGTATTAGTAATATCTAGTGACTTAGAAAATCAATTTATTGTCCTTGAAAATGGTTGAATAATAATATATTTATTTACTGAACCAATTTCAATGACATATCGATTTTTTTACTTTTTCTATAACTACTACCATCCCCCCGCGGCTTCACCAACCATCGTCATTTGGGATAGGTATAAGCCCATTAACACTGTGAAGACAAAAGTCTCAAATTCGATCCAAAGCCACGGTCCACTGTCTCTACGACGTTATGAGCGTACTTATCACATGCTCAAACGGCGAAGGTAGATCAAGGAGAAATTCAACCAGTATTCATCGGAAAGAAATATTTCTTTCAAAACAAAACATTGGAACAATTCTTTAGAAGCGATGACTTCATTGAATCGGATGCAAAAGTCAACACTTCCAGACAAAACAGTAATTTCCTCAACTTTTGGCATACGCCTATAGTTTTTAGACAATAGGTTTCCATCAACACTAGCGTCAGGTTACCAGTTAACTAAACTGTCCAGATATAACAGTGTTACTCATTTGGCATCGAAAGTTATATTGAAGCCAAATTTTGGAAATGTGATGTAAGGCAGTTGAAATGGAACAACCTGGATTGTTTACACAATGTAAACGTTTCACTATTGCTTTAATTGATAAAAAACCTCCGTAGAAGTTACAAGATCTTTTTGAAAAAGGGATTTGGGCTAGTTTGTACCAACTATTTTGTAAGCCGATAATTTGGGTTGTCACAGAGTAAATGATTGAACTGTGTTCTATGTGTATAGTCAAGAATTGAACAATTGAGTCTATATGCTGCCATACCCAACGTGACTATATTATTATTACTTGCCTTAGTAACAGAAATTAGTATTTCATAAAAATCATAATTATTCATATTGATAATCATACTTATTTGTTTAATTTCTTTTTTCAACCATCTCTTCTCTTTATTTTCAGAACGCCAGAGTTGGGAGTCAGAATGGTGTCGCCTCGCGTATTGGGAGCTGACCCAACGCGTGGGCCGTCAGTTTGGTGTCAGAGTGAGGGCAGTGGATGTGTTTGGAGGGGGCGGAGGGGCCTGTGGATCTGGGAGACATGGGCTCTGCTTAGATGCATTGGATCACAGAGGGGACGCACCACAAGCTGAACAGGTTGGTGTCATTTATTTCAAATATAATATCAGCAGAGTTGCACAGTATTTAGTGTAAGATTAGGACAGACCAGGTCTACTACAATTTCAGGAGCCTTTAGCTAAATATAGAATCAATAAAACTAATGAGTGTAGGGCTTTGTGAATTACCCAATCGTAGGTTTATGGAACGCCTTTCTCTTCCTTTAAGTTCTTGCTATATTTGTCGTCAGATGGTATTGAGAATATAAAACAAAAAGCTTGAAAGTCTTACAGATTACAATGGCTGTAGATAGCTACATTGATTCAGGGTAGGAAGGCGACGCGATAACCTCTGATAACCTCTGATACGCGAAACGGTCTTTGTTGGACTTAACGCGATATTGCAGATGATTTTAAACGTTTTTAACAACATGATTCAAGGGTTTTAAGTATTAAGAGCGAATGGTCAAAGATTAATGGATTAATCGACACTTAACCTTCTAGACAGATGGATCTAAGTTGTTTTAATGTAATAAGGGAAAATAAGTACGCAATATTAATAGCTTTCTCTCTTTCATTTCAGGTGCGAAAAACGAGAGCGAAGATTGGCCTAGGTGTCACTCTGTCCTTAGAATCAGATGGAGTCTGGCTTTACAACCGCAGCCAGGAGCCTGTCTTTGTCAGCTCCCCAGCCTTGGATGCTGCTGCAGCCAAGGCTCTCCTCGTCTGGAGAGTAGCACCAGGCCACTGCCTATGCATCTTCGATCCATCTTGCCCACCTCCAGCGGTCTCGTTGCCGCACATTGGGCCTGTAGACCCAAGGTCGGTAAGGATATCGTTCGCAAAAGGTTGGGGTCCAAAGTACTCCAGGCGGGATGTGACGGCGTGCCCCTGTTGGCTGGAAGTCCTTCTAGCTCCCCCGAGCTGACGCAAATAGAGTGGTGTAGATTTTGTGTGCCTATTTGATTTTGGGATGCTTTGCAGAAATTCTGGTGTATATACACGCTCTACCATTATCAGCATTACGCAGTTGATCTGAAAATGTTGGCAATGAGTAGGTACAATGTGTGCAAGCCAAATAACATAACACTAGCGGCCTTTATTAAAAAACAATTAGTAATAGACATATGTATTTACAACAAGCTTCTCACTCTTCCAAAACAAATAGACACACAAACATATTCAGAACTAAAAACAGTGGAAAACGGACCATAATAAGTGAAGTGAACATTTTTTTTAAAAACTCAGTGAAGTTGTTGTTTATTGAACAGTTAAAAAAATATTTTATACACTTACTGCCATGGAAAATGCTCATCTAGGTAAATATTTATAAGAGAAGCAATAATAGAACTGCTCTTTATAAAAGAGCGCATAAATAGACTTAAAAAGTTGACATACATAAACATATGAAGGTGACCAAATTCCATGGTTGAGTGTATGATGTGCGGTAGTGCAGCAAAATATGGGTGATTTTTTACACCTTGTTAAAAATAATGTAACAATAAATACTATTCTTTTGTTAAAATTATGGATTTTTTACTTAACAACAACGTTATGCCGATTTATAACTTAATAGAGACTTATATACAGCAGTCTATTTGATACTTGGCTTGATACTTTTACACCATATTGAGTTTAAAAGTACCAAGACGGCGCAATGTGTATATTTTTAAAACTGTCAATTTTGACAATTACCATAATAATGTAAATATTCAGGTGGTTATATGTGCGTTATATTAAACTGGGCCTTATTTCGTAAGATGAACGGTGTTTCTTGATTGTATTTAAAATTTATTTTTGGTGGGACATGTGAAAAATCAGGAGAAAATCTAAAAGGATTTCTTTAATAAATTATACAATGTGTATTGGAAATGTGATATTGTAATTTCTAGTGGCCAGCTTTAAGAAAGAGCATTATTTTTTTCTCAACCATTGAAATAGTTTTGATGTATATCTTTCGTCCCTTATTAATTATGATATCACCGTCTCTTTTACACATCGTATTATGTTCATTTTCATTCTAATTCCATAAAATTTCATTCATTAATATCATTACTCCGTTATAAAAGTGCCATTACTGTTACTCTCTTAGATTGGAGCTAGCCAATTTAGAAGTGGAGTACCTTTATACCTCCTGTTTTTTTCATATGTACCATAATACCGTACAATTGGAGGCCTTACGATGTGGTGTATAGTAAACTTTACAAGTTTTCTAAAATTGTATATATTGTATAATAATTCGGCCTAAGACAAGCGAGACTGTATATATATAAAGTTACATATATGTACTATAAATATTTGTAATTAATTATTTATAATTATGAAGTATGCCTTACCTTAGCAAGTAAATTATTTAAGACTTAGGGTATAATTTCAACATTTTTTTTTACAAAAGAAAATAAATATTTTATTGAAATATAATTTGACACAATGTTTTTGTATTCGAGAATTTGTTTTTTAAAGTGAAGAAGGCTGTGTGAAAAGCATTTTTATTGACTTCAAATGGAAAAGAAAAAATATGGATCATTTTCAAGAATGTATTGATAGACGCTTTCTGGCCCTGAAAAGATATTAAGCACCACAATTGATGATTAATTAATTACGCTTTAACAACAAATCTATCGAGCTAAACACTAAACCAACTATAGTACAAGCCTTGTAGAAACCTATAAAATTACAAATTGTTTTTTTGAGTAACAAAATTTATTATAATTATGTATTTATTCAAAAAATGATCCA
Source organism: Craniophora ligustri (assembly GCA_905163465.1). Classification (NCBI taxonomy): domain Eukaryota; kingdom Metazoa; phylum Arthropoda; class Insecta; order Lepidoptera; family Noctuidae; genus Craniophora; species Craniophora ligustri. The sequence goes on along the minus strand of LR990965.1, from coordinate 783,576 downwards.
ATTTTATCTAAATTTTTGTCAGTTATGGGAGCAACATGAAAACGCTTAGAGGTTTAACAATTTTAAGTTAAAAAATAAAAGATCTGCCGAAATAATACTTTTGTAAAAGTGCAATCTTAATGATTTAAATAGTTGTAATAATAACAGATAAAAATGTGCCTTGAGTTATAATGAAATAATATATAATTAATGGGGTAAGCAAACAGTCAATTTCACTGGCCTATAAGAATTGTATACATTTATATATAAAAAATAATATGATTTTTTTATTGTTAAGCTTGCTACCCACTATAGCGTAACATAGTGTATCTATATAAGTGTATATCAGCTGTTATTTTAATCGTCAATCGATTGAATCAATTACAAATACAGTAAAACTTTTCTAAGCTTGTTGTAGAATCAGTGTATTTCTAGCCGATTTGTGATTGGTTATTAAAAAATATATTTATAGAAAAGTTCCTATATTAAACTTCGAATATAGACGTTCATTTAAAAGTAAATTTTTGAGACCAACTTATTAGTACTAAGTACTTATTAGATTTTTTTCAACAAATTGATAGGTATCTATAATAATGTTACGCTCTAGTGGTAAGGAAGTGTAAATCCTCGAATTTAAGGGTATTATCGCTTAGACAAAGTGATTGGACAATAAGAAGTAAATTCTAGTCTATGTAGCAACTGCTTTGTCGATGGTTAAGCTGTCGAAGTCAGGAGTCGGGCCAGTTCGGAAACAATCGGAATATTTCGAGACAAGAATAACTTTCGAGTAAAATGTTGTTGAGAACATAAAAAACTAATTTTCAAAACACTTTTGACATAGTATAAACTTATAAAGTGAAATATTTTAATGAAAATTACGCTACAGATATGATTTTAATGATTATGTTATAATATAGTCGAAACAAAATATCATTATTTTGCTTCTTGCTTACGGTAAATAATTTATTTTATCAATCTGGCAACATTTTACTCGAAAATGTCAAACAAAATATGATGAATAGTCGTGTATATAACGCGAATGGCAGCTTGTTCACAGTTAAATGTATTTTATGCAGTCACAAAAGCATAATTTTGAGTTATTTATTAATGTTTTGGGTAGAAGCTGTTTAGTCATTACATTAGACTGACGTAGCGCCTTAAACAATATTTTGACATATTTTTAAATATGTATACACTATTATACACTTCACAAAAAAAACATGAAATTATTTATTCCTTAAAAAAATACATTAACAAAAATAGTGTTCGTATTTTTATAAGTACGTTTTTTATTACTTTTATATTATTTAAAAAATGCCATAATATATCGAGTTATAGGTGGGTACAATTATGTATCTCGAAATAGACAGTGGTTCATAATTAAAAATATGTCAAAAGCTGAAATAATAATATAAAATTTAATAATGTAGATAGTAATTGTTCTCCCTGATTCGCCGGTTATTTGTTGTGAGTTTGACTGAGATGATGGATGAGATTAGGTTATGATAAATTATAAATAAAAGAGAAATATTTTTAAAACCTCCGCCGTTTCATTCGACCTTTTAGAATACCAATTTATTTACACATCATAAACACACTACCAAATATCCTAATAACAATTATTATGAGGACAATCATATTACTAGTTAATAAATAATAAATAAATATATCCAGACATGATACAGTGCCATCTACACTACGACATTAGATGGTTTATACACTACATACATTTATACATATTTTTGGCAAACAGAAGATAAATACATTTGGACCCTAACGGGATTCAAAACGGGAACCCTCACCACAAAAGGGCAGCCTTTAATATTGCTGGGATAATAGTTCAATTTCAAAAACGCAATGCATTTTTCGAAAAATGAGGTATAAGTACATACTTGATAAATCATGAATAGTTTAAACCACTAAAGAAATGAGATCTTAAATTTGTACACATTATTAAACTATGGTAATGTGAACTAAACATGTATGTTTTCTTAAAAATAATGAACGATATGAACAGTCGTGAACTTAATCTTATTAAATATTTAATAATAACTATTCTAATTTCTTGAGAGTTGTATTTGGCACCAGGAAACACGCCATACCGCATACTGTAAAGATTGCATTGTGTAAAATAGCGCCATCTAGTTATAAAGACATGAACTACGGAGGAACGTAGTAGGTATATTGTCAGTTGATACTAGTAAGTTTGAAAATTTAACGGTAGATGTAACTTTTTTGGAGTATAGTTATATTCTACTACTAGAGTGTACGTAAATCTTGTGAGTATTACGACAGTGTGCGTGTGTGTGTGTGTGTAGGATAGATTATAGTTGTTACCTGCTAAAACACATCCTATAGTAATAAAAGGTGGTAAGCAGCCGTAGTTTATGAGAGCTGGGAAGATCACCGTGCCAGTGATGGTGCCCAGACGACCGCACATGAGGAACGTCGCCATCGCCATCACCCTGAAATGTGGTGTACATTTCCTATAACTTCTTAGAAATAAAACAGTAGTGTTGTTCTACTTTCTGAAAGAGACAAAATAATATAACTGCCTTTTGTAGGTAGGGGTATTGTATTTGCCCGGTAGCACCAAATGTTTGTGTAATGTGAATAGATATACTGTCATTTTAATATTGTAGTTCATCATCTACTAACCCTAATACAACCCTTGTTGCTTATGGAGCTACATAAATGGCCCTGTAAAAAAATCAGTTGACAAAAATAGCCAGCTCTATCGCTAATGGCTCTACATTTTGCAATGAATATGTGACCATTAATTGTAGTTATTTAAATATCTGACCAAAACTTAAATTCACCTCATAGTCTATCACTTATTATACGATGCAAACCAGCTTTTACCTTAGGGACGTCGGAAATAACTCCACAGTAATGCTGGATAATGAGGCACCACTGAGCGAAGTAAATGCGAGAGCAGTGGTCACCATGGCGACGACTGCGTACGCGTTGGTGCCAAGGAAAGGCAGCAAGATCATGATCAAGGCACTGCAGATACCGCAGAACGCCACCACCAGCCTCTTGCCACATCTAGAAAGAAATAAATTGTTTTAGGAGTAGCCTAGCACTTAAAGCTCTGGACAGAACCGAATGATTTGATGCGATCTCCAAATTTTTTTCCGCAACTGCTCTTGAGGGTTCTTCATCAAATACAAGACCATCAAACAGACAGACATAAACAGTAATTGCAAAAAGTGTATGTTATTGTATTATGCATCTTCAAAATAATATCTTCAACTCAAATCAGACAGAGGAGCTGCTGAATAAAAGCCAGGAATTTTATATCCAAACAGAAACTAATACTGGTCAAGCTGCTGTTGAAGAAGCAGATGTAGTTTCATCATTAAACGGTTTGTTGTCCCTCTGCTGGGTTCAGGTCTCCTTTCATTTAAAAAGGATTAAGCTATAGACCAACACAAGCCTAGTGTAGGTTGGCAGGCTTTATATATTATTCACAATGATTTTCCTTTACTGTTTCATCATCATCAACCCATTATTGTCCCACTGCTGGGCACGGGTCTCCTCTCATTTATTGAGAGGGACTGTTTAAGCATGTCATAAATACACATAACTTAAACTTGACCAACTTCGACTCCATCTTCAACCATAGAGTCAGTCATATCTATTTTATCCACCCGTTTCTTATTGGGAGCCTTACCTATTAACTAAAGCTCCTCCAATTCCATAGGTGAGAACTGAGCCAGCTCCGACGGCAGAACTCTGCAGGTAGGTCAGCATATCAGTGGCGAGGGGTACACAAGTCTCGTCCACTACAGGCTGGTTGATTGGTGCGATGGCGGAGCAGAGCCCCCGTGCGTCGTTCTCTATCATGGCTGCCAGTTGAGGGTACCAGAGACGTATAGTGTTGGAGCTGGAAGTAAATATGCTATAGTACTGACCGCATCATTCTCATCCGTAGTTCAATGTTCTGTGGTAGTCCCACAAATGGCTCCTCTCATTTGAGACGTAATAGGGATTACTCAAAAGTCTTGAGTTTCTACCCAAGGCACTTATAAAACGGTGAAGAAAAATATTGTAAGGCAGACATGTCTGATTTCTTAATGATACGATGACATATTATGAAGCCATCGAGATCTCTCACAGGCATGTTTCCTCGCGATGATCTTCTTCACCGGTTGAGCTTCATAATAATAGATTTAGATTGCAAATGCTAATACTTTTGTGTACTTTAAGTTTAAATTAAGCAATTTACTTGTAAGGAAAAATGTACATATTTATGTGAATAAATATTATTATTATTTATTATATTATTTAGATTTCGACGAATTGAGAACCTTTTTTTTTGTCTGTGTGGGAATGCATTTACGCACTTCCCGTCGTCCGGGAAGACGACGGGGGTGTGTGTGTTGGACTCCACCCAGAGTGGGTGACTACCGACTAAACCCACACGGGGGCGTACCCGTAGGTACGCGATAGCATTCTTCCGCGACCCCGGACGAATTGAGAACCTCCTCCTTTTAGAAGTCGGTTAAAAACACGTAATTCGAGACCTTTGACTTCACGCACTACTAGGCTATAACAGATTTTACTGTACTGACCTAACTTCCATAACATTATACAACTTATATTTTCATTGTATAACGTATGGACATTGACCCCACTGAAAGAAATAAAGTTAAATATTTTGTTATTTAAAAGTAAAAATGAACCCGACTAAACCAGCATTCTTAATTCACTAATGATGAGAAATAAAGACTCTAGAATCCCACACTTATGAATCCCAGAAATTTCTGCGTCGATACCACTTGAAACCACCCAAGTCTGTAAACACTGACCTACATATTAATGTGCAAGTGTATACATTGTATCAGCCTGGACATTCTGCTTATAACTGAACAGAACTATTGAGGAACCAGTTCTCAATAAAGTGACAATGTGTCATCTGTATGTATCGAAATTACTAGAAATGTGTGTTGAGTGCAATAAATGAATTGAGTATTGTATGATTGGCAATTATTAACTGCAGTTTGATCGTTACATTCATATAAACTAAATCAAAATGTTGTATTCTTCTGCTAAAAAACATTGAATACCTATTCAAGCTATTCACATATATTGCTATGAGATGGATAGTAGTTTATTTTCATAGCAAGTGATTTTTTGGCAAAAGACTATTAATAAAAAAATTTAATACTCGCGGGCAAATTTTTATTGGCACCTTTGCAAAAATTGATTCCCCCGTCTTAATTATGCCTAAAAAATAGATTTCGATTATATACGCTATGAACGTAGTGATTCTGCAGCCGGATCTATTTGATAGTCTAACATCGAAAGATGCTATCTTTGAAGTGTGATAAGTAATTCCAAATACAATTTGGTGTTTTTTTTTTTTATTACTGATAATAGTGACCGGTGACCATTCGCCGTAGCCTCTTTTCCAATCCTGTTCAGATATACACCAAAGCAACCATCAACCATGGTGAGTACCCGGGTGAGCTGACCCGAGCTGAGGGTGTAGCAAATGCACTCCGCTCTTTTCAGCCAGGATAGGTTCATAAAAATATTAGCTTACCCAAACATAGCCCCCATGTGTATCACACATATGAGGAGCAGCCACTTGACATGAGGGGCCCTGAAAAGTGGAGACAGCTGAGCGTAGCCCCCCCGCAGTGCAGCCAGGCCTTTACCCTGTTGTTCATTCCTCTCTTCAACCAGGACTTTCACCTGGAATCAATTAATTACATATAACTGAACTGGATCGTACATTATATTGATCAGGGTCATCCTTAAAATAAATCTGTTAACAATTCATCGATCTTTCTTCGGAGGAAATATTTAGTTTTAGAAAGGCCAACAATATACAATACTATATACAATAATGTTGATTAACATACAGTCAGTAGTCTCATAGTCGGAAACATACTGAATCCTGTTACTGACACGAATACAAGATATTTACTATGACATCGTTATGTGTAAATTGGATAGACAATAATAAACAACAATGTAGATTGGCTGATAGTACAACATAAAGACACCAAATACCTAAGTCTATCCATGACCATAGATATCCCAAACGCTCCAAAACATTTATACTGCAACAAAATCCCTAAAAAGGAGTTTTCTTTCAATAGCCAGAAGATCTAATAAACTAATAACAAAAATATTTACACATACCGGATATTCTTCAATTGGTTTTCCTGTGTTTAGTTTGTAAATGATCTTGAAGACTGCTAGTGCTTCCTCGTTACGTCCTCTGGACATGAGGAATTTAGGGCTCTCTGGCAGGCAGAGGAACGACATGCCAGTCAGCAGTGGCATCAGTGCTGTTGCCAGCAGGAATAGGTTCCACGAATGGAAAACTGGAACACAAGAAATAGGTCTGGATTCTCATATTTGCTAAATAGCAAGTAAAACCCGTTAGACCTTCCAGAGTTAGACCCGTTAGACCACTAGGCTACTAAGCTAGTAGCCTAGTGGTCTGATCAGTGGGCTATGAAGTCAAATTTCTTGATTTCGATATCAAAGCACGATCCACTACTTTTCGAAGTTACGTGATCAATAAAAATACACACAATACCATCGTGGTGAACTATGGTTTAATCTCCCAAATGAGAAAATACAGTGGGATGATAATTGGGTTAATGATTATGAACAAATCTTCACATCCTTTCACCTAGAGCTTATCGTAATTGATCATTAGAGCCCAAAGGTCCCAAGGCCAGTTTGGCTTTCAAGTGTACTTACCTATGCTATCGCCGAAGAGATGGATTTCCCAGTCTTTGGTGAGGAAAGCCCAGGCAAGCAGGGGGAGGGTAGTACTCGCAATTGTGTAGAAGAGGCTCGTCAGGAGGATCACTCGAGCCCTCAGCTCTGTGCGGTGGAGTTCTGCTATGTAGGAGATGAGGACTGCAAAGGGACCACTAAATCTGGAAGGAAAAACGAAACACAATTAAAGAATTATTTAAACTGTGACTAATATAAATCGTTAAAGCAATGACCATTGGACTGTTGTTGAGGAAAATTCTTTTATTGTTCATCATAAGACGTTCGACGCAAAAGGAGGGGTGTTCAAAGTTTAACAGATTTACTTGTATCTGTATGTTTGTGTCTCTGTCTATAGCTCTTAGAGGGATGAACCGACTTAATTTATTTTTCGTTAGAAATGTGACTTGACTTTGATTCAACAATATCAGCTTCGTGGATTCAAATTAAATCGAAATCTATAAACACCGCTGTACTGCAATGTGCTGATATTGTTGGCTCGACAATTACGTGCCGTAAGTTTTTTTGCCATTTAATTCTTGAACTAAAAAGAATATAGTATCTATGTGGGTAGGCGAAGCAGCCAAGAACTTAGTGACATTATGAGCAAATCTGCAAACTTTCAAGTCAAGATGGAAACTCACGGAAGTTTAAATTTTGGCAACGTAAAAACACGGTTAAATAAGACAAATAGCGGCTTTGCCTCCCAGCACTATGTGTGCACAGGTAGATAATAAACATATCCGGTTGTAAACAGATAAAGTGTATACTGTTTATACTTTGATAACTCATCTAGTGATTAGTAAATTACATTGAGTGTAATAAATCATACTAAACACTTGTAGGATAATCAGTGTACTCATTCTCTTTTGTTTTATCAATCGATGATTCAACGTGTATTTCGAAATATGAATAAATTACTTTTATACTCTAGGAGATGCACCAACTCTCTTACTATCATGTATAAAACGGTCTTCTCAATAAAGGTCCATAAAGTCCAGTTTCATCTCATCTCATCAACCCACTTACTATCCCATAGCTGAGTACGGGCCGTCCCTCATTTGTGAGAGATTAAGCTATAGTCGACCACGCTAGCCTAATGCTTGAGATAATATCTCAGGCATGTAGGTTTCCTCACGATGTTTTCCTTCACCGATTTTGCGTGTGGCAAAAACGCATTCAGCTTCGAAAAGTTAGTGTTGCGTGCTTTGAGGTTGAACACGAAATATTTGATTATTTACCTATTCAAATTTTCTAACTGGTGACTTCTGAGCAGAAATTAGGTACATAACAAACTTAGAGAGACATGGGTTTTAACGTCCAAAATTAGGTATGTGAGTCCAACAATGAAAGTAGACGTCTAAAGTGGCTTTTTGAAGAAAAGGCCATAGTAGCTTTGAGTTGACCTATCGTCGCTGACAGCATGCTCCAGCATCAGCAGGCATCAATGAAAGGATTATGAAGAATAAATAAATATATAAATAAATATTCCTGGACATTATGACACAGCGCCATCTAGTCCCGAGTTAAGCAACGAGGCTTGTGTTACGGATACTAATTGGTTGATATACTACATATATTACTTTTTTTATAAATACATACATATTATACATAGATACATCCATGACTCGGATACAAATGTTTATGCTCATCACACAAACATTTGTCCCTACCGGGATTCGAACCCGGGACCCATAGCACAGAAGGCAGTTTTAACTACCGCTGGACTAACTGGGTCGTATAAAGCATGCCAAAAATATAAGTCAACATTAACAAATCTTAGATAACAAAATACAAACTAGAAAAATCTCCAGCTTTTATATATGTATTGGCAATTTTGTCATCTACATATTTGTAACAAAATGAGCACTTAGAAATTTTGGCACAAAAGGCAAAACAATAATAGAGTTTTCTACACTTAAATGTAAATAGAATTATTATTACCTTCATAAAATTTCGCCGCGTTGAGCATCGTCTATTTACCCATTTCAGCTTTGGGAAATAGAAGCTAAATTGAAATAAGCTACTCGATGAACCTAGGTTAAGCTGCAAAGGCATGGTAAGTGGTCTCATAGAGCTAATGGAGTGAAGTTGAGTTTACTCAACAACAACCCGTATATAACCAACACATATAAAGTAAACAATAAGTTCAAACTCACAGGAATCCACTGGCGAACCTGGTCACCAGCAGCATGGCGAAGCTCTGGCTCATAGCAGCCGTCATCTCGACCAGGCCTGAGCAGAAGAAACCCCACACCATGATTTGTCTTCTTCCAAGCGTATCTGACAGGAAACCCCATATCATTGCCGAGGATATCATGCCTGAAACGAGAGAAAATTATAATTACTATGTTACTACTGTTTGTTAAAAAGATTCATCATCAACCCATTAATGTCCCACTGCTGGGCACGGGTCCCCTCTCAATGGAGAGGGATTATGCTAAAGTCGCTTATGCTAAAGACGCTAGTCTACTGCAGGTTGGCAGACTTCACATGCCATCGGGACAAATCTCTCAAGCATGCAGGTTACATGCACATAACTTGCGTGCCTTGGGTTTAAACTCGAGATCTCTGACATATCAGTCCACTGGTCACAGATTTCTTAAAAAGATTCTTTAAAACGCAAAGGATCTTCACTTTTTTCAAACTCAAAATATTATGTACCTATTCATAGTACAGGCTACAGTTATTTGGCTATTTTAGATAATATTGACAATAAAGATAACCCCCTAAAACGCCTGCCCTTCACCGCTTCCTAGTGTCTTTGCTGGGAAGAAAAAGCAGCACAACAAACTACCCAACAACTTAAATCAATGAAAACAATTTTAATCAGCAATTTTAATTATGATGAGTATTCAAAGAGTACGAATACGTATTGGCCGCGTAAACGCCACGTGGATGCTGTTTTAGGCGCCAAAGCATATCCAAAAAACTATTAAAGTGGTCAAGAATGGATGCAAGACACTCCTAATTAATTAATCAGGCATTATTCGTTGTTGCTATTAACCAGCTGATTGGATAATTTTATTAACATTTAATGAACTAATATTTAAGCTGCCACGTCAACGGTTGTCATGCTGTCACTATTCATCACCGACTTAGTTTGTGTGTTCAACAGAATTCGAAGAATCGGTGACTGTGCTTTGTGTGTGTGATAAAATGAATTATCTTCATTACTCTTAATGTAATTAACTCCTGTTGGCTCTCTGCCTATTTATTGAAGGAATGATTACTTACCAATTTAAATATACATATAAATCATTACTTGTCTGAGTGTCTATTATATATAAAAAACCATTAACAAAATGTTTTTAAAATTTACAGGCCTATCGCGCGGTGTATTAGTGCAGCGTAAATATTATGTAGCAACCGCGTAATTACCGCGTAGAATCTGCGTAAACACCGCGTAGCAACTGTGAGACGCTCTAAACACGCTACGCATACTTTCGATAAACAGTTTACACTAAAACTCAATGACTAGTGACTCTTAAATTAGAAGAAATACATTTAAGGTTATACATTGATAAATTGTTTCAACACTTATGCTGGTGCAATTTACAGGTCACCAGAAAAATCAATTAATGAATTGCGATTAATTAAAGAATAAATTTGTTTCTGATACAAAACTATCATCGCATCAACTCGGATGTGAAAGATAAAATTATAGCCCATATCTTAATTTTTTACCTTCCAAGGTTATATACAGTGAAACCGCGTGTTAGGGCTAGTATATAATAATTCTGCTTTATTAAAGCAAGACAAAAAGTAGGTATCATCTGGCCAGCGTCTTGCGCTATTATTAATGAGGCACTGGCGGAAAACGGTAGATTTGGTAAACAACTGAGATTCATTTATTTTTGCCAAAAGTACTCGTATATTTAGGTATCGTAAGTGCGTTTTAATTTGGCCGCATGTACACTCATTCGACAAAGAAGGGCTGTAAAACTGTCCACCTATAGATGGTTTCAATTGTATCTGATTTAGAACATATTGATGATATGAAGTTTAAGTTACCATTAATAATTAATACTTCCTCGTTATTAAAGATTGTAGGCGAGAAAAGACAGCTGTTAAGAACCATAGAGAATATGAGAGGGAAGATGTTTGGCCGTTTGATACGACACGACGACTTCTTTAGAAACATACTAGAAGGTAGAAGTGAAGGAAAGAGAGGAAGGGGAAGACCTAGACGAAGTTTTGTTGATCAAGTGAAGGAAAAAGTGGGAATCTTGTCGTATCAAGAAGTCAAACAGAAAGCATGAGATAGACAACAGTCGCGATTGCTCCACCGATAAGGGCTGAGCTCTTAAATTAATAAAAATAATAAGTGACCATTACGCATTTTGGTTTGTATTAACATCTATTGCCCGTGACCCTGGTTGCTTTAAATGTTTCCAACGTCAGAAATAAAACCATAACAACGATAACGATTACAGAGCTCAATGGGGGAGTGACTATTCTGATAGGATGGGAATTCAGTTTGCTGTCAGTTTATTAAATCTCTTCTTTTAAGAAATCTAAACGGTTTCTACAGGGTTGGCAACGCGCGAGCGACTCCATAGGCTACGGTAACCGCTTATAATCAGGCGGGCCGTAAGAAAGGCGGGCGGTTATTACACAGCGCCATCTAGTTCCGTGGTAAGCAACGAGGCTTGTGTTACGGATACTAGATGGTTGATATATTACATATATACTTTTTTTTTGTTGTAAGTACATACATATTATACATAGATACATCCATGGCTCGAATACAAATGTGAATGCTCATCACACAAACATTTCTCCCTACCGGGATTCGATTCGAGCGTTAGCTACCGCTGAGCTAAACGGGTCGTCTAATATTTAACGTTATCAAAATATTGATTTTGAACATAATTTCCTCAACGACATCTTACACGTTTTTCTCTAATACTCTACCAACAATCGTATCAGCTAGAAATAAAGACAGAATTAATCACAGAGTAATTTTACGTAACTGCTACCTTATATTACGTTGTTGGGTAAATGTTTGAGTGGAAACTGTAAGGCGTGTTTACAAATCTGATAGTATCATAGACTCAGATGATATAAACACATATTTACTAGCTCAAATAATGTCATGTTATTGAAAATGGGGAGAGTACACAAATTTGTATAATGAGTACTTGAATTATTGTTTTGTTTACTGACTGAGAATAGGTCACCTCTTGTTTTTCTTATCGCAGACAGTATGATGTAGCAGGTGTACTGTTTGATTACACGAATATTAGACTGTAATAAAACTAGTTTTTAATCTGTCTGTGACTGTTGATAGTCTGCTGTAAAGGTACCGAAATGTTATATCAATATATATCGCAATAAAATCCCTTAAAAAACAAATTAATTATTAGGTGTTTAATATCTAGGATTATTATAATAATAATTTGATAAAGATGTATTCCAAAAGAATGCTAATGCTTCTATACAAAAGAAAATGAATGTTTGTAATTTATGTATTCCTAAACTATTGATTGGTTGATTGATTGAATTGATTGAAAAGAGGTAGGGTAATCAGAGAAGAAGGATAGGTAAGAACACCGTACATATTTAGTGCTACGCTGGTGTTGCAATACTTGATAATATTATCATTCGCCTACAAATATACAAGTGCAAAACTACAAAAGTAAAGTTTAATTACCCCGCGGAAGTTATAACTAGAAACTGTATGTATTTACCCTGCGCCCGTGCAAACCAAAACTGACCAAAAACAATTCTCGTGTTATGACATTAACCACGCCACATCACACAACGTTTGTTTAAAAAACAATAAACTTACACTGTGTTTATCAAGCGGTAATGATCGATATCAAAATGATCAGAAGGTCTATTAAAATACGCGACTGTGCGTAGCATACGCATATGCTAGCTCAGCATATGCCTATGCATATGCGTAGATGATGTGAACTTATGACGGATGCAAGTTGTGATGGCCTATGGAAAATATTATAAGGAAACCTGTACGACTGTGTGTGCGTTTGGCTAGCGCGGTGGACTATTGCAAAATCCTCCTTAAATAAGAGGAGACCCGTGCCCAGTAGGGAGACGGGTCTCCTACAATCCTCTCATTTGAAATACTGGCCTTTTTCCCCTGCTCACTAAATAAGTAAAAATATTATTTCCCAAATCATCTTGTTCTGTTCAGAGTCCCGTGACTACCAGTCGGTCTGTAAACAGGTCGATATCGAGTAAAATACACATATAGCACAGTGGATTCACTGAACAATATTTGCGTAGTGGCGATCCCACTTGCTATTTTGTGTGCCAAAAAATGTTCATACTATTGACATTTAAATTCTTTGTTTAGCAAAAATAAAATCATATATGTAAATACTGAGAAAAATCCATGTTGTTATTTGCATTTCAGATAAATAGTGAGTGGGTGACTGTATGTAGTTAATTAGTAACTGATAACTCATGTCCTAGGTCGTGATAACTGACGAAAATAGAAATGGCATACCTATTATAGTTGTAGTAGCCTAGTGGTGTGACCAGTAGACTGAGATAATATAACAGAACCTACATGCTTGTGAGATTTTCTCTATAGCAAATATGACAACTCGCAGTAGGTTAGCGTGGTGGACTAAAGGTCCTAATTTCAAATCTCTTTCAAATCGGAGGAAACCCGTGCCCGGCAGTGGGACACTAATGGGTGTCCCTAATACAAAACAGAACCCTGCGTTTGTCAACTGATCAAAAATTGATTTTGATTTTATTTGAAAGGTAAGTTGAGAGCGTTCTCACTTCTCAGCAATGTTTCAAGAAAATCTGTTCAGCCGTTTGAAAATCATCAGTTTTGTCGGGAGTTTATGAAATGGGTGTCATTGGTATATAAGAGAGCACAATACTTGTAATAAATATCCTGTTAATTAGTTGATCGTTATTATACAGTTATAGATTGTGACGTGACACAAATTAAACGGTGAGCAATTGGGGTTGTTAAAACAACGCAAGACATGACACCTCTGGTGCTGCAGACGCCATAGTCTTAGGTAACCGGTCACCATCAGGCGGGCTGCATTCTTGTTTATTGAAAACAACTTTTAAAAAATTGGTGATCTGTGTTTTCCCAAGTCAATAATAATGCATTACAGCTTACCCCCATATGTCATAGCCGTAATTGTCCCCATGTCGAGTAAACTCAGCCCCATATCACACTGGGCTCTCGTGAAGATGTAGCTGGTGGAACTGGTGACGGACACCGAGCTCCAGAAGGCTGGCAGGGTGCACAGCATCAGCGCGATGTTGAACCACCCATACCCAGTCGCTGCTATCGCGTCTTCGAAGTCTGTTGGCTTTGGTTCTGGAAGACAGACGTAATAGGTAAGTAGACTATTTATACTCATGATTGTTAAAAAGAAGAAAGATTCGTATTTTTGTATGTTTTTAACCAATTAACTCAAAAACTAAAATAAATATTGCTGGACATTATGACACACAGCGCCATCTAGTCCCAAGCTAAGCAACGAGGCTTGTGTTACGGATACTAGTTGGTTGATATACTACATATATAGTTTTTTTTTGTAAATACATACTTATTATACATAGATACATCCATGACTCGGATACAAATGTCTATGCTCATCACACAAACATTTGTCCCTACCGGGATTCGAATCCGGGACCCTTAGCACAGAAGGCAGTGTTAACTACCGCTGGACTAACTGGGTCGTCAACTACTGAACCGATTTAAATTCATTTCATTCATTACATTCATTTTATTTCATTCATTTGACTGGATGAGGAAGGCGGAAGACAGTGTAATGGCGCAGTTTGGGAGAGGCCTATGTCCAGCAGTGGACAGCGATAGGCTGAGTTGATTGTGATGATTCAGATGTTTATCACACAAACATTTGCCCCTACACGGCAGTCAAACATGGCCTGTTATCACAGAAGATCATCACAATATGAGAGAGAGTGACTGTGACCATGGATGCTATAAATAATAATCCGAACTATATCAATGTACCATGATAAAATTCATAAAAGTAATTTTATTTCTATAAATTTAACTGCCTCGTTGGTCTCTTGATTGTTAGTGCGACTGCCGAGCAAGAGGTCTTGGGTTCGATTACCAGGGGAAGCAAAGTGTAACTGGGTTTTTCTTTAAATTGTCAGTAACAGCTCGGAGTCGAGAGTCGTGCCCGATTTATGGCAATAGGGTCGCCCCCAAACACAGAGCACCTAAAACACACCTTCTAAATTTGGGTATGTAAAATGTTGGCGATGTAAAAGGTGCATATTTCCGATGCATTGACAAAAACACCGTCTCATGCGCGTCTGGTTTTAACTCGAATAGTTGGATTGCCGCCAGGGGCAAGTCTCTTATTTATTTATTTATTCACTTTACCCAATAAATATCGCTCACTCCAGTTTTGTTACCCTCAGTTAATTTTAATATTAACGTGTGTATTTGTGCTGCGGTTTGAGGTGATGGCTTTCGTAAATTGGTTTGGAATTTATTCATTCTTCCTTCCTTTAGGAAATTGATATAATGTCTGGCTTGTGTCTTTGAAAGGTTCGTCAGAGTGTAGAATTGTAGATACATAATATATTCAGCAGTACGTTGTTTTTTTAGGTTACATATGATAGAGGGCGAGGTTTTTATCAAATCTGCATTCTACTGCTATTGACGATGTCGTAGAAAATTCCATTAATAGTGGTCTACTTGAGACTCGAACGTAGGAACGTAAAGAAAATTGTATTGATCTATGATATTTAAATGTAATTCGTAGAAAAGTCTTTAAAAACAGACTAGAGAATCTTTCTAGACTGGAAAATCAAACCTGCCTTTATGCTTTGCCTTTCTTTGGACAACGAGACTAAGAATATTCCGTTATCAAATTATTTATTTATGAACATAAAATAGGCACCCAATTTCCCTAATCTTTGGCTCTTAAAAGGAAGCTTTTTCGTGATTTAAAGCTTGTATTGACAAAAAGAGAGTGATTTATGAAAATATTAATCCTATTTTCCATATTGGTCACACAACTAGCCTATACTAGTGCCCCGCCCCGGCTTCGAACGAGAAAATATAGGTATTTTACGGTATACGGCATTTTCGGTTAATATTTTCACTTCTTGGGTCGCATTATTAAAGATTTTATAAGGATTCCTATTATTTTTTAAAATAAAATATAGCTTATGTTCATCACGGATAGCGTAGCCTTCTAATGGTGGAAGAATTATTCAGATCGGTCCAGTAGTTTCGGAGTCTATTCAATACAAACAAACAAAAAACAAATCTTTCCTCTTTATATAATTTTAAGTATAGACAAGAAAGATAACACCACCAAGCTACAATCTCTGATAATCAAAACAACTTGTTGACAATATAACGTCATTAAGAGCCAAAAATATGCCGAATATTTCAAACTTACCTGGGTTCAATTTCTCCACATTCGCCGAAGACAATCCAGTAACCTTGAAAAGATGGTCATGCGGGATTTCGTCTTTAGCTGAACCCGCTTCTGCATCACATTTCGCCGTCACCATATTGTATTTTTATTAATAATAAAATTAATAACTAAATATTTTAATCGTTTGTCTAGTTGTGTGTAGTTGTATACCATTTCTTTAACAATGAAGTAATATTAAACGGTAGTGTGCTTTATGTATCATTGAGTTTGCAAAAGATTTTCGTTGTTTGCTCTTTGGCGCATAGTATCTCATTGTGCTAATATCGCCTTTATGTGCGTTTGGTGATACAAGAAGATTGTATCTTTGACTTTGTGTTTTAATTTAGTTTATAGATTCTTGTGGTGGCCCTTGAGGGTCGGCCATTAATGATCACATGAATACAATTTTCAACAAGCCTCCTTGCTTCCCACGGAACTAGATGGCGCTGTGTAATAATGTCCGTATTTTTTTCAAAATTAGATAATAATCAAATAAGGTAATTAATGCACCTTAAGGTAGATTAATTACCTTATTTCAATCCAATAAGGTAATAATATACCTTATTTGATGAATAATTTACCTGCTATATTATAATGTACCTTATGGTATATTAGGTACATTATTATATAGCATACGCTCGAATTATCATAATTATGCTGGAACGGTGAAGGAAAACATTGTGAGTTAATCAGCTTGCGTGAGAGATTTTCTCTATGGCGTTTGAGGTCTGTTTACCCATACTAGGCTAGAATGGTGTACTATAGCCTAATCTCTCACAAACGGGAGGAGACCCTTAGCATTGAGCTACTGAAGCCATAGCATACACTTTTCTTGCTGAAATTTTTAATGGGGTACTAATGTACACCTAATAGTTCATGTAATAAGAGGCGAGCCAAACTCTCAGCTGTAACAGACAATTTTACAGAAAATTTTCAATAACTTTTGGCTCGACTTGGGAATAAAAACCAGGACTTCAAGCTCAGCAGTCACACTTGTGATCACTAGACACGAGATTATTTACATATTTACATTTACTATTATACTTTTGTAAATAAAATACAGACAGTACTTCATACTTCTGTAAATAAAATACAGACAGTAGGTGCTTCATAATTCTGCGTTTGATTATTATAACTAAATATTGACTTCTCATTAAGTTTCTTCGTAGTGTTGTATTGTAATAACAAAAATTCTTTAAAATAAATATTCCTGGACATCATGACACAGCGCCATCTAGTTCCGAGCTAAGCAACGAGGCTTGTGTTACGGATACTAGTTGGTTGATATGTTTACTTAATATTATAAATGAGAAAATGTGTGGCTATCTGTTTGTCTGTCTATCTGTCAGTCTGTCTGTTACTTCTTCACGCTTTAACCGCTGAACCGGTTTAGATGAAATTCGGTATGGAGATAGTTTGAGTTCCGGGGAAGGACATAGGATAGTGCGAACTGGCGGTCAACCGAAAACCTATTAACAAAAAAAATAATTGGGCGCGATCTATTAATACATATAAACATTAACTTGTATAAGTGTATTTGAAAGATTATTACAGAATATTTTTTTTTCGTTTTCCTCGATCCTAGTTCAATATGTATTCTGTCATATCCTCTGTGAACAAGAAATCCGTAGTAAATTTCCCGACCTTTAAAAAAATTACGTGTAACAATTTCAATCTAATACACAATGTAGTGGTGTGACATTGTTGCGTGTTAAAATAAGGGGTCAATATCCGTTATCTATGTATAACGTAATTGTTTGTGAGATGCGCCCGCGCAACACGTGTGAATGTGAAATTATTCTACTCTTATCGCAGTGAACGGAAAGACGAGATGATGTTTTTAAGATGAACTCCTAGGGTAGGGTTACCCTACGTTCCCAAGTAGGCGGCGCCTGCGCGGAGGATGCGAGGCGAGCGATGCCTCGCTCCTAGCCGGGGTCCAGCGATAAGAGCTGGACCGAAGCCCGCCGGGGTTGTGGTGCATGCTTTTGCAAATCCCCGGCAATAGGGTTGGTGGCATTGACGGGTGCGGTTTTTTAGTCGATAAACACTCGCATTGGGCGGAGTCCGACACACCCCGTCGCTTCCCCAGGCCGCGGGATGGTCCGTAAAGGATAATACCGCACCAAAAAAAAAACAAGTGTTACTATACGTTGCAACACCATGAGTATCGAACGCGAGTTGCCAACCCGGTAGAAACCGCTAAAGACCGAGACCGCTAAGACTTACTAAACTAGCAGCAAATGGTATTCCTATGCTCTTAGAATAGTCACCCCCTAACGAGCGCTAGCAATCTTACTAACTAGTAGAAATTCAACTATTGTGGTTTCACTGCGGTCTTTTTTATTTCCCCTGTCGGGCAGCTCAATTTGAGTGAGAAATCTCGCTATGCCCTACCTCTTTAATAACTGTATGGTAACATTAGCTATAATTAACGTTTAAATATAAATAGTTTTATTTCAATGTCAACAATATTTACTTAATGTAAGAAAATCTGTTTATTTGCACTTCTTCACAATAATACTAAGGATAGAATGGATTGAATGGTAGTATGTACATAATATATGATTATAGTTTGAAGTGGTAAAATAAATCACTTGGTGTAGGCAGTGACGTCACCCTGTACTTTGCCCTTCAATAAACACATCGCTGAAACAACCTTTGGACTCGTGATCAAAGTCCATTGGTAGCGATAGCAAAAGAAGATTGTGTTTGAAATAGGATTATAATAATATCTAGATATTATTGCGACAATCAGGTAACATGATCAACGAAGCGCCAATAGCGTCTTTTTTCAGAATTCATAATAAATAAGTAACTTCGGTCACACTGTTTTTCTTTTTTAATTAATAATAATAATATTTCATTTATTTCTCTCAAAAAGGTACAGCAGAAATATTTAGGAACTTAATTAGGTTTTAAACTAAAACCTTGATGAGAGCTGAAGTTTGTACTCGATATGGAACCCGTGTGATCTCCAGGCTCTCTCGCTCTCTCTCTCTTAATAAATAGAAATATAAAAACCAATTATAAGATTTTTTTTTATAGAAATTAATTCAAGAGTTACAGACAATTAAATTTGAAAATTGATTAAATTAACCCTGGTTACGGTATTAAAGTTGTCTGGAAATATACTTGTCAAAGTTTGCTCCAAAAAACTGTCGCCTCCAGTCACTGTTAGCTGTTAAAATAATGTTCATTATGACAATATTAGCAGTAGAAAAACAGGTATTCCCATTCCCATTTCCTTCCAAAAGGACAGATTATATACCGTCCGCCTCAAAAACGATTTTGACATAAAGTGTCAATATCGAGCGATAAAAAACAAGAAATAGCAGACGCTTAGACGATTATAAATTGACGAGTCAGTTATTATTGAAACTGTTATTACTAAAAATCGTGCATGTTAACTGCCTCGTTGGTCTAGAAGTCGTACACTGCGACTGCCGGGCAAGAGGTCTTGGGTTCGATTCTTAGGTCGAGAAAAGTGTTATTGGATTTTCTATGAAATTTTCAGTAGCCGCTTCGAGTTTGGATTCGTACCCGGTTAATGGCAATAGGCTTGCCCTCTATTACATTTGATCTAAAACATACGCGCGAAACGTGGGTGTACATTTTTACACCTCTACTTAACCTTTCGGGGACGAAAGGCGTGATGGTTTTTTATGTTTATGTGTATGTAAAAATCGTGAAGACACGATTCAATCAGCATTTTTTTACGAAATAGCAAAAAAGATTGATTTAGTTGAATATGCTGACCTTACATCAAATCAGTACAGAGTGACAGTGAAGCCGAACAAATTTGATTGTGAGTACCACGCGACACTCTCGTGCCGCTGCTGACGCTACTAACAAATGTTTAAAAAACTGAACTTGTTGTATGTTGTTACTTTAGTATGCTTGAGTTAACTGAAAGATGCATGTACTACGATTAAAAAATAATTACATGTTATACCATCAAGCCTGTATTCTCGGAGGGGTAGGCAGAAAAATACTACTCTACCTACTGCCACATTTTACCGTTATGCTTTAGATAGAGATAAAATATGATTTATTGTACACCATAATACTAAATCTCAAATTTGTATCCATTCCGCTACTGAGAAATTCATAAAAAAATACAATAACACTTTACTCGACCTGGGAATCGATTTCAGCACCTAAAGCCCAGCAGTATTGCTTGCGACTATTATACAGAATATGATAATGTTATACAGATTATTGTTGTTCCCCAGTTTTCATTAAGGTTGGGTTGGCGCCTTCTGGAGCGGGCATAGTCCACCGTATGAGAGTTTCTGATCGGTAGCCCAACATCGTAGGGTGGGCACTGACCATTCTGGGTTGGGCACGGAACACCCGGCCCCCTTCTAGGTACTCCCATAGTTACATGTAATAGAGGGTGAGCTTTTTGCCATTAACTGGGCACAAATCCAAACTTCGAACTGCAAGTGAAAATTTCAAAGAAATACTCAATAACATTTTGCTCGACCTGGGAATCCAACTTCTTGCTCGATGACCACTAGATTAACGAGGCAGTTTTAAATTAAAAAGTAAGATAAAGAGAATAATTGCAATCATCAATTGAAAAAACAGTTGTAAATGTAACAAGATGCTAACAGTTATTATGTAGGCGCCATAATAAAATAAATATTGTATCAGGGAAGATGAGTCCAGATAAGGTATTATTTTTATACCCTAAACTGTTAGACAAGGGTATGCCTGGTGGTAAACAGCAACCATCGTCTACGGGCGTTACTAACACTGTTACTCTGTGTGTGTGTTACTCTGTTACAAAGGGGGTTACAGGGTAACACATACTGCCGTTTGTTTATTCTCATTTAATCCATAATTTCACTGGTTAATATAAAAAAAACGGCCAAGTGCGAGTCGGACTCGCGCACGAAGGGTCCCGTACAAAATTAGGCAAAAAAGTAGATTTTTGTATGGGAGCCTTAAATATTTATTTTATTTTGTTTTTTTTTCTGTTATAGCGGCAATTGAAATACATAATCTGTGAAAATTTCAACTGCCTAGCTATCGCAGTTCTTGAGATACAGCCTGGTGACAGACAGCGAAGTCTTAGTAATAGGGTCCCGTTTTTACCCTTTTGGGTACGAAACCCTAAAAAAATCATAGTAGATAATTATTGTAATAGTTTACAGGTTTGGATGTTTATCTATGTAGAATTAGCCTTTATAAAGTGCATTTAAATCATCAAATTACTCATAATAAAATTTACTTAAAATTGAATTATAATACCTTATTTATAAAAAACAAAAAACCAGAAACGAATAAAAAAAAATACTGTCATATTAATTTTGTTTTACTAAACGGTTTTATTTTTGCTTAAAGTTTATATTAACTGAATGTATACAGATTCACTGGATGCGAGTGGATCAAGACCGATCACCATGGAAATCTTTGGGGGAAGCCTATGTCCAGCGGTGGACGTTTTTTGGCTAGAACGATGATGAGGATGATGAAGATACATAATAAATAAACCCTACAGTCGCATCGGAAATTTTACAAAGCGGATTTAAATGTCTAAAAAAAATTCCTTTAATGTTCAGTCATGAGTGATCAAAATTGTTTGCTGTATATATCATTAGTAAGGTATGTTTGGAAGTGGCGACCGAGTGCTAAAGACGTTGCTGATAATGCCATTGTAATGTTATGGCTGGCCACACAATGGCGTGTTAGTACTTTTATTAAGACTCCCGGATATAAAAGAAGAGACAATTATGTAAACAATGATATACCTATAATTATGCGGAACATTTCTTTCTAGTATGTTCTACGCTTTATATTGATAGCTCAGCTCAATATTCGTGCCGTAGTTATGATTCGTTTCAGGTTTGATTCGCGCAAAGGATTAGGTGGGCTATATAAACATTAACTGCATTATTAGTCTAGGGTTTGTTAGTGCACCTGCTATTAAGAAGTATAGGGTTAGATTCCCAGGTCGATCATAGAGTTTTTTTTATGAAATTCTCAGTAGCAGATCGAAGTTTGGATTCATGCCAGGTTGATAGCAACAGGCTCGTCCCCTATTACATGGGATCTAAAACTTACCAGCGTAATGGGGTTGTACATTTGTACTTCTCTGCCTAACTCTTAGGGGGAGATAGGAGATAGGCGTGATTGCACATGATAGATGCTTGGAGTTCTATGAAGATTTCAATAGCAAGTCATATTTCTGATTACTGATTTATTGATGAATGGCAATATAGCCCTAGGCTAGCTCACCACGCTATTCCTAGTTGGCAGACTTCACCATTTAGAAAATATCTCAAGCATGCAGGTTTCATTACGATGTTTTCCTCCACCGTTCGTTTCGTTTGAGCATGTGATAAATACGCACATAAGTTTGAAAAGTCAGTGGTTTGAACACGAGACCTTTGACTGCCCAAGTTCACTAGGCCATATTTTTTTTCACTTTTTCCGTTGACGTTGTCAGAGCTCTTAGTATTCTGTTTTGATTATTATTTGATATTTATATATTGTTTTCCTAAATTGTTAATGATTTAAAATGTTGTCTTTCGAATATGAATATAAATTTTTTATTATAATTTCCCATGCTTACTTATTTCGTTTTATTGTTTTTCACAGTTATATCAGGAGTACATTGAAGCTATACCAATTTCCTCAATAAATCTTATTTTTATCGTAACGACCAGCAAATGTAGGAGATATTCTGCGAAGCCCCTTTAGTGGTAGTCGTAAAGATAGGCGGGAACTATTGGTGTCACTTGGGTATACGACGCAAGGTAAACAGAGGCTCGGTGGATCAAGGATAGGGTTGCCATTTCATAACACAATGTAGCTATCACATAAAGGTTTATATTTAAATAAAATTACTCTATGTATACGGATTTTATCGGACGTATCGGATCCTGACTTGTACTGCTATGAAATCCGTAAAAAGTAGTTTTATTTAAATGTCTAGTTATTTGCGTAATTTTGAGAAATCAATAAAGGTTCTTTATATTAAATAACGTCAATAGTTGCTTACTCACACTATCGAAATCTCTCAAGCATGCAGATTCCTCACGATGTTTGAGCATGTGATAAATACACACGTAACTTTGAAAAATACTGGTGAGTGCCTTAGAATTGAACTTCAGACCTTTGATTTCATGCTACTGGGCTCTCACAACTTTATTGAATTATTATCCGTTAAGTATCAATAGGTTCGCTCCGATTTATATGGTAGGTACTAAGTTATAATATGATTCAATCTATTTATATATTAGCACTTCTCTACCTGAGAGCTGCGGTAGCCGAGCGGTGTGACCAGTGGACTCAGATGTCAGAGGTCTCGAGTTCGAACCCAAGGCACGCACCACTGACTTTTCGGAAGTTATGTGCGTATTTACCACATGCTCAAACGGTGAAGGAAAACACTGTGAGGAAACCTGCATGCTTGAGAGATCTTCTCGATGGCATGCGAAGTCTGCCAACCCGCAGTAGGCTAGCGTGGTGGACTATAGCCTAATCTCTCTCAACTGAGAGAAGACTCGTGCCCAACAGTGGGACAGAAATAGGTTGATGATGATGATGATGACTTCTCTACCTAATCCCTTACGATCAATATTAAGTCCTGTTAAAACTTATACGAGGCAAGATTTTATCCGCTAACATTATAAAGTCTTTGTAGTTTCTATGTCGGTGTAGCAACCCCTGGGGGGTGGTTAGGTCAGATGACATAGCGGTGACTGTTGACTCTGACCCCCGCCCCACATAACCCCCACGCCCCACGTGATACGACGACAGTGTGTCCTTGGCTTTGGACGTGAGGCTACAGGCCCATACTTCGTCTGTATAAACATACATGTACATACAAAACGGTGTGAACAGAATAATCTATGTCTGGTCTTGCCTAGAACTTACAGTCAGAAACAGAATTGAATAAAATTCTCGTGTCACAATGTTCGTTTCCGTACTCCTCCGAAACGGCTTGACCGATTCTCATGAAATTTTGTGAGCATATTGAGTAGGTCTGAGAATCGGCCAACATCTATTTTTCATACCCCTTAGTGACAAGGGTTGTCCACCAATCCCTATAATGTGGCAAAACAACGTTTGCTG
This sequence comes from Craniophora ligustri, assembly GCA_905163465.1. Taxonomy (NCBI): domain Eukaryota; kingdom Metazoa; phylum Arthropoda; class Insecta; order Lepidoptera; family Noctuidae; genus Craniophora; species Craniophora ligustri. The sequence continues at coordinate 759,352 of LR990965.1, read as the reverse complement.
GGTCAGCTAGTAATATTATAAAGAACGTGGCAATGCCACCAGTCTTCTGGACACTCTACCCTCTGACAGCGACGGGGAAGAGTTTTATGACGCCATCTAACATAAAATATATGTATATATAGTATTTATTTTATTTTTAAGTTTGTAAATAGTAGTTTTTAATAAATTTAATAATGAACTGTTTGTATCTTTTTTTTAAGTAATGTTTTTTAACCGACTTCAAAAAGGAGGAGGTTCTCAATTCGTCGGAATCTTTTTTTTATTTTTTTTTATTAATGTTCACGAATTACTTCAAAACGCCTGGATGGATTTTTTTTTTAACTGGCAAAATTTTTTTTTGTTTAAAAGAGTATACTTCACAGATGGTCCCATTGTAACCACATCACGATCTGATGATGGGATCCCAGGGAAATCGAGGGCAACCCTCAAATTTTATAGGCAATTATCACGTTTTGAATATATTTACTAAAATTGTTCCAGTATTTGTGTCTGATAATCATCATTTGAGTTTGATGAGCTGATGATGGAAGGTAGAACTCCTCAACAGTTAAGATTTAAAAGAAAATTCTTTCATTTATAAGCATTTATTACATTTACATGTATTCTCCAAAGCTGTTCAAGTATTTGCATCTGAAAATCAACTTCTCATGTAATGATCTGATGATGGAAGGTACAACTCCTCAACGGTTAGGAGTTGAAGGGAAAATCTTTCATAATTATAAGTATTTATGGATCGATAGTTGTTTTCTTTCAGGCTATTAGATTGACCTGATATGAAAAGTTGAATATATACAACACTAAAAAGAATAAAATAAATTAACTTTAAAAAAAAAGAAAAACCAACTTCAAAAACTAAAAAGCAAAAAATAACTTCATACAGTTTTACCTTTTTTTAGTTTTAAAGGTATGAAGTCGGTGCCGATGATGTGGTGGTTTTAATCACCCTGCTCAAGGTCACTCGTGGTGAGTGTACTTACTATTACGTTTGGCTTGGCACCAACTTCATACCTTTAAAACTAAAAAAAAGGTAAAACTGTATGAAGTTATTTTTTGCTTTTTAGTTTTTGAAGTTGGTTTTTCTTTTTTTATAAATATTGATGAAGATTTCAGGCAATAGACACGGTTAGGCTAGTTAAATTTATAAAGAATAATTTAATTTATATACAGACATAAATATGTTGCTTTTTGAAGAAGTTTTTGAGGAGTTGGTTGCGCCGATTTTTTTTCGCATCAAAATACCTAGGAAGCGGTGAAGGCGCGCGTTTTTGGGGGATCATCATATTTTAAAAACTCAAAATTAAGCGCCCGAACCTGGGGCAGCTAAAAATCGAAGCTGGACACAGTGCATCAATGATTCTTTTCAAAGGCCATCAAGTTGAACTTTGTCCCCGCATCCTCAATTATATGAGACATATAACAGCCTGCGCCAATAGATGTACAGTTAACTTTACTACCTCTACTTAACTTTAGGGATATAAGAGTGAAGAAGTATGAGTAATATTAGTCATATTTAGATATAAATTTGACAGCCTCTTTTATTGAAATAAAACTACTTTTTACGGATTTTATCGCGGTATATTTGATATTATTTTAACCCGACGTTTCGCATCCTTTGTTCTGGCAGCCTCTTTTATTTTACAGTGCTGCAAACCTACTTGGACCATCCACAGTCACGGCAGATGCAGTAAGTTTACGTCGTACTGTGTGCAACCTACAGGGTGAGAGTAATCAGTCGTTTGAACATATTAACTACGACCTCTCGGAGTGTTTGGCAGACTGCCAGTACTGGCATCAAGTTATGGAGCAACAGGTAACGAAATTTAGTACCCTGGTTAGTATGTCTTATTATCAACCTGTTGGTTATTATTTTACTAGTGTCTATAGTCCGGTTGGTTAGCTTGAGAGCTAATGATAATCATAATGAGATGGAATTATCGTTTTCGGGAATCTATAAGTAACTAGCTGATCCAGCAAACACAATAAGATACGGCGATCTCAACAAAAACAATAAGATTTCAAAAAATATGTAAAATACCAAATTTTTTCTTGTGATTTTGATTTATCAAAAATGAAGAATTTTTTCCAACTTTATTTTTTTCTGTAACATGCTGGGTGTTATTTATTTTGAATGTCGTCTTAAAAGATTTTGTGTGTACGTTTTGTACGTGTATTAATAAACGTTGAAGTTTTTTTATCGATATCTTTAATTTAAACGTCCTATTAACAAATACGTCCCAGCACTAGGCTACTGTGACATAGGTGCTCTTTATGGACACAAATATAAAAATAGATTTTAATCCACGAAAAGCACCTGCCAAAAATAATGATAGGTGCTCTTCGTGGACTAGGCGAGGTGATATTCGCGCGGGTGCTATTCAGCCGGGTGCTCTACATGGACTACCTCAAATTTTTATATATAAGACTAACCCAAAATGAGACTTCCATAAGTTTCACAACACCGTTACTCTTGCTGGGAATCAAACTAAAATTATCACGATCAGAAGTCGCGGTAGTCGCGCTAACGACCAACTTGCTCACTAATATCAATATAACGTATTAAAATAATATCGTTTAAAGGAGTTTTCTAACACTTACGAATGTTACGAATACTCTAAATTATAGGTATATTGCTATACGTCGTACTATATTTTATTGCCTGAAAGTATTCAGGCAATAAAATATAATAAAAAAAGGAAAATATTCATTAATAGCAACTTAATAATACATTATTTTAAAAGAGTGTCTATGGAGTTTCTTGCCGGTTCTTCTCCATAAGATCGACTTCTTGGAACCGTGCAACTAGAATCATAACGTTTTAAAAGTGCTTGAAAAAGTTTATTTGAAATAAATTTGATTTTGATTTTTTGATTTAATCTCGACGTTTCGGATTCTTTACATCATCCAAGGTCACGGACACACTTCCGTTGGCGAAGAGTCACAGAAATAGCTATATTTCAATGCCCGTTTGAAGTAATTTTATTTCAATTACAATATTCAAGTGGGTGACAATTCTTACTTTTTCTAGTTATATTAATAGACGAATATTCAGCTAATGCTGCTATTATCAGCTGATAGCAAATAAGTGAAGGTTGAATAGTAATTAGTCAACTAAATTCACCATCAGTCCTACCCAAATTGCAATACAAATTAGTCTTAAAATTAAATGAAAGCTTTAAAAAAATAATATAATAGTAGTAGCGAGTGGAATATGAACTAAAAATCAATTTAAAATAAGTGATACATTTTTGTATTTATTTTAATTTAATATATAATATTTTAATAATGTATACTTTTTAGTTTTAATAATACACTTTTGAGTCCATATTTATAGACTGGTTCTTATGTTAATATTATGGACGATCAGGAACAAAGCAGATTTTTACTTTTATGGAAGTATTTAAGTTTACTTAAACCATGTATAGAGACAAAAGCACAAATATTTCAGGGATGCGTTCGCTGAAGTTGATTAAATTGAACAGCCGCTGTCTTTCAGCGCTGTGTACTCCGGTCAGTGTTCAGCGTTTCAGTATCGCCCTGACCGTTCACGAGTGCAGTCGCCCGACCAACCAATGCCGCCGACCTACCGTACGCGAGTCAAATTAAAAATCGAATACTAAAAAAAACACAATCAATTTTATTTGACAAATGGGATAAATTCAATAACTGGTGATTACAAAGAGTGGTGATTTAAAACAAGAATTTATAATTGTAAAGTACAATTAGTGGTGATTTTTCGGTGATTATTTGTTCGTAAACAATATTTTTTTGTGTGATATTAGTTTTAGGAACTTTTTATTTTAGTGTAAGTGGATAGTTTTTAAATATGGAGGAGAACGGAGGTAAGATATTTTATTTTTTTGTTGCAATAAGCGACTTTAACAATTTATTAATAAAATATATATTTATTTATTATACACGTCGTCAGAAAAAAAACATCGGTTGCCATATAAAAGTAGTTACAGATTTTTATTAAATAACTAATTTCAACCATTATCCAACAGCTGTAAGTGTCCTTTTGTTCTGAACATCACGACAGTCGAACATAATCTACCACATGACAAATTGGACCTTATTTAAAGTTGATATAACAACGAAAATACCATACAATATATATTGAATTTTCATCTAAACGTCACAATCATGGCTGTACATTCCTCTAATGACGTCATAGATTAGTAAATTGATTGAGGAGACCATGGACACTCCCTTGCCAATCTTTTAGCGTAATGGCCCCGTCTTTATAGTTATAAAGGTCACCATTTACAGTAATAACTATAGTTTATACATACATACCATCACGCCTGTCATCTCCGATGGGTTAGGCAGAGGTGTACTAATGTACACCCACATTTCGCGCGTATGTTTTAGGTCCCATGTAATAGGGGGCGAGCCTATTGCCATTAACCGGGCACAAATCCAAACTCCGAGCTGCTGCTGAGAATTTCATAGAAAAACCCAATAACACTGCTCGACCTGGGAATCGAACCCAGGACCTCTTGCTCGGCAGTCGCTCTGTACGACCACTCGACCAACGAGGCAGTTATTACACTTTATTACTATAGTTTACTACACTTTATTTTACTATGTAGGCCTCAAAACGGTTGTTAATGTTATACAATTTTTTTTAACCCCAACCTATGGACGCCTAGGGACGTTTGCAACACCAAAGGTGTAGCTTTCGCGTTGCCAACCCTGTAGAAACTTATACACTCCCTTCTTTTAACAACCTCAAAAAATAGATAGCGCTTTAGTTCTCTCAAAATAAGGATGTTAATATACGGACAGTGAACAGAATTCCGTTGCTATGTTGCTACTCCCTTAACGTATTTTTTGTTTTTAATCTTTATTACAGAAACAAAGGTTTCAATCAGACATGATTTTAACGTACTTTTGCAACAATTTGTTTAGGTCCCACCTAATAGGGGCGAGCTTGTTGTCATGAGCCGGGCACAAATCCAAACTCCGATTTATTATTAAACAATTTATAGATACATTTGACGACCCAATTAGTCCAGCGGTAGTTAACGCTGCCTGCTGTGCAATGGGTCCCGGGTTGGAATCCCGGTAGGGACAAATGTTTGTGTGATGAGCATTAACATTTGTTTCCGAGTCATGCATGTATCGATGTATAATATGTATCTACAAAAGTATATATATAGATAGTATATCAACCAACTATTTATTTATTTGTTTAATAACACTTTACTGGACTTGAGAAATCGAAATTAGAACTTAATAAAAGAAGGTCCATCATCAATATTATTGGACCATTTAATGTCTCTCTCCTGAACTCGTGTCTATTCTTGATATTTCAGCGAAAGATAATCAATAATCACGTGATTTTGGAAAGCTCCTTGGATTCGAAATCGGTATCTTGGTGACGAGGCTCTCTTTTATATAGATCTAAATAGATTTCTCCCGAGATCCCTACCCACGTGGTATTTTAATTTGCCTATGTCTTAATATTAAGAATACTCAAACGACTAAAAATATTCTGACTAAATTGTTCATAATATCAATACATACTAGTACATACTAACAAGATAGAAGTATATAATTTTAAAAATGTTTTTCATACATTTCTTATATATTACGCAGGTTATAGTTATTTTACATTAGGTGTTTGGCTATAAGGTGCCTTTTTCTGCCCAATATTATTATGTGAATGTTTGTCTGTTATTCAATCACGCAAAAACAGCTGAAGGGATTTGGATATTATTTTACATACATTTTGTTTAATACCTCTGTGGTCTAGTGGTTCGAGTACCGGACTGCTGATCACGAGGTCGTGGGTTCGATTCCCACGGGACACAAATATTTATGTGATGAATATAAGTGTTTGTGTTCGACTGGGTGTTTCCTATGTATTATAAGTACGTATTTACAAAAAAAAAGTATAGAAGTATTTATATCTATTGTCTAGTACCCATAGTACAAGCTCTGCTTAGTTTGGGATTAGATGGTGATGTGTAAAATGTCGCAGAATATTTATTTATTTTATTTATTAATACCTATATAGGTATTAAACAAACTGGTTTCACATATGTAAAGATACATAGACTACAAATAAGGATTGAGACGACAAAGAAAAAAAAACTAAGTTATTATTAAATAATACGCAGTAATGAGAACAATAATAAATCTAAAATCTGACATTTATTGCTTTCATATTATCAATTTGAGACTTAACATTATTAAACTGTTATTCTATTTGTAATTAAGCTTAGTAAGTGTAGTTTTAATATACAATACATATGTAATATCACGCCTATCTCTTATAATTGGTGGTCGGCAGAGACTGTAAAATTAATTCATACAGTTTTGTAGTAATAATAAATCTATATCTTATATATAAAACTCTCGTGTCACGGTGTTTGTCGCTGAACTCCTCTGAAACGGCTGAACGGATTATTATGATATTTTGTATGTATATTTGGTAGGTCTAATTTTTTATACCCCTACATGATTTAAGGATGTCCCTCACAAGATTTTTTTCTTTTTCTATGCATTTCTATCTTTTTTTTGTATTTTTTTTATGATTTTGCATAGAACATTTTCTGGGTCAGCTAGTATGTATTTAAACAAACATACAGTACTATTTCTCTTGGTCACGGCATCACGCGTGAACGACTGAACCGATTATGATACATTTTGGTATTGATAAAGCCGGAACCTTGGAGAAGGGTAGGTATAGGCTACTTTTTGTCAACCTACCACGTGAGCGAAGCCGCGGGTTGAAGCTAGTTATATATATTTTATTTTAAACGTTACAGGAATTTCTTCTGTGTTATATTCAGAATGCACACCCAGACCCGGAACAACTACCTGTAGGCTGTACATATATTTGTACCGAGCGGGGATCGAACCTGAGTACATAGTTTTTTTTTTCAATATGTAACTAGTATTCGTGTAAATGTAGGATATCTATTTGTCGGCGCGGGAAGGCCTTCATCAGAATTCATCGTGTATTCAGTTGTTGTGGGCGTATTTTCGATCGGGAGGCATCATATCGCTTCTGACTTCTCATTATAATCAGATACTAGGGCACACTATTCGGGCAGATTTCAAGCGATTCGTCGCAGACGTGGCGCGCTTGCGGTTCCCGTTCAGCTCGTCTCCAAAACAAGATACCAGCACCGCTTCCATTCACACGACGCTCCGCTAGAGCGACTTTTTGACAACCGCCACTCTCAAATTTGACAGTATCGACGACGCACGCATGCGCCGTCATATTTAATAATAGGGTTAATTTAACAAAATTACTGGTAAAATATGAAGAACCATTCTTCTACTAACCATTCTGTACTTTATCTACAGTAGGTATGACTATTGTTATAAATAAATATTGATACCCTAAAGGTCACGATTCTCTCTGCAGAATATTAGTAATACTTTTTAAATATATTCGCACGTTATTACACAGCGCCATCTAGTTCCGAGCTAAGCAACGAGGCTTGTGTTATTGATACTTTATTCACGATGGTTCAACCTAATTTTTTTTGTAAATACTTAGATATTTCTAGACGTTCATCACACAAAAGTTGGTCCCGACTAGGATTCGAACTCTGAAGCCATACCAAATGATAGCCTTAACTTCCACTGCGCTAATTAATCACTGTGTCATAAATTACACTCAGCTTAAGTTTTTTTTTTGGTAAATTATTATATAGTCTATGATAAAAAACGCTTACCTAGAAGATACCTATTCACTCGTGACTTAAAGATCCCCAAATCCTTTTAGCGCGGTCTTTTTACAGTATATGCCCAACAGTGGGACTGTAATGAATGGGATAAGTAATTTAATGTCATTGTTATTTAATGTTGTTGTTGTTGTTGCTTCCTGGCGATGTGGGCACGTCTCCAATTGACTTTTGGCACTTCCCACTGGCCCAATCCAATCGGATTCGATCAGATCGATTATGATGTATTGTGAAAACATACCATCACGCCTGTCGTCCCCTACTGGTTAGGCAGAGGTGTACTGAGATGAGATGTACACTCATATTTTGCTGCTATGTTTTAGGTCCCATGTGATAGGAGGCTAGCTTATTGCAATCAACCCGGCAATCCAAACTCAGAGCTTCTACTGAGAATCTCATAGAAAAACCCAATGACTCTATGCTCAACCTGACTGCTACGCGTTGCCTACATAAACGTATACACAAAACTAACGACGAGAGTATTACACGGTTCTTATACAGCATGTGCTACGCGTTGCTTAAAAAAGGCTATGTAACGGCACTGAGATGAATCCGCGGTTTCTTTGTAGCGCTTTAGAGGCTCCTACGCGGTTGCTACGGGAAACCTACAAGCGTCTACGTGGGTGCTACGCCATATGACTCGCATAGTGAATAAAAAAAAATCTTTATTTAGTAAGAAAAAGACATAATTACACTGCTATCAACATTTCAAGTATAGTGGCTAGAATACTTGGGTAATTAATCAAAAAAGAAGTTATTCAAAAATAGACTTTACATTCATATTAATACAGCACACATATTCATTCATTTTGTTAACAATTTCTGTATGATCTTATATTTACATGAAAGTGCATTGCTAGGAAGTTGTAACCTCTTGTGATAGTGATAAAAAGCACATTAAATGAATCGTAAACAAAACACAAAGGAGTAAATACTGTTATTTTTATAATAATAATATAATAAATGGCTCGCAATAGATCTGCTTCTTGTATACAAGAGATAAAAAAGAAAAGATACTTCAAGAAAAAAATATTTATAAAAGAACCTTCATTGTAACCTTTGCTAATGATTTTGAAATAACCACAGATTCATTCTAATAAGATAAAATTAGAAAAAGCAAAGACGACGAAAAAGCAAACTAGTGTCACAGTGTTTGTCGCTGAACTCCTACGAATCAGCTTGACGAATTATAATGAAATTCTGTATGTATATTTGGTAGGTCTGAAAATCGGTCGTAGGCTATTTGATAAGGATGTCCCTCACCATTTTTTTTTCTTTTTTTGACCGAATTTTTTTTATTTTTTATTTGGAACCTCTATAATGTGGCAAAACAACGTTTGGTGGGTCAGCTAGTATTTATATAAAATCTTTTAAGTATAATTATTATAATATTAAGTGTTAAAACGGTCCAGAGATTTTTGTTGGCGAGTGAACTCTGCCCACCCACACTAGGCTAGCGTTGTGGAGACTCGCTCCGAGCAGTGGGACGATGTTTGGACTGATAATGACGATGACTGCTTGACTGCATACCAAAAATTTTAAAATAATCCTGCATAACCAAAACTTTTTAATTAAAAGAAAACCAGTTACAGAATAAACTATTCAATTAACTATTATTGTTCTTTCTAGACACGTAATTATAAACTGCCTTAATACATAATTACATGTGAAACTAATGTGTAATATCGAGGGTTCTGACGCCTCACTACGTCTCCAACAAACAAGGTCACATATTTCCAACGCCTCATAGACACACTCTAGACAAAATAATAACTTATTAACTAAACTATAGATATTAAATTCCAAAAACATATTATTATGAGAGTGTTCAAGTGACGTAATCTGTCAACACCCTTTAAAAGCTTTTACAGATTATTCTAACAATATTTTGCCATTATTTATTTCTAGGTTTTGTTCCTTGTCGGCGTAGAATTAGAAATTTTATCCAATCTGCTTTTTAATCTGCCTATTTATTTCTACTCTTTTAAGAAATGATCGATTCTGCATAAAATTTTTCACCCCCTTTTCGATCTTTTAATGAATGATTTCTAGGTCAAAACAAATTTCATTTAAATCCGTTCAGCGGTTTAAGAGAGAAGAAGTAACAGATAGGCAGACCTTCACATTATAATATTCAGATCTTTAGGCTAGATTTAGTAAACTGTAAGAATATACCTATTTATATTGCTAGTTGATCATAAGGACGTGGACGGGGCAAAAGTGATATGCAGGGACCGTAGTGCGTGGCATTCTGTAGTTTCTGCCAACCCCCATGAGAAAAAGGCGTGAGTGTATGTATGTATGATCATCTTAGGTAAACAGCTGTGAAAAGTAGTTTTCAGAATGAATTTAGAATTAGAAGAAAGATTAAGAATGATAAAACTAATGATGCGGCCATGAAAGATTGATCAGTTTGATAAGGTTATCTTTCGCATAAACGATGCAGGAAAAGTTTCGCTCAATGGCTTAAGAACTATCTTTTATTGAAGTTTGAATGCTAAGGAAGTTTCTTGGCTCTATGTGTCAAGTCTTTCAGCGTGCAATAATTCACCGTGGTGAACTAATAGTTAGAAATCTCTCACATTTCCGCATCTACTACGCAGTTTGTGTGTATGTATTTTGAGTCACTTGTATGAATGCACTATTTTACGCAATATGTAGTTATCTCGTATATCTCTTGTATTGTAGGAAGTTATCGACGCAGATATCATCGACATAATGAATGATGTAAAACAGTATATCAGTTCAATGACGTGTAATAATATAGTCTGCGGCGTTGTGTGAAGAAAATATTACAAAATGGTGCTTGTTTTTTTCGAGTTTCGTACTCATAATAGAAATGAAAGGATCGAAAAGGTGATTTTTCTTCGTATTAATTTGAAATTCCACTGAAACTATACAAGAAATTAATGCGAAATAATAATTAACGTAATTAATTTTATGTATATTATTAAAATAGTCTTGTTGAGTCTCTTGGGATCAATGAAATATATTAAGATTTCAAAATTTGGACTCAACGTTAATACGTTAATACGTTGAGTCCAAATTTTGTATCCTTCACAGCATCCATTCTTTCGGGCATACACGACCTAATATGGGTAGGCAGACTTCACACGCCATCGAGAATATCTCTCAAGCATGCAGGTTTACTCTCGATGTTTTTCCTTCATCGTTTGAGCATGTGATAAATACGCACATAACTCCCAAAAAGTCAGTGGTGCGTGCCTTGGGTTTGAACTCGAGATCTTTGACATCTCAGTCCACCAGTCACACTGAAGACGTAATAATAAAAAAATCCGTAAGAAATAGTTTTATTCCAGTATCTAATATTCAAGTAAGTGTTAAAAATCAGTACCTATGTTGTACGACTTAATTAACAAAACATTGCAGATTAAATACAACACACTGACCTCATAACAAAATACTTGTACCAATAAATCAGTCAACAGACTGCTAGTATACCTATCTGAAAGTGACCCCAAACATAAACAAATACTGGATGTTTACATAACCCCTCACTCAACATTATATATGTATAAAAAAAAGTTGAATCACCGATTGACATAACAAAAAGGTCGGTTAATAGATTCGTGTCAACTGTATCACGCTTCTAGCATGTGGTATTTTATATATAGTTACGGTGAGTTCTGTGTATATCGAATTTTCGATATAATTAACAAAAATATAAGGTAGCTGTCAGTAATTTTAACATCAATACTCCAAACAACTCAGTCTGCACGTGACCATGGATGCTGTCATGTCATGTCATGAGTTAGTCCCGCTCTTATTTTTTTTATCTGTGCCCTGAAAATTTTTAATATCACAAATTGTCACATACACAGCCGCCCAAATTCTAACTATTTCAAGTTACAAGTGTCATTACATGCTCAAACGGTGAAGGAAAACATCGTGAGGAAACCTGCATGCCTGAAAGAATTTCTCGATGGCGTGTGAAGTCTGCCGACCCGCACTAAAGTAACCAGGAGATCCGTGCCCAACAGTGGAGCAGTAAATGACTTCATTGAAGTAAAATTAAATGACGTTTCTAAGCAAAACAGTAGGAAGCGGTGAAGGGCGGGCGTACTTGGGGGCCTGTCTTTATTCTCAATGTTCAAAGAGAGCCAATAAAATTTGGCCTGCTTTGAATAAATTATGTTTTGACTTTGACTTTCGAAGCCATCAAGCTCAAGTTTACCTATATCCAACTTTGTTAGGGTCGCCAATCTACCCAGACGCGAAATAATCAGCCCCTAAATCCAAATTTTTAAATAGGTCATAGACTAAGGTCATTGCTCCCGCCTCTAAGTCTCGCCCGCTATCATACGGGATATATTGTCGTCATTGGAATAGAGTGGATGTGCGATAAAACTTAATTACATCATGCGTGTGACGTCATTAAGGACAATATTCCCGGCCGTCGTAAGAAACGCCGCAATAGACTAGTACATCAAACGAATAAATGAATAATGCCTAGGTCTTCATCGAATAGTCGTTGTGATCTGATTTTAAAGATAGAAGACTGATATTGTACATTGGTTTTTATGAAGATCTTTTCCTATAAAGTCTACCCTTAAGCCACGAAAACAGCTGTTCAGTACATTTTGTCAGTTCATTGTAAACATATACTAAGTTTCGTCAGGCCCCCGGCAAGGTGGACTGACGACTTGATAAAGGTCGCTGGAATCCACTGGATGCGGGCGGCATATAACCGGTCGTCGTGGCGATCCTTGGGGGAGACCTATGTCCAGCAGTGGACGTCAAACGGTTGAAATGATGATGATGATATACTAAGTTTAAAGATATCATTTTTGAAGACGAAATGATTAAGCGGAGATTATTGGAAAAACAGTGCCCCATTCTAGGAAATCAGATGTTGAAATTGGTTTTAAAATCAGATAAATGTAAACCAAGATTGTATTGCCAGTAAATATTTATGCGAAAGCTGATCGTTCGGCTACTGCACCATTTGGTAATACTTTAAAAATGCCTTTAGCTACAAAATTTATCAACCAGCAGTAGGCCCTTGTCCAACAGTGGGACGGTATATGAGTCGATCATGAACAATAATATCTAGAAATAGTACACGGTCGGTATTCACCATTATCAACCCATTATTGTCCCACTACTGGGTACGGGTCTCCTTTTATTTGAGGGAATAGGCTAAAGTCCACTATTCTAGCCTACTGCGGGTAGGCAGACTTCATACGCCATCGAGAAAATCTCACAAGCATCTGCATGCTTGAGAGATTTTCTCGATGCATGGAAACCTGCGTTTCCTCACGATGTTTTCATTCACCGTTCGAGCATGTGATAAATACGCACATAACTTCCGAAATGTCAGTGGTGACTTGTGTTGGAACCCGACCTTTGACATCTCAGTCGACTTATATCGTCATTTACCAATTTTTTTTTCTAAAGAAAGACGTTATATCAATATTAATACCAATGGTAGTATCAAGGTGATTAGTAATTACTACAATATCTAGATCCACGCGAAACTTATCGGTGTAATAACGCGCGCATTCAACCGACTCGATAGTGATAGTGACGATATCGCCTCTGAGGTTCTACAACCCTATTTATAGGTTGAACTGCATTAGAAAGAGCTATATAAGCAAAAATACTAATGACACTGAAATAAAATAATTTATAATTATAAATATAAATGTTTCTGTTCATATTATACATCCATGACTCGGATACAAATGTTTAAACTCATCACACAAACATTTGTCCCTACCGGAATTCGAACCCGGGACCTATAGCACAGAAAGCAGCGTTAGCTACCGCTGGACTAATTGGGTCGTCATAGAATTTAATTAATAGCTGTGTATTAATATTATGTTAATAACTAAACTCTTTCTCTCTCTCTCTTTTTAAAGCATCTAAAAGAAGACAGTAGGAAGGCTTTAGGAAGGGTTTAAAACTTACTAATAACCTGAAAAAAACATTTGCTTCTTACCTAACCACTACTAAACTCATTTATTAAAATAATTCTGCTCGTACAAGGTTTCATATTACGATCAAACTGTACATATAACCTGATGAGCTGTTTGTATGAAAAATATTTGAATTTGATGGTATGAAGTCTAGCGCTGCCCGAACCTCGTCGAAGCTCTGTAGGCATTCCGTAGTCGCCACGTAGTTATTGCGTACACCCTACGTAGACTTCGCGTAGGCATTGTGTAGACCTCGCGTAGACTCCGCGTAGGCATTCTATATGCGTATTTTTTTATAGTAATAAGGGGGCAAACGGGCAGGAGGCTCACCTGATTGTAGGTGATCTCCGACGCCCATCGACATTTGCAACACCAAAAGGCTTGCAAATGCGTTGCCAAACCCTGTAGAAACCGTTCGGATATCTTAAATAAGTCACTTGGGCATCCCCTAGACGTAAGCATTGCTTAGATCTTCCGTAGAAGCCGCGTAGACCAGACATATTGCGATGGAGACCAGACCGAAAACTTTAACGTAAACATTTTAATTTATTACTAGCAATTAAAATATTAATTTTAATTAAAATTTAAATAACGACCCAATTAATCCAGCGGTAGTTAACACTGCCTTCTGTGCTATGAGTCACGGGTTCGAATCCCAGTAGGGACAAATGTTTGTATGATGAGCGTAAACATTTGTATCCGAGTCATGGATGTATCTATGTATAATATGTATGTATTTACAAAAAAAGGTATATATGTAGTATATCAACCAACTAGTATCCGTAACACAAGCCTCGTTGCTTAGCTCGGAACTAGATGGCGCTGTGTGTGTAATGTCCAGAAATGAAATTTATCGAACACATATAAAAAACGTCATTAATTTTTGCTCTCTTGTTCTCGAATGGTTAATATTACGCAGTGGAATGTTTTATTAATCGTCTCATTGTTTTTCCAATTGCTATGGATTCTTCTTGGAAATGCCATTGTTGTATGGTGACGACATTGATGTAGGTTATGTGACATAAAACATACATACTATTAAGCCTGTAACATTGATAAGGTAGGCAGATAAGTCCTAATTCACTCCTTCAGTTCGCCAGTATGTTTTAGGTCTTAAGAGACGGAAGAATTTAATTGCTGAAATTTCACAGGAAAAACCCAGTAATATTTCGCTCGACCTGGGAATCGAACCCGTGACCCTATGCTCAGCAGTCGTGTTTATAGCCAGTAGTCTAATAAGACCCATAGGCATATATGTATATTATAATATATATTGTATATACATTGTGTAGGTATTTACTTTTATAATGCGTACATATTATTTCTATGTTAATTAATGTACCTAATTGGTTTTTAATCAACTGTTTTAATTGAACTATAAATAAAATAAATATAAATAAATCAAAAGAATGAATTATCCCTATAATACTCTACAAAATTACCTGCTATATTTTTCCTCCTCTAAATTGACCAGTCTTACCCACACAGCTCATAATAGGCAGACGGCACCAATTCAGTCTGACAACACTTAATCATTACCAGATATCACCAATCATATGTTTAACCAATCAATCAAGTGGTATAAAACCTCGCACATAAAAATCTGCCTCTAACCGCTCTGGTCCGGTTCGAGCCGGATTTTTCCAGTCACAACTGGATGTTTTTGGCCCCGCTCAGTTGCAGATAAGTTGCAATTAATGTTGATTGGTGTTGCTGTATGTTGCTAAGGATTCATTTAAGATTAAATGGATGCCGCTAACAATACATGTTTTGTCGTTCTGAAAACATAATTTACTTGATTGTTTTTATTGTAGTTGCGCGAGAGGCTGAGGGCATATTAATTAATATCTTCTCAAGCGAAAAGGTTGTTTTTGGTTCAATTGCAGCTTTTTTAATGAAGCCTTCAATCTTATTCCTCTATATATTATTGTGAGACGCAATTGTTATATTTAACTTTAACGTGTTAAGAGTTTTTAATAATGCAGAAAATTATCATAATCTGTTCGCTGTTCCGGTAGGCTTCAGGGTATGATATTGACTACAAATATCTGCATTTTTCTGCCCTTGGCCAATTGTCGTGATCTTAAGACTCGTGGTGAACCATGATACCCTGGTAAAAACAAGAATATTAGCAGAAGTTCCATCAAAATATGATTGATTTCGGTACAATATATTCCCTTACATTTTGACTTTGTGTGGGTTGTTCAGAGTTTCTTATAAAAAACAGTACTTTTAATTCAAAAAGATCAATATACACTAAGTACATACTTTTGAGTTGTCAATATACAATTCAAGCACGTTCGCCTTATTAAATTTTCCAGCCTAGATCAAATACCAATTCTATAGCCCTCGTAATAAGTTTCCTTTTACAAATTAACATCCAGAATGTAACGCAATTAATTATTAGAGGATGATACGGTACTTGAAGATGTGGTTTATTATTACAAAAATGTGATTACAATGTGCGTCATAGTACATGTACTTGCAGGTAATCTAGGGTTATTAATTCCGTTTCAATCTCGAAAAGTGAATTGTGAATAGTGAAAACAAGATTACGGCCCGCCTGAAGGGAAGTGGTTATCGTAGCCCCGACGTTTGCAATACCAGAGGTGTCGCTCCCGCGTTGCCGACCCTGTTGAAACTGTTTAGGTTTCTCAAAAAAGGGAGCTCCTACTAAACTGATAGTAAACGGAATTCGCATGCTGTCAGATTAGTCACTCCCCCAACGAGCTCTGGTAACCTTACTCACCCGCTGAAACACCACTATCGTTGTTCCACTGTGGTCTTCTGTAAGGTGGTGGTACTACCCCATTAGGGCAGCTCAATTTGAGTGAGGAATTTTGTTATGCCTCTCGAAAATTCATGGAGTTGGTTTAATTAACCGTTTATAAGCAGAGTGCATAACTTTGTTATAATGCTATCTTCCAGCTTCCCGGTCGTTCAACCATTGCACAACCCCTACCGTCAATTATGAAAGTAACAATCAAATGTTTTATTTCAATTCCATCATCCCACATAAATTTTGGCACATGTAAGTTATATATACTAAAAACAAGTCGGACCTAGGATAGAACCTTGTAGAACACTCGTTTTAATTGTGGAATCAGAAGATTTGACTATCGGAAGTTTATTTAAGTACTATTCAAATAATGACCCATTTAGTGACACATACATAAATACATACATAATGTACAGACAAAACAGATTCCGTCGAAACAGATAAACAGATAACATCAAATGTCTTATATAGTTTTTTAATAAAAATGTTTTTACTGATGTAATAACTAATTAATATTATTGGTTATGCATGTGTCTCACTAGGTTATGGCTGTGTTAGTCTAGTGGTTTAACCACGGAACTGTGAAGTCAAAGATCGCGAGTTCAATCCTAAGGCACGCACCACCACATGTTTATCACACGCTCAAAGGTGAAGGAAAATATCACAAGGAATCGTGAGAGATTTTTCGATGGCGTGAAGGATTTTGTGTGAAGTTTGCCAATCCGCAGTAGCTAGCGTGGTGAACTTTAGCCTCATCCTTCTCAAATCAGAGGAGACTGGTCTAAGCAGGGGAGCAATAGTTAGGATAGTAATGTGATTCAAAATACAAGTACAATTACCAACTGATTCACGATAAAATAAATCCACATTTAATGGGCTTTATCGTGGTATATTATTATTATGATCACGAGACTACCCATCACCAGAAACACAGTGAAGGTTCCGAATCGTCGCGATTGAAATAATATCAATATACCGCGGTAAAATCTGTAAAGAGTCATTTTATTGTAATAAATCAGAGTTTTAGATGATTCATAATGATTCTTTGTTATACAATAAACTAGGTTTTGCTCGCGACGTTTTCTGCGTAGAGTAAGTTATTTTATCTTATTTCCTTTTTTCATCAATCATCTTATTTATTTCTGAGGCTCCTCTAAAAAAAAACGATTCTGTTTCTTTCCGATTTTTTTACTTTCAACGCTGTTTACTGTTTAATAAGGTATGATTTCCGCGACAAAATCGTAGTAAATAGTATCTGAAATCCTATGTCTTTCCCCGGGACTTAAATTATCTCCATACCAAATTTCATCTAAATCGGTTCAGCGGTTAAAGCGTGAAGAGGTGACAGACAGACTTTCATATTTATGATATTAATATGGATATATTTACGGCGTATGTTCGGCTGTTATATTGCTATTGTATAACTATAAAATTGCTAATAATCGTAAAATATTGTTAGTAATGATTTCCTCTGGTCAGTTTTATTGTGCCCTTATCTTTATTGCGTTTTTTTCCTTAACGGATACAATCTTCATAAATATTGTTATTATATAATAGAATACTAATTTAATATATAAATTAATTTTATTGATTATACCCAACTCTTCATCTTCACAATTTGGGAATTGACTCGCAGGTTTCATCGCAATGTTTTTCTCCACCTTATTATTTATTAGCTTTTTTTTATTAGCTTGATTTCATAATATCAGAGGTATGTCACATGCCTTGAATTTGAACACGTCATCTTTCAGTTGTCAGTTCATGATCCTATCACCAATCAATCATTGCTCTATAATCCTTATAACGCACCTTGTCTGTTAACGGGGAGGAAACGGCCTCTGGGGAGGACTTTCGGAATCTTTGGATTCTTGCGTCACTGAAACTACTCCAGTAGTCATCATCAGCACATCATGAAAGGAGGTACCGAATCCTATGAAGAGACCATCTATGAAACCCACTGTGCGATGCCTAAGCCTCTCTTGTCCACTCTGTCAGTCAAAATATTATTATAAACACCTAATGGCTCACTGTTGGAATTCAGGCTATAGTAGCGACACATAAAAAAAATAAACACGAAAGTTTGTATTTATGTCTGTAATGTTTGTTACTCTTTCACGCAAAAACCACGTAACGGATTTGGATGTAATTTGGTAAACAGATAGTTTATTAACTGGAATAACACGTAGGCCAGTTACTTTTTATCTATTTAGGTACCTTGCGAGCAGAGCGGCGGGTGGAAGCTAGTTTATATTATTTCAGTTAGCAAGTTCAGCGATGTCGACGTGCCCAACGTTACCTAGAAGATGTCATTGACAAAGATCGCGGTTAGAAATTGTACTGACTCAACTACGTCAGTGGGTACGACGACCAGTTACCTAACTGTGGTTAAAGGTCGTTACTGTTCTCTAATCTCTTCCTTAGAACAATCTAGAATTAACTAAGTTCTAGTATGATTTTGGAAGAAGGTAGAAGTGCCCAAAATTTAGGGTAATTAGATTTTATACCTACCTTTATTGTTATACATAAAAAATACTACTTTAAAATGACGTGCAATGTTTTTTCATCTTATATATCTATCATGTTATAAAAATATATCAATTTATAAATATGTATCTCTACTTTTTATAATAATAAAACTAGAAATAAGTATAATTTTTATTGAATCGTTGTTTTGAGTTTAATAATAATACCAATTATCACACAAAATTATTTCATTTGTACATAACTAATATGAATGAAGATCCTTAATAAAAAAGCTGCTAGCATTAAATAGAAATTTTATTTTTAAAATGTCATTTTATTTGCTAATGAAACTAAATTAAGTGTTTAGATTATTTCATAAATAAAATACTGAATCTTCTATCAAAAATAAAATTATAAACCATAGTTTAATACTTGTTTACTATAAGATCATTAATATGACCTGTTATACTGATTAAGAAATTTCTTCGAGGCTATTGACTTTAGCCGATATATATTTATCAGGTGTTAACAAAAACATTACAACTATTACTTGAAATAACAAGTATATATATGACTAAATTTCTTATTATAGTTATTGCACAACATTGAATTATGTGAAACGTACATTAGCATCATCATGACGACCCAATTCGGGTTTGAATCCCGGTAGAGATAAATGTGTGTGTGATGAGCATAAACATTTGTATCCGAGTCATGGATGTATCTATGTATAATATGTATGTATTTACAAAAAAAAGCTCAGGTATATGTACTATATCAACCAACTAGTATCCGTAACACAAGCCTCGTTGCTCAGCTCGGAACTAGATGGCGCTGTGTGTCATAATGTCCAGGAATATTTATTATATATATTTATTTGTCTTCAACCTATTAACTGTCGCACTGCTGGGCACGGGTCTTCTCTCATTTGTGATTAGGCTATAGTCCACCACGCTAGTCTAGTGCGTGTTGGTGGATGTCACAGGCCATTGAAAACATCTCTCAGGTATGCAAGTTTCTTCACGATATTTTCCTTCAGCGTTTGAGCATATTAGAAATAATCACATGGCTTTATAAAGTCAGGAGGGAACTTGATATTTTGGATCAATTGACTGATCCAACTGCCCATGAAGCTATCACAGGTTTTCGATAGAACTAAACATTAAAATAAATGTTCAGGTACTTTTCAGGTCCTAATTTTTTACTCTTATGCAATATTGAGATTGAAAAATGCTTTTTGTGAATTTTATTTCATAACATCCTTTGTTACGGGCAGACTGAAACACATTAAACATAAATAACATACCATCACGCCTGTTGTGCCCGTAGGATTAGGCAGAGGTACCCACATTTCGCTGCTATGCCAAAAAGAGCCAAAAACCCAAAATCTATCAAAAGCAATATCCACATTAAAAAAAATCCTATTAATAAAAAATAGTAAAATATAAACTTTTCCTTATTCCGAAGTTCATATAGTGAAATATTTTCAACCGAATATTATTGTTGTGTCGAGCGTTGTGATCATGTGTTGGCATTGTACCTGATGTATTTATACTTTTGTTGGCAGACACCAAGGAGCGGGTGCAGAGGGCGCCCTTCGAGACTGCTTTGCATTATGCCGGTGAGTGACCAAACATAAACATTATACCTGACATAACATACATAACTCCACGCCTGTAGCCCCCGAACGGTTGGACAGAGGTCTGCTAATGTATGTCCAAGATTTCGTTTGTTTTAGGCCCCTTGTAATAGGAGACGTGCTTATTACCATCAACAGGGCTCGAATCCAGACCCCGATTCAATAATTTAAAGTATATTTCAATGTATCCCGGGAATTGAACTCAACTCTTGTTTACCAGTTTCACAAACTTACGACCACTAGACTAACGCCGTTCTTTTTATACTATTTATGTTTACAGCCCTGCTTATACACATAATATATTGTATCATCACTCCTAGACTCCAAGAACAAGATCTTTGATAATTTTTCTTAGCTAGTGTAAAGAAGATTAATTTATAAAATAAAATTATTATACAAATACAAACAAAGTAACCCAAAACATATTTATATTATCCATCAGAAGTAGGTAGATACTGCTGGCTGTAGCTTAGTGCCTAGTGTACTATTAGCTTAGTGGTATGACTGAGATGTCATAGGTCTCGAGTTCAAACCCAAGGCATGCACGACTGACTTTTCGGAAGTTAAGTGCGTATTTATCGCATGCTGAAACAGTGAAGGAAACCTGCATGCTTGAGATTGAGAGATTTTTTCGATGCCATGTGAATTCTGCCAACCCGCAGTAGGTTAGCGCGGTGGATTATAGCTTAAGCCCTCTCAAATGAGAGGAGACCCGTGCCCAGCAGTAGGACAGTAATAGGTTGATGAGTTGAAAAATATTTTTGTATTTTTTATACATAAGTATATAGATTAATATTCTACACCCATTTCTCTTGTTATTATATCTTTATAAAAAATGTGGCCCCGTTTAGGATTTTCTCCTGTGGGTATAAACATAAATTTTCACATACACAAACAACTATCCATAGATCGTACAAATATTTGTTCCGAGCGGGGATCGAACCCGCAACCCGTGACGCACAAACCGATCGCACAGCCACTGCGCCACCGAGTCTTCCATTTCTAGTTGAAGGCGCAATGCTAGGTAACTATGGCTCTATTTATAAACAACGGCCAATAAAATCCCCGGTGTCTCGTAGTTTCGGCGTTTGTTTATGTCTGGCATATGTCTTCACGGTATTGTTCGCGTTTTAGGTTAAGCAGAAGCCACAGTAATGTGTGTGTTGATGGTTTACACTTTTTTCGAGTCTTTTTTTTTATTTCTAACAACGTTCGTTTGTTTTGTATTCGATTTTAAAATTAGTTTCTAGTGAGTTAAAGACTGTTTTAAATATGCCTTGGAATTTGATCACGTAGATTTTATGAAATGTGGCAATTATCAAGGAAATTACTTAAATCAATGTAATATGTCAGATGATATGGGAGTAAATAACGCACAATTTGATTTATCTAAAAATAGAAATATTTAATTTTAATGTTATTACAAAATTAAAACACTCAATTGTAATCAATTATCTTCACATGGTGAAAATTGATGTACTAACCTAAAAATAGAAAAATCGACAATTAAAGGTTTTTTACTTCCAATATTTTAGTAGGTCGACACAGTATTACTTTACTTAGTTAACTAGCAATTTAATTGTTGATTGTTGATGTTTAATTCTATTCCTTATCACTTTTATATCAGAAATAAATCACTTCACGAGTAGGCTTAAATTCTCTATCCCGAGTGTGCTGTCATTGTCATTCTTCGTGTGTCACGTCATACCTGTTAAGCGGCGTACACATACTCAAACATTAGGCTACGTACACAACATACCGTGTACAAAGCTTACATCTCCCCCCCACAAAGTGCAAATTAGCTGGGGTTAATTTGAGCAATCCAACTGGGGAATGAGCTTTGTCACATGGTACAATCCTAAGGATTTTTTATTTTTTTCAGTGTTGATTCTACATAGTGAATCTGATATCATTTCTTCGATCTCAAAAGGGCCAATTCTAATTTCATCCATTTTAGATCTGTTTAACTTATTACAGTCCATTATATAAACCATATCACCTTTTTGAAACTTGTAATCTATTCTATTTTTATCAAAAATGGCCTTATTCAATTCATGTGATTTTTTTGATCTGAGAAATGCTGTATGTCGGTCTTTTTCCAGTTTTCCTAGTTCAGTTTGCTTTTTCTTTAAGTCCATTGGTAATATATCGGTTGGTTCTCCACTTAACAGATATAGAGGCGAATAACCTGTCACTGTGTGGTTTGTTGAGTTGTAGGCTTTCACACAATTCATTGCCACTGTTGTCCAAGACATTCTTTTTTCTTTGCTATTCAGGGCACATCTAATCTTATTTACCAGCGTCTGGTTCAATCTCTCATTGTTGCCATTTGAAAAAGGAGCATCCACTGCTGTAAAAATTAAATTAACAGAGTGGTCCTTTAAATATTTTTTAAACTCCCTTGAATTCAGTGCTGGATATTGATCGGAGAGCAATATCTCAACTTCATTATCCTTGATTACTTGATCTACCAGTTTTATAAAGTCCTTAGTCATTTGTGTCTTTGAGCATGAAATGTAAGCATAACGTGTGAAATGATCCACCAACAAGTGTAGATATTTTTTAGAAGACTTGTTACCACCAAATCCTCCTACTGTGTCTATGGACATGATTTGGAAAGGTTTTTCTGCCGGTCCTAATTGTGACATGAGTCCATAATTTCTGTTTAATCGTGATTTGTTTTTTATACAAATTTCACATTGACGGCAAATCAATTTTATATTATCAAGTAGGTTTGGTGCTGTGTAGAAAGGTCTTATTTTAGACACAATCTGATTTATTCCTACATGACAGAAATGTTCATGCACCTTTTTTATTAATACCTTACTGTAGTCTTCGGTCAAAACAATTTTTTTTTTTGTTGTTGTTCAATTTGTAATATATACCATTTTCTCTAATAAAACTATGTTTGTTCTTTATGTTAGGATTTTTGTTCTGGTCCTCCAATATTTCCTCAATCTTTACAATATTTACTGTTTTCAAGTTATCTTCTTCGTTTTCGTGGCTTTCATACACAGGATTCCTGCTTAAGCAGTCCGCTTCGGTATTGTTTCTACCTGGGTTATATTTTATTACAAAGTTATATTGTGATAGGTAATGAGTCATATCTCCCAATTCATCATCTGTTCTGTTTTTTATGTTTAAATTTTCTAGCGGCTTATGGTCCGTATAAATTGTGAATGAGTTTCCTATTAGCCAATGTTGCCAAAACTTTAAGCTTTCTTTTATGGCTAGGCATTCTAAAAATATGGCTTTCTTCTTCTTTTGTGATTCGTTCAACTTCTTTGAAAAGTAAGCCACTGGTTTGATTTCTCCACATTTCTGTGTTTGTTTAAGTATTGCACCAATTCCTTTTATACTTGCATCAGTGTATATAAATGTTTCTGCTTCACGGTCGAAAATAGCCAGAATTGGGGCAGAGCATAAATATTTTTTTATTGTTTGGAAAGCTTTTTCACAGTCGGCTGACCAATCGAAATTGGTGTTTTTTCTAAGTAAATTGTGTATTGGGTCAAGAGTTATTGCAGCATTAGGAATATATTTATTATAAAAATTTATTTTACCTAGAAATTGTCTTATTTGTTTCTTATTTTGTGGTGCTGTAAATTCTGCTATAGATCTGAGGTTATCTTTCAATGGTGTGATTGTATTACCTTTCACTATATGTCCTAAGAATCTTACAGACTGTGCTGCAAATTTACATTTTGTTAATTTCAGACGGAATCCTTCTTCAGCAATTGCATCCAGCAGTTTCGATAAATGGTCCATATGATCAGTAAAGGTTTTCGAGAAAACCATAATATCATCAATGTAGTTCATCACAAAATTTGACAGGTTATGTTTTCTTATTATATTAGTTAGGATTCTTTGGAAAATTGCCGGAGATGTTTTCAGTCCAAAAGGAAGACAAGTCCATTGGTAATGACCTTCTTGTGTAACAAAGCCTGTCTTTTCTTTGTCACTGATCCTCAATGGTATAGACCAAAAAGCAGAATTAATGTCAAGAGTAGTAAAATACTTACAGTTTATCGTTTTTACCATTAAGTCTTCTATTAGAGGAAACGGCTGTGGCTGTGGGGTAATAATTTTATTAAGATCTCTAAAGTCGATACATAATCTTGACCTTTTTCCTTCATCCCGTTTGAATGCCAATGTTACTGGTGCTGCGAATGGGCTATAAGATTCTTCGATTAATTCATGCTTTAACAATTGTCCAATTTGCTTCTCGATTTCTTCTTTATCATCTAAGGAGCATCTATATGGTCTTTTCGAGCAATATTTTTCTACTTGTAGGTCTATAAATGCTTCATAGTTTTTCACTTGACCTACATCGTATTTATCTTTGGCAAATATGTGTTTATAATCATTCAATAGTTCACTAATTTTCCTTCTTTGGTCATGTTCCAAGTAAGTAGTATCTATATCAAATTTATTCACATCTATGCCCTCACTGAAATTCACTTCATTATTATATATTTCTGACTTCAAATCTCTGGTCTCAATTTCTTGATTACTCTC
This sequence comes from Craniophora ligustri, assembly GCA_905163465.1. Classification (NCBI taxonomy): domain Eukaryota; kingdom Metazoa; phylum Arthropoda; class Insecta; order Lepidoptera; family Noctuidae; genus Craniophora; species Craniophora ligustri. Next base: position 734,314 of record LR990965.1, on the reverse strand, counting down.
TTTTTTGTCTTCACTCGGGTTGGCATTTTTCTGTAGTTGGATATTTAAATTCCCATCATGGGTCAATCCAAACCGCTTTATTGTATCCAGTCCCAAAAGCAAATCATGAGTAAAGTTTTTATCCTTGCAAATAAATGCATTTATTTCCTTTTCAATATTCAATATTTTTCCATTTAATCTTATTAAGCCTGTTGTTATTCCCCCACCACCAATTGTATTGAATTTATTTTCAAAGTAATTTTTCTTTGAATTTGTTACTTTTATGAATTTAGAATTTAATAAGGTTATATTTGAGCCAGGGTCATAAATACCTCTGCATTTCAGTGTGTCATTTAGTATAACCTCAACTTCTATTAGTGGGGGAATATTTAGTTTTTTGTATCCTGAAATTCATCAATCTCCAACATCAAGTTTTTGCAGTGTTTTACACTGTCACTACTCTTCTTGTCTTCTTTAAACCAGCACAAATCTTCAGAGTGAAATCTGTTTTTCTTTCCCATCTTGTAACATATTTGACAAGGTATTTTTTTTTTATATTCCGCTTCTGTTTTAGTGGAGCTTTTCTTGTCTGTAAAATGTTTTTGTATGTTTTTGTTCTGATTTTCATGCATCCGTAGGGCATTAAACAGAAGAGTTGGGTCTGTCACCTCTTGTCTATCTAGTTTACTTGTAATATAAGTTGGCAATCCCGCGACAATTAAGTCAGTAAGAGTTCTAGTATCTATATCACTATTATACTCTAGTAACAATCTCTGCTTTTTCAATGCATATTCCAGTAGAGAGCCATTCAAATGTTTGAAACTCAGTGCATACATTACAAGAGACCAACTTTTATCTGCAAATGTGTCTAGAAAACTCACTTGCCATATTTTCCACAGCGAGTTTAAACTGTGTTTAATTAACATTGACTCATACCAGTCACTTTCTGATTCATTCAAAAATAATCTCAAAGCACTAATTTTCTCTGTATCACCATTTAAATCGAATCTTGTACATTCACTTTCAAAACTTTGCAACCATTGTTTGGCATTAGTGATCTTGTTATCAAACTTCTTTAAAACAAATTTTTCATTTAGTTTGCTTAAATTATTATGTTTTTCTTTGTTGATATTGGATTTATCACTTAATTTCTCTAAAATTTCCACTAATTTTGTATCTGTAATAGATTGGCTTGTGACTTGAGTAATTTCTTGTAGCAAATAATCATTAAACACCATATTTCCAGCATCATCTGTATATAGTGCTAAAACATCACTTGGTATGGACATCCACACCTTTCTATTATGACCTCTTTTCTGTAATGTTTTTTTTATTTTGAAAAATCCCGGTAACTTTACCAATTGAAGGTGGTGCTTCGCTGCTTGGAAACATGGCGGTATGAGATATGTTATTCCATTTTCTTTTGTTATTGATTTTATAATTATGATGTTATTCTTCGGATCTTCATCTGCTGCCAGCTCAACTTCAAATTGCAATCTTTCCATGATCTACTATTATCCAATCAAACTCTGACAATTGTCGATTTGTAATATGTCAGATGATATGGGAGTAAATAACGCACAATTTGATTTATCTAAAAATAGAAATATTTAATTTTAATGTTATTACAAAATTAAAACACTCAATTGTAATCAATTATCTTCACATGGTGAAAATTGATGTACTAACCTAAAAATAGAAAAATCGACAATTAAAGGTTTTTTACTTCCAATATTTTAGTAGGTCGACACAGTATTACTTTACTTAGTTAACTAGCAATTTAATTGTTGATTGTTGATGTTTAATTCTATTCCTTATCACTTTTATATCAGAAATAAATCACTTCACGAGTAGGCTTAAATTCTCTATCCCGAGTGTGCTGTCATTGTCATTCTTCGTGTGTCACGTCATACCTGTTAAGCGGCGTACACATACTCAAACATTAGGCTACGTACACAACATACCGTGTACAAAGCTTACATCAATATAAAATGGTTTTACTGTGATAGAGATTTGAGCAATGTTTATGTAGCTTACAGTTTTTCTACGTTATAATAATATTTTCCTTGAAATTATTCTTTGGGCGTCTTTGTGCTTGAAGAATAATATTAAACAGTAAAACTATATATTTATATATTTTAAACCGACATCTCTAACAAAAGTATGAACAAATCTTAAACATTCAATACTATACAGACGCGAATATATATGTATAAGTAATTAAAATTCTTAAAACTTTTTTGTTATACAGGATCCGAAACGTCGGATTTAAAATAATATCAATATACGTGTGAAATAAGCAATAATGTACAATTGTACACAATAGTATTATTAAAACAAAATACATACATACACTCACGCCTTTTTCCCATGGGGGTAGGCAGAAACTACAGAATGCCACGCGCTACGATACCTGCATACCACTTTTGCCTCGTCCACATTCATACATCTCGTCATGCACGTGCGCTGGTTACGAGTACTGCACACCTTTTTGGAGGAGTTCACCAATTAGGTCGGTGTATGTCCTTCTAGGGCGCCCCCTACCGGCGTTCCACCTGTCATCCGCCTTATAAATTCCTTTCGTCAATCGCCTAACATTCATCCTCTCAACATGCCCAAACTATCTTGGTACATTCTTCTCAATTTTTATCACTGCGTCGTCTGAAAAAATAATTTGTTGTATCAATAGTAGATATATCAATAAAGTTTTTCGTGGGAATCAAACCCTCAACATCGCGGCGTGGAAACCATTACATTAATGTCGTTTAACTTTCCACACAAATATAAATTATTTTCAGTATTTGGTACTGTCAAAACATTTCTTGTTATGCTTTATATTGGGAAACGGGTCATTCACCTGCGCCTACGCAAACGACAATTCTACAGTATTCTGGGCATACAAAGAGGAGCTTTGAGAGAAATGATTCGGCATTTCTACCTTACTTGGTACCTATACATATAGTTTTGTTGATGTTTATTGTGGAAATTCTTCTTAACAAAATATAATAACACTGAAATCGGTTACGGCTATTTTTCTTTGTTAGTTAACCCTTAAATGTTTTTTAGTTCACCTGAAAATGATTACAGCATAATTAAAGATTTACACAATTTAAATATTATCAATATATCACAATAAAAATCGTTAAAAGTAGTTTTATTACCTGCGTAAGTTAAATACTGATACGAGTATTAGAAATCGCGTATGTTTTTTTATTAATTTTCAGTTTAATTTCTCAGTTTAATTTTCTCTGTTACTTTTCAAAGAAAAACCCATAGCCGTAAGATTTCATAGGTTATTTCCAACCCAGGTTTCACTATATTATGAGAACTACAGAAGCCATCTCTAGAGAAGAGAGTTTTCACAGATTTTCCAACAAAAACAAAACGACTGACGCACACACCTGTTCGGTTCTCCGTCTAAATATAGTGGACTACTCGTTAAGGCAGAAGTTTGACGCGCTGCGCTCACTGCACTTTATAGATCTTTCATCAGTAAACTCCTCTTTATCTCCGTACGTGTTGACATCAAGAAAATATTCTTGATGTAATAATCTAAATATATCCATCCATATTTACTTACTAATACCGTAAATGCAAAAGTGTGTCTGCCTGACTGCCTGTATGTTACTTCTTCATGCTTAAACCACAGGACTGAATTAGATGAAATTGTATGGAGATAGTTTGAGTTACGGGGAAGGACATAGGATAGTTTTTATTTCGGAAATCGTCCCCTAAAAGGTCGAAAACAGGGTGGAAGTTAGCAGTTCTAGGCAACGAAAGTCGCGAGCAAATGCTAGTATACAATATTTCTTAATATTAGAGTATAAAAGAGTATATATATTTCTATAGTATGTGACTGAGTTCATGCATAAATGTATCCAGTGAAAAGTTTTATATAGAGAAGGATTTAAGTATTGATTTCATATACTTATGAATATTAGATATTTTATATTAGATATTTAGGATTGTTTCCGGCGGCGTGCCTTCTCATATTATATCCTTTTTTTGTAATTACATACATATGATACAAATGTTGATGCTCATCACACAAACATTTGTCCCTACCAGAATTCAAACTTATGACCCATACTACAGAAGGCAGTTTAACCTACCACTGCGCTAATCGGATCATAAATATATAACACACACATGCCGATCAAAACGATTTTCTCTTTCTAAATTCTTTTGATTCAGACTTTTTTAATGTTTACAAAAAATACGAATGTTTTCGGCAAACAGTTCTGTTTGTCTGTCTGTGTCTAATTCCGTCGCTTGCATATCGTTTGTAATTAACCTTGTTTCTTATGTTACCGTTACTGTCGTGGTTTGTGGGTGGGCAGACGTGTAGGTAAACATTTTAACAGTTTAGAGGTACACAACTATGCCGGGATTAGAGTTTTAGTGACCAGAATTGCCTGTATATCAGGATTTTACACGAAGCCGACTGACATCATGGCAAAATTAAGAATTTAGTCAATACATACATACAGTATGTATAAAATAGAAAATATGATAGCAGCATAAAGGAATATAAAAAAATAACAAATAAAATAACATTGAAATGCAGGAATGCAAAAGGGAAAGATTTGGAACAAACTTGTAATAGAATACAAATTTTAACAAAACAGGGTCAGTTAGATAAAGCATATAGTTTAATAAAACAATTAGATAAGAAACATAAGTCAAAAAGTACAGCCATATTAGATGAAAACGGTAAGATATTGATTAATAATAAAAATATAGTCGAACGCTGAAAAACTTACATAGAAGGTCTCTATAAAGGTCAAGGAATGAAAGAGAATGATATAGAAAGAAGAGATTCTGTAGATAAAGATAGTCTAGGTCCGGACATTTTAAGGGAGGAATATGAAAGAAAGAAAGAAAGAAAGAAAATAATATTTATTGACACAGTCACGAACAATGCACACAATAACATAAAAAAGAAAGAAAAAAAAAAACATTGGACAATAAACAAACTCATTGTGTGCCCCACGGCTGTGCCAAATGGCCCAGTTCAGCTAAAAGCCAGACAACTGGTAAGCTGCCTGGCGCTGGTTAAGACGAGTAACAGAGAAGTACATAGGCCCTGACCAATATGGCTTTAGACAGGAAAAGGGCACAAGAGACGCCATATTAGCCCTTAGACTAATTATAGACAGACGTATGGATGTAGGCCTTGATTGACGTACATAGCATTTATTGATTTAGAAAAGGCCTTTGATAAAGTAAACTGGAAGAAAATGATGGAGATTTTAAAAGAAACAGGATTAGATTATAGAGACTGGAAAATTATTTTTGAACTTTACAAAAACCAGGAAACAATAATAGAAATTGGGGATGAAAAACAAAGAGCAAGTATAAAACAAGGAGTGAGACAAGGGTGTCCCTTGTCACCTTTAATATTTAACATTTTTATTGAAAGTGCTATTCAGAAAATTATAGAAAAACATGAGGGTGGTGTTAAATTTAATGGAGAACCTATAAGATTTATTCGATTTGCAGATGATATAGCAGCAATAGCCGATAGTACAAATAATTTAGAGACACTTTTGAAAATGATTACTACAACTTTTGGGGAGTACGGACTGAATTTAAACAAAAACAAGACTAAAACATTAATAGCATCAAAATTTTCAGCAGTAACTTGACCAATCATACTTGATAACACACAATTACAGCAAGTCACCAGTTTTAAATACTTGGGAAGTCAAATAACACATGACTCTAGATGTTCACCTGATATCATGGAAAGAATTGCAATGGCCAAACAGGCATTTAACAGAAAAAGGCATTTATTTACAGCCAAAATAAAAACCAGTATCAGAAAACGTTTTATAAAAATCTATGTCTGGAGCATAGCACTGTATGGCTGTGAAACTTGGACAATGACACAAAGGAACAGAGAAAGGTTAGATGCGTTTGAAATGTGGTGCTGGAGGAGGGTGGAGAAGATCAGTTGGACCGAAATGAAAACAAACGAGGAAGTATTAATGATTGTAGGCGAGAAAAGACAGCTGTTAAGAACCATAGAGAATAGGAGAGGGAAGATGTTTGGCCATTTGATACGACACGACGACTTCTTTAGAACCATACTAGAAGGTAGAATTGAAGGAAAGAGAGGAAGGGGAAGACCTAGACGAAGTTTTGTTGATCAAGTGAAGAAAAAAGTGGGTATCGAGTCGTATCAAGAAGTCAAACAGAAAGCAGGAGATAAACAACAGTGGCGATTGCTCCACCGACATGAGCTGAGCTCTTAAATTAATAATAAATAATAATTAAACAATTATTATTATTTTAAGACCTCAGCTCTTGTTGGTAGAGCAATCGCCACTGTTCTCTCCTGCTTTCTGTTTGACTTCTTAATACGACTCGATACCCACTTTTTTCTTCACTTGATCAACGAAACTTCGTCTAGGTCTCCCCCTGATTAAACAATTACAATGATATAAAATGAACTATGTTTTTAATGTTTCAAGAAAACCTTGCAGCAAGTATTTCCAGCAAGCAGTGCTGGAAAACATATAAATGTAAAAAATATTCTCGTATCATGTCCATTATAGAGAATACGGTCAAGACCGAGCCGTTAATTAGTCAGGCCATTCTGAAACTTAATGATCTCGTAATTTATATTAGTATCTAGGTAAGTACAACTCATGGGATATGACTAAAGAGAGAAAGGAAATTAAAACTTATGTATTCACAAATAGAGTTCATTATTTTACGTTAAAACTCTAATGTACAGTCGAACAAGCTAATTGGTATACATACAACTATAGACCGATCTTTGTGTGGATGTAAACTAATTAGCTTGTTCGACTGTACAATAATACTCTAAAAATCTACTAGAAGACACGTCCACGCGTTGCTGTAGCTAAGTTATTCGTTGAATTATATTGTAGTAAACTATTTAATACAGAAAAATGTATTTACGAGAAAAAAAACCATTTTGAAAAAATCCTTTAAATGCTCCTAACCTAACCATTTTGAAGGATTTTTTCATCTTACCATAAACTGGTGCTTTTCACCGGCGCATGACCAAGGAAGCTGTAAAGTAACAAAAACGCTATCAAAAAATAATATCAATATCATCACGCCTGTCGTACCTGAAGGTGTAGGCAGAGGAGTCCTAAGGTACCTACAACCACATTTTTCCGGTATGTTGTTTAGGTCCCATTTAATAGGGGCGAACCTTTTGCCATAAACTCAGAACTGCTACTGAGCATTTCATATAAAAAATATATTAATATTGGGTGACAATGGCGGTGTTATCGCTAAATAAGGATTTCTTTCAGAAAACTTTTGGATGGACCAGAACAAAGTGTAAATAAACGGTTATGTTACTACATAAAAAATATACAGGAGATACATATCTACGTAATAGAAGAGTTAAAACATATTTCAAAATGATTTTCCCTAACACTGTGTTTCTTATCAAAACAATGACGTCACATTGTATAGTGGGTTTTAATTTCGGACGCAACAACAATATGGCTATCTAACTATCAAATAGATTTACAACGGGATAACAAAGAAATGTAAACAATGCTGGAATGATTGACAAGAACTAGCGGCCTGGTCAAGATCAGCCTTACATAAATATAAATTAGTTTTATTGTTAGTTAAATGCTCGACCAAACTGAATAAAACTACTTTTTACGGATTCCGGAGCTGTCTCGTTGGTGCGACTGCTGAGTGTCTTGGGTTCTATTCTCAGGTTGACCTGGGAATCGAACAATGGCGGTCTTATCACTACTTAGCGATAAGATCGCCATTGTACCTATATTTTATATTATGGTGCAGAATAAAGCATATTCTATCTATCTAAATATTTATTTAACTTGTAGGCGTATCCGCCTCTATACATCAAACCTCATTTGATCGTAACAATACTTTTATACATCAAACCTCATTTGATGTATTAAAACGAACACCGAGCTCTGGTGAGGTGGCCATCTTATGTTATCTGAGAGTTAAGTTTGAATGTTGAGAAGTGCGCCCGCAACCACGTACTCGGTGGACGTTTATCTTAATAACAAATAATCAGTGATCAGTGCCTATTTAGTGCTTACTTAGATTGAATTATTAGCGATCATAATTAAATGATACACATACGTGCTATTTCGTCCAAATATCGCCTCCGTACCCGATAATCCACGATTATCTAAACATGCACCAATTCTGATAATAGTCGAAAGACTTTATACTTATGTTACTATACTAAACTTAAAATGTACTACCAGCTTCGCTTAAACTTGGCCATAAAATACAGTTTGTATTGTTACCGCGCGCTGCCGGGCACGGCGAAGCTACCGTTGGGAAAGTAACGATTGATACAATGCATGGGATTTTCCACCCATGGTGTAGGGAAACCCATGCGTGACAGCACAATACTTATGGGTAGAAGTATAGGAAGCTATGGGGTTGGTTGTCGATTCAGGAATTCGAAGGGTTGTTTGTAGTTAGGTAGTAACATATTGACACGATACGACGCTGCGACGCGGACGGCTCGATAATATACGCAATGATCAAGTTATTGCCTTTGTGGTAGGTACAGAGGGAAGATTTGATTGGAATACTAGGCAAAACAATGTGTGTGGCCTACATGAATTAAGATTTTCTGCATTTGTTTCAAACTTCAAGGTATGTTTTGAAACAAATTGAAAAGTAACGTACAAATAGAAAAGTTGAAAATACTTTTCAATTTGTTTCAAAATTGAAAAGTAACTTTAAAGGTAAATCGTCAAAACTAATTACATGATTCTAATAACTCTGTCAAAAAAACCGACTTCAAATGTCATCAAACTGGATCAAATTGCATGGAAAGCACCAGCTTTCAAATGAAATAAGAATTATCAAAATCGGTTCACCCAATCGAAAGCTATGAGAGAAACAAACAAAAAAATACAGTCGAATTGAGCACTTCGATGTGAAACGTATGAATAATTTATCTTAAAAACGAATAATATCTAATAAAAAGCAATTTAGAATGCTATAACATGTATGAACGGAGCATGACGTGTGCATCAGCGTCACTCTACTCAGCCATGTTGTAGGGAATAATAAGATTTGACACACCACCATCAGCAGCACATTTGAGTGAGCATGACAAGTACAGACTGCCTGGCAACGGGAAGGCTTTTTCACATTTGAGTAAAGCATCACCAATCTCATATATTTTACAAGCTGTTTTTTTAACTTACTGACCAAATACAACGTCAACGAATAAATAATTCCCAGCAGATTTGTCAGCAATTACTCTAGACTTTCATCGTCTTAAGTGTATATCAATTAAGCAGCAATCCAATTAACCCTGGCCATCAATAGAGCCGCAGTTCTATTTCCACCTGAAGGTCGTCACCTTCAATCGTTTGCTCTTCATCGTTAGAGGATAGTCATAACATAACAAGCGTCATTATATTACCGTGAGCTTTTAGCTAAATAGGGGTGGAGCAGTTACGTCACCAAGGTAATAGGCCAAGGACAGAGAGCGTTACTTGAGCTGTGATAAATATAGATAGCCGTCTCTTTATGGTGTCTATTTGGCTTGGATTTTAGGAGACTGTTAATGGGAGACTATCAACCCATTTAATGTTTTCCTTCACCATTTGAGCATGTGATAAATACAATTCTAACTGGAACACACTATTATTAGCACATTGCTGCTTTTCTAAGGCTAATGTTAGCTGCCTCGTTAGTCTAGTGGTCGTACAGTGCGACTGCCGAGCAAGAGGTCTTGGGTTTGATTGCCAGGTCGAGCAAAGTGTTATTGGGTTTTTCTATGAAATTCTCAGTAGGAGCTTGAGATTTGGATTCGTGCCCGGTTAGTGGCAATAGGCTTGCCCCCTATTACAGGGGACCTAAAACATATCGGCGAAACGAGGGTGTACATTAGTACACCTCTGCCTAACCTTTCGGGGACGACAGGCGTGAAAAATATTTACCAATTCGGTGGTAGTTAATTAAGTGTCAAGTGAGCTAATCGGGTCGTCAAATATATAGATATTTACTTTCCCAGTGCTGGACATGGATTTCAGATAGATTAGGCTACAGTCCACCATACAACCCTAGTGCGGGTTAGTCCTTAGTAGACTTCGCATGCCATTGCAATATGAGATTTTTTCTCAGGCATGCAGGTGTCCTCATAATGTTTTCCTTCACCGTTTGAGCATGATTGTGATAAATAAATTCGTAACTTCGTAAAGTACAAACGTTTGACTTCAGTCCACTAGGCTATCACAGTTCACACTTATATTTTTGACCAAAATCGTAAGACTCCAAATTATATTTTTAATCTGTGCCAATGTTTACAATACACACAAGATGGCCGTGAAACGTCTTCGAAAATAAGTTTTGCCGCCAAAACAAATGCTGTCACTGCGATCAAAGTGAATAACTTTTATTTAATTGTTTCTTTTGAAGATCTTTTGAAGATTTTCGGGTTTTTGCGAGATTTTATAGTTATAACGTATGAGAAAAGTTTTGTATGTTCGTTCTGTTATAACATTTTGGTTGCGTTTAGTAAATCCTGTTTGCTGTTGTTCTTTTGAAGACGATTATTTCTGATGAATGTGTACTGAAAGTTTCATTTGTAGGTTATATTAAGTATGCGGTGGAAACTATTATAGTCAAATTGTTTTGACATTTAAACTCAACTCCTTGAAGATATCCACTACTCTAATGCCATCTCACTCACTCACGTGTGTTCTGAGAGTTTCTGAAAAGTCCAGAGAGGCAAGGTTTCACCAGAACTGACAATTGAATCATCTGTCCGTGATTCTGGATCCTCAAAAGCATTCAAAATATTAGGATTCAAATAATAACAATGTGAAGTTATCCGTTAGAGAACTAAAGTTACCGACATAACTCAAAGGATTAGCAAGCTGAAGTGGCAATGGGCCGATCACATCTCTCGAAGAATCGACAACCATTGGAGCAAATGAGTGCTTGAGTGGAGACCGCGTCCCGGCAAATGTAGTGTAGGACGACCAGGAGGCGTAGGACGCCAGGTGGAGCGACGACTTGCGGAAGGCAGCTGGCAGCAACTGGATGAGAAGAGCCGAAGATCGAGCTCTGTCTCGTTCACTATTGGAGGCGTCCAGCAGTGGACGAATATAGGCTGATGATGATGAATAACAATGTACCGCGATAAAATAATTAAAAAATAATATGATATTAACGTCCAAGTAATATTTGCGTTTTGTTTATTCCCTTAAAAATACTACAAAAAAAATTATAAACGGAAACTAAGACTTAAATTTTAAAAACTTAATTAATGTATTACATTTTCTGACTGAGCTTTTTGGAGTGTCTTAGCGGGGTTTTATTGGTGGAGCTTCTGTGGGCTATGGGGGACTATCACGCTATGTTCAATCTAAACAACCATTAACTTATAGCATGGGTGTGTATACCCCTTGGAGGTAATTTGATTGCCCTTATAGTTATGTCAATTAATTTGTAAAAATAATTTTATAATTTAAAATAAGTAAAGAAATTTAAAAGTATTTGCTGTGGTAGCTTAGTGTTGTGACCAGTGGACTGACATGTCAAAAGTCTCGAGTTCAAACTCAACGCACCGCTGAATTTTCGGAAGTTATGTGTATTTATCACATGCTCAAACGGTGAAGGAAAACATCGTGAGGAAACCTGCATGCTTGAGAGATTTCCTCGATGGCATGTGAAGTCTACCAACCCGCAGTAGGCTAGCGTGGTGGACTATAGCCTAATCCCTCTCAAATGAGAGGAGACCCGTGCACAGCAGTGGGACAACAATGGGTCTTTTTTTTGCGGTGACACTTATAAGCTTGAAAATAGTATATAGACATAATATTTGTATCGATGTCGTATATTATCGTTATCATATAATTGTGGTATCGACAATAGTGATAAGAGACTAACGATGGCTGCTAAAACTTTACTGCATACTCATCCTTGAAGCTTTGTACCAAAACTAACTTGGATATCAATTTAAATGTCTTTCTAGTTACCAGAACATTCATTGAAAATTCTTTACGTAAGTTGATAGAAATCTCAGGGTATAAAAGTAATGATAAATATATCCGTACACATGACACAGCGCCATCTAGTTCCGAGTTAGGTAACAAGGCTTGTGCTATGTCTGTCTGTTTTGTCTGTGTATTTATCTTTTTTTACTATCTTACATTATCGGACAAACTTCACCGTAAACAAAACTTCACACGTTGATCGAGAAAATCTTTCAGGCATGCAGGTTTCTTTACGATGTTTTCCTTCACCAACAAACTAACTCCAAAGTCAGGTGCGTGCTTTGAGATCAAACTGAAGACTTTTGAGTGCACAGTCCAATCTTCGACATTCGACATACACTTTTAAACTTTCGCGTTGCATTATAATACATTATATTCGACAGTCAGCTTGTGACCACGATCAGTGCAACCTGGTCGAAACGTCAAGCATTTAAAAGGTAAATTCGTTAATTCCCGTGTAATATAATGTATTCGACATACATATTCACAAAAAGAAATCTGTATTGTATTAACGAACTAGTATCCGTAACACAAGCCTTGTTGCTTAGCTCGGAACTAGATGGCGCTGTGTAATAATGTCCGGGTATATTTATTTATTTATAAATTACACGTTCACTTTACTCATTGCTAATGATTCTTTAGAAAAACAAATATGAATGTGAACAATTCACTTTTCTCGACGTGACCTTGGACCAGTGTGACTAATTAGAGCTGTCAGACACATGATAATCTACAATTTGAGTATTCCAATACATCAGCAGACACCGCTCTTCTGTCCGTTTTTGTCTGATCTGAACTATGCTATTAGAGTAAGATCCCAGGGCCGCCAGACGTCACGTATTTTCTGACGAAGGAAATGTGGATTATTGAGTAGTGCTAGTATGTACTAAGAACGCATGCCTACCAGCTAGCTTGCTTAGTGGGCCAATTTTGAGGTATCGGGAAATCAAGGTACATAAAAACATGACTTCATCATTTCAACCGTTTGACGTCCACTGCTGGACATAGGTCTCCCCCAAGGATCGCCACGACGACCGGTTATATGCCGCCCGCATTCAGTGGATTCCAGCGACCTTTACCAAGTCGTCAGTCCACCTTGCATGAAAAAACATGACTTACCTCATGTAAATTCTCAAAGCTGATTTTTACGTATATTGTAGCCCTGGGATCTTGGATTATATGTACATATATTATAAATAGAAAAATAAGTTTTTTTTTGTTGTTAATGAACTCAAAAACTGTACTCGTTGGTCTAGTGGTTGTTAAGTGCGACTGCAGAGCAAGAGGGTTCAGTTTTCAGGTCTTGCTGTTTTATTTATTTATTTCATGAATGAATAATTACCAAAATTCTCAGTAAAAATGTGGTGTTCGTAATTGTGTCCAGTTAAAAGTAATTAGTTTTGTACTTAATACATGGGACCTAAATCATACTGGCAAACTTTGAGTATACATCTGTATATCTTTGCCAAACCTCTCAACGATGCAAGCATGAAGATATGTTACGTTATTTAAAACACTGGCATCTGAATTATTTAGACATTTTTAATATTCGTCTATCCCGGTCGTAACAAATAAAATGTATTATTGTCATCTATTATTGTGCCAGTTATGCTAAGCACGACATAAATTATTTCAAAAATATCCCAACTGTTTCTGATGAATAAAAAATTGACGCACTTAAACTGTAAACACAAACAGATAGCCAGGAGCGACAAACATTCGGCAGTTTTGCGAGGAATATTAATAATCAGCTTGAGACTGTGTCAGGTCATCAACACACAATCAAAAAGTCAGATCAGCTGTGATATCTTAGTCATGTGATCAGCGGAATGTGAAGTCAAAGGTCCCGAGTTCTAGTGTTTTAATTTGTTGTGCTTATTTATCACAAGTTCAAACGGTGAAAGAAAACATTCGATGGAAACTTGTATGTCAGAGAGATATATTGATATCAATATCACGTGGTACATTATGACCCAGTCCCAATACAATAAGAGAAGAGATATGTTCAGTGGACAAAAATAATCTATTTAATGCATAAATACGTCCACGACTCATTATTTCTAAAAGATATCTTGATTTCATCAAGACATTTAATTTCTCATTCCTCTTGCTGAAAACAGTCTTCTATCAGAAAAGGAGCTAGCATAGCGTGTGTAAAAGGAATTTCTTTGGCATATAGGCTTTTTTTTTTTTTAATCCAACATTTGCGCGGGTGATAATAATTAACCAACATATTCACAAAATCATCTTATTTTGTACTTAATTTATCACGCATTTATCACATGCTCAAACGGTGACGGAAAACATCGTGAGGAAACCTGCATGCTTGAGAGAATTCTCGATGGCATGTGAAGTCTGCCAACCCGCAGTAGGCTAGCGTGGTGGACTATAGCCTAATCCCTCTCAATTGAGAGGAGAGACCGTGCCCAGCAGTGGGACATTAATGGGTTGATGATGAATTTAATATGTAAAAACTTGTAAAACATATTAAAACAATTGAAAAATCAAATACTACGTGAACTATAATTTGAATTTCACATTAGATTTTCTAAAAAACATACACTTACCTAAGTCATAAGGTTAAGCACCTCTGACCTCATTACAAACATCGAAGTGGGATTCGCTGCCAAACATTGTACAATAAAGTGTACCTAGATATTTTTATTGCTTCAAATTAAACCGAAATAAATGTTACCAACTTCACGCGCAATTGAGAATTTATTTTGTTTGCGAAGAATATTTAAACGCATCCGTAATTTAAGGGGAAACGGATAAATAAATAGTGTTCAAATGGAAACGGGAGTTCATTTATTTAATTAGTACAAAGATAGGTTATTGAACTACTTAGTAACTACTGTTTTAATACTGAATTGCTATATATTTGAGTATTGACATCAATATTGTATTGAAATAAAACTACTTTTTACGGATTATATCGCGTTATATTACTCAATGGCCTACGTCCAGCAGTGGACGAATATAGGCTGATGATGATGATGATATTACCCATTATGATTTAATAAAACATGTTTCAATAAAAAGTAAAATAGGAGAGTTATTACTGATAGCAAGCAGAACTCATGCTGTCAGAATAGTCACTCCCCCTAACGACGAGAATTTGAACAAGAAATCTTGCGGTGATCTTATAATTTCTGCAGGAAATAAATATAAAAGAATTTCGAGGTATAAAACCTCCTTGCTTCAACAATTACAAATACTTGATATAAAAAAAGAAAAACTTTGTGATAAAAAGAAAATCAGATCATTTATTTTCACATTTACCTACGTTATGGGAGAATGTGCCAAAAAAACAAACGCCTAGCTGACAGAATTCTGACATAATAATATAGTTACGAAACACATTTTATTAAAATTAATGACAGGCCGATTTGACGACCGGGTGTCAGCTGTAATAAAAACGTCGACTTAGACTTACAATAGACTTAGGTAAATGCGTATTATTTATTTTATGTCAAAAACTACATTTTACTACTTATCGCGGTATCTTGATATTATTTTAATACCGATGTTACGGATCCTTTGCAGCATCCTTGTCACGAATAGACTATCAGAAATATGTGTAACCTAACAAATTATGAGTTTATAAATTATTCATAATTGATACTGATTTTAACTGAGCTCTAAAATAATCTTTTTACCGATTATCAAGGGCAAAGACACTCTGATCTCTTCATGACTGAATTAATACAACAAACGATACCTACATCACGTCTGGATGACAATGAATGAATGAAGAAGTTTCATATCCAATTCCATGATGTAATTTTATAGCTTTTTATAGAATACAGTTGTCTAGCCCAGGGCTATCAAAAATAAACAAAAATATTGCTCCTACAAAAATGATTGATGACATAATGTAGTGTTTTAAAGTGGCTCTTATTAACACTACTATCAATTCAATTAAACCAGTATAGGTATGTAAATAAGCAAGTCCAGATGTTATAACGTCATTGTCATTTGTATAGAGCGATCATAAACTGGGTTTTATGACTTGCGTTGCTCTTAACGACCACGTTAACCGTCCTATGGAGAGTTCCACTATTTACTTCGCGAATTAATCGACTTCAGTACAGTTTGCTAACGGTGATATTGGTGTTTGCAAATCTGTTGGGTCCTAGAATACAAATTAATGTCAGCATACTAATTTATCTTTAACGGCAAAAGCAATAAATGAATGTCAGTTTGTTACCATAATTATGAACCAAATTATCGTCCAGTATGATAGGAGTTGAAAGTTCTGCACAGATTATGCTGAAATTTTGATACGATAGGTATGTTTAGCAACAACGAATTAGCTGTGGTAGCCTAGTGGTGTGACTATTGGACTGAGATGTCAAAAGTCTGGAGTTCAAACCCAAGGCCCGCACCACTGACTTCTCGGAAGCGTATGTGCGTATTTATCACATGCTCAAACGTTGAAGGAAAATATCGTGAAAAATCCTGCTTGAGAGATTTTCTCGATGGCATATGAAGTCTGCCAACCCGCAGTAGGCTAGCGTGGTGGACTATAGCCTAATCTCTCTTAAAAGAGAGGAGACCCGTGCCCAGTAGTGGGACAATAATGGGTTGCTGATGATGATACAAACGGCTTCAAAGATTGATTTTATCTTATTTTTCGCGTCAACACTTTGTGTTGTTCCTCATTTATTTTGTCACCCATGCAACTGTAATATTATCACAGTTAGGCAAGATACAGCTAGTATTATATATTATATATTTACTCAACGTTTTAATGTTGTTCTCACTCATAACAGTTGTCACTTTGCCAAAATCCAATCTTTGTCTATCATATTATGACCTAGTCTGAAATCTGAAAACATCACCCATTAAAATATGTTCGGGTATTTCCGTGCAGCTTCGTGAATATTCAGTCAATTCGATTATTCACCCGACTGCGAGCATTAAAAATTAGGGTAATGTTTTACACTGCTGGAACGAAAACTAGTGAAGGATCCAAGCTTTTTACTCATGATTTTTTCTTATACTGTTTATGTAAGTGATCATTAATACCAACGCCAATAATTTTGAAATGTCAGAGGCTGTGGATTGAAATAAGGAATGAGAGAAAATAACAATCGTTTACCATCAGGCGAGCTGGAAGCTGTAAAAACTAAGAGTTTCTACACATCTGTCGTAGATGCGTTAACAAGCACAAAATTAAATATTCATAGTGCACAAACCCACAGACCCGGAACAACTAACTGTAGGCTATACATAAATTTGTTCCGTGCGGGGATCGAACACGCGACTCGCGGCGCAGATTCCGATCGCTGGACCAGACCAACCAACATTTAATCTATGACCGTGTCCTTAAGATCTTATTGGATAGTGTAAAATGGTGATTCGTTTTATTATCTTTGTACGAAATAAGTGTATTCTTCATACATTTTAAGTCTTTATATGGAAACAAAGTTAAAACAATTATTCCTATTGACATGGCAACATTGCTTGCATTATTACTCAATAGCATAACATGGATAATACGTATTATTATAATCCTTTTATTTTGTGTCATCTACAAAGTATTTGTAAACAATGGAGTTCGTTTTACAATAGCCGTGACGACCACGATACGTGACTGCGACGACTCGACTTTTTAGTCTTTTGTCTTACCTAGTATCTTTATGTATTGTTTGAACAATATGTTTTGAAATTATAAATTCTGTGGTTAAAATTATGGGTAGTCTATTTATAACATCTTTTTATTGTACCTCGTGAGTAGCATAAAAACTTGCGGTTCGCCTGATGGTATGTATTGCTGGGTCTAAGGGACATTTGCAACACGAGATGTATCGCCCGCGCGTTGCCGACCCTGTGTGTTGTAATATTTTAGGAAAATTTCAGTAGGAAACTCATTCCACGGCTCGACTGTATATATGAATTACGGTAGGTAATATTGATGGAGTGACAATGAAGTTTCTTTTAGATTTCAAGATTTTTGTTCTCGAGTGTCCTTCGCCCTTTGAGCATGTGATGAATACGCACATAACTTCCGAAAGGTCAGTGGTGCGTGCCTTGGAAATCGAGACCTTTGACATCTCAGTCCACTGGCCACACCACTAGGCTAAAACAGCTCTTCAAAAACCTATGTACCTTTATACATGTTCTCGAGAAAAACTTTGTTGAGCATGGCTAGCTGTTGAGGATGAGGTGGAAGCCTAATTCGATCTGAAGGATGAACGAATTCTTTTTAAGCTAACTCTAAATTAGTAAATAAAATTCCACTTGTGTACATACGTCAGTGTTCTATTTGTGTCATTCCGCGATGTCACAAGGGACTGTGGTCTTTGGACTGTGCCCTTCTTTCTATTTTAAGACATAAACATCACATCTAAAAATAATTTCATTAATGTTTAGTAGCAAAATATCGCAGCCACAGCTTACTATGGTCTTGTGGTCTCAAGCAAGACCAGTAAGAGTGACTTTCTAGATTCAATCCCTTGGTCAAAGTAAGTGTAATTGGAAATTGATCTGAAGCTGCTTGGAGTTTAAATTGGCGCCCATTGAACTTAAAAACATTCCAGCGAGCAATGGGTGTATGCGTGATAGCCTAGAAGTGGACTGTCAAGTCAAAGGTTTTGGGTTCGACCGTAACTACGCAATGATGACTTTTCAAAGTTATCCGAGTATTTATCACAAGCTCAAACGGTGAAGGAAACCATCGTGAGGAAACCTGCACGCTTGAGTAACTTTCTCGATGGTGTTTGAAGTCCAACCCACACTAGTCCATCGTGGTGGACTATAGCCTAATCCTTAATTTATAAGAGGAGACTCGTATCCAGAAGTGACACGATAAATAGGTTGATGATGACAAATCTTCGATCCCCTTTTCACGCCTTTAAAGTATGGGTTCCGTAATAAAAATTATTGTAACGCGCTTTCCTGAAATCTAAACTAGCTCCATAACAAATTTCATCTAAATCGGTTTAGCAGATTAAGCGTGCTGAGGTAACAGGCAGACATACTTTTGAATTTATCATATTAGTATGAATGATATGTCAGCAGGTTGGAGTTTATATTGGGGCCCATAGTAAAACCATACCGGAAAACTATCGATGTACGATACCAAGAGAATACTTCTGCCACACCCTGATGGCGTTAGGCGTGATATGATAATGTGTTTAGGCTATATTTAGCTATAAACAGGGCAAACAGATTCTTATTGTAGTGGGCAAAGACTTTAATTGCAGTGGCGGGTGCAAATCGGCTCTTCTGCCTATGTTTTTTCGACATGGGCGTAATGGCATGTCATGTCGTTACAACATTAGCGGACATCACTAGCCCCCATAAATAAGTATTTACATCGCACCCTCACCCCCCTGACGGTGATTAATTGGATTCGGTTTCGTCAGACACAAATCTAATTTGTAGGAACGCTTAGTTTGCTTAAAACGGATTATCGGACTAACTAGTAGTAGTTACGTAAGAGATTTTGTTAAACATATTTTGGTAGTGAAATAATGTAGTACCCACGTTTCGCTGGTATGTTTTTAGGTCCCATATAATAGGTAAGCGTATTGCCATCAACTGGACACGAGTCCAAACTCCGAGCTGCTTTTGAGAATTTCATAGAAAAACCCAATCAAAATCAAAAGGTTTTTATTTCAAATAAACTTTTTCAAGCACGTTTAAAACGTTATGATTCTAGTTGCACGGTTCCAAGAAGTCGATCTTATGGAGAAGAACCGGCAAAAAACTCCATAGACACTCTTTTAAAATAATGGGTATTGTAATACAATATTCAGGCAATGGTGTGCGAGGTCAATGTGAAAAATGTAATGTCTTAAATCGTCAATAGTCAAATTAGTAAGAACAAAATAATAATCCGTATGCATAACATCAGACCTAAAACATACTGGCAAAATGTACGTGTACATTAGTACACCTCTGCCTAAACCTTTTGGGAAGACAGGCGTGTTATAAATAATAAATAAATAAATATTTCTGGACATTATGACACAGCGCCATCTAGTTCCGAGCTAAGCAACGAGGCTTGTGTTACGGATACTAGTTGGTTGATGTACTACATATATACTTTTTTTTTGTAAATACATACATATTATACATAGAAACATCCATGACTCGGATACAAATGTTCATGCTCATCACACAAACATTTGTCCCGACCGGGATTCGAACCCGGGACCCATAGCACAGAAGGCAGTGTTAACTACCGTTGGACTAATTGGGTCGTCAAATTAATTAATTATTAAGTCAATTGGGTGTTGATATGCTAGGTACATACTTAGATAGATACATAACATAATATTCTAATATACATATCTAGACGATCTTCTGTATGTATTGTATTGGCGTCTATTGAAACCTATTAGTTTAACTATTCTCAATATCGATTCAATTCAGCACAAACGTCTAGAATCGTTTTTAAAAAAGTCCGTGACAGTTATATATGGGTTCTCTGTCCTTGATAAGTGACTTTATCGAGGTTATAAATAGCACGATGCAGCTGTGATTTGATTGGAAAGAGACGAGGCAAATATATTGACAAGTACATCATAAAACTATTCTACCATCTATTTATTTTCTCTTATTTGTCTGAAGATTCTCTTCTTGAAGTTTTGCTTCAGCTTTCATGGTCACGGGCAGGCTGGAGACCAGTCTAAAAATAAAATATATATAAATAATTTTATTTTAAAGAACTATAGGACTATACTGACAGCATGGGAAATTAATTTGCTGTACATACCATCACGCCTGTCGTCCCCGAAGGGTTAGGCAGAGGTGTACTAATATACAGCCTATTGACATTAACCGGGCACAAATCCAAACACCGAACTGCTACTGTGAATTTCATAGAAAAACAACAAAACATTCATTTGCTGTTACTTTACTAACTCCCCTATTTTAAGGAACCTCAACAATTTCTACAGTCTATAGAATACGGTGATTGCTTACCATCAGACCGTAGGCTTGTTCGCTACTCTTTTGGGATAAAAAGTATAGTATTCACGTATTTGTAAGAAAAGAACAATATACATAGTATACTAAACTTATACTATACTACCTTTTGCCCGCGACTACGTCTGCGTGAAATTAGTAATTTTATTTCCACCTCCTTTTCCTTTATAGTATTAAGTATGGATAAACGTTTCCAACATACATTCATCATCATCATCATCAACCCATTATTGTCCCACTGCTGGGCACGGGTCTCCTCTCATTTGAGGAATTAGGGATTGAGGGATTAGGCTACAGTCCACCACGCTAGCCTACTGCGGGTTGGCAGACTTCACATGCCATCGAGAAAATCTCTCAAGCATGCAGGTTTCCTCACGATGTTTTCCTTCACCGTTGGAGCATGTGATAAATACGCACAAAACTTCAGAAAAGTCAGTGGTGCGTGCTTTGGGTTTGAACTCGAGATCTCTCACATCTCAGTCCACTGGTCTCACCGCTAGGCTACCACAGCTCTCATCATACATTACATATGTGTAACTCTAGCGATTTTGGCAGCGCACGCCAGAATAGCTCGCAGATGGTAGATTTTTTCCTACTTACTTGACACTTATCGCCATATTTTGGACAAATCACACAATATCTTTATAAATTGGAACCTTGTGTTATTCTGATGTATAAGCTACATTATTGTAAAGTTTCATTAAAATCCATTCAGTAGTTTTTACGTGGAACAGTAACAAACATCCATAGATACATACATCCATACTTACAAACTTTCGCGTTTATAATATTAGTAGGATTGAGAAGTCAAGGTGGTTTTGCAGAGCGCCTTGCTGATAACACAGAGCAGTGTTGTCGGTGGAGACTGGTCGGCTCATACAACATGCCATGGCATTCTATTTGTTTTTATTTTGTCATTGGTAGATAGTTCATGCATTTCACATCAAACTACATTATTCGCATATTGATATTACATATGTACAAACATTATTAAAGCATCGATTTACTATTTAATAATTTGCATTTTATTCAAAAGAGTATTCATGTAGTTTCTTGCCGCCTCTTCTCCATAAGACCTATCTTTAAGAACTGTGTAACTCGTTTTGAATATTCACATGTAATATTGGTCTAATTGAAATAAAACCTTTGACTTTGTAGTGCGAGGCAAATCACTTAAGCGATGGTACCATGTATTATACGTATATAGGCCAACACGTATGTTTATAATAGTTTTTTATCTCGACTGTTACGAAAACATTCACGTAAGAAAAGTCAATAATGGCATCATTCAAATTTCTGGCTAGAATACTAACCACGACAGGTTGAATAAAAGGAAAATCTCAAATCATCTCATGGTATGTCTCTCTTCTTCCAGGTTACGGCTGCTTCCAATGGCTTCTCCTCATGTCTTGCGGGGCGGTGTACGCGGTGTGTGCCCTCAGCACCACCACCCTCAGCTTCGTGCTGCCGGCTGCCGAGTACGACTTCAAACTGTCCTCCAGTGACAAGGGCAGACTTACTGCCACGCCCCTTATTGGTAAGTAATGGTGTTTATGCTGATAGCTCTCATTTCCTTGTCTAGAAAGTAAATATAAGTAGTATTGATAAGATTTGATTTACTAACTAATTTGGATTTTTTAAAAGCTGTTTAATAGCAGTCGTACTATGTATTGCTACTCTATCAGTTAGATTATCGTAAATTACCATAACAATTAAAAAGCGATGAAATAAATAAATTTTTAGTCGTGATGTACAATAATGTAAAACAAGGTACCAAAAAATATCGATATTTTTTAAGCAGCCGTATCTTTGGTACCATGGGTTTTTTATTTTTTTCTGAATGGTCATTAGTTCTACCAAGACCCATTTTAAGGTTATCCATTTATTACCGGACACTCTGTTTATATAGATGATGTGCGCTAGCAGTATATTACAACAACTAAAAAGTGCATTGCCAATCGGAGAACGAATTATTGCTAACATTATTTGATGAGGCGCTCCAATATGAGTAACGCAAAATCTCTTGTTCAATCATCTGTGTAGGTATATAAGACGCTTTACTCCAAGGTCTTCTCGAAATACGGTCCTTTTTAGGAAGAAATGCCTGTCTTTGTTGGACGGAGGAGCGATGACCTCATTATTTACCATTCTGATAAAAAATTAACCATTCTGATCTTATGCTAATTGAGCCTATACTGTATAAAATAAATTACTTTAATTATCTGTTTTCGTGTCTCCAGGTATGTGCGTGGGTTCCTACTTCTGGGGCAACCTGGCAGACGCGCGGGGCCGTAAGAAGGCCATCATAGGAGCTCTCCTGCTGGATGCGCTAGCTGCCTTCCTCTCCAGTGTAGTACAGTCATTCCCAGCGTTCTTAGCCTGCAGGTACCTTAAAATATTCCATTTTACTGTTACCCAACCCTCCTTAAAACCGAAAACGGTTGGTCATATTTTTGCGACTAAAATGTATGATGCCATAGATAAAATATACCTATATAAGAACGCCAAGGATTTGGGCGGACAGGGCACGGACAACGCAACCCTATCCAGCAGTCTTATACAATGTACAGATCAAACAAAGATTTAAAAGATAATATTAACATTTTATTGACAAAATAGGAGGTACTAGTAGATGAACATGCATGCAATTAAAGTCAGTAAGTCTTTTAGGGTTTGCTTTCTCTCCTACACTTAACGAGACTCTGTGTTTTATCGTGCAAGCTTTTATTATAGGCATCCCACGTGCAAATATGATGAAATCCATGTATATGTAGTTGTAGGTACAGAGGTAGAAATAATTTTAGTGCAGTGCAGAGGTTGAATCACTTTATATTTTATTTACACCAATCTTGACGTAACTATTCGTTGTAGGTTTTTCTTATCTCTTGCAGGTTTTTCTCTGGGTTCGGCATCATTGGGGCCACGGGGCTCGTGTTCCCCTACTTCGGGGACTTCCTCTCCCTCAGGCACCGGGATGTCATGTTGTGCAGGCTAGAAGTGTTCTGGACTTTTGGCACTATTCTACTGCCAGGTAGGAACGTACCTCTATTTTGAATCTGCAAAGAAGTACCAACATATAACACTTTACAATCTTACGTGACTTTTTCTCTGTGATATTTTTATTTGACATCAATAATTGTTTGACCTTTGAAAACAAAAGGATTTTATTTCTAATAGTCAATCTTGTTCAGCATTTATGAAACGTTAAAATTATAGTTACACGGTTTCAAAAAGTTGGTCTTTTCGAAAATCCGGAAAGAAAAGGTAGTGCCAGTGCCAGTACAATACTGGCAATATGGGCTTGTCTTAAATGGTCAATAGTGAAAGTATTAAAATACATGATAAGGTATGCATAATTCCTTTGACATTAATAATATTCGTTATTGCTTAATTAAAAATATAGATTTAATCTGAAGTATACCATTTAATTGACTCTACCTGTTTTGATTCCAAGTTAGACCTTACCAAAGGACTATTTAAGACGGTATTTTAGTAAACAAGAAGTGTGATAATGTATCAATCAATAGACAATACCGATGATCACATAACACGAGCAAGAATTTGAATGTCAACGCCACCGGGAAGGTCAATTAGAACGATACTGGCGTTGGCACCAGACTGATGTCTTCGGCTGCCAATTGTGATAACTCTACACAAAATAAGAGACACATATTCGTATATGCATCTTGTATCAACAAAACACAGAATGACGAATATAACTGCATACACACTTAATGGTATTACATAAAACCTATCAAACCAGTATCGGTCAAATATCTGTATGCACCTGCATTCAGTTGTGTCAAGCTTGTCTCAATATGGTTGAACAAAACATTTATCATGATCAACTCATTATTGTACCACTGTTGGGCACGGGTCTCTTCTCATTTTTCTTTTCTCAGAGCGATTAGACTATTGTCCACCACGCTAGCCTACAGCGGGTTGGCAAACTTCACATGCCATCCAGAAAATCTCTCAAGCATGCAGGTTTCCCATGATGTTTTCCTTCACCGTTTGAGCATGTGATAAATACGCACATTACTTCCAAAAAGTCAGGGGTGCGTGCCTTGGGTATGAACTCGAGACCTTCAACATCTTAGTCGATTGATTAGGATACCACAGCTACACACACATTTATGCTTGTTTCCAAAACCATCTACATAATATATGATGAAGAAGATCAAGACGGTGAAGATATTTTTAATTTATTATTTAGGTTTATTCTAGAGTATCAGACACATGGTTAAAGAGAAGTGAAGACCCGTAGACCGGTTAGCCAGCTATGAAGTTAAAGACGGATGGTAACCTGTAGCTTAAATTATCCTCCTAATATTCCAGGCATAGCATTCCTCATCATCCCGGACCACCGGTTCAACCTGACGGCTGTGGGAGCCGACTTCCAGTACACATCCTGGCGGGTGTTCGTGGCAGCCTGCGGGATTCCCAGCCTGCTGGTAGTCCTGCTCCTGTTCCCGTTCCCCGAGAGTCCCAGATACCTGCTGTACGCCAACAGGGCTGAACAGGCTCTACAAGTCCTGCAGCGGATATTTGTTGTGAACACTAAACTTAGTGCGAAAGACTTTCCGGTGAGTTTTTTGGAATCCCAACGATATTGTGCCTATTACTTAGTGTCTTAGTAGTCTATTACTTAGTGTCTTAGTTTGGTTGATTTGGAAGGATAGAGATGGCTTTTTCCCAACAGGTTACATAAACCTTTGGAGGTTCATACAGCAATGGAATCTAAATAATAATATAAATGATATTTATTTCTGTCAATAGACTTTTTGTGGACACTTTTGCATGTCATATGTAAGATTTTTTTAGGATCTAGACAGACGACTCAAACTCAGACAATTGTGGTCTCCTTTACGGTACATACATTTTGATTTAGGTCAACGTCTGAAATAGGCTTTTGGCGAAAGCAATATATCAGCTTTGAGTCGGACTTTGTCCGTGCCACCAGCACGCATCAGCCATCTGTAGTTCAACCATTATAAGCTGATACGATAGTTATTAAAGAAACTCTAGGATATTTTTTTTAAATCGAAAATAATTTAACCTTTGACTACGATCTCACCTGATGGTAAGTGAAACACGCTTACTTATAAAATACCTATTCACTCTTGACTTGAAGACCCCCAAAGTTGCACTCGTTGGTAAATACAAAGTCAGGCAAAATTGTGTTCTTGTTTGTAGGTAGAGTCAATGATAAGCGCATATGAGGGAGAAGAAGAAGAGGTGGTGTCTGCAGATAACAATGGCAATGAGACCAAGGCACCACTGACTTGGGCACAGAGGTGGGACGCCTTCTGGGTCCGCAAGAAGATGCTGGTGATGCCACCTTACATCGGCTTGCTGGTGCTTTGTTGCTTCGTCGACTTTGGTCTCATGTTTAGGTGAGTAATTCGAATTTACTTTAATTATTTATATATGTACCATCACGCCTTTGATCTCCGATGGGTTAAGTAGAGGTGGACTAATGTATATCCACATTTTGACGATACGTTTTGGGTTCCATATAATAAGGGGCGTATCTATTGCTACTAATCGGGCAAAAATCCATGATAGACTAAACTAAGATATACTACTGAGAATTTCATAGAAAACTACTTGACCAGGGAATCGATCCCAAGACCTCTCCTCCGACGACTACACTAACGAGGCATTCTTCTTATATTTTAAATCTTATTATTTTTAATTAATTCTAGTCGGATTTCAATTATGATCATCATCCTAGCCCAATTATTACTATACTATCAGTCTACCTAGATGTGCTTAAATATTACACGAAAAGCAATTGATATCAGACCCTAGTGGTCTGATATCAATTGCTTTTCGTGTAATATTTTATTGCTTCCCAAATTATTCAGCAATACCAGAGCCAATGAGTATATTCAAAATCTGATTTATATAAAAAATTGCAATACATATAATATCATTATAGGTGAATCATTCATTTGCTCATGTCATAGATAGATCATGGTCTTATCTTCTTTAAATGAATTAATTAGAATTTCGCATTTCAATTGTCACTAGAAGACAGAACTACCAACCTTAGAAAGTTGTTTATGATGATGAGGATTAATGCTTCCAACTAATTAAGAGTAACTAACATTATATCCTTCTTGTTCCAGTTACTACACCCTGATGATGTGGTTCCCTGATCTGTTCGAGAGGTTCAGCCAGTTCTCGTCGCTGTACCCTGACGTGTCAGCAGGCGTGTGTGAGGTGTCATTAGCCCTCGCCAACGACACCTCAGAGATAACTGTGAGTGTCGTAATTACGTACATATCAATTAATCTATTTGCACTTACATGAAGTGCATTGGAGTGGACCGCTTAGTTGAAGGGGGTTCCCAGTTACGTAATAAATAATCATACCCGTGTTCCAGAAGGTTTTGCTAGTACATTTTGTTAGTATATTTTAGGTCCTGAAAACCCTATTCCCATTTATCATCCAGACTGCTGCTTCTGAGAAATTCATAAAATCATTCTAGTATTACGTTGCGTGACTTGGGAATCCAGCTTAGGATTGGCGCTTGCTAATCTAATGAGGTAGGGCTGAGAGGG
This sequence comes from Craniophora ligustri, assembly GCA_905163465.1. NCBI lineage: Eukaryota > Metazoa > Arthropoda > Insecta > Lepidoptera > Noctuidae > Craniophora > Craniophora ligustri. Next base: position 706,824 of record LR990965.1, on the reverse strand, counting down.
AGTCGGTATGAAGTCGGTAGTTTGGTGTGAACTAAGGGTGACGATTTTTTGTCTATAATTTAATTTTTGGTATGATAGGCGCAATTGCAGGTCGGCTTTGATACACGGTATAAAAATCATTAAAGAAGTGTGGTAGCCTAGTGGTGCGATATCACAAGCTCAAACGGTGAAGGAAAACATCGTGAAGAAACCTGCATGCTTGAGAGATTCTCTCGATGTCATGTGAAGTATCTTGGTGGACTACAACATAAGTCCTCTTCGATGAGAGGAGATCCATGCCCAATAGTGGGACAATAGTGGGTTGATGATGATGATAAAAATCATTATAGACTTTAGGTAGTAGGTCCTGGTTTGGACGTTTATGTAAATACACACACGATACAGTAAGAGATCCTAATGGGAGTATATCGTTTTACTTAAAAAGATGTTGCATAAGAATAACCTGAAAAATATGAAATGTTTGAATTCTCTTCCTTCTGTACAGGGCAAGCTGCAGCCTCTAGATGACAAGGTGTACATTCACACACTAGTGGTAGCCTTAAGCTGCGTGCCGACCGCGCTGTGGGTTGGTCTCACCATCAACATAGTGGGCAAGAAACTTATGCTGGGTGAGTTTTTATTGAAAGCCTATTAGACACTTAACACACTGGATATTAAGATTATGACCCATCTGCTGGTGGTCATAGTCTTAAAGATGAACATTGAGGAGAATTGTGATAATGCTAATTTTGAGAAGTATCGATGGAGTTTATTTTCTGTTTTCTGTGAGATAGTATTATGTCCTGAATAAAATTGTAATACTCAGTAGACGAATATAGAGTTATAGACTGATGATGATCAAAGGTTTAGAGTTAAATTCCAAGGCACGCATTACAATTTTTCCAATTTACGTGTATTTACATGCTCAGACGGTGAAGGAAAACATCATGAGGCAACCTCAAAGATTGATGCCCGAAAAATTTTCTTGGTGGCTTGATAGATTTTCTCATCTAGAATAAATGGGCGATTCTAGGTTGCACTTGTTTAAAAGGCCAAAGCTCTATGTATATCCTTATCGTCTTTGGTGTCTACATAAATTTCCTCTGTTCCAGTAATGATGTTGATCAGTTCCGGGCTGGCTGCGTTGGGACTGAACCTGGTGCGTTCCTCGTTGGAGAACCTGATCCTGTCTTGCGTGTTTGAAGCTATCGTCAGCTGTACAGAAGCTGTGCTGTTCTGTGTCATATGCGAGATATTTCCCACTAAAGTCGCGTGAGTTGTTTATTGCTTATAACAATTTTGTAATTTGGTCAACCTCCATCATAGTAGGATTTTGCTTGTCATGTTTTTTTTAATGTGAAATCTTAAATATCATGAAACGCTAAAGCCACGCTCCGCACTACAAAATGCCATATTTTGTAATACGGAGCGTGGCTGTTAAGTCAGCTGTCTTGGGTTAAATTCCCAAGATGAGTATCTTTGAGGTTTTTTTCCATGTTCAGTAACACCATCGCCTTGGAGTTTCGACGTGTACCCCTAAAATGGCAATAAGCTTACCCATTATTATATGGTATCCTAAAATATACCGGAAATTGAGACTGCTGATCAAGTACCTACAATTTTTTCTACCTTTGGGGATACAGGGTCCGTGGTATTTTATTACTGTTGTATTTTACAGTGCCACAGCTATGGCGGTGACAGTGATGTGCGGCAGGATAGGTGCCATCGTGGGCAATGTGGTGTTCGGTGCTTTGGTCGACAACTACTGCGTGGTACCGATATACATGTTCGGAACATTGCTTATAAGTAAGTACTCGTATATGTCTAATTTGAACCATTTTGGTTCTTTAAATAAAGTCGATTGTGCTATGAATGCGATGATGGCTAGCCAGCCACTTATGTATGATTACGTTAAAACTTCGGTATGGCAGATGAGACAAAAGATAATGCAAATGAAACTATGTATGGATATAGATTTCTTACACGTACTCAACTAGATATTGCAATAAAACTACTTTTTTCGGATTTTATCACGGTATATTTATATTATTAATTTGAATCCAGAGGTTTTGGATAATTTACAGCATCCGTGGTCTTGCCCTTGATCTTGGATCGTAGGAAGTAGTTTTATTTCAGTTAATTGCTGAGTTAATTGATTGTAAGAATGCTTTCCTTGTGAAGTTTGTGTGGTACTAGGTCAGATGATAGACCGAATGATAGTGTGGTAAGAAAAATTTGAAATAATGGAACTAGTACTAATTTGTTTGGGGATGTTGAGAGAATGAATCATCATCATCATCATCACATCAACCGTTAGACGTCTACTGCTGGACATAGGTCTCCCCCAAGGATCGCCACGACGACCGGGAACGCTCTGCCCGCATCCAGTGGATTCCAGCGACCTTTACCAGGTCGTCAGTCCACCTTGCCGGGGTCATCAATCATCATCAACCCATTAATGTCCCTCTGCTGGGCACGGTTCTCCTCTCAATTGAGAGGGATTAGGCTATAGTCTACCACGCTAGCCTACTGCGGGTTGGCAGACTTCACATGCCATCGAGAATTCTCTCAAGCATGCAGGTTTCCTCACGATGTTTTCCTTCACCGTTTGAGCATGTGATAAATACGCACATAACTTCCGAAAAGTCAGTGGTGCGTGCCCTGGGTTCGAACTCGAGACCTCTGACATCTCAGTCCACTGGTCACAACGCTCGGCTACCACAGCTCATCTCGGCTACCACAGCTCATAATGAATGATACGGGATAATAAGACTGTCAGTGGGAACCCCAGAAGGGGAAGCCCTAGAAGGAAAATCATAGATATTATTGGTAAACTACTTCAAAAGGAGGTCAGGTGCACTGTACTCGCAACTGGCGTGCATGTATGTCAAGGTATATGAATGTTGACGAAGCGAAAGCGATATGCAGGCATCGTAGCATTCTGTAGTTTCTGCCTACTTTCTTAAGGAAAACGCCTGAATGTTTGGTATATTTTGGTCTTTTTAAATTTGTCATCAGTGAATACTTCATTCTGACAAATACCTTAATGTTATTTCCAACATACACTATATCGCCCCACTTTTTAAAAGATTACTTTTCATATTTCATTCTTTGACAAAAAAAAACATCTGTTTTCTTTACACAGTTATTAATACCTAGTTAAATCTAGGTTATTACAATTTATTTCTTTAAATCCAAAAATATTGACAACCTGATTAGTCCAGCGGTAGTTAACGCTGCCTTCTATGCTAAGCGACCCGGGATCGAATCCCGGTAGGGACAAATGTTTGTGTGATGAGCATGAGCATTTGTATCTGAGTCATGGATGTATCAATGTATAATATGTATGTATTTACAACAAAAAAACGTATATATGTAGTATATCAACCTTCTAGTAACTGTAACAGAAGCTTCGCTGCTTACTACGGAACTAGATGGCGCTGTATAATAATGTCGGGAATATTAATATTAATTTCAAAATACTATTCTTGACCTGGGAATCGTCATGCTTAGCACATGCGCTTATGGCCATTAGACCAATAGGACAGTTTGTTGGTCTAATTTTTTAAAAACTAATATTTACAAACTTAAAAAAAAAAAAAAAAGAAGTTATAGGGCGTCAAAAAGCTCGTCCCCGACGCTGTCAGGGGGTAGAGTGCCCAGAAGACTGGCAGCATTGCCACGTTGAATGGCAATGCTAATTCTTTGTCCGAAAAATACGCCAGCCTTTGGGTCACGTGAAAGGTCGACCAAGCGTTTAAATTTTTTAAATATTTATCTGATTTTAATGTGTCTGTTCCAGCGAGCGGTCTTCTGTGTATAATACTTCCAAAAAGCACGCGTCCCGAGCGACCGACTACGTGAAGCCTTGTGATTATAGTGTTATATTTTTATATCTATTAAATAATTATATTCACGACAATACTCTTTTAATTTTATCTTTAATACCATTGAGGTCACAACACACAATATATGTATAACCTATGTGTTTAAATTGTAGAACTTATGTAGTTTATAAAAAGGTACAAATTTTCATGAGATAATGCCTGAATACTAGTTTTGATACGCTATGAAACACTTTCAAGGTTAGCCTAAAGGCAACTTTGCCCAATAACATCTTAAAATAGGTTGAATTCTTATTTTACTGAGCACCTGTTTTGCGTGATAACGTATATTGACTCTGGCTAAGGTCTATGGATTCCCATTCACGGCCAAAGTTGCTTATGGCTAACGGTCCCGAAAGATTCGCGGCTAAACGCCCGCTCACTCAATGAATCTGCGGCTGGTTCGCGGCTAAACGCCCGCTCACTCAATGAATCTGCGGCTGGTTCGCGGCTAAACGCCCGCTCACTCAATGAATCTGCGGGTAGTCCCGAAACTACGTCTTGTGACGTCCCCATTAGCTAGAGATGCTAGAAAAAAGAAAAAAAACTGTTTATTCGCGCAATAAAGTGACGCACATATGTAAGAAATTGATATCTGGTTGTAGGTAGGTATATGAGTCATGGATGTATGTATCTTTCTTATGTATAAAAGAAATATATATTTAGTGTATGAATCATCTGGTATCCATAACACAAACCTCGTTACTTAGCTCGGAACTAGGTGGCGCTGTTATTGTATTAATTTTTATGATAAGTACGCTAATTTGCGGCTAATTGCAAATTTGCAATGCTTATCTAGAGAGTTTACTCCACCGCTTCTTCTTCACAAGGGAGTGGTGAAGGGCGACCGTTATTATCTGATTTTATTGCCAACATTAAAAATAAACCTATTTTTGGGTTCATCAACAACCCATGTCCCACTGCTGGGCACGGGTCACCTCTCATTTGAGAGGGATTAGGGTATGGTCCACTACGCTAGCCTACTGCGGGTTAGTAGACTTGACATGCCATCAAGAAAATCTCTCAAGCGTGCAGGTTTCCTCACGATGTTTTCCTTCACCGTTTGAGCATGTGATAAATACGCATATAACTTCCAAAAAATATATTTTTGGGTTACTTTTAATAAACAATACTTTGAGTTTAAGTTTGAGTTAGTCGCTTACCACACTAGAACAGTTCGGTAAAGTTATATAGATTAATGGTCAGACCTGGCACAAGACCGAAAGAAATGGTGCATTTTGATGTCGAAGGTCAAGATCCACTTCGGGTCATTGAGCCAGCGAAGTAAGTAAGTATATAGATTAATGAACCTATTTAATAGACCCATTCATTCCAAGAGGCACATAATCATAGTACTCAATATTGAGTAGAGGGATTATAATACTATATAGTATCACTTCTTTAACAAGAAGACAGAAATGTGTAGCTGGGAAGTTTGTTGCGCCGCTTCTTCTTCCCATCAAAAAAACTAGGAAACGGAGAAGGCTATAGTGGGAGCTGTCTTTATTTTCGACGTTCAAAAAGGGCCAAATGAATTTGGCACCTGTACTTTGAAAAAAAAATATTTTGACTTTGAGGTGGCCCGTGTCCAGCAGTAAAAGAGTAAATGGGCTTATTTATTTTATACCGTGAAATTAGCAAACAAATTTACGGCCCACCTAATGGTAAGCGGTTACCGTAGTCTATGGACATTTGTAATACCAGAGTGAACGGGCGTTTCTGACTCTAAAGTTGACGATAAATCAATTGGCAGGCGTAAATAAATCACACGACGTCGATTAAGCCTCTCAAATAATATATGTAGGTTTCCTTACGAAGTTTTTCTTCATTGTGTTCAGCATTTTGTAGAGTCAAAGATACATCTTTGACAAAAAAAACGTATGGTATTGTATGCATACGATACCATACGTTTTTTTATAAACAAGACTATAAAAGCTGTGCACACCTAGTTACAAATTAATAACTATTATTAATGCATTTTAGGAACTTGTTCTAGTGCCATAAATATACACATTATATTTATTTATTTTATATTTTGTTTAGCTAATTTGTAATAATTTGGTCAACCTCCATCATAGTAGGATTAGTATCATGAAATAATGATGGCGTCTTGTAGACCGAAGCGTGGCTGTTAATTCGGTTATCCTGGGTTAAATTCCCAAGTCAAGTATTACTGAGGTTATTTGAAATTTTCAGTAGCACCTTTGCCTTGGAGTTTCGACGTGCACGCCAAAAATGGCAATAAACTTTCCCACTATTATATGGTAACCTAAAAAAATACCGGCGAACTGGCTGAAAAGCGGTACCAGCCCATTTTTCTCCTTTTCGGGACAGTCTCCAACTGTATATAGATTTCTTACACTTACTCAACTAGATATTGAAATAAAACTACTTTTTTCGAATTTTATCATGGTATATTTATATTATTCAAAGTAGGCTAAATTTAAATGGCTCTTTTTGAACGTCGACAATAAAGACAGCCCCCAAAAACGCCCGCCCTTCACCGCTTCCTAGTGTTTTGTATTAAATTTGATCCCAAGGTTTTGGATAATTTCCAGCATCCGTGGTCTTGCCGGTGATCATGGATCGTAGGAAATAGTTTTATTTCAGTTAATTGCCGTAAAAATGCTTTCCTTGTGAAGTTTGTGTGATCAAATAATAGACCGAATGATAGAGTGGTAAGAAAACTTTGAAATAATAGAAAGAAAGAAACTCATTTATTTCTAAATAATGGAACTAGTTTTGTTAGGGGATGTTGAGAGAAAGAATCATCATCATCACATCAACCGTTAGACGTCTACTGCTGGACATACATAGGTTTCCCCCAGGGATCGCCACGACGACCGGTCACGCGCCGCCCGCATCCAGTGGATTCCAGCAACCTTTACCAGGTCGTCAGTCCACCCTGCCGGGGGAATGAATGATACAAAATAATAAGACTGTCAGTAGAAGAAAAATCCTAGAAGGAAAATCATAGATATTATTGGTAAACTACTTCAAAAGGAGGTCAGGTGCACTGTACTCGCAACGTGCATGTATGTCAAGGTATATGAATGTTGACGAAGCGAAAGCGATATGCAGGCATCGTAGCATTCTGTAGTTTCTGCCTACTTTCTTAAGGAAAACGCCTGAATGTTTGGTATATTTTGGTCTTTTTAAATTTGTCATCAGTGAATACTTCACTCTGACAATTACCTTAATGTAATTTGCTATATTCCCCTATTTATCAAAAGTTTTTTCTTCATATAACATTTTCAATTTGAAAAAAAAACATCTGTTTTCTCTACACAGTTATGAATACCTAGTTTAATCTAGGTCATTACAATTTATTTCTGTAAATCCAAAAATATTGAAAATGACGACCTGATTAGTCCAGCGGTATTTAACGCTGCCTTCTGTGCTAAGGATCCCGGGTTCGAATCCCGGTAGGGTCAGGGACAAATGTTTGTGTGATGAGCATGAGCATTTGTATCCGAGTCATGGATGTATCTATGTATAATAAGTATTTATTTACAAAAAACGTATATATGTAGTATATCAACCTTCTAGTAACTGTAACAGAAGCTTCGCTGCTTACTACGGAACTAGATGGCGCTGTGTAATAATGTCCGGGAATATTAATATTAATAATTTCAAAATACTGTTCTTGACCTGGGAATCGTCATGCTTACCACATGCGCTTATGGCCATTAGACCAATAGGACAGTTTGTTGGTCTAATTTTTTAAAAACTAATATTTACAAACTTAAAAAAAAAAAAGAAGTTATAGGGCGTCAAAAAACTCGTCCCCGACGCTGTCAGGGGGTAGAGTGCCCAGAAGACTGGCAGCATTGCCACGTTGAATGGCAATGCTAATTCTTTGTCCGAAAAATACGCCAGCCTTTGGGTCACGTGAAAGGTCGACCAACCGTTTAAATTTTTTAAATATTTATCTGATTTTAATGTGTCTGTTCCAGCGAGCGGTCTTCTGTGTATAATACTTCCAAAAAGCACGCGTCCCGAGCGACCGACAACGTGAAGCCTTGTGATTATAGTGTTATATTTTTATATCTATTAAATATAATTATCCACGACAATCCTCTTTTAATTAAACGACTCCCAAAAAGAGGAGGTTATCAATTCGACTGTATTTTTTTATATTTTTTTTTATGTTTGTTACCTCAGTACTCTCGACTGGGTGGACCGATCATGATGATTATTTTTTTATTTGAAAGCTGGTGCGTGGCCGTGTAGTCCCATTTCAATTTTGTTCAGTTTGGACAGTGGCATCCATGAGAAAACCATATAAGTCTTAAATTTGCATTAAATATGTTAGTGACAAATGGACGAATAACTCATTATCACGCCAACCGATTTCGATAATTCGTTTTTTATATGAAAACTGATGCTTCACGTGTGGTCCCATGAAAAATGGTGAGGATCTGAGGAGTGGATCCTTGGGAAATCGAGAGAAAGCCTCAAATCTTCTACGTAGATGACGCGTTTATTATTGTTCAATCTATTACATACCATCACGCCTGTCGTCCCCGAAAGGTTAGGCAGAGGTGTACTAATGTACACCCACGTTTTGCCGGTATGTTTTAGGTCCCATGTAATAGGGGGCGAGCCTATTGCCACTAACCGGGCACGAATCCAAATTCCGAGCTGCTACTGAGAATTTCACAAAACCCAATAACACTTTGCTCAACCTGGGAATCGAACCCAGGACCTCTTGCTCAGCAGTCACACTGTACAACCACTAGACCAACGAGACCTATTACAACGAACCTATTACAGACACTAAAACGTAAAAAATAAAATAAACAAAAAATAAAAATAACAATACAGTTTTAACTTCTTTTTAGTTTTAAAGGTATGAAGTCGGTGCCGGTGCATGGTTTGAAGCCACCCCGCTCAAGATCACACGCGATGAGTGTTCATATCTTTACATTTAGCTTGGCATCGATTTCATACCTTTAAAACTAAAAAGAAGTTAAAACTGTATTGTTTTTTTAAACTTTTTAGTTTTGAAGTCGGTTTTTTTTTTATCTTCAATAGCATTGAGGTCCCAAGGCATGCACCACTGACTTTTCGGAACTTATGTGCGTATTTATCACATGCTCAAACGGTGAAGGAAAACATCGTGAGGAAACCTCCATGCTTGAGAGATTTTCTCGATGGCATGTGAAGTCTGCCAACCCGCAGTAGGCTAGCATAATGGACTATAGCCTAAACCCTCTCAAATGAGAGGAGACCCGTGGCCAGCGGTGGGACAATAATGGGTTGATGATGATGATGAATTTCTTGACAAGAACAGATTTTACAAGATTTTTGACTTGACGCACTAGACCAGTTTGGTAAAGTTGTACAGACTATTGAACTTATTGAATAGACCCATTCATTCCAAGAGGCACATAATCGTAGTACTTAATGTTGAGTATTAGGGATTATAATACTAACGATATAATTATGATCTCAAATAAATCCTTCAAAGTCGCTTGTACATAGTGGTTGAGAAATCGGCTTGTACGTCTTCGGGTTGCAGTTTCGATACCCGTACGGAGCAAATATTTCCTCTCTGATCGGTTCTGAGTTTTTCATATTATGCAGTGTAATAGTTGTGTTTGTAAACGCCACAGGAGAACATCCTATTATCGGAGAAAGTTTTGTAGAAAAGAAAGAAAGAAACGAATTTGCTTCCTTTCTTTTTCTTTTTGGACTATCCCAATTAGTGCGGTATTAATGTCTGCTTTCTGTAAGGGTCCTGGGTTCGAATCCCAGTAGGGGCAAGTGTTTGCGTGATGAGTTTGGTCGTATAATTATAATAATATAATATGTATGAAAAAACATTAATATTTTATATTGCGTATTCAATCAATCAATCAATCATTTATTCATGAACAATTTACAAATTGTGTCTGAAATTAACAAAAATATAAAAATAAAATAACATTATTAAAATTAGTATTAAAATACATAATTAAATTTAGCATTAAAACATAAATAATTTAAATTCATCAATAAAAAAAAAATTAAAAAATCCATTAACATCTATTTAAAACACAAACATAACCATTACAATAGTGAATGTCACATTAATTACATTTCTTTCATTTATTATTATTTATAAATTCATCTACAGAACAAAAACATTTTTCCAATAAGAAGGCTTTATTAACGATCTAGTATCACTTTCTTGCTTTAAGAATTCTAGATGGCGCTGTATTTATTTATATTTAAAAATAAATATTAATAGCTGACCCAGCAAACGTTGTTTTGCCAGATTATAGGGGTTGGTGGTAGACGAGTGAAAATTTAGGGTTATAAGTATTTTTTAATGTCAAATCATAAAAAAAAAATGTTTTGTGAATAAAAGTCTGGTGAGGGACATTACCTTATCACTTAGGGGTGTAAAAAATAGCCTACGACCGATTCTCAGACCTACCAAATATACATACAAAATTTCATAATAATCCGTCTAGCCGTTCCGGAGGAGTTCAGCGACAAACACTGTGACACGAGATTGTTATATAGAAGATGATCATTGTAACATTCTGTAAAAACTGTGCACACATTTTAGTGACAAGTTAATAACTATTAATCCATTTGGGAACTGGTTCTAATGCCAATAAATAGTTTTTTTTTCAGTTCTTTTTTTTGTTCATTTACACTATGTTGATATTGTTTAGGTAATCTGTGACTTTTGAATACATGAATAGGTATAGGTACTGTATGGTTTTATTTCCATACTTTAATATTATAAATGCGAAACTGTGTGTGCCTGTCTGTCTGTCTGTTACCTATTCAGGCTATAATCGGTGAACCGATTTAGATGAAATTTGGTAAATGATAAATGATATTTATTTCTATAAATAGATCTTTTAAAGACACTTTTACAAGTCATGTATAAGATATATTTTAGGAACTAGATGGCATCGGCATTTCCTAACTGACGACCTCTGAGAAGAAATGCCGAAACAAACTCAGAGAATCATGGTCTCTTTTAAAGTCCAAACAGTATAGAGATACCTCGAGTTCCGGGGAAGGACATAGGATATCATCCGGAAATCATCCTTTAAAAGGTGGAAAAGAGGGGTGAAAATAAAATTACTAACTTTACGCAGATGAAGTCACGAGCAAACGCTAATTGTATAGTTTATTAAATGCTTGGGTATGGGCATTATTCGGTCATTGGTCGAGTCACCTCCTAGCCTGTTCAACCGCGAGGGGGGGAGCGGGCTTTATTACTTTTTATGTATTTCATCTATTTTTTCCGCCACCGGTGACAGGTTCCACAAAATGGTTGTGAGGGCAAGAAATTACTTAAACATCGCTCTCATGTGGAAAGCTGCATATCGAGATTAATGAGGTAATGATTTTAAATATTAAAAAATAAACTTTATGGCCGTTTGGCCACATAGATGACTATGTATTATTATTAGGCGATTTAAATTAGGAGCCAAACAATATAGGCCAAAAAATCTCGTGTCACGGTGTTTGTCGCTGAACTCCTCCGAAAAGGTTTGACGGATTATTGTGAAATTTTGTATGTATATTTGGTAGGTCTGAGAAACGGTCCTAGGCTATTTTTTACAGTCCTAGGTGATAATAATGTCCCACACTAGACTGTATATTTTATGATTTGGCATAAAAAATACTTCTAGCCCTACATTTTCATTCGTCTACCACTAACCCTTTAAATGTGACAAAAGAACGTTTGCTGGGACAGCTAGTATTATTTTAATATATTAATAACTATTTTGATGGTAGTTGATACAGTTGATTGGCGGAGACACGGTTCAAGACACGTGGGGCGCACGCGCAGAACACACACACACACACACACACTCAACAAGCAAAGCAAGTTTGAGAACTAGAATTATAAAATTAGAAAGAATTATAATAAAATCTGCAGCAGAATTGTCTCATAACCTATACAGTATCTATGCAAATCTATTTTAAGTGTCCGATTGTTATTTCAAATTAACATTTTTACACTAAATGTATATATGAATGTGTCTTTTGTAAAATGTTTGCCTGTCCGTCTGTTTCTTCCGGCTAATCTATGAAACAGCTGGACCAATTTTGACGGGACTTCAAAATCGGTCCTGCTGTGTTACTCGCAGATAGTTAATCTCAAAAAGAGTAACTTAGGCTACTTTAAATTAAGAAAATGAAATGAATTAGGGTTCCGCAGGACTAAAACCGTGTGACTTAAGAACGCGGAGTGGGCGAAGTGAATGAATATAATCATTTTATTTTTCGTTAAATCGCACCCAGACGAATTCGCGTGAATCAGTTAGTAAAATACTACAGTAGTAGTAATAATATTATTAAACATATTATGTCTTGTGTTTATTGTTTAAATGGTTTTTTTATCCACACTGCTTTTATCTTTCTGTCTGTCTGTCTGTCACCTTTTCACGCTTATATCGCAGAACCAATTTCGATGAAGTTTGTTATGGAGGTAGTTTGAGCTCTGGAAACGGATATAGGGTAGTTCTTGTCCCAAAAATTAACCCTTAGAAGTGCGAAAAGGGGGTACTAGTTTGTAAGCGAAATCGGTAATTTTTTTAAAAAGAATTATAAATCTACTTTATTGTAAAAAATGCAGGATGTTTATGCATATTTTATGACAAAACAGATTGGAGAAAAATAAATTCTTTAACCCGAAGAAATTCCATAGATACTCTTTAAAATAAATGCAAATGACAAATAGGTAATAATAATAGGTAAATCCCGTAACATTTTTGTATATATACATGCAATATCAATATGAGAATAATGCATTTTGATGTGAAATGCATAAACTATAATTGAACAATAATTCTACGCAGATTAAATCTAGGTTATAAAACCATATAGTACTGCAAAATACTGTATGTAGCTAATGAATGAGCTGTGATGTCTGACTGATCTGACATTAATTTTAATTACTGAACATAAATTGTAAAATGTATATTTGTGTCCTTAAAATGACATAACGCAATTGGATATTGTGTTCTGTATGTATGCGTAAGAAGAAGTTAGCGATGAGGTCGCTTCTTCTAAATTAAAACCTATTGAAACATCATCTTTCTAGCTTTTAAATACGATGATACTGATGATTTACCGAATATTTTGGGAACGGCTTTCAGTCCCGGTTGATGGCTCGGCCCCTGTCACATGGGACCTAAAACATTCCGGCGAAAAGTGAGTGAACATTAGTACAGAAAATAAAAGTTTTTCTTTCTTTCTTTCTTAAACCTGTGCCTAACCCTTCAGGGACGACAGGCGTGATGGTATGTATGTATGTAAATTGGGATTTTCGATTTTCTAACTACCAATTATGTTTATATCATAGGCATTTCTTTATTAAGTCATTTTTATATAAACATAAAACATTTGTCACCGATATAAATATCTGTGACGCTGTAGGTACATAATATTATGATGTACCTACAAATCTACGTATATTTAACATTTAAAACTAAGTGATCATTCAAATCAAAAGGTTTTTATTTCATATGAACTTTTTCAAGCATTTATAAAACGTTATGACTCTAGTTGCACGGTTCCAAGAAGTTGATCTCATGGAGAAGAACCGGCAAGAAACTCCATAGACACTCTTTTAAAAAGAAGGTATTGTTACTCTAATTACATTGCTGCTCTAATTACAAATGTTTGTCTACTGCTAATGAGCATGAACATCTGACTTGAGACGTGGATATATGCTTCGTAACACAAGCCGTTTCTTAGCTCGGAACTAGATGGCGCTGTGTCATAATGTAGCCTTTGCAACACCAGAGGTGACGCTTGCACTTTGCTGACCCAGTAAGACCCTTAAAATAGCCAACCCTTATGGCTATTTCCACAGAAAACTCAATTAGTTATGAATGAATGTATGGTCATTTCCTTAACGAGCTCTGGCAAGGCTAGTCATTCGCTGAAACACATCTATTACTGTTTCATTGCAGTCACGAATGAATAATTATAATAATAATAAATCTTTATTGCACTAATTGTGGTTATAGGGTATGATCTTAAGATATGTTTGCAGAACTGCACAATTTACCTAAATAGGCATGCAATAGGACACTTTGTGTTCACATAACAAGTTAGGTTTTCAGCAACTACATATATTGTAAAACTATGTTAGAATATGTTTTAAATCAAATCAAATCATTCATTTCAATTAGACCAATACAGGTACTTTTGAATTGTCGAATTAAATTGAATTTAGTTGCACGGTTCCAAAATGTAGGTCTTATGGAGAAGAACCGGCAAGAAACTCCATAGATACTCTTTTTAAATTAAATACTTAAATACACGTAGAATATGTATGTAAGAATATAATAAAAATAAAATTACATTGCGCGTTTAAATAGATTTTTTAGCATTTAAGTTTTCACAGTTCGGTATCAAAGTGTTCTTTTAGATCATAGAAACAGTGTTCAATTAGAAGTTTTTGAAACTGCATTTTTAATAATCTGTATTTTCAGTAATCTTATTTTATATGGCAAGTGGTTGTAAATTGTTATGTTGGTAAAATACATGCTTCTTTTGCATATTTCATTGTGAGGTTATGGTAGTATTAATTTATCTCTGTTACGCAATCTTTTGTTATATTCTAGAGAGTTTTTGTAAGGACATTTAATGAAATTAGCTGCTTGAAGAATGAATATTCTTGTGAAGTAAAATATCCATTGTTTTTTGAATTTAGGTCTGCATGAGTTTTCATTATCAAGGTTATGACTTATTAGAACACATACAGCATTTTTGAAGGAGAAAAGTAGTTTTAGAATCCACTGAATTTCCCCAATATATTACTCCATAATTTAACATTATTTTTGCGTAATACGCTGATTGTGTGGGCGGTTTTAACATTAGTTGATATTTAATTATCTGTAGTCTATAGTAATAGGTTCTAATTTTCTTATTTATATATTATAATTATTCAATTTCCAATTCAGGTGTTTATCTATATTTAGACCTAAAAACGTTGATGCCATTTACTTCTACTTTATTATTGTTTTAACTTATTTCCAGTCTATTGTGAACGGCTTTATGTGATTGGAATTATATATACCTATAAATGAACGCCTAGTACATACACTCACGCCTTTTTCCCATGCGGGTAGGCAGAAGCTACAGAATGCCACGCGCTACGGTCCCTGCATACCACTTTTGCCTCGTCCACATTCATACATCTCAACAATAGTTTTCCCATTTTTCCCAACGCCTAGTTTTCCCATTTAAACTCATAAATGTATACTCATTTAAATTAGATAGGTAAGCGTGTCCACGCATCAACTGCGTGACAGAGCAGACGGAGCAGCGGCGCGGGACGCGGGGCAGAGGGGAGCAGCCGGGCGCGCCAACGGTCGTTCACCCTGCGTCTGCGACACTCAGCTGACCGATCGCGGCGCGATCGCACGGACATTTCTCACGCGACGCTTCAACGTTCATATTGTAAATCGTCGAACCAAATTATAATTTATATCATACAGTCCACTTCAAGAAGTTTCATTTACGTCCTCTAAGGCCTATTCAGTGGTCCTTCGAGCCGGATCACTGAATAGGCCTTAGAGGACGTAAATGAAACTTCTTGAAGTGGACTGTATGATATAAATTATAATTTGGTTCGACGATTTACAATATGAACGTTGAAGCGTCGCGTGAGAAATGTCCGTGCGATCGCGCCGCGATCGGTCAGCTGAGTGTCGCAGACGCAGGGTGAACGACCGTTGGCGCGCCCGGCTGCTCCCCTCTGCCCCGCGTCCCGCGCCGCTGCTCCGTCTGCTCTGTCACGCAGTTGATGCGTGGACAAGCGTTTTACCGCAATCTCGCCTTTTGGCAAGTGAAAGATGTAGCATGCTTACTTCTAAGAATACCTACCTATTAATTCGTGACTCAGGTATTGCATGAATTCATCCGTTGCTATGCAGTTAAGAAAATGACAAGACGTTGTGCAGTTAAGGAAAGAAACGATGCGGGTTTCGGGGAGTCCCTTCAGTTAACGGCTCTGTTTATCTGTTTGTCAGACGGTAAAAGGGAAATTAAATTGTATTTATCAATATTATGTTATGTAGGGGAGAAGTGGCCATTGACTAGTTTAGTCCCGTTTACTAAGCTGAGCAAAAAATATAATTTAAATGAAAGAAATATGGATTTTATTTTCTTAAATTATTTTTTGGTTTTTAAGGTAGGCGATTGCTGATTGCATGCAAGTAATTAATATGAATAAAAAAAAACATGTTTGTTTCTTTACACATGTTGGTATTGAAAGAAATGCAAGTTATTACAGAGCCAATCAGTATTTTTAATCGTTATTCTGAAAACTATGGAAAATAATAATTGATGCATTATTAAAACGAACAAAAAACTAAATTATAATTCTAACAAAAATCCTTTTTACATACAAAATTATATAAGACAGGTATCTTGAAAAATAATATTCCATAATATTTTTGTGTGTCAAAAACTCGATGTACCAATGCGGCAGTCCCAAACACACAAAGGGTCGAAAGTATCGACGAATATCGGCAACTAAATACGGTTTAAGACATTTATTTTCTCATAAGACTTACATAAATCACTTACAGAGAAAATACAATAAAAAAGTACAATATGATATAGCCGATTGGCGCAGTTACATACTAGGTTCATACAAAGCTAAAATCTTAGTAATATGTATAAAAAATTAAAGTACAAAAGTGTAAGGTATTCCCAATGATATAAAAAACTATAGATACGTTACCCGCACTCTAAAATGGCAACAAGAAATCAAGGCAATTGCCGGGATCGCGCTTAGTGACGCACCAACCAGCGTTGCGAGGGTACGTTCTGTAAAAATAAGTCGTGCTCAATAGTTTTATACTTCCTGAGAACAAGATGCCTTCATGTGTTTACAAATTATACTACAACAGTGAAAGATAAAAATGTGTCTTTCCCTTTCTTTGCACAAATTAGTCGCTGTCGCCATTTTGAATAGCCGTAATGTTCGTGCATGACGTGTCTATATAATAATATGTCATTGGGTATTCCTAAAAAAGTCATTCATAGAAATACATTTTTTATTCGTTGCCAGTGCTCCGAAACAATAAAGGTTTGCTAAGGCTGGTCAAATTGGTTCCTAAGCTACCGAAATAATGCTAGGTATTGGGTGTTTAGGCCCCCGGCAAGGTGGACTGACGACCTGGTAAAGGTCGCTGGAATCCGCTGGATGCGGGGGCCGCATGACCGGGCGTCGTGGCGATCCTTGGAGGAGACCTATGTTCAGCAGTAAATATAAATAATAAATAAATATATCTGGACATTATGACACAGCGCCATCTAGTTCCGTGGTAAGCAACGAGGCTTGTGTTACGGATACTAGATGATTGATATACTACATATATACTTATTTTTTTGTAAATACATACATATTATACATAGATACATCCATGACTCGGATACAAATGTTTATGCTCATCACACAAACATTTGTCCCTAGCGGGATTCGAACCCGAGACCTGTAGCACAGAAGGCAGCGTTAACTGCCGCTGGGCTAATCGGGTCGTCGAACAGTGGATGTTTAACGGTCGATTACTGAGTCCTTCAAAACCTGACTCCAGCATACCACTTCTCCCCTATATAATTCTGATCTATGTTATCTGAAAGGGTAAGGTCACAAATGCCAAGCAATCTTATACATACCTACATATGTAAATATATACATATATTTAAAATGTGTATAATGTACATACATTTATACACAATGTTGATAAAAAAGCGTGCTATCTGCAATCTATTGTACGATTCATCATCATCATCAACCCATTATTGTCCCACTGCTAGGCACGGGTCTACTCCCATTTGATAGGGATAAGACTATAGCCTACTGCGGGCTGGCAGACTTCACATGCCATCGAGAAACTCTCAAGCATGCAGGTTTCCTCACGATATTTTCCTTTACCGATTGAGCATGTGTGATAAATACGCACATAACTTCCGAAAAGTCAGTGGCCTTGGGTTTGACCTCTGACATCTCAGTCCACTGGTCACACCGTTAGGCTACCACAGCGTACAATTATTATTACAATAATAATATTCGCTTATGTATTGTAATTGGTTATTTTTTTTAATGTTTTTTCTTTTTACTTTTGTGATAGTTATCATTCATTTCACGAGCGAGTGCAGGTTGCAAAACGTCATTCAACTATGAATTACCTCAACGAACCAAGATACAAGGAAATATGTTTTTATAATTAATTGTAATAATATTTTTTTAAACTTACCTAGTCATGCTATTTCTTGGTGATTGAAGACCTAACATTTAGTTAACATTTTTTATCAAATAATGATTATTAAATTGTTTAATTCATTTACCCCACTTATTTTAGAACGTAGCTAAAATTATCTCATAATACGTATCATCTTTTGTGCGTGGCGACTATCCATTGTCGTCAATATATTGACTGAATTACATCCCGACCATGACTTTGAATTTAGTAGAAACAAAAAATATGATAGCATGATGAAAACGAGTTTGCCAACTAATTAACCTTAAATTTCGTTATCTAGACGCTACTGGACACTATTAGAAGCATCTCTACGGCTTGAGTAGACGTATTCAAGTCATACGTGTTCTGTTAACAGACCACTCCAGACGTTTTTACAGCTTATCAATACTCTTGTGTGAAGTGTCTTAAGCTGTGAGTCACTGTAATATTTATTATACAATATAATAATTATATTAATAAGTCTTCACAGTTTGATTGTACCTGTTAATAGAAGGCTACTCTCTTTTTTATTTAATTAAATTACAGTGTTAGTATTTATTTGGTTGTGTTTTGAGTGATAATAACTTGATAGGCACCTTGTTGGTTTGAACTTCAGTTTCTATCATCAGTTGGGGAGACAGCCGTCCGACTTCGAGTAGACTTCGGTGGTCAAAATGTTCTCTGACCCCAATCATAGGCCTACGGAAGGCTAGCGTGATAAATAGCCTGCGTCGTTCATTGGAGGTGGACCGTTGAGAATTTTCTGCACATTCAAAAATAAGGTAGGTAAATATTTTTGGTTTTGTGTAAACAAATATGGTTTTGGCAATTAACTTGTAAATGTGTAAAATATTTTTGTGCGCTTTTTACATATAATCTATAGTTTGTCGTGGTCTTAAGTTAAAAATCCCTTAAAAAAATTGTGTGCGTATTAATTATGTTATCGAATTCTTTTTGAATTCTTTGGGGACCCATGCCCAGCTGTGGGACTGTGTGGTATAGATGACGATTGTTTCTTCACTTATAACTTTCCCATAGCGCTAAAGTATCTTAGTGTTAATTTGTTCTCCCCTGCTCAGTGTAGGACCTCTTTTGAATTACGTAGTAATTAAAGTTCAACAACTCGGCTTTACAACAATATAAACAAAAAATCTAACTTTACAAACTAAATAAGCACAATGTTAAAATTAAATTTAAAAAAAAATGTTAAAACTATAAATTATGACTATACAGAAAAACCTATTAAAACTGAGTTTTGTTTTTTTTTTAATTTTAACATTTAAATTCTTAAATTTAAAAAGAAATTAAGGGTACCTAACATTAACATACCTATATTCTAATCGAAGTATAAATGATTCAATGATTAAAAAGTATTTATTTCTGTAAAAAGATCTTAAAAGACACTTTTACTTGGGGTCTAGATGGCATCGGCTTTTCCATTAATTACCTCTGAGAAGAATTGCCGATACAAACTCAGAGAATCTTGGTTTCTTTTAAACTCCAAACATTTTTGTTTGTATAGGGACCTTTTTAAATTTATATGCACATGTCACTTAGACGACCCGTTTGGTGGTAGGTAGTGGTAGTTGACGCGGGTAGTTAACCCTGGACCAGTACTGGCACAGACCTGGACTGGCATGGCAGGCATACTGTGCTATTGGTCCTGGGTTCGAATCCCGGTAGGGACAAATGTTTATGTGATGAGCGTGAGCAGTATAATATACAAATATTCAAATATATGTATTTGAATATTTGTACTAGATTTTTGTAAATAGTTACCTATTTTGTATACCTACATACTTAAAAAAGTTTCAATCGTATTTTTTTGCATAAAATTATTATAAAAAGAACGGACTCTAGTATATACCTAGTCGTGAGACTGTTGAGCAAGAAGTCTTGGGTTTGATTCCCAGGTCGAGCAAAGTGTTATTGGGTTTTTCTATGAAATTCTCAGTAGCAGCACGGAGTTTTGATTATTATCCAGTTGGAGGCAATATGGTCGCCGGCTCCTATTACATGTAACCTAAAACGTATGGCGAAATGTAGGTGTACCGTAGTACATCTCTGCTTAACGCTTTGCGGAGGATAGGCGTGATGGTATGTCATCATCATCATCAATCCATTAATGTCCCACTGCTGGGCACGGGCCTCCTCTCAATTGATAGAGATTGGGCTATAGTCCACCACGCTAGCCTACTGCAGGTTGGTAGATTTCACATGCGACTCACGGTGTTTTCCTTCACTGTTTGAGCATGTGATAAATACGCACATAACTTCTGAGAAGTCAGTCGTATCTTGGGTTCGAACTCGAGACCTCTGACATCTCAGTCCACTGGTCACATCGCTAGGCTACCACAGCTCTATAGATGGTATGTAATGTTATAAAAATTAGATTATTTTCTCGTTTGGTATTTCCAAGAGTTGTTTGTTTTATTTAGGGG
This sequence comes from Craniophora ligustri, assembly GCA_905163465.1. Taxonomy (NCBI): domain Eukaryota; kingdom Metazoa; phylum Arthropoda; class Insecta; order Lepidoptera; family Noctuidae; genus Craniophora; species Craniophora ligustri. Next base: position 686,298 of record LR990965.1, on the reverse strand, counting down.
TTAAAGCGATTGTAGACTCTGAAAGGTTATCTATTATTGTGCGTATATTTAACCCGGATAATATTTCCGTGAGTATTGTTACGTGTTTACTTATAATAATTAGACATAACATTATTATACTCGTAATAAATAAATAAATAAATATTTCCGGACATATTACACAGCGCCATCTAGTTCCGAGCTAAGCAACGAGGCTTGTGTTACGGACACTAGATGGTTGATATACTACATATATACTTTTTTTGTAAATACATATAACATTATATAATAACTTATCAATCAATCTAAAGATAGATACATCCATGACTCGGATACAAATGTTGATGCTCATCACATAAACATTTGTCCCTACCGGGATTCGAACCCGGGACACAGCACAGCAGGCAGCGTTCACTACCGCTGAGCTAAACGGGTCGTCAAATTATAATATAATGAAACAATGAATAAAATAAATAAATATGTAAATCCAGACATTATGACACAGTGCCATCTTGTTACCAGATAGTGGATCCATACACTATAGGGTATAGTCTGAATGGCCCAGAACGAATCCACAGCGGGCCATTCGACCGTCAACAAAAATCGTCTACTTAATAAATATAACTTGTTGGTGTTAGAACGGAATTAATCCATTTAATAGGGGGCGAGCCTATTGCCATCAACCGGGCACGAATCCAAACTCCGAGCTGCTACTAAGAATTGCTTTGACTTGGGAATGGAACCCAAGACCTCTTGCTCAACAGTTGCACTTCCGACCACTACACTAATGAGGCAGTTGTTAAGGCAAATGTGTTAATGAAGAACCTGTACTTAAGTATCATAAACAGACGCCATTAGATATTTTTTATCTAAATTTGCTGCTTTTTTTTTTAAATCGTTGCCCCACACTAGTATTTTCTCCTGTGTCGTGGGTGCGTTTACAAACACATATTTTCACATACACAAACGCCCAGACCCGAAACAACTACTTGCAGAACGTACAAATATTTGCTCCGTGCGTGCATCGAACCCGCAACCCATGACGCACAAGCCGATCGCTCAGCCACTGCGCCACCGAGTCGTCATTTATTACACAAACAAATATTAGATAGATTTTATCGCGGTACATTTATATTATTAACTTAATAGCTATTCCAACGATTACATAATATAAATTTAGGTATTGGTATAAAGTCTGTATAAACTAGATTTAAACAAGTCTAGTAGGTAGTTTTTATATTTGGATATTGGACATGATTTATAAATGTCAAATGCTATTTATTGTCTTTCGAATGCTATTCTTTTTTTATGCTGATAAGGCGGCAAACGAGCAGGTGGCTCACCTGATGGTAAGTGATGACCGCCGCCCATGGACATTTGCAACACCAGAGGCTTGCAAATGCGTTGCCAAACCCCTTAGAAACCGTTCAGGATTCTTAAAATAGGGAGTTACTGAACTGACAGCAAACGGAATTCCCATGCTGTCAGAATAGTCACTCCCCCAATGAGCTCTGGTAACCTTACTCACTCGCAGAAAGACAACTATTGTTGATTCACTGCGGTCTTCTGTAAGGCGGAGGTACTTCCCCAGTCGGGCAGCTCAATTTGAGCGAGAAATCTTGCTATGCCCTACCTCCTAAAATATTCTTTATATTCTTTTACTAGTCATAAATTAAATTGTATAAAAACGAGCTATAAATAAAGTCGACGTGACCGAACTGCGATTCTTGAAATGCGAACAAGTAGCACATTTTGGCTCCTCTGCTTTCTTTGGGCAATCCTTTATGGAGTGGCCTTGGTCACCACAGTGCCCGCAGGTATAAACTGACTGCCGACATGACTTAGCGGCGTGTCCATACTGCTGGCATTTATAGCATCGCGTCACCAAAGTAAAATCTCTCACTGGACAAGATGACCAGTTCACAAATACACTGTCTCTTATTATAAGGGCTTTGCGTATGGCTGCAGGTGTTTCAATTATATAATTACAACTCTCTGCATCTTTTTTACCGGACTTATGGCTTAATTTAATTGAGGCCAAGAACGTCTCAAGCGTAACATTCTGCAGCTTGTCAGCCAAATTTTGTTGGTACAAGCAGGTCAAAACTTCCTTCTCTTGCATAACAGAGGGCACTCCGATGATAACTATCCTCGGGTTACGCTTATGGGGCTCATCAACTGTAAGACCCGAGTTCGTGAGTTGCACTGATTGTTTAAGCTTCTCGATGTCATCCTTGGTATCTGTGCTAATTATGACCCCCCCGTTCCTCGTTTTACGCAGACCTCTCACATGTAGCTTCATTTGTTCAGGGCAGATAATTTTTTGGACAAGGGATTTTGTCTCTTCACTTGTTTTTAATTTATCATTAGGATAAATGGCCACTGAGCTAAAATTTATCGGCTGCAAATAGTTGTTGGTACCTTTTTTTACCATGTCAGCAAATGAGATTTCCTTGGCAGGTTTGGTCGACTCTTCAATGCTTAGCTTAAGGTCCTGTAGTCTCTGTGACAGATCTTGTTGGTCTTGGAGTGTTTGTATGGAGGAATGGGCTTGGACGGTCTTCAGCTTGGGGGATTGGTACTGCACTGCCATTTGCGATGTTCCGTGGCTGATTTTCCGGCACAAAGAATTGATACCGGGATTCGAACCCGGGACACAGCACAGCAGGCAGCGTTCACTACCGCTGAGCTAAACGGGTCGTCAAATTATAATATAATGAAACAATGAATAAAATAAATAAATATGTAAATCCAGACATTATGACACAGTGCCATCTTGTTACCAGATAGTGGATCCATACACTATAGGGTATAGTCTGAATGGCCCAGAACGAATCCACAGCGGGCCATTCGACCGTCAACAAAAATCGTCTACTTAATAAATATAACTTGTTGGTGTTAGAACGGAATTAATCCATTTAATAGGGGGCGAGCCTATTGCCATCAACCGGGCACGAATCCAAACTCCGAGCTGCTACTAAGAATTGCTTTGACTTGGGAATGGAACCCAAGACCTCTTGCTCAACAGTTGCACTTCCGACCACTACACTAATGAGGCAGTTGTTAAGGCAAATGTGTTAATGAAGAACCTGTACTTAAGTATCATAAACAGACGCCATTAGATATTTTTTATCTAAATTTGCTGCTTTTTTTTTTAAATCGTTGCCCCACACTTGTATTTTCTCCTGTGTCGTGGGTGCGTTTACAAACACATATTTTCACATACACAAACGCCCAGACCCGAAACAACTACTTGCAGAACGTACAAATATTTGCTCCGTGCGTGCATCGAACCCGCAACCCATGACGCACAAGCCGATCGCTCAGCCACTGCGCCACCGAGTCGTCATTTATTACACAAACAAATATTAGATAGATTTTATCGCGGTACATTTATATTATTAACTTAATAGCTATTCCAACGATTACATAATATAAATTTAGGTATTGGTATAAAGTCTGTATAAACTAGATTTAAACAAGTCTAGTAGGTAGTTTTTATATTTGGATATTGGACATGATTTATAAATGTCAAATGCTATTTATTGTCTTTCGAATGCTATTCTTTTTTTATGCTGATAAGGCGGCAAACGAGCAGGTGGCTCACCTGATGGTAAGTGATGACCGCCGCCCATGGACATTTGCAACACCAGAGGCTTGCAAATGCGTTGCCAAACCCCTTAGAAACCGTTCAGGATTCTTAAAATAGGGAGTTACTGAACTGACAGCAAACGGAATTCCCATGCTGTCAGAATAGTCACTCCCCCAATGAGCTCTGGTAACCTTACTCACTCGCAGAAAGACAACTATTGTTGATTCACTGCGGTCTTCTGTAAGGCGGAGGTACTTCCCCAGTCGGGCAGCTCAATTTGAGCGAGAAATCTTGCTATGCCCTACCTCCTAAAATATTCTTTATATTCTTTTACTAGTCATAAATTAAATTGTATAAAAACGAGCTATAAATAAAGTCGACGTGACCGAACGGGTCACCTCTAGATATTATAGAAAGATCTATTTTAAATTTTAGATATTTTGGTTTACGATAACCGAGTCTAACAATGTACATACGAGGAGATAAGTGGTTTCGACGCATTGTAATTGTTACAAATGTACGTTATTAAATAATAAATATACCTCCCAATTTCCTAGAGTAAATTAATTTCAATAATTGACTCTTAACTCCATATACTTAATAATAATAATAATAATACACCCACGCGATGATTATTATTATTATTATATTGAATTAAATTAAAAATTACTATAGCAATTTTTTTTGCAAATTGCAATAAAACTGTTAAATCAGATCATGTGAAATGTTCGACACGCAATCAATTATATTTGCGTCAATCTGTCAACACCGACGGATGAAATGAAAACTTGCTGGGTTTGCCCTCTGTGTAAACCTTAAAATTCCCCGTGAATACGTCACTGGAAACCGTCATCTAGAAACCGATAGTCCCGGAAGAGATTCGTGAGTTTTGCTTCGAAATTTCAAATTTCAAATTCAAATTTCAAATCCATTTATTCAAACTTCTTCAGTACATAGTATACTTAAAAGTACAAAGTCTTACCTAAGTATCTAATTAACATTATGCCTGAACTAGGTAATCCTGTGTTTCAGGCTATAGGTAAAAGCTAATATATTAATAGAAAAAAGTCTAAAATAAAATAATCACTAATCTAATCCTAGGTACAACTATTAAACTATTGTAGTTATTAGTAAAAAATAATGTTCTGAATATAATAAAAAAATAGCAATATAATATTTACTTCAATACAACCAACAATTTCTCTGTATCAAATATTGCATTGTTAACACTTTTATTAAGTAGTACAAACAAAACTGTTGAGCAGCAGAAATGTAAACGGGGTCAAAGTCGATGATGTGTAAATCTTCTTATACCAGTTTAATTATATTTAATCGTTAATTAAATTATTAAACATAATATCTAAAAGTAAGTAAAAAGATAAGAGACCAATAAATTAACAATAAAATCCTATATTTTCGGCGCTTTCAGGCGCATTCATAATTAATCGAACCGATGTACCTCTTTTCTGCCATGGTTTTCGCCGGGCAGTCAGCAGCGCCAGTACTATGATTATTAGGCTTCTTGAAATGCGAACAAGTAGCACATTTTGGCTCCTCTGCTTTCTTTGGGCAATCCTTTATGGAGTGGCCTTGGTCACCACAGTGCCCGCAGGTATAAACTGACTGCCGACATGACTTAGCGGCGTGTCCATACTGCTGGCATTTATAGCATCGCGTCACCAAAGTAAAATCTCTCACTGGACAAGATGACCAGTTCACAAATACACTGTCTCTTATTATAAGGGCTTTGCGTATGGCTGCAGGTGTTTCAATTATATAATTACAACTCTCTGCATCTTTTTTACCGGACTTATGGCTTAATTTAATTGAGGCCAAGAACGTCTCAAGCGTAAAATTCTGCAGCTTGTCAGCCAAATTTTGTTGGTACAAGCAGGTCAAAACTTCCTTCTCTTGCATAACAGAGGGCACTCCGATGATAACTATCCTCGGGTTACGCTTATGGGGCTCATCAACTGTAAGACCCGAGTTCGTGAGTTGCACTGATTGTTTAAGCTTCTCGATGTCATCCTTGGTATCTGTGCTAATTATGACCCCCCCGTTCCTCGTTTTACGTAGACCTCTCACATGTAGCTTCATTTGTTCAGGGCAGATAATTTTTTGGACAAGGGATTTTGTCTCTTCACTTGTTTTTAATTTATCATTAGGATAAATGGCCACTGAGCTAAAATTTATCGGCTGCAAATAGTTGTTGGTACCTTTTTTTACCATGTCAGCAAATGAGATTTCCTTGGCAGGTTTGGTCGACTCTTCAATGCTTAGCTTAAGGTCCTGTAGTCTCTGTGACAGATCTTGTTGGTCTTGGAGTGTTTGTATGGAGGAATGGGCTTGGACGGTCTTCAGCTTGAGGGATTGGTACTGCACTGCCATTTGCGATGTTCCGTGGCTGATTTTCCGGCACAAAGAATTGATACGCAATTCGGAGTTCAATTTACCCTCTGCTGCGGTGTTGCATACCTCACTCAAGCAATGTTCAATTGATGACATCCAGTTTTGTATTTCTGGGGTAGAAATCACTTCAAGGACATCATCTCTTTGACTTCGTGCATTAGGGCCAGTGGAAGGAGCAGGTGAAGGCGTAGGAGGCGGGGTGCGAGCAGTCCTGCCGCTTCGGTTGAAGGGGCTATTGTCCATTTTATTAGATTATATAATTTTCAAACACTGCACATGTCCGTAAAATACATTACTCATACTATACACGACACAGTTTATTTTACTACCGGTAGTTGGTAAATGTAGGTCACAATTCAGCAAGTGATTATTAGTTTATTTTAATATTATTCAACACGTCTGTACTTAATGAAGAGCAAACAGCAATCCCCGAAATGAAAGCTCTTAAGGATGATCAATCTAAGGAGTATAAATACTGCTTAAAAGATTTATACACACCGAATTAGAGCTACAAGAACTAAGAAAACAAATGAAGATATTTCAAGATAAGGTAGACGAACTATAAGTATTGGAAACAAAGCTCAGAAATATATCCTTAGTCCGTCAATAGAAAAAATAATGTTGAAACAAAATCTCAAAAAGGACCTATTCGAACATTTGTAATATAACCAAAATCGGATACATAAAAATAAAGTTTCGATAAAAAACTGCGTGGCCACAAAACCTTCTAACAACTAAAGAGTCGAAATAAATACAGTTGTAAAGGAGAAAAAATACCAGAAAATAGAATAAATCAGTCTGAAAATAATATTGAATTGGAAAGTCTATAGGATCTGAAAAGAAAGGAAATTGGATAACAATAAATAAGAAAAGAAGCAGATATCCAAACACTGAAGTAAAAAAGGAGGGAACAAGATATGTATAAAGGGAACTGAACGTTAAAAGTTTTTAAAAGTTTCATACAGAAACTACAGTAGAAAATTAAGAGATATGCGTGAAGAATATGTGTGTATCGTCAGTACCAGTCATCGTGGAAGTGATAAAACATGAACAAAAGACTGAAAGGAATTATGCTTCTTTTATCATTGGTGTGGCTTAAAGTAGCTATGATACATTATATCAATCGGAAAACTGGGCTGTAAACATTGAATTCTATGAATGCGTGTGGTTTTAGAGAACAACCAAGAAACCATACATACATAGCACATTGATTAAAATTTACTAACGTAAAGGGCGGGCGGTTTAATAAATTTGGCCTACTTTGAATAAATGATATTTTGACTTTAACTTTACCAAAACGTGAGAGGTTTGCGTACAAATTGGAAGAGTTCTATTCAGGTGTGTCTGTGTATCTTCAGAAGCAGATTTGTACGCCATTACTGAAACGGGCTTCAACAAATCTATTCAGGACGCAGAAATAGTGCCACCTTGATATACAGTACTGCGTTGCGATCGCGTGGATGGACGAAAGCAGGGAGGAGCGTGTCTCGTGGCCACACCGCGTCTAGAACTGCAGGAAGTGTCCGACCCAAGTGACGTCAACATTGATGACTAGGTGTTCAAACTATTTTGTGCTACCGTTCATTTACAAAATAGACTTTTATTTTTATTGTGTGCTATTTACATTCCGCCAAACAGTTGTCAGAATGAGTATATGATATTGTTTAGGATATTGGAACAGTTGTGTATCGTGATATGGTTGGTGACTTCAATATGCATTCCTCTTCGATAAATATACGTAATTATTTTGAATTCTTTTATTATATTGTGGATTTACTCAGAGCAACACGATAGTTAATTGAAATAATCGATGTTTGGATTTAGTGTTGAGTATGCAATGGTGTGAGCAGTAGACTGAGACGTCAAAGGTCTCGAGTTCAAACCCAAGGCACGCACGACTGATTTTTCGGAATTTATCTGCGTATTTATCATGTGCTCAAACGGTGACGGAAAACATCCTGCATGCGATTTTCTTTAGAGATTTTCTATTAAGAGATTTTCTCGATGGCATGTGAAGTCTGCCCACCCGTAGTACGCTAGCGTGGTAGACAAAAGCCTAGAGATTTTTGGTAGTGTTCCCGTAGGCAGTAAGAGTTTAATTGATAACTGTGACTCCGTCGCAGCTTCCCACGGGTATAAATAAGTAGATATATGCGGAGTATATACCCTGCATACCGCGGGTGCAGATCCAGGGGTACCCCCTCCTCCCTCTCCCCTGTATACCTAGATATACCTAGACTATACGACTCTATGACACTCTCCTCGCCTGGTTTGAAAGCTGCATCAGCACTTGGCCTACCCTGCTTATTCTGCCGACTGCCGTCCAATCACGCGATAGTCCTCGAAGGGATCAGTAGAGTTATAAAACAAAATCAGATAACATGCTACTTGACCTAGGCTTTGATCCCAGGACTAGACACTCAACAAACGACACGAGAAAAGTCTACGCGAACTTCTAAAAAAACTAGTTCCATCAGTATGTTAATTACCTTGTTAGTATTTTATTTTTAGAACTGGATTAACAAATTTAATGATTTGCGTGAAGACTGATTGTTTTGCATTAAAAAAATTGGTTTTCACACCATTTAACGAAAACAAATATTTATTTTAGGGTTCCGTGTTGAATTAAAACAGATCTCACCAAAACTGACTGAAGACTGAACTTGAGAATGATTGAATGATCATTTATTTCTGTAAATAGATCTTTTTAAAGACACTTTTACAAGTCATGTAATATTTCTTTTTAGTATCTAGTTGACATCGGCGTTTCCTAACTGACGACATCTGAGAAGAAATGCCGACACACGCCCAGAGAATCATGGTCTCTTTTAAAGTCCAAACATTTTGGTTACAATATGTGAGCAAATAAGAAAAATATGTATCTATATGAAGTTGAGAATAATCAAGGCGGACTTGAGGAAAATATACTGAATTGCTAATAGGAGTTAACAAGTCATGTTAAGCACGAGAGTGAGTGAGATAGCATCATCCCCATTCCCCATTTACGGTTCCACTGCTGGGCACCCGTCTCCTCTCATTTGAGATTGTTTATGGTATAGTATATCGCACTAGCCTAGTGCGCGTTGAAAGGCTTCGCACGCTAACCAGATTCTCTCTGGCACACAGGTTTCCTCACGATACTTTTCTTCACCGGTTGAGCATGTTAAATACGCACATAACTTTAAAGTCAGCCAGTGCGTGCTATAGATTGATCTGATCATACTGCTAGGATACGACGATTCAGTGGCGCAGTGGCTGAGCGATCGGCTTGTGCGTCACAGGTTACGGGTTCGATCCCTGCACGGAGCAAATATTAGTACGTTCTACAAATAGTTGTTCCGGGTCTGGGCGTTCGTATGTGTGAAAATTTGTGTTTGTAAACGCACCCACGACACAGGAGAAAATCCTAGTGAGGGGCAACGTTTAAATAAAAAAAAATACCATAGCTTTTTTTGAGATAGCATTATCATTGCAACGGATTAATTCAAAAGGAAAAAGTATATAGTATATATCTATTTTCAACTATTTCATGACATGACAAACCTTTTAACATCTATTATCCTAATTTCACGTATATTAGGTAAAATAGTAGAAATCGGAAATAAATATGAATATTTTATTATTTAACATTCAACCATAAATTATTCTATAAATTCCGCACATTTTATAACTACGGAACCAACGCCTTGATGTACCCACTCCGCCGCCTGTGATCAACTTCGGCAGCGGAAACCAGTACTGTCAATTCATTATCGGAGACCAGTGAGTGTAATAATTGTGTTGTTTTACTTATCAAGGTAAATAAAATTACTTAGTAATTAAGATAAAACAATAATTATTTCAACAAGAATACTTAATTCAGTTTTCAAATATATTAAAAAACATTTGACCTTGGTGACTGCCTCGTTGGTCTAGTGGACGTACAGTGCGACTGCCGAGCAAGAGGACTTGTGTTCGCTTCCCAGGTCGAACAAAGTGTTATTGGGTTTTTCTTTGAAATTCTCAGTAGCAGCTCGGAGTTTGGATTTGTGCCCGGTTATTAGCAATAGGCTCGCCCCCTATTTAATGGGACCTAAAACATACCGGCGAAACGTGGGTGTACATTAGTACACCTCTGCCTAACCCTTCGGGGACGACAGGCGTGATGGTATGTTTTATCTTAGTGATGTTGGTAGACTGTCTTAGCAGTAAAAACGACTGATGAGAAAGAAAGAAGAGATTTATTTCGTAACATCACCATAAAAAAATAATACTAACGGCCCGCCCCGACTTTACACGGGTAATTTATTCCCTAATGATTTTTTAAATTAAACCTAATTGGTATTGCCATGACGAATAATGTAGTATTTTAATGCTGAAAGGAATTATTCGTTTAAAAGTTTATTCCACACATACATACATACACTCTTGCCTTTTTCCCATGGGGGTAGGCAGAAACTACAGAATGCCACGCGCTACGGTCCCTGCATACCACTTATATATAGATTATTATCGATTTTATATTAGCTAAGTGAAGTTCAGTATTGTAATATTAATTAAAATTATTGCAATCAAAGTGATTAAACTCTGTGTGTAAATAGTGACACATAATGAGATTAGAAACAATAACAACAGAAATTATCTAAAGAAAACATCGATACGTACCTTATTGAACAATTATATTATAAGTAGATAAATAATGTGACACTTAATAAATACTTCAAGATCTGTATAATTTATGACGTAACAAAATATTTTACATTCGATATAAGTCATATAGTATAATAGTACTAGCTGACCCAGCAGACGTTGTTTTGCGACATTATAGGGGTTGGTGGTAGAAGAGTGAAAAAATTAGGGTTATCTATAAGTATTTTTTAATGCTAAATCATTAAAAAAAATTAAAAAAAAATATTTGCCAAAAAATAAATAAAAAAGTTTGGTGAGGGACATCCTTATCACCTAGAGAGCACCTACCAAATATGCATACGAAATTTCATAATAATCCGTCTAGCCGTTTCGGAGGAGTTCAGCGACAAACATTGTGACACGAGATTTTTTATATAAGAGAGAAGATAGTATAATAAGACACTTGCGAAAATATTAATTATCATTAAATATGAAAAAGCCAAAAGATAATTTATCGAAACAAGTCCAAATCTTATCCTTGTGTGGGTAACAATTTTTCTCCCGTCTCTTGGGTGCGTTTACAAACCCAAATTTGTCACATAAACAATCGCCCAGATCCAGAACAACTGCCTGTAGATCGTACAAACATATGCTCTGTGCGGGGATCGAACCCGCACCCTGTGACGCCAAACCTCCGACTCTGCGACAATCGAGCAAACGTAACTTACCACAGATGTAACTCAATATTACTATTCAAAGAGGCATACGAGATTCTTCGCTGAAATTGAGCTGCCCGACTGGGGAAGTACCTCCGCCTTGCATAAGACCGCAGCGAAAAATCCGTAGTTGTGCTTCTGCGAGTGAGTAAGGTAACCAGAGCTCGTTAGGGCATTCCGTTTTCCGTTTGCGATATTTGTCAGTTTAGTAACTCCCCTATTTTAAGGAATCTAAACGGTTTCTACAAGGTCGGCAACGCGCGAGCAACACCTCAGGTTGCAAACGTGTATAGGCTACGGTAACTGCTTACCAAAAAGCCTTACTATGTCTGATTTTATCCGGACGTCTGACTACGCTAGCGGTAGTTCCCGGATTCGAAACCCGGTCGGAAAAATGTTTTTGTGATGAGCATCAACATTTATAATATATGGTTGTATCTATATATGTATAAATTCAAATCTAATAATAAATAAAAATTTCTCGACATTATGACATAACGCCATCTAGTTCCAAGCTAAGCAACGAGGCTTGTGTTACGGCTACTAGTTGGTGGATATACTACACTACTTTTTTTGTTGTAAATACATACATATTATACATAGATACATCCATGACTCGGATACAAATGTTTATGCTCATCAAACAAACACTTGTCCCTACCGGGATTCGAACCCGGGACCCTTAGCACAGAAGGCAGTGTTAACTACCGCTGGACTAATTGGGTCGTCAATCTATATGTAATAGTACCTATATAAGAACATGTACCTTGTATAACAACCATCTAGTATCTCTAAGACAAGCATTCTCGTTTAGCTCAGAATTAAAAGTCGCTGCGTCTGTCATTTTTATTAAGTTATTAAGCGACAATTAAACAAGCAATCAGATGACCTGCATCAACCCAGCAACCGCTTACCAAGCATTCGATGCGCCTGACGCGAACCAATCTTTTGTGCATAATTAGCAATAACTTATTAATATTTTATGATAATCGATTAGTATTATGGAATTATTCCAAGAATAAACTTGCATTGTAAATAAATAAATAGTTTTTTAACTGGCTTTCTGACTGTCGATATTTTCCTAGTCAGTAGGATCGTGGCTGCTAAACAATTTATTTATACATTTATTTTCTGATAGAATGAATGGTATCTTTCTTTATCTTCGCGATCGTGTATAGGTGGACCTTCATTAGTGATAGCTCTACAGAAGTTCTGGACACCTGAAAGAGGCCTGTTTGATGCATAGGTTCCTGTGGTAAGTACGAATCGTTTACCCATTATCCTGTGCTCTCATCATCAACTCATTATTTTCCCACTACTGGCCACGTGTGTCCTCTCATTTGAGAGGGTTTACAGTCCACCACGCCTAGTGCGGTTGGTAGACTTCATACCATCAAGCTATCGAGAAAATCTCTCAGGTGTGCAGGTTTTCTCATGGTGTTTTTCTTCACCGTGTGGGCATGTGATAAATATGTACATAACATAACTTCCGAAAAGTCAGTACATACCTTGGGTTCGAACCCGAGACCTCAGACTTTCACAATAGCCACTAGGGTCTTGGTACGATTCCCAGGTCGAGCAGTCTTGTAGTGATTTTTGATGAAATTCTCAGTAGCAGCAGTTGATGGCAATAGGCTCGCCCCTTATTACATGGAACCTAAAACATACCAACAAAATTAGGGCATACATCTCTGTCTAACCATGCGGGTGGACAAGTGTGATGGTATTTTATGTATGTTATTTATTTAATATTTGCCTTGTCTGCAATATATATGTATATTATTATAGCAACAGACTCACATTTGGAGCTGTACTAGTTGCTAATAAAGTTGCAATGTAACAACGAGTATTTAACCACACTGTAAGCAGTATTATAGGTGTGTATTGTATTGGTGCAGTGGTCGAGCCATCGGCTACTGCGCTACATGTCGCGGGTTTGAACCCTGCACGGAACAAATATACGTGTGCCTACAAGTAGTTGTTCCGGGTGTGGGTGTTTGTGTATTGTGAATATTTGTATTTGTAAACGCACCCACGACACAGGAGAAAATTTTAGTGTGGGGAAACGGTTTATTAAAAGGGAGATAAACAATAAGAAAAATACATATTTTAATATTATGAGGTAGACAGTCAGTTAGGTGCCATGTTGTAAAGAACCGTTTCTTTATATTATAACGCTATCATTTAGGGGTAGGCAGTAAAAGATAATTATAGTAAATAAATTATTTAAATAACTTTTAGTTTATTAGTAATCTTTTGCCGATAAACAATCGCTTGCGCGTTGCCGACTTTGTAGAAACCCTTTCATGACCTTTCTTTAAGAACCACCAAAAATAGAGAGCGCTTGATGTCTCTTAAAATAGGGGAGTTACTACACTGAAAGCAAAGGGAATTCCCATGCTGTCAGAATAGTCATTCACCTCACGAGCTCTGGCAACCTTGCAGGAAAATAACTATTGTTACTTCGATGTTCTGTAAGGCGGAGGTACTTCCCCAGTCAGGCAGTAACGCGTCAATGACTCATGTTATCGATTGTGCAATGTTAACAATAAGATAGGTAATATATGTACTATTATTTTATGTTATTTGAGCAGTAATGTATAACCTTTCTTAGAATAAACTTGTATCCATGCTAATATACTGATCTCTACATAGTATACTTATATACTAATATTATAAAGCTAAAGAGTTTGATTGTTTGAACGCACTAATCTCAGGAACTACTGGTTGGATTCAGATATTTATTTCTTTTATTTTATTTTTATTTGGGAAACAAATAAATACATGCAAAGTAAATTATACATAATCCAAAACAGTTTCCACAATTAAACTATAACTAAAACAATAACTAACTAAATATTATATAACAAATATTAAGTATTTTAAGCAGGAACCAAAGAATCATGAATACCTATATTTTTTTAATTATGGAAAAGAAAGGTAAAATAAAGTGGTCATTATACGAGTTGCAACATCTTGTGATAAACAGATTCTTTGCAAAGTTCGTTTTTACAGTAGGAGTACAAAATAAACATTTTGACGACCCGGCAGCGCTAACTACCGCTGAGCTAAACTCAGCGGTAGTTAGCGCTGCCTGCTGTGCTATGGGTCCCGGGTTGGAATTCCGGTAGGGACAAATGTTTGTGTGATGAGCATAGACTTTAAAAGAGATCATGATTCTCTGACTTTGTGTCTAGGAAATGCCGATACCATTTAGATCCTAAAATAATCGTATACATAACTTGTAAAAGTGTCTTTAAAAGTTCTATTTACAGAAATATAAAATCGTTTACAATGATGATTCAGCTACAAATGTCTATGCAAATGTGGGATTCGACCCTAGAACGCTTACCACAGTAGCAGCAAAATCTTCGTTTCAAATAATATTTTTTATCGCGGTATATTGATATTACTATTTACAGCATCCCGATATTTTATTTTTTATCTTAGTAATTATATTTTATTTAAACGTAGCTTCAGTACGTAGTTGTGATATAAAGTAAATATGAAAAGAGAGCTATTAATAAATTCAAAATATTTAATATCACGATGACACATCTCAAATATTGCTCAAATATATTTATCAGGCGCTTCAATTATTAATTTATTATTAATTTGTTTCTTTTGCAAAACATTTAGCACTTCGCCTTAATAGACTCAATAGCAGAGTCTTCTCTTACCTCATTTAGTGTCCCAATGCTGGGCACGAGTCTCCTCTCATTTGGGAGAATATCCAATACGCTAGCCTATTACGAGTTGACAGTCTTCACACGCCATCGCGAAAATCTTGCAGGCGTTCAGATTTCATCACGATGTTGTTCCTTCACCGTTTGAGCATGTGATAAATAAACCAACCCACATCACATTCCACTGGTCCCACCACTAGGTTATAACGGCTTCAATGCAAGAGATCTAAACACCATAAATTCTCTTTCAGATAATTTCATTGACGGTAACATAATGGTCAAAAGCGGCATATACATCATAAACGCAGGAGTTGGGGCTGGAGAAGATGGGGATCTCGAATTTAAGACTGAAAAATCTCTACGTATTAATGTAGTAAACACTACAGAAGACAAAATATATGAATATGATGAAGCTATAGATTTAACAGGTAACATTTTAATGAATATATTTGGACATTATGACACAGCACCATCTAGTTTTGAGCTAAGCAACGAAGGTTATTGTGTTATTTTATTTACAATGAATTATATAAAAACATTGTTAATAAAATAATCCTTGAGACCTCAATATCAAAAGGTAGAAACGTCATGCCTCAGTACCAGTCACTACAAACATCCCATGTCAAACATGTGGCAGAGAATGTTACTCTCACATCGCTTTATTTAGCAACCAAAAAGGTTGACTCTAGAACAATAGCACCACAAATCGTCTGGAATAAATAAATATATAAATAAGAAGAAGAAGAGAAGTTTATGAAGAAAGACTTACAGATAGAATCCCTTAAATCAATAAAAAAGGCTCTCAACAATATCATTTTCACAGGCAATGGCTGCTACAGCTGTGGTCTTCTCGCAGTCCTCAGTATTAGCCTGCTCGGCATGGGGCTCGACATCTTCGGCTTCTCCGTTATCGTGACGGGGAGCGGCTGCGAGTTCCAACTGGAACATTGGCAGAGAAGCGTCTTACTGTCCATGCCTTTAGTTGGTAAGTACTTCTCCCCTTACTGTATCTCTGCTGCAGTCAGACCTAGAATGTAAAAACTAGTAAACAGCCAAGTCAAAATTATACATATGTACATAGATAACATCAAGCCTGTTGTCCCTGAAGGGTTAGGCAGAGGTGTACTAATGTACACCCACATTTGGCTGGTATATTTTGGCCCGAATTCCAATACCAAGCGGCTACAGAGAATTTCATAGAAAAAACCAATTAAACTGCACGACGTGAGAATCGTACCTAAAACCTCTTACTCAACATTTTAAGACCACTAGAACAACGAGGCAGTCTTTATTGCAGTATGTTCAAATAATAGACACAGCCTTATTATATTTTTATCATAGTTTGGAGTCCATTGCATAGGATCAGTTTATTTTATAATTCAAAGCTTTATGTACATGAGTATTTTTATTAATTAAAATACATTGAGTAAAGGCAGTATTCAATTAATATAAAAAGCTGAAGGGCGATGAAACCGAAGTCCTTAATTGATATTATTTTAGGACCAATCCTCATGTCCATAACTTGGGGCTATGTGGCGGACACCCAGGGGAGGAGAAAGGCTTTGCTGATCGCACTGTGGGGCGCCTTCATGATCTCCACCACCGCCGCATTCTCTGTGAACTGGATCATGCTGGCAGTCCTCAAGGTTTTTAGCTCAAGCTTGTAAGTATACAGTTTACTTTATATGCGATATAGAATGGACCTATTTCGAGCCATTACCGCCGTCTTCATTAAAGACGTTATTTTTTTAAATGGTAGTCGTTAACTAAGGTTTCAAAAATCATTATTATATCTCAATTTTCAATTCAATAGCGCAATTATTTATTTTTTTATTTATATTAAAATATTGTAAAAATACCTTCTCCTGTAAAATTTGGGCTTTGTCGGTTACACTAAGTCGGCGGTAATGGCTCGATTTAAAAATAAATAAATAAATAAATATTCTACGGCATTTTACACAGCACCATCTAGTCCCAAACTAAGCAGAGCTCGTACTATGGGTACTAGACAATGGATATAATACTTATATACTTTTTTTTTTTTGTAAATAAATACATATAATACATAGGAAACACCCAGACGAACACAAACACTTATATTCATCACATAAATATTTGTGTCCCGTGGGAATCGAACCCACAACCTCGTGATCAGCAGTCCGGTACTCGAACCACTAGACTACAGAGGTCGTCATGAATCATCATGTCATCTGGCATGAATGTCTATTAACTCAATATAATTAATTTAGTTATTTCTTTATTATTTTTGTTCTATTTAACTGGTGATATTAATTAATGTATAGATAGCATGTTCGTCTGTTATACTTATACTCATAGTTAAGTGTAGTTGTAGGGAATATGCTTTGTGTAATGTTTTTCATTGTCTCGTTTTTATAATTTTGTACGCCACGACGTGGTAAAACATGTAAGGTCAATTATAAATCAACCTAACATCTTACATTGCAACTCCTTATTGTAATGTGCACTCATGTTTTACAAATAAATTATATCTTTATCTTTACAAAAATACTAGTGTTCCATGTTAGACTAGAATGTATCATAAACTATTTCCCTACATCTTGAATATGTTATTGTTTAATGATATTTATTTGTATAATAGATCTTTTGACGTGTGTGATTACACATGATGTAAACAAAACTTATTGTAATAATAATATTACAGTTACTTTACACTCTAGTGATAAACCTGTTTGTTTATCTCCACTGCCACTTGCTTTAAACTGACAGTAGCGACAACAGTAGGCTTCATGAATTGATAATTGTTCATCAAAACATGCAAGGCCTATCCGGCAAGGAGTTAGAATTAAGTTTGTTCATGGAACACCATGAGGTTCACATTATGTGTCTAACTGAACACTGGTGTAAAAATTTTGAAATTAATTATATTAACAATGAACATTATACTGTACAGAGTGCGTTCACAAGAGAAGAAGCTATACATGGCGGGTCATTGATTATTGTTTTGAATAGTTTACAATGTAAAAAACGCAAAGATATCTTGAATCTTTCTGTTGAGCGCACTATTGAGTTGTCTTGTGTTGAACTGGAGTATTTCGTGGTAATATGCGTGTACCGCCCGCCCTCAGGTGACTTTAATTGTTTCGAAAAAGTAATGGAGGAATCTCTTAACAAAATAAAATCACATAAGAAAGGGATAATAGTGTGTGGAGACTTTAATGTACATTTATTAGAAAAAACTTCCTTAAGTACTAGATTAATAAACTTATTTAAATCATTTAATTTAAAATATATTTTTATGGAGCCTACTAGAACTTTACAGCGTCATCCTCCACTTGCTTAGATAATATATTTAGCGACCGTGATGCAACAAACGCATTAGTTATTAACGATTTAACATCTGATCACTGTGGACGAATAGCTAGGTTTAATAAATTGCCTGATAAGAAATTATCCAAAATTACTTGCAGACCATTAACAAAAAGCAAAATTAATAAATTCAAAGCCAAGGTAGATACTAATCTCCATCCTTCATTATTGCAGCACGACAGTCCGGATGTTATGTATAGTAATATATTTAAAGTTATAAATAATGAGTTTCTGGGCACCTTCACGACGAAGACAATAGAATCCAAGGGTACCACTAAATTCAAAGAGTGGGCAACCCCGGGTATTTATAAGAGTAAAGCTAAATTGTATGAGTTATATGAGTTAAAAAATCATAAATTTGATGCATCCTTCGTAGATTATGTAAGAAAATATTCAAAATTGTTTAAAAAAGTTTGTAGAGTAGCCAAGTCAATTTATCTGAGTAATAAAATTAAAAACTCTGATAATAAAATTAAGGCAACTTGGAATGTTATCAATAAAGAATCTTGAAAAATTGTAAAACATGTCAATAAATTTGAGATAATTGATAACAACAGGATGCTTAATAAAGATCTAGATGTAGCACACGCCTTTAATAGTTTCTTTGCCAGCATACCTATAACTACAACCAGTTGCTTAGGTTCTTCTGCAACCGAGGCTGAAAATCTACTTCACAGAAGTGTGCCCAAGTCTCAAGCCACTTTTGCGTTTCACCACGTCACCCCTAGTGAAATAGAAAATACATTTAAATCCCTGAAGTTAAAAAAAACGGGTGACTTATGGGACATGTCCGTCACTGTCTTAAAATCAGTGATAGATATCCTCGCTCCCTATTTAGTTGTCATATTTAATAAATGTATCGACTTAGGTACTTTTCCAGACCTCATGAAATATAGTAAAATAATCCCATTATTTAAATCCGGAAATAAAAACGATCTCTGTAATTTTAGACCCATATCAATTTTGCCAACTATTAGTAAAAAAAATTAAAAACTTTTATTAAAGCAATTACTTAGATATTTTAACGTAAACAGCCTCCTTCACTCTGAACAATATGGTTTCACACAGGGTCGTTCAACAACGGACGCAGGAGTTGCATTACTGAAGCACATATTTGACGCTTGGGAGAATTCACAGAACGCCATTGGTGTATTCTGTGATCTTTCGAAAGCGTTTTATTGTGTCCATCATACAACACTTATTTGCAAACTTGCTCATTATGGGATACAAAATAAGGCTCTAAATGTCCTAATTTCTTATTTAAGTGATAGAATGCAGTTTGTGGACATTAATAATACAAAATCATCTGGATTGTCAGTGCAGTTGGGTGTACCACAGGGCTCAATTTTGGGCCCTTTCCTTTTTCTAATATATATAAATTATTTGCCACATTATCTACAATCCATTTGTGATGTAGTGCTATTTGCTGATGACACTTCGCTTATTTTTAAAGTAGACAGAAATAGGGATAGTTTTGACGATGTAAATAGTGCACTAGTTCAGGTAATGCATTGGTTTACAGTAAATAATTTGGTACTTAATGCTAAAAAAACTAAATGTGTAAAGTTTAGTTTGCCCAATGTAAAAAATCTAGGACCCAACTTAATTGTTAATAAAGAAGTACTAGAGACGGTCAATTCTACAGTTTTCTTAGGTATTACATTAGATGCCAAACTCCAATGGGGCGCTCATGTGTCATGTCTCGCGGGAAAACTTAGCTCTGCTGCTTATGCGGTCAGAAAAGTTAGACAATTTACTGACGTGGACACTGCTCGCCTTGTTTATTTTGGTTATTTTCATAGCGTTATGTCTTATGGAATTCTTTTGTGGGGCAGAGCCACCGATATAGAAAGTATTTTTATTTTACAAAAGAGAGCTATTCGTTCCATATATCAGTTAAGTGCTAGAGTTTCTCTTAGGGAACGTTTTAAAGAAATTGGAGTAATGACAGTTGCATCACAGTATATTTATGCCAACATAATATATATAAGGCAAAATATACATTCCTATTGTAAAAATAGTGACATTCATAATATTAACACGCGAAATAAACATAAATTATGCGCTCCTAGTCACCGTTTACATAAGGTGCATAATTCATTTGAGGGAGTCGGTATACGTATTTATAATAGAATATCTAGTGACATTTTGAATCTACCGACTGACGCTTTTAAATGTAAAATAAAAGATTGTCTTATCAAGAAGGCACATTATAATTTAAATGACTATTTTAGTGACAGTACAAGATGGTCACCGGATTGACCCAAGACAACTCACTATTGTAACTTGTTAAAACGTGTTATTACATGTGAGCGGGCACATACAGACAAATGGAGGCTAAGTGTGTATTAAAATATTCATAATTATATATTTTTATTGGTAAAATGGATTTGTGTATGCTAGCTCACATAATAATAATAATTTAGCTGATTCGATAAACTGTGTACCAATTGATTCATTGTAATATTGTATAGAATCGTTAAATTAATTAACAGACAGAACTGTGTTGTTGGGGAGTTTGTTGCGCCGCTTCTTCTTCCCAACAAAAACACTAGGCAGCGGTGAAGGGCGGGCGTTTTGGGGGCTGTCTTTATTGTCGACGTTCAAAAAGAGCCAATTAAATTTGGCCTACTTTGAATAAATGATATTTTGATTTTGATTTGATTTTGACACTTTTTTTTTTTTTTTTTTTTTATTCTCCTTTTATTTAGAGGCTTTTACCTTACAAAGGTATGACAGCCTCATCGTATCCTAATCTTAACTATTATCTAAAATATGTTACAGTTGTGAGGGAGAGGGAGTCACTGACGCCACAACCATTCGGTACACAGATAGTGCCAATTTGGAACTCGGTTCGGCCAACATATTTACAAAAACTCCTATGTCATATTTATTAATTTTGAATTCACGTGTCAGTGACTGTCTCTGTTCTTCGTTCTTTTTGCATTCCATGAGCAAGTGTTGGACATCTTCAAGTGTACCACATACCTCACAGTTAGGACTATTCACTTTTTTCATAAGGTATCCAAACTTACTGGATGGATAATGACCAGAACGTAACCTATGTGCCATTACAACTTGTGATCGGTTTAGTTTGGTATTGGCAAACCAGGGGATACGAGGAGGTTCACATTGAATGCTTTTGTACCAAATGCCTTTCTCTTTAGATCTCTCATCGAAATATTCTTTAAATTTTTTATAGCATATTATTTTAAATCGTGTAAGTACTTCTGTATAAAACGGGGTAATAGTCACTTCAGAACCCTCCACAATAGCTAGTTTAGCTAGCCTGTCAGCTTCTTCGTTTCCCCTTATGCCAATATGAGATGGAACCCATTGCAGTCTCAAATTAATGTTACTCAATTCATTTATTCGTTTTAAAATTTCGTAGGCTGTCGGTACACTTCTGCACCCAGAGGCGCATCGAGCCAAATGGAGTAACGCACTTTTGCTATCTGTGCATATAACAACATTTTGGTAGGATATGTTAACTGAATTATGACAAATGTTTTCCAGAGCCTTTGAGATCGCAACGAGTTCCACCGTCATTATGGACACATTTACATTGGATTTAAAACCTCTAGAAGACCCATCATTTATACAATAATATGCGGCACCCCAGCCATTTTCACTTTTAGACCCATCAGTAAAAATCATTAACCAACCAGCGTATTTATCATTTAATTCATACAGAACGTTAAATTTAAGTGATGTGAGTTCATGATTTCTTTTGGACCCTTTGACACAATCTAAGTTACACATTATTATATCATTTAACTTAATATAAGTGACCCAAGTATTTAAAGAAAACATTTCTAGGGGGTTTGAAGAATTTACTTGACAGCTCCTGCATTCATTATATGCAGTAATGAGAGCAGGCTTTTTCTTATTGTTCCAATATCTGGTATGTGCCAGGGAATTTAAATCATTTATTAAATTGATTGTCACATTATTCGACCAAGATAAATTCCGAATACAATATTTATATGCTAGATACAATCTTCTAACTGACAATGGAGGTATGCATAATTCACTTTCCATGACATGAATTGGTGAACTTTTAATAAATCCACCTATTATTCTTAATGATTGACTTTGAATTTTATCCAATTTATATAAGTGACTCTTAGCACAATTATCATAAAGGAAACATCCGAAGTCAAGCCTGCTTCTAACCACAGAAATATAAAGCGATCTTAAGTGTTTGGGATGAATTCCCCAAGAAGGGCCTGCTAGAACTTTAAGTAAGTTAAGAAATTTAGACGTTTTTTCAGAAATTTCATTAATATGTTTTGTCCATAGGAGTGACCTGTCCAACCAAATACCCAAATGTTTAACGCAGTCCACAGAGGAAATACACGTATTATTGATTTTTAGATTAATTTGTTCTCTTCTTCTACCTCGGCTAAAGAGGCAAACCTTGGATTTATTTGCTGATAGTTCAAGACCAATGTTATCTAACAATCCTGTTAATATTTTAAGAGCTGTTTGTAGTTCTAACTCGCAACTAGTGACTTCTTTATGACTAATATAAAAGACAAAGTCATCTGCATATTGAGACACAAATATGTTTTGTATTTGGTGGCAAATTTTAAAAGTGACAATATTAAAAAGCAGTGGACTTATTGGGTCGCCCTGAGCTAAACCTCTACTTGATTTCCTGATATCAATAATTTGCCCATCAATATTATTTTTTATAATTAGATATCGTTCACTTAAAAATGACCATAGATAGCTACACACAATCGATCCAATGCCCAATTCATCTAACGTTTGAACTAGCTTATCTATTAAAACATTATTGTAGGCGTTTGTAATATCTAAAAAACAGGCTGCTGTAGGAATATTGTTTGTAAAACCCAGTTGTATGTGTGTAACTAGTCTAGTAACACAGTCTAAGCATGATTGAGCTCTTCTAAATCCCACAGCGTGAGGTGATAGTATTAATTTTTTTTCTATATACCACTCCATTCTTTTTCCCAGCATACTATGAAATATTTTACATAGGCAGGATATGAGCGAAATAGGTCTAAGTTTAAATTCGGAGTTACTAGCAGTTTTAGGGATACCAATAACACATATTGTTTTCCACTGCTTAGGGACAATACCAGTTCTAAAAATAGAATTGTATAAGTTTAAAAGAAATTTTTTAGCAACGTAAGGCAGATTATGTATCATAGAATATGAAATCCCATCGTTACCCGGAGCGGTATCTTTCTTTTTAAAACAGTTAATTAATTCTTGCATCGTAAACATTGATTCAATTAGATCATTACGTGATTCAAAATTTGGAGGCATTCCTTCAACTGAGTCCGGTGTAAGAGAGTATAATAAACCTTTTAGTTGGTAATCTGAAACATGAGATTTAGATTGACGGTACCCTTTAATCCAACGCATCCTGCGCCACATGTCAGAAGCAGACGTTGTTTCGTCAATGCTGGTACAAAAAGTCTTCCAGCTGTGAGATTTGGCTCTATTTATTAAACATCGTGCTTTCTTTACTTTTTCTTCTAATTTTGTTAGGTTATTAGGTGTAGGATTTTTCCTAAAACTACTTAAAGCCAACCTACGTTCCGCAATCGCTTCGGATATTGACGGATTCCAATATTCTTTTGGTTCAAATTTTGATATGGGATTATTGCAAATTCTAATCATAGGTATAAATTTATCCGCCGATGCTTCAATGTTTTCCTGGAAATAGTCATAACCAGTTTGAATATCAGTATTTAAATTCTCTAAACCAGTAAATTTACCAAGAAGTTCTTCCCGAAAAGCTGGCCAATTTGCTTTTTTGAAATTACGTTTCTTAGTGAATTGAATCTGGTCATGATAATTCATAGAAAGTTTAATCACTAAATGGTCACTTCCTAAATTTTCGTTGGTTATCAGCCAATTAAATTTAATAGCAATATCAGATGTGGCAAATGTTATATCGGGTGATGATCTCTGTAAGATACTATTAACTAATTTAACTCTGGTTGCTTCCCCATTATTCAAAACCATATAACTATTTTCCAATGAAGAATCCATGATTTGTATGCCGCGTTGATCGGTTTTATATGACCAATTGGAATGATGACCGTTGAAATCACCAGCCACCACTGATTTTCTAGACGCAAATGAAAAAATACTGTCCCAATCTGCTAAAGTTGTACGTACTGAAGAGGGGCAGTAAACAGATACAATATTTTCTAAGCTCAGACAATTAAACAATTTAACACAAATAACTTCTAAACCTGGATTTCGGCTACTAAAAGGTATTACTTGTGCTTTTATGGACTTATGGACAATAATTGCTACTCCACCATATGAGTCACTTCTGTCCTTTCGAAAAACCGTGTATCCACTTAAACTTAAACCTATATCAGGGTTCAACCAAGTTTCACAAACTACAGCTATATGAATCTTTTCTCGATAAAGCAATACATCAAAACTGGTTAACTTATGTTTCAAACTTTGGCAATTCCACTGCAATATGTTAATCAAACGGTTTTTAGTGTAATTATTATCCATTAAATAAGTTAAACATTGACTGTAAGAAATCGCCCTTAGTCAAAAATTGCATAATAAATAGCTTACACTCCTCATAGATTACATTAAATATCAACGCAAATTTCTCTTTAAATGAATTATTGGACCATATAATTTCTTCAAATTTTTGAATAATTTTCCTAATTTTAAATCTCCTTTCTCTCTTATTCTCAATTCCTTCTTCTTTGTCTTCAAATTCTGCTGATTTCTCGCTACAGTTTTCAACTTCCATTGACAAGTCTGGTATACCTTGATCCGAGGGTAGGCTGCTACGTCTTTTATTTTTTAGATTAGCTTTGTTTTTATTGAAGTTTGATTTTGATTTATTATTGTTTAAAGTTTCATGTTCTTCCTGGTTAGCTGTGAGACTTGGTGCCTTGTTGAGTTTCGGGTTTTTAGAACATATAACACTGCTATATGTTTTGTCTAAAATGGGCTGGGATACATTTAGGCTTGTTTTATCACAATCTAACGTTTCTACGTCCAAAGCCTCCCTAGTCTCGCAGTGATTTTTCAAGAATACTTCTAGGGCTTTCCTGTATGGTATATTTTCTTCACTCATCAGATCACGAATCTTTTTTTCCTTAAGGAAAAAAGGGCACGTCTTATCCAGTGCCATATGTGGACCCTTACAATTTAGACATACAAATTTATCAGTGTCACAATTTTCATGGTCTTTACCACATTTGGGGCAAAGGATTTTATTAATTGGGCAAAATTTTTTTATGTGGCCATACCTCCAACAAGATGAGCATTGAGTGACTGGAAATACGTAGCGTTCCACTCTAACTGGACATCCGTAGGCATAAATCACAGATGGAGAGGAAGAGCTTTCAAAACAAACACGGATAGTTTCACTTCCTACCCATTTACCATCTTGGTTCATACGTTGGAGCCTTCTAACGGAGATTATTTTACATGAACTCTCTAGAGTTTCAAGTATTTCTGCCTCGTTTAATTCTAATTCAATTCCTCTAATAATTCCATACGAAAAGTTAATTTGATTGGTAAATTGAACTCTTATTCCTAGGTCTAACAGTTCCTGAAGTTTGACTAATTTATCGGCTTGTTCTTTATTGGCAAAATGAATAAATGCCTTGTTAGGGCCTTTATAATTGATCTTTAATACATTGGTTATGTTGTTATTTTTCAACAATCTCGCCAATGCCATCTGCTTTGGGAGTACTTGTAAGGATGTCAGACATAATTTATATATTTCATCCATATTATTATCAATCTGACTTTTGTTGATGATGCCATTACCCTGTTCATTTTCATTCCCAGAGTCGCTTCGCAAAAGACGTTTTGGTCGCCTCCTTACAACAGTAATAAACCCTTCCTCGCTACTTTCCTCACTCTGCTGCCTAGGCCTTTTATCAACTATCTTCCCGCTTTCTATTTCACTACGCTTCATATTGCAATCATTGTTCTCACTATAACTTTTATCCGGTAAAATATCCTCGTCACTTATAATTTCATCCATTTTAACTTTATGTGGGTACTTCGAAAACAAGACACACCGAGCACTACGGAATAATTGTACGGAGCAACGTTCGCTCACGACAAGTTGTCGCGCGTGACTGATTTTGACACTTATAAGTCGTATTAAGGTTTAATTTAGAATCTAGATGACTTCAGCATTTCCTATCTGACGACCTCCCGAACTTAAATAATCATGGTCTCTTTTAAAGTGTAGACATTTTGGTATGCAATATGTAAGAGTTACACTTACACACTTTGACGACCCAATTATTCCAGAAGTAGTTAACGCAGCCTTCTGTGCTTTGGGTCTCCCAGTTCGAACCCTGGTAGGGACAAATGTTTTTGTGATGAGTATCAACATTTATATTCGAGTCGTGGATGTAAAATATATGTGTAGTATATTAACTTCTAGTATCCGTAACGCAAGCCTCATTGCTTACCATGGAGCTAGATGGCGTTGTATAATGTCCAGATATATTTAGGCATTATTTATTTTATTGTTACTATGTAGTTCAACAAGAAGCATTATAGCAGCTTTGTGTCAAGCGATTATATGGCTTAGGTAAGTCTTTACAAACGTTTTTGGCATTACAGTTCCAGTGCAGTCCAGTCATTGGCGTACGCGCTCCTCAACGAGTCATGTTCAAACGCCGTCAAAGGGATCTACTTGCTCATCATGACCAGCGTCCTGATGCTGTTCCTTTTATCTTACGTTGGTTAGTTGGTAATAATCACATCTAATTTGCCTGTCATCCCCTAAGGACTAGGCAGAGGTGTACTAATGCACATCTAGATTTTGACGGTTTGTTTTAAGCCTTATTGTTTGGGGTTTTAGGCTTATGTTTTTGCAAATTATATATTTAGCAGAATCTAGTAAAAGAATATTGTATTTGGAGGCAAATGATTTGCAAAGTTATAATCCAGTTGATATACTAACAGCTATATACTCAAACTGTTATCAATTGCACTCGCCACTGTATTTTAAGAGCTACTTAAAATTGAATAGCGCTTGAATTTTACGAGGAATATGATAAGCAAGAACTCACTGAAGCACCGATTACATTTTAATGACAATTGTTTTTTCAGTTCCAGCATACTTCGTACTTCAGTTCAGCTTTTCATATGACCTGGGCATCATTACCTTCACACCATGGAGACTGTTGAACCTAATCATGAGTGCTCCTCTTGGCATCTGCGCATTCCTGGCACATTTCTACTATGAGAGTCCCAAGTTCCTAGTAAACATTGGTCGTGAGGACCAGGCGTTGTCACATCTAGCCAATATCTGGGCTAGAAACGGAGGCAAGACGGATGAGTATCCGGTAATATTTGTTTGCGATTCGATATCTGTTATTTATCAATCAATATTGATTTCTCTAAGAGAGTATCTAACCTACTTTGTCCACACATTACTAATTTTCTCAGAATCTTGTGACCTATGACATAACATACCATCACGCCTGTCGTCCCCAAAGCGTTAGGTAGAGGTGTACTAATGTACACCCTCGTTTCGAGCCTATTGCCATCAGCCTTATTTTTTTTGAATTATTCGTCCGTATATTAGACATAAGAATATAATATTCTTTATTTTTATTTATTTATTACGGACTAACAAACCTTCATTAATGGCTATGAATCATCATCATCAACCCATTAAGGTCCCACTGCTGGGCACGGGTCTCCTCTTATTTGAGAGGGATGAGGCTATAGTCCATGAATATTATGTTTATGAATAGTTATAAAAATATACATACAAATAAAAACACAACGTTATTCACTTATTACTATAAACTAAGGAACGTTACGAGTTCAAATTTGAAAGAAAGAAGGTATTCTATCATCAGTGTTTACAAACTCCAGCCATATAAGAGGTATTATTAAAGCTTTATTGAAAGATACATTTACTTTCCAGGTACGGAGAGTAGTATTAAACGAAGAGAGAAGTGCTAAAAGTAAGGATATCTCCTTCATAAGGTCCCTATTCCAGCAAATCGTACCACTATTCCAGCCACCATTACTCTGGCGGTCCTTACAACTCTTCTACTTGACAGCTGTCATTTATTGCATGTAAGTTATCAGAATTATACACTATTCCTTACCGTGTGAGGACTGATTTTATCATCAACCTTCATCAGTATCATCATATCAGCCAATTACCGTCCACTGCTGAACGAAGGCGGAGGCCTTGGGGGAGCCCAAAAAGCGCCAACTATCTCGGTCCTAGGCAGCTCGCATCCATCCGCTGCCAGCCACCTTCTTCAAATCGTCGGTCCCACGTCGCAGGGCGTCCTACGGCGTCTTCAACCTTACCATGTCAATATTACCTGACCTTACCTTACCATGTCTGGTAGTAGTAACTGTGAAATCAAAGCCCTCGATTACAATACCTGCCTATTGTAACCATGGGCAAACGGTGAAGGAAGACATCGTGAGGAAAACTATGCTTTGATGACGCATGGAAATTTGCCGACCCGCATTAGACAAGAGTGGTGGACAGTAGCCTAATCCTTCTCAAATGAGAGGAAACCCGTGCCCTGTAGTGGGACAGGAAATTGGTTTTTAGTGATGCAATCGTCAATAAAGTACTTACCTATATATTTCTTTGTTGCTATAAGTCTCCCTTTTTCATCATCAGCAACAACAGCTTGGTGATGTGGATGCCGTACATCATCGAAGCTTTCACTGCTGGATCTGAGACACAAAACGGTGCCAGCTCTAGGAGTTTGTGCAGTATTCTCATTGCCAGCGGGAATGTTTCAGAAACTGCTGGAAATGTGAGTACATCTTCATTATTTATTTATAAACTGTTCGTAGTATTTATATATGGGTCCATAAAAAAGTATCTTTATTTAATGCATAATAGAGTAGGTTTTGATATTTTTGGTACCGTACCGTAAGGCACACCCGTATTTTCCTGAGGGTTACACTGATTCTACGCATTGGCTCCAAGAATTATGCCAAAGTTGGTGCTAACGAGACTTGAAACGGAGCATTGGTGCCAATATTGGGTCAAAGTTTTGGTCTTGTTGGATATTTTTCAAGACCTGTATAAGAGTCTATTATCAATCACCAGGCACAGATCTGAACACCAATCTACTTCTCGCAATTCCTTAAAGGAAAACCCCGTCCACCAGTCCAGCCTAGCCCAGTGACTAGTCTCCCCACCAACTGAACCAGTAAACCAGATATCATGGCATTTAATAATTTGTATTTCCATTTAATATTCCAGGTCACATGTTCCTCATCAATAGGTTCCCACACCTTGCTCTCTGGCATCATACATGGACTGGTATTTTCTGGCATCACACTGCTGCAAGCCAAAATCGCGTCTAGAAGAAAAGCTTTAATGATTTTATTTCTACTAGTACCTGCTTTGTCAAGTTTAGGGGCAATATTTAATGAGAATAATCTGGCGAGTCTGATTCTGTATGTTGGGATGACGATGACGAATCTCTGTATGGGAGTCCTGTTCTCTTACTATGTGGATTTGTACCCTACATCATATAGGTAAGTTCAAGAGTTTTTGTAGCAGTTTTAATAGCACTATAAACAATGATGGAGCTACTGCTTTTTGGAAGCAGGTCGAGAGTTCGTTTCTTATATGGAATCAATTTTTGTATGGCGTGCAAGTAGGTATTTTAGGTATTGAGGGTCGTGTGTATATTTATGACTTATCGATTATCATACAGTATAGGAAGACTCTGCTAGTGTGATTACTAACCAACCTTATCGTACGTAACGAAAGAAGTAAAGTTCAGAAGTGAAAGTAAAAATAATAAAATAATAAACAAGAATATTAAAATTATTGTAAAAAAAGCGTGGGGTGCTACCATTTCTATACTAATCCAACCTATTGAATATTTTGAAACTACTGACGTATTGAGCACTCTAATGTGTGAAGAATAATAAAATGCACTCATTGAAAAGCCTGCAATTGTTGTTTTTGAAGAAAACAAATATACCATTATCTTCCTTGCAAGGAGTTCAAAATACGTCAGAATCAGCTCAAACTACCCAGGTGTATATTAATAGGTATTTGCTAATTTTCCCAGCGGCATGATAGCATGTCTGGGTGTGATGGTTGCCCGGCTCAGCGGCCTGGCCGGCATTGTGGCACTCGGCAGCTTCATGATGACACACTGTACACTCACCCTCTATGTCTTCACCGGCTTCCTGTTAAGTAAGTATCTTCGGCCAGATGTTCAATTCACTAGTTCGTGATATATATCTTTCAATAGCTTAGGTTGTCAGTCAATTTATCATATTCATTTCTATCTCCAGTGAGGCAAAACAGTTGCTATTCCCATCCTCTCTCTGAAGTGATTAATTGAACATTACTCAAATTATTATCATCATCATATCAACCTAAATTTGTCTATACCTTCCCTTTTCCCTTTTAATTCCCTCACGGACCTGTTATATGTCAATATTATTATACCTATTAGTGTATTTGACTACAAAAAAACACAGTTATTTATGTTTTGATCGATATTTTTTGTATTGATGGATTAATTTGATTAATAAGTTGATTAATTTTTAATTTGTATGTTTAAATAAATGTTTTTTTCATATTTTCATTTTTCACACAAAAAATATCGGACAAAGCATAAAAGACTATAAGAATCCAAGTTTTGGGAGGGGGTATTTTCTATCCTTGTCCCGCAAAACTAGCATTGTATTAAAAGATGTTGGAGTTAGTATGGCGTTAAAATCTATGAGGCCCCATAAAACAGTGTGATCTTGTCAATTCAACAATATTGTAACACATACAGGTGTTTTTTAAACGTCAAACTACATAGTTGCACGATTCCAAAAAGTAGGTCGTATGGAGAAGAACCGGCAAGAAACTCCATAGATATTTATATTATTTCTTTTCGTTTTCAGGTGGAATATTAGTGGCAGTATTTTTACCTCCAGATGTTAAACCGAAAAAAGTTTAAAAGATCGTAAATAAATAAGCCGAAATTTATTTTACCCGGATACTCGACAAGAAAATCAATTTATTATTTACGGTTTTTGTTATTCGGATAAATATAATACCTAATATCAATATACTGAAATAAAAATCGTAACTGCTGCCTCGGTCGTAAGTGTGCGACTGCGGAGCAAGAGGTCTTGGGTTTGATTCCCAGGTCGAGCAAAGTGTTATTGGGGTTTTCTATGAAATTCTTAGTAGCAGCTCAGAGTTTGGATTTGTGCCCTGTTTGTTGATGGCAATAAGTTCGCCTCCTATTACATGGGGTCTAAAGACATACCGGCGAGACGTGGTAGTACTTTAGTACACCTCTGCCTAACCCTTCGGGGATAACAGGGGAGATGGTATGTAAAAATCGTAAATGGTAGTTTTATTTTAATTTAGATAAGTTTAGAAATATATTTCCTAGGTTATTCCTATGCAGCAAATTATTTAATGTTAATTAAAATAGAGTTATTTAAAAATTGTTAATAAATATTATGTATACGAGACTGAAAAGTAATAAATAGGATTATTGAATATTTTATTATTGTATCTAGATTTTAAGTTAAACAGTAGAAAGAAAGGAAATATATTGTGTATTTATTTAATTTGTATTATGTTTTATAATTAAATACAATCTTGTTGTTTTAAGTCTTTATGCTGAGAGGTAGCTAGAGATTACGAGTTCAATTTCCAGGTCAAGCAAAGAAGACTTGCAAATTATTCCCAGAGGTAATGGCAAAATGTAGCCCCCTTATTTCATACGACTTAAGACATACTGCCTGACGCTTCTGCATAACCCCTCAAAGACAGAAGCGTGATGGTACATTGTATTTGTCATTGGACACAAAATGTAAATATTAATTTCTTATATTTATGCGAATATAAAACTTTATTTTACTAATTTTATCGCGGTTTACCTATTGATATCCCGACGTTTCGGATCCTTTACAGCATCCATGATCATGAACAGACTAATACAATCTTCATATCACTCCCTAAGTTTTGGTTGTCTATTTAGTTGTGATTAATGAGAGCTACCTGATTTTTCTTTTAAATTAAACACTGATTTAAAATTAAAAAACTGCTTTTTAGTTGTGCAGTCTTATTATGATTAAGATTTAATTCAATAGAATCTATGATGGACTTCCAAATAAGTATCAAATCAAAGAAAACCTTACCTTTGTAGGAGGTTCATAGCGAGATTTCTCGCCTAAATTGAGCTGCCTGACTGGGGAAGTACCTCCGCCTTACAGAAGACCGCAGTGAATCAACAATAGTTGTCTTTCTGCGAGTGAGTAAGGTTACCAGAGCTCATTGGGGGAGTGACTATTCTGACAGCATGGGAATTCCGTTTGCTGTCAGTTCAGTAACTCCCTATTTTAAGAAACCTGAACGGTTTCTAAGGGGTTTGGCAACGCATTTGCAAGCCTCTGGTGTTGCAAATGTCTATGGGTGGCGGTCATCACTTACCATCAGGTGAGCCGCCTGCTCGTTTGCCACCTTATCACCATAATTTTTTTTTTATCATGGACTGTGTATAGGATCCGTAACGGCAGGATAAAATAATATCAATATACTCCCATCAAATACATAAAAAGTAGTTTTATTAATAAAAAAAATGTACATATCACACGCATAATTTGTACACGACCGTTGGAATGTTGCACAGTTGTCTTTAAAATGTACATAAACTATATACAAATATAATTAGCATATTAATCATTATTATATTCAATACATTGTAATTAATAAAAATCTACAGCTGTTAAAGGAAATGATTATTGTATTGTTTAATAAAATCTGTGAATTTAATGTTTTTGTTTCAACTGACTTTTATTTATTTCGAAACACCTAAAATGATTCAACGCTTATTACATCACAGAATAACTAGTATTAATAGGTACCTAACAGTACAGAAAGGTTACATTAATCAATTAAAAGTATGTAAATCAAATTCAAAATACCATCAATGCTAGCAGAAGATTTTGTCATAATTCAACAAACAATATTAGAATCTATTAAATATTTTGCAGCACTTACACCCATTGGCACGTCTACGCACGTTATGTCGATGACAAATAGATGGCGCTGTTTGTGCACTTTTTTCTGTGATTAAATATAGCATGCTAGTATGGCTATAAATCTATATATATGTCGGCGCAGGAAGGCCTTCATCAGAATTCATCGTGTATTCAGTTGTTGTGGGCGTATTTTCGATCAGGAGGCATCATAATTATCGCTTCTGACTTCTCATTATAATCAGATACAAGGGCACACTATTCGGGCAGATTACAAGCGATTCGTCCGCACCGCTTCCATTCACACGACGCTCCGCTAGAGCGACTTTTTGACAACAGCCACTCTCAAATTTGACATTATCGACGACGCACGAATGCGCCGTCATATATATATATATATATATATATATAAAGGAATCCCTATTTCCCTTGGTAACAGCATCACGCGTGAACGACTAGACAGATTTTGATCAATTTTGGTATTGATAAAAACGGAACCTTTGAGAAGGATGTAGGATACTTTTTATCAAACTACCACGTGGGGGGAGCCGCGGGCGGGTGGTAGTTAAGTAATAAAAATGAAACGAATAACCTCATTGAAAACTAGGCCAATGAGGTTATCAGTCTGCTAAAAGAGATATCCTGGCTTTCATTCCTTAGTTTTTCATAGGAACGTAAATATTTTCTCTAATCTGTACACCAGCAGTAGACTTGCGTGGATAGCATTAGTCTAGTTTTGTAACTTAATACCTCTCGGTCGATGATGAAAAACATAGTTATATCTCTGCTTAACCTGTCAAGGATACAGGCTTAATGGTAAGTCAATAAGAATACCCACAATAAGATAACGAAGATGATCTATTCAACGATATGAGATGTCAAGATTCGCTCCCACGGGTACAGCGTTTGTTTGAAATAGTCTCAAGCGGTTTTGTTAATTCAATAATAAGCATTGTTACTGTCATACGATATCATTATTATACAGTATTTGTATAACAAACTGATGAACTATATGCTAATCATTATAAAGCTACCATAGTCTACTGATGTGACCAGAGAACTGTGAATTCAGAGGAAGAGTTTGATCCCAAGGCACATACTACTTACTTGCCGGAGTTATGTTCCTATTTCGCGATCAAATGTTGAAGGACAACATGGTGAGGAAACCTGCAGGCTTGTAACATTATCTCGATGGCATGTGAAGTCTGCCAACCCGCGCTAGGCTAGCGTGATGTGTCCCTCTCAAATGATAGGAGACGCATACCCAGCGGTAGGAGAGGTAGTTGCTCGCTCAGATAGACCGGGCGCTGTACAAAATTCCCAGAGACTGATCTGTGCTATGATACGGTCTTCTTCCAGTCTACAAATGTGGATTGGTACCAGTAAACTACAAGCAGAGGTAAACTATTGCCATCAGATCTCATAAACGGGACAAGTAGTCAGACAAACGAATGGTTTATTGTTTTTGAGACAGACGCCATGTAGCAGGATAGAACAAAAAAACAGACCTCATCAAAGAGGAATTATCTTATCTTGTCGGAGAAGAGTGTGGCAAAGAACACAATAAACACTCTTCTATATTAGTACTATAAAGAGAAAAGATTTGTATGTTTGTAACGAATAAACTCAAAAGTACTTGTACGGTGCACCCGTACAACATTAGCAACTCAGCAATTCGTTTCTAACTCGCGGTTGCCCCGCGTCATTAGCCAGTTCGCGATCTGACCGTGTTGGGTATAGACAAGGGCTCCACCAAACGTGCTCCGCGGTTATTATAGTGCAAAATATAACTTTCATTTCTATAAACTTTATCTTTTATTTGTTGACCTTATCGTTACGCCAACAAATTTGGTCCTTCGAGCCGGATCGTGTTGAACTAGCATAAAGTGCACGTGCCGCAGTTTGGTGTTTAAAAATAAGCAGCGATCAGGAGCCAAAGCAGCCAGCAGTTAAGCAGGAGGAAACGGAGAGTAAGAAAAGAAAACTCAGCAATCAGCGATTTCCAAGTAAGATCTTTCCATATTTTACTAATTAATAAAGATGGAGATGGAAAACTTATACACTAACCAACTTGCAATTACTGAGGCCATTAGGAAATTTATTATAAATTTACAAAAAACGCCGATAGAGAGAAGGACGGGAGATCATTTCAAAAGACGTTTGGAAATCTTAGAAAATTACTGGATGGAATACGAGAGTAATCATAAAAGCATCTGTGGGCTGAACGTTAAAGACCATCCATACTTTTCTAACTATGAATACGAGCGTACAAAAGAACTATATAAATCAGCAAAAGAAAAAGTTTTTAGTCAGGGTGAAGAGCAAGGTACTATTCAAACTCCATCGTCAATAGCTAAAGGAGGGGGCACACAGCGTGATGATCAGAAAGAGGCGCAATCAGAAGCAGCAGATCGTCCAGCAGAACCGGAAGCGTGTTCGTCCCAACAAAAGATATCTAGAGGTTCGATGAGCAAGCAGGATGAATTATTCCGCAAACAAATGATTAATTTTAAAGCGTTTATGAGAACGGCAAACAATATTCAGATAGACAGTATGAATGAAAAATGGGAGTTTGAAGACGTACTAAAGGAACTACAGTCTCGTTGGACGGCAATCGATTCCCTTCATTGGGATATTTACATGGAATCGAACGGGGAAGAAGAAGAATATGAGCGCTTGTTTACGAGACATGAAACGACATTTATCAATCTGAAAAAGGCAGTCAATAAAAAATTGTGGTCAGTATCACACAGGGAAAAATCGGTTCCCAAAATGGAAATCCCTGTATTCTCAGGGAACTACCAGCAGTGGACGTCTTTTAAAGACCTATTTAATGAGGCTGTTCACAACAACCCTTCACTATCGTTAGCTCAAAAAATGCAGTTCCTAAAAGGAAAACTACGAGGGGAAGCCGAACGGCTTATTCAGCACCTGCATATAAGTTCCGACAATTATAGCGCTTGTTGGGAGATCCTTACTAATCGTTACAACAATAAAAAGCTCATATTCACGGCTCACTTAAATACTTTGTTAAATCTGCCTAACTTATCTCAGTCATCTTTAGTTCAAATCAAAAGAATGCATGACGTCACACAAGAGACGCTTCATGCCATCGAGAACTTACAAGTTGATGTCACCACTTGGGACCCGTTTCTGGTTCACATCTTAGCACAAAAACTTGATAGCGACTCCTATAGCGATTATTTAGAATCATTGAAGAATCCCAGAGATCTGCCGATCCTTAAAGAGTTTCTGTCATTTCTAGAGAGTAAGTTTACTAGCCTTGAGTCTGCACGTCGAAAGCAAGATCAGGTGTCAATCAAGCCATCGACATCAAGCAACCCATCTAAATCTATGGAATATGGGAAAAAACCCTACAATTATTCATATAACTATAATAAAAATACAAATAAAACATTTCATACAACAACTATCAAATGCCCATTATGCAGTGATGAGCATGCTCTTTTCCATTGTACAAATTTCAACTCTTTGTCAAGCGAACTTAAGTTGAAAAAGGCGAAGGAGCTAAAATTATGTTTAAATTGCTTATTTGACCATAACGGCAAACAATGCTTTTCCACAAAGCGGTGTCGAAAGTGCAACGGAAAACATAATACTTTGATACACGACGCCGTCGTCAAAACGAAACCGTCAGCTAGCAACTACGAAACGATGGCGAAATCTGTGAAATCCGAACATGTGGGCAATAACCTACACGTGTCTCCAAGGAGCCCAGCGGAAATACTTCTTGCCACAGCCTTAATAAAAGTTAAATCGGAAGATGGACAGTACCATATCTTGAGGGCACTTATCGATCAAGGTTCCCAAATCTCTCTAATTTCTGAAAATGCAGCGCAGAGACTAGGAGTTAAGCGAACGTTTTGTCGAGGTGTGATCTACGGAATAGGAGAGAAAGCCAACAATTCTAAAGGCATAATTAACTTAACATGTATGGGTGAATTTCAACAAGAGCTTTTTATTTGTCATTTCGGTGGGTTTTTTTTATTTCAATGCTATCTACATATTTTTTGTGACTAATAAAACCTTAGCCTATTTTATACCATTGGGTGTGAGTGGACATCAAATATCATCAAAACTTACATAAATATTTAAGGATGAATTTTTAAACGTCCACTGAAATGAAAAGTAAACCGAAATGATAAAAATTACCACTGAAATGATAATCTGTGCACCGGAATGAAATAAATCCACCGAAATGATACAGCTAAGAACAACCGCGCTTGGCAGCCAGGGTTCCGTACTTTGTTAGGTTTGATTTCCATGAATTTTAGATAAACACTGAGACAGGACAGTATTTTAATATTCTTATTTTAATATCAGTACACAGTTATTTTAATATCATCATTTATATACTGATATTACTGTTAGTATTACGATATCAACGTATCATCATCATCATCATCAGCCTATAGCCGTCCACTGCTGAACGTAGGCCTCCCCCAACGTAATACTTATTATTATTTAATGTATTGTTTATTGTGATATGAATGAATTGTTTCTTTACTTATATAACCTTTGGTAATTTTTCTTGTTGTGTTGTGTGAAAATGTTGGAAAACTTTATCGTAAATGCTGGTAAACATGAATAAATATTTTCGTTTGTTTTTCAAATACAAACTGATTGATATATTTTCAAAAGAGTGAACGAAGCGCGATTAGAAAGCTTAAAGTTTCTGAATAATATTATGGCTGCATTTATGACATTAATAATAATACATAATGTCTACCTATTGCACTAAGAGAAAAATGCTAGGTAGGTTAAATTGGTAACGAGACGAGAATAGTGTTCTACAGGTATATAAGTAAAACTTCTAAAATTAAACCAACTCTTATATTTTCAAAACACAATAAATGAATAAGAAATATTATAAAAATATCTTAGTAGTAATAGCTTAGTACTTTTAATCCTTTTACATAAACGTTAATCCATGTCTAGATATGTATGGTGCCATTTTTTAACCGACTTCCAAAAGGAGGACGTTGTCAATTCGACTGTAATTTTTTTTATGTTTATTACCTCAGCACTCTCGACTGGGTGAACCGATCTTGATCATTTTTTTTTTATTTGAAAGCTGGTGCTTCCCGTGTGGTCCCATTTCAATTTTGTTCAGTTTGGACAGTGGCATCCATGAGAAAATCATATAAGTCTTAAATTTGCATTAAATAATAATATGTGAGTGACAAATGGACGAATAACTCATTATCACGCCAACTGATTTCGATGATTCTTTTTTATATGAAAGCTGATGCTTCCCGTGTGGTCCCATAAAATGGGAAGGAAATGGTGAGGATCTGATGAGTGGATCCTTGGGAAATTGAGAGAAACCCTCAAATTTTCTACGTAGATGACGCGTTTATTGTTCAACCCATTACATACCATCACGCTTGTCATCCCCAAAAGGTTAGGCAGAGGTGTACTAATGTACATCCACGTTTTGCCGGTATGTTTTAGGTCCCATGTAATAGGGGGCGAGCCTATTTCCATTAACCGGGCACGAATCCAAACTCCGAGCTGCTACTGAGAATTTCACATAAAAACCCAATAACACTTTGCTCGACCTGGGAATCGAACCCAGGACCTCTTGTTCGGCAGTCGCACTGAACATCCACTAGACCAACGAGACCTATTACTACAAACCTATTGCAGACACTAAAAAGTAAAAAATAAAATAAAAAACAGCCCTTCCGAGAATTTGATTTTTTTTCTTATCAGGTTTTATGAGTTTTACTGCTGGTTTGGTAAATACAAATATTATACAGCAAATACACCTGAATAATCTAATCTACACTCTAGGTAAAAGTACATTACAAAACTTACAAGACTTTGTATTTGACACAAGGATCTCTAAAACTTTGTGGTTTTATCATTTCGGGTATAACTGTCCACCGAATCCACTGAAATGATAACACTGAGATGATAAAATAGAGGTTAGTTCTACATTTAACACCAAAATAAAATTATTAAAAAAATATGAACACTACTCAAACAAAAGAGTACTTACGGCGATATTATATACAATTTTGAAACAAATTAAAGAAATCTAGCACGAGTTATAACAGCCACCGAAATGAAAATATTTTTGTCCCCATATTACTGAAATGATAAACTTACTTCTTTGGCGGGTAACCGCAAGACGTTAGGACCGGTGCATTCGTGCCGAGAGCTTGACCCGGGCTGATCCAAAGCGAGGAAAGGTGAGAGGTGCGTAACAACGCAATGTTGACGTGGCTATTTTACTAAAACTTACTGTCCTCTGAAATGATAACTTTTTTCCAGACAAAAGTTGACTGCCTGTCAAATCCATGAGAAAGAAGATAAACAAACAAAAATAGTTTTATTTGATCGGATATATTATAATTTAATGATAACAAAACCTACTTAAATCCATATTACGAATGTATTTGCAGGGGAAGGTATTTTATGAGCGGAACTGGGTTCGGGACAGGCCACCGTGATGATAAAATAACACTTTATAATTATTTTTTTGGTTAATTAGAGGGTAGAAATCAATGATATTTTTTGCCCAGGTAGAGGAGCACTTACGTTGTTAAGAAAATATATATAAAATTAAAAATCAGCACATTGCACTACCGTTCTCAGCTTTGCCGTGTATTTTTCTTGCTTGTGCAATTCACCCGTATGTCAATTTACAGCGACTTTTCTTTTAGCACGGATTTACTAATAATGAATAATTTAATTAAAAATCTACCGAATGCTACATTTATGAAGCCGTCCTGGCCGTTCATTCAAAACATAGATTTAGCAGATCCAGAATTCTATGTTAGCCGACCAGTCGACTTGCTTCTAGGTTCGGATATTTACGCATTGATCAAGATGGGAGGAATAAGCAGAGGTGACGATCCATCCCAACCGTTAGCAGAGCAAACTCAATTAGGCTGGATTTTATTTGGGAAAATACAGTCATCCTATCAGTGTAACGTCGTGCTTAATAACATTGAGAACATACAGCGATTTTGGGAGGTAGAAGATATCGAGGTTCAGTCTGAAGTATCAACAGAAGATCAAACGTGTATTGAGTTTTATCTGCTCACCACAAAACGCCGTGACGACGGTCGATATGTGGTCAAACTACCATTAAAACAGGATCTAAAGGAAAAACTAGGATCATCGAGAGGTATAGCAGTAGCTCAGTTTCGAAACTTAGAAAGGAAGTTCGAAAAACAAGCGAGTTTAGCAGAGCAATATAAAGCCTTTATCAGTGAATACATATCATTGCATCATATGATCCCATCAAATATAACTCAGAACTATAATAACGAAACAAAATTATCATGTTTCTTACCGCACCACGCGGTAAAGCGCGCTGAGTCAGCCACGACAAAGCTGAGAGTGGTGTTTAATGCCTCAGCGAGGACATTGAGCGGTTACAGC
The DNA here is from genome assembly GCA_905163465.1 of Craniophora ligustri. NCBI lineage: Eukaryota > Metazoa > Arthropoda > Insecta > Lepidoptera > Noctuidae > Craniophora > Craniophora ligustri. The sequence goes on along the minus strand of LR990965.1, from coordinate 645,553 downwards.
TTAAATGACATTATGTTCAAAGGCCCTAACTTACAGAAAGATTTACAATCTTTAATCATTAAATGGCGTCAATATCGATACGCATTTACGTCGGACATTGAAAAAATGTTTCGACAAATTTTACTAAGCGAAGAAGATCAGCATTATCAGCAAATTGTGTGGAGAGAAGCAATAGATCAGCCGATACAATCATATCAACTAACGACTGTCACTTACGGGACGAAAGCTGCACCGTTCCTAGCGATGATGACCTTGAAAAAATTAGCAGCTGATGAGCGTAGCAAGTACCCTAAAGCTGCTAAGGTACTAGAAGAAGCAATGTATATGGATGACCTTGTCCATGGGTCTCATGACCTTGAAAATGGAAAACGACTTATAGCAGAAATCAACCATGTATTACAATCAGGAGGATTTACGTTAAGAAAGTGGATGTCGAACGAGCCGGAACTATTAAAAAGCATAGAAAGCAAAGAGCATGAGCATAAACCAATATTTAACTTCAAAGTAGAGGGCTTATCTAAAACATTAGGTCTGCAGTGGGATTCCACGAAAGACAAGTTCACTTTTCAATATAATATCACGGACACCCCAGCTAGTATAACTAAAAGAATTATCTTATCTGAAATTTCAAAATTATTTGATCCGCTGGGATGGCTGGCCCCATTATCTACAAAATTAAAAATACTGTTCCAAATGGTATGGGCAGCTAATTTACAGTGGGATGACTTAATACCCGAAGAAATCAACAGAGAGTGGATGAAGATTAGGACAGATATTATTAATTTAAACAAATGTGAGATTCCTAGATGGATTGGTTACAAACTGGGTGACGTCATTGAACTCCATGGGTTTTGTGATGCGTCACTCAAAGCATACGCTGGCGTAATTTACGCACGGATTATCAGAGGTAGTCAAATAACAGTGGTTTTAGTCGCGTCAAAAACAAGATTAGTTCCACATAGCAAAGCTATATCGCTCCCAAGATTAGAGATTTGTGGAGCTCATCTACTATCGACTCTAATGGATAAAGTGGTGCATTGTCTAGGCAAGCAGAATATAGGAGTATACGGCTGGACCGATTCTATGGTCGTCCTTGGATGGCTTCAAGGCGATCCTGGTCGGTGGAAAACTTTCGTTGCAAATCGAGTAACAAGCATAACAAATATTATGAAGCCTAATCGTTGGCGGTATGTCAAATCAAGTGAGAACCCAGCTGACGCCGCAAGCAGAGGTCTCTTGGCATCACAATTAGCAAGTTCGACTCTATGGTGGCAAGGACCCGAGTGGTTGAAAGCAATAACGTTTAATAACAGTACGGAAGAACAAGTAAAATATATGACAGAAGAAGAAAGTAAACAGAAGCAAGCAAATATTATTCAAAAAGTTACGAAAGAGCACATTATCCTAGGTTTGTTAGAAAAACATGCATCTTTCATAAAGATAACAAGAATTTTAGCTTATATTCTACGTGCTACAAATAGAATTAAATTTAACAAGCAGAAACAATGTCAACAAAGCAATGGATATCTCACATTACGCGAGTTAAAGCGAGCAAAATTACTTATTATAAAATATATACAGCGCAGCGAATTTGAAGACGATATTACAGCCCTTCAAAAGCATAAAGGGATAAGCAGCAAAAGTAAATTATTGAAGCTAAATCCATTTTTAGATTCGGAGGGAATCTTGCGCGTTGGAGGACGCTTAAAAAACGCTCAAATAAATAGCAGCATGAAATTTCCCATCATAATACCTCATGATGGTATTTTAACTAGACTTTTAGTCGAACAAGCACATCAATTAACCTTTCATGGAGGTCCACGTCTGACTTTATCGAATTTAAGACAGAGGTTTTGGATTATATCGGGAAACAGTGCAGTGAAGAGGGAAGTCAGGAAATGTGTAAAGTGCAGAAGACATGATCCAAGGCCGCAACATCAGCTTATGGCGAATTTGCCTCCAGAAAGGGTTAACCCAGCACCTCCGTTTTATCACACTGGTGTCGATTACACAGGGTATGTTGAGGTCAAGGCCAGCAAAGGACGGGGAGTAAAAATTTTTAAAGGATATGTAGCTTTATTCATATGTATGGTGACAAAGGCCATACATCTTGAATTAGTATCTGACCTTAGTAGCACAGCATTCTTAGCAGCCCTTCGGAGAATGGCTGCTCGAAGAGGAGCGCCTCACTATATATATAGTGACAACGGCACCAATTTTGTCGGTGCAAATCGGATGTTACAGGAAGAATTTTTCGACCTAAAAAACACCCTCGATGAAAACTTCTTTAATGAAATAGCAGATCTTAACATTAAATGGCATTTTAATGCTCCATCTTGGGCGAGCGCAGGAGGATTATGGGAGAGAGCTGTCAGAAGCTTAAAACATCACCTAAAGCGTGTTGTAGGTGATCAAAAACTAACATTTGAAGAGTTTAGCACTCTGCTAGCACAGCTGGAAGCATGCTTAAATTCTCGACCACTATCTCCGATGTCTGAAGATGTGGAAGACTTAGATGCCCTCACCCCTGCACACTTTTTAACTGGAAGAGCTGGAACGACCGTAATAGAGACCACTCAGGATGCAAGATCAAGGTGGAATTTAGCATACCAACTAACTCAAGATATTTGGAAGCGTTTTAAGGCGGAATACCTTACACAATTATCGGTTCGAAGCAAGTGGCTGAAACAGCGTCCTAATATTAAAAAAGGAGACTTAGTCACCATCCAAGATGAAAATCTACCACCAGGTAAATGGATGTTGGGACGTGTAATAGAGCTCCATCCTGGCCAGGATGGTTTAGTCAGAGTAGTCTCGCTAAAGACCAAAAACGGCGTGTTAAAAAGACCTATAGTAAAACTTTCAATTTTACCCATAGAAACTTGTAACAATGAGAAAGATTCAGAAGAGTTTTGTAGCAAAGATGTAATCAAAAGGAATAGCAAAAAAGGGGGATTAAAAAGAGCAAGCGGGTTTATATCAATGGCAATGTATTTTATTTTATTTATGACACTAATAAGCGGTTCACACGCGTCATACAATATCACAAAAATGAATGAATATCAAGGTCTTTATTTCGACAAAATTGGTAGCATGAGATTGACAAGAGATCAATGGAAGCTTGTCGTGTATTATAATATGAACCCCTATTGGGAAGGAATGACAGCACTGGATAAATATCAAAGATATCTTGAAAACATATGCACATCGATTAGAGCACTATCGCACTGCGACATAATAATGTTACAGCTACGGCACAGTTCTTCGGAATTAGAGTTCACTAACCGGGCTCTACTTAGTCAGCAAAATGGCACGCGCGCTCGTAAGAGGCGCGGTCTTATCAATGGAATTGGATATGTAGCGAATGCATTGTTCGGAGTGTTAGATGAGACCTTTGCCGAACAGTACCAAAAGGACATAACACACATCAGGGAAGATCAAAAACATTTAGCGAAGTTATGGAGGAATCAAACGTCGATAGTTGAAGGGGAATATAATGTTCTTCAGAGAATTGAAGAAACAATAAATAAGCAACATAAAGTAATTAACTTGCGCTTAAACGAACTGAGTAAAGCAGCAAACACCCTTAATAAAGAAATTCAGAACGTTGAAGTCGCTAACGAGTTTATAATATCAGCTATGATAGCCAACAACTTAATCGTGAACCTAAAAAACATCCAGGATCAATTGGTCGACATGCTCACAGATATTCATCATCAAAAATTTAACACCCATATCCTTTCTCCGCAACAATTACTTGACCAATTGAACGTTATCTCTGGTCAGCTGACCAAGGATTTATCACTGCCAGTAGAAAACATTCACCAAGAGCTTGTAAAAATATATCAATTGCTTCAAGTCAAGGCTCGACTAACTAATCACTATTTCATTTTTGAGATAAGGATACCTCTTATTACTCGAGATAATTATGAACTTCACAAAATAATACCTATTCCTCTTAACCGAGCCAATACTACGTTAACTATAACTCCAGTATCAGACTACATCGCTATCAACTTGCAGAAAGATACGTACCTGCCTTTGAGCGGAAGCGAAATACAACAATGTGTAGATAGCGGATCTTCTAACTACCTATGCAACATGCATACAACTATTTATCATATGAAGAATGAACAAAATTTGTGCGTTTATGATCCAAAATCACGCAAGTGCCAAACGAGCTCCGCTGCCTGTAATAACAAGTGGATACAGCTAAGCAAATTAAATAACTTTTTATCTTTCTGTTGTGGACCATGTGAATTGCGCTTTATGTGCGGAGATCGAGTTACCGTTGAACAACTAACTGGTACTTACCTAATTGCCCTTGCACCTGACTGTATTGTGAAAGATAAGCATTTTACGGCATACGCTCACAGTAAACAACTGTCTAATACTATACGAATCGACACAGATATCTATAGTCCGCAGATCGCGCCGATTAATCACATTATCAACATCTCATTAAGTACGTATGAGAATCAAACGGCTGACTTGCAAATCAGCTTGGAACTGCAAAAGCTTGGTGATAGCCTTAAACAAATGAAAAACATAGTTCTTTCGGATGACGATTCGGACTTCTATCACCACATTCATCATTACGCCATCAGCTATGGTTTGGTGTTAGCAACAGTATTAGCAGCAATCACGTTCCTGTGGAGGCGAAGGCGCCGGGCGAGGTCACGGGTGGTTGCAGGGCGCGACCTACCCGTGCCACCAACTCCGACTAGCAGCATAAGTGTAGTGAGTGCGCGACAACAAAAAAAGGCTAATCGTTTGCCTTCAGTGCAGTGCATAAGTGCTAGTGTTATCAAAGACAAAGCTCATAATCAAACGGACAGGTCTTCGTCACCTATCCCACAACGAGTGTTTACTATTTCAGAATCGGTTTAAAAGACTCGTATATTAAACAATTAAGCTTTTTACTTTATACCTTGTAATGTTTTAGTAATCATTTTTTGTTGTTTCTTTTATGTAATCTTGGTCCCGGGAGCATGTACGGTGCACCCGTACAACATTAGCAACTCAGCAATTCGTTTCTAACTCGCGGTTGCCCCGCGTCATTAGCCAGTTCGCGATCTGACCGTGTTGGGTATAGACAAGGGCTCCACCAAACGTGCTCCGCGGTTATTATAGTGCAAAATATAACTTTCATTTCTATAAACTTTATCTTTTATTTGTTGACCTTATCGTTACGCCAACAGTACTGGACTAATTTAAAAAAAACTTTCACCATAAGAAAGCTACATTATTCCCGAGTAACATACGCTATATTTATTACCTAAAAAAATTTGAGATAAAAACAAAAGGCTACCCGTGCGGAGCAGGGACGGGTCGCTAGTTTAAAATAAAAGGACAATCAGGCGTAAATCTTTCATTTTCTAACGTTATACGAAGCAGGTAAAGGCAGCCGTCGCGCGCCGTGAGCGTTTACCAATCCATTATTCTTAGACATAGTTTAACGTTTTAGGTTTATTTTTAATTGTAAGCGAGATAAAACAATAGTTAAGGACCATACCGACTTTCACTTCCCTTCGCGCTTCCGTGCGGAGCAGTGAATGCCTAATTAGCTCCCTATTTTATTTGAGCTTTTCGTTTTCGCGATTGATTTCTAGCTCGTGAGTGGTTTGTGATTGTGTATTATTGCTTTAAGTGCTGGCTCCGTAAGTTGTTAAGCGTGTAAATATAAATATTTGTGATAAATTGTTGAATATTCGATTCGGTAAGTGCAGTTTATTAGTTTTTTGTATTGCGGGTGGCGTGAAAAAACTTTTTTGAACCTTTATATTGTGTTCGGTTTTCGTATCTATTTTATTTTTACTCAATTGCTTATTTTTGTACTAAGCTCATGGCATCTACGTATAATAATGGCCCACCCGATTGTGGTGGAAAATATTCCACCGAAGTATATTAACTACCAGGTCCCCGACCTCCGCGAGCTCCGGGAGAAACTGGATAGGCATAGAAATTGAATCCGCGGTACGTTTAGTTATCATTTAGTTGACAGCAAGAAAAAAATATTTATTGACTGTGCAACATGCCGCTTCGTAGACAATATCGAAGAAGTCCGCTGTTTACACTGCCAACATGTCAGAAAACACTGCGCTACTATATCTCCCAGCTGTGCTAACCATAACCCACGATACCAAAGACCGTCCGCATTTTTTTTTATTTATATTTTATGCCGAGTTGCGTAGCTTGCAAACTTTTTAAGAAAGCGTCCAAACATTGTTGCGGGTCTCAAGATTGTGGCACGTATAAATTGAAATTAGAGCAAATCATGTACAAACTACTTATTGAATAAACTATTATTATTATATATTAAACTATTATTAACTAGTGCTTAATACTAACTACTGACTAGGATGGCTGGACTTTCTATTGGACAATTAAATTTACATAACGACAGGGTGGCGACGACGTCCGAGCTAGAATATAATTTGGACGTTGTAATAATCCAAAAACAGTATCAAAACGCGAGTTTACGTAACAAGGTAGTACAACTTAATGGCAAAGCGCGAGCTGGAAATTTTGTAACGCGTTCTTCAAACATAACTGTAACATCTTTGCGTAATCTCATGACCAAACTGTCCCGTAGCGGAGATTTCATCGGCATCCTTTAAAGTTTATGTTGTCAGCTATTATTTTCAATATTCTGACCTTGTTGGTCCTCATATTCACAACCTCCTTAATATCTTACGGTCACTTGCGGGCGGCAAAATAATCATTAGCGCTGACGTTAACGCGTCATCGCCATACTTGTATAGAGACATACTGATGGTATAGAAGAGACAATGGAATGCCTACTTAACACTCTTATACCCAAGACTCAACTTCTGATGACAACGATTACCACCGTCAGATCAGAGCCTGGGCAGCTGAGCCACCAATGTCACCTATGTCCCCTCCATTGACGAATTCTCGAACGTCGTTAAAAAACTGCCGAAAAAATTAATCATCAGGGTATACAAAATATCTAATCGGCTATAACTACAACTACTAGTACTGTATACTAATTGTCTATCGACGTTGTATTTCTGAGGGCGTTGTCCCCCGGCTTTGTACGAGTAATACCAAAAAGTGGCGATAAGCCCCCGAACGTACCCAAGTCTTACCGCCCCATAACATTACTACCTTCTTCGATTTTAATTAAAGAAAAAAAAGCTGTGGTAGCCTAGTGGTGTGACCAGTGGACTGAGATGTCAAAGGTCTCGAGTTTGAACCCAAGGCACTGGCTTTTCGGAAGTTATGTGCGTATTTATCACATGCTCAAACGGTGAAGGAAAACATCGTGAGGAAACCTGCATGCTTGAGAGAATTCTCGATGGCATGTGAAGTCTGCCAACCCGCAGTAGGCTAGCGTGGTAGACTATAGCCTAATCTCTCTCAATTTAGGGGGACCCGTGCCCAGCAGTGGAACATTAATGGGTTGATGATGATCGATTATAATTTGAAACAAATTTTTAGCAAATAAATAGGTATAATTTATCATTAGTATAATTATTCATCTCACTTATTGTCTCTGCCTCATCTTTCAAACTACAACGTTTCTTTCTCTTTGTATTTATTTGTTCTTGACCTAGGTTATACAATTATCTCATTCTGTCATCTGCAGCCGATAAGCGACCGCCACAACAAACAATACACGTCATACTAAATTTTAAATAAACTCAGTGTAATTTGTATCAATAGGCTTTATGTCAAACGTTTAGTTTTATTTATTTTCTTATTATAGACATTGCTGTGTATCTAGATCTTAGATTTGCCTTTTAACTGTTATTTATTATTCATGCGAATTCTGTATAAGATAGTATTCGTGACATTGACAAATCAAAACAAAAAGTTTTTATTTCAAATAATCTTTTTATGCATATGTGAAACGTTAAGACGTGCAGAAGAATCTGGCCAGACACTCCATTCTTTCTTTCAGCACATGTAATTTTTTAATATTAATGCAATAACATTAGCATTGAACTTTAATTTTGAGTCAACGTCATATGAATAAATTATTTCATTTATTCGTTAAGCGTTTACTCAAAATTAAAATAGCCTAACAAACGTATGGTGCAGCTGCGTTATAAATGCGGTAATTGTATCCTGTTAGCAAGACAAGCACACAAAGAAGCAGTCACAATGGCTAGAATTATAATAATAATATATAATATTATCATTATATTATTATCATAACCACCTGGTCGATGTACGTATTACGTGACCCAAAGATAACCCTATATTCCGATCAGAGAATTTGATTTAGAAGTTCAGCTATTATAAATAGTAATAAATATACCCGGACATTCTAGTTCATCTAGCGCCATATAGTTCTGTGGTAAGCAACGAGACTAGAATGTTCATATACTACATACATAATTATACATAGGTATACATATTATACATAGATGAAGAATAGCCAAACTCAAGCAGCAGTGGGCAGGGCCCATCGCTCGAAGAATGGATGGCCGATGGGGCTTGAAGGTTCTCGAGTGGCGACCACGTACTGGAAGACGCAGCGTGGGTAGGCCCCTGGCAAGGTGGACCGACGACCTGGTTAAGGTCACTGGAATCCGTTGGATGCGGGTGGCGCAAGACCAGTCGTCGTGGCGATCCTTGGGGGAGACGTATGACCAGCAGTGGACGTCTGACGGTTGATATGATGATACATAGATACATGCATGACTCAGATACAAATGTTGATGCTCATCACACATAATAACCATAATAACAATAGCCGACCTGTAGGTATATTAAATGCCCGATTACCTGTCAAAATTCTCAATCAAAATAACCAACGCTACTACTCCTAACGATTCTTATAACAACTGAAGCCAATCGTCAATATAGTCATCAAAACATGAATGGACCTGCATGTGTGAAGAAACGTCAACAATCCATAAGTTGACCGGGCAATCCCTGCTTAACCTGTAAATCCGCAGATATTTTCTTAATCTTAAGCTAGTGTTGTTCATTTAAACCGTTAAATTAAATTACCACACTTCTTTGTGTTAGTAAATACTTGATATCGTTTTAATTCTACTGTAGGAACAGAAAAATAAATACACAATTTCACTCTTTTTAATTCTATCCGCAGTCGTTGTGGCGACGTCGTGCGCGTGCGTCGCTTTGTAAAAATGTCTGCGAAATATTTTGAGTGACATTTAAATAATTATTTTTAAATTCTAAATAATTATTTTGCGTATTAATTCTAGTCAAATATAATAATTATTTTCAATGTGACTTATTTATTTCAGTGCTTTTTTTTATAAAAAGTTGTTTGCAGGTTTGTTTTTTATGTTATTTATTACATTAATTATATTTTAATCATTTAACCTGTCTTTTGTGTAGTGTAATAACCTTTAACATGCGTGATATTTGCTTATAATAAAAATAACTGACTCGCGACTTTATCCGCCTGCAATTTAACAAAAAATGGCAAAGTTTCATACTAAATTTGCACCTCAGATTTTAGAATTTTTTTAAATCATTTCTTAGTGCTCCCTTGCGTTATAAAAGGAACGCCTGTGTAAATTTTCAAATTTCTAACTCTTATAATTTAGGCCCTGCGATGATATGTCAGTTAGTCAGTCAGTCAGTCAGCTTCTATCTAGATAGATTATGAGACATAGCGGTTATTTTTTTTTAATGCTTGTTAGGATTTAACCCCAACAGATATACTCATAAGAAAGATAGTAAATAAAAAGTTGGTCACAATATGTTATATTTTATAAATTAACTAGCTAATCTGGCTATGCGTGACTGTCACTTAGTTATTCATTGGTTTACAATAAAAATATTGTGATCTTAAATTGAGATAATAAAAGCTAGATCTCTTTAAATCTCAAGTTAGACCAAAATACATCAAAGTCAAAGTCAAAGTCAAATCATTTATTTCAATTAGACCAATACAGGTGCTTTTGAATTGTCGAATTTTAATTGAATTTAGTTGCACGGTTCCAAAAGGTAGGTCTTATGGAGAAGAACCGGCAAGAAACTCCATAGATACTCTTTTAAACAATATAAAAATTACAAAATTGTTTGCTTTCGTTTACAATGGCTTAGGTATGGATATAATAACAATATGAGAATGGTGCAGATTGATGTGAAACGTACGTATTACATACAAAGGCAATTAGACTAATAATAACCACTTTAGATTGCCATAACATGTATGAGCCGACCAGCCCCAACTGACAGCACCCGTTCACGAGCATGACGTGTGTATCGGCGTCGCTCTACTCAACCATGTTGTAGGGAATAAAAAGACCTGACACACAACGCCACCATCAGCAGGACATTTGAGTGAGCATGACAAGCTCAGACTGCCTGGCAATGGGTAGGCATTTTTACATTTTACAAAGACAGCATCAGAGCCAACATCACTCTCATATTTTACAAACTAATTTATTAATTTAATACATGTCAGTTTGTAAAAGTGTATAATCAAACATGTCAAATTGTAAACATGTCATATTTTAATGATCGGTTGATTAGTACAGGAATTAATCACGAGCAAACAACGTTAGTTACTTCACGCAGGTAATAACAATAGCGGCAACTATTTTTGAAGCCTAGAGCTGTGGTAGCCTAGTGGTGTGACCAGTGGACTGAAATGTCAAAGTCTCGACGAGTTCAAACGACCACGCACCACTGACTTTTCGGAAGTTATGTGCGTATTTATCGCATGCTCAAACGGTGAAGGAAAACGTCGTGAGGAAACCTGCATGCTTGAGAGATTTGTCTCGATGGCATGTGAAGTCTGCCAACCCGCAGTAGGCTAGCGAGGTGGACGATAGCCTAGTCCCTCTCAAATGAGAGGAGACCCGTGCCCAGCAGTGGGATTATAATGGGTTAATGACGATGATGATTGTTGTAACTAGCGTCACTGTGAAGCGTATGTGCGTTTACAAACAGAAATATTCTCAATGGACTAACACCCAGACCTAGAACCTTGTTATTATCGTTTTTTTTAGTGCGGAAAAATCCTTTACGGATCCTCCCGTTGCCTGGGGAGGCGACAGGGTGTGTTGGGACTCCGCTTGAGCGTTTACCGACTAAAAAACCGCACCCGTCAACGCCACCAACCCTGTTCCCGGGGCCATGGGATTCGCAAAAGCATGCACCACAACCCCGGCGGGCAGACCTAGAACCTGCTACATATAGGTTCGTATATTTGTTCCACGCGGAAATCGCTCACTCGACCACTGCACCTACTGTAAATGGAATAGGCGTGATTATATGAAAATATTATTTTCTAGCGAAATTACAATAGCTTATATATCTTACAACATAATAAACCATTGATAATATGGAATGTTGCGTTAAATATTAATTACTTGCTTATTTCTCAACGCTTTTAAAAAAAAAATTTTATTTCTGATGCAGACGGTGTTTTGTTTGAATTATCTAAATTTATAAAACATGCTTATTTTTTGCACTAAGGAGAATATCAGACATTGAAATAAAAACATCACTTTACAGATTTTGTCGCGGTATATGACATTATTAATGAAATTGGTTTTTTTGTAACGTTGACCGACACTGTGACACTTCTCCTATTGTGCGTTTACAAACATAAATTTTCATATACACAAACGCCCAGACCCGGAACAACTACCTGTAGAACGTACAAATATTTGCTCCGTGCGGGGATTGAACCCGTGACGCACAATAGCCAATCTCTCAGCTGTGTGTCAATCAGGTCGTCATAGAATATAATAATAAAAATAACAGTTACATAGCACAAAGGCTCAACTTAATTCTAAAGAAATCTCTTCCAGAAGGCCTGAGAGACGAGACGTATAGTGGAAAAACGGAAGTGTTTGTAAGTTAATAAACTTACATAGACTATTAAAATTCTCGTGTCACAATGTTCGTTCCCGTACTCCTCCGAAACGGCTTGACCGATTCTCATGAAATTTTGTGAGCATATTGAGTATCTATATGTGTATGTATAGGTCTGAGAATCGGTCAACATCTATTTTTCATACCCCTTAGTGATAAGGGTTGTCCACCAACCCCTATAATGTGGCAAAACAACGTTTGCTGGGTCAGCTAGTAGTTATATATATACACAGATACATACATAATTACTATAGATGAAATTATTGTTAATTGGTAGCTACTTAGTATATCATTCAACCTGTTTTAGTTATAATAAGTATTAATAATATAAATTTATTTTTTCAACTGACTTAGTTGCAATAGTGATATTTTTTTTAAATACTTTCGCGGTATATTGTTTCTTTTCTTGGTGTGATTTCTGCGTTCGAAATATTCGATATTTGTATACGCATGACAATATTACGGCACATATTTCTTTTGTTTATTTAAATGGCGTTTATTGTTCGTAACCGATTGGCATTATTAAAGGCAGGATATTTTCCAACAGTTGTCGTGCACGGCATTGTACGACGACCTGTTTAGTCCAGCGGTAGTTTACGCTGCCTTCTGTGCTACGGGTCCCGGGTTCGAATCCCGGTAGGGACAAATGTTTGTGTGATGAGCATTGACTATTGTATCCGAGTCATGGATGTACGTATTTACAAAAAAAAAAGTATATATTATGTAGTATATCAACCTTCTAGTATCCGTAACACAAGCCTCGTTGCTTACGAGCCTGCTAAATTGCAGGTTGATATCGAATATTTTGAAAATTAACCCCACTAAGACAAATTATATGACATTTCGAAATAGTTTAAACAGATTGACTGACATGGACATTGCCTATTCGGACATAAAGATTGAACAAGTTGACGTAACAAAATTTTTGGGTATACATCTGGATTCCAATATGAAATGGACTACACATAACGAATCAGTGTTCAAAACTCGCAGTTCTCTTATGCTCTTTACGTTCTATCCAAAAGGGCGAGTACGTCAACAGTTTTAATGCCTTATCACAAGTAACGCCCCTTTTGAGGTATGGGATAATGTTCTGGGGAAACTCCATAAATAAAGAAGCCGCATTTATAGCACAGAAGAAGTGCATAAGAGCAATCTTTAGGCTGAAACAGACTGATAGTTGTAGACCCCTTTTCGCAAAACTCAACTTACTCTTCTATGCATCTACATTCTAGAAGTTGTGGTATTTGTCAGGAAGAATATGAGCTTGTTGAAAAATTAAGTAGCAAAAGGCGCAATCTGAAAATACGGTTTCCAACTAATAAAAGCACGCTATTTAACAACAGTGTATTTTGTATGATCCCTCGATTATATAATAATCTACCAAATTCAGTACTGGAAACATCTAATATTCGAGTGTTTAAGATTAAAGAAAAAAAATATTGTTAACGAAGATGTAAGTACTACTCTATCAAAGAATATTTATCCGATAAATTATTTTAATAGAACTCATTATGTAAGTTTAGTATTAAATTGACATTATTGTGATTTATTGTGCATTAGTTATTCTTTGAATTGACATTTGACCAACAGCTGACATTGTAAATATTTTATCATTAATTTATCTATCTAATGTATACGAAACATTATTACTTTTTGCATGCTATAAAATAAAATAAAATAAAATGCGTTTAATTCAGGTATGTTCATCCATATTTTTACATTGAAAAGAAAATAAAAAATTTAATTCTAATTATTAATATTGTTATTGTCCCTCTATCCAACACTATATGTGACATGCTTATTACAGCAGTGACGGATGTAGGGACAATAAACTCTAGCTGCTATCATAGCCAGTACGGTGTTCGCGCTGTCCCGCACTCTGCGTACCAAAGACGCACACCTTTTGCGCATGGTCGCATGAAAGCAATCGACGCGTGCTGCTGCGAACATGCCTGAAGCACTGCAGAAGCGGGGCAGCCCCAGCACCGCCCTGAATGCATTATTAAATTGGACACGGAGGGCGCTGTAACTCCTCTGCGTGTAGTTTGCCCATAAGCTGCATGTGTACAGTGAGGTACAGTACGCTTGAAAAAGTGCGACTTTCACTGTATGCGAACATCGCACAAACCTACGCGCCAACATATTCGCTCTTTTAGCCAAGGCCCTCCGCTCCCGCTCAATGTCAGCATGATCCCCGAGGTCAGCTGTAACTATATACCCTAGATATTTAAATTGAAGAACTCTGTCTAAAGGGACACCATTTAGTCGAACAGGTGGTATACTATCTGGGCATCTAGCACGTACGTCCTCGAAGACCATGTACTGACTTTTGGTCACATTGTATTGTAAACCATGAATACATGCGTACGTCTCACAAACACCTATGAGCTCTCTGAGGCCACCGATCGATGCGCTCAGAAGCACCATATCGTCTGCGTAGCTCAGATTGTTGACACACACGTCGTCAATGTGGCAGCCGATACGGAGACTACTGAGCTCGACGATCAATAAGTTTATGTACAAATTGAATAACGTTGGCGAAGTCAACCGTATCAGCCGATACGGCTCCGACATTGTCCCCGCCCACCTGACCCTGTTGATCTGGTGTGCATACCAATACTTGAAGATAGTAACAAGTTCTTGTGGTAAGTTGATACTCTCCAGTTTTGTCCAGAGAATATCATACACAACCAAATCAAACGCCTTTGACAGGTCGAGGAAACACGCATATACAGGTGTATTGCGTTTAGTGTAGTAGCTGACGGTATGCTTAAGACAAAGAATGGCGCTTTCTGTTGATAGTTTGGGTCTAAAACCAAACTGGTTGTCGTGTAAGTTTATGTGCTTATCCAGCTGTATTATGCTATGTAGCAGACTATGGTGATACTTAATTTATTGAATGTAACAACTCATGTATCCATATTCGCAAAATAAATGATTTGATTTGATTTGATTACCTCGGAACTAGATGGCGCTGTGTCATAATGTCCAGATATATTTATTTTTGCATGATAGCCGTAAATAAAAATTACTTGTGTAAGATACTTGCGGGTTGGTAGCATACCAACCCGCAGTAGGCTAGACCAACCCGCAGTAAAAAATGAGAAAATCTAAAAAATTAGAGGAAACCCGTGCCCAGCAGTGGGACAGTAATGGGTTGATGAAGAAGAAGATATAATTATAAGACATACTAATAACTAATTGTACTACTATGTATAATATATTGTTATTGTTGTTGTATGTATTTGTGAGAGGTATAGCGAAATTCTTCGCTCAAATTGAGCTTCCCTATTTGGGAATCCACCTTACAGAATACCGCAGTGAAACAACAATAGTTGTGTTTCTGCGAGTGAGTAAGGTTACTAGTGTTCGTTAGAAGAGTAACTATTCTGACAGCATGGGAATTCCGTTTGCTGTCAGTTTAATAACTTTGCTATTTTAAGAAATCTAATCAGTTTCTACAGAATCGGCAACACGCGAGCGGTAAACGCTTACCATTTTTATCGAATAAAAAAAATTTGGTACTCATGAGAACCAGTTATACTGAGAGCCTACTATCAGACACATGTGACTGCCTAGAAAACAAAAGATTGTCAAATCACAAGGCACGCAGAAGTCTCTTTTCTTCATGTGTATATTTATTATATGGTCAAAGGTTTTGAAAAAAACTGCATGCCCTAGAGATTTTACCGATAGCGTGTGAATTCTTCCAACCCATACTAGGCTAGTGTGGTCGAATATACCCTAATCTCTCTCACAGGAGACCCATGTCTAACCGTGGGACAGTAAACGGTTGATTTCTTATATGAATTAAAAGAATATTGAATAAAAGTATATAAGATATTTTATCCAATATTAGCTGCCACCCGCGGCTTTGCTCTTATGGTATATAGATATAAAGTAGCCTATGTGTTAATATAGGTAATAAACTATATGCATGCTAAATTTCATTCAAATCTGTTAAGCGGTTTTTGCGTGAAAGAGTAACAAACATCCATCCATCCATCCATACTTACAAACTTTCGCGTTTGTAATATTAGTAGGATTCTTTTAATCTTCTATTGTTTATATGATTAGTTCTTTAGCATATTAACGTATTTCTAATATTATATTATAATATATGCTGTTATAATAAGGCTAAAAAACCTAAAAATACATTAACCTTTTGTCACCAGGCAGAAGGTACCAGTAAACACCGTTATTATTATCTACCGTTAGTTTTACATATTTAATGTCCTTTATTATTTAAACTAGTTAAAGTATAATATGCCTATTATGTGAAACGAAATACTGTTATCACGAAAACATTGGTAAGATAAATGGTTATAAAACTGGTTAGTAATAAATAAATAAATAAATATTTCCGGACATTATGACACAGCGCCATCTAGTTCCGTAGTAAGCACCAACCAACCCAAGTAATAAAACCCAAACCGTGTCTCCAGGGTCACGCGAGCGAAACCTCTGGTGTTGCTATCGTCTATAGGCTTAGGTAACCGCTTACCATCAGACAGGGTTTGTTTGCTACCCCGTGGTGTAAAAAAATAGTATCATTTCTTAGGCTTGGTCTTATAATTATACTCGTATGATCATCTTAGACATATATAAAAATCTTATTCTTATTATGGAATGCAATAAATAAAATAAATAAATAAATCTCGTGTCACAGTGTTTTTCGCAGAACTTCTCCGGAACGGGTAAAAGGAGTGGAATTTTGTATGCGGATAAAATTACTAATTTTACGCAATAAAAGTCGCGGGAAGAAACTATAGTACGTACATAAATCTTAGCACATGAGACGCCCCAAAACTATTATAAACTTCAATATTGCATAATCAAATCAATAAACAACAGTGTAAGCACATAATGGATTTTTAATGTCAATTTATTTATAGAACTATAAGTAATAGCTTTATAATGTTATTTGTTAGTCTGTGATATAGTAGTGTAGGTACCTAAGTTTGATTTATATAATTCTGCGTTAACATACATTATTATCACATACATAATATTGGTGGTTTATTAAAAACTAGAACATTCCGAAGTAAAACATGTGTGCATTTCATGACTTTGCTCGGGACTTAGAATTAAATTTAATGATTATTATTAATGTATTTAATAAATAAACAAATGTTTTGCGACATTTAACACAGCACCATGTAGTTCTAAACTATGCAGAGCGTGTACTATACTTTTAATATTAATAAAAAATAAATAATGCTTTATTTAATTATCATATAAATATTGAAAATAAATCTCGTGTCACGGTTTGTCGCTGAACTCCTCCGAAACGGCTTGACGGATTATTATGATTTTTTTATGTATATTTGGTAGGTCTGAGAATCGGTAGTAGGCTATTTTTTATACCCCTAGGTGATAAGGATGTCTCTCACCAGAGTTTTTATTTTAATTTTTCTCTAAATTTTCACTCTTCTACCACCAACTCCTAAAATGTAGAAAAACAACGTTTGCTGGGTCAGCTAGTATAATACATGTCATTACGGTTACTTCGCAATATCTTCCTTCAACTTTTTGAAAAGGAGATAAATACAAACACAACATAGAAAAGTACACTACAGTCATACCTTTCATCATTTCAACCGTTAGACGTCCACAGCTGGACATAGGTCTCCCCCAAGGATCGCCACGACGAACGGTCATATGCCGCCCACATCCAGTGGATTCCAGCGACTTTTACCAAGTCGTCAGTCCACCTTGCCGGGGGGGGGGGGCTGCCCACACTGCATACCTTTAAGTATGTACAATTAATTGTACATACATAAAAAATCGTGTCATGTTGTATGTCCGTGTTGAACTTCTAAATTCATGAACGGATTTTAATAAAACTATGCACGCTGCGCTGTGTGTTGTTTGGTCTAACTTGAGAGATGTTTTTGACTATATACTTGAACAAAAAGTTTGTATAATTATAATGTGATCTACTATTACGCACGTTTCCCTTCGGGGTAGATAGAGAATAAAGATATCAACGGACTAGGATCTTGAAAATTATTATTGGGTTTATCATACATATTATTTAACCTATAACTATAAGTACCTATAGGCTTTTTTTATCAAATAAAAACGATTAAATTATTTAAATAATATAATTATTTGAATACCACATGATATATCTACATAATTATGTAAATTAAGTTGTTTTAAATCAAGTTTGAGTTATTTTAAGTACTTTTTGGCCTAGCGTTAAACCATTTTGCGTGCCATACTATTTTTATGCATTATTAACAATTTCCATCTGCGCAATATAAGTTTTTGTAGAATAAGAACGCACATAAATAATAATAAATATTCTGAGACATTTTACACAGCACTATCTAGTACCAAACTAAGCAGAGCTTGTACTATGGGTACTAGACAATGGATATAATACTTAAATACTTATTCTTGTAAATACATAAGGAACAACCAGACGAATACAAACACTTATTTTCGGACCTTAGAATCGGACCCAGAGATCGTGGAACCAACCACGCGTGGCATCAAACGTGCCCTAATATAAATAATAACAGAAATAGCCAGCTCAATATATTTTAGTTCCAAGTCAAGGTAGCTATAAAATACTGTAGAAACGTGACCAATGACATTTCTGTAACCGTTTAGAAGTTTTTAAGCTTCACAAATGCTTGGTACATAATATTATGTAAGTACCTTCTGATTATAAAAATGCATTAACAAAATATTAATTACAGCTTTCAAACTAGTAAAGTTTCTTTTGTTTTGGTCTGTGTTTACGTCTTCAGCACAATGTACCTTATTTTTTTATGGCATGGTAACCTTCAAAACGCTCCTGAGATCTGGAGAAAATAATCAGATAGTGTGGGATTTTAAACTGACAAAATACACCGCCGTGGTCACTATTAGCATATAAATGGAGGACCCGGTTCCAATGATCTACTACGGGACCCTTTGTGCAACGAATAAATGGCAGATCCCTGGGGAAACTATAAAGGGGTCCCCATTTAATTAAATAATTTAGTTCCCATAACTAATATGTGCATATTTTAAAACATTAGACTATATCCTATTATTTCTTAAGACCTAGTTCTTCTAGCATTTTTTTTCTCGATATTAGGACGACATTGATATTTCCGATTAATATTTTTTCTTCTGTCAAACAACATCTGCCTAATAAAAACTGGATATTTAAGAGCAATTCATTAACTGCCACATATGAATTTTAAATTTTGGCTAGTATGACACACATACTTAATATTATAAATATTAGAGTATGTCTGTCTGTTACCTCTTCACTCTTAAACCGCTGAATCGATTTAGATGAAATTTGGTATCTCGACACATGATATAATATAGTTTTTTATTCCGATAATCGTCCCTTAAGGGGGTGATGAGGGGGTGAAAGTTTGTATGGGGAATCCTTCATTTCTTAAATAAGGACTAGGTAAACAACTTCTTTTTTAACTATTCTTAAGAAATTTTGAATTTAAAATTTGATAGTGAGATTCCTCGCTCAAACTGAGCTGCCCGACTGAGGAAGTACCTCCGCCTTACAGAACACCGCAGTGAATCAACAACAGTTGTATTTCTGTGAGTGAGTAAGGTTACCAGAGCTTGTTGGGGGAGTGACTATTTTGACAGCATAGGCATTCCGTTTGCTATCAGCTTAGTAATTCCCTACTTTTCGAAACATAGACAGTTTCTGCAGGGGTTGACAACGCATATGTAAGCCTTCTGGTATTGCAAATGTCCATGGCCGGCGGTGATCACCTACCATTAGGTGAACCGCCGGCTCGTTTGCCCCCTTATCACCATAAAAAAAAGAAATAAGCAGATTAGATAAAAAATAAAGTACCTACACAAGTTGCTAATAGTACGCAGATGTAATCGCGACCAAAAGCTGGTTTTCTAATAAAATAGTCATGACATTTAAATATTTTGTTTAACAACGCTTAATAAAATACATAACTATAAATTATTTATTAATGTTTCAGGTTTAGATACGGTCGTAATGACAGTAAAAATTAGTGATACGCAGAATGGACGAGAAGATGGGACAAAAAATAATATTTATAGCATAACAAATAATGTACAGGAAGAACGGGTATATACATATGCAGAAGCTGTCAATTTAGCAGGTAAAAAAACTATAGTAATTTCATTTCGCTGCTACGGCAAACTAACCTGTAATATAGAACCAGATATTATTTGGTTAGTTTTCTCTTTGTATTTTCTTTTATTATATAAGGTTTCATCATCATTAACCCATTATTGTCCCACTGCTGGGCACGGGTCTCCTCTCATTTGAGACGGATTAGGTTATAGTCCACCACGCTAGCCAACTGCGGGTTGGTAGACTTCACATGCCATCGAGACAATCTCTCAAGCATGCAGGTTTTCTCACGATGTTTTTCCTCCACCGTTTGAGCATGTGATAATATAAGGTTTATTAAATACTAAATAAAGTTATTTACACTCCTGAAATAGTCTGGTTGAGTTCTAAAATTGTTATACTAATAATTTTGACGAAACAATTGTAAATACTGTGATTGGATTAATAATAAATAATACCAAATAAATATTCCCGTACATTATGACACACAGCGCCATCTAGTTCCGAGCTAAGCAACAAGGCTTGTGTTACGGATACTAGTTGGTTCGTTGGTACTACATATTATATACCTACTTTTTTTTTGTAAATACATACATATTATACATCCATGACTCGGATACAAATGTTTACGCTCATCACACAAAAATTTGTCCCTACCGGGATTTGAACCCGGGACCCATAGCACAGAAGGCAGTGTTAACTACCGCTGGACTTATTAGATCGTCAATAACTTTCGCAGTACGGAATTAATCACTGTAAGTAACAAATATAGGACTTTACAGTAGTTGGTGTTTATGCAAGTGATAATATTACGTGTTTAAACATATAAACAACGCCATTCATGTTTCCCAAAAAAAAAAATCTATGAATGTCGGCATCCAGTAAGTTTATACACTTTATGTGTTTCTTTAATTGCTTCCTGCGTCGGTGTGATAATATATTATCACACCCTTCCTCCGACAACAACAACACTTGTAAGTAACATAGCTGTGACAAAATGTGTAGGCGTACCTGAGTGTCTTTGATTTATAAAGATGAAGTTTTATTGTGAATTGATTTAACTACCAATATACTACAAAAATGTGACGTATAAAAATCTAAACCATTTTACGCCGTTTCATTACAACCCGCCAACCTGACTGCAGGTTGGCGGGGGAAATTGTTTTTCATTTTACACTGTATTGGTAGAACTACTTTAAATACTACTGAAACACTATTAAATAAGACCACATTTCATTCGATTTCATGACTTACCACCTGCGATTTCGATGAACACAATATAATTTTACTTGTATGTCTGTCATATTTTTTTTTACAAGAGGTAGGGCATAGCGATATTCGTCGCTCAAATTGAGCTGCCCGCAGGGAAGTACCTCCCCCTTATAGAAGACCGCAGTAAATCAACAATAGTTGTATTGCTGTGAGTAAGTAAGGTTACCAGAGCTCGTTCGGGGAGTGACTATTCTGACAGTATAGGCATTCCGTTTGCTGTCAGTTTAGTAATTCCCTAGTTTCAGAAACTTAAACGGTTTCTGCAGGGGTTGGCAACGCATATGCAAGCCTTCTGGAATTGCAAATGTCCATGGGCGGCGGTGATCACTTACCATCAGATGAGCCGCCTGCTCGTTTGCCCCCTTATCACCATACAAAAATAATTATCTTGTGGTGGGTCATAATTCAAATTTGTCGATTGAACTTCGTTCAGTCATGTCGCTTCAATGAACTCTTCTTCTTCTAGGCAATGGCTGTTACAGCTTCGGTCTTCTGGCCACCTTGAGTGTCTGTACACTGGCAATGGGAGTGGACATGTTCGGCTTCTCAGTGATTGTCAATGGATGCGCCTGTGACTTCAACCTGGGTATTGGGCAGACGAGTATATTGCTGTCTATGCCTTTTGTTGGTAAGTACCTACATAATGTTTCGATTAAATAATATTTTCTACTTTTGGTATATCAAGCTAGAGTATGTAAGAAGATGTATTTTTACTCTTATGAAAATTAAATAAAAAGACAAAGCAGTATATACAGAAATGAATACAAGCATTCTGTATCAAATGACTACTATAGGAAAATTCCTACGAATTTTTCCAACTAATAAACATTTTTTTTATGCAGTGTATGCAAAATGTTATTCAGCTTCGAAATATATTCATTTGAAGATTTCAAAGCTAGATAAATACAGACTTGCCTAGCTGTGAAACTTTGTATAGATAAAATAACATTTGGAAAATTGAATAAATGAAATGCGTAGTCCTGTTCTTGGATTGTCAATAATAATTAAAAATGTAAGGTAGCTGTTAGTAATTATAACATCAAGATGCCCAACATCTCAGTCTAACCGTGACCATGGATGCTGTAAAGGATCCGAAAGGACGGGTTAAAATAATAAATAAATAAATATTCCTGGACACATGACAGCGTACCGCTGAAATCTGGAATGAACTTCCCGAGTGGGTCTTCCCCGATAGATATAATCTGGGTGTCTTTAAATCTAGAGTGAATCGGTTTCTTCTATGTAAGCGCGCTCCATCGTAGATCGCAGTGTCGCTTAACATCAGGCGAACTGGCGGTCAAGCGTATACCTATACGTATGTGTGTATGATTTTATTATCTTGACATTTTATTATTTTAATTTATACACTTTTAACTGACATGCATGTAAGTTTAGTTACAATAGTTTTATTTTATTTCAAAATTTTGTTTTAGATTTTGTAAAATTTCCTGTAAAATATGAGATTAATGTTGGCTTCGATGTTGCTTTGCGAAATGAAAAATGCATACCTACTGGTAGACATTTTGGCCAGGCAGTCTGGGCTTGTCATGCTCTCTCAAATGTCCTACTGATGGTGGCGTTGTGTGTCGGGTCCCTTTATTCCCTATATCATGGTTGAGTAGAGCGACGCTGATACACACGTCATGCTCGTGAACGGGTGCTGTCAGTTGGGGCTGGTCGGCTTATACATGTCATGGCATCCGGGTTTTATATTATAATTATTTTATTTTATTTTTTTAGTGCTAGTGAATAACTCATGCGTTTCACATCAGACTGCATTATTCTCATAGTAATATTAAAAACGAAAATTGTAAATATAACGAATTATTTAAAAGAGTATCTATGGAGTTTCTTGCCGGTTCTTCTCCATAAGACCTACTTTTTGGAACCGTGCAACTAGTGTTGACATTTCGAAAGAACCTGTAATATTGGTCTACTTGAAATAAAAATATTTGAATTTGAATTTGAATTTTTGAATTTGAATTTGAATTACCTATTAATAATATAAAAAAATACTATTATATTCTCTTCTAAAGTATACTTAAAGAATATATTTAACGTTGCTACTATTTCTGTTACCCCATAATCAATCTGAGGCCTTACAGCCTTGAGCTTTTTGGACGACAAAGAAAATGCCCTGACGATTATAGTCTAGGCTATGGTAGTCTTACAGATATAATATGAATCTTTGTTATTCCAGGCCCAATAGTAATGGCGTACCCCTGGGGTTATATATCAGATACCCAAGGCAGGAGAAGGAGCCTGCTTATTGCAATGTGGGTGAGCTTCGTGGTGTCCACGATCGGTGCCTTCTCTCCTAACTGGATAGTGATGGCTGTCCTCAAGTTTATTAGTACGAGTTTGTAAGTGTTTTGATTCTATCGACCTTAGTAAACATACCATCATGCCTTTCATCCCCGAAGGGTTAGGCAGAGGTGTACTAATTTACATCAACGTTTCGCCGGTATGTTTTAGGTCCCATGTAATAGGGGGCAAGTTTATTGCCATTAACCGGGCACACATCCAAACATCGAGCTGCTACTGATAATTTTATAGGAAAACCCAATAACACTGCTCGACCTGGGAATCGAACGCAAGACCTCTTCGGCAGTCGCACTGGCACCTAGTTAACATATGTCTGTATTCCACCTCTCCCACCGCTCTACACGAGTCTCCTTTTATTCGAGGGAGATTAGATGGATTTAGATTATCGTCCGTCATTTTTACTATTACAACTTACGGCACACGTTTACAACACTAGAGGTGTGACCAACCCTGTTAAACGGTTTTAGATTTTTTAAATAGGGGAGTTACTAGACTGACAACAAGCTGAATTCCCATGCTATGAGAATAGTCACTCCCCTAACGAGCTCTGGGAACCTTACTTCACAGGTCAGTCAGCTCAATATGAGCGAGAAATCTCAGTACGATTGCAATTCCTAAATTAGGAATGATTTAATGAAGTATCCATTACCAATATAATGTCAAATCGTCTTCGTCCACAGCTGCAGTTGCGCACAATCGGCATCATACACTCTCTTGGGAGAGTCATGCGCAGAAAGAGTTCGAGACTCCTACATGTTGGTGATGACCAGCGTGTTGGACTTCAGTTTAGCAGCATATATTGGTAAGGTTTTCTTCAGAATACTTGGACTTTAGTATCCGTAAAAGCTTTAGATTATGGTTTTGAGCGCTCAATACTACTGCTTCTAGTCCTAGTGGACGAAAGACCAGGTTTAGGTCGCTGGAAATGGTTGAATGCAAATGGTATATTAATGGTCCTTGTGAAAATATACTCGAAGGGATTAGGGAAGCAGTTTGTAGTATTTAAGAAAGATAATGATCTGAATGTGTCTATGTTTGTTTAATGCGAAATTTCATAATTAATATTATGTCTATTTGTCTTTCAGTGGTAGCCTACTCCATCTTAAACCTAGAGTTTTCCTATGATATGGGTGTGCTTACCTTCACACCATGGCGCCTCCTAGCCCTTATCTTAGCCCTCCCCTTGGGCATCGGAGCGTTTGGCACGCACTTCTTCTACGAGAGCCCCAAGTTCCTTGTCAATGAAAACCGGGATGAGGAAGCTATTTACAACTTGAGGAAAATCTGGAAGAGGAACAATGGGAAGGGGGAAAAATATCCAGTAAGTGGTTCTGTATCTTCTTCTTTATGTCCAGATGCATAGAGTCGGTAACTGATAACCACGCTGATCAGGATCGTTTGTCCGATCTTGTCAGATTGGTGACCGCACCTGACATATGTATTTATCAAGACTTGACATTGTTATACCATACGTGAAACTCTAGATTTATTATTTTTATTTATCACATGCTCAAACGGTGAAGGAAAACATTGTGAGGAAACCTGCATGCTTGAGAGACTTTCTTGACATTACATGCGTAATGTCTACCAACTTGCAGTAGGCTAACGTGGTAGACTATAGACTAATCCCTCTCAAATGAGAGGAGATCCGTGCCCAGCAGTGGCGCAATAATGGGTTGAAGATAATGATGATGAAACCCTAGATGAGCATAAAATAATGTATCTGGTCAATATTCTTTCAGGTGAAGAAGATAACTTTGGACGAAGAAGGTAACGAGCGCCTCAAGTACGTCTCCCTGCTGCAGTCGCTGTGGAGTCAGATCGTGCCTCTGTTCAAGCCCCCCCTACTGTGGAAGAGTGTCATGCTTTACTTCTTAACTGCGATCATATTTAGCACGTGAGTTATTCAAGCATCTAAGAGTCATTAAAAATTAAAATTTCGGTTTTTTTTTTAGTTATCTTCTAAAAGTTCTTTAAAAGAAAAGGTCTTTTCTAAAAGCTCTTTGAGAAAAAAGTTATTTTCTCAAAGTTCTGTTCTAAAAGCAAATCTTTTCTGTCAACCATTGACGATTATTTGGAATACACGGATGAAAGAAATGTTTGTAATATTGTATAGTTGGAGTTTTTGAGTACAAAATTATTTTATATTCCCCCAGCAACACGGGGGTAGTATTAAAAATTATATATCAGATACTTTCGCAGACTGAATAATTGCTGCTTTAAGTAATTATTGCCAACAGTTACAATTATATGTATACATTAATATATTACATATAGAGAAGTACTTTGAAGATTTTTTTTTTAATTTTAAATTTTAACAAACTTGATCCTGTGTAAAACTAGATCCTAATTATTATCCTCAGGGTTCCTATTATTCAGTTAAGCACAAGCCAAACTGATAGGCTTCTCCTAATGCTTCCTATATTGTGTTACAGCAACAACAGCTTCTTCATCTGGTTCCCGTACTTGGCGGAGAAGTTCTCCGCTGGCCTGCACACCATGCATGCTGATGATGAGACTGGACTCTGCAAAATGATCGTTGGAAACAGGAATGCTACATCAGAACCTGTAAGGGAATTTACTTATTTAACGCTCGCGTTTTGTGGTAGCCTAGTGGTGGAATCAGCGGACTAAGATGATAAAGGTCTCAAGTTCAAAAGTTGTGTGCGTATTGGTCACATGCTCAAATGGTGAAGCAAAACATTGCGAGGAAACCAACCCGTAGTGGTGGACTATATCCTAATCCCTCTCAAAATGAGAGGAGACTCGTGCCCAGCAGCGACAATAATGGGTTGATGATGATAACAAAATCACTGTACATAAGTTACCTTATATCAGCTTAGATAACTATTATTAACAAAAATACTGTTAATCTTCTTACTCTCTGCTGTGCTATGGGCCTCGGGTTCGAATCCCAGTAGGAACAATAGTGTTTGTGTGATAAGCATTAACATTTGTATCCGAGTCATGGTTGTATGTATAATATGTATGTATTTACAAAAAAAACTATTAACCAGCTAGTATTCTTAACTCTTAACACAAGCCTCGTTGCTTACCTCGCAAGTAGATGGCGCTGTGTCATAATGTCTACAAATATTTATATATTTCTTATTTATATTCTACAGTTGGAATGCAAGTCTACAGTAGATATCAGCTTAGTCTGGTCCAGTGTGGCGCAAGGAGTTGTCTTCGTGTTCATCATGCTGGTGGTGACGAAGCTCGCCTATCGGAAGAAGGCGTTGATAATCATCATCATGGCGTTCTCCGGGATCTCGTCAGTGGGTGCTGCACTCGTTACAGATAACCTGGCGAGCTTCATCTTATTCTTCGGACTCTTAACCAACGAGCTGTGTATAGGAATCATTTACACGTACTTTGTAGATCTGTATCCGACGTCTTATAGGTAAGTTTGTCATTGTAATAGTATTTAATGGCGTAAGTTTAATTTACAATATGGGTGTTTATTACATGCTCAAACGGTGGAGGCAAACATCGTGAGGAAACCTGCATGCTTGAGAGATTTTCTCGATGGCATGTGAAGTCTGCCCGCAGAAGGCTAGCGTGGTAGACTATAGTCTAATCCCTCTCAAAAAGAGAGAGGACCCGTGCCCAGCAGTGGGACAATAAAAATAAAAAGAATTAATAGTCGAGTTACCATCGTAGTTTTTTCTTTTGAACGTTTTGTATGAGTAACATATGTATGCTCATATATATATATATATATCAATTACACCTGCTATTTGGGGGAGAGCTAGTATAAAAATAAATGGTTAACTTTGTTCAATCCTTCTCCATATAAACTACTAAATCTCACATCTCACACTCTAGTGCCCAAAGTATACTTAAAAAAGGGTAAATCCTTTTTACATATTAATAGAAAGATACGTACGATATAAGAATTAATTATAAGGTATTATAAGTATGTATTTACAAAAAAAAAGTATATAAGTATTATATCCATTGTCTAGTACCCATAGTATAAGCTCTGCTTAATTTGGGACTAGATGGTGCAGTGTAAAATGTCCCTGAATATTTATTTATTATTTATTTATTGTAAGAATAAATAATGTTAGTAAAGGTTACTTATGATTTTGTGAATGCAACCTGTAGATACACAGTATTGCTATTATTTTTATTGTAGGCGTAAATTCCGGCGATTTTAATACAAACAAAAATATAAATATATTACCATTACGCCTGTCTTTCTATTGGTGTAGGTAGATAATATACTTATATTTTTACCTACTACATTTTTTATACTGCCTAAATGACTCGGGAGATGAACGGGAGTGTCAGACGGTTCTTGCCAGATTCTTCTTCATAATATCAACTTTTTGAAACTGTGCAGCATCAATATTTCTTATAAATGTTTGTTTAAGTATATTTCAATTTAAAACACATTGATATACCCCGTCGTAGGTTGCCGTCCAACTTGTCCTTCGGACTTTAATCAGGAATCAACTGCAATCCTGGGAGATTTCTTTCTCTTGATCGGCGTCCATTGACCTGAGATTTTCTTTGTTTTTTTAGGGGTATGGCAGCTTGTATAGGGGTGATGGTAGCCAGGGCTAGTGCCTTGGGAGGAGTCAACATTTTGGGAGCTTTCATCATGTCTCACTGCACCTCCATGTTCTACGTCAGTGGAGGACTTATGATATGTGAGTATTTTACTCTTCTAACACCAATATGATGCACAGGAAATGTTGTCGACGCAAATAACGCGATGGCTTCTGCGATACGGGTTAAGGGTTAGATACCCACACGAAGCAAATATGTTTACATTATAATACCTATAGATCGTAATCCTCCATGATTCCACGACGTAATTAGGATTTTTAGACGGTGTTTTTTGTCCTAAGCACATTCAAGCTTTTGGTACCAATCCCATGTTAGGTTAGAAGATATAAAAGGAATAGTGCCATACAGATTGAATAGCGCCATCTCTCTCTCATGACCAAGATCATTAGATCCTCTCACGTGCTATGCTCTCTATCCTCTAATGTGCTAATTTTGATTAGGTATAATTCTTACAACATAGTGTGTAGTTGGTAACATATGTTATTAGCAAACTCGAGGTATAAATCAGTTGGTATAAGTACACCTCTATATGATCTCTTAGAGGACACCGGCGTGAAGATATTGTGGCATAAAATTCTTGAGTATTTGACGTACTTAAGCTATTGTATATAATATAACAAACTATGTACTTATTTAAATACCGTGTGTATGTTGTATAATACATTGTCTGCTATTGTTTCAGTTGCCGCGTGCTTTTCATGGCTATTACCTCCCGATGTGCGAAAAAAATAATAATTACATGGATATCAGTAGTAGACTAAGCCTTAATTGTTTTAAGTTTATTTTTATATAAATAAATAATATCAATACATTGTTTTTCATTCATTATCCCACTGCTGGGCACAGGTCTCCTTTCATTTTGACGACCCAATTAGTCCAGCGGTAGTTAACACTGCCTTCTGTGCTAAGGGTTCGAATCCTGGTAGGGACAAATGTTTGTGTGATGAGCATAAACATTTGTATCCGAGTCATGGATGTATCTATGTATAATATGTATGTATTTACTAAAAAAAAGTATATAAAATTAAATGTAGTATATCAACCAGCTAGTATCCGTAACACAAGTCTCGTTGCTTAGCTCGGAACTAGATGGCGCTGTGTGTCATAATGTCCAGGAATATTTATTTGAGAGAGCTATAGTCCTCCAAAAAAACACTCACTGAGTGGTGGCCAAGAGGCCATAAACGTAGTGTTGGACGTCCGGCGGCGAGATGGGTCGACGATATCGCTCAGTTCGCGGGTCGAATCTGGACGCGATTGGCACAGGACCGAAGCGAAAGGCATGCATGGAAAGAGGCCTATACCCAGCAGTGGGATCAGAAAGGCTGTGGATGATGATGATGATAGTCCTTCACGCTAGCAACTGCGGTGGCCGACAGACTTCATATGCTATCGACAAAATCTCTCAGGCAGGTTTACTCACGATGTTTGATGACCCAATTAGTCCAACGGTAGTTAACACTGCCTTCTGTGCTAAGGGTCCCGGATTAAAATCCCGGTAGGGACAAATGTTTGTATGGTGAGCATAAACATTTGTATCCGAGTCATGGATGTATTCTATGTATGATATGTATGTATTTACAAAAAAAAGTATACATGTAGTATATCAACCCTCTAGTATCCGTAACACAAGCCTCGTTGCTTATCACGGAACTAAATGGCACTGTGTCATAATGTTCAGACATATTTATATAAGTAATTTTATCGTTCTTTCAAACTAGATATAAGTTTAATAAATATAAAAAGGTATGATGTTTAGTTCTGTAACCAGGTTTAGGTGTCTCAGGTTTAGGGGGTCATTGAACTTTGAGAGACATGGGACACTGCCCTGCCTAACATACTTCAGTATCCACCCAGACTAGAATACTGACACACACTTTTTGCTTTATCTTTACTCATTAACCTCCTTAACACAGGCTCGTAGATATACACAGAATAAAAAACTAGTAAAGGATTATAATAGAGCGTTGAACTGTAAATTAATTCATGACAGTTGAAGGACGTAGTAATATGTATACTTAATGGATATTCTAAATTTAATATATCTAAATCATCGTCATCATCATGTCAGCAAGAGGACGTCCACTGCTGGACATAAGCCTCCCCCAAAGATTTCCACAACGACCGGCCTTGGGCCACCTGCATCCAGCGGATTCCAGCGACCTTTACCAGGTCGTCGGTTACCCTTGCCAGAGGCCTATCCACGCTGCATCTTCCTGTTCGCGGTCGCCACTCGAGAACCTTCAAGTCCCAACGGCCAAGATATCTAAATGAAAAGAACTAACTCTGTAACTAGCCTTTCTGTCTTCCACCTTACTTAGTACTCCTTAATAGTAATTTAACGAGCGTAAACATGAAAGAGCACGATAAATTTATGTGCTTCATTCATTGACAGCATCGTTACGCCGAGATAAGCCGACCTTCTAACAACACTCGCTCCATCAGTCACCCGCGCTTCACAAACACAGACACACATATTTACCTCAATGTTTAAGAATTTACGAAATAAAAATATTAATTTCGTCGAAATTATAGTACATAATACTAGTGTTTGGAAAAAATAAATAAAAATTTGTCTTCATAAAAGTGGTTTACGTGAAATATTATTAAACTAAAACTAAAACATGAACTGTGTCTTCTTCCAATGACGATAACAAATGTGAAAACAATAACTACGAATATTAAAATCCAATAAAAACAACTAGTTTTTAAACTCAATTTAAATAACAAAATGGTTTCTTCAAGAAACAGTTATGATGTTAAAAGAACTTTAGAAGATAATGTTGAAATGAATGTGGTTAACAATACTAAAATAAGTTATAATTATGAAGAGGCCTTGGAAATTACCGGTAAGATTTTTGTTTTTACTACTGAAGAGGAA
The DNA here is from genome assembly GCA_905163465.1 of Craniophora ligustri. NCBI lineage: Eukaryota > Metazoa > Arthropoda > Insecta > Lepidoptera > Noctuidae > Craniophora > Craniophora ligustri. Next base: position 614,570 of record LR990965.1, on the reverse strand, counting down.
AACAAGCTTACCCCGCCTGATGGTAATCGGTTACCGTAGCCTATAGACGTTTGCAACACCAGAGGTGTCACTGGCGCGTTGGTTATCTTGTAAAAGTCTAGTCACTCATTCCACAGCCTGATTGTACGTCGGATGATGTTCCTCTGTAAGCGTACAGACGCGACGAGATTGCTTCTAAGTAGGTACTATAAAAATGTGACTTGGATGTGAAAAGATCTTTGTGGTGGACACTTTAGGAAACCTGTTTTGGAAAGCAAAATAATAAAAAAAACGGTGTTTGATATGAAAATAATATTATTATTTTCTTCGGAACAAACAATCGTGACACTCTTATATGTAAACTACAAAAAAGAATATTATACTTACCTCAATTTTGTAACACTCAAGGGCTTGACAGTCGTCGAGTGGTGACCACGATTTGGAAGATGCAGCATCAGTAGTCCCTAAACAAGGTCTGCTTGCTTCATTGCTTAAAATTGTGGGCATATTAGCGCAGTCTACCACAGAACTACCTCCCTATCTAGAATCGGGCTCCCTACAGACAGACTACAGACAGACAGACTACTTGGTAGACTACAGACCGACAGACTACTTGGTAGACTACAGACGGACAGACTACTTGGTAAAGGTCATTGGAACCTGATGGATGCCGGTGGCGCAAGACTACTGGTCATAGTAACTCTTGGGAACCCTATCTCCAGCAGTAATGAATTAAACGGTGACAATGATATGAATGATTTTGAAATTTGATTTACTGTGTTAAGGATCACGGTTTCGAACCCCGGTAGTGGCAAATGTTTGTGTAATGAGCACCTGAGTTATGGATGTTTTTATTTATGCTATGGCGGTAGGTATTTACAACATATATACAATATATATAATCCGGTCCGGTAATGAATGGATAACCTTGAAATAGGTCATGGTAGAACTAATGGCCATTCAGAAAAAAAATACAAAACACAAATGTTAATTATACAAAGATAATAATAATTCTTAATACGGTTTACGGTTTAAGACATTTATTCCTCAAAAAAGAATACAATTCACTTATACATGAGAAATACAAGTTATTATAAATACTAATATGTTAATCTAAAAAAAAATAAAAAAAAATAGTTATACAAAGATGCTCCTGATCTGCTTGCTTTGCTGGCGCGCTTCTTTGTCCCGGACAACTACTGCAGGAGTAAAAAGCACGGGCTGTTTGCCGTGCCTACATGTCGCACTGTTTCACGTGCTAAGTCACTAATTCCTCGCACTCTGGCCGCGCTTAATGATCTCTTGGATTCTAATCCAACAATCGATCTGTTTGTTGATGAATGGGCGAAGATTTTATTGGTATGTCAGAAGTATTGCGAGAGGAATTTATGAAAGTATTGTTTGTTAACCGTTTTATATTATTATTTTGTACTTAAAATATTACTTTACTTAGTTTTTTTTTGTATTTGATTTTTAATTTAATATGTGTTGCACCGATGTAAATATCACTTAATTACTGTAATTGGTTGAAGATAGCCGTTGTAATTTAATAAATAAATAAATGAAATTCAAAGCCTGTATACCAAAAATCAATCAAATATATTCAGTAGTTTAGACACAGGACATTAATTTCCATTTTTTTAATTTTCAACCTGATGTACTGTTTAATAGGCTATTACAGATAAGGTTAACCTGCAACATAAGTCATCATCATCATCATCATCACATTGTATCTACATATATAGTGCAGTAACCATCTAGTATACCCGTATCGCAAGCCAAGAGTTGGTCAGAAAATTATCAAAAGAACCCAAAGTGATTTTCTCTTCCTATTTAAGTTTCTCGATAATAACCAGAAAAATATTCTGAAATAATCTTTTCCTTATACTCAATTTTTTCGTCGAGTTTTAGTTTTGAGACGAAAATTAAATCAAGAATCATTATAGAAACCTACGGGGTTTTTAGAATTCTAAATATAAAAAAGGTACATAGTTATACTCTTGTTTTATATATATAGTTATAATTAACTAGCTGATTCCCGCGATTTCGTCCGCGTGCAATTTAACTAATAAGTTTCATATTAACTTCCCACCCCCATTTTACCCCCTTAGGGGGTGAATTTTCAAATATCCTACGTCATAACATCTGCCTGCATGCCAAATTTCAGCCCGATCCGCCAAGTGGTTTGGGCTGTGCGTTGATAGATCACTATGTCAGTCAGTCAGTCAGTCCCCTTTGAGTTATATATATTTAGATTTATGCATTGAGTTTTAGTTTTGAGCCGAATATGAACATGTAGAAACCAACGGAAGTTTTAGAATATTGAATCTAAAAACTAAGGAAAGAAAAACTAGGAAGACTATAATATATTTATCTTTTTTTTCTTATCTTTAGTTCTGTTTTCCAATACAGACCCCTAAAATAAACAAGTTGTAAACTAGTGACTAAGCAGCAGGTACTTTATGAGTATTTTTCTTCAGTTTTCCTTAGTGCTGTAGTGTTTTATTCTGTTATTTTGTGATGTTTATAAACATTTAATTTAGTATTCTCAACAGAAGCAATTATCGTTCTACAGTTTTTCTCATAAATCAAATCATTTATTTCAATTAGACCAATACAGTTGCTTTTGAATTGTCGAATTTAATTGAATTTAGTTGCACGGTTCCAAAAGGTAGGTGTTATGGAGAAGAACCGGGAGGAAACTCCATAGATACTCTTTTTAAATTAAATACAAAATTACAAAATTGTTGGTTTTGTTTTACAATGATTTATGTGTGTAATATCAATATGAGACTGGTGCAGTTCGATGTGAAACGTAAGATTTATGCAGAAAGGAAATAACTAAAACCAATTTAGATTGCCATAACATGTATGAGCCGACCAGTCCCAACTGATAGCACCCGTTCACGAGCATGACGTGTGTATTGGTGTCTGTCTCCTCAACCATGTTGTAGGGAATAAAAAGACCCGACACACAACGCCATCATTAGTAGGACATTTGTGTGACAGACGCCGACACACACGTCATGCTAAGATTTTTTCTTAACATACTAGAAATCTCGTGTCAGAAATAAAATAATAAATATTTCTGTCAGTCCGGGAATCGAGCCCACAACCCGTGATTCAGAAACAGACCACATGATAAGAATCAATAGAATCAGGTTGATCTGCAGCCACTAGAGATGATAAGTAGCGTATAGACAGATAGATAAACGAGGCTTAGAAACTGTCTGGGTTTGGGAATCTCAAGGAGCCCAACGCTGATACACATGTCATGCTCGTGAACGGGTACTGTCAGTTGGGGCTGGTCGACTCATACATATTAAGGAATTGTCTTTTGATAGTTCATTACCTTTCATATCGCTATACTATTTTTATATCTTGGGGCGTGCCACCGAGGTAGTGGCCCCGCCAAGACGAGGCAAGCGAAGCGCAAGACCGCTGCCTACCAGATTATACCAGAGAAACAAAATTCTCAGGATATATTGTCCATAGCGGATTTATTAGACATATAAAGTTTTATAGCTCTAATACTTTAGATTTTATTGATATAAAAAAATCCTTTATTTGGTCATGATCATCAAAATTCTTAAGTAATGAACAGTGAATACATTTTTTATAATATTACGCCCTCGTTAATCAAATCATTTATTTCAATTAGACCAATACAGGTACTTTTGAATTGTTGAATTAAATTGAATTTAGTTGCACAGTTCCAAAAGGTAGGTCTTATGGAGAAGAACCGGCAAGAAACTCCTTAGATACTCTTTTTAATGTTAATGTAGCGAAATGGCCGAGCTACATATTTTGACTAAGGTGTAGTGTTTGTGAAGTTAGGCCTTGTAGAGTCAGAAGGCTCTACATGAGATCTAATAACTTTTGGACAGTGCGAGTCTTCGCGTTATTTTACATAAAAATGTTTGTGGTGGGATTGATATTACGCATAAACATTGTAAAGGAAATAAAATAAGTTGTGACCAGCGGCCAGCGTGTGAACATAGGGGCGCCTATGTTACTATATCCTTCGCACAGGATATAGCAGCGTTCAAATTGAAATTCCTTATTTTTCCTCACTTGAGCATGTTATAAATACCTACGTATAACTATGAAAAGTCAGTGAACCGTGCCTTGAAATTGAACTCGAGACCTTTCACTACATAGTCCTCTGGTTACACAACTATCACAGCTATATAATATAAGTCTAGGCGATACATAATTATATTAACGAAAATCATACAATATAAAATTTTATCTAAATTCGCATGCTAACAGTTACACAATAGATGGAGAAATATACCTATATAAGTCGACATTAAAATTCATATTGCCATTCGCGTTAACACATTCACAAAGTATGCGAAGATCTTTAAGATCCTTTAGTGGAATTAAGAAATATTTATGAAGATTTATTCTAATTTTATCAGCAAAATATGGAAATTTGTTCCTTGTGGAGAATATGCTGTGTAAGTTAGAGTTCGAAGTGAGAAATAATGTGACAAACAACACGTTACGATTTACTATATAGATGATAATTTCAATTCGAGAATCTTAATTAATATTGAGATGTTAAGATGAGAACTGTACCAAAAGGTTCAATGATACTTGAAATCAGTAGAAATACAATTTATTTTGTACTATAGCTTGGCAAATTCGTACGTGACACTCCCATGGTCCGCGGGCGACGGGGGACGTAAGGCAACGGGGGTGGCGGCACGTGCGCGCGGGACGGGGATTACCTGCCGGGTGCGTCAGTCGGCCGCCGGCCGTCGCCGTTGACGGTGCCATGTGTTTTCGGGTGCGGACACTCTAGACAAAACACACACGATATCACTACACGTAGATGAATCCGCCAATAGGCAAAATTGTTGAACGTACAATACAATTTTATTTTGTACTATAGCTTGGCAAATTGTCAGTGGGAACGGCAGGTTTCATAATACAGGGAGGTACTAAACTGACACTAAATGGAACTCCTATGCTAGCAGAACTGTCACTACCGTAACAAGCTCTGGTAACCTTATTCACTAGCAAAAAGACAACTTGGGAAGTACCTCTACTAGCAATACAATGCAATACTTCTGTATTGCTTAGGTACTTCCCCAGTCCGGCATTTCAATTTGAACGAATCCTTCGTTCGTTCAATCAAATTCATTCTCGCTATGCCCTACCTCTCAAATAAAAATCAAAGGACGTGCAGGTAAAATTATTTTCAATACGACTGTATTAAATGGATAAATACCTATACCTAATTTTTTTTGGATAAACAAAAATGTGTTAACGGCCTTCAAATTTGGCAAAAGCCCCTCAGCCTCACACAAACACTCGATACGCATATATTGGTCACTTTGTTATGTTAATACGCGTACTATGTAAATGACAACATTATAAACCAGTGATAATGTGTCAAGGTTTTAAAACCAGAATTCTAAAGTCAAATGAACACTGTTTAACCAATTAAACACTTCGAATTTCTTACACTAACGCAAATTAATATTCGCTTTGAAATATAAGTAGGTATTTTTTTAATATATCATAAAATATATGTAATACTGTGATAAAATTCGTAAATCTGGTTTTATTTCAAAGTTAAAATATAATTTATTCTAAGTAGGCCTAGTGGTGTGACCAGTGGACTGAGATGTCAAAGGTCTCGAGTTCGCCAAGGCACGCCACTGACTTTTCGGAAGTTATGTGCGTATTTATCACAAGCTCAAACGGTGAAGGAAAACATCGTGAGGAAACCTGAAGTCTGCCAATCCGCAGTAGGTTAGCGTGGTGGACTATAGCCTTATCCCTGTCAAATGAGAGGAGACCCATGCCCAGCAATGGGACGTTAATGGGTTGATAATGCTGAGACCTTAATTATCTGTTTCAGAACGTCCGACAATAAGACTGCCCTAAAATCGCTGTTTAACAGTTATACTCAGTCTCTCATAAATCAGTTTTGGCAGAAGATATCATTCTTAAAACGTAGAGATCCCTTTTCTCGATGTTTTCAATATAAGCCAATATACAACAACAGATTATATTAAGAAGATCATAGTTACACGAAGTACCCGTATAATCTTCATATTTTCGGTACTTCACGAGACAGAGATAGACGAATGTACGTTAATACACATTGTACTCTCATTATCTTCCGTGTGATTGAAATAGGTTATCTCTTTCTAAGAGCTACCGATATCTCGTAAACAGTAGATATAAAAGTACATACAAACGGTAATAGTTAGGATTGGTCGCGTTTTCGGATGTTTCTTTATTCATCCATGACCTAAAATAGTTCATCTTTGTAATTCTAATCTTTGTAAAAAATAGCATGTTTTTGAACCTGTATTATTAATACATAAAATACAGGGCGTCCCACGAATATGCCAACTGGAGGAAAGTACCTTGAATATTGTAGATGGAACATTTTACTGAATGAAGACATTATTTGAATTTCAAAGATATTTAAATAATTACATGGTTGACCCGGGAATCGAAACCTTTACATGAGAAAAATAATCACTCTGTAGCTTTATCATACCGATCGTAAGGCTTTATCATAAGTATTATTTATTGCTAAATAACATAGTGTCACAAATAAAAGGAAGACCATGAATTTTAAATGAAACAGAAACTATTAACAATTCTTCGCGGGCAGCGACGCGGGGAAAAAAGCCAGTAATAAATATTATGCAGCCTTGTATATAATACGTACGTTTCAAATCAATCTATATAATTCTCATATTGTTATTATATCCATACCTAAGCCATTGTAAACGAAAGCAAACCATTTTGTAATTTTTATATTTATTAAAAGAGTATCTATGGAGTTTCTTGCCGGTTCTTCTCCATAAGACCTACGTTTTGGAAACGTGCAACTAAATTCAATTAAATTCGACAATTCAAAAGTATTGGTCTAATTGTAATAAATTATTTGACTTTGACTTTGTAAGGAATTTAAAGTTAAACGATGAATACTCGTCACTCCAGGTCACGGCAAGTACAACTACGGTCTGCTGCTGACGTGCTTCGTGCTTATCATCGCGATGGGCATCGACATCTTCGGGCTCGGCATCATCGTGACCGCCTCCACCTGCGATCTTGACCTCACGCTCAGCCAGATCGGAATACTCTCCTCTATGTCCTTCGCTGGTAAGAAAATAAACAAAATTGATGTACGTTTTTACCCACATCACGCAAAAACGAGGCTATGGCCAGCAGTGGACTGCAATAGAGTTGACTGCTAGAGTTTTAACTTGAAAGGTTAGCTTGATTTTATTGCAAATTATCGTACTTGAGAGATTTTCTCGATGGCATGTGCAGTCTACCAACCCGCAGTAGGCTAGCGTTGTGGACTATAGCCTAATCTCTCTCCAATGAGAGGAGATCCGTGCCCAGCAGTGGGACAATAATGGGTGGATGATGATGATGTGATGTATTAATAAAAAAGTTCTAATGAAAGTTTATCATTTTTGCGAGATTTAGATGAAATGTATGCAACATTTCATCTAAATCTGTGCTGTTACAGAGTTAATTAACTGTATTAATACATAATTACGTATTCTTTAATCACTATAGGCCACAGGCAAAAATTAGTTTTAGTTATTTCCTGTCTGCATAAATCATACGTTTCACATCGAACTGCACCAGTCTCATATTGATATTACATTACATACATAAATCTTTGTAAAACAAAACCAACAATTTTGTATTTAATTTAAAAGAGTATCTATGGAGTTTCTTGCCGGTTCTTCTCCATAAGACCTACCTTTTGGAACCGTGCAACTAAATTCAATTAAATATGACAATTCAAAAGCACCTGTATTGGTCTAATTGAAATAAATGATTTGATTTGATTTGATTTGATTAGTAAATAAAACAACCATTAATATTTATTTCTAGGTATAATAGTTATGTCATATCCGTGGGGCTACCTATCTGATACCAGAGGTAGGAAGCTGGTGCTGATGTGGGCGATGGGTGGCAGCTTCATCAGCTCAGCCATCAGCAGCCTATCCCCCACTTGGCAGGTGCTAGCGGCTCTAAGGTTCATCAGTTCAGCTTTGTAAGTACATCATAATCAGGACAATAAATTCAACAAGTTTTAAAGCGCACTGACAAATGTAGGAGATGAAAATGTTTAAGCAAAAGAAGTAAATTAATTGAACGAATAAGTCTTCTATAATCAATTCATTATAAATGCGAAAGTATGTCTGTCTATCTGTTACCTCTTCACTTTTTAACGGCTGAATCCATATAGATGAAATTTGGTATGCCGAAGTTTAAGTTCCAAGGGAAAGACATAGGATAGCCTTAACTCGCAAAAAGGGGAGTGGAAGTTTGTAAGTGGAATCGATAATTTCTTGAAAGAAGAAAGAAATAATCTATAATAATAAATAAATAAATAATAAATATTTCTGGACATTATTGACACAGCGCCATCTAGTTCCGAGCTAAGCAACGAGGCTTGTGTTACGGATACTAGTTGGTTGATATACTACATAAAATATACTTTTTTTAGCAGAAATAAAATTACTAATTTTACGCAGCCTTCCCACCGGCACAACTAACTCCAACTTACTGCAGTCTACCGCTAAATAATTCCTGCCTTAAACTGGTTTTCTATGCAACACCTTATGTTATCTAGTAACTGCCTCGCTACTGGTCATACAGTGCGACTGCCGAGCAAGAGGGTTCGATTCCCAGGTCGAGCAAAGTGTTTTTATGTGAAATTCTCAGTAGCAGCTCGGAGTTTGGATTCATGCCCGGATAATGGCAATAGGCTCGACCCCTATAACATGGGACCTAAAACATACCGACGAAACGTGAGTGTACATTACACTTCTGCCTAACCTTTCGGGGACGACGGGCGTGATATGTTATATGTTAACTTATGTTACTAAAACTCCTCTACAGGTCCAGTGCAGCGGAGTCAGCGACGTACGCGCTGATCGGCGAGTGCTGCGGCGCCAAGGTGCGAGCGAAGTACATGCTGCTCATCACCAGCGCACTCATGATCACACCAACATTGTATTATAGTAAGATATCTGACATATTTATTAAGTTACAATAATGATCTCTATTGAGACATAACACTAAAAATAAAAATCCGGCCAAGTCGCACTCGCGCACCAAGGGCGTACAAAATTAGCCAAAATTTATCTTAGCCCTTAAATATTTATTTAACTATTAAAGTGAAAATACAACTGAGTATTTTGTGAATATTTCAAGTGCCTAACTGTTGCCATCATTGATATCGAGCAAAAAAGGGCAAAAAAAACGCGTTTTCGTTTCCTCACGATGTTTGCTTTCACTAAAGGCAGTGGTATGCCTTGGTACATAACTACAGACCTTCAACTTCATAATTCACCGGTCACACCAGTAGACTACACAGCTTGAGACGGGTCGATACTGCTTGAGTTATAGTCATAACTCAAGTCATTCAATTAAACAACTGCAACTAAATTCAATTCAAGTCGACAATTTCAAAGCACCTGTATTGGTCTAATTGAAATAAATGATTTTATTTTGTATTTGACCATTAGGTAGGCGTAATGGCCAAATATTCAAATATTACTGCCAAATATTATAATATTACAATCATTACTTTCTAGAAGGTAGGGCATAGTGAGATTTCTCGCTCAAATTGAGCTGCCCGACTGGGGAAGTACCTCCGCCTTACAGAAGACTGCAGTGAATCAACAATAGTTGTCTTTCTGCAAGTGAGTAAGGTTACCAGAGCTCATTGGGGAAGTGGCTATTCTGACAGCATTGGAATTCCGTTTGCTGTCAGTTCAGTAACTCCCTATTTTAAGAAACCTGGACGGTTTCAATGGGGTTAGGTAACGCATTTGCGAGCCTCTGGTGTTGCAAATTTCCATGGGCGACGGTCATCACTTACCACCAGGTGAGCCACCTGCTCGTTTGCCCCCTCAACACCATAAAAAAAAAATTACTCATTTGTGAGCAGTCTTCGAATGTAATGACTGTCTCTTTCATTCACATGCAAAATTAAATTGTCTCTTTGCTAGCTTCAAAGCTACATCAAATTTAGTTCCTACTTTAAGTAGACTAATGACAGTGCGTTTTATTCCAGTAACTGCCTACCTAATAATGAAGTTAGACTTCACCGTCTACCTCCTCGGCATTGTCTACCGACCCTGGCGTCTCTTGACCCTCATCATGGCTCTACCTCTTGGAGTCAGCGCGCTCCTGCTGTGGTACTTCAGCGAGAGTCCCAAGTTCCTGGCAAACGTGGGCAGAAACGAAGAAGCTGTGAAGGTCCTGAAGAGGATGTATGTCATCAACGGCAATGATGGGGATCAGTTCCCTGTAAGTATTATTTTTGAAGACTTACAATCTAGACTTACAGACAATTATACTTGTACTTCATTAAAACTAATAGCAACAATACTAGGTCTTTGAAAACTGTATTTATTTTAATAGGCATTGAAGTCTTCATCATCAACACCCAATTAATGTTCCATTGCTGGGCACAAGTTTCTTCATTTGTAGAGATTAAACTATAGGTTATTCTGATAGCATGGGCATTCCTTTTGCTGTCAGTTTAGTAAATCCCTATTTTAAGAAACCAAAACGGTTTCTGCAGCGGTGTGCAACGCATTTGCAAGCCTTCAGGTGTTGCAAATGTCCATGGGCGGCGGTGATCACTTACCATCAGGTGAGCCGCCTGCTCGTTTGCAAGTCCACCACACTACACTAGAGCGGGTTGGTAGACCAACAGGCACCTTAAAAAAGCTGTTTCTTCATGGTTTGAGCATGTGATAAATACGCACGTAACTTAGGAATTGCAGTGATGCCTTCGGATTGAACTCGAGACCTGACTTTACTTCACGAGTAGAGACTTTTCGAGTTACACTACGAGGCTAATTATAGTACTATAAGTAACATAAGATACCATCACGCCTATCGTCCCCGAGAGGTTGGGCAGAGGTGTACTAATGTACACCCACGTTTCGCCGGTATGTCTTAGGTCCCATGTAATAGGGGGCGAGCCTATTGCCATTAAACAGGCACGAATCCAAACTCCGAGCTGCTACTGAGAATTTCACAGAAAAACCCAATAACACTTTGCTCGATCTGGGAATCGAACCTAGGAATGCTTGCTCGGCAGTCGCACTGTACGACTACTAGACAAACGAGGCCTTACTTTTACCTTACTATAAGTAGGGAGTAGTATATTATTGGGCATTCTACCCCACCTGCCGTTCCGGCTTCGCCTCCACTTCGGTGGGATAGAATGCCCAATAATATACGATCGAATCTCGTCCGCTTCGACATTACGTACCTGTTTATTTCGTTCACTGTCACTGTCTGTACGTCACATCACTTCGTTGAATCACAATGATAATTCATTATTTACTTGTTCAAACGAGACGGAATGCCTAACGGCGTACAATTACACAATAAAAAGATTACCGACGAATAAGCGCGAATCGTTCATCGCAACGTGATATAGACCGTTGAAAACTTATAATAACATATTGATAAACACAATATAACTGCCTCGTTAGTCCAGCGGTCCTAAGCGCGACTGCAACGCTAGAGGTCCTGGGTTCGATTCCTAGGTCGAGGAAAGTGTTATTGAGTTTTTCTGTGAATTACTCAGTATCAATCAGCTCGGAGTTTGGAATTGTGATAAAAAAAATTGTGATGTGTTTTAATTTGTGATGTGTTACGTTGTGATGTAAATTTAGATACTACGATCGAGTTTGCGTTAACATTTAACGCGAACGAACAACAGTACCAACTATCAAAGTTGTAACCAGACTAGAGACGAAATTCATCGCTCTAGCGGGAATCGAACCCGCAACCTTTGACACGAAAATCTGATACACAAACCTTCGCGCCAAATCTGGTCGTCGTAATAGCTATGAAATAAAACAACATAATGTTATCATGAAATCATCATTATATTTTGAAGTTAAATAACATTATACTTAAATAAACTGTAATGTATAATATTAAGTAGTAAATATAGGTTGTTCATCAAACAACGTATCAGCTGACCGCATGAAGTCTTGAAGTTTGCGCCACTGAACAGAATCCTCATTCGTTTGGAACTTGACTCGTACTAGTGCCTTTTTCCACAGCTCCATGGACTCGGTATCTCGCGCATCACTCGTCCTGTATATTTTAAAATCAACATAGTAGTTGCCAGATGTAGCATTTGATCGCCGTTCGTTACCATTAGCAACTCGATTCACGAAGAACGAAGACAGAACAGGATAACCTGTTGTGGATTCGCCGCGCTCACGACTTAGACCGAAGATGTCCAGAGTCTTAGATTTTTTGCTAGAACAAAAGAATAAACATCGTACCATCACACAACCATATAAAACAATACTTCAACCTACATGTTTTCCTGTTTCTTTAATAAATAACCATCACATAAATAAACAAAATTATATGTATTCAGTTTAAGAACTTCTTAATATATTTATTACATAGGCAGCCAAACCAGCTACATGTACGTAATGTATAAAAGATTGTAATATAACTTTATATGTATACACTGTGAATGTTGAATGAAACCAAGATAGAGCGATATCGCATTCCTTGAAACACTGGACATTGAAATCATTATAGCTGTTAACGTGAACGCATGATTAAAAAAAAATATTATTTATAAGTATAGCTCGTATGTCGTAGGTTATATTCACTTGAGTAAATTTATGAAGATTAAATAAGTACCTTGTAGTGGTAGGTGATTTTTTCAATGCTTTGCGCTTTCCAGTTACTGATTGACTGCGATTAGATTTATCTTCATGCACCTTCGACGACTCTTGGTAAACTTCACTTTCAGACTCGGACCTAAAAAAACAATTATGTAAGATTAACGGTTAAATTAAACAGATTAAATTTTATTGACAGTGAGATAAGTTCGTGATCATAATGGACATATTAGTTGCAGAAAGTAATGAAATCTAATAATTTTAAAATAAAGAAATAAGGAATTTAAGTATGTATAAACAATCTAAAGAAAGTAGCGTAAGTACTCAATTTATTGGGAGGTTTAAAGTAGAATTAAAGTAAAATTAAAGAATATTTTATAAGTCAGTAAATAACCTGAAAGCAGAATAATTAAGTTAATGTTCATACTTACATTTTATTAAGCTATTTGAATCGCTTCTCTGGGCTATGGCGTTGTGGAAACCGCTCTGAACTGCAGACTGTAGACTCTAGTCTGTATTACTACTAACACTACTATCACTGTATACTGGTCTTGATGATGAACCAACTCTTGTAGACGCGAACTCGAATTTGTTAAATGTTTATGAAAAGTATAGCTTTTATACTAATCGTTCAAAATTAATTAACTAAGAATTTTATCACAAAAGCATAGAAGTAATGATGCACATAGGACTTTCTGGTAAATTGCTTGTCTAAAAATAAAATGTTGCATTTTTATAATGTCGATGTAGCTAAATTACTTAGGGCTGACACACTTACATTAAGTTGATTCATTAATAATAAAAGTATAATATAAGTAAGTACTTAATTTGTACACATGCACAGGCACACCTATACACAATTATTTAACTTTCCTACTTTAACCACAAATCTAATTACAGTATAGTTATGTTTGATAAGTCAAATAAATAATCTGTGTTTTTATGTGATATGGCAGAAAAATATATTTAATAAAACTGTCTCATAAGTGGTTAAGTGCAACTGCAATGGTTTGATTCCTTTGTGGTTTAGTGTTATTGAGTTTTTGTATAAAATTCTCAGTAGCTACTCAGAGTTAACATAACAGCTAAGTATTGTAGGTGTACATCCCTACTGATTTACTGACTGTGCTATAAAAAATGATGATATGAATTTGGAACGGAAGACACGTGTAAGCGATGACGATATTAATTGAAATATAATATTTAATTTATTTGATTAGTAATCGAACACCTTTACTTGAATTACGTATTATTTGTTATAATGAATAATACATAATTCAAGTAAATGTGTTCGTAAAACTTAATCATATACTATTAAATTAGTAAAAATCGAAGATAGTTATTTTATATATCGCATTATTCTGTATAAGTAGTATTCTGTAGAACAGAATACATGAGTAAATAAATATACGACATCTCGATATTGTTCTTTGAAAATAGTAAGGTAATTATTAAACTATATTATTTAATTTTTTATTCCTATTTACTTACAAATAGCTTGTAGTGATAACCAGAGTATGTCCATACCATAATAAAATAAACCTTAGTTATGTTAATTAATTATTTTTTATTTTATTATTATTCTTTATCGTCAAGAAATTTTTAATATATAAATTTTAAATTTAATGTTTGTATTTTCAGAGTTATTTGATGCCTTACAACATCTTGGGGTAATGAGATTTATTGATAAACTGCTTCTGCGGAGCACGACATTTTGGAGATATAAATTTTATAATAGCTGATCAATATTGTGCATAAACTTGAAGGTACATATAATTATTATCAATATCTACTTAAGCCTAGTATTTTATTTGTTATTTATGCATATTTTCTAATGCCTTTGTATTATTTTCAGGATATATAAAGACTAACTACTTACTACGGCACTAAGATGACCTACGTGAAGATTTGATTAATATTTTTTTGTTTAACCTAGACTGAACAAAACGTACTGAGAGAAGCTGTGCTGGAAATAATCTTCTACTTCGCTTAATATTTAAGGTATATTTATATTGTTGTGTGCAACTTTAATCCGTTATTTTGATATACTGAAAATGCCTCATTGTTCGGTTTGCAATATACATATAGATAGACGTTCGTGGACTGGTCATTTACGAACTAATAAACATAAAAATAATAATGCTGTAACAATTAATGATAACGTTCAAATCCTTAACTCTGCGTTTAAAGGGCGTATTGTTAGTTACCGTATTATTGCGTCTAACAGCGAAGCAGTAAATTTGCCCGAATTATTTTTCAATGATATTCATGATCAAGTGAAATGTTTAATTGATGATTCTCTCAAAAAATATACAGCGTTAAAAATTAATTTTGAACTTTTTTCTTTATTCTTAATGTACAAAAATGATGTACAAGAGTTAAAATCTTTTGCGACAAAAAACTTTGCTATACATTTTAATTACGAGTTTGAAACTCTTTATAATACAATTACTACTACGTTATTGAAAAAAATTGAAGAGTTTCAGGAGAGAGACAGTGGATGGACGTTTCTTAGTAATTCCCATTTAGAAATTAATATCAATAAATATCAACCACTCAGCGGCTCTTTTTATATAGATTTACCTAAATTTATAAAAACCAAAAAAGCTTGCTTGAATATCAAAAACAAGGATGATTATTGTTTTTTGTGGTGCATAGTGGCCGCCTTATATCCTACAACTCGTCATCCTGAACGAGTAACATCTTATCCACATTTTCGAGACGTTTTAAATGTTAAAGGTGTTTCATTTCCAATATCGTTTTCGGATATCTCTGTTTTTGAAAAAAATAACCCATTTTTAAATATATATGTGTATGGTTTAAAAAATAACAGGGTAATAATTGGCCCCCTTTACAAACCTGAATTAGTTAAGAGGGGTACAACAATGAAGAGCATTCACTTACTGTTCCTAGAAAATCATAAATCATCTCATTATTGTCTTATAAAAGATTTGCCACGTCTTGTTAAAAATCAGATAACAAAACATCATAGCAAATTATATTTCTGTGAAAGTTGTTTATTGTTCTTTCCTACCCTTGAACAGATTGATAAACATTTGTGTGGAGGGATCGTTACTGTTTTACCAGAAAAGGGGAGTGTGATTAAATTTAAAAATTATGATAGAAAAGAAAATGTTCCCTTTGCTATCTATGCCGATTTCGAAACATTGTTAAATCCAATTTCCGTTCTTGAATCTGACACCGCTACTACGTCATGTTTACAACAACACGTACCTGCGGCATTCGCTTACAACATTGTTTCTTCATTAAATTATACTTTTGACGATAGTTTTAAAAGTTATCGCGGTATAGATTGTGTTTCAAAATTTATCGATTTTCTTACATCTGATGTCAAAAAAATTTATAAAATTTTAAATCAAAATCATGTAATGATATTTACAGAAAAAAATGCGTCTGATTATAAAGAAGCTTCTATCTGTCATATATGTGAAAACCTCTTATGGACAAATAAAGTTAGAGACCACTGTCATATAACCGGTAAATACCGTGGAGCCGCCCATAGACATTGTAACCTACAATTTAAAATACCTAAATTTATACCTATATTTTTTCACAATTTATCAGGGTACGATTGTCATTTATTCATAAAGAAATTAGGCGAAATGCCAGGTAAATTGAATATTATACCCAAAACCAAAGAAAAATATATTTCTTTTTCTAAATTCCTGCAGGTCACCGATAATGATTATGTACAACTCCGGTTCTTGGATTCATTTCATTTTTTAGGAGCTAGTTTAGACAAACTTGCTAAAACCATACCAATTGAGGATTTTATAAGTTTACGATGTCACTTTCCCGAAAATAATCGATTCAAATTACTTGCACGAAAAGGTGTATACCCTTATGATTATATGACTAGTTGGAAATGTTATGAAGAAACAATGTTACCGGCTAAACGGTATTTTTTTAGTTGTTTAACGAATGAGGAGATTTCAGATAAAGATTATAAACATGCTAATTTAGTGTGGAATGAGTTTAATATACAAAATTTAGGTGAATATACTGATTTGTATTTGAAAACCGATGTTCTTTTATTGACTGATATATTTCAAAATTTTCGTAAAACCTGTAAACAGCATTACAAACTTGACCCAGCGTTTTACATAACCGCGCCTAGTTTATCTTTTGATGCGATGTTAATGAAAACAGGTGTTCAGCTTGAACTTGTTTCTGACTTAGCTATCGTACGAATGATTCAAGATGGTATTAGAGGTGGATTGTGTATGTGCTCTCATCGCTATTCGAAGGCTAACAATAAATATATGAAAGATTGTGATGTAACAAAACCGCAGTGTTTTATAGCTTATTTAGACTGCAATAATCTTTATGGTTACAGTATGTGTCAACATTTACCTTATTCCGGATTTAGATTTTTAAATCAAAATGAAATAGATAAATTAAATGTGGAAAGTATTACAGATCATTCAGAGTGGGGTTACATATTAGAAGTAGATTTATTGTACCCTGAATATTTACACCAGGAGCATGATGACTTACCTTTTTGTCCTGAAAAATGCATACCACCTGGAGGAAAGACGAAAAAACTTATTTCAAATTTGTATAATAAATACAATTACGTTATTCATTATATTCACTTAAAGAAGTGTTTGGAACATGGCCTTATCTTACGTAAAATCCATAGAGTCATTACATTCAGGCAAAGTGCATACTTGAAACAGTATATTGAATTAAATACTCAATTGCGACAAAAAGCAAAAAGTGTATTTGAACAAGATTTTTTCAAGTTATTAAATAACAGTGTTTTTGGGAAAACGCTCGAAAACACTGAAAATAGAGTAACTGTTCATTTAGTTAATCAGTGGAATGATAAAAATAATGTAACAAAAAAATCAAAATATGCAGAAAGGCTCATAGCAAACCCTTACTTTCATAGTGCAACAGTTTTATCCGAAAACTTAGTAGCAATCCAGATGAAACCAGATCGGTTAATTTTAGACAAACCGATTTATATTGGCTTCACTGTTTTAGAACTATCTAAATCACACATGTATAATTTCCATTATAATATAATCAAACCATTTTATAATGAGAGGGTAAAATTATGTTATACCGACACAGATTCGTTTGTTTACGAAATATATACCAACGATTTTTACTACGACTTAAAACACAAGTTTTTGGAATACCTTGATACCAGCAACTATAGCATTAAAAATGAGTTCATGATACCGCAAATAAACAAAAAAATACCAGGCCTTTTTAAAGATGAAATGGCTGGTAAAATTATAACTGATTTTGTTGGTTTGAGGTCGAAACTTTATTCAATAAAAACGGTGGATAAAATAATTAAAAAAGCTAAGGGGGTTAAAAGTAGCGTGGTACGTGATCTGAACATCACAGATTATGAGAATGTACTATTTAATAATGAGATTATTCGGAGAAAAAACATTTTATTTAAATCAATAAAGCATGAAATATTTACGCAAAGTGTTAATAAAATTGCGCTCTCTAATAATGACGATAAGCGGTTAATACGTCCAGGTAATATTGCAACCCGAGCATGGGGTAATTCATGTATTTTAAAGGGAACTTTAAATTGTTAAATGTTGTATAGATTATATATTGTTAGATTAAATTATGAGGTATGTAAATAATAAAAATACTTGTTTAATTTTTAAGATATTAATTATGATATAAAGGGTAAATAAATTTATTGATGAATCAAACTTATTTTTTTATTTCGTCCATTACGAATTCCACTGTAATTGTATATACATATGTATATCCGTTGTTGTCGAACCCGCAACCGACGGTTCGGAAACCAGTCACTAAACAGACTGCACTATTATATTCTAAGCTAAAGTAATTTTCTGAATAGTGTCTTAAATGTGAGGTAATAAGATTGATTTCACATAAACAGAAATCCTAACCATAATTTATTACAATTAAAAGGGGTTTAGGTCAGGGGGAGTTAAACACAGCGTCACTTTCCAGTAATATATATATTACATAGAATTACACTACCACTCAGAGTATTTCACACAACTTGTTGCTTCGTTGAATGCTCGTGTTCGACTGACTATCTTCCGTCTTGCCACCAATCCTTCCCTCGATCGCCCCCACCATGGTTCGAATGGTGGGGCGATCAAAAACGTCACCGGATATGGGCGTGACAAGCAGTCAATTCAACAATTAACATTAAAGGATTATTACAATAAATTAAATAAGTTAAATCACCGACATGAATAATTATTTCTGACAATATTATACATATGCATACTAATAGATAATTTATATTTATATTAAAAGCTACCATGATTGAAAAAGTACCTAACAGCTCGGCCATCCTACTCTAAGCGAGTCCCATCGCTTTTCCACTAAGCTCTCTATTAGCTACATTTTATTTTACATAATATAATAATTTCGTATTAAAGAGAAGGTTAAAAGTGTCTTATATACATATGTTTTGATATATCAACAAACTCGATAATCATTGTAAACACGTATTTTTATATCAAATTATATTATACATAATTATAGTATTCTTATTAATTATCAATCTTGTACAATTTCAATTACTTTTCACATAAATTATAATTTTTAACTATATGTGTATTATGATCTTATACAACAACTATTAAATAACTTATAATTAGTACACAATATGAGATTTGTGAGATAAACTTGTATAATACTTTATAAGTTATTTTAATTTTTAAATAAATTGTTTTTTTTTTTTTTTTTTTTTTTTTTTTTTTTTATTACAAATTAATATATTATAAAACTTTAATTTAATCAAACATTTGTCCCTATAATATCTGATAAATCGAAAGCAAGCAAAATCTAGTCTTAGTAGGATGATTTCAATTTTATCATTTAATGCTAACAGAGTATGGGAATTAATAGTAATTACTACATTCTGATATAGCTCAAACTGAGTGAAGACACACCTATGACGTTAATCTTCTATTTCGCGTTCGTCTTCTATTTCAGTATAATTTTCGGGACAGTCAGAATCAAAATTTCTTGTGAAGTTGGTCCATGGTTGTATTTTATCTATAGCTACGATTGCCTCGTAACTTCGACCATTTTTACGAGTCAAAGGTGTGTCCTCAATTAAAAATCTATCATTATCGAGCGTTTTTACTACGCGATAAGGGCCTTGGTACTTTACAACAAGTTTCTGCGATTTACCATCGTGGGGCACTTGCCTTGCGACTCTCACCAGATCTCCCTCCTGATATTGAGATGCTTTCTTCCTATGTTTGTTGTAATTAATTGTATCTCTTACCTGTTGTTCTTTTATTTTCTCTCCAGCCTCCTGCCTCATCTCATCCAGTTCCTCTGCTGCGGTTCTATTAAGCGTTTCATTTATAATTTCACTCAACTTACCTTCGGCCCTACTGGTAATATTGAATCCGAACAGTAACTCCGAAGGGCTTTTTTGTGTTGTCTTGTGTTTTGTAGTATTGATACCAACCTGTATGTCCCAAATATGCTCATCCCAAGACCTTTCGTCTTCACCGTGATTGGACGTAGATAATGCATCTAAAATCGTCCTATTGAATCTCTCCACTTGGCCGTTGGCCCGAGGGGTAGCCACGGCATTCTGAATATGCTTTATACCGTATGACTTTACGAAGCTTTGGAATATTTTACTTGTGAAGCTTGAACCTCTGTCTGTAATTAACCGAGTTGGGACTCCAAAATAACTCACATGTCTTTTCATTATTTGCACTGAAGTGGAAGATTTCGTGTTACGAGTCGGGTGTATACTAACATATTTTGTGAATCCGTCTACAATTACCAGCAAGTAACAGTTACCCGTCTTGGTTCTGACGAAAGGTCCTAGGTGATCCGCATGAATTGTGTGGAATGGTATAGTTACCTTTTCAATAGGATGTAAATTGCCCTCATGTTTTCCACCAGAAGATTTGTGATGCGCACATTCTAGACAAGAGGTAACGTATTTCTTTACAAACCTACGCATCTTAGGAAACCAATAATGGTCTTTTATGCGTTGAAGAGTCTTCTCGAATCCCCAGTGACCCAAGTCATCGTGGTTCATCTTCAAGACCTGCCATCTCACACCTTGAGGTACCAGCCATCTTGTTTCCTCCCCTACGATTCGATAAACTTTACCATTCTTGAGTGTATAATTTTTGTGTATATCCATAGCTTCTGAAACAGAAGGGTCTGCTAGAGTTAGTTTAATTCTCCTTACCTCTTCATCAGCAGATTGCACTGTCGCAATCCAGTCTTGGTCAGGAACCAAAGGCTGCTCCTGTATTGGTAAAACATCCAAAATGTGCTGTGCGCCTTCGTCATTATCGATAGGGTTCCTGCTGAGTGCGTCCGCGTGAGTCATCCGGGCACCGGGCCGGTATTCTATAGTGCAGTCGTATTCCTGCAGCTGGACCCACCAGCGAGCTACACGGGGCATCAGGTCCCGCTTGACTAGCGTGGACCTTAGCGCATTGCAGTCAGTCAAGATCTTGAACGGTATACCTATTAGATATACTCTGAACCGACTTAGAGAAGCGATTACCGCAAGGGTTTCCAACTCGTATGAATGCAATTTACGCTCGTCACTTGTCGTTTTACGACTAAAGTACGACACTGGTTGTAGCACCCCATTAGAGTTTCGCTGAAGGAGTATACCTGCTAGACCTTCTTTACAGGCATCTGTATGTAGTTCTACTTCTGCCTTAGGGTCGTACAGTGAAAGTACGGGTCTACTCGTAAGTAGTTCCTTTACCTTTTTAAAAGCTTGTTCTTGCTCCTCGTTCCAGGTCCATCTCGCATCCTTCTTTAATAAGTCAGTTAGAGAAGCAGTGATCATGGCATACCCTTTGATAAAGCGTCGGAAGAAGCCAGACAGACCAAGAAACTGGCGTACTTCGTGTTGATTTGAAGGCCGCGGAAATTTGGACACTGCTTCAATTTTCCTGCTACCGGGTCGAATACCATCAGCACTAACATCGAATCCGAGGAAATCTATGGAGTTGAGGAAAAACTGGCACTTACTTAATTTCAAAGTTAACCCGCCCTTTTTTAGTAGACCTAATACTTCCTCTAATCTGTGCAATCCTTCCTCAAAGTTCTTCGACGGGATCAGGACATCATCCATGTAAACGAGCGCATACTTAATTTTGGCCTCCTTTAGTATTTTGTTGATCGTCCTTTGAAAGACTGATGGTGCATTAACGAGACCAAAAGGCATGCGGTTAAACTCAAACTGTCCATCCGGTGTCACGAAGGCAGTTTTTGGTCGAGAGTCCTCTGATATAGGGATCTGGTAGTAGCCCGACGCTAGATCTAAAGACGTGAATAAAGTGTTACCTGCAAGTAGATCCAGTTGATCCTCCACTCGAGGCATCGGATAATGATCCTTCTTAGTTTTTCGATTCAAGGCTCTATAGTCGACACACAAACGTTTATCACCTGTTTTCTTTTGTACCATAATGATTGGGCTCGCATAAGGTGAAGATGATTCCCTTATTATTTTGCTGTCTAACATTTCTTGAATCATAGTACTCACCAATTGTCTTTCGGTGTGTGACATGCGGTACGGACGGTATACAATGGGATCGCCATCTGTTAATTCTATGGTCATTTCGGTAGTTGCTGTAAAACCCAAATCATGCAAGGCACTCGAAAAGCAGTCACCATATCTTCCTAGTACGTCCTGCAGTTGCCGCCGTTGGTTCGCATCTAATTTAGGGTTACATTTTACAGAAGTGTCCATTACCGAGTCGTCGAAGACGACGCTGAATGAGTTTAACACGTTGTCTACTGGTATTGGTTTTCGTTCCAAAGATCGCGTTAGAAGGGTACCTCTAGTAATACTCATGGGTTTTGATGCAACATTATAGATCAGAATTGCGCCACGACCGTTCTTGATCTGATACTGGCCGGGAAGTAAATAATACTCGTTACCTTCTGGGCCACGAAGCGTACCGTTGACGTGTACTTCACAGTTTAGCAATTGCACGTCTGTAGAAACTTGTACTGCCCGCATCGCATTGCAGGGAATTTCCACGTCGCATGTCGCAACTAGTTTGATTTTATTTGGAAGCATTCTTTGTATTTTGATCGCGTCCGGGGTCTTAATTATTAGAATGTCAGGTCTTTCTGTAAATGAATGCCCTAAAAGAACAGGATGTAGCAACACATAATCCTCCACGACATATAAGTCGATCGTTTCTGCTACACCTTGAACCTCTATAGTGGCGACGACTACTCCTCTAGGACTTACCATGCTAGCACCTATACCTCTGAGCGTCGGTAGATTTTCTCGATGAACCATAAGTAGACCAAGAGACTTAGCATCACTTTCCCTGATGAGGGAACATTGGCTGCCTAGATCTACGTGACAAGCAATAGTAGACCCGTTCACTCTAATGTCCATTACATACTTATTCATTCCGGTGTCTTCAGTCATTACTTCGGATACCTGTTTTTGCTTTGGATCATTACCCGATGTTGAGCTCCTTCCAGTTATGGAGGCAGGCTTCCCCATATTTTTGTAGCAGTTGGATGTATGATGACCAACTCTATCGCAGGTTGTGCACTTTGAGAGGGGTTTCTCGCACTTGGAGCTGCGGTGGCCTATCTCGTTACAGTTATGGCATTTCACTGAAAACATTGGTTTTCCGCATCTAAAGCTGGGGTGACCAATTTCGTTGCAGTTGAAACACCTAATTGTAGGATTGTTTACGTTACCTGATTTTGAAGAATCCGATCGACTTGTATTAGATACGAATCTCCCTCTCCGCATGACGTCCTGACTATCCCTGCTCTGTCCTATTTTAACGGTTTTAAAATATTTAAGTACCTGTTCGGGTTCTCGGAATTGAGCTGCCTGAGCTCCAACCTTTATTGCACGATCTTCTATGCCATATAAAAGACAGTCCACCGCTTGTTTACCAGTTATGTTACATCTATTTAGTAAATTGACCTTTGCGTAATAATAAAGCTCCAATGATTCACCATATTTAACTTTCCTAGCCAACATTTCGGTTAAGAGCTCAGCGTAATCCTCTCTACATGGGAAGGATTCTAATAGTTTCTTCTTCCACTCAGACCACGTATGCAATACCGAAGTCAAACCCTGATACCATGTCTTTGCAACTCCACATAATTTAGGCAATGAATAATGAATGATTTCCCTCTCTTCCCAACCATAGATCTCAGCGCATTCTTCTATTTTAGTGATCCACGTTAGAACAGTTTGGTCTTTGGATAAGGGGTCAAACTCCGGCACCACATTCGCGTTAAATGCTAATTTCGGTTTATCCGAGCTCTTAACCTTTTCTAAAATTGCTAAAAACTTATCCATAAGATTAACATCCCGGTCTTTATCCTTACGCTTATCCTTACGTTTAGACGAATTCCGTCGCCTTGGAGATGGCGACTGGCTTTCAGAATCAGAAGAATTGTAAGTTCTTCTCCTGTTAGTTCTTCTCCTGTAAGTTCTTCTCCTTGAACTACCAGATCGTACCCTAGTTCGCGTTTGTCTGCTCTTACTGGGTGGTGGAGAAAGAGACTCCTCTTCAGTTTCAGACTGGCTCAAATGATGCAGTTCCTGTACGTTAGCTCGCGACCTGCGTTGTTTTTTCGAATGTTGCCGTTTCCGTTTACCACTTCGTATAATTTCCCGCCCTGAAGATCGTACACTGCGATCCTCATTACTAATGCTTCCTCCTTGATCGTTTTCCTCAACTTCCCTTCGATACCTTAATTTTATCCCACCACTTTGGGTGTCATTCATTAAGCTCAACCCTCCACCTAGGGTATCCTTTCTCAAACTCAACCCTCCACCTAGGGTATCCTTTCTCAAATTCAACCCTCCACCTAGGGTATCCTTCCTCAAACTCAACCCTCCACCTAGGGCATCCTTCCTCAAACTCGACCCACCATCTAGGGTCCCTTCATCGTTTACTTCCATTACTCTTTGTCACCTGAAACTTCCATTTGTTACCATTAGCAATAGGCTAATCCATCGTTTTTTTTTTTTTATTACCAGTTTCTGCTTATTTAACATTGAACAAAAAAAAATTATATTGCATATCATCCGGTCACATTCAATATTATTTTGTCAACGGAAAGTGAGTCAAATGGCAATATAAGCCCACGGTACATACATTTGCATAGGATCCACCAATGAACAACCGAGTAAAAGATTTACATATATGTATAATAAAAACAAAACTACCTTTTAATTCATTAGAGATACTTTAGTACCTATCTCAATTTTTTCAAATACATACTAAAAGAAAATTATGAGTAACAGTTCCCTTAGCACTATATGCCTTCAATAAATAAGTAGTCCAGCACCAGGAAGACTAGTAGAAAATGTTGTTTCAGTATCGTGTTAGTCCTAACATTGTGATAGATATCAAATAAATGATTGAATGATTATGAAAGACCTTTCCTTTGCCCCTTCCATGACCTAACACGGGATTTACGTTACGAAATTTATTTCCTTTAATTAGAAAAAAAAATAAAATAAAGCAAAAATAACACTCCATCGTAGATAAATTTTTACACAAAGAAAAGTAACTTTGAAATATTAAATCTCACTAAAATACCAAAATTATCATGTTATTTTCTTTGTTTGTTTTTACTGAAGCAATAGTCAAGAAGTTCAAAAAAAAAGAAGCAAATACTACCTACCCTAATTCTGAGAATGACAAAAAAAAAAAAAAATACTTTAAAACCATTTTCTGGCAAAGTTATGCTCAAAACAGTAATCGTTACTTACGTTTTCCGACCTTGTGAGCGTGACAAGAAAAATGGAAAATTTTCTCGACGATCCCACTTCTGACCTAAAAGGGGTTTAGGTCAGGGGGAGTTAAACACAGCGTCACTTTCCAGTAATATATATATTACATAGAATTACACTACCACTCAGAGTATTTCACACAACTTGTTGCTTCGTTGAATGCTCGTGTTCGACTGACTATCTTCCGTCTTGCCACCAATCCTTCCCTCGATCGCCCCCACCATGGTTCGAATGGTGGGGCGATCAAAAACGTCACCGGATATGGGCGTGACAAGCAGTCAATTCAACAATTAACATTAAAGGATTATTACAATAAATTAAATAAGTTAAATCACCGACATGAATAATTATTTCTGACAATATTATACATATGCATACTAATAGATAATTTATATTTATATTAAAAGCTACCATGATTGAAAAAGTACCTAACACAATATAGTAATATGAGCTCAGTGTTGTAATACATTTAGCGAACATGTGCCAGTTCATTGCACTGTAAATATATAAAATGTAGGTAAAGCAAGCTTGCAGTTTTCAATGGAACATTCTAAATCGTGACTTATGTGTTCTGAATTGAAAGTACATATTTATAAAACAACAAATTATTATATCCAAAAATAATTGTGCCATAATGTTTCATTCATAAAATAGTTGTCGTAGTGAAGACATCTAATAAATTAATTCTTAAATAATTACATATTTTATTTTAATTTTTGTACCTGTTGTAACCTGTTTAAACTTGTTGTACAACACACAATGTCATCGGTAAGTGTTTTTATAAATACCTAGTTATTTTTAATATCAAAACAATACTTTTGACAGAATACTTATTAATATTTTTATGTTTTGTTTTAGATATCGGATTCGGAAATTGTGTTCAGTCAGTATGGACAAGGACATTGTGGTCAGTTTTCTGAGGTCTTCACTGAAGTTCCAGAGACCACGCATATCCAAAAAGAAAAGAAATCAAGGCACCGACGAGATAAACAAACACGTAATATTGTGAAACCAACAAAATCGTTTGTTATGAATAGGATTCAGAAGAGAGGCCTAAAACTCATAAAGATTTCGGTTATCGATCTGTGCAATAACCCTCAAACGAGTGATAGTGATAGTGACAGTGAAAATGTTATATTAAATGCGCAATATGTAGTGCAAGATGCGGTTGATGATGTAATGAACGAAACGGAGGCATTAGTTAAAAAAATTGCTAAGTCTTTAATAGGTTATGATTTTTGTTAGTTTTGTAATTATTTAACTGTTTATTTTTATATTAAATTAAATAAATGATTTGACCTTATAAATGTGTCTTTATTTATTTATTCACTATATTCCACATTGAAAATTTATCAAGTGTAGGGTAGGGTTATGAAATAAAATAAATTTCCTTGAATTAAATTCATTTATTTAATCTATCTTTTAGGTACACTAGTTACATACCTACATTATACCAACACTTTAATAAAATATTTCTACACTAAACAGTACAAAATTAAGACAGAATTTATTTATATGTCATGCAATTTGAGAATCTATGAACTTTGCACATCGTAGATTGATAGTAGTAGATTTGCGTTAAAATAAAATAACTAAGATATTTTTCTTACAATATTACTCAGTGGTTTGTACTCAATGATACAATCGTTCAATATAAGACAGTAGGCAGAAGTTAGATCAGGTATTTCATCATTACTTTCTAACTCTACACGCACATCGACTACTGGTCCTGATATGAGGTTGTCAATTTGTCTAGAACAGTCGATAACAAACAGAGGGGCGATCTCCTTAAAGTCCCTTGTGTTCAACAATGGTTCAGATCGGCGATCGTAATACGATTGTTGGAAACGTGCATACTGCTCGTATAACAATGCAAATTTATCATCAATGAAATCCACGTTTAGATTCTCATAGGGATAGTAAGTTGAATTGAGGTATACTTTGACATCTCGTAAAGTACAGTGATCAAATCTAGACATATCAGCAGCAGAATTATTTTTTTTATTTGTTTGTAGACCTATAATTACATATCTCGGTTTTTCAATCTGAGATGAAGTTTTAATAGACCAAGTATGTTTTGTAGTTCTAGGCAATAGCGGGTATTCATATAAATCCCAATTTCTAAAAACTAATTGCAGTGTTTTATCCTTTTCCAAAATCTTCAATAAGTTTATCTTCTCTTTATCAGATACCTTAACATGTGGTACACGCCATATGATTTTGTTAATTTCAATATCGTTTATGACTTCTCCAGCATCGAGTTTCACAGCGTTCAAGTTTGTATTCGATCTCAACAATATCAGTTCATGCTTGCAATTAATTATAATTTTTTTGTAATCTTCACCGAATCCAAGAATGTTGCTAAGCGGTATAGATGCAGAAAATGAACCATTACTACTTTTAAAACCATGTATATCCCAACCCCAAGAACGACATGATTTTGACTCGCTTTCATTCATGGATAGCAATGATTTCATAGTAGTTGTAACGCCTGCATTTTTTATTTTATCAATCTCAACACCGTTCAGTTCATATCGAATATCTTGAAAAAGGTACATCAAAGGATTGTTTGTAAATTTAACACTAGTTTTTTCTTTAGTGGCAGTTTTAGTAACATTTACTATACCTTCTAAATATAATGTACTGGCTGATGGTAGAACATACAGATCTTTCTGATTAATAGGTATGCGAATCTCATCGTTTCTGTTGAAACTTGTTATGTATGGTTTGTATGAATGATATTCAATACCAATAATGCTATTATCACTAGCAGGAGAAGATAATACATCTAATAAACTCATTTTAGAAGACCAATTGATTTGAGGAATTTATGATTTTCTTTAGTAAGTTTCAGTTTATTCTTACAGTTTGATGTTGTCTTGCGGATAGCCCAAGACGCACTGTTTATTTTAGTAGAGGTACTCTGATATTTATTAGTTTTATTATAATCAATCATTTTTTTTTAAGATGTAAATATAGCTGCACTTCCTCCCCACGTAAATTTAGTAAATTATTATTAATATCTAACAGTCTTATATTCACACTGTTAATTATATTTTGGTTTACGGGAAAGTAAATTACGTTTTTAGGTACTTCGATAATTCTATAACCAGGTGGTACATTCGGAGCAAACTCGTGAATGATATGACTTGGTAGACCATTAACATATGATCCGCTCACTATGTCACATTCTACCCTCACCACAGTCGTAGATAGAATGTTCACTGGAGACTGTGATACGTGTAATTTATTTGCTTCAACTATTTTTTTTTCAAAACCCAACAATCTACCAATAGAATCTTCTTTAGTAAAATCAATAGCTTTTGTGCAAAATATGTTTGTTTTTAACGTATTATTATTGCACTCTAATTTGATTCCTGCGTCTTGTATTTTTGATTTTAAATAATCGTTGATATCTTGCAGTTCATATGCTCCTTCAGGAATTTCAATAACGTTATGATCGTAATAAAATTTGTTATTTTTATTATCAATATTTGGTATAGAATTAAATGTAGATAAATATAATAATGCACATTCATACTCTCCTTCAAGTTGTAGAGTAGGAGAATAATAAGTAGATAGCACTGATGAGTTACCAGTTATTGACAGCGAGAGTGACATTATGTAAATGAAACTAAAAAATGTTTTATTCAATTTATATATTTATCCCAGAAGTCATACAAAAACGTTAAACATAAATGTCCACAATTTACAGAGTTAAAATTTTGATATCTCGTATAGTTATAAAAAACATTACAATTTTTAAAGTAATTTAGTAACTCTAATGGGGGTTTTAGATTGCCATAGCTATCAAAATATTCACAATATTTATACACTTTTACATAGGCTACCCAATGTGTTCCTTCATTGTTAGAATTATCCAAATTAACAACTCCGCTCTCAATAGGTTTGGGTTTGTTTGGTAATTGATCTTTCATGAACACACCTCTGAAATAAGGTACGTTATATGCATGATTCTGGATATCTATATTAGTAAGAGCACGATTAGGTAACCTCTTGATTAGTTTTTTGAACATTTTACAAACAATCCGTTTCCTTTCTTGTATGGTTTGACGTACAAGCCTCTACCCAACGCAATCGATTCCATCATTTTATTATGACGTTGAGATTCTTGTAAATTATTTTGAGCACTTTTGTAATCGTTTACTGTTTTTGCGATACCAGCTGCCCCGCCAGCTAAAGTACCTAATGCAGACAATCCAGCGAAAATTGGAATCAGCGGTAAAACACCTCCTGTTTTTGGTAACGGTATAATTCTAGGTACAGGAATCCGACAATTTTTTGAATACAACTTT
This sequence comes from Craniophora ligustri, assembly GCA_905163465.1. Taxonomy (NCBI): domain Eukaryota; kingdom Metazoa; phylum Arthropoda; class Insecta; order Lepidoptera; family Noctuidae; genus Craniophora; species Craniophora ligustri. The sequence continues at coordinate 584,826 of LR990965.1, read as the reverse complement.
TTTGCCGCTAAGTAAGCATACTTTATTACGTCTTCTTTGTTTTTCGGTTTTAACTTTTTGATCTGTGATCGAATTTTTGTTACTAAAGATCCAAAAGTTTTTAATCCAGATCCAGTTTTAAGTTTTGCTTTCATTGCTTTGCTTACCAACCAAGAAGCAATTTTTTCTCTTTTCCCTGCATCTGCTGCTTTTAATCGTTTATTTGCCATATTCAATAACTGTAAATCAGCTTGATGTCTGTTATACAAGTCTGAATAATTTGTATAGGCTATATCGTGAACTTTACAGGCTTCGTCTAATTGATTTATGCCTTTGTCTCCTCGTGCTAAACGTTTTTGTAATTTAGTGCCTGGTCCACAGTAATTGTAGCCTGGCAAATGAAGCTCAAATGGTAAATTATTTATTAAATTATTAATAAGTCCACCTCCTTGCATGGTTTGTATTATAATGTGAGAAAAAATAATAATAGATGATTAAATACCATTTATTATTTTAGCACGGTTCTCTTATCAATCCAACTATTTTCACTATCACTCAAACCTAGCCATTTAACAAACAGCTTACTGCCTTTTTTTCTTAAAACTTTTTCAATTAGGTAAATGTCGGGATGATTCGTTTTTTGAAGTTCTTGTTCATAAAAAGTACCTAAAATTGGCTGATTTCGAAGATCTTGAATATTATACGTTGTAGGCATAGTTTCATTTATTTTTATGATTTTAAAGATTTCTGTTGACCAATTAGGAGTATAGCCTTTATGAAAACAATTTTTATATTTACTTATGCGAACACGATCTCCGATTTCTAGTTTGTGTTTTTTAGGTTGTGTTTTCTTGTGTGATTTTAAAATATTTTTCCTTATTAGAATTTCATTTTCAATATTAACGTCAACCGGTTTACAGTCAATAGTACGGTGTTTTGTATTGTTGTAATTAAAGACTATACTTTCTAAAGGTTTTTCTATCCATCTATAGGTTCCATTTAAACTGAATGTTTTGTAGAGTTTGTTTTTTAAAGTTTTAATTACTCTTTCTGCAATCGAAGCTTTCTTAATTGAAAACGATGAATAATGATTAATATTAAAACGTTTCATTAATCTTGAAAATGTATCATTATAAAATTCAGTTCCTAAGTCGGTTTGTAAATGGTTAGGGGAACGATCACATGTACTTAAAACATTTTCAAATGCATTAGTTACTTCTAATTTTGATTTTGACTTCAAGGGTACAGTCCAAACATATTTAGAAAAACAGTCAATTATAACTAAGATGTAACTGAAACCTTTATTGTAATTTTTAATTTTTCTTAAATCAATAAGATCAGCTTGCCATAAGTCATCGATTCCTTTTAAAATAACACAACGACGTGCAAAGTTTTTTCTAGCTGTTTTATGTAATTCATTCACGACCTGTTGCTTTATCATTTTGAGACGGATTGTTAGTCTTCCTCGTACCACTGTTCGTTATTTTATGATCAATATAAGATGTCATACTTGTTTTTAAATGGTCTAATGAGGCTTGAATTTCTTTTGTAATCTCTATTTTTATTTTGTCTATTAATATTTGGACATCTTTTTTAGCGCACAAGTCATCAATTTTCTCATCTACATATTCCTTACTAGCAGCATCGTCTGCTTCAACAGGATTAATAACGCCTCGTAGTCTACTCATTTGCAAATTAAACTCGCCATTTGCAGTTTTTAATATTGTTTTGTCTGCGATATCAAAAATATCTGACAATCGCATCCTTTTGTGAATATGATGACCAAATTTATCTATATTCATTATGTGTGTACAGAGAGAATGCTTAAATGACAATGAAAACCATAATTATTTACCAAGATATTTATTAATTTATAAATTTTCCTTCGCGTAGTTCCTCTATAATAGATATTATTTCATTATCTAACCCTGTATTTCCAGCTCCTCGAGAAGCCATGAGTAGTTTTAATCTTTCAACTAATTCATTAGGATCATCCCAATAAATGTAGTCTACATTTTTATTCCATTTTTTCAGCATTTTCAGTCCTTTCCCTTTTTGAAATTTTAATTGATCGCTGCTGTCGTTTGGCAATTTAAATAGAGGTTTTATAACGTCCATATATTTTTTGCCTTTGTTGCTTTTTATTGGTTTTTTTGCATCATAGTCACGTCTATGAGCATTTGTATGAATCAACATTAATTTATAATTTTGTCTATCATTTTCGGTAACCAAATTTAAATCTGGATATTTCTTTAATAAAAGTTCCTTTAGCCCTGGCGTGGATGAATATGTGTGTGTGCCTATTGTGATAGTTTTATTACCAATATTTATTTTAGTACATCCGAGCATTAACTTCCCTTTTTCATTTCTGACTCCGAAAGGAACATCATCTATCATTTCAGATGATAGAGACCATGATGAAACATTGTCGCCGACACCAACAGATTTGAACGAGTCGATACTGTTTTGTGAATTATCATCTGAATCTTCAGAATTTTGAATATAACCATGATCTTGATCATCAGTACCCACTTCAGGTATACTGGTATTTTTTTCCAAATCACTTTCAAATTTAACATATTCATCATTAGATAAATTGCTATCATGATGGTCTGCGTAATCATTATTTTTCAAATTAATATGATTTAAATTTTCGATGGATGTATTTTTGTTGGTTTGTGCTATTTGATTAAGTGGGCTGATTAACGGTTTAAAAACAGTTTGTAATGCTTTTTCATTATCATCTTCAATATTTCGCATTTTTCGGACCTTTTTCTTAACTGCTTCAGCAGCAGTAATAATTTGTCTTTTTAAAGATGTTTCCATTATATAATAATTGAATAAATGATCTACTGTCTTCCTTCACAGTTAAATTAGGAATAAACAATTTTTTATATAATTTTATATTTATATAAACGTTAGATCAATCAAAAACTACAAAACTATCAAAGTTTTTGCGATAGCCACCTTCATTCTTACGACAATCTTTATTTATAACTAGATAATTATAAGGTTCAGTCCATATTTTACTACATAACTCACGAAATTCATTCCATTTCATGTCTGTGTTTACGTGTTCATCATAAACATGACGTATATTAATATCATCTTGCTTAAAAAGAATAATGAGATTTGCATTATCTCTAATAAGCTGTTTGGGTACTTTGCTATATGTTTGATTTAAATAAAAACAATCTATATTTTTATGTCGACCCATTGCAAAATAATTTCTTATATTATTTTGGTTTTCACATGCTACATCATCAAATATAATAACTGAATCACATCTAGCTTCCTGTGGACTTATTACTTCCTCATTATCCTTAAATTTTGCAAACGATACATCTGGAACGTTAGCTAACACTTTTTCAACAAACACATACTTCGGTTGGTTTAGAGTTTTTGAGTAAACATATACATTACGAAACTTTAAACCATTCTTATGCAACAGCAAACCAATTACAAGATTTGTTTTTCCACAGTTAGATGGACCACATATAATACACCTTATAGTGTTTGGTAGTAGTTCACCGTGTCGTCGTTTGCTGTTTTGTGATTCCACGCAAATGGAATCAAGATGAAGTGAATGAGGTTGTTTAATGAACTTCATAATAACACGTCCGATGCTATGGGTAGTTATACTAACAATGAGTCAAATTGATGGATATGGTTATTTCTTAAAATTTATGATAGTATTAATTTAATTTTACTTTATACATCATTGTACTAATGATAGCTATTGCCTGCGCCTAGTATGCAATTATTTGTATTTTGTTGCTATAACATTTCTGTTAGGCTTTGGTTTAGTCAAATTACTTGGAATGACGAATTGTGTTTATTTATAAAATATAAACAGGTACGTAATGTCGAAGCGGACGAGATTCGATCGTATATTATTGGGCATTCTATCCCACCGAAGTGGAGGCGAAGCCGGAACGGCAGGTGGGGTAGAATGCCCAATAATATACTACTGTAGGGTACTCAAAAAACAAATTTAATAGCAACGTTAGATCTTTGAAATCTGTAATTACATAAACAGGAGTTGAATTGCACTGAATAACGTCCTGATATATTTACTTCACTTATTTATATTTTTGATAAGACATTAAAATAGCTAGCTTTGTAGTAACTTTATACTTAACGATTAATACAATTATATCAAGTATCTAACCATCAACACATAGCTCGAAGCTAAACAACAAAGCTTGTGTAATGATACTATGGAAAGATGGTTAATACACTGCATAATCTGTCTACGTAGAAACATCCATACCCAAGGTACAAAAGTCCAAGACCATCACACAAACGCTTACCTCTACCGGAATTTGAATAAACGACCCTTACCATAAAAGGTAGCCGGCCAATATACCGCTAGGCTAATCGGGCCAAAGATTATTTATTATATTTATTAGAGTCTTTAGTTTGTGATTCTTACAACAAATTCATTTATTTCCAGGTAAAGCAGATCTTTCTAGAAGATGGCAATAAGGAAGAAGTAGGGGTATTCTCCCTCCACTCCCTCTGGACACAAATAGCCCCCCTATTCAAGCCACCTCTACTGCGGAAGACCATGCTACTATACTACCTGACCTTCGTTACTTATATAGCGTAAGTATATTTACGAAAGAGAAGAATCGGAACAGAGGTTTATATTGCAAAGGTTCTAGTTCTCCAACTTCGCCTTCGCATATAATTATCATCATCAGCCAATATTCGTCCACTGCTGGACGTAGGCCTCCCCTAGTGAACGCCACAAAGCTCGATCTTCAGCTCTTCTCATCCAGTTGCTGCCAGCTGCCTTCCGCAAATCGTCGCACCACCTGGCCGGCAGTCACTTTACACTAAGTAAATTAATTAAAATTAGATATATTTTGATGGATGGTTGATGTAATGATGGTCGAGCGATGGGCTTCAGCGCCGCGTGTGGAGTTCGAGACCCACACGGTACATATATATGGCCTACAGATAGTTAATGTGCTGGGTCTGGATATTCGTGCATTGTGAATAGGATACATATAATAATAATAATTGTGTTTGTAAGCGCAACCACGACATGAGAAAAGATCCTAGATTTACGATGTAGTATAGAAAAAACAACATTAGCAACAACAAAAATGTGTTTTTTTTTGCGATAAGGGGGCAAACGAGCAGGCGGCTCACCTGATGGTAAGTGATCACCCATGGACATTTGCAACACCTGAAGGCTTGCAAATGCGTTGAACACCACTGCAGAAACCCGTTTTGGTTTCTTAAAATAGGGAATTGCTAAATTGATAGCAAATGGAATGCCCATGCTGTCAGAATAGTCACTCCCCAACGAGCTCTGATAACCTAACTTACTCGCAGAAAGACAACTATTGTAGATTCACTACGGTATTCTGTAAGTTTTTGTTAAAAATGATGAGGAGTATATATGGACTTACAATCCATTAATATTGTGTACAAACTTGCATTTAGAATGTATCATAGAGCATGTTTTTCAACAACAATTTTAAGTTTAAAAACATTAACCTCCATTCGTGCGAGTTCAAATCGCACTTGTCCGATTATTCGAATAACGTAAGACTTTGAAAGTGATTTGTTGGTAATTAGTGATACACCAGACCCGGAAGAAATTATCATAGGCCCCACAAATATTAATTTCAACTTCGGCGATTTATTTCTTACACATAGGTTATAAATTATTCATACCATCACGCCTAACGTCCCTGAAGAGTTAAGTAGGGGTGAAACAAAAAAAAATGTTTAAAAACACACATTTTACTATTTATTTATTTAGGCAAACCAACTAAATACACACAAAGACATTCATAATACATATTATTTAGTAAAAGCGTTGCGTGCATCTAAATTACAGGCAAGCACAGCATTATAATGTCTTAGGTCCCATAAAATAGTATTAATAATACCCTATTTTTCTTTACCAGTAACAACAGCTTCGCCATCATCCTGCCTACCATCTTCAACATCTTCTTCACGTCCTACGCGACCAGCTCAGCCGGAGCCTCCTTCTGCGACCTGTTCCACCTCACCAACTCAACCGAGGCTGGTGATGTCTCACAAGTAACAGCTGTAAGTGTTCGAAGACAGCTGATAAATCCCCCCTTAACTCCTTAAGGAATCTATATCTCTCAATATGGTTCCATTAAAATCATGGGGGACACCGGTGTCCGACAACAATAACTCTTTTTGGGCCCATGGGGGTCACCAGTGAGTTACATTCAGAAGTAATTTGAATGTTACCACAAACGGCAGTATCTTATGTAACGCAGTTTATTACTATAATCCTTGCAATTGAACAAGAAGTAGTGTTATTAATTTTTACTACATTAAAAATCTCGTTTCTCCCATAACTTAATTAACTAAATACACGGTGTCGTCCATGGCGTTTAACGTATTAAAAATCACAAGTTGACGTCATTGAGGAATCATCACTGTAGTCTCCACTGGTGTACCAGACCGAGAATAAGGTTTCAAGCCAAGATTCAGACAATATGGCGGAGCCTAGATCCAATTTCAATAGCCAGTTTTATATAGAGGGTGTAGGTTATTAGGGTGCGGTGGGTAGATGAAATAAGCTTATGCCTATGAAAATCCTGCAGTTTCTCACTGCTGCAAGCTTTCCGATGACTGAAAACCTATCAAGTGGTGATTACAATAGACAGATTAAAATACGTGCAAAATAAAAATAGAAAATTTTACCGCAAAAAGTTAGCGTGGTAGACTATAGCCTTACACCTTAGCCTCTCAAATGACTTAGCCTCTCAAATGAGAGGAAGCCCGCGCTCAGCTGTGATGATGACGAATTTTGAAATTACAAGTCTTCCTAAAAGCTCGTATTATCCTCTCGATCGTACGGTCGTACAGTCAGGCATCAGTATTTTGATAATAATCCGTCAATTAAATAATAATTCAATCATAAACAATTATCTTCAAAAAGTTAATAAGTATACTTTTTATCTAACATTAATATTATAAATATGAAGAAAAGCAGTCGGGTACAAAACAAACTCATATTACAACTAGTTTCTTTGTAGATGCAAAAACTAGTTTTTGACATTTCATAAGTACCTACCACCTTAGATTAAATTTTGAACTTGGAGTGCGAATTAAGACTTCCTCAAAGGTGATATGTAAAAGTATACATATGTAGGATGTTTATTAAAAATATAACAGGCAGATAAATGTCTGTGCATTATAAATATTTAGTTATTAGAGCAAAAAGTCAAAACAATAAAGAATTTGTCTGTCTGTGTGCTTGTACACGCAAACGCAAAAACTACTGTATATATTTGAATGTAGATTTCATCGATGTATTGCTAGAGGTGTAACCTAATATACAGGCTACATTTCTTTCATCTTATAATGAAATGCAGGCGCCTCTAATTCGAGGGGTTTTTAACCACTTCCTGGATTTGGATATTGTCTACCATCTTAATACGGGTTAGACTTCACACGCCATCAAGAAAATCTATCAGTCATGCAAGCTTTTTCACAATGTTGTCAATCAGCGTTTCAGCACGTGATAAATTCGCACGTAACTTCGTAAAGTTAGTGCGAGGGATTAAACTCAAAACCCTTGACTTCGCAGTCTCTTTCCACCATTATTATAGTTTGTTTTGTTCTAGGTTACGACAGAATGTAAGAATACCATTGAAGACAACACCATCTGGGCTGGATGTGCTCATGGCCTGTCGTTCTTCGTGCTCAATGCTCTCATCTCCCAGTGCGCTGGCAAAAGAAAAGTAGGTTATATCAGATTTAAAAAAAAAACAAAATATCATTTATTCAAAGTAGGCCAAATTAATTGGCTCTTTTTGAACGTCGACAATAAAGACAGCCCCCAAAAACGCCCGCCCTTCACCGCTTCCTAGTGTTTTTGTTTTAGACACAACGCCATCTAGTTCCGAATAAAGCAACGAGGCTTGTTAAAAGATGGCCTTGTTATCTATTGAAGCAACAATGATCCTTAAATAAATAGTCATTAAGTTGATACTAGCATTATATGTATTGCATTGTATCGCTAGATAATGAGTGCGCGACGCATTGATCAAAATCGATATCGATACATCGATCTACAAAATATTAGTAATATTATCATTAAAATAAGTTTATTACTTACCACCTATTATTTTTAAAAGTGGGTTATCAATTATATAGTTATAGTTATAATTATGCTTTTATAGAAATTTGGGTCTGGATGTAAAAAGATGAAATTATTGTTGATTGGTAGTCACTAGGTATATTATCAAGCAATCATAGAACATTTTGTCAATTTTGGCGATTTGAGAGCTGAGTTAAAATAAATTGAGGAAAAGTGAGGTTACGTAACAATCTAACTATCTTTACTAATCTAATTTTTGAAGTGCGATTGACATTTTTTTTAATAATTATAGGATTTTCATCATATTTTTGGAGTGGGCCTTACCCGCTCTAAAACTAAAATGAAAATCTCATCTCCTTAGATGTGCTGATTAAAAATACAAATCGTATTTAACCCATAACGGTTACAATGAATTTGTACTCTGCTAAGAAACAATGGAATTAATCATTTGAATAAATGATATAATTTAAAATATTATTAAATTTTTATGTAATATAATTATATTATTCAAGTGGGTTGAATAAGAGATCGTGTTCTTGGATCTTTTAATTTATACGCCACCAATACCGACGTCATCAATATCGACGCAATCAATACCGACGCTTTTAATACTGACGCATCTATACCGACTTTATCAATACCAATGCCACCAATTCCGACGCCACTTATACCGACGCCTACAGTACCGACGTCATCAATACCGACAGCAACAATACCACGGCCACCAATAGTGAAGCTACCAATACCGACGCCAACAACACTAACGCAAACAATACCGACGCAATCAATACCGACATCTTTAATACCGACGCCATCAATATTGATGCCACCAAAACTGACACCATTAAACCAACGCCATCAATACTAATACCGACACCACTAATAATAACGCCATCAATAGTGAAGCAACCAATACCGATGCCACCAATACCGACGCCATCAAAACCAACGCCATCAATACCGACGCAATTAATACCGAAGCCATCAATACCGACGCCACTAATATCGACGCTACTTATACTGACGCCACCAACATGAATGCCACCAACACCACCAATACCGACGCCATCTATACCGACGACACCAGTATCGACGCCACTAAAACCAGCGCCATCAATACCGACGCCAACCATACCGACGCGATCAATGAAGACTGTATCTATAACGACGCCACATAAACCGAAACTAACAATACCGACGCAAACGATACCAACACCAACAAAACAGACGCTTTTAATACCGACGCCACCAATATCGACGCTTTTTATACTGACGCAATCAATACAGACGCTATTAAAAACGAGGTCACCAATGTCAACGCACTCAATACCGACGCCTTCAATACCAACGCCATCAATACCGACGCCAACAAAATCGACGCCACCAATACCGACGCCATCCAAACCAACGCCATCAATACCGAAACCATTAAAACCAACGCCATCAATACCGACGCCTCTAATACCGACGCCATCAATGCCGACCCCACTTATACCAATGCCACTAACATCGACGCTACCAACACCGACGCTGACAATAACGGCGCCACCAATGCCAACGCCCTCATCTCAAGGCCATCAATACCGACGCCACTAAAACCGACGCCACCAATAGCGACGCTACTAATACCGACGCCATCAGTACCAACGCCATCAATACAGACTCTATCAAAACCGACGCCACCTGTAACGACGACACCAATATCGACGCCACTAACACCGGAAGCATCAATACCGACGCCACCAACACCGACGCTACCAATACCGACGCCACCAATATCGGCGCCACTAAAACCAGCACCATCAATACCGACGCCACTTACCGACGCCTTTCATACCAACGCCATCAATACCGACGTCATCAATACCGACGCCACCAATGCCCACGCCACTTATATCGACGCCACTTATACCGACGCCACCGAAATCGACGCCATCAATAACGATGCCACCAATACCAACAATACCGATGCCATCAATCCAGACGCCTTCAATACCGACGGTAACAATGCCAACGCCAACTATACCGACGCCAACAAAAATGAGACCACCTATACCGACGCTTTTAATACCGACGCCATCTTTACTGACGCTTTTAATGCCGGCGACACCAATACTGACGCAACCGATACCGACGCCTTCAATACCGACGCTGCTAATACCGACGCCATTAATGCTGACGCTACTAATATCGACGGCACTTATAGCGACACCACCAACACCGTCGCTACCAATACCGACGCCACCAATGCCAACGCCCTCAATATCAAGGCCATCAATACCGACGTCACTAATACCGACGCCATCAATAACGACGCCACTAATATCGGCGCCACTTATACCGACGCCACCGACATCGGCGCTTTTAATACCGACGCCTCCAAAACCGACGCTTTTAATGCCGACGACACCAATACTGACGCAACCGATACCGACGCCTTCAATACCGACGCTGCTAATACCGACGCCACTAATATCGACGCCATCAATACCAACGCCACTAATATCGACGCCACTTATACCGACCCCACCAACATCGACGCCACCAACACCGACGGTACCAATACCGACGCCACCAATGCCGCCTTCATCAAAACCAACGCCAACAATACCGATGCCATCAACACAGACGCCATCAATAATGACGCCACCGAAATCGACGCCATCAATAACGATGCCATCAATTCAGACGCCTTCAATACCGACGCTAACAATGCCAATGCCAACTATACCGACGCCAACAAAAATGCGACCACCAACGCTTTTAATACCGACGCCATCTTTAACGACGCTTTTAATGCCGACGACACCAATACTGACGCAACCGATACCAACGCCTTCAATACCGACGCTGCTTATACCGACGCCACTAATATCGACGCCATCAATACAGACGCCATCAACACCGGCGCCATTAAAACTGCCACTAACAATACCCACGCAAAAGATACCAACACCAACAATACAGACGCTTTTACTACCGACGCCACCAATATCGACTCTTTTAATACTGACGCCAACAATACCGACGCCTTCAATACCAAGGCCATCAATACCGACGTCATCAATACCGATGCCACCAATAGTGACGCCACCAATACCAACGCCACCTATACCGGCGCCACCAATACCGACGCCACCAATACCGACGCCACCAATACCGACGCCTTCAAAACCAACGCCATCAATACCGACGCCACTAATACCGACTCCATTAATTCTGACGCTACTAATATCGACGGCACTTATAGCGACACCACCAACATCGACACCACCAACACTGACGTTACCAATACCGACGCCACCAATGGCGACTTCATCAAAACCATCGCTATCCCAGATAGTCCAGCGGTAGTTAACACTGCCTTCTGTGCTAAGGGTCCCGGGTCGAATCCCGGTAGGGACAAATGTTTGTGTGATGAGCATAAACATTTGTATCCGAGTCATGGATGTATCTATGTATAATATGTATGTATTTACAACAACAAAAAAAGTATATATGTAGTATATCAACCAACTAGTATCCGTAACACAAGCCTCGTTGCTTAGCTCGGGACTAGATGGCGCTGTGTGTCATAATGTCCAGGAATATTTATTTATTTATTTATTTTATTTATCAATACCGACGCCACTAATATCGACGCCATCAATACCGACGCCACCAACATCGACGCATTTAATACTGACGCCAACAATACCGACGCCATCGATACAGACGCCATAAATACCGACGCCATCAATACCGACGCCATCAATACCGACGCCACTTATATCGACGCCACTTATAACGAAACCACCGACATCGCCGCTTTTAATACTAACGACAACAATACCGACGCCATCAATACAGACGCCATCAATAACGACGCCACCAATATCAACGCAATCAATACCGACTTCTTTAATAACGACGCCACCAATAACGACGCCAGCAATATCAACGCAATTATTACCGACGCCTTCAATACCAACGCCATCAATACCGACGTCATCAATACCGACGCCACCAGTAGTGACGCCACTAATACCGACGCCACCTATACCGACGCCACCAATACCGACGCCACCAATACCGACGCCATCAAAACCAACGCCATCAATACCGACGCCACTAATACCGACGCCATTATTTCTGACGCTACTAATATCGACGGCACTTATAGGGACACCACCAACCCTGACGTTACCAATACTGACGCCACTAATATCGACGCCACTTATACCGAGGCCACCGACATCGACGCATTTAATACTGACGCCAACAATACCGACGCCATCGATACATACGCCATCAATACCGACGCTATCAATACCGACGCCACTTATATCGACCACTTATATCACCAATGGCGACTTCATCAAAACCATCGCTATCAATACCGACGCCACTAATATCGACGCCATCAATACCGACGCCACCAATATCGACGCCACTTATACCGACGCCACCGACATCGACGCATTTAATACTGACGCCAACAATACCGACGCCATCGATACAGACGCCATCAATACCGACGCCATCAATACCGACGCCACTAATATCGACGCCACTTATATCAACGCCACTTATAACGACGCCACCGACATCGCCGCTTTTAATACTGACGACAACAATACCGACGCCATCAATACAGACGCCATCTATAACAACACCACCAATATCAACGCAATCAATACCGACGTCTTTAATACCGACGCCATCAATACTGACTCTATCAATACCGATGCTTTTAATACCGACGCCATCTATACCGTGAACACCAATATCGACGACACTAAAACCGGCACCATCAATACCGACGCCACCAAAAATGAGACTACCTATACCGACGCTTTTAATAGTAAAATACTAATTTTAGGCACACGGTCGCGAGCAAAAGCTAGTTTTAAATAAATGTCCTTGGCATCTATTGAAGGATATTTTTTACTACATTTATGAATTATTGCTAATTGACCTACGAGTCAATTTATAAAAACGATTTAACATTGGTTATGTATCAATATTAAAACAACAATTATCGTTCCAACGAAAAAAACGCCATGAAACTTGTCTTGCAGATTATTTTAAAAACATTACCGTTTTCTAAGCTCTCTAAAAATGTATAACAACTAATAATTTATGTCAAAGAAACTGAAAAATCATGATCGCAATAGAATGGGTGAGCCCATTGCCATTAACCGGACTCGAATCTAAATTTCGAGCTGCTACTGAGAATTTCATAGAAAAAATATTTATTAACAGTGGTATATAACCACCTCGTTTTTGAAGTCTATTAAAAAACCAATAAAAATGCTATTGGTTTTTTAGTAGACTTCAAAAACGAGGTGGTTATATTCCACGGTTAATAAATATTTTTTCTACTAGGTTTTCTACTAGGCTCGACTAGGGAATTGAAACCAAGACCTCTTGTTCAACAGTCACACATTACGACCATTAGACTAACGAGAAAAATATGAAAGACAATTCTATTAATTTATTTTTATCGTCGCACTGCATTATTCTCATCATGCTGAAACAAAACTACCGCCGATACATACTTTAAATATTATAAATTCGAAAGTGTTTCTGTTCGTCTGTCTGTTACCTCTTCACACTATAACCGCTGAACTGATTTAGATGAAATTTGGTATAGAGATAGTTTGAGTCCTGGGGAAGGACATAGGATAGTTTTCATCCCGGAAATCATCCCTTAAAAGAGGGAAAAGGGGGGTGGAAATAAAGTTACTAATTTGACGCAGACGACGTCGCAGGTAAAACCAGATATTAAATAATATTATAATGATTAGACAATCATTTAAAGGAGAGAGAACTACCGACGATTCTTCAAGGTTTTCCTCAATAAGATCAACATCTTTTCTTAGAATTTACCGAACAAGTTGTCCACAATTGTTTAATATTATGTGTTTGACTTGGGTAGATTTTTTTGGGACGGTGCAACATTTTTTGCCAGTAATAAAGTAACCTATAATAAAGCTTAAATTTGCATAAAACATTTATCTTTGATTTGATAACATAGCATCATACTTATTATGGGCGACCCAATTAGTCCAGTGGTAGTTGACACTGCTTTCTGTGCTAGGGGTCCTGGGTTCGAATACCGGTAGGGACAAGTGTTTGTGTGATAAATATAAAAAATTGTATCCGAATCATGGATGTATCTATGTGTAATATGTTTGCATTTACAAAAAAAAGTATTTATGTATTCTATCAACCAACTAGTATCCGTGACACAAGCCTCGTTGCTTAAGCTCGGAACTAGAAGGCGCTGTGTCATAATGTCCACAAAATATATTAAATATATTATATTTTGAGTGGAGTACATTATGGAGTTAGGCAGAGATGAACTGATTACACCTTGAAATAAGATACGCACTTATTATAACTTCGACGGCACAGTTGGTGTGCAGTGGTCGAGACATCGGGTTCCTCGCCGCGATCGTATCGGTTTGATCTCCGCACGGGACAAATATGTCGTGTTTGTCTTACAGGTAGTTTTTCTGGATTTGGGTATTTGTGCTATTTGAATATTTATTTTTTATTTGTGGTCTAACACAGTACTAACACTATGGAAACTTGCCTGTCGGTTAATGGTGACAGACTACCTGTAGTCTCTCAGGCTGCAGATGAAAATCAGCGCTGCAGTAACCTGTAGCATATGCTGAGCTGTGGCTTTTTGAACGCACAATTCCACACCAAGCCTACCTACCTATCTGTATATTGTAACGTTTTGTTGTTTTGTATTCTGTGTATTTATGATATGTCTCTTTTCTTTTTAATTGTCTCGTGTGAATTGCGTGTTGTCAATAAATATGTTTTCTTTCTTTCTTATCATCCTACCCCAAAAACCGTACCTATTCAAATTTTAAGGCTGCCAAAAATAACACGTTGTTTCATGTATATAAAACCTAAGTCGCGCCAGCCACCCACTACAGAATGAGGAAGATATATATTTTTTTCAACATTAATTAAATTCGTATGATTTATGATATAATTCACATTTACGTCTGCGAACGGGGCTATAATTAATATCTACCTCCTATTAAATATGCGCTTAAAAATATTCAATCTATATTTATGTTTTACTAGCCGCCCGTACCGGCTTCGCTCGGGTGGACAGTTATTTTATAAACTTCATTTATGTCCCGCTCCCAGTAGTCGTAGCGTAATGTTATATAGTCTATTACCTTCCTCGATAATTGGACTATCCAATACAAAAATAATTATTATTAATAAACTGCCTCGTTGGTCTAGTGGTCATACAGTGCGACTGCCGAGCAGGGTCCTGGGTTCGATTCCCAGGTCGAGCAAAGTGATATTGGGTTTTTCTGTTAAATTCTCAGTAGCAGCTTGGAGTTTGGATTCGTACCCGGTTAAAGGCAATAGGCTCGCCCCCTATTACATGGGACCTAAAACATACCGGCGAAACTAGGGTGTATGTAATTATCACCTCTGCCTAGCATTCGGGGACGTCAGGCGTGATGGTAAAAAGAAATTTTCAATTCCAACTAGTATATAGTTCCTGAGATTAGTGCGTGTCAATGGCCTAAACAACTTCTGAATAGTAAGAGGCCACTTCAATGGCGTTAAGCGTGGCCAGACAGAGATCGTCCCTCGTGTCAGGTTTTTGGGCACAACAAACTATGTCACACCTTCTGGTGTGTCACCAGAAGGTGTGACATAGTTTGCTCAGGATCGCCGCAGTCACATTGAGCAAAATTAGGTTCTCCGAAACCCCATTTGCACATGTTGGCTCTGCATCTACCAGTCTGGGCACGCAGTCGATTTAACGACTTCCACACTGGCCACTGTAAGTGGCGGTAATTTTTCCTGTGGAGGAACAAAGTCAGCAGGCGGAGGGTGGCTCAATCCAAAGTTTGCGTCTTGCAGCAACTGGGTGGTCTTTGGTTGATATTGTGCTTAATTAGTGCGTTAAAACAAACAAACTTCAGCTATATGTGCTATATATATAATTATATACATACATAGATATATTTTCCCCATACTAGTGTTACCTTGAAGCTAGTTGACAGGTTATTCGGATCGGTAACCTGGTTACCTAAGTTGATTACTAGTTAATTACGCAACATTCTAACTCCGTGAGTTCAATTATAAGATTAGGTTTCGATTTTATGGGTGGTACTTATGAAATCCGAAGGTCGTATTCACATTCGTGTTTTTTAAACTGTGATAGCGATTTTGTGCAGCGTTCTTTATTGAGTGTGGATGTGTGTCTTTCTTGTTTGTTTGGTTAGAATTTATTGTAGGCTAACTTAGTGATTTCTTACTTAGACTTAGAAATTATGCAATTATTGAAGTAAAACGTCTTTAGGCGCGTTGTGCACTTTTTGGGTGAAAATCATGGAACTCGCATCATTGTCACCGCACGCTTCCCATGAGCTATATGTATACTGTGTGGGTTTTCACTTCTGTCGCCAGTCCCCAAAGACTGCCCCGTTTGTTTTTTTACGGATTTGCGATGTTTTCTTGCGATTTTTTTTATCCATTCATTATTTATAAATTATTTTATTGTTTTTTTTTTGTCTACTTGTTTTTTATGTGCATATGTGCGTCACGTTCACGCGAATAAACTGTTTTTCTTTCTTTCTTTCTATTATACCACTGCAGGGCAGATGCCGACCTACCCTTCCATTTCTTTTGATGTAGGGCTTTGTACGGCCAATATTCCCAGCAAATGTCTGTTCCCAAATTAAACCGCAGAAAAACAAAAAAGCAAAAGTAATTTTGAGTCGGCGCCAAACAATTAATAAGCAAAGATCACTAAATTACCTTAAATTTAAATCAATTCTCCAGCGGTAAACATGAACGTAATTAATTAATGATTGTGCAATTAAAATAATGACTAACAACTATTGTCATAACAGTGACATGATTTATGATGGTGATAGTGATTTATGATGACACATTAATACATCACCGTCCTCACCGTCTTTTTTAAAATTGGAGAGAAAACATCCTCCTCTATTATTTTGAGTATGTTGTTGCTAGTATCGAAAAGAATCCGAAATATTGATATTAAATAATAATATGACGGTGTATGCGTGGTCATCGATAATGTCAATGTCGAATTTGAGAGTGGCTGTTGTCAAAAGTCGCTCTAGCGGAGCGTCGGCGTCGTGTGAATGGAAGCGGTGCGGGTATCTTGTTTTGGAGACGAGCTGAACGGGAACCGCAACCACGTCTGCGACGAATCGCTTGTAATCTGCCCGAATAGTGTGCCCTAGTATCTGATTATAATGAGAAGTCAGAAGCGATATGATGTCTCCCAATCGAAAATATGCCCACAACAACTGAATATACGATGAATTCTGATGAAGGCCTTCCTGCGCCGACATATTGTTGAATGTAAAAAAAACATCTGTTTATTATGTACTATTTATTATATATATTATTGTGTACATTCTGATCAAATTATTCATGATTATGGATTTAAGTATGAGATAATTATGTTCATGTAGTACAATTAGAAGAATTAACAGAGTTAATTACACCGAGATAGTATAAGAGTACAATAATGAGTATATTTCAAAAATATTTTCTCTCTCACGGCCCGATAGTAAGCGGTTACCGTAGCGGGCGGCGTAGCCTATAGACGTTTGCAACACCAAATATATCACTAGCGCGTTGCCTACCCTGTAGAAACCGTCTAGGTTGCTTTAAATATTGGAGTAACTAAACTGACAGCAAACGAAATTCCTACGCTGCCAGAATAGTCACTCCCCTAACAAGATCTGCTCTATTGTTTTTAATGAGATTCGTAGAAGAGCTGATGTTGCCGAAATATCTAGCTGGTAAGATTAGTTAGTGGTGGACTAGAAAATGAAGCATGGTGGTTCAATCAGTGGTGTGTGCCTTGGGTTTGAACTCGAGACTTTTCATCGAGATATCTCATCACGCCACTAGGCTCCCACAGCTTCCTTTCTACATTCTTTTATTTGTTCTCAGCCATTGACAGTCGTAATCCTGGTCATATCAGCAGCCGCAGCCTTTGGCATCGACAACACCGGCGAGGCTCTCTCAGGCCTGGTCCTCTTCTACGTGTTCCTCACCAGTGCCATGGTCTTCGGAGTCATATCCTCGTATTTCGTGGACTTATACCCTACATCGTACAGGTAAGCTGGTCAAATATCAATAGGGTACGAAAATTGCAGTGAATTAAGCTATTTTTTTATGATTTTTAGGGTTCCGTATCCAAAGGGTAAAAACGGGACCCTATTACTAAGACTTCGCTGTTTGTTCGTCAGTCTGTCTGTCACCAGGCTGTATCTCAAGAACCGCGATAGCTAGACAGTGGACATTTTCTGTTGCCGCTATAACAAAAATACTAAAGACAAAATAAGATGAATATTTAAGGGGGGCTCCCGTACAACAAATGCAATTTTTGCCTATTTTTGCTCAATATCAATAAAATGGTAAACGGTAGGCATTTGAAATATTCACAAAATACTTAATTATATATTTAATTTAATAATAAAATTAAAATAATTAAATATTTAGAGGGGGGCTCTCATACAACAATTGTTTACCTTTTTACATTGGTACGGAATCCTTCCTGCGCGAGTCCGACTCGCACTTGGCTGGTTTTTTTTTCTTGGTAACCTTTTATCCAGTATCATAAATGCGTTTATAACTTCCCACATACACAAATGTCCAGAGTAGCATCTCTCATCAACCCATCTACTGGCCCACTGCTGGGTATAGATCTCAGTTACGGATAAAGCTATAGTCCACCACGCTGGCTTAATGCATGTGGGTAGAATTCACAAGCTATCGAGAAAATGCCTCTCAGTAATGCAGGTTTTCCTTCACCGTTTGAGGTATCTGTGTGTCTTACAAATATTTGTTCCATGCGAAAATCGGCTCTATTTCCTGTGGTATTAAAGCCCTAATTGCGTAATTTCTACTCGCGCAGAAGGGTTTCGTAATATTTACCGGCTACCTGACACCGTTATTAATACAAAGCAAAAAAGGGCAAAAAAAACGCGTTTGTTGTATGGGAACCCTCCTTAAATATTTATTTTATTTTGTTTTTAGTATGTTTTGTTATAGCGGCAACAGAAATAAATAAAAACTACAACGCGGTTCTTGAAATACAGCTTGATGACAGACAGACGGACGGCCAGTGAAGTCTTACTAATAGGGTCCCGTTTTTACCCTTTGGGTACGGAACCCTAAAAAAGAATAATTTATGACAATATAAAGGATATAATATAATAATGATAAAAATGACAAGTTCTAATCATCTTTTATCTGCGTCATGCGTTTTCTTAGTCAATTTTTTTAACGTAAAAATACGTAGGTAAGCGTCAGATATTTTTATTTAATTTGCAACCTGGTGTTATATCCTTTTTTATGGCAAATTTATTTTAAATCTTTATTCTACTTTGTTTACTGTGAAACTTAACACGAAACTACTTATGGCAATTAATCCGGTTGTTCTAACTTCATCATCATCATTATCATTAATCAACTCATTAACTGTCCCACTGCTGGGCACGGGTCTCCGGGCTATAGACGCAGTTTGGTAGTGGCATATTTTATGTCCAGCGGTGGACTGCGATAGGCTGAGTTAAGGCTACAGTCCATCTAGGTTAGTGCGGGTTGGCAGAGTTCACGTGCCATCGACAAAAGTTTCAGGCCTGCAGGCTTTCTCACGATATTTTTCTTCACGGTTCGAAAAGTCATTAGTGCATGCCTCGACATTGAACTCAAGACCTTCAACTTCACAGCCCACTGGTCACACACACAACTCTGTTCTAACTCAAACCAATAACAGATGTGACAGTGACGGGTGCCAATAGGCAACGTCTAAACTTGTATTTTGAGAAAAGTCGTTTTGAGTTGACTTATTCCAAAAGACAGCAAGCATTCTACAGTCATCGTGGAGCTTACATTTTAGAAGGAATCACTAAAAAATTGCTCTGCAAATCTGGTAACATAGGTTACAGTTGTAAAGGCACGCGTTCATTAGCCGTTAAGTCGCAAGAACTCCCCGCATGAGAGATAACGACCAGTGAAAATCATTGCCAACCCGCAGTAGGCTAGCGTGGTGGACTATAGCCTTATCCCTCTCAAATGAGAGGAGACCCGAGCCCAGCAGTGGGACGTTAATGGGTTGATGATGATGATGAAAATCATTGGTCGATATCATGCATGCGGAGACTCAGTCATTAGACATAATATATCAATCTGCAGCTACTCACATCGAAGTTTCTCTCACAACCCGCATGCGGGCACTAATATCCAGTGAAAACGATTTCCCGAATGCAGGCCTTATAGCATGTGTTGCAAAAATCTACCGTGCCCCGTATGCGGGCGCTCCCAACCAATGAAATTGGGCCTTAAAACTAGTTTGGTTGTCTCAGGGGCATGGTGGCGTGTTTGGGCATGATGGTAGCTCGCCTCAGCGCCTTCGCGGGCACCAACCTGGTGAGCGGCGCCATGACCGACCACTGCTCCGTGGCGCTGTATTCTGGTGCTGGAGTCGTGCTGAGTAAGTTTATTTCCATGATTTTTAGACCATTTAAGAAGGAAATGGAAGATAGTGGTGCCAGTGACAGACAAGTAGAAAGATATTTTTTTATCTTTCGTCACCTTTTCTTGCTAATATGGATAAGAGAAGATAAAACGTTTGACGTTTGATAAATTTGAATGTAAATGGATGAAGGGATATAGGAAGACCAATATTAGTTCAAGTTATTAATTATAATTTTTTGAAATCTTAAACAAACTTACTGGCAGTTTATCAAATAAAATGAAGTCAATCCAAAAAATGTATGAACAAAAGCTTCACAGATTGATCTCCTGGTCTGATCATAGATTAGACCTCCGACACAACATGCAATTCAAAATATCGGAACCGAAGTCAAAGTCGGAGGTATTATGTCAATCTGAAGTTCCGGCTTTTCGAAACCGAAACCGAACCTCTGTAACATCCCTAATACATACATATTATTTGTATTCGGTATTGCATTCTCCTAATGTCATTTTTGTTTTACAGGTGGCGCATTAGCAGCATTTTTCTTGCCGTCTGACAGTCAAATACACTCATGATGAACTTATACGTCTATATTATCTTGTATCTACCTATAATTATAAATTATACCTAATAGGAATTGATAAACATCTTTTATTAATACACTGGTTCCTTATTTATGTTGTACTAGCTGATACACGCGACTTCGTCCCCGTGCAATTTAACTAAAAAATAAAAGTTTCATATTAATTTTGCACCCACGTTTTACACCCGTAGAGGGTGAATTTTCAAAAATCCAATCCAATCTTAGCGGATGCCTACGTCATAACATCTACCTGCATGCCAAATTTCAGCCCGATCCGTCCAGTGGTTTGGTTTTTTCCTAACGTGATAAATTACATTTATTTGAATAAATATAGGACACTTACCTGTCTAGGTATAAGTATTATAGCAATTTATATACCTAACTTGTAAAATTGTCCGGTCTAGTTAAAACATTTAAGGAACTAGTTGGCGTCAGTATATAAATAAATACCGAAACAAAATGAGACACAATTATGGTCTCTTTTAACGTCCAAACATTTTGGTTTGCAATATGTGAATCTAACAATTTGGGTCAATGTCTGAAATGGGCTTTTAAGAATGCGCTATAGCAGCTTTAGGTTGAAATGTACCTGCCGGTACGCATACGTCGGCCATCTTGTATCTCAACCATTATTTAAGGAGCTCAACGACCTGACGCATGTCATCGCCAGATTCGTTGGGCACTTTAGGCCATTTTAAAATCCCAAAGCCTTTACATAGTAGGTATTACATACATTACATATTACATACAATAAATAACATGATAAGGTGACAGGAATGATTGTTTAATAATGTCGTCTTTCTAACCCCCAACGCAAAAACGTGTGTGTCTGTCTGTGGCATCGCAGCTCCCGAACGGATGAACCGATTTTGATTTTGTTTTCTTTGTTTGAAAGATGAATTAGTTGGGAGTGTTCTTAGCTATGTTTGATGGAAATCAGTCCAAGATGGCCGCCGTCAGGGGTTATTTAAATTTAAATTAGTTATTATAGGTACGATAATATATTATAATTATGAGAGCACTTTGTACGTAGATCAACATACGCTTACAAAGTAATGTCTGGCGGCTTTGGGATTTTGAAATGGCCTACGCAAATGTCCCACTGATCTTGCATAGACGTGCGTCGGGTCGTTAAGCTCCCTCAATAATGGCTGAGCTAAACGATGGCTGACGTATGCGTGCTGTCAGTTTGGACAGGTCAACTCAAAGCTGCACTGGTGCTTTCTTCAAAAGGCCATCTCAGACATTAACCTACATCGTCAGGCTGACATATTATAACCAAAATGTCTGGACTTTAAAAGAGACCATGATTCTCTGAGTTTGTTTCGGCATTTCTTCTCAGAGGTCGTCAGTTGGGAAATGCTAAATAGATACAAAAAAAATGACATGACTTGTACAAGTGTCTATTTACAGAAATAAACGATCATCAGTCATCATCATTATGGGAAAGTGTTGCAAATGTCCATGGACGGCAGTAAGTGATCATACCATCAGGTGACCCGCCTGCTCGTTTGCCCCCTTATCACCATAAAAAATGGTGTAATTAGGGTACCTAAGCATGATAGTCACTATTATACAAATAGCATATATTATGTATATGTACTTGCAGTGTATGATCACTGGCCATCGAATTGTCTATAAGTTTAGTATGTATATAATGTTTATGATGATTGTCACAATGACATTATCAAGTCAGTAATAAACTAGCAATAAGATGGATGGTCGTTTTACTTATTATTATACTACTATATTATATAAATAATATTACAAGCGGCCGCATGACCTAAATATATTAATCAAATGATAAAAAATCAATCCTAATCATAGTCAATAAGAATTCAATTAAAGTTTCTGCTTTTTTCCAACAGATAGCTTATATTTACGGTTTGAATGTATTAAAAAACCGATTAGGTATTTTAAAAGGATCCTTCACTTAACAAGGAAATGATAAATATTAATTATTTCTATAAATACATAAATAGGTACCTATTTTAGAGGATTTTTTTTTTATGTCGATTTTAGTTTCCTAACTTATTTAAATTTTACGAACTTACCCACTGTGATAGCCGAGTGGTGTGACCAGTGAACTGTGAAGTCAACGGTCCCGGTTGCTTGATGCCCGCACTCGGCTAGCGTGGTCTCTCAATATCCTAATCCGTCCCAAATGAAAGAAGACCCAAGCCCAGCAGTGGGAAGATAAATTGATTATGACCCCGAGCTATAAGTTGTTAAGCAAAATAATTTGCTTCTCCCTTTGACCGCCAGACTTTACTTACCTATATCATTTGTCATCCCTCAGCGCCCGGCACAGTAATAGGTACCTACGTAAATATGCTTTTCGCCGTCGATATTTCTTCCTTCTTCATTATAATAATTATGTTTGCATATTTTTCAAACGTGGTTACCTACCAACTAACTATCTAAATTGCAACATTATTCGTTTATGCTCCACTCCTATTGATCGCAGCGTGATGTTAGTATAGACAGTGGCATAGCGTGGATATTTGCCACCCGGGGCCGTCTGGAAATCTGCCGCCCCCTTTTCTAGTAGTATAAAAACGACGTGGCACTAGATGCCGCCCCCTTTCATATGCCGCCCGGGGCCATAGCCCCCTTTGCCCCCCCCCCCCCCCACGCTACTGAGTGTACAACCAATACACAAACACACTGAAACACTGAAACTCGTACCAGGCCCTCTGATAGTAAGTTCTTAAGTATATTTATTATAGTAGTACTATCGCCGAGATATATTAGCTCCGGTGACAGTTGCTGAAAATACTTACAAATAAATACCTACTTCCAATATGTTTTTACATACTATTCAAGGTGAGAATTAATAAATAGCACCTATTTAATAATGTAATAGCAGACAGTTAATAATAATAATAGCTATTTTCACGTTGTTATTTATTAGGGTATTATTTCGTTATAATCACCTTCTAGAATTCGAATTAATTCTTCAGCAGAGATGTTTTATTAAGAATCGCTTTATTTTTTTAGGTTAGTAAGTCAATATAAAGATAAATATTTTAATTTATATCAATTTTTGTAGGTATCGGTAAATCTTAGTTTATGACTCGTACCTAACATGTGATTTTTCCATCATCGGCAGTGTACGTTTTATTTAAGTGCGTAAAAATCCTTTACGGACCTTCCCTTCACCTGAACATACGAACTAAAAACCGCACCCGTCAACGCCACCAACCCTATTGCCGGGGCCATAGGATTCGTAAAAGCATGCACCAAAACCCCGACGGGCAACGGCAGAGTACCTACATTAATACAATTTTCTAAAAATAATATTAGTCATTCATACAACTTCGGACATTATTTTTAGGACTATTTATTAAGAGACTAAAGTGTGTTTAACAGTAAATGATAACTTATTTACCTAATGTTAACATGTTTATAATAGAATGCAGCGTAATTAAATAAAAAAGAGCAGATTAAACGAGTTGGGGTATTTGGTTGGATATATTCGACGCTGGCGGAATCGGAACGTTTGTCGGCTTAATCCGACAGTGGCGGTAAAAGGGTTTATCCTCAAGTTATACTACCGCAGTGAGTGGATTTTTAAACCAACAAAGAGGAAAAAGAATGGTCTTATAAGTTTAATGTGAATATCTGTCTTTCGATCCTGATCTTGTATTTTTTGTTTGAAAAGTCATCTGTTCAAGATTGTTATCCGCGTTCACTAAATTATGACCTTGTCTGTAAGTCGGTATTTTTTCTGTCAACGAAAAACAAAATAACTGCCGGTGACCACAAATGCTGCTCGGAACATGAAAGGAGGAGGTTACGGGAGAATTAAGTAGTTCATTGTCGAAATATCACTTATTTAAAGTAGGCCAAATTAAATTGGCTCTTTTTGAACGTCGACAATAAAGACAGCCCCCAAAAACGCCCGCCCTTCACCGCTTCCTAGTGTTTTTGCTGGGAAGAAGAAGCGGCGCAATAAACTCCCCAGCAACACATTTCTGTCTGTTTATTTAATTAATGATTCTAAACATATAATACGATAATCAATCTATACAATATATACGTATACTTGGATTTAGATTAAATAGAACTCGAATTATTTATAGATGTCTATCTGATTCTTAATCCTATTAGATAGGTACAATTATTTTAATTTTAAAACAAAAACTTATCGTGTGATCCATATTTTTTCCGGCCATCCAGTTCGAGAAAATGTACAAGATAATAATTATTGTACTTATTAGGATATAGGATTTAATTTGTAATGGTTATCTATACCTACTAATATTATAAAGAAGAAAGATTGTATTGTTTGTTTGTTTGCATTTAATAGACTCCAAAATTACAGGACCGATTTGAATAATTCTATCACCATTAGAATGCTACGCTATCCGTGTTGCACATAGACTATATTTTGTTTTTAAAAATATTAGCGATCCGTATGAAAAAATCAATTTAAGTTTATATATTGATCTACTCGAAGCAAAACTTTTGAGTGTGAAAAAATAAGATCCTTTGAAGCTATCATAGCCTAATGGTGTGACTCCAAAGACACGTACCACTAACTTTTCAAAGTCATCTGCGTATTTATCACATTCGGTGAAGGGCGGGCGTTTTTGTGAACTGTCTTTATAGTCGACGTTCAAAAAGAGCCAATATAATTTGGCCTACTTGGAATAAGTTATATTTTGACTTCGACTTTGATGCTCAACCTGTGAAGGAAAAAATATTTAGGAATCTGAGAGTATAATAATAATATGATTTTCTACCAGGCTACCCAGTAGGCTTAGGCTAGCCTGGTAGAATATAGCCTGATGAGAACGGACACTAGCCCCGCAGTGGGGCGGGCGGTATATGCGATGATGATGAAATATGTTTTTTTTTTTTTTTCATTTATTTATTAACAATGCTGTAATTATTTTTATCATTATGTCTGGTTTTTCTTATTTTTTGTACAAAGTATGTCTGTCGTTGTATTTGTCATTAGTATTGTAATATACCATTAGTATTATTTTAAGACAATGATTTGGTTTTGAGCGAAAATGTTTTATGTTTTCCAATGAAAGCCTTATTTTAATTTTAATAGTGTCTACTGTTATTGTAGTGTCATTATCAAACAAAGGTCTCCAGGTCAATTTTGCACTGAATTGTTTTTTGTAGTTACGTGCGTATTTATCACATGCGCAAGCGGTGAAGGAATAGCATCGTGAGTAAACCTTCATGCCTGAGAGATTTCCTCGATGGCGTGTGACGTCCGCCAACCCGCAGTAGGCTGTACTACAGCCTAATTCATCTCAGTGGGGAGGAGACCACTGCCCATCAGTGGGACAACGACTGAATTGATGATGATGATAAAATTTAAAAATTAAATATAGAATGAGAGCATTAGAAATAAACTAGTTTTTGTGCGCGACTACGTCTGCGATAAAATTGAAATTTTATCCGCATACAAACTTTCACTCCCCTTTTCACCCTTTTAGCGGATGATTTCCGAGATGAAAACTATCCAAAGTCCTTCCTCAAGACTCAAATTCATCTAAACTGAAAGAAAGAAAAGAAATCTGGCTTAGCGGTTATAGCGTGAATAGCAGACAGAAAGGCAGACAGACATACTTTCGCATTTATTATATATTATTTATTTAAATGTCAGACGGGGATTTTTAAAGATACCTAGTTGTTTAATCAATATTTTTATAGATCCGTATATTATAATGTCCATCTCAAATCATATTTTATTGATAAATCAAAACTCTGATAAAAAGCTATTATACTCATGGTCAACGCATTTTTTAAAGGAGATAATTTGAACTGGCAAAGACGGGATCATGATACAATGAAAAATGAACGTTATATGGATTCAGGTAAGGTCGCAAAAGTCGCATCAGCTTTTTCCTCTTTTGGGTCCCGCTTTATTGTGGTGGGAGGCTTAGTAGTTGATTGATGAGAGCCTTACTGAATTTACCAGCAAGTGGAGTAGATTGGTGCCTGGGGCGGACGTATTTGAGGGGCGGCAAATTAGGGCATTTTTTTTCTTACTGAGCTAAGCAGACCGATTGGATCATTATGATACAGGACATTTATGTTATGTCAACTTATAAAACGACGATCGTAATTCATAAAGTTGTAATTTCATTGCCAAAAGCGAGGTATAACGAGATTTCTCGCTTAAATTGAGCTGCCCGACTGGGGAAGTAGGTACCTCCGCCTTACAGAAGCCCGCAGTGAATCAACAATAGTTGTGTCGGTGAATAAGGTTACCAGAGGTCGTCGGGGGAGTGACAATTCTGACAGCATAGGAATTCCGTTTGCTGTCAGTGTAGTAACTCCTATTTTAAGTAACCTATACAGTTTCTACATTCTACAGAGGTATACATAAAGAGAATACGAGCATGCGAAAAAATTTATCGCAAGAGCTTTGTTTTCTAACAATCCATTTTTATTTCATAACAAAACTATTTTATTCTCTTAGTTAAAAAAAAAGTAAACATAGTCAATTAATTTGTTAATAAGTATTTATTCATTTAAAAGGTTATCTATGTAGCTTATCATCAGCTCTACTTTAAGACCTACTTATTGGAACCTTGTGACTAAGCTTTGACAATTGAAAAGTACCTGTAATGTTGGTCTAACTGGGGTAAAACATTTGACTTAATTCCTCATACCTACTGGTTGCCAGTAGTCGCCCTATTAGGTTGTTATATAGCCAAGCGCACAGTCGCGAGCGCTCAGTGTACGTGCGTGGTGCATGGCTAGCGTGCTTGTGTTCTTGTGTCGGTTCGAGGCCGGACTGTGCCAATTTTGATATCAAATATACATACGTGTGGATTTTTATAGTGGGTGACTTTTTATTATTATTTTATGACATAACTGTGTATATTAAAAATGTATAAGTTATTTTATATATGTTATTAAATAGTCTAATCTTAATAAGTATATACGTATATTATATTATTTTGATACGATATACTTAATAGAAACTGATAAATATATATAATATTGATTAATATATATTCATCATATATCATATAAATTATATAAAGTATACATAATATATATACTTTATAAAATACATATTACATACAAACATAGTAAACAAAACCAATTATTTAAAAGAGTATCTATGGAGTATATTGCCGGTTCCTCTCCATAAGACCTACCTTTTGGAATCTTGCAACTAGTTTTTGACAATTGCATGTAATAAAGTGCATGTAATATTGCTCTAATTGAAATAAATCATTTGACTTTGAGTTTATAAATAATAATTATTATATATTATATGTATATGTGCATATATATTAAGGATTAATACTTCTCAAATGAGGGGAGACCCGTGCCTAGCAGTTGAACTAATGAATCGGTCGTAGGCTATTCCTTACGCCCCTAGGTGATAAGGATGTCACTCACCACTCACCAGATTTCTTTTTTAAACTTTTTTTGGCAAAAACTTTTTTGTATTTTTTAATGATTTGGCATTAAATAATACTTATCACCTCACTCTTCTACCACCAACTCCTAAAATGTGGCAGAACAACGTTTGCTGGGTTAGCTACTACTTATATAATAAATGCTAATTAAATTATACATATACTGATAAGTGATCGATATTTAAAATAAAAATAATATATTTTACTGTTTTGTCTTTTTTATATGTATCTGTGACATATGGATTTTGACTGTTGTATTAGATTTCGGCATTGACTTCAGATAATATTATTTTGGGTTATCTAAGTTGACACAATTTTATTATTCCAAGAGACTACCAAAACAAGATATAAGGCACTTAAAGCTTAATTTCCTTAAACATAAACCTTAAAAAAAATTAACACACGTGCATTTGAAAACGGCTTTCTAAAGTTGGTGAAGCACTTGTTTATTTTCTTGAATGTGTGTATTTATCACATAGGAAAACGGTGAAGGAAAACATCGTGAGTGTTTTATTTATGGCAAGTGAATGCATGCATGCATATGGGTAGCGTGATCGAAGTCCATGTCGGAAAAATATTAATAGTTATGTCCTGCAGTCCTGTTAGTGGCGTTTAAGCTTCTGTGTAGGTACCTACATGAAAAATATGTTTGTAAAGAAATACATGATAGAGAAGAAAATACTAGTAAAAGATATGTTGAGAATATGAAAGGTTTTAGGATTGTTGTTTTTTTATGGTGATGAGGGGTCAAACGAGCACGCGGCTCACCTGATGGTAAGTGATGACCACCGCCCATGGACATTTGCAAAACCAAAGCCTTGCCGTTCAGGTTTCTTAAAATAGGGAGTTACTGAACTGATAATAAACGAAATTCCCATACTGTCAGAATAGTCACTCCCCCAATGAGCTCTGGTAACCTTACTCACTCGCAGAAATGCAACTATTGTTGATTCACTGCGGTCTTCTGTAAGGAGGAGGTACCTACTTCCCCAGTCGGGCAGCTCAATTTGAGCGAGAAATCTCGCTATGTCCTTCCTCCTGGCTTTTTCTATTTAATATGCGTCGCCACATACTAAGGTTGTGGGTGCGTTTACATACACAAACGCCCAAACCCGGAAAAACTACCCGTAGATGGTACAAATATATATTTCCTCCGTGTGGGGATCAAACCCGCATTCCGTGACGCACTGCGCTAATCGAATCAACATGCATTACAACAAAAATATTTATTACTAGGTAGCTGATTCCCGCGACTTCGTCCGCGTGCAATTTAACTAAAAAAATAAAAGTTTCATATTAACTTTGTACCCCCGTTTTACCCCTTTAGGGGGTGAATTTTCAATTTTATATTTATATTTTCAATATTAATTTATATCAAGTGCGTTTATAGATCACTATGTCAGTTAGTCAGTCAGTCAGTCACCTTTGAGTTATATATATTTAGATTTACGACGCGACGGCAGTTAACACTGCTTTCTGTGCTATGGGTCCCGGGCCCGAATCCCGGTAGCGACAAATGTTTGTGCGATGAGCATAAACATTTGTATCCGAGTCATGGATGTTATAATATGTATGAATGTATTTACAAAACAAAAGTAAATAAACTTTTGCCTAGTGGGCTACCGATTAGAAATTCTCATAGGTGGACCATGCCTACCCCAGGCACCCAGCCACACTGGGATCAAGCTCCCCTGCAGAAAAGCAATACCTACTAATAAAGTAATACGCCCATGGAAACACGGCATGAAAGCCGTTCAGTTCGATTCTGGCCAAACATTTGTGAAGCACTACAAAAATGAGGCCTTCGCGACAGTATCCTAAAGATGTATATCTATATACGTGCCAGCATATTACCTCGGACCAATAGCACCATACGTTCCCATGCCTCTTCTTTTTGAAGTCGTTTAAAAATATACTAAAATTTCCATTTTAGCCACGTTTTAGACTGATGACGGATATAATAATATATAGGTACGCTCCAATCTGCTTATATATTTTTACCCTCCTTTAATAAATTATCGATACTAACTTATACCCCCGTTTTCGCCCTTTTAGGGGATGATTTCGGGAAATAAAACCTAAAACTGCCTTATGTCTTTTCCCGGGACTCAAACTATCTCCATACAAAATTACATCTAAATCGGTTCAGTGGTTTAATTAAGCGTGAAGAGGTAGAGGACACACATTCACGTTTATAATATTAGTAAGGAATAAGAAATAGTAAGGATAATATTTATTATGGTTATCATACGATATAAATTATTCAATCAGTAGTCATAACACGTTTAATAACCGCTAGACATTATCTTAATTGAACTGCTATTTTAACTTTAACTGTCTAACGATTTTGATTGATTCCTTGCATGTTTATCCTATTTGCAATGTTATGTTTCGGATTAAATTGCTTTAAAAATAAAGAAATAATAAGTATATACGGATATTATGACGACGAACCGATTAGTCCAGCGGTAGTTAACGCTGCCTTCTGTGCTACGGGTCCCGGGTTCGAATCCCGGTAGGGACAAATGTTTGTGTGATGAGCATGAACATATTTTGTATCCGAGTCATGGATGTTTCTATGTATAATATGTAGGTATTTACAAAAAAAAAAAAAATGTAGTATATCAACCAACTAGCATCCGTAACACAAGCCTCGTTGCTTACCACGGAACTAGATGGCACTGTGTTATAATGTCCAGATATATTATTAATATGACGCGCCATTAACATAGTTATGAGCTAAGTACGGTTTGTGTTACAAATACTAGATAATATTAGATACATTTTTTGGCGGCCGCTTGCAATAGGCCTTATAAGGAAGCTCACTGTCACTCAGAGAGCGATGGAGAGGGCTATGTTAGGAGTTTCACTACGTGATCGAATCAGAAATGAGGAGATCCGTAGAAAAACGCCCGCCCATCACCGCTTCCTAGTGCTTTTGCTGTGAAGAAGAAGCGGCGCAACGAACTCCCCAGCACATTAAAATAAGGGTATTATTTCATCATCAACCCAATTAAGTTCCTTCTCATCTATGAGAGATTAGGCTATAGTCCACCAAGCTCGATTAATGCGGGTTGGCAGACTTCACACGCCATCGAGAGAATCTCCCAAGCATGCAGGTTACCTTGCGATATTTGCCTTCACACTTTAATAATTAGTTATATAGTTTAATAGGTAGTTAATAATTAATATTATATTTTACTTAATTAGTAATTTTATTTCCACCCCCCTTTTCCCCCTTTTAAGGGGTGATTTACGGGATGAAAACTATCCTATGTCCTTTCCCGTGACTCAAACTATCTCTATACCAAATTTCATCTCAATCGGTTCAGCGGTTATAGCGTGAAGAGGGAATAGACAGATAGACAGACTCGCATTTATAACACTAGTATGAATGCAGACGGGTACAAAAACTAAAATAAAATAAAGTTTTATTACTTTTACCATTAAGGTGGCAAATTTGCCCAGTAATTTTTTTGCTACATTACCCGACCGACCAAACCATTTCAATATCCAGTTTCATATTGCCAGAGATTAATTTAAAAGCAGTCCTGCTGCTCAATAAAACTATACTAATAAAGAGGAAGGATTTGTATTTTTGTATGTTTGTAACGAATAAGCTCAAAAAGTACCGGACCAATTTTAAAAATTCTTCCATCATTAGAATGCTACATTATCCCTGAGTAACATGGGCTATAGCAATACCACATGGGTGGTTCACCCCCGTGCAAAGCCGGGACGAGCCGCTTGTCTTAAATAAATTAATAGTACTTCTGTCTGCATAGCCTGCAGCAGAGCTAAGGTTTAGACTTTATCGAAGGCTTTCTCGCAGTCCACATGCGCTAGGCAGAGAGGCTCATTATATGTATTCTTGTCTTTTAAACGATCTGCCTGGGTGTGTAATGTGGTCCACGTTGTTGTAGGTTCTCGGAAACCCGACCTGCTCCGAAGGCTGAAAGTCATTGAACTTTCGGGCAAGGCGATTCGAGATTACTCTCGAAAACGACTTATAAACATGTCTCAAGAGTGTTATCGGGCGGTAGTTTTTGCGGAGCGTGTTATCGCCCTCTGTAAAGAATAAAACTACCACGCTTTTGCTTCATGCCCCCAGTATCACGCCTGTATGATGGAATTGAAAAGCTAGATCTTGAAATCCTTATCAAGCTCGGGTTTTAACTTAGAAAATATGAATAATAATTTATTTTATAGTTATTAGTTTCTAAAATATTATAGCTGATTGGGCTACTAATTTAAAAGTATCTAATATATACCAGAAATTTGTATCGTGTCTATAATTTGCGCTTTTGAGCTTTATTTATGTTCAACAAGTCAATTATTTAAGTCATTACGACAACTTTTTGGAAATATTTTTCCTTATCGGATAACCAGTTCTGTTCAACATCGTACACAAAATTTCCGTTATAGTTTGATACTTAAATCAGGGTATGATGTTCATTTCTATTTTAAAAAATTAACTAATGTCCATTTATCATGCATTCGCGTGGAGACTTGAAAACAAAAACACAAAGTGAACAGAACACAGATTAGGCATAGGATCATTTGATTCGCCTGATAACAATTTAGTTATTTTTTACTTACTTATAATATGAATTCAAAACCTATTATGAAACTCCAACTAGTTCCAAGCGAAGCAACGAGGCTTGTGTTTTGGATAATTATATATGGTTGATACACTACATAGAAACACATAGCCAAGGTACAAATGTCCATGCACATCACACATACATTTGCCACAACCGAACCCGGTACCCCTGCCACATGAGGCAAACTTCATAACTACTAATAGGGTTGTCATATTCTCAGCATGCAGACATAATAAGACACAATAATAATTTATTGTAGGCACCTATACAGCCTACGATAATTATAAGTAGTTATTTAAATAAAATTATATAAATGATTAGACGACCCAATTAGTCCAATGGTAGTTAACACTGCCTTCTGTGCTATGGGTCCCGGGTTCGAATCCCGGTAGGGACAAATGTTTGTGTGATGATCATTAACATTTGTATCCGAGTCATGGATGTTTCTATGTATAATATGTATGTATTTACAAACAACAAAAAAGTATATATGTAGTATATCAACCAACTAGTATCCGTAACACAAGCCTCGTTGCTTAGCTCGGAACTAGATGGCGCTGTGTCATAATGTCCAGAAATATTTATTAATTTATTGTTTTTTATTTTGACCGTTTGACACTCTTATGACTGTCTCGTTGGTCTAGTGGTCGTAAATGCAACTGCCGAACAAGAGGCCTTGAGTTCAATTCCCAGGTCAAGGAAAGTATTATTGGGATTTTCTATAAAATTCCCAGCAGCAGCTCAGCAGTTTCTCAGTAAGAGTTTGGATTCGTGAACAGTTGATAGCAATAGGTTCGCCACCTATTTATTACATGGAACCTAAAACACACCGGTGAAATATATGTGTACATTAGTACACCTCTGCCTAATTCTTCGGGGATGAGAGGCGTGATGGTATGTATTCGGATGATCCTGTGCTGCCTTGAGTCGTGCGAGTGAACTTGCCTACTCGCCAAAAATATTATATCAAAAGTTATTGAGCTTAAATTCAGGGTTACAATATCTGTCAATAACTTGTATGCATTCATATAAATCGTATAAAAACAAAGGTCGTTAAACTTGAGCTATGGTTAAACAACTTTTATATTGACAATAACTTGAAATAAAGGTCTCCGGGATATTTTCCTTGACCCTCATCGAAGTCAGTCAAAGTTAAATATTTTTAGACGTCATAAATGGAAATTAATAATATATATACCTCGCGACACACCCCGACTTCGCCCTTATTCGCACATTATCCGGAATGAATATAAGCTTAAATTATATAGGGGGAAGTCCCCTAACGCCGGACGGCACCTAATGCCGGACACTCGTACTATTTCGACAACTGCGAGTGCTAGCGATTAAAAGGCGGGTGAAAGGGGTGCGGGGGCACGTAACAACACCGAGTTATAAGATTCACTTAGCCAGGAACGCGCGCGGTGACAATAGGAACAGTTGTTTGCTGTTTTTGGCGGGATACACAGCGTTACGTAATATTCAGGTGAGTGTTACTGCTAAGTATTTATGATCAATCGTTTATGTTTATTTTTAATAAAGGCAGCGTTTTATTGTAGCTCATAATTTAATAAAAGTTTTTGAAGATTTCTAAAACTTTTTTGTATAGAAAGTATAGTTCTGGTAATTCTTTGTCCCTTAGCATCGGACACTAAGTAGTCCCCTAACACCGGACAGTAAAGATGTTGTTTTTTGTCAGAATTTATATACTTTATGATAACTGTTAGGTATACGTTTTTCAGGAGACAGAAGAGAGTGATATAATTTAAATGGAAAAGAAGTAAAGGAAGGGAAAATGGGAGGTAAGTTTACAAACTGCAATTACTAAGGATTTGACTAAAGAACTATCTTTAAGAGAAGGTTCCTCACTGTTAGAAAAAGAAAATGTGAAAGAAGTGAAATTATGACATCATCTCCATACAAAACTATTGTCGAAGAGAAAAAAAATGAAATGAATGCTAGTGAGGAAAAGAAAAGAATTAAAACCAACTTTAAAACTGCTATAAATAAGAAAGAGTAACACAGCAAAGACATGACAGTCAAAGGAAAAACGCTAAAGCCAAAGGAGTAAAAGACAAAGATGAAGAGAAAACTAAAAAAAACCCCTTAAATGAAATATCTAACACAATATGTGTCTAAAACTACGTGCATAGTGTGTTTAGAGGACTTTGCCGAAGACTGGATGCAGTGCTACAGCTGCCATGGTTGGGCTCGTGAAGCCTGTGCTGACATTCCAGAATGTTTAGACGCCTATACATGTTATAAGTGTCAGATGTTTTAAAACTGTTCGATGCTAGGGGTTCGAAGTGAAGTCCGTCCGGTACTAGGTGCCACTTTCAGAGACTGCTTCTACTTTCACCAAAGTTTATTTCATGTTCTTTAATATGTTTAAGCAGAAGTTGCATTTTCGTTCATTTATTTTGATTTTAAATATTGTTGGTTCACTAAAATCATAAATAAAGATATATTTCTCGGATTAGTTTTTTTTATATTTACCAAAAATCTTAAGTGTCCGCCACTAGGGGACTTCCCCCTATCCATTACAGATAATATAGCATTTTAGCGGTGAAATAATTACTTAGATCGGCCTAATAGCTTCTGATAAGAAAGAAAGAAAGAAACATTTATTTAGCCACAGCACAGAGAACACTACATAGGTACTGGTTTTAAAGATATGATACCTAATTATAATAAAGAAATGACAAGAGTACCTATGAAATGACAGTAGATACATAGGTAGGTAAATGAAATGACAGTAGGTACATAAAATAATATTGCATGTCTCACGGCTGGACCAAATAGGTGCCCAGATCAGTTTAATGTCAAGTAGGAGGGAGGAGTAGGATAAGGGGCATACGTGCCGGCGGCTCACCTGATAGTAAGAGATCACCGCCGCCCATGAACATTTGCAACACCAGAAGTTTTCCACATGCGTTGCCAAACCCTGTAGAAACCGTATAGGTTTCTTAAAATAGGGAATTACTAAACTGACAGCAAACGGAATACCCATGTTGTCAGAATAGTCACTCCTCTAACGAGCTCTGGTAACCTAACTCAATCTTACTTCCCAAGTCGGGTAGCTCAATTTGAGCGAGGTATCTCGCTATGCTCTACCTCTCAAAAAATAGTAATTATTTTAATTATTGTAACAATCTTCGACGTATAGAAGTGTATTTTTTTCAAGTTCGGCTTTATTTTGCATGTATATCAAATTTTGAGTTGAAAATCATAAAAATGTTACAACTGTTCTAAAAGGGTTTAACAAAAATATTTTTTAATGCGGATGTCAGTAAAAATGCTTGAAAGGTGCGCCCTAGAAGGACATACATACATCGACCAAATTGATGTACTCGTTTTATCTGCATTAGTTTAATTGGTTATCTAACCAGGTGGCTTTATCTATGTATCTCTTCTGATCATTCAGCTATTTGAGACTTACGTTCAACAATTTACGAAATTTTAAATAAATAAATACCAGTGTTTTCAATTAGCAAGCTTGGTAGTTAATTAATGGCTTCTAAAGGTTTAATATAATAAATATATTAACCCTTTCAAAAATTACGATCTTGATGATATTGGAATTCCACTTTACGTTCTTCGTTCTTCAAATGTTCCTCGTCCATACATTAACGTTTACCCTACCTAAGTAATTTCGTGTAACGAAACCATAGCGCGATTCAGGAAACCTTAACAACGCCATCTAGAGAGACGCGAGGTAAACTTTTATTCTGTCGAGCTTACCGCGAAATAGTTGTCCCACAGCGGATAAACAAATTGAAAATGAATTTATAATTAATCTGTATCCGTTATGTCAGTAACACATATTTCAATTGATTTATCGATAGTGCGGATAATTAATGACAATACCTTTAGGTATAATATTTTGTCACGTAATAAGTACTATTATGACAGAATTGGAAATCAGTTTCTATTGTGTTATTCTTATTAAGTTAATAGGTATTTATTTTAAATCTAACTTCAAGACTTCAGACGCTGGTGTGGGTTTGTAGATAATATATTTAATTATTATTTATTGATTGGATGAGATAGGCACAGGACCGAAGCGAATGTCATAAATTCAGAGAGCCCTTTATACCCAGCAATGGGATCACAAAAGCTGTGGATAATAATGATGATTATAATAAAGTTTTAAAATTACAAGGATATAGTGAAAGAGTTTTCGGTGTATTTTATGTGTTTGGTGATAGGGCATAGCGAGATTTCTCGCTCAAATTGAGCTGCCCGACTGGGGAAGTACCTCCGCCTTACATAAGACCGCAGTGAAACAACAATATTTGTATTTCTGCGAGTGAGTAAGGTTACCAGAGCTCATTGGGGGCTCATTATTCTGACAGCATGCGAATTCCGTTTGCTGCCAGTTCAGTAACTCCCTATTTTCAGAAACCTGAACGGTTTTTAAGGGGTTTGGCAACGCATTTGCAAGCCTCAGGTGTTGCAAATGTCTATGAGCGGCGGTCATCACTTACCATCAGGTGAGCCGCCTGCTTGTTTGCCCCCTTATCACCATAAAAAAAAGTTCAGATTTGACTTTTGAATGTTGGCTATAGAATTAACATTAAGTGATAAGATAAGAATTAAAGTTACAGAAAATATACATCATACAAAGCAATAGGTACCTAAAGCATTACTACCTATATCCATTAATATTTTTTATGTAGGTATATATTTATGTATGTCTATATTTTTATTTATTCATTAGTCATTTTAATGTGTTTTACCAGACACTAATGATTTTATAATGGATTTTATGACTTCTTTTGTTTCAGGAACGACAGATATTAAATCACCGCGTATTTAGAATCGGTTTAAGGAACGGAGCTGATGTGAGGACCAGTGACAATGGGGTTTATCACCAAAGCAAGCCCGGAACGGGCGAAGGCTATTAAAAGTAAGTTCTTATATGTGGATATACTATATACAAGAGCATCTTAGACAGATTAGATAGATTATTTATTTCTTGTAAATAGATATTTTAAAGACACTTTTACAAGTCATGTGTAATTATTTTATGAACTAGATGGCACCGGCATTTCCTAACTGACGACCTCTGAAAAGAAATGCCGAAACAAACTCAGAATCATGGTCTCTTCTAAAGTCCAAACATTTTTTGACGATGGAGGTCAAAGTCTGATATGGCCTTTTGAAGAAAGCACCAGGGCAGCTTTGAGTTGACCTGTCCATACTGACAGATTTCTTCAATTTATCTTTATTTCACATACCTAGGTACTGATTTCTGATAATCACTCAAATGCTATCCATTGAAATAAAACTTGAGTGAGAAGGCATGAAAGGAAAGAAAATATTGTGAGGGAACCTGCATGAGGAACCTATACAAACCTCTCTCAACCGGAGTGGAGTCCCACGCCCAGCAGCGGGATATCTAATGGGTTGATATTGAAGTAGCTATCCATCATCATCATCCACCCATTAACGTCCTAGTCCTAACGTGCTGGGCACGGGTCTCCTACTCTCCTCTCATTTGAGAGGGATTAAGCTATAGTCCACCACGCTAGCCTACTGTGCCATCCATATCCCTAGGAACTAAAATTATAAACCACTGAATCGATTCAGATGAAATGTGGTATAGAGATAGTTAGATTAGATAGAACTGTTACCTAAAACATAACTTGTAGTTGTCCTTGTTATAGAAAAGTATGTATTATAAAGCCAAAACAAGCTAAAAAATAATCTTAACGGACACTCCGTTAAGATTATTTTTTTAATTTTAGCTTGTCGCTAGTCGTGAAAACCTGTAATTGGCTTTATAATACATACTTTTCTATTTTACACTATTTTAAAGCTATTGGTTTTACAAATTAAAATAAATAAACTGAAATGTTTTAATAAAAATCGAATTCTGTGGTGCATGAACAGATAATATTATATTAACTTTTCGTTTCATTTCAGCAAAAGTACTGGTGTATTTGGTGATAGGCGTGAGCTTTTTATCAGTACTCATATGGACCATAGTAGCAGATCCTGTGACTTTACTCATCAGATATGTAAGTATTGTCCATCGAGAATGTAATGGATCAATATATCAAGGACAAGGATCATGCAGTTTATATAATTATGATTAAACTATTTAGTCATTTTTTTAAACAATATGAGGCCGATGGGGCTTGAAGTTTCTCGAGTGGCGACCACGTACTGGAAGATGCAGCGTGGGTAGGCCCCCGGCAAAGTGGACTGACGACCTGGTTAAGGTCGCTGGAATCCGCTGGATGCGGGTGGCGCAGGACCGGACGTCGCGTCGTGGCGATCCTTGGGGGAGACCTATGTCCAGCAGTGGACGTCTAACGGTTGATATGATGATGATGATGATGAGGTTACCATCAGGCGGGCCGTATGCTTATTTGTTACACTTGTGACATAAAAAATCTCTTGTTGGTCTGGTGATCGTAATAATTATAATAGTAATCGTATAATAGTAATCGTAGCAATAGGTCTTGGACTCAAATCCCAGGTCGAGTCAAGTGTTGTTGAGTTTTTCTATCAAATCTCAGTAGCAGCTCGGAGTTTGAATTCGTGTCTAGTTGATGGCAAAGGCCTCGCCCTATACATGGGACCTAAGATATACCAGCCAAATGTGCACCTTAGAACACTTCTGCCTAACCCTTCGGGGACAACCGACGTGATGGTATTTTTTAACTAATTAACACTTACTATGAGCTTAAAGGATCATACGAAAAAAGTATTGCCGAATTTGTGAAGCCATTCTCGAGTTATGGGCATATCAAAATTCATTTGTAATTATATTATAGAGATTCTAGGAGGTAGGACATAGCGAGATTTCTCGCTCAAATTGAGCTGCCCGACTGGGGAAGTACCTCCGCCTTACAGAATACCGCAGTGAATCAACAATAGTGGTCTTTCTGCGAGTGAGTAAGGTTACCAGAGCTCGTTGGGGAGTGACTATTCTGACAGCATGGGCATTCCATTTGCTATCAGTTTAGTAATTCCCTATTTTAAGGAACCAAAACGGTTTCTGCAAGGGTGTGCAACGCATTTGCAAGCCTTCAGGTGTTGTAAATGTCCATGGGCGGCGGTGATCACTTCCCATCAGGTGAGCCGACTGCTCGTTTGGCCCTTATCGCAATAAAAAAATTTAAAAAAAAGATATATCAAATTATTTTCAGTTGTCACGCGTAGACTACGGCACAATGATCCATAAGGCGCTGAGCCAGGAGGTAGACAGCGTGCACATCTCTGCCTATCTCTTCAACATCACCAACACTGAGCGCTTCAACAGCGGGGAAGACGACAAGCTCAAGATGCACGAGGTCGGGCCGTTCACTTACCAGTAAGTGTCAACAAAACTTAAGCATCAGGAGAGAAAGCGAATAATTTATTTTTTCAGCAGTCCCTTGAATAAAACAACGTGTTATTTTTTGTCCAATGTATTGCGGAAGAAAAATATGTACCTATACTTGATAATTTTATTTTATCGTGTCAGAAGTGTCAGGACTACCATAACCGTATTTGTAACTAACAAATAATTTTCCTTTATCAGTATTTTTTTTATGTTAAAACATTAATGTTACACTCACGCCTTTTTCCCATGGGGGTAGGCAGAAACTACAGAATGCCACTCGCTACGGTCCCTGCATACCACTTTTGCCTCGTCCACATTCATACATCTCGTTATGCACATCAAGGATGTCATAGTCGAACCGTTCAAACATCCAAAAGGAAAAGAATTTGAATTTTCAACTTAAAAAATTACTAGAAATTGTTTCGATCAATTACTGGCCAATCAAGTATTGAAGGTAAGTTAGGTATCTTAAACATGTTGTTTTAAGGTCTAGATTTTCTGAATATATTTAACTAAATGTCATAAACCGGTTCGATTCCATACTAAATGAATGTTTTTTAACGGTTAATATTATAATGTTTGGTTACGGCTTAATATTATAATGTTTTGAATAAATGACCATACTCCCGTTTATACATATAAAATAATTTGTACTGAAATACTATCAAACTATCAATACACAACCAAAACGTATAGAAAGTTAAAATTTGGAACAAAAGTTTATTTTTTAACGTGAGCAGACGCTAGTTAATGTATGAAATATAGCCAAATATATGAAACCTTTTTTATTTAATCTTAATAGCTATATTCTTAAACTAATGTGAGTATACCTAGTAATTTTGAGTCGGCGCCAAACAACCAATAAACAAAATCACAAAATTACCTTAAATTTAAATGAAATATAGCGATAAACATTATTACAGAATTAATTATTTCGCTTGTATTTCGGTGACTCAAAATTAGTTTCATATGCCTATAAGTTTAAGAATATGGTTATTCATATTAAATAAAAAAGGTTTATTATTTTTGGGTTTACAGTTTCTTCGGTGGTTTAATTTTTTTGTAAACATTTTTATTTTATATTTTATTGTAAGTTTCATCTACTAATTACTTTTTTTATTACTTTTAAAATAGCGATCTATCTTACAATACAAAATTCAACATAAAACTCTGTGACCCCTATTTTCCTCTCGTAGGGTTGATCAAAATCGGACTACTCTGTAAAAAGTTATGCGTGGTTAAAGATTAAAAAAAATACTCGTCGACTTGAGAATCTCCTCCGTTTTTTTTCCTCAGTTAAAAAATCAATTTTAAGGGGGTGTACAACACAATTAGTCAAATCTGGTAGCATATCACAACATGTATAAGAAGAGGATAGCGCTATTCAACCTGTAAAGCCCTATCCTTCTCTTACAACTTTAGTAAGACTACATAAATACGCTGTGCTGTGGCTATTCGAACAACTACTCGTTTAAACTCGCCACATACAAAAAAAACAGTGAGCCGTCACGGGACGCCTGGCAGATGTGAAACATCGACATTATTTTGTAAAAGTAATATGCAGAAAAAAACGTATTGTGATAGGAACTAAATATGTCATAATGATAAAATAAAATATTACGATTTTTTTCCACATCAAAAATATATAAGTGTTAAAAGAAACATATTAACACAAACTCAAAGAGGTTTAATACAATTCACAATTAGAAAAAAAAGGTAAACTTGAAAATAGAACTAAAATCAAATTTAAATTACGTGGCGACGCGTTCGCCACGCCAGAAATCGGTTTTACGTGCGGCTATAGATGTTTCACATCAAAAGAAATTATATGTGGCGTTCATATTCCCGACGCCTAACGTAAAGCCCTATCGTTCAGCCACTCATCTCATTTTTAGGGAAAACCGGACTAATCAAGACTTGGAGATTGACAAGGAAGCTGGAGTGATCAGATACAGTCCTCGCCACAACGTCGCCTTCCTGCCTCAGGAGTCAGTCGGCAGACCAGAGGATATCATGGTCAATATGGTGAACCTTGCGATGCTGGTGAGTGGAAGAATCAAGCTTATATTAATCTATACAGACGTGTTATATACATCAGCCTATTGCCGGCCACTGCTGAATGTAGGCTTCCCAATAAGCGCCAACCATCCCGAGCTTGGGCAGCTCGCATCCATCCGCTGCCAACCGACTTCTTCAAATCGTCGGTCCATAGTATCGCAGGGTATCACATAGGAGTATTAATGTTAGCCAATAGAATAAAATATCTTGCCTGCTACTACATCTGCGTAGAAACTTTTTTCCGCTTCCTTAAAGGACGTTTTTGAGGATAATAACTAATCTCTGTCCTTCCTTGGGTCTCAAACTGTCTGCAAACCAAGTTTAATCTTTTTTATTTTAACTTTGGCATTTATAATATTGTAGTATGGATGAATATAGATAAATTAATACGGTTTTCTTGCAGAGTATGGGCTCATTAGTGTTAGATTACGGATACCTGGCGCAAATGGGGTTCAATATGCTGACAAACCAGCTGCAGAGTAACGCCACGGTGCACATGTCAGCCCACGACTACCTGTGGGGGTACGAGGAACCCCTCATCAAGCTGGGCAACACCTTCCTGCCAGGATGGATCAGCTTCGACATCTTGGGGGTTTTAGATAGAGTGAGTGGTAGATCTTGTAACTATTATGTACATGTTATATGAAAGAGTCCAGTACTTTTTACTTAGCTAAAAGTTGTGGTAACCAGTGGACTGGGCTGTCAAAGTTCCGAGTTCAAACCAAAGGCATGTATGTATTTATCACGTGCTCAAACTGTGAAAATGTTTTGAGGAAATCTGCATGATTGAGAGATTTTCTCGATGCCGTGTGAAGTATACCGACCCGCAGGAGGCTAGCGTGGTGGACAATAACCCAATCTCTCTCAAATGAGAGGAGACCCGTGCCCACTTGCCCAGAAGTGATACAATAATGGGTTGATGATGATGATGACAAATGTGTAACATAAAAGAACCCAGCGCTTTTTACTCCTCTGTTTTATGTACTAATATTCTTTTTTTGCTAAGAAGCTTTTGATATCATACCAATAGTTACCGAAAAAGCTTTGCACCTATTTAGATGTATAGTATTGCACGCTCGATATGGTGTCATTCGGCATAAATAAAAGTTTTCTTTATGGTAAAAGGCGAAGGAAATCACAATGAAAACTATATATTTTAAGTATTAAGTATTGTTAACGGATACGGGTATATAATGTTTATAAAGTAACAGTCTACAGACGCTATTGACGCAACCGTATTAAAGGCAGTCTTCTTTGTTAAGGGTCATGG
Source organism: Craniophora ligustri (assembly GCA_905163465.1). Classification (NCBI taxonomy): domain Eukaryota; kingdom Metazoa; phylum Arthropoda; class Insecta; order Lepidoptera; family Noctuidae; genus Craniophora; species Craniophora ligustri. The sequence continues at coordinate 540,993 of LR990965.1, read as the reverse complement.
GTTTGAATCCCGGTAGGGATAATATTATTGACATTTGATCTAAGTCATTGATATTTCTGTGTTTAATACATATGTATTTACATATTTTTTTTAAGTATATATCTAAAGTATCAACCATCTAGTATCCGTTTGCTGGGGAGTTTGTTGCGCCGCTTCTTCTTCCCAGCAAAAACATTAGGAAGCGGTGAAGGGCGGGTGTTTTTGGCGGCTGTCTTTATTGTCGACGTTCAAAAAGAGCCAATACACATGGCCTACTTTGAAAATATAAATGATATTTGAGTTTTGATTTTGTAACACAAGCCTCCTTGCTTATCTCGGAACTAGATAGCGCTGTCTAATTTCCGAAGATATATTTATTTATGACGATGATGTTAATAAACGTTACTACATTGATGTTTCCAGCTGTATGATGAGACCGCACCTTTCAGGCTGGAAGTGAGCGCTAGGGAAGACGACAAGTTCATGATCAAGACTGTCAACGGGCTTGGAGGCCTTCCGATGTGGGGGTACCCGGAGACAAGGTATGGAGTAAATCATCAATCACTACTGAGCACGCATCTCCTCTCATTTTGAAAGTGATTAGACTATAGTCCACCACGCTAGCCTACTGCGGGTTAGTAGACTTTACATGCCATCGAGAAAAAATCTCAAGTATGCATTCCTCACGATGTTTCTCTTCACCGTTTGAGCATGTGATAAATACCCACATAACTTCCGAATAGTCATGTTCGGTCAGGTGCGTGCCTTGGGTTTGAACTCGAGACCTTTGACATCTCAGTCCATTGGTCCACCACTAGGCTACATGCGCTCGGAATAATATTTTTGTTAGAGGTAGGTAGGGAATTTCATAGCGAAATTCCTCGCTCAAATTGAGCTACTCCACTGGGGAAGTCTCTCCGCCTTACAGAAGACCGCAGTGAAACAACAATAGTTGTATTTCTGCGAGTGAGTAAAGTTACCAGAGCTCGTTAGGGGAGTGAGTATTCTGACAGCATGGGAAATCCGCTTACCGACAGTTTAGTAATATACCTATTTTATGAAACCTTAACGGTTTCTACTGGGTCGGAAACGAGCGAACGACACTTCTGGTGCTGCAAGCGTCTATAGGCTACTGTACCCGCTCACCATCAGGCAGGACGTAAGCTTGTTTTCTACCCTTGTGATATAAAAAAAGTCCTTTCCAACATCACTGATGAATGAATGATCGCTCATCATCATCATATCAAGCGTTAGACATCCACTGCTGGCTATAGGTCCCCCAAGGATCGCCAGGACGACTGGTCCTGCGCCACCCGCATCCAGCAGAATCACTGCTACATAATTATTATAAGGATAGTTAAAAAGGTCAGTCAACAGAGAACTGACAAAATATTGTAGCTTTGAAGGAAAACATTGTACTCTCTTTTAGCCTAAAACAATTATTATTATCGATAAAATAATTGGCAAACTTGACTTTTCACTAGTCACAATTACATTACAAGATGCAAAAGTTCCTTAAAACAGTAAATTACTAACACTAGATCATTTAAGTAAAGAAGCATTGTCAAAATATAGAAAGATAAGTACCAGTCTGAAAGTCCGTAATTTTCGGAACACTACCTATTAAAATACAAAATATTCAAGTAATAACCAAAAAATAACATTGTTCCAGTTCATCATGCAACAGCTTCAACAACTCTTACGAAGGTCTAGGGTATCCAGCAGGGATGTCAACAGACCGACCCATCAAGATCTATAGGAACGTGCTCTGCCGTTTTATGGAGCTGGAGTACATGGGGAAGAAGACCATGGACTTTGGAGTCGAAGGCAAAGTCTACCAGTTCACTAATCAGAGCTATAGTAAAATACCGGAGAACGAGTGTTTGTGTAGCAAGGGGACTTGTTTTGAGGGGGTTTCGGATATATCCCCTTGTTTTTATGGTGAGTTTGATCTTAATCATGCTACATATGGGTAGGGTGCATTTGCTATAATGGTTTCTCCATTAATCGTGTGTTCTTCATGGCTAGAATGCCTTCATCAATAGATAATATTGACTTGTAGCCGGTCAATAAAGAAATCAATGTAGAAAGACGATAATGATGATAGTTAACTATTTCTACAACAAAGCCGCATTCTAGTTCTTTTAGTATATCACTAATATCGCCTGATGGTTTGAATTAATTATATTTTGGCTATTGTACAAGACAAAAGGGCACAAGAATTACTGCCAGACTGCCTTCCGCAAGTCTTCTCGGTCGTCGGTTCTCTGAGAAATGTGACTGGCTCAGTGCTAGACTATAGCAAGATATTCAGTAACCAGCAGATTTAATTCTAATCTGGTCCAACAATCTCCCAATCTCGTCATATATGTCAAGAAATAACAGATTTTACTCTTTTGAGTCTTTTGACAATTACAACGAAGATCCTCAAATATGCTGCTGATACTTGTCTAAGTTTTCACTTGATACTCGGTCAACCAGTAATCTAATAAAGCTAAATAAGGCGTTCTCTTCTAGGGTTGCCTGTGGTCCTGTCAAATGCTCACTTCTTGGGCGCCAACCCTATGATCTACGAGCGCATCGAGGGTATGACTCCGAGTACCGAACAGCATGGCAGCACGTTTATTATAGAACATGTAGGTTACAGCAATTTAAATTGTGGTTTTTAATAATTTATTCCAAAAGAACAGGAGAATGGATTAAGTGGAAGATGATACAGATGGGTGACGAAAGGTAGTAATAAAAAAAATAACAGTAGATAAATATGTCTAATATCCAAATAAATATACCCACAGTAAACTAAAATAATGGCGTAAAAAAATTGATCATCATTATTTTGCTAAAGCCATTTATGAGAAATCCTAATTAAGTTGAGAAAGGAATCCATAAAATGGACTCAGTTAGCGCAACTTAACAAAAACGGTTAAATAAAGGTTTATGTGATTAATACTTATACACAAATAACAAGTAAAATTCTCATCAATCCAATTCCTGTCCTACTACTGGATACGGATCTCCCCTCTTTTCAGAGAGATCACGCCATGCTAGACTACTGCGGATTTGTAGACTTCATTAGCCATCGAGAATTACTCTCAGGCGTTCACATGACCACCTTAGATGTATTGATATGATAACAAACGGTCAGAATGGAAATTAGATTTGAATCGAATTTGAGACCTTTCTAATTTCTCAATTCAATGGTTACTGTAATTGGCTATCATGGCTGTTAGCAAAGGTACCTGGTAAGGATAGTAAAATAATAATGAGTTATTTTCCTTCATCCAGAAAATCGGTATGGTGATGACGACGGAGTTTTCGGTGCAAGTGAACGTGAAAGTTCGGGATGTGGGGTTCAACTCCAGGATCAGCCGTTTCTCTGGCATGTTCGTGCCTGTCGCTTACTTTAAAATTGTAAGTTTATGTATATACATATGATCGTTGGTCCTGACTGATTCATCAACGCAGAGCCTAAACCACAGGGCAAAACTTGAAAGTTTGACGATTGTGCATTTTATGATGAAAACATCCGCTAAGATAGTTTTTTTTTTTAATTCGACCCCTAAAATAGGGAAGGGTAAAATAGGGAATAAACGGTTGTATGGAAATCCATTATTTTCTAAGCTAGATGTATGAAATTGTATATACAAGCTTTTGATTAAAAAAAAACAAAAATACATAATTTAGGGTATTTTTTATGAATTAACCCTCTAAGAGGGTGAAATAGGGGTTGACAGTTTATATTGGAAGTCCGTCATTCTTAAAGTAACATGAATGAAATTTAATATTCAAGTTCTCAGCAAATATGAATGTATACATGTTTCGTCATTTTTGGAAATTCAACCCCTAACGGGTGAAATGACGAAGAGTAATTAGTAAAAAATTGCGCGGGCGAAGCTGCGAACAACAGCTAGTTTTATATATACCTACATACGTATATAGGTTTATTACCTATGTACATATACCTTACCATTTTTCCTCATTACGAGATTCATTTTTTATATCGTGGGTTTTTTGCCGACCCAAATCCTTGCGAATAATCTTTAAGGACAATTTTATGTTTGGTCTGTGTTTAAATGCTCATATCTTCAAATGACATTCTACTGATAGTCATAACTTCATGAATACTTTAAGCAAATGATAGGATCCTTTAAAGAACAATGATTATTGGTGGTATAGCCAATTTCCTAATGCTCTATGCACAGATTGATTTCTAAATGCACCAGATTTTGAGCTGGTAGCTGTACCTATGTTAGAATGGCCTCTTCGTTAGGATCTACTGCATTCATGAACACAACAAAAACTTTTTCCATTTCGAATACAGGATGTTTAATAAACTTTCTTATTCTTTTTGCAGGTACAGCCCAAATTACCAGACGAACAAATCTCAACTCTAAGACTAATTCACATCTATAGTCCTTACATTTTTCTAGGCATACAGTTACTTCTAACGCTAACTAGTCTCCTCTTCATCTTACTTGCTGCAAGACTTTTATATTGGAACTGGATATCATCTAAAAGAAAAGATATAAGTTTTAAGAATGAAAAAATTGATGCCAAAGATATTTTAAGCAATGAACCTCTGATGTACTTGAAAAAAACTTAAAATAACGCCATCTATTGACATATTGTGGCAACAGTGGCTTTGTGGTGAAAACTAGGAAATGTATGTTAGATTTATTAGCGTTAATCGTCGTGAAATTGTATTGTAAAGTGCATTTGTAAACGTATACATACATTAAATTATCATTATGAAGATACTAAAACACCTCAGTTTAGGAGGAAGCCTATTGCCGTGTACTATAAATTTATTAATATGTATTAATTTTAAGATTAATATAGATATGAAAAGGTGATAAACTAGAATAAAACTAATAAGAATATTTATTAGGATTATTATTAATAAATAAGTAAAGTAATATATTTTGTGTTTTATTTTTCTCAAGCTTCGTCTATAGCGAAATACTGAAGAAGAATTGTATCTGTGTTACTTTAAATATAGGTCATTCTTCTAGAATGCAAGTACTGTTGATATAGTCTAGCGTAAGCCAGCTAGGTTCTGTGGAGGTGTGAGCTTTTTAATTTTTTAATCCGATGTACAAAAATCCAAAGTCAAGCTTAGCATTCTGCTGTCAAATAAATAATAAATAAATATATCCGGACATTATGACACAGCGCCATCTAGTTCCGAGCTTAGCAACTAGGCTTGTACGTTACGGATACGAGCTGATTTATACACTATATGGTTTTTTTTCTTTGTAAATACATGTATGTTATACATAGAATTATCCATGGCTCAGGCCTAAATGTCCGTGCTCATCACTCACTGCCCACCGCCACTGAGTTTGGCGATTCTTCGGGCTATGTCACCGACCCGGGTTCTTATACGGATTCCCTCATTTCTGATTCGGTCACGTAATGAAACTCCTAACATAGCCCTCTCCATCGCTCTCTGAGTGACAGTGAGCAGTGAGCTATCATATCGACTTGATAAAACTCATCATCAACAACCATTTACTGCCCCACTGCTGGGCACAGGTCTCCTATTTTTTGAGAGAGATAAGGCTATTGTCCACCACGCTAGCCTATTGCTTTGGGTACTGGTTTGGCAGTCTTCACGCGCCATCGAGAAAACCTCAGGCATGCAGATTTCCTAACAAAGTTTTCCTTCGCATTTTGAGCATGTGATAAAACGAATGGCAAAGATGGGTCAAAACCTTTTTTACCGTTCTGTTATTGCTTAAAATATCGTCATGCACACGAAAAAAAACAATCACGTCATAAGAAATAACTGTGTTTTGTTGTTTTCAGTAGATAATTACGTATTTTTAATTGTTATACGTCATAAAAATTGGAGATTGAGAAATGAAAAATTCTTATAAATATTTTTACTTAAAACCGTACCTAAAGATTTATTGAAATATTTGAAGGAATTAATTAAAAAAAGGATCGCAAATACTTCCAAGTGTATGAAACAATAGCTCTTAAATAAATATCGAATTTGATTCTCAGAAATAAATATTGATTATGTATACCAAAATACAATACAAAATATCGAAATGTTTCGAGAGTCAAAGCGAGATTCCTTACTCAAATTGAGCTGCCCGATGTAAAACAACAATAGTTGTGTTTCTGCTAATGAGTAGGGTTACCAGAGCTCATAGGGAAAATTGAAAAATTGAAAATTGAAAATTGTTTATTCAGTCCTTTTTTGATATATTGGATAACTTAACCTAGTTTAGAATTTAATATAACATATTAACAAAATCCAATACTTGAGTTATTACGATAGTGACCCCCAGTGACAGGGCAGTGACTATTTTGACAGTATGGGAATTGCATTTGCTGTCATTTTAGTAACTCCCTTTATTTAAGAAACCTAAACATTTACTACAGGGTCGGCAACCCGCGAGCGACACCTCTGGAACACCAGGTGTGTCGCAGCGGTTGCCATCACACAAGCCGTAAGATTATTTTCCAAACTAAAAAAAAAATACATTAACCAAATTTTGATATATCGATATAAACCTATTAGAAAGCCAAGCGTATTAAAAAATATACTTGATGTCACTTACGCCAAATGTTTTATGTAAAATGTCAATATCCATTTAATGGTTTTCAGCCGTTGCACTGCAATATAACCTCCAAACAGAGGGAAAACAATTGCGTGTGAAAAATATGTTTTTCGTTGAGCTAGGTCTTGGTAATAAGGCATGGCGGCTAATAAAGCCTAAATAACAAAAAGAAAAAATTTACACCATCAATTTTACTCCAGACCACAATCACAGGTAGTCCCTGATGATTCCCAAGAATGATTTTGATGTGAAAATGATTCAGGTCAACTATCAAAACCGTTGTTACAAAGATGAATTATAAGCTGGGAATTATTTAAAGCTGATGAGATGTGTAAAATTCCTAAAAGATTAATTAAAAATCATCTTCTAACTGGCAGTTTTAGTAAATCCGTAGGTTGACCACTAGCAGAGCTTAAACAATGAGTAACGGTATTCGGGTGCGGCTAAAATTATCACCATCGCAGAATCGGTATTTGGCACTACTTGGTAGTGCCATAATACCATGGTTAATGTCATCGAGCTCTGCTGTAAAAGTCTAAAAACGAACATATGGCCACCAAACATTTCAAAGCTTATTTGAAGCACGTACACGTGGTACAAAAGTGCAATAAAGTGCCTTTTTAATATTTTCCGACTACTAGAGATTTAGGGTAACAGTGATTCTCTTTCTGCTATCTCGCTTCTTCCTTAATATCATAATCATCTCATCTCATTTTTATTGCATTCCATAAATACATACATACTTTCTAGAGGAGTTCGCGCCAGATATGGAAGTTCACCCTGCATTGTACAGCGCAATACCAGCAGACATATGTATTTATAACTTAAAAAAAACCCCCGCAGGTCTTCGAAAAATTAAACAGATCTTTTAATTCACAGCAAAGATCTTGATAATGTCACTTTTCAAACGAAAAAATCTAAATCCGTCAGTTTAGGTGCCAAGATACCGCAAGCAAACACACATATAATACACATTATTAAGTTTCACGTGCGTTAAAATACATAAAAATATACTACAAATATATCACTAACAATCCGATACCTATTTAAAAATTCTGACTTTAGATTTTAAAGATTATACTGAGCTTAGTTCCTAATTTATTTAATGAACTGAAGAGCTGTGATAGTCGAGTGCGAAGTCAAAATTCTTTTCGATCCCATGGCAAGACTAATGTGTCTTAAGGGATGAAGAAAGGCATTGTGAGGAAATCTGCCTACCTGATTTTTTCTTGATAGCATTTGATGTCTGCCAATCCGCAATAAGCTAGCATGATGAACTACAATCTATTCCCTCGCAAAAGTATGAAGATCCGTGCCCAACAGTGGGACTATAGCCTGACTGTATATGGGTTGATACCTACGTTATTTACTACATTATTTTATGTAGGTAAGGCATTTTTATAGTCGTTTTCAAGCAGTTCATCAACACAACCTTACATAATACGTGCACATGGATAAGTGAACGGGAAAGATTAATTTTAGCTGTCAAGGGCAACAGAGTTTTATTGGATATAATGTACCCGTTGGGATAGATAGATATAAATAGGTATATATCATATTTTATTCTTGTTCATTTGCCTTGCATCTGCCTATAGTTTTGCCTGATAAAAAATATGTACAGGATCTAAGATGCAGCATTCAATAAATGCCCATTCAGGCCCAGAATATTTATTACAACAAACTATTCGCCCTCATTCAATTTCAATCGTATGCCCATGCGAGCTGGATTGGTTATTAACCCCTACGTAAAAATAGTGACTTAAATGTAACTTGTGTATTTTCATCTGGGTATTTGCGTGTGTATCGTAGTTAACGAATGCACTAAATTAATTCTAAGGTTACCAGTGTCCGACTAGCTATCTGTTCAGCTGTCATTACCTCTGTCAGGGGTTCTTTAAGCCCAAAACTTCTAGCGTGTTCTTGAATTGTTAATAGTATCGGCAAGAATCACTTCGAAAATCACGTTATTTTTTCAAAACAAATTGAAAGAAAAAAGTTTAAATGGGCTATAGCCATACAGGCAACCACGCATTGCCTAACTACACAATAATTAATTCAGTTATTTAATTTATCCATATAAATGTACTGTAGTAATGTAAAATTATTTAATTATGTAAATATCACTTAACCCTTAACAACTTATTTATTATTAAATACACAATGACACATAAAAAAATAGCCATTAATTGTTTATTGTCATACTAAAAGAAAAAAAAACACGTTTTTTTTTGTCAACGTAAATATTTATTGTCTACAAAATAATTTTATTTAGTCAACGCTTTATTTACAACCTCACAGATTTAATTAAGCATACTTACGAGTACTTGACTTGTTTGTTTACCTGTTATTTAAGTTCAAAACTGACTGACTTAAGACACTAAAAATTATATATACGATGTGTAAGTTTACTGTAAACTTAGTTTGTATTCAAGATTCAATGACAACAATCCGCTCTACAATACGATTTCGTAATTTACAACCTTAATATATTGAAATACAAATATTCATTGTCAATTGTGTTTATTTTATAATAAATTCTAGATTCAGTGTGATTAGTGTATATGAAGACTTATTGACGATTTTAAAGTAAATAATAGGTATTTTAAAGTAAATGGTAGGTTCTTTTTTTTATTTTGTATGTAAATAATACTTATTTTTTATGAATAGATCAGCATGTGGGTCTACCTTATCAGCTTATTATATGCCCTTGTCTCTCATCTCATTTGAAAAGTGATGACTTATAAATTCTTAAATGCCTAGATAGGCTAAATATTCAAATACTCTTAAATATAGTGTTTGTTGCCTTTTTTTATTCATTTTTTTTTAATACAAATATTGTACAGCATATCAGTAATTTGGCCATAATTTAAGTACAAATTAAATTGGTTTTGCTGTATTTTATGTTATTTTTTTTTATTGAAGGAAAAGTCGCCTGGCCGAAAACATACTTTAAGGAATAACCTTAAACATTTATAAACTATTTGCGTATATATTTTTTTGAGTATATTTGCGTTTAATTCCTAGTCTACGGTATTAATTCACATACTGTAATTTAATAAATAATTTTAACGCCACCTCATATGTTAAAACCCACCATGCCGTTTGAGCTATAAGGCGTGCCAGAGAAACAGAAATACATACTTACATACATATACTCGAAAAACATACAACCCTCTTTCTGACGCAGTCGGGTAAAAAACTTGCTATTGCTACCTGACAGTTCTTCTTCCCAGTAAATACCTACTAGGAAGCGGCCATGGGCATTTAACATTTTCAATTCAGTATTAATCGAACTGTCTGTATTGATGCGACTGCCAATTAAAAGGTCCTAGGTCTGTTTCTAGGTCGAGCAAAGTGTTATTGGGTTGTTCTATGAAATTCTCAGTATCAGCTCGGAGTTTGGCTTTGTGCCCGGTTGATGGTTATAGGCTCGCCCCCTGTTACATGGGACCTAACATATACCGGCGAAATGTGTAGATTAGTACACATCTGCCTAACCCTCCGGGGACGACAGGCGTGATGGTATACGATTGTGATCTCTATTAATCAGTTGTCTTCTTGCAGAAACATAAAGAAATGGTAACGAAATTTGTTGAAATTCTCTAACATTGATGCAAAACAGCAATCAATCATGGTATTTCCACCAAGAAGTTCTGCCATCAAAAGGCACATTAAGAACAAAGGTGAGTTACAATTGCATGAATAAATAAAAAATACTTAGGCCTTTTCGTGTCTAGAAACAAAACTTTTCACACACTCGGTTTTTCTCCTCGTGGCGTGGGTGTGAAAATTTGTGTTTCTAAAACACAAATTTTCACAAACACAAACTCCCAGATCAGGAGCAACTACCCGTAGATCGTACAATTGGCTCCGTGCGGGGATCAAACCCGCAACTCGTAACACCCAAGCCGATTGCTCAGCTACTGCGCCAATTGAGTCGTTATTATTTTAAAGACTTTAAATTTTTCTTACTTAGCTCCTCTATCAATCTTATCTCTGACAAAAAGGTTGAGGTTGCTAAAATTGAGCTGCCCGACTGGAGAAATATCTCCGCCTTATAGAAGACCGCAGTGAAACAACAATAGTTGTGTTTCTGCGAGTGAGTAAAGTTACCAGAGCTCGTTAAGGGATTGACCATTCTGACAGAATGGAATTTCCAATTGCTGTCAGTTTACTAACTCCCCTTTTTAAAGAAACCGAAAACAGCAACGCGAAATAGGCTACGGTAACAGCTTACCGGTACTTATCAGGTCGCCCGTAAGCTTAATTGCCATACATGTGGTGTAAAAGTAAACTATAGCTTCATAACATAGGGTTCATTGAGTCGTCCGAAATAAATAGTATTACTTTTCTAATATCTTATCAGGGCATAATCACACTATGGGCTTTGGTAGCCAAGACGCATAAACTGTGGATTGTGAAGTCAAAGATGTCTAGTTCGAACCCAGCACATGCAAACCTGACATCACAGAAGTTATGTGCGTAATTATCACATGCTCAATCGGTGAAGGAAAACATCGTGAGTAAACCTGCATGCTTGAGAAATTTTCTCGATAGCGTATGCAGTCTGCCCATCCGCAGAGACCGAATCAGTGCCCAGCAGTGGAACAATAATAATGATGATGATCACGCTATGATTTCTTCTACTAGTTTCCTACCTGCATCTTACCACTTTCTTACCACTAGGTATTACGTAAGTATATAATGGTATAATGTAATATTATTTATGTGTATTATATTCTTTTACGATGTATAATTATTTACTATGTGCACCGCTAACTACTCGTTTCCATTTCTCTCAACTCTTGTCCATCCAATGGTTGTCTGGAAGAGATTGCTATTAGCGATAAGACCGCCAATTGTATTTTATACTTTCTGTATATTCCATAGTGTTGTATTTTTGGTGTATGTACAATAAAGAATACTCTATCTATCTATCTACCACAAGTGATCTAGCATTGACGGGTCTTTGACCTTCCTTATAATGTTTGAGCTACACGATGGCTAATGTATGCGAGCTTTGAGTTGACAAGTCAACTCAAAGCTACTATGGCGCTTTCTTCAAAAGGCTATTTCAGGGGGTGACCTACATATTGTAAACATTATAAGAAATCATAATTGCCTGAATGAGTGTAATCATTGTAAAAGCCCCTCAGAAGATCTGTTACAGTAATGAACCCCATTTATGTATTATATCCATAATACATAAATGGTATTCATTCCTTCCATCTTAACAAACACAAATTCACACTTAACCAGATTAATCGTCGTGATCATCAGCCTATATTCGTCCACTGCTGGACGTAGGCCTCCCCCAGTGAACGCCACAGAGCTCGATCTTCGGTTCTTTTCCTCCAGTCGCTAGATTGCTACCGGTAAACCATACAAATATTTGTTCCATACGGATCAAATTCGCGAACCATGACAATGAAACCAACCCCTTAGCCACTTTGATCCTATTTATAACGTAGCTCACGTATTATTGTTTGTTCCAGATAGGATCTTAGCAACAATATTAACAGGCGTAGTATGTATAATAGCACCTGTTTTGATCATCATGTTGGATCCTGTACATATTATTGCCAAACACGTAAGTATACCCATATAATAATTTTTCCGTTATCTTATCTATCTATCTGATATCCTTGTTTATTCCACGATTTACTGTAAGTATTTCCATAGTAGTTTTGCCTACTCGCAACCGGTAGATCTCCGTGCCAAATTAAAGTTTTATTTAATCATACTAGCTTTTATAGAACTGTGTTAAACTTACCGTTATTAATGGTATAAAAAATAAACATTCAATGCTTTGTCTCATGTATGACGCCAAAAAAGGAGTGAATAAGTTTTACAGGGTCGGTAACGTACAAACGTCACGTCCGGTATCGCTAACGTCTATAAGCTACGGTAACTGCCACAAATCGTGGTATAAAAAAGATTGAAGATTTATCCGATTTACATCATGATTGATTGAAGATAGTAGGTAAACTTACAAATAAAATAACGGGTTTCTAGCAAGGAACCCCATATTTCAAGACTTATTCGTCAACTCGCGCGCGTGAAACTCGCGCGTCCGCGCGAGTTGGACTTTCCTATTTTTTTGTCGTCAACTCGCTTACTAATAAAATTTGACGTATTTATGGACAGTCAAGTACAAAAAAGTTTTAAAATATTTAATATATGTACCTATTTTTAATGGATAAGACACTACAATTTGAGTTTAAAATAAAACTTGTTTTTATGAGAAGAGCTGTAGTAGGCTAGTATCTCAGTCCACTGGTAGCAACCAGTGGACTGAGATATCAAAGGCCCGAGTTAAAACACAAAACACGCCCAAACCACTGACTTTTCGGAAGTTATGTGTGTATTTATCACATGCTCCAAACGGTGAAAGATAACATCGTTTGAGAGGTTTTCTTGATGGTATATAATGTCTACCAACCTCCAGTAGGCTAATATGGTTGATGATAATAGTTTTTGTGATACCTAGTTGTATAATATAAAAAAAAGTATAAAACTGCTTATTTCCCTAATAATAATGAACAATATTACAAATCAAAAGTTAAAATAACAACATGAGTTAAGAATTTGGAAATAAATTCGTTAATGGTGAAGCTAACGTACGTATTTCCAAATTAGCCACTGTGGGCGAAGACGCGGGTAATAGTAAGCTATTTAAAGATTTTTGGTTTCAATCCATTTTTATTTCACTGTACTTTGACAGTGCGCGCGAGTTGACGACAAAAAAAAATAGGTAAAATAGGAAAGTGCCAACTCGCGCGAAGTTGACGAATGAGTCTATTTCAAAGTAGAAAGTAATTACATAGTTACCGTATTGAAAGACTATTTTTAAATGTTGCACTATTTAATTAACTCAAGCTCACTTTCTAGAATAGTTTAGATAATCTGTCAGTACCACTCTCCTCATAATTATCACCATAAAACTTCAACGTATTCTTCGTCCTCATTTGTCCTTTCCTCACTAATATAACAAGCACTCAAATAAATAATATACAACTTGACAGAAACTACGATTGGCCAAAGACACTGTACTATACAATGTACTGAAGCATGAGATCGCTGGTGCCCGCCTCTCCATCTACCTGTTCAACATCACCAATGCTGACCGGTTCTTATCAGGAGAGGACCCAAAACTGAAGGTGGATGAAGTCGGGCCTTTCGTATTCCAGTAAGTACCTTAAACCTTAAGCGAAAACCTACCTTAAAGCATTTATAATTCAGTCTTTTATCTATTGTTATTCTTTAGAGAATACCGCTGGTACGAAGATATGGAAGTGAGCAAAGATGGCAAGGAGATGGATATGACGGCCAAGATTCGAACGGAATTTGTTCCAGAAGCTTCTTTGGCCCATCCTAAGGATATCAACCTCACTCTGCCCAATTTACCCATGCTTGTAAGTTTATTTCTACTTGATAATTATATTGAAGTCAAAACTCTCAAGTTCAATCCAAACACAACTGATAATCCAAGGCAATGGGCACATTTATCACATGGTAAATCTACGAAGGTTGAAACATTGTAACGAAACAGGTTTCCATCGAGTATGTAAATTCTACTAACCTGCACCAGGCTAACATGATAGACTATAGCCTAATCCGCTTCAGATGAGAGGAGACCCAGCAGTGGGATAGTAAATTGGGTTGTGATGATGAATGTCTGACCAACTTATCCATAACTAACACCTTTCAACATTTGCGCAGGTTTTATTTAATGACAAATAAACACACTTTCCTTTCTTTTCAGAGTTCAACAGCCATGGTATCGAACTACGCAAGCGTATTTCGCCACACCTTCAACATCATGGCTGACCAGCTTCGGGCCAAGGCCATCATAAGCATCGACGTCCACAACTACCTGTGGGGCTATGAAAACAACCTGGTTGCCCTCATCAACAGTCTGGCACCAGGACTGGTATATTTCGACAAAGTTGGACTTCTTGACAGGGTGAGCTAAAAAAGAATAAATATAATTATGTATAAGAAAAAGAATAAATATAGCTTTTGCCACTGATTTCGTCTGCGTAGCAATAGTAATAATACTATTCTATTCGCTTATACAATCTGTGTGTGATTTTTTTTTTTCAAGAAATTCCTTATTTGTTTCTACCTCTTTTTAACAACTTATCAATTCACATAAAAACTTCCATCCCCCTTGTTGTTTTTGGGATGATTTCAAAAGTAATAAAGCGTAGTGTGCTTGACTTTATATGTTGCTCAAAATAGAGTTATGTGTTAGATCTCGAGATTTTAGATTTTACAGTCTGAGGTCATCTTAAATACTAAAAATAACTCATTCATAATACTAAATTTGATTTACAGCTATATGACTACGACTCCGTGTATAGGATAACAGTAGGAGCCACCGATCTGGACCGGTTCAAAATAAAGTTGGTGAAAAAAACTACGCACCTCCATATTGGCACAAATAATAATGTTGCTGAAAGGTTCGTTTAACTACTAATAGGAGATCAACCTGGACATAATATAGCAATAATATTAAGACACCACATAATTTACAAAAAGAGAAAAAAGATATAGTAAAAAAAATATCTTAAGACTCTTTATACCAAAACTAGTAGTAAATAAATTATTTTACTTTTTGTTGCTAAATTCATTATAAATTTTGTTGAAAACTTACGATTGATTAAACGATGAATTCTAAAGTCATTCTAGAATTTGGTATCTTTATCGAAATGTTTTAAGAAGTCTTTAAGTCTCACTAACTACTAAACATTTCTGAAGATCCTATAGCAATTTAACAACAATTTTAGCGAGATGACCTTCACTGATACATATGAAGGTATTGGCTACCCACCCATGCTGACTCCAGACATCCCCATCAACCTGTTCCGGCTAGGCCTCTGCAAGGTCCTTCAGCTGGAATACATGGGGAGCAAGACCATGGACTACGGTGGCGAGGGCTTCATATACACCATCAGTAACCAGACCTTCATGTCAGGAGTCGATCCAATCACTTCAAAGCCCTATCCTGATGGGCTAATGGATATATCTGGCTGTTTTTATGGTAAACATATGTCATCATCATCATCATTATCAACCCATTGTTGTCCTTTGTCCCACTGCTGGGCACAGGTCCCCTCATTTGAGAGGGATTAGGCTATAGTCCACCACGCTAGCCCACTGCGGGTTGGCAGACATTACATGGCATCGAGAAAATCTAAGCATGCAGGTTTCCTCTTGATGTTTTCTTCACCGTTTGAGAATATGATAAATACGCACATAACTTCCGAAAAGTCTGTGTTGCGTGCCTTGGGTTTGAACTCGAGACCTCTGACATCTCAGTCCACTGGTTACACCGCTAGGCTACCACAGGTCCATAAACATATGTAAATATAAAATAATATTAATGTACGCGTAATTTTCAGGCACGAGCATTTCATTTGAGTCATAGTTACTTGTATGTCCACAATGGAACTATGAATCAGATTAATAAATTATTTATTTTGTTTACAGGAATCCCATTCGTGGTTTCCAAGGCTCATTTTCTGGATGCAGACCCTAAATTACTCGAGCGCATCGACGGGCTGAATCCAGACAGAAACGTGCATGTCAACGAAATGATTATTGATCGCGTAAGTGATATTAGTTACATAACATTTTCGGAATCATGAAACTTAGTTTGTCTGTTTGTTTTTTTTATGGAATTCTCAAAGTAGTTCATGCGTATTTATTTATCACATGTCCAAACATTGAAGAAGAACGTAGACACCTAACCTGCTTGCTTGAGAGAATTTCTTGAAAGCATGTGAATTCTGCCAACCACTATTCTAGCGTGGTGGACTGCGATTTATTGACCCACTGTTAGGCACGGGTTTCCAATTATTTGAGAGGGATTAGACTTTAGTACACCTCTAGCCTAGTGTAGTTTCGCAGACTTGACATAATATCGAGAAAATCTTTCATGCATGCAAGTTTCCTCACAATGTTTTCCTTCACCGTATGACCTTGTGAAAACCGATCAAAATATTATATTAGACCTCGTTTGACCTTGTCCTGTCTAACTTTAAGATCTACTTGTACTTGCTATACCCTAGATATTTTTTTGAATTCTTCTCATTATTACAGAAAATAGGAGTGACTTTTAACACCAAAATGGCTCTTCAACTGAACATAGCTATAGATGATGTTCAATTCAACAGCGAAGCCAGTCGGCTGTCCAACTTAGTGTTGCCAATCGTCCATTTAAAGTTGGTAGGTGTCTTTTGAGTTTTTATTTTTAAGAGGCAATCATCATTGAGGAAATTAAAAACATATCATCTAAAATAAGATTAAGACTTAGTATATTATCTAGTGCAATCTATTAAAAGGTACGGCTGATGTCTTACTCCAGATTGGAATTTGATCAAAATAATATCTAAGTATAGTATACGCTCAAAAAAGGGTTTTCTATCAAAGGTTTAAGAACAATACCAAAAAATAGCTTATGATTTTGGTCTTTCTATTTTATTCCTGTAGGGTTGTGGATACACTTATTTTATAACATAGTTATCAGGAAAATGTAAAAAAATACGCCTTGATAGGAAAGGATTTAAAACTATGTATTATACCAATATACCGCAAGTAATTTTATTTTAACGAACTTGTTTTATTTCAGGACCAACCAAAAATGCCTGAAGACACGATGTACAAATTCTTGCTAGTGTACAAAATAGGACCTTCCATAGTGTTGTGCCTGGAAATACTGTTGTTCCTGACAAGCCTAGCACTCCTGGCTCATGCAATACAGTTAATACACCTCAATAACTGTGAATCAACAGCATACACAAATGGAATGGTCTTTGATACCACGATTGATAAGAATTCGATTGTGAAGGCAGGAATACCTTTAATAAAATAGCATAATTAATAAAAAAAAACTCTAAACGTTTGAAAAAAGAACTGTCATACTCATACTGCACGAAGAATATTTTTTAAAAGTTAATATTTTTTTTCTCGGTATCGATTAATTACTCGAATCGGAATCTAGACAATTTATTTTATAAAGATTTTATTTTAAATATGGAACTATTTGTTTCCACATCGTATGTTAGATGGAATCGATTTAAAAATCAAACTGGCCAGCAAGATTTGATGCGCTTGCGTGCGTGAAAAAAAAAAGGCAGTCTACTAGTAGGCGCGAAAGCATCGCGAAAATAATTAATTTTCTTGTTTGAGTTCTTTTTCAAAAGTTTTAAACATGTCTAGTGACGAAGACATAGATCTAGACATAGGTCTTATCATCACAAACTCATATTCAAACTATAAATATTCCTAAAAAGAACGTGACCATATCTCTTACAAATTGTAATAATTTTACTATTAATTTTAATTAAATACACATTTTTTTCTTCTTAATAAATGTTCATTGAAACCTGCTGTCTTGTTGTTTACTTACCTCACAATCGATATGTAAAGCAGAGTATTTATCTCGGGCGTAAGCATCAATTGCATACTCGGGTTAATTAGAGCCTTCGCTTCGCTCAGGCGCCAAAAACCTCGTATGCAATTGATGTCATACAGCCCTTGGTTAATAATCTACTATTATGATAAATATTTTAAGATAAATAACTAATTCGTTTGTAATATAAAATTCAATGCTAATTCTAAAGGCAAATAGCTTAAAGTAAATAGTAATATTAAGATTAAAGACAAGTATTTCAATAAGTACGTCACGTTTTATTTACTGTTCTCTTTTATATTCTTCTGTATTTACTTCCTACCTACCTACCGCCTTGCCTACAAAATACCTACTGGTGAATAAGAAGGGGCGATTTTATTGCCTTTAAACAGGCACAATTCAAGAATCTCTGTACAATTGTACATCCATCTATTGATAACCAATCTAGGTGCACTCATTTGATCGTAAACCCGATCCATCGTTATCTAGAAGGTAGACAACAACAGTAGACTCATTAATAAAATGCAATTAATGAAGCGGTGTGACCAGTGGACTGAGATGTCAGAGGTCTCGAGTTCGAACCCAAGGCACGCACCACTGACTTTTCGGAAATTATGTGCGTATTTATCATATGCTCAAACGGTGAAGGAAAACATCGTGAGGAAACCTGCATGCTTGATAGAATTCTTGATAGCATGTGAAGTCTGCCAACCCGCAGTAGGCTAGCGTGGTGGACTATAGCCTAAACCTTCTCAATTGAGAGGAGACCCGTGCCCAGCAGTGGGACATTAATGGGTTGATGATGAATTAATGAAGCAGAAAAACCATGTGAAGTTCATAATAAATACAGTAGTTTTAATATTGTGTGTGTTGCATAAACACTAGTACAAGATTTAATAGGCAAAGTTTATACCATAACGGTTAACATGGACAGTGATGAATTGAATGATTGATGAATTCTTGATTACTCGTATAATTAGTTGTTAATGTATGCTGTTAAACCAGTCAAAGGCTTGCAATTAATAAATTAAAATATTTACTTACTAATTTCTTCTCGCCCGTTAGACGGTGAATTTCTTAAAACGACGAAACACATAATAATATGCATTTATTTTTTCTGAGGCGCTTGAATATTAAATTTCATTCTTCTTACTTTAACAATGATGGACTTCCCATATAAACTTTCAACCGCTACCTCACCCTTAGAAGGTCGATTATTTTTTAAATAATGTATACATAAGATTGAAATGAATACAAATAGCTCTGTTTCAATTTTTCGAGGCGAGGACAAAAATAATGTGCATTTTATGTGGTGATGTAGGTATTAGTTGGTAACTATAAAACTACAATCAGAAGCAGTAAAGAAAAAACTGTTATATATAATAGCAATTATTTTAATAAAATATAATCAATTTATCGTTATCATACATGCAAAAGTGAAAAAATATAAAACGTATAATTGTAAAAAAAACATTGCAACTGAACCTATTACTGACAATCAATTAATTAATTGCAAATTAGATGCAATTAAGACGAATCTGGTTTCGAGATGCACCAAAATTTTACCAGTACCTTAATGACAGAATCCTCAACAGACTACGACACTGGAATGAAACATATAATTAAATAAGTCACCAGGATAGAATGTCTGGATCAGGATTTCTTGCTACAAACGACAGGCTACCTGAGGTTTTTCTGACGGCTTTACTGGACGATCCAGGTCTCTCGGTTGAATATCTGATAAAAACCACTTAAAGAATAACTTGATAATGTTTGATAGCAGCAAGAACAAATTTAAATACAATCTTAACTTCATTTTACAGCCTATGTTACTTCTGTCGACGATCTCCACCTCTATTCATATAAAATCATCAGAATATTCGGATCCTATGTCCATATATTCTGAACTGCTACTGTCACTGTCGCTAAATGAAGATGAGTCTCCACTTCTATCAGAATCACTAGTTTCAACACTACTTTCATACATTTCTACTGTAACATCACACTCTTTTTTATTCTTATTCCATTTCTTTTCATCTGCTTTTATTAACTCTTTTATTCTGTGAAGTGGTGGATGATCATGGGTCACCGGTTCGAAGTATGTCCTCATTTGCATCAAGACTGGTACCCTTGGGTATATTGGCATCGGTATTGGTATCGGCATTGGTATCGACATTCCAGGTAATGGTACCTGTCTCAATGGAGGTGGCGAAGGTAGCCATTTCGTTTTTTCTTTAGCTGGTTTCACTGTGGTTGATACCTTGTGGGGTAGAGGAGTACCAGGCTTGGATTCTGTGGCTATTGTAGTGCCTGATCTGGCGGGTTTATGTTTGGGTTTCACCGGCTTAAGGGTTCGTGTCATTGGTTTTATGGTTGTCGCCACAAGATTTTTGTAGCCCGTCACACTTTTTTTCATAGAAACCGTAGTCTTAGTCATAGGTGCATGACTCTTTCTTTTGTTTAGAAGTGACATCATTTTGAAGTCTACTGTAAAGTCGTCTAAATTGGGCGTAGCATAGTTGTCAGAATGTTTCGAGTACATCTTCAGCATCATAGTTTTGAAGTCTGCTGGTATATCTGTCGGCAATGATTTTAGAATATTCTCAAAGCTGATAGCGATAACTTTTGATGTTATGGCTAATTGGACAATAGCTCTGATTATTGATGCCATATTTCTGAAAAAAATATTTTACTTAGTAAGAAAATATGTCTTAGACTAGCTAGGTTTTTTACGCGATAGGAGTTATATTATAGAGTATTTCCATTCTTACACCGGCGATTCTGTACATAAATGTAGATAAGGGCAGAAGGTTACTAGAACTTCTAAAGACGACTCATAAAATATAAGAAGGAAGTACTTTTTTTAAATAATGAACTCACCAATTGCAGCTATAAATTTCGTTATAGAAATCATACTGAAGGCTTTAGTGAGAACTATTTAAAAAAAAGGAAAATTCACCTAGTTTGTAATTGTTCATTGAAAAGAACAAATAATGGAGCCATTGTCGCAGTTACATTGCGTAAGATGCACGTAACGAAAGTTATGTGTGATTTCTTTTCATAGCTCTGAAGCAGTTATGTGATTATTTTTAAATTTAATGAACACTTCATAATTTAACATAATATTCCTTTAATCTATACTATAACTAGCTGATGCTCGCAGCTTCGCCCGCGCAATTTAATACTTACATATTTCTTCTCCTTATTTCGCCCGTTAGAAAATTAATTTCTAAAAACGACGAAACACATATGCATTTACTTTTGCTGAGGAGCTTGAATATTAAATTTCATTCTTCTTACTTTAAAAATGATGGACTTCCCATATAAACTTTTAACCGTTACCTCATCCTCTTAGAAAGTTGATTAAAAAATTTTAAAAACATAAAAAAATTAAATGTATATTTATATGCGTCATATACATATATGTATATACGTCGGTTTTGTTGGCGTCGTTATTGCAGGCGTAGGCTTTGGTGGCGTCGTTATTGTAGGCGTCGGTTTTGGTAGCGTCGGTATTGGTGGCGTCGATTATGTTGGTGTCGGTATAGTAGGCATCGGTTTTGGTGGAGTCGTTATTGTAGGCGTCGTTATTGTAGGCGTCGGTTTTGGTAGCGTCGGTATTGATTATGACGGCGTCGATTATGATATTGTCGGTATAGTTGGCATCGGTTTTGGTGGCGTCGTTATTGTAGGCGTCGGTTTTTGTGGCGTCGTTATTGTTGGCGTCGGTTTTGCTGGCGTCGTTATTGTAGGCGTCGGTTTTGGTAGCGTCGTTATTGTTGGCGTCGGATTTGGTGGCGTCATTTTTGGCGTTGGAATTGTTTGCGTCGTTATTGTAGGCGTCGGTTTTGGTAGCGTCGGTATTGGTGGCGTCGATTATGTTGGTGTCGGTATAGTTGGCATCGGTATTGGTGGCGTCGTTATTGTAGGCGTCGGTTTTTGTGGCGTCGTTAATGTAGGCGTCGGTATTGATTATGTCGGCGTCGATTATAATGGTGTCGCTATAGTTGGCGTCGGTATTGATAGCGTCGGGATTTGTTGGCGTCGGTATTGTTGGCGTCGGTATGGGTGGCGTTATTGTTGGTAGCGTCGGTATTGGTGGCGTCGATTATATTGGTGTCGGTATAGTTGGCATCGGTTTTGGTGGCGTCGTTATTGTTGGCGTCGGTTTTGGTAGCATCGTTATTGTTGGCGTCGGATTTGGTGGCGTCATTTTTGGTGTCGGTATAGTTGGCATCGGTTTTGGTGGCGTCGTTATTGTAGGCGTCGGTTTTTGTGGCGTCGTTATTGTTGGCGTCGGTTTTGTTGGCGTCGTTATTGTAGGCGTCGGTTTTGGTAGCGTCGGTATTGGTGGCGTCGGTTTTGGTAGCGTCGGTATTGGTGGCGTCGATTATGTTGGTGTCGGTATAGTTGGCATCGGTATTGGTGGCGTCTTTATTGTAGGCGTCGGTTTTTGTGGCGTCTTTAATGTAGGCGTCGGTATTGATTATGTTGGCGTCGATTATAATGGTGTCGCTATAGTTGGCGTCGGTATTGATAGCGTCGGGATTTGTTGGCGTCGGTATTGTTGGCGTCGGTATGGGTGGCGTTATTGTTGGTAGCGTCGGCATTGGTGGCGTCGATTATATTGGTGTCGGTATAGTTGGCATCGGTTTTGGTGGAGTCGTTATTGTAGGCGTCGTTACTGTAGGCGTCGGTTTTTGTGGCGTCGTTATTGTTGGCGCCGGTTTTGCTGGCGTCGGGATTTGTTGGCGTCGGTATTAGTGGCGTCGGTATTCATTATGACGGCGTCGATTATGTTGGTGTCGGTATAGTTAGCATCGGTTTTGGTGGAGTCGTTATTGTAGGCGTCGTTATTGTAGGCGTCGGTTTTTGTGGCGTCGTTATTGTTGGCGTCGGTTTTGCTGGCGTCGTTATTGTAGGCGTCGGATTTGATAGCGTTGGTATCGGTGGCGTCGGTATTGATTATGACGGCGTCGATTTTGTTAGTGTCGGTATAGTTGGCATCGGTTTTTGTGGCGTCGTTATTGTTGGCGTCGGTTTTGATGGCGTCGTTATTGTAGGCGTCGGTTTTGGTAGCGTCGGTATTGGTGGCGTCGGTTTTGGTAGCGTCTGTATTGGTGGCGTCGATTTTGTTGGTGTCGGTATAGTTGGCATCGGTTTTGGTGGCGTCAGTTTTTGTGGCGTCGTTATTGTTGGCGTCGGATTTGGTGACGTCGTTATTTTTGGCGTCGGAATTGTTGGCGTCGGTTTTTGTGGCGTCGTTATTGCAGGCGTCGGTTTTGGTAGCGTCGTTATTGTGGGCGTCGAATTTCGTAGCATCGGTTTTGGTGGCGTCGTTATTGTAGGCGTCGGTTTTTGTGGCGTCGTTACTGTTGGCGTAGGTTTTGTTGGCGTCGTTATTGTTGGCGTCGGTTTTGTTGGCTTCGGATTTGGTGGCGTCGTTATTTTTGGCGTCGGTATTGATTATGTCGGCGTCGATTATAATGGTGTCGCTATAGTTGTCATCGGTTTTGGTGGCGTCGTTATTGTAGGCTGCAGTTTTGGTAGCGTTGGTATGGGTGGCGTCGGTATTGATAGCGTCGGGATTTGTTGGCGTCGGGATTTGTTGGCGTCGGTATGGGTGGCGTTATTGTTGGTAGCGTCGGTATTGGTGGCGTCGATTTTGTTGGCGTCGTTATTGTTGGCGTCGTTATTGTAGGCGTCGGTTTTGGTAGCGTCGTTATTGTTGGCGTCGGATTTGGTAGCATCGTTATTGTTGGCATCGGTTTTGGTGGCGTCGTTATTGTAGGCGTCGGTTTTTGTGGCGTCGTTATTGTTGGCGTTGGTTTTGTTTGCGTCGTTATTGTAGGCGTCGGTTATTGTGGCGTCTTTATATTGTTTCCCCTAAAAACCTTCCATAAAATATTGGAAAACGTTTAAAATATGTTCAATGAATTTGGTTAAGCAGTTTTCACGTTATGCCGTGACCAAGGAAAACAGGGATTCGTTTGTATATATGAATATAGACAAGATTATTCTAATATTGGTTTAAGAAAAAATTTTACTGATGCCAATGAATTCCTTCGAGACGGCTAGATCGAATTTTATGAATCTATTTGTATATTTGGTGCGTCTGACAATACGCCATAAAATATTTTTAACCTACTCTACCCCCAATCCCAATTTGGTATCGGGATTTTAGTATTTGAATGTGGCTGGGCATTGAGGTCAGCTAGAATTTTTATATTGTCTTGAATTTCATATATTTTTTTATTAAGATATTACAACTTTACTTAATGAGAACGTTTAGCTTTGCTAGCTAAAATTTATTATATCTTTCAGATATTGATAAAGTTTTATTGTCATTAATTACTATCGTATGTTACGTACATATGAATTGGACCTCCAGTGAAACTATAAAATGGCATGTGCTTTGAACATTGTACACTACTTTTGCGCCGTCATTATTCATTTTGTCATACATAAACGCCTGCTTCTAGTACCATTTAATCCATAGGAACAAGATTTCATACATAACATGAACCAGTATGTTTGTTTACTTCAGCTGCTTTGTTAAATACTTTACCCTGATAACAGTAAGATCAAATGACAGACAAACTTTAAAATATTTTAATAAGCATTTATACAAAATATAAATAATTATGAAATAGAAAACAATAAACATTACAAATTATTTTTCTACTTGGAATGACACTGACAGATTGCTTATTCTCTTGTTGGGTGGCGGCCGGAATACCAGCTCCTTTCTTCCATTATCCAGATTATGCTGCGTTAATCCTTGTCGTAACAATATTTGTCTCCGACTGTGACCACTCCTCGTACTGGGTTCTGACATGACAACTAGTCTATGCTGCTCATTAGAGTCCATTCCTGCCACTAAGCGCACATTCTGTACCGAGTCACGGTCTCCGAGCAGCGAATTGGCTTCATCATTACTCAATCGTCTCTTTATCTTGACTTTCCCATCTCTCGTCATGTATGACAGCATTGGCTGAACTAGCCCGTCGTCGTTGTCACGGCTCCTCTTCACAAAACCATGGTTTCTTCTATATATACCATAATTTTTCTTCTTCTTACCCCTTTTGCGTTTTCTTTTCCGATGCTTATTGTCGTGATTCTCGCAAGAATCATCTTCAGAATGAGATTCGCTCTTATACAATCTAGAATCACAATCAGTATCGATTTGTCTGTCTCTATCCCCTGACGGTTGGCGGTCCCCGAATTGAGGCGGAAATGGTACAATGACTACTTGTGAAGGTCCAGGCATAGGAAGAGGCATCGGGAACGCTGGGCCCGGTAGAGGCTTTGGAGGTTGGGGATCCTGTGGAATGGGATTTTGTTGACCTTGCTTACACCTGCACTGTTGATGACAAGGAGAGCAGTAAGCGAAGAATGAGGGTGTGCAAGGATTACACGTACAAGGTGGGCAGGGAGGGCAGGATTTCTTATTTCCCCTGTTTCCATTACTATCACCGTTCTGACAATTTTGTGGATTGAAACCTGGGATTGCAAACTGCACAAATTGTGGCATGGGTACTGGAATGGCTATAGGTATTCTGATGGCATCATCTCCATCTCCGTTTGCAGGACTAGTGGTAGTTGTTGTTGTGGTAGTCGTTGGCTCAGGGTAAGGCATCGGTATAGGCACGGGCACCGGGACGGGCATGGCTACGGGCGGCGGCGGTGCAGGCATCATCATGGGCCCGTATGGTCCATATGGCATCGGCATCATCGGCATTTGAGAGAATACGGCACCCAAAATTATAACTATCACAACCATCCATTTTTGTAACGAATCCTGAAAAGTTAAAAAGTTAAGTCTACATATTTTCATATTTCCAAGGAAATGAAAGATAAAGTAAATAGTGGATCTCTACTAATGGTTCAGATCTTCGGCGAGCTATCCACGCAGGCAATGTGTCAACGTTTTCTGAGGCCAATAAATGTTTATGGCAAGACCAGGTAAACATGTGCAACTTATGCTAGTCCATATGATGCCTCCGGGTAAATGAATTTTTGTACAATTAATTAATTAGTTACTCACTGAAATCATAACTGCGACAAATCACAATACGAGTAGCGTTTCAATGGCGTTCATGGCATCTGGCTACTTTTATACATTTACCAAATATGTTTCATAATAATGGTGCATTGTGGACCAATTCGTATGCAAGTGGCCGGCGCGACTTTATTTCGTAACAGTTTTATGGTTAAAGTTTATGATGTTGAATAACGAGAAAACGTTAAAATTTAAGATTAATTCGCTTTTGATATTGATTGACTGTTTATAGTATTATCTTCTAAACAATATTCATTATCATTTATTTTCTACAATGTTTCTTTGCGTGGCCACGTATGTAGTTGGTGTTTTGTTTTTACTTCATTGGTAATTGAATTCAATTGTAAAATAAGTTCTTCTCCATTTACAAAAGAATAGGTACCATAGTGAAGCCTTCTATGGTAGACAGTAGAAACACACTTGTTCAGTTTCTCCAAGTTGTTTGTCGAATATCACTGATCAAAACATACTGTAAATGTTGAGTTACGTATGTAAACTAACGCAGTTTGATGCTGTTTGGTTTAGTGTTCTGCATACAATATTGAAGTCTTAAAAACGTGTTGATTTTATATTCCGCCAAAAAATGAATGATTTGACTCTTGTGATTATTGATGGTTGTTGACTTCAACGACAAAAGAAGTGAGATCTAAATGGGTGCCAAGTTCAATAGGTCAGTCCGGAAATTAATTTATTACAAAATAAAATATTTTATAAAACATAAAATAATATTACTTCTTATAACTTAGGATAATATATTGAAGCCTAAGGTCTGACTTGGCCGGTTATCATATACTAGATCAGTTATCATATATTCATTGCTGCATATTTGATTGTTAACTCTTATATGGCAGGCGCTATAAATAAATAAATATTCCCGGACAATATGACACAGCGCCTACTAGTTGGTTGATATACTACATATATACTTTTTTTTTGTAAATACATACATATTATACATAGATACATCCCTGACTCGGATACAAAT
The DNA here is from genome assembly GCA_905163465.1 of Craniophora ligustri. Taxonomy (NCBI): domain Eukaryota; kingdom Metazoa; phylum Arthropoda; class Insecta; order Lepidoptera; family Noctuidae; genus Craniophora; species Craniophora ligustri. The sequence continues at coordinate 513,976 of LR990965.1, read as the reverse complement.
GTTTATGCTCATCACACAAACAGTTGTCCCTACCGGGATTTGAACCCGGGACCCACAGCACAGAAGGCAGTGTCAACTACCGCTGGACTAATTGGGTCGTCGCTATGAGTAAATGTTTTTAATAAAATTGAAAAATTATAAACTAGTTTCTGATTTATTTCTTTGTTTTCACCCAAATATTTGTCTGGATCCAAATTTGAACTCTCTAGGCCATCTAGAAGTGGGTTAGAGTTTAGATCTATAGGTCAATATTTAATATATAAATAACCGTTTGAGGTGTGATTATGAAATTTTGAGCGCACATGTACCTTATAAGCTTTAATATATTACAGTCATGTTTATTTGACATGTTTATGTGGAATTGTTTTTGAGTTATGAGGGAGTCAAAAGTGGCTCCAAATGGTTCGTATAAATATACACACGGTGCTGCTCGCCAGTTCAGCTTAAACTTAGCTTGACACGCTACCGCATGTCTTATAATATCCAGTGAAACAATGAAAGTGACAGTGACTTTGTTTGTATTTTAAAATATACCAATGTCAATACATGTCTATTAAATAAACAGACTGAAATGTGTGCTGGGGAGTTTGTTGCGCCGCTTCTTCTTCCCAGTAAAAACACTAGGAAGCGGTGAAGGGCGGGCGTTTTTGAGGGCTGTCTTTATTGTCGATGTTCAAAAAGAGCCAATTAAATTTGGCCTACTTTGAATAAATGATATTTTGACTTTGACTTTGACATGCATTATGAGGAAGGTAGTCTCCACTCGTGGCCGTGATCCATTCTGTGGAGTAACAGCGCCAGGACCTCAGATCAGCAGCTGACTGATCTATGCCTTCTATGTACTCTTTAGACAGCTGACAATGAGTCTTACCAGGTCAATGAAGGGCCCCAGTAATTAGATAGTGCGTCTGGGGTACGTACGTACGGGTACGAGCCGAATTGGAGGCAAGGTCTTGCTGCTAAACGTTCATCTGGATCACTGCCAGAAATCTGGAGAGTGCAGTTACTAATCCCATGTCTCCAGCGATAGAGCAAAGTAAGGCTAGTACACTATACATACAGGCGGCAGAAGACTTCTGGTGATTTTCTGGACTTAAAAAAGGTATAAAAAGAGTGTTTTTTTGTTACCACGATTTTGACAAATAGACAAAACTGATGCTATACCCTGTAAAGATAGTCCTATTTATAGAATACAATAAATTATGATACTTATCCGATTTAGAATAACTCCAACCCGCAGTAGGATAGCGTGGTGGACTATAGCCTAATCCCTCTCAAATAAGAGGAGACCCGCGCCCAGCAGTGGGACAATAATGGGTTGATGATATAATAAACTTAAATTGTCAAATTTCACCATGAACTGTTGGGGCTTTGAATTTTATATCAATTTTGCATTTGAAAAATTGTGTACCAGATATTTGCAACTACTTTTACTTCGTCAAACTGCATTTTCATTGCGAAGAGATAGTATGTAAATTACCAGCAAAAAAAAAAAAAAAAAATCCATGACTCGGATACAAATGTTAATGCTCATCACACAAACATTTGACCCTACCGGGATTCGAACCCGGGACCCATAGCACAGCAGGCAGCGTTAACTACCGCTGAGCTAAACGGGTCATCGAGAATTAGGTTTTAAGTATAAAACCCCCAGTAGTCATAAACTCCTTGCTGTATAGACAGTATCTAAAATAACGATTTAATTAACTTCAATGAACTGTCAAACATTTGACATGTGGCTCTAACTACCTGTCAAATTATGCTATGATGCTCACTTGTTGGCTGAAACCAGTGACTACGAGCTGACATTTTGACATTGATGACAATTACCATATATTTAATCTGGGTGAAGAACACTGACTATTGATCAGCATATAACTTGAGAATAGTTAATCAGCGAGGCTGATCGGCTTATTTTATTTTTTCAAGGAGAGGTTAGCATTTGAGCACAATTTCACAAGTGACCATGTGGTCTAAGATGAAGCGCGCTTACCTAGTATAATATATGTCTATTGACTCGTGACTTGGAGACCCCCAAATTGTTCATCATACATAATAATATTATGGCAATCTAAATTTGTTGATAGTTTTCTTTGAGTACAATTTATATTTTTCATTATTGCGTAACATATATGCAGTAGGTATGTATAGTATTTTTTTTTATTTATGTTTTATATATAATTATAATAATATATTTTTAGTGTTTTATGAAGGTAGCATTACGCCACCTTAATAAAAATAGACTAAATAGTAGCTCAATCAGAGGGTGATTAAAAGACTACAACCAGATTATAGAATATGGGTAGGTACCTATATTCTATAATCTGGTTGTAGTCTGATAGTAGATTTTTCTGTTGCGATGGTGAACAGTACCTAGGTAGGTACTGTTCACCATCGCAACAGAAAAATCTCTTCCTAATTTTAGAAGTCATCATCATCAACTCATTCACCTCCTACAGCTGGGCACGGGTCTCCCCTCATTTGAGAGGGATAAGGCTATAGTCCACCACGCTAGCCTACTGCGGGTTGGCAGACTTCACATGCCATCGAGACAAATCGCTCAAGCATGCAGGTTTCCTCGCGATATTTTCCTTCACCGTTTGAGCATGTGATAAATACGCACATAACTTCCGAAAAGTCTGCGACGCGTGCCCGGGTTCGAATTTGAGACCTTTGACATGTCAGTCCACTGGTCACACCACTAGGCTAGTTCATAAATGAAGAGCTTAAAAAAATTCAACAGTTACTTTTATATTTTGATTTATTATATAACTTAAGGTTCTTCATATTTACTACACATAAAAAAATATAAAATTAATATAGACCATGATTAAGGCATAAAGTTTGGCTTGTTCATCATAGACCTTTTGCTTTCTTCAAACGATATCTTTTGGGAGCTCTTTGCGTTGTAGGCCATTTTTCTGCTGAATCCACACTTTTCTCGACAATTCTTTCATGTAGTTCTTCAATGCCACCTTTGGGAGACTTTGAGCGAGGTTCTTCAACGCTTTTCTGTATAATTGCTTGGTCTTTTTCTTCTGGTTTCGGTTCTTCTAGCTCGTTAACTTCATTTATCGGTTTCAACCAGTCCTTAGCTTCGCCTTTGGTTATTGTTTTTTCGAAAATAACATACCCATCTTTCGTAACATATTGAAGTATTGGAGTCAGTAAGTCTTTCTTATTTTTTTTATTCCTTCTTTCCTTCTTTTTCGTCTTACGCCGTTTATTAAATCTCCTACTTATCTTCCTACTTGCTTTCCTGCGTCCATCCCAAAAACCATGTTCATCAGAGTTATGGTAATCATCGGACGTACCGCTTGAAGATGTCTCCTCCGAGCCTATATCAGTATCGGAACTATAATAACGTGATTTCTTTTTCTTACGCGATGGTTTCTTTTTAGGTCGATGAGGAATTTGTTGCTTTTTAAACGAGTTGTCTGGTGAATAAAAAGGCATAACTATTACTGGCAGTTTGTGTGGTGGGCCGCCAACTATTGGCATGGGCATGGGCATGGGTCCTGGCATGCCTGGGAGAGGCCCACCCATTTGTCCTGGCATAGGCATAGCGCCTGGCATTCCTGGAAACGGCGGGATTGGTATCGGGATCGGAGGTGCCTGCTTATCTGGTGGCGGACTCTGATAAAAAGATTGTGGTAATGGTGGCATTGTTGGAAACTGGTGAAGTTCTGGAAATGGTCTATGTTCAGAATTTCCTGGCATTCTGCAGTGCATGGGAAGATTTTGCGGGAAGTATTGGATATTTGTGGGACATAATGGTAAATCAGGATCTTTTACAGCCAGTGTTGATGATAAACTAATGAGGATTAACCAGCGATGCAATGCTCTTTTCATTTTTATCTGCAACAAACACAATTATTAGGAAGTATAAAGTACGAAACTAGATAAAGTACGGCTAAAGAAACTGCTCTAGCATACCAAGGTACTTACTTCGGGCCATCAGTTGTAACCGTCGTATTCAAAATCAAGGAGCATAATGAGTCCCTAAACACCAAGCGGAGCCTTTTGTAAACCTGAAGCGAACAGGTGTGTGCTATAAAAACAATAGAACTAAGAACCTATAGCACGAAAAAGCTGACATTTGCGTAATACCTCCACAATAGGTCTTATGTATTGCTATTGATTTTTACAACTCTTTAACAGAAAACATGGCTGATTATTCAATTAAAATTTCCGTACTTTAAATTGGTATCGTTACTATTTCTATTGAAATTTAATTTATAGATATAAAATAAATTTTAATTTTATCTTAAATTCTAGTATATATTATATGCCAAATAAAAATCATATATCTGCCATAAGATAGAAATATTTTTCTTAGCAGAAAATACGACAAAGAAGATTTTCTATCTTAAAAATATATATTTTTATAGCAATCATTGATTATATCATTAAGTATGCGTTTTTTTTCTGTGTATCCCTGAGGATTTTATCCGCGGAGGTTATCGGTCTTCTACCGACTAAAACTATTTGAAGAGCCCGACTCTTCAGAGATAAGAGACGTAATAATAACTCCTCACCACAACTCGGTACACTCAGTATAGTATTATTGAATAACTAAATTATACAGTATCACTTTGTATGTCAATAATGGTCCGTAAATTTTTAGTAACATAACATACCATCACGCTTGTCGTCCCCGAAAGGTTAGGCAGAGATGTACTAATGAACACTCACGTTTCGCCGGTATGTTTTAGGTACGCCCATGTAATAGGAGGCGAGCCTATTAACGGGGCACAAATCCAAACTCCGAGCTGCTATTGAGAATTTCATAGAAAAACCCAATAACACTTTGCTCGACCTGGGAACCCAAAACCTCTCGCTCGGCAGTCGCACTGTACGACCACTAGATCAATGAGGCAGTCAATAATTTTTTAATGTATACATTAGAAATAAATAATATTAATAAATAAATATATTTGGATATATGACACAGCGCCATCTCGTTCCGAGCTAAGCAACGAGGCTTGTGTTACGGATACTAGAAGCTTGATTCATTAGATATACCTACATACTTTTTGTTTTAAATACATAGTTATTATATGTAGATACATCCATGCCTCGGATACAAATGTTGATGCTCAACACACAAACATTTGTCCCTACCGGGTTTCGATCTTGGGAGCCATAGCACAGAAGGGTGCGTTAACTACTGCTGGAATAATCAGGTCGTCGAAGCTATACTATGTGATCTTCCGTAATACAACATCCCTTTAATATATTTTCCTTTGCTCTACCTCTGCCAACCCTCTTAGCCTTCACGTGCTTGATGGCAACAGTGTATGTATTTATGTAATTTTGTTTGTAAGTTTCCCAGTAAACCATTGTGCGGTAACATTATGGCGGTACTATTTATTGTCTTAATTTTCGATTTTTCTTGCAATCGACTGCCGAAGCTGAACCTTGCTACTGTTTCACTATAATAAATAAAGGTAGGTTTTCTTTTTAATTCGCGACGGTGTATTAAGAATCCAGTAGAGTTATTGTAGCGACATTCATAAATTTATTTTTAAAATTCATGGAAATCTTTGACATAAAACTACATGTAACGAACTTTATAACGTTATAATTTAAGATATTAAACACAAAAGCCATTTATTTCTTTTTTGTTTAACATCAGTTTAACATTTCCAGATGGTGCTCAAATGTATAATTAAAACATTGCTGCTGCACTTAATAGTGGCATCAGCTTTCCAATACATGCCTCCATCTTTCCAATATCCTTACCCACCTCAGATGGGTCCAGGGCCTCAGATGGGTCCAGGGCCTCAGATGGGACCAGGACCTCAGATGCCCATGATGTCGATGCCCAACGGCCAACAAGCCATGCCGATGGGTAACGCCTCCCCAATGATGCAAATGCCGAACGTCCTTCCGATGATGCCGCATCTTCCACGTCTACCTGGTATGCCTTCAGGGCCGATGCAGCTCCCAATGTCACTGCCCATGACCGGTGGGAGACTACCAATGATGGTTATGCCCCATTACTCCAAAAAGGCAGATAAGCCTCGAAGGAAATCTCGCAAGCCGAAACGTAAGCGTATCAATATGGAATCTTCCTCCAGCGAGGGTTCTTGCTCCGAGAGTGATGCTGAGTTTCGTGCCCGAAACAATTTACGGTCTTCGAAGAAGAGACGAGAAGTCTTAACTCCCGTGGTCTCCTACGTGACAAAGGATGGGTATGTGGTGTACCAGAAGAAAATTAAAAAGGACAAAGCCAAAGATTGGCTGGAATTATCCAAAACTGTTAGCGGAGAATATATTAAGGACAAAATTAGGTTAAAAAAACGTGAACAATAGAGCTTAAAGTCGTTTTTCTATATTTGTATTGTATAAAACGTTTAAATCTTACCATTATGTATATATACTTTAAGGAATAAAAATATTGTTGTAATGAAATGATAATGTACATTTTTTATTCCATTCTTTTTCCTATTCTGTTTTGCTCTAGGGCAAAAGCAGTCAAAATTTTTTTCTGAAGTCTTTTTGAAATTGGGCTATCTAAAATAGAGCGACGAAATGCGACGATCCAATAAGCGCACGGTTATTACACCCCAGCGCTACTTGCATCATCATATGAGTATGTAACGTTGGTGCAGGTATCACCTGCTCAATTCTAGAAGTTAGTTAATCAAAAAACTAACTATGGCTTGTATAATAGAGGTTTAGTAAAAGGAGGCTTTATGTAATCTCAAACAATGAAACACTTTATATAAGAATGAAGTATTTCAGCAAGGGTGTTCAAAATAGGTTCGCATTTAAAGTGTACCGGACATACTAACTGGTGTTGAACGTAGGAAACTTATTAGTTAAATAATTTGTAGTTATTCATACAGTTTTATAATATATCTACTTGCTGAAATACTATATAAATAGGATAAATTTGTAATTTATGATTATTTTCAATTGATTTATTGTTCATCTATTTGCAATCGGTTTATTATTCTCTTTCAAGTGTACTCTGTGGGCAAGAAAAATTATGCGAGCTATGAAGATTTCAGTAAGTACATAATATTTTATTACACTTATCGTAGCATCACGCTGATCGTCTCTCAATGGTTAGGTAGAGGTGTAGGTATACATCCACATTTTGCCAGTATGTTTAGGTCCCATGTAATAAGGGGCGAGCCTTCTGCTATTAACCGGACACGAATCCAAACTTCTCGATGCTATTGACACAGCGGCGAAATACAACGAAAGAATTTAATCACCCGCCTAAGTATTATTATATTATTCATGACGTATACAATTTAGAGGTCTACAAGTCACTAGGGTATAGGTATTTTCTAGGTAAGCGTGCTACGTCTCATTCTTACCTATGTACCTTTCTTTTTGATGATGTTGGGACTCCTACCGACTAAAACCAACCCCGGTGTTCCGACTCGCACCTGCGCCGCCCGGGGGCCTCGGGAACTGAATATTCTTCCGCTGCCCCCGGCTGAACTTAGGTACCTACCTAACGTAACCAAAGTGAAACGCTTAATACGGGTTTCGGGGAATTCTATCATGAAATGATGCCGTTTATGCTTGGGCTGTGAAGATTCATATTTTCTTTATTTTATAAAGATTAGATATATTTTCTGAAGTCGGTAATCATCATCATCATCATATCAGCTAGATAACGTCCAACTGCTGGGCATACGCCTCCGCGAAAGATTTCCACAACGACCGGTGACCCAGCACTTGCATCCAGCGGATTCCAGCGACCTTTATCAGGTCTGTTTTATATGTATAGAGTTAATTTAAAAGTTCATTTGTTACAGACATGTTGGATGAAATGCGTTATCTTCTTGCCAATAATATTGATGACGAGTCTCAGGCTGTACAAGAACTGCGAGATGTGCGACATTCCCCCGGAGGTCACCAAGACACAGAATAAGCCCTACTGGCCCTGGCTGCCAGGGTACAAGAGCGACCAGCCTGGCTACGTGTGGCCTTTGTATTTTACTGGACGATGAAGAACCTGTGATAAAAGATAGTAAATTAGAAGATATATTATAAATAGTCTTCAAAAGTATTAATTACTTAATAGTGTTGCGGGCCTTTTTACAAATTTTGTACTTTTAATAGATATTTATTGAATAAATATGCATTTTTTATTATATTTTTGTATTGGATAGCTACTTATTTTATAATGTTTTGAGTGTGCGTTAACTAAGACAAAAGAAAATCGTCGTAGACTCAAAAATTACATGTTAATATTTGTGACTAGGAGACGGGGAAGTCAAAGGTAAAAAGTATAATATTACCTAAATAGTGACCTATATCCTATTCGTTTTTACCAGTGCTAATAGATAGGCTAGACGAAAATACATAGGCATCTAGTTGATCAAATACCAATCCCTTCGATAGCCTACAACATAAAAAACAGCTGCAAACTACAGCTATCTAAACATGAGCGAAGAGAGTATCTGATCGTCGTACAATGCTTCTTCGGCTGCATTTAATGTAGTTAAGGTTGGATCGTTCTTTCGTTTGGCATTACGATTGATTCGGTCTTAACTCTCCGACAGCAGAACGCCGAACGAGAACACGACGGCAGCATTTAAATTTCGATTGCTGAATATATAAATCGCAATCTAGCGTACAGCGATAACAAATTAGTAAGATTAGTTCATTTTAGAAGCTTTAAACTTACGATAAAATAAGGGTGGGTGGTGTAACGTAAATTATAAAGAGCATACTACACTGGAATCAAAGCGAAATAGATCGGTATTATACGCCTAAAAAGCAATGAAGAGCAATTTGTAAGAAATACAATTATTAGTCAGAGACAATAAGTTTTTCTTCTGGATGCTCTAAGGTAAAAAGTAGTTTTAGTACACTGAGACTTATGTTCCACATAGAACAATAGTTGGTTGATACACAGTACTCTGCCATACATATTTTTATTTATAGTAACTAGAGAAACATTTATGAATTAGGTAAAAATATCCATACTCATCACGGTGTATACAATGTACAGATTAACTTACGGCCTTCCAAGGATCTTAGACTATTCAATAAATTACAAATCAATAAAACTAAAAAGAAAGCTTTGCCAAACTTTGCAATTATCATTTATCATCCTGTCATCCATTAAAGATAAAATGAAAAAAAACTGAAGGTTAGGCTGTATGGACTAGATTCCTTTGCCTTATCCCGAAAGGGAAGAAAATCATACCTGTCTCAGATAGTGATGCGATTATGTCAAACTATGAGTATTTAAAACAACAACTTGATCTCTCATTTAATGCAGAACCTGATTTGCTTTCTCTTGTTTTAATAACAGAGTTCTTTTATTTGAATAATTATACATCTTCAAATTGAAATCTATATTAATTATAAATTTTAATGCACAAGTAGGTATGACTGTCTGTCTGTTATCTCTTTGCGATTAAACCGTTAAACCAAAGAGATAGTTTGAATCCTGAAAAAGGACATCAGTCGTTTTTATACAGGAAATTATCCCATAAGGAATCGAAAGGCGGGACAAAGTTTTTTAAATAACACACTGGTGGCAAACAAGCTTATGGCGCGCGTTAAGGTTGACTGTAAAACTTAAATATGTGTGTTTTTGTAAAAAAAATATACATAAGAATAAAAAACGCTGCCTATATTACTCTTTTATATTGCAACTCGTGTTAGTCATTAGTAGCATTAAATTGGAATGCTAACACGTTCTAGGTATGTACATTTGTCACAGTATTTTACCTCTTTTGTATGTTATTCTTTCTTTTGATTCTCTTTAAAAATATTCAACTACACGGGACATTGAAGTAAGACTTCAATTCCCGTGTAGTTGAATATTTTTCCCAGCGTAAGTATGATAATTAGCCTTTTGAGTTAAGCGACTTAAGTTGTATTCAATTTACATCACTAGTCTTAGTACTGTCTGTTCTAGTGCTGTCAAATCTGTCAATCTGTCAAGTGTCAGTAGTGTAATTCAGTCGTCGTGTCCGTGTCGGTTGTGTTTGGCGTTACGGAAAGTTGAAGCTAGAATTTTGTGCTTTTTTTAAACTACCGGTTGTTTCAGACACAATATAATAATGTACAGACATGTCATGTGTTATAAAATCCGTGTCTAAGCAGTGTTGTGCAAATTTTGTGGGTGATTAAGAGTATTATGTGAAGTGATCCTGTGACTACGATTTTGTTAAGCGGGAATCGGTTCCGATAAAATAAACTTACCGTGTTTTTTTGAAAATGGGTGATTACACGGATATGGATTGGAAGAAGAATATAGGTTTCCCAATCAACTATAACTCGGCGAGCTCCGATGATGATTTGTAAGTGTTAATTTAATTATCACACCCCTATAATTTACGTCGTAGCTTTTGAAAAATCAGAATTAATTTCACGCGTGTCAGTTATCAGTCGAGTTATTAAAGATTTACTGTTGCTTTGTAAATGTTTTAATCTATAATTCGGTTTCATCAACCTGTCGTACTAATATTTGGAAAGTAAAAGACTATACTAAAATAAATAGGACCTACAATCAACATAAAAATAACTTCTAGTAAGTATGCATTGTTAGTTTATGTCATATTACACATAGTATACTCCAGCTGATTATAATTATGTCTCATTACATGGAGTTGATTCATATTGATTCAATCAATTCATGTCATTCAGGTCATATAATTGTTAGCGAGCTTGTAGCTCGTAAATGACTAACTTTATTTTCTTTCTATTTTGAAGACGTTATTCTACTGCAGAAAATGTGTTTAGCAATAGAAATTACATGTTAACAACTATTACTGGTGGTTGCATCAGGAACAGAATAACATTATCTGCTCAGTGGTCAAAATTTACCTGGAATTCATTATTTCTTTAAGTCTGTATGTTATTCCTTGGTTATCTATCTTTCTATCTTTGTAGCACAGCTTTAATGTACTGAAATAAATTCATTGGTCATGGGTAATGCAAAAACTTATTAATAATTATCTCGTCATATAGTAGAGTCAAGGGTTTGTGGTCATTCTAGATAATTGTTAGTACTCATGTTAAAATGTTTAAGATATTTGTTTTCATCACATCATTACTTAATAATTAATTAAACACATCATTATCAGCAACAGAGATTTAAAAAACTAGAAATTATCATTGACATTAGTATTTGAAAGCAATCAATAAACAAAGTTCTAAACTACTAATTTTACGAAGATTTATTGAGAAAATAGGAAAGTTTTAAAAAGCGACTACTTGACTTAACAACTCAATATTCATATTTTCAAATAGCTTTTTATACCAATTCTTTTATAAGTTGTCATTGAGACTTCTAGCAGAAAAAAAATAGTGACACTATAAGTACTTTACTTAGGATTCAAGCCAGGAACTCAAACTGAACAGTAGACCATTGAGGCAAGCACTTGTATTCCTTATTATACTGACATGAATGAAGGAGATGCATAGCTACCGCCGTATCAGCCAAATCAATAAGAATTTTCACTTCAAACTATAGGATTATAGGTATGACTACACTATTGACATATATAGGTGCCTAATATCAGTTTGCTTTCATCCTGTCTTGCTCAATGTTGTATTGGGATAGTTATTTCTCAGAAATTCTGTCTTCAGAAATACTTACAAAACTGAATTAAGAACCGAGTAGGTATAGTAAAAAAAATATTAAGTTTGTAATATTAAATAATTACTGCCTATACTTAATATTATTTATTATAATTTATTCTTAAATAATAATAATATAGGTAAGTAATTATTTCATTTATCACATCTGCCTCATAGTCTGAGTAACAGCTTCTGCATTGGGTTGGTGTATGCAAACTCATACACCCCATAGAACAAACTTTTGTATTTCCTACAGATACTTTTGTGTCAAAAAAATCTAGTCTTTATATAGGTAAGCTATATTAAAGGTTCAATCCTTCTGATAGACCTATTCCGGCAAACTAATTTTTATGTGTAAGCTCCAAGGCGCCCAAACCCATAAGGTATTTGTTTTATTGGATTTGTTTGTTTGTTTTTCTTTTAGGAGCCGCACCATATTAAAACATATTTTATTTTTTTATTATTGCAATTGTCACGCATTGTAAAGACTTCAAATTATATTGCAAATAAAATCAAATCAAATTGTATTTTTTATTTATTTAGATTTAAACACAGTTCATCCTAAACTTTGATACCCATGTTAAGATTAAACTATTGTTCACTAGTACCCCAATCCCTGCAAATTAAAGAAGGCACAATGCATAGTTAGAAAAATTTTGAAAATGTAAATATTTTAAGCCTGATTGATCAATAATGATGGACAGCATAATATCAACTTCATATTATATTGTTGGTATAATGCCGACACTACAAATTTAATGCCTGATCGCTTTTATAAAACCACTTAATGTAACACAGCTATTTCACAGACAGACAGTGTTGGTTAAAGCACATAGATTAAGTTATCAGAGTATGCCAATCATTGTTATCAGTACACACATTTGAACCTGCTTGTGTGAATTACAGCATTGTAGTAATAAATGTAAAAACAAACAAATATATATTTACGTGTGTAGTGTTTGTTGTGGGGAAAGATTTAGTATTTTTAATGAAGACATGATATGATTTGATATGCTGTGAGTTATTTAAGAATTTAAAGCTTTTATTTCGTTTCCGTAAAGTTTTTTTGCCACTTATATACCTACAATTAAATAATCATAAACTTGTCCTCCACATAGTTTTTATTAAATATTTGGACCTAGTTATTTATTGATACTTATTTTAAATTTGTATGTTTGGATGAAAATTTTATTTGAGGTTTTTAAGTACAGCCCCTAACACTAACAAATAGAAAAAAGTGGTAACATTATTTTATAATGAATGTGAGGAATTTTCAATTAATGATTGCTTTTGTATTGTATAAATAATGTCAGATTTTATTTTTTTGCATTTAACATGCCTATTGCTAGCTTACATAATCATACATATTATCATTGTAGTATAATATTTACATTGCCCCTGCGTCACTTCCTAGCATAAACACTAGATAGCGGTGAACTGCAGTCTTTTTCGGGGGCTTTATCGTCGACGTGCAAAAAGAGTTAACTAAATTTGGTCTACTAATTGCCCAAGTCTTTGCGTATTTTCCTTATTTTGATTAAAATCGTAAATATTGCTATCCAACCTAATAAAATTAGAATTTGGCTGACTTCAGCAAAATGTATTTTTAATGTAGGTACCACCTACTACCAAAATTTATTCTGAATGTCATCTAGTGTCGTTGACCCCGACCCTGGGACACTTCAGGGTCACTCATATGTTTGTTCTAAACAATAATTTTATGATTAAATTCCTACACTGTTTGGCCTTTACATCTTAATGAGGATAACTGTAAAAAAACCGGTTAGCAAAGTTGTTTTTACAGATCTGTTGAAGTCTAGCCTGTCTATGTAGCTACCTACAGCCATAAGAGTCAGTGAAATTACCTACTACGTTATGGCTTTATATGTCTTCTGATTTCGTAACTATACGCGAATATGAGATATTTGATCGCGGTATATTGATATAACATAAAGCTGGCAACGCATTTACAAGGCTTCTGGTGTTGCAGATGTCCATGGGCGGCGGTGATCACTTACCATCAGGTGAGAGTTCTACCCGTTTGCCCCCTTACTTAAAAAAAAACGCTAGTGTTGTGACCAGTGGTCTGTGAGGACTGAGATCTTAAGTTCAATCCCAGGGCACGCAACACTGACCTTTCGAAGTCACCTGCGTATTTATCACATGCTCAAACGGCAAAGGAAAATATCGTGTCCAAACCTACATGCTTGAGAGATTTTTTTGATGGTGTCTGAAGTCTGGCAACACGCACTAGTGGACTAAAACCTGATCTTTTTCAAATGGACAGCAGCTGTGGGACGGTACATGGATCATAGTGTAAGAAATTCTATTATGCATGGATGGAAATATCGACGTTTCGGTTCCTTCAGGTCAAGGAGTATCTACTTTAGGTACCTACATACTTTCCTTTCTCTGGTCACGGGCAAAGTGAAATGAGATATGAGGGTATCCTCGTGACAGTGGATGCTGTTCGTTTTTTGTGGCACACCGCACAGTAAGCTCAAATGCACTGTAGAAAAATTCTACCTACTATATAGCACCTATAACATTTAAGAAGCCAGGATTTGATTTCGATTTCAAGGTGGTGTAAATGAGAGTGTTTCCAGTCAAGGTAGGTAACGGTACAGTAACGGTAATGCCGTTAATTTATTTACTTTGCAATGTGATTTCGGGGAAGTTTAGTCAGCAGGAAAATTTTAATTAAAGTTTATTACGTAATACATAGCTTAGTTTTTTTCAATGAGTAACCAACAAGGTATTATATTCGCCTACAGTTTAGTCGCTGTAATGCTGCATTGATGCATAATTCTAATAAACAAACATATTCTTGAAATTACTTTATTCGTAATGACGACCCAATTAGTCCAACGGTAGTCAACATTTGTATCAGAGTCATGGATGTATTATACATATGTATGATATTATGTATTTTCCAAAAAAAATGATTATCAAAAGACTAGTTTCTGTAACACAAGCCTCGTTGCTGGCGCTGTGTCATAATGTCCAGGATTATTTAATTATTTGTAGGTTTGGCTATTTTAATATTGACTCTGTGGGTAGGTAACGTTACATCGATCTTTAAGTGGTAAAATTAAAAATCCCCCAAATATTTTTTCCCCAAACTTACAAATTTGTTTTTTTAGTTTCGGTGCGTTTCATTTACTTACCCCTAAGAAATACTTCATCCACCTAGCCACTTTAAAAAAGGCGTGATTTTTGTGGGCTTTATTTTCTGCCTTTTTATTCATAAAGACCTAAATTTATGAGACAGTCTACTAAACTATGGTGCCTATTTAAACAGCTGTTTTTGCAGACGACAATTTCACGATTGTCGCTTTTTCGATGGGGAAGACCCACTATTTTACGGTAATAATGGCTTCCGTCGATGCGATGGACATTCTGACGTGCTGTGACGAATGAGCCTTGTGTTGAATTAACAATGAACAGATGAGCTGCAGAATTTTGGGATTTCACGTTGCGTATACCTTGAGAATTTTGATTAGATATGCACAGTACCTATTGAGTCTTGTCTGCAGATCCCAGGTTTAAGGCAAGTAAAATACACCCAGTATTCGCCAATATATTTCTAGTTCCAGGGACTTAAGTAACCAATTAAAAACTAGGTCATATAACTGTGATGCACCAGTCGTACGACGACTAAACCAAAAAAGCAGTATTTATGCAGACTGATTGATTTGATAACTGAATGCATAGATGAAGTGAAGGAAAATACGCAAAACCGCATTGAAGGCTTCGCTCTGAGTTGTGTAAAATGTAAAACCCCCAGTAGCCTTTAATAATAGACTGGGCTGATCTCTCATTTCTCATCGATCGAGTCCCGTGTCTAGTAGTGAAGTCAACAATGGCCTAGCGGAATGATGGTAATTTAAGAATTTGCTTGAAACCCCTTCTCGGTTTAATATTAAAAAGTGTGTAACTTTGCATCGCATACTATAGAAACGAGTGGGTACTTTATCATTGTCTACCTCACAAGCCGCCAAGTGCACCACGCAATAAAAGGGTCAAAATGGGGCCAAACTAACTCCTCATTATTTAGTTACTTCCCAAATCTCGTCTCTATTGTCCAGAAGGCGTTCGCTAGGGGGCTTTGGTGTGGTAAATATCTCACACGTGCTGGAATCGTGCAACTAGTTTCTGTCAATTCAAAAGTACCTGTAATATTGGTCTACTTGAAATAAATCATGTAATATTTGTATTTGGTCTACTTGAAATAAATCATTTGAGGTTGAGTTTAAGCAGTGTTGTAGTGTTTTCGGCGAGGGAGTTCGGATTTGTGCATGGTTAATGCACCAATAGGATTGAGGAAGAGTTCGATGATTTGAAGAAGGTGCAGCAGATAGATGCGAGCAGCCCAAGACCGGGATGGTTGGCGCTTTTTGAGGGAGGCCTATTTTCATCAGTGAACGGCAATAGGCTGGTGCATATATAATAGCAACAGATCCTTCCGTATTACATGAGACACAGAAAACATATCGCCGAACTCCGTGTACATCTTTCTTCTTTCTTTCTTTATTCTGTGCCTGTGTTTTTTTATTCATCGAAAATACAGGCGATATTGTATGTTCGTCTTCTTACAATATTATAGATTCAATTTAATGTACTTAATTTGTTGAGTGGCGGAGTGCCACGGTAATTTCTTAGGTAACGGTATCGTAAATATATTGATTCATTGCTTGTCTTCACATCAGGAATTTATACTTCATAAATTATGTCAAAGTTGGCAGTACTTAGGTACTTTTAAGATTAATTGAGTAATTTGACAAGTAAGTGACCTTAAAAGTTCCCCAACTTCTCGGGGCAGGGTCGTTAAGTACCTTATTTATTGGATGTTATAGGATTTAAATTAGATACATATTTTAGATATAAGTTTATATTTTTTCTTAAAAAAATCGTTGACCCTCACTAAGTTTTGCTCCTGTGTCGCGAGTGCGTTTACAACCACAAATTTTCGCAAACACAAACGCGGAATACCGTATCATATAAATATTTTTGCTACGTACAGGGATCGAACCGAAATATCATTTAAAAAAAAATTGTTTGTGATGTCGATTACCAATGAGAATATTGCCCTTTATACAGAAATTATTATGACGAAGGTCAAACTGTAATGTTCACAAAAAATCTATTGTGTCTTCGACTCGTTTATAATAACAGCTTTATATTATCTACGTCAGACAACGGAGACAAAACTTTATGAAGAATCACAATAAAGAGATTCGTCTTCAATCCATTTTTGTTTCAAAATGTCGTGAATATCCCTTAAACAGGTTTACTGGTGGATTTCACACGCCATCGAGAAAATCTCTTGCGCGTGCAAGTTCCCTTACCATATATTCCTTCACCGTTTCGGCATCTGATAAATATGCACATAACTTCCGAAAATTGTCTCTTACAGTCTACACACTAGCATATCGCAGTTATGCAAAAACGCCCAGATCCGGAACAGCTACCTTTAGATCTTACAAATATTTGCTCCGTGCGAAGATCGAAACCGCAACCCGTGACGCACAAGCGGATCGGTCAGCCACTGCGCCTAATATTAACCTTCACGACTAAAATATATAAGCAGGCCTGTGCTTCTGAAAAACAATATGTTGTATCTTTGATAGCCTTTCCTCATAATCTGAACAGCTAAAACAAAACATAGAAGGAAGATAACGGTTGCAATCTTCCTCTTACTACGTGTCGGTATTTGTATTCGTGCACGTGCCTCAATGCTAGGTGAAATAGAAAGTTTTCCACCAGTCCGTGCTACCAGAATAACACTGATACATACATTTAATCGACAGCCGTTCGCTGAAATGTAAATAAACGTTTATTATGTTGAATTTATCCTATTTGTTTAAATGCTCGCACGTCTTTTGTATTTATATTATACACATTTAAACTGCTTTGATACTCAACTCAACGATTTTATAATTCTCATTGTTTTACACCGTAATGGTACCAGAATGGAATTATTTCCATCACAGACTCTTCTTACTTGACGTCTTTAAACACATAGTTTACAAAATTTGGATATAATTTAGGCCATACATAGGTATATTTGTTCTATGAACGGAATCAAGTCCACGATGGGCGGATCTTTCGACCACTGTCTCAATCAAATCATCAAAAACATTCGCGACCAGGGTTCTGAAGGCTAATAATTTTTTTCTTTTGTTCCAGGGACAATAAAGATGTGGTGTTCAGGAACCCTCGACAATCCTCCAAGTTCCTCCTGGCTGATTGCGGAGACGGAGCCGAGGCGGACCTCCTCGGAACCACACCGCCACGTTCTAGGATCAGGGACAAAGAGAGAGGCAGAAGGTAGGTTACTCGAAGTCGAAATATTATATTTCACTATAGGCCAAAGTGGCTCTTTCTGAACGTCGACATTAAAGACAGCCTTCAAAAACGCCCGCCCTTCTCCGCTTAAAGTTTTTACAGGAAAGAAGCAGCGCTAAATATCTCCCAGGCATATTGAACGTATTATACATTTTTGTAGTAGGTGTCTTAATGTTTCACATATACGGACATGTCGAAATAACATAATTATTTGTCACAGATAACAGATCATTGGTTTTAGCAATGAAGTAAGAATAAATGATTCCATCGGCTACACCAAACAGTTTTTTGTTGCTGAATTAAACCTCGTTAGGGTATTTACTTGTATTAAGTACCTACTCAAGTACTTCACCTTGGGTCCTGACTGACTGTAAATATTTTTAAACATAAAAAAGTAGGTTGAATTAAGCCAGATTTATGAAGCAATTTTCAATTAAGCAACATTAGATTACTTCTAATCCTACTTTTTTAAATTACTCATTACTGTATTTTAACATATTGTATGTACTAGCTAGAAGCTAATTATTTTGCAAAAACCAGTTATAATGTTTCCGTAAATAGGTTTATTTGAAGTAGGTAAGATATCACAAAGTATTGACGTATACGAGTAAATGTTTATTGCCTGTGCAAATAAATTTGCTCACTTAGTAACAGGGGCAAGCCCATTAAAATTCCCCGATAGATAGGACATATTATATTTAATTGTATAATGGAATGAAAATGAAATGAGTCAACACTGCATTTTTTTTATTTTTGTCCTGCGGGGATTCCTTGGGGTCAATCAATTTCATACAGATTTCTTACACTTATGCGAATATTAGACATTGAAATAAATATAATTATTAGCGCGAATCGCGGTACTTAGGAATACGAATCTATTTTTATACCTGACGAATTCTGTAGATCATCCACGGTCAATAACAGATTGTCCGTACCTTGATATACCGCGATAAACTTCGTAAAAGTTGTTTTATTTCTACAAATATACAATTAAAAATAAGTCATGTGCACCGCACAGTCACGTAGCGATGAAATATACGCACTTGAGTATTAAATCACGAGTCACGAATCGAACAGCGGAAGACAAGTGCGGAAGTCGACGTATCCCGTCTCCCAAGGTTGCAGAGGATCCAAAATAAATAAAGGGGTCATAGACCCTACTGTACTAAAGGTACGGTAGTGTGAACCCATTAATGTCCCTCTGCTGGGCACGGATGACTGATTTGACAGGCATCAAGTTATAGTCCACCACGCTAGCCTACTGCGAATTGGCAGAGTTCACATGCCATCGAGAAAATCTCTCAAGCAAGCAGGTTTCCTCACGATATTTTCCTTTACCGTTTGAGCATTTGATATATACGCACATAGTTTCCGTAAAGTCAGTGGTGGCCTTGGGTTTTAACTCGAGATCTTTTACATCTCAGTCCACTAAGCTACCACAGCTCTTGTTGAGTAGGTTGTATCGAATAATTGAACTGTAAAAACCGTTTTTGTGACACATGTCGTTTTTGTGCATGAAATATGCAACTGATAGAGATAACCCGCGCTCAGTTTTTGTAGTTTAATACTCTTTAGTATTTTCCTAGTTAAACACGTATTGTTGAACTCTTTAACCCATAGTTAAACGAAGGATTCTGACTAGTTTTTCCTTGAATATAAAGTACGACATTTCTCTTCTTGCCATTAATATAGAATACATATTTACATTTGACGTAAATACTGACGTGTAGTGAAAACCACAATTGAGTGGCTTAAGAAGAATTAAGCGAACAAATACATATATGGGTGTGGATGGCATCTTTGTGTTGTAGCGACATCACATAAAAACTAAGTACTCAGTGACGAAGCAAATAATCCTACATCGCGCAAGTGAAATTTGAACGCGAGATAGCATATATACAACCACCCAATATCAACCGTGCCGTCAAGGCATAACACCACGCCTGGTCGGAGGATCTTCCTTATCAAATGGAGGGACTACCACCTCCTTCCCTCCATAGTGTTCAATAAGTCATCATCATCATTATTTTGTTCTTTTAATTCTTTTAATTGTTCTTGCTATTAGAGGTATTATATATATAATATGTAAGTGACAATTTAACTCTCTTACTTAATTTAATGTTTTTTTTTATTTCTTTTAAGTCTTAAATATTTAAATTTAATCTCAATTTAGTTTGATTTAATTTTGAGCAAACGCCATTTGTAATTTCATAGAACTGTATTCATAAGCATGCTGTGATTTCCTGTAAATGAAGAAACACAAGGAAATAACTATTTATATGTAAATTGTATGACTTTTATGTATGTAATGTGTATTTTTTTTTTAAATGTATCAATCCCGAAAATCCCGGGATTCATTCAATTTGATCCCGAAAATTTCGGGACTAAAATATGACCGGGATTTTCGAATCCTCTACTCGCGCGATGCCTACCCTGGTTTGACAGTTCGACAGACAATGGAGAAAAAATCTCATGCATGCAGGTTTCCTCACGATGTTATGCAAATCTTTTTAATTACCCTTTAAGGACGCTGTTACATTTTCGACGAACTCAAATTTAGGTATTTAGAGTCGCACACAGCAACATTACGGACACGCACACATTGAAACCACTGAGCGCTCGATTTTATACATCGCTTAAATAATCTTGATCCTTGTTATTATTTCTTATTTTTATTTGAATTGATAGAGTTTAGTGATGTACTATTTTCGTGATAATTAAATTATTTGCTACCTGGTGACCTATTGTACATTCGATCCGAATTACTTTACGTTTGGTCTGCAGATATCCCTAAGTAAAATAACTTAAAGATTAATTTATTTCGTTATATGTGAATTCAATGCGCTGTAATGCATTCACAATAGACCGATATTTTGCTATATCTCATTAATTATGATTAATATGTATTTATGTTTTTAACAGTAAAAAAAACATAATGGAAAAATATTCGTTTAACTTTATTAATGAAAACTAGAATTACAATAAGAAAACTAAATTTAGTTAAAAAGCCACGAAAAACTTAGTTCGCCATAATATTGGATTTAGAGTGATGTTACAATATTTTTAGAGTTATTCACAGCAAGCCTATAATTTGATATCCATATTGTAGGAAAGCATAAAAATGTAGAAATTGTATTTAGAGAGACGTCATTTTATTTTTTGAGTTATTTTTAGTAAGTGCAATCCCCATGTTGTAAAGTGCATCACACATAACTAGTCCGCCATGGGTGTTTCGGAATGACGTCACACAACAACTAAACATCCAAACATGTCTATACAAAATTTCAGCTCAATCGGTTGAAGATTCAAAATTGACTTGCAAGAATCCACCTGAACAAACATAATTAAGTAGTTAAATACATATATACATTGCAAATTAATAAAAAGATTGTCAAAAGTTTACGGTCAGAGATAGGCTTGTATAGTTCACGTACTAAGTACTAATAAGAATTAATCCCGACACTGACAAGAACAAACTATTCCTTTTCCTTATTATTACATCATTCTTTTAGTACTACGTCGTTCGTTCGAGATGTCAGTATTCTTAGTTTCTGATTCTGAACGAGTAGTCGCACGCTACAAGCTAGTAAATTTAAAATTTTAAACAACAGTCTGCGGTATACCAAAAAATACTTAACAATAAAATTTACAATAACATGATACCTATATTTCATTTTAAATTTAACTCAGAATATATTTTCAAATAAAAATAATAACATTCTACAAGGCTTAATAAAATTGAAAATATCTAGATCATTATAATTTATAGTTTAAAAAAATGAAAAACGTGCAATCATCATCATCATTTCAACCGTTAGACGTCCACTGCTGGACATAGGTCTCCCCCAAAACTATGATGTGGCAAACAACGTGCAATAAATAAAATAAAATAAAAATACATAAACATATCTAAAACAAATATAGAAATACTTATTATAAAATAATTATATTATACGATACTATAATCATACATATTTTAATGAATCAATTTAATTTAATATACCTATATAGTTTTTATCTTATTTGACAAAGAGCGCCTTCATCCTCTCTCCTATTAAAAATATCTTTTGCTGTGGTCGACAGGGTCCATAATTGATCCAATGTTTAACATGCCTACCAACTAATGTACACAATATGAAATGCAATAAAGAATTGAGTAATTGAGTAACTGTAGGACTGTAGATACTTGAAATACTCGAAACGCGACTAAACGAGCGGGAGCGATATAAAATCAGTGTATGAATAAGTGGGATGCATGATAAAGAATAATCGGGTATTGTAAGAATTATAGGCAAAACCTGCAAAGTATGAAGGAATATAAAATGTAATTCACTATATACTGTACTATGGTACTGTTGTAGGTGGTACTAATAGTACCAGAAGACAGAACTAGTGCATCTGAAAGTTTTACCTACTAGTGCAGTCATTCAGTGGCCGAGTAAGAACAAGCCTAGTCAGGGAACACCCGTCAGGAACGGAGTTGACATCTTAACCCCACCCATCAAGTCTCGACCTCACTAACAAATGCTTAATACCTATTCGTTATTCGTAATTTGCCTACCCATCCTTTTCTTCGACTCACCTACAGACTCTTAATTCCAATTATTCTCGCCTTTTTTTAGTAAAATTTGATCTCACCCATCCAATTCTTCACCTGCCCAACAGCTGCTTAACCTCACCCATCTATTTGTTAACTTGCCCAACAGCAGCTTAACCCTACCCATCTACTTTCAGGCCTAATCTAAATCACAGTATTAATATGACTTAACCCCACCCATCCATTTCTTCACCTGCCCAACAGCTGCTTAACCTCACCCATCTATTTTTTAACTTGCCCAACAGCAGCTTAACCCTACCCATCTACTTTCAGGCCTAATCTAAATCACAGGTTTAATATGACTTAACTCCACCCATCCATTTCTCAACCTTGTCAACGACTGCTTAGCCGTTAGTATCCAAATCCCGATCTTATTCATCAATCCCTAAATAACATTCTGATAATAAATTTAATAATATTATTAAAGTCGTATTTACTTTTATTTAGGTTTGAAAAAGTATCAACATCTTCCGGTCACGATAAACGACTATATGAGTGTATGACACAGACTTTTTCGTAATTTATTTTTTGAGACAGAGCGATACGCACATGCTTCCACAAGCGCGTCTGAGCGCGGAATGAAAGTCCGCGAGTGAAAAATGTATGAAGAAATTTGCAAGCGTTCATATTTTTGCTGTTTATTGAAAAATGTAATGATTTAGGTACAAAATAATTAGTCGAACGTATAGAGGACTATATATGCCGTAATTTTATATAATTTTGATGATAAAATATGCTCTAAGTTTACTTTAAAATGGTACGTAATCTGACCCTATTTTTACACATTTTCTGTGATTATTGTGATGGTGAAAACGGATTTATGGGAAAAAATTGTATGATGTGATACAATTTTTGTGATGCCAATCTGAAGATGAATAGATTACCTTTAAATTGAGACCATAATATCTTCACATATATGATTGCTTATACATTAAAATTGTACCTGAAAAACACTGTTATTTGTAGAAAATTGTAATAGCGTCCTTAACTCAAGGGAGTTAAACATAAACATACGCATTTCTAGATCAACAAGGAAAGAACCTTGTATGCATTATACCTAAAGCAAACCGAAGATAATAGTTCCGCCAACAAGGATTTGATATTACAATGAATACTCGATGATAAATAAGATAACCGTATCAGCTCTACCATGCATGGAAACTCTTAGCAACACAACAGTATACACTATTTGCATAAATTAAAGGATATTAAAATGCTTACCCAGGAGAAAACGATCGTACAGTAAAAAATCTGCAAGCAATTTTCAGCGTTGAATGTCTAGTTTTTGAATGCGACAAGAAAACATTACTAAAATACTAGACATTACATATACCTAACGACTTTTTACGAAATATGTATATAGCAGTTGGTATATTGGTACTTTCTATACGGAATAACGGTGGGGTTAAATAATATCAATGCACCGGTATAAAATCCTTAAAAAGCTAGTTTTATTTAATTCCCCATATTCCCTTTAACACACGCCAGATCGCTCTGTATAACAATACCTATAGCTACAAAAATAATGAAAGTAATACATGAACAGAACGTAAGTAGTCGTTTATATAAAAAATAAATAACTTAAAAGTGAAAGCTCTGACGCACTTGCCTTAAGTGCTAATCAATATACTACAAAATTCTTACCATACAAGGATTTGGAAAAAGTTGTATGAATTTAATTAATTATATCGACTGCCTCGTTGGTCTTATGGTCATAAGTGCGATTGCTGAACAAAAGTCCTTGTATTTGTTTCCCAGGTCAAGAAGTGTCATTGAGGTTTTTTATTAAATTCTCAGTAGCATCTCGGAAATTGAATTCATGCCCGGTTGATGGCAATAGGCCTATTACACGGGCGGGACCTATAACATACCGGCGAAATATCTGCCTATGTTTCGGGGACGACAAGCGTGATAGTATGTATGTAATATTTGTGACCTAGAAAGTCTGCGTATCATGTGGAATTCGGCGGCTCTAGAAGATATTAAAACAAACATAGTCGTTGTTATCGTATTCTTACGATTGTTCCAACGCGTACCGCCCGCGCCGTACCAACGCGTCTTAACCGATGACGTAGGTGCCGATAATCAGGCAGGGGAGGTATGAGGGCAGGGGAGGGGGGGGGCGGAGGCTTCAGCCTGATCAAGTGGTTACACAAATATTTTTTTTATGTAACTCAGTACTCAGTGTTACTTATGTACAGTTTCGATACGGTGTACAGTCTATGGTTGAAAATGTTTTGTGAGTGATTGTGAGGCTTTGTGTTTTTTTTTGGCATGGAATGGAATTTTTTCAAAAGTATATTAAGGTAATTGGTTATCTATATTTGTATTATTGTTGTTAGTGGATCGCCTAATGTGATAAAAGTGTAGCTAACGTGTGTCGAGTCTGATTTTAAATCAGTAGGAGACTAGTAGTAGGTACTGTATATTCATAAATACTTACATAGGTACCTACGAAATGTGCTATGTAATTCAATTTAGAACAATAATCAGGATTTTGATATGCGCATTTACTATTGTGATAAATGTTTTTGTAAATGATTGTTTATTTCTATAAATAGATTTTTTTAAAACACTTTTACAAGTCATGCAATATTATTTTAGAATCTAGATGGCATCGGCATTTCTTAACTAACGACCTCAAAATAACATTAAGGTACCAATATATGTATTATTAACTCTTTTAAAGTATATAGAGCTATGGGGCAGTGAGAGATTTGACATAAATTAAAGTTAAAACCAAAAAATTTAAAAAATAATGAATTATGATCCAATTTCGAGTACTGGTGACTACTGGTTCTTTATAATCTGTATTTTTTAAGGCTCTTTACACATTTAAGAAAGGTCATAATGTATTAATATCGTTCATTATAAAAATCATACTTGTTTACGCTAGGCGCAGCACAGTCGTAAAAATAATTGTTTCCAATACTCATTACAGTTTCTTGTGTTAAAAAACTGTGTATAGGTTAAACAACTTTTTAGAGGGTGTTTCTATCGAATTCTCAGTAGTGGCTCGAAGTTTGGATTTGTGTCTGTTTAATAGCTGATGACTCGCTTCACTTACGTGTATTATTATGTACAATAAGTCAGTACTGTGGTTACAATAGAGTCGGTACGAATTAAATGTTTGAAAGTGGTGATCTGTGCAATGCATGCATCACTAACCCATTTACTGAACGACTGCTATCTCCTCTCAGGTTGTGGGGATTAGGATAGCCCAACCTATCCTCAACTTGTTGGACTATTGAACCCACTACGTTGACTAGAGTATTGCATGTTGGCAGACCTCACAAGCCATTGATATAATCCCGATGTTATAAACGTAAACATATCGGCGAATGGAGTATATTAGAGTAGGGTGCGTTGGGTTAAGATCGGCACAGAGGGTAAGAACGAAAGAACCAAATTTCCAGCGTATCCTAACAATATTATAACGCGAAAGTTTGTAAGTATGGATGTACGGATTGATGTTTGTTACTCTTTCACGCATAAACCGCTTAACAGATTTGAATGTAATTTAGCATACAAATAGTTTATTACTTGGATTACCACATAGGCTACTTTTAATCTATATACCATGCGGGCAAAGCTTCTGGAAGCTAGTTCGGCTATATTTGAATGCGTGCATTGCGCGCCACGAAAAAAAATTGCCGAATAAGAAATTTGGTTCGAAAGAACCAGATTTATTCGGCAATTTTTCTTACCCGCTGTGCCTTCTATCTTACCCCAACGCACAATATAGAGTAGTTTGCATATTTGTGGGTGTATTGATGCTAAGGCACAAGCTTCAGACTTCTCTGAACACATTTGCCAAGCATCATATTACTCTCTAAAATTATTTCGCCTGTCCATTTCCACAATAACCGTGACATCCGCAGCTAGTTGTAAATGTGTGTGTAATATTATCATATAATGTGTATACATCTTGCATTCTATGTGTGCTATCATAATGTTCATTGCCGAAACGTAGCAGGATTTGTGGTGCTAGTGTTTACTCTGTTATAGATAAGCCATGTAATAAAAATAAACTGTCACTGAGTAGATTAGATAAGGTAAATCTACGTATTGTCTAACATACAAATAAAATTACGTTTTACAGATTTTATCGCGGTACATTTATATTACTTCAATTCTAACGCTAGGGATCCTTCACAGCATCCATGGTTATGGAAAGATGTCTGTGTAATATAATATTATATCACAATAGACCAATAGGCAATAAATCGCGATAAAATCCATAAAAGTAGTGTTATTACCATGTGTAATAATTCGTAGGAAATTAGTATAAAAATACTATTATTGATTGAAGTGCTATAACTTATAATACGTGATAGCGAATAGTAAATAGATTTTTAAGTATTATAGCAACACCAATAAAAAAAATATTCTTTTATGCCTTCTAATATTTAAGGATAATTAAACATACATAAGGTATCTTATGTAAGGTATCTGGGCAAACGTAGTGTAGGACGGCCGCCGGCCAGGTGGAGCGACGACTTGCGCAAGGCAGCTGGCAGTGACTGGAGGAAAAGAGCCGAAGATCGAGCTCTGTGGCGTTCACTAGGGGAGGCCTACGTCCAGCAGTGGACGAATATAGGCTGATGATGATGATGATGAAGGTATCTTAGATTTTTAGAGTCAATCCGCACTAGTTTAGCGAGGTGGCCTATGCTATTACCTTATCTAACCCCTACTGATTACGAGACTCGTGCCCAGTGGTGGGACAGCAATTAGTGGGCTTAATAGTAATAAAAATATGTAGTAGAGATTCACATTAAAATGGTACTGCGGCAAATATGTAATTCAAAACATGACGTCTGGATATAAAACATGAAAATAAAACTAAAACACTAGCTAACAATAACATAATTCACCGAAATTATACGTTTACACACGTAGTAATAAAACACAAAATAGAATGACAATTGACATCTTCCAAACAAACAAACAAATGCTCAATGTCTTATCATTGAGCGACAAAAGTTGATAGCAATATGATAAAAAAAAATGTTTCAGTGACTCACTTCTACACTGGTCTAGAAAATAAAGTAGGCCACTTGGATACGTATTGAAATTATTCATTGGATTGGCATGAGGAACGATTACATTTGTGGAAATGATAGGACGGCATACTTATTTGCAACAGGTATATAATACCTCAATGAATACCGTAGTTTATTTATGTTGAAATAAAACTGTTGTTAACGGAATTTATCGCGTACTATTGTTATTATCTTCTAGCTGCCTCCCGCGGCTTTGCCCCCATGGTATATAGATAAAAAGTAGCCTATGTGTTAATCCAGGTAATAAACCATATCGCACCCTTACAATGAAAGTGACCGAAGTCAAAAAATGCAATTTGTGGAAAATGAGTAAGAAAGATTAAATAATTATAAGTAATTGTATCTCTTCCGTTTTTCATAGGATTGATTTTTTTTGCGGGTTTATAGATTGATCTTTTATAAAGAGATTGGTAACATCATATTATGGCAAAATCAGAAATTCCTGGAATTTTGAGTTAGGTCACTTTCATTCTAAGGGTGCGATATGTATGCTAAATTTCATTCAAATCTGTTAAGCGGTTTTTGCGTGAAAGAGTAACAAACATCCATCCATACTTACAAACTTTCGCGTTTATAATATTATAGTAGGATTTATTCGACCTGGTAAAGGTCGCTGAAATCCGCTGGATGCGGGTGGCGCACTTCCGGTCGTCGTGGAAATCCGTGGGAATACTTATGTCCAGCTGTGGACGTCATTTAGCTGAAATGATAATGATGATGATTGATATCATTATATACGACGTTTCGGATTCACTGTATCTATGGTCACGGGCAGACTGAGGTGTTGGTTGTCTTGATGCCTCTTGATGCCTAGCCTAATTATGAGACCAGTGGACTTCGATGTCAAAGGTCTCGAGTTCAAAACCAAGGCACCAACCACTGAATTTTGGGAAGTTATGTGCGTATTTATCACATGCTCAAAACAGTGAAGGAAAATATCATGAGGAAACCTGCATATTTGAGAGTAATCTCTCAAGTATGCATGTTTCCTCGTGATCTCTTGATGTTGAAGTCTGCCAATCCGCAGTAGGCTAGCATGGTGGACAATAGCCTGATCCCTCTACAATGAGAGGAGACCCATGCCGAGCAGTGGGAGAATAATGGGTTGATGACGAAGAGGATGATAACCCTGCAGTTTTATTATTTATGTACTAGTTAAACCCTGTCAAATGATTAAAACAATATTTGAAGCGAGTTGTATTACAAATGTTTGAAGCTCAGTCGGTGCTTAAAACATTTAGCAACTTTAGAATTTATGAAGCTCCCACGAACCAACTTAATATTTATAAATATGTGTATAGTTTTTATATATAATGTATAGATTGACAAACTGGTTAACACAAAACGTGCTCCCTGCAACAAAATACCACTTTGGTCCTTTATTTATTGCGTTTCACGTTACAGAAGTTAGAACGGGTTTTCTATAAGGTTTTAAATTAGATAATGTAAGTATACACTTACATATCGTCGGTATGTTTTAGATCTCATGTAATATGGGCCAAGGCTATTGCCATCTTACGGGTACGATGCCAAACTCCGAGCTGCTGATGAGAATTTCATAGAAACACCCCAATAACAGTTCTCGACCTGGACCAACCCCGCTTGGGTTCTTATCCAGCAGTCACTCTACGAGCACTAGACCAACGAGGCAGTTCCAGTTTTTTTTCAATATGTCTGGACATTATTACACAGCGCCATTTAGTACCGCGGTAAGCAACGAGGTTTGTGTTACGGATACTAGAAGGTTGATATATTACATATGATATTCTTTTTTTTGTAAATACATACATATTATACATAGCTTATTAACTAAGTATACAGTGCAATAATAATAATAATAATGTCCTAATAAGTTAAAATTTTAGTGTCGATAAAATCAAGCTGTCTCTTTATCGGCTATTAACCATGACTAGGCTAGTATTGTTTGTTTGTATTGTTATACACAAGGTCGCAACAAGGTCATGGGCATAACACTTAGGGCGCACGAGCATCCGATACTTGTGTGCTTAAGCTCCGTAATTATATAGGCGCTGGTAATCTATAGGTATGTATGTATGTATAAAAATATTAAAAATGAATCAAAGGGACATAGCCCTTGGTCACGGAATCACGCGTGAACGACTGAACCGATTTTGATCAATTTAGTTTTTTTTTAATATAAATAAATATTCTGCGACATTTTACACAGCACCATCTAGTCCCAAACTAAGCAGAGATTGTACTATGGGTACTAGACAATAGATATAATTATATACTTTTTGTTTGTAAATACATAGGATATAATACATAGGTATTGATAAAGACGGAGCCTTGGAAAAGGATATTGGCTACATTTTATCAACGGCGGAGCCGCGGGCGAAAGCTTGTCAAACATATTTTTATTGTTCATGAAATAGGAGAAAATAACCTCATAATAATATATATGTTGTATAATAAGGGGTAATATTAAAAGCATTCCTTCTCAATATAAACGATAAGTGTGGGAAATTTCATTCTCCTCCGTCCGCTCAATTTTGTAAAAAGGGGCACCAAGATTTTATTTCGCGTATTAATATAATTAATATATCAACGTCATGCAGAAGATATGTAGATTCCTAAATGTGTACAAAAATACTTTATCTTTAGGTAACATTATAAATAACAAGTAGGTAGGTATTTATCTTTTGAAAATATACGATTATATTCGAAAAAATCGATCTTGGAAACGCTTGAATTTGTTGATTGATTCAACAAATTATATCGCAAACATCCTGAAGTTACACATTGATAGTTCATTTTACCTTATTTGGAAAGTTCTAGTTTATTAATCTTTCGTAGTATCGGCTTTTGTTATAGTCCAAGATCCCAGGGCCGCCAGACGTCACGTATTTTCTGACGAACCAAATGTGGATTATTGAGTAGTGCTAGTATGTACTAAGAACGCATGCCTACCAGCTATCTTGCCTAGTGGGCCAATTTTCAGGTATCAGGTAATCAAGGTACATACAAATATTACTTACCTCACGTAAATTCTCCAAGCTGATTTTTACGTATATTTTAGGCAATATCCTTAAAAATAAGTTGCCAATACTCCCAGACACTTTCCGTCGGCCGTATTGCTTTGCAGACGCTTTAAAGCTCCCGAAGGAATTAATTAACTTCACGTAAATTATGGGATCTTACTCCATTAGTGTCCTGCCCGCGGAACCCAAAATCTCTTTGACTAATTGTTGAATCGGTTTGATTTCGATGTCTGGCATCGAACAATAGTATATGTCATCAAAAACATATTTCTAAAAAAACCAAGTCGCGCAACTCAGTTCTTCTACCGTAAAAAGTTGTGAGATCCATGTAATACCAAGTCGGTTAATTTATTCAGTCCCTTCTTTTATATTTAAATTGACTCGGGCATCGCATGAAAACATAATGTATCTCACAAGTACCGCATATTAGTTATAGTAAATAAGTTTATATTATATATTTTGACGTAGTTCTTTAGTGGCCTTAGGCGCTTATTTGAAAACCATTTTGAGGGCGTCACTTTGCAATACATATTTATGTAAACCGAGGAATAAAGTAACTAAAATTTATTATAATAATGTACTTTATACACTATAATAAATAATATTATTGTCTGAATTATTTTTAGAATTTTACAGTTGATTTATAAAATCCAGCTTTAGAAGATTTGTACTATAAAATTTCTAAAATTGAATATTTTCCTTGTATATTGTGGTTCTAATACCCTTTTACAAATACAGAAGTCCAATAAAGGTCATAAAAACATAAATGCTTATTGTATTCTCATGTAAGTGAATGTAATTCTTTATGAGAATAAAGTTTCTTAAACCCGAACCGAAAAACCACTGCATTCCAATATTACATGCCATCATATCAATCATCTCAGTCCACTGCTGGACATAGGCCTCTCCTAAACAACGCCACAACACTCCTCCGCGCTAATCATCCATTCTATCCCCGTCATACGAATATAATATCAAGAAAAATTATAACAGCATTACAGATCATTCATAACCGATAGAAGTTCACGATATCGATAGGCTATCGGTATTTTATCGAAAGCACTTAATCGATATTGATGTGAAGTGTAAACGTGATTAGTTATTTATGGAATTGCTTGCTTGTTAACCTAGAGCGTTAGCGTGGTTGCCAAGGGTGAAGGAGTCAGCCAGGTTGGAAACAGAAATGTAATAAGTGCCAGGGCCAATCCAGCTTTCCAGCGATCTAGAAAGGGGCGCCGGTCACATAGTCGTACGGTCTAAGTTATACAGGCTCCAATTCGATTAAGAAAGTATTTATGGTTGACCTAGATCCAGGCCAGGGGATGTTAAGACCACCCGTGGATCAGCCTTTAAATGAGAATGTAGGGTCGCGATAGGTACCTAATAGGTCATGCCAAAGCGCACAAGAGAGAAATAGTTCTAGCGTATACAATAAACATTAATAACATTACAATAATATAATAAAATATATATTCCTGGACATTATGACACACAGCGCCATCTAGTTCAATGTTAAACAACGAGGCTTGTTACGGATACAGTAATTATCAGTGTCATATCTGATTTACCAGTCACTCTAAACTAATTTGATCGAAAATCTTAACACAATAATTTTACCACCCTTAGCATTGGCATATAACCTCACGGCGATACTTCTCCAGAGAAACTCTTCGTAGACCTGCCTCTCTTCAAACAGGCTCATTAATGAATAAATTTGCAAAAACTACATAAGTATAAGATTTATTTTGAAGGCCCCTCCTCCCTATCAAATGTGCAAGCTGTTTTGTATTGTTTATTATGTCTGTCACTGTATGCCATTATCAGAACACAATGACGTGCACATTTTGGCTGCCTAATTGACCTGTATTTACACACCCATTGAAACGTGCACAAACGTGCCTTCTACACGTGATATTGTATTTTCGTGTCTATTTGGGCATAGGTAACACATACATTAGGTACATACCATCACGCCTGTTGTCCCTGAAGTGTTAGACAGAGGTGTACTAATGTATTAGGTCACCCACATGTTTTAAGTCCCACGTAAAAAGGGGCGAGCCTATAAAACGCCCGCCTTTACCGCTTACTTATGTTTGTGCTGGGGAGAAGAAGCGGTGCAGCAAATTCCCCAGCAGCAGTATTGAAGTTTTATTGCAAATTGTTTCAGAAACCACCTGGACTCAACGCCGGGGTTCCAGCGGCTGCTCAAAGACAAGAAAGATGTAGTGGACCACCCATGCTATGATCAGAACTGTGCCAGTACGTTATTTATCATTTATTATGTGGTACAGTCTAACAACCTAATTGGTAAACATCCAACTATCGACCGATACATGTGGGGTTGTAAACCAATAAGCTTGTTGGAGTGTACAATACTAGTTTTTGTCATAAAGAGAGTTCTACTTAGATCTATATTGAAATGAATGTGAAGTGCCACATTCTTGTTTGTCTACTCAAAAGTGTAAATCCACGATAAAATATATTTATATCCGTGTTAAATCGATTTGCACAATATTTGGCAACTACTAAGTTAATCTAATGATAGCTTCAATTTATAAGTGTTTATAATAATTAATTAATTGAACTAAGGTATTTACAATACGCAATCTTGACATTGTCCCGCGATATTGTATAAAATGGAGATGATTATGAAAAGTCGTTGCGATTACAATTATAATCGAATTATTTTTGTGGCCTGTTAGACTAGGTTAGGTCTCGAGATCAAACCCAAGGCACGCACCACTGACTTTTTGAAGTTATGCATGTGCGTATTTATCGCATTTTCTCGATGGTGTGTGAAATCTGCCAATTCGCAATAGCCTAATCCCTCTGATGAGAGGAGATCCGTGGCCTGCAGTAAAAGAAGGACAATATGTAATTGGATGATGAAGGCATACCATAGTAAATTAATATTGTTCCAGTGCCAGAGCGCTTGAAGAAGCGTTGCAGCTTAAAGCTGCTGCGCAACAGGGCGCGGGACAGCAAACAAGACTTGACGCACGACGTCCGGGCAGACTCCCTGCCCTCGCCGAACCCTATGCCTGCTGTGCCCACTTTGGTTAGTCAATATCTGTACCATAAAAAAAAATGTGTGTACCTTTCTTTCTTAATGTAAGAATTACTACTGCAGAACGTAAATGCGAGAAAACTAATTTATCATAAAATGGGTAATTCAGATAACATACAATGTATAAATTGGTCTCATAAATGCTCATAATTTCAAGGCTTAAAGCTGTAAAGCAACAAACGCAGTGTTTAATATTTTCAGTGTATCACAATCAGGCTATACGTTTTTCCTGTCTGTATTTTCTCTTAAGAAGGCTTCAGATGTCATAAGTTCCTAACTTCCTGCCCTGCCCTATTATGGTCCTATACCTACGCCGCTCACAAGATACGGGTTCTTCTTTGCACAGTGTAATAAATATATCACCTCCAGATTGCTTGTCCCGATCTGTGAGAATTTGTGTTCCTATAGCATCAAAAAAAATGTATAAAATATCTAAAAGTTTATCTCGCCTCATATCCTCTTAATCATCACCACAACAATTCATCTACATAATAAGATCAGTTGCACTCTCAGGTGGAGTCATGCAACCGGTTCATGTCGCTGACCTCTCGGCCCAAGAACCGGGAGGCGGTGTGTCCGGAGTCAGCGCTCCTGCCTGATGTAGAGGAGCGCGCCCGCTGGGATGGTGATGAGGACCTACCACCCAGCCGCGTCAGCTTTCACAAGACCTTCAGCCTACTCATCAACATGGGGAACATCGAGAAGGGATGTAAAAGAGCGGTGAGTCATTCAATTAGAATCTAGTAACTATTTGTTACATTAAAAGAATAGAAGAAAGATTTTTTTCTTTCTTTCTTTAATTATTTGATACATTACATACGAGTCTCCACCCGTGCCCAGCGCTGGGACAATACTGGACAAACCCGTGCCCCGTGTTTTCATTTGAGAGGGATAAGACTAGTCCACCATGCTAGTTTACTGTAGGTAAGCAAACTTCACACGCCATCGAGAGAACCTCTCAGTTTTTCCTACGCTGTTTGAGCATGTGATAAATACGTACGTAACTTCGAGAGTCAGTAGTGCTTTGAACTCGAAACTTCTGACTCTACAGTCCACTGGTTACACCACTAGACTTGTTATGATGTAGGTACTGAATCTTAGGCAATCTTGTCTGGCGTTAAAAATGAATACTAGTTTCATAGGTAATTTAATCAGGGTGCCATTTCAGATAAGTCGTGAAGAACAGGTGTGGCAGAATGAACTGAAGGACCTGATCTGGTTAGAGCTGCAGGCCAAGCTGGCCGGCAGGACACTGGCACAGCAGGACGCGTATCTGTGTGCCCAGAGGAATATCGTACCTAAGATTATTAGTAACATATTTGAATATAGGTTGGTATTGATATCGTCACTGTTTAGTTACTCTATTATCATTCTAATTATCCCTTTTTATCTGACTTCATTTATATGATATTTTACTTGAATCGTCTGTCATCTCGGTGGGCGTGGTTTATTAATGCACATACCCGATATTGCATATTTATTTCTACTGATTATTATCTAAGAGTTTCAGCTTATTATGCTTACTTAAATATCCTGTAAGTTATTGTGTCTTAATAAGATGTTCCTCCTGGGTCTTTTTAAAACCTACGATGGACCCACCGACCATCAGTTCCACCAGTTTCCATCAGCAATCATAGAAACTCTTCGTGGGAGAAATATGTGGACTTAATATTGTAACTATGACTCTAGATTCGTAAACAAGAACCCGTGCAGAGCGTCGACAAAACGGCCCCTAGACGTGGTCAATTCACAAGAAGATCTCAATACTAACCGGACAGAAACGGAGGCAGAACCTAGTGAAGGTATGTATCTTATATCATAGCTCAAACATCAATGAAACCATCCCTAGAGTCCTCGTTAATTGTTGTTCCGAAATATACTCGCTGTTCCTATTCGGCAGTTTTGGAATTTTTAAATGACCTACGCCGGTGTCCTACCAATTTGACATTTAGGTACGTCAGGTTCTTGAGCTCCCTAAATAATGGTTAATTCAGCATACGGTCTTTAGAGACAGGTCAACTAAAAGATGCTATGGCACTTTCTTCAATAGGCCATATCAGACGTTGTCTGCACCTTAAAACAGACCATAAGAGACCATCAAGAGAAATTTGATTTTATTTTGGCATTTCTTCCAAGTTATCTAGGTGCTAAAATAAACTTATATACGCCTTGTAAAAGTGTCATCAAAAGACCAATTACGGCAAATCGATAAATTAATGGAACATGACTGTAAACTTCTGTTTTCCTCATTCTTCTTTCTCCTTCTCTCTCGTAGAGGAACAGATGTACGGCTGCCTGTCGTTCGACTGCCAGCTGTGCTCGGACGCGATCGGCAACGCGATGCGCGAGGTGGCGGCGCTGCTGGACTCGTTCTACAACGCCGTGTCGCTGTACCCGTCCAGCCGGAACATGACGGTGGAACACCCGCAGATCGCCACGCACCAGTTTCAAAATAGGATTAAAGTATGTAAACTCCCTATCAAATTGCATCTAAATCAGTTCAGTGCAAAAGGCAATAGACAGAAAAACTTTCGATGAACTAGTGTATGGATTGTTTAGTGAACAGTAAGTAACAAATAGCACTGACGACACTCATGACACTCATCACTCGTCCCCTCAGGCTATGTGCCTGTGGTACAACACGGCACTGCACATGCGCCTCAAGATGGTCGCCATGCGGCGGATGCTGCGCACCATCCGGCTGAAGTATGAGCGCCGCGGGACGAAGCACCGGACCTCCGTCGATTCCAATCTGAGCAGGTTACATACAAGTACCTACAACTACTACACGCCCAAACACACACACACGCCCAAACACACACACACGCCCAAACACACACACACGCCCAAACACACACACACACGCCCAAACACACACACACACACGCCCAAACACACACACACACACGCCCAAACACACACACACACACGCCCAAACACACACACACACACACACACGCCCAAACACACACACACACACACACACGCCCAAACACACACACACACACACACACGCCCAAACACACACACACACACACGCCCAAACACACACACACACACGCCCAAACACACACACACACACGCCCAAACACACACACACGCCCAAACACACACACACGCCCAAACACACACACACACACGCCCAAACACACACACACGCCCAAACACACACACACACACACAAACGCCCAAACACACACACACACAAACGCCCAAACACACACACAAACGCCCAAACACACACACACACAAACGCCCAAACACACACACACACAAACGCCCAAACACACACACACACACACGCACACACACACACGCACGCACACACACGCCCAAACACACTCACTCGCACACACACGCAAACACACACACTTAAACACTCACACGAACTCCCACACACAAAATACATTAATTCTACATCCCTTTTTCCAATCATCAGACAGTCATCGGAGATCCGTCCATGCCAGGTTCGGTTCGCCGTGAATAACCCCACCGACTCCAACAACAGTGACTCCAGTGGCCAGTCTGATGGCGTGGGGAAAGATGAGACCTGCCAATCTGACGGGAAGGAGAGTCAGTTCGACGATAAAGATAGTCATTCTGACGGGAAAGAGAGCCAGGAGGGAGAGAAAGGGAAGGACGACGTCAATGCTGCTGGGGAGTTCAGTGAGTTCACTTTTTACATCTACTGTCAAATTGTAGTCTCTATTATTACGTTATTTGTTCGCGATGAATTCGAAGCGTGAGTGAGGCGGGGCGAGGCTCACAGCCGCGCGTTAACAGATAGTTTAATTATAGGCTTTTTGTCCCACAGGGTTCCCTAGCAGCGGCCTGTGTACCCCGGAGGTGGTGGTGCCGCGGGCGTGGGGCGACCCGCACACGTCCAACGAGAGCGGCTACGGCTCGGACGCCGCGCCCGCCGCCGGGGACGCCTTCGACATCGGCCGCCTCGCCGAGCTCACGCACATGCGCCTGCTCGACAAGTGCCAGGTCTCCCTGTACCGGTCAGTACGCTGCGAGTGTAGCTAGCACGTGGGGCGACCCGCACACGTCCAACGAGAGCGATTATTGCCAATAATTTAATAACAAACCACATTATGAATTTTGCTCCAAATTATGCGTAAAATTGTAACCTTTTCCAAATAATGTGTATATTTTATGGCTAAGGCCTCGTGCATGAGAACGCGGGCAGACGCGCGTCGCGTGTGGCGGCCCGGCCTGCTCTGAAGAAGCGAAGAATCTGAGAAGCGATTCTACACGCGTTTCCTTGAAATGGAGCGTTTAACGCAGCGGCTCACGCACCGGCAATTCTCGCTGAAGCGATCCGTGGACATCGCTTTTCGTCTTTCATGTTGACATGAAAGTTGCAACTAGTGCAGTCCCATCTCTCGCTAACGTAAAACGTGTGGTTGAGTAGGTACTGCAAACCCGTACACCGCGGCGGGCACAGCCACTTCCCGTGTCGCATCTCTATAAACACGCCGCGACACGCCACTCCGGACGCGCGACGTCTCAAGTCTCCGTAAACATCCACTTAGTGGTTTTCTCGACGGCATTATATACGAAATATGCCAGCCCATACTAGTCTAGACTATCATCAACCCATTAATGTCCCACTGCTGGGCACGGGTCACCTCTCATTTGAAGGGGATTAGGCTATAATCCACCACGCTAGCCTACTGCGGGTTAGCAGACTTCAACATCAAGAAAATCTCTCAAGCATGCAGGTTTCCTCACGATCTTTTCCTTCACCGTTTTGAGCACGTGAAATTCTTCCGAAAAGTCAGTGGTTATGCCATCGAAAAAATGGCATGTGAAGTCTGCCAACCCGCAAGTCTAGATTAACCCTCCCCAAATCCAGAAAAAACGTGTATATAGCAGAGGCATCGAAATGAACAGTGAATGTTTGTTGCAGAGACTACCACCGAGAGATACTGAAGACTCAGGGCGTGCGGCGCTGCATGATGTTCATACAGAAGATGCGGATGAACTTGCTCGACAAGGTCTACCTGACGTTAGAGAAACCTGAGGTGAGACATTATTTGAATTTAAAAAACAATTTAAACTGCATTCATAGATATTTAAATAATTACATGGTTGAAGCGGAAATCGAACCCGTCACACGAGAAAAATAATCAACCTGTTGCTTTAACATACCGATTGAAAGGCTTCATCATAAGGATATTTTTTTGCTAAATAACATAGAATCACAAATAAAAGGAAGATCATGTTGACATGTGACCTTCTTTCAGTAAAATGTTCCATCTACAATATTCAAGGTACTTTACCTCCATGTGGCATATCCGTGGGACGCCCTGGAGATTGCAGTTTTTATGCTAATTCTTCCTCATCGATCCACTTTAGTATTATAAGCCTGCCTGTGGTCTAGTCCC
Source organism: Craniophora ligustri (assembly GCA_905163465.1). Classification (NCBI taxonomy): domain Eukaryota; kingdom Metazoa; phylum Arthropoda; class Insecta; order Lepidoptera; family Noctuidae; genus Craniophora; species Craniophora ligustri. The sequence goes on along the minus strand of LR990965.1, from coordinate 474,935 downwards.
CTCCAACACAACTGACTGTGATGTCCAAAGTTCCAGTACCAGGTCATGTAGAGTTATAGGGTTTTACACAGTAACTTTTTTTTATTGCAATAAGGGGGCAAACGAGCAGGCGGCTCACCTGATGGTAAGTGATCACCGCCGTCCATGGACATTTGCAACACCTGAAGGCTTGCAAATGCGTTGCACACCCCTGCAGAAACCTTTTTGGTTTCTTAAAATAAGGAATTACTAAACTGACAGAAAATAGAATGCCTATGCTGTCAGAATAGTCACTCCCCAACGAGCTCTGGTAGCCTTACTCACTCGCAGAAAGACAACTATTGTTGATTCACTGCGGTTTTCTGTAAGGCGGAGCTATTTCCCCAGTCGGGCAGCTCAATCTGAGCGAGGAATCTCGCTATGCCCTACCTCCAAAAGAACTATTGTAACTGTAACTGCTCGTAGTTTGAGTTAGTGTCCGATTTGTGCAAATAAATATCTAATATTCCTTTCTACAGAGTTTTCAATCAGAAACGTTGACAGAAGAAGATGGTGAGGAGGTGTTCGAAGACGCCACAAACGAGAGAACTGACTGCTTGCGAGATGAAGATGAACTTAAGACTTATGAGCTAAGGAGGTCAGTACCGACAAAACTTAGATTCTATAGTCAAGTTTTGCATCATTGGTTGGTCTAGTGGCCTCAGGTGCAGCTTATGTTTGTGGCTATAGGTTCAATTTGCAGGACAGGTAAAGTGCGAAAAGACGTAAATGATCGCTTTAGCTTAGTTAGCAGAAATTGTTAATTGGCGCATTAAACTCCAGCCAATATGGATTCACCATCAACAACCCTTTATTGTCCCATATTTGAGAGATATCAGGCTATAGTCCACCACGCTAGCCTACTGCAGGTTGGTAGACTTCACACGCCATCGAGAATATCTATCAAGCATGCAGGTTTCCTCACGATATTTTCCTTCACCGTTTGAACATGTGATAAATACGCACATAGCTTCCGAAAAGTCTGATCGTTCCTTGGGTTTGAACTTACGACCGTTGATATCGCAATCCACTGTTCACACCACTAGGCTACCACAGCTCCTCCAATAAAATCCCCAAAAAACGTTTTTATTCTGTAATTCGCTTTCCTTGTCCCCAGGTACGGGTGTTGGTCAGAAGAGTGCATCTCAATGCGGCTACCGTCGTACCGCTCGCACTTCCTGCTACTGTCTAGCATGTGCATGGAGGCAGTTCATGACTACCTCTCCTTCCGCCTGGAGACTAGACCTGAGCATCCTTCCTGCCTTACTGTCAAACAGGTAACTAAGTCAACTATGTGTTAGGACTATTTTAGCTGGGCCTAATTAACTCTATTAAAATTATGTTGTTTTTAGTGTTCTATAAATTAACTTTAAAAAAAAAAGTAAAACCAACTTCAAAAACTAAAAAGCAAAAAATAACTTCATACAGTTTAACCTTTTTTTTAGTTTTAAAGGTATGAAGTCGAATAATTATAAGTATATATGGATCGATAGTTGTATTCTTTCAGGCTGTTAGATTGATCTGATATGAAAAGTTTAATATATACAACACTAAAAAGAAAAAAGAAATTAACTTTTTAAAAAAAGAAAAACCAACTTCAGAAACTAAAAAGCAAAAAATAACTTCATACAGTTTGACCTTTTTTTTTAGTTTTAAAGGCATGAAGTCGGTGCCAAGCCAAAGTAAGTACACTCACCGCGAGTGACCTTGAGCGGGGTGGTTAAAACCACCACATCATCGGCACCGACTTCATACCTAAAACTAAAAAAAAGGTTAAACCGTATGAAGTTATTTTTTGCTTTTTAGTTTCTGAAGTTGGTTTTTCTTTTTTTTTAAAGTTAGTATTTTTAAATGAGTGTTGTAAGTTTGATGTGTCTGTGGCATCGTAGGTCCACTCTAAAAAGATGAATGTTGTTCGTTGTCCAGCTGATCCACGAGCTGCGCGAGGGCCTGGACATCTCGTCGGAGATGCGCGCCGACTTCGCGCTGCACGTGCGCGCCGCGCTCGGCGGCCGCGCGCCCGGCGCCGCCGCGCCCGACCTGCTGCTGCTCGTCAACACCTTCGACACCACCGTCGAGACGCTGCTCAAGGTACCATCCCTCACGTGGCTGCTTCGTAGTAAGGCATTTCATACAAAATTTCAAGTTAAAAATTTTCAATGCTGAGACAATAGAACGGTAAAAGCTATAAATTATCCTTGGATGTCTTCCCCTACTTTTATTGTCCCTTTGGAATGGCAAATGCATTGATGTGTAATGATGTAGTCGGACTAAATAGGTTTTTACCGCTTACCATCAGTCGGACCATGAACTTACAAATAAAAATATAATAATAAAAATAAATATTAAAAAGTAATAGTGGTGTTCTAAATTATTGTTTATTTCTGTAAATACATCTTATTAAAAGCACTTTTAGAAGTTATGTAAGATATTTTTTAGTATCTATGGCATCAGCATTTCCTAAGTGACGATATTGAAATGACGTTTAATGAAGTGTATGTTGTTCGTCAGCAATACCTGTCGTACCTGACGACGATGTCGCTGACGGAGCACATGCCGCGCGCGCGCCTGCAGGCGGAGTGGGCCTTCACGGCGCAGCTCGCCAAGCGGATCAAGTGCGCCGCCGTGCTGGCGCCGCTCACCTTCTCGTAAGTCATTCTCCGTTGCTATGGCAACAACTAACCCTGTACTTATTCATAATGAATATAATAAACTGCACTTCGTTAACGATATTCTGCAACAAACTCCAAGTGCACAAGCTCTTAAAATTAGGTGGCAATTATCTCCCTACATACGAACGACGTAAACAGCGACGGAAAACTGTCAACTGTCGACTATCAATAAACGGCGCTGTTTTGCAAAACGCCTAGCTGTAATGTAAAATAGCGGATTATACTATTTAGCTGCGACATATACATTAATTGTATTTTCAGGGACATCACATGCAATCAGCTGAATAGGTTGCTGAAGCAGTTTGAGACAGAGTTCGCTCACATTGCTGACAAGAAACGCACCACCAAGGAGCCTGATAAGTAAGTTTGTCAAATCTTATGCTCTTATTTTTAACCCTCGACGCACAAACTACGGGGTGTTATAAGTTTGACTTACCTGTTTATGTATGTGTGTGTGTGTGTGTGTGTGTGTTCGCGTGTGTGTGTGTGTGCGCGTGTGTGTGTGTTTCATCCTTGCTCCCGAACGGATGAAACGGATGATTTTTGTTTGAAAGGTGAGTTATTCGGGATCGTTCTTAGCTATGTTTGATGAAAATGTAACTAAAATGAGTCGGGGTTTTTTAAATTATATATTTTTGTTTAGTCTCAGCTTCTTGTGACAGCTTCTATTTTATTAATAGCTGCACAGCACTTAAGTTATCTTCAGTAGTCGCCGCAGAAAGACGTCTTTCCGCTTAATCATCAGTGAGTTTGCTTCGGCCACGTTTAAACTCATTAAATCAGTTCTTAACGCACGGGATACAGCTTCTGACAGACACCTGAATTTGAATCGCCGCCAATTTGTAAAACAAATGACACGAATTCATAAGACATCTGCAGATTCCCAAAGAGTTCATTAGTCGATTTTTTTTATCGGCTGCTTTTCTTATCCGCATTTGTGCGATACACCCTGGACGATTGGTCAGATTTTCGGATTTTCACAATCATAAAATAGGTCTTAATTCTAGTCCGCATTTCCACTGTTTATTCGACGGTATTTATTAAGATAGTTTGAAAAAACTGAGTGAGAGTTAGGTTTGTTGGTATCAGGCACGCGATCTACGCGGTGTGTCGGTCGGCGCAGAGTATGTATGCGGATTCCCGGGACGCGGCGCTGCAGGCCGCCCAGTGGGCGCGCGCGCTGGCCGCCCGCCTGGCACGAGCCCCGCCGCCCGCCTACACGCACCAGCGGGGACTCATCTTTGTGAGTACACGCCTCCTACATGTACGCGACGCGGCGCTGCAGGCCGCCCAGTGGGCGCGCGCGCTGGCCGCCCGCCTGGCACGAGCCCCGCCGCCCGCCTACACGCACCAGCGGGGACTCATCTTTGTGAGTACACGCCTCCTACATGTACGCGACGCGGCGCTGCAGGCCGCCCAGTGGGCGCGCGCGCTGGCCGCCCGCCTGGCACGAGCCCCGCCGCCCGCCTACACGCACCAGCGGGGACTCATCTTTGTGAGTACACGCCTCCTACATGTACGCGACGCGGCGCTGCAGGCCGCCCAGTGGGCGCGCGCGCTGGCCGCCCGCCTGGCACGAGCCCCGCCGCCCGCCTACACGCACCAGCGGGGACTCATCTTTGTGAGTACACGCCTCCTACATGTACGCGACGCGGCGCTGCAGGCCGCCCAGTGGGCGCGCGCGCTGGCCGCCCGCCTGGCACGAGCCCCGCCGCCCGCCTACACGCACCAGCGGGGACTCATCTTTGTGAGTACACGCCTCCTACATGTACGCGACGCGGCGCTGCAGGCCGCCCAGTGGGCGCGCGCGCTGGCCGCCCGCCTGGCACGAGCCCCGCCGCCCGCCTACACGCACCAGCGGGGACTCATCTTTGTGAGTACACGCCTCCTACATGTACGCGACGCGGCGCTGCAGGCCGCCCAGTGGGCGCGCGCGCTGGCCGCCCGCCTGGCACGAGCCCCGCCGCCCGCCTACACGCACCAGCGGGGACTCATCTTTGTGAGTACACGCCTCCTACATGTACGCGACGCGGCGCTGCAGGCCGCCCAGTGGGCGCGCGCGCTGGCCGCCCGCCTGGCACGAGCCCCGCCGCCCGCCTACACGCACCAGCGGGGACTCATCTTTGTGAGTACACGCCTCCTACATGTACGCGACGCGGCGCTGCAGGCCGCCCAGTGGGCGCGCGCGCTGGCCGCCCGCCTGGCACGAGCCCCGCCGCCCGCCTACACGCACCAGCGGGGACTCATCTTTGTGAGTACACGCCTCCTACATGTACGCGACGCGGCGCTGCAGGCCGCCCAGTGGGCGCGCGCGCTGGCCGCCCGCCTGGCACGAGCCCCGCCGCCCGCCTACACGCACCAGCGGGGACTCATCTTTGTGAGTACACGCCTCCTACATGTACGCGACGCGGCGCTGCAGGCCGCCCAGTGGGCGCGCGCGCTGGCCGCCCGCCTGGCACGAGCCCCGCCGCCCGCCTACACGCACCAGCGGGGACTCATCTTTGTGAGTACACGCCTCCTACATGTACGCGACGCGGCGCTGCAGGCCGCCCAGTGGGCGCGCGCGCTGGCCGCCCGCCTGGCACGAGCCCCGCCGCCCGCCTACACGCACCAGCGGGGACTCATCTTTGTGAGTACACGCCTCCTACATGTACGCGACGCGGCGCTGCAGGCCGCCCAGTGGGCGCGCGCGCTGGCCGCCCGCCTGGCACGAGCCCCGCCGCCCGCCTACACGCACCAGCGGGGACTCATCTTTGTGAGTACACGCCTCCTACATGTACGCGACGCGGCGCTGCAGGCCGCCCAGTGGGCGCGCGCGCTGGCCGCCCGCCTGGCACGAGCCCCGCCGCCCGCCTACACGCACCAGCGGGGACTCATCTTTGTGAGTACACGCCTCCTACATGTACGCGACGCGGCGCTGCAGGCCGCCCAGTGGGCCCCCGGCGTGGGCAGCCCGCCTGGCACGAGCCATACATTCTAATATACCCTTATGTGTTAACAGAATTGCATAATGGCGATTCGTGACTTCATAGTGAAGCATATAATGTACGTGCTGGAGAAGAGCAAGCTGTCGCCCTCGGAGGCGCTGCACCGCGACCTGACGGAGACCGTGGTCACCAGGGTGCGGGAGCTGCTGCTGCAAATGTTCAAGTTGGGCTTTGAGGTAACAATGACCCACTATTTGGGATTGTAACCTTTAACAAACTCCCGTGTAAAAAACTATACTACTATACTTCCATTTCTTGAATTAAAACTCCCTCTTCAGGTGTACGGAGGCTCTAACTCTTACTCTATTGACTATTGTGCTACAGATAAAGTGTAATTGAATTTAAATGGCAATTATTAGTGTTGCCATTTAAATCCTTTTTCCCAATTTCTGTCAGGTCTAAATAAATTATCTTATTATTTTTGCATGTTCGATGTAATCTGCTGTGCCATTTATATAATATGCTCTGCACTTCTTACTATTTACGTCACAACTGCTGTCGTTGGGTAATTTTTAATGTTATTCTTTAAACCTGCATAACACACTTATGTTGACCATTTTGTTTTGAGATAACAATTATATGCAAAATATTTTTTACTGATATTTTAACAAACAATAAAATATTTTTTATAGCATTTTCCTAATCTAACAGTTAAAGTTTAAAGCATCTAGCTTGCCAAACGCTAACAGCATGTTGAAAGACGCACGCATTTCTCTACAGTTGCACAAAGAGCTATACAAATTCACCCACGCGTCCCGTCCTGAAGATGCAGCGCTGCGGAGGCTGCGGCCTGCATCCCTGCAGCCCGTGCGCCCGCCCCTCATCGAGAGGCGCAAGAGACCCGAGACCATGGTCGTGCATGAGTCCTTTAATCCTATGGTACCCACCATGTTTCTGTTGCTTGGGTCTTTGTTAGTGTGTTGACTGTCGTGTGTTTTTTGTAGCGTCTCACAGGACCAAATGCTGTCAGAAAGAATATCTATTATTTTACAGCAATTTGATGGTATAGAAAGTAGCTAAAAGGGTCACGTACCTACCACTCCTTCACAGCAAAGGAATGAGCGATCGAAAAAGAATTTTAAACGGTCCGAATTTTAAGTGGACAATGCTTCAACGTGGCAAGCCAGGTGCTCTTTTTTAAATTTTCTACAGTACCAGTATAATAAATATATATAGTACGCCTTTAAAACCTACATTTCAACTATTAAGACAATGGCCTTGAAAATCTCCTTCCAAGTTCGTTTTTCGGGATACTATCGTATTTCAAATACATATTCTGCCAGATTAAAGAGAACTATAGCCAGTAAACTTACTGGGCAAATAAAAAAAGACAACTGTAAGCTCACGATAGAGATTACCTCTCTTATTACCGGCATGGCAATTGCTTATCACCAGCGGCCCCTATAAAAAAGAAAGAAACTACTAGTACTATATACTTCATGGCCACTTGATCTAGGTCTAACGAATAATGATTAATTATTCTAGATGTATGGCTAGTTATTTTTGCTTTCCGTAATAAAACGTGGCTAATATTTTCTCTGGTTGTGGTGTGAGTTTTCGTAGGAAGCAGCTATTCATGTTCAAGGATTTTTGATTGCGATTTACTAAATTTTACAGGTAATGATTTGGTAAGAGTAAAAGGACCGAAATTGTTTGTACCAAAAGTTTGTATGTACATATTGTTTGTATTTTTCAGTGATGTGAATACTAAATGCTTTTTGTGGGCTTTTTCTATATTTTGTGGCTTGCTTTTTGTTATATTTCTATTATTTCACGTTTAATAACTCTTTTTTTTTCCTTTAAATCATGCGGAGTAAAAGCATGTGCTTAGGGCCTGCTAAGGACAGGTCCAGGCATAAATCTCCTTTTCTCTAATGGCAAATGAAATATCTTTTTGCTATGTATATCTATGATAATAAAACTCTTACCTGGCACCAGTCTCATAAATGAGTAGTTAGTCAAACGGCTTATCAAATATTTCGGGTTTATTGACTAGAACACAAACCTCCCAGCGAAATTTCTTTTGTTAGATCAAAAAACGTTCTACTACGGGAAAATTTAATGCAATTATGATAAATACAGGGGCAAATTAATAAATAATCATATCGTATTATATATATTGATCCTGGATATGGTACACATAGTTCATTAAGGTGGAAGTTCTACGCTAGGCCACGAAATTAAAATTTTCGTACGTTTTTTGCAATTTGCCGGTCATTGTCAGGCTGTACATTGAACAAAATATGATTTGCGCCTGTAATAGGTATTTAGTTACAGAATTATAATCATTTAAATCAATAAAACAAGCCTCAAAGTGCATATAACTGTATTGATTGTCTATTTCATGAAAAAGTCATTCAATCCAATTGTATGCAATGTGAGGGTTGTATTGATGATATTAATGATTATAAAACCTTAAGCAAAATCCGTACGTTCGTCATCAGATCCACAAAGAGCTGCACAAGTTGGTGTCGGAGGCGCCCCGCGGCCCCGCCGCCCCGCGCCGCCCCGCCGCCTCCCCGCCCGCGCGCCGCCCGCGCCTGCTGCGCTCCGACAGCATCGTGGACGAGTACGAGAACAGCGTCTTTGACGAGAGGCTCTTCGATAACATACATAACTTTGCGGATACACAGGTGAGTTAGTTTGCGAGGGAGGGCAAAGGCTGATTTCTTTCTTACAGAAGACAGCAGTGAAATAATAATATTGTGTTTCTGGTAGTGAGCAAGATTGCCAGAGCTTTTTAGGGGAATGACTATTCTGATCAGGGCTGCCAGATTGTATCTTTTGATACCAAATTGGTATAATTGGACGATGTATTGTATCCATGTGGTATCCATGATCATTTGGTATAATTCGATACAAAAGCAAGACGCTCACACAAAAAAAAGGTCATGCCAAGAAGGTGTCCGCTAATTCTGCAAAGGATAATAGAATAATCGAGGGATAAGAGCTAAAAAAAAAAAAAAACATCCGACATAGAGTGGGCAGTATGGTATAATACCATCACATTTGGTATAATTTCAGATGCTAAATGGCATAATTTCGTCGTTGCTTACTGGCAGCCCTGATTCTGATAGCATGGGATTTATGTTTGCTGTCAGTTTAGCAACTCGTCCATTTTAAGAAATCTCAAAACAGTTTGTACTGTTTCCGCAACTCGCCAGTGCACCATTGATGTTACAAAGTCCGTAGGCTACGGAAACCGCTTACCATCAGACGGCCCGTAAGCTTGTTTCCATTTTGTTTGTTGATAGACCCAAAGTAGCATCGAGCTGCTGCTGTCGGGCGAGCAGCCGCCGGTGGAGGAGGAGGTGGAGCTGCGCGCGGGCGTGGAGCGGAGCGCCAGCTGTGAGGAGCGCGCGTGGGCGGCGCGGGTGGCGCGGGGAGTCATCGGCTTCGCGCGCTGCTGGATGGCGTTCGTGCTGGAGCGCTGCGACCGCGGCCGGGGGCTGCGGCCCAGGTAACATCTTCCACGTTCATTCTCTGTTTTAACTTCTTGTGTCGCACAGACTGGATACTGACAATCTACCCATATTAATTATGTAATTTAATACTGCTTTGTAAGTTAATATAAACCTATTTGTTCCAGATGGGCCAGTCAAGGTCTAGAATTCCTGATGCTGGCCTGCGATCCTCGAAACACAAAGCATCTGAGCGATGAAGAATTTGAGGTATAATATCTAAAAAGGTCTGCAGCTTGCTGTCGGAAACTGCTGGAAACCTTACCTAATGCAACTTTAATTCCAAAATTGTAACAAACTTCCAAGGATATCACGTTTACTGCGTTCAAAGCTTTGATTGGGCCGAGATCTCGGAACTAGCCAATTTTCTTTAAGATAAAAACGACATGTCAGATCACAGATGTATATTGTTTGCCGATGTTTGTGTGCAGGAGTTGAAGCATCAGATGGACGGGTGCATCTCTCACGTGGTGGGCTCCCGCCCCGCGCCCCACCCGCCCGCGCACTCGCCCCGCCCCCGGCCACGCCTCCCGGTACGTACAGCTCGCCCGTCCTATATAACATGTTACAAATGACAAGATTGTAATAGAAAAAAGTTTTTATTTGACATACGCGACGATAGGCATTTGCAATACGATAAATTCCTTTTTTAATTCACATTCAATGAAAATGTCAGTAGTATCGATGTAATTTTTTATAAATTTGTTCAAAAGGTAGGTCGTAGCGAGATTCCCCGCTCAAATTGAGCTGCCCGGTTGAGGAAGATCCTGCACTTTACAGTAGACCGCAGTAAATAAAAAAATAGTTGTGTTACCGCGAGGGACCAAGGTTACCAGAGCTCGTTCTGGGAGAACATTATTCCACCTGCTCCTGTCAGTATTAACTCTCTTATTTTAAGAAACTTAACTGGTACCTACAGTGTTCAATGCGCGAGCGACACCTCTGGTTTTGCCAACGTCTATAGGCTACGTACGGTAATCGCTTACCATCAGGCGGCTTGTTTGCAAACAAAATGTTTATCAAGCTTATCTGTATGTACTATACGTCAAGCATACCCCGTACAATAAGTTGGAGTACTTGCAGAGCCCGTACCCCGGCAACAGCAACAGCGCGGCGCGCGAGGCCGCCACGCCGCCCACGCCGCCGCCGCTGGAGCCCGACCCGCTCAGCCTCGCCTACCCGGAAGCTGAGTTCAGCTGTAAGATGCTTTCTATTGTTTGCTTGCTGTACCCTACGGCTTTGTAAGCCCCTATTATCATTATAATCAGAATATGCATTTGTTTTTTTTGTCAATTTAATGTCTTCTTACCCCTAATATGCTTAGTAGTGACTACCGTCTTATGAAAAGATAGTACGAATGTGGAGTAAGTATAAATAGTCATGTCATCATCACCCCACTGCTGGGCACGGGTCTCCTCTCATTTAAGAGGAATGAGAATAGAATAGAAGAATAGATATTTATTTTAGGCTATAGTCCACCACACTAGCCTACTGCGGGTTGGTAGACTTCACATGCCTTTTGTAGTTTCCGCTTATCCCCATGGCAAAAAGTCGTGACTCTATGTATGTATATTCATTATTTATATACAGCACGTCGACGGCGCGTGGTATCGGCGATAGAGCACGTGGACAGGTCGCGCGACCAGCGGCTGCACGACAACAAGAGCGTCGGCCACGTGCTGGGCGCCGCCGTCACCAGCTACGAGCCCAAGCTGCGCCAGCTCACCTTCAAGTGGCAGCGGGGTCTCAAGATCGGCGCCGGCACCTTCGGGAAGGTAGCTACTTCACTTGCTTAGACCGTTTTTTTAAGTTCGGGAAAATTCTTTACGTGCCGTCCCGCCGCCTGGGGAGGTGAAGGGGTGTGTCGGACTCCGCCCAGCTTGAGCGTTTACCGACTAATAAACCGCACTCATCAACGCCACCAACTCTATTGCCGGGGCCATGGGATAGACAACCCCGGCGGGCTTCGGTCCAACTCTAGTCGCTAGTGCTTAAAGACCCTATGGTGTTCAATGTGTTTATGTCAGCTTAACGACGTGATTAGCGCAGTGGCGTCCAAGTTGATGTCCATCGTAAGAGTTTCAAGTTCAAATGCCGTTAGAAGAAAATATTTGTGATGTCAACAAGAACCCGATGTCTACCGTTGGGCAGTAGATGACCAGCCATAACCTCATTTCGTACCTCGTTGTAGTAAAATCACCAAGAGTGTATTTGTATATTTCTCCCTCTGTATCTCCAGGTGTACACAGTAGTAAACACGGAGAGCGGGCAGCTGCTGGCGATGAAGGAGCTGTCGGTGGGCGCGGGCGACCGGCGCGCGCTGCAACGGGCGGCCAACGAGCTGCGCGTGCTAGAGGGCGTGCTGCACCCGCACCTCGTGCGGTACTACGGCTGCGAGCTGCACAGGGTCAGTACTTGTACTACTGTGGAGTAAACACGGAGAGCGGGCTACTTTAAAAATAAGTGAAGTGCCATCAGCAAATGGAAGTACATCACAAATGGATTTCAGATATTGTGGTAAATCATGTATATATATTAGAAAAAGAAAAGGGCCCGAAATTGAGCCTTGTAGAACACCCAACTGCACTGACAAACCAGATGGTTTTGTATTGTTAATATCTACAAACTATATTCTACTAGTTAAATACGAAATTAAGATGTTAAGTGCCTTAATTTGTATTCAATAATAAGCAAGTTTGCAAATAAGTGTTTTATGGTGGACACAATCAAACGCCTTCGAAAGATCACAGAATACACCGATGACATTTTGCGAATTCTCCCAAGCGTCAAATATGTACATTGATAAATATGGAAATTGACGTCGCTACAATGCAAGTGTTTGTGTGCGCAGGAGGAGATGCTGATCTTCATGGAGCTGTGCGTGGAGGGCTCGCTGGAGGCGCTGGTGGCCACGTCGGGCGCGCTGGCCGAGCCCACGGTGCGGCGCTACACCTGCCAGCTGCTCAGCGCCGTGCGCGAGCTGCACGCGCGCGCCATCGCGCACCGGGACATCAAGAGTACGATACCTTATACACTACACTAATTTCCATGTCTTTTTCCATTTTGACGGTTGTTGAGACTCCAATCAAGTAGCAAAATCTTACTATCCACCACACCCACCCGCTCCTATTAGAAAATTCCTCCTCTGGCTGACCCTTCTTTACAGCATAGTGTCCGCATAATCACATATACTGATCACTTCAACAAGAACATCCTTGCGAAGTCACAAATTGTTACATCTATCCATTTCTCCATCAGGCGGCAACATATTCCTGACGAACGAGGGCCACTGCCTGAAGCTGGGCGACTTCGGCTGCGCCGTGAAGATCCGCGCCAACACCACCGCGCCCGGAGAACTACAGGGATTCGTCGGCACTCAGGGTATGTACCAATCCACTTTAGTTTCTGCATAATTTCTTTAACTATATTTTTTATGTCATAAGTGTTGCAAACAATCGTACGGCCCGCTTAATGGTAAGCGATTACCGTAGCCTATAAATGATTGCAACACCAAAGTATCGCTCGCGCGGTGGCTTACCCTGTAGAAACCGTCTAGGTTTCTTAAAATAAGGGAGTTACTAAACTGAAAGCAAACGTAATACCCATGTTGTCAGAATAATCAGTGTCTTTACTCATCTATTTTAAGAAACCTAGGAATAGGCTAGCTTCTATCCACCCCTAGTTTTTAAACGTTCATAGGCTTCTGTAACAGCTTACCATCAGGCGAGCCGTTAGCTTGTTTGCCAAACTCGTGGTATAAAAAAAAACACTGGGAAATCTTAATTTTACTTTTACAAAAGAAGTATAAATCGTCGGATTTAACAACATGAGTTGGTGCAGGTACATAATTATGTAGGATTTACATTAAATATGTCGTTAGGTTGGTTCTGTTATCATCGTCTAAGCTCCTAAAGCTCTAACTATATTTTACAGCGTACATGGCTCCCGAGGTGTTCATGAAGTCTTCTGGCCACGGACGCGCCGCAGACATATGGTCACTGGGCTGTGTCGTCACCGAAATGGCTTCTGGAAAGGTAAACACTCAATCAACTTTGAAATAAACTTGAACCGAACGAAACTAAATAATTAATACACAGAAATGATTAAAAGAAAAATAACTACAGCATGGGGTTCTTAAAAAAGGGAGTGATAAGATTTTTACAGGGTCGGCAACGCGTTAGCGCCATCCCCAATGCTTGATGGCAGAAGTCACATGCTATCGATGCTTTCATCGAGTGGTAACAGTCATAGCTTCGAAATAATAATAATAATTGTATATAAAAGTGCAATACATTTAACAATGCACAATTCAATTTAAAAGATTACCTGAACTTATGTTTGTGAGATTGACTGAAAAGTTGGATTCACTGATGCTGATTCTTGACTTCACACCCTCACGCACCACAAGCTCCCGATGTTAATAATTACCCATATTCCGTATGTTTAATATGTTTGTTTTCCGCCAGCGTCCGTTCTCGCAGTATGACAGCAACTACCAGATAATGTTCCTGGTGGGGTCTGGCGGGCGGCCGGAGATCCCGGGCGGGCTGTCGGCCGAGGGCCAGGAGTTCTGCCTGTCGTGCCTCACGCACGACCCCGACGTGCGGCCGCGGGCTGAGACACTTACCTTACATCACTTTCTTATGGTGAGTATTGTATTTATACTAGTAGATTCCCGCACCTATGCACGCGTGAAATTTAACGAACAAAAAAATGATCAAATTCATTCACTTCGCCCGCTCCCGTGTTCTTTAGTCAAGCGGTTTAAGTCTCGCGGAACCCTAGGTTTCTTTTTCTTAAATTAGCTATCTGCGAGTGAGAGTCCCATCAAAATCTAAATATCATTTATTCAAAGTAGGCCAAATTTAATTGCCTCGTTTTGAACGTCGACAAAGACGCTTCCAAATAAAGACGCCCCCAAAAACGCCCGCCCTTCACCGCTTCCTTGTGTTTTTGTTGGGAAGAAGCGGCGAAACAAACTCCCCAACAACACAGTTCTCTCTGTTCAAAATCGATATAGCCGTTTCATAGATTAACCGGAACAGAAAGACAACATTAAAACATTTTTAAAATATGTATTTAATGTAAGTATCGTATATACTTTTAAATGCATTTAGTCAAAAGCTGTTAATTTAAAATTACAAACTTTATTTCTTTGTATAGACTTATACGGTCTTATTCATAATAAGTTATCGGAAGTTTTAGAGCTCGCTAAAAGTAGATTGTCAAAAAATGTTATTCATAATGGTTCGATAACGCTAAAATGTGCTACAACTGTCCTATAAAGCGGCTTCGATTTATACAAGCTCGGACCCTACTTTTAGCCTACGATAAGCGTATATTAGTAAGAAACATGGCCGATTTTGATCAGCTGATTGTTATAATATTGACGTGTGACGTTTGCTTTGCTTGCACTATTGACATTGAACAACCAACAATACGATACGACCACAGATACTTTATAATATGGATACGACATCATAACATTCGTATTAATTATTAGTTTTATTAATATGGATGCATTACAAATACAAAGCCTTAAAACTCTGGCAAGTATTGCGGTGCTGGAAAATCCTAATATAAATTGCCGTAGAAAACTGTACCAACCGAGAGGCTCTCCATTTTCTTTGGAGGATGAGGAATTTCGGAAGCGGTATTGGTTTACGAAATCAACGGCTCGATTTATAATCAACTTAATCCGCGAGGACTTGCAGTTGAGTGCGAAAAGTTGTGGCACCTCACCAGAGGTGCAAGTATTGACGGCAATAAGACAATGGGGACGTCGTGATCAAAACTCTAAGGCACTTCTAGCAGACATAGAAGCTATGGATCTCACATCTTTTTACGGTAGGAGAACTGAATTGCGCGACTTGGGTTTTTTACAAGTATGTTTTTGATGGCATTACATTAACAGGAAGGGATATTACTCTCTCAATGTGCAGGAAAAAAAAATATTAACATTTTTTTTTGGGAATTTTCTATGAAATTGCAACACTATGTACGATAACGGCATATTACTTATCGGAGGCTTATCAAAACATTATGAATAAAGATTTTTATCGAACGTTTGATAGGCTTAAAGGACGTTTTAACTAGTTCAGGTTTATATCTTCGATAAGCGTTCTATTATGAATAAGACCGATAGAGTATAGATTCTAATCGTTCACGTGGTTTTTTTTCTGTTTATTTTTATGTTAAACTAGTTTTTGCCCGCGACTTCATCTGCGTAACATTTTACGGCGTTTTTAGGTATTGAAAGCTACGGTATTGGTGGCGCCGGTATTGATAGCGTCGGTATTGATGGCGTCGGTATGGATGGCGTCGGTATTAGTGGCGTCGGTATTGATTGAGTCGTTATTGGTGGCGTCGGTATTGATGGCGTCGGTATTGGTTGCGTCGGTATAAATGGCGTCGGTATTGATTGAGTCGTTATTGGTGGCGTCGGTATTGATGGCGTCGGTATTGGTTGCGCCGGTAATAAGAGCGTCGGTATTGATGGCGTCGATGTGAGTTTCGTCGGTATTTATAGCGTCGGTATTGGTGGCGTCGGTATAAATGTCGTCGGTATTGCTTGAGTCGTTATTGATGGCGTCGGTATTGGTGGCGAAGTTATAGATGGTGTCGGTATTTATGGCGTCGGTATTGATGGCGTCGGTATTGGTGACGTCGCTATTGAATAGGTCGATAACAGAGGCGCCGGTATTGGTTGAGTCGTTATTGATGGCGTCGGTATTGTTGGCGTCTGTTTTGGTGACGTCGGTATTGGCAGCCTCTTTATGGATAGTGTCGGTATTGGATGGCGTCGGTATTAATGGCGTCGGTATAGATGGCGTCGGTATAGGTGGCGTCGGTATAGATGGCGTCGGTATTGATGGGGTTGGTATTGATGGTGTCAGAAATGTTGGCGTTGGTATTGATGGCGTCTGTATTGGTGTCGTCGGTATTGATTGAGTCGTTATCGGTGGCGTCGGTATTGATGGCGTTGGTATTGTTGGCGTCGGTATTGATGGCGTCGGTATAGATGGCGTCGGTATTGATGGTTTATTTTTATGTTAAACTAGTTTTTGCCCGCGACTTCATCTGCGTAACATTTTACGGCGTTTTTAGGTATTGAAAGCTACGGTATTGGTGGCGCCGGTATTGATAGCGTCGGTATTGATGGCGTCGGTATAGATGGCGTCGGTATTAGTGGCGTCGGTATTGATTGAGTCGTTATTGGTGGCGTCGGTATTGATGGCGTCGGTATTGGTTGCGTCGGTATAAATGGCGTCGGTATTGATTGAGTCGTTATTGGTGGCGTCGGTATTGATGGCGTCGGTATTGGTTGCGCCGGTAATAAGAGCGTCGGTATTGATGGCGTCGATGTGAGTTTCGTCGGTATTTATAGCGTCGGTATTGGTGGCGTCGGTATAAATGTCGTCGGTATTGCTTGAGTCGTTATTGATGGCGTCGGTATTGGTGGCGAAGTTATAGATGGTGTCGGTATTTATGGCGTCGGTATTGATGGCGTCGGTATTGGTGACGTCGCTATTGAATAGGTCGATAACAGAGGCGCCGGTATTGGTTGAGTCGTTATTGATGGCGTCGGTATTGTTGGCGTCTGTTTTGGTGACGTCGGTATTGGCAGCCTCTTTATGGATAGTGTCGGTATTGGATGGCGTCGGTATTAATGGCGTCGGTATAGATGGCGTCGGTATAGGTGGCGTCGGTATAGATGGCGTCGGTATTGATGGGGTTGGTATTGATGGTGTCAGAAATGTTGGCGTTGGTATTGATGGCGTCTGTATTGGTGTCGTCGGTATTGATTGAGTCGTTATCGGTGGCGTCGGTATTGATGGCGTTGGTATTGTTGGCGTCGGTATTGATGGCGTCGGTATAGATGGCGTCGGTATTGATGGCGTCGGTATTGAATGGGTCGATATTGGTGGCGCCGGTATTGATTGAGTCATTATTGATGACTTCGGTATTGGTGTCGTCGGTTTAGATGGCGTCGATATGGATAGTGTTGGTATTGATAGCGTCGGTATGGGTAGCGTCGGTGTAAATGGCGTTGGTACTGAAAGCGTCGGTATTGATGGCGTCGGTATTGGTGGCGTCGGTATAGATGGCGTCGGTATTGATGGCGTCAGTATTGGTGACGTCGGTACAGATGGCGTCGGTACTGGTGGCGTCGGTATTGATGGCGTCGGTATTGGTGGCGTCGGTATCGATGGCGTCGGTATTGATGTCGTCGGTATTGATGGCATCGGTATTGGTGGCGTTGGTATGGATAGTGTCGGTATTGGATGGCGTCGGTATTAATGGCGTCGATATTGATGGCGTTGGTATTAATGGCGTCGGTATTGATGGCGTTGGTATTGACGGCGTCGGTATTGGTGGCGAAGTTATAGATGGCGTCGGTATTGGTGGCGTCGGTATAGATGGCGTCGGTATTGATGGCGTCAGTATTGGTGACGTCGGTACAGATGGCGTCGGTACTGGTGGCGTCGGTATTGATGGCGTCGGTATTGGTGGCGTCGGTATTGATGGCGTCGGTATTGGTGTCGTCGGTATTGATGGCATCGGTATTGGTGGCGTTGGTATGGATAGTGTCGGTATTGGATGGCGTCGGTATTAATGGCGTCGATATTGATGGCGTTGGTATTAATGGCGTCGGTATTGATGGCGTTGGTATTGATGGCGTCGGTATTGGTGGCGAAGTTATAGATGGCGTCGGTATTGGTGGCGTCGGTATTGATGGCATCGGTATAAATGGCGTCAGTATTGATGACGTTGGTTTAGAAAGCGTCGGTATTGATGGCTTTAGTATGGATAGTGTCGGTATCGAAAGCGTCGGTATTTGTGGCGTTGGTATGGATAGTGTCGGTATTGGATGGCGTCGGTATTGGTGGCGTCGGTATGGATAGCGTCGGTATTTATAGCGTTGATATTGGTAGCGTTGGTGTAGATGGCGTCGGTACTGAAAGCGTCGATGTGAGTTGCGTCGATAGTGATAGCGTCTGTATTGGTGTCATCGGTATTGGTGTCGTCGGTATTGGTGGCATCGGTATTGGTGGCGTTGGTATGGATAGTGTTGGTATTGGATGGCGTCGGTATTAATGGCGTCGATATTGATGGCGTTGGTATTAATGGCGTCGGTATTGATGGCGTCGGTATTGGTGGCGTCGGTATTGATGGCGTCGGTATTGGTGTCGTCGGTATTGATGGCATCGGTATTGGTGGCGTTGGTATGGATAGTGTCGGTATTGGATGGCGTCGGTATTAATGGCGTCGGTATTGATGGCGTTGGTATTAATGGCGTCGGTATTGATGGCGTTGGTATTGATGGCGTCGGTATTGGTGGCAAAGTTATAGATGGCGTCGGTATTGGTGGCGTCGGTATTGATGGCATCAGTATTGGTGGCATCGGTATAAATGGCACCGTTATTGATGGCGTTGGTTTAGAAAGCGTCGGTATTGATGGCTTTGGTATGGATAGTGTCGGTATTGATGGCGTCGGTATTGATTTAATCGCGGAGGCGTCGCTATTCTTGGCGGCGGTATTGTTGGTGACGTTATTAAAAGCGTCGGTATTGGTGGCGTCGGTTTAGATAGCGTCGATATGGATAGTGTCGCTATTGATGGCGTCAGTATTGGTGGCGTCGGTATTGATGGCGTTGGTTTAGAAAGCTTTGGTATTGGTAAGGGTCGATATTTGTGGCGCCGGTATTGATTGAGTCGTTATTGGTGGCGTCGGTATTGAAAGCGTCGGTATTGCTGGCGTCGGTATTGGTGGCGTCGCTATTGAATGGGTCGATAATAGTGGCGCCGGTATTGGTTGAGTCGTTATTTATGGCGTCGTTATAGATGGCGTCGGTATTATTGGCGTCTGTTTTGGTGACGTCGGTCTTGGCGGCCTCTTTATGGATAGTGTCGGTATTGGTGGCTTCGGTTTAGATAGCGTCGATATGGATAGTGTCGCTTTTGATGGCGTCAGTATTGGTGGCGTCGGTATTGATGGCGTTGGTTTAGAAAGCGTTGGTATTGGTAAGGGTCGATATTTGTGGCGCCGGTATTGATTGAGTCGTTATTGGTGGCGTCGGTATTGAAAGCGTCGGTATTGCTGGCGTCGGTATTGGTGGCGTCGCTATTGAATGGGTCGATAATAGTGGCGCCGGTATTGGTTGAGTCGTTATTTATGGCGTCGTTATAGATGGCGTCGGTATTTATTGGCGTCTGTTTTGGTGACGTCGGTATTGGCGGCCTCTTTATGGATAGTGTCGGTATTGGATGGCGTCGGTATTAATGGCGTCGGTATAGATGGCGTTGGTATTGATTGCGTCAGTATTGATGGCGCCGGTATTGGTGGCGTCGGTATTGGTGGCGTCGTTATAGATAGCGTCGGAATTGATGGCGTCGGTATTAGTGGTGTCGGTATTGATTGAGTCGTTATTGGTGGCGTCGGTATTGATGGCGTCGGTATTGGTTGCGTCGGTAATAAGAGCGTCGGTATTGATGGCGTTGATGTGAGTTTCGTCGGTATTTATAGCGTCTGTATTGGTGGCACTGGTATTGGTGTCGTCGGTATTGCTTGAGTCGTTATTGATGGCGTCGGTATTGGTGGCGTCGGTATTGGTGACGTCGCTATTGAATAGGTCGATAACAGTGGCGTCGGTATTGTTGGCGTCTGTTTTGGTGACGTCGGTATTGGCGGCCTCTTTATGGATAGTGTCGGTATTGGATAGCGTCGGTATTAATGGCGTCGGTATAGATGGCGTCGGTATAGGCGGCGTCGGTATAGATGGCGTCGGTATTGATGGCGTCGGTATTGATGGGGTTGGTATTGATGGCGTCAGTATTGGTGGCGTCGGTATTGATGGTTTCGGTATTGGTGGCGTCGGTATTGATGGTGTCGGTATTGATGGCATCGGTATTGGTGGCGTTGGTATGGATAGTGTCGGTATTGGATGGCGTCGGTATTAATGGCGTCGTTATTGATGGCGCTGGTATTAATGGCGTCGGTATTGATGGCGTTGGTATTGATGGCGTCGGTATTGGTGGCAAAGTTATAGATGGCGTCGGTATTGGTGGCGTCGGTATTGATGGCATCAGTATTGGTGGCATCGGTATAAATGGCGCCGGTATTGAGTGCGTTGGTTTAGAAAGCGTCGGTATTGATGGCTTTGGGATGGATAGTGTCGGTATTGATGGCGTCGGTATTGATGGGTTCGGTATTGGTGGCAAAGTTATTGATGGCCTCGGTATTGGTGGCGTCGGTATAGATGGCGTCGGTATTGATGGCGTCGGTATTGATGGCGTCGGTATTGATGGCGTCGGTATTGGTGTCGTCGGTATTGATTGAATTGCGGAGGCGTCGCTATTCTTGGCGGTGGTATTGTTGGTGACGGTATTAAAAGCGTCGGTATTGGTGGCGTCGGTTTAGATAGCGTCGATATGGATAGTGTCGCTATTGATGGCGTCAGTATTGGTGGCGTCGGTATTGATGGCGTTGGTTTAGAAAGCGTTGGTATTGGTAAGGGTCGATATTTGTGGCGCCGGTATTGATTGAGTCGTTATTGGTGGCGTCGGTATTGAAAGCGTCGGTATTGCTGGCGTCGGTATTGGTGGCGTCGCTATTGAATGGGTCGATAATAGTGGCGCCGGTATTGGTTGAGTCGTTATTTATGGCGTCGTTATAGATGGCGTCGGTATTATTGGCGTCTGTTTTGGTGACGACGGTATTGGCGGCCTCTTTATGGATAGTGTCGGTATTGGATGGCGTCGGTATTAATGGCGTCGGTATAGATGGCGTCGGTATTGATTGCGTCGGTATTGATGGCGCCGGTATTGGTGGCGTCAGTATAGATAGCGTCGGAATTGATGGCGTCGGTATTAGTGGTGTCGGTATTGATTGAGTCGTTATTGGTGGCGTCGGTATTGATGGCGTCGGTAATAAGAGCGTCGGTATTGATGGCGTTGATGTGAGTTTCGTCGGTATTTATAGCGTCTGTATTGGTGGCACTGGTATTGGTGTCGTCGGTATTGCTTGAGTCGTTATTGATGGCGTCGGTATTGGTGACGTCGCTATTGAATAGGTCGATAACAGTGGCGTCGGTATTGTTGGCATCTGTTTTGGTGACGTCGGTATTGGCGGCTCCTTTATGGATAGTGTCGGTATTGGATAGCGTCGGTATTAATGGCGTCGGTATAGATGGCGTCGGTATAGGTGGCGTCGGTATAGATGGCGTCGGTATTGATGGCGTCTGTATTGATGGGGTTGGTATTGATGGTGTCAGAAATGTTGGCGTCGGTATTGGCTGCGTCGGTATTGATGTCGTCGGTACTGGTGGCGAAGTTATTGATGGCGTCAGTATTGGTGGCGTCGGTATTGGTTGCGTCGGTATTGGTGGCGAAGTTATAGATGGTGTCGGTATTGATGGCGTCGGTATTGGTGGCCTTTGGTATTGATGGCGTTGGTATTGATGACGTCGGTATGGATAGCGTCGGTATTGATAGCGTCGATATTGGTAGCGTCGGTACTGAAAGCGTCGGTATTGATGGCGTCGATGTGAGTTGCGTCGTTAGTGATAGCGTCTGTATTGGTGTCATCGGTATTGGTGTATCTATCACTATCCATACCGACGTATTGGAGGCGTCGGTATTAGATGGCGTCGGTAGAGATGGCTTCGGCATTGGTGGCGTCGGTATCGATTGCGTCGGTATTGATTGCGTCGGTATTGGTGGCGTCGGTTATAGATAGCGTCGGTATTGATGGCGTTGGTATTGATGGCGTCGGTATTAGTGGCGTCGGTATTGATGGCGTCGCTATTGATGGCGTCGGTATTGGTGGCGTCGGTATAGATAGCGTCGGTATTGGTGGCGTCGGTATAGATAGCGTCGATATTGATGGCGTCGGTATTGACAAATGTTTAAAATATGGCGTTTATTAATTTTCAGGTGAAGTCTGATGAGAGCGATTGCAACTGCGAACCGGCCTTCCTGATAACGTAATGCTGTGACGTCATTTGGCATCAACCCAGCCCAAAACAACAACTAGTCTACGTGTGGAATCATCATGAATCATTGACCTCTTTGGGGGTCAAGATTTTGGAAAGATTTTTAGTCTTTTAAGATGAGAAAACCTTCGAAAATTTGTAAAGGAACTTGAATTTGATGTACATGAGTTTTAAACTGTCCGTTTTAATTTGAAATATTGACTTACCATCTTAAAAACTACGCTAGGATTGATTGTGTGGCTCTGCCCGAAAAAAAGATACTGGTATTTAGGAATATTTTTCCAATTTCCCTGTGTTTTTCTTCAAAAGTATCTAATGACTATGTATGAGCCGCCTGTGTTATTTATTTAGCTGTATTATATACATAAGGGACAGCTATAAATTAAGATCAGTTGGTCTTAGAAATCCACAAAATTGTGATATGAAAACTGAATGTTAATCCCAAACAATAGTCCAGTAGGTCATTTAATACTGATACGTATGATAATACAATACATATATTAGGTACTTGTGTCTTAACCTTATGAGAATATTAGTACATTAAAATGTAACAATGGATGCTGTAACGAATTAAAAATGTTGATAAATAACCGTGAATAAATCCATAAAAAATAGTAGTGTATATTTTTCTAAGTAAGTTAATGAAATACTATGCATATTATTTATTGAACACGTAGTAGGACAGGTTTTTCTACTGAGAAGCTTGTATTGCGGCATTAATATAAAAAATAATGTGCCATCATAAAAAAACGGAATAACGTTTTTAGAGCACATAAACGTGAGAAAGATAATTTAAAAAAAGAACAAAAAAATATATAAATATTATCAGGATCATTGTTGTCCGAAAATTAAGTTTATGTATTATTATTATTACAATGACATCCGCCATCGTGCTAAGACATTTAAAAATACGTCATATTTACGTCTATATACATCAGATTATAGTGCAGTAATAATGTCAGAAAAATTGTGTATTTATTTATTTAATTAATATGATAAATTATTTCATCCATTTATGGGGGATATTACACGAACAAATTACTCTTGTAAATATACATAATAATATAACGTATTTTATTTTTTAACTAATTGTAATGAAATAGAGGAATTTATTTTAATATTGTAGATTAATAATATTTATGTATGTGCAATTTACGTAAAAAATATTACCTAATCAAAGCGACTCGGATACTTTTTGTTGCGATACTGTTATGCCACTGTTGCATCACTGTGGCGTAACTTTTTGTTGCCTCAAAACATCACTAAATATTTTTTTCAACAATAAATTCATTATTCTGTAGCCTGATATCGTTACATAGAGCCTAGTGATTCATCCAAATTCTGTAAAGAAATTCAAAATCAGTGCCATATTCCAAATAATAAACAAACAATCTTTAATTACTATTCATTCAAAGGTTTATTAAAAACATGACTGGCATTGAACTACCTCGTTGGTCGAGTGGTCGTGTTATTGGGTTTTGCTATGAAATTCTCAGCAGCAGCTCGGAGTTTGGATTCGTGCCCGGTTGATGGCAATAGGCTCGCCCCCTACTACATGGGACCTAAAATATACCGACGAAATGTGGGTTTACATATTAGTACACCTCTGCCTAACCCTTCGGGGACGACAGGCGTGACTGACGTTGAAGATTTTTATCGTACAAAATCAAGCTTTGGAAAAAAATATTAAAATCGCTTCAATAAGTATCAGTTTTAGGGGTCATAATATTATGTATAAAACATACGAGTATTACAGGTAAGCAGTCAACTAAAAAGTTAAGCAATTTTAGAAGATTATATTACTGTAGTATTGATACAAAGTCTTAGTTTTTAATAGCACTTTTGAAACACTTCTCAGTGTGATATTAGCTTGAATAGATGTGATTATATTTTTGTATTATTTAGACGAGAACTTAATATCATTCTATTTTAAAAAGTACAACCCTTTATATACCAGCTTCATTATATTACTTGTCGCAAGCGGGGCTGATGAGATTGACGTCCTGGATTTGAATCCCAAATTCGCAATAGCAGCTCGGAGTAATTCTACTCGGGTTATGGCAATAAGCTCACTAAATATCACCTATTGTATGAGGTATAAAATAAGCTGGTGATCTTCTGCCTAACCCTGCACAGCTGTAGGCCTAATGATATGTTATCCTATGTATATAAAGTCTTACAGACTAGACTTCTTTAAGTTGAGACTCGAAATTTCTTTGTGACCTTTTAACTAATTAAAAAAAAGAAGATTAGTTGTTTTGGTAGCCTATGTTCTAGTATATTTTTTACAAAACTCGTAAATGCGTTTGAAAAATATATTTCGTTAAAATGGACCATTTTTGTTCCTGAAGTAATACATATTTTAATGATGGTCTGTGTATTACATTATTTTCTCAGTACAATTTTGTTTCTACCAGTTTATACTAAATAGTCTAGTCCCTACCACTACCGCCTTGATACCGATCAATTTTAAATGAGTTAATGAAATTTAGTATACCTATATAGAATTTTTAATGTTGCTGCATTTAAATGCATTTGTTTTGTATCCGTTAAATACTGATTATTTAATAAATAAATAATTAAATGTTACATGGTATTTAATAAACAAAAATAATATATTATGAAAAGACTTACAATAAAATATCTTTGGAAAAAAAGTCACAAGATTGATTAAAAAAATTATGATAACGTGTTTTTTTGTAAGTTAGCACTCAAGTATCACATTGTTACGTACCTATGTGTTTCATGTGCGTGTATTTCAACTAATACGTACTTCATTCGAAGTGAAATATCTATTTTTATGTTGTACAGTATCTTCCAACATAATAAATCCTTAAAAAAGAAAATCTTCGAAGTATGGTGAAGGTGAACAGTGACGAATAAAATTGTATCACAAATTAATAAGACTACACACGTCTATGGATTTTCTTGTGTCTATAACTAGTTTTTAGACATTTTCAAATCCAAATTATTAAAATATATAATTACAAAAAAATAAATAATTGTAAAAATATATGTATTTATACGAAAATGTACAAACATAGTATTGATATGAAGAAAAAGAAAAAAATATAGATTTGTAAACAAATTGTTAGAAATTATAAGAAAATGTATTTATTATATAAATGTTTAGTGTAGGTACCCACTGCATGAAATTTGAGATAATTTATGACGCATCATGAAAATAAAATAATTATGAATTGGTATGATGAATATATTGTTTTTTTTTTCAACCCTATGTGTTTACCTTCATCGATCATATTTACTAGCGGTGAAGAAAAACATCGTGAGTAAACCTATATCTGAGAAATGCTGATGGCATGTGAAGTCTCCCAAGCCCCACTAGGCTAGCGTGGTGTACGAATCTTATCCCTCTCAAATGTGAGAGGAAATAACAAGAGATCCGTGCCCAGCAGTGGGATGATTCTTTGTGCTTACTTATATTCCCTATGCATCAGTGCAAAATATAATGAGAAGTGAGTGCATTCCTCCATTCAAATAAAAATCACCGTTATTCTATTTAGAAAAGAGTTGAAAATAGGCAAATTAAATCATAATTATTCCTTAATTATGTATTTGTACTGTTTTCAACTCTGTTCAAATGAGATAAGGACATATTCAAAACTAGGAAAAATCTATAGGTTAAAATAAAAAGGTGGTTAAATAAAATACGCAATTTCCCAATGAACTTTATTGAGAGCAACATTCAATTGACACGGATACACTTACAAGCTACAGATATGTTGGAGTTGTCACAATATACACAGTGTCAGTAGCACAATGATGGTTAGCCTCCGATAATACAGAAAAAAGTGGTGAATGTTTGGCTAAAAAGTAAGTACAGTGACAAATAGCAAGCTACTGCAAAATAAAATAACGCAGTAGGTGTTTTGTAATTGCCCGTTCTCAATTACGGATCCATATAATAAAAGTAAATTCATTCATTTTGTTTAGTGGGCACGTATAATTCAATAGTATTAGAATTATATTTGAACTGTAACTCTTTCATCTTATTCATAGGTATATATTTGATGTAGAAAATTCTAGAGAAAGCATATAATGATGACATTTGGTACCTACCGAATTAGACATTATGTGTGTTAGTGCAGGTTTGTGTATTGGATCGGATCCTTTACTTTGCAAGTCTTAAAGTTGATTCAATTATACTTGATGCAGAACTCAAACAGATGGATAACTTAAAATAAAGTTATAGTAATATTATTATTGCGGAAGGCATCTGGCAGCAACTGGATGAGAAGAGCCGAAGATCGAGCTCTGTGGCGTTCACTAGGGGAGGCCTACGTCCCGCAGTGGACGAATATAGGCTGATAATGATGATGATGATGAATATTATTATTATACATTCATAATTATTTAACAGCTTCAAAATATTCTCTTTCATTGCGCTACTGACATTCCCGTACACTGTGACCAAGTACATACAGGTACTAGTGACATCTAGATAATACAGTTAACATTCATATGTCTAAGTATAATTCGTATAATACTAGAAAAGCTGTTGATATGTTTACATCACGAGTAGGTAGGCAAGGGTACATTTAGATTATCTAACGTTTATTATATAAATAAGAACTAGGTAGGTATAATTGTTTAATCATACCTACAGAGATTTATTTCTAATTGAAACAGTTGTGATCAACAAATGTTTTCGTACATTTAAATGTCATAGTGTATAATAGTGGTACCTAATACAAACTAGGAACACGAATATATTTTGGTTACCTATTGGTTATGAGAAATAAATAAATTTAATTTAATCATGTATTTTTTTTAAATAAATTTATCTAATTATAAAATTTAATACGTGTACTACGTAAACTACCGTTCAGTGTTTGTCAAACACTTGATATAAAGGTAGTTCATTTATATTTATAATACCAAATTCATCTATGTCTAATTCGAATTAAACTTCAAATGACATTCATTCAAATCATAATATTACTATCAGTGCTGAGTGATTTTGTATAAGTGATTGTATAATATGCGTGTATAAAAATGTATAATTATAATTTACATAGTATGAATTAAGTATAATTTATTAATTATACAATAAAATATTTTAAAATTTAATAAATACTTTTACTATAACTGTGCCATATATATACCGACTAATATATCTAACACGAATCGCTAACATTCAATAAATATAACAATTATAAATATAATATATGCAGGTATGTGCTTAATTCAAATTAATATTATATATAGCATATATAATATTATATATAACAATAATATTAATACACAAATAAAATATATTCGTTGATAACGAGACATTAACAGCAAATAAACATAAATTTCTTTAATAGTCTAACAGCAATAAATTATACAATTTGCATGACTTTATATATTAGTTATTATATAATATAAATATTACTTGCCACAATGGCTTTACATTCATCTTCGACTAGTTGTGCTTCGCGGCGCGCCCTTAATTTCCTAATTTACCTATAATTCCGAATAAAAGACTTTTCTATTCACTACTCATTTTAAAAAAGAGCATAACAAACATAATTTCATTTAAAATCACAAATCATTGTTAGCTACACATTAGACATACAATAAAATATGCAAGTAACGATATTATGCTTTAACTTTTCTACTTGTACCTAAAAACTTTTAATACCAAATAAATGTATTTTTTTTTCCTTAAAATATGAAAAATTGAATAGGTAAATACTGATAAATTGACTCTTTCTAGTACTTATGTATAATATCTGATATGTATAATAATTACAGCTTGACTTATATCTAAACTTTGATATGTTTTTGATATTCTTGGTCATGTGCAACATGATAGTTGACGTCGACTTGATATGTATACGTTTTCACTTATTATATACCTTATGTAATTATACAAACTCACTTTACTAAAATAAAATAAATACTAAAGAAATAATAAACAAGTTATACAACAATTGCTCAATTATACACTATTCAAAAAAGAGGTGAATGTCGTGGCAATCCTTGCGAGAGACTATGCCCAATACTGGACGTCTATCAGTTGATATAATTAGGTATGAAAATACCAAATAAATATTGGAAGATAAACAGACAATTATGTGATTAAAAAAAATATTAATTTCTATAATAAATTATTAGAAATAAAATGGAAAATTGGCTACACATTCACAAGTTATATTACAAATCTAAATATTATGTTATCACCACAGCATTGACATTTTAATACCTTAAAATAAATCAATTGTTCCTAACTCATTATTCACAATAATAATACTCTCATATTTTTTAGATAAAGTCCGTATTGGGATAATACACATTTCATAGAATATGAACATAAATTAACTTGACCCGATCGGGCCAGCAGTGCTAAGATGCCTTTCGTGTCAAATGTCCTAGTTACGAATCCTGGTAGCAAATGTCTGTATGTTGAGTATGGACATTAGTATCTGAGTCATAGATTTTTCATTAAATCCATTTCTTTTTTAATCGACGATACTTTATTAACCATCTGGTATCCGTAACACAAGCCTTGTTACTTCAATTTGCTGGAACTAGATGGCGCTGTGTAAAAATATCCATCAGTATAAAAAAATGGCTAGGAACAATCGAATAACTGCAATTTGGATGAACACATCAAATTACATAAACTACAATATTTTAATTACAATTAATTGCAACTATTACTATATGTTTGCTATTAATTGTGCCTTTTTACATTTTAAATATTTTTTTGGCTAGACTTAATACTTATTTTGTAAACTCATTTCGGGATATTTGAAAAGCAGACAATATCAGTTGTTTTTTTGAATTGTATAATATTAATAATATATTTCTAATCATTCTCTTTCATATAACAAAAAGTTTCAAAGAGTAGAGAGCCTTTCTTCATACAAAGTTATTTTCATAGGTTATACCTTTAAATCGTTCCTTTCTTATGAGATAACGAAAATTACGATTTTATTGAAAAGTTGTTGATTACTTTTTTTATTACCAAGACTAGTTGAAAATGATGTCATAAATTTATACAATTATCTCCTTTTTCATACATTTTCGACAGGTTTGATAATTTAGAAGTGAAGGCAGTAACAAGTCTTAATCAATTTAATCTGAGAACACACTAAAAGTGACTTTTTAATTCTACGTTCAGACGATCGTACTGTACTGTGACTTGTGCATATTCAATATTAACATAGAAAATTGATTTTAGAATTTTAGTTCCTATCATACTTTTTTCATAATATAAAACCAAAAACAAGAATTATGTAATTTATTAGGGCCAGAGAGGTCAATAAACTTATATGAATCGAGACCTGTGTCCAGCAGTGGACGTCTAACGGTTGATATGATGATGATGATGAAATGTATTGTATCGACTCAAAAAACTTAATAATCAATTTATCCTTTAGATTCTGGTATCGCCCAGTAATCGAATTGCAGATTCCAGTCTTTTCGTATAAAATAATTGATATTTAGTCACAATAAGTGGCTGTGAAAGTTGACCTCTACACATTTGGGAAATAGTCAGTATGATGAAGATGAGAGTGTTCGCAGTCGTTCTAACATGTTTATTCTACAAGTCAAAATATAATTAATATAATAGACACAGAGAGAGTTCAACAACAAATGTATATATAACTATATAAAGTGTAAAAGCTCTAAACATATAGTTTATAAGACTATTTAAATTCATTGGCTAAAACATTGATATGTATGGTAAACCACAGAATAGTTTGAATTGTCTAGTTGGCAATATCAGCACTAGCTTTTTGTGCACACTACTTCTTACATTTATTATTTTATTAGTTACTCAACTATTTATAATATGTGGTGCTTATTTATGCACATATATTCTTTATTAATAACAATAATAATATAATATATAATATAATGGATAAATATAATTATAAATTTAAACAATTCTTGAATATTCCATACAAAATCCATTCTCTTGAATTGGCTTGATCTCAATAGTCATACTTTTTTAAATTACTTAGATTTTTTATCTAAAGTAATAAACATTTAGATTGAGATTATAATATTGACTAGAATAGCATTGTTAACGCAACTTCTAATGAAGAGTAATTATTTAGTTGAACAACGTTAACAATAATCTTTGAAACTACAGACAAATCATCTAAAATGCATAAGACTTTAGAACGGCAACGATGTAATTAAACTATATAATTATATAGGTAATATATTTTAATATAATATAATTATATATCTTTTTGTATAATTAATTATAATCATATATGTAATTTTAATTATAGCATTATATTTAATCTAAGTCTAATCTAATAGCAGTATTTTATTTATACAGATACCAGTTGGTATCTGTATAAATGTCACATGCCTGGATCCTAATATATGATCTACTCATTTTTTAAAACAATAATTATTTAATTAAGTAATTGCATTTCTTTAAGATATTTTTTAAAGACAGATATTTTTATAGCAATATAGTTAATCGGTTGTACCAATTTTTTTTATACCAATTGATAATAATTTTGAGTCAAAGGTACATAATTTTTAAATATATATTAATATTATAATTATATCCATAAATATTTGAATCTTACTTTTAATTAACTTTCCAAAAAGTCCTTCCATGATATGTCTGGGTATTTTTTAATTAATTTAAAGTGCATAAACATACATGTAAGTACATATAATAACTATTTACTACTACTACAGTTAATATTAGCGTTGAACCATCAACAGATATAATTTTGTCTAGATACTCGAAATAAATCGTCATAATTATTTGTAAACATTTAGAAAAACCGATGCAATCTGTAGAAATTCTTTTAGCTACGCAATAACAAATTTAATATTGTTATCTTGATCTATTAAGGCTTGTAGTAGGCATATCTCTGCCCATCCTCATTGCCCGTGACTGTATTTTATGTGACCTTTTCATCACAGTATCTGTGCATTGTGTTTATATATAGTGGATTATTTATATAAAGTCGTATATTGCACTTATATCCCAACCTATTTCACCTTCACTAAAACAAGTATAATATTTTTTTAAGCTATTGCATAGCTTCTATCGCGGGCCTTGAGCGTGGAGACCGAATTCAGAAATTCCGTAACGAAAATAACCTAACACCCCCCACTCCGACCGGCACAGCGGTGATACTTTTTAGTTTGGCCATCTATCGATGAATAGCAGAACTTTTAATGACTTTTTGAAATATCACGCTTGTCTCTTTAGTTCTGCAAATCGCCTTTGGGTGGCATTGGTTATTTAGTACCTTTGTTTTTTATGTATAGGTAATACACATTAATGCCGCGCAGAGAAAGTATATATGATATAATATCTATATAAATGTACATCGCGCGAAATTCGATGATCAAACTCTTTTTAACATCGTTATTTTTTTTGTTATTTTTGATAAAAAAATGCTATGCAATATCTTTACCGCGGCAGTCTCCGAGTGCCACACGTCTTTTTTTTCAATATCTTGTAATTCTATTAACATCCCACCTTCGATTAAAACCTATTCAGCCTGTGCCTGTTCACTGTAAAACAAATCCGTGCTGGTGCCAAACCTACCTTGAAAACTATGCTTTACAAGGAACACCTGACCTGAAATCCTCAGTTTTCGACCTTACGAGCTTGGAACATGAGCTTCATGGAGTCGAGGGCTTCTTCCAGGGACTGCCTGAAGGCTTCCGTGTTGGTGACGCTGGAGGAGGTGAAGGAGGAGATGCAGAAGATGACGCAGTCTTTCTTGGGGTTGTAGCTGCAGCCGTAGCCGTCAGGGCAGACCGCGCCGTACCCCATGAACGTACCGTCGGTTGTGGTGGCCACCTGCGGAATCGCACGTTATTTTTGTATGGTATTCAATTCAAATCCAAATATTTTATTTCAAACAGACCAATATTACAGGTGCTTTTGAAATATCACACTATTTGCAGTACTTACTAGTATGTCAGGCGCAAAGGCGATCGTCTGAATGATAATATACTACGATATATGTTGTAGAATGTTTTGCCTTAGGTTCAGCAAACAATATTTTGATAGTTTATTACTAAGAAATCGTAGTCATTCTGTTGTCCCTCAAAACTAGTAGGTACTATTAGAAAGTACGATATTATGGCTCCTTTCCGAGTTAATTATTGTTAAAATATTATCAGTACTTAATCACAAACACAAATTTATGTCGTGTATCAACTAGCTAGTATCCGTAATACAAGCCTTGTAGCTTAGCTCGGAACTATGGGTCGTTCGTTTTTATATCACAAGGGTGGGAAATGAGCTTACAGCCCGTCTGATAGTAAGGGGTTACCGTTGCCTATCGACGTTTGCAACACTAGAGGTATTGCAAACGATTCTCGGGCGTTGCCGACTCAGTTTCCACAAATTCTCACCTGGCTAGTGCTTAGCTTGAACTCGATCATCTGCTTGTAGGTGGCGTCGTTGAACACCCGCGGCAGCTCCCCCAGGGTCTCTCGCGCAGCCTCCCGCAGTCCCAGCAGATGGTTGTCGATCCCCTTCCCGAGGATATTGGCCTCCATGATAGAGGTCTGCTTGCGAGCAGCCTCTTCGAATAATTCCAGTTTCTTTTGTTCCTGGTAAAATATCATTATTATTGTACTGTCTGGCTGTTTGTAGTCACATTGCTCGAATGTTCCCATGCTCTTCGTATACAGTATTTTATAGTCTACTTGAGGTGTGTACTTTCAGCTATTTTGATAATAACCTATTGCTTTTAGCAAAGTTGGCATATGTAACTTAATTTTGTCTATTTGAAGAAAGATGTTTGGTTTCATTGGATTTTTGATAAAAATACTCTACATTATCCAAATAATACTAATATCTGTATAACCAGCAATAGTATAGCAAACTAATTATGATTATTAATTCTAAGATATATATATGATTATAAGAGCTCAGTCCTTGTCTGTGGAGCAATCGCCACTGCAGTCTGCACTCTATCTCCTGCTTTCTGTTTAACCTCTTGATACGACTCGATTCCCTCTTCTCTCTCGAGGTCTCTTCAATGCTACCTTCTAGTATAGTTAGCAAACGAATAAACTGGGACAAGTTAATTCAGTGCTTATTCCTCCTAATATAAGGTTGACTATGCTCACCCCATACAAATTGAAAGACACCTTCTTCTGTCCATCATCGCCGGTGTCGTTGAGGGGCGGGGTCTCGGCGGTGCACATGGCGGCTGCCCAGGACAGCGCCGGCGCGTGCGCTGACCTGATGTTGTCTACGCGCCCATTGCGGAAGCGCCGCAAGGAGGCCGACTCGTATGTGGTGACCAGGTAGCCGTACATCCTATGGAAAAGTTTATAATGTAGATGCGTAGTTGAAAAGTTATTGGCGTGCTAAATCTGTCAAATAATTGAAGACGCTGGGTCTTCATTTTCGTGGGCAGAATTATCATGACGGAATTGTGCTGATAATGATGATGATATATGCTACATTAGATAAATATTTAACTAAATAAATATTTTTCTTTCTTTCTTACTAGGAGCATTTAAGGTAGAGTCCACTTAGTGAGCTATCTTCCTCCTTCAGAGCTGAAGCTTGAAGGAAATGGATATGGAACACTCGATTTTGAACCCTGTTAAGGTTAAAACCGTCTTGTGTTTAAAAATCACCTCTTGGTTCCTCATCCACAATCCAAAAGTGGCAAGGGAAAATATACTAAACTTTAACTGTTTAAAGTTTAGCTGCTAGACTTACTTGTAGTAAGCGTACTGCAGCGCGAGCTGAATGTAGACATCTGGGCTGGTGCGGCAGGACTTCATGAACTCGCGCCCGTACCCGCGGTATGTGTACACCTTGTGGTCCAGGTTCGAAATGGCACTGCAGACACAGAACATATTTTACATCGTTAGGCTCACATACTGTAAACAAAAATGTCTGCTCCTAAAGAGACCATGATTCTCTGAGTTTATTTAGGAATTTCTTCTCCGAGGTCGTCAGTTAGGAAATGCCTATGCCATCTAGATCTTAAAATGATCTTATTCATAGCCAAGCTACATGTTCTAATTAAGGTGTATAGTTTGTAAAATTAGGTCTTGTAGATATAGGGCGTGTAGAATCAGAAGCTCTACATGAGATCTGATAACTTTTTGACAGTGCAAGCCTTGGCGTCATTTTAAATGAAAATATTTTTGGTGGGGTACATATTATACATAGAAACATTCAGGACTCAGGTCAAATTTCCATGCTCATCACACAAACATTTGCTCCTACTGGGATTTAAACCTAGGACCCTCACAGAAAGCAGCTTGTAATACCTCAGCGCTAAACGAGACGTCAATGATCATTTACATCACAAATATCATTTGGCTCACCGGTCCAGGTCCCGGGCAGCAGTCTCGATGGTCCTCTGCACGTCGGTAGTGACGTTCCACTTCATGGCTTGAGGAGCTGGCAGCAGTGCTGGTGGTGGGGCCGGCCGGTCTGCTACCTCAGCCCTGGCCAGCGCGCGCTCTGCCAACCGGACCACTGCCACGCCCTCGGCTGCGCTGTGCTCGTAACACATGCCCACGGTGCCGTCTGATGAGATGATCAACTGGAGAAGGTGGAGTATTAATGGTATGAGGATAATTATTTGTTTTAAATGTTTTTAGGTCTCATATAGGTAATCTGTGATGGATAATTTCATAAGTAATCCAATAATTACTTTAATCAAACTTATAATCGCACCCAGGATCTCACGATGATGCATGCGGCAGGTCACATTAACTTTGAATAATTTCAAAATACCACTTAAATATTTTAGAACGAATTTTAAACAATCATTTTCTTTAAATCGAGATGTATGTAAATCATTGAATAATTAAAAAACTGAATTCGTGTGTAAACAACTGTTAGCTATTTTTTATTACTTTTCCGTATATCAGTCGTAAGTGCAGACTTTGACTTCACTGTTATTCCTAGGATCAAAGTCAGGTTTTAAGCTCTTAAAACTCTAGCAACAAATTCTCGTTCATAATCTAACACTTTCTCGTCTTGGTAAATGCTTTGCCCATATTCTCATACACCTTGTCATACATACGGGCCAGTATTATATACTTACTATAACTTTTGACCGGACTTCTTCTGCAAAGAAAATCTCCCAACCCCTTTCGTTTTCATAAAAGATTATTTTCGAGATGGAAACTTTCTATCCTATATATTCTTCACTAGGACTCAAAGTATTCCAAATGTTATTTAAATTGGTTCAGTTTTCAATACTATGGGCATTTATAACATGAATTGATTAGTTACCTGGACAGTCTTATCGAACCAGCGGTTGGCGGAGTGGTAGCGGGTGCCGGCGCCGTGCATAGCGCGCAGCATGGCGTTGGTGTCGGCGTCGGTATCGGCGCGGTCCCCTCCCGCCTCGTCCAGGCACAGGATACACAGCGCCCGGGAGATCAGCTCCAGGTTCATGCGGTTCATCTCCTCTGGGAACAAATAGCATGTTATTCTCTATCTGTTAAAATATTAACTTGGTTGCTGTAAACTTCTAAAACTTAAAAAGTTCGGCACGGATTGAGCTCAAATTTCCGTCAAATTCACAATGCGTTACTGTGTTAAGCGGGGCAGGATTCATCTAGTAAGATATGTAACTAATATGATTTTTTTATTCATCCTTATTGTTCTAAAGAGCCAATCCTGTTATCCTACCACGATATTTTATCTTAATGATGGTTAACAGAATTCCCAAGCCATTTCTAATGCGTCTATCTAACACATCGTGGGTGGACAACGCGCGACCGGCTCCTGGCTACGTCCACAGGCAACCAGAGTACCATCAGGCAGGCTGTGAGCTTGTTCACCAGTTTTGTGGAGTAAAAAAACACAGCTGCTAATTAACCCATCACACCCACACATCTTCAAAGGTAAAGACAATCACTTAGCACACCTTTGATCAGCTGTTCCCTAGCCCTGGCCCACTGGTCTCGGTTCATGGAGGTGAGTAGCCCCACCCTGGGTGCTGGAGGAGCTCCAGCGGCGTCCACCAAGGCGTGCAGCAGCTGAGCTTGTATTTCACCAGGTGTCAGCCTCCCGCGGTCAGCTGCTTTCACTGGTATTGGGTAGAACTGGTGAAGTACAATAAAATTATGTTTAAAAATTTGTAGTAGATGTACCTAAAACTAAACTAACAGTACAAAATGTAGGGCATTTTGTACTGTTAGTTTACGAATAGAAATTTAAGAAGCAAACATCTATATATTATTTACATGTATATATTGTCTTTATCTACTCTAGTGATGACTAATAACTTAGACCTAAGCTAATGCTCATACTTTTTCAGAAAATCTCAGTAGTAGTAGTATGGAATTAAGTTTTCACGTGATAGATATATATGGGTACTGGGTAGGTCCATCAATACTCTACATTTTACCCCTACGTGGAAAAACAGTTCAGTAAGGAGAAAGAAATCATGTTTCAAAGTTTGTATTATCTTTATGGGATGTTAGGTAATAAAACTACTTTTTACGGATTTTATCGCGACATATTGATATTGAGTTTTTAGTATTATTATATCCCTTACATTCGTATCACTGTAAGAAATCAATAAAACTAAATTCAACTAGGCACTGTCTTCACATACCAAAACAGTATCATTTTAGTTTATCTCTTAGTAAGTATATAATGTACCTAGTACCTCTCTCCTAGTACTCTGCTAACACTATTGAATCCAAAAAGTTTCTTCCCATTTCCAACTTAAAATAAGCTAACTTATTCTGGATACCCGACGACAGCTCGATAACTTATTAAAGTGCTTAAGTGATAAAGTGCACCGCAGCTCTCTTGAGTGCTAACTCGGTTTTGACTAGCTATGAGCCTGTCTCGCAAATAACGGAGGCTATTTTGGATACGACAACCAGCAAATTTAACAAGACTTGACATAATTCAGTTTTAGAATTGAATAGTTTAATCCAGGACCATGACGTCTGGTTTAAAATGAACTAACAAGCTACGAGTATAAACTAACTAAAAAGCTCAAATATTATTTGTGTGTAATCGATTAGTTTCAAAAATATTTGAGTTTGATGATGATATTAAATAAAAATTATTATATAATAATACTCCATTATTATGGGAATTTTCGATCACGTCTCATTTTGTTTTTATTATTTTTAATTTAAGAGAGACTGCCTTTTTTAAGATACCTTCATACAACTCATTTCCTACATTTTATTTCAAATATTTATTCGGAATACTAACATAGTTCCTGCAAGCCACCACCACCAGTTCCTCAGACTCTTCAGTGCTGCGCCGGACTGATGGCAGTTCCAAGCGGTCTTTGCCCACTTCTGGGATGCGGCACACTCCTAGGAGTCGGTAGAACTGCTCCATGCACAACGGCTGCCCTTTTTCACGGCTGGTGGCTCGCTCGAGAGGAAGCTCACCTCTGGAACGAGTAAGGTTTTGAAAAAAAATTGTTAATTTTATGTTATTGATTTTTATTTTGAGAGGATAGGAAGTCAAAAGCAGTAGATAATTATCTATTATTATATTTTTTAGTATATTCATTTGATCAAAGGCCTATCCCAGGATTTTCTATGGGGACTAGGATACATGCCGCTAGCATCCAATGACTGCGAAATGAATCTCCCAGCGAAATTTACCGGCTCGTCACTCAGTCTCTTTGGAGTTTGTCCTACGTTGCCATCACAGTGTTACGGTGCGTACAAACTTAGTAACTTGTTTTATAACAGGTCCACATTATGTAACATTGTTATATAACAATTTTTGTACGACACTGTACCACACATGTTACTAAGTTTGTACGCACAGTAAGCTCCAAACTTCCAATCTTTCATATGTTTTGAGTGTGTCATTACTGTGAGTGCATTTACAGGTATAAATCTCATCTTATTCTTGGTATATTTATTTATCTATAATTGTTTCTATAGTTTCTTACCTGTCCAGCATCTCTTTGTAATCCAGAAGGTCATCGATAAATAGCGCGCCCAGGTCAGCCACCTCCTCCATCTTGGCGAAGTGGCGGCGAGGGAACACCATACCAGGGTTGGAGTTGATGGGTAGGGGCAGCCGCACCTTCAGATACATATCATCTAGCCACCAGTCTGTCACCTACGAGGACAGAAGATGAGTGTGAAAGACAG
This sequence comes from Craniophora ligustri, assembly GCA_905163465.1. NCBI lineage: Eukaryota > Metazoa > Arthropoda > Insecta > Lepidoptera > Noctuidae > Craniophora > Craniophora ligustri. Next base: position 436,722 of record LR990965.1, on the reverse strand, counting down.
ATAAAATGAATTATTTTTCTTGTGATATGTGTATTCATGTATCTGTTTAGCAAATGGAATAGTGAATTTTGTTTTAATTTTGTTTGTTTGTAATTGTTTTAATATGGGTTTTGAACTTGGAATCATAAATAACTATGTAACTACTTTGATACTCTTTCTTTAATCTTACGTCTTCGGTACCTACCTACCCTATAGTTTTCTACTATTTGTTTGTATAATTGCAAATTAGGATAATATATTTCCGAAAGTACTGCAAAAATTGGGGGTATTCATTTGTGAATTAGCCAGGCTTATATTCGTTCGATTGTAATTTATTACGATTAGATTGTTATTGATTATACAGGAAGTGAATAAATAAAAACATAGCTATTTGAAAATATCTTTAATCCTAGAAAAAACTTAAAAATATTGATTATCAGCTACGGTGGGACTCAAAAAGAATATAGTCCTTCTACTTCGCCGGGTTCTCGCCGGTTGTGTAGTTGATTCCTTTTCGTTATTCCACTTGTGATAGAACGCTGAGGGTTTGTAATTGTCTTTAGAGGAATCTGAGTCTAAGGGCACATGCAATGGTTCGTTGTATTTTGGTCGTTTTGTTACTAGTAAATAATTAGCCCTATACAAGTAATTTCTCATTGAATCAATTCTATCTTGCGAAAAACTTGGCTTCAACGTAGTCTGCCACAATGGTCTATCCAGCACGTTGTTCAGTCTTTCTCTGTTTCTCCTAATTCTTGGTGACTGAACGTTGTGTACCAGATTTTTGTGCCATTTCTTAGTATCAGGGTAATAAGGCTTAATCAAGAAGTCTTCATCATACCCATAACCTTTAGTTTTTATATACAAAGGCTTAGGTTTAATTCTACGTTCTAACGTTTTCTCTTTGTCTATATTATCAAATTTCGGTCTTAGAATGGAAATTTTCGGTATTCGTTTTTGTTTGAAGTCAACTAGCTTTGGTATCTTGAGTTTGGTCATAACACTTTTTGGTGTTACTAGACGGTGTTGAGAAAAGAAGTCTTGTGTGTTCATTGTCATCACCTCTTTTCTTCTTGTACCTATTTTCATTCGCTTCATTACTTTTTTGGAGGGGTTAACTGGGGCCTCTTTCTTAGCGTATGATTTTGTTTTCCAAAAGGGATCTAAAAGTGTTTCTTTCGAAATACCTCTTCCTTTGAAATTGTTAGTAACTATGTTAAAATGTACATTCCTATTAAGTTCTATAGGAGGGTGTGTATTTTTATGAGTTCTAACCATCAAATGAGATTTTCTATTTAAATCAGAAGTCGCTTGAGAGTTTCTACTTTTCTTCTTAATATGCTTTTTTTTATTATTTTCTACTAATATATTAGGTTTTTTATTCTTCAAATTTGTTGGTTTTATTATCATGTCAGTTTTTATGATTGGATGTGCAATTTTGACAATTTTACTTGCTGACTTAGTCTTTTTATTAGGTTCAATAATATTTGGAGTTACTGTTTGATGAATTACAAGATTTTGAAGTGAACCGTTAGTATCATTCATTGTAGGTGAATCTCTTTTTGTATTGATCATTGGGGAAATATTTTTTATGCCAACTATTGGAGGTGTATTTTTACTTATATTAACCATAAAAACTGAATTTCTATTGATATCTACAATTGATGATAAATTTCTATTAACACCACCCATTGGAAGTGAATTCCTATTACTATCAATGACTAATGGTGAATACCGATTGACATCTACCACTGACAGTGGATTTCTATTAATATTAACTATTGAACGTGAATTGTTATTGATCATTGATGATGATTTTTTATACATATCAAGCATTATGTTTGAATTCTTGTACGTGTCACTCATGGAAGCTGATTTCCTATTTATACTCATTGAAGAAAAATTTCTATTATTATGAACAATGGAATTGGAATTCCTGTTATTGTCAACAGGTGGCAGATTACTTTTCGGACTTATATAAGACATTGAATTAATATTAAAAACTGTAGGTGAATTTATATTGCCATCATTTATTGAAGGTCTGTTGACATTGGCCATTAATGGTGAATTCTTGTTGGTGTCAGACATTATAGGGGATTTAGTATTCATATTTATTGTTGGATAATAGTTATTATCAACCATTGATGGTGGATTTTCATCAAATATCAAAGGTACATTTCTACTGATGTCGAAAATGGAAGGTGAATTCTTCTTTGTGTCTATTGACGATAAGTTCCTATCAACAAATGTAAATGATGTCCTATTTGAACCCATTAAATTTGAATTTCCATTGATACTATCCGCTAATAGTGATTTTTTATTCATTTCGAGCATTGTAGGGGAATTTCTATAAATATTACCTACATTGATATTCCTATTGAGATCAACAATTGTTGGTAAATTTTTATTTATGTCAACCGCGCTGTAAATATTCCTGTTCATATAAGCTATAGGTGGTAAATTACTATTGATATCTATGATAGGAGGTGAATTTCTATTTATGTCGAGCATTGAAGAGGAAATTCCATTGATGTAATTTATAGAAGGTGATCGATTCATATTAAATATACCTGGAAAATTCCTTGTTGGTAAATAATTATTCGTGACTACAAACTGTGGTGCATTTTGATTCATATTAAACGCCATAAGAGAATCCCTATTCATGTCAACCATCAATGGTGGTTTTTCATTATTCCCTATTATCGGACTATTCATATCATTATTTACCATTGTGGGTAAATATCTGGGGATGCCAATCATCGATGGTTTCCCCTGTGGGTATCTATTTATTGCAATTGTTGAACCAATCTGATTAATTTCGATTGGAGGTGAATTTCTATTGATTTCCATGAACAATGGGAGATTTCTTATTATCTTAACCGTCGGAAGATGATTCTTCTTAATTCCTATCATAGGTGAATTTCTGTCTATTTCCATTAACTGTGAGTGCACCATATTTCCAGTAGTGTCAGCTATGGGAGATATACTTCTGTTACTTTTAAGTATAGGTGGTGAGATTTCTTTAATTTTATTTAATGGAATTGAATTCTTATTTGTTTCTATCGGAACGCCGTTGCCGTTATTTTGTATTATGAGTGGGTTTACCATTTCCATCATGGGAATAGGATTTCTATATATCTGGATTGGTGGACTTGAATTTATTATTCCCACTGAAAATGCAGGTCTATTGACAATTATGGGTAACAAATTTCTTTTCACTTCCATCGGAAAGTTATTCTTGTTTATTTCCACGGGAATCGGGTTTCCTTTAATTTCAATCATTGGAGGTAATTCTCTATTAGTTACTATCTGCGGTGAGTTTATATTAATTTCAACTATAGGATTAGAAATCTTGTCAATCTCAATAGAACGTGATTTTTCATAAACTTGTGTTGATGACCGTAAGTGTCTATTAATTTCATGGCTTAATAGCAAATCTTTATTACTTTGGTTTATACTATAATTTCTTTGATCTTCCTGAGTATAGTTGGCCGCTTTTAAAACTTCCATATACTCCGTCACGGAGCTAATTTTGTTCCTTAGATTTGGACTGTGATCAATATGTCTTTCATTATCATTTTTATGAACCATGGTATTAAAACTAGGTTGGTAGTAGTTAAGTAATTCTAGATCTTCTTTAGTTGTCGGTTGATATGTGTTGTACTTGATATTTTTGGTAACAGCAGTAGCAGGTTTATGTGAATCTTGCAGTCTGTATACTCGTGAACTAAATATTTGCACAGCTTTTTCAGTTTTTAACTTTGATCTGTTGAATTGAGCAATTTTATCATGCGACACAGGGAAAAGCTGTTGTATGTCTGTTTTATTAACTGGTTTCATTTTAGTTATTTTTAATTGAGTAAATTCTGGTGTATGAATATATGACATATTTTTGCTTTCATCGTGAATTTTAACTACAAATTTAATTTTGCTAGTCTTATTAAAAGTGTCTTCTTGTAACTTGTTTGAGGTATTTCGATATGATTTCATTACATCACGAATGTAATAAATGGATTTAGTTTTTTGTGCTTTAGTTTCATTCGTTGAATTTGACGAACTAGACTTCATTTTATACATAATATTTTTTCTAACTTTATTGTAAGTGTCTTCGTGTATTGAATAACCTGAGGATACATTTGTGATGGCATGCTTATTGACATTAATATTATATACTTTGATTTTGTTACTGATATTGTTATTTTCAGTAATATAGGCATTATGGGGGTAGATAGTATCATTTTTATTTAAAATACTTCTGTTTAAGATGTTTTGTCTGGTATTTGGATCTAAAATATAAATGTTGTCTGACGTTATTATATTTTTTAAGGGAATTTTTGTAGCTTCGAGAGGATAAGTATTGGCTCTTGTTTTATTTTCAATTAAAAGTTTGTGTTTATTTATATAGTAACTATTACTTGTTACTTTACTTAAAAAGCTATTTGATTTGGTCGCTGTTCTTACACTACCTTGGTTAACATCATCATAGTTTATTTGCGTCGTGTTTATTGGTAAAAATTGCAATCTAGTTTTGTCTTTGGCTTTAAAGTAGTCTATTTTATTTATCATATCTGTTTCTTCAGTGAACATATTGAAAGAAAGTGTTGTTGGATCTGTTTTCGGATAACTTGGTCTTTCAGTTACTTTTTCCATAAATGCGTCTTTATTAAGAGCGTTAATAAAATATTCTTTTACTGGAATCCTCATAGAAATGGTAGAATCTTGAATGATTTGGGGTACTTCACTTAACACTTCAAGAGGTGATGTTGTTCTTTTAGTTTTCAGTGTGAAAGCATTTGTGCTTAACGGCAACATAGTGATAGTACTTATGTTGGAATTACTATCGGTGATTGTAAATTCATTAAATATATTTCCCGATGTTGATATTTGTTGAGTGGAAATTAATGCTTTCTTGGAATAATTTGTATTAAATGTTTTTACATTTGGAGTATTCGTTGACAAATTTAATTGCGTCGTGTTTATTGGGAATAACTGCAATTTAGTTTTGTCTTTTGCGTTATTAATCATATTTGTTTCTTCAGTTAATACATTGAAAGAAAGCGTTGTTGGATCTGTTTTTGGATAACTTGGATTTTCAGTAACTTTTCCCATAAATGCGTCTTTATTAAGAGCGTTAATAAAATATTCTTTTACTGGAATCCTCATAGAAATGGTAGAATGTTTAATGATTCGGGGTACTTCACTTAACACTTCAAGAGGTGTTGTTGTTCTTTTAGCTTTCAGTGTGAAAGCATTTGAGGTTAACGGCAACATAGTGATAGTACTTATGTTGGAATTACTATCGGTGATTGTAAATTCATTAAATATATTTCCCGATGTTTTTACATTTGGAGTATTCGTTGACAAATACATATTTCCTGTTTTTCTGTCCACGAACGCATTTATATCGGTAGTAGCAGAATTATTTCTTGCTGATATTTGCGAAGTAAAAATTACTGGAAGTGATGTATTTAAAACTTCAGGCATTTGTGACGTTGATAACATAATTATACCTTTATTTCCTACAGAAATATTTAATCTAGGTATTTTATTATCAGTAGTATTGATAATTGGAGTATTATTATGAATTACCTTCTTACTTGTCGTTACATCTCTTACCGCAGATGTATTATGTCTGATTTGGTTTTCTTTATATTTATTTTTGTCAAATTCTCTATATAAAGTGTTTACATGCGATTTTTCTTTACCATTAGATTCTTCATTAAGTTTCTTTATATCTGTGGATTTGTTTGAATAATATTCAATTGATTTAGGTGTGGTGATGCTATGAGCTAAAAATGGCGACGTATTTGGAATGTCGTGAATAGTTTTGGTTGATGATATATTTTCTATAGCTTTATCAAAATAAAACTTAGGTTGTTTAGAAGTAATTTCTTTAACATTATTTGTGAGCTTATCAGGTTTTGCTTTATCTGAAATATGATTTGTTGTTTTGGCAATAAATGGTTCTTTCTCCGAAATATACGTTATTTTTTCTACTGAATTATCTACACGCGGAATGTTAGTAGAACCCAGGTTTTTCATGAATGGTTCCTTAACAAACGTGCTTGTTATACTATCTTCCTGTATTACAATAATAGTTGTATCAGTTGTTGATAACGATGAATTTAATCCATTCGTTTTCTTACCTTTTTCAAAAGAAGCAGAAGTATCTGCTTCTTTTTTCATAGTTGTTTGGTTTATATTATCTTTATCTGTTGCATTATCAGTGCTTGTTGTGGTTACCGTTTGTAGATTATGTAGCTCTTCTTTAAGTTTTTCTGTATGAAATATTGTTGTAAGTAAAGTTTTATGTTTCGAAGAATTTTCAGACATGGTAATTAATTTATGAATTTTGGGAACTGATGTATTTAAAAGGACAGCCATAGTTACATGTCCACTTCTATTTGTAGGAATTTCTGTAGTAGGATGTTTGACGATATGTGTGATGTGCTGATCAGTCACAGCTATTGTTTCATTTTCAGTTACAGTGTCCATGGTCAAATCAACAGAAGATGCTGTTGAAGTATTTACAGTTACTGGATATGGTAATGTTAGTTCCTCACTTGTATGTACAAAACTTGGCAAACTAGATAGTTCTGTACCTCTTACTCCATACTTAAATTCAGTTAGATTATTTTTATTAACTGTATAATACATATCTGTTATTGAAATGTTTTTGCGAAGCCCAAACGGTAACATCTCTGTATTTACAGTTGATTGCTTTCCATTATTATTATTTGTTTTCTTTAGAAAAAGGTTGCTGGAATCATTACCAGCTGCTATTGTAGTGGCATTGGAGAATCGACTGTTTTTAATGATAATGCTCAACTTCTGTGGTTCAGTGGTATCCAAAACAATTGAATTTTTAGTAGTCATAATACTTGACTCCATTTCAGGGGAAAAACCTTCGGTCATTGTATCTGTCGTTGTTTTTTGTTTAAACATATCTTTACTTATTGTATTTGCGAAGATACTCGTTTTTTTATTAGTTTGTTCTTCGAATATTTCGTGGTCAGAATAAGTATGTTCTTTAAATGGCAAAGTACTTTCAATATTGTATTGAGGAATCATTGATTTAGTGTTTACACTTTTATCTATGTCAGTACCAGTTGCACCAACTGAATTAGTGGTATCACTAAAAGTTGAAAGTGAGGTTTCTTCATTTTGACTTGTGACGGTTTTTACAGGATAAGTTTCGAGAATATCAGTAGTAGTCTTATAAATAGTTGAAAAATCATGCTTCGTTATTTGTTCTATAAATATTTCATTACCAAGAGTTGTAGGAGTAATGTTATCATTTAATACAAGTGTAGCTTTGCTAAGATTGTGAAAATAGGGTACTGATGGCAGTATTTCTTCACTTTGGTTTATTGTCGTAATTACAAAATTGGGTAGTGCATTGCTTAGTTCAGTAGTGCTTATGGTAGTATCTTGTTCCTTTATTTCTTTAGTACTGGACACCATTTTCAACTCATTGATGTTATTGAGTATAATAGTGGCGTTATGAAGATTAAGCAACGTTTCATGTTTATTTATTATATCAGGGTTACTGGAGGTTATTGTTGTTGTAATCAATGGTCCATTATGTTCTATAGTCTCTGTATTTGCTTGAAGTAATTTTTTATTTCTTTCGATTCGAGTTATTGGTTTGACATTTCTTGTATTATTTAAATCAGTTGTATTAATTATAAATTCGTTTTCAACTAATTTATCACTTACATCGTCAATTTTGTATTTTTTACTTGTATAAGTTTTATCTTCTTTCGTGATTTTCTCATCTGTTATTTGAATCATGTTTTCATTTGGTTTATGAATTTGAGTTGGTACTGTTGTTGCTGATTCTGTACTAGACATAAATGGATTAGTTTGGATTGTATTTTTATTATATTTTGGTAACGAACCATTTTTGGTGTTAGACTTAAAAGTTGAAAATGACGTAGTTTGCTGAAGTGGTCTTGTGAATTCGATAGAATAGATCTCTTTGTTTAAATATTGTTTTTCTTTGTCCGTAGTATTTTTTAAGTAAGCCTCTGTATAGATAGCATCAGTCGCTATAGTAGCTATATTATCATTGTCTTTAGTAATAACTGTTGGTATTGATGTGGTAAAAGTCAATGGTAAAGTTGTATTATAAGTATCTTGTTTTAAAACATCGTCTAATCCATCTATAAAATTATCTATAGAAACCAAATTATTTAGTGAAGTATTTGAAACTTTTGTCAAATTGATGATATTATTAATACTAACCGTTGATTGCTCTCTTTTATTTGTTATTGCATTTTGTTTTCTTAATAGATCACTTTCTGTCACCATTATTATTGATTTATTCTCGTATTCTTCATCAATTCTTTTTACAGATAAAGTGGTTTTGTCATAATATGTATCTTTTTTTATGGCTTCTGTGCCATTCATCGCAAGTAATAACTGATCTACAGATAGTTGTATATTATTAATTGTCTGTAATATTTGTTTTAATTCTGAAGAATTACTTTTCTGTGAGTGTTTTTTAGGAAAAATACTTTTCAATGTTGTATTCTTATTGTTGTATTGTATTATATTTGTATTATTGCTAGAATTCATTTTTACTTTGATATCGTCTATTACATTGCGTGTTGTAGTAGGCAAATGTATCAATTCAGACTTTGAATGTACTGTAATCCGGTCTAGTTTGGATGAATTTGCTATATTATCGTTTTTATCAAGTATCATTCCCCAAAATCTTTTTACATTTGTTTTCTTCGTTCCATTATCAAGAGTAGTGTTTCTTACATAATCATCAAAAATAATGTTCTGTTCTGAATACATGTTACGTAATTTCAATTCAAATGATAACTCTGTTTGTTCTGATGAAGAGCTATCACTATGAGATATATCAAAATTACGTCTTGTATCCTGCAGTACATCAATATTTATATGAGATGTATTGAACATTTCATTTATTCTTACTGGCTTTATTATTTGTTTTGCTTGAGTTACATTTCTTCCATCATTATCAACAATACCTGAAAATTTTGTGGTGTACTTATATTCTGCTTCCTTCAAATAATTGGTGTTTATTGTGGTGGCGTTTGATATACTTCTTGTATCATTAGCCATTGTAATATCTGCTTGAGTATAATTTTTACTTTTATTTCTTAAAAAGTTTTTAAGCTTTTTTCTGAACAGTTTCTTGTTTATTTTTTTGCGTTTGTGTCTGGTAACCTTTTTTCCACCCAACAAATGTTTAAGTATCTTTCTTATTTTTTTGTTTTTTAGAATTGAAACTTTGCTGGCATTATTAAATTTTTGTGCGTGAAGTATTTTTGCTAATCGAATTCTAAAACTTTTATTGTTTTTAAACTCATTTAACACATTATTGATCCCATTTGTATTATGAGATTGGGAATTACTGTTGTTCATTTGATTATATTTCTGTAATATATTACCAGATGTAATATTTTTATTGTATTTTGTCAAAATATTCGTGAAACTTATATTAGTTTTTGTATTATTTAAATTATTATTAATTGTTTTTAAATTGTTTAGAAAAAATGATTTAAACTGATCACTCCCAAGTTGTTCAGTCAGAACACCAGGTATTTTACTTTTGTGTTTGATTTTTGTAGTGTTTATATTATTGAATACTGTAGGTGATGTTAAGTTGGGTGAAATTTGGAATGTTTTACCCACTCCATGACTTATATTGGCTATAAGTTTTGTTTCTTGTTCCAAAATTGCCAATATTGTGTCTTGTGCCTTGTTTGTATTATTAATCGGTGGCGTATTTGTAGTATATTTATCCAGAATTAGGGCTATTCTGACCAAATCCTCATTATGTACATTGGAATTTCTTGTCAAGTTCATATTTGTAGTATTCGTGTTTTTAAAAAATCTGCGATACGAATTTGTGTCAGTTTTATTGTTTGGGTATATTATGGAGCTAACTGAAGATTCAAAAGAGGTACTGTGATCATGTGAGTTGATTATAGTAGCTTGTGTTTGACTTGAGCCCCAATCCGATTTATTAGTATTAAAGTTATTAGTATCACTGTCATGTAATCCATATTCTGTATACAGAGTTTTTGTTGTTTGGCCGTTAACTACTATGTTGTTGTGTGTAAAAGGTTTATCTTTACTCCTTATAGTCGTAACAAACATTCCAAAATTATTGAATTCATTTTTTTCTAATCGTTTGGTTCTATTTACTCTTTTTTTCAGAGTATATGTAGCCAAGTTACTTGATAAATAAAATGTTCCAGTATTTTGATTGTTATATTCAACTTTGGGCATGAAATTTGTGTTTAAACTCAAAGTATTTTTCCACGTAGTCCATTTTTTAGTTGCATCGTCATCACTCATCAATTTTATTGTAACATTTTTACTTGATAGAGACAAAGTTTTTGTCATTTTATCCAATTTTCGGTGATCCTTGATCATCGAAACAATTAAAGATCTATTTGTTTTTTCAGCAGTATTTCTATGCCACGTTATTGGTGCTTCTGTAATTGGTTCAAGTAGATATTCCTTATTATTTGTGACTGGTGACTCTGTTAAAATTGGTGTTCTTTCCAAATGTTTTGATGGACTAATTTGTTGTTTCGTAAAATTTGCAACATCTACGAATAAATTATCTTTATCTGTATTGACGACGGAGCTTTCAGTTGGCGCATGAATTTCTGGCTTTTCCAGGATATTTGTCATTAAATCCTTATTATTATTTAAGTTCCTTAGAGTTGTATCATTATGGGCTATGAAAAATAAAGAAGAGTTACCATGATTTATATTTGCCAAATCAGTAAATGTAGTTCCAAAATAATTCTTACTCTGTATGTTATTGATGAAATCTGCTTTAGGTAATTTTATTGTGATTCTGTTGCCGGTTTTATAAAAAGGCGACATAGGACTTGTGGCTTTGACAGTACTCACGATTGTTTTTACAGTGGTATCAAAAGATGATATGTTTGTCATCAAAAAAACTTGATTAATTGTTGTTGTTGGTTTATAAAAAACAATTTCAGTCTCAAGTTTAGTTTTATTGCTTTCAATATCTTTTAACTTATTAGTGGCTTCAAGTCGTGTTTTATTGTTAGTGACCTGATACTTACTTTTCTTCATGAGTAAGATCTTGTCAGTAATATCATTGTTGCTTTTTACGCCAGTTTCTTTTAAGTTTTGACCAAGTTTATCAACCGGAACATAGCGAGCAGGTACATCTAATGATTCTATTGTAATTTTCTTCTTGGTAGATTCATTTATATTCAAATGGTCTGGTTTATTATGCGGTGTAATAGCATATTTCTTATACACAGTGGGCAATTTGTTTGGCTTGATTCTATAAGCTTCTTTAATTTTATTGATTTTACTGTCTTCTTTAAAGATAGGATGATTGAATTTTGATGTAAGAATACCTTCATTTCTTTCTTTGCTTGCGTATTTCTCGTAAACAGCAGTGTTAAAAACTGTTTTGACTGTGGTTAAAGTTGGGACGGGGATTGCTTGTTTGTAATTTATCACTGTTCTGAAGTTGTCTGATGTAGTACCATACGGATTGAAAGAATATTTTTTACCTTTTTCAGTAGTGGTTGTCAATATACTTATATTGTCGAAGAAAATCTTTCCGTCGGTAACGAAGATAGAGAAAGTATTTTCTGTGCTAGTTGAGTTTATATAATCAGGTAATGTAGTCGCTGCACCCATATTTTCTTCATGATCACTTACAAGTAGTGTGTTTTTTGCAGGTTTTACAATGTACTTAGTCATTTGGTTTGGTATGCTTAATTCTGTATTTGTTTTGTTTGTATTTTTGTTATTAACAATTGTTATTGGTGCAGAAGCTATATTAAATGTATTGACAGTGAAATTTTCCATGACTAGCCTTAAATCCGATGCTTGCATTCCATATTTACCTTCTTCCATCATTTGAGACATCGGCAAAGTAACAGCTAGGGTCTGATTCATGTGTCTCTGTGAGTTATATATGAATCCAGTTGTTATCTTGTTGTTGATTTCAGTATTGGAAATATTGGTTTTATGAACTGGTATTGACGGTTTAAGGCGTTTGATATCTAACTTGTTTGGATTTAATGTTGAATAATTGTAATCGTTATTAATTTGGTAGAGCTTTAGTATTTTTTTTGTAGTTTGCTTGGATACAAAATCATTTAGTAATAAAATAGCTCGAGTAACTTCGCCCAGTTTGACAGGCTCATTTAAGTCTGTTATCGATGAGTGACTGTTATCTGTTTTTCCATAAATTTTGGTGTTGATAATGTTTATTTGCCTTGTAGTTTCCTCATTAGACTTGACTGAGTCTTGTGTTTTATTTCCACCTCGGTGTGTTTTGTCATGGATGTTATGTTTTTCGCTAGAATCATTTAATTTATCTTCATAAAGTTTAACTAGATTTTTTATTCTTGTTATAGTTTGTTTGTAATGATCATCCACTATTTTGGGGTTGACTGCATTGTTTTTATCTTTGCTAAAATATGCTTCTGCTCGAGGATATAAGTCGTTATGACAATGTTGTATAGTAGTAACATTATTACAACAAATATTCATATAGTCGGTGTGATTTAGTCCAGTATTCACTTCAACATAAATTTTGATAGTATTCCGCTTGTGAAAAAATTTAAAGACTTTTGTAAGATTCTTTCGATCACTATCGACTAAAAATTTATACAAAGATTGTATATTGCAGTCGGAGTAATTAGTGAAGTGTTTTTGAAGTGTCTCATTTTCTACAAGCTTTTTATTGTGTTTTGGATCTATTACATCTATATCAATAGGAGAATTTCTGTGAAAAGTTTTGTTTAAATCTTCTTCAGTAACTTCGTATTCTCCCGTTGATATTACTTGAGCATCGGGATGTAAAGTTAAAATAACTATTATGCTGTGCGTTAAAGGAGTTTTTATTTGAAGTTTGCCCTTTCCTAGTAGATTGTACCTTTTTATTCTATATTGATGGTAATTCTTTGTTTTTATGAGTGCTTGATACAATACGTGTTCCAGTTTCGACGTTATTTGATTAGTCAGTGCAGTAAACCTGTCACTATCATCGGATATATTTTTTGGTTCATTTTTATCTGCCCTTCCACAGTTGGTATGATTCAAAAAAGCAGTTTCTTCGTTGATTATAGACTTATATGTGCGATTTGTTAATTCCTGCCTTAAATTAAAGCATGTGTTATTATATATTTTTCTATATAGATCGAGTACTTTACCATCGATGCCTCTCGATTCATTGGGTTCAAAAGAATTGTTTTCAGTGCTGAAATTATCTTCTTTTGCTTTCAATGTCTCGCGCATGCAAACACAAAGACTTCGCAAGAGCTTGAGCGTAACTTCGAGTAAATGTTCATCACTTGTAGCAGCATCGACGGACTGTAGGATCTTCATCAAGAGAGGACTGTCACCGGTTGCTAGAGAGCTTTTGAGTTGCACCAATCCAAAATTTGGAAGCACTTGAGTTATGAGGCACATAAGAATTACAGTTTTAATGTTCATTTTAGGTAGGTAGTTGTATAGGCGTCATGATGGAAGGGCAGTGCGCGGCCGAGTATTGAGAACAATAATGTTGACGTAACCGTGTTTTGGGTAATGAAGGAAAACTTTAATCGCTCCGATAAGAATGTCGATGCTTGTTATGTTTTATTTGCCGTAAAATGTTGCGTGCCTTTAGATTTCGATGGAGAACATAACGTAGAGAGTTTGCACAGATTTGGATCAATTATATTGGACAAATTATAAAGTATTGCATTAGTTTTGGCAAACAAAATACATTGAACGTCACGTTACACGTATTTTTTTTTCTTCTCTTATTTGTGTTTGAATACAATGCAATGGTATTATGTGTATGGATTGTCAGACAAGCTACAACTACGGTTATTTAGTTATTCTTGCAATTGTATGATTAAGTTGCTGTTTTATATTATTTATCAATTTAAACAATTGAACAATTCTCGATTCATGTTATAATAGCTATATGTACTAAGTACCTAGGTATATTTAAAAATTAGAATAGTACTTCAATAATTATCATCTGTCCGTACAAACGTTTCCGTATCCATTAATATATTTCCGTAAATATATTAATGGATACGGAAACGTTTACTTTCTAAACAGAATGAGGTGTAATCAATTATTATTATTATTAATACGCACAGGACTTTGACAAGTGAGAGATGCCTAGCAAGTAGGATTTGAAATCGACACCTATGTATTGGTAAGCTCAGGATCTGAACCCTGTCTAGAACCTGACCTGACCCAATCTAACCTATCCTCGACAGGATCAGGGTTAGAACCCTGAAGCCCGACTTTTCGAAATCTTATGAGGTTTTTAAAAGCCTTGCCCTTTATACATATATTTGCAGTAATGCCATTGAGCGTCCCCGAGAGCGTAATGCTCAAGGCATTTTCTGCCTCAAACGACCAGCTCTCGCCGGCGGTCTTTACGGCCTGTTACAACGTGGGAACCTTCAAGAACATATTCTTTCCTGAAAGGCCAGCAACGCATTTGTAAGTCCTCTGGTGTTGCAGATGTCATCATCACCATCAGGTGAGCCTCATGCATGTTTGCCCCCTTAATTCCATAAAAAAGTTACCCAGTTGTCCATCTCCTTCTGCCTATCGGTGAGCATCTCCTGCAGGCGAGGACCCAGCTCCTCCATGAAGCCGCGCACCAGCCCCCGCGACTGCTCCAGCGCCTGCTGGCTCACCACCACCGACGCCAACTCCAAGTACGCCTCCATCGTCGACTCCAGCTCCGGAACTGGCAGCTTGGGGAGCTGCACATTCTGGAGGAACGTTTATGACAATGGAGTTTTTTTTTTATAAATAAATGTTTCCTGACATTATTACACATTGTTACGGATATTAGATGGTTGATATACTACATCATTATATACTTTTTTTTGTAAATACATACATATTATACATAGATACATCCATGACTCGGATACAAATGTTGTTAGGGACAAATGTTTGTGTGATGAGCATAAACATTTGTATCCGAGTCATGGATGTATAATATGTATATGTATATTTGGAAATAAAAGTATATACCTATTTAATATATCAACCAACTAGTAACACAAGTCTCGTTGCTTAGCTCAGTACTAGATAGCGCTGTGTCATAATGTCCAAAAATATTCTTTACTTTTTATCTAATTCAAACTAATCTAATTCTAGTTCAAACTACATTTCAAAAGTCTACAGTTTCAGAGACCTATTTCTTAAGTACCTACCACTCTCAGCCATTAAGTGAGCTTACCTGGAACTCGTCGTCTTCGGAGCCGTACACCTGGGTGCTGAGCCATCTCTTCGGCAGTGACAGCAGAGACTCGCCCCATGCTGCAACAAAAACACAGTCAAATTTTTTATTCATTTATCTATTCTAATTATCGCATAATTATTTTGAAACTAAAACCACAACCATAATATTTGCATATTATACATTAACCTTATATTTTTTTTACAAATCGCTAATATGTGTACATAATAAAACAATTAAATTTGAAAAATTAAATCCAAAGTCATTAATATTGTTGCGTTAATAAGGTTCACTATTACTTGTAGGCTTTTGATAGATATAAAGAGATGTTGCTTGATACAATTTATTTCCCATATTAACTATGTTGCAACATATTAACACACTCGTTTTAAACGTTTGTTTCTTACATACTAATAAAGTTATTGCATACAAGTGTACGACTTAAAATACCTACTCAAGTTAATAACTCATTGAAACGCATTTTTAAATTTTTTATGGTTATTATTATTAGTTGACGCTTATCATCAATTATTTTAATACGAATATATAGGTATGACATAGTTATAGTAAGGAGAGCTCGTGGCTTAGTGATAACCACGCTGGATTCATCATCATCAGCCCATTAACATCCCACTGCTGGGCACGGGTCTCCTCTCATTTGAGAGAGATTAGGCTATAGTCTACCACGCTAGCCAACTGCGGGTTTGCAGACTTCACATGCCATCGAGACAAATCTCTCAAGCATGCAGGTTTCCTCACGATGTTTTTCTTCACCGTTTGAGCATGTGATAAATACGCACATAACTTCCGAAATGTCAGTGGTGCGTGCCTTGGGTTCCAACTCGAGACCTCTGACACCTCAGTCCACAGAGCGCGCTGGATTATCGTCACAATATGACATGACCAGAGCAGTTGAGAACTTTCACATGGGCACCCGAAACTATTATCATATAGTATATCAGCATCATTTATTTATTTATATTACAACTACTTCGGGCCCACTTTATAACTTGCGCTGTGTTTAGATTTTGCAAATGTCTCTTTGTTTTTATTCAAAAGTTCTTAGTAGTTATAGTTCTTTATATTTACATATATAAAACTGTTGTTTACTTCAGAGTAATATAGTTTTATCTCGATTTATTATCAATACATATATGTGATTATTGCAAACCAACCAATTACTTATGCACAACGCATGATCGGCTATGCTAGCCTTTCTAACTCTTTCTGAAATTGCATACCTAAATATATCACAAGTTATATTTAACACCTCGCGAGACATGCTCGAAGATCCGTAAATTGCATTCCTAAAAGTACTTACACTTTGTCCATTTCAGTTTACGTGGACTACCCCACTTCCCCTCTCCCTTACGTCCTCGTGGGGGTAGTTGGGTGTGTATTAGGAGTTAGTAGCAATATCCTGTGAGGGACGCAGCTGTTGGCGAAGGGTTTTAACGGACGAAGTGTCTACGTGCTCGCTATTTTGACGAGTTCGCCGTAGTTTGGCTCCCTCACCTTTAGTAAGATATACCTACTTAGATAAAGATAACGGGTTTAATTTAATGGTTGGTTCGTATGAGAACTTTTTTGATTATATTTATTTTGGAACTTAATTTATTTAACTTTGGATAGGTAGCTATATGCCAACCCGCAGTAGGCGAGCGTGGTGGACTATAGCTTAATCCCTCACAAACGAGGACACAGGGGACCCGTGGCCAGCAGTGGGACAATAATGGGTTGATGATGAGGTAGGTATATTTATATTGTGATCCACAAAGATTATTATAATAATAATATAAGAAGAGAGTTAACCCATACAAAATTGTGGACGGCTATTAAATAGCTGGCTAAACCGATTAATCAGTTTTTGTTGTATGTAACTTTAAAAACCTTACTTTATTTATTTAATAATAGCTCAGAAAAGTAATAAATCATTCAAATCATTAAACGCAGACGACATTAACTGTCTTTACCTATAGCTGATTAATTTGACGTCTGTACTTAACTAATTAACGAAATATAGACAATGTTTATTAGTTGCCACCCGCGGGGTATTAAAGAAAGTGGATAAGTTTAAAATCTATTTTAAATGAAATAAGATTTAATTTCATTTAATACGATCCACGCAGTTCATAACATCTACTTTATAAAAATCGGGTAGCTTCTAAGTAGTTAAACTACTTGATTTATTATGTACCATTTTCTCATCAGCAGCCCCGATTAATTAGCCACTTCAATATATCACCAGTGATTAATGAACCCATTTTTTTTCGCCGAGGAAGACACATCGCCTCAATTGTGAGACGCAGGACCTTTTAATGAGCTGACCTCTGCAATTTTTCTTACGGAACTCCACTTATCTATATATAACTAGCTGACGCAGCAAACGTTGTTTTGCCACATTATAGGGGTTGGAGGACTACCCCTAACTTTTAGGGGGATGAAAAATAGATGTTGGCCGATTCTCATAGATACCGGATAACCACAAAAAAAATCATCAAAATCGGTCAAGCCGTTTCGGAGGAGTATGGCAACGAAAACTGTGACACGAGAATTTTATATATTAGATAGAGGTGACATTATTGCTGTTCCTATTGCGCGAATTATTAGCTTTTGTGCAACGTGTGGTGGGTTCGATAAGTGCGGCGCAGTTCGAGAGAGGTATGTCTAGCAGTGGGCTGCGATATGTTAAGTTGATTGACTCATCGTCGTTTCGATCCCCACTTGGAACAAATGTTTATGTGGCTAACATGATCCGTGTCTCGATGTTTGCGTACCTATGTGGTAACTTGTTTTTAACACCAACCTAATTGGTGAACTCCTTCAAAAAGGTCAGGTACGCAGTAGGTACTCATAACCGGCGCGCGTGCATTTGGACGAGCCAAAAGTTGTATGCAGGGACCGTAGCGCGTGGCATGCTGTAGTTTCTGCCTACCCCCATGGGAATAAGGCGTGAGTTTATGTATATGTAAGTATTGTTTTTAACCCACTCACAATACCTGCAAGACACCAAGGCACCACTGGGCAAAATCCTTAGGAAGTACAACGTTTAAAAAAGCGCCGTTAAGAGTATGACTATTAATATATATACTTTTTAAACACAATAAAGTTGCTATGGCAGCGATATCAATAGAAGCAGATATTTAATAACTTTTAATATCTTTTGTAATTTTTATATTATCTCTTTATATTAATCTTCTCACGACTTCGTGGATGAAGTCGCTAAATCAGCAAAGGCTAGTTAGCTTGTAACAGTAAAACATATACTCGCTCCAAAGTTTAACGAGGCCACAATGGGTTCAGGCAATAAGGAGAGGTTATTCTTTTTATCTCAATATGACGATTTTCATCTTTTATTGTATTCACCTACAATATTATTTTTCTTTACGTGACTTTTTCCCGAAAAACCAATTTATTCACTGATAACAGATCACAAATTCGGGTGACAAATTCCGCCAACATCGATCGGCAGCAGCATCAATTATCTTCGACGTCACAGGAGATAGAGCGCTTCGTGAGGAGGCAGCGGACCGACAAATAAGACAGTCACGCCGCCGTCGGCTCAGAATCTCAATACATTTATTGCACTACACAAGTTAAATAGATGTTACAAAATATAGGAAACATGTGTGGGCCTTTTCGGTCTCGGGTAATGTTCCTACATTTGCCGGAGGAAAGGAGATGAGGTAGTTTCACACTCGCTACCTCTAGTGTCCCCGATAGAGATGTAACATGATAATAAAGTAATCTTCTGTATAATCTACCAACTTCGCCCAGCGGGGATTGGGGGTGAAGTCATCCCTATTTGCCACTTTAAAGTTAAAGTTTCCGATAATCCGTAATGTAATAATTCCACGTTCTAGGTTTCTAGTCTTAGTCGTTTTGATGAATTAGTGTGTAAGTCACATGGTTTTCTAAGTGTAGAAAAAAATAAAATGGTTTTCTTGTTCTTAACAAAACGCTCCGTTACTGGATACTTTATTTTATTTATTGTTCCTTGGAGAGTTATGTTCATAATTAAATCGGATTTCTGATTGTAGCTTGTACTTAGCTTCCCAGTTGTAGGCCTGTCGTTTTGTAAACTTCCATCTCATCTTGGTTTGGACGTGTCTGCAACTGTCTCAGGACTCTCGGGCAATATTATAAAGAGAAAAGATTTGATATTTAGTTAGTTAGTTTGTATTAAATAGGATAAGAGAGAGATAATCTGAAACTACTGACGACGACTGACGATCTGAATATTTCTTTCAAACAAAAATACAAATATAAACATACATATATCTCCAAAATAAACATTGAAATCTGTCTACCAGGACAACGACACAATAACAGACCCACATTGCGGCACGAGGTGACTATAATTAATGTTCCCCGCTACCAGGTGGCGCTTCTCACGAGTCTCGTAACTTACTGTACAAGTAGGGAAAGAAGTAAAAATCAATAGTCCACTGAATCTGATCGTGTTTGAGTCGAATTTGTAGCGTGATTTAAATATTTGTGTTGTATAAAATAATATAAATGGGATTGTCAATAATGAATCAATAATGAATAAAAATGTAGAGTAATTATAACATCAAGACAACCAACACCGCAATCTGCCCGTGACCATGGATGCTGTAAAGGATCCAAAACGTCGGGTTTTAAAATATTACCAATATAACGCGACAAAATCCGTAACAAGTAATTTTATTTCAATGTCAAAGAAATCAATATCTTGAATATAAGTGTTCGATTCCCTGGTCGACCAAAGTGTTATTGGATTCTTCTGTAAAATTCTTCGTAGCAGCTCGAAACTTTGGGATCGAAACGGAACGAGGGGATAAAATAATATCAATACTGCGATACAATTCATAAAATGCAGTTATAGACCAGTACAAAAGCCTTTGAAAATGGTAATAAGTAAAAAGAAATTATAGTAGGATAAAACCTATTGTAATCTCTGTAAACGCATGTTTTAAGCAAATAAATTTATCTTTATCTTTATCTTTACCTATTACATTATTGCAATGTCTAAAATAACAGCTCGAAGTATAGTTTTTTTAATGGTAGAATGCTGCCCTCTGTCGCATACCAGCGTAATCGAAGAACCACATTGATTCTCCTCTACCTACCTCTTTGGAGAATAGGTATGACAGTGTTTAGTCCAGCGGTAGCTAACACTGCCTTCTGTGCTAAGTGTTCCGGTTTCGAATCCCGGTAGGGACAAATGTTTGTGTGATGAGCATAAACATTTGTATCCGAGTCATGGATGAATCTATGTATAATATGTATGTATTTACAAAAAAAGTATATTATGTAGTATATCAACCAACTTGTATCCGTAACACAACAAGGCTTGTTGCTTAGCTCGGAACTACATGGCGCTGTGTGTCATAGAGTCCAGGAATGTCCAGGAATAGGAGACATAATAGAATTTTTTTTTTATTTTTATTTTACATTAAATTAATTTTTACGTTTATTATTAAGCCCTGGCGTCGTAACAATCCTTGTGGGAGACCTACATATGGAGCAGAGGACGTCTAACGATTGATATGATGATGAAGAAATTATTTTAAAATTTCTGGCTAGTTCTCGACTCGAATTTATATTATTTTATTAGTTATTAGTACCTAAGCTGTTTACCTGATAAGACTCGTCAAGGGTTGTAAATTAAAAGCAAACTGGAAAGTAATTTATTCAAGTTAAACTAATAATAGGTATAGCCTAGTTAAATAATAATGTTAGAAAGTCAAAACACCGGTCTTATAATTTATTAACTGTGTAACAATTTATCAAAGTTGTATTGAGGTTAATTCTGAATAAAATTTCCAAGGCCTTTTTTAATTATACCAAATATACATACTTATGTATAAGTGTAAACATTGCTGGAGTATCATAACCTTAAATGAATAAAATAAAACGGGGAGAAAATATCAGTGTCACCACACTATTTTCTCAAAGGGGTCGGTAGAAACTACAGAACGCTATTCACCTCGATCCTAACTAACCACTTTTACTCATCCCACGTTCATATGTTGTATTGCCACACATGCGTACCGGTTGCGAGTACTGAATCTGAACATCGGAACTTTTTGAAGAAGTTCACCAAAAAGGTTGGATGTATATGTAAGGACGTATGACGTACGTACAACCTTTTTGGTGGAATTGCGGATGGGACGCTCAAGGAGCCGTCCCATCCCGGCGTTTCCACTAATATGTGCCTTATAAATTCTTTTTGCGAATAGCTTTTTTATACAATACCTTACGACCATAAAAATCCTACTCTGTTACACCTACTCCTATACAGCGTATATAGTAATAAATATAACATACAAAATAATACCCTAACATCCTGTAAAAAGATTCTAGAATAGAAACTCAAACACTTAACTTTGACCTCACGATAATCATTAGATCACAATCACATATTGTTGACATTATTGCCCCTAATGACAAATTTATTGATACCCTTGATTGTTAAATGTCGTGCAACTGAAGTACAAACAAATACTCTATATTAGACATAAGGCATGTAATGGACAGGTATGCGTACTAGGTATTTTACTGAACTAGTACTACCGAACTAGAGAACTAGTACTGATGAACTAGAAAATACTCGACGAACTTTACATAAGTCGAGTATTTTTTTAAATAAACGAGATTGTAAAATATTGCCAAAAAATAGTATTATCCTACATAAATATGTCTATATACACAGATTGGACTTCATATATGTATAATCTGACATGGATTAAGACCGCGAAACAATTTTAAAGTTACTTATAACCTACATATGACCTTTACAGATCATATCAGAAAAAATATCTTTTAAGCTCACACGTAACTACATTAAAGGCTACCGAACGTATAACCCTGCCCACCCCTGTAGGTGAAGTGGTGCTTAATATAATAAAAAATGTCCGCCGGCCGGCCGCGGTCGAAACTTAATTATGTATCTCGTGTGATACGTGCTCGTCAGCATCCTAGAGCGAGGTGACACAGTGAGCGGGCAGCTGCCTTCTGTGATAAGGTTATATTATTATATATACTACTAACTGCCTTGTTGGTCAAGTCTAGTTCTTGGGTTCGATTCCCAGGTCGAGCAGTGTTATTGGGTTTTTCTATGAAATTCTCAGTAGCAACTCGGAGTTTGGATTCGTGCCCAGTCAATGTCAATAAGCTCGCCTCCTATTATGTGGGACCTAAAACATACCAGTGAAACGTGGGTGTAGGTATATTAGTGCACCTCTGACTAACCTTTCGGGGACGAGTGG
Source organism: Craniophora ligustri (assembly GCA_905163465.1). NCBI lineage: Eukaryota > Metazoa > Arthropoda > Insecta > Lepidoptera > Noctuidae > Craniophora > Craniophora ligustri. The sequence goes on along the minus strand of LR990965.1, from coordinate 414,243 downwards.
ACGACAGGCGTGATGTATGTAATATTTTTATAAGGTCTCAAACATCTAGTACCCGTAACACAAGCCTCGTTGGTTAGCTCAAAAGAAGATGGCGCTGTGCCATCATCTCCAAATAATTATATTGATTTCTTATTATTATTTATAATTAGTATGTACTTTTGTGAACATATAATTTTATTACTAAGTACGTTTCTCTTCAGTTTTCCGCTCGTCGCCCGCTCTGTGCCCCGGGCGTGGCGGGGCGTTGCCATGGCGACGCAGGTGCGATCGATCGCAGGTGCGACTGCACGACGCACCTTTGTGATATAGAAACAGTAACGCCAACGCGATGGAGAATTTCCATATCGGTTTAGAGACACGTTATTATCTATCTATGTATATATATGTGGACGAAGTAAATGTGGTATGTAGGGATTATAGTGCATAACGTTCTTTCTATCTGAAGACCCTCACCGGTAGTTAACGATATCTTCTGTGCTACTGGTCCCAGGTTCGAATGTTTGTGTGATGAGCATCAACATTTATATCCGAGTATTGGATGTATCGATGTATAATATGTATGTATTTACAAAAAAAAGTACCTATATAAATAAATATTTCCGGACATAATGACACAGCGCCACCTAGTTCCGTGGTAAGCAACGAGACTTGTATTACGGATACTAGATAGTTGATATACTACATATATACTATTTTTTTTAAACTATATCAATCTTGTATCTGTAACAGCGTAATTGTACGTACGTCTATGGACCATGTTTTAGCACAGACAGTTCCAGGGAAGATAAGGTAGGTAGGGACCGGTGTCTGACCTCTGCAGTCCCTAGAGGATCGACACGTGAAGTTAGGCACATACGTATGATATAATTCTATAGATATCTCTTACGAAGGGTACCCTTGGGAAGGAAGAGGAGGAAATATTTTGTGCTGCACAAGAAAACTTCGTTCAGAAATTACAATACTTTTACATTCACCCGCAATCTTGTATTCGTAAACATTTAAATTATTTTTTTAAGAAGGACGGAAGATTTAAATTTCGTTTCGGCAGTATTTAAAAAAAAAACCTGGTTTCAAACAGATGAAATCCACATCCATTAGCGTATGTCACTTCTTCACGCTAAAACCGCTGAACCGATGTAGATGAAATTTCGTACCTATGGATATATGTAGTTTGAGTTCCGGGGAAGGACATAGAAGTTTTTGTCTCAGAAATCATCGATTAAATTGACGAAAAGTGGGGCGGACGTTTGTATGCGAAGTCGGTAATTTCTTAAAGCATTTATCATGAAGTAATTTGAAAACAAACTCCACCAGAACAAACATGTAAGAAGCGAATTAAGTTGATTTACTCGGACCTTGTTGCGACTAGGGTGAATTTTCGTTTTCCGTGCGTTCAGGAGTTTTTGCCATACCTATTATTCGAATCAGATATAATAGCTCATATTTTAGGACACATCATTTAATAATGTCTTCCGTGATGCCTGGCAACTGGGCTTAACCCAGTTGTGAACATCTGTTCTTATTGAAATAAAACTACTTTTTACGGATTTTATCGCGGTATATTGATATTATTTTAACCCGACGTTTCGGATCCTTTACAGCATACATGGTCACGGGCCATAACTTCAAGACGACCAACACCTCAGCCGGCCCGTAACCATGGATCCGTAAAAAGTAGTTTTATTTCAATGTCTAATATTCGCGTAAGTGTAAGAAATCAATCTGTTCTTATGTCAATGACATGTAAACTCTATTCTGTCTCTCGCTTGATAAGGAGGGAAGTGGAAAACTGTTATGATTAATTTCGCTGCGGGTTCCAAGACAGTTAAAATCACTCCCACGACACGTCGAACTTCATTGTCTCGACGATATTTGGATGGTTACTATTGTTGATCCTGGCTTACAGGAGTTACAGGGACTTAGGGTGGTGGGCACGCTGCATAAAACAAAAATCGAATTATGTGAAGTAAAACTTAAAATGTAAGAACACTGCTACATCAGCAGCACACAGCCCTAGCTCAGTTCTATGGACGTTGCGCTAACGAGTTCCACGCACAGCGGAGCGCTGTAGTGTTTGTGTTGGTTATTGTTTCTGCAGAAATTTTATACGGGTTTAGTTTGTGGCTATTGTTCAACTAAAGCATCATTATATTTGTTGTAGTTGTGTACACAATTATGGCTGTTAAGCGGAGTGGAAGCTAAAGCTGCCTTTTGTAATAAGGGTCCTGCGTTCGAATTCCGGAAGGGGAAAATATTTGTGTGATGAGCTGAATTGTAATCCTGGTTGATTAACTCGGAAATAGATGGCGCTGTGTAGTGATATGTATTTCAATATTTTATTTAAAGTTAGATTATATTTCGGGTCTTGTGTTTAATACATCAGAATAAGAAGTACTTTTCTTTTAATGTGTAATATTAGACTAAGTGTTACAACTACCTATATACACACGCATCATCATCATCATCATCATCATCAACCCATTAACATCCCACTGACGGGCACGGGTCTCCTCTCATTTTTGAGAGGGATTCGGCTATAGTCCACCACGCTAGCCTACTGCGAGTTGGCAGACTTCATATGGCATCGAGAAAATATCTCAAGCATGCCTCACAATCTTTTCCTTCACCGTTTAAACTTATAATAAACACGCACATAGCTTCCGAAAAGTCAGTGGTCAGTGACATCTCAGTCCAATGGTCACACAACTACGCTACAGCTCTTATACACGGCATTCTTATCTTTCCTTAAATATAAAAAAAAACTTCTAAAACATTTAATGATTTTCGGATGGATGTAGTTTCCCTGTCGGTGTACATCCCCTCAGCGCACTTGTGTGTGTGTGTGTGTGTGGGTAATTACGCGTGTCCCTGTCGGCAACTACAAAGACCCGCCTAAAGCCTTACCGTGTAATACCTTCTTTGTTATAATGATTTACCTCCAGCAAGAGGTAATATATCTACAATACAATGTACGATGACATTGTAAGCTTTAGTCCGTATGACGGGAAAGATTTTTCGTATTTTTTTTAAATACATTTCATCATCAATCCTTTGTTAACAGTAATTGAGAACGTGTGCAGGGTGGGGGCACGGGTCCTATCATTTTGAGAGGGATTTATCTATTATCCACCATGCTAGCCTACTGAAGGTGGGCAGATTTCACATGCCAACGAGAAAACTTGTCAGAGATGCCTGCCAGGTTACCTCTCGATGTTTTCGTAACTCCAAAAAAAATAATGCTATGGGGTCGACGCACAGTGTGGGAATCGCGCAATCTAGGGGGATTTAATTCCAAATTGTATTAAATAAAAGATACAAGTTAAAAACTAATATTGATTGGTATTCAAATAATTAACAATACTTAAATATGGAATAAAAATAAAGATTAAAAAAAAATAACATTAAATTATTTTTTTTAAACAAATCTTTTGTTTATGTAGGTTTATATGGCAATAAGTTTTTAACCATATTGATGTCTTGATAAATCAGCATCTACCATCATGCTCAATGCTTAATCGATCGACATAGTCACTTGAGAGCTTTCGCTAATAATTATTTTACGTATGCTTTAAATGACGGGACCTCTCTTAGGTTACCTCATAGAATTTCCTTTTATGATACCTACAGAGGCCCCTTTACCTGCTTTTCGAAAGTTATATGCATGTGCAATCGTATTTTCTTCAAGACTAGTAGACGATATTCGTTAGATCCTGAACTTTGCGTTTTTTGGTTTTATCCCAACATTCTACAAAACTTTAGTGTGGTCATCCTGGTGAATGGCCATTGTGGCCATTTACCTGGAAGACCAGTACAAGAGTACATGATATTTCATTTATAACATTATCTGGTAATTTAATGCATCGATCAAGTTATATTCTTGTTTAAAAAGCCTGCACAATGGCTACCGCTTGCTGTCCATTTTTCGATAAATTTATTTGGGTAACCTCCTTAAAAATCCTAATTTAATTTATAGCACTTTCTAAAAATTGTACATGAGGGTGATTAACTATTATAAAAGTATAAATAGCATCAATTCGCTCCTTTTTCGCATTTGAGATCTAAATATGAACAAAAAAATGGTTATTTTGTAATTTCGGCGGTCATTCTGAAATCTGAAAAATTATGTATGACGGTCGCAAAAAATCGGAAGTTTTGTCAATTGTTCTTATAAATTAAGACTCTAAACTATAAAATAACGCTATTAAAACACCGGGATATTAAGGGCATTTTTTTTATACACCTTTTATTTTACAAATGATCTCCAAAAATATGCTTAATTTAACTCTGCTTTCAAATGATGTTATTAGATCAATGTTTAAATATTACTTAAATAAAATACACTCTAACTTATGCTTAAAGATATACACAATACGATATTAAACCAATAAACATGATTTTACGTTTATTTGATCCGTAATCTCAAGTGAAAATGACACATTAATATTGTTGTTCGTATTAAAACTGTACAACGATTATTATGTCCCCACTTTAAGAATTTATATAACTTTTTCTATCCTAGGTACAAAAATTTCTAATACGTAGCAGTGACCAGTATGGTCTTAGGTATAAATAGGTGCTACTATATTATCAATTAATAGATATTCGTATTTTGATTTAAATCCCCCTAGATTGCGCAATTCCAACACTGTGCGACGGTGGCGTTGGCATTGGAAATTATGACTTCACAATGAACTGGTCACAACAGACTATCATAGCTTCTAATTTAAACATATTATTAATCTTGATGTAGACTAATTGGTAGTTAGTCTGTATGCATCGGATTGGGAGATTAAATGGGTTAATAATGATAAATGAGGCTATTTACTCTTTTCATTATTAACATTTAAATAGACGTACCCTACCCTTAACAAAGACACCCCACCCACACACACAAAACCTTTAAATTTCATATCCATAACACGTTTCCTAAACTACAGTAAAAAGAGATTTAATTTTAAAAATCTTATATTCCAATGAAACCTTCCTGCTAACCCTTCCTCGTAAAATACGACTGACTATAATATTAAAGTGTGCAAGATACCGCGTTACCGCTGAAACTACGCTACCTGCCTGAAGCACGCAAGGTTTACGACTTACTGAAACGTTATGTTAAACTACAGCAGTTCTCAAAGGTCACGCTCAAAGGTCAAACGGTCTCTACTGAAATATGTTTTCATGTATTTTTACTATAGGGTTACTGTGAAACGGTAACTTAAAAGGCTAACTCGTGATGAAAAGCTTTTTCTAAGTGTTGAATGGCGTTCGCGTCGAATTGCGCTATAGTTCTAGTTGAAACTATACAGTTTCAACGGTTTATGGACGGTATCCGAGTGATTAATTAATAATAAAAAAACCATTTACAATTAACTTATAACCCAGAGAGCTAAATTAAGCTTTTAGCTTAAACTATGATCGTCCCTTCTGTGGTCAAGTGGCAATTGGTGTAGCAACGTAGCCAAGTCTTGCTACCCGCTACAGTGCTACGCTAATTGCTGACGTAGCATTTCGCTACGCGTTGCTACGAGGTGCTACGTAAGAATAGGGTTATTATTACACGGATAAACGCTTTATGTTGATTTTATATCTTATGGTAATGGTGTTGAAATAAAACATTTTTTTACGGATTTTATCGTCGTATGTACATATGTATATACATATATGATATATGGATGTATATGATAGTGAAGCTGATAAAATAAATGTACCATGCCTTTTAGTTACCATGTGATTTGGAAAAACTCCCGTCGTTGGACTTGTGGGAGAGAGTGCAGCAGTTCCTGAGTTCGATTCCACGTCCGAGCAAATTATTATTATACGCAATTCTCAGTAGGTAGCAACATATAAAAAGTTTTAAGTCGCGCCACCCTCGCTATAAAACATGACCTCGCTATAAATTCTGTGCAGCAAGGCAAATAAAATACAATTGAACATAAAATATCGCGGAGCACAATACATTCCGTGTAGTGAACCGCACGTGTATACAAGACCGGGCACAGTCGGGACACGAACTTGAGAATTTAATACGTGGCTGGTTAGGACCGACCCTTGTTAAATTTTCACGGGTGTTTTCCTCCCCTGCCACCCCTAGCTTCAATTACGAACTTTTTTAGTCTGAATAACATAATAGGGTTGTGAACTATTGATTTGAATCAGAGTTGGGTGGTATGATGGTGTATATATATATAGCATAGCGATAGCCTAGCGGTGTGACCGGTGGACTCAGATGTCAGAGGTCTCGAGTTCAAACCTAAGGCACGCACCATTGACTTTTCGGAAGCTATGTGCGTATTTATCACACGCTCAAGAAACCTGCATGTTTGATTTTCTCAATGACATGTTATGTCTGCCAACCCGCAGTAGGCTAGCGTGGTGAACTATAGCATAATCCCTCTCAAATGAGGGGAGACCCGTGCCCAGCAGTGGGACGATAATGAGTTGATAATGATGGTATGATGGTACCATATATACATTCCATCACACCAGGGATGGGAAAAAGTATTAATGTATGCCCACATTTCGCCAGTATGTTTTAGGTCCCATAACTAAGGGGGCGAGCCAATTGCCATCAACCAGGCATGAATCAAAACTTTGAATTTCATAGAAAAAACCAATAACACTTTGCCCGACCTATGAGTCGAACCCAATACCTCTATCTCAACAGACGCAATTACGACCACTAGACCAACGATGCAGTTTATTTAATTATAATAAAACTCTTATACAAATATTTAATCTTACATCTAGATATTATTCAAATGCTCTTCTTACAGAGAAGACCTTCAAAAAGGACACTACAATAACACATCGGGATAGAAACAAACCTACTTAATCACTTGTTCATTCTATAAGTACTATACAAGCTCGCCCCCCGGCTCTGCCTGCTCTCGAATCAGCAAACAAACCTGTAGAGAGTCATCGATCCCCACTTCAAGTTGTTTGTCTGCTTTTTACTAATTGCAAATGTTTTTATTTGTTTATTTCAACCCTGCTCGTAGGGTGCGTTTGGTTTAAAGATAAAAAATATATTGAATGAAATAAAATATCTTCTAAAGCCTTACCAGGGTTCGTTGGAGGAGTGACTATTCTGACAGCATGGAAATTCGTTTGCTGTCAGTTTAGTAATCTCTCCCCTCCTCTCCCTCCCTATTTTAAGAAACCTAGACGGTTTGTACACAGTCGACAACGCGTGAGCGACACCTCTGGTGTTGCAAACGTCTATAGGCTTACCATTAGGCGGGCCGTATGCTTGTTTGTTTGTCACACATACAAAAAAGTTGAGTCGATTTCAATTCGTATATTTGTCCAGGCTTCAGCACGTTTATTATTTGCTTGCATTTCAAATAAAGTTATTCAAACAAAATACTAATTAAAGGATCAAAACAAACGCTCACAGCTAGCAACTTCATATCTTTTTATTCCCCCCCGATGGTAATGAAAAGATAACGTTATATTTAAAATAAAGTGGGTGAGATAAAAGATTTTATATTTATATATCTTTTTTTTGTTTTATATTTAGAGGACAGTTTTATAAGTGTATATTAAATATATTTTTAGGACATAAATGGCATCGATATTTCCTAAGTAAAAAGAAATGCTAAAATGAATCATGATTCTCTGAGTTTATTGTGAGTATATCTCTTTTAAGGTCAAGACATTTTGGGTTACAACGTGTGAGTCCAACTATGTAGGCCAATGTATGAAATGGTCTTCTGAAGAAAGCACCATTGCAGCTTGGAGTTGACCTATCCCTGCCGACGGCTCGCATACATCGGCCATCATAGCTCATTGACTTAGACGGAAGAAGGGTGCGATTCCAGTCTAAAACCACCCTCATCTATTGAGTAACAAAGTTTAAGGTAATCGGTTACATACTGAACCCTTTTTAATTAGCTGATTGGCGAAAGTGGGATTTACGGGCGAATAAATGTGTAACTATATGTATTTTTTAAACAGTTACTGCCTCGTTGGTCTCGTGGTCGTACAATGAGCCTGCCGAGCAAGAGGTCTTGGATTCGATTCCTAGGTCGAGCAAAGTGTTATTGAGGTTTTCTATGAAATTCTCAGTAGCAGCTCGGAGTTTGAATTCGTGCCCGGTTAATGGCAATAGACTCGCCCCCTATTGCATGGAACCTTAAAAATACCAGCGAAATGTGGGTGTACATTAGTACACCTCTGCCTAACCTTTCAGGGACGACAGGCGTGATGGTATGACTTTGATCAAATCTCGAGACCTTTGACTTGGACTTTTATGACATCATATAAAGTAACCATCACTGCTTAGAACATTCTACCAGCATCCCTACTGTTTAGTTTAATTATCTTTCAGTTTCTATACAATGCACAAAAAAATAAATTAAATTGATCTACTAATTGAGATAGTTTTGTAAAAAATTCTAATAATATAAGACTCATTCTTGGAAACTATGTGGACACATCCAAAAATTTCTTTGATTTACAAAGCATTCATATTTAATTTCACAATTGATGTATTAATATGCACATCATAGTGAGCGTACACAATATACATATTAATTTACTTTTATATGTTATCTTTAATAAATACAGTAGGAACCGTCACCCCGGCGAATGTTTATCTAGATGCCATCAAAGAGTGTTTATATTCTCTCCCCGTACTCATCCCGTCCTACAATTATACGGAACACGTAGCCCCGACTAATTTGACTAATTATTCCCGATAACAACTTCACCGCACCCTGCAGCCGGCGTCATCCCCTCAATTCATCCCTCAACACAGATTCAACCCTATTTCATCTGATCTAAATCTCAAAGTCGTAAACCCAAACGTTACTATCTCTTTTTGAATATTCCCGTTTCGAATTTCAACTTAAACGGCTCCGAATTAAAATTGGAAATCGAACGGAATTAATGAGACAAACTTTCTGTGGAAAGGGATTGATTGTTGCTATCCGAAATTAAATTGTGTATGTGGTGGATTAAGGTTTATTTTTGTATGGAAGTAATGCAAAATCGATGGGCCCGACCAACTAATTGCTCGATTTGAATTTGGACGTATACTTTTTTACTTAACGTGTTTTCTGGCACTCGCTCGATGTTCGAAAGTGATTACTTAAAATAACGAGTTGCTTGGAAGTTTGTGTGTTAAATTAGCAATCATAGCTGATGCAGCTTCAGCTAATCAGCCTCAAGTTTACTAATCTAGTCACAGAAGCAAACAGCTTTTTTTATATTTATTATTTTACTATTGTAGTTTAGGTCACAGTGGCTGTAAGGAATTCGTGTAGACCTAATTAATCCAGCGGTAGTTAACACTGCCTTCTGTGCTATGGGTCCCGGGTTCGAATTCCGGTAGGGACAAATATTTGTGTGAGGAGCGTAAACATTTGTATCCAAGTCATGGATGTATCTATGTATGTACTTACAAAAAAAGGTATTATTTATATTAATACAAACTAACAATGTACAGTAAAGCCCTGTAAAACATGCGTTTTAGAGGTTAATTTCTAGTAGGTTTTAAATTTTATTGAAGAAAAAGGTTCAAATAAAAACAAGAATTATTTTTTGTCGTAACAATTTTATTCGATCACTGATTTTGATTTCGACCACTTTACATACAACTAGAATATAATATGTACGGTTATAAGTTATTTTGTCATAGTTATCTAATAATTTGATAATTTCGTTACCACTCACTAGATATGCGATACAAGATACCACCAAAATATACATCGGAAAGTGTAATATACATTTTTAATTATACACAGTTGGCTGATTTTTAAAAACTTTGTAATGATGTTATCTCAAATTTAACTGTATTGTATACATTCATGATCATTCTTAAAAGACTTTGTCTTTTATAAAATAATATAATATACTTTACGATGTATATTTTATGTCTAAACGAGCAACCAGATTATAATACATAGCTATTCGAAACGCCATAACATTTACAACAGACAAAAAAAAAACAAATAATAAATCACGAGCTTTGAAAGTAACAATTAGTTTTAATTCTACGTATTATACATTTTAAAGTGTTTAACTATTTCTAATATCTAATGAAACTTCTAATATTATACGCATGAATATGTATAGTGATAAGTGCGACTACTGCTTAGATAAATGACTGACTGAATGAATATAAATCTAGATTTTTTTTTCTTAAAAATAGGTACACTAAATATTTTTACGCTAAACAATGAAATTCATAGGAAGATTGAAATGTCTATATTCATTTACAAGAACATACATAAAAAAAAACAGTAGAACATATAAACACCTCCTTTTTTAAGTCGGTTAAAAATACATGTTGATCAGAAATTCACAAATATTCGTGTTATTATATCTTATATAACATTAATTGTAATACTCGATTTTACATGACTTTAATTTATTTATGCTATTTTATACATAAGATACATTAAAAGTAATTTGATATTTAATACATACATAAAAGATTCACAGCACTATTTAAAATGATATTCACTTTTTAAATTTATCTCCACAAAGAAAAATTTTTTTTTTAACTTTATGAAAATGCTCACAAATTATACATTTCATGCTAAGCTAAAAACATCTAATGATTATTATAAAAGTATTGAATTTAGGTTTTATTTTTGGGCAACACTATCTAAGCTACATTGAAAGAAAATCTGAGGTATTTGATAATAATTTTTATCTTTATTCATTAATTAAATTTAAAAGCGTTATAAGTTCTAAGCAATTACGATTAATATCTATTTAATCAACTGATTAGTATGATATTTAACTACATATACTATGTTTATAATTTATATTTAGTTTAATTACTTTAAAGAAACTCTGCCACTAAAATCAAGAAAATTATATTATTAAGTAATAATAAATATTATTAATTATATATCATAAAAACATGGTAATTAAAAGTATGCAATAATTTTATATAATATAATTTAAAAAATATGATAGCAATTATATACCTACATATTATACATAAAAATAAAATAAGTATAATTCGTGGACTAATACTTCTAATAAAGGTTATCATTATTTAAGAGGATTTTTAAAACTGATGATGTGAATATTTTACATATTTGAATCTATTCTATTTTTTTACTGTACTTATCACTCGTACTTTTGTGGGTGTCAAACTGCTATATATACAGTTTTATACTTTAATATTTAATTACAATATTTATGATACTCTATTCAAAATTAGCAACGCGGATTACGTCAACTAAACATTATAAATCTACTTATAGCTAATACTATACTAAGCAAAAACTAAACAACAAAATATATTATACATATATATTTTATAACGAGATCTATTTGGTATTTGAAAGAAATATTATTAATGATAGGAATTCAATCTGTAGAGAAATTCAATCAATTGAACGAAAATGAAAACTTTTAAAACGATAACGTCCCTTCTGTGGACATTCTTAAATATATATTTAAAAAATCAAAAATGATATCTCGTAATATATTTAGATCTAGGAAAGCGAAATGAGATCCTAATAGTACTTCTATAGATAGGTATAGATCTAACGGACGGGTATTGATCTAAACAGAAAGTGGAGCTGCAAACATTACTCAAATATACATAATATATTGTGTATACATATTTTATAATAATATTATTTTATTCCAAACAATTATATACACCGAGAGATGTAATAGAGGAATTCTTATGTATATAACGTTTATTTTTAGGTCCCACGTGATACACCGTATGCTCTCGATATCACACATTATTACCTCATGAAAATCTAACTGCTGCTTATGTACCTCAGGCAAGCTTGCTGCCAAGAGCAATAAGGTATAAATAATGTTTTCAAGTCCATATTTTAGGTCCTCAATCCTTGAGGTGTATGTTAAGTGAGGTCACTGTGGGACTCAAATTCAAATTTAAATGTATATTATATTGGTTATTTCTTTTTTATATATATATGTGATAAATACATGTATAAAATAAGATGAAATAATTAATGTTTGCAGCTACATATGAAACATCGAGATAAGAATAGATTATTTTCTACATTAATATTTCTCAAGCTGATGCCAAGAAATTGATTAAGTATGCTTACAATTGTGCATATTAGAAGCTAAGATGGAACATTTAATCTTTTGTCCTCTGAGGAATCATTTAAACTCAAGAAACCACTAATATGGCGGCACAATCGACTATATTGATGTAAAAATGGATGCGTAAGGATTTAAAAAAATAAAGCTTATGATAAACACTTTAGCAGTAGGTACAGCACGGAAATTTCATAGTAGTACCTTTAGCAGATTTTATTTACTAGCAAAATTCACTACCTATTTTTGGCAAATAAATATTTTGAATACAATACATAAGAAAGTTTATAAATTTAAAAAAAGAAGCTGTAATAACGAAAAGGCATTTTTCATTATACACTTATGTGCTTGTTACATATTTATGCCTTTCTATTTCTTTACTATTTCTAATTAAAGTTGTTTTATTTTGTTATTTTAATATTCCTCAAAGGACTATAATATTATGTTATATTAAAGAGTTAACGACACACAAGCGTACAGGTAGAACTAAGCGAAAGCTACTTACTTTAGTTAGAAGGAATATAGACTTGCTATAGCTATAGAGAGAGAGACTAAATAGAAAAGCGCTAGTTTTTAGATATTTATCAAAGCAAAGAAGGTAAACAAGTTATATGGTACAAAGATCGAAGATATTTTTTTTAAATAATACAACACCAACGCGATATGAAATAAAATCCTAGGACTTCAAAAATATTGGTGCCATTTTAAATATCATATTTTAGAAACAATAAATATTAATGTAACATAATTACACATTTATAATTATATACTTAATATAAATGAATTTTAAAACACTATGTATATAATAAAATACCTAGTATAACTTAATTTATACATATACTATTATGATATATATACATACTATATATTTATTACATATATTTATATTAAAATAATAACAATATTAAAAATACATACATATATATTTTATAAAAGTGCACGTGTATACCACGAAAGATGTATGCAATATTTGTACACAATATTTTTATTATTAATCTTAATATAAAAAATATACAAGACGTATAAGTATAAAACTTTAAGAATGTATATTATTAATCTAATGATATGTATGCGATACTGGCGGTTATTGCTGATATAGTATAATTATATTGTATAATAGTTTACAGTACACAATTATACAACTTAATACATTGCTAGAATGCAGTCGTGGGCTCTGATCGTATGTAAATTACTTGTGACACTATTAAAGACAGATTTTCTGATTACCAATTGTATTTAAATTCATTCATTGTTTTGGAACTGCAGTTCTCTTCTATTAGAAAAATGATTCAAAACGGATTAAAAATGCCTAAACCGATCAGAACTCACGTAGCAAGTTTGATAAGTACTTAAATATACAATAAATATACATCTTTGTGCTCTCAATCTACTAATTAATTGAATTTCGGGAGAATTTGACACGAAAATTGACTCTAAACTTACAAATACGTGTAGGAGAGAGGTCCTTGGATCTCAACTCTGATACAAACTTGACATTAGCATAAATATATTCAGAAGGATTTAAGCAGTATACGTGGAAATTATTTATAAATACACATTTGTTTCAACCTATTCACTGCTCCATTGATTGTCATAAGTTTTCTCGCATTTAGTCTCTTTTAAGTTGGCAAACTTCGAACGCCATCGATAAGATCTCATGTGATAAATTACGCACATATCTTCGTCAGATCAGGTGTGTGTCGCAGAATCGATCTTCAGATCTTTGACTATACAGTCCACTTTGCCATAGCACTAGATTATTACAGCTGTATCTCCTATCAATAAATAATTTTAACGTATACTTTTGATTTCCAAGTTAAAAAATAGTGCCTCTCTCTAGGTATTTCTTACAATCCAAAGTATTATTTTTTTTGTGCGAAATTATTACTTTTTGTGCTCCTGAGAACCACTACAAACACTATTGTACTTTGCAGGCTAGGTACTAAATTCACAAATTATTCAATGAAAGTACCATTTTCAGAAATATCAAAATGATGTCGTTATTTTTTTTCGTGGGAAAAGCAACTCATAGACCTTAGCGACTTTTTTACGACAATAATAATTTTAACGAATATTATTCACAATAAACACTTTTTTTACTTTATACACTCTCAATTGACATACGGGGCTCGTCACGTTTTCTTGTACAATTATTTTAGTTATCTTTTAATTTTGACTCTTTTTGCTCAGTCGTCTGCAAAATATTAATCGCGTCGGTCGGCCGGGAGGAGCATAAAAGATTTCTCGTCCTTCAATATAATGTCACTTTATAATAATTGTGTATATTTGTGTATATATATTATTATAGTTGTGAATTAATAATAGAATTTTCAAAAATACTGATAAGCTAATTTAGAAATTACATCTTAAATATACATATTTTGTGTATATTTATACTCGTTCATTTCCTATAAATTTTAGACGTGGACTTAATTTTGTCACTCATTTTCAATATTTATTTATTCGTCAATTTATCGATGCATTACCGATTACTTTAAGGATATATGCATATACATGCTATAAGTAATGTGTATAGAGAACTTTAATACCTAATTGCATTGGCTTTCAATTATAGTGTTTTTAGGTATTTAAAATAATGCTCAAAGTCCAAATTTTCTGAAACATACTTGTAGAAAAAATTTTTTTTTTCTCTTTTACTCAGTTTCTATTGAAAATAATTTCTCCTAGACATAATCAAACGCCGTAGTTGACAATAATTATTTCATATTTTTTCACACAATTTCTCAAGTTGATCTTAATTTTTTCTTATTCAATCTGCTATGATCATCTGATAACATAGTATAGCGTAGATACAGTACATCGTATGTTTATATAAATCCTTCCTAGCTTCTCCCCTCCCCTCCCCTCCCCTCCCCCCGTCCACACGACAGCGCCATGCTGTGTGCTGATAATACAAACCTACCTCAGTAAAGTCAACGACAGAAACACATACTAACTACTCCTGTACACTTAGAGAAAATATACGCCATAAATTATATATTATGTATATTATATGTATATATTATAATTAATAGCTAACTTATGCTAATTGAATCAAAAGATTCTGATATGTTTCGTTACCTTGGTTGCAACTTATCACGTTGATATACTTATACGTTGATTACGACTAATTGATATTATAATTGATATAAATCGAGTTTTAATTGATACAGAAGCGAGATGCGATGTTTCTTACGCTAGTATTGCTGATTTAGCGCACGACAATTATATTTATAATTTCTAAAAATATATATTTTAATTAACATCGCATTGTGAAATGTAATTGAATTAAGAGAGCTTTTTTATATTCTACGATATGGTTATGATTATGTACAGTTATCGTTATCATAATTATGTATAACGCTACGATAGTTTTCATTTGAGTAATTTGTTGACAATCTCATGATTTGAGTTTTATCATAAAATTACTTAAATGCGTAGTAAGTGCCAAAGTTATAAATTAATATTTTAGGCCCTTACATTTTAAGTGCGTTTTATCGTACTCAAGTGCTGGATTTTAAAATATCTACCTTAAATACTACTCTACAGGCTATTTAGCGATACAACTACGGGAAAAACGATATTGAAAATATTGTATTTTCTTCTTTAAAATACAAATTCCCCGAACTTAGATTTTAATATATGGTATAGAAACGTTAGAAGCTGATAAATTATTATAAGTACGATTGTTTCGTAGCCAATTTTGAGCCTTACATCTTTGAAATAAGGCTTCATATTCACAAACTAGATGTTGGTACATATAGTACAATATTTTTATACCTCTTTGATTGCCGTTTCTACACTTAAATAGTTCCTTACATATTACTAGTTGATATAATTCTCATCAGATACAATTCTATATACTATAAGAAGGCATAACAGTTGTATTTATATCAGAACAATACATTATCAACAAGAAAACAACGGTTGAATACTCTAGCGCTTTTAAAGACAAACATTTAATTTAATTGTAATTTCGAGAACATGAAGGCACTAAAATCGATCTTCTTTGCACTTCAATAAGGCGTTATTTCGCTTGCTACGGTATGCCAGGTACATTACTACGTATTTTTGCCCGCAAATAGAAAAAGCAGTATCAAAGATATTTTTTTTACTCTGGCTTATTTTTTGTATATTTTGTATACCTCAAAATGTACTCCAATATTTAACATAATTTCAAAAAAAATGTTTGCGTTTGGTCTCTGTTTTACCATCTAGTCCGTTGAGTTCTTCAAAAGCGCTATTGCATGTCTAACCGATAAATATTCTACATTACAAGCACAGCTAGGAAATAGACATCTATCAGACATTAAATAACTCGCCGATATATTGCGGTTCAGTGATCGAAGTTCTATAGTCAAGCGATACGTCATTAGCTTACGATGCTACTGTTCAAGCTACAGACCACCTTTTTAAACCTATATTACATAACATTCATCACGCCTGTCGTCCCTGTAGGATTAGGCAGAGGTGTACCACACCTACACATTTCGCCGGTATGATTTAGGTCCCCTGTAAGGGGGCGAGGCTATTGCTTTCAACCGGGTTCGAATCCAAACATCGAGCTGTTATTGAGAATTTCAAAGAAAAACCCAATGACACTTTGCTCGACCTAGGAATCGAACCCACGGCCTCGTGCTCGCACAATAAGTCGCACTTACGACCACTAGAGCGCTAGACCAACGAGGACTATATTTATCCCTTGTGAAAGTATTTCTTCACTTTTGTTACAGCTAAAGTTCGCTAAAGTTTCGAATGCTTGCAGCTTGCCAACTTGTAGCTTGAAATATACATCGTAAGCAAATGTATGAACCACTTGACATCTACCCAAAGAGGACATTTATAATTACACAACAAGTAAATTCAAAAATATCGACAACAACACTGACTTTGGAGCGAATTAGAAACCTTGTCGGAAGGGGTTCTTTATGGCGGGCTGAGGTGGCGGGGCCGCGGCGGGGGCGGGGGCCGGCGCGGCCACCGCGCCCGCCCGGAACGGGTTGCTGGCGGGAGCTTGCGGCTGCGCAGGCAACTGGCGTTGCTGACTGTGCTCTTGGTACTCCTGCTGGTAACCCTGCTGCGGCTGCTGCTGCTGCTCGTACCCTTGACTGTAATTCTGATACCCACCCTGGTACGATTGGTCATAGTTGTACCCGCCAGCACTCGAATCCACATTCGACTCTTCAGTGCCTGCTACCTGCCCGGACACGTTGGTATACTCCAGGTGGTTCTTGTACTCCCCGTTTACAGGCCTCTGGTCTTGCATGCTGTACGTTTGATACTCTTTGTCTGGTGGATCAGCCATGAGGATGTTGGCTTCGTTCTCAAATGGTTTAAAGTCGTAAATGTGCCGGAGGTACATGAGCACTGGGGCGTACAGGAGGTTGCTAAACGCGATGAACAAGTTCAAAGCAGTGAACCCTATAGCTTCGACCACTTCTCCAGCAATGATAGGCCCGACAGCATACGCAAAAGAGTATGATATATCAGCTATTGCGTAAATGCTTCCGTAGACCGAGGAATATCGGACGTCCACTAAGTACCCCAGTGTTGGTAGCAAGGCTGTGTCAATGAGAGCGATCCCGAAACAGATACCGCATATTGGTATCATTAGCATTTTGTAAGAATTTGCAAACGGTATGATGAAGCAGCACATACCTTCCAGGGCGAGACCTCCAGCTGCCATCAGCCACTGCTGCTGTGGATATTTCCTAGCCATTTTAACAGTTATGATCACACCAAGTACGTGTGGGAAAAAGGCTGGTAACCAAATCATACCAATCTTCCAGTTGTCTTTTGTAAGATTGTCTTCCATCCAGAGGGATATGGTTGGTTCTAGGAACGCTAACGCTACGTTAGACATCATCAGAGCCCCAGCGCAGACCGCGATGTAAGGGTCCATTAATAGCTTCCAGATTGGAGTGCTCGGTGGTTTAGGTTCCCTGGCTTCCTTCAACTGTGTCTTGAGTGGTTTCATCACAAGTAGTAGCATGAACCCATCCATTAAAGATATTAAAGCAAGGATCAGGAATGGGACTTCTTTTCCTGCAAATTGATACAAAGCGCCACCGAATGGGGGAGCAACAAGGCAGCCAAAACTGATGAAGGCTAGAGCTATGCCAAGCGCCTTAGACCTCTCATTTTCTTCAGTAAACCTGTCAGCTATCATGGCCAGTCCAGATGTATCAGCAAAGGCGGAACCTACGCCCTGCAGACTCCTTGCGAAGAACAACATGCCGTAGCTCCGGCCGCAAGCAAAGATCGACGTAGATAGAAACATGATAATGAGTCCTATCATCATGGGTACATCATACCCAATGCGGTCAATTAAGGCACCAGAGAATGGATTAATCATGAGCTGAACTATAGCTTTCGAAGCGAATAGAACGCCTGTCGCTGACTCCTGACCCTCGTGAGATGCTGGAATGATTTTGGTCGGTGTGATAGTTCTGTTACCTTCTTTATAAGGTGCAAGCGTAACTACATGGTCGTAGCCGGCTTCACCCCACGCGCCGATGTACCTGAGGTAGTCAGGGATGATGGGCACGATCACCATGTACAGCATGTTGTCGAGCAGCAGTGCTATAGACACGATGACTAAGATGATCTTCCTCTGCGAGGTCGGCTCCTTGATCTTCTCCCATAATATCTCCCGCACCTCCCTGACTTCTAGGTTCACCATGGGAATGACTGCGTTGTCAATCTTCTGCCATATCGTCTGTGGTCCCTCCGCCATCTTGGATTCTTTATTTTACTTTAATAAGTTCTATCGGTTGTGAGATCCTGTGTACATCTTCAGGGGAGGGCTAGGGCTGCCCTCGTGGTGGTATCTACGTGTTGCTCACACATTTACGCGACGTCCTTCAGCGGGACCCTCGATTGGGAGTTCGGAACCTGACAACAAACAGAAATGATCATTGTATTATCATTTCATGAGGAAGGGGTGCTGCAATGTTTCAAAAGGATTGTGAGTCGATCTTTGTTTCTGTTAGTTGTCGTTCCTCTGTCCCGAGTGGTCTTAGTTACGAGATCTTCGAATTCCAAAGACGAATCAGAGTCCTTTTGAACACAAAGAAATTTCTTATGTATTAGTAATACGTCACACATCACATTCGCACAAATTCAACTCCCGTTGTTTATACGTAAAATCATTCAAAATATCAATCACTATTTCGTAAACTTACTACGAAATACGAATTTAGAGAAATTTATTGTTTGTCATCGGAATAAATCAATACACAACGTCTAAAATAACGCCTTACACTAATGCAAATTAAGACAAAAATTTACCGGAAACTTGGTGTAAAACATTATAAACCTTAGAAATATTAATATGAGAATTCAAAGCTCATTAATGTTGAATTCAAACATCCAAGGTCCGACTGATTGTCGTTTCCGCTTCCCCGACGTAAAGACAGTAATTGTAACAACTTGTTTAACCAAAATCCAATTTGTTAGGTCCCTCGTTGGCAACGCTATTATCTGGAAGGGGCTTGCGTCACATTTTCGTATTTTCTCCACCGAATGGGACCGCGCCGCGTTCAATCAGTAAGCTCACCCTATTAGCTTTTCACAAGCTATTGGAAATATTTTGAATGGAATGAAACTGTCTGTAATGTGTGTATGTTTATTTATGAGAGCAAAGACGTTATGTTATAAATATTTACTATAAGTAAGAGAGCTATAAGATTAATGAAAGTCGATAGAAAATGAATAGATGATATATTTAAAAGTACTTTTATTTATATTAAGAATTATTATTCCGATTTTGAAACTGTCATGGGTTGTCTAGTGAACAAAAAATTAAGGATGGTACACCATAGATACTGTGTAGACTAGAGCTAGGCAGGTAAGTTACTAGTAGGTACAGTAATAGTAGGTATAGGTATAATAATTGTCGAATTGAGGTTGGTAATTTATACTTGACATTCTAAAGAGTTGTAACTATTCTTAAGATTAAACTTATCAAAAAAGTTTACCCATAAACCAACCCCAAATGAGATTAGACAACAGTACCCTTCAAGCAGATCCAAAAGACACCACTACCAAGATTAACGTCACGTCCGTGAAAAAAAAATCCAATTCCCCGATATTCCGGGGAAGTAATCATCTGAAGTCGTTCCAATACCTTCCTGCTTACCCCTCCTTTGTATACAAGCTCGTTAGAAACGCAAAGGGCGGAAAATCCCTCGGCTAAGACTTCGCACAACAAGAGAATTTCAATGAGGCGAAGTAAAATAAGGAAAAAAAGATTTAAAAGGGATAAAGGAAATGTTGTTAGCGTTGGTGTCGTTCAAACTTAAAACAAGAAAAAAATCTATTAAGACTTTATTGGCGTTACGTGCAACTTAGACGTGAGGTCCTGGATTGCAATTTGTTACGTCGAGAAAGTGTCTATGTAATTCTCAGTAGCAGCTCGCAGGAGGTCGGAGATTTGATATGTTCCCGATTAATGACAATAAGCTCCCTATAGGTGTAGAAGTTTTTTCCCTATAGTTATAGAAGTTATAAGTCGAATCAGTAATTGTTGTGTTTACTTAAGTGAATTCTACCGTTTAAAAAAAGTATTAGCACTTTTCCCAGAGTGAGTTGTAGGTCCAAACTATCGCATTGCAAGATACTGCAGCAAAACAGTAAAACTCAAAAATGTTGTTTCAATTAGAAAGACATTACAAGTACATACTTTTGAATTTTCAATAATGTTGCACGGTCACAAAAAGTACGTCTTAAGGAGAATAACCATTCATGTATCATTATCAACCCATTAACGTCCCACTGCTGGGCATGGGTCTCCTCTCATTTGAGAGGGATAAGGCTACAGTCCACCACGCTAGCCTACTGCGGGTTGGCAGACTTCACATGTCATCGATACAAATCTCTCAAGCATGCAGGTTTCCTCACGATGTTTTCCTTCACCGTTTGAGCTTGTGATAAATACGCACATAACTTCCGAAAAGTCCTTGGGTTCGAACTCGAGACCTTTGACATCTCACTCCACTGGTCACACCACTAGGCTACCATGGCTCCCATTCATGTATAACTAACATTATTGTACTGAGAAATATAATTAAATAAACCTCATAAAACGCATTATTGAACTCTGAAATTTCAGGTCTTTTATGCCTTGAATTCGAATTCAAGAACTAGGTACGACCTGGCAGTCTATGATTTCATCACTATACATACAATCACTGCTTGAAAGTAATTTCAATATTAAATAAACGGTAAATCAGTAAACTCTTTAAAATGTTTACCTGTATCAAGGTCTTTTTAACCATTAGTTTACACTCCAGTCATTAAATACGAACAAATAATATTCAAAGCGCTTTGTTTAACAATATTTTAATGATCGCTGTGGAGCGCGGGGGCAAGGCTGCATCGATGCGGGTCATGGCAATACTATGCTAAACCATACCGTATTGTAAGGATGTTGTGTGGTACAAGTTATAACAATACAGCGGGATGGGATTGTGTCTTGTTATGTGATGATAGAGATTACGTAAAGCGGTTATTTATAGCGGTCATCTTTTCAACAACAACAATGGTATTTTGAAAAGTCAAGTACCCATGACTATGGTTTCTGTGACTGATTTAGAAGGTCTGGATTGAAAAATATGTAAATACCGCAATCAAATCGTGGTTTTAAATCAAGTATTAATTGAAAAAATATTTTAGTGTCTTTATCTCTATCAAATATCAAAATAAACTTTTGAATTCTTATTATTATTTAAATGAATTAATCAGATAGTTTAAAGCAAAAAGTGAGAATTAGGTTCATAATATTTTTGCTGTTTACCTGACAAAAGACGAAAAAGAAGTGGCATATCCTATGTCATAAAAAAACATAGTGATGGTAAACTTACATGGATAAAACTGAATACATTACTCACAACCTCTCCCATCACTTAAACCACAACTAAATAAAGCATTTCAGTGTAAGTATTTAAGCTGACTATTAGGCACAGGAAACGTCGCGTGCGGCCAGTCCCTTCAACTGCAGAACTACTACACGTTCCTAGAATAAGGCTACGGTTCTAGTGGAAACATTAATCTATATACCTATCTACTATTATTATTGATGACGTATGTATGAAAAAAACATATTTTAAGATAAAGATAAGTAATTAAATCAATCCGAGAGTGTGTTACAGATACTATATGGTTCATATATTACATATATACTTTTTTTTGTAAATACATTGTAATATTGTATAGATACATTTAGGTTCGGATACAAATGTTGTTGTTCATCACACAAACACTTGTCCCTGCCGGGATTCGAACCTGGGACTCATAGCACGAAAAGCAGCGTTAACTACAGTCGGGCTAATCGGGTTGTCAATCAAATTGACAAGATTAAGGAAACGTGTGTGAAGTGCCTTGTGCGATCTGCTTCTACGCCACGGGTCATGGGTTTGATGGTCGCACGAAGCAAATATTAGTATGATGTAAATCATCATCATCGACCCATTTACTGTCCCACTACTGGGTACGGGTCTTCTCTTATCTGTGTGGGATTTGGTATATCATAAAAAACTGCATTTTTCTTCTATTTCACGGTGGTATTTATTAAATAAACCTGGTTGGTATATTTACGTAATCAATTAGCTACTAAGGGTTCATTCAGTGAGCCCCACATTCGAGTGAAGCACCCTCTACAACGCACAAATGAACAAACCGACTGATATACTACATACCTATCTGGTACGTAGGTACCAGGCTAGCATAAATGTAACCAGAGAGGTAACATGATCAATAGCTGAATGAAAATGATAGAGTGAAAATGTAAATGAAAAATTATAGCTTTTTCATCATTACTTTACTCGTATAATTTACAAGTAAGTGAGTTAATTTATGATACAACTTGTAGTACCTTAGTACCCAGTTCGATTCCCGTATGATTGTGTATTAAACACATGAAATAATTGTATTGTTCTCTAGTTGAATCCAAATTGTAGTCGGACAATTTTTTCTAAGATATGGAAAATTTGAATTTCTTGATTCTAAGAATAACCCTACGCACTAAAGGACCCTAAACTATTTATCATACTATAAAAGAGAGTATAACGATAGATACATAACCATAAAATACAACACAATAACTACATACTTATCAAATATTCAGATGTATACGTTATAGGCTTCGCACCTACATTTAACATGAGTTATATCGCAGGAGAATTAATCGTACGCACATTTTATTTGTAACTCGAGTTTTACATGCAACCGGAATATAACTCCGGCATCATTCCAACCTACCCAAGTTGTATAAGTTCCTGCATATCGACCCGTGTCGTGACTATCCGCACTTAAGGAACATGCGATGCCGAACTTGAGCGCCTGTGCTCACAAAACTTAAGTATTTTGTTATTGGACTGCTTATTACTGAGTGCTAAATATCGAAATGACCTCAGAAGAACATATTTAATAACTAGCTTCCACCCGCGGCTTTGCCCGCTTTCAATATAAAAAGTAGCTTTTGTCTCAATCCAGGTAATTAACTATCTGTATGAAATGCAAAATTCCAAATTTCATCCAAATACGTTAAGCGGTTTTTGCTTAAAAGAGTTACAAACATTATGAACCCAGATATTTGTATCAATTTATACAAATATCTGGGTTCATAATGTTATTATTGATATTATTGAAACCCCGAAGTTTAAGATTCTTTACAGCATTCATGGTCATACACAGACTGAAGTGTTCAATGTCTTGATCTTATAATATAATAAAAATCAGTTAAAAGTAGTTTTGTTTTGAAATATATATCAATTGAACAAAACAAATCACTTCCAGCGTGAAAATAACCCTCTACGCCCTTAGCAGGCATACTTTACGACAACAATACAAAACTAATAAACGTAGGAGCCTATAACCAAACCATTAGCTATGGTAGGTACCAGCACGGCGCATGGTGGCCGTAATTTCATTACCCGTAGCGACCGGGTAAGGGTGCCGGCAGTCGTTATAGTGAAGGAATGGGTCACGACTGACAGGCTGCATTGTCATCCATACCAATTTAAACTATAGGTTTATTCAGTTAAAGTATTTTTTTATGTCACAATGGTGGCAAACAAGCATACGGCCTACGTTTATTGGAATCAGATATAATAGCTCACATTATTAGGACCCATAACTTATTAATTTATCATCCGTGGTGCCTGGCAACTGGGTTTAACCCAGTTGTAAACATCTGTTCTTATGTCAATGACGTGTGAACTCTATTCTGTCTCTCGTTTAATAAGGAGGGAAGTGGAAATTGATATTTTTCTTACTCCTCCTATATAATTTCATGATTAAATTCGCTGCGGGTTCCAAGACAGTTAAAATCGTTCTCCTGGGACACGTTGGACTTCATTGTCTCGACGATTTTTTGGATGGTTACTATTGTTGATTCTAGTTTACACGAGTTGCAACAGTAGGGATTCAGATGGTCCCAATAAAAAACAAAATAAAAAAATACGGCCCACGTTTGCAACACCAGAGTAGTCGCTTGTGCGATGGCGAATTTCATCCAAATCCGTACAATATTTTGTTGTGGGATTAAGTAACAAAGACTTAAACATAAAAACGTTCACATTTATAAACTATTGGTAAGATTTAATCTTTATTTCATTATAGCGTTTGTATATAAGTGCTTTAGTGACATTAACATATACGTATATAACTAAACCTTAACACAAAATCTTTCAAGGTTCCTAACGACGTAGTGAACTTCAGCGCAATGCAGGGCTTTCCGTATGTTTTAATACCTAGACTTTCAAGTATAAAAGTTCCAATTTGGTACCATATTTGTGATCTATCAATCATAATATTGTGCACCTGTTCGTTTTGCGTCGTTTGAATACATTTGTGGAGGTCATGCTTATCGAGATCTTGTTATAATATTTTTTCTACGTTAAAATGTGTAATAGTCTATTTATGTTCGTATTCTCACTCGTATCTGGTGTACCTAATATTACGTTATAATGCTATGCTATTATTAATATACCTATTCAGTGTATGGAAATGCAAAACTAGTAGGTACTTTTGAATTGCCAAAACTTATCGCAGTTTCCAAAAAGTAGGTTTTATGTAGAGTCGGCAAGAAACTCTAGATTAGGTACTCTTTTTAATAAATCATGATTATAACATACAGTTATGACGTCTGTCTGCATGTTGTCTGTGTGTTTTGTCTGTCTGCATTTTTATTATCAGAAGATTAATGAAAAAGCAAAGTGGGTAAAATACTACCCAAATTATTAATTCTAGGCAGACAAACTTGTGAGAAAAGCTAATAACAGAATTATAATATTTTCAACTCACGGCATTTAAAAATGTAACATCTGTGTATAACAATAGAGACTATAATAATCAAACATTATATAAAATGGTACTATTGTTATGAAAACCAGACTGATAATAAAATAAATTAGAGGATACAGCTACCGTTAAAAAAAAAGAATCTTTGTTTTCTGACAAAGAGCAGAACCGTGACAGACGTATACATAATGCCTGGCCCCCTGCTCACCCCCTAACTGGATTATATTGAAGGTAAACAGTCGCATTAAAATGAAATGAAATTGCAATTTCTATGAGAGACGGGCTCCCCGCGGGCTGTACAGGCGCACGACATTGTTGCACGAGGAGGTGCGTGTAGCATGCACAACACTGTTTGTGTGTTTTGAAGTGCTGTGTTGTGTACTGTGTGTTTTTATTATGAACACGTGATGCTAATGAGCGTGGTTTTATGAATAGAAATAATTATATTAGTGCAATGTATTTTATTTATTTCGTTGAAACGAATGAGGAATGGCTTTAATGGAAAGACATAAATCTTAAGTCGTATTTACATTACATACCATCACGCCTGTCATCCCCAAAGGGTTAGGTTAGAGCTGTAATAATGTACACCTACATTTCGCAGATACGTTTTAGGTCTCACGTAATAGGGGGCGAGTCTATTTTCATCAAATGGGCACGAATCCAAACTCTGATCTGCCATTGAGGTTTTCATAGAAAAACCCAATAACATTGCTCGACCTAGGACTTGAACCCAAGACCTCTTGTATGATAATTAATATTAACGGTCTGCCTGTAAAGTAAAAAAAAAGTAGTTTTATATCAAGTATTAATAGATGTTCCAACAACTATGAACCTATACTGCACTGACACATGAAAACATAAAAAAATATCACATAATATACGGAACTCCTCCTAATCTTGAAAAATGTATATAAAATAAAGCTGGCAGCTATGCGCCGATAACAAAAAATCAAATCTTTCCGCTAGGAACTGTGAACATATCGGAAAAAAGAAATTACGTTCCAATGACTGTGCCACAAAATTCTTGTTAACATTTCGAGAACTTTCTGTGAAAGCAACTACTCTACGACCGCTTTGTGAGGTCAGCTTATCCCTAAGCTCAGCGTTTCTGAGAAACTACATTTCAGATAGAAAGCCTAGGTACTAATAAAGACTGAATTGAGAGCTATAAGGTTTAGATACAATAAAATCTATCTATAAGATTTATTTTCTTTAATTTTATTCGCGAAACAAAAAGCCTCAAGATAATATTTAGGTGTATATCTGTGCACCATATGTCAGTTCCCTATAACCGAGCGTTATTTTTTGTAATTTTCTTACAAAGGTAAAGTTTATATACCATAAAGCATTAATTACCTGTCCGAATCGTGTTAGCCTAGTCATCATCATAATCATCATCAACCCATTATTGTCCCACTGCTGGGAACGGGTCTCCTCTCATTTGAGGGATTAGGCTATAGTCCACCACGCTAGCCTACTGCGGGTTGGTAGACTTCACATGCCATCGAGATAAATCTCTCAAGCATATAGTTTTCCTCACGATGTTTTCCTTCGCCGTTTGAGCTTGTGATAAATACGCACATAACTTACGAAAAGTTAGCCTAGTAGACTATATGATTAAAGGGACTGAAGTCAGAGATCTCAATTTCACACCACTGTTATTTCTCAAAATTATGTGCATATTTATCACATGCATTTCTCGATGGCGTGTAAAATCTGCCAATCTACACAAAGCTGGCGGTAGATAATAGCCCAATCCCTCTCAAATGGGAGGAGACCAGTGCCCGATAGAGAGTTGACGACTAGTAATAGGAGACGAGCTATTTTTTAAATTCAAACTCCACGATTTAGGAGACAAATATACTAAAATAAAACTACTTTTTACAGATTTTATCGCGGTATGAATTGTTCTTATCCCCGACGTTATAAAATAACAGTGTCTGACGTCATCAAAATGTTACGAGTAGAGATATTGCTTTCCTCAAGACATGGCATATTATGAAGTGGAAGATTTTGATCGCAGTCTTCCGTTTTTGCCTGCAGGCCACCATCCATTTTCCTAAACGTCCTTTATTTCAGAGCAGCATAAAATAATATTCGTCGTGTTTGATAAGGTCGGCTTGTTGTTTTAGGTTCTATAAATATTTTTGGTGTAAGTACTTTTTAATTACTGCCAGTTCTTTTGTTACTGTTAATTAGGCACGAAAAATACGTCAAGATTTTCATTTAGAAGATTTTTTAATAACACCCGGATTATTTAAATGAAATATACACACATTTACTTTTGTTGTCGATTACAAGTATTTCTGATTATTCAGGAAAAGTAAGGTCACTATGAAGTCTGCGTTACCCACAAGAAGGTGTTGTGATATGTACAAACACAACTAAGTTCTAATAATAAGTGCCCATACACGACTGTTTATTTAAAACCGTTATGATTTATTTGGGTTTTTATATCACGGTTTTTTTTTGGAACCCATTTCGCCAATTACGTTGTTCATACAGTTTACAAAACCTAAGCCTCACGACTAACCTATGGACAGTAAAGTCTAGCAGGACACTTAATACCTTACAAAATATCCATAAAACTATTACGAGCCAAGATGCCGCTAAGGTGTGCAGGCGGCTCTTCAAAGGGCAGGTGAGTTGGGGCGAGTTAATTTCGCAGGGGTGGCGCCCTCTCCTGGGGGACGCGGGGGAGGTGAGAGGGGGGGAGGCTCCGGGGGAGAGTGACCTGTCCCAGTCTAGTCGAGGGGAGAGCCTTTGAATTTTTTATACGCTTTTTTTGGTGAACACTTTGCGAATATTTGTGATATTCTATTTTTGTTTCAGTATTTTGGGATGAAATAAAAATTGCAAGGATATAACTCTGGCGTTTACTCGTTAAATATTCACGGTTCTCCCTCATACTACATTTTTGAAAACCTTGGGATGTTTTCAAACCAGCAATTGTGTTTTACTAATCTCCAAACTGAAATTAAACATATTCACATTGGCTATTTCTACATTATTTTAAACGTAGCTTTATAAAATAAATTAATGAGTCCGACTGGATACATTCCGGCGTGATGGTAAGCGGTTACCGAAGCCTTTGGACGATTACAACACCAGAGATTATGCTCGAGCATTACCGCCCCTGGTTTTAGTAACATAAGATGTTTATGCTTTGCTTTCTACCAATCTTCATCATCAACTATCTATTTCCTGCTCTACTTCTGGGCACGAATATACTCCTAATATTCGGAGGGATTAGGCTATAGTCCATCACGCGAGCCTAATGCGGGTTGGCAGTATTCACACGCCAACAAGAAAATCGCTCAGGCATGCATGCATGTTTCCTCGCAATGGTTTCTCCTTCTCCGTTTCAATACGTTATAAATACACACGTAACATTTAAAAGGCAGTGGTGCGTATTTTGAACTCAAGACCTTTTAATTCACAGTTCACTGGCTACATCACTAGGCTATCACGACATCCTTTCGTTACGTTTTCTAGTGATTTTTTTGACAACCTGATTAGGCCAACGGTAACGCTACCTTCTTTGCTATGGGTTCCAGGCTCGAATCCCGGTAGGGACAAATGTTTGTGTGATGAGCATCGACATTTGTATACGAGTCATAGATATATCTATTCATATCAACCATCTAGAATCCATAACACAGGCGTAATTTTTAGCTCAGAACAAGATGGCGTACCTTGTTTCATAATGTCAGATTATACCTATTTATCTAAATACCACTAGTTTACCTATATTACCTGTATATACAAAGTGATGTAGAACACAAAGGTTGCTGTCAGGGGCACTGCGGTGCAACCGTGACGTCACAAAGGCGAGACCGACCCCGCGGGGCTCTTTGAGGGGAGCTCCGAACACCGCGCCACCTGTACTGTGTTGGGTAGGCATTCGACTAATATAAACGGTATTAATCGAAATTTAAATGAATAATCCTGTCTGGTTTGAAAAATGGGGAATTTGACTATGTGTGTTTGTAGTGTATATTAGTACACCTCTGCCTAACCCTTCGGGGACATCAGACGTGGTTGTATCTTTGACTGTTGAAATGTTTTACAATCCGTATTTTTTTCCAAAACATATTCATTGTAAAATTATAAATTTTCAATGATTAACATAAAACGGCTAAGTTATAAGTGTTTAAAAATCGTTTATGTAGACGTTTATTACTGGATAGTGATGTCATATTGTAGAAATATAATACTGACCCGTACATTCTCTAACTGTAACACTCACTAGGATTTTGTATAAATTAATTTTCTTCTCTCTATTATTATAGAGAGAAGAAAATTAATATATTACATAGTTTATTTACATTGTAGTTACATAGTTTAACATATAACGTGCCCCAGTGCTCGATAATACATCATATAACTACAAATACCTCATTATATGTTTGTGAGTTAGCTACTGTTCCAGGGGTAGCAAATCAGTGGCTGCCAGTAACAGTGCGACCTGTAGTTGTGATTGTCAGACAACAAAAGCCGAGCCGACACCCGCTGAGCCTGTGATCGAGCAAGGGTGTATATAGTAAGATGGGTTGGGTGATACTTAAAAGATATTATTAACTAGTTTTTGCCCGCAACTTCATTTGTGTAAAATTAGTAATTTTATCCGCATTCAAACTTCCACCCCCCTTTTCTCCCTTTCAAGGTATGATTTCCGGGATGAAAACTATCCTATGACCTTTCCCAGAATTCAAACTATCTCTCTACCAAATTCATTCTTCTTCTCAATTCAATTCGTTCAAGACAAAAACGACAGTGGTTTTTGTTTTTGTCTTGGCATTGAACTCGAGACTTATGACCTCACAGTCACCACTAATAGGTACATAGGCTTTATAAAATATGTTCATCTTATATATAAAAATCTCGTGTCACGGTGTTTGTCGCTAAACTTCTCCAAAACGGCTGGACGGATTATTATGAAATTTTGTATGGATATTTAGTAGGTCTGAGAATCGGTCGTAGGCTATTTTTTACACCCTTATGTGAAAAGGATGTCCCTCACCAGACCCTAAATTTTCACACTTTTACCACAAACAGCTAGTATCAAAATGTCTTTCTAATAAATGTGGTTAATAATAAATCTAAATATATATATAACTCAAAGGTGACTGACTGACTGACATAGTGATCTATCAACGCACAGCCCAAACCACTGGACGGATCGGGCTGAAATTTGGAATGCAGGTAGATGTTATGACGTAGGTATCTAAAATTCGCCCCCTAAGAGGGTAAAACGGGGGTGCAAAGTTAATATGATTTTTTTTAGTTAAATTGCACGCGAACGCAGTCGCGGGATCCAGTTGGTCCAGAATATAAGTGATGTCGTGTGTTGATTTGAAGTCCATGATCCTATTAAATCAATTAAAAACCTATGACGTCACATCCCCCATAGCCAGCAAAAGGTCGAGAGCTCTTGAGCCGTGCCGTATCGCTGCCGATCCCCTCCCTCCACGACCCTCAGCTCTTCACCAAACCAGTCCTATTTTTTTTAATGCATGTCTCGCGTTTTCTTGTAGATCCTATTTAAGCAATATATTGTAAATAAATAGTTAATTACTGTTATTTAAAAGTTAGCGTTTCCTTTCAGCATAAGATGTCTAGAACAATATTTTATGAAATTATAAAAGCTCTTTTATACGGCAATGTGAAACACTGTGCGCCGCATAATTATTTTACGCCGTGGCGAGCAATGTGGCTAGCATAAAAAAATGTTCTTACGTTCTTCGCCGATCTTATTTATAACATAACTATAAGAAGTTCTCTAATGGTTTTATTTCGTAACATGTGATGTTAAAACATTCTTATGTTAAGGGCCTCTTTCTAATCAATCTCTCTTCTTCCCTTTCTACACCTATGATTAAATGTACGTTTTTTGTCACTGCAGTCTTACTAAGTAAATATACTTGGAATACGTAGCTTATAACAAAACACGATCCTATACAAAGAAATCCATTATTTCCCTAAAATAAAACCAACAACTTTCGGCACCACTTGACAAGTTAAAATATAAACCACCACACGGTATTTACCGCTCACATAATCCAAACTCGACCTTATTACTACAAATATAAGAACACTTTACAATGTCACCGACAGCATTAAATAACTTGGTATTTTTCACAGCGTTCCATTTTGCGAGGAGAATGGTCCAAACTGGATTATGTCGGGGGTCCCGGGGGAGAGCGGGGGAGAAAGGCACAGTGAGAAAAGTTTACGTAAGTCAGCTGTAATCTTGTTAGGGTTAGAAAGGCCGTTTTTATTTATTTAGGTTCCAGCTTCTTCATTTGTGATGTTGTACAAAAGTTGGGACCTCGGGAAGCTGAACTAGTTGAATAAATAATGGATTATATTTACTGTAATGCGTTTATGTCAAAGACACACCTTTTATATGTAAAATAAAATCTCTGGTCACTTTTGTATTAAATATGTCACGAGATATATGATAGATTTTTAAAGATACAGGAACGCTATTTTTATGCGTCTTATATTCATATTATGGGGGCCTAAAGTTGTGGTGCAGTCAAAGGTCTCAAGTTCAATTCCTAAGCACGAACCACTGAACTATTGAAAGTTGCATGCATACCTATCATGGTCATAGATGCTCAACTGGTGAAGAAAAACATCGTGAGAGAACTTACAAGCTTACAGATTTTCTCGAAGTTTGACAACTTTAAATAAGAACAGACCCGTGCCCGTAGAGTAAATGAAACGATGATAGGGCCCAAGGCCAATCTCTACTTCTGGGATTTTCAGGCAAAACCGAATAAGTCAAAAAAATTGCCCGACTACTGAGTACTACTCAAACTTAGATGTGATGTTATATATGTTATGATTAACAATCGCATATGACCACAAGATCAATAAAAAGAGCTTATGTTATTTTACCCTTAAAGTAAAAAAGGTTAGGTGTTGGCTTGAAGCCCCCGGGGCTACAACCGTGGCCCACTCTACCCTACTTTTTGCATCAAAGAGCCTCAACTTCACACAGAATACGTAATAAGTACACACGTTTTTTAACTATAAAGGAAAAAAGGAATGTTGCCGATATTAGGATTTTCCTCTGATATCGTGGATGCGTTCACAAATGAAAGTCCTTGCAAACACAATCGCCCAGATTTTATTTTATTGTACATTTACTTATTAGCTTTTCTTTGATATGAGAAGGAAACCTGATGGACTGGTACGTTTTATATGTATCCATTAAATTTCACCACATTTAATTAACATAAAATTAACATAATACAAATTGATTTTGGCCGTGACCATGGTTGTGGCGGTGATGCCAAAGCGGAAAGCCGGCGTTAAATAATATCAATATACCGTGACACAACCCGTAAAATGTAGTATTATTTCTATGTCTAGTATTCGTAGGGTAAGAAATCAGTATTAAAATAAATACAAAACTAAAACAAAAAAAAATACATTATTCAGAAGTACTGTCGCTGTCAGAAGACTTAATAATTATATATGATGAAATAGTCTCTCTACCGACAAGCTTTGTCATATTAATACTAATTTACTTATTCGCCTACTTACCTTTGTATCTTGCATAACAAAGCAACTACATACCGTCCTCGTAACTCCTAAATCAACAAAGGAAATTGTCACTCTACGACCCAATTCAAGCTCAGAGCACTTGATCGCTAAATCCTCTTCACCCCGGGGTGGCCACTTCACCCCTCTCGCCTCTGAGAGGAGGTCGGGCACGTACGGACCTGCCCCGACCTCTTCATACCGAATAAGTTCGTATCTACATGTTTTATTAATCTATTTTTCGTTTTATTTGCGTTCAAAGTCGGAAAATATTTGGAAAGGGTTTCGAATTTGTAACTTTCGTTTTTAACTGTAGGTATATTATATCCTCAAGCCCAAATTCCCTAAGGGCTTAGAGGATTAGACACATAAAGTGGTACATTTAATAAGATCGCTATAATATATATCTGGCTAAAGATGAAGCCTGTAGTAATAGCTTACTAACTGGAATGTCTAGATATAGTTTTCGAAAAGTAAAAGCCTATAACAACTATTTACTAAAGTCACGTATACCTAGACTAAAGCTTTCAGTTTAAACTACGGATTACAAACTCCCCATAAAATAATAAGTTATAAAAAAAACTGGACAGTTCAAATACCTTTACAGTTACTGGTTACCTTTAAAAAAACTATCATATTGGTAAGTCTTTTAACAAAATCCTACCTCAGAGAGCCTCTTTCATTATCACAATTTCAGAGAAGAAAACATTGAATTAATATTATTAAACATAATATTATTGATGATTATCATCAATAAGTATCAATGTTTAATGTTGGCCCAAGTTCTAGAAATAATAAATAACACGACATAACAGATTATAAAGATTGTATTCTAAAGTATTAGACAAGCATTAGGTCGTAGGCAATAGACGGCGACCCTATTGCCTCGGGCACTAATCAAAAACCCGAGCTGATACTTAAAATAAAAAAAAACTAAGTTAAAATTTGTCTTTTTTTCTTAACTGGAAATTAAATCTCACTTTTTACTGACACGACTAAAGGGGCAGTTATAGTAGGTATAAGTTATATAGGGGATGAGCCACTAACCATTCACATAAGCCATAATCACAGACATAAACCCCTACATTACTACAAAAAACTAGCTAAAAACTGCCCCACTCCGAATTAATGTTGGCAGCCAGACACATATCTTAGAGTGGTCATTAAATTTGCACGGTCGTGTAATAAGACACCGCAGTAATTGCTCGACACTGTACTCGGCGTAAAACACGGTAGGGGAGAGCGGGGCAAATGAAGCCATCGCTCTTGGGAAAAAGAGCAAATGTATGTGTACTGTCGAAACTGGGAAAAATAGACTCTATTTGGTTGGCGTAGCAATGGGTGTAAGTGAAGTGGTAAGTTAGTAGGGTAAATAGGATGCTGTGAGGTTCGCGTCGAGTTTCGAGTGATGTGTAGTTTGGTGTAAATAATGATTATTGTGTATGTGTGTAAGCGCTGTAAGCTGATGCTGCTCGGAAATTATTTTCCCCAAACCGGAGTGTTTATGGATATAAGTTTTATGAAGTGGAAAATACAAAATACAAGTATGCCAGCTGCGGAGAAATTGTTTTATCCATTCCATGTTTTCTTCAAAGCTCTTTTTACACAAGCGTCTTTATATTGTGTGTTGTAAACAAGGAAAAGATGCATTGTTAGAGATAAAGCCGACAAGGCATCTGCCGTCAAGGCAGAAGGCTCTTTTGAAATACATAGCAAATAGTTTGCAGAATAACATACTAATCTGTAAACTATTTGCTCTCTCTTATGCGATATTTTTAACCCAAATGTCATGCCAATCTAGTAGAATCACGCATTTGTTTAGCCAGCATTTTAGTTGACTTACACTGATGCATATTTCCGTAGGATAGCTGCTATGTCACCTTTCGTCAAATGGCTGTATTTAATATTATTGTGACCCGACTTTACAAGAGTCTATGATTCTCTAAATTTACTTCACTTTTTTTCTCAGAGGTGTTCAGTTGAAAAACGAACGCCGTTTAGATCTTAGTTGTAATCTATTTTCAGAAACAAAATATAATCTTATAATTATCTTAGCATTACATTTGCTTTTTTAGAAATTCCAGTCAGTAATTTATGTTCATTTAATGGTATGCATAACATTGACTAGAATAATTCAAATATTTTCAACCTTTATTGTTTTTTTTATGATTCAAAGTAACAGATGTCCCAACTTTCCCCTTGAAACCTTTAAAATAATACGCAAAGCTATCTACAAGAGAAATATTTCTTTTTATAGTAAAAGGCCCACCACATCCAACCACAATCCCAAACTAAAAGCTTACAAACTTTATGCTCATAAAACCCGCGAACAGCAATCGTTTCGTAAATCTCCAGTGGTACCCACCACAGGCCCTCTCTGGTCGTAACGAGGTACCCGCAGGCAATAAAGCTGTTACCCAGCCATCCCGAACACTCTCGAACGCGTTCGGCTATCTTCGTTAATAGTCCGCAATTTTAATTCGCGATTTGAACTGAAACGTCAAAATGACGTCATTGGGTCTGTTAATCGTTATTACAGTTCGTGATATTAAATTTTATTAACGTTTTAAGAGGTTGTTACAGTTTTTACTGTTCAATTTCTTTGTTTGAGGGTAATTTACTATCATGTGCTATATTTATTTTATAATTTTAGTAAACATCGACCATCGTGACAATCATCAACGGTGGAACAAAAAAACGAAGCCAACATATTTTTAACCCTTTAAGAGGTACTGAAATAAATAGATACACATGTGATATTTTTAATACGGTATGTAATATGGGTGCAGAGCAGGCTACTCATTTTGATCCTACCAAGCATACAATATTTCTAACATGATTAGAAGTACCGAAAAATATATAGGGACAAAAACGCAAGTAACGTTTTATTTTTGCCAAGTTTCCTCTACAGATTTCTGACCATTTAAAGCTGGTAGTAGCCCGAGCATGTCCCCTTCTTACAAGGCGGTATTAGCCGTGTCGTTATCGAGGACGATCGCCACAAATCATTCTCCCACCGACGCGTTACTGACGGCTAATTTAACGCGGGTGGATAGGGGATCGGTAGGCTCGCTGGACATGTGCGCTTTTCTTACTAGCATTCGATATTTTGAGAAAAATGTCACGGATTGACTCTTCTGATCTTAAAAAGTGTAAAAATTATATAGGTGCCTATATTTTTTTCATAAATACTTAGTTATATTTTTTTTCTTATTTTCTATTATAGAAAAATCATTTAGGGTTTTGTTTTAAATAATTGGAAAAAAGATTGAAAAGAGATTAAAAAAAAACAATCGATCTCAATTAGCCTCAGGAAGATAAAATAAATCCTAAATTAGATTGGATACTAAGAGAACTTGGCATAAAAATAATAATCAAAGACACGCCGTATAACTTGGCACAATAACCTTAAAATTATGAGATAGCGACAAAACGATCTCACGATAAAATAATCGCACGTATCTTAACGCCCTTTGTTATGATAAAGCGCTTCTTGTAAGGGGAGGAAGCCATCTTGCAAATATTATCGTATCATAATAGCCCGACATTGTGCGTCGGTACGGTTACGCGGTACGGTTCATTTATTATTTGATATATCGTAGTTATTGCTGTGATATTAGACTGATGTTCGACACTCTAGTTATGACGTGCGATCTGGGCGTAAATTTATTGAAAATGATGGAAACTAAAAATTATAGAGATATCAATAATTATATTGATATCTCTATAATTTTTGACAACACGATTAGTTTCCATCATTTTAAAATTTTTTGTATCTATATTGTAATTATACAATATAGATACAAAAAAATTTGAATGTTAAGTTAAATATTTACCCAAAAGATTATATATACATTATGATAAGCTTTAGCTGGGATGCCAAACTAAGCTGAATTTTTTACTTTGATAGATGTGCTCAGACAAAAAGATGACATTTGTAAAGGTATTCTGCAAGGGACAAGGTCTGTGGGTTTTAAAAGAGACAGAAAGACAAGTGTGGTGAGTGTGTGTCTACTCTACAAGTTTTAGTGGTATTCTGCTGGCTTCTGTGCCTTCATAACCCTACTGATATCTACCTAGACTTCCTTTTGATCTCATGGCTATTAAGCATAATTATTTATTTTAAATTTAGTGTGTAAGGTATACAGAAAGCAACAAAGATTATATTGGCAATGGCTGTGTATCAACAAATATTTGTCAAAATAGTGGTTCGGTTCTTGTTCAATCGGTAACTAATGATAAAAAACGATAAATATTAATGAGTTATTTTTACACTGCAGTTTGTAAAAAGTACTTCCAAACTAATTCTACGACAAAAAATGAAACTATATGAGCAACGTGCCATTAACATTGACAGCTAAAACAAAACGCAAGGAGCACGTTCCTCTATGGGGTGTAAAACAGTGAACAATGACGTCACAAACAAACTTAATCCCGGTTTTAATGAATGCGGTTCCCCTTTACGTTATAAATATTGGCAGACGCTCCCCAGCTTACATTTATTGCCGTTGTACCCGCAGTGTTGTGCGGATACTGCGGATGCGGCGGATACGCGGATATTGTTAGGGGAAGAAGGGGCGATAAGGGCCAGGTTAAATTGCAAGAGTGATTTTTTTTGGTTTCCGATGACGATGTGATATTTTTTGTTGGTAAGTAATTGTTTGGAAAATTCGTTTCACACACACTTTTTCTAAATAATTTTATTTGTTTACGAATCAATGAACACTATACTTTACAATCGATGTAAAGTTTTATTGGCACTGAATTTTGTACATATCTGATATTCTAGACCAGGTCTAAAGAAAAACTGTTATTCGAATTCAGTCATAGTTTTTCAACAACCAAGAATAGTTACTGGCTAATTATAAATTATTGAGCAAGCCTCAGTTAATTTCATGGTATCATTTTTATATTTTAATTGAAAAATTACACTTTTTCTAAAAACTCAATTTAGCTTATTTTTATTTTTAAATAGTGTTGTAATGGTTATTCACCATCACTCAGTTAAGCCTCTTTACGCATCATCAACCCATTATTATCCCACTGCTGGGCATGGGTATCCTCTCATTCGAGAAGAATTAGGCTATAGTCCACCACGCTAGCCTACTGCGGGTTGGCAGACATTACATGCCATCGAGAAAATTTCTTAAGCATGCAGGTTTCCTCACAATGTTTTCCTTCACCGTTTGAGCATGTGATAAATAAGCCCATAACTTCCAAAAAGTCAGAGGTGCGAGCCTTGAGTTTCAACTCAAGACCTCTGACATCTCAGTCCACTGGTCACACCGCTAGGCTACCACAGCTCATTTCGCATAACTAAGATAATTATATTTATCTAAGTATATCGATTTTCTTCTGATGGCATAGGACTATTAAAACATTAACTTCCTATATAACGATTATCTTGATATACCTATGTAGCTTATCAAGACAAAGCAATCAAGAATTCACACTCACCAAATCCTATCATTGCAGTAAATCTCAACATACCTACCCCTGTATCACGATTGCGAGCCGCTCACGCACGAGGGGTGGCTGGGCATAGTGGATCACGTCGGTAACGAATAGCTACCGGGGAGTATAAATGCGTTCCCAAATTTAAAATGCAAATTAAAAAAACTTATATTCATTATACACGCATTGAGTATCCCTCATCATCATGAAGCCATTTACTGTAACATTACTGGGCACGGGTCTCTTCTCATTTGAGAGCGATTAGACTATAGTCCATCATGCGAGTTGAAGACTTCATTTGCCGTCGAGAATACCTCTCAGATTTCTTTACAATGATCTCTAAAATAAGTGTAATTATCATCATATTAGGTAGATGACGTTCACTGCTGCTGGAAAATACTTGTATTTTTAATCACACCTAATTTAAATACTCAATGTATTAAATATAAACTCATATCTAAAATTTATAGAGCCTGTAGACAAGTCTAATCCAACCGTGCCTGTAAAATGACTCATATTATTTCAATGATTCTTTATTTATTTACAAAACTACTGTGACTTAGATTCAAACCGTTAACTAGTTTGACTAGTAGTTAGTAGTCTATGGTCATAAATATGTCATTATGTTTTAAAAAAAATTACCATGCGCCTTCTTTTGCCTGGATCAATAAAACATTACCATATCCATGTCTCCATTCATTATTCACTAGCGCGGTTCCACCCCTAGTGCTTTGACAACGCGTGACAAATGGCTTCATACGATAACCGAGCTACATCATGAACACACTGTATCTCGCTCTTGTGACGTAACTGGGGCGTGATATGATGGGAGGAGAGGGGAAATAAGTGATATATTGATATTAAAGTATATCATAATTTATTAATCTATTAATGGCGTCGTTTTATAATTACCAAAAAAAGTCTACCCGTGACCATGGATGCTGTAAGAGTCTGATGGTGATGGGCAGGACTTGAGTTGTGTGTTATGATCTTAATGAATACCTCTTCCTTTCTCCTTCTTCAATAAAATCCGTAAAAAGTAGTTTTATTTTTATTTAATAAACAATTATTATTATTATTTTGTCGTACACATTTTGTAAAACATAATCTAAAACAATTACTTTCTGTATTTTATAAAAGTATAATAGATATTGTGTTATTCATAACCGTATCACAATTTGTTGCATAATTTAGTAGAATTGAGCTCATAAACCGACAGATGGGAATAAAACATCCTGATATATCCCACAGGAAAATTGTGGATAGTTACTGTACAGAGAAGATAATTAGTTAAACCTCCATTCGCTTCCCTTGATATCGCAAAATATTTTCGCAAGAAACTTGTACGATCAATATTTCCTATTACCTGGCGCCCCCGAGCTGCGCTGTGTACGCAGAATGTAAATAATAAATAGTTCTTCCAATGTATCGTTTTGTATTCTATCGAGAAAATGGTTTTCCAAGTATCGGCTTAGCGCATTCGATTCATGGAATGTTATTTTTCAAGAAATGCTTTATAAGTGATATATTGAATACGTGTATTTCCCAACGGTACCCGTGTATATGTGAATTCACGTACAAAAATATTTTTTATGGTAGCTTTTACATACGTATACAAGGCTACTTTTTTGGTTGGTTGTTCTCCTGTGATCCCGCCTGCCCAAAATCCTATGAAATAGAATCCTAATGAAACTTAAAAACAGACGTGTTTAGAAAACAAAACGCGTGAGTTTAGCCTATTCTCAACGTAACTAACGTTTTTTTTTCATATATGTTGTTTATATGCAACTACCCCACCGATTGGAAACCCAAATGTATCCAAAATACAATCATGGCGTGTCTGTCAGCTATATTAGCATAGTACACGGGTTTCGAGTTCTGCCTTCGGGCGCGGCCGGCAATATCAAATATTCATAAATGGGGAGTGAGCCAGTTCACCCCGCTCTCCCCTCGCCAATGTTAGTGTGTTGCTTTTGTATCAAAATTGAAGTGTATGTTGATAATAATAAAAAGTTTTTATTGTTCCGGACTTAACAGGATCACGATATACTAACATAACATCACGCCCATATTTCTAAGAGGTTAGACAGAAATAAAACTGCAATAAATATCCAAAGTACCGTATACCTATTACAAAATAATTAAAACGAAATTATTTTTAATTTGTCCTAATAATAACATTTTTAATATGGTATGTAAAGCTAAGTAGGTTACAAACTTGAACATAAGGCAGTTGGATTTCCACCTTACCTTAAATCTTAAGGCCTATTTGTTATAATCAACGAAAAATAACGTTGGAATATATTTTTCTGGAGACGTTTTTGTGTTTATTGTTATAAACACAAAAACGTCTACTAAAATTTACATTTACGCAACCCCGTAATAATACTCTAAACAGTACCAATCACCTCTTCTACTACTTACCCCCTCACAACAGCCTGCTTAATACACATCTACATACAAAGAGCTCTATGGCTGTGACATTTAACATTCATGAACGCAAACGAAAGAAAATCCAATTTCACTCTGTACGGTAAAGACAGGCGACGGCAAAAATTTAATGTCAACATACATTGCCAGTCCGCTTTGAGAGCACGCGAGCAAATCACGAACACAGGCCGCAATATAAAGCGACGCGACCTAAATCTCATTCGTTTTTGTATTTTAATAGTGTCTTGGTGGCACTCGATACCGTTTTCGCGTTTAGATTTGCGACAACGGCTTATGGCAGCGAAATATGTTTTATAAAGAGGATAAAATACGATTTTTGTGCGATAGCTGACCAAGATTGTATTTTATACTGATTTCTTGCATTTGACGTTGAAATAAAACTACTTTTTGCGGTATTTTGTTACGATACATCGATATCATTTTATCCTGACGATTCGGATGCCTCACTGCATTCACAGTCAGATGAACTAACAGTCTGGCCGTGATTTTTAAGTGATTCGATTGGCCAATTAAACACCAAATTAATGAATTTTCAACCTTAATCGACGCAATTTTTAACCTTAATGGAGAACTCAAAACTCTACGTAAATATTTTTTTAGAAACAATTATACTTCCACTACAAAATTCATTTTAAAACACATAAATGCCCAATCTGGCGATATAATTAAGAATAATTTTCCTTTAATATACGAGTCGTTTATCACCAAGTCTATTAGTGAAACGGTTATTACCCATAGCCTGCACCCCAATAGCATAATTATTCGAATTAGTCGAGAAAAATTATAGCCTTGAGTGTAAGGTTGCACGCTTAATGAGAGGGGGACCGGTAGAGAGGTAGGGAGACGGATAGCTGATTTGAAAACTAAAATGTATTTGTGACTTTTAACGTGGTGAAACCAGATGATTGTATTCTAGAGATACCGTGATATTGAGATAAAATGTGATATGTTTACTAGGTGGATACGGGTGGCCTCTATTTGAAAGGAATTAGGTTATAGTCGATCAGGCTAGCTTAGTGCAGGCTGGTAGCCTGTACATATTATATATTTTTACAACATATTTAGACTATAAAAACAATCGGTTATTTAAAAATGGACTATATAAATCCATAAAATAGCAAAGCAAAGTCGATTTTTTTACTGACTAAATTGATTACAATTTTACTCAAAACTACATCTTCATATATGTATAATACAGCACATATATTGCGTCATTTTCATCGCATCGAATATCACTTAAATAACACGTACATACCTCACGGCAAGGAACTCGAACCTGCACCGCTACGGCACAGTAATTGATGCAATTAGTGCCCGAGGGGAAACCCGGCGAAATTGGACAACGAGGGTGGGTTTTGTGGCGGTAGGCGCAAATATTAGGATGGTTTGATTTTACTCAGAAATAATCGTCTGTATTGTTTTAGGTTTCTTGCGGAAGGGAGCGGAGGAATATTTTAATTGGATTTCGTAGTTATTGTTTCTGGTCCTTATTTTGTAGTTCAGGAATTTTCATTAGTTGGAAGTAAGCTGAACTTTTTTGTTTTTTCTTTAACATGAATCTAGTAATTATTGTTGTACACAATAAATATTTTGTATTCTATTTCTGCTGACAATTAGGATTTAGATTTTTGAAAACTGTATTCATTTTGGCTTTAACGTTGATTTAAGCAGGACAGACTTAACACATCTTATAAACAAACTTGCTTACAGCTTATAAGCACATTATGACGATAAATTCAAAAGTAAAGATAACGCTAATTGTGAACATACTCACATAATCATTATACGATGATTATTCATGCAAATTTTTATTAATTTAAAACCTGCCATGTGTATAATGTGAGTATGTACGTAATTAAATTATAAAGTTAAACTCAAACTCAAATGATTTATTTCAATTAGGCCAATATTTTAGGTACTTTTGAATTGTCAAAAACTAGTTGCACGGTTCCAAAAGGTAGGTCTTATGGAGAAGAACAGGCAAGAAACTCCATAGATACTTTTTTTAAATTTACAAAATTACAAAATAGTTGGTTTTGTTTCACAATATAATATCAATATGAGACTGATGCAGTTCGATGTATATACATCGAACTGCATATCGCGATATCGCGACTCATATATACTGCGATGTATATTGATCATATAATACAATACATACCTGCTTAATTATTTATATGATTAAGTCGATGTACCCAATCATACTGTTTGCTCGAGGCCCCGCGATCCGTAACGAGTAAATGCAATCAGCCCCTAATACCCAATTACAGCATTCAATACCACCTCAAAGACTAAATCGTTTGCGCGTTAATTATTAAGCCTTGTCCGCAACCGACTGGATCTGTGCGGGATCCTGCTAAATTGAATTTGGCAGCTCACGTTTGATTGAGCCTTAATTAATGTAGACGTAGTTAATGTTACTATGACTTTGTACAATATATATAGACATATACACTACTATACAGACAAGCTAGGAGTGACTATTCTGACATCATGGGAATTCCGTTTGCTATCCGTGTAGTAACTTCTCTATATTAAAATACAGGAGTTGCTGCAGTCGGCAACGCGCGAGCTACACTTTTAGTGTTGCAAACGACCATAGGTGACGGTAAATGCTTCCCTTCAGTCGGCCTGTAAGCTAGATTTCCACCTTCGCGTATAATAAAAAAATTGCCTCCTAGTTAGAAAACATACGCCGCTTTTTATTCCCAGCAAAAACACTGTCTTTATTGTCGCTGTTCACTTTGAGTAAAACTGTTATTTTGAATTTTAAATACGTATTTTTTGATATTTTAGTAGATGGTAAATAAACACAAGGCTAAGTTCAGGCTTAGTCAAATTCTAATAATAAAATAAGGCTTAAAAAAAGTGACCCAAGTCAATAAAAAGTGCACTTCGCGAGCTGATTCATCAACCATTTATAAGTAGTCCCACAGAACGAGTGCATTTCTATCTGAATGTGAGAAGAAGGTAAGGTACTGGTATAGTCGGTCATGCTACCCTAGTACACCCTAGTACAATTGGCAAACTCCACACACTATTATGACAAGACATTTACAGAGATATATGTGGTTTTCCTCTGTCCTTTTTAATGAGTGGGAAAAGTAGTCCTAGACCGTGTCCCTTCAGTTCGAACATGGAGCTTATTACTTGGTGTGTAGGTTCTAAGTCTACTAAACTTTCGTTACGAGATATGGGTGGTGATGAGAATGATACGGTAAGAAAAAAGGTGATGAGTCCTTCACCACTTAACGAGATGACCCGTTTATATAAAACATTGACAGATTTTATGACTATCAATGAAACTATTTACTAACTAAATATATAGTTTCTTAATATTTAGAGTTCTGTTTAGTTCGATTTATTTAACATTAATTTAAATCCATTATGTCATCTTCTTTTCTCCGAACCTAAATGTTTTCGATGTAACCCAACGCCGGCTGCTCCTTTATTTATATGACGTCACATCCTCCCCCAATTTACTTTATAACGTTGTCCTACAAATATTTGCTTATCGTTAGCTTCACCAAACGTTTGCGATCCGTATAATCTTTATGTCATCTTAATAAGGTTTACATTTGACTGTACGAGGTTAGACAGATTGTTGGTATCGGTGGGCCCAATGTTTGCGCAAAAGGACCCTTCGGGATTTCGTATTGTGTCTTAA
Organism: Craniophora ligustri; assembly: GCA_905163465.1. NCBI lineage: Eukaryota > Metazoa > Arthropoda > Insecta > Lepidoptera > Noctuidae > Craniophora > Craniophora ligustri. The sequence continues at coordinate 369,773 of LR990965.1, read as the reverse complement.
TATCATCGTAAATAATAATACCTTTTGTCTTTTGGGGGCTTGTCCTTTTGTTTGTAGAGTGTTTGTAAATAATTATTATTGGGGTTCCGTATCAGATGGAGACGGCGATTCTGTCCTCAAACTTTGTGCTAATTTATCATGGCGTGTTTGAATTACTGTCTTATTTACAATGGAAAGATTTGAGCCAACAAAGTTTGAACAAAGCACATACATATTTTGCACGTTTATCTAAGAATATTTCGACATTATTGGTCCTGTATACTACAAATTGGTGATGTGAGGTTTATGAAATCACAAATCTCAATGTTTATAGAAGTTTTAAATCGCTTAATCGACAGGGTTAAAATATATTTTATAAATACGCGGAGGTTTTGAAGAAAATTAATGGTTGTCCCTGAAAACTTATATGCATATTTTTTTTAATAAATCAATATTTAATTACGGCATTGGAAATTATTAATATTCATATAGAATTCGACTAATATCAACCTCTAGCAAATTTTTATTTGTTTTTTTTACACCTTCCTCGTCAGGTATGGTGATCTGGTGAGTACAGTATAAACAACAAAAAAATACGTATAATTTTCATTGACCTATCAACCGAGTAATTGTAAAATGTGACTTATATTATGTATCTTAATACCAAATGATATTGTAACACGAAGTCTTGCAATAAATTCTAAAGCCTTTCATTCATCTCATTGTGCGCGATCATTCAGAAAACATTCATTCAGTGAACATTAAGCTAGTGTTGGTGTGATGTGTATGAAGGCAGTTCTGACCTGTATCCCTGAGCTGCAAGGAGCCGACCTTGTTGGAGAGGTAGCCCCGGATGGAGCTGGCGACGCGCGCGGGCGACGCGGCGGCGGCGCCTCCACGCAGCGCCCCCCCCAGCCGCCCCAACAGCGCTCCCCCCTCCGCCTCCACGGTCGACACTTCAAACCACCCCCACAGAACTAGCCCCCCAAAAATTTTCAAAACGCAACCGAATTTCGCTCGAAAATTCTCGAATTCCGAATTTAAATTGTGAAAGTTCGGTTCTAAATTTAAAATTGCTTGTTTTTTTCCTTATCGCGCGAATGTATATAGTTTAAAGTTTTAATTATATTAATGTCTATAGTAGTTTTAGTTAATCAGTGCAGTATTTGATATGTATTGGTTGTGGGCTCGTTCACCATGGTGCGCCCCTGTGTGCTTCTGGAACAAGAGAAACGATCTTTATTAATATACATAGCGTACATTGATGATGAAGTGGTACCAACGGTGATTATTGAGCTAAAGACAATTGTTGATCAACAGATCTTGGTTTGAATTCCCAGGTCAATCAAATGGTTGTTCTATGATTCTAAGATGCAGCTTGAAGTTTAGAATCGTGCCCGGGTGATAGCAAGAGGCTCGCAAACTATTATATAAGACTTAAAACATACCAGCCGCATATAGGTGTACTTTAGTACACCTCTACCCTAATCCTTCGGAGATAACAGGCGTGATGACCATACTACATTTAATTCTATGGAACACCCTTACTTTTTCGGTTAAAATACTACCTACTAGGGACTTAAATAAATATTCCTGGACATTGTGACACACAGCGCCATCTAGTTCCGAGCTAAGCAACGAGGCTTGTGTTACGGATACTAGTTGGTTGATATACTACATATATACTTATTTTTTTGTAAATACTTACATATTATACATAGATACATCCATGACTCGGAAACAAATGTGTATGCTCATCACACAAACATTTGTTCCTACCGGGATTCGAACCCGGGACCCTTAGCACAGAAGGCACTGTTAATTTCCGCTGGACTAATTGGGTCGTCAAACATGGTGTGTTACTAATGATACGTTCGCCCAAATTCATTGTCATAAAAAAACATATTTCCCTCATCTCAAATCAAGAAGCTCTGCGGCGGATGTGTGCCAGCGGAAGCCGCCACTCGAGCCACTTCCGGCCGCCATCTTGCGACCGGAAACAGTCGCGGTTTACGACTTCCTCCCGCTTTGTGAGACGAAAATGTAACTTTTGTGAATGTAACATTTGCTTTTGTTGGGGAATTACATTTATTTAGTTTTTGGAGTTTCCCGGAGGACGCGGTACTTTAATATTTACAACTGGTAGGTTCCATTACATTGGTTGATAATGACCGCTAACAACGAGAGCCATATGTGGAGACGCAAATATTGCCATGATATTCTTTTTCTTTACATTTATTTAGTTTATTTAACTATACCAATAAATATAAAAAACAAACAGAAACGTTTTCTGTTAATTCACTTTTTAATTAAAATATTTAACTCAGTCAACTGTTCCACTAACTTCAGAATATATGTTTGGTTTATTTTGATTTCAATTGAAATCTAAATATCTCATATTCTAAGAAAACAAATTAACCGAGTGATGTAATCCCCCTTTTGAAATGTCTTTTTCATCTTGACATTATGACACAGCGCCATCTAGTTCTGAGCTAAGCAACGACGCTTGTGTTACGGTTAGGTACTAGATGGTTGATACCCTGCATAGATTTTATTTTTTTATTATTAATATATACGTATTATAATAGAAACATTACTTAGGTGCAAATGTGCTAATCACAAAAATATTTTGCCGCTAATGGGATTCAAACCATGGAATGTAGCTTTAACACCGCTGCGGTAATCATGTCATCGAATCGCTAGAAGATGAAGTCAGATTATTACTTTTTAAATTGTCTTTTGATAGCACAGTTGGTCAGTGGTCAAGCGACGGGCTTCTGCGCCGTTGGTTCGATACCCGCATTGTTACTTGGCTGCGTACAAACTTTGATAAATCTTTTCGATTCCTTGACTAAAACTCCGACAAGATCCAAATTAGATGTTATTAAATATCTATCATAATTAACAATATCTATTATTTCCACGTGAGAGTAGCTAGTCTAGCGGATCATTAGATCCTATTACCTAGTAATACAGTATATAAAACACGATAAAATTAATACAATTATGTACATTACATTATTTTCAATGTATGTAATACGGGTTGAACTATTCATATTTGCTTGCTACAATCTTTATCGTAGCCGTCGGCTACGCGCTACGTGTAGCGTAGCCGTCGCGCTACGCCGACTACGACACAATACATGATAATTTAATGTTCCATAAATGAATGTTAAGTATTATCACTAGAATAGTTTTTTTTTTCAATTTGTCCGTTTGTAAAATAAGCGTGAATATTAGCCCAACCGTGGGATTAAAAGTCTAAAGAAAAGATAAGAGTTTGAATTTATAATAAACTCGTCTTTTTAGTATCGCCGGAATAAATAAGCGTTAATATCTAATTTTCAAGAAAGAAAATCCACTGAAGGATAAATTACATTAGGAATCATAAAATACATTTGAATTAAAGTTGTCCCCGAGACATGATAATTTTCCCAATATGAGAATAAGTAATCTAATTCAAATATATATTAAACGAACAAACTACAAAGAGCCCAAAAATTTTATATATATTTTTTTAAACCTTCTTTGGACACTAAATTCAACCCTCGCACACCGACACAGACATACCAAACATACACACCACATGTAACCCATTACGTAACATTTATGTAACCCACACATTTGCTAAACAATAACATATCGAGGCGTTTCCACGTTGAGTAGGCACACACACTAACACACGTTTCAATTAAAGAAACACACTTTATAATATTCCATATTTAAAAAAAATCAATAGGGCCGTTATTTTAAAAATAAATTCGACTAATTCATCAAACACACACTATCAAAAAATATACTAAGAAAAGAACAAAATTCACTCAAATTCGTATGGCAATTTTTGTAAACCGAACGTGAATCAATATGGAGGTTTTAAAAAAATATGAATATATTGACCTTTGTTTGTGTTGGCGGGTACTTGCACACCTGGGAACACCTCGCCCGAACTGGCGAGCCTCGACAGTGATCTGAAAAGGCTTTCGGGCCATGCGCAAAACCGTGCGCTGCTATTGGTTGAGAGCGAAAAGTGACGTCACCACGCCCCAGCCAATGGGGGGCCGCTGAAATTTTCACGTAGGTATAGACCGGTCGATGACTAAAAATAGGTTGTGTCGGTCGATGGGGCGAAACCGTCGTTATCAAACATTCATCTGATTACGAAAGGCATTTTGCTCCATGTACCATTCGGGGTTTATGTAAATGGCGGCCTATTATTTTTTTGTTAGAATGGGATAGCCAAAGGAATTATACAGAATGGTTTGTCGGAAAAAAAGGATATATATTTCGTATTTCACATATAAGACCTACTTTTGTTTATTCCGTACACAGCTGCTGTATAATAAATATTTGGAATAGTTTTGTTTGTCTATTACATATGTTTTTACTGTAGTAAGCCTTAACAAAATCCGTATTTAGTAAGGAGACATTTTTTTTAATAGCTGTAATTGTCAGTATATTATACAGATGAAAACAGTGTAAATCTTTTATGTCAGGAAGAAACTGATAATTGGTAGACTTGACTTTTCATTGCCTAAACCAAAATTACTATCATAATAAAATATGGTTATGTATAAACTTTATAGATCCTGTTTTCGATATTCAAGGTTAGTATTATAACAATATTTTCACAGTTACACTGATGTAATTTAATTTATAAACTATGAACTCAAAAATTGTATGCAATATCTTCTCTAGCAGCTATTTATGGGTACTTAATATATTATCTTGGTATTATGAGATTACTCGGCGCAGGCAATTGTTTAGTTATAAAAAATAAACGATACATGCAATACCTACATACAGTTTTTCGTGTATTTATCCTCAAATGATGAAGAAAAACATTCTAAGGAAACTATCGTAACTCAGATGTTCGATTCAAATCTATCTACTCAGTATGCAGATATAGTAATATTTTTAATTATTTTAGACAACGGGTCTAAATTGCGTAGTTATTTGAGGTATAAATACCTTTTTTAAGGTCTTCCCGTGACCACGGCTTGATGCAAGGCAGCCGAGACGTCGGATTAAAAAAGGTATTTATACCTCAAATAACTACGCGATTTAGACCCGTTGTCTATAATAATTAAAATGTATAAAAATCTTGAAAACTTGAAAATATTATAGTAATATTGCTATTGAATCTCGCGAGGACCCATATTGGCTATTTACCTAAGAGTTCCTCTAGAAGTTGTAAGAATTTATATTGTTATTATATGGCTACGATTTAAGTCTATAGATGTGCCGAAAATAAAGTTGTAATAGGCTGATCCCATTTGCTATTATTACCATCGGGTAGCGTTTTTGTTTGTAATTATTATTTATGATTTTATATGTATTATTAATGATTTCTTTGACTGACCAACCATTACACTTGCAGACTTTTTACCAAAATAATGTAACTACTGTAAAACGTTTTATTTAGAAAGTGTCCATAGAGTTTCTTAACGTTTCATAAACGCTTAAAAAAGGTTATTTTAAATACTGTTACGATTCAATATTATAGTCAAAATTAAGAAAAAACAGTCTAGGAAACCCTGATGTGTGATTCTGTCACAAAAAATTAGACTGTGTTCCGTCGTATGTATCCGACGACCAGAGGTTTACCTGAGCTTCATTTTCCAGTCTTGTGCTTCTCATCAGGTAAGACATGGCTCAAAGGTATTCAATTCAAGAATAAATGTGATTAATATGACCTACCCTTGTTGAATTTGTCTTAAAATAGACTTGATGAAGAGTACACATAGGATATTCGGTTACATGTCAAAATAATATTTTGGGTACATTCTGAAAATTGAATTTTTTGTGTTCAATTGTTGCATCATTTAGAACTAGATACTAATGTGAAGATACATAATCTTCTCTTACAAACCGAATAAAAGCATGCATTTATGCTTTTTACCCGACTGCGTCAGAAGGAAAAATAACCCATTTTTATTCTTTTTTCAGAATTCAAGAGCTATATGCTATATACTGAAGTTACTCTTTAGGAAACGGAATTTTTAGTACCAGTTGGGAATTCGTATTTATGCACGGTAAATGGCAATAGACTTGCTCTCTGTTATATGAGACTTAACCTATTACATACATATCGTATTGATTTTAATTAGGCTGCAAAGAACCCGAAAAGTCAGGGTTAAGTAATATTACTATACCACGATAAAATCCATAAAAAGGACTATTATGTATGTATCCACTAAATATACACTTTTGGTTGTATAAACTATTATTATGTAAAACAGTAGAATACGAGACAGAAGATCTTTTATCTTTCGTGTTTTTCAGTTTAATCTCAAATACGGAAACAGTAAACACGCTTCAAAAAAAGAAAGAGTTCCCAAGAACCAGCTGCTGCATTTTAAGATCATACCACCAATGGAAAAGCATGGTCTCACCAGACCCATTACGGTCTAGTAAAGTGGGTGGGGACGTCAAGTGATATGGTACCACTTTGTGGTTGAGAACTCCATGATGTATGTCTTCAGGCGGTGCAGCATTTCGTCTGCTACTATAAATATGGCGGTCGATGAGCGCACGCATGCGCCGCGCGCGCCTCCAAACTCATTTATCATGCGTAGTACATATACGAAAATAAATGAATATGGAACTTTTGCAATATAATACAAAGTTACTGAGATCAATGGAAAACGATTTAGTAGAAAAATACATATAACCATCACGCCTGTCATCCCCGAAGGGTTAGGTAGAGGTGTACTAATGTACAGCCACATTTCGCTGGTAGGTTTTAGGTCCCATGTGAGGCGAGCCTGTTGCCATCAACCGGACACGCTTCCAAACTCAGACCTGCTACTGGGAATCTCAATATTTAACACCTTGCTCGGCCTAGTTATCAAACCCAAGACCTCTTGCGTAGCAGTCGCACTTACGACCAATAGACCAAAGAGTTAGTATACAATGCTAATTGTACCGATTTCTTTAATAATCCATCCATCTCATTCATCATCGACCCATTTCCTACCATCATGGTATGAGAGTTCTCTCAAAAAAAAAGGTTAGGTTATATTCACTATGCAATCCTAGTGCAGTTTAGTAGACATCCTATTTCGTGAAGAAAATTTAAAACCTAAATACTGAATAAGTTTAAAGCAATTTCAAAGATTTTGAAAGAAGCTTTATTAACTAGCTTTTATGATTAAAAGCTTCAATTAGATTTTATAACTCTTCTTTATTCTGTTCGTCTAATCTCTCACCACTCTCACAGATGACTAGCCAAATATAATATATATTTTTATTCTAAAATTGGAAAAAGGATTTCCTCATTTTCTTCACTGTTTCAACTAAAGATAAAATTATATGTATTTTATGATGATATACGTATAATTATATCAACTGATAGACGTCCAACTGCCCCCTAAGGATTGCCGCGACAACCGGTCCTGGGCCACCCGCAACCAGAACAATCCAGCTACCTTTACCAAGTCGTCGGTCAACCTTGCCGGGGGCCTACCCTTGCTGCATCTTCTAGTATGCGGCGGACCATATACATACGTATATAATAGTATTGAATCTAGATTTACCTACAGATAGTTTAGTTCCAGTGGCAGTTAGCCAAACACCAGTTAATTGTCAGTAGCATTGAATATGGTGTCCAGTTTACCTGGTGGCATGTTTTTCTTTATATACTGGGAGCCATTTAAACCGAGCGCTTTTTTCAAAGTTAAATGAGGACTATTGTCGGTCGTGGACGATGTTTACATATTCATGGCACTAAAAGTGTCGCGGGGAACGGGAGTGGGGGGGAGCCTAATGAAAACGGTCATCTGTAAAGGTTTTAGCTAGATCAAAAAAGGAGTTCCTAATTCTATTCATTTTTCATTATATTTTCGCGCATAACTTTATTTGACTATTCGTTTTATTGTTTAATGGAGTAGACTTCTGAAATGGCCTATTTTATATTTAATTGGTTTCATATTTCTGACGGTACGGTAAGACTGCCTTACGGGTAAAAATTAAAATCTAGGTAGGTGGTAAATTTTTGTGTGATCATCATTGACATTTATATACAAGTCAGAGAGACATGTGTGTATTACAAAAAATATGTAGTATTCGAAATATCTAGTATCCGTAACACTACCTCGTCCGCACATGGGAACTTGATGACGCTGCGTAACAATATTCGGATAATATTTACTTACAGTTGAAATGTTGACTTACGTTTAATTGCGTACCAATCAGGGGCCGTACCACGACCTGTTAAAATAGTCTTATTAATTGAGGGATGGCAATTAAAGGTTGGATAGCGTCATTTATTTATTTCGTTACTTCAATTAATCATATATAAAAAACGGTATAATAAAAACCGGTATCAAACCAATTACAATAATTGAAGATACGTACAAAATACTTTGTTATCTCTTTTTTATAACAATAAATACTCCATAAACACGATGTAGCGAAAGACTAGAATGATTTGAAGAATATAAGTCAACTTAAATACCTATCTAGGCAAATCAGTAGATACTAGCACCAAGTGTGACAATTTTTCTAAATATTTCACAAATAGGTACATTCTCATCCCCCGTTTACGGAGCGAAAGTTTAGTGTTCACAATCGTCCCCGTACAAACCGTTATTGTCTCAATTGTTTTTTTTAAAGACATGGCCCTCGTTCTTGCATTCACAAACACAAATGTAAACAAATACCTGTAAGATGGTATAAGTATTTGCTCCATGCAAAGGCGAACTGGCAACCCAACTGCGTTAATCGAATCGCCAAAATTGAATCTCATCAAATCCAGTTGCAAAACATATATGTGGGGATTGCCAAACACACCATGTATAAATCCCCATACCTGGTATATGCGCATGGAGTACGTATAGACACAGTATTTCCGAGTGTTCCCGATGGTGCTAACCTAACATGTACATAGAAACAGCAAGTCGATGGCTCCGGGTGGCGTGTAAAGTTATTAACGGATTGTACCCCGGGGAAGTATCGATTGAACATCGTAACATCTACATATTATCTCTCTATGTATACTCAATGACAAAATTGTGTTTTGGAGATCAATGAGTATTGTATTAACAAATAAAACGACTTCAAAAAAGTAATTGCACTAAAAAGTAAAAAACAATACTTAATGTAATAAAGAAAATCTTGATTAATGAAGCTAGAAAAATATTCTATCTTTAGCTTATTTTTTTTATTATAAAGAATTTTTCTTTATAATAATAAAAAAAAATATTCTTTCTTCACGCAATAGTAATTTTGTTTAATTTAATTTATTATTTTGTAATTTATAAATTGTATATACAATTGTTATTTATTATGTTATTTAGTTATTTTTATTTACTTTGTGTAAGATATCGTTATAAGATTCTTGAAAAGATTAAAGACGTTTTATTTTCAATAACAGAATATATTGTTATTGAAAATAAAACATCTTTAATCTTTGACGTCATGTGAGTTTTCAAATTTGCATTTAACAATAGGTACTACTGTATTTTTATAATGTAATGTAAATTCTAATATAAAACACAAAAATAATATGTGGATAGCTAAAACCCTTTTTTTTATTCCGATATTATTATCTTAAAATGCAGATGATGTCTTTGAACTTAAGATGGTGCTGAAAGTGATCCAGACTGTTAAATGTTTACAGTTTCTTCTTCAGTTACTGTTATACTTACCAAGCTACCATAATCTTATATATAAGAATCTCGTGTCACGGTGTGTGTCGGAGACATTAACTGACATATATCATTTATATAGGCTAAGAACAGCGTCGGTCCAAGATTACTGCTGAAATAAACTCTTGTTATTATGAAATTTTGTATGTATATTTGGTAGGTCTGAGAATCGATCGTGGGCTATTTTTTATACCCCTGGGTGATAAGGGTGTTTCTCAGTTTTTTTTTTTTTTGTCATTTTTATGATTTGGCATTAAAATATACTTATAGCCCTAAGTTTTCACTCTTCTTCCACCAACCCCTATAATGTGGCAAAACAACGTTTACTGGGTCAGGTAGTTTTTTTATAAAATGAGATACGATTAAAGCAAAGGAGAGTCGATACCAGACGAGAGAATGGTACTGCCAGAATATTACAATGGCTTTATTATGTAATGTTAGTAAAGCACAAAGTGTTTAACACCCCTGCACCTCTGGGAAACAAAAACGTGTTGTGTAACAGAGACAGCAGTCCATATATCCATCTCCGTCCCCCATAATATATTTACCCCTGTCTTTTGACGAGGTAGGCGAAACGAATTGATATCTATAAAATGGTACGCAGAGGACCCATTGACGGCTCCGACTGGTACCATAAATGGTACCACTTGTCCACTTTCCCATGAATGTTTTATTTATCAGAAAGAGCTAATTTAAAGTTAATGGGTTTTTTTATTGTACCCCATTGGCTGTCGTGCAGTGTTTTGCTATTATTTGAACAGAATAGCTTGGTAAAATGCTTAGTTAGTTGGCATTGATGTTAGGAGGGATGTTGGGAGCCTGACTGCTTTAGGCCCCACCGTAATTGATCTCCGAGCTACTACTAAGATTTTTCCTTGGGCTTTTGTACCCAATGAGACTATCAAATAATTCTTAAACAAAACGTAGCCGCGCTGGTTTGATTGCAAGAATTATGAACCAGTGAAAATAGAAGATACGAATTAATAGAATATATATCCAAATTCAACAAATAATATCAGAATATATTAAATACTTAAAGGCTGTGATAGCGTAGTGGTGTAACTAGTGGGCAGTGAAGTTAAAGGTTTCAGATTCAATCCCAGGGTACACAACACGGGCTTTTGGAATTTATGTTCGTATTAAAACAAATGCCCAAATGGTAAAACATTTCCTCTTTCCTCAAATGTTTTACCGTTAGTGCATTTCGGCTGCATACCTAAGACATTTTATGGATGGCGCGTGAAATCTGCCAAGCCGCACTAGGCTACCATGATGGGCAATAGATCTCACCCAAATGAGAGGAGACCCGTGCCCAGCAGTCGGACAGTAAGCGGATTGATGATGATTAAATACTTCACGTCTTCACATCTGTCTCTTTCCTCACACATTGGCGCGTATACAATCTTCCTTGTCCTTTTGTAGTTGTAATTTGTATTGGCATCGCATGTCTGTCTACAGGGACGCGGCAACTGTGATGCGTATCGGCGGCACAGCTCTATGTCATGCATGTGCAAATTGTTTGATGCATCGAGATGACGCCTCCGCCCGCCGCCGTCCGCAGGGAAATGAAATCTGTACAATGTATGCAAAATGTGAACACCAATATTATACAGAATGATATTTTCATATGATTCCAAGCACCAGGTGAATATTATTTGTGATGCTTTTACTTTGATATGTGTGTATACTCAAACTTTCAATGGAGATATTTTATAAGTTTTAAACATTTTCAGTGATCTTCAGAATTGATTTGATAGAAAAATTTGGATAAAATCACACTCACACACATCAATCCAAATTCCGAGCTGCTACTTACTTTTTCATAAGAAAACTTAATAAAATTTTGCTCGAACTGGGAATCGAACAGAATACTTCTTGCTGGGCAATCGCACATAATCGAACCCAAGACTTCATGCTCAGCAATCGCACTTGCGACCACTAGGCCATCAACACAGTCAAAATCTAACATAAACAATTTTAACGTAAAGTTTTGTATTCAAATGTAAAATATTTAATAATTAGCGTACAATCCGTACGACTTCTTTGTAAATATAATTTGTGGTATTCATTAATTCATCTCCCGATGTAACAAATGCTTAGTCTAGTTTTTATAAATGTTTCACTGTACATTAAATTAAAGTAATAAGTATATTACGTATAAATAAATTATAATTCGTCCATATCTCATCGTAATCGTTCTGAAATTTGTTTTCTCATAAGTTTGTGTATTTTATTTTCTTTTTCAAACTAAAACTAATTTGCGGTAATTTAATAACATGTAATTATTTTTTACTACATACAAACAAACATTATAATATGTTTATTTTACATTTGGCTCGTGAAGTTTCCCTACATTCATAAAACAAAGGAGACCAGTATAATTTCCTTGCAACATTAAAAACATTACGAAGAACCTCATTAAGGCCAAAAAAATACCAACTTTCAAAGAGAATAATGTACTGAAATTCTACTTGAAATCCCTTCACCTTAGGCTGAAGACGTTGATTTTTTTTCCTGAAACTATTTTATTACATCTTCAACCATACGCTTCAGATGCATAAAGTTAAAATTTCAATGAGTACGTTATGACTTAAGCCCCTTTAAGAATACCAATAACAATGTCTTAAGCTGGCCTGTTATTCTCGAATTTGGGCTTTATCTTTTATATTTAAGGTTTATTTTTTGGTTGGAAGACTTTAGCAAGAAGATAACGAACGTTTTCTCCCAGGCGTTTTCCAGGTTTTTCCTGTACACTACAGTTTTCGCGATGGATAGAATTTTGTATGAAGCTCTTATTAAAGACTTTTTTCACTTTGACAGCTTAATGGAGCTAATACTTGTAATTTATATTTTGTTGGAGAAAAAATCTCGTGAAGTTGTCACAATTATTTATAGATTTTATTGATATTGAAGTCTGTCAAATTGCAACAGATAATCAAGTGACATTGATGTGCCAAGGGATTTTCTGGCAGTACAGTTGTACAGAAATATCGGTTTATATTTAGTTAATAATACATTATATGTACAATGCAATGTAGATAATTCACTGTTATTTGCAAGTTTTGTGCTTCGCCTTTTTTTACGATGTGAGTTTTTCGTGATATGATGTTATTTTTTATTCCTTCATTTTTTTATCATTTACAATATCATGTAGTGCTGGTAGCTGCTATTAATGCTATAAGACGCCAGGAATAATTAAATAAATAAATCTATAATTTAAGGATACCGCGACAAAAACTGTAAAAATAGTTTTATTTCGTCTAATATTTACGGAAGAGTAAAATGAGGTCAGTATACTCTAGTTTAAATGAAATAAATGAATATAAATCACCAAGTTCATTTAAACCAGGCCAGACGTCACCCACATACCAAAATATCTCGTAGTGTCAATCTCGGCGCTAGTGCGGCTGGGGTGGGATGACGCGGGATTACAGCGAGTCCCGGCCGCGGGAGCCCGGGATTTATGCGCATACATATCACAGTGCAAAATGTCGACCTCTATATTTTAGGAAGGTTTGCAGGATAGTGCTGTACAAGTGGAATTATGTACAGTTGAACATGTTTGTTTAAAGAATTTATTTATCTGTACCCATTAGTTCAGACATAGAAGCAGTTATAACCTAGTAGTGTGACCAGTTAACTGTGAATTCAAAGGTCCTGAGTTCGATCCCAAGGCATATTTACAGGGATATTTGTCAGAAGCTCTTATAATGAAGGAAAACACCATGGCTCTCGATGGCGTGTGAAGTCTAGCAACCAACAAACCGTGGTAGACTAAAGTCTAATCTCTCTCAACTGAGAGAAGATCCGTAACCAGCAGTGAGACAATAAATAAATTATCCATATTTTACGGGACGGCACGGTGGTGCAGCTGTCGAGCGGTCGGCTTCTGCGCCGCAAGTCGCCGGTTCGATCCCCGTACGGAATAAATACGCGCATGGCCAACGGGCACTTGTTCCGGATATCGGTGTTTGTGTACTGTGAATATTTGTTTTGTTTGTGTGATGAGCATCAACATTTGTATCCGAGTCATGGATGTATCTATGTATAATATGTATGTATTTACAACAACAAAAAAAGTATATATGTAGTATATCAACCATCTAGTATCCGTAACACAAGCCTCGCTGCTTAGCTCGGAACTAGATGGCGCTGTGTATCATAATGTCCAGGAATATTTATATTTATTAGGAAGAACATATCTGCAACCGAATCATGATATCATTTCAATTTAGAATAGAGGTTAAAAACAGGTCACAATTTTTTATATCTCATACAAATAAGCCACAGGAGGATCCAGGGAATTTCCTTTTAATTTTGACAGAACGGTCAGTCTAATAATAACCTTAATCATAAATCAAATATGTTCACAAGCTCACAGGCTCCTTATAAATCAACTAATCCTGTGTAACCCAAAAGATTTTTTTCCAATATTTCGTCGAATTTCGCTCCAATTATTGTTGATTCAGGTCAGGTGCCCACGGCTCATTACCCCGAGGGGAGGAGGGGGGAGGCAGGGGTGTCACGTGCCACCTTGTCTTATATCTTATAATAAGCTTCCCTAACTTCGAGACCAATGCTGATGTTTGTATAGACTATAGATGAAGAACGTTCTGGAATCGGAATTGATGGTTACGAATCGTTCTGTCTCTATCTGTCTACTGCTTTCATTCTCGCATTTGGCAACCTAGTCAATATATTTTTAACCCACGAAAATAGGTGGAGGTTCTCAAGTCGACACGTATGTTATTTATAGAGTCGGTAGATACGTGATTCGGTTTATAAATAAATATATAATAAATGCAATTACACTGATAAATAATTATTTATATTTGTTCTTAAAAAATGGTCCCATATTATTCCAAAAATAATACTATCTTAGGTTTGTGATTTGAGTTTAAAGCACGGAAAATACCAAAATAATTTAAAACTTGTTTTAACCTTCACAATATCTAAATGATAAATCCTTTATAATCCTAATTGTTAAATTTAACTACTATTATTCCAAACGACTTTGGAAAAGTCTGGTCACCTTTGAAGTTCAATTGTTGAAGTCGAATATCGGTCACCCTTTCGTATTCAATGTCAAAAGATTACTTAGATACGTATTTATAGTACTTAGTTATGATGAATTGGCGAATCAGTCCAGTTGTAGTTAAAATTGCCTTCTGTGCTCTGGGTTCCGGTTTTGAATCCCGGTAGGGACAAATGTTTGTGTGATGAGCATAAACATTTGTATCTGAGGCATGGATGTATCTATGTATAATCTGTACCTATGTATTTACAAATTAAAAAATATTATAAATGTGGTATATCAACCAACCGTTAGTATCCGTAACACAAGCCTCGTTGCTTAGCTCGGAACTAGATGGCGCTGTGTCATAATGTCCAGGAATATTTATTATTATTGTAATACAACACACATATTTTTACCGAAATGAAATTTTAACGAATGTATATTTTTGTAGTGGGTTCGTAATATGCGTAGGTCGATAGGGGAGATTTATTACACACTGGGTTACAGCACTTTAGCCACGCTAGTTATGCGTAGCACAGACAACTTCGTAGTGTTGGGACATACATACACAAACGAGGGTTATTTACGAAATAAGATGAATGGTCTTGAGAATTAATAAAGGATTTCAGGCCATTTTTCTGAGGTCATGGGTTCGAAACACAGATCAAGTAGCGTTATTGAGTTTTTCTCATGAAATTCTCAGTTGGAGCTCGGAGTTGGGGTTCGAACCCGGTTGATGGCCAATTGTCATTAGGCTCGCAACTATACAGGAACCTGAAACATACCGATTTGATGATCTCTGTGGTCTAGTGGTTCGAGTACCGGACTGCTGATCACGAGGTCGTGGGTTCGATTCGCACAGGACACAGATATTTATGTGATGAATGTAAGTGTTTGTGTTCGTCTGGGTGTTTCCTATGTATTATAAGTATGTATTTATAAAAAAAAAGTATATTAGTATTATATCCATTGTCTAGTACCCATAGTACAAGCTCTGCTTAGATTGGGAGTAGATCGTGTTGTGTAAAATGTCGCAGATTATTTATTTATTTATTATACCGGCAAAATGTGGGTGGTACATTACACATATACATTACATACACTTCTGCCTAACCCTTTAGGGATGACAGGCGTGACGGTATATTTCTTAACGTACCTATACGGCTAATGTGCCCCCCGCTTCCACTCCTGTCTTGAAACCTAGGGCCCCCTTATGTGGTAGTCAGCAATAACCTTATTACTTAGGTAAATAAAAAAGCTAACTTACATGAAATAAATACCGTCTGATATATTATTTACGTGTAACTTGTTATTACGCTCGAGTCAAGTATTTATTGAACACTGATCATGAATATTTTAGGTGCGAGTATGTCTCGAATAATATATTGAGTACTAACTTTTACCCGCGACTTTGTCTCCGTTGTAAAGTATTAGTAATTTTCCGTTCGTGGCATTCAATCTTTTTTTTTTATTGCGATTAGCGGACAAACTATAGGCGGCTCACCTGATAGGAAGTGATCACCGCCACCCATTTGCAACACCTGAAGGCTTGCAAATGCGTTGCACACCCCTGCAGAAACCGTTTTGGTTTCTTAAAATAGGGAATTGCTAAACTGACAGCAAATGGAATGCCCATGCTGTCAGAATAGTCACTCCCCAACGAGCTCTGGTAACCTTACTCACTCGCAGAAAGACAACTATTGTTGATTCACTGCGGTATTCTGTAAGGCGGAGGTACTCTCTTTTAAGCAATTATCGATACCGTATACAAATTTCTACCCTCTTTTCCGCATTTTTAGGGAATTATTTCCGGAACAAAAAATATCCTTTGTCCTTTCTTGGGGCTCAAATGATCTCCAAACCAAGTTTCATCTAAACCGGTTGAGCGTGAGGACAGACCAACACACTTTCGAATTTATAATATTAGTATATGAATAAAGTATGGAAGTATGGATGTTTGTATTACTAACTTAAGTGTACATCGAAGGTAAAAAGTATTGGAAATGATGTTTGAGACTAATATACATATGTACATATTTGTTTACAGCGTCTATTGAAAACCAATCTATAGAGTGACTGAAGACCGGCACGGTAGGTGCAGTGGTCGAGCGATCAACTTATGCGCCACGTGTCGCGGGATTGATCCCCGCACGGTACAAATATGATATGTATGGCCTACGGGTAGTTATTCCAAGATTATGTGTTTTATTTGACGACACAGTTGAATGAGGTGTACATTTAGCCTTGTTGATCTATAGATCGTTAGAGCGACTGCTGAGCAATAAGCATTGGGTTAATGATTAAATTATATACATATATCATTTAATCATTAACCCAATTATTTCTGTAAATAGATCTTTTAAAGACACTTTTACAAGTCATGTATAAGATATATTTTAGGAACTAGATGGCGTAAAGGTTCGATTCCCAGGTCGAGCAAAATGTATAAAGTTTTCAGTAGGAATTCAGAGTTTGGATTCGTGCCCACTTCGTGGTAATAGATTCACTCTCCGGTATGTTATGGTATGTAATATCCAAATACATACATAATACGAGAGCTTAAAAAAGAAATTGCCAACAGAACAGACGACTTTAATGAATGTAAAAAACAGTCCATTTGGGAGACATAAAGAGGGCGTTCATTAAAACCAATTCAAATGTCTCTGGAGGTTTATTTAAAAGCAACCCCATTCACAGCCTCATTATAATATTTGAAAAAAATATCCCTGTTAAGTGATAGAGGAGCCTCCCACCTCCCCCACTCTCGACATCATTTAACTCGCTCCATTATGGGAGCTAGGCACAGCCGACATAAAAGCTGGAAAAATGAACATAGTGATGTGACGTTCAATATGGTAAGTTCCGTACGTTTGAAAAAATGCTATATTTATACATACACTAGCTTTTGCCCGCGACTACGTCTGAGTAAAATTAGTAATTTTATCCGCATAAGAACTTCCGCCCCCTTTTTCTCGCTTTTAATGGATGCTTACAGGATGAAAACTATCCTATGTCCTTCACCGGGGCTCAAACTATTTCTACACCAAATTTAATCTAAATCGGTTTAGCGGTTATAACGTGAAGAGGTAACAGACAGACAGATAGACAAACAGACATAGAAAGACAGACATTGGTATGGATTATTTATAATTTTAGTATGGAAATAAATGAATTAACACTTTCTTTACCAAAGCCTATTATAAAGGCTATTTATTATAACATAGAAATGAGAAGAATGTGGCTTACTGTAAATCTTGTATATGTACCGACTTAGTCATTTTATTTCGTTCGTAAATGCATACTTTACTTATAAAAGAAAGAACAAAATTCCAAGGTAAGATGACATTCAAATCCCAGATCCAACACAGTATTGTATTGTCGATATATTTATTTATGTAATTGTATTTTACACATTGCCGGTGCAACAACAGGTACTCTATATAATCCCCAGGTGTTGTATAGGTACATTATTACAATGTCTCCATCGAGAATCTAACTTAAATCACAGCATAAGCAATAATCTGTCAAATTATTCGCGGAACGGTATGTTTTTGTGTAAAAAAACTCTTTAAAAACAGGCAGTGGAAATCACAGAACCCTAGAAAATAGTGAATCTGTGCTGTCCGCTGCAGAGCAATGGTTCCGTAATGAGTTGTGATAACTTACAGAAATGCATCGCGCATTCAAAGAAGCTGCTTTATAAAGCGCTATGAGGATTTTATACAAAGCGATTTATAATGACTTCATCCTTTATTGAATACTAAAATAGTTTGCTGATTTACATTATCCCAGCAGATAAAAACACGACTTCTAAGCTTGAGGACCCGAGTTTGTTTCTCAGGTTAAGCAAAGTGATATTATCTTTTTCGTCGGCATCTGCGAGTATACAGCCATAACAACATTCCGGCGAGATATAGTTTTTCAAATTGTATATACATCAGTACATATCTGCCTACGCCTCCGGAGATGTATGTTATCCTAGTATGTAAAATTACACTAGTACTTTAATTTATGTTCATTTATTTATCTATAAAAATACTATGTTATTGATCGATCTAAATCTAATTTACTCTACATTATCACGCTCGCAACCTCGGAGGGTTCAGTAGAAATGTTACGATATTACACTTGCATGTCACTGGTATGATTTAGTGGCCTGTCTATTGCCATTGGCTGGGCACTACTGCGATTCGGTTTAAGATTTATATATCTCATTAAGACAGTAGTCACTTACATGAGAACAATATTTTAAAAAAATAAGGTTCGGTTACTACAATCCAGTGTAGATAGTTTTAAGTTAGAAAAAAAGAGATTATTTATTAAATGACGGTTGTTCAAGAATGCGAGCTCGCTGTTGTATGCATATTAATAAAACGTATACTCGGTCGAGCCATAGTGGGATTTACATAGAAAACCCCATCATCATCATCACATCAACCAAGGATCGCCACGACGACCGGTCATAGAAAACCCCCTATTATATAAAAATTAAAAAGCTGTAGAGCTGTGTTAGTAAGAGTAAGAGCACTAAGTTAATGAGACAATAACCTAGTGTACTGTCCAATCTACATTTTGTACAGTTTTCTGTCCAGTGGCACGCTGGTGACGTAATCCAATTACCGACCGCCCGGTCCAGCGGAGCCCCCGCGGTGGCCGGAATTAAGCCCAGCGCAACCCTGAGCTGCGAAAACTTAATTAAAATAACGATATTAAATATTACAATCGTTTTATACTGAGTGACGATTTTTATAGAGTCTGTCTAGTTTTTTATAAATTTTGGCGGTGGTACGATAAAAGGGGGTTGAAAAAAGCCTTTCTTGATTTGTATGTTGTATGGTTTTATTCGATTTCAAAATGGTTGTTTACTTCTACTAAAACCATAGAGTACGGACAAAAAAAAACAAATGATTATACAGTGTGCAACGTGCGATTAAAGCGCATACTTGTTGTAATACTGGCTGTATGTGACGCCTTAAGTATTTGAATTTATCTATATGAAAAAACTTTGTGTGTGCTTGTCACTATGTGAAAAGAACTGAATAAAGATGTCACAAACCTAATACACAATTTTATTATTATAATTATAAATATAAATATTCTGCGACATTTTACACAGCACCATCTAGCCCCAAACTAAGCAGAGCTTGTACTATGGGTACTAGACAATGGATATAATATACTTTTTTTTTGTAAATACATACTTATAATACATAGGAAACACCCAGACGAACACAAACACTTATAATCATCACATAAATATTTGTGTCCTGTGGGAATCGAACCCACGACCTCGTGATCAGTAGTCCGGTGCTCGAACCACTAGACCACAGAGATCGTCGAATTAATTATACGACAATACTCTTGAAGTAGCCAGCAAGTATTCTAGAAATAGTTTATTAATTACCCTGTAATTACAGGATGTACGAAATGTATCTTTTATTCGTATTCTGTTCTTTGTATGCTTGTTAAATTAGCCTCGGTTAGACTAGCCATATGTGGATGCTGTAAAAGATCAGAAACGTTGGGACAAAAAAAATATGTATACATTGCAAAAAAACTGTTTTAGTTTTATTTCAATGTCTAATATTCGTGTAACTTTAAGAAGTTAATATGTATCATAATTATTTATCCCTCTAGTAAATAAGCACCTCGATAGTGTGGGTTATAAGCATATAACCCACACTATTTCTAGACACACTTTAAACAAAAAAAAACATAATTTACATACTTCAACCGATTTGTACCGACACTACAAAAAGCCTTCCATTTGAATGTGTTCACCCTCATTAACTAAGTACCTACCTACTACAATAGAAACGATATGCAATCCCTCACACGCACGTGTCACAAACCTGAGTAGCTTATTGTGTGAATTAACACTTGCATGTGTATCTGTCATATAAATACACACTATTACTTCGTTTGTCTAGTGGACGTACACTGCGGCTGCCGAGGAAGAGATTTTCGGTTCGATTCCCAGCAATGTGTTATTGGGTTTTGCGGAGTTTGGATCATCGTCATCATTTCAACCGTTAGACGTCCACTGCTGGACATAAGTCTCCCCCAAGGATCGCCACGACAACCGGTCATATGCCGCCCGCATCCAGTAGATTCCAGAGACCTTTACCAAGTCGTCAATCCACCTTGCCGGGGGTAAGCAAGCAGTACTATATGCGTATATTAGATATTGGAATCCGTTAAAAGTAGATTTATTTCAATGTCTAATATTCGCGTTAGTGTAAGAAATTAATAAACAATATTTTTTAAATCGTATCTGAATTGCATGTTTTTTTAAATAACAGTCGTCAAATCCATAAACATTAGCTTTTCACAAGTATAATTATACAAATTATACACTTCAAATTACTACATATTCATAATACTACACTCAAAAACTGTTGAATATTCCTGACCGCATTATATGAGATTAAAAACAAATTATACTTACGTAAATCTTCTTTAGGTACTATTATTTCGTTTATCTAATAATAATTTATGAGATAATTTTGTGATACATTAATTAAATATATTAATTGAAAGAGACCATGATTCTCTGAGTTTGTTTCGCATTTCTTCTCAGAGGTCGTCAGTTAGGAAATGCCGATGCCATCTAGATCCTAATGTAACCTTACATGACTTGTAAAAGTGTCTTTAAAAGATCTATTTACACAAATAAATAACATAACTGCCTCATTGGTCTAGTGGTCGTACAGTGCGACTGCCGAGGAAGAGATCTTAGGTTCGATTCCCAGGTCGAACAAAGTGTTATTAGGTTTTTCTGTGAAATTCCCAGTAGCAGCTCGGAGTTTGGATTCGTGCCCGGTTAATAGCAATAGGCTCGCCCCCTATTACATGGGACCTAAAACATACCGGCGAAACGTGGGTGTACAATAGTACACCTCTGCCTAACCTTTCGGGGACGACAGGCGTGATGGTATGTATGTATTTAATTTAATCATTTAAAAATAGTATCTTCTCACCTGAGAAATATTGCGACATTCAACTAAACCTTCTTCCTTCCTTAAAGAGTACTACTAGTTATTTTTATTCCAAATTTCTTTTTGACTCTAACTTACTAACCTCGTTACATCATTTATCATCCATTTTACATACAACAAAACTTTTCATCGTGTCCCTTTCGTCCGTATCGACCAACCACGCCCACCGGCCGCCCTCCCCGCTCCCCCGCCCGCCCAACACGCCCGCCCGCCCCGCGTCCCCCCCCCCGCCTCCAATCCGATGATTAGGCGATAGTTGTTAGCGACTTTGTGGTAAGGATTGATTGTGACGCGCCATTCAATCAGGTTTATCAGAATAATGATTTACTCTCCTAGATATGTTTTTAGTCATTTATGTTGTACAGATTCAAATTCAAATTCAAAACATTTATTTCAAGTAGATCAGTATAACAGGTGCTTTTGAATTGTCGAACTAGTTGCACGGTTCCAAAAAGGAGGTCTATGGAAACGAACCGGCAAGAAACTCCATAGATACCCTTTTAAATTAAAAAAAAATTACAATATAGGAAGTCAATTCCTTTACAATTTTCATTTGCAACAACAATATTGTAATTGTATTTGTCATTGGTTTTCATATAACACAAACTACATCATTAAACCCATTATTATTGTCCCACTGCTGGGCTCGGATCTCCGTTTATTCGAGAGGGGGACGTTATAGTACAGCACGTGCGAACGATTATATAATCTGTCTGGCATTTAGAACTACAGACAAACAAAATTATTATTATTCATCCCTTAAACTTTACCCCCTGGTAAAGGGGGGTGGAAATAAAATTACTGTTTTTATGCAAACGAAGTCGTGGGCAACAGTTAAATAAATATTTCCGCACATTACCTATTACACAGCGCCATCTAGTTCCGTGGTAAGCAACGAGGCTTGTGTTACGGATACTCGATGGTTGATATACTACATATATACTTTATTTTTTGTAAATACATACATATTATACATAGATACATCTATGACTCGGATACAAATGTTAATGCTCATCACACAAACATTTGTCCCTACCGGGATTCGAACCTGGGACCCATGGCACAGCAGGCAGCGTCAACTGCCGCTGAGCTAAACAGCTCGTCATATTAGCAGTAGATACATTCATATGTATTACGCCGGCTATGCCATGATCAGAGTTGCTGTGTAAGGGTAGGTGCGCTTGCCGAGGTAAGTCTATGGATGGGTGGACTACTCATATCTAATATTTGGAGAGCCCTCCTATCCTCGGATAGAGGAAACATGGAAACTGACAGGTCAGTTTGTCCTTAAGGATAGGGTATTGGTAATTGAGATGCGGAGTTCTGAAGAAAGCGGCTTAGTGTAAAGTATTGACATTCAGCGGCATTTGGTTACACTGGAAGTTGGTTTGGAATATTTGACATTCAAATAAAACTACTACTACTACTTTTAACAGATTTTCTCGCAGTATATCAACCAATTTAGTTGTCAAACAACATTGCATTGAAGCAAAGCAGACTTAAAATAACATATTAAATATAATATTTTCTACATACGATTGTCAATTCATTTTCCAATCATACTCAATATATAGACGTTAGTTATAAATCCAGCACGTGGGGTACATATATGACGACGGATGGCGCCAATTGCTATACTTTAAGAATATAAATGGCAACCATTTTCGCTTATCCGCGTAAAGCCCAAAGGTATCTTTATGAGAATAAATAACTTGTACATATACTCCCGTTTTTTACCCGTGAGTCGTTATCATAATATGTATATCGTTATGTAGGTAACTGCCTCAATAGCCTAGTTCTTGCAGACGCGACTCCTGAGCATGAGGTCCTGGGTTTGATTCCCTTGTCAAGCAGTGTTATTGAGTTTTTCTATGAAATTCTCAGTTGTGGCTCAGAGTTTGGATATGGACTTCATAAATTGAAATAAAAAATACTGATTTAGGAGTACCTCTTCTCCTTCATTTCGTCAGTACCTATTAAAAAAAACAGATATAGACAGGGCTAAACAGATAACGTATCTGTGTACTCCTACATAGGTACAGGGATGAATCTATGTGATATCTACATAAGTGTGTGAGTAACTTGTCACATCAAATTGGATTTGGATTGTGACGCATATTCAGATATCTTTGAATTATGATACTGTAGTATGTACCTACAATACAATTTTCTCTTAGATCTAGTAGTCGTAATCGCGACTGTCAATTGTGAGATCATGGTTTTGATCCCCAGGTCGAGTTAAACTGAATAAAAATGCCGACAAAGGAGAATGTTCACGGCACTATGGAAAAATGTACGGATATCACTACTTTTCTGCCTACCGCTCTAAGAATAAGGGGATACGTTATGTAAAAATATATGCCCAGTACGGCAAATTATGACCCGTAACACAGAAACCTATGTTTATAGCTTGACAACTAATAATATCTTCTTATGTAGAAACATGAAAAGATCAGATGAACAGTCTTATGTAAGAGAACTTTCGCCATAGAGAATAATATGAAGTTAATATCATGTTAGTGTTAATTAATTACTCATTTCGTTCAAAAACATTTTAATTAACACTACAGCGAATTTACTCTGTATAACATTTCATTTTTAATCCATATTTATATCGTAAATGAGAAAGTATGTTTGTTATTTCGTCACGTTTAAACCGCTCCATCGATTTTGATGAAATTTGGTTTGGCGATAGTTTGAGTCCCGAAAAAGGACATATGACAGTATTCATCCCGGAAATCATCCCTTAAGGTGGTGAAAATTGGGGGGTAATTCTTAATATCCTAAAAAAGGACTATGAATCTTTAATTATTTAACTTTTCTTAAGAAATAAATTAGCATAATTAATAAATAAATAAATATTCTGCGACATTTTTACACATCACCATCTAGTCCCAAACTAAGCAGAGCTTGTACTATGAGTACTAGACAATGGATATAATACTTATATACTTTTTTTTTGTAAATACATACTTATAATACATAGGAAACACCCACCACACAGTATTTTGTGATAGCTTATTGGATAAACAATAAGCTATCACAAAATACTCATTCTCTGCAGACGAAATCGCGTGCAAAAGTTAGTTGTTTATGATTGCTTGGATGGATGTGGGTGCAGTACTCAGTGTGTGTATTTTAATCAAGTTAAAATTAAGTTATGAATGGAGTTACCTAAGTAAAATATTACAAGAAACGATTTGTTTTTGTTGATGAATTTATGAGCGTGTCGGGATTCTACTTAACTATAGGTATACTAGCTTTTGTTCGCGACATCGCCTGCGTAAAATTAGAAATTTTATCCAATGTGTGCATTTTCATCAAGCTGTTTATTTATTTCCATTTCGCACACAAACTTCTACTCTTTTCGCCTTTTTTCGGGATAACAACTATCTCTATTCCAAATCATTCGGTTTAGCTTCATCTAATTCGGTTTAGCGGTTTAACCGTAAAGAGGTAACAGACAGACATACACCTTTACATTTATAATATTAGTATGGATATGGATTATGGCACGTCATACAACAAAATCTGAATTCTGAACATAATTTCGATGACTCGAACATAAATAGGTACCTACTGTACAATGCTGCACCGTTTATTCAATGAGACACTTTAAGAAATAAAGATATACGAAGAGGAAACAACACTAATTGCTGTGTTTGGCAATCGATTGTCATTTCAACTTTACTGTAATAAAAAAAACATAATCATAGAAAATATGTTTGCGTGTGGCTGACTGTAGTTGGACGCGTAGATGTTCTAAAGGATCCGGGGTTAGAATAATATCAATATACCGCGATAAAATCTGTAAAATGTAGTTTTATTTCATTGTCTAATTATTCGCAAATCAAATGAACACATTGTTTTTAATTTTGACAACTTAACAAAAGTAATTATCCTGTCGTTATATTATACTGTCAGGTAAAAAAAACTCGGACCGTCGGCCATAAGAGGCCGGCGGCGCCCGGTGTCAGATCACAATTATTTAATTAAAACTCCTCTCTCACTTTTACTTTGTGTAACAAATTGGAATTATGATTAGTTGTTTTAGCTGGCAACTTTAATATTTTGTTCTCGCATAAATATGTACATTTTAATGCAGGTATTTTCATTGAAATTTTTCATTATATATATATATGTACATACATTAGCTTTTGCCCGCGACTTCATCTGCGTAAAATCAGTATTTTACAGTTTATTTTTGGTTTTGAAAGCGTCGGTATTGGTGGCGTCAATATTGGTGGCGTCGGTATTAGTGGCGTCGGTATTGATGGCGTCAGTATTGGTGGCGTCGGTATTGATGGCGTCGGTATTGATGGTGTCGGTATGATTGGCGTCGGTATTGAGAGCGTCGGTATTGATGGCGTCGGTATTGATGGCGTCGGTATTGGAAGGCGTCGGTATTGGTGGCGTCAGTATAGATGGCGTCTGTATAGCTGGCGTCGGTATTGCTGGCGTCGGTATTGGTGGCGTCGGTATAGATGATGTCGATATTGGTGGCGTCGGTATTGGTAGCGTCAGTATTGGTGGCGTCGGTATTAATGGCAACGGTAATGATGGCGTCGGTATTGGTGGCGTCAATATTGGTGGCATTGGTATAGGTGGCGTAGATATAGGTGGCGCCGGTATAGGTGGCATCGGTATTGCTGGCGTCGGTATTGGTGGCATCGGTAATGATTGCGTCGGTATTGGTGGCGTCGGTATTGATTGCGTCGGTACTAATGGCGTCGGCATGTGTGGCGTCGGTATTTATGGCGTCGGTTTAGATGGCGTCGGTATGGGTGGCGTCGGTATTGAAAGCGTCGGTATTGATGGCATCGGTATAGATAGAGTCAATATTAATAGCGTGGGTATTGGATGCGTAGGTATTGTTAGCGTCGGTATTGATAGAGTGAATATTAAAGGCGCCAGTATTGTTTTCATCGGTAATAATGGCGTCGGCATTAATATTGCTGGCGTCGGTGTAGATGATGTCGGTATTGGTGGCGTCGGTATAGTAGGCGTCGGTATTGATGGCGTCAGTATTGGTGGCGTCGGTATTGGTGGCGTCGGTATTGATGGTGTCGGTATTGGTGGGTTCGGTATTGGTGGCGTCAGTATTGGTGGCGTCGGTATTGGTGGCGTCGGTATTCGTGGCGTCAGTATAGATGGCGTCTGTATAGCTGGCGTCGGTATTGCTGGCGTCGGTATTGGTGGCGTCGGTATAGATGATGTCGATATTGGTGGCGTCGGTATTGGTAGCGTCAGTATTGGTGGCGTCGGTATTAATGGCAACGGTAATGATGGCGTCGGTATTGGTGGCGTCAATATTGGTGGCATTGGTATAGGTGGCGTAGATATAGGTGGCGCCGGTATAGGTGGCATCGGTATTGCTGGCGTCGGTATTGGTGGCATCGGTAATGATTGCGTCGGTTTTGGTGGCGTCGGTATTGATTGCGTCGGTACTAATGGCGTCGGCATGTGTGGCGTCGGTATTTATGGCGTCGGTTTAGATGGCGTCGGTATGGGTGGCGTCGGTATTGAAAGCGTCGGTATTGATGGCATCGGTATAGATAGAGTCAATATTAATAGCGTGGGTATTGGATGCGTAAGAATTGTTGGCATCGGTATTGATGGCGTCGGTATAGGTGGTGTCGTTATTGTTTGCGTCAGTATTGATGGCGTCGGTATTGGTGGCGCCGGTATTGATAGCGTCGGTATTTGTGGCGTCGGTATGGGTGACGTCGGTATTGAAAGCGTCGGTATTAATGGCGTCGGTATAGATGGTGTCGGTATTGGTGGAGTCAGTATAGAAGGCGTTGGTATTAGTGTCGTCAGTATTTGTGGCGTCGGTGTTGGTGGCGTCGGTATTGGTGTGATGTGGTGTCGGTATTGAAAGCGTCGGTATTGATGGCGTCGGTATAGACAGAGTCAATATTAATAGCGTGGGTATTGGATGCGTAGGTATTGATGGCGTCGGTATAGATGGTGTAGGTATTGTAGGCGTCGGTATTGATAGAGTAAATATAAATGGCGTCGGTATTGGTGGCGTCGGTATTCGTGGCGTCGGTATAGATGGCATCGGTTTAGATGGCGTCAGTATGGGTGGCGTCGGTATTAAAAGCGTCGGTATTGATGGCGTCGGTATAGACAGAGTCAATATTAAAAGCGTGGGTATTGGATGCGTAGGTATTGATAGCGTCGGTATAGATGGTGTCGGTAATGTAGGCGTTGGTATTGATAGGATCAATATAAATGGCGTCGGTATTGGTGGCGTCGGTATTGATGGCGTCGGTATAGATGGTGGCGGTATTGTTGGCGTCGGTATTGATAGAGTCAATATAAATGGCGTCGGTATTGGATGCGTAAGAATTGTTGGCATCGGTATTGATGGCGTCGGTATAGGTGGTGTCGTTATTGTTTGCGTCAGTATTGATGGCGTCGGTGTTGGTGGCGTCAGTATTGATAGCGTCGGTATTTGTGGCGTCGGTATGGGTGACGTCGGTATTGAAAGCGTCGATATTGATGGCGGCGGTATAGATGGTGTCGGTATTGGTGGAGTCAGTATAGAAGGCGTTGGTATTAGTGTCGTCAGTATTTGTGGCGTCGGTGTTGGTGGCGTCGGTATTGGTGGCGTCAATGTATGGTGACGTCGGTATTGATGGCGTCGTCAATGATGGCGTCGGTTATGGTGGAGTCGGTATTGATGGCGTCGTCAATGGTGGCGTCGGTATTGGTGGCGTCAATGTTGGTGGCGTCGGTATAGCGGGCGTCGGTACAGGTGACGTCGGTTATGGTGACGTCGGTATTGATGGCGTCGTCAATGGTGGCGTCGGTTATGGTGGAGTCGGTATTGAAGGCGTCGTCAATGGTGGCGTCGGTATTGGTAGAGTCAATATAAATGGCGTCGGTATTGGATGCGTAAGAATTGGTGGCGTCGGTATTGGTGGCGTCGGTATTGATGGTGTCGGTATTGGTGGGTTAGGTATTGGTGGCGTCGGTATTGGTGGCGTCGGTATTCGTGGCGTCGGTATTGGTGGCGTCGGTATTGGTGGCGTCGGTATTGGTGGCGTCGGTATTGATAGAGTCAATATAAATGGCGTCGGTATTGGATGCGTAAGAATTGGTGGCGTCGGTATTGGTGGCGTCGGTATTGATGGTGTCGGTATTGGTGGGTTAGGTATTGGTGGCGTCAGTATTGGTGGCGTCGGTATTGGTGGCGTCGGTATTCGTGGCGTCGGTATTGGTGGCGTCGGTATTGATGGCATCGGTATAGATGGTGTTGGTATAGATAAAGTCAATATTAATAGCGTGGGTATTGGATGCGTAGGTATTGTTAGTGTCGGTATTGATAGAGTAAATATTAAAGGCGCCGGTATTGTTTTCATCGGTAATAATGGCGTCGGCATGTGTGGCGTCGGTATTGGTGGCGTCGGTATCGATGGCATCGGTATTAGTGGCGTCGGTGTAGATGATGTCGATATTGGTGGCGTCGGTATAGTAGGCGTCGGTATTGGTGTCATCAGTATTGGTGGCGTCGGTATTGGTAGCGTCGGTATTGGTGGCGTCGGTATAGAAGGCGTCGGTATTGATGGCGTTGGTATTGTTGACGTCGGTATTGATGGAGTATGTATTGATGGCGATAACATTAGGTAACGTTTAACAACTATTTCACCTGATGATTATGACGGGGAACAACAGTGTAGCCTGAGATGTAGCACTGAGATGAAGACTCCCAAATTGTATTCGGCGAGAAGGACAAACTCAGGAACACAAAATTACCTATTAATTACCTAATTATTTAATTATTGGTTCAGCTTGATTGTGGATATAAAATTAAGTAGGTACTTCAAAATTGTAGTAAGTATAAAATTAAAACACACTATATTTCAAACGGCTGGCGAAGGATCTGGACGCTTGTTCCGTGTAGGTTCAACACCTACACAAAATCAATACAGGAACATATCCATGTACGAAAAATCTTTTATTAGAAACAAATATTTTAGATTGTAATTATTTACATAGTGACTATAATAAACTTAATCAACTCCCGATCAATTATACGTACGTATTTGGCGTAGGTATGCGCAAGCGATGTACCACGTTAATATTTATGCCGACATTCTCAAAATTACTCATGACCCGAATTAAATGCAAAAAGCTCACTCATCTCGAATCAATATTGTAATAAATAATTACTTCCTTATAAGCCGGCCGGAGACGCAGCGACAGGCCGACCGCGATGAGTGATCGTTACTCGATCGATAATTTGCTATAGGTAACAATTACGATTGGTAATTTATTGATTGCTAGTTGATTGCCCCGACTTTACTCAACTATATTTTTTACCACATTCATCTGCCACTGTCGGCCACATTCTTCTGTCATTTAAGAAAAATCAGGCTATAGTCCACCACGGGATCACTTAATGCGGGCTGACAGACTTCTCATGCCATCGTGAAAGTCTGTCAGGTATGCAGGTTTCCTCCCTGTTATTAACCGACTCCAAAAAAGGATGAGGTTCTCAAGTCGAATGTAGTTCAATTTTTTTAAATGTTTGTTACGTCATAACTTTCGACTGCGTGAACTGATTATAATGATTCTTTTTTATTTGAAAGCTGGTGCTTTTCATGTGGTCCCATTTAAATTTGGTCCAGTTCTGATACTTGAAGTCAGTTTTTTTGTCAAAATTATTACTCACTGATTCATCATATATGTACTTAACGTATGTATGATAAATACGCATGTAATTGAAATCAAACTCTTTAAATATACAATCCACTGGTCACACCATGTAGACTGTCATAGTTTTTTACCACACAGTTAGAAAATTGGCTTGTATAACCTACGCACTAGGTACTCACTCACTTAAGAAATGAAGAGGAATCAGAAATATCATACAGACTTACATACAAACACTTCATGCAATATATTGTATACTCCAGAGTTGATTTCAAGGGTACAAGCTGATGCCTGCTTACACCCGATAGCGATCAGTCGTGAACTTTAAACGGGATTATTGTTAATGGTCGGTATGCAGTCCTACCGAGGTACCTTAGTGTTAATTATTGATACTCTGTAGAGTAAAGACAAGTTCATCAAATAAAGCGAGTTCGTAATTGAACTCAATCACTTTATACTTTGATTTCAATATTCATGTTGTGTTATACATAATTGTAACTTTGACGTGCGAATCTGATCAGATTAGTCAGTAATTCCTTACCACTGTTATTGCTGCAATTTTGTAATTTTTCGAACCACTTTCTAGTGAATCTAGCGTTATCAATGCCGTGAAACTCTATAATTGGCTAAGAGATAATTGTCATCATCTCACTATCACTGTACAGTGTATGTAGACTCATGATGTTATTTACATAACTACATTATACTGTTAATTGATGGTGATATGAATTATCTAAATACATGTAATTAACTATAAACTGTTGAGTTTCCTAATAAATAAAATAAAAAATTAGGTTCGTTGTTAAATAATTGTAATTTTATAAAATCATTATTAGTATATTATTATAATATTATGTATATGATAGTGGTTTGACTAGTGGACTTTAAATTCTAAGGTCCTGGGTTCGATCCCAATGCACCACAGACTTTAAGAATTCTTAGAAAGTATGTCCTCATTAATACAACAAATAAGAATTAATATTATTGTGCATAACGTATACAACATTATGGAAATTTTGTATTTTTATTTAAATTAATACAAAATAGTTTTTTTTAAGATAATTATGTTAATTTATAAAATATTACTAATTTTCTGCCTACTTTGTCCGTATAAATATTCATTATATCGCTTACATAATAACGTTTTGTTATAAATATTTTTTTGCCAAAAATATTAATTTATTCTTTTTATAACATATTTTTGAACACGTACATAAGCACTTAAAAGTGAGCTTTTATTATCTAGAAATTTTATTTATTTATTTTCGAACTTTTAATAAAGCTTATAATTATATTACTCGTATATTAAGTAGCCGTTCATTTGATCTAAAATAAATAAATATTTCCGGACATTATTACTCAGCGCCATCTAGTTCCGTGGTAAGCAACGAGGCTTGTCTTACGGATACTAGATAGTTGATATACTACATATATACTTTTTATTTTTTTGTAAATATATCCATATTATACATAGATACATCCATGACTCGGATACAAATGTTGATGCTCAAACATTTGTCCCTACCCGTATTCTAACCCAGGACCCATAGCACAGCAGGCAGCGTTAACTACCGCTGAGCTAAACGGGTCGTCAAAATAAAAAACAAAATAATTAATTATCTTCTTTTTTTCTCTACTGATTGCATTCGCTTTACGCATATTATTATTTTTACTGTCTAACATACGACTATTAAATAGATACTCCACGAAACTTGACTCGTTAAATAAAATTTTTGTGTTCTTTCTTTTTTGAAAAACGTTGGTCCACACTCGAATTTTCATCGGTGTCAAATGAGCCCTGAAGATTATAAAAATATTCTCGTGGTGCGGGATCGAACCCGCAACCCGTAACGCACAAGCACATCGCTCAGCCATTGCGCCAATCGAAAGCACTAAAGTCAAAGTATAATTGTAGATACTTGTATTTAGTATATTGACAAATCAATTTAAAGTCCACATCGCGCATCGATTATACGACTCTTCAATATAATTGCCTCCGGAGAATGTACAATATTAATTTGGTAAAATATCTGTTAACTAGTAAGCAATAACCGCTTTTTCTTATAAACATAACATCTTATGATCTGGCTGACCTCATGTGACAATGGCGATATTAAAATATCTTCATACAAGCGAAAGGTCAGTCTCTCACTTACTGACTAAACGCGAACTCTCGAAGAGTACCTACTTTTACTTGACCGATGAAGCAAAAAGAATAATGTGGAATCTTTTGTAGACGTTCTTGCTTCTACTGGTGTATTTATATGCTTTTGTTGTGTTTTATATATGATTTTATTTCTATACAAATGTTTCCATTTATTCTCCCGTTTTGGGGTCGAATTTCTTCAAAAAACAGGCATGCTTTAATTATTAATTTCATGTTTCTTCGTTTAAAAGTGATGAACTTTCATACCCCATTTTTTAAACAATAGTTTTGAAACACGTATTAATTAGTTTGTAACTAGAAGCATATACATGTAAATAAATGTTCATGCTTCTTACTTAAAAAAATACTGACTTCCATGCAGCCGTTCTTAAAATACATTCCTCAATGGACAACATAAAATGCATCAAGGGCTAAAATTTCAAGTCAGTCAGTCAGTAATCTTAATTATGTGACTTAAACACTATTAATAAAAAAACATTGATTAAAGATCAGACAATCTTGCAGAATGTATAGATTTAAATTAAAGACGGGTGAAGAATATTGCGTTCCTTTATTTAAGAAATTAACTTAAACAGTATGTTACATCAAATCTAATACAAAATATTTCTCTCACAAATTCTCGTTGACCGTACAAATATTAGTCTGTCACACCGCCGCCGCCGGTAACTTCTGTTCGCCTGGTACACATAATGTCAAACACACTTACCTAACTGACGATATTAGTAAATGGATAGCGACGTTACGTCACTACCCACTAACTAATATTTACCCTACGTAAGAAAGTGACAATGTAATATGTTTATTAGCCTTTATAAAGATTGACGACTGACAGCATTTACTTATAATTAAGTCTCAAGCATAAACTGTGATAGTATAGTGATGTAAAGACAAATGTCTCGATCCTAAAACACCACTTACGTTTCAAAATTATGTGCGTATTT
Organism: Craniophora ligustri; assembly: GCA_905163465.1. NCBI lineage: Eukaryota > Metazoa > Arthropoda > Insecta > Lepidoptera > Noctuidae > Craniophora > Craniophora ligustri. The sequence continues at coordinate 336,360 of LR990965.1, read as the reverse complement.
TATTATGCACAAACGGTGGAGATATCGTTGAAAATCTCGCATGGGTAAAAGATTTTCTCGATGGTATGTGAAGTCCGCTAACCTGTATTGGGTAGCAGGGTGGACTATAGCCTAATTCCTCTCAAAATAGGGAGACTCGATAATTGCCTTAATGATGATGAGGTCCCAACCGCTACTACCGGGTACTCGAGCTGTGTTATCAAGTTTATCTATTATATAAAATTCCCAACAACATTGGAATTTGGTCTCCGGCGAATGGCAATAAGCACTCCCCCATTCTGAATGACCTGAAAATCATACTAATTGAGGGTGTACAATTTGACACTAGTACCTACTAGGCTCTTAGAAAATCGAAATAAAGGGGACAGGAGGCAAACACATTTTAAAAACATGACATATCCATCACCGATACATCAAAAAATGAATTGATATTTTAACCAGCCAACCAGTATCTGTCTAGCATTTTATTAAATACCCCCGTTAGCCCCGTTTGTCCTACTTTCGAGTCAGCAACTATAGAACGTGCTAGTTCGCTGAAGTTCAAGTTGTTTTGGATGTCATGTCACGGGCTTCCGATGCAGACTCATATAATTCTTTAACTAAATACCTAGGGACTATGCACATTTAGGTATACTGATTTCAACAGTAGATTTTGAAATCTAACTATTCTTTACGTACCTATCAGTCTGGATGGAAAGGATCTGAAATGTTGGGATTAAATAATAATAATTTCTAAAGATGTAAAAAGGTTTGTCACTCGACTGCCCGAACTGGTTAAGTATCTCCGCCTTACAGAAGACCTCAGTAATATGTAGTTGTGTTTCTGCGATTGAGTAAGGTTGTCAGAACTCATTAGGTGACCTACTATTCTGACAGCATGAGAATGCTGTCAGTGTAGTAGGTAACTCCGCTATTATGAGCAACTTATCGCTCTATATTTGTCTTCAGGTTCTAAAAATAAGAGTGAAACGGTTTCTACAGGGCGATACCTCTGGTGTTCCAAACGTCCACAGGCTACGGTAACTGCTTGCCAACAGGCGCGCTTAAGCTTATCTGCTACCATCGTGTTACCACGTACCATAACGGAGGCAGATAAGCTTAAGCGAGTAGAGCGTTACGTACGGATTATATAGCGGTATAGTGATACTTATTATACAGCATCCATAAATCCTGTCAATGATACAAAGATAAAAATATGGATAAAATCATAGAAATAAATAAAATAAATAAATTCTCTTAAAAAACAAAAGCTGATAATATGGAACGTCAAGTGAATCCCAAATAAGGTAATTTGTTTAAACATTCCTGTGCGTGTTTTCAATTAATTATATTGCTACGAATGAGAGAGGCGCCACGAGCCGAGCCGTGCAATAGATGATGATTAATTCCGAACATGCGTGAACAAACGAGTTACATCACTAGTCAACGCGCACAGGGAGCTAGGCAGAAATGATTAACTATCTACATTTTATATAAAACATTTCAATTAATAAAAAATAATGATGTAAGGTCTAAGGCGATGGCGCCGCACTGAGTATGTTTTTATGGTTTAGATTAAGGTAAATATTTGGATTTATCAACATGGAATGTATAGGACCTACTACATGATAGACTATGTAAAGGTACTTCTCAAAGCTGTACGGTTCTAATTCTAATTTCATGATTCTTCTGTCACACACATTTTTATTCAGATATACAGCCACATTATCATAAATATATTTGCTGTAAGATTTATACTCCCAAAAATAATGTCTTCGTGGGTATACAGTAGGTACTCGACTACAAATGTGTAACTGTAAGGTTACTTATTTCAGTAAAATGTATTTTTTACAGCCTATGTGCAGTCCCACAGCTGGGCATGTCTTCTCATTTGAGAAGGATTAGACTATAGTCCACCGGGCTCTCCTAGTGCGGGTGGGCAGACTTCACACGCCACTGAAAAAGTCTTTCATACATAGGCACAGGTCTTCTTACGATGTTTGCCTTCACCGTTTGAGCATGTGATAAATACGTACCTGAACGTACTCGTAACTTCGAAAAGTGCGTGCGTGCAATCCAAATAGAACTCGAGACCTTTGTCTTCACAGTCCACAAGTCAAACCGCTACTATTTCACAGCTTCATTTTATACTAGGTACAATTTTATATTTCCATGCGTCTGTAGTTAAATAAAAGCTATCTCAATTATACGCCATTGTGTAAACATATATTGCAATTAAGACCATTCGATGGTGTATTCAGTCCACACAATGGGCTCGCCATGGTTTCGCCTACAAATGGCGGTTGCACCACACACGTAGATGCGCCAATGTAACCATGTGGATTAAGTAAATACAACATGCATATATATGTAAATGAATATGACAAGTATTTTTGGACTCCTGTTCTTGATCTAGGAGTCCAACTGAATGCATCAGGCAAGGGAATTTTGGTTTGAAGCTATAATTATTGCGGAAGTATTGGACCCTGGACCACATTGCAGACAACATGAATGATTGAACGTGTGCCCCAATCTGCTATACAATCAGCTTAGTAATTGTAGTATTAGTTAAATGTAAATAGAAGTATTAATACATTGATACCATTGACGGACGAGAGACCATCTAGTACCTAGTCTAATTTTTATTTTAAATTCTTATACATACACTACATTAAACGAATGTTGGATATAATTTTACTAAATCACCATCCATCATCAACGCATTTACTGACCCACTAGGAATTAGGCTATAGTCCACCACGCTAGCCTAACGCGGGTTAGCAGACTTCACATACTGCCGGAAAGTATCCTTAGGCATGCAGTTTTCCTTGACTAAATGAAGCCGATTAAATTTCAATAATTGTTTCAATAAAATTACTAAGTGAAATAACCATGAACTTTTAGTTATAAAATTGTTAAATACATGTAAGCATCTCATTATAATGCCTTTAACTGATGATAACACAGCTTTGATCTTCGCCGAAACTACTAATTAACGATTTGTGCCAGTCCTGCTCACCTCGCTAAGAAAGCTTTATGACGGCGTGTAGGTATAAAATAATCAAGAACAATAAATATTGACGGAACTAGTTATTTTAATCGTCATTTTTACCTTCAGAATGAAGTAATAAGTACCTTTTATGATATCTGTTTCCATTAAAATTAATTACAATGCATCTACATGTATTTGTTATTATTTTTTCCTTATAAGGTCGCTCAGGCAGATCCATAATGGTACGCCTGAGTAATCCCAATGGATTGGGAAGTCATCGCTGCTAAGATGAGGCTCTGGGTTCAGCTGCCAGGTCGAGCAAGGCATTATTTGAGTCAGAGGATGTCGGAATACATCCTCAAGACATTAATGGCATTAATACTCCAAATAACCGGTTTTTAAGTCAATATTGATTCAGTATGCAAAACAGAGTAATATTCCTATTACCTCATTTGGGAGGGATTAGGCTATGGCCCACCACGCTAGTCTACTGCAAGTTGGTAGACTTCACATGCCATCGAGAACATCTCTCAAGCATGCAGTTTCCTCCCGATGTTTTCCTTGGCCGTTTGGGCAGGTGATAAATACGCACATAACATCCGAAAAGTCAGTGGTGCGTGCGTTTAAACTGGAGACCTTTGACATGTCAGTCCACTGGTCCACACTACTAGATAACCACAGCTCAATAAAAAACCAGCGCATTAATATAATAAACTTTGTGCCTCTTAGAAACTAGGACGCAATTGGTCTTGGTCAAATAAATTCGCACGCAACACTAACGAAATCAATGTCATTACAAAATTGACGTGTGTTACAGAAATATCACACATATTTACGAGAACTAGTGTCAGCAGGACGCGGAAGGCAGTGACAGCTTGTCGCTTTGGCAATACACACGAAAAAATATTAGCTTCATTCTTTTTAAAGGTCGCTGAGAAATGTGGGGCTGCGAAGCCAGCGAGAAAATTGATCAGGAATTTCTTAAAGCTGTCAGATACTTTTTGGACTGTACTCATTTGAACTACAGTGGTATTACGTCATCTTTTCATGATAAGAGTCCCAAAAAAAGGGAAAAGGGTTCAAATCTCATTAGGTTGTGTCTTGCACATAGATATGTATAATATTTATTTACAAAAAAAAACTATTGTAGTTTAATTATTTTTTTATTATTAATTTTTACAGATAACTATTATTTATACATTTTTTATATTTTGGACTTATGTGTCCACCTTTATTTTTAATGACAGTCTCACAAAGCTTTGGTAACCTACCTACAATTTTTTCCAGTGTTGTCTTGGTTATTTTCTAGCACTGCGATCTACGATGTAGCGCGCTTACCTAGAGGAAACCGAATCACTCTAGATTTAAAGACACCCAGATTAAAATGAATTCTAATTGTAATTCTACAAGTTAAAATATTATAAAGTCGCGTACTTCACGGCCATACAGGTTCCCAGCACCCATGGAATTATTTACGAGCTTACGCGCGCGTCTCAGCTTTGTCCACGATTTGTCCAAACAAAGTGATGACGCAACGGCCCTGTGCTGACGTAAGCAAGATGGACGATCACGTCATGTACAAATACAATTATTGAGCTATTATGTGAACTGTTCCTGATTTCGAAGCTTAGGGCCCCGGGTTCGAGTCCTATTAGGGACAAATGTGTGATGAGTTTGCATTAGAACAAGAGTCGTGAATAAAAAAAAACATGGAGAACTATCTAGTATCAGATGCCACAACACAAACATTGTTGTATATATTGTAATCTATGTATAATATGTATGTATTTACAAAAAAAACAGTTTATATATAGAATATCTACCATCTAGTATCCGTAACACAAGCTTCGTTGCTTACCACGGAACTAGATGGCGCTGTGTAATAATGTCCGGAAATATTTATATTTATTTATTTATTTAATATCATATTACCATATTTATTTATTTTGGCTTGTAATAACACATACCTAAAAGACCTATAAAGAAATAAAAGCTACATTGCAGCTTAAATAACTAACAAATATTATTAAGCGCATAAAATTTGTTTGCCGCAAAATATTCTAAACTAGGAATTTCTCCTGTGTCATAGGTGTGCATTTACAACCACGAATATTTATAATGCACAAACACTCACACCCGGATTAACTACCTGTAAGTCGTACATCTATTTGTTCCGTGTATAGATCGAACCCACGTACGCGTCCCTGAACCCTTACGGTCGACTGTCACACCGACTGTGTGCCGTCAAAAAAAGGGAATTAAGCTCTTACTCCTCAATTCAAAGAGCCATAATTAACCGTGGTATCGCTATCGTGTCTACTAACTCAATGACAAATAGTCTTGTCCAGTGTTGACCCTTCGTTTCATAATAATATATGATGTATATGTCAAATTGTTACGTAGGTGACAGAAAAGAATGTTTGGAAGATTTATTCAATTTGTGTATGAATGCTATTGACCTATGTTTGATCGTTACACGCCTTAAGCTAGTTAGATATAGTCTCTGTTGTTTTTGTAACTTTATTAGGGTTAACTTATGAAATAATTTCGAGTTCGTTAGTTCCGAGCTAAGCAACGAGGCTTGTGGTTGGATTTTTTATGGATATAAGGAGGCTAGCGGGAAGGAGACTCACCTGATGATAAGTGATCACCGCCGCCCATGGACATCTGCAACACCAGAAGACGTGCAAATGCGTTGCCGAGTGATATACTACATATAATTATAATCATTTATATAATAATATAATCATCAGATATTATATTCAGATAATTTTTAATCATCTAAAATTCAGGGTACAAATGTCCGTGTCAACAAACAGTAGCCTCAACCAAATTCGTACCCGGGACTGTGATCATGGAAGGCCTTGATACCGCTGTGCTAATCGGAATGTCAACTTGCCGGAATTCACTTTCAATTGGAGATCAGAATTATTAAAAAAATATATATCTTATATATAAAATTCTCGTGTCACAATGTTCGTTCCCGTACTCCTCCGAAACGGCTTGACCGATTCTCATGAAATTTTGTGAGCATATTGAGTAGGTCTGAGAATCGGCCAACATCTATTTTTCATCCCCCTAAATGTTAGGGGTAGTCCACCAACCCCTATAATGTGGCAAAACAACGTTTGCTGGGTCAGCTAGTACTTTATAAAAACCACTGTGACGACCACTGCTAAACAAAAGCCTCCCGCAATGATCCACAACGACCGCTCTTGGTCCACCTGCATTATCGTTCTATAATTTCCTACAAATAATTAAAATATTCGCATTCTAAGTCCGTTATGTTATGATGTGTATGTTAACAGTGCTGACGTCACGGTTGCGCCACGCCCCGCTAGATGGCGCGTGCGCATAGAATTACCCTACTGAACGCGCATTGAGGCTAAACGTGTTTATATATGCTAATTGTATTTACTTTGGTGCCAGAGTAATTGTTCTATTGGTAAAGGCGTTTCTTCTAAAACATTGTAGTTAAAAATACTTTTTTTTTTCAGAAACTAATCTGTTCATCAAAAGCTGTATATCTCCCATCGCTCTCTTACCAACAGCCTCAAAAATATTTGAGAAAGCTATGTGCGATCGTGTTTATACATTTTGCGAAAAATATAACATATTCAATGATAGCCAAAATGGTTTTCGCAAAAACCGATCTACCGTCCTGGCTGTGTATAAATATATGCAAGAAGCCCTTAATATAATAAATAATAAAGAATATGCTGTAGGTTTGTTATTGGACATGACAAAAGCATATGATAAGGTGCAATTTGATATATTGTTAAATAAACTATATAACATCGGTATACGCGGAAAAAGTTACGAATGGTTCACATCTTATCTAAAAAATAGAGAGCAAGTTGTAGAAATAGAACATTACAATCTTAAGTCAAAAGAAATAAAATTAATTCGATCCCTAAACATGCCCGTAAACGCTTCTATACCACAAGGAAGTGTGATAGGCTGCCTGCTATTCCTTGTCTACATCAACAATCTCCCTAACCATATAAATGAGTCATGCGTATTGTTCGCTGATGATATCTCGATTATAACATCATGTGATAATAATATAAATCTAAACCAAAAATTGAGTAATGTACTTAACACTGTAACACACTGGATGAACGAACACAATCTTGAAATTAACTACAATAAAACAAAAATAATAACTTTCCACCCCCGACAAAAAACACCTTTATGTATAAATTTCAAATATAATGGATCAAAATTAGAACTAGTAAATAAATTCACACTCTTGGGCCTAGACATAGATTCACATATAGATTGGAAATCACATATCCAAAAAGTAAGAGCAAAATTATCTAAATTCTCATACGCTCTCCGAGAAATCAAAAAAACAACAGATCTCAAAACAGCACTAGTAACATACTACGCGTACGCATTTTCATGGCTTAAATTTGGAGTTATCCTATGGGGAAATAGTACAGACGCGCCTACATTATTCACTCTACAGAAAAAAATGATTAGAATTTTAATAAATATCCAAGATACAGACTCTTGTAAACCCCATTTTAAAGACCTAAAAATATTAACCCTACCCTGCCTCTACATACTTGAAATTTGTAAATTTGTACGACAACATCCGCAACTCTACACCAAAAGAGAAGACATACAAACTAAAATTGCACTTAGACACCAAAGCAGATTAAACTTACCCACTTCACGATTAAAAATGCACTCTTCTAGTACATTTGTTATGTCCATAAAAATATACAATAAAATACCGGAATCCATCAAAAGTATAAATACAAATAAAATCTTTATCAATAAATTAAAACAATTTCTAATAATTAAAAGCTACTACACTATTGAAGAATTTTTTAGCGATAAATTTTAAAATTTTAGACAACAGTATGCGGTAACACCTACACATACTTATACCAAAAAATACATTAATAATATAATATATTAATAACAAAATTATGAATAACATAATTAAACAATAAAATTTGTAATAACATGATACCTATATTTCATCTTAAATTTAACTCAGAATATATTTTAAAATAATAATAATAACATTCTACAAGGCTTAATAAAATTGAATTGATTATTATAATTTTTAGTTTTAAAAATGAAAAAGTGCAATAAATAAAATAAAATAAAAATACATAAACATATCTAAAACAAATATAGAAATACTTATTATAAAATAATTATATTATACGATACTATAATGATACAATTTAATTTAATACACCTATATAGATTGCTCCACCGACAAGAGCTGAGCTCTTAAATTAATAATAATAATATAGTTTTTATCTTATTTGACAAAGAGCGCCTTCATCCTCTCTCCTATTAAAATATCTTTTGCTGTGCCCGACAGGGTCCATAATTGATCCAATGTTAACATGCCTACCAACAAATGTACACATTATGGAATGCAATAAATAATTGAATAATTGAATAATAATAATAATTTTGAATGAATGTCTATCTATCACATCGCTGGGTGTAATAAAATATATATTTTAGATCAATTTTCCAAAAAAACACATCAAAATAAAATTATTATAGCAGCTTCTTACCGCAACATCGTATAAGAAACTACATAGTTATAAAATATTAAATGTACAAATTTTATAGTTCCGGGGTTATGTGTAATTAAACTTTTATGTTCTAGACCTAGATTAAATCTTAATTACACATCACTGAATCGAACATTATCATTAGACAGGTAAGACACATAAACTTTCCCTAAGTATTGAATAATCTAACCACATAACCAGAAGGCATATAGAAACTTTAACGAAATTATTTAACACATCATTATCTGCTTGTGCCAAAACTATCAATCATTGTTGTCGGAACATAGCACACGCCCACAAAGGTCACACAAGGTCTAAATAAACAATGGCCGCATCAATTTCTCCATCGAAAAACCTGTTCAATGTCACTTTAAATACCTCAATTACGTTGTCAGTGACCAGGGCTTGTTTCTTGGGTGCTTATTGTTCTCAATCATACCGCAATACCGAAATCCCATATTAGGGATGGGGTTTTTTTTTTTTTTTTTTAGTAGTTTGTAGCTTCCCACTGCAGGGCAAAGGCCTCGCCACTCTTTTTCCACAACTCCCTGTCATCAGCTCTTGCGGATCAGTCTTAGTATTCGAATAAATTACGGAAACATAATAAATAGGATTTTTAAGCTCTCAGGATTACCAGTAGAATATTTCTAAAATATTTTCCCAACTCCCCCATTTTATAATAAGATTTATTTCATTGCGGGTTTCAATATAGTTTAAATAATTCCCCTGGGGCACGTTGGGCTTGATTCTCGATGATGTTCTGAATGGAAGCTACTGTTGATCCTGACTTACAGAAGTTTTAGTGAGTTAGTGTGGCGAGTGAGCTGTGCGCTATGAGCTGTGGTAGCCGAGCGGTGTGACCACTGGACTGAGATGTCAGAGGTCTCGAGTTCGAACCCAAGGCACGCACCACTGACTTTTCGGATGTTATGTGCGTATTTATCACATGCTCAAACGGTGAAGGAAAACATCGTTAGGAAACCTGCATGCTTGAGATAATTGTCGATGGCATGTGAAGTCTGCCAACCCGTAGTAGGCTAGCGTGGTAGACTATAGCCTAATCCTTCTCAATTGTGAGAAGACAGTGCCCGTGCCCAGCAGTGGGACATTAATAGGTTGATGATGATGAGTGTGGCGAGTGTGTGACACACTCGAATTCACTTTTTTATTGGGACACACTATGTGTCCCAATAAAAAAGTGACTTGATTGTAGCGGATTTTATAGTACCATTTTTTTTTTTAATGTTTTTCACTGACTAGTATTTAATGGACTACATACAGATATATATTTTTTAAATATGTCTGAATATTGTAATATATTTTATCCAACTCTACTAAAGATCACACAATGAATTGGGCCCAAAATCACTATTTCATACTAAACGCTAAATGTTGTTATTACGTAACATAAATATTTCCTACTTGCATATAAATAAATAAATAAATCCATTTTGATGCAAATCACATAAAAACGAATCAAAACAGTTGAAAGTCTTCCAAATTGGTGTTTTTAATCTTTGAATAAGATTGATTGTAAATCCGAAAGCTGGTTTATCACTTTTATTTGTAATCAGACGAATTGTGTAGAAACAGAAAGGACTGAGGAATATTTTATTTGTTCGTAAGATTAATCTATCATCGTAATATTTAGGTAGGTACCGTAAAGCACTGATATGACCCGCGTACTCGCAGGTCCTAAGTCCGAATCAAACGCACGCACCTCTTGACATTTCATTTTTTTTATTACTCGCCATTTCTAAAAGGGTAAACGACAATAGGTATATTAAGGAATCCACTATGCCTCTTGATTTTTTCATATTACAATATGAGAATGATGAAGTTAAAGATTTTATCAATAAGTGAGCTTGAATTGCTTGCCGATAGAGAGAATATAAACACCAATTTGTGATACCGTAACATGTTTAAGCTGACGAGTCCCAAGAGACAGCGCCCGTAGACAAGCATTTTTGCAAAAATAGGCAAACGCCAACTATTCAGTACCTTTCCTCATATCTATTTGTTAACTGATTTACTTATTTTTCTTTAGTAGCTATTGACAGGAACTGCTTTGTTGGTATAGTGGTTGTTAGTGCAACTACTGTGTAAGAGGTCTTGAGTTTAATTCCCAGGTCGAGGGAAGTTTAATTGGGTTTATCTATGAAATTCTCAGTAGCAGCTCGGAGATTGGATTGGCCATGCCATCAACCGATGGCAATAGCTGCGAGCCCTATTACGTGAGACCTTAAAAATACCGGTGAAATATGGGTGTACATTTGTAGTACAACTGTACATTTTTTTCCGCACATTATTATATATATCTAGTTCCGTAGTAAGCAACGAAGCCAGTGTTCCGGATACTTGATGGTTGATATCTACATATATACGTTTTTTTGTAAATACATACATATTATACATAGATATATCCATGACTCGGATACAAATATTGATGCTCATCACACAAACATTTGTCCCTACCGAGATTCGAACCCGGGACCCATAGCACAGCAGGCAGCGTTAACTACCGCTGAGCTAAACGGGTCGTCAAAGACGTTACTAGCTGCCAAACCCTTCGGGAACGACAGGCGTGATGGTATGTTATGTTATTACAGGAAACCTGTTTTTTTTTTTCAATTTGGCTACCGATATTACTTTGTAATGTCTTATTAATTAATATTACATGTTATAAGTGTATTGTAATAAAGTAATTTGGCCGTATTTGACCTGTTGGCCTCGTAACTGGCTAACGGCGCTCAATACGCCATAACTGCCGGCTGTAATGGCCGTTACACCGCATTACATAACGTAACATTACTAATTACTGCAATACTGAATAGAGGCCGTGAGTTATGACTCCAAGTATCAATGTCGAAACTTGTGTTTTATAGAAGATAATGTAGTATATGTCATTTGCTTTCTTGTGATAATTGGATGACATACAGACATACTACTAATGGAGCTGTGGTAGTCTAGTGGTGTGACCAGTGTCACTGAGATGTCAAAGGTCTTGAATTCAAACCCGGGCACACACCACTGACTTTTCGAAAGTTATGTGCGTATTATAATAGTTGGCGTGTTTTGTATGGATTGATTAAAATTAAATAAATATATGTACCTATTAATAAATAAATAAATGTATAATTACGTATATGTTTCATAAAAAATTTATAATTTATTATTTGCATTGAATATTAATAACAATTTTTTCTATTAATGTGCGCTTTAATTTTACTGTTTAATTTACTGTTTAATCTTATATTCTTCTGTGTGCCATTGAAACTGGGAATACTGTATCTTTTACTTTAATCTACGCTAATGTCTAACGTCAATTACAGACATGCACAAGTCTGTAATTGACGTAAACACTAGTCTATATCCTTTTCTTTAAAATATCAATGTTTGTGTATATGTTGTTGATGTGCCTTAAATAAATAAATAACATCTACTTACATTGCAATTTAAGGCTAGTATCGTCACGGAGACATTGAATTACAAGTTTTGCGATGGGTCGGGTCTAACTTTTTAAGCCTCATATGTTTGGGGGGAAGTCTATATTACCAATAATCGCGCACAAATCTTGAGAAAAATCAATAACAATGCTCGACTTGGGTATCGAACCCGTCAATCTTTATTAAAAGAAACACATACATGTATTTAGACATTGACGATCTTATTGGTTTAAACGGTTACGAAAAAGTAAAAGGTCTGTGCAATAAAAAAACACCAACAATCGTTTAGTACCTACTCTGAATCTTTCTTTATAATATCATCAATACCTACGGGCAGTATGACGAAACAACACGAAATAGGGTTCAGTGAATGTCAGAACGTTCGCGCGGACCGCGTGACGTCATTATACAGAGCAGTTATGGTACAATGAGGCTTTATGATCCCACATAATGGGGTCAAGTGCCATAAAAATGCAATAAACAATTCGCGCCGAAATTAGGCAAATAGGTCATTATGACAGATCTTGCAATAGTGATTCTATAGTCTATCCTCCTTTTCTGTTCTAACCTAGCCTCTTTAGTGAGCCTCTCACAATAACCTCTTTGGTGAATCTTCCTTATCTCCTCTACAAAATACCAATGTGCACGCAAAATCTTGCAAATGTTCTTTTTTTTTCTAAAAATATCTGGACCTTATTACAATGCGCCATCTAGTTTCAAACTAATTAACAAGGCTTTGGGTATTATTTAGATGGTTGGTTTTTTTAGAAATACATACATACATGCATGACTTGGATACAATTGTTGATGGTCATCACACAAATATTTGTTCCTTCGAGGATTCGCATCTGGGACCCATACCACAGATGGTAGCTTTAACTAGAGCTGCGATAAAGGAGTCGTTACTCGTGCTAGATCTTCAAAAGGAAATGAATACACTATCTTGATCTATTAATCGTAAGCGCCGCTGACAAGCATTAGGTCAATAGTTCAATTTCTAGGTCAGACAAAAGGTTGTTTGTTTTTTTTTCTGAAATCTTCGCTTCATTTCGAAGCTTGGATTAGATTAGTCATACTGTAGTATATTAGTCCAAATTGTTAGTCATGTTAGTTTGACCTAAGAATCGTACCCCAGACTTACTGTTTATCAGCCACACTTGCAATCTACTACTAAGAGGTAATTCAAATTTCTTGTTAGAATTGATTGTACTGGATTTTCTTTTATAGAACTATTTATTTGTTACTTACTTAATTAATAATAATACTTAATTGTAATGGGGATTCAAAATAATAATGGTTTGTCACGCACTTATGCGTAGAAATAATAGCAGCTGTTGAGAACGACCTCTGATGTTACGATTGTTTGTAGTGCTACCCACGCCTGCCTTGCCTCATTAGAGCACGCTTGTTGTAGGTATTGCCCGCGACACGAATAACAATATAAGTACATTTTTAACCGACTTCCCTCAGAGTGGTCCTTTAAAAAATGGTGAGGATCTAATAAGTGGATCCTATAAAAGTTGTAAAAAGAAGAAAATACCGACTTCAAAAACTTTAAAGCAAAAAATAACTTATAGATTTATTTTTTTTAGTTTTAAAGGTTTGAAGGCAGTGCCGAACCAAATGTAATAATAGTACACTCGCCGCGCGTGTCTTTGAGCAGGGTGGTTTCCATTCAGGCACCGACTTCAAAAGCCAGTTCAAATGTCTGTCACAGACGCAGTTAAATCGAGTTAAGAATTAGCGACGACTTGCGGAAGGCAGCTGGCAGCGACTGGAGGAAAAGAGAGCCGAAGATCGAGCTCTGTGGCGTTCTCTAGGGGAGGCCTACGTGCAGCAGTGAACGAATATAGGCTGATAATGAAGAAAATTAAATTTGACATGCTAATTTTTAAATAACATGTCTTAAATAATTTCTTATCTATAACGCTTTTACATTTTGCTATATTTTTTCAGGCAGAAAAAACCCGTTAAAACGTCAGCATATATAGGTAATTAATAAGCACTGACGTCTAAAACCAATATTCTTTGGAGTTGCAACCGCATCTATCCGCGTCTTGCCTACGATGTCGGTCAGTGTCGGGCTTGCGCAGCGCACTGCTGACCCCGCCGTGACTCGCGGGACACTTCCCCACACATTACACTTGAAAACACAATGTGCTAAGTATTTCAGTGAATAACTTCTTACACAACAACACATATAAATACAAACAAGATCGATATCCATACTTACTTATCTTAATATTGAATATTATAAATGCGAAAGTGTGTCTATCTGTCTGTAAAAGCGCGAATTGACACACTCATTTCGCGCTTTTAAGGTTCGTACTTGGCATCGACATTTTCGTAAAAAAGGGTAGACATAAATTAGCAGATTGATGGAGAAGCAGATGGATGAAATTACTAGTTGTATGCAAATGAAGTCGCGGGTGAAGGCTAAATATATCGACACTAAGGGTGACTAGATAGTAAGCAGGCAGTGACGAGATTTATTTATTTTATTTATTTATTTGATTTACACGGCTTAAATAAACCAATTACATAAATCAAAGATAAATTACAAATGTAAATATAAGAGAAAAAAAAGGAGTAAACATAAACTAATTAAATAAAATGATTTTCACAAAATTGAGATGATATTAGCCATCGCAAGTGCAGTTCTATCGGCGTTCAGTCCATCACTGGACAACTGTAAGATGATGACGGTAATACCAAACTATAAGAACTTCAGCGTTTACCTTAAAATTGAACTCCGTTTCTCATATTCGCTTATTAGACTCGGCGACGGTTTTTAATAAAAAAAAAATATCTGCGTTCACTGTGAACTATAAAAAACCTTATTCTTATTTTTATAGCAGTTTTGTTTTTTAGCAAAATAAAAAAAAAGCCTGACATTTTTCAAAATTACTCTTCTATAGTAACATAGTGTTATATAAATTTATGATAATGTTGTGTCCTTTCTAATTCTCGTGAAGTACTTTCGAACGCGGTTACTGCAAGTAATGACCGGAACCTGCGCACGCGCGGCCGTTTGTAATGTCGCTGCGGTTTGCAAGGATCGCCTGCAAAGCCGACGGTGATTGAAGTGAATGTACACAGTGACATTTTAACCACCAAATTTAAACTTAACACCCAATACGGTACTGACTTGCAATATACGTGTAGGTATGCTTTTGATATAAGTAGGGTTACCAGGTCTCAAGAACAGCCCGTTTAAAATAGCCGGACACCCAAGCATTTAGTCTTAGTATAATCACTAGCGACACAAGGAGCAGTGAGCAGCAGAAATCCGATTTATGACAAATGCAAAACCAAATAATCAAATGTATAAAGCGGGTCGAATAGTCTCATTACTGCCTAATTTGTGTACACGCAGCCAAAGCAAGTAACTGTGTCCCGTTTTATCCGGATGCCTGGCAACATTAGTCGTAAGTGTAGACGCCGAAAAATACCATGAAGCTTTATTATAATAGTCGATAAACATTGGACAGAGCCCTTAATCTTCCCCAGTGATTCGACGCAAAGATAATAGTGGTCCAACTTTAATATTATTATATTTTGAACACTTTTATATGTGTGTAATAATTGACAGGGAAACGCAGCGTAGGTAAGCAACAGGAAGAGCCGACGACCTGGTGAAGGTTGCTAGATTCCGCTGGATGAGGGTGGCTAGGGACGGTCGTGGAAAGAGGCCTCCATCAATGGGCGTCTTTTTGTTAAAATTGTGATGAAAGGACCAAACTTGAATAAATAAATAATAGGTTTATCTGTGTACGTGCAATGTATTTATTCTAAATGTAGCACAATAAAATTGATAAAATGATTAAGTAGGTATACAGCCATTTGATATGCAAATGTTTGGCTTAAAACATTTTCGAGAGTTTGAAAACAAATTTTGTTACGCCTGGGACAATTTTCAGAACAATTCTGAAAATAGGTCAAACTGTTTTGCCATTAACAACCGGCGAACATTTGTTTCTATACAGGTGATCATCAACCTCATGTCCTAGTACGGGTTGGTAGAGTTCACACGCCATCGAGGAAATCTCTCAAGCATGCAGATTTTCTCACAATGCCTTCCTTCACCGTCGGAGCATGTTACAAATACGCACGTCATTTCAAAAAGTCAGTGCATGCCGCAGGGTGGATCTCGAGACATTTGACCTTCTTTTCTCGAGTCAGTGTTTAATTGATTCGCGATTGATAACAGCAGTATAGCCACCTTCATAAATATGGCGTGGTTACATCTGTAACCGTATTAATCTTAATACGTTGCAGAAACACAAGTATCATCAAGTCTCAAGTGCTTGTAAACACTTAGGTTTAGTGTTCAACAAATTAAAGTGTTTAAGTGTAAGTTATGTAAACGCCTTTTTGTATGTAGAAAGTAAAACTGTAATAAGTTGTTAGTTATATGTAAATAAAATGAACAGCATGAGTATTGAGTATCTAATTTAACATAATTAAATGTACTGTGTATAATTTTTTGTTTAAAATCAGGATTCAAACAATATCAATATATGTACTATAATAGAATCCATAAAAAGTCGTTTTGTTTCGACGTTTTCCTTATCTAAGTATATTTAATTTGATGTGAGGGCCTAATATTTGAGCAACGTTCAAGGTAGGGTAACATTTTTAACAATAGGCTTATACATATTTGACGAACCGATTAGCGACTAGTAGTAAACTGGATTTGAAGGTGTTTGTGTGGTGAGTATGGACATTTGTGCCTGGGTCATGGATAACCAATGTGTGTGTGTCTACCATCTGTTACCGAAACACAAGCCTCGGAGCCAGTGCTATACGCCGTAAGTAACGTTATTAGTTAAAAAACTGCCTAGTGGCCGTAAGAGCGACTTCTGAACAAGAGGTCTTCGATCCCCAGGTCAAGCAAAATGGTAGGTACCTATTATGTACGTTTTTTATGAAATTCTCAGTAACAGCATGAATCGAAACTCCAAGTTTCGATTCATGCTTGGTTTATAGCAAAAGGCGCGCTCTCTATTACATGGAACCTAAAACTAATCGCCGATATATAAATATATATGGATGTATGAAGTATTTTTTCTATTAACGCTACCATGATCCATCAATCAAACGGTCATAGTGCACAGTGGTCATAGTGCACGATGACGCAACGGCCAGGCAAAATGTTTACACTTCACACCACCTCCGCACGGTGCACGGGAAATCGGTTACCGTGGCCAAAGTTACCGCGGTAATGCTTACGTCACGAACCACGTGGTTGATGCAATATTCATCAGTTAAATGTTTACTTGACAAGCTATGGGAAATGTGTTTGCTGTACGATGTCACTAAACTGCTAGGTCAATTTGATTGTACTTTCGAATTGCTATAGCGTAATGTGGAACGGAATGTTTTATTTAAGAATGAAAAATAGATGACAATAGAATTAGAATTGAGCAAAATAAACGATACATTTGAGTTCTGCATAAATTTGCAATCTTATATTGCAATAGTTTATTTTACTTTAATGCCCCACACACAAATATTTTCTGTGTGGAAATAAATAAAAAAATAAAAATTACAGATGCTTTTGAATTGTCAAAACTAGTATCGAATCCGCAGCCCGTGTTGTACAAGCTGATCGCTCAGCGCCTGCGCCAATCGAATTGTATTTGTTTTACAGAAGATGACACTAAATTCTAGAATATTAAATATAATAGGGACTAACCTAGTTATGAAACCAGAGCATCATATTTTTTTAACCTATTTGAGGCCAAGAATGTCCATTTTCTAAAAGCAACTTCATTGCCTACGCGGTTACCCATATATCTAGGCACAGCATCCGGATGCCAATCAAACAGCACTTCACCTACTTCCTCCATAATATTATTATATCACATCTAAAATATCAAGTAAACAAAACTAAATATTACTCATTTCATTCTCAAATTAGCATACAAACGAGCGACGCTAATTTTAAATATTATAAATCGCTATGTAACAGTACTGTTCATGAATGTCTGTAAATTAACCTAAAAATAAATGTTGAAATAAACAACGTAAATACTACGGCGTGCGCATTATACAGAAAATCGATTAAATATAATAATTTTACTGCGAAACGGTAAGTACCACTGTGAAGTCACGCATGTTAAGATAATTATTTGCACGCATGTTCGCCGCGTTTATTAATACATTTTTTTGACCTTCAACTAATGTCTGTAAATTTTATGACCTACAACCTAAAACCTATCCAACTTCTTCATTCAATGACAAAAAGCTTGCTTCATATTGATGTATGGTTTTTTTTATGATGATAAGGGGGCAAACGAGCAAGCGGCTCACCTGATGGTAAGTGATGACCGCCGCCCATAGACATTTGCAACACCAGAAGCTTGCAAATGCGTTGCCAATCCACTTAGAAACCGTTCAGGTTTCTTAAAATAGGGAGTTACTGAACTGACAGCAAACGGAATTCCTATGCCGTCAGAATAGTCACTCCCCCAACGAGCTCTGGTAACCTTACTCACTCGCAGAAAGACAACTATTGTTGATTCACTGCGGTCCTCTGTAATGGTTTGGTTTTCCTCTGAATTTTAGTTTTTAGAAGTGTCTGCCGTTTAACCTTCAGAGCCAAATGTTAATGGGTAGTGTTTGTGATTCATCATAAAGTTAATAACTATATTGTCTTACCCAATATTGTGACCCCTCTACTTATTATTTTAATGTGTTATCGTCGTGCATCTAGTAGATAAAGTCTTTACTAAGTAATGGTTCCGCTTGTCGATGATAATGAATGTCAGATACAGCAGTGCAAAAAGCTGCCGTGGCTTTTTTATTTCCTTCAAAAAACCATACAGGTAATTTTTAATATTATATATTTGTGGCAAAGCAAGGAGACATTAATTTGTAGCTATAACCAGAGTCATGGAACAAAAAATGCTGACTCTACACGTAACTTATGGGTTTGGGATGAGTTGATCTTCTTTACACAAATTCCATTAATAAAATATAACAGGGACGGGGAAATGTGGGAGTACATGAGTATAACTCTGCCTAACCCTTTGATGACGACAGGCGTGATGATATGTTATTTTATTATTTGACTAAAAAATAATTTAATTTGTTATTATTTATTAAATTTAGCTCTCAGGGCCTAGATTATTGACCACAGTGCTTATAAATGATTATGTTGAACAAAACCTGCAATTTGTGATCTATATCGTGGGATGCAACTCATTTCAATTTAATATAGTGTCATTACTGAACGATTTGTCGTGTTTAATACTCATGCATAGTAAAAGTAGTGGGATAATTAAGTACAAGGCTGAAAGCGGGAACGTTTGGACATTATTTGATGATTTTACATAAAATATAACAACTTTGTATGATAGGTTGAGGAATGATGTGATAAGAAAACGTTGTGGTTTGAAAGACGACGTAGTGACAAAAGTTGAGAAGAATGTACTGAGATGGTTTGGGCATGTTGAAAGGATGAATGATAGGCAATTGACGAAAGAAATTTATAAGGCGGATGTCAGTGGAAACGCCTTTACACCGACCTAATTGGTGAACTCCTTCAAAAAGATGCGCAGTACTCGTAACCGGCGCGCGTGCATAACGAGATGTATGAATGCGGACGAGGCAAAAGTGGTATAAAGGGACCATAGCGCTTGGCATTCTGTAGTTTCTGCCTACCCCCATAGGAAAAAGGCGTGAGTGTATGTATAAAACAATTATTGAAGGAATAAGAGAAAGGAGTAAACCTAGACGAGGTTTTGTGAAACAAGTGAAGGAAAAAGTGGACATCAAGATGTAAAACAGAAGGCAGAAGATAGAGAACAGTGGCAATAGCTCCACCGACAAGAGCTGAGCTCTTATTTAATAATAATAAAACGAGTCTACATTTCAAATCAACCAAAGAGTGCTGATCTACAACCCCCAACAGTAGACCGCCTACCATTAACCATCACGCTAAGGCAAGTCAAGCCATCATCATCATCTACCCAGTTATTGTTCGACTGCTGGGCACAGGTCATCTCATTATTTGATAGAAATTCCAAAACAAACTCCATCGAGAACATCTCTTAAACATGCAGATTTACTTCCTTCAGTGTTTAACCATGTATAAATATGCAAATAACTTACGAAAATTCTAGATTTCGAACCTACTGGTCACGCCTCTAGGCTATCATAGGGTAGTCAAGTAGGTGTATTAAATACGACGTTTATGCACTAACAAAAACCTAATTCATCGACCGCTATGGGGAAACTTTACGAGTTCTCTGGGACCATTAAAACAATAGGTCAATTAATATTATATCTTGTGATTAGAAGAACAATAACATTATTAATTTGTTATAAATTTTACGCAACTAATATTAACATATTCGAACTGTGGAGATAAATGGCATTGTTTTATGGAAATTTGCAACTACTTCGAATTAGTGTTGCCACTAACACGAAAGGAAAGGAAAGCTAGGCTATTCAATTATTGCAATGTTATCATGTCGCATACCTCCTTCCTATTTGATAGATTGCTGGCAACTTTAAAACTACGACGAATTACAACAAAATTTAAATTTTAAATTCGACCTGTATCATCACCATCATACATCACACTCATCCACCAGAGAATCACCCACGATCTGGTAGTTGTAGCTACGATCCGCTGGAGGAAGGTGGACGTTTATCGATTGATATAATAATTATGAGGAAACCCGTGCCCAACAGTGAAGCAACAGATGCTTTGATAAGAGATCAAGTAAGTAAAAGTAGATAACTACTGCCAAAATTTTGATGGAAAGTTTCGGTGAGCAGTTCCGGTTGGTATCATGACAACAAGATAAATCATTGGTCTCAAGTTCTAGTATAATGCGGTCGTTTGTATTCACGGGCGGCGCTAGATGTCGCGCCGAGAGCTGCCCACGCGCAAGCCGCCGCCCGGCGAAACCAGAGTAGAATTTTATTTCAGTTATTGTATTTAGAGCTACATGAGATAATAATAATATGAGAAATAATTGTCCGTTTTGGAATTGTCGACATGATTCGTCAGTGATCTACATACTGAATAAACAATGTTGTATGGCTTGAATGGAGTATTTTTCATGTCGATTAGGAGGAGACTGACGCATTCTCATCAACTCCCCGAGCGGTGGGAAGGTCCATGAAGACTCCTTGGACTAGCTCACATCATGAGGCTTCTAATCGTTTCTACTGAGTGCTATCAGATGTAGTACCAACATTATAATTTTGTGCAGAACAGTGATATCCAATTATTATAACCAGACATTCGTAGTTGGAAAATTGTTTGTTTTTTTTTGTCCATAATAAGTAATAAGGTAAGCAGTCACTGTAGCCTATGGACAATTGTCATACCACAGGAGTCGCTCGCTCGTTGCCGACCCTAAAGAAACCCTTTTGAGGTTTCATAATTACTTCGCTACACTAAACTGACAGAAAACGGAATTCCCATAAACATATGACATTTATGTACACTGTTCTACTTTTCCTAGAACATAAAGTCAAGGACCATATAACGACCATAATAAATGACATGGCGAGGCTGTTGACACCTACATGACATATGTCACGACTGAGATCTTATCTCACGCTATGTAGGATCTAATCATCTAAGTGAACTTATCATAGATGCGAACATTCATCTAGCCTTGCAACACGTGTGATGTTTTTGGCAATCGACTGCACGTCAAGGATTGCCAAGTTTCTCATGATTATATTGAGGACACTTATACACCTTTACTTGTATAACAGAACAACAGCACTGTGCTGAATTACCGGGTTGCAGTGACCTTGAAGATCCATTATTTTTAAACATAATAATAGAAATAGAAGTTATGACGATTGGGCCAATAGCTAAGCAACCTATGCACGAGTTGCGGGTTTGATCCCAACCCGGAGCAAATATTTGAACAACCTACAGGACATAAAAAAATTAATGTGAAAAAATAGTATCTCATTGGCATTGGGACCAGGGTGTAAACTATCGGAGGTCAGAATGAAGACAACAAACAAGAATACAGAAAGCAAAATAAACGTATTTTCTTCCCACTCTTGAAATATAAGGTAGCACATAAAACAAACCGACCAAACAATCAATATTGCCACTGGTATATTTCCCATAAAGCTTCATAAACATGACGAAGAATGATCATCAATATAGACCTTGACTATGCTTGTATCATGAAGATGAAGGTTCAAGATCATCATATCATCATCATGGGTTATAATGATTGATGCTACTAGTTCCGAATTGAGGATATGAGTAATTTTTATGTGTTGAAATATTTTTGTGGGTAATGGAACCGTGCTGTCTGATCAACCTTATGAGAAAGATTAATGTGTGTTTGAAATCATAATGGTGATTGTCACGCACAGGTAAATAGTGAGGAAAGAGGGGAGTTAATATATGTGTGTGATTCCTACAAATCGTACTACTACTGGGTACAGGCCTCTTCTCATTTGAGAAAGATTAGACTGTATTCCACTTCGCTAGCCTAGTGTGGGTTGGTAGACTTCATATGATATGTCCCAGACTTGAATTTTCTCCTGTATTGTGGATGCATTTACAAACACGAATTGTCACATACGTACAGTCGAACAAGCTAATTGGTATACATGCAGCTATAGACCGATCTAAGTGTGGATGTTAACCAATCAGCTTGTTTGACTGTGCACGCTCAAAACCGGAACAACTACCAGTAGATCGTACAAATATTGGCTCCGTCTGCGGTTTGAACCCGCAACCCTTGACGGATAAACCAATAGCTTAGCTACTGCGCCTATCGAGAGCTCACGTGTCTATTGCCAGCGTACAGTGTAATATTTCCTGTATTATATATGCTCTTTGCGAGTTTTAATTGAACTAATTATAACACAAACAGAATTTTAGATTAGTTTCAAAGCTCTCGAACGAAAGAAAACACCCCTTAACAACATCAACTCTAGCCACAAAGTATGTCTTTCGCACAACATAACTTGAAGCGGCACATAACTAATTTCATAAAACACATAACTTTTGACTCTGTCGCCTGTTTTTTACATCTGTAATGTAACACCACAAAACAGATTACACCAGAAGTTCCACTGTATATAAATTATACATTGTTTGAGAACCTGATACTTTAGAATTAGAATTTCGTATGCTTTAGCGATAGAGCATACGAAATAAAGTATTATAATCTAAGTAGGTACTTATTAAATACTTAACAAAAAATAATTATTAGGGAACTCAGTCGGGAATAATGGCACACTATGAGACAGTGAATGAACTATCAAGACAATGGTCGATGACCAACTTTAGCATAATTATCTAACTTTATATTATGTGTGTTTTTAAAGCGGTGAAGGAAAACGTCACCAAAGAAACGGCCTGATATTGCGATGATGTGTGTGAACGCGTAGGGAGGCTATATTCCCTTTCGCCTTTCTTTAAAATAAGACCTCTGCCCTCCATTGGAACAGTTTAAAGATTGATGATATTATTAGAACCATATTGAGAACGTACTTAAAATTTTTAAATTATTAGTAGGTAGTGTGCACTAATAATTCTAAGTGATCAAGGGGCTTGAAGCCAGAAAAGCCCCCAACATTATTGACACAGGTACATTTACGTCACTTATTTATTAACTAGGTATATATATTATAAGTAAAGTTTATTACCACAGTCACGAGGAGTGGGTATACTGCTGTTCTTGGTATGTGATCGCTCCCGGGCTGCAAGTATAATTTAAAACTTTATATCTACTTTTTACTTAGAACATTATATCTTCACGACCCTCCCCTGCGGTCACCGGACAAAGGTCAAGAGGCTAATTGTTTCTGTTACATTAACATTACGAATACACAGAATTTATATTAGGGGTTCATATTATTTAGGTAGCCGAGAACAGGTAAATCAGTATTATGTTTGTGTACTGTGTGACTGTTGAGCAAGAATACTTGGCTTCGATTCCCAGGTCGAGCAAAGTGTTACTATCGAGACGAGTCGACTGTGTGGTGCAGTAAGTGGTTTTTCTATGAAATTCTCAGTAGTAGCTCAGAGTTTGGATTTGTGCGCGGTTGATGGCAACAGTCTGGCCTTGTATTACATGGGATCTTACATATACCTGCGCAATTAGGGTATCCATTAGTACACCTCTACCTAACCCTTCGAGGACGACACGCGGATCATCATCATCATCAACCCATTATTGTCCCACTGCTGGGCACGGGTCTCCTCTCATTTTTTTGAGAAGGATTAGGCTATAGTCCACCACGCTAGCCTGCCGCACTGCGGGTTAGCAGACTTCACATGCCATTCAGAAAATCGCTCAAGCGTTAAAGCATGTGATAAATACGTACATTACTTCCGAAAGTCAGTGGTGCCTTGATTTTGATCTTTAGACCTCTGAAATCTCAGTCCACTGGTCACACCGCTAGACTACCACAGCTCCGGACAGGCGGATGTTTGCCAAATAATTCACATTTTAATAAAACTTAGATTTATTTTAGAAGCTAATCGAATGTGTGAGATTCCTCAAGTATCTATTTCGTGCCCGTATGCTTAAATGTATATAAAAATAGTACTTATTGGACACCTCACAGTTAGTCGCCATGAACTTAAGTTAGCACCCTATTGTGAACAAGTGAATGTGTAAGTACTTTAGTTGCTTACATCAGGCGAGTCACTTGTCAGTAGCTGTACTAAAGAGAGCCTAATAAGGGTTATTTACTGGCTGGTCACTCACTAAATAAACTAAAAATGAACTAATGAACTTGATTAAAAAACTCAACATCTTATATTTAACTAACGGCGTGCCACGTAATTAATAAAAATTATAAACTTCGGTTATTTTTCGGTATCTTTTTCACAATTTGAGCTTATTGATGTTTTGATACGGATCGCTATATGTTTTAAAATAAAATATGCCCTGTGTTCATCACCGATAATGTAGCATTCTAATGTTGTAAGAATCTATTTAGACCGGTCCAGTAGTTTCATTATATCTATTCATTACAACAACATTAAAACAAAAGTCAAAGATCTTTATTGTGAGCCAGTGGTACAAAGATGTTATTGGGTTGATTTGATGTGCCTCACTGGTCCATCATGCTAGGCATAGAATAATTAATTTGCGTTTTTTTTTTATTTTAAAAGCAAAGTTAAAATCAAATCAAAATTTTCTTTATAATATTAGTATAGAAAACATAGTAAGTAATAATACATTGTAATTATTCTTTCCGAATCGGTTTTTTAAAAACTCCTAACTACGTCCGGGAAATCTCCTAGAAAAACCAGCTGAAGGTGAAACACCATGTAATTTTACGTGATTTCCTTAATTTTCTACACACATTGTTCACAGTACCTTGTGGAAATAATATAGGCTTATTTGTAATTAATAAGATTATCTAGAACTGTACGAGGAAAATAAATATGACTCCAGTAAGCACACAAGATACGAATCTGCACGATTTTTAATTAAAAAATATATTGATGTAGCAATAGAATAGTGGTTATAGCACATACATAAATATGAGACATAATATGTAATCCGAGGGTATTTCTGAATAAACAAAAGCCTTTGCAAGTTTTCACGAAGGCATGCTACCAACAATCCTGGCAGGAGTTTTTATTTTAATAACATACGAAAGTGTCCCATTGATCCGCGGCATGATTTTCGAGATGATGAGTAAAATAATAATTTATAACATCGTCGATATAAATAATCTATTTTGATACACATGTTAACCTAGATGGTTGTACTCACTTATTGTAAACCATAATACTCTGAGTCAAATCATTGACGTAGCTAGGCGAGGCAGCGTGTCGTGGCCCCCAAGCTCGGGGGTGAGGGGCAATACCCGTAACCCTGTATATTGATGGGACCTTTTTTGCCCGAGGACCATTGGTCACCTAACTACACTCCTGCTACCAGCAACCCTCCCGTTACATCGACCCTTAAGGGCCCCAGTTTTCATTCTTGCCCCAGGGCCAAACAAAATTACCTTCATATTTACTACGCCTGTTTCTCGAAGTTCGCTGATATATTTTAGACTCTATATAATAAGGAGCTAACCTATTATCTAACCTATTATCGGCCCAAACTTCAAATGGCTGCTCAGAATGTAATAGCGAAACCCATAACGCTTTGCTTGACCTCCTGGTCAACCAAGGACCAATCGTTGAGCAGTGAAACTTGAAGACTTGCCAATTAATTACCATGCAATACGTGTTATTTACCATTGCTGAGACAAAGTAGTACCCGAAACGAGTTGAAAATAAATAAGTCTTGTTGTAGGTACGGCCAGTTGTATCGCTGTGTTTTTTTTTTATTTTTCTGGTCGGTTCCCATTAAGCATTTTAATTAAAAACACAATTCTCCACGTTTTTATTTAATTTTCTACAGCAGAATAAAACAACGTTGTTAGCGCTGGTAAATAGAAACTTCTAGAATGCCTTCCTCGTTATTTTGTTTGACAAAGTGAACATATTTCATGCTCGGTTCCTGTATTACACTAACAGCTGCAGTATTTTTGTGTAACTATGCGACTCTTATTTCCTAGGTACGTTTATTTAACATTTACGCTCTTTATCGCAGACTTTGCTTATATGTTTCGTCACCTTCCAAACAAAAAATCAAAACAAAATCGGTGCATCCGTTTAAGAGGTAGGTACAACATACAACAGACAAACACATATCCACACTTTAAAATTTTATTGAAACTTCGTTTTTAGTGTCGGAAGTTAAATAAATAATAATAGGTAGGTTAAAAAATTAGTCAATAAATGTAGTAAAAATAAATAGTAGTCAGAAATATTATAGGGAAGGATGTGAAATAATCACGTTTCAAAATGTGCATGTGTTCTAACGAGAATTTAATTTTGTTCAAAAGTTCAAAATTAATATTTATTTAAGAACAAAAATGTTATGTTTGATTGTGTAATATACAGGTACATCATCATAAAACCAATGATCTCACTGCTAGGCAAGGGTCTCCTCTCAATTTTAAGAAAGAGTAGGGTATAGTCTACCACGTTAACTGGGGTGAATTGGCAGACTGGCATGCAGGTTTCCTCACGATTGTTTTGTTCGACGTTTGAGTATTTGAGAACTACAAACGTCACTCGAAAATGTCATTGTTGAGATCGAACTCAATACCTTAAACTTCACAGTCCTCTGGTCAGAGCTCTTCATCATCATTATCATGTTAGCTAGAGGATGTCCACTGCTACACTGACACTGGTCAGAGCTCTTATGTGTAATCAATTAATCAATCAAAAGGTTTTTATTTCATATAAGCTTTTTTTAAGCATTTATAAAACGTTAAGACTCTGGTTGCAGTCCTTTATAGGTTACAATCAACTATTGCTTAAGATCCAGGAAATATCCAATAGGTAAATATATTTTCCAAAGCACAGTTTACTGTTGTGTAAAGGCCGTTTGTTTAACAAAAGCAGCTCGTTTCTGATATAGAGCTGCGCGACGTAAGGGCCCAACATTGTAGGGCTTACGTCGCAATACCACGTCATAACACGTCACGGATAATAAAACTGTGGACGTGGTGGAAGTGGGGCAGCTTATCTCTTCGTGTGTATACTTGCTACTTTGTTTGTAGACCATGGGGATTTCTACTACCTTCAGATAACCGGCTTTTTTCAACGTTGCCCCACATTCATAATTTCTTCTGTGTCGTGAGTGAAATATTCATGAATCATGGTCTCTTTTAAGGTTTCAATCACATCTTTGTTTACAATAAAGGAGCACCTAAAGAGAATAAACTTATAAAGTTTTTTCAAACAAATCCAAAGAGTAAGCGAAGCTTGAAATGTTTTACCTATAGGCAAAGAAGTGCACGTCCACTTACATAGATTAAGCGCTACAATCTTGTAGTATTCGTGTAAGCTTGTAGTATTACGAGAGGTAGAGCATTGTGAGATTCCTCGCTCAAACAGAGCTGCCCGACTGGGGAAGTACCTCTGAAGACCGCAATGAATCAACAATAGATGTATTTATGTGAGTGAGTAAGGTTACCAGAGCTCGTTGGGAGAGTGACTATTCTGACAGCATAGGCATTCCGTTTGCTGTCAGTTTAGTAATTCCCTATTTTTAGAAACCTAAACGGTTTTTGTAGGGGTTGGCAACGCACATGTAAGCCTTCTGGTATTGCAAATGTCCATGGGCGGCGGTGATCACTTACCATCAGGTAAGCAAACTGCTCGTTTGTGCCCTTATCACCATAAACATAAATAATAAAAAAGCGTAAGAAATTAGTGTATTGGATCCCAATTTCAGATTACAGTGAACAGTAATATTGAGTTTTTTGGTATTGGAACCTATTATCTTATTGTTGATTGAACCTATGTAAATTATGGAATGCAGCATTACCACAGCACAATATAACCCGGGTTTTACTATTTCGTCCTAACAAATTCGAGAAGCAAAGTGGCAATGGATTTATCTTCATGTAACGCTGTGCTTACAAACACAAATCTCTACTTACACAAGACCAGGGCAAGTATCTAGAGGTCAGAGATATATTTGTTCCGTACGGGAACTGAACCTGCTACCCAATAGCTTTGGCATTACGCAATCACCCTTTCTGTTTTGTGTAGATAGGACATAACATTTCCAAAACCACCACGATTAGAAGGAGGCTGATGATAAACGTTTGAAAACGAAATCGTAGTTCTCTATGCTATTTGAGTAGGTAATTATATTCCATTTGAGAGAATAAAATCGTTTGGCGCACTTATTTCATTTTGACGACCCGATTTGCGCAGCGGATTAAATACTGCCTTTTATGGTACATCATCATCATCATCATATTAGCTAGATAACGTCCACTGCTGAACGTCAACCGAGTCATGGGTATTTCTTTGTATAGGTAATACATACATATGATTTACAAACTACAAGATACGGTAGGTGCCTATACGATTGTCTATCTACCTATACCATTATCATAAAACTATTATGTAAAATCTACTTTTTGGTGATTTTATCGCTACATATTGATATTGGAGGACGGGAGATTATGATAGATGTTGAGCGATGTTCAAAAAGAGACAATTAAATTATACCAACTTCGAATAAATTAAATTTAGACTTCGATTTGATTATTTAATCTCGTTTTGGATTATTTGCAGCATCCGTGCTCACGGGCAGTAAGTGTAAGAAATCAGTTTAAAACCGTTTTTAGGGAATTTACCATGGATGCGGGAAGGGAATCGAACCAAGTTTTATTTTGATGTATTTTTATGTGTTTTATTTATTCTTAACAACTATCGTGAATTAAGTCAACTAGGTAGTAGTGTAGGGAAATTAAAATTACCTGTAATATTCGTCAAGTTGAAAAAAAAAATTGAATTTGAAATGTACCTACAGTCCACGACACTTGTACGGATCACTATGTAGAGTCTTTATGACCCTGGACATTTACACAAAGAAATTCTATATATTTAACATAAACTGACTTTATATTTCCTCGGAAAATCTAAGTACGCTACACAAGACGCGCGCAGATGACGTGAAGCCGTGCATTTCGGTGACCTTTCACTTCCCTTCAAGAGATATATCCCATCATCGAAGCTATCATTAGGCCAATTATTAGAGCATATTTAGTGGCATTACATATCCTCGCAGCCGCGGCAGGAGGGGGGTTGTGTATAAAGTGGAGATGCGCGCGCGCAGCCCGCAACACAGCATCGCCGCGTGCGCACGTCACGTGGGCGGGCCGGAACGAACTTTTACGAGATTTTGCGAAGTTTGTGAATTTTTACCCGTTTTGCTTTCCCTGTGTGTCGGATTCTGTGATCTTTTGGTAAGTTTGTGTTTGTGGTCTATTATCGGCTGCGGTTGATGTATTCGCGTATTTTGTGGATTTTTGTGTTATTATTGTAGGCTTGTCTTGTGTATTAAGATTTCAAGAATATAAGTGTAGGAAAATTTAAGGCTGTTTTTATTATTTTGAAAAAGGGTAACAGTAGTCATCATAAATTAATAATATATTTAACAATTTTATTGATAATAGGTCATTTATTA
Source organism: Craniophora ligustri (assembly GCA_905163465.1). Classification (NCBI taxonomy): domain Eukaryota; kingdom Metazoa; phylum Arthropoda; class Insecta; order Lepidoptera; family Noctuidae; genus Craniophora; species Craniophora ligustri. The sequence goes on along the minus strand of LR990965.1, from coordinate 306,380 downwards.
GAAAGACGAAATTTAGGGACTTTATCCGAATCTATATAGGTACTTGTTTAATATATTAAAACTTTTCAGGAAAACACATAATAGTCCAAATTTAAAATGAAAACAAAACTTTGGCGTTATTTCGTGAGAAACATCGTGACAGTGTTTTGGTTAATTATTTTATAATGACAGAGCTTCAGCCCAAAACAATTTGAGTACAATTATAACTATTACAAGTTGCGTTTTGTGACATCATCGGTACCAGGTACCCGCGCACTGCAGTCACTCCACCGCAAATTACTTTAAAATAATTTATCCAGCTATCTTATCATTATGTAAATAAAATTAAATCTTCCACTCTGTCGGAACTTGGAACTTCTGGAAAGTTACAATAAACTAGGTACAATTCAATAAAAATCTCAGAAATTATTACGTATTCTTTATATTAAGTCTAAACCAATCTTTGGTAGTGAATAGTTACAGAACTTTAAAATAACATACTAGATTCTCCCCACAAATGATTAATATGCATTCATATGCTTAAGCATACCTAAATATAGTTTTCGTTGTATTGTAACTATGTAGATAGCAGTGTCTTGAAATCACAAATTTTCTAACCACATAAAAGAAAGCACTCTGTTAGTAAAATATCTACATAAATTTTACTCTGTCAGCCTCAAACAACATATAGTCATATCATAAATAATAAATATTAAACACAAAAAAGTGTTAATAATCTATTGTATGAGCTATGCTCTTGTAGTTACAGCTCCTTTTACAGTTGTCTATTCGGAGATAATTTCTGAATCTTTATTAAGTTACGACCTTTGGTTTATTATAATCTATATCATACAATATATCTATCCTTACTTGTTTATTCATACATAAATCATGGCATGTATTTATTGGATTAGTGGTTATTAACTAGTGGTCATCCAATAGTCAAAATTTAACCGTAATTTGTCGTTCTATCGTTTTTTGTTTTGGTTGCGTCGGTTCACCATATAAGCTTCAGTCATCTAAACCTCAAACTTCTTTGTACGCGGTATGTCTATGATTAAAATCGATACAAAAAATATATCCTTATCTGTATACATAATATATACATACGTATACATATGGAAAATAAAACATACGGCGTTGTGAATAAAGAAAAATAGGACTTAATTAATAAATTCTTTAGTAAGAAAAACCCATTATAAACTAAAGAATATCATAACTTTATCTCTTGTCCATCAGGGCTAAAGCCTACTCAACATTAATTAGGCATTACGTAGGAGTTTCATAAATTTAATGGAGTAAAGTTTCAGCTGTATGTAGTGCTTAACTTTTATTTGACGACGGACTGAGTGAAAATGAAGCACCTACTGTGACCTAGGGAATATCGTGTGACCGGCCAAGCTTAATTAGAAGCTTTTTACTAAATTAAGATTAAACTTAGTCCTTTTTAGTTTTATTACCCTGTAATTTGGCGGCAGGGTAAAGGTCGTGTCGCAGGTTCGATCCCCACGCGGAACAAATACATATGTGTACCTATAGCTTACACTCTACCAACTACAGGTGTTCTGAGTCTATTTGTGCATTGAAGAATATGTCTGTTTATAAACGCACCCACGGCACAGGAGGAATTCCTAGTACGTATCCGAGCTAAACAACCCTAGTTGGTTCCTCTCTCCTCATATCATCCTCATTATAAACACTATTAGGTTAATAATATACATGTTGTATTTGTTACAGAAAGAAGCCATCCTCCCAAGATGGTTCATATCAAGCTAGCGGTGAGTACATCATCTAATTTATAATTAAACTAATTTAACAAAACAGAATAATTCCTAGCGTACCTACTAAAAACTGAAATTTAAATTAAAATTACCAAATAGAATCAATTTATCAAAGTCAGTTTATCTGCGACTTAGTTTTTACTGTAAACTCATATTTAAACTATGTCACCGCAGTTAAAATTTACAACTGTCGTCACATTGAGATTTTGCCATTATGCGTTGAAGTCATATAAAACCTATAATTCTGAAAAATAAAAGGAATATACCGGTGTTAGTTAAATATATAATAGTCTACTTATCAAAAAGATTATACCTTATATTATACAAACTATTGAAATCCATAGTGCTTAAAAATACTGTAAAAAATAAACATAAACATAAAATTTTAATTAATCTTCTTGTTTCAAAAATACAATGTACATTGACATTATGCTTTCGTAATACGCACTTAGATAATAATATATGCAATACAAAATATTAAACTATAAAAAATAGTGTTAATGAACAAAACATATTTTAATTTATGAGCTCGTGAGCTCGTAACTTACATCATTTTAATAAATTTTAGATACGAAAAAGATTCTTAAGTTTTTATTCAACAATTAGGTATTTATGAGTGGCCTAATTTCTAAAAACATAGACAAGTGTATCAGGGGTTTTATCAGAAAGGAGGAGGTGGAATGCCCCCCCTCCGTGGTCCTCCTAGACCAAGTTTTCCAGCGATAGAAAACAAGTTTATTTTAAGACACTTTCTCGCTGTTTTCCCGGTAGCTGAGGGATTAGGTTACACTACGATGTTATCTTCGCGGTCCTAATCTTGAATATTCTTCTGTTCTTCACAATTCGAGTAGGTTTTTGACGTTAGCTGTCAGAGCTCTAGAAACGCCGTAAAGTGCGGATCACCACTGACCGTTGTGGCTGACCTGACCGAAGCTAAAATTACACGTATCTTTATTTGGTGGTATACCCATAAGCTTTCTGTCTCTTCGATGATGATTGATCGCATATGCTACATGCTGTAAATTTGGGCTTAAAACGCACAGCTTCCTACCAACTTCTCTGCCCCCTTTGCTGATAGCATAATGGTAAGTTACATAAATTGAAGTTTGACCAATAACCGATAAATTACGTTATTTCAGATATATGTAAATTTTAAATAGGTATTATTTACACAAAATATATATTTACTTGTTTATTGTAACATTGTAGTCATTAGGTGTAGTTATCGGAGGTAACTTGTCAAACGCCTGCATGTTGTAACATACGGGCGGGAGTCGATACTTTCTGTTTTAAATCCAATTTGGTTGCGGAAATAATATTGTTATATGTATATCTTTTTGGTAAAATAACTGCCTCGTTAATCTATTGGTCGTAAGTGCTACTGCTGAGTAAGAGTATTGGGTTCGATTCTTGGGTCGAGCAAAGTGTCATTGGGGATTTTTATGAAATTCTCAGTAGCAGCTTGGATTTTGGTTTTTTTTTCTTTTAAGTTTTTTGCCCATGCTGTCAAATTGCCTTCTCCATTGCTTGCTGTCCTTTGACAAATTCATGCATTTGCAGAAGATTTTTAAACCCATCCCATTACCCCAGCAAATAGTGATGAGTCGAAATCAGTACTATAAAAGTATTTTGGGCTCAGTTGACTTCCTCAAGGCTAATAAACTTATCAGAATTTAAACACACATAAAAAAACAATCTTATTTAAGCATACTGTCCCTCATAAAATTACAAAAAAAAAACTTACTCCAATAATATTAGGAATCAATGAAATGAATAGAATCCCATTCATATACATAAGGACGAGATCACACTGTCGTGTTGCATCACATCACAATCATTTGCGTACACCGCACCGCACCGCGCCGGATAGGGATAGGGGCTGCTGTACACGCAAACGAAACTAGAAAACTATTTTTTTTGACGAATTGTCTAGGCAATATTATTGAGACAGCTGTAAGTAATTCTAAGCTTCAATATTTTATGAAAAATTTGAACTTTGCATAGAATATCAAGATAACAATAAATAGTTATGATTTGTGTACCAGTTTAAACCAAATTTCAATCTGACAACACAACAACTAAAAATATTAATCGACTTCTCTGAGCTCAGTGTTGCATCTAAAAAAATTTGCATTACTAGACACACATTTTACGTCGTTAGCTCAGTCCTAGTCTTCGGGATAGCAGACATTATAATAAGCCTATAAAATAAATACTTGCATCCAAGAATGCATCCTAAAAACAATGACTCTTTAATTAGACTAACCGATAATTTAGTAGCCTAATCACTAGCTCTGCATGTGATATATGGTCTTTCTCTAAATAGACGAATATTGGTATATCTGTGACAGCCCTGGTATAACCACAGACTATATTGCGTCACAGTACTTAGCGGCACGAGACAGTGTAACACCTACAAGTCATTCATCTTTGTACAACCCTGGTTTTGTTTTAAACGCGATTTTTTCTTAACAAATCTCCTTGTTTTGAAAGCAATGCTATTGTCTGTCTTTTTCTTCTACTAGATAGCTTTTGCTTTGGCTTCTTAAATTGTAATTTGGGACGATTTGTTGAAACTCAGCAATGTGCTGTGCAACTGTAAAACATAATTTATGACTGACTAATATTATATTTCTTTTAAATGTGTTTAATTCTACTTGACTACGTATGTGGACGGTAATGTATTATTTATTTGGAATAAAAACAATTGCGTGTTATAACATATACAATCTATTTTGACGGCATGGTTGGTACTGTAGTCTAGCAATCGGCTCTAGCGCCTTTGTCGCAGGTTTAATCCCCACATGAAATAATTTGGAGTTTTAGTGACGTTACACCGTTAAGTTTAATTCTGAAGCTCTCAACTCCAAATAAAATGTCTACTTACTATCTATACAATGCGTATAAATGTGAATTCCATTCATTTTTAAAATGGTCAATAGACGTCAATAGACATATAATTATCCAAAAATATCCTCACGTGGCCTAAAATATATCTAATACCAAAAAATTACCTGATATAAAAAAATTAAGCTGCAGTTATTTATCTGAATAATAATCTTAAATAACTCAGTTTATGTAAAGCATGTAAATAAACTCTTGCATTGTTTGCTTCCAAAGGGTTCATATCTGGGCTAAGGGTCATGTGTGTGGGTTCGGTTTACGCTAATAAAGATAGGTATATGTTCGGAATCTAGTCTAATCTAGCATCATTTAATTAATTAACAGACAGAACTGTGTTGCTGGGGAGTTTGTTGCGCCGCTTCTTCTTCCCAGCAAAAACACTAGGAAGCGGTGAAGGGCGAGCGTTTTTGGGGGCTGTCTTTATTGTCGACGTTCAAAAAGAGCCAATTCAATTTGGCCTACATTGAATAAATATTTTGACTAAAATATAAAAAAAAGTTACTGACAAATCGGTGAAAAAATATAAAAATAATATACATTGGAACATAGAACCTCTTCCTTTTTTGAAGTTGTTTAAATTCTATGTGGGACAAAGATTTGATCATATGACTGATAGAAATGATTATAATTAACCCAAGAACATAACACACACATAAAAACGTATCAAAATGCAAATGTGATGCAAATGTTTTGAGATAGTGTGTGCACTAGCGTTCGGGTGTTTCCGGCGAGCCGAGCGTGACGTAATAATAGCCGGCGTGCGCCCGCGCAGCTAGAAAGTGTCAATAGGGTCAAGGTCGCCGCTCTTCCGCGGATTACGTCATACGGTGAAACTTATGGTTGTCGCCGAGGATTAGAAATTACTTTTAATTAAAATTTATTTTTATTTTTTAGGCCTCTTACGCTATTTGTGGTATGATTAATGAAAGTTCGACAATTATTAAATTGGTTTGAAACTGTGAGCTTAAGACAAACCGTGAGCTTAAGTCTTGTCACCATTTTTTAACTTTACTCTTCGTTAAAATTTTGCTAATGATCTTTGGAATAATCTCATTAGTTGTCTGTTTTTGTCAATAAGTTCTATTGTATAAAATAAATGGACTCACTTAGCTAAGCATTAGTAAATATTCTGACGCGTCAATCATAAAATATTTTACATAATAGTAAAATATATTTTCGTATAAATTAGACACGTTTGAAGCATTATAAAGTCCATGACTGTAGATATCATCGTTACCATTAATATGTTTGGAGCTCGCCAACCCTAACACAAATCATGCGCGCACGCACGTTGATGGCAGCTTTTGTTTGCCCGCTATAAGTTTTTAGTCACTTATAGTGTCCAATAGCAGCATACGAGATGTGGTTATATAACTGTTATTGTGTATAACTGCGGCAATAATATGTGTTATTACGTAATAGTTATGTCAGTTGATGTCAAAGGTCTCTCAGTATCCTAATGGTTAAGCCTATTGTAATGATTTTGGCTAGTATAAGTACGTAATTATAATAGCACGCGTGTATTCTCCAAGGGTTAAGCAGAGACATACATTTCTACATTTCGCCAGTTAGAGTTGTAGTTTTTTTAAGTCCCAATGTCCCATGTAATATGAAGGCAAGCCTTTAATTATAATTTTTCCCGACAAGTTTAATTTGGGAATCTGCAAATCACGAGTGAATAGGTATCTTCTAGGTAAGCATGTTACGTCTTACACCACATCGGTGATATTGTGGTCAAACGTTAACCAATCCATACTTGATATTATAAATGCGAAAGTGTGTCTATCTGTCTGTCTGTCTGTTAACTCTTCACGCTATAACCGCTAAACCGATTTAGATGACATTTGGTATAGAGATAGTTTGAGTCCCGGGAAGGACATAGGATAGTTTTCATCCCGGAAATCGGAGGGGGGGTGGAAATAAAATACTAGTTTTACGCAGACAAAGTCGCTGGCAAAAGCTGGTTTCTTATAAAAAAATCGACCACAGATCCTAACCCCGGGCTACGAATATTTAAAAATAATAAAAAATCCCAATTACAGACTAGAAATCAACCTCAGTGCGCGAATCACCCACGGTCAATATAAAAACACAACAATACGACCTCACGACATTAAAACAAGACAAGAACAGTAATTAAATATAAATTAACGCCTTTATAAAGCTCATAACAGTTTGTAAGAATTAAGTCGTAAATGTAATTATATTACTGACACTAGCAGTTAAATTAACACTGATGTCACTTAACTTAGGCTGGCTACATGCTGTGTTTTTTTAAACATATTAAAGTGATAAAACTGTTTTTGTTGGCGCTTTAACTGCTTTATAATTCCCTTGATTATTGGAAGGTTTAATAATATCAAATAAGTTCTCGAGTTAATAATCATAAGATTGCAAAACTTAAACGTCAATAAGTTAAAAATGAAACAAATAAAAAGAGGTATCCTTAAAATACCTACGAAAAATAAAACTAAACTATATTTTCCTTCAAATTTCGAATCAAATGAAATATGACTATTATCTTTCGCCCTCTGTCTTTGTCCATTCTATTTTATGAATGGAGAGAGAGTCCATTTTTTTTTTTCGAAAAAATAGTCTAAATCGATTCACATCGATTAAGCCTATTAACAAATTCAATTATTCTATAGTACCTACATTTAACCGGTGCGGTATACGATGCGCCTGCGCAAGTCAGTCGACTCAAGCGTAGACATCAGTAATTACCGTGTGAACACCATGATTTATCGCGCAGATGACTCGCGATCTTTTGTCGATGAGAACTCTAACATCGGAACAGATATTTTGTTAAGACAAGTTACATAACTGTTCTTTCTTTCTTTGAAGTAGGTACTTAGAGACTTTTAACGGACCAATTCATCGTTTTGTTCGTTTTTGAAAGGATATTTTTAATGTTAAGCTTAATAATAGGTTATCGTAATACAGATTATTGTATGTTCTATTTCTTTTTATGAGTGTGTAATATTTCGAAGCGGCAGGTTTTATTTGTTTCTGCTTAAAGGGAAAAAGGAGTATGTAAAAGGAGTATTTTGTGTAAGTAAATTCGAGTATTTTGAGGAATTCTTTATTCCTCCGTTCCCTGTCTGTTATTAACATCCTTACTTCTGTTAACTTCTGTTATCCTGGTTTTAGTCGCCATTGTTACAATGCTTGTTTCATATGTCCCTAAATTTAATCCATTTTTTTTTACCTATCAACAACCGCCACATTGTTGGAACTGGAACCTACAAAAACTAAGAAAGGTACTAACTATTATAATTTTTCATAATTAATGTATATGTCTAATGCTTGCAAGCGTAACAAATCATTATAGGTATTAAAGGCACAAAGAATTTCTAAATAGGTAAAGGATGTAGATTTATAAAATAAAATCATAAAAATCCTTTTAAAATAAAATGTCTTTACTTTTTATTTTTCCATTTTCCTTTTACTTATTCTTACCAAAAAACTCAAAACCTACATATCTAATACTTTGCTTGCAATAAATACTTTGACTTTGACTTAATATTTATGTCATATGGTGCGTAATGCCCTATTGTATTAGCATTTCATAATTTCCTTTAAATTATAGCTTTTCCTTACAAAGTATAAAGCTTGTGTAACCCATGTAATTTAACGTCCCGTTTATGTCACTCACACAATCCAATTCCCTTCATGTCGCTAAGGTTATGGCCCACATAGCATAAACAAATAATTTTATAATAGCACGCACTGTCACAGAACTCATTAAATAGTATATGCTTATATTGAAACTTATTTGAAGTCGGGGGAAAACTTACTGGCTGAATAGAAATAAACATTTTGATTTCGTAAACGAACCTCCATGATCACCGGATGTAAAAAGTAATTTTATTTCAAAAGAAACATTTATGAAAAGTATTATAATTTTTAGAACAATTATTGCACGAGTAATAGGATTGGTTTTCGAAGTAAGAGACTAGAAAGAGGCTTTTCACAAACAAATTCCTACATGAAAAGAACTTAGTTCCTTTCTTTTAATTTCTTTGTTAAATCTTAATCTTAAATATTTTAGGTTCACGAGCCCATAGAACGTAACCATTACTTTTAACTAATTCCCAAAGTCATTTTTCGGTTGAATTAATACGTAAGGCCAGAATTGAACCAGATTCCACAATCGACAATAGCAATAACTGATAGGATCAAATGAGCCACGGCGTTGCGAAACTGTAACAAACTTCGTGAGAACTCGTGAACGTTCGGGCCAGTGAGCGGTGCGAAGCGACTTTCATCCCGCTGATGACTTATCTGACGGGTCTTGATGATCGTTATTCGGCATTATGTCATTAACAGACTCTGTCCGGTTTCCTTACGGGGCAAATGATTTAGAAATCTCTTTGTAAGGTATAAAATGCCTTGTCAATGGCGTGCCAAAATTACTATTTACTTACTTGAATAGCCTAAGGCAATTTAGACTTTTCAAAAGATTTCTAAATCATTTCAACCGTCAAATGTTTCATTCACAGACTTCATTCATCTTGAGTCAATATATTTCACAATTCAGTAGAAATAAAGTAGACCTTATAAATATTAAACTAAATTAAAATAATGGACAGTAAATTAGGCAGAAAAATTATACAAGAACATAAAAATTAATAGGACATATTTTAAATTGTATATCTTAGTTTGTTAAAATCTTAGAGTCTATGTTTATTGATCTATACCACTCCCAAATGAAAGGGAAAATTCCATAGACTTTTTCCACAAAAAAACAAGCATAGAAAAGATATAATAAATATGCTTAACCCTTCCATATACATAGGCGTGGTGATACAACGTGCGTGTAGATCTCTGGTGTGATGGTGGCAAATATATTTGATGGACGGAATATAATCGTGAGTCCAGATATAATCTGTGGTGGACAGACTCTATGACTGTGGGCCCATAATTTTTAGCTGTGATTAACGTTATGCGTCGTGGGTTCAATTTCCAAGCGGAAAAGCTAATATTTTTGTAGGTTTTTCCATTTATAGTTTTAATTTAAATAATTGAACCTTTTTATTCCTTTATTAGATCATTTCTTACATACAGTTACACTCGCTTCATAAACCACACTTCGCAGAGCTCATCAAGTGAATTGTAGTAACCATGTCATTTACATTACGTGTCATACAAAACAACTTTGTATTTCTGATACCAGGTCGCCATCATAAAACCCCGGGTCACAGCTCCAACTTACATAACGTGCCAATATCGCTAACACCACGATACATTGTCGTTTTAATGGGTACGTTGTTGGGTAATACCTTTGTGAACCTGCGATGGACGCTGAAATATTATTTTGAATGGCACATACTTTTACTTTCGCGATGGGAAATGTGTTGGCGCGATGATTATTATGACTGAGTTGTTCTGATGTAGGAACAAAACAAATGTCTTTCTATTGTACATATATACATACATACATACATACCTACATAAATTCGGGTTCGATCCCCGTTCAGCACAAATACCAATTAGTTCATGGGCACCACATTATTGACCAATTCCTGGTAGTTGAGGAATTTTAACTATAAGAAGAATAATAACAGTCTTTATTGCTTAACACATTTAAGCTGAGCAGAAGATTTAATGACTAAATGGAAACAAATTACCCAAAAACGCCATTTGTCAAAGTAAAACATTTACTTAAACCTTGATTTAAACCTGCGTCCTCCAGTCTAGTTAACCGCTTACTGAGCTGCTGAGAAAATATAGCTACAAATAAATTACATACCTATCAATTAATCCGTAGTTAAAATCATTAAGCAAATTACCTTATATCGGAATTTGACCGACATCTTAGACTCGAGATCGATGAACAGTTACTAGCCGACATTCCAGATACCTTCTAAATCTTATAATTGATGGTCCACAAGCTAGATACATATTCCTCAAAACAGGAAAAATAAGATAAATTATATAAACTACTTTCAAAACAAAAAATATAAAGACAGTCTTAAAAAAAATAAAACTATCATAATTTAATTATTTATGTAAGTACAAAAAATATCGCTTAATAAATTGTCCTTATGATGTAATGTGACTTCTTGCTTCATAAAAAAGCACTATAAAGTCACCGAGTTACCCAATTTATTTTATTCTTCTGATCGCTCCAGTATTGATACTTGACAGTAATCATGATTGGGCATTACTGTTAACAGCTGATTTAATTAAGTAGAATGTGTTCTACATTTTGTGTCCATGTATATGTAAATCTCAATTATGTTAATATGTCGTAGGTATTTTATTATTAAAACGTAATAAAGTATATTACGTAGGTATATTGGTTGTGTGATCTTTCCGCGGCTTAACAACGAAATTAAATGAAAAAGTAGCGCGTGGACTGAAAGAACATGTAGTAACAAAGATAGAGAAAGGTGTGTTAAGATAGTAAGGACAAGGTAAATAACAAGAGATTTACGAAACACATAGGGAAGTATATGTGATAAGAGTGTGAATGAAAGAGTTGGAAGGGTATATTGGCAAGCTTTTTGCTCCCATTATGGTTTCCATACTGATTAATTCCTAATACTGTGATCAGCAAAATGTTATTGAACAAAAAACAGCTCCTTTTGAATATACTATGTTTTTGTAGATTTCAAAATCTCATATTTTGAGAATGCTATAAATAAACTAAATATTTAATTTATGTAGTTAGCGTTCAACGAGTTCTATGTAGTCTCATTGCGTAAGAAAAGATGGGTCACCGAGCCCGCCACCTTTAATATACTCTCAACCACTCCCCTATTTACATAAGAAAGGAGACAAAAACACTCCACTGATTTCCCAGAAGTAAAACCATTTCTGACACCCATTAATCATCGTTTCAACAAAAAGTGAACTGTGGAGATGTGCAACAATGGCGTCTGCATCCCGCCATTTCACATTGCAAAGATGCACGAAAACACGAACTACCTATTAGACCAGACATGTAAGCTATTTACAACAAACAACTCATTATTATAATTGCATAACCTCCGCGGTGAAAATGGGCAGGAAAAACGTTGCCGCCATCTTGTATTCGAAAGTGACATGGCGCGCAACGAGTCTTCCTCGAGGTCAGAAAAACAACTATTAAAGTAAACAATGAAGCCTGTGAAGCTTATAAGCGACTTTTAAGATTAATAGATTAGGTTTTTAATGAATCACGTGAGGAAGTTGATATTAGAATCTGATTTCGCGTCAATTGGCCCACTTCGTTGTAATTAAGTGCCCCAGTTGATAGTAATCTTTTCAAAGTTCAAATTGTCTCCGGAATTATATTCTGTTCCGTTACGAATTCTATTCCGTAATAATGAAAATTATAATTTCGACAACTTTAAATCTAATGTCAGTGGTTATCAAACATTTGCTTACATAACATACAATACAATTACTACAGTCATGCTTTCTCGGTAAAGGTATTTTCCGCACACGTGTCGATTCTCAATCTTTTTATAAAGATTTCAATGAGAGAAATAGTAGCAAATCTATGTATATTCCGTAATTGAAGTTACCACAATAATGCAACCTTTTCTAAAGCACCTATATGTAGAACGTAAGAACTTAACTAAACGTAACTTAGAATAAAAATAGAGATCAAATACATGAACACGTACCTATGGTCATTGAGGCCAATGGCTCCGGCACTGTGCTAATGAACCCATTAGCTTCAGTACCACTTGCATCATGGACAATAAAACACGGCTGAATAATTTAATCTCGGCATAATCACGGTAATTATAAAGGGATCTAGACAATCTGATTGGCCAAGATCCTGTGTGTCACAACGTTGAGGAGCAGCGCAGTATCGGCGAGAACAATGCGGGTGCGTTGTGGCAACGCATTGTGCTGGCCGCGACTGCGCTGTTCCCGTGAGACCTCTGACGTAGCGCGACGTCTTGCCGCAGGGCTGTCACACTTTGAGAACTTTATCGTTGCATATCGCGCGGTACCTGTGTTGTGAAACTTGGTTTGTATGATGCACTAGTGTGAACTGTAGTGATGTCTTTAGTTTATTTATGTGAGTTATAGTTCTGATCACAAATATCAATTAATATACGTCTACGTTAATATAATATAATCACATAGTTTGGTCAAAACAATTAAGATATCGTGTAGACAATACTTTTAATTTCAACTTTATGTTTCTTTAAGATGTTGGTCAGATGATAATGAAATATATCGTAATATTTATATCATCTTTATTTAAAATCACATCTGCATTTAATTCTACTATTTATACTATTGAAACAATTAAGTTTCAGTCAAATGGGTCATCGTCTGAAACTCTATAACAAGTATTACATAGCTTATCAGTGGCGACAGCCCTAGTTATGAATCTACAATCTTTTAGATTGACATCCAATAAACGTCATTGGGTTTGATACCTGTTGGGTTAGTGACGAAGTTACGAGGAGTCACGTAAGTGGAACTCATTTCCGCGACTTTGTGGCGCGTAGGAAGTGAGCGTCAGAGACAATTTTGCTGGAGAAGATAGTATCTAACGCAGATTGCTTTTTGCGAATTTTTTTACAAATTGATATTGGTATTAAATATTGGATTAGCTAGAAATTAATTTAGATTTGAGCTGGATGATATTTTTATAAACTTTGCTCTACAGTCAATCCTAGCCTTAGATCAGTCTGTATGTGAATGCATTTATAAACTTAAATTCTGACATATACAAATAGACATGGTCAAAATTTGATTCTTGCGCGAACCGAACCCTACATGTGAGGCCAAAAGTAATCGTAAATTTACATTAAAATTTTGCCTCATTGCAACTCTCAAGTGAGTGCAAGTAGGTAGATTTTTTGTTTAAAGTTACCCACAAGGTTATGCGCAGGCCACCACGCTTCCTAGCCTAATGCATGCACACATAATACCACATCATTGTAACTATTGTAACATTGCGTCATACTTTTACGTTTTTCTAGATGTTAAGATAAATTCAGTGTATAATGTAACACTTGGCAGTAATTTGTGTCGAACAATTAGAAGGCGTCAAGTGATTATATTAAGTCTTAAGACAATAGCGTCCTCACTTTGTGAACGTTTAAATTAACCCGTTAGTTGGGGCTTTGAAATTAGCGGGAGTAATTCAATTTTAGTAAACAATTCAATTCAAATAAAAAACACGGGTTTAATTCCTGGCTAAAATATTAACAATAATCTGATGCAGCAGTAAAAATTTTCGATTATTCGAAAAGCTGATCAAATCTACATTCCAATTAGTTGACAGAAAACTAGTACTTAGTATATAGGGATTTTCTCCATAATGACACGATCAATCTATTATCAAATTATTTAATAATCGGATAGAATCTACCCTCGCCTAGCACGCTAGTCTCCTGGCCATACACGCAGGTTACTCTTTATACCTAGATTGTCACGCGTATGCGCAGCTATTTGACGACTCGTCAAATTACGTCTATATATGACACGTCATACACGAATTGGTTCAGCAAAATGCTTACAATTAGTATGAATAGTTCGATATTGAAAGAAAATCTACAATTATTTGCATATAAGCGACCTGTAGTAATACACCACTATTACTTACAGGCGTAACACTGGTCCTATGTATCTCGAAGGGCTAGGCACAGGTATACTCATGTACTACTTCAAGTATATTTCAGTCCCTATGTGACGTCAAATCTCCAAGTTATTAATTTGAATTTCATTGAAAACTAAAAACATTACACTAGCAATCCTGCCCAAGACCACAAACTCAAATATTTTAATATATATACCTTCACGCTCGCCTCGTTACATTTCGCCCGTATGTTAATATAAATACAAATTAATACATTCTGTAAGTGTAGTTTGAACTGTTCATCTTAAATGATTTAATTACATATGACCTCTTTGTTCACTGGTTCATGTCAAATGTTGCGTTTAACATAAACTGTATATTGACGTTGTATAATCGGATTAACTGTGAAAGTGTGATATTTATCTGTGGAGAAGGATTTATTTTATACAGCAACATGCCCGCGTTGTGTGATATGGTAATTATATCGTTATAGTCAGTGGAGATTGGCGTACTTTTGCATACATCTGTTGAGGGCAATATAAATAATTTATCAGCTAATTACATACATTTACATAATTTTAATTCGGATGTAACATAACTTAGCATAGTTACTATCGCGTCTGTAACCACGAAGGGTAGGACAGAAGTGTAGGATGCTGTAGTCTCCTCAATCTCCTATAAGTTCTAAAAAATATTTGGTTTGAAGCCTAATTCTAACATAATATTAACTCCGAATTCCTTCAGGGTTCACAGAAAATTTCAATAGCATTTCGTTGAATTTGGTAATGGAACCCAAGACGTCATTGTTAGCAGCCTCACGCTTGTAACTAAACTTAGCATTACAGACATTTCAATTATTTCAATCTCACTTTTCCCTGACCTGAGAACCAAACCCGGCACTTAGACAGCCTCCAGACGAACAGTTAGTCTTAATTACAGTAATTAACAAAACTGCCAACTAATTTAAATTGTTTACTTTGTATTCTGTGGAGTCATGACGTTGGGTAACTGGTGAAGTGGAAATAGCTGGAACAGTGTCACGGTCTTATGGCGCAAAGACCATAGAACATAATATATACATAGCATTTTTTTTAGGTGAAATAATTATTAACCTCTTTGCACGTACGAAAGAAGAGGGAAAGAAAAACAATTTAATCTCTCGTGAAAAGCGATGAACATTATATGTATATTTTTATTTTATTTTATAGATTGCCTCGTTAGTCGACTGTTGACGAAGAAGTCTTGGGTTCGATTCCCAGGTCAAGCAGTGTTATTGGGCTTTTCTATAAAATTCTCAATAGTAGCTCAGAATTTCGATCCGTGTTGTGTGGATAGTAGTAGGTGTGGTAGGTAAATAGGTGTAGGTAATAGGGTTATTATCATATAATAGGGGCTCTCCCCCTATTACATGGGACCTAAAATATACCACCCTAAAACAAACAACCATCACATAATCACCTTGAGTTTCTTCATTCACGGGAAATCACAGCATACTTAGAAAGAATACAAATAAATCAAATTACAAATAGTTTAGGCTTAATTTTCTTTAAATTTAAATTATTTTTATTCACATATTTTAACATACTTGTGTGCCCCGACCTGCTTCTTGGCGGTCACCCATCACATGAGCGACCTGGCACGTGCCTGCTTAACCTGGTTGCGTCAGACACACAAACGACTTGTTTAGCAAAAACACGAGTGTATGCTTGTCATCAACTTTCTCCGAGGTCAATAGTCATCGCAAATGTTCATAGGACGTACACCAGTTATGTCATCTCATTATTAGGATCGCATATAGGTAGGTACATGCGGATGTATCGCGCTAAATATGTTCCGGAGTAAGCAGAAGTCTGTATTGAAATTAGAACTTAAGTAGTGCGCAGTGACTAAGCGATCAGCTTGTGCATCACGGGTTGCGGTTTCGATCCCCAAAAGGACCAAATACTGCTAGTTTTTCGTGTTCTGGACGTTTGTGAATGTTAAAATAATAATAATAATATTTCCGGACATTATTACACAGCGCCATCTAGTTCCGTGGTAAGCAACGAGGCTTGTGTTACAGATACTAGTTGGTTGATATACTACACATATACCTTTTATTTTGTAAATACATATATATTATACATAGATACATCCATGACTCGGAAACAAATATTGATGCTCATCACACAAATATTTGTCCCTACCGGGATTCGAACCTGGGACCCTTAGCACAGCAGACAGCGTCAACAATGGCTAAGCTAAACGGGTCGTCAAAATAGAGTTTAAAACCACAAAGCAGGATATTCCAGTGTGGTTACTCCTGTTTAAAGTAATAAAATCTGTAGAACTTCCTCTGCCAGAAGATTTGCATTGAAAACTGACTAACTAGCATCAAAGCTGTACCTACACCGAAACCATTATAATGTAGGTACTGCGTACTCTGTCTTAGGTCCCATCTGTGCTTCCTATCAGGCTTGACGAAGGTCTAAGGCATATGCACAATAAAATATAATAAAATTAAATATCAGGAGAAATCTTAGAATATAATTGACATGTAAGTATCACGACTGATATAATTAGATAGTGATAATGACTGTAATTACTAGTAAGACACACACACGTATAGAAGTTATTTATATATAAATACTTCGCAGTGTAGGTTTGATGTTATTACCATATCTGGGAATTATAAATCAATATGTCCATTATTAGGTGGGGCTCAATAAGTAATAACTTTGCTGGGAAAAAGTAAAATAAAAAAAAACTTTTGCCTATGAAATTAGGAAAGAAAGAAAGAAAGAAAGAAAAGAAATCCTTTTCTGAGGGCTGAGAGCTGTGGTGGCCTAGTGGCGTGACCAGTGGACTGACATGTCAAACGTCTCGAGTTCAAACCCGGGCACGCACCACTGACTTTTCGGAAGTTATGTGCGTATTTACCACATGCTCAAACGGTGAAGGAAAACATCGTGAGGAAACCTGCATGCTGAGAGATTTTCTCGATAGCATGTGAAGTCTACCAACCCGCAGTAGGCTAGCGTGGTGGACTATAGCCTAATCCCTCTCAAATGAGAGGAGACCCGTGCCCAGCAGTGGGACAATAATGGGTTGATGATGAAACCTTTTCTTTGTAAGTACATGCATATTACACATAGATACACCCATGAATCGGATATAAATGTTGATGGTCATCAACACAAACATTGTCCCTACCAGGATTCGAACCCGGGACCAATAGCACAGAAGGCATTAACTACCGCTGGACTAATTGGGTCGTCAAAATGAAATGTCATAAAACTATACTAACCTATCTGTACTTATGTAAATACAATGAATGTGGTAAGACAAAAACAAGGAAATTTGTTTGTCCGTGAAAGTGTACTCGGTTGAAGTATTTACGGCCGACGCGGGCGGACTGTGGCATCCTCTTAATAAATAATCTGTACTGCAAGGATCTGAGCCTCCGTGAGGACGCAGCCAAATGGATCATTATGGGCAACTTTGGACCGCATTGCAACATTGTTTACTTTTCGTTTAAAAGTTTGGTTAAATTGTAAAACTTGTAACCACGTCACATTTCTGACGATTACCATGTGTTGAATAGAATTTCAATTATATAGGGTCATATAAACCCATTACTATATACGTACCTATAGAAATCATTGATTGCATGTTTAACCTGCAACTCGAAATCACCATCAAATAATTTATTAGAATTATCTTATAGATACTTTTAATTTTCTTAAAAGTATCCTAGATCCTGTGTTAAATAAATGTTTATTATAAATTAATAGAGAGAATGCAGTAAAAAAGCATTTACAAAAATTTATTTAAATATTTCTTCACAATTTGTCAGATTTAGAAAATCTGTCCCTCATCACACTCGACTACAATCTAAAAAGAACTCCTTGAATGCCAACCGCACTAACAAGGCGACTAAACCAAACCAATTAACCGACCAAGGCTTTCTTTGCCAACAAAACCGCGTCATTTAAATCAATTGACGAGCGAGTCATTATTGTCGCAAATTTTGCTCAGGTACATCACTAAATTGCGTAGTGTGGCAACACCGCTAGAGTGATCAGCGCCGGCCGGTGGGACAGTGAGGCCACACTGCTTAAACCTCATTGTATTACTGAGCACGTCGCAGAAACCACCTGATGCATCCTCAGATGGCCGTGACTTGGGAATAGTTTTACATTTAGTGGCATTATTGTAATGAAGCTTCAATAAAACCGCCTCCACGCGAACATCATACAAATCTACTTAAAATCTGAACAGCGATTACTGGCAAGGCATTTCAATTCCGTTGAATTTAAAGATTTCCGATTCACCTACCTAGAATTTATACAAAATTGACTCAGATTTACATTAGCAATAAGGATCAATTGATGATCTTGAAATTGTTTCAAAGCCGCTGGTTTGATAAACTGAGGATTTAAATGTAGGTAAATAATGTATTAAACATTTACTAATGTATGAAGCAATAGTATTCATAAAGTCGAATATAAATAAAATATTTTTACTCAACCTTGGAAGACTGCCTCATTAGTTTAGTCATTGGATAACTTAGGCAGCGACGTCCAATTTCAATGTTTAAAGTGTTATTGGGTTTAGCTATGAAATTATAAATAGCAACTCCAGTTTGGATCTGTCCTTAATTAGTGATAATAGGCTCTCCCAGACCCGAAATATTTATTATCCTCCATTTATTATCCTGGAGGATAGTCTTGGGCAACTTAAAAATACGCCTTATCTATCAGTGTCTAATGTTCAAATTGTGTTGTTCCAGGTGGTGCCAGCCCTGGTACTGCTGTCGCTGGTAGCTGCCACGCCCAGGAAGACCTACAAGCGAGAAGGTAAGCTGCCATCACCAAGTACTTACTATTAGAGCCTCCGCAATGAATCTTACTTTTCACGACCAGGGCCGAACTAAAAAGAAAACTTTTTATTTAACCAACCTCTTCGTTAAACGAAAAAAAAATCACCTATACATTCAAAATCACTATCCTGAATAATAATTCTTTCTTTTGAAAACTTTTACTTAATCCACATTGACATAAGTTGTTCACCAACACAAGTTGTTGTAAATTGCAGTACCCTGAACTTCCTATTAACACTAACGTTGTTTTAAAATAAAATAAATAAAGTATGGATCATAACTGGTACATGGTTCTCTTGACTTAAGAAAGGAAGATAATATATTCTGACACAACAAGAAACAATACATTATAACAATCATTACTTTAAGTTCATTGCAGAGGCTCTAAACACAAAAGAATATCATTTACAATATCAAAAATAAAAGCACCCATCCCATTGTTCGCAGCGCCGCTGAGTTCATCGTATCTACCACCTTCACGAGGAGGAGGCGGTGGCGGCGGGGGCTATGGAGGCGGTGGCCATGGAGGTGGTAGCCATGGAGGCGGTGGTCATGGAGGCGGTGGACACGGCGGCGGTGGCGGCGGTGGCGGCCACGGTGGCGGCGGCCACGGTGGAGGCAGGCCATCATCCTCCTACGGCGCCCCAAAACCTTCCAGCAGCTACGGCCCACCCAAACAGAGCTACGGACCTCCTAAACCAAGCTATGGCCCCCCAAAACCTAGTTACGGGCCCCCACCGTCATCAAGCTACGGAGCCCCCGCTCCTAAACCTTCTAGTTCATATGGTGCCCCTCCTTCTAAACCTTCAAGCTCTTACGGAGCCCCAGCGAGACCACCAGCGACCAGCTATGGTGTACCAACTGGACCGTCAACCACGTACGGAGCCCCAAAACCGTCGAAGCCATCAAGCTCTTATGGAGCTCCACCTTCTAGCTCGTACGGTGCCCCATCTCCACCATCAAGCTCTTACGGTGCTCCTTCTCCTCCATCTAGCTCCTATGGCGCACCCTCATCTCCTCCCTCTAGCTCCTACGGTGCTCCATCGCCACCGTCCAGTTCTTACGGCGCTCCTGCTTCACCTCCATCCAGCTCTTACGGTGCTCCTGCCTCACCCCCCTCCAGTTCTTACGGTGCCCCTGCATCTCCTCCCTCCTCATCTTACGGCGCACCTGCGTCGCCCCCCTCCTCATCTTACGGCGCACCTGCATCTCCACCATCATCCTCTTATGGAGCTCCATCAGCAGGAGGCAGCAGTGGTGGATTTAGCAGCAGCGGTGGCTTTAGCAGTAGCGGTTTTGGCAGCAGCGGCTTCGGAAGCAGTGGTTTCGGCTCAAGTGGACCTTCATCAAGTTACGGGGCTCCGTCTAGCGCCCCATCCAGTTCTTATGGCGCCCCTGCGGCACCTTCAAGTTCCTATGGCGCTCCAAGCAGCGGTGGTGGCGGCGGCGGCGGCGGCGGCCATGGCTTCTCTGGCGGATCTGGTGGACACTCGTCGGGTGGAGGTGGTGGTGGCGGAGGATACTCCTCAGGTGGATCCGGTGGTTACTCTTCGGGAGGATCCGGTGGTTACTCTTCTGGGGGCGGAAGTGGGGGTTACTCTTCAGGCGGTGGAAGCGGTGGCTACTCTAGCGGCGGCTCAGGCGGCCACGGTGGTTCAGGAGGCTTCTCTTCAGGCGGAGGTGGCGGCGGCGGCGGCGGCGGCTACTCAGGCGGAAGCAGCGGTGGATACTCCTCGGGAGGTAGCAGCGGCGGCTACTCGTCGGGTGGAAGCGGAGGTTACTCGTCAGGAGGCGGCTCTGGAGGATACTCCTCAGGAGGCGGCTCTGGAGGATACTCATCCGGTGGCTCATCAGGCTTCGGTGGTGGCCACTCATCTGGCGGTAGCTTCGGAGGATCTGGTGGTCACGGCGGCGGCGGCGGCGGTGGCGGCGTGCCCGCGACCATCAGCCAGGGCTATGACTCCAACGGCGGCTATGTGTATTAGATCAGCAGACTCCTAGCATCCTAGTACTAATATACAATAGTCAATTGTTAAGTTATCACAGTATCTTCAGTATTGGCGTTGCAAATGTCACAAACATTGATGTATTTATAATAAAACAGCACAATGTGCGCATAGGGTTTAATTAAATGGAGGAATATATGGAATGATTCGGGCTTTGAAAAGTTGGAAAGAAGTGTTGTAAAAGGGAAGGAAATACTCAGTAACTGTTTGTTAATAACGTTACCAACATGTAGGTCGAGGCATTCAATCTATTCTCGTAATAAAATGTGATCTTCAATCGGTGAATTAATCATTCTGCTAGATGTAGATGTGTCTCGGAGATCCTCGGACGTCGCACTCTGCTTACCAAGTAAGCGACGCTTCAAAGTATTAATTTTTAATTTAATTTTAATTAATGAAATTGTACAAAAATTAAGTATAAGTACTGAGTAATTTTACTTTTTGTATAAATAAATAAAAACTTTTGTAAATATTATGTTTTGACTGTTTTATTTTCATATGTCCACATCTCAAAGAATTAAAATAAGTCCCATTCTGGTAATAATCAATGAGTACCTATCTCTGAAAACTTAAACTTATATTAGTCTGGCTGTCAAGTGGGGCTGATACGCATGAGATCCTGGATTCGATTTCCATGTCGACGAATATTAATGAGCTTTTTATATAAAAAACTCAGTAGAGACTTGTGGGTTTATTTTGAGCTCTGTTACTGTCATTTAAAATCAAATTAGGGATGAATGTCAGTTCTCATGGGCCTAACCCTACGAAAATACAGTCTATGGTGTTTCACCTAACGTCGGGTGCTAAATTGTAACTTGTTATCATTCCGATCTAGTCATATTGTTAGAAACGTCAACGATTCTGTTAGACGTTATACATTCACGTTAGGTTTGTCCGTTAATTTAAAATCGTAAAATAGGTCATTATAATATTTAAGACATTGAGATTGTGATAGTATTCATAACAAATATCCCAATGTAATAAATCAAGAAAACTTATTTTTTCAAATCGAACGACACATAGAATTAAATAATAAATAATAGTCAGACTTTAACTTACACTTCAATTATTTGTATGTACCTATTTTTTCGTTGTTTCTTACCGCTACTGAACGCACAACTGGCTTATGCTCTAACATCAAAGTTAAGGAAGAGAGGGGAGGATTAGTCCACCACGAGGCTTTTAGGTTGGTACACTTCGAAGTCTAGTGATCACTTCAACCGAGTGATTTCTAGAATACCACAACACAACAACATTCGCGTGCCCTGTAAGACAAGCTATACTTATACTTTTAATTCCAAAAAAGTTACTTCCAAAGCTCCAGCCAAATCGTTATTTTTTGACACACATTTGTGTCATACAGGTCAAACTTTTGGTTGTCACGTCTATATGACAACTGCGTTCAATAGGCAGGCAGTTAAGAGGGTAGAAACAAAACAGTTCAACATACTATATGTTTTATTTTGATGTCGCCGAGGCGACTGCGGAATTCACAACGTTACACATTTTTTTACACATTTTTCATTTTCAAAATATTCAACAAGAACTAGGAATAAGTCAATAGTAGGTATATATCTACTAGCTAACAGTGGGGGCCGCCTCCTGACTTTGGCGAAACATTTCAACATAGATATGTATAACAAACAATATGTATATCTTTCATTCAAATACATATATGTAGATTTACAAAATATTTTCAAAATACATATACCTACATTTGATATTTTATTCATACCAATAAATTACATTTTTTTAAGGAGAAAAGTCTCTATAAATATAATAGTGTAGCTGTCTATATAGAAACACTGATTTCGGTAGCTGCTAAACTATTTGTATAGAGTAATTGAGATAGATTTGAATTCAATAATACATTACGCTATTAAAAAGTAATTAAATTAGACTATACAATAATACTTATTTTGTCTAAAATTATAGTAGTTATTTGATTAAATCAACATAATATAAATCAATGTCCCTTAAAAATATTTCGTTTATGAATTCGTAATAATGTCTTTATTGAAAATATAGATAAAACTATGAAGTTACTAAACATGTATGTAACATGTAAACGTATATAAATCAGAAAGCGGCGCCGAAGAACAACAACGATACCTATAATCTACTCTTATAAATATGATATGTACCATTTCACACTAAACACTATGATATGTATATACGTAAGTCACATAGAGATGATATGTACCGAGTTCTCAGCAGAGGTTAGGCAAGTGGATATCACATCATATATTTATATATTCGCAACATATATAGTAAATATTTCCAATTTTAAACTATTCATATGTAAACTTTATTATCAAAAAACAATTCGAAAGCTAAATCATCAAATGTGGCAACTTTATCTATACTTTATATAATATATATGTTTGTCAAAATATGTAGCTTCTAATATATTTTATACATATATTCCTTTATACTACATTGTAAATACGGTTGGTTTCCAAAAGATAAAAGTTGCCAATATTGACAGTGTCGGCTACTGAAAGGATACATCTTGATATATTTAGAAATATTACGTCGAAAAGCTTTAAATATGGACAACATTCATTATAATATAAACGGTAGACTTCCGTGGGATAGACGCCGATATACCTACTAGTGTATCTCTTGAGACGGATTGTACTGATTAACGCCGTCTATTGAAGTCACTAAACATTAAGTCAGTTTCAGTTATCTTTTGCAGAATAAGAATACAATTAATCTGTCGTCTAGCTCCGATTAGGTAGCGTTTGACAATTTGTCTGTAGTATCGACCCTATGTCTGTGAAATATTGGTTACGTGCTACACCGCTCGCTCGACTTAGTGACTACACTAGTTACTGCGCTACGGGACGGGCTACGAGCTCGATAGCGCACAAATGGACGAAACAATTTTGAAGTTTATGAGACTATGTCGAGCTGAAGTGAAATGTCATTCTCAATTCAATAAATTCATAGACATTGAAATAAAACTGCTTTTTTTTACGGATTTCATTGCGGTTTATAATTTTATTCCGACTTTTCGGATCCTTTACAGTTTCTACGGTCACGGGCAAACTGATAACATACCATGGATATAACGTGATTATGGATGCTGATGCATAAAATAATATCTACATACCGCAATTAAATCCGATAAAAAACATATTTTTCAATATATAATACTCGCTTTAGTGTAAAAAATCAGTACGAATGATAGATATTTATCCAGTTCTAAGTATTTGTGAACATGAAACTAAATTTTCTCTCCATCTAAATTTTCACATAGAAAATGTTCGCATGGAATCACTACACTAGCCGCGGAAGTCCACCGGTTACATTGGATCACTTCAGAAAAGCCGGGGATAAAACACGACGATTGTGAACACCAATACACATATATTATATTAAAAAGACCTTCATTATTCCTACAGCAATGTATGTCAAGTTGACCAATCAGAAAGCTCTTTACATTGAGGTCAAATGTATACGTATTATCGTATTAGACTAGACACGTTAAATAAGCGCGCTAGTTAAAGAAACATCTGTCGAAAGCCGCACAATTGTTTTCAAATAAAACATTATGTATGCATACATATCCTTTTTAGTATTTATTAAAGTTAATACGTTGTCGTGAGGAGCTGTTGTAACTAGATACTTCAACGTATCTCTGCGGCTTCGTCTTTAGACTATAATACCTCAATGTTTGCTTCTTATTTATATATAAAAACGCAAATAAAAGAATCAATTTCCTGCATAGATTTTTTGCGTTTGACTAGTAACTGCTGACTTTAGGCCCCTTGTTGTTTAGTACATAGCTTTGATAGAGTGATATTGTACACAATATCAATAGATATATTTGTCTGTCGATATTTTGTTATTATCTATAGGTAGGACTCAAAATTTAATAAGTTTAAAACAATATTGTACATTTATATTATTTGCGCTAAATAAAGCTCGTATATACTCAACTCTGGCCGCTAAATTGTACTATTATGATATTTCAGTATATTTTTGTGCAACATACACCGGGTTCAATGACCGGTATACCGCATTATAAACCCGCCCTGTTTGTGCCTCTAGTTATTTTCTCCAAGCCGATTTATTTATATTATAAATTAAATCGAATGAAGTAAACTATCGAGCCATTGTATATATATATAATATATAATTCTCTTTGTCGTATATAACATGTGTGCTATGATTTACAAGCGTTATGTATATAGTTTTACATTTGCACTAGGTTGGGTGACAATGTTTGGTCAACATTACTTGTTCTACCACACGCACACATATACACGGTGTAAGTTCAAGCACAATGTACGTGTGTGCTTTTCTCTCTACATTAATTGACTTAAATAAGGAATCGTCATCAATATAAATTATATATAATATAATATATATATGTATAGTCTCTAACAACGAATATAATTCACATATTGATATGTATGAGTTGCAACATTTCGTAACTTTAAGTTTCACTACAAAATAATTCAGCTTAAATTCATTTTTACATCAACTATTAAACATACATCTATTGCTTTATATTATTACTACACGATAATATTTATTTGTTAAATATATTTTATATCAGTTTGCGCTTACGTCGTCGTCAGTCGAACGGAAAGTGATATAATATGTATACGTGGTGTGTTATGAAACATGTGACATTTACAAAATGGTCTGTAGAGGAAGATACGGATGATATGTGTCGATCGTCTTGAGCATAACAGTCTAGTCGTTTATCTCACAAAATACTGAAGTCACCTGTCCGATACTTCAATGTAACGATCATAGCAAATACGCATGAAAAATAAGATATGGTAAAGTTTTCGGAAAATATAATCCAGTTAATACGCGACCGCCGCGGCTGTCGTAAGTGAACTAATAAGAGTACTTATCGTCTCAGAAAGCCGTTTGCTTGCCGAAGGGCTGGACCGGCGGGGGGGCGCTGCTGTTGCCGAAGAGGGGGGTGGGGCCGTCATTGGGATCGTCTAGATCATCATCATCAGGTTCGAGGGCGGGGTTGATGCGGCCGGACTTCTCGTCGGGCCCGATGAGCGTGGAGGCGGCGCCGTACATGCGGCCCGGCACCCCGCCCAGCACGGACATCTGCTCGCCGGCCTCCGACGGCTCGTCCACGCGCCGTATGTCCTCGGGGATGTTCACCACGCAGTTGAAGTAGTCCGACTCCGGGCTGAGGTAGCCGTTGTTAAACAGGAACCTGTTGGAGCATAATACATTACTTTCTACTCAAGTACTATCAAGATAATTATGTAGACCTAGAATCGTGATCCGAGTTCAGAGACACGATAAAAATGATGAAGCTTATAAAATGGCAACATACGTCATAATGGTTAATAGCTGCTTTTTTATTTGTCGCCATAATGTTAGTACGGAACCTTTAAACTTATCATCACACAGTCTATCAAGATGCATCTGAATCTCATTATATTACACGAAATGACATAATGACATATTGCCAACTTCACAGTCAGATATTGACCATACAGGCCATAAACTAATACTAATTATTATTACTATGTGATTCCGGTATGACGTGCAAATAGCGCCGTGAGTTCGTGAGTATCGCTCTCTACCATTTATCAGCTTCACGATCAGTGTAAGCGCCACTAACCCAAGCGAAACGATTCATTTCTTAAAGATTTACATACAGACACATATGTAGTTTAATAGCTCCAAGTATAAGGCTATTCGTCAGCAATTAGAACCTGGTCAACAATTATACCATTTTGCAAAATGTGTTTTCTTTTTATAGCTTACAGGATTCATAAATTAACGATAAAACAAAAAAAAATAAAGTGTAGATTTTACGTTAGTTAATTAAATTCAAAAGCGTCGTAGTTTACATTATTGTTCGACGCCACGGTTGGTGACCACTGGTTACTGGTCGAGCTAGAACCTTTTGGGACGCGTGTCGCGGGTTCGATCACCGCACGGAACAATTATATAGGCATACATAGGTATATCTAGGACCTATAGGTAGTTTTTTCCAAATCTGGGTGTTTGTAAATATTTTTGTTTGTAAACACATCAAATCTACCAACTATGTAGTACCAAATAAGCAAACAGTGCACTAATATCGTTCGCTCGCAGCCGCCCGCGCCGGTCGTGATGCACAATCACTTTCCAGTGCAGACAATGTGAGCGGCGCGGCGCGGCGGCGGCCGCTCGTTTGTACCGCACGACTCTAAACTGATGTAGCTGTCGATGATTTGCGGATGCTCCGGTTATGATAAACCCTTCTCCGTAGCTAGCAGTTTGTTTAACATTAATATTTATATAATAATGATATTGGGGATACGATTTATGCAGTGATTGAGAAATCGGCTTCCGTTTTACCGGTTTGTATAATTTAAAATAAATCTACTATTATGTGAACGATAGGAAACATCAAGATTTTAAATAATTAAGTACAAGTATCACTACTACACAATACAAGAATTATGTTAGGTTGGGTTTACGTTTAAAAAATACTTTTTTTTTTCTCCAATTGATTCCTCATTCGTAAGTCTGAATGAAAGGAGGTAAGGGACATAATTATGTAAGAATTTGTAATAAATATAATTTAACGACCATTTATCAATGGTCTTCCACCAGTGACTAGTGAAAGTCAAAGCTTCACCACTGCATTAAACTATAATATTATGGTGTATTATAATATATAACATGACATTTATGATTACAGATTGAGCGTGAATTCAACAAAATAAGTGCTTGTAGGCCACACAGCGTTCTAGAATCAATAAACCTACAAACCCTAATGGCTTTCAAATAATCATAATTACATATTTAAATAACTCAAATAGCTAAAATTTTAGCGCTTCCTCCGTGCTAAGTGGTGATTATTGCAAAATGGATGCAAACATTCATACATTTATTTGTTTGGAAGTTTTAACGTAAGTTATGGCGCACATTATATAACATTGATTGTAATGTTTTTTAGCTGACCAACGTCGATAGATTTGTTAATTGTTATTTGACGAACCGATTGGCACAGTGGTATTCAAACGCTGCCTTCTGTGGTAATGGCCCCGGGTTCGAACCCCGACAGAATCCACCATTCAAGCCAAGTACGAGTAGATAGACTCCACCCGCGATCGGGAAAAATTCACGGGCATGCAGGTTTCCTCACTATGTTCCTCTTCAACGTTTGAGCACGTGATAAATAAGCACGTAACTTCGAAAAGACAGTGGTGCGTGCGTGGCTTGGGTTTGAACGACAACCTATATCTACTATTAAATAAATGTATGAAATTATTTAATTAAATTGACACGTTCAATAACTTTATAAGTATGATTCACAACACCCCTTCAGTGTTACAATAACGAAACGACCTCATTTCCCCAACCCTCTTAGTCCCCCTTAATACTTAATTCCGAGGGCCGACCTCTGGCCTTCATGCGGCCCTACGTATGACGAGCCATCCAACCGAATGTCATGTGCAGCGGATGAGCGGCGAGAGCCCTACCTGACCTCTTATGTTTTACATTCGTGTATATTTTTATGAAATGGAAAAAGCTTTATAATTTAAATAGAGAATACTGTGGAGGGAAGTAGGTGTTATTCCCTCCATTAGAACTCTCTGACCAGGCGTAGTGTTGAGCTGGCGGGCTACTGCCCAACGTTTGATGTCGGGTGGTTGTATATATGCTATCTGCGCTTGTAAACTCCGCTATCGCGATGTAGGATGAGCTTCGTGATTGGTGCGTTCGATGTGACGTCACTTTGACAGTTTTTCGTTGCTATAAGTGTCGTTGGTATGTAGCGAGATAGACGTCGCTACAATACTAGAAAACTGATATGAAATCATTTTTTTAATATAAAACTATAATACTATAACATATTTTAATATAAAACTACTGTGTTACAAAGTGGCAAATAAGCTGACGCCCTGACTGATGGTAAGCAACTCCCGTAGCCTAGGGACGTTTGCAACACCGAAGATGTCGACCGCGCGTTACCTCCATGTAGAAATATTTTTACGGCCTTATTTTTTTTGTAAGAACCCTAAACATAGGGAGCTTACGGGAGCCGTAAGCTCCCTATCGAATCCACCCTGATGTGCCTTTCGTGCTATAGAAAAGGGCCACACAGGCGAAACCTATTGCCTAATAACCATTCTAAATTCCATCACATAGCTTTCATTCATTCTTTGAGAATGAGCTGAACATTAAATAATAATATTCCAAAACTAAATTGTATTACAATCTACCCAGAAAATTACCAATTTACCTTCTTAAAATAAATACTGACAGGCTTCTAGAGGGTTCCTGAAATTACACAAACTGTCTAAATAATTAATTTCCATTCAAAAAGTTCGTAAGTTTCCGAGGAATACTTGAGACCCTTCAAATAATAGCAAAACGGCTCAATCCAAAAAGGTCGTTATTTATGTATGTATAATGTATATATTTGATGAAAGACGGGTAGCTGAAACAAATTGATTAACGCTTTTCATACAAACAAACAGTGTTTACAAATTAATTTAAACTTGCGTGACCTTCGATCATTCTGCGAGGATTTTGTAGGCCTTACATATAAATATTTATACATGTTTGTTTCGGGCGAGGATCGAATTCGGGACAGATCGACACCGTGCCATCAATATTGTATCAAAATATTTCTTTTCTCATAGTAACGTAGTTTATGCGCGGCGTATATTATTTTGTAGTTTATTATTATACCGGCGCCAGCGCGACATTTAATTCTATCCATACACCTGAATTCTATTTACTCGTCTTTATCTGATCTGAGCAGCTTGATGGACCTCTAGGATTTGTACTGAAAATTCCTAGGTCAAATCTTCTGATAAAATTACATTTCATCTACCTTTGATCCGATTAGCGCAGTGGTATTAAACGCTGGTAACGGTCTCGAGTTCGATGCCCAGATAGGGCGACGAGTATTTTTAATCTGTGATTTAAGTCATGTTTCTAGGAATGTATTTAACCATATCCATATCCATATCCACACTATATTAGTACGCAACTATTATGATATATTATAAATGCGAAAGTGTGTCTGTCTGTTACCTCTTCACGCTATAACCGCTGAACCGATTTAATTTTACAGAGATGAAGTCGCCTACTAAAAAATATTTATATAGGTGCTTAGATAGCTGTGTCATAAAGTCCAGATAAAGGGACTTATTACTTATATTTCACCTTTTTGATACACTCTGTATAAAGCATATCTACAATCATTCGTATACGTTTATCTTTTCAAATAGCATTACTCCATAATATTTCTCCGATATCGGTGATCGCATTACTGTCTGTCAGCCTGTAACTGGTCCATCACTCCAGTTTGTCGCTCCGAGTGAAATTGAATCAATCAACATCATATGAACGATCGTTCCTCGGTTCTTATTACATACAAAATACAGCTGAAGTGGGTCGCAACTGAATATCTTACGTTTTTGATATTTGTGTACTGAATTAGTTTAATGGTATTACGATATTCTCATACGGCATAAAGACTCGCTTCCAAATACTAGTTTAAAGAATAGATTTAATTGTAAGTCTGAGGCTTTTGCTCGTTGTTAATAAATAACATTAGCAGTACTTGCTAGGACTATGTCTATACGCTGACTTAAATTACACAATAACATTGTCCACCACCACGCTGGCCTATTGTGGGTTGGAAGACTTCACTTGCCGTCGGGAACATCCCTGAGACAGGGAGCTATTCTCACAATTACACCATTCTTACACATGATTTCGAAATGTCAGAGATTTAAAGAGACTATTCTCGAAGAACCTGTACCTAATAAGAGAGTATTTAATCAAAACATGCCACTTACACTGACAGCCACGAGATGAAGGCGAGCGTGAACAGCGACATGACCATCGCCATGGTCCTGAAGGGGAACAGCTGCACCTGCGTGTTGGGGTCCCAGCCGGGGTAGTGGATGAGGGCCGGCAGACCCAGCATCTTCTCGCCGCCGGAGAGCCGCACCAGCAGCGCCACGATGTAGGCGGCCAGCGAGCCGTACGTGTTGCAGTGCTTCTTGAAGTGCACCACCATCAGCAGTTGCGGGAACAGGATCACGTACACCAGGTCCGAGCACATTGACCTGGAGAAATCAGGGTATTTTAGTGGTGCTTAGGCAAGGCCTTATAGCATTTAGGAAGAGAGTAGGGCCCCACTTTGGAATTCAATTTTTGTTTTTTATTTTTTTCACTTATAACAGGATTTTTTTTTTCTTTTTAATACAAAACCTGTTTCAGAATTTTCATTTTATTTATTTTTAGTTTATCTATGCATTCAAAAGTAGCTGTAATATTGGTCGAATTGAAATAAATCATTTGACTTTGACTTTGAATATGTTTCACCCTCGTCTTGCCTATTGGAAAGTACTGTCAATTTCGTTGAAATAAAAAGCAAATCAAATAAATAAATAACACATCATCAGATCAGTAGATCTATTCTGAGGGGTTAAGCAGAGGCGAACCCACGGACACGTGCAATTCAAATATTTCATAACTGCGCGAATCGTGCCACTGAAATCGATCCCCCAGCCACTGTGCCAATCGATCCTATAACTTACACTCCTTATTTAGAAACACAAACTACCAACGTTCCTTGCACTAGGTGCATTAAGTGTGTACATTTTAAGGCTAAATCAATGGCGTTGAAGGCTCATTACGCCATGTTCCTTTCGAGGCGGCCCACGTGAGGGTAATTAGAGCGTCGGCGTCGGCCCTGGGTCCATCACGACCCACAGATTGCACATCTACACTTTATGATGCTATCAAATTATATATTGATGGGTTGAACTGCTTCGGAATACAAATTAATCCAGATTTAAGTGTTCCAATATGAAACGTGCACTCAAATAATTTTGTATGTTATTGGGAATTGCTGGGGAGTATTAATATACTGTATTTCCAATCCCACTATGTAAATCAGATGGTAAACTTTAATCCGATCCAGATATCAATGTGGATCATGTTTGGACACAGCTAAAGTTTATTCGATTTTTAAAATGCATTGAGCTCTCTTCACAGAAACCCCATTTTACAAATAAACAAGGCTCAACATCTGCCCGAAGCGCAATAAACCGAGTTTAAATTTTGGAATCACCCCTTTCCTCCTGCCTCCACGTACTAGGGGATCCAATTTCAATGCAGGTGCTTACACCTGAATGCTCAATTGAGCGTGTACCTGTGACTGCCCCTCGGAAACACCTCGCAGGGTAGACGATAGGGCTGTAATATACAGATGATTAGATTCTATAAATTTCACGAACCTAGATTTTTTTTCGTGTTTATTTAATATATTTAGTCGTAGATCGGCGTTGGATTGTTTTAAAAGATAGAAAATCTTAACTACAGGCTAGTTTGATAATTCAGTTATACCTATAAATACAGTACCTACTTCACAATGACAGAGAATAATAAATTAATTTAATGAAGTACACTTACACTGTTACAGTACACGTTTTTATTTTAATTATTACTTTACTTATAAAATAATAAATAAATAAATATTCAGGGACATTTTACACAGCACCATCTAGTCCCAAACTAAGCAGAGCTTGTACTATGGGTACTAGACAATGGATATAATACTTATATACTTTTTTTTTATAAATACATACTTATAATACATAGGAAACACCCAGACGAACACAAACACTTATATTCATCACATAAATATTTGTGTCCCGTGGGAATCGAACCCACGACCTCGTGATCAGCAGTCCGGTACTCGAACCACTAGACCACATAGGTCGTCCTTCGTCTTATATCTCTATTACTACAAGCCTTATCTCACGTCTAGAAAAAATATCTATCACTATTTAAATGAAAAGTCACTTAAATTCTTTAAGATAAATGAAACCAGTGAATCAGTGCCAACCCTAACTAAAAAATCACGTGTGGAGATTTAACGGCGGGGGTGTAACGGATTAAGTTTCAATTATCAGCTCGTGCCAACCCTGCGTTTCATTAAGCATGGCGGCTTCATACAGTAGGTACGTACATCGTCCGGCCGCGCTCTTGTTACTGCCATTTACTTTAGGATCCTCGGCAATAGGAACCGGTGTTAAGTTCCCATCTCATATTGACAAGGATTAGTTTCTCCGATTCAGTTTTCATTCTCACATTCAAGTTGTTTTATTTTCTGTGCTGATTGGTTTTAGATTCATAGACGGTACAGTACGGTAAGTTACTAAAGTATTAAGTTACTAAAAATTCCATGGTATTCAATACGTACATATTTTTACCAATACCCTTACATCATGTTCATGGGCTTCATGTTGGAATTATCTACAAATAATGACCATTTAAATACGCAATCAAAGTTTACTTTTTTGTTTATTTCTATGCTTCTAGCTTAATAAGCGGTGGGCAAGTTAATATTAAATGTAGCTGATTAAGTTTATGAAATCCCCTTTCAAGCCAATATTGAATCATTAATCAATAAATACTGCAATAACTTACAAAAAACACTACGATTATGGATTGCTAAGGTAAGTTTTATGAATACCACTTTATGGTCCAACACTAATACCTAATAACTACCTAACCAAGATCATCCACGATCATCCATCCATGGTAGATTTATTTATTTATCTTAGACTAGCCGTGACCGGTCGTAGTGGCAATCCTTGGGGGAGACCTATGTCCAGCAGTGGACGTCTAACGGTTGATGATGATGATGATGATGAAGACTGCCTTCCTTGTAAGTTTCCCGGCTCGAATCCAGGTAGGTGCCAAATTACGTAGGTATATATTGTTTGTATGAAAAGCATGGATGTTTGTAGTTCAATCATGGATATTTCTACGTTTAAAATGTTATTACAAAAATTAAAATTTTCGTGTAGTGGGTTTGAAGCAGGTATGGAATCTAAATGGTCGACGGTATTGATACTGTAAAATGTGATGCGATTTATACATTTTTAATTTTATTTAGACCGATCGGTAATCAAACAGTAACCCACAGCTCACCAACCGCCGGCCACTGCACCAAGCTACGAGTACCAATCGTCGAAGGCCTGTTGCATCACCTCGCACGCTGCCTACCTCATAATAACACCATCATCAGAGCATTACACTTACGATAATGGTCGATTATCATATATTTTCGGTATCAGCCATTAGTGTTGAGAGCCATCGGCCTATGTGGGTCAATGGCCTGCTCTACGTAATGACGATGTGCAATAGTCCTTAAACGCCTGTCCTAATATTATCGGATGTGTGCTATAGTCTATTTTTTTTTGTATACAATATGATATTATATGTCTACCTAAAAGTTTAGTGAACGATTTTCTTTAGTGTTTTGGGGAACTCTCTGGAAGTAGCCTGATTAATAATCGTTATGGTTACTAATTATTAAATAATTATTTTTCCTTCACTCCTACAATTTAATTTCATGAATTGCGAGTTCCAAGACGATTTAGATCACTCCCCTCGGTAGTTGTGAACCATGGGGTAGTAAGATTATTTAATTATTTTTCGTGCCGTCTAGAGACTTTTTCTTCAAAAAGTCTCTAGACGGTACGGTACGGACTCATACCGACAAAAAAACTGTTATGTTGCTGTACAAAAAACTGTTAGCCACATTGGCTGAAATGATGGTAATTGTTGGCCTATATGATTTTCAATTACATTTATTCACAACTTTAACAAGCTTCGTTCACACAACCAAATAAAGTCATAGAGAAAACCGGGTGATATATTTAGTCAATAAAACTACGATTGCGAGCAGTATAACGCGTCATTATTGATTGCACCATCGCTAAACACTCGTGCTAATGACAAACCGAGTTCAGCATGTCACCTGTAATCCTGTACCATAATCTATGCGTGCCGACATTGAGGCGATAAATTGCATCACATAATATGACACTTGCATCCTTTTAGGGTAACAGAGGCACACTAGAGTATACTGTGAGAATGCAGGTCTGTAATTGAACTAAAACCTTTATGTTCATAAAGACCTATGTAATATGTCAATAAATACGATATTTCGGAGGTTCAGATCTCTACCTCACATCCAATCTCCGACCTACTATTGAAAATTTCATAAAAAACACCAAACCTCTCGTTAACCTGGAAAGGTCCTTACAGGAACTCCCTTACAGTGAGGCCTGAGCTTTTAAAACGTTCAACTACTTAATATTACAGACTTAATGTTTTTATTTTTGTAGTATAACAACCAACCACCACTTACGATATATATTTTTAAAAAATTGTTAAAGATAAAGAGTTCAAGTGCTCCGGGTCAAAGGATAAAAGGACGGAAGGTAAGTACCTAATCCTTTTGTAATAGGAAGCCTCAACGATAAGTGTCACTCACATTGTTAGCCTCTAGGTAGGTATGTGTATACATATACAATTTGGGGTAGATATTTTCTAAGACATTCATTAGATTCAATTTACATAGACGGGATCATCCCACAAAATGTCAAACACAAAATTTCCTCGTTTGACTTTGAAATGTTACTAGTGTATTCGTAAACCCTTTTATTGTACCCATTCCTTATGAGTACTTATGACATAAAAACTTGCCGGCGGACGGTAGGTATGTAATCTGGGGATCTCTGCTTAACTCTTCGGAGTTATAGGTGTTGAGTCTGTCATGTCACGTCTGTCAAGTCGTTGAGCTCCCTAAATAAAAGAGACCACGACTTTCTGAGGAATCATAAGTCAGGTTGTGCCGACGCCATCTAGATCCTATAAAATATCTTCAAATTGACTTCTACCTACGATTGAAAGAGTCTATTCACAATTTCAAGGAAATAAGATATATAATTCGTCGGTCACGTATGTAATAATGTAAGTTATCTGTACGATATCGTAACAAGCACTTTGAATTTGAACGACAAGTTGGTCTTTAAACTATTTATTTCTGGCAGGCGTTGTGTTTAATATCACGTTTAGAGACCAGTTAACACATATTAACATACCTTAATTTACATATTAAAAGTTGTATTAGGGAAAACAACTTCATAGTCGACTCCAGACTAAACTAAACTTAACTAACGCGGTAATTTCTAACTACATTGACGGCGCCTGACATTCGCGGGAGAGCACACACACACACCGACGCGTATTACAAACTTATTCATACGACGATTAATTTCTAGTTACTTTAATTAAGTGCTGGAAAATATGTATATCTATGTAAAGTCTATCCACCAGGCTTGTGTGTCGGGATAAAAATAACTTGACTATGATTCTGGCTAGCGGCTAAATTTTAGTCTGAGAGGACTAAAACCTAGCCGAGAGGTCACTGTAAGGGGAAGTGAAAAAACACTCACCAGAGTCCGTATATGGAGGGGATGGTGAGCGCCATGAGGGTGGCGAGGCAGCCCACCACCAGGATCGACACGCGCATCACCCAGATGATCTCCATCTCCGATGCGTTCTGTCTGAAGATCAGCTTGTACACGTTCCTGCGGAGAAGGTGGCACTGTCAGTCATGCAAGTCTAGTTAGAATGAAATCTCCGAAATTCCTTAATAAAGGTTCCGTGAAAGTAAAAAAGAACTCTTTGAATATTAATTATCAAGCGAGTAATAACTTTGATTGTACTTCAATCCTAAGAATTAATGAGGCGGCCCTCGGCTGGCTCCCGTTTATTACGAAATCTCAGAATAAGAAATGAAAGAGAACAGAGTTTAATTAAAATCTTAATTCATTTGTGTTTCTTTTTCATTGAATTTTACTTTTTTCTAATCATTACATAATCTTTGTGAGTTTCTAGAAAAGTATACTACTATAGATATAACGACTGTTTATTGGTTGTTTTAAAGTGTCTATGCCCGGCAGTCCCCGCAGTTCGTTGTGTAGTTATGTGTCCTAGTCTATTGTTTTGAGAAATAACTTACGATTCTCAGCGCGAATCTTAACATCCAATAGAGTGGGACCTATTCTGATTGATTTTGATGGAATTCACAATTAGAGCCCTTTTTATAATGTTGTTATCGTAGAAACTAACGTTATTTGTAAGACATATTATTAGTTAGCTACAATATCGTATTGGGTCTACCAATAATGATGTTGTTAGTTTGGTAGAAATAAACAAAGAAACATGTATAATAAAAGTAGTCTTGTTTAAGTTTTTGCAGTCAGTAATTACCTAACATTTCTATAAAGTCTCCGGGTTGCGCTATTAAGCAGCTTATAAACACGAACTGTTCCTTACCGCGCAAACATGGAGCTGGCGCTGAGCACGCTGGAGTCAGCAGACGACATGACGGCCGCCGACACGGCTCCCAGCCCGAAGAACGACACGAAGTCCGGCGTGAGGTGCTGCAGCACCAGCGGCAGGATCATGGACGTCTGCTCCGACGTCAGCTCGCCCTCCGGCGTCAGGTCGCCGCTGTAGTCCGTCTCGTTCCACGCTACGCCACGAACAATTTAATAGTAAGGAATTTTCATGTTGATAATTATTTAATTAGGTTTAGTTAATACACGCATGATTTCTTTTTTATTCGACGTTTTCTTGTATACCTACAATTTATAGCATAGCAATTAAATAAATAAATAAGATTAAAATAATCAATTACAAATCAAATTTTCTTTAGCTGTAATATCTTCAAAGTGTACGATATTTAACCCATCAGAATATTTTCACTATGATATTTTTTATGAATTTTATATGAGCAAAATCTTAAAAAAAATTGTACGCCGTACTAAGTATAAGTAAATAGTGCAGTAGCTACTTACCAGTACCCTTGGCGATGGCTCCGATGAGCACGGGCGGGATGGCCATGAAGATGCAGCCGATAGCCGCCACGTAGGACAGGATCTGCGCGCGGCCCGCGGTCTTGCTGCTCAGCACGCGTTGGAAGTATACCTTGGTGGGACGACAGCATCCAGTCATCATAAAGTCAATTAGGAACAGAAATCCGATCCACTCACTGATACCGTAAAAATAACGTATTTTCGAAAATTCGATACAAATGGATCGATAGCATTGTTAAAATAACCCATTGAGTGTTGACGGATGAATTTGTAAGAAAGTTTAATGGGAGCTTGTTAGCTCAAAATCCATAAATGTGTATGTGTACAAAGAAAAAACCATTAAAATGATAGGAATAGTAGATAGTTGCCGATACGATAGAGGAAGATTAAACCTACAATTCAATGTCTGTCTCCAAGTTGCTGTCCTACCTGCCAAGGGATTCCTCCGAAGACCAGCAGCAGGCCATAGTCGACGTAGAACCAGTAGTACTCCGGGTCCACCTTCCCGATCCAGTCCACCTCCATGGAGCTCAGAGGCTTCACGTGCTCGTTGGCCCACGCGAACGGGATGCACATCCAGAGTCCTGGATATAATGAACTACATCAGGATATGATTTAAACTGGAACTACTCCACACATTCAACATTTTTAGCGATATATTTTGTACTGGCAATCCACCCCGGCTTTGCACGAGTAAATAGAAATATTAATTGGTACTTAATTCAGACAAATAGAAAGTAACAACAATTCTTTAAAATAAAATCATTCGATTTAACCCGCGTTTTCATATAATTTTTTTAACTAAAACGGTTATTGCGACCTAACTATAATAATAACATTTATAAAAAAATGCTTTATACGTTGGATATCATTATTGTATTTTTCGTGAACATCTCTTATCTAAAAAATAGAACCTACTTGCTGATAATGTACGTATAGGTACAATATATTATTTTTTTGGTGTTTAACTAATAAAAATCAATTTTATCTAGCTTTTCTGCAATAATAATAGGTAGTAAAGACATTGTAGTCTTTGGTGAAGACCATAATTTCGCGGACTCATACTTACACATTTCGGAAGGTGTGATTCCTTACCTATGAATATACAGAAGAGCTGTATGACGTCGGTGTAGGCGACGGAGTAGAGGCCGCCGAACAGCGTGTAGAACACCGCCACGCACGCCGAGAATATCACCGACGTGCGCTGGTCCATGTCGATGATCACCGCCAGCGTCGCGCCTAGCACACACACACCACACACTTGTATACTTATAACATACAAGCGTCACAAGGGTCATTTTCTATAGGTACGGTATAATCGCCGTTGTATAAGTTAAAGACGATATAATGACATAAAGATATAATGTCAGAAAAAAAAATGTACCTACTAAAATGGTTAGTATATTTTGAGAGAATGAATGATAGGCAATTAACGAAGGACAACAAGCCGCAGAACGACTAGGACGGTTGTTATCACAATCACAAAATATTATAATTTCTATGTCTCCACAATACTTCGTGTACATGTACTAAGCTATGCTTCTTTATATTCCTACCGATTCTTTGTGGAGTATGACTATAGATATAGCCAATTAAATACTCGAAAAAAACATGAATAAGTTGGGTAACCGTTATCTACATATGTACTTTACTTCTAACACAATGTAGAGCTCTTGTAATTTCCTCGGGGACCCATATCCATACATTCGGTTAAATAAATATTTCAGATTTCGATAACAAACATACAATGTAATATGTCTATAATCATAATATATGTATATTTATTTATTATAATTATTGAACACTTTGCCTTTTTACCCTTTCTTTTAAAACTCCAACTTAAAGGTTTGCTGGCAGAAAATTCAATCTTGAATTAAGCTCGCCTTCGTGCACAAAACTTTAAATGTATTGTTTAGTTTGTGTTATGTTTTATCTTTTTGTGTTCAATAAATAATTAAAGAAAGAAATAATGTACTGATTTGTTGCACTTGCGCAAATATGAGACTTAAAAATCGATCCCAAACTTCCAAGGAACGAATATTCAAACAATATAAAGGAACGAAGGAACTTCAAACCACGTATAAGCAGACTTAAAAATGAACTAACCACCCAGCTTTTCTCATAAGAATACAGCAATGGGGTCTTCAAGTATAGAGGTTTTAACAGGGTCGGCAACGCGATACCTCTAGTGTTGCGAACCTCTGTAGGTTACAGTAACTGGCATTAGGTCGGCCATAAGCTTTACCGTCTCCATGACTATAAAGAAATCAATAGGTATACCGCGAATAAATACTAGAAAAACTGTTTTATGTAAAGTTACAATGTTATACACAAAATAAACAATGGCTGAGTTAACTTAATTTCGAGAACCCGTTAATACGAATTCTCTGGAATAAATGGAAATGAGTTTGACGTCTGATGTTTTAAACCCAAGGCAATATCGACTTCATGCGAGATAGGCGAAGTCTGAAAATAGCTATGCCAATGATATTGTCTAGACGATAGAATAAAGTATGTAAGTCATGTTATTTTTCTATGACGTTTTTTATATCAAATCAAATCAGTATAGTCGTCGTAGTGTAGTCCGTAACCATTATGCATAACTACAGTTTGCCCGCGACTTCGTCTGCGTAAAAATAGTAATTTTAACCGGTCCGCTTTTTCATCAACCTGTTTATTTAATAAATATTTGGACAAAAATTTCTGGACATTATGACACAGCGCCATCTAGTTCCGAGCTAAGCAACGATGCTTATGTTACGGATACTAGTTGGTTGATATACTACATATATACTTTTTTTTGTAAATACATACATACTATACAGAGAAACATCCATGACTCGGATACAAATGTTCATGCTCATCACACAAACATTTGTCCCTACCGGGATTCGAACCCGGGACCCATAGCACAGAAGGCAGTGTTAACTACCATTGGATTAATTGGGTCGTCAATTGGGTCGTCCCGTATTTGTTTCTTAAATTATTTTAAGAAGAATTTATTAATCCGCATACATACTTCCACCTATTCTTTTCGCCTTTTTAAGGGATGATGTGGTTCCCTGGAACTTAAACTATCTCCATACCAAATTTAATTTAGCGGTTAAAGCGTGACGAGGTAACATACAGACATATTTTCGCATTTATATATAATACAATAGTGGGTATGGATTATATGCATGTCATATGAAATAACTTTGATTGTATAGTTAAAAAATCTAGACAATATCTTTTGTTACCATTAAAAGCTCTGTCCTAGGTTTTAATTTTGTGGGTTAGGATTTAGACCTATGCTCTCCGGTTTCGCACATTGTAATCTTAAACTATGCACGATTTATTACAAATAAGGTATTAATCACAACAATAAATAAGTAATTTCTAAGTTTCTAAGAAAATAGCCTAAAGGAATGTAAAGGTAATTCTGACAGCTGATGCCTGTCTAAATACGTAAACAGGTACGAACAAATTAGTGTAATTATTTCACGTCATTAGGACCATAACTTGAATTGTTCACGACCCCATTTTTGGCATGAAAAATGAAGCTATTAAATATTTAAACGACTAAACTAATTAGCTATGTTGCTAGTAAGCTCAAATATACATTTAATACATTTCCCAGAAGTTGTGGCAGATTTCCCAGCGGGCTTAGTAGACTGGAAAGTAGGGTTCTAGGTTTAGATTATAGGACGATAAATTGGATTCAAAACCATACCAAGATTTCTCACTCAAATTGAGCTGCCCGACTGGGGAAGTACATCCACACTACAAAAGAGTGAAACTACTAGTAGTGTTTCTGTGAGTGAGTAAGGTTCCCAGAGTTCGTTAGGGTAGTGATAATGCTGTCAGTGTAGTAACTCCCGCATTTAACGAAACCTAAAAGGGTTTTTACAGAATCGGCTACGCGTTTACGCTTGAATGTTTAACTTTAAAATTACTTGAGCGAACTGCCTGGCAATTCTCACAACTTTAAGCTAGTCTTGTTTTAGTTGGCACAGTAGCCGCTGATCCCTTTTATATGAACAATTAAACAGTTAACTAAATAAATTGGTAGGTGGCCGTGGGAATGGTAAATTAATTAAAACAGTTCGAAGTCGCAATTGAATTCAGGAATGAGATCCGGTTACTCGGTGTTAGTTCAATAATACTCGGTCAAGTTTATAAGTGTTCTATTGGTTCTAAACACGTGCGGTTACAGTGTAATGTGATGTGATGAAAAGTACAATCTCAACAATTTTAATCTAAGTAATATTTTTAAAGAAAATGTCACCGCCTTACCAAATATTATATTTTTAAGCGTGGAATTTTGGATATAACTATGACGACTAACAACTGTTCTAGCATTTAGATAATAATAACTATGGACTTGTGTGTCTGAAATAAAGATTATTAAGAAATAATCTGCTACCATAATTGTTTCAGACAGTAAATTACTGGTCAATCAACTTAACCGTCTCGCTACAAGCTCAAAACGTAAGACGATGTAATATGATATAATCTCCGTATTGTTCCCAGCCTCCATAGAGTACCCACACACGTAAACCGCTCACCATTCTATAAGCTAACATAATAATTTTATATAAATAAGCATTTATCTCATCACATTATTAAGGTATATTCTATTTAAATTCGCTTATTACGCTTTTTAACCGATTTCAAAAAGGAGGAGGTTATCAATTCGACTATAGTTTTCTCTTTTTTTGTTTTATGTTTGTTACCTCATAACTTTGGTGAACCGATTTTGATTATTCTTTTTTTGAAAGCTTCCCGTGTGGTCCCAGTTCTGACAATTGAAGTCTTATTTTTAAACAAAACAATAAGCAGTACAAAATAATGTTGTTCCATAAATGTTCTCCCAAATACGTCTTTACATATCCTGCGGCAAAACTATAGCTACATCCGAGATAATGAACCAATAAAATTATATATTTATATTTGAAGAAACATTATACTGAAAATTCGCCCGCACAACAACTAA
Source organism: Craniophora ligustri (assembly GCA_905163465.1). Classification (NCBI taxonomy): domain Eukaryota; kingdom Metazoa; phylum Arthropoda; class Insecta; order Lepidoptera; family Noctuidae; genus Craniophora; species Craniophora ligustri. The sequence goes on along the minus strand of LR990965.1, from coordinate 263,642 downwards.
AGTAATTGTTGAAGTTGTATACAAAAGTGTGTTTAGTCTCCATTATGTTAAACGGCGTCGCGCGGGAACTTGTACACCTGTTCGTTTCCTTATCAATGTAATTATTATTTTTTCAGGTACCTTTATCTAAACCTAAATCATACATCTCTAACGAATTTCTCAGTAACAAACATGTACAATATTATACGAACATATATTACAAAGTGCCCCTCGCTGGACATAGGTCCCTCTCCCTCTCACCACGCTTGCATAGCGGGGTTTATAATATTATAATAATATTTTTTTTTTTATTGTCCTAATTTTTTTTACAAACATTTTTTTTTTACAAATTTTTTCCCTGTCTCCTGCGCTAGTGTACACTGTATTGCAGGAGCCAGTGTCTTCCCCTTATTATAAGTTACAAGTTTATTATAACAACAAGAGTACAAAATAAAATAATTACAAAAAAAATGTTATCTAAGACCAAAAAAACAAAAAAAATAAATAAAAAATAAATGTTTTGTGTATGTGTGTGTGTGTGCGTGTGAGTGTGTGTGTGAGAGAGAATGTGTATGAAGTGGTGCATCAGCGAATAAAGGAGTGTAGTGCTGTGTAACAAGAGGGTGCATGTATGTTTAATTTTGTGAAAGTGTGCATGTATGTTTTGTGTGTACAACTGATGATGATGATGTGGTGTGTTTAGGCATGTGGGAACCTGAGCTAACGTGTTTTATTTTTAAAATGATTTGATTATGTTTTCTATAGCATCATAGTCCAGTTTCATGAGCCATGACAGTATAATTTTTCTTAATTGGTTACCATTGTGTTTAGTGATTTTATATTTTTTATCTATTATATTGTAAATGCGTGGAGCGAGAACAATGAAATGTCTATGAGCTAGGGCTGACTTTAATCGAGGCACTGGGCACCGCATTATTCTTTTATTAGTTTTAGGTAAAGTGGGTACGATTTTTCTATGGTATCTGCTTATGATTTCATGGATAAATATTTTTCTAAGAAGTTTGGCAGACTTCACACGCCATCGATAAATTCTCTCAGGCATGCAGGTTTATTTGCGATGTTACCCTTTCCCGTTTGAGCCTGTGATTAACTACAAGCTAAATACTCAAACAGTAATCCATTTTGAGTAGCCCTCGAGTGACAGAGACAGCTTTATATTTGAGGGGTACTTAAATTGAGTATCGTGTGAGGATTCAACCATAAGAGTAATCTACGCTATATACATCTGTTATAAATCAGGAAGTTGCATTAATATTTTTTATGAGTTGCAAACAAGCTTATAGACGTTTGCAACACTGGACATGTCACTCGCGCGTTTCCGACCATATATAAACCGCTTTAGGTTTCTTAAAATATGGGGAGTTACTAAACTGACAACTATCGGAATTCCCATGCTGTCGTATTAGTCACACCCCTAACGAGCTCTGGCAACCTTACTCACTCGCAGAAATATAATTATTATTGTTTCTCTGTGGTCTTCTGTAAGGCGGCAGTAGTACCCCAGTCAGCTAATTCAATTTGAGCGACAATTCTCGCTAGATCTCTATAATTTGCTATTTTATCCGTAATGGGATAATAGAGGTTTGTTATATTGAGCTTCTAATTGTATTGTTAGCTTCGGCAAATTGTATGTCATTAGCTCAGTCGCCTCAAAGGTTAAGATATCAGATTCAGGCGCGGTGAGCGGGAGCGGACACCTCCTTTAACGAAGTAATTAACTATAATGGTAACTGTGTCTCTATCAGCCTTATTGCGTTAATCTCAGCTTTGTATATATACTGTTTAATTAACAATAGAGGAACCGTTTAGGAGCTTTATCAACAAGTAGTGGGTATGTACCGAGTACCTGTAGTATATTTTGATTTTACATTGAAATAATTATAATAAATTAAAACTCTAATTTATTATAAGTAATCTAGTTCTGTGCATTTCACATTGTGATTATGTATTAAATATTTATTATAGTAAGCAAATTGGCAAACCTGTATGATTAGCAGATTACGTGAGCTAGCGCACCAAACCATATTATATTATTAAGCAGAAAACAAATGGTAAGTAGCAGTGTTCTCCTCCAATTGAATATACGAGCCCTCTTACATGTAGATACATATTATAATAACAAAGAAATGAACAGTAAACTGTCTTGGTTAAAGCCGGTATCTTCGAAATTATTTGTCCCCGGCGGGAACACAACCGAACAAAACGTAGCCATTTTCTCTACTTTTTTTACATATGTAGTTTTAATTGGCATACAACTTGTAACAGCGTACATTGCGCTCGTTAAAGCCGCCACGCACCGTGACAAAGACATAGCCGCGGGACAACTGACGTTTACATTGAAAGGAAATACGACTTCCAACGAACTCTGTCAAAGCCACCGCCCCGGGATGTCGTTTGATGCACGTAAACCCCTTTGTCTGACGATAACTACCTAAACATTCTACCTGGGTAGGTACTATCTACACTCATCCAGTTCTCAGATTCCGTAATAGTCTGAATAAACTAAATTGACTAGTTTAGTACTTAGTACCAAAATAAAAAATAGAATTATAATAGTAGGTACTGCTTAAATAGGTTTAAAGTAATGTGAATCAAATGTTTGATATGGATAATTTCTTATAGGAGGTCCCATAAGAAAATATTTCTAGAAGTCTTTATTACTTCCTAGCAAATAAATATACACAGTATATTATAATACACTTGTTTTTATAAGGCAAGCTGCTGAGCCGGTGTTGCCACTAAATAATTAACTAACAATGTCTGGAGTGACGAAGAAGTGTGGGCTTAAAATAAAAAAACATTATAATATATTTTTGTCGCGCATGAAGGTTATCAACTACCATTTTACCTACATAGATATAAAAAAGGGCCTACAACGCCAACCTCTGTCGACGCGACCTCCTTTGTATTCAGACAATGGCCGCCCACACTTACGAATTACAAAGATAAATGAAAAGCCTCTCCTCCTGAAATTGTCCCGCAATTGTACATTTCTTTCTTATTATTAAATAAAGCACTCAGTTAAAGTGTTAGCTTTAATTAATGGAATTTTATTCTCAAAGAGTTCCTATTCTAATCAAATGCGATGGAACATTTTTGTACAATACGACTGCTTTTGAAACTATAATCGATGCATGGCGTACTGCGGTATCGACGAATTGCGATTTACTTTAGACTGACAATGTTGATCACAAACCCACCTTACTCTTCACCGTCCTTCCATGAATTAATCAACGCGCCTGGTACTTGCGAGTAAGTAATTGATGATTTATTTATTGTTCTGAAACAGTGACACGCCAGCTTACGCTGAAAATCAGTGCGGTAGATTCGTGTCTTCGTGCACGAACCACGGTACTATGCTCAGCGTTTTAGCCGTTTTTTATCTTTTTAATTTTTATTCTGAAAATTATGGGACAGCGCCACCTAGTTCAGAGCTAAGCCACGAATAGACTTGTGTTACGTATTCTAGATAATTGATACGCTAGTTATTTTAAATACACTCTTGATTTTCTTTTAAGTTTACTTATTGATATATAAAATTATGTTACAATTTTTCCACATAAATAAATGTTTTTTTCTTTCTTTCATTCATTTTATTATATGACTGTAAAGTTTTTATAATTTTTTATTAAAAAGAAAAATTCAACCTCAGGCGGGACTCGAACCCGCGTCTTCTGGATTGGTACTCCAGAATTGTCCAATCGATATTGCTATGTCGCCGTAAGACATAAGTAACATAAAGAAGGCAAAATTCAACACATCAGGCGGATACCTCGGTGGCTCAGTTGGCAGAGCGTCTGGAGTACCAATCCAGAAGACGCGGGTTCGAGTCCCGCCTGAGGTTGAATTTTACTTTCTTAATAAAATTTAATAATCTTAGCTTGAAATAAGCTAAAAAATACAAAAAGTTTTTATAATTTTTAGACTATTATTATTATTAGTGTATTACGCCTGCATATTTCAAGAATACATCACTAAACGTTATCGCGGCCACATGAAAGGCACAAACGAGTCATTCTGGTGGCCCATCTATCTAGCTGTCCCATACATAATGGACGATAGCCGGTGAGGGCGCAGTAATGTCCAGTCGGACTGACGGGCGGCGCCGGGGGACATACTTACCTCGGTCGAATGCTAAGCAGGATGGATGACGACATCTTTACATGGCGAAAATAAAATTTATATGTTCTTTTCATATATTTTTTTTATGTATATTCTAAATATCTGCGAATACGATACATCATCAACCCATTAATGTCCTACAGCTGGGCACGGGTCTCCTCTCAAATGAGAAGTATTAGGCTATAGTCCACCACGCGCAGGACTAGCCTACTGCGGGTTGGCAGACTTCACGTGCCATCGAGAATTCTCTCAAGCATGCAGGTTTTTTCACGATGTTTTCCTTCACCGTTTGAGCATGTGATAAATAGGCACATAACTTCCGAAAAGTCAGTGGTGCGTGGCTTGGGTCCGAACTCGAGACCTCTGACATCTCAGTCCACTGGTCACACCGCTAGGCCACAGTTACCACACCAGTATATAAGGTAATAAACTATATGAATGCTAAATTTAATTGCGTAAAAATATTTAAGGAAAGATGAACTGACTTTATGGTAACGACTTTATATCATTCAAAGGATATATACACCCACACGACATTACTAACATTTGAAATATAAATTGGGTTTGCTTACAAAAATAAATAAATAAAGCTCGACATTCTTTACATGTCACTCAGAGAACGATGGAGAGGGCTGTGTTAGGAGTTTCACTACGTGATCGAATCAGAAATGAGGAGATCCGTAGAAGAATCCGGGTCGCTGACATACCCCGAAAAATCGCCAAACTCAAGTGGAAGTGGGGAGGGCACATCGCTCGAAGAACGGACGGCCGATGGGGCCTGAAGGTTCTAGAGTGGCGACCACGTACTGGAAGTCGCAGTGTGGGCAGGCCCCCGGCAAGGTGGACTGACGACTTGGTGAAGGTCGCTGGAATCCACTGGATGCGGGCGGCATATGTCCGGTCGTCGTGGCGATCCTTGGGGAAGACCTATGTCCAGCAGTGGACGTCCAATGGTTGTAATGATGATGATGATGATGATGATTCTTTACATCGCTACGACATAAGCGCGAGTGCTGTCACACATAATAATGTTTTCTTTTTATAGCCGCTAGACGGCGACGTGGAATATTATAGGCAGATATACATACATACATATCACGTGTTATGCTGCCCTAGTCGGCGTAAAAAACCCCTCCTACGTATATTAACGCTTTTAATCTAACCTTATAGTCCAAGATCCCAGGGCCGCCAGACGTCACGTATTTTCTGACGAACCAAATGTGGATTATTGAGTAGTGCTAGTATGTACTAAGAACGCATGCCTACCAGCTATCTTGCCTAGTGGGCCAATTTTCAGGTATCAGGTAATCAAGGTACACACAAATATTACTTACCTCACGTAAATTTTTTACGTATATTGTAGGCAATATCCTTAAAAATAAGTTGCCTATACTCCCAGACACTTTCCGTCGGCCGTATTGCTTTGCAGACGCTTTAAAGCTCCCGAAGGAATTAATCAACTTCACGTAAATTATGATGTTCCATTCTAGTAAAAGGTTTCAAAATAGATGTGACAGATGACAGACCGATCATAGGAGCCAATCATCCCCCTTAATAACATCATAATTTACGTGAAGTTAATTCATTCCTTCGCGAGCTTTAAAGCGTCTGCAAAGCAATACGGCCGACGGAAAGTGTCTGGGAGTATTGGCGACTTATTTTTAAGGATATTGCCTAAAACATACGTAAAAATCAGCTTGGAGAATTTACTTGAGGTAAGTAATATTTGTATGTACCTTGATTACCTGATACCTGAAAATTGGCCAACTAGGCAAGATAGCTGGTAGGCATGCGTTCTTAGTACATACTAGCACTACTCAATAACCCACATTTGGTTCGTCAGAAAATACGTGACGTCTGGCGGCCCTGGGATCTTACTCTATTACCAGTTTACATTAGATAAGAAAAAGAAGAAAACTGACATAACTTTCATTTTTACGACAGGGCTCTCAATACCGTCTCTATCAATACCGACGCCAATAATACCGACTATATCAATACCAACGCCACTAATACCGACACCAACAATACCGACTCTATCAATACCAACGCCACCGATACCGAAGCCAACAATACCGATTCTACCAATACCAACGCCACCAATACTGCCTCTATCAATACCGACGCCATCGATACCGACGCCACCAATACCGACGCCACCATTACCAACGCCAACTATATCGACGATTTCAATAACGACGCCAACATTACCTACGCATCCAATTCCAACGCCATCAATACCGACGAAGACAACACCGACGCCACCTATACCGACGCCGCCAATACCGACGCCACAAATATCGACGCCACCAATGCCGACGCCACCAATACCAACGCCACCAATACCGACGCCAAAGATACCGACGCCGCCAATACCGACGCCACAAATATCGACGCCACCAATGCCGACGCCACCAATACCGACGCCATCAATACCGACGCCAAAAGTACCGACGAATCCAATACCGACGCCACCAATACCGACGCCACAAATAGCAACGCCACCAATACCGACGCCACCAATACCGACGCAAACAATACCTACGATTTCAATCACGACGACAACAATACCGACGGATCCAATACCGACGCCACAAACACCGACGCCACCAATACAGTCGCCACCAATACCAACGCTAACAATAACGAAGCTTTGAATACCGACTCTATCAATACTGTTTACACCAATACCGACGCCGTCGATACCGTCGCTAACAATAACGACGCCACCATTACCGACGTCAATTATACCGACGCCATCAATACCGACACCATCAATACCGACGTCGAAAATACCGACGCCATCAATACCGACGCATCCAATACCAACGCCAAAAAACCGACGAAACAAATACCGACGCCACCAATACCGACGCCACAAACACCGACGCCACCAATACCGACGCCACCAATACCGACGCATACAATATCTACGATTTCAATAACGACAACAACAATACCTACACATCGAATACCAACGCCATCAATACCGACAAAGACAACTCCGACGCCAGGTATACCGACGCATCCAATACCAACGCCAAAAAACCGACGAAACAAATACCGACGCCACCAATACCTACGCCACAAATACCGACGCCACCAATACCGACGCATACAATATCTACGATTTCAATAACGACAACAACAATACCAACACATCGAATACCAACGCCATCAATACCGACAAAGACAACACCGACGCCGACGCCAGGAATACCGACGCAACCTATACCGACACCGCCAATACCGACGCCAGGAATACGGACGAGACATATACCAACGACACCAATACCGACGCCGTCGATACCGACGCTAACCATAACGACGCCACCATTACCGACGCCGTCAATACCGACGCCATCGATACCGACGCTAACAATACCGACGCAACCAATACCGACACATCCAATACCAACGCCAAAAACACCAACGCCACCAATACCGACGCCATCAATACCGACACCATCATTACCGGAGCCGTCAATACCGACGCCATCAATACCAACGACACCAATACCGACGCCGTCGATACCGACGCTAACAATAACGACGCCACCATTACCGACGCCATCAATACCGACGCCATCGATACCGACGCTAACAATACCGACAGCATCAAAACCGACACCGTCAATACCGACGCCGCCCATACCGACGCCATCAATACCGACGCCAAAAATACCGACGCAACCAATACCGACGCATCCAATACCATCGCCAAAAATACCGACGAAACAAATACCGTCGCCACCAATACCGACGCCACCAATACCGACGCCACCAATACCGACGCCACCAATACCGACGCATACAATATCTACGATTTCAATAACGACGACAACAATACCTACGCATCGAATACCAACGCCATCAATACCAACAAAGACATCACCGACGCCAGGAATACCGACACCGCCAATACCGACGCCAGGAATACCGACGCAACCTATGCCAGCGACACCAATACCGACGCCGTCGATACCGACGCTAACCATAATGACGCCACCATTACCGACGCCATCGATACCGACGCTAACACTACCGACGATATCAAAACCGACACCGTCAATACCGACGCATCCAATACCAACGCCAAAAATACCGAGGAAACCAATACCGACGCCACGAATACCGACGCCAGCAATACCGATGCCACCAATACCGACGCCTCCAATACCAACGCATACAATATCTACGATTTCAATAACAACGACAACAATACCTACGCATCGAATACAAACGCCATCAATACCGACGCCATCAATACCGACGCCATCAATACCGACGCCATCAATACCGACGCCATCAATACCGACGCTATGAACACCGAAGCCACCAATACCAACGCCAAAAATACCGAGGAAACCAATACCGACGCCACGAATATCGACGCCAGCAATACCGACGCCATCAATACCAACGCCACCAATACCGACGCCACCAATACCGACCCCACCAATACCGACGCCTCCAATACCAACGCATACAATATCTACGATTTCAATAACGACGACAACAATACCTACGCATCGAATACAAACGCCATCAATACCGACGCCATCAATACCAACGCCATGAACACCGAAGCCATCAATACCGACGCCATCAATACCGACGCCATCAAAACCATGGACACCAATACCGACGCTAACAATAACGACGCCACCATTGCCGACGCCGTCGATAACGACACCATCGATACCGACGCTAACAATACCGACGACATCAAAACCAACACCGTCAATACCGACGCCACCCACACCGGCACCGTCTGTACCTGCGCCAGCAATACCGACGCTTTCAATACCGACTACACCAATACGTACGCCGTCGATACCGTCGCTAACAATAACGCCGCCACCATTACCGACGCCATCGATATCGACGCTAACAATACCGAAGCAATCAAAACCGACACCGTCAATACCAACGCCACCACTACCAATGCCACCCATACCGACGCTTACAATACCGACGCAACCTATACCTACGCCGCCAATTCCGACGGCACGAATACCGACGCCACCAATACCAACGCAATCAATACCGACGCCATCAAAACCGACGCCAGCAATTCCAACGCCACCATTTCCGACGCCACCAATACCGACGCCGTCAATACCGACGCTTTCAATACCGACGCCAACTATACTAACGACGCGAATACCGACGCCGTCGATACCGACGATAACAATAACGACTAATATCAATATTCAAAATATTCAAAAAAGTTATTAATATCTTATTTCTGGCCAGCCATTCGACTTTGAGGTCAGACATTGGTATTTTATTTTATTTATTTTATTATATTAGGGAAACAAACAATTGTACATGTTATGTATGAAACTGTGTTTAACACGAGAGAATAAAGAATCACACACACTGATATTATGTAAAACAATATGCGAGACCACAAACATACAACTTCAAATAAAATAAAAGCTTTAGATTTAAATTTAATTAGTTTCCACCACCCCACCAGTGCCACCCATCCTCTTAGCTTCCTATCTGAATATTTGGTTACACGTGCCTGCCGGCTACAACGATCGATAACACTGACCGACGCTCGGTACCTGGATATATATATTTTCAATCTGACAGAAGTACCGGGTAAATGGAGGTACCTACTAATTAGAATATAATATAGGTCTGCGTAGAAATTGTGGTTTGCAAGAGCGTACTTCTGTAGTTATAAAATCAAATGTGTTCAACAATATACTACTTAACATTAAAGTACAAATTGTTTTGAAAGCGATGGCCAAAAATGACTTAATTAAATATATTACTACTTTCTCTCTTTTTTAGAAACCGTCTGGTGGTTTTAGAGACAATCGCGTTCAAATAAACAAAGCTTTTTCAGCTTTATTATATCAGTATAAATCGTTATCAAAGTGAAAAATCTAAGCTATACATATATTGCTTGAGTATTTCTCTACGTAATAAATATTTCAACATTCGATTTTCTGTCACTCACTAAAATCTATACGCAGCTAGGATATATATTTTAATTAAAAGCATTCCATAGAACGCAATATTTTTATAAATGCCAAAAGTACCTCCTGAGCATCTAGAATATTTATGTTATGCAAAGTAATACTCATAATCCAAATTATTTACACAACTTACAAATAAATTCACTTATTTACCTAGCTTAATGCCTACTAAATAATGCCTAGTTTCAATTTATTCTAAATGAGTCAGTGAGTTTAAAACACGCGAAGTACTCGTTTGTATAAATATAGACAAAGTCTATATAAATACAGAAAATAATATAATATTATCATAGAACAAATCGAACCTAATGTTTTGTTACATCAAATTGTTTATTCTGGTATTATCTAATGTATATAACGAAGTGAAATCGTCTGATGAGTTTAAAATAACATTCAAACACACATATAGCCAAAGAAACTGTGAAGTCAACGTCTCGAGTTGAACCCCAAAGCACTGTCCGTGTAGTTATTTACGTGCTAATTTATCCCATACTCGAACGGTAAAGGAAAAGATCGTGAAGAATGTGCATGCTTGAGAGATCTTCTCGTCGTAGAGTATAAACCCTAGTCCCCTCTCAAATGAGAGGAGATCAATGGCCACCTGTGGGACAATTAATGAGTTGATAGTGATAAAGTGTTACAGTGTCGATGGTAGAAGTGGGTTGGCGCCGCGAGAGTCGAGACTAAAGTGTTACAGTGTCGATGGTAGAAGTGGGTTGGCGCCGCGAGAGTCGAGACTAAAGTGTTACAGTGTCGATGGTAGAAGTGGGTTGGCGCCGCGAGAGTCGAGACTAAAGGCTACACTTGAAGCGAGGTACTTTGCAGTATGTTCGTGTATTTATGTATATATTGTTTTAGGTTCTATCAATATGTGGCTATCCTAGCCATCACCGATGGATTAACCGGCAAAACAGGAAACTTCGAGAACACATACATGTTTACAAAGCCATCAGTTATTGCCGATGAGCAACCAAATTGAAGTTAAACGACGCTTTAATAGACTTTGAACCGTAATCCGCTTATAATATCATTAAATATTTAGCCCGACCAGTTTAAGCCTGACCTTCGACCTTCGGCAGGAATACGATAAGTTATTCAATAAGCACCCGCCTCCCCCCGCGCCCGCCCCCGCTCAATATCTACATGATTTACTAAACAAACATATTCGTACGGCCCCATTGGAACTAAAAATGTTAGTTTTGTGTCTCAGACAAATAAATCTGAAAGTAAACAGTATTGAAATTGTTATCTGGAATACGTGGAATACGTTTATTCCTATGTTTTCATATACATACCATCACGGCTGTCGTCCCCGAAGGGCGGCAAAGATGTACTAATGTACACCCACATTTCGCCGGTATGTTTAAGGCCCCCTGTAATAAGGGGCGAGCGTATTGCCATCAACCGGGCACGCAACCAAACCTCTATGAAATTCTCAGTAGCCTGAGGCGCTACTGAGAATTTCATAGAAAAACCCAATAACACTTTGCTCGAGCTGAGAATCGAACGCAGGACCTCTTGCTCAGCAGTCGCACTTACGGCCACTAGACCAAGGCAAGACCGAGACAGTCTCATGCTTTCCAAATTGACACACCTACACAAATATAGATACTAGTCTAATACCACATTCGCAAGCAATTTACATTCTAATTAGGGAAACATTAAAGTACAATTTAATTTATCATCACTAATAGCAATTTCATTGGAGCACACAACTTTACCGCTCAATACTCAGCTACGCCGCTATTAAATCGTCAAAGGCCGCACTAATAATTTACAGGACGTTACATGAAACACATTACTGTAACTAGTTCGAACTAAGTAATTACTTAGCTGTTAGAACGTGGCGGGTAATTATTGTTTAGTCGGTCTGTGTGTTCGGTACCTCTGAAGTAACACACACAGACGACGCGCGTTCTTAGAATACCTACAAACAGACGCATTGCAAATGCGATATACTTTTATGGGCTGAGAATATCGTGCCTCGAATTGTAACTTGGAGCTAAGCTAAACGAAGTTTTATATTATAGATCCGTAAATCATCAACCCATTTACAGCCCACTGCGGGGCATACCCCGCGCTAGCCTATTGCGGTTGCGGGTTAGCAGACTTCACACGTCATCGAGATAATTTCTTCGGGCATGAAAGCTTCCTTACAATATTTTCCTTTACTGTTTGAGCATGCGACAAATACGCACGTAATTTCGAAATATAAGTGGTGTAACACTTGAGATTGAATTCTAGACCTTTGACTTCACAGACCACTGATTGCAATACTAAGCTATGACTGCTGTAATCCGTAAATATACAGTTAGAACTTTTAGTTCTGCTATCAACATTTGTTAGTGAATAAAGCTTCACGGCTTTCGAATATACTGGTAGGTATACTTTTGTTTGGTTTGGGTAGAAAAATGGTGAAGTAACAGAAACAACGCTTTACAATGTGTAAGCAAACATGGTAATGTTGTTTGTAATACAACATGTTGGTAAATAAAGACTCGTGAGTTTACATCGTTTATTAATTGTACATGTTATGGTACACATATGTACATACGGTACGTTCGTCTATTGTTTTTATCATGTGCGGGTATGACTTTGATGCAATCTGCTTATTTATTCATACCATCCTAACGTATGCTTCCATTACTATGTTATATGTAGTTTGAAGGATAATGTACACAGAACCTACCAGCAGCCATAAACTTCACAAGTTATATGTCAGCTTGATTAAGCGATAATTATTTATCAATTCACAATATAGCGAAAAATTTAAGCTCGATTTATAAACTAAGCCAAACTGCAATATTCTTATTGTATTTTATACTCTTGTTTTCGCGATTAATCTTATCATTTGTGAAAACAACTGCCAACATATAGTATATCTAGTGTAGCGCCCATAGACTGCGAATATTTCCTTAATTTCTCTGCTTACCCATGCACCTACTGGTCTCCCCATAAGTGAGTACCAATGCTTAACCGATAGTGACAGCCACTACAATGATACATGAGGGACTTACCGAGCGCAGCGAGGATGCCTGCTGCCCAGAACACCTCCCCGCACAGCGCCGGCAGGAACAGCAGCCCGCCCATGCGGCTGCCGAACGAGTCCTGCAGCGGGTCCAGCATCGTCACGTAGCCCTGCTTGCGCATGGGGTTCGCGAAGAATATGCCACCTGCCGGACACGTACATAGTCAACATCTTGTTACTAACTGACTGACGTAATAAAGACACCAGAAATTTTAAGTTTAGAGAATTGTGAAATCCGTCCCCTTGAAAGTTTCAACAGTATAGGTCCTGTGTAGGTGTGTGTGTGTGTGTGTGTGTAGAAAATATGTTCAGATGAGTTCCATGGCACCGACAATAGCTCTGTCGTTAGGTTAGTGTTTCTTGGGTAGTGGTTTGGGTGGCGGATGTTCTATATTTATTGTTGCTACGTCAAATACATAATGAGCATTTCCATTCCAAATAAATGAATAGTATTTTTTTTCTAAAATAGATCAGTCCACATTTTAAAGCTATCTATTATATCTATCATCACCATCAAACCATTAATGTCCCACTGCTGGGCGCGGGTCTCCTCTCATTTGAGAGGGATTAGGCTATAGTCCACTACGCTAGCCTACTGCGGGTTGGCAGACTTCACATGCCATCGATAAAATCTCTCAAGCATGGAGGTTTCCTCACGATGTTTTCCTTCACCGTTTGAGCATGTGATGTGTCTATATATTTCTCTAAGTAATGTACTGACCGAACACGAGCGAGAGCGCGTATCCGAAGGGCGCCTGGCACCACACCAGCCCCGACGTGTAGATGGCCTCCGCCGTGCCGTTGATGTAGCCGCCGCCCACCCACGTCGCTGAAACATCACAGGATGTAGTGCGCAGAACATACAGTAACCAACAATGTATGTGAGAGATCGCGCTTAGGTGAGTAGGATACTTATTGAGATAGTGATAGTGGATAGTGGCTTACTGCCTCGTTGGTCGTGGAGGTCTTGGGATCCCAGTTCTAGCAAATGTTATTTAGTTTTTCTATTAAATTCTCAGTAGCAGCTCAGTTTGGATTCGCGGCAAATATCAAAACCATTCTACATTATAATATAACATCTGTTATGCTATGCCTGCTATTATTAATGTGAAATCTGTTCGTCGGTCAGTGCCAACGTAGTTAAGAAAAAAACAAAATGATGTAACACGGCTATCTGGACTTAATTGTTTCAGTGTTGTATTATCGTATATTGTATATCCATTAAAAATAACACAAACAAAAAATAAAATATAACAAAATAAAACATATTAGCGCATCTCATCTCCACAAGATCCGCACTGACGAGATTAAAATAAATACAGATATAAAAAGAACGTTAAAATTATATACTTGAAAGTATGCATGCAGATCAGTTTAGGTGTTAAGGAAATAATTATTCTCCTAACAAGACTGTGTGTCATAACTGTGCTATACCGATTATAATTATTTTATTTCCAAGAGGCACTTGTATATCACAAGAAATTCTAAGCACTTAGAGTACCTAGAAAACCCAATTTATTAATGGAAAATACGTTATATATTATTCAAACAAAATTCAAACTTAAAAATATTATAACTAAGTTGAATTTAGAATAAGAAAGCAGATAAGAAAACCCGTTTTGCTGCAATCAAATTGTGTTAAAGATATTATTCAAATCACTTTGGTCTATATTTGAAGTGAGTACTTTTGTTCAAGTGGGGACAACCACCACAGAACACATTTTACGACATTTGATATTCCGATAATTTGTTATCAATAATAACAAACATTAGTCATTTGGTTTCAATAAAACAGTCTTTGAGTAAAAACCAATAAAGTACCTACTTTAAATATAAGTATAGCACTTAAGTACTTTATAACTAAACGTACCATTGCGCAGTATTAATCTAAATATTAATTCCTTGAGAAAATCTCTTTGATTGTAGATCAATAAAAAAATCTCCAAAAACACACAATATCCGTGTAATAGCAGATAAGTACATTAATGGATGCAACGATGATAAGTCCCAATACACAGCATTGTCCGTAATGAATTCATGGATCGGTGTTCCTAAATTTTGCCAGTCAATCAATCTATTAAAATATTACAAAGAGTAAGAATTAGATTTCTTATTTGTTTGTATTTAATAGGCTCCAAAACTATAGGACCAATCCGAATAATTAACTAATAGAATGCTTAATTATCCATAATGAACATTAGATATATTTATTATATACTTACAAGCTGACCCAGCAAACGTTGTTTTGCCACATTATAGGGGTTGGTGGACAACCCTTATCACTAAGGGGTATGAAAAATAGATGTTGGCAGATTCTCAGACCTACTCAATATGCTCACAAAATTTCTTGAGAATCGGTCAAGCCGTTTCGGAGGAGTACGGGAACGAACATTGTGACACGAGAATTTTATATATAAGATAGGTGATCCAGCAAACGTTGTTTTGCCACATTATAGGGGTTGGTGGACTACCCCTAACTTTTAGGGGGATGAAAAATAGATGTTGGCCGATTCTCATAGATACCGGATAAGCACAAAAAATTTCATCAAAATTGGTCAAGCCGTTTCGGAGGAGTATGGCAACGAAAACTGTGACACGAGAATTTTATAAATTAGATATCTACTGTGCGAAGCCGGGCGGGCCACTAGTATAAGATTAAAAGTGAACCCAAATGTGTAATACCTATATTATACTGTCAAAAGTCAAAACGGAACATACGAGTAATATACTATCAAACATTTATACCAGAAGAGTTAGGAAGACGTTCATCCTCTCGCTCACAGATAGCCGGTATGTCTTGGACCAATATTACATAGGTGAGCTTGTTGCTATTAACCAGATTTTTTATAAAAAACATAATAATACTAAGCATATTATTTCTATAAATTCCTAGCATCAACAGTAATCGAGCCCGGATCTTCGTGTTCAGCAGCCGCTCTTGCATCTGCCTACGCTAATACGACAGACAAATAAGTTCATCCAGTAGACTAGGTACTCGCTTACCGGTCATGGTGAATATCCCGACGAACAGTCCGATGGACCGGCCGGCCAGCATGACCTCCTCCTCCGAGTCATTGCCGGCTGGCTTCTTGCGACCTGCCCAGATGCCCACCGCCAAGATCAGCACGTAGAACAATATGATGGAGATCACGCCCGCTATGTTGATCATCTTGAATGGATCGTCCTCCTAAAACAAAATTGCTATGAGGATCGCAACCTTTAATTAGGTCGATAACAACGACTACATTTCAAAATTACTAGTTAAACGTGCTTGAATCAATTTATGAACCATCCTAACAAGACAAGATCACTCACTGGCTTGAACTGAACGTTACCTACCTACGTAAATCAGTAACCCTAAAAGCCAGACAAATAATGTTTGGTACCAGTCACTTTGCATAAAACATTTATATTTAGTGGCATCTGGGTGCACATGGGGATGCTACTGCATTTATGACATTGAGGAGCCGTCAGCAGTACAGTATCAGCTCTAATTTAAAAGCAGAGTCCAGGGCATTCAAGTCAAAATTATATAAATAATCTCATCTACAGTTAACGATGACCAATTATAACACATGGGATGCTTAAAACATGCAACTCAGTTCTAAAACAATTGCCATCAAAATGTTTTATGTATTTTTGTAAATATGTAAGGATAAAATAAATGACAATAATTGAAGCAACGGCCAGCTTATACCAATATTGCTTGCGTCGGACAAAACCCAATTAATTTGGCTTTTATCTAGATTATTAAGATGCTTTATGCTTTTTTTAATATTAATAAATTAAAATATGTAAAAGGTCACCTGTTAGTAGATAATAATATGTAATTACATATTGATTTAAGTATCTACTACTTCATATAACTTCAATCTGGAAGCCTGGCCTTTAGAACTTATGCGATTCGATTATCTTTAGCAGAAAACTGAATAATTCACAAATCTCTTTCATATTCTGTTATGTTATTTAATGTAAATTATAACAAAGATATGATATTTTCACCTGCTTTTGCAGAATTTACGTCGAATATAGGACTGCATAGGTGTCGATACTTACTTCTGTTTCAATAAAACGTTATGGTCTCCCGGCGCGCGTCACTCCGCTCCCATTTGTCTCATTAAAACACACAATAGTAAGTAAAACTACACACAACACTGTTTGGTCACTAGCTCGAGGTGTCACTGATCCGCCGCGGAGAGCAACTGTCGCCCCATCGGAGGGAGGTTTTCTGTGAAGGGCTATTTCTCGTCCTGAAGCTTAGCCCGCACATGGGTGGTTGCCAGACATGAATGCACGTGGTGGGGCCTTATGTAATAGGGGGCCGCATCGTCGCAGGGCTGTTCACGTGTTCCGGAGGTGACAGGAGCCGAGGAGCTGTGCCGAGGCGCGCCGCGACCTGCCGATCGATCCCTCTGACGTCATTGGTCGCTACAGCCGCCCCGCGCGCATGTGCCGTGATAGCGCCGACCTTTCCAACTCTCAGACGTAGCTTTGTGATGTTATACATTACTTTTTAACTACCACATTCAACTTTTGTGTGCTTTATATACTCAGCAATGTATAATTCTTGATCAAAGTGTTGTTACTAACTAAAATGGGAGGTGGTAACGTAACGCACCAGTACCGACGTACTTCCATTGACAAATTAATTGATCAGTGGGGCTGATAGTAATGTCTTGAAGAATCTCCACGTCTTGCTATTTCAGGAAACCTGGTACTTGGTCTATTACTAATGTACGATGTTCACACTCAATAGCAAACCAGTTTAGTTAAATGAAAACTAATAACTTAAGTAAATAAAAGAAATTCCTTAATAGTATAACGATTTTAACTACTCAAACGGTATTTGAATTATTATAGACAACGGGTCTAGATCGTGTAATTTTATTGAGATATAAATACCTTTGTTTCGGCTGACTTGCCGTGGTCACGGGAAGAGTCTTCCCGTGACCACGGCTTGATGCAAGACAGCTGCAAGGCAGATCTAGACCCGTTGTCTAGAATAATTCAAATGTATACAAATCGTGAAACCTTAAAAACATTTACTCAAACATAAAAAATAAAATAATATCGTAGTCTTAGTCGTAGTTCGTAGTCCCGTTCGTAGCGGCTTGGCGTAGTCGTATGGCGTCCAATTTGTAGACTTCGTAGCAGTCAGAGAGCAGAGGATGGCCGGAGGCTATGTTGTTTTTACATTGTTATCTATACATTAATACGAGAAGAGATAACTTTTTAACCCTTTGCATGCATATGGCGTGCACGGAAAGAAAGAATAATAAAATTTAATTAAGTTTTATAAATATGAAAATATAAATTACGGTAAAATTTCGACCATAGTTATTTTAAATGTATCCGCACTCCTTTACTGATTGCATAATACGTTCTAAGTTTAAAATAAAAAAAAATCTGCCGTTGACACACAGTTACGTCACTTTACCTGTCATACATTAAATTCGGTGTTGCTTTTCAAAATCATTCAAAATTGTCGACAAAAATATTTGATTATTTCTAAATTAAGTAGGTATGCGTGGCGTAACAGTTTCCACATAAATTCTCAACGGTTAACTTATAATTGGGCAGTTAAAATGCATGACACGGTAAGTGGTCATATCATTAGCGATGATAACAAGGACCGTAGACTACTTCAAAGGTATTATTATTATTAAATGCGTCTCACTCTCCTGACCGTCTATATCTATCCATGGCTATGTACTAGTCTTTTTTGAAGGAGTCCAACTCATCTCGCCATCTCCATCTGGGCCTACGGGATTGCCTTTTACCATTAAGTGGGACCTAATGGATCGTGAATTTGGACCATTGGTCGCCTGGCCTAATTCCGGTCAGAGAGTCGTCTTATACAGCATAGGGTCATTACTTAAAAGTATCAAATATAAAGTTGAGTCCCAAGTCTACGTACGACGGTTGCCCAATTGCAGTTCTTACTAGTCTTCGCTGGGATGCATTCGTATCAAGAGATGTTAATTAGTCTCGTACTTTTAAGCAGAGTTCAAATTGAGTTCTTAATGGTATCAACATTGTTCCAAATAAACGTAGTTACTACGATCAATATAATGTGCAGATGCCGCGTGTTGGCCGCGGCGCTGTAGTAGTGGCAACTTTTAGAGGTGTCGCGTTCGAAAACAGGTGATATAGAGTAAAGACACAACTGGCGCAATTGCGTCGCATGGGACACACAAGTGCCACTGCGTCAGACATTATTGTTAAATAAAAAACAGCAACTCCACAACCCAACAGCATCGTGAAACAGTGAAATCATGGCTGATTTAATACCGATTTTAATTGTCCCAGATAATCCGGTTGGCAGATGTATGGAAGACGTGCAACAAGATCCGCGCGGCCGCCTTCCGCGTGGGCCTCAACCTGTGGGACTGGTACCGGCCGCTCGACCCTGAGGGCAACTCGCTTATATCAGGTACCTTATGATGGCCCTGAATCACTGGTACTGGTAGCAGTTGCTTGTATAGTGCATATTGTTGCTCAGAGCTACATCATTTATTCATTCAACTTTGAATTATGTACGCTTAAAATTTTCAGTTTTACGCGATAAAATAAATATTTTAAATACATAATAAGTATAGGATCATCAGACTATCCGAATGTGTCCCGCAAAAGTCTCAGAGTAATATAAAAATGGTCTATACGTATAACGTCCAGCCACTTCGTCTATTACAGACGATTCTTTGGTGTATTATCCGAGAGACACTAACATTTTTGGTACGAGAGCAACACACCCGCCATAGGATTGACATAGGCAGTTTGTAGTGACTGGTGTTGAGACACCTTCATACCGTTTCTGTCCTTTGGCATAGACGGCTCCATTGCAATATTGCAACTCTCCATAACACGCTTGCGCCAATCAGTTCTTTTATCAGCAAGCTAGTCTCAATTACGGTGATCGATTTAAAAATGATGATCATTGTACAAATATATACACATTGTAGACTATACGCGATACAAGTTACTATATCTCGTCGCCCAACCCCATGAATGCTGTATGTTTTCAGAGTCTAAGTTCGTGTCCATATTGGCGGGGCCGCTGCGCTCCGTGGTGGGTCTGTCGGACTCGGAGATCGCGCAACTGGCCGATTACTTCCGAGCCCAGGATGGCCGCGTGCTGTACCACCAGCTGTGTCAGATCATACATGGTGAAGGTGAGCAAATTGAGAGAAATAGAGATTCTATCAAAAATCAGTTCCTGTTGCCTGTTCGTAATTTGATACGGAATCAATTTTCAATCAATCAATCAATCAACTCAGCCTATCGCAGTCCACTGCTGGACATAGGTCTCTCCCAAACTGCGCCATATCAATTTTATGTAATATTTACACCGGTTTTTCATTCAAAACTGACAATGTTTAACTAATTGATTTGAATTATTCGTTCTGTAGTATCCAGCGATTCAACTGAAATAAACTTCCATGTTTACTAGCTAGGATCATTTTTATAGGTGACTAAATAAAACTAAATTAATTCATTCATTAAATACATAACCGCTAATATCTAATGTAATAACGCAATGTTCTTGGGTTCTCCTTATGGAAATGCGGGGCATGATTCCTATGCTCTACAATACTCTTCAAGCCACAAGATGTAGCATCGTTAAGATTAAGATGTTAGCTATATTCGAATTCTTTTGAACAATGATAAAATATGTTTTAGACGTATGTATCTAACCGTGCGTGAATGTTACGGCTTATAAATGTATGTGTGTGTGTGATATGATAAAATTTGAAAAATCAAAAAAAATGTCTATCATAGACGATACAACTTTCTATCGTCAATATTCAACAAATAGGGGAGTTATTAAACTGACACCAAATGAAATTCCCGTTCTGTCAGTATACCTAACGACCTTTGGTAACCTTATTCAATCGAAGAAACAAAACTATCGTTGTTTCAATGCGGTCTTCTGTAAGGCAGAGATACTTCCCCAGTCGGGCCCAGCTCAAATCGAGCGAGGAATCTTACTATTCGCCCTACCTCTCATCTTTTTTACCTTAATTTTGTAATATCAGGGTCACAAACGCACAAAAGACACCTCTGTTGTTGCAAACGTCCATAGGCTACAGTAACCGCTTACCATCAGACGAGCCATAACCTCATTTACCACCGTTGTGGTATAAAAAAAATCTATAAAACATTTCCTGTAAGATAACATCCCATAATTTGAAAAGTAGAGACCACAGCGAACGCTAGATGGCCTAATGACGAAATAGCACAGTAATGTATGTGAGAACTTTGTATTTTCAGAGAGCCAGATGTGGTCCAACTACTTTGACCCTCGATTGAGAGCAACATAGCTCCTCGCTAGTACCTAGTGCTACACAGCTGTGTGCGTGTTTCATAGCTATTTTATATTTGATAATTTTGTAAGTAAAATGTCAAAAATATTCGCTTGTTTGATTTCGTTTACTCAAAGTTTTGGGCGACGTCTGCCTCTGTCCGTCGCAGTAGTTTCTATAACTACATGTTGGTATACACATTATAAAAAAATAAGAAGTGACTTGTACTTAATATATTTTTTGAAGATTTTGATATCATATCGGCCCGCATCACAAAACTGTAAGCTTTTTTCAATAGAAGTATAGTTACACAATTTGTTAGTAACAGCAGTGCTTGTAACGGACAAGGCGTTACGTGTTGAGCTACAAAACGGATGGTTTTATTTAGAAACAGTAACCAGGTCATGCAATCAATAGATGCGCGCATCGACCTCCGCCGCGGTCTCGACAGCCCGACTCAGCAGATTACACAAATAACATCACGCTCCACTGCCAGATAGGCTATGTAGATTTATTGTGCACATACACAGTGCGTCAGTAATTGTTGCTTGAAGTTCCGAACAGTGTCTTCTATTGGTTCTATTTGTAACAGAGCACAATTACAAAACTGTAGAAAACATAGTCTAAAAAAGTTTCAAAGAATTGTTAACATCTGGTTGTCTTCAGCAACCTAGAGCTCGTCAACCGCACTTCTTTATGTAACTGACAATTAACTAACATAACATAAATATCAAAAATAACTAGAAGAAGCAATCGAATAGCATAGAAACGAAATAGAATACCTACATGTTTAGTGCAAATAACTTACAACCTTGACGCATGGCTGCAGGAGCCACTTCCGACAAATCATAGTTGTGCTTTGTGCAGAGCCTCAGGACCTGCTATGATTATTCTGTAAACGATTTGATTTGGCAGTATGGCCATTTTAACCCCGCAGTTCGCCTAATAGGTCATTTAATAATTCACGCGGGCTCACTCGCTTCAAATTAAGGGGAAAAAGGTCTAACTGAGTATATGAGATCACCCCTCATTTACTATTCGGCAAACCCAAATATACCTAACGTACAATGCCGTAAGGTTTATGTTCGATTCTTACTAGATCATAACATAGAACTTTCTGAATTTATTTGAATAGGTACCAACAAAAATATCCACACAAAAACGTTTCAAATCAAATCAAATCAAATCAAATCATTTATTTCAATTAGACCAATACAGGTACTTTTGAATTGTCGAATTAAATTGAATTTAGTTGCACGGTTCCAAAAGGTAGGTCTTATGGAGAAGAACCGGCAAGAAACTCCATAGATACTCTTTTTAAATTAAATACAAAATTGTTGGTTTTGTTTTACAATGCTTTATGTATGTAATATCAATATGAGACTGGTGCAGTTCGATGTGAAACGTATTATTTATGAAAGTAAAAGAAATAACTAAAACCAATTTCGGTTGCCATAACATGTATGAGCCGACCAGTCCCAACTGATAGCACCCGTTCACGAGCATGACGTGTGTATCGGCGTCTGTCTACTCAACCATGTTGTAGGGAATAAAAAGACCCGACACACAACGCCACCATCAGCAGGACATTTGAGTGAGCATGACAAGCCCAGAATGCACGGCAACCGGTAGGCATTTTCACATTTAAAAAAAAATTAATAAAACAACATCAAAGCCAACATCAGTCTCATATTTTACAAGTTATTTTACTAATCAGTAACTATTGCGTTAATAAATAATAAATTACATTAATAAATAATTTGCATGTCAATCAGTAAAGGTGTATAACTAAACATGTCAAATTGTATAAGTGTATAATTGAGCATGTCAAACTGTAAAAAATTATAAATATCTTTATGTAAAACAAAAAGAAGTCAAACCAATAAATAAAAAAATAAATAAAAGAAAATATAATAATCATGAGGCTAGCAAACCTGTGGAGCTGGACCAGCATTTTGCCAAACTTTTTTATCTACAAGATAATCTTCTAATTTGTAGTATGCTTTCTTGCATAGAGTAGACTTTACGATGGATTTGAATTTATTTTCCGGGAGGTTTAAAATTATTTCCGGAATCTTATTATAAAACCTGACACTATATCCCACAAAAGAGGTATGGACTTTAGCGAGACGAAGCTGTGGCTGCATTAATTTTGACTTATATCTAGTATTATAATTATGCAGTTCACATCTTTTCGTATGATGTGATATATTTTTTCTAACGTACATTATATTTTCAAAGATATACTGACAGGGCACTGTCATAATATTTATTTCTTTAAAGAGTTCCCTGAGTGAATCACGACTACTTAGGTTATAAATGGCTCTTATTGCTCTTTTCTGCAGAACGAAAACTGATTCTATGTCTGCAGCACGGCCCCACAGCAATATTCCGTAAGTCATGACGCTATGAAAGTAGCTATAATAAACTAGTCTTGCGGTTTCTACATCCGTAAGAAGTCTGATTTTTCTAACTGCATAAGCAGCTGAACTCAAGCGTCCTGCTAACGCCTTAATGTGCGGTCCCCATTGAAGTTTGGAATCTAGTTTAATACCTAAGAATACAGTTTGATCTACGAATTCGAGCTTCTCATTATTCAATATTATGTCACAACCATCGCTTCTAACATTTGGTAAGGAAAACTTTATGCATTTAGTCTTCTGCCCATTCAATACCAGATTATTAACAGTGAACCACTCATGGACCTTTAGAAGGGCGCTATTTACATCGTCAACATTTGGTGACCGTCTATCTAATCTAAAAATTAAGGAGGTATCATCAGCAAATAACACCATCCCACATCCATTCTGGCACATATAAGGTAAGTCATTAATATATACCAAAAACAAGAACGGGCCCAGGATAGAGCCTTGCGGAACACCCATTTTAATTTTGGATCCAGATGATTTAATTCCGTTTATTTGGACTTTCTGTACTCTACCTTGCAAATATGATTTTAATAACTTTAAAGAGTTTAGCTTAAATCCATAATGTTCCAATTTTAGTAGTAGTGTATCATGATCCACGCAATCAAATGCTTTTGAAAGATCACAAAATATGCCAACGGCATCCTGTGACTCTTCCCAAGCATCAAAGATGTGCTTTATAAGCGTCACTCCGGCGTCAGTTGTATTGCGCCCTTTGGTGAACCCATATTGCTGGTCATGAAAAAGTTTATGTATATTGAAATGTGACAACATTTGATTAAGCATCATTTTTTCAAAAATTTTACTAAATACTGGTAGAATGGAAACTGGTCTGAAATTTCCAGGATCTTCAGTATCTCCAGATTTAAATAAGGGTACTATTTTACTGTGTTTCATAAGATCCGGGAAGGTCCCCTGGTCAACGCATTCATTAAATATATTTGCTAGATGGGGTGCTATAGTATCAATTATTCCACTACAAACTTTAGATGATAAACCCCATAAGTCTTCAGTTAATTTTATTTTTATATCTTTAAAAACTTTAATGACTGACTCTGGACTAACATACCTAAATTTAAAAGTAGTTGGACAGAAAGTAACATTCTGTTTAAGTACAGCAACGGAAAGTGCGGAAGAAGAATTTAAACTCTTAGTTATTGTAAGGGGTATGTTCGCAAAATATGTCTCAAATTCTTGAGCTACTTCAGAATTTGTGGTTATAAGACCACGTGCCGTTTGCAGTGCGTTATTGTTATGACATACTTTAGATTTATTATTTTCATTATTTATTATTGTCCAAGTCGTTTTTATCTTATTTTCAGCATTCTTGATTTTGTTACTTATGTATATTTTTTTTGCTAATTGACACACTATTTTAAAAGTTTTTGAATATTTACTAACATATTGAGTAAACTCTTCACTTTTATTAAATGACTTTAATTCATATAATTCAAATAAGTGTTCCCGACTTTTACGAATGCCTATAGTTGCCCAGTCACTAAATTTGAATCTAATGTTTACGTTCTTGGTTTTTAGTTTGAAATGTTTATTAAATTCATTTCTTACAATCTCGAAAAAACGTGAATATTGTTTATCACAATTATTTTTATTTATGTTTTGACTGGCTAACTTAGTATTTAGACATTTATTGTAATTAACAATTTTATTCTTTGTAATCTGCCTTGTATTTATTTGTGTTTTACTTAAACTTATACTGGTATTAAATGAGACAGTTTGTCCGCTGTGATCAGAAGACATACAATTTACAATCGCTTTATCTGAGTAATCACAGCTGCAGAAGACATTGTCAATGCACGTTGCAGACGTACTTGTTACCCGAGTTGGTTCTATGAACAAATTTGTTAGATTAAATGACTTAAAAAGACACAAAAATTTACTACTGATCAAGTTATCATCTAATATATTGACGTTAAAATCGCCACAAATAACTATAGATTTATTAGAATTGAAAAGTAGTTTTAGTACGTCCTCCATGACAGACTCAAATGCTGTATAGTTTTGGCTATTTGGGGGCCTATACACGCACACTACAATATGCTTATCCAGCTCAACACAAGACATTTCGATACTATGTTCAACGGACATTGAGACAATATCCTTCCTCTCTTTAAACTTTAATGAGTTTTTTAATAATATAAGAGAGCCACCATGTATCATTAACTTTCGGTTGTAACAACTAGCCACATGATAATTTTCAAAGCTTAATAACATTTGGTATTCTTTTAACCAGTGTTCTGTAATACAAACAATATCGTACTTGAATGTTTCTAGAAAAAGTTCAAATTCTAACACTTTAGAAGAGAGTCCTTGTACATTCTGATGGTATAATTTCAGAATGTTTAAACATTTTCCCTTTGAAGGTGAAGTTAACAATATGCCAGAAGATAATATACATTTCATATTACTATTATTATTATTATCTTCTGTTGTCTTACTGACTAGTTTAAATTATAAGAATAAGAATCTGGAGCTAAATCTAGTGCCCCAACGTCAGAACTGATTGGCAAGGATATACTTCGCGTACACCTCCCCACGTGTGAACAATAGTTCACGTCAGTAACTAAGCTATGACTAGATATCACTGGATTTTTATTTGTTACTAGATTAATATTGTGTGCTATCAAAGTAGCAATCAAACGCTTATATTTCTTTGGAAGAAACATAGCTTCCTGTGTTAATTTAAATCCACTAACAAACTTGTTTGTGTCAAAATATAACAACTGATCACTGTGACGACATGTCAGCATATGCATAGTATTATTTAACTTGAATATATTGTTGTTACTGTTTTCTGTCAAGCATTCTGAGTAAGGAAATGCACATAACATAATCTTTCCTGGACACGATGTTAATAAGGTGTCTATACCATCCACAATGTCCTTTTTCTTGAGTCCTATACTGTTTCCTAATAATAATACCACAATGGTCTTATCATGAATTTTTGTACTAATAATTTTATTTATAATTTCTTTAAATTTTAAGTTATGATTACAATAATTGATCACACCATTGCTTAGGTCACTGTGTAGCAAAGATCCTAAACCAGAACCTATTTGATCACTGAAAACTATAGTATTAGGGCAAGGTGTTACAGTTTGAGACAGTGTTGGTAACGGTAAGTCAGATTTCCATTTGTATAGCATGACATGACTATACTTCGTACTGCTGACATGACGTGTTTCGTCCAAATTATACCTGACGAAGATATATTACCTGATTTCTATACCTCGCACCATTCTCTTACAATTATTTTCATATATTGTGACATGAAAAATTACTACAACTAATTGAAACGAAATAGGCTTTTCCTGCTGCATATTGCTTTGTATTATGTTCGTGAAGTCAAAGAACTTGACTATTTACGTAATAAAAAATATAAATTCGAGACTATTCATTACTAGCGCGAACAGGAATGACAATCCAATATATATCACAAGTTCAACAAAGGCAAAACATTTTAGAAAAATTTTGGGAGCTCGGGAAATACAGGCGAGTGATACCATGTGTTCCAGACACCCGTGGTCGTGACAAGACGTCAGCGGATTGCATCCTGGAGGCCTGTCCGCCGCCCCCCGAGCCGGAGTGCCACAAGCTGGACCAGTGGCAGATCCGCCGCCTGTGCTGTCTGCTGGCCACCATAGCTGCACGGGACCTGCCCCTCAAGCCATATTTCCAAGACTATGAGCTGGTAAGTATGGATGCCATGTTCCATTAAAAGAAATCACATTGCTACTTCCGTACAGTTTTCAGTCTATTTTTGTTAATACAAAGACGCAGTAGTCTTTTATTACAAGAATAACGTATCTGCCAGGTTGCCAAAAACGACGGCAGGATAACGTTCGCCCACTTCGCGCGCATCCTCAACTACATCGGCGTCATAGTGACGTCAGAGGACTTCAACCTGCTCGTGCGCAAGTTCATCAAGGACTCCTACACCATTGACTACGTGGACTTCCTCAAAGCAGTGGACGATGTCAAAAGATATGGAATACAGGGGCTTGGACCGGTAAAATTGCCATAATTTATGATTTTTTTGAAATAGGTACTTTTCGATATTGAGGGTAAGTAAGTATGCTTTTCTAGCTATTACTTCACGAACACCTAGAGAAGCTTCACCTTAACGTGTGTCATAAATATATATTATTGATAAATATTATTACTGCATAACAATTATATAGAGTAAAGATAATACCTATTTTGTAAGTACAATACTGAGTAATTTATATGAAGATTGTGTTATGCAGGAGTACCTAAACCCTAGCGCAGTTATCGATACGACGCTACCCAAACTGATGCGGCCAGAGCTGGATGCTGGGTTATCTACAGCGCCGCTGGGGGCCACTGACGTGTTCCACCCGGCGCTGACGCAGCCGCGACCCCCGCGGCAACTCATCGACCTCATGCTCAGAGTTCAAGAGTTTGTACTTCAGAGGCGCGTTCGAGTCTCCGAATTCCTTAGGGTAAGTGGATCACCATGTTCTTGGACTTAGTATTTTGTTCTCAGTCCCTAAGAATTGAATTTCGAAAAAATACCTCCTTCATGAAGTTCGACGGATGGATATCGTTGAAATCCACATTTTAATTTGAATCCAACAGCTCAGCTCTCAAGGTCAATTAGGTGTAACAAGAAAAGACAAAGAGGTGATGCAAGAATTGTAACCAGTGTAATCACCATAGTTTTTTTTATTAATAGGTACAGATGTTTATGATTAGATATTATCCAACTATTCCTTGCTGCTTGTGAACTCAGTCCGTCAAAATCCATGCAGTTCTAAATGATTAATTACGGGTATATAGAGCAGGTATGTGTATTTCTGAAATTATGAAGATTTTCATATAGTTATTTATTGTTATATCTTAGCAGAAAGTTAATCACTTGTATACTTTGACCAGGACTACGATCCGCTGAACAGCGGCCGCATCGCACCGCAACAGTTACGACGCGCGCTGGACGCCATGGGGCTGGGCAGCGTGCTGTCACAAGAGGAGCAGCTGTGCATCATACGCCACTACCTCGACCCCAACGACAAGGAGCGCGTCTGCTGGAGGACTTTCGAGGACGACTGCGATCAAGGTGACCCAAAGCTAGTTCTACGATACGAGACCGTGCGTGGAATTGTTGAACCTACTTTTTATTTAACTATAGGCTTTTTACCAATCCTACTAACCCGGAATAATAGAGGACTGTCTGGACCTAGGTTGGTCCAGCACTTTTATGGCTGTCTTAAAGTGTACACAACAGGAAGTATAAAGGTGTTCGTTCGGCAGTGTTTACTATCAAGGAGCTGGAGAAGCACCCGGGCGCGGTGGCGGGCGCGGGCGGCGCGGTGCAGGCGGCGGTGCGGCAGCTGGCGGCGCCGGGCGCGGGCGGCGCGGGCGGCGGGGAGGCGCGCGCCGCCGAGCTGGACGCCGCGCAGGCCGCGCTGCTGCGCGTGCGCGCCGCCTGCACCGAGCGCGCCATCGACCTGCGCCCCGCCTTCTGCGAGCACGACGAGTGCGTACTACACTACATACTCTTGATAAATACATTAGATAATAAATGCCTCATCGGCAGCTCTGAAATCGAAAACATACAATTTCACAATAATATATTATGGCGATACCCTGCCACGCGTTCATGTACATGTATAATAGCGATGAGTTTGTAAGTACAGGTTGGGTATGTGTGCGTGCGCAGGCACAACAACGGGCACGTGTCGCGCGCGCAGGTGCGGCGCGTGCTGGCGCGGCTGGGCGTGCTGCCGTCTGCCGAGCAGGTGCGCGCGCTCGAGGCGCGCTACCTCGACGACTGCGGCTTCAGCTACGTGCGCCTGCTCGACGAGGTACATTCCTGGAGCGGCCTGATGATATCAGGCAGACCCCCTGTATCCGACCCTCCCTGTCTCATCCTAGCCTGCAAGATAGCCTGTAATATAA
Organism: Craniophora ligustri; assembly: GCA_905163465.1. Classification (NCBI taxonomy): domain Eukaryota; kingdom Metazoa; phylum Arthropoda; class Insecta; order Lepidoptera; family Noctuidae; genus Craniophora; species Craniophora ligustri. Next base: position 233,830 of record LR990965.1, on the reverse strand, counting down.
GTAAACTTTATCATTGTGCGGAGTTAATTATTACATTAATCAAAGAACTGACTCCCGGCTAGGAGGCTTTGATTCCCAGGTCGAGCAATATTAAGAACCTATTTTTCTATGAAATTCTCAGGTTAACTCGATGTTTTTTAATCAACCGACAAAATGTTAATATTTGACTTACATTTATATGGTAAATGGTGACGTGTTCCAGTTGGTGGAGCGCCCGGTGGAAAGCGCGAGCATCGCGGGCCCGGCGGGCGTGGCGCAGCGCGCGCGGCCGCCGCAGGAGGACCCGCTGCAGACCGACATCGTGCAGATCCTCGCCAAGATCAAGGGCAAGGTCACACAACCAACTCTACACTTATTGCAACTTGCTGGGCTTTTATTAACCCTGTCACTTAGGGTTGAAACTACGTTAAGCGGACGCTCGCGCGGCTCCATACAAAAGTGCTCCTTACGGGGACCCGCGCGGGGCGTAACGGAACACTTTTGTAAAGAGGTCGCGCGGGTGTCAGCTTAACGCAGTTTGAGGCCTTAAACTGCAATCCACTAGACGCACGACATTGCAATGCAGAGCACATAATGGTCCTTTAAAGACGTAGTGCTCACAGCAAATAATGTTACAGCTAATATGTTAAGAACTGACAATCTGCTTTAGTAGCTTGACGTAAGTTTTGATAGAAGCACGCTTCAATACAGACAACATCACAACGACTACAAATGTGGTTACAAATCTTGTTACTCATCATCAACCAAATTATTGTCCCACTGCTGAGTACGGGTCTTCTCTCATTTGATAGGTAGGGGTTTTACTATACTATTAGTCCACCACACTGCCCTAATTATTTTGCTTGATACCTATTGCTGAACTTGCTACTAAAACCAACTTATTCTCTACGTAATTCTACGGTAGGTACCTAAGTAAAGTTTTGCATTTCCACACCTATCTCTCGTATCCTGGCGATCAAGTGACGATACCAAAATACTTGTGTGTCAGATGGTGCGCGAGGGCGTGAGGCCGCGGGAGTTCCTCAAGCAATTCGACCCTCACAACGAGCTGGTGATCCCTAGAGCTGACTTCTACCGAGGTCTGGCTTCCGCTGGACTGTCCCTCACCCCTCTTGAAATGGACACGCTCATGGAAGTGTGAGTATACTGTAGACTTAAGCGTATATATACGCTGTCCGTTTTATTCCAACACTTTTGCTTCCTTCAAGTTGTTGACAGCAGGCCAGTAACAATAGCGTGTGTCAGGTTCTGCGCGCCGGCGCGGCGGCGCTACGTGGAGTACGAGCGGTTCTGCAGCACGGTGGGCGAGGCGCTGACGCAGCCGGCGCTGGAGCGCTCGCCGCTGCTGACGCCAGTGCCGCACGTGCCCACGGTCGACTCGCCACTCAACTTCCTCAACTTCGAAGAGAGGAACATTGTCTCCGGCGCGCTCAAGAAACTTTCTAAGTTCCCCGACCAGCTCTCGAATATACAGGAGGTGTTTGAAGTAAGAAACAAAGCAGTGTATAGATCAGATCCACATACTTATGTAGAAAATAACTCTTATAATATGAAATTGATAATTAAAGAAGAAGAAGAAGAAAGACATTTATTCAGGCATACAATGGTGGCTACATAAAAACAACAAAATAAATAGACGATTAAAAAGTAAAAACAGACGATATATAATAATGTGTGCCCCACGACTGCGCTGAAAAGGTCCTGGTTCAGCATATGCCAGACAGATTGCCTGGCGCTGGTTTTCAACCAGACCTGCGTGACTCACGGGTGACAAAACAGTTCAATAAAAATCAATAAACGTACTTAGAAGAATAAATATAATATTATCAAAATAAAATGCATACAAAATATTACATAAATATATACATGATAAATTTTACTAAGAAAGAAAAATTCAACCTCAGGCGGGATGCAAACCCGCGTCTTCTGGATTGGTACTCCAGACGCTCTGCCAACTGAGCCACCGCGAGCAATATCGATTGGACAATAGCTGTAAAGGGAGTATTCTGGGTTGGGCAGAATTGCTATGTCGCCGTAAGACATAAATAACATAAAGAAGGAAAAATTCAACACATCAGGCGGATACCTCGGTGGCTCAGTTGGCAGAGCGTCTGGAGTACCAATCCAGAAGACGCGGGTTCGAGTCCCGCCTGAGGTGGAATTTTTCTTTCTTAGTAAAATTTTATAATCTTAGCTCGAAATAAGCTAAAAAACACAAAAAGATTTTATATACATGATAGATATGATTATAAATAAAAAGTGTCAGTTTGATAGATCGCAATGTGCGCGGTTATATGTAGGCTGGGGGCTATATTTTGTAAACAATTTAGGTTACTATATTGAGATACTACATAAATATTCGGTAATCCCTATCATAATATGCAATGTGAAGATGCGATTATAAAGCATTGTCCTGTCTAGTGTTAGTTAGGGAGGTACGCTTAACGTGGCATTTTAGAGTAGCCAAACTAGTTCTAGTCAAATGGAGCCTTTAATTATAAGATAAATGGAAGTAGACAGATAATGTGTGTGTGGCTGGTCAGGACATGGACAAGGAGCGGTGCGGCACCATCCCGCCGGTGTCGGTGGAGCGCGCGCTGTGCCAGCGCGGGCTGCTGGCGCTGGTGTCGGCGCGCGAGCGCGACCTGCTGTACAAGTGCTTCAGCTACCGCCGCGGCTGCGGGAATGAGGTAACCTCACTCCTCTATAACCTACCTGCTGCTGCCGACTACTCCATAAACACTGAAATGTGTATTGTGTATTTCTTGCCCAGTATAATTCTCACAACAAATCGGTAGACCTTAGCTACGGGTAGTAACTTTGCAAACTAAAACACATCTGATCGATTGTTTAATTATATTATTTAATGTAATTGTTCGATCCCCCAGGTGAACTACCGCGCCTTGTGCAACGCGTTGGCGATCTTGTACGCGACGGCGAGCGCCCAGCCCTGCTGAACCTGACCGGCTTAGTGTTGTTCTGTGACTGTCGCCTGTTTGTACCTCCTGGAGCATTCTCCACGGAACAAAACCATGTATGAGTTCAGGATACAATAAAACGTGCAAATGTTATTCAATTTTACTTTTAGTTGCCAATATCATTAAACACCACAAACACTAAAATAAAACTTAGTAGACATTATGTGATACAAAATCAGTATTACACATTTACATCAGCAATTTCCTGCCACGGTTTATTTATTTACATGGCGTGATACTTAAAACTAAACTTTGACACCAACATTGCTCTACACCGTACCTACCGCAATAACTTTGTACAAAAAATACTTTATAAATGTATAGTAGATAATGTCTGGGTCAGGTTGTTTTCTAAGTAGGTACCTACACGATTTTTGAATCTGAAATCCAATACCTAATAACTTTCTAGACTATTATAATAAGAACAAATATATATATTTAATTAAATAGAGTTTATTTTGTAAGTATATAAAGTTTTTTGAAAGTAAGTGTTGTCTGATTAAATACCTAAGAAATAGGAGAACTATTCTGGCGCATCAGTGAGCGGCGCACTGGTCGCTACTGTTGTCGGCACAACATCCGGCGTGGCGGAAGATATTTCTGCTTCAGAAGATGGTTCACTAGTCGGTACTGCTGGTGGGTATGAGCCTATTTCATTGCTTGGTAGATCAGAGGTGGGTCCCGGACGCTGGGGTCGCGGGGGGCGCGCGGTGCAATTCACTTGGCCGGGCCAGTCACACACTTGCAGGTCGGGTTTGAAGTGTAGGCCGGGAGGGCAGGGGCTGCAGGTGGGCGGCGCGTCGCTGCCGCTGCAGTAGTAGAAGAGGCGGCAGTCCCGCGGGTGGGCCGCCAGCGAGCCGGGCGCCGCGGCCGCGCACGCCTGCAGGCCCGCCGCGCGTCCCGCGCAGCCGCGCCCGCGCACACGCAGCCCTACTTCCCGCAACCTGTTCAACGCACACGTTTGATGTTAATGTTTGTCACAAATTCTGTTGTAATCCTTATCATAGTCCATTTGTAACTTTTTTCAGATCTGAATATTATTTTAAAGTCGCATCTCGATAGTGATATCTAAAATGTACTAACCAACAAACTTAATTTAGCTACAATACCTCTTATATGGAAAAGAAACTTTATTACGCAGGTAGCATAAGAATCACGAACAGAAAAACCAAAAAAATATTACGTTAAGCATTAATATAAAAACTACATTTACTGATTTCATTGCGGCATACCTAAGTATTCATATTATTTTAATTCCAACGTTTCACGTTCTTTAAAGCATCCGTGTATGTATATAGTATCCAGCCAGAACATCGGCCGGACACTGAAGCCCGTGTCCCAGATTAATAATATAATTTATACTGTCTTAAAACCCGCAGCGATATTAATCATGAAATTAAATATGAGATTTAAGAAAAATATCACATATCCACTTTCCTCCTTATCAAGCGAGAGACAGATTTTTTTTTTGATTCAATTGGAAAATATCCCGTTTTTAGGCATTCAAACAATGACATATTCTAGTTTTTTATATATTTGTATTCAAAAAACAATTTAACCGTAAAGGCAATTTAATTCAAAATTGACGATGGCTCCCGACTCCAAGATACACAGGTACGTATGTACAAGTACCTAAATAAGCAGTAACAGCTTTAGAAAACCAGGACGTAAGACTCACCACGATTCTATGCCCAGCCCCTTTGGGCTGCAGAGGCAGCTCGCCAGCAAACAAGACAGCACCAATAACTTGAACATGATGGACAAGTATTCCACACTGGCGGTGTCGGCGAAGCTCCCTGCTTATTAATGCACGGGTGGAGTGCGCCCGCGCTGAGTCAGCCTCTCCACCGACCTGATAACACTCGCCACTATCAACGCCACTTGGAAAGCTGTTCAGGTACCTACCTAACCTAACATATATTAAGTAAATACATACTTCACGTTGAGACACGCTATTTACATCTTAGGATATTCCCAAGAAATACCTGTACATTATCTCCCCCCGTAAGTGATCACTGTGTTTAAGTGAATGATCATTGATAATATAATTGATTCGCACATGATTTTGGAAAATCAGAGACTCGTCCCGTGCCTGGTATTCAAACTCGAGTTTATCTTTACTCACATTATCACACACAATCACAATATCTACTTATCTCTATCCATGCGCAATATTTGTCTCTTCGATCATTCGTTTAGAATTTTTAGGTTTGAAATGTCTTTAGTGCCCATAAGAATTACAATTTATACTGATATATAGTTTTCCTGCTGGAACAACGTTCCTCCAGCTTGCAAGTCTTCTGGTGTTGCAGATGTCCATGGATGGCGGTGATCACTTCGGTGAACATCCTGCCATTTTGCCCACTTATTTTATATCTTCTGTTTTTTTTTAAACGACGAAGCGCACATTTTTTTTATGTGGCGTACCTTTAAGTATAGCAAATTACCTAAACACTAAGTGTAATAAAATTATACGTTCCACTTTCATCACTCTAGGAGACACTTTCCTAAAGCACACGAATTATCTGCTGGAACGTTACTTCAACATGTGATTTTTCAGGTTTTTTTTTCAAACGGCGAAGCACTCAATGTTTTGAATAAAATATAGATCACAATAGCTTTCCTTTTTTTATATAATACTACCTTACCCAGCAAACGTTGTTTTGCCATAATTATGTTAGGGGTTGGTGGTAGAAGGGTGAAAATTTTGAATTATAAGTATTTTATTATGCCAAATCATAAAAAAATACAAAGAAATATTCTGTCAAAAAAAAAAAAAACTGGGGCATCCATATCACCTAGGGGTATAAAAGATACCCTACGACTGATTCTCAGACCTACCAAATATACATAGAAAATTTCATAATAATCCGATCAGCCGTTTCGGAGGAGTTCAGTGACAAACAACAGCGATTTTTATATATAAGATTATGTTATCAACTAATAAGTAACTGAAATCCAAGGTTTTCATGTTTTTAACGCCCTGGTAACTGCAGTGGTGCCTATATGAAGTCTTTAAAACAACGACATCTAGTGTACAAATGTTTAACTATCGTAGTGTTACCACCCTATAACAAGCAGTGTGGCGGCACGAAACGTAATATGATACCTAACCACTTAGAAAAGGGAATATAACGTTCCTGCCTTAAGCCACACAGTTGTTCGCCTCCCGCTGTAGAGTAAACCCGTATTAAATATTATACCTATAATGTAAACAAATACATCAAGTATTATATTCGAATAGTTTCACTTATAACTGAATACCCTTTCTGATCTGGACGTAACACTAAGTGCTGTAGTACAATATACACATACAAAATAAATTCCTTCAAATTAACAATATTATCTTAAATAAAAGCCTAAATTGATGACCCCGGACATAAGTTATAAGTGATATATTAAGTGACTAACAGTGAAATAAAATTGTAAACATGTTTTTCGGAACGACGAGCAATATTGCAAATTCACCAGCGTTAACCACTACGACGGGAAGAATTATGTATTCTACGGCAACAGAGGGAGCTAGAGGCATGTGTACTGTTACCGCGGTACCACAAGAGGAGCTGGCAGCAATTACTGTAACATCTCGTATCCCAGAATTTTGGACGAATATGCCTCGTATGTGGTTCGCTCAATTCGAAAGTATTATGTCTCAGCAGAAGCAAGGAGACGAGACGAAATATAATGTAGTTGTCTCGAAGTTAAATATGAACATTATACAGCAGGTGAGTGACATTATTCGAGATCCTCCGGCTCAGGACAAATATCAAACTCTGAAAGATCGGCTCATAAGTGTTTACGAAGAATCTGCGGAGCAGCAGTTTCGTAAATTAGCGAGTGAGATAGAGCTGGGAAATCAAAAACCTTCTCAACTTCTCAGAATTATGGCAGATTTAGGCCGAAACTCAGATATATCAGGTCAAGCGCTGCGTACACTTTGGCAAGCGAAACTTCCAGCAGCAGTCAGAGCAGGATTGGTAGTTAGTGAAGAAAAAAATCTAGACAAATTGGCACTCATCGCAGACAGAATAGTAGAGAATCTCAGCACCGACAGCATTGCAGCATTGCATATGAATGCAACAACATCAACAAGCAATAACCAAATATTCGCAGTAGGCGATTTGTTATCTCAACTAAATAAGCTATCTGTGGAAGTAGCGTCATTGAGAAACGAAGTTCAAGAACGAAGAAGAGGTAATTTCCGAGGACGTGGATATAGACGGTGGAACGGACGCTCAAGATCAAGATCCAGGAGTAACCAACCGAAGATGACTTCAGACGATCCGAATTGGTTATGCAAATACCACTATAAATATCGCACTCGTGCAAATACTTGTGAAAAGCCCTGCGCCTGGAAAAACAACAAGGAAAACTAACTGCGGTACATCCTGTGGCGGGAGAGTATGTATCGACAACCAACAACCGCCTAAGTGTAACAGACTGTCAAAATAATATTAGGTTTCTGGTGGACACAGGTGCGAATATTTCCGTTTTGCCGGCTAATCTCAAAGACAGAAATCGTGGTGAGTGTTCTAAATATAAATTATTTGCAGCTAATGGCAACGAGATAAAAACGTATGGTCTAAAGTTAAAACTTCCTAGCGATTTTTACGAGTGTTCGAACTCTAAAGTTAAGTATGATAATGAATATGTCAATCAACTTGTAAACTTGTTTGAGAATCTTAAACCGCGAAGCGTACGACACAGAGACGCTCGTGCTATATTTGTTCACCCAGATTTGAATAGTTGTGATCATGTATTTGTTAAGAACGAAGTAATGAGAGGAACACTTCAACCTCCTTATTTAGGCCCGTATAAGGTCATTAAGAAGGGAAGTAAATCATTTAAGATAGATATTTTTGGAAAAAAATCATTAGTTTCGATTGATAGATTAAAACCAGCGTATTTACTGAATGAAGAACCAGTACTGCTGGAACGAACATGTTTAGATAAAAATAGTTGTAATAATACGATAAGCATACAGGATAGTCAACATGAATCACCTATAAATAGCGATAAGCGTGTCAATTGTACTACGCGCAGTGGTCGCATATCAAAATTACCAGTAAGATTTTTAATATGAATAGTTTGCAAATAATTCAACTTATTCGGAATACTCACGTTGATTGTGTTGTTATAAAGGCCAAAGTATAAAAGCCAAAATTGTCGCCAGTTTCTACAATTTTCTCTACTAATGTACAGTAAGTATAACCACAGCAATTACAGCAGGTTGTGTTTACTTAAGGAAACGTATATGTTAAAGTATCATTACTTAGTTATTCCAGTGAACTATATTTTTAAACGTGTATATATCCCAATGTTAAATAATGGTTTCAAATGTTAATAAAATATTATATAAATAAACTTCACAGTATACAATCAGTTCTTTGAATATTGTTCTTTGTAATATTAAATTTTGTTTACAGTCAGCTAACAAGCGAATGTTGAGTGTTAAGATTGTCTAAGTGTAAGTAATAAATTCTCAATTCTTACCTACTTATGTTATGAATGATTTCAATATTATTTCTTAGAGGTATTATTTTCTGTTTATGTTATAATTAAAGTAACCATTGTATTGTAACTTGATTTTAGTTATGATGTAATATTAATACCGTCAACGGATATGTTTAAGATTTGTTAAGAACTTTAATGTTTATTTTATTTTAGTTAACTTAAGAATTTTTATATTTGTTTAAAATAAAATTTTACAAGAGGGGGACCACTGTGGCGGCACGAAACGTAATATGATACCTAACCACTTAGAAAAGGGAATATAACGTTCCTGCCTTAAGCCACACAGTTGTTCGCCTCCCGCTGTAGAGTAAACCCGTATTAAATATTATACCTATAATGTAAACAAATACATCAAGTATTATATTCGAATAGTTTCACTTATAACTGAATACCCTTTCTGATCTGGACGTAACACTAAGTGCTGTAGTACAATATACACATACAAAATAAATTCCTTCAAATTAACAATATTATCTTAAATAAAGCCTAAAAGCAGTATTACCTGGAAAAAAATTGTGTTTAAATTTTGCTCTTTTTTAGTAGTGTTGTTGTAATAACGATAGTTTTGCTATCGATAGTTGACCTTAAAAACAATCGATAGCGCGAACAGTCCTATCGAAAATATACTATCGATTCTATCGATGGTAAAAATTAAGCAATATTATTGTAATTGCTATTACCATTGCTCTGTGACGTTCACTAGGGGAGGCCTACGTCCAGCAGAAAACAAATATGGGCTGACGATGATGATGATGACCATACTATCATGACACGATACCACGGTATCGTCGGCACATCACGGTATCGTGTCGTAAAATTCAATACTCTCGATACTATCTATGATAATATCGACGCGTTTCGATAGTACCTATCGATAGTTTTGTTTTAAATAAATAATAAATAAATAAATAAATATTCCTGGACATTATGACACAGCGCCATCTAGTTCCGTGGTAAGCAACGAGGCTTGTTTTACGGATACTAGTTGGTTGATATACTACATATATACTTTTTTTTTTGTAAATACATACATATTATACATAAATACATCCATGACTCGGAACAAATGTTGATGCTCATCACACAAACATTTGTCCCTACCGGGATTCGAACCCGGGACCCATAGCACAGCAGGCAGCATTAACTACCGCTGAGCTAAACGGGTTGTCAAATTCAAAATCAGGTTTTAGTAACTATCGATATATTTTCGATACCATTGGTCGGTAACACAGGGATCATTTTTGTTTCAATGGCCAATTGCAATCAAACACGAGAGGCTGATATAATACTTTTTGAAAGATAGATGAAAGAATCACCAGCTATATTTCACAGACTTCATATCTTTAAAACTAAAAAGAAGGTAAAACTGTATTACCTATTTTTAACTTTTAGTTTTAGTGGGTTTTTTTAACAGTTTTTTATTTTACTTTTTACTTTTTAGTCCTGTAATAGGTTCGTTGTAATAGGTCTCGTTGGTCTAGTGGTTGTACAGTGCGACTGCCGAGTAAGAGGCCCTGGGTTCGATTCCTAGGTCGAGCAGTGTTATTGTTTATATCTGAAATTCTCAGTAGCAGCTCGGAAGTTTGGATGCGTGCCCGGTTAATGGCAAATAGACTCCCCCCTATTACATGGGACCTAAAACATACCGGCAAAACGTGGGTGTACATTAGTACACCTCTGCCTAACCTTTCGGAGACCACAGGCGTGATGGTATGTAATAGGTTAACAATAAACGCGTCATCTACGTAGAAAATTTAAGGATTTCTCTCGATCCACTCTCAGATCCTCACCATTTTTTGAAAATATTTATATTTTTTTCTGCTTAAAAACTTTTAGTCATACATTTTGTAAAAAAGAAATAAAAATAAAAATATTGGTGTGTGAACGACATCATTTACATACCTACCTAGGTACTAAACTGAAGCAGTCACATTGCAGCAGCAGACTGCAGCGTTTTTCATGTGCGTGTGGTGTGAGGGCCACCACCACAAAAATGAAAAATAAGTATCTCAGGAGTTAGTAGAAGTTCTTAAAAGTCTTAGACGTCAATCCCAGAATTTGTAAAAATAAAATAAGTGAGATATAGAGCTTTAAGTTGGGCCCTCAGACAAATTCTGGCGCCTTTGTAACTCACAATATATACACGCTACAGGAATCGTATTGGTATCAAAATTTAAGTTACAGTTTGTAGAAATTTGTAAAACATTAAACATATTGTAAGAAGCTTTCAGTGTTGTTATATTCAATCACAAAAATGGCCCTCAGGTGAAATATTGTTTCATTGAAAATCTTTGAAACCCCACACGTGACTGGCGAGATTTTTTGTAAAGTTTTAGTAAAACTTAGAAAGAACCTGCATGCCAAAATTTGTGCGTCTACAAATTGTAGTTTTTTGTAAAACCCGAAATAATTTTGGGCTATCGCGCTGTCAAACTTATTTCTCTTTATATCTTTATACGTCGTGAACCATAATAAACCATAATAATATAAGTTTTTGTAGAAATTATTTACAAAATGTTGGCATTTAAATCCAATAAATTAACACAACAGTTTTCAAGAAAATCGACATTTATTTATTTCTTGTAAATTTTATGAAGTAGGGTGACAATAAATCATGAAACTAAATCTAACGAGGATTAAAAAAGTAAACGATATGGCTTAAAAAAGAAGACGGAACAGCTACTTCAAATAATTAGTGGTTGTTAATTAAATAATTCCATAAAACAACCACATTCCATAAAACAAGACCACAGTGAATCAACAATAGTTGTCTTTCTGCGAGTGAGTAAGGTTTCCAGAGCTCATTGAGGGAGTGACTGTTCTGACAGCATGGGAATTCCGTTTACTGTCAGTTCAGTAACTCCCTATTTTAAGAAACCTGAACGGTTTCTAAGGGGTTTGGCAATGCATTTGCAAGCCTCTGGTGTTGCAAATGTCCATGGGCGGCGGTCATCACTTACCATCAGGTGAGCCGCCTGCTCGTTTGCCCCCTTATCACCATAAAAAAAAGATGAAATAATAATTTTTCAATTTTATTTTGTTTTTAACACTGTGACATGAGATGTTCGTATATACATAAGTGTGATACTCACCTCAAGTTTATTTAATAAATGTAACACGTATTATACACAGGACTCCAATATAATACATAAATGCCGATCTGGCTTATATGTATAGTTTTTCTATGAATACAGCGAAAATCATAAAAATCGTTTTTCAATCGTCATCTTCAATCTATCGATCTATCTAATCTATCTATCTATCGAGTTCGTCACCAGCCGCGAGACTAAGCGGACGCGTTCTAGTATTCGCTATAATGATACATCTCTAAACAAGTACAATAAATATTTTTTGCGACGTCAGTCGAAAAAGTGTGTCGCGTGTGACTTGTAGGTTGCAACTAACTAAGTTACCTACTTACTAATATTGTGCAAAATGTATTAACCATTGTATAGACAATAAATAAAGTGTTTCGGCTATGTCTAACCCAGACTTCAGCCCGTTTGGACGTAGCCAGTTAGTACGGCGAAGCCCTCCGCCGACGCCTACCAGACCATTACCCCCGAGTGCCCGAAATGTACCTGAACCCACGGTCAGCGATTTACCATCTGAAGTTATTCCTACGCCGGAGATCCAGAAATGGATGGGATCGATAGATGGCATTCTGAACGATATCTGCACTATTGTCGCTGAAGGGAAAATGAACTCAGAACAGAAGCTCCGCGTGTCCAATCTTTGCCGGAAAGTTTCAAATGGCACATCACAGATGGCAGTTCTATACCAGGCGCTAAAACAAAAAACTATCCAGGCCCACAGCACGATTCAGCACCTACAGAGTCAGCAGACCGTTGCTACTTCAATACAGCAGTTCAAAGAAGTTGTTGAAACACAACTAGCTCCCACAGAAAAAACTTCTTACGCTACCATGGTGAAGAAAGGAGCTGACAATTTTGTGCGTCCTGCAAATTTAAGTTCTGTCGCCATATATCCCAGCGATAAGACCAAAACCAGCGACGACACTAAGTCTCTCGTCCAAAAGATCATCTCACCAGGAGAACTTAGGCTGCATGTCCGTGGCATGAGAAGAGTGAGAAATGGGGGCGTTCTAATCAGCACTGATTGTAAAGGCGACATAGACAAACTTAAAAATTCAGAGAAACTAGTTTCGTCGGGCCTCACAATAGAAGAACCTCCTAAACGCCGCCCTAGAATAGCTATAATTGGTGTCCCTGTAGCCCTTACTGAAAAAGAGGTTTTTAATTGTATTTATGAGCAAAACCTCTCTGACAAGTTGCCGAATACAAATCAAGAGTCATTTATGGAGAACATCAAGTTGAGCCATAAATCAGGCAAGAAAGACCTCTCTACCTGCAACTATATTGTACAAGTAACTGCTAGTATACGAAAGATGCTGATTCATCAAAGCCGAATTTTCATAAACTGGACATCATGCCCTGTGAGAGATTTCACTATAGTCACCAGGTGCTTCAATTGCCAGCAGTTCGGTCATGCGGCCAAATTTTGCCGAGAATCAAGTCCTACATGCAACCACTGTGGGGAGTCTGGACACTCCTTCAAAGAATGCACTGCAGCATCTACTTCTCCGCAATGTGCGACGTGCAAACGTTTTAAGAGGAAATGTGACCATCCAACAGGTGATGTAAGCTGTCCGGCGCGCATATATGCAGAGGCGAACTATATTAACTCCATAGATTATGAAGGGTCCTAAAGCTGACATCGAATACTTTAAGTAAATTAATCAACTTTGTGAAAATTCATCGCTTATTGATCATTAACCTGTTTTACTAACTACAAATATACTAACCTAGTAAAAAAAAAATGTTTACGTAGCTTTATTAAAACTAACATGACTAATGTTGTAATTTGTAGTACACATGTACTTGTCCCACTTTATTATAAGCTGACCATTGAAATATCTTCTGTGCATCACTGATTTTCCGTAAACACATCGATGGCAATTATTATGTATTGTTTATTTTATTTTATATTTTATTAATCATCGCATCGTATCGCATAGCTTAGTCTTATTTCATCTATAATAATAAAGAAGAAAATTGATAATTTAAATTATAAGGAAAAGTATTATATTGCTCATAATTAATTATCATGTAAAGTGATAGCCTGAGACACAGGTTTCTACTAACCTAGTTCGGGCAGGTCTCGACATATATCTAGAGTTACGAATACTGTTATCTTGTATGCACCTTTAAAATAAATAATTTAGTTTTTGTTATTATTAAGACACTAATATACCCTTCCTTACTATTAAACATTATTGCTAAAGAAATGTACACCTTTTTTGTAAAAGAATTTAAATAAAGATTATTATTAAAGATTATTATCGTTTTTTCTCTCCCGCTCTATTTCTTTGCATCCAGTCATGTTGCCAGTATCCAATACATATATCGAATGCAGATATCATCGATTACTACCTACATACAGCTTCTATAAATGTATTTTTAGGTAATTGAATGAATCACAATCTTAATTCAATATAACATTATAAGTATTCTAATATCAGTTACGGTACCTTAAATAAGATTTTTTTTGTAGTTATGTCATTTTGTCAATTTCAAGTAATAAAAGGTAGGGAATACACAAATATGATAATGGTTGATGATTTGGTGAATTAATGGTTAATTAAGGATGATAAATATTTTTTTACTACTAGTTTAAAAGTAATAAAGAACCTCATCTTTACTGAAACCTAACGCGGACCTCTTGGGAGAATTTGAAAGTCACGTTACAATATTTTGTTTCATTTGCTAACACTCATGCACGTTTTCGAAAACTTAAGGGTTAATCCACCATTATTATACATTAAATAAAACAAAGAGGTAAATAGGTTTTAGTAAAGAACCACGTCTTAATTGAAACTAGAAAAAAATCATCTATCACCCTACATACACCATTAATTCACCCAATCATCAACCATTAACATGTATCATCCTGTCATCCATCATAAAAATAAATTAAAAAATACTGAAGACTAGGCTGTATGGACGAGATTCCTTTTCCTTACCCCGAAAGGGTAGAAGGAAAAAAAAAGTAGAATCTGTCATACGCCAGGATTCGATATCCGTCATGATTTATACTCACCCTACTTCATAAAATATAAATAATTGTAGATTCTCTGGAAAACTGTTGTATTAATTTGTCTGGTGTAAATGCCATAATTTTGTAAATAATTTCTACAAAAACTTATATTATCATGATTTGGTTTGGTTCACGAAGTATAAAGATATAAAGAGAAATAAGTTTGACAGAGCGTGAGCCCAAACTTAATTTGGGTTTTACAAATAAACTTCTATTAGTAGAAGCACAAATTTTAGCATACAGGTTCCTTCTAAGTTCTACTAACTCTTTACAAATAATCTCGCCAGTCACGTAAGGGGTTAAAATAATTTTCAATGAAAGAGTATTCCACCTGAGGGCCATCTTTGTGTTTGAATAAAACAATATCGAAAGCATTTTACACCATGTTTTAGTTTTTACAAATTTTTACAAATTGTAACTTAAATTTTGACACCAAGACTTTCTAATTACAATAGAGGGTTTATAAATTATCAATGAAACAATATTTCACCCGAGGGCCATTTTTGTGTTTGACTAAAACAACACTGAAAGCTTCTTACAATCTGTTTAATGTTTTACAAATTTCTACAAACTAACTTTAAATTTTGATACCGATACGATTCCTGTAGCGTGTATATATTGTGAGTTACAAAGGCGCCAGAATTTGTCTGAGGGCCCAACTTAAAGCTCTATATCTCTCTTATTTTCTTTTTACAAATTCTGGGATTGACGTCTAAGACTTTTAAGAACTTCTACTAACTCCTGAGAAACTTATTTTTCATTTTTGTGGTGGTGGCCCTCACACCACACGCACATCGTTTTTCAGTTTCAGTTGAAACGTTTCAAGGAATCACGTTCACTGCGAAGGTTCGGCGTCCGCTCCAAGCAGTCTCTCAGAGAAAATATTTTATATATTACCAACCGTAAATATAAGTGTAAAAAAGAGTGTGTAAGAATGTAGATAGGTACCTACCTAGGTACTAACACTTCAGGAAGACTACATTGTGGGATGGCATTGTAGGTAGCAGGTTTAGTTTAGATACAATTCACGGCAAGTAGGCAAGTTGGGAAGAAATTTTGTCGTGGGGGAAGTAGGTACGCACACGCGCACAACTTCATACATTACATTTTTACACAAGCTCAAACTTCTCCCACTACAAAAAAACATCTCTTGCCTAAGTTACGTGCCGCGAACTGAAATTAGCAATCAATGATCTTGTCTATCTTGTATCTTGTAATCTAATAGGTATTATACTATATTTTGTAAATATAATATTCTGTAAATAGGTACGTTTTAACAGGAGCAAATTTCCATAGTACCTCATAATACTAGACTAAGTCTCGGAAAATGATGGATACACGGTGGGTATTTTTTTATTTATATATTTGTAGGAATTGTTTAGGAAATATAAGGAAACTAGTGCCATACCAAATAGGTATGTATATGACTTACTAAATATTACTATTTATACTTCCAGATATATTAGCATCATTTGTGTGCTATGTGTGTACGAAGATACCTATGCTGCTCCCAAGCAAGAGCGTGCATACGGCGGATGAACGCTCAGTGACAAACACAGACAAAAAGTCAATATTTTATTTACACATTTGTTTTATTCTGACATACACAAATTGTATATCTCCAGTTTGTTCATGACCGATTACTTAGTCTAAAAATTTAATTTCATCCCTAATCAATGGAAGAAACATCTAATTTGTATAAAATACATGATTCTGATTTCTCGATCCTTTACCAAATTAAAGTACAAAACTATATAATTATCTGCAATGAGATCCAGATCAATAACTGACAATGACAGATGAGGGGCGACTACGACACATTCACACGACAAACACGGGCGTGCGTTTTTTGCGCACTCAAACACGCAACACGTCACAAGACAACTCGCCGGCTTACAGGGACATTGTTACAAATTTATAAGCTCTGTAATTTATCGTTACTCATTATTTATAGTGTTTCAGTACGTAAGGTAAAATTTCGAGACAAATGTCAATCGAATCTAATCAATCTGCAATAATACTCAGTGAATCTATAATCCATACTATATTATAATAAATTTACGCTAGAGCCGAACTAACACGGCCATATCGTAACTGACAGTATTTTACCCTTAAAAAATCTTCTTAAAATGTTATCAATTACTTCCTTAAATTAATTATGTGGAATGAAATGACGTGCCCCCAGCGCGGCGAGGCGAGAAGCGCAGGGGACACTCATGACCGGTGACTTAACCTGCGGACAATAAGCTACGTTTTACTATGACTTGACAAACTAAGACCAGTATGACAACAATCTTTTACAAAAATCATTTTTATTAATAACTCAAAATAAAGTGCAGCATGTGCAGCGTTGGAATTCAGTAAACTATTTAAATTAACCAGCTCTGTGTAGCGTTATGTCCAAGGATGCTCACCTCACTATTGGACTGAGATGACTAACGGCAGGTACTGTGTTTAATAGGGCTGGTGCCTCTGGTTTGCGCGGCCACCGCCGCCACCGCCACCGCGCTGCTTGCCGCCTTGGTACCCGGCTGTAACGTCACCTGTTTGTAACGCTAAACTCTATATAACTGGTTCTAGATAATTTGTCAAGCTGTTGAGTAAGAAAAATATAATAAGACTAATTCACTCATGCACACTCAAGTGTTTTAGTTGGGACAATAGATATTATAATTTAAAAACTACTATGTTCCATATTAGTCATTTTATATACGAATGATTAATGCAAAATTTAATGTTGTCAATACTACACAACTACAGATACAACACTCGTGAGGCATTAGGTCGCACGACACCTATATTGTTCTAACATTTGAAAAGCGTTACAGGTTATAACGACTGAACCTTGGAGTAGCCAATGATACTATACAGTAAATGTTTTTAGCTTTTAAAATTAAATACGCCAATGTTGAATGTAGTAATTTTGTCCGCTGTTTTTTGTTTAAGACGAGTAAGCATCGGAAGAGATTTAAGTGTCATGCGAGTCGCCAGCGAGTCGACATTGCGACAGTGGCGCCGCCGCGCCCCAGCCGCCCCGTCACACGGCCCGGCCGCCATGGTACACTACGCAGCGGCGCGGCCGGCCGCCTCGCGGTGGCGACCGCCCGCTCGCGCTCTTTTGATATACTTCCTCCACACTCTTGTCAAGTTACTAATTAAAATCCTTAGGTACTTAATTTGGTAGCATAAGCGACGTAATCGTCCGATAACAAATTTAAATAACCTAATGTAACGCTTAATAACCTTTAGCCGTGCCATACCGAGTCATAGGCTCGTCGGTCACTACTACTATTGACTATATGATAAAGATAGACATCGACCCGCGCGTCAACAAGGCTAGTCAAGTGCTAAGCGTTATAAGAAGCCCTGGGGCACTGGACAAGAGCGCGGAGGGCGCTAAGAGTGGCACCTTACAGCAGTACCTTTGCCGCGCGTAGC
The DNA here is from genome assembly GCA_905163465.1 of Craniophora ligustri. Classification (NCBI taxonomy): domain Eukaryota; kingdom Metazoa; phylum Arthropoda; class Insecta; order Lepidoptera; family Noctuidae; genus Craniophora; species Craniophora ligustri. The sequence continues at coordinate 215,783 of LR990965.1, read as the reverse complement.
CGCGCGCGCGCCGTACCCGCCCTCGTACCCTCCGTACCCGCCGTAGTCTGCCCGCAACACAAACACATTAGTCCGCCTCCACCGCTCCGCCCGCCGCGCCGCAGCGCGCGCTCGTGGCCGGAACGGTGGACGTCGCGGAGACTGCTTCACGTATTCTAATTACTCTACGGGCCGGTCGGCCGATCGGACGGCGACCTGGCGAGTTGTCCCGCCGGACGGGTAGCTCATAAATCGTCTCGCGCTACTTGGCCAGTGCACGAAGAAGGACATCTGATAGTTGGACAATTGAGAAAAGCATCTGCGACGGTTAGCGCCAACCCCACTCAAATAACGGAATTTAGTTTTGACAGATAATCTAATCTTGTGTTAAAGCGCCTATAAAATATTCGAGGAACAACTCAAAGATATGTAACGAATTTATATTGTTAAGTTACTCATTACTCCTAACCGCTAAGCCGAGAAATCATTACAACCATAGATATAAAAAATTACAATCATTGTATGCTTTCAAACTATTTATCTGTTAAAACAAATTCTCAAAGGAAAACCGCAGGTGACGCATACTAAGCGACACGCTCGTCCTATTTATTACCCATGAAACGAGATATTTGTTAGTTTGTGATAGCCGACGAGACGATATAAGATCTACCCAATAGCGTTCGCAACACGAAAGACTAGTCTTGGTCGTGGAGCGAGCGCGTTGTGAGGCGACACGTGCACAACCAGCGAAATCCTTCAATTGCTGATAGCAGTTAATGTATTTTAGGTCTTTAATACTTGTCTTGTTTACAAGACAACCATGTTTTAAAAAACTGCTATTATAACAGAAACTTTAATATGGAACGATTTGACATGCAATTAGTAAAATAATAACTTGTTGTGACGTATGAAGCGTGTGGTGAGTTAGAAGGGGCAGGGATTGGACTAGGGTTATATATGGAAACACATTGAGAATTTTTGTAACAGTGCTTTATTCAAAAGCTTCATCATATCTTTATCACTTTCACAATGTCTCTCCATATTTACCCCATTTCCCAAATGTAGCATGTGGCGAGAGCGTCGCTAGGTAAAATTATTACCAAAAAAAATAGAAACTCGAGCAACATTGCTACATATGTCAAAAGTGGTATTACAAACGAACTCTTATAAACATAAGGCAGGTAACATACATATGTACAGAATATAGTTTATACCCGTTGAAACAATGATAAAGAGCGATAGCCGAATGGGCAACTGCACTACGATCTACGCACGAGAGGACGCGAAGCGTGCCTCGTGGAAATAAACAAAATAATGCAAATTAATATGATTTTAGCAAAGTTATATGAGGTGATTAATCCTAGTTTTTTTTCAGAATTTAGACAGAGCTGCGATTATATTCAGATTATACACTGTCGCCTCGACAACATTCACTACACATTATCTCGATGAACATTAAATATATAGAAAAATAAATATTTTCCTACACACTAAATTAAATACCTAAGCTTCGCGTGATGTCGATCTCCTCGTAAAATAATCGTTCACTATAATGTAAATAGGCAAATCTCGAGGACGGAGTCGCGCCTCGCTCGCAACGCTAAACCTAGCGCCTTACTCTACTACATTTCACATCGTATCCTAGGATCAGGTAACATCAGTCGAGGTAATGTGTCGGTGAGCGGGCTAGCGGGGGCTCGCCACTATACTAGTACTGCTTGCCGCGTTTACCGTAATTGGGATATCCGGAGTAATCGTAACCGCCGTAGCCCCCGTAGCCGTCGTATCCGTAGCCACCGTAGCCGTATCCGTCGTAGCCACTGCCATAGCCGCCCTGTCCGTAGCCATAGCCTCCGTATCCGCCGTTGCCCCAGGCTCCCTGGCCCCCGTAGCCGCCGCGGCCACGCCCTCCGCGCATGCCCCTCCCCCCGCGTCCCCCGCGGCTGCCCATCCCCCCGGGACCGTCTGGCTTGGGTGTCGCACGCTTCACATCCACCTGTGGGCAATTCAATCTTTCGTGTAAAACTGCTCAAACTTGCATCTAAGAATCAGTTCAACTAGGTCCATTTATAATGTACTGACCTCCTTGCCAGCAATTGTCTGCTTAGGTGTCTTGAGCAGTTCATTGACCACCTGCTCCGACTCGAATGTGATAAAGCAGAATCCTTTCCTCTGGTTCTTTGTTTTGTCAAAAGGCATCTCAACATCAATAATCTGAAATAAAATAAGACCTTAATTCTCAAGTAGTAATGCAATGGATTAAAATAATGCATTATTATTTTATCAGTGGCCCGGATTCCTCTTCAGTGTAGTCAAGAAATAAATATCTCACCAAAACCGGATTTGTCATCATTCTTTCCTTATAATGCTATGCCAATGGAAACAGAAAAGCAACTTACTGTTCCGAAATTACTGAAGAAGTTTTTAATTTCATCATCTGAAATTTCACTACTGAGACCGCCAACAAATATCTTTCCATGCCTTGCTTTGGCCTTTTTAGGATCCACTTTTTTATTGTTAATTGTGTGCTCCCCAGCAGCCATCACTTTGTCTATGGAATCTGGTGCCTTGAATACAATGAAGGCAAATCCTCGAGATCTGCCTGTGTTTGGATCAGTCTTGACATTGATGCTTTCGATCTCGCCATAAGCACTAAAGTGGTCACGTAATTCCTCTGTAAATAAAAAAGAACATACTGTAACACAATACACCCAAAGTTATAACAAAAATAAGATAACTGAAAATATCTCAGATATGTGGGTAAAAGTTTTCTTCAATGACTAGTCAGAAGCAGAACTGAATTAGGTCATCATTTAAAATAAAGGTAAGTCTTGACAACAACATGGTTTTCCTCCTTGTTATCAAAACTAATATTTAACTACCTATACAACATACTTTATTTAAACAAGTAACACTTACTGTCTGTGGTTTCCCAGCTCAGACCACCAACAAAAAGTTTTCTGTGGACATTGTAATGTAATAGATTAAAACATGAAGAAATAGACATAACAAATGTGTCTCGATTTAGAAACTGACTTAAAAATTACAATTTATTAATTAACACTATGCAGTACTTGTTTACAGTACTTTACAGCTACTATATTTTCAAAACAAACTCCAAGCACTGCAGCAAATCAAATTGACAACCTGTAAGTTACAAAAGTAAAGTCTGGAAATTTACATTATCAATCAGGACAACGAAATATGAACAAGATGTTAAAGTCATATCGCAAGATTTGAAATTGGCAAAGGTGATCGAGGCCCAAAGTTAAGTGGCCGGTACAACTAGTCAGTTTGGTCAGTTTTACTTTAGTGTGAGCCCAGCAGATATATACCATGACGTCCTCCGGCGGCAGCTGCGGCAGCGGCGCAGGCTCACACCTGCAGAGAGACACAGCGTTAGTAGCGCCCCAAACTGACCAACGCGCCGCGCCGCGAGGGCGACGACCCCTCGCCGACGCACTCAGCGCTACCGATTTAAAATCTTGCATCTACCTACGTACGCTTTACCGCTAGCTTTGGAACCGCACAACACCGGCATTCACGAACCACAAGTATGCTAACAAAGAACCAAACGAAAAATCGATAACTGAACCGAGCCGGTGCCGGGTGCAAAAGAGACGCGCAAATAAGACGCCATTTTACTTCATGCGGCTCGGAGATTATCTAAATTTAATGAAATAAGCCTGGAAATGTTCTGAAATAAAAACTATGACTTCTGGGTCTGAACTTAAATCGTTGAGAATGCACTGTAAAGATGAAAACGTGAAATTTTGAAAAGATCTTATCGATTAAAATAGATTGAGCGCTTTGCCGATATGGATAATGGCAGAACGCCGCCATTATGGCGGTTACCGATATTAAATCAAACGGGTATTATAGTTACCAGAATGCGATATCCGTAATAGTCTAATAAAAAATATATACCTATTGTGATTACACTTAGTATGAGAAGATATAATTCGACATCGACATGCGAAATATAAAGCTAATTTACCTGTCATCATCGCGTCCCGGGGCTTCAGCACTATTATGTTCTTGTGTATCTCCGCCACCATTTTCTGCATTTCCATTAAGTTGATTATCGGTAACGTCTTGTGCAAAGTTGTCGTTATTGGCCATGACTAATGTTTAGGCTAAAATTAATAATAACTTAAATCTAAGGTCCACACGCGACCTTTAACTCCGAATGCTAAATGCAGAAGAAAGAAAGGAAATGCGTGATGAGTCGGCGCGAAACATCGGTTATGTTGGCTATATGCAAACAGACGCGCGTTTTTTGCAAACAATGTATCCCTACCACCAAGAATATCCAATCAGAAGCGAGCAGTGGAAGGAGGTCAATGGCGTCCATCCCGTTAATGACAAAGATAGGCTAACCGACTAGTATGCGAGAGAAAAGGATAAAGAATATAACAATTCATGAATTAATCGATAACTAGCTACCAACACACAGCCGAAATAATTGCCGCGTTTTTTTTTATGGGCACTGGCACTTTACAAAATAAAGTATGTCCAGCTGACAAAATTATAAATCCGCAAAATCTCAATATCATCAAAATATTTAATATAGTACTAAAAATAACAGAACTGTTTAATTAATTACTTACTTAGTTATATACTTTATTAGATTAGCGGTCTTCAAAATTAAATATAACTATTTTTGTGACGTACGGTATTTAGTGGTGTATTCAACAATACTTACATTGTCAATGTATTAACACTTGTCTTTTTCATCAGGTTTTATCATTTTCCATTATAAATTTCTAGTTTCAATGTTTGTGTTTCGTTCATTTACTTCGGTCTACTGTAGGGAAGTAAATTGGTTCTTTACTTACTAGCCGGTGTATGTAAAAGTTATTTTTTAAATTTGAGATAAGAATATAGGCTCAGAAGTCAGATCCTGCATTTTTCAGGTAATTTCAGGTAAATAAGAAAATATTACGTGGCATGATTACCGGCCAGAGACCATATTCAGTCTTAATGCAAATAAATTGTTTAATCCAATTTTAGGTTAATGCGTCATTAATGTAGTAAGCAGCTCTTGATTACTAGCTGTTAATTTAATTGGGCTGGACCCAATTAAGTTGCTCAGATCTAAAGACTAAAAATCGTAAATGTAGTTGGGGTCCAATCATATTTGGATGCATCTACTGACAAATTGACGAAAAAACATGGAAGGGATATTTTAAGCATTTAAAAAAAATACTTAATTAAGAACTGCAAATGAATATAAATAAAAAAATATAACTACATAACTACCGATTAAAACTAAAATAAGGAAAATATTGTTAGTTAAAATACCAGAAAAACAAAATATGATTAAAAAATTTGTTTTTACGTATAGCAACATTTGTACTAAATTGACACCCGAACGGTGAGGTAGGCTCTTTTTCTGTTTTCAGCCCTTATTTATCGTGGAAATTACGCTATTTTCTTGATAATTTGTTGCCGAGTACGCCACTTTAATGCCTAAATTTTACTGAGGTAAGTGTTATTTACTAATTTTATAATTAAAAACTACAAGAGTCTATTATTTTGGTTGTCGGCAGACGTATCCCCTTTTTAAAGGTTAATGCCCAATATTTTTGTGTTTCCTTAGTAACTTGTATATTACTGTTTTATTTGTGTTCAAAACCGAATATTTTGGTATTTTATTCATACTAGATAAATATTCTGTCACTTTAGCTTCCTTGAGGCAACAAAAGAAACTAATAGGTCGGAGTCGCCATGCGTGCATTGACAATACGATTTAGTTGGAGTGAGGTCCTTTCCCATGTCCCTACTGATGAACATATCGAGTGATTGTTTACTTTGCATGAACGTAACAGTGTTTGAACTGGCAAAACAATATCTTGCGATTGTTTACTACAGATGCATTTATCTGCATGATTTTTATTGTTGTAAGCTGTGCTAGCTGCAATTTATGTTAACGAGGTACTAAGTACAAACAATACTGAGGACATTGCGTGCTCCCGGTTTCGTGACACCCTGTCTTTCAATATATTTAAAAAGAATAGCAAAATAACATATTAATATAATATATTTATTACAAAACTAGATATTTAGCATTTGATACAAACATTTTAATGTCAGATAGAATAAAACTGTGGCCATATAAAAAAAAACTATGATTACTCATTTTTAACTCTTCCACTTAATTCAAAATTGGTTTCTAGCTCAGTAACTTTTAATCATTCCTATATATGTACTCCCTTTCAATCCCTGTTGTGCCCTTTTGTAGCAAAAGTTACCTTTTATTACTTTCCATATCTCTCAGTGTTGCACTTTACATGCAATAAAATCTAAAAAAGTAGTTTTAGTTCAATATGTAGAAGAAGCTGAACTACAACATACAACAAATTACAACACCACCAACCATTTTAAGATAAAATATCAGTTTTGCCAATATTTTTCCTATTAGTAACACCTATAGGTTGCTGTGGGGTATATGTCATAATCCACATTTGATATTTTTTCTGAAAAGGGGCTCAGGGACAGTGTTACCAAATACCACCTGTGTTTGTCTGTCACCAGGCTGTAACTCAAGAACCGCAATAGCTACACAGTTGAAATTTTCACACATTATGTATTTATGTTGTCACGATAACAGGAAATACCAAAAACAAAATAAAATAATTATTTAAGGGGGCTTCCATACAAAAAAGTCTTTGGATTTGGACAAAAAACGGGATTTTATTGCTCTGCATTAATAGTATGGAATCCTTTGCGTGTGAGTCCGACTCGCACTTGCACAGTTTTTTTAGTAAATAGTAGGAAACAAATATGAAAAAGCTTGTTTACCACCCATGTGGAATATACAAATGAAGTGTTGATTTCCTCGTAAGAGCATAAAAGTAACATTGGTATTTCATTCTAACAAACAATAGGGCAAATAGTAGGATCAATAAATATTACATCTTATCATAAGGGGTGTCAAACGAAATACACTTCTACTGCTAGCTCCATAAATAAATTATGTGGAGTTAATACAAAATTACTTGATAGTTTTAAATGTAATATAAATATTAATAAAGAATTTCTCAATATAAATAAAAAACTCATTTGGACAAAATGAAATCATAGACACAGTCAAAATAATGGTGGTAGTTAACTGATGAATGATGATGAATATACATTTTTATACAACTACCTCAGAAAAAGAGGCGACTTCTGAATGAATGAATACTTAAAATAAACTTGATTAAAAAACATCAACAACAATATCAAGATTACAGACGGAACAATCTTTAGATCTTATTCCTGTGCTTATGGACTTAGTTTACTTATTCTTACTCAAGAAGATAATCTGTGGGAACACTTCACAATAGTTTAGCTCTTTTTCTGTACAGATCGTATAAGCTTACTAAAATAATTACCTACTTTTATCTTTTGGCTATGTTTATTTTTATATTAGTATATTATATAGTACAGAATGGCTGATCGTTCTGCAACTGCGCCAATCGTGTCTCCAACGTTAACAGTATGTTATATCTGTTTAGGGCAGTATAGCAGAGGGCTGTTTTGGCGCACTGTGAACAACAGCGATGGTAATGGAGGCGTCCCCGTCCCCGCAGAGCGTCGGTCGCGAGTTTGTGCGGCAGTACTACACGCTACTGAACAAGGCGCCCGCCCACCTGCACAGGTAACCACATTGCCACTATTATTTTGTACACTCTATGTACAAAATGTTGTAGTTAAAAATTACTTCTAATGATCAAAGCTGTGTGAGAGCTCTAACCATGATAACTAAGGTAGGTCTCACCTATAGGTTGGTATAGGACTTAAAGTTAAAATTGGATCTGATCTTGTACACATCATCATCATCATGTCAGCTAGAGGACGTCCACTGCTCGACATAAGCCTCCCCCACAGATTTCCACAATGACCGGTTTTGGGCCACCCGCATCCAGCTGGTTCCAGCGACCTTTACCAAGTCGTCGGTCCACCTTGCCGGAGGCCTACCCACGCTGCGTCTGTCAGTTCGCGGTCGCCACTCGAGAACCTTCAAGTCCCAATGTACACATTGTACCATGTTAATACCAGCCAAATTTCCCTAATATTATTACCAATTTGTCATCCCATTGCTGCTGTTGGCAGACTTCACAACATCAAATAAATCTCAAACTTGCAGGCTAACTTAAAATGTTTAACTTCACTGCTTTTAGATATTGTTTTAAATTATAGTGAATATGAACTTATTATGCAAAAATCAAAGGTTTATATTCAAAGCATTACTATGGTAATGCTTTCAATATAAACCTTTGATTTTTGAGATGTAAAATTTAATATTTATGAAATACTAAATTTTACATCTCAATCTGCTAGATTACATGAGTGGCAGGATTGACTATTAAGTCAAGGTGAACATCATGTATTTGTTATCTAAGGGGGCTCCAAAATGTTGTTAAAATAGAATAAAGACTCCATAGTCACTAAACCTGCTTGGTGGAATGGGGCCTAATGAGTGTCCCCATTAGCACCATAGTTGTCATGCTAGTATGCCAAAAATGGTCAAGAGACTGAGATAAAATGTTTTTAGCTGCTTACGTTATTCTCGGTATGCTCTTTATAAATGTGATTTACCCAAATACAGAATCATCAATATTTATAACTGAGCAGATGTTATAATGTACCTTGTTAAATTTAAAATTCAATAGTGAACTATATTTTTGGAATTAGTTAAGCAATGTATATAAGTATCTAATAATTTCATCTAGACAATGATGTTAACTGTTTTCGCTTTTGTAATACCAAGGGTAAAATGATGTATTCCACAATATTGTGAAGTGTAGGAGATAGTCAAGCTAGTGAGTGTATTCACACCCTTTTAATTTTCCGCCTTATGTTATTTTCCGGTCCATTATACTTGATCTAATCCATGCAGACTAGATTGAGGATCAATACTGTCCAACAAAAACCATATCACCCAATTGTTGACTGGATTTTACCTGCATGCATATTGATATTAAAACTAATCATATGAACAAGAAAAACAAATATTATGTTTGTATCAGTGTATTAATGATAGTAGTAGTGACAGTGACAGTAACATAGCAAAGTTTGGTATCATCATTGGTTCAAATTACAATAACTTTACAGTAAAAAAAATCTTTGTTCTCAATTAAATTGTTGGAACATAATTAAATATAACATTATATATTAATAATAATATTATACAAATTATAACATTATTATTGTTACCAGTAGATGGCGCTGACATTACCTACAAAACATATAAAAATATCCTAGTACACTTGGTACTAAAATAAATCCCTATGTGCTCCCAAGAGTTATAACGAGTTATTATAATCATACATGTCACTTTATTAATGGTTACTATGACACTGGCTGTTTTAATGTTGGCAATAAGCTAACGGTTTCAAGAACTTTTATAGAGGATTTATAGCATGGTTGTATATAAAATTATTTGTTACAACTTCGGTGATTGGACGATATTGCAATACAGATAATTCATATGAATATAAAGTAAAAATAAATTGATATCAAGTTACTGATAACTTCCTATTGACCAGTAATCTTGAACATGTAATCATAATGATGGATGAGTCATATTTTCACTTAATTAGTCTTACTTGTACGAAAGTGTAAGAAAGATATTATATTGTTACAGTTGTGTCACTGAACTACCTGCTCTTACTTTACTATTAGTTTATTACACTTGTATTTCACGAAGGGTGACGATTTCAGCAATTCTCGTTGATTATTATTATTTAAGGTAGCCTGTAGCCATAGTCAAAAGTTAGTCCGGCAAGTGAAGCGTCGTTGGCATAGTACTCTCTTAGAAAGAGCAACTGTCTGGCTGATTAGTTTACAAAGTATACATATAAAACTCCAAAAGTGTTTATACCGTCATAGTAACCGTTAATAATATATTTTTTTAACTTCATACAAGATGTAATGTAGACTCTTTGTATTAGAAGTCATAGCTTTACCTGTGTATTTGTCGTGCAGATTCTACAATAACTACTCGTCGTTCGTTCACGGGGGCCTGGACGCGCCCAACCGCGAGACCCTGCCTGTGGTGGGGCAGAAGCAGATACACAACCGCATACAGCAGCTCAACTTCCGAGACTGCCATGCTAAGATCAGCCAGGTAACACAACCCTTTACTATATACCTAGGAGTAGGATTCTCTCCAAATGCTACAAGACTTTTTAGACATGTGTTTTATTTACTTCCCCGAAGTTCCGGCAAAGAAAAATCTCTATCTATTGTTATATATGACACAGGAGAAACATGAGATAAGGTGTTATTTGATGTGATGTGTGTGCATGCAGGTGGACGCGCAGGCCACGCTCGGCAACGGCGTAGTGGTGCAGGTGACGGGCGAGCTGTCCAACGGCGGCGCGCCCATGCGCCGCTTCACGCAGACCTTCGTGCTGGCCGCGCAGTCGCCCAAGAAGTACTACGTGCACAACGACATCTTCCGCTACCAGGTACACACCTACAAACGAACGCTATCATATCATACTATTCAAGTGTCAATAAACCACTTTTATTTAATATGATATCATATGAAGGCATAGTTATAGAACATAGCTCTGATTACGTCCACTACAGACTTCTGTAATGATTGTATAGGTACATATACAAGTATACTATATTAATGAGTATTATTATATTTCTATTGTAGTACATCAATGCTGTTTTCTCACAGGACATAGTGTTCTCTGACGAGGAAGGCTCGGGCTCGGGGCGGTCGGAGGGCGAGGAGGAGGAGGCCGGCGGCGCGGGCGGCGCGTACTTCCCGCCGCCGCCGCCGCCGTCCGCCTTCCCGGCGGCGGCCTTCCCCGCGCCGCCCGCCGTGCCCAGCGCGGGCGCGGGCCCGGCGGGGGCGGGCGGGGGCGCGGGCGCGCTGCCGGCGGCCGGCCCGGCGCCCGCCCCCGCGGCGCCGCCGCACCTCAACGGCCACCCGCAGCCGCACGACGACTCCACGCGCCACCTGGTGGCCGCGCTGCAAGCCACCGTGCAAGGTACATACTCTACTTACTTTATTCTTTTGTTCACTCGCGCTCATTGAACCTATTTGATGACTGGTCATGAGTTTTTAAGGAGAGAATATTTTGCTCTTACGTAACACATTCAGTTAGTTAAATAAATAATGGCCTTCTTTAACAATACAGCTAACAAGTTGTTGCTTAGACGTTAGAATTGTTTTTTATGACAATCCGTCTTGTTTGATTCCATGTAAAATTAACAATGCAAGTTTGAGTTCTATGCTTAATAAGAAGAAAGAAAAAATATAAGAAGTGTGTCTGACTTGAAATGAATACAATGCAATTGATTTCGTATCAACACGAATACACTTTAAAATAAAATTACTATTACCTACTAGGATCATGTCTGATTGCGATACAATCGGTAAAAATTGATTTTACTTAAATTAACTAAAATAATAGACAATCCCGAGATTTTTATTCAAGTTTATTAAAAGGCATTACATTATCACGTGAGAATAAAACACGGGAGAAAGCATACGAATATCCGATCTATATCGATGACTAGAGAGAGAAGTCTCAAAGAGTGAGATCATATGTAGTGAGCTGGGGACGACCCTTCTGGGAGGTCACTCGATGGCCAGTCCGTGGCAGACTCGGTGTCAAGTGGCGAGACTGATATCGGGTGTTGCTCTGTTACAGCGACGAGCATCAGCCTCGAGCCGGAGGCGGAGGCGGCGGCGGCGCCCCCCGCGGGCGCGCCCCGCGCGGGCTCGCCGGCGCCGCCCGCGGCCGAGCCCGCGCCCCCCGCGCCCGCGCCCGCGCCCCCCGCGCCCGCGCCCGAGCCGGAGCCCGAGCGGGACCCCACCCCGCCGCCACATCCACGTAACTAACATAACTACTTTCAAATACCAGCCTTTTTTTTTTTTTGTTTGCCGTGTGGAAATGCATTTACGCATTCCCCGCCGTCCGGAGAGACAACGGGGATATGTCGGACTCCGCCCATAGTGGGTGACTACCGACTAAAACCACACGGGATCTTTTCGTCTCACCACCATAGTGCCGGGGTTACGGGAACTGAAATATTCGTCCGCGACCCCGGCGGTGGCGGACCGCCCTTGCGGTCCCCAGACTTGCCGCGAAGCGTCCACTCGACGCCGCGGAGCGCGCGGACACTCGACGCCGCGGAGCGCGGGAGCACTCGACGCAGCGGAGCGTGCGCACACTCTACGCAGCGGAGCGTGTGGACACTCGACGCGGCATCTCCCTCTCGAGTGGGCGCCACCTACTCTGGCTCCACCTGAGCCTTGTTTTCGGCCGCAGAGGATAGGAAGAGCGGCGAACGACATATCGACACTTCTCTTCCCCTGCGGCCCCACCGCGACCACAGTTCAGCGGCTGTGGCCCCGCCGAGGCTGCGGAAGGCAAGGGGGAGCGGCGCAACCCTGCCACCGACAGTCCTCCCCGCCGTCGCCCCGAAATCCTTCAGCCGCGGTGCTTCCCATACGACACCGCGGCCTACCTCAGTTGCGGCGTCGCTATTCGCCGCAACCTACTAGGCATCCTGCCGGAACCGGTCGGTGCTCGCCACGCCTAAGGGGCAGACACCCGCTAGGCTGGCAAGACCCGCGGGTGCCCCCCAGAGGACCTAAAGGTTGCTGCCGGAACGGCAGGTTCCACAGGTTGCGTGCGACTCACAGCAGGTGCCTCTCCAAGGGGCCGGCCACTCTACGACCAGGCTTAGCTCTAAAAGCCCGTGTCGGAGCGGCCCCACCACCTCAGGGTTCCACTTCGCTTGACCGCGGAGCGTGGAGCAGTACACTCGACGCGGCTACTAAGCCCCCCCGGCACGACAAGCCGAGAACCCTGGAATGGGGGGGTTCAAATACCAGCCTGATTTAACGTTGAGGATGTTGTGAAGTGTAACATACAGTACACTGACTTAATGTTTTCGTGTTTCAATACCCATCAGGCTAATATTTTTATTTTCTTTGTTCTTACATATTTTTGTAATTATTAATTCATTTGTTTTGGGATATTTCGAAAACACAACTTTATTTGAATTTAAGTCTCTAGGATGTGTGGATTACATTATCATCAAAAATCATATAATAATACTAGCTGACCATACAAACGTTGTTTTGCGACATTATAGTCATTATAGTCACAGTATATCTTCTAATATATAAAATTCTTCTGTCACGGGGTGCGTAATCGAACTCCTCCGAAACGGCTCGACCGATTTTGATGAAATTTTTTGTGCTTATCTGGTATCTATGAGAATCGGCCAACATCTATTTTTCATCCCCCTAAATGTTAGGGGTAGTCCACCCCTAAATTTAATTTTTAATTTTTTAGACAAAATATTTTTTTGTATTTTTTTTTAGATTTGGCATTAAAAAATACATACAACCCTAAATTTTCACCCTTCTACCACCAACCTTTAAAATGTGGCAAAACAACGTTTGCTCGGTCAGCTAGTAATATATATAAAATTCTCGTATCACAGTTTTCGTTGCCATACTCCTCCGAAACGGCTTGACCGATTTTGATGAAATTTTTTGTGCTTATCCGGTATCTATGAGAATCGGCCATCATCTATTTTTCATCCCCCTAAATGTTAGGGGTAGTCCACCAACCCCTATAATGTGGCAAAACAACGTTTGCTGGTGTGTCTCTTTATATGTGTCTCTTAATTATAAGTTGTTGCAATATGTCGAGTGGTCGGTCGGCATTATTGTGAGTTATGAGTAGGTAGTGAGATATGGCTTTGTGTTGTTGTGCAGCGGCGGCGCCGGAGCCCAAGACGTACGCGAACCTGCTGAAGTCCGGGTCGGGCGGCACCGGGGCGGCGGCGCGCGCCTCCCCGCCCGCGCCCCCCGCGGCGCCCCCGGAGCCCCGCCCGCGCCCCCCGCGCGCGCCCCACGCGCCGCACGCGCCCCACGCGGCCCACGCGCCCCCGCCGCCGCCCGGTCAGTACTGCACTACAAGTCACGCCGCCACGAGGGGAAGTGTAGTCGAATAATATGAACGTATTGTGTTAGCCGAGGGCGGCAGGCGCTACTCGGACGCGCAGCAGCTGTTCCTGGGCAACCTGCCGCACAGCGCCACGGAGGAGGAGCTGCGCGCGCTGTTCGGGCGCTTCGGGCCCGTGGCCGAGCTGCGCGTGCACAGCAAGCCGGCCGCGCCCGGCGCGCCGCGACACCCCAACTACGGCTTCATCACCTACGAGACCTCGCAGGCCGCGCACGACTGCCTCAACGCCGCCGTCAGTATACTAATCTACATTATGTTTCGACCATCTGAGTCACTTTACCGGAATCATCTGTTAAATAGATCTGTGTTCTAAACTATTGTACTTTCCCAGTAACACCTGTAAATACATAAGTTAGCATAGTCCGCGTGTATGGCGTGGTGTGAATTGTAATGTCGTATTGTTGCAGCCGCTGTACTTCCCGACGGACGGGTCGGACGCCGTGAAGCTGAACGTGGAGGAGAAGAAGACCCGCGGGCGCGAGCCGCCGCGCCGCCGGCCGCTGTCCTCGCACCGCGCCGCCTTCGCGCCGCGCGCCGCCTACCGCCGCTAGGCGCCCGCCCGCCGCCCCCGCCCCCGCCGCCCCCGCCCGCGCCCCGGGCGGCTCCCCTGTACAGTTGGCAGTACGGCGGGCCGCGGCCGCGCGGTGTCGGTGATGACGTCGACGTTTTGCATTCTGTGATTTCACAGCCTACGTAGCTAGTCCGTGGGATCTTCGCTTGTATGTGACGAAATTTGCTAATCCTCGCACAGATTATGTTAAACCGGCCGAGTCGGCGAGCGGGCGAGGTCCGGCCGGTCGCTCGCCGACCGCCTCGTCGTCTTCACTTATGTAAGATATGCTAAGCTTCTATGATGTGTTTCGTTTTTAATTCGATTGAAATGTGAATTTAAGTTAATTTATGCGTCGCGGTATCGGCTACGCGAGCGGTACGTGCCGCAGTACACGCATAATGGTGAGGTAGCGGCGGCGACGCGGGCGTGTAGAGCCGTAGCCACAATAGCCGTAGTTATTTATTGCCCGCCGCGCGGCGCCCGCCAGTGCTCCACGCCAACATAATGTAACAAGTCGCCGGGCACCCGCCGCGTGCCCGCCACGTGCCCGCCGCGTGCCCGCCCGTGCCCGCCCGTGCCCGCCCGTGCCCGCCCGTGCCGGCGGCGCGGCCGGCGAGGCGCCCGAGTACGGCACATAGAAATAAAAAACCTGAGTGTAAATAGTTGTTAGGTATTATGTGAGGCGGGGCCCGGGGGCCGCCGCGTCGCCGACTCGACTAAATAATAAATTCTAGACTAGCTCCAAAAATCTTTCCAGAACTATAAATAACGTATTTTGTATTTAAAACTAAAATGTATGTTATGTGTCGATTCGATAAAACGATATTGATACAGATGTTCTTATGCATTTACTTAGGTCTGTATTGAAGTAATTATGTGACGGATGCCGGGCGCAGTGGCGTGCCGCCGCCGCTCGGCGCCGGTACTGACAGATTGCGCGCCGGCATCGATAACGATTTGAAACTGTATTATATTCTAATATTATTAATATTAGTTAAAAAAGGAAACTAAAAAAAAATGTCAGTGACTGTATTTTTTATTTAGTTTTTCATCGATTTTTTTAACTGTACTACTAATATGTCGTAAGTACATTTTTCTATTGCGTTGTGAAGTGTGTGGCGTCGCCACACGCTGTGCAAAATTTGGTGTACTTATTTATTGTAAATAATATTCGAGAGTCTCGTTAGACTGTAGAAGGGTGCGCCGGGCGCTGGCGACCTCGCTCGTGTAGCTCTAGCTCAGTGCGACACTTTCAAGCTTTATACATTATATATACAAACGTACATTGTTAAACCATTTCTTAGAAACGATAACTCATAAATGTTTCCCTCGTTAGCTCTTATGACGTGTAATTCCTATCTATGGAACTATTTAAATACTCATGACACTCTCTCGTGTTAACTTTAGTGACGACTCGTCTTCCTTGTATTTATATCGTTAGATGTCAGCGTCGCACAGCGGCCGGGCCCCGGACAGCCAGCGCTCACAGTACACGACTCGAATGATGATACAAATACAATTCTAATATCATTGTTTGTTAACTTGCCACACATTGTATAATCTATCGCCAGCGATATCGTGAGGGACAGGAACCGGGTGTAACATAATGCACGCAGATTTTTTTGGAAATTGAAATCATCCTATTTAAAATTAAATAGAATCTCGAGTTGGTACCAGTAAACTGTTTCAATGATATTTCTTCAAGTTATGGATTGTCATGCCTACTATAACATCTTTTTAAAAGTTGCGTTTGCTATGTTACCCGACTATTCCTGTATAATTTAGAGAAGTAACAGACATTTTAAAAATGTAACAAAACTACAAATGTAATGTCATATGTATGTACATAAACTTTGAGTAATTGTTTATTTTGTATTAGTCGAGTTAAATTATGGTTTTATATACAATTAGTGAATTATCTGAGGATCTCAAGTGTCTGCGGTGTCTCGGCGCTAGATTATATGTGTGCCGGTGGCCGCGGCCGGGCGGCTGCGAGGTCGGCCGCGAGTGGGCAGGCCCGCTCTTAACCTTACTCTACCATACATTTACTTGTAAACGTTGATCTTACATCATATTACGTGAACTTAAGACACAAATTAATCGTTTTGCAGCGTTTGCAAGTAAAACGATAAGCAATCCTGTAAACAAAATTCAGACCCTGATCGCGACTAACACTGTTTAATTATATCAATTGTATTGTTTGGATAGCTCTTCCTACGGGTCGAGCTAAATAATGTCCACGTTCGTTGTATACGTAATCACCAATCATGACTGTCTTAGTGCATAAAGCCCTTCTCCAGTCTCTTTCATTTCATATTTTTTAATTAATTGAAAGTAAGGGCATTTGTGCCCGAATAATGACAACGGGGTACAGACCTTATTTGATATTATCTTTAGCTGTGAGTGAGTGTACGCGTCTGACATACACTTTAGACGAATACACGTTTTTGTTAATAAATAGTAGCAACAATTTTGTAAACTATGCAGAATTAATGTGTCAAGGATCTGTTCGGGAATATTGAATAGCAACAAGAGATTGTCCAGGCGTGTCAATTTGGTGGTAGTGTGCAGTGGTGCGAGGGGTCTGAAGTTTGCGTTGTGCCGCCGCGCGCCGCGCTGCCCTCTCTAATAGAGATGTACTTTTTGTAACACGCTGAGACTTTTATTTCAAATTCCCTATACGTCCTCTGCTTCCCAATACTATCCTTTCCCAATTTAAAAATGATATGCAATAATTAAGAATAAGCTTTAGAAGTCAGCCAAGAGACATGTTTTAATCTTCAGGTTAGCACATAATTGGATGCTGGCAACGCTCTCCAGTGTTGTTGTCCCTGAACTAGGTACTTCTCGAGTCTAGTAGTGGGTCTCGATTAATGAGAAAATATATCGTTCACAGAATTTGTCATACACTAACATGAGCTCCAAGCATAGAAGTGTACTAACAACGCTACTTTTCTCCACCCGAGATTTGCTACGCAGCTGTGGTGCTGCCAAGATTTTACTGTGTTGACCACAGTAGGTGCCTAGATACGCATATTCGAGATGTGCGCGTAGGGCCGTAGGTATTTGTTATCGAAAATATTATACTAAGTAGTAGAGCAATATCCCACACCAGAACACTTAAGATTTAATGGTGTGTACAGATTACGTAACATATGTTATAACATGTTATTACTTTTTTACAACAATGTTATATAACTTATACGCGTGAATAGATACGAAAACGACACTTAAATGTTATATAACACTAGCTTTTGCCCGCGACTTCGTCTGCGTAAAATTTTTAATTTTACTTCTACCCCCCTTTTCCCCATTTTAAGGGATGATTTACGGGATGAAAATGTAATCCTTCCTAGGGACTCGAAACAACCTCTATGCCAAATATCATCTAAATCGTTTCAGTGGTTACAGCGTGAAGGGGTAACAGACAGAAACACTTTCGCTTTTGTAATATTAGAATAGATTGTTATATAGCATTGTTATTCTGATGTGACGTGTTATAAAAAACACAAGTTACGGAACATGGTACTAAATCTGTACGCACCTTTAAATTACAAGAATTAAGAACGAGAGTCGATAATACATCTTTATGGTTTTTTAACTGTTTATTATCAATAACAAAAAGGAAACTCAAAAATCTTTTTAGCTCTGTTAAAGGAATATTTTAGTGTTTAGCTGAAGTTTTTTGCTGTTTCACATGGGTATTGTAATCTGATAGTGATAGGTTGGTATCATTAATCATTCCATTTCCAAAGCAACAATATTCACATAGAACGTTGCGTTCTTACAAAACAGCCGTATTCTCCTACAGAGGTATTGTTGTGATTGACGTAGGTAAGTACGAAGCGGTGATATCCTAGTAGCAGCAGCGTGGACCTGTGGACTGTGGAAGTCGATTGTCGAGTTCCAAGCCACTAACTTTTCGGAAGTTATGTAGGTACTTACGCATTTATCACAAGCTCAAACACCTAAGGTAAACATCGTGAAAAAAGGTATTTTCACGAAGAGATTTTCTCGAAGTGGCGCGCGTGAAGTTTGTCCGTCTGTGGTGGATAGCTCCTTATTTATAACCCTGTTTCAAAAGAGTGAAGACAAGTGCTCGACGGCGACGGTGGGATATTAACTGAGTTGAAGATGATGTGTGATTCGAACTTATCATGTAGATACAGTCGAGTTCATTAATATTTTCAATATTTTAATGAACTTTCTATAAAGAATTCATTGAGATTTCTAACGCTTACAATATTTTAAATCCTTGACAGTGCCAATATATTAATTAATGAACTCTACTGTACCCCAATCTATCGTGACTCGATTCCCACCCGGGACTTCACTTCGAGTCTTTATGTGCTTGTTCCAGGTCGGGGTATTTGTTATGTGAGAATTTGGAGTTTCCAATGCCTTATTTAAAAGAAATCCGAAGTGCGATTCGGACTTGCGCACTAAGCGTTTGCCACCTTGTGAAACTTTATTAACCTGTTAACTTAGTTGTTGAAAGATATTTACGTTCTCCCGTACTCTAACTGCAAAATTTTAATAAGTA
The DNA here is from genome assembly GCA_905163465.1 of Craniophora ligustri. Lineage (NCBI taxonomy): Eukaryota > Metazoa > Arthropoda > Insecta > Lepidoptera > Noctuidae > Craniophora > Craniophora ligustri. Next base: position 196,711 of record LR990965.1, on the reverse strand, counting down.
TTTACAAAAAATATATGTTATTACCTACTTCCTGCAAATTAACATTTATTTTTTATTAGTTAGACATTACCTACCCATAATTTCACATCAAACAGAAACATCGGGTCCTACCCTTTGGGTTTTGACTTAATACGTTTTTTTTTATTGCATTTGTGCAGAAGCTTGATTTTAATATACTTAAAGTCAAAGTCACAATATCATTTATTCAAAGACAATAAAGACAGCCCCCAAAAACGCCCGCCCTTCACCGCTTCCTAGTGTTTTTGCTGGGAAGAAGAAGCGGCGCAACAAACTCCCCAGCACAAACTTACGTAGCCTTATAGTACATAAGGCTTACCTTGTATAATAGTAGCCTTAAGTATTTGATATTAATTTCAACTTAATAGGTACTGATAATGAGGGATAAACAAATGGAATCATGCTATTAAACCAAAAAAAATAATTCTCAATGAATGAATTCAGCAACAATGTGCGTAAACGCAGCGCATGTTCCACGCGGACTGAACAGAACCAGCTCTGATGGCTCACTCCGGACGGACGTCGCATCACCCCGAGCTGGCGGGCAGTGCGGCCGGCAGCCACCATGTCGCAACGTACAGAAGTATCAGCTAGCTTGGAAAGAAAACTACGCGCATATACCGCGGCATATTGTTATATAATATTGATATTATTTGAATATTTTGGATGTTTAACAGAATACGATATGGTTGCAATTACTTAATAGCTTGTTGCCCTACATTTTTGTCAATTATTATTGATTATCCGATTTACACAACGAAGTCAGAGTATCCTTTGGTAGTTTTATGATTGAATTTAGGTTTAATAGAATCTTGAGTGGCAGGACCGAGCCAGTTTTATGTAGCTTGAATTAGGTTTTGATTGTGAAGCGTAACAACGCTTCAATATGGTGCCATCTTGTCTCTGAATGCTCTGCTGCTGGTAGTATAGCAGGTATTAAGCGCGGTTTCTGCAACCATGTCGTGCTCATCACAGATCAGATCCCATGTGTTTTTTGAATGAAAGATTTACTGACGGTAGATAAACTGTGTTGGATGGTGGTGCGATTCACTAGGTATTTAAATATGTGTTTGTATGGGTTCTTACTGTGTGACCCAGAGTGTTGTTAGAATTACGAATAACTATTAAGGAAGATAAGGAGTAGTTTGCGTGAAAGTATCGTCTTCGCGCCACTTGTATACAACTTAGGTGTTACAGGTACCAATTGCTGGGATGTCTACTTAAAAAACCATTCTTCAAGATGTCGGCATTCGCCAAACTGAGGAGCCCATTGCTACACTATCCATTTGCCTGTAGGAACGATTATGCCACAATAGATAGCCTGATGTTAATCACAAATCAGGCAGGGGTGACAACTCGCAATTTCCTCTAACACTAATATCAGACGGGAAGCACTTATCGTGCACGTGTGGGTCTGAGACAGGGTGTTTGTTGCCTTTGACCTACGTTGCGAGCATTGTTAAGAGTGGATTTTCTGGCGTGATCTGAATTATTGCGTGGTACGGGCACGCGGGATGCGCCCGCGCAGCCACAACGCGCCAGTCGGCCGCGCGCTCTCACCCCGCGGAGGACGCTTGCTGGCTACGACGCAACCTACACACGGTAAGTGCCCACGGCTAACTCTAACAAAATTAGTCTCCTATATTATTGTATACAATAAACATTCAAAAGAAATAACAAATAATAACTTAGATATTACATACCTAATTGAAATATAAGGTTTTCATATTTTAATTTTAAGCAAAAAAGCTCTACTGTGTTTTTATATAATTTTTATTTCTTCAGTGATAACATTTTAAATTTAATTATTGAGGTTATAAATGAATATTTTTCTTTTACTTATTCTCTAAAATTATATCTACTGGTGGGTTAGACGAAAGGCTTTCCTTCAGCACCAGGAACATTCACCTATTTACCGGATAGAGTTACTATCATAATAACAAAGAACAATAATCTAACTGACTGCAAATAACTAGCAGTTGCCTGAAATTTTGTTTTTAATTAAAATATTTATTCACATAGCTTTACTACTAGCTTTTGCCGACTAGACGATAGTGCGACTACGTGCGTATAGACTTCTACCAGGGGAAGAAAAGAAAAGAAAAGAAAGGGGGAGGCCCCTTTCGTTCTTTTAAAGGAAGATTTCCGGGATAATAACTATCCGATATCCTTGGGACTCAAACTACCTCCATTCCAAATTATATCTTAATCTGTTCAGTTTAAGGGTGAGGAGACAACAGACAGACAGACATTCTTTTGCATATTCTGTAGATATTAAATGTGGATATAACATAATTCATTGATGTATGCATTTTGTTAGCTAAACCTTTTTGCAAAGTTAGGTATTTACTAACGTATAGGTACAAGGCACGTGAGCGGATATACATTTTATTTTGCTGAACTTTTTGCAAACCAAACTGGTTTATTGGGTTCTTGAGCTTGTTTTATTTTCTGAAAAGATTCCTTCTTATCTTCCACGTACCGGCTCGTCGGCTAATATGTTTCCCAACTAACAACCCTGGAGAATCTAAATACCTTTATAAATGTGACAATTCTAGGGATTCATTTCTCATATCGTTTGATTATTTAATTCCACTCATTCTGCTTATCCATCTAACATACCTACTAAAAAAATATAAAAGTTTTAAAATTTAAATCGTACCTAATTTATGTGTAATTTTGTACCTGTCGCAGAAGTTTACGAGTTTCGAGTTTTATAATTTAAGTTTTTATAAAATTATTGACTACTATAGTTAGAACGTCTTTTGTAGTACACCTATTTAGACATGAACACTATTCCAACACTATCTATGTCCTGGTAGGTCTTATGCTGTTGTCAGTCCTCTTCATCGTGGTTACTTCTACTACTGGTTGTTCAAACGAGCGTCCTTTCAAAGTGCAGTCGCGTTACCAACTAACCAAAACAATAAGCTTATTTGTAACTGATAGTTAATATTAAATCGTCTTGGTTCAGTTAAGATATTTTGCTATGAGTATAGGTATTCATCTCCAAAAATGGCCATTTAGACAAATTTGTGCGGTTCAAACTTGTGCAGTCATCGGTTTATCACGGACAGTAATGTATAACTATTACACATGCATATCTAATTATATTATTTACTCAACAACAGCGGCTTGTTGACAAAACAACGTATAAATTTTTTGTGCTTATCTGGTATCTATGAGAATCGGCCAACATCTATTTTTCATCCCCCTAAATGTTAGGGGTAGTCCACCCCTAAATTTAATTTTTAATTTTTTAGACAAAATATTTTTTTGTATTTTTTTTTAGATTTGGCATTAAAAAATACATACAACCCTAAATTTTCACCCTTCTACCACCAACCTTTAAAATGTGGCAAAACAACGTTTGCTCGGTCAGCTAGTAATATATATAAAATTCTCGTATCACAGTTTTCGTTGCCATACTCCTCCGAAACGGCTTGACCGATTTTGATGAAATTTTTTGTGCTTATCCGGTATCTATGAGAATCGGCCATCATCTATTTTTCATCCCCCTAAATGTTAGGGGTAGTCCACCAACCCCTATAATGTGGCAAAACAACGTTTGCTGGTGTGTCTCTTTATATGTGTCTCTTAATTATAAGTTGTTGCAATATGTCGAGTGGTCGGTCGGCATTATTGTGAGTTATGAGTAGGTAGTGAGATATGGCTTTGTGTTGTTGTGCAGCGGCGGCGCCGGAGCCCAAGACGTACGCGAACCTGCTGAAGTCCGGGTCGGGCGGCACCGGGGCGGCGGCGCGCGCCTCCCCGCCCGCGCCCCCCGCGGCGCCCCCGGAGCCCCGCCCGCGCCCCCCGCGCGCGCCCCACGCGCCGCACGCGCCCCACGCGGCCCACGCGCCCCCGCCGCCGCCCGGTCAGTACTGCACTACAAGTCACGCCGCCACGAGGGGAAGTGTAGTCGAATAATATGAACGTATTGTGTTAGCCGAGGGCGGCAGGCGCTACTCGGACGCGCAGCAGCTGTTCCTGGGCAACCTGCCGCACAGCGCCACGGAGGAGGAGCTGCGCGCGCTGTTCGGGCGCTTCGGGCCCGTGGCCGAGCTGCGCGTGCACAGCAAGCCGGCCGCGCCCGGCGCGCCGCGACACCCCAACTACGGCTTCATCACCTACGAGACCTCGCAGGCCGCGCACGACTGCCTCAACGCCGCCGTCAGTATACTAATCTACATTATGTTTCGACCATCTGAGTCACTTTACCGGAATCATCTGTTAAATAGATCTGTGTTCTAAACTATTGTACTTTCCCAGTAACACCTGTAAATACATAAGTTAGCATAGTCCGCGTGTATGGCGTGGTGTGAATTGTAATGTCGTATTGTTGCAGCCGCTGTACTTCCCGACGGACGGGTCGGACGCCGTGAAGCTGAACGTGGAGGAGAAGAAGACCCGCGGGCGCGAGCCGCCGCGCCGCCGGCCGCTGTCCTCGCACCGCGCCGCCTTCGCGCCGCGCGCCGCCTACCGCCGCTAGGCGCCCGCCCGCCGCCCCCGCCCCCGCCGCCCCCGCCCGCGCCCCGGGCGGCTCCCCTGTACAGTTGGCAGTACGGCGGGCCGCGGCCGCGCGGTGTCGGTGATGACGTCGACGTTTTGCATTCTGTGATTTCACAGCCTACGTAGCTAGTCCGTGGGATCTTCGCTTGTATGTGACGAAATTTGCTAATCCTCGCACAGATTATGTTAAACCGGCCGAGTCGGCGAGCGGGCGAGGTCCGGCCGGTCGCTCGCCGACCGCCTCGTCGTCTTCACTTATGTAAGATATGCTAAGCTTCTATGATGTGTTTCGTTTTTAATTCGATTGAAATGTGAATTTAAGTTAATTTATGCGTCGCGGTATCGGCTACGCGAGCGGTACGTGCCGCAGTACACGCATAATGGTGAGGTAGCGGCGGCGACGCGGGCGTGTAGAGCCGTAGCCACAATAGCCGTAGTTATTTATTGCCCGCCGCGCGGCGCCCGCCAGTGCTCCACGCCAACATAATGTAACAAGTCGCCGGGCACCCGCCGCGTGCCCGCCACGTGCCCGCCGCGTGCCCGCCCGTGCCCGCCCGTGCCCGCCCGTGCCCGCCCGTGCCGGCGGCGCGGCCGGCGAGGCGCCCGAGTACGGCACATAGAAATAAAAAACCTGAGTGTAAATAGTTGTTAGGTATTATGTGAGGCGGGGCCCGGGGGCCGCCGCGTCGCCGACTCGACTAAATAATAAATTCTAGACTAGCTCCAAAAATCTTTCCAGAACTATAAATAACGTATTTTGTATTTAAAACTAAAATGTATGTTATGTGTCGATTCGATAAAACGATATTGATACAGATGTTCTTATGCATTTACTTAGGTCTGTATTGAAGTAATTATGTGACGGATGCCGGGCGCAGTGGCGTGCCGCCGCCGCTCGGCGCCGGTACTGACAGATTGCGCGCCGGCATCGATAACGATTTGAAACTGTATTATATTCTAATATTATTAATATTAGTTAAAAAAGGAAACTAAAAAAAAATGTCAGTGACTGTATTTTTTATTTAGTTTTTCATCGATTTTTTTAACTGTACTACTAATATGTCGTAAGTACATTTTTCTATTGCGTTGTGAAGTGTGTGGCGTCGCCACACGCTGTGCAAAATTTGGTGTACTTATTTATTGTAAATAATATTCGAGAGTCTCGTTAGACTGTAGAAGGGTGCGCCGGGCGCTGGCGACCTCGCTCGTGTAGCTCTAGCTCAGTGCGACACTTTCAAGCTTTATACATTATATATACAAACGTACATTGTTAAACCATTTCTTAGAAACGATAACTCATAAATGTTTCCCTCGTTAGCTCTTATGACGTGTAATTCCTATCTATGGAACTATTTAAATACTCATGACACTCTCTCGTGTTAACTTTAGTGACGACTCGTCTTCCTTGTATTTATATCGTTAGATGTCAGCGTCGCACAGCGGCCGGGCCCCGGACAGCCAGCGCTCACAGTACACGACTCGAATGATGATACAAATACAATTCTAATATCATTGTTTGTTAACTTGCCACACATTGTATAATCTATCGCCAGCGATATCGTGAGGGACAGGAACCGGGTGTAACATAATGCACGCAGATTTTTTTGGAAATTGAAATCATCCTATTTAAAATTAAATAGAATCTCGAGTTGGTACCAGTAAACTGTTTCAATGATATTTCTTCAAGTTATGGATTGTCATGCCTACTATAACATCTTTTTAAAAGTTGCGTTTGCTATGTTACCCGACTATTCCTGTATAATTTAGAGAAGTAACAGACATTTTAAAAATGTAACAAAACTACAAATGTAATGTCATATGTATGTACATAAACTTTGAGTAATTGTTTATTTTGTATTAGTCGAGTTAAATTATGGTTTTATATACAATTAGTGAATTATCTGAGGATCTCAAGTGTCTGCGGTGTCTCGGCGCTAGATTATATGTGTGCCGGTGGCCGCGGCCGGGCGGCTGCGAGGTCGGCCGCGAGTGGGCAGGCCCGCTCTTAACCTTACTCTACCATACATTTACTTGTAAACGTTGATCTTACATCATATTACGTGAACTTAAGACACAAATTAATCGTTTTGCAGCGTTTGCAAGTAAAACGATAAGCAATCCTGTAAACAAAATTCAGACCCTGATCGCGACTAACACTGTTTAATTATATCAATTGTATTGTTTGGATAGCTCTTCCTACGGGTCGAGCTAAATAATGTCCACGTTCGTTGTATACGTAATCACCAATCATGACTGTCTTAGTGCATAAAGCCCTTCTCCAGTCTCTTTCATTTCATATTTTTTAATTAATTGAAAGTAAGGGCATTTGTGCCCGAATAATGACAACGGGGTACAGACCTTATTTGATATTATCTTTAGCTGTGAGTGAGTGTACGCGTCTGACATACACTTTAGACGAATACACGTTTTTGTTAATAAATAGTAGCAACAATTTTGTAAACTATGCAGAATTAATGTGTCAAGGATCTGTTCGGGAATATTGAATAGCAACAAGAGATTGTCCAGGCGTGTCAATTTGGTGGTAGTGTGCAGTGGTGCGAGGGGTCTGAAGTTTGCGTTGTGCCGCCGCGCGCCGCGCTGCCCTCTCTAATAGAGATGTACTTTTTGTAACACGCTGAGACTTTTATTTCAAATTCCCTATACGTCCTCTGCTTCCCAATACTATCCTTTCCCAATTTAAAAATGATATGCAATAATTAAGAATAAGCTTTAGAAGTCAGCCAAGAGACATGTTTTAATCTTCAGGTTAGCACATAATTGGATGCTGGCAACGCTCTCCAGTGTTGTTGTCCCTGAACTAGGTACTTCTCGAGTCTAGTAGTGGGTCTCGATTAATGAGAAAATATATCGTTCACAGAATTTGTCATACACTAACATGAGCTCCAAGCATAGAAGTGTACTAACAACGCTACTTTTCTCCACCCGAGATTTGCTACGCAGCTGTGGTGCTGCCAAGATTTTACTGTGTTGACCACAGTAGGTGCCTAGATACGCATATTCGAGATGTGCGCGTAGGGCCGTAGGTATTTGTTATCGAAAATATTATACTAAGTAGTAGAGCAATATCCCACACCAGAACACTTAAGATTTAATGGTGTGTACAGATTACGTAACATATGTTATAACATGTTATTACTTTTTTACAACAATGTTATATAACTTATACGCGTGAATAGATACGAAAACGACACTTAAATGTTATATAACACTAGCTTTTGCCCGCGACTTCGTCTGCGTAAAATTTTTAATTTTACTTCTACCCCCCTTTTCCCCATTTTAAGGGATGATTTACGGGATGAAAATGTAATCCTTCCTAGGGACTCGAAACAACCTCTATGCCAAATATCATCTAAATCGTTTCAGTGGTTACAGCGTGAAGGGGTAACAGACAGAAACACTTTCGCTTTTGTAATATTAGAATAGATTGTTATATAGCATTGTTATTCTGATGTGACGTGTTATAAAAAACACAAGTTACGGAACATGGTACTAAATCTGTACGCACCTTTAAATTACAAGAATTAAGAACGAGAGTCGATAATACATCTTTATGGTTTTTTAACTGTTTATTATCAATAACAAAAAGGAAACTCAAAAATCTTTTTAGCTCTGTTAAAGGAATATTTTAGTGTTTAGCTGAAGTTTTTTGCTGTTTCACATGGGTATTGTAATCTGATAGTGATAGGTTGGTATCATTAATCATTCCATTTCCAAAGCAACAATATTCACATAGAACGTTGCGTTCTTACAAAACAGCCGTATTCTCCTACAGAGGTATTGTTGTGATTGACGTAGGTAAGTACGAAGCGGTGATATCCTAGTAGCAGCAGCGTGGACCTGTGGACTGTGGAAGTCGATTGTCGAGTTCCAAGCCACTAACTTTTCGGAAGTTATGTAGGTACTTACGCATTTATCACAAGCTCAAACACCTAAGGTAAACATCGTGAAAAAAGGTATTTTCACGAAGAGATTTTCTCGAAGTGGCGCGCGTGAAGTTTGTCCGTCTGTGGTGGATAGCTCCTTATTTATAACCCTGTTTCAAAAGAGTGAAGACAAGTGCTCGACGGCGACGGTGGGATATTAACTGAGTTGAAGATGATGTGTGATTCGAACTTATCATGTAGATACAGTCGAGTTCATTAATATTTTCAATATTTTAATGAACTTTCTATAAAGAATTCATTGAGATTTCTAACGCTTACAATATTTTAAATCCTTGACAGTGCCAATATATTAATTAATGAACTCTACTGTACCCCAATCTATCGTGACTCGATTCCCACCCGGGACTTCACTTCGAGTCTTTATGTGCTTGTTCCAGGTCGGGGTATTTGTTATGTGAGAATTTGGAGTTTCCAATGCCTTATTTAAAAGAAATCCGAAGTGCGATTCGGACTTGCGCACTAAGCGTTTGCCACCTTGTGAAACTTTATTAACCTGTTAACTTAGTTGTTGAAAGATATTTACGTTCTCCCGTACTCTAACTGCAAAATTTTAATAAGTATTTACAAAAAATATATGTTATTACCTACTTCCTGCAAATTAACATTTATTTTTTATTAGTTAGACATTACCTACCCATAATTTCACATCAAACAGAAACATCGGGTCCTACCCTTTGGGTTTTGACTTAATACGTTTTTTTTTATTGCATTTGTGCAGAAGCTTGATTTTAATATACTTAAAGTCAAAGTCACAATATCATTTATTCAAAGACAATAAAGACAGCCCCCAAAAACGCCCGCCCTTCACCGCTTCCTAGTGTTTTTGCTGGGAAGAAGAAGCGGCGCAACAAACTCCCCAGCACAAACTTACGTAGCCTTATAGTACATAAGGCTTACCTTGTATAATAGTAGCCTTAAGTATTTGATATTAATTTCAACTTAATAGGTACTGATAATGAGGGATAAACAAATGGAATCATGCTATTAAACCAAAAAAAATAATTCTCAATGAATGAATTCAGCAACAATGTGCGTAAACGCAGCGCATGTTCCACGCGGACTGAACAGAACCAGCTCTGATGGCTCACTCCGGACGGACGTCGCATCACCCCGAGCTGGCGGGCAGTGCGGCCGGCAGCCACCATGTCGCAACGTACAGAAGTATCAGCTAGCTTGGAAAGAAAACTACGCGCATATACCGCGGCATATTGTTATATAATATTGATATTATTTGAATATTTTGGATGTTTAACAGAATACGATATGGTTGCAATTACTTAATAGCTTGTTGCCCTACATTTTTGTCAATTATTATTGATTATCCGATTTACACAACGAAGTCAGAGTATCCTTTGGTAGTTTTATGATTGAATTTAGGTTTAATAGAATCTTGAGTGGCAGGACCGAGCCAGTTTTATGTAGCTTGAATTAGGTTTTGATTGTGAAGCGTAACAACGCTTCAATATGGTGCCATCTTGTCTCTGAATGCTCTGCTGCTGGTAGTATAGCAGGTATTAAGCGCGGTTTCTGCAACCATGTCGTGCTCATCACAGATCAGATCCCATGTGTTTTTTGAATGAAAGATTTACTGACGGTAGATAAACTGTGTTGGATGGTGGTGCGATTCACTAGGTATTTAAATATGTGTTTGTATGGGTTCTTACTGTGTGACCCAGAGTGTTGTTAGAATTACGAATAACTATTAAGGAAGATAAGGAGTAGTTTGCGTGAAAGTATCGTCTTCGCGCCACTTGTATACAACTTAGGTGTTACAGGTACCAATTGCTGGGATGTCTACTTAAAAAACCATTCTTCAAGATGTCGGCATTCGCCAAACTGAGGAGCCCATTGCTACACTATCCATTTGCCTGTAGGAACGATTATGCCACAATAGATAGCCTGATGTTAATCACAAATCAGGCAGGGGTGACAACTCGCAATTTCCTCTAACACTAATATCAGACGGGAAGCACTTATCGTGCACGTGTGGGTCTGAGACAGGGTGTTTGTTGCCTTTGACCTACGTTGCGAGCATTGTTAAGAGTGGATTTTCTGGCGTGATCTGAATTATTGCGTGGTACGGGCACGCGGGATGCGCCCGCGCAGCCACAACGCGCCAGTCGGCCGCGCGCTCTCACCCCGCGGAGGACGCTTGCTGGCTACGACGCAACCTACACACGGTAAGTGCCCACGGCTAACTCTAACAAAATTAGTCTCCTATATTATTGTATACAATAAACATTCAAAAGAAATAACAAATAATAACTTAGATATTACATACCTAATTGAAATATAAGGTTTTCATATTTTAATTTTAAGCAAAAAAGCTCTACTGTGTTTTTATATAATTTTTATTTCTTCAGTGATAACATTTTAAATTTAATTATTGAGGTTATAAATGAATATTTTTCTTTTACTTATTCTCTAAAATTATATCTACTGGTGGGTTAGACGAAAGGCTTTCCTTCAGCACCAGGAACATTCACCTATTTACCGGATAGAGTTACTATCATAATAACAAAGAACAATAATCTAACTGACTGCAAATAACTAGCAGTTGCCTGAAATTTTGTTTTTAATTAAAATATTTATTCACATAGCTTTACTACTAGCTTTTGCCGACTAGACGATAGTGCGACTACGTGCGTATAGACTTCTACCAGGGGAAGAAAAGAAAAGAAAAGAAAGGGGGAGGCCCCTTTCGTTCTTTTAAAGGAAGATTTCCGGGATAATAACTATCCGATATCCTTGGGACTCAAACTACCTCCATTCCAAATTATATCTTAATCTGTTCAGTTTAAGGGTGAGGAGACAACAGACAGACAGACATTCTTTTGCATATTCTGTAGATATTAAATGTGGATATAACATAATTCATTGATGTATGCATTTTGTTAGCTAAACCTTTTTGCAAAGTTAGGTATTTACTAACGTATAGGTACAAGGCACGTGAGCGGATATACATTTTATTTTGCTGAACTTTTTGCAAACCAAACTGGTTTATTGGGTTCTTGAGCTTGTTTTATTTTCTGAAAAGATTCCTTCTTATCTTCCACGTACCGGCTCGTCGGCTAATATGTTTCCCAACTAACAACCCTGGAGAATCTAAATACCTTTATAAATGTGACAATTCTAGGGATTCATTTCTCATATCGTTTGATTATTTAATTCCACTCATTCTGCTTATCCATCTAACATACCTACTAAAAAAATATAAAAGTTTTAAAATTTAAATCGTACCTAATTTATGTGTAATTTTGTACCTGTCGCAGAAGTTTACGAGTTTCGAGTTTTATAATTTAAGTTTTTATAAAATTATTGACTACTATAGTTAGAACGTCTTTTGTAGTACACCTATTTAGACATGAACACTATTCCAACACTATCTATGTCCTGGTAGGTCTTATGCTGTTGTCAGTCCTCTTCATCGTGGTTACTTCTACTACTGGTTGTTCAAACGAGCGTCCTTTCAAAGTGCAGTCGCGTTACCAACTAACCAAAACAATAAGCTTATTTGTAACTGATAGTTAATATTAAATCGTCTTGGTTCAGTTAAGATATTTTGCTATGAGTATAGGTATTCATCTCCAAAAATGGCCATTTAGACAAATTTGTGCGGTTCAAACTTGTGCAGTCATCGGTTTATCACGGACAGTAATGTATAACTATTACACATGCATATCTAATTATATTATTTACTCAACAACAGCGGCTTGTTGACAAAACAACGTATAAATGTGTTGTTGCGAAAGTATTTCATAAACGTTCCGTGTACTACACCTCACTATTACAATTTAGGAAAGAATGTATAAACATGCGTCGTATAGCGCATCTAGCTATTATGTGTTGAACAATGACTTGATGCCCTGATCCTGCAGTAGTTCACCTCATAACTAAAACACGTAGTAGAATAAATAACTTTACAAAAAGGACCGTAATTTATTCAGAAGTAGGTGCGACGCGTGTAATAAGTTAATAACTATATTAGATAATGATTAGCTAGAGGTCCGGTAACCCATGGGAAGCTATGGTACAATCACAATGACCCACCACTTGTGTGTCTCACCTCTATGTAAGGTACTATAATAATAATATTATATGTAAGTAGGTAATAATACTATCTCTCACATACTTGCATTGCAATAATACAATTACTTAAGTTTGATCGATTGCTTATCGATATTAAGCTACCTAAGCTCTTATTTAACACCTTGAATATTGATAAGTTAGGTTTACTATTCTTTGATTGTTTGTAATGTTTATTAGGGCCTGCAACTCTATTTATTTTAATCTAACATGCAACGCAGGAACGTTTTTCGCAGCGCAGGTAACATCCAAGCTTCGAAAGATACCAGCATTATAGTTTTTTTGAAAGATTAAACATTGTATAAAGTCACATTACGTGATTCACATTGCGCTACTTAATGCGTTGTTTTTGAGCTGTTATCGCGAGGGTCACGTTATCGACGGACACTGGAGCTCGGAGCTTCCGTCCGCGCTCGCAAAATCGTCGCCAGCGGGAACCCGGCCCCGACTGACCCATTTAATATTTTATAATTTGCGTGATAATCAAACAAAGGATTAAATACAATAAATAAAATCTTGCAATTTTATATAAGAAAATGAACATGTTTGTAATAATTATACACACATATACCTGTACAATTATGCAGTATACATATGTATATCACCACATTTTTACAGAAAATAGAGAGAGCACCTAAAACTTTTCTTAAGTAGGTACTCCGTAGTGTAAAACGCTGCCTTACTGAAAACAATCTACTTATGTACAGTTCTAGAGCGGTTATTCCACATGAACCTACTTGTATTGAATGTTTATTTCCAGGACAAAACAATAGACTGTTATTTATTTGGATTAGGTTAAACTTGTTCCACGTAGTGCGGCGGGCCCCGGTCCACCGACATACTTACAGCGCTAGGTTGGAAGGCTATCGCCGGCAGATAGTGCGGGTTCAAAAATAACGATGACACCACCATTTTAATTAAAAACTGCTACAGATACACACAAATTGGGTCTTGATAGATTAAATGTTATGTTTATATTTAATATCCAACTGTCAAATGACCCAGTTTTATCTTTTAAAAAATGGTCAATAAGTACCTGTGTAGGTATGTACAAACCTACCTATGCATTTGTTTTCTCTTTCATGATTTATTGAAACTATACTAGTAATTGTGTGAATAGGCAATGCCTGCACTTATGTATGACGATATTAACGATAAATAATTGAAAAAAATAATAACATCCTTTCATTCAGTCAGAATTCAGATACCTATATTTTGAAGTAAGCCTTTTATTAGGACCTATAGAATCACGAATCAGCGGATGTTCTAAAGAAATAAATACGAGTACTTACACAGAGGCAGTGTTTGTGGAGATTAGCTCACTGTGCGCATCTGTGCATCTGCTATACTCATCAGTATTCCACTTCACGGCTGCGTTGCCGCGCCTCGGCTCCAGACATTCAGTCTCATCCTGTGCTAGCTCGCATCAATGACGTGTAAATCAACACGCCATCCATTATCCATTTGTTTCACGTTATATTTCAATATATTCTTGATCACGTATGTTGAGTACCTACTGTCTAGACCATAAATCTCAAAAGACAAAATCCACTATATAATTAGTTATCTGTGATCATGAATATCTGTAAGTAGGTATACTTACAGATATTGTGTTAATTCAATGTATGGTGTCGGTGACCGGTGTACGTCCGGAAAACGTTACTACTTACTACCTATGTACAAGTATGATGCCTAGTAGTTACTAACATAACAGCAGCGAAATCTGCATTGGGGTGTTAACTTACAAAGTGCTAATATTGATTTCTCATACTAAACTAAAACTGGGTGACTTTACCTTTGATTCCAAACGTTGTTAAATAAATTTGGCGATTGAAATATTCCGTGATTTAAATAAGTTCTGAAGTTTTCTTACTAAATATATATCTATATGTATAAAAACATATACAAGAAGTTTATAACTTATTTGCTCGCTGACGTTATGGCTCATTAAGTTTCAAGTGTTTAAAGAAAGAAAGAAACTTTTTTTATTTGAAACGGTATAAAAAGACACAAACAGTTACATAATTATACACAAAATAATTTCAAAGAATTAAAAATATTTACAATTAGTTTATTACGTGTCTCCCTACACTGCATCAAACAGGGTCCCAATTCAGCATGTGCCGGGTAACTAGTACCCGACGCTGGTTCAACTGGTCCCTTTAAGAGTGAAAACACGGAAGCCAAATCTTGTTTGTATAAGTAATTTGATGTGTCTGTGAAAAGTGATGTGTTCGCATGGGATGTAAACTTAGTTTGTAACTAAGTTGTACCTAATACCGGGCGACTTACGCAGTATTCAGGTGTCGTACGTTGCGGGTTGCGTGCGTTTTCTGGTGTTGCCGCCGCCCAGTTAGTGTATGACGTGTTCCGAACTCTGAATGTGGGTCAATAGAAACAAATAGACGTGGACATTCGACCGCCGCCGCGCTGTACCAATTCCAGAATGTTTCTCACCGTACGATGCAATTGAGGAGCAATTATATTGTCATGCAGCACGTAATATGCATTGATTGTCTGTGACGCTACCGACTGCCCAGCTGGGTCGCTAAAGTAGGCTACCGCTACAGTAATTGATCTTATAGAATGATATCACATACAGTCATACAACTGGATTTCATGTCATCTTTATACATGTAAAAAATATATATAGTATATACACTCAGAAAGTGTATCTAAGCGCGAATGTTAGACATTGAAATAAAACTACATTCAACGGGTTCTATTCTATCCTGTTATAGAGTACCTACGTATTGATATTATTTTAATATCGACCTTTGGAATCCTTTACAGTATCCATGGTGTCTTGATGTTATAATTCCTAACAGCTACTCTAGATTTTGTTAATTATTGTTGACAGTTGACAATTAGGTATTGTCAGAATTAAACGTTATGAATATTTTATTTCATACGTAATTTTATTTCAATATTTTTGTTTACGCGAAGTTCTGCTTATAACCGCTGTGTCACTTGATGGTAAGCGACGATACAGGCTAAGATGTATGACGCTCAGTTTGGAGATACCTATTTATTAAATAAATAAATAAATATTCCTGGACATTATGACACAGCGCCATCTAGTTCCGAGCTAAGCAACGAGGCTTGTGTTACGGATACTAGTCGGTTGATATGCTACATATATACTTTTTTTGTAAATACATACATATTATACATAGATACATCCATGACTCGGATACAAATGTTTATGCTTATCAGACAAACATTTGTCCCTATCGGGATTCGAACCCGGGACCTATAGCACAGCAGGCAGTGTTAGACAAAGACAAGACCCCCAAATTGCAAGGACGAAACGCTTGGTGCGCGGTGTCGGGGTTGCCATTATAAAACTGTTGTCGCAGATTAGTTTGCCTTTTTGTCAATTGGCAAAATGGATATGATAAGATAAGATTTTAATGATTATCATGCCTATATCTCTAAAGGATTCTCTTAGTTGATACTTGTGCGTACGTCATAAATTAGCCAATTAGTGATGGTATACCTACATAGATACCTATACCTGGGCCATAGAGACTAGCTCATATAGGAAACAAGTAAAATTGGGAGCATAACCGTTATCAATATGTATATTATAATTAATTGAAGTAGAGTCCTAATAAATTAATAATGGCTAGCAAAGAAATGGCATATGTTCTGTAATAAATTTATTTGAATTCCAGTTTGATGATAGCTTATGTACAGATACACATTATTTAAAGATTCATTTATGTTCATTGACGTCACTGGGAAGGACTGACATAGACACGTGACGCGGGTTCCAAGGAAACGGGCAACGCCTTCAGTACATTTAGCTGAGCTGTACACGGGCTTAGTACTAATCGCGTCTAACAACTATAAATCTACCATCATATAGCAAGAAAATTCCCAGTGTTGAGTGTACAGCCAAGCAATGTAATAAAAAATCTCGATTAATGTGACAGCTCCTTGTTAACATGCACTTACATCGTCTATGAAGATAAATGCACATGCGTCATCGTGTGTCAACTCGGGGCTGCTGCAGGCGGGCGCGGATCAATTGAGACGATTGTGCTGCGGCAGGGTCACGACCACCGCGGCGGCGGCGGGCCGACGACCAGTGACGTCACGCGCCTGTTGCCTACCCCACACCCTGAATACATTATTATGTTTTACGTTAAGTACTAGACAGGCTTAATCGTTATACCAATCATGGACATAATCGCCGCGTCACGGTGGTGTACTTAAATGTGGCTCAAAACGTCGGTCTGTCATGTGATAACTTTTTTAGTTGCACGCAGTGCGGCAGTGTTGCCAAATTTTAAAGAGGTTGCTATACTAGATAACACAATATGGATATCTTATAGTAGTACTAAAGTAACTAATTGTAGGTTACCTATTTACATTCATAGCCCACAATTACTACAGTTAGATTTATATTCTGTGACACCGTTTTTCGCTACTATTTCTCATAAAACGGTAACCTATCAAATATAAATTGAAGCCTTCTGTTATGTAGCATCATAGCTAGTATAGTGATAGGTAGGTATGTTCCGATTTCATGGAAGTCCCCTTGTCCGTGTGCACGAGGCTACCGCGCAGATCGATCGAGCTTCGAGCTCCATCACCGCCCTGAGCCGTGTTTGAGTGACCGTTTATTTCATTATTTAGAGCACTAAAACAAACTACCCTCTAAGGTTTTTTAACCGTGTTTAAGGCCTTCCATGGTTCCAAGAACACATCGATTGCCGAATAACCTCAAAAATCTTAAAAGAATAACTTTATCTCAGTTCAAGACCAAGCATTGAACTTCTACTGCGTGCTGAGATGTCGGCGTTTTAATACTTTTAGATTGAACGCCACACTAGAGCAATGTATTGTTTAATATTGTTCCCTCCACGTAGCCCGGCGGCACAAAATATTAATGAACATAAGAAATCAATACCTACTTAATATTGAATGCGGTTTAGTTGGTAGGTTACCTACGTGTAGACAATCTACCGCGTTACTAGTGTTATGCTTGCCTTGCAATTAGCCAGAGTCATATTTCAGCTTTAACGAAACTTGATCACTTTGGTTAACAAAATGTGCTGGAAAATGTGTTAAATATGCTTTTATTCACTAACTTGTATAAAAGTAACAAATTTTCTGAGTATTATGTCAATACTGCGGTTGTCGGATTAGGTTCCAAACAACACACAATACCGACAATAGCTGCCGTACAGCCGGACACTGAAATCTACTAATAAAATATAGGTACACTTACATTAGTATAAATAAATCGATTGGTACGGTTCTAGTTTTAGTCTGTAGCAAGGGTTGTAACTATCGAATTAATAGATTTTGACTGAACGACTAATAATGAAGAAATCAATATTGTTTATACATATATCGTTACATGCAGTGCATGTTAATAAACTTACAGGTTATATAAAGTCAGTCGGGGACACGAGTACGTGTAAACACGGAGCTAGCACAGGACAGGACACTAGGTACCGCGCACTCAATTCTTAGAACGAGCTCGTAAAAACAGAGCGAGCTGATTTATGCAGATGTGGATGAGGTCACCGTGAGCTTCCCGCGAGCCCACTGTCCCCATTCTACCGCCAGCTATCATAAAAATTATGCTTTAAGACATTTACTGTAGTGAACATTGAATATCTGTTTAAAATAATTCAACCAGATTAAGGGATCAGAGGTTATCGAATGAAAAAATAAACAATCTATAATTATAGATAATAAAATGAAACTGAGCTGTATTTCAGCCGAATCGTGTTCAGTTTGTGTACTTTCTGTTGCCTACCTACTTGTTTTAAATATAACGTATTACCAAGCCTGAATTCCCAGAGCGGTTAGTTAGAGATGCCGTTTATATTTTACCTCACAGTGCGTCTATAAATTATGCCCTCATCATCTATGGGAATCGAACCAGGGCACTCTGCGCCAAAGAGTACCAAACTCTTAAATTACTACACTTATTCTACATAAAGAGAAGTGCTTATTTGATACGACATCATTTTCTCATATCAGGTTTCAGAATGGCAGTATATGTGTACTATGTAGTGTACCGAGTGCGTGTATATCTCTCTTTCGGTTCATTGAAATTGTGATGTGGTGCATTATTAAATGCAGTAGTTCCCAACGATAAGATGGCGGTGCCATACAATCGGCTTCCGTGTCGCGCACGCGCGGTGGCGGGCGCAGCGCGGCGGCGGCGGTGCGGGCCCGCGGGGTGCATGCCCTCCACACCGGGTGCCGTTCACACCGCGAGCCCTGCCAACCTGACTACCGCTTATTGTATACTATTTATCCATCACTGTGTGTGTATACTGTACATAACATTTATGCGCAGCTAACAGAAATCGTTTACATAACATAATATGACGCAATGCCTCAAAAACTGAACTTAGTTTGCTGGTACTTTTTAGGACCTTAATAACAATAGTGCAGCTATGATAGCGTATTAATAACATACACGATAAGTTAAGGATGATACACAGCCGTCGTTAAACCAAGAGTTACAGCAATTCGAGAGATCTTTAGGCCCCCATACGAACACCTTGTATTACATGATTGTTGTTCACTTGTGGATACACATTAGCTATTATCATTAGTGGATTTACAATTCAACAGGATGGTCCAAAATAATCCAGCGCACCGGACATCGACAATAAACTCGATCCGTGCGTAAATAGCACGCTTATGAAATATGCAGCACAAATATACAAATAATGTACGCGACCCGCCGCCGTAAAACATTTATTCCTGAAACTACTATAAAAATGTCGAGGCGTTTGAAACGTTTGGACGTTTTGAAATTAGTAATCTGCGCATATTTCCATTATACTATCGCGCCTGTCGTCCTCGAAGGATTAGACAGAGATGTACTAATGTACAATTTTCTTATTGGAACCTACGTTCCAATAAGAAAATAACTCTACGGTAACTATTACCTAATCCGGTTTTTATTATGTAAAGCCGTACTGATTATAAAATTTTTATTATTTTTGTAACCGAAATTGCAATATGGAGATACTCTAAGTTTAAAATCCCAATTAATGAAATCCCAGTTAATACTCTCTAACAATCCCTTTGAGTCCACTTACGTGTAGAGTGCCCTCAAATGTACGAACGACAGCGATACCCGTGGGAATCCGGCGCTGTATTGTCTACAGTTCATAATTTATTGTGTATTTAATGGTAATGTGTGTTTGTGACAGGTAGATATATTACAAGATGAGGGGTCTCCTGGTGCTGGCCCTCGCGGTCGCGGTCTTGTGCACGGTCGACGCAGAGGTACGCGAAACTATTGTGATCTGGAAATCATTAACTATACATAAACAGGACGTCAATACGACTTGCAGAAGGCAGCTGGCAGTAACTGGATGAGAAGAGCTGATGATCGAACTCTGTGGCGTTCACTAGGGGAGGCCTACGTCCAGCAATAACGGACGTATGGAGGGAAGGAGATGGTAGTCCCTCCATTGGAAAAGGAGGATCCTCCGACCAGGCGAGGTGTTGTGCCTGGCGGGCTACTGCCCAACGGTTGATGTTGGGTGGTTGTATATATGCAATCTCGCGTGCAAATGTCACTTGCGCGATGTAGGATTAACTGCATAAGTCGGAAAAATGCGCAAGGGAGTACCTTGCGCATTTTGCCGACTTGAAAACCACCGGAATCGCATGAGTGAGGAACCGCGAGCTAGTATGTACATAATTTAATTTTAAAGCTATTCCCACATGTAAACGAATCTAAAATATTTACTGTGACAGTTTAGTGAGTAGGTAGGTACGTACCTAAAGTGCCGATGCAGTTTCTCTAGCGCCCAATGAACATATTATAATGTGTGTCAGCAACGTCACCGGCGGCGGCACCGGCGGCTGCGCACGACCACCACGGAGCGGCCTGCGCCGGCGGAGCTCGGCGCGCCCGTGCGCGAGGACTCGGAGGCCGAGCATCTGGAGCTCGGCATGGCGGAGAAACTCGACGAGAGGCGCTTCCAGGTAAACACACTATAGATTATACCTACCTGACCTGATTAGGTCAGCGGTATTACGGCTGCCTTCTGTGATAAGGGTCCCGGGTTTGAATTCCCGTAGGAATAAATGTTTTTATGATGAGCATCAACATGTGTATCCGAGTCATGGATAAGTAATGTAATACTACGTGCGCTGTGAGTGTATTTGTAAGTTTGGTGAACAATACGTCTCATTACATTTTGTTGCCGATAGTTAAACGATCAAAATACATACATGTATGTATACCTACATGATACGTGTTTTACGAATACATAACACGACCAATCTTTGATGTCCAGCAAAATTGACATTATGATGTACTTATGTAATGCAGGAAGCTGAGAGGGCACGTGTCAACGAGATCCTGAACGAAGCATCCCACGAGGGCGGCGAAAATGATGTCATCCTTGACGGTAAGCTTACAGTTGCTATTCAAAAATGTTTTCATTTAGGAAACAACATGTGCAACATGGACTGCAACTGCTCAGACTCAGATAAACAAACACTCAGACTTTCGATAACACGTACACCCCGTACAGGTATCGAACCTACAATAGGTGTTTTCCTTCACCGTTCGAGCATGTGATAAATTAAATACGCACATAACTTCCGAGAAGTCAGTGGTGCGTGCCTTACATTTGAAATGTATCTTAGCTGGTTTGAAATATGGAAATCATAATGGTGACGGTTGTCCTCAGACCCGTGCCTGAAGGTTCACTGCAGCGCGGGCCGAGTGTGCGAGATCGACGAGCACGGCGACGCTGTCTGCAACTGCATCAAGGAGTGCCCCTACGAGACTGACTCCCGCCGCAAGGTAGACAATCAGACTAGAAGCGCATTTGTCTCATCCTCAGGGGTGACTGTGCTCCCGAGTCTCAAGCCACTAACAAAAAACAAGCCAAAAACTATATCCATAAATGTAAACTTTTTAAAGCAAATTATGGAAAGAAAGTTAGTTACTTATTTTCTATACATACCAATTAAACGGAAATCCTGAAAGATATGAGTAAAAAACCCGTGTGTCATTTTGTGTAAGCTTTTAATCGTTACTATTAGATCATCGTCCTCGAAGTAAATTCAGTTTATTATATATTACGTCAAAACCGGAACTAAACCTCCTATAGGCGATCACATCGAAAGTTAATCAATGTTACAAATACTCCGTGACTATATCGTATGTTACAAAATCACGATGATACTTACAGAAATATAATTGGTAAGTACCAGAACCCAAGAAGATTATCTAATAACGGTAATCCTGTGTAACCTGGTACCTGAGATAAATGATTCTGTTGTATTTAATCTGCACTTCTATTTTGATTCGTGGAAGTGATTCGATGAATTGATGTTGTACAGGTGTGCACGAATCACAACGAGACTTGGACATCTGACTGCGAGGTGTACCAGCAGCGCTGCCTGTGCCTGGACGGCTCGGAGCTGTGCCGCGGCCCGCAGTACCACCACGTGCAGATCGAGTACTACGGCACCTGCCGCGAGATGCCGGTCAGTAGCCACCACTTCCACCTGCCTCATTGTGTCTTGTTGACTTCTCGATGAGCAAACCCTTTCGACCTAAATCGTTCGTTTACAATAACTAATATACTAGCAGCTGATTTATAAAATATTCTGTACGTCGTGTGCTGGTGGTGAAGGTACCGAAACATTATGTCAAAACGATGAGGATCTTTTTCTTACCATTTTCGCAACGTATTCCTTGTTTTTTAACCACACCATGCTACTAGTCAAATTTTCTTAGACTTTCTCATAGTAAATGTGTGTTATCTGAGGAAAAACATTAGGTACCTATGCTATAGCATGCTTTTGTTAGAATTTATTTACATTGAGATTTGCTTGTCGGGTATGAACAGGAGTGCAATGAAAACGAGATGCTGGACTTCCCGCGGCGCATGCGCGACTGGCTGTTCAACATCATGCGCGACATGGCGGAGCGCCGCGAGCTGACGCCGCACTACCTGAAGATGGAGCGCGAGGCCGAGTCCAACCTCACGCGCCGCTGGACCAACGCCGCCATCTGGAAGTGGTGCGACCTCGACGCGCACGACAACGACAGGTACTTTGCAAGTGCAAAGCGAGACCGGTTGGCCTCAACTCGTTAAAGCGGACACGTTGAAAGTTTCTTGGACAATAAAACGTTGGTTAAACTTTACCAGGACACTTCCATATCATTTGACCGAGTGTGTGTCTGGTAATTGTTATTCTGGATAAAGTTATATCAGCTGTTGCTGCTATTATATATTACGACTTTCTCACAAAAAGAGAAGAAACGAATACAAGTGGTGTAATGTCTGTTGTATATGCCAGGTTCGTGTCTCGGCACGAGCTGTTTCCGATCCGCGCGCCGCTGATGGCGCTGGAGCACTGCATCGCGCCCTTCCTGGACCGCTGCGACGAGGACGACGACCACCGCATCACGCTCGCCGAGTGGGGCAAGTGTCTGCAGCTCGACGAGGTACACCAGCCTTATTCTATCAGACACGCCGCCTCTGACATGATGATACTTAAAGCTTCATCAATGATTAGTAATTGTCAGCGTGTATGATTTCTCCAACGGTCAACGATGCAAAAATTATTCAAATCACTGAAATCGTTCATGGTGGGAGATAATGCTTCATAATATGTATAAAAATCAGTCGTATCTTTATTGCGAGGTAACTTATAACTTAAATTAGACAGTTAATTTTATATATTCATTATTTTCTATTATAGCTACTGGAATGTTTGTTTTGATTATTTTCAGTACGAGTTGGAGGACCGCTGCGACGAGTTCACGGAGGAGCCACCGAGCGGGCTCTAAGTGTTTAGAATAAGCTGTCAGAACAAGACGCGACTATAAGATCTGCAGCGATGTGCAAGCCAAGAGATTCATACCTTTATGTAGTTAAGTTTTATAAACTAATACGCGTAGATACGTTACATAATAAAATTTAACATAAGCAAACAGCGGCCGCCGCGCCCGCCGCCGCGAGTGCTTGTAAATAGCAATTACTGTGATGCTGCTACCAAAAGTTTGATATTTTACAATAAACTTCTGAAAATTATTGTTTGTGTTTTATTTTTATATTCCTTTTGTTCAATGAAATCCTTTTTCATCTATTGTAATCCTTTCCTTTTTGAAACATCTCAAACATCCCTACATACAAAAAAGAAGTAAGAAAAAATCTATTTGGGTTTTGAGGCGATTAAATACAATAACCCACTCATTGGTTTTATTTATTTATTTAGGTCTTCCCACAGCTCGTGCATATCTTACACACTAGCCAATTACGGTCTAACCAACATTCTCCATAGTGCATAACATTATTATGTTTTTTTTAAAGTACACAATACGATTAGTAGTAAAAGCCATTTTATGATTTTACGCGTGTACGCTTTCGGCCAAATTTGTTCAGTATCGGTTTACTGGTCAGAAACTATCGTGTGCAGCCTCGGCGCCCGCGCGCGGAATGATGATGGCGAGGGCGCCATCATCATTCCGCCAAAGAGACCGAATGAGCACAAACTTCACTTGCGAATTCCATAAATAGGAATTCGCAAGTGAAGTTTGTGCTCACGACTCGTGCCGGTACCTATACAGTATACAGCCACAGTTTTTTACAATATTTGATATGTATGAGTGATGCCAACGAAAATACGAATTGAACAACTCAAATTAACCTTCTGGAAACAACACGATCACTCGAGCAGTCTATAATTTGACTACCTACTTTTTTGCCTGTTGAAATTTCCTCGTAGTAACTAGTATGGCTTTATTTTTTTTCGCACGGCCGTAAATATGATCTTTATAATTCTCTTTTTTGTATGGAGAAATCCACTTTAGCAAATAGAAATATGCTTTCCTGCTTTACCACATTCTGTCTAACTCTGAATTTCATAAACATTCTTGGACAAGACTGCAAATCATACGCAGGAGTAACTGTCAGATCTCTTCCGTCTATTGGCGCTACAACGGGCTATTATACCCGTAACGTAAGACCAATTGTAGGGGCATTACGCAGACTAATTAAATGTCCTTGTGTGAAATGCCTGTTTAGGTATAGGTATTTCTTGGGAGAAAGTACAGCTTACAAACCTATGACAACTCAAATGCATACTGCACACAGAAATTGCTGACTTTGTTGCAAACTATATTCTCAGAAATTAACCATTTTTTTTATAGCTGTGATAATCATTACGTAATCTTTTTAAAACACAACAAATCGATGGATTTCACTGGAGTTCAACATTAGAATAACGTAGGAACGTGACAGAGTATATCACTTAAAACTTAACGTGTCCTGGTCCTGATAATAAGGTCGCATGTTTTGTAGAAGTCGTCGCGATCACAACGTGATTTGTGAACAGGCTTCCCCAAGATAAGCGGAGTGTTTCTCACAAGTGTTCGTCTGTCGAGTGGTTCTGCTGTGACTAAGTCCGTGTGAAACTGCGAACTGCCACTCGAGCTGGCTGTTTAAGTAAGCGAGGTCGGCACAGGGCGGCAGTGCGAGTGCTGCTACCATCATGTTCAAGCTGCTGCTGCTGAGTTGTCTGTTAGCAGGAGGCCGCGGCCTCTCACTACCTAAATTAAAGTAAGTGTCTCTAAACTGTAATTTATACGGCAATATAATTAATTGTATGTAAATATACATATAATTACTTAATTGTTTTACCTAAATTGTTATTTTCTACGCGCTATTGACGTTAATCCGTGCCATATCATGTATTCATCTATAATTTTAAGAATTCTAATTTTATTTTACGTAATGAATCCCCTATATTACCAGAGACTAGATTTGTTTCAACAGGAAGATAATTACCAGATAATTAATTGATTGCTCATAAAAATCGGAGGGTATCCTTAAAACATGTTTTTTTTATTCTTAATACATTAGTGATGTCCATCTCCTTAATCAGTCTTTGTTCAATAATAAAAACCGGACAAGTGCGAGTCGGACTAGCCTACTTAGGGTTCCGTGCCACCTCAAAAGATACTGAAAGATTAAGCAAGTTATTTTAAGAATTAGACTTATCACATAGCTTTCCTTTAATTAACCGTAAAACATATTTTCCTTTATTTTTATAAAATTCCAGGCAGTAAGTTTCCGGAGATAGTGTCTCATATTTCTTGTGAAGTATTTATTTGTTCTTGCGAGTGGCAGTGATATGTTGATAAACGACCGTGTCATTTGATTCCTTTGACTTAGAAATTTCAGTATTTCACAGCTATAAGTTTACTACAGATTTAAATTTCAATATCAATTTAATAAACTTAACACCTCTATGTGTTTTAGGAAAAAGAGTTTTTCCAAATTTCTTGATTTTAGGTGTACGGGAAATACGTATCTTATATGTAGTACCTTTGTTTTGATTTCCCTTGCGAATGTGTGGAAATGCTACATAAACGGCCATATCTTTTGATTGCGTTATTTGTGTATTATTAATAATAATAAATTTATTTGTCACTAAACAGTACAGTACAAAAGATAAGACACAACAATGCACAACACAGGGAGAAAACATTCACAAATTAATAGATTAATGACCCCCACGCTAGGAAATTCCTGTGGTATGGGGGACAGGTATTATTTTGGTTTGAGTTCCTGAGAAAAGGGGTCTTGACGGACGAACTGACAATCAAGTAGTCTTATAAGGGTTCCTTTTATTTTCCTTTAGAGGTGCGGAACATATCATAATATACCATCATGCATTCATACCACGTCGTCCCCGAAGGGTTAGGTGGAGGTACACCCACGTTTCGCCGGTATGTTTTAGGTCCCATGTAATAGGGGGCGAGCCTATTGCTAGTACAAAAAAAAACAAGTTTATACATATCATATTTTTATACTAACAGAAATATTCCATCGCGATGCGTGGAGCTCTCCATAACGGCTGTTTCGTGCGCCGACGTGAGCCCTGACGCGTTGCTGCCACACCCCGACGACTGCCAGCTGTTCTACTACTGCGAGGGCGGCGAGCCCACGTGCCGTCAGTGCCCGGCCGGCCTGCACTTCAGCCCCGCGCTGCATGTGTGTGACTGGCCGCACAACGCCGGCTGTACCGCAAGCGCGCCCGTCACTACACCGACGATAGATACAACAGAAACTACCCCGACATCAAATGGCACCTGGCCGTGGTGGAACACTAATGGGACAGAACTAAACAACAATACCGACGTGCCATCAAATGGTAATAATACTGACGACTGGGGACCAAATGACATTTGGTGGGACAATAATGGGACAGAAAGTCACAACAACAGCGACGTGTCATCAAATGGTAATAAAACTGAAGACTGGTGGTCCAATGGCATTTGGTGGGACATTAATGGGACAGAAAGACACAACAACAGCGACGGACCATCAAATAATAATAATACTGGCGACTGGGGACCAAATAACATTTGGTGGGACAATAATGGGACAGAACTAAACAACAACACCGACGTGCCATCAAATGGTAATAATACTGAAGACTGGTGGTCCAATGGCATTTGGTGGGAGATTAATGGGACAGAAAGACACAACAACAGCGACGTACCATCAAATAATAATAATACTGGCGACTGGGGACCAAATAACATTTGGTGGGACAATAATGGGACAGAACTAAACAACAACACCGACGTGCCATCAAATGGTAATAATACTGAAGACTGGTGGTCCAATGGCATTTGGTGGGACATTAATGGGACAGAAAGACACAACAACAGCGACGTACCATCAAATGATAATAAAACTGAAGACTGGTGGTTGGAGGACCATTAATGGGTAGGTTGGAGGACCATTAATGGGGCCTCTCACGCCGCCTACGGCGTGAGAGGCCTTGATTGAAGGTACATCGCTGCGTAGCCGAATTCCTCACAAGAAATGCAAACTTTTTAAATAAAAATGTTATAATTATGTTAAAATGTGTTAATATTATTTCCCCATTACTGTAATAATGTCATGTCTTCTATTCTAAAATTCAATTCACTTTGTGTCCTATTTCTGGTCCTCCTCATAAAAGAATTTAATGAACCAGCGACCGCAGGACCTATCCACCAACAACTCATATCACAGTGCTTTATGCACATCCGCTTCGTTGTTTATTATTATCAGCTTTTATGTTGATAGAGATGATATCTCCAGTTTATATAAACGCCTCATCCGATTAATGTTTTACAATACCTACCTAATCTTTATCTTTCAATCTGAAGTAGGTAACGACTGATTTAATTGAACCACCAATACTATCGTTCCGATATATATTAATGTTATATTATTAGTTCATTAAAACAACACGCCATCTATCTCTGACTGATAAGTAAACATGTCTCAGGATCTCTCACCCAAACAGTGCAAGTTACGTCAGTTTGTGAGGATTACGTGAATTCATCCCATTCCCCATGTGCCCACCACCACTTTCAGGATTTCCAATTCAAACTACGCCCAGAAATACCAAAATATTATAAATATTTTGCTTTTTAACCGACTTCAAAAAGGAGGAGGTTATCAATTCGACTGTTTATTGTTTTTAATTTTTTTTTGTTTGTTACCTCATAACTTTCGGCTTGGTGAACCGATTTTGATGATTCTTTTTTTATATGAAAGCTGGTGCTTCCCGCTGGTGGTTCTACCCCAATAACACAGAAAAACCCAATAACACTTAGCTTGACCTGACAATCGAACCCAGGACCGGCAGTCTCACTGTACGACCACTAGACCAACAAGACCTATTACAGACACTAAAAAGTAAAAAAATAAAATAAAAAACTGCGTTTAAAAAAACCGACTTCAAAATTAAAAGATAAAAATAACAATACAGTTTTAACTTATTTTTAGTTTTAAAGGTATGAAGTCAGCGCTGCTGATTGGTTTAGGAAGCTGAACCAATCAGCAGAGTATGCTGAATCTCATCGTACGTAATTCGTCTGTTTTGTTGAAATTTTTTTTTAAGTGCCAGCGCACTTTCTTCGGTGACAGCCGTCATAGTAAGACGAGCGCGTTTGAACTCGCTATACCAGCGGTAGATGTTTGCTTTTGGTCCTTTATCCATAAAAGCAATTCGAAGTCGATAAAATGACTCATCAGGTTTTAAGACACATTTGAAATCATAAAAAAATCATTGCACGAAAATGTTCTCAATGCAGATCCATTTTTCTATGAGACAAGAAAAATTTAATTGGCTCTCAAAACAATGCGGAGGGAGATTTGAAAATCGAACAGTGGTATTTTTACTTTTAAATTATCGAAGTTTTCAAAATAATTACAAGTGGTCAGTGTATAACACTCTATATAATAATATATATTGAAATTGAAAAATAAATTATTGAAAAAAACTTTTTGTCGCAAAAAGTTTCTGAGTGGCCGTGGGAACCCTTGGGGAAAGCTTATGACCAGCAGTGGACGTCATGTCAGCTGAAATAATGCTGATGATGATGAGAGTATGTAAACATAGGTAGATAAGAGTACTTCTCTCAATACACTAGAACTAGAACGTGTTACACGCGGACAAACATACATAAAATTTGAGTAAAAACTGCGGATCGGCAAACGCGGCGCGGCCTATGTGTTATAATATGTAATTGCGTGCATGTGTCTTATATTTAACGCCCAAGAGAAAGTATAAATAATAAATATTTCTAGACATTATGACACAACGCCATCTAGTTCCGTGATAAGCAACGAGGCTTGTGTTACGGATTCTAGAAGGTTCATATACCGGATATACTACATATATACTTTTTTTTGTAAATACATACATATTATACATAGTTAGATACATCCATGACTGAGATAGAAATGTTTATGCTCATAACACAAACCTTTGTCCCTACCGGGGGACCTATTCGAACCCGGGACCCGTAGCACAGAAGGCAGCGTTAACTATCGCTGGGCTAATCAGCTCGTCTAAAGTAGTAAGTATGAAAAAAAAGGTTTACAAAACTATTACATAATTCGTAAAAATAAAGAAGTTTCCTATTTTATTATTCTATTCTACTTATTAAAATAATTTAACTTCCTTACATATATTTGTTTCTTCGAGAGAATTCAAATATATTTACCCACATATACCGTCGCTGAATTAGCTTAATTCAGGCTGATTGGGGTAGGTAGTAGTAAAGTAATGGTTAGGTTAGTTATATTAAAAGGCATAATAATTATGGACTCCCAATATTCCATGATATTTATTTCTGTAAATAGATCTTTTCAGGAGACTTTTACTAACTGATTTCTAACACGCAAAAACTTCATCCAGTTCTGAGATAATCGGATTATCAAGAATAATTAACAAAAATTTAAGGTAGGTAGCTAGCCGTTAGTAACTATAATTTAAAGTCACCCAATACTTCAGCCTGTCCGTGACCATGGACGGTGTAAAAGAGCCAAAACGCTCTTAAGAAGTATAAGAACTCATAAGATTTTCATTGATACAATTTAATTCGTAATTAAACTGTATCAAGTAAAATCTTTTTATTTGACCACTTTTACAAGTCACGAACTAAGTAGAATACGTCGGCACTTTCTAACTGATAACCTCTGATAAGAAAAGACGAAACAAACTCGAAGAATCATTTTGATTTACAATACCTATTCTAGTCCAAAAATGTAAGTCGAAACAAGCGAAATAGATCTTTGAAAAAAAAGCAGCTTAACTATGCGGTTTTAAGTTGACCTGCCCCTGCTAACGGCACGCATTCACGCATACATCAGCCAATCAGCTATCGTGTAGCTCAACGACCCGGCGACGGACGGCGACGGACGCCCGTTGAAGCCAGAGCCGCGGTGAAGTACTTGTATAGGCCATTTGAAAATCCCATACATTAAATGCTTGTGGTACATGTATCTACCTAAACCTACGTAGTTCTCTCACATTTAAATTGGTATTATTATTAAGTATAACATAAAACTAATGTAAACGTCAATGTGTAAACTAAATAATTAATTAACATTATTGTTACAGCAAGAGTAATTATTATGGTTATCTCAAATTAATTATTAAAGTGTTTCTTTTATTTATAGTATAAGCATATTGAGGAGGTGTACCTACTAACGTACACCCACGTTTCGCCGGTTTTAGGCCCCATATAATAGAGGCTAGCCTATGGAGCGAGCCTATTGCCATTAACCGGGCACGAATCCAAACTCCGAGCTACTACCGAGAATTTCATGGAAAACCCAATAACACTGCTCGGCCTGGAAATCGAACCTAAGGCCTCTTGCTCGGCAGACGCACAATACGACCACTAGACAAGGCAGTTACTCGTTTAAATATAATGTCCAACATAAAATAATAACAATTAAAATAATGTCATATTTATTCGTTCATAAGAACTCCTTCCCAAGCATTTTTATCATCTATTCTTTATTGACTCAACGTCTAGGAGACCGAAGACTTAATTTTAGGTTAGAATTTTATTATTTACTCAGCACCAGTTGAAGCTTTGCTGGCCTCCTTCTCGAATTAAAGCGATCTCTATTCTGCCCAACGGTAGAATAGCCAAACGCAAAATATGTTTTTAGGTTTATAAATTTATTATACAAACATTGTAATTGCAGTAGTTAATATTTATTTGCAAGTTAAAATCAATAATTCTACATGAAAGGAAACGTTAATAAAACGTTACTTACTTCCAATTTAATCCGTAGCAGTTTAATTTGGCTTGGCAGCACTTTATCGGAGTCCATACCCGCCATTTCAATTGAAGCGGATTGGACGAACAAATCTGTTTGTTATTACGCCACTTCCGACTTGCAACGGTGCGGTTGGTTACCCTGGATACGCTTCGAACAGCGCGGCGGCGCTGCCATCTTTGTATCTAGCGTTCTGGCTTGGCGCCTTTCCTGTGTTCGTTGTTCAGTGTCAGTAGTGGGCATAGTGTGTTACACGTTTCAAAATGGTGAGTTTTGCAAGATTTTGTGAAATGTTGTTGTTTTTACGGTGTTTTTATAGTGTAATCCAGTGGACAATTGTGTTATGTACCTACTGACGAAGTTTCAACTCCGTACGAGTTAATTTAATGGGATTTTCCATCAATTTTAGGCTGGCGGTAAAGCGGGTAAAGATTCTGGCAAAGCCAAGGCCAAAGCAGTATCCAGATCAGCAAGGGCAGGGCTTCAGGTAAGTTAACACGTTATCTTAATTAATAATAGGATTTTTCACTATATCAGAATCTCTAAATTCGTTCTGTATAACCATTGCATATAATTGAATAATATGAATGACCCCACAGTATGGCGGCGGCAACCATTACTAGTCCAAGGAAAATAATCAATAACGCGGAGCTACAATGAAAGTTTTTATTTTCAGTTTCCTGTGGGAAGAATTCATAGACATCTCAAAAATAGGACTACTAGTCATGGACGTGTCGGAGCTACGGCAGCCGTGTATTCTGCAGCTATTCTGGAATATCTTACTGCCGAGGTAAAATGCGACGCCCTGTCAATATGGCGGCACTCAATTTAGCGTAATTGTTACATAGTGTACACTATAAAAGTCAAAAGCTGAAGTACATTTAAGATTATTTGTATATTTTTTCAGCAAGTTTCTGTTTAGTATAGGAAAAATTGTGTAATTTCTCTCTATTTTGCTATGTTCAGTTTTGGCGGGAAACTATAAGTAGGTTATGTTAGGCCTAAAAGTAATGTACAATAAATCTTGATTATTTTGCAAGCATATTGAACCATAGTAGGTATTTATTTCCAGGATTATTCAGATTAACATATTGACCAAGTATTTAAAAAAGTCTAGTTAATGTTTATTTTTATCTATCGTGTAAGTTGGTTAAAGAAATATTAATTTATAGGTTCTGGAGTTGGCGGGAAATGCATCCAAAGATCTTAAGGTGAAGCGTATCACACCGCGTCACTTGCAGCTTGCTATCAGAGGCGACGAAGAGCTCGACAGCTTGATCAAAGCCACCATCGCGGGCGGTGGCGTCATTCCTCATATACACAAGTCGCTCATCGGGAAGAAAGGCGGCCCTGGCGCTCCTGTTTAAATTTAGGTAGGTCATATTGCACTATATGTATTAACAGCAGAATTTAAATTAATTATATGGTGTAATTATAAATATCTAAATTATTGAGGAAGTGTGCCAACAAGTGTAGCAAAACCTCTGAATCACAATTTGGTATATTTTCATTAGATGTAAGTCATTTTCAAATTGAGTTCTGATTAATTTGTTCTTTTTACAGGTTATCTTCAATACCACCTTCACTGCATTTGACTCCGGGCAAGTTTTCTATGGAAGTTATCAGCTGATTGACAAATTGTTTTCAAATAATTAGTGATGTGAACAGTGGTGTGTTTCCAGGGAACTGTTGGATCCGGACTAAATAGTTTAGTAGATTATAAGTACTAGAAATATTTTAGTGATAAGGAGATTTAATATGATTGTAGAATTAAGTTTAATTTTCTTGTTTGTTCGTGGGACATGATATTTTTCTAAGGCATTGATTATTATAATGATATGAACATATTAATTATTCTGCTACCAGTTTCAGTTGAGCTAATAGATGTTTGCAGTGCCTCAGAGGCTGGAGCACCATAATTTTTATTTTGAATAAATACATATGCAAACCTTAATTAATTCATAATTTGTTTGACGCTGTGAGCTGTTGTAATTTTTTTTGCAGCATTTTATAGTTTTAAGTGACAAACAGTTGTTCTAAATTGTAATTTGGTATGATTGAAGTGTTACAAGTTGTAAGAAATGTATTTTGATCTTTGAAATATATTGAGAAAGTACTGATGTCTGTTTATTCTCAAAACTGAATTTCATTAATCAATATTATATAGTCACAATATCAACACTAAAATGATTTAACTTTACCTTATTACTAGACCTGCCTTACCATCCAATTTAACTACATAGCTTAATGCTTTAAGATAACTAATTTTCTCTTAAAATTGAGTCTGATGTTTATACTGGGTATGTAATTATTGTCGTTTCATTACCTAGTACTTTGCTTTGGACGAGTAACAAATATCATCCTTATAACACATTTATCATACTAATATAATATATACAGGTGTCCCGAAACTCAACGATTACCTGGTACTGGATGAGTCCCAAGGTATGCCAGTTATGAAAATAATTAAAAAAATCCATGTTACTTAGTCAAGCGACAATAGACATTTTTCGAAAAAGTTGAAGTTGAAAATTGGACACCATTGGTCGCATTATTAAGTACTGTGATCACAATTTTACAGTGTTTTTTTAATAATGTAATCTCAAATAACCGTGCTATCAAATGCGTCCACAAGTCAATTAACATTGTCAACTAAGTAAAATAAATTAAGTTTCGACGAGTTATGCTTTACAAAATTATCGTCTGTTAACATTGACACTGTTGGAAATAAAATTTAGGCAAGTTGCCCCTTGGCAAGTTATTTCAAAAGATGGCCCATTTAGTGTTGCAGATTTTAAAATGGTACAATACTAGTCACTTTTATTGCCAATAAAAGTGCTAACTTGTATTTATTGGGAATGGATATGATGATGATAAAAAAAATATCTGACACTGTTGTTTAGAAAGGTCGGTGTCTCCATTGTTTCTAGTGATGTGAGAAAATGAGGTAGATAGATGCTGTCTGTCAGAACTAAAATAATTAATAATTGGACCATTTGAGCTGACTGAAAATTTGAATACCGCCACACTTGCATTTCCTCCAAAACGATTTGCCGACATTGTTAAAAGAATATGTACCACTCAACATCAACAGAGAAATGTGGTATCAACAAGATGTTTGCCCGGCTAGTACGAAAATATTTAAATTAATATTCCGACAGATGGATCAGACGCCTTGGATCAATTTTATGGTCTTCTCGTTCCCCAGACCTGAATCCAGTAGATTTTTTTTACTGGAGATGCATAAAATAAAAGGTCTACTCAAAACCAATAGAAGAAATAAATGCGCTGTAGGTGTGCACGACTGGTGAAGAGTTTCTGAGGCAATGCAGAGCTTGTATTCGTGCTGGAGGGAAACAATTTGAGCATCTACTTAAGTTTTACAAGGATATTTAAGTATAACGTAGTTGATTGTTTTATTTTGATTATAAATAATAATCTATCTAAACCTGAACGGTTTCTAAGGAGTTTGGCAACGCATTTGCAAGCTTCTGATGTTGCAAATATCTATGGGCGGCGGTCATCACTTACCATCAGGTGAGCCGCCTGCTCGTTTGCCCCCTTATCACCATAAAAAAAAACAGTTTTTTTTTTATTATGTATTTTCAGAACTGGTATACTTTGGCCTCTCACCCGGTACCAGGTTATCGTTGAGTTTCGGGACACTGTATACAGGATATGAAAAAATATTATAATAAACCGACTCAGCCTAGCCGCGTTATCTATATCAAATTTTAGCTGTTACCTATAAAAAATATGAATCTAATATACTTGGTATGATTTTAGAAAATTTATGATAGGCACACATTAAAACTGAACATGGGGGTATGCCGTCTACAAGCCTTCATTCGTTCTCTTGAGATACTGAACTCATGAGTTCAGACAGATCAAATGCCTAGAAAAAATGGATTTTAATTATGTAGGAGTGGAAAACAAACCTCAAAATCATTTGTTTATGCAAGACACTTTCCTATATCTGGTACCTGTGTTTTATCTCGATTGTATGAGCAGATATCGTGGGATAAAGAATGTTACATTGCTATGTAACAGCTCATTGGACAAACACTATTTCCGGTCAATATAATTTCATGTACTGCTTGCGAGCTCACGTATTCCTATAAAATTAAACTGGGTGCTTGAAAGATTACCACTTCAAGTACAATTATATGGCTATATAAATTATTGAACATCAACTTCAAGATACTCGGATATTTTTAATTTGCCTATTTGTGAAGTAAACGAACAAAAATATGTTTGGGTCCATTTTTTTTAAGGTACCTCTCCTAACTTCGCGCTACTATTATTATATTTGCCTAAACCGAAACCTTTTCTATCCGGGCAGACCCGGATAGAATAGGTTTCACTCGACTTCGTCAACTGTGATTTGATATTACCACACTGCGCATCTCATTATTGGAAATCATAAAAATTATCTTTATAGCAAAATTTTAACGTTGGCGTTTTTTGAGCTCGATCTGTACGCACTATTACTAACTAAATATCTGAGTCTGACACAATATTTACTATATTTATATCTGATAATATGTACAAACTCGCGCATAAACATCTATAGGCTCGGTCGAGTGTCGATTTGAAATTGAGGTACTTGTGAGACGCACACGCAAGCCTGTTAAATATGCAATTTTCATGTAGAGAGGTAGGGCAAAGCGGGATTCCTCGCACAAATTGAGCTGCCCGACTGGGGAAACACCTCCGCCTTACAGAAGACCGCAGTTAATCAACAGTAGTTTATTTTTATGAGTGAGTACGGTTACTAAATCTCGTTGGGGAAGTGACTATTCTAACAGAATGGGCATTCCGTTTGCTGTCAGTTTAGTAATTATCTATTTTTAACCGACTTCCAAAAGGAGGAGGTTATCAATTCGACTGTTCTTTTTATGTTTGTTACCTCCTCGACTGGGTGAACCGATCTTGATGATTCTTTTTTTATATGAAAGCTGATGCTTCCCGTGTGGTCCTATAAAAATGGTGAGGATCTGATGAGTGGATCCTTGGGAAATCGAGAGAAACCCTCAAATTTTCTACGTAGATGATTGACGCGTTTATTGTTCAACACACCATCACGCCTGTCATCCCCGAAAGGTTAGGCAGAGGTGTACTAATGTACACCCACGTTTTGTCGGTATGTTTTAGGTCCCGTGTAATAGGGGCCAGCCTATTGCCATTAACCGGGCACGAATCCAAACTCCGATCTGCTACTGAGAATTTCACATAAAAACTCAATAACACTTTGCTCGACCTAGGAATCTAACCCACGACCTTTTGCTTGGTAGTCGCACTGTACAACCACTAGACCAACGAGACCTATTACAACGAACCTATTACAGGCACTAAAATGTAAAAAATAAAACAAAAAACTGCGTTAAAAAAAAACCGACTTCAAATCTAAAAAGTTAAAAATAACAATACAGTTTTTAAAGATATGAAATAAAATAAACCTTTCTTATTTCGATTCATCATCCAATATTTTTGTTCTATCTATTACCATTACGAACTAAAAATGGATCGGTGAATAGATATGCAATAGTCGCCAACCATACGAAACCGGGGCGATACGCTAGTTAAAATAAGTGGGTACAGGAAACTGGCAACCCTATCGGTCGCCATTTTGGTTAGGTTTAAAATGATATGGCTGTCACTCATTTCAAGTGCGTTCACAATGTGAATGTAAATCATTTTAACCATTAGAAGAAAAAACTAAATATCTACTGAGATCAAAATTAATCGACCCAATTGAATATAAGTAACAAACGAGGTTCCATCAAAGTTCTAAAACTGAATAGTGTCGCACAGCAACAAGGTTGTTTATTTAAGTGGCTAAAAAGCGCACAGGCATACTATGAGTTCAAGACATCGTGATAGAAGTCGTTCAAGATCCCGCGACCGTGAGAGGGACAGGCACAAGGAAAGAGACCGTGAGAAGACGAGGGACAGGGACCGTGATAAAGATAGGGAGCGCGACCGCGACCGAGATCGCGACCGTGATCGCGAGCGCGATCGCGATCGCGACCGGGACCGCGACCGCCCCGACAGGGATCGAGATCGCCACCGCTCCAAGAGGTACCCGTGATTACATTACATCATATCGACAGTTAATAGTGCTGTAGCTACATTATAATATTGATAATGCACAGGCGGAATATCAAAACACATTGTTTTCGTTACGATATTACCCTAGGATAGATCTCCTAGCTTCCATTTTCTTACGTTTTGACTATTTTCATTGACTGTTTTGTTTACTATGATAATATTCTGCAGGGACAAAGAGCGAGAGCGTAGCCGTAGTCGTGACCGCCACAAAGAGAAGCGCCGCAGTCGCAGCCGCTCGCGCAGTAGAAGTCGGAGCCGCAGCCGCAAGTCTAAAGATAGGCAAGTTACTTTGTCATAACATACTTATACTGTACTAGAAGCCCGCCCCTGCTTTGAATGTGTTACACACATATTCTAATAATTATATGTGTAACCTATGTTACTCGAGATTCCAATAAGGGCTGCCAGTAAACAACGGTGTGGCTATACCATTTAGTATCTGCAAGTATATGAAATTTGATGGTATCATACCAAATTACCCATTCTATGTGGGGTGTGACCTTTTTCCCCCTCCGTGATCCTATAGAGTCTCAGGCTTAGAGTGAGCAGACAACTTGACCATGTTGCTTGGTATTGAATTGTATCAAATGGTCATAGATACAACATGGATACAATTCATTGTCAAATTATACCAATTTAGTATCCAACGACACAATCTGGCAGTCCTGATTCTAATGGTGCAAGAATTATTGAAATTGGTTTAGAAGTTTTTTATTTATTTGTTATAAACATACAAATCTTTCCTCTATACAATATTAGGGTAAAATATACACCTGTCTTGTAGAATGGATTGGATAAGCAGGCTTAAATATATTTGTTATAAATATAGTGTTTGTACCTGCAATAAAAATGGGTAATCCTGGGACCTGCACTACTTTCCTAGTAAGTCAAGAATATGGCATATTTGTTTACAGAGATGGGACTATAGCTCTGCTGGACCAGATGGTGGGCACGACGACGAAGGCGACGGCGCGGCAGGTCAGCAACAACGGCGTGAACCCCGCCGCGCACGCCGCCATCCTCGCCGCCGCCGCCGTCGCGCAGGTCACTACCCACTCATACATTCTGTGTCCGCATTCACATGCGTATGCAACTGCATGAAAGGAGAATTGTGCCTTTGAACTCTCTCACATATCTTAGGGATTACATGTTTCTATATGCTATGACTATGCTTGGCAAAATAAACTATGTGCTACAAAACTATCACTAGTAAATACATGGAGAGCTAGAGGTTTGTAGAGGTCTCAGTTTAACTTTTGTTTAGCAGATAGTTTCTTATAATATGCTATAAAAACTGCCATTTGAGTTATACAATATTAAAGTCAACCTCTATCTAGTTACATGAAGTTATTACATTTATGCCAAGTATGTTTATAGTGACTAGATCATTCATTATATTGTGGCTATAATAGGCAAGTTGGTTATAGGAATAATGTTTAAATGGCGTATTTTGCTTTTTAGAAATATAACATAATGTATGAGGTAAGTTAAGTAAATTCAGATCTATTGTAATATTTCTTTGATTTTTTTTGTTTTTTTTTTTTAAATTTCTATTTATTTAGTTTGAGTTGTGAGGTTAGAAGTGCTTCCGCAAGTACAATATAATAATATCTTAAAATTGAAACAAATCGTAAGCCACGAGGATAATAATGACAGATTATCAATACGAAGGCCGAGTAATCGAATCGCGTCGAGAAGTATGTTCGACCGGTGTCCGGCGTCGCACCGTGGCGTCCGTTTGGTTCAGTCCGTGTTGTTGATGTGGTGGCGTGGCGCGCGGCTCTACAGACGTTTGTGGCGCAGCGGCGCATGGCGGCGCCCGTGCAGCCCGCCGCCGCCGCCGCCGCCGCGCTGTCGGCCGCCACGGCCATCCCGCCGCCCACCTCCGTGCAGCAGAAGCTGGAGCTGCTGCAGGCGCGCTCCGACAAGCGCTACCGCGACAAGCCGCCGCACCACGACTACCACCCCGACGACGACCAGGACGACGGCCTCGGTACGTCCCCGCACCGCCACTACACACCACTACACACCACTACACACCACTACACACCGCACCATAACTCCCACTTGCAATTACCATACACGTCTGCTTTTCACCAAATTACTGCCTTAATACGTTTGAGCAGAAAACTGCTTGAGAAATATTGCGGAACGCAAACATATTCTCTTATTATTTCAATATGAATATTATCTTAAACATATCTCTATTATTATTTTTAAAATTCTTTCCCATTTTGAAAACTTGGGTTCTGAAATTAGTTGAATGACTAGAATACACATTACAACATCAACTTCGAAATAATGTAACGCCAAACCAATTTCTTGCTAGAAATGTATTATTCTTATATTATATGCACATTTTTATAAGCATCATTAAACAAGGAGCAAGTAAATGTGTAAGTTGGTTGTGTTGCGGCGGCAGGCCCGGCCGGCGAGACGGCGGCGGAGCGGCGGCTGCGGCGGCGGCGCACGCGCTGGATGGGCTCGGAGCACGACAAGACGTTCATCCCCGGCCTGCCCACCGTGCTGCCCTCCACGCTCACGCGCGACCAGGAGGAGCAGTACCTGCGTGAGTACCTCCCGCCGTACTGTACTGCGCCGCCTGCTCGGTAGAAGGCCCGCCCACTCGCGATAACCACGTATCACTAAGTTGTAACTCCATTCCGTTCGTATTTATACTCTTGTCGAAAGATTTTAGCTGAATCGTTCTTGTACTTAATAAACATATTTATAAGTAACATGACTAGGCATAACATTCGATTTCTGATTAAAACATATTCTTATTATTGAATACATTTTTTGCTATTTATATACATACTAGCTATTGCCCGCGACTTCGTCTACGTAAAATTTGTAATTTTATTTCCACCCCCTTTTCCCCCTTTTAAGGGATGATTTCCGGGATGAAAAGTAAAAATCCTATGTTCTTCCCCAGGACTCAAATTATCTTTATACCAAATTTCATCTCAATCGGTTCAGCTGCCATAATGTGAAGTGGTAACAGACAGACAGATACAGAATCACTTTTTATAATATTAGTATGGATGTTGAAGCACTATCGTCGAAGTAGAAGTCATGCTATTAGTATATTACTTTTTTTGATTTATACACTCTTAAAATTGGCAACTACAACCAGTCTTAACATTTCAAGTCCTTGTAAAGCTTTAAATTAATCACAAACAAATGACTACAAATGTTCTTCAATACTGCATTTCAGTACCTTTATAACCCTCAACAGAAAAGTTCCATAATAATAATAATAATAACCTTCTATATTAACCATTTAGGAGACAGCACTCGACATATTTTTTGTTCAGCTGAAATCGTTTTATAGAAACCGTGGGTGGGCCGTGCTAGGTATTGAAAAAGAAAATAATAGCAAAGTTGTCTTATTGCTCCTATGCGTCAACATATGTGATTTTAATTTCAGAATAATAGAGCTATTTCAGCTAGCGTCGTCCACTGGATACTGTAGTGCATTCTTTAATGATAAGACTATGTGTCGCGTGCCGCGAGGTAGACGCGTAGGTAAGGCGGTCAATGTTCTAATGTGTGCGTATGGCCGCGGTTGGCTAACCCGTTCCCTTGCAGTGCAGCTGCAGATCGAGGAGGTGTCGCGCAAGCTGCGCTCCGGCGACCTCGGCATCCCCGCCAACATCGATGAGAGGTTTGTGCCGCCCCACCGCCCGCGCGGGGCCCCCCGCCCCCACCGCCCGCGCGGGGCCCCCCGGCCCCGCCGCCCCCGCCGGCCCCCTCCGACACCATGAGTATACTACTCGCTACTTCATTATTATTTATCTAGTTACGAGCGCTCCACGCGTCACAGTTGCTCACTAGCTATGTTCGTGCCGTGCACACGTTGCTGCGGCTGACTCGCCGCTCGTCAGCTCCGACTGGCCAACTAACTGTTCACACAACATTTGGTTGCGGGACGAGAAGGCGCCGACACTTAGTCCTATACTCGTACTGACAACTTTTACTTCTTACATTTGGAGTATACCACAAAATAGCGCTAGATAAGTGATCTTCGATAGTTACTTAGACAAAAAAGAGTAATATAATAATCTAGATGATGAGACAGATGACGTAGACACAGAATGCCGAGGCAGGAGATGGCATAGGGCTTGAGCTAGTAGCGCTGCAGCGTGCCGGCCGCGCGTGGAGCGCGCGTGCCCCGCCCTACTAATGCGCTATTTTCTTCATTTTGCAGGTCGCATACAGACTGCTCATAATAAACACTAATGATTCAATTAATTAACGAAACTCAATTAATTATTTTTATGTTGATAATTTTCAGCGACTACAGCTCAATTATAATTAATAACCAGATTATTTTCAGGGCTAATGAGCTTAATTAAAATTTCAGGAATAAATTAATTGAATTATCCTTTTTTCTCAGGGCGTTAGGTTCTAGGTGTTAGAGTAGGATATTAATGCACATCATAATTATTATTATCTTATTTTTGTTTACGCGGTGTTCAATATCATCCCGATGAAGTAACAAAGTGTTCTTGGTCGTTGATGTTTAATAAGAAATATAAACACATGGCTGTGATGATATTGCGCACCGCAGTGTGTCCCTCACGTGGCGCCGCAACTCGCGACTAGCTTTGCGCCGCGACTCCGCCGCCAGCCGGCTGCTGCCACAGCGCCCGCTGGCGGTCGCACCCCTGTCACTAAATATAGAGGTACGGAACTTATACACTTCTGAAACTATTATTATCGCCTTCATACACACTTCAAATTATGAGGCTTTATAAAATTACGAGGCTTTATAAAATTACGCGGCGTATAGTACTAATAATCTGTTTCATGTAAATGTAAAGATAAAGAATGAGTTTCATACATGAAGTATCTACGTGTTTTCAGAAATGTGTAGGTATCTAAAAACTTGTGTGGTCATAGGTACATAAAAGACTTATACGTATGCGATTTTTTGGATTTTTATTTATCAAAACTGTTTAGGGATCCAATTAGTCTGTCATCTGAAACAAGTAAATAAATCGAATATTATTTTTACTCGTTACTTATGTTGAGTTAGGAGGTGCTCTGTAGAGCAAGTAAAACATTCGAACTCCTGTAACCTCTCTATTTAATGACAGTGAACCAGTTACTGAAATTATTTGGTATACGGGTTTCTTTTTGACAATCATTGTCGTGATGAGTACTGATGAGTAATAAGCGGGCAAAGCTAAGTGATGTCGTGTAGTTGCGGCGTGTGTGCGCGCGAGGTGCTAGTCGGTCGCTCGGGCGCAGGTCGCCGTCGCCGGAGCCGATCTACTCCACGGACGGCAAGCGCCTCAACACGCGCGAGTACCGCACGCGCCGCAAGCTGGAGGAGGAGCGCCACCGCCTCGTCACGCGCATGCAGCAGATCAACCCGGAGTTCAAGCCTCCGCCTGACTACAAGTGCGTCTCCGCTCCCTCAACCTACACCTACACTCCGACAAACCCATATACACTCACACCCACACTCTCCTATTCACACCCGTATACACTCACACCCACACTCTCCTATTCACACCCGTATACACTCACACCCACACTCTCCTATTCACACCCGTATACACTACATCCACGCTCTCCTACACACCCGTATACACTCGCATCCACACTCTCCTACACACCCATATACACTCACATCCACACTGACGCGCCGCCCTCGTGTGTTGCAGGCCGCCTATCATTCGCGTGCACGACAAGGTGATGATACCTCAGGAGGAACACCCTGACATCAACTTCGTGGGCCTGCTCATCGGGCCGAGGGGCAACACGCTCAAAGGTAACCTAGCACCCAACAATGAGTTATTTAAGAATTTAGATTAATATCGTAACTATTCAAAACTATTTTGCAATCTGGTTATTAACTATTTGTGTCACTGATATACACAGTAGTGTAGGTAGGGCTAGTCGAACAGTCCGACCATAAGGCATTGGGAGACTCCCGGCTCGCGCCCCATATCGACACATTTGTTGTATCTCAGTTTGTAAACGTTTGAATACTTATTGCAGCGATGGAGAAAGAGACCGGCGCGAAGATCATAATACGCGGCAAGGGCTCCGTGAAGGAGGGCAAGGTGGGCCGCAAGGACGGCCAGCCGCTGCCCGGCGAGGACGAGCCGCTGCACGCCTACATCACCGCCACCAACGCCGACTGCGTCAAGAAGGCCGTCGAGAAGGTACGTTAACTTCGCGAGCAGCGTCGGCGCGGCTGCATGGATATCTATTTGAGCAACACTGACGTCTGGCCGACGTAAGGAGATAATAATATGTAGTAAGTGTTGTGTCATACTGTTGCAGATCAAGGAGGTGATTCGCCAGGGCGTGGAGGTACCGGAGGGGCAGAACGATTTGCGGCGCATGCAGCTGCGCGAGCTGGCGCAGCTCAACGGCACGCTGCGGGAGAACGACGCCGTGCGCTGTGCCAACTGCTCCGCCACCGACCATAAGACCTGGCTCGTCAGTACTCGCGCTCTCTCACTCACTCACTATACACAATCATTGTTAATAATAAGTTTGATAGCGGTTAACGTTACAATCCCTATTACGCAACTCCTACATAGTCGAATCTGGAGCTAAATATGTATAATTAATCTCATCATAAGCTTAATTTCGATCTCATGTGAGCCTAGTAATGACATTTATTGGACTATTTCAAATTTAGAATGATGAGCTTTATGAGTGTTTTTCTTTATGCATTTAGATAATAATGTACAAGCATTAACAGTCGATTAGATTAGATTAGAGTTTGTATTTGATGAAGTCTTTTGGTGGCAGTGTCCGGACAAGCCGAACGTGACCAACAGCATCGTGTGCTCGTCGTGCGGCGGCGCCGGGCACATCGCGCGCGACTGCCGCGCCAAGCGCCCCGGCCAGGCCGCGCCGCACCACGCCACCAACAAGGTACGTCACATGCTTACAGCATCGTGTACTAGTATATTGTTTTATGTTATCTATGCGTTTTAAGATTGGCTAAGGTATTAACTGTCAACTAAGTCTCATAATTACAGTTGAATGTAATAATCGGCAGGCTAAGATCGACGAAGAGTACATGTCGCTGATGGCGGAGCTGGGCGAGTCGGGCCCGGGTGGGGCGGGCGGCGCGCGGCGCGCGGCGGGCGCGCTGTTCGCGCCGCACGCGCCGCCCCGCGCCCTGTGCGCGCCGCCGCCGCACAACACAAGTAACTACCTTACACTAGAGTACATGTCGCTGATGGCGGAGCTGGGCGAGTCGGGCCCGGGCGGGGCGGGCGGCGCGCGGCGCGCGGCGGGCGCGCTGTTCGCGCCGCACGCGCCGCCCCGCGCCCTGTGCGCGCCGCCGCCGCACAACACAAGTAACTACCTTACACTAGAGTACATGTCGCTGATGGCGGAGCTGGGCGAGTCGGGCCCGGGCGGGGCGGGCGGCGCGCGGCGCGCGGCGGGCGCGCTGTTCGCGCCGCACGCGCCGCCCCGCGCCCTGTGCGCGCCGCCGCCGCAC
Organism: Craniophora ligustri; assembly: GCA_905163465.1. NCBI lineage: Eukaryota > Metazoa > Arthropoda > Insecta > Lepidoptera > Noctuidae > Craniophora > Craniophora ligustri. Next base: position 151,937 of record LR990965.1, on the reverse strand, counting down.
AACACAAGTAACTACCTTACACTAGAGTACATGTCGCTGATGGCGGAGCTGGGCGAGTCGGGCCCGGGCGGGGCGGGCGGCGCGCGGCGCGCGGCGGGCGCGCTGTTCGCGCCGCACGCGCCGCCCCGCGCCCTGTGCGCGCCGCCGCCGCACAACAAGTAACTACTTTACACTAGAGTACATGTCGCTGATGGCGGAGCTGGGCGAGTCGGGCCCGGGCGGGGCGGGCGGCGCGCGGTGCGCGGCGGGCGCGCTGTTCGCGCCGCACGCGCCGCCCCGCGCCCTGTGCGCGCCGCCGCCGCACAACACAAGTAACTACCTTACACTAGAGTACATGTCGCTGATGGCGGAGCTGGGCGAGTCGGGCCCGGGCGGGGCGGGCGGCGCGCGGCGCGCGGCGGGCGCGCTGTTCGCGCCGCACGCGCCGCCCCGCGCCCTGTGCGCGCCGCCGCCGCACAACACAAGTAACTACCTTACACTAGAGTACATGTCGCTGATGGCGGAGCTGGGCGAGTCGGGCCCGGGCGGGGCGGGCGGCGCGCGGCGCGCGGCGGGCGCGCTGTTCGCGCCGCACGCGCCGCCCCGCGCCCTGTGCGCGCCGCCGCCGCACAACACAAGTAACTACCTTACACTAGAGTACATGTCGCTGATGGCGGAGCTGGGCGAGTCGGGCCCGGGCGGGGCGGGCGGCGCGCGGCGCGCGGCGGGCGCGCTGTTCGCGCCGCACGCGCCGCCCCGCGCCCTGTGCGCGCCGCCGCCGCACAACACAAGTAACTACCTTACACTAGAGTACATGTCGCTGATGGCGGAGCTGGGCGAGTCGGGCCCGGGCGGGGCGGGCGGCGCGCGGCGCGCGGCGGGCGCGCTGTTCGCGCCGCACGCGCCGCCCCGCGCCCTGTGCGCGCCGCCGCCGCACAACACAAGTAACTACCTTACACTAGAGTACATGTCGCTGATGGCGGAGCTGGGCGAGTCGGGCCCGGGCGGGGCGGGCGGCGCGCGGCGCGCGGCGGGCGCGCTGTTCGCGCCGCACGCGCCGCCCCGCGCCCTGTGCGCGCCGCCGCCGCACAACACAAGTAACTACCTTACACTAGAGTACATGTCGCTGATGGCGGAGCTGGGCGAGTCGGGCCCGGGCGGGGCGGGCGGCGCGCGGCGCGCGGCGGGCGCGCTGTTCGCGCCGCACGCGCCGCCCCGCGCCCTGTGCGCGCCGCCGCCGCACAACACAAGTAACTACCTTACACTAGAGTACATGTCGCTGATGGCGGAGCTGGGCGAGTCGGGCCCGGGCGGGGCGGGCGGCGCGCGGCGCGCGGCGGGCGCGCTGTTCGCGCCGCACGCGCCGCCCCGCGCCCTGTGCGCGCCGCCGCCGCACAACACAAGTAACTACCTTACACTAGAGTACATGTCGCTGATGGCGGAGCTGGGCGAGTCGGGCCCGGGCGGGGCGGGCGGCGCGCGGCGCGCGGCGGGCGCGCTGTTCGCGCCGCACGCGCCGCCCCGCGCCCTGTGCGCGCCGCCGCCGCACAACACAAGTAACTACCTTACACTAGAGTACATGTCGCTGATGGCGGAGCTGGGCGAGTCGGGCCCGGGCGGGGCGGGCGGCGCGCGGCGCGCGGCGGGCGCGCTGTTCGCGCCGCACGCGCCGCCCCGCGCCCTGTGCGCGCCGCCGCCGCACAACACAAGTAACTACCTTACACTAGAGTACATGTCGCTGATGGCGGAGCTGGGCGAGTCGGGCCCGGGCGGGGCGGGCGGCGCGCGGCGCGCGGCGGGCGCGCTGTTCGCGCCGCACGCGCCGCCCCGCGCCCTGTGCGCGCCGCCGCCGCACAACACAAGTAACTACCTTACACTAGAGTACATGTCGCTGATGGCGGAGCTGGGCGAGTCGGGCCCGGGCGGGGCGGGCGGCGCGCGGCGCGCGGCGGGCGCGCTGTTCGCGCCGCACGCGCCGCCCCGCGCCCTGTGCGCGCCGCCGCCGCACAACACAAGTAACTACCTTACACTAGAGTACATGTCGCTGATGGCGGAGCTGGGCGAGTCGGGCCCGGGCGGGGCGGGCGGCGCGCGGCGCGCGGCGGGCGCGCTGTTCGCGCCGCACGCGCCGCCCCGCGCCCTGTGCGCGCCGCCGCCGCACAACACAAGTAACTACTTTACACTAGAGTACATGTCGCTGATGGCGGAGCTGGGCGAGTCGGGCCCGGGCGGGGCGGGCGGCGCGCGGCGCGCGGCGGGCGCGCTGTTCGCGCCGCACGCGCCGCCCCGCGCCCTGTGCGCGCCGCCGCCGCACAACACAAGTAACTACCTTACACTAGAGTACATGTCGCTGATGGCGGAGCTGGGCGAGTCGGGCCCGGGCGGGGCGGGCGGCGCGCGGCGCGCGGCGGGCGCGCTGTTCGCGCCGCACGCGCCGCCCCGCGCCCTGTGCGCGCCGCCGCCGCACAACACAAGTAACTACCTTACACTAGAGTACATGTCGCTGATGGCGGAGCTGGGCGAGTCGGGCCCGGGCGGGGCGGGCGGCGCGCGGCGCGCGGCGGGCGCGCTGTTCGCGCCGCACGCGCCGCCCCGCGCCCTGTGCGCGCCGCCGCCGCACAACACAAGTAACTACCTTACACTAGAGTACATGTCGCTGATGGCGGAGCTGGGCGAGTCGGGCCCGGGCGGGGCGGGCGGCGCGCGGCGCGCGGCGGGCGCGCTGTTCGCGCCGCACGCGCCGCCCCGCGCCCTGTGCGCGCCGCCGCCGCACAACACAAGTAACTACCTTACACTAGAGTACATGTCGCTGATGGCGGAGCTGGGCGAGTCGGGCCCGGGCGGGGCGGGCGGCGCGCGGCGCGCGGCGGGCGCGCTGTTCGCGCCGCACGCGCCGCCCCGCGCCCTGTGCGCGCCGCCGCCGCACAACACAAGTAACTACCTTACACTAGAGTACATGTCGCTGATGGCGGAGCTGGGCGAGTCGGGCCCGGGCGGGGCGGGCGGCGCGCGGCGCGCGGCGGGCGCGCTGTTCGCGCCGCACGCGCCGCCCCGCGCCCTGTGCGCGCCGCCGCCGCACAACACAAGTAACTACTTTACACTAGTATCATTCATCCCCACCTTGGAACCGATCTCTTCGCGTACTGTGACGGTTCTAAAGGATTTCATACCACGCACAATCAGGCTGTGGAAAGAACTGCCTGCCGAGGTTTGCCCACACGACTCGAGCTTGTTACACGGTCGGCGACGTGTCTGGTGTTGTAAACGTGCACAAGGCTACGGTGACCGCTTACCATCATGCGGGCAGTACGCTTGTTAGCCGTGTGGTATATAGCATCGTGCGCAGTTCTACCAAGCAAGTACTTCTCTTGTAGAAATGCCGTGTAAAATATTTCTTTGACTGTATAGCATATTGATTAATATTATGCATTAAGAACATGACATAATAACATAACTCCATTTAGACAGTGTTTGAGCAATCAGCTTGTCCGTCACGAATTGCAGGTTCTATTCCCGCACGGAACAAATGTTTATACAATCAATTCTTTTTTTATATGCAATATTGCGCCAAGTCGTTATGCGATGGCGCGCAATGTTGCGCATTAAAAATATATTACTAAATAAGCTGGACAATTAGTTCTTACGGTCTTAAACCCAGCACTAATCCTACCCCAACGTGAACAGCACTGGTCACAGTCCAAAAAATACAACCGAATTGAGAACCTCCTCCTTTTTTTAAGTCGGTTAAAAATGAGATTTTTATTCTACTCGGGATTATAAAAAAAATGAAGCTCATTCTACATTTGAGTAGAGAGTAAAAATAAAATCCATAGATAAGATTTGGTGAGCCTCCTCACCAAATCCTTTGGTGCATGCATACGACGGTATAGCGCCGAGTGAGCTCCAGTAAGGTGTGCAGTGTTCGCAGGCGCGGGCGCGTTCCCGCCGCCGCCGCCGCCGCCCAGCTCGCAGCCGGCGCCCTGGCTCGGTACGTGCCGCCTTCTCATTACACCACTTTCTAACTCTTCTCTTCTTTTTTTTCTTACTTCTCCTATCTAATTTCATGATTTCTCTGCGGGTTCCAAGACAGTTAAAATCATTCCCCCGGGACACGTCGGGCTTCATTGTCTCGACGATTTTCTGGTTACTATTGATCCTAGCTTACAGGAGTTGCAGTAGTAGGGACTTGGGTGGGCATGTCTCATTAAGAAAACAACAAAATACCTATTTGTTTATTGTTATTATTTATAGTGATTATATTCGATTGCCTCGTTAGTCTGGCGAACGTAAGTGTTTCTGCTGAACCTCTTGCTCAGTATTGTATTCTATTAATGTAACCATCGAGCAATGTTATTGGGTTTTCCTATGAAATTCTCAGTAGCAGCTCGGAGTTTGGATTTGCGCCCGGTTAATGACAATAGGCTCGCTCCTTATTACATGGGACCTAAAACATACCGACGAAACGTGGATGTACATTAGTACACCTCTGCCTAACCAACCCTTCGGGGACGATAGGCGTGATGGTATGTGTATGTTATGAAAAACATCGATTATATAGTGTTATTGTGATTATTTATCAATTTAATAAAATTAAAGTTTGGTTGGTTATTTTCCGGTTTATAAATTCAGATTTATCTACACCCATGCTATAAATCCTCTATAAAAGTTCTTGAAACAATTAGCTTATTGCCAACATTAAAACAGCCAGTTTCATAATAACCATAATATCATCCAATATAACACCCGTTTATAATGTTGTACTAAATTTCACAATGCAACTCCTTTTTTACTCATCGAATCACAGAACAGAAAAAAAGAGTAGAAGTGCGAACACCTTTTTAAATTAAATTTTACCCTTTTTCGATTTCAATAGCAATTTAAACTGTTTTTTTTTTCTTTTAAAAAATTCAATATTTAAATTAAAAGATCCAAGAACACGATCCCTAATTCAAGTGGGTAACGTAAAGTAAGTAAATTTTATTTTTTTTATCGATTTCTTACACTTACGCGAATATTAGACATTGAAATAAAACTACTTTTTACGGATTTTATCGCGGTATATTGATATTATTTTAACACGACGTTTCGGATCCTTTACAGCATCCATGGTCACGGGCCGACTGAGGTGTTGGTCGTCTGAAGTTATAATTACTAACAGTTACCTTACATTTTTAATTTTGTATATTATTTATTGAAATGATTAAATCCCGGTGTTTCTATACCCATTGTAGTCTTAGCAGAGTACAAAATTATTGTAACTTTTATGGGTTAAAATACGATTTTTACTATCTTTTTGTATTTTTTAGCATATTTCAAGCTAAGATTTTTAAATTTTTATTAAGAAAGAAAAATTCAACCTCAGGCGGGACTCGAACCCGCGTCTTCTGGATAAGTACTCCAAACGCTCTGCCAACTGAGTCACCGAGGTATCCGCCTGATGTGTTTAATTTTGCCTTCTTTTATGTTACTTATGTCTTACGGCGACATAGCAACATCGATTGGACAATTCAACACATCAGACGGATACCTCGGTGGGTCAGTTGGCAGAGCGTCTGGAGTACTTATCCAGAAGACGCGGGTTCGAGTCACGCCTGAGGTTGAATTTTTTCTAAAAATATAATGAACATCCCTATATATATATAATAGAGAATGTCAATCGCCTTTAAAACATTAGCTGTTAAGTATACAGGGTAACTGAAAGAATGCGACAAAATTAAATATATAATTCTACGTGGAACCAAGAAAATTTAGAGCGTGATAATATGAAAAATGAATAATTACTTTTTGACCCGTAAAAAAACGTAAAAGTTGCGAAAGTATCAAGATTATAATTCCGCGTATAGTCGTTATCTTTAATGCGTGTGCGATGAACCTATGAATGGTGACCTCTCCAGGAAGTTGCCGAGCGACTGTCAAATCAAAACAAATCAAATTTCATTTGTTTTGTTATGCGCGGACAAGCCGGCAAGGACAAAGCAATGCGTAAGATGAGCCGAACGGTTTGGCAACATCGCGCGTCATTACCTACTTTCTCAATGAAATAGTTAAAAATATTAAATACAATGCGTTGCCATACTTCACGTAGTAAGTTCCTGTGGTATAGGTAAATGATAGTCTAGTCGGTGCGGTTGAATTGATACTTCAAATTTATAATTATTTTATTAAAGTTTACAATTACTTTTATTTAATTTTTTTAAACTGATAATTCATGTCTTTCTTATAAAATAACTTAGTCTACACCAATTAAAACCAAAAACAAATTTATGTCCTTGACAATTTAGATTCGTAAAATTACATTTTAAAATGAATGGGTTCGTTCCTGAACCTACCATTTTCATTTGTCGCATTCTTTCAAAGTCACCCTGTATATTGTTACGTAACCTCACTTTTTCTAAATCTCTTTTGACTCAGCTCTCAAATTTCCAAAAGTCAGCAAGATGTGATGATTAACAATAATTTCATCTTTTTACATCCAGACCCAAATGTGAAATGTCTATAAAAGCATAATTGTCCCTCTCCTTTTAGACGCAAAACCTACTCGGAAACTAAATTAATAACCACTATAAAAAATAATAGGTGGTAAGAAATAAACTTATTTTAATGATAATATAATATTACTAATATTTTGTAGATCGATGTATCGATATCGATTTGATCAATGCGTCGCGCACTGATTGTCTTTTGACATTGGCGTATACATATAACGCTAATGTTAACCTAATGTTTATTTACTTAAGGGTTATAGTTGCTTCAATATATAACAACGCCATCTTTGGTAAAGTTGCAAAATTATCTCAACGATTGTATTTAGTTTGACCTTAGATCATAATAGACTTAAGTAAGTTCCTAATATAATAAAAATTGAATCTTATTTTTTTACAGTAAAGGTATATTGTCTAATTATGCCTAATTAGCATTAGGGAGTTAATCTATTTTTGACGGAAATAAAAATGAGCAATTGAGTGCATTGTTGACATGCAGTGCAGAATATGATTATTGGTACATTTGTGTGAGTTTGGCGACAGCGGTTCCATACTAATTTTGTCACATACCACTTCTACTCTTTTTTTCTGTTCTGTGCATCGAATAGCCACATTCTCTTGGCTGCATCTTTATGAATTTCAAAAAAAGAACATTGTCATGCACGCGCGTTTCACTACCACAGCGCCGTAATTAAAAAAAAACTTATTCGAATTTTTGAATTGACGTCGTATCCCATCATTCATCGTCATTTTTGTTGTTCAATAATAGTATGGAAAAACATATATATTTTGTTGTTTACAAAAATGAGTGATACAAGTTTTGATAACACACCACCATATATTTCAAATGCAGCAAAGGACATTTCTAACCAAGTATTACTAGAAAAGTCGAGAAAATATTATGAAAAGATGTACCAAGATTTCATGAATTGGAAAATATCAAAGAGTAGTAGTACATCATTTTCTGAAGATGTGCTATGGTTTCAGAACCTTTATAGAGGATTCATATCATGGGTGTAGCTAAAGTCTTGTATGCAACTGTTATAATTAGGTATTAAAACACTCATGTGATACTATTATCACTATTTAGTTGTTAACAGCAACTATGAACAATGACATAGCTGTTATAAATTCGTGAATATTGTAATAATAAAAAAAAAGAAAAATTTTAATTAAATATAATTAATTTGATTTCAAATATAATTATAAATATAAAAAGTGTAAGATGTGTGTAGCTCCTAAATGAAAACAACAAACAAACAAATAAAACAAATACCTTATGGGTTCGGGCGCCTTGGAGCTTACACCTAAAAATTAGTTTGCCGGAATAGGTCTATCGGAGGGATTGAACCTTTAATCGTCCGGTGGGAGGCTAACTAAAGAAATCAAACAAGAACTCCCTTTTGTTTCTTTAATTTTAAGCCCGTAGCTTTCAGCAAAATAACAAAGTTACACAAAAAAAATATTAATAACTAGTTAAAATTAAAAACTAGTATAAATTATTAACTACAGGAAATTATTAAAGTACAGGAGATTATTGCATCTTGAGTATGATAACTAAATTAGTTAAATTAAATTTAAAATAAACATACCAGGGGGTAGTAAACCAGAAATAAACTAAAATAAAACCATGTGACGTGGTGAGCGTCGGGTGAGCGCTGGATGAGTCCCTCAGCAAAACGACCAAGTTAAGTTCATGGGAGAAGGCCAGAACTTAACACGGGAACAAACAAATGGAAAATATCCTTAGAAGAAACCCTTAGAAGAAACGCCAACAGCGGGCTGTAACAAATTGTATAGATTACATTACGGCAAGGCAAAGTGATCAATCCGAGACGCGGCACTTTAGCATTAAAAAGGTCTTACCGTTTCTTCCTCTTCGAAATACGAAGCAAACTAAATGTTTCGGTACGAGATTCCGACCATAGGCTGTAACAAAATTTGCAGGTTAAGGCACGATGAGGCAAAGTGAAAAATCCGTCAAACGGCACTTTAAAAGTTGATGGATCTCACCGTTTAGTCCTCCTTCCTTCGTCAAACTATGAAATGCGCCATGCGGTCTCCTCACACCAAAGACATCAGGCCAAAACAAATTTATAGGGACGTCATCACGGCACCACTATAAAAACCTAATATATGCCGTACTATGGCATTAAAATTATGCGTAATCCAGGCGAGGATGGCTAAGATTCGCCTTGATAAAAAAACTTAAAGGCGAAGATTCATTTTTGAATCGTCAACCGGTAGATGCTGGTCGAAGAGTGAGCAGCCGTCCGATCTGTCACTTATGTCAAAACTCGAGAAAAATACCACAGATAAAATAAAAATCAAATTAGTGACGCGAAACAGACTAAATAGGCCGAAGGCATGTAAGGAGCAAAAAGGCTCGTTACATTACATCCCTCCCCAAAAAAAAAATAAAAGAAAGTAATTTCTTTTATGCCAGAAAAAAACAAAAGAGCATAGCAAAAACCCTTCTTTTTAAAAAAATGGAACTAAACTAACACATTCCTATAACAAAAAACTAATACTATTCTTAAAAGAATACAAACAAACCAAGAGAATAGTTAAGTCACAAACATAACAGACTTACTATAAAATAAAACAATATGAGTGCAGATAAGTCACTAACATAACCGACTTACTACAAAATAAAACAACAAGAACCAACATGAGTGCAGTTAAGTCACTAACATAACCGACTTACTACAAAATAAAACAACAAGAACCAACATGAGTGCAGTTAAGTCACTAACATAACTGAACCATAGCACAACTTGAACCAACATGAGTGCAGTTAGGCACCTTCGCCACTGACTAACTAGTTACATCCAAGAGATACCACAAGTACAGTTAAGCGCAACTGTCGCTGACAAAAAAGGAAAAACTATTCATACCAATTTGAGTACGGTTAGGCACAATCGCCACCGTCTAGCAAGAAACAAGGTTAAATAATTTCTTCTACAGTTAGGCGCAATAGCCGCTGCTTTACAAGAATAACCAACAAAAAATGTCCATATGAGTACAGTTAGGCAAAATAGCCGCTGCTTTACAAGAATAACAACAAAAAATGTCCATATGAGTACAGTTAGGCACCCTCGCCACTGACTAGCTGGAACAAAGGTATAACCGTGAAACACAGTTTAAAATCTCTACATCAACAAGGATGTAGGAAAATATAAAGGAAGAATGTTGTGATCGGCTCAACACCACCAATCTCCCGAGCACAAACATCTCCAAAACCAAACGCATATTGTGATCGGCTCAACACCACCGATCTCCCGAGCACAATAGCAAAAAAACTGCATCCTGTGAGCGGAACAACCTTCCGGGCACAGGTAGCAAAAACAAACGCATACTGTGATCGGAACAACTCCACCGACCTTCCGGGCACAGTAGCAAAAACAAATGCATATTGTGATCGGAACAACTCCACCGACTTTCCGGGCACAATAGCAAAAACTACGAAATCGAGGAAAAAGTTAGACCGAGATCCGTAAAACAAATATATGGAAATATCTACAAATGAGAACAAAAACTCAAGTATCCAAATCCATACAAACAAACTAAGGTTTTGCATCCTAACACAGAAAACAAGGCTGGCTAGGAGCAAATCCTAGACACCAAAAGACAATACTTAAAGTGTATAAAAACAAGTATATATACAGATCTTGCGTACAAGCATGAATAGTAATTGTATACAAGATTATATAAAAAAACAAATAAAATATAAGATCTTTTGATATGAATAATATAAATGAGTGCGGGAGAAGTTATAGCCTATAATTGTCCTAAGTTATATTTTAGAAAGGTAAGAAATGAATTCAACAAATTCATATGAGTTTGCCTATCATACTTCCCATTCAAGAGCTCCATAAACCAATCATTCATCCTATCATACTTCACGCTATTATAAGAGCTCCTCAAACAAATTATCAAACTCAAGACTAACGCTTGGAACCAAAAATTAAAATTTAATTATATCTTTAACATGATAACGGCCAGTTGTACCCTTACTAAGATCTTTTAGAATATAAACGTTATTAGAAATCTTTTCAATAATTTTACATTTAATAAACTTAGGAGCAAGTTTTGCCGAAAAATAAGTAGGTGCATGAGATTGAACAAAACTCCTTCTCCACACTTCATCACCCACATCAAAAGAAATGACTCTCCGACCTTTATTATAATAGCAAGCATTACGCTGGTAAGCTTTTAACAAATGAGATTGAACTTTAACAAAAATATCACTAAGTGAATTAAGAGAATCAGCATAGTGAGTTCTATTGGAAACCTCCAGTTCACTCAAATTATCAATAGAATTACTCAAACGATGTAAAGAAGCATCAAAAATAAGTTCCCTTCCAAACATTAAAAAGTTAGGTGTGAAATCTGTAGCAAGATTAACACTATTATTTAAAGCTAATTGAACATGAGGTAAATATTTAGACCATGTTCTATGATCTTCATTAACATAACAAGATATACAAGTTTCAATAGTTTTGTTATATCTCTCAACAGGATTATTCTGAGGAGTATACAAAGTATTAAAGAATATTTTAGTAATATTATAACTTTTCAGAAATTCTAAAAAGTGTTTTGAAGTAAATTGTGTACCATTATCACAAACAATTATCTTAGGACAACCAAATTTAAGAAATATTTCTTTTTCAAAAAGTTTATTAATTACTCTAGTAGTAGCATTTATCATGGGAAAAATCCAGCAGTATTTAGTGAAAACATCAACAACTGAAAGAATATATTTATGACCTGAATAAGTTTTAGGTAATATACCTATAATATCTACTGAAAGCATTAGCATGGGTCGATCAACTTTTTTAGGGTTAACCATAATACCAAAAGGAGGATGAGTGGTATGTTTATAAGCTTTACAAGTATCACAAGCTAGAATATATTGTTGAACATCATTAAACATGCCTTTCCAAAAATAATGTTGTTTTAATTTATTTAAAGTTTTATGAATACCAAGATGACCAGAATTAACATCATCATGATTTGAACGAATTGTATCTATAATATGCTCTTTAGGAATAACTATTTTCCAATTAAGACGACTATTAGGGTCAAACTTACTTTTACAAAATTTATATAAAGTTTTATTTTCTACTCTAAAGTTTTTATATCTGCAAGGAGATTTCTGACATTTAATAAATAGTTTTTTATACCAAGGGTCATAAATATCATCATCAGGTAATACTAAATTAATTTGAGAGGTTTCTATAGCGTTAACTTCAATACGAGACAAAGCATCTGGGACTAAATGTAAAGATCCTTTTTTATGAACTATATCAAAAGTAAATTGAGAAATTCTAGCAGCCCAACGTGCTAAACGACCACTAGGGTTACTTAGACCTAAAAGCCACTTTAAACTAGCATGATCAGTTATTACGGTAAACTTCATTCCTTCAACATAAGGTCTGAAATGTTCTATTGAAACTAAAATAGCAAGTAACTCACGTTCTGTGGTACTATAATTACGTTCACATTTATTGAGTGATCTAGAATAGAACGCAATAGGATGTTGATCTCCATTATCATCCTCTTGACTCAAAACACTACCGATGCCAACCGAACTGGCATCACAATGCAAAAAGAAAGGTTTTTCAAAATTAGGACATTGCAAGACAGGAGCAGTAGTTAATGATAGTTTCAGCTCAGCAAATGCATTCTCAGCATCATCATTCCAACAAAGTAATTTTCTAGAGTTTTTACTACCAGCTGTTAATTTAGTTAAGGGAGAAGCAATATCAGCAAATTTACAAATGAATCTACGGTAATATGAGCATAAACCAAGAAAGCTACGAAGTTGTTTAACGGTTTCAGGACGAGGAAAATTTTTAATGGTGTCTAATTTAGAAGGATCAGTATGCAAGCCATTACTGTCAACTATATAACCAAGATAACGAAGTCTATCTTTACAAAAATTACACTTTTTTAAATTAACAGTCAATCCAGCATCTTTTAGAATTTTATAAATTTTATGTAAGTAATCTATATGTGTATTAAAATCCGAATTTACACAAATTAAGTCATCCAAATAACAGAACACCGTATTATCAAATTCAGGACCAAAAAGTTTATCTACAAGTCTCTGCAACTCAGCCGGTGCATTAGTGAGACCGAATGGCATGCGAACAAATTCAAAAAGTCCTTTTCCCGGAACAACAAAAGCAGTCTTCTCTCGAGAAGATTCTTCTAGAGCGATTTGTAAAAATGCTTTAGAAAGGTCAATGGTACTAATATATTTAGCTCCCCCAAGGTTATCTAATATCCTAGAGGTATAAGGAAGAGGGTAAGAATCCTTTACAGTGACTGAATTTAAACGTCTTGAATCTAAACATAATCTAGTACTGCCATCCTTCTTTTCCACCGCTAAGCAAGTCTGTAAAAGAACCAACCAATAACATTTCATCAAAATTTTTGTATAAAAAGTATTCTTCAACTTTAGTTATAAATTCTCTAACGCAAGAACTCCCATCGAATATAATTTTACTTCTTTTTAAGTCAGGCAACTTAATTGCAGAAGGCAAATTCTTTTTAATATGATCATTAACCAAAGCATTTCTCGAATTAAATGAAGGCAAAGCATGTACCGCAAAAGCTGAAGAAGAATGTGCAAACTTGTCATTCTGATCAAAAGAATGATGTACTTCTGTCAAATTAATCATGTCAGGAACATGTGCACTGGCATCAGGAATAGCGCAAGCACCATCAGATTCTAAATTATTTTCAGCAGCTGGAGGCGGAGAAAGCTGAAGTTCCTTATCCATGATGAATGAACAAAAAGTTGAGCAAAAAGCAAAGTTCAAAAGTTATAAAATATTTAAGGTTAAGTTGAAATAATATTAAAGTTGATAAGTTATTTTTATGAAAATATCAAAGTGTTTGGCAATGAGAAGATGCAATAATATCTTACAATATAAGTTTGAGCACAATAATCATTGATAACTAAGTTAAACTTAAGTTCACAATATAATTAAATATAACAAACAATAGTACACAATATTGTCAAAGAAAAATATTGTCTACACAAAATTAACAAAAGAGTTAGAGTATATTATGTTGTTTACAACAATAGTATTAAAATTTGTAAAGTTCAAACAAAACAATGTGTTTTATAAATAACACTAGGTATTCAATTATAAGAATTGAATAAAATAGAATATAAGATGCAATAATAACCATAACAAGATAGAAAGCTACTCCAATGTCCCTGTTTATGGCGACAATTGTAATAATAAAAAAAAAGAAAAATTTTAATTAAATATAATTAATTTGATTTCAAATATAATTATAAATATAAAAAGTGTAAGATGTGTGTAGCTCCTAAATGAAAACAACAAACAAACAAATAAAACAAATACCTTATGGGTTCGGGCGCCTTGGAGCTTACACCTAAAAATTAGTTTGCCGGAATAGGTCTATCGGAGGGATTGAACCTTTAATCGTCCGGTGGGAGGCTAACTAAAGAAATCAAACAAGAACTCCCTTTTGTTTCTTTAATTTTAAGCCCGTAGCTTTCAGCAAAATAACAAAGTTACACAAAAAAAATATTAATAACTAGTTAAAATTAAAAACTAGTATAAATTATTAACTACAGGAAATTATTAAAGTACAGGAGATTATTGCATCTTGAGTATGATAACTAAATTAGTTAAATTAAATTTAAAATAAACATACCAGGGGGTAGTAAACCAGAAATAAACTAAAATAAAACCATGTGACGTGGTGAGCGTCGGGTGAGCGCTGGATGAGTCCCTCAGCAAAACGACCAAGTTAAGTTCATGGGAGAAGGCCAGAACTTAACACGGGAACAAACAAATGGAAAATATCCTTAGAAGAAACCCTTAGAAGAAACGCCAACAGCGGGCTGTAACAAATTGTATAGATTACATTACGGCAAGGCAAAGTGATCAATCCGAGACGCGGCACTTTAGCATTAAAAAGGTCTTACCGTTTCTTCCTCTTCGAAATACGAAGCAAACTAAATGTTTCGGTACGAGATTCCGACCATAGGCTGTAACAAAATTTGCAGGTTAAGGCACGATGAGGCAAAGTGAAAAATCCGTCAAACGGCACTTTAAAAGTTGATGGATCTCACCGTTTAGTCCTCCTTCCTTCGTCAAACTATGAAATGCGCCATGCGGTCTCCTCACACCAAAGACATCAGGCCAAAACAAATTTATAGGGACGTCATCACGGCACCACTATAAAAACCTAATATATGCCGTACTATGGCATTAAAATTATGCGTAATCCAGGCGAGGATGGCTAAGATTCGCCTTGATAAAAAAACTTAAAGGCGAAGATTCATTTTTGAATCGTCAACCGGTAGATGCTGGTCGAAGAGTGAGCAGCCGTCCGATCTGTCACTTATGTCAAAACTCGAGAAAAATACCACAGATAAAATAAAAATCAAATTAGTGACGCGAAACAGACTAAATAGGCCGAAGGCATGTAAGGAGCAAAAAGGCTCGTTACAATATAGATATCTAATTTTGAAATGAAATTGTAAATTAGTCTGCATTTTTTGGTATAAGAATGTCTAATTTTATATCAAAAGACCTTTACCCTATTTATTGCTTTGACATATTTTGCAATGAATCTAGTACGAGATTCAAGGAGCATTTAAAGTATCGGCTGCGAACTACATAACGTGTTGCAGGCGGCGCCGGGCCGCAGCCGCCGCCGCCCGGCAGCGCCGCGCCGCCGCCGCCCGCGCCGCCGCCCGCGCCGCCCGCGCACCCCGCGCCGCCGCCGCCGCCGCGACAGGTACCCGTTTAGATACCGTTTATTGATCAAGCTAGTGACATATTACTTTTCAATAAACGTTTTTCTTTATTTTACAGCACTTGGTTGCAAAATAAGTAAAAAGGGATATATTTCGACTTTCGTACAACTGCCCCTAATTACCTTTGGCACGATGATACCCTTTATTTTTCTGCATTTATTAACATATCGCACAATGCGCGCATGCGTTAGATTTTGGACGAAAAAAAAATGTGTTTTTAACCCACGGGTAGTCGCGCCTAGGTCGAAACCCAGTACATGAATACGCTGCTTACTGCGGCGTCATGTATAGTAGAGCATAAAATTGCATTACCACCCTTATTAAATGTTTGCACATCACAAATCAACAAGGTCTATTTTTGCTTACAAGACAAAATGATAGATAATGTTGGCATGAGTGAAATTTTTGTAGAAAACAAAATAATGAAAAAAAAGCTTGAGAGGTGTCAAGGAACACCCGGATGGAACGAAGTTCCTTTCGATTAATTAGTGAAGGAATTGTAATTTTTTTTTTTACAATAGTTTACTATAGCAAATAGTGTCGTTACAAGTTTTCGTCTTAATTTTTTCCGTCTTGCCCCCTTTCGCAACGCGCGATAAGGAACTTCGTTCCAATAGTTCAATAATAATTTAATAACAAATTATATTAAAGTTAAAACAAATACAATCTATGCAGGTATTGATACAAAACGTGTACTACGGCAATGTCACACATTAAAGCTATCGTTATCTTAATAAATCTTGATAAAGCATTTTAAGGTCGACTATACATATGACGCAGCAGTAACGCAGCGATTACGTCGCGCATCTGCGGCGCGAACGCAGCGTATTCATGTACCCAGTCGTGACAACGCGACGCATACGCTGCGCTGTCGCAGCGTCTGCGCTGCGTATACGTTCATCGAACGCCTACGCCCAGTGTGAAGGGGTCCTAAGAAAATAAAAGATTAACGAAGTTGATTCTAATGTCTATGAAGATCGTTTTTCGATCCACTGTGCGCCGGTGCGTAGCTACTGATGCCGCGCCTACGCGAACCTTACTAACTTCATGTCGTCCTCCGCAGGGTGACAGCAAGATGGGCCCCCCGCCCAACGTGCCGCATATGCCGCCGCCGCCGCCCGGTCGGTATCGCTAACTACTTAAACGCTTTTAATATACGGAAATACAATTAGATACCTTGGTCTCGTACGAGCATATGACGAAAAATCAGTGAATTTATAATGATGATACAGGTATGATGGGGATGGGTTGGCGCGGTGGGTTCAATCCGCCGCCTTGGGGCGCGCCTCCGCCCGCATTCCTGGCTCCGCCTCCACCGCCACCGCCCGTGGCCGGTGACTAACCGCCCCCGCTGCCGCCCGTGGCCGGTGACTAGCCGCCTCCACTGCCTCCTGTGGCCGGTGACTAGCCGCCCCCGCTGCCGCCCGTGGCCGGTGACTAGCCGCCTCCACTGCCTCCTGTGGCCGGTGACTAGCTGCCCCCGCTGCCGCCCGTGGCCGGTGACTAGCTGCCCCCGCTGCCGCCCGTGGCCTGTGACTAGCTGCCCCCGCTGCCGCCCGTGGCCGGTGACTAGCCGCCCCCGCTGCCGCCCGTGGCCGGTGACTAGCCGCCCCCGTTGCCGGTGACTAGCCGCCCCCGCTGCCGCCCGTGGCCGGTGACTAGCCGCCTCCACTGCATCCTGTGGCCGGTGACTAGCCGCCCCCGCTGCCGCCCATGGCCGGTGACTAGCTGCCCCCGCTGCCGCCCGTGGCCGGTGACTAGCTGCCCCCGCTGCCGCCCGTGGCCGGTGACTAGCCGCCCCCACTGCCTCCTGTGGCCGGTGACTAGCCGCCCCCGCTGCCGCCCGTGGCCAGTGTTCTATTGTCGTTCACTAGTGAACCGTGTTTTACCATAGTATTGTGACTATGGAATATTGTTCTAATCGTAATGATTGAATTGATATAATGTAATATAATTAAACTATACTATTGAATACGCAATTAATATTCTTTTTATTTGATGTTTACTCCAAGAAGATTCGATTCTCAATACCGACTGTATCAATACCCACGCCAACAATATCGACTATCAATACCCACGCAAATAATACCGACGCCAACAATAGGTACCGTCGTCGTCACCAATAGATACTGACGCCACCAATACCGACGCCAACAGTACCGATTCTATCAATACCGACGCCAACAGTACCGATTCTATAAATACCGACGCCAACAATACCAACTTTATCAAGAACGACGCCACCAATACCGACGCCTTCCATACTGACGCAACCAATACCGACGCAAAAAATACCGACGGCGAAGAATACCAACTCTATCAATACCTACGCCACCAATAGGGACCGCGTCACCAATACCGATGCCAAAAATACCGACACTCAATACCGATGCTATTAATACCGTCGCCTTCAATACTGACGCAACCAATATGGCGCCAAAAATACAGACGTCACCAATACCGATGCCAACAATACCGACGCCAACAATACCAACTTTATCAATACTGACGCAACTAATACCGACTATCAATACCAACGCCACCAATTCTGACGCCACCAATACCGACGCCACCAATTCTGACGCCACCAATACCGACACCATCGATACCGACGCAATCAATACCGACGCCACCAAAATCGACTATATCAATACCGACGTCACCAATACCGACGCCAACAATACCAACTCCATCAATACCGACGCTACCAATACCGACTATCAATACCGACGCCACCAAAATCGACTATATCAATACCGACGTCACCAATACCGCCGCCAACAATACCAACTCCATCAATACCGACGCCATCAATACCGATGCCACCAATACCGACTATCAATACCGACGCCAACAAAACCGACTATCAATACCGACGCCACCAATTCTGGCGCCGCCAATACCGACGCTACTAATACCAAATCTATCAATACCGACGCCAGCAAGAGTTACCGACGTCACCAATACCAACACTATCAATACCGACGCCAATATTACCAACTTTATCAATACTGACGCCACCAATACCGACGCCATCAATACAGACGCCAAAAATATTGGCCCTATCAATACCGACGTCACCAATACGGACGCCATCCATACCGACGCCAAAAATACCGACTCAATACCGACGCCAACAATACCAACTTTATCAATACTGACGCCACCAATACCGACTATCAATACCAACGCCAACAATTCTGACGCCACCAATACCGACGCCATCGATACTGACGCCACCAATACCGACGCCAACAATACCGACTATATCAATACCGACGTCACCAATACCGACGCCATCAATACCAACGCCAACAATACAGACTCCATCAATACCGATGCCACCAATTCTGACGCAACCAATACCGACGCCATTGATACCGACGCCAACAATACCGACGTCACCAATACCGACGCCATCAATACCAACGCCAACAATACAGACTCCATCAATACCGATGCCACCAATTCTGACGCCACCAATACCGACGCCAGCAATACCGCTGCCAACAAAACCGACTATCAATACCGACGACAAAAATACCGACGCCACCAATTCTGGCGACACCAATGCCGACGCCATTGATACCGACGTCACCAATACCAACCCCAACAATACCGACTATCAATACCGACGCCATAAATAACGACTTAATACCGTCGCCATCAATTCTGGCGCCACCATCGATATCGACGCTACTTATACCGACATCAACAATACCTACGCCACCAATACCGACGCGAACAATACCAACGCCGTCAATGACGACGCCAACAATACCGACTCTATCAATACCAGCTCTATCAATACCGACGCCAACAATAGATACAGACGTCACCAATACCGATGCCAACAATACTGACACTATAAATACCGACGCTAACAATACGGACTTAATACCGACGCCACCAATACCGGTAGCCAACAATAACGACACTATCAATACCGACGCCAATAATACCAATTTTATCAATACTGACGCTACCAATACCGACGCCATCAATACAGACTAAAAATACCAACGCCGTCAATACCGACGCCAACAATACCGACTATATCAATACTGACGTCACCAATACCGACGCCATCAATACCAACGCCAACAATACCGACTCCATCAATACCGACGCCACCAATACCGACGCCATCGATACCGACGCCACCAATACCGACGCCAACAATACCGACTATCAAAACCGACGCCGAGAATACCAACTCTATCAATACCGACGCCAGCAATAGTTACCGACGTCACCAAAACCGATGCCAAAAATACCGACTCAATACCGACGCCACAAATTCTGGCGCCATCAATACCGGCTTTCAATACCGACGCCAATAATACCGAATCAATACCGACGCCATCAATACCTACGCCAGCAATAGGTACCGACGTCATCAATACCGATGCCAACAATACCGACACTTTCAATACCGACGCCAACAATACCAACTTTATGAATACCGTCGCCAACAATACCGATTCTATCAATACCGACGCTTTCAATACTGACTTTATCAATACCGACGCCACCAATTTCGACACCATCAATACCGGCGCCACCCATGCCGATGCTTTCAATACCAGAAAAAAACCGTAAAATACTAATTTTACGGCTAGTTAAAAATAAATTGAGGTAGTCATGACATACCATCACGCCTGTGTCCCCGTAGGGTTGGATCGAGAAGTACTGATGTACCAATTTGTGAATAAATTTATTATTATTATTACATTACGCCGCCATATTTTATCCCATCTGCCATAATAGCCCCAAGACTAATGCCATCAACTCGATCAGGAGCAGGTACGATGTTCTGTACTAGCTACTGAGCTTGAACTCATTGGGAGTTCAAGCTCAGTAGCTGAACCCGAAAGACCCATAGCATAGAAGGCAGCGTCAACTGACGCGGGGCTCATCGAGTCGTCACAATTAGGGATGTTATGGATATGATATTTCGTGTCTGTTATAAGTATAAAATCATATCGGTTTCGGATACGGTTATAGATATGTAATTATTTCGGATAATCCGTTAGTATCGGATAGTTTCGGTTACGGATATTAGATGAAGTTTCAGTGAAGTAGTGCCACCTCGTTTCCGGAAAAAGTTTTATCGCAAATTTTGCAGAATCTACATTACTAACTTGAAAAAAAAAATCCAAGTTAAACCTGTCAAAAATAATTGTCGTTTTATTCAGACTCCGCCCTTATACGAAAACTATCTGAAACTTGTGATACAACGGATACGGTTACGGATATATTTTTATTTCGGATATCCGATAGTTCCGATTACGGTTACGGTGCTCCATAACATCCCTGGTCACAATAATTAGGCGGTATTAGCTAACATAGGAGTATCTAGATAGATTACATAAACAAAACAACTGCTTATTATGAAAACATATTTTTTATTAAGAAATTGTCTAATTTTTAAATTAAATACATCACTTGTCAGTCGCAATACATATAGATCGATATGATTGAACACGAAATCAAAATATATTAAATGCACAAAATATATCTACATTACTTATATTAACGCTACAAGAGATTATTATTGCTTTAAACGATAAATACAAAGAAATACACGAAAACAAGATTTAACCTAATAAATACTATGGACAGGAATACCGTAAGTCCTATCACCGACAATAATAAATAACTTAGTTATGTTATGTACCGCACTTACCTACTTCATATCAATATATTCCATGACAGGTCATTTCTTTACCAAATGACGGGTATCATATATTATCATTATACTTCATGTATCAAATCTAAATATTTTCCAAAGATATATTGCATCTCTATATAAACTTATTGTATAGGAAGGCCGACTTCTCTATACCCCACTGGTTCCGTCTGCCTTTAGTACAGGCTACGAGGAGAGGGGAGGGGGGGCAGAACGCGGAGGATTCTGGGGCAGCTAATGATACAAGTTTGGTTCGCAGTCTATCTCGTTGCAAGTGAGCAGACCCTATCGTTAATTGCGGGTTAATATTTGTGTATATGTGCAAGTATATATATACTACGGAACCTACACAAATATTATCGTACTGAACGCAGCAGCAGGTACTTGTCAAATTGTTCAGTGAACCAGTTGCTACCATCATATCACAAACATTTCAATTATTATACTAGCATTTCAATGCTAGCAGTTACTTCTAACTAATACATGTTAGGGCAAGTGAAGGACTATGTATATGATTGAAAACAGAAATGTCACTCGATGTCTCGTCACAACACTTACCGGCCACTTTCAAAATGTTGGGTTTCGGTCCCTCATGTAGAGTGATAGTTTAAATACTATTACAGTTCGAATACATATGTGGCGTCATTTTACAATAGGCGCAGAAGCACGGGATTGTACTGAGTGCGCAGGTAAGTACCGTGACGTGACGAGTTGTTTTATTAAACACGCTGTCAAGTGTGGCTAACTTAATGGTGAACTACTGCGTATTCTAGATATCACGATAACACGCGTTTTGAACTAAACCAAAAGTAAAAGTAAAATAATCGAGCGAAACAATCGAAAGCATGTGTACATAATGCAGCCGCCGCGGTGAACCGTGCCCACGTGCCCAATGGGCCACGTGGCGCTAGCTTCAGACAGAGGGCGCGGCGGGGCGGGGGGGGGGGGGGGCTGGGAGGAGGCGACGGGAGGGGGGCACAGCTCATCGCGCCTCCTTGGCGGTGAGTTTCTCGATTAGCTCCTGCAGCGGCGCCAGCTCCCGTCGCTCAATCAGGTTAAATTCCTGCGCGAAACCAAGTCAATACAAATTTATGTATAATACTATTTATTTATGTACTAGGTGATGGAGACGGTGCGGTGGCGTTGCGTGGGTTTTCGCCACCCGGGGCCGTCTGGAAATTTCCAGACTGCCCCGGGTTCTTTTGTATGCTACTAGTATATATAGCACTATAAAAAACCTGGCAGTTGATGTCGCCCCCTTTCATATGACCCCCTCCCCTCCCCCCACGCTACGCCACTGCTAACTCGCAGTAAATATGCTGTAGACAATGTTAGGAGTGTGTACCTTCGTACCTGTACGAAGAAGATGAAGTGCTTAAAAGACGTGTTGAGGTGCGCCTCCTCGCCCAGCTGCACCACCTCGGGGAAGTGCTGGTGATATATGTGGGCGTACACTCGGAACAACCGCTTGAGGATGGTCTTCGCCATCGCCAAAAAGTTCTTGGGGAACGGCACGCCTGAAACATTGGTATCCATCACTGTCACGTGGCTACACACACACGGTTGAACCGAGTTCAGCTCGACAGCGGCGGGTGAGCCATATAGCGAGAGTAGCAAACGCTACGGGCCCCGAGCGTTAGGGGGCCCCGCGCTTTAAAAAAAAACAATTTGGATAATAAAAAATATAATTCTCTTTGTTTTTGAGTTGGTATTAAAATGTTTAGTCCATCTCTGCCCGATTGCTCGCGCCAAATGAACCCCCCCCCCCAAACCATAAAATTGATAAGCTAACTAAAGTAAGGGCCCCTTAATAGAATTTGCTACGGGCCCCGCACTGGCTTAATCCGGCACTGCCGCTCGACAGGATTTTCATTCTTATCATCATCACTAACTATTATAAGTGGACATGAAGTCCGCCTTTATACAAGGAAGGAAAATCTCGTACAATTAAACTATGACAACAAATATTAATCATAGGAAAATGAGGTATAAGTATCAACATATACCTACATTCCCTGAAATAATAGCGATGTTGACACTAATCACAATTTCGTGTTTCGTGTTAATTTTATTGTAGGTAGTTTTATTAGAATACCGAAAATATAAAATACATTAAATATATCAAATTCTATTTGTTAAAATTCAGTTTAAATGTTTTATTTATCACCTATTGTCACGTGACTGCAAACACCAAGAAGAGCGCATTGCGTCACTAACCGATAAACAAGCCACAAACATTTCTGTTTCTCGTGTTCATACCGACGCACAGTGGATCGAAAATCGATCTTCATAGACAATGGAATCAACTTCGTAAATCTTTTATTTTCTTAGCGGTAATGGCATAGTGACGTATGTAATCGCGGACAGCTGTGGGAGTGTTCTTGTATTTGAGTATATTTTCTCATCGAAAATACTTATATTTTTAAACTAGCACACATTGTAATAGATTGCCTAGGTAATGTATAGAATACCTGAATTATACAGATTCCCGGTAACATATGCACTCGGTAAATGGAATATCTGACAGTTGTAATTCAGATCATATTACCTAGGTTTGCTTATTTTATCGAAATACTATAACAGGACAATTAGTGTCGAATTGCTATTTGGCTAGGTTTATAAGAGGTCCGGTGTCCGCCGGCTTATCAAGCTTTTTTAAAATCACTAATGATGATCACGATATATACTAGTACTTTGATGTATAAATTGGAACAAGTAAAGAGTAACGTAAGTAACCGGTTACCAATTTTGGAGGGGAATAGTGTTTCGTCGTCGAGCTGGTCCTGCGCCCAGGTCATGAGGTAGTCGATGTACTTGGGCGCGGAGCATTTGATGGGCTTTTTAACGGTGTGCCCGTCAGCCCAGTGGTACTCGTACTTCGGCCCCGCCGACATGACCGCGCACGACTCCTCCGTGCAGAACTCCGTGATGGTGCCGTACAGCATGTTGATCTGGTTGAAGAAGTCCACCGCTGCCAATCAAACACGCAGTTCATTAGCGCGCCACACCACACGCAATAAGGATTGACGACAATACAGTAAAATCGAAAAATAAGCATTAACAAATAAAAATAAATTAAACCAATATTTATTTCAACAATAGGTTCATATAAGTGATATAAGGCTCCAAAATCATGCATAAATTTATAATTAAGAGTCAATACTTAAATGGTGGATGAAGAATGCCATGGGAAATTACAACCAGTTACTATGTTGAACTATACCAAACACCATGCCCAAATCTTCTCATTTCGATAAGAGACCCATGCCTGGACAAGGAACATAACAGGTTAACACTGAGCCAAATATGTGGATGATAAACATGACTTTTGTATAATGGAGCTTGAACAAATTAGGATTTTTTTATTATTACTATTTGTTAAAATAATACAGTTTGGTCAAATAAATAAATGTATTCTTCCTCATACAGGCCATGACTAACGTGACCAGACGTCCCGTTTTGAACGGGACCGTCCCTTTTTATAATTACGAGTCCCGGTGTCCCCAGAATGAATTCTGGGACGCAAAATTGTCCCGTTTTCGGAAATCTTAATTATAGATTTAAAAATTTTTCATTAATTTCTAACTACATTACATCACAAAAAGTAACTGAATGGAATAATCTAAATGTTTCCATGGAAAATCGTTGGGTGGAAGTATTCAAACACTTTCACGCCTACAATCTACAGCATGAAAACATTTCTATTTTAATTGAATATATTTTATGTTTGACTGCTACAAATGCTCCAGTAGAAAGAGTATTTTCTATGATGAATAAATTGTGGACATCTGAGAAAACCCAGTTACAAATTTCAGTTGTAAAGGCGAAGTTGATAATTAAGGTGAATATAAAAAAAACGTGCCAAGAGTTTTATTCATATTTAAAATCCTCACACATATTAAAGCAAATTTGTTCCTCCAATAAATATAACTAAACATTATGGGTATAATTTGTAATTCATAATTTAATATAATAATAAAAATTCGTAATGTAATTTCATTTCTGAAATTTAAAAAAAAATCTGTTCTATATAAATAACTTTAAAAATATGTTTTTTTTATTGACCACCTGTTAATTGACCTAAATAAATTAATGTCCCGTTCTGAAACAAAAAATAAATGGTCACGTTAGCCATGACACACCAACATGTCCTTAAGCAGTGTGTCCTGTGGCAGGATGTGCATTAGATAGCTGGTTATCAGGTGAGTCACCCACAATGCTCTACACACAATGCTCAGTACAAACTGGGCAACCATTATGTTGATGGTGAAAATAACAATGGCAAATACATATATGTTTCTATTAATGGATAGGCATTTGAGGTACTGGCAGTGCAAAATAGTGTAGAACCTGTGCTTGATATTCCAAAACATTAGCTTATAAAATATAAATGTTTAAGTAGGCACTAGTAGATAGTCATACACTGCTAGGGATGTCCACAACTTAGATATATGATGTACAATTTGGATGATGGTCATGTGCACTTCCACATAAACAACCTAACTAACATCAACCCATTTACTGTCCCATGACAAGACAAGAGCCCGGGCCTATAATTTAATGTTGTTTCACTTGGTTATGTCTAGCTTGTTTAAAGATAAATCTTCAATTGATGTTACACTTTTTATAATATACATAACATTGCAGGTAGTCTGTGTGCTAGGTGTGTCTCTAAATACCTCTAAGTAGCTTGCATCCATTCTAATTAAAGTTAAATAAAATAAGTAAATAACTATGATATAATTATGCTATATATCCTTTGTTAATCAAATGCTAAACAACTTTAGATGAAGCTCTATAATAAATGTAACAATGTATTGTCACATTAATGTTATTTACAGTCAGATATATGTTTAGATAGATAGATAGAGTATTCTTTATTGTACATACACCAAAAAGACAGCAATATGTTTATGCCAGTTCTCTAGAAAATACACCCACTCTACTTGTACTTATATGTGTAGTTGTGCAAACAAAGACATGCCATACCTGAGGTTATATTAGTCAAATTTAGTTTTGATGTTATTAATCATAATGGAAACTAACACTGTATGACTATGCTTACCTATGCTCACAAATAAATGATGTCTATGTCTGTCATTTCAGCATTAATGTTATTTTGCCACTACAAGATTTTTATTGACAATGTCTTGATTGTTTAAAAACTAAGATATAATAAAAGAATTACACTAAATAACATTCAGGAATAGCATTATATGAGCAACACAACTAATTTTGTTTATGTTTATAAATGATTAAGGAATGGATTTTAAAGAAGCATATGAGTATTGTTATAGAGGTTTTTTTCTAATAGTTGTAATAGTTAACAGATGCATTTCTTCAAGTTTATTTAATTAGTCATCATATCACTAGACAAGTTGGTGCAGTGGAAATACTAACTATTGACAGCAACCCATTCATTGAGGTCCTCGCCCTCAGGCAGCATGACGGCGAGGCGCAGGTTGCCGGAGCCCAGTGTAGCCGCCGCATGCCGCATCAGGTCGTACTGGTGCGTGCCCTCCGGGATGTTTTTCTTCGGTTTGAATGTCTTGTTTGAACGACTCCCGCTGAAACACCGCGTGTGCATGAAAATGCGTTTATAAACATATTTCAATTTGTTAACACGCCTGTAACAGCCAAGTAGTATGTGTACATATAAGATAAGGAGGGTGCTCCGCCCTCGACCGGTCTACACAATACAAGCGCTACGGGCCCACCCACAATCTAAGCATTCCGCGAATCTCGAGAGGCGGCTCTTACTCGTTACTACCGTAGCCATTCATTATTGGAAGTTATAGAGCAAAACTCGAAAACCTATCTGCAGACGTAAACAAGACGTCAGCGTAGTAGAACGGAAGACGTTTAGATATAAATAGACACACATGACTGATTCGACTGAACCCACTATTACTTACAACAAAAAGCTCATTTTGAAAGCGTTCTTTTCCCTTTCTATTATAAGAAGTATTGTGTCCACTAGAGTAGCACCGAGTCATTAAAATTAGGTTATATCAATACAATAAAGTCCTTTGATGCAGTTGTCTTGTCAAAAGTTTATTGCATTATTTTTTTTACTCAATTTGACAAGTGACATTATTTCAGTATTGCAAGAATACTGATAGAACTGAAACATAATGCCGAATTATAATAATTATGTATTGGTTATTTATTTCTATTTCAGTTAGGATCTATATTGTTATTATAGAATGTGCTTTATAATAAGAGTAAATAAAATTAACAAAACTTCAATATCCAATTCCCAGTTGCACTATAATCATGACTAATGTATAGTATCGGAAGAATATAATATTATTCTCTCTTCATCTCATTGACTGTGCCAATTGCCAAAGCAGGTTTTCTGACTTGGGAGGGATAGGCTTCTAGACGTGCCATTGTAGATTAAGATACTTGTACACTAAATATAATATTTTTCAATAGTTAACAGATCAATCATCATCAACCCATTAACGTCCCACTGCTGGGCACGGGTCTCCTCTCAAATGAGAGGAGACACAGCGTAGGATAGCCTACTGTGGGTTGGCAGACTTCACGTCTTTGCCATCAAGACAAATCTCTCAAGCGTGCAGGTTTCCTAACGATGTTTTCCTTCACCGTTTGAGCTTTTGATAAATACGCACCTAACTTCCGAAAAGTCAGTGATGCCTTGGGTTCAAACTCGAAACCTTTGACGTCTCCGTCCACTAGTTACACCGCTAGGCTACCACAGCTCCATGATCAGATCAATGAACGTTACATAAATTTATACTAGAAAATGGTTGGCAGCACTGGTTCTATCTGTCACAGACGTGACAGCTATCAATTTTTTTCTGCAAATGAACGACAACCAAGTGAAGTGAACCGCTGAAGGAAGACGTGACGACTGAAGTTAGCAATTTAGCACTGCGTTTCAATTTATATCGATTCAATCGCTTGTATTTCTGCCTTTTAGGCAAGTTGTGAAATAATATTAAATTAATAGAAAGCTATCACAATGCAAGGTCTTTCACTTCAAAGCTTGAAGAAGCATAAAGCTGTGAGTAACACTTCATATTTGTTGATTATCTGCTACACCTAGGTTCCCCACTTCTTACATAATTAACCTCATACCTTTTTGTTTTGCTTTAATTTTCATGTCCAAATGTTTTACCGTAGGGAATTTTATTTGATTATTTATTGATATTGAACAACAATTTTAGTATAAATGAATACTTAGTGTATGCCTTCATATTTCTTAGGTTGTAAAATGTAACTTATCTTCCATTTGGCTACCATCTGTAGTATCATCCTTGTTACAAATTGAAAATTTTTAAAATGTATATGGGACAGGATAATATAGTTTGATATTATATGAACTTTATAATAGGAATTAGTTGTCTTCCGAATAAATCCACAAATTTAATACTACAGGGCAATTCATATTATGAGGAAGAGTGATAATTTTAATCTTATCAGCTTAGAGAATCCTATAACGGTATGATGGGCCTATTGACTTGAGTATGATGGGTTATGTGTGAAGTTATGTTCATAAAAATATATACAAATGATAATCCCAGTGTGGAGAAATGTGATTTGTTTATTGAAAAATATATACTTAGTACGGAAAACACAACCAATGGACACTTACAATACATATTTTCCACAATTTATTATATTTCTAGATGTGGCAGCATATTCTGCAAATATTACCATAATGTAGTATCATGTGCGTGTGGTGTGAGGGCCACTTCGTCAAATCTTTTTGAAATGTGCCTAGGATTTAGTGAACACTCCAAAACAATTGTGAAAGTTGGAATCAGAATTTGTGAAAGTCTAATAAGCGAGTTATAGCCTGTAATGTTGGGCCCTCAATCCTCACATAGAGGATTGAGGGCCCACCCGTATGGATAAACTATGGACACTACAGAAAATGTGTTTATGGCAAAATCTAAGCTAATGCCAAACATAATTTGTGAAAACAAGATATTATCGTAAAACACTATCCTACTTTATATATCTACGTTCAAAATGGGCCCTCAATTCTCACAAACGCAAAAGTTTAAACACAAATAAAATTAAAACCATTAACTTACAGCTGCTGTTTGAAGTCTTATACGCTACTAAATAATTTGTGAAAATTTGTGAAAACAAGAACAGGTCACCACGTCTTGTGGTATAAAAGTTGTGAGCTTCACAAAATTTGGGCCCTCAATCCTCCACTTTTTTTTGGTTTTCTTGTTATTACGCTTATCATATTAAAGATAAAGGAATTCCAAAATAGTCATTAATTGTGAAAAAATTTGTGCAACAAATTGTTGTTATTTGTTACCAATAACAATTACAATAAAATTAAATATCTTGAAAATTACCGAAATCGACTATTTTTTTATTGTGTATGTGTGTAGGGTGACAATAATTTTATAATTTAACTATTGACGTCTTAGAACATTACATTTTTTAAATTTCTCTCGCATACTATTCTTTTTTTTTTAAACGTTTCTTCCCTTTCGGGATCAGGCAAAGGAATCTAGTCTATACAGCCTAGTCTTCAGTATTCTTTTATTTTATTTATGATGGATGACTGGATGATTCATGATAATGGTTGATGATAGGGTGAATTAATGGTTTATGAACGGTGATAGATGATTGTTTTTTTCCTAGTTTCAGTAAATATGTGGTTCTATGAAACCTAAGGCGGACTTCTTGGGAGAATTTGAAAGTCACGTTACACTGTTTTGTTTCATTTGCCAACACTCATGCACGTTTTCAAACACTTAACGGTTAATAATCCACCATTATTATACATTAAACTTGATCAAAACACAAATTTTAGAAAATAAAACAAAGCTGCTGAACATGACGCTTCACTTTCCCGCCAAAAAAAACGCTCTCGCATACTTATTACCAGTTTTTTTTCTTTTTCTTCCCTTCCGGGATTACTCAAAGGAATCTTGTCAATACAGCCTTGGCTGTATATTTTCCGCTCAGGTGATTTAATGTGCGTATGTTCATCACTGCTCAACTTTGCATATTAAACAATTAAGTATGATAGATTACGATAAATACGATAACAACAACTTCACTTCATAAATTGCAAGGTTAGAAAAACTTTCATTGTGAGCACAACTGCCAAATTGACGGCGACGGTTTTAAGTTTTTGACGTTTTAAGATAATATTTATTTGTAAGTGTGAGAAATTATTATTTATTCACTCAGAATATGGTAAAAATTTTATTAATAGATGATATTTAAGTTCAACACATTCGCCTTTGGAAGGCATGCGAATTGGTAAAAGTTATAATTGTTGCACTATAAGTAGGAAAGAAAGAAAGAAACGAACTTTTTAATGATGTTTTCACCTTAATTCTAATTCACATCTTTTAAAAGTTCGTTTCTTGTGTTTTGCTAGAGCTATTACAACATATATTATACGATAGTTTTACCCAATTTATTCTGATTAAGTTATGGTTATAAGCAATACACCTATAAACCAATAGATGCCATTAAACGGTCAGTTTTACAAAAACTGATCTTCATTGTTTATCCCGTGGAAACTTTTTTGTGGTCACCCTATTTTGTAATTTACCCAATAAAATTAAACATGGTTTTTTTACACAAAAAAAGGTCTTTTAATATCTTTCTGGTATCGGATTTGTTGCACAATTTTTTTCACAATTAATGACTATTTTGGATTTCCTTTATCTTTAATATGATAAGCGTAATAACAAGAAAACCAAAAAAAAGTGGAGGATTGAGGGCCCAAATTTTGTGAAGCTCACAACTTTTATACCACAAGACGTGGTGACTTGTTCTTGTTTTCACAAATTTTCACAAATTATTTAGTAGCGTATAAGACTTCAAACAGCAGCTGTAAGTTAATGGTTTTAATTTTATTTGTGTTTAAACTTTTGCGTTTGTGAGAATTGAGGGCCCATTTTGAACGTAGATATATAAAGTAGGATAGTGTTTTACGATAATATCTTGTTTTCACAAATTATGTTTGGCATTAGCTTAGATTTTGCCATAAACACATTTTCTGTAGTGTCCATAGTTTATCCATACGGGTGGGCCCTCAATCCTCTATGTGAGGATTGAGGGCCCAACATTACAGGCTATAACTCGCTTATTAGACTTTCACAAATTCTGATTCCAACTTTCACAATTGTTTTGGAGTGTTCACTAAATCCTAGACACATTTCAAAAAGATTTGACGAAGTGGCCCTCACACCACACGCACATTGTAGTATCTACTGTGTCAAATTTTAAATTCTTGTATCACTAACTTTACTACAAGGTACTTTAAATTCAAATTCAAAACATTTATTTCAAGTAGACCAGTATAACAGGCAGTCCTGGATATGTCAATAGGCCGTTTAGGCCGCGGCCTAGGGGCGGCAGCATCCTAGGGGCGGCAGATTTCAGAGGAATTTAACTTTAGTGTTTAGTGCATGGGGCCGCAGATATCAAGTGGCCTACACTCATAAAAAATATAAATCCGGCACTGATAACAGGTGCTTTTGAATTGTCAAACTATGCATGGTTCCAAAAAGTAGGTCTATGGAGAAGAACCAGCAAGAAACTCCATATGTACTCTTTTAAATAAATAAAAATAACAATATAGGAAGTCAATTCCTTTACATTTTTCATTTGCAACATCAATATGAGAGAATACTTTAAAGAATTCAAAAAATCCTTAGTTAACAATTATGGAAATTATTTATTTACATCAAATCATCAGTCATTCATTATTATCCGATTAAAAAAAAAGGAGATTTACAATTTGACTGTATTTTTTTATTGACTGAATGAACCGATTTTGTATGATGCTTTTTTTTATTTGAAAGCTGGTCCCATTTCAATGTCCAGTTCTGACATTTGAACTTACTTTTTTTTTTGATAGAATTATATCATTTTATTTTACAGGCACAAGAACAAGTGCCATGTTTATTTTTCTGTATCATATTCCAGCCATTATTTATAGACCCATATAGTGCTGAGCTTAAGACACCTCTCATGTCCCACTCACAGTTAAATATATTATAATAAACATTACACAAACAGAATTTAGATTTTTAGATTCTCATGTAAGTGCAGCATACATCTCAGTGTTAGTTTCTATCAAAAGAGCCAACATATCTCTAATCCCTATAGATAGCATGATTTGTGTGTCATTCTATTAACAATATACAAATAACTATAATTGTGTATTGTTAATTTAATTTGTACAGTTAATCCCGCTGTATGTGTGTGTGGGCATCGGCTGCGCAGGTGCAATGTTTTACCTGGGCAGGCTGGCCACACGCAATCCTGATGTGTCCTGGAACAAGAAGACAAACCCCGAGCCTTGGGAGGAGTACAGGGCAAAGCAGTACAAGGTAAAGTTGCTGTGATCCCTAATTATTAGAAACGCACAATGCCACAAACACTGTCTAATCTCTTGTCAAGTAATGTTACTGGTTCGTCAACTTCATTTAAAACTTGAGCTTACAAAACCTTACCAAGCTTTCAGCAACCGGGTCCATTAGACTAATGTATGAAGGCATTGTCCAAAAAGGATAATCAAGTATTGTCTAAGACTTATTCGCTAGTTAGTTAAGCTAGTTATACTTGTGGTGTTTGTATTGTTACAGTTCTACTCGCCCACCAGGGACTACTCAAAGGAGGAATCCCCTGCGCCAAAGTACTAGAGCTGTACAGCGGGAATTAAATGTTAATCAGGTGTTATCGCGAACTATAGATTGTATAATTTAATAAATAGCAACAATTATGTGATATTAATGTTTGTTTTACTTTGATGACTCCTATAAGTAGTACAATTATTAGTTTATGTGCCGTCACGAGTTTAGAGCGCTGGCCTTGAATGCGCAGATATCAGTTTTTGGGTCCGTTTGGCGGGGTGGGCGGTGTGCGGAGGGTGAAGCGGCCAGTGCCGGCGCCATATTGGTGTATCGCCCAAAATACATTCACGCACATATTGCTTTCGTATTTTTTCATCATCTTGACCTTTTACCTTTCCACAAGTAGTTCCAGTCGCATCCATCTACAAAGTTCGACTTCCTTAATTAACGACGATTTGATGGAAGGAATAGGATTATTGCCAAACGATTAGAATTTAAGTCTTTTAAAATAATTATAATTGATCATAGATAGAATACACTTTATTGTACACCAATAATTAATGTACACATTACATTAATTTTATTATTGATTAGGTAATAATGATTCTATAGGTATCTACAAAAAAATATAAATTATTATTTTTATAAAATAAACCATGGTTATATTTTATTTTTCTCTTTTAAAATACCTATATAACACTTATATTTCTTTTCCATTAAAAGTGACAACTCAAGTTAATTTAACTTTTCTAAAAACACTTCGTAATATATGTGAGCACGAGTGTACGACATGCGCAAGTCTCCCCACTACTTTCGTCGAGCGCTCTAAACTCGAGACGGCACCTATAAGTAGGTGTATATAAGTACTACCTCATGCGTGGATCGGGAACGCTTTGTATTTAGTTGACGGAAAAACATTGAAACCTTTCGGTATTTTAGGTTTTCGCAATATATTGTATGAGAGAAGTATCGTATTGTGTTTTTCATGTTAACGTTCACACTCACGGAACAGAATTCACACTACATAAATTCAAATTTTCGTACATTTTTTGCAATTTACCGGTCTATGCCAGGCTGTACATTGAACAAAATATGATTCGCGCCTGTAATAGGTATTTAGTTAGAGAATTATAATAATTTAAATCAATAAAACAGCCCTCAAAGTGCATATAACTGTATTGATTGTCTATTTCATGAAAAAGTCATTCAATCCAATTGTATGCAATGTAAGGGTTGTATTATTATACGGAACTAAACATACTTTACAAGCCCACTTTTGTCTTCTGGATCTGGACTGGATCCGGTGGATTTCATGGAGTCACCTGAATAACCAAACCGAAATTGATTCAATGAATAAGTAGGTACCCATGAGAGTAATAAAAAATAATAAGTTACAGTATAGAGCAAGCGATATTTACTGATTGGTTCTATACAACGAGTATGGTTCTATATTTACTCGAGCGTCAACTCTACAGCTGCGCATTTTACCTATGATTTGTCAACGATGTCGCGCTTCCAGCGGAGTCGCATGTAGGCCTAATTTGCTGACGCTATGCTGATATCATTTTGTTCCTTCGGCGATACTCCAAGCTCCGAGCGTTATCGGTCGGGAACCAAACTTACCCTTATCGCTCAAATGATTCAGCTGAAAACGCACTGAGTCTGTTCAGTGCCTGAACTGACAGCCAGACAGAGAACTGACAACCGTGGAAGCAAACGAGTTATTTAGTGGATCACGCGTGTAGACCAATATATTATAGGACTATCGCCAGCCAGTTGCTATGACTGGATATGAGGAAAGCCAAAGATGGAGCACAGTAGTATATAGAATCGTTAATTTCGCTTCTTATTAACCTGACCTATATTAGGGGAGGTAACCATACCGATCCATATATTTTAATAGGTCTCGAACGACTAATATAATAAGTAAACCAAGCGTCAGCTGATTGGGAGGTACCGAAAATAGTACAAATAAATAAGTCTTAGACGCCGGTTGAAACGTTTTTGTTATAGCTATGTGCAGTTGATATAAATGAAAAAGGATAAGAATGCGTAGTTGAGTGCCTCCAACGTGGAACCGATAACTTATCCGGATCTCATGCTTCTCTTTTATTTTCAATCATTTCAAGGGTTTTAGAAGCCCAAGAGGCGTTCCATGTACCTACTGAAAGCTGGATCCCATTGCTTCAAACTCTCTTCTCTCTCTATTTACACATTTTTGTCGTTCATTGACAACAATGTGTAAATAGAGAGAATGATTGATACTTATATACAATATCAGGTTTTATTTACCATAATACGGAAACTTTTAAATATGAACTTATAACACACACTTACATATTGATTTCTTACGCTTACGTGAATATTAGACATGGAAATAAAACTACGTTTTACGATTTTATCGCGGTATATTGATATTATTTTAACCCGACGTTTGGATCCTATATAGCATCCATGGTCACGGGCCGACTGAGGTGTTTGTTGTCTTGAAGTTATAATTACTAACAGCTACCCTACATTTTACACATACATTACCTACACAGTACAATCCTATAAGAGACCCGTTTAGGCTTAGGCTTACGCACGCCATGGCTTATGGCTACACGGAAGACTCCGTATCGCTCCGTATCGCCTCACGCTTCTACAGTTCAGTCAGTATTACTTATGGGTATTGGGTACGATTAAATAAAACAAGTTGCATACATTTTTGTTACAAAATAATTATTCTACAATTTTTTTTTTATATTATATTCATGAAAATAACAAATAATTACTTTTCTATACATAGTTACAAATGAGGTTGTTGACATATTTGCGATGAGATTTATACTTGAAGCACCAGTGTGCACGTGTGTGTGTGTTTGTGCGCGCGCTCGCGCGTGTATTTGTGTGTGCGTGCGTGTGTGTGTACATATGTGTGTGTGTGTGTGTGTGTGTACATGTGTGTGTGCGAGGTGCCGCGGCACACAGCTAGCACGAGGACACGCGAGCTGATCCGTAGCGGTTTAGTGCAATAATGCTATAACTATGATCTTAAATACAGTCATGTCAGTTATTCTAATGATAAAGCAACTTTTTTCTTTTCGTAACAATATTACATTATATTCTTGTATTGATTGCAGAAAATGATTTTTATTGTATTTATTCATTTACGTGAACCTTATCTGATAGCAGTTTATATATTCAACCTCCACGTTTACTTCACAACAAACTATAGCGTCTTAAGTCGATACAGATTATTATCTTAATAAAATATTAAATAATTTTAATTTCATCTAGATCACATTCCCTTTCTTTTCAAATTCGTTATAATGCATAATTTTAATACTATGAATTAATTAATGATACCATAAAGCTATATATACCGCAGTCCGAGTCGTACTGCGGCCTACGTTACAAATGCATTAACAATCATAACAGCTCAGAGGCACGTGCGTCTGTCGGCTGTCCGCGCGGCCGGCGGCGGCTGCGCGCGACTGTACGCGACTGTACGCGACTACACGCGGGGCTCGGGAGGGGACAACTACACGAAAGCGACACGGCTTCATTACAAACGAAATACATGTGTTTAAATCGGCACCACTTCGATTTAGATGATAATTTATGATACACAAAAAATGCCTTTACTTGAGATTTGGAGAACACAGTAACTTCATTGATTTATTATTCATTGATTATCGTATTGTACTTACCGCCGAGTCGAACCTTGAAACTTTGGGATATATTATACCATTTCAACTTGTAAGCTTTGCATACATTAGTAACAGAATATTTGATGATGAAATTATGGCGAAAACTACGCTTGCCAAGTCGATAACAGCTTTAGTTCAGAAATATTGAGCCAAATTACAGTGCAGTGGTGGCGAGGCACCTCCGTCGCGCCGGCGTGCGGCGGCTACTGCTGCGGCTGGTAGGGGTTGTAGCCGGCGGGCGGCGGCGGCTGCTGGTAGGGCGCCGGCGCGGGGTACTGGTAGGGCTGGTAGGGCGCCGCCGCCGGCATGCGCGCGTGGTGCGGGTACGGCAGCGTGGCGTACGGGTTGTACAGCTGCGGCAGCGGCGCCGCGTAGTACGGGTAGCCCGCGCCGCCGTACGGCACCGGCATGCCTGCGCACCGGACACACGGCTGTACTCGACCACGCTACGGACTGCTACACACTCGGTTACAACTAACATTCCGGGCACTCACCTTGCGGCTGTTGCGGGTAGGGCAGCGCGGCGGCGGCGGGGGCGGGCGCGGGGGCGGGCGCGGGCGCGGGGGGCGGCGGGCGCGGCGGCGGCTCGGCGCGCGCGGGGCCAGCGCCCTGCACACAAGCCACGTGACCACACTCACCACAAGCCCGGCTCCGGACACGACACGGTGGCCGGTCAAAAGTTTTCACAAATAACAGATTAGATAATATAGTAGACATAATGTAGTAGACATTTAAATAAAAACATGTAAGTAAGAAATAAACACATCACTTTTAGTTTTTTGACACGAAGAAAGCACAAAAATTTTTTTAGTTGACTGTCACTACTTGTAAACAGGTCCATGTCAACACTCCGGCATGCCGCGTTGAACATACGACTCGCTCGAATTGTGAATGAGTTTTGCCTGTAGGTGATATTCACTGTTGGTGTGTGTAGTAAGTGTGATAAAAATAAATATTCCTGGACATTATGACACAGCGCCATCTAGTTCCGAGCTAAGCAACGAGGCTTGTGTTACGGATACTAGTCGGTTGATATACTACATATATACTTTTTTTTTGTAAATACATACATATTATACATAGATATATCCATGACTCGGATACAAATGTTTATGCTCATCACACAAACATTTGTCCCTACCGGGATTCGAACCCGGGACCCTTAGCACAGCAGGCAGTGTTAACTACCGTTGGACTAATTGGGTCGTCAAAATCCTCGTGATTTACGTAAGAATGCAGATGGCACACGCAGCCCAATTTTGCTCACTAGTTCATTAACGTCAATCGTCCCTTTCGCGATTCTGATCTTGATTGGCAATTGTTCTTCTTTCCTCCAGCGGAAGGTGTTTTTTTTTACACCTGCTATAATAATCGGGCAAATAACAATTGGTACGATATTGGATGTACCTCAGAAACTTTCTCTGAATGGCCTCTATGCGATTTTTGTAGATGTTATAATTCGGGTTCCAAACTTAAGAGGCGTAATTCAAGGTGACTGCGAACGAAGGAACAGTACATGAACTTTCACAGTTTTAATGTTATTGAAGTCTGCTGGGAGTCTAAAGAGGAAACCTAGTGATCGGGATGCTTTGTTTATTATATTCTCTATGTGAACGTCAAACAAGAGTTTAGAGCCAAACGTCACCCCGAGATCCCTAATCGTGCTCACTACAGATATTGTGGTGTCTAAGAGCTTATATGATAGGGATAGATTTACGCGTAAAAGTGCTAACATTACATTTACCTGGATTAAGGTCAAGCTTATTGTTTATTTTATACAGTAGAACTGAAATCTTTGAAGGTCTTCCTGCAGTAGCATAGCGTCATTAATAGAATTTGTTTAATTTTGGAATATCGGAAACAGAATTTAATGTCATTAATAAAAATATTAAATAATAGTGGACCTAACAGGCATCCTTGGGGCACACCGGAGGGTATAAAAATGGGTCGAGAGGAGTATCCATATAACACCAGTCTGGCACCTATTCTCAACGTAAGACTTAAACCATGCAAAGAGATCACCCTTGATACCGATAGCAAATAGTTTCTTTATCAGTATGTCATGCATGATCAATTCTATCGAAACATTTGCTGTAGTCGGTATAAATAACTCCAGAGAGGACTTCATTTCTATAATTTCAGATTTCATGGATTTCAGTTCCACCTATTCTGCTTTGATGGCTTGCACACTGTCTATCGATGTTGGTAATGCCTCCATTTGTGTGCAAACGTTTGATCTCCAACATGATGGCGTCCGAGTCTGCAACTGAGGCCTTGACTATTCCAATATACGGACTTGTTGGAGTATGAGATTTACAGGTGATACATTTCCACGCAGCTTTATAGGCCAAACCAAGTCTTCTCCACCTCGCTTCAGTTATACCCGCGCATGAAAAGTCAAACTCCACATTGTGTGCATGTGATTCCACCCGTGGCCTCATTCTCGCAGCTCTTGCAGATAAACATTACTATTTCTTCTTCTGAACAAAAAATTTGTGAATCGTATGGTGCAGTAGATGTACGTGTGCACTTGCTGAACCGGTTGGTTGTTTACGTGTTGTGACGTGCCCTATCTACTTGTAGTGCTAATTCACTGAGTAAAAAATGCCTCTAAAAATTGTCGATTGGGGGTTCTTGCAGTTCTGAATATACATTTGCAGTGGATACGTTATCTTATATTGCCGTTCGTACTATTATATATGTTACCGGCAATCTGTATAATTCAGGTATTCTACAAGATACCTAGGTGTATACCTAACTGGTGGATGGCGTGGCGATAATCTGGGATCATGGATACGCCTTAATGCAAAGTACAACAGATAGTTAATACCACAGACATGGAAGAAGGCACCATAGACATCTATGAAGACTGGATAATAGTTATAACTCTTTGGTATGGAGGGATAGAGGTAAGGAGAATTCCTGTCGTAATCTGCAGTTTTACTAATATTACTTGTACAAAATAATTTCGATGTTTTCCATTATACGGCGGGGCGGTACTTGCCTCGGCGGCGGCGTGGTGCTGCGGCGGCGCGGGCGCGGGCCGCCCGGAGCCGCGCGCCGCCTCCTGCGTCAGGTCCTTCAGCAGCTCGTCCTTCTCCGTCTTCCGCGCGAAGCAGAAGTCCGACACTTTGTTTTGGAACGCCACCAACAGCTGTGTCGGTCACACGAAAGAATAATAACATATCATTTGTTAATCAAAATAAATAATAATAATAAACACGTCTTATATAATTACACGGCGCCATCTAGTTCTGAGTTAAGCGACGGTTGTCGACGCCGTTACGACAGCGCCGAGGGTGTTCGAGGGGAGTGCAAGAAGCGCGGGGGTCCTTCCCTTTCCAACGGCCGTAAGCTACCACCGCGCCCCAAAAAGACACTCGCCGATAGCTCGCGAACCGATCGCCACCAAACCAAATTGTACCCATATTTATATTTTTAATACACAATTTATCTATCGAGTGAGTCGCCTATTTTATTTGTGTTCCCATCGTGAACAACGGTTTCCTTTACAGATACTAAATGGTTGATACCCTACAGTTTTTTATTACTCGGGTCAAAATGTCCCTACCCAATCATGGGTAATCCGCAGTTTGACCGAAAATGATTAAACGACGGACCGTACCTGCGTGAGGTCGTTGTAGAACTTGATGCCCTCGTTGAGGTTGGCGGTGAGCTCCTGGAAGGCGTCGGCGGCGGCGCACAGGCGGCCCAGCGCCTCGTCGCGGCCGGACGCGGGCCCGCGCGCGCCCAGCAGCTCGGCGTGCGCCGCGCGCACCTCCGCCAGCAGCGCCTCCTGCCGCGCCAGCGACGCGCCCGCCGCGCCCCGCAGCGGCGCCAGCGCGCCCGCCAGCGCCGCGCCCGCCAGCGCCGGCTCGTCCACGCAGCCGTCGGCCGCCAGCGCCTCCAGGAAGCGCGCGCGCATGTCCACCGTGGTGTCCTTCAGCTCGGCCTCCAGCGCGTCGCGCGCCGCCTTGAGCTCGTCGGCGGCGGCCATGAGCTCCCGCAGGCGCCGCGCGGGCGCGCCGCCCGGCGCCGCGCCGCCCTCCGGCCCGCGCGGCACGCCGGCCGTCAGCTCGCCCTCGCTGCCGCCCAGCAGCGCGATGTTGTCGCGGTGCTGCGCCAGCTTCTGCTGCACGATGTTGTCGGCGCGCACCGCGTTGTCGATGATCTGCCGGTACTTGTCGGCGTTGGCGCGGAAGGACTCGGTGAGCTTGTGCGACTCCGTGCGGGCCCAGCGCGACCCGAACTGAGTCCGCAGCGCCGCGTCCGCCTCCGCCTCCTCGCGCAGCATGCGCTCCGCCTGACGCGACGTTTAATTATTTCGGCTCCGTTACATAATAGAAAGCGATCCTCTTCAACAATAGATCACATAAGAGTATAGAAAGAGAATCAAAGACGAACGCGAGCGCACCTCGTCCAATATATCTTTATTGCGCTGCAGCAGCTCGGGCAGCTCGGCCATGAGGCGCGTGAGCTCGGGCAGGCCGCCCGCCTCGCGCACGGCCGCCGCCTTGCTGCGGATGGACTCCGGCAGGCCGCCGCCGCCCGCCGCCGGCTCGATGCACGCCGGCAGGTTCAGCGACGCCAGGACGCTGCGGGCACACGAGCACAGTGAGCGGGCGCCGGCGCGGGCGAGGGCGAGGGGGAGGGGAGGGGGAGGGGGCGCGGCGTCACCTGTTGAGCAGCTGCGTGGCGTCGCGCAGGCGGTCGATCTCGGCGCCCACCAGGTCGGCGCGGCGCGCGGCCGCGGCCTGCAGCGCGGCGTGCACGGCGGCGGGCACGAGGCCGGCGAACAGCTCGGGCGCGCCGGCCCAGCGCGCCGGCGGCTCCTGCGGCTTGGCGATGGCGGCCCGCGCCACGGGCTCCAGCGCGGCCGCGTCGGGGATGCGCTCGTGGTAGATGAAGTCGTTGTCCTTGCGCGCCGCCGCCAGCTGGCGCTGCACGCGCGCCGCCTGCTCCGCCAGGAACGGGCTCGGCGCCACGCGCGCGCCCGCCTGCTTCATGCACTCCTCCGCCACCTGCACAACACGCTCGGTCACTCCCGCCGGCGCCGCGCGGGCCGCGCCGCCGGGCTGGCCGTACCTGCAGGCGCGCGATCTCCTCGCCGACGGACTTGTTGGCGCGGCACACCAGGCTCTGGTACAGCTGCGTCAGCCCGCGGAACGCCATCTGCTTCGACACTATCTGTAACACAACACGAATGCACCAACTCGGCATACATTGTAAATCGTATTATTAGAGCCAGTAAATTAATGAAAACGAGTGTTCGACTAAACGCCGACAGACTGAAGACCGACATGACTTTACGCCGACAGGACGCAGCACACGCTCCCACAGCGACTTGAGCTGCTCCTTCTGCATGGCCCGCAGCGCGTCCGTCTACAGTGTGATAATGTGTGTGTATCGAGTGGGACTCACGAGCGGCAGCCAGTCGCGCTCCCACAGCGACTTGAGCTGCTCCTTCTGCATGGCCCGCAGCGCGTCCGTGTACAGTGTGATAATGTGTGTGTATCGAGTGGGACTCACGAGCGGCAGCCAGTCGCGCTCCCACAGCGACTTGAGCTGCTCCTTCTGCATGGCCCGCAGCGCGTCCGTGTACAGCTCGTCACACTGCGCGCACACCTTGGCCACCATACTCTCCTTCATCTCGTCTGCAACAACACGAAGCGCACTTTACTTACACACTCTTACAACATCGGCCTTTATCCAATGTTCATAATTATTGTTTTTTTTATTATGCAACTGTGATGTCGTCCTGGCCTCAAGTATATTGTCCTAGATGAATTGCATGTCACTTTGAAGGCAATAGCAGTGACAGAACTAGCCCATATGAAAATTCTACCATTTCGCATATGTCAACGTCAAATGTGTCAATTAGACCAAAATTATAAAAAAATCAAATCAAATAACTTATACTCTAAAGGGCAAAATTCAATCAATCAATTCAAAACACAAATTATTAGATTATTACACTCCCAAAGGAAGGAAGTAAATAAAGATCCAGCAATTTAATTATGCAGGTGGGTAGGTACTACAAGTGACTCACCGCGGATGCATTTGTAAGCGATGACCTCCTGCGCCTGCGCGAGCATGAGCTTGGCGAGCGCGTCCAGCGTCTCCGGGTGCAGGTCGGGCGTGGTCTCCTGGTGCACCGCCATCATGATGTTCGCCTTCAGGAACAAGAACACGCCCGCCGCTTGCTGTGACATCACGCATGCACATTACTGCTACTGACTGTGTCCATACCATCACACCTGTATCCCCGAGGGGTTCAGCGCAGATGGAGGTACAGGTTAGTGACGTAACTAATATAAATTATATCAGCAAATAATGTTGAATATCTATGTCTCTTTCTGAATGTGATAAAGTCAACCATTCGAATATCTGAATTTGACCGTAAACAGAAACAAGCAATACATAAAATACAATCCCGCCTGTATGCTTCGCCCTCCACAGATTAACTGTTGTACACCACCGGCCGACCTTTATGTGCTACATCAGGTTTTAATGGTGGTTACTTTAACACATAGTGTATTAATAAAACGCACTTTATATTCAAAACACTATTTTGCCACATACTAGAAATAGTATTATGCTATTTGATACATTATACAAATAAACATATGATATCCTTAAAATAACACTGTTTGATGTGGAAATTAAACCAAGGACCTCATGCTTACCAATCAGTAGGTAACTAGATGAATGTGAATCAAAAGCAGTCTTAAACAACTGATAATTTATAGTATTGACTTGTTAAGAAGTTTCCAAATAACAGCCAAAGTGTTAAAGGCTTACTTACTTGAAATAGCTTGGCAGCTTGCTTCAGAGACTCCTCGGTTTCAATGGTTTGCTGAGAGGCAATCAGGCTCTGCATAGCACCAATGTTAAAGAGGATGCACATGCGCTCGTATGCCAGTGAGCTTATTGCTGCAACAGACAGGGCCATCAAATGTGGGTAGAGAGTGGAGAGATCAATGTTCTGAGTTATGCTGTTCAAGAGGTAGGGCATAACAAGGTTCCTCACTCAAATTGAGCTGCCCGACTAGGGAAGTACCGCCTTATAGCAGACCGCAGTGAATCAACAATAGTTGTATTTCTGTGAGTAAGGTTACCAGAGCTCATTGGGGGAGTGACTATTCTGACAGAATGGGTATTACATTTGCCGTCAGTTTAGTAATTCCCTATTTTAAGAAACCTAAACAGTTTCTGCAGG
Organism: Craniophora ligustri; assembly: GCA_905163465.1. Lineage (NCBI taxonomy): Eukaryota > Metazoa > Arthropoda > Insecta > Lepidoptera > Noctuidae > Craniophora > Craniophora ligustri. The sequence continues at coordinate 108,467 of LR990965.1, read as the reverse complement.
TGTTTGCAATGCATATGCAAGCTTCCTGGTATTGCAAATGTCCACGGGTGGCACTGATCACTTACCATCAGGTGAGCCACCAGCTCTTTTGCTATCTTATTAAAAAAAATAAAAAATGCCCAAAATATATGTATAAATGATTAACTAATAAATAAAGACTGCAAAATTTTTTACACCTTTGTATCACCTTGCGCTTGCACAAATTGAAATGTTATGTATAACAATTAAAGCCAAAACACCTAGAAATAATTGCATTTCCAAATTGAAGAAGAACAATATACATATATCTCAATTCTCACCACAGTATTGTATGATGATCTATTATAGATTTATATTATAATAAATTGTAAACATAAAAAAGGGGGAAAAATAGTGTTATGTTACATACATGACACTGTAATTTTTTTCCCTTTTAACAATACAGTAGAACAATTAACTACAATGTTTCTAGTGTATCTCTTTATACCCTAGACGGGAGATGCTAAACTTAAGTTGCTTCATACATTATAGGCTAAATTTGACAAATTGAGAATGAAAATATTGTTAAGATATTTCATAAATAAAGCATTGTATTAACTTACTGAGGCTCATCCGACCCCCAAACAAAGACCCCTTGTCAAAGGCATCTTTCCACTTAAAGGGAATCTGCACCTCCTGCGGCGGCAGCTTGGACTCCAGCGATGCCAGTTGGTCATGGTAGCTGTGAGCAACAAATTCGTCATTACAGCTTCTTTAGGTCGTCTTATTCTTTTGTTTGTGTGCGTGATACGATGACATCATTTTTTTAATCTACAACTATTCTCAACGAGTGAGTAGTAATATAAAGTTTTCAATTCCGTCTAATTAACGCCCAAACTGTCGTGGGTGACTCATACGATATGAATATTATTTACCTGTAGATAACCTCCAGCGAAGATTTCTCAAACACTTTCCAAATGGCGTTTGCTCTCAGCCGGCTGAGCTCGTTGAGGGCGTCGGTGTAATCTTCATGTTGATCGCCAGTATTATAAGTCGTATTTATCAGGTTCCTCAACGGTTTCACAATATCTACGTCTGAGGACTTTTTAAACGGCACAAACAACAGCTCCGCAGCCATTTCTGATTTTCTGCGACTGACGTCTGTCTGACAGTGAGTCAGTCAATGCAAGTCAGCCAGCAGTGACCACGACCAGTGAGTAGAGATGAAGCGTATATATACTAGAACAGATCCAGGGACTAGGTATTTATCGAGCCTAGGTAGCACCTATTCCCACGTTTACAAAATACTTGATCCACCTAGTCTGGCTGTTCTGCACACGGCGTGCGTCGTGACATGGCACCCGAAGCCCGCGCGAATCTTGTTAGATTGCGAGCTTATATATTTAGTATAAATAAATTTAAAAAAGATTAAAAAGTTAAATAAGTAAACAAGAGTTAAAAATAGGCTAAAACTGATTAATATAAAAATTGAATTGAAATCTTTTAAATACGCCAACAATCATCAATATGGATAGATATTTCATTTTGACAGTCCTAAGCCTGCTTATAGGATGAAGCGAAGATTACAATTCATTACTGCGTCCGTAACCGTACTTTCAGGTATCACTAGCAGATTTTAACTGAAATATACTATAAAGTACGCGTACTTCATGGACTAGGTGAAATAGGTATTTAGATCGAGTATTCAGGTATCACTAGCAGACTTTAACCGAAACATACTCTATAGTACGCATACTTCATGGACTAGGTGGAATAGGTATTTAGATCGAGTATTTGTACAGAATCGGACTGGATGCACCTAGTATCAAATTTACCTAGTATGACTCATCTCTACCAGTGAGTGACTGTTAGAGCCACAGGCTACATATACATAATATACACTGTAACAGCATAATATATAAATGAGTTGGTATGAAAGTTTGAAATTTTATTTACTAGATGGCGCTGTGTTATATATCCAGAAATATTAAAAAAATATTTAGAAAAAAAAATTGAGAGGTGTCAAGGGACACCCGGATGGAACGGAAGTTCCTTTTTGTTTTTTTTTTTTTAAACGTTTCTTCCCTTTCGAGATGAGGCAAAGGAATCTAGTCCATACAGCCTAGTCTTCAGTATTCTTTTATTTTATTTATGATGGATGACTGGATGATTCATGATAATGGTTGATGATAGGGTGAATTAATGGTTTATGAAGGGTGATAGATGATTGTTTTTTTCCTAGTTTCAGTAAATATGTGGTTCTTTACTGAAACATAAGGCGGACTTCTTGGGAGAATTTGAAAGTCACGTTATACTGTTTTGTTTCATTTGCCAATACTCATGCACGTTTTCAAACACTTAACGGTTAATAATCCACCATTATTATACATTAAAGTTTATCAAAACACAAATTTTAGAAAATAAAAAGAAAGCTGCAGAACATGACGCTTCACTTTCTTGCCAAAAAGTCGTTCCTTTTTGTAATAAAATTGTATTTTTTTTTACAATAGCTTACTATAGCAAAAAGTGTCGTTACAACTTTTCGTCTTAATTTTTTCCGTCTAGCCCCCTTTCGCAACGCGCCATAAGGAACTTCGTTCCAAAATTGCATTGGTATGGAACTACCACTTACCAGGCGTAGTTGAAACAATGATTCTCATTTACCGTCCAATTTATTGAAGAAAAAATGTTAGGCAAGAAAGAGTATAGATATTGTATATGTAGTAAACTAAAAAAACTAGATCATGAAAATTCATATCTTGCTAACCTTTATGGTAATTCTTTTTATCTTCAAATTTAAATTGGACAACTAATAAGCTTTTGATAGTAAAGACAAAGTTCCGTCGAACGAGAGGTTCGACGGAACTTTGTCTTTTGTTAGAATATTTAAGTAAACTACTTGAAATTACTAAACTATCATAGTTTAATAATCGGAGGAGGTTCGATACATCAAGTTTTAATATATTGCGAGAAGCACTCGAGAGCCGTGAAAAAAAATGTTGGTCAAGTAAAAGTATTTGTAGTCTGTGAATTAATTTCTCAATTAAATTTTTGTCCAGTCCTAGTGTAGTAAGTTGCTTAAAGAAATTTTTTAAAAATATGCTAAATTGATTGTATTTTTGGTAAAAAAAATGGTCAGCAAAACTAAGTCCGTACCCAAAACGTGAGTGTAAATATCACTTTTTAAATCCATCTGAAAGAATGAAAGAGCAATCTTTTTTCATTAATTATCTGAAAAGAATGCGAGTGTATGTAAATTGTTTTAGAACCAGGTAGGCCTTATTAAGTGATTTAACTGGTGTTGTATTTTTCCAAGTGTACGTCCACGCATACCTACACACAGTCTTTTTAATCAAACAGTTTCTGTTTCTGATTAATTCTGATTGTTCCTGTGGTAAATTATGTATAAGACTTAAAAGTCCAATGGGAATGAGGAGGGTTGAGCATGCGCAGTCCGTCTCCGCAGTCGCCCTCAGCGGATAGAGCGCGAGCGAGCGAGTCCGCCCGGAGTGGTCGCGCAGGCACGCCGCGCCGCCGCCCGTGCCCAGCCGTCACCGACCGCTCGGAGCCCGAGCAAGGCCGCCCCGCAAGTAAGTTAGTCCACGGCTCCGGGAGCTGCCTGCCGCCGGCGCAGCACGGCCCGCTCCGCTCTGGTCGCCACTTGCGGCTACTATCTGTTGCGCCTACAATCAATACAACTCGAGTGTGCTTTTGTTTTGATCATAATTGCACGCGTGGCAGTTGCGTTGTTGAGTGATACTTCCGTGAAGGATACGATAACATTAAAGTGATAGCAGCAGCTCTTAGCTACTGCTGCTAGAGTACAAGCAGCAGAGAACGAATGTTCGCTGACACAAGCTACTTAAACGGAATTGAGTTAAATATACACTACCATTTCGTAGATAACTACCAAACATTATAGGAACCATACTAATTAACTAACCCTTATGACACCTGGCGTCTGAATATAAACTAGTCCAAATAGTTCCTAGGTGCGTACACCTGCAATTAGCCCAGTAGAGTAAGAGGTACCTTTACTTTCTTCTGCGTCAATATATAATAATGCACATGTCTATTTTCCCACGCCACATTTATGAAATCATTACCTACGTACATAATAAGGATTCATTTTTTATTATCAAGACACAGAAACACAGGTAATGTATAATTGAAGAAGGTTTCTCGGAGCGTAGATATTACAGGCAAGTGCAGTGTGGCGTAGCCGCGTAGTTGTGAATGTTGCGATACAGCTGCCAATGAGTTAGCAGCTGAGGAGGCGCAACCGGTGCTGTTTGCTCGATACATAATAATTTGTATGTATACTATTCCATACTGCTACGTGCACGCACCGGAACCTTTACAGCGTTTAATTATAAATAATACGTAGGTAAGTATTGCATAGTTACTTCCTTTACCATAATATACGCAGGTTTTTGAATCTATATACATAGGTATATGTAAATATAAATGTGTTGACCCAATGTCAATCAAAATCAAAAGGTTTTTATTTCATACTAGCTGACCCAGCAAACGTTGTTTTGCCACATTATAGGGGTTGGTGCACAACCCTTATCACTAAAGGGTATGAAAAATAGATGTTGGCCGATTCTCAGACCTACTCAATAGGTATGCTCACAAAATTTCATGAGAATCGGTCAAGCCGTTTCGGAGGAGTACGGGAACGAACATTGTGACACGAGAATTTTATACAATGTGGGGAGGACAATATGATCATAAATGAAACTTCGTATAAGTCATGATATTCCCAACCGTCACACAAAAAATCAAATGAATATATCCAGTAGTTTAGCCACAGGACATTATTTTTCATTTTAAGTATTTTCGACATGATGTTTTGTAAACAGGAGAGCACGCGACAGGTTAACGACTTACGTTGCCAGCTCGCCACTTTAAAAACCTACGCCTTTTCTATCAAATTTATTTTCTCAATGCAAATTATACTTTATGCCCGAGCCATAAGAGTCATAAAGCGTGTCATCACAGCTAGATAAGAAAATATGTATGTGCGAAAGAGATAGGTAAGTTTGCTTGTTTCCTCTTTGCTTACTTGTCGACGTGTCTAGGTTACGCGGTCAGTGTGTCACCGGACGTCCTTACTGCCTGTGACGCATTTTATTTTCTCTGGAATTTCGGATGCGCCCGCGCCCGTTTGAAGTCGCCGCGCGAGTGTTATCGTATCTTTGTTGTTGTGTTGTGTTGTGTTGTGCGAAATTTGACGCTTTGTTTTAATAGTGACAGGACACATAAACGTATTATAGGTACTTAGTTAAATAGCTAAGTGAACTTTGCGAAATTAGACGCTTAATACTTGGTGTTTCAAGGTTTTATTATTAAATAATCATGCCTCGTTACAATTATACCGCTTCGGAGTACACTGATATGATTTTAATTTATGGGGAGTGTCACGGTAATGCCGCTTTAGCTGTACGGACATACCGTGAGACCTATTATCAAGAGTGAGAAATAACATTATACGTCGGTGTAGTTTGTGTATTCAAGAACACGGCGGACATATTGAAAATAAAAAAATTTAATGACTGGCGACATAATTATGTGATCGAAAAGTGATTGTGAATAATAAATTGATCAGTGAATAACTCGCGGGTGAATGATGCCCGACTATTTGGTTAATATTCTGTGATTTGATTTGTGTAATTGAGCATTAATAACAATAAGAATAATGGCGCCAAACATTACGTCGCTGCGTCGGCCACAGCTTTAACATGAATGAAACCAAGCTGCGTTGCCATTCTTATCGCAGGTCAGTGTACCATTTTTATAAATGGTGTTTTATTTTGTTTGCAGTTTTAAGCTATTTAGTTTGTAAGAAAATTTTTTTTTTTTTAATTTCCATGTTCGGATTTATTTGATAGTTTACAAATGTTTCTATAAACCAGTATTGCCAGTGTTTTCATTTAAAGTCATATTGTCATCTCCACATTGTATATAAGATGAACTTTTTCAAGCATCTATAAAACGTTAACGAATAACGATACGAATGACGATATATAATCTACTTCAAAGATTGTTTTTCAATTACTTGTTTTACAGACAGCAGACTCTATAATGTCTATGTCTGTAGGACTGATTCGGTTCAAATTTAGTGTGCAATTCAGTATTTTTGGTTTTAATTTCGAATATTTGATTTAAAAAAGGGGATTTACAGTTAAAGTATTAAATACGTAGTACAGTCATTTATTTGATATGCAGTAGGTTATTAGTGGAGAAATTTTGTTTGCTTAAATTTCTAAATAGAGGTGCAGTTAAAAATTTCCCTTAATAATAGTTGAATTTGGCCAACATCATTTGACCAGTGTTGTGTTGCGTCTTACTGGCGCATGGCGGTGGCGCTGGGTGCCAACACGTAACTGCATCGCCGCTCTGCTCTGCTTGGTTTCTTCCTTCCCGCACAATGATATTTAGTTTAACAGTTATCTATTATGAAACAACTTTGTAGGATTCCAGACGTCTGAATCTATATCTGTCACAGCTAATTTACTTCGTATCTCCTGGTTTCACATGATAAATAAAAAAAATAACAGGGTTTAGTATCCTAAAGCACAGCATACACAGAGTTGAATCTAGTAGATACTCGGACACATAGCGCACCACCTACCTACTCAAAAATATACCATTAACCATGAAATGGCATATTGCATATTAAGATAATTAGCAAGCAATAGGTACTTCATATTAGTTAATTTCATATTGGTTCAAATTATTTATTTCCCAAAGACTACAACTACAGGTAGGAAGAAATCCCTCATGCACATTATGAAACCTCATAACATAATATGTGTTTACGTTGTCAACCTCTCCCATACATGTGATCCGCGTGCGCTTCTGTTCCGCTTCTGTTGTGTATTTTATTATGCCCTCTGTGTTATGCCCTCTGTGAGTATCTTCTGTACCTATGTTGTGTTGCGTATTAGACGAGCGTATAAAACATACACTATACACTTTTGTTCCATATTCTAGTCGTGTGTACATTAACCTATGACTTTATTTACATACAACTTAATGCGTTAGTGGTAAGTACATACGTAAGTCATACATTTCATTATTTGAACACACCATAAGCCAATATTCTTATACTTTGATAAAATTCGGTGTAAACACAATTTCCTTGCGTAGAGTGGGTAAGTGGTGCGCGTCCTAAGGTTTCCATATAATTCTAATTCAAAGCTATTGAAACCGAGCCACGTTCAAGTTCAACAATCCTGGTCGCTCCACTTGGCATGGCTCCTGACTTATTATGTCGAATGGATAGACGCCAAAAGTGTAGTACTTTGTAGTACCTACTTTTCAGACCAATTATTCCCACTGTTCCCAATCTACAATGAAACTAAATCTATAACATTATAGCGAATAAATTTTATCTTATCTTTGGAAAATCCTTTTTCAAAATATATAGTATAAACAGATTTTCACGCGATTAAAAACTTACATTTGCAGTTCTCCCTTATTTTGCACTGAGGGGGATGTTTGGATAAGATATACGTATATGTTGTTCAGGGTGTAAAATAAATAACCACGGGTTTGAGTTCACGATATATTTATATATAAAGAATACAAGATTTGGGTACGGAGCCCTAAGGCTAAAAAGCTTTAGATTGCTATAGATCTTATTTTCTTTTGAAGGACATTGAGGGAGGGATTGTTCATACGAAGTCAGACACGCGTGTGTTTGGTGTTTAAAATGATGCCCCCTAGCACTAGATAACAGGTCGCCTTTGTTGCAGAGCGCGCGGCCACAGCGACCGCGACCGCGACGTGATCGTGGTGCGTTCCGGCGGCCGCTCCTCGAGAAGCGCGAGGTGCGCGACACTTGGTTCAGTATACTCATTGTGTTACTACTACCGACTACATACCTCCTTCACTAATAGAATACAATCTCCATAATTTTGCCATCTGGTGGTTTTATTTAGAAACCCCAAAGCGCAGTGATGTGCGTGGAATGTAAACACAGGTCGTCGAATTTTATGTTTGTTTTTACCAATGGGTTTTAAACCTGCTGAGATGTACTTGTGTGTTTATCTTAGTAATATTACGTATAAAAATATACAATTTAACTCACGGTTCCCTGAATACGGTTTTATATTTTGTATTGGGTGTTGTAGATCTATACGCGACGTGGTATCGGAGGCCGGGGACGTGATCGATCTCGGTGCCCCGCGGCTTCTGCGCCGAGTGGCGCCCGAGCGGCGCAAGGCCGGGCGCACGCCACGGTCGCGCCGTCCCTACACGCCAAACCCACGCCTGTGAGTGTAACACCGCCATCCACAAAGGCGCTCGCTTTGCTCCGGCTGACATCTTTTCGCGCCACAGGTACCCAGGCGCCAGGCCCAAGCCCAAGCCGCGGTCGAAACGCATCGAGCCCCGCAGCAGCGACACCCGCGGCCGGCGCCGCAAACGAGTGTTCCGGCGGGCGGTGCCCAACGCGCGCCTGTACCGGCCGGCGCCGCCGAGGCCGCCACCGCCGCCCGCGTGGCCGCGCACCTCCTGGCCGCCGCCCGCGCCGCCTGCGCCCGCGCGCCTGGACACCGCGTCCCGCGCCGCGCTGCGCCTGAGCGAGCACCGCCGCGGCCCGCGCGAGCGCCCGCGCCAACAGCTGCGGACGGCGCGCTCGCCGGGCAGGGCGGCCCGATCGCCCGCGCGGGCGTCCCGGCCGACTCCGCCCGCGCGGTCGCCCCGGCCGGCCCCGCCCGCGCCCGCGCAGTCCCCGCCGCCGGAGCCCCCGTCGCGGCGGCTGGTGGTGACCTTGCCGGCGGCACCCGCCGAAGCGGCGTCGCATTACCATCCCGCCAGCGAGCACTTTCGCTTGCTGTCGTTGGACACGGACTCGGGCGCGTCGACACCCGTGGTGGGCCGGCCGCCCACGCGTACCCTCCCGCCCGTCGCACCCACAATGGACGCGGGAAACCGTCATTCGACCAGCCCGGAGGACTGTTCCGATGGCAACGAGACTCTGTCCGCACCGAGCGAGTTCCTGGCCGAGGTTAGCGGTCAGCGAATAAATTGACGTAGATGTTCTGAGTCCGGAAGTCCGTATGATAATCTGTCATGTCATCATGTTACAGTTCTTGTCTGCAATAATGCGTCGCCAATATGCAGAGGCCCTCAAGTACTGTCGGTTGATACTGCAGTACGAGCCACACAATGCCACCGCGCGCGGGTTCTACCCGCTGCTGCAGCACAAGCTGCGGGCGCAGCGGGGCGCTGAGCGCGCGCGCGGCAGCTCCAGCGAGGACGCCAGCGCGCTCAGCGACCAGCCGCCCCCCGCGCCGGCGCCGCCCGTCGCACAAGTCCGTCGCACTACTTATTTTACTCTAATTAAGCTCTCATATAGCGTGCGAAGCCCGGCCATGTTTCTACCTCGACTTAATTAATATACGGTAGACTTTTCGTAACGTACTCCAGTCTTCACTATTCGATCGAGCGAGCTTGGTATTTGTTCCTATTTGATAGGAGATAGGTCAAGTAGTCCACTGATAGTTTCGTCCTTTCAAGACTCTGGAGACCTTCAACCGCGGTGTCGCCCACTCAACACCGCGGCACGCCTAAGTTGCGGAACCTCCAGGCAACCTGACCTCGAGGCTCGTAGGTACCTATTCCGAAAGCCACTCCACGACTAGGCTTAGAAAGCCCGCGTCGGAGCAATCTCACGTCAGGGTTCCTCTTACCTTCATCACCGCGGAGGATGCTCACGGCTACTAAGCTGCCACGTACGACAAGGACCGAACTCCAGGCCCCAAGTAACCCCGTAAGGCATACAAACCTGTAGTTATTTGTAGTACAGTATGTCTACTGTCCATACGTGTCTACATGTTGTCCGGGTTGTGTTATTGGTCGGTATTTGTGCACGTCGCAGGAGCTGATGGAGCACAGCACCGACGTGTCGGACGCGTCGGCCACGTCGGGGCTGGCGTCGCGCTCGTCGTCGCGCGCGTCGGGCGCGTCGCAGTCGTCGCTGGAGCTGGACTCGTCCGACGCGCTGGCGCACTCCGAGCCCAGCCTGTCGCTCAGCCGTCGCACCGACCGCACCGATAGTGAGCCTCTGCGACCATATTATATTTCACTGCTTATGTATGTATATTTCTTTCGCCTGCAACTCCGAAGGTTTTACTAATAGGTGGCGCGCCTATTGCGCCGCTCGACTCGGGAATAATGTTACTAGGTACTTAGTAGAATGATCATACGTATATGAGGTAGCAAGCAGGGTGTTGATCTGAGCCGCGGTGCGTGCAGGCGCGTCGGGCGGCTGCTGGGAGAGCACGGGCAGCGCGTCGCGCTCCGAGCCCGACGACAACGGCAACGCGCCGCGCCGCGCCGCCGACTCGGCCGCCGCCGCCGACGAGAACGACAATGCGCACCAGGTAGGTGTGGCGGGGGCGCGGGGGCGCGGGGCGCGGGGGCGCGGGGCCGGCGGGCGGCTGCACTAACGGGCGCTTGTGTTCGCAGAGCGAGTCGTCGTCGTCGCTGCGGCGGCTGCGCGCGCAGTTCACGTGCTCGATCAAGTGAGGCGCCGCGCGCCGTCCATGTGTTACGTATTACACGCGTCCGTTTCCTGTTTATAGCGTGCTTTATTTCTTGTAATGACTAAAGAGAGTGAGGCTCGATGATCACATTGATCACATATCTGTTTCGTACCTCGTGTAGGACCAACGGCATCGGCATATCGTTCTGTAACTACTTAAGTATTTGTTGTCGCGTGTAATTTAGTCTATAGTCGTGGCGCGGTGGTACCTAGTACCTAGGAAACCGTTTTGTAGAAATTATATTAACGGTCTATCTATTCAGTCAATCTACTAGAACTGATAAAGTACCTAATAGCTAGCTCATCGCGTAACCTTCATGCATCCGGCAGTCGCCGTCTACTGTTCCCTCTGTGGACTCTGCGGAGCTGTACTACTACTGCCTGCAACTAATATACCACATATATCTCGACAGTGGCAACTGTTAGCTTGACGGTGAGGGAACACGACTGAACACATACAAGTACGTACTTACTATCTGTTTTTAAACAGCGAGCAACAAAACTGCCAAATTGGACATCCTTTGGACACGTAGTGAGAAGGGGTGAAACGCTTGTTGGAAGGGCAGGCGACATGAGCGATCAAATAGAACGTGCAATCCACCCATCTTTCTAAAAGAATCAACAAAAAGGAAGTGAATGTTGAGACAATAGCTGTCACCAGTCAATCAATCATGTCCATTGTGTCCGTTGATGTGATCTCAAGTAAACTGCCCTCTCTCGGGTGTAACGTATTCTTCCAGCAGTATGGATCGTGTTCGTTGATCAAATATAGTTATTAACCGACCTAAAAAAGGGTCTAATTTATAGCTAGCTATACATGTTGCACGGCTGTTGTGTAAAACAAACCAATCTTTATACCTATGTAATGTGATTTTTTAAATGGCAATTTCTATTTATTTACACCTGATATCTTTCAAAAGGCAGCGCGATTAAAGTTTCTTGTCTTATGAATGCTTGCATAAGGTATATTTTGTTTAGTTTCATACCCTGGCAGGCAAGGTAGTCGTGAACAGGCACAGCGGGCAATCTGTACAAACTAGCTACTGCTACGTGAACTACGCGACGAACAACACATCACACACCGACGTGTGCGTGACCTAAACATTGTCAAGCATGTAACAGGTCTGATATTATATTATGTATTTGTAAATAATCCGAATCTACAGATAATACAAATCAAATTATTAACAGAAAATGGCATTATCAACACTGACGAGTCTAATAATGAAATTGTGAGTTTCGTCCTATAAGACGGGTAGGGTTAGGTACAAGTTCACTGCTACATAAGTTCTGAGTTAACAGAGAGCGACGGGATGCACAGGATGGCCATCCTGTATGGAGTGCAACTGTGCAACTGTCTGAAACACATGTCCAAAACAGTGAAATTACTACTCATATATGAAGTATCTAACTTAAGCTGCCGTCTCTATCGATGGATTTATAGGTGAATCGAAATCAGGAAACCTCGGAAGGTAACTTTAACAAAAAGAATAATTTATGGGTACGCCCTATGCAGAAAAAACTTGATATCAATACTTATATAAGGTAGATTTTGCAATAGGCAACTTAATATTCTAAGTTGTGTTCTATTTCTAAAATTAGAAAACAGTGGCTAAGCTAGGGGATGGGCGGCTATTCTTTGTGAATTTGTTGATTAATAATAAAATAATAGTTATCGATATTTTTTATTAAAACATAAATGTTATATATACAATATTCGCCCAAGTTCCAACTTCTAGCTACACCACTGTTCTAGTGATATTTTATATTCCATTTATTTTTCTACCAGCCTAAAATACCTGAAACAGTCACCCATCATAATTTAGTCACAATATACTTATAGGGATAACAACCGTCTTGCTATGTTGTATAAGGTAAATATCCCATGCATTTCATTTGTTTATGCCCTTGATCGATCGGCCTAAGTTGTGTTAAGGCGAAACTCGACCCATGAAAATATCAAGCTTAAGTAAATGTGCGTCCGCGTGTACGGTGTAAGTATACTTCCGCAGTTCAAGGAGTAATCTACAACCACTGTCTCTAGAACACTTAGATTTTAGAAGCGTATTTTTACCTAGAGTCTGAAAACATATTAATTACCTACTACATATTGTGTACATTTGTACCAAATAGCTGAGTAACTATATAATATACCAATATCAAGTTTATCTGTCAAGTATATTTATTGATTAGGTACCTACACACTAAATTAATTTGGCAAGTGTGTTATCTAAATAAGTCTGTTTTAAACCCCGCTGCGAAACAAAGGTATTATTTATAGGTCTACGTGTGTATTCGTGTGTCTGTTTTAGGCAACGTCGCTCCTAAACGAATGAACACATTTTTTAGTTTTTAATGGTGACTTGATTGTTTGTTCTAATTTCTAAGCTATGTGTATGATTCAAGGAAATTGTTATTTTTAATGCATATTTAATACAAGTAACGGAGTATGTATACTATTGCACAGAATTTTAAACTGAAACTGTTTCAACAAACATGTATGTGGCGCAACCTTATTTTGTGTATTTATTAAGATGTAACCCAGGCTGATGTGGCCGCTTGAGCTCCACTAATTTGGTTTTTTTGTTTGTTTTTTTTTCGACATAATAACACACGAAGTGTAGCATAAAGACCGCATAAATATCTTCATATTCATGTATTTGTTTAAGAATCGATCAGCAGATGAGATCCAAAATTTTTTTAAATAATTATAATAGTTAAAAAAAAATGCTTGACTACATATATACTAATATCTGCGCATATTGCTCTCTCGCTATCATTAGGACCCATATGTTATTGACCCTCCGTTAGTGAGAACACAAGTAGCCACATTGCAATGCTGCTGACGGTGCGGAACCAACGATAACAAATGGGTATCACTGACGTTGGCCGGCCCAGGCAAGACGTTAATTCCATTCATCTGATACGAATCTCACGCAGCGGATTAGTTATTGTAAACGTTACAAAAAATATAAAAAGTTATATTGGTTGATTGTGTCTAACTGTCGACACATGTTCGTCAGGCAGGGCCAACTGATGTCAGCGAAATGTATTTGTTAGGCCTGTCTATGCGCACCCTCAAACATGTAATTATGTTTTTAACACATACTACAATACCACTCGGTCCCTCAGTTCACACGCACATTATAGTTTGACGTTTGAAATCAACCTGAATGGATTTTGTGAGCATACGAGATCTGTTTGTTTAGAATAATTTGCAAATTCATGCTAGGGGTGAAGTATGAGCTGAGTGTAACGAGAAGACTGAATGAAGTGTCGACTAAAATCTAGTAAGAGTAATAATAACACAGATGACTATTCTTTGGGTTATCTGGGTACCTATCTGGATAGATGAATACCTATAGGTGTATAGCGATATCGCGCATGCGCCAGCAACGCCGGGCGGCAGCGCCAGCCGCGGCGGCTCTCTGCAGTCGCCACTACCACTACGTGTCGGCTAGACGAGTCCAATGCGCCGACCAGAGGGCGGCGTGCGCGGTGCAGCCCGCGTGCTAGATACACTAATTATAGTAATGTACCTAATAGTTACTTGGAATATATATAAATTTATAAATATATTCGTTTGTATGGAAATATAACAATGTTTGAACTTTGCCTAAGCTTTCTATCTTATTTTATCCCCCCAGAACTCTCACTGTGTACATAACACTTCTAAAGCTCTTTGTCATGATACCTTTCTTAGGGAATACTCACACTTATTCTTATTCAGCTTTATTCGGCTCAGAATAGACGCGTACGTGTTCGTTCAGCAACGGAGAACTAAACGGACTCGCGAAACTGTGAGTAGGTAGTCCCTTACACTTGATGACATAACAAAATTAAACTATAGATGAATGGTTGTACCTAGTATTTAAGTGGGTAACAACAATTACCTACATAACTTACCATACCCCGAACAGGAGGTATGTATATGTTTACCACCACAGTTTGAGCATGTGTGATAAATACGCACATAACTTTCAAAGTCAATAGTACATGGCTTGGGTTCGAACTCAAGACCTTTGACTTCAGTCGATTGTTACAAAACTAGGCTATCACGGCTGTTAGTGTCATTAGCTGGTAACAAATCCTCAATCAAACTGCTAGGTACAGTCGAGTTCATTAATATATTGGCATTGCCAAGGGTTCAAGATATTGTAAGCGTATATAAATGTAAGCTATATAATTATGTGGAACGGTTCAGTAATAAGTACCATGATAAGGCAATAATATTAGATCACCTTAGCTTCAATAATATCTGCAGGCTCATAATTTTTTATGGAAAGTCAATTATATTTCTGAATAAATAAGATCTAGTTTATGTTGTTACAAAAATGACAGTAGTTTCCATTATTTACCCCGCGTTTGCTTTTTTTAAGTTTTTAAAATTATTAATCCAGCCAGTGACAAATAATGTTGCAAACTCCTTCACCATGCAATTTTAAGATTGCTACTAAAATCATCTTTATGCCGACATTTTCGTTCCATAACAACAAATTAAGAATCTACTCCACGAAACAAAACTTCTCGCGAACTTATGCCCATACAGCTGTTTTGTTACACAACAGATGACGTCACGCGCTGTCAGATGACATAACTTGGCGTTTTGGTTGCATTTTTAAACAAATAATATTAAAATATGATTTCGAGTACACTAAAAAAATATAAATAAATAAAAATATTTTTTATGGGAATAAGTAACCATGAAGATTAATTTAAAACACTTTCTGAAAATTAGTCCCATCCCCTATTGCATAGAAAAGTGGTGTGCGTTCGCGCAGCGGAATGTTGTTGAATTTAAAGATTTTAATTATGCAGATATTTAGTGTATGACGTCGTATAATTGTGTATGGTAAAAAAAAAATTGTGCACGCAGCCATTGTGGAGAAATTCACCAAAAACTGATTCCGCTGGGCGAACGTTGTCCTGGCGGAACTTTTTTTAATCCGTTGACTTTAGAAGAAAAGAGATGTGTCCAAAAATTATTGTGTATTTGTCTGTAATTGTGTATGTATGAATAAAATGAGTGCATGCATAAACTTCGGAGAAATTCAAGTTTCCGCTACGCGAACGTTTCGCCATTAGCTAGTTTTCATATAAAGCGCTTACATAGAGAGCTGTAGATTTTTACATACATTGTTATGAATTTGTTTATATTTGTTTAAAAAACAGATTTTGAAATAATCGTAGGGCTTAAAAGATAAAAATATAAACGTAAAATACGCTTATTAGGTCTTAGTTCTTAAATTATGCACTTTGGGGTTTAGATTTTCACGTTTATACAAACCTTGTAAGTGTCTGCAACATGTTGCCAAGTATCAATGATGTACCGTTAGTAATTAAAGAGTTATAGGACAATTTACCATGAATAGATCACTGTTTACAAAGCAGTCATATATCACGACGTTCTAAAGGAATTGCATAGTTAAAATGTATGCCAATAATTAGTTTATTCATTCAACTATTCACATACAAAATTTCATGTCATTAAATTCAGTAATTAAAGAAAAACAATTATAATATTGACGAAGCATCGAAAACCTACATAACCCGACCAAGTTCGGATGGCTACAAAAAAGCGGCCGTGCAATATATTTAGGTAACATCCCAAAATTTATAGTATAATACCGGTATTGAATTGGTATAGGTGATAACACAATTGCTGTTTCGATGTAATTATTTTTGTACACCTACTTTTTTAAATGTATTTGACTATGACAGAAAGTAGGTACTATTTACGTAGGTACTTTATTTAAGTATGCGCTTGAGACTTGAGATATATTATTTAAGAGAAATAAAATTCATACAGCTTTTCACGGATCAGGATTCTAACTATAGACCCCTTAGGGAAATTAAATAATTACCACATGTAAGTACTACTGTTTAGGTAAATATCTATATATATAAAAGGAGAAGCTGACTGACTGAATGACTGACTGACTGACATATCAACGCAGGGCCTAAACTATAAGGGTTAGAAACTTGAAATTTTGCACAGGGATTCCTTTTATAACGTAGGGGAGCACTAACAAAGGAATTTTGAAAATTCACCCCCTAAGGGGGTAAAACGGGGGTGTAAGGTTAGTATGTAACTTTTTGAAGTTATTCAATTGAAATTCAGTTTGAAGGTTTTTCATTGAAAGTTATGAAACACGTGTAAAATATTTTTTCAAAAATCATCCTTTAAAGGGGTAAAATGGGGGTGCAAAGTTAATATGAAATTTCTTTGATTTTCAAAGTTATTTTAAGAAAGGATTTTCTGAAATTTTGCTCATAAGGGGGGGGGGGGGGGGGGGGACCAAGTTTGTACGAAACAACGTGATTCCTTGGTCCAATCTACTTCAAATTTTGCATAAACATTCTTTAACAGAATTGATGGAAAACGTATTTCGTATTTTATCGAAATTCAATCCCTGACGGGATTAAAAAGAGATAGAGAATTATGTTACAGGTGATATCAACACTCCTTAGTGCTTTTGATTTAAATTATTTTTTATTTTGACATATGCTTGAAAACTCAATCCGATTTTATTCAAAAGAGGTTGAACTCACATAAAATTGAAGCAATGCAAATATTTTATACTCCTTAAAATTGGAATTTCTGTTTGTAATTTCATATATAAAAGTATATAATTACACAAAAAAATAATTTCTAAAATGTTTCTGTCTCTCTCTTCGTTCCTTCTAATTGCTGCAACAGCTGGACCGATTTTGTAGGGACTTTCACCATCGTTATAAGGAGTAACTTAGGCTACTTTAATTTAAGAACAAGAAACGAATTAGAGTTCCGTATGACTTAAAAACGCGGGATCTGACCAATGCATGAATATGAACATTAAATTTTTCGTTAAATTTCACGCGGACGAAGTCGCGAGTAACAGCTAGTTTATCATATTGTAGCTTATTACACTATTTAACCAATGGACTAGGCATGCACGAGCGTTCCCCTTTGCAACTTTAGTGGATCAAACAATCTAATAACTTAAAAAAAATCCTTCTTGAATCGATTTTTAATTGATGTATACCGTTGTACTGGTAGTGACTTATGTATGTGAGCGTGTTCCCCCGCACCTCACCAAAATATGCAGAATTATTTTGTTTGAAGCGGTACACTTAAGGCTAGTTAAAGTTAGGCCTTTAGTTAAATAGTCTAAGTATTGTAGTTTAGTTTATCGTAGATAGTGGATATCGTTATTATTAAAAAAAAAAATTTCATTCAAGAAATGCTTGTGCATGTTTTATTTTTGCCTAACGCTTGTGTATGCAACTGTACCATATTAATAAATACTATATTGGAAGGTTAAGAACGTTTCTTAGATATATGGCACGGCCGCTTTTTTGTAGCCATCCGAATTTGGTCGGGTTATGTAGGTTTTCGATGCTTCGTCAATATTATAATTGTTTTTCTTTAATTACTGAATTTAATGACATGAAATTTTGCATGTGAATAGTTGAATGAATAAACTAATTATTGGCATACATTTTACCATGCAATTCCTTTAGAACGTCGTGATATTTGACTGCTTTGTAAACAGTGATCTATTCATGGTAAATTGTCCTATAACTCTTTAATTACTAACGGAACATCATTGATACTTGGCAACATGTTGCAGACACTTACAAGGTTTGTATAAACGTGAAAATCTAGACCCCAAAGTGCATAATTTAAGAACTAATAAGCGTATTTTACGTTTATATTTTTATCTTTTAAGCCCTACGATTTTTTCTAAATCTGTTTTTTAAACAAATATAAACAAATTCAAAACAATGTATGTAAAAATCTACAGCTCTCTATGTAAGCGCTTTATATGAAAACTAGCTAATGGCCAAACGTTCGCGTAGCGGAAACTTGAATTTCTCCAAAGTTTATGCATGCACTAATTTTATTCATACATACACAATTACACACAAATACACACAAATTTTTGGACACATCTCTTTTCTTCTAAAGTCTACGGATTAAAAAAAGTTCCGCCAGGACAACGTTCGCCCAGCGGAATCAGTTTTTGGTGAATTTCTCCACAATGGCTGCATGCACAATTTTTTTTTTACCATACACAATTATACGACGTCATACACTAAATACCTGCATAATTAAAATCTTTAAATTCAACAACATTCCGCTGCGCGAACGCACACAGAAAAGTGCTCGACCTGGGAATTGAATTTGCATTCATTCATTACAAGTACCACAGACTGCGATTCACAGCCGTAACTATAATGTAAGTACCTACCATAATAATATAATTGAGTCAACCATAGCTTAGGTTTCCTAATATACTACTTTTCGCGGTTTTGGCATGGAAATAAGTGATTTTATTAATATTATTATACCAAATGCAGTTGTGTCGATCGCCGTCCCGGGGATCAGCGGTTAGCCGGATTAGAGTATGTGTATTACTATCATACTGTTTTATAAAACGACCTGATAGTAACAACGCGTAAGTATATCAGCAGCAGTTCATCTTAAACGTAAATTCGATGATTAGAGAACTTCGAAATTAAAAAATAATCTGTTTTAGATTTTTATTAAAACGATAAAACCTTTGCATAATAAGTTCGTTGAAAAACGTAACATGAAGTACATTTCATTCAACAAATGAATGGATTGTTTGCAATGTAGCGACTGTGTCGCCGACGCGCTGTCTCCCTCCCCTCTCCCCGCGTCTCCACAGTCGATGCTTACAAACAGCTTCAACAGCAATATAATTTGTGACTTATTAATTACAATACCTACACTCTGTATCATTAGGCGGGCCCCGCTAACAACTTCCATGCGAATGTGACACCCAGGAACTGGTCACGAATCAACGTACACCAGTACGCACAAGTAGTTGGCTGTAAGTGTGCGAGGCACCGCGGCACATGGCAAAATTCAGGATAGTTAGTGCGTGTTCGTAAGAATCAACTTCGCAGGAATGGTCGCACAGTGCGGCCAGCCTTCAGCTGTGCCGACTGGCGGCCCGCGCTCGCGACACGGCGCCGCGTCCCCGGCGCGCAGCGGGACGAGTGCGCAAGGTTTGTGGCTGCCTGTACTAGTGGCGCCCAGTAGATACCCTAGCGGCGACTCATACAACTAATTACAATAAATGTACTACCGTAACTAAATAATACATATGTTTATTTGCAGTTTACATGAGAAAAACGCAGAAATTAATAAACCTGCAGAAAATTAAAACTGTGCGTGTCCAGCAGCAGGCGCGCCAGAGCTGAGGGCCTTTGTTTAAAATGTTTTTGAAGTAGAAATTGTAAAACAATTGTTGTATTATTTTAATTTGAAATTTTGTTTAGTTTGTAAAAATATGTTTTATTTGTTACACAGTTCTGCTCAGCTCCCGGCTCTCGTCCGCGGTTCACGCGTATAGCGGGGAGTTTTGCTCACGATAATAACACTGTCCAGTGCGATGATTTGTTTCCTGCAAATGTTCTCATGTAAATTGAGTTGTAAACATTACATTCGTTAGTTCCACAAACGGCCACTAGGGAAAGCCACCAATTTATTAATAATAATGATCCGATCTACATATTTAGTTACATTTTCATAAAATGATTTCATGTACGACGTACAATTTATATCTACTTAGATTATTCATAAGTCAACATCATAAAGATGGAACCTGCCTTCTTAATGAGAATTAGTTTGTAATTAAACGATATAAGCTAATAGTATACAATAAAATATTAGTAACTGTGATGCGTCAAGGCAGTGGCGTAGAGTGCGCATTGCCGGGCGGAAAATTTGGGAAAAAGTTTTTTCCTTGCAATAATAAGCTAAAATAGGGGCCGGCAAATTTCTGGTCGACCCCGGCCGGCGAAAACTCACGCTACCCCACTGCGACAAGGTGAACACTGCGGAGGCCACTCCGCGGCACCACACACACACACACCCGCGCACACACACATTAATAGTTGTTACAAATTATGAGTGCACCCCGGTCCACTTGTAAACACCTGCAATAACATTCACATTCAACCTCGAACGATGTGAGTACTCTTAAATGCAACCACTATACTAAAGCTATAGTACCTACCTAATTCATTATTTAACAACTTACAATCATAACTAGCAGAGTCCCAGACCGCGAGGGCAACCCGACAAGTCTCACCTCACACTAAAGTTGACACACTTGAGTTAGGCCGCTACTTCGCCAAGCGAAATTATATATAAGTACCTAAAGGAGCAGGTAGTTCATTTGTTCTGTTGTTGAGTTACAACATTTTTATATTTCGTGTGTAAGGCAAAATAAACGATATACAAAAAAAAATCAACAGAAAAACATCGGGTGGAATCCTGCATAGGTACCTGAAAAGTTTTTGAGACCGCTGAGACGGCGTGAAAACTTTGTCAACCCGCAATAGGCTAGCATTCAACAGAACATTTCTGCCCAGCATTGGGACAGTATAATAAATCAGTTGATGATAATTGTATAGAATAAATACTTTATCCATATTGGAATCACATGCATAATCCCTATTGTCCGTATATATTGTCACGTGGCGCGCGCGGCGCTACGACGGCCGACCAGGCTTCCCCAAGCGGCCCCTTATAAATAGTCAGTCGAATCGTCCCATGCGATACATTATTTAGACGTTTCATTAAGTTTAATTTACACATTACATCGATTTTGATCCAAATCAGTGCACTATAGAGGTAGGTATTCTGCGAAGGGTTGTCCAGAGCCGAACAGGATATACGTAAACCTCGATACCTACGCGCCGGTCACAGCTTGTGACCAGCCAAGTCTTACAGCTACAGCTGGCTCAAGTGATACTCGCTCATAAGCGACAGGATGACATAATATGAGGAGGACCTCAATCAATAAAGTATTAAATATTGGAAACATTTATCACAGCCGACTTATGTAGGCATAAGGTCACAGACTACGCAGATACTAGCTGTCTCACTCAAATTGTAGCTCAACACAATGTTGATGAACACAAGTGGAATGCGAGACTGTCTGTCCATGTGCGTGTGGTGTGAGGGCCACTTCGTCAAATCTTTTTGAAATTTGCCTAGGATTTAGTGAACATTCCAAAACAATTGTGAAAGTTAGAATCAGAATTTGTGAAAGTCTAATAAGCGAGTTATAGCCTGTAATGTTGGGCCCTCAATCCTCACATAGAGGATTGAGGGCCCACCCGTGTGGATAAACTATGGACACTACAGAAAATGTGTTTATGGCAAAATCTAAGCTAATTCCAAACAAAATTTGTGAAAACAAGATATTATCGTAAAACACTATCCTACTTTATATATCTTCGTTCAAAATGGGCCCTCAATTCTCACAAACGCAAAAGTTTAAACACAAATAAAATTAAAACCATTAACTTACAGCTGCTGTTTGATGTCTTATACGCTACTAAATAATTTGTGAAAATTTGTGAAAACAAGAACAGGACACCACGTCTTGTGGTTTAAAAGTTGTGAGCTTCACAAAATTTGGGCCCTCAATCCTCCACTTTTTTTGGTCTTCTCGTTATTACGCTTATCATATTAAAGATAAAGGAAATCCAAAATAGTCATTAATTGTGAAAAAATTAGTGCAACAAATTGTTGTTATTTGTTACCAATAACAATTACAATAAAATTAAATATCTTGAAAATTACCGAAATCGACTATTTTTTTATTGTGTATGTGTGTAGGGTGACAATAATTTTATAATTTAACTATTGACGTCTTATGACATTACATTTTTTAAATTGCTCTCGCATACATATTACCAGTTTTTTTTTTCTTTTTCTTCCCTTCCGGGATAACTCAAAGGTATCTTATCTATACAGCCTTGGCTGTATGGACAAGATTCCTTCAGTATTTTTTATGATGTATTTAAGATGGATGATACATGATAATGGTTGATGATTTGGTGAATTAATGGTTTATGAAGGATGATAAATGTTTTTTTTTCTAGTTTCGAAAAAGATGTGGATCTTAACGTTTAATAATTCATCGAAACACAAATTTTAGAAAATAAAACACTACTGCTAAACATGTTTCGATGAATTTTAATGTGACGCTTCACTTTCCCGCCAAAAAGTCTTACCAGAATAATAACATAAAATACCTTATTTTAAAGAGTGTCTATGGAGTTTCTGGCCGGTTCTTCTCCATGAGATCACCTTCTTGAAACCGTGCACTAGAGTCATAAGTTTTTTAAATGCTTGAAAAAGTCTATGAAATAAAAACCTTTTGATTTGATTTAATTCATTTTATATATTTTATTAGTGACGATTTTGATTATTTGGGATGTCTGTTTACTAGGGATGGCAAGATTGGCAAGATTGATGATATAAAAGGATGAGTAAATACTAAAAATAAAGCAAATAGTGCTTTTGTAAAATAAACACGATTTGCTACCCAGGATAGCGTGCTGGTAGGTACACTTAAATATGGCACAAAATATCGGTATAGCGTCGTTACTGTATAAGATTCACTGTCACCATGGATGCTAATTATTTTGTTCACTTACCGTTTGTAATTGTTTAAAATGACAAATTAAAGGCTTTCTGTATATTTTCCGCTCAGGTGATTTGATGTGCGTATGTTCATCACTGCTCAACATTGCATATTAAACAATTAAGTATGATAGATTACGATAAATACGATAACAAGGACTTCACTTCATAAATTGCAAGGTTAGAAAAACTTTCATTGTGAGCACAACTGCCAAATTGACGGCGACGGTTTCAAGTTTTTGACGTTTTAAGATAATATTTGTTTGTAAGTGTGAGAAATTAATATTTATTCACTCAGAATATGGTAAAAATGTTATTAATAGATGATATTTAAGTTCAACACATTCGCCTTTGGAAGGCATGCGAATTGGTAAAAGTTATAATTGTTGCATTATAACTAGGAAAGAAAGAATGAAACGAACTTTTAAATCATGTTTTCACCTTAATTCTAATTACGTTTAAAAACGTTTCGTGTTTTGCTAGAGCTATTACAACATATATTATAGGATAGTTTTACCCAATTTATTCTGATTAAGTTATGGTTATAAGTAATACGCCTATAAGCCAATAGATGCCATTAAACGGTCAGTTTTACAAAAACTGATCTTCGTTGTTTATCCCGTGGAGACTTTTTGTGGTCACCCTATTTTGAAATTTACCCAATAAAATTAAACATGGTTTTTTTACACAAAAAAAGGTATTTTAATATCTTTCTGGTATTGGATTTGTTGCACAATTTTTTTCACAATTAATGACTATTTTGGATTTCCTTTATCTTTAATATGATAAGCGTAATAACGAGAAGACCAAAAAAAGTGGAGGATTGAGGGCCCAAATTTTGTGAAGCTCACAACTTTTAAACCACAAGACGTGGTGACCTGTTCTTGTTTTCACAAATTTTCACAAATTATTTAGTAGCGTATAAGACATCAAACAGCAGCTGTAAGTTAATGGTTTTAATTTTATTTGTGTTTAAACTTTTGCGTTTGTGAGAATTGAGGGCCCATTTTGAACGAAGATATATAAAGTAGGATAGTGTTTTACGATAATATCTTGTTTTCACAAATTTTGTTTGGCATTAGCTTAGATTTTGCCATAAACACATTTTCTGTAGTGTCCATAGTTTATCCACACGGGTGGGCCCTCAATCCTCTATGTGAGGATTGAGGGCCCAACATTACAGGCTATAACTCGCTTATTAGACTTTCACAAATTCTGATTCCAACTTTCACAATTGTTTTGGAATGTTCACTAAATCCTAGGCAAATTTCAAAAAGATTTGACGAAGTGGCCCTCACACCACACGCACATGTCTGTCCGTCCCCGCCGCCACACACGGCGCGCGCCCGCACGTGCAGGATACACACAGTCAGGAACTCAAGACGCGGCACAATTTCACACTAGTAAACTGATATTCAACTAATTTCACCGAGTAACATGTCCTTTAACAAAAAAAATGTATAACTAAGGTGGGAAACGAGCACAGCTACCGACGGCTTCTGCAGCCGTCAACTTGTCACAACTTCTTGCATTCGCAGCGTTTATGCAGATTACAAAGGAATGACACGTTAATGGCACGTGGGAGATACAAACGAGAACAAAGTAAAACCAGGGGAAAGCATTCATCTGAAATAGTTGCTATCGCCGATTGTATCGCACGGTCGCGTAATCTTCTGCCGACATAGCTACAGTGCGCCTGTTGCAGCGGGGCGGAGCGCCGCCTTCATTGGCAATCATGAGTTAAGAAGCCGTTGGAGAAACTTAATATAACTATATAATTAGTATACTGAGGATTGGCTCAGCTGGGGTTTGTTGTTTAACCTAGTGTATATTGTGTATACTGGGAACAGTTGCGCTATAGTATTTTATATATTCCTAGGACCATTTTATGTACAATAGACTAAATGCAAAACTAAATATCTATCCCTAAAAAAATACTCCAGGCGGCCCTTCAAAGTATGTCGTACGATGACACAGAGAAGTTACTAATTGTGCTAAAATAATATAATAGTGTTGTTTATGTTTGTTGGGTCTTACTATTCTTAGCTGGGAGTAGGGAATATAATGTTTTTGGTAATAAATATCCCACCAAAAACATTTGCACTCTACAAGGCTTAACTTCACACAAACTCTACACCTTAGTCAAAATATGTGGCTTGGCCATTTCGTGTATTCCCGTTCGTCCCCTAGACTTCGTCCCCCGAGGGGGACGAACGGGAATTCGTTATTTATTTTCCCGATGGTCCCTCAAAATTTTTTGGGGGGACGAATGGGAATAATTTATTAATTCTTTTTCACAGTTCTAACCTAAACAAATAATTATGAATAGGACTGATTCGGTTCTGGCACTTCGCCGGCCGCTGCCGCGGCACGCTCGCTTCGCTCGCTCGGCTCGTGCGTTGTGGTCACAGTTCTAACCTAACCTAAACCAATAATTATGAATTGGACCGATTCGGTTCAAATTTAGTGTGCAATTCAGTATTTTTGGTTGTAATTTCGAATATTTTGATTGAAAAAAGGGGATTTACAGTTAAAGTATTAAATACGTAGTACAGTCATTTATTTGATAAGCTGTAGGCTTCTGCACAAATCTTTTTAGTGGGACGAATGGCACTAATCGAAGAACATATTCCCATTCGTCCTCTCTTGAATTAGGATTGGGACGATCGGGAACAAATTAAATATTATTTTTGTAAATTCCCGTTCGTCCCCCTCGGGGGACGAAGTCTAGGGGACGAACGGGAATACACTGGCCATTTCGCTACATCCACGTGAACGCAAGATGCAAAATGTATTCACTGTACCCTACTTTTCTGTTATACAACAGTTCTTGATTTCTTGTAGTAACAGTTGACATTAGCTTGCTTATCAGCAAAGTGTTGATTATAAAGGTAATACCCTGAACGGTAACCGAGCCGCTGAGGGTTTTGCCGACTATTTCTCAAGCGTATTTCTACCAGAGTCACCTAAACTGGATGCAACAAATATAAGTCCCCAAAACCAGCATACGAGTAGTCACGTTCATATACACGAAATCACACACAGTGAAGTAACTAAAGCGATTCGCAAGCTAAAACCAGGTAGTTCTGTAGGCCCTGACAGTATACCTCCGTGGCTTCGTAAGCAAGGGGAGATATTTTTCGTTTATCCTCTTTGCCACCTCTTTAATCTGGCACTGAAAACTGGCTTTTATCCCTCTAAATGAAAATTGTCTCGAGTCACACCTATCCCTAAAAGTTCGAATAAAACATCTGTCGAGGAATACCGTCCAATCGCTATTCTCCCAACTTTGGCTAAGGTTTTTGAACACATTTTGCATGCAGAAATATACAGACGGGTTGAACCGTTCTTATGTAATGAACAACATGGTTTTAGAAGAAAAAGGTCAGTTAACACAAACCTTCTGACTATTGTGGATTACATTTCCACCAGCTTAGACCGTCGATATCAAGTAGACGTGCTGTATTTTGACTTTCGAAAGGCGTTTGATAGGGTAAACAACGACATACTGTTGGAGAAACTTAGTGCTCTGGGTCTTGCCCCAAGCCTTCTTCGATTCATCGCTGATTATCTTCGCGATCGCCAGCAGTTTGTTCGACTTGGCCAGTATGACTCTTCGCCCTATCATACGCGTTCCGGAGTAAGTCAAGGATCAGTACTGGGACCTCTGTTATTTATCCTCATGATAAATGATCTGCCCGAAATAGTTAAGCATGCTAAATGTCTTCTGTACGCTGATGACCTAAAGCTATTTATGGAGATCAGAACTGCACAGGACTGCCTATGTACCAATGGAGTGTTGAAAATAAAATGGAATTTAATAACAGCAAATGTTACCAAATGACTTTCGGTAGAATGCGGCACCCAATCGAATTCCAATATAAACTTGGTTGTAATATTGTACTCAGATCTACCATAATGAAAGATCTAGGTGTCACATTTGACCAAAAGCTCACATTCCATGATCATGTTACAGCATTGGCCAAAGAGTCCTTTCGGCGATTGGGTTTTGTTCTTCGAAACTCTAATGATCTTCAGAACATGGGAGTCATTAGGCTTGTTTTCAGTGCATTAGTTCGATCGAAAATTGAAACGAGTGCATGTGTGTGGCATCCACACAAGAGCACGTATGCGCTCTTATTGGAGAAAGTGCAAAAAGCTTTCTTAAGATACTTGTAAAAACGTATGTACGGGTACTACCCATACATGTACCCAACTAAATTCTTTCTAGGATGCCTGGGATATAACTCGCTTGAGGTCAGAGGATCTAATGACCAATTGGTGGTAATGTGCAAGATTCTCAGAGGTAAAATGGATGCTCCTGAGTTAAATAGCGAGCTATGTTGTTTGTTTGACCCTAATAATTACCGCAGGAATAGAAAGCATAGGCTTTTTGCAACTCCAATTTGCAGAACTGTATCTCGGGCCAGATCTCCTGTACCGCGAAGTCTCAACGCGCTTAATGCTCTCCTGGACATTAAGCCAAACTGTGATGTGTTTGCGGATGAATGGAAGGTGATCTTGAGAGAATGTTTGGAGTACTGTGAGAAGAATGCATGATAGGTATCCTGTTTTTAAACACAGCTGTATTTACTGTTTTTGTTATATCTATAAGTATTGATTTTACTTTATCTTTATTTACTGTAACTGGTATATCCGTGTAAATAAATAAATAAATAATAAATAAATTATCTTTAGCAGATATTATATTTAGCAGAAAATGATTTCTGATAAAGTTATGTCTATTTGTTTCTCTCTAGTAAAGTGGCAGAACGAGCGCCCCGCCCAGCCGCGGCTGCAGGATATATTAACATTTATTGTAACAGCATTAGCTAGTAGCTGATGCTAAAGAAGAACTAAAATGCTGGTTGGGAACACCATCAAAGAGTTCTTAAAAACAAATAGTCATCGGATGATGGTTCCCATCCGACACTTCAGTACGGTATACACTGCAGCTATCGATAGTGCCCACCTGTAGTCGGTTCTATTTTACCACACAAAAGAAGAATAAATTCACACCTCTCATTGAATAACTTAACTACTAAGGGAGTTTTGCGTGATCATAACCGCACCGCGCCCGCCTCGCCGCCCACGCAGTGGAACAGAGATGGAAGATGTTGGTGTAGCTCGGTGCCGCGCCGACGGATGTCCGCCGGGAGTACGCGCGGCTCACACGAGCACGTCCATGCGGCTGCCGCGCCGCAGCAGGCGCGCGCCCGCCTCGCCGCCCACGCAGTGGAACGACAGCGTCACCAGCTGCTGCCCGAAGTTGGCTTCAAATCTGCGCAAACGTATACTCACCGTCACCACTGTGCGCCCGCCACTAAACCCGCTGACTGTACGGTGTATATAATTATGTTACCAAATACGGATTTCTACAAGAACGATAGTGTCAAGTGTCGGATCGAACAGTGGTTCTGTACTCACTCGGTAGCGATGTTGACATGCGGCGGCGCGCCCACCGCGTTCTGCACCACCAGGAACAGCTTGGTGGCCAGCTCCAGCACGTGGCACGTCCGCACCAGCACGTCGCCGCGCCGCCGCCACGCCGCCTCGCCCTGCCGACACGTCCCGTGAGCGCGCGCGTGTACACTCGGGCGCGTACACGCGCGGGCGGCACTCACCCCGAACAGGCAGCCGGGCGCGTCGGGCGCGGCGTCGCGCTCGCCGGGCGGCGCGGCGGGCTCGGCGTCGGGCCCGCAGGCGCGCACGTGCACCACCAGCACGTCGTCGGCGTGCGGCGACAGCGACAGGCGGTACACGGCGTGCGCGGGCACGCGGCGCTTGAGGCGCAGGCTGCGCGCGTCCAGCAGCAGCAGCGCCGCCGTGGACACCACGCACAGGCAGCGCGCCACGCGGCCGCTGGAGCGCGCCACCTTGCCCACCACGTCGGCGAACACCACGTAGCGGTCGGCGGCGCCGCCCAGCCCGCGCCGCCACGCGCCCGACGCGCGCAGGCGCACGTAGTCGCCCACGAACGGGTGCGCCACGCTGCGCGCGTAGTTCTGCTTGCGCTCGCGGAACAGCACGCTGGCGGTCACCTGCGCCGCCGCCCGCCTCAGTACGAGTCTTTTGCTCTACCGCTAACATACTACACAGCTCTTCGACCGACCTGCCAGCTTGACGGGAACCATCGTAGCCAGTTTTCTACGCGCGGTCGTTCGATAAAGTCGGACGGCCAAGGTTCCGGTGTCACAAATAAAAAACCGCCGAAAACCGATTACTACTCAGAG
Organism: Craniophora ligustri; assembly: GCA_905163465.1. Lineage (NCBI taxonomy): Eukaryota > Metazoa > Arthropoda > Insecta > Lepidoptera > Noctuidae > Craniophora > Craniophora ligustri. The sequence continues at coordinate 79,264 of LR990965.1, read as the reverse complement.
TGATTCGTAAGGCGATCGAAATAAGAAAACATTATTATTTCTATTGAAAGATGTTGTAAAATGCAAATGCAAAGCCAGTATGCAGTACCTGTTTTAGATATTTAGTTCCACCAATCTAACTACACGGTGTTGTGAAATATGGTTCAATTTCTGAATCGGCTATGGTTTCGTTATCGGAGAAAGTATAAGATGTTAAAATTGTTTTTTTTTGTAGCTTGTCAGTCAGTACACTTTAAAATTGATTCTAAGGTTTATAGGTGTTACATAACTTTTATAGTGACACCAGTGGCTAGTCGTTCATTACCTTTTCGCGCATTCGGTTTCGCGCCGTCTGGTCGAAGGCGGCGCGGTAGAGGCGGCAGCGCCACGCGTGGTGCAGCCGGCGGAGCAGCGCGTCCGCGCGGCCCAGCAGGCGCGGCGCCGGGCACGCCGGCCACGCCGCGCACGCCGGCGACGCGTGCCGCGCCGGCAGCCGCCGCCACAGCCGCAGCAGGTAGCGGCGCCGCGCCGCGCCGCACCACGCGCGCCACAGCACGGCGGCGGCGGCGGCGCGGCGGCAGGCGGGCGGCGCGGGCGCGGCGCGACGCGCGCACCGGCCGCGCCACGCGCGCGCCAGCACGGTGGCGGCGGCGGCGCGCGCGCGCCCGCGGTGCGCCCGCCAGGCGCGCTGCGCCGCCGCCACCAGCGCGTGCACGCGCGCCGCCCGCAGCGCCTCCAGCTCCCACACAGTGCGCGGGCTGCGCACGAACACGCGCGAGCGCCCGTACGCGAACTCGGCGCTGGGGATGGGCAGCTCGCGCAGCAGCGCGCGCGCGGCGCGCACGGCGGCGCCGGGCGAGGCGGGCGCGGCGGGCGCGGGGGGCGCGGCCGGGCGCGCGCGCGCCGCCAGCAGCCCGTAGCGCGCCAGCACGGCGCGCGCGCACATGGACTCGCACCAGCCGCTGCGCCGCAGCAGTGCCATGTCCATAATTCTGTAAATATTCGCAAAATAATCCACCGAGCTGCAACAGTTAAGGACGCTATTACATTTTTCTACAAATAACGGTGTTTTTCAGGTACAATTTTAATGTATAAACAATCATATATGTGAAGATATTATGGTCTCAATTTAAAGGTAATCTATTCATCTTCAGATTGGCATCACAAAAATTGTATAACATCATACAAATTTTTCCCATCACATAAATCTGTTTTCACCATCACAATAATGACTTATTCGTCAACTCGCGCACGTGAAACTCGCGCGCGCGCGCGAGTTGGCACCTCCCGATTTTACTTATTCTTTTTGTCGTCAACTCGCTTGCTTATAAAATTTTACGTATTTATGGACAGTCAGCTACAAAAACGTTTTAAAAAAAATAGTAAAGGTACGTATCTTTATACGATTTGATATTAAATCTGAAAAGTGTAATGAACAACAAGTATAGAATTTGGATAATGATTACTTACTATTAAAATTAATCATTTGGAACGTAAAAATCTCAGATCAGGGTTTGTTGTTTATAACAAACATTACAATTGAAAACTAAACTAGTTAAATAAATTTATTAATAATGAAGGACGGCATTGATGAACACGTTAGTTCATCAATACCGTATTTCACCGAATCAGCCACTGTGGGCAAAGACGCGGGTAATAGTAAGTTATTTAAAGATTTTTGGTTTAATCCATTTTTATATGACTGTACTTTAACAGTGCGCGCGAGTTGACGACAAAAAAAGTAGGTAAAATTGGAAGGTGCCAACTCGCGCGCGCGAGCGACTTTCACGCGCGCGAGTTGACGAATAAGTCACAATAATCACAGAAAATGTATAAAAATAGGGTCTGATTACGTACCATTTTAAAGTAAATTTAGAGCATATTTTATCATCAAAATTATATTACATTACGGCATATATGTATAGTCCTCTATACGTTCGACTAATTATTTTGTACCTAAATCATTACATTTTTCAATAAACAGCAAAAATATGAACGCTTGCAAATTTCTTCATACATTTTTCACTCGCGGACTTTCATTCCGCAGTCGTTGACAAGGTTGAGAAATGGATGGGTGGGTAACCCCACCCAGTCATATTAAACTTGTGATTTAGATTAGGCCTGAAAGTAGATGGGTAGGGTTAAGCTGCTGTTGGGCAAGTTAAAAAATAGATGGGTGAGGTTAAACAGCTGTTGGCAGGTGAAGACATGGATGGGTGGGGTTAAGTCATATTAATACTGTGATTTAGATTAGGCGTGAAAGTAGATGGGTAGGGTTAAGCTGCTGTTGGGCAAGTTAACAAATAGATGGGTGACGTTAAGCAGCTGTTGGGCAGGTGATGAAATGGATGGGTGGGGTTAAGTCATATGAAACCTGCGATTTAGATTAGGCCTGAAAGTAGATGGGTAGGGTTAAACTGCTGTTGGACAAGTTAACAAATAGATGGGTGAGGTTAAGCAGCTGTTGGGCAGGTGAAGAAATGGATGGGTGAGATCAAATTTTACTAAAACAAGGCGAATTCAAAAATTCAAAGGATGGGTAGGGTTAAGCATTTGTTAGTGAGGTCGAGACTTGATGGGTGGGGTTAAGATGTCAACTCCGTTCCTGACGGGTGTTCCCTGACTAGGCTTGTTCTTACTCGGCCACTGAATGACTGCACTAGTAGGTAAAACTTTCAGATGTACTAGTTCTGTCTTCTGGTACTATTAGTACCACCTACAACAGTACCATAGTACAGTATACAGTGAATTACATTTTATATTCCTTCATACTTTGCAGGTTTTGCCTATAATTCTAACAATACCCGATTATTCTTTATATGAAATATTATCATGCATCCCACTTATTCATACACTGATTTTATATCGCTCCCACTCGTTTAGTCGCGTTTCGAGTATGTCAAGTATCTACAGTCCTACAGTTACTCAATTACTCAATTCTTTATTGCATTCCATAATGCGTACATTAGTTGGTAGGCATGTTAAACATTGGATCAATTATGGACCCTGTCGGGCACAGCAAAAGACATTTTTAATAGGAGAGAGGATGAAGGCGCTCTTTGTCAAATAAGATAAAAACTATATAGGTATATTAAATTATAGTAGTATATTAAATTGTATCATTAAAATAAGTATCATTATAGTATCGTATAATATAATTATTTTATAATAAGTATTTCTATATTTGTTTTAGATATGTTTATCTATTTTTATTTTATTTTATTTATTGCATGTTGTTGGCGCCTATCTTTATATTCATAGCACTTAAGTTTTGCATAATATTCCTTTCCTCTAATTGCATAGGAGTTTTATAATTTTTGTTAAGTTTTTTTTTTCGTGTACCCCGCACTACTCATTTTATATCACTGTAACAGCGCTAGTCGCTCCGCGTTTAATATTGTTAAAAATTTAATTATACATTGAAATACAAGCTAATTAAGTATTCGAGGGTTTCATTTATGTCCAATTCAAGACATAAAGGTGGCGACCGTGACAGGACTCGAACCTGCAATCTTCGGATGGATTTGGAGGATCAGCCATTGCAGCCAACACCTGGTTTACGATTTGGACATATATTATATTGAAATCAATTGAAGTCGTCGTACAACAGCCGGCCAATGCAGCTAAGTGACCTTCCTTGACCTTCTCCTTTATATTTCCGAACTACTGTTTCTAATTAATATACCCCTCAGTTTTACATGTGCTTATTTCAATCTAGATACATAAACAAGTAAATAAAAAGTGATTTATCCTCAAATTGTGCTTTAAAAATACGTCCATAGTTAACGTACATTATTACATTCCCTTTTTTGTACTTTACAAGATTAGTGTTATATACCGCAAGCCTGCAAATACGAATATACTTTAATTACAGTCTTTTAATAATTATTTATCTGTATTTATACAGATCTGTATTTAAACTCTAAATTCAAACTTTGTTAGAACATTTTTTGCAAGTCATTCACATTACTTGCCGATTATTCCAGGCTTTGTCGAGGACATTGTGAAACCCTACAAGGGCCAAGCCCTATCCACGGAGTACAGTTGAATTCAGCACCGGCACTGCCAATATAAAGGTGACACCGGAAGAGGGACGTAAGACAAATTCAATTATTATTTCTTAGTTTTTTATTAAAAATGGGTAAAGATTGTGGAGGTGATGGCTCTGCACGTGATGTGCAAGAACTGCAGGATCTTATCGTTAAGCGTAGTTCCATAAAAGGACAAATAACTAAGTTCCGAAATTATTTAATGACCCTGCGTTCAAAGGATTCTGTCACACGTATTGAACTAGCGGAGTTAACACTTAAGTTAAATAAATTTGAGTCACTTTCGAAAAGATTCGATGACTTGCAGAATCAAATTGAATTATTAAACTCAAATAATTTATCTGACGAGATTGATGAAAGGGATGAAATCGAACAATTCTTTATAGCAAACATTTCAAATGCTCAGATTTTCATTCAAGATAATCAATCTAATAACCGCCACGATGAATCTGGTAACATACTCAATTCTAGCCATGGTTCGTCTGGTTCCTGTAATGCTGATAATAACGTCTCGGGGTTCAAACTGCCACGGATACAAATTGCAAAGTTTAGCGGGACATACTTCCGTTGGCTCGAGTTTCGTGACACTTTTAAATCAGTGATACATAATAACGATCTGATCGCGCCCATAAACAAATTTCATTATCTTCTATCTTATTTAGAGGGAGATGCAGCTAGAATAGTCAGTAACTTAGAGGTATGTAATTCTAATTATGAAACCGCTTGGAATCTGTTATGCGATAGGTATGATAATAAGAGACAGTTGATAAACCATCATTTAAATTCTTTGTTAAATATACACCAAATAACTCGCGAATCAGAAAAGTCACTTCGTTTTATGGTTGACCACGTCACTAAGAATCTTAGAGCTTTATCTGGCTTGGGACAACCTACTGATAAGTGGGACATTTTAATTATACACATGTTGAGTTCAAAACTGGATAATCGTACTCTTACCAAATGGGAAGAGTGGCGCGGCTCTTTGGATGATGTTCCTAACTTACAACAATTTAATAAGTTTCTTATTAATCGAGCAGATGTGCTTGAGTCATTAAATCACTCTCCACCAAGCAATATAATTAAGTCATCTGGTTCTGTTTCACCTAAGGGTAACCACAGCAAAAATGAGCGGCACCACAACAAATCTGTCACATATCAATCAGTCTGTCAGTCTAGTATGCAATGTAATTCGTCATCAACTTCATGTTGCGTTGTCTGTCAAGGCGAGCATAGAATTTATGACTGTCCTTCTTTTAAGGCCAAGAGTGTAGAAGATCGTATAGCCGAAGTTAATAAATTAAATCTTTGTGCAAATTGTTTAAGGTCGGGCCATGTTACACGAAACTGCTACCTTAGACCTTGTCGCGAATGTAAGAAGAAGCACAACGCGCTTCTACACATTCCGATTGTGAACGACACGGCAGCAACAGCTACCACATCAGCACATGGTGCGATAGCTAGTCTTACTACACAAGGTACAACACACATTTTATTGTCTACTGCCTTGGTGGAAGTGTCCAACCCCACTACCAACCAAACAATAAGGGTACGTGCTTTGTTAGATTGTGGAAGTCAATCATCATTTATCACACAATCACTTAAAGATAAATTATCCCTACCAGGTACTTCATTATTTAACAATTATATTAACATTGTTGGCATCGGCAACAACATCACTAGTAAGGTAACAGAGTGTTGTGTTGCTCAATTAAATTCTGTAATTAAACCATTCAATGTCACAACGACATTCTTGATATTACCGGAGGTGACAAGTAACCTTCCTAGATTTACTATAAACACTCAGCAACTGCAAATACCTTCTGAGGTACACCTTGCTGACCCTAGTTTCTATCAATCCTCCGCTATAGATGTACTTATCGGAGCAGATTTATTTTGGGAAATTCTTGGATGCGAGCAACGTTCTCTAGGCCCCAATAATCCTACATTAAGAAGTTCTCAATTTGGTTGGCTTGTTTCAGGTCCAATAACAATAAATGATTTAAATAAAACATCTAACATCGGATGTCATCATTCACTTAAATTTAGTAAATTAGACAGCGAAGTTAATATACAAATGTCAAAGTTTTGGGAGCTTGAAGAAGTACCATTAAGCTCACCCTTAAGTCTAAATGAAAAGTTATGTGAAAACCATTTTTTAGCTCACACTACACGATTAAACACTGGTAGATTTTCTGTTCGATTACCACTTATAGATTCACCGAATTGCCTTGGTGATTCTTATTTATTAGCCAAGAAAAGATTCCACAATTTAGAAAAAAGATTTCGCAGGAATCCGCAACTTAAACTACAGTACGTAAACTTTATCAGAGAATATGCAGAGTTGGGTCATCTTACACAGTCTGATGTATTAAAACCTGATTTGTGTTATTTCTTGTGTCACCACGCAGTGTTTAAGGATAGCAGCGAGTCAACAAAAATTCGGGTTGTTTTTGATGGATCAGCTCCTACGACATCTGGATTATCCGTCAATGATATTCTCATGATCGGCCAAAATATGCAGGACTCACTTTTTTCCATTTTAATACGGGCAAGACAGCATAAGTACCTCCTAACCGGCGACGTAGAGAAAATGTACCGCCAGGTTCAAATTAATGAGGAGGACCGAAATCTTCAGCTCATATTGTGGAGAGAAGATGAGTCCATGCCTATAAAGACGTTAAGGCTAAATACTGTAACTTACGGCATGGCAAGCTCCAGTTATTTAAGCACACGCTGTTTGTGGCAACTTGCCGAAGAATATCCAGACGACATCATAAAAAATGTTATCCAACACGATTTTTATGTCGATGACATGATCACAACCAGTGATTGTGAGCAAACATTAAGGCATATTCTTCAAGGTGTTACCGCGGCACTTAAGTTAGGTTGTCTTAATTTAAGAAAGCTTAAAACTAATTTACCCAGTATCTTTGATACTTCGTTTTTAAATAATAATGAAATGTTAACACTTAGTGAGTCTTCTAGTACACTAGGTCTGGGTTGGGATCCATTGACTGACACGTTACATTTTCCATTTAAACTTCCATTTAATAACAAAGACCTAACTAAACGAGCAATATTGTCAAACTTATTTAAAATTTTCGACCCATTGGGTTTACTTAGTCCATGTGTTGTACAAACAAAGATGTTATTACAACAATTATGGTTAGAGAAATTAGGTTGGGATGATCCAATCCCTAAAAATATTTCTGTGAATTGGGTGAAGTTCACCGATTCTTTATCTGCTCTCAACACTATTAAAATTCCAAGACATGTACTTTGTGATAAACCAATTAACATAGAGCTTCATTCTTTCTGTGACGCTTCTCAAAGTGCATATGGAGCGTGTATATATGCTAGATCTATTAACTCCTCCAATGAAGTCACAGTAAGATTATTGTGTGCCAAATCCAAAGTCGCACCTACTAAACCTACCACAATCCCGCGCTTGGAGCTCTGTGCTGCGCTTCTAGCCGCTAGATTGGTTAAGGCAGTTAGAGATTCCCTACGATATAAGGTAGATAGTGAGGTTTACTGGAGTGATTCCAGTATAGTGCTGGCATGGCTTCAGACGAGCTTTAAAGATCTTAAGACATTTGTTGCAAATAGGGTTTCAGAAATTTGTGAACTTACAGACTTGCATTCGTGGCGTCACGTACCAACGTCAGTTAACCCGGCTGACCTGATTTCCAGGGGTGTTAGCCCAAGTCACATCAAAGACAACGTGTTGTGGTGGTCAGGTCCAACATTCTTATTACAACCTGAAACCACTTGGCCTATCTTAAATAATAATGAAACAATTTTTATTAGCTTGCCTGAAACCAAACCCAACCCTACCGTTGCTAATGTAGTAACGTCAACAGGATTCATTATAAATTTTGAAAATTATAAAAACTATGATCATTTAAAGAGAGTATTTGCATATGTCCTACGTTATATAAATAATTTAAAATTAAAATCCTGTAATGGCCCTTTGAAATTCGGTACTATAAAAACAAATGAGTTACACAAGTCATTTATAATCTTGTGTCGTTTAGCACAGCAGCAATCATTTTCTCAAGAATTTAATATACTCGTCAAAGGCAACCCATTACCTTGTAAATCTAAACTTTTATCGTTAAGTCCTTTTTTTAATTCTGATGATGATTTGATTAGAGTGGGTGGGAGAATTGATTCCTCAAAATATGCCTATGATAAAAAACACCCAGTTCTATTGGATGCATCTCACCATTTAACGAAATTAATATTTCAGTACGAACATATTCGTAATTTGCATGCTGGGCCACAGTTATTGCTGGGCATAATCAGAGATTACATTTGGCCTATCAATGGCAGGCGTCTAGCACGGCAGACTGTTCGTAGTTGTATTAAGTGTCATAGATTTCAGGCAAAACCGTTAGTACCTATTATGGGTAATTTACCGTCCCAAAGAGTCACGCCCACCTTTCCATTTACATATGTCGGGATAGACTTTGCCGGTCCCTTTTTTATTTTAAATAGGAAAGGACGTGGTTCAAAATTAGTTAAAGGTTATCTTTGTCTCTTTGTTTGTTTAACTTACAAATGTTTACACCTTGAGGCTGTAAGTGACTTAACCAAGGACGCATTTATTCTTACTTTTCGCCGATTTGTGTCCCGTCGTGGAAGGCCAACGGAAGTATTCTGCGATAACGGCCGCAATTTTGTATCTGGCGCTAAAGAGATAAACCATTGTTTTAAAATTAACGCAGATTCTCTATCTGATTTTGCAAGTGGGGAGGGTATCAATTTTATTTTTTCTCCATCTTACGCCCCTCATTTTGGTGGACTTTGGGAGGCCGGTGTGAAATCGGCGAAGTACCACATTAAACGTGCGATGGGCAATTCCCATTTAACTTTTGAAGAGTTGTCTACCCTTTTCGCACATGTAGAATCTATACTAAATAGTCGTCCACTTTGCCCTTTATCCACCTCACCTGAAGACCTTCTTTGCCTAACTCCTGGTCATTTTCTTATTGGTCGGGCTCTCACGGCTCTTCCATCACCTTCTCTAGAAGACCGCAACTATAATAATCTACGACGCTACCAACGAATACAACAAATTCATCAACATTTTTGGCATCGATGGCAGCGTGAATATATCGCAGAGTTACAACAACGCTGCAAATGGAGGACCAACCACTCTAACCTGAACATTGGTGATCTAGTTCTTCTAAAAGAGGATAATACGCCTCCTTTATGCTGGAGGCTTGGACGAGTGCAAAGGCTATTTCCAGGATCGGATGGAGTTTCCAGAGTTGCCGACGTAAAAACCCAACGAGGAGTTGTACGACGTCCTTTGGTTCGTCTCTGCCCCTTGCCTATCCCAGATGACCTTCAGAGGATTGAAACCTGAAGATTTCAATGGCGGGAGGATGTTGGCGCCTATCTTTATATTCATAGCACTTAAGTTTTGCATAATATTCCTTTCCTCTAATTGCATAGGAGTTTTATAATTTTTGTTAAGTTTTTTTTTTCGTGTACCCCGCACTACTCATTTTATATCACTGTAACAGCGCTAGTCGCTCCGCGTTTAATATTGTTAAAAATTTAATTATACATTGAAATACAAGCTAATTAAGTATTCGAGGGTTTCATTTATGTCCAATTCAAGACACATGTTTTTCATTTTTTTTAAACTATAAATTATAATAATCTAGATATTTTCAATTTTATTAAGCCTTGTAGAATGTTATTATTATTATTTTAAAATATATTCTGAGTTAAATTTAAAATGAAATATAGGTATCATATTATTGTAAATTTTATTGTTAAGTATTTTTTGGTATAAGTATGTGTAGTTTTTACCGCAAACAGTTGTTTAAAATTTTAAATTTACTATCTTGTAGCGTGCGACTACTCGTTCAGAACCAGAGACTAAGAATACTGACATCTCGAACGAACGACGTAGTACTAAAAGAATGATGTAATAATAAGGAAAAGGAATAGTTTGTGCTTGTCAATGTCGGGATTAATTCTTATTAGTACTTATAGTCCAAGATCCCAGGGCCGCCAGACGTCACGTATTTTCTGACGAACCAAATGTGGATTATTGAGTAGTGCTAGTATGTACTAAGAACGCATGCCTACCAGCTATCTTGCCTAGTGGGCCAATTTTCAGGTATCAGGTAATCAAGGTACACACAAATATTACTTACCTCACGTAAATTCTCCAAGCTAATTTTTACGTATATTGTAGGCAATATCCTTAAAAATAAGTTGCCAATACTCCCAGACACTTTCCGTCGGCCGTATTGCTTTGCAGACGCTTTAAAGCTCCCGAAGGAATTAATCAATTTCACGTAAATTATGATGTTCCATTGTTTATATCTCCACCAGACAACTATTTCGAAACCTTTTCATTCCGGAACACCCATGGCGGACTAGTTATTTGTGATGCACTTTACAACATGGGGATCAAAAACTTACTAAAAATAAATCAAAAAATAAAATGACGTCTCTCTAAATACAATTTCTAAATTTGTATGCTTTCCTACAATATGGATATCAAATTATAGGCTTGCTGTGAATAACTCTAAAAATATTTTAACATCACTCTAAATCCAATATTATGGCGGACTAAGTTTTTCGGGGCGTTTTAACTAAATTTAGTTTTGTTATTGTTATTTTATTTCTTGTATGCGTAGTTCTAGTTTTCATTAATAAAGGTAAACGAATATTTTTCGTTTACCTTTTTATTATGTTTTTTTTTTACTTTTAAAAACATAAATACATATTAATCATAATTAATGAGATATAGCAAAATAGACCGAGACATGAATGACTCGGTCTATTGTGAATGCATTGCAGCGCATTGAATTCACATATAACGAAATAAATTAATCTTTAAGATATTTTACTTAGGGATATCTGCAGACCAAACGTAAAGTAATTCGTATCGAATGTACAATAGGTCACCAGGTAGCAAATAACTTAATTATCACGAAAATAGTAAGATCACTAAACTTTCTGAATCAATTCAAATAAAAATAAGAAATAATAACAAGGATCAAGATTATTGAAGCGATGTATAAAATCGAGCGCTCAGTGGTTTCAATGTGTGCGTGTCCGTAATGTTGCTGTGTGCGACTCTAAATACCTAAATTTGAGTTCGTCGAAAATGTAACAGCGTCCTTAACACGCCGCTGTACGTACGACACTACGCTCTGTTGCAAACAAGCCGCTATCGGTGACCATCTGTTAGACTGTTAATCTAGTTGACTGTCACACTGTTACGCTGGAAGTGGCAAGCTTAACTCACCCCTGTGTGCGGATCTGGTGGCGCAGCAGCGCGGCGTCGAAGCGGTGCGGGCGCAGCGCCGCGTCGGCGCGCAGGCAGCGCACCAGCCGCGGCGCCGCCGGCAGCCGCCGCACCAGCGCGCCCACCAGCGCGCGCTGACGGCACGCCAGCGCCGCCGGCCGCCGCGGCGACCCCGCGCCCGCCGCGAACAGCGCCGCCAGCAGCGGCTCGCGCGCGCCCGCCAGCACGCCGGCGCAGCGCGCGCACACGGCGTCGCGGTTCTTGTGCACGATGCCACGCGCCGAGTACACCACGCCGCCGCCGAAGTGCACGATCCTGCGCGCACATACTTCGTTCGTTTTCGAGGGTATATACAAATAGTAGTAGAGTAGTGGTGTGGCACTGACTGGAAGTGGTCGGGCGGCAGCACGAGCAGGCGCGCGTGGCGTCGCCGCTGCAGGCGCTGCAGGAAGGCGGCGTCGCCGCCGCCGCGCGCCGCCACGTCGCGCAGCGCGCCCAGCACGCTGTCGGGGCCGGCGTCCAGCAGGTCGGCGTGCAGCTCGTGGTCGGCGTAGTGCAGCGCGCGCCACGGCAGGCCCTCGCGCGCGTACTCGTCCTGCTCGCGCCGCAGCGTGGCGCCCGTCACGGCGGCCTGCACGCGCTCGGCCGCGTAGTTGATGAGCAGCCGCTCCAGCCCGTTGCGCGCCAGCGACTCGAACCCGTACACGTCCAGGATGCCTAGCGAGCAGCGCTTGCCCGCCTCCGTTGGCTACCACATCACTTTTTTTATGAGACAAGGAAATTTGAATTGGCTCTCAAAAAAATGTGGAAGGTAATTTGAAAATCCAACAATGGTTTTTTTAACAGACTTCCAAAAGGAGGAGGTTGTCAATTCGAGTGTATTTTTTTTTTATGTTTGTTACCTCATAACTGTGGACTTCGTGAACCGATTTTGAAAATTGAAGCTGAAGCTTCCCGTGTGGTCCCATAAAAAACGGTGAGTGGATCCTTGGGAAATTGAGCCTCAATTTTTTTAGGTAGATGACGCGTTTATTGTTCAACGTCTTACATACCATCACGCCTGTCGTCCCCAAAAGGTTAGGCAGAGGTGTACTAATGTACACCCACGTTTCGGCGGGATGTTTTAGGTCCCATGTAATAGGCGATGTAGGGGCGAGCCTATTGCCATTAACCGTGCACGAATCTAAACTCCGAGCTACTGAGAATTTCACAGAAAAACTCTCGAGATCTGAGAAAGTCTCTGAGATCATACCTTCTAAGTCTAGTTTCGGTGAGGGAAGACCATCATAGTCACCGTGGACTCATCCTCCTTCATCTACCAAAACTAGAAATAGCTAATAGCGATAAAATAATAGCAAAGAAATCGCACGTACATCCTTCTCTTCACGGGAGCCGTCAAGGCACTGATTTGACTGATTGACAGACGGCTTGCGGGCAACGGTTACGGGGGTGCTTCTTGGAGGGTGTAAGTGAAGATTTAGTTTTTTATTGACTATTTAAAAATGTAAAACAAATCCGAAAAATCAAACAGGTAAAATTGTTTATTACATTTTTTTTTATAAAATTCATGAGTAAGTATTGAGCCGTTATACAGAGAAAATACAATTTCTGTCAAGAAAAGGGCTTCATACTTTTTCTTTTTTTAGGCTACCACACATATTAAAATATTGGAAGTAAAAACCTTTAATTGTCGATTTTTCTATTTTTAGGTTAGTACATAAATTTTCACCATGTGTGCGGATATTTGATCACAATTGAGTGTTTTAATTTTGTAATAACATTAAAATAAAATATTTCTATATTTATATAAATCAAATTGTGCGTTATTTACTCCCATATCATTTGACATATTACACATGTAATAAGCCTATAACTGAAATGAATGACTGAATTTTCTTTAAAATCCTAACTGTCGAGGAGTTCTATCTTCCATCATCAGCTCATCAACATCAGATGATGATTATCAGACGCAAATACTAGAACAATTTTAGTCGATATATTAATAACGTGATATTTTACTATAAAATTTGAGGGTTGCCCTCGATTTCCCTGGGATTCCATGATCATATCCTGATGTGGTCACAATGGGACCACGAAGTCTACCCTTTGAAACAAAAAAGAATTTTGCAAATCGGTCCAGGCGTTTTTAAGTAATTCGTGAACATACATTAAAAAAAGATTCCGACGAATTGAGAACCTCCTCCTTTTTGTAGTCGGTTAATAAAAAATACTGTGCAGTCCCTAAGCAAATAAATAAATATACCCGGACATCAGTTCCGAGCTAAGCAACGAGGCTTGTGTTACGGATACTAGATGGTTGATATACTACATATTATGTACTTTGTACGGTTCCGTAGCCAAATCGTCGCCAACTGTAGCTAAGAGTACGCCGCGCGGGGTCGGGGGTCGACTTGTATTCGCCAGCTCGGGCGGCGGACGCGCCGAGCCGGCTGGCCATACCTTGATGTGCTCGTTAACGGTGTTGATGAGCCAGGTGAACAGGCGCGAGTACAGCACGCCGAGCAGCTGGTCGCGGCGCGCGGCCGCCCAGCAGCCGGCCGCCGCGGGCGAGGCGCACGCCGCCGCGTCCTCGCCGCCCGCGTCCGGCGGCGCCTCGTCCTCCAGCGCGCCCGCGCCCAGCGCCTCGCCCAGCGCCTCCGCGTCCACGCCCACTAGCGCGCACGCCTCCACGAGCTCTGCGGGCAAGCGGCACGTCAGGCGTCGCGCCCGCGCCCTCAGCCAGCCCGCGGCGGGGGCTCACCGTAGCGGTGCTGCAGGCGCGTGCCGATGGTGCCGTCGATGTTATGCTGCGGCTCGAACTCCACGTTGCCCAGTTTGAGCAGGAACGCCAGCACGCGCAGCACCGCCTCGCACGCGCCGCCGCCGAACCCCAGCGCGCGCATCGCCGCCTGTCGCGCGAATTGCACCGATCATACGGAAGGAACCGTTACATGGAGCGTCCATAGTAAGAAGCATAACATTTCACACAGTCTTCAGATGTTCGCACGTTCACACGTGACGCACCGTAGTGAAGGCGAAGTGGTCGCGGTCCTGCTGCGCGGGCTCGGCGCGGGGCGGCGCGGGCGCGGGCGCGGCGCGGCGCGGCGAGGCGCCGGGCGCGGGCGCGGCGCGCAGCACGCGGTAGTGCTCCCACGAGCGCTGCAGCCGCAGCCGCTCTGCGACAAGGAGCGCGTGAGCCTGCGGGCGCGCGCGCGCGCAGGCTCGCGGCCAGTGACAGTGTGGACAGTGACTCACTCAGCAGGTGCACGTCGGCGCCGGCCAGCAGCTGGTACAGCACGTGGAAGTTGCGCTCGCCCTCCAGCACGCCGCACACGCGCTCCTGCGACACGCTATCTGTTACCACGCCGGACTACGATACGATACCGACGACGATATCGTTACAAAACATTTCGTATCGTCGCGTCGGTCACCAATACGCTTTTAATTATTATTATAAATAATAGTATGCTTTTCATTTTACTCATTTTTTATTTAAACGCATAATACGATTGCAGTTGTTTGAAAATACTAATAAAAGAAAAAACCCTTACCTTTTCCAAGAGATCTGCTTGCAACACAAAATTGTACATTACAATTAATTACGTAATCGTCTCATGAAATCGTTTATTTATCTAGTTTCTGTGTTGTGACAGTTGTAGAGTGAGGTCGGCGGCGGAGGCTCCTGCGAACTGTCTCACCGTAGGCACATGGCGTGCACACACCCAATTCAGTTTGGCGACCTGGCTACCGAGACCTTTTTAGAGGCTCACCAAGATTAACACGAATAAATAGTTCAGACAAAACAATTAACATCGCGCCCTCGCGCGATCCGACGAACATACTTTAGCTATTCATCGATATTCATCGATGTTTGACGGCAAAACATCGATGTTAGACTCTATAAAACATCGATGTATCGATGGTATGAGAAAAATATCGGAACTTGATTACATATAATCTGCAACACCAGAGGGCTTGAAAATGCGTGGCCAGCCTTTTAGAAATGACCGCCACAATGGTACAGAAAGACCGCCGGCAACAGCTGGTTCCAAAGTGCTTTTGCGAAGCAGAAAATGTCTTAGAAATAGCGCTGTTGTGTAATGATGTACATCGAAGAGATACGGATGGAACTTTGAGTTCTGGCCAATGTCCTATGGTAAAATCCGGCGGCCGGCATCAATCCAATCAACTTCACGGAACACTTCATATTCATTTATTTGCAAAATATGTGCAATACTTGAAGGAACGCTCCAGTATATGGTACACGCGCGTACAAGTCTGTGTTTAGACAAGCCAAGGCTTAAACGCAATAGTCGTGTAAACATAGCTGTATGGTGTAAACAGAAGACACTTGCAAATATATCGTGTCAAGATTTGCATACAATAATTGCATTAAATTTTTTCAATAATATCCGCTTGTAAACAGTTGCTTACAATTCTTCAATATCGAGTATTACTTCAATTATTAAAAACATCGATGTTTCCCGACATCGATAGTATGAGATCGATGTTAACATCGATGCCAACATCGATGTTTTCATTGACATCGATCATCCCTAAGTTTAGCTATAACCGCGGGCGGGGAGGGAGATTACTTCGTAGTACTCACAGTGCGTGATGTGCCCTCCCACGGGCTCGCCTTTGAAATCGAACTCGATCTCCAGTAACTTTCCCTGCAAACGCAAACAGGAGCCAATGAGTTTAATCTTTAAACAGGACTGATATAAATATATTAAGGTGCCATTTTGTTGTCTACATTTTTTTTATTATTATACTGCGCAATTTCGGACGAAAAGATTTGGCGTAGCAGTGTCTCAAGAAGAAAGTCATCAGTGTGTATTGTAGTGATGACTTACGGCACCGAAACAATGGCCGCTTACAATGGGCTCCCTGTCAGTTAGCTTAATTAACGCGCGAGCGACACCTTTGGTGTTGCGAATGTCTGTAGGCTACGGTAACCCGCCATTACCATCAGGCGGGCCATATGCCCGTCGCCATTGTTTGCCACCCTCATGACATAAAAATATACTATACTAATAAAATAGATACTAATTTAATTCAGTGATTGAGAATGCAA
Source organism: Craniophora ligustri (assembly GCA_905163465.1). Taxonomy (NCBI): domain Eukaryota; kingdom Metazoa; phylum Arthropoda; class Insecta; order Lepidoptera; family Noctuidae; genus Craniophora; species Craniophora ligustri. Next base: position 62,880 of record LR990965.1, on the reverse strand, counting down.
TGTATTAGTTCCCGTAAGATAGGTGACTTGAAATCACAGAACAGAAAAAAAGAGTAGAAATGACATACCATTTCTACTTTTTTTTTCTGTTCTGTGATTTTGAATATTCTTTCTTCTACTATCATTTTTACACTCTAAAATCATACAATACGTATAGTAATCATACAATAGCTGAGGTAAAATTACAATTTTATGAATGACACATGTAACGCCATGTCCTCATACGACTAGGGTAGGATTTGAAAGATTTGCGCGGAACATCGCTTAACATTAGAACACGCGCCCCGCCCACTTTGCACTTCTACTCTTTTTTTCTGTTCTGTGCTTGAAATAGTACAGGCTAGCGGTGGGTAATCTTTATTCCGGAAAGGGAATTGATTCACTTATTCCGGATCCGAATCCGGTAACGATTCACCTTAATGATTCCTTTATTCCTTTGGCACCGTTTGGCACCGCCGATCCACTCGCTCATTTTAGCTCCTCAGAACCTTTTATTCCTTTGATTCACTCGCTCATAATGACTCTCCGGGCCCGATTATTTAGTCTAGTAATGTAGGTATTTGTTTAACAATAATGAATATTAACTTTTCTTCGCAATTCTATAAGTTTCTAACATTGATAACAGTGGCAAAGTAAATATACCTATTTACTTTGCCACTTTTCAGACAATATGCCGCCTTGTATTGATAGAGTTAGAGTTCAAAATTGTCTCGTTTGCACCAAAAGAGCGGGCGAGCGGCCCGTGGCCGGAGCCAGTAATACATTTAATAGTAATAGCAGTGTAGTACATTCTTATTTTAATGAAGCTAGGGTTTAATTTGGATTAATCAGTGTGCATAAAACTTTGAACTTTTGTCGTATCAAGTCATTGTTAATGCCGCTGAAAAATACTATGCTTTTTATTGTTGTAAGTAATATTTTTCGCTATTAATACCGCTATTTCTAGCGCTATTTCTAATTTCGCTAGTCGGGGGCCACATATCTCATCTCTATCTAGAAGGTTAAGTTCTGCTGCCTATGCAGTGAGGAAAATTAAGCAAGTCACTGATGTACCTACAGCTAGACTTGTATACTTTGCTTACTTTCACAGCATTATGTCATATGGCATCCTTCTATGGGGTTCAGCTGCGGACGTTGATTCTATATTTATCCTACAGAAAAGGGCCATCCGCGCAATCTACGATATGGGCCCCCGCGATTCCTTAAGAGAAGTGTTTAAAAATATAAATATACTTACACTTCCGTCACTTTATATTCTCGAAAATATTTTGTATGTCCGGAAAAACCAGGATAAATTTAACATCAATAGTGACGTTAATACTAGGAATAAACATAAATTAGTGGTACCTAAATTTAGACTTACTAAAACAAATAAATCATTTCTAGGGAACTGTGTACGTTTTTATAATAAACTGCCGAAATCTGTCACCGATCTCACTGGCAAGAAATTTAAAAATCATGTGAAATCTGTTCTTGTCAAGAAAGCCTATTACAAAATTAAGGACTATGTTGACGATGGAAATGTATGGAGTTAAATACGGAAGTGCTTGTGGCCTCCCTGGTACCCTGAGGTTGTTTTTCATTAATATTATAAAATAATTGTTGTTTTCATTAATATTTTTTGTAAAATCTTACTGTAAATGTTAGGTCAATGTAGTTAATGTCTGAAGAATTATACATACGGTATTATTTTATTTTGTTCTTACTAATTTGACTATTGACGATTTAAGACATTACATACATTACATTTTTTACATTGACCTCGCACACCATTGCCTGAACATTGTATTCAATACCCATTATTTTAAAAGAGTGTCTATGGAGTTTCTTGCCGGTTCTTCTCCATAAGATCGACTTCTTGGAACCGTGCAACTAGAATCATAACGTTTTAAAAGTGCTTGAAAAAGTTTATTTGAAATAAAAACCTTTTGATTTGATTTTGATTTTTGATATTTATTTTTTTATGTTTTTTTTTATATACAAAAATTAAGTGGCAAAGTAAATAGGTATATTTACTTTGCCACTGTTATCAATGTTAGAAACTTATAGAATTGCGAAGAAAAGTTAATATTCATTATTGTTAAACAAATACCTACATTACTAGACTAAATAATCGGGCCCGGAGAGTCATTATGAGCGAGTGAATCAAAGGAATAAAAGGTTCTGAAGAGCTAAAATGAGCGAGTGGATCGGCGGTGCCGAACGGTGCCAAAGGAATAAAGGAATCATTAAGGTGAATCGTTACCGGAATCGGATCCGGAATAAGTGAATCAATTCCCTTTCCGGAATAAAGATTACCCACCGCTAGTGCAAACGAGACAATTTTGAACTCTAACTCTATCAATATAAGGCGGCATATTGTCTGTCAGCCGAGCCGACAACTGTGCCAAAGGAATCACATTCGCTACCTATACCGCATCGGTCCGTCTCACTCACTCACTCCGGAATAAATGGCACCGGCGCGCCGGTAAGGATTGCTCGGATACATTAAGCTTATCGTATCCGCGTTCGGTACCGGCACCTTTGGATCCGTACCTCCGGATTTACCCACCGCTAGTACAGGCCAACATCACTATCAGAGGCTAAACTAATGCGAGCGGTAAGACCGGCCTGATTGGATTGATTTCTCCGTCAAGCGCTGCCGCCAGCCCCTTAATACTCCCGCGCCATTTTACATAACTATAGTGGTTTTCCGAATAAATAAATAAATAAATAAATAAATATTTCCGGACATTATTACACAGCGCCATCTAGTTCCGTGGTAAGCAACGAGGCTTGTGTTACGGATACTAGAAGGTTGATATACTAAATATATACTTTTTTTTTTTTGTAAATACATACATATTATACATAGATACATCCATGACTCGGATACAAATGTTGATGCTCATCACACAAACATTTGTCCCTACCGGGATTCGAACCCGGGACCCATAGCACAGCAGGCAGCGTTAACTACCGCTGAGCTAAACGGGTCGTCATAATATGCTATCGTTGATGATTATTATTGTAATTAGGCTTGTAAAACATAAGAAAAAAGATTTATAATTACAAATCGGCTAGCGTTGTGGTTGCGTATGGTGGCGGCGTTGCCGAACGCCTCGAGCAGCGTGCCGGCGGCGGGCAGCGCGGCCGCCGGCGCCGCGCCCCCGCCCCCGCCGCCGCCGCCCGCCCCGCGCCCGCCCGCCACCACGGCGCACTGCAAGCACACGCGCGCTGCCTCGGTTTTGCCCGCGCCGCTTTCGCCTGCAACATGCCCAACAAACCTAAACCGATGTACAACTTTTTGAGTTTTTTTGTTTATTTTACATATATCCGCCGGCGGATGATGTAGCAGAGTCACAGTTTATGAGTGTAGTGGTGTGTAGCCTACCCGTTATTACTATGCACTGACTCTCGTTTCTGTCGCGCACCCACCGGTACGCCGTAGCAGTGATCGCGTACCTGCAACACAAACGTGCGAGTCAGAGGCCGCGGAGGCAGACCGGTCGGCGAGGTGCGAGGGACTCACAGGTGCGGCGGCAGCTGGTAGGGCGGGCGCGCCAGGTACGCGCGCACCAGCTCGGCCGAGTACAGCGGCAGCGCCCGGCACGGGTTCACCGACACCAGCGCGTTGCCCACGTACGTCTGCAACACACGCCGGGTCAGCCGGTGCCGGCGCGCGGCGGCGCGGCAGCGCGGCGCTACTCACGTATATAATGTCGTGTTTGTAGCGCACGTGCAGGTTGTGCAGGAACGTGTCCTCGGACAGCGGCGCCAGCAGCACCGCGTCGGGCTGCCCCGCGCCCTCGGCCTCCGCCATGCCGGCTCAGCGCCCGTCACCGACCCGACACAGTGTTTGCCGTGCTTGCCATTGTTACCACACACTTCTCTAGTCAACCTTTATCCATTTGTAGTGAAAGTAAATTGTTTCTTATATAGTTATGACAAGTAAAATATCTAAATACTACTCATAATTGGTTTGTAATTGTATATGATAGCTATATATCCTAATGCCTGCAGGGCACCTGCTAGTCAATAACACAGGGTTTCTTTATCTGGTCTGTGTCAAATAGAGTTTCCTCAAAATTCTGATTCATTCGGTTGGTGGTTGAGCCTGTTCTTTTGTTGCATTCACACAATCCATCCACCTTCTCTTTGGACTAAAAGTACCCTCTCTGCCCCTCCATACAACCACATTCATATTAATTACTGTTTTACTAATAAGTTTCATCCCTATTCAATCAAACAATTCCCTTTAAAATTTTTGTCACTGGTACTACTTCTCAACTAACAATGAAATTCTGAATGAAACAAAAAATATCTATACTTATGTACAATACATACTATTATAATATTAAGTATGACCCCTCACAGTTTAAACCAGTCCATGTATTTTGTTATTTTTTCAAATTCTACCATTGAAGGAATTAATTTACTGACTTGACATTATCTACAGCCACAAACATTTCGATGTCCATATTATAATTTAACAATATAAATTATCATGTAAATGATTTTGTTGGTAACAATAAGTATAGATAGCTCTACAGTGTGTTTATATTGTTTTTTAAGTTATGAAATAAAAAAATATCCACACAATATGATTTGGCTCAATATGCATAGGTGTGTTATAAATACTTATAATAATGAGTAAATAAAAACAAAACAAATTTATTCATCTTTTATTAAATCTGGGCTATTTTCCAAGTTCAATTTCAGCCATGTGATTGATTGATTTGATTCATTTTCAAATGTTCATTTTGTCCAGGGAATTCGCAACTATGTTTTCTTAATTTCAAATTATGTGTGTATTGTACCTTTTAAGGAGTCTGTAAAAATGTTTGTTTTCATAATATCTAACCTATACTGGAAAATAATGTTCAGACCATAATTATGTTACATGGGATTACAATACAACAACATAAGATTAGCAAGGTATTGGTGTGCTGCAAGAACTATATCGAATTGTACAAAAGTAGTACAATAGTGATAAGTGTAGGGGTGGTGACACTACTGTTGGTAATAGCACTAATCTGCAGTCATTGTATTAATACTTATTATAACTTTCTTATAACTCTACACACATTGTATTCTAAATTAATAATATTATTCTTAAAGAATCAATACAATAAGGGGGATGTAATTATAAAACATATTTAAATTTTCACAATATGAAAACAGCAAGGCTAGAGTTGTCAAGCACTTACCTGAGCATACATTTTTAGTGATTTACCTTTGCATGTCATGCCCACAGTAGTGAACGCAGTAGATCAGAATAAAGAATACTCTGCGATCAGGTCATCATGATATTCTTATAATGACAATAAGTTGTGAGGTTGAGGTGACTGTACCGAATGAATATTTCATTAAAAATAATGGTTTGGTTAGGAGAAACTTAGATAATATATATATAAGCCTTGTGGGTGCTAGTCGGACATAAAAACCGATAAAAAAGACGAAGCGAAGACTCACGAAAGACGTGATTTTATGTTTCAGCACCAATACTATCGTATTATCTATGAATACTATCGTTTAGCACACAATTTGTACTTGACATTTTACAGGTTTGACATGACAATGACAATGCCGAATGAATTGACTAAATTGACATTTGTCACTATAGAATTGCCGACTTGACAGTAGAGTAGGTCTCTTTTTTGGTTTCTCTCTTCTGCAACATTAAAATCAGAACAATGATGTTGAAATATTTTAACTGTTCATGTATCGAACAGCATTTGTAAATAACGATAAATTTAAAATAATCCTGCAAGATATACAAGGTGTTGTTTTGCATCCTCGTCAAATTTCAGGAGGTTGTCATAAAATACATAAATAATCAATTGAAAGTACGGTAGTGGGCAATAACTAAAAAGTGCTGCTTTTATTTGTTGTTGAATTTTAACAGTGTTTCAGAATTAAACCCTTAATTCAATACAAATAAAACAGAATCACCCGACTACGCACACAGCGACAATGCAGCTGTGTGCGTGAGTGTCGACGTCTTCCTACGAAATGCAAGCGCGGGCGAACGAATGATCGGTAGCAATAATTTACCTAATTTTATTTCGAAAATCACCTACATTATTGTAATAAATTTTGCTTGATAATGAACTCATTGTTGAGCATCATTGGAATGCGGAAATCTTACTAATGGCAGTAATACTAGTGCGCCAAAGAAAAGTTCATTGACCTGTTATCAGATGATTAATAAAATGTTAGTTTTGCTTTATCCTTCCACCTAAAGTTTTCGTAGTGATTTTGTTTTGATTTGTGGATTAAATTGATTGATTTGAAATTTTCCTTCCTACTTAACGGGCTTAGGACCGGCAATAATACCTACCTTAGTTGGTGTACCGATCTACTTATGATGGAAATGGAAAGACCTGCTAGTTAAATGTAAGTACGTGGTGATACTTTCGACTCTTAGGTATTATTAGCGTAGTTACAAATTTGAAATCAACTTATTTACACTAATCAAATTGATTAAGCTAACAACGTATTTACAAAATGTACAAATAAATAAATTACCTACTTAAGTTACCCGGAGGTATTGTTCAAAGTGGCCTCCATCACACTCTTCGCACAATTGAGCACGACGTAGCTGATTTTCCTTCAGCTTGCGTAACACTAACACATTAGTTTTTACAGTGTCAAAAGCACTAATGATCCTTGCACGTAATTCTGTTACACTGGTCACTTCCTCCGTGTAAACTAACCTTTTAACGTCTCCCCGCACATAAAAGTCTAGAGGCGTCAGGTGCGGAGAACGCGGAGGCCAGGCCACAGGTCCTCCGCGACCGATCCAGTGGTCACCAAAACTTTCGGTCAAGTACTCGCGTACTTGCCGACCATAGTGAGGGGGGGCACCGTCCTGCTGGTAGTACAAGTTGCGATGGAGTGCCAGGGTACATCCTCCAACATCTCCTCGTCAACGTGACGCAACAGCTCCAGTTTTTGGGTGTTGCAATTCACGCTTCAGTAGGCGAAACACTGTAGTGTGGTGCACTCTAAAGTGTTGACCAGCCTGCCGCGTGCTTGCCCGTGGGTCTCGCTGGAAGTATTCCAGCTCTGTGATGGGGGTTCCCGATCGGGAAACATTTCGGTGAACATCCGGATGGCTCCACGTAGGCTGTCTCCACTGATGGCATACAGGCGGACCATCTCTACCAACTCGACATTCGGATAGTTGTCCGTCATCTTGCACTTCGTACCTACGTCTCAACGATGTACCGAGAAGTGAAATTCGCAAAGCGCGCGCACGCGTCGGCGACATCAAACAGACTGTTAGTTCCGGGGTCGCGGCGGCGTGGCTAGGGATTTGTACCTACGAATCGATCGATGAATGATAGTTGCGTATGCGTTGTGTATGTGTTGTTTGCGTTTGTTTGTGTGTGAAAGCGCGGTTATAGGGCTAGTAACAGACGGGCCGCGTTTAAATACGGCTGGTTCACACTTACGGATTTCCGTATACAAGCAAAATAAAAATAAAAAAACCTACTCATTTTATTGTTGCTTTGGGTCGAGAATCATTAGCATAATTACGTCCTTGAATTTGACGAGGATGCAAATCAACACCTTGTATATAAATATATATTAATTATTTTCATATTTTAATTGTATGTATTGGAAGATTTATCTAGAATTTACGTACAGGTAATATACGTATATTTGCTAGAATGGCGCAATCGAAGAAGACCTATCATGTTTATTTTTTCGTAAAATAAAATGTTTAAGTCAATCTTCACCTCATGTCAACAGGTACTATATTGATTTTTCACTCAATTTCAATTTACCCGACATGTTTATTTTTCTTGACATTAAATATATCGCGATAAAATCCCTATAAAGTTCTATCTAAGTACCTACCACGTTTAATGCAGATAAATAAATAATAATTATTATTAATTTATTTTCATGTTAACAATTTAAAAATAACAGTATTCCGCCTTTCGAATTATTTTAAGACACAGTTTCATGGATAGTACCAAATCTTTGCTAAACCTCAAGGGGTTGAAGAAAAAATATTAATCACTCATACAAAATAGAATTATGCAGAAAATGAACATTGAAGACCTCTGAAACATTTCGATAAAGTTTTTTGTATAGTTTCATAACGGTAACAAAAAAACGAGTTTCTAGCTAGAATAACTAAGTACAGTTCTATCAGTGTCTGTGACACATTACCTCAATCACAACCACAGATAACCGTGTTCTCAAGCAACAGCATTTATCCAACAGCCTTTACCATAAAGTATAGTAATTTAGTCACCAAAGAGTATAATAGGACTGTTTTACATTAAAATAGGACTGTTTTACATTAAAATAAAACAGTTATTATGTGCCGAAAGAAAGACACAGCGTTTATGTGAAGAAGCTGTCTATGATCTTGCCATCAAGGAGCATATTTAGTTAAAAACATACCTGTTTGTCTCTGTTTTTATGAAGTTACCATGAATTCCATCCGGCAGGGGCGCTGCGTCCTTCCCGCGCGTCCGTTGATTCACTTCATAGTGTCTTCACTCACCAGCAAGGCCCTTGCTCTAACGCTGTGTCTTTCTTTCGGCACATAATAACTGTTTTATTTTAATGTAAAACAGTCCTATTATATGCCTAGTCGAAAGACACAGCGTTTATGTGAAGACTTGTTTGATATCTGCTGGTGATGGTAACTGCAAACGCTATGTGAATTGGATATAAATGTGTAAAATACCAAGAATTGTTTCTCATACTTTAAACATTTATTCTTATTAATAATCAATTATTATTTTTTCTAACATTATATAACAAAATATAAGTAAGAATTATAAACGACTCATTTATATAGTTATATATTATTATGTAGTATGGTTATCTACTACTACAATAAACAAAATGTTATTAATTAAGATATTATAATAATTTGGCACTCAGTCTCATGATCATTAACAATCAATATTATAAAAAAGGTGCATCTACAGTAGATGCTAATTAAGATCAATTCTATATTTGTAATTATCAATTAAAATATAAACTCTAGACACTTGAGAAATTTGATCTAAGTAAATCCTCATTTTTATCTTTCTGAATGATTTCCCTGCAATGAAATAAAATCTTAAAGTTTTATCACTTTTCCAATTGCCTGTTTTTAGCCTTTCTTCAATTACAATGTACATTTTTCCACCAGCCTTTGAATGCTACTGCAGCTCTAATACTCCCTGGTGGTGCACTTATGTCCACTGCTTTAAAAACAAATTTAACCCATCCTGCAATTAGGGTTCTAGTAGTTGGCTTAACTTACCCTTTAAGAGGAATAAATAAATAAACTGGATATATTACTATTTACCCGACTATGCTGCGTCTAAATTAATTGTTTGATATGTTTTACAGGACATATATGTACAGGGCATTTGGGTGTTTCACCAATGACCATCCTGACTGCCTGTAATGGCTTGAATCTGTTATTATCCAAACCTGGACCACAGCACAATGATGTCCTCTTCTTCTATGCAGTTGTTTTGAGATATGTCTAGTAAGGTAAGGTCATGTATTCTTGGACCTGATGCTAAGAGCAAAATTAATGCAGTTCTTCTATATGTATATATCAAAAAGCGAATTGGTGCTATAAACAGTGGTTTCTAACCAATTAAATAATAAAGGGATATGCCATAAAGGCGATTTTGTAGGTTTGAGTTTAATCAATGCAATGGCTTTTATTACTTGTTAAAAAAGGAATTTTTTTGGAAAGGTTTTCTACTGTTGAAACACAATAAGTAGAAATAGCAGATTTATGTAATAATATTGTGTTATAGTATATATAACACAATATTATTGTATATAGTGTATATTGTATATTATATATACATATACACTATAAAATAGTTCTAAATAAGGATTTGTTACAAAACCTTGCAACATCTCTGCCATCTGGATTTTTATTATTAACATTATTTGTGGTGGAAAATGCTAACCACCTGTTTATAGGGGTTTTGTATGTGTTTAGAGTGCTAGTTCGCCAACTGCTACTCAATAATTGTATTTCCTCTCTATTCCAGTTTGAGAGCTGATCCCCCCCCCCCCCAATTTTGGGAGGTTTGATTCCGGTTTGGAAGGACAATTTGTCCACCTGTGGGGGACCTAGACCTGTTGTTTGATCGATTAGATTCTGCTGCAGATCCAATGTTGGCAATGGATCTGCTAGGGCTCTGGCTTTGAGGTCGGTTAACCCAAAGTACTGGTCCCAATGTGGGACTATTAAGGTGAACATTCCCTTGGCTTTGTTCAAATGTGCCAGTACCCAAGGGACTAGATTGGGTGGGGGAAAACCCAGCCCAACTGACAGTTCCAATTTTGACTGGAGGCGTCGCAGAAAACTGCTGACCCATCTGTCGAGTCCCAGGTTACGTACCGCGGGACGACTGCGGTTTCTTTTGATGCAAACAAGTATATGTCTGGCACGCCCTATTTTTTGAATATTGCCACCCTGGCTTGGATTTGCAGATGCCACTTGGGCACAGGCTTTCCTCTTGAGAGGTGGTCTGCAATCCTGTTTAACCTCCCTAAGAGGTAAGAAGCCGACAGCGTTATGTTGAGCTGCTCGGTCAAGTGAAGGAGTTTGTCTGTTAGGCCCAACAGGGGTAAGGAACGGGTACTCCCTTCGTTCCTTATGTAGGCTATCAGGGTGCGATTGTCTGAGTGTACCAGTACGTGTGCACCCCTCATGTCTGCACCTTGTTGTGATAAGGCTGCATACACGGCATACATCTCCTTCACATTGGAGTGCCACTTTAGCTGGCGAGGACTCCAATTGCCCGACAACATTGTGTTGTTCAGGTGTGCTCCCCAGCCCGCGTCCGCCGCGTCTGTGGTTGCACTTTTAACCTTGCATTTTTTAGCCACTTTAGTAACTCTACTCAAGAGTCTACTAGAGGAGGTAACATCCTCTCTTGCCTTGGTCTGCCTCCTCTGAATGATTTTAGTAAAATCGGTGTTCTGCTATAGTGCAGGTGACCATTCAGTGTCGCTAAATTGGTAAAGTTTATTATACCCAGCCATTTCTGTACCTTCCGGAGACAGGCCATTTTCTTTTACAATAAATTGGTTGACATTTCTGTTATATTCAGTACTTTTTTGACAGGAAGAGATATTAAATTGGATTTTGTGTTCCATGTCATGCCTAAGTATTCTAGTTACTGAGTTGGGGTGAAAAGTGATTATTGATAATTCACTTGCCAACCCAACTTTATCAGGGTTCTACAAGCTTTGCTTGGTTTTGATTGGTTAAATAAACTATTAATAATTAATAAATGAAAATTAATTTTTATCCTTATGCCCTGTCTCCGAAGGATTTCCGCAATCCAATTGGTACCAGAAGCGAAAGAGTGAGGGGCTGATGAAAGACCGAAGGTTAGGGCTGTTTACTGCAATATCTCGCCTCCATATATTATACGTAGAAAACACCTGTGGGTTTCCTTTATGCATAAATGGAAGTAGGCTTGGTAGAGGTCGATTTTTATCATCCAGTCCTGATCTTGAAGGAACAGAATAATATCCACTCGAGAAATGAGTTGGAAATGACGAGTTGAGACATGCATATTCAGTTTTCTTAAATTGAATATGAGTTGTACTCCTCGTCTGGGTTTTTATCAAAATCATCTTTGAATGAAAACCCGGTGCGGTTAATTTTAGTTTCTCTAAAATGCCCACTTCCTTGAGTTCGCTTATGACTTGTGTCATTTTTGCTGATTGCTTTGTAGCAAATCTGGTTATTATTTTCTTGCAAGGATATTGCACGGGAGGTTTTGTTAAAAAAGGGTATACAGCCCCTGGCTATAAAATTTTGAACATATTTGCTCGCCCTCAGCTGTGCTCATATCTGAACATGGTACCCCCCTTGAATATCCTGCTTTGATAGTCACTTGTCTTTATTAATGTTGGAGTTGTCATGGGAGTCTGTGAGACAGGGGAATATTTTATATGATAGTTATTATAGTAATTTTTCTCAACTTTTGATTTATTTTCCTTATCAAATATTCTTGATTTAGAGGACTATTTAATTTTTTTTTTTTTATTTTTATTTAAGTTAGTATTATTACTGTCACTAAATTTATTTTTATTCTTTAAATAACTTGGCATGTTTAGCCACACCTGGGATCTCCCCAAAGAGTATACCAGCGGAATACGAGCATCCCTATTAATTAGGTGTTTCAAACTGGGTGGAATGTTTTGAAACGCAATTTTTAAATTGACATTGTTTATTTATTTTAGAATACGGTCACATATAACCTCAATACATTCTGCCTATTTTGCGCAATTAACCTGCATACATGACTTCATATTTTTATATGATGGAGATAACAGACCAAATATTTCTGTAAATTTACCCGAGTTTGCATTAAGTTCCGTACCTGCATTAGAAGCCTAATCTATGACGTCCTGTAAACCATTTACTTAAATAGTTGTCGACTATGTAAGACTGCATTCGATAATCCCGCTAGTAAATGTTCAGTATTAGTTTGTACAAGCATCGCTGTACATTGACCTTTACTGTTTATAATTATGCAGTTTTCCCATCATGCTTACTTATGCACATTATAGCACAACAACATTACTGTTTAGATAGGCATATCTTAAATGCTATATTAACCTGTAAAATTATGTATTTAAAAGTAGTGACAATAAATCCTTTTACGGGCAACGTTGGTCTACTCATTTCTAACATAACGTAACATAACATAACCAAACGTAACATCTTTCACTGTTGGGCATTAGATCCCAACATTTGGTCCTTCGAGCCGGATTGTGTATTTTTCCTTTTGCGTAACGAATCGGTGGGTCTGGTCTCCCAGAAGCGGGTCTTACCAGTGCCTATTGGGAGTCCTATATACATCATAGGAAGAGGATTGCACAGCAACTAGAACCAGGAGTGTGGAGCAAAGGCTGCAATTAACGAAACGAGTTATCGCTAAAAAACAGTCGTCAATATGATGTCATCAGAAGGCATTTATGAGAATCAACGAGAACTGTACGAAAACATCAAGAAGGTCGGCATCAACATAAAAAAAGATGGCTGGGAAAGGAAGAATGCAGACTACTTCAAGCGACGCGTACAGATGTTGGAAAACCTATGGGGCGAATTCCAGTTCAACCATGACCGGTTGTCAACAGAGGTAAGTATGGGTCATATTTATTTCACAAGTGATTTATACAATATTACATTGCAATGTTACAGAGACGTCAAGGACTTGATTCTTTTGCAACATAAACAACTCTCGGCGCACAAAGGGGAAACAGGGGAGCCTTCGAGGCAGCCAACAACGTTGGGAGGCACATCTCAACAGGAACAACGTAACAGCGGGGAGGATGAAGGAACCAAAAATATCGATGAGAATCAAGGTAACAATAACACGGATCCGTCACCTTCCCGGCAGCAACAGAGTACCTCTAAAAGGGACACCGGGTCAAATAGCAAGTTGGACGACCTGCTACGAAAACAATCAGCAAATTTCAAGGCTTTCGTGAGAGCAAGCGCGAACATCCAAGTCGAGTTCATCTCTGAAAAATGGGAATTTCAGGATGCGCTACAAATATTACAAGCACGGTGGTCAGCTATTGATAGTCTTCATTGGGAGATAGAGTGCGAGCTCAACGGAGACAAGGACGTAGTATATGATGAGCGTTTTACAAGATTTGAAAGTCAATTTATCGACCTTAAGAAGGCTTTAAACACAAAGATGTGGTCCGGAGCTTATCGAGAAAAAACAACACCAAAGTTGGAAATACCAGTCTTTTACGGCAAATTTAATCACTGGATTCCGTTCAAAGACCTTTTCACGGAAGCCATACATAACAACACATGCTTATCGAATGCACAAAAAATGCAATTCTTGAAAAGCAAGGTCCAAGGAGAAGCTGAAAGGTTAATACAACACTTACAGATAAGCTCGGACAACTATTTAGTGTGTTGGAATATTCTCAACAACCGTTACAACAATAAAAAACAGATTTTTACATCGCACATCAGTATGATTTTTAATCTACAGAATATGCAGCATCAGTCATTAGCTCCTTTAAAAAGAATCCATGACGTTACAATAGAATGCCTGCACGCCATCAAGAACTTGGAAGTGGATGTCAGTACCTGGGATCCCCTACTGGTACACATTTTATCGCAAAAATTGGATGCTGACACATATTCAGATTACATTGAATCGCTTAAAAACTCGCGAGAATTACCCACATTGAAGGATTTCCTAGGCTACCTAGAAGCGAAGTTTACTTCAATGGAATCATCGCAGCGTAAAAATGATGGCTTTCCGAAATCAAGTCCGGGAACTAATCAAGAAATAAGCAGAAGGTATCAAGAGGTTTCGCACAACAAGAAACAATTCAACAATAATAATCATTACAAACATCAAGCGGCTAGTAACAACAAGGTCACGAAAGCGTACCATGCGTCAACATTTATATGTCCACTCTGCAACAACGAACATGGCCTCTATTTTTGTGCAAAGTTCTTAGAAATGTCGAACGACGAAAAACTAAGAACGATACACAAATTACAGGTATGCATTAATTGCCTTTTCAGCCACAAAGGAAAAAAATGTATGTCAAACAATCGATGTCGGAAGTGCAATGCACAGCATAACACTTTAGTGCACGAAGCTGTTACCAAGGAAAATGGGCCAAACCAAACCAACTCTACAACTCACGTCTCCCGAGAAGATGATGCCATGGAGATTCTATTAGCAACCGCCATTGTAAAGGTAGAAGGAGCCGATGGAACTCAGCACAATATGCGAGCTCTTGTCGATCAAGGATCTCAAATATCATTAATAACGGAACACGCAGCTCAACTTCTCGGGATCAAACGCCAAAGATGTAAAGGAGTTATTTATGGAGTTGGAGAAAAGGAGAGCAATTGCAAGGGTATGATAGTCATTAAATGCAGCTCCGTCTTTAACAACTTCAAATTTGAAAAAGCGGTATACATCATGAAAAATTTAATCAAGGATTTACCGAATAAAACATTCTCCAAACCATCATGGCCTCAGATACAAAACATCAACTTGGCCGATCCAGATTTTAACAGCAGTCGTCCAGTAGATCTACTATTTGGAGCAGACATCTACTCCCAGATCATGCTAGGAGGAATTATCAAAGGCGATAAAGTCACTCAGCCCATCGCACAGCAAACCTATCTAGGATGGCTACTATGCGGACATATCGGAACCAGAACATTTCATTGTAATGTAGTATTGAATAATTTGGAGGATATGAGACAGTTTTGGGAGTCCGAAGACATCAATGATCAAGCCGATCTTTCACGGGAAGATCAGAAGTGCGTTGAATACTACACTAACACCACACAACGACTGGAAAATGGAAGATATGAAGTGAGATTACCAATGAAAAATGACTTTGAGTACAAGCTAGGCTCTTCAAAACAAATGGCAATTGCTCAATTTAAAACATTAGAGAAAAAATTGGGTAAACAAGAACGATTGGCAACAGCCTATAAAGAATTTATTGCGGAATACATTGACTTAGGTCATATGCAACAATCAACATGTAACAAGACTCTCGAATGCTATTTACCGCACCATGGCATCGAACGCGCCGAGTCAGCAACAACAAAGTACAGGGTGGTATTTAATGCATCCGCAAAAACATCTACAGGCTGGAGTTTGAACGATCTAATGTACAAAGGCCCCAACCTGCAACAAGATTTACAAACAACATTGATCAAATGGAGGCAGTATAAATATGCCTACACAGCGGATATAGAAAAGATGTACAGGCAGATCTTGGTAGCCCGCTGTGATCAACATCTACAAAAAATAGTATGGCGAGAAATGCCGGAACAACCTCTGAATTCATATCAACTCGCTACAGTGACTTATGGCACCAAGGCAGCGTCGTTCCTTGCTACAATGACCTTACGACGATTAGCGGAAGATGAACGCAAACATTTCCCGGAGGCCTCAAAGGTAGTGGAGGAGTCATTTTACGTCGATGATCTCGTTCATGGGTCACATACCATAGAACAAGGAAAGAAGCTAATCTCAGACCTAAAGCTATTACTAAAAAGGGGAGGATTTAATCTAAGAAAATGGTCATCAAACGAATCATCAATCCTGGAAAACGTTACAATACAAAACAACAACGATAACACACTTTTCAACTTTAAAACAAATCAAACTTCAAAAACATTAGGATTGTGTTGGAACCCAAAGGAGGACAAATTTAAATTCCAATATGAATTTTTAAGTGTCAACAAAAAGCATACAAAACGCAGTTTATTAGCTGAAATATCTAAAATATTTGACCCTCTTGGCTGGCTAGCTCCTTTAACTACAAAGTTAAAGTTATTATTTCAGAAAGTATGGGAGATCGAATTACCGTGGGATGGTGAAGTGTCCGATGTCATACACCAAGAATGGTGCAAAATACAAGCCGATATTGAGGCAATAAACTCATGTGGAGTACCAAGGTGGCTCAGATGTAGCGGAGAACAAGCTATAGAATTACACGGCTTTAGTGATGCTTCCCTGGACGCCTATGCATGTGTTATTTACGCACGGGTTTACCCGTCCACAGAGGTCACGCTTGTCACTGCTAAGTCTAAAATCGTACCACATAGAAAAGCAACAACACTACCGAGGCTGGAATTAAATGGAGCACACCTACTATCCAAACTAATGCAGAAAGTAAAGGAATCATTACGTCAACATGATACTAGAGTCTATGGCTGGACTGACTCTATGGTGGTACTCGCGTGGATACAAGGTGACCCTTTACGATGGAAAACATATGTGGAAAATCGAGTCCAAAAAATAATCACAGTAATACCAAGCTCGCGTTGGAATTACGTGAAATCAAACGAAAATCCCGCTGACGCCGCAAGCCGGGGCCAGTACCCTGGTCAATTGAAAGCAAATCAACTATGGTGGGAAGGTCCTAGGTGGCTAACGTCGTTCGAAACAAAAAACCAAGTCAAACATGTATATACGTCAGACCACGACAGAAAACCAGCAGCAAGGAAACAAGCCCATGCTGCTCTAATTAATTCTCAAACAAACATTATCGAACAATTAATACAAAAACATAGCTCTATAAATCATATTATTCGAATCGTCGCGTGGATACAAAGAGCATTGAACCCAAAACAACGCCAATTACCGAGTTATCTTACGCTGCAAGAACTGAGTAATGCAACTAAGGCAATTGTGAAACAAACTCAACAAAAGGAATTCGAAGTGGACATTAGTCATTTATATAAACACGGCAGAGTACTATCAAACAGTAAACTATTAACACTAAATCCTTACATGGACCACGAAGGTTTGTTAAGGGTCGGAGGAAGATTAAAAAACGCCGCATTAACCGAAGAGATGAAGCACCCTATGATCATCCCCTATAACAGCCGTTTAACGTATTTGCTTATCGATCAAGCCCACCGAATAACGTTTCACGGCGGACCACGACTCACTTTATCTCACATTCGGCAAAAATACTGGATCATCGGTGGAGTGCGAGCCACAAAGATGCAGATTAGAAGATGCGTGACATGTCAGAAGATTAATCCAAAAAAGCAACAACAAATTATGGGACAGCTGCCAAGCGCAAGAATTAACCCTGCTCCACCGTTCTACCACACAGGAGTGGACTACACGGGATTTGTAGATGTGAAGATTAACAAAGGGCGAGGGGTTAAAACAACTAAGGGTTACATAGCCATCTTTATTTGTATGGTCACAAAGGCTGTGCACATTGAATTGGTTTCCGACCTCACAAGCTCGGCATTTTTAGCTGCCCTAAACAGGATGGCAGCCAGAAGAGGCGCCCCCCGCCATTTGTACAGTGATAATGGTACGAACTTTGTTGGTGCTAATCGTCTGCTCATAGAACAATACGCGGAAATAGAACATACATTCAGGAACGAACAAGTACAGAAGGAAGTCGCCGAAATGTTTATACAATGGCATTTTAACGCCCCCGCATGGCCATCAGCTGGAGGATTGTGGGAACGTGCCGTACGAAGCCTGAAACACCACTTAAAACGAGTAGTTGGTGAACAGAAATTTACATTCGAGGAATTCACCACAATCTTAACGAAACTGGAAGCTTGTCTTAACTCCAGACCTCTATGCGCGCTGAGTGAGAATGTAGAAGACCTGGACTGTCTGACTCCAGCACATTTTCTAACAGGGAGGTCAGGGTTGACCGTCATCGAAACAAGAGAAGACGCCCGAACAAGATGGGAGCTGACCAGAAAAACATGCACAGAAATATGGAAGAAGTGGAAAAATGAGTATTTAATCCAGCTATTAGCAAGAACAAAATGGCATAAACCTCACAACAACATGAAGGTTGGTGACTTGGTTGTAATCCATGATGACCAATTGCCTGCAGGTAAATGGTTAATGGGTAGAATAACCGAACTTCATCCGGGAGATGATGGATATGTTCGAGTTGTGACCCTAAAAACAAGGAACGGCTACATAAAAAGACCCATAACGAAGTTATCGATTTTACCAATAAACAGTGAAGAAAACTCCCGTCCACATAACACCGTAACTGAAAACAAAAAACAATTAAGAAACGAGAACACCACGACATGTACACAATTTGCAAAGACAAACAAAATTAACATTATTGGATTAGTGATGTCTCTGCTATACTTATTGAGTCCAGCAACTGCTGCAACCAACACAACAAGTTTTATCGAAGTGCAACAAGGCTTATATTTCGATAAAATAACCAACATGAAACTAATTCGTGACCAGTGGAAAATAGTTGTTTACTACGACATCAAACCCTATTGGCATAGCATAGCAGTGTTCAACAAATTCAATGACCATCTTGAAAATATATGTTCGAAGCTAAAACAGAAGACCCAATGTAACGTAATTTCATTACAATTACATCACGCGTTCGCTGAACTTGAACACTACAACCGCATATTGCTGAATCCGCAAGGCCGGGTGAATATGAGACGCAAACGCGGCCTTATCAACGGAGTCGGCTCAATTGCACGGTCGTTATTCGGAGTATTGGATGACCAATTCGCCGAACAATATCAACGGGACATAGAACTCCTTAGAGAAAATCAGAAACATCTGGCTCGGCTGTATAAAAATCAAACTTCTATAATAGAAGCCGCATACAACATACTTAGAAGATCGGAACAAACAATCGAAAACCAACACAAATTATTCCACCAACATTTGGTGAGATTAGACAAGCTCACGAACAATATACAGCATGAGATTGAGTCTCAAGAATTATCCATCGAGTTCACTATGTCCGCTATATCTGCAAATAGCTTAATAGAACACCTGAGAAACGTTCAAGATATGCTGTTGGACATCGTTACTAACATATACAATGGCAAGATGAACTTACACCTCATCAGTCCTGAACAACTACGAGATGAATTAAACATTATATCGGGACAGCTGTCAAAAGATGTCGCCTTACCCATCGCCAATATGCACGAAGATTTTTTCCGCCTATATCACCTCCTACAAGCAAAGGCAAAAATGACAGAAGGATATCTCATCATTGAGATACGAGTGCCATTAGTCAGCAGAGAAGATTACGAAATCTACCACCTTATACCTATACCAAGAGAAAGTGGCGGGGATATGGTCACCCTACTGCCTCTAGCAGAAATACTCGCAGTCAACATTCAAAAGGATTCTTACCTGCCGATGACTGGTGCCGACCTACACCAATGTATAGACTACGATACAACGAGTCAGCTATGCCCTTTGCGAACGCCAGCATACCACATGAAGTCGGATGAGAACCTCTGTGTGAAGAGCAAAGACGCGCCTGGCTGCAAAACAAAACGTGAAAGCTGTCGGGACGCATGGAGGGAACTTCACAGCATAAATAGATACCTATACTTTTGCTGTGATTCACGCAAAATACGCGTCATTTGCGGGCATCAAGTTTCAAATGAATTAATAAGCGGGGCAGGTGTTATGACACTGGGAGATGATTGCAGCATCAATAGTGAAAACGTCGCAGTTCATTCCCAAAGGCAACAGGTGGATACCATTCATACCCAAGTAACAGAAAACACCATGGAGATCCCCCCTATTAATCAGATCATCAATTTATCTGTACCGATATTGGAACATGAAACTTATGATAATAATGAGACCATAGAACAAAAAACATTATTACTAGACCTTGAAAGGCAAATACAAGAAATGAAAACCGCCACTGAAGATGGTATCTTGTCAGGTCAAATTACACATCACGATGTGCATCAATACATCGTTATATACTTATTGGCGGCAGCTGGACTGCTGACAGCCACAATCTATGTATACTACCGACGGCGAGGACGACATCAGCCACGGGAGGAGTCACCGGCTGTTTCTGACCCAGCGCCCAGGAGGAGGTCTACAGCCAGCAACGCTGGCAACACATATCGCGTCAAGGAGTGCAGCAGCCAAATGAAACCCAGTACACACGTACTCGATAAAGCAACATCGCCTATTGCGCGTTATAACACTGTGCATGACGAATTAACTTTAACCGTTTAATAATAAATTTTACATTTGGTTTGTATCCCTTCATTTTACGTAGCAAGTTTACTTGGGTGTTTAATAATTTTTTTTGTATAATGTTATCATTTGCGAGTGGGCAATATGTACAAGCATCGCTGTACATTGACCTTTACTGTTTATAATTATGCAGTTTTCCCATCATGCTTACTTATGCACATTATAGCACAACAACATTACTGTTTAGATAGGCATATCTTAAATGCTATATTAACCTGTAAAATTATGTATTTAAAAGTAGTGACAATAAATCCTTTTACGGGCAACGTTGGTCTACTCATTTCTAACATAACGTAACATAACATAACCAAACGTAACATCTTTCACTGTTGGGCATTAGATCCCAACAGTTAATAATCTGTTCCCTTATTTAAATGACAGAGCTCCTCATCTAATTTCAGACCTGTAAATCTCACAATCACATCGCTACTCCGGGTAGCGAAGTGAGCCTGTAATGCTTTTTTATATCTTATGCCTTTCCAAGCTTGCGAGTTAGACTGTTGTAAATTACTGATTTCCGCTAATTTACTTGGGTCAGCACTAGGTATAAAGTTATTATTAACTTTTCTAATGACATATTAGTAGTAGGTATAAAAGAAAAAATTGTTTCGGACATCTTGGAATGGCCGGCATTATCTGAACTATTATGAGTTTTGTTACTATTTAATGCATTTAGGTATGATGGAATCTGAGCTACGCACTCTGAAAGGAAATCGACTTGATTTATTGGCGAGTCTTAACAGGATTCGACCTGCTTCGACATCCGCCTGGATCTATTGTTTGGTGGTGGGTCCGCAAAACCCTCCTCATCTTCTGAAGATGAGGAAGAGCTGCTGCTTTCTATTGAGCTAGAGGTCCTAGCACTTCGCCCTCCCTCGGGAGCGACGACTTGCGCATCGGAAGCCTCCGACTGATTCATAAGTATAAGTAGGTACTCACCTAACTGCCGCTAACGACGACACCCACACACACTACATTAAACTTATGCGATAAAGCACTTATTTCAGCTAAATAAATAAAAAATCAAAGTAGGAACACTTAGTTCTCACTTTTACAACTTTGGAAAATTTTCGCTCCTTACGCGACGAAAATCACAAACGCTATGAAGTGAATCAACGGACGCGCGGGAAGGACGCAGCGCCCCTGCCGGATGGAATTCATGGTAACTTCATAAAAACAGAGACAAACAGGTATGTTTTTAACTAAATATGCTCCTTGATGGCAAGATCATAGACAGCTTCTTCACATAAACGCTGTGTCTTTCGACTAGGCATATAATAAAACAGTTATTATGTGCTGAAAGAAAGACAGCGTTTATGTGAAGAAGCAGTCTGTGATCTTGCGTTCATAGAGCATATTTTATCATAAAAGTTTACCTGTTTGTCTTTGATTCAGCTATGTTACCGTTTTATACCAGCAGGGGGCGCTAGGTTCCATGTGTAAGCGCCCGGTGACATTTCATCTCTTCATAGTGTCTTCACCAGCAAGGACCTTGCTCTAACGCTGTGTCTTTCTTTCAGCACATAATAACTGTTTTATTTTAATGTAAAACAGTCCTATTATATGCTTTTCAGAAAGACACAGCGTTTATGTGAAGACTTGTATGATATCTGCTGGTGATGTTATCTACAAATGCTATGTGAATATAAAAAAAAAAAAAATTATATATAACCATAATTTAAATGGGTATTTACATTATTTGGACGAAAAGACATAAATGCATGCTATTATCATTTTTTATTATTAACCAAAGAACATAAACAAACATAATTTTCAAACATAACTAACTTCAATATAATCAGTAATAATCACAATACTTAATAATTAAAATCAAGGAATATCAATTAATATAATTTTAATATAACCCAATAGGTACTATGCAAGGGTTTAACTGAAAAGGAATTATACAATCTAATTCCAAACAAGAAAAGAATATAATTAAAAACTGATCCATTCATATTAAATTACCATTAATCAAATACTTTCAAAGTTTAACCGAAGCATATCTTCATTGGCAATGTTATTGTTTCTCATAATCTCTTTACAATAATATTTTCTAAATGTCTTGTCACTTTTCCAGTTTCCCCTACTTAAAATCTCTTCAACTGGTACATTTTCCCACCATCCTTTTGAAGCAACTGCAGCTCTGATGCTGCCCGGAGAAGCCTCGATCTTGACTTCTCTAAATATAGATCTTACCCATCCTCCAATGAGGGTTCTTGTGGCTGGTTTAACATCTCCTTTAATAGATATGAAGAGGCTGTTTACGTCACTATTTAACCGTCTGGATTGTGAGATTTCAATGAGTTGATTAACATGTTTTACTGGACAAATATTAGTATTTGGATGTTTTGATAAAGACCAGCCTGATTGCCTATGTTTACTAGAGTCAGTTTTAGAACGAAACCTAGGCCAAAGTATAATTTTATCAGTTTCACTTATAAGATTCTCCTGTGAGATATCTAATAAGGTGAGGTCATGTATCCTCCGTCCTGAAGCTAAAAGTAAAATTATTGCAGTTCTTCTAGAAATATGGAAAAGTGAGTTTTTATATGGAGTTGTATTTAACCAATCAAATAGAATTTTGGTATCCCATATAGGAGATTTTAAGAGTTGTGGTTTATCCAATGCAATGGCTTTTAACACTTGTTGTATAAAGAATTTTTTTGAAATCTTTTCTACATTTGTAGCACAATATGTAGAAACAGCTGATTTGTGCAATCATATTGTACCATAAGCAAATTTGTTTTTTAAATGCAGTTCAGCTAAAAATCTAGCAACATCTCTGCCGTCTGGGTTTTTATGTTCAATATTGTTGGTAATACAGAAACTTATCCACCTTTTAATTGGTGTTTTGTAAGTATTAATTGTTGTTGTCCGCCAACTTTTACTTAATAATTTTATTTCCTCCTGGCTCCAACCCTTGACCTCTTCAGCCCACCCCCAATTTTCCATGCCTGGAGTGACAACCTGTCTACCTGAGGCGGACAAATCCCTATTGTTAGATCTATCAGAGAGTTCTTCAGATCTTTTACTGGGATCGGATCTGTTAGGGCTCTTGTTCGGAGGTCGGTTGACCAAAAACACTGGTCCCAGTTTGGAGCTATTACAATGTATGTCCCCGTGGCATTGGTTAGATGCGCCAGCACCTGGGGTATCAGGTTGGGAGGAGGAAAGATCCAGCCCATCTGATAGTGCCAGTTTCGACTGAAGGCGTCGCAAAAGGCTGCTGAGCCGTCTTTCGAGTCCCAAGAGACGTACTGTGGGACGACAGCCGTTTCTTTGGACGCGAACAAATCTATGTCGGGAACGCCCCATTTTTCGAAAATTGCCTGTCTGGCTTGTGGCACGAGGTGCCATTCGGGTACAGATTTTCCTCTTGAGAGGCGATCTGCGATCCCGTTTAACCTTCCCGGAAGGTATGCTGCCGACATCGTTATGTTTAGTCGCACAGTTAATAGAATGAGTTTGTGTGTCAAAGTTAGAAGGGCTAGGGAGCGTGTGCCCCCTTCGTTTCTGATGTAAGCGATCAGAGTCCGATTGTCGGATTGGACTAATACATGCCCGTCTTTGACATACGCACCTTGCTGGGTTAAGGCTGCATATACAGCAAACATTTCTTTCAGATTGGAGTGCCATTTTAGTTGACTGCGACTCCATTTTCCTGACAATAATAGATTGTTCAGGTGAGCTCCCCAGCCCGCGTCCGCCGCGTCTGTGGTGAGAAAATGTGTGACCTTGTCTTTGCGCATATTTTTTGAGCTGTTTTCTATGTTTTTCAACCACCATCGCAACTCTTGAGTCACTAGAGGAGCTAGCGGCCTTTTTTGCCTTGGCCTGTTTGGTCTGAACCTTTTCAGAAATATTTGTATCCTGCGACAATGCAGGCGACCATACAATGTCGTTAGATTTGCAAAGTTTAGGGTACCTAGCAACATCTGTACCTCTCGGAGACAAGTCATTCGGGTCGATATTAGTCTGGTAAGTGTAATTTTTATTTTTTCTACTTTTTTTGTGGGTAGTGACATTAAATTTGTTTTTGTGTTCCAGAGAATGCCCAGATACTCCAATTCCTGGGTAGGGGTGAGAAGTGATTTTTGGTAGTTTACTTGCCACCCCAACCTTGACAGGGTTTTCAAAACTGTGCTGGTTTGATCTACAAGTTGGGTTTTGTTTTGGTTTGCTATTAGAAAATCATCCAGGTGAACTATGACTCGAATTCCTTGTCTCCGCAGGATTTCCGCAATCCAATTGGTTACTGTTGCAAAGGTGCGGGGTGCAGAAGACAGACCGAAAGGTAGGGCTGTCAGTTGTAAAATCTCTTGCCCATATATTATTCGAAGGAACCGCCTGTGTGTTTCCTTTATTGATAAATGAAAATAGGCTTGGTGGAGATCTAATTTTGTCATCCAGTCCTTGTTTTGTAGGAACTGGATTACATCCGTTCGGGAAATTAATTGAAAATGGCGTGTAGCCACATAAAAATTTAGATGTTTCAGATTGAATATAGGACGTGTGCCCCCGTCTGATTTTTTTACTAAAAACATTTTTGCATGGAAGCCCGGTGTTATATGTTTTGGCTTTTCCAATATGCCTTTTTCTTTTAGATCTTCTATTATTTGAGTCATTTGTGTTGATTTTCTTGTTGCAAAATTCTTTAAAATGTTTTGAGTTGGATAATGCAAAGGGGGTTTCTTTTTGAAGGGTATTCGACCCTGGGATATTACTTTGACTATAAATTGACTGGCACCCATTTGTTGCCATATTTGTACATACCTTTTCAGACACCCCCCTCTGAAAGATCTATTGTAGTCATTTTTTATTGTTGCTGTCATGGGCACTACTGGCCCGAAAGGGCTGTTTTTTGTAATTAGATTTTTTCTTATCGGAGTCATACCTTTTCCTATCATTTTTTCGAAAATGTGATTTACGAGATTGCATTGAGCTTTTCTTATTAATAGTGTTAGTGTTTGAGGTGTGACCTGTAAACTGTTTTTTATCCTTTAGATAGTTTGGTATATTAAGCCACACTTGAGACCCACCTAATGATTCCACTAATGGAACCAAAGCCTCGCGGTGAAATAAATATTCGGCACTTGGTGGTATATTCTGTAAAGCTATTTTTAGATTAACATTTCCTACTTCTTTGAGAATACGATCCCGCCTAATTTCAATGCATTCAGCTCTTTTGCCACATACTATCTGCATGCATGTTTCAGTGTTCTTGTATGATGATGAAGCTGGGCCAAAAGTTTCAAACAACTTGTCATACAGTGAATTTGGATTTAAATCTGTTTGGTTATTTGAAGCCCAATCAACAACATTTTGTAAACCATTTTTTAAAAGCTGTCTTGAATCTAAGATGGTATTAGACAAACCTGCTAAAAGATGCTCGGTGTTAGCAAGGTAGTCTAAGCCTTTATTAAGGTGGCACAATTCTTCATTAAGTTTTAGACCTATAAAACCCGGAGATGCAATTTGTGATTGTAGGGCTTTCTTATACCTAATGCCTTTCCAGGCCGGAGAATTGAACTGTTGGAGGGCATTTATTTCGTTTAATTTAACCGGATCAGCTATAGGTATGATTTTATTTTCATCAACATTGATTTTTAAATCTCCGAACGACACACGTGGTGGTATAATACCAGGTCGGTTTAAGAATTGAGATTGAGAAGGTTCCGTTATTTGCGGACAAGATGACAAGGGCGTATTGGTATTCTTATTACTATCTAAGGCAGACAACATTTGAGGTATCTGTGATATACAGTCCGATAGAAAACTAACTTGGTTTATAATGGAATCCATACGCGTGTCCAGACAGGTTCTGACACGTGTGGATTCGCGCTTCGATCTTTTATTAGGTGGTGGCGAAGCGTAACCTTCTTCTTCTTCCGAAGACGAAGAAGAACTGCTTTGTGATAAGCTCGAGCTCTTGGTGCCGTGCTCCCCATCCGGGGCGACACTTTGCACCTCGGTGTCCGTTAAAGGATTCATATGTAATAAGACTTTGACTTACCGAATTCGCCACCAATACACTTCAGTGCACTATTTTAGTTAACTTATAGTAAGTAATCAAGCTTAAAAATCTGTTAAAAGAGAAAGTTACACGAACTTGAAAAAATTTTTGCTCTTTACGCGGCAAAAATCACAAACGCTATGAAGAGATGAAATGTCACCGGGCGCTTACACATGGAACCTAGCGCCCCCTGCTGGTATAAAACGGTAACATAGCTGAATCAAAGACAAACAGGTAAACTTTTATGATAAAATATGCTCTATGAACGCAAGATCACAGACTGCTTCTTCACATAAACGCTGTGTCTTTCTGAAAAGCATATAATAATATATTTTAGTCATCTAACTATTGTTACGCGGCGCGGGAACTATCACAATGGGAAGTCTCATCAAGTCTCCTCAAGTCCTCAATTTATTGTAGTACAGTGTAGTACTCTCACATTATTACTAAAACTCTTTGGTAGTGTTGTTATCTACTACAGCTGCAGTACGATAGTATAAATTAGTCTATGCTGCAGTGCAGTACCTACGAGCTAATGGCTGTAGCTGTAGTTAAATGTTTGCTTAGAAATATCAGGGGTCTGAGTTATGTAACGAGTAGTTCACGGTCTTTTATGACTACTACAACAAACATGGAGAAGGTTATAGAAAATTTAAAATCTAACCCTTATTACGACAAATATGCTGCACGTATAGCAGATTTACAAAAAACTTCACCTGAAGAGTTCATGCAAAGAGTAGAACAGCAACAGAAAGCGAAAGAAGAGGAGACAAAGAAAAAGTTTGCTTCTGTTGACACTAGGTTTGTTTAAACACCGTACCTACTGTGCTAGCATTTTTTTGTTTGTTAAATATATGTGAAAACTTGTTTTTGTAGGCAATTCTCTTCAGTTTTAAATCCTAAAAAAGATTTAAAAGAAAGTTCCGACATCAATGACAAAAAACTCGAAGAATTATTCAAACTAGAACTTGTCAAAGATAAAGATGCAACTGAAATTCAACTCATATGGGAGGAGTACCACAAGAATAAAGAAGTGATTTCAGCAGCTATTCCCAAAGATATATACTCTGGCCTGCAACAGAACATGCGGCAAGCTCCAACTTTCTTGTTCCCGTTGCCTCGTTCCCAAGGTTATGAGTTCATCATGTGTCAGAGCTATGGTCATACTGTACATTTCACACCACTTCTGGCATATCAGGTTTGCAATATTATATTCTTCTCATATATCCATCTAGCTGCAACAATTAAACTGTAATTGACTGTTAGCTTGTTAAATGGAGGTTTTCTATGTACGTTGAAAAGGTCATATGAATATATTCAATGCACATCTATCACAGAGATATTGATGTAATTTAACTGTGGCTCATTTAGAAGGGTCCCAATGGAATAAGTACGCAAACTATACAGGTATGTATTGTATTAGTAATATTTATAATTTCTAAAATACACACTATCAGCAATTTCTTTAAAGTTACTTATTTAAGCTTTAACTACATACATACATATACATACCATCATGTCTGTCATCCCCAAAAGGTTGGGCAAAGGTGTACTAGTGTACACCCACATTACGCCGGTATGTTTTAGTTCCCATGGAGGCGAACCTTTTGCCATTCAAAAATAACATTACTAAGTTTACCGGGCAGCTGATTTTTTATAATTTCAAATAATCATATTCAAAATTCCATTAAAAATATTTCAATTTCTGGCCTAGTTAGAGTATCTAGATATCAAGGGTGTCTCTTACTGCAATATGTCAAAGCTGCCACTTCTTTATGAAGAGATTATGATTTACTTCAATTATTCCTTGTCTTGCGTCCACAAGAAGTGGTGACATAGAATTATATGTAGTCTGTCACCATTATAAAGTCTGGTGAAATGTCATGTGTTTATATCATGAGGTGTAGTTTACTACATAAATAAATATTGATAGGTACACAAGGAGAATGCACCCGAGTGCCTAACGATGGTACATTACACGGAGCTTGCCGAAAAGGGTATTGTACTGATGCGTGGAGAATATGATAAGGTTAGTTTTTGATAGTTCATGAGCATTCATACTGGTTTGTTAAAAATATTGCATTAAGTTTATTTAACTATACAACACATGTCACATTTTGAAGGATAATGAGTGAGCAAGAATGCAAAACTATAACTACTCGCGCGCGCTGCCGTGTATTGCTGCGCTTGTGCGAAACTAATAAAAATAAATATTCCTAATTATATTGATGTAATTGTTGTTACTACACAGAAGTACCCCTGAGAACTGTATGGGTATTGGTATGTCTCTCATTAGATGTTACTAGTGATGAAAGAGACTCAGTCTTTAAGTCGTGTAAGAAGCGACTAGACTACATTTTGACAGCTAAAGACTGACTTAGTCCTTTAAACCCTTAGCTTTTAGTCTCTTAAGTATTTTTAGTTCTCGACTAAGGTTTGCGTAGAATAAGCATAGTCTCTAGTGCTTTAAGGCTTATAAGGCGTGTTAGTCTTATAAGGCTTGTAAGTCTTTTAAGGCTTTTAAGTTTGAACTAAAAAGACTCGCCTAGGGAGTCGTGTATGATTGATTAGTAATGAAAAAGACTTAAATTTACTCCATCTCTTAAGAATTATCAAAAAGACTAATCCCCATTCAGTAACTAGTACTAAGCACTAGCTAAACTCTAAAAGAAAGACTGGACAGCCAATATTAAAGAGAAATTTAAATTTAAAATTTATATAAGCGACGTTTCAGAGTAGCTTGTTTAGCATAAAATACTCGATATAAAATAAAATTTACTTGTTTTATATAATAAACATGTTGTATGTCCGACAGGGCCGGCAGTAGACCGAGAAAAAGGTTTATTGCGATTTATTAACCACGAATATTGCTGGATAGTTAGGCTAGCAGTATAAGATTTTATTAACCGACTAAGGTGTAAGCAGTTTCTTAAAGGACTGAGTTGTTAAGCTGTTTAAGTCTTCAAGCTAGTCTTATTAGTCTAAAGATAGTCTTATTAGTCTAAAGATAGTCTTTTTAGTCTGAACTAGTTGTTTAAGTCATATTTTAAAGGACTTAAACAACTGAGTCATTGACAACACTAGATGTTACTCTGGAGTGATGTCATCACATTTTTGTTTATTAAACCATGAAAAAATTCATTTTCAGAATGTTCTCGATGCGAAAGAAGCTCAATGTCTAGCAAATCAATTCCAGATGTACTATGGTGGTAAAGATTCTTCTAAATTGCAGATGTTAGAACTCTTTACCAAGGACCCTAATACATTCAAACACATGGACCTGATAGCGCAGCTGGAAAATATAACTTTATAATACAGTAAATATAGTATTATTTATCAATAACTTCATAGCTATATAGGAATATTAAATACACAGAAGTAAAATTTTTGTTTGATTTCTCTCTAAGGGAGAGTCAATAGTCCATAACTAAATTTAAAAATACGCCATGGGTACGCCAACTAAAGATGTTACCTACTAATACGAGAAACGTTAAGCGTTAAGCTGAGATATTGAAATCGGAATAGATCCCAGACCAACGCGAAAATAGATAGTAGGTAAACAATAGGCAATCAATCTGTCTACATTAATTTTTACACCTAACTCTTAAACGTTAATGCGATTTACCTTTTTTTTATTGTGGTAAGTGGGCAAACCAGCTGGCGGCTCACCTGATGGTAAGTGATCACCGCCGCCCATAGGCATTTGCAAAACCAGGAGGCTTGCATATGCGTTGCCGACCCGTGCAGAAACTATTAAGGTTTCTTAAAAATATACCTTTTATCTGGTCAATCTCATTTCTCCTCATTATCATTCTTTTTGAAGTCTGTTAAAAATAAAATAAATCAGCAACATAAATGGGCTAGAAATGAGCCCTGTGGTACCTACTCCAAGTAATGACTGACGCGAACGAGACCTGGTTTTAAATTAAGTACACATAATTGGTTCGGTCCTAGTAATAGTAACCTGTTTGTGTATTTAACACTATCATACCTAGCTATATTTAAGTACATATATCGCCCGTCGTCTTTAAAAGCATTTCCTAAAATGGATTGAGTTAGTCGCTAATATACTTGCACTTGCAATCAAACAACACGTATTTCATTCACCCGAAATCCGAACAAGCAATTGTGAACCTTATTACAAATAACAATTATTAATTGACCAAAAAAATAACAACCAGTAAATAAGCTTTTCACGAATCGTAATTTATTTAGCACTTAGGTTATACATAGCTCACAGGAGTTGGGAATGGTGCGGAGCTAAAACTACCTATAATCTAAGATCCCTCGACGAACGATCTTCATCAAGCTGGTTAATGGACAAAAAGTATTTTATATCAAATTAAATATATTGTAAGTGGGTTGTCTAAAAAAAATCCGTACATGAGAATGATATATCAACAATTCAAAAATATTTTCACATGTTTAAAGCATAGAGATCGTGCAAACGTAAGGTGTCTATTTTCTTCCCGTCATAAACTGAAGTTGGCAGGTGTAAAACGAAAAATAAGCACCGATCTGGTTAATACTTCCATGCATTTCTAGCTTCATACTTTCGATTGGTATGTAATTTGTCTATTAACCAAACAGGTGAAATTATTAAAAAAATAAAATAATTTAAACTAGACAGAATTTTTTTAAACAACCCTCTTACTATATATTTAGTAATGGATTTAATATTTGATATAAAATACTTTTTATCCATTAACCAGTTCGGTGAAGGTTGTTCTTAATGGGATCCTGTAAAATTTACGACACCGCTCCGTGAAATTCGTCAGATATACCTAGATCAATTTCATAATACATTATTTCAGTAGCGGGAATGTACAAAGCCTCTTGTATCGGTGCGTCGAAGAAACAGTAAACGGTAGCGGCTCAGAGAAACTTCTTCGTGTCGTATGTCGTAAACTATAACATTTTTGTTACACAATTTCAGGGTCGGTCCACTTATCAAGAGGGATATTCTGCCACGCCGCTTCGCATTGCTCCCTGTCTCCGCTCGGTCAAGAGTAGGTACTCCCTTTATGCATTGAACCGTTCTATTAGCGGTAGGTCAATTTGAACGACCGGACGAACCGAGCCAACAAACTTGTTCTCAGGTACGTAACGCGTCACCTACTTCAAGCATATTTGTCAATTTCATTAAAACTGTATTAAATATAGCTAATTTAATCTGTGAGGATAATATAAGTAATCAGGCGTGTCATGCATATTAACATTCGATGATGTCTCCGGCGACGCTGGTGGTGAGGGCGGGGCTATGGGCGAATGAGGTGTACCCAAACTAGCAACAACCGTACCTCTCAATTTAGTTGACTGGTGGAATGGGTTCTGTTGTTGTACATTGCCAAGCCTGATATAATCTATTGGATTATGTACTATAATCTCGGTGGGGGCATAAAACATCTTTGTTGCGTTGTTACTTTTTATACATTTCCAAACATTATCTTCACATTCTTGATAGCAGCTTTCTATAAAAAGATGTTGCAAGTACACTTTTGTTTTTTGCATAACGTCTTCCTTGATGAATGTGGCGTTGTGTTGCAGGTAAATAGGAATTTCAGACATAAACTCTTCGTACAATTTATAACCATATTCGTCGTGAATACTAGATGGAGTCGTGACGGTTGATACTGATTGTCCACCTAAGCTGTTCGGGGATTTATCATTAATTTCGTTTGAGTATAGAGAAGAAAACTGATTCATATTTTTTGATAACTCATCTTCTTTATTATTAATTGTTTTGGAAACTGGAACCTCGCAAATACTCGAGTAATTTAAGGCACATTTGGTAGAGATCAATTCAAAATTTTCCTTATTTAAGTTTTCAATGTTTTTATCAAACGTATCCATTAATTCGGGCATTCTTACATTGCTTGAATGTATCGTGCCTAGGACGTTAGAACCTTTTATTAGTTCATCCAAATTCAAGTATTGTTTCTGTTTTAAATCTGTCAATACAGGTCTTGTTATTGTTTCAGATCTAACTGTTTTCGGAAACATTCTCAAAGTTAGCCGATTACTTGTTATAAGACATTTTTTTATTTTGTTGTTAGAAAGATCGCACACTTTACCATTATCCTTATCAAATACAATCTGTCCTGATTTCCGTGATCTTTTTCTGATATTGTCTAAGCATTTACGGGTTTTACGCTTTTTACGTTTAGCAGTGTTTATCAATGATTCCATTAAAGTTTATTTTTTGTAGATCCACTCACACAATCGTTTTCCTATAATAATTTAAAATTCTATAAAAATGTAACTGACGTAACTGTCATTAGATTTCGTCGATTACTTATTGTTTTTTTTTACGATTTATCTGTCTTTGTCAATAAAAACATAGGTACATGCTTATAAAATTATTTTCCTGTGGTAAACATTTATTTTAGTAAAAACTATAGGTATACCCACAGAGTACACCCACCCACAGGGTACACCCATGGCACGGGTATGATTATTATTAGTAACCAACGCTGTGCTCTTCTCATCTCTTGGCAGTAACCTATACCTACTGGCGTACGCAGATCAGCTCATAAAGGATGAACGGTATGACATCATATATACGATGCTGTACTGCGCGAGCTTGTCGCGAGGTTTAACTACCAGTATTTAATTAAATTGAACATATAATAAACTTAGCAGATCAATCTACATAATTAAATTGTTACTTTGGTACTACTTTATTTACAAATCGCGCAATTAATAGTTAAAATTTTTAAGGAAAAAAATATTTACTTCGTTTTAGAGCGTCTTAAATAAAATCTTTTTATAAAAAAAGTTTTTGCTTTTATTTTATGTTTTAGTTATCGCTAGTTAGGTTCCTCAGTCTGTTCATCTCATTCAACGCATCATTGTTACAAGGTCGTTTGCCGGTTAATTGATGAAACACAATTCCGAGTTTGATTTTGGAGTTGTTCTTCTCCTAGACAGGTGGCAGAGCAACACTGATGACGCCCATCTCGCCAAATTACACAAGTCAAACTTATTTCAGGTTGGAGCTCACTTTTCAAATTACTCTCAATGAGCCCTTTAATTTGATACCCTTATTCTAGACGCATGTGCATTATAAATAACTACTCCGCAATCTTGGATGGTCCGCCATATTGGATTTAGAATGACGCCAAATTATTTTTCGAGATACTCTCAACAAGCCCTTTCATTTGATGTCCATATTTGACGGCCTCTGTGGTCTAGTGGTTCGAGTACCGGACTGCTGATCACGGGGTCGTGGGTTTGATTCCCACGGGACTCAAATATTTATGTGATAAATATAAATGTTTGTGTTCGTCTGGGTGTTTCCTATGTAGGTATTATAAGTATGTATTTACAAAAAAAAAGTATATAAGTATTATATCCATTGTCTAGTACCCATAGTACAAGCTCTGCTTAGTTTGGGACTAGATGGTGCTGTGTGAAATGTCGCAGTATATTTATTTATATATTGTAAAAATGCATTAAAAATAACTATTCCGCATCTTGGATGGTCCGCCTTATTGAATTTAGAATGATGCCACATAGAGTAAGATCCCAGGGCCGCCAGACGTCACATATTTTAAATTAATTTAAAATAGGTGACGTCTGATGATCATGAACATCAGAATTTACGTGAAGTTAAGTAATTATTTTAGGAACTTTAAAGCGTCTGCAAAGCAATACTACCCACAGAAAGAGTCTGGGAGTATTGGCGACTTATTTTTAAGGATATTGCCTAAAATATACGTAAAAATCCGCTTACAGAATTTACGTGAGGTAAGTAATATTTGTATGTACCTTGATTACCTGATACCTGAAAATTGGCCCTCTAGGCAAGCTAGCTGGTAGGCATGCGTTTTAGTACATACTAGCACTACTCAATCATACACATTTGGTTCATCAGAAAATACATGATGTCTGGCGGCCCTGGGATCTTGGACTAACACACCATATCGTGCATTGTCGTTCAAACTAAACGTGTATACAAAATTTCAGCTTCTAAACTTCAAAATTGAGTCATAAATTCCACGCGAACAAACGTACTTACATACATTGCAAGTTAAATAAAAGCTTTTAATGATACTGATACTAGTACAAATACAGCAACGACATAAAGGTACCTATAAATAAGTAATTTTTATTAAGCTTGATTTAATTGATCCGTTAAGGTTGCTATCTCTCGTACCATACGGTTGAATACGAACGCCAGCTGAATTGCCACGCACCCATTTCTATAAATAATGTTAAATGTAGTTTTATTTAATTTTTCATATGGCAAAATCATTCCTATAAAGAACTCATAGATAGTACATTATTACCCTCTATATGAATAATAATTGTATTGCCAAATTACTTTGGTAGATACTATTAGATATACTTTCACCTCCGGGTACATATAACCGATTATAAAGAATAAAATAATAATAATATCTTTATTGAAGACACAAAGTCCGTAAGATGTAGAATTTAAGTATATAGAAAAGTTAGTAGTCTTCTGTCATATTTTACTGTTCCGTGTGTCATAGTCACATCCTTATTACGACGACGTTTGATTATGAACCGGGCCAATAACACAGATTATAACGATGAGGTTGACACTGACAGTGTGCCCTGTGCCATGGGTGTCTGTCTGACAGTCCTGATTCTGACATATCCAGCCAGCTAGAGATGAGTCATACTAGGTAAATTTGGTACTAGGTGCATCCAGTCCGATTCCGTACAAATACTTGATCTAAATACCTGTTCCACCTAGTCCATGAAGTACGCGTACTTTATAGTATGTTTCATTTAAAGTCTGCTAGTGATACCTGAAAGTACGGTTACGGACGCAGTAATGAATTGTAATCTTCCCTTCATACTTTACACAGTCTTAGGACTGAGGCTTATATTGTAGATTGTTGGCGTACTTAAAAGATTTCAATTCATTTTTTATATTAATCAGTTTTACCCTATTTTTAATTTTTGTTTACTTTTTTTAACTTTTTAGTTTTTCATTTATTTATTTATAATAAATATAAAAGCTCGCAATCTAAAAAGATTCGCTCGGGCTTCGGGTGCCGTGTCACGACGCACGCCGTGTACAGAACAGTCCGACTAGGTGGATAGAGTATTTTGTAACGTGGGAATAGGTGCTACCTAGTCTTGTCAAATACCTAGTCCCTGGATCTGTTCTAGTATATACGCTTCATCTCTACAGCCAGCCCACTGTAAACAGTGTCAAGTGTCAAGATAATTCATAATTGTTAAATGTCACATTCCAGCTGCCAAGCATAACATAATGCTTTCTATTTGTCTTGGAAAGTAATGGTATAATTTATTTCAGCCAGATGGAGAACTTTTCACGGGTAGAAAAAATCGGTGAAGGGACTTATGGTGTAGTCTATAAAGCAAAAGATAGAGTGACGGGAAAAGAAATCGCACTAAAGAAAATTAAACTAGAAAAGTAAGTTTTGGCGCCAATCAATCAACGGGCCTTCTTATTTTCATTGAACAAATAAGATATTTTATTCTAAATAATCGTAGAAGTGAGTGATAGATTTGTGTGCCAATCGTGTTACCTACGTAAAACAATGTTTTTGAACTTTCAGTGAACCGGAGGGAGTGCCGTCAACGGCGTTGCGTGAGATCTCTGTGCTACGCGAATTGCGGCATCCCGCTGTCGTGCGGCTGCTCGACGTGCTGCTCGCCGATAACAAACTTTTTCTGGTGTTTGAATTCCTTCACATGGATTTAAAACGACTTATGGACATAACCAAGGGGCCACTTCGATTAGATCTTGTTAAGGTTAGTACACTATAGTTGAAGATTTATATACAAACCTACTAGCTGTATGTTACAGATTAGAAACCATTTCTCATGCTTGATTGACCACTTGGAGGCAATTATTATTAATAGGTGTACTTACTAAGGAATGTGATAATGTGTACAAACTACTCAAAATATTGATTCAGCACCTCATGTGGTCAACACAACTGGTCTGACATAAATATGTTTCTAATGATCTTTTTCTTAAGGTAGTAATGTTTTTTATCAAGGTGCTGTGTCTATCTCTACAGATTTATGATAGCATGTATTTATTTTGCAAATACATACTTGCATCAATCAGTTATAAAAAATGTTCAGAAAAAAGAACCAAATAAATGTTTATTTTTCTTGAAACACTTCATAGTATTGTAGAAGTCTTGAGGCTGCTGCTGCTTGTCTAGCAATTCTGTGGCAGTTGAACATCTATATCATTCAGTGCTTACATTTCCTTACTGACTCCCGTAGTGCAGGACAGCTGCATGGCACAGTCCATATAGCTGTAATAGTGCACTGTTTTTACAGTGTGATATCATAAATTGAACAGGGTGATTGTACAGCGCGCCTGCCAAGCAAGAAGTCCAGGGTTCAATTCCCAGGTCTAGCAAATGGTTAAAATGTTATTTATGAAATTCTCAATAGCAACTTGGATTATGTATTTGTACCCGGTTGTTGGCAATAGGCTCGCCCCCTATTACATGGGACCTAAGACATGCGAACAAAATGTGGGTGTACTTTAATACACCTTTAATACACAACCCTTCAGGAACAATAGGCATGATGGTATGTTATGTAAGTATACATTGTTTATCAACAAACTAAAAATGAGTCAGACAACATAATGTAGTTAAGTTGTGTATTGCAGAGTTATTTAAGGCAGCTACTCGAGGGCGTCGCGTACTGTCACGCGCATCGTGTGCTCCACCGAGACTTGAAACCGCAAAACCTTCTGGTGGACGCCGACGGCAACATCAAGCTCGCGGATTTCGGGTTGGCGCGAGCCTTCGGCATCCCCGTGCGCGCTTACACTCACGAGGTCGTCACGCTGTGGTACCGCGCGCCCGAGATCCTGCTGGGCGCCAAGTTCTACTCCACAGCCGTCGACGTGTGGAGCCTGGCCTGCATCTTCGCCGAGATGGTGAGTATACGCGACGGGCGCGCGGCGGCCCCCCGGCGCTCCCGCTGACCGACGCACCTCTCCCCACAGGCGAGCGGGCGCACGCTGTTCCCGGGGGACAGCGAGATCGACCAGCTGTTCCGCGTGTTCCGCGCGCTGGGCACGCCGGGCGCGCGCGTGTGGGCGGGCGCGCGCCGCCTGCCGGAGTACCGCGCCGCGTTCCCGCGCTGGCCGGCGCGGGCGGCGCGCGCGCTGCTGCCGGCGGCGGCGCGGCAGGAGGCGCACGCGGCGGCGCTGTTCGAGGCCATGCTGCGCTACGAGCCGGCGGAGCGCGTGCCGGCGCGCGCGGCGCTGCAGCACCCGTACCTGGCGGACGCGCGCCGCACGCCGCCCGACCTGCCCGCGCCGCCCGACCTGCCCGCGCCGCGCCCCTCCGACGCCGTCTGACCTGCGTCGTCCTATTTATTTTGTGGCGTAGCTCTCCTCGCGGTTTTTGTATGACTGTGGTGCATATTTTTATACTTACATATAGTCTTCACCGATCATTTGTGAGGTGCGAGCTCAAAACATGTGTGCTCCAAAATAGGTTTAAACAATAAAGAGTATGAATAAAGTGATAAAATCAAATTGTATGTGCATATAATATTTATCAGTATTTACATTGACAAAATATCCTAAGGATAAACTGGCTATTGAACTCTCCAAGTTACTGACTAATACTAAATACTAATTCTAATTCAAAATACTAATTCATTTGACTGCCGCTGCGCCGGGATCGAAGTCTTAATATGAAACCCAAAGCACGGACTCAGCGTAACTAGTACTACTACTAGTTCTGGAGGTAGCTTTGCATTTTATAGATAGTATTTTTACGCCGATCTCGAATCTATAATAAACTAATGAGACTAACAAGTGAGTTTCCGCTGCCTATTGCCAGCCGGCATACTCCATATTACTTATTCGTTTGATGCAGCACTACAGAATGGAACTCCTCTCTTTCCATGCTAGCCCGCGAAATTCAAATCTTCGTACGTTTTTTGCAATTTGCCAGTCATTGTCAGGCTGTATTTTGAACAAAATATGATTCGCGCCTGTAATAGGTATTTAGTTACAGAATTATAATCATTAATATCATCAATACAACCCTCATATTGCAACAATTGGATTGAATGACTTTTTCATGAAATAGACAATCAATACAGTTATTGCTTTTTATTATTATTACTTTGAGGGCTGTTTTATTGATTTAAATG
Organism: Craniophora ligustri; assembly: GCA_905163465.1. Lineage (NCBI taxonomy): Eukaryota > Metazoa > Arthropoda > Insecta > Lepidoptera > Noctuidae > Craniophora > Craniophora ligustri. The sequence continues at coordinate 24,180 of LR990965.1, read as the reverse complement.
ATTATAATTCTATAACTAAATACCTATTACAGGCGCGAATCATATTTTGTTCAAAATACAGCCTGACAAATACCGGCAAATTGCAAAAAACGTACGTAAATTTGAATTTCGCGGGCTAGCGTGGAGCTTCCACCTTAAAGTAGTTAAAATAATCGAATGATATGCCTCTGGATGTAATGTATACAATATACATATGTATTTATTTATTCAACCTTAACACTACCATTACAGGGCTTAAACCTAATGCGACAGTGTGGCCATCAGCTATGCTATTTATAAATATATATATTTAAACATAAAATAAAATTTAATATTAACTATACCTAACATATATGTACATTATTATATTAACACACGTATAATATTTAGCTACTATACAACAGCATAGACTTTATAACTAACTTACCTACATATAACTTACTAAATTTAATAGATTTTTTGCGAGTTCACTCGAATTGCAAGAGAATATGTCTTTCCTGTAGTGAACTTCATTCACTATATGGATTATATTGGTGAGGGGAGCTTTCGCTAGCAGATTGGTTCTGGCGACTGGCACGGCTAGCAGCCGCGGGCGCCGGCGCCGCCACACGTCGATCTGGTACATTAAGTTTCAGGTGACTCAGCACTCCCGGGTTGTGCGCCGCACCACGCTTATTACTATATACGCGGCTAGTGTGAAATTTCGACGCACCCTGAACTCATTGTACCCGACCATACCTAGTACAAATAGTGTGGGATACATCAACGGGTACAACGGATAAACCCCATACAGTTTGTAATATAAGTGTCTTGTGAACTTATTTTGGACGCGCTCTAACATGACACTGTATTTAGATTCATGAGGGGCCCATATGACTGCACTATGCTCAAGATGGCTCCTGACTAGTGCATCATACAACACCCTGAGCGCAGTAATATTTGTAAATCCCTGTGACTAGCTTAACACAAAGCCTAAGTTTCTATACGCTTTTTTGCATATTTTAACAATATGTTGACGAAGAGTTAGGTCCGTGCCAAAACATATCCCCAGATCCCGTGCCTGTGATACGCGTTTCAATGGTTCTGCTCCTACCTTATACTCGAAGCGAATGGGAGTTCTGGCGCGACTGAATGTTATCACTGAGCATTTAGTCAATGATTCCCAAAGTGGTCCAGGTGGACCCCCAGGGGTCCACGGGAGACTTGCTGGGGGTCTACGTAGGCGTGAACAAAAAATGGGGGTCCATAAGATGTTCATGGGGGTCCACGAAAATTTATCTGCTTTTGATAGTAAAGAGCAAAAATGTAAGCATAGTTTTTATAAGGGCCTATAGGTACTACCTGCATTATTTTAAGGGCCTATAGGTACTACCTGCATTATTTTAAGTACCTAACTAGGCAGATAATATTTTAATTAGGCAAGCGACTGTTACTTGTTCAAAATTGCGTATTCGATATTACGTACAATTACTTCAAAACCAGGTTTGAAGATATGCTGACGATAGATATACCACCATGGATCATAAATCCATTTGATGAAACGGAAGTGGCCAATGTTGTATTACAAGAGGAACCGCTCGAGCTAAGCACCAATGAGGAACTGAAGGTGAAATTTAGAAAAGGCTACCAAACATTTTGGCTGCAAGCAGAAATACCCGAAAAATATCCTGGACTGTGGGAAATCGCAAGGAAATTTTTAATAGCTTTCCCCTCGTCATACCTTGTCGAAAGGAGTTTTAGTGCCGTTACAAACCTCTTAACAAAAAAAGGAGCAAATTAAACATCACAGAGCGGGGGGATTTGCGGTTATTGCTCACAAAAATAAAGCCAAACATTGATCGTTTGCTGACGCTCCATCAAATACATCCTTCCCATTAATTAAAATTATGACCTGAATCTATATTACCTTATTAATTTTTTCTTGTAATTATATTCTTTTAATAAATATAGTGTTATAAAATGTACCATTTTTCGTTTTTATTTTACCTATCGGAATAAAGGGACAGAACTCAGAAGCGATACCATTTTTATTTTTTGGTGACTTTAAGAATGTTGTAGAAATGTAGCAGCAGAGGGTCTCCACCGAAACCAGTGAAATTTTGAAAGTGGTCCACGAGAAAAAAAATAGTTTGGGAACTACTGATTTAGATACATTGAAGAATAGCTTATTCTCATAACTCCACTCCAACACTCTGTTTATGTCGTCTTGCATGCGTTGGCAATCAGCTTCCTCTTTAACTTCGAGCAGCAACTTAAGGTCATCTGCGAACAATAAACATGATCCATGTCTGATGACCTCCGGCAAGTCGTTTGTCATTATGATAAATTCAAGTGGCCCCAAATTGCTACCCTGGCTTACTCCTGACCTGGCGAAATATGGTTCAGAGTCGTACCCATTTTATTCAACATACTGCTGTCGGTCTTTCATGTAGCTGACGAAGAATTGTAACAGGTGTTGTGTACATCCAATTCCTGCCAGTTTTTTTAATAATATGTTGTTGTCGACGGTGTCAAATGCCTTTTTGAAATCAAAGTACGCAGTGTCCACCTGCACGCCAGCATCAACAGCTGGTACCACCCGCACCATGAAGTTGAGCAGATTGGTTGTTGATATAAAGTTGATAAAGTATAAGTTGATATAAAGCAGTCGCATATTAATGAATGTAAATCTTGACCACAATTTAATGTTATTATCTATTTAATGATGGGCTGCCATCACGTAAATTGCCGCACCGGATAAACCCAGCAAATAACCCGGACTTTTGGGCGAAATATAGTTTTTTTCCCCGGACACCTCTTAAAAATATTTGTTATGTAGTGACACAGTACACAAATCACTTACCTTACCGTACCTCCTTCGAAACCATTACCACCGTTACCAGACACCATTATTACCTTACCACCGTTACCGAGTCCATTACCATTACCGTACGTTCTGACATGCTACTCAAGAGACAGCGAAGAAGCAGTCTTGAAAAAGACTAACGTTTTTATGACAGCTGCATGGAGACACGACACCGTCTTGATAAAGACGCTTTCGCGGCAGCGACGCGGCGCGCATAGTAATACGCTACGCCGCTGCACGCGTCAGTTCGCTCTGATAAGAGCGGTTTGGAGCAAGCAGCAAGCACAACACGGAGTAACAACATGCACACAGGCAGCGATCTTCACGACAGCAGGCAGAGGAGCAGAGATGATCACGGAGCTACACTCGACGGCGACGCGGCGCGAAATGGAGGAGCCCGCGCGCGCGCTACCAATATTTATAGATTCGAACACCTGCATGCGACCTACGTCCCGCGCCCCGCGCCTCGCGCCCCGCGCGCTCGCTAGCTTGATTCTAATTGGTGTAAATATTTTGTAATAGGTTTAGGATGACTTGTATTTGTACCCTAGGAATTGTAAATATATATAGAGCATTGTACTGAATAAATATACACTTTATGGTTGAACTTTGTCGCGACTATATTATTGTCCAACGACCCTCATCCTCCAAAGTTATATCAAAAATAAAAACATATTATTATTTTCGATCGTTGTCTATTTTGCCGTGTCTTCTTGAATGCGGGTTATTGTTAATGAATTTTTAACTAAGATTTATTTCAATTAATCGCTTATCTATAAAAATTAAAAACTGGGTTTAAAAAAACCAACTTCAAAAAATTTTAACCTTTTTTTTAGTTTTATAGGTATGAACTCGGCACCGACTTCATACCTATAGAACTAAAAAAAAAGGTAAAACTATGAAGTTAATTTTTTCTTTTTAGTTTTAGAACGTTGGTTTGTTTTAACGCAGTTTTTCATTTTAATTTTTAGTGTCTGTAAAAGATTGAGCAATAAACGCGTCATGTTCGTAGAATATTTGAGGGTTTTCCTCGAATTCCCAAGGATCCACGCATCAGATCCTCACCATTTTTGTATGGGATCACACTGAAAGTACTCTCTATCATAATCGGCCTAGCCGTCTTCTAGTAATCGGTGAACAAACATAAAAAAAACACATCCGTATTGAGAACCTCCTCCTTTTTGAAATCGGTTAAAAAATAGATTTTCCCTGACAATAAAAGTGCCCGGGTTAGACCCGTTCACTTAAAAAGCCCTGCTTGACGGCCTCCGGACGCCCTTCAAGCTAGGACAAATCCGGGGAAACCCGGACGGATGGCAGCCCTAATGATACACAAAGTTGTCACAATATTATTAACTTTTTTGAAGATCATACATTTTTGAAGCATAGAAAGACCTATATATTAATGAACTCGACTGTATATATTTAAACCTCAACTACATGCTCACTCATGCTACGACCACGACGTTAACTTTTGAATATACCATGTAAGAGAACTTGAAATTGACATATAAATGCGTAAGTGTTTCAAAGAGTTAGGATATCCGACCCGAAATAAATTATGTGGTATTTTATTCAAAAAGGAGGCTTTTATATGTTTCGATGTTTTTTTTATGTATGTTACCGATTATACCGATTACTCCGCCGCCTGTGAATCGATGTCAAATTGTTTTTTTTTTGTTCAGTAGGGTATACTCCCAAACGGCACGACACGATAGTGGCGGTAAGACCCATCATGGAGAATTGGCTTGAGGCGCCACGGTGCCCTCAGCTTCCGGCTGACGCAGGTCTTGTCGGGGCATGGGTGCTTCGGCAAGTACCTGTGTCGCATAGGCCGGGAGCCGTCGCCGTCGCCCGGCTGTCACCACTGCGTGGGTTGCCCTGAGGACACGGCGCAGCACACACTCCAGGCCTGCCCGGCCTGGGCAGAGTAGCGCCGTGAACTCATAGCGGCAGCAGGCGGTGACCTCTCGCTTCCGGCCGTGATCCTATCCATGGTCGGGAGCGGGAACGCGTGGGATGCCGCCGCCTCTTACTGCGAGCAAGATATGCGCGCAAAAGAGGCGGCGGAAAGGGAGTGAGAAATCACATCTCTCCCGATCCGCAGTAGACGCACGAAGGTCCGTAAAGGATTTTTCCGCACGTAAAAAAAAGGTATATGTATATATATATTATATATATACATATATATACGTATACTTTTTATTATTATTTTTATTATATATACGTATACTTTTTATAAGTATACTTGGGAGTATACTTATAAAAAAAGGTACGTATATATATATATATATATATATATACGTACCTTTTTATTATAAGTATACTCCCAAGTTGGTCCCATTTCGACCAAGTCAGGATCCGTTGATCCCAGGGACATCGAGGGCAAACCTCAAATTTCAAACTGCTACCATTAACTATAACTAAACTATAAAATTAAATTAATTGTATCTAGCACTAAGCCTTACCATCTATATTTATAACATTATGGAATGCAATAAAGTTGAATTGAATTGAAATTTTATAGGCACATCACTTTTTTTCATATATGGCGCTCCGGACCAATCAGATTTGCCGCTCCATTCAGTAACGATATATTATTTTATTTCAGAAATATTTTAATTTAATCAAATAAATAGTCACGGCTAGGTTTTTTTTTCAATTGATTTAGAATTTTCAATGACGCTATCATAATTTATGTCGGATGACAACTTAACTTCTAAATATTACGTATTACGGGGCTCATATTGTACGCCTCCGTGGAATTAACTAATGCACCTATAATGTCCAAAACATGACTCCTGGGTGATGCTGAAGGAAGGAGCAAGCAGACGATGGAAGGCTTCAGCCGCGGCTTGTAAGAACCTATCAGCCACCATCGTGTTGCCAAGCGAACCATGACGCGCAGCGAGCACCCGGCATCGGGAAACCGACCGCACAGGGTGGCGGAGTACGAGGCATGGCGCACCGCATACTCACATTTGCTAGGGGGCCCAAGCAGCGAACTAGCCACTCGCGAAAGGCTGCCTCGCCGACTAGTGAAAAATCCCGGATTGCGCCCTATGGTTGCGGTCCTTCATATCCTCGAGGAGGTTCGGATGTCCCTGCGGTCTCCAGGCCAGACCCCATGGGTTTGATATACTCGTGTGCGTGTGGAGGATAAGCTTCAATGCTCCTGATTTCATTGCAGTCTGCAGACTTATAATCATTTAGGGCGGGCGTTTATGGGGGCTGTCTTTATTGTCGACGTTCAAAAAGAGCCATTTAAATTTGGCCTACTTTGAATAAATGATATTTTGATTTTGATTTAAATCAATAAAACAGCCCTCAAAGTGCATATAAACAGTTATATGTCATCAATGATATATACACGAGAGACATATGCCTCAAAGTGCATATAATGACTATTTCATGAAATAGACAATCAATACAGATTGATTGTCTATTTCATGAAAAAGTCATTCAATCCAATTGTATGCAATGTGAGGGTTGTATTGCTGATATTAATTATTATAATTCTTTAACTAAATACCTATTACAGGCGCGAATCATATTTTGTTCAATGTACGTACAGCCTGACAAATACCGGCAAATTGCAAGAAACGTACGAAAATTTGAATTTCGCGGGCTAGCGTGGAGCTTCCACCTTAAACAAAAAAAAAATAGTTTTCTTGGCTACTTGTTAGCATTAGCACATAAAGCTAGTGTTGCTAATAACATCGTTATTAGTTCCGATCTATAATATATACTATCGGAAATAGACTGGCAACTTGGACATTTAGGCGACTGCAACGCTACCTGTGAACTAGCTACCACTAATGTCCAGGAATATTTATTTATTTATTATTTACACAACAAAAGAAACATAGAACACAGTCGATTAAAATAAAATAAAGATTAATTTAGACCAGAATAATTTTTGAAACAAAAAATAACATAATAGGATGAAACCCATTGAAAACACAAGAGAATATAACAAAAACAATAGGAAAATCATTAGGAAAACTAGACGTGAACACTGAAAACAACGCAAATTACACCGGTACACTAAAATAAATACACACGAGCATGTAAACAAACCAACATTTTAATTTTGGGAGAGGCCTATGTCCAGCAGTGGACTGCGCAAAGAGTATAATAAGTCTACGGACTGCGATAGGCTGAGGTGATGTAAACAAACCGGCAGCCATTAATTTTGTGAGTTGACATTACTGAAACGTATATTACTACCATACGGTTACAATAATTCGAATAAAACGCAAACGGGACATACCTTTCTAGGGGAGAAATTAATCATTCTTATAACAAATGAAAGTGCTTATATCAAAAATAAAAGTAATGTCCTCTTTGTCTCATAATATTTTTTTCCAGTGTCGGTTCGAATAATGTATGTCTCAAACAGATTCTACTAAAAGGTAGTATTTAAATTCTGCTGGTAAATTGATTGTGACGTCACGAAAGTGTTACGGTTTTCCATGAATGTAGGGAAGATTCCGACCCATGGTTCCGATTTTATTTACCGAATTTGCGCTTTGTCTTTAAATGTAAAATATTAATGGATTATTCACATTCATACATACATATTTATGAACATTTATTGTTGGTAAAAATGTAATGGAAACGAAAAAAAAATACCGTGTGTAACATGGCTTTTTGAATTCTCGCAAAAAGTTCCGTAGTGGATTCAGTAAAGAACTAAACTGAAACTACGAAAAAAAACATTAATCATCCTTCATAATCCATTAATTCACCAAATCATCAACCATTATCATGTATCATCCTGTCGTCAATCTTATATTAAAGACCATTCCGATAGTATAAATTAGTCTATGCTGAAGACTAGGCTGTATGGACTAGATTAGTTTGCCTTATCCCGATAGGGAAGAAAAAAAAATGTAAATTTTGCCAGTTGCCACTTGCTTCAGATTCTCAGTTTTGTTTATCAATATAGGTAATGTTTGAGTTGTAACGAAACTTAGAAGTCAATAACTAATAGTAATACTTACCTATTGGTAATAGTTTGATTGAAATAAACTTCTGTATAGTTATATATATAGTGCAGAATAGCCAATTAGCCAGTACCAGTTACTATTCCTATAAAACATGTCTATAGAAATTGAATCTGCTGAGTGAGTTTGTTTGGAAATATTATGTTTTGATACAGTGGTATACAACAGAATGAAGATGACACTTAAAACAATCAATTTATATTTTCAGTGTAATCAGGCTCATCCAGCAATACTTGAAGGAATCTAACCTAACTAAAACACTACAAACGCTGCAGGTGAGGTCAATAAAAACTGCCTATTAAATTAAATAAAAGTAATACAAACTATTGCGCAAGAACAATGTGTACGTGTAGCGTTCGGTCAGAGAGTCGCTTTAGCTTTAATATATTGGAAAAAAGATAATGCATCTAAAAATGTGAATTTACACCAAACAATATCATCACCATATTCTGACCATACATGACCAAACGGTTTAGTTATTGAGGATCACTTCAACCAGAATTTAGGATCACTTCAAAGAAACTACTAAAAGTGTCAAGTATATACCAAGGTTTAAAAAATTAGGCAAAATTATAAGGTGATAACAAGAACTGTTTTTTAAATGTTAATTTTATATTGTTTCAATAACAAAAGCGACTTAAACATTAACAATGTAACAGTGCCGGCGACAATAAACAGTGCACTCATCCCAACACACAATTGTACACACACAGGTAGGCTTTGGGTGGGTTGTAATGTGTTATTATATGATGGCAGCCATGATCCTTACTACCTCAAAAATCTATACTATATATTACTTTTCATTGTCACAAATACTCATTAATTGTTGTTGCTAGAGTTGAACCTGTTATAAAAATTCAATAGGCTTCAACTTTGTTACAAACATTCAGAATGCTGCCTATACTTATGCTTATTATTATTATATGCTTATACTTTTTCTCATTATATGGAGTTTCTTGCTGGTTCTTCTCCATAAGACCTACCTTTTGGAACTGTGCAACTAGTTTTTGACAATTGAAAAGTACCTACCTGTAATATTGGTCTAATTGAAATAAATCGTTTGATTTTGAGTTTGGTGGTCTATTATACTATTATACAGAGGAAAGATTAGTATGTTCTGTATGCTTGTATAACAAATTTCAAAAACTACTAGACCTTATAAAAAGTAATAAAACTAGTTGATACTGTTTGTGTCATCACACTCGGACAACTGCCAACTAAGGTCTCATAAAAATATTGTCCCTAGTCAACAAATCAATAGCATTTATGTCTTGCCAAATTATTACTTCCTCTTGAATTTTCTTGAATTTTTTTTTGTTATTTGAACTTAGCGTAAAATTAGTAATTTTATTTCAACCCCCTTTACGGGATCTAAGGGATTATTTCCGGGATGGAAACTGTGTCTATACCAAATTTCATCTCAAGCGGTTCAGCGGTTATAGCATGAAGAGGTAACAGACTGAGACACTTTCACATTTATAATATTAAGTATGGATGTAGTAAGTATGAAAGTATGGATCGTCTATTGTCTTTCTTTCTTTCTAAAAAACATTCAACTGCCTAAGTGTACTCTGGATCCTGAATCTGGACTGGATCTATATAAATAGTTTAATTGCTTTAACAAAATGTTAAAGTATTAATTTAATAATAATGAATAATTGATCAAAACAAAAGTTATGATTGATTTACTTCGATACTCAAAAAGGTAAGATATAGTGAGATTCCTCACTCAATTTGAGAGTAGTAGTTATCTCCGCCTAACAAAAACTGCAGTGAATTAACAATCAATAGTATTTCTGCGAGTGAGTGATCCATTGGGAAAGTGACTATTCTGACGGTATAGGAATTCTGTTTGCTTTCAGGTTAGTAACTTTCTTCTTTTAAGAAACCTCAACGGATTGTACAGGGTCGGCAACACGCGAGCGACACCTCTGGTATTGTAAATGTCTATTGGCATTGGCAGCCGTAAGCAAGCGCATCGGGGACATCAGGCGGGCCGTATGCTTGTTCGCTACAATAAATACTCATAACGCTCTGCTATTGGATTACGTTATTGTGGTTTTTATTTCCCCTATATTGTTTCACGGGTTTTTCTGGTTCTGCCAGCAGTTGGTTTAGAGCTAAGTAGTACTGTTGTAGCAAGTAATTTATTGTTCCGTATTGTGTTGTGTTTAGGAAGAGACAGGTGTATCTTTGAACACGGTGGACAGCGTGGATGGGTTCTGCGCAGACATCAACAATGGGCACTGGGACACCGTGCTGAAGGCCACAGCGTCGCTGAAGCTGCCCGACAAGAAGTTGATGGAGTTGTACGAGCAGGTGGTGCTGGAGCTGATCGAGTTGCGCGAGCTGGGCGCGGCGCGCTCGCTGCTGCGCCAGACGCACCCGTGCCTGCTCATGAAGCAGCTCGAGATGGACCGCTACATGCATCTCGGTCAGTCCCACTCCAACTGTTGCTCCCTTACACTCGGTGCTCGTGTGACGTGCGTGTTGACGCTCCGCAGAGAACCTGCTGACGCGCTCGTACTTCGACCCGCGCGAGGCGTACGGCAGCGGCGGCGGCAAGGAGCGGCGGCGCGCGGCCATCGCGGCCGCGCTGGCCGGCGAGGTTTCCGTCGTGCCCAGCTCGCGCCTACTGGCGCTGCTCGGCCAGGCGCTCAAGTGGCAGCAGCACCAGGGCCTGCTGCCGCCCGGTACGTGCCGCCCCGCTCTCACTGCTCGCTCGGCTGTCGGCGTTGCTCTGATGCTTGCTCTCCGCAGGTACCACCATCGATCTGTTCCGCGGCAAGGCGGCCATCCGCGACGAGGAGGACGACCAGTGTCCCACTCAGCTCTCCAAGATTATTAAATTCGGACAAAAATCACACGTGGAATGTGCCAGGTATCGGTTTGAATTTTTTTTTGCATTTGTAATTCATTTATTATGTTAACGATGACGAACGAACTTAGATAATTATTAATACGTGTAGGTTCTCGCCGGACGGGCAGTACCTAGTGACGGGTTCCGTGGACGGGCTCGTGGAAGTGTGGAACTTCACCACCGGCAAGATACGTAAAGATCTGCGATACCAGGCCCACGAGGAGTACATGAGCATGGAGGAGGCCGTGCTCAGCCTCGCCTTCGGGCGGGACAGCGACACGCTGGCCGCCGGCTCCAACGACGGCAAGATCAAGGTAACGGGCGGGCGGCGGCGGCGGCGGCGGCGGCCGGCTCGCCCGCTCACCCCGCGTGTCTGTGCAGGTGTGGAAGGTGTCCACGGGGCAGGTGCTGCGCAAGCTGGACCGCGCGCACGCGAAGGGCGTCACCTGCCTGCAGTTCACGCGCGACAACACGCAGATCCTGTCCGCGTCCTTCGACCGCACCATCAGGTGAGTGCGCCCGCGCCCCGCGCCCCGCGCCCCGCGCCCGCGCCCGCCGCCGGCGCCGTCTCCCGCATCTCGGCCGTCTCTGTCCGCAGGATCCACGGGCTCAAGTCCGGCAAGATGCTGAAGGAGTTCCGCGGGCACGCGTCGTTCGTGAACGAGGCGGTGTTCACGCCGGACGGGCACGCCGTGCTGAGCGGCTCGTCGGACGGCAGCGTGAAGGTGTGGTCGGTGCGCACGGGCGAGTGCACCGCCACGCTGAAGCCGCTCGGCAGCGGCGAGCCGCCCGTCAACTCGCTGCTGCTGACGCCCAAGAACCCCGACCACTTCGTGGTGTGCAACCGCACCAACACCGTGGTGATCATGAACATGCAGGGCCAGATCGTGCGCTCGTTCTCCAGCGGGCGGCGCGAGCAGGAGGGCGGCGCGCTGGTGAGCGCGGCGCTGAGCGCGCGCGGCCGCCTCGTGTACTGCGCCGGCGAGGACCTCGTGCTGTACGCCTTCTGCACCGCCACCGGCAAGCTGGAGCGCACCATCACCGTGAGTACTGCTGTCGCCTGTTCGCTGCCCTCTGCGGCTCGGCGTGACGTCGCGTTCTGTTGCAGGTGCACGAGAAGGCGGTGATCGGCCTGACGCACCACCCGCACCAGAACCTGCTGGCCTCGTACGGCGAGGACGGCTTGCTCAAGCTGTGGAAGCCGTGAGCCGCTACCTGCCGATATTTTTCTACGTTCACCTTAATCATTATTTGTACCTAAGCTCTAGTTATGTGTAAATAAATATAATGTTACGGAAGTTAAGTCAAGCTTGTTTTTTAACCGACTTCAAAAAGGAGGAGGTTCACAATTCGTCGGATTTTTTTTATGTATGTTCACGAATTACTTAAAAACGCCTGGACCGATTTGCAAAATTCTATTTTTGTTTAAAAGGGTAGACTTCACAGATGGTCCCATTGTGACCACATCACGATCTGATGATGAAATCCCAGGAAAATCGAGGGCAACCCTCAAATTTTATAGGCAATTATCACGTTTTTAATATATTTACTAAAATTTATCCAGTATTTGCGTCTGATAATCATCATTTGATGTAAATAGGGTTTGTTTGTTATCTATGTGGGCTAAAATTCGGATAATTTTTTTCTGGATTAAAAATAACTGCTGTACGTTAACACTATTTCCTCACAGTATGACTCCATATCTTAACCACGAGTAGGCGTATGCGTAATAGGCTGATAATGCTGTGTTTGTGTTTGTGCTATGTTTTAATTGGAATAGAGCATAGGAAAATTTGGATAGTTTAGTTTTTATGTCTTCTATATGAGATGATTTTCAAATGCAAATACTTGAACAGCTTTGGAGAATACATGTAAATGTAATAAATGCCTATAACTGAAAGAATTTTCTTTTAACTCTTAACTGTTGAGGAGTTCTACCTTCCATCATCAGCTCATCAACATCAAATGATGATTACCAGACGCAAATACTGGAACAATTTTAGTAAATATATTGAAAACGTGATAATTGCCTATAAAATTTGAGGGTTGCCCTCGATTTCCCTGGGATCCCATCATCAGATCCTGATGTAGTCACAATGGGACCATCTGTGAAGTATACCCTTTTAAACAAAAAAAGAATTTTGCAAATCGGTCCAGGCGTCTTTAAGTAATTCGTGAACATACATTTCCGACGAATTGAGAACCTCCTCCTTTTTGAAGTCGGTTAAAAATCGTTTGTATCTACCACCATCCAGAATTAAAATGTTAAACCAAAGCCCACAGTATATGGCAATTGGAATATTTAACAAACTACCAGAACCTAGAATAACACAATTCAATAGAAAATTAAAATACTTCCTAATTCAAAAATGTTTTTATTCCGTAGAAGAATACCTGAACCCACCTTTAAAATAATTGAACACACGTTCACCACTGGCACTTGATGTGCAGCACTCGCGACTCGTAGCTAGGATGCTGGTATTACTAAATCAAACCTAATCTTAGGTGATCAGTAACAGGCTATTCAATCTTGGTTGGTTTGATACGGTAACTACAGCACTGATATAGTGCTAATTCTAGAAGGATAGATTTACTTGTGAATTCCATCGGAACTTGTATCTTTTGAGTTTAGTAGCATTATAATCTGTAGTTTCGGTAAAACAAATACAGATGGCGTTCTAAGCGATTGAATAATGACAAAATCGATAGGTATACGTTAAAGTAAGCAGTCACTGTGATAAAAGACTTTTAAAATTGGAGGTGTTATTTTTGAGACGATGCTCCAAATTTGTACCAATTAGTAGGCATTTAACATAATAGTTTCCGGGATGGAAATAAGTTTTGACACCATTGTATAAATATAAATCGTACTAATAGAAAGAAAAATAGAGTTTTAATATAGCATGGTGTTTTTATTACCGAATTAGGTATACTATTTAATTATTATAATAAATACTACGATACTTTTGGGTAGTTATGGATAGAATGTCTGGTCACATTAAGTGAAAATCGTACTCCTCTGTCAAATTGTCTGTTTTAGTCACTTTTTTAAAAAGTGTTCGGCGGTTAACTACTTTTCGAAAGTTCTTTTCTGTGTTTTTCAGAAATTACTTGCGTAAGTGTAATCCCCTTACATAGCATTATATTCCGTTGAGTTTGAGTTGAGTATCTCCTCCTCCGGGTAGTGCAGTTGTGCGTTTTGTGTGAGATAGAGACTCGAAGGGTGTTTTTACTTATTCTTACATCATGTCGATGTCTAGAAAAAAGTGCTGTGTTCCTGGCTGTATGGACTCAGGCGGTAAGTTTTCTAAATATTTGTATAGCCATAAAATGTAAACTTGTAAGTCATGACTGTATATTTCTTTTAATAATGAAACTAGACTTCGCAATTATGTTCATTCTGTATCAGGTAAGTACTATGTATTAAAGTGTAAGCTAATACCGAAAGCGTAGCAGAATACTGGGCCAATTATAATATTATACTTCGTCTGGTTACCCTAAATATCAATTCAGGGTAACCGGACGAAGTATAATATTTGACACACTAATAAAAAGATTATACTTAAAACCCGATGACCCACTGACCATAAATTTAATTTGATTTATTAATGATAATCATACCTATTTACTATACAAACCTACATCATCCTCGCACTACTTGTCCAAATGCTATACATGTGAAGACTGAGTTTCTTGTCGGAATCTTCTCCAAATGACCAAAATTCTTGGAATTGTGCTAACAGAGTTATTAAGTTTTCATAAATGCTGAATTACTGACTTACTGAGCTTATTTGAAACAAAAACATTTAGATTTTCATTTTATTATTGTTTCAGATACAAGTCAAACCTTGCATTTGTTTCCAAATCCATCAAAATACAAAGCACGCTTCAATCAATGGGTTGCCTCAATTGGAGGTGACATCATTGGATTAGATGATGAAGATATATACAAACACCGCAGTGTATGCCATGCACACTTTGAAGAAAAATATTGTTGTCGTTACAATAGATTGAGCAACATCGCAGTACCAACACTAAATTTGCCAGGTCAGTAAAGAAATATTAATAATGTCTCCCATACCTAATTTAACACTATTCCCTTACTCTCATTACCTGCTGGAATGACACAATCTGGCATGACCAGACATAGGTCAGACTTTATGTGCTTTCTGAGGCAGGGAGGTGTCAAAACCACCAACTTACTGACTCCAGGCTGCTTTTTGGGATTTTTATGAATCTATGTATATGTTTTTATTATTTTCCTTTACAGGGCCTTTGTCCTTGCCAAGATTTACATTTGGTGAAAGAAGGCCAATGAGAGAAATACAATATTGTTCAATACCCATCCCGTCAACGTCAACATCCTTAGTAACTCCATCAACTTCAGAATTCTCAGCAGGTATTAAAAGCATATATTATTATAAATATTATTAGGCAATTTTTTATAAAAACATTACCAATGTTGCATTGGTTTAGCGGGTGCAACAATGCCTGCTGAATGGAGAGGCTTTGTTTGAATGTATGTAATATTCATAATATTCTGATATTCTGGGATGCTATAGTAAACAATATGAAAACTAAAAATAAATGTCAAAATCTCATAATTGTCTGTGAAAGGAATGCATGAAATATTATGTCACAGATTTAGAGAAACAACAAAAGTAGATTCTTTACATTGAATTATAAAATCCGTTGTATAATTTTACAAAAAGAAACATTTTTTGTTTTCAAATAGTAACATATTTGTTTGCTTTTTGCTAAATCTACCTTTATCTTTCAATTTGTTTTGATAATTTATTTTAATGGTGCACATTAGTCTACTGCAGCCATGTCAATATCAAAGTCACTGGTGGGTAAAAGGATGAAGATTGTAGACCGAGTTAGCTTCGAAACCTAGTTTTAATAAAAAAACTAGTTACTGGAAACAATAAATAAAAAAAATCTTGAGAGATGGCAAGGGATACCCGGATGGAACGAAGTTCCTTTTGATTAATTAGTGAGGGAATTGTAATAAAATAATATTTTTTTACAACTTTTCGTCTTATTTTATATATTTTTTTCCGTCTAGCCCCTTTTCGCAACGCGCGGTAAGGAACTTTGTTCCAATAATAATAATGAATATTCCTTACATAAACTTCTTTTGCCAGATAGTTATATGATATCTTTTGTTCTTCACTAACTTATGACTGTGTGACATGTTTCCAAAATTAACACAGAAAGTTCAGAGTTTGACTTCTGATTAGGATTTTCTGAGAGCTTCTCCAAGTTGATTACTAAATTATTTGTGTTCAATAGGGATAAGTTACAATTTTATTAATGAAACACCTATTTATTTATTTCAGCTCAAGGGAAGTCTTCCGCTTTGACTATAGAGGACAATAATGAATCTCATGATGCTAAGTCCCAAGCAAATACAGGTAAATGTACTGTTTTGTATACTATTTAGCACACTACTATAATGTCTCAATAGACTTGGGTTTTATTCGACTTAGCAGTCCTATGGCACAAATCACTGCTTCAAATTATATTAATATGTTTTACTTAAAAGAGCTATTCATATTTCAGAAGCCGTTGTAACACTGCCCGAATTTGAGAAGACTGCTCCTCTAGAAATAAAAACAGGTATTTTTTTACCTAATCTTGAAATCTGTAACCTTTGTCTTCTGATAAGTTTCTGATAAATTATCTTCTGTTCCAAATTTGAATTTGTCTGGTAGATATGCCTATTCAGAGGTGGTGAAACAGGCCCTAAGTGTACTGAATTAAATATTTGGTTTTTAAATTAGTAACGAATAATTCCCTCAATATTTTGTTCTTCAAGTGTATGTTTTATGTTATGTATTATTTCCAGGATATCCTACAAGGAAAAGTACCCGGCCTCGTATCAGAAAACACATGACTTCTGAAGAACAGAGGTTGTATCAAAAGTTGATAAGAATGCAGATAAAACTTAGTAAATGTCGAAATAATATTAAAAAGCAGTCTGCCAGTATAAAAGCAGCAAAAAATATTAGCACAAACCCGGCACTTTTAGCTACTTTAGAAAAAATGCCAAGCACCACAAAGCTATTAACAATGATGCAATTTAGGGAATTAACGAAAAGAAACAAAGGCCGAAGATTTTCTTTACAGGAAAAAATCCTAGCTTTGTCTATTTTTAAGCAAACACCGAAGGGCTATAGATTTTTACGGAAAATGCTTATTTTACCTGCACCCCAAACCCTAGCTAAACTTTTAAGCCAAGCAAATTTAGAACCAGGTATCAACAAAAATATTTTTGATCAAATAAAAAGGGTGTCTGAAAAAATGAAATTAGAAGAGAGACTATGTGTCCTCCTATTTGACGAGATGTTTCTCAAAGCTAACGTCCACTACAACGAAAGAAGAGATAAAATAATTGGTTTTGTCACAGATGGCAAAGAAACTAAGCCAAATTTTGCAGACCATGCACAAGTCTATATGGTACGGGGTCTTTTAAAAAATTATAAGCAGCCTGTTTGTTACACTTTTTCTGCAGCTGCTACTACTGGCCAAGAAATT
This sequence comes from Craniophora ligustri, assembly GCA_905163465.1. Taxonomy (NCBI): domain Eukaryota; kingdom Metazoa; phylum Arthropoda; class Insecta; order Lepidoptera; family Noctuidae; genus Craniophora; species Craniophora ligustri. The sequence goes on along the minus strand of LR990965.1, from coordinate 6,947 downwards.
GCTATTCAATTGAAAGAAATCATAATAGAAATACACAAAGCTGGGCTTATCGTTGTTGCAACAATTTGTGACCAAGGGGCTAATAACAGGCTAGCCTTAAAGTTGCTGACTCAGGAGTCACGGGCAATTTATTTGAAGAAAGGCGAAGAGCCAAGAGAAAATATAATTATTATCAATAATCAAGAAGTGATACCTTTATATGATCCGCCGCATTTATTAAAATGTATTCGGAACAATTTGCTAACAAAAAATTTGGATTACTACACAGATAATTTAAAATGGACAGCAAAGTGGGAGCACCTTATTTTGCTCCATAAAGAAAACCCAGGCTATAAAGGTGTTCGTCTAATACCCAAACTCACAGACAACCATATTTTGCCTGAGAAATTGGCAAGAAATAAGATGAAAGTCAAGTTTGCTACCCAAATATTTAGCAGGACTGTTGCCGCAAATATGGGATACCTAGCTGGTAATATACTGATATCTATACATATTTTTTGTATATTACATTTGTTTACAACATTATATGGGCAAGTTTCCATGAAATCACAAGGACTGGTTCAGGTTAGGGGTATACAAAAAATAATATTGTATTCATACCCCCTTACTAGTAAATAATTATTAAATCGTTTCACTAAACTCACTACATACTAGTATAAAACAGAGAGAAGTAAGGGCAGGTAGGTATCTTTCTAATCACATTTTTTTTACAGATAAAGGCATTCTTCCCAAAGAATGCACTCAAACGGCAGATCTTCTGGTATTCTTTGATAATCTTTTTGATTCATCCAATGGAAGTTACGGTAAAAAAGATGCAAGATACGCCAAACCACTTTTGGCACCAGTTACTCCAAAGAGTATTCACCACAAGGAGTGGGCAGAGGCCAAAAAAAAATTGAAAGAAATGAAATTTGTGCATCCAATTTCAGGGAAGGTTGAAAATGTACCTACATTAAAAAATTGGGCATGGACACTTGATGGATACGAAATTTTATTTAAAAAACTTAATAAAGATTTTAATATTACCTCAATGTGGATGCGGCACCTTAATCAAGATCCACTTGAAAACTTTTTTGGTGCTATTAGGAGCCACGGGTGCCGTAACACGAACCCCACACCTGATAAATTTGAAGGTGCCTTCACTACTCTGATAATTAATAATATATCAAGTGCCCATGCCCCTACCGGAGCAAATTGTGAGGAAGACTGTGCCCAAAATTTGTATGCCCTCATCGTCAGCGATAACTGCAAAGCCACATCAACCAGCATAAATATCCATTTAAATACTGGCATCGTAATAGAGGACATCAAATCAAAAAATGACCCACGTATTATTGGGGCTTTACAATATGTCAGTGGCTATTTTATTAGAAATGCAAAAAAAAGTATTTAAGAAATGCAAAAAATGCACTAAAAACACAATTGCTGCTGAAGGCTCTGACTATATAAAATACAGGGAATATGCTGGTCGTCAGTGGCTTTGCAGTCCCACCGAATCTCTTGTAAAGAGCATATCGGCAGTCCAAGATATTGCATACACTGTAATTAAAGAAAATTTTGAAAAACTTAATATAAAAGAAATCATAAAAACCTTTGTAATTATGTTAGTAGACCTAGAATACATTGACTGTACTGAACATAAAGAAAAACTGATAGAATATCTTATAAATGTGACTTTAAGGTTCTTTATATATAATTATTGTAAAGATGTTAATAAAATTTTAAATGGTAAAATGGACTGCTATGACGATGAGGACAAATTTAAAGTTCAAGCAAAAAAATATTATAAAAAATGCTGTAAGCGTCCTCTAAAATAAAGTTATGTACATACTTAAAGTTAAAGTTTTATTTATTGCATATGAATTATTGATTGTCGGCTTTTTATTCTTTCAACTCAATTCACAAACTGATTAAAACATATAAAAGGCTGATAAGTCAATAATTCATTGTGTCTAATATTCCCTAACCAATAAAATCATGAGAAGGCTAAATAATGCTCATATGTATATATACATATATATATATGTTTATATAGGTACAATATAGTGTTCATTAGTTCAATAAAATAAATCCAGATGGCGTTCTGAGACTTGCTTATTTTAGCTGTTGAGAGAGGTCTCTATTTCCGTATATATAAATGTACTCTGTGATTAGTAATATATTTCCGTTTATTTGGTAAACTTATTATCATGAGCCTAGTTAAACATCGGAGAATCTTAACATCGCGATTCACGATGTGACGTAATTTTAGCAACGCCATCTAGTTACATTTCGCAAACTAAAATAATAAAACATATCTTAAACAATAATAATAAACAAAAAGTTGAAAAAAATAATTATTAATCTATATATATTTATAATACCATTTATCAAATTTAAATTAATACGGCGATCTAATCACATATAAAAATACAATATCCACAAAACTGTGTAATAATATATATCTTCCTAATAACATTAATATAAAAGTAAACTATCCATATTATTATATTATATTATGTAACACCCGACTGTAATATTTGGAATTTATACGGTACCCTCAACTTTTGCAACGCTTGTAAAAGGCTGCTAAGTTTTAAGTTCTTATCATTGTTTTTAAAATTAAGACCTACTCTGTACTCTTAGTATGCAAAAATAAAGTTTGAGTTTGTGTTTGAAAAAAAAAAAACACCATCTCATGTAATGATCTGATGATGGAAGATACAACTCCTCAACGGTTAGGATTTGAAGGAAAAATCTTTCATAATTATAAATATACTAGCTGATTTCCCCGACTTCGTCCGCGTGCAATTTAACTAAAAAAAAATTGGTAAAAAATGTTTTAAGGTAAACGGTTTTATTGAAAATAGTGTACTAAAAGCTTAAAAAATAATTCGGTTAGTCTTAGGTACCTACCAGTCATCACACCACTCTCCCCATCTATCTAGGGCATTGATCAGACAAATGAAGTCGGTTAAAAAATAAAATCGTTGGGCGTGTGAAATTTCTTAATGTGCCAGATTTAACTAAAACGGCAGAAGTTGAAATAGTTGAAATTCCACATGCGGTCATTACAATTGATGACGTTGCAAGAACTAGATGGGCTTCATGGCATCAAGGGAGCTCAACATTTTCACTTCGGGATATATATACAATGCAGCGTAACAATGCGCGTAAATATGTAAATAGGATTTATTATGATATAGGGATTGACTTGGTAGAAATTTCACACGCCCAACGATTTTATTTTTTAACCGACTTCATTTTGTCTGATCAATGCCCTAGATAGATGGGGAGAGTCAATGATATAAAAACTATAGATACGTTACCCGCTCTTTAAAATGGCAACTAGAAATCAAGGCAATTGCCGGGATCGCGCTTAGTGACGAACCAACCAGCGTTGCGAGGGTACGTCCCGAAAAAATAATTCGTGCTTAATAATTTTATACTTCCTGAGAACAAGATGCCTTCATGTGTTTACAAATTATACTACAACAGTGAAAGATAAAAATGTGTCTTTCCCTTTCTTTGCACAAATTAGTAGCTGTCGCCATTTTGCATAACCGTAATGTTCGTGCATGACGCGTCTATTTATTAATATGTCATTGGGGAGAGTGGTGTGATGACTGGTAGGTACCTAAGACTAACCGAATTATTTTTTAAGCTTTTAGTACACTATTTTCAATAAAACCGTTTACCTTAAAACATTTTTTACCTATATTTTATTTTCAAGTTTTTAATTCTGTTACATACTTCTCATTCTTTTTAATTCGTTCAGTGCCTCATTATTAGGTACAAGGCTTTAGTTTCAATATTGAAACAAAATATGAAATCTGACATTTCCGGTCACATTTGATTTTAAATTTGTTAAAGATATTATAGTATTCTAATACTGAAGCCCTTTTATTTGATACCCATATTGAAGGAGTAGTATAAAAAAATCGCTTGACATTAAGTTGGCGGCCATATTGGTTTTACATTAATTTCATAGTGCAATCTATTCTACTAGTCAAAACTTTTTATTTGATACCCATATTGAAAGGATTGTGAAAAGGAAAAATGAACCTGACATTTTCTTGGCGGCCATGTTGGATTTCCATTTTTTTTTCATAGATACCTCTATTTTACAAAAAAAACCCTTTCATTTGATAACCATATTGAAGAAGTAGTGATAAAATATGTACTCCACCATTTTGTAGCGGCGGCCATCTTGGATTTACAATGATACTGAATATATTACATTTTATGGTTTTCAAAAACAAAGGTGCATACTGAATTTCAGATCAATCCGTCAACCGGAAGGGGGTAAATTTTCAATTACTAGATTTGAACCAAATAAATAAATAAACAGGGCAACCTAAATAAAACCGTTTAAAAATAAAAGTTTCACATTTTACCCCCTTGGGTGGAGAATATTCAAAAATCCTTTCTTAGCGGATGTCTACGTCATAACCTTTGAATATATACTTGTCTAGATAGAGCGCTATAGATTGGCTGATAAGCTCGTTTCGTCCGCTCAGTGGCGCCACTATCCTTGTAACGTAAACACGTATTTTGTGAGATTTGAAAATGACTATTTGCGCTATAACAATGTGCAGGAACTATAAAGGACGATTGAAAACAACTAAAAATGTAACCTACCATCGGTAAATATCCTTTAAATAACCATTTAGTTACAGAGACAACCGTATTTTAAAATTGCAATTTTGTTTTAGTATAACGCCTTTTGACGCTATTTTATCAGGGTTGCCTGTTGAATTATAAGTCTTACCCTTTACCCTTTACTCCTTTAGTGCGTTTTTTAATTATATATTTTTTTTTATCTTGACCCAAAAGTACATTACATATGTATAATAATAGTATAATTGTGAAAGATTGTCTCCGTGTTGAATGTTTGTGAATTTTCCCGTGTAAGGTAAATTTTTTTGGGACCCGTACCAAAATGTGCCAAATAACGTTCGCCTATGTACCTAGATTAAACTTCTCCAACCCGTCTTTTAGGATGACACAGTGTTAAAACCTTAATTAGTAAATTTTATTGTTCTATGTAGTTTTAATTTGTTTGTATAAAAAAAAAAAAAATTTTTTTTTATCTTTTTAGGTAAGTTCGGAATTCAATAAAAAATCTTGTGATGCAATAGTCACTGCGAGACATCTTTTGTGGCAAGTTTTGAAAATATTAAGACATCTGGCAGTACCAGAAATTTTATACCTGAACAAGCTACTGGTAGTAAAATCGAAGATGAACAAAAAAACAGAAAATGAAGGCAAGATTATTGAAGACTTCAGATCTTGATTCCATTTTTGATATACCAAGAAAAATAAAAAATGTTTCGAGATTTACGCAGAAGAATACAATTACAAAAAAGAAACAAATAAATAGTAGTGACGCTTACTTATGTGCGTTTCACGCACACAAGTGTTTCAAATCTGGCCTGTTCTTTTTGTTACAATTACAGCGCAACGCTCTATCTAGACAAGTATATGTATAATCAAAGGTCATAACATCTACCTGCATGCCAAATTTCAGCCCGATCCATCCAGTGGTTTGGGCTGTGCGTTGATATATCACTATGTCAGTCAGTCAGTCAGTCAGTCACTTAGTTTGAGTTATATATATGACTAGCTGACCCAGCAAACGTTGTTTTGCCACATTATAGGGGTTGGTAGACAACATAGGCATCTGAAGAATGTATATTACTAACAAGTGAACAGTGAAAAATTACAATACGGCATACCGATAAAGAATACATTTAAAAAAGTACCACGCGTCCCGCCCGCGAAATTCAAATTTTCGTACGTTTTTTGCAATTTGCCGGTCATTGTCAGGCTGTACATTGTGCATTTTCTGTACATTTTGCAGATTGTCATTTTTGTAAATTTTTTTTGTTAAACGTTTCTTCCCTTTCGGGATGAGGCAATGGAATCTAGTCCATACAGCCTAGTCTTCAGTATTCTTTTATTTTATTTATGATGGATGACTGGATGATTCATGATAATGGTTGATGATAGGGTGAATTAATGGTTTATGAAGGGTTGATTGTTTTTTTCCTAGTTTCAGTAAATATGTGGTTCTTTACTGAAACCTAAGGCGGACTTCTTGGGAGAATTTGAAAGTCACGTTACACTGTTTTGTTTCATTTGCCAACACTCATGCACGTTTTCAAACACTTAACGGTTAATAATCCACCATTATTATACATTAAAGTTCATCAAAACACAAATTTTAGAAAATAAAACAAAGCTGCTGAACATGACGCTTCACTTTCCCGCCAAAAAGTCTCATTTTTGTCAATTTGATGGGCTTGTTTTTTTTTCTATTTTATAGTATAGTTTTATGGCCTGATACTACAACTTTTGAGCCAATAGGATTGTTCATAACAATTTTATAATTTCCATAAAAAATATTTTTATTAATTTTTACTTGTCATTTGTTGTAGAAGAAATATTACATACCTACTAGAATCAGGTGGGTACCTGTGGTGGGAACAGTCCACCGTATGAGAATTGTTAACCGGTAGCCCAACATCCTAGGGTGGGCACTGAACTATTATAATGTGGGCACGGCCTACCCGGCCCCCCTCTAAGCACACCCATATCTAGAAATTAAATGATCGAATGATAAATTGACTTATTTATTGATTCTAACCTCAAAAGTACTTATTTATTTATTTCACGCATGGAAAACTTACAACTAATTAAACACAGAATAACAATAACTTATAAGACAGACAGCCAATTACAAGTTTTCACTTGTAGATATAGACTAAGTTAAAGCTACTAATAGTCTTTAAAGGTACTTATTGTAGTGTTTATATCAGACCTCTTTACAATTTATTTCAATTTAAATAGGGTAAGCTGTATAAGGCATGAAAATAATTAAAAGAAAAATATAATGAAAAACAAAAAGCGGAGACGACAGCCGATGAAGAAGAATAAATTGGAATTTCTTCATGACCATCCGAGGG